>CM060984.1:55373910-60373910 GCA_030765065.1 Deroplatys truncata | reverse complement strand
GGAATGGTGCTGCACCTAGCAACCAGCTATTAAGAGATATGTATGTGCTTAAAGCCTACTGTATTTCTATATTGCCCTTGTAAATATATATTCCCCTTACATCTACAAGAAAATTAGCAATAAGTTAGAGACTGCAAATGTTATCTCGATTAACATGAAGTAGATGGAGAATAAGTGTTTGTAAAAATAGTTTGTACAAGAGTAGAGAAAGTCCTATGAGTGTAACACATCAGATTTTTTAGGACCCACACTCCCAAGGACTTACGAGCCAATGCTTGTGTCAGTAGCCTGTCAAGGAGCAAGCAAACTCTGGTTCATGGCATATCCAGGTTGGGTGATCAGCCCAATGCCTGATATGGTGGTAAAGAAGAAGGAAATGAAATGTAGTGATGAAAGGGATGATAGGAAAATTCGTGGATCAAATTATCCAAATCAGCATTCACCTAGCGACCGAGGAAAACCGCGTAAAAACCTTCGGTCAGTTTGGTCAACACCGGGGGTTTGAACTGGGGACCTCCCGAATGCGAGCCACAGACGTGACCGCTTGTGCCATCCCGCTCGGTGCTGTATTTTTCACTCTTCAAAATGCTCCTTGGACCACACTTACTTACGCACTTAGTCGGCTTACCTTCCTCATATATAGGGTTTACACCCCTAGGGCTTAAAACCGCCCGTGTAGAGGAGCAGACGGATATTGGATTAGAGAATGAAGAACCCGGAACCCGTAGCCAGGTACGAGAGTGAGGTAAAAGATGGTATGAAATGAAGGCGAAATGGATGAAAGGAAAGGTGATGGTGAAGCAGTTGGTGGAATGAACACCGGAAGGAGAACGCGGAGAAAATCCGCGCAGATGCCGCTTCGTCCACCACAAATCCCACATGTGAGTCCCTGGAATTGAACCCGGGTCGCATTAGTGGGAGGCGAGCGGTTTAATCACTCGGCCATGGTGCCGCCTGTTTATCACATTAGCTGGATCTTCCAAGGATGCGACACGAAGACATTTTTGATTTTCTAAAAAATGGCACTAATGATTTTGATTAATATACCATAATATGAAAAATATTTACATGAAATTAAAATTTATATCTTGAATTTTCTCACAATAGTCTAGAAAGTCCTCTTCATTCGGAAGGAATTTTATATAATCTTGTATAATTGGTAAACGTTAAGTGATAGACGAAAACATAACACACAAAACATGTAGATCTCTTGATAACACATTTGCTTAAAATAAGTTTTTCTGTGGCATAAGCTGTTTCTGAGGTACCCGTTATTAAAGGTTTGAATTGTTAATTACTTTTCTTTTTTTTATAGTCCCATCGATTTTCGGTTGTTTCTCGCGATTACATGGAAACAATATGGAATTTTAAGGCCAGCATATAGCGTTCAGTTCTAAAACATTTGTCTATCCCTGTTCTCTTTGTATCTATAACGAAATGTGTAATGTAGCTAACTAACTAATTTTGCAAAGGTTTATTTGGATTAAATGTAGTAGAGACAAAAATAAACTTAAGTAAGAAGAGTTTGTATAACCACTAATAAAGACAGAGGGTAGAGAAAGTCATGTAAATATGTCACATCAGATTTTTTTATATCCTGGACATACAAAGAGAATGCAATGCTCCACATAGCAACCAGCTCTTAAAACATTTGACTATCGCTTAAAGCATGCCATATTCCCCTTGCACCTACAAGAAAATTAGCAACAAGATAGTAAAAATAATTTGTACAAGAGTAGAAAAAGTCATATGATTGCAACACACCTCATTTTTATAACATATTATACACTTTAATTACATTCCAAGTCACACATTTTTAATATAATAGTTAACTACATATTAAATTACTTTAACATTATTTAAATAAGGCCATTTAAATGTATTAAAAATTAAGTTTGTTTGGGTAATTTCACAAATAATATATTTTTACATCGTTTAGCTTTTGTCTAATAGTTCTTGTTATTGTTTGTCAATTTGAGAATAATTTAATTAGTTATTTGTTAGGAATAATAATTTGTTAGGAAGGGGGAGCGACGAAGGTTGATCTCCACATCTGTTGGTTTGCAGATTGCATGATATAAAAATAAACGCCGTAATGATTCACCTTGTGAATTAAAAAATCTGATGTGTTACACTCACATGACTTTCTCTACTCTTGTACAAACTATTTTTACAAACGCTTATTCTCCATCTACTTCATGTTAATCGAGATAAACATTTGCAAACTCTATCTTATTGCTAAGTTTCTTGTAGATGTAAGGGGAATATATATTCACAAGGGCAATATAGAAATACAGTAGCCTTTAAGCACATACATATCTCTTAATAGCTGGTTGCTAGGTGCAGCACCATTCCCTTTCCCACAGTTTAATACTCTTTGCATATCAAAGACAAAAAAATGAATAACGAATTCCCATTTGAGAAAACAAGTATTGAAAAATTTAAGAGAATAACAAGCAATATCTCGAAAATGGTTCACTCAACAAAAAAAAATGTATGACATAAATTGTGTATTTTAACGCGATGTACATTTTTTGTGTAGTAAAATTTTCTCTATCTCTTATGGTTTACCGGTTATGCAAAAGTCGTTCACAATGAAGAACACTTTTGGAGACATTCCCAAAAAATTCAAGATATACGTTTTATTTATCATGAAAATATCTTAAACATATGATATTTTAATCAAAATCGTTAGAGTCGTTTTTGAGAAAATTTAAATTTTCATAAAATCTTCCATGTAAAGGGTACCCTGGGGTGGGGGGATTTTCTTGAAAACCTTCGTGTCGCATCCCTGGAAGATATTGAACCTAAATAAGTAGTTTGGTGTTTACCCGACTCTTCGTTTCTGAGGTATGCTGTTCAGAGACACACAGACAGACAGACAGACACACAGACACACGCACGGACATGTTTCTAAAAATGCTTTTTTTGGATTCAGGGGATCTCAAAACATGTATTTCCGGTGAAATCTCCGTATCGAATTTTTGAGTGGAATACAATACTACTTACTATACGTAATAGAGAAAGTAAAAATGCCCTCCTCTTTTCCTTGAAATTATTGAAATCTTGGACTAATTGAAACAATGAGGAGTAATTTATAGTAATACCTGGATTGGACTGAACTGTGAAGTGGAGGGTATTCGGCACCGATCCAGGAATGAGGATATTATACCGGCGCTCCATGAGTGGGCGCCCCCGGGAGGGAGGGAGGGAGGGAGGGAGGGAGGGATGAGGATGATTACAAATTAAGTAAATGTAGGCTTGCGCCATTTGAAGGTAAGCGAATGAGATGTTACTTATCCGTCTAAAATTGTACCTCAATACTTTGGAGGTCATGAAGGAGACGACTGGACAGGAAGACAGAGGGGTTGTTTAAAATTGCACTACCAACTGAAAATGGTGAGCTTTTTTTGTCAGTAGGATCTTTTGAACGTTGCTGTACTGCATTGTGTTAACATTTAATGAATTCTGAGTGTTATAACGAATTGTAGCAAATGCTCTTTTATTACTTTCTCTACTATTTACTTATAGTAATTAGAGGAAGTATTGTGTTCCGCTTACATGTCAGATCCTCCCCATGACTTTTTTGCGCTGGTAGAATTTTGTGACATTTTCGCTCGGGTGCTATTAACACTAATGTTTCCGAGAAATTGTGACTGTATACCACCCCTCAACATTCCCTCTTGGCCTGGTCAGTACCTGTTTGTGGTATTCACTACCGCCTAATGAGAAATTCTAATGATCGTGGCTCATTCACCTTGTTCCCTGGAAACGACTTCTAAGTCGGCTAAGAGTCTCTCTAAAATATTTATGAAATCACTAAAACACATCGAGGCGCAACTCGAATTATTTATTTTACTTTCTCTGCACCTAGAGTAGCGGAAATATTGTATTTCACCCAAAATTTGGATACCTGATTTCACCGGAGATACCCTGAAGCCCCCCAAAAGTGTGGAAACAATGCGTGTGCTTGTGTGCGAACAGCATTGTTCAAAAATGAAAAGTCGGATAAATGCCAAAGTTTATATATATAAAGTCCTGCACAAACTACCCTTTATATGAAAGAATTTTCATTAATTTTTATTTTCTGCAAGACTGCTCTAATGATTTTGATTAAAATGACAAATAGTTGTGACAATAACATCACAAATAAAATGCATATTATGAATGCACTGTGAGCTCCGCTTTATACTCAGTGAATATTAGAAAAAGGAAGGCATAAGACATAGGAAGGGATGTGTTTCAGAAAAAGACATGGTGCTCATTAAAATACACAGCTTTCCTTAAATAACTTTTTTCCTAGCTTCAAGCCATTTCCATATATTTCATGCTATATTTTGTCAAGATTAAGCGAATTTGATAAAAATAGCACAAAATTCATGATTGTGTTTGTTTTTTTTACCGTAATGATCTCAAGATGCAGAACCACACCGTCATTAAATAACCATACATTATTATTATTATTATTATTATTATTATTATTATTATTATTATTATTATTATTATTATTATTATTATTATTACTATATGAATATAGAATAAACGCTTTTAATTCACATGCCCTGATTCGTGTTTGAATTCTGCTTAGGTTTGAAGGTATAGGTATAGATCCACTGGCTCTTTTGTCATTCATTATCTTATATTACATGTCCTATTAATATAAATTGAAAATTAATAATAATAATAATAATAATAATAATAATAATAATAATAATAATAATAATAATATAATGTAGCAATATGCAATAATAATAAAAATAATAACATGCAATAACATTAATAGTAACTGTAATAATGATAATAATAAATGGATTACTGATAAGTAATAAAACAAAGAGAAATAATATTAATATACGTATATAATATATATATCTATATTATATTTACTGCGTAAAAACTAATCCCTATTTATATCAGTTATGATTATAGTAAGCAGAACTGACAATGATCTAAGTATACAACAATACAAATGATTGTTACACATTAGCTAAGCTCTACACACAAAACTATGCATACGAACGTTAATGCAGTATCTATATAATTCCTAAATTATGATTTCAACTGAAGAGTAACACAGAATAAAACGTGTCGGAAAAAATATGCTTCAATCGTGGGTTTTCTCAAATACTCGTTCATTAATAAGACAATTTGCCTCCAATTTGGTGTCTATTTTAACCCTTCTCTCAGAAAGAATTAGAATAGTATTTTATAATGTGCAGACAATTTAAACGGATCCATATTCATGGTTCACACCGAGCTCATGGATAATAAGATTACAAAACACACAAAAAAGAAACATTTTAGTAACTATATTTTTATTCAGGCAGATGTTTTCTACACTACTGCGTGATTTATCAAAAACGAATACTGCTAGAAAAATTCTTTTCCGTTTGCTGTATGTATACATTACTCTTTATATTTTCTCGTGGAGGAGGGGGAGGGGAAAATACATTTAAAGTGAGGTTAGCTGAAACCTATTTTCGCCGAAACTAATTAAGAAGGGATAGTTTGGAGCGGAAATGTCACGGTGCGTAAGTGTCCCGCACCGTTGTATTCCACCCAAAAATACGATATAGAGACTTCACTGGAAATACACGTTTTTAGATCTCCTAAGCATGGTTAGTACAAGGTCCGCGTGAGTCTGTATATGTGAACATCGTAACTCAAAAAGAAAAGTTTCTTAAATACCAAACTTGACATTTAAATTCATCTTCCAAGGATACCACGGGATTTTCAAGAAAATGCCCCAAATGAACTATTCCTTACCTTAAAAAAATGTTCGTTAATTTTGATGTTTTAAAAAAATACCTAAACGATTTTGATTAAAATATGATATGTTTAAGTTGTTTGCGTTACAAATAAAACATAGGTACATCCTGAATTTTCTCAGAATAACCTGTGAAGTCCGTTTCATTCTGAATAACTTTTCAATAATTGGTACTCTGTAAGAGATAGACAAAACCTTACTACAAAAAAGTAGATTTCATTAAAGCACACAATTTAAGTCAAACAAAAGTTTTTACCAAGCAGCATGGCTCGGGCAGTAACGTCTGAGGCCACATTTGGAAGCTCTCGGGTTCAAATCACTTGCGCCGACCAATATGACCGGTTTTATTTCGTGGTTTCGCTTATTCCCAAGGTAAATACCGAATTGGATATTTAATACCGCCCCAAAAATCCACCTGAGGACTAAAACAATAGTAAAAATGAAAAAAGACGGTAGTAGCGAATGCTCTGCCATCCATCTACAGATGTGAAAGTAGGTAGACTGGACGGCACCACAATGCCATCTGCCCGTCAGGTATAGAAGCATAGGTACAGTTGCCTTGCACTAAGCCCTCTGTGAACACGTGTGGAAGCTGCCATCTATCCATCACATACAGAAGCTTTAGTTGCCTAGCTCTTAGACCTCTGTGAATGCGTGTCGAAGCAAGATGGTATGGTACAGGGATGAGACCTAGAAGGTTGTCCGTCCGCCACACACCGAGCCACGAGGTATCTCCTAATAAATCCTTCACCGTATGACCATGCAGTCAAAGCGACGTAAAATAAATAGCGAAAAAATAGTTTTTTGTCGTTCATCATTTCCGAGATATTCTTTGTTAATGATTTGAATTTACAAATGCTTATACTTTTTCCAAGAGGTAAGTCATATTCGTTTTTCTCGTGGTCAAGCAAAGAACATGGAAAACCATCAAGAGCAACCCGGTTCTTAAAATTCTGACCATCTCTTTGGCCTATTGTATTCTTCTTTTACCTACAACACAATGTGTAAACGTGTAATGAAATGTATCTCGATTAAGAGACAGAAAAGTAAGATCTTTTACGAATAGTTCGTAAAAGAGTGTGTAGAGAAGTCGTGTGAATGCAACACACAAGGCTTTTTAATTATTCGAAGCATTTTTAAAGCGCTTGAAAAATCAGGTCAAGTCTTACAGCGTCTACAAATGCTTCGAGAAACTACAAAGAATAGTCTTTTCAGGTTTCTCCTTTTTTTCTCTCCTTTTTCTTTTTCTTCCCTCGTCCTTATGCGTTACATAAAATAGTGATAATAACTTGTATTCTTCTTTATGTTTAAATTATTTGCTCTACTGCACACTGTCTCAAGGTTTGCGATTTAGCCATTTCTTGAGATTGTCTAACCATATCTACCCACGTTTCTACACGCGAACTCGGATAACGTTCATAAAATGGAGCGGAAATATTATCCATTTGTGTATATGTATGAGCGCAACATAACACTTTGAATATACTGGATAAAGATTGCATAAAATGTTTTATTTACAACCATAACAAAACACGTAACATAACTAAACAGCTTCAAGTGCGAGAAGTAGGCAGATTCTTCAAATTCAGTGTCTTAAACAGGAACTTGTTCTTTAAGACACCTGTACGTACTATTCAGTTATTTGTATTGGTTACGGTCTCTAAACTTAAATCTCACAATATATTTTCATTTTAATTTCGCAAAGCTGTTTGTTGTGAATTTTTCTCGTGGTTTATAAATAAAATCATGCACGCAATGTTTGGACGTGAGATTTTTGTATATTCGTGGAAATTTAATCACATGCGCAGTGAGTGATTAAAATCTTTCCACACGTAAAATAAAACCCTACTTCAGCCACATGTTGCCTAAATAACCATTAACGCTCAATAAAGCGTATCGGCTTTTAGGTTTTCTGTATCCATAAAACTAGAACTGGAGAAAACTGAGTTTAAATTCTTCAAAGCATAATTGTCTTACATGACAATTTTATTCGTTTTATCATTTACTTTGTATCACTACTTAATGTTAGTTTATGCTGTATTTTACTTTCTCTACTACGTACATAGTAGGTAGAGAAAGTATTGCATTCCACAAAAAATTTGATACCGAGATTTCACCAGAAATACATATTTTGAGGCCCCTGCATCCGAATAAAGCATTTTAGAAAAATGTTCGCGTGTGTGTATGCCTGTGAACAGCATAACTCAAGAACAAAAAGTCGGATAAACACCAAACTTGGTATTTAGGTTCCGTAACTTCCAAAGACGTGACACGAAGATTTTCAAGAAAATCAACCCACCTCAAACTACCCTTCACATGGAACACTTTTCGAAATTTCTTATTTTCTAAAAATTGGTTCTAATGATTTTGATTAGAATATCATATTAAATATAATTTATATGATAAAGAAAATGTATATCCTCAATTTTCTGGGAATAGCCTGTGAAGTCCTCTTCTTTCGGAAGGAACTTGTATAAATGTTAAACGCTATGCGATACACGAAAACGTACTACTCAAAAAATGTTGATCTCTTTAAAACACGCAATTTATTTCATACTTTTTTTGTCGCATCAACTACTTTCGAGATATCCGTTATTGATACTTAGCTAGTTCCAGGGTTCAAACCCTGTGGAGGGCGATGGATTTTTTTCGGGCTTAAAAATCCTTAGCATAGCTTCCTTCGGAAGGGAAGTAAAGTTGGTGGTCCCGTGTTATATTTACGGCACGTAAAAGAACCTCAAGCCTGATAAAGCGAAATTACCGGTGTTTCACGACCAATGTAGAATGGGACGCTAAGGACCATAGTAGTTAAAAAGCGTCCATAAATAAAAAACTCAATGTAATTTTCACTACTTAACCATTTTTTAAAGTCCTGTCGATTTTCAGTTGTTTCTTGCGATGTCACGGAAAGAATGTGGAATTTTAAGGCCAACGTATAATGTCCAATTCTTGAACATTTGACTGTGGTTATTCCATTTGTATCTATAACGAAATGTATAATGTAGCTATTTCCGGAAATAGGTTTTACGAAAGGTTTATTTCGATTAAAATAAAGCAGATAGGAAAATAAGCTTTCGTAATAATAATTTGTATACCCAATAATAAGCGATAGAGGCTAGAGAAAGTAATGTCAACATCAGATTTTTTTAAAATGTGGCTTTATTTTAAACAGACATGATGGTGATAAAGCATATTATATGTATACTACTTTGTATATTGTAAGTTAAATCTCCAAAAATATTCATATAAAGTTTCCTCTTAATCAGTGTGTAAACAGTTTTAATAAAGTTCCTCATTAACTGCTAGCATATCAGAATAATAAATGCACTCTAGATCTTTTAAATGTGGTTATGCATAAAATAAGTTGTACTTAGCTCGTCCTTAGTCTCTTTACTTTGAAATGTTTTACTGCAACAAAATCACTATCAAAAACCTAAATGCTGTTTTACAAGGAAACTCTGTTATAAAGGTGTTTTAAAGTAAAATATAAAAATAGCTTCATTTGAGAGCAGTTTCTTAAATTATTTTTTTTTTTTTTTTTTGTATTTTGTGAACCAAGCTATTTGCATGTGTTTAATTACAGGTTCGATATCTTTAAGATTTTGATTATCCTACGTTTTACTTTTAAGTAATTAGGAGAAATATTAGTTTTATGTATACAAGTTACTATTTCAGCTCAAATGTAATATTTTTTATTCAAGTAAAACCCTTTTAAGAATTATTTCGGAACGCATTTGAGAATCCTTAATATAAATACTGGACTGAACCCTTCAGTAATATCAGTACACTTTAATTTATTTTCAAACATAATGAACAGCGTCTACATCTTGTATTAAAACCGCACTTATTATGTTAACATACCTTTCTTTCCTTGGGTTATTGCCTAGAACTCGCACCGGTATAGAGTCCAATTGTTCTTCCAATGAAATCGCTGCTCACCTTCACAACTGACAGACACATCAACTCCAATTGCAGTCGGAGTACAGCGTTGCAACATCTCCTTCTGGTACTTCTTAATAACTTGGTCTATTTCCTTGCAGTGAAAGTAAAACAAAGCATGTAAACAGGACGGTTTTGTTCACTCGGTGAACAGGTTTAAGCATGAAGAAATAAGCAATTTATGAAGTAGCAATGTTAATGTAATGAGGGCGAGATTATAATATTTTCTGACCACAGAATATTCCTGTTTTGTACTGAATGTATTGCAATAATTAGAGTTAAAAGCGCAGAACAATTGTTGCGGTACTGTTTTTTTTTCTGTGGAATGAACGAGTCGGATCGCAGCTTAAAATTCATGATCCGTTAAGAACATAAAATATTGCTCTGTTTGGTGCTGGGTAAAATCATTTTTGTGATCTATCATACATTTGCACCCATCAGAGTAAATTCTGAAATATTCAAAGCATTCGTGCAATTGTATGTGAAAACTTTAAAGGTTTAAAGCTTTTTTATTGTTTAATGCTTTTTGCGATGAAAGTTTACTCTTTAGTTCACATTTTACGTACAACGTTTTGGATTTATTATAACACAAAAGCTTTCAGAAGGAGGACTTTTACGTTCCATTCCCTACATTGTAGGTAGAGAAGGTATAGCAACATTCGATTTCAAAATTTAAAAAAAAACTGGAAATATATGTTTTGAATCCAAAAAGTCATTTTTATAACAAAGGAGTATGTGTGTGTCTATGAACAGCATAACTCAAAAACGAAAAGTCGGTTTAAACCCAACTTGGTATTTAAGTTATGCATCTTTCAAGGATACGTACACAAAGATTTTTAAGAAAACATTCCCTCCTCAAACTACCCTTTAGGTGCAACATTCTTCGAAAATTTTGACTTTCTCAAAAATGGCTCTAACAATTTTGAAGATATTTTCATGAGAAAAGAAATTTACATCTGTATTTTCTGGGAAAGTACACAATTTATGTCAATTTTTTTGTGGAGTTAACAATTTCCGAGATGTTTTTTGTTGTCGGTTTAAATTTTCAAATACTTTCTATACTATTTCTTTATTATTCTTTTTGTTCTTTTTTGTGTTTACATGGATAAATCAACTTACTAGGAATATAAGCATTTGTAGTAACGTAGTTAAAGATATATTATGTGACTTTTTCTTTATATTTTATTATTTGTTATAGTACTGATTTAAATTGTTCCTTCTCTTCTTTTGTTGTTTCGTTTTCGTTGTTTATATTCTAAGACTTTTCATGATGCCTTCTGAGAAACGAACCAGCATTAAGTTTAACGTTAAGAAGTGTTTTTCCATGAAAACAGTCAAAGTGATTGCGCGTTCTCTCAGCAAAAATGATATATTTGGTGAGATTAAAAATCACGCAGTGCACAAGTAACTCAGTTATGGCGTTATGTTTATCAACTGTGATAAGCGTTAATGCTTGGAGTTGCACGTAATTGATAAAATTCTTCATTTCGGTAACGAGTTGCGCTTGAAATCAACTTTCGTAAAAATAGTTTGTATATCTACCTGATATAACCGATATAGAGTAGAGAGAGTCATGTGAATGTATCGATAAGATATTTTTAATACAGTGATTCATCATTTTTGAACAAAAATTAAAAGAAAATGGTTAGCATTTTTAAAAGTTTTTGTGTATAATACATACAATAAAATCCAGAGCAATCCATAGAACATGTAGTTATTATAGTGAGCCTGTGTACCAAATCTGAATAAAGAGGACACACAGTTCGAGCAGAAATTTTGCATTAAAGATTTTTACACGTACTTACTTGGCTTAGAACATTGAAGAAGGCTGCAAAGTCATTCCACCGTGTAACAACTTACTTGATAAATACAGGACATTGTTTTGTTTTCACAGAAGGGCGTGTCGCAATAGGTCACAGCGCAACAACCTTCAGAAGAACATTCCATGTGCGGTATGTCAAATAACACTTCAATTACACTCTTAAAATTACAACGTGAATAGTAACCGTATACTCAGACGGGCGATAAACAGCAGCAGAAGACTGATTGTGGATTACAGATCGCATTTTGATGATAAAGACGCCATTTGCAAGTTTAGATTTTGGATATATAAGTTCGAACCTACTCCGTTATCCTCCTTGCATACACTTAATACCGTCGAAAGAAATAAATATCTAGAGGTTGGACGTATTTCCTTACTTTTGTAGGTATAATTATATATTCAACAACTTTGTCATTAACATCTCTTGTGAGCACTCCATGAAACACAGAGCAGAATATTCGTTTGATGGACGTCTTGCTACTTGTACTAGTGTCTACATATACAGGTGCGAAAAAAACAATGTGCAGAAAATTGTGAAGTAGAAAGGTAATACCAAAGTAAGAATTTTGAGGTTAGGAGCATGGGGTCGCAGATGCAATATAATAACAGCAGCGCTGCATGAACACAACTGCAATCTGACTTTATGAAACATCTTCATTTGCCAATCACAATGACATGTAGCTCACACAATTGTTTACGTACTGTCTCAACTAATGAGTACTGGTACACAATGAGAAACTAACCATTACATGCGTGTACTGTACTGAACAAGACGTTATTACCGCAGTGCGTGTTTAGTAAAGGCAAGTGCAGTTGCCTCACAAAGGAAATGCACCCTACGCACAATTAATGACTGTAATAAATCCATCTTCACAGTGCAGTAAAGGGAAACTTGAGGACCAATAGCAACCCTGATTTTAAGGAAGGAAAAACACATGTTGGCTCCACGTGGAGTTCAGTTGCCAAAGTTTCGAATTCCTACAGTCTTTTGCGGAATGTTGCTCACTTCACGTGTTGTTTAGAGAGAGACAGTCAGTCTAGAAAGAGATGGTGATGTTAAGGGGTTGCAACTCTGCAGAACGGACCGAGGAGGGAAGGTCCTGTGTTATAAACCGATTATTATAACGGTTCCTCAAAGAAGGAAGCCGAACTGCACACGCATTAACTAGATAGACTATACTATCCAGTAGGCTTCATATCAGACACACCTATACCCCCGCCGCTGTAACTTTGCACTTGACAGCTAGCGCTTAAGTTGGTACACTCGCAAAAAAACAGATGAAAAGCTTCAACCGTTTGACTTCTTAAGCCAATCACAAGGCAGCATTCCGGATGGTCGATGACAAAGCGGAACCGGAACTACCATCGGCTCTGTTGTCGGATGTAACTATTCCCAACCACGTGCTTCAGTTTGTGAATCTCTAGCACGAGTGTGGAGTTGTTCTTTGCAAGCTACATATTGTTCATTGTTATTTATATTTGTGCTTATTGTTTGATGATTTTGTTATTGTTCGTTTATACATATATATATATTGCATTCATATTATTTATTTAAACAAAACTTAAGTGCGACAATGTCGGAAAAACAACGTTGTTCGCCGAGTGATGATTCACGAAGTGAAAATCCTTTGCGCCGAGGTGTGCCACTTAATAGTCAGGCATTGGAACTATTATGGAGAACCCGGAATTCTTTGAACAGGAAAAGGAGTACGTGAAGGTTCATGGCCATCCCTCTATTCCTGCTGATAAAGCCGTACAACGAACTGCAGCAGCTCTTGGACTAAGCACGAGAACTGTTATTCACAAAGCTACGGTGGACGCGGCTTCGTGGAAGAAGAAAGTAGATCATGTGAATAAGCTAATACGAAAAGCACAAGAAATAGACGGAATTAATAGTGACTGTGAACCATTGATGATATGCCTTTATTTCTATATGTTTCATTTCTCCTTATTGTAGCAGGAAGTTTGTATTATTTTGTTTCTATATTGTCAAAAGTGCGTAATTTATTCTACATACGCTGCAATGTTTATGCAGAGTTATTTTCAATTAACAATAATAATACGAAATAGTTATTATTCATTGACGTTCGCTACTTACGTTCACTTTTTGTATGCGGCTTAGACAGAAAGATAGAAAGGAGAACAACCAGCTGTTGTTGTTTACTAGCCACTCTGGCAACGTCGCAACCACAATGTAGCCAACCTTACGCGAAGCCACACGAACTGTCAAGTGCAAAGATACAGCGGCGGGGGTATAGTGACAGTGACTAGTACTGTACAAGAATACGTTTTGTTTACATCTGACACGACACAAACAGGTTTCACAGTCGGAAACTCTAACATGACTGATTTAATATTGCCGCATGTAACGCAGTAAAGAAACTTCTACGACTCGTTCCTATTCTCAAAATGCTTATTTTGGTACTGCCTATCTATACTGCAACTATCTGAACTTGTTTTTCCGCATCCATATACGAGTATTTGGACAGTTTTCTTAATGTCCGGGGGGCACACCCGCGACCTATCGGACTTTATTGGAACCTTTAACGTGCTATAATGGATAAACGAAGCCTTACACCGTTGAATGCTTTGTAGTCTTTTTCGGTGCTGTAGGGTTAAGTCCGTGAATACATTTTTAGTAAAAAATTTCTGTTCGAGCCGAGACTCTTCCATTGTGAGCTTGTTCTGACTGAAACTCTGTTGCAAGGAGCATTTTGTATAGGACGAAGCGTAACAAAATCGCAGTGAGAAAAGGAGCTTTCACATGGGGAAATCACGTAGACATAAATGATGCTTAAATTATATTAAAATTGTGTTATAACAGAGTAATAAAATGAAAGTTCCAACACTAAGATTTTGGAGAAGGTTTATAAACTAAAAAATTATTCAACAAAATTAATATTCATAAAAATAATACTCAAAGTTGTGCTGACAACAATATGTATAATCCACAAACATATAGGTAGAATAACTGCAGATTCTATATTATTTTGACTGTATATGGAGATTATGAAACATTTGTGTGCTAGAAGTGCTTCAGTAGTTACGACGAGAATATGTAAAACCATCAGAGGATCTGGTGAACCTAACCATTTAAATTCCTGCACTGGATATTCTCTGGCTTTACAGCTCTTGTGGGGTTTTGGCCTCTTCCCTGTCTTCTTCCTTACTTTTCCATTCTCTAACTTCAGTTTCTAATAAATATGTTGTTGCACATGTATAATTAACTGTACTATGTACAGACTGCAGAAAGTAATATAACATTTTATGGAATATTATACCATCAAAGAGGCTATCTCAGCACCTACTATAAAATAAATGATGAAATAAATATAAGAAATCTCAACTAACATAAACTTAGATGTTCGACAGGAGTGTGGCTTGTTACCCTCCATTTTGATTTATACAATGACGAACGGTAAGAGCATGGAAAAGCCAAGAGATAAATTTCAATATAAAGGATAATTTTAAGGAGAAATAACTCGTGAAAACATTATGTTCACAGATGACAAAGTTTTATCTCTGACAAAAAAGTCTACAGAAAGCACTTACTGGATTAAACAATATTGTAAAAACGTTTAATCTTAAAATTTTGGTAAATAAAATCAAAAGAGTGGCATTTAAAGGTAAATGGGCAATAAGCTCTAAAATAATACTACAAAACAAATTAACAGAAAAAGTTAAACCATTTAAATTTTTAGGCGTTGATATATTGTTATATTGGGGAAGTGGACGTAGGATATAAGCCACAGACATGCAATCAAATGTGTGTAAAAAATTTAGGAAACTAAAGTGGAAACTCAAATGAAATTTGATAAAGTAATGCCTATGATAGTTGTCTATATGGAATTGTAACCTATACCCTAACCGAAAAAGATAGGCCGAGAATTAAAAAGAGAAAGAGAGATGTGATTCCTAAGATCAGTGAAAGGAGTAACCAGAGAATAGGCATAAAATACATTAATTTATAAGTAAGGAATTAAAAGTAGAATGTCTATATGATGAATAGATAACTTAAAACGCATGTTTCATGAGAGAAGTCCACGTTTTATTTTATATTTTGAACCAAGGGGAAAGAGGAACTATTTGGGCAGACCTAAAGGAGCCGCAACGGGACATAAGTCCTAAGGCATCAAGTACATATTGATGATGACAACATTGCTAAACCCATCGAATTCCCATTCTTCCCTTTTCCCCTTCTGAAATACAACCTTCGTTTTTACACTATGTTGGGTGCACTATTTTCATCAAATCTCTGCACCTGCCATTACCATCGTATTCTTTGTGCTTTTATAGATCTTATAACATTTGTTTATCTATTAACTTTTCTAATTCATCGTTACATTCTTCACCCTTCTCCATGCCAAACTATGCGTAAATTCTTCTCATCCTGCACATCATATTTGTCTTGAAATTGGCTGACAGTTATTTAAAATGGTTTAAAACTACATGCTTTTCTGATAAAAGAAGATTTTTAATTTTAAATGGGAAAACTTACTTTTACCTCCTCCGACATATCCGTATTTAAGGTAGGAGATATTTTGTAATCGACGCAAACTTTCGGTGTCGAGGTTTCATTGAACGCCTTCAAAATAGTTAAAAGGTCATGTTTGTGCGTGAGAGAGAAGAATATCCAAATGTCGCACTTAAGTGAGATTGTAAGTTTTCAGGAAATTACCGCATTCTATAAAGCACTTATACGGGAAAATTTTGGTAAATTTTTGTTTAATCAAAAGTGGCTCTGATGATTTTGATTAGGGATGGGACCTCGATACCGTCGATACCCCGGTACTTTCGATACTCAGTGGTATCGAAACATGTCTAATGATTCGAGATAAATGTTCGATATTTTTAAATGTTTAAGTTTTGTATTACTGAAAGCTATTGCATTTAACTTTAAGCTAGATAAGGAATGAAAGAATTCTAGACTTCTTGTTATTGCCTCGCATCTGTTCCCAAAGAGTTGCTGAATTATATTTTTTGATAGACACAACTGCGTTTCTTTTGGGTTCATTTCATAAACTCTTGTGTCTAAATGAAAGTATGCAAAACAATGAGGGAAGGAGTAGAGGTCCCCATGTAACATGCAGCGTTAACTGAGTTGTGAATGAAGCTGATGGACTAAATCACGTTTCTGCAATAGCGTGGATTGGTGACTCACTCTCACCCATTACATTTACCTAATCCGGTGACCAAAACCTGTGAGTCCAGCAGAAACAAATCAGAACTTAAGACACGACACAATACAGCGCATTGAAATATTTATTTTTCCCTTCCATCTGTTAGTTTGTGTTTACGCAGACAAACTCCGGTCACGAACGTAGTTTATATGTAGCTATACCGTGCGACCAATTTCCGTGATATGGATTTTACATGAAAGACTTGAGCACAGAATATAGTTGCATAAAAATCGAAGGAAAGAAATTATTATTATAAATTATACTATTAGCAGCCTTGACTAAAAACATGGGATACATAACCTGTGGCATTATCAAGATAAATAATTGCTGCCAATTGGAGAATGTCAAACAGGAACAATTTCGGAATCAGTATACAATACAAAATTTGTTACATGCGTTTATACACAGAAAACTACTAATAATAACATAATTCAGTGAACAAGCTATCGCTTGACAGTTTTTTTATAAAGTGAATATCGAGTATCGGTATCGAGTATCGGTATCGAGTATCGAGAAATAGTAGTATCGCCCCATCACTAATTTTGATTATACGTTTGAAATAATGACATTAGAGCTAAAACGTAAATAGTAAACGGCCTCTGAAGTTCTCCTCATTTTGATTAACTGGTAAGCCATAAGAATACAAAAGTTTATTATTGTAAAACCCGGTTTGTTGCAACATTTAAACCGTGCTGCAGGCCGATTTTTCTTTCTTTTTTTTTCTTGTTTTTTCTTTCTCGTTTCGTCGATTATTTCACGTCGTAGTCTAATTTAGATTTCTGAGTGCTAATATGGACTCAAGCTTAGTTATTGGCCACTGAAGTAACTAATATACTTAAAACTTGGAATAACCCGATTAATAAATAAGACAGGATATAAACTGAGCATGTGGAGACGACCAAAGTTCAGAGCATCTGTCCCGAGGAGTGCCTTTGAACTTTTGTATATTAATTATCAAGTATTATAATGTTTAAACAATTATTTAAAAATCTAATAACGGGTAACATAATAACTAATCATTGATAACCTCCAGGAGAGCTCTTATCTAAACTTATACCTAGAACGTCCAAGGTTTACTACTGTCCACTTCACTCTTACAGTAATCACCCTATTTGTACAAAAAATAAACTACTATAATAGCCTTCCTGGTAATGCCTACAAACATTACAAATATTAAGCAATCAGAATGAAATACATTACGTACAGAGTGTCGAAATAATTATAAACACGCCCCTCATTGCAAGACTGAAAACATAATTTATTGACTTTTAGTGTGTCACATTTGTTTTAATATTTTATTTCGAGCGCTTCCTTTCTACTCTCACCTACTTCCGGCTTCCAACTCTATAGACTTTTTACTTTTTTTGTCACCTATCTAGGAAGTATTGCAATCCACCCAAAAATTCGATATCGAGATTTCAACGGAAATACCAGTTTTGAGGCCCTTAAATCCAAAAAAGGCCTTTTAGAAACACTTCCGTGTGTCTGTGAACAGCATAACGCTAAAAGGAAAAGTTCCCAAACTTAGTATTTATTTCATTATCTTCCAAAAATGCAACAGGAAAGTTTTCAAGAATAGTTCTCCACCTCAAGATATCCTTTACATAGAAAAGCTTTCGATATCTTTTATTTTATCAAAAATCGCTCTAATGATTTGGATTAAAATATCATGTATTTTAGATATCTACACGAAAATTAAAATGTAATTCTTGAATTTTCTGGTAATATCCTGTGAAATTCTCTTCATTTAAAAGGATTTTTTTTTTATAATTTTGGGTAAGTGGTAAATCATAAGAGATAGACAAAAACGTACTGCACAAAAAACGTAGATCTCTTTAAAATACATAATAATAAAACAGTTTATGTGCCATTAACCATTTCCGACATATCCGTTATAATTGGTTTTAATTTTTCTATACTCCATCATGCTTTTTATGTATTATCGTTATTCAGTTGTTTTTCGCAATGTCATAGAAAGACTAGGTGTTTCAAGGCAGCATATGGCATCCCGTTTTTAAATAGCTGACTGTCGATTCGGTTTCCTTTATCCCTCTTTTGTTCACCTATAACGAAACGTGTAATGTAACTATTTCTGCACAGATAGAAAAATAAGCTTTCGTAATAATATTGTGTATAAGTTATATAAAAATAAACAATATTGAGTAGAGAAAACGATGTAAATGTAGCACATTAGATATTTTTCCTTTATATGTAGTGAGTAAGACTGATAAAACTACAAATGGGGACGTCCAATTAAAAGGGCTCATACGGTTAGTGAGCTGAAGGTAGGATGGACAGCGAAGGGGAGGTTCGAACCCTTTAGCGCCCGCAGCGGCGGAACTTGTTTGTCTCTCCATACATTATTCCGCGTTATAAACAAGGGTGGGGTGGGGTGTTTCACGCTGGCTGGGTAAAGTGACGAAGTGGAGGCGAAGGGTGAGGATTACCAGCGTTGCTCTGCGGGTTGCCGCCCAATAAGGAGCCGGTAACAAGGCTTGTCAAGACGCATCACACGCCTCGCCTGACCGCCACCTTGGGGACCTCGCCCCGCCACCAAGCGAGTGGATGATCTGGTTAGCCACACCCAACACGACAAGTACAATTCAATTCTTCCACCTTACAAAATATGTTTTTAATTCTTTTGCCCCACTCTGGGTGTCCCTTTTCTTCTTATTGGATACTACAGGTGGACCTTTTCTTCCTCAAGTTCTACACCTCCACCGTAACTGGACACGCCATGAATCAATCATTACAAATTAAGTGGACAAACTTGAACGAAAAAACAATGGATAAGATACTGAACAATAAAGAAGAGCAATAACAAAGGGGCACACGTAACTTATTGACTATCAAAAACTTTTGATATTACAAGAAACTGGAAATCGTATTATGGCCAGTAAAAACCTCATGCTCCAAGACTAAATTTGTAAATGATAACAAGCAATAAAATAAGCAAGAACCACATTGTCACTAACGAACAAGGCTTCTGAACTTTCCCCAGTTTTAATTAACATTGCACATGAAGGATATGCTTAAACATCTGATGTGTTGCATTTACATGACTTCTCACTCTTCCCAAACTATTTTAGAAAAGCTTACTATTTTTCATCTACTCCTTGTTAAGCACAATAAACTTTCATTACACATTTACACATTTAGTTTGTGGATACTTATAAGGATATATTAGGCTAAATACTCAGATTTTTTAAAAGCGTATCGCTAGGTGATGGCTTTGAAATTCCTTGCTCTTTGCATGACCACGAGAAAAAAAGTCTTATGTTACATTCCGTGACTTTTTCAACCATTTATAGCTTATTAGTGGGTATACAAATTATTCTTAAGAAAGTTTTTTTCCTATCTACTTCATTTTAATCGAGATAAACCTTAACAAAAAAATCTGATGTGTTACACTCACATGACTTTCTCTACTCTTGTACAAACTATTTTTACAAACGCTTATTCTCCATATGCTTCATGTTAATCGAGATATCCAGATGTCAATCTTATTGGTAATTTTCATGTAGATGCAAGGGGAATATGGTAGGGTTTAAGCGATAGTCAAATATTTTAACGCTGGTTGCTATGTGGCGCATTCCATTCTCTTTGCATGTCCAGGACATAAAAAATATGAATAGCGAATTTGAGAAAAAGTATAAGTATTGTAAAATTTAAGGAAATAACAAGCAATATCTCGAAAACGGTTCACTCAACAAAAGAAATGTATATAAGATAAGTTGTGTATTTTAACGCGATCTACATTTTTTGTGTAGTAAAATTTTGTCTATCTCTTATGGTTTACCTGTTATGCAAAAGTCGTTCACAATGAAGAATACTTTTGGAGACATTCCCAGAAAATTCAAGATATACATTTCATTTCTCATGACATTATCTTAAACATATGATATTTTCATCAAAATCGTTAGAGGCATTTTTGAGAAAATTAAAATTTTCGAAAAATCTTCCATGTAAAGGGTAGTCTGGGGTGGGGGATTTTCTTGAAAACCTTCGTGTCGCATCTCTGGAAGATACTGAGCCTAAATACCAAGTTTGGTGCTTATCCGACTGTTCGTTTTTGAGTTATGCTGTTCACAGACACACACACACACACACACACACACACACACAGACACACACACACACACAGACACACACACGGACATGTTTCCAAAAATGCTTTTTTTGGATTCAGGAGGTCTCAAAACATGTATTTCCGGTGAAATCTCGGTATCGAATTTTTGGGTGGAATGCAATACTTCCCCTACTTACTATACGTAGTAGAGAAAGTAAAAATCTGATGTGTTTCACTCACATGACTTTCCCTACTCTTGTAAAAACTATTTTTACAAACTCTTATTCTCCATCTACTTCATGTTCATCGAGATAAGCATTTGCAGACTCTATCTTATTGCTAATTTTCTTGTAGATGTAAGGGGAATATATATTTACAAGGGCAATATAGAAATACAGTAGCCTTTAAGCACATACATATCTCATAATAGCTGGTTGCTAGGTACAGCACCGTTATCTTTGCCACAGAGTAATACTCTTTGCATATACAAGACGACAAAATGAATAACGAATTCCCATTTGAGAAAATAAGTATTGAAAAATTTAAGGGAATAACAAGCAATATCTCGAAAATGGTTCACTCAACAAAAAAAATGTATATGACATAAATTGTGTATTTTAACGCGATCTACATTTTTTGTGTAGTAAAAGTTTGTCTATCTCTTACTGTTTACCAGTTATGCAAAAGCCATTCACAATGAAGAGGACGTTTGGGAACATTGCCATAAAATTCAAGATATACATCTCATTTGCCATGAAAATATCTTAAACATATATTTTAATAAACATCGTTAGAGCCACAAAAAGATTTTCAAAATTTTCGAAAAATGTTCCATGTCGGGAGTGGGATGATTTTGTTGAAGATCTTAGTGTCGTAACTTAGAAAGATATAGAATCTAAATACCAAGTTTAGTATTTATCCGACTTTTCCTTTTTTCTGTTATACTATTCTCAGACACACCACCCATACGGACATGTTTACAAAAATGCTTTATTCAGAACCTCAAAACATGTATTTCCGTAAAATCTTGGTATCGAAGTTATGGGTGGATTGCAATACTTCCCCTACTTATATGTAGTAGAGAAAGTAAAAAGCTCTGTGTGTGTGTGTTTGTCTGAACAGCAACTCCAAAACGAAAAGTTGGATAAATACCAAGCTTGGTTTTTAGACTCAGTGCCTTCCAAAGATGTGACAAGAAGATCCCCCACCCCAGAACTGCCCTTTATACGAAGATTTTTTCGAAATGTTTTATTTTCTAAAAGATGGCTCTTACGATTTTGATTAAAATGCCGTATATTAAAGATATTTACATTATAAATAAAATGTATATCTAGAATTTTCTGTGATTAGCCTGTGAAGTTCACTTCATTTGGAAGAAGTTTTGTATAATCTTATATAACTGGCAAACAGTAAGCGATAGACGAAAGCGTATTACGCAAGAAATGTGGATCTCTTTAATACACACAATTTACTTCGAATAAATTTTTTGTAGCATTAGCCATTTGCAGGATATTGGTTCGATTTGTTCAATATTTCGTAATTATTTTTAAGTCCTATCGATTTTCAGTTATTTCTCACAATTCATGGAAACAGTATGGAATTTTAAGGCCAGTGTATAGCGTACAGTTCATAAATATTGGACTATCGCTGTTCCCTTTGCATTTATAACGAAATGTGCAATGTAGCCAAACGTTTATTTAGATTAAAATAAAGTAGATAGAAAAATAATCTCCAATAAGAATAGATTGCATACCCACTTGTTCAGTTATTTTATTTCCTATCATTTCCTATTATTTGTTGTTTTCCTGTAAGTGCCATTAATTTTGTATTTTTTGTTGATATTTTAAAAGAATGTTGGATCAGACAGAGCATCCAGGATGGGTGATCAGCCCGTTGCCTGGTATGGGATGAAGGGAGTAGATGAAACGAAATGTTTGTGAAATGTGATGATGGAGCAGTTGGTGGAATGAATGACGGAGGAAACCGGAGAACCCGGAGAAAACCCGCCCAGACGCCGCTTCGTCCACCACAAATCCCACATGCAGGTCCCTGGGATTGAACCCGGGCCGCCTCGGTGGGAGGCGAGCGGTCTAACCACTCGGCCACGGCGCCGCCATTGCCTTCTATACTGCTTCTGTAAAATAACTCCACAATAATTCCATCTAAAAATTCGATACGGAGATTTCACCGTAAATACAGGTGTTATTCATGTAAATATCTTTAATATATGGTATTTTAGACAAAATCGTAGAGCCATTTGTTATAAAATCAAGACTTTCGAAAACTGTTCCATGTAAAGAGTGGTTTGGAATGCGCAATTTTCCTTAAAATGTTCCTGTGGCATCTTTGAAGATACCAAACTTAAAGACAAGTTTGGTGTTTGGATTCAGGGGGCCTCAAAACATGATTTTGCGCTGAAATCTCGGTGTAGAATTTTTGGGTGGAATACAATATATCTTCCATTCCCCTACTTACTATACGTAGTAGAGAAATTACAAATGGTTTTATAAAAAACACCTGTATTTACGGTGAAATCTCCGTATCGAATTTTTAGATGGAATTATTGTGGAGTTATTTTACAGAAGCAGTATAGAAGGCAATGGCGGCGCCGTGGCCGAGTGGTTAGACCGCTCGCCTCCCACCGAGGCGGCCCGGGTTCAATCCCAGGGACCTGCATGTGGGATTTGTGGTGGACGAAGCGGCGTCTGGGCGGGTTTTCTCCGGGTTCTCCGGTTTCCTCCGTCATTCATTCCACCAACTGCTCCATCATCACATTTCACAAACATTTCGTTTCATCTACTCCCTTCATCCCATACCAGGCAACGGGCTGATCACCCATCCTGGATGCTCTGTCTGATCCAACATTCTTTTAAAATATCAACAAAAAATACAAAATTAATGGCACTTACAGGAAAACAACAAATAATAGGAAATGATAGGAAATAAAATAACTGAACAAGTGGGTATGCAATCTATTCTTATTGGAGATTATTTTTCTATCTACTTTATTTTAATCTAAATAAACGTTTGGCTACATTGCACATTTCGTTATAAATGCAAAGGGAACAGCGATAGTCCAATATTTATGAACTGTACGCTATACACTGGCCTTAAAATTCCATACTGTTTCCATGAATTGTGAGAAATAACTGAAAATCGATAGGACTTAAAAATAATTACGAAATATTGAACAAATCGAACCAATATCCTGCAAATGGCTAATGCTACAAAAAATTTATTCGAAGTAAATTGTGTGTATTAAAGAGATCCACATTTCTTGCGTAATACGCTTTCGTCTATCGCTTACTGTTTGCCAGTTATATAAGATTATACAAAACTTCTTCCAAATGAAGTGAACTTCACAGGCTAATCACAGAAAATTCTAGATATACATTTTATTTATAATGTAAATATCTTTAATATACGGCATTTTAATCAAAATCGTAAGAGCCATCTTTTAGAAAATAAAACATTTCGAAAAAATCTTCGTATAAAGGGCAGTTCTGGGGTGGGGGATCTTCTTGAAAATCTTCTTGTCACATCTTTGGAAGGCACTGAGTCTAAAAACCAAGCTTGGTATTTATCCAACTTTTCGTTTTTGAGTTGCTATTCAAACACACACACACACACACACACACACAAACACACACACACAGAGCTTTTTACTTTCTCTACTACATATAAGTAGGGGAAGTATTGCAATCCACCCATAACTTCGATACCAAGATTTTACGGAAATACATGTTTTGAGGTTCTGAATAAAGCATTTTTGTAAACATGTCCGTATGGGTGGTGTGTCTGAGAATAGTATAACAGAAAAAAGGAAAAGTCGGATAAATACTAAACTTGGTATTTAGATTCTATATCTTTCTAAGTTACGACACTAAGATCTTCAACAAAATCATCCCACTCCCGACATGGAACATTTTTCGAAAATTTTGAAAATCTTTTTGTGGCTCTAACGATGTTTATTAAAATATATGTTTAAGATATTTTCATGGCAAATGAGATGTATATCTTGAATTTTATGGCAATGTTCCCAAACGTCCTCATCATTGTGAATGGCTTTTGCATAACTGGTAAACAGTAAGAGATAGATAAAATTTTACCACACAAAAAATGTACATCTCGTTAAAAACACACAATTTATGTCACATACATAAATTGAGTGAACAATTTCTGAGATATTCCTTGTTATTTGTTTGAATTTTCCAATACTTACACTTTTTCTCAAATGGGAATTCGTTATTCTTTTTTTTCTTTCTTTCTTTTTTTCAATATCCGGGACATGCAAAGAGAATGGAATGCCCCACATAGCATCCAGCTCTTAAAAGATTTGACTATCACTTAAAGCCTACCATTTTCCCCTAGCACATACAAGAAAATTAGCAATAAGAGTTTCTGCAAATGTTTATCTCGATTAACATGAAGTAGTTGGAGAATAAACCTTCGTAAAAATAGTTTGTACAAGAGTAGAGAAAGTCATGTGACTGCAACACATCAGATTTTTGCTTTCTCTACTACGCATAGTAAGTAGGGAAAGTATTGCATTCCACCCAAAAATTCATACCGAGATTCCGCCGGAAATACATGTTTTGAGGTGCCCTGAATCCAAGTAGAGCATTTTTGGAAAGATGTCCATGTTGTCTGTGTGTCTGTCTGTCCGGCTGTGAACAGCATAACTTAAAACGAAAAGTCGGATAAATACCAAACTTGGTATTTGAGTTAAGTATCTTTTAAGGATGCAATACGAAGATTTTTCAAGAAAATTCCCTACCCCATTTTACTACTTACATGGAACATTTTTCGAAACTTTTGATTTTTTTAAAAATGGCTCAAACGATTTTGTATAAATACCATATCTTAAATATATTTTGATGTATATCTTGAACTTTCTGGGAATGTCCCCAAACGTCCTCTTTATTCTGAATGACTTTAGCATAACTGGTAAACCGTAAGAGATAGAAAACATTTTACTACGCAAAAAAATGTAGATCTCGTTAAAACACACAATTTATGCCAATATCGTAAATTAACACGTCACATTTCCATTGTGTCATTGCTTGACCGAGGAAGGTTTCAGACAAGGAATGAATAATCCAGTTTCTTCTAACATGCACAAACATCCATTTTAAATATGACCTTATTTTCCTGTGTGCTTCATAGCTTAGAGTGTTTTTCTGGGTTTCTATGACTCTTCATCGCAGTAGGTGACAATTAATTTGGAGTTTTCTTGTCATTTTCCGTCTTTCTGAAAAGGATTAAACGGGTCAGATATTTTATATTTTAAATATGCAGTTTTTTATTCAAAGGTTTATTTTGATAAGTAATAAAACAGAACACAGTGAAAAGTTCTACTGGCCTATTAAACTCACGATAGCATGCCATATTTAACTGTATTAATACAGATTTAAGAGTCAGGGATACACAAACACCCACACACTCAGAAGAAAGATTACATTGCATCAGTTCGCGATATACATACGTCATTATTGCACGGAGGGAATCGATTGTAGACATGTTTACCCTTCCCAGTCAAAGACTGGCACAGAACATTACTGGAGTAAACAGGAGAGCATGCGCAATAGCACTTTGAGCACTACTGAAGGTCAATAATGCATATAATATGACAAGGTGGCCATACAAGAGGCGCTAGAAACCGGTTACGGAAGGAAAGTGAGTGTAGCAATGTAACAATACATTTTGTCGCTAAGCAGCGGACATAAAAGGAAATGCCTCTCCGATAGGAACAGCTTTGTACAGACGGCTCCAAATGTTTTCTGTTCCACCGGTAGCAGGGCAAGCGGAGTGTCTTATCGAAAGGTTATGCCAGGTGTCTTAGCTCATACCTGCTCTACAAGGAAGGTTAAGGGATGTAACAGGCTAATCAAAATATCATTCCAACACATTTCCCTTAGACTTGGCTGTAAGAATGTAATAACTGTGAAAAGAAAATAGCAATAACATTAAAATACAGCGACATAAGCAGTATACAAACTAATTTTTAGGAATTAGAGGCATCATATCATTATATTACAAGCAAGTGTTAAAACAAAATGGTTTGGTTTTCAATATTTACGGCTCTCTCTACCCACTATCAACTAACATATGTTCTTTATTTTCATAATGTCCATATGAAGTATGATTTTTCCGTGCATCGTGACAACAATTTAGGCCAGAAATTATTTAAAGTTACAGTCTAAGTTACACTTTTCCTATTTGGTTGCATGCAAGATGCCGTAACGACAACCAGCCGCTTATATATTCTACAACTCGTATTTTCACTGTCTCTACTAGTTACCTATAATAAGTACGGAAAGTGCTGTATTCCACCCAAAAATTAAAAAACGAGGTTCACTGGAAATACACTTTTGGAGAAACACTGACTCCAAAGAAAGCATTTTTACTTTGCCTACTACGCACTTACAGTAAGTAGAGGAAGTATTGTATTCCAGCCAAAAATTCAATAGCAACATTCACCGGAAACACAGTTTTGAGCCCCATTGAATTTAATTTCCCTACTATGCATTTACAATAAGTAGAGGAATTATTGTATTCCACCCAAAACTTTAATAACGGGAGATACCGGAAATGCACGCTTTGGGACTCCGTGAGTCCAAAGAAAGCATTTTCACGTTCTCTACTACGTAGTTACAGAAGTAGAGAAAGTATTGTATATCATCCAAAAATTCAATAAAGAGATTAACCGGAAACAGACGCCTTGAGACCCCCTGAATCCAAAGAAAGCATTTTTACTTTCTCTACTACGTAGTTACAGTAAGTAGATAGAGTATTGTATTCCACCCAAAAATTGAATAACGAGATTAATACTCGGAACGGAAATACACGTTTTCAGACTCCCTGAAACCAAACAAAGCGTTTTTACTTTATCTACTGTGTAGTTACAGCAAGTAAAGCAAGTATTGTGTTCCACCTAAAAATTGAATGAGATTCACCCGAAAAATAGACGCTTTGAGACTCCCTGAATCCAAAGAAATCATTTTAATTTCCCTACTACGTAGTTACACGAGGTAGAGAAGTATTGTATTCCATTCAAAAATTCAACGATATTCAACGGAAATACTCGTTTTCAGACTTCCTGCAACCAAACAAGGCGTTTTTACATTCTCTACTACGTAGTTACACTAAGTAGATCAAGTATTGTATTCCACCCAAAAATTGAATAACGAGATTAATGCTCGGAATGGAAATACTCGTTTTCAGACTCCCTAAAACCAACAAAGCGTTTTAACTTTCTCTGCTACGTAGCTACAGGAGGTAGAGAAAGTATTGTATTCCACCCAAAAATTGAATAACGAGATTCAACAGAAATACACGTTTTGAGACTCCCTGAATCCAAAGAAAGTATTACTTTCTCTACTACGTATAGTAAGTAGGGGAAGTATTGTATTCCACCCAAAAATTCGATACCGAGATTTCACCGGAAATACATGTTTTGAGACCCCCTGAATCCAAAAAGAGCATTTTTGGAAACATGTCCGTGTGTGTGTCTGTGTGTCTGTCTATGTGTATGTGTGTCTGTGTGTGTGTGTGTCTGTCTGTCTGTCTGTCTGTCTGTGAACAGCATAACTCAGAAACGAACAGTCGGATAAACACCAAACTTAGTATTTAGGATCAGTATCTTCCAGAGATGCGACACGAAGGTTTTCAAGAAAATCCCCCCACTCCAGATTACCCTTTACATGTAACATTTTTCGAAAATTTTAATTTTCTCAAAAACGGCTCTAACGATTTTGATTAAAATATCATATGTTTAAGATATTTTCATGACAAATAAAATGTATATCTTGAATTTTTTGGGAATGTCTCCAAAAGTATTCTTCATTGTGAACGACTTTTGCAGAACTGGTAAACCATAAGAGATAGACAAAATTTTACTACACAAAAAATGTAGATCGCGTTAAAATACACAATTTATGCCATACACATTTGTTTTGTTGAGTGAACCATTTTCGAGATATTGCTTGTTATTCCCTTAAATTTTCCAATACTTACGCTTTTTCTCAAATGGGAATTCATTATTCATTTTTTTGTCTTGGATATGCAAAGAGTATTAATCTTTGGCAAAGGGAATGGTGCTGCACCTAGCAACCAGCTATTAAGAGATATGTATGTGCTTAAAGGCTACTGTATTTCTATATTGCCCTTGTAAATATATATTCCCTTTACATCTTTACATCCAAAAGAAAATTAGGAATAAGATAGAGTCTGCAAATGTTTATCTCGATTAACATGAAGTAGATGGAGAATAAGCGTTTGTAAAAATAGTTTGTACAAGAGTAGAGAAAGTCATGTGAGTGTAACACTTCAGGGTTTTTTTACTTTCTCTACTACGTAGTTACAGTAAGTAGAGAAAGTAATGCATTCCACCCAAAAATGTAATAACGAGATTCAACGGAAATACACGTTTTGAGACCCCTGAATCCAAAGTAAGCATTTTTACTTTCTCTACCACATAGCTACAGTAAGTAGAGAAAATATTGTGTTCCATCTGAAAATTCAATGTGGTAATTTCACCAGAAATCGCGTTTGTGACCCCTGAATCCAATGAACTTATTTTTAGAAAATGGTCCAAGAGAGAGAGAGAGAGAGAAAGAGAGAGAGAGAGAGTGTGTGTGTGTGTGTGTGTGTGTGTGTGTGTGTGTGTGTGTCCACGAATAGCATAACTCAAAAGCAAAAGGTTGGTTAAAAACCGAACTTGGTGTTTAAGTTCAACTTCTTTCAAGAATGCGACACTGAGATTTTAAAAAAATCCTCCACTCCAAACTACAATTTACATTGCACATCATTCGAAATTTTTTATTCTTTCAAAAATGACTAAGTATTTTATTAAAATACATACCTATGTTTAAGCTATGTTCATGACGAATAGAATGTATATCTTTTATTTTTTAGGAATAGTCTGTATATTAGTCTTTTTATCAATGACTTTGATAATTGGTAAATCGTAAGAGAGAGAGAGAGAGAGAGAGAGAGAGAGAGAGACAAAATCTTACCGCACAACAATTGTAGATCTTGTTAAAGCACAAAATTTATATAAAATAACATTTTTATTTTATGTCAAATAACTTTTATATTTTACATATTCTGAAAGGTTCTTTGTTATTAGTTTGAATTTTCAAATACTTTATACTTCTCTCAACTGCAAATAGGTATTGTTTTTCTTTCTTTCCTTCCTTCCTTCTTTCTTTCTATCTTTCTTTCTTGTGTTCATACAAAGAGGACAGAATTTCAAAGTTATCAGGTTTGTGGCGCACATTCGGGAGGTCGTGGTTTGGATTCCTCTGGCCGACCTTCCTGGCCCATAGGTTTTTTCGGGGGGTTTTCCCGGGTCGCCAGGCGAGTACTGGGAAGGAATCTCACATCCCCGAATTTCCGAGCCTCCATTTCATTTCTATTCTAATTTCCCTTCATCTTTCATCCGTTGGTCTCTTTCAGGGTTGGAAGTGTCGGCGATGGTGTTTCGGTGGAGTGTGGCAGGGGAAAAGGATGCTTTTTGTGACTTTCTCCGTCCCTCAACTTTCGGCTGGTTGTCGGGAGTATCCTAACTTCCTTGAGGGGCGTTGGACACCCTCTGTGCTAGGTGGAGTCCCCGGTCTGCCTGTCCGTCTGACGGGGAGTCTCTATCTGAAAACTTAGGGTCCCTGCCATTCCTGTGCCGTTTTTCCTGGTTCCGGACGCCCTGTATCTTGTCTCGCCTAATCCTGCCTCCCGGAGATGCCCCCTTGTGGGGCGTAGACACAATATCCACTATGTGGATCAGTGCCGAGTCTCCTCCGTAGCCAACCAATCCAAAGACATAACGTAGCTATCAGCTTTGAGGGATTTGGCTATCGTTTTAGCTTAATATGTTCTGGTTATATGTACAACGAATTGTGAAAATAAGTGATGAAGATTTATGGGTATTAACATGACATAGGCGCAAAATAAGCTTTGTAAGAAGAGTGAGTAGAGAAAGTCATGCGAATGCAACACATATTTTAGGGCAAAACCTCCATATGCCCGCATCTCTATGAACAACATAAATCCAAAGCGAAAAGTCGGTTAAATACCACAGTTGATATTTAAGTTCAGCATCTTTCAAAGATGTGACAATGATTTTCAAGAAAATCTCCCCATCCTGAACAACCCTTTATGTGGAAAAATTTTCGAAATTTATTTTCTTAAAAATGGCTCTAATGATTTTGATTAAAATACTCACTGTTTAAAATATTTTCATGACAAACGATATATATATATATTTTAAACTGACTGAGAAGAGCCTCTAAAGCTTTCTTCATTCTGAATAACTTTTGTATAATTGGCAAACTCTAAAAGATTGGACAAAGTTTTGCTACACAAGAAATGCAGACCCCGCTAAAGCACGCAGTTTGTTATACATATATTTTATGAGATTAACTAGTCCACAGTTATTTTTTGTTATTGGTTTGAATACTTATTGTAACTGAGAAGTCGCTATTTTCTTTATTTTTGCCGCGGTCATACAAACAGCATGGAATTTGAAAGCATCACGTAGTGATTTGCTTTTTGAAAATGTGAGGCAGATCCCCACACCACACAGATGAGCTAAATGTGATTTGCAAGTTTATCTGGATTATAAGAAGTAGACAGAAAAATGAGATTTAGAAAAAAGAATTTGTAGAATGGTGCGAAGAGAAGGTTATGTGAATGCAATACGTTAGTTTGTTCAATTTAAAATAATAATTTAATCTATATTTAAATGTAATTCTTCCTAATCATAATTCTCGTGGTAATGCAAAGAACGTGGAGTTTCAAAGACACTACATAAAAATCTGACTATCGTTTGAGCTACTGCATTCTTCTTATACTTACAACGAAGTTTGTAATTGCAGTTTCATCTCAATTAACAAGAAGACTCTTTCACTCAAGCCGTGTGTAGGACAAGGTTGGAAAATAGAATCAGATTGAAAAATTCAATGTCATAGCCGAGATTTGAACTACGGATCTTCCAGTTTACTTCCAGGTGGCGCCGCGGTAACGCGTGGGACTCGCATTCGAGAGATCCCTGGTTCCCTTCCCGGCTACCACCCAATCTGACGCACGGGTTTTTTTCGAGTTTTCCCGGGTCGTCAGGCGAATGCTGATATGATTTCTCTCAGCCCCCGAATATCGTTCCATTCCTCATTTCATTCATCCTTAACTCCGTTAGGTCTGTTTCAGGGTTGGAGTTTCGGCGATGGTATTCCGGTGCGGCGTGGCACAGAAAAAGGATTCTCTCTGTGGAACCTTATCCGTCTCTGGATCTTCGGCTGGTTGCCAGGGTATAAGGACCGCTTCTTGGAGGGTGCTTGACCCTGTGTTTGGGGTGCGGTCCCCGGTTTGCCTGCCCAACTCTCAGGGCGTCTCAATCTGGAAATTTTAGGAACTTTGTCATTGCTGTGCCGTCACTCCTGGTTCCGGCCACTGGGTGTCTCTCACCTCGTCCCTCCCTCCCTCCCGGGAGCGCACCCTCGAGGGGCACAAACACAATATCCTCATTCCATTCCATTCTAGACCAGAGAAGAAAAGCATTTTAAGAATTCAGAACGTGAATCGTAACGCAAAGTCTTTTTTGTGGGGGGGGGCATCTTCAGATTTGTAACTTGAAAGCAATTTAGTTTTCAGAATAGAGTGATTTCAAATGAACCAATTGCAACAAAAGCACATCAACCTATCTGCATTAACACTTCGGGTCACTATTTTGAAAATTTAGCTTATATGTTATCCTAACCGAGTAACAGCTATATAGAAACTGCATATTTTGCGCTAAAGGTTGTTTCCTCGTATCTATTAACATTTTCTCCTTTTGCATACAATACCTAAATAGGTGTTTTTACTCTACGTCCACTATACGACTGACACGGTGTTTCTTCTTTTCTCTTGTGATTGTGCATGTAAGGGGGAATTATGTTTCAAATAAAACAATCTTTATTCGTTTTCCAGTAACAAACGCAAAATATATCTCATTTTGAAGAAAATTTAATATTGCACTTAATTGTTCCCAAACTGCTTCAACAGTTTGACATTAATATTACTTTTGCTGCCATATTTTTAAAACATTACTTGAATATTATCAGAACTGAATGTGCCAACTGTATGGAACTACACACTTAGCGCTAAACGTTGTGATCAATATCTATGACAATTAAAAAGCAAACCGAACTTATATTCAAGGTAAAAAATACCCTCGGAGTACGCATAGAACGTTCTATTGGTGATAATTATGAAACTATTATTACTAATATTATTATTTATTACTAGCAACAAACGTTAAAAACAAGATATACATTATGCGAACCTTGTTTCTCAAGAAATTACTGAATCTTTAACTTGTGTAGCACCCGCATAAAGAGTGCAATATTTGATTTTTAAACAACATATTATGCAAAGAATATGTTAATTTGTTTCGCTTGAATAGTTCAAGTAAAGAGAAAAGTATTTGGTTTCGTCTTCTTTCTTCTTAGAGTCAGGTCGCTGAATGCATACGACGAAGTAAATGTGACCTTTGAGACGACCGGCACTTACTGTTGGCTATAGCCAGGCATGACTAGTCGAGAAGAAATTTCTTCCCCCTCTTCCTCTACACCCCTTGGCCCATCGGTAAACATTTGAAGCACCCTGTATCAGAGTATATAATACTTATACGTAAGTTATCTACATACCTACAATAAAAGACGTCACAGTTGTATTTAAATGTGACGGATCTGACCCTACTCCATTGTTCTTTACTTTTTTACTTTCTCTACTACGTATAGTAAGTAGGAAAGTATTGCATTCCACCCAAAAATTCGATACCGAGATTACACAGGAAATACATGTTTTGAGATCCCCTGAATCCAAAAAAGAATTTTTAGAAAAAGGTCCGTGTGTGGCTGTGTAGATGTGTCTGTGTGTCTGTGAACAGCAGAATCAAAAACGAAAAGTCAGATAAATACCAAACTTGGTATTTAGATTCTGTATCTTTCAAAGATGCGACACGAAGATCTTCAAGAAAATCATTCCACTCCCGACATGGAACATTTTTCGAAAATTTTGATTTTCTCAAAAGTGGCTCTAATGAGTTTTATTAAAATATATATTTAAGATATTTTCATGGCAAATGAGATGTATATCTTGAATTTTATGGGAATGTCCCCAAACGTCCTCTTCATTCTGAATGACCTTTGCATAACTGGTAACCCGTAAGAGATACACAAAATGTTACTACACAACAAATGTATATCTCGTTAAAACACACAATTTATGTCATATACATTTTTTTGTTCAATGAACCATTTCCGAGATATTCTTTGTTATTTGTTTGAGTTTTCCAATACTTATACTTTTTCTCAAATGGGAATTCTTATTTGTTTTTTATGTCCTGGACATGCAAAGAGAATGGAATGCGCCACATAGCAACCAGCTCTTAAAAGCTTTGACTATCGCTTAAAGCCTACCATATTCCCCTTGCATCTACAAGAAAATTAGTAGTAAGATTAACATCTCGATTAACATGAATTATATGGAGAACAAGCGTTTGTAAGAATAGTTTGTACAAGAGTAGCGAAAGTCATGTGAGTGCAACACATCAGATTTCTTACTGTAGGTTATCAACCAATATACATATTATGATGTGCTCTTATTCTAGGCAAATTAGAAGATACTAGCAGAACCTGCAGCAAAAATTCTTCTCGCTCTGTCTTTCTCCCTCTCTCTCTCTCTCTCTCTCTCTCTCTCCCTCGCTCTCCCGCTTTCTCACCGTCCCTTCCTCTCTCCCTCTATTCTCCCTACATCTCCATCCCTCTCTATCCATTCTCTCATATCTCTTTATCTGCTTCTCTCTATCTTTCTCTCCCAATTTCTCCTCAGCTGCCCTCCCCCTCTCTCTCCTCTCTGTGCAACTCTCATGCCGTGAAAAAGAAGATGGGTGCAGAATTATACATGTGCCTGACCCTAGCCCAAACATAACTAATGTTGTGTTACCAGATCCTTAGCACAAAAGGATACTTAGGGGGCAGACAGATGGTAGATCAACTCCTACATAGTAAAATTTCACAATTTACTTACAATTCGTTTTCAAGACTTCTGCCTAATAACTTTTGTTAAAAATATATAATCAACCTATTAACATAATTACAATTGTAATTAATATACTTATTTTGTTGAACATTGTTAATACGAGTATAAGTAAGAAGTAAATCAACTGTAATCTGTTTGGACCTGATAGTAAGATATATTCAATATCCTTACTTATTAATTAGGCAAATCCACAGACAATTTAATCTTACAGTGATTTAGACTTACCCAATCTTTTGCTGATGTACTTTGGAATCAGTTTTGACAAAATGTTCTAGGTCTGAGGCCAAAACTTAACAATGTTTCCATCACTCACCAATTTCTAAATTCTTAAAACACAAAAAATAACCACAGACTACCTATCCATGCTTTAAAGTGAAATGGTGCCGCAGTAACGTATGGGACTCTCATTTGGGAAGTCCCGGGTTCGATTTCCGGCGACCGCCCACTCATTCATGGATTTTTCGTAATTTTCCCGGGTCGGCAGGCGAAATCTGAGGTGATTTCTTCTCTGCCGCGGTTTATTTTCCATCGTTTGCCTTTGATTCCATTTTATTCTCATCTTTCAGGTGTGCTTTTAGGTTGTGTGGCGTATGGCAGTGCTGAATAGATGCCGCGGATACCTGCTCAAAGGAAAGAGTACACCACGTGGACACCAGAGGGATGCTTCTTCGTCGAGTCGTTCTTTACCCTCCAGCAGTGGGACGGGTCTTCGAGCTTTGAAATGTTAGGGATTCCGCGCATCTCTATCTTTCCTGCGGCCTGTCACCTCCTGTGGTTCTTTCAATTCATTCCTTCCGTATAATTATGGTGAGTCGTTGCATTTTAATTCCCATCACATCTGCGCTTGGTGTTATCTGAGTAGCGATTTCGGGAGACGTGTTTCTCTCATCTTCAGCTCAAGTCGACTGGTTTCTCATTCACTCCCCTGACCCCAAGAAATAATTCAGTAGGTGATTTTTCTGTCCTCTGTTGTGAAAAGTTGTAATCTAGCTGTCTTGAAGTTACTGTCATCTGTGGTGAAGGTTGGGAACTCGTCTTCTTTCTTCTCCCTTGCAATTTGATTGGATAAGCTGCATCAAGTAGTCTGTAGGCGGTATTTTAAAATTCAAAATATTCTTGATGTTGAGATGGATGAAAATCTTTTCCCAAACTTCCAGTTGTGAAGAAATCAGTATAGGTTTTAATAATTTTATCTCTCGTCCTATTTCATGGTTACAACTCCGAAAATGGTTGGCAACTGCTGATTTATCTATTTGTTTTATTTTATATTTCTCTGATGTTCACTTACACGTATTTTTAAATTTCTTTTTGTTCTACCAATATATGAACCTTGGCAATTTTGACATGGAATCTGGTAAATACCTGATTTTTTTGAATAATATGACTAACACAACATAATGTTGCACACAAAATGCATCACCCTCCACCCGGCGATGCAATCCTTAGCGTGGCTTCCTTTGGAAGGGAAGTAAAGCCGGTGGTACCGTCTGTAGATTTACGGCACGTAAAAGAACCTCGAGCCTGATAAAGGGTGCTCTGACAAAATTTCCGGTCTTTCACGCCCAATATACAATGGGACGCTAAGAACCATAGCACTTAAAGAGCGTCCATAAATTTAAAATTAAAAAACTACTCTGGCAAGATTGTTGTGACATACTTTTATGAAACTAAAGTCCTTTTGAATATTGTTCACCGTTTGCAATAATGTAATGTGATTAAATTATTCAGTAATAAATCATCGTGGCTTCCATACGCTACAATCTGCTAACTGTTTAAACTCGATAATAAAAAACAGTAAAAATTATAAGCAAACGTTTAATAATACCTCTTCCTTATGCTTGCACAGTGACCAGAGCAGTGCTCTTTCTCAGGGTACCTACGTACCTACACATCTCGTAGGTAATATCAACGAAAAGTGGATATAGCTCCATAAATATTCATCGTGTCTACATTTTGTAAATAAAAATACTCTTTTTATTGTTTTATTTGTTAGTCTCCTTTAACTTCTGTGGTCATATCGGGGGCTTTGACTTTAGACACAACTAAATCGTTGACTGTAGGTTTTTATTGATTTTTCATTAGGAAATACACTCACGTTCACTCCCTAATTCATAGTTCCAGACTCTGTGAGGGGAAGAGAGTGGTTCCAATTAAAGAAAAACTCGCCCAGTCGGGAATCCAATCCGGGACCTCTGTTGCGAAGCCAGAACGCTGACTACTCGACTACAGAGGCAATGTACAATATCTACTTATTATAAATATCAAGCATGTTATTTATCATTTCTAAAAAAAAATATTTTGTAACTCTTTAGAATCTCTTCCTTTGCGCAAAGAAATTAAATAGGACCTAAGAAGACTGCCTTAACCAGCTGGGAGGGATCCGGGGCGCTGACCACGTCCCACCCTCCAGTACTCCCCTCGCTCATGACGCCTGTAGTGGGCAGAGGTGGGGGATGCAGCAATCGGGGCGGTAGACCTTGTTCCGCTTCTGGACTGGCGCACCATGGGTGTAACTTGATTTGATTTTAAGATATATTGATATATTACATACCAAATTTCATACTTCGGTCATTCTTGCGTGAAAACACGCACACTCACGTAATCCTCCGTGCTTTAGTGGCCTCCAGTTCACGAGGTCGCGGGTTCAAACCCGGCGGAAGGCGGTGGATATTTTTCGGGCGTAAAAATCCTTAGTATGGCTTCCTTCGAACGGGAAGTAAAGCCGGTGATCCCGTGTGTAGATTTATGGCAATTAAAAGAACCTCAAGGCTGATAAAGCGGCCTCTGAGCAAAATTTATGGTCTTTCACGCCCGATATGGAATGAGATGTTAAGAGGCATAGCAGTTAAAGAGCGTCCATAAATAAACCTCAATTTATTAATTTTATACACACACACACAGTTTAAAAAGTTCTAACTTCGGGACAAACGAAACATTTACCAGAAAATGTTCGGTTACAGTTGTATTATACGTATGCATTACCAAACATTGGAGAGATTAAAAGACTATGAAATGAAGAAACTTAATAACCCTTCATTGTATAGAAAGAAAGCTGCTGTCATATAATATAAATCTTAATATATTTACCACTCGCACTAAGTTTAAAATAGTCCAGATTCATTTCCTCCAATGAACTACGAAACACACACTGTATCATAGAAGCTGACCTTCTATCAAGAACTCGATCTAGTTCGCACCAGATTGAAATAGTTGCTATTTACACCAAGTTTATAAGTACAGTTTCGGATCTCTGTGGATGTTAAATGCGTGAGAAAAGTGATTTCAGAGGTGTATTAAGTGAGGATATTCTACAGCTTATATTGAAATAAAATGTTTTTAAGCTTAGATTTTCACGCATTTGGGCAGCTAAATAACCTAAGACTCCGGATAATTTATCCGGGAGTTTTTCCGAATCCCTTGTACAGCCTTTTCAGAAACACCCGGCACGTTCCAGTTTTGCTCCGGGGTAACATTTTTATTTCTCCACCAGAAAATGTAGCTGTTTTATATCCTGAGCATAACCTTCCCTGAAAACAGCCCTCATCAACCCGTTACAGAATCGGGCAGCCAACCGCTCCATTCCGTGTCAGCAATTTAAACGAATAGTTACTAACCTTATGGACTGTATATCTCGCCGTAGGCAATTTTGGGGTCCAATATACCAAATCTTTGAGACCATATAGACTATAATACTCTAAATATGAATTCCAAATAAAGTGATAGCTTTAACAGAAGTTTTGTGCGCCTTCATATCTGGATAAGCAAACAGAGGGACCGAAGGATAAACATCTTAATAATCCTCATTTAATAAATAATTATTTAAGCTTCCAATAGACTTATTAAGGTTAGTTACTTTCTCTACCACGCACCTAATAGGTAGAGAAGGTGTTGTATTCCATCCAAAAGTTTGATACCAAGATTTCAACGGAAATACATGTTTCGAGGCTCCCTGAATAAAGAAAAAATTTTAGAAAAATATCATGCGATTCACATGACATTCTCTACCATCTATCTTTATTAGTGGGTATACAAACTTTCCTTACTAAAGCTTATTTTTCTATATACTACAGTTTAATCCAAATAAACATTTGCAAAACTAGCTACAACACTCATTTAATTAGAGATACAAAGAGAACAGCGATAGTCAAATGTTTAAGAACCGGACGCAATATGTCGGCCTTTAATTCCATATTTCCATACAGTCGTGAGAAACAACTGAAAATCAGTTTTAAAAGAATGACAAGTATTGAACAATCGAACCGTTAATAACGGGTATCTCAAAAACGTCTTATGTCACAGAAAAATTTATGTTAAGTAAATTGTGTGTTTTAAAGAGATCTATATTTTTGTATGACACATTTTCGTCTATCGCTTAAAGTTTACCAGTTATATAAAGTTATAAAAAATTCCTTCCGAATGAAGACTTCACATGCTATTCTCAGAAAATTCAAGATATTTGTTTTATTCTTCATATAAATATCTTTAATATGTGATATGTTAATTAAAATCGTTGAAGCCATTTTTTAAAAAAAATCAAAATTTCGAATAATAACCCATGTAAAGGGTAGTTAGGGATTTTTTTTGAAAATATTCGTGTCGCATCTTTGGAAAATACTGAACCTAAATGCCAAGAGTAGTATTTATCCGACTTTTGGTTTTTGAGTTATGCTGTTCTCAAACACATAAACATACATATGCACACACGGACCTTTTTCTAAAAATGCTTTTTTTTTTATTCAGAGGTCTCAAAACATGTATTTCTGATGAAATTTTGGTATCGAATTTTTGTGTGGAATGCAGTACCTTCTCCACGTACTATGTAGGTGATAGAGAAAGTAAGCCATCCTCCGTGGTGTAGTGGTTACCATGTTAGCCTCTAGTTCCCGAGGTCGCGGGTTCAAACCCGGTGGAGAACAATGGATTTTTTAGGGTGTAAAAATCCCTAGCATGGCTTCCTTTGAAGGTAAGTGAAGCCGGTGGTTCCGTGTTGTAGATTTACGGCACGTAAAAGAACCTCAATCCTGATAAACAGGCCTCTGAGCAAATTTACCGGTCTTTCACGTCCAATATAGAATGGGACACTCAGGACACAGCAGTTAAAGAGCGTCCATAAATAAAACTCAATTTAATTTAGAGAAAGTAAAAATGTCCGTGTGTGAAACTTGAATTAGTAAGAAAAGTGAGCCTTTTTTAAAACAAAAAGTATAGGTTATAACATTAAATTACTATTCTTTCCTCGATACTCTTTCACTACAACGCACAAAACTCCCTGTACTACGCTGCAGTAAAATATACAATTATGTGCGAAACATCTTGGTGATCCCCCCAGTTACAATTCGAGGTTCTCCTCTCCTAAGTTACGACTGTCTAAATAATATTTGAAGATGTTTCATGCTGCTTTCTATTTGGAGGACATTGTGATGGTTATTTTAGGATCAATGTAAATTGACCCTAATTGTAGGTTCTCATTTAAAACAATTAAATTGGCCTTAAAATGACCACCATAACGTCCTTTAAACAAAACACGACTAATGGCATTTACTTTCCCCCCATAATATCAAGCAACTTTTATTCAAGACATTTCTTTCTACAACGCTTAGCTTTAGAGATATTGTACAGTCTCAACTTAAATGGTCCATCCTGTATATGTTGTTTGGAATAATATAATATAATCGGCTTTTGTTTTTGCACGCATTCTCTGCGTAGTAACAAAGTCAAAGCTCGCCTAATAGGTATATTCTATTATTGTATTCTAATATCCAGGCCTTGTTAGTCCTTTAATAGCTTCAAACCATTAGGAGTTGAAATTAGAAGCTGTCTTATAGCCTAATGTTCTTCAGGGAGACGAGTGTCTTTCAATGGTGAAAGAATTGTCAAAATTGGTAGAGTGATTTCCCAGATTATTACAGAATACCTTTTATTCTGTGATATAATATGTAAGATGTTAAACCTAACGCTACTTTGAGCGGAGGAACTCTCGCCGTGACTAAGCGGCAACTTGTTTACCAGATGTGCAGAGCACATTATCGCCTACACAGGGGTAACTATCCGTTGAGGTGCTTGCAAAAAGAAACCTTTCAACGTGTATTGCTATTACTAGTAATAATAGTAATAGTATGAATAAGATTTATTAAGAATATGAAAAAGATTTTATATATAAATTCACAAACAATAAGGGTTTTAAGAAGGAAATTTACAAGTAGGGGAGATGGTTTGCAGTACATCAGCTGAAACTATGGGAGACGATTTTGAGACTAAGAAAAATAAGAGATATATTTATCTCATAGCTACAGAAGAGGGAGGAAAGTTAAGGAAAGATCAAATACATTTAATGACAAATTTGGATAAGATCCTACAAATAGCTAAAGCAAATGTAAGAAGTAAAACTACATGTATTACTACTAGACAAGATGATGAAGGTAAGTAAAAAAGGCATTGGATTATTTCTGTAGGAGAAATGATACTCAAATGTTGTCGTAACCTCTTTACTTATTCTAGCTCAATAGGAACCGTAGCCGGGGTCGAACATTCTATCATAAATTATGCGACGTACGACGGGGGTAAGCTCAACAAAATTCTAAAAATATACCTAAAGGTCCCTAGCAATATTCCTAATTCATTATGTGGATAAGGGAAGGATCTATCTACTATAAAAATTCATATTAATCCGAACTGTATGGTAACTATTTATTATAATAAAAAGGAATTACAATACCTCCTTGCCTGTCGGTGGGGACGCCATGCTGTATGCACGGACAAGCTGCACACACAGCTGGTTGCAAGCAGAACCTCGACTCGACTAATCAACCCACGCTAACTCGGCGTCAGCACGCTACGCTAGGAACCGGTTTTCCATCCCCTCTACTCTTGCACAACATATCCGATCTGGGCCGCCAGGTCACGTACGCAATAATGCCAATAATGCCAACTATATTACAAATGTCACAATATCTATGTACACAAATGGAGGAAGACAAACTTGTATAGTAACACAGGGGAACGAAATGGAATAAGTTAGAAATAAGAGAGTAAAAAATCAGAATACGATAATACTAAAGCCGATAGGGGAAAGAACATTTGCAGATGTTATTAAAAACGTAAAGCATAAAGTAAATACCAAGGGAGTAATTTTTAATCAAAAGAGTAAACATAGGGACGGAAGTGTGCAACTTAAAATAAAAGGAGATAGATTAGAGGATATACAAGCTTTTAAGCACTTGCTGTCAACAAAACAGAAAATGTAGCAGAGGTTAAGACAAGGCAAAGAACTTAATCAGTTATGATTTTAGATATAGATGGAACGGTACAATAAGAAGATACAAAGAAAATAGTAAGACAAGAGTTAAATAATTATGTTGAAATGCTACATATAAAAGTAGCAGAAAAGGTTAACGTACAAGGCGTAATATATGCGTTTGTAACGACAAATATAGAAGCTGCAAAGAGATTGTTAAATAGGAAGAAAATAGGACAAGGATGGGACTAATGGAACAACAACAAATATTTTAATAAGATGCTATAAATGCTGTAGAGAGGGACAGGGGATATCCAGAATAAGCAAAATGAACAAACGTGCCACAATTGTGGTGAAACTGGTCACAAAATGAAGGAATGTAAGAAAGAGACCAAATATTAATTATGTAAATCAACTGAACATAAAGCACAAACAATGCGATGTCCTGAGTACAGGAGATTGATGCAACACAAGAAAAGAGAAAAGGAAGAATATATTGCAATGGACACCTCGAAAATAATAAGCTGTAAAGCGGTACCGTTGGTACAAGGACCTAGTGTAATAAACAAAATAAGAAACTATTCGAATAATTCAGGGGAACTTTGGTAGACGAAGATTTGCACTGGATCTTATGTACCAGATGGCGGAAGAACAGGGGGTAGATGTAATTATAATGGCCAAGCCCAATAAAAACAAAATTTCACGGACATCATGGTTTGTGGGTAATAATGTTAATGTAGCGATGAAAATATGTAACCCGATTCCCAAAATTCTTAATATGGGAGCTGCGCATAATATGTTTGGATTGAACTCGATTTCTTTGTAATTTTTGGATGTTATATTTCTCCAAATGCTGACTCACAGTCTTTCGTGCGGTTTCTAACAAATATAAGAACAGCAATGAAGTTCCGCAAAAAAGAAATTGTCGTTGGTGGAAATTTTAATGCCAAGTCGCACTTATGGTCCTCTCCAATTGAGGATGCTAGCTGTAAGATTATAACTATGTGGCTCGCTGAAGAGGACCTGGTAATTCACAATCATGGAAATATACCAACTTTTGACCGACGAGCCAGTGAACTGTAATAGATATTATATTTAGCACTCATAAAATTGTACCATGTGTAACTAATTGGAAGGTGCTGGAGGAAGAAAACCTCAGCTATTTTCAACACATCTAATTTGACACTTATACCCCAGTAGTTAATAAGTGCCAACATAGCATATCTAGTTGTAAGGGATGGCGCATAAAGATAGAGGATATGCCTAGATTTACAGAAGAAGTGGGATACTATTAGACCCTTGACAAAATGAAAATATTGAGGCACATGATTTAACAAATGTAATCCAAACAGCAAGTGATAATATTTTTTCAATGAAAAAACAGAGCAAATATAGAAAACCTGTTTATAGGTGGTCTGACGCTATAGCAAAAACCAGAAGAATTTGTTTTAAAGTAGACGTGCTACGGTGAGAGGAAACAAAAAAACTGACTAGACTCAGGAAACAATGTCAAGAGCAAATACAATAAAGGAAGCGAACATGAAGGTGTTGAAACTACGTATTGAAGAAGTAGATGGTGATATATGGGATCAAGGATACCAACTTATTATGAAAAAATGTAAAACTACCCCATGGAGGATAGTAAACAATTACAAATTGCACAGACATTGTTTCCCGTGCATACCCCCATTAAATGGGTTAAAGAGATTGTAGTCCAAGAGTAGGTCAATTTATTTACCACTGATGAACTAAGAGAGGTAACGCGTAAAATTAAGATATAGAAATCTGCAAGTCCATATGGAATACCACCGAAAGTAGTTAAAGCTGTTGTAAAAGATCACACAGACATGCTTAGATATCTATAATCGGATACTTCTGGCAGGAAAATCTGCAAATATATGAAAAACAGCAATATTACTGCTGGTAGAAAAAATTACACTCCAATCAGAATATCAAAGCATATCGGCCAATTTGTTTGCTGAATTAACCTTCTTAAGCTTAAAATACGAAATAGAGGTAAATGACAGATTTGCTGTTGAACAGTACAGTTTTCGCGAAGGTAGATCCATGATTACAGCTCTTAGAAGGATTCAGGAAATAGCTGATTCAGTAAAGTCTACACCTCATGATAGAAAACAATTATGCGTACTAATAATTCTAGATGTGACGAATGCCTTTAACTCCGCCACCTAGGAACGTATACTCTCAGAACTGAATAAGAAAGGAGCACCACCCTATCTGTATAATATAGTGACTAGTTATCTAGAAGATAGGACAATACTAGTAGGAGAAAAAATAAAGAGGGTAATGACCGTCAAGGACTACCGCAAGGTTCGGTTCTAGGACCCACTCTTTGGAACCTTCGTTATATAGAGTACTTCTGTTACCATTCCCGTTGAAGTTACTCTGATCGGGTATGCACGTGATCTAGGAATGATAGTAGTTGCTAAAGATGCGAGGGCAATAGTACAGAAAGCTAATGAAACATTGCGTATTGTCAAAAACTGTTAAGTAGTAGAAAGCTCTGATTGGCACCACATAAAATGAAATGGTATTTGCTAAAAGGTGCCCGTAAACCTAGAACGATTACAGTCCTGGTAGACGGAATACCAGTAAGTAGTATAGTAATGTTAAAATACCTTGGCATATATTTTGACGCAAACATGAGCATGGGACTACATGTGAGGAAATCAGCAGTAAAAGCAGGAATGGCAGTAGCACATCTTACAATACTAATACCTAATATAGGGGGACCAGGAGAAGGTACACGTCGTAGATTATTCTCAGTGGCAACCTCTATATTATTGTATGCAGCAACAATTTGGGGGAACATTAGAAAAAAAAATATACAGAAGCACTCTTAAGAGTGCAAAGAGGCATAGCTAATAGGATTATTAGTGCACATAGAACTACACATGCTAAAGATTTATTAGTGCTTGCACAAATTCCACCGATTAACATAATGAATGGGATCATGATAATGACGGAACAGCAAAATGGACTAAAAAACTAATTCCTGATGTGATATTGGTTGAAGCGAAAACATGGAGAAATGAAGAGTGATGCTTTAATGGATGCTTTAATGAATACTTGCACCGTTTTCGCATCAACGACACAGACGAAAGTCTACTTTATGGACAGAAGGATACTGCAGAACATACATATTTCACATATGTAAGGTGGCACAGAGAAAGAAACAAGCTAGAAAATTTAATTGGGGAAGTAACATCGGTAAATCTTGTATCTAAAATGTGAGCCTCACCCAAGAACTGGAGGACTGTAAATTAGGTGGCAACAGATATTATGTCTACAACGAGAAGAGAAATAAATGATTAATAACACCGATAAATATTAATATAATTGTGACAATATTGGTAAATTAGTACACAGACCCCTTAGCCAAAACGGATGCATAAATGCAAATACTGATGATGTTACCAACAGCACTGAGGTATATACTTACCTAACCGTAACGCAAGAAGGTGGTGGCAGCTTGATGGACAAGCTTAATCTAAAGAGAAATTTAGAAAAAGGTGGTAGATATTTCTGAGAAGAAAGGAAGGGTCAATACTTTCTGCAATATCACACATTAAATTTACGATTTAATTATCCGAAAGGTGATGTATTTACGGTATGTATTTATACCGATGAAATTGCACACAGGCTCGTAGAGGGAACGATAAGGAGAAGGTGTAGCGGAGTTCGTCCGACCAAAGGGAACCAGGAATGCTGATACTTTAATCCTAGAACAACTGCCCAGGACTTAGTATGCTGATATCCTAAAAAAACATGAAAAACGAGGTTCAAACGGATGTGACATTAGTGGAACGTATGCATAAAACGAGCGACCGCAATGTGCATATTAAAATAAAAGGCAAAGGGATCGGTAAACGACAGGTCTTCAGGGAACGATTAACCACGAATTTACTGATGTTGCTAGAGTCAATTTGCAGACCCTGACACAAACTGTGATACTACTAGATATAAATGAATTTGTGAATGCAGATGGTGTGAAAAATGTAATTTCAGAGGAACTAGGTAAATCCTTGGATGATATGTCTATCAAACTGCCGGAAATGCCAGATTAAAACGGCGTTAAATATGCATTTGTCACTATCGACAAGGTTTCAGCCAAGCGGTTATTGGCACAACACCGGTTAGGCTGTGGTTGAGAGAGTTGGAGGGACGTGAAGTCACCAAACTGCCTATGTGCTATAATTCTCAACGAATAGGCTACATAGCAAGGGGATGTAAACTGACTCTCGAAGTGAAACTTTGCCATAACTGTGTAGGAAACGACCATCAGTGGAAGGAGTGTACCAATACGTAGTCCTGCTATACGTAAAGTTGAATGACACAAAGCGGAGTAGATTAAATGTCCCAAGTACAGGAAACTAATTCATCAGATGAGGGAGAAAAGGGACAAGATGCATGCTGCTTAATGAAATCTATGCAACTCAATGCTGATCGTAGTAAGAGGACTATGGACCTAATATGGCATAAATGTCTTTCTGAGCTTCTAGACTTTGTGATTGTGGCTGAACCAAATAAGAGCATAAGAAAGTATAGTTCCAAATGGTTTACGGATGATAGGCTTGATGCAGCTATATATTTACCTTGTAATTCTTTCCAAGTGAGAAATAGACGGAGTGGAGACGGTTTTGTGTGGGTAAATACAGATAACTTGGTGGTATATTCGTGCTGCATTTCTCCAGCGTGTCTGTTGATTAGTGAGGATTTTATTGTCAAGGTTCTCTGCTGGGGTTTCCCAATAGAAGACAGGAAGGGTAGTGGGTTGGTAGAAGGGGCCGGTGAACATGATCTCATTTTAAATAATGGGGAAATGCCTACTTTTAAGCGTCATGGAGGATCCTCCTATATAGATCTCACAATGTGCAAACAGGATTTTGGAAGACTGATAAAGAACTGTGTGTGAGTGATGAAGAAAGCTTAAGTTACCATAAAAGTATTTATGCCGAGGTGAATATATCTACGTCATCTCCAAGCATTACTGCAGATTTAAGGTATTTGATTTACAAGGAAGAGAACCAAGATGAATTAATGACGCATCTCGAAGAACAAATACGTTCAAGTTTTCTACATCAGGTGTATGGAATAGACCAGGTTATATGCAGTGTATGTAACTTTGTTCTCCATAGGAAATACTCCAATGCTCGACGCAAGGTACTTAGTGGTGGAATGATGAAGTTGCAGATCTGCGTAAACAGTGCACTAGGGCTAAACGACTTGTTACTAAAGCAAACAGACGCAATGTTAGCTCTGTTGAACAGCAAATTGCATTACGCAACTATAAAAATCGCCGTAAAGCCCTTAAAGTTGCAACATTAAAAGCTAAGAGAAATGTGTGGAACACTCTCTGTACAGAAGTTGATGGGGATATATGGGATATGCGTTACAAAATTATCACTGGTAAAATTGTCTTGCGGTGGCCAATAAAACTCGCCGATGAGGAACAATTGTAGATAGCTAGGACATTGCTCGCACATGCTATGCTAACCTGGCCAGAAATTGTCATTGATAGAGAGACTATTCCAATTTGTACTACAGAGGAGATGCTAAATCATACGATAAAGTCCGGGAAGGCAAGTGGCCCAGATGAGATCCCTCCAGAGGTTGTAAAACTTCTTACGATAGAGAAATCCAAGAGTTACTCCACGGATTTTTTACTTCATTACACATGGTGGTGAGTTCCCCAGTAAATAAACTTGGGAAACTCATTCTTGTGGAAAAACCCAGTAAGTTAGGAGGATGCAAGGCTTATACATCTATCTGTCTAGTTAATGTTCTGGGCAAACTCATGGAATATATACTCAACAGGCAATTAATCTAGGAAATATAGAAAGGAGAAGACTTCTCCCTAACCAATTTGACTTTCGGCTAGGGTTATCGGCAATGGAGGCAATTCAAGGTGTACTAGTGACCTACCAAGGCATTTTCTAATATTTATGTGGCACTGGTGAGCCTGGATGTTAAATGCTTTTAAGTCGGCACAGTGGAAAGGAATAATCGCTGAGCTCAGGGATACCAAATCGTACTTTACCTGATCAAAATTATATGTAGTTATTTGAACAATAGGATGAACTTGGTAGGTGATACCAAGCATCAGTTTTGGGACCTTTCCTGTGGAACATCTATTATGATTATGTATTTAAAGTGCTGTTGCCGATTGACACAACGTCTATTTGGATACGCCGATGATCTGGCCGTTCTAGTGTCTGGGGAAACCACAGAAGAGGTGGAGGATAAGATTGAATAGTCTACACACCAAATTGAAATCTGTATGTTGAAGAAGAGATTGCAGCTAGCTTTACAGAAAATTGAAACTGGATTTTGGAGGGAAGATGATCCCTAAGGGAAGTTAACGTAAACATTGGTGGCGTAGTACTGAGATCCCAGAGGCAATGGAGATACCTTGGTCTTCAGTTTGGCCATAATATGAATATGGGTGTCCACGTAAAATACACGATTGGCAAGGCGGAGAAAGTTATTGCAGCCTTGAGACGCTTAATGCCTAATGTCGGCAGTCCCAAGCCTGAAACAAGGAAAATCCTAGGTAGTGTAGTTAATCCTATTATTTTGCATGGTGCGCCGCTTGAAAGATCTGGATGGATAACACAATATACACAAGATGGGTGGAGTGAGTGCAACGAAACGTTGCGCTATGCATCTGTAGTACCAATAGAACTACCTCCACGAAGGCCATAAAGGTTCTAGCTGGGACCATACCTTTTCATCTGCTAATAGGTACGAACCTATGATCAGATAAATATCCCCAAGACTAAAATACTATTGCTCAAGCACAACACCATCAGGCAGCGGTAGGTGGAATGGAACCAGGAAAAGAGGACGGCTCACTGGACCAAGCTGCTAATTCCCAAGATATCTGGATATCTAAGAAGCATGATAATCCGGGTTATTATGTGATACAATTTCTGACTGGCCACGGTCATTTTAAATCTTACACTGAATGGGGATGGTTGAAACGGAACTTTGTTCGTACTGCACACAAACGGACATCCCTGAGCATACTGTTCTACATTGCTCAAAGTGGAATGACATACGTCATCAGAACTATACACGATTAGGTCGGGTTGTGACCTTGAACATGTTATTAACGATGATGCTGTAGACCAAGGAAAATTGGCAAATTATTGCTCAAATGATAAGGCTAAGCACCGGGATGAACTGGAGACGCAGCCCTGATATTGTGAATTGGTATGTAGATCATTTGCAGCCTCATCTTCCTGAAGTAATGCTGCAAGGTAGTTTCAAGTAGAAGTTACCATGGTTTGCAAGGGTTTTTTAGTTGGTGAGAATCCAACTCACCCGATGGGTGTCCTTCTAACATCTTTCCCCTGCCTGAAAAATTATTACTATTATCACTATTACTACTACTGTTGCTATTACTGTTACTACTACCAATATTAATACTACTTCTGTCACTATTACTACTACTGTTACTACTATCACCACTACTGATACTACTACCACCGTGACAATAACTACTACTACCATTGCTATTATTACTACTATCACTATTACTACGACTACTGCTTACTATTACTTCTACTATTAATATTACTACTCCTAATATTCTTACTGCTATTACTTTTACCACTATTACTGTTACTAATATCACTACTGCAATAACCACTATTACTATTACCACTACTACTATTACCACTATTACTGTTGTTACTATTAAATAACCACTATTACTGCTGTTTCTATCACTATTACCACTATTACTGTTGCTACTATTACTTTTACTACTATTACTGTTACTAATATTACTACTACTATAACCACTATTACTGTTGCTACTATTATCACCATTACTGTTGCTACTATTACTACTACAATAACCACTATTACTGTTGCTACTATTACCACCATTATTGTTGCTACTATTACTACTACAATAACCACTATTACTGTTGCTACTATTACCACCATTACTGTTGCTACTATTACTACTACAATAACCACTATTACTGTTGCTACTATTACCACCATTACTGTTGCTACTATTACTACTACAATAACCACTATTACTGTTGCTACTATTACTACTACAATAATCACTATTACTGTTGCTACTATTACCACCATTACTGTTGCTACTATTACTACTACAATAACCACTATTACTGTTGCTACTATTACCACCATTACTGTTGCTACTATTACTACTACAATAACCACTATTACTGTTGCTACTATTACCACCATTACTGTTGCTACTATTACTACTACAATAACCACTATTACTGTTGCTACTATTATCAGCATTACTGTTGCTACTATTACTACTTCAGTAACCACTATTACTGTTGATACTATTACCAGCATTACTGTTGCTACTATTACTACTACAATAACCACTATTACTGTTGCTACTATTACTATTACCACTATTACTGTTGCTAATATTTCTACTACTATAACCACTATTACTGTTGCTACCACTAATATAACCGCTATTACTGTTGCTACTATTACCACTATTACCTACTGTTACCGCTATTACTGTTACTACTATTACTATTACCACTATTACTGTTACCAATATTACTGTCACTGCTACTATTACCATTATTACTGTTGCTGCTATTACTACTACAATAACCACTATTACTGTTGCTACTATTACTATTACCACTATTACTGTTGCTAATATTTCTACTACTATAACCACTATTACTGTTGCTACTATTACCACTATTACCTACTGTTACCGCTATTACTGTTACTACTATTACTATTACCACTATTACTGTTACCAATATTACTGTCACTGCTACTATTACCATTATTACTGTTGCTGCTATTACGACTACTATAACCACTATTACTGTTGCTACCACTAATATAACCACTATTACTGTTGCTACTATTACCACTATTACCTACTGTTACCGCTATTACTGTTACTACTATTACTATTACTATTACCACTATTACTGTTATCAATATTACTGTCACTGCTACTATTACCATTATTACTGTTGCTGCTATTACGACTACTATTACCTCTATTACTGTTACTACTATTACTGTTATTACTATTACTGTTACCACTATTACTGTTATCAATATTACCCTCACTACTGTTACTGCTACTATTACCACTATTACTGTTGCTACTATTACTACTAGTATAACCAATATTACTGTTACCAATATTACTGTTACTACTATTACTGTTACTACTATTACTATTACTGTTACTACTATTTTCACTATTACCACTATTGTTGTTACTAATGTTACTATTACCACTATTACTGCTACTTACTATTATTGCTACTATTTTCACTATTTCTATTACCACTATTGTTGTTACTACTATTACTGTTACTACTATTATTGCTACTATTTTCACTATTTCTGTTTTCACTATACTAGTTTCACTATTGTTGTTACTATTATTACTATTACCACTATTACTGTTACTACTATGCTGCTACTCTTACCACTATTACTATTACCAATATTGCTGTTACTGCTATTACTATTACCACTATTACTGTTTCTACGATTATTGCTACTATTTCCACTATTACTGTTACTACTATTAGTATTACTACTATTAGTATTACCAGTATTACCCTTACTACTATTATTTCTACTATTTTCACTATAACTGTTACTACTGTTAGTATTACTACTAATACTGTTATTACTATTATTTCTACTATTTCCAGTAATACTGTTACTACTATTGTTGTTACTACTATTACTGTTACTACTATTCTTGTTATCACTATTACTAATTCCACTATTACTGTTACTACTATTTCCACTATTACTGTTTTACCACTATTACTGTTACTGCTATTACTATTAGCACTATTACTCTTCATAGTGTTACTACCGTTACCACTATTACTGTTACTACTATTACCACTATTACTGTTACTGCTTCTATTGCTTTTGCTGTTATTGTTGCTATTAGTTTTACTACTATTACTATTTTCGCTATTACTGTTACTGCTATTACTACTATTGTTAGTGCTACTATTACTATTTTACTACTATTAGTGATACTATTATTACTATTATCACTATTTCTGTTACTGCTACTACTATTACAACCATTACTGTTACTGCTATTACTACTATTGTTAGTGCTACTATTACTATTTTACTACTATTAGTGATACTATTATTACTATTATCACTATTTCTGTTACTGCTACTACTATTACAACCATTACTGTTACTGCTATTACTACTAATACTATATTGTTAATGATGCTACTATTATTATTATTGCTACTACTATCACTACTATTACTGTTACTGCTTTTACCACTACTATTATTACTGCTACTTTTATTACTAGCACTATTATTACTTACTATTATTAATACTATTTGTAATACTATTAGGTAGTACTACTGTTACTATTACTAGGGCACACAAGGTAAATCGGGTCAAAAATCAGCAAAATCCATGTATTTGTTGTTACTTTTAAAATCTACCTACTAAACTCCAAGCATATGATTAATTACAGGCATATTTAAGTGATACTTGCCCTAAAGTGTTTTCTTTTTACTCTCAACTGTCCGTAAATGAGGTGAATTCTAGTCACTGCTGTGACCTTTTTTACTCTCTTAATCCAGGATAAATCAGATTAGCAGGTATTCATGGCAAATCGGATCAGAGTTTTTTTCTCTATATTCATGCACAGTACGTTGGTTGTAGTAACTGATAAGTTAATTTAACGACTGCACTTTTTTATTTATTTACAAATTTTTATAAATATCGTTCTTTTATTTTCGTTTCCACTGAAACCAATCGCTTAAATTTCCTGACGGGGGATTGATACTCCTAACATTACAAAAACGCAACTCGTGTCATTTTGTTGTTCTTATGCTGTTACTTAATCATAAGACGATGGCGTTTGTTGTACGACTCTTCTTGGTACTTTCACTCCTTTAGAAGCGTGTTCTATTTAGCGTTTTTTGAGCCAAAGTGCTTCCTTGAATATGTTCCAGGATATCAAGGCAACCACTTTTTTGTTTTCTTGCTAAAGACTTGAACTGTTCCTGTTTATAAGAGATCACAGCAAATTGTGGAAAGCAACTTGTGAAGCTCTGTCAGTTTCCGACTCAGTTTTTCTTTAGAATTTGAAGTAAAATGCACAATATGAGATCATTTTCCATTTCTTCATAACCACCTGCAGGGGTCTCATTAGATATTCCGGGTCCATCTTTATGTGCTTACATCTGGGGGACTATTGCTTTCCTTTAATAAATCTTCAATCTAAGGGTAAATCCCTGTAGATCTGCAGACTCAGCAATTTCAGGTATTGCTGACTTTCAAGAATTGCTTTAAATACCCTATCGGATGTGATTTTGTTTATTCTTCTCCTCCCTTCTGTATTTCTCACCAATTTATTGCAATCATTATCATAATAAGACTGTAGGAGCTTGAAAAATGGCCTATGGTAGTTGGCAATGGTTGCATTGTATAAGTCGTGCGATCCGGTAAGCAAATCATGTTTATGTCATTTTCTTCGCAGAATGTTAGACCCTGTAAGACCTGATGGGGAGTATGACCATCCACAAGAAGCAGATATGTTCCGGAAAGTGATGCAGCCAGAAATCAGTCACTGTTACCAACGATTCGTTTGGAAATCCATCAGAAGATTCCTTAAGGAACGTTTTTCCCTTGTAAACCTTCTTAGAACCACTTTCAACAAATACTTTTTTATTTATTGTGTGATTCATTTGGCAATCAGACTCGTCCAAACTATATATTAAATGAGATTTGTTCACTAAATAAAATCTCCCCAATATATTCTTCAGCAGTGGAAAGTATTCTGCAACATTTTAATTTAATATATTGTACCTAGCAAACGAAAACCTTTCTTAAACCTATTGACGAGTGTATTTTTCTAAATCCAGTAAGCCAATCGGAACCTTCCATTCCAAAAAACTCTGCAGCATAATGTGTGCTTCTACCCTGAAGAAATGCTTTGATAACCTGTATGCCGTGCTCAATCTACGAATGTGACTTTTTACATTTACATTTACTCATCTGCGATGAAAAGAGTAAATAGCAATATTTTATTTCATATCGATATACATGTACAACTTATTGACCCTCTTTAGTCGAAATTATCCGTTTTGTATCAGGGGTTGATAGTACTGAATGTCGACTTAGATGAAGATGGCGATAACCATAACTGCTTCTAGAAAGCTTATTTTTAATAACGAAGGTTTATTGTACAAATTCCTGTATTGGGTCTTGCAAAATAATAATGGAATTTAAACTTCCTTTTAGAATGTACAGAAGACTTTTCACTTGCTTTTAAAACAACTGCATTCGTTTGTTTTCCACAGAAAGTATGTATACGCCTGCTTGAGTCCACTACACTTAAAGTATATCCTTTGGGGCGGACGGCAGCAGTTGGTTAAATTGATGTATTTTTGAGAAAAGAGTCAATTTTATCCTACTACTACTACTCTACTACTACTACTACTACTACTACTACTACTACTACTACTACTACTACTACTACTACTCTACTACAACTGCTATTTTGGTTATAATTATGTTATCTGTCAATTTAAAATACCTGGCAAACTGTATAAACAAAGCAACATATTTGTTCGCTTTGAATATTAGAAAATGTGTGTGTACGGATAACAGCCGAGATACACATCTGAAAAATGTCCAACCAAAAGGTAACATCAAAGTTTGTTTTTCTTTCGGTCCAATGGAAAAAGCTTATCATCACTATGAGTATGATATCGGAAGCAAAACGCTCTTTTATAGATAAAATAACAAAAATATAGCACTGAATTATATTATATGCATTAAGAGTCGGTTTCATAGTCGAACCTTAAACGTAAAGTGAAGCCTTTAAGTTATAAGTGCTCGCTCACGGTGAGTGAATGCTTAAAGATGTTTGCAATTCATATATGGCACTTAAAGGACGTGTGATATGTGAACAGTTACAACCACGGAAGACATGGCAACATGCAAAGATCTATGATGTGATTTACATTCTCTCATGCCATTGGTCATTTGGTGACGAACGCATGTCGACCGCTACAAGTTGGATACACGGTTCCATTTTGTTTGATTGCTGCTGCAGGAATAGCACATATGGGATTTTTAAGAACTGGTTTATTTATTATTTTTATAGTTTGTTTTTAGAGAGAACATTCCAATAAAGCAATTACAGGGTAAAGGAGTTGCTCGCATACAAAAAAGTACGCAACAGTAGAAGTTTTTAATTTTTGTTGGTTAGGAACTATGTAAAAGGCAGTGGTTTCACGGTAAGTTATGATGAAATCTGTGTCCAAAACTACTGTAATGCAACTTGTTGCTGCCACTTCTCATAGAGAAGTTATTTTAATGAATAACTTTGAAATAAAGAGCCCGCAGCATTCTCAGTTTAATAACATGTGAAAATAAAAGAAATTGCTATTGCTAGTGTCTGTGAGAGGTTAGGTTTTAGTATAAAGGGAGAAGTAACAATCCTTACTGTTAAAAGGTATAAATTAATAGTGAAGTGAGGCTTTATTATATTTTGTATTATAACGTTATTACTTTCATTCTTGCTACAACTATCTACAATGTTAATGTGAAATGAATTATGTGTTTTATTATATTTTGTAGTAAGGCATTATACTCGAGAAAATTGCTTCGTGTAACTTTAAAGAGTACTTCAACCTAAGGGACAAAATGAATAGCACTTTCACTGCTCTTTGTAAATCTGCATTACTTTCACATGAAATAAGGCATTACTGTTTTACATACAAATACAATGCAACAGTTTACTGCATGTAATTCCTGAGTAGAAGCCCCATGAAACATTAACAGCGATTTAAAACAAAACCGCAAGTAGAGGTAGGTGGCGGCTTCATTGTGCCAATAACGATTCAAGAGCAGAAAATTTAACGGCAGTAGAGTGAAAAGGAGGTAATACTGGTTCGTATGCACATTGCTTACTCTTTTTGTACTTAATCGTGTTTAAAAATAGGGAAATTATAAGTTAGGTATTATTAGTTGACGAAATATTTGTCATACCTAAAGCTTCTGTGTTATAGGTTAGGTTTTGTGTATATTGATAACTGCGGATAAAACTAACGACAATTCTGTTCAACGCTAATTTCCAAAGGATTGTTTGTATCCCTAATGTATCTTTTTGCAATGCGGAAACCATTATGAGCGTGGAACTCTACATATACCGCAAATTCCTGATCCTCTATTCTGACTGTGTGGTGGTCTGCTGATACATAAACAACCACAGATTGACATCCAAGTGTAACTCAAGTGAACGAGCAGGTACCCTAAAGTGTCTCTTAAGTGACAACTGTGAATTGAAACGCAATCCTTAAGGAGCACTTGAGTACTGACTATGAATCTGGCCCTAAGAGTGATGTTTTTCTACCAAGGGCGTAACAATTCTTTCAAATATTAACTTTGTCAAAACTCCATTCCAAGATGTTAACATTCATTTGAAACATATTCTCTATACGGCTTGAAAAACTCTTGGGCTGCCTCGCCAAATAGTAAACTACATGAAGGAAGAAACACTCCAGCGCTCTCTTACCAGTCAGCTACCTCAACCGCCAAGATCAGATACTCGTCAGGAGAATCTGGATTGAACGTACCAAAACCACACACTCCTACATCCTCTCTAAAGATCAACCACCTGTAACACAAGAGAAACTGTCCAACATATTGTGACGCAGCGGCAATGCCCCAAGATTACTGGAAGGTCGTCGCCGAGCGGTCGGAGTAAACGACGATAATGGCCACTTGACAGTGTAAACACCGTGCGGGCTATTGGGAGATACCTAGAACCTTCTGGAAGCTGCTTCTCCCCCTTTTCCAGAAAGTGTGTCGAAATAGTTCTAGAACATTCGAGAACCTTGTGGAAAGATTCCGCTGACTATATAAGCCAGCGCTCTCGCGGCACTTGTGTAGTGGCGACAGTAGAGTAGTCGCGTCGGTCAGTCAGTGAGTGAGCGAGTTGAAGGGTGTTTCCTGTGCGACATCAAGAGCGATTCTCGAGCGAGGTGGTGACGGCTATCGTGACGTCAGCGAGTGTTACTGCGGAGCAACGGGTTGTGGAGGTCTTGTGTTCGACTTCCGAGTGAAGTGAACCGTCCGGCGTGAAGATGCTGCGTCACGAAGGAGAGAATTGAACTAGTTCCCCTTAGTGAAGTGAACTCCCAGTGAAGATGAACTGCATAAAAACGAAATAGTGACAGTGAGAACTGAATAAAAAGTGGCAGTATAAAACCTGGACAAAGTCACAATATCATTCAAAACTGTCGGTAGTGGCATTGGAGGAACGCCCTCAAAATTTCTGAGAACCTAAGCCGTTCAATGAAGGGTTTAAGTGCTTGTAAAATCCTAATGCAGTTTTTAAAATTATATAAAAAATTATTGTAACAGTATATAAACATATTATGTTTTTGTTTCTGTTTCCTTTCTTGTGCTTTGTGAATAACGGTGTACGCTATAAGACTATATTATATTGTAATTCTGTTAATCTGTAAAATAATAATTGTTTCTGAAGTTGCTATAAGACAAAGCTGCAAAAATCCACTCCAAATGGGGATGGATTGGAAAAGTGTTGGGCAATTTGGGGGATTTTCATTACAAATGGGGAATCTGTCACAATGAAGGTGAAATAATAAAGTTAAAAGGAATTTAATACCAGCAATACTGTAGTTTCTTTAATTCATTTAAATGTATACAAAATATTTGAAAAATTAATGTTTTACCATAACCATCAAAGCCTCGGCCAACGCTGAGTATTTCTGCTAGTATAGTTATTATAGCAGCTCTGTTCAAAACATTTCACTATTTGAATAAATATTATTCCAATAAATGTAAACATAACCTAAAGGTAATATACGAGAAGATATATACGTCACAATTGATGAATATTTTAAACGAAGTTGAGTAGCTGACTTTTTAAGTGGCTTCAGCAGTTCGCCCCCCCCCTCAAGCAAAAGCACGACAAAAATACTGTGTGACTTACTTGATACCTGCTCATAAATGCAGGAAAATTGTTCAACACTGGTCTTAGGTCCTCTTTCCTTTCAAGTTTATATTGGCCAAATTTTAAAATCCAGTAGTATGAGTTTGTAGAGGAGGGGATGAGATGAAACATGTTACGCCCACTTCAAATTTTGGCAATATTTGTGCAGAAAAATGTACCTACGCTGAATTGTACTAAGGAATCATTAAATAGAATGTATTTTGTATTATTTATTTATTTACTGTGGCAGAGCTAAGGCCATTTGGCCTTCTCTTCCGCTCAACCACCTAGAACAATCCTGAATTCAATATTCCGATCACATTGATGGTACACAATAATATCTAAAGGAACACAAAACAGAAATAACACAAGTATTAGAGGAACACTAGAGTTAAGTTATTTGAAAATATAGATAAACTAAGTTAATAGTAATTAATATCTTAAAACTATGTCATACATACGCTATATATACAATGAAAATGGTATTTATTCTAAGTTAACAATTGTTTTTAACTAAAATCTGCAACCTGTGACGAAAAGCAGATGGCAGCCTCTGACATCTTGTGGAAGCGAATTCCAGAGCCTAGCAACCTTCACAGTAAAGATGATGAGTATAGAGATGTTTGATGAAGTGCTATTGAAAGTATGTGACGATTTTCCGAGCGTGTATGAAGGTTGTGAGACGAAGACAAACTTTTAAAGCGAGAAACTAGGTTTAAAGAGAAGTAAAAGACAATGAATGTTTCTGCGGTCAACTAGACGGAACCATGACAACTCATGGAGAGATGGTGTTATATGGTCGTAACGACGTACATCACAGATGTAACGTACACATGTATTGTGAGCTAGCTGTGACAGATCAGACCTTAAATCTGTGAGGAGGGAATCACAATAATCAAAGTGGGGCATTACCATTGTTTGTACCAAAGTCTTTCTTAGGTTCCTAGACAGGGGCGTATTTAAACGCTTGAAAGTGTATTAAAGAATTTACTTTCCTACAAATGTTAGTAATATGATTGTCACAACTAAGTTTGCTGTAGAACATAACACCTAACTTTTTCGTCGATTCTGTCAAAGAGATAAGAGAATTGTTAACTTCAACTAATGGAATAGAACGCATGTCTATAGTGCCTAACAACCTTGATGTCCCACCAGCAATGCCTGTGATTTTGAGGGATTGACACGAAGACCTAAACCTAAATAAACAGAGTCGAGATCGTGATTAATTTTTAACACCATGTCGTCAGTTCGTGAATATATGTACGTTGGTCATCGGCATAAAGGTGATATTTGCAGTAGCGAATAGAGCGAGAAACTTCGTTTATATAAAGTGCAAATAATAAAGGACCCAAAACACTACCCTACTATTATAATACATTATTACCATAAAAGCAGAAATTAAAATTAAACATTACATTCAAATAGACTTGTGTTGCAATAAACATGTATAAATTAATACGGCATTATACAGAGTGAGCGAAAAAAACCACGAACCGCCTGCGCGGTGTTTTTTCCTGTCCGCGTCCTCGGCGCTCGTTGCCGTCTGCCGCTCTAGTAGAAAGGTGCGGATGAAACCATACAACAGTTTTAAAACTACTTTCAAAGGCTTTACTTACCAACTTTATGAAAGGAAATGCTGAAACTGGCCACCGTCGTTGTCCATACATTTTTGGCACCTCTTTAGAAAACTATCCATATTGATGGACGGTGGCCAGTTTCAGCATTTCCTTTCATAAAATCGGTAAGTAAAGCCTCTAAAAGTAGTTTTAAAAATGTTGTATGACTTATCCGCGTCTTTCTATGATAGCGGCAGACGGCAACGAGCGCCGAGGACGCGGATAGGAAAAAACACCGCGCGGGTGGTTCGTAGTTTTTTGGCTCACCCTGTATTATCTAGGAATGTATAATTTCCTGCGGCTTGCATCGCTCACATCCTGAACTGCACTGAAAGAAACGCACACGTATAGAACAGCACAATCACACCTTACATATGCTGTAATCACTTCAATCAGGAGCGGCAGTCAGAACGAGTCCCTTGAAATTGATAGGGCGAGAACAATGAATAGCGCCTTTTGCTTGTTTACAAAGCTCAGTTGCTTTGCTTCTTGTGGAGTAGCTAGGAGCAAGCAAGCTTGTAATGAAATCTGTGCACCTATCCAGAGCATAATATTGCTATCCAGGTGTGCATACTTCTGAGTGGGTTTCGATACATGAGCTACACGCATATTTACTCCTTTTTCAGAAAAGACATAGCTTTTCCACCAGCGTAACGAACAATAAGATAGTTGAAAATGTACTCTACGTCTATAACAATTAAAAGAGTGGAAGAGGAGTAACTGGATTTCAGATAAGTGATATCTCAGAACTAGCTGGTCCTTAAATGGATGACCCAGGTGCTTCTCAGAGGAACATCTCACCTCTCCATGCTACTTTCTTCCCCACTTTAATTACTCCACATTCCACCCTCTACGGTGCTTCCTCATTTCCATTCACCATTTCTTATTTCCGCATCACCCATCCATCCACTTTCCCTGCCTTCCTAATTATCTACTTCTTCATCTCACTTTCCTGCTCTTTGGCCAAGTTTCTTAATTAAACAAGAATAAGAAGAAGAAGAGCCTGTGACATGAAGACAGCAGCGGCAGGGGTTGTGTTAATTACGTCATCGTGCCTGTCTTTGTCACGACAAGAAGGGGGCGGTATTTTCTTGAGACAGGAATGTCAGAATTTGTGACAGGCCCAAGAGGTATCTTCTGCCATACCATCTCTAATGAAGTCATTATTATACCTGGGTGTACAGATTGACACTTAGCCAACGTATTTTGTGCACCATCAGCTTCGTTTACAATGGTAGCTTTAACAATATGTAGTCGAAATAAAATATCTTCTTCATCCCTCTTCTCACTTATTTTCTCCTAAAATCCGTCTTCCCTTGGCCCTTCCTATAGTCCTGTTTTCTTTCTGGTTATGTTTTAAGGACAATTATAGAAGACTTGAATCTTGATGCCTTCGGGTCCTTGCATTTCTGTTTTAGTATATTTAATCCATTAGCTGTTTCCAAATAGGCTTTATAGGAACCTTCGCCTGAGTGGATATTATGACCATATTATATTAAGTCAGTTTTATAAGCCACCCAGTCTACTCTTCTCTACACCAAATACCAAGTTAAAACATACTGGATATATATATTCTACAATTCCAGGTAATTTAACTGTCCTTGACATCGAAGAGCTTCGGGTCAATTGCTATGTTGCGTTAGGAATTTTACCACACCTGGATAATAAACAACACTTCATGAACCGCGTGTAGTACTATACGACTATTAGCCATTTGTTTTTTTGATAGAGAAATAATCGCTTCTGTGTATGACGTCATATGTGCAACAAATGATGAAAAAGCGTTCTGTTCATGGTAGTAAGGCCATTGAATGAACATTATTTTAACTTAATTTGCAAAGCTTAATGATTTGCTTTTTATTCTCGCAAGTCAAATAAGTAGAGCGTCTTCTTTGTATTTATTATATGTTATTACAAACTGCAAGCTTGATGGATATTGTTACGTCAACACAAGATCAACACTAAAATAAAACTCATTTCTAGACTTTTTCACTTTAAGTACTCGCTCCGTCCTTTTTACTTACTCCACTGCTTACCTATAGCAGCAGCAGGACTATTATTTAAGTTTCATATTAGATTTACAAATACAACAAAAGTATGGGCCTCGTGGCCTACTTGCTTTTCGTGTTCCTGGAATCTTACAGTAAGAGTACGTACTAAATATCTACATTTGGTAGCTCCATACTAACATAATGGGAAAAAATCTGATGTGTTACACTCACATGACTTTCTCTACTTTTATACAGACTGCTTTTACAAACGCTTATTCTTCCTCTGCTTCATGTTAATCGAGATAAACATTTGCAGAAACAATCGTATTGCTAATTTTCTTGTAGGTGCAAGGGGAATATCGTAGTATTTAAGCGATAGTCAAATCTTTTAAGAGCTGGTTGCTATGTGGAACATTTCATTCTCTTTGCATGTTCAGAACAAACAAACAAAAAAAAAGAATAACGAATTTCCCATTTGAGAAAAATTATTGGAAATTTCAAATAAATAACAAGGAATATCCCGGAAACGGTTCGCTTCACAAAAAAAAATGTATATGACATAAATTGTATGTTTTAACGAGATCTAAATTTTTTGTGTAGTAAACTTTTGTCTATCTCTTACGGTTTGCCAGTTGTGCAAAAGTTATTCAGAATAAAGAGGACTTTTGGGAACATTGCCAAAAAATTCAAGAAATACATTTAATTTGTCATAATCGTTAGAGCCATTTTGAGAAATTAATTTTTTTTTCGAAAAATGTTCCATGCAAAGCGTAGTCTGGGGTAGGGAGATTTCTTGAAAATCTTCGTGTCTCGTCTTTGAAAGATACTGAACCTAAATACCAAACTTGGTATTTATCCGACTTTTCGTTTTTGAGTTATGCTGTTCACAGACACACACACACACACGGACCGTTTTCTAAAAATGGTTTTTTGGATTCAAGGACCTCAAAACATGTATTTCCGGTGAAATCTTTATATCGGATTTTTGGGTGGAATGCAGTACTTCCCCTACTTAGGTACTATACGTAGTAAAGAAAGTAAACAGACAGCAGACTAACGGAGAATTATTGGATACTAACCTTATTTGGCGAGTCTTAGTTTAAGTAGAGGAAGTATTGTATTTTAACAAAAAAATCGATATCGAGATTTTACTGGAAATACATGATTTGAGGCTCCCTGAATCCAATAAAAGCAGTTTTAGAAAAAGGTCGTGCATATGTCTGTGAATATGAGTGTGTATGTGTCTAAACAGCATAGTCGAGCGATATGGCTCCTGGTAACGTGTGAGGTGCGCATTTGGAAGATCCCGGGTTCGATTCCGGTTGACCACCCACTCTGACTTCGGGTTTTTCGTGGTTTTACCTCGTCGTTAAGCGCATGCTGGGGTGGTTTCTCATCTACCTATCACGATTTCCCTTCTATCACTTTCCTTTCGTTCCGTTTCCTTCTCATCTTTCAGGTGTGCTTCTAAGTTTCAAGGCGTATGGTGGTGCCGGAAAGATGTCGCGGTACTTGCTCAAAGAAAAGAGTACTTCCCGATGACACTGGAGGGGTGCTTGGTCGACGGATAACTAGGCAGCTCCTGCAGTGGGACGGGTTTTTGAGGCTGGAACTGTTAGGATTTCCGCGCGTCTCTATGGCCGTCTGCCTGCGGCCTGTAGCCCCCCATGGTTCCTTCGCTTCATTCCTTCCTTCTAGGGGATGATAGCCGTAATAGATCTATGTAGGTCGCAGCGCGCGGTGTCCTCCTTTGTCTAAGCTATACCTTGTACGTATATGAACACCATAACTCAAAAACGACATCTCGGATAAACACCAAACTTGGTATTTAAGTCTTACAGAGATGCAACACAAAGGTTTCAAAGAAAATTCCCACCCTAAACTACTCTTTACATGAACAATGTTTCGTTATTTCTTATTATTTACCTTTTATGTAATCATAAATGACTCGAAGCAGTAAGTAGAGGAAAACGATCTGGCAGTGTTATAGTCGTAGACTCTAACGTCTGCTATAATTCATATTGCAAACATAATTTTATTAAAACGACTAGTTAGATGTCAAAACCAACATGAAACAAAAGTGTTGCTTAAATCTGAGTATAATTCATCATTTCATTTTTGTAAAGCCCTCGCATTCTTATTTGTCTATATCCATGTATAAACTCTCAACTCCGAATCATTTAATTTTCATGTATGAACCGGCTCGCTATTAAGTTCAGGATATTTGGGGCAACTAGATGCACTACATCCGTTTCCTTTGTTTTTGCACTATACTTCTCACACCGAGCGGAATGTCTCAGATGGTTGCGCCTATGGTCCACGTTCGGGAGGTTTAGGTCTTGATTCCCCTGCCCGATCTTCATGACCCCATGGTTTTTTCGGGGGTTTCTCCGGGTCGCCAGTCGAATGCTGGGAAGGCTCATTACATTCCCCAAATTTTCTGTCCCTCCATTTCATTCCATTAATTATTTCAATCATCCTTCACCCCGTTTGGTCTGTTTCAGGGTTGGAAGTGTCGGGGGGACAAAGGATGCTCTCTGTGAACCTTCTCCGTTACTCAGCCTTCGGCTGGTTGCGGAGGTATAAGAACCACTCCCACCGTCAGCCGAGCCGTTTATATCTGGAAACTTTAGAGACCCTGGCATTGCTGTGCCGTCACTCCTGGTTCCGGCGTCCGATTTCTCCCTTCCTCCCGGAGGCACCACCCCCCTCGTGGGCGTACGGTACAATGTTCGGACTCCCTGGATCAGTACCGCATCCCCTCCTCTTCTCATTCCCTTCCCTTCCATTCCATACTTCTCACACAAAGTTATTGTGCAACTTGGTGTTTTGTCTGTTACTTAGCGAACATGCTTTTAATTAAGCAACTGTTTGGTTTACTGAGACTTATATTACTGAATATGCTGATATTCAATTTGCATTTTATCCTTATTCCTATCACGCAAAACTCAACATAACCTAAAAAGATGTCTATACTCTGATAAAACTCGATAGATCAAAATGGACATCTTTGATACATAAATGCTCAAATAAATGTATAGACTGTCGTGTCTGTAAAAATGCTATATATAGGTATTACTGTTTTTAAAATAAGATTATAGCGCATGTATATCTGCCATGTATATAAAAAGAACTACTTCGGAATAAAGAAGAGACAAAATGTTCATTAAGATGGAACTTGTTTATGTTAGCCATGATTGATGTACGTATCAGTCTAAAAGAGACCTCACCAAACCCCTCAAACAAAATAGACAACAAAATTTAACTCACGAAGTTAAAGAGAACCGTGGAAAATGAACGCTTAGAATTGGAATACACATGTTCGAATAAAGCATAATTTATGGCAATTAATCGTTCTTTCACACAAGCCGTGTGTTGAATAAGATTGGAGGTTGGAAAGGTAGAATCAGACTGAAAAATCCACTTCCATAACCACGGTGACCACGGTTCAAAGCCCTGCTATGGCATTGAATGTTTTAGTCTGATTTTCCCTTACAAAGTATAATTTAGTTAATGATACTTGTTTTTAAATCACAATATATTTTTAGAAAGCGATAACCTGTATCAATCACAAGGGTTTAAGCTGTCACCATTGAATAAATCTTCAAAATGGATGAGCAGCTTTTAAAATACCTTTTACATTTTCTTGTATTATACTGACATAAATATAGTAAAATTTATTCAATTTTCTTCAGTTCGTGTTCTTTCTAGTGTTTCATTTCTGGTAAACAAACCATACTGATAAGTTTGGGAAATGAATTTTGCAGAATCAAATTAAAGGTTAAAAAAAACAATGTACCATGCCAGCGTGACTTTCTTTGCCCACTATCGTTATTTTTCATGCCTACAGATTATTCGTATAAAGACTTAATGTTCACCACAAATACCTACAGTTATATAACAGTTCGGTAATACACATTTTATACATTGATGTAGCATTAAATTGTTTAAAAAGTAAATTATACCTAGTCATGATGCCGCATGCTTTTACACAAGTTCACGAGAAATAAGTACCCTGCTTCAAATGTGGAAAAATCTAAACGAACAAGAGAGAATACTTCCGTAATATTTATAGAATGTTTAAGTACTGTGATTTTGTAGAAAGTCTAACTTTGTTTTCTTTAAGTAAAAGTGATTCGTGTCTTTGAAACATCATCAGGAGATGACGTGTTAGGAAATATTAGGAATATAAATTCTAGCCGTTCAATGAACTATAATTTCTCTTAGGGAGTTAGTATAAACTTTAAAATGCATTGCCTGAGCTCTAAGATTCTGCCCATTTTTGATATTGATATTAGCTGTTATTCTAGAACGTGTTCGGTGATTATTTTTTCATAATATCGCAAACACGCAGTAATTAGTTCTATGGGTGTTCATGTGTTGAAAGCGAGTATTGCGAATAGAGGTTGGTGGGCGCAATGTTCGAGCCAAGCCAGAAATTTTTGAAAGTGAGAAAGCTAGAAATATCTGGCTGGCTTCTTAACGAGAAAAAAATCTGATGTGTTACACTCACATGACTTTCTCTACTCTTGTACAAACTATTTTTACAAACACTTATTCTCCATCTACTTCATGTTAATCGAGATAAACATTTGCAGACTCTATTTTATTGCTAATTTTCTTGTAGATGTAAGGGGAATATATATTTACAAGGGCAATATAGAAATACAGTAGCCTTTAAGCACATACATATCTCTTAATAGCTGGTTGCTAGGTGCAGCACCATTCCCTTTGCCACAGATTATAACTCTTTGCATATCCAAGACAAAAAAAATCTGATGTGTTACACTCACATGACTTTCTCTACTCTTGTATAAACTATTTATACAAACGCTTATTCTCCATCTACTTCATGTTAATCGAGATAAACATTTACAGAGTCTATCTTATTGCTAATTTTATTGTAGATGTAAGGGGAATATATATTTACAAGGGCAATTTGGAAATACAGTAACCTTTAAGCACATACATATCTCTTAATAGCTGGTTGCTAGGAGCAGCACCATTCCCTTTCCCACAGATTAATACTCTTTGCATATACAAGAGAAAAAAATGAATAACGAATTAACATTTGAGAAAATAAGTATTGAAAAATTTAGGGAATAACAAGCAATATCTCGAAAATGGTTCACTCAACAAAACAAATGTATATGACATAAATTGTGTATTTTAACACGATCTACATTTGTTGTGTAGTAAAATTTTGTCTATCTCTTATGGTTTACCAGTTATGCAAAAGTCGTTCACAATGAAGAATACTTTTGGAGACATTCCCAGGAAATTCAAGATATACATTTTATTTGTCATAAAAATATCTTAAACATTTGATATTTTAATCAAAATCGTTAAAACCATTTTTGAGAAAATTAAAATTTTCGAAAAATCTTCCATGTAAAGGGTAATCTGGGGTGGGGGATTTTCTTGAAAACCTTCGTGTCGCATCCTTGGAAGATACTGAACCTAAATACCAAGTTTGGTGTTTATCCGACTGTTCGTTTCTGAGTTATGCTGTTCACAGACAGACACACAGACACACACACAGACACACACATAGAGACACACACACGGACATGTTTCCAAAAATGCTTTTTTTGGATTCAGGGGGTCTAAAACATGTATTTCCGGTGAAATCTCGGTATCGAATTTTTGGGTGGAATACAATACTTCCCCTACTTACTATACGTAGTAGAGAAAGTAAAAAGGCATAGAGTAATGTCTGAAACTTCTACGAACTATGTTGGAGAGGGTTTACTGAGCTTACCAAAGATCATTGCACCGATTAAGGCAAGATACATACCATTCATTGAGTGAAAGAAATTAAATCGCACATGCAACTATAGAGAGTGTAAATAAATAAATATTGCATGTTTCGGTGGTAATATGCTCATATATTGTTAGTAAACCCATGTCCATAAATTCTTTGTCTCTCAAATATGGAGGGAGATGTAGACAGTGTGGATCACAAAAGATAGGAGAGAAGTAAAAAGGAAAACTCAAATACTGTGAGTAAACATATAACATTTTAATAAACTACTGAAGGGATTCAAAATGGTTGCCGCCAACTTCGGTACATTTTGTGCATCGCCTGGTTATGTGATGTTGGACTCTTGGGAAGGGTTCAAACTCTGGTGTACAGCAAACGTCCACGGGTTGTTTGTTTTTTAGTAAGTAAGTAATTTTATTGTTAACCCATTTAATTGTACACATTTACAACAACAATTTTACAAATTTACTCTTAACCCAGTTACTAAAAATAACAATAAAATAAAATATAAAAAAACTAACTTCTTAACTACTAGTATCGAGTAGTATGGAATACTGCTATCTAGCATTCCTACAATTATCAATTTATTTAATCTCCAATACTAACTCTAACTCTACCTTGAGTTGCTTTACCTTGGGCCCCAACAAACTCAAACCTTGAGGTTATCGAGTTGCTGGGTCCTACTTGCAACATATCAAATAAAAACTACGTAATTTAATACTCATTTACCTCTTCCTTGGGTTGTTTGTTAGGAAGTAAGCTGCCTGTTTTATTTAAATGCCTTTACAATCTTGGAAGCATATTGCGGCTGGGTGACACCTGTTGAAATAACGTTGTTCCTAGAGTCAGCAAGTCTATCATGAAATTCTTCGTGCTTCCCCGTAGATGAGAAGCATCTCGGTATACTCTGCATTTATGTACAAGGTCGCCATTGTTCATTCTCACTTGATAATAACAAAACAAATAAGTACTGTAAAGTATGAAACTACTAAACACAATAATGCTAGCCTCTAGTTCCCGAAGTCGCGGGCTCAAACCCGGCTGAGGGCGATGGAGTTTTTGGGCGTAAAAATCCTTAGCATGGCTTCCTTAGGAAGAGAAGTAAAGCCGGTAGTCCCATGTCGTAGATTTACGGCAGGTAAAAGAACGTCAAGCCTGATAAAGAGGTCTCTGAGCAAAATTACCGGTATTTTACGCCCGATATAGAATGGGACGCTAAGGACCACAGCAGTTAAAGAGCGTCCATAAATAAAACACAGTTTAATTTTAACAATAATGCCGTAAACACTACCGTTGGCTATAGGTATGCTGAAGGTCTGCTGTGCATCACGTAACAGCTGATGCAGTAACATTGGTAAACAAACAGCTCCTAACTAATGAATGTGATGTCTTCTGCTTGTCTTCGATATACGGTTTGTTTGCCTATTGTCATCCTTTCTGGATATGGGTTTTTAAACAAAATATGATCACATGGTACACATTTATATTTTTAACCTGTGTGGAGTGTATGTGTCCTGCGTCGTGGCACTGTGTGCTAGAGCTTGGAACTCAGGTTCCCGGTCGCACAGTACGCCCGAGTTCGATCCTACCCTGGAGGTGCGGAGTTTTAAGTCCCGGGTATAGGAAAGTGAGCATCGTGAGGAAGGTCAGGAGCTGCAATAGGCAGCGATCCCTGCCACGGAGTCTAACGTTCTGGCTGGATCATGCGCGATGCTAACCACATCACCTCGTATCGGTTGGATGATCGTCCACCTCTTCCGACGCACGTGGGCGTGAGGTTAGCAGTCAAGGCCCTTCATGGGCTCTAGCGCCACGGTATTATTATTATTATTATTATTATTATTATTATTATTATTATTATTATTATTATTATTATAAAGTATGTGTAGTGTGTGAATTGAACGAACCAGAGTCCAGACCTGGAAAAGTGGCTGCGTTATTGCCAGTATATCCAGATTATTCTTACTGCAAGCCTAGACATTTCCGACTTTTATTGTGACAAAACGATTCTCGTATAGTTATTCATCGGTTCAGAACGGATTTATTGTTTTATTGTTTTCTAAATTGTAGTTATAGTGATTAGAATAATAAAAGTTTGTATGAATCGTCCTGTTAATGCTAAATTAAATTCTCTTTTAGTAAAGATCGAGTAATTTTACTCTACAGTTGCAGAAATATCCATCAATGTTTACCTAATAAAATGTTTTGAATGTTTCGTCATTCATAATTTTTTGCTGCAGTTGCACAGACTCTAATAAAACATTAAATGTCTCCTTACTCCACTAACTCTTCAGTTATTAAAATATTCCGTTGAAAGAGAGGTACATAGGCATCATTCTCTCCCCTTTAAAGAGATTTTATAGAATACGCCCCTGATCTAAAATTCGTGATTATTGTAGGGTAAAGAAACTTCTTACATCGAATATTTTCAGGCTGTTTCCCTGGATTTCCCAATGTTTTGTCACTGGCACTTGCAATGTTTTTCAAAGTAAGTTTTCATTTAACACTAATAGTGAAAAGGTTTTAAACTGAAGTCTTTGTGTTTGTTTTGAGTTACATTGCTACATAATGGTGCTTTGTCATTGAGTTTTGCTTCGTCATTGAATTTATAGAATACAGCTCAGAAAATTCAAGAGAAATTACAAACAGCAATCGCCCATGTTTACACACAACGTGGAATACTAATTGCACTACAAAGAAGTAAAGGTGCGTGATATCGACACGGATATATCCCAGTACCCTGTCAGTACACCGAGCGGGATTGCTTAGGCGGTTACGTCTGTGGCTCGCATTCGGGAGGTCCCGGGATCGATCCCAGCGACCGCCCACTCTAGCACGTGGTTTTTTTGTGGTTTTCCCGGATCGCTAGGCGAATGCTGGGGTGGTTCAACTTCTACCACTACCCTCCTTCCTCTCATTTCCTGTACCCATCATCTTCCTTGTCATCTTATTCAGGGTTGTAGGAACCAGGCGACAGTGATCGGCGGGTTGCGGCTGGACGGTGACTTACGCTCTGTAAAGGTTTATTCCCTGACGTCGCTGCGGTACGCTCAGTTAGGTTTCTCCTCAGCGTGGGGCTCCGCTCCGGGTGACTCCGGAGGTTGGGGGCTTGTGGTCAAGTCCAAGCGACGACGGATGTATTCTATTTGAAAACATTAGGGACCCCGTCCATGCTTGCGACCGTCCGCATCCGGATCTGGTCGCCCTTCGGGTCTCTCCCTTCATCCTCTCCTCCCAGGGATCACGTTGGAAGCACAAGGAACGGACTGGGCTGGGTGCAGTGCTCTGCCGCGCTTCCGGGGATCCCTCCGTGATACGTACCTTTACCTTTATCCTAACAGAACATCTAGAGGAGGCTCCGCGGAATTCAAAGGCTCCTAAGTTCTTGTCACATTGAGCTGGCCAGTCTTACATTCTTTTTTTTTTCGCTGTTTATCTCTAGTTGGTAGGCGAATACGGAGTGGACTATATAATGCCGCGAATTTTCCTCCACCCTCGCTCCATTTCGTGTCATTCATTTCCTTATCATGTTTCAGGGTTGACGGATCAGGCGAGTGGACCGTGAGCGAGGCGTGTGGTGGAGGAGTTTGCTTTGTGAACTGTCTGCCCTGGGTTCGGTGTGTGACGGGCCCGTGGGGAGAGGTAGACTGTGGTGAGGTGTAACATCTGGACACGTTAGGGATTCCACCTGTAACCGCCCTGAATCTGGTTGCCCTCGGTGTCCTTTACTTTTTTATATAAAGTTCCTTGTTTACCCCGTTTATAATTGTGTATTTGCTGTTTACCTTACTGTTTATTATGGCACACACACAAACACGAATGTCCATGGCGGGACTCGAACCCGCGACCCTCAGCTTAGCGAAGCGCCGGAACTTACGCTTCAGCGACCACGGCTAGGAGGGCCGGCCTTCACCACTGCCTCTTGGAAGTATTCAGAGGTACAGTAGGCATTTGTGCCTTAACCCTCTTCTGCTTCCTGGCAACCTACCAGTACGATCCAATGACGAGAAGAGTGCTATTTCCTTCACCTCTCTTTGCCTTCATGCATATGAAACCTAAAACAAGCGATTACTGTTGCCACACGTTATGTTATTGACTCCAGCGGGTGTACAAAATCCAAGTGTCATGTAGCCAAGCGAGATGGCTCCGCGATAACATGTGAGGTTTGCATTCGGGAGGTCCCGGGTTCAATTTCCTTCGACCGCCCACTATAATCTTGGGTTTTTCGTGTTTTTCCTGGTCGGTAGGGGAGTGCTACCGTAGTTTCTCATCTTTACCTAATTTCCCTTTCATTCCGTTTCCTTTTCAACTTTCAGGTGTGTTTCTAGGTTTCGTGGTGTATGGCGGTGCCGGACAGATAGCGGGAATGCTTGCTCAAAGAAACGAGTACTCCCCATGGACACTAGAAGGCTGCTTGGTCTACAGGTCGTTCATCGTCCTCTCCAGGCAGCTCCAGCGTGGGACGGGTCTTCGAGCCAGGAACTGTTATCTATTTCCGGGCATCTCTAAGGTCCCCTGTGGTTCCTTCACTTCCTCCTGGGAGTAGTAGCTACATTAGACATTGGTGGTAGTGCGCGGGGTGTCCCCCTCCGCTGTATAACGCTGTAAGTGATGGAACAGTTCTTACTAACAAACTGTACATAAACAGTCACTCGCATTCTTCTGATCGTCGGACAATATCGATTCTCGCAGTTGCTCTTACGATTTTCTTTTCTCTCACAAAGTTTCACTTTGGGCTCCGTTTCCCCATTTCTTTTGCAGTGGGTAGTTGAGAGTGCTTGTGATAATTCCCGGGTTCATCAATCAAGCTGGCGAAGGGGAGAGTGCTGTCGCAGCCCAATCAGGTGTTAAATACGTTTAAAATTGATTACCTCTCTAAGGATGCTTGGCAAAAAAAGAAAGGAATCAGTCGCTTTATTTTCTGAGGATTGGAACTTTGTCAAACGTAATGTTCCGTGAAACACGCGCAACTTGGAAAGTTGTCTTATTGTTGGAGCATTACAAAGTGTAATATCCTTTGTTCTGGGGAAGATATGCTTTTGTTGCATACTGAGAGTATCCGATATGCAGAGTTCCATTATACTGCAGAAAATTCGTTATTTCACGCTGATAGTGAGAGATTACTCTGGTTTATTGCACGACTTACTGTCACCATTCTTTAAGTGACACTAACAGTCAGCTATTAAGTTCCCAGTAATCTCTGACTTTCGATAATAAAACATCCTAACAGCTGCAAGTGTTGTTATCGTTTCTAACGCTCCCTATATGGCTTGTGACCATCGGGAGATCTCATTCCAGCAAGCCTTGACTGGACCCATTTCTGAGGGGGAGACACGCAGTGGGCGAAATCCGTTGCTCCGATGATAGGGTGATGATGAGGACGGTGGAATGAGAGGACCTACAGCTTTTACCGTGGACTCCGAACCACGTTGGGCCTTTGGGATACTTCACGTGAGCAAGTCAAGGCAAAGGCGGGGATAGGTCCGAATTAAAATCGCCACCCCAGAATTGAACCCGGACCCTTAGTGAGAGAGCCGGAAAGGAAACCGCTGCGCCACCCCGGAAGAGTTGTTCATTCACAATGTGGTGATAGCTTAGGTATGCTTCTCCTTTTATTCATTCATTATGTGTTTAACCTCCTCATATGTAGGACTTACACTCCCCAGGACTTACAGGTGCCTGGGGTCAGAGGCCGTCGAGGAGCAGACACTCATGGATCAGACAGAACATCCAGCCCGATGCCTGGTATGAAACGAAATGATGGTGAAATGGATGAAAGGAAAGATGATGATGGAGCAGTTGGTGGAATGAATGGCGGGGGAAACCGGAGAACCCGGAGAAAACCCGCCCAGACGCCGCTTTTTCCACCACAAATCCCACATGCGGGTCCCACATGCGGATTGAACCCGGGCCGCCTCGGTGAGAGTCGAGCGGTCTAACCACTTGGCCTATGCCGCCTATGCTTCTCCTTTTAAGCCTAAGAAAATCTCACGTGTTGCATTCATGTGACTTTCTCTGCTCTCAAACTAGTCGTATAAAAGCTTCTTCTTCTATCCACTTCTTCATAATCGAGATAACCTCATAGCAAATTTACATTTCGTTGTCGGTGTAAGAACGATACAGTAGACTAAAGCGATAGTCAGATTTTTAAACAGAGGGGCACTATGTGAATGGCTTTGAAATTCCTATTCTCTTTCCATAACCACAGAAAAAACGAATAGCGATTCACCACTTGAAAAAAGTTAAGTATCTGAAAATTCAAACTAATAACAAAGAAAACGAAAGAAGTTTGACTGCCTCTGTGGTCTAGTTAGCCTCCTAATCCAGAGGTCCGGTGGAAATTTTTCTTTGGCCAAGATTATTCCCAATCCTCCCTTGAGGCTGGAAGTATGAAAGAGAGTATCAATGTGTCGTCCCCCGTGGTGTAGGGGTACCTGCTAGCCTCTAGTTCCCGAGGTTGCGGGTTCAAACCCGGTGGAGAGCGAGGATTTTTTCGGGCGTAAAAGTTCTTAGCATGGCTTCCTTTGGAAAGGTGTAAAGCCGGAGGTCCCGTGTCGTAGATTTACGGCACATAAAAGAACCTCAAGCCTGATAAAGAGGCTTCTGAGCAAAATTACCGGTACTTCACGCCCAATATGGAATGGGACGCTAAGGACCACAGCAGTTAAAGTGTGTCCATAAATAAAACTCAATTTAATTTAATTTAAGAGTATGAATATGTTTGTGAATCTAGAGACAACTCAAAGTAAACCTAGCGATTAGTATACGTAAAACAAGTGAATATCATTGCCAATGAGCAATTGTTCCAAAGAGAAAGCCGCCAATATAACCTAAGAGTTAAAGGTGGCATATAAACGTAAAATAATAATAATCTTAGAAATGATTAACGCCACAAAAATGTTATTTTACAAATTGTGTACTTTAATGATATCTACATTTTTGTGTAGTAACATTTTGTCTATCTCTTACGGTTTACCAGTTATGAAAAAGTCGTTCACAATGAAGAATACTTTTGGAGACATTCCCAGAAAATTCAAGATATACATTTTATTTGTCATGAAAATATCGTAAACATATGATATTTTAATCAAAATCGTTAGAGCCATTTTTGAGAAAATTAAAATTTTCGAAAAATGTTCCATGTAAAGGGTAGTCTGGGGTGGGGGATTTTCTTGAAAACCTTCGTGTCGCATCTCTGGAAGATACTGAACCTAAATACCAAGTTTGGTGTTTATCCGACTGTTCGTTTCTGAGTTATGCTCTTCACAGACACACAGACACACACACACAGACACACACACGGACATGTTTCCAAAAATGCTTTTTTTTGGATTCAGGGGTCTCAAAACATGTATTTCCGGTGAAATCTCGGTATCGAATTTTTGGGTGGAATACAATACTTCCCCTACTTACTATACGTAGTAGAGAAAGTAATAAAAATCTGATGTGTTACACTCACATGACTTTCTCTACTCTTGTACAATCTATTTTTACAAACGCCTATTCTCCATATGCTTCATGTTAATCGAGATATCGAGATGTCATTCTTATTGGTAATTTTCTTGTAGATCCAAGGGGAATATGGTAGGTTTTAAGCGATGGTCAAATATTTTAACGCTGGTTGCTATGTGGCGCATTCCATTCTCTTTGCATGTCCAGGACATAAAAAAATGAATAACGAATTTGAGAAAAAGTATGAGTATTGGAAAATTTAAGGAAATAACAAGCAATATTTCGAAAACGGTTCAGTCAACAAAAAAAATGTATATGACATAAGTTGTGTATTTTAACGCGGTCTACATTTTTTGTGTAGTAAAATTTTGTCTATCTCTTATGGTTTACCAGTTATGCAAAAGTCGTTCACAATGAAGAATACTTTTGGAGACATTCCCAGAATATTCGAGATATACATTTCATTTCTCATGACATTATCTTAAACATATGATATTTTAATCAAAATCGTTAGAGCCATTTTTGAGAAAATTAAAATTTTCGAAAAATGTTCCATGTAAAGGGTAGTCTGGGGTGGGGGGATTTTCTTGAAAACCTTCGTGTCGCATCTCTGGAAGATACTGAACGTAAATACCAAGTTTGGTGTTTATCCGACTGTTCGTTTTTGAGTTATGCTGTTCACAGACACACACACACACACACACACACACACAGACACACAGACACACACACGGACATGCTTCCAAAAATGCTTTTTTTGGATTCAGGAGGTCTCAAAACATGTATTTCCGGTGAAATCTCGGTATCGAATTTTTGGGTGGAATACAATACTTCCCCTACTTACTATACGTAGTAGAGAAAGTAATAAAAATATATTTGCTAGATATATTTCCTCATATACTTAAAATTGATGTGTGCTTTCCTTGAAATAGTAAAACACTTTATCTCGGTAATTAACCCATTAACCCCCACTGATGGGTGGACAACAAACTGAAGAGTAGTTAACTTCTTCTTCTGAACTTTATCTCACTTTTTATCAATCACGTACGCACTTTCTTATTTGTATTGCTGCATTAAAGATGAATAAAACTTATGTGGTAGAGTCAATGACTTTCTCTATCCATTACAAATTCGATAGCTTCAGCATTCGTTAAAATGTTGTTTTTCTACCCACGTTACATTACTCACGATACCGGTTTATCTAGAAGTTATTTCAAAATAAGCAAAAAGTATCTTCTATATATAACATGCATAATAAATGTTCAAGCTCGAGAGAAAAAATCCAAAAGTCGTAGCTATAGAAGTAATTACTCTCCATGGTCGTAGTAACAATCTCTTGGAAAGGAAAAAGAAGAAAAATAAGAATTCGAATTTTTCAAGCATTTTCCGTATATACCGCTGTTATATTTGGGAAAATGTAATCATACAGCATGGAATATCTTGGAATATCTTGAAAACAATTAATTCTAAGAAAACACATTATATAAATTGTATAGATGTTTTAATGGGCTCCACATTTTTTCGGGGTAGATTTTCGTCTGTGTCTTATAGTTTCTCAATTACAAAATTATAGAAAATTCAATCAGAATGAAGCAGGCGTCACAACCTTTTCAAAGGAAAATTCAAGATATCGTTTTATTTCCTATGTCCACGTGAATCATTTCATACTTTAATAAACCTCGGAGTATTCCTTCATGGCTAAGCAAACAAAAGCCAGAACGAAACAAAGGACTGATCCTGCCATCAACTATATATGTTATATTTATTTAATTGGAATTATATTAATTACTATGGATGTGTGCGGCGGTAATTGCTCTGAGTAACCGTTATCTGTTCTATAGCTGTTTCTATGAAGTTTGTGCACGCCAAATCCGTTTAACCCTTATGTAATAAAGTTTTGCTGACTTCCTCTGTATTTCTAACCAATTTCCTTTCCAATATATAAATTAACTTTTGAAAACTTTAATTTTCTACAGGGTTATAGATAAGTACCAAGTTCAAATTGTTGGTTTGTGGAGAATGTGTATGGAATGTTCATATTAATCAGTTTTACTTCTATTTTGTTGAATATTGATATCAGAGATTATGTATTTTATAAATATGAACATTATAAAGTTTTTCGTTATTAAATAACTACGGGTCTAAAGAGCAGATATGTACAATAGTTTAGATTTCCTCTACTCTGCTTATCTAAAGATGATTCGCTCAAGTAAAATCGAAAATGTCCGCATAGTCGCGGGCTTGTTTTTAATCTACGAGCACGCCATTCTATCCCAAGTCTTGTTTTGCTTAATTAATCAACCACTTGCATAGTTCTTTTGTCGTTAAAAGATAACCAAAAAAATCCAGAATTTTGAATATAGTGTTTGAAGATATTAATGAGTTTTAAAACACAATATCCGCCGATATTTCACACCCATTTTCGTGAATATCGGGTATTTTTGGTATTTTATATTTGGGATAAAACGCATAAAAATTTATTTTTACTCGCTGTATAACAATTTTATAAGGAATAGGAGGAAATGTAAATTTAGTTAATTAAATCGGGGATATAGAAAGTTCCCCGCAAGGGTTGTAAAATTGAATTTTTATAAAATACATCTGAATAACTCACATCTACGATTAACATTTGACATTATTTGAATGCAAAACGCTGAAGCTAAAACTTTAAGCCTATACCCCCTGAAAACTACCTAAAAGAATACGTTTCACAATGCTGTGTTTTCTCTTAATCCTGGCGACCATAAATTTCACAAAACTCTCCATCTTTTACCCGAAAGAACAAATGAAAGGCTTTTTCTGACAGAAGTCATGCCAAATTGTTTTATTATATAATATTACTGTGTATATAGGTATCCTCCCCGAACAGAAGCACGTATTATCAGTTTTCCGCTTGGGATGGGGCGCGAAACCAAACGTAATGTTTCAATTTATGTCACACCCTCGCGGAGGATCACGGCGAAAATTATGTGGCAATATTTTGCTGCGCTATCATTTCATTGTTGGCGCGTTAACGTGTCAGTTTCGGTCCAGCAAATGGCACAGAAGTGAATTATAATGGAATTATTTACTCTTGCGGTCGCTTGCGGTGGCTACGTAGGCCGGCAGGAAGAGTTATGGCAACCCCGCCGGGGTTAAAAATGTGCCAACGTAACAGCGCAACTCTCCACAGAGGTTCACTGTTATCGTTTAGCAATTAAAAGCGAGCCTAGCAGTTTCATTTTGCGCGGCCCAGGGCTGTCGCAGATCGTCCTGCCAAACAGGGGTGACCACCTTATTCTCCTACATAATTTAATTAATTGTACTCAAAAGCATACTCATTCTCTCAAATTAATATACAAAATGAAAATCAAAACATTGGGCATATGGATTTAACACGGGAAATCAGTTTCTTTTCCCCTAATACTCTCTCCCTCTCTGTTAATTAAAAAAATCTTACAAGCATACTGTAATGAGTTAAAAAGTGAATCAGAATACAATATTTAAACAACTATTTTATTTGCCAATCCTTTCTATCAGCAATTATTCGTTACAATATTAAAGCTTTAGTTACTTTATATGACAGATATGTGAGCAATCTAAGCTCCCATAATTTGTTTTTCATATCTTCATTTTCATTTGCTACAAACTTGTAGTGAGTCGTGCTCCACGATAATAAAACAAAATTAATTATCTAAATGATTAATTTAAGTTGTATTACTATTTTCTATAAAATAAACAAATAAACCTTCAAGTTGTGGAGTCTATTCCCTTTTTAATGTTATTCAAATATATTTATAAAATTTAGCTCTGGAATCATTGGCGGAGAGGGCATCTGAGAAAAACTGATTTCCCATGTTAAATCCCTATGTTGAGTGATTTGATTTCCACCCTGTATATCCAGAAATTATTTCAGGCAATTGCAAATCTGTACTAATGTTACAAAGAGAGAAAATGTGTGCGTGTTTGTGTATAAAGAGTAATCCTTGAAACCTCCGAGTCGATTTTGATAATTCTTTCACCATCCGTGTGATTGATAGAGATCAATTATTTATGTAAACTGTTATTTAAATAAATACACTCATTCTATTCTATTCACAAAGCGTGAATACTAGGATAAGGGTTTGGTATCTAACATTTTTTGTAAAACTTTTTTTATGACTCCAAAATGCTTGTTATTCTGTTATTTACAGAATTTTTCATTCCTGTCACCCAGTTTGATCATTATAATTAAGAGCTTATTTAAAAACGTTTTAAATGCTGATTTTCGATATCTCACCTTGAAAGAATAGTTTATAGATTCCTCTATGATGTTACGAGTGTGCATGTTCCTAAGCGGCCGGATTATATGGCTATGAAACTGGGGTTTGTTTCCTGTCTTATATTCTAGCAATTTTTATACCCATTTGGTTTATCCACTGCCTCGTAAGAATCGGGGGGCATAGTTATTTGCCAATAAACCGTGCTTTTGAACGGATGGAAAAACTATTGCGTAAAACGGAGTAAACCTATATACGACCAGAATATCACAATATAATTGAAAATATTGGATGTATTATCATTCCAGGTAAAGAATGGTTTTGCTATGATTGGATTAGCTTCACATCACGGAGGTAGACAAAAACAAGTTTAACTGTGGACTTGAACACGAAGAAATCTAACCTTAAACACCGAAACTTCCAACATAGGTTATAGGCAGATTGTGGCATTGTGTTAAAATGATTTATAAAAAATACATATTAATTGCACAACAGTCGTTTTAGATTCTGCTTATGTTACAACGCGTTGACTTTCACCAATAAAGTTGAAGAAATTTCAACAAAATCTGGCTGCCTATCGTTACTAATTTATAGCTATTAATTTTTCGTTTGGGTTTTATCACCTCCATAGCTGTTACCTTATACACTTTCCCACAAAATGATCGAGTTGTATTGTCTTGTCATAGCGGATTAACGGATAGATATATTTTCAATAACCCTAACTCTTAGAACTATTAATGTTTATTCCATAGTCCTTAATTAAAACATTTGGTTATTTTCGCCTAGAATATTTGTATTTTTTGTATAGACTTATTTAATTTTTCTTACCTTTAGGTTGAGGTATGATGTATTTACCGGAGGGGGACACCTTGCCACTGAGACCATCTAGGTATATTGTGGCTACACCCCCCGGGAGGCAGGGATGAAGTAAAGGAGCCGCAGGAGGTCGCAGGTCCGCAGCCAGACGGGATTACAGAGACTCACGGAAGTCACTATCATTTCCAGTTCGAAACACCCGCACTCGGCCAGTAGACTAGGAGTCCCGCGAAGGGCGACAAAGCGGTCCTTGCATGCACGCCAACGCACCCTGTCGTTGGCGGGCAGAAATCTTTCCAAAGCGAAACGACCATGCACTCTATCTACCATCAGACGCACTACGGAACCCGGAGACACTGCCTGAAAGATGAAAGGGAGAAAGATGAAATGACAGGAAATGAGGGAAAGGAGAACTCCCGGTAGAATACACCACCAGCATGCGCCTAGGCGACCAGAGGAAAACCACGAATGGTCAGAGTGGACGACCACCGGGAATCGAACCCGGGACTTCCCGAATGCGCACCACAGATGTTGCCGGCGTTGCACCATCCCGCTCGGTTACCTTGATATGCTCTCATTTCCGCTGTATATTAACACATTTCCTCCATGGTAACTTATTTTTAAACTGCCGAACTTCTATTTGAAAGCAGGAATTCATACTTTGTCCTTATTTGATTATTACTTATACACACGTTATTCGTGAAATAATCCAATTAAATCTCGATCTCTTATTCTCTCTAAATAAAATAACCCATAATTTTATGTATCTGATATTTCTTGTAAGGTTACCACAGTCTATTCCGTTCATCTAATACTGAATAACTCAACTAAGATTGGCGTAAATTTCAAACAATCGTGGACATCTGTCACAGTAAAGTTATCTAGAAAAGTCAAAACTTCGTGGAATTTAATTAACTATTTCACGATTAGAAGAAGCATACATATATATATATATATATATATATATATATATATCAGATAACCCGTGCGAATAACTCGCACAACTTGATAAATATCTAAACAAACCATTCATTATCATTCATCTCCAGTCCAACCCAAGTGAAGACAAAATAAATGAGCAACAGCCAGAGAGGGAGTTCGGTTTAGAAAACATCGGAAGCGTTCGCTGACGCTGCGTTCACAATACGCTATCTAATACCACCCTGCATTCATTTCAAAGCTATGTGAATGTAGGAATATGCCTGTCAGTTGAATTGTATTCATGGTGAGCGGTGAAACGCATGTGTCTTCTATTAAAACAACCTGGTTTCGAATCCTTGGTATGTGTGTGTTTCTTTTATTGTTTAAATTTGTTAAATATATGGCAATGTTTTATGTTTCCCATGCATAAGATATCATTAATTTTAAGACATGCATAAAAACATAAACAAATTACTCTTTTCGTTTTCAAAATAAATGCCATATTAGTGAGAATTCTAAAGTAAAAAGCTAAACCAAATATTTAATTAATTTAATATTGGATGCGCAAACTCTCTGTCTCATTCTTCAACTATGAATGGCACTGACGTGATTATGCGCACGCACATCATAGCCTTGGAGTTTTGCATGATATGTTAGCAATCATACTGTACTTTGCCATGGCTGAACGCGCGCATAAAGACGAAGCTACAAAGAAATCTATCCTTACGTTGGTGAACGTTGCTGGATACTCTACTCTGTGTCTCAGGCTGCAAGACCACTTAAAGTCCCTGCGGCTACGAGGTGGATGCGGTTATCCAGGGAAAGGATTGTTTGTCGTCGACCTGGTTCGGGTTGTAAAACGTTTGTCCACTCCTCAGCGGACACTGCACTTCTAAAAGAGGCAGACAGCAATCCCTTCCAGCATGTGTCTACAATTAGAAGTAATTCTAATTTCCCTGGGCCGAACCGCACATCCTTGCGTCGTTTGACTATAGCAGGGCTCTTTGCACGATAGGCAGCTAAAAAGCAGCGTCTTACAGACGATCACAGATTATGCCGCCTCGCATTTGCAGAAGAAAATGCCAACATAACTGGAATAGGGTTATGTTTACAGACGAGGTGGCATTTTCATCTACAAATGGGGGACTGGGGGGAGTAATTGTCTACTACCCCAGAGGAAAATGTTACAACGCAAAATATTTGGCACAAATGGATCGCCAAGGTCACGTATCTGTGTCGGTTGAGGTTGGATATCACGAGATGGTCTAGGTGTGTTGTGGCAGCTTGATGGCACATTAAATAGCCACCAGTATAAAGATATCCTCGAAAAATCATGGTCCCTTCTGTAAGAACTATATATCCCGATGGAATAATTGAATTCCATAAGAATAGTCACCTTGTCCAACAAGTCAGCAGGTTTCAAACTGGTTATCGTAACGGCAAGATATCACAGTGATTGATTGGCTTCCTTGTTCACCAGATTTGAATCCTGTTGAAAATGTGTGGACAATTCTGAAGAAAGTTTTGGAGTTAAATTGGCCTGCATGACAACACAAGACAAAAGAGGTTTTGTGGGATCAAATACAGGATGCTTAGGAGGAAGTACCCTCTCGTGAAAATCTTACTAGGCATTTGATATCATCTATGCCCCGTAGAATGAGGGTAGTAATAGAAGCATAGAGTTTACACACTCGATATTAAATTAATTTCTATTTTTATTTGCTTTTTCAGTTAGGAATATAATATTTATTTATTTCATATTTAGTTTGAAAACGAAAAGGAGAGTGCTTCAGTTTTTATGTGTGAGTATAAATGCCTTGAAATCAAAGTCTTAGCAATTGGGAGTTATGTTAAAATATGGGTAATAAGCATTACGTTACACAATGTTTAGCACAAAAAAATACTAGAATATGATCGGATACGAACCTCGATAGGCCTCATTACTACATGTCTGCTTATAACCGCTCGGCTGTCAGCACTTGGCATTCGCTATGAAAGGTGACAATAGAAGGAAGCTAAAGGCACGCGTCCGAGACACCATTGTGAACCCGCCGCGGAAACCATTTGAACTTCGACAAATATACGCCTCGAGAGTAACTTCACTAGCATTGGTATCCAATAGTTTTTAAAGTTAATATGGGATTTGAATTTTCATCAATTAAATAAAGAATACAGAGGGAATTCCAAGAATTGGAATTAAAGCTTATACAACTCCAGGACGATTAAATCAAGTAACATTTTGCCTTAATCGTCCTGGACTTATTTTGCTCATTTTAATTATTTTTTGTCCTAGGGTGTACCTATGTGTATTTTACATTTCGCAAGTATACCTACCCGTGTGAGGATTTTACGGCTGCGTTGTGTGATCGGATTTTTTGTAAATCTATAAGATTCTCCAATGTTTTATAGTACTTTAAAGGTAGTATTTCATTATGTATTATGCATTGCATTATGCATTGTTCCTAACAAACCTGAGCGCATTCTCAATTGATTGTAATAAATGTAAAATACAAAGAATAATAGTTATGGAGGTTGACAAAATAGCAGATGCACCATAATACTATTAACCATCAAGGACTAATCAGGAAGATTGCTACAAAATAAGCCATTGGCTTCGGTGCGGGCAAGACGATAAGACCATCTTGTTTTGTATCCCAGATTTTATCAATTAGGAAGAAAACAAAACACAATTTGCAGCTTGGTATAGAGCCCCAGTCAAATACGCGGCAGACGACTATCTTCAGCATTATATGTACAGAAATGACAGGAAGAAGACAACACGGCTTCCCTAGACAAATCACATTTGTTACCGTTTCTAGAGTACTTCATGACGTCATAACTTCATTTAATTAGCTGGTGATGTCATATTGTAGGTGCTATCACGCCTTGTGCTGTGTATCGGACCAATAAGCGTACCTATAGTTCTGTCAACTCATTGGCGAACTACGGGTAAGCATAGGTGAGGAACGCCGACCTCCTCAACTAGAAAAGAGGAGAGGTAACTGATGTCTCATTTTAATATGGTGGATACCAATTTATCGATCTTTCGCGAGGTTAACTGCGAATATATAGAATGTCTGTTTGGAAATGCCCCCGAATATGAGTCAATTCTCGAGATGTTAGCATTTTAGTCCTCAAACATCAGTTATAGGTCCTCATATGAATTAGCATTTCCTAGCTATTTGCATGTTCTTAAACAGGCAAGCTATAGCCCCCTTCCTCCCTCAACGCACTAAGGGTGAAGAGGCGCCAAGAGCAGAAGGGCCTGCAAAGAACCATTGGGCTGAGGTTGGGCCTAAGACCTAATGTGGTCAAATGGTTATACACCTAGGAAAAAGGCCCTCCATATCCTATGTGGCACTGTTCTGGTGGCCTATCTTGTGAAGACAGTTGTTACCAAAGATTGGTATGTTTGATGATAACAGGGGCGGTACAGACTATCCCACCTTCGCCTTAGAGATTCTGGTGGACCTTTCATTGCGCCTGTTTGTGAAGGAGGTTGCAAGGGTGAGTGCGCACCGCCTCTGGATTGTAGGAGGTGGTGTTTTAAGCTACTCTAAAAGGAGTACTCACGGGTTCCAACTACACTTCAGGAGATATGTCCCATTACCCTGATGATAGGGGATCTGATTGGAACTAAGTATAATCTAAGTCCGTCTCACACAGTGGTAACAGCTTCCAGGGAGGAGTGGGACCCAGAGACGGGGTCTCTCCCGAAAGCTCGGAGCCGGACGTGGTTGACGGATGGCTCCCGCTTCGGAGGCAGTATGAGGGCCGGGTCCTGGGGCCCTAGGACCAGGCTTGCCATTCCCCTTGGAAATTTTGCCACTGGTTTTCAGGCTGAGAAATATTCAATCTTAGCCTTGTTATGCACATTTATAAGGTACTTTGCCAGGCAGACGTGCAGAGATGTTTATCTGTTCAGATAGCCTACAGTTTTGAAAGTCCTTAGAGCTATCAGAACTACATCCAAATTGGTGTGGAAATACCAAAGGATATTGGATAGACTCTATGCCATTTGTCAGGTTACTTTTTGGGGGGATTCCCGGGCATGCTAGTATTGGAGGAAATGAGATCACAGACACTCTTGCTAAGAGGGCGCAGGGTTTGATTTTATTGGTCCTGAGCCCTTCTATGGTGTGTCTCCCAGAAGTGTCAAGTATGTGATAACCCAGCTTACGGCGAGGGCTCATCTTGAGATCTGGAGTAAACAAACTACCGCCAGGTAAGCCCATGATTTCATTTCGGGGCCTGGCGGGAAACTCAGTGAGTTCTAGCTCAGAAAAGTGTTCTCCATCTTACAGGCCACAATACTTTGCGAAGGCATTTATACATGATAGGGCTTATTCAAGACCTTTTATGCAGGAAATGTGCGAGGGAATTTGAAACCTCACAGAATATATTATGCGAATGTAAAGGATTCGCTATGCATAGATATGTATCTCTAGGGTCTTTTTTCTTGGAACCTGAGGATATAAGAAGGGCAGATATCAAGGTGTGGTCCGCTTTATCCGGACCATCAGACTTGATTAATGTCCGGGATAAGAGGCACAAAGTGCTCTAAACCGTAGTGTAGGCTTCTAAAAGACGCCATCCAAAGTTCATCATCAATGTGACCTAAAGACTAATACCTCGACGACTATTGCATAACTAAATAAAAACTGATTTACCTCCCCCCATCGAGTTACAGTCCATTAAGTACCTATATATTTGATCGAATTGAATTTTACTTTTAGCTAACAAACGTTCCAAGCGTTTCGGAAACATTGGATAAATGAATAAATTACGGACTTTGAATTCGATTTTTTAATACTTAAATGTTATTAATTTAGAGTTGCATTTTTATTTTTTTGATCAACCCAGAATACAAACCTTTCAAAATAAGCCAAAAGCTTGTTATAACGTTTCAGTAGACGGCCATAACTAATGGCCTCAAGAATCTCCATTTGGAATGCATAAGACCGGATTAAGCGTTATGGTAAATATATACCATCCTCATTTATAACCACCCTACTTGCAAGTCTTCACATTTTGAACTGTCTAGACAAACATAATTTTCTATACTTAACAGAGAAACCTACAGGCTACTTGGCAAATTTAAAATTAAAATCACCCCCCCCCCCACCGTCATTTCATAAAAATTCTAGGCAGATTGTGAAGAACGAGCATACGCTGTGAAAAAGGTGAAGGTACATGTTTTGCTGAGAATCTTAATGAAGTGACAGAGCCTTTTAGGTATATATTCTAAAGCCGGCAACCGGTCTTCTAAAAGCCGGCAGATAGCGAAAAGTATTACATGGTATTACGGTGCTGAAATGTTATTGTCCGTCATAATGTACATAGCTATAGAAAATCGTAATTGACGGTGTAATTTATATCGTAAATGTGAAATTAACATTTATGATTTGATAATGATTTTTATGATACAGAAAGAAAAGTTACACTCATAATGAGTAAAAAATGCTTAGTTCACTTGTAATAACATAATGCTTGTAATGGGTTATAATCACGTAAGAATTATAAAAGGTATGTATTTTTATTATTTTTATCAAGAAACATCACAATCTTCCATCCAACTATGGTTTGTTTTGATGTCCCTTAAATCCTTTGTTACTGATAAACTTAACATTTTCTCTGCCGCTAGCAAAAGTAGGAAACTTATATTTTTAGACCTTTTATCTAAATGTTTTATGCACACTGAATTAACATTTTTAAAATGTGGCTAAGCATTGAACATTCCAATGAGAAATATTTGTTGCAAAATGCAGGAAATGGTTAATACTTCAGGAAAAATCGTAGATAACTCAGAAAGAAAAAAAGTAGTTAAAGAACAATTGATTCACCTTCTGAGAAAAAGTTCTTCAAATTTGTGGTAATTTAGCATTCGTAATATAGGGCATCCCGGATTCCCTTAATAACGAATATGATCATTAAATATTAATTTAAGTTATTGAAATGAAAATAAGTCAATAATGACCGGGATATGAAACGTCAACTATAATGCTGATGTTACTATGCATAAATGATTTTTGGTCGATCACACTACAATACGCTGAGTACATGTGACGCAATTGAATGTTATGGCATCCATAATACTTCATCGACTCATGATCCTACTCGGCGGCATACGCAGCTCTCCTATCGCCCATACCTTTTAATACCTTCAAAACAGCAGGCCAAGATGGCAGAAATGGCAATTTCATCCAATCTCAAACTTTCAGTAGGAACTATTGGGGGAAACTATAGTGGGGAACTATTACCCAGGTAAATTTCACAAGTTCCACAATCAGCAATGTGTATTTCAAATAAATGCGTTGTTTTTAGGTTAGAATAAATAAGCATTAAACCAACTTCAAACAGTCCATGTGGGTTCATTCCCCAGATAAACAATGAAATATGTGTATTTAAATAAATTCTGTTCATTTTAGTTTTAATATTTTAATAACTTTAGTTCATTTCCTTTGTCTAAATATGTTTCCTTCCACGTTACCTGCAAAAAAATCAATAAATACGGCGTGGATTCAACTGTGCTGCAAACGCTGCACTACTTGCAAACATGCTCAAGGTTTGCCATCAGTGCTGCCACCTGATCAGCATTTAATTACACACAATTAACAAGATAAGATTTTTTTTGTAAAAACTTGAAATTTTGAAATTATGCTGTGATCGACCAAAAAACAGTCGTATGCAACTTGACTGTAACATTAATTAAGACGCACGTATGAAAAGTAAATTAAATTGAATTTATTTATGTGCGCTCTTTAACTGCTATGGTTCTTAGCGTCCTATTCTACATATATTGTGCGTGAAAGACCGGTAATTTTGCTAGAGGCCTCTTTATCAGGCTTGAGGTTCTTTTACGTGCCGTAAATCTAGACACAGACCACCGACTTTACTTCCCTTCCGAAGGATTTTTACGCCCGAAAAAAAACCCATCGGCCTCTACCGGATTTGAACCCGTGATCTAGGGAATTACAGAGTGGCGTGATACCCCTAGACCACGGAGGATGACATAAACATAGTCACGTCTTAATTACTACAGTTATAGTCTTGTTGCATAATATACTATTTTGTCATTCATAAATACCCACGATACCAAGGTAATGTCCAGAGAGCAATCGGTATTAAAAACTTAAATATCATATTCGATATGCTTCAACAGATTGTGCAGGTAAGTTTATATATGGGATGAAGCTGATAACGAAGAATTATATTGATGATAAACACATACATATACCATTTAATACCTACAAGGGCATAATGAAGCACAATAAGTGGCAAATGGTAAAATTGGAACCCAGCGGGATGGCTCAGGCGGTAACGTCTATGGCCCGCATTCGGGAGGTCCCGGGTTCAAATCCCGTGGGTCGACCAATCTGGTTTCCCTCAGCCACTAAGGTAAATGTCGGATTGGATATTTAATACCACGACCCAAAGTTCCACCATAAGTCTAAAACAATAGTAAAAATGAAAAATAGGTAATAATAGCGAATGCTGAGCCATCTAACCACGGACAATGAAAGTAGGTAGACTGGACGGCATCCTAATGCCATCTGCACGGCCAGAAGCAGAAGATAAAGTAGCTATGCACTAAGGTCTCTGTGGACACGTGGCGAAGCAAGATGGCATTATTACAGGGATGAGACCTAGAAGGTTAACTATCCGCCACACATCGATCTACGAGTTACTAACAGATCCGTCGCGATATCACCGCGTAGTTAAAGCGACGTAAAATAAATAGAGCAGTAAATAATAAAAATGGACAGGAAGAGTCACAAAATAATTTATAAATGATCTGTTCTGGCGAGCATAAGTGATTGGCTTACAAGCGTAGAACTACATTTAAAAACAAACCTTTAAGTATAATAAATGTACCTATTAAACTTTACCTACATGGCTGATGAATTGTAACAGCCCGCAGGGAGATTGCGACGGTTAGGTGGGAGAGTTGGTTGAAAAGAGGAACTCGATGGGTGTGGTTTGCTAAGAGCAACAGTTCCTCTCTTGTAACTCAGCAGCAGCATGGTATCTCAGAGATGATATTACTTGTCTGTTAAAATCACTTTTTACTTTAATATCGTTTAATTGCTTACTGTTATACAGCATTTTCGCCACGTTCCGCTCCCTGGAAGTCAAAACTATATGTTTTGACTCATCCTATGCGTGTGTTTTCTTGCTAAGAAATCTGTGCGTTCCAGTATTTACATGTTACTCCTGCTCACGTAATGAGTTTCCCATCGATAACGTACTTAGTTTTGATTCGTTTGTCTAAGACTTTCAAATTTCCTTACGTTTGCATTGACTTAAGTGAGTAAGGTTTTCTTCGTTCTAGAAAGTTCCCGCAGCAAAAATAACCTGCTGAGGTTTGTCCTTAAAGCAAAACTGTTCGCAAGTTCACCTCGACTGTCATTAAGAACATATTTGCACCTTCTTTGCCATACCTCAGGAGTGCGCCGATAATATTATCTTGCTAACAAAATGTATCGCAGATGTGCTCAGAGAGTGAAGAAACTGAATCCTTTTCTGGTTTGATACAGATCTTTCCTGTCTGTAATACCTCACACTTAAAGCTGATAATATTCCTTCACTATTAAACATATACAATTATTCTGCTGACTTCACATTCTATTGGTGTTGGTATGATTTAATAGTTATTTATTCCGCTATCAAATTATTGGTGACTGCCTCTGTGGCCTGATGGTTAGCGTGCTAGCTTCCAAATCCAGAAGTCTTGGACTTGATTCCCGGCTGGAGGCTTTAGCCAGGATTATTCCCCGCACTCCCTAGAGTCTTGTAGTATGAGTGAGAGTGTAAATGTGTGTGCGTATGTATGAGTTTAATGTATATAAAGAACCCAACATAAAAACCCCAAAGATCAACAGAATAGTAAACGAGTGAACATTATTGCCGATGAACAATTATTCTAAGGGCAAAGACGCCGATATGACCTCAGATGTAAAAGGCGGCTATAAATAGAACAAAGAAAAAATTAATTATTGGCATTCGATATACACTAGTATGCCATATTTCAGTCTCAAGAAATTTTTAAAAATCTGATGTGTTGCACTCACATGACTTTCTCTACTCTTGTACAAACTGTTTTTACAAACGCTTATTCTCCATCTACTTCATGTTAATTGGGATATCGAGATGTTAATCTTATTGCTAATTTTCTTGTAGGTACAAGGGGAATATGGTAGGTTATAAGCGATAGTCAAATCTTTTAAGCACTGGTTGCTATGTGGCGCATTCTATTCTCTTTGCATGTCGAGGACATAAAAAAGTAATAAATAAATAAAACGAATAACGAATTCCCATTTGAGAAATTATTGGAAAATTCAAAGAAATAACAACGAATATCTCGGAAATGGTTCACTGGAAAAAAAAATGTGTATGGCATAAATTGTGTTTTAACGAGATCTACATTTTTTGTGTACAAAAAGTTTGTCCATCTCTTATGGTTTACCAGTTATGCAAAAGCCGTTCACAATTAAGAGGACTTTTGGGGACATTCCCAGAAAATTCGAGATATACATTTCATTTGTCATGAAAATATCTTAAACATATGATATTTTAATCAAAATCGTTAAAGCCATTTTTGAGAAAATCAAAATTTTCGTAAAATGTGCCACGTAAAGAGCAGTCTTGTGTGGGGGGATTTTCTTTGAAATCTTCATCTCGCATCTTTAAGAGATACTGAACCTAAATACCAAGTTTGGTATTTATCCAACTTTTCGTTTTTGAGGTATGCTGTTCACAGACACAGACCTCTTTCTATAAATGCTTTTTTACTTTCTCTACTACGTATAGCAACGTGAAATCACGGTATCGAATTTTTGGGTGGAATGCAGTACTTCCCCTGCTTACTATACGTAGTAGAGAAAATAATAAAGAAATAAAAAATAAATGTGGTTTGTGGTTAAGTTTTTCTGATGTACTGCCTCCTTTGGGACCATTAGCAACTTCCATTTATTCATCTAAGTAATATTATTGTATTTTATATACTTAATTATGAATCGCCATAAAAGACGTTTTATTACTTTTTCTACTACGTACTTACAATAGGTAGATGAAAATATTCCACCAAAAACTTCGATGTCGAAAATTTCACCGGAAATACATGTTTTGAGGCCCTCTGAGCCCAAAGAAAACACTTTTATAAATAAGTCCGTGGTGTGTGTGAATAGCATAACTCAAAAATGAAAAGTGGGTTAAATGCGAAAATTGGTATTTAAGTTCAGGACATCCCAAGGATGCATACGAAGGTTTTGAAGAAATTCCCCCACCCCAACTACCGTTTACATAGGAATTTTTTCAAAACTTTTTTATTTTCTCAAAAGTGGCTATTTTTTATATTTCTAAAAGTGTTGCTGCGAAGCGTGGTGTATATGTCTAATTTAGTTTCTAAATAGTGGGTATTTATATTAAAATTTAAAATAGTTTATGAGAAATAAATATGCAGAATTTCAGATCAGCATTTTGATTAAACTACCATATGTTTAAGCTATTTTCATGACAAATAAAATGTATATCTTAAATTTCCTGCGAATAGCTTGTCCTCTTTATTCTACTGACTTTTGTATAATTAGTAAACCGTAAGAGATAGAAAAAATCTTTCTACCAAAAAAATCTTTTTAAAGCACACAATTTATGTCAAATGAAATGTTTCGTAGCATTAACTATTTCTGAGATATTCTTTGTTATTAGTTTGAATTTTCAGTTTCATGCTTCTCTCAACAACAAATATGGCCATTCTTTTTCTTTCATTATTTATTTATTTATTTATTTTTCGTGTTCATGCAAAGATAATGGACTTTCTAAACCATCTCATAGCGACCGGCTTTGAAAGTTTTGATTCATTAGCTTACTTTATTCTTTTTATACTTACTACGAAATATGTAAACGAGGAGCTTCCTTTAACCATTAAGTCTCATCGAACGATGAATGAAATGGAAGAAATGATACTCAAATGAATCCCGGTCCATAGAGCTTAAAGTTACCCGACATTCGTCTTTTCAGGATAAGGAAAAATCCCGAAAAAACTTATCTGGGTAACTCACCCTAACCGAGATTTGAAGTCGGTCCTCGTGAATGTGAGGCATACAAGCTACCCAAACCAAAGAGGCGGGTTAATGAAGGTTTAACCGTATTGACAAGTAGATAGAAGAATAAGCTTTGTTGTAGAGGAGTGAGCAGAGAAAGTCAAGTGAATGCAACGCATCAGAATTGTATTTCACCTAAGCATTGCATTACAGGCTAGCGGCATAACCTCATTTTCTAATTAATATATATTATTCAATTCTTTATGCAACCGGCTTTTTATAACTTTTCCTTCCTAATATTTCAGTACTTTCCGTTCCATAATTGTGTCTCTAAAACGATTGCTTCTTCAGTCTCAATAACTTAGGGAGACTATGTATATATAAACGGTTGGTTCAATATGTGCGTGGAAACAAAACTATATATACTTAAATGGCGGTTCGATAAACTGCTGCCTTACCTTTAGCTGTCTGACTTCTTTCAGAAGTTTCCTTAGATGAGCGGAGTGAAATGAAATTACCTGTGTCATGCCAAATAAGCTCCGTCACTTCGTGAAGAGCTTTTTTTACTTTTTCTACTACGTATATTAAGTAGGGGTAGTATAGCATTCCACCCAAAAATTCGATACCGAGATTTCACCGGAAATACATGTTTTGAGGCCCCCGACTCCAAATAAAGCATTTATGGAAACATGTCCTTGTGTGTGTCTGTGAATACGATAACTCAAAAAAACAAAAGTCGGATAAATAGCAGACTTGGTATTTAGGTTCAATATCTTCCAAAGATGCGACACGAAAATTTTCAACAAAATCCCCCTACCCAAACCACCATTACATAGAAGAATTTTCGAAACTTTTTATTTTATAAAACATGGCTCGAACGATTTTTATTAAAATACCACATATGAACGATATTTACATGACAAATAAAATGTATATCTTGAATTTTCGGGAAATAGTCTATGAAGTTCTCTTCATTCGGAAGGAATTTTGTATAATCTTGTATAACTGGTAAACGTTAAGCGATACACGAAAACGTACCACACAAAATATGTAGAACTGTTTAAAACACACCATTTATTTCAGATGGTTTTTTTGTGGCATAAGCCGTTTCTGAGATATCCTTTATTAAAGGTTCGAATTCCTCATTTCTTGATGATCCTGCTATGAGTCAGACCCGGCTGCCGCCAGTCGGTTATTCAAGAAAAGCCTGGTATCATATATGCACTGTAACTGTTCACAGACAGCCTTAGCAGTGCTTCTTCTGCTTCAACCGATTACTCCCCTCTTTCTAAGACTTACACCCCCAGGTTTCCTGTCAGTAGCCTGTCGAGGAGCAAGAAAACTCTGGATCATAGCATATCCAGGATGGGTGATCAGACCAATGTTTGGTATGACGATGAAAAAGAAGGAAATGAAATGTAATGATGAAACGGATGGTAGGAAGATTCACGGATCAAATTACCCAACCCAGCATTCGCCTAGCGACCGAGGAAAACCGCGAAAAAACCTTCGGTCAGACTGTTTGGGCCATAGACATTACCACGTGAGGCAACCCGCTCGGTGTTTTGGTCAATATAAATTATACGTGAGGGAATAAATGCGTTCACCTAGGAACGAATAATATGGAGCATTATAGTTCAATTCATTTTTCGATACTGATAATACTTAACATTTTCATTTTCATTATTAGCAAATACAGACTGCAACTTCTATAGTTAATAAGAAGACTTGTTGTCGATGGCGAAAGTGTTTTATATAAGAGAATCTATTGCGATATTCAGACTGACAGGGACGTTTTCTCACAAAACAGCGGGATTTTTGGGTTTCCTGCCCCAAAACACATCTGGCAGAATTGTGTCGCTAGATCAAGGGAGATAGATGTCCGGCCCTTTTCAAAGAATAGTGGGATTGGTCAGAAGGATGCGAGAATTTCCTTAACAGTACTCTACACTACAAGATCCGTTTCTCTGCGATAGGGGTGCGAGGCAATGACTGACCGACATATGATCAGTGAGTACGGGATGGTGATGAGATTGGTTACAACTACACAAGAAAAATAAATAGTAACATTAACATTCTATGTGCAGTGTCCCTTTAATAGAATAGTTAGCCCGCTACCACCGAGCGAGGTGGCGCCGCGGTAACGTGTGAGAATCGCATTTGAGAAGTCCCGGAATCGATCATCGGTGATCGTCCACTCTGACCCATAGATTTTTCGTCGTTTCCCCGTGTCAGCAGGTGCATGCTGGGGAGGTTCATCTTCTACCACGACTCTCCTACCCCCATTTCCTGTATTCATCATCTTGCTTGTCGTCTGTTTCAGGTTTATAGGACCAGACGATGGTGTTCGGCGGGTTGCGGCTGGACGGTGGCTGTGCGCTCTGTAGAGGCGTCTTCCTGACTCCGTTCCAGGGACAGCTCGGTTATGATCCGCCCCCGGGTGCTTTCAGACAGCGCTCCTTCAGGGACTCCCCAGAGCCTCGGGCCTATGGGTTCTCCCGGGCGGCGTTGGATGCATCCAATCTGAAAACATTGAGGATCCCGACCATGCTTGCAACCGTCGTCAGCCGGTTTAGGTCGCCCTTCGGATCTTTCCTCTCATTCCCCCCTCCCAGGGGTCACGGTAGAAGCACAGAGGACCTGTGTGTGGTGCTCTGTCCCGGTTTCGGGAACCCCTCCGTTCGTCAGTACCTTTACCTTTTTGCCCGCGACCTCGCCGAGATAGAGCAACGGAGTCTCGTTCTACCACTGATGCCGAGGGAGGAGAAGAAGAACCAATAGGCACCCTAATTCATGATACAAAATTACATCCCCCACCCACACCGCCCACCCGAACAACCTACCCAGCATCCATTCATACATATAGCTATTTACAGACGTATTCTGCGCATATGGACTTGATAGGTGTGTATGCAAAAACTGAATTATCTCTACAATCGATCGCATGTTATAGTTCTGTCACACGTTGAAAAATATCGATCAGCTCTAAGTAGATATACTGATGACATCAATTCCCACATTTGCATCAGTGTTGTCTGTACAAAACAGAAGGGATGCAATAAATTATTTGCCGCAATAGCCTCTTCAGCGTTCTGGACATAATGCCTCCGTCTGTTCATGATGTAGTGTGTACCAAGTCATCCTAAAAGTATTTGTTTATTAGTACTAAGCTGTTTACAGAGATCATATGGTCTGGCGCTAACCCAGGTACTGTTCCAGGACATACAAAGTAATTAATAATACTACTTTCTACAACTATTAGCTCATATATTGCTATTACCATACTATGATTACAGTTAACAAACTAGTTTTTGCTACGTGCTTCGGTTTAATCTACCGACCAGATCAATTACTCTAAATAAGAATAATATAAGCTGAGGTTGTTTAAAAAAATGTTTTGAATGACTACTAATTTTGCCTTCTTCAACCATTTATTTTGGATAAACTTTTTCCTCCAGATACCCGTGCCTTTGCATTCTAGTAAAAATCTGATGTGTTACACTCACATGACTTTCTCTACTCTTGTACAAACTATTTTTACAAACGCTTATTCTCCATCTACTTCATGTTAATCGAGATAAACATTTGCAGAGTCTATTTTATTGCTAATTTTCTTGTAGATGTAAGGGGATAATATATTTACAAGGGCAATTTGGAAATTTGCCTTTAAGCACATACATATCTCTTAATAGCTGGTTGCTAGGTGCAGCACCATTCCCTTTGCCAGAGATTAATACTCTTTGCATATCCAAGACAAAAAAATGAATAACGAATTCCCATTTGAGAAAATAAGTATTGAAAAATTTAAGGAAATAACAAGCAATATCTCGAAAATGGTTCACCAACAAAAAAAATGTATATGACATAAATTGTGTATTTTAACGCGACCTAAATTTTTTGTGTAGTAACATTTTGTCTATCTCTTATGGTTTACCAGTTATGGAAAAGTCGTTCACAAAGAAGAATACTTTTGGAGACATTCCCAGAAAATTCAAGATATACATTTTATTTGTCATAAAAATATCTTAAACATATGATATTTTAATCAAAATCGTTAGAGCCATTTTTGAGAAATTTAAAATTTTCGAAAAATCTTCCATGTAAAGGGTAATTTGGGGTGGGGGGATTTTCTCGAAAACCTTCGTGTCGCATCCTTGGAAGATACTGAACCTAAATACCAAGTTTAGTGTTTATCTAACTGTTCGTTTCTGAGTTATGCTGTTCACAGACAGACAAACACACAGACATACACACAGACACACACGGACATGTTTCCAAAAATGCTTTTTATGGATTCAGGGGATCTCAAAACATGTATTTCCGGTGAAATCTCGGTATCGAATTTTTGGGTGGAATACAACACTTCCCCTACTTACTATACGTAGTAGAGAAAGTAAAAAATGGATTGCATCTTCTTTATCCTAGCATATAGGACAAGTGCCTTCTTCTGTCCCTTCCTGTAACCTTTTAACCTCCAAGCTCAAAGTTTAAAGCATGTAATATCTTCTCTTTGATAGCTGTTACACCTTTCGATGTGTATCTCTTTCCCATTATTACTTCAGAAGTCTTTGCAAAATTTTGGATACCTTTTTTCTCTTTCCACGTTGTCCATAGATTCTGTCTGTCCATACCTTCCAATTCGCAACTAACTAATTCCCAGAATTCTGTCAACATACCCTCTGTTCCTGACTATACACCGCCCATACCGTTCATTGTAAGCTGGTTCCTGCTTTCACCTAGACAATTCTTTGAGTAAATACACTTTTCTTATACATTTAAGCAATCCTTCAGAGTGTGCCCCTGTGGTAAATTATAAATTCTAAACAAGATTTCAGCACTCTTTAGATAATCATCCCTCGCACACTCACTTTTCCTAATTCTAACATAGCTCCTTTCCCTGCAGAATTATACGTAACAAAATCATTTTACAAAACATTTTCAGATGTCCATCTTCTCCCAACTTTCCTCTGCACACCAAATCGCTATTATATATAGTCATCTTGGCTCCACTAAATCCTTAAAGTACTACAAATAGTCTACAGCTATAACTAATAGGAACCTTAGTGTTTGATTTGTTATGCCAGAAAATTTGACCTCTTGTATGCTACAGGAAAATTGTAATGGGATAACGGTACATCGCACCTGATTTAATAACGTTTGATTCAAGATACAGCTGGTATTGGTTTACGTCATTCAGTGTTTCATCCTAGCTGTTGGTTTTTAGATGCGTTCTATTAGCCTCGCTTTGTCCGTTACACGCATGATATAAAGCACGCACTGCTGCATGCACATGACAGTTTGAATACAATATGTTGTCAAGGTTGAAATTGGTACAACGTTAGTTTACATAGGGAGCCTCCTAGAGGTTTATAATTTTAGGAAAACCGCCACACTTACGGAGTTTAAATGTCCTATATTGCAATGTGCCGGTTGGTTTAGAATTTTGCGAGCTTAGGTGACCTTCCTATCGTGTGCCTGCCGGCCTACGAGGATTTTTTTGTTTTTTATTTTTTGGAGGGGGGAGTCAAGTGTGCTGGGAGATAGCTGGTGGAGCCGGGAAGAGTGAGTTAGTCGCTCCGATTGTCTAATTGACAGAAGTAGTTCTCGTGGTGGCTGTTGGGTTTTGGTGAGTATGCCGGCTTGATCCAGTTAATTTGCTCAGGGATAAAAGAGGTTATTTGAAGCTGATCGTGCTGTGCTTGGCTTTTATTGGTTTTGATGTGCTTTGTTATTTCTGTGGTTTTAAGCTCGAGGCTTCTTCGGGTGACTAGGACTTCCCCGGGGAGTTTTTTTGCGGGGGGGGATTACATGGATGAAATTGCATTGTGTTAATTGCATGTAATGAGCTATCACGTTGGATTCTAGGCCATGCTGGCTGAACAGCCGTGCTTGATTTGTGGGCTGCACCTTTGGCTTCTTTCCCGTAAGCAACGATTACGTTTGTACCGGTAGTAAATTGTTTTCCTTACACTTCATTAGTGGCATTTACTTAAGCTTCCAATATACACTTAGTAGCACAAGCCATAGTTGTTTTATGCTGCAGTGTTACTCAGTTCGGCTGAAGTAAGTTACTTTACAGTAAATCTTGCTTAGCTTGCTGAGGCAGCAAGTTTACGTATTAGTTTATATTTTGAGGGTTAAAGTATTTAGTGACATTTGTTTAACTTCTCAACATATGCTTAATAGCCCAAGCCACAGTTTTTATTCTGCAATGTTATTCAGTTTGTCTGTAGTAAAGTATGTACTTTACGGTAAAACGTCTTAACTTGCTGAGGCAGCAAGCTTATATGTTAGTTCACATTTTGGAGGTTAAAGTATTTAGTGGTATTTGCTTAACCTTTCAATATATGCTTAACAGTCCAAGCCACAGTGTTATCCAATTTGGTTTACGTGAAAAACTTTACAGTAGGTAATAATATTGGAAATGTAAGTTCAATTGCACTTGCTTAACTGTTCAACAATCCCCAATGACTGGAAAGCTGCGGTTTACTCGGCTGTCAATGAGGTTGTTCCGACAGCTGACAAGTTGTGGCGGCATGGCAGAGCAACATCAAATCTCTGCCTCAGGTGTTCTGCGGTGGAGACATTGAGTCACAAGTTGGTGGATTGTGCCGTCGTACGCCCAATATGGGACTGGATATAAGGTCGCATAGCAGTGATTTGTAGTGGCGTGCAGATGTTTCCACGGGAGGTCTATCTGAATCTCGAATTCAAGCACGGTGACAACAAACTGATAGATGCCCTTACTTGGCTCATCTTTGCCACCTATTTTTGGGTACTAAAAGTTGGGGACGCAGTGAATCTACAGGCCTTCCAGAGACTTATCCGGGGAACGCTGGGAGTTGCACAAAAGGACCACTTTGGCCTTGAATCTCCCGCATTTAAGGAAGCTCTAAGTGTCCACTACAGAAGGGCATATGCTAAGAATAGGGATAAGAAGAAACAAAAGTGATCTATCCTTCTTATGTAGTAGTTTCCATATTCTCCTAAAAACCTGTACCGAAATAAAGTAAATAAATAAATACATTGTACAAAAATTAAAACAAAAAAACATTAAAAATAAAAAATAATAAAATAAATAAAGTAAATAAATAAAGTAAAAAAACAATAAAGAAAATTAGAAATATGAATATTTTATTTAGAAAAAAAACAGAAAGAAAAAAAAGGCGTACTACGTTCCCCTTGTTTTGTATTTGCAAGGGCAATATAAAAATACAGTAGCCTTTAAGCATATAAATAAAATCCCCCACCCTAGACTACCCTTTATATTTTTCGGAAATTTTTATTTTCCCAAAAGTGGCCCTAATTATTTTGATTAAAAAAAAATATATATATATACATATAAAACACAAGCTTATTACTGCAAGCTGCAGTTCTTTATGCTGCAGTGTTACTCAGTTTGGCTGAAGTAATGTACTTTACAGTAAATTCTGTTTAACTTGCTGGGGTAGCAATTTATTTGTTAGTTTACATTTTGAGGTTAAAATATTTGGTTGCATGTGCTCAGTATATGCTTAATACTGTAAGCCACAGTTTTTATGCTACAGTGTTGCTCAGTTTGGCTGAAGTAAAGTACTTTACAGTAAATCCTGCTTAACTAGCTGAAGCAGCAGGCTTACCAGTATGTTAGTTCACATTCTGGAGGTTAAAGGATTTAGTGACATTTGCTTAACCTTTCAATTTATGTTTAATAGTCCAAGTCGCAGTTCTTTATGCTGCAGTGTTACTCAGTGTGGTACCGAGCGGGATGGCTCAGGCGATTGCGTCTGTGGCCTGCATTCGGGAGGTCCCGGGATCGATCCCCGGTGACCGCCCACTCTGGCCCATGGGATTTTTGGTTTCCCCGGCTCGCCAGGCAAATTCTGGGGTGGTTCATTTTCTATCACGGCTCTCCTTCCTCCCATTTACTGCAACCATCATCTTCCTTGTCATCTGTTTCGGGTTGTAGAATCAGGCGACGGTGTTTTGCAGGTTGCGGCTGGGCGGTACCTCGCGCTCTGTAATGGTTTTTTCCCTAGCGTCGCTGCGGTACCGTCTCTCCTCAGCTTGGGCTCCACTCCGGGGGATCATGGAGGCTGGTGGCTTGTGGGCTGGGACGGGGCGGCGACGGGTGCGTTCTATCTGGAAACGTTAAGGACCTCGTCCATGTTTTCGCCCGTCGGCATCCGGATCTGGCCTCTAAAGTTAAATTAAATTGAGTTTTATTTATGGATGCTCTTTAACTATCACAGTTCTTATCGTTCCATTCTATATTGGGCGTGCAAGACCGGTAATTTTGCTCAGAGACCTGTTTATCAGGCTTGAGGTTCTTTCAGTACCATAAATCTACGACATTGGACCACCGGCTTTACTTCCCTTCAGAAGGAAGACATGCTAAGGATTGTTACGTCCGAAAAAATCCATCGCTCTACGCCGGGTTTAAATCCGCGACCTTGGGAACTAGAGGCTAGTATGATAACCACTTCACCACGGAGGACGACGATCTGGTCTCTCCCCTCATCCTTCGCTCCCAGGGGTCACGTTGAAAGCACAAAGGTCCGACTGGCCTACTTGCGGTGCTCTGCCCCGGTTCCGGGAACCCCTTCGTAATACGTACCTTTACCTTTACTCAGTTTGGTTTAGGGGAACAATTTTACAGTATAATATTGCAAATGTAAGTTCAGTTGCACTTGTTTAGTTTCCCAACATTAAGTTTGGTAGTGCCAGTCACAGTTCTTTATGCTGTAGTGCTACTTCGGTTGGGTGAGGTGAAATACTTTACAGTTAAAGCTTGCTTAACTTGTTGAAGCAGCGAAGTATATGTTAGTTTATATTTTGGGTGTTAAAGTACTTAATATCATTTGTTTAACCTTTTCACATAACTTTAGTGGTGCAATTCTTATTTATACTGCAGGGTTATTCAGTTTGACAGGCTTAGGGCTTTGAGTGTACACCATGGTAGTGTTTTAAGTTGGACTATTTATCCATTTGTTTGATTGTATGTTATCCATTGTTGGATTGATGTTCAAAATAAAAGTTGTACCAAGTCAGGGTCTCGAGTTCCTTGGAGTTCTCCCGAATCCTGTTTCCCGAGTTGATGGCCAGTATATCTAAGGTTTTAGACTGACACACTTAAAACATGGCTCAAATCGAGACAAAATTAAGCACAGCAAAAATAAGCATGGACAGCCTATAAAAAATTTACTTTGTTGCATACAAGGTGGAACTTTTGTAAGTATTTTATGAAAACATTTTAAATCTGCTTGAAACCGATATAAAATTAAGCGAGGCTTATGTACCTACTAAGCCTATTTTCTACGTCTTCCGATGATACTTATACAGAAGGAAATTTAGAATTCCAAGTCTGTGGCTGTAACAACATAAAATATACACTAGGGCGGGAAGTGAAATACAACACAATTTTCCATGCCTCATCAATACATGCGCCTTCATAATCTACGCCTCCAACTTCAAATTCTTCTTGAAATACTGAATCTCTATTACTGTCCATATTATTATTTTCAAACAACCCGCCTTGAATCTCGCCATCAACCACTAAACAATTGATTCAAAGCCTCCTGAATCATAGGCTTGCTTAATAAGCCGTCATATTATAGAGAACGCAAGCTATAGGAATTCACTATGCCAACTGTGACATATTCACCCCATTTTAGTGCTCTTCGGTTACTTTTGGTGATATTCTGTTTGTTCAGTTGACATCAATATCAGCAACTGCTCCTATAATATACGCGTGATAAGAGTATGACCATAGTTGGTTTAATTGCAGCTGTTAAATTGGCAGTACACACATTATCTTGCAGGACGTCAAATGTTGAGTTTAAAGCAAATAATCCTTGGTTGGGTGCCGTTGTGTTCTCGTGGATTTATTTCGAACTGTTTTAGTGCTTGTATGGGTGTTCTATACTTTTTAATTGCCATTTTTACAACAGAAGTTACCATTAAATACAATACGATGCGATATTTAGCTTTAGCTTGGGAAATGCTTTAATCAACTTGTGTTGATTTACTGACTGTTGAAACAAATACCATAATTTCCATTGTAAGATTGGTAGTACTTCAGCTTAGCGCAAAGTCGGCCACTTTGAATGCTTGGGAACTGGTATTAGATTGTTTCCCCTATAGCTACATAGAGGTTACAATATACGAGAGGTTATTAAAGTGCAACTTTGACATTTTTTCACTGTTAAGGGAAAAGTCACTAGAATCTGGTGATATTCGGGTTGTTAGGTTTCATTCATAACCGACACTCCTCCGCAAATGCGCACCTGTTACATGTGTTGGGAAGGTTAGTTATATCTATTACGCTGGTGCCCTGTTTTTACATTCGCAGGTGTTCAAACTTTGCACGCCGATTATTTAGTCACCAACTGACGCACTGATTATAATATTAATTGTATTATATATTATTATATTACTATTTATATTGGATTATTTATAGTTATAGTAATTAGGCTAAATATACGAGCATCCAATTATTAATTATTAGGTATTAGGTCTTACCTTTGCAGTTAAGTAGAAATTTGAATTGTTTTTGCAATTTTTGGTGTACGCGTTGTCTTTGTCTATCTAGTTCTTCTTTTTTTAGAGGAAGTAAATCTGCGTAAAACCGTATCATATTAAAACGCAACTAGGTATAAGTAGTTCTTCATACCATTACAGTATAGTAATTTGCAACGTTTAATTGCACACACATGCTATATAATTAAGTACATAGCAGGGTTCAGTACTTAATTTAACACTTAAGGTGCATCCAGGTTATAGGTTACAGGTAATCGGTGATTTTGGCAGAGAAGGAAGGCACCGAAGAAAAGAATATTACAGAAGTGTATATATAATATGACAATGATTCATAATACTAGTAGAGGACCAAATAGTGCGTCTTTCGTAAATAGAAATCGATAACGTATTCTCTGATTATACAGGCGTTAAAGAAAAAGTATTCCACATTTTGAGAGGTGGTATCATGGGCTAAAACAAGAAAAAAAAAGTCCAGTAAACATGGGCTCTAAAAAGCATACCTTAAGAACTATGAGCACTTGTTCATCTTCGCTACTGTGAAACATATCTTCTACTGCAAGCTCTTTGCTATTATCTACGTATACCTACAGAATGCAGAAAATAAATGAGCACACATTACTTTGTCACTGTAAAACAGCATGGTTTCTAATGTAATCTGCTTGCAATTACATAGGCCTGTAATTGCACCATCGCTAAAGGAGGTGCTCAATATGTCCCCATTCATAATGAGCAGGGTTAGGATTTTTAGTTGCGCACCTTTTTTTTTAGGGAGTTAAAGCTGGGCGGAAAGATATCATAGTGTAAAATTTTGTTTCTAGTTGCGAAAAGAGGCATTTTTCTCGCACCTTTTTCCCTTTTTTGCACCTCTATCCCATTTTCCCCCAACCATGCCTATAATCCCCTTTCCCCCCTTTTTTCTTTTAAGTTTCATTCCAATTTATTCTCTAACTTTCCATTAACGTCTCCTCAGCTTGCTGTGTACGTGCGAATAGTAAGCCTACCTATTTCAGTAAACGCCGCACGGGAATTGAAAGCACGCCCGCAACAATGGAAAATAACTATGTGTTCGACGAAAACCTCTTTCTCTCGCTTTACCGCTATAAAGTAGCCCGCAATAATGCAAATGACAATGAGTGATTCTATCCCACCAGAATCAGTAGCCTGCTGTTCGTGAATGTGAGTTTGTTACTGTGAGAGACGTCATCTGTTTGCGTGGAGGCGAAGGCTGGGCACGCAGAGACGGCAGTAACCTCACCCGCGCAGTTCCGAGAATTATTAACATGGGTTCTGCTCAAAACTACTAGAAATCGATGAGACTGAAGTTCCAGCATGAATGAAAACATTCTGGTGATTGTCGCGGTGTTATAAGAGAATGTGGACAGCGAATGGGCGCAAGAATGAGTTGTGTGACAGTCGCATTGTGTTAGCAAGTGAACTAGTGTTAAATCAAATCGACGGCTGGCAGGCTGAAGGCAGCCCGAAGGAGTGTTATATAGTGTACCTACCCTTGCTAGGGTTTAACCACTGATTGGTAGGAAAGGGTTTTGCAGGATGGCGGTTGAGACTGGAAACTAGTGTTAGCTCTATGTTACATTACCAAACGAGTGTACTAGTACTAGATTTTACCATGCCAAAGGTGTTCAGTGCTCGATTTATTGTTCTGGCTGAGGAATTCAAACAAGATTTCATAGACATTAATGGAACTGTTATGCGATGTACTATTTGTGATTCAGGAATTTTGTTAGATGAAAAACACCAGTGAGATCGCATCAAACAACACATTTCCAGCTCTAAGCATCAAATGAACAAAACTCTTCAAGCAAACAAATCACGGCAACCTCTAATATGAAATGCGTTTCAACAGAGTTCTTCAAAAAGCCAAAAGTTGAAAGAATTAAACATTGATTTGCGTGTAGCTCGTACACAGGCAGGAATTCCACTCAATAAGGTGAACCATCCAGGCTTCAAGGGATTTCTTGTAAAATACACAAAGATGTCAATGCCCGATGAGAGTACTTTAAGAAAAAAAACTACATGGAGCCTGTTTACCAAGAAACCATAGAAAGAATCAAAGAGGAAGTGTCTGATTGCAATGTAGGAATCATTGTGGATGAAACCATAGACTCAATGGAACGATATGTTTTGAACATTTTAGTTTTTCCCTTAGCAGGGGAGAAAGTTAAGCCCATGTTGTTAAAAATGTACGAGCTGCAGAAAGCCAATGCCAGTACAGTAATGCAATCCATTATGGACTTCTGCCAAAAACTCTGGCCTGCTGGTATCGAGTTTGAAAAACTTCTTCTTGTAGTTTACGGACCAGGCTCCATACATGGTTTCAGCTGTTAACCAATTGAAACCTTTATTTCCTAACTTGAAGTATGTGACATGCTTGGCTCATGTCCTTCACATTTGTGAATCCATAAGGAACAAATACGACATCGCAAATCAATTCATTTCTGTCATGAAGAAGATTGTACTGAAAGCTCCGAGCCGAGTTGTTTACTACTGGGAAATCACTGGCCTGCCCCTTCCAAATTTCCCTTCATTACTCGCTGGGGATCTTGGATTGAGTGTGCTGCTATGTTGTGTGAGAATTTTGATAAAATTAAATAGTTTGTGCTTTCTTTGGATCTATCCGACGCAGGTGCAATTTCCAAGACACAGCAACTTCTGTTACCGAAGAAAACACATAATTTGCAGACAGAACTATATTGTGTCCATAGTTACAAGTACCTGCCTACAGCTATTAAACAATTGGAAGAACAAGGTCTGGAAAAGGAAAAATAATGGAATATTTTTATTTCCGTGAGGGAGCAGTTCGATGGCTTTGCCAAAGACAAACTTGAATCTAGTCTTCAGAAGAATCCAGACATTGAGGAATTCGCCACATCTGTAGAATTGCCATTCCGAGTGAATACAAGGTTTGTCCCACTGGTTTCTGTGGATGTTGAAAGAAGCTTTAGCATCTACAAAGACATTCTATCTCGTAATAGAAACAGACTTACTTTTAAAAATGTGGAGATGCTTAATGTCTTAAAGTGCAACAGCTTCATGTTTTTTCCTTCTTTTGATGAGTGATAATTTGATGTACTTGTTTGTAGTTCAATAAATTAGAATAGAGGAAAGAGAAATCGTTGAATTAGTTAAGGGAATGCACAACTGAAATTAACCCAAAATCTCAGAAAATCTAAAAAAAAATTATGTTCCCCAAAAATTCTCCATTGCTTGTAGTTTTAGAATCCACTTTAATTTTTGGCCTAGCGAACGCTTCAGGATCATTACGAGACTTTTTAAATACCCTTGTGCATTTGGTTGCTAGCTGTTTATATTTGTAAAACTTGATTTTAAGACGTTTCTTCTTTTCAGCATTTCTGCATATTCAAAATGTTCCACACGATGTAGTTTTCATCCATTCATATTGACATTTTATGCTTATTTCAAAAACCCAAATAAATAAAACTGTCATATAATTTTTCTGTGTAATGAATAGTTTTTGCACTATTAATTTTTGAAGATAACAATGTATACAAAAAATGCAAATACAAAACAGCAAAACATTTTTTCTCTTAAACTAAGAATGGTAGAAAAAAGTATATGACAGATTTGCAGTTCCTTGACATAGAAGCAACATAAGAATTTTTTTTGAAATATGCATCATTGTTGCATTTTGCATATACCCATAATTTTATTATTTTGAAAATTAATAACTTGAAAACTAATTAAGATTTTGAATTGAAATTCACAAAACAATTATATCTAAAGAAGACTGACATGTGGTTAAAATGTCAGCCCAATTGAATGGAAAGTTCAGAAAATAGCAATTTCAGTTGTGCATCCCCTTAAATAAACCAGCACCTTATTGTCCCTTTTTTCACCTTATTTGAGCACCTTTTCCCTTCCTTTTTTCATCTGAAATTTGCACCCAAAAATCCTAACCCTGATAATAAGACATGCTTCTGTCCGAAGTCTTAGGGAATCATGTACCCTCATCGCTCCAGGTTGGTCACGGATGCTCTGGCAGGCATTGATGACGCCTTCCTGTAGTGTTTGTACATTATTAATGGGCGTTGATACACAAAATATTTAAAGATAAAATCAATGTAAAAGCATTTCACAAACTTATCAGAGCACAGACTGATTCCATTAGAACTAATAAGAATGTGCTTGCACTTACCCAGAACGTGAATAGGATTTACAGTAACAACACTAACAGACGTTTGCTGCATGCTGTATCCATGGACAATAACACAGTAATGTATCCTCATTTGTTTACTGCCTGCTGTAGGTCGTACGTAATAGCAAAGAGCTTGCAGTAGAAGAGATGTTTCACATTAGCGAAGATGAACAAGTGCTCATAGCTCTTAAGATATGCATTTTAGAGCCCATGTTTACTGGACATTTTTTCTTGTTTTGGTTCATACTATCACCTCTCAAAATATGGAATACGTTTTTAACACCTGGTATATCTAGTGATTCAAGTTAGAACGTTGACCGCCCTAACATGCGGCATCACCATCTTTGTTTTTAGTAACTTGAGTTATGCTGTTGAAGATATGAACTGAGTTATAGCTGTTGAAATGGCAGCATTGCGTTTAAGGAAATCCGAGGTGTCGACGGGCAATTTCATTAGAAATTGTTTTGTATTAATAATTCATTCAAAATAATAAAACACATGATCGTGCAAAAACGTTGTGCAATTCATGTGTGTGAAATGTACAACAGAATCTCGGAAATAACAATAGACTTCATGTCGTCTTTTCAAACTGTTCCTGGATTCTGTAACAATGCGCTTCCCACGTTCAAGTGTTCTGGCATAAGGATTTCGGTGTAATTTTCTGAAGCAGATATTTAACAACCATCTTTATTGCACTCGGCGAAGAACCCCATTTGGCTGCCACAGCCTCCCTGCTGGTAGTTAAAAGCACGACATATGCATGGAGAAAGCTACAAGGAATGCTGACCTCACCGTAACACCTTGTTACATTAGTGAAGTAGGTATGTACCTGATAAGCGGACTCCGACATGGGGTTGGTACGGGGGTGGCAGTTTCCAGCTTGGTGCGTCCATCCCGTTTGTTAGAATAATAACAGCGAGTAGCGTTGCAGACTCAGCATTGTAAATCACACGTTGTCGTGCATTCGCAAGCTCAGCCATGCAAACCGTGCTGCACACTGCAACAGTGACACACCTCCTGCAGCCCTCGGAGCAACAACCGTGCAACGCCCAGCGGGGCCCCAGACACCTCTAAAACATAATAGGGGAGGCTAAATAGCGAAAATGCCAAAAATTTGCATTTTTAGTTCTTTTTGTTGCACTTTTCACTTTCTCTGCTACGTAGAGTATGTAGGGGAAGCATTATAGTCCACTCAAAAATGTTATGTCCAGATTTCACTATAAATATATGTTTTGAGGTTCCCTGAAACCAAAAAAAATGCCAAAAATTTTATAAAAAGTTTCGTGTGCGTGTTAAATAAATACCAAAGTTTGTATTTAAGTTCGGTATCTTCCAAAGATACGACACAAAGAAATTTAAGAAAATTCTCCACCCCACTACCCTTTACTTGGAACATTTTTCAAAAATTTTGATTTTTTAAAAAATGGCTCTAACGATTTGTGTTAAAATTCCATATATTAAAGGTATTTACATGACAAATAAAAAGTATACCTTGAATTTTCTGGGAGTAGCCTGTGAAGTCCTTTTCATTCAGAAGGAACTTTGTATAATCTTGTATAACTGGTAAACGTTAAGCGATAGACGAAAACGTACTACACAAGAAATGTAGATCTCTTTAAAACACGCAATTTATTTAAAATAAGTTTCTTATGGCATCAGCCATTCCCAGATATCGGCTATTAATGGTCCGAATCATTCAATACTTTGTCATTCTTTATAAGTCCCGTCGATTCTCTTGTTTCTCACTATTGCATGGGAAGAGTATGAAATTTTAAAGCCAGCGTATAACGCCCAGTTCTTAAACATTTGACTATCGCTGTTCTCTTTGTATCTATAACGAAATTTGTAATGCAGCTGTTTCTGGAAAGGTTTATCTGGATTAAAATGAAGTAGATAGGAAAATAAACTTTCATAAAAATAATTTGTATAACTACATTACACATTTCGTTATAGATACAAAGGGCGATCGACAAATGTTAATCAAGTACTGGACGCTATATACTGGCCTTAAAATTCCATACGTTTCAATGACCGCGAGAAACAACTGAAGGTTGGCGGACTTAAGAGAATGACCAAGAAATGAACAATTGGAACCTCTAATAATGGATATCTCAGAAATGGCTTATGCCACGAGGAAAAAAAAAGAAGCTTATTTGAAATAAAGTGTATGTTTTAAAGAGATCTAGTTTTTTTTTCAGTACGTTTTGGCCTATCGCTTAATGTTTACCAGTTATGCAAGACTATACAAAATTCCTTCCAAATGAAGAGGACTTCACAGGCTATTCCTAGAAAATTAAAGATATACATTTTATTTGCCAGGAATCTATAATATATGGTATTTTAATAAATATCGTTAGAGCAATTTTTTAGAAAATAAAAAAAAATGTTCCATGTAAAGGGTAATTTGGCGTGGGGGATTTTCTTAAAAACCTTCGTTTCGCATCTTTGGAAGATACTAAGTTTGGTATTTATCCGACTTTTCGTTTTTGGAGTTATGCTGTTTACACACACACACACGGACATTTTTCTAAAAATGTTTTATTTAGATTCAGGGGACTCAAAACAGGTATTTCCGGTGAAATTTTGGTATCGAATTTTTGGGGGAATGCAATACCTTCTCTAGCTTTTAGGTAGGTACGTAGTAGGAAAGTAACAAGCTCTTAGTGCTATTCCGGATCTGATTGGTGTTAAGATGTTTCGTTATTTTGTTAAAAACATAATTGCGGATAAATTTCACTCAAAGGATAGTATAATTGAAAAGATATCATATATTCTTCAATAAACCCACTTATCGGATAATTGTAGATCAGTGTACCTACGTAGAAGGCATACATCTACACTCTGCAAACATTTCAGCTGGTATCTTAAATAGTTTCTGAGGTAATGGGTCAGGAATTTCGCAGATTTAACCCTTAAGCTAAAACTATTACCTGAAATACTCGATCCATAAATGTCCTAGTAGGAAAACACGAAATCGCAAATAAGATATTGTTGCATTAACATATTTCAGTGAATGTCAGCGTATTATATACGTTGTCCCAGAATCGCCGTTTAATAACTTGAAGTAGGAAAAACCAACACGCCATAAAGCAGCGTTGATTTAGTAATATTAAATCTGACTAACAGATATTCATACATTATTTTTTGAAATATTCTCTTTTGTAGGCTGCATGTAAAATTTCCATTTTCTTCCCATCATTCTTTATGCTATAGATTTGTTGGCGTATACCAGACAGAGTTTTAGTTGCGTAGTCGTCGTTCTGTATCATCTGCTCAAGGACCTTGCTGGTAGATGGCCTTAGTTGCGTAGTCACCTTTAGTTGCTATTGCGACTTTGGCGGAATATGACTTTGGGATCGCGAAATTGCTGGGTATTCTTTGAGTGCAAACGCAGTCTGGCAATGTTAGGTGCATGGCCTCAGCTGCATAGTCGCCCTCCTGTAGCAAAGTCTTAGGTAACTTATTGGATAGATGACTTTAGGAGGTAATGACCTTCTTGTACCATCTATTTAATTTCTATTTCTTTTTGTTTTGCGGGTGAAATTTTGAGCTAAGGTACTGAATATCCAATCTGATATTTATCTGGTAAGTGGAGGAAAATATGAATAAAACTCATTGGAATTGCCCGGCACATGGAATTTGAACCTGAGACCTCCCGAATGCGAGAGGACCACTTTGTTCGGTCTTGTTTTTCCATCGAACGGTAATACTACTACTACCACCACCACCACCCTTAGCATTAGCAATAGCAGCGTATGACGAACATTGAATGTATAAGTTACAATTGTATTATTATACGTAGTGATAATGTCGCCAACTCCATTCCGTTCGGATTTACAAATTAACAAGTATCAGTTTAAGCGTTAAACGTTGTGTTTCTAGAAGCTTCCATAAGTGTATTCTGGTTTATGGTTCAGGAGTGTTCCATTGGGTTATAAAAGCGTACATGTTGCTGATAAAAACACTGAATCTATACAAAGATGTATACTGACGAAGAATACACGGTCATATGTTAGTTGAAGTTGGAATCAATACGTCTGCCGCAAGAATGTACCGTCACCGTTCCCAAAACGTTGTTTGCCCTCGCAACGGTCCTCCAGCAAGAGTAGTGTAAAACTAGAAACGCGCTCTCATAAACAGTGCGTACACCAGGGAGGCAGAGTCCAGCTAGGTGTTTCGAGAGGCCAGATCCTCCACGTGCGTTCCTGAGAAGACTATGGGCACTCCCACAAACTTCAGTTGGTAAGATTCCTGCGACACAGCTGGACATAGACAAGTGCTTTAAGGCGATAAAAGGTGTTTCACTAACAATGAAATAGTAAATCTGCGCAGACGCTGCTAACGTTTATAGATCTTTCAGATACTCCACTACAGCTTTACATTAGATGGTGCACTCGCAGATTATGACAAGAGTGCAAGAGATTCCGAACACTGCTCATCCACAGCAACGTATCGGCCGCTACGGAGCTGAATCCTGAGCTCTTCGCTCTCATCTTCTACCCTTAATTCTTTTTTTGGGGGGGGCACTCATAAAGAGCAGCATGCCACAAAGGTTCACAACATGATGGACTCAGTGGATGAAATGTCACCGCTTGTCCTGGTTGAGTTACGCTACAGTTATATATTTTGGGTGTTCACAAAATTTTACTCCAGATAGCTCTGAAAAAGCATCTGCTGCATAATAATTATGAACAAATTATTAATAATAATGCCGAGTTGACAATGGAGCAACACGACACGAGCGACAAGACGATTGACCAATAGGAATTCAGCATGCACACGACAAAATCCATGCGACGAAAGTTAACTTGAAATTAACTGCTAACACCTAGTGTCATAGACGTAAAATTGTAGTGATAGTATGGATGGTATGGAGAAACCGGGAGAAGTTTCCACTATGTGCACGTTACCTACTTCTGCCGTAATGTGCTAACACTAAGTGCCACTGACATAAAATTATAGTGATAGTATGCAAAAAAGCACTGACGCTTTGGGCGCTAGTGCACGCCTTCAAATGTCCATGACACGTATGTATTTGACCCATAAGATAATTACGTTGTAGCAGTGGCGCATGCGCAGAAGCTCCCTAAAACGTGCACAAGTCAAGATGTGCTACCGATCCTGTTGCCACGTTTCATCGACTTTAGAGGGTAGAGTTAAACGGTGTACATTTTAAATTATCACATATGCATTAAGTTTAATAGCACTCAAAGAAAAAATAACCAATAAATCCGCAAGGTGTCAAAAGCTAGGTGTTCACGTGCTCCGATGCAGCAGCCACCACTGCAGTAAGTTCACCGGAATACAGAGCGACGTCTATCGTTGCATACGCTTCGGGGAAGGATAAAGAATTTCTCGGTTGCATTCATATGAGACTGACAGTAAGAACACTAGAATGGAGTAACATGTTACATTCACATGAATTTCTTTACTACTATCATTTATTTTTATATAGCTTCTACAAACTATTCTTGCGAAAGATTAATTTTCTATATACTTCATGTTGAGATAAATGTTTGCATAAGTAATTTCATTACACATTTTGTAATAGGTACAATATGGATAGCGAGTCAAGTGTTTAAAAGCGCGTCGCTATATTGCTGTCTTTTCATGACATTCTGAGAAACAACTCAATAGCAACAGCACTTTAAAAAATTCTTATGTAATACATTCACGAGTTTCTATATTCACCAGATGAAGTTTCAATGCACTTTTTGTTGTAGGTAAAGCGATAGTCAGATTTTTAAAGAGCTTGTTCCCGAGTGTTGGCTTTGAAATCCCATGCTCCTTGCATGACCACGAGAGAGAGAAAGCGATTTACCAGTTGAGAAAAGTATTAAGTACGAGTATTTGAAAATTCAAACCAATAACAAGGAATATCTGGAAATGGCTAACTCCGCAAGAAGAAAAGAAAGAAAAAGAGTGTTGACATAAATTGTTTGTGTAGTACGATTTTGTCTATCCCTTATAGTTTACCAATTATAAAAGTCATTCAGAATGCAGAAGACTTCACGGATTATTCCCAGAAAGTTAAGTTATACATTTTATTTGTCATGCAAAAATCTTAAACATATGGCATTTTATTCAAAATCGGTTGAACCATTTTTGTACAAATCACAAATGGCAATTTTTCCATGCAACGACTAGTTTAGGGTGGGGGATTTTCTTCAAAATCGGAGTCACATTCTCGGAAGATAAACTTAAATACACACATGCGCGCGTACATTTTTCTAAAAACTGTTTTTTATTCATGTATTTCCGGTGAAATCTCGATATAAATTTTTGGGTGGAATACACCACCATCTCTACCTACTAGGTACATGGAGAGAATAGAAAAATGACAAAAGTATTGAAAAATTCAGACCAATAATGGCAGATATCTTGTAAGTGGTTTTATGCCACAAAAGAGGTTATTGGAAATAAATTCTGTTTTAAAGAGATCTATATTTTCCATTTATTAAGTTTTCGTCTATCTCCTTTGGTTTACCCATTATTGCAAATTTCCCCTTAAAGGAAAGGGATTGCATATACGATCTCCAAAAAATTCAAGATGTGCATTTTTATGTATGTAAATATCAAAAATTAAAGAGAGAAAAATTTTCCATGTCAAGAATAGTTTGGGACGGGGGATTTTCTGGAAAATGTGTGTGTCCAATCTTTGGAAGATACTAAATTCAAATACTGTGTTTGCTATTCTTTGACTTTTTGCTTTTGAGTTATGACACACGCACGCACGCGCACACGCACACATACATGCACAAGGGCTTCAAAACATGCATTTCCTGTGAAATCTCAACATTAAGATGTTAGGTGGAATTCCTCCACTTAATGTACATAGTAGATAAGGCAAAAAGTGGATCGCTATATGCTGGCTTTGAAATTCAACTCATTGCATGGTCATAACAAATAAATGCACAACTTCAGCACTTCAAAAAAGTATAAAGTGTTTCAAAATGCAAACCAATACCAAAAAAAAAAAAAAAAAAAAAAAAAGCCAAAAATGGTTTACGGCTGCAAAAAATGTACTAGCTATAAATTGTGAGTTTCAATGAGAGCATGTGGTTTTGAGAACTTTTTTATGTAGTAAATTTCCGTCTCTCTCTTGCGGTTTACCGTTATAAAGGTACACTAAATTGATTGAGAATGAAGATGATTTTCCAAAATATTCATGGACAATTCAAGGTATACATTTTCTTTCTCATTTAGATACCTTAAAACATATGTTATTTAAATCATTGTTATTTAAATTGTTAGAGCCATTTTTGTGAAAACTAATAATTAAAAATGTTACATGTAAACAGTAGTTAATTTTGGGTGGGAAATTTTCTTGGATGACACTGAACTTAAAACACCAAATTTGGTATGTATCCAACCTTTCCTTTTTTTGATAGCTGTTCACAGACATACCCATGGGGGGATTCAGGGGATTTCAAGGTACGTATTTCTGGTAAACTCTTGATATCAAATTTTTGGGTGAATGCTATCTTTCTCCACTTATTAGAGGAAAATGATAGTAAATAAAAAATCTGATGGGATACAATCACATAAGTTTTTCTACTATACTCTCTTTCATATGCATTCTGCAAATTATTAATAAAAAGGGCTTGTGTTTTTACTTCTTGTAGCTACATACATACACGATACTGGTAGTGACAAATGTTTAAAATGATGCTCATTTTCCGAGATTGTTAAGGCACAGATTTCTGATTGGGAGGTCTGCAGTTCAAATCACTGTGTAAAGGATATTCTGGTGTGGGAGCCGATCTTCTTGAAAAATCATGTTGCATTTTCAGAAGATGATGAGCTTAAATACCAGAGTGGTATTTATCTGACTTTTCATTTTTTTGTTTATTTATTTAAATTGTTTTTTAAGTTTTGGTGGCAGGGGTCTAGTGCCTCTGAAAATGTGCATTTCAGGTGAAATCGTGATATCAAATTTTTGGGTGAAATGCAACACTTCTTTTACCTACCATAGGTAAATGGAAAAGAAAGTAAAAAGTAGTTCTGTGGTGCAGCTACAATGGCATTAGTATTTTCCTTCAAACAAAGGGTAAAATAATAATCAATAAAAGATATTGGCTTTCTAAAGGATGTTTTATTTTCTTCAACAAGCTACTTGTGAGCAAAGACAAATTGGTTCGGTTTTGTTTACATTGAATAAAATGGTCTTTTATACATTAGCATATACAAAAAGAATGCATTAGCTGTGACAGTTATAAGTGAGCATTGAGAATGATAACATTTTGGCACAATACAGTAAATGGTACGTATGAATTACTTTGAACAATGCAAGTTTACACTCTCAAATATTTATGATTGGCAATAATCAACTTTTTGAAATGCAACATTCACAACCACATCTTGTTTAAAAGAAGCACACTAACTACAAGTACTATACTTATTTGTTTACACTGTGATCTTTATCAGAGTTCAAAGTCATGTTCTGTTTTACCAATGCTGTATAGTAGCTGCACTGTTGCAATATAAATAAATATCTAACGTTTCTGAATAAGCAAATTTCTGATATAATGATATGAAGAACAGTTAAACTATTCCAGCACACAAAAGTATTAATTTGTGTACTTGAACTCAAACCAGGGTGAAAATTATACCTTTAGTTTTAAGTAACAGCTATTTGATTCTTGCACATCACAATTTTGTAAACAAGTATACTAAACATATCAAATTTTATAAATAATTTTTTTTTTGTATTTTTACTTATAAACTACTAATGTAATTATGAAACCAGCAATAAATAATGTGATTCTTTAATGATAAAAAAAACCAAACAATCTTATATTTCTGACCAGCAGAAGAGCTAAATTAAGTAAACAAAACAAATGCCTTTTGCCCCATATCAAAACTTACAACTCTCTTTGGTGCATATGTTTCAAATATTTCTTTAAACATATAAACTTAGAAATTTAAATATTTGAAATATATTTTGAAAACAAAGCATGGGATTCATAATCACAGATTTAAAATTCAATATCTTCTACACCCTATGTTTATACAGACATTTTTCTTTCTGTCATTTCTTGTTTTTTTATTCGGTTATAAATGCATCTTAACATTTTCCATCATAAGTGATGGCACTACAAGTTATGAAGTTGATACCTAGAGCACAAAAGAGCGAAAAGCCATTTATCTTTTTCCGCTGAGACCAAGGTTGATAGACATCCTGGATTTTACAGGACAGTCCTGGATTTGTGTCAGATGTTCCACATCTCGGACAGTTCCTATTTGGGGCGGTGATTATCCTGCGTTTTGGTGGATTTTAAACATGAAAAAAAAAAGTTTGTTTTCATCTCTAGTGCTATATTTCTTTATGTTGCAAAAAGTAATTCCCAGTAACTTTTACCCTATTATATGTAACTGTTGGTACTGACCCATTTACAACAATTTTTGAGGGTTGGCCACCTAGCTGATATGATGCCTAATAATTAACAACTATTGTGCCACTTATTTTTCCCTTCTGATTGATATCTGTTGCCAATGAAGCATGTTTCTTAGAAGCTTGTGAAGTGAACATGAACATGCGGTTATGCAATGGCGATGCTAAGTACAAAGCATTTTGTAAACATTGCCTGTCTCCGAGTTGTGCATTTTTATTTTGACTTCAGATATCTGGCAACCCTGGTAAGACTATAATGTAATATTTATTATTAGACTCAACATCTTGCAGTATCTTGAAAATATGATGAAGTGAAACTAATACTGGATGTTAATTTATTTCAGGACTTTCGCTCCAATAAACTTGAATAATTGGCGAGCATTGCTGGATATAGGACATAAGCGGGGTGAGAGAAACCAAAGTATCATCCCTGGTTGTAAGCTTGGCAGGGAGAGAGTCGAAATAGCTTTCTACAGTTAGTATGTAATCTTGCTATTGGAGATACCTTTAGAAGGTGTGATATTCTCTTCACCTAGGTGCCACAATTTTAAAAACATGACATTGAGCATAGGTAGCTCCAGTGTTTTTTCTTCCTTTCAGTTTTTATTTGTAAATTTTCTTAGTTATTGTTTAAGTTTTCTGAGTTGTTAATACTGCAGAACCATAAAATGTGTCCATAATAAAAGAAGTAGTTAAACCAAGGCATTGATAACATTTCTCGCTCACACCTTTTACAGTTTTACCATTGATAGGTCAAGCACTGCTAGTACTGACATCACGTAATTAAACATTTGTGAATGTGGTGATTCAATGGAAACCTTGCATTTTCATCAATAATTTTAGTAATGGTAATGCTTTAGTACCTCTACTTTAATATCAACTTGCTCTCCTAATTACCAAGTCATTATCTCAAAGACATAGATACTTAAAGCTTAAAATATATCACTATGACAAGCTATAGAATGCATATATTAGCTTTGCTTTCTTTCTTATCTTTATTTACTTTAAGTCTATTAAACATAAATACATGTTCTATAAATACTTTATTATTGGTACTACAAAGAAAAAAAGAAAGAAAAAAATGTACCTGTTGACTCATCATGTATCAATGTACAGAATTTGATTGAAAAGGATCAATAACATTGGTTTACTGAATTGAAGCCTTGTTCACAAAAGTCCGAAAACAAATGAACACCCAGTACTTCCTATCAATTCTACATTCGGTCTACTTTGATTATCCATGGGGTATATACCTTCCTTTTCCTTTGGAAAAATCCCTCTAGAAATATTAGAACTGGAACCAGGTTAAATGATCATTACCATTCTCTTTATGTGCAAAAGGCAAATGTGTTTTAAAGTGCACCCACAGAATAAGCATATATCACAGCTTTCATGGGACTTGCATTTTGTAACTGCTCCCATCCTGCCAAATTTCAGCTTATGGGTAACTAATAGCTGACAACAACATTTATGTAGACATTCCTCAGGCCTAATGTCTACATATCATTCACACTAAAATATCAATGTATGACTAGACAGTCCAAATAGCACTGTTTATAAAATAATCTATATTCTGAATCTTTAGAAATGAGTCTCTTGTATTTGAACTCTCTTAGTTTTGGATAGCATTGATAATGATATAAGCACATTAACAGCTTAGATGGGTTTTGACATCTACTTCCTTTTAATTCATAAATAAGCTTGTTGTGCCTCTTCTCACAATCCTTAGCTTTCAGCTTTCTGATCCAGATTGAGTTGAAAATGCAGAGATCATGGATTTAATTCTTGAAAGCATCAGGCTACTTGAAGTTAGTGTTTTGTCAGCATTTTTGCTCAAAGAATTAGGTGAGGATGCTGAAGAGTTTTTGGTCTTTAGGTTTATTTAAGACAAAATTAAGCTGCTGTTACAAATTGCTCATAAATCCACTGTAGTGTATTTGATATGGTTATACTTTGCATGCTCAGGAATGTCTTGACTTAAACATCAACAACACCTTAAAACCAGAGAACAGAGAAACATAAAATGCAAGTACCTTTTTACACTAATTTACACCACATCAGAAACATACATTTGCAAGAATGTACTACATAAAATAAAACATTAAACACCAAAATATTTATATATCTATATCTCTGTACAGTACAGGTAAAGGACACTAAATCACAGTATGAACTCTTATAGGAAAGTTAAAAGAAGCTTTTCTTGTTCCACTTACATTTTTTAAAAGTTATAAAAGGCTTCATAAACTTCTTAGGTATATGAAGAAGGGTTTTGTTTTCCAGAAAAGAGCACAAAAAATACAAAAACATAATTTTATCATCTTCAGCTTTTAAAAAATGGAAATACAGCATTCTATTTCCAGGGTACAAGTGTAACATCAGTAGCATAACTTTTCATTCATGGACGTAATTATATATCAATAAGAAACTAAAGTGTTTTAATTATTAATCAGTGTTCCATCACCTGTGCTAAAAATACAGCCTTCATTTGAATGTGTGGTCAGTCTAGGGAGAATTTACTTGGCACCGGGAAGCAAGCTGTTTGCCAGCAGAGTTGAATATTCATACGCCCTTAAATTCAAACATACAGATTTCTCATCCAAATATGATTTCTATTTATGGGGGACCTTAAAGAATGAAGTGTAACTATCAGAATAACCTGCATACGTTCGGAGAACTGAAAGACAATACAAAAAGAAAAATTGCTGCAGTTTCTGAAGAATTAATGATTGTTAAAGGAAATTTTCTTAGAAGTGTGAGAAATGAATGGCAGCAAAAGGACATTATTTCTAATATCTGTGATGAACAACTACAATTATTGCAGTCAGTGGCATAGTCAGAAAAATATTAAGTGGGGGATTATGTACAGGGATCCATTTTTTTAAACGATTTGTATCAATTCAAATTATAAATTTGAATTAATCCTGAGTTGAAATATTTACATAAATTGATTTTATATTCACAGATTAGGGTGCAGCAATTGGAATTAAAAATTAAGATAGGATGTTTTGTGTATTCTAAGAGGCAAATGTTTGTGACATGAGAATTAATGACCTGACATTGTGAAGTATTTTATACTACCGTTGCAGACCATTTCATTTCACTACAAAATAGGGCTTCTAGTTATGTTTTAAAGTGGTAGATATTACACTCGTTTGGAAACCACTCAAACTTAGCACCAGAATGAAAACATGCCCCGATAGCTTAACATGGTGTAAATATAGCTCTACCAGTGATACGATTAGGAAGAATTTCACTCCAGCCAACCTAGACAGATGACAGTATTTTAATGAAGCTATTTTTGCTATTAATTTATACATTTATTTTAGCAAGGTGGTTTCAAAACCCCTCCCTAGCTATGCCTCTGATTGCAGTTATAATTTGCATGAGAAATCTGTACACTTGAATTTAAGGAGCTATGAGTATCTGACGCCACTGGCACACATCATGCTTCCTAGTGTCAAACAAAATCCCACTAGGCTGTCCATGCATCCAAACAAAAGCTCTGTAGCAGTTGTGAGCTAACCTATCTGAAGCAACATTGTTAATACTACTACTTAATAGCCTAAAGCCTAGTAACCCACCAATACTTATAATGTACACTTTGCTACTATAAATACAGTTCAAGACATGGATGCTACAAATGCATTAACGTATGCATCACTGGAATGAATTTTCTCCTGGTTTGGTAGTTTTTATGATCTAGTAGTGCCACAGATTTCATCACTTTAGCATCAAATGCATCTTTCGTGACAGTTATAACATTCTTCACAAAAATCAACTGTTTTTAAAAATATACTTAAACACAAATGCAACAAAGCAGATGTCATTAAAGAATTTTTCTGTCGTTATCTAGATGTACCTGTAAACATGTATCATTTAACATGTTTCTGAATGAATTCTAATCATAACCATCCATACATATTCCATTCATGGTTTGTAATTTCATAATAGCTACATGTGCATTTGAAAAAGATTAAATACTAATTGAAATTTGTGTCAGTTTATTTAAGAGTTTATCTAAAATCTTCATTTATTTATTTTTTCTTTCATTCTACACATAAAACTCGATCTAATGTAGCAACTTTATATCTATCTCCTTTTAGTGCTGGTCCATCAGTAACATCAAATAACTTTTTGTACATATGCAACACTTTAACCTAAAACATGAGCAAATTTGCTATTTATGTACACACTTCAAACATGCACATTAGAAATGAGCAACTTTAAGTATAAAATTTTAAATTTTGAAAACACCATGAGCAAATTTAAAACTGACTTTTGTCTAAATTCTATACAGTGAGCAAATATGAACCTGTACTTTAACTTTAGTTTAAATTAAAAAATGTACCCTTCAACTCCACAGTAATGTGTCATTGTGTTTAATCTAAATTACTGGCATGAAACAGAAAAAGACATTATTTGAAATTATAAATGATCATGTCAGATACAAACTATATATTCATTAACACAGAACAACAATAACTTCACATTTTATGAAACCAATTTCATCATGTTAAGCTTCGCAATTGCACTGTGCATTTTCTTGGCACCATTTAAGAACTTTCACATTTAAACAAAACTTTCACTGCCTTACATCAACTGTATATAATATCTATGTCTGTACTACACCCTTTTAGCTTTACCACAATCAATTAACATTATAACAGCACTTCCAAAACCATGATCTGGATGGTGCATTGTTACCTCCAATAAGCTCCATAGCAAGCAAAAGGACATATTCAGAATGTCATAACATACGATACAATTGCTGCAAATAGGTAAAAATACAATTTCTATTTAAAACACTTATTTCTCTCATTATGAAAGAAAAGTATTAAGATAACAAACTAAACTGAACTGAAAATTACTTAAACCATTTCGAAACTTGCATAAAATATTTATTATATGAGAGATGAAAAGTTCTTATATAGCTCTTTTCCCCCCACAACTATGCAAATTTATGAAATATTTTCATTATGCAATAACAGAGCTTATAATGTTCATTCATTTAATTATTACTGCCCAGTAAAAGATCTCACACTTCCAGTGGTGATCTTACCATTCCCATGGAAAATAGACTCTGTATGCCCATGCACTAGCAGGCAAGGGCATGTTAAAATCAAATCCATGAGAGAAAAATTCTAAAAACCTTTGATCATAAGATATTATGAGAGCCTTAATTGTGTAATGTAATATGCAAGTTAACTTGCATAATAAGGACATTGTAAAGTCATACACAGTATTATCCCGAGAAAGTGTAACGTCAAGTTGACACTTGAAATATAATACAACACACATCAGTTGCACATTCTGACCTCATCGTTGAGTCTCAAGCACTAACTTCATATTGTAATTAATTGTGATGTGATACTACAATGCGACAAAAGCTGTTCTTAATGGGTTTTTTTTTTCCTGTTATTAAACTGCTTTAGAAATAACACAGACTTTCCAGTCAAAAAAAAAGGGGGGGCATATGAATAAAGGTTTATCTTTTTCATTACCTCATGGACCAACTTCACATTACATTTTCTCAGGATGTAATTGACCTATTGTGATGCAACAAACACCATTCTTAATTTGTATCACATTTGAATAAGCTAGTAACAGTGATATGAATTTGAAATTACAGAAAAATTGAATAAGAGTTGAAACACTTAACTTCACTTACATTTATTGCATCTTGACCAGTTTTGAGAGCTACTTACTCTCATAGACAGAAGTGACTGACTGGCTCCTGGTGGTGTTGTCCCATGTGTGGTTGTTTATGATGACAACTAGCAGTGGAGTGATGAATTTCCATAGTGGATTTGGTGGCAGTAATTCAAAATTTATTACACATGTTTATGTTTTATGATTAAAACCTTTTCCCAAGTATCTAAATCTGTTGTATATTTTGTAGTTTTTAGGAGTGTTATGTCTGGTGTATGTTGTGATTGGTCATCTAAAAGCAGTTCCAACTGCAGATTTATCAGTCTGTTTGTATTTTAAGTATCTCATATGCTCTTTTAATCTGGTTTCTAAATTTCTTTTAGTCTTACCTTTGTAAATTGGTCACAATCTGAGCAATTGATTTGATAAATTCCTGCTTTTTTTATTCTGAGGTACCTGATCCTTTGATTTGTTGCAGAGTAATTTCTCTATGTTGAATTTGTTTTGTGGAGCTAGGCAGATGCCGTATTTGTTGAAGAAGTTGTGGAATTTATAGTGAGTACACAGTTGGAAAGTGAACTTTTTGAAAAACATTTTGTTTTCTTGTTGAATGAGTTTTGTGGTAGCCTTTAATGTGTTTCTGTTTATTGAATTTTGCTATTTTCTTGTCGATGATTTGTTTAGCGAAGGCATTGTTTATTGCTGTGTTGACTATGTGTTTAAGGGTGTGTAAATCAATCTATAGATTACATTGTTTAGGACTGCATGTTTGTGTGGAACCAGGTTGAAACTACTGCTTTTTATGTAGTTTTCAGAATGTTCAGGCTTCCTGCAGTAACCAAAATTGATCTTGTTCTGGCTTATAATTACTTTTAAATCTAGTTTGCATAGTGAATTGTATAACTTTGTTCTGTAAGTTGAGTAGTTTGAGAATCCTGGATGAGATTGTGAACATATCGACATACCTATACCAAACTTTGTATATGCGCAGAAAGGAGGTAGTTATGTGTGTTTCTAAGTTACCCATGAAAAAATCGGCAAGGAAAGGTGAGAGTGGACTGCCCATACTAAGCCTGAAGTCTGTTGACAGTACCTATTGTGAATGTGGAACTGTTTTGAGTGATGCAAAGATCTGTGAGATTCAAAAGATCATCCATTTCCTCTTGTGGTATATTGTTTTGGGTGCCATTTAGATGTCACTACAAACAACCACACACCGGACAACACCACCAGGAGCCAGTTGATCACTTCTGACGATGAGAGAAAGTCACTCTCAAAACCAGTCAAGACACAAAAAATGTAAGTGATGTTAAGTGTTACAACTCCAACTCAATTTTTCTGAAATTACCATTCTTAATGTTATTTTCCATGTTATCAATTGCATCAAAAATACTATAGGGTTTCCATTTAAAAATTCACAAGTCTATGTTGAAAATCATTGTTACTTACAATTTTTAACTGCCTATACCTTATACTTTAATGAGTCCCCTCCCCTATCTACATGCCTATGAAAGTTGTTTTCCAATTCCTATCTTTGTTTCACAGATATTTGCAGTGGTTGTTTTAGGTGACACCTGTATATATATATAGTTTAGTTGACTCAAACCTGTGAAACACCTGTTACTTCATACTCTCTTCCATATATCATAATAATATTGCTATAAATTTATTAAAGTAGGCTTAATTAATTGACAAAAAGGATTTTGGTTGCATGATCTTAGCGCAAGGAAGGTGAACCTATGACATGTATGTCATTAGCTGGCTCATGGACATAACTATGGTATGTACAGTGAAACCAAACTTCAAATAGCACACTAGTCAGAAAACGTTCACCATCTCTGCCTTGGGGGATATTTTCACATCCTTATGGATAGTGCTGATGTATGACTGACTCAATGAAAATGTCAGTAATTTATACACCAATTAAAGATAAATGTTTCATACAAATAATTAAAGCCCTTGGGTCACAACAAAAGCTTTTAGATATATTTATATCACTTTTTATATTGATTTGTAATCAACAAAAATTCTCCTGCTCCCAGCAGATTTAAATTACATGCTAAAACAGATGTAAATTATTAATTCACATGTCGGCTTTATTCCGAGCTTTTATCTTCAACAATGGAACAATGTTCACCACAGTACAAAACAACTAACTTAGTGAAAGATATGTATTTTATGCTTTGAAAAACGTATGTTTAATAATGCTCTAATTATATGTCTCAACTTCCAGAAGAATAAAGTTAACCAATTATAAAATTATGGTAAATAGAAATGTAAAGCATATAATATATGAACAGCAATCCTACAAATCAAATGTATGAACTATAAATCAATGAATGATATTAAACTATGCTACCTTTGATGCAATATTAAAAATAGGTATTTAAGTTGACTTTTATGTTTGCAGAAGTTTCTTGTATCTTTCTACAACAGCGAATACAAAAATCTATACCATATCACTTTGTTTTTCTGTTTGACTATTGTCTAAAACATTTTTCTTAAGAATTCATCTTTGGTATCTGCTATGTTTATATGCTTTCAGTACTTCATGTCTGAATTTTGAGCAACAATGAACATTGGGGGATTTAAAGGACTGGTTATTCAAGTGAAATGCATGTGAATATTTGCAAGTTGTTCAAAGATGAGAGGTACTGCATGGTTGAGGTTTTAGTTTGGAAAACAGAAAAGAGCAGCATCTGCAGTTCTTTTTCAGCTTGTGCCACCACTGGAGGACTAAGTGAAGATGAAGATGGCGAAGAACATAATAATAAAATCATTGCCAGAATGAGTGGCAAGGCAAACTGGAGTACTTCAAGGAGAAGTCCCAGATTTCACTTCATCCATATCCTACTCACGATTGTTTAAAATCGTCTCAGTGGGAGGCTGTTAGTCTATGTAGCCAAGGCAGTGCCACTACATAAGAATTCACGTTGCCTCAAAAAATGTCATACTTATGCTTCTCATGAATTGAATTTTATCCACAAAATATCAAAATAGAACCATACTAACAACCTTAAGGGAGATGACTCAGATACTTGTGGTTTGTATTAGGGAAACCACAGGTTTAAACCTGTGCACTCAGAAATCTTAGCTTTTTCTCCCGTCAGTTGTCAGGTGAATACTAAATTTATTATTTCAATTCACCTTCAAATTATACCAACAGAACAAAATGTGATTATACAACAAACATACTCCAACTCACATGTATCAAATCTCATTTGCAGCAATATGCCTTATAGTTAAAGAAAATAAAGATAAGATAAAATATATGCATACAACGATTTAAGAGAACATTACAGAAAATCAGAGCAGATTTATAATTTACTTTGGCTCGTTTTTCAGGAGTTTGACATAGTAGTGCTGAAGCGCTGAATCTCTGATTAGTACATTTCATGCACACAAGAACAAGGTAAAATTTTATTCCTCTTAATTCTGTACACCTACATTTGAAAATTTGTAATATGTAGATAGGTTATATTTAGTATTTCTGCACGTGTGGTCCATAATGTATGCTTATACGGTTTCAATCATATTAGTTTGTTGTATAGATTATCGGAGGTCCTAAATGCATAAATAGAAATTTTGAATGGTCTGAGGACCTCACGGAGGAGGCAGTGTCTATGCTGAAGAAAACTAATGCCAAATGCAATAATTTCAGAACTATTAGCTCTATATCTCATTCAGCAAAGATTCCACTCAAAATACTATAGAGACTTATGTTCCAACAGGAAGGCAAATCAGAAAAACAGTTTGGTTCAGAAAGGGAAAAGCCATAAGAAATGCAATTGGATGCTATAAACAATTGATGAACATTCTTTAGAAAAAAAGTAAAGCATATGTAGCGTTTGAGGATCTAGAGCATTTGACAGAGAAAACTGGAACAACCTTATGGAAATTCTGAGGCAAATTTGGTGTGGATTGGAAAGAGCAGCTCGTAAATGATCTCTATTTATAACAAATAATTAGTCAGGATAGCTAAAGACATGACAAAGGAAAGACATGCCTCTCTACTGGTGTAGAGAGAGGCATGCAGTAGGAATGCCTCTTATCACCGCACTGTTTTCCATCTACCTGAAGAATCCAGTAAATAATTATTGTTTCCAGATTATGGGAGGAGCAAGAAGAACAAAATGCATGACATTTTTTTTGATGATACTGCACTGCTAACTGAGATCTTAAGGAACATGTTGATGAAGACAAGCTGCAATGGTGAGGAGTATGGGATTAAGATAAATGCAAACAAAGACAAAGACTGGAGTGTTACCAGAAAAGCAAAGAAGATACACTTGCAAATTCGGGATGGCATTAGCAAGTGGATAAGATACTTGGAATGTACCATAAGAAATCATATGAACTGCTGTCAAGAAATAAAACAGGATAGTAATGGTAAAGAAAGCTTTGAAATTAAAAAAGGAAGCGTCTTCCATGGGCATTTGAAGAAAGAACTAAGGAAGAGATTAGTGAAGTGTTTTGTGTGGGATGGGCACTGTATGGTGCAGAAACTTTGATGTTGTGATGAAGTGAAGAAAAACAATGGGAAGGATTTGAAATAAATAATGTTTTAAAAACAGCATATGAATGAAGAACAATGCTGAGACTGATCAGGAAGGGGAAAAGAAATTAGGTGGGACTTTGGATGAAAAAAAGAGTTCAGGGTAGAAGATCCAGATAAGAGACAGTTGGTTCATATGCAGAGAAAAAGTGGAAGGATGAACAAAGGAAGTATGGAGAAACTGGGTTAGCTGTGAACAACCAGTCCTTAGTTAGAAAACAATGATTGATAGTACTCCTATCACTAATACCAAGGTAAAAAAAAATAAAGCCAGTTAGTTAATCAAATAATATATCAAAGCTCCACTCATCTTTTAAATTCTTCTTCCTCCTTTTTTCCCCCCCTTTCATGCATTTATTGTTTTTAATTCAGTCAAACTTTTACTTTAAAATGCCTCAATGAAGCACATCAGCATTTACCTTTCAACCGGGTGACAAAATGCAAGTTTGGAACATGCATTCAGCACTTGAGGGCCATTCACAATGAAAATTAGCATTAAGATCACTAAGTAAAACATAAGTGTAAAATTAAAATAATATGCATCATTCACAATGAAAACTAAACAGTAACCAACATAATAGCCTATGATGAGACATCAGGATCACATATTCATCACTTAACTATTGTAACTCATTTCTCATATATGTAATATTGTTGCTATGACCTTTCACATTGAGCTAATTCATGTGTCATTGCATGGTGAGGTGCTAAGCAATCTGAAGTGTGAAAAGAAGCTCGCTCTGACTGGCTGGTTTATTACATTTCATGTAGTTATTAACATAAAAGCTTAGGACCTGAATACATGTAACTGAATGGTTATTTCTGTGTGATGCAATATAATGAGGTCCATTGCATTACACTGCGTAGCAAAACGTGCCCATATCAGACAATGAATATGTCAGAATCCTGTCTATTTCAGAAAAGTTTCATATAATTTATGTGTAATTTTTACTGAATAATACGGGAACTGCTTAACGTGCAAATGGAAACCATCTGCAACTGCTTAAAACAGAAATGTGCAGTATTAAAACACATTTGTTTTGAGATATGCTGTGCTTCCAATGGAATTATTGCAAATGTGTTATGTATTTTATTTGGGACATACTGTATTACTGAGGTAACTGAAAATCCAGGAGGTACTATACAAAATGAAAATGGGGAATACACCAGATCAGCACATGATAGGCTGAAGGTGCTCCACAATGCAGTGCAATAGAGAATGTAGAACACTCTATAGACCTGCCAAAGAGATGTCTTGTGACACCCAGGCAGGAAGATTGGTAAGTATCTTTGCAGTGTGTTGATTTTCAGAAAGTCCAGTGAGCCTTGGTGTCTTTTCAGTCATACAAGTCGCTGGGTACAGAGGGAATATTTCCAGTTCTACTGCAGCAGGTGAGGATTGAACTAGTCCGACACTTGTGCAGGCTCTTTAGAGCAGTCTGTCCACAGGAAATATTCCAAGTTCTTGGCAGCCAATGAGAGTAGTCTTCATACCAAAGACGGGGAAACTTAATTATACCATGGCCAAAGATGTAAGACCAATTAGTCTAACATCGTTTCTATTAAAGATGTTAGAAAACTGGTTAATGGTGTATAAGTGAGGTGAGGTTAACAATGGTCCCACTACACCCAAACCAACATGCCTATCAGAAAGGAAAATCATGCGAGACAGCATTTCATCACTTTGTTGGGAAGGTAAAGCATTACATTTCCAAGAGATTGCTCTGGAATATTTTTAGATATCGAAAAGGCTTTTAGCAATACGACCTTCAAAGCTATGTATAAGGCTGCAGAAAGGCATGGGGTAGATACCCATCTGTGTAGATGAACTGAGACCATGCTAAAAAGCTGCAGAATTGTGGCTCTCTCTTAGATGAAAGTATGGTAGTCAATGACACAAGAGGTTGTCCGCAGGGGGGAGTGTTACCCCCATTATTGTGGAACCTTGTAGTTAATGACTTATTTCATTGATGAGATAAAAGTAACGGGTTATATTGTCAAGGATATGCAGATGACTTGGTCATCCTGATCTTGGCAAATATGAAAACACTGTTAAAATACTGGCACAATGCGTTTTAAATATTGTACAGAGATGGTGCAAAAACAGGATCTTGGAGTCAAACCCAAGAAGACTGCAGTGGTACCATTTACAAAGAAGCACATCTCAGAAGCATACTGGGAGCTTAAATTATTTTGTGAAATGCTGCCAATTAAAGGGCAAGTGAGGTATCTGGGATTAATACAGATTTTGGACTCACTTGGAATTCTCACCTTAAAGCAACATGTACCAAAGCTAAAATGGCACTAATGAGTATCAAAAGAGCTTGTGGTAGAAACTGGGGTTTAAGTCCCAGATGCATCCACTGGATTTATACCACCATAATGAGGCAATCGTCTGGTGGCAAAAGACTGAGCAGGTAAGGACTGTCAAGGAACTCGGGATGGTACAGAGATTAGCCTGTCTAGCCATAACCGGTAGAATTGACAGCATATGTGCAGCCAGAATGAAAAAAATGCTTAGTTTGCCTCCGTTACACCTATGGGTTAAATGGAGGCAATGGCTTGAGCACATAGATTAAAGACTGGGGGCAACTGGAAACCTACAGGATATCTGGGACATCATACCAGAATATTAAACGACGTGGGGGTAAATCCAGTTGCAGAAATGCAGTAGACTTTATGAAGCCATCTCTCTGCTTTAGTAAGTCCTTCAGTGTTATAATTGAAGGTAGAGAGCATTGGGAGGCTAATCATCAACACCTATCAGGGGAGATTTGTGGTTCACTGACAGATCCAAAAAGATGGAAAACAGCCCAAGCTGGAGAAGTGGTATCCCTTGGGAGTTTTGACCAAGGTATTCCAGACAGAATTATATGCCATCAGGGCTTGTGTGACAGAGAGTGAGCACAGGTGCTACAGGAACTGTAGTATGTGGATATACTCAGACAGCCAGGCAGCACTGCAGGCATTAATGGCACCCTTCATGAGACCAAAGATCATTAGGGAATGTCGAGAAGCCCTAGAAAGGTTAAGGGAATGCAATACACTTACTCTAGCATGGTTTCCTGACCACATAGGGCTAATTGGAAATGAAAATGCAGACATGCTGGCTAAAATGGGAGCGCAGGCCAATACTGGTCTTGGGCATTACTAAATTAACAGTATGGACAAATCTATTAGACTGGATTCAAAGACAGCATATGGAATACTGGAAACATATCCAGGAACAAAGACATGAAAAGTTAATGATGCGACAACCATGACTTAGAAGTACTGCAGCCCTTAAATTAAGTAGGAAGCAGATGAGGCTCATGGTGGGTTTTAATGACTGGTCATGGGAATTTTAAAGAAAACACCTGTAAATAATGGGGCTTTCAGAAGACCCAAGATGCAGGATGTATGGTTTAGAGTAGGAAACACCTTGCACTCAATATTCCTGTGTGAAGCACTGGAAGTGAATAGATACAATCAATTTGGAAGTGTTGATCTAAATGAAACAGCATCTAATAAAATTCTAATCAATGGACTCCTGAGGCTTATTAGAGTTTAGGGAGGTGTTGATTGAAGAAACAGGGACAAAATCATACAATAAGCTTAAGGTTTTAGTGCAGGCAGGTATAGCTAGGTGTCTCCTGTTCATCTCCTTGCCAAATATCTAATTCAATCCACCTAACTGAAAGGGTAGGTCATTAAAGGTAAATGACATTTCTTTGTAAATAAAGATACCTGAGTAGAGCCGTATCAAGGAAGAAAGAAAGGAGTTAAAATTGCAAACGTGTATTTTGCCTTTAGTGTTGTGTGTTGTTTGAAATGTTGTATTGTGAGAAAAACTGTGCAGTGTGTGATAAATGATGTTGTGTAAAAATGTGGTGCTTTCTCAGATACATGTACAGTGTTAAGATCCTAGTTTATTGCTATGGTGCATGCATTAGTGAAAGGACAAAGATACTCAAATGTAAGTGCATAATAAAATAATATTTTTTAATAAAGTACACATGGTGTTTGCATTTAATCTTAAAACTATGCATAGAAAAAAAATCTGGAATAACTGATTAATATGGAAACCTCACCAAAATGGAAAAAAAAGTTTTGGATCATATCACTTCCATCTTGAACAGTTTCACTGTACTATGCTACTATATTTTATAAATTTTCATTGTGAATTACCCCTCGTTAAAGCTGATGCTTTATAACCGTTTATTTAAATAAATAATGAAACCTAGTTGTAAGCCATGAGTAAACTCTATGGTTGACAATATGACAATGTTTTTGTGATGACAGCAAATATTCAAACCTTCAACACAACTTGAATTTCAAACCAATGTCCTGAATTGGGCATTGGATATGAAATACTTTGATAACTATGATCCTGCAGTGTACTGTTCTGGTTAATGTGCATTTCACTATTTGGATATTCTGTATTATTCCTTCCAAAGACCTAATCTATTGTGAAAGTGCTGTTTCTTACTTTGAAATACAATAATTTCATTTCAAAACTACTCAAGAACTCAAAAATACTATTTTATACTAATTTTTTACTTTATAGTGTAGTTACATTTGCTTTTAGTTTTGACATATCCCCCTCTTACATCACATTCTAAGGTAGACTTAATTTTCATCTTCTTTGAAAAATGCCTGAAGTATTCTAAGATTATGAATATTGCATAGCAAGAGCAATTTGAGAATATAGTCTGTCTTTATTCTGTAGTGGAATGTCAGATGTACTCCTTTACATTATCAGTAGTTACATTAAAATGTTTTTAACATGAAAATGTTCTTGGCTCAGTCTTCCAGAGACAGATAGGTATTTAAAATTGGTTTATAAATCTTTCTGAATATGGAGCTAAACTTGGTCATCTGATTTTATAATTTCAGCATACAAGAAAGTTTATATTTTGGAAATTACTGAGTTTATATTACTGTTTATGCAGAAAGATCTTCTTCTAGCCACAAGGCAGGTGGGGAGGGGGGGTAATTATGTCAAACAGAAATTCCTTGCACTATGAAAAGAAGTTTAACAAAATAAAAACTCAAGTAAGAAACAATCACTTCACATAAATGTCATAAATACTATCACTGACAGTTATTTTTACTATATATCTATGTCATTCATTATAGTACATTATGTTTCTTACCGTATATAAAAGTTACCGTTAGAAATGCATACAATTCAATGAATAGAATGGTCATTTACAATAGTTTGGAAAAATAGACAAAATATATGATTATGGTCACTAAGGAACAAAGCTACGGGAAAATTATTGTTGAAGTAGTGAGCTGTTTCATTTGGCTTGTTAATATGTAAGTGAGCTATGTTGATTTCCTTACTGACAGGGCAAGTTGTCTCGCACAACCTCCATTCCAAGTTTGGCAGTAAGAACTGCATTCCTCTCCATTCTATTCCATATGGATGCCATAAATGCTGCGAAGCACCACAACAAGATGACAACAATTCGTATCACGTGATACAGAAGGACGCAGTTAAATGGGGCATCGAAGATAATGGTGCACAGAAGAATAAAGAACAATGCTAAAAAGCACAGACAGTAGCAGCTCTGGTCTTGCATCAGCTTGTTCAGTGCTGAATTGCACAGTGCAACAGCCTCATTCAGCGTACTCCTATATGCAACCAGATCTGGTGGGAAGTCCTGGCAGCCTTAGCAAATAAAACATACCATTCTTACATTACCTTGTATGTCTAGCACTGTGAGAAAGCCAATAAGTATTGTAATAAGTTACAGTCTATCAAAATGTTAATGGAACATATTAATGATAAAAATACAAAGAGAAAGAAATGTATTATGCATGTCTTTCACTGAGTCTTTTTTGGGGCATATGCCACTGAAATGCATTCATTAGCATACTTGCCAACTTCCTAAAATTAAAACCCATAAAACTTTCCCTTTTCCAGCAAAGCATAATAATTTGCAATGATATGAAATTAAGAATGTGTAAAATGCTCAGTGCAGTAAAATGTAAAATAAATGGGAATTCCATTTTATAAGAATCCTTCAAAACCTGGTAGTACTGCTTCTTTCTGTCACACCTGCTGTTTTTCCTGATACTGCAATAAACACACATTAAAGCAAAGAATATCACTCCCTAGGCTATACATAGATTTCTAGCCCATACTTTATGCTTCGTAACATGAACTATAAAAAAAACCTATTCCTCAATAACAGAATATGAATCAGATAAACAATTTACATGAGCGAGTTGACTTTGTAATTCACGTTGTCCATTACTGAATTGTGTTCCATTTACTGTTAGTTATTAAGGTTTGCTAGTGGTGCTGTAAAATTTTTAAATCCACATACTATGCATTTTGTTGCATTCTAGTGAAGAGGGACCCTGATCGTGAAGAAGCTAGGTTCTGGCTTATCATAGCACTGTATACCAATTAATGAGGTACATTCAGTCTTAAGGTGCAATATAATGCGACAGAATTTAAAGAATTGGTGAAAAATCTGTAACACTTTGAATCTCCCCACAAAGACATAGAAGTGCTTGCTTGCTTTCTTGTAAAGCTGTAAAAAGACCTCTGCTCCCGTACATTTTACAGTCAAACCACAAAAGCTGGCAAGTACGTGTCAGTATTAACTTATCTATATACAAAGGCTGACAATTAGTCACATTTCAAAATTGAGAACACTTACACAGCACACAAGATAAAATTTGATACTTGTATTAAGGGATTCTTTAAGAAACACATTAAGGCTTTGCAAATTCTCTATAACTATGCATACTGATCATATGCCACACCCATTACTGCCCCATGCATATGTTGTCCAATGTTACTGGAAGCAGAAGATGTAGCAATTATGCACTATGCCTTGGCCCACTGCACCAATGAGTGCATGTGCAAGTTATTGGGTTATTTGAGAAAGACATAATAAAAAATTGTACAGAAAAGTACAGTATTGTTGCTTCACTTCATTTTAAATTTAAGGCTGGTTCACAATAACAGAGAATGGGAACCAGAAAGGGAACAAGAAAGTTAAAATACATGTGTTATTAGGTGAACATTCACAATTAATGGGAAGCTTACCAGAGCCCAGGAACAGGACACTTAGTGAAGTTTCAACTTTCCCAGGAATGACATACTGAGTTCCAATTCTGTATAGCTGCCTACATGGTAGAAACTATTCAGGAGGCCATAAATTATAAATGCTGATACAGTTCTCTCTAGTCACTTAAGAAAATAAAATTGGAACCACAAACAGAAAGCTGCAGAGATTTTTTTTTTTTAAATATATGCTTTTTATTATAAACAAACTAGAACTGTGCATTAATATTATAGAAATATGCATTCGCAAGAAGAATCAGCAATATAATAGTGCTTTCAGAAAACGTTTACTGTATCAAATTTTCAAGCTGATTAACTGGCTGAATTGCAAGCAAGTTAAAAAATATCATTGCTCAGTTACACACAAATAATATCTCAATGTGCAAACACTGTTATTGACATTAATGATTGTCATTTTTGTTCCCAGGGTATTGAACCAAGATCATTCATGCCTGTTTGCTTTCCATTTTGTTCCTTTTTACAGTTTATTGGGAACCAGCCTTAAGCCAACACTGATTGTCTGAAACAGGTACAGGAAACACAAAACAACAACAACAAAACAAAGTGACTGTTAAAACATACTCCATAATCAAATATCGTAGTGTAATGTTATAACTGTAAAACAAATGGTTTGATGCACATTAGTAATGGATAGGTGAACTTGTTTATACATTTCAGTTATTTTAGAATTTTAGAACATGTTTTGGGTCAATAGCTGACAATGGAGCATTATACAAGAGTGATTTGTAAAGTTCTCGGAATGAAATACACAATAACTGAGCTCATTCAAACTATTTTTATTTTTCAATGTAGGCACTTGGTCCATCAATGTTCCAATGCCTTTATTCCATCTTGAAAATTAGGTTCCTCCAGGCCTGTCAACCACTCGTCAAGTCCAGTTATCAGTTCTTCACTTGAAGAGAATCTCTGTCCGCCAAGGAAACCTTTGAGCTAAGGGAAGAGATGGAAGTCTGATGGAGTAATATACAGTAGGTGTAGCAACAAGTCATATATCAGTTCATTAATTTTTCCCATCAAAAACACATGTGTGTGGGCGTGCATTGTCCTGAAGGAAGATGAGCTTCTTTCTTGCTAAACCTGGCATTTTTTTGCATATCTTTTGATATAGTTGGTTCAGGGGTTAGTGTAGGATTCTCCCGTAATTGTTTGACCACCAGGAGGATAATCTATCAACAGAATCCCTTTTGCATTCCAGAAAACTGATGCCATGATCTTTCCGGTCGAGTATTGTCTTTGGTTTCTTTGACAGTGGAGAATCAGCAGCTTTCCCTGCTTTGGCTGCTGTTTTGTCTTTGGGGTGTAGTAGTGGACGCATGTCTTATCTGTGATCATGAAATGCACAAAAAATCTTGTGGGTTTTTCTGAAAATGGGCCAAGCATTCCTCATACATTTGCACTTTAATGCGTTTTTGATCCTATCTAGCAGATCATTTCTTCATGCCCAATTCTTCAGTCAAAATAATATGCCCATTCAGGTGATATCCCTACAGCTTCAGCAATTTCTTGCACTTTCAGTGAGCGATCCTCCAAGACCATTTACAACCACTTCTGGAGTGGTGACACATCTTGGTCGACCACTATGTGGATATCTTCTAAGCTCTCCTGACCAAATTTAAACTCCTTGGTCCATTTGGCAACAGTTGAATATGAAGGAGCAGAGCTCCCCAGTGTGTTCTGAAAACCAGCATGAATTTCATTTGCTTTCATGCCTTTCTTTACAAAGTACTTAATCACTGCTTGAATTTTGGTTTTTTTCCATCTTCAAAATTCACTACACAGGAACAATAATGGAGAGGTATGTGCCCAACAGTTCTCCACTCTGTGCCCTGAGACACCACGCATTTATTCATGAAGTATGACTGATTATTACCTCAGATCCGGGTTGCACTAGTGGTGACCTCTGTTGATGATTCTGAGAACTTTTCAAACCACCCTTGTACATCCCAAAGCTTTAAGGCACGTTTTGTCTGGATCATGTTAAAACATTCATTAATATTAATAAAACCTGAAGGAAATTATGTAGCATGAGAACCGCCTCTTTCACATTTTGTAAAGAATTTTACACTATAGAAGGAATGTCTTAAACCCAAGCCATTTTCATAATAAAAGATAAAAGTATCCCCTGATAATATTCATTGACAGCAAAGTTAGAGACAAGACATGAATAAGGAGGAGTCCCTAACTCACCAATTTTAAATATTTTGTAATATGTTGTTGCCTAATTCTATAAGAAACAAGTGTTTTTTCACTTTGAAAGAACTATTACAATCAGTTGAGTGGTTTCTGAGATTACCCTCAACACAAAGCCATGAGTAAAAACAATGTTTTACATGCACATGGTTTTCTCTACCTACTATCATTTATTTTTATATAGCTTCTACTAAACTATTCTTGCAAAAGCTTATTCATCTACTTCAAGTTAATAGAGTTGTTTGCATTAATAGTTTTGTTACAGATTTCATTATAGGTACAAAGGGAATAGCAATAGTGAAATGTTTAAAAACTGTTACCTATATACTGGTCTTGAAACTTCCATACTCTTTCTATGACATTGTGAGAATCAACTAAATAGTGATTGAATAGTGATTTTGTTAGAGGAGGCGGCAGGAATCTGGCATGTACCAAGCAGATGGAGTGTGAGGTAAACAGGGGAAGAAGAAGGTTGTGTCTGCAGGAAGCTCTGTCACTGAGAAGAAAAGTGAAATAAGTGAAAATGGGAATAGATCTTACCACCTACAGAATGAGAATAGGACTATTTAGGGTAATGAAACTAAGGAAAGGCAAAACGGAACAAAATATAATGATGAATTGCTTAGTATTAGGAAGCATAATATTTATATTATTGGAGGGATTGAATTAAACCCAGGACCTGCAGGAATTGAAAGAATGTTAAGAGAAACTACGTAAAATGGATGGAATGGAAGAACGCATAAGAAACAACCTGAAGCAAGTAGCCAATGAAATAAAAGAGGATATTGAAAAAGAGGTGCATGAAATAAGGGGGGAAGTAGATGGAATTAAGAAAGAAATGGAAAGAATGGATAAGAGGAGGAGACTGAATTTGGTTTTCACAGGTGTAGAGGAAAGAAGAGGTATCTGGCCAGCAGAAGAAGTAAAAAAAATCCTTACAACCAAGCTAGAAATGGAACTGGCCGGATGGGAGATTGTGGAGGCATATCGAGTAGGAAGACAAAGCAGGAAAAGGCCAATTATAGCAACCACCAACCTCATTTATGAAATTTTAAGAAGAGCAAAGTGGTTAAAAGGGAGCAACATATTCATCAACAAGAATCTGACAATAGCACAGAGAGATCTGAAAAGAGGCTTAGTTAAGAAGATGAAGGAAGCAAACATTTATACGAAATCTACATCTATGGATAGACGAAGTAGATGTAACGTATGCGAGAAAGAGCAGCGTATGGATGAAAGGAACAGATGGAAAAGAAATAAGTCAACAAAAAAGAAGTGCATGAAGCGAATCAACACCCGTGGCAGGCAGAGGAAGTGCAAAGTCCAGCATGAAGGCAATGGATAAAGAGATATCAAGAACAGTGAGAAAGGAAAATGACGTAATTTCAACAGGTGAAGAAATGTCACAGAAATGGAGGGAGTCAACAGCTGTATGGAAAGAGAAAGAAGATATGGCAACAATGGAAATATCATGAGATACGTCATTTCCAAAGAAGGTTGTGTTGCCAAGGAGGGAGGAGAGTGTTGCAGAACGTGCTTTAGCAGAAAAGGGGAAGGAGGCATGGCGCCAGTGCAGTGAAGTGACCAGTGAGGAAGATGAGGTGGGGAAATAAAGAGGGGAGCAGCGGCAGAGTCTTGGCTCGGAAGAAGAGGGAACTATTATGTCATCCCCACACGGAAGCATTCTGGTATTACAGAAAGAAAACCGAAAATCAATGGAAGTTTACAGACTGAGAAGTAAACAAAATCTAGAAAAGTTTAGAGCATTCAGGGGTAGAACAGGATTGTAATAGTAGAAAGTAAGGCAAATCTTTAGAAAAAGAAGTAATCGGGTAATAGAGAAATAAATTATGTAAGTGCCTAGACGATAGTAGGTATTACAAGGAGAGAATAAGGAAATTGATAAGCAAATCAGGCAAAACTGAGTACGGAAATACTGGAATGTAGCAAAGTGGACATAACCTAGGGAGATAAATAGTATATGGGAGTAAGAGAGTTTAGAGACAGAATCTGAATCATATTTAGTGAATACAATGATAAGAACTGTTAACGTAAATCAAGTCCAATGCTTATGATTGTTAATATTCAATAATATGGAAGGGAGTAAGAGATAAGATGGGCAATGATAGGAACTGTTAACGTAAAGCAAGCCCAATGCACATGATTGTTAAATACTGCAAACTTGGGTATGATCACAATAGGAGCAGGGCTCGACACTGATCATGCCCAAATGAATTATAATACCTCAACACTCAATAAAGAATATCATCACCAAGCAAATGGCATGAAAATTCACCAGCAGCAAGGCTCCCGAAGGAGAATAAGTGTCATGGCAGGATGTAATGTGAGGATGTATAGTATGCTCCAGGAAAAAATAAATGGTGAAAAAATGGGAATACAGCAAACAAGAGAAACAACAAGGAAGAGAAGTAACAGTAAAACCCAGGGGAATGAAGGCAAGCTTCTGGAATATGTACAAGAGCTGAAATTAAGTATTGAAAATCAGTATGTGATGGCATCTTCAGATAAGAGGAGGGAAACTTGTGAAGGTAAGGTTATAGCATCCTGCAGTTAATTATTGAAATGTTTAATAAGGACTTAAAACATGCTCAGAAAGAAATAAAAACACGCAATCTAGAAAAAAAGAATGAGTTAAAAACTCAGCTAAAGCAAAAACTAGAAGCAGAAACTTACACTGGTGTGGCCAAAAATGGTCATGAGAAGCTACTAATGAGTAAACAACAGATAAAACAGACCGGACTAAGATTACCAGCAATTCAGACAATAGCTTGAAGCATAAAGAATATACAGTTTGTGTTATACAAAACAGATTAAATGTCTAAGATAAGGTAAATGAAGATGGTGGTGGTGGTGGTGAAAATGAAGATGAAATGACAGCAACTCAGTATAAAATGCACAATAAATACAAGTGGCAAAGCCAAGAATATAAGGAACAAAAAACAATAAAGACGATGCTGATTACTGGAGACTCCATAATAAAACACATGAGGTAAAAGGTGGAATTGGAACAGACCAACTAACAAATATTATAGGGTATGGAGACTTTGAATCAATGATAAAATACAACGAAGTGAATTTCCAGGCAGTTATGCTGCACAATGGTACAAATTCAGTGTGGCATACGATCCCAAAAGTGATTGAAAGTGATACAAGGAACCTTATTTGAATAACAAGAGCAAAGTTCCCAGAGGCAAAGATTTTTGTCAATAGAATACTACATAGAAGTGTGAGTGATTCCTACATGGATAGAATAAACGAAGTAGTGCTTAGTGTATGTGAAGAGCAAAAAGTGGTGTATGTGGACACAAACAAATTGTGATGGTAAAAGATTAGGTAGAGATGGTTTAAATCTGAACAGACATGGTTCATATCTAATGAGTAAAATGGTAGGCAAAATAATTGACATAATACAGGGAAACTAAGGCATATAGGAGATGAAAAACTAAATGCAACAAGTATAGGTATGGTTATAAATGCCAAAACACAAAATGTTTGTAAGGCAAAAATATAACACAGTAACAAAAACCAAAAGTAATAATATTTTTAGTCTATTTCACCAAACATTCAAAACATTACCAATAAGCGAGCATTAACTGAGCAAAACATGCCAACCATGCAACCAGATATTTTAATTTTTACTGAACATGGATTAAAAGTCAATTGCTATGAAAACTATTCAATTAGGTCCAGCTTTTGTAGAGAAAAACATAAAAGTGGGGGTGTGGTAATTTACATTAAATAAGGAATTAAATATAAACAGAGTGTAAAAAATTCTGTGAGGAAATGTAGTGAAATTGCAGTAATTGAAGTAAGGTTAAAACATAAAAATCTAGTAATAATAGGATCCAAATACAAATAATCACCTTTTTGGAAAGATTAGAAGAATGCCTAAATAATATAACCAACAATAAAGACATCATAGTGATAGGCGATTTCAATGGAGATGTAATAGAAAATAATAAAAGTTATCATTAGAGATACTAGTAAGAATAACGTAACATTGATAGAGACGGAACCTACTAGAGCAACCAGACACTCTGCAACTTGTGTAGACATCATATTTACAAATTTAAAGAGGGAATTTTTTAATGTTAAGATAATAAAAAATAGAATTAGTGACCACTATGGTCAACTAATTGAAAGTAAATCATTAGGTAAATTAAAACATAAAATAAATTAATTAATTGAAACTAAAAGAATAGTAAATAAAAGCAGACTAGAAGCATTAAAAAACGTTCAAGAAGTGCAATGGATAGAGATATACAAAAAACAAGAAATTAATAAAAAAAACCTGAGTATTTCACCAACATTTCCGAAGAATGTCTAAGTTCTCTTATTACAATTGGTAAAGTAAACTGCAATAAACAAAGAAGTAAAAACTGGCCTTCAAAAAGGATAAGTACCTCAAAAAAAAAAAAAAGAAAGAAAGAAAGAAAGAAAATGCATGCAATTTCCCTAAACAGTTTAAAACATGCTAATCTAATGAGAAATTGCATATTTACATTGAAAATTACAAACAAATTTTAAAAAATGTAATAAATGATGCTAAAACGCTATATAATAAAATTTTGATACAAAATGCAATAAAACTAAAGTGACATGGAATATTATAAAAGCTGCACACAATGAAAAGAAACAAAAATGGATTGAGAACTTGTATATGGAAGTTAACGATAGAGTTATAAGTAACCCTATAAAGACAACAAACCGTTTTAATGAGTATTATATTAACATTGTAAAAGACTTGGGAATTATATAAATCATAGTTGGGCAAACAAATGAAAACAGTGTATGTAACTCAATGGTGCCACAAGAAATAACAGAGGAACAGGTTATAAAACAGATAAGCAATTTAAAAAGTAAGCAACCATATGGATTGGATGAATTTACTAATGAAATGGTAAAATATTGCTAATATGAATTCTATGAAATAATAACACATGTAAGTAGTCATTCGTTTATGCCAGGAACATTTCTCAAATTATTAAAAAAAGGTGAGATCAATATATATAAGCCAAAAAAATCAACGCTAATAATGGAAAATTATAGACCTATATCACTATGATCAATGTTTTCCAAAATAATAGAGGGAATTATTTTAAATCAACTGCAGAGCTTTTGCAAGAAATACAAAATAATATCAGAATACCAGTTTGGCTTTCAAAAAGAGAAATCCACAATAAGTGCCATCTGTAAAGCAAATAACATCATTACAAAGACAATATACAAAAAGGAATATGTATGGCAATCTTTCTTGATCTGTCACAGGCATTCGACTGTGTAGACATAAATGAATTAATCATATAACTTGAAAATAATGGAATCACGGGTTTACCACTGAACTGACTAAAATCATATCTACAAAATGGAGAGCAGTATGTTGAAATAATACATAATTTAGGCAGTAAATTATATAAAATTAGATTATCATTTAAGAAAGTTACACATGGTGTTCCACAAGGTTCAAAACATTCTTATTATATAAAAATTGCTTATTTAAAAGGATAAGAGATGCCGGTGGTTTAGCCATCAGATATGCACAGATGACACAACAATTATTGTGAATGGAAACTCACAAATGGATGTACAAAATAAACCTAATTTATTACTAGAAACAATTAATACCTAGTTAAAAGATCTAGGTATGGCACTGAATATTAACAAAACAGAGTGGATGCAAGTCACACTAAGTAACACAACACATTCTAATATACAGCTAAAGATAGAAAATAGATTAATTCAGCAGGTAACAGAAACAAACTTCTTAGGACTAGTGACAGATGATAAATTAAATTGGAAAAAGCATACTGATAAAACAGCTGAAAAAATAAATACAGGGCTATATATCCTAAGACCGTCAGCAGAAATAATGGATAGAAAGAGCTTATTATAAATATATTATGCATTCATACATTTACATCTAAGTTAATGGGGTCGTATTATGGTGTAACGCATGGAAAAAAACAATACTTAGAATTTTAGGCTGCAGAGGTGTGTGCCTTAAGAATAATATGTAATTTAAAAAAGTTTTGATACTTGTAGAAATGCCTACAAAACATTAAATATACTAACATTTCCTGCACTGTATTGTATTGTATGAATGTATTAAATATACAATAAAAAATCATAGTAGTCAAACTAAAAACGTGAATATACATAGACATAATAGAAGAACAAAGCAGAACTATTTTATTAATAGATTAAGAGGAACACTGGGTCATAAAAGTATAGAAAACAATAAAATGTGTACAATCACCTACCAAACTAAATAAAACAAATAACAGAATATAAGAAGAAACTTAAAGTACCTAAAAGGTACCTGTTAGAAAATGTATTTTATATGGTAGACAAATAAATTGCTAAATGTGTATAAACCTTGATGTAAATGTTTCATTGTACTACAAGATGTTTCTTCATTCAAATATGTACATATGCTTATTCTTTTTTATGTAACACTCATCATGTAACAAATTCACAATCCTTGTAAAATGTATTTAAATTGGAGCAAATAAATGAATGAATGACAGCACTTTAAAAAAAATAACAAAGTATTAAAAAATTCAAACCAATAATAATTAATATTACTGAAATAATTGACGGCATAAAAAAGATTATTTGAAATAAATTGTGTTTTAAAAGGATCTACATTATTTGTATAGTATGTTTTTGTCTATCTCTCATGGTTTACCCATTATAAAATTCCTTCTGAATGAAGAGGACTTCATAGAATATTCCCAGAATTCAAGATATACATTTTACTTTTTATGTAAATACCTTAAGTTTATGGTATTTTAATTATTTTAATCAAAACTGTTACAGCTATTTTAGAGAAAATCAAAAACATTGTTAATTTTTTTATGTAAAGGGTAACCTGGGGTGGGGGATTTCCTTACAAATTTTCATACCCAACTTTGAAAGTTGAACTTAAATACCTAGTTTGTCAATTATTGAGAATTTTGTTTGAGTTATGTTGTTCACAAACATTGACATTTTTTCTAAAACTACTTTTTTGGATTCAGGGACCTTAAAACATGTATTTAAAGTGAAACATTGGCATCAAATTTTTGTGTGGAATACAATACATCCTGTGATCTACTATAGGTAGATGGAAGAAAAAATATAAAGGAAAGGAAATTTCTAATCCACAATCAAATAACAGATCTATATTTATTTTGAAAGAGAAAAGAAAGCAAAAAAACACCACCACCGCCGCCGCCACCGCCACCGCCACCACCACCCGCCACCACCACCACATGTTCCAGAGGATTTTTTTTGAAAGTCAGCATTTGCATTTATAATTGCAAATTAAATGCTAAACAAAATCAGGTGAAAATAGTATCATTGGAATACCATCAAATTTCTTAAAGGAAAACCATGAAGCAGTAAAACACTACAGACATTCTCTGAAACAGCTGAGCAGCAAAGTTTGGTCAGTATTGTTTGTGGACACATACAGAATATCTAAACAAGAGAAAACAGCTCAAGTGAATACATACCATCATTTCTCCTGGAAATATTAAGCGTTGCCTGCAATGCTTCATGATCAGAGTAACTGAAGTTCTGCTCTGGAACTAAACTTGGCAATGGATATTGATACAACTCGCAGTTCACCTGAAAATATATTAACTTGTTTGAGAACACTGCATCAAAAAATTATAGAAATGGTGATGACAACACAAGCATTTGAAAATACTCAGCAGCAAAGCGGAAACTATACTCATCAAAAATTAATTCTCAATAATAATAAGAAGAACAACAACAAATAATTCTTTAGTCTTTCATAAACATGACTTTGTCTACTTCTTCTATTCTTACAAAATTCTTTATTATTAGAAGAGCTTGTTCTTTTATATACTTTTTGTTAATCGAGCTAAATTTTTGTTACATACATCTGAAAATTCAAACCCATAACAAAGAATATCTTAGAAATGGTTAATACCAGAAAGGAAATTATTTGATACAAATTGTACACTTTAATGAGATCTACACCACAGTTTTGGTGTAGTACGATTTTGGCTATCTCTTATGGTTTACCAATTATACAAGTCATTCAGAATGAAGAGTACTTCACAGATTATTCCCAGAAAATTCAAGATATACATTTCATTTGTCATGCAAATATCTTAAACATACGGTATTTTGATCAAAATGGTTAGAGCCATTTTTGAGACAGTAAAACATGATGAAAGCTTTTCTATATTTAGCCTAAGGGGATTTTCTTGAAAATCTTAGCGTTGCATCCTTGGAAGGCACTGAACTTTAGCTAAGTTTGGTATTTAACTAACTTTTCATCTCTGAGTTATGCTGTTTGCATGCACCAACACGCACACAACACAATTATCTCCATCCAAATATGTTTTGTTTTTTTTCCCCCTCCAGGGATTCCAAAAACATGTATTTTAGTGAAATCTCAATATCAATTATTGGGTGGAATGCAATATTTCTTCTACTTACTATGGGTAAGTAGTAGAGTAAGTAAAACTAAGATAATTCTCTTTCTTATTTTCTCTACCACACGTCCTATAAATGTTAGCTTAGGTTGTAGTATTTTTGCCATTATGGTTTATTAGTTTTTTCTTCATTCTGAAAAGAATGAGAACAGAATTAATCCATTTAAGGATATTATTTGAGGAATATATTTATTATGAAATACTAATGTTATTAAGTGTTTTACAAGTACATGTTTTGAGGTCCTAACAAACAGACTTTCCAAAGAAAGAGATATTTTCTCAAAGAAAATACTGCCCCTACCCCAAACTACCCTTTATGTGGAACATTTTTTTCATTATTTCTGATTTATTAAAAAATGACTCTGACAATTTGGATTAAGATATCGTACATTACATAATTTAAGATAAGCATGACTAATAGAACGTACATCTTGAATTTTTGCAAATAGCCTATGAACTTCTCTTTATTATGAATGCATTTTGTAGATAGACAAAAATCTAGGTGCAACAGAACTAAATGTTTCACCATTTGAAAAGGCATTAACAACTGGTAACTAAGTATAGAGAAATTGTAAAGTGTAAAAAAGCCGATGAACTGAAATCAAAGGAAAAGTATGCAGCCTGGGAGAAAATCTGCAAGGAATTTAATTGCAATACATGCGTTTCTTCCAGGTCCAATAAGTACTGCAGCAATTTTATGCTAACATAAAATGCAGCATCAAAAATGTTAGGTGTGAAGAGCATTTACAATATGTTTAAAACTGGTGGGAACACTACATTAAAACTAAAATGGACAAAAGCATGTTATCACTGATTAAGGATTAAGCAGACTCCAACAAAAATACTGTTTAAAATCAATGCAGGAAGAATTTAATGGTGAAGAATCGAATTTGGAATTTTTAGGAAGGTCACTCACACACAAAAGTACATCAAGGGCCAATGGTTTTAATCCTAGACAACATAAACATACAATAATCAACACACTCACTCACAGACTAGTTAACATACTGTTGAACAGTGTGGAATACAACAAGGAACAAGATGGCAGAATTCAATGGTTTTACCAAAGAAATAGTAAAAACGAAAATCCCAAAATTTAAAAGTAGCATAATTTCCTGAGTTTATCTTTGATCATATTTCCTTTTCTTGTTTCCCATCTTGTGTAATCTTTACTCCCAGGTATTTATATTCCCCTGTGTGTTTAATTATTTCCATTTCGTTTTCCAGTACCAAATCTTGATAAACATCTCCAATGGCCATATATTTGGATTTATCCACATTTACTTTTAGGCCCCATTTGTTGTATTCTTGAAACAATTTCCTTGTAAGATATTCCATATCTTCATATTCTTGTGCCAAAATTAACTGATCATTTGCAAATTGCAGGGAGTATATTGTTGAATCATCATCTACTGGAATTCCCATATTTTTCCAGCCTTCTATATCTTTTCTGTGTAAATTTTATATAACGTAGGAGACACACAGAATCCCTGTCATAATCCTTTATTAACATGAAATCCGCTTCACAAATATTTTACCATTTTTATTTTTACATATGCATTTTTGTATAAAATTTGAATTGCTCTTATCAAAATAGGTCTAATTTCCAGCTAACCATAATTGCATTAATGGCACATTATCATAGGTTTTTTCTACATCATTATCTACATTATCTTTAAGAAACCTAATTAAATCATACAAATTGGGCAATAAATTTCAGAAACATCAGATATAAACCGAAGATAAATGCCAATCATTTCTGGAAAACTAACCACAATGTAAATGGAGAAATTAAACTCTTAAAAACCACTAGAAATGCTAAAAAATTGTATGTTTGAGAGAAGATCTTTATTAATAAACATGAAGGACGTGTAATGAACTTCAACATTTCTAATGATGTCAATGTCTATGCAAAATTCTTCTAGCTTACACCACCAGGGGGTACATTTTCAACTACCTTTGATCTGCATGTTGAAATCAGACAGCATCAGCTGATGATGTAGACAAGATGCTACGAAAGCATGTTCCTGCATTAATTATGTGGTGAGTGAAACATATGAGTGTTAAGTCAACCAATTCATATTTTTACAATTTTTTTAAAAATACTGTTTGCTTCTAGAAGCAACAGCTCCTGAAACCTTCCAGATAAACCCACAGTAGCTTGGAAACTCCAACACCATCACCTACCATTAAATGAAAAGTGACAATAGCATAAAATCTCAAGAGTAATTAAAACTTACAGCATAGGAGAAAGAGGTATATTCTGTTGGTAGTATTCTAACCTCTTGTATTTCCTCTACAACCCTGCTCACGACTGCTTTGGACAGTCTGTATCACTTTAAAACTTTCTCCTTTAGCAGGTTTCCAATTTCATTATGTTTCACAACTCTTCTTTGGTTAGGAATGGCAATCATAAACTCCAAACACAGTAAATCCATGTCAACAGCTTGTTTGCAGCCATTTTCCAATTTCTAACATTTGTTAAACACAATGGGTATGGTGATGTTAACTTAACACACACAGTTTAATGCAATGTTACAGCTAACATTGTTCGATAAAATAAAATTTGCACTAACTTCAATGTTAAATTACCTTAACATTGTGTTAAAATTTAACATCAGTTGGTGAAATGGCCCTAATGTCTACTTCAACACCTTCTTGTGTCCTGGCATGCATAGTACTAAAATCAATTCAGTGTAATGTTATGCATGGTATCTTTGCTGTATCATACCAAATACCATTCAGCATCATTACCAGAAACATGGAATTGGATGGTAACATGAGTGTTGCTAACTAGCAAGGCAGCCTGGAGTACACATGTCAGCTGACTGACTAAATGGAAATGCAGTTATAATACACCAGCATTTCTACACAGTATTCCTTAGGATTCTTTATGGCACCAAGAGGTATGCGGTTACCTGTCAGGCACTCTCATTCATGGGGTCCGCTATTACAGTTTTCATATTGTAGTACAATGGTTTGGCCCCAGGTTATCAGGAGGTCAGCACGGACAGTTAGAGATACACAACAATAAATACTGCTCACCAGTGTAAGCACTGGATCCGCTATTTATCGTTGTTTATCTCCAACTGCCCGGCGCTGACCTCAATAACCTTGGGCCATACCACTGCGTCACAATATTGTTTACTTAGCTTGACTACAGAAGGTGTTGAAAATGATGTCCATCTACTGCAACAATATCTGACATCTCAAAAGGAAATCAGCTTTTATACATGCAAGTTTATCAATATAATTCTCCCGATTTCTCGCACAATACTCTCTTAACTCACGGATTGTGAGTGGACTGTCTTTATATACCTTATTTTTTAGATTTACCCATAAATAGAAACCACAGACTGACAAGGGAAACCTAGAGGGTCATAATCCTCTACTAACAACCCTGTTCTCAAACATTTTCCTTTGTGAAATGTAATGTTTAAGCTGTTGCAGCTGAATCCTATAAATTTGCTATGTCTGAAAATAAGTACTCTGACACTCGATAACAGTTAACTGTTCAAAAAGTGGGTTGAGTATTTGTGTTCTGTATCTCTCACCATTGATTGCATCACAAAAAATACAGGAACTACAATTCTATGTGCAGTTATAGTGCAGTTATATGCAAATTTTCTCATCATGTAAAGGAGTTTATGAATGAGATGAGGATTTTCAGTACTCCAGTATCTTTGTTTTGCATTATAATGTGGTCATGTAAGTGAAACCATGCTTCATCTGTGAATGTAATAAATTTAGGATCCACAACACCATTGGCAACACTTTAGAAAACCAGTTACAAAAATTCAAATGACTCACATCTGCAAGGCTTTAACTCATGCACCTTTGTCAGTCTGTAGGACTTAAATTTAAGAATTTTAGTGGATCTAAATGCTGTAGTTTTTGAGAATGTTTTAACCTTTCTTCTATTTCATTGAGCTTTTCTTGTGTAAGTACACTTATGTTTGTCTTTCCATATTTATTCTGAACTGATCCCATTTCTTTAAACTTTTTTATGAGGTTTAATATAGTGATCATACTTGGAATGGGAACACCAGAAAATTTTGTTGCTAAAAATCATTGTGCTTTCGCACAATTCCTCTTTCTGATGTAACACTCGAAAAGATAATCCTTTGTTGTGATGTTAATTTTTGTGGTGTCATATTAAGCCACAACTGCAACATATACCAATAACGAGTAATGCCAATACAGCTTATAGACAACTGAGTAGCAGAGAGAAGGCAGGGACAAAGAGATAAAGACTATTGCGCATGATTCTAACACACCTGTCTGTCAGCTCTAACCCTGCTCACTGGTGAATGACAGCGCAGATGCAGGAACTGCATGCTGCCTAATGCAGTAAAGAATCCCAATAAATAAATGTGTAAAATGAACTAACTTAATGTGTTATCTCTTCAATGTAAATCACAAGCAAAGGCAAAATCTTTATATTTCACATACAGATTGAGTCAGCCATCACAGGTCACAAAATATCATGATGTTTAGTACCCTTTATTTAGGCCCACAGAGAGAGGAAATGCAATTTCAAAATATGGAATAAAACTTAAAAATAGCTTTATATAGTTTGTTGTGCTGCTCAATAAAAAAATGTAGCTATTAACACAATTTTTTTTGCCACAAAATGCAAACTTCAGAGCTGCCAAGCCAAATGTTCAGAAAAAGCTTAAATCAAACTTGTTTAATATTTAAAAGATGAGAATACTTGCGACAAATTTCTTTATTGTGCTCTTCAGTGGGGCACTTTGCACTCTGTAAAAAATCAAAATAATGTTCTGGCTTTCATCCCCCCACCCAACACCTATCTTTATCTTGCAACATTTAACATCTTGTGGTACTGTGTATGGAAAGACATCATAATCAAAATGTTTGTTATTAAGTTTATGTTATTATAATTTTATAACATTTACTATTGTGTACAAACATATAGTGTCACAGTTAGGAGACTTTTGTTATTTGATTATGAAGCCCTATAAAGTTTTTAATTTATTTCAAGTTGAGTCGAAATGGTTACACTAACATCACTTACGTTTACTCACTTAAGTTTCTAGCTTCTTTTCAAAGTAATTTAAGTGAGTAAACTTAAGTGATGTTAGTGTAACAATTTCGACTCACATTAAAATAAATTCAATACACATTACTGTTTCTAGCTTCTTTTCAAATATCAACGTAAAGTTTTTAATGTTTCTGGTTTATAATTATTATGAATATATTATTTAATTAAGGACACCAGGAAGTGATTGCATTTCTGCCATACCCAAGTTATGCTTACAATTCAATTTCAGTTTTTGTTACCAAAATTTGCTTGATTAAAATGAAATTTGGGAGTCTTAGAGAACAAGCATTTCTGTATTTAACTAGTATATAATATTTGGGATAAATTCAAAAACGTTTATGGAAAAGTGGCATAAGTCACACCATGTTTTCTTTCAAAAACGTTTGTACCTCATACTTCAGGTACACTTTTCTTCCTTAGGGTTGATTGTACATCACCATTTTTACTTTCTCTACTACGTATAGTAAGTAGGGGAAGTATTGTATTCCACCCAAAAATTTGATACCGAGATTTCGCCGGAAATATGTTTTGAGACCCCCTGAATATATCTCTCTCGCTCTCTCCCTCTCCCTCCATCCCTCTCTCTCTCCCTCCCTCCCTCTCTCTCTGTGCATGCGTGTGTGTTCATGCGTGCATGCGTGCATGCGTGCATGCACAGCATAACTCAGAAACAAACAGTCGCATAAACACCAAACTTGGTATTTGGGTTCAGTATCTTCCAAGTATGCGACAGGAAGGTTTTTAAGAAAATCCCCCCACTCCAGACTACCCTTTACATGGAACATTTTTCGAGAATTTTAATTTTCTCATAAATGGCTCTAACGATTTTGATTAAAATATCATATGTTTAAGATATTTTCATGACAAATGAAATGTATATCTCGAATTTTCCGGGAATGTCTCCAAAAGTGTTCTTCATTGTGAACGACTTTTGCATAACTGGTAAACCATAAGAGATAGACAAAATTTTACTACACAAAACATGTAGATCGCGTTAAAATACACAATTTATGTCATATACATTTTTGTTGTTGAGTGAACCATTTTCGAGATATTGCTTGTTATTGCCTTAAATATTACAATACTTATACTTTTTCTCAAATTCGTTATTCATTTTTTTTGTCCTGGTAATACAAACAGAATGGAATACTCCACATAGCAACCGCTTAAAGCCTAGCAATTCCCCTTGCATCTACAAGAAAATTAGCAATAAGATTAGCATCTCGATATCTCGATTAACATGAAGTAGATGGAGAATAAGCATTTGTAAAAATAGGTTGTACAAGAGTAGAGAAAGTCATGTGAGTGTAACACATCAATTTTTTTTTCCTGTGATACTTAACATATAACTTGAGATCCTGAACTAAATTAAATTTGGAAACCATAAATATGAGAAGGGAAAGAAAATGTTGCATATCTAATGACACAAATGACCTATATTTTTTACCAGTTACTATTTTTTCTATCCATCTTAAACTTAATATTCCAAGAAACCATTAGTTCACTAGCTACACTAGATAACTATACATGTACAATAAAAATTTCATGACAATAGCTTTGATAGTTTTTGAGAAAAGTGTACCTGAAGTGTTAAATAATGAAGTTACGGGAAATTGAGTCGAAAGTGGAAAGTGTAGTTTTTGCTTATTTATTCACTTGTTTAGAACAAGCCAGCTCGATATTCGTCATCACTGTGGTTATTTTGAGCTCCTCTCTTCCTCTTCTTGGGCCTAGCCTTGTCACAAATTATTTGAGCTGCTTTTTTTGCCTCTGAGAGTTGACATCTATCATTTTTTAAAAATGATCTCTTCATATTTTGACCATTTTTGATACCCATTTTTTGCATAACTTTAAGCCTACCACTACATCCTTCATTAACCCTTTCAAGGATACCCAATGAAATGTATTCATTTTTTACTTTCTCTACTACGTATAGTAAGTAGGGGAAGTATTGCATTCCACCCAAAAATTCGATACCGAGATTTCACCGGAAATACATGTTTTGAGACCTCCTGAATCCAAAAAAAGCATTTTTGGAAACATGTCCGTGTGTGTGTCTGTGTGTGTGTGTGTCTGTGTGTGTGTCTGTGTGTGTGTGTGTCTGTGAACAGCATAACTCAAAAACGAACAGTCCGATAAGCACCAAACTTGGTATTTAGGTTCAGTATCTTCCAGAGATGCGACACGAAGGTTTTCAAGAAAATCCCCCCACCCCAGACTACCCTTTACATGGAAGATTTTTCGAAAATTTTAATTTTCTCAAAAATGGCTCTAACGATTTTGATTAAAATATCATATGTTTAAGATAATGTCATGAGAAATGAAATGTATATCTCGAATTTTCTGGGAATGTCTCCAAAAGTATTCTTCATTGTGAACGACTTTTGCATAACTGGTAAACCATAAGAGATAGACAAAATTTTACTACACAAAGAATGTAGATCGCGTTAAAATACACAACTTATGTCATATACATTTCTTTTGTTGAGTGAACCGTTTTCGAGATATTGCTTGTTATTTCCTTAAATTTTCCAATACTTATACTTTTTCTCAAATTCGTTATTCATTTTTTTATGTCCTGGACCTGCAAAGAGAATGGAATGCGCCACATAGCAACCAGCGTTAAAATATTTGACTATCGCTTAAAAGCTACGATATTTCCCTTGCATCTACAAGAAAATTACCAATAAGATTGACATCTCGATATCTCGATTAACTTGAAGCATATGGAGAATAGGCGTTTGTAAAATTAGATTGTACAAGAGTAGAGAAAGTCATGTGAGTGTAACACATCAGATTTTTTTTGGTAATTTTCATTACATTGAAAGCTCCATGCATCATAATTCTTAACCAATTAACTTGCAATGTTCAGTAAAACTAAGGACTTGTTACTAAAAGGGCTCACATGCCCATTTTTGAAAGTGCTTAATTATTTCACTTTTTATTAAATGTTTTCATAGTTTGATGTTCATAACATGGAAAATGTTTATCCTTTTGTCATGTGAAGTTTGATAAAAATTGTAAACTCCAATTTAGCTTTCCTTATTAGTCTAAAATTCTGAGTAGCACCTGTTACATGTATTGGAAAGGTTAGTTATATTATATCTGTTACATTGGTGCCCTATTTTTATATTCACAGGTTTTCAAACTTTGCACGCTGACCATTTAGTCACCAACTGACACACTGAATACAATACTAATTATATTATATTAATTATATATTATTAGGTCTTACCTTTACAGTTAACTATAAATTTGAATTGTTTTTGCAATTTTTGGTGTAAGCATCTGTTTGTGTGGGATTTTATTTTTATAGAAAGAAATCTATGTAGAAAAAAAATTGTTTGGTGTAGGTAAGCATGCCGAAATCATATTAAAACATAATTACAAGCTGCTCTTCATATTATTACATACAGTAATTTGCTACGTTTAATAACATACGCAAGTTATATAAATTAAGTTCATAGCACTGTTCATTGCATAATTTAACATTTATAGCACATCTAGGTTATAGGCATCTGTGATTATGGCGGAGAAGGAAGGTGATGATCAAACCTTTGCACCGAAGAAAAGAGTTACAGAGAGTACATTTGATATGATGACTCATAACACTAGGCCGAAATACTGCATTCTTTTGTAAACAGATTTTCTGGTAATTTCTCTGGTTATATATCTAATGACTCAAGTTAGAATGTTGACCGCCCTGACATCACATCAGCCATCATCAGCTTTTAGTAATCCGAGTTAGGCTGCATCCTGTATAGAATTTGGTTGTTGTCCAGCTGTCTGACAATAAACTACTGCCCATACTGTTCTGTCATTAAACAAAGTTGTGACTAAAAACCAAAGAAATACAAATGTGAGCACCTATATTTCCATTGAACTAAAGAACTGATTGGAAAACTCCTGACTCTAACATTAGGAGGGCTGTTTTTTGACTGACTTTCTGGCACTGTACTGAATGGTATTGGATTAATCTCTCTAAAATATACCTGAAATTCTGGCTTTGATCTATAGAGGATGTAATCTATTCTTTTGCCTTGAGGTCTCTTCCTGGCCACTGGTGGTGGTGTGTAGCTATTCCTTATGGATTCATTAGTGCCAATGGTTTCGCCACAGTTAGTCTAAAGAAAATATAAATGAATATAAATATTAAAAACAGAAGTATTGTAAACTAAGAAGTTATTTTCATTTTAATTGTATTTTAATTTCAAAATATGAGTGAGTCGATGTACACACTTAAACTTCACTTACATCAAGTTGTAAAATGTTAAAAAGAACATTTTAGGAGACATTCACCTTTATCTTCAGCATGGTGGCAACTAAAGTTTGTTATCTCTTCCTCCTTTTTCCTCAGCCTGAGTATCAAACTGCTGCCATCTGGTGGTAAACTTAATAACCTTGCTGACCAGTGGGATATCAAAATTTAATAATCTCTTAGAATTTTAAAAACTGAAAATATTTTCCCACATGATGAGATCAAAGGTTTTAATAATTTAAAACCAATTTTCCAATATTGTGATTTTGCAACCTGATGCAATCACACAACTGAAAAATTCAATGCCATAGCCAGAATTTGAACCACATATCTTCTGGTTTCCATCAGTTGTTCTAACCAACTGAGCTACCATAGCAACATACCAGTATGACATTAAATTCCCCAACTAACTCGCATTTTTCCCGGTAAGCCACAAGATATTTCAAATTATTTTGAGATGACATACCCCAATGGCAACTTACAATGTCATGAGTGCTTTAAGCCCTGGGCTTCATTAATTTAACCACTGTTATCAATCAATCATAATTAATTGTTCTTCCACACAAGCCGTGTGTAGGACCAGGTTGGAAAGGTGCAGAGTGAGCCAAAAGACTCCAAACTGCCTGCACAGTGTTTTTTCTGTCCGCATCCTCGGCGCTCGTTGCCATCTGCCGCTATCATAGAAAGGTGCGGATGAAACCATACAACATTTTTAAAACTACTTTTAAAGGTTTTGCTTACCAACTTTACGAAAGGAGATGCTGAAACTGGCCACCGTCATTGTCCATTCATTTTTGGCACCTCTTTAGGAAACTATCCATCACTCACCGTAGTTCACGTTGAGAAGTTTCCTGGCAGATATTTTGTTTTAATTCTTCCAGGGCGTATGTGTTTGTCTTACACACTTTATGTTTTAAGTTACCCCAGAGGGGTATTTTATGAACAATGTTACCGGCTGTGCAATGTTTTTCCATTGGGCGTGTGGAAATATGATAAAAACATAATGCACTGCTGCTATAAACAAAGTCACACTGTTGTGGTTTTGCTATGCAGTGTGAAGTGCAGTTTTGAGTTGACGGTGATGTAGTTTAGTTATTACGAGTTATTTATTATTTTGTCCTATACTCAGTCACAAAGCATATTATGGCTCAGTATATGTTTTCTACTGCACAGCGTGTATTTATTTATGATTCATATGTGTTAACTCGGTCAGCTCACCAAGTGAAAGTACGATTTGCAGAAAGATTTCCATGTGTAAGAGTTCCAGGCCATACAACAATCCATGAACTTTACAATAAATTTCAGGCCACAGGAAGTGTTCAGACTAAGAAATCTAAAAGATGGCATTCAGTTCTTACCGAAGAAACATTAGACAACATCGGTCATCATTTGGAAAATTCCTCCCATAAATTCCATGATGGATAGTTTCCTAAAGAGGTGCCAAAACTGTATGGACAACAACAGTGGCCAGTTTCAGCATTTCCTTTCTTAAAGCCTTTAAAAGTAGTTTTAAAAATGTTGTATGGTTTCATGCGTGCCTTTCTATGATAGCAGCAGACGGCAACGAGCGCCGAGGATGCAGACAGGAAAAACACTGTGCAGGCGGTTCGGAGTCTCTTGGCTCATCCTGTAGAATCAGATGACTGAAAAATCCATTTAATTGAATGAATTTAATGTCATACCGGCATGTTACCATGGCAGTTGGTTATAGCAACTGGACAGAAACCAGAAGATACATGGTTCAAATCCTGGCTATGGCATTGAATTTTTCAGTTGTCTCATTCTTGTCCAATACACAGCTTGTGTGGAAGAACAATTACCGCTAACATTACTGAAATTTTAAGTGTGTACTTCAACTCATTCATATTTTAAAATTAAAGTAACAGAACATATTAACTTAAATAACATATTACATTCATGTAGATTATTTACATCTGAATTTTTCATCCTAATTGCTATAAATACATCCCATGTGTTCGCTTACCCGTCTAGCACTGAGGAAGCTGTCTTGCAAATGGGCATTGTGACAAATGATTCTGTAAGACAGATCTCCTGGTTCAGTGTTTAGATCTCCTCCAAGGATCACTACATCAGCATTAGCTGATGTTAGTCGAATAAACTCTGACATGTTGAATGCTTGCAACACTCGATGTGATAAGTACTCATCTTTACTGCGATTATACTCTGCATGTAACTGGAACATTAAATAATCATGCCTTTCACATATTTCTGAAGAAACAATTTTTTTTCCCTCCTTTTACAAGCAGCAACTACCTCGGGGGACTTGACAGAACCTTCAAAGTGCAGGAAGACATTGCTTTTCAAAATCACTTCCATAATTGGGAAAATGCACAAGTGCTAAAATATTTTTAATGAAAAGTTCACCCTCAAATTAACAAGAAATTATATTGCACCGTGATATGTTTTTTAGAAAGCAAGTAAAAAACATATTAGGGTCCCATTTTGCAAGGTTCTTAAAAGTGCTGCCCACATAAGTGACTGAGTTATGCCATCACCATTTAGTATTACCTGCAGTTGTGCCATATGCTTGCATTAATGGTGGATGTATATTGTTGGTTACAGCTTTATTTGTACATTTGTTTTTCCTCAAAATTACAGATCAAGATTTTAAAAAGGCTTAATCAGATAATCTGCTATGTGGGATGCATTAAAGGTAGCATCACTTTTCAGAAATAACAACTGTTAGCAGCTGCAAAAATTCATGGATCAAAAGGTAATTGTTAAGTAGTATATGCACCCAATTATGTAAGTTTGCTAGGTTGTAACAACTGTAATGCTTGTGTTAGAAAACTAAGATATGTTATTAATTAGTTTTCAGAAGCTAATTAGTTGTCCTCCATGGCGTAGTGGTTACCATGCTAGCCTCTAGTTCCCAAGGTCGCAGATTCAAAACCAGCAGAGGATGATGGCTTTTTTTTGGGCATAAAAATCCTTAGCATGGCTTCCATCGGAAGGGAAGTAAAGCGGTGGTCCTATGTAGTAGATTTACGGCACATAAAAGAACCTCAAGCCTCTGAGCAAAATTACCGGTCTTTCATGCCCAATATAGAATGGGACGCTAAGGAACATAGCAGTTAAAGAGCGACCATAAATAAAACTCAATTTAATTTAATTTAATTTAGAAGCTAATATGAAGCATGGTAATCATATTTCTTGTTTGCAATGATGTATTAGGTCAAACAACTGGCTTAAAACTGTTTTTCATTAAGCTAGCAGATTTGTATTACATAAACTTACAATGCCTTGGGGATAATGGCAGATGGAGAATGAAAATAGCTGGAACTTGTTGAAACTATGAAATACAAATGTCATGCTTAAAAAGCTCTAAGACCCTCTAATGTTATGGGACTGCAAGCTGAGACATGGAGGAAGAAGGTTGTGTTTGCAGGGAGTTCTGTTACTGAAAAGAAAGGTAGAACTTGTGACAATGGAAGTAGAATTTGCTGTGTACAGAATGCGAATAGAGCTATTCATGATAAAGAAATTTATGATAGGTAAAATGGAGCAAAACATAACGATGAATTGATTGGTACTTGGAAGCATAATATTTATGCTATTAATGATAGGCAGGATTGAGCTAAACCCAGGTCCTGAGGAAATACAAACAATGCTAGGGAAGCTCAAAGAAAAACTGAATAAGATAGATGGTATGGAAGAACACATAAAAGACAACCTGAAGCAAGTAGCCAAAGAAATAAAAGAAGATATTGGAAAAGAGGTGCAAGGAATAAGGAGAGACACAGATGGGATCAAGGAGAAAATGGATGAGAGGAGGAGAAGATTAAATTTGGTGTTTATGAGTGTGGAAGAAAGAAGAGGTGTTTGGCCAGTAAAATAAGTAAGGAAAATTCTAACAGACAAACTAGGAATGGATCTTACAGGATGAGAGGTTGCGGAGGCATATCAAGTAGAAGGCAAAGCAGGAAAAGCCAATAATAGCAAAATTTGCAACATCCAACCTAATTCATAAAATTTTAAAAAGAGCAAAAATATTAAAAGGGAGCAACATATTTAGAAAAAGGGCCATCATTAGCTCAGAGAGATGTAAAAAGAAATTTAATTAAAAACATAATGAAAGCAAGATGAGAAGGCAAACAAGCATTTATACGAAATCTACATCTCTGGATAGACGGAGTTGATGTAACATATGTGGGTGAGGAGGGCATATGGAGGAAAGAAATAGAATGGAAGAAAACAAGTCAGCATAAAAGGAGTAAACGAGGCAAATTAACATCTGCAACAGGCAGAGGAAGCATAAAATCTGCACAGAGGCAAGGGGTAGAGAGAAGTCAAACCCAGCACGAAAGGAAAATGACGAAATTTCAACAGGTGAAGGAACATCACAGCATTCATGTGAACTAACAGGTGTAATGAAGGAGAGAGTAGATATGGTGACAATGGAGATATCATGAGTTACATCATCTCCAAAGAAGGTAGTGTCATCTAAGAGGGAGGAGAGTGAAGCAACACTTGTTTTAGCAGAGAAGGGGAAGGAGGCATGGCGACAGTGTAGTGAAGTTTCCAATGAGGAAGAAGAGATGGAGAAAATAAGAGAGGAACAGCAGCAGAGAAGTGGGGAGCAGTTGGAGAAGGAAGGGAAAGAAAATATCTTATCCCCTCAGGGGAGCATTCAGGTACTGCAGAAAGAAAAACAAAAAAACATTGGAAGGTTACAAGTTGAGAAGTAAATAAAATCTTGAAAAGTTTAGATCTTTTAAGGGCAGAACGGAATCACAATAGCAGACAGCAAGATGATTTGGTTTTTGGAACTGTGAAGGTTTGAAAAACAAAATCTATATGGGAACTTTACAATATTTACTGGAGAAGATGGATTATCTGGGAGTGGTAGAAACATGGTTAAAGGAGGACACTATAGAAAAAAGGACTATAATTATTTGGGAAGAAATGCTAGCAGAAAAGGGAGAATATCAGGAGGGTTGGGATTTTTTATTAAGAAGACCCTGAGCACAACAATTAAAGAAGCTTGCTCAAAGGAAGTATTATGGGTCATAATTCCAGATAAACAACTAAATGAAGGTAATATATATATATAGTATATAACCTGCCAGCTAATTCACAGTTCCATAATTCAGAATTATGCCATCTTTTAGAAAAAGACATAGAGATTAACGGATAAGTTTATGTACGAGGATAATCCTAAAGTAAGGTCTCCAATTTTTTTAAAATACAAAGAAACTTTTATTGACAATAAATGGTGCATAGTTTTGAAGCTTAAACATTTGTCTATTTTTCCACATAATCGCCATTTTGGTCGATGCATTTTTGTAGACACTGTGGTAGTTTTTGTATGCCCATGTCATACCAGCTTGCCGCCATGCTCTTGAAAAAGTGATGGACCTCATTTTTCACTTCATCGTTGTCACCGAAGCGCCTTCCAGCCAAGTGTTCTTTCAACTTGGGAAACAAGTGGTAGTCACTGGGTGCTAAGTCCGGACTATAGGGTGGATGGGTGATGGTTTCCCATCCAACTGTTGCAGAAGATTCATGGTTTGACGGGCGGTGTGGGGACGAGCATTGTCATGGAGAAGACTTATGCCCTTGCTCAACATTCCTCTTGTATGGTTCTGAATTGCCCGTCTGAGTTTTTTTAATGTCTGACAATACCTGTCAGCATTTATTGTTGTCCCAGGATCCATAAAGTCGACCAACAATATCCCCTTTCGATCCCAAAACAAGTTGCCATGACTTTACTGGCAGACTGTGTTCTCTTAAATTTTCACAGCTTGCGTGAACCGGAATGCCGCCACTCACGTGACTTGTTTGGTCTCAGATGTGAAGTGGAAAGCCCAGGTTTCATCACCCATGATTATTGAATCCAAAAGGTTGTCCTTTTCATCTGCATAGCGTTGAAGAAATTGGCGGGAAGTTTCAGCGCATTGCCTTTTGTGATCTTCTGTCAGCATTCTTGGGACCCATCTTGCGCACACCTTCCGAAATTTCAACTCTTCAATCAAAGTCCGATGAATAGTACTTCAAGAAATCTCAGGAACAACAATGCAGAGCTCATCGAGAGTGATCCGCCGATCTTGAAGCACGATTTGTTCAACCTTTGCGACTGTTTCGTCAGAAATGGATGGTCTCCCGCTTCTTTCATCATGAATTTCCGTGCGACCATTTGCAAATTCTCTACACCACTTGCAGACATTTTTGACATCCATACAAGACTCTCCATACACTGCCATCAACTGTCGATGAATTTCGACAGGTTTAACCCGTTTTGCAATCAAAAAGCGAATAACTGCACGAACTTCGCACCTGGCAGTAGTGGCTAACAGGAGCTCCATTATAACTGGCTGCCAAGACTGAGGGCGCTAAGGTATGTGCAGTGGTTTTGTGAAGAGAGTGGAGGGAGGAAGGAAAAAAGCAGTATGGCCAACATCCACACAAACAATTTCCCTGCGATCCCAGCGCTTTGGAGACCTTACTTTTGGGATTACCCTCGTATACAGAGATGACGATGATGATGATGATGATGATGATGATGATGATGATGATGATGATGATAATAATAATAATAATAATAATAATAATAATAATAATAATAATAATAATAATAATAATAATGGGTGATTTCAATGTAAGAATAGGGGAAATGACATGAATTTAATGGATGAGCAGGATAATAATGATGTATTGCAAAAAAGAGTGTCTTAGATGCAGTAATAATAAGGTTGTGGATAGGGGAAGTGAAAAATGTATTGGCTTTTGTGAAGTAAATGCACTTAATATTCTAAACAGAAAATATGGAGAGGATTAACATGGGGAATATACCTTTATAAACATAAACAGCCAAAGTGTAACTGGTTACATATTATGGTCAAGTAATATCAAATGCATGATAAACAACTTTAAAGTCACAATTTTATGTGCAAGTAGTGGACATTTTCCACTAATAACAGACATAAATCTGAAATCCAAGGTAGGAGAACAACAGGTACAAAGAGAAAAAAATCACAGTGAAGGAAAATAAAGACATTCAAACGGTAGGAACATAGAGGGGGTTTTATTCAAGATATAAATTCAAAGGTAGGACAAACTTTAGAAAGAGGAATAATGGTAAATATTAGGGAAGAAAATTCAGGAAAAGCATTAGAGCTACTGGAATTACTAGTAAAAGAGCAGGGAGAGAAATGGAAATAAGACAGAGTAGGAAACAGGAAAGTAAAGGGTGGTTTGATGAAGAGTGTAGACTAGAGAAAAAAGAAGTATTTAAAGATCTTATTAGGTGGAGAACAGAAGAAGAAGAAGAAGAAGAAGAAGCAGATAGTTATAATCTGACAGCTAGTTAATGGGGATATAAATGCCTAGTAGAGACGAAGAGAAGAAAAATGGCAGGAAAACACAGGGAAAAAGATAAAAGAAGCTAGAAGGAAAGGACAGTAATAAATATGGGAGGTAGTAAGAAGGGTAAACAAGGGGGAGGAAAAAAAATTAGGCTACACCAAATGAATGGTAGAGATATTTTAGAAAACTGATTGGGGAGGGAAAAAAGACTATATTAGAAATAAGAGAGATAGAAACAATAGAAATAACAAATGATGAACTAGATGGGCAATTCACAATGCAAGAGGTCTACCAGCAATTAAAGGGTATAAAAAAAGAAAAGGCAGTAGAACATGATGGAATACCAGGAGAATCTTGGAAAGTACATGGTGAAACAAGAAACGGCTTAGAAGTAATGACAAAGGTATTAAATAAAACAAAAGAAAGCGATAACATCCCAGAAAGTTGGAAAATAAGTATGATAGTGCCTATATATACGGGGAAGGAAGGACCAAATAAACCAGAGAATTGCAGGGGAATAAGTTTATCTATTTTAGGAAAAATATACCAGAGGTACTAGCAGAAAGGTTAAAAAATTGGGCAGAACAAGAAAAGAAGCTGTCAAAATTTCAAGCAGGTTAGGAGAGAGAAGCAAACAATAGATAATGACGTATGTATTGTAATGAAAAGAAGCTAGAAACAGTGATGTGTATTGAATTTATTTAAAGGTGAGTCGAAATTGTTACACTAACATCACTTAAGTTTACTCACTTAACATGTTTCGGGAAACCGTTGTTCCCATCCTCAGAAGGTTAACTCGACTGGCCCGTGTTGTTGGTGTTTCCGTTTTTTGGACTGGATCCTGTGGTGGCATCTTGTGGTGGAGAAATGTACTTCCAGAGAGGATTTGGTGGCGGCAAATCAAAATTCATTAGATGTGTGTTGTGTTTTAGAATGGTGATCTTCTCCCATGCATCTAATTCGGCTGCAAATTTGGCTGGTTTGACTAATGTAATACATTTAACATAGAGAAATTACTTTGTAACAAGTTAAAAGACCCCATTCCACAAGACAAAAAAGCTGGAATCTATAAAATCAATTGTTCAGATTGCAATAAAGTATACATAGGTAAGACAAAAAGAAACCTAGAAACTAGGCTAAAGGAGCACATGAGATGTATTAAATACAAACAAATGGACAAATCTGCAGTTTCACACCATTTTTGGATCACTAATCACAACATCAAACCCAATATTACATTAGTCAAACCAGCCAAATTTGCAGCCGAATTAGATGCATGGGAGAAGATCACCATTCTAAAACACAACACACATCTAATGAATTTTGATTTGCCGCCACCAAATCCTCTCTGGAAGTACATTTCTCCACCACAAGATGCCACCACAGGATCCAGTCCAAAAAACGGAAACACCAACAACACGGGCCAGTCGAGTTAACCTTCTGAGGATGGGAACAACGGTTTCCCGAAACATGTTAAGTGAGTAAACTTAAGTGATGTTAGTGTAACAATTTCGACTCACCTTTAAATAAATAGATAATGAGTTCATAATAAAGATAATAATAGACAAATACCTCAGTAAGAAGAGAGGAAGATACATGTTCTTTGCCGATTTTGAGAAAGCATTTGATACGATAAACAAGAAAAGCTCTAGTTTGGAAATTAAGGAGAAAAGGGATAAGTGAAAACTACATAAAGGAAGTAGGAAAAAATCTATAAAGAGGTAAAGTTTTGTATAAGACAGGAAACAAATTAAATCAAATGGAGATGACAGAATAAAAAAAATAGGATTGAGACAAGGATGTACATTGAGTCCAATTTTATTTAATTTATTCATAGATTATATAATTGACAAAGTCCAAAAAGAAATCAGTACTGCTCAGTAATAACAAATGAAGAAATTCCTCGATTATTATATGTGGATGACTTAATAGTAGGATCAATATTGGTAGTTGGGTTACAAAGGGCAATAAATGAAGTTCAGAAATTCTATGAAGAATAGGAATCAGAATAAGTATAAACAAGTCGAAAGTTATGGTTTTCAAAAAAGGAACTAAACTGAGGAAAGAAGAAAAGTGGGTACTAAAAATTAGAAATGGTCTTAGAATTTTAATATTTAGGAGTGAGGCTGAATAACAAAGGGGAATGGGAAGCATATAGTAGAAAAATAGAAGCAAAAAGAGGGCTGCAATGACAGGGCTGGAAATGACAACCAAGTGGCTGGGAATCATGTATGAGGCTCTAGTGGAAACTAAAATGCTTTATGCAGTAGAGATCTGGGGGGAGGGGGCCACATATGTAAGCGAAAAGGTAGATCAAATGTACAGAATGTTCTGTAAAGAACCAATAGGGTTACCAAGATCAGTGCCAAGAGAACTAGTTTTAGTAGAACTAGGAAAAACAAGAAGGAAAGGAATAATAATGGAGAGAATAATACAATTCTGGTATAGATGTTTGGTTAAAGAAGAGGGAGAAATCTTAAAGTTATACATGAAACAGCAAAAAAGCTCAGAGAGCACAAAAGTTGGTGGGCAGGGATAGGAAGAATTATGGGGAAAATGGGAATGGGAGACATATGGAAGCCAGAAGAAAGGAATGAAAGTGATTTAGGTAACTGGTCAAAAGCAGAATAGAAGAAATAGAAAGGCAGGAGATATGGGGAAGTTTAGAAAACAAGAAATCATTGCAATTTTATAAAGAAATAAAAAGCAACTGGGGATGAGAACCATATATAGATTACTGCAAAAGACAAGAAAAAGAAGGGATAGCTTGGACGAGAACAGGAACAATATTTCTAAGGGGGGTATGAGGTAGAGACAAAGGAATATGTGAAATATGCAGTAAGAAAGAAAGTGTAACGCATTACATGACAGAATGTAAGGAGTTAGCTTTATGGAGAAAAAAGATTTGGGAGGAAAAATGGGAAAACATAGAGGGGAAAATTGTGACTATAAAAATGATAATGGGGAAAGAAGAAAAGAAGATTAGAAGTATATGTGAGTTTTTACAGAAATCAAAAGAAAAATGGGAGAGGAAAGTAAGGAGTTCATGAGAGGAAGACAGAGGGAAGGAGGGGGATAATTAAGATAAAGGGGAAGGGACAACAAGAGCTACAACAAAAGCGAATAGCCTGGGTGCCATGCAAGCTGAGGTAGCAACAAGGTCAATCAAATTTGTACATAATTTAGGTTAGATAAATGAAAAATTTAAACGTTATGTAAAGGAAGTTGTACAAATAAATTCATTCACTTCATTCATAATATTACGGTGTAAGGGTAACATAAAGAAAAGAGAGCAAATAAACCAGTAGGGTTTTATTTTGTGATGATGAAGAAGAAGAATGTTAATTGCTTAGCACAGAATGATAGGGTATTTAGATTTTTAACCTATGGTTTCTTTATTTGGCAAAAGTAAAAATAAGTTATGTTTGGTTAATATTGTATTCATTACTACCTTTTATTAAAGACGTATCAGAGTCATTTAAAACATTAAATTCAGCACTTAAACAGGTTAAAAGTGGCAAATGTATGGTTTCAAGCGCTAGGAAAAAAAAAAAAACAGAAGAATGTTACCAGACACTTAACATATCCTTGCAACTATGTTGTGGATTTCTCCAAGATATGGTCAACATTTCTTTGCAATGGCAAAATCCTTTTCTTTTTGATTTCAGTTTTTTTTGCCACGTGAACAAACAGTTTGCTGGAGGTATGTGATATATTGGTGCACAGAGAAACTATACAAGATTTGTAGCCTTTCTGCTTCAAATGGTTGGAATTCATGGTAATGCCAACACAAAAATGTTCTGCTACATATGTTACACAAAAACTGCACTTAAATATGCCATACACTTAAATAAAAAGGAAATAAACATAAGTGTGTGTCTGTTTCACATTAGTGCAACAAGCTAGTCACGCTGCCAGTGACATCAGGCCAACAGGATGTTATTGCCTCACATGACCTCTTTGCAGATTAAATTGTAATTTAATGATATTTAAAGCTATTAGTTTTAATTAATCGGATTCTATGTGAAATTTTCAATCACAATAGCTCAAACATGCGCATAATTACATTTTCATGCATGCTCCTAACTCCATTTAAAACATACCTTAAAAGCAAAAAAAAAAAAAAAAAAAAAAAAAAAAAAAAAAAAAAAAAAAAAAAAAAAAAAAATTATTTCATCTAATTACAAATAAAATACACTTATCTGTACTTACATGAGCTGAATAAACATTAATGGTGATATCATTGCACTTTACTACACAAAGACCAATTCCTTTCCCACCAAACCAGTCCCCATGCTGCAGTTTGTGAACATAGCCATTTAGTGGCCACTGATGGAAGAATACTTCTTCAATGCGAAATTTTGAAAATATGCATACACCAGAGCCAAACACTCCACTGCAACATAAAATCAAACAAACTGTGGAACATTTTATTTGCTGTATAACTATGAATATCCTTATGGCTATTTACATGTACTACAAAGGAGTAGTATGTCAAAGTTGATGGGAAAATTGAATTCACAGCAGGTTCTGCAGATAAAATCTTTTAAATTTATGCATTTAAATAGCTTAAATATTATTGTCCTGGATCAGGATCAAACATGCAACCTTGGGAAAAGAAAGTCAGCACGCAGCCAAATGTGCCACTTTGGGCAACTTTGTGCAATCACTAAATAATTTTCAAATGCAGTATTAAATATTATTTTGCATTTTTTTTTTAGGAACAGCCAAGCAGTGAATAAAAATGTCTGATACACTGCATGCACATGATTTTCTCTACTCACTTTTCTACAAACTATTCTTACAAAAGCTTATTTTTCTATCTACTTCTTGTTAACAGACATAAGCTTTCATTACACGTTTACACATTCTGTTATAGGTATAAGAAGGATTCAGTAGGCTAAAGCGATAGTCAGATTTTTAAAAAGCGTGTTGCTATGTGATAGTTTTAAAATTTTATGCTCTTTGTATGACCATGAGAAAAAGCGAACAGCAACTTACTATTTGAAAAAGGTAAGTATTTGAAAATTAAAACCAATAAAAAAGAATATCTCAGGAATGGTTAGTGCCACAAAAACTTTTATTTGACATAAATTGTGTGCCTTAATAAGATCTACATTTCTTTGTCTATCTCTTGCAGTTTATATATAAGTCATTCAGAATGAAGAGGACTTTTCAGACTATTCCCAGAAAATTCAAGATATACATTTCATTTACCATGCAAATGTCTTAAACACATGGTATTTTAATCAAAAGTTTTAAGAGCCAGTTTTTAAAAACTGATATTTTCAAAAAAATTTCCATGTAAAGGGTAGTTTGGGTTGGGGGAATTTTCTTGAAAATCTGTGTGTCACATCCTTGGAAGTGCTGAAATTAAGTTTGGTATTTAACAGACTTTTCAGCTTTTGAGCCACCCACCCAGTAGTACCAATTGTTAATCATTCCCACTAGTATCCTGTTAGTTTCATTATCATTCACTGCGACAGATAGCAGCAGCAGGGAGCATTATAAAATGGCAACTGACATCGAGGTGCGTGGAAAACAGAGATGTGTGATTGAATTCCTTACTGCTGAACAACTTGCGCCAATTGAAATCCATTGACAATTCTAAAGGTGTAAGAAGACAATACAGTAGATGTGAGTAATGTGAGGCAGTAGGTACAGCATTTCATTAGTGGTGAAAAGGATGTGCAGGACAAGCCATGCCCCAGTCGACCCTACTCAGCTGTCACTGAGCATAATGAACAGCATCTCCTTCAGCTCATCTGTAATGATCAGCGGATTATGACCACGCAGAGCTAATGTCAGCTGTAATGCCTTAGGATGTTACACAACCTTGATTGTCGCAAAGTGTTGTGAGATGGGTCCCATGGATGCTTACACAAGACCCAAAAAAATCATTGAATGAAAATTTGTCATGACCTGCTGGACCAATATTAGGCTAAAGGTGACAATTTTCTGAACTCCATCATCACTGGAGATGAGATATGGTGTCACCACTATGAGCCAGAATCCAAACAGCAGTTCATGGAGTGGCGACATGCAACTTTAACAAAGAAGTTTAAGACACAGCCATCTGCAGGCAAAGTGATGTGCACAGTCTTCTGGGATAGGCAGGGTGTGGTTCTTTTGGATGTCTTGGAAACCTAGAGCAAATGTCAATTCAGAATGCTACAAGACGACACTGACTAGGCTGAAAGCCCAAATTTCAGAGCCACGCCAGAGAAAAAGACAAACTTCCGCTTGCAACACAATGATACCAAGCCCCACACCAGTTTTGCAAACCATAGAACTCTGCCAAATTTGGCTGGACTGTCCTATCACATCCACCATACAGTTCTGATTTAGCACCTTGAGACCTCCATCTCTTTGTGCCTGTGAAAGAAGCACTACATAGCCAACATTTTCCAGAGTCAGATGCTGTTGCCACAGCTGTAAGACAGGACCTCAGTTGGTTCAGAATTTTACAAGCGTAGCATGCAGACTCTTGTTCATCATTGGCAAAAGTGCATAACGAATGGTGATGACTATGTGGAAAAATGACCGTATGTAACTGAAATGTTGCTCTATTTAACTGTGTTATTGTTCTTTCTGTATCATTGTAGTTTCCATGAAAATAAATAGGAGGCATTAGTTTAGGAATGTTGTATTACAACAATAAATTACCAACCATAGATGCTTATTTCAATTATTGTAATACTGTAATAATGTGAAAAAAATAAGTTTGCACTGAATTTAGATGCAATAAAATCTTTAAACTTAAATTATTCATATCACAATACTGCCATATGTGCCTGTTCTCTGTAAATGGCCTAAATTAAAACTTATAGTTTCCCCACTTTAAGCTCAAAAAGCATATAACCTTAGTACATTTTACTTTCTCTATTACATACTTACAGTAAATAGAAAAAGTATTGTATTTCACTCTAAAATTTTATGTTGATATTTCACCGGAAATATATGTTTTGAGGCCCCCTGAACTCCAAAAATAGGATTTTTAGTCAAACATGTATGTGAACAGTATAACTCCAAAAGGAAAAGTTCGACAAATACCAAATTTGGTATTTAAGTTCAGCATCTTCCTAAGATGCGACACAAATATTTTCAAGAATATCCCCCCCACCACTAAACTATTCTTTATTTGAAAAAATTTTCAATATTTTTAATTTTCTAAAAAATGGTTCTAATGATTCTGATTAAAATACTGTATATTTGAGATATTTACCTGACAAATAAAATGTATATCTTGAATTTTCTGTGAACAGACTGTAAAGTCCTCTTCATTCTGAATTTTGTGTACCGAGTTAACTACGAGAAATAGACAAAAATCTGCTATTAAAAAAATGTAGACCTCTTTAATACAAAAAATTTATTTCAAGACACACACTTTTTTTTTGTGGCATCATCCATTTCCGAAATATCCACTATTATTGGCTTGAGTTTTTCAACGCTGCCACTCTCTTCAAAAGCTGTTGGTATTCAGTTGTTTCTTGTAATGTCATAGAAAGAATATGGAATTTTAAGAGCAGAATATACTGACTAGCTTTTAAGTATCTATCGATTTGGTTTCCTATGTCTCTCTTGTACCTACAACGAAATATGAAATAAAATTATTCCTGCAAAGGTTTATTAGGATTAACATAAAGCAGATAGAAATGTCGTCCTCTGTGGTATAGTGGTTACCATGCTAGCCTCTAGTTCCCGAGGTTGCGGGTTCAAACCCGGCAGAGGATGATGGATTTTTTTCGGGCGTAAAAATCCTTAGCATGGCTTCCTTCGGAAGGGAAGTAAAGTCGGTGGTCCCCTGTCATAGATTTACAGCACGTAAAAGAACCTCAAGCCTGATAAAGAGGCCTCTGAGCAAAATTACCGGTGTTTCATGTTCAATATAGAATGGGATGCTAAGGACCACAGTAGTTAAAGAGTGTCCATAAATAAAACTCAATTTAATTTAGTAGATAGAAAAAGAAACTTTCATACGAATGATCTGCACAAGCTAAATATGTACAAATTATAGTGGCTAGCAATACTTTCTCTACCATGTACATAGTCGGTAGAAAAGGTATTGTACTATACCCAAAAATCTGATATTGAGATTTCACCAGAAATACATGTTATGAGGTACCCTGAATCCAAAAAAGGCATTTTAGAAAAAGGTGTGTGGTGTGGGTGTGGTGGTGGTGGTGGTGTGCGTGCGTGTGTGAATAGCATAACTCAAAATCAAAATGTTCAATAAATACCACACATGGCAAAAGGTGCGGCATTAAAAAAACGCTTTATGGAGAAAAAAAATCACTCAATGGCAATGTGATCTCCCTTAATGTACTCCCCTCCCTGGTCATTACATTGTTCCGTGCAAATTTTCCACTGTTACAAGCAGTGCTACATGTCATCTTATGTTATGCTATTCAACAGTTGAATACTTTTGCCTCCACTGCATCCAAGGACTTGAACCTGGTTCCTTTTAGTGCAGACTTGACTTTAATGAAGATAAAAAGGATACACTGTGCTAGGTCCGGTGAATATACTGGATGTTCCATAATTGGAATGTTGTTTTTCATCAAATGACTTTTTATAGGTAGTGTGTTGTGGGCTGGTTCATTGTCCTAGGATCCATGAGACATTCTTCCACAATCTGGTCTCCTTTGTTGCACACGTTCACTGAGTGTCTTCAAAACATTTTATAATGAACCTGATTGACATTCTGACCTGCAGACAATTCAATGAAGATAACCCCCAAGATATCGAAAAAATCAATCATCATTGCTTTGAATTTTTATTTGCTCATGTGCGCTTTCTTCTTCCTGCAGGAATGGGAGCTCTTCAAATGCTTGGAAGTTTCATTACACCTAATTACATTTTTTGAAGGAATAAAGATTATTTTCAATGTTTTCAAGAATGTCAACACAGCATTCACTCAATATTCCTTTTATGCAAGTGTGAGGATTTTTGGCATCATTTTAGCATACCTTTTTCATGCCCAGATTGTCATGCAAAATCTAAACTTTCATTATTGATGTTGATAAGTTCAGCAACTGCTTGAATGCTCAACTGGTGGTCACATCAAATAACTTTAGCCAATTTTTCCACATTCTCTTCAGTTTTCATAATGGAAGGATGGCCCAATTTTGGATCATCCCTGATGCCTTCCCTAACATCCTTAAATTTCTTAAACCACTGGAAAACTTGCATGCACGATAGACAATGATCTCCATAAACTTCAATCAATAATTTCTAAATTTCTGTGGAAGATTTTCCAAGTTTTGAGGAATTTGATGTTAACACGTTTTACTTTAGCACTCAGCTTTATTCTGATGGAGCTCAGAGACACGATCTGTTTCTAGCACTGGTCACGACCAGACTACCCATTGAACAAAATCCCCAATCCCAAACTACCCTTTACATGGAAAATTATTTGCAACTTTTAAATTTCTCAATAACAATTTTGATTAAAATTAAAGATATTTACATGACAAGTAAAATGTATGTATACACTGAATTTTCTGGGAATAACCTGTGACGTCCTCTTCATTCGGAAGGAATTTTGTATAATTTCATACAACTGATAAATGTTAAGCAATAGACGAAAACATACCACACAAAAAATGTATATGTGTGCGTGTGTGTGTACAAAAAAAAAAAACAACAATTTATTTCAAATAACTTTTTTGTGGCATAAGCCACTTCCTAGACATCTGTTATTATTGGTTTAAATTGTTCATTATTTTCTCACTCTTTAAAGTCTTTAAAAGTAAACTTAGCACCCTTTCTTGATGTAAGGCAAAAGTTTTCATGCAGTTCTTCCCAACCAAAACAAACCCAAATGGAAAAATGTTATTCTGTTTTCTTAAAATTTGCTGTACAAATTTTGATTAACATTTCATAACACATGTTTTTAATTTCTGCAAAAGCTTGTGGGATCCTCCTCATTCTCATATAATGTTACATAACTGAGGAACTATAAAAGATAGACAACATCTTATTACAGAAAAACAAATTCAGGACTCAATAAAATATACAATTTATGCCAAATATTCTGTTCTATAGGCATATCCATTTCCACAATATTTTATAGTATACATTTAAGTTTTCCAAGATTAAGGTTTACTTTGAGCTACTTTTTTTAACACCCATTCTTATTAAATACAACACTACAGACACTGACACTGGTGATACATGAAATGAAATGATAATTGGGAAAGCCTAAGTTTATTAACAACCTGGCCACCTGTGTCGGTTTTGAGGTGTCATGTATGTATCATGTTTGAAAACATGGTCATTCTTTTTATCTTTCATGGGTTCATTCCTGACAAAAGCTGATTTGTGATATAAATAGCTAAATGTTTTTTTCAGGTTTACTGGATAAAATAATCACTACTTCTGCACCAGCATTAACATCACCAAATACAAACATTTATAATTTCATCTATTTCTCAAAACATTTTTCTTTGGAGAGTAATCAAAATTACTAATTTGTCTGTTAATACAAAAAAAGTTGATATGCATATTGATTTTATACTTTATTATTCTTTATGATTTAAATACCAAGCTCTTAATTTCTAAATTTTCTTTAAATAGCATAAATATTCTATCTCAACCATACCAGCCAAAGATTTTTCCTAAATTGTAACATTTCCTACAGGACACCTATCACCAGCTTATCATTGTAGGGTATCAACATAACAGTTATCCAAATTAAATATGTTCTGAATAATATAAACTTTGCTACTATGACAGCAGAATAAGGGCAATCCATTGATTCATCAGATAATCACCATACATCCTATCTGAGCAACTGTGAGAATGTTCCAGTTTATTCATGCCCAATGCAAAGTACAAGGTGGTTGATAGCAGAATCATTCTTCCAATGAATTGTACATGACTTTGACTGGAGGTGAAACACTTAAGCTACTCATCCATGATGCAACTTAAATGGCTTGCAACTTCAAGTTGTGCTAGAAGCTCACAGTTTAAATGGTCACACAAGTTATAACATTCCAAAAGTAGCATCATACACACAGCAGAAGAGAGAAAGTTGCATCATCTGAAAATAACAAATTTTTGTGATCTGGCTTTGTCATATCATCTGTTGTAGCAATAATACAGCTGTTTGAGAAGTTAAAGAACCATTAGGATTATGAAGGTAGTAATGGAGGTTACATTAAATACTAATTAAGGTTCACATACATCTTCTTCCTGCCACGTATTACGCCTAGTGGCCTGTTACGGTCTCATTCCATCTCCTCATTGGATGGCCCAAAAAATGTTCTTCGTTGTAGTTGGTAATTTAATATTTGCTGAGGAATTCTTGTTGCAGGCTTCCTGAGCACATGGGACCTAAGTTTTGGCGGTAATTGTGAATTCTTTCTGAGAGGGTAGATGCTCAATTCTTTCATAATGTCTAATTCTTTTTCTTATCTAATTTAGTGCATTCTGCAGTTCTTCTTAAAATTTCATTTCATTGCCTGTGATGTGGTGCTCATCACATTTCGTATAGTCTTCAGTTCCATAACACGAGGACTGGTCTTGCCAATGTCTTATAGGCCTTTATCCGAGTGTGTCTAGACAAGAGACGGTTTGAAGTTGTTATTTATTGTACTCATTGCATAATTAAAACGATGTAGCTTCGTTGCTGTATCTTTTTCTGTTTCATAACTCATAAAGAAGCCTACATATTTAAAAAACGAAACCGTTCTGCTGCTTTATTGTAAAGGCAGAATTTATTTTGAAGATGATTTTTTCTAAGAAAGGTCCATTACTTTGGTGTTAGTTATTGAAATTTTCATACTATAAGTTTCAGAAATAAGTTGAGGTATATACTGTTAATAAAATAAACAATGCATTATTGAAGCATTGTGAAAGGATTCACTTGAGAACTTTCTGGCAGGTTATAATAGCTCAGAATATGCAATGATCAAGGGAGATAACAAGGAAGATTTATTGAGGCCAAAGAACATTTGCGGAAATTTAACACAGCTGTGTGTTAACTCTGGATATAACTTTAGAAATAAGCAACATAGTAGAATGCGCTATATGATATTGACATACCAGTGAAGGAAATTAAATGTAATATATTAATCCTCCTAATGTTAGGCAGGGTCCATCTCAAACATAGTCTTCAGTTTTTTAAACAAAATAGTGCATACTATAAAACAATATCTTTAGGGGATGCCAATTTTACTTTCTCTACTATGTGCAGTCCAGTGCAAAAAAGTGTGCTAATGCTTTTGTTTTTCTATAGTGTTTTTCTTTATTTAATGATGGCAGAATCTCCTTTTCAGTTGTATCTCACACCTGCAGAGTTGTGTTAATTTCTTATTGGTTTGAACAAAGTGAGTGGCAAACGCAGTGGGAAAAAGAAGCATTTTACCTGAGTGGCTTGAGGGTACTCACCAGACACTCAGCAGTTCTGTCCGTCTCTTATTGGTTTGATGTCAAAAGTCTGGCACTCAAATCTTAACCAATGAACAGTGGTCAATTTCAGGAGCGAAGGAAGCCAGGAAGCCATAAGACAAACATTATGTGGAGTGGTTGGATGAAACTGGCTTGTAAACAATGTCCCCTTTATTATATAAATTGGAAGGCGACCTATGATTCTCCTTGAACAGGATGACTCTTTGTAATGAATAGAGCAAAAACTCTTAGTGGAGTTTTGCTGTTTTTAAATTAGTTTTTGAGAAAAAAAAAAGCGAAAATTGTTTAATATTAATTCTATTTTAAATGAAGATTTTATAAAATTTAAATACTTTTTCAAATATTTCTTAGAGGGATTGAAAGATAAATATTTTCTGCCTGTTTACATACATTTTGAATTACAACAATTTGCACTCTATTATTATAAGCCTTCGAAATTTGTCTAAGTTGAATCTATATTGTTAGCCACGAACAACATGACAACACTATAAGATTGAAAGAAATGCACTTCAGCTGTTGTTTTACTGTGCTTATGGCTTGTTTTTGAAACACGGATTATCAGTTACAAAATACCTCACTTTACTAATGCCGAGTATCTTGAAATGCTACTCACTTACGGTGAAACACATTGTAATATGGCAGCTGCAGCAAGAATTCATCAAGAGAGATTTCCAAATAAATGAGCACCACATCATAGGACATTTGTTTTCGTCTGTCAAAGAGTTCTGGATACAGGAAGTGTATTTCCTCAAGTTGAAGGAGTTGGTCACAGAAATGCTGCACAAAAAGAAGAAATCCTTCACTTGGTGGAAGACTTGGAAGCAGCAGATGTGGTATAGTTCACACTATCGGTCCCACTGGACTGTTTTGAAACATTAAAAGAATTGCTATGCCCTTATACTCAGATGTCCAGTATCTCTGACACAGATTATGCACCAAGAGTAGCATTTTCCAAATGATTTCTTCAACAAGGAGGGAACTTTCCCCTTAAAATTCTTGCAATGGATAAAGCAACATTTATCAGACATGGAGTTACCATAATACACACACTGGGCTTATGACAATCCATACACAATAAAACAAGACAGCTTTCAGCACAGATTTTCTGTTAATGTTTGGGCAGGAATAATAGGAAACACATTAATTGGTCCACAGATTCTTCCTTGGGTTTTGACAGGAGTCAAATATTTCCAGTTTCTTCAAGAAACGTTACCAGTTCTGTTTGAGGATGTTCCGATGGCAGTAAAAATGTTATGTGGCTATTACATGATGGCGTACCTCCACACATAAGTAGAGCCATGTGTGGCCACCTACATAGAACACAGGATCATTCGGAATGGACCAACAAGTTGGCCACCAGATTGGCACATCTAAATCCTATCAAATCTATTTTCTTTGGGATGATATGAAAACTTGTGCATACATTACAGAAGTGCATGATATTGAAATGTTACAAGAAAGAATCTTCAAGCAGTAGAAGAAATAAAACAACTACCTGGACGTACTTTGGAGAGTGCAACAGAATTGGAGAAAATACTGTGAAGCAATGTGTTGGCAAGGGATGCACATTTTCAACAATTTCTATAAACATTAAAAAGAAGTTCTCATTGATTTTCTGTTCTTGTGTTGCTTTAATTATTCACAAAGAAATTAAGCATAAATCTTATAACTTGGGTTTTTCAAGCTTTTATTTACCTTTATAAATAAGTGCCCATATTAATAATTTGCATATAATTGTAAATGATTCCTCAATTTTATATTCTGTACGATATTTAGGCTGCATTACAATCATGTTTAGTTTTCTGTTTATTTGTATACTGGAAGTGTTTATTTGTTCATTGCCATAGCAGCAGAAGCTGAACAATTAAAAGTTAACCTTTGAATGTAAAGTGAACCTGTTGAATTTGCCATGTTGCAATATTGTGCAAAATAAAATAGTAATTATCTCAAGAACAGAAAGCTTTATGGAAAAAATTTATTAAAGAAAAACTCTCAAAACAATGTGGTCTTTCATAGTTTAAAAGGATGATTATAGGTCACCTTCCACTCTGCATGTGCCATTTGAAAGGAACAAAGCATATGGATAACATATTAAAAATTATTGCCCTTAATGAGCAAGATTATAGTGCAGCGAGGGCTGCAGAGCTATGGAGTATCTCAAGAACAGCATCAAACTAGTGGGAGAAATACCACGAAGGGAGTTACTGGACATACAAACCAGGTGGCATATTTGATTATAAATGCATAATGCAGTCCACATGACACCAGAAGCTTCAAAAACATCACAATGGGGTACAAACAAACTTAAAGGATACGCGGGGAAAAAAAAAAAAAAAGAAGTTTAATAAATAAAGTTTTCAGACGAGGTATAAAAGTATTTTTCTTTGAATAACTCATTTAATAGGTTCTCTTCTCCTTCTACCCCTTCTTCCTCTCATTATTATTCCCTTCTGATAATAACTATTTGCAAAGCAGCAAGAGCAATAAATGTTGATTTTGAATTATAAAATATTACAAACAAGCACGGTAAGGATCTGAGTTATACAAAATGAATCATGCAAAATGAAAAAGCATTACAAAAAGTTGAAAAACATAGCATTTTTGCATTATTTGCAAAGGGTTGGCAATCTTCTGTATATTCTTTTCCTTTTAAAACTCTGATAATAAAATATTTTTAAGATAATATTAATTCCAAATTAACTATGGCAATGAGAATCAGAGTAAAAAATTCAATGCCATAGTCAGGGTTCGAACCACTGATCTTCAGCCTCCTGTACCGCTGCTCGGCTGTCTGAACTATGATGTTGATATGACAACACCTCTTGAAATTCTCCATGTGACTCAATTTTCTCAGTAAAACACAAGATATCCTCAACTTCTCTTGAGATAACATACCCCAAAGTTAACTTACAAACTTTTTCATTCTGTTTCCACTTTTCCAGCCTACAAAAGAACAATTAATAAAACTGTATTGATTATGTTTTCTTAACAAATTTAAAACGGTCTTGGAGCCTAGCCTCTGGTGCACATACGCCATTGTGAAAGCCACCAATCAACTTGGGTTGCTAGAACTAAGTATGGGGTCGGGGTGGAACCATGAATGGAGAGGAGCTGCTTTACTAATCCCTTACCAACTTAACTCACAGCTCATTATACTGAAACTTTTTTTTTTGCACCAGTGTACTTGCAGTGAGTATAGAAAGTATTATATTCCATCCAAAAATTTGATACCGAGTTCACCAGAAATGCATGTTTTGATGCCCCCTGAATCCAAAAAAAAAAGCTTCTTAGAAAATGGTCCATATGTGTATCTGTGAACAGCACAATTCAAAACGAAAATTCAGATAGGTACCAAACTTGTATTTAAGTTCAGTATCTTGTAAGGATGCGACACGAAGACTTTCAAGAAAATCCTCCACCCCAAAACTCAGTTTACATGGATAATTTTTTCGAAAATTTTGATTTTCTAAAAAATGCTCTAATGATTAAAATACCATATATTAAAGACATTTGCATGACAAATAAAATGTATATCCTGAATTTTCCGAGAATAACCTGTGAAGTCCTCTTCATTTGGAAAGAATTTTGTATAATCTTGTATCACTGATAAACGTTACGCAATAGATGAAAACGTACTAGACAAGAAATTAGATCTCTTTAAAACACACAATTAATTTCAAATAACTTTTTAGTGGCATAAACCATTTCTGAGATATGCACTGTTAATGGTCTTAATTGTTCATTACTCGGTTATTTCCTTAAAGCCCTGACAACATTCAGTTATTTCTTGCAATTGCAGGAAACAGTATGGAATTTTAAGGCCAGCATGTAGCGTTCAGTTCTTAAACATTTGACTATCACTGTTCACTTTGTATCTATAATGAAATGTGTAATGTAGCTATTTCTGCAAAAGTTTATTTGGATTAAAATTAGTAGATGGAAAATAAGCTTTAGTAAGAATAGTTTGTATCCTCACTCATAAAGATTGAGAGTAGAGAAATTTATGTGAATGCATCATATCAGATTTTTCTCTTGGCCATGCAAAACCCATCTTGTAGTAAATGTACTTCAACTCAAGATTATAAAATACTCTTTCAAAATATACAAGCAATTTTAATATTAATACAGGTATTGGCATCCACTCTCATAACCTTCAGTGTTTCATAAGATTTTTTGAAGTTTGTAATAAATATAAGATCACTCTGATTACTATGTTCCATGTATTCGTATTGTTTATCATGTTAATTAATAATCAATAATGTTAAATATTCAATTTATTATTACATAACATTTTATAACAATTAGTATTTTTTCAAGTTTTACATGACGTCCAAAGACCCACATTGATAATTTATGTAGATTCCGTAACATAGAATTAAGAAGGTTAACAATAACAATACGATTCTTCTCAGCAGATAATCAAAATAAACTCTGACATTCATAGGAAGTTCTTGTAGAAAGCTTGGTCTCCAGCATACATCTCTTTTAGCAAGTAACTGACAAATCCACAATGTTCGCTGCTTAAAAATCCATTCCTTACCCCACACTTTCTTTCCACCTTTTTTTTTTTTGTTTACATCACACTAGCAAACTAATAGACAAGCACTCTGCAGAGAGAACTTATTTATCAGAGGGCATGCTCATCAAAACACAAAAAAAAATCTTGCATTCACATGACTTTGTCTACTCGCTATCAATTATTTTTATGTAGCTTGTACAAACTACTCTTATAAAAATTATTTGTCTCACTAGTTCATGTTAATCCAGATAAGCATTTGCAGAAATACTACACACTTCCTTGTGGATACATAAACCAAAGCGAGTCATATGTTTAAAACAGGGTCACTATCTGTTGACTTTGAAATTCCATACTATATGACATTGCAAAAACACCAACTGAATTATGACCACTTCAAAATGACAAAGGTATTGCGAAAAAAAGAAGAAGAAAGAAAGCCAATAACGAACATCTTGGAAATAATGTCACAAAAGTCATTTGAAATAAATTAGGTGTTTTAAATATACCTACATTTTTTGAGTAGTACATTTATGTCTATCTCTTGGTGGTCCCGTGTCGTAGATTTACGGCACGTAAAAGAACCTCAAGCCTGATAAAGAGGCCTCTGAGCAAAATTACCGGCCTTTCATGCCTAATATAGAATGGGACGCTAAGAACCATAGTAGTTAAAGAGCATCCATAAATAACTCAATTTAATTTAATTTTAATCTTAAAGTTTACCAGTCTATACATATTCTTTCCGAATGAAGAGGACTTCATGGACTATTCCCAGAAAATTCAAAATACAAATTTTAATTGCCATGTGAATAATTTTAATATTTGGTATTTTAATAAAAATGAGGCATTTTTGAGAAAATAAAAAATAACAAAAACATTTCCATAAAAAGGATAGTTTGGTGTGGTATTTATTGGACACAACACACTCTCTCCCTTTCTGACCTTTTTCTAAAACTGCTTTTTCTTTGACTCAAAACATGTATATTGAGTGAAATCTGAATACCAAAGTTTGGATGAAATGCAATATTTCCTCTCCTATAGGTATGTAGTAGAGAAAGTAAAAAGCAGACTAGAAAAGTTGTAGTGTAAAAAATTGCATCATCATTCTAGTAAGGTGTAAATACTCCATGTAACATTTCTGAAGGCCTGCAGTTTTCAAGCTGTGCAACAAAAAATGATGCATTATCACTTCAGCTGTATATCTCCTCTTGCAACTATCATATTTTGATTAATTGAAGAAACCGTTACATACAAGAATTGTCCGGTAAGTTGTCAGTCTGAGAAAGAAAACAAGTTTTTAAACCAACTTTTTTGTTTCTTTTTTCTTAACAGTCATCTTTCAAACCTACATATTCAACCAATGATACTCTAATCCAGGGCCAGGCTTTCTGTGGGTTTGTTTTTAAAAAATTTCATGAAAAATATATAAAATGTCATAATTATAGTTTAAAATATGGTAAAACTTTTGAGAAAACTTTGTGATAATTTTTAATGAGATAGCAGTGGCTCTCATTGTTGCAGCTGTGGCATGATGTTTTTGAAATTCAGCTAGAGACAAGCTTTCAGTAATTGTTATTGATTGTTGATCACATACATTGCTTATGGTCACATTTCCATCGGTTTATTTCTGTTGTTAGTTTCCATGTGGTCAATTATTTTTCTGCTACAGCAATTACTTCAAGAACTTCAAAACGAAAGCATTTGTAATGGAATGTTCCAAAAGCTCAGAAAAAAAGTTGAGTTTTATTTATGGATGCTCTTTAACTGCTGTAGTCCTTAGCTTTCCATTCTATATTGGGTGTGAAAGACCAGTAATTTTGCTCAGAGGGCTCTTTATCAGGCTTGAGGTTCTTTTACGTGCCGTAAATCTACAACACGGGACCATCGGCTTTACTTTCCGTTCTGAAGGACTTTTATGCCTGAAAAAAATCCATCACCCTCTGCCGTGTTTCGACTCACGACCTCAGGAACTAGAGACCAGCATGGTAACCACTACACCACAGAGGATGACCCAAAAGCTCAGGAAAATCCTGTCAGCTGTCATGGATGGTCCTGCAGATCATAAAATAGAATAATAACACAGTCTAAATTTTCAGGTTAATGTACCTTTCCAAATGAATTCCCATTCCTTTATGGCAAACATTTTCAAAATAAATAAATTTTTTAAAAATGCTATTTTTTGCTTTTACTATAAAAATAAAGAATTTTGCAAAAACAATCAATTTTCATAGAAATTTGCAACAAAATTATAGCCATAAATCTGTCACATTTGTCATAAATCGTCATGAACTTCTTGCTGCATCTCTCCATTATATTTTGCATTTATAATTAATAACAGAAAAACTTGGCCCTGCTCTAATCTCTTCATACCAAACAGTATAACATTATTTGACTACCTATGAGAATAAGAACGTATGTGACTTATGATCTCCACATTGTGGTAAATCCTAACCAGCGAGCCATTTCTTCAGATCCAGAAGAGGATAAACTCACTTAGAGCCAGTGAATATGAAAATGTGGTGCAGTACAAAGCACAAGTCATTCAAGTTTGCAGTCACAATAATTGAAGTATGTGCTGGTGCATTGTAAATGGAAAAAACTTCCTTGTTTAACAAATCCAGATATTTGGCTTTCTTAGCATCCTTCAACTGCTCCTGCAAGCTGCATACTCTTCTACATTTGTCGGTTTTGGCCTTTTCCAGGTAATCTACGAACACCACATTCTGGGCATCCCGGAAAGCAGTGGCCATCACTTTTCCTGCTGAAAGAATGCACTGAACCTTCTTTGTAGCACTTTCACCTTCCTACGCTCATCGTTTGCACTGTTGTTTCATTTCTGGTATGTGGTGATGATCCAATGTTTCATCAATAATGATGTAAAATCACAAATACAGGATGTCTACTGCCTTGAAGGTTTAAAATTCCAGTATTTCCAATGTAATTTTGACAAAATTCCAGTATTGCATCAGTCATCATATTACAGTAAAAATGCAGCAGTATTCTAATGTGTATTGTGGATAGCTTAACATTTTTACTGTTTTATTAGTTTCTATAGCCATAAAGTGAAGCTGTGTTTATTACTAGCTGCCATATCCGATGAACAGGTGGCTCTTTAAATCTCAAATGATGATTTAATTCAATTTACTCCCAGTACTCTTTATGAAATTATTGTACAATGATCTAGAATATGTTTTATACTGACTTCTCTCTATTACCTCTTAGAACTATAATTTGATAAAACTCCCATGCTAAACATAATAATGGGCCAAAGCTCACTTATATTCACAAAAATTGGAATGCAATATCAGCAGATTTTGTATTTATCTTAGCTTTCCTCATGTCCTACCATGCAACAATCTTCAAAATTCTGGAAATGTTGTATAGCCTGTAAAAAAATGTTAGGGATGAAAGATTGTCCAAATGTTTGAGTCATTTTTACATAAGATGAAAAATTATGAAGCAATAGATATCGTGCAAAACAATAACCTTCAAAAAACATTTATTTGATTAACAAGATCTTCCAAGAACCAATCATCTGAAAATTTAATTTGAAATAAATTAATGCTATGTGGACATTTCATCCATTTTTCCAGTATGTAGCCACTGATTCCAATATATCCATTTTTTAAAAAAGTTAAAGCATATTTCCAGTAACAGTAGACAACGTGCAAATAGTTGATACAGTTATGTCTGAACATGTCCAAATGCTCCTTTGAGATGTTCATGTAGATGTGCTTCAGACTGGTAGTAAACAAGCATAGCAACTATCACGCTATGAGCTTTCTCATATGTAAATGCTTGTCAAAAATGTTGCAGATACAATCTAATGAGATCTTGGCATCGTCAGCAAGCTAAAGTGCCTTGGTTTGTTCATTTGACACAGCATTATGGATTTTCACAATGTTTCCTTCAGTCGTAGCAACTTGTTAACAAGTACTGCAGAATTAGAAGAAATTATAAGCTTGATAGACTTATGCATCCAACAAAACTATTTACATTCAACAACAGGTTCTACAAGCAAGCACAAGGTCTAGCTATGGGAAGCCCTTTCTCATCCATCCTAGCAGATTTATACACGAGTCTCATATAAACACACGTAGTAAAAGCTTCCCCCCACATTTTCAAATTTTGGTTCAGATATGTAGATGATATCTTTGCAATCATGCCAAATAAACTCAAGGAAGACGCTCTGAAATACTAAATATGCAGGATGTACGTATAAAATTCACAATTGAAACTGAAGAAAATAATACCTTACCATTTTTGGACCTCAAAACAATCAGAAACCAGGAGAAATTTACCTTTGGAATCCACAGAAAATCAACACATGCAGATAATTACATTAAAAAGAATGAATGTAATCTAATCCTACACCAGCTTGCAGTGGTTAAACAACGTCCCTCTAAGCAGAAAAGAATATTCAAAAGAACGTCAATGCATACTGGAAACTGCAGTGGAAATGGCTTCAAACAGTTCAATAGTTATACTTGGCACAACAGTTCTAGACATGTGAAAATCTTAATGACAGCTATGAAGCGAGTTACTTACCAGATCAGGAGGTGACCGGTTGTCTGCATGCTGCAGGAGTGTGTGGGACAGTCATTGTCAAATATCCGCACACCAGTTATACACTGCACTGCACTATACTGATATACTTATACACAGTATATTTAAATCCTGTAAAAAGCGCTTAATATAAAAACCTGTCAATCATCTGCCTCCAATTCTTCCACACCTGAGAGCCTTTCCCCTTCTGCGGAATCACCCACATCATTGCCATCATTACTGCTGCTGCTTCTTTCTGCACCATTATCTTGGATGAGAATTCTTTCTATTTGACTTTCTACAATTCCATTTTTTTTAAAAATAACGATACTCAATTTATTCAACATGTAAACATACATTTCCCTATTCTGGCCTTCCAATTTCAGCAAATTGCTGGCGACATAACTGCTCCACATCTTTTAATTTAAAAGTGATATTTCTGCAGGACATCCATTTTTTGACATCAGCCCAGATTAATTTGATTGGGTAACATGGTGGCAGTCTAAATACATTATGGCCATGTTGTATTAATATCTGGTCAAGTATGTATGACTTTAATTAAGCTATATAGCTTTGTTTTACTCATGCTTTCATCTAAAGCTATATTATGCCTAAGTAACCAAGCTCTCATTTCTTCTTTCAAGGAATTTGAGGTAGGTGGTTTGTCAATTTGAGTGTTATGGTAAGAACCATTGTCGATAAGCAGAATGGACCCAGCAGGCACATTAGGTATCAACATGGTGTTGATTCACTTCTTGTAATTTTCTGTATTCATTTCTTGATGAATATCCCCTATTTTTTGTTGTGACTTGTAAAAGAAGGGCATTGGGACGATGCCGATCTTTCCAACAGTATGAATGATAATAAGTATTTGCCCTTTGGTAACAGGTGCCTATAAACCTAATTCACTATTGTCACTCCAACTTTTCGATGTTGTATGACTACTGTGTATGTATGACTCATCTTCATACACTATAGTTTGATCCCCTAATTTGTACCTCTGAGTAAGGTACTCTTCCAGCTGAGATCGTATGTCATGTTTTTCTATTAGAACCCTTCTATTTGATTTCGTTTTCTTCCACTTGAACCCTAAATCTTTTATAATTTTTCTGAGATTTGTAGCACCATCTTGAAAATTTATGCTGTCTTTCAGCTTGATGAGCAATCTGCTTATTGTTGGCACAGTTTTTTCTTCCACATAGAAATTGTGAGTCGTGTGCTAAATGATGCATTTGTCTATATCGTCTATTTCTGTAATACGTTTAGGGACCTTATGTTTCTTCCCACGTGTGTCAAATGATACTCTTTCATCCATATGTTTTTACTTATGATTGAGAACTCTGGAAGCGGAACTCAGTGAAACACCAACTGCTTTGGCTACTCTTTCTTTCACTCTCTTATGGCTTTTGTGGAACTTGGGTGAACATATATTTTCTTCTTTCATCTCTGCTTCTTGCTTCACGAAGTCGAGGACATTTGCAATTATTTCCCTGCTTTGACTATGTAGCACCTTACCACAACTTTGAAAACATAGGAGCCATGGCTATAAATACATCAAATATAAAATAAGCACTATTTAGATACTGCTCTCTTTGAAATTACAATCAGATGTGGACACTTTCTATGCAGGCTGTATGTGTTATGCACTGTGAGTAAGCAAAAGTATTATATCGCTTTTGTTGAGTAAGCTAAACATAAAGAATTCCTAGGCTCGGCAGCTGGGGTGGCAATCAGGATCACGATTCCAAAAGTTTCGCGCCAGCTATAAGATGTTCAAACAGAGCAGTAAACTCAAAGAAATAAACCAAACAACTACACTTGAGGTAATCAGTGACAATAACTGGAAATATAAAAAGTTAATTTATCATCCAGGGTGTTCAGAAAATTTGAGAAAATATTCAATAAGTTTGGCATCCGATTAGCTCCTCAAAACAGACACAACCTGAACAATTTACTGAACAAACCACTAAAAAGCACAGATACACTCAAATCAGCAATCTACCAGATCAAATGTGAAGATTGTGAAAACTTCTACATAGACAAAACGAAGAGAAATCTGAGAATCAGATTGAAAGAACACCAGAGAAATATAAAACAGAAACAGACAGACAAATCTGCTGTATCATACCATTTTTGGTCTGAGAACCACAATTGCTAAAACCAGTTTCCTCATTGCTAGAACTGACTATTTGGGAGAAAATATTCATTGTCAAGAATGAAGAAATTATCATAAGCTTTGAAATCCCGCCAATGAATAGGTTGTTAGAACCTTGTCACTCCACCAGTAGACAGCAGCAGCATCCAACCCAGCCAGAAAAGGAGGAAGAGGAAGCAAGCAGGAACATTCTTCAGTCACCAAACTGCTGATGAGGACGAATGCCCTCAAAAACGTTCCAGTTTTATTAACTTAGTAACTGAAGGTTTTGTGTAAAAATAGTGTGACTCATTCCTAATTCAACCAAACTTGGTATTTGAGTTCAGTATCAAGGATGCAACACAAAGATTTTCAAGAAAATCTCCCTTCCCTACCCTTTACATGGAACATTTTTAGAAAATTTTGATATTCTAAAAAATGGCTCTAACGATTTTGATTAAAATACCACATTTGAAAGATATTTACATGGCAAATAAAATGTATTCCTTGAATTTTCTGGAAATAACCTATGAAGTAGCTCTTCATTCGGGAGGAATTTTGTATAATCTTGTATAACTGACAAACATTAAGTGATAGATAAAAAAGTACCACACAAAAAATGTAGATCTCTTAAAACACACAATTTATTTAAAATAAGTAGCTTTTGGGGGGGGGGCATAAGCCATTTCTGAGATATCCATTATTAAAAGTTTGAATTGTTCAATACTTGTCATTCTTTTGAAGTCCCATCGATTTTCAATTGTTTCTCCTGATTGCATGGAAACAGTATAGAATTTTAAGGCCAGCATATAGCATCCAGTTTTTAAACATTTGACCATTGCTGTTCTCTCTCTATCTATAAGGAAATGTATAATGTAGCTATTTCTGCAAAGGTTTATTTGGATTAAAATGTAGTAAATAGAAAAATAAGCTTTACTAAGAATATTTTGTATACACATCAATAAAGAAATAGAGTAGAGAAACTTATGGGAATGTATCTTCAGATTGTTTTAAAGTATGGCACTAGCAACCCTTTATAGTATTTTTCACTAGCAGCAATTCGGTGTAACATTAAATAATACTGAAAAGCAAGGTTTTAATAAAGAAAATGAACAATGAAAATTAATTGAATGGAATGTTACACTCCACTATCCAGTGGATCACAGCTGATAATGTGGGCAAGATGTCTCCGAAACATGTTTGATGGTAATTCATAACAATAGTGAAGTGTAAAGTTCCATTCAATATTAATTTTTAATGTTATTACACTTCACTGTGCTTTCCTAATGCGTGATAATTACATAAATATTACTGTTTTCTGCACAAAAGTCCAAATATTCATTTCCAAAATGTACACCATGTTGAATCAAATGTTATGATGTCACTAGCACAGCATGTGGACATCACTGTAGATGTATTCAGAGAAAAACAAATACCTTTCCTTTCAGTGGTTTTCTACTAAGATGCATTCAAGAAGGAAAAAAATTTAATTTTACAGTAAAATATTCTGAATGTTTTGAGTTTGTGATGTGTGCAGAAGTTAATTACCTGACACTATTCCCTAAACATTTTCAAAGAAATAAACAACAAACAATTATAACCAAGTAAAAAATGTGCACTATCATTATTTTCTATAGGCAAATTTGACATACAGAAATAAGGTTGATTTAATTTTTTGAATTGTAAAAATATTTTCTCTTCAATTACTGTTCACTACCATGTGCTTATTATAATTACAATTTTCCATATTCTTTTTGGCTAAATTGTCATACTTTTGCCTGCATTAGGTCTTACTTTTGCCCACCTATATTAGGAATAAGGAAGTGAAAAATAATGAAATGAATTACCTTAGGAGTGAGTTTAGAACATGATGTGGTCTCTCCAATAATGTTGCCCACCTACCCACCCGTTTTAGGTGTTTTATTTATATAGGCAAATAGCGTGAGGAAGTCAACAAACGTAGCCATTTTTCCATGCAAAGTGGGTACTGCCAACCTAAATAATCAGTGAAATGCAGTGAATATGCGATGTGCTGTTGTTTTGTGAATGTGAATCATTGGAGTTTTAGACGCGCAGATCCCTGGGCTACGCTCTGTCGTCGCTCCGCCAACTTGCTGCACTCCTCTTCTTCTAAAAAACATCCCTCGGCTACGCTTTGAGGCTGAGGGCCCTCAATCTCTCGGCTACGCTTTGAGGCTGAGTATCTTACCGGCTTCGGTGGCATTATTCATATGTTGGTAGCATTACGTTAGAGCAGCGTAAGACCTAATGCGGTTAAAAGTGACACAAATGCGGGCAAAAGTATGACAATTTACCCTTATTTTTAACTATGAGCCATAAATATGTGAAGACTGCAAAATTAAATCAATAATTGTGGTTTGAGTTCATAATTACATAGTAGGTATCCTAAAGCTAGAAAAAGAGTAACCAAGCAGTACTAAGAAGTAATTTAGAACTGCTTATTGCAATTACCTGTAGAAATAATGAGAATGTGGTAATACTGAATTCAGCTGCACTTTAAAGGAGTTATAATCCGCCTCTGACCATACTTCTTGTAAACATATAACATCATACTTTTGAAGAGCTAATTTATCTGCTATAGCTTTCATGCGTTGATGTCTATCCTTTGAAATCAGTGGTATGCCCCTAAAAGGGGGAAAAGAAGCAGATAAATATTAGATGCACTCAATGAAAACTTAACCATTAAAGAACTAGGGTAGATTCCACAACTTTAAAGTAATAAATACAGTGAATAAGTCGTTACTGCGGCTGAAAAACAATTGTGAAACATCTTATTGTATGCCTGAAGTACTTCAAACATATTGTATAAACATTATATATATTTATTTTATTTAAAGTAAATAATTGTTTATCATTGTAACATAAGCAAATCTAATACAAAATTAATAAAAAGGCTTATTTTGTTCAATACTGTCCGTCAATGTCCTGTGTTCTTTCTGATTAATAAAATGCACTAAGATCTTATCTCCTGAAATAAATTTTATGGGTTACACCCCCTAAATTATTATTGTTCATACCAGCAATTCAGGGTGAAGACGTTGATTAATGCAGCCATGGTTGTTGACTTTCTTTAAAATGCGATATAATACTATAGAAAATTATTAAATATTGTGGTCCCAATCATTTGTTTACTATTTATTTACACTAAAGTTTTAACCTCTTCCATTTTCATCGCGCTACTGCACCGTGTTTTGTCAATCGAATGGATAACCACAGTTTTTTAGATAACTTATCAGCGCTGTTCTATAGTGTTGCTTATAATTTGAGAAATATCTCATATTTATGAATATGAAGGTCAAAAACCTTCCAACATTCCATTCATTTTGCATGAGTAAAATTATTTTTAATTAATTGAGCAGATACAAGCAATAAAGTTGAATTTTATCTCTAGTTTTACCAACGTTGCCAACATATACATATATATCTTAGATGAGTAAAATATTTTATTCGGGTAAAAGAGCATTTATTCATGCATAAACACGATTTTAGTACAACAAAGAAAGAGCATGATAATATTTATACGATTTTTATATTGACACTAGCTTGTACTCCTTCTGTATGCTGGAAATCTGGCAACATCCAAAGAGGACAACTGTTTGTTTGTGATTGGTCACAGGAGAAACTAACCGGTAGGGGAAACCTCGTAGTCTCGAATAATCAGGAAGTAATTGTTGAGTCAGTATTTTGGTGTTCGCATTTATTTATTAAAATATTTAAGAGGTGTGGCTATGATCTCAAGCATCATTTTCTGCTGTTTTTAATGTGATTTGAATACTACGGCTGTTACGCGAGATTTATTGCATTTGTGTACAACGTGACATTTTTACAGGTAATTTAATGGGATTAGGTCTGTAAATCAATGAAATAAAACGTGTGTATTTAGTTAGTGGATTTGTGTTACGCTAAAGGTAGTATTAATTGCTGCTGAGTTGAAATACTTTCATGACATTGTGCAAAATCACGAGGACGCTGTAGGAATCTACAACCTGCTTTTCTTGTGTACTTACAGGGAAGAGCAGTATTTCATCATCATGAAAAACTATATTAGAAGAGGCCTAGTCTTAGTAATAGCGTTCCTATTTGTCACGTCTTTATGCAAAGCGCAAGACGAAGACGGCGAAGATGATGATGATGAAGCTGTAGTTACAACCGAAGTGAGTATTGCAGAACGTTGGGTGTAGGAACAAGCCTACATTCCTGTGCCAAGCGAAAATCATTAATGGTTAAAATATTTTTTCAGGAAGAGCCAGTTGTTGAGGACGTTGCATATTCGAGCCCAAGCCCATCGGGACAATATTATTTTGCAGAGCACTTTGATGACATAAATCAATTCAATAAGAAATGGGTTCTCTCAGAAGCAAAAAAGGACAATATTGATGATGAAATAGCTAAATATGATGGTAAGTAAAGGCAGCTATTACAGAATAATTTTAGAGTTGTTCAGATTCTTATGAAATATACATTTGAAATGGTTGGTTCTGACGTCTTTTCACGTGCAAACTATACTTCCCTTACCCCATTGCTTTAAAATAAATCACAGTGTATTCCTTTCATGTGCAAACTTTTCTTTCCTTGACCATTTCCTTTAAAACAATGTATTGTTTAACAAAAGGGAAGTGTCACAATCTGAACGATGATAAATCCATCTCATTGTTGCAAATTTAGATTCCGCTTTCTCCCTCCACCATGGCTAAGGCTCACTCCTCCAGTACCTCTGACCAGTGACCTACGCCACCCCCGGCCACTTTAGTGTTCAGGGAATCATCTTGTATGGAGTGCAATCAGAAAATGCTTGGATATGGCAGGTAATCGCAGGATCCCATCAATTTCACTATTCCTTAATTGGTTCTGATTACCTAAAAGTTCGTGATGCAAGTTGTACAACTTTCAACAACTGTGCATTGAGGATACTCCTGCATCACACAAAACAGTATTAACTTGTTAACTGCAAAGCCATAATCTGTAATTGCCATATGTTAATTGAGTGACATGACTAAGCAATGACTCTCTCTGCCCAGTTTGCAGGCTCAATCCCAGCTGCTTAAATATACTGGTCTCATGACAGTAATTCTACTAGCATATAAAAGAGATCTTGCAGGACAAATTCCAGCGTACTGTGTTGAAATGATCCTCACCATTGCTGGGGTCTTTGAATAAACTTTTATTAACTTACTAAGTCCATTGCTGATCATGGAGATGAACCGTCTCTGAAACATTTTCAAGTAAAAAACTTTTAGTGATGTTAGTGATACTATAACCAACTCATCTTTGTTTAGTAATAAACACATCACTCTTTCTAGTCTTCTGTTATAGATATATCTTAGGTATATTTGTAACAAGTATATATCAAGCTAGTCCTGTGCTGTGGTGCAGCGGGCTAGAGCATGGAGTTCTGGACTTGGAATGTGCCTGCATTTGATCCAACCCATATGGGTTCAGATTTTAAGGCCTAGTTGTAGGACTAGAGCTCACTCAGCATTGTGAGGAAATAGAGGAGCTGTAATAGGTAACAGTCCTTGCTATAAAAGCCAATGCTCTGGTTGAGGGAAGCATGGTGCTGGCCCCTTCATCTGCCCTTATCGGTTGGATGATTGTGCACCTCTACAGTGCATAAGTGGACATGAGTCTGGCAGTCAGATTAACGAGACTCTGGTTCAACCCCGAACTGTTGCTCCATAATTGAAGTCTGAAATATATCAAGCTCTATCAGGGATCTTTGATAAATTTATGCCGCAGCTAGAAAGTGCTCTGAAAATTCTGTTCAAGCCAGAGGCACATGTGCAGCGATATTAACAATTTAATACCAAATGTAAGAAAGATTAATATAATTTTTGCCAGTTATAAATGGATTTTTAAATCATTTTACACTTATTGCCAGTTATAGTTATAGTGAAACTCAATCTGTTACAAACTGTCCTCAAGTGTAAGGAAGCCTTAAAAGCAGGGCATGGCAAATGTTTACTTCATCTAGGAGCCAGGATATTTTTCTAACACTTGTGGATTATTTTATATCTTTTTTTAAACAATTACACTACTAAACAAGGAGCATTTGTCCACAGCTTTTGTAGAGTCAAATTCCTTCGTATGCTCCATTAATTTTGATCATCAAATTATTTTGACTTTCAACTTGTGATAAAGATCTGAGGTTATTTTTCAAAAGATTCATTTCACTGAAGCCTCTTTCGCAACACACAGTAAACATCAGTAGGACAGGGGAGTGCTAAGCAAGCAGTGGAAGAGAGTGGATGTGTGAGGAGGAAGCTCCTGGAATGGAAGAAAGAAGGGCTTAAGTAACCATGGGAATTGGTATTGAGGTGCACAGGGCAAGAAATGGAGCATTTAATAAATTAAAATGGAAGGATTTCAAAACAAACAAAGGTGTAGAAGAGATGGTAAACATGTTTCTTCTCACATGTATAATAGGTATACTATTGGTAATTGGTGGAGTTGAAATCAACCCTGGGCCAAATGGGGATCGAAACGTCATGGAACAAACGTTTGCATACATTAAAGATATGGATGAGAGATTAGGAAATAAACTCAATGGAATGGAAAAGGAACTAATAGATATTAAGGGAGAGATTAAAAATGAAATGCAAGATATACGAAATGAGGTACAGAAAGTTAAAAGAAGAGTTGAGCTGCTGGAAGAGACACACCGAAGATTTAATTTGGTTATAGCAGGAGTGAAAGAAAGGAATGGAGTATGGCCTGTAGATGAGGTCAGAGAGATTATAGAAGGAAAGCTTGGTTTGAAGCTACAGGGCTGGGAGATTAGAGAAGCATTTAGAGTGGGGAGATCAAGAGGAGCCAGAATGATAGTTGCAAGATTTACGTCAGTGCAGTTTTTTATGAAGTATTGAAGAAATCAAAGCTACTAAAAGGAACAAATATTTTTATAAATAGAGATTTATCGGTGGAACAACGGTTCTTGAAGGATTTAATACAATAAATGATGCTGGCAAGAATGGAAGGGAAACGGGCCTTCATAAAGAATCTACGATTATGGGTTGATGGGCATATGGTGATGGGATACGAAAGTGACACAAGGAACAGCAGATCGCAGGAGCAGGATATGATTCAACGAAATACATCCGAGACTAGAGAGAAGGAATGCAGTGGAAGTCCAAAGAGCAATCGGAGACCAGAGGATAAGGATCGACATATGGAAGTTATGTCACCGGCATGTGGCGCTGGCGGAAAGAAGATGACGGTGTTAGAGAGTAGGCGTGGCCAAGACACAGTCAGAACGTCAGATCAGAGTGACGCAAGGGCATCAGCTGGCGAAACAAGGAAAATGGAAGTTACGTCACTGCTACGTGGGGCTGGCGGGAAGAAGATGGCTGAGTCAGAGAAGAGATTAGGAGCCGAGGCAGTGACGTCAGATCAGAGTAATGTATGGACACAGCTGGCAAAGTTAGGAAAGTGGCATCATCGAGGAGGGAGGGAGTTCAATCGCCACGTGATATGATTGCGGGCAGGGCAGAGGCGTGGTTTCAGAGTGGCGAATTGGTGGAAGAAGAAAGTATTGTGTTGACACCCAATGGGAGTCTACGGATTTTGGACAGAAACAAAGCGGGATCGTTAAAGGAGCCAACAGAAATAAATTTATGGAGTAGGAAAGTGTGCCATACATATAGAAATATTGCAGGCTCTGTGAGAAGTATGGGTAAACAGAAGCAGTAATAATGAGTAAGTAAATAGAATAGGGAGGGAGAGTGACTATAGAATGTATAGAAAGGAACAAATTAGACAAAGTAAAGACAAGGTATTCATAAGCAAGTGATAGATTTTATGAAATCGTGAAGGAATGATTTAGATATAAAGGACTGTAAATACGAGAGGGCTAGGAGGGAGAGGTACATTTCTTAGTATGAACAAGCAAGTGTTGTTATGGACGATCAGTACGGGGTACAAATAAACATTCTTTAAATTGCATCTAATAGTTCCCATTTCCCGCTGATAGGGAATATTAAAGACGGCGGAGGAAGCAAGGGAAGGAGATGGGAAGGGGAGAGGAACAGTAAGCAGTATAGTGAATTTAAATGAGAAACGTTAGCGATATGAAGCTAACTCAACACACATGCTTTGTAAATGCAGAAGCTTGGGTACGATCGACAAAAGGAGCCAGGGCTCGACGCTGATCATGCCCAAATGTATTGTATTAGCTCAACACTCAATAAAGATATTAGTGCCAGTAGGACAGATGCTATGCACAGTAATTTTTCTAGCATTCAAAATCTTTCAGCATTTGTTATTGCCAAACTAAGAAGCCCACTTAATTTCTTCCCCTTCCCCAACACTTTAAATACATACCACTTATTGAGAATGTCCTGTAAATATTCTTCTTTTACATCAGACATTGAGATTTGTTTTTTGAAGTGATCTATGAAGGCTATCTCACTGATACCAAAATCATGTAAATCTCAACCACTTTTTAGTTGGCCAGGCAAAGGTGTCAAAACACTTACGTGGACCTTTTGATGCCTTCATTGTTTAAAAATCTTTCTTGTAAATACTTCATTGCATGATGAATAAGGTTGTCTCAGCTTCAGTAGAAGCACTTGTTGTGTTAATGAGTCTGTGCAGCTGTACTTCTTGAAATGTACCATTTAAAGATGTATTTGCAATAAATTTATACTGGATTCAGCCTTGGTTTAATCCTGAAGTTGACAAACACACTGTCCATCTGCTAAAAGGCTGCCACCATTGGTACTTCCTATCCCATTCTATTATTGATTTACTAATCCCTCTTCCATTCAAAATGGAGAACTAAACATGCACACATATTGTGAACATTTTAAAATTCCAAACAATGGTACATATACAGTCCTTTCGTCATTCAAAACCCATGTATTGTTCTCTCCACTTCTTAAAAGTGTACCCCTTGTGATGCCTTCTTGCTGATGGACTAATCATTGGCTTTGCCATGGTTGTACATTAACTTTTATGTTTAATGCTCACCTCACCGTTGATGCAGTAATTTGTATCACAAATTACTTAAATGTAAATAATGATTGTAATATGAATATGCATTTTTATGTGACATTGATTTCAGATGTTTATTGATTGTAAATATTGTTGGGAAGTAAGTTTATAGGGCCTTACTGAAACTGTCAATAATAGCGCAATAATGCAGCGAGGGGGTGAGCTGTTTATCATTATTGGAAACGAGGAAGTTACGTAATGTTGGCGCGTTTTCGGTAGAAACTTCTGGAATGTTTCCTCCCTAAAAGCATATGTATTCGTGGTTTTCATTGGATATTAAAATAGACACTAATGTTGGCGCGTTTTATTAGCCAATTGCAGTTCAGTTATAATCTTTAGGCGTATCTGGACGAGGGCGTATAAATAGGGTAGGTTGGAGGTAAAGTCAGTCAGTCCTTCAGTTCGCCGAAAGCATTCATACATTACACGTCGTATTTTGTGCAGTTCATAAAAAATCTGTGTACACTACACGTCGTATTCAGTCAGTCAGTTCGTCGAAAGTATTAGTACGGCATACATCGGATATAGATTCACAAGTTACGCGCAGCAGAATTATGAAAGATCTAAAGTATGGTAAAGTTAATTATACAAAAGATTGAAGTACGTGGATTAAAAGTGATCAGTAAGAAGTTATTATAACAGTTTCAGTTTGGCGAGTATCTAGATCAATATGTAAAAGTGATAGTGAACGTGTTCGACAATAAAAATTATAAAACAAATTTCTTCATCAGTGTAATTTTTGGATAAAAGATTCCTTTCCGTTTCACAACCTGTATAGAGATACGTGCCCAAGCCAACAGGATAATAGCTAGCCGGAGGACATTTGAAATGAAATCAAACAAAAGCTAATACTGCCACAAATTGCTAACACTAGATGGAGCTACAAACCGAACAAATGAATGACGTCACAAGATGGCAACGCGTGAAGTAAACACACATACATAAACATCACAAGCATCAACATTATAAGTAAATACCGTCGCACCGTGACATCTAAAGCAGATCATGCCACGCAACTTAATGTCACATTAACCTTGTGTTGCATTTAATTTCTGTTGTTATTTTGTGATTATAGAACAGTTTTCCTTTCCTAGTGTTCTGTGAGGCATAAGGTAAAGGGTGCCTGTGTGCAATGCTTATGGTTGTATAAATAATTCCGGCATAAACAGGAAAAATGTTGTTTATTACTCATTCCCTTATAGAGATAAGAATCGACATGTGTACAACAAATGTGTTGCTGCTATGAAATGCAAACCTTCCTGCCAACCAAAAATGCTAGAGTATGTGGAATTCATTTCAAAGAAAGTGATATTAATGAGTCGTATGTTATAAAAGTAAGAATAATGAAAGACATCCTCCATGGTCTAGTGGTACCTGCTAGCCTCTGGTTCCCGAGGTCACAAGTTCAAACCTGGCAGAAGGCGATGGAATTTTTTGGACATAAAAATCCTTAGCATGGCTTCCTTCGGAGGGCAAGTAAAGCTGGTGGTCCTGTGTTGTACATTTACGGCACGTAAAAGAACCCCAAGCCTGATAAAGAGGTCTCTGAGCAAGATTTCCAGTCTTTAATGCCCAATATGGAATTGGATGCTAAGAACCATAGCAGTTAAAAAGTGCCCATAAACAAAACTCAATTTAATTTTTAGTTTAAGAATAATGAGCGGTCTTTCATGAATGGAAGCATTCTGTTAATCATCTGTGGTGGGCATCCTGTGAAAGTTACTGTACTCTCAAAGGAAAAGTCCACATCGGTTCTAAATAGTATTACTAATGTCCATAATTGGGTAGGTTTTGAGAAATTTCATTCATGTGCTTATAGTGAAGGAAAAATTAAAAACACAAACTGGCTATTCTACAGCATACAACAATTTGTGTAGTATCATAAATAATTGAAGATATTTAAGTGACAGTATGCATATAAATCATTTTCATCATACAGGGAGCATTGAATCCTATCACAATGAGTGTTTGAAGTGTGCCCCAAATCAAACACATTTCTAGGCATGCATTAAGAAAATTAAATTGAGTTTTTATTTATGGACACTCTTTTAACTACTTCAGGATACCTACTTCGCAGGTCAGAAAATAAATTTAAACCTGTGGAATATAATCAAAAGAGGATCTGCTATAGCAAAAGCTCAAATTAATATTAATAATATTGAAGATGAATAACAAAAATGTCTAATCCTGAAGTAGCTCCTAATATCCTTAAACTCTATTTGAATTTAGCATACCTAACTTAAACCTGAATACTGAAAATTTAGAAGATGGATTCTACTTTCCTAAATTTTCCTTTCCAAATGAGCTACCTTAATGTGAGCTGAATTTTACTTCTCCATTTGAAATTGGTCAAATTCTACACTTGCTGAAAACTAAGAACTCAATAGGTTTCTATGAAACCATGGTTAGAATACTAAAGGAGTGTTCCTGGATTATGTGTGTACACATAAGTTGCTTGTGTGACAAATCTTTACAAAATACCATACTTCCTAACATAAATAAAATATTTGAAAGAATAATTTATAAGAGCTTTACCAACATTTTGAAATACACAAATTACTGCTAAAAGAGCAATTTGACTTCAGAATTCAAGTTCCAACAGAGAATGCCACTTATTCTCTTAAAAGTAAAAGATTAAGGTGTATGAATAAAAGAATAGATGTAGGATAAATTTTACTGTGCTGGCCATGGTATTTATCAATTTAAAATTCTATGGCATAAAAGATAATCCAGAGCTGCCTGCACCATATATAACAGGAAACAAAATCTACAGCTGTTTGCATCATATACAAAATAACAGAAATAAAGAGTTTAAATGCAAAGTATTTAAAGCCTCTTAAATACAGTGTGTAATGTGCATAATAATTTTGTGGGCTGGGGAATAATAGTCCTCCAAGGTTCAATGCTTGGCCCTCTACTTTTCTCATTACATAGATGATTTGAGGCTGGTTCACAACAGCCCGAGAACAGTAATAAAAATGGAAATGAGAATGGGAAGCAATGCACATACAAGCTTTTGGTTCACAATAGTCCCATAATGAGAATGGAAATGGATATGGATGATCATATCGATCACAAAGTGGAAAGTCGATTTTGCACATTTGGATTTCATTTGTTTTTAACTGACCAATGATATTTTTTCACTAGCGTCAAATTCAGGCAACATAATGCAGGTTAACCAATGCCAAAATTTGATAGGGTAAACATCTAAATGCAGATCCATTACATTTTCTAGTCATACTGAGCTTCATTCCTTTATTTAATGACACACATTAAAGTTATTTGTTCTTTGTTAATTTCTACTGATTATTGCTTTTCTTTGTAGTGCTCGCTATAGTTTTTGAGGCAATAGCCAGTTTTGAGTTACATATAAACAAACTACAGATGACCCTTTCACTAGAATGATCATGCTCAATAGATCTGTAGGTGTCGGGTTCTGAGGTTAGGACATGCATATGTAAAATTTCTTCCAGTTTCATGTTTCCAGCTTGTGACTAAAGAGAGCACTAGCGACTTTCAGGTCAAAGCCATGAATAATCTCAGCTCTGAAGAGAGTAATATGTACAATATGGATCTAATGTACTGTGCCTGGGAACGAGAACAAGAAAGCTAAAACTTGGCCAAGCCTTCTTTCCCATTTCCAGGGCCTGGGAAAACTTCCCATCAATTGTGAACAGTCCCATTAAAATACAGGTATTTCAGCTTTGTCATTCTTGTTCTGGTTGTTGTGAACCAACCTTTATGGCCTGCAATCAAAAATAGGGCTGTTGTAATCCCATTTTGATTGATACTAGTGCAGTAATATATGCCAGAAGTTTACATGATATTAGCAGTAAGTTAAATGGTGTACTCAATGAAATGTGTAAATACTTTAAAGCAAGCAAACTTGCTGGTAACTTTGGTAAAACCAATATAATGAAATTCATTACTTATGGCCCCGGGATCCAAGTATGTAAATATGAAATAACAGAAGAATTAAAAAAAACGATGTAACTAAGTTCTTGAGTTCACAGATTAGCTTACCACTGAAACCCTGTTTCTTCTAAGCTTACTCTGCATTTAAACATATCAAACTATGTTACTCCGCTTTCCCTTTACCTTGATTAACTAAAATTACCACTGGAGACCATGGATCAACAGACGACACATTCATGATTGAATAGTATCAACATGCACTCATACAGTTGAAGTGACAGCAGCATGCAGTTGTAAAATATTAATATTTAACTTACAGTTACAGAGTGTTTGCTGGTGGTGCAATTCCTTCCATGTGAGAGTCTGATTCTGTGATGTCAGGTTCACTATCAGAAAAACTTTCCAGATAGCTGTCCAGTTGTTTTAATTTCCTTTCAGAATTTCCCTACACTGCTGACACTTACACCCACAAATTCAGATCCGTGGACTAGTGGTACCGTGCTAGCCTCTAGTTCCCACCAAGGTCGCGGGTTCAAACCCGACAGAGGGCGATGGATTTTTTCGGATGTAAAAATCCTTAGCATGGCTTCCTTCAGAAGGGAAGTAAAGCTGGTGGTCCCATGTCATAGATTTACAGCACATAAAATAATCTCAAGCCTGATAAAGAGGCCTCTGAGCAAAATTATCGGTCTTTTATGCCCAATATAGAATGGGACACTAAGGACCATAGTAGTTAGAGAGCGTCCATAAATAAAACTCAATTTAACTTATTCATAAATTCAGATACAAGCCCCTCTATTTGCCGTATAGGATTTTCTCTCCATTAAATAAGGATTTCCCCTTAAGATGTTTGAGCTCAAAGCTAACCACGGATTCTGCCATTATGCTGCATCTATACAATATACAGAAAACTTTCAGTTGTCAGTGAGTAACATTCAGTGTTAATGCACTTCAGCTTTATGTTTAACTGGGACATCTGTGGCCAAGCTTCAAGCAGTAAACATGCAGTAGTCTAATCAAAGTGCACGTGCCTTCTGCTACACAAGTCAAGTTTAAACAGGAGAACTAATCTCCGACACATTTTACAATACTGTGATGTTAATATACAAATGAGCAGTCGTGGCTCGTGACTGTTTAAACTTATGTGCTGCACAATACAACAACAATAATATATTTTATTTTAATAGCGCTCACCCTAATGATGAAAATTGAAGTCCATTCTCCTTTCCTTCTTGGTTGGTGGCAAACTTCTCAATCACCTTCATATTGAATCCTTCCATTTGTAGCACTCTCTCTCTCTCGCCTCTCTAGCATTGCAAGGGCTATCAAGCAGTCTTGACTCGTGGAATTCCTCAGAAATTTTTAAATTCTTTTTAGAGTGGAAAAGTATTGCTGCGGCTCTGAAATTGTCATAGGTGCTGTCACCAGGAGTTTTGGAAACTTGGCTAACTCACAAAATGCATCTTAGATTAAACTGTTTTAAAATTAGTAGAACAGAGGAATACCACCTGCTCTATTCCTGAAGTCCAGTCAGGAATATAATATACAGCTCTGTTTTAAGTCTTGTTTTTTTCAAACAAGGACTAATTTTGCAATAGTTCATCAAGGAGATTGGAAATTCCTTTAATAATTCAAAAAAAATTTCAAGTGTAAATGGTCCAGAGACTGAAAACAATTCGAGCCTCTTCTGTGACTCAATTGCATACTTCCTTTGCATCATTGACCGTGCAAGAGTTTCTTCAGCATTTGGCAGAAGTTGCATCATTATCACTATCATTCAAAGAATGCCTGATATTTATTGCTTGAATAAATGTTGTCGCATTACTTTTCACCTTAACCACATTAATGGCTCTGACATGCAACATTGGGTAACTCTTAAGCTCTATGGGCCTCCACTCATTTGAGTATTATTTCACTCGCTTCACTTAATTTTTCACTTCATTGATGTCATTATTATCAGTGATAAAAATTATTGCAGACATATTATTTGTATCAGTTGTAAATGTGGACAAAATTTGGCTTGTAACAAGACTGCTTTTCATTTGTCAATTCTGTTGGGACAGAATGCAAGTTCATGCAGGCAAAGTTCACAGCATTAAAGTGTGTGTAAAAAACTATGTGAATTCATGTAAAGCTTATTTTTGCCCAGGAGTGGATATAATACAGTATACCATGATACTTTGAAGGTTATACAAGCGTTGCTTCAGAAGCCAGCATCTACTGGTTTATTTGAACAGTAGGCCAGTAGGAGAAAATGCTGCTATTTTTACTTTCTCCCCCACCTATACCCATAGTAGATAGAGGAAATACTATATTCCATCCAAAAATTCAGTATTGTGATTTCACCAGAAATACATGAGTTTTTAGGTCCCATGAACCAAAAACTTAACTGTTTCTGAATGTTGTACATAATGAGTACTTGTTGCTTAATTTGAAATCATTCCTCGACAAAAATATATTGTGAATAATCTGAATAGAAAAATCACTTTTTATATACTATGGTACATAATGGATAAATGCGAATTTTTCATGGTAGAGAAAATGTATGTGTGTTCACATAAGGTTTTTTTTTAAAATTTCATTTGTATAGCCCTCTGTTACTATTATGATCATATTGGGTCTCTGACTTGAGACACAATTTGTGGACTGCAAATTATTTAACATTGGTTTTTAATCATTTCTACCCTGAAATATGCACATTCATTCCCACATAAATACTTCCATATCTGTGAAGGATAGAGAAAGATTCTAATTAAAGAAAATTTCTCCCACCTAGCCAGGAATCAAACCTGGGACCTCTGGTTTGAGAAGCTACTCATCAAATTCTTTGGACCACAAAAAAAGATGAAAAATATTAAAAATTGAGCAAAGGAACAGAACAACATATGTGAGGTGCAAGCAAGTCAAACTTGTTCCAGATTACAGCCAAGCATGCTCACTTTTAATTTCTCAATATGTGTGGCTCAATGGCTCAAAGTGGTAAATGGATGGTACATTACATTAAGCTTCTGTTATAATACTTTCCTATCTACTTCATGTTAATCAAGATAAACATTTGCAGAAACAGTTTCATTACTCATTTTGTTGTAGGTATTGGGATGTACATAGGAAACTTTTCTGTGTTGTTGCTTTAATGGTTTCCTTGCAATTCAAAGTTATACAAAATTAATCAAATATAGGGGACTTCACAGTCTATTCACGGCCTCCATGGTGTTGTGGTTATCATGCTCCTGAGGTCACAGGTTCAAACCTGGCAGAAGGTGATAGATTTTTTAAGGCGTAAAAATCCTTAGCATGGTTTCCTTCGGAAGGGACGTAAAGCCGGTGGTCCCTGTCGTAGATTTACAGCACGTAAAAGAACTTCAAGCCTGATAAAGAGGCCTCTGAGCAAAATTACCGGTCTTCCATGTCCAATATAGTTTGGGACGCTAAGGACCACGGCAGTTAAAGAGCGTCTGTAAATAAAACTTGTTTTAATTCATTTTTACAGGCTATTCACAGAAAATTCAAGATAAACATTTTATTACCCATCCAAATATTTTAAACATATGGTATTGTAATAAAATTCTTTGGAGCCATTTGGGGGAAGTCAAAAGTGACAAAAGCTTTTCCATGTAAAGGGTATTTTGGGTTGGGGATCTTCTTAAAAACCTTTGTATCTCATCCTTGGAAGATGCTGAACTTAAATACCAAGTTTGGTGTTCATCCAACTTTTCATTTTTGAGTTGTGCTGTTCACACATACACTGATGTTCTTCTAAAATTGCTTTATGTGCATACTTGCCAACTTTAACAGCATGCCCATAAAATGTATAGGAGCAGAGGCATTTTTATCATAGATATAACAAAGTATTAAATTCTATTGGATTATATTGTAACTTAAGGTCACAGACTGAATGTAACACACTAATATGCAGTCCAAATCTCTTGACATTTGTGCTGATATGTTGGATGTATTACTTATTGTTATTGTTATATACATACAGCCAGTCACTTGTGTAACCTGTTTTGTTTATCTACTTAGGTAACTCTTTGTCGTTCCCGTTTTTTTTTTTTTTTTTTTTTTGTATTTTTCTCTCTATGTATTGAGGGTGTGGTCAGCGCTTTGCCTTATGCAAGTGGTGGAAGGAGTTTTTACCGCATTGCAGATACGGTGTGGTTACCGGACAGATGTTCATCCCAGAGTGGAAGCATTTCTTGAATTTTGTGTTCGTCAGTTTAGCCAATATTTAGCAGTTTTGATTTGTTTTATTGACAAGAGTTTATTAATTAAAAGGAGAGTTGTTTTTCCAAATTTTCCTGGCGGCCTTATTATTGCTGAGCGTCGTTTGATGGATGTCTGGGATTTCTCCATAAGCTAAGGTAGGCTTTGTCCTCAGTGTTTTTGTATTTTGGTTAGGGTGGATGGAGTTTAGGGCAGAAACCGAAAAATATCGTTTTTCAGGTAACTTGCAAGTGACTGGCTATCATTATACATAGTTTTAAGTGAGTGCTTGTGAATTTTGTTTTTCTTAAATTTTATACATGGTAGTTGAAGGCACGGATTCTTTGCGATAAATGCAGGTGCATTTATGTATCTTATATTTCAACACTCCTCCCAAAATTTTTCTGTATCAGAAAAGTAAGATAACTTGTGAACATATCACATTTGCGATGTATTTCTGAGTCATAGTTGATATAGATGCATCCATTGTACATGGAAGAATTGGGCATCATATTATTATAACACTTGTAAGTTGTTATAAAATTGTTGCTTCTACGGAAGACATTTTAATATGCAAAATAATGCTTTCCTTGAATACCAGTTTTATAAGTGTATGGAACTACAAAAGATATAGGAAAATGTAGAATTCTACTTCAAATGATAGCACTGATGGTAGTTTTTATAGCCAAACAAAATTAATTAGTATTTAATGTTTGGAGATTAAATATTTATTTTTCTATTATCTTTGTTCTGAGCTTGCAAATTCATTTATTGTGTAATGCTAGTTTTTATAAAAATGTCACTTTGCAAGTGATTATTGCAGCTAAATGTAACGGAATGAATCGTCCAAGGCAAAGACAGATTCACCAATTTAATGCAACATAACAAAACGGCAACTGAGATCCCAAAGTCCAACTGAGAGAAGTTGATAAAGAACAAATTTAAAACAAATTTAAAAATATCCTTCCGAGGAAATGTTAAATAAGATCTCTTTGTTTTCGAGTTTTTGACATTAATCTTTGTTTTTTTCGTTTTGATCAGTTAAAGTTTGCTTTACTGTGATCATTAAAGTAATTTGAGTTTTTCTCTAAGTAGTATATTTATGAGGATTTGGGTTTAGTATTTATGATTTGAATTAATGTTTGATTAATTTTTCCTTTTTTCACTTTGAAACTTTTCAAGATAATTTGTGTTATTAGTTGATAAGAAAATATTTTAGTGTTTTTTTTTTATTATGTTCATTAATTGATGAAAACTGATGGTTAATAGTTATGAATTTCATGGAATAAAGCTAGTGAAAGTTATCTTTTGAATTATATCACTGTTTATATTGGGACATATTTCCTGGCCGTTCCATTCCTATCTTCGTTTTGGAGTTTTGGTTTGAGTCTTAGCTTTCCTGTCCCCTACGGCATTTGTAAGGGGTTCCCTGCTGCAGACAAGTCGGCGTAAGCAGCTGCTGTTTGGCTTCTGTGGCCTCCTCACTCTTATTCGGTTTTTTGGTGAGACTAGCGAGCCATTACACATTTGAAGCATGTCCACTAATATGGCACTAGCGAATAGCAGCACTGCAGCGTTGCCTCATACGGACAATACTCCTCGCCGCTGGTAAAACTGTAACTGCAATATCATGTGCGTGCATGCATACTTCATATTTCAGAAAAGCAACAAGCAGCTAGGATAAAAGGCAACATTTTCTTGAACAAGTACAAAAAAGAATCATATTTTTACACCCAGTGGTTCGTCATTAATTTATAGTTATCTTTTGTGATGTTTAAACAGAGACTTTGTTATAGTTATGCTTGTGATAGTAATAAACCCATTGCTGTTGTAGTTATTTTATATATTATGCCATAGACATAATTATCACATAATAATGTGCAATTCTCCATGTCCTAAATAAATTTAGAAATAGTTATCCCATGAGGTTTTCTAACGCAGCTACAAACTTGGCATGAAAATATCTTCAAAGCCCTCTGACACAGCTCTACTAAAAAACCATATATGAAGTTGTTTTTTAATAAACATCATGTATGGGTTTGTTTCACAGAATAATACCATTGGAAAACCAATGTGCATAATGCCAAGTTCTAGAACCAAGCATGTATCTGTTAAATGAGAAGAGCGTGTTGTCCTTTTTACAACATTCAACACCTCGTTACTTGGAATACACTACTTCTACAACAACAAAAGACATAAAGAATAAGCCAACTGAAAACTTTAAGTAAAGAATCACCAACTGTTATCACATTCCAAGGAAGCATCAACAATGGAATTCATTGCACCATTGATGCAATAGCTCAAGGTTAAAACATTGTTAAAAAATTGACAAAGCAAAAACACTGCTGGTGTAGTTTTACAGTGCACTTAATGGAAGGTTAAGCAACTCAGTTGTGAATTCAGCTGCGGTGTAGCTACTCAGTTCTTACAGCTTTGTCCTAACCTTTATAAAGTTAACTTTTTCATGAAAGTGTTGCTTAGTAAGCCCAGTAACACCAGTGGATATAGCAGTAAGGTTAGAGCTGTTGTACGTGAACAAAGAAAACACAAAAATCTTGAATGCACAAAATCTCAAGAACTTAAGGCTGAGGCATGCTCATTAAGTATATCAACTGCTTCACGTGTGTGTAGGGAAGCAAAAAAGGATATGCCGTTAACTGTGTCACTTGAATAACAAAGGACGCATAGAAGGGTATGATTTTTATTTCTCTATTTGTGTATTACATTTCCATTATTATGTCTCTTCTTGTTTTCTTTTAGTTTTTATGGGAACATTGCAATGGCATTTATAACAAATGCGTAACGCTCTGGCAAAGTGAAGTAAAGTTTGGCAACCACGCTTTCACTCCATATTGGTTATCTGAAACATCAAGAGATTTGGTCCACACAGTAATTGGTATGCAGTGCTATGATAGGCCAGAACTTGTGTTGTATTCCAGAAACAAGACTTTATATATTTATATGCACTCTGAATAAGGGAGGCAACATTTTTTTTTTTTTTTTTTTTAGAAAAGTGATTGAGAGAGAGCAGAATGTAAAAAAGGTAACATCTGCTAAATATCCCCAACTATATTTAAACCAGGTATATTTTAAGGGTGCAGGGCAGAGCAAAGAACCCTTTACATGGAATAATTCTATGTTTTATTCTCAAAAACTTTCCCTAACGATTTTTATTAAAAAATTGAAATATGTAAATGGCAAATGACGTATAAATCTTGAATTTTTGTACAGCCAACAAAATTGTTGTCCTTCAGATTTGCATGACTGGAAAAAGCCTGGAGCTCTGGCTCCTTGCCATGGAATGCAACTGGGTTTGATACCCGTGGTATTTTGGATTTTAAGTCCTGGTATAGGACCAGTGCTCGTTCAGCACCATAAGGTAATTTAGGAGCTGCGTTAGGCAGTGATTCCAACCACAAAAGCCAACATTTCAGCAGGAGTATGCATAATGCTGGCCACATCGCCTCTCCGTATCAGCTGGATGATCGCCCATCTCTGCCATGCTTAAATGGGCATGAGGCCAGCAGTCAGTTGGTAGACCCAAATCGTAAATGGGCAGTAGCTTCACTGAATTATAACTGGAAAAACACAAGAAATAGATATCAATTTCTTGCAAGAAAAAGCTCATTTAACCAAAACGCTTTTTTGTAGCACTAAATATTGATGTAAACTTTTTCTAGACTGAAAGCTATTCAATATTAATATGGTTAAAAACATGTTATTCCTTCACATGTTGCTGACCACAAGGTAATACAAGATGCCTGCTATTTTTTGCATGTTGTATATGAGAAGAAAATTGTCACATTTTAAAACTTTGTAAAGAAAATATGACTACTTTGTCCAATTCATTGCCACTTTACTAATGTGATCTAATTCAACTTTCACTATCACTTCACTTCTCACATCATAATGAAATATGCAGGAAGAAGCCTCTTCTTCCTTCCACTTCACTCACTGGAGAGTTGAACACAAGACCTCTCTAATTTCTTGCAGTAGAAACCCTCATTGCATTTCACAACAATTGTTGCAAACTCACTTATAGGACAACATTTATTGTTGCATCAGAAAGTGCACTCACTATCTCTCTAACTTGTGAGCATGCTCACTGATATAGCCACTGGAATTTTTTAGAGAGTTCTGAAATGTTCGGGAGGCATGGAGAAAGAAAGTTTCAGAACAGTCCTGTTCCCTCTCGACAGCACTTCCAGTGTTTACGCTGGGTGAGAGCACTACTCTGTTGGCTTATCTATTCGCCCAGCCTATCAGTTGGTTGCCACCTTTTAAAGTGATAACTAGAGGGCAGATTAGAGTGAACTGGTTCATGATTTCAAGTTATCAATGCAGAGAGCATGTCTTGGCATGTGTCCCCTTGCTACAGACTGTGGGTAAAGAAATATATCAGACAGTGATATAGTGTATTATTCGTATGCACCTATTACCTCTTGCAATGTCAAAAGTTTCTCACAATATAGCTTATGTTTAAGTTAGAAATGGAGAACGTTCACTTTCCACAATCTTCGCATTTACATTATTGTCCACTGCAATGCACAGACTATGAATTGAATTGAATTGTGGTCCTTAGCATCCCCATTCTATATTGAGCGTGAAAGACCATTAATTTTGCTCAAAGGTCTCTTTATCAGGCTTTAGGTTCTTTTACGTGCCGTAAATCTACGACACAGGACCACGGGCTTTACTTCCCTTCCGAAGGAAGCCACGCTAAGGACTTTAACACCCAAAAAAATCCATTGCCCTCTGCCAGGTTTGAACCCGCGACTTTGGGAACTAGAGGCTAGCATGGTAACCACTACGTCACGGAGGACGACACAGACTATGTAGTATTCACTTTACATATATGTAAAATGTAGTGTTCTAAATTGAATAAAAATATTAACAGTCTGTAAAGCATAGTATACACATAGTATCATTACTGCAGGCACGCACGCACCTGTTTTTACATCTTGATTCACCCTCTCTCCTTCACCAAAGCACAGGTAAGTCAACCTCATAAAAACATTCGCTCTGATCTGCCCCATAATTTTAACTGAGGCCCATGGCTGTGTCACAATATTTTGTTACTTATGAATTCTTTGTAATTATTTTCAAATTCTTTTTTAGTGATACACTTGATGTTGGAAAGAGACGTGCAGTATTTTAAGGCTTGTGTCTATGTGACTACTGAATTGTTTTGATGAATCAGTGTTCACTTTTATTATATAGGTTGCAGGCAAGAAGATATTTTATTACCTAGTATGAATAGGTTTTGTACATTGACGCAGTAATTTGTATCACAAAAATGTTAATGTCAGAGTGATTGTAGTGTGAATATGCATTGTTGTGTGACATTGATTTGAGATGTTTGTTGATTGTAAGCATTGTTGAGAAGTGGGTTTATACGGCCTTACTGAAACTGACAATAATAGCGTACAATAATGTAGCGAGGGGGTGAGCTGTTTATCATTATTAGAGACGAGCAAATGACGTCAGAGTGGCGTGTTTTACTTAGAATTTGCTGGAACATTTTCCCCAGAGCATATGTTTTCGTAATTTTCATTGGATATAAATATAGACGCTAATGTTGGCGCGTTTTATTAACCAATAGCAGCTCGGTTATAAATCTTTAGGCATATCAGGCGAAGGAGTATAAATTCGTGTCTGAGGCAAGTATTGCCTAGTTCAACAAAATCATCCACGCGTTACACGTCGCTAAGTCCAACAGAAGCATTCGCGTATAAGACATCGATGAGTTCAACAGAAGCATTCGCGTATAAGACATCGATGAGTTCAACAGAAGCATTCGCGTATAAGACATCGATGAGTTCAACAGAAGCAGTCATGGTGAATACATCACACAGTTTATCGATTTGCAGGTTACGCGTAGCAAATTTATGAAAAATCTCTCGTGTCGTAAAGTTAATTACACAAAAAGTTGAAGTACGCAAATTAATAATGTGCAGTAAAGAAGTTATTATAACAGTTTCAGTTTGGCGAGTGTCAAGATTAATAGGTGAAAGTGAATAATGTGTTACGAAAATAAAAGTGTAAAACAAATTCTTTTATCAGTGTTATCTTTGGGATAAAAACTTCTTTTCGTTTACACACCTTGTACAAGAGAAGTGCTTGACCGAGAAGTCATAGCTAGCCGGAGGACAGTGAACCCAAAATTAAATACAATAACAGGCGCTCAGTAAAAGATAACACAAAGTGACCGCGACAAATTGTATTCCATACGTGCGGCAGATAAACAGTAGCATCTTTAGAACACAAACATTAATACCGCCGCAAATTGGCTACCACAACGTGGGGCTAATAAATAAATGTGTTACCACAACATTTTGTGTTAAATGATTATTTGTGTTTTTCAGTTTTCTGTGCACTGTCTTCAATTTATTGCCTGAATAATCTGGAATCACTTTATCTGTCTTTTGTGTTTTATTGTTCAGCATTTTGAATGCTTGCTTCCAATATAAATGTTGTCAAAAATGTTCATTGTACAATATTCATCACAGGCAAGTGGGAGATTGAAGCACCGCAGAAAAATGGACTGAAAGGAGATCTGGGGTTGGTGTTGAAGACAAAAGCTAAACATGCAGCTATATCTTCTCGCTTGGACCGTACCTTCAAGTTCAACCAAAAACCTTTGATAGTTCAATATGAGGTGACACTGCAGGAAGGCCAAGAATGTGGTGGGGCATACATTAAACTGCTTTCTCAAGGAAAGGAGGTAGCAGACTTACGTCAGTTTCAAGATAGAACTCCTTACACCATTATGTTTGGCCCTGATAAATGTGGCAATGATCATAAGGTAAGTAAGTCATAAATATGATAGTAATACTTAAATGGCATAAGTTCATAATAATGTATCATTCTTGAGGACACTTTTATCAGATTTTTGTACATTTTTGGCAGCTCAAGGGTTATAGCACAAGAGAAAATTTTACTTTAAATGTTGCATGTTTGTATTCTCCACATGTTGAGAATAATTCATTGCAATTAAAGTGATATCCTTATTTGTTAATACGTGGTTAAAACAAGAAGCATATTAGTTGTAAATTAAAATATGCTAAATTGACTAATTTTGAAGATTTAGAAGTTAGTAACAGTGATGTGTCATAATTTAAAATAGAGAGTTGAGAGTTGTTACACTACATCACTATGATATTCTTACTTGAACGCGTTTCGGGAGACGGCTTGTTCCCATCGTCAGCATTTTCTCTCAACTGATTTTTGCCGGTCATCGTCTGGGGGATGTGTGTGATTTGTGGTGTTCTCTGGTGCTGGGCTGATGAACCTCCAAAGGCTGTTGGGTGGCGGCAGTTCGAAATTCATTAGGTGATTCCTGTGTTTGACCATATGTATTTTTTCCCAGATGTCCAATTCATTGCTGCTGTTGATCGGTTTTAAGAGTTTTATGTTTGGAGTGATATCATGGTTTGAAGACCAGAAATGATGTGCTACTGCTGATTTATCTTGCTGCTTTTGGTAAATGCATCTCATATGCTCTTTAAGTCTTATTTCAAGATTTCTTTTGGTTCTTCCTATGTATACCACGTTACATTCATTACAATCAATTTTATATATACCAGCTAACTATGGGAAACCCCCTTTCACCATTTTTAGCAGAACTATATATGAGCCATTTTGAATCCCATATTACTAAATCTTTCCCACATCTATTCAAAACCTGGTATAGGTATGTAGATGATATTTTTGCTATTGTTCCAAAAAAACTTTCAGAAGATGCTTTGAAATTATTAAATTTACAAAACAGATCTATAAAATTCACAATGGAAAAAGAAGAAAATGGCCAATTACCTTACCTAGACATCAGGATCATCAGAAATAATGCACACAACAAACTAACGTTCGGCATTTACAGAAAACCAATGCACACAGAAAACTATATTAAAAACAATAGCTACAATTCTACAAGCCACAAACATGCAATTTTAAATAGTATTACAAACAGGTTAGTACATATACCAATGGAGAAAGAGGAATACCAGAAAGAATACCAACACATTATCAACATAGCCACTATGAATGGATACCACAAAAAAAAACAATAGATAAGAAGATAAAAAGGTTTGAAAGACAGAAATACATCCAACAAATGACTACGTTACTCAGACAACAAAAACCACAAGCATACAGAAAATTCACTTATCACTCTTGGACACATCATAAATTTCAAAGGATTTTCAAAAAATACAACATCACCCTGTCTCCACAGAATAACCACAATATACAGAAACTACTATGCAACAGAACAAAAGATCCTATCCCCAACGATAAATCAGTTGGTATATATCAAATTGATTGTAATGAATGTAACCTGGTATACATAGGAAGAACCAAAAGAAATCATGAAATAAGACTTAAAGAGCATATGAGATGCATTTACCAAAAGCAGCAAGATAAATCAGCAGTAGCACATCATTTCTGGTCTTCAAACCATGATATCACTCCAAACATAAAACTCTTAAAACCGATCAACAGCAGCAATGAATTGGACATCTGGGAAAAAATACATATTGTCAAACACAGGAATCACCTAATGAATTTCGAACTGCCGCCACCCAACAGCCTTTGGAGGTTCATCAGCCCAGCACCAGAGAACACCACAAACCACACACATCCCCCAGACGATGACCGGCAAGAATCAGTTGAGAGAAAATGCTGACGATGGGAACAAGCCGTCTCCCGAAACGCTTTCAAGTAAGAATATCATAGTGATGTAGTGTAACTACCCTCAACTCTCTATTTTAAAAAATATGCTAAATTCTTTAAAGAGTAATTCTATTGCATAAATAGTAACTTAAAATTATGAACTGAATGTATCACACTAATTGGTATACCATGCTATGATAGGCCAGAACTGTGTGTCTATCCTTCATCAAAATTATGTTCTCTCTTCATTAGGCTGCAGTAAATTATATGGCGTGGTGATTTAAAATCTGTTTGTACCAATAGTGACCTGTAGTAACCAGCAGTAAATGGATGTGAACATTCAGTAATGGTCAACATTAAGTGTAAACTCGCTCACATAAATTATCTTATTCAGTAGGATATGTCTTTTTTCCATTTTTGTGTCAGCTTTTGTTTGCAGTTCATGTTATGAAGCATAAAATATGGATTAGAAATCTGATAGCCTAGAAAGTAATGTTCTTTGCTTTAATATATGTTTATCTGTGGTACACTCACTTCCATTTATGCCGTCACACAGCTTTGGGAGGCATTTTATCAACCTTCTCAGCAGGAAGGGGTGAGTCTGTAGCATTCTGCCTTTATTGTTTGACCAAGCTGTGGCGTATGTTAACTGTAGCTCACGCAGTGTGTGTAAATATTTGAGAGGTGCATCGGGGAGAATTGTGGGTATGTGGGAAGCCAATTCACCACTTGAAGACATTACTAGGGCAATTCCATGCAGCATTTACAACTTTGAAGGTGAATAAATGCCTGGCAACCAGAACGGACTGAGGGTCTTAAGAATCACAGAAAAAGAAACCAGTTTTATTTAACTTTGCGAAGATGACATGTCGTGCTCCGTGGACTAGTGGTACCGTGCTAGCCTCTAGTTCCCAAGATCACGGGTTCAAACCCGGCAGAGGGCAATGGATTTTTTCGGGTGTAAAAATCCTTAGCATGGCTTCCTTCAGAAGGGAAGTAAAGCCGGTGGTCCCCTGTCGTAGATTTACGGCACGTAAAAAAACCTTAAGCCTGATAAGAGGCCTCTGAGCAAAATTTCTGGTCTTTCACGCCCAATATGGAATGGGACGCTAAGGACCATAGTAGTTACAGCGTCCATAAATAAAATAAAAAAAATGAAGATGACATTCATGTTGCAGCAGTAAGAGACCAGCCTTTCCAGACCATGAGAGGTACATGACACAATTAGGACTGCATGTTAGTGTTTAAACAACATTCTGGTGTCTCCATTTGATACACATTTATTCACGGATTGTTGCACGGAAAGAGTTCATCACACACCATCGAGAGCTATGTATAGGATTCGCTCTGCAGGAGTTTAATAACATTCAAGAGGCATGGTAAACCACCATATTATATAACAACCGTTTTCTGTTCTGAACTTAATCACCAAATCAAATGTTGGAGGCCTGATGGTTCTCGAGTGCTTCCAGAATTTTGACAGTGATTAGAAAATCCGGATGCATGACATATTCACTCTTGGGGTGGTTCTGGTGAGCTCGTGGAGACCACGGTCAACATGCATGCTCAGGAGTATGTCATTATACTTAGGAATATTATCCCTAGTGTGCAGGCAGTCTATCCTGCAGATGAAGTGCCCATTATTGATATAGTGCAGAATAACAGTCCAGTACACAACTCCTACAGGGTACAAAACTTCTTTGCCAAGCACCCCTTCTTGACTGGCCACCTAAGTCGCTAGATCTCAACATCATCAAAAATGTGAGTGCTGGGATGGTTCAAGTTTGGCAACCTCTACAAAGAAGAACCAGAGTGGCCCTCTGGAGACATTGTCATGAAATGTGGGAGCATTTGCTTGTAAAGCCAGAATTCTTCCAGCACCTAAGTGATTCAGTGCGTAGGTGGCTAAATCAGGTATTGGACAAGAATGCAGATTGGACAGATTATTAAAATAATTTCTAGTAAATGTGTCCTCTTTGAAAGTAAAAAATATAATATACTTTAGTTTTATATTAGATTCTCATTAAAAATACTTTTTCGTGGAGAAAGTGTGCAAAACATTGTGTGATATAATAAAAACAAGCAATAGCTTTTCAGCTGCAGCTCCGAGCAAGTTGAGAAATGAGCATCAGGTCGTGGTTTGGTATAAATAAACATTCCCCTCTTTGTTGAGCTATTGCTATCACCTGTCAAGCTTTTGCTCAGTGACCTTCACCACGACATCAGCTGAGTAAACAAACACACATATTCTACTGTCAGGAGGCGATATAATCTTTGCTGCAGTTAAATATTCATATACTCATTCATGTTAATTATACTCTCAGTTATGAAACCTAATACAGGTACAAATTTTAAATGACACAATTATAATTAAAGAATTGGCAAATGAAATAGACATTGAGATTCACCCAACTTTCAACAGATAACGTTCATCCCCTTTCTAAATCCAATTCCTCACTTCCTTATTTGATAATATTACAAACGTGTTACCAGTTGATATATTGAAAGTACATTATTTGTACTTCTGTTTTTGCACGTTTATATTGATATCCTCTGCATCTATATAAAATAATCACTATGTAATTCCAAGAATTTGTAAGATGCTATCATGAATTAAAGTTAAACTTTCAAAGAGTTTCATTTTGTTGAAAGTTAAATTTAACTTTGGTTTTATGGGAAATTCTTTAGTTATAATCCAGTTTTGATTTGTACGAACATTCTGCTCTACGTAAGTGTTCATTTGTATATCGCTTTGATTATATTACCAATCTTCCGGTGATGAGAGCGGATCGCTATGACCTCACATTCCGTTTAGCATTGTAGTACCCAGATGAAAACACGGTCAGTATCTTTTCAGCATTGTTAGAAGGTCACCCCATGTTTTATTTGCCTGTGGAAGAAAATGTTGCACAACCTTCTACATTTTCTCTTTTAAATAACCGTTTATATCTGCACACATCCAAGTCCTTGCGTCCTGAAACAATTTTTAATTTCTCTATCACTTACATATAGCAAGTATAGGAAGTATTGCATTGTATGCAAACATTTGATACCGAGATTTCATCAAAGATACACATTTACAGAGTGCCTGAATTAAAAAGAAACATTTTTAGCAAAAGGTGTGCGTGTGTGTGTGAACTGCATAAATAAAAAAATTAGTTCAAGCTTCGTATCTTCCAAGGATGTGATAAGATTTTCAAGAAAATTCCTCTACATCAAAACTATCCCTTCTCTCAAAAATGACTCCAATAATTTTGATTAAACTGTGTTGTTTAAGATATTTGCATGACAAATATAATTAGGTATATCTCGAATTTTCTGGGAATAGCCTGTGAAGTGCTCTTCATTCTGAAGGACTTTTATGTAACTGCTAAACTGTAACAGATCCTAAAAATCATACTATGCACCTGTGTCTGAACAGCAAACTCAGAAAGGAAAAGTTGTTAAATAACAAGTTTGATATTTAAGTTCAGCACCTTCCAAACATGCGTCAGGAAGATTTTTCAAGAAAGTCTCCCCCCCCCCAACTACCCTTTACATGGAAACTTTTCCAAAAGCTTTATTTTCTCAAAAATGACTTAACGATCTTGATTAAATACCACATGTTTAAAATATTTTCATGCCAAATTCATATATTGAATTTCCTGGGAGGAATATCCTCTGAAGTCCTCTTCATTCTGAGTAACTTCTGTACAATTGGTAAACCATAAGATAGGCAAAATCTTACTCTACACACACACACACTCACTCACTCACTCACTCTCACACTCGCTCTCACTCTCACACTGGCGCACTCTTGCCCTCACCCTCCGTGATCAAAAGTAACCGGACACCCCACAAACATACGTTTTTCATCGTAGGTGCATCGTGCTGCCACCTACTGCCCGGTACTCATCTGCAACCTCAATAGTCATTAGACATCGTGAAACAGCAGAATGGGACGCTCCGTGGAACTCACGGACTTCAAACTTGGTCAGGTGATTGGGTGTCACTTGAGTCAGAAGTCTGTACGCAGGATTTCCACACCCATAAACATCCCTAGGTCCACTGTTTCTGATGTGATAGTGAAGTGGAAACATGAAGGGACACGTACAGCACAAAAGTGTACAGGCCGACCTCGTCTGTTGACTGGCAGAGACCACCAACATTTGAAGAGGGTCATAAAGAGTTATAGGCAGACATCTATCCAGACAGTCACACAGGAATTCCAAACTGCATCAGGATCCACTCCAAGTACTACGACAGTTAGGCATGAGGTGAGAAACCTTGGATTCCATGGTCGAGTGGCTGCTCATAATGGTGTAAGGAGCGTCAACATTACATGATTGAACAGTGGCAAAACGTTATGTGGTGTGATGAATCACGGTACACAATGTGGTGATCCGATGGCAGGGTGTGCGTATGGCGAATGCCCAGTGTGAACATCATCTGCCAGCGTGTATAGTGCCAACAGTGAAATTCGAAGGTGGTGGTGTTATGGTGTGGTCATGTTTTTCGTGGAGGGGGCTTGCATCCCTTGTTGTTTTGCGCGGCACGATCACAGCGCAGACCTACATTGATATTTTAAGCACCTTCTTGCTTCCCACCGTTGAAGAGCAATTCGGGGATGGCGATTGCATCTTTCAACACGATCAAATACCTGTTCATATTGCACGGGCTGTGGCGGAGTGGTTACACAACAATAACATCCCTGTAATGGACTGGCCTGCACAGAGTCCTAACTTGATCGTATAGAACACTTTTGGGATGTTTTGGAACGCCGACTTTGTGCCAGACCTCGCCAACCTACATCCATACCTCTCCTCAGTTCCGCACTCTGTGAAGAATGGGCTACCATTCTCCAAGAAACCTTCCAGCATCTGATTGAAAGTATGCCTGCGAGAGTGATCGCTGTCATCAAGGCTAAGGGTGGGCCAACACCATATTGACTTCCAACATTACAGATGGAGGGCGCCACAAACTTGTACATCATTTTCAGCCAGATGTCTGGATACTTTTGATCACCTAGTGTGTGTATGTATATATATTATATCCTGGTCTTGTTAAAGCACACAATTTATGTCAAAGCTTTTTTTTTTTTTTTTTTTTTTGTTTTTTTGTTTTTTTTTTTTTTTTTTTTTTTTTTTTTTTTTTTTTTTTTGTAGATACCTACTTATAATTTTCTCAAATGGGAAGTCGTTTTTCGTTATTTTCTCGTCATGAAAGAGCATCGAATTTCAAAGCCCTCATATACCCACACGCTCTTTAAAAAGCTGACTCACTTTGCCTACTGTATCATATAATGAAATGTAAATTGAAGGTTTATCTGAATTAACAAGAAGAAGCTGGAATAATAAGCTTTTGTAAGTAGAGTTTGTAGAAGAATGATTAGAGAAAGCCATGTAAATGTAGAACATAAATTTTTTTTCCTTCTTTCTGCAATCATCTGAAAAGAACGGAATTTCAACTCCATCAAATAGCGACCCACGTTTAAAAGATTTGACTATCACTTTAATTTACTGCATTCTTCTTATCCCTACATTGAAATGTGTAATGAAAGTTTGTCTCGATTAACAAGAAGTAGATACCAAGAATAAGATTTTGTAAGAATTGTTTGTAAAAGAGTGATAGAGAAAGTGGTGTGAATGCAAGTCGTGTGAATTTTATTTTCCTATCTGGAACCATGATTATGAACTTTGCCATGTACTAGAATGTAGTTGAGCAAGCTAAGGTACCTATGGAGGTACCTCAAGAAATAGTAAGCAAAAGCTTACTAACGGCGAGCAGAGCCTGCTTTTATTTATACCATATCGTGAGCAATAGCCCAGCGATAAAGGTCAGCAAGCTTTTGCTCGCTAGGAGGTTGAGCAGAACATTTTTATTTATACAAAACTGAGCAATTGCTTGCAATTAGTGAGAAATGAGCTAATGCTTGCTTTTATTTATACCACCCTTTGTTTTATGTAGTTGTGTATTTAGATTGCACAGATGATTCCAATAATGTTTAGTAAAAGTGTCCTCTTTGAGAGCAAAAAGTATAATTTATTTAAGTTTTACATTATGTCCAATAAAAATATTTTTTCATGGAGAAATTGTGCAAAACATTGTTTTATTTAGTTGTGTATTTAGATTGGACAAATGGTTCCAATAATATAGTAAATGTGTCCACTTTGAGAGTAAAACGTATAATTTATTTCACTTTTACATTATGCTGTCATTAAAAATATTGTTTACCCTCTCTACTATGTATAGTAAGTGGGAGAAGTATTGCATTCCACTCAAAAATTCGATACCAAGATTTCACCAGAAATAAATGTTTTTAGGCCTTCTAAATCCAAAAGAAGTATATTTAGATAAAGATCTGTGGGTGTGCGTCCTCAAAAACAAAAAGTATTAGCTTCAGTACCTTCCAAAGGTGCGACACAGGGATTTTCAAGAAGTCCCCCCTACCCCCAGACTACCCTTTACATGGAACATTTTTCAAAAATGTTGATTTTCTCAAAAATGGCTAACGATTTTGATTAAAGTATCATTTAAGACATTTTTATGATAAATGAAATGTATATCTTGAATTTATTTAAAGGTGAGTCGGAATTGTTACACTAACATCACTTAAGTTTACTCACTTAACATGTTTCGGGAAACGGTTGTTCCCATCCTCAGAAGTTAATTCGACTGGCCCGTGTTGTTGGTGTTTCCGTTTTTTGGACTGGATCTTGTGGTGGAGAAATGTACTTCCAGAGAGGATTTGGTGGCGGCAAATCAAAATTCATTAGATGTGTGTTGTGTTTTAGAATGGTGATCTTCTCCCATGCATCTAATTCGGCTGCAAATTTGGCTGGTTTGACTAATGTAATATCATCATGATGTGACAACATCAAACCCAATATTACATTAGTCAAACCAGCCAAATTTGCAGCCGAATTAGATGCATGGGAGAAGATCACCATTCTAAAACACAACACACATCTAATGAATTTTGATTTGCTGCCACCAAATCCTCTCTGGAAGTACATTTCTCCACCACAAGATGCCACCACAGGATCCAGTCCAAAAAACGGAAACACCAACAACACGGGCCAGTCAAATTAACTTCTGAGGATGGGAACAACCGTTTCCCGAAACATGTTAAGTGAGTAAACTTAAGTGATGTTAGTGTAACAATTCCGACTCATCTTTAAATAAATTCAATACACATCACTGTTTCTAGCTTCTTTTCATTACAATATCAATGTATATCTTGAGTTTTCTGTAAATGTCCCCCAAAGTCCTCTTCATTCGAATGAGTTTTCCATAACTGGAAACCATAAGAGATGACAAAATTTTACTGCACAAAAAATGTAGATCTTGTTAAAACACACAATTTATGTCAAATTCCTTTTTGTCAAGTGAATCATTTTGAGATATTCCTTGTTATTTGTTTGAATTTTCCAATACTTATAGTTTTTCTCAAATGGGAATTTTTGTCCTGGACATGCAAAGAGAATAGAATGCTCCACATAGCGACAAGCTCTTTAAAGATTCGACTATTGCTTGAACCATACTATATTTCCATATTCCCCTTGCACCTACAAGAAAATTTGCAGTAAAATAATTTCTTCAAATGTTTATCTCCATTAATATGAAGTAGATGGAGAATTTAAGCATTAGTAAAAATAGTTTTTACAAGAGTAGAGAAAGTCATGTGAGTGTAACACATAAGATTTTTCATGGAGAAATTGAGCAAAACAGTGTTTTATTTCATTGTATATTTAGATTGGACAGAAGATGCCAATGTCTAGCAAATATGTTCTCTTTGAGAGTAAAAGTGTAATGTGTTTCAATTTTAGATTATGTTGCCATTAAAAATATTTTTTGTGGAGATATTGTGCAAAATAGAATTTTATTTATACTCGACGCCAATCAAGAAGGTGATTGACATTTTGCGGAGAGAGGGAGAGGCGATGTTGCCACTCATCGTGACCACGTGGAAGGCGACTGGGTTGTGCCTGCATTGTAGAGCGGGTATTATTTATATTCGTATACGAAGACAATTGTAAAATAATTAATATACGTGCAGAGGATAGAACATGCAAGAATATATCTGCATTAACAGAAGAGACATACCTGTGAAATATTGACGCTTATTCTAGTGGAAACATGCCACTGATTTCCGAATCACTTGGATCGCTGTTGCTGCTCGTTTGATAGACAATGTTGCCACCGCCATCATCATCATTTGAAGAGCTGCTAGAATTCCCCACGGAAATGACAAGCTGTTTTATAGTTGCTTCCAAAACTTCATTTTCCCAAGCTGCACTCATTACGCCCTTTGTATGAGTCACCACTTTTTTCCAGTTTGATGCGGTATTAATGTTGTATTTATTTAACATTAATTGTAGCTCCGTGTTTGGAAGTCAATTTGCGAGAGCAAATATGTGTTTTTACTTCACGCGTTGCCATCCTGTGACGTCACTCCTTGTTTGGTTCGTAGCTCCCTCTGGCGTAGCAATTTGTATCAATTAGTTTTTGAAAGAATTTAAGGTTATGTATATTGTCCTCCGGCTAGCTATCATCTTATCTTGGTAGAACTTGTATCTCTTGCAGGGTGTGAATCGGAAAGGAATCTTTTATCCAGAAATGATACTGATGAAGAAATTGGTTTTATAACTTTTATTGTCGAACACGTTCACAAACTTTTACAAATTGATCTGGATACTCGCCAAACTGAAACTGTTTTTAATAACTTCTTACTTATCACTTTTAACTTGCATACTTCAACTTTGTGTAGAATTAACTTTATAATAATTTAGATTCTCGTTATTCTGCTGCGCGTAACTTGGCGAAATAAATGAACTGAGAGACCGACGTGTATAGTACTGAGAATTTTGTAGAACTGGGGGAACGCTCCCTTGAACATGGCTTATTTATAGGCCTGCCTCAAGATACGCCTAAAGATTATAAATGAACTGCTATTGGCTAATAAAACGCGCCAACATTAGCGTCTATTTTAATATCCAATGAAAACCACGAATACATATTGTCGCGTACCTCAATAATTTGTAATTTATTATTTAACTTTCAGAGGAGAGCTACTCGCTACGAGAGGGATCGTTATTCAAACTAAGGAAACTTTACTTTAAGAGGCACCGACACAAAGGGACGCAGCTAAAGTTAAATTCACAAATATTCTTACACTAACATAATTCCTGGCTGAAGGGAAAGGCAAGGATTCTATACTACCATAATTAAAAAGTCAAGGAAGAAGCATAACTGGTTGGTTTATTTTAATAACTTACCCATGTGTCTGCCGGAACGAGGACGCCCTATCATTGCACAACTATCCGTACATCTCAACACCGCGAAGACTAGACACTGACTCTCGAAAAAAAACTCGTTAAGCTTGGCGTCCTAACGCCATATCCCCTCCAATGAGACTATTTCCCCTCAAACGCCCCTCCTCGGATAAGCTGCCAACCTTCAGCTTGAGTAACCAGAGGGCACGGCTATTACTACAATCTGTGCACATGCCACATCTCCCCCTGGCCACCCAAGTCGACGTCCTCGTCGACAGAAAGAACATAAGTACAAAATACAGGAAAAAAACAAAAGAAAGACATACCAAAAAAAAAAAAATGACATAGAAATGTGTGATGTAAAATAAAAGAGCAATACATATTTGTGGTTGCACCCAGCCGACGACAATGGTGCTGGGCGATAACGAGAAGCGAGAGCGATGTAAGTGCAGTCGACGTAATATTGTTAATGCACTAGCTTTGGCATCCCGCACACGCACACACCACGCTGCCTTAGTTCACAGACACACTACACTGCGCAAAAGGGTGATGAACTGCCGTAACTGTTTGTGGGTGGTTGAGACAGTGCCCACAACGACGATTTGTCCTGGTGTAGGATTAGCACCGCAGGTCTCTGGTGATGACAACAGGGTGGGCAGTCGCTGGCTTGGACTGCCCCCCGACATGGTGGCTCCTTATGCCACGGCAGTGTAGTGGCTGCCCGACAGCTTCCCTGTGGTGTTTCTTGACTTCTGGTGTGCCCCGGGGATGCTCTTGGATTTTCTCGCTCTCTACCACAGCATAATTCTAAAACAAAACCACGACACAATAAACAGGATGCTCCCACAAAGAATCACACAGAAAAGAAGGGTATGTCCTTTACAAATAAAGATTTTAAAGTATGAAAAGTGTACACAAAAAAAAATTCTTTTAACATGGGCAAGTAAAGAGAAAAGAAAATTAGAACAACTTGGCATAAAAAGAAATTTTACAGAGTTGCCATCCAAAATTAAACTTACAATGCTTCATAATCCAAATAACAGTAAAACAGACTCAAAGTACATAAACATGACAGAAATGAAACATAACCTTATCTTGGGATCCCAATATTACAACTCAATAACCAGCTGGTATCACTAACAAAAGAAAGTAAGTGCACTTACAAGACAGTCACACATGACGATGAAATGAACTCATTCACACTGACCATGGCCCCAAATTACACACAACACTAACTTAACTATCTACTCAAACTAGTGTATACATCACTACAAGCTACATCCACAATACATTTCTAAACTACGCCACGTGACACGCTTTCAACTACTAGTGTCCTACTCTTGTCATGAATACAACTTCTTATCCACATCATTATTGTTCTCATCGCAGTTTAACTATCATCTTCCATAATCATCATCATCATCAGTAGCAGTAATAGTGCAATCTCAATCATTACTTCAATCATCATCATCTTTCAATTTTCTCTCCAAAACAAAACATCTGCACTTACGTCTCTCATTTAGCATGCTGCAAATTCAAAACATCTGACATAGGCATAACCTTCAAGAAATCACATTAACTCAGGAATTACACAAATAACATGACATTATAATGTTGCATCTACATCCTCAAAATCAAGAAATTTAAGCTGGAAAAACAGGTGGTATTAACATTTGCTATCTAAGATGGTAATAAACTTGTTGCATAAACAGAGAAAAAAAAAAAAAATTATTTTCATTACATTCACTTCCATCTATTTAATCTCTCGTGTGAATTCATCACACACGCTATACTGGGCACGTTACAGCAACACCAATAAGCAAAATCAGTACAATCATCACATCAACTTTCCAGGTACATATAGCCCTCCTGAAAAATAGACACATTCATACACTTCAACTATCGGGGTTACACTGTGGCACCTCCACCGAAGCTGACATCATCTCATCTCTTCTCATCTCTCCTCATCAACACCGTCGGGGTTACTCTTACGCACATCCACCGAGGCAAATCTCACCTATATCACATAACCTCAAATACCCACATACATACAAACACTATTCATGCAACAAATTTTCTGCAAATAAAGATCACAGCATCATTATGGAAATCAAATAGAGTCAAAATCAAATCAAATCATATCCAATCAAATCGAATGCAACAAAACAACATCACATCATTATTCAAAACAATATTGTCACATAACATTCCTGAAAATGAAAGCTCAATTAAGCATATTGTACACCTAAAACACATTCCTGCAGTATAACACAACAACAAAACAAATGATTTGCAGTTACCAAAACATAATTCAAAATTTAAGTTACACCCAAAATAACAATATACTTATAATTTAGCAGAGACATTCATATCACATATTCCTGAAAAACAAAGCTTAATTAAGCATCAAAAACTCAGACTTTACAGCCTATAAGGACCCACAGGATCATAGTAAGGGTAAAGGCGTGACACATGAACACTCTGATGTTTGGTACGGGGAGCATGAGGTCGACCAACAAGGTAGGTAACAGGAGTGATCTGTCGGATAATTTCAAAAGGACCAAAATATCTATGTAACAACTTTGTACATTTACCTTTCTTCCTAATGGGAGTGAAAACTTTAACTAATTGACCCACATTATAAACCACATCTCTATGTTTAGCATCAAATGCTTCTTTTTGCTTCACCTGCTGCTTTGTAATGTTAGCAACAGCAACCTCTCGTGCCTTTTGAATCTCTTGCAATGTCTGTCTCACAAAAAGGTCATTCGACGTAGCTTGTAGCTGAACCTGGTTAGGTAAAGAAGGTTCTCGACCATATATCAAGAAAAAGGGTGAAAATTTAGTAGACTCTTGAACACTCGAGTTATATGAAAAGATGACATAGGGCAAAATTGAGTCCCAATTCTTCTGATTATTATCCACAAAATGGCTGAGCATATTTAAGAGGGTTTGGTTAAATCTTTCAGTAAGTCCGTTGCAAGCTGGATGATAAGCACTGGTGAAATTGGAAGACACTGATAAAGATCTCAACAATTCTTGTGTCACCTCACTCAAGAAAACTGAGCCACGATCAGATAACAAGGCAGCAGGGGCTCCATGCTTACAGATGATGTTGTGCAAAATAAATTTAGCAACTTGAGGAATTGTTGCTGAAGAAAGCGACGCAGATTCGACCCAGCGAGAAGCATACTCGGTCGCAACGACAACATACTTGTGTCCAGAATTGGAGCGTGGGAGAGGCCCAAGCAAATCAATACCCCACCGCTCGCCTACAGATGTAACCGGAATTGGTTGTAATAAGCCTGCTGGTTTCTGATTCTTCGGTCCCTTTCTTGTTTGACAGCTGGGACAGGTTCGGACAAAATGTTCAATATCTTTCTTCATACCAACCCAGTAATACCTGGAGTGAATTTTGGCAAATGTTTTCGAGAAACCTAAGTGGCCTGAAAGAGGATCATCATGACATGAAGAAAGAATTTCATGTTTTAGAGCTTCTGGAATAACCAGTAGATGGAGGGGGCCAGTAGAGCCAGCATTTTTACGATAAAGAACACCTGATTTGAGTGTGTAGTTGGAAACTTGTCTCTGAAGCTTAGCAGGGGCCGACGGAGGATCATGGAGAGCATTAATAAGCTCCAGTAACCCAGTATCTTTCTTCTGATGGTCAGCAACTTCAACTGATGACAGCAAACATGTGGGGAGTTCATCAAGCTGATCAAGATCACCTTCTGTAGGTTGTAACACAGGAAATCTCGATAGAGTATCAGCATCATGATGTTTCTTGCCAGACTTATAAGAAATGGTATAATCAAACTCTTGCAATTTCAAACTCCATCGTGCCAAACGCCCAGTCAAATCTTTCAAATTATTTAGATAACAAAGAGAGTGATGATCAGATACAATATGAACCTTGTAGCCATAAACAAAACTGCGAAAGTGGGTAAGTCCAAACAAGATGGCCAACAATTCCAACTCAGGAACACTGTAATTACGTTCACATTTAGATAGTGTCCTCGAAGCATAGCCCACTGGTTTCAACACATTATCAATCTTCTGATACAACACTGAGGCAACCCCTAATCCACTGGCATCAGAGTGTAGTTCTGTATAAGCACCAGGAGTATAGTGAGCTAAGACAGGGGCCGAAACTAATAAGTCTTTCAAATTTTGAAATGCAGTTTGCTGATCAGATCCCCAAATAAAACTTTGATTCTTCCTAGTCAACTGAATTAGAGGTTGAGCAATATTAGCATAGTCCTTGATGAATTTCCTGTAAAAATTAAACAATCCTAAAACTTTTCTGACATCTCGAACATTCTTAGGACGAGGCAAATTTTGAATGGAAACAACTTTGTCAGAATCAGGTGAAATACCATCTTTAGAAACTTCAAAACCTAAGAGTTTGATCTTTTGCATGGCGAAGAAACATTTTTCTGGTTTAAGTTTAAACTTGTGGTGATCCAGACGTTGAAAAACAGCCTCAAGATTTTGCAACAACTCCTCAAAGGTTTTAGCAAAAACAACAATATCATCCAGATATGCAATAGCCTTTTTAAAATTCAAATCGCCTAACAACTTGTCTGCGATATAACTGAAGAACCTAGGGGCATTTGCCAACCCAAAACTCAAGCGTGTAAATTGATATTGACCCTGAAAAGTGACAAAAGAAGTGTACTTCTGGCTATCCTCTGCAATAGGTACCTGAAAGTATGCTGACAGTAAATCTAATGAGACAAACCATTTAGCCTCCCCCAAATAACTTAACAAATCATCTATCAATGGTAAAGGGAAAGAGGTGGTCTCTGTAACAGCATTCAATTTTCTATAGTCGACACAAAATCTCATGGAGCCATCTTTCTTTTTGACAAGTACTACAGGAGAAGCCCAGGAGGACTGTGATTCCTTGATAATGCCAGCGTCTTGCATCTCTTTAACTTGCTCAGCAATAATTTCTTTTTGTTTATGGGGAACTCTATATGGTCTTTGCTTAATTGGTTTAGGATCATTTACTTTTATATCAAATTCTGCAACATCTGTAGTACCAAGTTCTTGTAATGTTGTGGCAAAAAGATCACTATATTTCAATAACAAAGCATGTAAGTCAGCCCTTTGTGTTTCCAAGAGTTTACCATTAACATTAAAATTACAATTTGGAGCTGGCAGAGGAGTAACATCGGATGACAAAACAGAATTACTCTGAACAAGTGCAACATCATACGCTTTAGCTAAGACTGTATTTGCAAACAATGTTTGTGGAACTGAAGTATTATTATGCACTGGAATACTAAGTTCAGAGGTAGAATGACACAATAACGGTGGAATAGAAAGATTCTTCTTTTGCATTATGTTGAGAGCAGGTTCAAACATAACCTCATTACTAATGGTTGACAAAGGCTTAACTGATATATAGCATGTAGACAGAGGTGGAATTTTAACATCATGCATAACTGCCATTTTAACACCAGAATCTGTACAATCATTATCTTGGAGAGGGTTTACTGCCATATCAACAAAAGGTCCTTGTGTGAGAGTTATTGGTATACTGAATGCATCATTCTTAGAAGATTTCAAGGTTATCAGATTTTGTGCATAATCAATTATAACATCATGGGTTTGCAAAAAGTCATTACCTAAAATCAAATCATGGGACAACTCTTTCACAACTAGTACATCCTCCTGAAAAAGAACATCATTAATATGGAAATCTAACACAGTGTGGTAAGGTGCATCAAGTAACTTGTTTCCTGCAGTGCGGAGCATCATCTCTATAGGTTTTAGTGTAGAATGATCAATAACATGTGCAGCATTCACAATACTCACTGCGCTTCCTGTATCGAGCAAGATGGAGAGCTCTGTCTGGGCAATACGACCAGGAACTTGCAATATCTGACCTGATACTGCAGACACATCCCGTTGAGGTGTAGCCATGTCCCGTTGAGGTGCAGCCATGCTGGTGGGTGGTGGTGCTGCTACGTCTCGTCGCGCGAGGCTCGGCGCCAGTCGTTTTTTGACTGCGGGAGGCGGCTCCGGCAAAAGCGAGCCAGGTGGCCCTGCCTGTTGCATCTATAGCAGGTGACGGGTGGGTCCCTCCGGTTGAAGTCAGCTGACCGTGGAAGCTGTGAATGCTGGGAAGTTCTCTCCGCAGATGGTAACTGAAACTGGTTAACTCTGTTACATAACTGTTCCACACAATCAATTAGCTGATGCATAGGATCGATAGGTACGCTCACAAGAGAAGGCTGAGGAGAAGCTGGTAAAATAACAGCAGGAACAGATGCAGTATTAAATAGAGCAGAGGGTGGCGTAACCACTGCAGCCTGAGATTGAGCAGACACTAGATGTTCACGGTTCTGCATGTAAAACTGAGCTTTGTCCACTCGTCGAATGATTTGAATCACCTCATCAACAGTTTGAGGATTTAATGGCAATAAAGCTTGCACATACAGAGGTCTAAGACCTTTAAGCAAATGTTTAATTTGTTCCAACTGCAACATAGCTGGATTGACTTGGTCACATAAAGATAGTACATCATAGATGTAACTAATAACAGGTTCATCATCCAACTGTACCCGCTGTCTGAGTTTCATTTCCAGAATATCACTCTGGTTTGTTAACTGAAATGCATTTAAAAATTGTGTAGATAAGAAAATCCAATCATGGTGAGGGTGCCGATGGCGAAAAGTTTGAAACCATGATGCAGCAGTATCTCGTAAATAGCATGGAAAGCATTTCAATTTAATTTCCTCTGACCAGCCATTAGCAGCAGCGACCATTTCAAAGTTCTGCAGAAATTCATGTGCCGACATCCTACTAGAATTCTCAAAGTACGAGGGGTCAATGACCGGACGGCAGGCAGCTGGTGGCGGGACATGTGCCACGACAGGCGGAGTAGGCATCACTGACAACTGCGTAACAACAGGCGTACTAACACTGGACAGAGATTCCATCTCACTGCGCTCGGTAACTGGAACAATTGCTATATCAGATTTCTGTGCAGTACGTCGTTTAGGCATGATTGTAGCACAAAAGATAACGCAACCAATAAACAAACAGTAGAACCAAGCAATTCAGATTACACCAACCTAAACACTTATAGCATCACATGAATGTAAGTAGCAAGATCAGAACATAGCCAAATAAAACAGTTGCGGAAAGAACACAATTAAGCGCCCGCGGCGAAATATCAGAAAATTATACTAACACACGGCTACACAAGCCACTTGGACACAATACCAAGATTTTTAAGCAGAATGGACATATGGAAGATAACAAAATGATAGCTGCAGTGAGAAACCTCGAACTGGAACTTAAAAAAAACTACGCCACACTTACTGTGACCACCGCGAAGATTCTCAAAAGGAGCAGAATACAAACTTGTAATTTAAACTTGCACACAAAACTTCTCTTTTTTTTCTTAAATCAAATGTAAATAATCTGATATGCACACGGAAATAAACGCGCCAAAACACGTGCTGAGGAAGACTGGTTTCACAAGCTAAAAATTGTTGCTGAAATGCATGACCACGCGGGAATTACACGACACACGTGCGTACATAAAAGTTACACGAAAAATAACTCAGAAAAGTGCAGTAAATAGCTAGAAATCACAATCACTGGAATATAAAGTTATACACTTCCAAACCACGGCTAATAAGCACAGAAAAGAAGATTTGCAAACGGATAGCCAACACGTGACGAGCACATTTTGAAACAACACCTATATCGCTCGTTTCTTCTCAAATTTCACAAAAACATTTTTTTTTTTTTTTTAAACAACCAGCACAAAGAACGGAACACAGTGATATAATTTAAAGGAAATGAAGCCAAAACAAGGGGAAAATGGAGTCAGAAGTTTTAGCGTCACCCGGCAGACAATGAAAAAAAATGCAAAAATGAACTCAAAATTGAAATTTCGATACCAAACTTTCAGAAATGATGGAAATAAAATTTAGAAGAAGAGAACCACAAATAAAAGTATAAAAATCCTTACCCTTTAGCCAGAAAGAACTTTACATTTTTCACGACCACGTGGAGGACAAACCGTTAAATTTGGAGGGAAAAAAAAATTTTGCACTTAAAATCTCAAAACAAATCAATTCTACCTGGCGCCCCCGCCAATTTGTCGCGTACCTCAATAATTTGTAATTTATTATTTAACTTTCAGAGGAGAGCTACTCGCTACGAGAGGGATCGTTATTCAAACTAAGGAAACTTTACTTTAAGAGGCACCGACACAAAGGGACGCAGCTAAAGTTAAATTCACAAATATTCTTACACTAACATAATTCCTGGCTGAAGGGAAAGGCAAGGATTCTATACTACCATAATTAAAAAGTCAAGGAAGAAGCATAACTGGTTGGTTTATTTTAATAACTTACCCATGTGTCTGCCGGAACGAGGACGCCCTATCATTGCACAACTATCCGTACATCTCAACACCGCGAAGACTAGACACTGACTCTCGAAAAAAAACTCGTTAAGCTTGGCGTCCTAACGCCATATCCCCTCCAATGAGACTATTTCCCCTCAAACGCCCCTCCTCGGATAAGCTGCCAACCTTCAGCTTGAGTAACCAGAGGGCACGGCTATTACTACAATCTGTGCACATGCCACAATATGCTTTAGGAAATGTTCCAGAAGCTTCTATCGAAACCGCGCGAAATATTACGCAACTTCCTTGTTCCCGGTAATGATAAACAACTCACCCCCTCTCTGCATTATTGCGTTATTGTTGACAGTTTCAGTAAAGCCGTATATTATTATTTACCAATAATAATTACAATTAATAAACCTCTGAAATCAATGTCACATAAAAATACATATTCATATTACAATCATTAATTATATTTAAGTAATTTGTGATACAAATTACCGTATCAAGTTTTCAGCTTTTACTGCTGTTAGTGCCTCTTCTTTAAGCTTTATCACTGCCGACACAGTGAAACCTTTATTGTTTCGTCCAACATAACCCTTTATTTCAGCCCAAATTAATTCAATCGGGTTAAAATGACAATGATATGGGGAAAGCCTAACTATTTTGTGACATGTTCTGCAGCAATGCCGTCGACTACATAACTTGGAAACCGCGGTTTGTTTGCTTTCACAAGTTCCAGTAGTTCACTTTTCTTCAGTCCCTCCTTCACCGGTATATTGCGTGAACAAGCCACTGAATTATTTCCTCAACTTCTCCTCTTCGAAATATTCTCTCACAGATCATACTATTTCCTGCGCCTGTTCTTTAATTGGGATACCTTTACAAATACAGTTTTATTCAGCTCCTGAGTGCGCTCAGTTTTTCGTTTAGCTGCGCTATCTTTGTCACTATTTTTGGACATTGTTAAATCCATTAAACGTGTTAACACAATTATAAATGCTCACACAACACACGCACGCACAAATACACAGCCTCAAACACATGTAACACAAGGCAAATACCACACAAATAGGACAATGCAAAAGAACTTTTCAGTATGCAGGCAATCTCTAAACTGATACAAAAACATAAGCAAGCTGGGGCTAAAAGGAGGACATTGTATATAACTGCAGCAACAGCAGAAGATAAGTTCATGTTTATATCAACGGTCGCTTGCCCGGCACGTCATGCCAATCACATGTTGAAGATATTGCAACAGGGCATTTGCATCTATTGTTGCTATGGAAACATCTTAGTTCTAATTGGTCCTTCTAATGGTTGCTATGACGACCGCTGTGATGTATTCATCCCCTCCCATTCATTTAAAGCTTTCTGCCACGTGGTTAGTAACTGTCAATCACCTTCTTGATTGGCGCCAAGTTTAGTTATATATTTAAACATGGTTATTATAAGTGATGGAGAGTAAAGCTATAGCTATTGCCTAAAGTTATGTATTCATATGAGAATAATCTAGAATTGTGCACATAACACAAGATACCACTGCATGCGTGAAAATTTAAACAGATACACACGCCTACTGCTTGCTATACACACTTCAACTGTGAAGGTCAGTAGAATGCCTCCCAAAGCTGTGGGGACGGCATAAATAGAAGCGAGTGTACCATGAAGAATTTCAACATGTGTGACAGAAAGAAGCAGTACTACCAGGTTCTTCAAGAATTCTAATAAAATGGAATTCCCATTTATTTTACTTGTTTTTGTACATTTACTGCTCTGAACATTTTACACACACTAAATTTCATGTCATTGCAAAATTATTACACTTTTCAGAATGAAGAACCCTCTTTTTACGGGTTTCAATTTCAAGAAGTTGGCAAATAGGTATTTCCCATAGTAATCCTATAATTGACATATGCAGAAGTTTTTAGGGAATTGAATTCCATAAACAGTATTTATGCTTACTAGTAGTGTTAATGCATCTACTTATGTACGAGGGTAATCCCAAAAGTAAGGTCTCCAAATCACTGGGATCGCAGGGAAACTGTTTGTGTGGATGTTGGCCATACTGCTTTTTTCCTTCCTCCCTCCACTCTCTTCAGAAACCACCGCACATCCCTTAGCGCCCTCAGTCTTGGCTTGGCAGCCAGTTATAATGGAGCTCCCGTTAGCCACTCCCGCCAGGTGCAAAGTTCGCGCAGTTATGCACTTTTTGAGTGCAAAAGGGGTTAAACCTGTCGAAATTCATCGACAGTTGATGGAAGTGTATGGAGAGTCTTGTATGGATGTCAAAAATGTCTGCAAGTGGTGTAGAGAATTTGCAAATGGTCGCACGGAAATTCATAACGAGGAAAGAAGCGGTAGACCGTCCATTTCTGATGAAACAATCACAAAGGTTAAACAAACCGTGCTTCAAGATCGGCGGATCACTCTCGATGAGCTCTGCATTGTTGTTCCTGAGATTTCTCGAAGCACTATTCATCGGACTTTGATTGAAGAGTTGAAATTTCGGAAGGTGTGCGCAAGATGGGTCCCAAGAATGCTGACAGAACAACACAAAAGGCAACGCGCTGAAACTTCCCGCCAATTTCTTCGACGCTATGCAGATGAAAAGGACAACCTTTTGGATTCAATAGTCACGGCTGATGAAACCTGGGCTTTCCACTTCACACCTGAGACCAAACAACAATCACATGAGTGGCGGCATTCCGGTTCACCCAAGCCGCGAAAATTCAAGAGAACACAGTCTGCCGGTAAAGTCATGGCAACTGTGTTTTGAGATCGAAAGGGGATATTGTTGGTCGACTTTATGGATCCTGGGACAACAATAAATGCTGACAGGTATTGTCAGACATTAAAAAAACTCAGACGGTCAATTCAGAACCGTAGAAGAGGAATGTTGAGCAAGGGCATAAGCCTTCTCCATGACAATGCTCGCCCCCACACCGCCCGTCAAACCATGAATCTTCTGCAACAGTTTGGATGGGAAACCATCACCCATCCACCCTATAATCCGGACTTAGCACCCAGTGACTACCACTTGTGTCCCAAGTTGAAAGAACATTTGGCTGGAAGACGCTTCAGTGACGACGATGAAGTGAAAAATGAGGTCCATCACTTTTTCAAGAGCATGGCGGCAAGCTGGTATGACAGGGGCATACAAAAACTGCCACAGAGTCTACAAAAATGCATCGACCGAAATGGCGATTATGTGGAAAAATAGACAAATGTCAAAGCTTCAAAACTATGTACCATTTGTTGTCAATAAAAGTTTCTTTGTATTTTAAAAAAAATTGGAGACCTTACTTTTGGGGGATTACCCTTGTAATTTCATTAATGAGTATCATACTTCCATCATAACTTGTTTCAAATTACAAACAGTAGAAAGTTCAAAACACAACAAAATACGTACAGTTGAGTGTTTAAGTACAGTAACTTCATTTTGACAATTTTAAAGCAACAGATAACTGAATGGAAATTGAAGTCATTGTTTGACTGAGTTGGTCATAGTAAAACCTTATCATATCATATAATATAAATGAAACAGTCATGAAAATTTTTAGGAATCATACTGTTAACATTTCATTGCACCACCTTACATTTTGCGGTGTGTTTTTCATAGTTTACTAAGATCATATTGGCAGCACAGCCCTCGGAACACATTATGTGTCTTATTCTCTTCTACACTATTCTTCCTTGTTGGACTTTTTTGATCAAAGTTGTACAGATTTCCACCATGCACATGACAAAATCTTAATTTCTATTGCATTATATTATAATTTTTTTATAATAGTGGTGAAAGACTTCTCACTAACTTAAGATATGTGCATCTACTCTTCGTGATGCTCCCTCTTCACTAGGTTGCAACAAAATGCAATGTTTGCATACTTTATTTTGTGGGCTTTAAAATTTGTTTGCACCTTTAGTGATAATCTGCAGTAACCAATGAGGATTAAATGACAGTAATAATGTATCATGCAAATTGTAAAGTCAACTCTCCCTCGTAAATTATGTATGTTATTCATGTTTTATGCCTGTGGGAATAAGTTTCACATATTTTGTGACAGGTTTTGGTTATAGTTCGTGGTATGAAGCATAAAATATGGACTAGAAATTTGTGTATAGCGTAGCAAGTGATCTTCTTTACTGCCATTTAATACTTATCTGTGATACAAGGAAAAATTTCATTATATGTAACAAAGAAACACTACTGTCAGGTCTTCAAGATTCTTATAAAATAGAATTCCCATTTATTTTAATGGAATTTTTGTACATTTACTGTACTGAATATTTTACGCATTCAAATGCCATGTCACTGCAAAATTATTATGCTTTGCTGGACAGGGGAAAGTTTTATGGGTTTTAATTTAAGAAGTTGGCAACTATGCTTTTTAAACATATTACCTGTAGCAGGAATTAAGTAGTCTTTTGCAGATAAAATACTTCAATCTTTTTATTTTTCCAGCTGCATTTCATCTTTAGACACAAGAATCCATTGAATGGTTCATTTGAAGAAAAACATTGCAAAAAGCCAAAGGAGCGTTTGGAAGACCCGTTTAAAGATAAACTACCACATTTATACACATTGATTGTGTATCCTGACAATTCATTTGTGATGAAACTTGACCAAAAAACTATTAATGATGGTAGCCTTCTGGAAGATTTTACACCACCTGTGAACCCTCCTGCTGAGATTGATGACCCCAATGACAAGAAACCTGCTGATTGGGATGAAAGAGAGAAGATTCCTGACCCTGAAGCTAGGAAACCCGAAGACTGGGATGAAGATGCTCCATCTATGATACCTGATCCTGATGGTATCATGCCAGTGGATTGGTTGGAAGATGAGCCAGAAATGATTCCTGATCCTAATGCAGAAAAACCTGATGACTGGTAAGACCTCGGAACTTATTACTTTCTCTACTATTTACCTGTAGTAAGCATAAGAAGTATTGCATTCCACCCAAAATTTTGATGACAAAATTTCACTAGAAATAAAATTTTGAGACTTCCAGTGTGTGTTGGTGTGTTTTTCCCCCCAACAATATCCCCCCCTCCATTCCAAATTACCCTTCACATGGAACAACAATTTTTCATTTTATCACAAACGACTTTTGGGATTTTGATTAAATTTAAGATACTAGCATGACAAATTGTACACACTAACACACACAAAAAAAAATAGCAGATTCTCGAAGTGTATATTTGTCGAAGTTCAAATCGTTTCTGCGGCCAGTTCACAAAGGTGTTTTGGGACACATGCCTTTAGCTTTGCTCTATTGTCACCTTTCATATTGAGTCCCAGCTGCTGAATTTGCGCTGACAACTGAGTGATTATAAGCAAGTATGTAAGTAATGAGGCGTGCTGATGTTTGTATCCCAAGGATATTTTATTATTATTATTTTTTAAATTTATTTATTTGTGCAAAGCATTATGTAATGCAATGCTTATTATGCATATAGTAATATAATTCCCAATTGCTAGGACTTTGATTTCAAGGCATTTATGCTCACAATTGAAAACTGAAACACTCCTTTTCATTTTCAAATTAAACATGAAATAAGTAAATATTATATTCCTAAATGAAAAAGCAAGTAAAAATAGAAATTAACTTAATATCTGGTGTGTAAATCCTCTGTTTCTATTACTCCACTCAATCTATGAGACATGGTTGATATCAAATGACTAGTAAAATTTTCATGAGATGATACTTTCTCTCAAGCATCTTGTATTTGACGCTACGAAACCTCTTTTGTCTTGCATTGTATTGCAGGCCAATTTAACTCCAAAACTTTCTTCACCTCTGCCCACACATTTTCAATAGGATTCAAATCTAGTGAGCAAAGAGGCAATCAATCACTATGATATCCTGCCTTTACGAGAACCAGTTTGAAACCTGCTGACTTGTGTGGACAGGGTGGTCATCCTGCTGCAATTCAATCATTACAGAAGGAACCATGATGTTTTTGAGGATGTCTTTATACTGGTGGCTGTATAATGTGCCAACAAGCTGCCACAACACACCTAGACCATCGCATGACATCCAACCCCAACAAGACACAGATATGCGACCTTAGCATTCCATTTGTATCACATATTGTGCATCATAATGCTTTCTCCCCATTTGTAGATGTAAATGTCACCTCGTCTGTGAATATAACCCTATTCCAGTTAGGTTGGCATTTTCTTCTGCAAATGCGAGGTGACATAATCTATGATGCTGCTGCTTAGCTGCTGATTGTGCAAAGAGCACTGCTATAGTCAAAGGATACAAGGTTGTGTGGTTCTGGGGAAATTAGAATTACTTCTAATTGTAGACCATGCTGGGAGGGATTGCTGTCTGCCTCTTTTAGAAGTGCAGTGTCCTGCTGAGGAATGGACAAACGTTTTCCACATGAACCAGTTCGACAATGAACAATCCCTTCCCTGGTTAACCGCATTCACCTTGTAACTGTAGATATAGGGACTTCAAGTGCTGTTGCAGCCAGAGGCAGAGTATCCAGCAACGTTCACTAACATAAGGAGAGATCTTGTAGTTTTGTGTGTGTGCTCAGCCATAGCAAAAGTCTGTATGACTGCTAACATAACGTGCACAACTCCAAGCCTATGAGGTGCACGTGCATGATCACGCCAGTGTAATTTGTAGCTGAAGAAGAGATAAAGCATTTGCACATCCAATATTAAGTCAAATAAGTATTTGGTTTAGTTTTTCACTTTAGAATTCTTACTAATATGGCATTTATTTTAAAAACCGAAAGAGTAATTTGTTTATTTTATGCATGAATGTTCTTAAAATTAATGATATCTTATGCATGGAAAAGATACAGCATTGCCATATATTTAACAAATTAAAATTTAAATAATAAAAAAAAATACATACACCAAGGATTCGAACCCAGGTTGTTTCAATTACGAGACACATGCATTTCACTGCTCCGCTACCATGAATATAGCCCAACTGAGGCATCTTCCTACTTATCACATAGCTTTAAAATGAACGCAGGGTGGTTTGAATCATGTATTGTGAATGCAGTATCAGCGAATGCTTCAGAGTTTTCTGAATCTAACTCCCTCTCTGGCTGCTGCACATTTATTTTGTCTTAGGTTGTATATCTTGAATTTTCTGGGAATAGCTTTTGAAGTTTTCTTCATTTTGAATGAAACTTCTATAATTGGTAAACCATAAGAGATAGACAAAAATCTTACTACACAAAAACATCTAGATCTTTTAAAACATGGAATTTATGTCAAATAAAATTTTTTTGTGGAGTAAAGCATTTCCGATATATTCTTTGTTATTGATTTGGATTTTCAAATACTTATCCTTTTCTCAGCTGGTAAGTCTTCTCTTCTCCCTCTCTCTCTCTCCCTCTTTCTGCCAAGAGCATGGAATTTCAAAGCCATCACATAGCTTTACACATTTTGAGACTCAGTGTGTGCATTTTTCCCCCCAACAAAATCCCCCCCCCTCCATTCCAAACTACCTTTTACATGTGACAATATATTTTGTTATTTTCCAGTTCATCAAAAATGGCTTTAAGGATTTTGATTAAATGTAAGATACTTGCATGATAAATGAAGTATATATGTTGAATTTTCTGGGAATAGCTTTGAAGTCCTGTTCATTCTGAATGACTTTTGTATAATTGGTAAACCGTGACAGATAGGCAAAAGCTTACTACACAAAAAATTCAGATCTGTTAAAGCACAGAATTTATGTCAAATAAAATTTTCTTTCTGGAGTTAACCATTTTCCGTCCCATCGATTTTTAGTTGTTTCTCAAGATTGCATGGAAACAGTTATGGAACTTTAAGGCCAGCATATAGCATTTGACTATCGCTGTTCTCTTTGTATTTATAACAAAATGTGCAGTGTAGCTATTTTTGCAAAGGTTTATTGGATTAAATGTAGTAGACAGAAAAATAAGCTTTAGTAAGAATAGTTTGTATACCCACTTATAAAGATAGAGGATAGAGAAAGTCATATGAATGTATTACATCAAAATTTTTCCCCCTCTATTCTCCTTTGTTTAGGCCTTGTAGCAAAGCTTAACTCCAGAATTTTTCAGGAGGACAGCAGGGACACAGTTATACTAGTAAACCAGAAAACTGAGTCATGTGTGTATACCACTAAAAATAAAACATTGGCAACACTTGTATGTCTCGCTCTACTCATTACCAATTCATATTTATCCTTACATGATATACCACTCATTTAAAGGGTGAATCTCTTATTCACTTTTATCTTAATTGTGAGAAATATTTGCCTAGAAATTGTTTTCTGGTTACATAATTCAGATTTGGTTATATGCAAGATGCAAGCACATCACTACATCACTCCTTGGTGGAGTGCATACTTCCATAATATCACAACTTTTTCTTTATTAGCAAACAGCTCATGCAAACAAACAAAAGAGTTTACATTCACAAATTGAATTTTTTATTCTAGTTTCACTTTGTACACCCAAACTTACTGGAACATGTTTCGAAGATGGCTATGAAAAAATTTGTGATTTTCAAATGAGTTATTACTCTCAGCCAAATGTATAGACTTTCCACTAGTTTCCTTATTTGAGTAAGTTTACCCTTATGAAATAAAGTAAGCAGTATAAGCAATGATGGTAATATCATAATTAAAATGAATGTTGAATCAAACTTTTTAAATACTTGCATATCATTCACTTGTTAGATGATTAATTAAGAACGTTTTTGGTGGTATTCACCACCAATCTCAGCTGTAGGTCGACTGAAGTTATCTTCTGGGTGCTGGACTCCTTCTGAGTGAGTACTCTCATAAATTAGCAGTTTTCAAAAGCCTGAGTCATGGAACTGAACAGTATCCCATTGAATACAAATGAATATAATATGCAACTTTGTCAAAGATATAGTGGACAAATGATTTCAACCTATAACCAAAATAATCAAGAGAGATAGGAAATACAAAAAGTTATTTTATCACCACATTAGGCGGGCATGCAAAAAGCTCACCTATCATCCCATAGCTTACAAGAAGTTTGAAAAGATTTTAAAGGACTACAACATTGGACTAGCTTCACAGAACAAATACAATTTGGGAAATTTATTAAAGAGGCCACTTAAAAATTCAATTCTGCAAAAGATGAAATCAGGCATTTACCAAATTTCTCGTGAAGATTGCAATAAATCCTGTAGAGCACAAACAAAACGAGTTCCGAACACCAGACTTAAAGAGCATCAAAGGAATATCAAATACAAACCGATAGAGAAATCAGCCATTTCACACCACTTTTGAACTAACAACCACAACATTGGAGAAGACATCAAATTGCTTAAACCCTTCACATCACATCTGGAATTAGCCACATGGGAAAAGTATATATCTTCAAAAACTGCAACTGCTTCTTAACTTGGAAATCCTGCCAAGTTGCAACCTATTGAAGTTGTGCGTACCATCCACCAGAGACCAGCAGAATAGTACCCAGCCGAAAGGAGTCCAGAACCCAAAAGATAACACCCACAGCTGAGGTTGGTGGCAAATGCCATCGAAAATGTTCCTAATTAATCATCTAACAAGTGAGTGATGTAAAAGTGTTTAAAAAGTTTGGCTTATTATTCATTTTAATTATAAATTTACCCTTGTTCTGCATGATGCTCTCCATCTTTATATTTCCTCTTTTCAGGGATGCAGATATGGATGGAGATTGGGAGGCACCTTTGATCCCAAATCCAAAATGTGAGAATGCAGCAGGTTGTGGTCCTTGGAAGCCACCTCAGATAAATAACCCTGCATACAAAGGAAAGTGGCGTCCATCACTCATCGATAACCCCAACTATAAGGGCAAGTGGAAGCCCAGGAGAATACCAAATCCTGACTTCTTTGAGGACAAGGAACCCTTCAAAATGACAGACATTGTAAGACATTGTAATGTTTGTACTTGTAATGTACTTTCCCATTAGGATACAGGTTTTTATAAAGTAAATACTGCCCCAGTAAAGCAATTACATAGTTGGCATTTTTACTTTCTCTACTACGTATAGTAGATAGGGGAAGTATTGCATTCCATCCAAAAATTTTATTCTGAGATTTCACTGGAAATACATGTTTTGAGGCACACAATCCAAATAAAGCACTTTTGGAAACATCTCCGTGTGGGTGCCTGTGCGTCTGTCTGAAACAGCATAACTCAAAAACGAAAAGTCGGATAAATACCAAACGTGTATTTGAGTTTAGTATCTTCCAAGGAAGTGACACAAAGATTTTCAAGAAAATCCCCTTACCCCCAACTACCCTTTACCTGGAACATTTTTAAACAATTTGTTTTTTTTTTTTTAAATGGCTCTTAACGATTTTGATTAAAATACCATATATGAAAGGTATTTACATAAAATGTATATCTCGAGTTTTCTGGGAATATCCTAGGAAGTCCTCTTCATTCAGAAGGAATTTTGTATAACTTGTAAACTTTAAACGATAGACGAAAACATACCACAGAAAAAAATGTAGATCTCTTTAAAACACACAATTTAAAGTCCCATCGATTTTCAGTTGTTTGTTGCGATTGCATGGAAACAGTTATGGAATTTTAAGGCCAGCATATAGTGTCCAGTTCTTAAACATTTGACCATCGCTGTTCTCTTTGTATTTATAATGAAATGTGTAATGTAGCTATGTTTGCAAAGGTTTATTTGAATTAAATGTGGTAGATAGAGAAATAAGCTTTAGTAAGAATTGTTTGTATACCCAGTAATAAAGATAGAGAGTAGAGAAAGTCATGTGAATGTATTACATCAGAGTTTTAGAAAAAGGCCCATTTGTGTGTCTATGAACAGCATAACTCAAAAATGAAAAGTCGGATAAACACCAAACTTGGTATTTAGGTTCAGTACTTTTTGAAGATGCGACACGAAGGTTTTTGAGAAAATCCCGCACCACAAATTACCCCTTATATGGAACATTTTTCAAAATTTTTGATTTGCTAAAAATGGTTCTAACAATTTTGATTAAAATACCATATGTTAAAGATATTTACATGACAAAATGTGTGTCTTGAATTTTCTGGCAATAGCCTTTGAAGTTCACTTCATTCGGAAGGAATTTTGTATAACTAGTGAACATTAAGGAATAGACGAAAACGTGGTTCACAAGAAATGTAGATCTCTTCAAAACACACAATTTATTCCAAATAACTTTTTATGTTGCATCAGCCATTTTCGAGATGTCTGTTATTAATGATCCACATTTGTTCATTAGTTAGTTATTCTTTAAAGTCCTTTCAACATCAGTTGTTTCTTGCAATTGCATGGAAACAGTATGCAACTTTAAGGCAGTGTATAGCATCCAGTTCTTAAACATCTGGCTATTGCTGTACCCTTTGTAGCTATAACAAAATGTGTAATGTAGCTATTTCTGCAAAGGTTTATTTGGATTAAAATGAAGTAGATAGAAAAATAAGCTTTAGTAAGAAGGGTTTTATACGTACTAACAAACATAGATGATAGAGAAAGTCATGTAAATGTATCACATCAGATTTTTCGCTCTACTTGCATTCTTTAATGGGACTGATATGTGTATAAGCATATTACAGACTATGTCTTCTGCTTACCTGATATACAGCATATCTGCTCTTACCACTGTGTAATAAATTGTATTGAAAATGGTAGAACAGGATGCCCACCATTAGAGGGCTTTCTATTGCTGAAGTGAATGCTGCCATAAACTTAAATATGTTAAATACTTATAAACCACATCTCCTTTGTAATGTCATCTTGGAGACAATCTGCTTAAACTGTGTTTTTAAAGTACATAAATGTATCTGTTTGTGTTTCACTGTATAGAATCATTTTCAAGATTTGAATTCATTACAGTGTCTTTCAGGTCCCTTTATTGATTGTGCTGCTTTAGTTTGTGTATGACTTAAAAGGCAACTAGTAGTTCAGCAGATTATATATTTTATTGTAATACACATTCATTCTTCATTAATACTTTACAGATATTAGTTGAAAAAAATCCTTGAAATTGAACTTGAAAACTCTGGTTTACTTAGAAGCCAGCATGCTGGTCACTAGACACTGACGCAGTCTCTTTGACACTAGCACAGCCCATTGTTTATCCAGTGCGTAGATAAAAATTCTTTTTGGTGGGGGTGTGTCTAGTTGAATCTCAATAACTACTGCTACTTCCCCAAAGTGCTTAAGACACATGCATACACACACGTACAGAGATTCATTAATATATGTTAATAATAATAAATACATAAATATATATCATTAATGACAATTTAGACAGTGTGAATCATACAGTAACCAATGGTGTTATCTCCAGTTGTCCTATTACCTACTTGATTATTTTAAATACTATTCATTAAAATTATGGATGAATCAAGTACAAGGTTTCTGTCGGTTCATGCACTACAAGCATTCGGTTTGCCCAGGCTTTCCATACACCTATACATTAGTAATATAGCCTTTAGCAATAAATTTGTTATACCAGCAGGTTGGCATTACTCCTGCCACTTATCACTGACAACCTAGTGTGTGTACATTTCTCTTATCCTGAAGGACTTCACATATAGTCCAATAAAATAGTGTTTGTATTGTCTGTGTTTCTGTTATGTATTCGGCTGTTTATTATGATTGTACAGTGTCTCTATTTATTGTTTCCCAGCCTTGGGTTTTTATGGCTATTTCTGTGTAGTTTGTAGTGTTTTGGCTGTTTCTCATTGTGTATATGGGTTTTCTTGCAATAACACCTTTGTGTGTTAAGTTTTCTTGATGAAAGGTGTTTTCCTGCCTATAACCTCAAAGTCTGTAAATCTGTTAAGAAAGGCATTCATAATGGAGTAAATATCCATTTAATTTTCAGTATAGGTTTGAATATTTACAGATATTGAAATAATAAGTTACTGTTTAAATTTACCCAAGATACCTATTGTATAAATTCAGTTCACTGAAGAAAACAATTACACTAGGTTACAAATGAAAACTTTTTTACTTTCTCTACTATGTATAGTAAGTAGGGGAAGTATTGTATTCCACCCAAAAATTCGATACTGAGATTTCACCGGAAATACATGTTTTGAGACCCCCTGAATCCAAAAAAAGCATTTTTGGAAACATGTCCGTGTGTGTGTCTGTGAACAGCATAACTCAGAAACGAACAGTCGGATAAACACCAAACTTGGTATTTAGGTTCAGTATCTTCCAGAGATGCAACACGAAGGTTTTCAAGAAAATCTCCCCACCCCCACCCAAATCACCCTTTACATGGAAGATTTTTTGAAAATTTTAATTTTCTCAAAAATGGCTCTAACAATTTTGATTAAATGATCATATGTTTAAGATATTTTCACGACAAATAAAATGTATATCTTGAATTTTCTGGGAATGTCTCCAAAAGTATTCTTCATTGTGAACGACTTTTGGTAAGCTGGTAAACCATAAGAGATAGACAAAATTTTACTGCACAAAAAATGTAGATCGCGTTAAAATACACAATTTATGTCACATACATTTTTTTTGTTGAGTGAACCATTTTCGAGATATTGCTTGTTATTCCCTTAAATTTTTCAATACTTATTTTCTGAAATGGGAATTCGTTGTTCATTTTTTTGTCTTGGATATGCAAAGAGTATTAATCTGTGGCAAAGGAATGGTGCTGCACCTAGCAACCAGCTATTAAGAGATGTGTATGTACTTAAAGGCTACTGTATTTTTATATTGCAGTTGTAAATATATATTCCGCTTACATCTACAAGAAAATTAGCAATAAGATAGAGTCTGCAAATGTTTATCTCGATTAACATGAAGTAGATGGAGAATAAGCGTTTGTAAAAATAGTTTGTATAAGAGTAGAGAAAGTCATGTGAGTGTAACACATCAGATTTTTTCTGTGATACAATTATAAGTATGTGATGTTTACTAATTTCAGTGCGCAGAATTAAAAAAATGCATTCCGTTTTTCCATAGCACATCTGGTTTTTGCAATATGACAGTGTTCAATGAAAGTATAATTGTAAAATTTGCAAGAATATTACACACTCATATACAACTTTTAAACGAAATAAAAAATAATTACATGAAAGCGTACCTGAATTTGAGAACATGTTAGTTATCTTATGTACTCCTTTTACTTTTCCCTTGGAACTTCAGTGTATGTGATTTTCTTGAGTCTTCTCTGGTAGCTTCGTCATGTGCAAGACACCAGCAGTAATTGGCCATCATATGCACGTCCCAGCATCCCTGATAGCATTCAATATCTTTCAAGTTCTGGCAAAACCTTTCACCTTGTTCTTCACTGACAGTTCCTAAATTCGACGGAAAGTAGTCAAGATGTGACTTGAGGAAATGAACCTTCAAACTCATATTACAGCTGAGCAGTCTGAAATTTTCCAGCACATTTCTGACAATTTCTTTGTATTCGGGATCTTTCATATTGCCCAGAAATTTAACAGCCTCTCTGAATCCATTCCACGCATTTCTTTCAATTTAATTCATAGAGCTAGTAAAATTAACATATTTCATCAATTTCCTTATCAGTTGTTCATCAAATGCTCTCTCTCTGATTTTAACGTGTAACAATGATGGAAACTTTGTGCAAAAGTATTGGAAGTAAGGGCGACTTTTGTCAAATGCTTTGAGAAATTCTTTCATCATGCCAAGTTTTATGTGTAATGGAGGAAGTAGAATTTTTTGAAGATCAACAAATTAGTATCATTTTTTTTTATCCAGGTTCCAGTTGCTGCCTCTCAGGCCATTGGTCAGTTTCCCAATATTTATCTCTCACCTTGTTATCTTTTGCAAAGAAAACAAGGGAATTTTGTGTATCTTCCCTATTGTCCTAGTAATAGACCAACAACCTTCAAGTCGCCATATATTTGCCACTCATGGTCATGGTACTTAATTTTCTCAAGAACATGCTTCAGTTTTTCATAAGACTCTCTTAGGTTTGTAGAATGTGCAAGCAGTATTGAAACTAACTTGTTGCCATTATGAAGTAACACTGCCGCAGACTTTGTTTGGAGGATTCATTAAAAAGACGGATCAAAAGAATCAATAAAAGACAGTTGAATAAGATTACACACATTCATACAAAACACAAGTTGATCTTTTTCTGCATAGTGCTTGTGGAACAGTATTTTGCAATTCCTATACCACGAAAATGTAACATCAGGTGATAACAAATTCTTCTCCTGTAGCCTTGACCCAGCATTTCACCTCACTAAATCATTTAACTCAAATTGATTCAACTGTGTGTGAATTTTCAAATTCACTAAAATTGAGGTCTGCTGGTGGTGTAGGTATGGTTAGTTTCGTTTTATGGGGAATAGGTCCTGTGACCGAGTTCATATTTGGATATTTAATTCCTGCCTCCTTTTTTTTTTGGGGGGGGGGTTGTTTGTAGCAGCCAGCAACTTTGCACATGCAAAACTAACAATTGTCATGGTGATTCTGCTGCTCTCTCCATATCATTGATGTGGCAAGCGCCATTGCCTTCCATTTTCCTTCATACCAGTAATGTAATCCCTTAACACAACTTTACATACAGTAAGAGGCGCAAACAATTTATCCTAATCACCAACTTTCTCTTCGAAATATGAGTAATATAGTTTCTTTGTTTGTGAGTCTATTTTACGTACCTTCCCGTCAAACATGTAACGTCCACAAATGTAACAAAAGTTCTAAGGACTGTGTAAACACTGTCCCCTGCGTAATCCTGATGTAGAAGTCATACTCGGACTTTTATTTTAGCATTACACATATAGAAGACAAACGTGCATGTTAACACAAGTTTTCACTTAACCGAAGTTGAGATCTATGATAGCTATAAATGTAAACACAAATACTGCACAAGAAGACAGACCTCACACATAGAACAAAACTGATAAGTGGTGGGAATATAAATGTAAACATTTGGGTAAGGAAGGGAGGATGAAGTGAGCCAATTAGGAAGAAAATCAACTGTTTTAGATTAACATAAGCGTAGAAGTAAGCTGTATAAGCTGAATGAATTTAGCACCTTAGACATATATGCACATATCATAAAAACTAGATGTGATAGCCAAAAACAGACTTGATTTTCTTAATCAGGGCACTGATTTCCATTAAAATCTCTTATTTTCCTTTATACTGCAGAATCAATGTTGAGCCGTGTCATTCCCATAGGACAAGATGAACAGCTGACAATCTTAAGTACCTCTCCATTATTAATGGTTAATAATGTATACTTCTTTAAATTTTACTTGATGAAACCTTGTAAATTTTTACAATTGGTGAATAAATCTGAATCTGAAAATGTTTATACACATTCCTACCATATTCTGATTGGCAGTCAGCATAAAAGGGTTTATAAACAATTTGCCACTTGAAAGCTTCATTATCTTATGTTTATAGCTTTGCACAGTAAAAATAACCAGTAAATAACAAACAATATCCTTTGAGTAATAATTTTCATAACTCTTGTGTTATAAAATAATTTGTAAATAGTTTTGTAAAATGTAATATATGTATTTACATATGTTAAACAGGTAAAAATAAAAAGTTCACTAACTTGTTCTGTAAGAATTTCTTTTGCTAAAACCTGTTATATTAGATGGCATAAGAAGTGAAGCTTTTCCAATTTGATATTCATAATAGTAGATATGTATGATATTGCCATAAGAATTAGTTTTTGTGCCATTAATAACAACCATGTTTTCTAAACAAAGTGTCTTTATTTCAGGCTGCTGTTGGAATTGAGCTTTGGTCAATGTCAAATATGATCCTTTTTGACAACTTCATTATTACAGATGATATAAGTGTAGCCAACAATTGGGCAGCAGAAACATTTGATCTGAAGCGAAGGAAATTAGACAAAGATGGAGTAAGTACGCTTCTGTAATTGTGAGGAAAATAAATTCAAATTTTTTGAATGTATAAGTAACCAAATGATAAAGATCATGGCAACAAGTATTTGAAATTTCATTTAAATTACAGGGGTTGTTCCTAAAGTTCACTTGTTATATAGTGGACACAACACTTACATAGCAATTCTTGTTTAAATGGTTGTGCATCTTGATTCAATATTCTTTGAGCTGTGAAAGTGATTGGCTATTTGTTGAGCTGATCTTATTCAAACTGAGAATACCATCAAATGTGAGATGCTCTGTGATACAATTTCTTGCAACAAAAAACTGAAGTGGCTTAAATCTATGGACAAATTGGTGAAGTTTACAAACCAAACATCATGATTGATGGCATAAGACAATGGTGTCACTTGTTTAAAGCTTGAAGATCCACTGTCCATGATTATGAAAGAACTGCTTAGCTGGTATTATAAATGAACTGATTTGAATGGTTAACGAACATGATAGAGCAAACCACCAATTCACCCAATTTCACTCTCTGATCAACTTCTGCACCTTTGTCATTCTCTGCTTTACAAAGTGACCACAGAAGAGTTTAGGCTATCAGATAGGTACCTACTGTGTTTTTCAAATGGGATGATGTTTGTCCTTGAGCGCGGCCAGAGCGGCAACCAATCGGAGTTCTGCTGTGTTGTCATATTGCATTCGCCGTAAGCTAAGCGTGACGCGTGCTAAGCGAATGTGTTTCTAATAAATATAATTTGCGCTAAGACAAAAATTCAAATTTTGCAAAAAGTAACCCACTAGAAGGTAGGGAGTAATTTTCGTAACACAACCGTAAAAACCACATATTTTTAGCTCAAATAGCTTTCATAATACAAACAAATAAACATTCCCATATGTTATAATATAACCACGTAAGCACTGTAATGGTCACATTATTTGTAGTATGCATGCATTATTGTATATATATATATTATTGTAATTATACAGAACTACTGACTTGATGGTGATAAAGAATTACGTTGTAAAACCAAGGCGTTTGTTAAAGCTGAGAGAGAGCAAACAGCCCACCCAGCTCACTTGTGTTACTTGTAGAACCTGCAGAACGTGAGCCGTCACATGTTTATGATCGTGTGTTGTTTTTAAATCTGGGTTGGAGTTTATTTACCCTACACAGTTAATATCAGTATTCAGTTGTTGTTCAGAGAGCAAGCAGCAAGAGTAAAATAGTGCAATGACTTATTGTGGAGAATTTAGTGGCGAGTCAAAGAGGCAGGTATTGCAAAGTCAGGCTCGAAGTATTATATTTAGGGTCTACTCGTTTTTTAAAAAATGTAACAATGAGGAACACAGAAATCAACTTGATTTCAAATATCCTCAACAGCTTACTGCTAAAGCGTGTGGTGTCGGTAAAGCAAGTGTGTCTCGCATTTGCGGAGAGGCAAGAAAATCTGTTCCCAGTGATGCTCCAGTGTTTGTATCGCCCAGAAAGCACATTGGACCTCCGAAGAGGATTACAAATTTAACTGACTTTGACAAGGACGTTGTACGCAGAACTGTGTTAGAGTTTTATGACCAAGGTGAATTCCCAACAATACAGAAAATAACTTGTGCCCTTAGAACTAAAATATCATACACTGGTTCAAATTCATCTACTTATAGAATTTTGAGAGGATTAGGTTTCAGGTACAGAAAGACAAATGATGGGCGACAATTTTTAATGGAGAGGAATGACATTGTTGCGGCAAGAATAAAATTCTTACGCAAAATGCACGAAATTCGAAATTCTTGCGATACGAGACCTATATTTTACTTAGATGAGACATGGGTAAATAAAAACCACACTCAAAATTCAATCTGGCAAGATTCCTCAAAAAAGGGTGGCCTGAAGGTACCTGTTGGAAAAGGCAGTCGACTTATCATTTGTCATGTAGGGTCCGCTAAGACAGGATTTGTACCTGAAAGCAAATGGATTTTTCTGTCCAAAACCACCTCAGATTATCACGAAGAGATGACAGCTGATACGTTTAAAGAATGGTTTTTGAACAGATTACTAAATTATTTAGAAGAGGGAAGCATAATTATAATGGATAATGCACCATATCATTCGGTTATTGAAAACAAAGTACCGAATACTGCCAGTAGAAAGAACCAAATTGTTGAATGGTTGCAAAAAAAGGGGGTTGAATTTTCGGCAACAGAAACTAAAAATGAGTTACTGCAACGAGTACTTCCATTTAAAAACCAGGGAAAAGTGTATCAGCTGGATCAACTTGCAATGGAAATGGGACACGAGGTAATCCGCCTCCCCCCTTATCACTGCCAGTATAATCCAATTGAGTTAGTATGGGCTCAAATAAAACGAGGGGTTGCAAACAGAAATAACACTTTTAAACTGACTGACGTTGAACGTCTTATTCACGAAGAAATTGACAAGGTAACTCAACAAGACTGGGAAGCCTGCGTGAGACATGCAGAAAAACTACAAGACGACGACTTTTGGAAAGAAATAGGCCGTGACGATATTTTGGAACCTATCATCATAAATTTGCAAGACTCAGACGATGAAGACAGTGTCAGTGACGAATTGCCTCTTCACGTAACTGATGACAGTGATACGGATGAGCCACTGGCAGTTCCATTGGATTAAAAGCACAGGTAATTCATAACCTATAATTATATAACACTTAAAAAATACGTACGTAGCATGCGAGTATATTCCCAATTATGAATTTAAACACCAGGAGAATTATAAAAGTTTAGATAATTCAGTTTATGTTGCTTTACGTCGACCATTCTAGCGACAGGCAGATGTGAGAGTGAGAGGGAAATATGAAAAGAGTGGGGGTAACGAGGTGGCAACGCTGTGCACGCAAATGCACCTCATTCGCTGTAGCTCAGAACTCTTCCCATTTGAAACTAATAATAACTTATTTCTGAATGACATAAGGCTCATTGGATGGGGCTGGCAACTATCCTTTGTTGAATGCTATGAAAGAGCATTTCTAAATCAAATTATGACTGGAGATGAGACTTGGGAGTGGCATGCGAGCGCACAAGCAAAATAAATTAGTCAATGGTCTGGCCATGAGTACAAGTATGATAGGGCAGGCAATGCTGCCCTGCACTGCAACCTTTGCAGATCTATTGCATGTCCCAGTCTTATTATCATTCAATCGGACCATGATGGTTGAAAGCTGCTCCAGTTTTGGAAATTGACTCCTAAAAATGAGGGCTCCTTGGTGAGGAAGTGCTGTGCACTCGCACAATAGATGGGCAGCTGTCTCATCTGTTTGTTGATACGTCTACAGGCACGATTCACTTGCTTGCCATTCTGTACAGGTAGCCCTCTATGGGGGCAGTGTCCTGTAAAGAGGCCCTTTGCCCATGAGAACTTTTCCCTGCTTAATTTTAGCAGTTCTTATAACTTGCTTCTGTCTAATCTCCATACGAGAGCTTCAGTGTATCTGAACCCTACAGATGAGTTCCAAGATTTCTTGTGTTCTGTAATAGCCAGCTTAACCAGTCCTGATGACAGCCCCAGTACTGGTTCAGGTCCAGCAACAGGTCAGCTCCCTTCTTAGCATCTCATCTACTCTTTCATTGCCCAGAACCCACACATGCCCTGGCACCTACCTCAGCCGAATTGAATTGTAAGTAGCCAGTGACATGAGGGACTTATAGTATAATCTAAGACCAACGTGGACTTAACCAAGTGGTTACCGAGGACCTTCAGGCCTGTCTGACTATCTGAGAGTACCAGAATCTGTCTGTTACTATAGTGTCTTCTTACACTCTCTCAAGTACTAGCTAAAATAGCAAAGGTCTGCCACCATACTCAATCACCAAAACCACATCTCTTTATGTACATGAAAAAATGGTTTGCATCAAAGCTCTTTGACTGACAAAGAGTTGCAGTCAGACATCAAAGGCCGCCTGCAGTCATAAGATGGGAGAATTCTATGGCACCGAAATTGCCAAGCTCATGGAACACCATTATTTATGTCTGAATATGACTGGAAGCTTGCTGGAAAAATAAAGCTTGCAGTTTCAAACTACTTAAAAAGAAATTGTATAACTTCCTTGATTTTTTTTTTTGTTACAGTAAATAGTTTTGTTACTCTTTTAAGTAACTTTGTAAATAACCCTTGTACAGTGACAGATGCGCAATAGAATTTTAAGATGCAACTGAAGAATAACTAATAATTTTCTCATCACTTTTGATCACAAATAGAAGGCATTTTTGTTAATCAGAAACCTATTGGACTTATTTTCAAAGATGTGTCCTTATTGATATAAGTGAAACAAAGATGTGCATAACCAAGAAACAAAAGTTATAGGAAAGATAGTGAAATGGGTCAATACTGAATAATAAAAACAGGATGAATTCTGCAGTGGTAATATGGCAAACCACATTTGAAAACGTTTTCAGAACATGTTGCCTTCATCAGCTGTGATCCACTGATAGGATCTGACATGGATATGTTTGAAAATGAGATCATTATCATATGGAATATAGAAATTTACTAACTTGTTTTTGTTTCATCTTGTGTTAACATTTTCTGAATGGTTAATACTATTTTGTATGGACTGTGTTTTAATTACATTATCTGTATTTCCAGACACCAACTTGATAAAAAGGTTTTATTTATGGTCGCTCTTTAACTGTGTGGTCCTTAGTGTCCCATTCTATATCGGGAGTGAAAGACTGGTAATTTTGCTCAGAGGCCTCTTTGTCAGGCTTCAGGTTCTTTTACGTGCCATGAACCTACGATACAGTACCACCGGCTTTACTTCCCTTCCATAGGAAGACATGCTAAGGATTTTTACATTTGAAAAAAATCTATCGTCCTCCACCGTGTTTGAACCCACAACCTCGAGAACTAGAGGCCATCATGGTATCCACTACACCACAGAGGATGACACACCAACTTGATGATGAAGCACTCAAAAAATAAAGAAATACAGATTAAGAAAATAAAAGCATAAAAGCTTACCAAAAATTGTACATCACTCCAAACCCTATCAAAGTGCAGTTAAAACTAAATTTTGTTACACGTATTACTTCAGGAAAAGTGCATTTTGCTTTAATCTGTCCTTAATGTAAAAGAGGAGAGGAGACTTGCATAAATCAGCAAAGCTCCAGAAGACAAATGCAAGTTTTAGTACACAAAGAAACCCACTTTCTTTTCAATATTGTTCAGAAGAAAAACAAAAATTTGATAACTGATGGAAAATTTGACCATAGCTGCTTTCTCCTCCCTTCCCTTAGCAGGTGTTGGAACATTGAAGTACATACTCCTTTTTATTCTCAACTTTGAGTTGTAATGACTATTATATGTGGAACTATTGTATTATTTGGTTTGTCTTATCAGGGTACATTCTGGTACAGAGTGATGAAATCTATCAACTTCAAACCAGGCTGGTGGGCACTCTACTTTGTATACTGTACAATTCCAATTGCAATATATGTATGGTACTTGTGGAAAAGAGTTGCAGAGGTAATCAAGTCCCTTTCCACAGCCATTGCACTGTAGATAATAGTGGTAAATTTGAAACTTGAAATGTATCCGTATTCCTTTACATTTGGTTTGATAGCAGTACAAATATATTTAGAAATTATTTGAGTCAATTTTCATCACACAACTTCACTTACGCTTTGATATTAAGTCAAATAAACTTCATTATCCAAATGTATCAATTTGAGATCCAAAAACCGGAGTCAAAAGTTATAAGCAAAGTGTGTTGTGTGTAGATGTAATACTTTTATCTGCACAACTTTCCCAAGGTGCTACATTCACAACTGGTGTTCAAAATGGCGTGCTCCATCTTTGATGCACGCATGACATCGTCGCACATTGTACCTAGTGGAACAATCCTGTGGTGTTCCAGCAATGTCACAGGCAACAAGAAGTCTTACAGGAGATTGTCTTAAATCTCTACAGGTGTCATTTACTTCCTCCCCGCTTAGCCACACCAGTGTGTATTGTGTTGCTGAGAGATGTACTCTCTGAGTTGTTGGAACATACCCAACATATGTGGCTCCAACATGATGGAACCCCATCTCACTGCACATACTGTTCATGAACACCTGACGTTACCTGAAAGGTGGATAGGAAGAGGACATCCTATTTCGTGGACAGCTCATTTATATGATCTGATTCCACTCAATTTCTTCTTTTGGGGATTATGTGAAAAGTCTTTTGTATGAAACACCTGTCAAGACTGAGGATGATCTCCTGCCTCTGACGTTCAAATGACACCAGGATTGTTCCAACAGGTACAACAGAACTTTGTGTGAATATCATGCCTGCATCGAAGTTGGGCGATGCCATTTTGAACACCTGTTATGAATGTAGCACCTTGTAAAAGTTGTACAGGTAAACAAAATTGTTACATCTACACACACGTTTTGCTTATAACTTTCGACTGTGGTTTCCAGACAGGGTTCCTATTCTCAAATTGATACATTTGCCCTTCTCCATTATCCCTGAAAGTTTGTTTTATTAGCTTGGAAACATCCTGTATATCTAAGATTTATCTGGTAAAGTTAACACAGGTCCTTATATTCTCAATAAACTGAGAAATATACATGTTCAGGACTACATTATCTCTTCAACATGATCCAGCTTTATAGGATATGTCAGATCATGTCCTCTACTACATAGAAATTCCAATTTATGTTTTAAAACTTAATGAAAGAAGATCTGCACAGTGGGCATAGGATTGAATTTCAGATTTATTGTCTTAGTTCTTCCTCTCAGTGTTTGAGCAGAATAACCTCTGAGAATCCTGATTTACCAAACCATGGTATGCACACACTAACCTAGTCTAGCCATAAGTTCTGTTTACAAAGTTTTTTTTTAATAGTGGCAACAATGTACTATACATATTTAGAAAAATTGAGTTGGAGTTGAAACACTTAATATCACATATGTTTTCTGTCGCAACACGTTTCAAGAGCAATTGCTCTCGTCTTTGGAAGTGGCAGACTGGTTCCTCATGGTGTTTTCTGGTGTGTGTTTGTGTGGCGATATCTGATGGTGGAGTGATGAATTTCCATAGTGGGTTTGGTGGCGGTAATTAAAAGTTCACTACACCGTTCTTATTTTTGTGATTAATAACTTTTCCCAAGTATGAAACTCTGCTGCATATTTTGCCAGTTTTAGGAGTGTTATATTTGGTGTGATGTGATTTGTTGTCCAAAAGTGATGTAATTGTAAATAATTTCAATTCACATCACTGTTACTAGCTTATCCATGTATTATAGAAATGTATTATACTGTTTTTTTAGTTTGACTATGGCACATGGTATCCACATGTATTCTGTGCTAAATGCACATATTATTCAAAATGATACCCTTTTGCCCTGATACAGAACCTAAGTCTATTGGGCCATTCATCAATAGCAGCATGAAATTTATGGGGAAATTTGCCACTACTGAATTCAGGGATCTCTTGAGATACTCAATATTGGGGTGCCTTTTCTTACAAGCAACATCCTCGAGCACTGACCACAGCTTGTAATCCAAGGAGTTGAGGTTAGAGCTGCTAGAAGGCCAGTCTTGGGTAGCAATAAAATCTGGAATATTTTCCACAAGCCAAGATTGAGTGGATCTTGGCTTATGGGCTGGTGCAGAATCTTGCTGGAATGTTCAGTGCCCATTCTTGAACAAAGTGGTGTTCAAGTCTTTCACCGCAACCTCATGGAGGGTTGTTTCATATACTCTGGCCATTGTCTTTAATCCCTTTTGGCAGAAAAGTGACACTATTGTAACTTTCTCCCTACCAAGCCTTCACTGAGGTGGGATGGTGACCCGTTCACAAGCTTCTTCAGTCCTGGCATACACTCTTCATTCTGCCAGTTGTGGCTCTATTCAATTGTGAGAATTTTGGTCTGTAAAAAGGACTTTTATGTGCCAGTTGTTAGCATAATGCTCAAGTAGGCATTTCATTTTGACTCTCTTTGCTGCTTAAGTTATGGAGTTAAGAAACATGCAGTATCCCGGCAATAAGCTTTCAATAACACCTTGAAATTGGCCAAGGTCTTGTCTGAGCAGTCTGGACATAGATCTCTTGGAGATGTTCATCTCATGAGCCATTAATTTTTGCTTCAGCACTGAAGTTCTCCTAATACAAGCCGCTGCTGCTTTCACCATTGTCCTGGTCCTCAGAGTGTAGATGTCTTAAACTTGGTCAATCAGAAATTGTACCAGTTTCATTAAAACATTCATTGGTGTAGTACACAAACATCCTGCTGATTTTCAGCTTAAGTGCGTCCAAAAATTTCAGGTGGCAATTTCTTGACTTAATGAAGTTTTTTCACTGCAACTAAACCTTTAACTAGAGTCTTCACTTAGCTGTAGCTAAAGTCAACAAAGTATAAGGTAGAATTTAGCAGCAGGCACATTATCTGATTGCCCCAACACCTGGTACAGTACCTATCAAAAGTTTGTAACAGAACTAATAGCCAGACTGCATATATTACAAAGTGGAACAAAAAATATTTTGTTTCTTCCTTAAAAGCTTAGAACAATAATCAATTCTATTCCCAATTCATCTCTAATATCATCTCTTAATGTCTTCGCTCATACTCCTCTTTACAGATTTTCATAGCTTTGTCTCTCTCTTGTGTAATGAGACCGGGAGTGCATGACAGAATAAAATCTAGTTGTCATGCTTCCTTTCATTAACCTTAAAGGCTCTTTGGATTGTACCAGATGTAGTTTGAAGCTTTGCATACTTCAGTTAAATCTTGATCTGCATCATAGGCAACATCTTAAAGTATTATATTTTTTTTAGGTTGAGTTAATCTCTCAAATCCTGTCATCCATGTACATAAGCTAAACTTCCCTCAGAACTGCAATACCAGAATTTCCTATTTTGAACTTCTGTGAAGTAGTGGTGCATGATCTACTCATGCAGCACCTTTTAGTTTTGCTTCACCTCAATTAATACCACACATCACAATATGGAATAATAGCAAAGTAAAGCAATAATCACACAAATGAATAGTAATGAGAAAGTTACGAATGGTTCTCCAATGACTTCCCATCTATGGCTTTAACCAGGGTGCCTTTAGGTGAGAAGTATTTACATTACAGCATACATACTTTACTGTGTAGTTTCCAGTAAAACAGGCAACAAACACAAAGGTCAAATGTGTTTGTAAAATAATAGGCATAGATCCCATAAGTTGCTTATTTAAGTTGTGAGCTTTTGTCCTAAGCTAAAAGCAGCATAATTGTTGTATGTGCATAATATGATATTCTATACCTGTAGTGTATTCTCTAGTTTAGGAATGTTTTTGAAGCTAATTTTGTTACCCTCAAAAGCTCCTGTAGTATTGTATAAACTTGCTATTTGTAAGCTTGGTTGTATTGCAGGAAAGCTTGTTTAGTCGACTAATGACCTATACCAATGAGCAGCCCTGGCTGTGGGCTGTGTATATTATAGTTATTGGCCTTCCCATAGTGCTTATACTAGCGTTCTGCTGTGGTGGCTCATCTCAGGTAAGTCATTTTCTTAGTATTTCAAGAAACAGTTTGAATGAGAAGCAGATTGAAGTATCACATTGATATGACTTTCTGTAGCCACTCTTGTGCAAACCATTCTTACAAAAGCTTAAATATTTTCCTTGTTAATTGAGATAAACTTTTAATTACACATCTATACATTTTGATGAAGGTGTGAGAAGAATACAGCAAGCTAAAGCAATAGATTTTTAAAAAGCAGATTTCCATGATGATAGCCTGGAAATTGCATGCTCCATGAATGCCGACAAGCAAAAATGAATAGTGATTAAAAGTACAAGTATTTGAAGATTCAAACCAATAATGAGGAATACTGTGAAAATAGTTAATGCCACAAAAAATTTGTTTGACAAATTGAATGCTTTAACAAGATCTACATTTTTTTTAACTAGTAAGACTTTATCTCTTAAGGTGGTCTCCATTGCCTCAACAATCAACACCCAACTCTCAATGCTAAACATAAACAATTTTAAAAACATGTAATGCGAAACATCTTGAGTCATACATGTAGTTGGAATTCCCATCAACATTCCGCCTCATGCGCAGAACTACCTTTCTTCGTCGTGTAACATTTTCTCCTTGCTGATCCACAGCCTTTCTTGGTCTGAGGCTTTTTATCATCTATGAATACGAAAAACTTGATCAGCCTTTGGTCCAGACCAAATTAACAATTGAAGCAAAGTGTAAACATGTGTTTGTTAATATCAATAATCACATGGATTCTGATTACCAAGATTTAGTCTTTGTAGTCACAGTGTATGCTCGATGAAAGAGGCACAAAAGTAAACTAAGAAAGTTATGGCTGCACCCTTTTCTAAGCAATAGCATCTTGTCTGAACTGAAAGTTGAGAGTAGATTCATTCGGCTTCAAGAATTTTCTAAGAATATCTAAAGAAGATTTCAACTTGTTGCTGACTATAATTTCACCAGCAATTGCAAACCAGGAGACAAATTCCAGAGCAGCCATATCGGCTGAATGGAGGTTAGGCTTAACTTCTTTATCTTTCTTTCTTTCTATCTTTTTTTTTTTTGTCCTGTCATAAAAAATATGGGCAAGCTCACGTAAACACTCCCTTCTCTTGATTTTATTTCCATACTCTTTTAGGGATATATCCCAGATGATGGGTCTTGCATGAATCTCATTAATTGTACTCGCTGCCAAAGAAGAAAGAGATTGACATTTTGCAGAGAGAGTGAGGCAACGTTGCTTATCGCGATCAGTGGAGAGCACGTTAGAATTATGTGTACGAAGGCGATTGGATTGCATCTTGTCAGTACACAGGCAATCTTTAAACTGATGCAAATACATTAAGCTGTGGTTAAAAGAAGCATTGTTTATAACTGCAGTGCCAGCAGAAGATAAGGCATGCAGTTCATGTTACTGCAACGGTCGCAGGCCAGGCACATCATGCTAATCAGTGTTACAATATCGGCAACAAGGTCTTTACATCCATCGTTGCTAAGGAAACATCTTAGCTCTAATTGGTCCTAATCGTAGCTATGACGTATCCATCCCCTCCCATTCATTTAAAGCTTTCCGCCACTTGGTTAGTAACTGTCAATCATCTTCTTGATTGGAGCCGAATTGCCTTTACTTTTGTCCACTCCATTTTTCTCACTAGTAAGCAATGAATAATATGCATGGGTCAATTGTCTATTACATCTGGCTGAGGTTAATCGGGTCTGTACGAAGCTGAATACATATTGCCCTCAACATGTTGTCCACTGCTGATGGAAAACAGTTTTGTTTAACCAAGACATGTTGAATCAGCATGTTATGCAAGACTTGTTGATCAGTGGAGACACTTGTTTACTGCCAATATGTTGAGCTCAACGTGTTGAATCATGATTTGTTGATTGTTGATGCCTTAACAGTTTATCAATTGTACAAGTCATTCAAAATGAAGAGGACTTACCAGGCTGTTCCCATAAAATTTGAGGTATAGATTTTGTCATGCAAATACCTTAAATATATAGCATTTTAATCAAAATCGTTAGCCATTTATGAAAAAATTAAAAATAACAAAATTCTCCATGTAAAGGGAGATGAGGGTGGGGGATTTTCTTGAAAACCTTAGTGTCACATCCTTGGAAGACACTGAACTTAAATTCAAATTTTGTATTTAAACAACTTTTTGTTCTCGAGTTATGTCTCTCTCTCTCTCTCTCTCCCTCCCTCCCTCTCTCTCTCTCTCTCTCTCTCTCTCTCTCTCTCACAGGTATTTTTCTAAAATTCTGTTTTTGGATTCAGAGGCCTGAAAACATGTATTGCAAGTGAAATCTTTGTATCGAATGTTTGAATGAAACACAGTACTTCTCTATTACTATAGGTAAGTAGTAGAGAAAGTAAAACTGCACAGAGGAAGATACATTTTTTGTCTTGTTCGATTTCTTATACTCTTTAACTGAAACCTTTTGACTTTTCTGAGGACATCTCCAATTTGGTAACTAATATTCTTAAAGTTTCATAAGTGACTGTTTTATATGACATATATGCTTTGAAACTTAATTTAAACCCTAGTTGGGATTTAAAATTGCTAAATGTATGTAGAATTGCTATTAAACAATCATAAGACTGCCATCCACCATAGAAATGCAGTTAATTGATTAGTTACAATCCAACACACTTCAGCATGTTGTTACACTCTTACCCATAACGGTGAATAGGAGAGTTGCACACAAAAGGCTCGTACCCTAAAGGCTGTTGGTCTCAGTTGGCCACATGTGCATTGTGCAGCTATGCAAAAACAAAGCCCTGAAAGTTCCCAGAATTTTCAACTGGTTTACAATTTATGTTAATTAATGAACTTTATTAACACTGCTACCCCATAACTAAAATATTTCCTCCCATGGATCATATATAACACAATATCAATATAAACAAAAAGACAATTCACTGAGGAATACACTAGGCTGAAGAAATAGTCAAATATGTAAAAAGCAGGCTGCCATGTGATGTCTTTAAAATTCCACTCTTTGCATGACTACAAGAAAAGGGGAGAAAAATAAATAACAACTTAGCATGATGTAGATTGAGTCACACTTTTTAACACTCGCCTTCACTAGTTAAAAGTTATATAAAATAAACGTTTTCGAGGGCATTCGTCCTCATCGTCAGCGACTGGGTGACTAAGGGTCGTTTTCTCCCGTGTCCTCTTCTTCATCATCCTGCGGATTCTGACCCTGTTGCCATTTGGTGTTGGGGGCACAAAGTTTTAACACATTGCTTACAGGCGGGATTTCAAAATTAATGACGTTGTTGCTGTTTTTGACAATGTGTATTTTTTCCCAGATGTTCAATTCTATTGGTGTGGTGAGGGGTTTTAACAACTTTATACTTTGGCCACCTCTCAAAAATACCATCCCAAGCACATTAAAATCAGGAATTTACCAGATTAGTTGTGAGGAATGTGAGAAATACTACATAGGAAAAACTAAAAGAAACTTGGAAACCAGACTTAAGGAGCACCAGAGAAACATAAAATTAAAACAAATAGAAAAATCCGCTGTATCACACCATTTTTGGACAGAAAACCACAACATTGGCCAAAGTATAAAGTTGTTAAAACCCCTCACCACACCAATAGAATTGAAAATCTGGGAAAAAATACACATCGTCAAAAACAGCAACAACGTCATTAACTTTGAAATCCCACCTGTAAGCAATGTGTTAAAACTTTGTGCCCCAACACCAGATGGCAACAGGGTCAGAATCCGCAGGATGAGGAAGAAGAGGACACGGGAGAAAATGACCCTTAGTCACCCAGTTGCTGACGATGAGGACGAATGCCCTCGAAAACGTTTCTGTTTTATATAACTTTTAATTAGTGAAGGCGAGTGTAAAAAAGTGTGACTCAATCTACATCATGATGAATACTTCACTGTTATGAATGCTTCTGTTTTTAATCTTTAACAACTTAGCACTTAAAAAGTGTAAGGTATTTGAAAATTTCAAACACTCAGGGATGGTTAATGCCATAAAAAGATATATTAGACATAATTGTCTGAGATATACATGTTTTTGTGTATTGAGTATTTCATCATAAAGGTTATCTATTATGCATCGTTGTGCAAAATTAATTCCAAACAAAAAAGACTTCGCAGGCTAATCACAGAAAATTCAAGATTTTAATTGTCATGTAAATATCTTAAACATATAAAATAAAATGTAAAAATGAAGCTATTAACAGTGAAGTAAATGCAAATAAATATAACAATAAATATTAGTGGCAATTCATCATTTATCTTGTACAATAAATAAGATAAGTAGAGAAATGTCACTAATATTTATTGATATATTTATCTTAAACATATATTTTAAACAAAATCATTTTATCCATTTTTGCAAAAATAAAAAAAACAAAAACTCTTCATGCTAAATATTGCCATCCAACATTTCATTTTTCTGTTGTTCTTAGACTGTTTTCTAAAAATATTTTTTAAATTATGTATTCATTTATTCTGAGGGCCTCAAAACATGCATTTTCAGTGAAATCTCAAAATTGAATTTTTGGGTGGAATGCAACACTTCCTCTACTTACTATAGTGAGTAGTAGAGAAAGTAATAGAAAAAATTAACTTTTAAAATCCATTTAAATACTGTAAACATAAAATAATGCTGCAAAATTAGATTTTACTGATTACCAACAGCTTCTACACATTTCCTCACTTTTATCAGGATGTGAGAGAGAGAGAATGAGTGAATGGAGGGGTGGTAGGGGATATGTTTGAGACACATATAGAATGAAAATGGAAGAGAAATCTTCATTTTGAAAACTGTTTTCCATGGTAAGTTTAGAACATGATTTGAGGTAATTCAAATTGAAGTTTCATAAAACAGTGAACATCAATAATAATGAAATTTCTAAAGAAAAAATTACGCTTTCTAAATGAATACATAAAGAAAAGAAAGTCATGCCAGGAGAGACTTGAACCTGAATCCAATTGATGAGTGTTTCCATGGAGCTATTATGTCATATTCTTTATGTGCAGTTTAAATGTAAAGTATAGAATCTGCCACAAATTTAATGCGGTGGTTCCTAAAATATGTAATGTGTTCTTTTTTCCATCTGTGTCTTGTAGGAGGCTTTCTTGCCTGATTTTAGTGATATTCTTTGTCATTGTCTGTTGTACAGCAGAATCTCGTTAGCACGTTTTTGAAGGAACCTAAGGATTTGGATGTCATAGGCAGGAAGACGTGTTAATGAAAATGCAAAATTTGCAATTTAAGAACATAGTTATGTAATAAAATTTAGTAAATAGTATGTCTACATGGGCAATTGAAATCGATTGAGTATAATTTCATATTGAATACCATCCATGTTTCCATGTTAAATTCAATATGTATTCAAATGGATTTGGATACACAAAGCCCGAGAATAAATAATTCAAACTTTTATGTTGGTCAACTTGGATTTTTGAGGTTATAAACGTTTTTGAAAAATAAATTGCGAATTATGGAAGCGACAATAGTGGCTTTGCTATGCGTTTTATTACACATGTGATAACAATTTCCACTAGAAAAGGAAACAATATTATAAGCGTGCATCGTGTTACAAGTATAATAGACGATAGCATCTTTGGCATATTCAATACGATTTGAATACGGCAGGGTTTACATGCAACAAATTTCGTTCCGATCCTCTTCTGATCCTATTTTCCAAGAGGAAAGTTTTGTTTTAGCATTTTTTCCCTTCATTAAAAGCAGTGTCAATCAATTTTAAGTTAGCTAACAATTGTGTTTAAGGTTGACAGAGGAATGTTTAACTTCCGCACTATATCCACATGCTTCATATTTGGATTGTGATCTATTTCAAAGATTTTCAGTTTTACACTATTGATTATTTACTACACTTTATTTTTTTTCATTGCAAATGAAAAGTTACAATACAATCTACTTATGTTTGGTCAACACTCAACAGTAGAAACTATCATGTAAAGCATTCTCTATCCCGCCCACACAAATATTTACATACATGCATGTGATTGGCTGCCGGTATCCACCCCGTGACCAAAGTAGCAAATGAGGACATCAAACTTCGAACGTGTTAAGCGCCTACTCCCACTGGACTGACCAAGGATTGGCCAAAACAGCGAATGAGGACGTCAAACTTCAAACGTAGTAAGTGGGACCAGGAAAACGTACTAAGCAAACGTTATTTATTACATTTGGCGATTTGGTACCGGGACTTTTATAATTCAATGTAATAGATGGGAAAAACATGTTAATGAGGAATGTGCTAACGAGATTCCACTGTATTTGTCACCAAAACACCATTTTTTATGCAGATTGCCATGAATTTTCTTGTTACTGCACAAGCATTCTCTTATAAAATAATAACAACATTACTGTTATTTGAGATATTTGAAGCCAAAGTCCGGCATTATGGATTATAGACATAGCAAGCAAAGTTCAGTTTATTTTTGGGAAATGTTTGTTTCTTTTAATACTCGGGTATACAAAGACAGTGAATTAAATGTGTGAAATGATGTTCATGTGAACCCGGAATCCATAAAGCTCAGAGTATATACATTATATACAACTATATCTTAACTGAGATTCAAATTGAATAAGTTGACAGATATAGTGTGTAAGAAGCACTAATTCAAGTATTTAATATTGCATAGTTCCTTAACCTAAGAGAAAGCTTTTCAGTTGTAATTATGAAAGTTGAATATGTAAACCTGCATTGCTATTTGAGGTTGCAATGTTTTAGAACATTTTCTTTCCACTAAATTGTGTCAACATTTTGCCATTACCTGTGCCTGAGAGGCTAGCAAACACATACTCTCTCTTTCTCTCCTTCCCTCCCCCTCTCCATTGCAACTGATAGCCATTGCTCAGTTGTCTGAGCATCAGCTACGTCTTAGTTGAAGATTGGAGAATGTGGCTTAATATGGCACCGCAAAAGTTTGCACTACAACAAAGGATTATCTTATCAAGTGCACATTGATTCAGAAAGAGGAATTGTGAAAAAGTGAGATGACATTTTGCAAAGAAATTTCCTGATGTTTATGTTCCATATAAGGTGAGTTCACACTGCTTAACATATCAACAGTTAACATTCGACAATTAGCAAAACATTCATTCAAAATGCTAAATGTCATTCAAGTTATAACTGTGAACTTTTAACATTCTGTTCCACCAGTTGACTTGTTGGGACAAGAAAATCTCTCAACTAAACGCAAAATGGACTTCAGTGATTTTTATTCCTATTTGGTGGTATGCTTGCTTGTGCAATGAAAACGAAGAAAAAAGAAGAGCTGGTTGTTTGGTACAAGGGTGAAACTATTTTGAAGGAACTTAACATAGAGGAACAGGTTTAACTTCAAAAATTTCTTGAGAACCAGGCTTCAGGCTTTTTTCCTTTTCTTTTTTTTTCCCCTCCCTCTCACTCCCTCCCTCCAGTTCTCCACTGTACTGTGAGCAGAGTAAGGCTATCTTGTTTTCGATATTATATGTGGAACAACAATAAATTGCACATAGTTTGATGTAATTGTCTGCCGTTTTTATCTTATCCCTATACTGTTTGCACGAAACATCCCACAATGATGGTCTCAACATATAATTGGTTAATGAAAGTATGTTTCCTTTTGTCCATTTCATAACTTCACATGGAGCAAACTAAGTCAAGGATGCAAGGCTCAAAACAGTAAGAGTGAACAGCAGAACTACTGAGCACCAAGCAAATAATGAATAGCATGCAGGAATCAGAAACATGCCGTTGTTGTATTACAGTCCAGAAATGTCCGAAGCTCGCCCAAACACATATGAAGAGCGAATTGACTTAACAAGCTCTCCATTGAAAGTGGAAAATTTATGTCAATCCTGCGATTGAAGTTCAGCCAACATGCAAAATGTTAATCAGTGTAAAGATATTAAGCCTTGTAAAAAGTTCAGAGAAATGTGGTTGGTTCTGAATTAACGTCGGATCAGCACCCCATGTGTACTGATGAGAAAACATTCAATTAGATAGGAGAAAGATCGGAACATTCTCCTTGGAAATTTCTCTGCTGCCTCTAAAGAAAGGGTGTTTTGAAAACCACAGTACTAAGGTCACTAAAATTCTTAAATTTAAGCCCTACACAGTGACAATAGTCCATGAATTGCAGCCTATAGATAATGTGAGTCATGTGAATTTTTGTAACTGGTTTTACGAAGTGTTGCCGATTATATCATAAATCCTAAATTTATTATTTTCACTGATGAAACATGGTTTCTTTAAATGGCCATGTTATAATACAAAACAATGGATACAGAAAATCCTCATCTCATTCAGGAAACTCCTGTACATGATAAGAAGGTTGGCGTATGGTGTGCTGCTGCACATAGGATTATAGGCCCTATATTTGTTGGCAATGTATCAGTGGTGGAATATAATGAACATAAAGACTCGACTCACTTTTTGAACAGTTAATGTTATTGAGTGTCAAGAGTGCCTATTTCCAGTAATATTGGACCACATCTACACTGCCCTACCCTTGTGTCATAATTAAGGAGGTAAAATAATTCATCCGGAGGGTGTCACAACATAAAATATAATTAGTAAATATATTTCTGCCTCATGACCAATGAATATGAAACAAATAAGTACAATAATAAGATTTACAGATCTTGAAGCATTAGTTTTTGTCTTGCCCCCAGTAACACAATAAAAGTATAGGAATTATTTCTGTACAACTGCCCATAAAACAGCAAAGAAATGCATAATTTCACATTTTAAGTGGCAATTATTAATTACATTAAACTTCCCCTAACAATTGTAAACCCACTAAGAGAGCTGTCACACAAAAATGCAGCAGAAACAAAAAACATGGTCAGAAATGTAAAGGCCAAAGCGAGTTATATTACAGGTGTAAGAATGAAAGGTATGGGAAACTTGCCATGTATGCGCAGGGCGCAGGTCAATATACCAGAACACAATTTACTGCATGATTTTGGACAAGTCAGGCTGAAAATCAGGAAGTGACAGAGGCGCTACCTCCATGAACAAGTGCTAAGCAGGGATAGCATGACCGATCCTTGGCAGTGAACTGGAAAAGTATTAGTGATAATACACCAAACTGTACTCGGTAAAATTTGAGTTTTGTGAAAATTGAACATAATGCTTGTTTTGTATGGTTTTGGTGTAAAACGTGGTAACCAACATTGTTGGCAAAATTGATATTCATATGTAACATGGTATCTTAATTTCTGAATTTCATGTCACGAGATGTGTTAAATATCAGGTAACCGGACATAATTTGGCATCTATCTTTCATTTCTTAATAATCTGAGATATTTTACTTTTTATTATTATTATTATTATTATTATTATTATTATTATTATTATTAATTATTTTTACCAAGTTTTATGCCTTCACCTACCTAGTAGGCAGAGGAACTACTGCATTCCACCCAAAAATTTGATATCGGGATTTCATCAGAAATACATGTTTTGAGGCTGCCTAAATAAATAAACCATTTATAGAGAAAGATCCGTGTGTATCTCTATCTGTTTGCTATTTAAGTTCAATATCTCCCAATGATGTGACATGAAGATTTTTAAGAAAATACCCCCCACCCCAAACCGTCCTTTACATGGAAAATGTATCAATATTTTTTATTTCCTCAAAGTGGCTCTAACAATTTTGATTAAAATAGCATATAATTATTTAAGATATTTACATGATAAAGAAAATGTACTCTTATCTGAATTTTCTGCAAATAGCATGGGAAGTCCTTTTCATTCTGAAGGAGTGTATAATTTTGTACAACAAATAAATTATAAGAGATAGACAAAAACTTATTAACACAAAAAAAAATAGAGCTCCTCAAAACATATAATTTATTTCAAATAACAGCATCAGCCATTTCCGAGATCTGTTGTTAGCAGTTTGAATTTTCAATACCTTCTTCTTCTTCTTCTTCTTCTTCTTCTTCTTCTTCTTCTTCTTCTTCTTCTTCTTCTTCTTCTTCTTCTTCTTCTTCTTCTTCTTCTTCTTCTTCTTCTTCTTCTACTACGACGACTAATGTGCAGTCTATTCAGTTGTTTCTCATGATGTTATTGAAATGGTTATAGAATATCAAGGCCAGTATATAGCAGCTAGATTTTACACATTTGACTATCAATTTGGTCTCCTCCATCCTCCTTGTTCCTACAACAAAATGTGTAATGAAACTATTTCTGTCAAAGTTTATCTCAATTAACATATATAAAAATAGGCTTTCAAAAGAATAATTTGTGGAAGCTATATAAAAATAAATGATAGCGGGTTAAGAAAGTCATGTGAATGTAACACATCAGCTTTTTAATACTGAGTATTGTTATTCCCATCAGTATTTAATGCAGGAAATAATGGAAAACACTTAAGTTTTGGTTATTAGAAACCGTTTGTGACAGATTAAAGTTTAAATATTTTTCTATTCAATAAAAGCATGATTTCTGTTGTATTCATGATAGATTGTTGAAGTCCTGAAACGTATGCATTATTGAAGGAAATAAACTAAATAACATTTCTGTTTCATCTCCCTTCCCTTAGCAGAGTTAAAGAGTTTAAACTTTTTACATTTGTTACACAATTTGTGCAGGAAAAGGAAGAGCAACGACGTGCAGCACTTGCAAAGAAAACAGATGCCGTATCTCCAGATGATGAAGTAGAGGAGGAAGCTGAACCCAAAGAACAGAGTTCACCAAAACCTGCAAAGTCTAAGAGTCATTTAGAGGTACCAGAGGAAGAAGAAGTAGCAGAAGCAAGTGGAGGGGAAGAAAACGAAGCACCAAAACAACAAGTATGTAAAAATGTTTACTGTAAGGATAAAAATACCAAAAAATATTTAAAGACCTAGGGTATCAACCACAATTTTGAGTATATGTCAGTTGTTACAGCAGGCAGGCCCATGGGCTGCATGTGGGCCTCCTATACACAGTTTTCAGTCCACAGATCTTGTAATATTTAATAAAATTTACACTACACTTTCAATGCAGGCATCGCATGAGATTTTCCTTTAACAATTAAAAATTTTGCGCTTTAATGCACCTTAGCATACTAACACTGTACTACTTAGCACTGGGTTTTCATTCAAGGCCATAACCATGAGTGGTAGCATTGTAGCCAGGATCCAATAAGCCATGCCAGTTTCATGAGGATATTTTTGTTTTTCACTTCGTTAAGCGCAAGGCTGTTCCTGAGTTTGTTGTTCGTGTGTACAAGCTTATGTATGCTTTTGAATCGGTTTGTGCTTACAAGTAAAATATGAATGATTTTAGCAAGAATAGGAGAATTCAAGATGAATATAGAAGTTTTAAAGATACATGGCAGTTGGATTATTTTATTGCAGATAACAGTAAACTGTAATGAGTTATATGCATGCAAGTAATCACGTCTTATAAGATTACAATGTTAAGAGACATTACATTACTTCACATGAAGAACAATTGAAAAGGTATAATTGCCATCTCGCTTCATATTTTCCATCGTCATGTGGTGGCCTGTCAATGGTTTTTCTGTGCAAGGTCACTGGGAACTTAGGTCTGGAATGTTTCTTTCCCAAATTTCCTGTCCGAATTATCATTTCATTTCAAGTATTATCTGGAGGGCTCGGATTTTGATAACTTAATGTTTGAAAACTTATGTATAAAATGACGAAATATTTTTAAAAATGACATAATTACATAAAATTACCTAAAACTAAGATTTCATTTCTTAAAATTAGTTTACAGAAAGTTATAAATTTATACATGGATATAACTACTATACAAGTAGAAAAAATAGGTATAAGAATAATGGTAATATAGAAAATTAATTCATAATATATTTCCTCCATGTTCTAGTTTGAAGAAAGAAAATTAAGAAAGTAGTTTTTAAGCAGGTCTTACAGAACTGTAGCATTAACTCAGATTATACCAAATTCATTGCGAATGAAGAGGACTTTACAGTCTATACCATAACCCAAGTACAGCAGCAATTGACTATACACGCTTATTAATGTGAAAAAGAGAAAACTGATCTGCCTCATCCCTAGTTTGGGTCATCAATCCACAACTGTAGTGATACCTCTTCCCTGGCAATACCCACCCCTCCATCCTGCAAGCAACCCTTTCCAGACTAATCATTGAATAGGAATTGTTGTTTGCCAAGAATGCGAGTATATATGTGTATTTATTTCCATAATGCTATACAAAATTCTTACAATTTTTAATACATTACTTTGAGTTGCTATTTTTTCTTTCTTTAGTCCATCGTGCATTTTAACACCGTGGTTATTTATGCATGATGGGTCATAACAAATTCATATTGCTTTATTTTTCTCTTACTCTCCCCATATATTCTCCTATTCTTTTTATATCTCTCCTTTTTAGGATATACAAATTTGCTCATATTTCTCAGTTGAATAAAGAAATTTCTGATGATTAAAAAGTTATCCTTATGTAAAATATCAATAATTGCAAATATTTATATACTCAAAGAAAATGACTAAGTAAAGATGCAAAGGGCAAGAAAATGGCATAAAATAACCTAATTTGTTAATCTGAAATGCATGATAAGGATTTTGTGCATGCTAGCAATACCTGTGATGCAGCAATTAAAAGATGACATGTCATCAGTATCCACCACCTATGGTGGTATATGCAGTAAGAATGGGTGTTAAACGCTTTAAAAAAAATCTGGCGAAGAATGCCTGAGCTATGAAATTAGCACTAGCAAAAGGGAAAGGTGCTATGGTAGCCATCAGAGGATGCAAAAGTAGAATACCAAGCATAAAGGTCAAGTGGAAAGAAAGAATTTATAACATGGTAGTTAAGACTAAACTGCTGTATGATATAGAAGTGGGGGGGGGGCTGAATGGAGGGTGGGAAACTATAGATTCTATACATAGGATGTTCTGCAGGGAAATATTAGGCTTACCCTGTGCAAGTGTAAGGGAGGTAGCTCAAATTGAGACAGGTAGAGTGGCAAAGAAAGGGGTGGGGAGAGCACTGAAATATTGTTAGGAAATCTAGATAAAAGTAATGTTTTAAGGCAATGTTTAGAGTATCAAGAGAAGAGTTCAAGAACCAGTGGATGGGCAAACAGTCTTCAAAATAATCTGGAAAGTTAATGGTCTAGGAGAGATATGGAGGAGGAAGTAAAACAACAAAGGGGTTTTGGAAGGCTGCAAGAAAAAGGTTTGAGAACATAAAAATACAAAAACTCTTTAGTTCAATGGCGGAAAAGAGCTCCTTGACTTGCTATGCTCAGATAAAAAGTTCATGGCAAAGGGAAACATGTATAGATACAGTAAATAAAGAGGAAGAGGGCATTGCATGGTTAAGAACCAGTGTTCAAAGACTATAAGGATTTAGAAATGGTATACCCCAAGACCAATGAACAATATGTGGCAACAAGGAAAATACTGAACATATTGTATTTGAATGTAAAGGGACTGACATATGGAGAAAAGTATTTCTACTTGAAAAATGGCTTAAAATTAGCAGAAAATGTACCATTATGGGGTTTGTGCTGTAAATACAGTAAGAAATGAAGTCAGTTTTTAGACAAAATAAAAAGAAAGTGGATTGGGCTGAAAAAAACACAAATACTGCATTTACTTGGCTACAGAACCCCCTTTTTTCTTTATTTTTTACAGAAATAAAGAAATGGTTGAGTGCAAACTTTGTAAAATCAATTGGTATGGGGAGTAATAATTAAAAAAATATTTTATTTTGATGCTATTTTTGATATATTTAATTGAAATAAACAAAGTTAAATATGTAATCAACAATTCATTGCTTTAATAGTAAGTCTGTTAACATTCCTCACAGCGATAACTTCTGCAAAGATGCATAATGTGGTAGATGGGCATGGCCTGTGGAACAAGGAACGCATGCGGGTTGAAACTTGAATAACAATTGGCTACCTATAACATGAAAATCCTTGTTTTTAAAACTGGTATAGGTAATTATGTTCATGCTTCACAAAAATGTTTAAGCAAGGGAAGAATAGTAATATGGTACATATTGTTATGGAATCACAGGACTGTCTTCACTGCTGCCATCGTTGCAAGAGTCTGTGTCTTCATTTTCTTTGCATTCTTTCCATAGAAGATTGTCTTTGGAGCCATCTAATGCGCCATCATTGCTAGAGTCTGGGTGTTCATTTTCTTTGCATTCTTTCCATAGAAGATAGTCTTTGGAGCCATCTAATGCACATTTTATTCCAATCTTTTTAAAACTCTCTTCCAACAATTTCAAGAGTATCAGTCCCAAAGCATGCAAAATCCACTCGCAAATGCATTGTAGCAGTGGTCGCTTGATTTTCCTGGTTTTCTTATACCCATTGTCCACCATCTAAGTAGTTTAAAAATGTCTCAGTGGCCCTTAAAAGGCATGTTTATGGAGATGTCTAATGGTTGCAAAAGAATGTAAGTCCTCCTGGGATAATTGCTGGATATGTTTTGGTTAAATTCAATTGTGTTTTAACACCTTCAACTAAGTGAGCACAAAAGCTGTCGAGTACAAGCATAGACTTTTTATTAAGGAGAGCACCTGGATGTCGTTCTCACACAGTTATTAACCATTCCTTCACCAGATATGCATCCATCCACCCTTTCTCCTGTACACAGTTGTGAATTCCCTTTGGAAACTCTCCTTTAGGCAGAGTTTTTTACTTGAAAATGCAGTATGACAGGAGTTTCCTACCATCTGCAGCCATACATAGCATCACAGTGCAGTGTAACTTCTCAACTCCAGTGGTTTTCACTAAAACACTTCATGCTCCTGCTGTATTTATCGTTATGCTTGTTGGCATGTCAAAAAACGATCTGGGATTTGGTTGGCATTTCCAATTTGCGATAAAAGAAGTTACGTTCTTGTCTGAGTCTTATCATGAAACAATAAAATTGTATGACTTTCTCTAGGTAATCAGCTGAAAGCCGTTAACATAGTGAAGTACTTCTCCCCAAACTTAGTGTTGACACACAAATTGTACTGCCCAGCCTCGGCTTGCCTTAAATTCTGAACCTGAGATTCCTTGGTTTTTTGCAATCTCGTGTGCTTTAGACTGCAGCATTTTATGTGTTACACCATGACCATTGTTCTTTGTTTCAGCAACTGACTGTGTAACTGTTTTATCGACTTCTTCATACTTTACTTTCCAGATTCCACAAAAAGATTTATAGTATCTTATTAGCATTAGTTGATCCTTCTGATTGTGCCAATATTGAATTATTTTAGGTGTATGTCGAATTCATGAGTTGCCATTCTTGTGCCATTTTTATTTGCAAATCTGATAGCATTTAACTTAAAAGAGGCTGTAAAACTCATCCTGTGAGTCCCTGTGCTCATTTTATAAGTTTTCACACTCACAGTACACATAGAAGATAAAGACTTGGATGAGTACAGAAGGTGCAAGCCAAGCGGCTGCGCAAGTGGGTGGGAACCAGGAAGGGGTTGGTTTTCCCCTTCTGTGATTGGCCATAGCTTGAAAGACTAATTGTCACTGGGTTTTATAACGCCGTTTGCTTGTCACACAAGATAATAAGGCAATATTGCCAGATTTAGATTGACGTACGTAAGGGATTTATCAATTTCTTAGAATTTTTAATTGCGACTCTCAAGCATTAAGGAGGGTACAATAGGCAATATGGTCCTATAGGGCGGCATGCACCAATCTAGAGTAAGCTCTACTTTCGTAGTAAACTGCTATTTAACTCAACTCTCGGTGACTTCCATACACGAGTAAACTACTTCCAAAGCATTTTGCTCCTTTCAGATACTCCCAGATTAAATTACTGTAGAAGTAAATGTCAGAGAGCACCGTCATGTAGTATGTTACTACGGAATTACATAGAGTACAAACATAGGTTAGAATTTACTCTTGCAGTTGGATGGAGTAACAAACCTATCGATTGAACTAGAATACCATATCGTATTTGAAGGAAGATATTTTATTGATGTATTACTTAGATTACAATGATGATCGTGGTGAAGAAAACAACGATTACTTGGTTATGTTGATCACAATGAAGAAAACAGAAATGCTATAGTGGTATGCGAGAACCATATGATACTTATACAGAGAGAGAGAGTTCAACGAACGTTTCGGTATTAGGAAAGAATCTCTTACATGCCCTTTTAACCTGCTTGGAGAGCATTTACAACAAAACTCAGACAGGAATTCAGCTCTATAACCCAAACTGCAATTATTATGCGTCCTATGAGTGTTTCATACTAGTACATTTCAGATACTTCAGCTGGTATTACGATGAATTTAACGCAATGTGACAGTTTAACACTATTAAATGATATTTAGGATTGACTTAACACATTAACTTAAGAGTTTGACAATGTTAAACTTTTCCTTCCTGTTATGTGAAGTTTGATGTCACATGGTAATTAGAACCAATCGGATGAAGCATCAGCTCAAAGTAATAAAAGAGCTATCAATTGACTATTCCCATTACGTTAAGTGCATGACAATTAGACCTTTATTTTACATTACAGCATTTCTTAACTTCATGTCACGTTAAGTTCATCGTAATCCCGGTATTACAGGTGATCTTATAAATAAACATTCACCATGCGTCTGCTGCTCATGCATTTAACTGCATTGTTAGATCACTTTTGAGGTTAAGAGCAAGATACATATCTACACACATCATAAATATACATGAGTGTTCAGAAAATAAAAGGCAATTCTTCACTTTTGCAGATTTCCCACATGTGGGTGGAATCGACTGCACACATGTTACTATTTTGTGCCCATCCTGAATATGGTGAACTTTTCCGAAATCGGAAGGGGTATTTCTCCATCAACACGCAAGTGATCTGCAATGCAAAATAAAGATTAGAAACACTGTTTCCAGAATTTTAAGTTCCTCTTCAGTACATTTCCCATCACTCGAAACATTAAACTCGTCCGTCACGACTTTCCAGCATCTTTATAACATATTTTCTACACTCATATTGTTTAAATGGATTTTTTTATCTCTACCAACAAACATTTATCTCTTTAGCTCACGTTTCCACCACTTTTTGCTATCGTACATAACCTTATCCATGATCACGTCAAGCAAAACTATACATGCAGGAGTAATGAGGTCTTACTTTCGTAGTTGTAACTAAAAGAGCAAATTGTAATTGAGCTCTCCGTTACTTCCGTTACAAATTGCTCCCATAATAACCTACTTCCTTAGTACGGACTCCTTTAGTAAACGTTACTTCTGAAGCAATTTACTCCAACATGGTGTATGCTGCCCATAGTCAAGTAAATATGGTAGTTACCTACAGTAGAGAGTAGATCTTAAAAAAATGTATTTTCAGAACGTAAATAGGATATGACAGGCAATGAGCCTAGGCTAAATGCCATGTCATATTCAAATGTAATAGCATAAATAAATAAAATAAAAATTTATGCATGAATATGCAGAAAATGAATACTGACAGTAGCTAGTGCTTTAGTTTAATGTCCTATAGCCAGGTAGATAGTTCTTGTTCATTTTGATGTAAGAACATAACTTATTTTGCCATGTGTACTACTGGCAGCCACTTCACATGCTGCCATTTTAATTCAGCATTTCATGCTCACTTGTGATTGGGTGGTGGTTATGTTATACATTTGCCATAAATGACAACTATGCATTTTTAACATTAATTGTGAGTGCCAGTCTCCATCTTGACAGTGATATTTTAAATGTTGGTCTATAATGATAATTTTGTTTCAGGCAACTGCAACTGATGGTGCAGGTGATGCTCCTAGTTCTCCCAGGAAGCGTGCAACACAGAATGAATGATAGCCCTAAAGTAATTACATCTAAATTGAGTAAAATATTACCAGTAATCAAAACATACCGAACAAGTGTGTGTGTAACAAACAAATGCATGAGTGTGTGATGTTTGACTTCGGAGCAGTAAAAAAAAAATGAAGGATTACTGTGAGTGGTGATTTGATAATACTGATATATTCTTTTATAATAAACTTTAATATTTTGTTGTATTGTTCTGAAGTTGATTAATTTAGATGGTGTGACTCTTTGAAGTTGTGCAATGCTTCAAACTTGAAGCAGAACAGAAGGCAGTATTTTCATTTTGCTGGTTTCCTTCATTTACTGTTCATGTGATTAGTTTCAAATAACTTTTAACAGGTTATCTTTGATTCAAAGGTATCAACTGCCAGTGCTGTTAGTAACTTCAGTAATGTACTTCAAATCAGTTTTCATTTGCGGAGATGAAGAGAGGCACAGTGGTACATTGAGATGGAATTTGTGTATTTTGTTGTTGCACTGTTTTATAATTATATTGTAAATATGAGATACCTTTTCAAGCTAATGTAGCTTTTGAAAGTGTTGAACAATAAACTCCTTTAAAATGCCATCTCAGGAATCACTGAATATGGAAGGTGATGTAGGAACTTATATTGTTTCCGAAGTGCCAATGTCCAGATACTCAACTTGCAAATCCATTGCATATTTTTTGGACATTTGGTAAAGATCATTGATTGCTCTGCAAATATTTTAGGAAGCATTTGCTGTAAGCTACATACCATGTTCCCCCCCAGAATTTTAATGTTTCATTTCATCATTTATGGATCATTGGCATTTGTAATGTAAAGTTTGAAAAACAATATAGTAGTGAATTTTTAAGCATCATTGAAGTTGCAGTGTGCAGCAGAAGGAAATAAAATGATAGCATGCTTAATTGCTTAATCACAAAATAATGCCACTCTTTAAATGAAATATGTTGCAAGACCAGTGCGTAGTTAATTATTTAAATTTGTTTCCCTCCTTTTTTTAAAAAGAGAAAATATGTGAATATTGGTAATGAATTTTATAGAAGGGAATATTTCTACTTTAATGTAGTGTTATAAATAGCAAAGTGAAATATTTTGTTAAAATACCAAGCTTGCCAGTTTCTAATGTTTCATAATGTAATGATTCCTAAAAGAACTAGATAACAGATCTGTAGTTATTCTTGTTTCCCAATTAAAATTTGCATGGAAGAATTTCATGCACTTTATTATATCACCTTATTCTTCAGTACTTAGATTTAAGAAATCTAATTTGATGCTTCAGCAAATCCTGATTATTGCATTTTGTACGACTTTAGCCAAAATAGTATCTAGTCAAATGGTAAAGTGTTGTGTGCTATGTACAAATCACAGATGTAATCTGCAGATTTGGTAAAAACACATCAGAGTTTTAAATTTTGGCTACAAATAGCTAATGTACTGTACAGGTTCAAGACTGATATTTTATGGACCAAGAACACCTGAAGATATACTAAGGAAATAATAATGAGTGTTTCTGTAGCGGCTTGCAAAATAATGTTATTCATTCTGAAATACTTCCAGTTATCTTTTAGTTCATCAGTGTTATCAGTATTTGGAATACAACACTCCCATCTGCTAACATTCCAGTTTATGATGCAGCTTTGCTGAATGTGGTTGCAATAACAAGCTAGTATCAAAACGTGTATTTTGGAAAGATTGAAGGCAGCTATCATAATGTATGTAATGTGATCTGTACATGGTGTCCTAAAAAGAAAGAAGCATGAGATTAGAATCTTGTGTTTTCTTTTGTTCAAGTAAAACTTGCAATACATTTTGCTTAAATGTTCTTTTATAAAATGTTATAGCCAAAATGTTTGCTGAAATGTTAAAAAATAATCATAGATTGTGTTCTACATTTTGGACAGTTATGTAATGCTGCAGTAAATCATTTCTTTTCTATTTATGCTAATTGGAACTGAATTTTGAATTGAATCATGTCTTGTGACAAAAGCTATTATTGTATGGCTCATCAGAGCATAACTTCTGTTAAAAAAAAAATAAATAAATAAATAAAGTTAATTTACTCAAGTTCATTTCTGTTTTCATGGCATATATCAAGATGTTCATAAGCAGTTAAGGGTATACTGTTGCATGAAATTATTCCAGTACTGAGTAATTATTTTCTCCAAGAGAGTGAACCGTTTTCTGGGAAGAGATATTTGTTTCTGTTTTGGCACAGAATTAGTTCCATTTGAATCAGAATACTAAAAAACCACATAGGCTCAGATATCTAAACTTTTCAGGAGATACAAAAAACATCCCAGTTCTCAGTGTGTACAGAAATTGAATTCTTCATTGGATTGAGCAATACTGGAACAGGCAGTAGCCTAATTCTTGATTGAAGAAGTACAGAGCGGTCCCTCAGCCATCTGGCCGTTAGTCGCGATGTGTGTTCCGCGTGCGATCCCTCAGCTATCGGGCCGGTAGTCGCAATGCGTGTTCTGCACGCTATATTCAGTGTATCTGTTTATTATTCTCATTATTGATAATGATGCCATATTACTGATTTTATGATGATTATTACGATATATTGATTACCTATTGAACAAACATAATTACTTTTTATTTTATCAATACTAACCTTTTTCACAGTCTGTGTTGAAAGTGGTGTCCTTCAGCAGATAAACATTCTTGGCACCTTCTGATGAAATTACCATTCACACGCATAAGTTCTTGTTGTATAATTTCCCAAATTTCTGTTCTTATATTGTTTTTAAGATCGTCTATGGTGCGAAGATTATTCCTATAGACTCTATTTTTGAGAGTTCCCCACAGATAAAAGTCACACACAGTAAGATCTGGCGATCGAGCCAGCCATAACCCTTTAGTTTTTCTTCCGTTAGAACCCTTTGTTTCGTTTTACAACTTACAACATTAAATGATCCCACTTTATTCACTAGATATCTAACTGTTTCTCTACTCGGAACTGGAACACCAGGAAATTTATTGTGAAATTGCCTACACACCTGTCTACACGAGTCGGTTTTCACATACGTGTCATACATAAAAAGTCTTTGTTCAGCGAAAATTTGAGTACCATTTCTAGGTTGTAATAATCCGATAATTCAATCGCACACAAATACACATGCGTCTCGCATCTATACACAAGCAGCAATAACAGCTGACTGAAGCCCTCTGCCACATGTCCAATAAGTGGAAGAGCCCATGGCCTTGAGTTCATTCAGATGTGTCGCACAAGACTGCCGTGCAATTCCCAGCCAGAGCGCTGAGGGACCACTCTGTAGTAGCTTATTCGTGTGTTATTTTACGTCACTGCATCCTCTCGCTTTGGCGCAAAGAGTGGACGGCCTTCTGGGGGAACAAATTGTGGGAGGTTAAACCTGTCCCGCTAGTCTGGGGTACCTCTTCTCGTTGTACACGTCGGGAAGAGGTACTTTTAGCCCGTATACGAATTGGACATTGCCTTTTTAGTCATAAATACCTGCTCATTGGTGACCCCGGCTCCACTGTGTCAGCAGTGTGATGCGCCCTTAACGGTGCGTCACATTTTAACAGTGTCAAGTTTTAGCTCCACTGTACGTTCGCGTGGGTCTGCCTGTTGACATAGCCAATGTTTTGGCAGAGGACACGCATGCTGTAGAATGTCTTTTACGTTTTATAAGTGACATTGGTTTTAATCGGCGCATTTGATGCGCTGAGCGTCTTTTAGCTTTGAGATTTTATATTGTCAGTTTTAATGGGGCTCTTCTCCCCGACTGACATAAGGTGCTCATGTCCCTTGCATTCTACAGTTCATGACACGTTGTTTTATTCTTTTATTGACCATGATTTTAGTGTGTAGATTTTAGTTTTTGGTCTGTTGTGTTTTTTAGTGTTTTTGACCAAGCAGGTTTGTGTGTGGTTTTTTAGTTCTCTGACTTTTCAATTTTATATTTATACATTGTAAGGGTGCTAATAACCTTGGCACCCTTAAGCCCCATATCATCATCATCATCATGTAATAGCTTAGTTAATAGTGAATATAAATTGGGGCATGTTAATTTTTATTTTGACATTAAAATACAATCCACATAGTGAACATGTGAGATTTCTAAATACATTGTGATAAATACTGATTTTTAGTTCATATTTTAGTTGCCAATAAGGTACAATAAGAAAAAACATCAAACAAAACAAAACAAAATATACCATTATAAGAGGATGGTTATTTCACACAGCATATTATTCTGGTTATATTTTACTGAAGGTTACTAAAAGTACAACTTTTAGCATTTTTCCACCACTATGGGATGTCACAAGAATCTGGGATATTTGAATTGTTAGATTCAGTTAATAAATGACAATTCTCCTCAAACTTTGCACGCTAGCCATTTAGTGACTAAAGCTTGGCTCTCCTTTATTTTACCCCCCCCCCCATAGAACCACTGTAATGTATCTAAATTTTCCATGTCAATTATTGGAATGGGAGTTCACAGGACCAATGAACATTGTGGTATGAATTTATTTGTAATTGTGTACTTATTGGAGATAGTTGTAAATTCAAAGAATTGGCCGTGCATGATAGAGCAATTTATTGGTGTACACTGTCCTAGTTTCAGGCTGGTAGCGCATATAGCTCACATTCGGAAGGTCTAGGATTCAAATCTCATAGAACATGGCCAATCTGCTTGGGATTTTTTTATGGTATCAAGTAAATATGAAACTGGATACTTCAGTGCCACTATCTTAAGTTTTACCACTCATATGAAATCAAAATGGCATTAAAGTATGTAACATACATAGCCCAACTACACAGCCTTTGCCACTTTTCAGCAGGTTATTTAAGCAGATGGTACAGGAAGCAGACTACAGAACTCTAAGGTAATTTGCCTGGCATAAACTGACATGTATGCAGCTGTAAAGTTTAAAAAATCTGCCAAAAGCCATGCTCTGGGGAGGGGCAATAATTGGCTGTGGCTAATATGCCAAAGAACCTATTGCAATTACATATGTACAATTTTAATGCAATAATGACATGAAATATATGATAATTCCTTGTAATACTAGCAGAAAGCCGAAATATGTCTTTTGTAAATAAGTCGTCTGGTAATTCCTCTGGTTATATATCTAGTGACTCAAGTTAAAGTATTGGCCGCCCTGACTTCCAGCATCAACCATCGGTAACCTGAATAAGGTAGTGTTTCCCTATATCATGCAATGTTAATATTTTATGCGAAGCAACCTTCTAAGTGAGAAGCAAGAGTCTACCAGAGCTGAATCTCCCTCTCTAGGCTCGGGGAAAGGTGCCAACCAAGTGACACTCCCCTCCTTGGGGTTTTCCATTAGGCCAATACATGAATTATCAAAAAGCCTGGGAGTGGGGGCTTCTGCTTGCAAATGGATGGAAGTTGATATGTCACTTATGCATGTCAATACCAAAGGGGATCCTGTATTGGTTAAGGCCAACACGGGATCTGGCACATCGCTCCCAGTTCTCCAGACTAGTGTTTTGAGGACAATAAGGTATCTCACAACCCTGCCTGGGTATCACTGTCCAGACATACCCAATCTCCCATGGGTTTTGGGAACCATTGCCCTCCCAAGTCCAACCCAATTTGAACAGCTTGCTGATGGGAGGGCCCAGTTGTTTGCCCCAACATACTTCTAGTAATGTCGGAAGTACCACGAGTAATAGGAGTGTGCAGCATCCGAAGGGATCAGAACCCCTCCCCTATGGGAAAATTAGATGTCATGGCTAGGACTTGAATCCCAGATCTTAGGCTTTCCTGTCAATCCCCTAACACCTCTGTTAAGATGGCAGTGTGTATTTTAATAATTTTACTTAATTGTAAACTCTACCCACTCTTAATTAAAAGCATGTTTCAAGAGTGAAATCGCTCCCATCCTCAGTTATAAGTTGACTGCCAGTGTTGCTTCCCATGCTCATCTCTCTCTGGTGGCAGGCATAAGAACATTTTTATTAAGATGTTGCCAGATGGGATTTCAATTAGGAATATTCAGTTTTTTGTTTTACCAAATATATGAACATATCGAAATTAAAACAAAGATCAAATATTCAACTTTAGAATTGCGCTTGGTAACATATTAATGAAAACACACTAGCAGTCAACTTGGATTTGAGGGTAGGAGCGATTGGCTCCTGAAACATGTTTTCATTAAGTAAAAATCAGTGATGTAAGTGTAATAAAAAAATTGACTTAAATTACCAAAATCACATGTTGAGGTTTGTCACTAACAGTTTGATGCATATATTGAATAGTAATCACTACAAATGTTATGTAGACATTGCAGTGCACCCAAAGTGTGTTTTAGCTGAAAGTTAGTTTACCTTGAACCAGAACACTAACCATGATCTGCCATGTGCTTACATTTTGAATGTTCTTCCTCTTCATATGCAAAACAGACTTATGGTCAATATTTTCTGCTTTAACATAAATAAAATTTACTTTTTATACTATAATGGTGGTACTTTTAATCAGTAGTGGCTTGTGAGTATAAGTTTGTGTGTTCACAAAATTATAGTCGGATAGCACTGAAAATTTGAAATAGGATCTGTTGCATAATAGTTATGATTATGAATAAATTCATATAACTGCAGTGGCTCTCGCCAATAATAATAATAATACGTAAGCTGTCTGACAAAGGAAAGGGCTGTTTTTGTGCATGTTTGTTGTTGTGTACATAACTAATACAGCATTTTAGGGCAAGAAAGGAGTATTGTATAAATTAAATTGTAGTTGAGAGTATGGATGGTCTGGAATAACCTGGAGAAGTTTACATGCTCGTGTACATTACCTACTTCTGCTGTAATGCCACCATCTAGTGGGATTAATGTAAAATTGCAGTGATAGTATGGAAACAGTGAGAGAAGCTTCATGCATGTTACCTATTTCTGTCATAGTGCTACCATCTAGTGGCATTAATGTAAAATTGTAGTGATAGTATGGAAACAGTGGGAGAAGCTTCATGCATGTTACATATTTCTGTCATAGTGCTACCATCTAGTGGCATTAATGTAAAATTGTAGTGATAGTATGGAAACAGTGAGAGAAGCTTCATGCATGTTACCTATTTCTGTCATAGTGCTACCATCTAGCGACATTAATGCAAAATTGTAGTGATAGTATGGAAATAGAGCGTGGGAGAAGCTTCATGCATACCTTCAAGTGTGCACGACCTATATTTATTTGACCCATAAGATAATTACATCACACCAGTTGCACGTGTACAAAAATCAAGATGTGCTACCTACCCTGTTGCCACATTTCATCAAGTTTAGAGGAGTAGTGTGAGAGATTTAAATGCCAATAGATTTTAAATTACCACAAATACATTACATGTAATGGCATCCAAAGAAAAAATAACCATTACATCCACAAGGTTCAGAGGAGGGTGTTCATGTACTCTTATACAGCAGCCGCTGTATCATATTGAGATAGAAGCACTGCACAAGCCATTAAGGAGGCACACTACACTCACATTCACTATAATGTAAAACTATCATCAGTTGGTTGGTAACAAATGATGGTTTCCAAAGTCAAAGTTGCTGATATGACCAGAATAGTTCAAATGGGCTGTGTAAATGAAACGGCACAAAAAATGTGAAATTACAGCATTTGTTCCATGTAGAGTAAATGACGATTGGAACTTGGGAGTCTGAACCATAGTGACAAGTCATTAAATTTTGGGAGTTGTGAGTATTGTGTGATAAAAAAAATTCTGATGTGTTATATTCACATGACTTTCTCTACTCTTCTACAAACTATTTTTACAAACGCTTATTCTCCATATGCTTCATGTTAATCGAGATGTTGATCTTATTGCTAATTTTCTTGTAGATGCAAGGGGAATTGGTAGGCTTTAAGTGATAGTCCAATATTTTAAGAGCTGGTTGCTATGTGGGGCATTCCATTCTCTTTGCATTACCAGGACAAAAAGAATTAATAACGAATTCCTGTTTGAGAAAAACAGGAGGGAATAATAAGCAATATATCGAAAATGGTTCACTCAACCAAAAAAATGTATATAACATAAATTGTGTATTTTAATGTGATCTACATTTTTTGTGCAGTAAAATTTTGTCTATCTCTTATGGTTTACCAGTTATGCAAAAGTCGTTCACAATGAAGAATACTTTTGGAGACATTCCCATAAAATTCGAGATATACATTTCATTTCTCATGAAAATATCTTAAACATATGATATTTTAATCAAAATCATTAGGGCCATTTCTGAGAAAATTAAAATGTTTGAAAAATGTTCCATGTAAAGGATAATTTGGGGTGGGGGGATTTTCTTGAAAACCTTCGTGTCGCATCTCTGGAAGATACTAAACCTAAATACCAAGTTTGGTGTTTATCCGAATGTTTGTTTCTGAGTTATGCTGTTCATAGACACATACACGGACATGTTTCCAAAAATGCTTTTTTTGGATTTCCGGTGAAATCTCGGTATCAAATTTTTGGGTGGAATACATTACTCCCCCTACTTACTATACGTAGTAGAGAAAGTAAAAATGTGCTTATTAGGTATTTGAACAGCCTTTTTCTTTGACTAGAAAAGTAACAATGTTGATAGCTTTGTCAACTGCACTTGGACTTGCGCATGTAGCATAACCCTTGGTTATTCAAGCCTTCATCTCTGACTAGCTCATGTGAAGTATCTGAAGGCCACACGTGGTTCAGAGTCCACAGTAAAAGTTGTAGGTCATCTTGTTCAATTACCACTATCACCTCCTCATCGGAAGTAATGGACTCTACCCTCTGGGTGCCTCCATTAATAAATAGGGTCCATAGATCACCTTGAGAAACGAGATTTATCTGGAGATGATGGACCCTCTGGGGAGCATTATAAACTAACCAAATTTGGTAATTCTGCAACTTCTTAGTTATTGCTGTGTCATACGAAAAGAACATGCAATTCAGCACAACTTTCTGCTTATTTTATGTGCTGGTATGGAAAATTGCAGTTGTAGAAAAAAGTGAAGATGTCAAAATTGAGGCATTTAAATATTGCTTTTTAACTTGCCCAACATTACTGGAGCACAGGCAGGCAGTTGTTTTACATTAATATTAGACTGTGCAGTCAGGTACAAATCATTTTGGGCAAGCTTGGATTGCTTAAAGTTTTCATCTTACTGTGCTACATAGCATAACAGTCTTGTTTGTTGTATTCAGGGCTATTTGCTTACACTTTGTGTCTCCTGATAAATCATGAAGTAGGAATTACAAAGTTGCAACTCAACCCGCAATTCATCATAAAGTCTCATATAATCTGTACCCTAATGAGAAAACCATGGGAGATTAGCATAAAATGACAGTGGCATGTCCAGTGTTCCGATATTTGATTGCCGAGATAATTCCAGGCCACTGTCCACCCCCCGCCCGTTTAAGATTGGCCCTGAAAATATGAATAGTTCATATAGGTAAGGAGGACTGAGTTTGTTTAGGGTTTTTCAAGACAAATAATGTTTAACAATAGAATATACACCATTACAGTTCTCTCTTCATTTGTAATACAGATGTTTTAAGTGATTATTTCAAAAATAAAGTTTTAACTCCATCAAAAGAATTATCTAAAAAAAAAAAAAAAAAAAAACTCTTTAAATAAACATGATTCCAATAGAAGTAAATGTGATTATAAAATGTGGAAATAACCATGGAGAATATAACAGCTGGTCTGTACAGAGTATAGGGAGAGGAGTGAAAATATGCTGTAAAACAGCAAAACGAATAGTGGGATAGTGGTTCAGTCTGACGTTATGCATACCAGAGAAGATAGGGCAACATTACCAAAGTAGAGATTACCTCATCATGCTTCCACATCACACTTGTATACAATATTAAAAAGGAAACAAAATGATGCTTGTATCTCTTGTATACCATTTCAAGTTTTGGGTGCTTTTAACATTTATCATCTCAAAATATGTACTTTTGGTTCCACTCCCATATGGAGTGGGCAATGAATAACAAAAAATACGTATGTAATCGAAGATAGGGATATACTAAAAGTTAAAGTAATCCAAAAGGAGGGATTTAAGTCGTAGATGTCCCTTCTTTGAAGCAGTTTGTCAGTGCAGAATTCCTGATTAGAACTTCCATAATTTTTATTTTAATGACAAATTATATTTGGCTGCCTCCCCCTTTACGTCTTGAACTGTCATCTCGATCAGCCCTGTGATGTTATTAATGAATGAAAAATCCCTATATATATATTTATGGGAATGGGTATAAAATATTGGCAGATATTGCATTTATGATTTTCTGAATCTTCCTCGACAGTCTTCCAATTTCTGAAATTGTATTGTGTCTTAAATATATTTTTAACAGTGAAACAATTCTTGAAATGGTTGGGTATGCTGCTAGTTAATATGAAACATATACATGAAATTTTTAAGCTTAGTGCTTTCTCTTTAGTCCAATAGTTACTTAATAACATTTTCACATAATGCAGAAACCCCTCACATCAATAAACAACAAAATAGGGGTAAAACTGGTGAATGTAAAGATTTTCCACTCCATGGTACCTGCAAAATTTATCCATAAAAGATTGACACTATCACCATAGGGAATTATGGGCTACAACTGGAGGGATTATTAATAAATCCATCCTCATATCCTTCCTGTTTCCCTATACTTTCAGGTGGAAGGTTGGTTGTGAGTGCTATCAATGTCACTTAGGTTAATGTTATCCAACATGCATGCTAAATCATCTCTTCTTTGGCAAATTAGCAAAAGTGCAAAATGCTAAATCAGCAAAGAAAAGCATTAATATTACCATATATATAAAATCATTATTGCAAAGTAAGATGTTTGAAGCTTGCATGGTAGGTACATTTATGTGAAACAGACCACATATTTGTTTTTTTTTTTTGTTTTTTTTTCATAAGCAGCCAAACTTAATTTTGGATCTCCTGGAGGAAAAAAAAAATTCAATTTGCAGTTTTGCTACTTTGTCAGAAGCGGGGTAAGCTAGCTAAAGGAAGTATAGCACCTGCAATGTATGTCTCTTTAATTCTTTTTTGAGAGCCTGCACCTTTTAATATTATTTTAAGAAAATGTTTAGGGAATTAAATATTACTAATCACTGCATTTAAACACTTCATTAAATTTTGGAAAAACATAAAAAACTATAGCGCGTCTCATGCTTAAAAGACAGTACAAATTAAATGGGGTGCACTGTTGAGACATGTGCTATATATACTCTCATAACTTTGGCGCCCAGCTGCAATCAGTCTACCAATTTAATCTTATCTTGTGAATGATTAGTGAAATATCTGCATTGCTATTTAAGGCTATGTAAGACATTTAATTTTCACCTGCACTTTATCTCTCCTCTTTGTATTTTTTCAGTACTTTGAAATATGATTTTACAGGCATAAAAATATATATTATCAAACAAAAGATGAAGATATAAAATTATAACAGCTTTAAGTTGGTACATTCAACATGGGTGGCATGTTTTCAAACAGCAAAAAAATGAACAATGTGCCGCACTCCACTTTGCACTATTCCATCATATTGCAGTAACTTAGCAAGTTCTTGTTTCCCCCACCCTTTTTGCTTTCTTTATGATGGCATTCTTAGAGGTCCTTTCATTCGTTCCTTTTTTTATCCTATGTACTACTGTTTCTGAACACACGGTAGCCTTAGCTGTTTCTTTTACTGCCTTACTAACTCATTTTACTTGAACAACACATTCATTATTAATTTGCATTGATTCTTAGTTTACCAATATTTCTTTTCCTAGCTTCTGCCTCCATAATTATAAATATTTACTCAAAATTTTAAATAAACGACCTACATAATACTTCAGTGTTCCACACGCTATAAATGTACTTCCTTACAGCCGATGTTAACCTTTACTGCCTTTTGCTTCACACCTGGCACCTATTAGTTGAATAGATGAATGACTTTTGTTTGCGATACACAGTGAATGCAAGAAGTTGTAAGATTTTGGCTGCTTTTAAAAACTGTTTCCAACTCTCAACTTTTCTCTCACTTGTCCCTGTTGTAAACCCAATAGCAAAAAAGTTGCTCACTAGCTGACTTTTCTACTGAGTAGGTGTAGAATTTTCAAAAATCATTTAATTTAAAAAATTATAACACTCATCTTATTAAAGATAGAGAATTTAAAACTAGGACAGGTGTCAGCAGTCTAGTTTACTCTAAGAAAAACATATTGTTGCATTCTACCCTTTAGTTTATTAGTTATTGCACGATATGCACAGAAACAGCAAATATTGTTTTTTCTTTAATTGAAAAACACATTTTCTTTGGAAATTTGGGCCCACAGAAATCTATATAATTTGACAGAGAAAAATATTATGCCTAAGATAATGTGTTCAAAGCTGAAAATTATAACAAATGAACATTTACACCATGTTATTAGAAACTTGGCAACATCACAAGGGTAGAAACAGATGAAGGTAATGGCAACATGTATGCATTAGATAAGGACAGAGATATCCCATTTATCTGTATACTGTCTTAAGGGTGAGACAAGCTATAGATGTGGAACTAAAAGGTGGTAAAAATGTGCTGAAAAGCTTTGTAGTTTTTAACAAATTTCCATATTAAACATGGGAACAAAATCAATGGTGTCATCTTGTACAGGCCCAATGCAACTGTTTATGTTTTCTGCTACAATATCAAATGGGTACCTGTAGTGCATATTAATACATTTTATCTTTAGATGAGGAAACTATGTGAATATGGACTTCAAACTGAATTCCAACTAATTATATGTGAATGCAAGTGACTGAGCGATATAGCAACTCGCATACCTTTTTGCGTCTATCAGACTATTAATTTTGTTATTAATCATTATTTTGATTTTTTGAGCCAGGAAGAGTAGGAAAATTAAAAATGATTTAGCACATATTTATTTGCCATTTCACTGAATTAGACCTATTACAAATGTGACACTTTCTTAGCCTTTAAATTATTTTTTCTCTTTGGGTTAGATCTTTCTTTTTCCTTTTGGCATAAAGATTGATGAGGATCTTCAAAGTCCTTTAAATGTTCAGAGCATAATCTATATGCCTTGTGCTTTTAAATATATAGGAGAATTTCTCTCTCCTTATCAGTGTTAATCGTGTTTTAAAAACACATGAAACCACCAATTAAAATGGTGTGGATTGTCTGATGCTTGTATACCCACTTCTCCTTGTGACGGTAATTTGTATCACAAATTACTCAGATGTGGTTAACGATAATAATATGAATATGTATTTTTATGTAACATTGATTTCAGAGGTTTAATAATTGTAATTATTAATGGTAAATAATAATTTTCGGCTCTACTGAAACTGTTAACAATAACATAATATTTTAGCAAGGGAGTGAGTTGTTTATCGTTACCGGGAACCAGGAAGTTACGTCATGTTTCGCGCCTTTTCAGTAAAAAAAGCTTCCAGAAGATTCTATAAAAATAATATGTATTAATGGTTTTCATTGGATAGTAAAATAGACGCTAATGTTGGCGCGTTTTATTAGCCAATGGTAATTCATTTATAATCTTTAGGTGTAGCTTGGGGTAAGTCTATAAATAGTGTAGAATCAAAGAGAGCGTCCTCCAGTTCGGCAAGATTCTCGACACAGTACACATCGTCCTCCAGTTCGGCAGGATTTACGAAGCATTACACTTCGTCCGCACATTACACGTTGGCCGTTCAGTTCGTTAAATTACAAGTAGTAAAAATCATTAAAGATCTAAAATATTACAAAGTCACTTATATACAAAAATTGAAGTACGTGAGTTAAAAGTGAGAAGTTATTATAAACAGTTTCAGTATGGCGATTATCTAGACAAATTTGTGAAAGTGTTAGTGCACGTGTTCGACAATAAAACAGTATAAAACAAATTTCTTCACTAGTAATCTTTTGGATAAAAGATTCCTTTTCCGCTTCACACCCTGCAAGAATTAAATGCCTACCTAAATAGCTGGCCGGAAGACAATATACATAACCTTAAAACTAATTCATAAAAAAAAAATTGCTACGTCAGAGGGAACTACGAGCCAGACCAACGAGTGACGTCACACAAGATGGCTATATACGCATGAGGTAAACGACATTACGTGAGAAACATTATCCACCACGTGGGAACACAAATTTGCACTAATACTACTTCAAATTGGCGCATCAACGTGGAGCGACAACTAGGGAAGGAAGGCTAGACGACTAGGAAAGGAACAAGAATAACCAGAGAGGCGAAAGCAGCAGTGAAACGACCTATAGACGCAGATTCCGAGACAGAAGGGTAATTCAGCTACAAGAAAACATCGAAACGACGTAGATTCATCACGATACAACGCAGAAGCGACATACAAACCTAGGAGAATGGGGCAGAACGCTGGACATCAAAACTGCAGCATCAGACAGCATTAAAAAGGTAATTAAATGAGACTAAGAAGTGGTAGGATAATAAAAACAATGGCTACCAATAATACGGAGGAAATAATTATGGAGGGAGATAGTGTAATAGTTAGCTGTGATCAAATACAAAGTACAGGGAATAGCCCAGATTTTTTGGGGTTTGAAGATGAAAATGTTAGTGCAGAAAGGGAGAATAGAATAGCAGGAAATGTTAATTTTGATGCTGGTATGATTATGGAAATGTTTAGAAATTTTGGTGAAAAACTAGATCAGAATAAGAGGGAATTAAGGGAAGATCTTAGTAAGAGTATTACAGATCAATTAAGGGAAGATATGCAAAAGAGTCATAGGGAGTTAAGAGAAGATATTCGTAGGAGCTTTGAACAAAACAGAAAAGATATTGGTAGGAGTAATGAGGTATTAGAGCAAAAAGTAGATCAAAGCAGTGAAGAAAGTGAAAAGAAAGTTATGAAGCTAGATAGTAGTAGGCCAGAAATGAAAGATGAAAATGAGGAAGTAATAGTAAGTGAGACAGGAGAAATTTCAAAGGAAATGCTAGACACGAGCAGGGAAAGAGATAACAAAGAAAGTGAGGTTAATACTAAAAGTGAGGTTAATGTAGAAGGCGCAGAGTTAGGAAGTCAAATGAGTAGTATTTCAAGTGAGCTAAGAGAGATAAAAGAGGTTAGGAATGTAGATGTAAATGAGGCGCAAGTTAATTTCAGAGGGGAAATATCAGAAATACAAAATGAGTCAGTAATGCAAAGAAGTAAATTGTACCATGATGTTCAAAATGAAAACTCCAGTCCAGTACAGTTTAGTACAGATTTGTCAGAGTATTCTCAAAGTAAAGAGATAGCAGAGGAATTAAAAATGAAAGTTGTTAAAAGATGTGTTGTTCAAGAAATTGTAGATTGTTTTCAAGTATTATCAGGGAACGAAATTTCATATGAATACAAGAGGTTATTCATGAAGAAAAATTTGAAGGTTAGGTTACGGCTACGAGTAATATTTAGCCACACACAATTTGATCCAGGAGGGTAAATAGCAATGTGATGTAAAGTAAATGCTGGATAGTTAAAGACGACTCGCAGAGACATGTATTGGAACGTAAGAGGGTTAAATAAAAATGTAAATCATATGAATGGAGAAATAAATTGTGGTCATGAATAACTGTTTGAGAAGAAAATAAATAAATTAAATATTTTTTTTTGTAACTGTAACAACATTTAAAAATTAAGAATGCAAAGATTGAAACTTAAGATGTTATATTAAAGTAAAGTACATGAATACTATTACAAGAGTATTGTTAAAATAAAATTCAAAATAACAAAAATGGTAAAAATAATTCAAAACAAATACTTATGTAGTAAATAGAACATGTGAAACATTGTCTAGATTTAAGAGATGTAAATATTTGTGTACAGGGTAAATATTTTTGGTAAATGTTTAAAATTACAAAAATTCTTGAATGATAGATTTTTAGTAACAATATAAGAAAGTAAACCATTTTTTGTAACACTAGTTAAATAATTTAGGGTAAAGTATATGCTATAAAAAAAAAAAAAAAATTTGTTTGTAACGTCAGATTAATGTCAAAACAAATCAAACCAGAGCCAGTAAGTAGTGGCGAGATAAAACATATGTCGTGTGTTAAATACGTGTGAAGTGTTAAGTGAAAGTGAATAGCGTGTGTTACAAGATTAAGGAGACTAAAAACAAAATTATAAAATTTCTAAACAGGTTATAAATGTTTATAATTATATTTCTAGTGGGGCATATGTGACGGTAATTTGTATCACAAATTACTCAGATGTGGTTAACGATAATAATATGAATATGTATTTTTATGTAACATTGATTTCAGAGGTTTAATAATTGTAATTATTAATGGTAAATAATAATTTTCGGCTCTACTGAAACTGTTAACAATAACATAATATTTTAGCAAGGGAGTGAGTTGTTTATCGTTACCGGGAACCAGGAAGTTACGTCATGTTTCGCGCCTTTTCAGTAAAAAAAGCTTCCAGAAGATTCTATAAAAATAATATGTATTAATGGTTTTCATTGGATAGTAAAATAGACGCTAATGTTGGCGCGTTTTATTAGCCAATGGTAATTCATTTATAATCTTTAGGTGTAGCTTGGGGTAAGTCTATAAATAGTGTAGAATCAAAGAGAGCGTCCTCCAGTTCGGCAAGATTCTCGACACAGTACACATCGTCCTCCAGTTCGGCAGGATTTACGAAGCATTACACTTCGTCCGCACATTACACGTTGGCCGTTCAGTTCGTTAAATTACAAGTAGTAAAAATCATTAAAGATCTAAAATATTACAAAGTCACTTATATACAAAAATTGAAGTACGTGAGTTAAAAGTGAGAAGTTATTATAAACAGTTTCAGTATGGCGATTATCTAGACAAATTTGTGAAAGTGTTAGTGCACGTGTTCGACAATAAAACAGTATAAAACAAATTTCTTCACTAGTAATCTTTTGGATAAAAGATTCCTTTTCCGCTTCACACCCTGCAAGAATTAAATGCCTACCTAAATAGCTGGCCGGAAGACAATATACATAACCTTAAAACTAATTCATAAAAAAAAAATTGCTACGTCAGAGGGAACTACGAGCCAGACCAACGAGTGACGTCACACAAGATGGCTATATACGCATGAGGTAAACGACATTACGTGAGAAACATTATCCACCACGTGGGAACACAAATTTGCACTAATACTACTTCATCCTTTGAAAAAAGAATGAAGTGAACTCATTCTCATAATGCTTGTAAATAATATGAAGCACAAACTTTTCCCAGGTATGTCTTTTTACTTTCTCTACTACCTATAGTAAGCAGGGGAAGTATTGTATTCCACCCAAAAATTCGATACCGAGATTTCACCAGAAATACATGTTTTGAGATTCCCTGAATCCAAAAAAAGCATTTTTGGAAACATGTCCATGTGCATGTGTCTGTGAACAGCATAACTCAGAAACAAACAGTCGGATAAACACCAAACTTGGTATTTAGGTTCAGTATCTTCCAGAGATGCGACACAAAGGTTTTCAAGAAAATCCCCCCACCCCACAGTACCCTTTAGATGGAACATTTTTCGAAAAGTTTAATTTTCTCAAAAATGGCTCTTAACGATTTTGATTAAAATATCATATGTTTAAGGTATTTTCATGACAAATGAAATGTATATCTCGAATTTTCTGGGAATGTCTCCAAAAGTGTTCTTCATTCTGAACGACTTTTGCATAACTGGTAAACCATAAGAGCTAGACAAACTTTTACTGCACAAAAAATGTAGATCGCGTTAAACTACACAATTTATGTCATATACATTTTTTTTGTTGAGTGAACCGTTTTCGAGATATTGCTTGTTATTCCCTTAAATTTTCCAATATTTATACTTTTTCTCAAATTCGTTATTCATTTTTTTTATGTCCTGGACATGCAAAGAGAATGAAATGCGCCACATAGCAACCAGCGCTTAAAATATTTGACTATCGCTTAAAACCTACCATATTCCCCTTGTATCTACAAAGAAAATTAGCAATAAGATTGACATCTCGATATCTCAATTAACGTGAAGCATATGGAGAATAAGCGTTTGTAAAAATAGTTTGTACAAGAGTAGAGAAAGTCATGTGAGTGTAACACATCAGATTTTTTTGCATATTTCTCAATACATCTCAAATGAAATTCAATGTACTTACAACAGCTGTTAAGCTTGCTGCTTCGAGACAAACCAATAGTGGCACCAGCATGACTGTTCCTGCGCTCAAAGTGTAAGTATTGCTTATAAGGACAAAGTATGCATGTAATGCTGCAGGAGCATTTGCTCCATATAGAAGTGAGGAACTATTTAAACTTAATTTAAAGCACTCCTGTTCCTGCGCTCAAAGTATAAGTATTGCTTATAAGGACAAAGTATGCATGTAATGCTGCAGGAGCATTTGCTCCATATAGAAGTGAGGAACTATTTAAACTTAATTTAAAGCACTCCTATTCCTGTGCTCAAAGTATAAGTATTGCTTATAAGGACAAAGTATGCATGTAATGCTGCAGGAGCATTTGCTCCATATAGAAGTGAGGAACTATTTAAACTTAATTTACTGCACTCCTGTTCAACAAATTATTCAATAAGTAGTCTTATTTTAGCTACTGCATCTCTCATTTGTTTCTCCTTCAAGTTTGGCTGAGTTTCACCTGCCATTGTGAACTAGTGTGCACCATTGAATGCAGTAGAGGAAGCGATTGATATTGTTTGTCGTTTGTGGACATTGGGGTAGAGAGCAAGAAATACTGACACTTCAGTTCACATGCTGAGGAACACACAAACCAAAGTTCCTCCACAGAATAATAGAAATAAAATATATACATGCTACAATTATATAACTTAGGCCATCTAGCAAGAAACTGCCTAAGCTGATGGTAGAGGAAGATGACAACTAATGCCATCTGTCCTGAATACACTACTTGCATATAGCCAAAGAACAATCCGACAATTACAAAAGTTCATCTTCCAATTAAATTGAAATTTAAGATAGCAAGGGAGGTGACTATACAACTAAGGCTGTTTGGCACACGTCTTGTATTGTACATTAGGATAAATGTATAATAACTGTGGAACAAGGAAGTATATTTTGAAGCTAGGATTTACAATATTCAATAAACAAAGTTAATGATGATTTATTATAAAGTCTTAATCCTTTAACAGAGTGATATATTCAAGCTTGCAAACATTTAACTTTCAAGAATCCAAGATTAATATTCCTTTCAAATATAACATACCATTCCTCTCTTTCACCACAAATGAAGTTTTAAAATATCATTAAAAACACAGAGCATTTAAATTTTGCTGCCATCACAAACAAATATGCCTTAATTATAGTGAATGCTTCTCCCATAAAATAATATTGATGCAAGCCAAGGGCTAGGATATAAATTTAGACAAGTTACAAAAGAAAAGATTAAATTTGGAAAGTGCTGAAACATTACCCTTGGCTGCATTTACCGAAACTCATAGAACACTACTGAGCTTAAAGCTCCAGTCAGCTGCCTGCTCAATACCTCCTTGTAGACTGTCATCCTTCCGGGGGGGAGATTAGCAGTATTGCCGTTGATGTACATGGCATAAGCCAGCAATGATGTGACCTTGCCAGCCAATCATGGCTCCAGATGACCTTAATGTTATACTACCAGAACCACGTCATGGGTGACATCTTCCTGGAACTTTCTCACTGTAATGAGCTGGCCAGACATCTGGTGGTGTAGAAGGGGACGCGGAAATGGCACAGTATATAAAAGAACCTGCAGTTAACCATCGCTATATTACAATGTTAAAGAGAAGGTAAATAAACCCCTTCCCCAAAGAAAAAAAGAATACCCTAAAAGAAAATATGCAAAATTTGACACATAACCATTAGATCATTGCAGATAAAACTGGAAAAGATTTTAACCTCATTATTTGTATACTTAACTGACAGTTCTTGTTCAATCAATGACAAATTAAAGATACTTGCATGTTTTGTTGGCATTGAAATTCATTATTTTGAAACCTATACAACATCAAAGTTCGCAAGGGTTCATGCACTCATAACAAATGTACATTCCCAAACCTCCCATTGTGTTTATCTTGTGAAATCAAATTTAGTCTCATTACGCTATTAGGTATCTGTTATATGAGGCGTTAAAAAATAAGTATTCCATATTTTGATAGGTGGTAGTATGGACCAAAACAAGAAAACAAGTCCAATAAACATGGGTTCTAAAATGCATACCTTAAGAGATATGAACACTTTTTCATCTTTACTACTGTGAAACATCTCTTCTACTGCAAGCTCTTTGCTATTATGTACCACCTACAGCAGGCTGTAAACAAATGAGGACACATTACTCTCTTATTGTTCCTGAATACAGTATGCAGTAAACTTCAGTGTTGTTACTGTAATCTGTATTCACAGTTCTGGGTAAGTGTAATGCATAGTCTTATTAGTTCTGATGGAATCAGTTTGTGAAATGCTGTTACATTGTAGTTTTATTTTGAAATCTTTGGTATATGCAACCCTCATTAATGGTGTGCAAACACTACAGGAAGGCGTCATCAATGCCTGTCAGAGCATCCGTGACCAACTTAGAGTCTTTCAGACAGTGCATGATTCCCTAAGACATCAGAGGGAAGCATGCTTACTATGAATGGACACCATATGAGCACCTCCTTTAACAATGGTTCACTAGTGCAGGTTGTACATTATACATTTATATTTATTTCCATAATGCTATACAAAATTCTTACAATTTTTAATACATTACTTTGAGTTGCTATTTTTTCTTGCATTTCCACCATGCATTTTAACACTGTGGTTATTTATGCATGGTGGCTCATAACAAATTCATATTGCTTTATTTTTCTAAACCATTTTTCTTTTACTCTTCTAGTCTCCTATTCTTTTTATATCCCTCTCCTTTTGTATTTTCATTATCCTAACTTTTAATACTTCTTCGTTAACATTCTCCCATTCTTTAGGTAAAAACTGATCTCTCCACAACTAGGTTTCTTCACATTCAATTATATAATGCAAATCATTATCTGCCTCTCCACAAAGAGGACATCTATTCAAATTCGCTCCCTTCCTATCTCCCCTTAGCCTATATGCACTTAATCTAGACCAGGCCCACCCTTCTCTCACTAACCTATTACTTACATCCACATACTTCTCTCTTCCCATGTCCACCTTTAATTGTCTATATAGTTCCAAACTTTTCTTTCCTTCCAGACTTTGAAATAATTCTTGTTTCTCTATATCTTCTACTCTGTTCCTCACTTCTTTCCAGAAACCTTTAACTAACCCCTCTCTCTCCTCCCATAAGTTACCCATTCCTATTTCCTGTAAAATTCTCCTTATTCCTTGAGCCCAGTTCATCCCATCACTGGATTTTTCTTGTATTATTAAACATTTCCTCAAGATATTATGCTCACCCAATGATTTCAATTTATGCCAATATTTAAGTATCCTTTCTACTATCATTCCCAACTCCAACATTGAAATAGATAAACCTAACATACATTTACAGAACAATCTATGTACTTTATCAATCATCTCCCATCCTTTGTCACTTCCCCAAATCTCTGATCCATAGATTATTTTTGCTTCAACTACAACTTTGTAAACCCTTTCCAACCATTTAATTTGCATATCTGTTATTTGCTTTAAGCATATTCTTATAGCAGTCATTGCTAATCTTTCCTTAGCTAAGGCACTTTATCTTGTGATCATTCCATCTCCCATTACTACTTATTCTCACTCCCAAATAATCAAACTTGTTTACTATTTGCAGCTCTTCCCCTTCCTCATAACCACTTTTCCTCCTTCAATTTATAGCTGTTTTTAAATACCATTATCTTTGATTTTTTAAAATTTATTCTTAAACCCCATTTCTTACAAAATGAATATATGATATGTAACACTTTTGTTAGACCTCCTACTGAAATAGAACCTACCACTAAATCATCTGCAAAAAGTAATCCTGGAATTTCTCTATTATTTACTGTGGGTAAATATATCCTTTTATTTAAGGTGAGTCGGAATTGTTACACTAACATCACTTAAGTTAAGTGATGTTAGTGTAACAATTCCGACTCACCTTAAATAAATTCAATACACATCACTGTTTCTAGCTTCTTTTCATTACAATATCAACGAAATATATCCTTGTTCAACTTTTCTAAGATATCGTCAGTTAAACAGTATAGGACTAAGAGTACTGTGTCCTCATATGTTTACTGCATTCTGTAGGTCATATGTAATAGCAAGCATCTTGCAATAGAAGACATTTTTCACAGTAGCAAAGATGAACAAGTGCTCATAGCTCTTAAGGTATGCATTTTAGAGCCATATTTACTCTACATTTTTTTCTTGTTTTGCTCCATACTACCACCTCTCAAAATATGGAGTACTTTTTTTTTAACATTTTGTATATATGAAAGTAGCTTACTGGTCAATTAACTGCATGCCGTATGTATTCTCGTTTATGGAGGATAATGATATTGATATTGAGATCTTGGTATCAAGTTGGTAATAATGCAAATATCATGTGTGCTCTGTGATAGTTCTGTGTACTAAATTGAATTGAATATTTATTGTAACCCTTGATACTTTTTTTCATAAACATGCAAACACAGCAAAACAACAGAAACATTTTTTATAATTACAACTTACTTACAAGTGCTAACCCCAAATTTACAATTCAATAAGTCTACATCCATCTATACAAAGCCTAGTTATTAGATGTTTCTGTGTATAATACATGTCAACTGTTGATACCATTGTACATGAAAATAAATATCAGAGAAATATGGCTGAATAACAAAATACTGGTTGATTAATGAATCCTTGCTCAATCCATCCTGGAATTATCCAATAATATCAAGACAAATAGCTATGAATAATGACAGGTTATGGGCCCAGGTAAATGCATCATAAATCTGTGCGATCCTGGATAGACTCGTCAAAATACTGGACTGTGAAGTGAGGTGTTGGTGAACAGTGAGAAAGCATGGCATTGGAAAGCAAAAAACTGAAAAATATCCAAATCTTGAAAAATACAGAGACTTACCAAATGTGGGAGTTTGAAATATCAATGGTTTGGAGACATTGGCAACTACTGGTGATAAGGAAATCTCACTTTGGAAGGTTAAGGCTGCCAAGACCCAAGCTTATATCCTTAGAAATGTGGGCAAAGAATTTAAACAAAATCTGTTCACCTGCATCACCTCAGCTGCTGTGTTTGAAGACATCAAGAAAGTTTACAAGAAATATAACAGTCAACAGATATCTTCTCACTGAGTTCTACAGTTATAAATAATGATAAGTCAAAGAGCATGCTAAGTAACATCATTGCCTGGCAAAATTTGTCTCGTTTAAATCAACATGATGAAAAAATACCAGCAAATGGATTGATAACCAAAATAATGTATGTTTTGCCTGAGAAATTCAAGAACTTCGAAATTGCATGGGGTTCAATGCCACTTGATCAAATGACAATTGAAAATCTGAAAGCAAGACTGTCAATCGAAGCAGACAAAATGAAATCATCAAAAAAGGATGATGTGAAAGTTGTCTTTAAAGCCAGTGGAAGCAAAACCTCTGGAGATTGGTTACCTACTGTAATTGTGTTGAATTTGGTCCACTTAATAGACTATGTGAAAAATCCAAAGGATGGAAACAACACAAATCTAAAATGAATATGAAGTAAAATCTGAAAAATTGAAATGCACAAAGTGTGGAAAATTGAATCACACTAAAAAAGGTAAAGAATTTCCTCTCTGTTCTCATTATCAGAAGACAAATCAGCCAACTGAGAAGTGCTACTTCAAGAAGAAAGAAGAAAAAAAGAAGGGGCCAAAATGAAGGGCTGCTTGGTTGGCTGAATGCTCTGTTGCTGAGTGTCCAAAGAAATGCTTATAAAAATGGCAAAATAAAATGAGATGTTGAGTTCAAATATCAAAGGTGAAATTGAATCTCAAAATATGGTCCTAAATGATGTGTCACATGTTCTGGGTCTGTCTAGAAATCTATTGTCTGTCAGTGCTGTAACTACAAAAGGAGGTGATATGCTATTTTGGGAGATTCAGTGAAGATATTAGCCGTGGTACAATCATCTTGACAGAAGATCCTGTTATTGAAGGGAAGAAAACCAAAACAGATTGCTTGAAATTGATTTTGGAAATCATAATGAAGCCTTACTTGCACAAAAACAGACAGAAGATTTAATGAGTGGCATAGAAAATTGGAACATATGAACTTCCAAACAATAAAGAAGTTTCCAACAATGTGTTCTGGAGTACCAGAAAAATGGTATGACTCTGGTGACTTAATATGTGAAATATGTTACCTTGCAAAACAAGTGAAATGAGATATAGAGCTCTAGGTCCTATGGAAATTGTGTATCCTGACATAATGGGAAAATAGTTCTGCCCACTTATGATGGCGAAAACAATTTTATGACTTACATGGATGACTACACTTATTTTTGAAAGTTTATCCTTGGAACTTAAAAGTGAGGCACAAGAGAATCTGAAGGATTTCATCAATGAGGGTCCAGCTAACTTTATGTCAGAAAAAAGAATATCAGATGTGACTACAGAGGTGAATATACAAGTAATTCATTCAAAATCTTTTGCAAATGAAGAGGCATCATATTGGATTATACAATTCCTGACACACTTCAATATAATGGAAAAGCAGAGAGGTTAAATTTGACTTTGTTGAACAAAACAAGAGCCTTGCTGTTTGACACCAAACTTGGTACAAAATGTGGGGTTTTGCTGTTGAAATTGCAGTCTATTTGATAAAACAGCTTTCCAACCACAAACAACAAAGTCACTCCTGCAGAAAAACTGTATAAAAGAAAATCTGACTGTTTGAACTTGCAAGTATTTGGACCAGTGGCATATGGAAAGAAACTTTGACACTTGGACAAGATTGTCAAGAGAAGCAAGAAAGGGATATTTGTTGGATACACCTTGAATGGATATTGCATATTTGATTCTGAAACAGAAAATGTTTTTGCTGCAAGAGTTGCTGAACACACTTGGTGAACTGAAGAATCAAATAACTAATGAAGTAGACTTCGGTTGAGAGATAATAACATGTAAAAATTAAGATCAATATGAAGACACTGAAAGAAATGAAGACAGAAGCAACAAAGAAATATATGAAAAAAGTCTGATGTGTTACACTCACATGACTTTCTCTACTCTTGTACAATCTATTTTTACAAACACCTATTCTCCATATGCTTTATGTTAATCGAGATATCGAGATGTCAATCTTATTGCTAATTTTCTTGTAGATGCAAGGGGAATATGGTAGCTTTTAAGCGATGGTCAAATATTTTAACGCTGGTTGCTATGCGGCGCATTCCATTCTCTTTGCAAGTCCAGGACATAAAAAAATGAATAACGAATTTGAGAAAAAGTATAAGTATTGGAAAATTTAAGGGAATAACAAGCAATATCTCGAAAACGGTTCACTCAACAAAAGAAATGTATACGACATAAGTTGTGTATTTTAACGATATCTACATTTTTTGTGTAGTGAAATTTTGTCTATCTCTTATGGTTTACCAGTTATGCAAAAGTCGTTCACAATGAAGAATACTTTTGGAGACATTCCCAGAAAATTCGAGATATACATTTCATTTCTCATGACATTATCTTAAACATATGATATTTTAATCAAAATCGTTAGAGCCATTTTTGAGAAAATTAAAATTTTCGAAAAATGTTCCATGTAAAGGGTAGTCTGGGGTGGGGGGATTTTCTTGAAAACCTTCGTGTCGCATCTCTGGAAGATACTGAACCTAAATACCAAGTTTGGTGTTTATCCGACTGTTCGTTTTTGAGTTATGCTGTTCACAGACACACACACACACAGACACACACACACAGACACACACACGGACATGTTTCCAAAAATGCTTTTTTTGGATTCAGGAGGTCTCAAAACATGTATTTCCGGTGAAATCTCGGTATCGAATTTTTGGGTGGAATGCAATACTTCCCCTACTTACTATACGTAGTAGAGAAAGTAAAAATAGGTAATGAAAATGTAAATAATGAAAACAATGATACTGAAGAAACTGAATCTTGAAGTAATGAATATGAAGATCTAAGAAATAAAGAAAATATACCAAATCAAGAAAGAAGACAATGAAGGCTGCCAAAACACTTTGATGCTTATCTGATACTTAAGAAATATGTGCCAAATCACTCTGCAAAGCTCACAGAAAAGAGGTGAACATCAGCTATATAGTCCGCATGTGGAAGAGTGAAGATAAACCAAATGGATCAAGCAATAAATGAAGACAAATTGTCTGTGATGAAAAAACATGTATGGGAATATGTCAATGAAGGACAAGCAGCTGGAGAAGATAATCGCCAGCTGCTGGCTTTTCAGAGTGAAAGACAATGGAAAACATAAGGTAAGATTAGTGGCCCAAGGGTGTCAACAAAAGATTTTGAAGATATTTACAGTTCAGTTGTCCAAGCAATTACTTTGAGATTGTTACTCTCTGTGGCAATTCAAGAAAACTTTGAGATGACCTTTGATGTGAAGACAGCATTCCTGAATGGTGATCTGGGGGACACTGAAATTTACATGAAGTTACCTGAAGGTTACAAGCTTGAAAAAGTATGCTGAAGAAAATATACCAAATGGCTTGAGACAAGCTCCTCAAAAATGGTTTCAGAAGCTAACAGAATTTCTAAAAACTCAAAAACTGATTCAACTGAAGACTGATCAGTGTGTATTTAGAAGTGAAGACAGGAAACTTTTTGTAGCTTTCCATGTGGACTATGGCTTGGTCTTAGGAGAAGATAAAAACAGAATCAAAAAACTTATAACAGACTTAAATCACAATTTGAAGCAACTGAGGAAGAAAATCCAACAATGTATCATGGCATGCACATTACCAGAGAGGAAAGTGGAATCACCCCAAGTCAAGAAAACTATGCAAAACAGGTGGTTGAAAGGTCCATTCCAGTCTTATTGCTGTCAAAGGCAAAAATATCGACAACTCAATGAAAGCCTGGAAATATATAATGAAGCAATTGGGATCTATTGTATTTGACCTGCAAAGCAAGTTCATATATGGCTTATGCTGTGAATTATGAAAGCCAAGTACGAAATGATCCTACCAGCCAACATGTTGACTACTTGAAGAGATTACCGAAGTACCTAAATGGGGACACAGGATGTGCAATTTATTTAAAAATCCATATTTTGAAGCTTTTTCAGATTCTGATTTCACTGGAGATATCAAAGGAAGGAAGAGTACCATAGGATATGTTTTCCTGCATGGTGTTCAAGAAAGCAGAAAATTGTAGCACAAGCAATCACTGAGGCCAAATGCATAGCTGCAGCCCAATGGGTGATATAAATAAAAACAAGCAAAAGCTTGTGAGCTGTAGCTCCAAGCAAGTTGAGAAACGAGCATCAGGTCGTGGTTTGGTATAAATAAAAATTTCCCCTCTTCGATGAGCTATTGCTATCACCTACCAAGCTTTTGCTCGGTGACCTTCACCACGACATATCATCTAAGTAAACAAACATGCCCATTCTTTGTCAGGAGGCGATTTAAATCTTTACTGCACCTAAATATACATATGCTCATTCATGTTAATCATACTCTCATTTATGAACTCTAATACACATGCAAATTTTAAATAACACAATTATAATTAAAGATTTTGCAAATGAAACAGACATTGAGATTCACCCAACTTTTAACAGATAACGTTCATCCCCTTTCTAAATCGAATCCCTCATTTCCTTATTTGATAGTATTACAAACGTGTCACCAACTGATATATTGAAAGTAGATTATTTGTACTTCTGTTTTTGCACCTTTATATTGATATCCTCTGCATCTATATAAAATATCACTAGTAATTCCAAGGATTTATAAGATGTTATCATGAATTAAAGTTAAACTGGATTAAAGAGTTTCATTTGAAAGTTAAATTTAAGTTTGGTTTTAATTGAAATTCTTTAGTTATAATCCGGTTTTGATTTGTGCAAATATTCTGCTCTATGTAAGATGAAAACACGTCAGGATCTTTTCAGCGTTGTTAGAAGGTCCACCTCTTGTTTCATTTGCCTCTGGAAGAAAATGTTGCGCAACCTTTTACATTTTCTCTTTTAAATAACTGTTTATATCAGCACACATCCGACTCCTTGCATCTTGAAACAAATTTTAATTTCACTATCACTTATGTATAGCAAGTAGAGGAAGTATTGCACTCTACGCAAAAATTCGATACCGAGATTTCATCACACATACACGTTTTGAGAGTGCCTGAATTAAAAAGAAACATCTTTAGCAAATGTGTGTGTGAACAGCATAAAGAAAAAAAAACTATTTCAAACTTAGTATCCTCCAAAATGTGATAAGATTTTCAAGAAAATTCCTCTACCCCAAAACTATCTCTTTTCTCAAAAATGGCTCCAACAATTTTTATTAAAATCCGCTATTGTTTAAGATATTTGCATGGAAAATATAATTAGGTATATCTCGAATTTTCTGGGAATAGCCAGTGAATTGCTCTTCATTCTGAATGACTTTTATGTAACGCTAAACTGTAAGAGATTCTACTACAAGAATCCTACTACACATCTGTGTCTGAACAGCAAACTCAGAAAGGCAAAGTCGTTAAATAACAAGTTTGTATTTAAGTTCAGCAACTTCCAAACATGCGTTCAGGAAGATTTTCAAGAAAATTCCCCCCCCCAAGCTGCCCTTAACATGGAAACTTTTTCTAAAAGCTTTATTTTCTCAAAAATGACTCTTAACGATTTTGATTAAACACAACATGTTTAAAATGTTTTCATGTCAAATGCATATATTGCATTTCCTGGTAATATCCTCCGAAGTCCTCTTATTTCTCAGTAACTTTTGCACAATTGGTAAACCATAAGATAGGAAAATCTATCTACAAAAAATCTAACTACAAAAAGAAAATTGTTCTCATTAAGCACACCATTTATGTCAAAGCATTTCTTTTTTTAACTTAATTGTTCCTGAGATGTTCCTTTTTATTGGTTTAAACTTTCAAATAACTACTTATAATTCTCTCAAATGGGAAGTTGGTATTCGATGTTTTCTCATGGTTCAGTATGCAAAGAGCATCAAATTTCAAAACCCTCAAATAGCCAGGCGCTATTTAAAAAGCTGACTCACTTTACCTACTGTATCGTAAAACAAAATTGTAAATGTAAATTGAATGTTTATCTGGATTAACAAGAAGAAGCTGGAATAATTAAGTTCTTGTAAGTATAGTTTGTAGCAGAATGATTAGAGAAAGCCATGTGAATGTAGAACATCAGGGATTTTTTTTTCCACGATCATCTGAAAAGAACGGAATTTCAAATCCATCAAATAGCGACCCACATTTAAAATATTTGACTATCCCTTTAGTTTCTGCATTCTTCTATTCTTACAATGATAGTTTATCTCAATTAACAAGAAGTAGCTACCAAGAATAAGGTTTTGTAAGAATTGTTTGTAAAAAGAGTGATAGAGAAAGTCGTGTGATTTTTATTTTCCTCTCTGGAACTATGATCATGAACTCCATCAATGTATTAAAATGCAGTTGAGCAAGCTGAGGTACCTGCGGAGGTACCTCAAGAAATAGCAAGCAAAAGCTTGCTAAAGGCGAGCAGGACTTGTTTTTATTTATACCATATCGCGAGCAATAGCTCAGCGATCAAGGTCAGCAAGCTTTTGCTCGCAAGGAGGTTGAGCAGAAAAGTTTTATTTATATGAAACCGAGCAAATGCTTGGAATTAGTGAGAAATGAGCTAATGCTTGCTTTTATTTATACCACCCAATGTGTGAAGGAGCAATATCTGAAAACAATGCTGGGGAAGGTGACACACCAAACATAAAATCACACTTAATATTGAAAATCAATCAGCAATAAAACTTATCAAATAGGACAGATGTCCAGAAACAGCAGATATTGCTTCATTGCAGATGAATTCAAGAAAGGGTGCTGAATCTGCAGTACTGTCCAACAGACAATCAGCTGGAGACATGTTCACAAAACCCCTAGCAGCCAACAAATTCAAGTATTTCAAAGGAAGACTGATGAAATGAGCATTCCTATATTCTTTGTGTACTACTTTATATTAAAAAAAAAAATAACATTTTGATTCTTTCCTTGAAATATGTTGATATTTTTTGTGTTCGTCACATTGTTAAGGGAGTGTATTGATATACTGAGATCTTTGTAACAATATTTCTAATGTTGGTACTGCTGTGAATATCATGTTTGTTTTGTGGTGGTTCTGTGTATAACAGATGTCAATTGTTGGTACCATTACATATGAAAATAAAGACCAGAGAAATATGGCTGAATAACAAAATGCTGTGGTTTAGTGACTCCTTGCTTAGTCCATCCTGAAATTATCAAATAACATCAAGACAAACAGCCATGAATAATGATAAATCAATCTGTTTACCGTTATAGTAACATATATATCCAGAGTTGAATCATCAGTGATATCACATTCTTTAGCAAGTCAGTATAATTTGAATGCTGTTCCAATGGTGTGTGACAATTTTGTACTTTTCAAGGGAGTTTTTCTCATTAGTTTTCAGCTGAGTTAATAGATTCTTATTTAAATCCTGTGAGACAAGTAAACAAAGCATATAATAATAATTGTTCTTTCACACTAACTGTGTGGGCAGTAAGTTGTGAAAGAACAGTTTTCAAATATAATTAATACCAACAGACGTTAACTGTTATGCCAGGAAATTCAAAGCATTTGGAACACTGCAGATCATCTATGAGGTATGATACTTCTAGCCTCAGATGGGCAAGTCAGCAGTCACACATCACTTTTGGTCATACAATCACGATATTAAACTCAACATCAAACTGTTGAAACAAGTCTATAAACCACTAGAACACAGCACTTGGAAAAATATTTATGTTGTGAAGAATGGATGGCTGCACAGCACCAAAGAATGAAACAGCCAGCAGTATAAGCACCAGTCGTATACCTGATAATAGCGACTCATTTATATTTTTAAAAAATTAAGGTAACTTAAGTACTTTTATTCAACTGATTACTTTTAAGTGATATTGCTGTGAAGGTTTACCAGGGTATATGGATCTGATGAAAAGGTTTAATGTTCGATGGGCATCTCACCATTGATAGCTCAGACAGCATGTGCATCGGTACAGAGACAAAAATCCATGGTTTGAGTCCTGACTCTGGCAATGAATTGTACAAGCCTGTTTAAGTATATAAGAGTACACTTATATATAGGGGAAACAATTTAATGGCAGCTCCCAAGAATTCAATATGGACAACATTACACTAAACTGAAGTACTCCCAAGCTTAAAATGGGATTTACTATTAAACTAGTCAGTAGAACTACTTTGCAAATCTTGTTTTGAAACAGCACTTTCCACACTAAATATTGTATTGTACTGTATTTACTAAAAGGAAATTGTGTTGTAAAAACAGTAACTAGAAACCATGGAACACTTATTTAAGCACTAAAACAATACTAAGCAAATGCATATGTCGAACAAATGTCCTCTACACAACCTTTTAAACCCAAGAGAGTAAGATAAGGCCTGTGTCTCCAACCTAACAGCTACAATTAACACCAATTATGGCCATCTTTTTACTTGTGTATCTTCTAGGAACAGTTACTGGTATTAATGTCAATTGAACAGAGGGAATGTCAACAAATGTAACCAGCAAGCACTATAATGGGGTCCCAACGGAGGGCGATGCATTTTTTTCAGATGTAAAAATCCTTAGCATGGCTTCCTTCGGAAGGGAAGTAAAGTCAGTGGTCCCATGTCGTAAACCTACAGCACATAAAAGAATCTCAAGCCTGATAAAGAGGCCTCTGAGCAAAATTATTGGTATTTACGCCCAATATAGAATGCGATGCTCAGGACCACAGCAGTTAAAGAGTGTCCATAAATAAAACTCAATTTAATTTTAACTATAATAGAGTAAATGTGTCACAGTTGGCCTTTGGTGAATTCCATTAGCTTACATTCTCTAGTAATAGCTTCTCAAACTACCAAGCTTATTTACAAAACTGCTTTACATTTATACTGAAATGCAATATACACTTCCTTATATTGTGGAAAACGAACAGAAAATTGGACTCAGATTTCCTCTATTCTTTTCTCTCGCCATGCTAAGGAGGTGTTTGCATCTGTTGAGGTTTGGAAAAAATATGAAAACTGCAAAAATCAATGTGATCCACCAGGTTTATATTTGGTGGATCACATAAGATTTTTGCTAACTTTAACAAACTTTGCTTCAAAATTCACTGCACAAGTACCACTTTATTTGTTTTTCTTATACAGAATACACAGTTGTACATGCAAGTAACAATTTTCTCAGCAATTGCATGTAAATATTGCTGCTTTTTATTTTTACATAAAACCTTGCAAATTACCATATAAGGCTATAAAACACATTAAAACATTTATAAGTTTCTAGACATTTTCCAAAAGCATTCATTCCAAGTAGTATAACTGGCAATCTGTTAAATCATTATTATAAAAAAAATATCAACTTCTATTATAGTAGATTATGATGCAAGGAGTAAAAGTAGAGTTTTATTTTGTGAGTAGGAATGTTTGCATAGGCCTTCGTTTCACAATCCTATGAGCAAAATAAAACCACTTTTAACACATGTGGCATATACTATGTTTTAGACAGCACTTGAATTTTTAAAATATCAATAATATTATTGATTCCCAAAACTAAGAGAAATCAGTTTAGAAAGTGGTTCTTGAAACAAGAGAAATAATGTTAAAAAAGTGAAGTTGTTGTTTTGTTGATTCACTAGCAGTCATTTTCAGTGAAACTATTTTCAACATGGTTTGCCTTACACTGGCAATGAAGTGATTAAATGCTGTATCATGTTCTTTCTGGATCTTTTGGGTAAGTACTTCTGGTGTTATTCTTTCTGCTGCTTCTATAATTTCACTTCCATTTGGCTGCCAATATAACATACAGGTTAACTCTGCAATGAATTGGAGTGTGGTAATTTGCATTGTGAGCAGATAATGTGAACATCATGAGAAATTAATCATGTAAAAAGAAAATGAAAAATAAAACCTAATCAATTCAAGTTAAATTATTAAACATGTACAAATACAAAGGGTAATTACTATGTGATTGGACTTGAAACCAAAGCTGGCACAATGAAGAATATCGCACTGGTGTGATAATCTAAAGCTTTTAGCTTATGCGCACTGTGTTAGAAGTTCTACTTTTAGGCCTTGCTGGCTCAAAATACTGTATGGTTAAATGCATAGAACTTTCCAAATTCTCTTAAACCATTTTCTATTCCATAATATAATATAAAATGAGAAAGAGATCACAGCCAGAATCATTTGCCCATCTCACTTACAGCTTGGCAATACAGAAGGGTAGTTACAGCTTCATATAAATGCAGTTCTAAACTTTTCATTGATAAAAGAAATCTAGATGCCCAAATGAAACCAAGTTTCAAGCCTAATTTTATGCACGAGTATGATATGATCTAGCAAATTATATCATTCTTTACATGAAGTACAAGAAATTATTTTTTTGTACATAGAACATCTCATATGTAGTTTTGTGGTAATTTGTAGGGATCTAAATCCACAAAAAGCAAATGATAATCTGAGCCTATGCAAATCAATAACCTAGGCTTATAGGCTTAATTTCAGGCTGTAGCATTCAGATACCTGTACACAGAGCAGACAAAACATTTAAAGTAACCATAACACTAATACTAATGAAGGAAACAAAATACATGTGATACTGATACATCAAGATGGTTTCGCACGTAAGCAAATTGTGTGTTTTTCAGATCAGTAAATGTGTGCTTTGTTATGTGTATTATGGTGAACAGTCAAAAAACACAGAGTTAAATGCCTAATAATTGAGTAAATTAAATACTTCTTATAACCTTCATAAATATTTTGACATTTATAAAAATATAGGTCAAAAGATACATTGCCAAATACTGGGTGCTTAACAACTAAAAAATTAAATATTTGGTTTACAAATACAAATCAATGATTTAAACCAATTCTGTGTGTAATTTATAATATTTTTCTTCATTAAACAACACACTTTGCTCAATCAGCAAGCATATGGTGCTGACTTTTTCACTTTATGCTGAATGCTTACCATGCAATTTGAGATAGCATGGTTACATTGCTTGGCTTGTTTACATCTGTCAATAAGTTTGCTAGCTAGGATAAATTTTGACCTAATTTCTAGTGGCCTTTTATGAATGTGGGGCACATTGCAGTGTATGTCCTTTTTCTCCCAACCTGATTTCAAATAACCAATAGAACTGTTGTAAAAATTCAGCAGAGATAAGAGAGTTATTGGCAACAAGACAAATAATATATATAAACAGGTGCACTTAATTTTATAAATAGAAAAATCAAAAATCATATCCATGATGAAAATAAAAACAAAAACCTGTGGCCAAAGTCATAAAAATGGATCATTCATAAAACAGTTTATAGAAGACATTAATGGGAAGGACTAATCAAACTGATTCACAGATTAGGACCATAAAATAAAACAATTTATCTGTCAGTAGCAAAAGGATTAGCAATTAACACATGTTTTCACAAGGTTTCAGAAAATGTCTTATGACACAAAGCGAGAAAAGCTTGCAATGTTACTACTAGAGGATAATTTGAGTGCAGAAAAAGAACAGGAATGTTGCAAACTTACTTATAAGCTCTAAAGTGGTAGAGGAAGATGACACATGTTAATCTAATTTTGAACTCTAATGGCGAGAGAGCAGAGTTGAAGGATAACATTTCACTGATCAAGGCTTTATTTAACTATGCTTAACTTCAATCCACGAGGTTAGTGCTGATTTTCCTAAAATTGCAGCATATTCTGGACCATGCAGTGGATGGTCGCCATTAGACAAAGATGGTGTATGGCATTTGCTATGTACCAATCTGATGGAATGGATAGATCATAAGTTTGAGGGAAGGCCTAATTGTGGTATATGGATACAGTGAGAGTTTGTTGGAATGCACTGTCAATTTAACATACAGAGTTTAGTAATCAGAGAATGATCAGACTATCAGAACAAAACTGTTTATACACAAGACATCATGACCTAAACAGGGCTGAAAACTGCCAAATGTAAAAACTGGCTCTGTGGGCAACCTAGCAACACACAGCTGTGCCAGAACCTCACATCACACATGGCACTGAAAAGCAGTAGAGACTAATATTTGCAAAGTTTAAATTTGTGAATTTCATGTATATTATTTAAAAATCATTAATATTTTGCAAAAAGATAAATATCACAAATTGTTTTAAAGTTAACACTTTATTTTGAGATATAAACTCACTTCTGATGGGTTCTAACCTCAATATGCAAATATGTATATTACAGAAAATTCATGAAATTGGACTTCTGTTTTTATCGCTTATCAACAAAAACAAGCACCTCTATCCATCTTCAATGGTGTATTTGAATAAACCTTTACTTCTTTTCAGCTAATGAATGAACAGAGCAAATGATATGGTATTCTGAATTTGGGTACTCAACATAAAAATCAATACTGAGAGGATTTTGTATAAGTAGTGACTAAATGCTCAAATGAGAAGAATTAAGGAGCTACCATCAGCCAGTAGACTATGGCAACAAAAAAGTCAGGTGAATTGGTACTACAATCTGTCATTATGTAGTACTTTTTAGCCTCGTTCTGCCATTAAACAGTAAGCAAAAGATGCAGCAATGTATGCTGGCAGTAGATACCTTCAAATAGGCATTGCCTATAATGCTTATAGCGATGAAGCAGCTCTTCCACAAATGAAACATGAAATGGAGAATTAAAATAAACATAAGCACATACTTAGAAAATTGAAACATAGGCAGGCAAAGATTACAATCAAGAAAAAGACAAACTCCAAAGCAAAAGTCAAATATCTCAAAAATAAGTATTACACCTCAATTAACACAAAGCTAAAACAAACCAAAGTGAAACCAGGATGTTAAAGTGACTATTTTTTGCAGAATGAAAATTCCCTGTACATGGCAAAAATTAACTTGTTTTGGAACAAAAGTCTGTGTTACATCACTTCCTGTGCAAGCACATCAACAATTACACTATGTGCTCTATTGTCTGGTTGCATGACCACTTTGTGATTTGAAACTAAACTAAAACTTCAGTAACACACAGTTGAAGGCATCAGAAGAACCTCTTGACTGTAGTAGATACATGCTCATTCTGTATTCACTTCGTAACATTTATAGTGTAACCAGGGATTTGAAATCGATCTGAGTACACATTCTGTGCTGAATACATCTGCTTTCTACATTGAATTCAATGCATATTGAAACTGATTTGAATATGCAGACATGACTTATTTGGCAAAAATTAAACTGATTTTTATTTATGGACGTTCTTTAACTACTATGGTCCTTAGCATCCCATTCTATATTGGGCGTGAAAGACCGATAATTTTGCTCAGAGGCCCCTTTATCAGGCTTGAGGTTCATTTACGTGCCATAAATCTATGACACGGGACCACCGGCTTTACTTCCCTTCCAAAGGAAGCCATGCTAAGGATTTTTACGCCCGAAAAAATCCATCACCCTCTGCTGGGTTTGAACCCATGACCTTGGGAAGTAGAGGCTAGCACAGTACCACTAGTTCACGGAGGACGACATTTTGGCAAAGGGTGAACCTCTTAAGCATGTGTTAGTTTGTGGTTCTATGTGTTAAGTAAAGGTTTTAAAGCCATGCACCAAATATCTGAATACTGATCAACCAAAACATTGGTTTATTGAGAGAATTCCAATCATCAAATTAGAATTTGCACACATGCCATGTAGAAGTTCCACTAGCGCAGAACTTCTTCAGAATTTGAAGAATGTGACCAGAAAACATTCAAGACTGGCTCAAATGTGATGTTGATGCCCTGGCTATCAAGTATTGATGGATAATGAAACATTGCCAGTGTCACCAATGACCAAGACCCTTGTGATGACAAGGAAGAGCCTAGTTACAATGACTATGCTGAAAAAGGACCATCCAGTGAGGAAGCTTTTCAGTGCCTTAAGATACTTATGAAGCAGTTAAAACTAGAAGAATCCAATGCAAACGTTTGCAAGATTTAACAGTAACAAAATGAATCTCAGCTCTGAAGCAAAAACAAATGTTGGTCATCTTTTTCCTGAACTGTAGGCCTACTTTAATGACCATTTAGAACTTGACATACTAGACTAGTCAGTTCTATGTGTTATCAGCAAGACATGTGATACAAAATATATATGTACAGTATTGTGTTTAATATCAGTGTTTCTTTGTTTTATGTTGCTCCTGTGAACACCTGGTAAATTTGTTTTCGTAAATGATCAATTATCTGAAAAGTCTCCCAATTGTTTGGATAATCAATGCTCAACTGTATTATGGTTTTGTAAAGAATATATGACATTAATATGAAAATGGTAAAAGCAGATTGTTTGTGTCTATTATTGCACCAGTTTCTGATAGGTTTATTGTTCCTTTATGAAAAGTTGTAGTATGAATAATGGGCACAACAAAAGAAAATGGTAATTTTCTTGCGAAACTTATATTTCACAACAATGCTTCAGAAGAAACAGACAAAACGTAGGTCTGTATGTTGGGTAAAAAAAAAAGAAGCAAAGATTGATGGGAATGTATAGTCTGCTTTTGGCTGGAAAATTTCTGAATAAGTCAAGCCACTTTTAAAGTAATATTCAGCAGCTTGAACCATATTTATAGCACAGCAAAACGTTTTTACACATTTCAATACTTTAGAAAAAAGATGAGTGATCAGCACATTACAATGAAAACAGTACATATTACAATTAGTACTTTTTGATGTATTCAATATGATTTCAATATGATAGATGTTTTCATACAACAAAACTTTGATCCGATCCTACTTTCTAAGAGGATCAAATCTAAAATTCAGTTCAATACAAAACCATGTTTCTATGTTATGTTCAATGTGGAATGTGTATTCAAATTGATTTCAATTCCCCATGGAAACATGGTAAACATTATGAACTGAATACAGAATGAACATGTATATACTCCAGTCAAGAGATTGTTCTGATGCTTTCAGCTGTATATTACTTAAGTTTTAGTTTCAAATCAGAAAGTGGTCATGCAATCAGAAATAGCACAAAGTGATCAAAACCAAATGTGAGTAAGTAAATATTGGTTTTAAGGGTAAAAAGATCTGTTACTTCTTACTGTGCAGCCCTGTTCCACAGACAATAATCGCCTTTATTGGCATTTTTCTAAATACACAAGAAATGTAACATTGGACTCATATGACTAGTGGGTTTTTGCATAATTGCTTATTAGATCTACTGTTTATATTAAGATGGTTTATCCATCATTTTCTGTTAACCACCAACACTACCTCCTCCATTATATTGGATAATCAAAGTTCTATTGTATTTAAGGACTTTCAAAAGGAAATGTCTAAGAACCTGCAAACTATATTCAAGCTATATAAATGATGATTTATATCATCTGCAAGTACTATGCCAATAGAAGAACACATCCTAGAATATACAAATAAAATACACAAACAATGCCACAGAAAGACCAAATAGAGAAGAAATTATATGCAAACAAAGAACTACAAGGATACAAAACCATCTGCTACTGATGATTATCATCATCCACAAAAGTGAAAGAGAGGTATAAATACAAGAACACGTTTTACAATTACAGAGCCTAAAAGTAATAGTAAATAAAAGGATACCATTATTAGATACATTATCAAAAAGTCTCATGGGTTACATTCAGATGACTTTCTCTACCCTCTGTTGTTTATTAGTAAGTATACAAATTATTCTTACAAAAGCAAATTTTTCTATCTAATTAATTTTAATTGAGATAAACCTTAACAGAAATAGCTAAACTTCACATTTTGTTACAGATACAAAGGGAACATCGACAGTTAAATGTTTAAGAACTGGACTCTAATACACTGGCCTTAAAATTCCATACTCTTTCCAGGCAATCATGAAAAATAACTGAATGTCGACAGGACTTTAAAAGAATGACCAAGCTTTGAACAGTGGGAACCATTAATATCTCGGATAAGGCTTATGCCACAAAAAAGTTGTTTGAAATAAATTGCGTTTTAAAGAGATCTACATTTTTTGTGTACCTAGTAGTTTTTGTCTTCACTCAACATTTACAAGTTGTAAAGATTATATAAAATTTCTTGTGAATCAAGAGGACTTCACAGGCTATTTTCACAAAATTCAAGAAATATGTTTTGTTTGTCATGTAAATAGCTTTCATACGTAGTATTTTAATCAAAAGCATTAAAAACCATTTTTGAGATCATAAAAAATTTCAAAAAATCTTCCATGTAAAGGGTAGTTGGAAGTGGGGGGGGGGATTTTCTTGAAAACCTTTGTCACATCTTTGAAAGGTACTGAACTTAAATACCAAGTCTGGTGTTTATCTGACTTTTTGTTTTTGAGTTATGCTGTTCACAAACACACAGAACAGACAGACAGACACACTCACACATACATAGACCTTAAACATTACATTTTATTTAACATAAGCGACTTCTCAGAGTAATATAAATCTGACTTCAACCAACAGTTGCAATATGTACATTGAAAATAACACAAGTACATAAGAATAAGCCATTGAAAAAAAGAAGAAGGAAAGAAAAATGATAAGTGGTATGCTGTTAGTTTCTCAGATTCTCAACATGAATTATTTTACAGGAGAAAAATTACTAATCGGACATTGATTAGGCTTTCCATTGGTTATAATTCAGGCTTGCCTATATAAAGACAAGAAGTTGGCCAACCATGATACAGCCACACCAACTTTTCAAACTTATTGATAAGATTTGCTATAATGGTATGGAACACTTCCCAATTCATGATAAAGAGCAAAACTATCTCATACAGGAATTGTTTCCTCTCTTACCATAACAATCATGTACTTGGCAATGTATTCTGTAAGACGCAATGGGACGAATTACCTATTCTTTGAAATACACCCATTAAAAATAAGGGGTATTTCCATGTTCACCATTTACACTGAAACCATTCTGTATAGACATTTAATTTTAGTTTCACCCCTCTAGTTTTGCCAAGTTACTGTTGGTATACAAAAGCAAATTCTGCTTAGTGTGCTTTATCACTATTGCTTTAAGATAGGTGACCAAAGTTATACTTTTCATTTTCTACTGTCACTGTGCATGTAATAGTTTTGTAGTAATCCTTGAGCCTCTTGATTACAATGAAACCAATTTCAACAGCTAGAGGAGCACTGCCCTCACAGCAGGATTGCAGGTGTTCTCCTTTAGTGGAGCCACAAGAGATGTTTATTTCTCTGCAATCAGCTATTTCTTCTGGCATACTAATGGAGTAAACTGTTGGATTCTAGGAAACATCAGAGAAAATGTTATTACCATACATTCAATTAAAGTGAAATGAAATATCTAATTGTGTATTTACTGTTATACATAAAATACAGCCAAGGAGGGCAGAAAGGACTTGTTTTACTCCTAAGCATGTTATTGCCTACAAAATCTAAATATGTTGAAGGAGCAGTGTTATCTAAAATGGCTGTCAGTGTTCAAAATAAATATGTGAAGTGAAAATGTACAGTTAACAGAATACATACATTCCTCCGCTTGCTTTTGCCATGCACAAGCAGAGGTATTAAAATATACATTTGAGTTTTCTTTTTATAATTATTATATATAACTAAATGAAATTAATTATACTTTTTAGAGACCTTAGCCTGATCTTGGTAAGTTTTTAATATAGAGTCAATTGGAAAATTCAATGCCATAGCCAGGATTTGAACACAGCTCTCCTGCTCTCCGTGCAGTTGCTCTAACTATTGAACTACTGTGACAACATGCCAGTGGAACACCAAATTCCCCAAATAACTCAAGTTGTTTCCCAGATAGACCACCAAGGCATCTCACTAGAGATGATAATCTCAATGACGACCTGCCATCGCAAGTACTTTAATACTGGGTGCTTATGGGTTTTCTTTAAAGAAAGCCTTAAGAATAATAAATAAAAAAATCTTATGTGTTACACTCATATGACTTTCTCTACTCTTGTACAAACTATTTTTACAAATGCTTATTCTCCGTATGCTTCATGTTAATCGAGATGTTAATCTTATTGCTAATTTTATTGTAGATGCAAGGGGAATTGGTAGGCTTTAAGTGATAGTCAAATACTTTAAGAGCTGGTTGCTATGTGGAATATTTCATTCTCTTTGCATTACCAGGACAAAAAAAAAATGAATAACGAATTTCCATTTGAGAAAAAGTAAAAGTATTGGAAAATATCTCGAAAATGGTTCACTCAACAAAAAAAATGTATATGACATAAATTGTGTATTTTAACGCGATCTACATTTCTTATGTAGTAAAATTTTGTCTATCTCTTATGGTTTACCAGTTATGCAAAAGTCGTTCACAATGAAGAATACTTTTGGAGACATTCCCAGAAAATTCAAGATATACAATTCATTTGCCATAAAAATGCTATTTTATTCAAAATTGTAGAGCCATTTTTGAGAAAATTAAAATTTTCGAAAAAAGTTCCATGTAAAGGGTAATCTGGGGTGGGGGGGATTTTGTTGAAAACCTTCGTGTCGCATGTCTAGAAGATACTGAACCTAAGTACCAAGTTTGGTGTTTATTCAACTGTTTATTTCTGAGTTATGCTGTTCACAGACAGACACACACACATACGGACATGTTTCCAAAAATGCTTTTTTGGATTCAGGGGGCCTCAAAACATATTTTTCCTGTGAAATCTCGGTATCAAATTTTTGGGTGAAATACAATACTTCCCCTACTTACTATACGTAGTAGAGAAAGTAAGAAAAAACAGCTGTCCCAAATCTATGATAAATTCCCTCATCTGCAGGGAAGTAATGTCTTGTCCTCATCATAGTTTAACATGACCTTTATGTCCAAATGCTGTCAATGAATTTAATCAACTCTCTAAATATTCATGTATTATGAATCTCCAGGGTTAAGTATTTGATATAGCCACAGTTAAATAACACTTTCTTTTAGAATTGTTAGATATTAGCGCTGAGCCACGTGTTATTGTGTGTAACACAATATCAAAGGTGTGAAATGCTTTGAACATGCTACACTTCTTTTAAAAAATCTTTTTTTTAACTATTTTAAGACTTCAGGCATAAAAGAATATATAACAATAGAGGGAGAAACTGCTGGATCTCTTTTGCAGCTACTGCAATCTAGTACAATACGATATATTACACATTCCCAGTGGCTAGTAGTTGGCTGTACTTGAAGCGAAGTCTGCCAAAGGTAAATGATGATGTCCAGTGTATTACTGTTAAATATGAAGATTGGCTATTTTGTTATTGCACCACTGAATGAGGTTAGAACTGTAGAATAAAGGTGAAAAATAATGCTTCCCCCGCCTATAATTAAATTTAAGTGTAGTGTCCTTGGATGTCAAAAAGCATACATGCACGGTGCGCAGAAAGCTTTTTTGCATTTCCAAAGGAGCCAGCAAGGTAAGTAGATTTACTTTTTATAGCTGACTTGGATATTATCGCTAGTCCAATACATTTTTGTCCCCTTAGTGTAACCAGTTTAGGTTATATAAAATAATTAATTGGATGAATGAATGAACTGGTTGCAATTATGCTCAAATGAGCCCAGGTCAGAGCTTCTAAGGTCACAAAAAATGGTACCCTAGCTTAGATTTGAACTTTTATTTTTAGAACTTTAATTTCTACACAAATTTAAGTGTAGTAAAATTAAAGCTACAATGGATGAAGGTTCACTCAAAGGAATTTTGATTTAACAATTTATTTTAATTTCTGTTACACTAAGACTATTGCTGCATTTCTATAAAATAACAAATTTTGATGCCCAAAACATTCCTTTTTTCCAGAATAGTACCAATTATTTACAGACTAGATTTTTTAGGCCTTAGATTTGCTTGTCAAGGAAAAGCTGGAAGGGTACATTTAGACTGAAAAACTCAATGGAATAGCTAGGGTTTGAATGGCGGATCTTCGACTGCCCATCCATTGCCCCAATCAACTGAACTATCATGGCAACTTTCAGGCATGCCTAAATTCCTCAACTGACTCACATTTTTACATTTTTACGGTAAACCACAAGGCATTCTCAAATTAATTTTGATATAACATACACCAATCGTGACATAATATTGAACAGAGCATATTCTATCTTGGTTGAATTTTAATGAAAACTACAATACTAGATTAATACTAGAAATGTTTGTCACCAGATGGCAGCACAATATGTGGGGATGTATAGTAGAAAGAACTATTGAAAGATGGCAGAATTATTATTAAGCTAAGATATAACACTAGATGACAGAGTAGTTCAAGACAATATTATATAGTTTATCACAAGATAGGGCGCAAATTCTACTGTGGTTCAGTATGTTCTAATACATGGCAGGGACATCAGCTTTTCCTCCTGCTGTAATATATTCCTCCATACCTCAGGGTTGAAATCTCTTGAGTGACTTTACTGATTAGGAAACCAATGAGGAGACGCATTTGCTTTTACCAAAACTAGATCACAATAACTTTGGCATCCTGTAACAAATATCATTTAAAGAGCTCTGACCTTCTATTGTGCACTTGGCAAACAGCTGAAATGAATGTCACAAAGTTGTGCATCTCAAAAATAAATGCTCAAAATTGTTATGCATAAAACATTGACATAGTTTTTTTATTCAAGACCTTTCTGTTCAGCTTTATATGATGTTACACCAAACTGCTCCTTTAAGTTTCACATAAAAGTTGCAATGGAAGGGATAGAAGGCATTCTTAGATTAGATTAGATTGTATTCTGTGAGTTCACTAGCATCCATAAAGGTTTGTAAACATAGAACATGTCAAGGAGATGTACTACTTTACAAATGGAATTGACCTCATAAATACAGAATTGATTTTGTATTAAGCAACAAAACTTATACACAGCTACACAGAGCACCACAGGAAGGCTTCCATCTGACATATTTGAGAAAATAAATTTTTGTGTGCCACTTATGTCAGTCCAGATGTGCAGTATAGTGAACTACAACTATTCTGAGGTTGAGAAGTAAGTGTTTAAGAATTGAGGAACGTTTTGGATTTCCAAAGCTCTGTAAAACACCTCACAAATATCTATTACACATATGGGAGTGGCTCCCACAGTATTTTTTGGATGGCTGTATATTTTGAAAAGACAAAATATTTCAAAATTAGAACCAACTGGCTTGATGAGTACAGCTTGCTAACAATAGTACTTTTGCCAACATAAATTGATATGATGAGATATTACAGCACTATTACATTAAGTTGGCAACCCTGGATTTTTATAGTAGCAGTAAAACTCACTTCCAGTTATGCATCTATATTCTTTAAGACCAATAAAATGCACAGTCATGAGCAAAACAAAAATTGTTATGAGATAAGTAGTGGTATAGATAAGGTCCCCCCCCCTTATAGATAAGGTCCAGGGGGTCTGAAATATAAAAAATGTAATGGAAAAAAATAATAAAAATACAAACAAAAATCATAATTGCAAACAAGAGTAAAGAAATAGTTTTCAGAATGCTAAATTAAGTGTACAAAATATATATATAACTTGAAATGTAACCATAAAGGCTTAATGCTGGGAAACAACAAATAAAGATCTAGAACGATCCAATAAATAGACAAATGCTATAGTGATTACATTTTACCAAAGGTTACAACTACTTCGACATTTTTCCACTATTATAGTGGAAAGTGGATATTATAGCATAATAAAGTCACTAGAAGCTGGTGAATTTGAGTTATTAGGTTCTATTAATGACCGGCAATCTTACTTCAAACACTACATACTTACCTTATACACTATAAACTTATTATTGTTAAATAATATGCAGCCTAACTTTGTATTACTAATGACATACTTATATAATAAGTTGTATTCCTAGTACCATGTGGCCCTCTTGGAACAAAGTAGGTCTCTTGGTGAATTACTTTTAAATCGGAAGACGTAGTGAAAAGATTAAATATGATATATAGAAGTGGTTGCAAATATACAATTTCACTAAAATAGGTTAAATACCTCAGAACTAGTTTCGAGGTATTTAACCTATTTTAGTGAAATTGTATATTTGCAACCACTTCTATATATCACTCTTGGTGAATGTTGATTCAGATGTTATTGTTTATTGTGCAGAGTTGCTTCTGATATTTAAGACTGTATTTTCTACACCTCTCACATGCTTTGCAAGCCCAGAATACTTGTATGCAATTTAAAAGCAGTCAGCTTATCATCATGGAGCAGGCCGAAATAAAACACAGCTGAGGCAAACTTTATCAATTGGCAAGAGGCAAATGATCATGCATTGTTTTGCAATACTTAGGAAAGAAATCTGAAGCTTCTTCATGATAATATTAATTCTGTAACACACAGATTTAATAAGTTACTGACAATGTCTTACTTGATTTATTGTCATGAAGTTAGTGTGCTACAACTACTGTTGAAAAACTTATTTGCATACTTGTACATTAAATAATGGTGGGTTGAGTCAGTTCTGCCTTGTTGTTTACTACAGGATCATTCTTGTATGGGATAGAATATCGTTTGTCAGTGACAAGTGGTGAGAGTAATGTCAACCTGCCGGTGTTAAAACTTTTTTGCAAAATGCAATATGCCCTACACTTGTGGGTGTGGATGTATAGCTAGATGGAAAGCATTGATAAAACAAAATTGCTTGTAGTGTGCATGCTGACAGAAATATTACATTTTAATCATCTAATAATTATAATTAATGGTATTTAAAATAAGTAATCAAGTAAAATTACTGAAATCACAATTAAAAATGAAAGGTCTTATATTGTGTTTTAAACACTTTGGGAAGTGTTTGCAGTTCACAAGATCAGACTAGACACCTCCTGAAAAAGATTTTATCTATGCCACTGGAGATACGAGTTTCAATTATATTCAATTATTTGTTTCCTGGAAACACATGTTGGTTCACAATAATCCAAGGACATAGCATAGGAAGCAAAATGGCATGCAACATTTTGGTTCATAATACATCAGAAATCAGAATGGAAAGGCAATTTGATAGCAAAAAAGGAAAGTTGATTTTGTGCATTGGGACATCATTTGTTTGGAATCGACCAATGATATCTTTTCATGTGCTTTCAATTCAGTAAACATAATGTAATTAGCCAACATCAAAATTCATTATAATAAACATTTTCTCATTTTCGAAGTGCTGAGTCTTTACTGTTTCTGATTCTTCTAGCAAAACTGCTTTACCAAGAAACATTTCTTTATTAATAGCATACATACAAGTATTTGTTGTTCTTTATTGTTCTGTGCTAATTTCTATTGGCATTTGCTGTTCTTTATCGTTTCCCAGCTTGTGACTAGATAGAGCTCAAGTAGCTATTTCATGTCATGGCCTCCTAGAATAATTTGTACAGTGAAGAGTCTAATGTACACAATGTAGATCTAATGTGCTGTTCCCAGGAATAGCAAAAAAATTTAAAGCTTGACCAAGTCTTCATTCCTGTTCACAGGATCCAGCAAACCTTCCCATTAATTATGAATGACTTACATTGCAATACATGTATTTTAACTTTGCCATTGGTTCTGGTTTTTGTTACCAGTTATTGTGGTATGCTGTGCTCACACAAAACATTGCTCTAATTACAAATATAACTTGCATATTACATCCAGTTAAGCCATTATTATGGCAGTTTCAGGTAGTTTTGTGTCCATTTTTATGGATAACCGCAACACAGGAACAGTCAATATTGTGGAAGTTTCTAGCTATTTGCCAACTCTGCTCATACCTTATGAGCCAGACATGCTTCAGGTGGCTGCACACCATGAGCCATGGTGACAATTTTGTGGTTGTCTAAAGCAAGTCAGCAACGAACAGGAGCTCTGCTCACCTTTCCCCAGGGAGTTACCAGGAACAAAGGAGCATGTAAAAGAGACGTATCATCATTCTGTATGTTTGCACAGGTGTTCATAATGTGAAAGCAGCAAATTTTAGCAATTATTCACATATGTCTTCTGCTCCTTCATTCCTCAGCTATCTAGTCGTCCTCCATGGTGTAGTAGTTACCATGCTAGCTTCTAGTTCCTGAGGTTCAAATCCGGTGGAGGGCAATGGATTTTTTCGGCCATAAAAATCTTTAGCATGGCTTCCTTCGGAAGGGAAGTAAAACTGGTGGTCCCATGTCATAGATTTACGGCACCTAAAAGAACCTCAAGCCTGATAAAGAGGCCCCTGAGCAAAATTACCGGTCTTTCATGCCCAATATAGAATGGGACACTAAGGACCACAGCAGTTGAAGAGCGTCCATAAATAAAACTCAATTTTCCTCACCTATCTACCCGTAGCTTAGCTGATGTATCTTATGGTTTGTTCTCTGTTAATACTGGAAAGGTAGTATCAGAGGACTGAAAAATTCAATGCTATAGCCAGGATTTGAACCTGGATTTCCCAGTTTCCGTCCAGTTGCTCTAACCACTGAGCTACCATGGCAACATGCCAGTAGGACATTACATTCTCCAGCTGATTTGCATTTTTCCCAGTAAACTACAAAGAGATCTCAAATTGTTTTGAGATGATATAACCCAATGGCTACCTGATAGATGCTTAACTAATGAAGCCCAGGACTTAAAGTATTTACAGCATTGTAAGTCGCCACTGAGGTATGTCCTCTCAAAACAATTTGAGATTTCCTTGTGGTTTACCAGAAAAATGTGAGTCAGATGGAGAATTTAATGTCCTACCAGCATGTTGCAATGGTAGCTCAGTGGTTAGAGCAACTGGACGGAAACTGAGAGATCCATGGTTCAAATGCCGGCTTGGCATTGAATTTTCCAGTGCTCTGATTCTAGCTTTCCGACCTTGTCTTACACATATGGTGTGGAAGAAGAATTAACCCTGTTAATACTCTCATGGCTCAATTCCAGTGTACTGAAATATACTTCAGTTTCATAAGCAAGGACAAGGATGGGGTAGCCACACACAGGGTTGTGTCAGTAGAAAATATATAATCTATTATATGTTCTACTCTAGAGTATGTAAAAGAATATTATTGCATAATCTAAATACACCAAATTAAATTTATGTTACAGGAATAAGATTTTGTGAAAAGAATACAATTTATATTAATGTACAGTAAGAACATAGTTGAGGCATGTTTCAATCTACCAAATAACATTAAAAATCACAATTATCTACCAGAGAGTTTTCATTCAGTTTATCAGTATGCAACTGATGGAGTATTAATGTACCATTATTTTTACACTGTGCTGCTGGAGGTGCTAACTCTCTGGTGCTTCGAGAGCATGTACTAATAATCAGTTTCTCTTATCTACAGTTCCTGATAACAGTTTGGTCACAGTTTAAGAGCTCATTGGAACTTACTAAACGGATAATTCTTGAAACTGAAAATAGTAAATGCACAAAAATAAACTGCAAGACACAACATAACAAGAGAAATTGTAGCAACTTCAAAAGAGGAATTATTGTGCTAAATGATATCTTTGCTAAAAGACATGCAGCAGTGCAAGATATCATTTTTAACATCTTCTGTGACTAAGGTAAGGAGACTGTTGTAGCCAAGATTGAGAAATCTGCATCTGCATCTGAGGAGCTACATGCAAGTTAATCTGTTGGCCAACAGCTTGCTTCTAAGCTGTTAAATGGGCTGTGCTTTCTCAGCACAACACAGAAATAATGGTATTGTAGAATATCACAATTTTTATTCTATTTATTAATATATATCATCATATAGGATGTTTTTACTTATAATGCGTCACATGCAACATTTTTTTTTTACCTTTAAAAGTCATCCTGTTTCTTGATGGACATTTAAAACAAGACCAATAGCTGAAAACTTTCTGAAATTGCACATAAGCAACAGGGATGTTAAAAACCCTCTCTGTAAGCTTAGCTAAGATTACTGACTGCATTTAGCAATGCTTCAGAAAACAGACAGAGTAACACATTAATGTGTTTCTTAATTAAGGAAGTTTCAGTGAAGTTGAAGAACAGTGAAGTTGCTGAAATCAGCTAAACCAACTTAGAATTGCATAGAGTATTTGTTTAAACTTTCATTTTTTTCAGAGTATTTACATTATTAAATAACTCATCAAAAAGTGCTTTTAAAATGTGTACATTATTCAAAAAAGTATTCAGCATGCTTCAAAAAGCATGATATTCAAACAAAAAGCATTACAGTCCAGTATGGTACTGACAGCCATAATATTCAAATACATCAGTTATTTATATTATTTTTATTATCCATTGCTTAACTTAAATCTTACAATTTTCTACATATTCTAATTAACCTTTTATCTGTTGTATACTATTTTCCACACTTAAGTAGAAAGATAATATTTTATATATATATGATGAGTAATGACCCAACACTGGTCACTTGTTGTTACCAATTAAAATATTTAGTTTTACTGATACATTTTATATTTGAATTTATTAATTAGGATTTAACAATATGTGAACTGTTTTATAATAATAATAATAATAATAATAATAATAATAATAATAATAATAATAATAATAATAATAATGTTATTTACATAGGATATGTTTTATAATACTCTGTTCACTTATAATCAAGACAGAAGCAACAAGAAGAAAAACTGCCAAAATATATTTATTTACATTATGCCTTGGACTCTCGGTTTATATCAAAACATAATAAAACCCAGAATTTGAAACACAAATTTTAATGCCAAGATATTTTTTCTCCTAAACCACTCAGAGTAGGTTTAAAATTACTACTTAAAAGAAATTAAGTTTTATCCTAATGTAATAATGTGCTACTAAATGAAATACAAAAAATTCAATGATTTTTCAGTCTTTCTGCATCATGAAACCCTTGCACTGAAAAATCAAATCATTGGTTACTTTGGCTGGACCTTAACTTTTCAGTTTTTCTGGCAAGCGTTTCATCATATGTCAGATGAAAAGTATTTCACTGCAGCACATGATATAATGGGTACATATTAGAGCTATTGATTAATTTTGAAGATTTAGAAGCTAGTAACAGTGATGTGTCATAATTTAAAATAAATAGAGTTGAAGGTTGTTACACTACATCACTAAAATGTTCTTAACTGAACGCGTTTCAGGAGACGGTTTGCTCCCATTTTCAGCATGTCCTCAACTGATTTTGCCGGTCACTGTCTGGGGAATGTGTGTGGCTAGTGGTGTTCTCTGGTGTTGGGCTGATGAAACTCCAAAGGCTGCTGGGTGGTGGTAGTTTGAAATTCATTAGGTGATTCCTGTGTTTGACGATATGTATTTTTTCCCAGACGTCCAATTCATTGCTGCTGTTGATCGGTTTTAAGAGTTTTATGTTTGGAGTGATATCATGGTTTGAAGACCAGAAATGATGTGCTACTGCTGATTTATCCATCTGTTTTTGGTAAATGCATCTCATATGCTCTTTAAGTCTTATTTCAAGATTTCTTTCGGTTCTTCCTATGTATACCAGGTTACAGTCATTACAAACAAGTTGATATATACCAGCTGATTTATCGTTGGGATAGGATCTTTTGTTCTGTTGCATAGTAGTTTCTGTATATTGTGGTTATTCTGTGGAGACAGGGTGATGTTGTATTTCTTGAAAATCCTTTGAGATTTATGATGTGTCAAAGGGTGATAAGTGAATTTCCTATATGCTTGTGGTTGTTGTTGTCTGAGTAAAGTAGTCATTTGTTGGATGTATTTCTGTCTTTCAAACATTTTTATCTTCTTAGCTATTGTTTTTTTCTGGTATCCATTCATAGTGGCTATGTTGATAATGTGTTAGTATTCTTTCTGGTATTCCTCTTTCTCCATTGGTATATGTACTAACCTGTTTGTAATACTATTTAAAATTGCATGTTTGTGGCTTGTAGGATTGTAGCTATTGTTTTTAATATAATTTTCTGTGTGAGTTGGTTTTCTGTAAATGCCAAACGTTAGTTTGTTGTGTGCATTATTTCTGATGATCCTGATGTCTAGGTGAGGTCATTTTCATGTCTAGGTCATTTTCTTCCTTTTCTATTGTGAATTTAATAGATCTGTTTTGTAAATTCAATAATTTCAAAGCATTTTCTGAAAGTTTTTTTGGAACAATAGCAAAAATATCATATACGTACCTACACCAGGTTTCGAATAGATGTGGGAAAGATTTAGTAATATGGCATTCAAAATGGCTCATATATAGTTCTGCTAAAAATGGTGAAAGGGTGCTTCCCATATTTAGGCTGTGGTTTGTTTAAAGGTTTTGTTATGGAATGAAAAGAAATTCTGGTCCAGACATAATTTTGTTAGTTTTAAGTAATCTTCTGTTTGTGCTCTAGGTATGCCATTGTTTAATACATTTATAATATAAATATTTTATATTAGAGTTATGCTGCATTTGTAGCTATTTTATTTCTCTTAGTTTCAAGTAATATATAACCGATAGAGAGCAGAGTATGTTACAGTCTTTCAGTAAATCAAATTTGGTCCAAAGGCTTCTTCAAATGTTCCTGGAACTTCTGCCAATTCTTCCTTCAGACTTTCTAAACACTGGAGTGCTATAAGTAGTTTCTATTTAGGACACTAGATTCATTTTTATTACAAATATTACGGAGAGAAAGAATTTTCAAAAAAATATCAGAATTTTACCAGAATATTATGAAATCAGAAATTTTTAATAAAAACATAAATGTATGCACTCAGCATTGGAGAAATTTTTTTCCTTCCTTACTTTCTTTCTTTCTTTCTCTTTCTCTCTTCCTCTACCAAATCTTCGCAAATAATTGTGTACTCTTTACATAGCTTTAGAGCAACAACATAGTTGGTATATTTAGACAATATCATTGTATATAAAGAAAATATTTAGATGTGGCATTCTTATATCAACTAATGTGATAGACTCAATATTAACAGAAATTCTGCAAAGGTTGAATATCTCAAAGCTAAGAAAAAATATAAATTTCACTTAAAGACCATTAAGTTTTCTTATAATGAATATTTTATAAACAACTCTAAGAATAAATGCAAAGCTGCATGGTCTATTACAGGGCTGCCCAAACTATGGTCTGCAGTGACTTTTTGTGGGCCCAAGTAAATTACTGAAATTAAAATATTAATTTTATTTTTTAAATTTAAAATTCAACATCTAACAATAGTCTGGACATATCATACATCATATCATAACACATCAATCTGCAGATCATATAGTAAGTCAGGTCAGCTAAGAGACAGTCTAATCTAGAATGTAGATTACGTAAAAACTACATAATTACATTGTGCACATTTGGAAAATAAATTGTAACTATTATGTATAGTATGTCAAAGCTAAAAATTATAAATCAATGTTATTTACATTCAAAATATTTACAAAAATATTTATAATGGTCATTAAGAATATTTATATTTAGTATTTATAGTAGGACATCCCTTGTGAAACTTAGTTCTAAGAAAATGGGGCACATTTTCAGTGCTCCGCTTGACAAAGAGGCAACTTTGCTTGTTCCATTGTCAGTCATAGTCAAACAGCAGTCTGGCCACAGCATAATATGAGAATATATCAGTAGTGAAAACATGTTTTTAAAGAATCGCAAAGTTGATAACGAGTGCAGAAAATTTAACAAATCCTGGATCAGTAAGTACTTTATTAAGCAACATGGAAGCAAAGTGTTATATGTGATTTGTAATGATGTCATTTCCGTAATGAAAGGATATAATGTCAAAAGACAACAAACAAAATACCCTAGTGATTTTGATAAATTTAATTGTGGTGAGTGTACTCTGAAAGTGAACAATCTCTGTTCAAAAATTTTGTCCCAACAACGATTATTAGTTCAGGGTGGTGGTGTAAGACAAAGAAATACTACCAAAGCTGTTATGAGGTTTTGAAACTATTACTGAGAACAGAAAATTCAGGAGCATCATTTCAGTTTCTGCTTTGGGGGGCAAGATTGCCTGAAGCAGTTTCCTGAAATTCTCATGTGAATTTTAACAACACATTTAGCCTAAAAGAAAATCATCTTTTATTTCTCAAATGTGAAATATTTGTATTAAAAGTACAGTTGTCATAACGTTTCTTTTGTAGAGCAGTAATAACCAGTAGCCTAATTATTTTCCGTTACCTGGGGGGGGGGGGGTAGTTGAAACCCCTTTCCCCCATAAATGATGCCCCTGGGAAAATTGTTTTCTGATGGAGAATTAGTCAAACAATGTCTCATTGCAGTTGCAAAGAAGTTGTTTCCTGACAAAATGGATTTATTCAATTCATGTCATTATCAAGAAACACTGTAAGTAGGCATGTAGAAGAACTAGCATCCAGTGTTCATCATCACGTGGTAGAAAAAGGAAAACAGTGTGAATATTTCTCCATTGCCTGCCATGAAAGTATGAATATAACAGACACTGCTCAGCTGTTAGTTTTTATTAGAGGTAGAGATACTAATTTCACAATTATGGAACAACTTATGGGGTTAGAATTATACATGGCAGATGAAAGGTACTGACTTGTTCCAGGAAGTTGTGAAAGCTGTTGATAATATTGAACTAGATTGGATGAAATTATGCAGTGCAACAACTGATGGTACACCATGTATATAAGGAGCCAAGACAGGAATGTTGAAGTTTGTAAGGAAAAAAAGTTGAAGTTTGGGGAGAGGGATGGTGCAGAAATTACACTGCATTGTACATCAAGAAGTACTTTGCACTAAAGCAGCAAATCTTGATGGAGTTGTCCGGACGGTTACTAAAATAATTAATTTTATTTGTAGGAGAGGGTTGAATACCAAACTTTCAAAACATTTCTGGTTTCTCTGAATAGGAACATGGTGATATATAATCTATCATGCAGAAATAAGGTGGTGAGGACAAACATTAGTAAGATGTTTTGCTCTTAGAAATTATTTCTTGAAGAAAAAAAATATGAATGTGATGTGTTACATGATCACAATTGGCTGTCCAGCCTAGCATTTCTTATAGAACATGACAAAGCATTTGAACTACTTGAACATCACATTACAAGGCAAAGACAAACTAATCAATGAAACAGTGTGATATAGCTTTGAAATTGAAACTACAGTTATTGAAAAAGTATGTGTCTGTAAAAAACTGGGGAAATTTTCTGAGTGTTAATGCTCTGAAAAATGAATATCTGAAAACTGTGTTTAAAAACTGACTCTTTTGTTAAGGTTATTGAAAGGATTGAGGAAGAGTTCTCTAATAGATTTACTGGTTTCTAGAGTCAGAAATTTCTTTGTATTCATCTCCATTTACCATCAATGTTGACAAAGCACAAACAATGTTGCAACCTGAACTGTTAGATTTGCAGTGTGAAGATGCAATAAAGGATTTTCTGATCCTACAGACCTCATTGAGTTCTACAAGTTACTACCCGAAAATAAATATTCAGCATTAAAGCAACATGCTCAGTATTTAATCAGTATATTTTCCTCAAAATACTTGTGTGAACAAACATTTTCTAAAACGAAAATTCAATAATCACGATTGAGATCAAGCTTAAAGGACAAGAACCTTCAAGATGTCCTACTTGTCAGCACTACTCAGCAGATGCGACATCGATAGCTTGTTATCTTCAAAAAGCCAGTTCCAATCTTCTCATTACGTAAATACATGTGTTGTAACAAAATTAATTTTAGAATTTGTGCTACACTTATAGCATGATATTTGGAAGTGTGCAAATATGTTTCTGCATGACCATGGTGGAGATGATGGTAGTAGCAGGAGTACTAGTAGTAGTATTCCGGTTTACTGTCAATTGTAAAATCTGTTACTATTTAAAAGTTTGGGCAGCCCTGGTCTGTCATCAACAGGGCAAAGAATTCTGCAAGTGCACAACAGAATTGTGACTTAACTTCAGATATCTTTACAGATCACTTTTGTAAATATGTTAGAGATTCAACCAATTGCTTGCAAGCATAATGCAAAAATATGTCTTAACAAAATCCAGCATAGTACCTATGTCATCTTTTGCTTGGTAGCCTATCTCTTGCCAGGAAATTGGTAATATAATTAATAGATATTTTTTGTATTGATATTAATCTTATTAACAAATTATGTCATTAATTCTACAACCTTTAATAAAATGCATTAACAACTGCTTGGATAAAGAATCCTTCCCAAGATTTTTAAGACTGCTAGAACAGTTCCAATACACAAAAAGGGTGATCTTTCTGATGTTAGTAATTACAGAACCGGTTATGAACACCCAGCTTATCTTCTACATAGAACAAAATTACATTTTGTCCCAATCACAGTTTGGATTCAGAAAATAATTGTCAACATAAAATGCAATTGAAGAGTAAGTTTCTGGTATTCTCAATGAATATGAAGATCATAAAAGCACTATAGTTACTTTGTGTGACCTCTCTAAGGAAAATGACTGCATATCTCACAGCATATTGATTTATAAGTTAGAATATTATGGAGTAACTGGTGTTGAATTGAGTGTGTTTAAATCCTATTTGTCCAATCGTTGTTTAAGAGTCTGTTACAATAGTGCTCTTTTTGATATCACTCCTGTTGAATATGGTGTTCCACAGGACTCTGTTTTGGGTCCTCTTTTATTTTCTTAGCTATGAAGATCTACCAAGTAACATTTGTACTGAATGTGTCCTGTTTGCTGAGGTACATCTTTATATTACTCTGACAATGATTTGTCATTGTTAAATAATCTTATGACCAAATCTCTAAATGCCACCATGTGGTTTTGGGCTAATGGCTTTAGTCTCATTTTTAATAAATCTAAGAAGATACTTTTTTCAGTAAAAGATGCTGTGAATACTCAGCTGCAAACAAATGTTAAACTACTCGGGTTAATATTGGATCCTATATTGTCTTGGGATAGTCATTCATATCGAACATTTGTGCTCAGGGCTATCTAGAGTACTCTTCCTGTTACATCATTTGAAATTTCAGTATCCAAATTCTACTTAAGAATGCCATATTTGCTTTCTTCAATAGTTTACTATTATATGGAATAAGAATATGGGGAAATAGTTCCAGTGTATCTACTGATTTTACAAAAAAAGGCCTTAATATAACACAGGTCCAATAAAATGCCCATGCAAACCTTTATTTAAGAAAGAGAAAATTTTTACTATTGCTAATCTAAATATTTTGGAATGCTGATGTTCGCTGATTTGCATAAAAATTAAATTAAACCCAATGGAATGTTGTTCGAACAGTGAAACACAGACTGAATCAACACAGCAGTGGTCAGGATATACATAATTATAATACAAAATCCAATTATCTTTTAATAGAACCACCAGTGAGATTATCCCAATTAATGGTGTGTCTATAAAACTTCAACAAATTACCTCAGAACACACATTACATCAGTTTAACAAGATTTAGAGGCACCCTACAGAGATGGCTGATCGTCAACTCATTTTATAAAGTGGAAGCGTTCTATGAGCAATTAAGAACCCCAAAATTATAATTTGAATTTCATATTTTCTTGTACGTTGACTTTACCAATATACAAATTCTGTAAGTTTACAGTTTATATATACCAATAAATTAGTGAGCCATGCTTGAAAACAAAAGTGATAAATATTTCTGCTCTCAGAGAGTGCTCACTTATTTTTCCAACAATAACTCTCATATCATGTATGGTTTCTAAGATACAGTGTGATTTATGAAGAACTGACACATTTATTTCTTTAATTGTTTCAAAACGAGTTATTCTAGGAACAACTTATTGTACCTGAAATGCAGAGGAATTTTGGGAGATTATTTACCTCTATAGCAAATGTTGAAAATGTCCTCCATCTGCATAAGGCACAACTCAACACGTTCCATGCTGCTGGTCACTTGTTGGAGGACTCTGTTGTTCATAGCTTGAATCTCCTGTATAATATTGTGCTTCAGATCGTCCAATGTCTGGGGAAATGTGGCATATACCCTGTCTTTTAAATAACCCCATAGAAAGAAGTCTGGTGATGTCAAATCCGGAGACCTTGGTGGCCACAGGTTCTTGGAAATTATCCGGTCATCAAACAAACTTGCAATTAGTGCCATGGATTCATTTGATGTATTGCATGTAGCGCCGTCCTGTGAAAATATCCTTGACTGAGCTCTACATCGTCTAGTGGCTCAGCAAACTCCATGAAAATCTGTCGGTACTCTGCAGTGTTCACATTGTTTTAAAAAAATTGGTCCCACTATTCTCTGTGCGGATATGGCACACCAAACTCCAATTTTAACTGGGTGCATAGGTGCATAGCCGGCTAAATGGAACCATGCTTCATCTGTGAACCATGTGATGGACAATATGGCAGGATTTTGCACAATGAACGCCTGAAACCAGTGACAATAATTCAGTCATCTAGCCTTATCTGGTTCCTGTAACTGATGGACAACCGTAATCCTATATGGCTTTAAGCCTGGATTTTTCACAGCTCTCTGACACATTGAGTAGCTGTATCCTGTCTCCTGTGACAAACGTCTTAATGATTTTTGGGTGACTGATCCAGTCATGCTCTTACATCAACAACAATCGTGAGAAGCCTAGATGAACGAGTTTTACCTTTTTCACTCACCAGAGATCCATTGTTTCCAATTTGTTTACCAGTCCCAGTATTCTGTTTTTTTTTTTGGGGGGGGAGGATTCTGAACACCAAATTTTCTCTGATATGCCCTTTGAGTAGCTGTAATTGAATTCATAATCCAATATTGCTTTGCAAGGAAGAGTCGTTCATTTAATGTGTACTCCATTTTCACGTTGACTAGAACAAAATCTAAAAAACAGTTGCTGACAATAAACAGACAATTACAAATAAAACATAAACATCTGCGCATCTAGTGACAGGCAATCGAAACTCCAAAACATTCTGCTTAATTTGGTGCTAAAATTGGGGCATTGAATGAATTTTGAACAAAATAATTAAAGAAAGAAATGTGTCAGTTCTTCATAAATCACCCTGTATAATGAAACAAAACGCAAACGCTGAAATGTGTAATTTTTACTTTCTCTACTACTTACCTATAGTAAGTAGGGGAAGTGCTACATTCAACCCAAAAATTCAATATTGAGATTTCAACAGAAACACATGTTTTGAGATTCATTATTAATAATAATAATAATAATAATAATAATAATAATAATAATAATAATAATAATAATAATGCCTGTGTGCATGTGTATGAAGAGCATAACTTAAAAATGAAATCAGAAAAATACCAAACTTGGTATCTAAGTTCAATGTCTTCCAAGATGCAACACAAAGATTTTCAAGAAAATCTCTCAAACTCAAACTATTCATCACATTGAAAAAGGTTTGCTATTTTTTTTCCCTAAAAAATTGCTCTAAGATTTTTATTAAACTACCATATATTTAAGATATTTGCATGACATAAAAAATTATATTGTTTTAGATTTTCAGCAAATAGCCTGTGAAGTCCTCTTCATTTTTAATTACTTTTGCATAACTAGTAAACTGTAAGAGATTGACAAAATCTTACACAAAAAATGCAGATCTCCTTAAAGCACACCATTGATGTCAAATCATTTTGTGGCATTAACACTTTTCAAGGCATTCTTTGTTATTGGTTTAAATTTTCAAATACTTTGTACCTTTTTCTACCATAAATCACTATTTTATTCTTTTCCTGCTGCATTCAAGTAAACAGAACATAATTCAAAGCCATCACATAGTGATACATTTTTAAAACCTGACTGTTGCTTTAGCTTACTGTATTTTTTTTATACTACAATGAAATGTGTAATGAAGATTAAATCTCTAAACAAGAAATAGAAGAATAAGCTTTAGTATTAATAGTTTGTAGAAGAGTAAGTAGAGAAAGTAAGGTGAATGTAACACATCAGATTTTTCTTAATAAGAATGTATTATGGATATTGGAACAGAAGACAAACATTGCTGACAAAAATAATTTTATACTTTGTAGTGCTCACCTGTACGAATACACAGCATAGGCAGCAAATATCAACACCATCCAATACCATACCCTTTGGAGAGTGAAACAACAATTCCCTCCACAGCTTTGGGTCACTTGTGACCTTTCTCCATTGTTTACATACATTTTGCACAGTAAGTGCAATATCTTTCACACCAAGATAGGAGAAGATCATAAGCAATATTTCATCTGGTAAATAGCAGCTGCTTCCATCCATGTTCTATAAAAGAATAATTGAAAAAATACTCTACATAAAGTTTTTTTATAGCTGGAATACATACTTAAACTGTCTAGGAAATGGCAGTACGGAATGTTTAGTATTACTTGGCTTTGTTTTATAGGTGTAGTATTTCTCATAATACCTACAGCCTTGAACAAATGCCAACAAATTGTTTTTGAGGTATAATATCTGAAAAGATTGCCTTGAAGGTTTGCTGGGATACTTGAATCAGATGAGAAGATTTAATGCACATATGAGCACCTCGCCATGGAGCTCAGTGGAAAGAGCATCGGCACAGAGAGCCAAAAATCTGTAGTTTGAGTCTCAACCATGGTACTGAAATTTTTAAACATAATTCAACATTACAACTACGAACCTATACACAGTTAGTGTGAAAAATCAATTATAAAGCAATTGTTCTCTTCGCTTATAGGGTCCCTATTTTATTAGTGTAAACAATACCTACAAAAGCATTTTACTGGTTTTCTCTTCTTTTAACCAAGTTTTAAAACTGCAAAATTGTCATGTTTGTAAACTAACAAAATTGCCTGAAGAGAATCACACTTGGTGATAGCAGCACAATATACAGTAGCATTTAAAGAGAAGGACCTTGTGACAGTTCACCCATAGCAGGGAATTGGGAGAACAGTGCTGCTGGGTTGTATTAGAAAGCCAGTAAGTAGTATGAAAGTATGAGCTATGGTGTGGTATAATATGGCAGCATGCTACCCCTCAAAGTTGAGCTTGTGGGTGAAGGGAAAGGACTATCATAGAACCTTACTGGCTACATGGAAATGCCCCTCCAGTAACTGTCACAAGTTACTTTTTGTTTAAATTGCAATGGTGGTATTATGTATTGGAACTGGGATAAGCCAGAAGAAACAGCTTTGCTGAACATAATTTTTCACAAGTAATTTATAGGACAAAATAACAAATAGAATGGTCATCTTCATGGCGTAGGGGTAGTTTCTTTAAGATTTGCTCTGTGGTTTTCCCCTATTCTCAAAAGAAGGATGTCAGTTAACCATAAGCTCTATGGATCCCGGTCTCATTTGAGTATAACTTCACCTATTTCATTCATTCACTGTCCAGTAATACCTAACTGGTCTGTCTTTAAATGTGTGTGTGTGTGTGTGTGTGTGTGTGTGTGCGCGCGTGTGCGCGCGCGCGCGTGCGTGTATATTTATGTATGTATAAAGGTTCCTAAAACTTTCACCCATTCTGATATAACATTATCATGGCATTTGTCTGCAAATTTAAATAATGATATCTAAAACAGTAATAACAGCAATAGTTCATTCCAGAGGTGAATAATATAAAGACTTTTATGCTTTCAACAAATGGAATTAATGTACCAATTTAATGAGTGCAAAGACACGTGAAAGTAATGTTACACTCAAAAGTACAAAAAAAAAAAAAAAAACACAAGGGCTTATGTGAACACAGAATGATGTGCTTATATAATGTTGATAAACTTCGACATGCGAGAGCCAAAATTTAAGTTTTTGGTTATGTTTATGTGTTCAATTATTACAGAGGAATACAACAAAATATAAATTCTGCTGAGATATTAAAGTATATACTTTCATTTTGTTAGCTCTTCCTAATAACCAGTTTTCTGAAAATATGAGTTTCCTTTCATCTTGAGGAATTATGCACTACCCCCCTTACTAATAAACTTTTTATGTTATGTACCATCCATTGTCTGGAAATCGTGACCTTACATAATACCTACATGACTATTCTTTATCATATTATGAATACCTCTTTCCAATGAGTAGAATATGATGCAACGTGATGCTTTTCTTCCTACTTATTATGTATTCAGAGTTAACATACGTCTCGGCTTTCCGGGATTGTTACCACTTGTTGACCCGTTGTCCCCGTGCCCCGATAGATTCACACGGGACAGTCAAATGTTCCGGTTTTTAAAAATAGTACTTTCTGTTTCTAGTTTACAGTATTTTATAGTAATTATGCAAATAAATATAATCTATTACTAAGTTAATCTAACGCAATTCCCTCTGTAAACAGGTGTTTAGACTTAAAGCGTTCGAAAATATTTAAAAGTTGGTAAACCCGGCGCAACCGTTTCTCACTGACAATGCGTCGCCATTCTGTCCAGGGTTGCCATGTTTACTGATTTTGCAGGAGATTTCCTGCTTTTTTTTTTTTTTTTTTTTTTTTTTTTTTTGCAAATCTACTGCTAAAAGACGAGCGAACCTCAAAATCTCCTGCTTTTTACTTATTTACAATTTTTAAACTTTGTTTTCCCTTAAGATCGTAGAAATCGCTCTTTTGGACGTTTTTATCATGCAAGGCACTTCTACTCGTGTATAAAAATGAGTGATTCATTTCATAATCACTTGTATACACGAACATTATACCATATCTGGGTTGCGTTATCTAAGGGAACTTGCTATTGGAGAAACTATGATAGATAAGAAAGTGGAGGGAAAATAAACCGGACTCTTGGATAACGTATAAACAATAACATATTCAGCACACTCCGGATAAATTTCTCAAGCCTACTTTCCTCATAGTAACTAGCTGGTATACAGATAACGTTCCCGGTAGCTTATTTAGGCTACTTGTTATTTACCAACTGCATACACGTGCATTATTTAGAATAAGCGTCTATTTATCCCACAGAGACTTATCGCTGATGCCTTTAGTTTGTTGCATTCTCTTTCCAAACAAACAAACAATTGAGTTTTATTTATGGACGCTCTTTAACTACTATGGTTCTTAGCGTCCCATTCTATATTGGGCGTGAAACACCTGTAATTTTGCTCAGAGGCCTCTTTATCAGGCTTGAGGTTCTTTTACGTGCCGTAAATCTACGACACGGGACCACCGGCTTTACTTCCCTTCCGAAGGAAGCCGTGCTAACGATTTTTACACCCGAAAAAATCCATCGCCCTCCGCCGGGTTTGAACCCGCGACCTTGGGAACTAGAGGCTAGCACGGTACCACCAGTCCACGGAGGACGACTTTCTCTTTCCACCTCCCCTAGCATAACAGTTGCAGATTGCCTGTGTTTGGATTAACAAATTAAATAATAATATTACTGTGACAAAATCTAAATTAATTTTTCAGTTGCGTTGCAGTTGAGGCTTAAGAACGAACAGAAAAAAAAATTACTGCCAGCGTTCTAATTTGCTAGTACGTGTGCTTATATATAGTTTAACTACGTTGTGTGTTACGGTGTTAACTGAACATGAGTAAGAACCAGAAGTACAGTCAAAACTACAAAGCTGGGTGGAAGAAAGAAGATAAGTTTAGTGATTGGTTAGCATCTTCTAAAAGGGGGTCTAATTTTGCAGAGTGTGTGATTATAATATAAATATTGCATCAGATGGGAAACTGCTTTGGAGAGACATGTAACAACAGAGAAACATATTCAGTGTACTAAACGGCTAATTGGACAGAAAATTCTATCATTTGCACATCAGTCCAGCACATTAACTACCAAAGTAAAAGAAGCAGAAATTCGTCTTGTGGCTTTTCTAGCAGAACATAATATTTCTTTTATTGTCATAGAACATCTGTCCTCTCTAATTATATAAACATGTCCTGATTCTGAAGTTGCAAAAAGGATAACCTATTCTCGAACAAAAGCAACAGCTATTCTTAATAATGTTTTGAGTATAGAAAGTAAAGAAATGATATATGCAATGCTGAGAGAACATAAATTTTCTCTAATTGTGGATAAATCTACAGACATTAGTTCTTCTAAACATTTGTGTTTGGTTGTTCGGTTTGAGTCTGGTTTGGCAGGATTTCAGATTCATTTTTTGATCCGATATCTGTTAGTAATGCTAATGCAATTAACTTGTACCAGAGTGTGGTAAACTCTTTTGTTTCTAGGAATATTCCTTATAAAGACAACCTCATTGGATTAGCCGCAGATGGAGCTAGTGTTATGATGGGTAAAAGACATTCTTTATCTGTTCTTCTAAAGAATGATATACCACACTTGTTTATAATGACATGTGTTTGTCATTCATTCAACTTATGTTCATCCTATGCTTGCACTAAACTTGCGCGAGAACCAGAAGATCTAGTTCGCGATATCTTCAATTATTTCCATGCAAGTGCAAAGCGTGTAGAAGCTCTCAAAGAGTTTAAACTTTTGTGAACACTAAGCCACACAAACTACTACAACCAAACCAAACCAAACACGGTGGTTATCTCCCGAGTTAGTCGTTTCTCGTATATTAGAGCAGTATGATGCTCTTATTCTTTACTTCACCCATGCTTCTTTCGAAGGAAAACTGCAAGCAACTGAGGTGATTCTCAACAAGCTGAAATCACCATACAAGTTATATCTGGAGTTCCTTCAGTTTGTTTTACCTATTTTTAACGGTATAAATAAGCAAATGCAAAGCGAAGAACCCCAAATCCACAACCTGAAAGCTGATGTTTCTGCTTTGCGAACTATCCTGGACTGCTACATTAAACCCGAACATTTGAAGTCCACTAAAATAGATAAAATTGAATACAGGGATCCTAGAGTGTTTCTTCCTGTGGAAAACATGTATTTTGGTGCCAAAGTCCAAATCACTCTGACAAAATCATCTCTGCCGGACAAACATGTGCAAGTTCTCAAATTACGCTGTGTTGATTTTTACATTGAGTCAGTTCGCCAGATGCTAAGCCGTTTTTCATTAAGCGATCCCCTTGTTACATTGTTAGACGTGTTAGAACCAACTAAAATCCAAATAGTACAGTCAATTGCACCACTTACTTCTTGTTTTCCTAATTTGGTGAAACCGGAAGAAATTCAACAAATAGATACAGAATGGAGGCTGCTGCGCAACTCTGACATTGCATGTGGTAGTAATGCTACAGTGCAAGAATTTTGGACCCAAGAAAAGAAAAAGAAATATGTCGATTCAAAACATGTTTTCCCTCTTTTGTATCTGGTGCCTTTTGAGTCTTCCCCATTCTAGTGCCACAGTGTAACGAGCTTTTTCAACTATAAATCTGATGAAAAAAACAGTAAGGAATCGGTTGTCAACAAAAACAATGTGCGGATTGTTACATGCAAGCAGTCTTGTGTCAGATTCAGTGTCATTCTTTTGCAATTTCAAGTTCAATGTTGCAGAAAGTCAAGAGTGACATGTATGACAGTGATTGACAATAATGTGTACATATTGGATCCTCAACTACTACTGTGTGCACTACAGAAGGATCGACATAAATTGTGAGTGGTATTCCAATTTTAATTAGTATTATGGAAAATGTAATACCGAATGTAGGCGTTCGAAGATTGCCTGTAATAATAATAACAATAATAATGATGATAATACAACAATAATTATTAATAATGCCATAAATATGTATACACAAAGCAAATTTGCCGGTTAAGTGAAATCTACTGCTATCTCCTGCTTTTTTCAAACCAGGTCTTCTGCTTTTACTTCGGCGGACCTGGCAACACTGATTCTGTCTAATAGTACTCTTGATCTGCTGTAATGTAAAGAACTAAACAAGGGTAATCATTTTACAGGTATTCAAAGAATGTGATATATGAGACCTAAAGTTGTTAACATACCCCCAAAAAGTGCCGGTTTCTGGATGACTACACCAAACAATTGTCATTTATATAAAAAGGGAGACATAATACTGAAGCATATTGTTCCGTGTGCAAGTGTTACATTTCCGTGAGACAAGGAGAAAAATCGGGCATACGAAAGAGATAAAACATAAATCTAGCTTGCAGGGAGCCTCATCTTCAAAGCAAATAACAATTTTTTTGTCAAAAAGAACAATAAAGCAGAAACTTGCTTCTGCGGAATTAATAGTGGCCTATAAAGTGACAAAACACCACCATTCATTTAGTTCGTTGGATTGCAAATAAGCTACACCCTTTTATTTTTTCTGATTGGAAAATTACTTCTAAGCAGTCCCTAGCCCCGCACCAAATCAACTGCAATAGTGAAACAACATTCTTGCTCCTCATAGGTACAGCTTCGTCTTGTGTAACTGATTTGCAAGAGACACCCTTTGGTGGTATCTCCCACTCATGCAAGTGGCAGAAATAATATTTTTCCGCTGGTTGTCAGGGCGTAACGTTAGGGCCTGCAATGCGGGCGGGACCGGTATTTTAGGGACCCCGCAGAAATATATTATTATTATTAAAATTATTAATGGACATAAAAATTAAAATATATACAAATATAAATACAGAAATATGTATAAGATAAATAGTAAAGTCTAGTCAGTCTGCATAAACCCGGCAGAGGGCGATGGATTTTTTTCGGGCGTAAAAATCCTTGGGAAGGGAAGTAAAGCCGGTGGTCCCGTGTCGTAGATTTGCCTCAAGCCTGATAAAGAGGCCTCTGAGCAAAATTTACCGGTCTTTCACGCCCAATATGGAATGAGACGCTAAGAACCATGGTAGTTAAAGAGCGTCCATAAATAAAACTCAATTTAAATTTAGATAATTCCTAGAATCGGTCAACGTTTAGTTGAGTTTAGACAGCTGTGCGTGTTAAGAATGCTTGTCCTTAACTACGACTTCTCTTGTAACACTTGTTTGCATCATGTTTCTCTGTCGTCACAAAAGAGCGGCGCATAATTACAACAATGAAAATGAATACCAAAATATCACATTAGGCAGAAAATTATTTTTTATTGATGTGTAGTGTTCCTGAAATTGTAATATGCACATTTTTTCTAAACATTTAACTTTTGCCACACTTTTCATTCGACAACAATGTCAACTGTCAATTATCCATTAAGATGTGAATAACGGTCAGTCAACAGCCAACTCAGTTTCAGACGAGCTTTCTTGGCGAGAAGTTAGGTGTGATCGAAAAAAATGAAAATAAGTGATTTTTTTCTCTTCCTAGTAGTAGTACTAGCCCAGCGGTTACAGAAGTTTGCAGTGTCACAAGTGAGTGAGCTTCTGAAGTGAACAGCACTAATAATTGTGAAAGTGAAAACGAAGATTATAACAAACTCGCCATAAATATAATTAGGCCTATTAATATCACAGACTATTCAAACGACGGTGCAGATTATCAATTAGATGTAGATAATGAAACTAAAATGTTCTTTGTTAGACAAAATCCTTGTTAGCCAGCGGGCCCATTCCCCAAAGATGCCAAGCAGGAAAACAGGTCCTCCTCCACTAAATATTATGAAAAGTTCACATTGGCAGGGCAAAGAATTTGGAGAGAATGGTTATGTTATTCATCTAAAAATGACTCTGTTTACTGTAAACCGTGTTGGCTGTTTGGAGGACAGAAATCGTCGTCAACTTGGAGGGAAGGGGTTCGAGATGGAGATGCCTAACCAAAAGTATAGTGCGACATGAAACTAGCTATGCACATTTGAACGCATGCGTCGTTTTCAATTCGTGGCGTAAGGAAAACAGTTAACGCGGGTATGAATTCAGAACTAAAGAAAAGTGAGTACATATATAAAGAGGTACTTAAGGGTATTGTGAATGTGGCTTTAACACTGGCATCCAATAATATAGCTTTTCGGGGACATAGGGAGGAAATTAGAAAATCAAACAGTGTAAACTTTTTGGCAATTATTGAACTTCTGCAAAGTACGATTCGGTATTACGCGATTTAATAAATAAACCAAAATACCTTAGCCCTTCAGTCTTATCCCGTGCAGTTGAAAAAGAAATTATTAATGAGATTAAAGCTGACCCGTTCTTTTCTATTATCACAGATACAACACAGGACATTGCAAAAAAGAGATCAATTAACTCAGATATTTAGATATGTTACAGTTTCACGTGATGTCACTGGAAAGCTGTGTGACGTGAAGATAAATGAAAGCTTTTTAGGTTTTCGTGAAATAAAAGATCAAAGTGCATTAGGAATAGAAAAAGAAATATTAAGTGCAATATACGAAAAGGGACTCCCGTTAATAAATGCCGTGGTCAGGGTTATGACGGTTGTGCCAATATGTCAGGCATATACAAAGGTGTTAGAACAAGAATTCAACGAAGACAAAAAACCGCAAAATATGTGCATTGCGCAGTGCATAATTTAAATCTAGTACTTAACGATGCTGCATGTGGAATTCAAGAAGTGAGGTCCTTTTATGACACAGTAGAAACGTTGTATCTTTTCTTTATTAATAGTATTAAAAGATGGTATCTTCTTGTACCTTAAAAAGCTTTGCCCAACTTGTTGGTCTTCGAGATACCAGTCTGTTAAAGCCCTTCGGAAAGCGTATGTAGATGTACTTAAGGCTCTGTCAAAATAATATTGATATCTAAAAAAAAAAAAAGAAAGAAAGAGAAGAAGCTGTTGGTTTGGAAAACCAATTAGAGAAATTTGAATTCATTTTTCAGATAATGCCGCAATCAAAGATTCTAGAATGTACTAACTTAGCATCTCAAAGTATGCAATCGAAAAATGTAGATTTTGATAAAGCGTGTTCTCTTGTTCAGAATGCAGTTGATAATTTATCTTGTTATCGAAAATTTTTTGAAGAAGCAATGCCATCAGCTATATCTCTGGCAAAGAAATGGGACATTTCACCACAATTTGAAAATAAAAGAATTCGAAAAATGGAAAAAAATATTTTGATGAATTGTGTCAGGACGAGCGGCTGGTGGATCAAAGTATGTATTTCAGAACCACTGTTTTTAATGGTTGTTTGGACATTATTGTAGCCCAGTTAAAAGGCAGATTTGAGGGTATGCACAATGTTAACCATTTCTTCAAAATTATTTCCCCAAAATTTCTAAATTCTGCCTCCGATAAAGAGATTCACAATGCAGCAGTAATTCTTCAAAATGAATATGGGGAGGATTTATCCAGTGAATTCCAGAACAGGTAATACGTTTCAAAAAGCTATGAAAAAAGAAATATCCTCATTAACCTCTCTACTTGACTTAACAAAACTATTAGTAATAGAGAATTCAATCATAGCTACTAGCGTTCCAGATTTTACCTGTTTTTAACTATTCCTGTTACTGTTTCTTCGGCTGAACGCTCATTTTCGAAGTTCAAACTTATAAAGAAATATCTGCGGAATTCTATGACGTAAGATAGACTAGGTGAACTCATCCTCCTCGGTATTGAAAGTGAAAGAACTATATCCATTGATGTCAGTGAAATCGTCCATACCTTCGCATCACAGAAAGCACGCCGCATGGTCAGTTTCACTAGAGTGACTAGAGATCAAGGTGAGTACAGTGAGGTTTTATAAGTACAAGTACATCAAACAACAGATAGAAGTATATATTTATCCTTATTGATATAGAATGTCAATCACTATAATGTATTTAATTTTAGCGGTATTTATTTTGTTTAGTACTTTGAAAATAGTGAAAAAATAATAGCTTTGTTTATATTACATAGGATTATACAATGCATTGCATTAAATTTATACTTCTGCCTGCTGTAATTGAAGTTATGTTAGTTACTAATTGGTTATACATTTTATTTTAGGGGGCCCGGATTTTTATTTTTGCAGGCGGGCCCGTATTGCGTACGTTACGCCTCTGCTGGTTGTGTAGTATTTCACTATAAAAGATGGAATCACAAGCAGACTGATAAAAGTAGATGCATTGCAAAATGAAACATCTGAAACTATAACAAACTATTGTATAAACACACTTAAATAATTAATATTCCAATACAAAAGTTTGTAGCGTTCTGTGGAGACACACAAATAGCAACTTTGGGGCAGCGATGTTCAATGGAACCAATAATTTTCCATAAGTTGAAAGTAGAAATCGGTAAGGAAACAGAAGGCATAGGATGTCCTGCTCATGTTTTACACAATGCCATAATCTACGGCAGCATATTGTTTATCTAGGATGTTTAAGCTGTTGTGATAAATATTTTTAACTATAGGCACTTCTCCATCTTCACCATCAGAACTGAAAAACTAAAAACTTCTTGTGATATTATCAACACAACCTACAAAGCTCTTCAGTCACATGAAACTTCTTCTTATGGGGGAGAATTAAAGGCATTGTCCACCAGGTGCGGCTTACACCTAGACAAGATATGAAAGAAAGAATTCGAGCACCCTGTGCGTTGCTCAGCAGTGATGAACTTCTTAGTGCCATCAGTTATGTTACAGGTAGAGCACAACATTGTGTAGCACAGGGAGGTGGGCATCTTGAATGTTTGGAGTGAGTGTTCACAATCATTATCATTTGTACATACAGCAATTCTCAGGAGATGTCATTAATTTGCTTACCTTATTCTTTCATTTGCGAGTAAACATTTGAGAATAGAAAGAAAGTTTTAGTAAAGTGTTTCATTTTAAAAGTATTATCTAATGATACCTTAAAGAACCCATGTTCCCATTTAAAATTTCAAAGTTTCAGGAGATTGGACCTGTGAACGCACTGGTCCCCTTCGTCCAATCCACCGTCCAGGAAACAATCGTCAAGAACTTGCCGAGCCATAAACGTCAGGCGTAAAGCCATCCTGCTGAAGCACTTCGGTAAGCGTACAGCCAGAGGAACACCATCAAGCAAATGGTGCAAAATGTTGACGTGGAGCCCTATCGTTTATTTGTGAGTAACCATTGGAAGATAGAAGAAAAGGTTTGATAAAGGTTGTTTTATTTTAAAAGTACTATCAAATGATGCCTTTAACGACCTATGTTCCCATTTGAAATTTCAAAGTTGGTACGAGTACCCCTGCTTCTGGTTTGTTCCGGAAAATGGAAATAGCACAATCCATTCTTTATATAGGTTTTGGTTATCAAATTGTTTTTGCAAACAAGTATATATTTTAGAGAAAAACTGCTGATACGGGTGCTCTGAGACATCCAGTATATGTGTGTCAACTCTTATGCTGTCTTGTGTGAGAGAGGGGGGATACATATGTGTGACTACATTCTAATGCTGTGATTTATGAAAGAAGGGGGAGGTATATGTGTGACAATCCTTATGCCGTCATGTGTGACTACTCTGATTTTGTTATGTGCGAGAGAGGAAGGATGTTATCATTCTAGCCTCTAGTTACCGAGGTCGCGGATTCAAATCTGGCGGAGGGTGATGCCCTTCTACGGGTGTAAAAATTCTTAAAATCGCTTCCTTTGAAAGGAAAGTAAAGCTGGTGGTCCTGCATCTTAGATTTATGGCACGTAAAAAACATCAAGTCTGATTAAGAGCTCTCTGAGTAAAATTTCTGGTCTTTCAGGCCCAATACAGAATGAGAAGCTAAGAACCATAGCAGTTAAAGAGCTTACATAAAAGAACTCATTTTAATTTTGCTTTTGAGGGTGGATGTATGTATTAAAACTCCTTTGCTGTCATGTGTGAGAGAGTGGGAATGTATATATACATATGTGACTAGTCTTTTGCTGCCATGTGTGAGAGAGGGGGATGTATATGTATGACAATTATTATGCTGTCTTGTGTGAAAGATGGGGTGTATATGTGTAACTCCTCTTATGCTGTAATGTGATAGGGGGTGCATGTGTGTTACATCTCTTATGCTGAAATGTGTCAGAGGGGAATGTAAATGTGTGACAACTCTTATGCTGTAATATGTGATAGAGAGGTGTATATATGTGACAACTCTTATGCTGTAATGTGTGAAAGGGGATGTATGTGTGACAAACCTATGCTGAAATGTGTGAGAGGGGGTGTACATGTGTGAAAACTCTTATTGCTGTAATGTGAGAGAAGGGGATGTATATGTGTGACTACTCTTATCTCTTATGCTGTATTGTGTGAGAGGGGTCTATATGTGAGACAACTGTTATGCTGTCATGTGTGAGAGAGAATGGGTGTATATGTTTTAATACTCTTATGCTGCCATGTGAGTGAGGGAGGTATGCATATGTGTGACAACTCATTCTGTCATGTGAGATGATATGTATGTTTGTGACAGCTCTTATGTTGTCATGTGAGAGAGAGAGGGCAATGTGTATCTGTGACTATTCTTATGCTGTATATGCAAAATTACTCTTATGCTGTCACGTGTGAGAAAGGGTTATGTATATCGTGACAACTTTTTGCTGTCATGTAAGAGAGAGAGGGAGGGTTATGTATATTTGTAGCTACTCTTATGCTGTCATGTGTGATGGGGGAATGTATATCTGTGACTACTCTTATGCTGTCATGTGTGAGAGAGGGGGTATGTATATGTGTGACTACTGTTATACTATCATGATGAGAGAAGGGGAATGTATATGTATGACAACCCTTACACTATCACGTGTGAAAGAGGTGTATGTGTGAGAAAGGAGGGTTGTATGTGTTTAACTACTTTTATACTTTCATGTGTGACAACAGATATGTTGTCATATGAGAGAGTGGGATTGTATATGTGTAACTGTTCTTAGGCTTTTATGTGTGAGAGATATGGATAAAAGTTTGCAACTACTCTTATGCTGTCATGTAAGAGGTCATGTATATGTGAGACTACTCTTTTGCCGTCATGCACAAGAGAGATGGGATGTATATGGCTACTATTATGCTGACATGCGTGGGCAGTGTATGTATGTGCTTTACAACCCTTATAGTCTATTGTATGAGAGGAGAATGTTTGTGACAATCCTTATCCTGTCTTGTGTGAGAGAGGCACATGTATGTATATGACAACTCTTATACTGTTTTGTGTGAGAGAGCATGGTGTATGTAAGTACAATTCTTGTGTTATCATGTGTGAGAGAGAGGGGGGGGTGAATGTGTAAGAATTCTTCTTGTCTTGTGTGCGAGAGCGACAAGTATGTGTGTCATCCCTCCAATGCTGTATTGTGTGAAAGAGAGGGATGCATTTGGTGACAACTCATATGCTGTCATGTGCGAGAGAGGGTGATGTATGTGTATGACAACTCCTATGTTGTCATGCGAGAGGGGGAGATGTATGTGTGTGACTACTCTTATGTTTGTGAGTGACAACACTAATGCTGTCTTATGTGAGAGAGGGGAGAAAAAGAAATTGAGTTTTATTTATGGATGCTCTTTAACTACTATGGTTCTTAGCGTCCCATTCCATTTGGGCGTGAAAGTCCGGTAATTTTGCTCAGACCTCTTTATCAGGCTTGAGGTTCTTTTACATGCCATAAATCTACGACACGGGACCACCGGCTTTACGTCCCTTCCGAAGGAAGCTATGCTTGATGCATATGTGTGACAACTGTTATGCTATCATGTCTGTGAGAGGGGGCTGTATGTGTGCGATTACTAATGCTCTCTGACGTGCTTTCATGTGTGAGAGAGGGGGGGATGTATGTGTGTGACTACTCTTATGCTATCCTTTGTGAGAGAGGAGGATGCATGTGTGTGGCTAATTTTAGTAGCCTTGGTGAGAGAGGGGGGATGTGTGCGCGTGCGTATGTGTGTGTGTGGGGGGCAACTCTTATGCCATTATGTGTATGAGAGGTGATGTATGTGTGACACAAAACGTATTCTGTCATGTTTCAGAAAAGGGATGTATGTGTGTGACTGTTCTTATGCTGCCTTACGTGTGACAACTTTATATATCATGTGTGAGAGATTGGGGTGTGCATGTGTGACGACTATTATACTGCCTTGTGTGGGAGAAGCAGGTGTATATGTTTTGAAAACTATTCTGCTGTCATGTGTGAGATAGAGGGATGTATGTATGTGCCAACCCTTTCGTTTTCATGTGTGAGAAACTTGGGATGTGTATGTGTGACTACCCTTATGCTGCCATGTGTGAGAGAGTGCCGATTTACGTATCTGTCTACATTATGGTGTCATCTGTGATAGACTTGCAGTGTATATATGTGGGTACTCTTATGCTGTGATGTGGGGGAGACATGCAATGTTTGTGTGACTATTCTTATGCTGTGATGTGTGAGAGACTTGGGATGTATGTGTGTGACTACTCTGATGCTGTCATGCATGTGAGAGTTAGGATATGGGTTACCACTCTTATGCTATCATGTGTTAGAGAAGGGAGATGTATATGTGTGAGAGATGGGTCATGTTTATGTATGACTACTCTGATGCTGTCATGCGTGAGAGAGGGGGGAGATTTTACCAAGTTATTCTCCAGTTTCTGAGTTTAGGGGTTCAAACCTGGCAGAGGGTGAAGAATTTTTTTGAGCATAAGGCTTCGTTCAGAAGGAAATTAAAACTGGTGGCTTTGTGTCATATATTTACATTATGTAAAGAACCTCAATTCTGATTAAGAGGCCTCTGATTAAAATTTTTGGTATTTCAGACCTAATACATAATGACACGCTAAGAACCATAGCAGTCAACAAGCTTACATAAATAAAACTCAAATTAATTTTGCTTTAGGGGGCAGATGTATACATGTTACAACTCTTACACTGTCATTTGAGAGAGGGGGATGTATATATGTGACCACCCTTCTGCTGTCATGTTTGAGACAGAGTGTATATATGTGTGATATTCATTATTATGTTGTGTGTGAGGCAGGGGGCTGTATACATGTGAGACTCCTATGCTGGCATGTGTGAGAGAGAGAGGAATGTATGTGTGACTACTCTTATAAGGTCATGTGTGAGAGAGTGGTATGTATGTTTGTGATAACTCTTATACTGTAATCTGTGTGTGTGGGGGTATGTATATGTGTGACAACTCTTATGCTGTAATGTGTGAGAGAGGGGTGTATATATTATGACAACTCTTATGCTGTAATGTGCGAGATAGGGTTATATATGTGTGACAACTACTATGTGTGTGTTTTGACTACCCTCATGTTGTCATGTGAGAGGGAGAGCTGTATGCATGTGTGTGACTGCTCTTATGCTATCTTGTGCGACAACCCTTATGCTGGCCTGTGTGAGAGGGGGAATGTATATGTGCAACTGCTCTTATGCTGTCATGTGTGACAATACTTATGCAGTCATGTAGAGGGAGAGAGGGGTGTACGTGTAACTACTCTTATGCTGTCATGTGTGGGAGAGGGGATGTATATGCATAACTACTAATATACCGTCATGTGTGAGAGAGGAAGGATGTGTATGTGTGATTACTCTTATACTATCATGCTGAGAGAGGTGTATGTATGTGTGAGACTACTTTTATTCTATCATGTGTGAGAAAGGAGGAATGTGTAAGTGTGGCTAACCTAATACTTTCATGTGGGAGAGGGGGGATGTATACGTGTGACAACAGATATGCTGTCATATGAGAGAGGTGGGAGTGTAAATGTGTGGCTACCCTTATGCTGTTATGTGTGAGAGGCAGGGATATATGTGACTACACTTATGTTGTCATGTGAAAGAGGGGCATGTATAGGTGTGACGGATTCTAATGCAGCCATGTTTGAGAGACATGACAAGTATATGTGTTACAACTCTTATACTGTCATGTGTAAGAGAGGGAGAGATGTATGTGTGCAACTACTCTTAAGCTGTTATGCATTAGAGAGGGGGTATGTCATTATGCTAGCCTCTAGTTATCAAGGTTGCAGGCTCAAACCAGGTGGAAGGCGATGTATCTTTTTGGTTGTAAAAATCCATAGCACGACTTCCCTTGGAACAGAAGTTAAGCTGGTGGTCCTGCGCCATAGATTTATGGCACGTAAAGAACCTCAAGCCTGATAAGGAGTTCCTGAATAAAATTAAAAGGTCTTTCAGGCCCTATATAGAATGAGACGCTAAGAACCATAGCAGTTAAAGAGCTTACATTAATGAACTAAATTTAATTTTGAGTTTAGAGGGCAGATGTGTGTCTGTTACAACTTTTATGCTGTCATGTGTGAGATTTGAGCAATGCATATATGTGACTGCTCCTTTGCTGTCATGGTTAGAGGGGAGGATGTATATGTATGATACTATGTGTGAGAGAGGGGTGCATAAGTATCACTGCTCTTATACTGTAATGTGTGAGGAGGGGAATGTACAATGTGAAACTCTTACACTGTAATATCTGACAGGGGGTGTATATGTGTGACAACCTTTATGCTGAAATGTGTGAAATGGGGTGTGTACATGTAACAACTCTTATGCTCCCTTGTGAAAGAGGGGGGATGCACATGTGAGAAAACTCTTAAACTGTCATGTATAAGAGACATGGGATGTATATGTGTACCTACTCTTATACTGTAAAGTGTGAGAGGGGGTGCATATGTGAGCAAATCTTATACTGCCATGTGTGAGACAAAACGGGTGTATATGTGTGAGAGAGAAAGAGAGAGAAGCATGTATGTATATAAGACCTCTTATACTGCCATGCATGAGAGAGGGGTTGTATATGTGTAACAACTCTTATGCTGTCATGTATTGGAGAGGGGGATGTATGTGTGACTCCACTTATGCTGTCATGTGAGAGAGAGGATATGTATGTGCGCAACTCTTATGTTGCCATGTGTGTGAGAGGGAGTGTATATGTGTGACATCTCTTATGCTGTCTTATGTAAGAGGGGGGATGTATGTGACAACTCTTATGGTGTCTTGTATGGGAGAAGGGGATGTATATGTGCGTGGCAACTCTTATTCTTGCATGTGAGAGAAGGCATATGTCTGTATGACTACTCTTAGGTTTTCATGTGTGAGAGAGGGGGAATGTATTGTGTGGCAACTTTTACACTACCATGTGCAAGAGAGGAGTATGTATGACAAGTATTACACTCTCTTGTGTGAGAGAAGGGAATGTATGCATGTGACAACTTTTCTTCATTTGTGAGAGAGGGGGATATATGTGTTGGACAACTCTTACACTGCCATGTGTGAGAGAGGGGAATGTATGTGTGTGACTATTCTTATGCTGTCTTGTGTGAGAGAGAGGGATGCGAATGAGTGATAACTCTTAGGCTGTCTAGTGTGAGAAAGGAGGATGTATGTGAGTACAACTCTTCTGGTATCATTTGTGAGAAAGGGGGATGTATATGTGTGACAAATAAAACTGTCTTGTGTGAGAGAGGGGGATGTATGTGTGTGACACCTCTTCTGCTGTCATATGTGAGAGAGGAGGTTGTATACGTGTGAGAACTCTTACACTGTCTTGTGTGAGGGAAGGAGTATGTATATGTGGGACAACTTTTCTCCCGTCATGTGTGAGTGAAAGGGACGTATGTGTGTGACAACACTTATACTGTCTTGTGTGAGAGAGGGGGAAGCATGTGTGTGAGCACCCTTGTGCTGTCTTGTGTGAGAGAGTGGGATGTATGTGTGTGACTACTCTTATGCTGTGTTGTGTGAGAGGGGGATGTATGTGTGACTACTCTTATGCGAGAAATGAATGCATATGCGTGAAAGAAGGGGAAGTATATGTGTGATAACTTTTATACTGTCTTGTGTGAGAGGGGGGATGTATATGTATGAGAGATTAGAATGTGTATGTGTGACAAATCTTTTATTGTCTGTGTGAGAGAGGGGGATGTATATGTGTGTCAACTCTTATACTATCATGTAGGGGAGAGAGAGAGAATGTGTATGTGGGACAACTCTTACACTGTCATGTCTGAGAGAGGAAGGTGTGTATGTGGGACAACACTTCTTATACTGTCATGTATGAGAGAGGGGGGGATGTATATGTGTGAAAAATTAATACTTTAATGTATGAGAGAGGGGGATACATATGTGTGACAACTCTCCAACTATATGAGAGGGAGTGATGTATATGTGTGACAAGCTTTTACTATAATGTATGAGAGAGTGAGGATGCATATGTGTGACAACTCTCATACTGTGTGAGAGGGGGAATGTATATACTATGTGACAACTGCTATGCTATAACGTTGAGAGAGGGGGGGGTATGTATATGTGAGACTACTCTTATACCATAATGTGTTAGAGAGGAAGATATATGATGTATGTGACTACTCCTGTGCCATCATGTGAGAAAGTGAGTATGCATGTGTGTGACTACTTTTATGCTATCATGTATGAGAGACTGGGGATGTATGGGTGTGACGAACCCTATGCTATGGTGTGAGACACTGCAGATGTATGGTTTTGACTACTCTTATATCATCTTGTGAGAGATGGGGGATATATGTCTGTGACTAGTTTTATGCTACCACTGAGAGATAGAGGATGCATGTGTGCGACTACCCATATGCAATCATATGAGACTGGGGGGATGTATATATGCGAATACTTTCATGTGATCATGAGTAAGAGATGGGGGATGTACATGTCTTACTATGATATCATGTGAGAGACTGGGCAGATGTATATATGCAACTACTCTTACGCTATCACATTAGAGATGGTGGACATATATGTTGACTGCTATTATATTATCATGTGTATGAGAGGGAAGTAGCTCCTGCTTTGTGAACAGTCTGTCATTATCTGTTTCAATCGGATCATTGACGAAACATTGTAACTGTTTATGTTGCTTTCAATGTTGTCATCTACATGAAATAATTTAGTATATGTCTTAGGGTGTCTTCATTGACTGTTATGTATGAGCCATCAGTTTTCTGTAGTGTGGTCAAACATGTTTTAGATCTTAGCTGTTCTGTTACAATTTTGTGAACTGTTAAAGGCTTCACTTATAGTACAAAATTTTTTCCAAGATATAATTCTTTCCTTTTGTATCTTAGCTTGATATTTTCTTTACTCGCCTATGTACTTCTGTTTTCTCTCGTCTCCTTAATATAGTTATCTTTCTGTCCACTATGGGACACTTCTTTGTTTTTGGTTAAGTTTTTCCTTCTCTTTGATATGCAAAATACTGAGTTAAAAGTTGTAGATATACAAGAATATAAGTCTTCTATTGACCTATCTGTGCAATGACAACTTAATTTGTTGGTCAGTTCATCTAATAGTTTGATACCTGTAAGTTGCCTTACAAGCTAAATTTTTCAACAATTTGTTGCATTAGAGTAGTTTCAAGTTTTGCAAAATCTTCTTCTGTTGTGATACAGTGCAATCCAATTTATCTAGTTTTAATAAGGTTCTTTTTCAGATTTCCAATTTTGAAGGTTATTAAATTCCTTCCACTCAAAAGTCTCCCAGCAGCTGAGAAGCCTCTTCTTAACCTCCAGACTTGTCTGTAGCCAGCACGCTGATGGACACAAGACAGAACACACACACCATGGAGAGTGCCAGCTACACATATCCCAAAGTTACACTTAGCACTAAGAGGTCTGACCTAAAAGGCCACAAAAGCCAGGTTACACGCATACATCACCTCACATAAGACTTTCATAAAACAAACACCAATACATGATTACAGAATTACTACTGCTAAAAACTGTGGCTTTGCTATAAAAATGTTCTACTTGAGTGACTCCAAAAATTGGTAGAACACCTTAAACCTCAAGGCATACAGCAAATTTTACTCCTCATCCCCAGGCAAGGACAGTTAGGTTTGTGGTTAAAGGGTTGAAAACCGAGCTCATCGAAGACGAGCTTAAACAAGACCTGGCAAGCAGAGGGACAGCGCTTAGAGCTGTACAAATGCAACTGGCATCGCAACCTACTGTCAATGTACCTCATAGAGGTAGCAGATACCCAGAGAGTAATAGGATTTTAGACCTCAATTACCGGGCTTACTTTATGATAAGGGTAGAACGATATAGGACTGACCTCAAGCCCAAACAATGTTCCAAATGCCAGCATTTCTGGCATGTACACAGAGACTTTAGGTCCTGACAACAGATCTGCACCAAATGTTCTGGGCCATACCCCTCAGGAATGGCACTGCATGCTATGCGGCCAGAGAGGGCACAGTACAACTTGGGGTGGTTGCACTGCTTATCATGCAACCATGCTAGTATAGGCTGTTGCTGTCGCTAGGTGTAACATAAAAATGCAAAATGCAGGGTGGCTCATTAGAACAGCAAAGGCCAGATGAGATGGACCCCAGTAGTCTCGCCCCCTGACTCACGGAGGATGGCCTAGCAAGGAATGAGCAAACACACAGAATACATACTCAGCACCCACTCAGAGGGCCTCATCCTCCTTTAGAAAAGTCCTGTAGATAGGGAAACAAAGAAAAGCATGATGGCATGGCTTTGGGCAAACTAATGAATGCAATTGGAATGCTCAAATACACTGTTCCTATGGCTTTCATTCAGGAACAAGGGCTCACAGACATACTATCACAAGGTACTGATACAATGATGACATTACAGGTTTATTGCACAAATTGAGAATCGGTTATTTGTCTTTTCAGTCATGTTTACAGGTGAGGCAATATTTAGAAAACAAATTTTCATAATATTTGTGAGATGATGGAAAATCCTTATGGTACAATTCAGACTATAGACCAGAATTAGTTTGGATTCATGTGTGGGCTGGAATTGTTGTCTGGTAGGTCCATATGTTCTCCCAGCATGACTTACAGGTGCTGTCTACAGGGACTTTATTGAGAAAATACTTCCAGACCTGCTACAGAATGTGCTTTTGCAAATAAGAAACATGCAGTACATACATGATGGGTCTACAGCATGTTTTAGTCACATCGTTCAAGATGCACTCTAATATCTACCATGGCAAATGGATAAGTAGGGGAGGACCAGTTCTATGGTCTGCACATTCCCCTCACTGCAATTCTTTGGATTTCTATCTGTGGAGCCACCTAAAACAATTGCTTATGTAGCAGACATTCCAAATGCAAACACATTTCATCAACATGTCATTGGGGCCTGCGAAACTATTTCAAACCATTTCAGATTCTGAAAGGGTGCAACAATTAAATGATCCAATAAGCACATGCATATGTAGAAACAAGCGGAGAACATTTTTAACATTTGTTATGAGTTTTTGAACTGAGATATAACTTTCATTAATAACTTAAAAAACAAATAATTTTCAGACATATGTTTATACAGATTTTATTTCTTGTTTTGGTGTAGGGAACCCAACCCAAAATTTGTAAAAGTATTTTTGATACATGCTATATGTGGAGTCCATGATCCAAGTAAATAAAAAGTTTTCTTCTTCTGGTACTCCTCCTCCTTCTTCAAACAAATTCTATATTTGATGATACACATACTATTGTCATGTAATGTTCAGACATTAGATAGGAAATCAAGATGGAGCACAGTGTGTCTTATTTCATTAGATTCAGCAACACACAGGCAGGAAGTATGTAATCCAACTCACCGCCCTTTTTAGACTTTAATTTCATTGCTGAAATTGTTTCAAAATAACCATGTTTAAGGAGAAAGGCTGGAAGGAATAAGTTTTAAAATCTCAATCGTAGCCGAGATTTTAATGAATCTTTGACGTTTTATGTTCGTGCTCTTAATATTGTTGCCTCCTTAAAAGCTAGCCATGAGCCTTCCTGACCTGATAGAGCTTGTTTAAGTGATATTTTATTCAAGTACAAGAAACACATCCTAAGAGGAAACTTGTTTAGACTCGGGCTTCTAGTACACTGACAGTTTCTCAACAGTAAGTTATTGCAGTATGATCTAAACAAAACCATCTCTAGATATCTGGCAGCATAAACATGAGAATAGAAAAAGAGCATTTTAAGTAAACAGTCTAAGAATCACTATGAAATGGTAGAAGATACAAATGGTCATGTGACTATTAATAGCATATTAATATAAGCATCCATTTCAAATGCATAGTGCTGTAATATTAAACAATACAAGTGGTTCAACAGCCCCTTGTAATTTGGTTTTATAGAACCTGCATTTTATTAACCCATAAATTTCAGTCCCAGTTGGCCTGAAGGATTAACTGAATGGTACGTTTTGACTTGTGCTCTAGAAGACAGGAGGGATTTTAATCTCCCATTTAAGAGAGATCCCACCAATGTTAAATCTGCTAAATTCATGACCCAGTATCTCAAAAACTGTTTATATCAGACTGAAATATTTACAGGATGTACATGAATGCCCTCTGAGTTAGTGATCTACTTTTATCCAATAAGTTTGTTTATTAAGCCAGATAGGATTATTATCTTAATTATACCATCTTTTCATTGAAGTGTATCAGCAATTTTTGTTTTTAAAAATAACCAACCATCCTATTAACACCAAAGTAGATGCATAAAAGCACTTTGAGGTTGTTTTTATCATCTTTAATTTAAATTCAGCTGTCTTCAAAAGTTTCTAAGAAAACAGGTCATTTATACTAGAAAATACCATTCACATAAAAAGCTGTTCAAACCAAAAATGGAAAAAAATGTCATATATTTGCAAAGAAACCACATGGCTTGAGCATGCAGGCACATACTTAACAGTTGTACCAATTTGTACAACAAAACTTCCCCTACAAGACAGGCTAAAGTTTATCTCTCTAATCCAAAGTATGTAGGAGTTATGACCTTTTTCTGTGAAGTGGTGCAGATGCAGCACCATTTTAAAAATATATTTAAAGTATAAGAATTATTCCTACAATGACAAAATATGTATCATTAGAGACAAAATTCCAATTTATAAGACTGCACAAAAAACTAAAACTGTTATGTTTCGTTATTTATTCTTCGCTAAAGTAATGAATCCTTTTTAACAATAAACATTATTTCAGCACATGAATTCTGTGGACAGGCGTTATACACATTATACACTGCATTACATGCCTCAAGTATTGGATAGTTATATTGGATAAAATACATGAAGCATTAGCAGCTTTGTACACAGGAGGCATAAATGCAAATGTGAAACATGAGCAATTATTTGCACTTATATGGAGTCAACTAAACACTCTTAATTGCTTCATTCACCAATTTTTTTTTAAGCAGAACATCTATCACGACCTTGTACTCACATCATCAGCTGCCTGTTACATGTTTAATCATCTTAGTTTCTTTTCTATATCTTATTTATTTTTCTTTATTTACACAACTCTTCCTACATTTATGAAACTTTGTAATGATGTAACCACTGGAGAGAAGTTGATCCATCAGTCCATCACCTATGGTGAATATAGCGTTTATGTACCCATGCCATCAGTGCCATGTTTAGTTCACCTTGGAAAGCATTATTTTTTCGGGCGTAAAAATCCTTAGCATGGCTTCCTTTGGAAGGGAAGTAAAGCTGGTGGTCCTGTGTCGTAGATTTACGGCATGTAAAAGAACCTCAAGTCTGATAAAGAGGCCTCTGAGCAAAATTACTTATCTTTCACGCCCAATATAGAATGGGACACTAAGGACCACAACAGTTAAAGAGCATCCTAAATAAAACTCAATTTAATTTAGAAAGCATTGATGGTGCATGCTTCTTCTTATTCTTCTCCTCCTCTTCTTCTGCAGTTAATATCTGTTTATACTCCTTTTCATAAATGTAAACACTCATTTAATATCCTAACATTAGCGGATAATGTTGCAGAACCTGTTACTTACATTACATTAGTGTCACATACATTACAACAGCAAAAAATAATCTGCGACAGACTGGCTACTTTTGCTTTATTTTCATTTAAGGTTCACAATAACCCAAAAAGGGAAACCAGGTTGGAAGCAAAACAGCATACAAAATTTTGGTTCACAACATGTCAGAAACAAGAACACGAATGCATATTGATGACCATATCGAAAGTAAAATGGAAAGTCTATTTTGCACATTCGGATGTCATTTGTTTGTAACTAGCCAATGCTATTTTTTCACCTGCTTCCAATTCAAACAACATAATGCAGGTTAGCCAACGTCAAAATTTGACAGAGTAAACATTCTCTAAATGTAGATCTATTACTATAGCCTGGCAAAGGCAAGTGCAGTCATGCACTGTGAGTGGAAAGACGGTGAACTAATGCGATGATGTAACACAACCACATGCATACATCAGGAAATGCTCTACAATCTGATATTACTCTTTAATGCACTGCATAATGTTCACAGTAATAAATAAATTGAGTTTAATTTATGGACGCTCTTTAACTGCTGTGGTTCTTAGTGTCCCATTCTATATTGGGTGTGAAAGACCGGTAATTTTGCTCAGAGGCCTCTTTATCAGGCTTGAGGTTCTTATACGTGCCATAAATCTATGACACTGGACCACCGGCTTTACTTCCCTTCCAAAGGAAGCCATGCTAAGGATTTTTACGCCCGAAAAAATCCATCGCCCTCCGTCGGGTTTGAACCCTTGGGAACCAGAGGCTAGCATGGTACCACTAGTCCATGGAGGACGACATGTTCACAGTGCTAATGATGGAATGTAAATGAAATAAGAGTTATTCAAGAGCAACTTCAACATGTTATTTGTAATGTTGTTACATTTTGTGATGGAGAGAAGAAAGGAGGTCAGAAAATACCTATTACAAATGCCACTGAATGTCCTAATTGTTCATGTTTTTTCAGACTGTGCAGAGGAGAGGGTAGTCCATTATGTGTACAAGTGGGGCTCTCTGATCCAGGATTGCACTGCCCTTGGTTATATTTCTGACTCCTCTACTTGTACCAAGCTTCATTCCTTTATTAATAACATACATCAAAGTTGTTTGTTATTCTTTGTTAATTTCTACCAATTTTTGCTGTTTTCGAAGCAATAGTAGTTTTGAGTTGCATACAAACAAACTATAGATGACACTTTCACTAGAAGAAACAATGCTCAGTGGATCTGAGGGAGTTTAGAATCTCTGACCACGATGCACACTTGCTGGAATTTCTTCTGGTTACATCTTCCCAGCTTGCAACTAAAGAGAGCTCTAGTGGCTGTTTCATGCGATAGCTGCCATGGTTAATTTATACTGTGAAAAGTCTAATATGCAGTGCCAGAGAACAGAACATCATCATCCACCATGGTGTAGTGGTTACCATGCTAGCCTCTAGTTCCAGAGGTCGCAGGTTCAAACGTGGCGGAGGGCGATGGATTTTTTTCGGGCATAAAAATCCTTATCACGGCTTCTTTCGGAAGACAAGTAATGCCGGTGGTACTGTGTCATAGATTTACGGCATGTAAACGAACCTCAAGCCTGATAAAGAGGCCTCTGAGCAACATTACCGGTCTTTCATGCCCAATATAGAATGGGACGCTAAGGACCACAGCAGTTAAAGAGCATCCATAAATAAAACTAAATTTAATTTAAGGGAACAGAACATTGAAACTTGACCAAGTCTTCTTCCCTCGTTCCTGGAACCCAGGAAAGCTTCCCATTAATCTCACATTATAATACATGTATTTTAACTTCTCGTTCTGGTTTCTGTTTTTGTGAACCAGTCTTTAAACAGAACATGGCTGCTGTATAATGCAAAGCAGAGCAGTATTGGCTTAATCAGCTTCTTGACACTGCAGTGCTGAACATATCAAAGAGTAAGACATTAGTGGACCACATGATATATGAAGTGTAATTTGCCTGTTTTGCCCTAGCTTTCCTTGAAGGAGGAGGAGTAGAAGTAGTTCTGCATATCTAAACCATAAAAAAAAGTATTAAGCCTAGTACTCTACAATACAAGTGCTTTTGTATTGTACACAATAGAGTTTGTACATTTGTTGCTTGTAAAGTTTATTAATAATTTTTGCTCAAACTTTAATAAAATAATTTAAAAAATAAATATAAAACATTTAGGTGCAAAATAACCCTAATATCTGAATTTATTTACAATAGCTATGCATATAATAAAATTATACACTTCATTATTCAACATTTGCTTTCTTGTTTTTGATGATGCTGGCAATGAAGAATTCTCCTGCTTTATATGAACTGCGAACCAGAGGACCACTTGCAGTGTAGAGGAAACCCATTGAATTACCCACATTTTCCCAGTGTTTGAATTTAGTTGGGGTCACATACTCAACCACCTTCAAGTGCCGTTTTGTTGGCTGCATGTATTGACCTAGTGTTACACAGTCCACGCCAGCAGCCTGCAAATCTATTAAACATATTAGTATTAATAATGGGTTTCGTTGGGTCATATGAATAAACAGCAAGTACTTACTCAAAGTTTATACTCATGATTATGAACACTTTCTGTGATTATATACTCAGCTCAATGAGAGCATACTCATTTTCATAAAAATAAAAGCCTACTACCTCATACAAGTATATACTCATCTTCACAGCCATCTTGTTCACTTAAATATAAGTATATAATGTCATCTACAGTCTTTGACCATATACTAGCTTCGTTGAGTGTGTGGTGTTGTGTTATTTGGCATTCTGAATTAAAGAGGAGTAAATTTTGTTGTATTTGGTTCTGCCCCATCTAAACTGCTCAGGAATTATTCTGTTTTTTATAACAAGTTTCAGCAGAAATGTTAGGGAAATATTAGATCCTTCAAGAAATGAAAAATTAATTGAAGCAACACACACAAAAGCATAGCTGTAAATGAAATTACCAAAACAACAAATAAAATAAAATATTCATGGATTCTTAAGTCATAATTATAAGGTGCCAGATGCAAATTCAAATCAGACTGTTTCTAGAATCCTGGGATGTTTACACTATTTTTCTACGAAACAGATTTGTTATAAGTAACCCAACTTCTTAAGCAACTGAATTTTGGTGTTAGGATTTTACATTGTAAGCTTAATTAATAAATCTGACTTCAATAATACTTCTAGGTTATATTTTCATGCAGCAAAACAGGATTTTGAAACTCCTTGAATGTTCATGGCAAAGCTAAAAAAACCAATAAATAAAATGGTTATAAGCAAAATTAAAGGAATAATTATGTATTGGAAAGTCATAACTCATGAGGTGCTGGATGAACTAACCCGACTCTTTTTAGAATCCCAGGATATTTACACAATTTAGGTGTACTATGAAACAGTTTTCTTATAAAGTTATGAGAAGGTATCTGGATTTTAAGTTAACACTTCACATAGTAAGGTTAATTAATAAAGTTGATTTTCAATGTTATTTCTGGGTTATGTTTTTCTGAAACAATGCAGGATTTTGAAACTTCTTTAATATATATATATATATAGCTATGTTTGTAACTTTTCCTGAGTACTATACAGTTCACAAACTGTGCCACTCTCTTCATATTTAGTTTTAAGTAAAAAAAAATCAATATATACTCAGAAGTGAGCATGCATCTAACTATGCTCAGCACGAGAGGAGAATGAACTCATAAAACTGAGAATATACTAGTTTTTATTCATACCAAATAAGAGTACATACTCTTGTAAGATGGATGCCTGAGTATGTTCTACTCTGCTTCCATTACTTGAGCATGTTCTCAAAATTAAGTAGATACTCAGATGGTTTTATTCTTACCAAACCAAGTATTTACTTGAAAAATTGAAGCATATGCTATATACTAATTTTTATTCATATGACTCATTATGTTGCTATCATAATGCTCCAGTTCAAAATTAAAAATCTGATGTGTTACACTCACATGACTTTCTCTACTCTTGTACAAACTATTTTTACAAACGCTTATTCCCCATATGCTTCATGTTAGTCAAGATATTGAGATGTTAATCGTATTGCTAATATTCTTGTACATGCAAGGGGAATTGCTAGGCTTAAAGCGATAGTAAAATATTTTAAGAGCTGGTTGCTATGTGGAGTATTCCATTCTCTTTGCATTACCAGGACAAAAAAAATGAATAAGGAATTTGAGAAAAAGTATAAGTATTGGAAAATTTAAGGGAATAACAAGCAATATCTCGAAAATGGTTCACTCAACAAAAAAATGCATATGACATAAATTGTTTATTTTAATGCGATCTACATTTTTTGTGTAGTAAAATTTTGTCTATCTCTTATGGTTTACCAGTTATGAAAAGTCATTCACAATGAAGAATACTTTTGGAGACATTCCCAGAAAATTCGAGATATACATTTCCTTTTTCATGAAAATATCTTAAACATATGATATTTTAATCAAAATCGAATGTTCCATGTAAAGGGTAATCTGGGGTGGGGGGGATTTTCTTGAAAACCTTCGTGTCGCATCTCTGGAAGATACTGAACCTAAATACCAAGTTTGGTGTTTATCCGACTGTTCGTTTCTGAGTTATGCTGTTCACAGACACACAGACAGACAGACAGACACACACACATACACACACACACACAGACTTACTATACGTAGTAGAGAAAGTAAAAATATTAAATAAATATTTGGCTGCATATTTTATACTTAGTAATATATACTGTTGAATAGATGAATTACAACTTTTGTTACACCTTCATACAAAAATGGAGCTTAGTCAATGCTTACAGTAGCAGAATGATACAAGAACTTCAAGAATAACAAGAAAAAACAAACTCTTATACAAAAAGAGGGAAATAAGTTTATAATTATAGTTAGTTCTCTGTATGAGCAGATTTAATTAACTACAGACTGATATTATTCAAAAAAGAAAAACCAGATAGTTCGGAAGGTCAATGTGGTTGTATTGAATAGTTAACACATTATTAAACATTATGTACATTTATCATCCAGTGTTTGTGTGACTGGTTTATTCCATATTTGTGTAGTGTTGCTCTCCATCTTCCTACTGCTGATTCTAATGACATAAATGGAATGTATACTTTTTAATATAGAGTATTATTTTAAAAATTTTTGTTAGTTATCATGTTATATAAATACATAGTTGCAAGACTACTCATATATCTATAAGCTGCATTAAGTTCAACTTAATAGCCAGATGCTATAAAATAACTGGCCATTAAGTACAACTTGTTTGAACTTTAATCTATAAGAAGTTGTGATTAAAGCTCCACTTTAAGAATACGTATTACATCATGCAACTGTGAACATTAACCCTGAAGCATCTTAGTATTTGTTGATTCATTTATTCTTTGTGTGACTGCCTGGTATATGACAAGACAGGAATGAAAAGTCTGATGTGTTGCAGTTATATGACTTTTTCTACTCATTTTTAAAAAAAAAATGTTCTTAAAAAGCTTATTATTCTAAAACCAATAGCGCTTCACAGTTAGAAAAGTGTAAGTATTTGAAAATTCAAACCAATAACAAGGAATATCTTGGAAATGGTTAATGGCAAAAAATTTTTGACATAAACTATAAGGTTTAACAAGATCTACAGTTTTTGCATAGTAAGGTATTGCCTATCCCTTATGGTTAACCAGTTACACAAGTCATTCAGAATGAAGAGGATTTCAGAGGCTATTCTCAGAAAATTCAAGATAAATTTTGTCTCATAAATATCTTAAACATATGGCATTTTAATAAAAATATTTGTAGCCATTTTTGAGAAAATAAAAAATAACAAAAATGTTCCATGTAAAAAGGGTGCAAATTTCTTGAAAATCTTTGTATCACATCCTTGGAGGTTGCTTCACTTAAATACCAAGTTTGATACTTAATAACTTTTAGTTTTAGTTATACTGTTCTCTCTCTCACAACACAAATGTACTAGTGTAAGTAATATTAATTATAACAAGTAAACCAAAGGAATTAACCATAGAATAAGAATAACTTAAAAACATACAACTGTGAATAATTTATAATCAAGCATGTAGCATTACTGCTTTGTAATGGAGCATGTTGTAAATAAATTATTATTCATTAACTAAAAAAAAAAAAAAAAAAGAAAGAAAGAAAAAAAACACGTGCACGCACACACATACACACACACACACACAGAGGTCATTTTCTAAAAATGCACTTTTTGGATTCAGGGAGCCTCAAAACATGTATTTGTGGTGAAATCTCAACTTCAAATTTTTGGGTGGAATACAATACCTCCTCTTACCTATTACAGGTAAATGCAGGGAAAGTACAAGTAGAAGGGTATAATTCCTTCATAGCCATCCTGGAAACCTCTGGTTCTTATAATTTAAAAGTAATTTTAGAAGCACATGAACAAAGAAAGAGAAGCATAAAAATTTTAGTTTCTTTGTTATGACCTTTCTCTTGTAAAGGATATCGAGAGAGACGGAAAAAGAATTACTTGGATAATTTATTTTGATATATGGATAATTGTTTAGATAATTTCTTGAGCTCAACAAACTGCTTTAGTCACTAATTACTGCTTAATTTAAAAATGCATAATTACTTAAGCTACTCTAAAAAGCAGTTTTATAGCTCTTTTAATAAAACAAAGTTTACCCTTGGTTTCTGTTGGAGGCAAGTGGTTAGCGGCACTCAAAATGTTTTCACCTACATTAAATATAAATTAAAAGAACATTAAAGATAGAGTTGATATACAAAAAAATGCCAAGGAAGACTGCAGTGGTCTTATTTAGGATGGCAACTGGCCACAATTGCCTCGCAAAACATCTCTATAAGATACGATGCCTACATACACCCAAGTGCCCTCTCTGTGAAGAAGATATCATCCTGAACAAACAGCATCTCACCAAATGCAAAGGCCTTAAAAGTGATAACTTACAGACTTTATATTGGGAAGCCAGAGGGAAAATGATGCGGATCAATTAATCCCCAGTGCCATTGGTGAACAACAACATTACATATTAGGTTGGCTTCAACAACTGTGTCATCCTTCGTACTCTAGGGGTACCTCTAGTTTCCAAGGTTGCAGTTCAAATCCGGTGGAGGGCGTAAAAATGCTTAGCATGGCTTCCTTTGGAAGGGAAGTAAAGCTGGTGGTGCTATGTCGTACATTTACAGTACATAAAAGAACTTCAAGCCTGACAAATAAGCCTCCTAAACAAAATTTCTGGTCTTTCATACCCAATACAGAATGGGACGCTAAGAACCCTGATAGTTAAAGAGCGTCCATAAACAAAACTCAATTTAATTTAATTTTTTCCAACTGTCTCAATAGTTTAAACATTCTCGCAAACTGACTGCATTGCTGTACTGCAATCATGCATTTCCACATATTTCTGATGCAGTCTGGAACCATCCAAAATGGCATATACAGGACAATTTTGTAACTTCATTGTTAAGAAGGTGACTACAATTATTTGTTATGCTTAAAGAACCGCTCTTAAAAAATGTGCAGCTATTTGGCATTCTATAACCTGTTTGTTATCGCGATATTGGTTTTGTTGCGATTTGTTAGCTCACTGGAGTGACTAATAGAAAATTCATGCACTCTGCAACATCATTTTGTTTTTACACTGTGTCAGCGCTGTAATACTGATACCGAGTGATTTTGTTACTTTTTCTTGCCAACATGGAGACAAAGTATGCTATGAAAAGTCACATGAAAAATATAAAATATATGTGGATTTTTAAAATGTGCACCCACTGCTTAGAATAGCATTACTTAGATCTTCTTGTGACCCCAAATAATTAAGACGTTTTATGGGGAAAGCTCGCCAAGCTGTTGAACAGGCTGTGGCAGTGGCCCTGTAAAATGAGTTTAATTTTAGATTACAAATGACAGACAAAAGAATTAGCAATGCAGTTTCATACTGTTTTGAGCAAGTTTTACTAACTCATATCAACCTGCAATTATTGCTTAATTTTGTTTATAGTTTTTTGGCTTCTAGCCACACTTTTTAAAGATACAAGTGGTCATGCAGATTTTTCTGAAATGTTAATGCATAATGCATGTCAAGCATAAGTAGGTACATATTCTTTTATTCATGATTTGGCAATGTTCAACTTTAGTTCAGTTCTGTGGACATGTTCTTGCATCTTAACCTTTGAATGAAAATCATTACTGATATATAATAAAATCTATATTACTTTAGGTATTCATTACGTGGAAGGTTGTAGTGAAAAGAAAGGTTAGTTTCACTAGTAGTGTTATCTGGGGGAATGTTACAGCTACAAGGATTTTATTTCAGATTATTTTTCATACACAATTTTACTATGTATAAATTATAATTTTATAATCCAACTGACTGTTATGTTCTTCCTCTTTCAGCAGCATCAGTACAAATACAATTTTTATGGCTATGAGAAACTGGTAAATAGCCTTCTGCTAGCAATTCTTTTAGCAGATAACTGTTAGTTTTTATTACGATGCAAGATTACACAATATTTATTTTCCTATTAAAAATTTGTCTCTTAAAAGTTATGTTGGGAGCATCATTTACCAATGCTTTCACACTGAACATCGCTTACTCAAGTGTAATCCGTAACATTTATATTTTAAGCTAAAACAAAAAATAAGCATTTGATAATTAAAATGACAAGCCTTCTATAGTGCTTTTCTTCTTTCAGCAGCACTAAAGTTACATCTATGTGAATCTGTTGTTTAACAAATGCATTAGTATGAGGGTCTCGCGGTTTGTTGCATTCAACAACCAAATCTTTATTACCAAAGTTTTGTTACGAAGTTACAGAATTCCAATCAATTGGTTAGCAGCTTCAACAGTTTGTTAAGCCTTAACAAAACATACAGAATAGAAACATACAATATAGTGTATATCCAGAACCACTTTTCTTGCAACCAGTACCAAATCAAAGCATGCAGATTAAGCAATACATGGGTCCACATATGAACTGATTAGAAATTATTATACAACAAATCCATTGATAACATCTGTAATGCACTTTATTCTTGAAGAAATGTATTCATTGTGTATCACTTCAAAAAAATATCATTTTTCTATTTTACAAGAAAGTGCCATTCTCATTTGCTACCTACACAACTTATATAATACCGACAAAAACTGATTACACATTCTTTGCCAAAAAAAAAAAAAAAAAAAACTGAATGGCAAAAGATGATATATTACCTAAATGCTTGGAGCCTTGAAAAGCAAAGTCAGGTGTGTAAAAACATTTAAGTGAATAATGCATTGTGTGTGATGAAGTGCTCTTTCACATTAACAATATGGAGGTATTACTTAAAACACTGAATCAGACTGAGAAATTCAACGTTATGGCTCGGATTCAAACTACGGAAATTCGCCTTGAAGGTTTACCAGCGTACTTGAATCAGATGAGACTGTTAAATGTGCATATAGGCATTTCACCATGGTAATTCAGTGGTAGAGCATCAGTTTGGAAAGCAGAAGATACATTGAGTCTTGGCTTGGCATTGAATTTTTCAAACTGGATTCGACTTTGTGTAATGTTTCACTATATTTTATGCCATGGTTGTTCTTGGGGATTCAACTTATGTGCACCACAAGATTTTCATGTTTTGAGCCATCATTGGTATTAGTCCTAAACTGTAAGCACAGTACAAACTTGATATTTTTAAAAAATTAAGTGCAGTTACCTTCTAAGGTCTGCTGAACTTCTTCATCCGTTTCTCCAAGTCCAAGCATTATTGAGGACTTTGTAATCAAATCTGGTTCCATGGTTTTGGCTGCTTTCAGTACATCCAACGACTGTCTGTAACAGTTGAAAAATGTTTACTCTAATTTAGAAGTATGATGCCCACAATTTATTTGCACCATGAATTACAAAGCAAATAGGACAACAATGACTTAATTGAAATATATCAATAAGTTGTAGCCTTTCACTTCTGTCAAGAAAACCACATATTTAAGGAAAAAGCAAAATTATTAGATAAGAGAAGAAACATTATCTTTTATTTTCTCAACACTCATGTATATTTATTTATGTACCTTCTCTTAACCTCAAAAGGACTAACAACACGATGAAAGATGCAACCAGCAGGTATACAGTGAGCGTTTATAAGATCTGAAATGTTCTGGCAAGAAACACTTGCAGAACTCATAAAAATTACACTTTAGGTGATACAGCTGAATTCCTGTCTTGAGTTTGGTTATAAATGCTCTCCAAGCAGCTTCAAAAGGAATGTAATAGATTCATTCCTAATACCAAAATGTTCCTTGAAAAAACACACACACACACTCTCACTCTCACTCTCTCTCTCTATTTGTGCTCTATTTAATCCCATAGTAACATACTACATTATGGTGCTCTCCAATATTTACTTCTGCAGTAATTTACTCTGGGATTATCAGAAAGGAGTCAAATACTTTGGAGGTAGTTTATTCTTGTATGGAAGTCTCCAAGTGTTGAATAGAAGTTTACTAAAAAAAAATCTAGGTTGGTGCACACCGCACTTATGGTCTCTTTATTTAACTCATTCACATCATTTGAACGGGCCTTGCACACACCTTTTGGGCATATGAATTGTATGACGAGCTTAGCTCGCAATGCTGCATTGCTCTACATAACTACACATAGTTTAGGTTTCTTCTCACAGATATGTATATGTTTTGAATGAAGTGCTGACATATGATGTTTGTTATTTCTGCAGTATGATCTCACCAACTGTGTTTCAACCAAGGAAAAATAATTTTATTCTTCTTGCAATTGCATCAGTAGTCATCATGACCACAAAAAGAATCTGTGTGGATGACAAAAAGGGTTTGAGAAAACTGATACAAAGTATACAGTGATAGTGAAAGTAGTGATTTTTCTGAATATAAAAAAAGACTGAAAAAAGTTCTAGTAACAGTGATAATGAATCTAGTGCAGAAACCAGTGAGGAAAATAATTATGAAGCCAATAGTGATGCGCTAAGCCCTTCAAAACACATTCATACTATGATGCAGAAAAAATAGTGTGACTAGAATTGGACTGAAACTGACAATAAGCCCGTTCTCTACTCTTTTACTGCAAATAGTGGTGTTTGTAAAGACTTACTAAACTAGTATGTGTCGCAGATGCCATTTGTGCTTTCAAATGTTTCAGAGTATATGAAGCCATTGCTTGACAAAACGTGTTACGGAACCAATGTTTACGCAACAAGGCAATTAAGCAATTCGACAGAAAAATGTTGCAAGACGATTAAAAATGGTCTAACACTATGGCAGAAGGGCCTATATTGTTATTTTGATGTCTCAGGTGCAAAAATCGAGTATTCAATTGTACTGGAGCAAAAACTGGTGCCTCGACACCTAACTGTAAGTAAAAAATCTGATGTGTTACACTCACATGACTTTCTCTACTCTTGTACAAGCTATTTTTACAAACGCTTATTCTCCATCTACTTCATGTTAATCGAGATAAACATTTGCAGACTCTATCTTATTGCTAATTTTCTTGTAGATGTAAGGGGAGTATATATTTACAAAGGCAATATAGAAATACAGTAGCCTTTAAGCACATGCATCTCTCTTAATAGCTGGTTGCTATACCCCCGCCGCTATAACGTTGCACTTGACAGTTCGTGTGGCTTCGCGTAAGGTTGGCTACATCGTGGTTGCGACGTTGCCAGAGTGGCTAGTAAACAACAGCTGATTGTTCTCATTTCTATCGTGTCTAAGCCGCATACAAAAAGTGTACTGAATAATAACTATTTCGTATTATTATTGTTAATTGAAAATAACTCTGCATAAACATTGCAGCGTATGTAGAATAAATTACGCAATTTTGACAATATAGAAACAAAATAATACAAACTTCCTGCTACAATGAGGAGAAATAAAACAAATTATAAGCATGCTATAACAAAGTTGTCGAATTAGTGTGGAGCGACATTAAGGCTTATGTGAGGGAAAACAATAAGTTATTTACCATTACCGAGGTGGAAAGGCTTTTGCGGGAATGTGTGGCTACGGTGGACGCGGCTTCGTGGAAAAAGAAAGCGGATCATGTGCATAAGCTAATAAGAAAAGCACAAGAAATAGACGGAATTATTAGTGAGTGTGAACCATTGATGATATGCCTTGGTGAAGATGATGACAATGATGCTTCCGAGGATGACGATGACGACGACGGGGATTTGGATGGAATTGAGCCATTGCAGTTTTAAATGGATGAGTGAAAATAAAAATTCGTGAATCAATTCGCCGATCGCCGACATTGTCGCACTTAAGTTTTGTTTAAATAAATAATATGAATGAAATATGTATAAAATAGATAAATATAAATAAATGTATAAACGAACAATAACAAAACTATCAAACAATAACCACAAATCTAAATAACAATGAACAATATGTAGCTTGCAAAGAACAACTCGACGCTCTGCTAGAGATTCACAAACTGAAGCAGGTGGTTGGGAATAGTTACATCCGGCAACAGAGCCCATTCTAGATCCGGTTCCGCTTTGTCATCGACCATCCGGAATGCTGCCTTGTGATTGGCTTAGGAAGTCAAACGGTTGAAGCTTTTCATCTGTTTTTTCGCGAGTGTACCAACTTAAACGCTAGCTGTCAAGTGCAACGTTATAGCGGCGGGGGTATAGGTGCAGCACCATTCCCTTTGCCACAGATTAATACTCTTTGCATATCCAAGACAAAAAAAATGAATAACGAATTCCCATTTGAGAAAATAAGTATTGAAAAATTTAAGGGCATAACAAGCAATATCTCGAAAATGGTTCACTCAACAAATTAGAAATTAGAGACAGTGAAGCGAAACAATAATTTAATTGAAAAGTCAGTTAGAAAAAAGATGAAAACGAAAGCAAGCGATGTTTTCAAAACATGTTCGATTAACTTAAAATAAGGATAGTTATTTGGTTTAGTATATCCACCACTCAAGATTAAATTACATTATTATTATACAATTTTACTTATAGAACTTACAATTTTCCTATTTTTAACCTGTTGCTGAGCAAATAAACATTTTAGTGCATTTTCTCTGAAAAGAAAGAAAAGAAAAAGGAACAGAAAAAAACTCACCTATATTGCGCTCGTCTGTCTCGGACATATGGAGTTAATGCCTCCACTGTCTCTATATTATGGGCAAATACATCCAAACCAGATTCAACTATTGTCTTCACTGACTTCAGATCTCCTCGAAAATCTGGCACCAAGCATTCCACCAGGATATTTTCATTTCTTCAGACAGAGAAAAAAATTGGTTTAGTTGTAATTCATGAAAGGCCAGTGTTTTCAAACAAAATTTATTAGTACATTAACATACCGCTTTTTAATTTCCTGCACTGTTTCTGCAAAATGCTTAGCTCCACCATCAGACAAATCTGTAAATAAAAATAATGTTAATGACTTTAAAAATAAAAATAAAACATAGTTATGATCTCCATGGAACGCAAAAGATGAGGCAGTAAATTTAATAAAAGTAATTATGTAAGCATGCATTCTTAATATCCCAAATTTCTTATAATTTATATATTTTTAAGTTCATAACAGCATTAAACTGAAGTTCAAAAGCTCACCGAATTGGAAAAAGAAATACAAGAAGGTACTGAAATACAAAATGAAAAATTCAATTGTATCAGCTACATAAGTAATGTGGCTGAAGTGGTTGAGAAGGTGCTAATTAATAATACTCAGCCCCTTTTACTTTCTCTACCACACACATAGTAGCTCGAAAAGGTATTGCATTCCACCAAAAAATTCAACCGAGATTTCACCGGAAATACATGTTTTGAGACCCCTTGAATCCAAAACAGGCATCTTTAGAAAAAGGTCCTTGTGTGTGTCTGTAAACAGCGTGACTCAAAAATGACTCAGATAAATGCCAAGGTTCAGTTCCTTCTAAAGATGCGACACAAAGATTTTTAAGAAAATCCCCCCACCCCAAACTACCCTTTACATAGGACATTTTTCAAAACTTTTAATTTTCTAAAAAAATTACCTACAATTTTTATTAAAATACCATATATTAAAGATATTTACATAACAAGCAGAATGTATATCTTGAATTTTCTGGGAATAGCCTGTGAAGTCCTCTTCATTTGGAAGGAATTTTGTATAATCTTGCATAACTAGTAAACATTAAGTGATAGGCAAAACATACTACACAAAAAATGTAGCTCTCTTTAAAACAATTTATTTCAGATAAATTTCTTTGTGGCATAAGGCCACATTAGTAATGATACCCATTAGTAATAGTTCAAATTGTTCATTACTTGGTCATTCTTTTGAAGTCCTATCAACATTCAGTTGTTTCTCACAATTGCATGGAAACTATTGAATTTTAAGGCCAGCATATTGCATTCACTTCTTAAACATTTGACTAATCACTTTGTATCTATAACGAAATGTGTAATGTTGCTATTTCTGCAAAGGTTTATTTGGTTTAAAATGTAATAGATAGAAAAATAAGCTTTAGTACGAATAATTTGTATACCCACTAATAAACGATAGAGGGTAGAGAAAGTCATGTGAATATATCACACCAGGTTTTTACTTCTTCTAACATTTACCTATGGTAAGCGGAGGAAGTATTGTATTCCATCCAAAAAATTGATATGAAAATTACATTAGAAATAAATTTTTAAAGTGTCCTGTTTGCAAGAAAAGCAGTTTTTAGCAAAAATTTGAGTGCATCTGTGAACAGCATAACTCAAAAACCGACAGTTACATCAATATTTAACTTCTAAATTATGTCTAGGGGATTTTCCAGATACAGCCAAAATGAAAAGCTAACAAGTCCTAGAGTGGTGTAGGATATTTCATTACATGGTTCATGTTCGGCCAGAGTAGATACCTGAGCTTATCCAAATGTGAAGTTACCCTCGTCACATGGTCATGTGGTGCAGACTCACAGAACACATGTACCCTCAGCTGTCTAGTTTGCTGTTGATCAACATGCTCACCATGGAGAGCTTTGATATAATGAAGCGTTAAAAGGGAAAAGATATGATCTCAAAGATGGTTACAAGTCTTGAATCACAGGGACCTTCAGAATGGGCTTTCAAGATGGGTTTGTAATGGAAAATCATTTGTCTTATTTTAAATTAAGTAATTCAAATCAGACAGTGAAAGCAGCTTGGAATAAATCATGAAAAGGAATCTGAAATGTGCCTATAGACCAAAATTAGTAACAGTCTTAAGAGGAAATCATTCAAAATATTACATTAAAAGCCTAACATTTAGTCCAAACTGAATTACGAAATCTGATATAGGTGCAGAACTAATCAAAAGAAGCAACTGACATGCATGACGTTCACTACTACAATAGTTGTCCTCCAATTTTCCAGAAGTGCTTATCACAGAACTATTCATATATTAACCAACAAAACAGAATAAACTAGCAGAAATACTTAGCATTGCCCAGGGCTTTGACAGTTTTGGTAAAACATTAATTTTCCAAACATTTGTTTATTTACATGTATATAAATTAAAGCAATTACAATGTTGCTGGTATTAAACTCCTTTAATTTGTTTACCTCACCTTCATTGTGCTAAATGTCCTATTCATACTGAAATTTTTATTGCCTTCCATTCAACATTTTCCAACCCAATCAGAGGTAGTTTTTTGCATTACCAACTTTAAAATAAAGAAAGTAATGTTATATATGTTGAACCTCCCTTATACGTTATTCATTTTTTGCAGATATATGTTAAACATTTTAGGCAACAAAACTTATTCATTAATACTTACCTCAATTATACATTCCTCATTAATATGTTACATCTTCTAGTCTTCAGGTACTAAATATATTCAGTTATTTATACACTAGATATTTAAGATATATTATGCATAATATCTGTATACTGTATCCTAGCTGTCACAATACAAAACAGTAAGCATGTTGGGTGAGGCATTAATATTTTCGGAACGCATTAACTGCTGCACACTTGTTAACAACAGTCAGGAAAGATCATTCTTCCTCAAGTTGTATTTGATGATGCTGATGACAACTATGATGAAGTATGCCTAAATAATGAAAGGGTTCCCAGCGTGCATGAGGCAATTCAAGCTCTAGAAATTACACAACAAATATTTTATTTTCGCAAAGCCTAAATGATGACAGCATTTCTGAATTAAGAGCATATAATTGATTAATGTATGACTGTGTGGAAAAATAAAAAATTGTCAATTACTTAAAATCACTTTTTCTGTGGCATAAGCCATTTCTGAGATATTCGTTATTAAAGGCTCGAATTGTTCAATACTTGTCATTCTTTTAAAGTCTCATTGATTTTCAGTTGTTTCTCATGATTGTATGAAACAGTATGGGATTTAGGTCGGCACATAGCGTCCAGTTCCTAAACATTTGACTGTTGCTGTTCTCTTTGTATCTGTAACGAAATGTGTAATGCAACTATGCAAAGATTCATTTGGATTAAAATGTAGTAGATATAAAAATAAGCTTTTGTAAGAAAAAATTAAATTAAATTGTTTTATTTATTGATGCTCTTTAATTGTTGTGGTCCTTAGCATCCCATTCTATATTGGGCATGAAAGACTGGTAATTTTGCTCAAAGACCTCTTTATCAGGCTTGAGGTTCTTTTATATGCTATAAATCTATGACATGAGACCACCGGCTTTACTTCCCTTCTGAAGGAAATCATGTTAAATATTTTTACAACCGAAAAAATCCATCGCCCTTAGCTGGGTTTGAACCCGCAACCTCGGGAACTAGGGGCTAGCATGGTAACCACTACACCACGGAGGACAACTTTCATAAGAATAGTTTGTATACCCCCTAATAAAGGAGAGGGCAGAGAAAGTATCACATCAGATGTTTTTAATGGGAGCTTTTCTATTGTTTTAATTTGTGGAGATATGTTACAACAAATCTGGCATTTTCAGGTGCACACCGATGGACTTCAGATGGTTTAAGAAATCTCAATTCTTGGCAATAAACTTAATATAAAAACTGTAGTTATGTACTTCAGTCTAGTTACAGATAATTAAAAATATTTTTAATCCATTTAAGGTTTAATAAGGGTAGACTAAAGGTTTTAATATTTGATGAATAACTGAAACTCAGTCTCTCACATGTGAATATATTTTCTTGCTCATGATGATGTTTAATAGCAAAACTCTATATGAATTTATAAGCCATTTATAAGTACAAAACTTCAATACCAGGCAAAAGAGTTATTTTCACAGACCAACAACAAATTTAACTTGCTATCAAAAAGGAGTACATGGTGGAAGGTGATCTATTTGCTGGTTTTAGGTTTTGAGAAAAAGGTCGAAATTGCTTAATATTAACTCTATTTTAAATGAGAATTTTATGAAACTTAAATACTTTTTAAAATATTTCTTAAAGGAGATTGAAAGATAAATATTTTCTGCATGTTTAAATATATTCTGAATTAAAACAATTCATACTCTTACAATTATTCTAAGGTTTTGAAATTTGTCTCACTTGAATCTAAATCATTAGCCACAAGATACACAACATGACAACACTAAGATCCAAAGAAACACACTCATTTGTTTGCTTATAAAGAAATGCACTTCACCTGTTGCTTAATGCACTTATCACTTGTTTTTGAAACAGCAGATTATAAGTTACAAAATGGCCCGCTTTACTAATGTCGAGCATCTTGAAACGCTACTCATTTATGGTGAAAGATCGTAATGTGGTACATGTGGCAAGAATTTATCAAGCAAGATTTCCAAAGAGACGAGCACATCATAAGACATTTGTTTTCATCTGTCAGAGAGTTCTAGATACAGGAGGCATATTTCCTCATTTTGAAGCAATTGGTCAAAGAAATGTTGCATAAGAAGAAGAAATCCTTCACTTGGTGGAAGAAGATCCTGGAAGCAGCAACCATGGTACAGCTCACACTATCGGCGTATCCTAATGGACTGTTTTGAGAACATTAAAATAGAATTCCTACGTCCTTATCTTACTCAGCACATCCAGTATCTCTCTGAAGCAGATTATGCACCAAGGGTAGCATTTTCCGAATGGTTTCTTCAATAAGGAGGAGACTCTGCCCTTAAAATTGCTGGATGAAGCAACGTTTACTGGAATAACTAATTACCATAATGTACACACCTGGGCTTAGAATCCACACACAATAAAACAAGACAACTTTCAGCACAGATTTTCTGTAAATGTTTGGGCAGAAATCATAGGAAACAACGTTAATCGGTCCATGGATTCTTCCATGGGTTTTCCATTTCTTCAAGAAACTATCAGTTCTGCTTGAGGATGTTCCCCTGGCAGTAAGAAATGATATGTGGCTATTACATGACGTTGCACCTCTGCACATAAGTAGAGCCGTGTACAGCCATCTACGCAACACCTACGTAGAATGCTGGATTGCTCGGAATAGACCAATAAGATGGCCACCAAGATTGCCAGATCTAAATGCAATTGAGTTTTTTCTTTGGGGCAATATGAAAATTCTGTATACATTACAGAAGTGCCTGAAGTGGAAATGTTGCAAGAAAGAATACTATGAGCAGCAGAAATAAAAAACAACCTGGACATACTTTGGAGAGTGCAGCAGACATTGTGAAGCATTTATGTTGGCAAGGGATGCACATTTCGAACAATTTCTCTAAACATTAAAAAGAAGTTCTCATTGATTTTCTGTTCTTGTCTTGCTTTAATTATTCACAGAGTTTTATAATTCACAAAGAAAGGAAGCATAATTTTGTAACTTGGGTTTCTCAAGCTTTTATTTACCTTTATAAATAAGGGGTCCTATTAATAATTTGAGTAATATTGTAAATGCCTCCTTAGTTCCATATTCTGTATGATATTTAGGTTACATTACAATCATGTATAGTTTTCTGTTTATTTGTTCATTGCCATAGCAGCAGAAGCTGCTTTAAAAAATATCTATGTAAAATGGCCTATTATTCTGCACAGGAATTCTTTGTAAACTGTGATGTTTACTCTACCCATTGGTAAGCTGAGTATCTTATATCTGCTTAATGCATATAATGTGCTCATGTTAGGCTGAATTAGATGAAATGAACCTGCACAATCTATACTGCAAAAGCTAATATTGTTTTGCATTGCATGTACTATAACTGAAGTGGTGAATGAAAAATTTGTGTCCTGCATGGTATTTCTGGCTTAAATGATCAGTGATAGTTTCTCATGAGGAGGGGGGGGAGGAGAAGAAGAAACAAAAGAAAGTGTAGTAACGTGGTTGAAGGTGTTTGCTGTATGATGTATTTAATATACTGGAGCTCTTCTCACTATGGGATCTCATGAATGAAACAAACAAATGAAAGCATACTCGTTACAGCATGCAGCAATTGTTTCAAATGGAAACACATTACAAGGTTTCAGGCATTGTTCAGTATTCCATTATGGTCTTACTCCACTTCCTGTGGCTACAAAAATTAAGTAAAAATAAAAAAAGTGCATTTATTTCCTCCTGCCTGGTTCCAGTCAGTTACATATTATAAACAATTTCATCACAGCATTTTTAGTTAGTTAAGTTTCAAAGCCTTTAGTTTCAATTTGGAAATACTCAACTGCAACCTTGAACCTCTTTATCTTAACTACCCTTAATTTTGTATAGATTTCAAACCAAATTTAAGATGTGTTGACAAATTTTGCCCAAATTCTTGTGTATTAAACACCTACTCCTAAATGCAGTGGTTTGCCTAAAATCTGAAATCTGTAGGTGGTTCTCAATTTTTAACTACCCTTAATTTTGTACTGATTTTAACCCAATCTGGAATGTGTTGACAAATTATGTTTAAACCCTTATATGTAAAATCTCAACTTCAATCTTGCAGCAGTTGGTCACTTATGCATGCTTACAGACAGATTGAGGGATACTGGGGGGTGAGGAGGGGCAAGATAAAGAGAGCTATCATTACTTTAATTATATACAGCCCAAGTCAGGTGATGTATGTCATATTAACTTGCTTACAACGTGACAGGGTAACAGTTCCATAAATAATCAGCAAATCATTCAAGCTTTAGACACGCAGATCCTACAGCTATGTTCTGTTGTCCCCCACTCCTCTACTTCTGCAAAAATCTGATGTGTTACACTCACATGACTTTCTCTACTCTTGTACAAACTATTTTTACAAACGCTTATTCTCCATATGCTTCATGTTAATCGAGATGTCAATCTTATTTGTAATTTTCTTGTAGATGCAAGGGGAATATGGTAGCTTTTAAGCGATAGTCAAATATTTTAACGCTGGTTGCTATGTGGCACATTCCATTCTCTTTGCATGTCCAGGACATAAAAAAATGAATAACGAATTTGAGAAAAAGTATAAGTATTGGAAAATTTAAGGGAATAACAAGCAATATCTCGCAAACGGTTCACTCAACAAAAGAAATGTATATAACATAAACTGTGTATTTTAACGCGATCTACATTTTTTGTGTAGTAAAATTTTGTCTATCTCTTATGGTTTACCAGTTATGAAAAAGTCGTTCATAATGAAGAATACTTTTGGAGACATTCCCAGAAATTTCGAGATATACATTTTATTTGTCATGACAATATCTTAAACATATGATATTTTAATCAAAATCGTTAGAGCCGTTTTTGAGAAAATTAAAATTTTCGAAAAATGTTCCATGTAAAGGGTAGTCTGGGGTGGGGGGATTTTCTTGAAAACCTTCGTGTCGCATCTCTGAAAGATACTGAACCTAAATACCAAGTTTGGTGTTTATCCGACTGTTCGTTTTTGAGTTATGCTGTTCACAGACACAGACACACACACACACGGACATGTTTCCAAAAATGCTTTTTTTGGATTCAGGAGGTCTCAAAACATGTATTTCCGGTGAAATCTCGGTATCGAATTTTTGGGTGGAATGCAATACTTCCCCTACTTACTATACGTAGTAGAGAAAGTAAAAATATCCCTCAGCTACACTTTGCAGTAGGGACCTCAACGTTGGGCTACGCCTTGCGGCTTAGGGCCCTCATTAACGTCTCTGGTCTGGACTCATATATCAAATCTAATCAGTATGAAGTAAATCTTGCTGATTAGATGGGGAACAAAGCCCCATGGCAGCTAATTAGAGAAGTCCATGTGCTCCAGAATCCGTATAAGATTCTTCCCCACCTGCTCCCGTAAGCTATCAAGTTGTAAAAAGTTCAGAAAGAAAATAATCAGGCATACGTGATAAAGTCAGGTCCCTGCGCTTAGCTTCCATATCCACCAAATTCCACCTTCCCCTCCATGCAACATGGTTCCCCCACCACTGCCTTATACACGCAACATGGTTCCCCCACCACTGCCTTATACTGCCTTACTGAAACTGACAATAATAGCGTGCAATAATGCAGCGAGGGGGTGAGCTGTTTATCATTACTGCCTTACTGAAACTGACAATAATAGCGTGCAATAATGCAGCGAGGGGGTGAGCTGTTTATCATTATTGGAAACGTATTCATAATTTTCATTGGATATAAAAATAGACGCTAATGTTGGCGCGTTTTATTAGCCAATTGCAGTTCAGTTATAATCTTTAGGCATATCGGTGTGTAGGAGCACAACGCACTGATACGTGAAATTGTCGGGACCCTGTGCTTGCCTGCCATATCCACGTGAATGACATGCAATTTATTTTATTTCAAAGAATTGGGGCAAAGAAGGAATAGTTTGCACGCAAAAGAAATCTAATTGATTGACTGCACCTTCTATGGTAGCAAATTGACTTGTAACTTCGAAAAAATTCATGTCGAACGAACAGGTCTAAATGTGCTAGCAGAATGAGGCATTCGCGCTAAAGTTTTCAAACGCAGAGGTGGAGAACTAAATTAGGGGAAAAGGTAATCACGTGATCATTATGGTGGGGGCTATCACGTGGTTAAGAGTAGTGGGGGCACTCTTACCGTTCGTGCGAGGAGAATGACGGGTAAGCGCACGGGCCCGACTTTATCACTATTACCAATAATCAGTATTATATATTTCTTCTATAAGACTATATTTATATTTCTTTATTTCTAGCAGTCCAGCTTATGGCAATTGTTACTGAGGCTTACCATCTCTATCAACAGAAGTCAAAACAACATAGTCAAGGCCCCAGGAAGCTATGGCTTTGGCAGTATTCACTGGTTCATTATGGTCTGGAGGAGGAGGATTACGAGCTGTCTTTACAGAGCAAAAGCGGCATCCCCTTGTACAAGTATCTCCAAGAACCTGTAGAAACATATAAATTGCACTTTTAAGTATAGTGCTACCTTTAACGTCATCAATATATTTTAACTCCATACAACTTTAAAACCTACCATAATTGTGGCAGTAGCTGTTCCATGCTGTCCTCCTCCCCAACATTCACCTATATTAGGGCAGCGTGCCTCTTCACATACAGTGTGCAAGTTCAGCTTCCTTAGCTGATCTTTTATGCGGCTAAAGTTAGTGCCAGTTGGAATAGTGGTTTTTAGCCATGGAGGTAATTTTAGTCGCTCAGATTCACCTTTCTCTCGCTTCAATTTCCCCTCATAGTCACTCCAGTCTTTTTCAGGATTAGTGAGAAACTCTTCAAGTCCTGGACCACTGCTGAGCCTCTGCCGCACTTCTTCAGTAAGTTTATGCCTCACCTTATCATGGGCGGATTCATGGGTGTATCTCTGGCTCTGAATTAAAAAAGAGAGCAAATCACAATCTCACAAACTAAGCTCTTGAACAAATAGAATCAGTGTGGGTAAGAGTAGGAATTGGACAAAGTATAACAAGCAAACTGATATAATGGATTCAAAGAAACTGTATTCACCAAGATTTATAGCAAAAAATATAATTTGTTTCTAATTAATACTTATTCTTTAGAGGCTATATTTGTTATTCCATATTATCTTTCAATCCAGCAAAACTAACCTTTCAATAAATCTGGTAGATGCTAAGTGCTTCTAATTACATAAGCTCTACTTTACATACATGTTCGAAAATGTTCCTTCTAATTGTTTATGAATAAGATATAGTATCACGCGATATGGTAACACGCATTCACATGATTATTTTTATACCTTTCATAGCATTATAACACATGAACATTACTGGACGTTGTGGTTAACATTTATAATCTTGTTTAATTTATTGACTTATGGCTTTTAATTATATTATGTAAGATATATGCGCAGTTACGTGTGATAGTCATGAACCAGAAATCCTGCAGATCATCTTATTCTTAATGTAATAGATCATTACCTACTGGGATTCGTCAAAACAATTGATCTAACCTCAATTACCGTCTTCTGATTTAACCTCTGTAAAAGATTGTGACGAAGCATTTTATCACAAATGCCCAAATCCTATTAGATTTGCAAGTGTATAACTTAGAGTCCAGTGAGGTTCATCTTTTAAACCCCATTTCGTCACACAGTGGTCACACATAAACAGCTGATACACTCGCAGTACCACAGACATGCGCTCCGCTGAACTGTTTACGTAACAATACCAAGTTCTACCAATGTCGGCAATGTCTGTTTTTGAAAAACAATATTTGAAATTCCATACTCCTTGCATAAACACCAGTAAAAACGAATAGCGCTTAGCATTTGCAAAAATGTTCACATGACTTTCTCGATCCACTTCATTTTATGTAGTTCTACAAACTATTCTTACAAAAATAGTTTTGTATATACCTACCTCATGTTAATCTGCATAGCAGATCACTTGCATGTTGACAGAAAAAAAAATAATTTTATTTATGGACGCTCTTTAACTACTGTGGTTCTTAGCGTCCCATTTTATATTGAGGGTGAAAGACCGGTAATTTTGCTCAGAGGCCTCTATCAGGGTAGAGGTTCTTTTACGTGCCGTAAATCTACGACACGGAACCACCAGCTTTACTTCCCTTCCGAAGGAAGCCATGCTAAGGATTTTTACGCCCGAAAAAAATCCATCGCCCTCCGCCGGGTGTTGATAGAGAAATGTCCTTTCTGATTTCAGAAAAGTTCATCATATTCGCGGATGGGTACAAAATAATAACATGCGTGCAGTCAATTCCACACACAACGTGTGGGAAATCTGTGAAAGTGAAGAATTGCCTTTTATTTTCTGAACACTGGTGTAGGTATATTTATGCGTGTATGTACTTTGCTCTTAACCTCAAAAGCGCTCTAACAACGCAATGAAATACACTGCCAGCAGACGCGTTGTGAACGTTTATTTATAAGATCCCCTGTAATACCGGGATTACGATGAACTTTACTTAAGGTAACATGAAAATGCTGGTAAACTAAAGGTATAATTGGCATGCACTTAACGTAATGGGAATGACTCTTGATTCATAGTTATTTTATTATCAAGCTAGTGCCGATTGGTTCTAATTATCATGTGAAATCAAACTTGACGTAACGGGAAGGAAAAGTTTGACTTTGCCAAACTTTTAAGTTAAATCGCGTTAAGTTAATTCTAAATATCTCCATTTGATGTGGGATATTTGTAGGTAGTTGGAAGATGCTTCATGTTTATATGCCCCATGTATGGAAGCCAATTTGTCGCAGTCACTTCGTGTTATCTTATTGCTGGGCGCCTGTTATTGTTTTATTATTTTGCATTTTGGGTTCATTGTGCTCCGGCTAGCTATTATTATTATTATTATTATTATTATTATTATTATTCAGTCGAGCAAATCTCTTAAACAGGGTGTGTAAGCGGAAAGGATTTTGTTACTCAAAGATAACACTGATAAAAGAATTTGTTTTTACACTTTTATTACCCTCACAATTAAGTTCACATATTGATTCGTGATACACGCCAAACTGAAACTGTTATATTTTCTAATATCACTATAATCACTTATTTACTGCACATTATTAATTCGCGTTTCACATTTATAACAAACTTTAAGACGCGAGAGATTCTGTAGAATTGCGACGTGTACTTTATGTATGCTTCCGTTGAACTACGCGACGTGTAACCTGCGAACGATTCTGATGAACTAACTGTGCGACGTATAACGCGTGAATGCTTCTGTTGGACTCACGAAATCTCCAGCAATCCAGCAATCGAGAACAGGTCGCCCAGGTCTCTCTCTGTATAAGTATCATATGGTTCTGTCATAGCACTATCGCATTCCCGCTGGTTTTTTTTTTTTTTTTTTTTTTTTTTGCTTTTTTTCGTCGAGATCATCAATTTAATCTAAATAATCCATGAACGCGTCAGAGATATCTTCCTCCAAAACGATACGGTATTCTAGTTCATTCAGCAGGTTAATTACTCCACCCAGGTCACAAGAGTAAATCCTAACCTATATTTGTGCTCTATTTAATTCCATAGTAACATACTACATGACGGTGCTTTCCGACATTTACTTCTGCGGTAATATAATCTGGGAGTATCTGAAAGGAGTAAAATTCTTCGGAAGTAGTTTACTCTCGCATGGAAGTCGCCGATGTTGACTTGAATAGTAATTTACTACGAAAGTAGAGCTTACTCCAAGTTGGTGCACGCCGCCCATAGGCTATTGTCATAGCTTCCTTCGGAAGGGAAGTAAAACCGGTGGTCCCATATCGTAGATTTACGGCACGTAAAAGAACCTCATGCCTGGCAAAGAGGTAATTACCGGTATTTCACGCCCAATATAGAATGGGGTGCTAAGGACCGCAGCAGTTAAATAGCGTCCATAAATAAATAAAAAAACTCAAACACATTCCTTTACCACGCACTGAAGCAATACGTCTGACAACACCGCTATAATGTGAACTCTCGAATGAGTAAATACCCATTTCCTACGAGAGGCTATGTGAGCCAGAAGCTCGACCATTTCGTGTTCGTTGCTGTTTTTTGAATGATTGAGTTGGAAGAAACGAACGAGTCACATCCTGTACCATGAAATGAACGAGTAAAATGCATGTTCTTGACAGCCCTAGTAAGCACAAAAGATCCGCGTTGGCTAGAGGTGTGAGGTGTCCCCTCTGTTCCATGGTCATAGGTCAATACAATGATACACATGAACTGAAAGTTGTAACAAGGGATTTTATTGTATGTTTGAGACGCGGGGGAATAAATTACAGGAATCGGAGCTACAAGTTTCTGATAGTATTTTTGCTTATGTATTGTTTTACTTACATCATGGCCTACTGCGATACGATTCGCTGCTCACTTCTCCTACACCTATTGTAGGAGCGAAGAGTCGCGAGCGTTTTCGCAGTGTGCCATGATTTACATGGAAAGAGAAACTACAAAATAAGGAGGTGGTTCGTTGTTAGTTATCTATAGTACTGTCATAGAGGATATGTTAATCCTTCATGATAATGTACTAACTTGTGCCATTCCATGTGCTTATCCTTCGTACCTTGGTTGTTACACAAGTTGCAAGCGTTGTATGACTAATTGACTCATTGGAAGATCAGAACGCCTGAATTTAGTCCAAGAAGCGTTCCAGGAAAAGGAAATCCCAAATTACAACTTTTTGGTGGCTATGCAACTGTAGTTTAGTCACCTCCCTTATCTCTGATTTTTCTTAGAGGGACATGTAAAATTATAGGTAAGTTTTTATCAAAATTTTCCCCCAGAACCGGTGCATTCCTTATGTACCATTCTAGTCATTAAGATCATATTTTATTCCTTCGCTCGGATACAAAAAAAGGCAAGCGTTCACCATAGCGCTGATTAGTTGATTACATTAAAGGTCTAAGGATAGTCATTGACCGTATGTATAAGAGGGGCCCTTCTTTATGTTGCCGTTGATGCCGTATTTTGTATGGCACAAAATTGGAATTTAATAACGCACGCAGCCTTAGAACAATCCGAAATCAAATCATTATTCAGCTTGCCCGACCCTGAAACTTGGTTGCGGTTAATGCTAACCTCCTTGTCCATCTTTACGTTCTTCCTCTGGTAGAAACCGGCATGTTGCTTTTGATCAGTTGCGTGCGGTGACCAGTCAGATAACCAAACCAACGAATGTTATAGTTTTAAGTAAGCAATAGTAAATTGAGGAACAGATTTGACTTGATAAGAATCACAACTGGCCTTTTTTTTATTAAAGGAATAAACATTAAAGATAAAAATCAAACTGGTAATGGTTTAAATTCAAAGAATAGTTACTGATATAATTAGACCTAATATCAATTCGTATTTAATAAAGTTACGGTAAGTAAACGGTTATAGAAAATAACCTGGACTTAAATTTACATTTCACACTTTGGTAAGTCACTTCTACAAGATCAACGGAATTGAAATTCCATCTTTCCCTCCTGGGAAGCAAATTTGATAACCACCTTCTCAAAGAACTGCTTCCCCCTCTGAATTCTCCTATAGCTTGTCTCACGCTTAAAAGCCAGAACAGGTTAAATCGGAGTCACTGTTGTCACATGTAGTATACGTACACTCGCAGTAAAATTTTGACACACAGATGCGAACGGTCTACCAATTTAATGTCATCTTGTGAATGCATCATCAAATAGTGAAATATCTGCACTGACATTTAAGGCTATTGTAAGATATTTCATTTTTATCCGCACTTTATGTCTCCCTTTTGTGTTTTTAGTACTTCGAAATATGATTTCAGGCATATATGTACACACACACATAAATAAAAGAAATATGGATATATAAAATGATGAAAGTTATGTGGTAGAATAATTTGATAATTTAGTAAGGTATCAGCATTATTTAGCTTTGACAAAATTACATTCAACGTGAGTGAAATATTTTCAAACAGCAAGGAATGAACGATGCACCAATCCATAATGTTGCGTTAACCTAGGCCATTTTTGTCTCCCCCACCCTTTTTGCTTTCTTTTTATGTATCCTTAGAGGTCATTTCATTCGTTCCGTTTTTATTCTATACACCACTGTTTCTGAACTCCCGGTAGCTTTAGCTGCTTCTTTTACTGCCTTACATTCATTTTACCTGAATAATCTAACACATTCATTATTAATTTGCGTTTCTTCTGAGTTTACCACCTCTTCCTATCTTCTACCTCCATAACCACAAATATGTACATAAAATATTAAATAAATAGCCTACATAACACTTCACCGTGTTCTAAACGCTGTAAACGTCTTGCAACTGATGTTAATCCTTACTGCCCCCTGCGTCGCGCCTAAAGGCTGTTGGTTGAATAGATGGATGACTTGTTTGTCATACATAATAAATGCAAGAAGTTCCAGGTTTCTGGTTTCTTTTAAAAACTCTCCAATTCTCAACATTTTCTCTCGTTTGGTCCCCGTTGTAAACCAAATAAAATAGTTTTTGTTTTCTTTCGCTGGCTGACTTTTCTGCTGTGTAGGTATAACATTTTCCGAAAATTTTAACTACAATAATTATAACGCTTATCTTATTGTAGATACAGAATTCAAACTGTGCAGATATCAGGTTTACTCTAGCTAAGAAAAATATTGTTGCGTTCTACCATTTAGTTTATTAGTTAAGCGATAAGCGTAGAAACAGTAAATATCAGACTTTTACTGAAAAACTCGTTTTCTTTACAAATTTGTGCCCACAGAATCTTTAAAAGCTCTAAAAGTTATATAATCTGACAGAGAAAGATATTCTGCAGTGTAAGTGTTCAAAGCTGAAACTTATACAACGAATACTTACATCATGTTACCTAATGGCAACATGTATGCATTAGATACAGATGCAGATATCCCATTTACTCTACTCTGTATTCACTCTTAGGTTGATCCGCGTCAAAACAAACCCCAGGTGACCAGTGCACGCTATAATTTATCCTTCCGCCATTCTAGAAATACTGTCACGTTTTCAGACCATGTGGCGAGTACAAGCGTGCAAAAAAGAACAGAGTCCTTATTTCGACAACTGAAAGGGCGACTAGCATATTCTGTTAAGGGTTAAAGATGATAAGATTGATAGTTTTTTCCTTTTTCCGGGTGTAACCAATTTTCTCGTTTCAGATTTTTCTGCACAAGCACTGTTTATACTTGTACTCGAAACACCGGTGAACTCAGAAGTTAATTTCACCATTTCTTTCGCGGAAAGTGTTGGACATTTCTCACATAACTTATAATAAAAATTCAACACTATTGTTGTTTCACCGCTGGTCAATGGTTTGCGCGGCTAATGCTTTACGTAATTCGATGAAAACACAAGAGCAAATTCACCGTCCTGCATGATACTACACAACTCCTGGTTTCTGCCTGTAAACAATATTCTGCGCCTACCCGGATGTCAGGTGGCTCATACGAATTGCATCATGGGACTTGTAGCTCTGTTTTACGGTATAAATCAGCGTTAAATAAAGCCTTAGGTATTTGTATAGAATATTATACTATTTAAGGAAAAAGTCATTCTAAAATTCAGATTATTAGCATGGAACTACTTTCCTGCGCGCATTGCTACCGTGTTGCACCACGGTGCACTGACCACGTGGGTTTGTTTAGCCGCGGATCAACCTAAGAGTGAATATAGTTTATACTGTCGTTTAAGGTTGAGACAAGCTATATAGTAACCGAGCTTCAGTTGAAATTATTCCAAGATGAGAACGCCTCTCCTCTCAGTAGAATTTCGACAGCAACTTTTGATTATTCTTCAGCGCTGAAAATGACCTTTTTATTGAAGATTACTCATAGGAATTGTATACAGCAATACACTAACATGTTAAAATATTTAGAACTTTTGTTTAGCATTGAATTAGTGCTCATTAGTTTTGCAAGTTCGCCCTTGTTTTATTTCTAAACTCTTCTGCCCTGTACTGCACTCATTTTTCAATCGAATGGCGTCGAAGATATTTCCACATGAATCTAGGGTATTTTGAAAGCTGTTTTCGGGAAACTGGTTAGAGTATTATCCATAGCGTTCACGTGACAATAAAATTAAAAGGTTAAATTTAGAATAATCTTGAAATCTTAAATCCAAGTGGTTATCAATGTTATTAAACACTTCGCAATAAATGTGTTTACAGTTGATATTTTTCCTCTTCGAAGGTTTTCCAACTTGAGACAGGTTTCTTGGAAAATCGTTCAGTCACCACGCAATGCGGCTATAGAGTGGCGAGTTTCTTGCATATTCTGTTGAATGTACAAAATATCACTTGTTTTTTTATCGAATGTGTTTAAGAGAAAAACAAATTTGAATCCTCTAAACGTGCAAAAATGTCCTTAATTGGTGCTAAAATACGTGACTCAATTTCTTGAGGGTCTTGTAGCATAGCACTAAACACATCACAAACTTTAGTTCTGTTCCTGCACACAGTGTTTCCCAATTTTGACGTGTAATTCCACCGCGTTGGACAGAAGTGGGAAAGACGACACTGCAAAACATTTTAAAAAGTTTAACACTTTTTGGAGGTCTTGGAGGGGAAAAAAAGTCCATTAAGTGAAATAAAAATGCTTTACACTCCGGTATTTGGCTGGTACTTTGAGATAAAACTAGGTTTAGTATATGGGCATAACAGTGAAAATATAGGGCGTTGGGGTGTGTGACTGATTAATGAAATCTTTAAATTTCTCGCCATTGCTGCCGCGCCGTCAAACATTTATGCAATCAATTTTTCATTACAGCTAAATGCTGATAAGAAGTACCGGATAAGCTCCGGAATAGCCTGGTCATGTTTGTCATTACTTAAGGAAGATCAAATGTTCCACTCAACTATAAAACGGTCGAACCTACGACTTGTATTCGGGCGTTTTGAATTCGATTAGAAATTCCTCTACGTGCTCCACTAAAAGACGACCATACTCTGCAGTGTACTTCAACTATTCCAATTAATTGCCTTGATCAATAGAATTTGCCGTTTCATACTGTCCTCGAGAGGTCAACTCTGCAGATATTTCATTTTTAAGCTGCCCATCAAGCGTAATTTCTATTCTATTTTCCCCAAAAGTAAAAGACGATTTTAGATGGTTAATAGATAGTCCGTGTTCACTGCTGACTTCATTAAATCTCCAAATGCGTCATTAAGCACAATTTCTATTCCATTTTCCTCAAAAGTAGCTGTAGCTAGACGACTGTAGATGGTAAATAGTGCGTGTTTGGCTACTGAATTCACTAAATCTCCCAAATGTGTTGTTAAGTGCAATTTCTATTCTATTTTCCCCTCCAAGTAGCTGTAGCTAGAGACGATTGTAGATGGTATAAGACAATCCATGTTCGGTACAGAGTTCACTAATTTCCCAAATGGTCTCGGGTTCAAACTCGGTGGAGGGCCATGGATTTTTTCGGGTGTAAAAATCCTTAGCATGGCTTCCTTCGGAAGGGGTGTAAAGCCGATGGTCTCGTGTCTAGATAGCTAAAGAGGCATCTGAGCAAAATTACCGGTCTTTCACGCCCAATATAGAATGGGACGCTAAGGATCACAGCAGTTAAAGAGCACCTAAATAAAACTCAATTTGATTTTTTAATTTACTCTCACTTTTGCTGTTAGCTAACATTCTTCTTCCTCTTTTGGAACAGTAAAACTATAGAGGTAGAGTATTTAATGGAGAATGTCTGTGTTTATGAACAGCATAACTTAAAAACAAAAAGTTGGATAAATATCAAACTCTGTATTTAGGCTCAGTATCTTCAAAAGATGGGACAAAAAGATTTTCAAGAAAATTCCCCACCCCAAACTACCCTTTGCATGGAGCATTTTTCAAACTTTTTTATTTTCTAACAATTTTGATAATACAAAGTATTGAAGATATTATTAACATGACAAATAAAATGTATATCTTGAATTTTCTGAGAATAGCCTGTGAAGTTCTCTTCATTAGGAAGGAGTTTTGTATAATGTTGCATAATTGGTAAATGTTAAGGATAGGTGAAAACATACTACACAAAAAAATGTGGATCTCTTTAAAATACACAATTTATTTCAAATAAGTTTTTTGTGGCATAAGCCATTTCTAAAATATCTGTTAGTAAGGGTTCAAATTATCAATCACTAAAGTCCTGTCAACTTTCAATTGTTTCTTGCAGTTGTATGGAAACAGTATGGAATTTTAAGTCCAACGTATAGCATCCAGTTCTTAAACATTTGGCTATCACTGTTCCCTTTGTATCTATAACAAAATGTATAATGCAAATATTTCTGCAAAGGTTTATTTGGATTAAAATGTAGTAGATAGAAAAATAAGTTTTAATAAGAATAGTTTGTATACCCACTATTAAACGATAGAGGGTAAAGATAAGTCATGTGAATGTATCACATCAGATTTTTACTTTCTTTACCACGTATAGTAAGTAGGAGAAGTATTGCATTCCACTCAAAAATTCGATACCGAGATTTCACCGGAAATACATGTTTCGAGGCCTCCTGAATCCAAAAAAGTATTTTTGGAAACATGTCCGTGTGTGTGTCTGTGAACAGCATAATCAGAAACGAACAGTCCGATAACACCAAACTTGGTATTTAGGTTCAGTATCTTCCAGAGATGCGACACAAAGGTTTTCAAGAAAATTCCCCCACTCCAGATTACCCTTTACATGGAACATTTTTTGAAAATTTTAATTTTCTCAAAAATGGCTCTTAACGATTTTGATTAAAATATCACATATTTAAGATACTTTCATGACAAATAAAATGCATATCTGGAATTTTCTGGGAATGTCTCCAAAAGTATTCTTCATTGTGAACACTTTTGCATAGCTGGTAAACCATAAGAGATAGACAAAATTTTACTGCACAAAAAATGTAGATCGCATTAAAATACACAATTTATGTCATATACATTTGTTTTGTTGAGTGAACCATTTTCGAGATATTGCTTGTTATTCCATTAAATTTTCCAATACTTATACTTTTTCTCAAATGGGAATTCGTTATTAATTTTTTTTTTCCTGGTAATGCAAAGAGAATGGAATACTCAACATAGCAACCAGCTCTTAAAATATTTGGCTATCGCTTAGAGCCTAGCATATTCCCCTTGCATCTACAAGAAAATTAGTAAAAAGATTAACATCTCGATTAACATAAACCATATGGAGAATAAGCATTTGTAAAAATAGTTTGTACAAGAGTAGAGAAAGTCATGTGAGTGTAACACATCAGATTTTTTTATTCCTTTATGGCACTGTATTTTGTACTGAAGATGAACGTAAGGATGATAGTTTTATGAGAAATACAAATTAATTTTGATGGGATATTATACAATTTAGAAGCCATGTATGACATTTTTCGCTTCAGAGGATAGATATGTTGTGTCAGGAAAGTAATGAAAATCACTCTTTTCAACCAGCAAGGCCAACTTCCTTTAAAAGCAGGACCTTGCAAGAAGAATTGTCTAAAAAGAGAAAGTTGGATACCCATCCCATCTTTGGATATGACGTTTTTGAAAACCAATGGTATCCCAAGATTGCAACATACAGTGGGCAGAGTATTAAAACAGTAACTAGGAGACACTCCCAGAATATGGCTAGTTACTTTCTCTACTACGTATAGTAAGTAGGGGAAGTATTGTATTCCACCCAAAATTTCGATACCGAGATTTCACCGGAAATACATGTTTTGAGACCCCCTGAATCCAAAAAAAGCATTTTTGGAAACATGTCCGTGTGTGTGTCTGTGAACAGCATAACTCAGAAACGAACAGTCGGATAAACACCAAACTTGGTATTTGGGTTCAGTATCTTCCAAGGATGCGACACGAAGGTTTTCAAGAAAATCCCCTCACCTCAGAGTACCCTTTACATGGAAGATTTTTCGAAAATTTTAATTTTCTCAAAAATGGCTCTAACGATTTTGATTAAAATATCATATGTTTAAGATATTTTTATGACAAATAAAATGTATATCTTGAATTTCCTGGGAATGTCTCCAAAAGTATTCTTTATTGTGAACGACTTTTGCATAACTGGTAAACCATAAGAGATAGACAAAATTTTACTACACAAAAAATGTAGATCGCATTAAAATACACAATTTATGCCATATACATTTGTTTTGTTGAGTGAACCATTTTCGAGATATTGCTTGTTATTTCCTTAAATTTTCCAATACTTATACTTTTTCTCAAATTCGTTATTCAATTTTTATATCCTGGATATGCAAACAGAATAGAATGCGCCACATAGCAACCAGCGCTTAAAAGATTTGACTATCGCTTATAACCTACCATGTTCCCCTTGCATCTACAAGAAAATTAGCAACAAGATTGACATCTCGATATCTCGATTAACATGAAGCATATGGAGAATAAACGTTTGTAAAAATAGTTCGTACAAGAGTAGAGAAAGGCATGTGAGTGTAGCACATCAGATTTTTTTTTTAGAAAAACACAGTTGCAACAACTAACAAAGGGTGCAGATGAAGTTTCCATTATCCTCACACAAAGTAATGTACGTAACCTCATAGTTCATAGTACTTTTGTGTATGTGGGTGGCAACAAAAGGATCACACTAAAGAACTATGCAAATATTTGTTGCCATCAGCAATATTATAATCAACTTTATGGAAGAGAATAAAAAAAGTGTCATCATTAAGTAATGTAACAATTTCCTACTCCATGATCCGCCTGAGACTGAAAATTAGAGAAACTCCACAATCAATTAAAAACACCAGCATTAGCTTTAGTAAACACCTTTCTGAGATGAAAGCCTCTGTTCAGGTATAATAAGCAACGTCAGATGGCACCAAAACTGCTTCAGCGTCTATCTAAAATTATGTTTCTACTAATAATGCAGTATAATGTATTCTGTTAATATAAAAACTATTGTTTATGTTATCAACTAAAAAGAAAGAAAAAAGTGGTGCAAATTGTTTGTAGTGTTGGGCCCCACATTTCCTATATTTAAAAAACAAACAGTAAAATCAAAATTCTCGCTCTTACTGTAGAGTACATATGTGCTTTTATGAATAAATGCAAACAAACAATATTAGTCATATATTTAAGACTTAAAGGATTTGTGGTTATAGTTATTTACAGGTGCTATCAAATGTCCCCTTCCCAGACTTCTGAAGAATTTCAAATACATGAATGTGACCTATCATGCATCTTTTATTCATGCTTTGCTTTGTATATCGTGTACACTAAAGTTGTAAATATATTTTTTTGTATTATACTTATATGTCACTTTATTTAAAATTCCTTAAGTCCTACCTTTAGCTTATTGTCTGGCAAACTTCAAATCCTGTTTATATATCATTAGATAATCTAATATCATTAGTTTTTGTAGAAGCTTGTAGAGATTGTAAACTTTTCATCTTTTATGAATTGCAAACTCTGCTTCAGCAACTTTCTTTGCTGCCTGATTAAGAAATGGGGATCTCAGGTTTTCTTCAAGAACCTTCCAGATACAACATGTCTCTATTTGAGGTCTCCCAAACTGAGCTCAAAATGTTATTCATTAGATTGACATGCTTTTCTTGGGACATTTGAAACATAATTTCTACATTTAAACTTTGCATATAATGGCTCTGTTTAGTTAGGAAAGATATACTATGTTGATGTATAAACATTTTAAGTTCCATTGGTTTTGTATTAGCAGTAAGATTTTTGCCATGCAAGTCAATTGCTGATTTCTGTCAGCAACAATTACCTGAGACAGCGTATTCTAGAATTACCTTTTAGGTCATGAAAAGCAACAAATGCCTTTGACAAATCTCTTTTTGCTTTCTCTACTACGAATAGTAAGTAGGGGAAGTATTGTATTCCACCCAAAAATTCGATACCGAGATTTCACCGAAAATACATGTTTTGAGACAACCTGAATCCAAAAAAAGCATTTTTGGAAACATGTCCGTGTGTGTGTCTGTGAACAGCATAATTCAGAAACGAACAGTCGGATAAACACCAAACTTGGTATTTAGGTTCAGTATCTTCCAGAGATGTGACACAAAGGTTTTCAAGAATATTCCCCCACACCAAAATACCCTTTACATGGAACATTTTTCGAAAATTTTAATTTTCGCAAAAAGGGTTTAACAATTTTGATTAAAATATCATATGTTTATGATATTTTCATGACAAATGAAATGTATATCTCGAATTTTCTGGGAATGTCTCCTAAAGTATTCTTCATTGTGAACGACTTTTGCATAACTGGTAAACCATAAGAGATAGACAAAATTTTACTACACAAAAAATTTAGATCACATTAAAATACACAATTTATGTCATATAAATTTTTTTTGTTGAGTGAACCATTTTCGAGATATTGCTTGTTATTCCTTTAAATTTTCCAATACTTATACCTTTTTTCAAATTCGTTATTCATTTTTACTTTCTCTACTACATATAGTAAGTAGGGAAGTATTGTATTCCACCCAAAAATTCAATACCGAGATTTCACCGGAAATATATGTTTTGAGACCCCCTGAATAAAAAAAAAAGCATTTTTGGAAACATGTCCGTGTGTGTGTCTCTATGTCTATCTGTGTGTCTGTCTGTGAACTTAGAAACGAACAGTCGGATAAACACCAAACTTGGTATTTAGGTTCAGTATCTTCCAGAGCTGCGACACGAAGGTTTTCAAGGAAATCCCCCCACCCCAGATTACCCTTTACATGGAAGATTTTTTAAAATTTTAATTTTCTCAAAAATGGCTCTAACGATTTTGATTAAAATATCATATGTTTATGATATTTTCATGACAAATAAAATGTATATCCTGAATTTTCTGGGAATGTCTCCAAAAGTATTCTTCATTGTGAAGGACTTTTGTATAACTGGTAAACCATAAGAGATAGACAAAATGTTATTACACAAAAAATGTAGATCACGTTAAAATACACAATTTATGCCATATACATTTTTTTTGTTGAATGAACCATTTTTGAGATATTGCTTGTTATTCCCTTAAATTTTTCAATACTTATTTTCTCAAATGGGAATTCATTATTCATTTTTTTGTCTTGGATATGCAAAGAGCATTAATCTGTGGCAAAGGGAATGGTGCTGCACCTAGCAACCAGCTATTAAGAGATATGTATGTGCTTAAAAGCTACTGTATTTCCATATTGCCCTTATAAAGATATATTCCCCTTACATCTACAAGAAACTTAGCAATAAGATAGAGTCTGTAAATGTTTACCTCGATTAACATGAAGTAGATGGAGAATAAGCGTTTGTAAAAATAGTTTGCACAAGAGTAGAGAAAGTCATGTGAGTGTAACACATCAGATTTTTTTTTATGTCCTGGACATGCAAAGAGAATGGAATGCGCCACATAGCAACCAGCGCTTAAAATATTTGACTATCTCTTAAAACCTACCATATTCCCCTTGCATCTACAAGAAAATTAGCAATAACATTGACATCACGTTATCTCGATTAACATGAAGCATATGGAGAATAAGCGTTTGTAAAAATAGTTTGTACAAGAGTAGAGAAAGTCATGTGAGTCTAACACATCAGATTTTTTTCACAGCAATGACAATGATAAAATACTTAAAAACTGTGGCTAAGATTGTTAAAACTTGGATTTCTAGGTGGACACTTTCTTTTCACTCTATTGCACTCACTAAGCCCTTGTAATTAAATATATTGTTTATTTATGAACAACATACATGTTTTTAAACAAATTTCTGAAATGTGAGATTTTGTTTCTTTGTGTGTTCAATTTTACCCTTTTTTCCCATTAAAAAAGAAAGAAGTAAACTACTTTTGCACACTGTATGACACACACAGTGTGCTAAATGACTTGTGTATGTTAAAAGAGCAGAAGTTTTTCTGTGAAAGAGAAGAGATTTATAGCAAGCCAGATTCCTGTTCCATCCACAACATTAATTTTTAATACAATTATTTGGATGTTATAGTTACAAAACTAAATTTGTGCACATTAAATGTGTTACATTTGTGATAAATTAAAAGCTTAAAAGAAAAGATCAACTATTAATAACCCTCTTTCAAAGGAAACTGAGCTATAAAAAGCATTCATTGCGCAGCTTAAAAATTAGGAATTGAGCGGAACTCTGTTTCTGAAGAGTTTTTTTCCTTCACTGAATTGTTATCAGTTTGCAAGTAACACGTTAGAGGCTTGGCATTGTTTTGTAATACTGTTATGGTAACAGTGTCATTTAAAGGCATCTATTGTTTGTGCTGTCATTTCCAAATATTAATTAAATTTAATGCATGAAATAGGAGATGATGAACATTTGTGCAACTTTATTAACAGTCAGTAACATATTCTCCAATATACAAACAAAATGCAATTTAACTGCCAAAGAATTTTATTACTTGATAATGTTTATTGTTGATTCATTATATAATTTGGAAAATCATCCACCTTGTTAAAATTCAGCGCCTTATTTGGTTTATGAATTCTGTTTGGATGTTGCAGTTCATTTATAGGAAAACCCGATATTCATTATGGAGGAAGATGATAATTCAATAAAATCATGCCGAAGTAAAATGAGTGTGTGTGATTGTAACTGTGAAAACTGCCAAGACATATGCATCTGTCAAAACTGCTCAAAACAACCAGGCAAAGAAAATGAAAACAAGAAGACCAAAAAGAGATTTAGGATGTTTAGATGGAAAAAAAAATCGAAAAAACAGAAAGATGCACAAGATAGCTGTAAAACCTGCACAGCAAAAGATGTAAAAGTGTCCAAAACAGAATTAGGAGAACCACTTCAAGAAAGTAAAAAGAAAAAGAAGTTCTTCAGAACGCGCAGAAAAGATGAACCAAAAAGTAATTCTTCCCCCAAAGAAAAAAAAGAGAAAAAGAAAGCAATCTTCAAACATTCCAAAAAGGAACCAATGCAACGTGAAAATTTTGATATCACCAAGGAAGTTAAGGAAGAAAATAACAATAATGAGATGCAAGAAGCAGACACTGGAAATGATGCTGATAAGAAACTAAGCCCTTTATTACGTGAAAGTTCAGCATCATATTCCTCATACATCGAATCATTGCAAGCTAATAAGAATGAAGATAAGTCAGAAAAAGATTCTGACAAGATAAAGCCAAGCCATGCTAAGAAAGGGGAGGATTCATCTAAGATTAGCAAAGTATTCCTTAAAATCATACTTCAAAGCTGTTGTTGCACTTGAAGGTTTAATTATGTATATAATGCTTTTAAAAATAAAAGCATAATTAAATAACACCTTGTTTTTGTGTAAAGTGTAAGGTAAAATGTGACAGTTCATTAGTCATATGCATTTAGAGTTAACCAATGAGAGGCTGAAAGGTAATCTGAACTTTTGCAACATATATTTCACCCTGCAGCCATCTTCAATTTTTGTATGTTCCTGAGGGGAAGAGGCCATTATGTAAGCAAATCATTGGTCATGTGATGTCTCATTCCCCTTATATATCCAAAAATCAAAATGGGGTGGAACTACTTCCTCAGTTTCTCTTTACTTTCCTAACACCTACATATAGTAGGTAAGGAAAACTGCTATATTCCACCCAAACATTTTATATTGAGATCTCACCAAAAATAGATGTTTCAGGATACCCTGAATCCAAAAGAGGCATGTTTAAAAAATGTGTGTGTGTGAAAGTGTAATTAAAAAACAAAAGTCAGTCAAATATCAGTTTATATTTAAATTCAGTATCTTCCAAGGATGCGACAAAGATTTTCAAGAAAGTCCCCAGTCCTTATTAACTGTTTATTTTCTCCAAAAATGGGTCTAACAATTTTCATTATGTCACACGTTTAATGTATTGAATGAGAAATAAAATGTACATCTTGAACTTTTTGTGAATATCCTGTGAACTTCCCTTTATTTTACATTTTCTATAATTCTGTATAACAAGGAAATCTTAATGGAAAGACACAAACTTGCCCACAACTCATCAAAATACATAATTTGTTTCAAATTTTTTCATAGCATTAGCTATTTTCGAAATATTCCATTTGTAAAGACCTTACCTGTCACGTAATGAGGTTGCTTGAAAGTTTGCATTCTTCCTTTTCTTTTCTCCCTTTCTTTTCTTTTTATTGCAAGAGCTTGTTACCATGGATAGCAATTGAAATACTGTTTCCTCAATGTTGAAATCTTGTTTAATTTGAAACAGCTACTAGGTAAAAACAACCTGTGTAATGCAGTGAAGTTAAAAGGAACACTTTTTATGTGAATAATATATACATATAATGAGTATATGTATATATGAATGTCATTGGTAGAGAAAGTCATGTGAATGTATTGCATCAGATTTTTTCTTATTGATTGTACAAGGCAAAATTTGCATTTTATGGCATTTATATTTTGAACACTTCCACAAGATGGATGATAAAAACAATGTACAGGCTGGACAGTCAGAATATGTGCACCTTTTAAGAACATTCATAACCAATTTTATTGTCTTTCTTAATTGTTAATGATTTTTATAACACCAAGTTGCATGCTTACAGACTGCAAGGTTAGTTCCATCTCATCATATGTAAAATGTTGCCAAGAGTATTGCTTTGCAGCACACTGTAATTATTACACGTATCTGCAAAAACAAGAGCAGAAGAAAAACCTTTTTAAATGGAATTTATTAGTCATCCTGAACTAAGGGACAAGAAGTGGTCATCAACTAATTATTGCATATCAAGAGAGGTATATGAAATATGAATGATTAAATTTGATCTTAAGAGTTCCATACAGTAAAAACTTATTTTTACTTTCTCTAACACATACCTAGTATTAGGTTCCACCCAAATATTCAATATTGAGATTTCACCAGAAATACAAGTTTTGAGGCTCCTTGAATTTAAAAGAAAAAGCATTTTTTTAAAAAAAGGAACACATGTGTCCGTGAGCAGCATAACCCAAACCGAAATGTTCAATAAATACCAAAACTGATATTTAAGTTCAGCATCTTCCAAAGATTTGACACGAACATTTACAAGAAAATCTGCCTGCCTCAAACTACCCTATACATGGAACATTTTTAAAAATTTTGGATTTTCTCAAAAATGGCTTCAACAATTTTTATTAAAATACCATGTATTTAAGATAGTTACATGACAATTAAAATGCATTTCTTGAATTCATTGGGAATAGCTTCTGAAGTCCTCTTCATTTAGAACGAATTTTGTACAAGTGTAAACTGTAAGAGATAGACAAAATCTTACTACATGAAAAATACAGATCTTGTTAAAGGATACAATCTATGTAAGAGTTTTTGTGCTGTTAACCATTTCTGATGTTATTGGTTTGAATCTTCAAATACTTTTACTTTTTCAAATTGTCACTATTTTTTTACTTTCTCTACTACATATAGTAAGTAGGGAAGTATTATATTCCACCCAAAAATTCGATACCGAAATTTCACCGGAAATACATGTTTTGGAACCCCTGAATCCAAAAAAAAAATCATTTTTGGAAACATGTCCGTGTGTGTGTGTGAACACCATAACTCAGAAACGAACAGTCAGATAAACACCAAACTTGGTATTTAGGTTCAGTATCTTCCAGAGATGCGACAGGAAGGTTTTCAAGAAAATCCCCCCACCCCAGACTAACCTTTACATGGAACATTTTTTGAAAATTTTAATTTTCTCAAAAATGGCTCTAACAATTTTGATTAAAATATCATATGTTTAAGATATTTTCATGACAAATGAAATGTATATCTCAAATTTTCTGGGAATGTCTCCAAAAGTATTCTTCATTGTGAACGACTTTTGCATAACTAGTAAACCCTAAGAGATAGACAAAATTTTACTACACAAAAAATGTACATTGCATTAAAATACACAATTTATGTCATACATTTTTGTTGTTGAGTGAACCATTTTCGAGATATTACTTGTTATTCCCTTAAATTTTCCAATACTTATACTTTTTCTCAAATACATTATTCATTTTTTTACTTTCTCTACTACGTATAGTAAGTAGGGGAAGTATTGCATTCCACTCAAAAATTCATTACCGAGATTTCACCGGAAATACATGTTTTGAGACCCCCTGAATCCAAAAAAAGCATTTTTGGAAACATGTCCGTGTATGTGTCTGTGAACAGCATAATTCAGAAACGAACAGTCGGATAAACACCAAACTTGGTATTTAGGTTCAGTATCTTCCAGAGATGTGACACAAAGGTTTTCAAGAATATTCCCCCACACCAAAATACCCTTTACATGGAACATTTTTCGAAAATTTTAATTTTTGCAAAAAGGGTCTAACAATTTTGATTAAAATATCATATGTTTAAGATATTTTCATGACAAATGAAATGTATATCTCAAATTTTCTGGGAATGTCTCCTAAAGTATTCATTGTGAACGACTTTTGCATAACTGGTAAACCATAAGAGATAGACAAAATTTTACTACACAAAAAATTTAGATCGCATTAAAATACACAATTTATGTCATTAATTTTTTTTGTTGAGTGAACCATTTTCGAGATATTGCTTGTTATTCCTTTAAATTTTCCAATACTTATACCTTTTTTCAAATTCGTTATTCATTTTTACATATAGTAAGTAGGGGAAGTATTGTATTCCACCCAAATATTCAATACCGAGATTTCACCGGAAATATATGTTTTGAGACCCCCTGAATCCAAAAAAAGCATTTTTGGAAACATGTCTGTGTGTCTGTCTGTGAACTCAGAAACGAACAGTTGGATAAACACCAAACTTGGTATTTAGGTTCAGTATCTTCCAGAGATGCGACACGAAGGTCTTCAAGGAAATCCCCCCACCCCAGATTACCCTTTACATGGAAGATTTTTCGAAAATTTTAATTTTCTCAAAAATGGCTCTAATGATTTTGATTAAAATATCATATGTTTATGATATTTTCATGACAAATAAAATGTATATCTTGAATTTTCTGGGAATGTCTCCAAAAGTATTCTTCATTGTGAACGACTTTTGCATAACTGGTAAACCATAAGAGATAGACAAAATGTTATTACACAAAAAATGTAGATCACGTTAAAATACACAATTTATGCCATATACATTTTTGTTGTTGAGTGAACCATTTTTGAGATATTGCTTGTTATTCCCTTAAATTTTTCAATACTTATTTTCTCAAATGGGAATTCATTATTCATTTTTTTGTCTTGGATATGCAAAGAGTATTAATCTGTGGCAAAGGGAATGGTGCTGCACCTAGCAACCAGCAATTAAGAGATATGTATGTGCTTAAAAGCTACTGTATTTCCATATTGCCCTTGTAAATATATATTCCCCTTACATCTACAAGAAACTTAGCAATAAGATAGAGTCTGTAAATGTTTATCCGGATTAACATGAAGTAGATGGAGAATAAGCGTTTGTAAAAATAGTTTGCACAAGAGTAGAGAAAGTCATGTGAGTGTAACACATCAGATTTTTTTACTTTCTCTACTACGTATAGTAAGTAGGGGAAGTATTGCATTCCACCCAAAAATTCGATACCGAGATTTCACCGGAAATACATGTTTTGAGACCTCCTTAATCCAAAAAAAGCATTTTCGGAAACATGTCCGTGTGTGTGTCTGTGTGTGTGTGTGTCTGTGAACAGCATAACTCAAAAACGAACAGTCGGATAAACACCAAACTTGGTATTTAGGTTCAGTATCTTCCAGAGATGCGACACGAAGGTTTTCAAGAAAATCCCCCCACCCCAGACTACCCTTTACATGGAAGATTTTTCGAAAATTTTAATTTTCTCAAAAATGGCTCTAACGATTTTGATGAAAATATCATATGTTTAAGATAATGTCATGAGAAATGAAATGTATATCTCGAATTTTCTGGGAATGTCTCCAAAAGTATTCTTTATTGTGAACGACTTTTGCATAACTGGTAAACCATAAGAGATAGACAAAATTTTACTACACAAAAAATGTAGATCGCGTTAAAATACACAACTTATGTCATATACATTTCTTTTGTTGAGTGAACCGTTTTCGAGATATTGCTTGTTATTTCCTTAAATTTTCTAATACTTATACTTTTTCTCAAATTCGTTATTCATTTTTTTATGTCCTGGACATGCAAAGAGAATGGAATGCGCCACATAGCAACCAGCGTTAAAATATTTGACTATCGCTTAAAAGCTACGATATTTCCCTTGCATCTACAAGAAAATTACCAATAAGATTGACATCTCGATATCTCGATTAACTTGAAGCATATGGAGAATAGGCGTTTGTAAAATTAGATTGTACAAGAGTAGAGAAAGTCATGTGAGTGTAACATATCAGATTTTTTTTATGTCCTGGACATGCAAAGAGAATGGAATGCGCCACATAGCAACCAGCGCTTAAAATATTTGACTATCGCTTAAAACCTACCATATTCCCCTTGCATCTACAAGAAAATTAGCAATAAGATTGACATCACATTATCTTGATTAACATGAAGCATATGGAGAATAAGCGTTTGTAAAATAGTTTGTACAAGAGTAGAGAAAGTCATGTGAGTGTAACACATCAGATTTTTACTTTCTCTACTACATATAGTAAGTAGGGGAAGTATTGTATTCCACCCAAAAATTTGATACCGAGATTTCACCGGAAATATATGTTTTGAGACCCCCTGAATCCAACATGTCTGTGTGTGTGTCTGTCTGTGAACAGCATAACTCAGAAATGAACAGTCGGATAAACACCAAACTTGGTATTTAAGTTCAGTATCTTCCAGAGATGCGACACGAAGGTTTTCAAGAAAATCCCCCCATCCCAGATTACCCTTTATATGGAAGATTTTTCGAAAATTTTAATTTTCTCAAAAATGGCTAACGATTTTGATTAAAATATCATATGTTTACGATGTTTTCAAGACAAATAAAATGTATATCTTGAATTTTCTGGAATGTCTCCAAAAGTATTCTTTATTGTGAATGACTTTTGCATAACTGGGAAACCATAAGAGATGGACAAAATGTTACTACCCAAAAAATGTAGATCGCCATAAAATATACAATTTATGTCAAACTTTTTTTTGTTGAGTGAACCATTTTCGAGATACTGCTTGTTATTCCCTTAAATGTTTCAATACTTATTTTCTCAAATGGGAATTTGTTATTTTTTGTCTTGGATATGCAAAGAGTATTAATCTGTGGCAAATAGAATGGTGCTGCGCATAGCAACCAGCTATTAAGAGATATGTGTATGCTTAAAGGCTACTGTATTTCTATATTGCCCTTATAAATATACATTCCCCTTACATCTACAAGAAAATTAGCAATTAGATAGAGTCTGCAAACGTTTATCTTGATTATCATGAAGTAGATGGAGAACAAGTGTTTGTAAAAATAGTTTGTACAAGAGTAGAGAAAGTCATGTGAGTGTAACACATCAGAATTTTTTTACTTGTGGTCATGTAAAGAGCATGTAACTTAAAAGGGTAGTGATCAACTTTTTAAAAATCTGACTATTGCTTTAGCCTACTGTAAGCTTCTTTTAAGGTGTAATGAAAGTTTATCTTGATTAACAAGAAGTAGATAGAAGAATAAGCTTTACGCTTTTGTAATAATGCTGTGTAAAAGAGTAGAGAAAGTTATGGGAATGCAGCACATTAGATTTCATTCCTACGCCCCCTTCCTTTATATCTAAGACTTTGTGTCCTGGGTGGGGGGTGGAAATTTTTCTCTAGCCAAAATTATTCCCTATCCTTCGCAGTGTCTGGAAGTATGAATGAGAGTATGAATGTGCGTGTGGTCTAATGTTTAAAACCCAAAGAAAAACCAGAAATCCAATGACAAATGCATTCGAGTTAACACCATTGCTGAAAGGCAATATGTTTCCAAGGTAAAATGCTGTCAATTGACCATTGTAGTTAAAGGCAGAGTATAAGTGGAACAAAAAAAACTTGCTACAGAAAGCCATTATTGTTTGTACTGCTATGATGGTAGGCTTTTAAAATGCAGAACATATCTATTTTCTTTTTTATTCATTCAGATATATGAGGGCTGATCAATAAAGACTGAGACTGAGTTTTTCCTGAAGCTTTCTTGAAAGTTTCCTGTCTCTACCATGAATATTTGAAAAGAGCGGGGTTTCATGTATAATGTCCATAGGCAGCAGCACTCTTGTATCAGTAGGTTGGTAGTAATTCTGTATATTGTTGACCCTAGTTGAATTTCGCATACCACAAAATGAAGGTGACACAAGAAGAGCAATAAAATTTTGTTTTCGTTTAAATCATACAGCCTCTGAAACTTTGGAAAAGCTGAAGCAAGCATACGGTGAAGATGCACTACCTCGTGCAACAGTGTTTAGATGGTTCAAAGACTTCAAAGTAGAGCGAGTCCTCTGTGCTAAGCAAGGTGGGCCTGGTGCTTCGGCTTCTGCTATGACTGAAGTCAATATCAACACAGCTGCTGTGATTGTTGTTCCCACTCACACCAGTGTTACAGCAGTGTACTACATGTCAGTATTGGCTACACCGAGGAAGCACATTGCAAGGAAACATCCAGAACTTATCACAACGTGTGGCCTCACGTTGCAAATCAAGTCCAGGAATTTTTGGCTAAATTCAACATTACCTGTGTGCTGCATCTGCCGTACAGCCCCAATCTTGTCCCCTGTGATTTCTTTTTATTCCCATAACTAAAGGCAAAGTTCCAGGGCATTCGATTTGAGAGCACTGAAGCAGTGCTGAAGAAAAGTGAGGCGATTCTCAAAGACCTGACAAAGAATGGCCTGTACCATGTGTTCGAGGACTGGCAGAGACGCTATAAAAAGTGCATTCAAATAGGAGAGGACTACTTTGAAAAAGACCATGTCAACATTGAAATCGAGTAATAAAAATTTGTGAAAAAAATTAGTCTCAGTCTTTATTGATCAGCCCTCATAATTTTCAAATATGAAGTTTTCTTCCTATAAAAATAAACAAATATTTTGTTTGTTTAACGATGCTGTCAATTACCAGGATCACTGGTGTGCCAGAATTTTGTCCTGCAGTTATTTTACATGCTACTGACATGGGGCTGTCACTTTTAAGCACACTTGAAGACCAGTCTGTCGGGTTTGAGCCCACAACCTTGGGATCAGAGGGCCAGCTCCTAACGAACTGAGTCACCCAGGCCGACTTCCTTGTATACAGGTTATTAAGTACATATACATATCAGTACTATTAACTTTAAAATCAAAGCTAATGCTAAGGTCTTTAAATATCCTGCAAAACTTGGGGTTTATTAATGCTGATATCTCCTGCATATTTTTCTATATCATCTTAGAACATTAATACAATTCAACACAATAAATATTTGATATTTTCATTGTTTTTCTAGATAATTTATTCCACTACAAATATTATATTTCGTATAAGGGCATTTTTACTTTCTTTACCATGTACATAGTAGGTAGATAAGGTATTGTATTCCACCCAAAAATTTGATAAGAGATTTCACTGGAAATATGTTTTGAGAGCCCTTGAATAAAAAAAAGCATTTTAGAAAAAGGTCTATATGTGCATGTGAACAGCTGTACTACTACCATTTCCACTGGTATGTAATGCTTTGGATCGTTTGCTAAACTCTATAATACATGTGTCCTTTCAGATGGAATTTGCATGCTGGGCCCTTTTTAATATTTAATTAAAAACATAAACTTTAGCAGTGAAGTGTTATAGTAGGGGGGATATATTTAAGGAAAGAAAGGAACAACATTTACATAGAAATAAAAAGCTAAATTTTTTTGCAGTTGAACAATTATTAAACCATTATATATTCTGAAATCTTGACTAAGTTTCACAAAAAGGTTAACAAGCAGTAAATTGAATAAAGTCTGTTCTCGTTTCTTCTTCGTTCACAAACAGAAAGGCTTTTGTCCATTAGAATCAACAAATTCCTGTATTACTGACTTGCTCTATGTCGCCTCCCATTATTAAGGCATGCTACACAACTTGATCCATTAAATTTAGAATGTTACTCACAAAATGTATGAATAGACTTTTGTATTAGTCTGAAATTGCGTGTGGAAGATGCCACTTCTCAGACCACAGAGGTACACTGGCTTCTCTGGCAATAATCAACCCTCGGCTAATTCCTCTTCTGCATGTCCAAAGCCACCATGGCTTTGCCCATGGCCTCCCACCTGCAGAGTGTACCCCGTGATTTCATGTCCTCAACGGCAGCTCCCTCTGGCAGGCTACTAGGCCAGTCTCTCTAGGTGAAGAAGCAGACTATTTCTAGATGGCTCAGCTGGCAATCTCCACAGGTTGCATACTCCAATGCTCAGGCAAATAACTGATGATATCAAGCCTGTTGGTGATGTATGACTTTTATCACCTCATGCTTGTAGAGACGATAGTTTAGTAGGGGAGCCCAATATGGCTCACAGCATAACACAAAAACGACAAGTCGGACAACTACCAAACTTGGTTTTTAAGTTCAGTACCTTCCAAAGAGGCGACACAATGATTTTCAGGAAAATCTTCCAACATCCCAGAGGACACTTTAAATTTTTTTTTCCCTAAAAATAGTTTTAATGATTTTGATTAGAATACTGTATATTAAAGATATTTACATGACAAATAAAGTGTATATCTTAAATTTTCCGGCAATAGCCGTTGAAGGGTTCTTCTTACTTTCGTAAGAATAATTTGTATATCCACTAATAGGCAATAGAGGGTACAGAAAGTCATGGGAATGTAACACATCAGATTTTTTTTATGTGGTAATACAGCTTCACTTGTTTCAGATTTGCAATTACATAGCATACAAGGGGCCATAGCATGATAACAATGAGGGTGCAGAATCTGTAACATTGTATAGCAGGCTGCTGCAAACAATATCATATATATGGACATCACTGATAAATATGTACTTAAAACATATTTGAAAAACTAGTCATTTTTTTACTTTCTCTACTATATATAGTAAGTAGGGGAAGCATTGTATTCCATCCTAAAATTTGATATCGAGATTTCACCAGAAATACACGTTTTGATCCCCCTGAATAAAAATTTTTAGAAAAAGGTCCGCACACACGACTGTGAACAGCATAACTCAAAAACGAAAAGTCGATAAATACCAAACTTAGTATTTATTGTCCATTCCAAACCAGAGTGCCTTTCACTGAAAACAAACTCTTTGTATTATCCGCGCGAAAGTAGTTCGCAATCCCCGCCCCTATAATGGCTGCTTGTTCCCCTCCCACGTGCTTGTTGAACACTATTTAATCTATAAAAAGGTGTCCTGTGTGAGAATCATAGTTCAAAATGCAGCCTGAGGTAACAATCAATTTTATAAGTATGCGGCAATGAACATTTTACTTACGTTAATCACAATCCTTGGGCAAAAGTGCAACACCCAAAACCGAATCCTCCGAAGATGACTCAGCTGCCATATCGGAATCGGAACTACTCTCCAAAATAATGACAACCTTATTCACAATTCCACAGCACTGTCGCACTTAAAACAAGTTCCCACATTTTATCCTCTTCTATGTTCTATTATGTCTGTTTATATTCCCTGCTTGCTTTCGTTACACTTCTCACTGAAATGCCTGTAAAATCTGATATTAGTTTCGTATTATGCAATAATGCAAGTGTCGGGTATTTTTGTAATAGTGAGTTGAATATATGAAGTATTGTTTGTTTTTAGCCATTTTTTAACTGTTTCCCGCTTCTGTGTTTGAACAGTTTATTCGCACTACACGCACCTTCTTCTGCCATGTGAGCTCAAATACCAACTGACTAAATCACAAGATTTGACCTGAGCTGAGCATAGTGTGTTAGTGTATTATGAATGACTGTTCGCTTATCATATATCCTGTGTTACGCAAAGTGTTTATTCGGTACTCAGATAGCACCTCTTGGGAATTCATTGCTGCATTTCTTGTGTATGTAAGAGAGTGGCAGTCATGCATTACGGTTGGTATTAACAAGCAAGATGCTCTCTGCGTTAGCGCAATAGCAGGCGAAAATCATATTTTGTAATCTCTTAACAGCTAGTATATATCCATTACCTTTAACGATGAGTTCTTATGATAACAGCAATAAAATGTGCAGTTCTATACCTTTCCTGCCCTAATATTTCATGATACAATACATGTATTAAGGAACTATTTACATTGGCGCAAGAGTGTGTTCTTGGGTTCGTGACAAGCCGAAGCACGTGCTTCTGTTTACATCAGAGAGAACTCTGGTTTGGAATGGACAGTAGGTTCACTATCTTTTAAAGATAAGACATGAAGATTTTCAAGAAAATCCCCTCACCCCAAACTATGGTTTACATGGAAGATTTTTCGAAAATTTTGATTTTCTCAAAAATGCCTATAACGATTTGGATTAAAATACCATATGTTTAAGATACTTTCAATGGCAAACGAAATGTACATCCTGAATTTTATGGGAATGTCCCCAAAAGCGCTCTTCATTCTGAATGAATTTTGCATAACTGGTAAACTGTAAGAGATAGACAAAATTTTACTACACAAAAAAATGTAGATCTTGTTAAAACACACCATTTATGTCATATAATTTTTTTTTTGTCAAATGAACCATTTTTCGAGATATTCCTTGTTATTTGTTTCAATTTTCCAATAGTTACACTTAAATATCTTAAACATGATATTTTAATCAAAATCGTTAGAGCCATTTTTGAGAAAATTAAAATTTTCGAAAAATGTTCCATATAAAGGGTAATCTGGGGTGGGGGATTTTCTTGAAAACCTTCGTGTCGCATCTCTAGAAGATACTGAACCTAAATACCAAGTTTGGTGTTTATTCGACTGTTCGTTTTGAGTTATGCTGTTCACAGACATACACACGGACATGTTTCCAAAAATGCTTTTTATGGATTCAGGGGGTCTCAAAACATATATTTCCGGAATACAATACTTCCCTACTTACTATACGTAGTAGAGAAAGTAATTAAACCAATAAGAACAAATTATTGGAAATAGCTGATGCCACAAAAAATATTGTGTATAATAGTTTAAGGTAATTGTAGCTGTCAGTACTACGATCTACGAAAAAATTACTACATCATTGTAGAAACTAATTCTCTGGCATTAAAGCTATTATGAAACAAAATAAATATAAACAATTATACACACAAAACCAATGAGAATGCCCAGCGTACAAGTGTCCCCTAAAGTGACGCCCCTGCAATTATATGAAACTATATTACATGTTATGTACCTTAATGGCAAAAAAACCTAGCATAATGGGTTGTAACTTTGGGCTTAAATTTAAAGGTGATTTAAATAATGCACAGAAAGTAGAGTTTGCTTAATAAAATAGTTTATTAATGTATCTTGTACCATAATTGTTCTACAAGAAGAACTTTCTTCTGCTAGTTTCCATTTCATGCCTTCTACCTGTGATCATCCATTCATATTCTCCTGTTTTGGAGTCAAATGTGCCAAGCTGCAAAGACCTCAGTTTAAGAGTGAACCTTGGTCCTAATTCTTGGAGTCGCGCCTTTCCATTTGAAGAGAACTGGTACCTAAACAAAGAACAAACTCAGAACTATTTGGAAACAACAACATACTGTATATCTAGTTGAAAACCTCTTAAGGGTTCTCTATTAGCAGCACAAGGATCCCCCAGTCTGCAATGTTATAGTACAGTTCCTTTTAAATGATAACTCAAATGAGGCATTTGAGGTTGAAAACCAAATAATGTAAATCTTACAGCAAGTACATGAAATGTTGACACTCAGTTCTCAGGTGTGCTCCAAACCTTCTGTTTGGCTTTAACCACAAAAACAACCTCAAAGAATAAACTTTATTAATAAAGAGATCAATGATTTCTAGGAGGTTATTTTATAGTAAATCTTCTATTGTAGCTCAATTGGCATCATTATAAATAAATAAAAAAATATGTCATGCATTTACACAACTTTCTCCATCAATAACAGATTCAGATATATTACATTATTCATAAAAAAAGTGATTCTTCTCTCCTTATTAGGTTACTCACAATATACTTTAATTAGGAATTGTTTCAAACTAAGCAAGAAGGTTTCAACATGCAGAAACATGTGGTAAGAAGCTCCTGTGATGAAAAGAAACAAAAGAGCAATAATTTCAAATTTTCAAGCATATCCATTATATGATGCTTAGGAAAGGTCTAAACTTGCAACATGGAATATTTTGAAAGTAGCTAATGCAATGAAACAATTTTATATAAATTGTATATTTTAATGAGCTCCACATTTTCCTGCAGTAAGTTAAGATTTCCTTGTCATACAAAATTCCATCACATAAAGAGAAGTTCAAAGGATATCCACAGAAAATTTGAGATATACATTTTATTTCTCATGCCAATACATTAAACATGCGACGTTTTAATAATAATAAGAGTTAGAGCCATTTTAGAGATAGTAAAAGAAGAGCATTTTTCATGTAAAGGGTAGTTTGAGGTAGCGGGATTTTCTTGAATATCTTCCATGCCACATCCTTGGAAGATGCTAAATTCTACTATCCTATAGTAATTAGAGGAAGTACTGCAGTTCACCCAAAAATTTGATATCAAAATTTCACCAAAAATACACATTTTGAGGCTTGCTAAATCCAAAACACATTCCTTTTTTTTAGAAAAATGTCTGTGGACAGCATAATTGAAAAACAAAAAGTCAGTTAAATACCAAGCTTGGTATTTACATTCTGTGTTTCCAAGGATGCAACACAAGGATGCACCAAACTATCCATTACAGAAAAATTCTGTTATTTTTTATTTTCTCAAGGATGACTCTAATTATTTTGATTAAAACACCGTATGTTTAAGGTATTTTTGTGTTAAATAAAATGCACATCTTGAATTTTTTCATTCTGAATGAATTTTATACAACTGGTAAATAGTAACAGACAAAATATTATGCCCAAAAAATGCAGATATTGTTAAAGTACACAATTTATGTCAAAACTATTTCTGCTGTTAACTATTTTCGAGATATTCTTTGTTATTGGTTTGAATTTTCAAATACTTATATTTTTCATAAGTGGTTAGTCGCTATTGGTGTTTTCTCGTGGTCTTGCAGAGAGAACAGAATCTCAAAGCCATCACTTGGCAACCTGCTTTTAAAATATTTTATCATCACTTAAGCTTGTATTTTTCTTTTGCCTACAATGAAATGTGTAAATAATACCATTTCTGAAAATGTTTATCTCATTTAACATGAAGCAGGTAAAAGAATAAGCTTTTCTAAGAACAGTTTTTAGAACAGTGGGTAGAGAAGGTCATGTGAAAGTAACACATTGGCTTTTTACTTTCTCTCCTAAGTATAGTAAGTAGGGGAAGCATTGCATTCCACTCAAAAATATGATACCAAGATTTCAACAGAATTTCACATGTTTTGAGGTGCCCTGAATCCAAATAAAGCATTTTTGGAAAATGTCCGTGTGTGCGTGTGTGTGAACAGTATAACTCAAAAATGAAAAGTTGGATAAATACCATACTTGGTATTTGCGTTTAATATCTTCCAAGGGTGTGACACGAGATTTTCATAAAAATCCCCCCACCCCAGACTACCCTTTACATGGAATATTATTCGAAAATTTTGATTTTCTCAAAAATGGCTCTAATGATTTTGATTAAAATATCATATGTTTAAGATATTTTGATGACAAATGAAACATATATCTTGAATTTTCTGAGAATGTCCCCAAAAGTCCACTTCATTCTGAATGAAATTCGCATAACTAGTAAACTGTAAGAGACGAACAAAATTTTACTATACAAAAAATGTAGATCTCGTTAAAACACACAATTTATGTCATGTACAATTTTTTTGTCAAGTGAACCATTTCCGAGATATTCCTTGTTTGTTTGAATTTTTCAATGTTTAAACTTTTTCTTAAATGGGAATTCATTATTCATTTTTTGTTTCGTCCTGGACATGCAAAGAGAATGGAATGCTCCAATTAGCAAACAGCTCTTGAAAGATTTGACTATCGCTTAAAGCCTACCATAGTCCCATTGCACCTACAAGAAAATTAGCAATAAGAAGTTTGAAGTGAACCTAAGCACATACATCTACCATCAGGGCTCTTGTTGGTTGGGTGCATAGAAACACTTTGCATGTATATGTGTAATTTGTAGCATAATTAGGTAGCTGAAATACTACCATAATATTAACACACTACTAAGAAATACAAATTGGAGATTGAAGAAAAATGACATTAACGGAAAAAGAATTGTGGTTAGAAATTCCCTGTGCATGCATGCAAGAAATGTGAAGGGTTACTGTGAAAGTCTTGGCACATCAGCCAGATTTTGTGCATTCCATTTTAGTTTGCACTGTGAAGTTAGTTGACTTACCAAAATGTCTAGAGAGAAATTATAAGGTTTCCCTTTGGCAAAAAGCTTTGTTTTAAGGCTAAAATAGAAATTGGAGGATTTTCTTCCTGCACCAATAGCTGTAATATTATATTGACAATGGTCGTGCAGTAAAAGGCAGATTTACATTTCCGTGCTGCCATTCCTAGCAGCCTTTTCTATCCATCGTGCGCATTTCTGTGCCAATTTCACTTATAAGTTTACAATGATCCACTGTACAGTATCTAGACAAAAAGTCGCATCCATCATTGTCATTGTCAACCTCGCTCTTGCCGTAACTAAAGTGTATGATATTGATAACCAGAAAACATTTAGTAAAATGATAAATAATCACAACTATTAAATTCTAAAATTAGGTTCTGGAAAATGGGGGTTGTCTTGTATTCGGATAAAATGCGGCACATATAAATATTGGTATTAAACACTCACAGGTTCACTCTAAGTAGATTTTCTTTGAGTGATAAAGTCTGAAACATTTATCTGCATGGAAATGGACTTGTCATTAAAGTACCGGTATTGGTAACAGATGTAACACCTGCAAAATCTGCACTCTGCCACTTGAGCCATTGTTACACCCAGCTTGCTGCGGAGTGACTTCTGTATTGTTTTTTTCTTCTGAGCCAAATAACACGATGTAAGAAAAGTTGTCACTGAATTCATTGAACACTGACATTTCACTATCTGTCAGGGTTTTCTTTATATTATCTTCACATTTTATGCATAAAAATTCTAAAAAGGTGGAAGTGCTCACATACACGCACATATACAACCTCATTAACTTGTAACTATTTTATCTCACCTCCGGACACTTTGGATTAGCTCACATTCTGACCGCAAAGGGTTAAAGCAGACCCAGATTCTTTTTTTCAGTCTTAAGAAAAATTACATGAACTTTAATTATATCTAGCAACATATCTGGTGCATTCCTAGTTAAAAGATACCAACAGCTTCATAATATGATCACTTCAGACTTAACCTAAAGTAAACAATTACATATCTTGAGATAGAAGCTATGAATCTTCTACAGTAATTAGTAACAAACTATTTAGGGCAAAATATTAATGAAAACAAAAGGTCAATAAGAAATTGTCAGCCAGGACATGCATTACAATTTTAAAGCTTTCCAATGCTCTTATAAGATAATTAACAGCACTTAGCTTTTACTCTCAGTACCTGTGATGCCTGAAGAAGATATAATCCCGCTGATTGTGGAATGTTACAGCACGGCGACCTCTAAACTGTGGATCGTAATGAAAAAGTGAAGCAAGCATCCTTGCTACAGTATTTCCTAAATGTGTACTAAAGTTGTTTAGAACAACCTCTGGACGATGCTCTGATATTTCTTTATAATCTCGCTGTAAAAGAAAAACATGAAATCAAGATCCATTCAATCACACAACAAATTATTTTGCAGCAAATCACACCAGGAAACTCATTTGAAGTTTTATATTTCGTAAAAACCATTCATTAGTACGTCTATAGCTAATAAGCAGTTAGGAGATGCACAGTTTAAAGAACAAACCTCAAGTTTAATGGCATATCTTCTCTGTATGTCATATAAAACTGCAATAAACTTAAATTTTCAGAAACCAAATCTGAGCTTAACAAGTATGAAATCCAGGTAACACATTCTGAGTTCTCCTCAAAATAAAGAACACATACTTCTATCTTAGAAGAACATGTTACTTACAGACTAAAAATAACCTAAGTTTATCTAATGTCACTACCATCTGTAAAGATAATATGAGTGTTTCTGGTGCTGGAATTTTGTCAAGTTCCTTTACATGTCAGTAAATCTATACTGAATTTATTATAAGGAAGGGTATGATGTAAACAGATACATGTGCCTTCACTGCAGCACACTTTCAAGCCAATAAAAATAGTTTGTTACTTCAATGAATGTATCATCACCCTTTTTATACTCCAAATAATAAAGACAGTGACATAAAGACATCTTGTTTAATGGAGCAAAGCAAGCATCATGCTAATCAGCATTGTAATTAAACATAGAAGTGGCAAAGTCAAGTGACAAAAACACAATAGTTTTGAATGTATTCAACTTTTTGTTTGAGAGTTATTGTTAAGGATGTCATTTTATTAACATTGGAAGCAAATGGTGTATCTATGAGTTTTATTTAACTGCTGTGGTTCTAAGCATCCCATTCTATATTGGGCATGAAAGACCGGAAACTTTGCTCAGACACCTTTTTATCAGGCTTGAGGTTCTTTTACATGCCATAAATCTACAAGGTACCACCGACTCTACTGCCCTCCTGAAGGAAGCCATGTTAAGGATTTTTACACATGAAAAAAATCCATCACCCTCCACTGGGTTTCAACCCACGATCTAAGGAACTAGAGTGTCTGTCTGAATGTTTTGTGAACAAGTTATAGACATGTTAATTATAAACCTGGAAGACAATTCAAGGACATCAGCACTTCTGATTCTGAGCTAGGTGTCACTCTATTACCTGAAGACTCTGATTAACAAGTTTTCACTAATAAAAGGTATTTCGTAACATTACTTCATTTTTGAATTAGTGATTTATTTTATCAAGCATGAGGATATGTATTTCTTTAATACTCAGTGCTGGTGCAGTGAAAGATGGCATGTAAGAATAACATTGGGAGGTAACAATGGCAGTTTCTTGAGCTTCCAAAAGAGCTAAGCAGCTGGATGCATTCATGAAATGTCAAGTGTGGAGCGATACTACATGCATTGTTTATATGCAGACCCATTTTCGTGCCAGAAAAATTATAATTACTTTAATGGTGATTACAATGAAGAAGACACTCGAGAGAGTGAATGAATTTTCATATCTTGGCTATAAGGAATCCTTTGTGAAGTAGATATACCAGATAAAATTAAGTGCACCAGAACGTTGGGGATAATAAACAACACAGGAAACCCTCATAAGGGTTGGCAGACAAGACTACACCTCTACAAGACTTTAGCAAGACCGGTCTTATTGTTATGGTAGTGAGGCAAAAAGATGTAAACAGGCTAACCTAATGAAATGAGATTCATGCGCGCAATAGCTGGCTATACAAGATGGGACCACTCAGATCAGTTTAGCAACTCAGCCTTTCTAAAATCAGATCATTACTCAGTGTGTTACTTCGGAAGAAGACAACTATAAAGTTTAAACTAACTCTGAAATTTAGATATAATATATCATCTCTCTTACCTTTAAATCTGTTGTCAATTTGACGCTGCTTAGTCGAAAATGAGCTGTGGGTCCTGCTGGAAGATGTACAACTAGCAATCCATCTACATAAATGTTAAGGAATACATTTTCTTTAGTAGGGAATATTTTCATCACATAGACCTTAAGTGATGTCAGTCCTCTCTTAGCAATTACTGGCAAGGCTTGTGCTTAGGTGCACACGTCATTTTCTTTTGCCTGCATAATGCTGTAAACCCATTTCGCACCCATTAGAAATGTGGCATTACAGATACAGGTATATATGTCATTTACAACATTCCCACATAAAGCTGTAAATCTTATTTGGTATCAATTAGAAATATGGTATTGCAGATACAGTTTAGCACTAGCACATTACTAACTTACACTGAAGAAAGAAAGGGGGAAAAAAAAAATGGGGGGAGAAAGTATGAGATAGCTGTCATGCAAGTCATACACACTTATCCCTCAATTACCGTATGCATAAAAAGCTTAGTAAATTCTTTTCCTCTTAGCACATTATCGATTCAGTAGGTTATACTTCTACCCTTAGAATATACTATGATTGTCATGCATAAAATGTAGAAAATACCAAGAAAAATCATAGCATGTTTTTCCCCATGTTTTGCTTGTTTAGCAAATGCCCATAATAAAGTAAAATGGCTACATTTGTTCAAGTTTAGGCTAAAAATACGTTTAAGGAAAGAAAACAGCCTTGAGATTCTGAACTTCAAGCAATTATATCGATTCGATAAACAGAATGTGGAGTGGTTAAGTGACTATTTTATTGGCAACATTGTCGTCTTAAATTCTTGCATTGGTGAAGCTTTATCTCTTAGGTTTGTGATCTATTCATTGACACATATTGCTTCAGCAAATTTAAAAACTGTATTTGTTCTCCTTGTTCATCATATTCTTCACACATTCTACTGTATCCTTCTTATATAGCTTGTACAATCGTTCTTGAACATTGAAAGGTTTAAATAAAAGCTAGGATGAGAGTCACTTGACTTCAGCAGCAATATCTCATTGTGATGAATTCACCCCTCAAGTTTCACTGGAATGGTTATTTCATGTCTCTATACAGAAAACTCATACCACCACTACCAAATTAAATACCATAGTTCCAGTAACAATTTCAACTTCCACACACTTTGTACTAAATAAAACAATAGTTTAACATTTTATCACATTTTAATTCTTCAATGCCTGACCTCTTCGTCTTCTGTGGAATCACTATCAATGTCAACCTTGTCACTGCTTTCCATTATAATTCTTTCATATCTTTCTTCCATCTTTTGTCAATTTCTGTTTCTCTTATTGGGACGTTAAGGTTTTTTCTAGGAGTCCCAAGATATGCTGCTTCCTCTTTATGTTTTTTTTTTTCTTGTAAAATTCTGTGAACAGAACTGTGTGAGATGCTAGTGGCTGCAGCAACTCTTTCTTGCGGTTTTTGGATATTTTTGCTCAGGAGAGTACTGATCCTTACGCTTGGCCTCTACCTTCATGTACGCATGAGAAAGTTTTACTATGAAATATTTTTCATTTTAACTTTGAAATTAAAGGAGGTGTTATCACAAAGTTAACTCCGCATATTGTAAACGCATAGTAACATCTGTACGACAATACTTTACACTCAACTGTACTCAGAGGCAGACAATTCACACTGCGCATTTCAACAAGTAACACAAGCCACAAGTTCACTGAATATAGAAAAGAGAAGGGTAGATTCCGGCCCACTAACTATTCTCTGGATCGAAGTTCAAGAACTAATGCAAGAGCTATACTTACAACAAACGTGTAATGAAAGTTTTACCTCAATTAACAAAGCAGTAGACAGAAAAATTTGATTTTGTAAGTATAGTTTGTAGAAGAGTGAGTAAAGAAAGTCATGTAAATGCAATACATCAGATTTTTTTTTAAACAATCTGTACCTCTAAACCACATACAAGGGTTGGGGCAAAAGTCATGGCAACTATTTTTTTACTTGTAGATATGTGAACGGATCACAAACGTATATGTGTCGTGTGGAAGTTCTGCAGGCATAGTGTGTATGCAGAACAACAGATGGCTCTGTGATAGCTGGTAGTAGGACAGCGAGGCTGTGAAATCAGTCAGTTGGTGAGTGTCGTGTGAGATGGAAGTAACCCGTGTTGAGCAGCGCGCTTACATCAAAATAGCCATTCTCTGAGGGAGAAATGCAATGGAAGGTCACAGTGAATTAGTGGAAGCCCTTGGGAATAATGCCTACCATACCATACAGTAGCACAGTGGGTAGGAAAGTTTCAGCAAGGACGTATGTCAACCAGTGATGAGCAACATTTGGGACGACCTGTCAGTGTGCGGACCGACGTGGCACGTGCCGTCATCAAGCAGCTCCTGGATGAAGACAGACAATGGATGCTACTGGAGTTATAGATGGCAAGTGGCATCGAGAAACGCACCGTCCGGATATTGCATAATGAGCTGCAACTACCCAAAATCGCATTGCGGTGGGTACCGCATGCACTGATGGAAGTTCAAAGGTGGGTGCGCTATGCAATATGCTCTGACCACCTTGCACGCTGGCAACAGGTCCGCGATCAATTCCTGTCACGAATAATTGCCACGACGAATTTTGGGCCAGGGCATACGAACCAGAACTGAAACGTCAGTCCACAGAGTGGCAACATGCTGGATCACCAAGGAGGCAGAAGTTCCGTCAGAATCCTTCCCTAGTCAAATTGATGGTTATCGTCACGTATGACGTCAGGGGTGTCATTGTTTGCCACTTTGTTCCACATGGCAGAACAGTGACTGCACAGTACTACAGGGACGTCCTGGTGCAACAGGTACAACATGGCGTTCGGGAGAAACGTCCGGATCTTGTGGACAGTGCAATAATCCTGCACGGCAATGCAAAACCACATAAAGCAGAGTGTGTAGGGCAGCTACTGCGGCATTGGGGATGGGAAGAATTGGAGCACCCACCGTACTCTCCCGACATTTCGCCCTGTGACTTTGATCTCATTCGAAAGATTAAGGAACCACTACATGGTAGGCAGTTTGCAACACGAGAGGACATTGCTAATGCTGTGTGCGAACAGGTGACACGATTCACACATGGTGCGGCAAATGCTGAGGCAGATGGTATTCAGCGCCTCCCACATCATTGGCAGCGTGTGGTGACAGTAGCAGGGGACTACTTTGAGGGTGTTTAGGCCCAGGTTTGTCGTGTCAACTGTATGTGTACTGTGTTGTCATTCTTTTGCACCGTGAAGGCCATATTGCCCTGTTACTACCATAATAAATTAGTGTGTTACGATATTTCAGTGCTATTCGTTGTCCACACATGTAGCTAACACTTTGTCCTTTCATCTGTATATGTCACATTTTCCAACCGGACTGGTATCTTCTAGAAAATAAATAGTTGCCATGACTTTTGCCCCAACCCTCATATTTAATTTTTATTTGTATTCCATACTAGATATAATATTTTTCCCAAGTTTCCATAGTCCACTCCCTGTTCAAAGACTTTGTCTAAGGTGCTGGTAGTACTATGGAAATCTTTCCATACCAAGAGTGCCAAAATGCATTCTGATCAAGCACTAGAAGGGAGAGTTTGTGTTTCCTCGGCTTTGAACTCTAAGCAAGGCGATCTTACAAACCAAAAGGTGCAAGTGAAATTAATAGCACCTCACCCCAAACCATTCCCTAAGCAACAATTTTCCTTCATTTATTACTTTCCTTTTTGTAAGTTTTAATGTCCTTTAACAGTTAGGTCTTACCAGGCAATCAATGAATGAAATAGTTGAATGAAGGTGAACATCTGAAACAAGCCTAATTTATTCTTCCTAGAAATGTCAGAATATATGGCCCATTTTGGTTTATATGTGGCAGAGGACTACAATGAACTATTTTATCACTGCTTTATTTAAATTTTATAATGGACAAAATTCTGATTGATAGAAGACAAGCTGAGTCCATTCCTTGGTTACATGGCAGCAATCACAGCAGCTTGAGAGATGGTAGAAAGGGAAAGGGGAGAGATTAATGATATTACAGGGGGGGGGGGTAATTATCAAACATTCCATTAGCAGATAACACACTTGGTCACATATTATAATAACTGTCTCATAACACTGATATGAATGTGAGCAATCAATTGGTGGGAGATACTGTGTTTGCTCTACAGTTGAACAAAGGCACTGCTAACTAATAATCTTTAAATTATTACGTTTGAATACAATTCGAAAACTATTCAAAAATGTTTATTTTTTCAATAACTTAAAATAACTACCACAGGCACAGAAATTCATTACTATCTTAATGATTACTGTGTTAAACATATTATTCAGGAAAATTGCATCTCTTTGCACTGATGGAACAGTGGCATAAATGGACAAAATTAAAGTTATATGTTTTTGAGAGAAGTGAATCCAACTATAGGGACAACTCATTGCTTCTTGCACAAAGAGACATTAATTATGAGAATTGTTAGGCAGACAGCTTTTTAGAAGACGTTTTAAGTATACTATTGAAATGATAAATTATGTAAAAACAAGACTAGCTAATTCAAACGATTTGCAAGTCTAAAGGAGCTAAGAATATCAATTAAATGCTGCATATTAAAACATATGGGCCTTGTAGGAATAAAGAGCACTGATGTGAGTGTTAGAACTTCAAGACAAGCTTTATATTCTTTTGGAGAATGAAAAGCCAGAGTATGCAATAATTTTAGTGTCTCACTAGCACATCCTGTTGAAATTTTTAAATGGGTGGAGGGCGGGAGAAAAAAGCCTTACTCTTATGCATGCTGCTTAAAAATGAAAAGAAACTAAGGCCCCATTCACAATGAAGACATAAGGCTAACAGAATGCAGCATAAAGACAGGCGTGAAGTAAGACCAAATCACAATGCAGCCACAAGCATAACAGAAGATGTTGGCAAGGGTTTCCAGATATGTAAATCTTTCAAGGATACTGCTAAATTCAAATTGGATATTTCATCCAGTCTTTAAAAATAAATAACACATAAAAAGTATTGTATCAAACAAGATCAGTGGCTGGAGTCAGCATTTAAAATGGTGTGGCACGGACAAATGGAAGAGCATCATGATTGTACATCAGATGGCTTAATTTTGCATCATGATTGCATGTTGTTTATAAGCTGACAATGCATGGAAAAAGAAATAATAATAATAATAATAAAAAAAATCTGATGTGTTACACTCACATGACTTTCTCTACTCTTGTACAAACTATTTATACATATGCTTATTCTCCATGCACTTCATGTTAATCGAGATAAACATTTGCAGACTCTATCTTATTGCTAATTTTCTTGTAGATGTAAGGGGAAAATATATTTACCAGGGCTATGTAGAAAAACAGCAGCCTTTAAGCACATACATATCTCTTAATAGCTGGTTGCTAGGTGCAGCACCATTCCCTTTGCCACAGATTATTACTCTTTGCATATCCAAGACAAAAAAATCTGATGTGTTACACTCACACGACTTTCTCTACTCTTGTACAAAGTATTTTTACAAACGCTTATTCTCCATGCACTTCATGTTAATCGAGATAAACATTTGCAGACTCTATCTTATTGCTAATTTTCTTGTAGATGTAGGGGAAAATATATTTACAAGGGCAATATAGAAAAACAGTAGCCATTAAGCACATACATATCTCTTAATAGCTGGTTGCTAGGTGCAGCACCATTCCCTTTGCCACAGATTATAACTTTTTGCATATCCAAGACAAAAAAATGAATAACGAATTCCCATTTGAGAAAATAAGTATTGAAAAATTTAAGGAAATAACAAGCAATACCTCGAAAATGGTTCACTCAAAAAAAAAAAAAAATGTATATGACATAAATTGTGTATTTTAACGCGATCGACATTTTTTGTGTAGTAAAATTTTGTCTATCTCTTATGGTTTACCAGTTATGCAAAAGTCGTTCACAATAAAGAATACTTTTGGAGACATTCCCAGAAAATTCAAGATATACATTTTCTTTGTCATAAAAATATCTTACACATATGATAGTTTAATCAAAATCGTTAGAGCCATTTTTGAGAAAATTAAAATTTTCGAAAAATCTTCCATGTAAAGGGTACTCTGGGGTGGGGGGATTTTCTTGAAAACCTCCGTGTCGCATCCTTGGAAGATACTGAACCTAAATACCAAGTTTGGTGTTTATCCGACTTCGTTTCTGAGTTATGCTGTTCACAGACACACACACAGACGGACATGTTTCCAAAAATGCTTTTTTTGGATTCAGGGGGTCTCAAAACATGTATTTCCGGTGAAATCTCGGTATCGAATTTTTGGGTGGAATACAATACTTCCCCTACTTACTATACGTAGTAGAGAAATTAATAATACTTTATTGTCCATAGACCTGCATACAAGTTTCAGACATTGTCTAGTCTCATATTTACAACACAGTAAACTATTTACAGCTCATCCAGAGAATACAAGCATTTTTCAATCAAGTAGTTTTTTAGATAAATTTTGAAGTTAGATTTTCTTTCAGTTTTGATTTCTAATGGTAATTTGTTATAAAAAATTGTTCCTTTTACATTTATATCCTTAAATGCAATTTGTTTATTACACATATACCTATGATAATTTATGCTACTTCTTGAACTATAACCATGAATATCATTATTTTTTGTAGGATTCTTGTTTTGTATATATAGTACAATCCTATATTCATATAAGGAATAGACTGTTAATATTTTGTGTTCTTTAAACGCATTTTTACAAGATTCATTAAATTTTAAGTTACTTATAATTCTAATGCATTTCTTCTGCAATACCATCGACTTATTTATATGCACCTTAGCTGCACTTCCCCACACCTCAATCCCATAATGTAGATGTGGATAGATTACACCATAATATATCATTTTCAATTCCTCACCACTGAAGGTATGTTTGAAAAATCTTAAGAGATAGATGGATTTACTAATTTTGGTAGATATTGCATTTATGTGTTCTGCCCATGTCAGCCCACTGTCTATCCATATCCCTAGGAACTTGTGCACATCTATCTTATCACAATTTTTATACTAGTCACAAGTGAATGCTCCATTTTTTCTTTTTTTACAAGATCATATTTCAAAAATTTTGTTTTATCCATATTTCAAATAAGATTATTTACTGTAAAATAGTCCAATATTTCATTGGTACCCAAAGCAATTTTTTTCATTAAAGATGCATTACAGTCCCCCCCAAAATTTACTGTAGTGTCATCCGCATATGATGTTATAGTGGAGTTTTTTGGATGACTAATATCATTTACATAAATTAGAAACATTAAGGGGCCCAAAACTGACCCTTGGGGTACCCCATATCTTACTATTCCCTGCTTTGACTTTACTTTTGACAAACACACATAATTTTTAATATAGATTTCAGTTATTTGTTTTCAACCCAACAAATAGGATTTACAAATCTCATACGCTTTTCCTCTTATCCCATAAGCTTCTACTTTATCTAATAAGATATCATGCTTGACACTATCGAATGCTTTCGATAGGTCAAAGAATAATGTACCCACCTTTTTATTCTGTTCTAATAGGCTAATTACCTGATGGACATTATCAATAACAGCAGCTGTAGTTGAAAAACCTTTTCTAAAACCATGTTGAAACTGACAAAATACATTTTCCTTATTTAGAAACTCTAGCATCCTGACTAGAACTCTCTCATAAATTTTTCCAATCTCTGATGTTAGAGTAATTGGCCTATAATTGTTTATATCTAGTTTATCACCTTTCTTATACATAGGCCTTATAATACTTGTCTTTAAACAATCTGGAAATATTCCCATCTGAATTGAAGAATTGATAAGATGTTCCAATGGTTTTGCTATTTCATTCTTACAGTATTTTAGTAGCTTTGGACTAATTTCATCCCATCCTGATGAACTTTTACCATGCAAGAGCCCTATTATTTTTATAATTTCATTTACATTTGTAGGTTTCACACACATTGTTGATTTTACAACATTTATAATAATGTTTCTCTTTTCTGGATTTTGTTGTACTAGATTTAGGTAAAAACCATTTGTATACTCATAAAGTTTATTTGGTTTTTTTTCAATTTTACCATTTATTTCTAGTTCGAAAGTTTCTACTTCAGTTTTTTTACTCTTATTTTGATTTACAATTTCCCACAATGTTTTAGAAGTATTTTTTGAATTTTGAATAGTATGCCTATAATATTTCTGTCTATTAGTTTTTGATTGATTTAGATGCTCCTTTCTATATTTATTGTACTTATTTTTGTATACTTCCAAAGAAGTAGATTTATAAAGCATATAAGAATCCTTAACTTTTTCCCTTAGTTCAGTAATATAGCTAGGAATATTTACTCTATTGTATTTATTTCTCATTTTCTTAGTTATTATAGGACAAGCCATATCATAATGAATTTTAAAGATTTTAAAAAATACATCCCATTTATCATCAATGTTGTTACATTTATATACATCCTCCCAGTCTTCCTGTTTTAACAAGTTAGCTAATTTTTTTAAGCTTCCTTCTTTTAATTGCCTAGAGTTATTAATAATACTTTTGTTTAGTTTTCCCATAAATGTTTCTCGTCTCAAGATATTGAGCTGAATGGTCCAAGACAATGTATCTATTATACCCGCAGCTATTATTTCATTATTCATATTTGTAGCTATGTGATCAATAGTGGTAGCAGTATTTACCGTAACTCGCTTGGGTTCATAAATAGTATCTACAATATCATAACCATCCAAAATATTTTTCAGTTTACTGTTTATGCTATCTGCTAAATTTACGAGGGGTATTTTTTAAGTAAGGTCCGGTTTGTCGTTGTAAAAAAACTACGAGACATACTTTCGTCAAATATTTTTTATTCAATTCTTCATACATTCAGCTATTTCTCCACATAGTCGCCGTTGTTGTTGAGACATTTGTCGTAACGAGGGACAAGTTTTTGTAGACCCTCGTCATAGGAGTCCGCCGCCTGTGAGGAAAGCCAATTCGTAACAGCTGCTTTCACTTCATCGTCCGTCTGGAAACGCTTGCCGCCGAGGAACCTCTTCAGATGCAGGAAGAGGTGGTAGTCGCTAGGAGCAAGATCGGGGCTGTAGGGAGGATGATCGATCTGCTGCCAACCAAAGGATCCAATAAGAGCTTGTGTCTGAGCAGCGGTGTGTGGCCTTGCATTATCGTGCAAGAGAATCACTCCGGCAGACAGCAGGCCGCGACGTTAATTCTGAATTGCACGGCGAAGTTCCCCTCCAAGTCTAACAATACACGGCTGCATTGATTGTTGTCCCCGGATCCATGAACTCCACAAGCAGAATACCACGTCTGTCCCAAAAGACTGTTGCCATAACCTTGCGAGTTGAGAATGATTGCTTGAATTTCACTTTCGTCGGAGATGCAGTGTGCCACCACTCCATCGACTGTTGTTTGGATTCAACGATCATGCGGGACACCCATGTCTCATTCCCCGTGATGATATGGTCCAACAATGCATCACCTTCCTCATGGTATCGGGTCAAGAACGTCAGAGCACTGGCGCATCTCTTTTCTTTGTGTTCCTCTGTCAGCATCTTCGGAACCCATCGATTGCACAATTTTCTGTAGCCCAGGACTTCTGACAGAATTCTGTACATAACAGACCTTGAAACCTGCGGAAAATGCAATGACATTGTGGAAACGGTGAACCGTCGGTTGGCACGAATTTCGGTGTTTATGGCACGCACAAGATCCTCGCTAATGACAGATGGCCGGTCCGAGCGCGGTTCGTCATGCACGTTCTCTCTGCCTGCCTTGAATAACCTCACCCACCTACGGACTTTGGTATCACTCATGGCTTTGGGGTCATAAACTTCACTAATCTGGCGATGCATTTCTGCCGCTGTCATATTCCTTGCTGTCAAAAATCGAATGACCGATCTAATTTCACACCCGGCGGACCACGCGATCGTCATAAACCTTTCCATAACACAGTACGGTCCACACTCACTGCCTACCTGACTCCAACCGCTGTGTCACTGTGTGCAAGGGATGCCGGGATTGAGTGAGCATGCGCGAAAGTACAGTCGCCTGATTCTTCCGATGATACGGTGCAGCGGACCTTACTTAAAAAATACCCCTCGTATACTAAAATCCCCAGCTAGGATTATGTTTATACTTTTTGTTACATAATCATTTAATAATCTATCTAAGTGACCCAGGAAATCGTTCACAGATGATGCAGGTGATCTATACAGACCAAATATCAATACAATCCCTTCCTGAGTTGTAACTTTAATACCAGTGACTTCAAAAACTTTTTCCTCACAGTACTAATTCAATTTTAGGACTTTAGCCTCTACATCTTCCCTGGTTAATATCATTACACCACCACTCTTATGAACACTTCTATAAAAGGAACATGCAATTTTATAATTCATAATATTATACAGATTTACTTGGTCTACTCTTAACCCATGCTCTGTAAAGATAGTTATTTGTGGGCATACCTCATTTACAAAGTGCTCAAGGGCATCTCTTTTATTACTAATATATTGCACATTTAAATGCAATGCTTTAAATGTTGTAGTCAAATTTCTATTAAAAGTTTTACACTATCACTACACACTATATCTACACTATCAAGAGCACTCGTTTCATTCATCAAGTCCGCATTGTCTGTTAAATCAGAGAGATGCTCACCGCTCTCTGTTATATCTAGTTTTTTCAGACAAGATTCTCAAGGCCTCTATTTAACAGTCTTCCAAATTTTCTTATCCCCATTCTATTACAATGAACACCATCTTTACCCAGGTCATTATCACCAATTCACAAATTTCCATCAAGGAACACACACTTATTTGTTTGGCATATCCAGTCTAAAATAGAGTTCACTGCATCTACAAAGCAAAAATCTTCATCTCTGCGTCTGATTATACCACTTACACAAATCTTTGCACGAGGATACAGTTTTTGAGCTGTAGATACTGTACGAAGCATATTTTCCCTTATTTCATCTGGACTCTGCATTGTATTGGGGTTATTTGTTCCAGAATGCAGTATTAAAACGTCTGGATCATCGTTGTTTTTTTAACCATATTTTCAAGATGTTCAACTCTCGATCCAGGATAGCAGTAGACTTGTGCATCCTTATCTAAGTACAGTGGAATCTCGTTAGCACGTTCCTCATTAACACGTTTTCCCGTGTATTGCGTTGAATTATAAAAGTCCCGGCACAAAATGCATCAAATGCATTAATAACGTTCGTTTAGTACGTTTTCTCGCTCCCGCTTACTACGTTCGAAGTTTGATGCCCTCATTCACTATTTTGGCCAATGCCAATGCTTGGTCGGTCGGTATTAATAGTCATTTTTGAGAACATAAAAGTAACGGTCCAGCGGGAGTAGATTTACTACATTCAAAGTTAGACGTTCTCATTCGCTACTTTGGTCAAACCAGGCGGGGTGGAACCGGCAGCCAATACCATGTGTGTACGTATTTGTGGGACGCGTTTTGTGTATGTGTGTGGGGGGGGATGCTTTAGTGACGCTCTTTGGTGTTCTGCGGTGACGCTTTAGTTTAACAGTGGCTTGGTGTGGTTAGTTTATGCTGTTGAGTGTTGACGAAACGTAAAAGTATTTTAACTTTTTGTTCGCAATGGAGAAAAAGAAAGTGCGGCAAATAACCAACAGTGAAAAACTGAAAATCCTTGAGGAAGTAGATCGCAATCCAAATATGAAACGTGTGGATATAGCGCGGAAGTTAAACATTCCTCCGTCAACCTTAAACACAATTGTTAGCAAACGTAAACTAATTGAAACTGCTTTTGAAGAAGGAAAAAATGCTAAAAGAAAACGTAATCGCCCTGGCCAGTTTCCAGAATTAGAAGATGTTCTGCTAAAGTGGTTTACACAAGCTAGAGCTTCAAATGTGCCAATAGACGGTACTGTGGTTCGAGCTCAGGCAACACATTTAGCACAGAAGATGGGACTGGATGATTTCAAAGCGTCCAATGGCTGGATTGAAAGGTTCAAGAATCGACATGGCTTAGTCTACAGATGTTTGCGAGGTGAGGCTGCTGCCGTAGATATTGACGCTACACTGTGTGAAAACATAGAAATGTGGAAAAATACAACGCTCCCGTCAATTTTGAAAGACTATAGCCCCAATGATGGGTATAATGCAGATGAAACAGGACTATTTTTCCATCTTTTGCCAGACAAAACCCTGGATTTTAAGGGCACTAAGTGCCACGGTGGGAAACTTAACAAGGAGAGGATTACAGTTTTGTTGTGCTGTAACGAAAGCGGAACGGAGAAATTGGTACCACTGGTTATTGGAAAAGCACGCAATCCGCGATGTTTTAAGAATGTGAGATCTTTTCCATGTAAGTACACTTCCAACACAAAAGCCTGGATAACTTCTGCCGTCTTTGAAAATTTCTTACGAGCATGGGACGCAAGACTGGGCATAAGAAGCAGGAAAATTGCACTGTTTATTGATCAGTGTGCTGCTCATCCACCAACTGTTTCAAATTTAAGAAACATAAAGATCATTTTCTTCCCAGCAAACTGCACGAGTAAGCTACAACCTTTAGATCAAGGCATAATTCGGTGCATGAAACATGCGTATCGTAAGAGGCTGGTACAGAGAAGGTTGGCTGCACTGAAATCGACGACAAGAAAAATCACCGTCTTAGATGCCATGCATTTTATTAGAACTGCTTGGGATTGTGTGACGCAAGATACCATTAGGAACTGCTTTAATAAAGCCGGTTTTTGCCGAGTTCTTGGTGATGAAATTACGCAGGAAGACGAGTTTTCCGAGAGTGAAGAATGGCGCCAAATAGCAGACGATGCCGGCGTGTCTTTCGAAAACTATGTAAAATTGACAATGAAATTCCAGTGTGTGAAACAGCGACGATAGATGAAATACTTGAAGAACAAGTGAAAGATGAAGCATTAGTGGGAGACGAAAGTGACGATGAACCAGATCCTGAGCCAGTACCTACAGTGTCAGAAGCCATGCAGGCAATGGACATAGTGAAGCGATATGTGTGCAGTTTCGAAGTTGATGATGATGTAATGACTTTACTAAACAAGATGGACAGTAAAATTTTGGCATTAAAACCAACAAAGCAATCAACTATCGATATGTATTTCAAACCAATGTAAATAGTGTCTATATTTCACATCCGTTTTTGAGGTAAGATGTATTATTAGATTTTATTACATAAATATGTTCTTAAGTTGCAGATTATGTATTTTCGTTAACACGTTTTCCCGTCTATGACGTCCAAATCCTTGGGTCCCCGCAAAAACGTACTAACGAGATTTTACTGTATTTACTTACATGATGTACCATAAAATCACCTATTACTACCTCCGTCTGCTTCTCATATAACTGCTCTTCCACAATCTCAGAAACTGGATTATTAAAGATTTCACTATCACTTTCATTTATCGAGCTATATATTCCACTCGTTGATTCGAGGTTATGTTGCTCCACTAAATTGTTATCCAGTGGCAAGAACTTATTTTGAAGAGTAATACTACTAGGTTGGATTTCCTGGTGTAAGTTTGCAATATTACTACACGTTTGCCAATGCTTCCTTTTTACTATATTCCAGTTTGTTCTCGTTTTCATTTACATTAGGCCACTGCTCGTTTCGTGTTTCTTCTTTTAATTTTGCACTAAGTATCCCGTTTTGTAATTTAACTTCATCTTCCAGCTTATGTATTCCATTATTTGCTGCCTTGAGGTCTTTCATAAGCATTTGTATTATTAACTGTAGAGACGCTACATTTTCCAAACATGAATGAACTTGTTCTGTGCAAGCACAGGAGCTACTTCTACACCCATTACATGATCGCTGTTCCATATGTCCGCATTTTTTCTCCACATATGCTTGTGTAGCATGAGTCCTACCCCTTTCGACATCTTTCACAACACTAAAGATAATAGAATCTACTTCAAGTTCACTTTTCCCGTATTTTTCACTCATTTCATTATGCCACACAACCGAGTTCGCCGCCATCTTGTATGATTCTTCCTCTATGTATGCAATGGAAGTGTAAAGGTTGGAGTTTACAAACTCTTGCATTATGTAGTGCATTGCGTGACTATGTGAATTTTTCCATTAAATAATGTGGGTGCAGTTTGCACTTATGCTGCATCTGCGCTTACTTTTAATTCTGAATGGGGCCGAATGTTAACAAATTCACTGCTAATGAACAACTCGGTGATGATACGACCTTTCCATGTCCTCTTAAGCAACTGAGATGCAGGGACTGGAAGGAGCTACATTCACATTCAGCAGAAATAACTTTTACCAGCAAATATAAATGTAGCAATTAATACTTGTAGCTTCAAATCATCAAGCAAGGCTGGCAGTCGAGTTAGCACCATTCAATAACTGGTTACATGTAATATGCAGCATTGAAAAGATTAATAAAACACCAACATTTATTTAGTTTACCCATGTCACAACAGATTTACAACAAACAAAAGTGCCCCTATGTGACTAAAATCCTGAAATATTTTGGAGAACAATTTTCAAGGACCATAAAAGTTGCAAATAAAACAACTTTCCTTTATGTGTAATAATCTGTTGCATTTGATCATAACACTTACATTTTGGTTAAATACTAATTTAACTGATTTCAGAGGGATATCTTAATTTTTCACTAATTGGCATGCATTTATGCAACTATAAATCCAAAAGGATACTTGGTTCTTTCCTATTTTCATTGATTACAAGAAGATCTGTGTAACCTTCTGCAATACAGCTCTTTACCATTTTCTTCACTCCCGACCTGTTCCTATATCGTGCCAAAGAGTTAGGTATCACACGGGACAGTTCTCGGCCAAATATTCGCGTTTTCTGCAAAAACAAAAATAACAATGTTATAGAAGCTATTTAACAAAAATGTTACTGCATTTGAACTTAATTGATGCACCACTTAGAAATGATATATACTTTGCTGATAACAGTGTAGCAAAATATCAGACTACTACTTCTTTCTGTAATTATCATAGTATTATTGATAACAATATTAGCATAACTTACTTCACATGGATTGTCACTGAAGGTTATTAAAACTTTAGGTTCATAAGACTTCTGAAAATATGTGCTAAATTCATCTTTTTCAAACTCCAGCTGAACTTCCTCTACAGAGTCATCTGACATTTCTCGCAGCATTGTTTCATCCTTTATACGCATGTTCTCTATCGTCTTTGGTATTTGTTTTGCTTCACCCAGCATTTTTCTTTTCTTGCGGTCTTCTTTTTTTGCCTATGAAGAAGGAAAAACAGGTGTTATATAAATATTTAGCAAGTCACCACCATGATTTCTTTTCTTGCTGAGCATAAGATAACTCTTTTTCCCAGGAAGCTTTCCCGGTCCTAAAAATGGGAATGAAGGCTGGTCAAGTTTTAACTTTCTCGTTCTTATTCCCAGGCATGACATACCACTCTTCACTGTAGAATGAAACTGGAAGAATTCTAGCAAATGTGCATCCTGACCAGAGATCCTGGCTCCCTCAAGATCTACTGGTGCTGGTTCTTCTAGCAAAGGTGTTTGTTCATATGTAACTTAAAACTGGCTGCTGTCTCAAAAACAATAGCAAAAACTGGTAGAAATTAACAAAGAACAACAAACAACTTAATGTACGCTATTAATAAAGCAATGAAGCTTGGTACAACTAGAGGAATCAAAATAGCAATGGATCTGCATTTGGAAAATTTTTACTCTATCAAATTTTGACACTGGCCGAATTGGAAGCACGTGAAAACATATCACTGGTCATTACAAACAAATGATGTCCCAATGCACAAAATCCACTTTGCTACCGTAATGGTCATCAATATGTATTCCTGTTCTTGTAACCAGGATATTGTGAACTAGCCTTTACTTGGTGACTGTTTGTAATCTAATTGTTAATTATTTTCACTTATTTGCTTTGTACTTTGAAATAATAAATTCTCAATAAAAGCAAATGAAGCAATAGAAGATTTCTTGTAAAGAATGGGGTTTAAGTTTCAACTTAAATGGCCAAGCTTGTCACCTTTGTTTGGGTCCCTAGCATGCACGTATGAGATGACAAGACATGTTTGCAAAGAGATGTTGGATCTTAGTTTTAAAGGACTCAAGACCTTTCATGATAAATCTCCCAGAAGCATGAGATGAACAAGTAGGGATCATCTTGAATATTGAAATAAGCAAACTACTGCCAGGCAAGCTTATGAATTAATTTTAGGTCCAGGCAGTAGGCAAATTAAGATTCTTTTGAATTTAACCAGACCTAAACTAGATGTTATTGGCTAACTTACATGCCACAACACAATCATAGACATTTGCACGGTGCTTATACAAGACCCTTTTTGTGGGAAATGTGAAGAGAAAATGAAATCTCCCAGCATATACTATATGAGTGTAAAGGTTTTGGTATGCATAGATACGTATTCTTAGGCTCCTTTTTCTTTGAACCTGAGAATATAAGAAGGGCAAATATCAAAGAATGTGGTCCATTTTATCGGGACCATTGGGCTTGATTGAAAACCCAGTTTAAGAGGTACAAAGGACTCTAAGAGGCTTCAAAAGGCTACCCAGTTCCTCAACATCCCTGGCAATAATAAGTTAATAAATAGCTATGTAAATGGAAGATGTCAATGCTAAATACTTTCTATCTTCAAAGACGTTTCACCATAGTGGAGTGGATTATGGTAAGCGCACACCAAAGTTAATGAACAAGTTGAATAAACAATATTAACAAAAATATTTAACCAACTTAATAAACTTCTGTTTAAAATTCTTTAACATTCTGTCCACATCAAGAGAAGATGTTTGTGAGGTTACATACGACAGGATTAGGAAGAAGAAAATAGTGCTGCAGCATTCATTATTTTAATAAGTAATCTTCTATGTACGAACTTGCAGTTCATAATCTAGCAGGCTTTTAAAATTTTAAATAGTTTGAGCATTAAACAAAGAAAATACTTATCGTGTACTGTCAACAGAAAAGGTATTTAGAGGTTATCTCACATTTTGAAGTTTTGGCAAAAGAGCTGGAATTGTTTTTTCTTCCACAATAAGTGGCTAGACAGAATCCCTGAACTTAAAATCTTATTTGCAGCTTAAATTTCAAAGTAATTACCTACCATTTCTGACTTTGAAGTGGACATCAACAAAACAGGATCTTAAGCTCCATTACCATGTTACACTATTATACTGCATATTTACCAATAGCTACATGCAAATATTGCTCATATTTTCATGAAGAGTTCTTGCAATAAAAGTTGCTCTAGAAACAGAAAAGAAATTAAAGGGGAATTGTATTCAGAGACAGAATCAGGTTTCCTTAAAGGGGATCCTCTTTTTTTTTTTTTTTTTTTTTTTGGAAACAACATACTAGACCAGTACCACGAAGAAAAATGGAGCAATTGGGACATTTTACCTCCGTAGTGATGAAATTTCCCAAGTTTGTATTTATTTCATCTCTAGTAAATGTAGTTTCTGTTTGATTAGGTCTACCTGTTTTCCTGTGACAATCTCAACATCATTAGAGATAGTGGAAATATTAACTATTTCCATTGAAACATTAGGAGCACTTAGCCTCATTTCATTATCTGCAGAATTTTGACGTTTTATCTTGTTTCATGTTTTGTTTTTTCTTTTTTGTTTTTTTTTACATTTGTTACTCATTGCATAGAAAGTAACAAGCTTTCAGCTAATATTTCAAATATTATTTGTGAAGTAAAACTACTTCTGAAAACTGATACACATTCTCCGAGTGTTAATGCACCACAATCTGCATACTCATCATAACTTGCAGTGAAGCACTGGACTCGTACGGTCACTGACATATACGGCTCATGGCAACATGCAGCTTACTGTTGACAGTCCTCTGGCCACTGATAGAATGTATCCAATAGCTACCATTCATGGGATGTATGTTCATTCCTAGGGAACACTTTAATGATACGTGTATTTAAAACTGAAATAAAACTGTTAGGTTACACAAAAGTATCTTTGTACACTTAAATATAACTGGGGGAGGGGGCTAAAGCCGCCCTTTGCTCCTCCCTAGATCCATCTCTGATAGTATTCCATATGACAGTTGAAAGCCTAAAGCCAGATGTTCATGAAAACATGAAAATTTAATTAATACTTTCATTCACAAAAGTTAGAGAATTTTAATCATACAATGGGCAGAGTTTATAAACACTATAATTTGTTTCCAAACTTGGAAAAGTATAATACTTGAAGCTTTCATGCTGATTATTATTGATAAGAACTTCATCTTATGCTTTAATTATTCAGTTTATTATGAAGTGATTAATTTTTATGTAATTTGTGTATTCTGGTTAATACTCTGCACCGATTTATATCTAGTTTTATACATACATATCTGTACATATGTCTACACTGACTATGTCTATAGCAACACTTTGCTGCTCTTTGACAATAAAGCAATCACTCAATCAATCAATTGGATTAGCAGCTATGTATGGTCACAGAGTAAGCATGGATGAAAGCTCGAGCAACTTTATAAACATCACATGGCTGGTAACCTGAGAAGCTCTTATCAATGGAAAAATGTTCATAAACATTTGTTAATAGCGGTTTATTAAAAAAATTGAGAAAAAAATGTTGGTGTACATGCATGCCATTCTCGATTTTAACAATGCTAATATGTATTTTACTAAAATAACTACAAAAACATTCAATACTAAGTAGGGGAGGTGATTTATCTGTTTTATTCCTGAGATGTGTTAAATGAGACACAGGTACACTAAATCAATCTTGGTGCTACTACTGTAAAATTGAATGGCCTTGTTTAAGAAATACATTAGGAACGCTTCAGCTGATAGCTTTTACAGAGTTAGATAATAATGCATTTTCACAGTTTCAGCTGGATTATGCTTCTGCCTATAACTGCTTTCCGAGTACTTATCTAGACAATAACAGGCTTAATTTTTACATTTCTAACACACATCCTAAAGCAGCACAACATCAAGCAAACCAAAAGGATACCATTTTTAAAAATTCGATATTTTACCACGAGAAGGGTTGCAAGTCTGAGGTCACATTAAAGAAGAGAGCATGCTTAAGATGTTTCACGGGTTAACTTATTATGCATCTACCCTATCCTATAGAAAATCAGTCCAAATATCTATTTGTGTAACTTAAAACCTCTTATTCAATCCGTGTTTCCATGATATGATACTGTCTAAAACATTAGTTATCCTCAAACATTACGTACCTTTACTTTAAGTTTCTTCTGCTTTAGAATTTCCATTCTTCGCCGCATTTTATTCCTTATTTGGTTAGCATAATTCATATCCTTCGGAGTTTCTTCCTTTTCACTCGTTTCCTTATCACTCTCCATTCTCACCACCGAATATAAGTATCAACACTAACAAACAAACTGTTTAACTGCAATATGAGCAACTAATTAACCTTCGTTTCTATAATTCTTAGTACTCATAACCAACTGGACCTTCACGTGTGAAAGCAAGCTTCTGCTAGGTATTGTTGTTGTAGTTGTTGTTGCTGTATTCGACATTCAGGGTCGCCATGTATTGCCAATAAAAAGTAGTTAGCAACTTCTAAATCCTTGTTTACTAGAAATGAAGCTGGCGTTATTCTCGTCGTGTTTGCATTTACTACCGCTAGGATCACTCAATCACACCATAAAGTCGGGAAAGCTGCAGAGTATTACGGAATTGACAAAATGAGTAAGTAAACCTGAAATTGTAAAACTTAAAGAAATTGAGAGCACATTTGTATTTGTCTAGAATTACTATTCGCATTAAGACAAAGTTTCTGCGTCAGTTCTCTACACTGTGATGTATAATAAACAGACCCTTTGCAAAATATCAGACCTTAAAATTGAGTTTTATTTATGGACAATCTTTAACTGCTGTGGTCCTTAGCGCCCCTCCCTCTCTATATTGGGCGTGAAAGACCGGAACTTTTGTTCAGAGGCCTCTTTATCAGGCTTGAGGTTCCGGCTTTACTTCCCTTCCGAAGAAAGCCATCTTAAGGATTTTTACGCCCGAAAAAAATCCATCGCCTTCAGCCAAGTTTGAACCCGCGACCTCAGGAACTAGAGGTTAGCATGATAACTACTACACCACGGATGACAACATATCAGACCTTAATGCTAATATCTATCCGTAGCAAAATGGGCCTCATTGGGTTGCTTGTAAACAAATGTACACAGCATACAACAAATCGTTTGCCAAGATTGTGAGGCGTTTGTGCAAAGGAAACGGATTATAAACAGTTTGAGTCTTTGTGTATGTAGACGTAGAGTATTAGCAACGCCTGCTACGAATAAGACCGCAACACTACGCATATAACGTCACGGTAAGAGGTCATCATCAAACTAAGCTCAGATACACTAATCACAGTACACTATTTTCCATTCATCGGGCTCGAACTTAAGAGCTAATTTTAGGAGTAGGGGAAGCTCAACTTCAAATAATAAGAGAAATTGCCATGCCATTTAATTTGAACTACATTGTAGTTCGTAGTACAACTCACACGACGTTATTAAAACCTTATGTTGGTTTCTGGGCATTAATAAACATTACAACATGCGTAAACGTTTAACTGATCGGCCCTCGAAGCCGCGGTCGCTGCAGTGTATGGCTTCGGCGTTCCGCCAAGCTGAGGGCCGCGGGTTCCATTCCCGCCACTGGCATGGATGTTTGTGTGTGTTGTGTAATTGCGGTAATAAATACAGTAAAACACAGTAATAATAAAGTGGGTAAACAAGGGAATTAAAAAAATGCATGAAACGCACCTGTTCCCGTTCGATTTAATTGTTAAAAAGGTTTCCTTTGATAATGAAAAAGACAATGAAATAACTTGACATACTCAAACAAACAATAGTAAGAAAACCACATATAATGTCCTAAACATTATCCTATCTAAAGTTTTAAATAGCAATATATGGCAAACAGTTCCAATTTTTAAAATAAATGTTATTTAGGTTTTTTGAGATGCCCCTTTTGAGCCACACTTTGGAGAAATTGCTAAAACGCCCAATGGCTTTAAGTGGAAGAAGAAGTATCATATGTATCTAGTTCCATAGCAACTGATACAGGCAAGCATTTTAAAAATGCAATTTTTTATTCATGTAAGATTGTATCCAAAATGAATCATATGCTTTTTTATACTTCTGTTACTTGTCATCATTATTCCTATATAATTTAGGAAAAAAACGGAACTTTGCAACTAGTGCAGCTAGATATGAATTCCCCAGAATTATGATAATACCAGCAACAAGAAGAGGAAGGGAAGTGTTATTAAAGGTGCAATAAAATTAGGCATATTTCAATCACTATGGTATTTTATTTATTTGAAAAAATTCAACATCTACATACTCTCATATTCTTATGAGACATACGTGAAATGAATATGGACACTTCACTTTCCAGTACAATGATAGGTGTAACATTTATTGATTGATTGATTGATTGATTGATACAAATAAGAAATTGGTAGATGTACTTCATGTTCATGATGTGCAATTGTACCACAGCAATATATACCGATGGTTCAGAATGCTTGCAAGATAATACAGTAGGTGCTGGCTTCTATATTGAAAATATCATTTCAGAAATCTGCAAGTTAGCGTTTACTACATCTGCATTTAATGCTGAAATATTTGTTATTAAGCACACTATTCCTTATGCAACCCAGAATGTTCTAAAGAATTTAGTAGGAAATTTTAACAGATCGTCTTTCGGCTTTAGAATCACTAAAATCAGTTTATTACTCCCGATTTTAACCAACACTTACTGAATTAATATTTAATAAAAAATATGACATATCTGTGATTTTTTTTTGTATTCCTGGACATTAGAGGCACTGAAACGGTAGATAAATTAACAAAATTATGCAAAGAAAAAGGATGTCGGGTCGGGTACTTCTGGGACTGCCCTCGTAGTTTCTTGAACGTGTCATGATTTTAGGGCTCTCCCTCCGTTTGAGGTATGATACCTTAGAGGCGTGGCATTCAAGTGTCTGATGACATTCTGATGTTGCAGACAGACCAATGCTTCATTACGAATGCCGGCAGAGTGAGCCGAATTACGTCTGGCCAAACTCAGCCGAATGACTGAGCGAAGAATCCTTTTACGCATACATGGAGCTTTCAACGGAACCTACACTGAGGTGTCCTGTATAACAATGTTAAGACAACGCTCCAGTGAAGAGGTAGTTTCTTTTTTTACAAACCAGTGAATGAGATGATTATCATTAATAAATAATTAAATTAGCCAAAGGTTTAGAGAGCTTGGAGCTACTGAATGTTTGATTAGGATAAGAGAAAAACCAGCAGATAAAAATCTGATGTGTTGCACTTTCATGACTTTCTTTACTCTTGTACAAACTATTTTTGGAAACGCTTATCGATCCATCTACCTCATGATAATCAAGATATCGAGATTTTAATCTTATTGATAATTTTCTTGTATGTACAAGGGAAATATGGTAGGCTTTAAGCGATAATAAAATCTTGTAAGAGTTGGTTGCTATGTAGAGCATTCGACTCGCTTTGCATGTTCAGGATATAAAACAAAAACAACAAAAAAACCAATAACGAATTCCCATTTGAGAAAAAGTATAAGTATTGCAAATTCAAACACAACAAGGAATATCTTGCAAATGGTTCAGTGTTTAAAAAAATATATATGACATAAATTGTGTTTTGACGAGATCTAAATTGTTGGTGTAGTAATAGGTTGCATATGTATTACGGTTTACCAGTTATGCGAAAGCATTCAGAATGAAGAGAACTTTCAGGAACATTCCCAAATAAAACAAGATATACGTTTCTTTTGCCATGAAAATATCTTAAATACGTGTTATTTTAATCAAAGTCAGTAGAGCCATTTTTGAGAAAATAAAAAATTTCAAAATATGTTCCGTGTAAAGGGTAGTCTGGGGTTGGGAAATTTTCTTGAAAATCTTCGTGTTGTAGCCCTGGCAGGTACTAAACTCAAATACCAAGTTTGGTGTTTATCTGATTTTTCATTTTTGAGTTATGCGGTTCATAGACAGACACACACACGGACATGTTTCCAAAACTGATTTATTTGGATTCACGGCACCTCAAAACATACATTTTCGGTGAAATCTCAGTGTGAAATTTTTGGGTGGAATACAACACTTCCCTATTCTTACTTATAGGTAGTAGAGACAGTAAAAATCGGATACGTTACTTCCGCATGACTTTTTCTATCTACTTCGTTTTAATTGAGACAAAATATTGCAGAAGTAGCTATATTACACATTTATTGTAGTTTTATTGTACACATTCCAGCTTACAATTTACAATATTCTAATACACTTATTCATCATAGTCCTACTTTAATATGTAAATACCTGGCACCTTCCTTTGTAGTGCACAGCCAGTATGGCTCCCTGGCATTCAGCACTGCTGTGCAACATTTGCTTCCCTTTGCTAAAATTTCAGTGCAATTAATTTTCTCTTATCTTCCCTCGCACTACTTCCCCTTGACTTTCTTCATGCATTTTTCTTTCAATTTTATTAAGAAATCCCATACCTTCCTATTTTTTCCTTCCTTCCTGCTTGCTTGTTAACATGTTCAATGCAACTAAATACCTCCATATTGCTTTACTTCTGTTCTAGATCTTCTCTCTCCATATTTTAAATCTTCACATTCATTTAGATAATGTTCTACACTTTCCTCACCATCACAAACTTCACACACTCCTTTATCATTACCTCCGTATACAGAAGAGACAACCATAGTCAAATGTTTACAAACTGGATGCTATGTGTTGGCCTTAAAATCCAATACGGTTTCCATGCAATCTCTAGAAACAACTGAAAATAGAAAGGACTTTGGTATTTAACCGATTTTCGTTTTTGAGATATGCTGTTCACAGACACATACACAAACGCACCCTTTTTCTAAAAATATTATATTACATTTATATGACCTTCTGTACTCTCTAGCGCTTATTATTAGGTATAGAATTTTTTCTTACGATAATTTTATTTTATTATCTATTAATTTTAATCGAGATTAACCTCCCCGAAAACAACTGCATTACATATTTGGTTATATATATAAAGGGAATAGCAATAGTGAAGTGTTTTAGAACTAGACGCTATATGCTGGCTCTAAAAGTTCATACCGTTTCCATGACAATGAAAAATAAATAAAAATCAACAGTACTTTAAAAGAATGGCTAATTATTGAACAACTTGATCCATTAACAATGGATATCTCCGGAATGGCTTATGTCACAAAAAGTTATTTGAAATAAATCGTGTGTTTCAAAGATATTTCCATTTTTTGTAGTACGTTTACTTCTATCGCCGTTTAATGTTTACTAGTTAAATAAAATTATACAAAATTCATTCCGAATGAAGAGGGCTTCACAATTATTCCCAGAAAATTCAAAATACACATTTTATTTGTCGTGTAAATATCTTTAATATGTGGTATTTTAATAAAAATCCTTAGAGTATTTTTTAGAAAATCAATAATTTCGAAAAATATTTCATGTATAGGATAGTTGGGAGAGGGGTTTTTGAAAATCTTCGTGTCGCGTCTTTGGAAGGACTTAAATAGCAAGTTTGATATTTATCCGACTTTTCATTTTTGAGTTATGCTGTTCATAGACATACTCACTCACTCATCATTCACACACACGCACGGACATTTTTTCTAAAAAAAAAAGCTTTTTTGTGGTTCAAGATGCATCAAAACATGCATTTCCGGTGAAATTTAGCTATCGAATTTTTAGGCGGAATGCAAAGCTTTATCTACCTACTATGTATGTGGTAGGGAAAGTAAAATTGCTTTTTTATTCACGGGACCTCAAAACATGTATTTAGGGTGTAATCTCGGTATCGAATTTTTTGGATGGAATATAATAACTTCTCTACCTACTACTAGGTATGTGGTAGAGAAAGTAAAAAGCTTGTGGTTGTAGGAATAAGTGGAATAGAGCAAACTGCATCCATAGTTGTTTAAAAGCGGCTCACCATATGCTGGATTTAAAATTCCACACTCTTTCCAAACCATCGCGACAGCATTTTAAAAATTATAAAGTATTAATCAATTCAAACCAATATTAGTGTATATCTCTGAAATAGCTGATGCCACAAAAAAGTTATTTGAAATAAATTGTGTGCTTTAATGAGGCAAACTACAAACAGAAATGTGGCATGAAAAACACCAACAATGAACAATTATAATAGGCGGCCGACGTAATGTGGCATTATTTTTACAACATAGTGCGTTGTCAGTGTGTTTAGGAAAAAATGCGTAAAACATACGCAGATGTATGGACTCACCAAATCCGGCCGACGTAATTCGGCACTTTCCGTCGGCATTCGTAATGAACTAACGGTCTGTCTAACATCAAGTGTGACGACTACATTATTTCGTATGGAGCGCGACGATTAGGAGTTCGGCGAGGCAATGCTTCAGTAGAACGTATGAGGAAAGGTGCAGTTTCTTTCAAAATGTCAACAATGGACATTCTTTTAGAAGAAGATGATCTTATTTTGTTGTTGCCAGCAGATGGAAATGTTAAAAATAAATAAATAAATGAGTGTACTATTTATGACGAGGAAACTTGAAAGCTTCAGCGCTGTATTAATAAATAGACATCTGATTAATGAAGAAAAATCTAGGGAATTTTTCCGACTGAATGTGAATCAGTTCAATCACTTCCTAAGCATGATCAAAGTTCAGGTGAAGAGTTGGGAACCCAATAACACCTGCTGAAATACTTGCAGCAACTTTGAGGTAGATTTCAAACTATTATAAATGTCTAAATTATAGAGAACTAAGTTCTTATTTATTGAATATACGTAAATAATTACGTTATTAAGTGATTTACTTTTACAGTGATGTTTATTTTCTTAATTTCTGTTGTACCTCACAACAACAACATCTTAATTATTAATTAAGATAGGTAAACACTGGGCTATGAATATTATTTTTAAACATGCATGCAAAACTATAGAATGATTAAATCGCATGAACAGAACAATCCAAAACAATCCTTAATACAAAGATAATATCCCAAGTAGATGGCATAAAATCTATTTAAAGTTGCATATATTCATTGTCCTCTATATTTAGCTCCTCCTCGTGAGCGACGAACATGGACGATGCACCAAAGTTTTCTGTGTGAAGGATGTTTAGATTGGAAATGGGGTTGTGGCCAATTTATAATTCGGAAAATATATTGTATATTTCTATTTTGACTTGAGCAATTAGAGGAGATCCTACAAAAAGAAGAAAGATTTACATAATCGTTATGTGCATCCTTTTTCATCGCATCTTGAATTTGTTGCATCGTTATCAAATCTCTATAGACAGCTCTTTTCTCTAACAGTTTTAAAATGTTTTATTGTAATTGATTTTCGTTCTACTAGCTCAAGAGGTTCATGGACAGAGATTAGACCTTTTGCTGAGGAGAGCAAATTGAAAGGGAAACGTCTCTCTCAGCAACAAGGGTACAAAATAAATAAATAAATAAATAATAAATAAATAAAACCTGAATATACTATCCTGGCACCTTGGTTACTGCACCGGAACATACATTCAAATTTTATATTTATTTTCACAACACATTTACATTTTATATTACATAAGTTTTTTTTCAGATAAATTAAGTACGAACTACACAAAGTCTAGAAAATAATAAATAAAAATAGAAAGAAAAAGAATAGAAATTCTTAAATTAGAGCAAAGGCGTAAATATAACTTAATTACAATTCTAAATTCTATATTTATCTACACTTGCTGGAAACCAGCAAACTTAGCAACCGGTAACCAGCTGCTATCTACTCCTATTTAACTATTTCATTGGAAATCAGCGAAAATATACTGGTAACTAGCACAAAACCGTTTACTAAGTTACTAGTCGTTTTAATAAATTATTTCTATTTCTATTTTATTTAAAAATTTCCTTAATGAAATTTATAAAGTTTAATTTGTTTGTTTATAATATTTCATTGTTTCATAATCATTATTTAATTTATACTAATTTATATATTTATTAATTTATTTATATCCTTATTTGTGAGTTTGTGTTTCTTTATTTACTTAAAGTATGATATTTTGTTTAATATCCACATTAATTTTTCTGTTATTATCTCCTTTATATTTATTTTATACATCCACTTTAAATTTTATTACTGCATACTAAACCTCTGCCTCTTTTAACCAAACACTAAATCTTCTTTATTCTTTCTGATACCATCACATATCCATTCACTTTACCCCATATCATTTCACTTCACTCAAATCCTCCATTTTATTCTAACACGAACTACACTTTTAAACCTACGTATACTCCCACTCCCCCTTCTATTGATAATATAATAACAAATTCATACATCTAACATCACCATAACTCCTTTCAATATCCCTCCCAATCACATTAACTGCTCCTCCAACAATGGCGAACTTGCTAGCAGCTCCTCCAAAAATGGCGAGCCTGCTATACCCCCGCCGCTATAACGTTGCACTTGACAGTTCGTGTGGCTTCGCGTAAGGTTGGCTACATCGTGGTTGCGACGTTGCCAGAGTGGTTAGTAAACAACAACAGCTGATTGCTCTCATTTCTATCGTGTCTAAGCCGCATACAAAAAGTGTACGTAAGTAGCGAACGTCACTGAATAATAACTATTTCGTATTATTATTGTTAATTGAAAATAAGCGATATAAGCAGCTTTGGTATGGTCGGATACTCCTTTCTATGATAATAGGCATAAATGTGTCTACGTATGGCGTCTAATTGGAAAGCATCAATATTTGTGACTGGACGAGGCTTCTTTTTTTTCTTCCCTGGAGTTGATAGAAATACCTGTTGTGTTCCAGATGGTTCAGGAATTTTGTCCTCTTTCTCTTGTAGTTTCACTCCTTTGAGAACAACAGTTCTCTTGCTTAAACCAAGAGCTGCTGCAGTTCGTTGTACGGCTTTATCAGCAGGAATAGAGGGATTTCCGTGAAGCTTCACGTACTCCTTTTCCTGTTCAAAGAACTCCCGGGTTCTCCTTAATAGTTCCAAAGCCTGACTATTAAGTGGCACACCTCGGTGCAAAGGATTTTCACTTCGTGAATCATCACTCGGCGATCGGCGTCGTTTTTCCGACATTGTCGCACTTAAGTTTTGTTTAAATAAATAATATGAATGAAATATATATAAAATAGATAAATATAAATAAATAAATGTATAAACGAACAATAACAAAACTATCAAACAATAACCACAAATCTAAATAACAAATAACAATGAACAATATGTAGCTTGCAAAGAACAACTCGACGCTCTGCTAGAGATTTACAAACTGAACTGGGAATAGTTACATCCGGCAACAGAGCCATTTCTAGATCCGGTTCCGCTTTGTCATCGACCATCCGGAATGCTGCCTTGTGATTGGCTTAGGAAGTCAAACGGTTGAAGCTTTTCATCTGTTTTTTCGCGAGTGTACCAATTTAAACGCTAGCTGTCAAGTGCAACGTTATAGCGGCGGGGGTATAGCTGTTCTTCCAGTAATGGCGAAGCTGCTCTCCAACACCAATGTCTACTTCTCTCCTTTCATCTTCTTCATCCTCCTATAATCATCACATTTATGTCCTTCCCGTCGTCTTAATTAAAGCCTTCTTCTCTCTGTTCATACCTGTCGTCCCGTAGAAACAATAAAGAACCTTCTTCTATTTATTGTCAAATTTCGGTCTATCTAAGTATTAATGCATCATTATTTCTTCTCTTCCTCTTCCTCCTCCTCTTCATTCTCCGTTAATGTCAACATGTGTAAGCAAGCTTTTTGTTTCTAGGTTTTCCTGTATTGTCTGGGAAGCTGTCACAAACATTCTGACATTGCCGACATCATGAGATACCGACTCGGCCAAGTACACATTGTAGTGCGATTTACAAATTTGTATATAACTCACTTTTTATTTTATTTCATTTATTACTCTGTTATCTACTTACGTTGCAATTTATGTTTTACCGCTACACTTTACATAGACAGGGTTGTGGAAGGATTGAGACAAAAACAATACTTCGGTGTTGTAATACTGTATTTTCCGTATGGCTATTCTAGTAGTTGATTTTATAGTCTTTCCTCTTGTTACAGCACTTAAACCTGACAGCACACAAAGAGGCACAACAAAAACCGTCTTCGTCTTCTTCCGTAGTGTAATGGTTACCATGCTAGCGTCTAGTTCCCGAGGTCGCGGGTTCAAGCCTGGCGGAGGGCGATGTATTTTTTCGGGCATAAAGATACTTAGCATGGCTTCCTTCGGAAGGGAAATAAAGCTGGTGGTCCCGTGTCGTAGATTTACGGCACGTAAAAGAACCTCAAGCCTGATAAAGAGGCCTCTGATCAAAATTATCGGCTTTTCACGCCCAATATAGAATGGGATGCTAAGAATTACAGCAGTTAAAGAGCGTCCATAAATAAAACTCAATTTTTCAGTCAGATCTCATAATCAAGATCTTGCAATATGTCTAAATTCTCCATCTAAAGGCAGCTTTGAGACTTGAGAAACAAAGTTAAATCTTTAAGAGAGTGATTTTTTAATGTTAAAGCAGTTTACAATTATTCTAAAATTAAATCACTTTTGCATAATTTATCAAGAAGGCCTGAGATTGTCTCAAGGTCAAACACAACGTGTTTGCATAATTGGCGGTTATATGTTTTCGACAACAGGTAAAGAACTTATTGTTTAAAAAAACTAGATTGCTTTCCGCATTTCTCTTTGAAAATATTGGAATGTTCATAAATATGTTCACCGCATTCTGAATTTGAAAGGCAAAGCATACGAAACGTATGTTTATGTAATATTAAAATCTTTTTCAGACAAGTAAGCAGGGTTACTAGACGTTCCGGATTTTACGGAACAGTCCCAGATTTGTGCTAAATGTTATGCGTCCCGGAGAGTTCCTACTCGGGACGGTGGTTGTCCCATATTTTGAAACTTCGAAAATAAAATACGTTAATGTTTTCACTTCTTGAGCTGGTAAAACCGAAAGCTTTGTTTATTTATACTGCAAATTCCTGACAAGTTTCACCCTGTTATAAAAGTTGGTACTGACCCACTTAAAATTGGTTCGTTATCTACAAATTTGAGGATTTTTGGCGGTTGGCCAGTCTGGAGAATATGATGCTTAATAATTAATTTCCGCTTGCTTTTCCGCTTTTATTGATATCCGTTTGGCATTGACGTTCAATCGTAAAAGGACCGCGCGTCGAATCTCGCTTCGGACATAGATATTTGGTGTTGGGCGTCTGTGTCATGCTTACTAAATTATATAACAAACCTGAAATTTAATGAAGAAACACAACAAGGAATTAATTACGCTGAATAAATATAGAAACAAACGGCTGCAGATCATGACCGCAGGCCGAGAGAACCCATCTGTGGAGCCGAATGACCATGGAAGCGAAGAAAAGATTGCACAAACCATTAATTCTTCCAGGTTTCTTTGCATTACCCTACTGCCACACCTACAGTAGGGGAATTTTTCATTTATTCAAAAAACTTGACATTGAGGTTTCATTGGAAACACACTATTTGAGGCGTTCTGTATTAAAGTGATTAGACAAAGATCCAGTGAATAGCTAGTTCCTGTTTTTACAGATCAATGAATGAGATGAGTAGCATTAATGTTGAGCAAACCAAAAAAAAAAAAAAAAAAAAAGATGTGTTACATTTACATGACTTTCCTACCCGCCATCATTTATTATGGGTATAATAGCTAAACTTATGAAAGCTTACTTTTCTATCTACTTGATTTTAATCGAAGTAAATCTTTGCAGAAATAGCTAGATCACAATTTAATTATAGACACAATGGCTACAATCAGGTGTTTTACCCTGGCGGACGCTATAAGCTGGCTTTAAAATTCCATGCTCTTTCCATGACATTGCCAGAAACAAATGCAAATCGACAGGACTTTAGGCGATTGAAAAATTTGAACCATTAATAACGGTATCTCTGAGATGGCTTATGCCACAAAATGTCATTAGAAACAAATCGTACATTTTAAAGATATCTGCATTTTTTGTGTAGTGCGTTTTCATCTATCGCTTGAGGCAGTATTTTAATACTTGAGTAATTTCAATTGTATTATATAATAAGAAAATTCAATAACAGCCCGCCTTGAAACAATATGTATATAATAATTATTTAAATTGTATGTAACAGTCATTGCAAATGCTTATTTTTATTGTAAACATGTTTTGTAATGTTATGTGAATACATTACATACTTTAATAATGCAAGAGCTGTGAAATAAAAAGTTTTAAGTTGCTAACAATGAGGTAGCCTTGTAGCAATAATGAGTTTGAGAGTTTGAAAGTTACTAGTCATGATTAGAGCAACGATAATGTAATTTCAGTAACAGTTTAAAATTAGCCAATCAACAGAAAAGAAAAGCTTTAAGTAAAATGCAGATATTCAATTGGACTAGAATTAGCCAACCAGATATTCGAAATACCGAAGCTTACAGGTTTAACGGTTGAAACATGTTCAGTTGCTGGCAAACCTTGGTAGTGACCAGATGGAAGATGTGTTCTCTACAGAAGTATTACGTGTGAATCGTAAAATATGTCTACGCGTTAGCTAAGTGAAAGTATTAAAGAATCTCACAGCTCAAAAAGTGTAGTACTTTATTAAAATGTGCAAGGATTAATAAAAGAAGTGAATTAAAAAAAACTTAAATTCTGTGATGTCTACAATTATTGTCGTACCGCACCTTGCCTAAGATATACATGACTCTACAGCATTACTGACGCAGCCGAGGCAAATTCAAATATAAATAATATATAGAAGCAGTTTTAATAACAAAGTTAAATATTATAGTGTAAAACTTGGAGTGTAACAACAAAATTACATCTTAAAATCAACTTCTCGTACGTAGCAGCATATTGCGTAACAACAGTAACTATTTCCTAATAAACAACTTCAAACCGACGCCCAAAACGTGTTGCAAACTTCTTAAAAAAGTAACTCCAAGAACAATACTTCTTCAAGTTAGCTTCCCAAGCGTGAAGCTAAATAATTTACGTAAATAAATTAGGTACGTAAACGAAACATCTACTTCACGCTTAACGTTTACCAGTTACGTAAGATTATACAAAATCCCTTCCGAATTAAAAGGACGTCGCAGGCTATTCCTAGAAAATTCAAGATATTAATTTTATTTGTAATATAGCTTAGATTATGAGGCAGTATTTTATATCGCAACACTGTGAATGCCAGAGTGATTGTAGTGTAAATTAACATTATTGTACGACAAAGATTTTAGATGTTTGTTAGCTATAAGCCTTGTTAGGAAATACGTTTACACGGCCTCACTGAAGCTGACAATAGGAGCGGGTAACAATGAAGCGATGGGGTGAGTTGTTTATCAGTTAGAAGGGACAAACAAATGATGTCAGAGTAGCGTGCCTTTCTTTAGAAATGGAGGGAATATCTTCCCTAGAGCATATGTGTTTGTAATTATGATTGGCTAAAAAAACCGCTAATGTTGGCGCGATTTATTAACCAATAGCAGTTCTATTATAATGTTTAGGCATATCGGGGTGAGGGAGTATCAATTCTTGAGCCAACGGCAAGTATCGCGCACTTCTACAGAATCATTCACAAGGTGAACGTCGCGCAGTTCTAAGAAATCTCTCTCGCGAATTACACGTCAGGCAGTTCTAAGGAAGCATTCATGAGGTACACATTACGCAATTCTACAGAATCTCTCGCGTCGTAAAGTTAGTTACAAAATGTGAAATACGCGAATTAATAGTGCGCGGCAGATAAGTGATTGTAGTTACATTCGAAAATATAACAGTTTCAGTCAGACGTGTATCAAGATTAAATATGTGAAATTAATTAAGTGTGACGGCAATAAAAGTGTAAAATCAAATTCTTTTATCAGTGTTATCTTTTAGTAACAACTCCTTTCCGTTTACACACCCTGTTCAAGAGATATTTGCTCGACTAGGTAATAATATCTAGCCGGAGGACAAAGAACCCAAAATTCAAAATAGTAAAACAATAACAGGCGCCAACTAAAAAAAAAAGATAACACAACAGGTTACCGCTACAAATTGGCTCCCAGAACATGGAGCGAAATAACCAGGAAGGGACATAATAACCAGGAAGGGACGAAATAACCAGGACGTGGAGCGAATGGAGCAGTGCAATTAACTACAAGACGCAGATCCGAGAAACAACCACCAGAACGACCGACAACGCGGATGAGAGGACATCAGTAACTACGAGAACAGAAGGCAACAGGGGAATTCGACTACAGGACACCAAGACAGCGAGACGACGCAGATCCATCGTAGTACAACGCAGAGGCGACGTATACATTTAGGAGAGAGGGGCAGGAAACTGGACATCAAAACGTCATCAGATAGCATCATAAAGGTTAGAAAATTGTAAATTTTATGTGTATCCTAAAACAAAACAAAACAATTGTGAGAAATTAAATGTTATTGAGAAGTGGAAGAATTAAGAAAACAATGTCCACTAATAATACTGAAGAAACAATTATGGAAGGGGATAATGTAACAGTTGGCCGTAATTCAATGCAGGTTACGGAAAATAGCTCAAACAATGTAGGATTTGAGGGAAGAAACATTAGGAAATAAAGAAAGTGAGAATAGAATAGCAGGTCATTCAACTCAAACATCTGGGATTGTAAATATTTCAGGGCAGGTAGCCGACGACAGAGATAGATATATTAGAATTTTGGGTGAGAGTATTGTACCAAACAGTGATGAAGTAATTGTAACGGGTGGTGGAAATGAAGGTTCACAAAGGGAGCAGGAAATGTTAATTTTGATACTGGTATGATGGAAATATTGAGAAATTTTGGTGAAACATTAAATAAGACTATTATGAGTACAAATCAATTAAGGGAAGATATTGGTAAGAGTATTGAGAAATTAGAAATTAGAGCAAAAATTAGATAAAACAGGGAAGATATGGAAAAAAGAAATAGGAAATTAATGGAAAACATTGGTAGGAGCTTAGAACAAAAACTAATTCAGAATAATGAGAAATTAGAGCAAAAATTAAATCATAATATGGAACATATTGGTAAGAGTAATGATAAATTAGAGCAAAAATTAGATCGCAACAGGGAAGAAATTGAAAAGAAATTTATGGAGCTAGATAGCAGTATGATAAGGATGAGAAATGAAAATCAGGAAATAATAGCAAGTGAGATAGGAAAATTTTCAAAGAAAATGTCAGACATGAGCAGGGAAATATCTAACCAAAAAAGGGAAGTTGATACTAAGTTTGAACATGTTAGTGTAAAATGTAAAGAGTTAGGAAGTCGAATGAGTAGCATCTCAAGTGAGCTAAGAGAGATGAATGCAGATTTAATTCAGGTGCAAGTTAATTTCAAAGGGGAGATATCTGAAATTCAAAAGGAGTCGGAAACACAAAGAAATAAGTTGTCCGAAGAAGTTAAAGTTTTGTCTATAAATTTGGATCAAAAACTAACTTCTGAAATTAACAAGCAACAAGCTGTTCAAAATGAGAACAATAAAAAATTGGAACAGACAATAGAAAGTCTGCAAGGTACTGTAAATAGGTTAGAATTGAATTCAAGGGTCAATATATGTGATATCAATGTATCTGATGCACAGAATAATGAAAGAGGTAGTTCCTCAGGTATGATTGATAATGTGAGTGACGCGGCGGCTTCATCCATAGCCCACGCTGAAACTCAGAGTGCACAAGAAGCGTTAGAGATTTTAAATATGCGAATAAGGGACACGCAAAACTATAATTATATCATAAGTGATTTGCCACTTCCAAAATTTAATGAAAACTCCAATCCAGTACAGTTTATTGCAGACTTGTCAGAGTACTTTCAAATTAAAAAGATACCGGAAGCATTGAAAATTATAGTTGTTAAAAGATGTTTGGATCAAAAAAACTTTAGATTGGTTACAAATGGTATCAGGGGGGAAATTTCATATGAATCCTTTAAGAGGTTTTGGAATGTTACGGTACAGCTCAGAATACGAGCAATGCTTAGCCATGGACAATTTGATCCACGAGAGGGAATATCAATGACTGATTATTTACTAAAACATGCAAGTCATGTTAGGAACTTGTCACCTCCAATCAATGAGGAAGATTTTTTGAGTCTGCTCACAACGCACTATCCTTTAAGGATACAAAATTATTTATTAATTGCAAAACCACGTAGTATCTTTGAGATGACAGAATTAATGTTAGCTTTGGAACAACAGGAAGAAGATATATCTCGAGAGTGGGAGCATAGATTTTTAGAATTGCGAGATAGACAAATTACCAAGATAGTCATTATCACCAAAGCAGAGGACAAGATAGACGTAATGAGAATAATACCAGGCAACGGTACCAATCATACGTTCCAAATTTTGAAAGACCGAGGACAAATGGGAGACCAGGTCGGCAGGAACAAATAAATTACGTCAGGACAGAAAGATTGCCGGAAAGAGGGCAAGATCAAGGAAGGCGTTACGTCAGGCAAAGGGGAAATTTCACTCACTGGAGGGAAAGCACTAACCGGGAAAGATCCGAGGAACAGCAAGAGAATTACGTGCCAGGAGGACATAATTTCAGTAATCGAGGATTTCGAACTCGAGGAAGGGGAACTCAAAATAGTGGGAGCGAAAATGAGATAAATTTAGCGCCGGTTAGGAATGGCAGTCCCGTACATGCACATGGAAGTAACCAGGAAAACAGTCAATAGACTCCTGTGCAGTAGGTTCTCAGGATGTCTTTAATAATTCAGTATCCATTACCAAAATAAACAAGATGCCTATACACACACTCTGTAAGAAGATTGCAGCTAAGAAAGATAAGGAGGAAAATTTTGAATCACCTCATATTAAGATAGAAATCGCGAAGAAAGAGATTATTGCGACTATAGATTCCGGTTCATCAGCTTCAATTTGTTCGCAGAAATTTTATATAAATTTGATAAATGAAGGTAACAAAATTATGGCTCTTCCCACCAGTAATTTAGTGTTGCAATCGGAAGAACGACACAGGTCATAAAAACACAAACTCTACTTAACATACTTATCGGCGGAGAAATTTTCGAGGTTATGTTTCTAATTGTAAACCATTTGATTTGTGACATAATTTTAGGATGCGACTTCCTACATGAATATGAAACATGTATAGATTTTAAATATGAGGAGTTAGAATGACAAAAGTCAATAGAGAAATAAAGGTACCGTTTATAAAAGAGAAAGTTTCCTTGATTGAGATGACAAAGGATGAGGAAAATCTTTGTGATCAAGAACTTTTTGTGCAAATAATGAAACGGATGGAAACGATCAGATACAGAAGTAGCCACAAGATATGAAGGGAACACCACGCCATATTTTCGACAGCTAGTAGAAATGCCAGAGGAAATAGAGAAATTTACAACCCGAACAAAAGACGACCGTGTGAGCGAGACAGACAATAACTGGAAAGAGAGGAGAAATGAAGAAATATTACACAAATGTGAAGAGGCTTATAACATTACGAATACACAAAAACAAATCCTTCATGACGTTTTGATGAACAATAGTTCAGTATTTAGTAATATCCCAGGCAGATGTAACGTATACCACCATACATTTCAAGTAGAAGATGTACCAGCATAGAGACATAAGTATGATAATTTGCCTATATGTCTTCGGGACAAAGCTAGAAAACGGGATTATTGAGCAAAGTATTTCTCAGTATATAAATTCGATCTGTTGGAGTTAAACGAGATGGTAGTTTGAGATTAACATTAGATGGTAGATATGTCAACCAATATATGAAGTCAGACCATTTTCAAAGTGAAGGAATCGAACAACTCATCACGAAACTTTCAAGAGGAAGATTTTTGACATTCATTGACCTCACTGCGTCATATTGGCAAGTGGAACTAGATCCACAAGTGCGTGATTACACTTCATTTCATTACTCGGGGATCCAGTATCGTTTTTGTGTAAATCCCTTTGGTTTAAAAAAAACTCAGGAAGTGGATTTTTGAGAGCACATCACAGTATTTTTGGAAATTCTGCAGACGACTTTTTAATAGAGTATATTGACGACTTCCTCATCATTAGTCAAACATTTGAGGAACATATGAATAATGTACATTACGTGATAAATAAACTGCAACAACATGGTATGACTGTAAACATACTAAAATCAAAATTTTGTGTCAAGAAAATAAATTTTCTGGGTTATGTAGTGGATGAACGGGGTATAATACCTGACCAGAAGAGAATAGAAGCAATAATGAAAATTCCACCACCAAGGAACGTAAAGCAAATTAGATGTCTCTTAGGGGTATTGAACTTTCAATGTAAGTTCGTACCAAGGTATTCGACTGAAATAGAGCCACTGCGGCAGCTACTCCGAAAGAATATCAAGTGGAGATGGACAGAGGTTCATCAAAAATGTTTTGAGAGGGTCAAGGAACTCTTTGCTCGAGAGGCCCAGAGAAAATTTGAAATATGAGATTTATGTCGACGCATCAATGCAAGGATTCGCCGGAATTTTAGGACAGCGAGATATCATAATGAGTTTCACGTCATTAGTACAGCTTCTAGAGGACTTACAAACATTGAGCGGAATTCTTCGGTGATTCAGTTAGAAATTAGGGCACTCTATTTTTCATTAATTCGTTTCAAGACCTATATTTATCAGCAAAATGTGAAGGTATATTCGGATCACAGCCTAAGTTTTATCCAACGGTGCAGATTATGTAGCGGAAACTTGCTAGATACATTCACGCAATATCCGCATTTGATATTGAAATTATACACATTCCTGGCAAGAATAACACCTTTAGCGATTTTCTATCAAGATTAAACTATAACCCACAAATTCCCGAGAATATTGAAAGGTCCAGAAATGAAGTCAGAATATTGACAATTGAAATTCCTTTAAGCAAAGAAATGATAAGAAAATTGAAAAATATGGGGAAAATTCAAAACAAGGACGCAAAATTATTTGAATTAAAAGGAAATGCACCATTAATTGAAGAGGCAAAGAAAGAAAGTGTAGCAATTCGAAATGGAACATTATACAAGAAGCAAGGAAAAAAATGCCTAGTTGGAAGGTAATGGTTCCGAAAAGCATGGAAAAAGAGGTAATTAAGAATTTTCACGAAGGGTTAGCACATTCAGGGGCGGACCGGACGACTTCTCTGATTTTAGAAAATTTATACATATCCAAATTGCGTCAGAAAGTTCGAAAATTTATCTCGTGCTACAACCTATGTCAGAAGGCAAAGCAAATAAATGCAGCATATGCATTTGAGACTAATTCGTTATAAGGGATAAGCCGAGGTGCGTAATTAGTATTGACATTTATGGTCCTATGCCTCCAAGTCAATTTGGAAACAAATATATATATTTGTCTGTTATGATCAGGGTTAGGAAGTTCATGCATTTGCATATTTTTTTCAAAGCATGTTATTGATATACTGATAAATTATTTTCATGAACTATGAATTTTCTAGTGCTCTTGAGAGATTTTTATTGGGCATATAATTGCATATTTATGCTGTTTTAAGTAACTGCATCATATTTAATAAATAGAATGTTTATTCGGCATATTTTAGCACTTAAACGGAAAATGTTTTTTAAAATGAGTAATTTTGGTTAAATGGTCAACTTGTTTTTCTGTGAACTGATGCTAACAAAAGGATCCCGTTTCACCCTCTGTTAATGTCACTGATGCAAGTGATTCATGATCATTAATCACTGAAGAGTAAGTGATGCAATTCTGGTAAGAATCATGTGATGGCTTGCTTTTAAGATAGGGAAATCCCAGCTGTACTGGGAAATAAATTAAGCAATAAGGCAGTGTGTTGATCGAGCAGCCACTACAGCCTATTTGTTTGTGAAATTGACAAGGTGGTATGAATACATACAGAATTAAAAATGGCGAAGGTGAAACCAAGTAATGCGAGCAGACTGAGTTTACAAAGTGAATTTTTTAGTGATCTTATTAGTACAGATGGTAGTCTTATACTGTAAGACATGTGAAAAAAATATTGGGAGTGAAAAACTGTTTTAGGTCGTTCAACATATTAATACTGCAAAGCACAGTGATTGTGAAAAAAGTGATAGAGGTGAAAGTGTCCAAACGTCTACTAGTCGAATGTACTGGAAGTAGAGTTACACAATTTTCATTAGACCTTTGTGAAGCATTCCTAGCAGCTGACATACCTTTATAGAAAATAAATAACCCAATTTTGCGTAATTGTTTTAGAAAAGTACACCAAACATGTGCCTGACCAAAGTACCTTACGTAAAACATACATCCCTCGTTGTTACAACAATGTAATGTCTACCTTGCAAACTAAGTTAGCAAATGGGTTTCTCTGGATCTGAATAGATGAAACAACTGATGTAGAAGGACTTTTCATTGCAAATGTTATAGTGGGTATTCTAAATCAGCAAGAGGCAGATGTGCCCTATCTCTTAACTTGCTCTCAGAAGTTATTAACAGTGCATTAGTGAGTCAACTTGTGATTGACTCTATGAAATTAATATGGCTTGGTGATATAAAATATGACAATATACTTTTATTTTTAACTGATGCAGTAAGCTATATGATCAAAGCAGGGAAAACAGTAAGAGAATTTTTTCCTAAGAGCATTCATTTAACTTATCTTATTCATGCCCTTCATCGCATTGCAGAAATAATTAGGTTATTTTTCCTAAAGTAGATAAGTTAATCTCTAATGTGAAAAAAATGTTTCTTAAATCTACGTCTAGGATCCAACTGTTCAAAAAGATGGCGCCTAATATTCCACTATCACCTGAATATATTTTAACCCGTTGGGGGAGTTGGATAACAGCTGCATTGTAGTATGCTAAACATTTAGCGCCAGTCAGAAGCATTATTAATTCATTAGAATCAGATGATGCTATTTCAATTCATATAGCACAGAATGTTCTCTCAGATGAAGAGCTTGAGGAAAATTTTGCCTTTATATTAACACATTTTTCCAACATGCCTGCAGCAATTAAATCCCTAGAAACAACAGGTCTTACCTTAAATCAGTCATTAAATGTATTTGATACTACCATTTCTAGTTTGGTGTCAATTCCGGGTAATGTAGGGCAGAACATAAAAGTCAAAGTAATCCATGCTCTGTTAAGAAACGCTGGGTATAAACAATTTCCAAACTACGAGACTTTCTTGAAGGAAAGCGCTGTAATTCATCCCTCATTTTGGATATGGAGTCATGTGCATCTACTTCTTAGCAATATGTAAGTTTACATGCGCACATTGTCTTTAAATATAATAATTTTTAGGGTATATTTTGGTGCATATTTCGCACATTTTAAGGGCATATTTGCATGCATATTACAAGAGCTTTTAGAGCATGAACTTCCTAACCCTGGTTATGATATATTCAGCAAATATGTAAGAATTTACCCTTTGAAAAACCTACAAGTTTAACATGTTTGAATAGGCTACTCAAGTCGTATGTGATAGAGGAAGGACCAATCCAATCCGTATTGAGCGATAATGCTTCGTCCTTCACAGGAAAAAGATTTATGGAGGGACTAAAAGAAAATGGCATTAAACAATATTTTTTGTGAAGATACAGACCGAACTCCAACCCACTGGAGAGGGAAATTAAGGAAATTTCGAATTACCTAAGGTTGCTGTGTCATCGAAAACAAACCCAATGGTATGGTACGTGAATTTCGTTCAGAATCTACTCAACGAAACAGTAAACAATGTGACAGGATACAAACCATGTGAACTTAAATTAGGAAAGAAGGTAAATACAATATGTAAGAAAATTCCAGAAGCCATTCCAGATGAGCACTCAATACCACCACAAACGGAAGAAGAGATGTTCCGACAAGCATTCAAAAGGATGAAGAAAACAGCCATAAAAAGAAAAAGGAAACATGAAGAGAAGAAAAGAAAAGAATGGAAGATCAAAATAGGAGATTTAGTTTTGGTTAAATCTAAGAAATTGTCTGATAAGTCAAATAAACTTTATTGGCGAATGTTTTTAAAATATCATGGAGCACATGAAGTTGATGAAGTATATGGAACAAACATATATGAATTATGTAACCCAGCAACCCGAAAAACCATTGGAAAGTTCCATATTGAGATGCTGAAACAATACAACATTGAGCATAAAGATGAAATAGAATACCAAGAAGATGAAAAGCAAATCCAGGATAAGTAAATCTAAACTGCAGAACAAAGCATTGGACTGTAAGAGGGTTAACTATGCATTTATGTCATAAGAAAGGATAAATAAATGCAGAACAGAAATAAATGTTTAAAGGGGAAGAGAAACATTTTATCAGTAACCTGTAGCCACATTTGAAATGAAGCACGTAATAAAGATAAATTAATGTAATATGAAAGTAAAAGTAAGTAGATATAATTCAAAGAGTATTGTAAATATAAAGTACAAAACAATAAAAACTGGTAAAGATAATTAAAGCCAAACATTTTTGTAGCACACAGATAATGTGAAATTATGTCTCAGAATTAAGAGATGTAAATATATTGTGTAGAGGATGAATACTTTGGTAAATATGTTCAATAATTACAAAATGAACCAGGGTAAACATCTTGAGTGTAATTTTTTATGTCAGTAACCTAAAAAAGTATAACAATTTGTAACAGTGACCTAAATAGTTCTGGGTACAGTATTTGATGTATAAAAATAACTTGTAAGGTCAGATTCAAATATATAAACACATTAGACCCGAGCCAGTGAATAGTGGCGAGAAAAAGGCAAGATGTATAACGTGTGTTAAATGCGTGTGCAGTGTTACGTGCAAGTGATAAATACCATGTGTTACAAGATTCAGGAGACTAAAACCCAATTATAATATTTCCAAAAAATGTTGTAAATATTTATAATTATGTTCCTAGCGGGGATATGAGGCAGTATTTTATATCGCAACAATGTGAATGTCAGAGTGATTGTAGTGTAAATTAACATTATTGTACGACAATGATTTTAGATGTTTGTTAGCTATAAGCCTTGTTAGGAAATACATTTACACGGCCTCACTGAAACTGACAATAGCAGCGGGTAACAATGAAGCGATGGGGTGAGTTGTTTATCAATTAGAAGAGACAAACAAATGACGTCAGAGTAGCGTGCCTTTCTTTAGAAATGGAGGGAATATCTTCCCTAGAGTATATGTGTTTGTAATTATGATTGGCTAAAAAAACCCGCTAATGTTGGCGCGATTTATTAACCAATAGCAGCTCTATTATAATGTTTAGGCATATCGGGGTGAGGGAGTATAAATTCTTACTCAAACACTGGACACCCGCAGCAATACACCACTTTACGGAAATATGCAATTACTGCCTGCAGCATGGATACTTTCCAAAACAATGGAAACATGCACTAGTATTAATGTTCCCCAAACCCGGAAAAGACAGGCACGACCCAAATAACTACAGGCCGATTAGCCTTTTAAACACGATGAGCAAACTAGCAGAAAAAATAATATTAAAGAGACTGAACGCCTATCTCATACGACACTCCACGATAATACCGGAGCAATTCGGCTTTAGAGCAAAACACTCCACCACTCACCAATTACTTCGCTGCACAGAGAGCATAACTCAAGGATTCAATCAAAAACAAAGTACAGGAATACTCTTTCTGGACATACAGCGCGCATTTGACTCCGTCCACCACCCGAGCTTACTATACAAACTAAAGCAATTGAATCTCACGGACACCTTTGTTAAACTAGCTGCGCACTACCTCAGCGGCCGCACCTTTGCGGTCAAAACGTCAACAGCAACGTCGGAGCCCAGGCAACTCCATGCTGGGGTCCCACAAGGAAGTATACTCTCGCCGGTTCTATTCACGATATACGTAAATGACATCCCAAAAACACCCAACACAACACTACACATGTATGCCCACGACACTGCCATATCAGCACGATCCGTTCAACCGAGGCTAATCCACTCCAGGCTACAAACGGCACTTCAAGACCTGGAACCCTGGCTCCGGCAATGGCGCATTAAAGTCAATCCCACAAAATCACAACTAATGCTCTTCACAAAAAGAACCTCCCACAAGAAACCCTTAACTCCGCTGAAACTTCAACAAAGCGATATCCACTGGACCAACAAGGTGAAATATCTAGGTGTGACACTGGACACCGGACTAACCTTTGGACCACACGTCAAACAAGTTAAGAGACTAGCATACGCACAACTGACGCGCATTTACCCATTAATTAACCGAAAGACGGAACTAAGCACGGCCCTTAGCATCACATTGTACAAGAGCCTAATCAGACCGATAATGACATACGCGGCACCGGTCTGGGGACACTGTGCCCCCTCGCACATACGCACGCTGCAGACGATACAAAACAAAATAATCAGAATGGCCTCAAGAGTACCAAAGAGCACACCCGCAGACATACTGCACGACGAACTCAAACTACACACAATAGAGGAATTTATTAAGAAACTCGCCTACGATCTATACAGACGATCCAAAACCCACCATAACACTCTGATACAAGGCCTAGGCCAGTACACTACAGAAGCAGACAAGCACAAACGACCCCTGTCTCTTTTTGACAGATCTCTTCCCATCACCAAGCAATCTGGCCCCGACCCTGTCACACAGTACCTAATGCATCTTATCCCGCCATGAGGACTGAACGCCCCTATGACGACCACCGCGCTAACATGGAACACGAATAGGTAACTGAAACTCACATTCTATGTTTCCTTTCAGGACGAACCCACACCAACAGAGACGACGGCACCGACCCGACACGTAAGTAAGCATGGTCACTTCTACTCTATCACTAAGCACGACACCTAACACAAAATTCCACCTGCATGAGCATGAATACCTCGCTAACATACACCAGGCACCAGCACTGGGCCACGAGCCAAGTGATGGCCCTGGATCCACCTCTGCCTGTCTACCCCCTGGTAGGCCGGCGTCTTTCGTAGAGTTACCCACTAACCCCAGGTTGCGCAAGCGGTACCTGGCACCACTAGCACCACTCCCTCTCCCATCCATTAGCTGTAGTTAGTGCATGGTAGGGGAGGCGATGTAGATCCCTTTCGGATGATCGTCACCTGGTGTGGCGGAGGAGGGGCCACACCACTTAAAAAAAATGCCGGCCTGCTTAACTTGACGACCACACAAGCGGTCGCCCAAGTTAAGCAGCATTGGGTTTGGTCACCACATGGTCGCTAGTCCGCCCATGAGGGAACACCGAGACCCAGCCAATGGTAGCGCACAAAGCTAAACCCCGCCCATGACAGATTGACAAACATCAAAAGCTTGTGTATATTCTTTTAACCTCCTTTATCGCACAGGTAAAGCCGCGCACGCGGCTAGGTACTGTGGCGATTACATTCCGCCCAGGTAATCCTGGGCGACCTGTTCTCGTTTGCTGGATAGCTGAAGTATCGCGCAGTTCTACAGAATCATTCACAAGGTAAACGTCGCGCAGTTCTAAGAAATCTCTCTCGCGAGTTACACGTCAGGCAGCTCTAAGGAAGCATTCATGAGGTACACATTACGCAATTCTACAGAATCTCTCGCGTCGTAAAGTTAGTTACAAAATGTGAAATACGCGAATTAATAGTGCGCAGTAGATAAGTGATTGTAGTTACATTCGAAAATATAACAGTTTCAGTCAGGCGTGTATCAAGATTAAATATGTGAAATTAATTAAGTGTGACGGCAATAAAAGTGTAAAAACAAATTCTTTTATCAGTGTTATCTTTTAGTAACAACTCCTTTCCGTTTACACACCCTGTTCAAGAGATATTTGCTCGACTAATAATAGCTAGCCGGAGGACAAAGAACCCAAAATTCAAAATAGTAAAACAATAACAGGCGCCAAGTAAAAACAAGATAACGCAACAGGTTACCGCGACCGATATTTATGGGGTTTTAATCAAAATCGTTGGAGCCATTTTTTTAGTAAAGAACAAATTTCGAAAAATGATCGATGTAAAGGGTAGTTGGGGTGGAGGCTGTTCTTGAAAATATTCGTGTCACATCTTCGAAGATACTGAGCTTAAATGTTAAGTTTTGTATTTATCTAACTTTTGGTTTTTAAGTTTGAAGGAGTTATGTTTGGTTGCTTTGTAGTTGTTTGGTGGAGTTTGCCCCACGTATGGGACGCCACTTTAAGAAGTTATGTTCTTCAAACTTATGAAGATGTCCCACACTTGGAGATGCACTTTGAAGTTGCTCGTGACTTTTCCATCTGAGCGCTATGAATCCTGGTCAGCGACTGACTAATTCCAACGGTAAAAACCTTAACGCTTCGGCATTGCCAGTCTCTTATTGGCTAAATCTAGTCCAATAGAATTTAAGTATTCAAACTAAAACTTTTCTTTATTTTTTATTGGCTAATTCAAAACTGTAAGCGAAACTACGTCATTACCGATCTTTTCATGACCAGTACTTTTCAAAATTCCAGACACATTATTGTCGCAAAAATTACATTATTACCTCATTATTAACAACCTAAATAAAATATTCTCTCAGTTTCCGCACTACCAGAGTATATAAACATTTACATAACATTAATAAAATATGTTTTACAATAAAATAAATATTGCAATGTCTTACATACAATTTAAGTAATAATTATATACATATTGTTTTTCAACGTGGGCTGTTATTGAATTCAATTACAATAAAAATACAATTAATATTTTTCAGGCATTAAAATACTGCCTCAAGTTATGCTGTTCACAGACACGCACACGCACACACACACACATACTCACGGGCCTTTTTCTAAAAATCAAATGTGTTACATTGACATGACTTTCTCTAACCTCTATCGTTTATTTGTAGGTATACAAATATTCTTATGAAAGCTTAGATTTCTACCTACTTCATTTTAATCGAGATAAATCTTTGCAGAAATAGCTTAATTATACGTTTCGTTATAGATTCAAAGCGAACAGTAACAGGTAAATGTTTATGAACAGGACGCAATATACTGGCCTTCCATGCTCTTTCCATGACAACGTGAGAAACAACTGAATGTCGAACAGGAAATGGAATATTGAGCAATGCGAACCATTAATAACGGATATCTCGGAAATTGCCTATGGCACAAAAAAGTTGTTTGAAATAAATAGTGTGTTTTAAAGATATATACATTCTTTGTGCAGTACGTTTTCGTCCATCGCCCGACCTTTAGCAGTTATAAAGATTATATAAAGTTCCTTCGAATGAAGAGGACTTCTCAAGCTATTCCCAGAAAATTCAAGACATAGGTTTTACTCGTAATGCAAATACCTTTAATATATGGTATTAAAAATATCGTTAGCATTTTTTTTTCAGAAAATAACAAATTTCAAAAAATCTTCCATGTAAACAGCAGTTTATGGTGGGTGTTTTCTTGAAAACCTTCATGTTCCATTTTTAAAAGATATGAACTTAAATATCAAGTTCGTTATTTACCCGACCTTTGGTGTTTGATTTATGGTGTTCACACACACACACACACACACACACACACACACACATACGCAGACATACAGACACACACGCAGCCCTTTTTCTAAAAAACATTTTTATTCAGGGGCATCAACACATGTATTTCCTATCGAATTTTTGGGTGGAATGCAATACCTTCTCTACCTAATATGTATGCGCTAGAAAAAGTTAAAAAAGAAAGAAGCTTATTTTGGTAAGCTCCGCTCCGATTCAGCTCCAAACTAGAAACCTTCAAATTAGAAGACAACACTCTCAAAACACAGACTATGGGTAGATAAAGTACAAATATTAAATGTAGCATGAAAAAACCAACAATATACAATAATTAGATCGGCTGCTGTGATCTCTCCGCCTACAGTCGTAGGTAATCCGATCGGCTCTCCGCCGGCAGTGGTAATGAAGCCTTCATTGACGGTCTGTCTATAACGTCAAGTTCCCTCTAATAGGCGTCAGTAAACATAATAATAATAATAATAATAATAATAATAATAATAATAATAATAATAATAATAATAATATCCTTCAACAATGAAGACTGCTTGTTAGAAGCTTGTAAAGTGAACACGAACACCTGTTGGAAAACAGAAAGTAAATTAATATTAGAAATAGATAGGATTTTGAAATGCAAAGGTGATCATGTTAAAAAGAAAAGGCAAAAGGCTGTGTGTTTTTCGTAATAATTGAGAAATCTAAACTGAATTTAGCGATTTGTTAGTATGCAATAGCAACGATAAATACAAAGCCTTTTGTAAATATTGTCGTGTTTCTCAGTTCATATGGGGAGGGGACGAAATGCGCATCTGTCCCTTATTTTGATTTCAGTTATTTGTCAAAAGTACAAGTAAGGCAAACTGACATTTTATGCAATGAACGCCTGAATATATGTCCCCAACAGCTATTTAAAAACAAAAAGCAGGATATATTTTAGGAACTGCAATTATTAAATCGCTTCATCCCTTGGCTGATTTTGCCATTGGTTCAGATATTTCTGGCCAAACATTCTCCCTGATGTGATTTTTGTAATTATCACATTTGAGATCATAAAGACCAGGATATTGCCCCACTAGCTCAGTTAAGAAATTGTCTTCTGCAGTAATGAATGACATACATTTTTCATACATCCGTCAGCGCTTGACGTCTATACTATTACTCGGATTAGTCATCAAAGCGTCGCATCAGACACAGACAACTCTTCTGCGCATGCTCCAGATGTCGCGTTTCAGGTCTGAACGCCACGCCGCTAAGGAATCATATCGTAACTAATTTGGACTTTGGTGTTCTGTGTTTAATTCCACTTTCACCGACGTTTGGGTCATTACCGCAGTGTTTCCTTGCCGGGAGTTGCCTGCTCAATTCATTTCCGTAACTTCGAATTCCCAAACTGATTCACTGAACACTGTGAACTGTCAGTTAAAGTGGTGTAGGTGCTGATTTTGCGTATCTTGCAGATCTAGAGTTGAAATAAATTAGGTGGTGCGTGTAGTTACCATAAAGCTTGCGGAGAAAGGTAAGCATTGTCGGTAAACTGCTTCTATTACATTTCTGGCTAAAAAGCAATAACAGCGCTTTAGTTTCTTTTCTGGCTAAGAGCCATTATCATTCAAACTACTTGTTGGCTTTATCAAATGCTTCTTGCCATCAGAAGGGAAACAATTGGGTAAATTTGCGCGACGGCTTTATTATGGCGACCGCGCGAAGCTCTTAAATGAATTGCCAACATTACATTGTTTTGGGTAAATTTGCGCGACGGCTTTATTATGGCGACCGCGCGAAGCTCTTAAATGAATTGCCAACATTACATTGTTTTCGTTGGATGTCAAGCCCCCACCAACAAACTTGTGAAATCGCTAGACCTCACTCACAATTAACACGTGCATTTTATTAAGAGCGAGATTAAAGGGAAATGTGCGTTTTAAATAGGAGAATTTAAAAGCGATTGCCTAAAGCTAAAGACCAGTAGAGAATACATAAATATTGTGAAATGTGCGTTTTTATATAAGGAGAGCGGAAAGAGAAATGTAAAGTTCTGTATAAGAATACTTGAATGCTTAAAGCCAAAACAGCTAGGACAAATAGGGAAAAAAAAAAAAAAAAAACGCGTGGTATCTATTTGCTAAAACAAAAAAGTAAAAAGTAGTGATAATAAAGTATAAACTCTAAACAACGGATATTTTACGCAATTAATACGCGCGTAAAATAAATAAATGTGTTTTTTCTATAAGGGAAATGCATGTTTTATATAGGAAATGCTAAGAGTTAAATATATGTATTATATAAGATAACGTAAAAGTTAAAGCTTAAAAGCAAATAAGCGTAGAATATATATAAATGTTTATAAAAGGAGAACTAAACGTGCGGCTTTTGATCCTTATTTACCTTAACTGATTAGTTGATGGATGGTCAGTAGGCGCTTTATGTCTATCGGAATCGTTGCTTACTAGGTATTACAAGCTGGCGCATCGGATTCTTAAATGGCAATAAAAAGGGGTTCCTGCACATTGCCAATTTTCTATGAACTTTTGATACAGTTCTTGTGACGACTTCTTTCAAATATTGTTTACATATTTCATGTTGATAGTGCTGTATAACAATTAGATAGACTTTTGTTGATTTTATAGATTCAAATTATACAAAACACAAATGAAAAAAGCACAAATAATGAATGGAGAGAAGATATGCAATCGACATCTAATGAATATCCGGGATAAAGCGTGAAGAAAAACAGATTGATAACTTACATAAAAGGCGAAGAAGATAAATGAATAGCACTTTTGCTTTTAAAGTGCTACGTAAATATTAAATATACAAATGTGGATCCATCCAAGAAATTTTCCTTTTTCTCCTACTAGAGGCGTCTCACAAAAAAAAAACAAAAAAAAAACACGTAAAAATGAAGTCAAAATAGATTCGTTCTAGGTTGGTGGGAAGAGATACTTCCTAATTATGTCACCAGTAGCGCTATATTTACTCTAATGTCTTGGACAGTATCCTCAAAGGTAACAGCGACAGAAACTGTAATTTGGAAGACGTGGGTGCAACATTGTTAACATATTCAGGCATATTTTCGTTCCGGTGCTAAATTTGAGTGGTTTCCAATAAGTGCAATATATTCCAATTTAGAACATTGCTAGAAACCCTATTTTGTAGAGAAATAACATGGCCTGCAGCTGTAATATAAAATACGCACTTCACAATTGTCAATTCACATGTCGCAACACATTTGCGGCTTAGAATACGCAAAACACCCTATCCTAGTTTTAATTTCAATTGTTGCACCTTAATCTGTGAATTGATTATAATCGATTTATTTAAATGATTCAACTCAGGATTAAATACTATTTGAACCGATACAAAATTGTATAAAAAAATAGATCCCTGTATACAACCCCTTAATATTTTTCTGGCTATGTTACTGTTCCTGCTACACTTAAAGTGTAGCCCAGGTTTAAGGGCCCTAAGCCGCAAAGCGTAGCCGGGGGATTTTTTTATATAAACAGAAAAGTGAAGCCTACAGAATAGCCATAGGATGTGAGGCTAAATCCAATGAAGAATTGATACTATTTATTATTATTATTATTATTATTATTATTATTATTATTATTATTATTATTACTCTATATTTTACGTCGCTTTAACTACAGAGTCATATGGCTACGGATCTGTTAGTGGATAACTCCTAGATCGAGTACGTTTATAAGAACTAAAAATATCGCTATCTTCGCGGATTTGGACAGTACTCATGGTTCATGGTTGGCACTTCTGTGCACATGGAGTAGTAGGAAAATGCAGTGCGTTGTAGACATAGCAAACTATTTCTTATACTAATAAGAGTCTGCAAGCACTCACATCTTCTTTTAAGTTGTGTAATTTACGTATTTTCCTGCTTTAAATAATCTGTCTTCTGCATTTCAATAGGAAGCAATGTAAGGAATCGTTTCTCTAGCGGCAGTAAGTACTGACGTCGAGGCACCGAATCAGGAATATTACGCCAGCTTGATATAATTCATGCTGTTAATCCTGAAGAGGCGCAAAACATTTGAGCTAAAAATACCATAAGGTCGGAATATAATTACTATTCAACAAAGTATGATGTTTGAGGCCGTTAGGCCATAGGGAAACGCAGTGAAACCGGTGTTTTGCAGACTTGCCTTATGTTGGGTTTAGGTTTATGTATGAATTAGATTAAAAAAAACAAAACGGGTATGGTGTCAGAAACTCTGCAGTAAAGAAGGCGAGAGTGAACTTGAGACGCTCGCCTAAATGTTAAGCGGGAAAACCTTACAGTAAGTAAGGAATATTTTCAGTAATTCAGCCCCAAAAATGGTCTTGCTCCTGCTAGAGTATCACTTATATCATTCTCTAGCTCCGTGCGGTTTCCGAGTGTACAAATAAAATGCTGCCAACATATGGATGAATAGAAACATTGCTAACGCGAGCGGAGCTACCGTGCATTCCGTAACGATGTGTATTATTCGATAATTAAATAAGGTTAGTTTCTTTATATGTAAGCTTAGGTTAATTACCAATCAGTGGTTACACCAAAGGATGCTAACGATGTCCATGTACCTCCGTGGTGTAGTAGTTACCATGCTAGCCTCTAGTTCCCAAGGTCGCGGGTTCAAACCCGGAGGAGGGCGATGGATTTTTTTTCGGACGTAAAACTCCTTAGCAGGCTTACTTCGGAAGGGAAATAAAGCCGGTGGTCCCGTGTCGTAGATTTACGACACGCAGAAGAACCTCAAGCCTGATAGAGGCCTCAGAGCAAAATTACTGGTCTTTTACATTAACAGAATGGGATGCTATGTACCACAGCAGTTAAAGAACGCTCATAAATAAAACTCAGTTTAATTTTTTTATAATTTCTGATGTCCATGTTTTGTGATATAAGGTTAGGTTTTTGAATTCATGGGAAGTTGGCCTTAAGTTAGTTTTTGTTTTATTATATATATAATAGCTTAGGTTAATTATCAACTAGTGATTACACCAAAACATGCTAACGATGTTTCATGTTTATGATATAAGGTTAAGTTTCTGCACAGAAGGTTAGCCTTAGGTTAGGTATATTCATGGAAGGCTAGCCTCAGGTGGGCACCAGGCTTAGAGGAGACAACATCCACTCCTTAAACGACTCTTAAAGTTTTTCTATCACTTAAGCATTACTTCTTAACACATTTTAAGTATGGCTGCAAGTAGGTAACTTAAGCAGTTAAGTTAAATGATGATGATTAAAGATGAATTTTTAACGTGTGTATTTAGGAGTAAATGTATAGCTATTTTTGTGAATTACGCTAATACAGTTGGCTTGACAGTTTCTTTAAGCAGTATTACAAAATGACATTGCCATGATTTTACTATTTGTAACAAAGTGTGTTAAAAATCTTGGAGGATAGATAACTATAGCTGTTCAAAGTGTCCACATCTAAACCCACTGTTAAATGCATTCTCGTTTCTCAAGTCTTTACTTTTTTACCATCTTAACTATAAGGCAAATAAGGACTTTAAATGTATGTATTACATAGGAAAACGTAGAAGTGAAAGCATAAAGCTAAAAACATAGAACACTGATACTGTAGGTCTCTGACAAGAAAGCATTTGCAGGGTATTCTGCTCTCTGGAGGATTGAAGTGGGGACAGTATCATGTGGTAGCTCATGCTGATGTCAAATAGATCTACCATCTACATTAAAAACATTGCACAACATTAATATTTCAGCATGTTTCACTTGGAGCTGTGTGTAAGTGATTTCTAGTGATTTATAAAATTATTTACAATGCCCAATAATAAAGGAAGCACTCTATACAGTCAAATCTGAGAAATAGTTGTGAACATTGTTAAAGTCTGTGACGAGGAATGCAAACAAAAGCAACTGGCCATTCAGCATTACTAGTGCAAGAGCTTATGTTTTCTCAGAAGCCTTAAGCTTGTTGATATGTTGAAAGTAGAGTTGTAATCTTTCTCAGATAGCGATAGGATTGTTGATGTCAACACGTTCCTTACAGACACATTCTCACTGGAGGAACACAGTAAGTATACCAAATTATGTGCAAAAATACAAACTAAGAAGCGATATATATTATATGAAATCATTTAAATTTCCTCTCATGAACTTTAACATCTTTGAAGTTGAGAACACAAGTTTCACATTCATCAAGAGCATACCTAGGCAGATATTTTTACAGGGAGGATGCTATAATAGGTTTTAAGTATAAACAGTACCTAACACCTGAAATTTATGGAACCATATATATTATGCAATGTTGCTGCAGAGTTCGTGTCGTTGCTACATATGATGTTCAACTGCTAAATATTTCATACATCAAGATATACATACATATATTAGACAGGATGGAACTGTAATCTATTTTAAGATTTGGGGTTCAAACATGAGGACTATGGCTGTAAAAGTAAGGTGAGCATAGTAGGCCCATTTTAATGATAAACATGGCTGTGTTGCTGCTGTTACTGATGCTACATGATCCTGTGGTCTTTTCTGTACCTCAGAGGAAGATGTAAGAAGTCCATTTTGTCAGTTTTGTACTACAGGCAAAACACAACCAAGTTTTCCTTTTCTTTCCTAGATCACAGAGTCCCAAAAGGTGTTTTATGTTTTCCTTGACATATTAAATGCTGTGTTTTATAATTAAGTAACTTTAAATTGATGTTGATAATGGTTCCATAATTAACTGGCATTGGAAATGCACAAAATGATTTAGGAAATGAAAATGCATTATTACACAGTTTAAAATGAGATGTGAACAGTTTGGAAGATTGTGACCCCCCCCCTCCCTTTAAGACTCTTTACTATATACAAAATAAGTCACTAAATTGTCAACAAGTTCTTACAGTTTGTTACGTGTGCATGTGCGGAAGAAAGTGCCAACCCACGAGTATTTGCAAAATCTGCAAAAGTAGCGATTTTTTTTCTTCCAAAACACACTTGTTGCTCATATATCCGTAAGCATCATTAAGAAGTCAAATACTTAAGCAACCATATGAAATTTGCCATTGCCTCCTTCAGTATGCAATCTTTAGTATCATAAACGTTATTTCAAATGAAATTAATATACATATACACCACAGAAAATCACTTGTGGAGTTAAGGAACGCATGCGAGCAAAGCAAACATGTTTTGGTTTAACCCCTTGTTGCTAGTTAACCTAAGTTTATTTATAAAAAAAAAACCATACCTAACCCAACATCCTGTGAATCACGGTTGCTAATTAACCTATATATATATATAAACTAAACCTAATCTGATCACCTGTGAATCACTGGTTACTAATTGACCAAGTTTATAAAAAAGACTAAACCTAACCTCCCATGAATCACTGGTTGTTAATTAGCCTAAGTTTATATTTAAAAAATAACTAAACCTAACCTCCTGTGAATCAGATACCTAAGCTAGCAATGCATGTGAGCAAAGCGAGCATGCTTTGGTGTAACCAGTGGTTGCTAATTAACCTAAGCAAGGAGTAGTAATATTAACATCGCTACTACGAATAAAGAGATGCAAGGAGTATTCGTTATTCGTGAAAGAATGGCGCTGTTTGTTAGTCATATGTTGGCAGCTCTACATTTCTGAAAATAAATAAAGCAAGCTCAGCAAGATGGAGGAAGTGGCACCTTCTTTATTGCAAGTACTACCGGCTAAAGCACGAAGTAAATTTTGCGAGTTAGACGAGAACTAATATGTTGTCAAGTTATCATAGTATACCCTTAGCCTGATGGTGCAGTTAATGCCAAAATTGGACTAATGGGAATATTATTGGTAGTATAATGAAACTTAGTATTGGAGGAATCAAAGCGAACTTTGTTTTATTATTTATTTATAAGTATGAAACTTCAGAAATTAACACTGAAAAATTTTACCTTCCAAAATGGGAAAAGGGAAATGACAACCAAAACACCATACAAGCATACATCATGTAGCAATCCGTTAACATTGAAGTTCATTCCTGTATAGGAGGAAAGGCTTTTAATGACTGCAAATGTGGAATTGTTTGTAAAAGTCATGGAACTGACTTGGAATCTACTGAAGAAGCTTCAGTGAATCCTTGTATTTGGGATCATTTATTTCCTTTTAAGAACTTCAAAATGGAGTGAGCTCTGGAGGCATTTCCTAAACCTTACTTCTGGAGTGCCATCTTAAAGTTCACCAAAGAAAATTCTTCTTGCCCAAAAGAAGTCTCTTAGAATAGAACACCAAAGGTTTGATCATAATTGAATATGTATTATTTTAGACAATTGAACCTGCTCAAGATTCATGCCTCTATTTCTGTTGACGAAAGAAGAAAGTTGTCCTTGATGCATCTTTGGAAGTTGAAATCTTCAAGTTGCATACTGAGAAGAATTCGTTTTTTTTTTTTACAACTCCTTATCTGTTCCCAATCCCATGGTGTTACAATAAACATATGTGGTTGCTTTTTCTTCCTACATTCTATAATGTATAATAGTATACACTTCCAGGCAGTATGTTGTTTCAACAAGTATTTGTCATTTATCACTATCACTGACTTGAAGGTGTACTGCAACCATAACTAGCAGATGATTGAGGCCATATTTCTATTTTGAGCTACATAGTTATCTTAACATACAGTGATCACTCCTGTATCACTATCTGGAAGTGTGTTAGTCACCCATTTCCATATAAAAATTTCAGAAGCCATTTCATTTCCTCCTCTTCCTGCTCTTGATTTGTCCCACAAAATGGAAAATCCCATTTTACTGAGCAAACATAATGTAGTGAATGTCCAAAGTTTCCTTAAATAAAATGAAGAAAGCCATAAGACTCCCAATAGATGAATAGATACTTTTGCTTCACAAAGATGCTACAAAATAATGTATACAACCCCTGGCAAACAATGTCATCCTCCGTGGTCTAGGGGTAGTACCATGTTAGTTTCTAGTTCCCGAGGTTGTGGATTCAAACCTGGCTGAGGGCAGTGGATTTTTTGGATATAAACATCCTCAGCATGACTTCCTTCGGAAGGGAAGTAAAGCCGGTGGTCCCATGTCGCAGATTTGTGGCACGTAAAAGAACCTCAAGCCTGCTAAAGTGGCCTCAGCAAAATTTCTGGTCTTTCATGCCCAATATAGAATGGGATGCTAAGAACCATAGCAATTAAAGAGCGTCCATAAATAAATTTCAATTTCTGGCAAACCATGCGAGCACACATAATCACCACCTAGCAAACTACACAAAATTTAAATATATCTAGTGCAAAAATTGAAATGGAAAGACCAAGTTATCACCAGGCTATGGATTGGACACACTAAGTTAACACATTCCCATCTACTGAATAAAATACTCCATCCTGAATTGAACATCTGCCACGCTGCTATTTTGTGTGCCACATATTCTCAGTGTGTACACAGTATCAACCATGAGCAGAATGCAATACGCTGGACCCCCAAGAAGCCTTCAACAATTGATCACACAGTAAAATAATACTTATATTCTTAAAAATAATAAATTTGTATAATGAAATATAATGTAATACATCCTCTTTGAAATTCATGAAATTGTGTAATACTGATGTCCAGTTGTTTTTATGCCTATAAATACCATTACTAACATACTGTTGCAATATGACTACCATATTGTAAGTTAAAGTAACGTAATATAAATTTAAGAAAGATTGTCAAAGAGGAGTAGCCAAACATTTTTGCAGATTCACAGAAAAAAGGTCTTCTCTTTCCTTCCTTCCTTCAGAGCAGCTGCTTTGTCTTCTCATTTCATCCTATATCTATTAGCATCTTTTAGGTGGAATTTGCCATCTCGATTTATTAAGAACTTTTCTTTTTCAGATTTCAGTTCTTTTATTTGCATATGTCACAATTATTGCATGTATTAAGTCCAGACTGATGAAATGCCAGATTTAAGTCTGAGTTGAATACTTCCCTATATAACAAATTCTTTCCAATTTCAGATTCCTGGATTCCTTTCTCTTTGCATTCCTGAACATAAGTTCCATACAACTGTTCTACACTCAAATTACTTCCCAGTTGTTCCTTTGGGAACGTTCTCACATATAATGATTTTCATAGAGAGGAAATTTCTATTATTCTTATGAATTCTTCCACTCTGTTTGTTTGTTGGCACATGTCTTTCTCTGAGGTCATTTGCAATGCTTCCCTTGTTCCTTTATCATTGCAATATTTATTGTTGTGCTTGATATTGCTAAGGTTCCTAGAAAATATTTCTTGCATATGGAAATATTTTGCCTCTTTTTTAACTTCAAAGTTGTACTCACAAGTAACATTTCTGGATTTGCTTCCATCCTTTGGTCTTTTCCTTTCAACCCCTTTTTTACTTTCTGTACTACGCATAGTAAGTAAGGGTAGTATTGCATTCCACCAAAAATTTTGATATTGAGATTTCACCAGAAATACATGTTTTGAGGTACCCTGAAACCAAATAAAGAATTTTTTGAAACATGTCCATATGTGAGAGAGAGAGAGAGAGGGAGGGAGAGAGAGAGAGAATAACTAAAGGAAAAGTCGGATAAATACCAAACTTGGTACTTGAGTTTACTATCTTCCAAGGATGCAACCCAATTTCCAAGAAAATCCCCCACCCCAGAGTACCCTTTACATGGAATATTTTTCGAAAATTTTCATTTTTTCAAAAATGGCTACAATTTTGATTAAAATATTATGTGTTTAAGATATTTTTATTGCAAATGAAATGTATATCTTGAATTTCTGAGGATCTCCCCAAAAGTCCTCTTCATTCTGAATGACTTTTGCATAACTGGTGAACCGTAAGAGATAGACAAAACTTTGCTACACAAAAACTGTAGATCTCGTTAAAACACACAATTTATGTGATATACAATTTTTTGTGGAGTGAACCATTTCTGAGATATTCCTTGTTATTTGTTTCAATTTTCCAATACTTATACTTTTTCTCAAGTGAGAATTTTATATTTGTTTTTTTATGTCCTGGACATGCAAAGAGAACGAAATGCTCCACATAGCAACTGGCTCTTAAAATATTTGACTGTCGCTTAAAGCCTACCATATTCCCCTTGCACCTACAAGAAAATTAGCAATAAGATTAACACTCAATATCTCGATTAACATGAATTAGATGGAGAATAAGCATTTGTAAAAATAGTTTGTATAAGAATAGAGAAAGTCATCCAAGTGCAACACATCAGATTTTTATAATGCCCTTGAAGCTAAGTATTGCAAATATATTCTTTTTATATCCCATCCCTTTTTTTATAAATCCCAATGGTTACAAGAAAGAACTTCTCTTTTTTCTTCAGATATTGTAGTAATAATTTAAACCCCTCTGATGTGCTTTACTTGCATAATTTAGTAACTGTACAGATTCCTGGTCTGATTTGGTAGCGAGTTCTATTACTGTAAATGGTTAAAAAAATTCAGAAATGAATAAGTATTCAGAATTTGGATTAAAGATATATAGAACAAAACAAGTTAGTATTTAAGAGAGAAGGTAAATTCAGTAAATATGAGAAATGGTAGGAAGGAAGTACAGTGTATAAAGTGGTGGCACGTGATCGGCCTTACTTAATAATTAAAATATATGCAGGAGGAAAAAGGGAGAAACAAGAGATCAGTATTGGCATAAGGGAAAGCAGCAATGATGGTTGTGAGAGGATGTTTGTATGAAATACCAGAGATGGAGGTGAAACGATTGTAAAAATATATAATTCAGCGGTTGAGATTTGAATGTTATATGGTACTGACAATGGGTGGTTGGGACCTAGTACACAGGGTGTTTTGCAAGGAAGTTCTGGGGTCGCTGTATTTACAGCTAATGAAGTTGCTCAAATTGAAATGGGAAGAGTAAAGGAGAGGGCTGTTTATGGAAAGAACTTTAAAATACTGGTATAGGATCTTGAATTTATATAATCTATTAAAGCAATGTTAATGCCAAGAAGCAAGTCTACAAAGCACAGGTTGGATAAGCAATTTAAGAAATGATTTAGAAAATTATGGCTTGGGGAAAAAGAGAAACAAAACAAAGGTTTATGGAAAGCACAAGAAGAAGAAGTGAAGATATTGAGATACAAAAAATGTTCAGTCAATTAACAGAGAAAAGGCCATTAATATTATATGTTTCAATGAAAAAGAATTGGGAAAGCGAGAGGTATATAGGACAACACCAATAAAGAAGAAAGTGGAGGGACATGGCTAAGAGCAGGAGTGTGGAAGTTAGAAGGTCAACAAAATGGCTATCCACAAGGTAAATGCCAATTATGTAGGGGGAAAAAAAGATGTACAACACAATATATGAATGCAAGGAAACGGAAGTTTGGAGAAACAAAAGTGTGTGATTAAGAACAAATACAAAAATTGACACAAAATCCTGGATAGAAGCTGTAAGAAAATAGGGTAACATTTAAAAGAAAGTAAAAAAATAAATGGAAATGGAGTATTAAAAGAGGAAACGAACAATAATTTATGAGTATATAAATAATGTCGAGTGTAACAAGATGGCTTGCCCAAATGAACAGGGGCCAAGGACAATTTCAGTAGGCAGTCCGATAATGTAATGTCTTAGTACTTCAGTAAATTACTACTATTATTATAATTTAGTAGTGGAATTTAAGTTACAGACAATATTTAGTCTGTGTTTTTTGTTACTTTCATATTATACGGTCTTAAGAATCAAATACAGGTATTTGTAGTTATTTTATATTGCAAATATATTAATTTATTTCAATACTCTCTGGTCTTTTTTTTTAGAACAAAACAAAACCCATGCATCTGCATTCAAATGTAATCCTATCGTCCATGTGTGCCATCACACCAGATACTTTACATGGGTCCTCCCCATCCTTTATCACAGACACATTTGACTGCAGTCGCTGGAATTCAGACTCATGACGTTCAACTTTGAAAGGATGGCCAGCCCATTTCTTCTCACCTTAATGATCACACCTATTCAATTTGCTTCCCTTAAAGTTGCCTTTGGTAGATGGAATTCAACGTTTTAAGTTGAACCAGTATTCAGATGTATGTGACACGGCCATTTGAGAATCTGACCATCGACATATCCAAGGATGCTACACTCATGATAAAGTAGCACTGTTTATGAATACTTAAAAATAGTTTCATGGCAGATGCTTAATTCTAGCTCAGGGAGATATACTGCAGCCAATTAGGGAGAAGTTCTCTCCCAAGATGGTTATTTTGGCAAAAGAATTAAAATGTAGCTACAGTGTCTCCAACTGTATTATCCAGCATATCAAATAACAATTGAATGGGTTATTTTCTAAAGGGCGTAAAGTCCTGCAATGTCAGCTTTGAAATATTTAAAAACAACTGATTCAAAACCAGAAACGCATTAGTTTTTGCTTTGCCTATCGTAAGTATTCAATAAGTTCATTTGATGAGCATGAAATGATTGTCAGGCTCTTTGTTTTTTTCTTATTGGGAGCCCTTTAGAAAATAACTGCTACTTACAGTAGAAATGCTAGAAATCTTATATTAAAACTATGTTATTAATCCAAATTAAGACTTTTACATTCAGATAAAGAATAAGATCAACATCACTCACTGTCTTTCTGTGTCCATTGAAGTCTTCATTGTTGGTTGTCTGTCAAGATACAGTGTTATCGTAGAAGGTATAATGGGTATCAGGAATGTACTGTAACACTTTGCTTACAATCTTCGGTTGCTGACCCTCTTTTCATTGGTTGACACTATCTGGGTAAGCTTTCGCAAAGTCCAGCTGTTTTGGTACTGAGACTGCTTTCTGCAGCCCATAGGACCAGAATAGTAACCCATCAATCCTTTCATAGGCTCGAACAACACCTGGGTTATCGGAATAATAGACATATATCCTATTTGATGTGACAGAGAAGCTGTCAGAAGGATTTCTCTTTTGTCCCAGCTGCTGCTGTTCCAATGTTACACAAGTTTTCTTGTATTTTGGCCACCAAGAAGCAATGTTGAACATGTCATCTGAAGAGGCTGCTGGTATTTTCCTCAGGCATGTACACTTGGTCCACTTTACAAACTTTCCCCTTGATGAAGGTGAAATCCCTATCATATGTGAGAAAAGATTGCCCTCGCTCTGCATAGTAGTGGTAGATCTTGTTGCGCTTCTGAGACGTTAACGTCAACAGAAGCTAAACAATCGTGTGGTTCTTGTTTTGCCCAGTACGCCCAAAGCTAAACAGTTTAGTTCCTTCACATTTTCTGGCATGTCATTGATGAAGCTTCACATTCAGTTGTGCATCCAAGTAAGTCTTCTCTCATGACAAGTATTGGAATTTGTAAATTGGGAATGATGTAATGTGCTCATCTATCCACTTTATTTTATGGACAGAAATGTCGATGTTGGGTCCTGAACTGTGCCTGTGATTATCCTTTGGAGTCCCCTGTTGAAAGTTCCTAGACGGCAAAGACATTTGTTTTAGATAGTATGAGGGCTGAGAAAGGCCTTCTGGCAGACAGCTTTCCTCTCTAACACAGAGAATGAGGTATGAACAGGAACTGCACCTACAATCAGAACCAGTTGCATTGGCAGGAACTAGCTTCCCAACTTGGTTGATATACACCTTTCCAGAAACCTTACATTTTTAATAATAGCGTTCCTGTATAATTCCGAACACCTTTCATGTGTTTTCGATTTACCATTGGATTATCCGACTCTCCAGATGATATCTGAAAAAGCACTGACTTCCTTTATACAAATCACACACTTCAATCTCTCTTCCTTCACATGAGATTTGATTTTCATACGACTGGGCATCTATACTGAGTATGCGCAAAAACATGCAACAAAGCGTATATGTTTACATCATGAGTGATAGAGCACATTGTGGCAGGCAACTGAGTTTCTAAAGGGCGCGAGCCCCGAACTTACACCATTAGAAAATCAACAGAAAATTATCAGTGACATAGCCACTTTTGCATGTAGATTTACTCGTTTACAACATCAAATCTTAAAGGAGAGTGTACTGCCCATGAAACCATGGGAACTCAATTTTGCCATTTTTATGACTTGCGCCCATTACAAAATCAGCTACTCAATTACAGCAATAGACACAATTATTCATATAGTTGCAAATGCAAACAAAAATATTTTGTTTAGAATATTTGCTGGTTACAAAACTTAAGAGCAACTTGCACAATATGAACTTCACACACCACACTAATGGATATAATGGAATTAAATTTACATTGTTCTACATAAATCAAATGTTTGTTTTCAAGATTACATTTTAAGGACATAAGTGTTCATACAGGAACATAACATTGTTTTGTATCTGTATATACAAACAAAAAATAAAGGCATTTCCTCCCATTATTTTTTATGCCAATCTGTTCTATGAATTACTTCTCTCAGCCATTTGGGCATTGAATGGACACCTTTCTAATTGTTTATGCAACAGCATTATTCCATTCCGTCACAAGTAGTTGTTTTAGTTGCAATTTGCTGAATATGTGGTAGTTTTTTATTCTGTCTACCAGCTCTGTCCATAGGTGCTCAATGGGGTTGAGATCTGGAGATTGTACACGTAACAACCACAAATGGACAATCTTTGCAGTATGTTTAGAGTCATTGTCCTGCTGGAAGTAGAAATTGTTACCTAAATGCAACCTCTCGGTACTCTTCTTCTTATTGCCTTTCAATATGTCAAGGTAGTCATATCTGTCCATATTTCCCTCAATAAATACTAGTTCCCCTATACCAGAAGCAGCCATGCATCCCCAGATCATAACACCACCACCTCCTGTCATCTCCCATGGTGTAGTGGTTACCGTGTTGGCTTTTAGTTCCCGAGTCGCAGATTCAAACCCAGTGGGTGGATGGAATTATTTTGGGCATACAAATCCTTAGCATGGCTTCCTTCAGAAGGGAAGTAAAGCCAGTGGTCCCATGTTGTAGATTTATGGCACGAAAAAGAACCTCAAGTCTGATAAAGAGGCCTCTGAGCAAAATTACTGGTCTTTCACACCCAATAATGGAACACTAAGGACCACAACAGTTAAAGAGCATCCATAAATAAAAAAACTCAAATTTAATCTCAAAACCACCACCTCCATGTTTATCCAATGCTGTATTATATGGCTTATATATGGCTTTTTTCTCGGTACTCTGGAATAGAATCCAGTATGATTGATGAGTCTTATTGTCTTGAGTGTTACATGCTTCCCAAACGGTTCTTTTACATATGCAGCAATTTCAGAAGAGGCAATTTGCGGGTTTGTCTTCACTATTTTCATTACCTGCCTTTGTTCCCTAGAATTTAGTTTCCATGGGCGGCCCACTGTCTGTCCATTTATTAGCATATGGGGTTCCTTAAAATGTTTAATGACACACTGCACTTTTGAATGACTCCTTCCTATGGTGCGAGCTGTTTCAGAATATGATTTTTTTCTATTGATGTAATGAAGCAATTACCTCTCTTATGTCTAAAGTTGTTTCCTTTCCTTTGCGAACTATTTTGACCTTCTGGGCTAATCAGTCACTCCATACAATATGACAAGCATGTTGTGAGTTAACAGATAAACATTTGTTCTGTAATTAATTTTGAAGATTGAGAAGCTAGTAACAGTGATGTGTCATAATTTAAAATAGAGAGAGAGTTGGAGGTTGTTACACTAAAACACTAAGAGGTTCTTACTTTGAACGCGTTTTGGGAGAATGATTTTCTCCCATTGTCAGCATGTTTCCAACCGATTTTGCTGGTTATTGTCTGGGGAATGTGTGGGGTTAGTGGTGTACTCTGGTACTGGGTTGATGAACCTCCAAAGGCTGTTGGGCGGTGGTAGTTCAAAATTCATTAGGTGATTCCTGTGTTTGATGATTTGTATTTTTTTCCCAGATGTCCAATTCATTGCTGCTGTTGATCGGTTTTAAGAGTTTTATGTTTGAAGTGATTTCATGGTTTGAAGACCAGAAATGATTTGCTAATGCTGATTTATCCATCTGTTTTTGGTAAATGCATCGCATATGCTCGTAAGTCTTATTTCAAGATTTCTTTTGGTTCTTCCTGTGTATACCAGGTTACAGTCATTACAACTATTTGATATATACCAGCTGATTTATTGTTGGGGATAGGATCTTTTGTTCTGTTGCATAGTAGTTTCTATATATTGTGGTTATTCTGTGGAGTCAGGGTGACGTATTTCTTGAAAATCCTTTTAAATTTATGATGTGTCCAAGGGTGGTAAGTGAACTTTCTATATGCTTGTAGTTTTTGTTGTCTCAGTAGTTGTTTGTTAGAAAATGAGTGCCAAAACAATGAAACTAAAACAATCTAATATTCAAACAAAATAACTCCTTGGAACACCGGAAAATATCCCCTAGACATAACCAAAAACAGAAGGCAACACATAAACACAACCAGAACAATGGCCAATATGTAGTTAACCTCTCAAAAGAATCATTCACTAGCACTGAGTTATCTGTCTTGAACAATGGCCTAAAAACCTGTATAAACTTCACTAAAAATACAGAACACTTCATTGCTGATATTGAAATAGCCTCCAATCACCTAACAGATAATGATAAAAGAATAATAAAATCACAGTGTGAACCAATATTGGACCAGATACAAGCCCAAAAATACCACTACATACATCAAAAAATTATCAAATCTCGGAAGTCAAAGCGTATAGTATACACCAAAGCAGACAAAGGAAACACATTAGTGATATTAGACCAAGAAGATTATGAAACTAGGGTTATGCAATTACTTCATAGCCCAGAGTACATAGAAATCAACAAAAATCCATTAAAATAATGCACAAAGTCACTCCAAAGTCAAAAAATCCAGAATTAAACCAGGTTTTCCCACCATACCTAGGTTATATGCACTAGCAAAAATACACAAACTCGGTAACAAAATGAGGACCATAGTGAACAACATAAACTCTCCCACATATAAACTAGCAAAATGGCTTTCAAATACCTTCAACTCCATGCCTGTGTTCAAAAGTGTAAGCATAAAAAAATTCATTAGAATTAACCAATTGCCTTTCTGAAATAAATATATCACCCACAGACATGATGGTATCATTTGATGTCACTGCACTCTTCCCAAGCATGAAAAAAAGAATTAATACCACTCCTAGAAACTTGGATATTAAACAACAGCACACCTAGAGCACAAACTGAAGATTACTTAAAACTAACAAAATTATGTCTGGACCAGAATTTCTTTTCATTCCATAAAAAAATCTTTAAACAAACCACAGGCCTAACTAAGGGAAACCTTCTTTCACCATTTTGAATGCCATATTACTAAATCTTTCCCACATCTATTCAAGACCTGGTATAGGTACGTAGATAATATTTTTGCTATTGTTCCAAAAAAACTAGAAGATGCTTTTAAATTATTGAATTTACAGAAAAGATCTATAAAACTCTCAATAGAAAGAGAAGAAAATGGCCAATTACCTTACCTAGACATCAGGATCATCAGAAACAATGCACAAAACAAACCAACGTTCGGCATTTACAGGAAACCAACTCACACAGAAAATTATATTAAAAACAATAGCAACAATCCTACAAGCCACAAACATGCAATTTTAAATAGCTTTACTAACAGGTTGGTACTATACCATTGGAGAAAGAGGAATACCAGAAAGAATACCAACACATTATCCACATAGCCATCATGAACAGATACCAGAAAAAAACAATACATAAGAAGATAAAAAAGTTTGAAAGACAGAAGTATATCCAACAAACGACTACTTTACTCAGACAACAAAAACCACAAGCATATAGAAACTTCATTTACCTTCCTTGGTCACATCATAAATTTCAAAGGGTTTTCAAGAAATACATCACCCTGACTCCACAGAATAACCACAATATACAGAAACTACTATGCAACAGAACAAAAGACCCTATCCCCAACGATAAATCAGCTAGTATATATCAAATAGTTTGTAATGACTGTAACCTGATATACATAGGAAGAACCAAAAGAAATCTTGAAATAAGACTTACAGAGCATATGCGATGCATTTACCAAAAACAGACAGTTAAATTGGCAATAGCATATCATTTCTGGTCATCAAACCACGAAATCACTCCAAACATAAAACCCTTAAAACCGATCAACAGCAGCAATGAATTGGACATCTGGGAAAAATACATATCGTCAAACACAGGAATCACCTAATGAATTTCGAACAACTGCCACCCAGCAGCCTATGGAGGTTCATCAACCCAGCACCAGAGAACACCACTAACTACACACATTCCCCAAACAATAACCGGCAAAATCAGTTGGAAACATGCTGACGATGGGAGGAAACTGTTCTCTCGAAACACGTTCAAAGTAAGAACCTTTTAGTGATGTATGTAACAACCTCCAACTCTCTTTATTTTAAATTAGTTCTGTATTTACCATTGCTGTACAAAAACGTATGTCCTATGTAGAACGCAGCCTTTGAGAAGAAACATTTTTGTATTTTTTTGAAGAACATTGTAATTGTAATACCAATACATAAGAATGCCAATAGGATGTTTGAAGATCATATGTGTGATAGAGGTTTGCATTTTGAAAATACATTTTGTTTCCATTTGCAGTTGTGGAATGAATACTTATGTCCATGACTGTTTATACCCAACTTCATACCTTTTGATATGAACTCATTGTTAATGTAGATTTGTGTTGAGTATTGCTAGGATGGGGCCAGCATACTGAGAATGGGCAAGCAGTGAAAATTTATGGAATTTTGGAAATTAGTAGTTTTAGACCTGTTATCGATGATTCCAATTTATCATTGCTGTGAAGTAAGAAAATCCATTAGACATTTCAATGCATTAGAAATTATTTCTTAATGTAAGCTAATATCCTTCAAAGTTATAAGTTAAGAAATTTATCTTTAAGAAGAAGATAATTGTTAAAAGAATTTTATTTGAATAGTGTTTCAAAGCATTTTAGTTTGTCAAAGGTAATTAAACCGGTGATTTAAATGTCCAAGAGTTATCTTTACTATCAGTATTATTTAAAACACACACAGGATTTACATAGGTACATACTTTAGATAAATATTTATATAATTATATCTGCTGTACAATTTTTAAATATATAATGTTTTATAGACTTGGGCAGTATGCTTGTTATTTGTAGCAGTTTAACCCCTATCCATCACCATCTAGGGCCTTCAGACACCCCAATCTTTCCCATAAGTAACTGTTAAAACTATATGTAGGAGGGAAAAAATAAACTGCATCACATTCTATTCTCATTGGAAAGAGGTATATGTCATAATATGACAACACACAGATGTATGTAAGGCATAGAGCCATCTAAGACCACGGTTTGCAGGTAGTGGATAGTAACAAAAAGTTTAGTCTTACGAGAGGGGTGGTGCATATGCCACCAAGATGGAAAAAGAAAACTGGTTATATAGGAAGAGCTAACAAAATGGAAGCATATACTTTCAGCGGAATTCATATTTTGTTGTATTCTTCTGCAGTAACTGAACATAAACATAAACTTACATTTTGACTCTTACATGCCTCAGTTTATCAATATTATATAAGTACACCATTCTGTGTTCATTTTAACTTCTTGTGTTTCTTATGTACTTTTGGGTGTTAATACTGCTTTTCACATATACCTTTACATTACCATTTAATTGGCACATTAATACTCATTTTTTATAAGTATAAAGCCCTAATCTTTAGCTCTGGAATGAACTATCACTGATTTAGATGTCACTTAAATTTATAGACAAATGCTGTGATAATGCAGTTGTATTAGAAAAGGTGAAAGTTTGCGACACACTTTAGGCTTTTGTTTTTAAGACCAGGTGTCAAACTGGACAGTGAATGAATGAAATAGCTGAAATTATACTCAAATGAGTTGGAGGTCCATGGAGCTTATAGTTAACCAAATTCTTCTTTTGAGAATAAGGTTAAATTTCAGAGGAAAACTTCAGGTAAAATTACTGTAACTGAGATCTGAATTCTGGACCTCTTGCATGCAAGGCAATCTCACTAATCCCTTACCACAGAGATGACGATTCTCTTTATTGTTCTGTGCTCTAAATTAATTTTGAAAAATTATGTTCAGCAAAGTTGTTTCTTCCAGGTTATCTGCAGTTTCAGTATGCAATACTATCATCACAGTTTATTTTAATCAAGAAGTGAGTTGCGACAGAGGGGAAGGTTTCCATGGCAACCTCCTCACTCCTATGCTCTAGCCACTAAGGTTCTACTACCTTCCTTTCCCTTTACGTACAAGCTGAACTTTGAAGGGTAGCATGTGCTTTCATACTGCTTACTGGCTTTCTAATACAACATGGCAACTGATCTCCCACTTCCCTGCTTTGGGTGAACTGGCACAACTGGCAAGTGTAAATGCTATTGTACACTGTGCTGCTATCCAGTGGCGGCTGGTGTTTAAAATGACAGGGGATTCACTACTTTTACTACATAATGCTATTTACCTTTCCAAATAATTTGATTTTCTAAATTATTTAAAATATTTCTGTAGTTCTAAAATTACCTTAAAATGAATCTGATGACGTTGATAGGGTTAAATCTCCTGTAGAGATATACTTGTAGAGAAAGTTCCTTTTCAGTAGATAGCATGGTGGCAAGAGCAGACATCCTATCTTCATCCATGGTGCTTTTAAGAAACGTTTTGATCTATGACAAAGTGGAGAAAAACCTCTCTGCTTCACACATTGTCATTGGGGTAGTAGCTACTAATTTGTTCAGGAAATTTATTTTTCAGTGAAGTGAACAAGTGCTGATCAGATAAATTAGAGGCTAATAGGTGGCTGGAGAATTCAAACCTTTGTTTGATCTGCTGAATTATTATGTCACATGTTTCCTTTGCTATTACATTCCTTGTTATATACATATCCTCGCATCTTCTTTTTGCTATATTTGGTTCTTCCTCGATTGTGATATCAACACTGTCTCTAATTTTCAAAATTTCATTTTCGAATGGTGTTATTGCTTGCTTTATTGTGATGGAATCAGTGGTATGATTTTGTAATTGGTTTTACAGGATATACGTGGGCATTATTTTATAAAATACCTGTAACCAAAAGGAAAATTTTGGCTGTTGCAGTTTCAACCTTAGACCATATGCTTCATTCACAGCTGTTCTCTTATTGCTGATATCCTCTATTTTTGGAGACATTCTAGAATGGACTTTTTATTCTCATGAACTGTAAGAACTGTTCTCAATTTAAAGTTCCATCTTGTGGCTGATTCCTGAGAGACTCTTTGTTTCACAATTGCATCTAGAATAGCCACTCTTTGAGGCGAATGAGAGAAGAATATTGCAACCCCTGCAACAGTATTGGAAAACAATTTTACTTGTTTATTTTGACTTGCAGCTTGGGCAACAATTAAGTTCAGTTGTGTGCATAACAGTGCCTACAATTTGCAAAATTATACTCTTCTCTTACAATTGTTGGACTCCTGCATGTTGGCCGCGCATGACACTAGCAGCATCATAACTTTGAGATGTTACTTTTTGTTTCTGTACTTGGACAACACCAGTGAGGACATTTTTAATGCAAGCTGCTAAGGAGGAAGTGTCATTACTTGGTGGATTTAAAAATGTTCAAAATCTTTCAACAGGCTCTGCAGTAGATAAATACTACAACTGAAATTTAGAAGCTACATCAGGTGTTTCATCTGCTATTACAGACACAAAATCTCATTAGCTATTTTCTCATGACACATATGTAATATACACACTAGTAAATCATTTTGTATATCCTTGGGTGTACCCTTAAAGACCGTAGCATTGTTCTTGTGCTCTTTCACAGCTGCATCTAAAGCTGAAGTGAAATGCCCTCTGAAAATTCCAGGATTTGTTAGATTCTGCTGTTTCATCATATCCACGTAAGGCAAGTTCAAACTCACTGCACAACTTAATACAATCAATTCTTTTGGAAAGAACATAGTGATTTTTCCTTACATAGTTATTGTGTCTTTCTATATTCTGTCTGAAAGCTGAGCTAAGCTGTTGCGTAATTTCTGTTTTTCCAAATAGGTATTCTTATGTGCAGTAGATTCCTCGTGCTTCTTAACTTTCTGTGTTAGATTACTTCATACGCCAATGCATGGCCCACTTGTAACTTTACTCTTAGCATGGAAAAGAAAATAGCTTATTTGTAGAAATGCAGCTGCAAATCCAACTATTTCTTTTATATATATTTACATTAAAAGACCTGCAAAATGTCTTACCTCAGCTGGTGTGTGCTTGTTTTAATTCGAGCTGAGGTTTTGGCCTGTCAAGCTTCTTTATTTTGCACTTCTCTTCCAGCTTAAAGTTGAGTAATCTATTTGTAAGATATTGAATGCTATTCATTGTTCTTTGAAAACTAACTTTAAGAACAGATGAATATGCATATGTACATTAAAGTACAAGTAAATAACTGAATACACTGTTGTTGCAATTGTAAGAAAATCACTCCATTACAATGAAAACACATGTGCTAATTGCTGCACTTTCATTTCGGACCAATTCGTGCATTTCTGCCAGAGTCCGACTCACAGTTGAGCTGGTTCTTCCACCAGCTCAAATTCACATATTCCTAGTGACATTTCCCCTTTCCCCTCCCTGCTGAAGGAACACCATAAAGCTTACTCTCAGAGGCTCAGAAGAGAAATTGAACCTCGGCAATACCTGGGTAATCCTTTGGCACATATCTATCTTAACAACTTAAGTTTTTCATATAAGAATACATTGAAAATGCAGGTAAAAAAATCTAATATGAGAAATAAACAAAGAATGATTGTACAAATTATAAATGTATTAAACAATCAACTTTTTTCTGGGGGGTTCAGTGAACCATTGAACACACAGGATGTGTGACCCCTGCTATATCACCAAAAGTGATTCTGTTCTAAAGTGCTGCTGTATATCTAAAACTTCATTTGCAGAATTAAAATAATACTGTACCATAAAAAAGTCAAATGTGAAAATTTTGTTAGTTTACAAATATGGCCATGTTGCAGTTTTTAAACTTGGTTAAGCAATGAGAAAACCAGAGAAATAGTCGCACAAAAATGTTGAGGCTATTGTTTACACCAACAAAATAGAGAGTATAAGAGAAGTGAAAAATTGCTTGATGATTGATTTTTCACACTAACTATGTTTAGGCTCATAGTTGTAATGAATTATATTAAAAAAGTTCAGTAACATGGCTGAGACTCAAACTACAATTTTTTGGCTGTCTGTGCCAATGCTTTTACTGCTGAGCTACCATGGTGAGGTGCTCATATGTGCATTAAATCTTCTCGTCTGATTCAAGTATCCCGGTAAACCTTCAAGGTATCATACCTTAAAGGCAATTTACTGGCATTTGTTCAAGGGTTTAGGTATTGATAAGAAGTACTACGCCTATAAAACGAAGCCAAAAATGTTAAACATTCCCTGCTGCCATTTCTTAGTTTGTATTTTATGTATTCCAGCTATAAAAGAACTTTATGTAGAGTATTTTTAAATGTATTTTTTTCTAGGACATGGAAGGAAACAGCTTTTATTTTCCAGATGAAATATTGCTTATCATCTTTTCTCATCTTCGTGTGGAGGATATTGCACAGACTGTGCAATATGTGTGTAGACGATGGAGGAAGGTTGCAAGTGACCCAGAACTTTGGAAGTCATTGTTGTTTCGTTCTCCAAAGGGAAAAGATAAATCCTACATATTTTGTATATTAGCACAGGTGAGCACTATCAAAGTATAAAATTATTTCTGTTTTTGAAGCTAAGAGCAATAAAATAGCTACAGATGGAGTATAACACTAATGTGTTCCCATTACATTGCATGCCGCAGAGGAATCTTTTCTTTCATACAAAATAGTTCTGAAGATGATGAAACCTTTGTCAGAAAAATTGAAAAGCTACTTGTGGGTTATTGTAATTAATATTAGGTCCAGCCAAAGTAACCAGTGATTTGTTTTTCAGTGCAAGGGTTTCATGATGCTGAAAGATTGCAAAATCATTGAATTTGTTGTAATTAATTTAGTATCATATTATTACAAATGGACAAAACTTAAATTTTTAACTCACTCTGAATGATTTAGGAGAAAAAATATCTTGGTAATTAAAATTTGTATTTCAAATCTTGCAAGTTATCAATCACAGTTTCGGCAGTTTTTTTTATGTTACCTCACTCTCTGATCATATATACATACCCTGGTAAATACATACCACCACCACCACATATTGTTTACTTATAATTAAATGAACTCAAATATAAAAGTTATCAGTAAAACTAATACTATAATCAGTGAATAAATGAACCAAGGTTGGTTCATTACATATAAAATATTATTTTTGTATTTAAGTGTTGAAAATGGTATAGAACACACAAAATGTTATGTAGAATATGTAGAAAATCTCAAAATTTAAGTTAAGCAATGGATAATGAAATTAATATAAATAACTAATGTATTGAAATATTATGGCTGATAATCGATACTGTACTGTGCCATTATATATTTTATTTTAATACAATGTACAAATTTTAAAAGTACTTTTTCACAAATTATTTAATAACATACACACACCAAAAAAAAAAAAGAAAGTTGTTTATTAGAAAGCAAATTAATGTGCTAATACTCAAAATGTTTTCTGAACCCTTGTTAAATGCAGACATCCATTCTTAGCTAAGCTTACAGAGAGGTTTGTTAATATCCCTGTCAGTTATGTGCAATTTTCAGGTATTGGTGTTATTTTCTATCTTCTTCAAGAAATGGGATGACCTTTTACAGATAAAAAATGGGATAGATATTCTACAAGAGCATTATTTCTGTGTTGTGCCGAGGAAGCATAGCCCATTTAACAGCCTAGAAACAGATTACGGCCAACAGATTAACTTGCAAGTAACTCCTCAATTCATGTGCACAGATTTCTCCACTTCAATTACCTCACCTTAGTCACAGAAGTTGTTGAAAATTATATCTTGTACTGCTGCACATCCTTTAATGGAGTTTGCTTTCATACATATGAATTCCTCTTTTGAAATTGCTACAATTTCACTTGTGTTGTCTTACAGGTTATTTTTGTGCATTTAATTTTTTCAGTTTCATGAAGTAGTAGGTTAGCTTATTAAGTTCCAGCGGGCTCTTAAACTGTGACCAAACTGTTATCCAGGAACCATAGATAAGAGAAGCTGATTATTGGCACATCTTTCAAAACACCTCCAGCAGCACAGTGCAAAAATAGTGGCACTGTAACACTCCTTAAGATGAGTACTGATAAACTGAATGAAAACTCCCTGGCAGATAATTGTGATTTTTAATGTTATTTGAGAGATAGAAACACAAATCCCTAAGCTTTAATCGTACTACAAATTAATATAAACTGTATTATTTTCCCATAATCTTCTCATTGCTGTAACATAAACTTAATTTTGTATATTTAGATTATGCAATATTAAGTAATATTCTGTTATCTACTCTACAGTAGAACATACACATAGATTATATATTTTGTACTGATACAACCTTGTGCATGACCACCCATCTTTTTCTTATTTATAAAACTGAAATATACTTAAGTACACTGGAATTGAGCCATGTCTATAATGGAAGTTACCCTTAAGTGTTTATACACAAGCATCAATAGCAATTCAATGAGAAAGGTTTGGTTTCATGATGAGAATTTATGTAATTTTGCAATCATTCTTTAAACTACTTCCTTCCTCCTTGTCTTGTCTGATACAGATTTTTGGCATTGCTTCGGATGCACTTCAGCCTTGTGCTTATTGTGCTACCTGAATCATTTGAAAACCAATTCATTATGCCTGCACCCTTTACCAAGGATGAGGCAGTATTTTTAACACTTAAATGATTTCAGTCTAATTATATAATATAAAATATAATAACAGCCCGCCTTAAAGCAATATGTGTATAATATAATATATAAAATGCATGTAACAGTCATTCTATTAATGTTTACATTATTGTGTACATGGTTTAATAATGTTAGGTGAATGTATTATGCAATTCAATAATGTAGGAGCTGTAACTTTCTAATTCATTATTGCCTCAAGGTTACCTCATTGTTAGCAACTTTTAACCTATTATTCTCACAGCATGTAACAGTCATTCTTGGAACAACAATAATGTAATTTTTGAGACAGTTTATAAATAGCCAATCAACAACCATAAAAAAGCTTAAGTGAAGTAAAAGTATTCTATTGGAGTAGGATTAGCCAATCAGAAACTGAAGTGGAGCAAAATTTACAAATTCAGAAGTCAGTTGTTAGTAGACGGCATTCCTAACTGGACACAAGACGTGCCCTCGAGAAGTTTAATACGTATTCAGTGTGAGACGAAAATAGTTTACATGTTTAAAAAGTGCAAGTAATTAATAAATAATCTCTCAGCTCTCTATATCAGTGAAGTGTTATTTAATAGTGCGAAGGATTAATAAAAGGAGTGAAGTAAAAAATTATAATCTGTGTAAGCCTACATTCTTCAGCCGCACCACTCCCTGCAAAGAGAAACATGTCTACATATTAATACTGACGCAGCCGAGGCAAACATAAATATATAATATTTAAAGAAACATTCAAAATACAAAGTTGATTCTTAAACTTGGGGCAAAGGCCACCGAAAAGTAAATTTGGGGTGAAGGCTACCGGAAACTGTTTACCATACATGTGGTTGCAACTACTTCAAGTTCGGCTCCCCAACAGTTGAACTATAATACAACTCCTCCTAAATAAACCTACTTCAAGGAATACAGTCTCACAACAGATATGGTTTCAAATTCTTGTGGTTCTAAAGACATTTCCTCAAAGAAATATATCTCCTGTAAGCCACGGCCTCACAAGAGCATATTATAATATGCTGGGCTGTTTCAATTTCTTTCTTGCACAGCCTGCAATCTAAGTTATCCTGAAACACTCCCATCATATTAAGATGCTCTTTCACAGGAGCATGTCCTGTGAGAAATGCAGTAATTATCCTCAGCTGGTCTTACATTTGAGTAAGCTTTCAATTTTTTTTCTTACATGGTTTTCTAATAAATTTACCATGTTCTACTTTGGACAGTTCTTAATAGCCTCTTTTATTAAACATCAAGTTGTTCCTAAAGCCTGCTTTGGCCAACGCCTTCTTGGAATAAGGCTGCAACACTGAAATATGTTTTGTTACTGATATCACAATCGGGGTCCTCTGATGTGTGTGCTAGTAATTGAAAGCTACATAGTTATATGAAGATTTGGTGTGAGATTTGTGTTTTATTAGTGAAGAACATATTTGGTGACAAAGTGTAAAATGCCGTGCAAATACTGTTTGCTCAAATGCAAAGGAAATTATTTGTTGGGGCCGAAAGTAAGTGTGTTTGTTTCCATTAGATGAAAACTTAAGAAGGAAATGAATAACTAAAAGCTGTTCACTGGGATAAATTCATTCCTACAGAATACACTGTGGTAAGTTTTTATAAAATAGCTAACTACCTAGATACATTATTAACAACTAGCCCTTTTTGCTTTTATTGATATAATGTGAAATTGCATTTGGTAATCTATGATTAACATAACCTATACGTTTATGCATATAGTGAAATGAATTTTGCTTTTATAGGTTTGTGAAAAGCACTTTCAACTCCATGACATCGAAATAAATGTATCATTGTATACAGTAAGACTGGAAAACAATTTAAAGCCCCACTAGATCGTTCACACCTAAAAAAAAGATAGTTTCTTTGTTATCATTCTCCAGGTCTTTTAATACACATCATTCAGGATAAAATACTGTTATTAAATAATAAATGAGGAACCAGTACTTATGAAATAACCATGGATATCTATTTCTCATATCCATCCTTATCATACAATAATACTGTACGTAACGTACCATATAAGTTTATAAGTAATGCCATTAACCAGAGCATATTTAAGTAGCTGGTAAGAAGTAAGTTATCCATTCTAATTAAGGGACATGATGAAATATGAGCTGCTGTGATAGTACAAACATCTAATTTGTCAGCACAATGGATTATATACCACCCTAGGTTAAAGAACACCTCACAGTTGGGTTTAACTGTTGTTGTCAGTGGAAGAAGATGAAAAGACAAAGATTGATGTGCTTAACCATAACATATAGCACACTGGAACCCCAGTGCAGTAAAAAAAAACAAATTACATTAATATTGATTCATATACACATAACCCAAACCTAACCTAAACACCACAAGGTTCACTACTGCTTCACTGTGACTACTATAGTGTGTTGGCCTGTGCGTGCCTCCCATGCGTAATAAAGTTAAATAATAACTTGCAGTTAGCGTATAGAATATTTTTAAATGAAACTGCACTATGATAAATTAAAGTAGGTGTCTTAGATGGAAGAAAATTGAAATGGTAAAAGTTTGTTTGCATAATCGTAGCATTATAAATACAGTACTGTTATAATTACAGTAACACTGATCACACACCCTAACCTAACTTACAGTAGCTTCACTGTGCTTGTTATAGTGTGTTGGCCTGTGCTTGCCTCCAATGCATAATAAAGTTAAATAATAACTTGCAGTTAGCGCATAGAATATTTTTAAATGAAAGTGCACAATACTAAAGTAGGTGTCTTAGATGGAAGAAAATTGAAATGTTAAAAGTTTTATTTGCATAACCGTAGCATTATAATTACAGTAACACTGATCACACAACCAAAGCTACAGTACTAGTTTCCTGTACTTGCTACATCCTATAATGTGTTGACCTATGTTTGCCACCTACACATTGTAAGGTTAAATAATAATTTGTGGATGAAAGTGTACAATGATGAATCAAAGCAGTGACACATCTGTGTTTAACAGTATAACAAATGAATGGTTAGATATTAAGCACATCAATTCATTTTGTAAGAGTATCAATGGAATAAAAGTGACTCAAAAGTAGCAAGCGGGGTCAATATTTGACCGTTATATTGTTAATAAGATAAATGTGATATGGATATAAATATTTGAAACATATGCTTGCTTATCCCTAAAATAATTCTGCTGACCTGAACAAGAGTGTTTGCTTCACACCATTTGGAAGGGAAGTAAAGTACTATATTGTGCATTTAAGGCACTAAAAAACCTTCAAGCCTGAAAAAAAAAAGCCTCTGAGCAAAAATTCACTGACCTTTCATGCTCTAAGTAGAATGGGATGTAATGATCAAGAGATGTTAAAGAATGTCAAATTGCAGAATCAATCAAACCATTTACAGATTTTATTATGTGAGTTAAACTTTCTCATATTTCCGTAATTATTTGCACTCGTATACACTGTTGTGAGCTGTAAACACGATTCTCGATGTAAAATAATCTTCATTCTGATTATTATTGTTATTATTATTATTATTATTATTAATAATAATAATAATAATAATAATAATAATAATAATCATATAGAGTAAGATATGTAGTATTTTGATGTGTTGTGGATTTTCAAGTGTAATTAGTTTGTTTATTACTTATATGCTATTAAAGATTTTCATTAATAAAGTATATTCTTTAACTTGTTATAGGTGCAATTCCTCCTGGGTATCCTTTCTATTTGTCAAAACCCTCTGCTTCAAGAGAGGATCCTGAAGAGGGCTTAGAAAATGACTCCATAAATTCTGTAATTTATGTATTAGTTGCGACAGTATTAAATGTTACATTTATTTACATTAATTGTAGCACCACGTTTGGATGCCAATTTGCAACGGTATTACAAATAATGTTTTGTGTTTACTTCACGCGTATTTGCGAGAGAACTTGCTTTACGTAATGTCTTTTTGTTGTCGAGCCCCACGTTGTGGGCCAATTATGCGACGGTTTTTAAATGTTACAATGTGTTTAACATTATTATAGCACCACGTTTGGAAGCCAATTTGACGCGGTATTAAGGTTGTGTGCTTCATGTGTTGCCATCTTGTGACGTCATTCTTTGTTTGGTTCGTAGCTCCCTCTGGCGTAGCAATTTGTATCAGTTATGAAATAATTGATTTTAAATGTCCTCCGGCTAGCTATTTAGGTCGACATTTAACTCTTGCAGGGTGTGAATCGGAAAGGAATCTTTTATCCAGAAATTATACTGACGAAGAAATTGGTTTTATAATTTTTATTGCCAAACACGTTCACAAACACTTTTACATATTAATCTGGATATTCGCCAAACTGAAACTGTTTGTAATAACTTCTTATTTATCACTTTTAACTCGCATACTTCAACTTTATGTAATTTTTTAAATGTATAATACTTTATAATAATTCTTGTAATTCTGCTGCGTGTAACTTGGCGAAATGAATGAACTGAGAGACCGACGTGTAGAGTACTGAGAATTCTGTTGAACTGGGGGACAAGCTACCTCGAACCTACACTATTTATAGGCCTGCATCAAGATACGCCTAAAGATTATAAATGAACTGCTATTGGCTAATAAAACGTGCCAACATTAGCGTCTATTTTAATATCCAATGAAAACCACGAATACATATTACTTTAGGAAATGTTCTAGAAGCTTCTATCGAAACCGCGCGAAATATTACGTAACTTCCTTGTTCCCGGTAATGATAAACAACTCACCCCCTCGCTGCATTATTGCGTTATTGTTGACAGTTTCAGTAAAGCCGTATATTATTATTTACCAATAATAATTACAATTAATAAACCTCTGAAATCAATGTCACATAAAAATACATATTCATATTACAATCATTAATTACATTTAAGTAATTTGTGATACAAATTACCGTATCATATGCCCCACTAGAAACATAATTATAAATATTTATAACTTGTTTAGAAATTTTAAAATTGTGTTTTTAGTCTCCTAAATCTTGGAACACACGCTATCACTTTCACTTGACACTTCACACGCATTTAACACATGACATGTTTTTCCTCTATCTCGCCACTACTTACTGGGTCTGGTTTAATTAATTTAGATATTAATCTGACATCACAAATTTTTTTTTTTTTTTTTTTTTTTTTTATAGCAAATACTTTATCCTAAATTATTTAATCACTGTTTTAAAATTGTTTACTCTCTTACATTGTTGACAAAAATTTATACATTTAAGATTTTTGTAATTATTACACATATTTACCAAAATATTCACCCTCTACACAAATATTTACATCTCTTAAATCTAGACAATGTTTCACATGTTCTATTTACTACATAAGTATTTGTTTTGAATTATTTTTACCATTTTTTGTTATTTTGAATTTTATTTTAACAATACTCTTTGAATTGTATTTACGTACTTTTAATTTAATATCATATTAAGTTTCAATCTTTGCATTCTTAATTTTCAAATGTTGTTGCAGTTACCACAAATTTAATTTTTTTTTTTTTTTATATATAATTTATTTCTCTTTTCAAATGACATATATAAATAGTTAACCCTCTTACGTTCCAATACATTTCTCTGCAAGTCATCTTTAACTATCCAGCATTTAGTTTACATCTCATTGCTATTTACCCTCCTGGATCAAATTGTGTGTAGCTAAACATTACTCGTAGTCGTAACCTAACCTTCAAATTTTTGTTCATGAATAACCTCTTGTATTCATATGACATTTCGTTCCCTGATAACATTTGAAAACAATCGAAAGCTTCCTGAACAATACATCTTTTAACAACTTTCATTTTCAATTCTTCTACTATCTCTTTAATCTGAGAATACTCTGACAAATCTGTACTAAACTGTACTGGACTGGAGTTTTCATTTTGAACATCTTGGTACAATTTATTTCCTTGCATTTCTGATTCTTTCTGTATTTCTGATATTTCCCCACTGAAATTAACTTGCGCCTCATTCACATCTACATTCATAACCTCATTTATCTCTCTTAGCTCACTTGAAATATTACTCACTTGACTTCCTAACTCTGTACATTCTACATTAACCTCACTTTTAGTGTTAACCTCACTTTCTTTGTTACCTATTTCCTTGCTCATGTCTAGCATTTTCTTTGAAATTTCTCCTGTCTCACTTGCTATTACTTCCTCATTTTCATCTCTCATTTTTGGCATACTACTATTTAGCTTCATAACTTTCTTTTCAATTTCTCCACTGCTTTGATCTACTTTTTGCTCTAATACCTCATTACTCCTACCAATATCTTTTCTGTTTTGTTCAAAGCTCCTACGAATATCTTCCCTCAATTCCCTATTATCTTTGTTTATAGCTTCTGTCATCCTCTGAGTTAATCTTTGTCCTAATTTCTCATAACTCTTTTGCATATCTTCCCTTACTTGATCTACAATACTCTTACCAATATTTTCCATATTTTCATTAATCTTTTTTATCATATCCATAATCATTCTAATATCAGAATTAATATTTCCTGCTATTCTATTCTTACTTTCTGCACTAACATTTCCTCCCTCCAATATTACATTGTTTGAATTATTTTCTGTAACCTGTATTGAATTACAGCTAACTGTTACACTATCCCCTTCCATCATTATTTCTTGTTTTACACTTTTTTTTTTTTTTTTTTTTTTTTTTTAGAATTAAAATCACACTTTTCTAACCTTTCTGATGCAATCTGCTGATGTTGCTTAGATGTCCAGCTGTCTGCCTCATTCTCCTAGATTTGTATGTCGCTTCTGCGTTGTGTTGTGATGAATCTACGTCGTCTCGATGTTTTTGTTGTTGAATTACCCTGTTGCCTTGTAGTCTCGGAATTACGATGTCCAATTATCCATGTAGTCTGTCGTTCCTTTTGTTTCTGGAATCTGCGTCTTGTAGATCATTTCACTGCTCCATTCATTCCTTCCTGGTTATGTTGATTCATTCCTGGTCGTGTTCCTTTCCTGGTCACTTCGCCTTCCTTTCCTGGTTATGGCGCCCCACGTTGGGCGCCAATATGATGCGGTATTAATGTTACTTACATAACTTTAACTGCCCCACGTTGGGCGCCAATTTGCGACGGTATTAAATGTTACATTTATTTACATTAATTGTAGCACCACGTTTGGATGCCAATTTGCAACGGTATTACAAATAATGTTTTGTGTTTACTTCACGCGTATTTGCGAGAGAACTTGCTTTACGTAATGTCTTTTTGTTGTCGAGCCCCACGTTGTGGGCCAATTATGCGACGGTTTTTAAATGTTACAATGTGTTTAACATTATTATAGCACCACGTTTGGAAGCCAATTTGATGCGGTATTAAGGTTGTGTGCTTCATGTGTTGCCATCTTGTGACGTCATTCTTTGTTTGGTTCGTAGCTCCCTCTGGCGTAGCAATTTGTATCAGTTATGAAGTAATTGATTTTAAATGTCCTCCGGCTAGCTATTTAGGTCGACATTTAACTCTTGCAGGGTGTGAATCGGAAAGGAATCTTTTATCCAGAAATTATACTGACGAAGAAATTGGTTTTATAATTTTTATTGCCAAACACGTTCACAAACACTTTTACATATTAATCTGGATATTCGCCAAACTGAAACTGTTTGTAATAACTTCTTATTTATCACTTTTAACTCGCATACTTCAACTTTATGTAATTTTTTAAATGTATAATACTTTATAATAATTCTTGTAATTCTGCTGCGTGTAACTTGGCGAAATGAATGAACTGAGAGACCGACGTGTAGAGTACTGAGAATTCTGTTGAACTGGGGGACAAGCTACCTCGAACCTACACTATTTATAGGCCTGCATCAAGATACGCCTAAAGATTATAAATGAACTGCTATTGGCTAATAAAACGCGCCAACATTAGTGTGTATTTTAATATCCAATGAAAACCACGAATACATATTACTTTAGGAAATGTTCTAGAAGCTTCTATCGAAACCGCGCGAAATATTACGTAACTTCCTTGTTCCCGGTAATGATAAACAACTCACCCCCTCGCTGCATTATTGCGTTATTGTTGACAGTTTCAGTAAAGCCGTATATTATTATTTACCAATAATAATTACAATTAATAAACCTCTGAAATCAATGTCACATAAAAATACATATTCATATTACAATCATTAATTACATTTAAGTAATTTGTGATACAAATTACCGTATCATAGTTTATCAACAAAACCACATTTTGCAGTGTAAAGGAACTACTTGGGAAGATTGCTTGCTGTGAACTAAATAATGAGTGGGTTATTAGAAAAAAAGACAGTGGCATTTATTTTATTCCAGTGAGAGATAGTCCAATAACAAAAGTTGCATGTTATGCTATACTTGACAAATACTTGGTTTTATCAGCTTTTGTAAATGTTGTTGAATTGCATCAGGTGGGAAAGATAAAGCTGCCAGCAACAGGAGTAATACTGATCAAGTAAGATCACTTCTTCATAACCTTTGTCAGAATTTCAGCAATTGGGGCCAAAATCAACCCATTGATGATAATATTGGACTAATAGAGGATGCCTTAACAAATTTGTCTGGTAAGTTAGCAGAGAAAAAAGAATCAATTTCATTTATTAAAGAGTAGGTTTCTTTGCTTAACTGTTACAAGTCAGGGGCAATGTATTTTTTGGGAAGCTATAGCTTTCTGATCTCTGGCACATTTCATTTCACCTCATTGTTACAAGTTTTTAAGGAGAGTTTGTTAACAATACCATGTCCAGTACTTTGTCGTAATTATGCAATTGCCTTTCCACAACACCCATAACCAAGCAGGACTCTGCCAATTTTCTGGGGTATTTGGCTAAAAAGACTGAATTATTGTGAAAAGGATAGAACTATTTTCCTCCTAATGGACGAGATTCACCTGAAACAGTTTGTGGATTATAAGGGTGGAAACATTGTTGGCACAGCATATGATGGAGTTGAGTGTGCATCTGCTACATATTTGTTTATGGCACACAGTACATTGATACATATTGCCTGTGAAAATGTGCACATGCACACACCCACACACCTGCACACACCCACACATTACATTAAATTTTCATTTTACACTTTTAAAGAAATCTAAATAAGATATTATAAACTTTTGGAGATGTTACACTTAACAAAGATTGCATACTTATGGGGGTTTAAAATTGTTTGTAATTAACTCAGGATAATGCTCAAAGTTTTGTGTGTTAGGATAGTGGAAACAAAAAAAAAAAATTATAGATTTACTGAACCCTTATCTCTACAATCACAGTAGGGGTCATTTTTAATGTTAATTCTGTGTATTTTTTCAGGTGTGGATTTGTGCCCTGATGTGATTCTAAGAATAGTAACCGTTACCTTTCTACGAAGATTAACATGATTGAACCAGGGAATATTCAGTATAATTTTCTGAATATTGTAGTGCTTGAGAGTTTTTGCAGCATTTAGTTGATCCCATTTTTCTTGCCATTTATTAACTATGAATTTTTTTAATATCTTAAAATATAAGTATATGGAAAACTGTGGTCAAAGAAGTTTCCTTTTCTCTATGTAATTTTGCTAATTTATCTACCATTTCATTGCCTGTAATATTCTTATGTCCATGAATTCAAAAGGATTTGACAGATATGTTATATTTGTTTTTAAATATTAACTACTTTATAAATTCAGTAAGTTACTATTGGAATAGTAACACTGATTTTAGTGATTCTAAAACCGAAAGACAATCTGTGAAAGTTACTAAATTCTTTAGAAATTTCTGAGTTGCATAAAGAATAGCCTGTTTAATTGCAATTATTGCAGCATTAAATTCATATGTAGATGGTGGTAGCCTTGATGGTTTTTGAAATGAGATTTTCAATATAGAAGGTAGCACCTATAGAATTATCTTCCAGGCATTTGGAACCACGGCTATATACAATGTGGTCGAATTGCACATCATATTAACAAGAATTCATGTAATAATTTATTATGTATATCAATGTTACACCTATCATTTTACTGGATGAGTGAAGTATCTGCATCTACTTCATGTATGAGTGTCTCATAAGAATACGAGATGTAGGTAGTTGTTGAACTTTCTCGAATAAATAAAATATCACTGTATCTGAAATATGCCTCATTTATAATTACACCTTTAATAACGATTCCCTTCCTCTTCTCTTCCTTTTTATTATCTTAATTACTGGGGAATTCATCTCTGGCTGCAATAGTTGCTCAATCTACAACATGGGACCACTGGCTTTACTTCCCTTCTGAAGAAAGCCATACCTTGTAAAAATCCTTAGCATGGCTTCTTTCGGAATGGAAGTAAAGCCGGTGGTGCTGTGTTGTAGATTTACGGCATATAAAAGAATCTCAGGCCTGATAAAGAGGCCTCTGAGTAGAATTACCGGTCTTTCACGCCCAATATAGAATGGGACGCTAAGGACCACAGCAGTTGAATAGCATCTACATAAATAAAACTCAATTTTAAATTATGCTTTTTCTAATCTATATTTTGTATAAATAACTGAGTTTACAGGAAGCCAAAAATTGCATTTTTAAAATGTTTGCCTGCATCAGTTTGTATGAAACTAGATACATAAACATACTTTTTCTCCCACTTAGAGAATAAGCCATGTAGCATTTTAATGATTTCCCAAAGTGAAGTTGTAAAGGGGCACACTCAAAAAACTGAAATATCACGTTCTTATGCTGTTAATAGCTAACTTTCCTTTACCTAGTGCATTTTTTCTCTGCTTGGTCCACCTACATTATTATTTAACCTTACCCCACGCAATCAAATTTATTTACATCATTTCACTCCCCTCTAATCACCATTTCTCATTTCTGCTGAGTTTATTTCCCTTTTTACAGATCATAATTTTGGGTTTACTTTTGTTTACCTTTAGACCCCATTCTTTGCAGTATTTCTCTGTTGCTTCTATTGCTTTCTTTAATCCTCTGCTAAAAAAGAGATGGTAAACATCACTCAGAAATGAAATAAAAGAAATTACAGTAAATAAAATCACCACAACAGATAACAGCATTATTTAATGAGTATTATATTCACTTAGCAGAAAATTTACTGTTACTGTGCAAACAACATGTGGAAAACCCTATTTCATATTTAAAGAAAACAAGCTTAGAAAAGTTTACTTGCATAGAAATTGTACCCACAAGCACAATGAAAGTAAATAAAATAATAAAATCCCTCAAAAACAAGAATTCATTGGATTATGACAAAATAACTACGAGAATATTAAAACTATGTGCTGACAAGATTAGCAAACCTTATACTCAATGGAAGTAAATAAAATAATAATGTCCCTCAAAAGCAAACATTCATTGGGTTATGATGAAATAACTACAAGAGTATTAAAACTATGTGCTGACAAGATTTGCAAACCTTATACAAGTCATACTCATATATGTAATCTCTCCTTTTTAACAGGACATTTCCAGACAAGTTAAAATATTCTATTGTTAAACCACTATACAAGAAAGAGCAAAAGTCACAAATGTCGAACTATAGACCAGTATTGTTACTAACCACTTTCTTCAAAATATTTGAAAAACAATGTTCAAATGAATTTGTTACTAATCTAAATAAAAATAATATTTTAGCAAAGGAACAGTTTGGATTTAGGAAAAACATATCAACCAATGAGGCCACTTTCAACTTAACTAATGAAATTCTGAAATCCCTGGATAATAAATTAACACACTAGGAATATTCTGCGATCTATCAAAAGCGTTTGGCTGTTTAAATCAAAACACATTCTTATTCAAATTATCCTATTATGACATTAATGGTAAAGCATATCAATGGATTGCATCATACTTATCAAATAGACAGCAAAAGTTCGTAATGAATTCTGCAGATAATTGTAAAACATACTCCGAATGGTCTGAAATAAAGCATGGTGTTCCACAAGGTTCGATTCTGGGTCCATTATTGTTTCTAGCATATATCAGTGATCTCCCTAGAGTAATAAATAAACATGTTCATCCAGTTCTCTTTGCAGATGATACAAGTATTATAATCAAAGGACACAAAATCAGTCACTGCTCAGAGTTATCCAATAGTATTTTCAGTATGCTGAATAACTGGTTTGACAGTAACAAAATTCATATAAATTTTGAAAAAAACTAAGTATATTCATTTTCCCACAAAGAATAAAAGCATTGCAGACATAAAGGATTAAACATAAAGGCAATGGAATTACTGAAACTTATAATATAACATTTCTTGGGCTTATTATAGATCATGATATGAATTGGAAAGACCATACTGACTACATCCTACCAAAACTAAGCTCTGCATGTCTTGCAATCAGATCATTAATTCATTTTAAAAATAAAGGCACCATAAAAACAGTATATTATGCTTATTTTCATCTAATTATGACTTATGGAATAACTTTCTGGAGAAATTCAGTAGATACTAAAAAAAATACTTCTTCTTTTGCAAAAAAAAAAAAAAAAATAAGAATTATGGCAGGTATTAAACAATCAACTCATTGTAAACCCTATTCAAAACTTTTGGAATTTTATCATTAGCCTGTGAGAGTATTCTAGCTCTGCTTTTAATTGTAGTCGACCACCCAGCAGTGTTCATAAAAAATTCAGATATATGCAAGAAATAAACCAGACACAAGCAGGACTTACACAGGCCAAACAATAACCTACAGGTATTCCAACAAAGGAGTTTACTACAATGGCGTAGTGTTATTTAATTCACTTCCAACATATATAAAGGAACTGAAAACTAATAAAAATAAATTCAAGTTAGCATTAGAAAGATACCTTATCACTCCCCCTTCTATACAGAGGAGGATTTCATTCATTCAAAAAATAACTGCTAACTTTACTCAAAAAATTAATGCAGTTTTGTAAATACTAAATATAAATATTTTTAGTGACCATTATAAATGTTTTTATAAATATTTTGAATGTAAATAACATTGATTTGTAATTTTAGCTCTGACATACTCCACATAAGAGTTACAATTTATTTTCCAAATGTGCACAATGTAATTATGTAGTTTTGATGTAATCTACATCCATATTAGACTAGCTCTCTCTTAACTCACTATAGGATCTACAGATTGATATGATATAATATTGGTAAGACTGTTTTGCTAGAGGAATCTAATAGTAAACCGCTATAAAAAGAAACTGAGAAAATGTTTACTCTATTAAATTTTGACAGTGAAAGCAAGTGAAAAAATATCATTGGTCATTTTCAAACAAATGACATCCTAATGCACATAACTGACTTTCCACTTCGCTATTGATAAGTATTTCTATTTGCGTTCTATTGTGAACTAACATTATGTGTTTCTAGTGAATCGAAGTGATTATTGAAATGCTTATCTCAATAAAAGTTTTCTTTTTTTTTACATGACTGCATTTTATTGGTCTTAAAAAGAATAGTTGCACAATTGGAAATGAATTTTACAACTAATATAAAAATCCAAGGTTGCCAACTTAATGACAAAGTGCTGTGATATCTCATCATATGTTGCTAAGAATGATTTTATTAGCAAGCTGTACCCATCAACCCAGTTGATTCTAATTGAGAAATATTTTTAAAATATACAGCCATTCAAAAAATATTGTGTAATCTATGTTTGTGAGATGTTTTCAGATCTTTGAAAATCCAAAAAGTTCCTCAATTCTTTAACGCTTACTTCTCAATCTCAGAAGAGCTCACTATATTGCACATCTGGACTGTTAGAAGTTGGCAACAAAATTTTATTTTCTCAAATATTATGTCAGATAGGAGAACCTTTGTGATTGGCACTTTGCATAGCTCTCTCTAAGTTTTGCTGCTTAATACAAAATCGATTATGCACTTGTGAAATTTATTCCATTTATAAAATACCTAAAAATGCCTTTTGTCCTTTCCATTGCAATCTTTATATAAAACTTATATGAGAGTTGGGCTAAAATCATATAAAACTGAACAGAAAGGTCTTGAATAAAATTTGACAAAGTTTTCTGCATAACAAATTTGAGATGCAGAGCTTAGTGACATCATTTCAGCTCTTTGACAAATGCATAACAGAAGTACTGAGCTCTTTAAATTATATTTATTATAGGATGCCAAAGAGTTGGAAATCTAGTTTTGGGAAAATGAAACTGGGCCTCTTCGTTGTTTTACTAATCAGTAGGAACCCTCAAGTGATTTCAGCCCTAGCATGGAGTAATGTATTACAATAGGAGGAGAAACTGACATCCCTGCCATCTATTAGAACATGTTGAACCACAGTACAATTGCATGCCACCTGGTGATAAACTATATAATATTGTTGCCAACTACTCTGCTATCTAATGGTACATTTCAGCTTAACATAATTCTGCTTCATTTCAGTAGTTCTTCCTACCATACATTCCTACCCATTGTGCTACCATCTGATGACAAACGTTTTTAGTATTAACCCCAATCCCACTTTCTTGAAGTTTCATTAAATTCACCCAAGATAGAACATGCTCTGCTCAATACTATGTCACAATTGGTGTATCTTAAAATGAATTTGAAAATGCCTTGTGTTTACCAGTAAAATGGAAAAATGTGAGTCAGTTGGGGAATTTTATTTCCTACCTGCAAGTTGTCATGATAGCTCAGTTGATTGGAGCAATGGATGGACAGTCGAAGAACTGTCATTCACACTATGGTATACCAATGAGTTTTTCAGTCTGAATCTACTCTTCCAATTTTTCCTAGACTGAAGCAAATCTAGAGCTAAAAACTCTAGCCTATATAGAATTAATACTACTCTGGAAAAAAGGACTATTTTGAGCATTGTATTGAAATATAACAGTAGTCTTAAGTGTAGTAGAAATTAAAATACATTGCAAAATCAAAATTCCTTTGGGTGAGGCTTCATCCTTAAAATTAAAGATAAATTTGACCACGCTTAAATTTGTGTAGAAATTAAAGTTCTAAAAATAAAAGTTAGGATCTTGTCTAGGGTAACATTTTTTTGTAACCTCAGAAACTTTGACCTTGGTCTCGTTTGAACATAATTTCAACCAGTTCATTCATTTGTTTAATTATCTGATATGACCTAACTGGTCAAAGGATGTTAAAGTAAGGGGGGGGGGAAGTTATGGACTAGCGATAATGTCCAAGTCAGCTATAAAAAGGTAAATCTATTTACCTTCCTGGTTCCTTTGAAATGCAAGAAAACTTTCTTCATACCTTGGCATGTATACATTTTGATATCCAGGGGCACTGCACTTAAATTGAATTGAAGGTGGGGAGAGCATTATTTTTTACCTTTATTCTACAGTTCTAGCCTCATTCAATGGTAGAGTAACAAAATAGTCAATCTTGTTCATAACAGTCACACGTCTGACATCATTTGTCTTTGGCAGACTTTGCTTCAAGTACAGCCATCCACTGGGCACTGGGAAGGTGTAATACATCTTATTGTACAAGATGGCAGTAGCTGCACAAGAGATCGAGCAACTTCTTTTCCTGTTGTAATATATTCCTCGATTTCTGAGGTCTTAAAATAATTAGAAAGGAGGCTTTCTAAAAGATGTACAGCATATTCAAAGCATGCATGTCTACCTTTGATATAATGGTAGGCAAAATAACACAGGGCTCAGCACTAATATCTAACAATTCTAAAAGAAAGCATTGTTTAACTGTGGCTATACGAAATACTAAAACCTGGAGATTCACGATATATAAATATTTGGAGAGTTGGATTGAATCAGTGATAGCATTTGAGCATAAAGGCCATGTTAAACTGTGCTGAGTAGGGTAAGACAACTTCCCTGCAGATGAGGCAGTTTATTATATATTTGAGACAGCTGTTTATTTAGAAAATGTACTGAATATATACTTTGTGTGTATGAAAACAGCTTAATAAGCTACTTATTTTACTGGTATGTTAACACTCAAATGTACATTTAAATACTTTTGCTTCTACATGGCAAAAGTGAGTGGAGGAATTTATATTGCATGTATTCTTCTAAGCTGTGTATTTTGAAGATCGTTATTTAGCTCCGTGCTTGGAAGCCAACTTGAAGAAGTATAATGTTTACGTAATGTTTAAACTTGAAGATGATATTTATTATGTAATTTTTATTTAACATAATATTTATTTAGTTGCATTTAAGGAGTTCCTAAAACATGCTTTGGGCGTTGGTTTGAATTTGTTGATTACGTAATAGTTGCTGTTATTACGTAATATGCTGCTACGTACGAGAAGCTGATTTCAAGATGTGTTTTTGTTACTACACTCCATGTTTTAGACCATAATATTTAACTTTGCTATTAAAACTGCTTCTATATATTATTTGTGTTTGAATTTGCCTCAGCTGCGTCAGTCTTACTTTAGAAACATGTTTCTCTTACTCAGGGGCGGTGCAGCAAGAATGTAGACATCACAGAATTTAACTTTTTAAAATTCACTTCTTTTATTAATTCTTGCACATTTTTATAAAGCACTTCACTTTTTAAGAACTGTGAGAATCTTCAATACTTTCACTTAGCGCGTATACATATTTTACGATTCACTTGTAGAGAACACATCTTACATCTGTTCACTACCAAGGCTTGCCAGCAACTGAGCAACTCTCAACGGTTAAACTTGTAAGCTTCGGTATTTCAAGTCTCTGATTGGCTAATTCTAGTCCAATGGAATATCTGCATTTTACTTAAACTTTTTCCTTGCTATTGATTGGCTAATTTTAAACTGTTACTGAATTTACCTTATCTTTGATATAATCATGACTGGTAACTTTTCAAACTCTTAAACTTATTATAGCTACAAGGTTACCTCATTATTACCTCATTGTTAGCAACTTAAAACTTATTATTCTCACAGCTCTTTCATTATTAAAGTATATAATGTATTCACATAACATTAATAAAACATGTTTACAATAAAAATAAGCATTTGCAATGACTGTTACATACAATTTAAATAATTATTATACATATTTTTTCAAGGCGGTCTGTTATTGAATTTACTTTTATATAAAATACAATTGAAATTATTCAGGTATTAAAATACTGCCTCAAATTGCCCCCCTTTTATAAATATTTAAAATTTATTCTTTTTGTTTTGTTCTTTAAATTTTTAAATATTTTCCTAAAAGTCTCCTGAAAGAAAGAAACATAACTTTTATTATTGCACTTCCTATCTTTCACTGTCACTTTCTCACTTTTTTATACTTTTTCTTTAACACTCACTGGTTTTTCACTACACTCGTGTATAGCAAAACACTTCATATTAACTTGTTTGACACTTTCCAAGGTTAATGACCTGGTGTAAGATTAATGATATCAGCGAAGTTTGCTCATTCACCATCACATTCACTATTAAGCAGTTTATATGCTATACATTTTACATAAAATTAGACATATTTACACTCGTTACCCTTTCTTTACAATTTGTTTCCTAAATATTTTAATATTTCTTACAATTTCTAATTTATACAATATAAATGTAGTTGCTACTCAGTTTTTCTTATTAACAATGGATTTTTTTTTTTAATTATTATTACTTCTTTTTATCTAAACTCTCATTTGTTATTTACAATTTTCTACATTTAGTAAAATATTGTTTTAAATAGTATTTTACAATTTTAAATTACATTGATTTTCCCTTTTATGTTCCAGATACATTATTTTGTTTTTCTCTTGTGCCACACATAACCTGCATACTTTGCTTTTCTTTTTGTGCCACACATAACTTAAATACTTTATTTTCTTTTTCTTTTTGTTTCTCAGACTGTTTACATTTATTTTCTGTTTCTTTTTGTGCCACACATACCCTACATACTTTACTTTCCCTTTCTTTTTGTTCCTCAGACTGTTTACGTTTATTTTCTCTTTCTTTTTGTTCAACATATAACCTACATATTTTACTTTCATTTTCTTTTTATTCTTATGCCACAAGACTTTTTAGCTTTGCCCTAGTTTTAAGTTGCACAGTTGTGTTTGACATCTGATTTGGCACATGTATATGTGTGTCATTATTCTTGTTGTGTGTTTGAGAAGCTGATGCTATAGAAATAGGAATTGCATCTCTTGTTTTGTTAGTTAACAAAGGTAATACATTTTTTTCTGTACTTGCATTATTAACATGCATTTGGTTAGCACTTACAGAACTAGTTGTACTTGCATTTACCTTTGGTACTGTTACATCTATTTGTATTTGCACAATGTTTACATTTGTGTTTCCTACTTCTTCAGTTTCCTGACTAGTTTCTAGTAGTTTATTTAACTCTGTTTTCAGCTCTGTACTAGCTTCATTGAACTTATTATTAGTTTCCTTTCCCAGTTCTGTACTGGTTTCAGTTAATTTATTATTAGTCTCCCTTCTCAGCTCTGTACTAGTTTCAGTTAATTTATTACATGTGCCTGTACTAGTTTCAGTTACCTTATTACATAATCCTACTCTCATTTCTTTTATCTCTCCTATCATTTCATCTAACTTATTACATAATTCTTTTCTCGTTTTTACATAACTTTCAGTTTTTGTTTTTAGAAGCCACATTATTTGTTGTTGTGAGAAGTTTAAATGCTCTTGTTGGCTAGATGTTTGAGAGATAGTAGCTCTTTGTTTTGTTTCCTGCACTGACATGTGTAAAGGTGATTGACCTTGCATACTGCTGCTATCTCTTTCTACGTCTACCTCTGAATTTTCAGATAACTGCTCTTCTACATCTAACCTATCTGTTTTCTCTAGCTTTGATTGTAAATCTACATTGCAATCTGTAATGGCTGACCTAACCTCAACTACTTCCATATTTTCATTGTTTACAGTTTCCATCTTACTTTGTATATTTGCCTTTGAATTGCTTAATTTTAGTTTTCCACTTCTTAATAACATGAATTTTGCTCAAAAATAACAATATATTTTCTAAAATTGACAATTATAATGTACAATGGAATTTCCTGACCTTTTTTTTCTGGCTGTTATTAAACTTTTATACTCAGTGTTCCGTGTAGTTTGTTGTTGAGATGTTAAACATGTGCCCCTTACTCCTGAAGAATTGTTGCTGTCCTTGGATTTTGTTGACGATCTTTAAATTCTGAGATGTAGTCTCGTGGTTTCGTTGATTCTGGTCGTGTTGTTTCGTCGAACTTTTCTTCTCTGATGTCACAAATTCCTGTTGATTCTCACTGTCCATTCGTGCTGTCTGTTCTTGCTGTAAATTCATGCCCCGCAGTTGGACGCCAACTTGAAGTTGAAATGTTCTTTACCTAATATGTTTAACTTGAAGATGTGTTGTTGTTACGTATTTTTAAACTTGAAGGTTATGTTGTGCTGCTTTTGTTTTTGTTTGGTTACGTAATTTTAACTGCCCCACGTATGGGAGCCAACTTGAAGTGGTTAATGTGCTTTTTTTTTTTACGTAATATTTATTTAGTTACATTTAAGGAGTTCCTAAAACACGCTTTGGGCGTCGGTTTGAATTTGTTGATTTACGTAATAGTTACTGTTATTACGTAATATGCTGCTATGTACGAGAAGCTGATTTCAAGATGGGTTTTTGTTACTACACTCCAAGTTTTACAGCATAATATTTAACTTTGTTATTAAAGCTGCTTCTATATATTATTTATGTTTGGGTTTGCCTCGGCTGCATCAGTCTTACTTTAGAAACATGTTTCTCTTATTCAGGGTTCGGTGCAGCAAGAATGTAGACATCACTGAATTTAACTTTTTAAAATTCACTTCTTTTATTAATTCTTGCACATTTTTATAAAGCACTACACTTTTTAAGAACTGTGAGAATCTTCAATACTTTCACTTAGTGCGTATACATATTTTACGATTCACTTGTAGAGAACACATCTTACATCTGTTCACTACCAAGGCTTGCCAGCAACTGAGCAACTCTCAACGGTTAAACTTGTAAGCTTCGGTATTTCAAGTCTCTGATTGGCTAATTCTAGTCCAATGGAATATCTGCATTTTACTTAAACTTTTTCCTTGCTATTGATTGGCTAATTTTAAACTGTTACTGAATTTACCTTATCTTTGATATAATCATGACTGGTAACTTTTCAAACTCTTAAACTCATTATTGCTACAAGGTTACCTCATTATTACCTCATTGTTAGCAACTTAAAACTTATTATTCTCATAGCTCTTGCATTATTAAAGTATATAATGTATTCACATAACATTAATAAAACATGTTTACAATAAAAATAAGCATTTGCAATGACTGTTACATACAATTTAAATAATTATTACATACATATTTTTTCAAGGCGGGCTGTTATTGAATTTACTTTTATATAAAATACAATTGAAATTATTCAGGTATTAAAATACTGTCTCAAATTTCACTTCATATATTTATTTTGAGCACTGACAGACTATTTTAGGCCATGCTGCTCTTTCAACAAATTTAGACTATGTAGGCAATAACATACTTAGGAGTAAAACAAGGACCTCAATCACACCTTTCTGTCCTCCTTGATTGTATTTCATATATCAGCAAAGGTAGTATACAGAGAGGTGACCTATGTTAATCCTTAACAGGATTATTCTTTGTAATGAATATAACAAAAAATATCTTAGTGCAGTTTTACTGCTTTTAAAATAGTTTTTGAGAGTAAAAATTGCTTAATATTAACTCTCTTTTAAATGAAGAGTTCACAAAACTTAAAATATTTCTTAGAGGAGATTGAAAGATAAATATCTTCATGTTTAAATATATTTGGAATTAAAATAATTTGCACTCTTACTATTATTATAAGGTTTTGAAATTTGTCTCAGTTGAATCTACATCATTAGCCATGAGACTACACAACATGACAACACTGTGAGATCAAAAGAAATGCACTTCAGCTGTTTGTTTATAAAGAAACGTACTTCAGCTGTTCTTTATAATGCGCTTATGGCTTGTTTTCAAAACAGCAGATTATCAGTTACAAAATGGCTCACTTTACTAATGCCGAGTATCTTGAAATGCTACTCATTTACGGTGAAACACATCATAATGTGACAGCTAATGGCAAGAATTTATCAAGAAAAATTTCCAAATAGATGAGCACCGCATCATAGGACATCTGTCAAAGAGTTCTAGATACAGGAAGTGTATCTCCTCATATTGAATGAGTTGGTCAAAGAAATGTTGCACAGGAATAAGAAATCCTTCACTTGATGGAAGAAGATACTGGAAGCAGCAGCCATGGTATAGCTAGCACTATCAGCATATCCTATTGGACTGTTTTGAGAACATTAAAGGAAGAATTGTTATGTCCTTATCACACTCAGATCATCCAGTATCTCTCTGAAGCAGATTATGTGCCAAGGGTAGCATTTTCTGAATGGTTTTCAACAAGGAAGGAATTTTTCCCTTAAAATTCTTGCATTGGATGAAGCAACGTTTACCAGAAATGGAATAACTAGCTACTACAATGTACACACCTGGGCTTACTACAATCCACATACAATAAGACAAGACAGCTTTCAGCACAGATTTTCTGTAAATGTTTAGGCAAGAATCATAGGAAACACCTTAATCGCTCCATGGATTCCTCTTCAGGTTTTGACAGGAGCCATCTATCTCCAGTTTCTTCAAGAAATGTTACCATTCTGCTTGAGGATGTTCTCCTGGCAGTAAGAAATGATATGTGGCTATTACATGATGGTGCCCTCCGCACATCAATAGAGCTGTGTGTGGTCATCTACGCAACACCTATGTAGAACACTGGATTACTTTTAATGGACCAATGAGATGGTCACCAAGATTGCCAGATCTAAATGCAATTGAGTTTTTTCTTTGGGGCAATATGAAAATTTTGTATACATTATAGAAGTGTCTGAAGTGGAAATGTTGCAAGAAAGAATACTTCGAGCAGCCAGAAATAAAAAACAGCCTAGACATACTTTGGAGAGTGCAGCAGAATTGGAGAAAACATTGTGAAGCATGTATGTTGGCAAGTGATGCACACTTTGAACAGTTTCTCTAAATATTAAAAAGAAGTTCTCATTGATTTTCTGTTCTTGTCTTGCTTTAATTATTCACAGAGTTTTATTATTCACAAAGAAAGGAAGCATAATTTTGTAACTTAGGTTTCTCAAGCTTTTGTTTACCTTTATAAATAAGGGGTCCTATTAATAATTGAGTAATGTTGTAAATGCCTCCTTAGTCCATATTCTGTATGATAGGTTACATTACAATGATGTATAGTTTTCTGTTTATTTGTTCGTTGCCTAGCAGCAGAAGCTGAAGAAGTAAAAGTTAACCTGTTGAATGTAAAGTGAACCTGTTGAATTTGTTGTGTTCCATATTGTGCAAAATAAAATAGTAATTATCTCAAGAATGGAAAGCTCTATGGAAAGAATTTATTAAGGAGAAACACTCAAAACAATGTGCACTTTCATAGTTTAAAAGGTTGATCATAGGTCGCCTTTCATCCTGTACATTTCATTTGACTTTATCTGGATATATGCTAATAATACTTTCTTTGATGTTTCCTAGAATCCAGAAGTTTACTCTGTTAGTATGCCAGAAGAAATTACTGGTCGCAAAGAAATAAACATCTCTTGTGGCTCCACTAGGGGACAACACCTGCAATTCTGCACTGAAAGTTATATTCCTGTAGCAGTTGAAATTGGTTTGACTGTAATCAGGAACCTTGAAGATTACTACTCAAGCATTACATGCACAGTGACAGTAGAAAATAAAAAATATAACTTCATTCACCTATCATAAAGTAATGGTGATAAAGTGCAATAACTAGAATTTGCTCTTGTTCACCAACATATAACTTGGCAAAGCTAGAGGGATGAAATTATGATTAAGTTTGTCTGTATAGATGTATTTACTTAGTACAAATGGTTAAAATGAAAAAACCTTTTATTTTTAATGGACTTCTTAAAGTGTCTCTCCCAGGATGTATCCCAAAGAATAGCTAATTTGTTCCTTTGCATCTTACAAGATACATTGTCAAATACACCAATGTTATGGTAAGAGAGAAAACAATTCCTATATGGCTGGCTCTGTAGTTTAGTCGATAGAGCACCTGCCTGCTGTGCGAGGGGTTCTAGGTTCGATTCCCAGCTGGGAGTGGGAATTTTTCTTTAGCCAAGATTATTCCCTATCTTCCCCAGATCTGAAAGCATGAATGATAGTGTGAATGTGTGTGTGTGATATAATGTATAAAACCCAAAGATAGAAATCCAATGACAACTAATACGAGTTAACACCATTGCCAATAGGCAATATGTTCCAAAGGTAAAAGGCTGCCGATATGACCATTGTAGTTAAAGGTGGGGTATAAATGGAACAATAAAAAAAAATCCTATATGAGATGGTTTTGTTCCTTAACATGAATTGGGAAGTGCTCCATACCATCATAGCAAATTTTAGCAGCAGGTTTGAGAACTTCGATTGGCTTGTTATTAAAGTGTCATTAGATGGTCGGTCAACTTCTTGTCTTTGTATAGGTAAGCCCAACCAATAGAAAGCCCAATCAATGCCTCATTAGTCATTTCTCTAATCTGAAACAACCAGGCAATATTTACACATGTCCAGAATCCAAGAAACAACTACCATCACACCATTTATAATTGAACTTTCTTTCTTTTTAATGGCTTATTGTTATGTACTTATGTGTTATTTTCAATGCACATATTGCAACTGTTGTTTGAAGTCAATTTTATATTACTCTGGTTATTGACAAGTTGCATATATTAAATAAAATGTAATGTTTACAGGTACTGTGTATGAATGTTCTTCTTCTTCTTCTTATTTAATGTATCTAATAATGGTATTATTTTATTGAAATGAGTGTCAGTTTGTTTACACTATACTTCACGTAAAGTTAATTATTTAAACATGTTCCTGGGAACCTTCATTCCCATCTGCATCCATTAACCAACTAGTTGCTGTAGTTGTATTACCATGCGTTCTCTTGTTAGTAGAGGTCTCTGGTGTAGTGATATGAACTTGCTGAGCTGGTCCAATGGTGGGAGATCAGAGTTCTTAAACCTGATCCTTGTTTTTTAAAATATGATAGTTTCCCATACTGAAAGCTCATTTGGGTATCTTGCTGCATTCAGGAGGTTGAACTTCCAGAATGATTTCATGGTTGGAGTTCTAAAAATGTGTTGCTATAGCTGATTTTTCAATTTATTAATAGTTTATTCAATGGAGGTGTTCTTTTAGTCTGATTTTTAAGTTTCTCTTTGTCTTGTCTATGTATACCTTATCACAGTCTGCACAGTTGATTTGATAATTCCTGATCTTTTGTTGTGGAGGATTCTGTCTTTTAAAGATGTACAAAGTAAGTTTTGTATGCTGTATTTGTTTTGAGATGCTAGAATTATATTGTTTTTTTTAATATTCTCTTAAATTTTATGATCTGCCCAGTGGTGGTATGTGAATTTTTTGTAATGGAGAGTTTCTTTTTGGGATTTCAATGTAGCAGGCTTCCTAATGGTTTTCAGTTTTTTGTGTTTGTGGATCTTGTGTTGTACAGTATTTGAAACTGAAGCTGTTTGGCGTATATGTAGGTATTCCTTGTTATATTCCTCTGCTGATAGGAGTGTTAAGTAATCTGTATATTAAACCTTAACTAGTAATTTTTTTATGATACAACTGGTATCATGGTGTCTCTCAGATGGCTAGAATTAGTTGAAAAGTTATGTGTTATTTAATTTTTTTAAATATCCGTTCTCTTCATATATTCTACCATTTATTTGGAAATGGAATACATTTATTGTACAACATTAGCAATGTTACTAAACGTTTTAAATGAGTGATGTGAAAATTACTAGCAAATATCATTTATTAGTTGCTCACTTACTACAATTGCAATATATATTTTAAAAAAACAAGCTTATTTTTTGTTTTGAAGGATCATGAAAGCCATTACAATTATTTTGACATAAAACAATGTGATTAACTTGTAGGATGTAATTATCAGAGGGGGACACTGCAACCAACTAGATATATTGTGGCTGCACCCCCAAAAGGCAGGGATGAAGTGAAGCAGCTGCAGGTGGTCACAGGTCCATAGGCAGGCAGGCAGGATCCCAGACATGCACAGAAGTGCCTATCATTTCCAGTATGAAACATCCGCTCTCACCAGTAGATTTGGAGTCCTGCAAGAGGGCGATGAAGCAGTCCTTGCAGGCAGACCAATGCTTCCCATCATTGACAGGGAGAAATCTTTCCAAAGCACAGCAACCATGCCTTCTGGCCATCACTAGATGCACCACAGAACCTGGAGACACTGCCTGAAAGATGAAATGACAGGAAATGAGGGAAAGGAGAAATCGTGGTAGAATACACCATCCCAGCATTCGCCTAGGTGACCAGAGGAAAACAACGAAAAACCACATGATCAGAGAGGGCGGCCACTGGAAATCGAACCCGAGACTTCTCAAATGTGGGCCACAGATGTTACCACCTGAGCCATCCCCCTAAGTGTGATTGACTGGTACTAGTGCCACAAAAACTTCAGCACTAGGAACATACATTTTCCATAGAAACTTTTATTACTTCCTCTACTACATATACTAAGTAGGGGAAGTATTGCATTCCACCCAAAAATTTGATACTGAGATTTCACCGGAAATACATGTTTTGAGCCCCCTGAATCCAAAAAAAGCGTTTTTGAAAAAGGTTGGTCTGTGTGGATGTGTGTCTGTGAACAGCATAACTCAAAAACAAAAAGTTGGACAAATACCAAATTTGGTATTTAGGTTAAGTATCTTTCAAAGATGCGACACAAAGATTTTCAGGAAAATCCCCTCACGCCAGACTACCCTTTACATGAAACCTTTTTAGAAAATTTTGATTTCCTCAAAAATGGCTCTTAACAATTTTGATTAAAATATCATATATTTAAGATATTTCCATGACAAATAAACTGCATATCTTGAATTTTCTGGGAATGTCCCCAAAAGTCCTCTTCATTCTGAATGACCTTTGTTAATTGGTAAACCGTAAAAGACAGACAAAATTTTACTACACAAAAAATGTAGATTTAATTAAAAAACACAATTTATGTCATATACATTTTTTTTTTTTTTTTTTTTTTTTTTTTTGCGGAGTGAACTATTTCTGAGATATTCCTTGTTACTTGTTTGAATTTTCCAATACTTATACTTTTTCTCAAATGGGAATTCGTTATTCGTATTTTTTTATGTCCTGTACATGCAAAGAGAATGAAAAGCTCCACATAGCAACCAGCTCTTAAAAGATTTGACTACCGCTTAAAGCCTACCATATTCCCCTTGCACTTACAAGAAAATTAACAGTAAGATAGTTTCTGCAAATGTTTATCTCGATTAAGATGAAGTAGATGGAGATATGGAGTTTTTCTTTTTATTATTTATGGACATTCTTTAACTACTATGACCCTTAGCATCCCATTTTATCTTAGTTGGAGTGAAAGATTGGAAATTTTGCTCAGAGGCCTCGTTATCAGACTTGATGTTCTTTTATGTGCCATAAATCTACTGGCTTTACTTCCTTTCTGAAGGAAGCCATGCTAAGGAGTTTTACCACCGAAAATGTCCATCGCCCTCTGCCGGGTTTGAACCCACAACCTCGGGGATTAGAGGCTAGCATGGTACCCCTAGACCAAGGAGGACGACTAAGTAGATGGAGAATAAGTGTTTGTAAAAATAGTTTGTACAGGAGTATGTGAGTGCAGCACATCAGATTGTTTTTTTAGCTGATTTTGTACCTTTTTATGCTGAAAACAAAGAAAAATCTTTAAAAACACTAAGTGATACCTTAAAAATGCTGTTAAATAAAGACTTTTAAATTTGATATAGCACTAAACTATGTCATTTATTTTTTTTTGCGGCCAGCACACGTGGAACAGATTTTCTTGATGCATTGTAGGCAGAGTTGTGTTCTCATCCTTCATCTTGGAGGGCAAGTGGAATATGTCTTGGGAATTTCAAATTCTTGCTGAATTTCTTGAGTATCAATTTCAGTGGAGTGTCCAACCTTGGAAGGTTTTAGTTTTCAAGTCTGCAGCATATTTGTGGAAAAGCTAAATAATTTGCTAGATTCTTCAAGCAGTAATTTCTTTCCATTTCTTTGCTCTTTGTAAACACCTGATGAACAAATGCATTTAGACAACTGGTACCAACAAGCATGAAGAATGTTGCCATGGCCATCTGCAAGTTCTTGGCTACAGTTGTAGTTTGCACACTTTTGATCAAGTCCATTGACACCTCTTTTTGCTAGGTTATAGAAACCTGTTATTTCAGGTTTTCATGTCAGACTCTTGGCTCTCGTGGTGGTAACATTGTTATTACCGGTATAACTGCTTGAGACTTTCATGGCACATATGACAGTGAAGCCATATCCTTAGCGTAGCCATAGAGGGATGACCCTACTCTGTGAATTACATGTTTGAAATTGTGGAGGAATGTCCTTATTTTCTTGATAGTCCCATCCAAGGCCATATTTAGGGTGTGTGTGATGCCCCTTTGCAGTAATTTATTTTACTCCCATCTTCCTAAACTTCAGCAATGTTATTTTTTTACGACTAACAAGAATAAAGCTGTGCAATTATTAACTTCAATTTTAAACTTTATTGAAGTGTTTAAATTACATATAACACAAAGCATATATGAAAAGTTAAATATTAAAAAATTATAAAATAACTGCTACAGTTCAATAGCCCCTTTTACTGAAAAATTGCCACAGAAACATAAAACTTGAACACAATATATGGTAAAATTACAAAAAAAAAATCACTGCAGTTTAATATCCTATACAAAAATTATTTCACTTAAATGTGAAATTTACTCAGTTTGAAATACATGATACAATACCATTTAATTGACTTTTTCCAAAACTTGGTGAACTTGGAAAAAATACTTCATTCTCACTTTTGTATTTGCAAATTCATTTATCACTTCCTCAAAATCCAGACTGGCTGTCATGTCTAATTCTATGGCTAGTACTCCAAGATTGACCAGTCTTCTTGATTTTCTGCTGTCTATAGGTAGTTCTTAATTAATTTTAAAACAGAAAAGAATCTTTCAGCAGAATGATTTGTTGCTGGGACATTTGGATAGACATCACCAATTTTTTTTTAAACCAACATTCTGCATAGAAATGGAAGAGAGGACAACCTTATCATCTTCTTTCTTCATAGACAACACATAGTTTTTAAAATGTATACATTCATCACTAAAGTTGTTCTCTGTGTCAGAATTATAAATGGCTCTAAGGTTCTCTGGAGCATCATAAAATTGAATAGCTTCTACTTCGTTGATATTTGAGAGAAATGAAAATCTTAGGTTATATTCTTTGTTGACACTAACTCTCTTCTGTAACTCATCCTGAAGAGTTTGTACAATCTTAGAATATGACATTTTCATTTTTCTCCAGACCTCAACACTATCTGATTGTGTTTCTTCTTCAGGGCATTTGGATTATTCTTCTGAGTCAGATGATTCATCATAAACCTCTTGCATTTAATTTGATGCTTGCTGTTTTGATTCTCAGCAGCTGAAGGAGACAGAACTGATTTGAAATTCCTGATCTCCATAAGTTTCTTTTCAACTGAAACATTGTGAATTAAAAAAGATGTCTGAAGCTCAGTTAAAACATTGTAAGAGAGCCATAAATTTCAATAGAAGTAGAAATGTCTACATCCTCGGCTTTCAGTTTTTTCATTGCTTTGCCAAACTGTTGCAGAATATAACTCCACACTGATGACATGAAAGCTACCTCAATACTGCTTAACTTCTAAGAAAAGCTTGAGCTTCACATCGAACTCTACCACATTCATTTTCTGAAATTGTTCTTAATGCAGAAAACACTGCTTTCCAATCTGCATTCAAACTCTTACAAGCTCCTCACATGCACACCACCGTGTTATTGACAGTCATACTCTCAGAATCAAAAAATGTGTTCAAGAAGTTCCGTCTACCTGTAGAATCTGCAAAAAGTTTTAAAAACCTTGAATTAGCTCAAAAAGCTGTATTGGAGCATTGTGCAGCTCGTGAGCCAACTAGATTCAGTGGGTAAGCCGAACATGGAATGAGAGTTTCAGTCCTGAGCCTTGCCATATGACTTCTACAGTTGTTAAGTTTCAGCCCATGTAGTTCTAAAGAATTCAAAACTGCTTCTCTCCAGTGTGGCCTGCATTTTTTATAAAACACACAAATCTTTCAGCTGAGAGCCCATCTTCAGTTATGAAATTTCCATTTTTCACAGAGCCAAACACCTCTTTGTCTCCACGAAATGCTAGACCCCTAGAAGCCAGCTGTTTAACTACTGAAACAACTCTTTTTAGCACATTTCTCCAATACATAACTTCATGCTCATGTTGGGTAGGCAACTGTTTGTCACTTCTATTCATCTCATTTCCTCTGTTTTTCAATTTTAACAACTAGTCTCTGTGAGAGGTAAACTTTCATGTTCAGCTATTCATATTTCAACATGTCTTCAGTCACTGAAACCAGATGTTGCAAATTGAGATGCATCACTGAATAATTTACAACATACCAGAACAACAATGCTAGGAGAACATACAAAATATTCACGGTTGATAATTCCCCCATTCACAAAAACCCTCTGAAAGATCGCTGAGATCGCCATGAGGACATATAAAAATCAGCATTTTGTTTTGATTAACACCATTTTTAACCAATTAACTCAGTATCTGCTCAGTGTTTTTACAATAAAATGGGTCCTTACTGGGAACAGAAAAATCCTCTGCTTTAGAGAGAGTAGATTCTTGAGATCCTTCCGGAGCTCTGAAAGTTGGAACTTCCGCATTCTGTTTACCATTTAAAACTAATGGTAACTAATTTCGCCTGCACTTTTATTGTTACTGTTTTGAACTGTAACTGCACCTGAATGTTCAGAGCTATATGGTTCACTTTTAGTTTAACCACTAAAATACAAGTCCAGTTGAGGTGTTTTCTGTAAAAGTTTACTATCCTTCTGTCGTTTTTCTTCAGCTTTCTTTTGATATGCAGCACCACTTAACCTAGATCATCCTTCCATACCACTACTGTGAACTGAAAAAAAAAAAAAATCTGTGACGTAGAGTATTGGAAACTGAGCATACTTTGATTATATCAAATACAGAACCAACTTCACTGTGGCCAGTTAGTACTCAAATTACATCCTTAATTTTAAGTTGAGAACCACATAGAATGATGAACCCACCAAGACACTTGAGTTGTGTATGACGCCAACATAACCATGAATGGATGAAGAATTGAACATGCCACATGCAAGATCTCGTAGGCTGCATGATTAGCCTAGGCTGTTTCCTACCGTAGCCTATGAGATTAATGCATTCATGCATGGAAGACATTATCAGGTGGACTAATAGTAAAATATGAGTTTAATGCCAGGTAGAAATATTTATCAACACTTTGCCAATAAATTATTGAATGCCTGTGCACTAATGCAATGCACATTAAAATTATACTTAAAAAATAATTTTTCTGTGGCAACATTTTGCCACCCTATGCAGTTGCATGTGCCTAAATATGGCCCTTGTCTCATCATATGTAACATCTCTATGCAGAAATTCATTTACAAGTTCTATAGAAATGAAACAATTATCACATGCTATATTTCTTTGTGACTTTTCAGTTGGCTTCACCAATCTTAACAACCTGTGTTGGAATGCTGAACTTCTTTTTTTGATTAGTGAGGGATATTTCATCACAAAGCAGTTGTAGTTTTCATTGAAAATCTGGATCATTTTCTCAAATAATAAGGTTTGAATTTAATTGTCTTTTGTTCTTAGAAGATCCTAGCTGATCGCCCATATCTATAAACATAAGCGTAATAGTTTGCTTTAAATATAAATATATACACATACTATATATTACTGTGTACTTTATATCACACTATTGTAAATAAAATGTAAAATTTAATTTTTAAATTAAAATAAAAAACTTTATAAATCGGTTAATAGAAGAACTCATCCTGGATATGACTAAGTACCAAACAATGCCAAAAGAAGGGCCAAATAGAGGAGAAATTATACAGCAAACAAAGAGCTACAAGCAGACAACAACAGTAAAAACCATCTGCTTTTGATGGCTATTATCACACAACCATCATATTTAGAGGGCTACATCAAGCTAACAGAACTTTGTATAGAGTAAAACCTTTACAGCTTCAACAATAGATTCTTCCAAAAAAACCAAAGGGTAGTAATGGGTAACCACTTTCACCTTTTCTGGCTGACTTGTATGCAAGTCATTTAGAACAGCATGTCACAAGAGCATTCCCATTAATCTTCAAAACTTGGCACAGATATGTGGATGACATTTTGCAATAGTACCTAAGAAATTACTGGATGATACTTTGAACTGCTGAATATTCAAGATAGATCAATACACTTCACAATAGAGTGGTCAGGATCAATCACAAGAGACCCCAAATGTGTAAATTACTTAGCACAAATCAATAAACAAATAAACATTTCACAATAGAAATTGTAAAGGATGGTTACCTATCTTTATGGACCTCAAGATCATAAGGCAAAACCAGGAACTCATCTTTGGAATTTATAGAAAACCCTAGCACACAAACAAATGCATAAAGAATAACAGAATACTACATAGAATTACATCAGTGGCAAAATAACACATTTCAGTAGTGGAAGAAAAAGGAACCTACCTGGTATCATATGTCACTGGAACAACATGGAAAAACAAACTTTTGTGTATCACTAAATATTGGAACTAAAAGTGTATGATCTTGATACTACAAAGCCCAAACAACAACTGAAAGGTACGTAGAAGCTGAAGTGCCTATCATCGATTGTTGAAAAATAAGTGAACAATGAATAGCAATAGCTGTCTGCGAGACACGATGATACCAGTCAAGGGTTAAGCTATTGAAGATTGAGTGGGTGGAATTTTGGGTTGACATAATATTTGCAGATGTTTTAAATCATATTTATGTAGCTTGAGTACAGTTTACAGGCTATTCTTAGACATTTTCTTTTTAAAGTCCTTAAATGGTTAAGATTGTTACTAAAGTTTTGTCATAAATTATCATCAGCCTTATTGCCTTATATAGTTGTTTTATTATGCTGGTTTGACTTTGGTTTGCTTTAGCTTTGTAGTTATTGAGGTGTGGTGCTTACTTTTGAGATATTTGACTTTTACATTGGTGTTCTCTTTCTTGATTGTAATCTATGTCTATTTATGTTTCTTTTTCTTGATTGTAGTCTGTGTGTGCCTATATTTCGATTTTCTTCCTAAGTGTGTGCTTATGTTTATTGTTATTCTCTATTTTGTTGTACACCACCTCCCTCTTTGAGAATTTTTCTATGAACTTTAAATAACATCTTGACCTATTTCAGCTACTGTAGGTTTAGCTGATACATTATGTTATTCCTCTGTCATGTGGATGTTCACTTTGAGGAATCTGAATATCTTGCAAAAAACCTAGATTGTGGGAATCTCGTAGGTCATCATAATTTGGCCTTTTTATTGATGGTTTGATTTTAATGGTGTTGCGTCAAAGGGCCTTGTTTCTTATTAGCACCCAATACGAACATGATTCATTTGCATGCCGGATAACAGTAGATTTTTCCCATATTGAACCTAGCACTTTTTGAGTGCCTATTTATCACCCGCTTTATAACTTATAACTTTCCAAGTTGCAGTCTTGTCATGATGAGCTTTGACTCTTTTGTGTTTTTCTGTCAAAATCATATGAACATTTCATTGTAGTTTCAGTACTAACTTTTTAGCAGGTACAGGTCCTTAGGCACTGACTGTGTAGAATTTTAGATGGACTTGCTTTCAACCATGGAATGGGAGTGATGATGTGTTCAAGCAGTGAGTCACAATAATCTGATTGGTCTTCTTGGCATTTTCTTATAGTTTTTGAGATACCAACAGCCTTTCCTGAGAGTCTGTTACTGCGATGATAATGTGGGTTGCTAGTTTGAATAGAAATGTCCTTTTTTTGATAATATCTCGGACACTTTTGTGAAATGAGGGCCAGATTATCTGCAATTATTGTTTGAGGATATCCTAGACATGAAAAAACATCTTGCATTAATGACTGCTTCAAAGGTCTTATTTGACATAAGATTGTTTCTAACCAATGCAAGAAATAATCCATCATTATCAGAAATAATTTGCTTCCAAAATCCAAAATGTCTATGCCAATTTTGTTAAATTGCAACTTTGGTATGAGATGTTGCATTGGGAGTTTTTCAGCAACTATTTGGCATTTACTCGTATATTTCACAAGTTTGACATCTATTTACAAATTGGGTAATATCAGAAGACATGTGAGGCCAGTGAAATACAGACCTGGCTTTTTTGATGGATTTGTTAATGCCTGGGTGACCTTTATGAACTGGTGTGAATACATATTGAGTGATTCTGGTACTATACGAACCAGACGTTCATGAACACTAGATCATTCTCAACATAAAAATCTTCTTTGAAGGGATACCTTTACTCGCAAGGAGCATCCATATATTTCTTTGTTGGCCATCTTCTCAATATCTGATGATTAATTCAAGAGTTGGATCTTACGTAGTTGCAAGGTGCATTGTTACAGAGTGAACCATTTCCATAATTTCTTGTTCAACTTCTGTTTCATATAAGTAGATGCAGGAGAGCATATTTACAGATTGAAGGTATTTCCCTGGCACATAGTATATTTTCAAGGAGTATTTTAGCAATTTTAATCTGGGGCATTGGAGCCTGACAAATCCTATCGTGCAAATTGGTTTTTGCATTATACGAGTAGATACAATGGGTTTGTGATCAGTCTGTACATCTACTATAGTTCTATACAAGTAATTACCAAGTTTATCGCATCCCCAAGAGATTGCTAGAAGTTCTTTCTCAGCCTGTGAAGTAACATTATTTGTATATGTTTGTGTATATTTGTGTTTACTTCACGCGTTGAAGCCATCTTGTGACGTCATTCATTTGTTCGGTTTGTAGCTCCATCTGGTGTTAGCAATTTGCGGCAGTATTAGTTTTTGTTTGAAAGAATTTTACTTTTATTTTTTTATTTAATTCTGTTTCACTGTCCTCCGGCTAGCTATTATCTTATTTTGGGTCGAGCACTTCTCTTTATACAGGTTGTGTAAACGGAAAGGAATCTTTTATCCAAATATAACACTGATGAAGAAACTTGTTTTACACTTTTATTGTCGAACACGTTAACTATCACATTTATACATTGATCTTAACACTCGCCAAACTGAAACTGTTATAACAACTTCTTACTAATCACTTTTAATCCATGTACTTCAACCTTTTGTATAATTAACTTTACCATACTTGAGAATTTTCATAACTCTGTTACGCGTAACCTGCAAATTGATATCCGAAGTGTGCCGTACAAATACTTTCGACGAACTGACGGGAATGCGACGTGTAGTGCACAAAGAATTTTGATGAACTGACGGACTGAATGACTTTACCTCTAACCTAGCCTCTATTTATACTCATACACCCAGATATGCCTAAAGATTATAACTGAACTGCAATTGGCTAATAAAACGCGCCAACATTAGCGTCTATTTTAATATCCAATGAAAATTATGAATACATATGCTCTAGGGAAACGTTCCAGAAGATTCTCAAGGAAAAACGCGCCAACATTACGTAACTTCCTCGTTTCCAATAATGATAAACAGCTCACCCCCTCGCTGCATTATTGCGCGCTATTATTGTCAGTTTCAGTAAGGCAGTATAAACTTACTTCCCAACAATAATTACAATCAGCAAACATCTCAAATCAATGTCACATAAAAATGCATATTCATATTACAATCATTATTTACATTTAAGTAATTTGTGATACAAATTACTGCATCACCTGGCTATAATTAACTTCATGTTCATTCATGGCTCGTGAAATGCAAGCAACAAATTTCAAGACCTTGTTATGTTCTTGGAACGTATAACAACCTAAACCATCTTTTGAGGCATCACACTGAATTACAATTTTTTTAGATGGGTCAAATGGAACTAATGCTGGAGCTTTGGTTAACTCCTCTTTGATGTATTAAATGCTTTGGATGAGCATGTAGCCATATCCATTCAACTTCATCTTTAAGTAATTCATACAATGGTTGCTATGTCAGGAACATAGCATCTTACATAATTGAAAGATCCAATAATTTGTTGTAGGCTTAACTTACATTTTGGTTTTGGTAATGCTAGAAGAGACTCAACATGCTGGGGGTGAACTTTCATTCCATCTTTGGAGAATACTTGTTCCATAAATTTAACCTGCAGTTTGCCTGGGTTGAATGTGGCTTGGACATTCCCAACACACATGTAGTCTACTGACAGCAAGATCATGTTCTGCCTCAGTGTTGCCACAAATAATCATGTCATCATGGCAAATAACTACATTGGGAATGTCTTTGTAAAGCTCTTCTAATTTCTCTTCAAACAGATCCCGAGAATCAAGTATCATAAGGGAATACTAAAAATTTATAAGTTCCAAATGGGGTAGAAATACAGCATTTCCACAGTGGATCTTTATCAAGTTTCAACTGATGGTACCCTTCTGCTAAATCAAACACAGAGTAAATTTCTTTGCCTGAAACTTTCATGATAATCTCGTCAACTGTGGGAGCTTGTGGGTCAATCTTTTGGACTTTTAAAGTTGCTTCTCTACCTATTAACCTGTCTAACTATTGAGTGATTCTGGGTGAATGACACACTGGTGTAAAATCTTTAGTTGTAATTTTGGCACAGGTACCTGGGAAATGGCCTGAGCCTGTAAAGATATCTCTATTTTCGTTTAGAAACTTCTCTTTCTTAAGGGGCTCTTTCCTTTTTTATATCAGGTTTCATAATTGATAGTGCATTTTCATTACTTATGTTATGAGCCCTTTTCACTAAACTTAACTTTTCTAACCCTGGCATTTGTAAAATCTCTTGGACGGTTTCAGAGACTACAAATTTTTCAAGAATATCTGTGCCCTTATTTTAACTGGTAGTATTACTGTACCAAGTAGTTTACTCTTGCTCAGATCAAATGACTCTAGTGTAATCTTGGTGGGCTTAAGAGAACACTGGGATGTCTTGCTTATTTTCTCAAAGGTTTTATGGAGCACTTATATCAGCACCTGTTTCAATTTTAACCTCAACTTTTCTGTTTCCTACTGCAACAATTTCAGCCCATTTACTCTTAGGAACATTAGACTTTGTTACAAGGTATATCAAGATTATTAACAACTTTGACAATACCCATTATAATTCATAAATTTGACATTGTTGGTAGCATATAATACTGATTCATCACTGGCATCATGTGTATTGTTTGAGACATTCTTTACATGCTTAATCCTACAAGAAACTGCAAAGTGATTTTAGACCACATTTATTGCAGGATTCCTTGTAGGCAGGGCATTGTCTGCAACCATGAACAGTTTGGCAAATGCAGCACTGAAATACATTACTTTCACTATTTTTTCCACTAATGCTTTTACTTTGGTGAGAAACTTGAAACTTAGATTTGTGGAACATTTTGCTGTTAATAGCATCAGCAGTTTCACTTCCACTGAGAATGGATACACCTTAGCTTGCTTCCTGCTCTGCTCACTTGCATGACAGTAGGTGATTGCTTTATCCACAGTAAGTTTATCTGTCTGTAGTAGGGTTTATTGTGTGGTATTATCCCTGATTCCGAAGACAATCTTGTTCCGAAGCATCTTATCCTCTGAGTTTGCTCTTCATCGACAGCACTGTAGTTGCAAGATGCGATCAAATGATGGCATTCAGTAAGAAAATGTTTAAATGTCTAGCCTTCCTCCTGTATCTGATGCAGAAAAATTTGTTGGTCATACATTGTATTATCCTGGGGCTTGATGCATTCCTCAATTTTCTTAATCATGGGGGCACATTTCCCAACATCTACTTCATGGCCTTAATGTATCCATGGGTCAGATTAACTTGGTGCCAATCAGATTACAAAGCAGCGATAACTTAACTTTGAGCTTCGTGATTACCAGTTGCAATCAGGTAGTCTTCAAATGCTGTTTTCCAGAGTTTCCATTCCAACAATGCACTAGAGTTTTACAGGTCAAAATCTAGAGGCAATTTAACCCAATTGCAGCAGAAGCACTGGTTACTTAGGCTTAAACTTGTGAAAACTTGAAATTACAGTTGCCTCAGCCAAAATTTTATGTTTACTGCATATGTTGGTCCTTAATGGAACTGCGGCATGTTTAAAGGATTGGTTATATTTAATTAACCCAAGTGATTACTCGAGATTTATGTGAGCACATGTTTATTGTAGTAGCTTGTATAGCACATATTACAGGAAGGGGATTATAGCCATCAATAGGATGTGACATCAATCACAGCCTTCTGTATATAATTCAAATTTCATGTTACATTTGCAGAAGAACTGTTTCACCACTGTAAGCATTATAATGCCTATTTGAAGGCACCTACTAAATAATGACAGATTGCTGTACCAGTTGACCTGGCACAGTTTGTTGCCATTCTACCAATTGACCAGTCTTTCATTCTTCTCATTTGAGCATATAGTCACTGATTATAGAAACTCAGTAATGATTTTTATGTAGAATACCCAAACTCAGAGTACCATATCATTCTCAGAGTTGATTCTTTGTTGAATAACCAATAAAAACAAAAGTCCAATTTCATAAATATGTTTGTAACATCTTTATATATTGAGGTTAGACCCCATCAGAAGTAAATTTATATCTCAAGATAAAGTGTTGCTTTGAAATAGTTTGATTGTTTTTTCTTTGTTGCAAAATATTAATAATTTTTAATTGATATACATAAAATTCACAAATTTAAAAGTTTGCAAATATTAGTCTCCACTGCTTTTCAATGTCATATGTGATACAAGCTTCTGGCATATTTGTGTGTACTATGTTTGCCACAGAGCCAGTTTTTACATTTGGCAGTTTTCAGCTATGTTTAGGTCATGATGTCTTATGTATAAATAGTTTTGCTCTGGCAGTCTGATCATTCTCTGATTACTAAATCCTGCATATTAAAGAAATCTGATTGACAGTGCATTCCAACAAACTCTTGCTGTATCCATATACCACAATTAGGCCTTCTCTCAAACTTACAATCTATTCAGTTCATCAGAATTAGTAGGTACATAGCAAATGCCATACACTGTCTCTAACTAATGTTGACCAACTTCACATGCTCATTAGATGACCACAAGCCTGTACAAGAATAACTGATTACTGACTTTTTGGGATGAGCCTATTGACACATGGCTTAGTTCTTTCATTTGTATTATTCATTAGATTCATTCTAACCAAGTGTCTGATAGTGTTGAGTTTTTGTGGTGGTCTAGAATTGCCTAATCTTGCTATTGGTTTAATATCAGTTGTTGGTCAGAAGTGATACACGTCATTCGCTGTGATCCTGATGGTATCAATGCATGTTGAAACATAGTGTCAGTTAGATGCACATCCTCAGACTATCAGGAACTGTAGTTGGAAGAAACCTATTTCTGGTGTTGCTGTTATTGCTTATTAATTTGTAGGAATAATCTTTTTAAAATAAAAAGTAATTCTATTTACATGTGTTGAAGCCAACTTTATTCTTTTAGCATTAAATTTTAATCAAATCAATTCATACTGATATTATACTATATTCAACCACAAATAAAAACACAAAATGCTATGTTTTGATTACCTAAATTCTCAAACAGATTATACAATTTTCACACACTCCTGATCATTGGCATTAGCCAGAGATAAAAGGAGGGAAACCCCCAATTTCCCTCCAAAAGAAAGGTAGGTATTATCTTTTTCAGAGAATTGACGCTTGAGACCACTTGGAAAGTATCTGTTCTTCTCTATATTAAGAAATTGTGCACAGTTGTTGAAATACCTAATCTCACATACAATTTAACCTCCATTTTTGGGTTTCTTCTTCAAATACTGACATCTTGTAACTTTATAGCATCATTGTTTCATTTAAGTTCTTTTGTCTCCTGTTCATTTAATAGTTATTTATGATCTTTTCCATTATAGATCTCACTTAGAAATATATTTTATTGTAGTATTATCCATGAAGCACAGTAACAATCTTATGCTTTAGTGACATTTCAAAAATATAAAATGAGCAGGTATTTTAATGGCCTGAGCCTAATAGTCTACGGATTCTGATAAATGGAGGATATCTATTAGCTCAGTTCGAAGTGTGTCCATTTAGTCCTAGTAGAAGTAGTTTCGAAACTATTGCAATCAGGCATTTATCTTGTTATTAGCAAAGATTTATCTTCATTATTTGCTTTGCATGTGAACTCGCTCTCTAACCATTTAAAAACAAGCAATTTTATTGGTTACAAAATAAATTATATAATTCTGAAAATAAAAACTATAAGCAACAGAAAATAACTTAGTTGCAAGAAGTAATAAAAATATCTTTGAATGTTAACAATTTTAACTTCAGAATTCCGTGCTGGTTAGAATGGAGAATAATAGGTTGGTACTCTTAAGTCAGTCCACTGCATGGTTCAGAATTTGCTGCAATTTTAGGAAAAATAAGCAGTAACCTTGTGGATTGAAGTTTGATAATTGTAGGTAAATGGTGCCTTGATCAGTGAAATGTCATCCTTCAACTCTGCTCTCTGGCCATTAAAGATGAAAATCAGATGAACACCAGCCTTCTTCCTCTACCACTCCAGAGGCTACAAGTAAATCTTCAACATTCCCATTGTTTTTCTGCATCTGAATCTTCACGTAGTAGTAACACTGCAAGGTTATACCATAAGACATTCTCTGAAGACATGTATTAATTGCTAATCCTTTCACTACTGATAGATAAATCTGTCAAAGTACTGTCTTCTTTTAACTATCTTTCTTCTGAATAATCTTTTGTAATGACTTTGGCTACTGGTTTTTGCCTTTATTTCTATCGTGGATATGGTTTTTGATTCTGCTATTTACAAAATTAAGTGCTCATGTTTATATGCATTTTATATGTATATTATTTGTCTTGTTTAAGTTGCTAATAACTCAATTACCTTTGCTGAATTTTTACGGGTCCTATTGGTTATTTGAAATCATGCTGCAAGAAAAAGGACATGCACTGCAACGGTTTTGTACCCTGCATTCAAAAAGGCCAATAGGAATTAGGTCAAAATTCATCAGAACTAACAGGCCTATCAGTAGATGTAAACAAGACAAGCAATATAACCATGCTATCTCAAATTGCATGGTAAGCAATTGCAAGTGAAAAAGGCAGCACCACATATATGCTGATTGATCAAAGTATGATGTTTAATGAAGAAAAATACTATAAATTATGAACAGAATATATTAAATCATTTGTATTTATAAACCAAATATTTAGGTTTGTAGTTATTAAGCACCCAGTATTTGACAATGTATCTCTTGAGATATATTTTTATAAAATATATAATATATATGTTTATGAAAGTTATAAGAAGTATTTTAATTTTAATTTACTCAATGATTAGGCATTTAACTTTGTGTTTTAACTATTCACTGTAATAACACAGTAACTATAACAAAGCATACATTTACTGATCTGAAAAACATATTATTTGTTCATGTGAGAAATCATCTTGATGTATCAGTATCACATGTATTTTGCTTCCTTCAGTAGTGTCAGTGTTGTGGTTACTTTAAATGTTTTGTCTGCTCTTTGTACAGGTGTCTGAATGTTATAGACTGGAATTAAGCCTAGGCTATTGATCTGCTTTTTATGGATTTAGATCCCTACAAATTACCACAAAGCTGTATATGATGATGTTCTATGTGTGAAAAAATAATCTGTTGTACTTGTAAAGAATGATATTATTTGCTGGATCATATCAAACTTGTACATAAAATTAGGCTTGAAATTTTGGTTTTACTTGGGCATCTAGATTTCTTGTATCAGTGAAAAGTTAGAACTGCATTTATATGAATCTGTGACTACCCTTCTGTATTGGCAAGCTGTGTAAGTGAGATGGGCAAAGGATTGTGGCTGTGATATCGCTCTCTTTTTGTATTATGGAATAGAAATAGTTTAAGAGAATTTGTAAAGATCTCTGTATTGAAACATACAGTGTGTTATAGAAGTTACTATTTTTGTGATAATGCATTTAACAGATAGCCAGTTATACTACTTGGAATGGTAGTTTTTGTAAAATGTCTAAGAAACGTATAACTGTGTTGTGTTTGTATGGAAACCTGCAAGGTTTTATTGCACAAGAAGAAAACAGGAATATTTATGTGCAGTTATTGAAAAAAAATTGAATGTTCGAACTGTGTATTCTATGTGAGAAAATCAAATAAAGTGGTACTTGTTCAGTGAAATTTGAAACAAATGTTAAAGTTAGCAAAAAAATCTTATATGATCCACCAAACATAAACATGGTGGATCAATTGATTATTGCCATTTTCATATTTTCCCCAACTTCAACAAATAAAAGCACCTAAGCATGGCAAGAGAAAAGAATGAAGGAAATCTGATCCCAAATTCCTGTTCATTTTCCACAATACTGAGAAGTATATATTGTATTTCAGTAGATGTAAAACAGTTTCGTAAGTAAACTTGGTGATTTGAGAAGCTATTGCTACATAAGTGCACTTTATACACTAGATCAAGCTTGAAGAATTCAATGCCAGAGCCAGGACCTGAGCCATGGATTTTTGTCTCCATATTGATGCACTTACTGTCTGAGCTATCATGGCGAGATGCCCATACATACATTAAACCTTCTCATCAGATTCATATACCTTGGTAAACCTTCATGGCAATATACACTTTAAAAGTAATCAGTTGAATAAAAACACTTAAATCGTTATTTAAAGGCTGTTTTGGGGAAACATCTTCCCTATTACCAGGTGCTCGACTGGTGCTTACACTACTGGCAGTTTCATTCTTTGGTGCTATGTAGTTCTCTGTTTTCCTATTGGTGAGTTATCCATTGCAGAAACTTTGAAATGTTCTTCACAGCATAAATATTTTCTGGTGTTGTAATGGTGTTTTTTGTTTCAACAGTTTGATGTTGAGTTTAATATTGTGATTGCATGACCAAAGATGATGTGCTACTCTTGATTTGTCTATTTGTTTGATGTTAGAAATATACCTCATAGGTTACTTCAGTGTTACAATTGCTTTGTTTCCTGGCATAATACGAGGGCTATCCTTGAAGTACCTGACCTAACAAAGAAAACAAAAATTTTAGGAAAAAATCTTTATTTCTTTACATAGTTTCAGCTTGATACAATTTTCCCAGCAATTTTCAATTGCTTCAATACCCTGTTAATAGTGAGAACTGTCGAGCTCCCAAAATAGCCATCAACTACAGACTCCACCTATTCATTGTTGGCAAATCTTTTACCACCAAGCTATTTCTTTAAGTTTGGAAACAGAAAATAATCAGAGAAGGCTAAATTTGGCAAATAGGATGCATGAGGAAGCAATTCAAACTTTAACTCATTGATTTTGGCCATGGCGATAATGGATGTGTGTATGCATTGTCTTGATGCAACAACACTTTCTTTTTTGCCAATTATCCCATGTGCATCCCAAAAAAACTAACACCATGACCTTGCCTGCAGATGGAACTGCCTTCACTTTCTTTGGAGGCGATTCTCCCCTTTCAATCCACTGTTTTGACTATTCCTTCATCTCAGGTGTGAAGTATTGGACCTATGTTTCATCCATGGTTATGAATTGATGCAAAAATTTGGCTTTATTGCAACGAAACAGTCAAACATTCAACTGAAACATCCTCATGACATTGTTTTTGCTTCATTGTGAGTAAACTTAAGTATTATAAGTTTGGTACTTTCTACCATAGTCATTTGTTTGAATCAACAGCTATCTATACATTAGGTTAGGTACTTCTCGGACTGCCCTCGTAGTTAACCTCTGTTACTGTTAATTATTTTAAAAATTGTCCTTTCACACTAGTCCAACTTATTGTCCATACAGTTAGTGTGAAAGAATAATTGTCAACTATAAAATGTTATTTGCTTTGTTTACTTGTCTCTCAGGATATAAGAAAGAATGCATTAGCTTCAGCTGAAAAACAAATGAGAAAAACTCCCTTGAAGAATATGAAACTTTTATACTCCATTGGAAGAGTGCATTCAAATTATACTGTTTCTATAGTGGTAAAGTAGATTGATTATCCTCCAGAAAGCAAGTTATACCAATAAGTTACTTTATATGTATATCTAATTCTGTTATATAGCATTAAACAAGATTGGTTATCGTCCATAAACAACACAAGGCATACTTACTGCAGGATGTAAGTTATACAGATAAGCTACTTCTATAAAAACTGAGGCATTTGCAAAAACCCATTAACACAATAAAAAAACTTAACATTTTATGCATATCAATATATGCCACTGGAGTCTAGTGAATGGGAAACAATCAGAATGTCCTGCAGTACAGAACAACTAAGTGTGCAGGTATTATAATGTTTTCTTATTTTCATTTGTTACTATCCCTCTGTGAAATTGACAGCATTTAAAAAAGGCATGGAGAATATGCCTTTACTTTAAAATTACCATTCAGTTGGCATCAATGTAATGCAAAATTAGACTTTTTATAATTAGGGTTAAATGTGGAGTGATTATGTGAGTGAATTCAAAGGGAAGAGACGGCTTTAAACACATGCCTTAGTAGTGTAGTGAAACCAAATTTGATTTCACGTGTTAATACAATGGGAGGTTGTAGAATGTGCATTTATTAAGAGTGCATGGACCATTGGGAACTTTGATGTATAAATTCCAAAATAATGAATTTCAATGCCAACAAAAATGTGAAGGCATCTTTAATTTGCCATTAGTTGCATAAGAAGTGGCAATTAAGTATACAAATAATGAGGTGAAAATCTTGTCCAGTTTTATCGGCAATTACTTAATGTTATGTGAGAATTTTGCATATTTTCTTTTAAGGTATAATTTTTTTTCTCCTTATTTATCTTTAACATCATATTGTTATGGTTAACTGCGGCCTGCAGGCTCTTTGATGTAACTCAACCATGATATTATTGCACTTGACCTTGCAGAAACCTTCATGTAAATACATGCAGAAGCCATCCCAACGAAGTGCAATAATATTGTGGTCGAGTTATACTTCAGAGTCATTGTGTACCATACAGTTGCATACTCAATCTTGCCATTTTCATGTTTATTTTAATTGGAAAGTGAATTAATGTGATCGAGAGATTGTTCTTTGACTATGTGCAAGTAGTGCAATCCAAAACAAATGACATTAGTTGCATAGCCATCTTCCGCTGCAATCAGCTTAGGCAGCTTTTTACTAGATGGCCATAGGCTTATTTCTATTATTCTGTGGTTTGAGTTTTGTGTGATCCTGAGGACGTGAATTGAAGCATCAGCATTTCCTGCTCACCTCCCCAACGTCCACAAGCAATATCAATCTCTTCCTTAGCTGCATTCAGTGGTGTGTGGAAGCTCACTGCAACTACAGGAGAAGCAAACAAGAGAGTTAGTAACTAAACTAAGACTTGTGGAATAACTGGAGCACATAAATTAAGTATAAGAAATTCCTCACTCCCCATTTGGGGAAATCACTCCTGCAGCACTGTATGTGTACTTTGTCCTTATAAACAAATACATTCTATTTACAACACACAACTCTTGCACTTTGAACAGAGGAATGGCTACGATAATGCCACTAGTGGTTTGGCCCGAAGCAACAAAGCTTAACAGCTGCTGTAATAAGCACATTGAATTTTACCAGAGTGAAGTGTGCAAAAAAGACGTACCTAGGTAAAGTTTGTGTCTCATATTACTGCAAGCATTATGAGCATGGGTCCAGTTCAAAACCTTTTTTTGTTTTGTTTTTCCCTTTGTTTCTTTTTCAGATTTTTTTAAGAAGTCCGTGTGGGTATGTATTAAAGACAATCTACACCATTTTAATTGCTGGTTTTATGCTGACCTTTTTTTTGTGTTAATGCTGGGGATATATTTTTTTTGGCAATAAATGGGTCTATGTTTTGCAGGAGAACTGATTTGGTTGCAATTTATAAGGAGAGAGGCCCCCTCTATATTTACAAGCACAAGGCATATAGCGTATTATGCTTTGAACATTTAAAGATTTTCAAGCTCTTCATCAAGTGCTTGAAAAAAAAAAAGTATTTAAGGTAGGAGAGTGTTACAGTTGCAATAGATGTAGTTCTGTGAAATGGAAATAAATACATTTGGTAAATCATATTTAATTTTCCTGAACTCTTCATAACTCTCATAAAACTATCAAAATATTGGTCAATAACAAAATTAATAGTCTGATAGATCAGTGTTGTCTCCTCAGGGTATGCAAGTTAAGTGTCAATGTCCAAAGAAAATTGAAGAAAGAAAAAAAAAACAGTTTGTTTTTTCCTACTTTTGAATGACAGATAAACGAGTATGGTGATGCAGCAGTTGGATAAGCAAATCATTGGCGACTTCTGCCTGCATCCCAGACTGTGTGTATTTGAGTCATCCAGTTAAAAGTGCTAAGTCCAAGGGACTTTTTTTTTCTTCAGAAATTAAAAACTGTAACTCCTCTCCTATAAGAGATGTTAATTTACTTAAAATTTTATATGAAATTCCTATTAAATCATTATGCTTTGAAGGGGTTGTATGAAATTCTAGGGTAAGATGTATTCTAAAAAAATAAAATATTTTGGACATAACTTGTTTTGTTTCATGATGATGGGCATAAAGGATTTCGGGACAGTAATAACAAGGGAACGGAATTTTAGGTAAATACATATTCTTTTTGCTTGCAGTTACAAGCGCGAAACTAAGCATGAATATTGAATATGCTGCCACTCTCTCAAATACAAAGTTTTATTTCACATAAAAATACATAATTTTAGAATAAAATGTGTAATTAAATATTTTGCACAATTTAGTTATTAGTACATATTTTATGCATTTTACCAATATACTATACCGAGCTTTGTTTCTCCTTTTATTGTGTATGGCAAAGAACATGATTTTGTTGTAAAGAGAATCTGTGCAACCTTCTGCATATTCTGTAATCTCAGATTAGATTACGCGTTGTCAACAGCTCGCTACATTATAAACATATACACGTAACTCGCAGGAAAGAAGTTTCAAATGTCAGAGTATTGCACCGTGTACATGAACTCGACAAGATTACGCGTTGGAATTATTCTTGTTCCTTCAATTCAGTTCAGGCCTGGCAATGCTTAATATACCTATTGAGTGATTCAAGTATCGTTACCAAAATGCCGAAGGTAAAAAGCAGTGTAAGTTTTCGGTTGCAGCAGTACGTTAAAGAATTTTCAAATACATTCTACGGATGGAATGTCAGCCTTGTGGAAAATCCATAACAGCCAATCAACGCTCCCAAGTAATGCAGCATTTATCTGGCAACAAACATCTTGTCGGCTTCACATTCTGTGAAGCATGACTCTCCAGCTCATATTCCGGACCTCCCAAATGTCGTGAATTTTATTCAGATTTATGCCGAATTTCTGTTTCGGTGGATATTCCTCTACATAAAGTGAACAATCCAGAGGTTAAAGCGTTTCTCTGAAGTGCACCAACGTTGATCCTCCAGATGAATCTACTTTAAGGAAATACTACCTTCCAAAATGCCACGAAGAAACATTACGAAAAATTCATGTTGCTAAGCTCTTCAATGAAAGTATGCATATATTATGGCCAAATGGTGTTAAGTACGATGAAGTGCTTATTTTCCTTACCGAGGTGAGGAAAGTAAAAAGCAAAACATATATTCCCTTTACTCTGCTAGTCTTCGTTTCAGTATTTTTGCCTGACCCATTTACACTCTCTACACTCCTGAGTTCCTAGCTGAGCCGGGAGCAAGAAGTGACGTCTCGCTGACATACAAGTATGCAGTTGGCTGATGACTTATGACGAAAGCAGCATCTTACATGAAGAAAGCCACAGAAGCACTTAACGTCGGCTATCCGAAAATGATACATGTGATTTGCGTTGTGCATGCGCTAGTTATACTTGAATTAACGTAACTTCTCAATTCTGACAGAGTGCTTTCCGCACGTGTATGTGGATCTGTTGTCATGGCAACCAGGGTTGACCTTGAAGTAGCCAATCGCCGTTTAAGCCCCCTCCACACCCTTCACCGATGCTCAGAGGCAGTGTTGACACATGGCAAATGTTTTGTTTGATTTATCAGATACTTGCGTGATTTGTGTATCGTTGCAGTGTAGCGCGATACTTTAAAGTTAAAGCATACAACTGTTTTAAATCAGTGAAGTGTGCAATTGCATATTAACGCTATTTTTCAAGTCCTAAACGTGTAGCTGTAGTATAGCAAATGACCAGTATTGTGATTATAATATTTTAAAATATATAACCTGTTCTGAAATTTCTGTGTGATTGATAATGTTTGATCCCTGGCAAAAGCGTAGGGGAAAACCACGAACTCGTATACCAAAGAAAAAATACGCTAAACCTGGACAAGGTACTGCAATTTGCGGCCAAGCTCGTGAGATAGTATGGGCATATTTCGAACTGGAAAGAAAGAAAGAAAGAAAAAAAAACGGTGGACCAATGATTGAGTAAATAAAGTCATAGATAAGATAGCTGCTGTACTTAAAATAAGTAAACGGACTGTTGTCAATATAGGGAAAGAACAAGAAAGAAAAGAGGGATAAGCTCAGAAATCGCAGTCTGAATCTTCAAAAGTAATATTAGAAACACCAGGAAAAACTCAACATAGTCAAAATTATTACAGATCTAGATGCCTTCCAAGTAGATGCTATTCATCGCCATATGTATAGTTATTATGAAAGAACACAATTACTTCACACTTTTAAATGCAAAGTTTGTCTTATCTAATTGAGAGTTCAAATAAACATAAGAGTAAAAATAAGAACTATATGGTACTAACTTGAATAATCTTCTACCTGAAAGTTTCGCAACAGTATTAAAAACGTTTGCCGAGTAGCGCATTTTGAAGTTTTAGAAATATAATGAAAGTCAAAGCGGAAAAATCAGCTTTAAAGCTTTGTTCTATATAGGTAATATAATATTACGTACGGACATTTAAAGCATCACACAAAGGAATTTAAAATATACACAATGGAAGACAAACACTAGAATAAAATAATACAGGGTGAAAAGGTATTAAAACTATTAATATTTAATATACGCTTATTCTCACATAGCACGAAAATGAACATGAACATAATGCAACAGTTGACAGGCGTGTTGTACACTGTATCCTTAGAAGTGTGCAGAGATGTTTAGTGTAGTATATTATTTCAAAATTATGTCATTTCTTTAGGCACAACAAAGAACTTTTATCTTTGTTTAGTTCTCCTCTTCCACTCGACACGAACGACTGGCGAACGGACGGCCCGACAACACTGCATGTTTTACGCGTGGCGTAGCTGAAACGCACATGGCAGAGAACAACTGTCAGAATTGAGAAGTTACGTTAATTCAAGTATAGTTAGTTTTATTCATCCGTTAAAGTGGTTTGGTAGAATGTACATTCACTATTGGACACGTCAAGCTATAAATATAAACAATATTTTTTGCATATATATAGGAGTATATATATATATATAATATGTTTTTACATTATATACAATAGGTCTTTACGTGCTGAATACTATGGTTCATGACATACATTTGTGTTCCAGGTAATCATTGATAGAATAAAAGGAGTGGTTAATTATATGTGCCTTGAGACTGGATTTCAGCTGGTTTACATTTTTAATTGCCTTGATATTACTTGGTAAATTATTGTAAAGTTTAATGCCAGAGTATAAAATACTGTTTTGGTAGAGCGAGTTGTTGCAGCCGGTCACATGTATTTGTGTATTTTCCCTAGTATTGTGTTCATGCACCGTATTATTAGTTACGAATAGTGAATCAGAAGCATTAATGTTCTTGATTATAAGCAGAATAACTGCATATATGTAAATGCAGGAAAGTGGGAGGATTCCTAGTTTTTTTAAAGAGGTTTACATGACGACTTTGGGCTAACTCCTTCAATAGTTCTGATAATTTTGTTCTGTGTAATAAAGATTGACTTCCTTGCTGGAGACTCACCCCCAGAAGACTACTGCATAACTCACTTGGATAACGTCTTCTTAACATGGATGTCATAATATCTAAAACGCTCAAAATATTAATGGTTTCCTTCACTTTTTCTGTACTTGTATGAAAATACTGACACACGTATAGTAAAAACGTCAACTATTTGCCGAGGTAACTGATTACTGGCTTTTTAACTGCCCTCCCTCCAAGACAGCAAGTGCTGTCGTGTACAAACCAAGCGAAACACAATCAAATACCTTCGCAGGCTTGCTTAGAATTGTGAGACGAGTCGATGCACACATTTTTAAAAACAAATTCCTGTTCCAGCCGAGACCATCTCTTGTGAGTGTACTGCAACTAACGCGCTCTTCCTCGACGTGTGAATGACATAAACATTGTTGCTGTTCCTCAATTTTCCGATACGCCTGTTCACTTTGTCAAGCATACTGGATAGCACGCGAAAACAGCAGTATTTTTAGTTCTTCTATACACGCTCGTTACCAATAAATTTCATCTCTTTGCATTATCAAGAAGCCTGAGGTATAACGTTCATTCTCGCCCCCTTTACTGCGCGATTTTTAATATCATACCCGTTATCTGAAACTAATTCTCTCTCTCCCTCCTGTCTCTCTCTCTCTCTCACACACACACACACGTACACATTAACCCTAGCCTAACCTCGGGTAAATCTGAGAACCAGAGGACTCTGTCGATTTACTTCGGTTCTCTATAGTATAGTGGAGCTCTCTGGATTAAAATGTTTGAAAGTTGCTCTTACGAGTAGTTAGGCATGATCTAGCGAGAGCGATTGGGCTTTGGCAGCAACATTACCGGGATTACTTTGATCCACCCAGGCACAGCCCCACAGTGCCTGGGTAAGACTAAATACTCTGAGTGCTCGTCAGGTATCACTCAAGCTCCGTTAATGACACATCTTCCATGTGCCATGCACCCCCCCCCCTTCAGCACGGCCCGCTTACACTTTGGGGTTGGCGAATTGGTTCGCATGCGGTCTCCTATTTGTTATTCAGACAAGTCTGCCCTGCGTATGGGTAGTCTGCCAACATCGCCGAACAGGTCCTTGTGATCAATCACCTGCCGACACGTCTGGTGACTGGTAGGTACCTACTCGAAGTTCAACTTTAGGAACTTTCAGGCTGAAAGGCTACTCCAGAGGCCCTTCGCTGCGGAATCAATAAGATTGCTTGATAAAAACAAAACTATAAAAGTAATAATCAATAACAAAATTAATATTCTGACAAATGCAGAAAGGTGTGCAAACGGCTATATGTCATGGCAAAGCTGGCAGTCCATAGTTGGAATTCCTACTTTAAAGCTTGTTTTCCCCAAAGTAATACAATTTTATAAAATGTAATACAATACACCCTATTTCGAAGTTTCCTTATTTAAAGATAAAATATGTATTAATATGCGTCGGTGTCCATTTGATATGCATTGTAGCAGAAGGCGCAATTGAGTTGTATCGGGCCCGTTAGTGAGTCTCCGCGGACTGGGGCAGGGGAAGGCTACATGAATTCGCGCGTTCTTGCACCGTACAGTTGTAAGGTGTTATCGTCAGTTTGAAGACACCGCTACTTAAAGCGTATAGTGCTTTAATGCTCCTGTGAGTTGTATTTAGAGCAGTTGTGTTTATGTGGTTAATGACTTACCAACGTAAAAAGGTTAAAATATTCACAGTGAAGCGTGGAGAGTTATAGTAAATCTTATTAAAGTGTATGACGAAGAATCACAAAAGAGTAATTTAACAATTCCTCTGACCTGTGCTGCGCATTGTACAAAAACATATTATCTATTTATTTGGTTAAAACTCTTCGGCGGCAGGTAAAAGATACAGAATAAGAAGGTTCCTCATCTCCTTTATGGGCACCTGCGAAACATCGACAAAGGCCAAGTGACCGAAATATAGCCATCGATGATTTTGCTTTGTGTATGATACGTAAACTGTCCAGTAGTTTCATGCTATGAAAAAATAGTACCCACATGCCAAAAGATATTACGAACAATAAAAGGGGCATTTTCCCTGATCTGCTGGGACATTGCGAAAATTGCTGTACACTGTTTCTTAAAGGTATTTGTGGGCCATAACCGCACAGCTGTTCCATGTATTTCTTCACCTTTTCGACAGAAGTATGGAAGAACGGAAAGGCGTGGGGGTGCCAGAGACACCAAATGCAAAAATAAGCCCAGTTCTAGTACGTCAGCGTTGGTGTAAAGGGGAGTGTTATGGCTTGGCATTGCAGAGGTTGCGCATTCCTTGTTCTCGAGGTCGCGGAAGGCGATGGTTTTTTTCGGGTGTAAGATTCCATAGCATGGCTTCCTTTGGAGGGGAAGAAAAGTCGATGGTCCCGTGTCGTAGATTTACGGCACGTAAAAGAACCTCAAGCCTGATAAAGAGGCATCTGAGCAAAATTTCCGATTTTTCACGCCCAATGCAGAATGAAATGCTAAGGACGACAGCAGTTAAAGAGCGTCCATAAATAAAACTCAATTTATTTTTGTGGCGTATTTCAGACCAGCGATAGGGTTTGTATTTTGTTATGGCTAAATAAGCTGCCTTCGTACCTTTTAGAAATATATACTTGCTCGTTTTACATGCTTTTGTTATATTATTATTATTATTATTATTATGGTTACCATTATCATCATAATTGTGAATTAAATAAATACTCTTTCTGTTTATTCATAGCGCTCAACGTATCTTTTCACTGCACTAGCTTACAGATACGGTAAACTGTGTCAGATACAAAGATTAACACCGTGGATATCACTTTAATAGCACTAGTAGCCTAAAAATAAAATTGTATATATTTATATAAATTAAACATATTGTTCTTAACACAAATTCACCAAATGTGAACTGCAATAGCAATGTGTTTACAATAAACACAACAGCAATAATAATAATAATAATAATAATAATAATAATAATAATAATAATAATAATAATAATAATAATAATAATAATAATAAATAAATAAATAATGCAAAACATTTTTGGGACTTCGTTTTGTATTTCTTTCATAGGAAAACCACCAGCCTTGATTTTCAATGACCTTATTTAATCTCCGAGGTATTGAGGAAATTAAAGAGCTGCAGATTTAAGGTCGTCTCCTTATACGCTCCCAGACTTCTCAAACATGTTCTCTCAGTGCCTCTTTGATGCTTTCTTGACGTTCTCATCCAGAATCATTAATGCCAAGACGTTCTCAATTGAATTAAGGCACGCAGACGTCGCAAGTCATTCCAAAAACGAATTGTATAGGTGTGCTGAGCCAAGCCTCTTTGTCCGGGATGTGTGCACATTGTTCTTGTGCATGAAATGTTTCACAGGCATTCCCTCTTCCTGGTAGATAGATCGTACCCTTGGGAGCATGCATTCTTCCAGGATTACAACAAATTCCTGTGAGTCCAAGTTAGAGGAGACTTCAACAAGCTCCCCTACTACACCGGCGCTCATCCATTCCCGTACAACTAAGCTGATCCTACCACTCCGTGTAGTGGCAATGTGTTCAGGGTCGAAGCGAGTCTTATCGGGTCGCCACAATGACAGTATCGTATCCTGGTCTGACGAAAAACATTTTTTCCTCACACCATATTATCACCTACTAGAAGTCTTGACTTGCTGGAGGCAGAAGGTCACGCGAGTCTCCCTATGTTATTGCTTAAGGGCATCCTTTCTAGCGGACATGCGGTGTCGTATGCCAGCAGCATGGGGTCGTCGACGAATCGTCTCAGCACCCACTGGGAGAGTTAGACTTACTGTTATTTTGTTGCTGGAAGGAAGGGATTCTTATTGCGGTCCTCTAGAATTGCTCAGTCGTTCTCTGCCGTGATGTTATTTGGCCTTCCTTGTTTTTGTTTTGTCTTAAGGCCTTCACCCGCCTACTTAAACCTTTACACTCACAACCGCAGTCTCTTCTGCATGCCCAACTGTTGGGCATATTTAGGCCACTGTGCCGCCACATTCCTATAATGCGGCTTCTGGTTACCTCACTTGTGTATGTCATGGTGTAGGCACTGTTGGTAGAGTGTGAACTTCCAATACTGTCAGTGTATATATCTTAACATGTCCTATTTCTGATTTCCTGATTCGTAGGCCGATACAAAGTGATGACAATGTCACATGATATTAAGGTCCTCTAATTTCACGCTACCAGTTTAAAACAAACCATAAGGCTTTTACAATAGTGTGGTTATTTCTTTGGAGTAACGGTTAGGGTGTTGGCTTATGAAATGGGGATTCCGCGTTAAGTTCTCTGCTGGAGGAGAACTTTTTTATGATCTTTAATTGGGTTTATTTCATATCCTCCGAAGAGCAAAGAAGAATTAAAGGCAAGCATAAATCGTTTCTGGTTGAACGAAAGAGTAAAGTATGTTTTCTTAATTTGACTGAAAATAAGCACTATAAAGCGTAATTTGGTGATACTGCTGCTAAATTCTTACTACACAAGAAGTAAAGCAGGACGAAAATTGGGAACGTCCCAAATACACGATTATGAATCCCAGGCCTTCCTTGTAGATGGATTTAGTTCTGTAACTCAGCGGTAACGTCTATGGCCCGCATTCGTGAGGTCGTGGGTTCGATTCCCGCGGCCGACCTCTCTAATCCAAAGGGCTTTCGGGGGGCTTCTCCGGATCGCTAGGCGAATGCTGGGAAGGTTCATTACATTCCTGTCCCTCCATGTTACCTCCACTCTCAGTTCTCTTCATTTTTCATCTGCTTAGTCTGTTTCAGGGTTGAACGTGTCGGCGGGAGCCTCGGCGTTGCATTACAGGGGAAAAGGATGCTCTATATAGTCCTTACCCCGGAAAAGGGGAGATCTTAGAGTCCCGGGCCCCACAGTGGGATGTGCAGGCCTGAAGGGGGAGGGGAGCCGGTTGCACCAGCTGCCAGCTGAGCAGTTTCAATATATAAAATGTAGGGACCTTGCCCTCTGCCCTGTCGTTATTCTGGTCCGACCACCCTCTATCTCCTCTCACCCTAGTAGTATAAGTCCCGGATGAGCAAATTGGATTAACGATAATCCTGCCGCTAGGGGCGCTAGTGTCGCTGCGAGCGACGGCGGCAAGTTTGAAAAGCGCCATGAGCGGAAGGATTATCGTTATTGCAATTGGTTCATCCTTCATCCGGGACGAGCTAAAAGAATTGAGGATTAGGGAAGATGAACGTAAAACAGGAAGTGACGTGGAGTGTTTTGATTGGTAAAAATAAGACGAAATGTGATTGTTTCGTTAATTCGGGTGGAAGATGAAGGAAGGAAGATAAAAGAGTATGGAGGACACGTGATGGAGAGGAGCGGAGCGGCGAGGTGTTGTCTGTGCGGAAGTGGGGACTGAAAGAGGGAAAAGATGGCGAACGAGGGATAAAAAGTATAACAGAAAGTGACGTGTGAAGTTGTGATTGGTGGGAATAAGAAGTGATGTTATTGGTGGAAAGGAACAAATGAAAGTTGTTGATTGGTAAGAATAAGAAAGATTATGATTGGTGGAAAGAAAAAGGTGTGGGAGTGGGGTATGTTGGAGGGGATGGGAAAGGTAAGTTTTGCTAGCAACAAGATTTGCAAAAGCCTGTCGAGAACTCATCAGCAATTTTTGAACGTTGGATGGTGGTTTTCTTGAGTGGATAGAGAGATGGGGCGATATGAGATGCGGTGGCGAAAATGGGAACTAAACAAGATGGTTGAGACAAGAAGTTTAAGGACGAGGAAATTTCGAGGTTAGTGGTGAACATGGCGGTCGCAAGAGGTGGGGGCAAGGAAACGCGGTGGTGAGAATGGGAACTAAAAGAAGATGGCGGTAGCAAGAGCTTAGAAGAGCAGATTTTGAGGTTAAAATAGTGGGAACTAAAAATGGCGGAGGGTCGGCGACAAGGAGATGCGGTGAGAACTAAACAAGATGGCGGACGCAAGAGGAGGGTAAGGAGATTTGAGGTTACAGTACCAAAACACGAAAGGATATATTCCTACGCCAAGCAGGCCCGAAAAATAAGTATGCGTGTGGTACTTACCTGTTACTGGTGTTGATGCGACACCAAAAGCGCAGCAGCTTCACGCGACGCGAAAAATAAAAGCACACTGTTTTTCAAAATGCTTAACCAGCTTTAAGATCAACCAACATCACTACGCACTGATATACCTAGGTTTTTTAAAGCGGTACAGACGCCCTTTGCACAGACGTAATTTAACTATACCAAAAACCTGGTACTGGACCATCGTAATGGTCGCTAGCGTACGTAGGAGCAGGGTTCTCATAGCCGGTCGAAAGCGGTCAAAAAAGTGTACGACGTAGGTGTTCACAGTAGCTGCTGTCGAGTCAACCGTCGAGGTGTGAATGAACGAGATCTGTTCTTGCCGGCAATCTGGTTCGGAGATGAGAGGCGCCGTGGTAAAAATGGGAACTAAATAAGATGGCGGAGGCATGAAGTTGAGGTTAAAATATGAGGTAAACGTGGAGAGCTTAAACTAAGATGGCGGTGGCGTGGTGGTGAAATTGGGAACTAAACAAGATGGCGGAGGCAAGAAGTGGAGGGACGAAGAGGTTTGAGGTTAGGGTCAACATGCGAAAGATGTGGAACGCAACAGATGGTGACGAGGAGATAGAATTGAGGATTAGGAAAAGATGAAGGATAAACAGGAAGTGACGTGGAGTGTTTTGATTGGTAAAAATAAGACGAAATGTGATTGGTTCGTTAATTCGGGTGGAAGATGAAGGAAGGAAGTTGAAAGAGTATGGAGGACACGTGATGGAGAGGAGCAGAGCGGCGAGGTGTTGTCTGTGTGGAGGTTGGGACTGAAAGAGGGAAAAGATGGCGAACGAGGGATAAAAAGTATAACAGAAAGTGACGTGTGAAGTTGTGATTGGTGGGAATAAGAAGTGATGTTATTGGTGGAAAGGAACAAATGAAAGTTGTTGATTGGTAAGAATAAGAGAGATTATGATTGGTGGAAAGAAAAAGGTGTGGGAGTGGGGTATGTTGGAGGTGATGGAAAAGGTAAGTTTTCCTACCAACAAGATTTGCAAAAGCCCCTCCAGAACTCATCAGCAATTTTAAATAACTAGTGTTTCGGGAATTTCTCTGGTTGGTAGACGAATGCAAGCTGTTTCTGCTTTTTCATAGGTTTTCCCAAAATTGAAAATGCATATATATTGTAACACAAAAGTGTGCAGTGCAAAAGAAAATAAAAATTAAATAGACACACACACACCCGTTACAGTTGCCATACTTATATTATTCGTCTTATTCTTTTTTTTTTGTTTTGTTTTTGTTTTTGTTTTTTTTTAAAAAAAAATAACTAGTTTTTCGGGGTTTTCTGTGGTTGGTAAACGAATGCAAGCTCTATCTGCTTTTTCATAGGTTTTCCCTGGTTGGTAGGCGTTCGCTGTAGTGGTTGACGAAGGCCTTTCTAATTTTCGAGGTTTTCAGGTTTTTCGTGGTTGTCCCTGCCCGGTAGGCAAATGATGAAGTTTTCCCTTGTCGGCGCACGGATACTAGGCACATACTCGCGCGCGCACACACACACACATTTAATAGTAGCGTGTAGCAAACTGTTTTTGAAAAATGCTTAACCAGCTTTAAGATCAACCAACATCACTACGCACTGATATACCTAGGTTTTTTAAAGCGGTACAGACGCCCTTTGCACAGACGTAATTTAACTATACCAAAAACCTGGTACTGGACCATCGTAATGGTCGCTAGCGTACGTAGGAGCAGGGTTCTCATTGCCGGTCGAAAGCGGACAAAAAAGTGTACTATCTTGTTTTCATGGGTTTTCCAGATCGGTAGGCGTTAGAATACTCTTAGAGCTTTTTTCAGGTTTTTCGTGGTTGTCCCTGTCCGGTAGGCAAATGATAAAGTTTTTCTATAATGTCGTCGTTTTGGCTTGTGGCGCACGGATACTAAGCACATACTCGCACACACACACACTATAATAGTAGCGTATAAAAAAATGTAACAAACCGTAGATTTTCAAGAAAATTCCCACACCGCAAACTACCCGTTTAGTGGAAGAAATTTCGTTATTTTTTATTGTCTTAAAATGGCTCTAACGCTTTTGATTACGGTACGGTATGTTTAAGATATCTGCATGACAAATAAAATGTATAACTTGAATTTTCTGGGAATAGCTGTGAAGTAGTCTCATTCTGAATGTCTTTTGTACAACTGGTAAACCGTAGGAAACGAAGCCTTACTGTACAAGAACTGTACAAGAACGTTAAAGCACACAATTTATGTCTATTGTTATTATTATTATTATTATTATTATTATTATTACTTTGTGGCGTTGTCTATTTACAAAGTTTCCATGTTGATTTTAATGTTTAAAAGCTTTAGACCTTTCTCACTAAAACTCGTCATTCTTTTATCTTTTCTTTTTTCATTTTCATACAAAGAGAACGGAATTTCACAAGTGAAGCAGCACTGTGATAACGATACCAACAAACTAATTATTATTCACCCACTATAACACATAAAAACAATAAGTAATAATCACAGGCCCAGTTTGCGGGTATTTAAATGAAACATCATGCACAATACAAGCCAATTATGTAATCAGTTGAAATGTGTAAATCTATAGATGTATTTCTGGTGAAATCCCGGTATCCAATTTTTGAGTGCAATGCAATTCCTCCTCTATCTGCTATGTACGTGGTAGAGAAAGTAAAAATAGTTACAGTCACTATACAAATGTAACAATAGAGAAACCCACTTGAAGAAAAAACGGAATAAAATAACAAGGCGTCAGACTCAACTTTCGCGCCATTCTCCGAATATCTGAGAATATTCTTAATATGAGACAAGCATTTTACCTTAAGCAAGTAGTTTTAATCTTACTTTTATGAAAATCAGAGTTTTCTCTATATCCTTTTATTAGTTGCTTTAAATCCTTATCATTTCATTTACTGTCGTTTGCCGTAGTTACATTTATGCCTTCCAAGAAACACTAAACTAGCCGTATCTTTAAATCAGATTTCGACAAATTAATTAACCTTCATAGTGAGAATAGAGGGAATTACTTTCGGTGAAAAATACCATAGTTATCACATGTATAATCATCAAATTTGTGACAACAACGCTAAGTTTCGAGCTAGCTATATTCACTTTTGTTGCAACTATATAGGTTTAAACCAATATTAACAAATTTCTCGTAATCCCAGAATTTATTAATCATAGCTCTAATGTTTTTCACAACTGCATGTAATAATATTGATTTAGGGGCTTTTAGTAATTTGCTATTCGTTCTAAAACCTTTTATATTGTCAAGCTGGACAACTGTGGACCTGTGCATCCTATAAACATTCACATCAACATTAGTATAAACTTCCCTACAGAGTTTTATATACAATTTTACAAGTTGTTTTAAGAAAGTGTTAAATTTCGGTACCGAAAAAAATAAAGATACGGTTTTCCAAAGATTTCGAAAGAACTAAGTTGCTGTATCAAAATTTCCTTGTTACAAATTGTGCATTTATTTCTTAAGGAAACCAGGAATACAGATTTTTTATAAATTTAGCGTGCACCGATCTATATTTTTAACTTTTACGCCTACGTTTCTCGTCAATAAACACCATTGCTGAAGAGGTTGCTATTTCTACTCTCTGTACCACGTAAATAGTAGGTAGAGGAGGTATGCATTGCATCCAAATATTCAATATTGAGATTTCACTGGAAAACTAAATACTTGTTTTGAGGTCCCCTGAATAAAAAACATTTTTAGAAAATTCTGCGTGTGTGTGTGTCTGTGTGTATGTGTGAGAGCAGCATAACTCAAAAATGAAAAGTCGGATAAATACTAAACTTGGTATTTAGGTTGAGTACCTTCCAAAGATACGACACAGAGATTTTCAAGAAAGTCCCTCCACCCCCAAACTACCCTTTACATGTACTATTTTCCGAAATGTTTTATTTTCTAAAACTGTCTCTGCCGATTTTAATTACAACACCATATATTAAAGACATTTATATGAAAAATAAAATGTATATCTTGAATTTTGTGGAAATAGCCTGTGAAGTCCTCTTGATTCGGAAGAAATTTTCTATGATCTTGTATAACTGCTAAGGATTGAGGAAAACATACAATACAAAAAATTTAGATCTCTTTAAAAACACACAATTTATTTCAAATAACTTTTTTGTGACGTCAGCCATTTCCGAGATATCTGTTATAAATGGTTCGAATTGTACAATGCTTAGCCATTCTTTTAAAGTCATGTCGCTTTTCAGTTCTTGCTCGCCATGTTGATGGAAAGAATTTAGACTTTTAAGGCCAGTGTATAGCGTCCCTTTGTATGTATAACGGATGTGTAATGCAGCTATTTCCCGAAAAGTTTATCTAGATTAAAATTAAGTGGATATGAAAATAAAACTTTCGTACTCACCTATAAGAGATAGAGGGTAGAGGTCATACGAATGTAACACTTCAGAGTTTTTTATTCTGCAGTTGGTGTTACTCCTTAGAAAGGAAGTATCTGTTGATTCTATTTAATTCTTACATTTTACATAACACGTATGCACAGCACAACACAAAAACACTACACACGACACTGATAGTTTTAAATATTTGACACTGATGTTGAAGTTGGGGCAGGGTACTGTTTTTAACTCCACACGCACTTAATAAATCACATAACCGTGCGGAAATACTTAACCTTCCGCGAAAAGCACTAGTGGGGGTGCAAGCTGAACCACTATTAACAACATGTAGCAAGCGTTATAGTTCTGCTCACGTTAGTATCGGAGAAAACAGTAAAAAGAACGATTGTCATGTGCAGCAATACGTGGAAGACCGTGTGCTGATGTGTGTTACAATATGCTGACGCGGTTAAAGTGTTGCAAAATGCGCCATAACGTGAAACATGACCGTGAGAAACGGATGCTCATCAGCGAGAAAATCTTTTAAATGTAGTTTTATGGTCGATGGTAGGGAAAAGTGCAGCGGTGGATGGTGACCGGAAGTGCACCCGAAATGACTGCGTTTACAACTTGAGAAGTTGTGGCGAAATAAGTCGTCAGGATTTTTAATGAGGCATTTAACTCGACGCGCATGCTGAAACTGCGGTTGCGATAAGCGAACTTATAAAAACCCAGTGCCAAAAGCAGCCGGCCGTATAGTAAGTAGGGGAAGTATTGTATTCCACCCAAAAATTCGATACCGAGATTTCACCGGAAATACATGTTTTGAGACCCCCTGGCTCCAAAAAATGCATTTTTGGAAACATGTCCGTGTGTGTGTGTCTGTGAACAGCATAACTCAGAAACGAACAGTCGGATAAGCACCAAGCTTGGTATTTAGGTTCAGTATCTTCCAGAGATGCGACACGAAGGTTTTCAAGAAAATCACCCCACCCCAGACTACCCTTTACATGGAAGATTTTTCGAAAATTTTAATTTTCTCAAAAATGGCTCTAACGATTTTGATTAAAATATCATATATTTAAGATATTTTTATGACAAATAAAATGTATATCTTGAATTTCCTGGGAATGTCTCCAAAAGTATTCTTTATTGTGAACGACTTTTGCATAACTGGTAAACCATAAGAGATGGACAAAATTTTACTACACAAAAAATGTAGATCGCGTTAAAATACACAATTTATGCCATATACATTTTTTAGTTGAGTGAACCATTTTCGAGATATTGCTTGTTATTTCCTTAAATTTTCCAATACTTATACTTTTTCTCAAATTCGTTATTCAATTTTTTATGTCCTGGATATGCAAAGAGAATGGAATGCGCCACATAGCAACCAGCGCTTAAAAGATTTGACTATCGCTTATAACCTACCATGTTCCCCTTGCATCTACAAGAAAATTAGCAATAAGATTGACATCTCGATATCTCGATTAACATGAAGTAGATGGAGAATAAGCGTTTGTAAAAATAGTTTGTACAAGAGTAGAGAAAGTCATGTGAGTGTAACACATCAGTTTTGCTATAAAATCGTGCTATTTGACGTGATATAAGTTTTAGAGCAATACGCGCACATGTGTGGGTGTCTAGGTTTAGTATCTTCCAGCGATGCGACACGAAGGTTTTCAAGAAAATCCCCCCACCCCAGACTACCCTTTACATGGAAGATTTTTCGAAAATTTTAATTTACTCAAAAATGGCTCTAACGAATTTGATTGCAGCTTCGATACGTGTCCACGGAGATCTTAGTGCTAGGCAACTATACCTGTTTCTATACGTGAACGGCAGATTGCAGCTTCGATACGTGTCCACGGAGACCTTAATGCTAGGCAGCTGTACCTGTGTTTCTATACGTGAACGTCAGATGGCAGCTTAGATACGTGTCCACGGAGACCTTAGTGCTAGGCAACTGTACCTCTGTTTCTATACGTTAACGGTAGATTGCAGCTTCGATACGTGTCCACGGAGACCTTAGTGCTAGGCAACTGCACCTCTGTTTCTATACGTGAACGGCAGATTGCAGCTTCGATACGTGTCCACGGAGAACTTAGTGCTAGGCAACTGTACCTCTGTTTCTATACGTGAACGGTAGATTGCAGCTTCGATACGTGTCCACGGAGACCTTAGTGCTAGGCAACTGTACCTGTGTTTCTATACGTGAACGGCAGATTGCAGCTTCGATACGTGTCCACGGAGACCTTAGTGGTAGGCAACTATACCTCTGTTTCTATACGTGAACGGCAGATTGCAGGTTCGATACGTGTCCACGGAGATCTTAGTGCTAGGCAACTATACCTGTTTCTATACGTGAACGGCAGATTGCAGCTTCGATACTTATCCACGGAGACCTTAGTGCTAGGCAACTGTACCTGTGTTTCTATACGTGAACGTCAGATGGCAGCTTCGATACGTGTCCACGGAGACCTTATGCTAGACAACTGTACCTCTGTTTCTATACGTGAACGGCAGATTGCAGCTTCGATACGTGTCCACGGAGACCTTTCGCTTCAGGTGACAAAATAACACTAGGCACTTGTGTGCCGTGGTGTAAGCCGCAATCACGGCATTGGTAGCGTGGCTCTCCTCGGAGTTACCTCAACACCACGTACATGACCTTGTTCGTCACGGGTACGCAGGTCTGCACTACCACTTCCTCGGCGTTGAGCAGGCCCAGGAGGCGATCGTACCGGTACACCAGCTAGCACGTGGACATGTTATCGCGCTGTGGTGTTGCGTGTGCGAGGTATGGAAACTCAAGGACGCAAAACATGCACGAACGAGGGTTAAAAAGTAGAACAAGTAGTGACATGGAACGTTGTGATTGGTGAAAATAAGACGATCTCTGATAGGTGGACAAATTGAAATAACGTGATGTGATAGGCGAAAATAAAATCAAAGGTGATTGGATGAAAAATGACGAGAAGGAATTAGCGGTGAATTTGTGAACTAAGATGGGGAAGATTTTTTTTAAAAAAAAAAAAGACGGATAATATAAGTATGGCAACTGTAACGGTTTACGGCAAACGCGCGCCGCGCAATGCGTCACGCCGGGCATCTTGCTGAATATGGTTTTTGTTTTATTGCCCGGCTCTAAAACTTATATCACGTCAAATAGCACGATTTTATAGCAAAACTGATGTGTTACACTCACATGACTTTCTCTACTCTTGTACAAACTATTTTTATAAAAGCTTATTCTCCATCTACTTCATGTTAATCGAGATATCGAGATGTTAATCTTATTGCTAATTTTCTTGTAGATGCAAGGGGAACATGGTAGGTTATAAGCGATAGTCAAATCTTTTAAGCGCTGGTTGCTATGTGGCGCATTCTATTCTGTTTGCATATCCAGGACATAAAAAATTGAATAACGAATTTGAGAAAAAGTATAAGTATTGGAAAATTCAAGGAAATAACAAGCAATATCTCGAAAATGGTTCACTCAACTAAAAATGTATATGACATAAATTGTGTAGTTTAACGCGATCTACATTTTTTGTGTAGTAAAATGTTGTCCATCTCTTATGGTTTACCAGTTATGCAAAAGTCGTTCACAATAAAGAATACTTTTGGAGACATTCCCAGGAAATTCAAGATATACATATTATTTGTCATAAAAATATCTTAAATATATGATATTTTAATCAAAATCGTTAGAGCCATTTTTGAGAAAATTAAAATTTTCGAAAACTCTTCCATGTAAAGGGTAGTCTAGGGTGGGGGGATTTTCTTGAAAACCTTCGTGTCGCATCTCTGGAAGATACTGAACCTAAATACCAGGTTTGGTGCTTATCCGACTGTTCGTTTCTGAGTTATGTTGTTCACAGACACACACACGGACATGTTTCCAAAAATGCTTTTTTTTGGATCCAGGGGGTCTCAAAACATGTATTTCCGGTGAAATCTCGGTATCGAATTTTTGGGTGGAATACAATACTTCCCCTACTTACTATACGGCCGGCTGCTCTTGGCACTGGGTTTTTATAAGTTCGCTTATCGCAACCGCAGTTTCAGCATGCGCGTCGAGTTAAATGCCTCATTAAAAATCCTGACGCCTTATTTCGCCACAACTTGTCAAGTTGTAAACGCAGTCATTTCCGGTGCACTTCCGGTCACCATCCACCGCTGCACTTTTCCCTACCATCGACCATAAAACTACATTTAAAAGATTTTCTCGCTGATGAGCATCCGTTTCTCACGGTCATGTTTCACGTTATGGCGCATTTTGCAACACTTTAACCGCGTCAGCATATTGTAACACACATCAGCACACGGTCTTCCACGTATTGCTGCACATGACAATCGTTCTTTTTACTGTTTTCTCCGATACTAACGTGAGCAGAACTATAACGCTTGCTACATGTTGTTAATAGTGGTTCAGCTTGCACCCCCACTAGTGCTTTTCGCGGAAGGTTAAGTATTTCCGCACGGTTATGTGATTTATTAAGTGCGTGTGGAGTTAAAACAGTACCCTGCCCCAACTTCAACATCAGTGTCAAATATTTAAAACTATCAGTGTCGTGTGTAGTGTTTTTGTGTTGTGCTGTGCATACGTGTTATGTAAAACGTAAGAATTAAATAGAATCAACAGATACTTCCTTTCTAAGGAGTAACACCAACTGCAGAATAAAAAATTCTGAAGTGTTACATTCGTATGACCTCTACCCTCTATCTCTTATAGGTGAGTACGAAAGTTTTATTTTCATATCCACTTAATTTTAATCCAGATAAACTTTTCGGGAAATAGCTGCATTACACATCCGTTATACATACAAAGGGACGCTATACACTGGCCTTAAAATTCTAAATTCTTTCCATCAACATGGCGAGCAAGAACTGAAAAGCGACATGACTTTAAAAGAATGGCTAAGCATTGTACAATTCGAACCATTTATAACAGATATCTCGGAAATGGCTGACGTCACAAAAAAGTTATTTGAAATAAATTGTGTGTTTTTAAAGAGATCTAAATTTTTTGTATTGTATGTTTTCCTCAATCCTTAGCAGTTATACAAGATCATAGAAAATTTCTTCCGAATCAAGAGGACTTCACAGGCTATTTCCACAAAATTCAAGATATACATTTTATTTTTCATATAAATGTCTTTAATATATGGTGTTGTAATTAAAATCGGCAGAGACAGTTTTAGAAAATAAAACATTTCGGAAAATAGTACATGTAAAGGGTAGTTTGGGGGTGGAGGGACTTTCTTGAAAATCTCTGTGTCGTATCTTTGGAAGGTACTCAACCTAAATACCAAGTTTAGTATTTATCCGACTTTGCATTTTTGAGTTATGCTGCTCTCACACATACACACAGACACACACACACACGCAGAATTTTCTAAAAATGTTTTTTATTCAGGGGACCTCAAAACAAGTATTTAGTTTTCCAGTGAAATCTCAATATTGAATATTTGGATGCAATGCATACCTCCTCTACCTACTATTTACGTGGTACAGAGAGTAGAAATAGCAACCTCTTCAGCAATGGTGTTTATTGACGAGAAACGTAGGCGTAAAAGTTAAAAATATAGATCGGTGCACGCTAAATTTATAAAAAATCTGTATTCCTGGTTTCCTTAAGAAATAAATGCACAATTTGTAACAAGGAAATTTTGATACAGCAACTTAGTTCTTTCGAAATCTTTGGAAAACCGTATCTTTATTTTTTTCGGTACCGAAATTTAACACTTTCTTAAAACAACTTGTAAAATTGTATATAAAACTCTGTAGGGAAGTTTATACTAATGTTGATGTGAATGTTTATAGGATGCACAGGTCCACAGTTGTCCAGCTTGACAATATAAAAGGTTTTAGAACGAATAGCAAATTACTAAAAGCCCCTAAATCAATATTATTACATGCAGTTGTGAAAAACATTAGAGCTATGATTAATAAATTCTGGGATTACGAGAAATTTGTTAATATTGGTTTAAACCTATATAGTTGCAACAAAAGTGAATATAGCTAGCTCGAAACTTAGCGTTGTTGTCACAAATTTGATGATTATACATGTGATAACTATGGTATTTTTCACCGAAAGTAATTCCCTCTATTCTCACTATGAAGGTTAATTAATTTGTCGAAATCTGATTTAAAGATACGGCTAGTTTAGTGTTTCTTGGAAGGCATAAATGTAACTACGGCAAACGACAGTAAATGAAATGATAAGGATTTAAAGCAACTAATAAAAGGATATAGAGAAAACTCTGATTTTCATAAAAGTAAGATTAAAACTACTTGCTTAAGGTAAAATGCTTGTCTCATATTAAGAATATTCTCAGATATTCGGAGAATGGCGCGAAAGTTGAGTCTGACGCCTTGTTATTTTATTCCGTTTTTTCTTCAAGTGGGTTTCTCTATTGTTACATTTGTATAGTGACTGTAACTATTTTTACTTTCTCTACCACGTACATAGCAGATAGAGGAGGAATTGCATTGCACTCAAAAATTGGATACCGGGATTTCACCAGAAATACATCTATAGATTTACACATTTCAACTGATTACATAATTGGCTTGTATTGTGCATGATGTTTCATTTAAATACCCGCAAACTGGGCCTGTGATTATTACTTATTGTTTTTATGTGTTACAGGGGGTGAATAATAATTAGTTTGTTGGTATCGTTATCACAGTGCTGCTTCACTTGTGAAATTCCGTTCTCTTTGTATGAAAATGAAAAAAGAAAAGATAAAAGAATGACGAGTTTTAGTGAGAAAGGTCTAAAGCTTTTAAACATTAAAATCAACATGGAAACTTTGTAAATAGACAACGCCACAAAGTAATAATAATAATATTAATAACAACAACAATAGACATAAATTGTGTGCTTTAACGTTCTTATACAGTTCTTGTACAGTAAGGCTTCGTTTCATATGGTTTACCAGTTGTACAAAAGACATTCAGAATGAGACTACTTCACAGCTATTCCCAGAAAATTCAAGTTATACATTTTATTTGTCATGCAGATATCTTAAACATACCGTACCGTAATCAAAAGGGTTAGAGCCATTTTTAAGACAATAAAAAATAACGAAATTTCTTCCACTAAACGGATAGTTTGCGGTGTGGGAATTTTCTTGAAAATCTACGGTTTGTTAAATTTTTTTTATACACTACTATTATAGTGTGTGTGTGCGAGTATGTGCTTAGTATCCGTGCGCCACAAGCCAAAACGACGACATTATAGAAAAACTTTATCATTTGCCTACCGGACAGGGACAACCACGAAAAACCTGAAAAAAGCTCTAAGAGTATTCTAACGCCTACCGATCTGGAAAACCCATGAAAACAAGATAGTACACTTTTTTGTCCGCTTTCGACCGACAATGAGAACCCTGCTCCTACGTACGCTAGCGACCATTACGATGGTCCAGTACCAGGTTTTTGGTATAGTTAAATTACGTCTGTGCAAAGGGCGTGTGTACCGCTTTAAAAAACTTAGGTATATCAGTGCGTAGTGATGTTGGTTGATGTTAAAGCTGGTTAAGCATTTTTCAAAAACAGTTTGCTACACGCTACTATTAAATGTGTGTGTGTGTGCGCGCGAGTATGTGCCTAGTATCCGTGCGCCAACAAGGGAAAACTTCATCATGTGCCTACCGGGCAGGGACAACCACGAAAAACCTGAAAAACCTCGAAAATTAGAAAGGGCTTCGTCAACCACTATAGCAAACGCCTACCAACCAGGGAAAACCTATGAAAAACAGAAAGAGCTTGCATTCGTTTACCAACCACAGAAAACCCCGAAAAACTAGTTATTTTTTTTAAAAAAACGAAAAAAAACAAAGAAAAAAAGAAAAAGACGAATAATATAAGTGTGGCAACTGTAACGGGTGTGTGTGTCTATTTAATTTTTATTTTCTTTTGCGCTGCACACTTTTGTGTTACAATATATATGCATTTTCAATTTTGGGAAAACCTATGAAAAAGCAGAAACAGCTTGCATTCGTCTACCAACCAGAGAAAACCCCGAAACACTAGTTATTTAAAATTGCTGATGAGTTCTGGAGAGGCTTTTGCAAATCTTGTTGGTAGCAAAACTTACCTTTTCCATCACCTCCAACATACCCCACTCCCACACCTTTTTCTTTCCACCAATCATAATCTCTCTTATTCTTACCAATCAACAACTTTTAACTTCCTTCCTTCATCTTCCACCCGAATTAACGAACCAATCACATTTCGTCTTATTTTTACCAATCAAAACACTCCACGTCACTTCCTGTTTTTCCTTCATCTTTTCCTAATCCTCAATTGTATCTCCTCGTCACCATCTGTTGCGTTCCACATCTTTCGCATGTTGACCCTAACCTCAAACCTCTTCGTCCCTCCACTTCTTGCCTCCGCCATCTTGTTTAGTTCCCATTTTCACCACCACGCCACCGCCATCTTAGTTTAAGCTCTCCACGTTTACCTCATATTTTAACCTCAACTTCATGCCTCCGCCATCTTATTTAGTTCCCATTTTTACCACGGCGCCTCTCATCTCCGAACCAGATTGCCGGCAAGAACAGATCTCGTTCATTCACACCTCGACGGTTGACTCGACAGCAGCTACTGTGAACACCTACGTCGTACACTTTTTTGACCGCTTTCGACCGGCTATGAGAACCCTGCTCCTACGTACGCTAGCGACCATTACGATGGTCCAGTACCAGGTTTTTGGTATAGTTAAATTACGTCTGTGCATAGGGCGTCTGTACCGCTTTAAAAAACCTAGGTATATCAGTGCGTAGTGATGTTGGTTGATCTTAAAGCTGGTTAAGCATTTTGAAAAACAGTGTGCTTTTATTTTTCGCGTCGCGTGAAGCTGCTGCGCTTTTGGTGTCGCATCAACACCAGTAACAGGTAAGTACCACACGCATACTTATACCTCGCCGCTCCGCTCCTCTCCATCACGTGTCCTCCATACTCTTTTATCTTCCTTCCTTCATCTTCCACCCGAATTAACGTGGCCACCGCATCTCCTTGTCGCCGACCCTCCGCCATTTTAGTTCCCACTATTTTAACCTCAAAATCTGCTCTTCTAAGCTCTTGCTACCGCCATCTTCTTTTAGTTCCCATTCTCACCACCGCGTCTCCTTGCCCCCACCTCTTGCGTCCGCCATGTTGACCACTAACCTCGAAATTTCCTCGTCCTTAGACCTCTTGTCTCAACCATCTTGTTTAGTTCCCATTTTCGCCACCGCATCTCATATCGCCCCATCTCTCTATCCACTCAAGAAAACTACCATCCAATGTTCAAAAATTGCTGATCAGTTCTGGAGAGGCTTTTGCAAATCTTGTTGCTAGCAAAACTTACCTTTCCCATCACCTCCAACATACCCCACTCCCACACCTTTTTCTTTCCACCAATCATAATCTCTCTTATTCTTACCAATCAACAACTTTCATTTGTTCCTTTCCACCAATAACATCACTTCTTATTCCCACCAATCACAACTTCACACGTCACTTTCTGTTATACCTTTTATCCCTCGTTCGCCATCTTTTCCCTCTTTCAGTCCCGACCTCCGCACAGACAACACCTCGCCACCCCGCTCCTCTCCATCACGTGTCCTCCATACTCTTTTATCTTCCTTCCTTCATCTTCCACCCGAATTAACGAAACAATCACATTTCGTCTTATTTTTACCAATCAAAACACTCCACGTCACTTCCTGTTTTTCGTTCATCTTCCCTAATCCTCAATTCTTTTAGATCGTCCCGGATGAACCAATTGCAATAACGATAATCCTTCCGCTCATGGCGCTTTTCAAACTTGCCGCCGTCGCTCGCAGCGACACTAGCGACACTAGCGCCCCTAGCGGCAGGATTATCGTTAAGCCAATTGACTCATCCGGGACTTATACTACTCACCCTCCCTCCCGGGGTACCCCGTTAGGGGCTTACGCACAAAAGATCTTAAAAGTGGAGATACTAAGTCTCCCTCGTACCTAGCCCTGCTCCTAGTTCTGGAAAGGAGACACTCGGATGTTTCCAGCGCTCTTTTATGAATTTCAAACATCTGAGATAGCCTAAAAGCAAGTCTCGAGTGTCAATGTATTAATATGAAAGTAGCTTTTGGTACAACGCCGGCTTCTAAAACTGAAGTACGGAAGTTCAATTACCGACAGAGGTTCCATTTCTTCTTTTCTTTCCGGATTCTACCTAAATGAAGAAGCTTGTTTCAGATCTTCGGCGTTTTATAATATTCGAGAAGTATACGATAGGATTGTTTAGTTAATTGAAGCTCTCATTTTACAGGCATAAACTAAATATTCATTTGTAATTAAATTGCTGATTATAGCTAAATGTAAGCAAAACATTGCTTTCACGTCTGTCGTATGCTTCATACTATTTCCATTGATGCAAGCTTATAAAGTAAAAACTTCTGTTATTAACCTTTGTGCTATTAAACGCTGGGGTAGTGTGCTATTAAATTACTTCCATTACTACCGTCATCACTATAATAGGTTGTGTTGACAACATTTGTTTGTCAAGAGCAAAAAGTTAATGTGACCATTATGTAATTTAATTTTATACGTATTTAAACACAATTTAGTTGTAACAACTGCTATAAAAAGAACATCATAGCAGCAATTATTGTTCTCAATTAAATAAGCAAGCTATCGTCTGACATATTTCAATTGCATAAATGCCCTGTGATAAAAGTGCACAGATCCTTCCTCCTTGATCCCCCTTCAAAGTATAAAAACAAGTAAGTGATTATTTCTAGAGAAACATCGTTTCTTATATTAAGTTTCTATCAGTGCCGACTACTATCCTATAGAATAATGGTGTTAAAATAGAAAAGTAGAACGTAGAAGTCAAGAACCGGTCGGTCGCCTGCTGCTTTGGTAATAAGTGCCCTGGTCCCTCACGAGCCTGTGGCTCCGCCCTTTACTGGTCAAGGATGAACAAACAACGCGTACGCGATTCATTCTTTCGAATCGTGGTCACATATTCCTTTATGAGGGTTATATAAGCTAAATTTTCGGCGGAGGAAGTGCGGAAATAATCGTAAACATCTCATCACTTTGGCGCAGCATACTCAAGAAATCAAGGAGCTTCCTATTGAGAAAAAATCTGATGTGTTACACTCACATGACTTTCTCTACTCTTGTACAAACTATTTTTACAAACGCTTATTCTCCATCTACTTCATGTTAATCGAGATAAACATTTGCAAACTCTATCTTATTGCTAATTTTCTTGTAGATGTAAGGGGAAAATATATTTACAAGGGCAATATAGAAATACAGTAGCCTTTAAGCACAAACATATCTCTTAATAGCTGGTTGCTAGGTGTAGCACCATTCCCTTTGCCTTTACCTTTTCTCTTTGCATATCCAAGACAAAAAAATCTGATGTCTTACATTCACATGATTTTCTCTACTCTTGTACAATCTAATTTTACAAACGCCTATTCTCCATATGCTTCAAGTTAATCGAGATATCGAGATGTCAATCTTATTGGTAATTTTCTTGTAGATGCAAGGGAAATATCGTAGCTTTTAAGCGATAGTCAAATATTTTAACGCTGGTTGCTATGTGGTGCATTCCATTCTCTTTGCATGTCCAGGACATAAAAAAATGAATAACGAATTTGAGAAAAAGTATAAGTATTGGAAAATTTAAGGAAATAACAAGCAATATCTCGAAAACGGTTCACTCAACAAAAGAAATGTATATGACATAAGTTGTGTATTTTAACGCGATCTACATTTTTTGTGTAGTAAAATTTTGTCTATCTCTTATGGTTTACCAGTTATGCAAAAGTCGTTCACAATGAAGAATACTTTTGGAGACATTCCCAGGAAATTCAAGATATACATTTTATTTTGTCATAAAAATATCTTAAACATATGATATTTTAATCAAAATCGTTAGAGCCATTTTTGAGAAAATTAAACTTTTCGAAAAATCTTCCATGTAAAGGGTAGTCTGGGGTGGGGGGATTTTCTTGAAAACCTTCCTGTCGCATCCTTGGAAGATACTGAACCTAAATACCAAGTTTGGTGTTAATCCGACTGTTAGTTTCTGAGTTATGCTGTTCACAGACACACACACACACACACACACACACACACACACACACACACACACACACACACAGAAGACAGACATGTTTCCAAAAATGCTTTTTTTTGTTTCAGGGGGGTCTCAAAACACATATTTCCGGTGAAATCTCGGTATCGAATTTTTGGGTGGAATACAATACTTCCCGTACTTACTATACGTAGTAGAGAAAGTAAAAAAGTCCATATTTGTGTGGACGAAACATGACTAGACAGCAGCCTCACTTTTAAACGATGTTGACAGAGGATTATATTATTGGTGTTTGTGCTAATGGAAATGCTGGTAACAGATTAAAATATAGTTTGTGCAGGTTTTCTAAAAGAAGTGGCATTAATTTATAAAGCTGGGTATTTAGTAGGTGATTATCCTGAACAAATGAAAAGTTCAAATTTTAAGCAGTTAATAAAATAAATCTGATGTGTTACACTCACATGATTTTCTCTACTCAGGTACAAACTATTTTTACAAACGCTTATTCTCCATATGCTTCATGTTAATCGAGATAAACATTTTCAGAGTCTATCTTATTGCTAATTTTCTTGTAGATGCAAGAGGAATGACAGTCGAATGTTTTAAGAACTGGTTGCTATGTGGCGCATTCCACTCTCTTTGCATGTCCAGGGCATAAAAAAATCTGATGTGTTACACTCACATGACTTTCTCTACTCTTGTACAAACTATTTATACAAACGCTTATTCTCCATCTACTTCATGTTATTTGAGATAAACATTTGCAGAGTCTATCTTATTGCTAATTTTCTTGTAGATGTAAGCGGAATATATATATATTTACAAGGGCAATTTGGAAATACAGTAGCCTTTAAGTACATGCATATCTCTTAATAGCTGGTTGCTAGGTGCAGCACCATTCCCTTTCCCACATATTAATACTCTTTGCATATCCAAGACAAAAAAATGAATAACGAATTCCCATTTGAGAAAATAAGTATTGAAAAATTTAAGGGAATAACAAGTAATATCTCGAAAATGATTCATTCAAAAAAAAGTATATGACATAAATTGTGTATTTTACCGCGATCTACATTTTTTGTGTAGTAAAATTTTGTCTATCTCTTGTGGTTTACCAGTTATGCAAAAGTCGTTCACAATGAAGAATACTTTTGGAGACATTTCCAGGAAATTCAAGATATACATTTTATTTTGTCATAAAAATATCTTAAACATATGATATTTTAATCAAAATCGTTAGTCGTTTTTGAGAAAATTCTAAACTTTTCGAAAAATCTTCCATGTAAAGGGTAATCTGGGGTGGGGGATTTTCTCGAAAATCGTGTCGCATCTCTGGAAGATACTGAACTTAAATACCAAGTTTGGTGTTATTCCGACTGTTCGTTTCTGAGTTATGCTGTTCACAGATAAACACACACACACACGCGGACATGTTTCCAAAAATGCTTTTTTTTATTCAGGGAGTCTCAAAACATGTATTTCCGGTGAAATCTCGGTATCGAATTTTTGGGTGGAATACAATACTTCCCCTATACGTAGTAGGGAAAGTAAAAAACTAATACAATTTTTACCGCTAAGCCGGGAGCATATTGTTTCAGGAAACAGTCACTGTAACGGATTAAAGAGCTCCGTACAGGGACGAAGTCGTGACAATGCAGGACTGGGAGCTTTACGTACCCACGTGGTGAAATCATAAAATCAGTATTGGATTCGTGGTGGGATTGGACCAGATGTAATAGGCACAATTATGGAAAATCAGGACACTAGTGAAGATGAACCCAGTAACGAAAAATCAGCGAATCGAAAAAGGCTGATGTTAGTGTTTGGTAGAACCTATTAGCCAGAATTAGTATTTATTAGTACATAAGTCCACTCAACAAAATAATTAAAGAAAGAAGCAATTCTAACAAGTTTAAAATAAGCCCCCGATATGACCATAGAAGTTAAAGAGGCCTGTATAAATGAAATAAAAAGAAAATATATTGTTACTAATAGTGGCGATGACTAAACTGTCGACGAAAATACTATTTGTTTTATTTCGACTCTCAAAAAGCCAAATAAGTTTTAAGTAGACCGTTTGATGGCAATGAGCCAAAATAATTTGCGTATGTATCAAGTCAGTATTTGTCTTCCGGGAGGATCGATTGTGTTGTGTTGGTTTCGCTCCGCGGAGATTTTGTTTATTACGAATTGTGATTGCTGTCAGGTAATGCATTAGACGGTAATATATATATTAGCAATAGCACTTCTCTCTTTCCTTTTCCGAAACTATTTTGTAACTGCTTCTTGTTTTCTTATTCGTAAAGACTGCTGTTTGGGTTATGCAGCTGCACGCCATAGAAACTAAACAATAACGCATTATACGTAATTTTCATAACCTCGATGTTATTATTTCTATGTAAACCAGCACCTAACTGCATGGTTTAACTTAATTTTAGAGGAGCAGTTCCTATCATAGTGTAGTATGCTTTAAGTGTTGAATAACAACTGTTAACTGCGTGTTAAACTAGTAGCCTCCTCGTTTTCCAATCTAAGACGTAAACTAAGCGTTTATAGTGTGAATTATAATGCAAACACTTGTCATATTTAAGATACTGGGCTTTGCTCCAAAACTAATATAATTAGGTCAAACTTTGGCCTGGTTGTTAGCAACTAGGAGGCACTATGTGGCTGTGCTGTTCTTACGGAATATTCACCAACATTTCAGCGGAAAACACCGAGATCGAAGTCACTGATAGCATACGAATAATATTAGTGTCATTAAAAGAAAGAAAAGAAAACAATAAACGGGGAAAAACGGCTTAAATTACTTATGTGCAGCGGTACCTAAAATGTATTAAAAATAATTCCTGAGTAGACTCCTTACCCTTCGGAGTTGTTTTAAGAGGACCAGGTCTTCGAGACCTGATGCCTTATTTTTATAGCAAAGTTAGGCTGTAACAACATCGCCATCTTGTGACTACTGCACATGCGCCAAGGAAAACTGTCAACCTAAATGAGAATCGAAATCCGGGGTGGCGGTATTTTCCTTATTCTTCTTTGTTTTCGCTTCCCGCGGATATGAAGTAACGCGAATACACTGTACTGTCGATAATGCATAACACAAGGCAACATTAGTTTGGCGATATTTTCCGTATTTTTTATTCTTTATTTTTGCTTTCTGCTGATGTAAAGCAATACGACACCGCCGTAATGTCGATAATGCACACACACACACACACACACACACACACACAGAGAGAGAGAGAGAGAGAGAGAGAGAGAGAGAAAGCCTTCCGTGCTAACCTTCGGTGAATTCAGAAACCTAAGCTTATATGTTAAACATACTTTGGTGTAACCACTGGCTGGTAATTAACATAAGCTTGTAAAAGAAAAACCTAATCTTCCGTGAATTCAGAAACCTAAGCTTATTTAAATTGTGAATCATTCATTTCGTTAAAAAAAAAACAAAAAACGCACGCTATCTCCACTCACTTTAGCGGTGTTAGCTATTCATATATTGGTTGCATTTTGTTTACACATTTTGGAAACCGCACGCAGCTAGAGGATGACATTAATGACATCTGTAGCAGAAGTTAGACACTATGTTTCCGCGGCACTTAGCTAAGGTTACCGAAAAAAGAGGTGAGCCGCAATAAATTGGCAGGGTCCTGTGTTTTCCAGATTATTCGAGGTTAGGTTAGGGCACAGATTAATACCAGATTCTCAACTAAATGATGGGGGTAAGGTGTCGCTTAGGGCGCTTTTTACGGAACTTTCGGGGGATCGTTGGTGGAACTAACATTGCGGTAGGTAATGCACCGTACTTCATTATCAACCGATCACGCCTGCTGCTAGGGGCTGTGCCCACTGTTTTTGGAACCTGCGGAAGCCAACTGAAAGGAGTTCAAATTTCAGTTTGCCTTACTTATCTGCTAGAATATTGAGATCATGTTTAATTGTCTTAAATTGACAATCTTTCTATACTCATTTTCAATTGGGAAAATAGGGAAGGCATGGTATGCTACTATATAACCTTATTCTTTGTATACAGCAGTTTACCATTCATCATTTAAAACCTGTTAACCTACATGAGTAATATAATTTATTTACATTCCACAATAATATTCCAATTACAACAAAAATGATACCCTACCATGTACAAAGAATGTCGGTATTTAGTTATACATAAAACACCACATAATACATTAACACGTGTATTGAAAAATAAATTAAATAGGTACATAACCAAAAACAAAAAGATTCAAAAGAATAATTTTAATAAAGCAGCATCTTATGCAACACAAACTTGCGAAAAACTTTTTACACTATTGTCCCGTAATGCAGGTTTAAAATGCATTACATCTTTAATACCTGCTTGTACATTATCCAAATCATAAATTTCTTAGCAATTAACTTGTGATTAGTTATTGCTCTTTGTTGGGTTTTTATTTGGAATATCTATTGCAGTAGAATCTAGTATCTATTGCCAAGACACTTACAACAATCACAACATGAATTCTAACTCCCTTTTTAAGTAAAAGAAGGTTAAAAATATTTTACAGCTATTTTCTATTAGTCCAGTTTAAATATAAAAACTTGTAATATGCACACCATCATCTCGCTGCTCCATGGTGCACAGAGAAGTGCTCATTCACTCAAACGTGTGCCTGAGATAGCACTTATTACTTTCTCTACTACGTATAGTAAATAGGGGAAGTACTGTATTCCACCCAAAAATTCGATACCGAGATTTCACCGGAAATACATGTTTTGAGACCCCCTGAATAAAAAAATGCATTTTTGGAAACATGTCCGTGTGTATGTGTTTGTGAACAGCATAACTCAGAAACGAACAGTCGGATAAACACCAAACTTGGTATTTAGGTTCAGTATCTTCCAGAGATGCGACACAAAGGTTTTCAAGAAAATCCCCCCACCCCAGATTACCCTTTACATGGAACATTTTTCGAAAATGTTAATTTTCTCAAAAATGACTAACGATTTTGATTAAAATATCATATGTTTAAGATATTTTCATGACAAGTGAAATGTATATCTCGAATTTTCTGGGAATGTCTCCAAAAGTATTCTTCATTGTGAACGACTTTTGCATAACTGGTAAACCATAAGAGATAGACAAAATTTTACAACACAAAAAATGTAGATCGCGTTAAAATACACAATTTACGTCATATACATTTTTTTACTGAGTCCATTTTCGAGATATTGCTTGTTATTCCCTTAAATTTTCCAATACTTATACTTTTTCTCAAATGGGAATTCGTTATTAATTTTTTTTATGTCCTGGACATGCAAAGAGAGTGGAATGCGCCACATAGCAACCAGCTCTTAAAACATTTGACTGTCATTTCTCTTGCATCTACAAAAAAATTAGCAATAAGATTAACATCTCGATTCACATGAAGCATATGGAGAATAAGCGTTTGTAAAAATAGTTTGTACAAGAGTAGGTAAAGTCATGTGAGTGTAACACATCAGATTTTTTTTAACTTTACTTCTACCTAAGAAGTGAAGTTAAAAATACAGAGGTAAAGGAAATAAAAATTATTTTTCAGTTTAACTATGGAATCATAATACTCAACAACTTCATGCTTAATACACGTTCGAACCAAACAGCTGTCTTTAGTACAGCTGTGAACATAATCTTATGACAATCTTATGAGCAGCATATTAGACACAATTTCTCCTTGTTTTCTTTGTATGGTTAAATTCTTAATACTTAGAATACTTAATTATTCTTTATTTCTACAGCAGCAGATTAAAATACTTTATTAATGTGCAGCAAATGCGTTACTAAACTATGAGGGGAAAAAAAAACTATACTGCAATACATATGACTCTTGTTTCCTCAGCAAGCTGCTATGTTTCATTACTATAAAACTTTTAGCCCCTCCTATGAAGTTGCACTAATTATGGCTTTCTTAAAAATCATATGGACATTAATTATTACAACAACAACAACAACAACAACAACAACAACAATAATAATAATAATAATAATAATAATAATAATAATAATAATAATAATAATAATAATAATAATAACTTAATAATACACATTTTCCTTAGCATTATTTGTGACTCACAATTTTTAAATGAAAGGAGTTTTTTTACAATCACTTCAGGTCAATCACTATTTGTCATACTTGCCATACAACATCACTTTACATGGCAGTTAAGTGAACCATTTGCAGGACTTCATAGAAAAGAAAACCAGTTTATAATGCCTGCTGTAATATCATTATTAACAAGAAGTTGTAAACCCTACAATATATGAAATTAAGTTAAATATTTCAAACACAAAGTTCAGATAAATCCAGAATTTTTAATCAGGCTGTTTACTTGGAATTTGCCAGTAATGCTATATAAGGAAAACCTAACAACAATATATGCATTATTTTGTTTTATTTTGCTTTAATGTCATTGTATATGAAGACAGTGAGAGCAAATCAAGGTTGTAAATGACAATTACAGGTAGCTGTAATTTAGGAAATATATTGTCTTTAAACTCAAAACTATTTTCATTAAATGGACTGCTAATGGTGACACTTTGCATTCTCTTCAACATGAGGTTGCATTTCTTAGTGTTAAAAGAATCACAAAGTTAACTGAAATCCTTGCTACTATTTTCTTTATTTAGTGGATAACAAACATTTCAGAAAAAGCATGTCCAACGTTATAATCATCTATTAATGACATTAACTCAAAAATTGTACCTATTAACACAATCACTAAAATCCTACCAGTACACTGAAATAACTGCCTAACACCAACTTCACTTTTTCTAAAAATTCAGAATATGTTTCCAGCAATAGTCCTCAATGTTTTAGTTAATTTTTCAACTGATATTGAAATGGAACTCCAAATTGTAAGGAATGTTTGTTATTATATGACAACAAATTGCTGTATAGGTGAGAGAAAGCTTTGTATAATATCAATAATGTTCTTGGGGGTGATCCTGCAACTCAACATAACCAAATTTCCTTGACTTCACGATTAGGATATCTGCCAGCATACCTCTGGTAGCTTGAGATGGTGACTGCACTAAACAAAAGAAAGGAGAAACAAACCTCATTAATGCTTCAATAATTAAATAATAAGGTTAATAAAATTGCTTTGAAAGTGATGGAGTTTGCATCTACAACATTCATGACTGACATTTCATCACTAATTGCTGCATTAATCAAGAGTTTGAACTATAAAATATCCTGTTAATTTCAACATATCCTCTGTTCGTTCACAACAACTATTTTGTTCATTATTCAGCAACACAGAGCAAAAAATTCTTTAATTTTGTAAATATGGCACAGTATTTCTACTTATTTACTATAAAAAATTGCTTTTTTATTTAAATCTTTCTTTTTTACTTAATCTGAAAACTCAATGGTTTCACAAAGAAACAGTTTCTGTGTAAAAGATAACACAAAAAATACCCACAAACTCTGTATAAGTTAAACTAAATATCAAGTAAATCAATGGTAAGATTGTGCAGACAGCACAACAAACAACTTACGAAGTATCCAATACCAGATGTTTTGCATCTTTCTTTACTAAAGTTTGGAAATTTAAATGATTTCTTTGATAAAACAGCACTATTACTTTGTGCAGCTTGCAAAAGTGTTTAATCTTAGCATATAGTACTAGGTCATGGCGTAATGCTGTCCCAGAAATGCTCATGGTTGTGTACAATGTAATCTCACTGTGAAAAAGGAAAGACAAAAAGACAATTTAGAAAGATGTGGTAAAAACTCTGCCATTAACTTATGAGAGCAATATGGAAATTCTGTTAAATATAACTCTCTTCAAATGATGAACGAAGGAGATCTGTGCCATAATCCTGAGGATACTACTTCTGGAGGTGTTGAACAGGAAAAAATTCACAGTTCTGAAATTGAAAGAATGCCCCCCCTCCAAAAAAAATTAAATGTGAAGGGAAAGCCTTTCAATTCTAGCTTTCTGACAACTAACAACTGTAGAGCCCAACTAGGATACGAAACAGACTTTATTTTTCACTAGTATTTCACTTATAAAATTACCATTATTATTATTATCATGCATATTGATTAGATTCGAACAACTTACAAAATGTAATATTACTCATGGGCAGTGAATACAATTTTATTCTTAAAATAAATGCATATGTAATGCAATTCTGTTATGTTATGGATTTAATTCTTGCTATTCTACATTATTTATTACATTCATACACGCCACTTACCAACATGCCTTTGAAAAAAAATCTGATATGTTACACTCACATGACTTTCTCTACTCTTGTACAAACTATTTTTACAAACGCTTATTCTCCATCTACTTCATGTTAATCGAGATAAACATTTGCAAACTCTATCTTATTGCTAATTTTCTTGTAGATGTAAGGGGAAAATATATTTACAAGGGCAATATAGAAATACAGTAGCCTTTAAGCACAAACATATCTCTTAATAGCTGGTTGCTAGGTGAAGCACCATTCCCTTTGCCTTTCCCTTTTCTCTTTGCATATCCAAGACAAAAAAAATGAATAATGAATTCCCATTTTAGAAAATAAGTATTGACAAATTTAAGGGAATGACAAGCAATATCTCGAAAATGGTTCACTCAACAAAAAAAATGTATATGACATAAATTGTGTATTTTAATGCGATCTACATTTTTGTGTAGTAAAATTTTGTCTATCTCTTATGGTTTACCAGTTATTCAAAAGTCGTTCACGATGGAGAATACTTTTGGAGTCATTCCCAGAAAATTCAAGATATACATTTTATTTGTCATGAAAATATCTTAAACATGATATTTTAATCAAAATCGTTAGAGCCATTTTTGAGAAAATTAAAATGTTCGAAAAATCTTCCATGTAAAGGGTAATCTGGGGTGGGGGGATTTTCTTGAAAACCTTTGTGTCGCATCTCTGGAAGATACTGAACCTAAATATCAAGTTTGGTGTTTATCCGACTGTTCGTTTCTGAGTTATGCTGTTCACAGACAGACACACACACACAGACACAGACACACACACACACACACACACACACGGACATGTTTCCAGAAATGCTTTTTTTGGGTTCAGGGTGTCTCAAAACATGTATTTCCGGTGAAATCTCGGTATCGAATTTTTGGGTGGAATATAATCCTTCCCCTACTTACTGTACGTAGTAGAGAAAGTAAAAATAGATCACTTCCTCCTTGCTGTTTATACGCTCTTGTATGCCTTTCAAATCTTGCCAGTTTTACTAAATCGAAGAATTTTTTTCTCAGATTTACTCTCGCATCCGATAAAATACCATCCGCAGCTTTAAAATTTCGTCTCAAATCGGATACAGTTAGCCACCGTAGGTTTTTTTCACATCGTTCATTGAGCTCAAATACTGTACAAACCGGTCCGCTAATATTATGAAAACAACTTTATACATACTAAACTGATATAACATACCAAATTTTGGATACTAAATATGTGTTGTTTTTAAAACCATTTAATATTCAAGAGTTGAACACAGAACCAGGTGTTATTACTAGAGGTGTCCCACAAGGTTCTATACGATCTGCTATATTATCTTAGCAAAGATTCAACAGCTGTGCTTTTTGCAGATGATACCAATGTACTTCTATCTGAGAAATCACATCAGCAATTAAAAAGCTCTGTCAAAATGTTCGAACAGCTCAACTTTTGGTTTGAAGCTAATAAGCTTTCATCAAACTATGATAAAACCAATTTTATTAAATTTCAAGCGAATCATAAACAAGTGAGTGAATTAACAATCAGGTACAAAAATTACACCATAAATAAGTTATCTGATACAACATTTCTTGGGCTTCAAATAGATGGAGAGCTCAACTGGAGAAAACAAATAAAAATCATGCTGCCAAAACTCAGCTCTGGTTGCTTTGCCTTAAGAAACAAAAAACTTGCTCCACCAAAATGTCTTAAGAACAGCATATTTTGCCTACTTTCGCTCCCTGTGTGATATGGAATAATGTTCTGCGGTAATTCGGGACACAGTAAGCAGTATTTTTTTATATATAAGGCCATGCGTATTACCTGTGGTGTTGGGTCCCGTCATTCCTGTACATCCTTGTTCAAAACCCAAAAATTCTTACTCTCACTGGTGAATACGTAGGTATATTCTCTCTTGAGCTACCTTACAGATAATTATAACTTCACAATGTACCTTGCTGTGCATGACTACAATACAAGGCATGCAGGCGATTTGCATAGGCCAGCAAATAACTTAAAACTGTTCCAAAAAGGATGTTGGTATTCTGCAATAACAATTTACAATAACCTTCCATGCTACTTAAAACTATTAGGCAAGCCTGATCAACATAACATCTTTATTAAAGAACTAAAGTCTTTGTTATATACTCATTCCCCATATGCTATGGAGGAATTTTTAATATGCTGTGCAACATATAAATATTCAATACATAGGGCAGGTGGCATATGATGGTGACTTACACGTATTTGTTCTTGCCCTACTGTAATGCATGTTGATGTTTTTCATTCACAATGAAATGTAAGCGCTACGTAATGCAGCACAAGCGCAGGCGTGAGGGAACACCATTCACAATGCAGCCGTAGGCCTAACGCAAGAAGTTTGCACGGGCTTCTAGATCCTTAACTAAGTTTGGTGTTTATCCGACTGTTCGTTTCTGAGTTATACCTACTGTTCACAGATAAACACACAGACACATACACACACAGAAATGTTCCGAGTGCACAGTAAGCTACAAATTGAATAATACAACCAACAATAAATACCAAATAAGAAAATTCGCTCAATATTTTATACCTAAATAAGTAGGTAAAAAAAATAAACACGCGCGCGCGCGCACACACACACACACACACACACACACACACACACACACACACACAGCCGCCCGTAGCGTTAGTGACATCGCGACTGTTTGCTCAAAACATTGAAAGTAATTGTGCAAGTACTATGGAAGCAGGGCCATTGTTCCGGATGTGGGTAGTGAGCACTTTCGCTATCAATATGTAACACACGCACTTGCATCATGTTAGCGTTGCTATCGTTGGCATTCTGCTGCCAAAATTGTAACATGATGGGCTCTAAGCCGCAAGGGCCGCAGCTATGGAGCGACGATAGGGCGTAGCAGTAGGCACAGAACAGCCGTAGGATTTGCGCATCTAAACTCGAGTAATCCACTTTAGCTACATTTTCCTTGCTTCGCGACAATCCGTTAGCCATATTTGTTTTTCATCACGTTCGCAATATGTTCTGACAAGATTTCCGCAAAAGATAAGCGGTCGCCAAGAAGGGCCCAATGTTTTCGATAAAGCAACAACTCCTACAGAATTTAAGAGCCCAGAACACTACACAATCAACTCTGCGTATTAAAAAACCCCGATTCCGTAACTTTCTTAAAATTTCATACCTCCTTCCCGCGTATGGAATAATGTCCAGAAACTGCAGCAAGTTTTACGTGTGAAGATACAGCTGCACAAGTTATATTAATGGAATGTTCATCATCTCTTTGCGCCTGAGCCAAGAAATCTAGGCACAGATGCCGGGTTCATCCACTAAATGAAAGAGGAATCAGTAAGGAGGCTACCGCAACCCCTTGAGAGAAATGAGAGATGGTGACCACAATTTGTGTGGCACGACCTAATGGAAGGTGCACGCATGTACATTTAGACGGCTAAAGCCTCGCATCGCGATCGTCTGCTGTTGAATGCAAAGAGAAAGAAATACAGAATTCATCCTCCATGCACGCAACGCAAGCATAAAGTTTGGAGTTTGCAAACTCTTGCGTTGCGTAGCGCGTTGCGTGACTCTATGTGAATGCTTCCATTAAATAACATGAATGCAAAGTCTTGCGCTTATGCTACGTCTGCGCTTACATTTCATTGTGAATGGGCCCACTTGGAATGGTGATGGTTTGCAGATTTTCATTTCTTAGATAATGCATGGTGTGGAGAGAGAGAGAGAGAGAGAGAGAGAGAGAGAGAAGGAGCGGGAGAGATGTTCTTGATGTTGGATATGTTATTAATTAAGTTTTTGGTGCTGGGTATGTTTATTAGTTATGCTGCATATTTCATAATTGTATGCCGTGTTCGCGTTGCTCACACTGGGACCAGATGAACAAACAAAGAAACAGTAGTTTAGAATAATTGTGTTGGCATTTGTGTGTGTTGTGTACGGGTTGCACAGTGTCATCTAGCGTCTACATTTGAGGCAATGGGCATATGCCGCGCTCAAAATGTATCTTTCGGGACGTCGATGCACGAACATCGATACTGCACCGGAAGTTCCTATTCCAGTTGATATACGCTGGGTTAGGGTATGAAATATGTATACATATATCGGTTTCAGATAACGGGTATGATATATATGGTCGACTACGATTCGGCCCAAACGCATGAAGGTGCTGCTCCCCATTGGGCCAGCAGTTTCTATTTCAACTGGAAGAAATTTTTCCATACGGTCACCCGTCCAACTGGTGACCACGCTCAATAATAACCTGGGACATACATCTAGGCCGCCTTGCTTTTATCAAAGCAAACGGTCCAATGATCTTCCAGCACCCAGTTACCACATCTTGGAAGCGACCCCCTGGGCAGCTTCCGGTGACCAAGCCTCTTTCAATCGGAAGCGGTCTCATTCCAGCGAGAGGCCGCAACAATAGGCAGCGGGCAGGTGAGCAAGGCCACATCCACCTTCCCTTGCGGAACGGTACGGCGCACCTTATAGGTGTCCGGTCCTCTGCTTCGCCGCGCTAGTGAGCCCCCGGCTGCCTGCAGGTGAGGGCACACAAAGTGTGTTTTTGTGCGCTGCACCCTCGGGTGCAGGGCAGTGTACCTGTCCAACATACTGAAATCTTCCTCTTCCTTAGGCAAAGCCCCAGCGGGCCTGCCGATCAGGCGGCAACCGCCGCTGCTAGCACCAGCACTGGTGCAGCCACCCAGTCCTCGAGTAGAGGGCAAAAAGAGGGCATCGAGCCACTAACGCGAAAGCGGGAAAGGAAAAATGCGATGTTTGGATCAGTCAAAGCTAAACACCAACGAGGGATCTCTCGAGAAAGCCTTTCTCGGATAGACCAAATTTCGGAGCACCGCTCCGACGACGACCTTGCCGATGCAGCCACGGACCATTCCATCTACTCCATGGAAGAAGATGAGGCTAGCTCCTCCGACCTCTCCACGGTCGGAGAAGACGACGATTTTCGTGAACTTGTTTCACGTAAAAGGAAGCGTGCTTCCCGATTGGCTGCAGGGGGCGTGTCCTCTGGTCAACCAGAAGCAACCAAGCCGCCTGCCACCTCTGGCTCCGCCCAGAACGGTGGGCAGCGGAGCCACGTCCCGCCGATCATCGTGAATGACTTTGCGGGGTCGGTCGGCTTCCTTAAGGAGGTCATGCCGACCCTGTCGGGGACATGCATGGTGAGGCGGAACAAGTGCCGCTTCATCTTTCAGGCCAAGCAGGTCGGAGATTATTCGACCCTGCTTAAACAACTGGGTAGGAGAGGCATTTCCCATTTTACCTTCGGCATGGATAAGGCCCGAGACATACGCAGGGTCATTCGTGGCCTACCAGTGGACACCTCGGTGAAGAACATCGAGGACGACCTCACCCGCCAGGGTATCATCCCGTGTTTGGTGAAGCAGTTCATCAGACCTGCTCCAAATGGCCAAGACCCCACCCCCTCTCCCTATTTTTAGTAGTCGTGGAGCGGGCAAACGACCTGGAGGCAAACATAGGTGGTGTCGCTACCATCTGTTACCTCCGGGTGCATATAGAACCATCCAAGGCCTCTGGCGGACCTCTCAATGCTAGCGGTTTAACCACTCCAGCCACTTCTGCTTCCGCAATCTACGCTACTAGAGGTGCGGAAACTCCCACCCTAGAGAGGTCCACCCCCGAGCCATCACCGAGGTTCCAACCTGTGCGAACTGAAAGGGGAGCACGTGGCGTGCTATGGCGGGTGTCCAATCAGGAAGGCGGTCATCGAGTCCAGACATCCACCTCCGACATCAGCCCCCCAGGGTAGGGGTGGCAGCACAACAGCCACGAGCAAGCCTCAGCATCCGCCAGCTCCGACGCCTTCACGTCAGAATGAACAGCCAGCACGTTGTCAGGGACTCTCCTACGCGGCAGCAATACAGGATACCTCGGGTGGACAACACCCACAAACTTCACAAACACCAGCTCCAGCTCCCCCTAAACCACCCCGTCCCACAAGGACTAAGAGGCGTCGCCTAGCCCGCGAACCGGACTCGGCTTTCGAGGTCCCGTGCGAGCGTGGTACTTCCACGCCCCCAAGTCGGTCGAGGGCCGACAAGGTGAGCGGCGGACCGGCGTCCTTGCCCTCTCCTCCCACCCCTCTCCCAAGATGACCCCAACCCCTCCTCCTATACCACAGCTCTCTGATGTGCGGGTGGTTGCAGCAGTTCCTGCAGCTTCACGGTCAGCGCATCTGCGACCTGTTAGTCAGGTTCGTTTCCATCACCGACCCGGCCGCAGAAATGGTTATTGCCCTGGAGGGGCTCACACTCCTGACCACTGTTATACAGACGGCCCGGAATGGCAGATCGAACTAGGATTCGTACCTCTTTTCGGTTCGCGTTCTGGAATGCGTGTGGCATGATGGATCAGGGAATGAGCTTCAGCACTTTGTCGGCTCTTAAGCCCTGGACTTCATCTTAGTCGGCGAAACACATCTCCGCCCAAACACCCCTTTCCGCTTAACGGGCTTCAACTGCCTCAGGACTGTGGGCCGCCAGGGTGGTGGCACCGTGGTTCTCGTGAGGAACAGTGTAGTCCATCGCCCACTCCCGCCACTTCACGCCTGGAGGACACGGCCGCCTGTATTGATCTCGGCGGAACGGAAGTCATGATGGTGTCTTTACCACCATCCCGAAGACTGTTCGTGCTTAACGATTAGCTTTCCATCCTCGTCCTACATCCTAACGTTATCATGGCTGGGGACTTCAATGCCAAACATGTGCGTTGGCATTGCGGCCCCCGGCGGATAGACGAGGCAGTGAAATTATATGCATGGTAGATGCGGACCCTCATCTCAGAGGAGAGGGCTCCTGGCAACCCACCCATCATCTACGAGGTAGATAACGAGCTTCCGTTATCGACTTCGCGGTCATCAAACATTTCCCCATTCATCTCTCACTCACATCACTCAATGCACTACACTCCGATCATATTCCCGTATTAGCTGAGGTTAACACTAGGGTTGCCAGCCACGACGTTCCGGCTCAACACCAGGAAGTCGATTGGGACTGCGTCAAGATTTGTCTCCTCACGATTCCCTTCCACCCAACCCTAGAATCACAGATATCCCAACCGTGGAGGCGGCGGTCTCCTTCACCTCCATCGTGGTACGAAGGTTCATAACGTTACCGTTAACATCCGACGTTCTCTCTGTCAAGCTACTCCTGCTAATCCGTCGATCCTAGGCGGCACGCCGACTCTATCAGCGTCACCGCACGCCACATAATCGAGTGCACCATAGTTGTCTACGCCGAGAGGTTTGTCGCCGTATACGCGTGCGTGGGAGGAGACGATGACCCGTATGATCCTTGAGAATGGCAACGTGTGGAAGGTAGCCAAACACTCCGAAACCGAGGAGGTCAATACTCCTCCCCTCTCCAAGGCACCCAAGGCCTGGCCTATCATTCCCAAGCCAAAGCCGATGTGTTCGCCGACTACCTTGAGAGGACTATGCGGCCTCGAGATGACCCTCAGGACGATGCCTTCTCCGAACGCACTCGGAAGGATATATGCCGATTTCTTGGACGACCCCCCGACGATGCGAATCGCTATCCTGTCGTAAGACCCAGCGAAATCCAGGGCGCACTCCGTGCCTTAACCCCAAAAAGGTTTACAACCGCCATACTATGCTGCCTTCCCTTCCGGCCGTGCTCTTTCTTACCAAGCTCTTCGACATGTGCTTCGTCCTGTGCCACTTTCCACGTGATCTGCATTTTGAAACCGGGGAAAGATTTGGTTCATCCTGCCAACTACAGATCCATAAGCCGCTTGTCTCCCACCTTGGGAGACATTCAAGCCATCCCAGCACACCAGTTCAGCTTCTGTCCTGGGCACTTGACCCCCCAGCAGTTGCTGCATGTGGTGGAGGCTGCTGCCCTGTAATTCCAGGACAGGGCTTACACTGCGGCAGTTTCTCTGGACGTCAAGAACTGGAGCTCTCTACACACATAATACATCTCCTACACAAATACTCAGAACACCGCTCTTTTGTAGTTTCAGTTGCAGGATACAAATCTACACAAAGGCCAATACAATGTGGAGTCTACCTACTATGTACGTAGTAGAATAATGATGAGAAAAAGAATAAGTAAAAATGAATTTAAAAGATCGACAATTCTAAACTTCATATATTGAGACTTTCCCAAAATTTCAAGCATATTTATTGTGTAATTTATGTATGCTTTGTTTTAAACATTATTTATGTTTGGCTTCATCTACGTGTTTAGTTTTAAGGCGTCAATGATGTTCATTTTTGTGTTTTCGCACACAATCTGCGAATATTTTATGTACGTTATAACCTATGTTTATTCACATTTCACTTTTTATTTCCCCTTACAGAAAACACACATTAGTTATTTTACACGTGTATTCATTTTGTGTGACATCCATTGATTATCCAGGTTCTTCTCCTATTCAAAATGCACATTTCAAAATATCAGGGACATTTCTACATTGTGTGTATGTGTGTTTTTTTTTTCTCCTTCCTTTCTTTTCTTTTTTCCTCCATGTTTGGTTAAGTCTAGCGATGTTAAATATTACGTTCTCTGTTGTTTATTACTGGGTATCAAACTATTTTACGAAAGTTTATTTTTCTATCTATGTCATTTTAATAGATAAACATTTGTAGAAATAGCTACATTACACATTTCGTTATAGATATAAAGGAAGCAGTGATAGTCAAATGTTAGGAACTGGAAGTTGTACTCTGGCCTTAAATTCCATACTCTTTCCATCCAGTCATGGAAAACAACTGAAAATCAACAGAACTTTAAAAATATGACAAAATATTGAATAATTCAAACCAGTAATAAGTGATGTTTCAGAAATGGTGTATACCACAAAAAAAAGTTGTTTGAAATAAATTGTCTATTTTAAAGAGATCTACTAATTTTTCATCTATTGCTTAACATATATCAGATACAAAATTCGTTCCAAATGAAGGAATAGCACAGGCTATTCCCAGAAAACTCAAGATTACATTTTGTCATGTAAATATCTTTAATATATGATATTTTAATTGAAATTGTTAGATCCATTTTTAGAGAAAATAAATAAACAATTTTGAAAAATGTTCCATGTAGAGGTAATGGGAGCGGGGGAGGGTGACTGAGAGCTGGACTTAGAAGAGTGCAGATATTTTTTGCACATATATTTTACTGAACAAAAATAAAATTTAAAGCGCAGTATGTTCACTAGCACAACACTAAATAACTTTGTGTGTTACTTTCATGGAGCTCCATTTCTCAGTAAATGTTGAAGACCACCACCATTTTATTACACATGATTCCACGAGTCTACACAAACATCTTGCATATTTTCAAGACAATATATCCATTCACTACTCACCATTATGAATGAATCATGTATACTTGAACCTTCATTCAAGGAGCTTCCATCACAAAACTGGTGGATTAACTCAAGGCAGTTTTTCTAGAATTTAATTCTGGGGTTTAAAGGATTCCATTTCTCTAAACATTTTTCTTATGATTTGCACTCAAAATATGCTTCTAACAAAGTGATCCATTGTGCATGTAGAAGGCATTGATAATTGATTGACCTTGTACACCTTAAATCAAGACTTGTAGTAACTGCTGTGTTCTTAAAACAGTATGGAATCCATCTCCAAGACTATACAAACTTCTGATACAAATCATTACTGATGTATCTTGTTATGATATCTGCTAGCAATTTTTCAATACTGAGTTCAGCAACTTTTCAGTCTGTTAAATTTTTTTCTTCAGTAGGGTGTATAATTGCTGTTGTAGTGCACATAACATTGCATTCTAACTAAAATTTTGATGTTTGTATTAAACCAGAAATGCAGGTTTTAGGTGTAATGAAACCATTTCTGTAAATGCTTAGCTCAGTTTAACTAAATGTTAAGCTTGAAGAATAAACTTTTGTATGAATAGTTTAAAACAGAGTGTAGAGGAAGGCATGTGAATGTAACACATATTTTTGCTGTTTGTTCAGTACAGTGTTAAAGCACATTCAATACTCTGTGTTAAAATGTATGCTCTTGTTTTCTAGTGCAGAACTTCTCTAAAAGGAATTTTGAGTGGAGGCTAAACCAAACAGAATAAGCTGAAACACTTCCATGGTAATTATCACAATGAAGACTTGAAGAAAGGGTATTATTCCTGCAATACAGTGTATAATTAAAGAAGATATCATGTATGTCAGCAGTGAAGTTTATTAATTTACAAGCAAGGAATATTCTTCCTTAGTCATTTGCAAAGTGCTCTTTGTAACAGAAGAATTTCTATTTATGTTCTTCAGCAAAGCTAAGGAGTATTAAAACAGCATTTGCAGTAATATTCACCTTTAAAAATGAGTCTTGAAAGCTTTCCAGATGAGCTTTTGTTTTCTATTTTTTCATATCTTGATGTGGAAGATCTTGCATTATCAGTGCAGCATGTTTGTGGAAGATGGAGGGAAGTTTCCCGTGATCCAAGACTTTGGGAAAGTCTAGTCTTCAGAGCTACTAAGGGGGAAGATGAATCACGTATATGTTCTATATTAGAACAGGTGAGCACTCCGTAGAACTGCTTTAATAAACATTGGAGGTCTCAGATGCTTTTTCTTTTCTTTCAAATTTAGATAACTCTCTGGCCACTGTCTCAAATTCTCTATGATGTCATGGTGGTATCTTTAATCACTGTGATATTTATGTTAAACATACAAAAATCTTCATATGGTATTTAGGTATAGTTTGCAGTAATTAAATAAATATGGTTTAGGGTGTGAATTTACAAATAAAGAGCCTTTGTTTCAATGCCTGGCCAGATTACGGTTGATGTGAAGTCTGTGTGTACAGATATTGATATGTTGTGAGACTACATGTTTTAGTGTTGTATGTTAGTGCTGTTATAATGTCAAAAAGCCAAATCCTTTAAGCACATGGAATTGTCATGTATGATTCCTGTGTGACAACAAACTCTTGTATAGAAATGAGACAGCAATTTATTGACAGATTTTCTGTTTTTCATGCACCCCACAGAGAAATGGTTCATAATCCTGTGAACAGATTTAGGGAGACAGATCAATTCTTGATAAGAAACCAGCAGCAACTTCTTAGAGAGGAAAAATTTGATGACGTCAGAGAAAAGTTAGAATGAGATCCAAAGAAATTTCTGGGAAAGCTTGTACAGAAATCATGAATTTCACAAATTTCAGCTTGGAATGAACTTTTAAAATTAAAACCCTATAAGATAGATAACGCAGTTCAGGAATTGCAATGATGTGATGATGTGAGCGATTAATTTCTGCTTTTGGGTACTTGTTAATGATTACTGTAATGATCGGTGTTTGATTTTCTTTTTTAATAGACGAAGCAGAATTACATTTAAACATTCAAATAGAATTAATGAGTTAATGCAAATTTTCTTAATTGATGTGAGATGTGTTGCAGCATAAGGGCATAATTTCCAGCATCACCTATGATGAAGGTATTTGGTTATTATAGCTTCAATTTGCATGAGAAGACTGTGCGCTTGAATTTAAAGAGTTATACACATGTGACTCTGACAACAAACAAGGTGCTTGCCGGGGCCAAGAAAATGCCTGTTAGGCCAGCCACATGTCCAAACGAAGGCTCTGTATCTGTGTGTGGGTGTTATGCTTCTGAAATAAGTATAACTTGGTTGATACAAATGGATGATCTATTGCATTCCACATGCTAACTTGTTTCTGTAGCAGTGATATGCAACCATCATGGTACAATACTTTTAGGAGTAGCAGAAATACGCAGCAGATTAATTTCAGTTTTTCCATATGTCTTGCTAGCAAATTGTTGCAGCCATAAATAGCCCAATTTGGTAAATAACTGGTTAAAGCAATCGTAAAAGTAAAATTAATGTGCCTTCCTATATAGTTGTAAATCCAGTATGGTGTGAGAGCATAATAATATAGAATGTTTATGATGTATTTTCTAATCTTTTAAAACATCAACACCTAGTTTTGGGTACCTATGCAGAATGAAGATGTTATTAATGAAAAGAACACTTCATTATGTGCTTCCTTTTGCATAAACACAAATACATGAAAACCCAATGAATACCACAAACTATAAGCAAGTGAACATAATTTCTAACAAAGCAAAGCCACTAGTTTGACCTTAAACGTTAAAGATGGTAAAAGGGGAGGGGGACTACTTGAAGCTGTCCCTTGCTCTCACCATGATCAAGAGAAGACACTGGTTTAAACAAGAAATCAAAGATGTTCTCAGAATACTTGATATAAAATATAAAACAATATTTGAGAGTTATTGTATTTCCAAGGTTCACTTTCAAAGTTCACAGTAGCATTGTCACACAATGTAGTGTAGCTTTTTCTCCTGTGACTTATTGTGCTTAGTTTTTGTTTTAGGCATTTGGCATTTTATTTATGCCTAATCAAATGAAAAATTTATAATTTAGAAATGTAACATTTAGTTAAAAAGCAAAATAAATGTGTTTGAAATTGTGTTTATATAAAGATTTTATGTGCAAAGAGAAATAATTTGTTAGTGAAACTGCACCATTAAGCAGGTTGTGGACACTGTTTTATTGTAATTGATTTTGAATTTTTCTCAGGCTCCTGAGCTTCACTCCGTTATACTGGAACAAGAAGTAGATGCTCCCAGTGTAGTTGGCATTATGTGTCGTTCATGTCGTGATTTACGTCGCCTGCAGTTCTGCTCTGAGCAAAAACTTGCTACAACTGTTCTGCAAAGCCTCCAGGAACACTTCCCAGATATTGAGTGCTTGGTGTTAGCAAAACATGAGAAGTATAGCCTCACGTATAGACTTCCTCGTAAATACATCTTCACCGATAAAACTGTTCACTAAGCAAAACTGTGCCTTATGTAATCAAGTGTATCCACAACAAAAATAAGTTTCATAAATGTTAGAGCTGTGATCAAAATGGAATATGCATGTGGCGACAGCTAGTTGCAATTTGCAATTCTGTGGATACAATGGTTGTAGGGCAGTCTTAGAGGTGGACATGACTATTCTCAGTTCTGCTGACTGCAAGGCATGTGATCAGGTTTTTCCAAACTAAGAAGCAGTCAGAGGCAGAGTACCATGGAATTTAGTGAAGTTTATGAGCCAAATGACACTATAGTCTGAAGATGTTGCAGGCACTTCATAATAATAATGATAAGCCCCAACACTTTTTTGCAGCAGTTTTTACGGACTTTTTTTATCATCCCCCCATACATGCCTGACCTTATGCCTAGTAATTTTCAACTCTTGTAACAAATGAAATGATTTCAGTTAGGATAATCTTTAGCTGCCGTTCAGATGGCAGTGATTTCTTGCACACACACATTACTGGTACACTCATATGACACAGCATACAGAACTGGTTTCCATGTTATGACAAATGCCTGAACAACAGTGATCTATATGTTGAGAAGCTGTTTATGCATCACTGAATATGCAGCGATAAAGATAATTTTGCTCTAATGTACTTGTTTCCTTTTATAGTCGAGATGAACTTATTCTTTGGACATGCCCTGTAACAGTCTTGTTAGTTATAGTCTTATGTATTGTTGTCGACTATGTTTATAAATTCTCTATTACAGTAATTCTACTTCTTCATAGAACTCAGAATACAAAGCTTTACAAAAACTAGTCCTCCTGGGTTGGCATTGTTCCTTAAATGCTGCCTTTCTATGTCTAAGGTTATAGTGAATACAGCATGCTTAAAAGTGATGCCTGTCATCAGTAGATTTCCTATGTAAAAGAAATATTTGGGAAAAACTCCAGCTCTTATTATACCAAAGAATAGAGTAAGCCATTTTTGCATGAAATGTTTTAGAAATTTTTGCATGGGTACAAAGCTGAATGTATATAAAGTTGTGAATGCTAAGTGATAATATCTGCATCAGTTTGCAAATTTTATACATTGTAATTCAGCTTAAAAGTTTGTTATATCGTACTTGCACTAGGATTTATAAAGTTTAACTCTACAGAAGCATACTTTTCATGTTATCTTTTATTGAACAGATCTAGAACACTGTGATAGCTCAGTGGTTTTATTAGGTCTCTTACGCTGAGGGTACATGGTTCGATTCCTAGCTCTGGTTTGGCAATTTTTGTCAGCCCTATCCAAGTATTTACCTCTGACTAGCCCATGTGAAATATCCCCTAGGTCCAGCATGGTTCGGAGCCCATGGTAAAAGCTATAGGTCCCTTTGTTCCATTGCCATTTACCATTATGAGCCTCTCATCAGAGGTAATAGATTCTGCCCTCTGGTGTCTCCAGTTGAGATATATGGGGTCCATATATCACTTGGTGGAAGAGGTTTCTCCAGAGGTCATTGACTGTATGGTAGCATTATAAACCATCCAGCCACTTATTAATCACATCTTTCATTTTTTTTTTCTGAAGCATGTAACTAATGTTAATCAAGGATATGTGCCCCAAGAAAATGTGAGTCTTAAAATTGGCATTGAAGTTATATACCAATTAATCCGTTTCACTGCGATTAATTAATTATTTTGATTAATTTGATTGCACTAACAAGGAAAATTCCACTTGTTTAAAACTTGGATTTTGTTCAGATTGCAAGGTTAGTTGGCTAAGTTCCAAATAGCTGGAGCTGGTAACCCAGCTCCACTCTGGGACACAGGGATCAAGTCTGTGGGACTATTTTACATACCATGCCCCCTGCTTTCACAGGATATGCCACCCATGGGCATCAGCCTTTTGGTGAAGATTACCAAACAACCTCAGTGGGGGCGAGTGTATAGTCATCGTCTACCTATAGGTTGGTGCCGGAGGACATGGAGACTTCCCACAACCCACGTTAAGTTGGTTAAAGTGGTGTACTTCTTAGAAACTGAAATGGTTTTGGTCCAAACTGATATTTGGAAAATAATAAGCAATAAATTTATAGCAGTTGGCCTGTGTTTGCTTATGTGAAAGGAATATAAGAAAAAGAGAAATTGGCAACATCAAAGAGACCACTCTGGTGAGTGGCTCATTGCACTGAGCACAAAGCCAAATTGTTGAAAATTTAGCATTCAAAACTGGCCCTAAATATCTTTTTGGGCCAAAAAATGTTTCAGTTTCTAAGACCATCTTAGCTAGATACCCTAGGATCCCAAATAAGTAATGTGATTCTGCCAGAATGTTACATTCTAGCATTTAATTTTTAAAATACAAGATCTCTTACCTTTAGTCTTCCAGTGTTCTCCTAACCACTTTTTACTTTCTCTGCCGCCTGCCTATAGAGATAAAAAGGAGTATTATATTCTTCCCAAAAATTTGATGTCAATATTTTACCAGAAATACATGTTTTAAGGCCCTCTAAATCCAAAAAGAGCATTTTTAGAAAAAGGCCCATGTGTGTGTGTGTGTATGTGATACCTTTGTCTGTGGCATCGGCCATTTTGAAAATACCATTGTTGCTGATTTAAATTTTTCAATACTTTGTCATTTTTTTAAAGTGCTGTCATTCTTCAGTTGTTTCTCGCTCTGTCATGGAAAGAGGAATTTCAAGGCAAGCATAAAATAGTGACATCTATTGATTATGTTTTCTATCTCAGCCTTGTACCTATGACAAAATGTGTAATGAAACTATTTCTGGAAAGGCTTATTTTGATTAACTTTAAGTAGACAGAAAAATAAGCTTTTATGGGAATAGTATGTATTTACTATATAAAAATAAATAATTGTGATTAGGGAAGGTCAAGTGAATGTAACACATCAGATGTTTTGTCTTACATTTCCTCTACAATACAAACAGCTGCAGATCACTATGGAGCTATACATAACATTTTTCTAAAGGTGGAATTATGCCAAGGCAACAACTTAGGTCATTCCACGTTTTTCATGTTGCAAGTATAATTCCAAATGTGATGTGCTGCTAAAACTTACTGTGGAAAGCTATGATACAGCTTTTTAACTTGAGCAGCAAGCAAAATACTACTGCATTCTGCAGCCACATCCTACAGCATTTTCCAAAATAAAGTTTTGCTTTGCCTTTTGTATGGAAAATTGCAACAAGGTGATGGGTAATGAGTAGGGCCTGGAAGTTCATGCATTTACATATTTTTTGTAGGGTTTATAATATGTATGCTTATATATTAGGTGTTGAATTATGGAATTTTCATTTGTTTGAACATGATTTTATGGTGCAAATAATTACATATTTTCATGATTTTTTATAAATGCATCATATTTTGAATTAAGAATGGGATCTCAATACTCGGTGGTGTCAAAGTATGTGTAATACTTTGAGATAAACCTTTGATATTTTTTCAATATTTTTAAATTTTGAAGTTTTGCATTGTTGAAGTTGTTGCGTTTAACTTTAAGCTAGATAAGGAATGAAAGGAGTCAAGACTTCACATCATTGCCTTGCGCGTGTCCCCAAAGAGCTGCTGGACTGTAGTTCTTGATAGACTTTGACTGTGTTTCATGTGGGTGAATGAATGCAACATTCCATAGGCTCTTGTATCTAAATAAAAATATGCAAAACAATGGAGGAAGGAGTACAGGTACTCATGTAACATATAGTGTTAATGAGCTGCGAATGAAGCACTAAATCACGTTTCAGCAATAGCCTGGCTTGGTGACTCACTGTCAGCCATTACATTTATCTAGTCCAGTAGCCAAGATCTGTGAATCCAGTAGAAAGAAATCAGAACTTAAGATCTGAAATAATACAGCATATGGAAATATTTGTTTTCTCAAGAATGCTTGTGTTCTTAAACAAAAATCTTTGTTTACTTTATATCTCTGCATTTCATATAATATTTCCTTGTTTTTTTCCTTCAAATTTTTAATTGTGTCCATATGCCTTCTAATTAAACATGTGTATGCTAATGTATGTGGGTGGTTAGTAGAGAGGCTTAATCCACTAACTTGCTATGTTTCTGAGTGTTATGTGGCTAATTTCTTATTACCAGATGAAAAAATACATATGTTATGGTAGTTGTAAATGGTGGTAGAATGGCATAGCACACACATTATTTTTAGTTGTTTGAATTTCATGTCAAATATATAGGTATGGATTTATATTTTCAAGATTACAGAATAAAGAAGAATTGCTGGTATTTGATTTTCTATGCATAGAAAATCCTTTAAAACAAAGTTTTAGCTCAAAATATAGTGACATAAAAAGGGAAGCATAGAGATTATCATCATCTTCTCATCATTATTATTATTGACAAACAATAGGGGATATATAACCTGTGGTATTATACAAGATAAAAAAAATTGTTGCCAAATTGTAGAATGTCAAACAGGAGCAATTTTGGAATTAGCACAGAATACAAAATGCATTTATACAGAGAAAACTACTAATGAGAACATAATTCAGTCTACAAGCAACCTTTACAGTTTTTTACAAAGTATTGAGTATCATTGCACAAAACTCAGTATCATTATCAAGAAATAGTGGTGTTGTCCCATCCTATTTTGAACATTTTCATGTTTATATGGCATATTTTAACAAATTACATTTTTTTTCCCAAACTGGTTCATGTAGTTGGCTGTAACGTTGCGCACAGTGAATCACTGAGGTGATAAAATAGCAAAGGTCATGCAACTTCATGTGAAGAGGAATGGTGCTGATAAGTGGTATCTTACACTGAATCCCCTTACTTGCTTCTTTGTGTGAGCCAGGAAAGTGGGATGCAGTATTGGTAATGCTGGTGTGAACTGACTGAAGACAAATTAACTTTGATATAATGTGTATGATAATGTGGTAAGGGAAATGGATGTAGACAAACTAAGATGCACATATAATGTATGTGTGTGTGTTAATTTTACTGAAAAATGCTGAAAGTCAGATCCAGTTCAAGTGCTAGATTAAGTAACTTACAGAAGGAGATTTCAGGTGACTTAATAACTACAGATACTCAGTTACTGTTTTGTGGAGCTTGTGAGAAAAATGTAGGAAATGAGAAAAGATTGCAAGTAGTTCAGCGTAGAAGCACAGCAAAACAATCTAACCAAAAAATTCATAACATAGAGCTGGTTCAAAAGCAATTAGTAGGGTGTTTAGGGAGTAGGATTAGTCAGTTTTTTTTAGTTATGTGAGGCATTTTTAGCTTCTGATATTCCACTGTGGAAGATTAATAATCCCAAATTAAAAGAGATTCTTGCTAAATACACTCAACATGTGCATGAGAAAAGTACATTGTGTAAGGCATATGTAGAACATTGTTACAATAAAGTAATTTCATATTTATGTAACCAAATAGCGAATCAGTTCTATGGATGTCATTTGATGAAAGCACTGACACTGAGCACCATTTCATTGCTAATGTAATTGCCAGTGCCTTAAATAAGGAACAAAGACCATACATCTGCTTAATGTGTGTGAAATACCAGCTACTAAGAATTTAACTGTGACCCAGAGTGTGATGGACTCCTTGAAATTATTATGGCCTCCTCATATTAAACAAACCAGCTAGTTTTATTTGTATCAGATGCAGCTAGTTAAATGGCAAAACCAGGACAAACATTGAGAGGTGTATTTCCTAACTTAATTCATATCACATGTTTGGCACATGCTCTGCATCGCATTTCTGAGATAATAAGGAGCTCTTTCTCAATAGTAGACCAACTTATAGCCTCCATAAGGAAAATGTTTGTTAAATCCCCTTTAAGAGTCCAGTTGTTTAAATCAACAATACCTAATATTCCACTTCCTCCAATGATGGTGTTAATGCAGTGAAAAACATGGCAGGATGCACCCTTGTATTATGCTCAGCACATACACTATACCAGTGCACAATACATTAACCTCTTTGAGGTAAATCTGTTGGATTTGAATTAATCTGCATCAATAGAAACTGTTCAGAATATTTTGTCTGGTAGTGAATTAAAGGATGATCTTGTTTTCATGTTTACCCATTTTTCTTACTTGCCCACAGCATTGTTTTTGGAAACTGTAGGGACTCCCTTAAATGATTCCCTAAATATTTTTGAAGATACGATATGCAAATTAAGTTGTGTTCCTGGTAGCATAGGTCAAAAAGTGAAACTGAAAGTGAACAATATACTTTCAAAACATTGTGATTATAAAAGATGTGCAATATTTGAGACATTCTTGAAGGAAAACCGTCTACCACACCAAGAGACTCACCTTTATATGTGTTGCAGTTAGCATCATTTAAATATGCCCCAATAACCTTCGGTGACAGTGTTTTGCATTACAAAAGTGTTTTGTGGGACAATATAAGAAGTTTTTCAGTTGGAAACTTATGTAAAATGATTGATGAGAACTGCAATTCATTAATGAACATTGGCAACAGGGCCTCATCTGCTTCAACCTTTAAAGAAGCATGTAAGTTCTCGTTCTCAAGGATATAATCCATTCGGTTTAGTAGGGAATGTTTTTTAGCATATTTTCAGGTTTTTAAGAGCATATTTGATAGTTTTTTTATGGCAGGAACTTCTGAACCCTAGTAATGAGGTTTTAAAGATTCAGTTCAATTTGCTTCCTTGAAGTAAACGCCTATGTAGCATTCATATAATTGCACTTTTACTGTGTTATACTTTACACCCATTCATATTCTTAAATCATAAGAAAGCTGAAAACATATTCTTAGAACATAAAGTTGAAAACATCAGTTTGAGTGTAAAAAAAATAGCAAAACCATGAATTTCTTATAAAGAATTTTTGGAAATAAGTCAGTAGTAGAATGGCACATTTCACTTAAATAGAATATGGTTGTGTTCATAAAGTAGTATATTGTGCAATTAGAGATGCTAAGTTGTTAAAAAGGGAGAGAGAAGGGAAGAGAGAGGAGTATGCATGCTTTTTTTTTGTCTCGTCTCTCTTCCCCTGATGTATTCATGTTCAAATAAACAGCTTGTTTTAAAAGGTGTGTTAGAAAAGTTAGAGGAATAATATACAAACATATATCATTTTGAGCCTATACTAAATGCTGAATTTGCAAATGTTAAGCTGTTTTTCTTTGTGTGTGTTGACCCACCTACTCCCTGTTAAAATGAATCACAAAAGCACAATTAATGTTACTGTTATAATTGTGCAGAATTTATTGTATATGTAAATGTACAATTTGTTAAAGTTTTCTTTTATTTTTGTTATATTTATAACTAATAAAACCTGTTGAAACAACAATTTCTGATATTGCATAGCAGTTATTTTACTATTACCGTAATTTCCATGCTCTCTTTCTAACCTGTTTCTTGGACTATCCAGCAAAGTACATATAAAATTAATACAGGATAAAATGACTGTCATGACCTTCCAAAATCATGGCTTTTACTAATTCATGGTTTATAACCAGCACAGGAATTATCAGTTGCCTTGTTAAATGAATTCAGATCTAAATGTGTGTGTATTGAATAAAAGTTGCACCAGCCTAGGAGCCTACTGGTCACAAAATTTATAAAAATAGGAATGAAGTTGAGTGGGTACTTGTGAAATTGTCTTATTTACCATTATCATCATTGGGAAGACAAGTTTCCCCACTGTGTAGCATTTTAGCAGCAATGGAATTTGCTGCTGCTTTTTAAGAAATTTCAGTGCTAATGGAAGTAAAAAAATAACTCTGGATTTCAAGACAAGGGTACGGGATATTGAGTCCAGAATAGCTATTATTATGGCCCTCATTGCAAAGAAGTGAGTTTTTAATTGTGATGAAAGCCATATTTGGATCATTAGAAATCAAAAGATAATTTGAGAGTGATTATGTATCATATTACTCCTTATTTATAAATTTTTATCAATAAGTCAATAAGTTTTGGCCAAAAATAGTGTTAACCTTCATTTCCACTACTTCCAGTTAAGGCAAAATAATGTTTTGAATAGACTCGGATGATAGATTGTGTGTGGATCATTGATCTAAATTCTGTGTATCAGTCCTCCCCCACTTTTTTACTTTCTCTACTACGTATAGTAAGTAGGGGAAGTATTGTATTCCACTCAAAAATTCGATACCGAGATTTCACCGGAAATACATGTTTTGAGACCCCCTGAATCCAAAAAAAGCATTTTGGGAAACATGTCCGTGTGTGTGTCTGTGATCAGCATAACTCAGAAACGAACAGTCGGATAAACACCAAACTTGGTATTTAAGCTCAGTATCTTCCAAGGATGCAACACAAAGGTTTTCAAGAAAACCCCCCCACCCCAGATTACCCTTTACATGGAGGATTTTTCGAAAAATTTAATTTTCTCAAAAATGGCTCTAAAGATTTTGATTAAAATATCACATGTTTAAGATATTTTCATGACAAATAAAATGTATATCTTGAATTTTCTGGGAATGTATCCAAAAGTATTGTTCATTGTGAACGACTTTTGCATAACTGGTAAACCATAAGAGATAGACAAAATTTTACTACACAAAAAATGTAGATTGCGTTAAAATACACAATTTATGTCATATAGGTTTTTTTTTTTGTTGAGTGAACCATTTTCGAGATATTGCTTGTTATTCCCTTAAATTTTTCGATACTTATTTTCTCAAATGGGAATTCGTTATTCATTTTTTACTTTCTCTACTACGTATTGTAGGGGAAGTATTGTATTCCACCCAAAAATTCGATACCGAGATTTCACCGGAAATACATGTTTTGAGACCCCCTGAATCCAAAAAAAGCATTTTTGGAAACATGTCTGTCTGTGTGTCTGTGAACAGCATAACTCAAACGAACAGTCAGATAAACACCAAACTTGGTATTTAGGTTCAGTATCTTCCAGAGATGTGACACGAAGGTTTTCAAGAAAATCCCCCCACCCCACACTACCCTTTACATGGAACATTTTTTGAAAATTTTAATTTTCTCAAAAATGGCTCTAACGATTTTGATTAAAATATCATATGTTTAAGATATTGTCATGAGAAATGAAATGTATATCTCGAATTTTCTGGGAATGTCTCCAAAAGTATTCTTCATTGTGAACGACTTTTGCATAACTGGTAAACCATAAGAGATAGACAAAATTTTACTACACAAAAAATGTAGATCGCGTTAAAATACACAATTAATGTCATATACATTTCTTTTATTGAGTGAACCGTTTTCGAGATATTGCTTGTTATCCCTTAAATTTTCCAATACTTATACTTTTTCTCAGATGCGTTATTCATTTTTTTTGTCCTGGACATGCAAGGAGAATGGAATGCGCCACATAACACCCAGCGTTAAAATATTTGACTATCGCTTAAAACCTACCATATTTCCCTTGCATCTACAAGAAAATTATCAATAAGATTGACATCTCGATATCTCGATTAACATGAAGCATATGGAGAATAAGCGTTTGTAAAAATAGTTTGTACAAGAGTAGAGAAAGTCATGTGAGTGTAACACAGATTTTTACTTTCTCTACTACATATAGTAAGTAGGGGAAGTATTGCATTCCACCCAAAAATTCGATACCGAGATTTCTACGGAAATACATGTTTTGAGACCCCCTGAATCCAAAAAAAGCATTTTTGGAAACATGTCCGTGTGTGTGTCTGTGTGTGTGTGTGTGTGTGTGTGTGTGTCTCTGTGTGTGTGTGTGTGTGTCTGTGAACAGCATAACTCAAAAACGAACAGTCGGATAAACACCAAACTTGGTATTTAGGTTCAGTATCTTCCAGAGATGCGACACGAAGGTTTTCAAGAAAATACCCCCACCCCAGACTACCCTTTACATGGAACATTTTTCGAAAATTTTAATTTTCTCAAAAACGGCTCTAACGATTTTGATGAAAATATCATATGTTTAAGATAATGTCATGAGAAATGAAATGTATATCTCGAATTTTCTGGGAATGTCTCCAAAAGCATTCTTCATTGTGAACGACTTTTGCATAACTGGTAAACTATAAGAGATAGACAAAATTTTACTACACTAAAAATGTAGATCGCGTTAAAATACACAACTTATGTCATATACATTTCTTTTCTTGAGTGAACCGTTTTCGAGATATTGCTTGTTATTTCCTTAAATTTTCCAATACTTATACTTTTTCTCAAATTCGTTATTCATTTTTAATTTCTCTACTACGTATAGTAAGTAGGGGAAGTATTGCATTCCACCCAAAAATTCGATACCGAGATTTCACCGGAAATACATGTTTTGAGACCTCCTGAATCCAAAAAAAGCATTTTTGGAAACATGTCCGTGTGTGTGTCTGTCTGTCTGTGTGTCTGTCTGTGTGTGTCTGTCTGTCTGTGTGTCTGTGAACAGCATAACTCAAAAACGAACAGTCGGATAAGCACCAAACTTGGTATTTAGGTTCAGTATCTTCCAGAGATGCGACAAGAAGGTTTTCAAGAAAATCCCCCCACTCCAGACTACCCTTTACATGGAAGATTTTTCGAAAATTTTAATTTTCTCAAAAATGGCTCTAACGATTTTGATGAAAATATCATATGTTTAAGATAATGTCATGAGAAATGAAATGTATATCTCGAATTTTCTGGTAATGTGTCTAAAAGTATTCTTCATTGTGAACGACTTTTGTATAACTGGTAAACCGTAAGAGATAGACAGAATTTTACTACACAAAAAATGTAGATCGCGTTAAAATACACAACTTATGTCATATATATTTCTTTTGTTGAGTGAACCGTTTTCGAGATATTGCTTGTTATTTCCTTAAATTTTCCAATACTTATTACTTTCTCTACTACGTATAGTAAGTAGGGGAAGTATTGCATTCCACCCAAAAATTCGATACCGAGATTTCACCGGAAATACATGTTTTGAGACCTCCTGAATCCAAAAAAAGCATTTTTGGAAACATGTCCGTGTGTGTGTGTGTCTGTGTGTGTGTGTGTCTGTGTGTGTGTGTCTGTGTGTGTGTCTGTGAACAGCATAACTCAAAAACGAACAGTCGGAGACGCACCAAACTTGGTATTTAGGTTCAGTATCTTCCAGAGATGCGACACGAAGGTTTTCAAGAAAATCCCCCCACCCCAGACTACCCTTTACATGGAACATTTTTCGAAAATTTTAATTTTCTCAAAAATGGCTCTAACGATTTTGATTAAAATATCATATGTTTAAGATAATGTCATGAGAAATGAAATGTATATCTCCAATTTTCTGGGAATGTCTCCAAAAGTATTCTTCATTGTGAACGACTTTTGCATAACTGGTAAACCATAAGAGATAGACAAAATTTTACTACACAAAAAATGTAGATCGCGTTAAAATACACAACTTATGTCATATACATTTCTTTTGTTGAGTGAACCGTTTTCGAGATATTGCTTGTTATTTCCTTAAATTTTCCAATACTTATACTTTTTCTCAAATACGTTATTCATTTTTTTATGTCCTGACATGCAAAGAGAATGGAATGCGCCACATAGCAACCAGCGTTAAAATATTTGACTATCGCTTAAAAGCTACCATATTCCGCTTGCATCTACAAGAAAATTACCAATAAGACTGACATCTCGATATCTCGATTAACATGAAGCATATGGAGAATAGGCGTTTGTAAAAATAGATTGTACAAGAGTAGAGAAAGTCATGTGAGTGTAACACATCAGATTTTACTTTTTCTCAAATTCGTTATTCATTTTTACTTTCTCTACTACGTATAGTAAGTAGGGGAAGTATTGCATTCCACCCAAAAATTCGATACCGAGATTTCACCGGAAATACATGTTTTGAGACCTCCTGAATCCAAAAAAAGCATTTTTGGAAACATGTCCGTGTGTGTGTCTGTGTGTGTGTCTGTGTGTCTGTGTGTGTGTCTGTGTGTGTGTGTCTGTGAACAGCATAACTCAAAAACGAACAGTCGGATAAGCACCAAACTTGGTATTTAGGTTCAGTATCTTCCAGAGATGCGACACGAAGATTTTCAAGAAAATCCCCCCACCCCAGACTACCCTTTACATGGAAGATTTTTCGAAACTTTTAATTTTCTCAAAAATGGCTCTAACGATTTTGATGAAAATATCATATGTTTAAGATAATGTCATGAGAAATGAAATGTATATCTCGAATTTTCTGGGAATGTCTCCAAAAGTATTCTTCATTGTGAACGACTTTTGCATAACTGGTAAACCATAAGAGATAGACAAAATTTTACTACACAAAAAATGTAGATCGCGTTAAAATACACAACTTATGTCATATACATTTCTTTTGTTGAGCGAACCGTTTTCGAGATATTGCTTGTTATTTCCTTAAATTTTCCAATACTTATACTTTTTCTGAAATTCGTTATTCATTTTTTTATGTCCTGGACATGCAAAGAGAATGGAATGCGCCACATAGCAACCAGCGTTAAAATATTTGACTATCGCTTAAAAGCTACGATATTTCCCTTGCATCTACAAGAAAATTACCAATAAGATTGACATCTCGATATCTCGATTAACTTGAAGCATATGGAGAATAGGCGTTTGTAAAATTAGATTGTACAAGAGTAGAGAAAGTCATGTGAGTGTAACACATCAGATTTTTACTTTCTCTACTACGTATAGTAAGTAGGGGAAGTATTGCATTCCACCCAAAAATTCGATACCGAGATTTCACCGGAAATACATGTTTTGAGAATCACTGAATCCAAAAAAAGCATTTTTGGAAACATGTCCGTGTGTGTGTCTGTCTGTGTGTCTGTGTGTCTGTGTGTCTGTGTGTCTGTGTGTCTGTGTGTCTGTCTGTCTGTGTGTCTGTGAACAGCATAACTCAAAAACGAACAGTCGGATAAACACCAAACTTGGTATTTAGGTTCAGTATCTTCCAGAGATGCGACACGAAGGTTTTCAAGAAAATCCCCCCAACCCAGACTACCCTTTACATGGAACATTTTTCGAAAATTTTAATTTTCTCAAAAACGGCTCTAACGATTTTGATTAAAATATCATATGTTTAAGATATTGTCTTGACAAATAAAATGTATATCTCGAATTTTCTGGGAATGTCTCCAAAAATATTCTTCATTGTGAACGACTTTTGCATAACTGGTAAACCATAAGAGATAGACAAAATTTTACTACACAAAAAATGTAGATCGCGTTAAAATACACAACTTATGTCATATACGTTTCTTTTGTTGAGTGAACCGTTTTCGAGATATTGCTTGTTATTTCCTTAAATTTTCCAATACTTATACTTTTTCTCAAATTCGTTATTCATTTTTTTTATGTCCTGAACATGCAAAGAGAATGGAATTCGCCACATAGCAACCAGCGTTAAAATATTTGACTATCGCTTAAAAGCTACCATATTCCCCTTGCATCTACAAGAAAATTACCAATAAGATTGACATCTCGATATCTCGATTAACATGAAGCATATGGAGAATAGGCGTTTGTAAAATTAGATTGTACAAGAGTAGAGAAAGTCATGTGAGTGTAACACATCAGATTTTTTTTATGTCCTGGACATGCAAAGAGAATGAAATGCGCCACATAGCAACCAGCGTTAAAATATTTGACTATCGCTTAAAACCTACCATATTCCCCTTGCATCTACAAGAAAATTACCAATAAGGTTGACATCTCGATATCTCGATTAACATGAAGCATATGGAAAATAGGTGTTTGTAAAAATAGATTGTACAGAGTAGAGAAAGTCATGTGAGTGTAACACATCAGATTTTTTTTGTGTTGGATATGCAAACAGTATTAATCTGTGGGAAAGGGAATGGTGCTGCACCTAGCAACCAGCTATTAAGAGATATGTATGTGCTTAAAGGCTACTGTATTTCCAAATTGCTCTTGTAAATATATATTCCGCTTACATCTACAAGAAAATTAGCAATAAGATAGAGTCTGCAAATGTTTATCTCGATTAACATGAAGTAAATGGAGAATAAGCGTTTGTAAAAATAGTTGTTACAAGAGTAGAGAAAGTCGTGTGAGTGTAACACATCAAATTTTTACTTTCTCTACTACGTATAGTAAGTAGGGGAAGTATTGCATTCCACCCAAAAATTCTTACCGAGATTTCACCGGAAATACATGTTTCGAGACCTCCTGAATCCAAAAAAAGCATTTTTGGAAACATGTCCGTGTGTGTGTCTGTGTGTGTGTGTGTGTGTGTGTGTGTCTGTGAACAGCATAACTCAAAAACTAACAGTCGGATAAACACCAAACTTGGTATTTACGTTCAGTATCTTCCAGAGATGGGACGCGAAGATTTTCAAGAAAATCTCCCCAGCCCAGACTATCGTTTACATGGAACATTTTTCGAAAATTTTAATTTTCTCAAAAATGGCTCTAACGATTTTGATGAAAATATTATATGTTTAAGATAATGTCATGAGAAATGAAATGTATATCTTGAAATTTCTGGGAATGTCTCCAAAAGTATTCTTCATTATGAACGACTTTTGCATAACTGGTAAACCATAAGAGATAGACAAAATTTTACTACACCAAAAATGTAGATCGCGTTAAAATACACAACTTATATCATATACATTTTTTTTGTTGAGTGAACCGTTTTCGAGATATTGCTTGTTATTTCCTTAAATTTTCCAATACTTATACTTTTTCTCAAATTCATTATTCATTTTTACTTTCTCTACTACGTATAGTAAGTAGGGGAAGTATTGCATTCCACCCAAAAATTCGATACCGAGATTTCACCGGAAATACATGTTTTGAGACCTCCTGAATCCAAAAAAAGCATTTTTGGAAACATGTCCGTGTGTGTGTCTGTGTGTGTGTGTGTCTGTGTGTGTGTGTGTGTCTGTGTGTGTGTCTGTGTGTGTGTGTCTGTGAGCAGCATAACTCAAAAACGAACAGTCGGATAAACACCAAACTTGGTATTTAGGTTCAGTATCTTCCAGAGATGCGACACGAAGGTTTTCAAGAAAATCCCCCCACCCCAGACTACCCTTTACATGGAACATTTTTCGAAAATTTTAATTTTCTCAAAAATGGCTCTAACGATTTTGATTAAAATATCATATGTTTAAGATAATGTCATGAGAAATGAAATGTATATCTCGAATTTTCTGGGAATGTCTCCAAAAGTATTCTTCATTGTGAACGACTTTTGCATAACTGGTAAACCATAAGAGATAGACAAAATTTTACTACACAAAAAATGTAGATCTCGTTAAAATACACAACTTATGTCATATACATTTCTTTTGTTGAGTGAACCGTTTTCGAGATATTGCTTGTTATTCCCTTAAATTTTCCAATACTTACACTTTTTCTCAAATTCGTTATTCATTTTTTTATGTCCTGGACTTGCAAAGAGAATGGAATGCGCCGCATAGCAACCAGCGTTAAAATATTTGACCATCGCTTAAAAGCTACCATATTCCCCTTGCATCTACAAGCAAATTAGCAATAAGATTGACATCTCGATATCTCGATTAACATAAAGCATATGGAGAATAGGCGTTTGTAAAAATAGATTGTACAAGAGTAGAGAAAGTCATGTGAGTGTAACACATCAGATTTTTTTACTTTCTCTACTACGCATAGTAAGTAGGGGAAGTATTGTATTCCACCCAAAATTTCGATACCGAGGCTTCACCGGAAATACATGTTTTGAGACCCCCTGAATCCAAAAAAAGCATTTTTGGAAACATGTCCGTGTGTGTGTCTGTGTGTCTGTCTGTGTGTCTGTGAACAGCATAACTCAGAAACGAACAGTCGGATAAACACCAAACTTGGTATTTGGGTTCAGTATCTTCCATGGATGCGACAGGAAGGTTTTCAAGAAAATCCCCCCACCCCAGAGTACCCTTTACATGGAAGATTTTTCGAAAATTTTAATTTTCTCAAAAATGGCTCTAACGATTTTGATTAAAATATCATATGTTTAAGATATTTTTATGACAAATAAAATGTATATCTTGAATTTCCTGGGAATGTCTCCAAAAGTATTCTTTATTGTGAACGACTTTTGCATAACTGGTAAACCATAAGAGATAGACAAAATTTTACTACACAAAAAATGTAGATCGCGTTAAAATACACAACTTATGTCATATACATTTCTTTTCTTGAGTGAACCGTTTTCGAGATATTGCTTGTTATTTCCTTAAATTTTCCAATACTTATACTTTTTCTCAAATTCGTTATTCATTTTTAATTTCTCTACTACGTATAGTAAGTAGGGGAAGTATTGCATTCCACCCAAAAATTCGATACCGAGATTTCACCGGAAATACATGTTTTGAGACCTCCTGAATCCAAAAAAAGCATTTTTGGAAACATGTCCGTGTGTGTGTCTGTCTGTCTGTGTGTCTGTCTGTGTGTGTCTGTCTGTCTGTGTGTCTGTGAACAGCATAACTCAAAAACGAACAGTCGGATAAGCACCAAACTTGGTATTTAGGTTCAGTATCTTCCAGAGATGCGACAAGAAGGTTTTCAAGAAAATCCCCCCACTCCAGACTACCCTTTACATGGAAGATTTTTCGAAAATTTTAATTTTCTCAAAAATGGCTCTAACGATTTTGATGAAAATATCATATGTTTAAGATAATGTCATGAGAAATGAAATGTATATCTCGAATTTTCTGGTAATGTGTCTAAAAGTATTCTTCATTGTGAACGACTTTTGTATAACTGGTAAACCGTAAGAGATAGACAGAATTTTACTACACAAAAAATGTAGATCGCGTTAAAATACACAACTTATGTCATATATATTTCTTTTGTTGAGTGAACCGTTTTCGAGATATTGCTTGTTATTTCCTTAAATTTTCCAATACTTATTACTTTCTCTACTACGTATAGTAAGTAGGGGAAGTATTGCATTCCACCCAAAAATTCGATACCGAGATTTCACCGGAAATACATGTTTTGAGACCTCCTGAATCCAAAAAAAGCATTTTTGGAAACATGTCCGTGTGTGTGTGTGTCTGTGTGTGTGTGTGTCTGTGTGTGTGTGTCTGTGTGTGTGTGTCTGTGAGCAGCATAACTCAAAAACGAACAGTCGGATAAACACCAAACTTGGTATTTAGGTTCAGTATCTTCCAGAGATGCGACACGAAGGTTTTCAAGAAAATCCCCCCACCCCAGACTACCCTTTACATGGAACATTTTTCGAAAATTTTAATTTTCTCAAAAATGGCTCTAACGATTTTGATTAAAATATCATATGTTTAAGATAATGTCATGAGAAATGAAATGTATATCTCGAATTTTCTGGGAATGTCTCCAAAAGTATTCTTCATTGTGAACGACTTTTGCATAACTGGTAAACCATAAGAGATAGACAAAATTTTACTACACAAAAAATGTAGATCTCGTTAAAATACACAACTTATGTCATATACATTTCTTTTGTTGAGTGAACCGTTTTCGAGATATTGCTTGTTATTCCCTTAAATTTTCCAATACTTACACTTTTTCTCAAATTCGTTATTCATTTTTTTATGTCCTGGACTTGCAAAGAGAATGGAATGCGCCGCATAGCAACCAGCGTTAAAATATTTGACCATCGCTTAAAAGCTACCATATTCCCCTTGCATCTACAAGCAAATTAGCAATAAGATTGACATCTCGATATCTCGATTAACATAAAGCATATGGAGAATAGGCGTTTGTAAAAATAGATTGTACAAGAGTAGAGAAAGTCATGTGAGTGTAACACATCAGATTTTTTTACTTTCTCTACTACGCATAGTAAGTAGGGGAAGTATTGTATTCCACCCAAAATTTCGATACCGAGGCTTCACCGGAAATACATGTTTTGAGACCCCCTGAATCCAAAAAAAGCATTTTTGGAAACATGTCCGTGTGTGTGTCTGTGTGTCTGTCTGTGTGTCTGTGAACAGCATAACTCAGAAACGAACAGTCGGATAAACACCAAACTTGGTATTTGGGTTCAGTATCTTCCATGGATGCGACAGGAAGGTTTTCAAGAAAATGCCCCCACCCCAGAGTACCCTTTACATGGAAGATTTTTCGAAAATTTTAATTTTCTCAAAAATGGCTCTAACGATTTTGATTAAAATATCATATGTTTAAGATATTTTTATGACAAATAAAATGTATATCTTGAATTTCCTGGGAATGTCTCCAAAAGTATTCTTTATTGTGAACGACTTTTGCATAACTGGTAAACCATAAGAGATAGACAAAATTTTACTACACAAAAAATGTAGATCGCGTTAAAATACACAACTTATGTCATATACATTTCTTTTCTTGAGTGAACCGTTTTCGAGATATTGCTTGTTATTTCCTTAAATTTTCCAATACTTATACTTTTTCTCAAATTCGTTATTCATTTTTAATTTCTCTACTACGTATAGTAAGTAGGGGAAGTATTGCATTCCACCCAAAAATTCGATACCGAGATTTCACCGGAAATACATGTTTTGAGACCTCCTGAATCCAAAAAAAGCATTTTTGGAAACATGTCCGTGTGTGTGTCTGTCTGTCTGTGTGTCTGTCTGTGTGTGTCTGTCTGTCTGTGTGTCTGTGAACAGCATAACTCAAAAACGAACAGTCGGATAAGCACCAAACTTGGTATTTAGGTTCAGTATCTTCCAGAGATGCGACAAGAAGGTTTTCAAGAAAATCCCCCCACTCCAGACTACCCTTTACATGGAAGATTTTTCGAAAATTTTAATTTTCTCAAAAATGGCTCTAACGATTTTGATGAAAATATCATATGTTTAAGATAATGTCATGAGAAATGAAATGTATATCTCGAATTTTCTGGTAATGTGTCTAAAAGTATTCTTCATTGTGAACGACTTTTGTATAACTGGTAAACCGTAAGAGATAGACAGAATTTTACTACACAAAAAATGTAGATCGCGTTAAAATACACAACTTATGTCATATATATTTCTTTTGTTGAGTGAACCGTTTTCGAGATATTGCTTGTTATTTCCTTAAATTTTCCAATACTTATTACTTTCTCTACTACGTATAGTAAGTAGGGGAAGTATTGCATTCCACCCAAAAATTCGATACCGAGATTTCACCGGAAATACATGTTTTGAGACCTCCTGAATCCAAAAAAAGCATTTTTGGAAACATGTCCGTGTGTGTGTGTGTCTGTGTGTGTGTGTGTCTGTGTGTGTGTGTCTGTGTGTGTGTCTGTGAACAGCATAACTCAAAAACGAACAGTCGGAGACGCACCAAACTTGGTATTTAGGTTCAGTATCTTCCAGAGATGCGACACGAAGGTTTTCAAGAAAATCCCCCCACCCCAGACTACCCTTTACATGGAACATTTTTCGAAAATTTTAATTTTCTCAAAAATGGCTCTAACGATTTTGATTAAAATATCATATGTTTAAGATAATGTCATGAGAAATGAAATGTATATCTCCAATTTTCTGGGAATGTCTCCAAAAGTATTCTTCATTGTGAACGACTTTTGCATAACTGGTAAACCATAAGAGATAGACAAAATTTTACTACACAAAAAATGTAGATCGCGTTAAAATACACAACTTATGTCATATACATTTCTTTTGTTGAGTGAACCGTTTTCGAGATATTGCTTGTTATTTCCTTAAATTTTCCAATACTTATACTTTTTCTCAAATACGTTATTCATTTTTTTATGTCCTGACATGCAAAGAGAATGGAATGCGCCACATAGCAACCAGCGTTAAAATATTTGACTATCGCTTAAAAGCTACCATATTCCGCTTGCATCTACAAGAAAATTACCAATAAGACTGACATCTCGATATCTCGATTAACATGAAGCATATGGAGAATAGGCGTTTGTAAAAATAGATTGTACAAGAGTAGAGAAAGTCATGTGAGTGTAACACATCAGATTTTACTTTTTCTCAAATTCGTTATTCATTTTTACTTTCTCTACTACGTATAGTAAGTAGGGGAAGTATTGCATTCCACCCAAAAATTCGATACCGAGATTTCACCGGAAATACATGTTTTGAGACCTCCTGAATCCAAAAAAAGCATTTTTGGAAACATGTCCGTGTGTGTGTCTGTGTGTGTGTCTGTGTGTCTGTGTGTGTGTCTGTGTGTGTGTGTCTGTGAACAGCATAACTCAAAAACGAACAGTCGGATAAGCACCAAACTTGGTATTTAGGTTCAGTATCTTCCAGAGATGCGACACGAAGATTTTCAAGAAAATCCCCCCACCCCAGACTACCCTTTACATGGAAGATTTTTCGAAACTTTTAATTTTCTCAAAAATGGCTCTAACGATTTTGATGAAAATATCATATGTTTAAGATAATGTCATGAGAAATGAAATGTATATCTCGAATTTTCTGGGAATGTCTCCAAAAGTATTCTTCATTGTGAACGACTTTTGCATAACTGGTAAACCATAAGAGATAGACAAAATTTTACTACACAAAAAATGTAGATCGCGTTAAAATACACAACTTATGTCATATACATTTCTTTTGTTGAGCGAACCGTTTTCGAGATATTGCTTGTTATTTCCTTAAATTTTCCAATACTTATACTTTTTCTGAAATTCGTTATTCATTTTTTTATGTCCTGGACATGCAAAGAGAATGGAATGCGCCACATAGCAACCAGCGTTAAAATATTTGACTATCGCTTAAAAGCTACGATATTTCCCTTGCATCTACAAGAAAATTACCAATAAGATTGACATCTCGATATCTCGATTAACTTGAAGCATATGGAGAATAGGCGTTTGTAAAATTAGATTGTACAAGAGTAGAGAAAGTCATGTGAGTGTAACACATCAGATTTTTACTTTCTCTACTACGTATAGTAAGTAGGGGAAGTATTGCATTCCACCCAAAAATTCGATACCGAGATTTCACCGGAAATACATGTTTTGAGAATCACTGAATCCAAAAAAAGCATTTTTGGAAACATGTCCGTGTGTGTGTCTGTCTGTGTGTCTGTGTGTCTGTGTGTCTGTGTGTCTGTGTGTCTGTGTGTCTGTCTGTCTGTGTGTCTGTGAACAGCATAACTCAAAAACGAACAGTCGGATAAACACCAAACTTGGTATTTAGGTTCAGTATCTTCCAGAGATGCGACACGAAGGTTTTCAAGAAAATCCCCCCAACCCAGACTACCCTTTACATGGAACATTTTTCGAAAATTTTAATTTTCTCAAAAACGGCTCTAACGATTTTGATTAAAATATCATATGTTTAAGATATTGTCTTGACAAATAAAATGTATATCTCGAATTTTCTGGGAATGTCTCCAAAAATATTCTTCATTGTGAACGACTTTTGCATAACTGGTAAACCATAAGAGATAGACAAAATTTTACTACACAAAAAATGTAGATCGCGTTAAAATACACAACTTATGTCATATACGTTTCTTTTGTTGAGTGAACCGTTTTCGAGATATTGCTTGTTATTTCCTTAAATTTTCCAATACTTATACTTTTTCTCAAATTCGTTATTCATTTTTTTTATGTCCTGAACATGCAAAGAGAATGGAATTCGCCACATAGCAACCAGCGTTAAAATATTTGACTATCGCTTAAAAGCTACCATATTCCCCTTGCATCTACAAGAAAATTACCAATAAGATTGACATCTCGATATCTCGATTAACATGAAGCATATGGAGAATAGGCGTTTGTAAAATTAGATTGTACAAGAGTAGAGAAAGTCATGTGAGTGTAACACATCAGATTTTTTTTATGTCCTGGACATGCAAAGAGAATGAAATGCGCCACATAGCAACCAGCGTTAAAATATTTGACTATCGCTTAAAACCTACCATATTCCCCTTGCATCTACAAGAAAATTACCAATAAGGTTGACATCTCGATATCTCGATTAACATGAAGCATATGGAAAATAGGTGTTTGTAAAAATAGATTGTACAGAGTAGAGAAAGTCATGTGAGTGTAACACATCAGATTTTTTTTGTGTTGGATATGCAAACAGTATTAATCTGTGGGAAAGGGAATGGTGCTGCACCTAGCAACCAGCTATTAAGAGATATGTATGTGCTTAAAGGCTACTGTATTTCCAAATTGCTCTTGTAAATATATATTCCGCTTACATCTACAAGAAAATTAGCAATAAGATAGAGTCTGCAAATGTTTATCTCGATTAACATGAAGTAAATGGAGAATAAGCGTTTGTAAAAATAGTTGTTACAAGAGTAGAGAAAGTCGTGTGAGTGTAACACATCAAATTTTTACTTTCTCTACTACGTATAGTAAGTAGGGGAAGTATTGCATTCCACCCAAAAATTCTTACCGAGATTTCACCGGAAATACATGTTTCGAGACCTCCTGAATCCAAAAAAAGCATTTTTGGAAACATGTCCGTGTGTGTGTCTGTGTGTGTGTGTGTGTGTGTGTGTGTGTGTCTGTGAACAGCATAACTCAAAAACTAACAGTCGGATAAACACCAAACTTGGTATTTACGTTCAGTATCTTCCAGAGATGGGACGCGAAGATTTTCAAGAAAATCTCCCCAGCCCAGACTATCGTTTACATGGAACATTTTTCGAAAATTTTAATTTTCTCAAAAATGACTCTAACGATTTTGATGAAAATATTATATGTTTAAGATAATGTCATGAGAAATGAAATGTATATCTTGAAATTTCTGGGAATGTCTCCAAAAGTATTCTTCATTATGAACGACTTTTGCATAACTGGTAAACCATAAGAGATAGACAAAATTTTACTACACCAAAAATGTAGATCGCGTTAAAATACACAACTTATATCATATACATTTTTTTTGTTGAGTGAACCGTTTTCGAGATATTGCTTGTTATTTCCTTAAATTTTCCAATACTTATACTTTTTCTCAAATTCATTATTCATTTTTACTTTCTCTACTACGTATAGTAAGTAGGGGAAGTATTGCATTCCACCCAAAAATTCGATACCGAGATTTCACCGGAAATACATGTTTTGAGACCTCCTGAATCCAAAAAAAGCATTTTTGGAAACATGTCCGTGTGTGTGTCTGTGTGTGTGTGTGTCTGTGTGTGTGTGTGTGTCTGTGTGTGTGTCTGTGTGTGTGTGTCTGTGAGCAGCATAACTCAAAAACGAACAGTCGGATAAACACCAAACTTGGTATTTAGGTTCAGTATCTTCCAGAGATGCGACACGAAGGTTTTCAAGAAAATCCCCCCACCCCAGACTACCCTTTACATGGAACATTTTTCGAAAATTTTAATTTTCTCAAAAATGGCTCTAACGATTTTGATTAAAATATCATATGTTTAAGATAATGTCATGAGAAATGAAATGTATATCTCGAATTTTCTGGGAATGTCTCCAAAAGTATTCTTCATTGTGAACGACTTTTGCATAACTGGTAAACCATAAGAGATAGACAAAATTTTACTACACAAAAAATGTAGATCTCGTTAAAATACACAACTTATGTCATATACATTTCTTTTGTTGAGTGAACCGTTTTCGAGATATTGCTTGTTATTCCCTTAAATTTTCCAATACTTACACTTTTTCTCAAATTCGTTATTCATTTTTTTATGTCCTGGACTTGCAAAGAGAATGGAATGCGCCGCATAGCAACCAGCGTTAAAATATTTGACCATCGCTTAAAAGCTACCATATTCCCCTTGCATCTACAAGCAAATTAGCAATAAGATTGACATCTCGATATCTCGATTAACATAAAGCATATGGAGAATAGGCGTTTGTAAAAATAGATTGTACAAGAGTAGAGAAAGTCATGTGAGTGTAACACATCAGATTTTTTTACTTTCTCTACTACGCATAGTAAGTAGGGGAAGTATTGTATTCCACCCAAAATTTCGATACCGAGGCTTCACCGGAAATACATGTTTTGAGACCCCCTGAATCCAAAAAAAGCATTTTTGGAAACATGTCCGTGTGTGTGTCTGTGTGTCTGTCTGTGTGTCTGTGAACAGCATAACTCAGAAACGAACAGTCGGATAAACACCAAACTTGGTATTTGGGTTCAGTATCTTCCATGGATGCGACAGGAAGGTTTTCAAGAAAATCCCCCCACCCCAGAGTACCCTTTACATGGAAGATTTTTCGAAAATTTTAATTTTCTCAAAAATGGCTCTAACGATTTTGATTAAAATATCATATGTTTAAGATATTTTTATGACAAATAAAATGTATATCTTGAATTTCCTGGGAATGTCTCCAAAAGTATTCTTTATTGTGAACGACTTTTGCATAACTGGTAAACCATAAGAGATAGACAAAATTTTACTACACAAAAAATGTAGATCGCGTTAAAATACACAATTTATGTCATATACATTTTTTTAGTTGAGTGAACCATTTTCCAGATATTGCTTGTTATTTCCTTAAATTTTCCAGTACTTACACTTTTTCTCAAATTCGTTATTCAATTTTTTATGTCCTGGATATGCAAACAGAATAGAATGCGCCACATAGCAACCAGCGCTTAAAAGATTTGACTATCGCTTATAACCTACCATGTTCCCCTTGCATCTACAAGAAAATTAGCAATAAGATTGATATCTCGATATCTCGATTAACATGAAGCATATGGAGAATAAGCGTATGTAAAAATAGTTCGTACAGGAGTAGAGAAAGTCATGTGAGTGTAGCACATCAGATTTTTTTATGTCCTGGACATGCAAAGAGAATGGAATGCGCCACATAGCAAGCAGCGATGAAATATTTGACTATCGCTTAAAAGCTACCATATTCCCCTTGCATCTACAAGAAAATTACCAATAAGATTGACATCTCAATATCTCGATTAACATGAAGCATATGGAGAATAGGCGTTTGTAAAAATAGATTGTACAAGAGTAGAGAAAGTCATGTGAGTGTAACACATCAGATTTTTTTTATAGCTTCCCTTGTCGTCAACTTCGAGACAGAGGGACCTGTAGTGAAGTTTTCTGTAATTGGTGAAATTTTTCTATCTGCGATTAGAGCTCACAGTGAGTAACGGCCTGCAAGATGGCACTAATGAGAAGTAAGCACGTATTGGGTGTGAAATGACTCATACATTTTGCTCAGGTAGTCCCTTGTCCTTCAGGGTATGAAATCCGTTCATATGCAAATATCGCACATAACCAACAGCTTTACTTCCTCTCTGAAGGAAGTCATACTATGAAATTTTATGCCCAAATAAACCATTGCCTCCTGGTGGGAGACAACCTCATGATTACTCACCTGCTGGCAGTTCATCCCCGCGCAAACTGTCATATGCATCGCAACAAATAGGATGAACGGACAAAGCCAACTAGCACCATTATTATTTCGCAGATTAGGTATAATATTGAATGTCCCTTACATTGCTTAACTTTTCAAATATTTGTTGGAAACATTCTCCTTGTGCTCAAAGACAGGCATTGCAGTGTCTTAATGGATTGTGATTCACATAAGGCAGCTCTTCTTGGGAAATGTTGCTTATTTCTTCCCATATATTATTTTGTAGTTCTTGTAATGTTTGGGGATTTTGGTTATACATTTTGTCTTTTAAATTGCCCCATAAGTAAAAAATTGCAGGGCATGAGGTCTAGGAAAATTAAATTGAGTTTCATTTATGGATGCTCTTTAATTACTATGGTTCTTAGCATCCCATTCTATATTGGGCGTGAAAGACCGGAAGTGTTGTTCAGAGGCCTCTTATCAGCTTGGGGTTGCTTTACATGCCATAAATCTACGACACGGGACTACCGGTTTACTTCCCTTCTGAAGGAAGCTATGCTAAGGATTCTTATGGCCGAAAAAATCCATTGCCCTCCGCCGGATTTGAACTTGTGACCTGGAGCTAGAGCCTAGCATGGTACCCCTAGACCATGGAGGATGGCTCGTGAGGACTAGGGATCGAGCAGGTAACACCCTTACACTGATCCCTCCGTCAGCAAAAAGGTCGGCAATTGTATCCAAAGAAGTCCGAGCTGTAATGAGCTGTAGCCCTGTCTTGTTGAAATACGTCATACATTTGCTCATCTGTCAATTGAGGGAAAATCTGCTCCAAAATTAAGGCTTGGTACCCTGCAGCATTAACTGTTTCGTGAAAGAAAATATGGCCAATTATTCTAGCCACACTCACAGCACACCAACACCGAGCTTAGGATCATGTAGTGGACTTTGATGTATGGGTATGGGGGAAGCGGTACAATAGTGTGGACTGGAGGCTTGGGAGGGAAGAGGTGTGCGACTGCAACCCAGTGCTGCTAACAGCATTGCCACTTTATTGATGGTACTGTATGTGTACACACACACACACACGCACACACACACACACACACACACACACACACACACACAAACTTTTTTTTGTCCTCTTGTTGTCTAGGGATACCATGCTAGCCTCTAGTTTTCTAGGTCACAGGTTCAAACCCAACAGAGGATGATGGATTTTTTCAGGCGAAAAAATCCTTAGCATGATTTCCTTCGGAAAGGAAGTAAAGCTGGTGATCCTGTGCCATTGATTTATGGCACATAAAAGAACCTCAAGCCTGATAAAGAACCTCTGAGAAAAATTTCCAGTCTTTCATGCCCAATATAGAATGGGATGCTAAGAACCTTAGTATTAAAGAGTATCCATAAATAAAACTCAGTTTATTTATCTACAATTTGCTAAAATGACAGGAAGGTGATTAAAGTGACACTACCATTGGTGTGTAGCAAAACATTGAACAGCAACTTCACAATTGGCAATTATGCAACTAGGAGGTCTGACATACTTATGTGTAGCACCAAAGAACCTATAGATACCGCTTCAATATAACCTTGCAATAGAAGCATCATTTTAACCTCTTGCCCCAAAAATGCCGAAATTCAGAACAGACAAACCAGCCTGAGGAGTAATTTTGGTCAGGGACTGATATGATCAGGAATTTAACAGCGCTTACTGTGAATCAGTTGTACACAAGCCTATAAGCTTATCTCAGGTGGGGACAAAACACTCCAAGTTATATCTTTCTGCCTTTTTTTACCATGCATATCCTTTTATAGCTGGTGTACCATATTCATTAAAAAGGTGTTTTTTTTAGGTTTTTTTAATGGGCTTTATTTCTAATTTCATATTATACTAACCTTCAACAGTAAAATTAAGCTATTTATAGCTGTTTTATATTGTAAAAGTATTAATTTTTTTCAATAAACTGTAGTGTTTTTTTTAAAATAAGAATAAAAATGCATGCAACTGCAATCAAATATAACCCTTTCAACATTCGAGTGTGGCATTACACCGGTTATTTTACTTGAGCCTTCTCCATCCTTTACCACAGGCACGTATGACTGCAGTTGCTGGGACTCAAACTCGCAACATTTGGCTTTGAATGAATGGCTAGTCCATTTTGTAGCACTCTAATGATTACGGCTATTCGAAATATTCGGTTGTGGTGCCGGTGAAAGAAATATAAAGCCAGTTTATGAATTAGATAAAGAGCAGCATATGTACAAAAATTCTGGCAATAAAGGGATATGCATGTCCTTTTGCTTTCATTTGTTTCAGTTTTATTAATAATCTCCTTGTAGGTGTGACATTCTTCCTGCAGTCTTTTCATTTATTTTTTTTTTTAACACTGATAAGTAATCAAAACTTTGTAAATTAACCCATATAAAACTTCTTTTTTATCCTTGTGTAGTTTAAAACCATTCCTTTTTTAGGTAATGTGACGTGTCCAAAGCTTTGAGGTGATTATTATTCACTTAAATAGAGTATATAATTATATAACACCCATTTCTTCAACAGATGCCTTGATCCACAATAATGTAACATTACAAAATAACCAAGACTGACTGACTGATTGACTGGTCGACTGACCAAAGCAAACGATTTAGTTTGAAAATTCTTGTCTCAAGATGTTTTGTCTCTTTGACAGTTTCACCTCTTTTAATCTTCATTCAGGCTAACTAAGGAATATTGTACATTGAAACACCGTTTTGCTCTTGATCTGTTATGACTATAGAATCTTAGATGGAGGTAATAAATGGGAGAAACAAAAGAAGTTTGCATTGGCAAAAGGTAAAGGGGCGATGGCAGCAATTAGAAGCTGCAAATATAAAGTACCTAATATAAATGTTAAATGGCTGGAAAAAGTTTATGAGATGGTTGTGGAGGCAAAAATGATGTATGGTATAGAAATATGGGGATTAGATAGAGGATGGGAAAGTATAGATGTGGTGCACAGGATGTTTTGTAGAGAAATACTATGGCTACCTAAGTCAATTGTAACACAGGTAGCACAACTAGAGCTGGGCAGGGTGGCAACTAAGGGGAAGATAATGGAAAGAGCTTTGAAATTTTGGTTCAGAACTTTAAATCTAGGAAAAAGTAATGTGTTAAGACAATGTATTGAATACCAAGAGAATAGCTTAATGAATGATGGATGGGTAAGTAAATTACGGAACATTTTGGAGAAAAATGGGTTAGGAGATATATGGAGGAGAGAAAATAATGTGAAAATTTTTTGGAAAAAGGCGAGGAAAAGACTGGAAGATATAGAAATACAAATCATGTTCAGTGGGATTGCCGAAAAGAGCTCATTAGCTTATTATAGGCCAATGAAAAATACATGGGGTAGGGAAAAATATATAGACATAGTAAATAAAGAAGAGAGAGAATCTATTGCATGGTTAACAACCGGAGCATGGAGGCTAAAAGGGCTAAGACAGGGTATTCCTCAGAACCATTGTCCGATATGTGGTGGTAATGAAGACATTGAACACATAATATTTAAGTGCCAAGGAATAGAAATTTGGAGAAAAGAATTTTTTAATAAGAAGTGGTTGAAGGGGGATAGAAATACACTTATTATTGAAATGATATGTAAGGACGCTAGAAACATTGGACAGTTTTTGTGTAAAGTAAAATATAAATGGCTTTGGACAGTGGAAAGAGAAAAGTAAGAGGTAGTGCATCTTACTTTGAATGGAAAACTATAGTGAATGTGTGATGGTTAAGTAATCAATAAATGAAAAGTGAAAAACAAGTGGAAATGGGACATGAAAAAAACTGAAAAAAGAAGAGCAAGATAATTTATTGACAAGAAATTGTAAAATATAAATAAACTGTAGTGATTGTCTACTGAATGAGTGACCAGGGTCAAAGTGCAGTAGACAATCACATTTGTAAAACTCTTAGCACAATAAATACTATACTATACTATACTATACTATGACTATAGAATCAGTCTTCTGTTTTTGTATTCGTGCTTTAAACTCAAGGGTAATAAAACTGGCATTGGAACTATTTTGTTCCAATTTCTTTTGGGCTTTAAATATAAGATATCTACATACTCTTTGATTGACTTAGAAAGCAAGAAGGATCTATAATCCAGCATGAAAATGTGCACATTTAATATTGGAAAGTAATGCTCTATCTCATTATTTTCACTTCAGTCAAATGAAACTGAAGATTTCTATATTTAAACAACTTAGAATGCACAAGTATTCATAATAGTTATACTTTCTGTTCCAGTGAACCTCTTTTGTACCTATCATTTCTTTTCTGTTCTTAATTTTTAGGCAATTCAGAATTGGCGTGAAAATGACCTTTTACCTTGAAAAATTAAACTATTGTGCTGTAGGCAATCCTCCATATAAGCAAATCATAAATATTAGTAAATGACCAGCATATTTTCTCAGTTAAAACTAGTAGAACTAGGAGTTTTGCACTACCTAGTAAGACCGACACCAGTCATTTTGAAATGATGATAATCATTCCTCAATAATTTTCACTTTATATGTATTATATTGATCTTCAGTCTTCATTTTAGAGTTAACAATTGTTCTTAATGCTTTTGTTAATAAAACAAATATTCTTAAATAAATGAACTTAATTTCATCAGAAATACTACCGCAAATTATCACATTTTTATATTATCATTTTAGAGTTAATCTTTTTTAATGCTATTTACTCTCACTGCCTTTATCCTGTAGTAAAGGGGTGTAATCTATCTATCACTGTCACTATTCTCTTTGTCATTTGAAAGTTCATCTTCTCATAAATTGAAACGATCTTCCCTTTCTGATTCAATATCGGGCAAGGTTGAGAGTATGAGAATATTTCAACATCTCTCAGGTGTATCCATGCCATGTTAATATAGAAGAAACATAAATCACAAACTAATGGTAAGAGTTTTCAGCCTTTACACACATGTTACTGAAACATGATAGATTGATAAATAGCACTAAATGCTTTTTGAGTTAGCTTTTAATAATAATGGATTACTAATTTTTATTGTCAGAGCAACAAAGAAACTATTATTTTTATTACTAGAAACATGGAAGATGAAATGTGTTACTGGTCAAATTGAGTGGTGTGGTCTCAAAAGCTAGCAGTGTAAAATTAAGGCATTTATAATTATATTTTAAGAACAAAATTTTAAAGGGGTCTATAATTACTAAATTCATGAAGTTTCACCACTGGATTCAATAGTAAGCAATTCATTAGCTTAACAGATTTATTTTATTTTCTTTAACATTTTCTAATGCATGTTGTTGATTGCTTGGTATCATCATATACATGTTGAGACATGTGATAAATTTGGGCAACGAGCAAAAATAAACTATGCATTTCCGCTTAAGAAATAATGCTCTTACACTTGACATCTGAATAATTATTATTATAGAATGTAGGAGCTAAAACTTCAAACAAATATGTTCACAAACCACAGACATATCAGTTTGCAAGCATGTGTGATTAAGATTTGCAAATCATTTATTTTGTGAAAACAAAGCACAGTATATCCACTTGTTATAAAACCATATGTTCTCCACTGAAATTTTAACTGAATATTCATCAAACCATGGCTGCACCGAATAATACAAAATATGGCAAAAGACTTACTGCTACTGAAAGGAATAATACAATAATTATTAATATAGTTTATGCTTGCTTTGATGTGTTTAATTTCACATTTTATTTCTGAATTTCACTAATGCATAAGCTTTGCACGTACTGAAAAGTATATGCAGTAAACTGAACAAATGAGAAATTATATGCAGAGTATTTTAGTTTCTATGGCTCTTTTTGTTTACATATGTTTTCTGATAGCTTTAGGATAAAACCTGCGATGTAAAGAGTGCTTAATATGCAAACAAACGCGCCGCCCCAAACTTGCAAATTACGAGCCGCCACTGGTTGAGCCGATAAAGATTCCTAACCTTGGATTTTGTAAGTCTTGATTTTGCATTGTTTCTGGGAATTTCAAAACTTAATAATTCGTTCTCAAAATGTGGAAGATTATATATATATATATATATATATATATCACTCGGGACGTCCCGGGTTCAAACTTCCGGGGCTGATCAATCTGACCGAAGGTATTTTAGCGGTTTCCCTGGTTGCCAGGCGAATGCTGGGTTGGATAATTTGATCCGCGAATTTTCCTATCATCCCTTTCAGCACTACATTTCATTTCATTTCCTTCATCTTCACTGTCATACCAGGCATGGGCTGCTCAACCATCCTGGATATGCTATGATCCAGAGTTTGTTTGCTCCTCGACAGACTACTGATCCAAGGCATTGGCTTGTAAATCCTTGGGGTGTAGGTCCTACAAACAACAAAGAAGAGGGCAATTCCTTAAAGAAGCTATTACTACTTTTTTGTAGTAAGACGAATGTATGGTAAGAGATGGGGACTAAGACCTAGACTGCTACACTGGTGTATATTAAGGTAGTCAGATCATCATCACTGTATGGTGCCATAGTCTGGTGGACTAAGACACGAGAATTAAGCACCAAAAGCTAAACTTAGTAGGATCCAAAGGATGGCCTGTCTAGCAATAATGGGGCAATGGAAACACACTTGAGCCTGACCCCTTTGGATATTTATTGATAAAGGGGGAGGCCAGAATGGCTTTTCACAGATTCCAGCAAACTGAAACCAAGATTCCAAGAACTGTATCCGGAATCACGGAAAGAGACGACTTCGGAAAAACTTTACATTACCATAAGAAATTTAAGGTAACGATAATTGAAGAGGACTTATGGCAAGAATCCTATCAGAAACTACATGAGTGTTCTTTGATCTGGCTCACAGACGGCTCAAAAACGCCCAGGAAACGGATTCTGGGATATTTCGTTTAAGACCTAGGTGTAGCTTTAGTAATTCATTGGGTGTGTAACTATGGTATTTCAAGCTGAAGCATTTGCCATTCTAGAATGTGCAAAACAAACCTTAGAAGAGAGTATAAAAATAAACAGATCTTCATTTTCTCAGACAGCCAGGCAGCACTAAAGGCTCTAAACAGTTCTTTAGTGTCAGCTAGACTGGTAGGTGAATGTATTGCTGCCTTATCCAACCTGGCAGAACTTAACAAAGAATGTTTGTCATAGGTCCCAGCTCCCAGGGCATAAAGGAATGAGAAAGTTGACGAACTTGCAAAGCACGACATAGCTGAAACTCAAACCAGAGCCACCTCTAGGCACACCTAAGTGTTCCATTAGAGAGGCTATAAACAAACTGGTGTAAAAAACAACACTCTTTGACCTGGAAGAGGATTCCAGGAATTCGGCATGGGAAATTGTTTATCAAAGAACCATACAAACCTTTGACAGACTGCTTAAATGTAGTAAGTTTCAGTTACAAACAGTAATAGCCTTCGCCACTGGGCATGTACTAGTGAGAAAGCACCTACCATAATAGGAAGATTTGAGGGCAGCACAGATTAGATTGTGCGGACCGAGCGGGATGTCTCAGGTGGTACGTCTGTGGTCCGCATTCGGGAGGTCCCGGGTTCAAATCCCGTGGGCCGATCAATCTGACTGAGGTTTTTACGTGGTTTCTCTCAGTCGCTAAGGTAAATACTGGATTGAATATTTAATACCACAATCCAAAGTTACACCTTAAGTCTAAAACAGTAGTAAAAATGAAAAATAGATGCTATAGCATCGGACTGTAATCCAATTTATATTAAATGGCTGGAAAATGCCTAAATAGTCTTATTGGAGCCCCAATCTAGCAGTCAAATCTACTGACGTACACATGTATGAGCATTTGGAATTTGATTTACCACGGTAAGTGATGCGCTGAAAATTTCGCCGAATAGCCGACGAAGAAAATATTCACCTCGAAATCTTAACCCCCAAGGAGAAAAAAAAAAAAAAAAAAATAAAAAAAAAATTGAAAATTTGAAAGCTGACAATTCAAAATATCGAATCATTGTTACCTAAAATCTCTGCAAATTCAGATATGGTAAGTTGACGATCGTCACAAACGTCACAAATATGCATTTAACAAAACAAAAATGATTTGCGCAAGACACGACAATAATAGTATGCATTAGAATCTATAAAGAGGTGACTAGAGAAAATAACAACTAATCCAAGATTAAGGGTATATTTCTCTTGCACTTGTATGTGTAAATATTATTATAGTGAAACTGATTTTTAAAATGTGTACGAAAGTTGTCATCTGTGCTCTATCATAGTGAAAGTGATTTTGTTCAAAAGCGGAGAATTACAGGTAAGAGTGGCAAGCGAAATTAATGAATAATTTTTAAATGCACAGCATTTTTCACTAAATCTTAGAACTTTTTGCAAGTGTCGAATGTAGGATAAGTACATAATCTGCTGGAACAATCCTTTATTTACGCTGCAATCGTTTCATTACGTTATGCAATTATTAGATTCAGAGATGGATTTAGTCGGGACGGGCACTCAAGTAAGTTTTTAGACCTTTCTCTATCAATACATAGGGATGATATTTTGAGGACCTCCCCTCCTCCATCGGTGCTTGGAGAGCTCTTCGGTAGATTGCCCAAAAGGCCAAGTGTATGCAGGAGTAGAGCAGCTGAAAAATCACTGCTTAATGTCTTCCCAACCTTAACTTAATGAGAAACAGAAACACTTCGACAGAATGTGTCTGTTATAATTATTCAAGCAATATTTTATTAAAGCATGGCTGAGTTTTGAAAACTATAAACCTCTTTTTTTAATATAGACTTTCTCTTAACCTCCAAATTTTTAACCGTGATCACGCTTACTCGATTTTCAGTGTAAGAAAGATATCAAAGAAATTTGCTCCAGTATAAAACACATCAGTCAGCTGAAACTGGATAAATGCAATGTCACTATAAGGCATGCCCGTACCCAGAAAAAAATTTCGGCCCTGCTATAAGGTATCTGTTGCGTTGACATTTTATGCAATTTGTTCCGTCTGAGCCTTATTTCGACAGTTTAATTTGTATGAACTATTTAGGAATGAGTGTATCCATACTGTTCAGGTCGTGGTACTAGAGGTACATGGACCTTCAGAAACTCATTTAACCATTCTTTTGAATAACTGGTACCAACTGTATGCTGGTTTTGTATTTTTAATTGTCTTCTGGTTTGATTTACCACTGGCATATACATGCAAATGTACACATGAATTACCATACCATAGGTAGAAATTGAAATGACAGTCCCCTGCATGATGTACACTGCAGTGTTTTGGGTACCTTAGTAAGCATGACTACCACGGGAGGATGAACCGCTTCTTATCAGTAAAGTAACTTCTTAATTGGTCCCCAAGACCCTCTAGAGACTTAGCGCACTCAGTGCTGGATCTTCAAGCACGAGACAAATTTCATGTTAGTATTGGAAATCGAACACCTCTTCCCTCACAGATAGGATCGTGACTGCAGCACCACAGGGATGGTCGAAAAATATGCATATCCTAGGACCAAAAGCATATTCTCACCTTTAAGATGAACACCTTTGTCACAGAATGAATAAGCCTTATCACTGAGAATGGATTGTTATTTTAACGCAACACACACATATTTTTTTGTTTTTTGTTTTTCAGACGTGGCTTTGAAATCCTAATGCTGACTTTGCTTTACTGATCTTTGGTCTTCACCACTGCAGTAATTAGGAACAAATGTCCGCAAATGTTCTGAGAACTCAAACAGACAGTCTAAGGTTATTAAGGTGTAATTGGAGACTCAATTTGGTAGCAAGCAGTGGCCTAAATCATAGGTCTAAATTCTGGGAAGTACAGGAACCTGATATTGGAAAATCAGAGATTTCTCACGACCGTTACTGCTGCTACTACTACTACTACTACTACTACTACTACTACTACTACTACTACTACTACTACTACTACTACTACTACTACTACTACTACTACTGCTGCTGCTGCTGCCGCTGCTGCTGCCGCCACCACCACCACCACCACCACCACGACCACGACCACCACCACTACTACTGCTAGATAACAAGGATTTTGGTGATATTATAATAATAATAGGTGACGGCAATCTTTTATTTACAAATGAGCTTGTACATTGGGCGTTGGAGAGTTACTTCAAAAACAAGCTCATACGGCGATCCTTCTTCCCGAATCGTTCGATGACGTCGTACCACGTGTCTTGGCTTTCGACTATTCTCAGCGGTAGTTTTTCAATTGAAGCACAAGCAAAAGCTGATGAGAAATCTTTGAGCCATACTGATTCTCAAACACGTTTTTACACGTTTGAGACAAGAAAAACTCCTTTCAACTGAAGCACGCTTGCAGGAATGGTAGCAAAACAGTTTGCAAACTGGTTTGAAAGCTTCTGTAAGAATTTGTCCGTTTTATTATGTCATTTTTTAAATTAAGTCTCCTAAACTTACATAGTGAAATGTTTCTTTGTGCTGAAAAAAAAATACAATTCCAGTTCTACATGCAATTGTGAACACCATACGTTTCTAATAATGAGCCCACACAGTCTTTAGGAAATGTTGAGCATAATTGGCGAACTGAGTAGTATGACCTAATTTAAGGAAGAGCAGTTTATCACAATGTGAAAGTCTTGTTTAACGTTGCGCTATAAAATTATGCAATAGCTCGAAGTATATTTGTTTGTATTTTGTCATCAACGGATTAACAATGTATTCAGCTATCAGGTCAGATATATTCATGAACTTCAGGTTGCCCATTAGTTGAGCTTTTCATGGACATCAAAAGCTAAATCAATTTATCTTCACTTAGGTTTTTCATGTAAGTTACGCATTCTGAGACAACATTGCTGCAAAACTGTGCGTCAGTGTTGAAAAACAGAGAGAAGAAAAACAAAATCAAACTTTAGGATGCTATTTTTTAAATCACAGGCTTTGGACAATCAATAAAATTATATCAAACAGAACCTCAATTAAACCCGGACGGTTTTCATGAATGACAGACATTATTCTGGCGTTGCAGTTCCATCTGGTTTCACTGTTTGACGGAATGCGTTTACCAACAATACTGTCAATAAATTCGGTGCGTTTGGAAGACCGATGAAGGAAAGCAGGAATGGCCTTTCTTCAAAATTTCGTGTCGTTCAGTTTCACATCTTCTCGAAAACGAACCCTCTATGTCCTCACTCGAACGCGTTAGGTATATCATTTCTTGTATAGAGCCGGGTTTTATCCATATTTACTGCACATGGGGCAATAACTAAGTGAAAGCTTATTGGCGGCACCGCAGTGAATAACCTCCCACAGCATGAAAACCAGGCTGTACGGGTAAGACAGCCTTTACCCTTCTATTTCCAGCAGCGACGTAATGGTTATCATGGCAACCGGGCGCTTGCAGGCGCGGCGCATTTGTATTATGATGACTTCTTCCCTAGCATTTCCCGAGAGCAATGCTGGTAGTTTAAACAAAATAACAGAAGCTTACGTCTTTCGCCTTGAATGAGAAGTTCGCAAAAAGGTTAATTGTAAAATTAATGACTGCTGCTGCTGCAGCATGGCTTACTTGGGAAGGGAAGTAAAGCCGGTGGTCCCGTGTCGTAGATTTACGGCACGTAAAAGAACCCCAAGCCTGATAAAGAGGCCTCTGAGCAAAATTTCCGGTCTTCCACGCCCAATATAGAATGGGACGCTAAACCACAGTAGTTAAAGAGTATCCATAAATAAAACCCAATTTAATTTGTCATCGTAAACTCCGGAAGCGCTATCGGCAGATAACCAGAGTTTTCTAGAAGTTTCTCTCCCCACCTCCAGAATGTGGTTGGAGATAGTTCTAAAATGTTCTTGAAGGTTCCATTGACTATATAAGCGAGTGTTCTTGTGCAGTCAGTTAGTGAGTGAATTAGTGAGAGTGATTCTGGTGCAACATCAAATGTCCTACAAGTGAGTTTGTGGCAACAACTGTAACATGCAGTGAGTGCTGCTGCAGGAGAGATTGAAGAAGTCTTGTGTTTGACTCCCCAGTCAGTGAGCCGTCCGGAAGAAATGGCTATGTCGTGCATATTACATTATACTGCTACGTAAAGAAAGCAAGTGAAGTTACAGGGATATTGAACTAGTTTACATTAGTGAACTAACAGTGTGAACTTAGTGAAGTTGCAGTGAAGTTGAACTAGATAAAAGCAATGAAGTGACATTGAGTACATTAGAGAAGTGACAGTTAAAACTGGACAAACTCACAGTATTTCATACTGCATTTCATTATATGGCTTTCATATTTAACCCCCATAGTCACACCCATGGAGACAAGTGTTTACTTTTCAATTTTGCTACTTCTTGCAGATAGTTGCCTCGTTGCTCTTTGCAGCAAAAGAATAGACCTTTGTTGCAACTTTGTTTCGGAAACAGTATTGCTGGTATTTATTGACATATAATGCTTGTTTAAAATTTAATTCTCTTACCTTGATGAAAGATTCCCAAGAAAGTATCCTTAACAAAAGTATGATGAATAACCCTTATGCTAACTCACAAGGCTTCTTACTATTAACCTTGCTAGTGCCCGGAAATAATGAAGAGAATGGAAATAAACATTAAATGGGAGTTTTTATAGTGTCACACTACTGAATTAGCATCCCTCCATTGTATCAAACATCCATTCATTACAAGTAGGTACTGCTGCAGAATGCCCAGAAAATATCATTCATATACCATGGAAATAGTTGCATTTATTCATATTTTGTGTTAAAATTATGAACACCCACTGTACCAATATTACAGTTTCTTTTAATAACAGTAGGGTTATTTGAATCTAGCATTTTAGTTATATAAAATTCCAAAAATGCTTAAAATAAGTAAAACCTATATATAAATTTTCATGAAGATTATAAAATAATTGTTGTATGCTGTAATAAAATAAGAATATCCACAAAATGATATTTGGTTCAATATTCTGAAATAAAGAGTTTGGGATTTATGATTGCTTAAAATGGCACAATATTAATTAATGTGCTAAGTTTATCATTGGATACCATGACAACCAATGGGTCCTAGATGTTAATATTTGGTAAATGGTCTCTTTAGCATTCTTTATTAATATGAAAAATTACAATTGAAAGAAAAAATACAAGGTTTTTTGGTGCTCAGTGTTACTTCGAATCTCATATATGTGGTTCAACTTATTACTTTATTCACTTTTCTTATTATAAAAATAATTGAATGAGATTTATTCAACCAAAGAGCTCAAATGTATCCCATCATTAAATTAACAGTACCTACTTAAACTTATCCTGTTTTGCTGCACTTTTCCTTTGAGTGACAGTATTAATAACAGTTGAACACTGCTCACCTTTGTGATGCAGAGGAGGCATGTCTGCTCTACATTTTGGAGGTTCCGAGTTCGGGTAACTCAAAGATCTATGGACTCTGAGCTCTTTTGAGCACCCATTTCAATACTTCATTCATTTGCCATTTGGTATGAATTTTTTTTTTATTTATTTAGAAATTATCTACCGTACAGTAGTTTTCCTATAACCCATTCATACATTTATTTCTCCATAAATTCCTATCCTCTGTGTCTTTATCTGTAAGTCCACTAGACGCTATGCTTCTTCAGACCTCATTCATCCATTGTTCTCTTGGTCTTCCCTGTCCTCTGTTTCCTTAAAGTTAGCATTCTAGCATCATTCTTACTATTATATACTCTTTTTTACATCCATTGTTTCCTGAATTTTTGTATTTTTAATTTATCCCTTTTTTGACATTTGAGAAGTCCTCTGCCAAAAATCCATCTCTGTTGTTAATAATTTTCTTTCTTGTTACCTATTCATTGTCCACATTTCTGCTCCATAGTGTAATGTACTTTGTATACTATTGAATTATAAATGAGCTTTTTAGTTTTATGTATGTTTCTGCTCCATAATATCAAGTTCAACATTCCAATTGTGTTTCTTCCTTCACTTATTATTTTTTCTATTTTTAATCCTATATCTGTTTCTATGATTCATCCCAAATACTTAAATTTCTTCATTAATAATCTCTAGTTTTTCACCCGTGTTGATTGTTGATGATAAGTATTCTGTTTTGTTAAAGTTAATATTATGCCCCCACATTTTATATTCTTCAATTAAGTTTCTATCATGTATGAAGCATCCTTAAAGTTTTGTGTTATTATTACTTGGTCATCTGCAAAAAGTAATTGATGTAGGGTGCAATTTTGATTCATTGGAACTTCCATCATATTGCATTTGTTTGTCCATTGGAGTAAGCAAGTATCTATGTATATTTTAAAGCATACTGGTGATATACAAAATCGTTGTAGAGTTCCTTAGTGGTATAAAATTCCCTGAATACATAATTTCCCAGGTATATAGTTTTAATATTTCTATTGATATGATCTGCCTGGTTAAAAAAGATAAAGGATCTGGACAGGGTGGGAAAGGGAGGAAGAATGTACTTTAGAATGCCTTGCTCATTGTTAATAGGATTTCTTTCTAGGTATAAATTTAAGTGCTGATGGTTTTGATCATCCATACTTTCTTAATGGTTTGTTATAAATAATCCAGATTGCAGTTAGATGACATACCATGATAAATTTTATATATACTATTACATGCTATTACCCATTGCATTGCATAGTATATATGATGAAAGTGCAACAGATTAAGTACATCACTTTGAGTGTTTATGCTATTATATACTCTCAATGAGTAATGACAGATTTATACAATCATTATCATATACTGTTAGCATAAATTCACTGCTCTGCTCTTAAACAAATTAAAGTTAAAGTGGTTATAGAGTATTTTCTTTATAGAAAAAGTGCTTCACATGGAAACAGCCATTTTTAATATACCGGAAAAATTATAGTCATTAGTACACATGTTTTGTTGCAAAATAATAGGTAGGGTTGAAGAAATATGTATTAATAACATTGCAGGAACACAATGGAGATGGAAAAAAGAAGAAAAAAGATTAATTCTGATCCCAAAAGAGGCTATTACTCTGAAGCAATTGCCATATGTGGTGTAAATGATAAACCAAGAGAAGTAAAGCCGTCAGTACCAAAACAGACCAAACTAATATGGCAAACAAATACAGAACGCTATGCTCCAATTATTTCCAGTCTTCCAAAGCCATCAGTGCAAACATTTTTGGTATCAGAAGAAAGATGGATTACTTTCGGACCTCGTGATAAAATAGTGAGTGTAAAATGATTTTCAAAGTCAATTTACTGTTAATGGTAGAATTAAAACATAGGTGTGAAAATGAAGTAAAGCTTAATATGGCAAGTAATGGAAAGGAGCATAAAGATTTAAGGTTTACTATTATATTGCCTAAAAATATCTATTCTGGGTTTTGCATTCAGCTGCTAGTTAATACATGAGGTTATTCATAAGTTCTTGGTCTAACATAGGAAATAGAATTATATTAAAAATAGCCAACTTCTCTTTGCAAACCCAAATAAATAACCAAAGTATTTTCGAAATAGTACAGCAATAAAATTGATTTTTTGCTCTCTCGGCACAAACCAATGATATCAATTTTAGCATACTGTTTAGAGATTAGGTCAAAGCTGGATGGCTATTTCTCAATTCTTTAATATATTCACTACCAGCTATTTATAGTGGCATTTAAACCCATGAAACTACTATTTAAATAACCACAGATTTTTGTATATACATATGTAATATGGTATATATGAAGCATACACTCACATGACTTTCACTACTCATGAAACATTCACAAATATCTGTTATGCACTATAGCATGAATATAAAAAGTGATTCCTCTATCATGTTACATTATTCACAATATATTTTGGCCTAGGAGCGATTTAAAATTAAACAATAAGTAACTAATTATATAAAAAATCAAAAGTAGCATTCAAATGTTCAGCTGTCGATGGTCCTTGCAATAACAAAAAAAAAAAAGAAGAATAATCACGAACTTTCAAAGCATGTCCATCACATAGATTTTTCCAGTGGTAAGTTTTTGACTATGTCTAATGATTTCCCAGTAATATAAAATTTTAAAACTTGAGTTGATATGAATATGGCATTGCAGGATATTCATAGAAATTTCAAGATGTGCATTTCATTGGTCAAGTAACTGCAGTATTTTAATCAAAACTGTTACAGACATTTTTGACAAAATACATAAACATATTGAAAAATTTTCTATATAAAGCGTAGTTTGGAGTGGAAGGATTTTCTTGAAAACCTTTGTGATTAATTCTTGGAAGATGCTGAACTTAAATACAAAATTTATATTAATTTGAACTTTCTTTTGTTTTTGAGTTATGTTGTGTGTGCACATGCATGTGGCACATGTACATGCATGCACACACACAACACACACATACACACACACAACACACACATACACACACACAAAACACATATGCACATGCATGCACTTTTTGTAAATTTTCTTCACTTGGGTTTAGTGACCTCAAAATGCACATTTTGGGTGAAATCTCAATATCAAATTTTTGTATGAAATGCAATACTTTTTCTAACCAATATAGGTGCTTAGGTGGTAGAGAAAAAGGAACACATAGGAAAAGTAACATACATAATTAAAACAAAAATCATTTTCCATGCAATTAGTACCTTTAGAATTGAGTTTTACAAGTGCTGATACATGAACATAAAAACAAAAAAGCTAGTGCAGGTCTTTTTTCTTTACATATACATTATATACAGAGTTTCATTTAGACAAATGGCCATATTACTGGGAATTGCTTACCCTGCATTGTGCTGGTTTTAACCATTTCCTTCTCCTTCATTTTCCCTCCTCTTCAGGTGCCAGCTAATTAGTTGGTGTGAGTCTGTGCTGTACACAGGTTGATACATTGTGGCACTCCTGTTTCAGTGTTAGAGTGTGTTAGTGCAGTTATAAAGCCAAAAAGTTTTTATACTTTAGCACACAGAATCTTCATGTTTGATTTCTATGTGGCAGCAAATTCTTGTAGAGAAGTGAGACAGCAATTAATAGACAGATTCCTGCTGCTCTTGTCTTCACAAAAAAAAAAAAAAAAAAAAAATGATTCATAATCTTGTGAATAGATTTAGAGAAACAGGATCTGTTCTTAATAAGATACCAAAAGTAAATCATCATGTTATTAAAGAGGAAAAACTCAATGACAATGGAGAAAAGTTAGAGCGCAGTCCAAAGGAATCTCTGAGAAAGCTTGCACAACAATCAATTTCGTAAACCTCAGTTTGGAATGCCAGTAAACTTTTAAAGCTAAAACCCTCTACGATAACTGTAGTTCAGAAATTGCAATCACACAATAATGTGAGTAGAGTTAATTTCTGCAGTTGGGTGTCGGATAATTTTAATGATTGTTCTATTGACTGCATTTAATTTTTTTACGGACAAAAAATGAGTTCATTTAAATGGCCATGAAGAATTAATGAGTGTTATTACAAATTTCCTTAAAACATGTGAGAGATGTGTGGTGGCACAGGGACATAATTTCCAACATTTCTATAATGAAGGTATTGGTCAATGTAATGAAACTTTGCATGAGAAATCTATGCGCTTAAATTTAAAGGGCTATGAATATCCGACTTTGTTAGCAAACAGTGTGCTTCCCAATGCCAAGAAAATTCCTGTTAAGCTGGCCATGCATCCAAATGAAGACTCTGTACATGCTTAGGCTTTTCGCAGCTGGCATTAATCCAGCAAAATGTAGTTTCCGGGCTTTTGGCTGTTGATGAGAATCACCTAATGTTTGGCTGTCACTCTATAGGGTATGTTCAGAGGAACTGTGGCTCCTGGCTGGTACTGCTATCCTAGCAGTACTCCTGATGTTAGGTGAATTTTCATCAAAAAGCCCAAAATCTATGTTTTGCTGGAGTGTTCTGTGGTTTAAGTCTGAGTTTTAAAATCAGTCGTATACACACAAAAGCAGGTTAGCTGCTAAGCTATGTCTTTGGAGACCTTGCTCTTATGAGGTAGTTAATGTGTTATTCTAAAAATAAATAACCATCCAAGGTATAAAAGTACAGTAGTTGATTACATAATTATTAGAAACCTCAAATAATCTGTGTAGACATAAAAGCTGGTGGCAAAGTTGTTCAGCAAATTTTCTGCATATCATGCTTAAATGCCTTGATGGACATATGGCTCCCATGCATGTCTTGATTAAATGCTTTAACTTGCTTCATAGTAGTGTATGTTTTTAACTGGAGGATGGAAAATTGGAAGGGGGAAGTTGTAAACACAACAATAGCATTTAACTTCTTGTTTATAAGTGTATTTCACAAAACTTCTTGACATGTGCTTTATTGGCTTAAACACAAGAAAACTCACTGACATGCACTAAATTACTGGACAAGTCATAATAATTAACCTAATTTTTTTTCAGTCATTTCATTCTCAAACACTTAAGCCTCAAGTGCAGCATTTAAGTGAAGTGGAACCTGGCTCTGTTCCAAGAAAAGTGTTTATAGAACGACAACAAAGAAAATATTTCTCTAAAAACATAAAAGATTTAATATCTTCTTATAACATAACTCCCATAGAACTCATTTCACCAAGCACTATGGAGAGCATTTATAAGGATCAAGAAAAGTATGGAATATATAGCAAAGCAAATTTTCTTTCCTTAGAATTATTTGATGATGAAGATTATGAGGTTAGGTAAGGACATCTGTGATTTCTGTACCTATTTTATATTGTAATATAATCACTGGGAAACTGGGCAAGTGAGTTATTTTATCAGTTACTGCTTATATTATACACAGTGATGAAATGTTACATTTAAAATTAACAGGAAGTTTCCTGAATTATGTAAGACAGATACATAATGGCAATTTATAAACTGAGTGATGATAAAAACTGTATTGACCAATATTATTATTTTCAGTCTTCTTAAAATTTACAAAAAATATTCCACAAAGAATAGAACAAGCGCTTGAATCTCAATACATGCGCTTTAATCTCCAGTTTGGTTTTCAGGAAGGAAAAAAGTACCTGATGTGTTCGATTCACATGACTTTCTGTACCCGCTATTGATTAATTTTATAATTACATTCTACAAACTATTGTTATGAAAGCTTATTTTTCTACTTAATTCATGTTAATTCAGATATTTCTTTGCAGAAATAGTTTTATTACATATTTCATTATAGGTTTAAAGGGAATAGAGGAAAACAAATTTATATTTAGATAACTAAAAGTGACTAGTTATATAAAGGCCTGAAATTCCATACTATTCCATGGTATCATAAGTAACAACTAAATAGCAACTGCACTATAAAATGACAAACATAATAAAAAATTCAAACCAATAATAATGAATATTTCAAAAATAATTGATAGATACAACAAAACAATATTGGAAATTAATTGTGTGTTTTAGACATATGCACTTTTTGTGTAGTACATTTTGGTCTATTCTTAAAGTTTACTAGTTAATATAAAATTCCTTCTGAATAAAGAGGTCTTTATAGGTTACCCAATAAATTCAAGTTAACTCAAATATGAAGTCTGATATTTACCCGAGATTTCATTTTGATTTATGCTTTTTCTCTCTCTCTCTCTCACACACGCATGCACGCACACATGCACGCATTCACACACATACACACACACACACACACACACACACGTGCGCGTATGCACATACATACACCTTTTCATAAAAATGACTTTTTTAGATTCAGGGAACCTCTCAATATCAAATTTTTGGGTGGAATGCAATATGTTCACTACCTCCAGGTACATGGCACAGGAAGTAACAAATTATGCTCTTTTCTCTTTCATAGAAAATTTAAAAGAAAGAAGAAAAGAAAAAAAAAAGAAGAAAGAAGAGTTTTAGGCTTTTATTGATGATCTGCATAAAGCATTTGATATGGTTTATTATGGTATATAAATAGGGACTTATAAAAGTCCTGTTTTTTTGGGGGTTTTGAAGTGCAGTGTTATTTTTTCCCAAAAGTGGTATTATGTTTTATACAGTCAGAATATTAAATAGTATTAAATCTACAATGTTCAGAAAGTCAACAAATACTTGGAGCATGAAAATAATGTAGCAAACTACAGCAATAATAATACTTTGTTGCATCCACTAGACTGTTACAATAGTATCTGGCATTGTCAGTATTACAGTTAGATGTATTACAATTATTATGTATCACAGCATTTGTATATGCTTGTCACAATTGTTTACAAACCATATTAATATATATACTTATAATAAAATATTTAAAATGTACTATTTTACAATGTTTACAAATATCTATCTGTATCATAAAAGATAAAATTGATTAAGCAATTTTTTTAACTGTTTAATAAACTTAGACCCCATTGTTTGCTTAATTCTATTTGGTATTTTGTAATGGTGACTGCTAGGAGCACAAGAGTACATCAACATCCTAACTTTTGGCACCTTGCGGATATATTAGTTATTTTTTCTTTGAATGCTATTACATGTAATATAGGTATATGTGGTAATTTAAAATTTACTGCATTTAAATCTACTCTTCTAAATTTGATGAAATATGTGTCAACAGGATCCTAGCAAATGTTGACTTGTGGACATTCTAAGGAGTTTCTGCACATATGACATTATTATCTTATGGGGACAAATACATATCGGTCGTGCACACTTGAAGAAGTGCACAAGCGTGCCAAGTTCTTCCTAATTCTGTTTCCACTATCACTACAATTTTACAACAATGTCACTAGGTGGTAGCACACTGCAACATAAGATGGAATCACCTTTAGCAGAAGTAGAAACGTGCACAAGTGTGCAAGTTTTTCTGCACTTTATTTCCATTATCACTACAATTTTATGTCAATGCCATTAGGTGGTAGCACACTGTAGCAGAAGAGTCACTGTAGCGGAAGTAGAAATGTGCACAAGCACATCAAGTTTTTTCGGCACTCTGTTTCTACTATCACTAGAATTTTATGTCAATGCCACTAGATGGTAGCGCACTAGGGCAGAAGTTAGTGTCACTGTAGCAGAAGTAGGAAATGCTTACAAGTGTGCCAATTTTTTCCCACACTCTGTTTCACTATCACTACAATGGCACACTATGGCAGAAGTTAGAGTCATTGTAGCAGAAGTAAGTAACGTGCACAAGTGTGCCAAATTTTTTTTTTCTGCATTCTGTTTCTACTATCACTACAATTTTATGTCAATGCCACTAGGTGGTACCAGACTATGGCAGAAGTTAGAGTCACTGTAGCAGAAGTAGGAAAAGTGCACAAGTGTGGTTTCTCCATACTATCCATCTACAATTTAATTTACACATTACTTCATTCTTGCCCTTACATGGTGTACTTAATTATGTATGTAACAAGTGCCTGCAGCTGTATCCTTTTGTTCATAATCGTAACTATTATGCAGCATAACTACTTCACATTTTCAGGTCTGTCTTGACTAATATTTGATGAACACCCAAAATGTAACTCAAGAGCCACTGCTTTTAGTGCCTTTCTGATCACATATGAAGTTTTGTCAAATTTTGACACTTCTGACTAATTGAATAACTTTAAAAATATATAGCAAAACAACAGTTAAAATTCTTTCATTTTTAAATACCTCTCTACATGAATCCCTAGATTTTAGTGAACATACAAATCTTATACACTTCTTTTCCAATACCAATAATCACTTTAAATTATCTTTACATATTCTACCCTATAATTCAATGGCTTAATTAAAATGAAAATAAATAATACCATAATAAATCAATTTTAAATTAGATTTGTTCAAATAAAGTGCCATATAATTCAATAAATATAGGCCTTGCTAATTTTATTATATATTTAGTTTACATGTTTTGTCCATGATAAATTTTTATCCATATGTAGACCAAGGAAGTCCTTAATTCTGCATTTCTCATATTAATTCTGGAGATTATTGATTTTAAAAGATATCATGTTTGTCTTATCTAGATTATTAACTGTTGTTATTAGCAAACAAAATTAAGTATTACTTCTGTGCCAGAATATATATTGGTAAATAAGCTGTCCTGTGATTTTCTCCATCAAAGAATTGATGTGTCATCAACATATGAGACAGTTTGAACATTATTAATAACAGATAAATCATTATTGTACAATGTAAATAATAAGGGTCCAAGCACAGCTCCCTGTGTGACTCCACATTTTACAGTTGCTAATGAGAATTCATATTTTGTTTCTACTTGATTTGCTTTACACATTATTTTTGTACTTTGGACCCATCATTCGAAATATCTCCTAATTAATTGACCTGCAATCCCTTTATACCATAGTGATCCACTTTTCCCAATAACAATTGATCAACACTGTTGAAGGCCTTGAATAAATCCAAAAAATCCACATTATTTGATTGATGCCTTCCATTTTTGCAACTAATTTATTTGTGAATTCTACAGCAGCAGTAATAGTAAAGTAACCCTTTCGAAAACCATGCAGGGATTTAGATAAAATTTTGTTATTCTCTTATAATTCTCTTTAATATAACTAGATATTTCAAGGATCTTTCAAGTAAAGTAAACAACTTATTCCCAAACACTATCAAGCAGGTCAACATTATATTGAGAGATAAATGGGAGTGGGATGCAATGACATATACAAGCAGAACAAATTTCACTCTAGATGCCTAATTCTATGCATGCATTTTTATATAGGTTTTATCAAACTGAGAAAATGTTTACTTGCCAATGAAATTGCCATCATGGCTAAATTATGTAATCTATTTTTACCTCCTCTACTACATAATAGTAAGTAGGGGAAGTTGTTTTCCACCCAAAAATTTGATGTCATGATTTCACCAAAAATATATGTTTTTAGGCCCCCAGAGTCTGAAAAAAGCATTTTTAGAAAAATGTCCATGTGTGTGTGTGTGTGTGTGTGTGTGTGTGTGTGTGTGTGTGTGTGTGTGTGTGTGTGTGTGTATCTGTATCTGTGACAGCATAACTCAAAAACGAAAAGTCGGATAAGTACCAAACTTGGTATTTAAGTTCAGTATCTTCCATGGATGTGATACAAAGATTTTCAAGTAAATCCCCCAACCTACAACTACCCTTTACATGGAAGTTTTTTCGAAAATTTTGATTTTCTAAAAAATGGCTCTAATGATTTTGATTAAAATACCATATATTTAAGATATTGATAGGACAAATAGAATGTATATCTTGAATTTTCTGGGAGTAGCCTTTGAAGTCCTTTTCATTCAGAAGGAATTGGGTATAATTCTGTATAACTGGTAAGTGTTAAGTGATAGATGAAAATGTAATACACAAGAAATGTAAATTTTGTTAAAACACAATTTATTTCAAATAAGTTTTTTGTGGCATAAGCCATTTCTGAGATATCCATTAATGCTTCGATTTGTTCGTTTCTTGGTCATTCTTTAAAATCCTTTCAACCTTCAGTTGTTTCTTGCAATTGCATATAAATAGTATGGAACTTTAAGACCAGCATATTGGGTCCAGATCTTAAACATTTGACTATCATTGTTCTGTTTGTATCTATAACCGAATGTGTAATGTAGCTATTTCTGCAGAGGTTTCCTCTGCATCATTTTTAAAATAAGACATTAACTTCTTCATGTCATTAGCTTTATTTTTGTTTATGTAATTCAGGATGGAAGTTGAGGTGCTTCAAACATTATCAAAGCACTTCTCTTTCCAGGTTTCAGCACTTCAACTTCTATCGGTGATGCAAAGTAAATATTTTGAAAAAGGGCATTGTCTTAGATCTTCTTACATAATGAGTACTCTTGTCTCAGATATCTTAAAAGGTAATTTGCTTTCATCACATGTTTGGAGACTGATTTTATATTGCAACTATACCAGTCTTTATCCCAAATCTCAACCTCCCCACACTTTTCCAGGATGTCACAATATTCTGAGGGCAGAGTGATTGTTTCATGTTTTCTTAGTTCTTTTTCAGTAAGTCCAATAAACCTGTCAGGAAGAAATCAGGAGGATTATTGGGAAGTAATGCTGAATTTCATTAAACACATTTGAGCTTTCAATGTAACTCATAAGCAATGTAAATCCATCATTATGGAGTTTTTGTTTTGGAAGCCTCAAGAATCATAAAATAATCTGAGACTAAGTTCTTTTTGCATCTTGTTTCATTAGATCTTGCTCTAAAGAACTTAAATAGTCTCTCACAGTAGATACAATTTCATTTGCCCTCCATTCTGAGTTAGTCTCAAGCCATGTGCAGTTACTTTAAGTCTATACTGCTATACAACCAGATTGTCTGGAGTAAAATACTTCTCCAATAGATAGTTTGGGTAAGTATTAATTCTACTGGCAGTCAAAGCAAACTGTCATGGTATTGTTTTTATTTTCATTTAAAATATTGAAAAACATTTTTGACCCTATTTTATGCAATCTATAAACTGTTTGTACATTATTTTTAATTCTAAATCTTGAGATGACTTTAACTAAACAACAAAGTATGCATAAGCTGAGCAACTGTCAATATGAGAATTTCCAAAGCCCAGGTTAAAATATTTTAGAGTACCTTTTTATACTTTGAAAGACAGCAGCCCAAGAACCCTTGTCTAACTCGAGAAGATTTAGCTCTGGTGAAGGATTGACTGCTTAACTTTATTTCTTGAGTATTGAGAAGACCTGTATTTATACTTATGTATATCCTTCTTAATGAACTGCATGCACTCTTTGTCCCTTTCCTGCAGCTTGCAAGCTCATTCACCTTGATTTTTCTTAGGTGGTACACCCTCCAGCTTATATGTTTTGGGAATACGCATGAGTTTGTCTCTGGACATTCCTGGAAAATATATATATGAAATAATATAATGTTTTCATACAATTATTTTCATTCTACAAACTTTTTGTTTAGGCTATAAATAAATTCAGGCTTACCTGCCACTTTTCTGAATGTTGAGGCATGCACAGGAATCTCTCAGCCTTCTTCTTCTTCTCTTATGTAGTTTGAGACTGGCGCAGATCTTAGCTTACTTTTATCATCTTCCTTCCCTCTACATCTTTTAGACAAGTTCACTCTCATGTATCATAGTAAGAAATTGCCCCATTCAATTTTTGCCTTATTCATATATAGGCTGTGTCTGAAGTGAAAAAGAGCATTGGCTCTGCATGTTATTTCAATATGGTTACAGCCTATATTCAGATGTTCATTTGAGAATGCAATCGTACACCTCTTTTGATGTTGATGACTACTGCTTCCTATTCCACTTTTCACCTCATGAACTGTTTCAGAATATACCGAATCTTATAACATCTTAACCCTTACGTGGTAGGTGAAATAATTGTGACATATGTGCTAGGGTGGGGTCAGATTGACACAATGAACAACCATGTGTGAAATACGGATGTTGTTTAATCTAATATTTAAAAGAATGCATTATAACACTCAAATAACATCATTTTAATATTCTTAAATGTTATATAATCATAACTGAATAGAAATAATCTCAAAACAAAACATAATTTATAAATACTGTTTTCAAAACCAATCATGTATAAGGTAAATCAGTGTCCAACAATAAACTCTCTGTATTAGAAATATTTAAAACTGAAACAAGGCAGTCTTTGCATACTTCTTTTTACACAGCCTCCACACAGTGGCATTTTGCACTTATCACAACTAGACCTAGCTTTCCTGTCTCATTCACATGGACATGTTGCACGTCTATTTGATCTGTTGCATCACTCATTTTCAATATTGTCTGTTGTAGTTTACAAGGGAGTTCTCTCACCCAACTTCCTCTATTAAGCACAGGTTGAACTTCCAGTTGTATCCATAGTTATTTTCAATCATGAATTACTCATAGATTTCATTTTATTCCTCTTCAATGAATTATTCATTGAAAATTTACAATATTTCCTTGCTATACTGAACCTGTACAGAACTTTGTTCTGTATTTAAAAGCAAAATTAAGCTGTATGCAATGTTTTGTTTTAAAACAGCAGGGGGAAAGAATATAATCTGCAGCAAGGAAAGAAAAAAAATTACCCTCAAGGTGGTGTGGGATCACATGAACCAGAATAACATCGACACAAACAAACAAACATTGGTTAACAATACACTAGCACAGCTGCACTTCCATCTTGATTGGTATTCAACAACATACTGAAGAAGAATACAGAGAATGTTAGGCATAACAAATAAATTATGGATTGTTTGTAATGATTTTAATAACAGCATGGGTCATTTTGATTCCACCCTAACAGTTGAGGGTTAATAATGAAGTTCCACACAGGAGCTTTCTACCACAGCTGCTAATCTTACAAGGAAACAATGGATGAACATGAAAGAGAATTAAAGTGGAAAACATGCATTGTTGTCCAAAAATCACTTAGCAAGCAGTTAGGTTTTCTTGTTGCATGTTCCAATTGCAATGCAAATACAATATTGTATTGCCGACAATAAACACATGTGATGGTAAATGCTATTAAATTTAACTTTTAAATTTATATTCTAAGTTTCAACCATGCAGTATAAAACAAGGATTAGTTGAGTTTTGTGAAATCTTGAAAAGTAGACATGTTGGGTTGTATGAAAATTTGCTATATTCAGGCGCCTCTTATAACTGCGAATATTCAGTTTTATTGCATTTTCTGTTAACAATTGCATGAAGCACATATTAAACTAGCAGAGTCTGTTAAAAAATGCACTTTGAAAAAATAGCGTCGACAGATAACAATTAACTCTATAGTGTGGTTAACTAAAAGGAATTAAAAGTACAGTTGAACTTCACTTATATGTTATTTACTTATACGTTTTTCACAGATATATGCTAATTATTTTAGGAACTGAAATTTACCCATTAACATTTAGCTCAATTATATATTTTTGCTTTTCTCATTAATATGTCACATTCTTCTGGTCCCAATGTATGAAATATCTATATTAATTTACTTTCTCATTTATATGTTATGTTTATTTTAAGATATTATATTATACATGATTTCCATATACCGTATCTTTGCTGTTGCAACACAAAACAGTAGCATGTTGGGTGAGGCATTAATATACATTATTATTGCTGTGCATGTGTTAAAAAAAATACAGTTGGGAAGATCATTCCTCTCCAGGTTGTATCTGATGATGTTATAAGGATGGCAATGAAGAAGTAGGCCTAAATAATAAGTTTTCCCAGTGTGTATCTAGAAATTACACAATGATTTCTGTCATTGCAAAGATGACAGCACATCTGTGATTATTGCATATAATAAACTAGTGTATGACTGTGGAAAACTCAAAGAAGCAAAGAAAAATTGACAGTTTTGTTTTTAAAGCAATGTAAATCATCATATTCTGATTTTTTTTGGAGGGGGGAGAGATTAATTATGAAAAACAGTACTGGTATGCACGTAAGTACTCTAGATAGTATATTATGTTTTATTATTTATGCTTTTGTTTCACTGATTGCTTTCTTATGATGTGGCACATATATATTTTACATTACTCAATATGAGCGGGTTGGAAGTGACGCAGTTAGCAAGGGTGCGTGACTGCATTTAAATTGTTCTAAAAGCCTTGTAAACGGGTTCTGAATGGTCCATTATCAGAAGTTGGGGTGGGGGTAAACAGTGGCTTGCCAGGGTAATTTGTGTAGCCGTTAGTGTGGGGTGAGAACAAGGTTTGTAGTTGAAGAGGAAGGAAGTGTTTTGGCCTGTCTCTCCAGCGGTGACCAAAGAAGATGGCTCCATCACACAAGGTAATGTACTGTTAGATTTAGGTATTATTAAAGTAAGATAATGTGAAGTTTGGTTAGTCTTATGTATTGTGCCTTGCTCATTCACCTTTCCTTCCTGAAGTTATGATAGGATTTAGGATTAACTGCTAAACATGTCCTCCCCTGTAGAATTAAATCTGTAGTGTTGGACTTCGGTTTGAAATCCTCTTGCAGCAAAGCGAGTGTAATGTTATTTTTAGGCTTATTTAGAGACAGGGATAAACAATTCATAATTAGTTTCAGTAATAATATAATAAAACAGTTTCGGTTTGATAAGAAAATTCACTTTTACGTTTTCTCATTTATATGTTATTTTAATCTCCCTTTGAAAACATATGACTGAGGTTATATTGTACTTGCAGCATTGCAAATCCCCTTTAAGGTACAATGCATCAAGTAAAGAGATTGCCTTGGAGGTTTACTAGGTTATATGAGTCAAACGAGAGAAGTTTAATCTACATACATCTTGTCATAGCAACCAGCACAATAGCAATACATCAGAACAGAAAGTTAAAGATCTGTGGTTTGAATCTCAGCCATGGCACTGAAAGTTTCTTCCAGTCTCGGCCAACACACAACCAATGTCAAATAACAACAGATGAATTTTGATGTAATGTTTAGCAAATTTAATAAAGTAGATGCATCTTATATTACAGATCTCCAGAAGACTGGATGGAATCAGGTTTACTTGATGGCATTCAGTACCCTGTGCCAGCTAAAGCATTTCTTCCAGTTCTACAAACTGCTGAAAATGCACAGAAATCACTGCCTCTTTCTTCCCTCTTTGACTGGGTTGACGTTGCTGTTAAAGAATACTTTCCTAAAGATAAGCTGTTTAACTGTATGCATTTAGAGGACTTATCCCAGTCATATTTACTACCAAGAATTTATGTAATGTTCAAAGCAGAAGATCCTGAGAATTTTGCACGTAGAATTAAGCAAGCAATTGACAGTAGAAATTCTGCACAGAGTATAATCAGGTAAGACATTCATCTGATAAAATTCACAGTTTTAATACTAAGTAAACTTTACTTAATGTGTGCTAAATATTACAAGGTTATGTAAATAATTTGGTTATTCATTATAAACTGTATAAAAAAGAAACTGGCAAGACCAGATACAGATTTAAATTTCATTCAAAGGAAGCTCATAGGTTGAGACAAATGAATAAATTTGAAATTTGAGTCAGTTTGTGACACATGCTTCATTTACTACTTTTATTGACAGCACATGTTTTGGGAGCAATTACTTCCATTATTAACCGCAGGTTAACTGCATGTAAGTTAACCCTAGACTCTATGGAGCTCATTTGAGTATTGTGTTTCATATGTTCATTCATTATCCATTTGGGCCTATCTGGTACAAGGATGTTAAACCTAGGTAAAAGATTCAGATGTGTTGCATTCACATGGCTTTCTCTACTCATTCTAAACTATTCTTACAAAAGTTTCTTTTTGTCTATTTCTTGTTAACTGAGAGAAACTTTCATTACCTACACATTTACACATTCTGTTGTAGGTATAAGAAGAATACAGAAGGCTGAAGTGATAGACTTTTAAAAAATGAATTATTATGTGATAGCTTTGAAGTTCTAAGCTCCTTGCATGACCATAAGAAAAAACTAATAGCGACTTACCACTTGAAAAAAGTATAAGTATTTGAAAACTCAAACCAAAAACAAAGAATATCTCAGAAATGATTAATGCCACAAACGATTTTTTTTATATAAATTGTGTGCTTTAATGAGATCTACATTTTTTGTATAATAAGATTCTGTATATTTCTTATGGTTTACCAAGTAAACTATGTCATTCGGAATGAGAACTTCACAGGCTACTCCCAGAAATTTCAAGTTTGCATTTTATTTATCATGCAAATATCCTAAACATATGATATTTTAATTAAAATTGTTACAAATCTTTTTAAGAAAATAAAAATGAATGAATGTTTTTCTGTGTAAAGGGTAGTTTGAGGTGGGGATTTTCTTGAAAATCTTCAAGTTGCATCCTTGGAAGACACTGAACTTTAATACCCAGTTTGGTATTTAACCAGCTTTCCATTTCATGTACACTCACATACACTCACCTTTTTCTAAAAATGCTTTTCTTGGGATTCAGGGGACCTCAAAATGTATATTTCTAGTGAAAACTTAGTATAAAATTTTGGATGGGATACAATACTTTTTTTATATACAATAGGTAAGCAAAAGCAGAGTGTATGATTTAAAAGCTGTTTATAGCTGCAAGTTTGAATTAATGAATTTGTACATTTGTTTATTCCTTTTACTATTTATTCATTAATATTTCACTCACTCACTCCACTCACTCACTCACTCACTCACTCACTCACTCACTCACTCACTCACTCACTCACTCACTCACTCACTCACTCACTCACTCACTCACTCACTCACTCACTCACTCACTCACTCACTCACTCACTCACTCACTCACTCACTCACTCACTCACTCACTCACTCACTCACTCACTCACTCACTCACTCACTCACTCACTCACTCACTCACTCACTCACTCACTCTGTATCATTTTGGTAATGAGTCAGTATAATACTTTTGTTATTTATTTGAGTAACCTAGGCAAACAAAGCATGAAACTTTACTAATCTTGTCTTGTTTTTTCAATCAGGTACCATTTATACGTTGACTGCCTAATCTTAACAGGCATGGATGACATTGAAGATGAAACCATTACACGTGTATTTAGCTTGGCAACTTGCCATGGCAGGATACAGTTTCCCAAGGACTTCACAGAAAGGGTAATATAAAAAAAAATAAATAAAAAGATAGCTCGGAGTGTGGGGATTTTCTTTAAAATCTTATGTCACATCCTTAGAAGATGCTGAACTTAAATAACAAGTTGGGTTTAAATAGCTTTCCATTTTTGAATTATGCTGCTCTCTCTCTCTCTCTCTCTCTCTCTCTCTCTCTCTCTCTCTCACACACACATACATGCACACTTTTTTTTTCTTTAATGATTCTTTTTTGGATTCAGGGAGTCCCAAAATGTGTATTTCCGGTGAAATCTTGGTATCAAATTTTAGGGTGTAATGCAATACTTCTTCTAGTAGTAGAGAAAGTAAAAATGAATTATCAGCGTTAATACTGTAGATCCATTTTCGCTATCTGGGACAAATTTAAGACCTAAATTTTTTTTTAGTAAAAGCTATTTTTTCTGGGTGGTACATAGTTGCCAGAGAAAATACAATTCTGGACCTCAATAGCAGAAAAGCAGATACCTACCCATTTTTCTATTTTTCATGGGATAAGGAAAGAGGGAGAAAGAAAGAGGGAGTTACAGAGAGATGGAGAGAGTTAGAGAAAGGCATGAAGGTTAGGATTCATTAAGGCTTATACTTATCAAAACACTGGATCTATTTCTATGCATTTGTAAGATGCTTTCTACCCTGTTGATTTTAAAGATAACTTTTATACTAATGTATTTTTAAGGACATTAAAAAAGAAAAAAGACAATACAATGACAATTTAATTTTTATTTAGTTCAAATAAGATGAAATCAATATTTATGTCAAACAGAAACAGGCACAACAAAAGTAATAATAATAAAAAATAATGGTTAATGCATAGTAATGAATGAATGAATGAATTAATAATAATAATAATAATAATAATAATAATAATAATAATAATAATAATAATAATAATAATAATAATAATAATAATAATAATAATAATAATAATAACAACAACAACAACAAATATGGTGGGGATGATGCTTATGATAATATTTTCTTCAAATTTGATCCTCATTTGTTACCAGACTATACTAAGTATGGGATAAACCTGCTAGGTACTTTGTTTTGGGTTCCAATTGAAGAGCACTTTTTTTTTTCAAAAATCAACATGTACATAAAGTGTAGTTTTGAAATTTTGAGATACTTATTCAAATTTTTCTGCTTACTCTTAAAACTTTTAAGAATTTTTAGTTAGATTTTTGTTATAAAAATGCTCATGCTAACATCTTTAAGACAACAATACCTTGATTTAGAAGAAAATACTGTAATCTAGTTTATTTCAACTCGATTATGGAAATTTTTTTCAAAATCTGATATCTGCATGGAACAGTGTTCTAAAACTGCGGATTAAATTTTTATTTGTTAATCACTAAAGAAGTTGTGCATTTTTTATAATTGTTATATACCTGGCATATTTTCAGGCAATTACTCACTGTTTATATTACTCTATTTATGCATGTGGTCTAAATCCAGAAACTTCTCTTTAGAAGTACAAAATTTATATTTCTTTAGAAACATTTAACATTCAATGTCAATATACATAACAGAGCAACAAAGTTACTTTAGAACAGAAATACTTTCAAATAAAAATAAGAAGCTCAGTTCACGTCAACAATGCTATGATACTTAAAAACAAGTGGTTGTAGATAAACATGTTAATTTATGAGGCATCCAGAAAGTCAGAATACTTATTATTTGAAAACATATGCTTTGGCATCATCAGGAACTGAAAATTACTGCATTAATTTTCTAACATCCTGTTTCTTTTCCAATGACACATGATTCAATTTGGAAAATTCAGTGGTTTCAGCAAATACTTTTAGTCTTTAACACGTTGTTTAGCACTTCACATTCAATGTTTGATCCAAAATAACTAGATAAAAAGAAGCACTTTATTTTCCCTTTCAACATTTCCTTTTTTAGCATAAGAACCTTTGCTGCCAAAATCTGAACCTGTAATTTAGATCTCAATGCCTTCTTAAAATCAGTACTTTCCAATCTGGACCAAGCATTTGTATCTTTACATGTTTCTTCTATATGTCATAGTGTTGTTGAAGAGAAAGAATTTCTGTTTTAAACCTATAAAGTTTCTTTATCCAACCAAATACCCAATCAGGCATATATGTAGCTATGGCCAGGTACAGAAAGAACCTGAGATCAAATCCTTGAACATTTTGCTCTTCTATAAAAAATGCATCAGTACTGCAAGCATTGTATAATTCTTGTTCTGAGCTGCACAGTTACCAGCAAACAGCAGAAACTTTTACTTTTTCAACCCCTTCTCTATCAAATCATGTTCATCTTGTTCCAAAGGGCGAAGAACATCAGAGAATATTTCATTTGTTCTTCAACCTGACTGTATCTCTAACCAGATATAGCTAAAGATGTCTTTCAGATTTTAATTACTCTTATGTATCATGGCCATTAGATTGTACAGCCAAACTTGCCTGCTGTAGAACACATCTGTGATGGATATTTTGGTGTGGGTTGATTTTGCTGAATATCAAAACAGACTTTTACAGTACTATGTATCATCCTCAGTTTTTAGCAGCTCATAGAATATGCTAGTTTTCTTCATAAGGCTGTTACTCATCATTTCTCTTGTTCAGTGAGCAATAGACATTTCACCTTTACATCCAATCTTTTACAGGTAGAGCATACATCTTCTTGCAGACTAATGAAGTGAATATAAAACTTTAAATAGAAAAAAAATTCTTTAATATTTAGGTATAGAACAAGTTAGCAAACCTTTCTTCTTTTGTTGTGCATAAAGTATTTTCCACATTTTTCCTAAATGCAGTTCTAGAGGCAAGTAGAGTCTACATGGCTGCTTCCTACTGTGTTGGCTTTCACTATACTTAATACTTTTAATGTGTTTAATAATTTCCTCAGTTCACAGATATATCAGTTGCAGTACTTTTGTCACTTTCATATTATTCTCCAGGAAAGCAAGATGACATTCTTGCATATTTTACCAGTATCCTAATCCTTTCTTTCCCTCTTTCTGGAACAGAGTGAAGAAGGAAGGTTTTAATACATTAAAGACAATGGGATATTTGAGTATATTGTATCTAAATCTCAGAAAGCTACTGCTTTGTTAAGAAAAAGATGTATTAATTACCATGATTCAGGTGAAAGTGTTTGCACAAACAGTAACAAGGTTAACTGAAATAGTTTTTAGTGAAGAGTAACATTCCTATTTTTCTGAACATCATTAGCTTTCTACAGTTCTCCTTGCTGGACTTGGCATATTTATATGATGTCACAAGAAACCATCTTTCTCAGCTTCTGTTTTGTCCATATAAACCTCCAAATGGCAGCATTAATAATTTTGTCAATTTTATGTATAATAGTTTATAGAGTAAAATGGAGTGAAAACATCTATTTTAAATGCATTATATAATTGGAATACCATAATAATAATAATAATAATAATAATAATAATAATAATAATAATAATAATAACAATAATAATAATAATAACAACAATGATGATTATGATAATGATAATTGAAAGCAAATGGTTATGATCAAGTTCTTGGGAGGTTTGTTTAGCAGAGAGAGGCCTTTCCTTCCCTCCCACTTTAAAAGTGAAGCATACCCTTTATTGCTATGTTAATGAGCAGGAACTATAACAACCTCTGAATGGTTAAATATTAACAGTCTAATGTTATTGTTAAATTTTTTGTTTAGTTAGAGCTACCTGCTACCTATCTTACATAATAGGTACTGTAGTACTACATAATTATTATAGCACTAACCTTTCAGGTCATTATGCATCAGTCTCCCTGCTTCACATCTAACAGTTCTCATGCTTGAAGCAGTTACTTCTTGATACCATATTCACATCCTATATTGGATCTTACTTCCCTTCCCTAAAAAGCTGTGGGATCTTCATCTCACTTACTCTCTTTAAAGAATAACTTCTTCTGCTTCTTCTTCCTGCTCCTCTTTCTGCTTCTTGTAATCTGCTCAATTGGGATAGAATATTTGCCACCTTCATTCATTGTGCCTTACATCTGTCATTAACATACTTTACTTGGTGCTAACATTTAGCACAATGATTAGTGTTACACACAAAAAATGCACCAATGTTTTATTCATCACAGATATAGGAATACCTTATTAGAACACCTTAATTGTAGATAAGATTTGTGAAACTCCTGTTTCTAACCACTTCTGAGTGCAATAGAAATCAGAATGTGGAAGAACCACTGTAACCATTGGAAAGGCAGCTACCTAAACTATACAAAACCATAAACATCTCAGTTTTACCAAAACCGTGGTTATCAGCATTTGAAAACAAAATGCTCTTCATTTGGTTGATCAGTATTCTTAAAAAATATTCCTAGAACATGTACTTCTAAAATCAACATGAAGATTTCATGTTAAAAATTTCAGTCTATTTAATAAAGTAGTTGAGAGAAACTGATTTTCCATGTCAAATCTTTTAATTTTGCAATGTATAGGTAACTGAATGACCTATACAATGAAAAGTCGTGATACAAATTAATAATTTTAAAAATTAAAGTAGAATAATTGATTTACATAATCACTAGTGATCTTCAGCCCTTTTCCTTCTGAGGTACAGAGTTTGTTTAAAGAATATATAAGAAATGTAGCATTACATTAATTTTGCTTGCATCTATAGGATGGAAGCAATTAAATGCAAGTATAAACAATGAGAAGTTCTGAATATCAAATTAGGATCCAAAATGTTAAAATAAGAGACTAAAAGGTTAGTATGCTGATATACATTTAGTAAGAAATGAACGTAATATCTAAATATTTAAAGTTTAAATGTTACTGAATGCAAATAAAGTAATGCTTATAGTCATCAAGATTCTTTGTCATTTGCAGCTAACACATGAGTTGAGCTGCATGTATAAGAAAAATCTGGGAGAAAACAAATTTAGGAACACTGTACGCCAATATCCACGAAGGTACAGCTTCATTACTATCCCAGTTCAAGAAGAAGAGAAGGTTCCATATAAAGGTAGGGGAGCCATGGAATCAATTAACATCACTCTCAAGTACATTCATTCATATAATTCATTCACGTGCAATAATGTTGGCACATAAGATCACCAAGTGTTCCTGTTGGTTGGAATTTTCTTATATTTGAGGCTGTGGAATCTTGTTTCTTATTTACCTTATGAGGAATGTCCAGAATGCTGTATTTTGGACATCGGATTAAGGATTGGAATTCTCAAAGGTATTAAGTGATAAAATTTACAAAATTGAGATATATATTCAGAAAGGTACTTTAAGCCAAGGCCATTTTCCTTTCAAAAGTGCAATGTTCCTGTTTGTTGTCTTTGAGTTGAACCTGATGCTTATAGATGGCACTGGTGTTAACTCCAGTTAACTCTTGAAAAGTGTTAACCACCACATTGACACCACTGATGAGATGAAAATTAGCATTTTTAATGTTGGTGGGTCCGATTTCAGCATGGTTTGAGGTTTATTAGTGCAAAATTATATAAATTTGACAAAGGCATATTAGTTGAATTATTATTTGAAAAATAATATGATAAAACAAATCCAAAGTCTAAGAAAAGACATAGTTTTACAATGGATCCCACACACTGTGCCATAAGAGGAAATGAAAAGGCTGACATATTAGCTGAAAAAGGAGCTAAAATCAACTATCCAAAACCCAGAAACTTCCTTTTGAATCTATAAAGAGAATAATCAAAAGGAAATCTCCAATAATTATAATTCCAATTTAACTAATAGAAATGATAGTTCTTTTTGGAGAACAAATCTACCCGGTTCAAAACAGATACCGGAAGCTCCTCACAAATCTTTCATTGTCATGTTCCAGATGATTACTGGACATGATTGTCTGAGTAAGCATCTTCATAGGATTGGAATACCTAACTCACCAAACTGTCTACTGTGTCATCAAGAAGTGGAAATGGATATACACCACATCAGAATATGTGAAGCCCTGGATGTACCAAGATCTAACATAAAAATATTGGGAAGCAAGGAAAAGAATGGCTTTGTTGTTAAATCAAGAACATTATGTACATACATTATTTGAAAAATATGTTCTTGTAAGTTCAGTGACATAACACATTTCAGAGGCAATTCAAATGTTAGATTACCATTTTTTCTAATTTCAGATTTAAATATTTATATACTTTTTAGCTCAATGTTACTTACACATGCTTAATATGGTAAATAGTCCAGTAAGAATACTGCAGTTTGATATAGTTCCTTGTATAAGAATCAATGAAAATACTTAATTAAAACATATATTATTTGTAACTAAAAAGTAATGTTTACCATTTAACATCTTTGAGAATTCCAGTAATCAATTGCTTTTTTTTAACCTATTGACACCATATTTAATACCCCAGAAATCTGATTGCACAAGTGTGCTTTAAAGTTTAAAAATTCATATAAATTCAACAAATATAATTTTTTTCTTGACTTTTTTCATGCATGATATTGAAAGCATCGACATATTCATTTTAATGGCTTAATGTGATTGTTGGATGTGCAGATCTCAAAACAGTTCTCTAAATGAAGGTGACATAGTACCTTTGCATTGCCAAGCACTTTCCCTATTTTTTTCCCTACTGTAGCATACAACACATATTTTTGTTCCATTTGCTTTTTTTGTGTGGGTGGAATGTGCATTGGAAAGTGGCTCCGTATTTTAGCAGTCTCATGGTGTATTCCCAGCTGAAGGTCAATCTCTAACATCGTACTCTGGCAGTGCTATAATTTGAAGCAGCTGATGAGCGACATTGTCCATGTAATTGATCTTTTTCTTGCCAGTCATCTTGTGAAACTCAATGAAACAATAACTGAATATGCACATGACTAACAAATAGAAAAAAATCTGATGTGTTACACTCACATGACTTTCTCTACTCTTATGCAAACTATTTTTACAAACGCTTATTCTCCATATGCTTCATGTTAATTGAGATGTTAGTCTTATTGCTAATTTTCTTGTAGGTGAAAGGGGAATGTGGTAGGCTTTAAGTGATAGTCAAATCTTTTAAGAGCTGGTTACTATGTGGCACATTCCATTCTCTTTGCATGTCCAGGACATAAAAAATGAATAACGAATTCCCATTTGAGAAAAAGTATAAGTATTGGAAAATTTAAGGGAATAACAAGCAATATCTTGGAAATGGTTCACTCAATAAAAAAAATGTATGACATAAATTGTGTATTTTAAGGCGATCTACATTTTTTGTGTAGTAAAATTTTGTCTATCTCTTATGCAAAAGTCGTTCACAATGAAGAATACTTTTGGAGACATTCCCAGAAAATTCAAGATATAAATTTTATTTGTCATGAAAGTATCTTAAATATACAATATTTTAATCAAAATAGTAAAGCCATTTCCGAGAAAATTAAAATGTTTGAAAAATGTTCAATGTAAAGGGTAATCTGGGGTGGGGTGTCGCATCTTGGAAGATACTGAACCTAAATACCAAGTTTGGTGTTTATCCGACTCTTCATTTCTGAGTTATGCTGTTCACAGACAGACACACACACACACACACACACACACACACACACACACACACACACACACACACACACACACACACACAGACAGACACACAAACACACACACAGACACACACATGGACATGTTTCCAAAAATGCTTTTTTTGGATCCAGGGGGCCTCAAAACATACATTTCCGGTGAAATCTTGGTATCAAATTTTTGGGTGGAATACAATACTTCCCCTACTTACTATACGTAGTAGAGAAAGTAAAAATATTTTCCTTAGCTGTGCATTGCATTATAGGAAACAAAGCTGTCACTTGATATTACAAATCAACAGCTCCCATTCCCTTTTGGGCATGCTTTGGTTTCTTTACCTCTTCTCTGAGTGTCTGACCTTTCCTTTTTCTCAGCTTACCTGTTTCTGTAATATCAGCAGCTTTGTGTTTTGTCAATAGGAAAACACCTTTATTTTTCCACTTCATACATGGTGCATTCTTTGCACACCATGGTTCTACCTGCTACATTGCAGTTTATGAGAGATATCTGGCGACATTACCTTCCTATTTTCTCTGGCAGTACCAATTGCATTAATTTTTCTGTCCATTTGCCTTCTAAAGAGATCTGGAGATCCTTTGAATGCCACCTGTGAGTTAAAAATGCAAATACATGCAATTTTATTGTGCAGTGCATACTTGTGGGCTGTGCTCATCATGCACTTTAAATGCCATTACTACCTTATGCAAGTATAGTTTGTCATATGACTTGAATGGGCTAATATTTACTATATTTCTAAGGGAAATTCAGCAAATGTAAAAACTGCTAGTACACGCTCTCAACAACCAGTAAAAGGCTTGAGTTTTATACTTTGTTCAAATAACTACTTTCGAAATAAAAAAGGTCTGACATCTTACACTCACTTGACTTTCTCTATTCTTTATTACAACTTCACATAAACCCTTATATTTTATGGTATTCACATAAAATTAAAACCACATTGCATTACTATAAATACTTTACTGGAAATAATCTCAAATTAAGCAATATAGATTTGGTTGCATGCACAGTATGCAAAGCAAAATACAACTATTCACATATCATGTCACTTGTTTGTTACTATTGAACCCACGCTAAAAAAAAAGAAAAAGAAAAAAAATCTGATATGTTACACTCACATGACTTTCTCTACTCTTGTACAAACTATTTTTACAAACTCTTATTCTCTATCTATTTCATATTAATTGAGATAAACATTTGTAGAACCCATTTTTTGACATGCAAAGAGAATTACATTTTACACATAGTGACCAGTTATAAAAATATTTGACTTTCACTTAAGGTGTACATGTTCCCCTTGTTTTGTATTTGCAAGGGCAATATAGAAATACAGTATCCTTTAAGCATAGACATATCTCTTAATAGCTGGTTGCTAGGTGCAGCACCATTCTCTTTGCCACAGATTAATGCTCTTTGCATATCCAAGACAAAAAAATGAATAACGAATTTCCATTTGAGAAAATAAGTATTGAAAATTTAAGGGAATAACAAGCAATATCTCGAAAATGGTTCACTCAACCAAAAAAATGTATATGAACATAAATTGTGTATTTTAACGCAATCTACATTTTTTGTATAGTAAAATGTTGTCTATATCTTATGGTTTACCAGTTATGCAAAAGTCGTTCACAATGAAGAATACTTTTTGAGACATTCCCAGAAATTTCATTTGTCATGAAAATATGATATTTTAATCAAAATCGTTGGAACCATTTTTGAGAAAATTAAAGTTTTCGAAAAATGTTCCATGTAAAGGGTAATCTGAGGTGAGGGTATTTTCTTGAAAACCTTTGTGTCACATCTCTGGAAGAAACTGAACCTAAATACCAAGTTTGGTGTTTATCTGACTGTTCGTTTCTGAGTTATGCTGTTCACAGACACACACACAGACACACACATGAACATGTTTCAAAAAATGCTTTTTTTGGATTCAGGGGGTCTCAAAACATATATTTCCGGTGAAATCTCAGTATCAAATTTTTGGGTAGAATACAATACTTCCCCTACTTACTATACACAGTAGAAAGAGTAAAAAGAATTGCCTGAGGTGCTTTATATATGCTGGACGACTGTTCCACTGGACAGTTCCCTTAAAGATATAACAACAACGTACAGATAAAGTTTTATATCATAAATTGATGAGTTTTAACAAGATCTACGTTTTGTTAACTAAGCTTTTGTCTAAAATACACTTAATGAAAGTGGAGTCACCCTAAACACTCTTACTACCTTCACTTATTTATTTTGCAGAACATGTACTGTGAGCATGAACTCGCATCACCTGCCTGTGGACTGCTGGATCAACTCTCTAGTTATTTTGTTGAATGTCTATTTTGTTGTGGTTTGCAAGTTATACAAAATTACACAAAATTCAGTCAATATAAAAAATAGAAGAGCTAAAATATTCAATGTAACTGAATAAGATAGAATAGATCAAACTCAAAGCAAACATGTAGTTAGAATGGAAGAAGAAAGACTACCTAAAATTATAACAACATAAGACCATAAGAAGGGAAAAGAACAAGAAAACATCCAAATGCAAATTGGGAAGATCAAAACTTCCTTGAAATCAGAATAGGATAATACCCAAGCCTTGGAAGTTGATGATGATTAGTCAGTATGAAAATACTTCACAGGCTACTGACAGAAAATTCAAGATGTGCATTTTATTAATTGTGCAAAATCTTAAACAAATGTTTTAAACAAAATCCTTAGAGCTGTTTTTGAGAAAATAAAGCATAGTGAAAATTTTCCATGTAAGGCTGTTTGTAATGGGGAGGGGGTGGGGAATTTTCTTGGAAATTTTTGTTTCACATCTTTGGAAAATGCTGAATTTATATACCAAGTTGTATGCTTATCCAACATTTCTTTTATGAGTTATGCTGTTTACATACACACACAGCATTTTTTCTAAAAGGACTTTTGTGAATTCAGGGGACCTGAAGACACGTCCATTGAAATTTTAAAATTACATTTTTGGGTGCAATAAAATACTTCTTTAACTTGGAAGTTTCTGTCTGCATTTTTACTTTTACACAATTCACTTCTGTTTGCATCTTCTCCATTGCAGAATTCACTGTTGTTATTTCACTTCCTATCTTCTTCATCTTCTCCATCCCGGATTCCATTTTCATCTCCATTTTCTGCATTCTGGACTTCATTTCTGTCTCCATCTTCTCCATTTTGGCCAATGATTTTTATGCATTTCCTCCATTGTGGTTTTATATTCCTCTCCTGATATCAATGTAACAAATGAGAACACCAGTTACTGCAAAACACACCTTATTTAACACTTAGCCACTCAACATAGCACAAACATTACATTTGAGTCACTTTTGGTACACGCTCAGAGCACAACACAAATGATCCATTGAAACTCAACTGAACTGCTGAGTCACAACTCACAATTAAATTGCACTGTTCACTTTTCACTATGTCACTTCTTCTAACAGAACTCAACTCAACTCTTGTCTAGGCATGAGCAGCCCCCTTATATAGGTCCTGCATACAAGTGTAACTTTCAAGAACACCTTACTAGAAGATGCCGAAACGAAGGTTCTGGAACAGATAAATGTCATATAATGGGTTTTTATTCCACATTGGCTATTATTTCCACACTTGCTGTTGCTCCGACAGCCAGTTGAAGGTTCTTGCCTAGTGCTGTGCCAGGAGGTGCATACCTCAGCCACGGATACCGGCCTACAGATAGCTCCGCGCATATGTCATAACAGCAGTAATATAATGATAAATAATAATAATAATAATAATAATAATAATAAACAATGCAATTTCCTTCATTAATAACGTTTGATGCTCAGATATGTTAGCTTTGTAAATACTGATTGTTAATGTGATTAATGTACTTTTAATTTGTTTAGCATGTATTGATACCGGAATGGAAGATTTTTGGGAAGCACAAAAGTTTGCTCACTGGCTGAGCTTATTTGTCACATCAGAGCCTTATTTAGCTATGAAACAAGTTGTAAGTGAGTGCCTAAAAGTAGCTAACATGTACCTTTATACTGAGAATTATGGGAAAAATGTATCTCTGGAAGAGTTTGAAGTAGCTCAACTTCAGAATATTAATAGTGTGAGTAATCTATAGTTAGTTTGTTTATAAAATATGAGAAACATAGTAGTTTATACACTGTCTTATCAAACAAATACATTATGCATCAGCTTATTACCATATACTACTTTATTAAAACATGGAGGTAACTAAAAACAGATAGAGGAATAAGTATTTGACTACATAAAGCTTTATTACTGCTCATACTTTGTTTGGAAATAGCTTTTAATATTTTCAGTCCTGATTTTTTTTGGCCAAAAATTGATTATTGAGTCATGATACGAGGGCAGTCCCAAAAATATCTGACCTGATGTATAGATAGTGGTTGTAAACAAATGACTGTGGTAGAAAGTACCAACCTTATAAAGCTTAAGTCCAAAGTTTGATGATGCTACGTTGCTTAGTAACTGTTTGGCAGCCATCAATAGTGAACACCCTTATCAAATTTGTAAACATGGATAAAACTGGTCATTGTTATGTGATACAATACTTTCATTTGAAAGGTCTTAGTCCAACTAATATTAAAGCTGAGCTAGATTCTATTCTGGGGGAGTCTGCTCTTTTGTTTACAACAGTAAAATATTGACTGGCAGAGTTTAAGTGAGATCATATGAGCTGCCAAGACAAAAATCGCAATGGTTGGCCAAAGGAGGTGACCATGCCAGAAATTGTGAAGAAAATCCACAAATTGGTATTGGATGATCATCAACGTTTTAGTCGATGGTGTGTGGGCTAGCAGACATTGTAGGCATTTCAAAAAGTGCTGTACAGTGCATACTGACTGAAAATTTGGACACGAGAAAGCTGTGCGCAAGATGGGTGCCATGTTTACTCACATGGAACAAAAGCAGCATTGTGAGGATGTTTCAGCTGAGTGTTTGGCGATGCTTTTGGTGCAATAAAGCCGAGTTTTGGTGTCGATTTTTAAACCATGGATGAAACATGAGTCCATCATTTTGCACCTGAGATGAAGGAACAGTCAAAACAGTGGATTAAAAGGGGAGAATAGCTCCAAAGAAGGTGAGACAGTTCCATTTGCAGGCAAGGTCATGGCGTCAATTTTTTTGGAATGTGCATGCAATAATTTTCATTGATTATCTTCAAAAAGAAAAAGCAATCAATGGTGAGTATTATGCAAACTTATTGCAGCATTTGAATGATTAAATGGCTGCATTTAGTGGGAAAGAAACTTTTGTTTCTCAAGACAGTGCACCAGTTCACACATCCATTATCACATGGCCAAAATAAATGAATTAAAGTTCAAATTGCTTCCTCATGCACCCTATTCGCCAGATTTAGCCCCCTCTGATTATTTTTTATTTCCAAAGTTGAAGAAATAGCTTGGTGCTACAAGATTTGCCAACAGTGAAGAGCTGGAGTCTGCAGTTGATGGCTATTTTGCAGAACTCGATGGTTCTCAGTATAAACAGGGTATCGAAGCTATTGCATACTGTGAATACTGCTGGGAAAAGTGTATCGAGCTGAAAGGAGGCTATGTAGAGAAATAAAGATGTTTTTTCCCAAAATTTTTGTGTTTTCTTTGTGAGGTCGGGTACTTCTGAGACAGCCCTCATAGTATACTTTAACTAGGTACTTGTGCATCTAAAACTGTTACTACCTCTTCTTGGATTGTAGCTCAGTGGCTGAAACAATGAACATCACCAACCAGATTTCAAAGTCAGGATTTAGCTATAGAATCTTCACTGTGGTGCTACTAATCCTGTAATAAAGAATGGGATGGCTCCACATTAACTAAGTAGACTGGTATGATGTGAATGTTGACAGTACTTCAGTGTCACTGTAGAGAAACACCTATTTTGCATTTAAACTAAACAGAAAAGATCAATGATAGATAAGTTTTATTTTCATTGTATTTGTTTAACCCATGCTAATATCTATAAATTTAATCAGATTACTGAAATATATGAGTATAAATATAGAAAATTATCCAAAATTAAAAGTTTCTTGTTATATTTTGTTTTGCAAGTATCTAATTTATAAGTGAATGTTCATTACAATGGAAAGGTACAAAAAGAGTTAAGTTTTTGCATATGTATAAAAAAATCTGATGTGATACATACACATGACTTTCTCTACCCTCTATCATTTATTAATGGGTACACAAACTAGAACTATATCTTCTATGAAAAAATTGAAATATCTTGAGAAAATATGAAATATTTTTTCACTTTTGCACTCATAACCATGAAATAGATACCAATATCCAGTTGCTGAAATCAGCCCCAAAATCCAAAGAGCTTGAAGTATGGGAGAAGATTTACATAAAGAAGTTTGAAAACCGCATCATGAAATTTGATTTGCAGAAGCAGACAACCCTCTATTTAGTTTCATCCATAGGCCACTAGAGGACACCCCAGGCTTTCAACAATATGCTCGAGAGTTCATGTGACAGTCAACAGGCAGCTGATGATGTGAGCTCATTCTCATGTTCTGCAAAATAAGTAAGTGAGTGAAGCTAGCAAGAGTGTTTAGGTAGACTCCACTTTCATCAAGTGTATTTTATTAATTGCTTCACTGTGTGTGATTCCACCACTTTTTGGAAAGTTAGTTTTATTATTATTGTGATACAGTGGCTATGGCCCAAGGTTACTGGGAGATTGGTGCCAGGCAACTGGAGTAAACAACAATAAGTACCACTCGCCATGTAAATACTAGGCACGCTATCAGCAGATAACCAGAAACTTCTGGAAGTTTCTTCCCCCTTCCTCCAGAACGTGTTTTGAAATAGTTCTAGAATGTTCTGGGAAAGCTTCCACTATTTATATGTGAGCATTCTTGCGAGAGGAGTTGAGTGGAGTGTGAGTTGAGTTGCATCAGTCAGTCATTGAGCGAGCAAGTCGATGGATGAGTTTCCTGTGTGACATCAAGAGCAAATCTCCATGCAAGTTGGTGATGGCTGTGGTGATATGCAGCAAGTGCTACTGCAGAGCAACTGGTTGTGGAGGTCTTGTGTTCGTCTCCCTTCCAGTGTGAAGAGGCCACATCACGAAGGAAGTGAAGTGAAGGAGAATTGAACTAGTTCATCTTAGTGAAGTGAACTCCCAGTGGAGTTAAACTAGATAAGAACTTAGAACAGTGACAGTGAGAACTGAGAGAAGTGGAAGATAAAAAAAGCTGGACAAAGTCATACTATGTATACTTAATGAAATTATCCATATATGCTTAGTATTTAAGTAGTTAAATCTTCTAAGGAAGTGATATGAAAATGTTCGAAAAATTCCCTCATCCCAAACTACCTTTAGCATGGAAAAGTTTTCATTCTTTTTTATTTTCTGAAAAGTGGCTGTAGTGATTTTGATTAAATTACCATATGAGTATGTCTAGGATATATGCATGACAAATAAAATTCACATAATGAATTTTCTGGGAATAGCATGTATACTCCTGTTTGTTCTGAATGATTTCTGTATAAATGGTAAATGATATGAGATACACAAAATCCTACTACATGAAGTATGTATATCCTATAGCAAAACTGAGTCGGAGTTGAAACACTTAACACCAATTACATGTTTTTCATCTTGGCTGGTTTCAAGAACTACTTACTCTCATCATCAGAAGTGGCTTACTTATTTCTGGTGATGTTGTCTGGTGTATGTTTGTGTTTGGTGACATCTAGTTGTGGAGTGAAGATTTCCATAGTGGATATGATGGTGTTAATGTTTTGTGATTAAAATCTTTTTCCAAGTATCCAACTGCATTGTGTATTTTGTAGGTTTTAAGAGTGTGTATAATCCTATATCTATCATTTTGTAGGTTTTATGAGTGTTTTATTTGATGTGATGCAATTAGTCATCCAGAAGTGGTGTGCAACTGCATACTTATCCATTTCTTTGTATTTGATATATCTCACATGCTGTTTTAATTTGCTTTCTAAATTTATTTTAGTTTTACATATGTAAATTTGGTCATATTCTGGACAATTGATTTAATAGATTCCTACTTTTTCATTCTGAGGTATTTGGTCCTTCGATTTGTTGCAGAGTAATTTCTTTAAACTGAATTTGTTTCGTGGAGCTAGGCAGAAGTTGTGTTTTTTAAATGTTGTGGAATTTATACTCAGTGCTTGGGTGGAAAGTGAGCTTGTTGAAAACCATTTTGTTTTTTTGTTGGGTGAGCTTTGCAGTATCCTTAATGTGTTTCTGTTTCTTGGATTTTGCTATTTTCTTGTTGACAAGAATATAACTGGGTTGGTGAAGCCATTAGTGATGCTGCTGCTTATAGCTGCATTGACTATGTGTTTGTATTCTCCTTCTGTTAGAAGTCAATCTATGGGTCAAAATGTTTAGGACCACATGTTTGTGTGGGACCAGGTTGAAACTATTGTTACATCACACCAAACATAACACTCCTAAAACCTACAAAATGCATACAAGAGTTGTATACTTGGGAAAATATTTTAATCACAAAAGATATACACTGAGTAATGAATTTTGAATTGCTGCCACCAAATCCATTATGGAAATGCATCACTCCATCACTAGATGTCACAAAAAAAAAACCCACACACATGCACACACACACACACACACAGACTACTCTCAATTGGGAAGTTGCTATTGGCTTTTTTCTTGTGGTTATGCAAAGAGCATGAAATTGTAAATCACTTTATCTACTGCATCACACAATGAAATGTATAAATGTGAATTGAAAGTTTGTCTGAAGTAACAAGAAGTAGCTAGAATAATAAACTTTTGTAAGAATAGTTTGCAGAAGAATGAGTAAAGAATGTCATGTGCATGTAAAACATCATAGGTTCTTTTTCTCCTCTCCAAAACCAAGCTTTAGAGAATATTAATATAGTCTGTAATCTTAAGCAATGCTCACAGAATTTTTCACATAGGTTGTTTTAAAATTTATGTATGTTACAGATTATCAGTTTTCTGAAAGGTGTTTGGCTTGAAACCATCACACATAATTTTTGTATGTGTCTAAGGGATGTTGGTAAAGGATGGTTTAATTTTCTTGAAAGTAGATATAACGTTTATGAAATGTCTAAGCTATATAGAATGATGAACCTCACAGTACAAAGGATGCAGGTAAAAATCTTTTATTTATGTTTGTGTCTATGTACTATACTTACTTACTGTAAATTCATAAGAGTGTAAACTAGCCTCTAGTTCTTGAGGTCATGGGTTCAAACCCAGCAGAGGCGATGGATTTTTCATGTGTAAAAATCCTTAGCATGGCTTTCTTCAGAAGGGAAGTAAAACCAGTGGTCCCGTGTCATAGATTTATGGCACATAAAAGAACCTCAAGCCCATAGAGACCTCTGAGCAAAATTCCTAGTCTTTCACGCCCAATATAGAATGGGATGCTAAGAACCATAGTAATTAAAGAGCATCCCTAAATAAAACTCAAGTTAAGTTAATAAGAATGTAAACACACAGTACATATACCACATCACTTCAACCTGTGGATCCTATAAGAAGATTAGCTAACTCTCGGTTGTCTGTTATGCCAGAAATGACATATACATATTAAGTTTATTTGATGAAAATATGACATGAAGCATTTTTGCATATAATTATGTTATAGAGTTTGTTAGAGATAGTAATTTGTTACGTAATTTACATTAATGTATCAACTTAAGAAAACAAATTACATAACCATGATGACTTAAATTATTTACATTTAAAATACTTACATAATTTTAACTTAAATGTATTTACACTTTGTAGGGATATTTACAAATGTGAATTAATTCAATATAGAAAAAAAACCCTTTTTTGATTTAATGAAATCTTCTAGTGGGTAGAAGATGTGACAATGCATCTTTTTAACCTTAGTGTTAAATGTTTTATTGGTATGCATTTTCTTTTAAGATGATGGAAGAGAATTAAATAATCCTATACCATTTTGTGTAGGTACCCTGTACCATTGTATGGGGTCTTCAGACTTATTTGGTCTTTACTGCCAGTTGGTTTAAATTCTCAGGAAGAGGTGAAAAAACAGATAAGCTACAATGTATCCATTGCAACAGAACAGCACGCACGTTTGGAAAGAAGATCTAGAATTTGTTAAACAAGATTCTGCAGCAATGAAGTGTATGAACTGTACACAAAGGAAGGGTGATTCAGAACAAGTTGTTTAAGGGATAACTACTGAGAGTTCAAATTCTGGTATAATGGAAATGCTACAATGGAAAGAAAAATACATTATTGTAATAAAAGCTTCTCAAAGAATAGTAGAAGCTGATCTGTGAAAATCAATTGATTCCTACCATGAAAAACTAGATGCCAGCTTAAAAAATCAAGAAATGTATTCGAAAAAACTAGAAGAAACTTTGAAGATCTTGGAGGATGTCAGAAGTGAAAATGTAGTTTTACAAAAAGAAAACAAGGAGCTAATGGAATGTCTGGAAAACCTTGAACAGTACTCAAGAATTAATATGCTGGAACTTCATGGAGTACCTTATCAGCCCCAAGAGAACACTCCGTGAAAAATCTGATGTGATATATTCACATGACCTTCTCTAACCTCTAACGTTTATTAGTGAGTATACAATCTATTTTTACTGAAGCCTACTTTTCTATCTACTTCATTTTAATCTAAATAAACCTCTGCAGAAATTGTTGCATTAAAATTTTGTTATAAATACAAAGGAACAGTGATAGTCAAATGTTTAAGAACTGGATGCTATATGCTGACCTTAAAATTCCATATTGTTTCCATGCAATTGCGAGAAACAACTGAATGTTGACAGAACTTAAGAGAATGACCAAGAAATGGACAATTTGAACCTTTAATAATGTATATCTCAGAAATGGCTTATGTCACACAACTTATTTTGAGTAAATTGTGTGTTTTAAAGGGATCTACATTTTTTGGTGCAGTCTATCACTTAATGTTTACCGGTTATATAAAATTATACAAAGTTCCTCCTGAATGAAGGGGACTTCAAAGACTGTTCGTAGAAAAATAAAGATGTACGTTTTATTTGCCATGTAAATATCTTTAATATATGGCATTTTAATCAAAATGTTATAGCTATTTTTTAGAAAATCAAAATTTTCGAAAAATGTTCCATGTAAAGGGTAGTTGGGGGATTTCCTTGGAAGATACTGAATTGAATACCAAATATGCTACTTATCTGACTTTTTGTTTTTTACTTATCACACACACACACGCACGCACGCACGCACCCACACACACACACACACACACACACACACACACACTCACTCACTCACTCACTCACTCACTCACTCACTCACTCACACACACTCACTCACTCACTCACTCACTCACTCACTCACTCACTCACTCACTCACTCACTCACTCACTCACTCACTCACTCACTCAATTTTTGGGTGTAATACAATACTGCCCCTATTTACTATAGGTAGCAGAGAGAGCAAAAGTATAGCAATGAATTTGCTTAAAATACCATATATCTAATACATTTGCATGACAAATAAAACATATATCTTGAATTTTCTGGGAATAGCATATGAATAATTTATGACGTCCTCTTCATTTGGAATGAATTTTGTATTATAATTTTGCATAAATGGTAAACTGTAAGAGATAGAGAAAAACCTACCACACAAAAAAGTGAATCTCTTAAAGCATACAATTATTTCAAATAATTTTTTTTTGTATGAACAGCTATGTCAGAAATATCAGCTATTATTGGTTTGAGGTTTTCCATACTTTGTAACTTTTTCAAATGTTCTCCCATTCAGTTGTTTCTCATGGTGTCATGAAAAGATATGAAATTTCATGGCCAGCATATAGTGGCCCAAGTTTATACATTTGATTCACTACAATCTCCTTTATACCTATGACGAATTGTGTAATGAAAATATCCTTCAATGAAATGTATAATGAAAATATTTCACAAACCTTAATCTCAATTAACATGGTGTAGATAAAAAAATAAGGTTTGCAAGAATGATTTCTACAAGCTGTATAAAAATAAAAAATAGTGGGCAGTTAAGTCATGTGACTGTAACACATCAGATTCTTTATACTTTTTGTCATGCAAAAGATGGAATAGGTAGTAACTCACTTGTTAAAGATTTGACTACTGCTTAACCAACATCTGTTTGCACGTGCAACAAAATATGTAATAGATGCATTTCTGTAAACATTTATCTCATTTAACAAGATGCAGTTACTAGAATAAGCTTTTATAAGAATAGTTTGTAGAAGAGTGGATAGGAGAAACTCAAGTGAATGACATGACTATGACAGTTGACAGAGGGGACCCCTAGCACCTTGACCCTCAATGGATCTTTCATGCATACACCCCCGGGAGGGATGAATGAGGTGAGGGAACTGCAGGAGATGTATGGGCTGCAGAGCAGGCTGGCACAAGTTGACAGAGACGTGCAGAATTCCCTAATGATATATTGTTACTTTAGATATATTTATATAATTTTAAATATATTTACACCACACTAATAACACTAGTCAAAGTTTGAAAATGAGCTTCAGTTTAAAGGTATCTAGCTGTTCATATAACATGTATTATATAACTAGCTTAATTTTGAAGAGTTATTGTGTTATTGTGAAGAATTAATTTTTAAGAATTCCATAATAGTTCCAGGCTTGACCACCATGGGAGGGTCGCTCAGACATGTCCCTCCAGTGGGACTGGGGAAACACAACCCAGCAGGGGAGACTTGACAGGATTTCCTCTAGTAGGGCCAAGAAGAAGTTGTAATTTGCAAACCTCTGTGCCATCTGCCTGGCACCAATGGAAACAGCCCTGGAGTCAACCTGAAACATGATAGAGGGAAATGAAATGAGAGGAAATGGGGGAGAGAGGAAATCCATGGTAGAACACACTCCAGCAATTGCCTGCATCAACAAGGAAAAATCCATGGTTGAAGTGAGCAGCCACCAGGAATCAAACCTGGGACCTCCAGAATGCAAGCCTCGCATGTTACCATGGAGCCATCTTACTCAGTAACTCAAGTGAATGTAACACATCAGATTTTTATATTAAGATTAGCATTAGTGTAGTCTGAGCAGAAATTAATGGAATTCTAAACTGCATGCAAAGTTTTCATTAACATTATTTCTTCTCAATACTCTTTTATATAAATATGTTTTGAATATCTAAGTATTTACAAGACCGAAGTCAATTGTAAGACAGGTAGCACAATTACAGATGGGCAGGGTGGCAACTAAGGGGAAGATAATGGAAAGAGCTTTGAAATTTTGGTTCAGAACTTTAAATCTAGGAAAAAGTATTGTGTTAAGACAATGTATTGAATACCAAGAGAATAGCTTAATGAATGATGAATGTGTAAGTAAATTACAGAACATTTTGGAGAAAAATGGGTTAGGAGATATATGGAGAAGGAGAGAAAATAACGTGAAAAACTTTTGGAAAAAGGCGAGGAAAAGACTGGAAGATATAGAAATACAAATCATGTTCAGTGAGATTGCCAAAAAGAGCTCATTAGTTTATTATAGGCCAATGAAAAATACATGGGGTAGGGAAAAATATATAGACATAGTAAATAAAGAAGAGAGAGAATCTATTGCATGGGTAAGAACCGGAGCATGGAGGCTAAAAGGGCTAACACAGGGTATTCCTCAGAACCAATGTCCGATATGTGGTGGTAATGAAGACGTTGAACACAGTATTTAAGTGCCAAGGAACAGAAAATTGGAGAAAAGAATTTTTTAATAAGAAGTGGTTGAAGGGGGATAGAAATACACTTATGATTGAAATGATATGCAAGGACGCTAGAAGTGTTGGACAGTTTTTGTGTAAAGTAAAAAATAAATGGCTTTGGACAGTGGAAAGAGAAAAGTAAGAGGTAGTGCATCTTACTTTGAATGGAAAACTATAGTGAATGTGTGATGGTTAAGTAATCAATAAATGAAAAGCGAAAAACAAGTGGAAATGGGACATGAAAAAAACAAGAGCAAGATAATTTATTGACAAGAAATTGTAAAATGTAAATAAACTGTAGTGATTGTCTACTGAATGAGTGACCAGGGTCAAAGTGCAGTAGACAATCAAATTTGTAAAACTCTTAGCACAATAAAATACTCAAATACAAGATATTTTTAAATAAGTTTCTTCATGAAATATTACTATAATAATATGAATTAACTTGAAGTTAATATTTTTCAGGGAGCACTAAGAAGCTTGGTTATACGTTCATTGAATAGATACACTGACCGTATAGAATCACCATGTTTAGTGTGCCTAGATTGTCCTGAAGATTTTGAATGGGGTATGGATTTGGTTAACACACAGTTTATGCCAATTGAACCAGCATTATTTATGCTTTATCTGAACTTGGATGAACAAAGTGTATTCTATTCAACAAATCCTGAAAAATTTGAGGTATGTTTTGTTAGTGTTAAGGCAATTTGTTCATGTTCATTTCTCCACTTACAGAAGATTTCATTTACATGCATATGAAAGATTCAAATACTTTTTTGTATAAGAAAAAACATTTTATATTGTTGCTACTGTTCAACACTGCATTTGATACGTGTTAGAAAATCAGTTTACACATAAAGAGACATCACTAGGGGGCACATAATATCAAGAACAATACATGGTTGACAGTGTTGTTTATCTTGCTGAACATAGCTCTAATGCTTTAAAGGTTAAACTGTTTGTTTTCTAACACATATAAATGAAGCTGTTGGCAGTGAAGTAAACACAAATATATAATATAACAATAAATATTTGTAACAAATATTATTTGTTGTATTATAAATTTGCACTCATAACTTTTTAATGTCAGCTCATAAAATTTTCAGAAAATGTTTAAGAAGTTGCCGTATATAACCTCAGCTCTAAAGCAATGCAGTTTATTTATTTATTACTTATTTGACAGGTAAATGTCTCTTTCCAGTTTGAATGTACTGGGTGATGTAGTAATTCAAAATTTAATAACATATTTTTACTTCTGTATCAAAACATTTTCCTACATGGTCTTTTTCCACCAGATTCTGTAGATTTCAATATTTCTACTTCTTCTTGATGATAATGATTTTAATTACAGAAATGATATACTAATATTCACTTATCTACTGCTAATACTTCACAGTGCACAGTCTTTTTTGAATCATGTAATTTAAATTAGGTCTCGGGTTTAATCTATGTATAGTTTCTTACAGTTTTGCATATGAGGTATGAGCTGTTACTGGGGTTTGGTTTTAGTGACTGTGCTCAGTAGATATCCTATTTTGCACTTCTTAATTTGCTCTAGGTATATGGGCAATTCTTTAAAGTATTTTTGAACTTTTAATATATTTATGAGTGAAAAGCAGTATAATCTTTTATTGTGCTGAGTATGCTTGCAGTAGTTTGCAAAAATTCATAATGAGAGTTTACATACATATTTAATTTGCAACATTTGCATCAAGAATAGTCTTTTTCCCCTATGAATATGAATTTATTTCCAGATTAACTAAAACTTAGTAAAACCATGATTATAAAATAAACACTTACCTAAGCCAGAAATGTTGTAGTGGATGTAAATTAAATTAAATTGAGTTTTATTTATGGATGCTCTTAAACTACTATGGTCCTTAGCATCCCATGCTATATTGGGCATGGAAGGCCAGAGATTTTGCTCAGAGGCCTCTCTGAAGCTTGAGGTTCTTTTATTTGCCGTAAATCTATGATGCCAGACCACCAGCTTTATTTCCCTTCTAAAGGAATCCATGCTAAGGATTTTTACACCCGAAAAAGTCCATCACTCTCCCTCGATTTCAACCCGCGACCTTGGGAACAAAAGTTGGAAGTGGATGTGGTTGCTACCAAATGTCTATATTAGAAATCCTTTTCTCCTTTTTGTTGAAAAGATGTTCAGCACACTTTTGTTGAAATCCTCACATTACATAAACATAGATTTTTCAATGGAGAGCATTACCAAGGCTGTTAGATATTGTTCTTTCATTGTGAAAAGTGTTCACTCATTTTAAAGTTCAAAACTATTTTTCAGCTTTTAATGTTGAAAAAATATCAATAATTCTGGGTGCATTTTAGAAGTAATCTTTCATACAAATTATCTTGAAACTTGGATTTTAACTGCTGAAATTTAAAAAATGGATATTAATTATTATACATTTCAGATTTTTTGGGCAATATTTTCCTATAATTTTCAAACTGCTTTGAATAAAAAAAATTGTTCTACCAAAAATATGAAAATCTTAAGGTACCTGATTTAAGATATCATAAACTTCCTTTACTGCTGCATTGCAACTGCAGTGGCATCTGTGCTGTTTTAAATTTTCATTATTTCTGCTTCTAATGCAGGAATAGAATTTTTAATTTTCAGCAAATCAGCTGTGCTTTTCTGAATTTTGTTGTATAGTATTGTCTACATAATTCTGTACAATACTTTCAGCCAAAAACTGAAAGATGGGAGTTCCGTTTTCAAGTGAAAACTTTGGTGTTGATTTATGGTTGAATTTTGCCTACTCATGTTTTCAATCATTTCCAGGCTCCCCAGAATAGCATGTTTATTTTTATATGCTGCTTGGACACTTCTAGAATTTAATTCCATTTTCTACTGGAAACACTTGGAACTGTTTTCTCTAACATTTCATCACAGATTACCAGCCCCTTCAGGTGAATGGGCAAAGAAAGATGGTATTTCTTCAATGTTTACAACAATTTTGTGATGCAGATGCTATGGCCCAAGATTATCGGAAGGTTGGCACCAAGCAGTTGGAATAAACAATGATAAACACTGCTTGCCAGCTTAAACACCAGTTGCACTATTGCAGATAACCAGAACCTTCTGGAAGTTTCTTTCCCTCCTCCTCAAGAATGTGTGTTGAAATAGTTCTAGTATGTTCTGTGGAAGATTCCACTGGCTATTTAAGTGAATGTTCTTGTGAGAGGAAAGAGGGATTGAGTTGCGTTGGTCAGTCAGTGAGCTAGAGAGATTGCAGGTGAATTTCCCATCTGACATCAAGTAAAATTCTCCGAGCAAGTTTATGGCGAACTGCTGGTACATGCAATAGGTGCTACTGTATAGTGAAGGATTGTGGAGGTCTTGTGTTCAACTCTCCAGTGAATGAACCATTCAGAAGAGGAGGCTATATCACGAAAAAAGTGAAATGAGGAGAATTAAACTCTTCACCTTAGTGTGAAAATAAGTGAACTCCCAGTGAAATTGAACTAGATAAAACAAAACAGTGAAAGTGAGAACTTAGAAAATGACAGCTAAAAAAGCTGGAAAAAGTCAACTTATGTGGGCCTTTGCAGCCTAAGCCATGATCAGGATTAGCTGTTGGGTGTAACAAAAAATTGAGTTTTATTTATGGATGCTCTTTAACTACTACGGTGCTTAGTGTTCCATTCTATATTCAGTGTGGAAGACTGGGAATTTTGCTTAGAGACCTCTTAATCAGGCTTGAGGTTCTTTTACGTACTGTAAATTTATGACATGGGACCACCAGCTTTACTTCCCTTCCAAAGGAATCCATGCTAAGACTTATGGCTGAAAAAATCCATTGCCCTCAGCCGGGTTTGAACCCATGACCTTGGGAAATAGAGGCTAGCATGGTACCCCTAGATAACGGAGGATGATGTTGGATGTAACAGTGTGCAAAGTAAGCATTAGGATAATGCTGCCTTATTAGCATTTGAACCCCAGCATTAGAGCCTCTCATGATATTTTCTCTCTCATAACTTTGAGAGGCTAGTTTTTCTTTGTTAGTTTTTAAAATCTGAGTAAATATTTCTTTGATACAATGTACCAAGAAAAGAGAGTTGTGCTCAGAAAGAATCATGAAAGATCAACATCTTTCAACTGGTTTCCTATTCATCAGCATGTAACAAAGAACTAACTACTACTAGTTGGTATTTTGCTGTTTCATATGAAATCTCATATGCAAGGTCTGCTGCAATTTCTTGGACAGTATTTGTCTATGACACATTTGAAGAATGCAGCTCAACTTTTATATGGTTTTTGAAATCTTGTGAAACGTTGTATTATTGAGATCATTCAGAACATAACATGTCACATATGTGAGATTTAAAAAACTCCTAAAATTCCCCCAGGCTTGATGAAAAAGCTATTCCATCAAACAATGCTTGTGCTGGCAATGCAAGCTCAAATTCAATAATACATATTATAGATAGTTAATAATTTGTATTTTCTCTACTGCATACAGTAAGTAGGGAAGGAATTGCATTCCGCTCAAAAATTCTATACTGAGATGTCACAGGAAATAGATGTTTTCAAGGCAGTTTTAGAAAAATGTGTGTGTGTGTGTGTGTGTATGTGTGTGTGTCTGCGCATACGTGCATGTGTGAACAGCATAACTCAAAAGCGAAATGTCTGATAAATACGAAATTTAGTATTTAAGCTCAGCAACTTGCGAAGGTGCAGACACCAAAATTTTCAAGAAAATCTCCCTACCCCAAACTACCCTTGATTCACATGAAGTATAGTGCATCTCACACTTAAAAGACAGTACAGGTTAAATGAGGTGCACTGCTGTCACATGTACTATACGTATACTTGCAACTTTGGCGCTCAGCTGCAATCAGTCTACCAATCTAATTTTATCTTGTGAATGATACATCACCAAATAGCGAAATATCTGCACTGCTATTTAAGGCTGTTGTAAGACATTTCATTTTCACAGCACTTTATCTCTCCTCTTTGTATTTTTAGTACTTTGAAATATAATTTTACAGACTTAAAGTATATATTATCAAACAAATGTGGATTTATACAATGATAAAAGCTTTAAGTTGGTAGGTATCATTACTGTTTACCTTTGACAAAGTTATATTAATTTTGGGTGGAATGCTTCCAAGCAGCAAAGAATGAATGATGTGCCGCAATCCACTTTGCCATATTCTATCATAATGCATTAACCTAGCATATGTTTGTTTTCCCCACTTTTTGCTTTCTTTTTTGATGACATCCTTAGAGGTCCTTTCATTCATTTCTTTTTAATCTTATACTGCTGTTTCTGAACACCTGGAAGGCTTAGGTGTTCTTTTATTGGCTTACTAACACTCATTTTACTTGAATAATCTAACTCTATTATTATTATTATTATTATTATTATTATTATTATTATTATTATTATTATTATTATTATTATTATTATTATCATCATCATCATCATCATCATCATCATCATTATCATTATTTTGTATTTATTCTTAGTTTACCAACATTTTGTACCAACATTTCTTAGCTTCTCCCTGCATAACTATAAATACTTACATAAAATGTTAAATAAATAACCTACATAACATTTCACAGTGTTCCACATGCTATAAATGTACACACTTCCTTACAGCTGATGTTAACTTTTGCTTGCCTTCTGTCTTGTGCCTGTTAGCTAAATAGATTGATGACTTTTGTTTGTCATACACAGTGAATGCAAGGAGTTACAGGATTCTGGCTTCTTTTAAAAACTGTTTCAAACCCTCCTCAACATTTTCTCTTGCTTGGTCCGTATTGTAAACCCAATAACAAAATGTTTCTCACTGGCTGACTTTTCTACTGTATAGGTATACATTTTCCAAAAATATTTAATTTAAAAAAAATTATAATCCTCATCTTATTGAAGATAGAGAATTCAAACTATGTGGTATCAGCACTCCAGTTTATGCTAGCTAAGAAAAAAGTATTGTTGCATTCTACACTTTAGTTTATTAGTTTTGCTCATGATAAGCACAGAAACAGCAAATATTGGACTTTTACTGAAAAACATGTTTTCTTTAGAAATTATCCACAGATATCTATAAAGGCTCTAAAAACTATATAATCTGATAGAGAAAAATATTCTGCATAAAAATAATATGTTCAAAGCTTAAAATTATAACAAATGACTTTTTATAGCATGTTATTAGCAACTTGGCTACAGTGCAAGAGTAGAAAGAAAAGAAGCTAATTGCAACATGTATGCAATAGAGACAAAAATATCCCCATTACCTCCATACCATCTTTTAAGTTTGACACAAGCTATAGATAAAAAACTAAGCTTTTGTAAATATAATTTGTAGAAATGACAGTAGGCAGAGAAAGTCATGTGAATGTAGCACATAAGAGTTTTTGTGAATCATTCAAATTTTTCTCACAACATCATTGTAGCTTTCAATGTTCATTTTGAATGCAGTGCTGAGTTGTTCTGTGATATGTTTTGCAAGCATAAGATCCAGCACTTAAGTTTTTATAAACTAAAGATTCTTCATATTTTTAAAATTTTTTGAGTCAGATGAGTTAAATCACACATTCCTGTTTTTACCCAGTTAGTGTCAGTTTCTATGGTAAAGAGTAAAGATGGAAAACAATACAAATCGTTTCTAACAGCACATCCAAGGATCTATCTATTCATTGCATATATTTGGGACTTGAACAGCCTATAATATCATTAAATCTCACAAGATCAGGTCTGCAAAATACAAAAAGGTGGAGGTAGTCTTCCCAAGGCTTTTATCTCAAGGTTTTTTTTTAATGAAAAGCTTGATAAGTTTATTATCTTGAGAACACTTTCTGCCATCATAAATGAATGTAGCTAGACTATCAGTTTTAGAAACATATGTAAAATTTATTCATTACAATACTGATTTACATAGGAAAACAGAGAGGCACACCAAGAATGTATCTTATAACTAAACTCTTAACTGGTGAGAGCAATTTTCTCATCAACCAGTCCTTGTACAATTCCTTATAAATGTTTACAAAGCAAGACAAACCCTGCTTTCATTTGATGGTTACAGATAAGGTAATCTGATACAGATGGGAAATATAGAAGCCAAAATAAATAGCTGAACAACCATCTGTATCTTTCTTAGTTTTATTTTTAGGAAAAGAATAATTGGGAAAATTAGTGAAATCTCAGTGACGGGGAAGTTCAGTGAATCAATAAACTTAATGGCCATGCCTGCATGCTTGTATCTTTATTTATTTTTTTTTTTGTTGATAATTTTATTTTTTCTCTGATTAGTTCCTTTATGACCATTCTGAAGGGTTATATTGGTTATCTTTAGAAACTCTAAAGGACAATGACCTCATCAGCTGACTCTTCAGGCCAAAAAAGAGATATATACTCAGAAAACTGCAGCTCTTCATATTTAAGAATGCTGGCAAGGTCCTTGAATCATATTATAGAATACTTTTTCAACTGTTTACTAAAGTTTGAATGATATTAAGAGCTATAACTTCCGAGCAAAAATCTTGTATATGATATACAGAACTCTAATATGTATATAAATGTTTTCTTTATAGCCAATCCTCCTACAGCTATTTGACAACCCACTGATTTGGACACACAGTGTGAGGCAGGTTCATCCTTTTGTACTGACTAATCTAAAGTTTCCTGAGGATTTATGTCTTTCATCTGTTGGACTTATGGAACCTGAAGTTTGCTCAATGAGGGAAAGATTACGTCTCAGTATAAGAAAATCACTTATACCTCTTATTGCTTATTCACAGCAATACTACCAATACATTGATCTCTGGATTCTTGATGTTGATAAATACGTAAGGTTAGGTTATATAAGCTTCTCTGCATCATTAAAACAATAGTTATGAGTATTTATATTAATATTTTGTTCACTTTTGCATTGTATTTAAATGATTGATATTTAATACAGTCCTCAGAATATAGTAATGATAACAGTTAAATGATAACCAAGCAGAAGTAATTTGTTTATTTAATGGAACATTACAATAAATAAAAAAAACACAATCATTATAATTTTGAAAAATTAAAACTTCTTAAGTATTTTTCTTCTCTGTCTTCTATCTTTCTTGTCTTAAAGGTTTAAAGTTGCAGCATCAGTACATTGTTAATAGTTCATGCTATTAATGTGGAAAATATATACATAATTAGTTGTTCTTCCACAAATGCCATGTGTAGGTCAAAGCTGATTGATCTAATAGTGATCACCTATGCAGCTTGGGACTTAAGGCACTTACAAGATTGTAAGTTGTCATTAGAGTATGTTATCTCAAAAGTAAATTTGAGAACACCTTGTGGCTTATTGGGAAAAGTATGAGTCGGTCTGAGAATTTAATGTCGTATTGACATGTTCCCATGCAACAGCATCTGTTGTTCAAATGGCATTGAATTTTTCAGTTTGCCTCTATCTTTCCAACTAGTACATATTTGGTAATTTGCATAAACATGGATTGAGATTATGAATGCCATAGAACAAGAAAACTATTAACTTTGTTCATGATAAATTATGTTTTAAATTCAGTGTAAATGGTTTGTTTTTCTGCTATGTTTACAAACAGTGACTACGCTGCAGAGGATCACACTGCACAGGAAACAAAGGAAGAAATTATAAGCCAACGAAAAATGAAAGAAAATTTGGAAGCAACAATACCAGAAAGGATTAGTATTGGTCCATTCCTTTTGAATGTTGAGCCACTGAAGACCTTTTTAGTATCAAAAAGACAAGACTTGTATTCAAAGCTGTTAATCATGTATGCACAACATATGAAAGACCTTGTTCAAGCTGTAAGTAGTTACCATTACCACAAGCTTGTATGAAAAACTAAAATCAAAATGCAATGGATATTAAAATAAACACACTGTAATTAATGTCCTATAGCCTAATATCCTAGTTCCTCATTTTAGCAACCTTTATTGATCTATAGCATCATTCTGCTATCAAATGTATTACTCACCCTTGACATTCTGCCTTAAAATCTTGAAAGGAATAGATTACTCTTGAATTTAGAACAATGACTTTTCATCCTTACAGAAGAGCAATCATTATTCTCATTCAGCTGGTGGTTGCACCAGATGGAATCTGTATTATTTGTCTGTTTTCATCTAGCTCATTTTCTCTCTCTCTGCACCTCACCAGTGGTAGGTAGGGGAAGTACTGTATTCCTCAAAATTATGTTTTGAGCTTCTCTGACTCAAAAAAAGTCTTTTAGAAAAAATGGTGTGTGTGTGTATGTGTAAATGCATGTGTGTGTGTGCACATGCATGTATGTGTGTGTGTGTGTGTGTGTGCGCATACATGTGCATATGTGTATATTTCAAAAAGCTCAAACAAATACCAAATTTCTTGACTCAGAGACCACCATCCCTGAAAGAGTTTCAGGAAAATTGCTGCAAATAAACAACCTTTCAGATGGAAATATACCCATTTTATTTATTTGTTTTACTTTCTCAGAAACTGCAATAATGACTTTGAGATATTTGCATGACAAATAAAATCCATATCCTGAATTTTCCAAGAACATGTTATATACTTATAGGACCCACATTTCTGCCCATGTCATTGCATTAAATATAAAGGTTCTCACTGTTTCTCCCTCTCACCCTCTGTCTCTCCCTACAACTCTCTTTCCTTTGCTTTCCACACTGCATTTCTCCACTCCTCTCATTTCCCTCACTATCCTTTCTGATTTCTTCCTCTTCCCCCCCTCTCTCTCTCTTTCAGCCTTTTCCCAATCTCTCCCTCTCAATTTCTCTCCTCTCTCTGTGCAATGTACACATCATGTGATGTTTTGAAAACTGAAAATGTAATTGCTTTTTCTGGGGTATTATAAAAACTAAAATGTTTAATACTACACACACTTGTGCCTCTATGTTTGTGATGTGAATGGAACAGTACTACTTTTTGTGGTAAGCAGCTTACATATGCTAACAATAGAAACAAAAGCTGGGTATAATCTTACTATATATATTCATCCTATTGAAATTTGTATATAACAAAACTTGTTAGAAGCACTATTATTGCAAACATTTGTTTTGTAGCATTTTTCAAAAAACTTAATAAGCAAGATATTGTGATGTTTTGATTTTAAACCTTATCACTTTCCCTCATCTTTTGTGAAATTAATTGAGATAGCATGTAGGTTATTTCCCAAATGGTTTCAAGGTAGCCCATTACATACACTGCCAGTCAAAATTTTGTGAAACTCAGGGTATTAAGTGAAATATTAAGTAATTGAAAGAAAATAATAGGATAGTGAGCATAAAGAAGCAAAAATCTTCCTGTAAAATATTCATTGTGTTTTTGTTTTTTTATTTATTTTGTTCCAAGAGATTTATGCTAAAAGAATCTGATGTGATGCATTCACATGACTTTCTCTATCCTCTATTGTTTATTAGTGAGTATAGCAACTATTCTTACTAAAGTTTAGTTCTATATTTACTACATTTTAATCCAAATAAACTTTTGCAGAAATAGCTACACTACACATTTTGTTATAGATTCAAAGAGAACAGTGATAGTCAAATGTTTAAAAACTGGATGCTATATGCTAGCCTTAAAATTCCATGCTGTTTCCATGCAATAATAAGAAGCAACTGAATGTTGAAAGGAGTTTAAATAATGACCAAGAAATTAACAATTCGAACCATGAATAACAGATATTTCAGAAATGACTTATGCTACAAAAAAGCTTATTTGAAATAAATTTTGTGTTTTAAAGAGATCTATGTTTTTTGTGTAGTATGTTTTCGTCTATACTTAACATTTACCAGTAGTACAAGAGTATACAAAATTCCATCTGAATGAAGAAGACTTCAGAGGCTATTCCTAGAAAATTCAAGATACATACACATTTTATTTATCATCTTTAATATATGGTACTTTAATCAAAATTATTAGAGCCATTTTTTAGAAAATTAAAATTTTAAAAAAATATTCCATATAAGGAGTAGCAGGGTCAGGAGATTTTCTTGAAAATCTTTGTATCACATCCTTGGAAGATACTGAAATTAGATACCACGTTTGGTACTTATTCAACATTTCACTTTTGAGTTATGCTGTTCACAGACACACACTCACACAGACAGATAGACAGACACATACAAGCCATTTTCTAAAAATGCTTTTTGGGGGGGGGCATTCAGGGGGCCTTAAAACATATATTTCCAGTGAAATCTCAACATTGAATTCTTGGAGGGAATACAATATTTCCCCCACTTACTATAATAGTAGAGAAAGTAATAAATGGCAGAGTTGCACCTTTCATTTTGCATGAGCCATTTTCAAGATTTGCATTATTATTGGTTTGGGTTTATCAACACATTGTCATTTTATAAACTGCTGTCGTTAATTCATTATACTTTTGTTCTGTAATTTTAAACCTAAATGATTGAGTTATGCCTTTCGTTACGCCTTCTGATTATTTTTTCTGTAATTTTAGAACCTTATTTCTCACATTAAATTTTTAATTAAAGTATAATATGCTAACATATGAGGGGTGGTCATAAACTCTTAATTATTATTTAAAAAAAATAAAGTTAAGTAATTCATTTCCTTTCTTTTTGTATGTACAAGTCTGCAATTCTAGTACAATTTAAAATCCCTGTGCTACAGTACCATAGCACACCGCTAGAGGAGCTAAAACAAAATGATGCACCCCATTGATAAAGTGGAGCATCATGTGGTACTAATTAGTTTTCTGCATTTGAAGGGAAATAATGCTGCAACAATCCATGCTGAGTTGGTGGAAATGTATGGCAACAATGCACCATCATATGATACAGTAGTTAGGTGATGCAGACACTTTCAGTGTGGTCAAACAGGTCTGAGTGACAGAGAATGTAGTGGCAGAGCATCTTTCTGTGAATAACTAGGAATTGCAAGTAATGTGAGGCCCTGGTGCTTGAAGACCGGTATATCACAATCAAGGTGATAGTGCAAAAAGTGAAAATCAGTCATGGATCAGTTTTGTACATATTAAATGACATTTTGAATATGACAAAGGTTGCCTTCTGCTGAGTTCCATGACTGTTCACACCCATACAGAAAGCCTGCCGAACCAAGGCAGCAGTGGAAATGTTGTAGCTTTGTCAGCTCAACCCAGATGATTTTTTCAGCTGCCTAATTATCATGGATGAGTGCTGGGTGTATCACTATGGCCCCAAGACAAAGGACCAAAGCAAGCAGTGGAAACATGTGGATTCACTACTGTCGAAGAAGGCAAATACCCAACCATCATCTGACAAGGTGATGCTGAGTGTCTTTTGTGATTGCCATGGTGTGGTGCTAACAGAATACACTCATAAGGGGAAAACCATCACAGGAGCATATTACCAAAATCTCCTGATGAGGTTATGAGAGGCTGTCAAAATGAAGCATCGTAGGAAGCCATCCAAGGGAGTAGTTTTGCTACACGACAATGCCCCAGCTCATTCTGCAAGGACACAGTCACACATGCTGCTTCCTTGGGCTATCAAATTTTGCCTCACTCCTCCTGTATTCTCCTGACATGGCAATCTTTTCTCGGATGAAGAAACCATTGCATGGTAGGCATTTCCAGAATGAGGACGAGGTGATTTTCAAGGTGGAATGTTTCCTGAACAGCCAAAGTGCAGACTTCTACAATCAAGGTCTCCTCCAAGTCATCTATCATTGAGAAAAATATGTTGCATTGAAGGGTGGATATGTAGAGAAGGACTAACACCATCACCAAGTTTCATGGTTGAAGCTTAATTTTTTTGAGATGATAATTAAAACCAACCCTCATACATGATTATTTCTCTCTGCAAGCCGACTCAGATTTTTAACTTGTTGCAACTGGCAACTCTCATGGATTGATTTTGCTCTTTCTCCCAGATACTTGCTGAAAACTGCAAGTCATTTGGTATGAGTTGAACCGTTCTCTGCGATTTAGGCAGCCTCTATTTCATGGCTGAAATATACTGTTGGTGGAGGTAATCTCTCTCACCTGTAGATTAGGATAGGGTGGGCCCAGGTAAAACAATTGGTGGTACAGCATGCCTGAATGATGACAGGGTAGATGAAAGCACCCAGTGCGATACCTGTTTTGTAAATTTTAAAAACATATTATACTTTTTTTTATTTTTAACTAATATTTGATTCTGAACAGTGATTTTTGGATTCCTTTACTTATTTGTAATATATAACAATTCAAGCTAAACGTTGAATTGCATTACTTCCATGGTGTTCAAAAACGTTTGATCGGCAGTGTATGTGGTATAAATTTTTCATTCAAAACAAAAGTTATCAATAAAATTTCAGTTACATTTTGTATACATTTATAGGCACATACACTATGTGATCAAAAGTATCCGGACACCCCCACAAACATACGTTTTTCACCTTAGGTGCATTGTGCTGCCACCTATTGCCTGGTACTCATTATCCGCGACCTCAGTAGTCATTAGACATTGTGAAACAGCAGAATGGGATGCTCCGTGGAACTGACGGACTTCGAACGTGATCAGGTGATTGGGTGTCACTTGTGTCAGAAGTCTGTGCGCGAGATTTCCACACTCTTAAAATCCACTGTTTCTGATGTGATAGTGAAGTGGAAACGTGAAGGGACATGTACAGCACAAAATCGTACAGGCCGACCTCGTCTGTTGACTGACAGAGACCGTCGATATTTGAAGAGGGCCGTAAAGAGTAATAGGCAGACATCTATCCAGACCATCACACAGGAATTCCAAACTGCATCAGGATCCACTCTAAGTACTATGACAGTTAGGCGTGAGGTGAGAAACCTTGGATTCCATAGTCGAGCGGCTGCTCATAAGCCACAAATCACGCAGGAAAATGCCAAACGACTTCTTGCTTGGTGTAAGGAGCCTCAACATTGCACGATTGAAAAGTGGCGAAACGTTGTGTGGAGTGACGAATCATGGTACACAATGTGGCGATCCGATGGCAGGGTGTGGGTATGGCGAATGCCCGGTGAACGTCACATGCCAGCGTGTGTAGAGTCAACAGTGAAATTCGGAGGTGGTGGTGTTATGGTGTGGTCGTGCTTTTTCTGGAGGGGGCTTGTACCCTTGTTGTTTTGCGTGGCACGATCACAGCGTAGACCTACATTGATATTTTAAGCACCTTCTTGCTTCCCACTGTTGAAGAGCAATATCCGATTGCATCTTTCAACACGATCGAGCACCTGTTCATACTGCACGAGCTGTGGTGGAGTGGTTACACGACAATAACATCCCTGTAATGGACTGGCCTGCAAAGAGTCCTGACTTGAATCCTATAGAACACCTTTGGGATGTTTTGGAACGCCGACTTCGTGCCAGCCTCACCGACCTACAGTGATACCTTTCCTTAGTTCCGCACTCCATGAAGAATGGGCTGCCATTCCCTAAGAAACCCTTCCAGCACCTGATTGAAAGTATGCCTGCAAGAGGAACGCTGTCATCAAGGCTAAGGGTGGGCCAACACCATATTGACTTCCAGCATTACCGATGGAGGGCGCCACGAACTTGTACGTCTTTTTCAGCCAGGTGTCCGGATAATTTTGATCACGTAGTGTATGATTAGAAGCCATAAGAGATAGGATTAGGATTATTCAGACAGAGGGGCCTCCAGTCACTTGAGCACAACAGTGCACATAGGCTATAATGGGACCTTTATGCTTCCAATGTTCCAACGCCACACCTGAGAGGAAGGAATGAAGGGAGATGCGAAGGGCGAGTAATCCAGAAGATGATGCACACTAGCAAGGTGAGGATCCCTAACAATTCCAATATGACACCAATCCTGATGCTGGTGATCTGAGTTTTAACCACCTTCAACCTGGGAGTCCCGAAATGAAACAAGCCACTTCCAGTTGGCCAGCCAAGTGCAAGGGAGAAATCTTTCCACAGCACAAATTCCACTGTCCCACTGTAATGCACCAATCACTGTCACCTGGTCCAACAACACTACAAAACATATGAGATGAAACAAACGAGGTTCCTGATCTCATGATTGACAGGTAATTCATGGTGAAAGGGAATCACCCCAGTATTTTCCTACCGACCTGGGGAAACTGAAGATTCCCATAGCCAGAGTGGCTGGTCCAAGGGGAATCGAACCTAGGACCTCTCAAATGCGAGGATCACTGTTACAATGTAGCCTTCTCGCTCAGTCAAAAGAGATGATAAACAAAATGTAGAGTTCATTAACATATACAGTCCATGTCAAATAACATTTTGTAACATTTTTCTGGGTTTAACTATGATGAGGCATCTAGGAAGCATGTTTGAAAATATGAGATTTTTAATTTTCTGCATGAGCTCTTGTATAAAAAAATGAATTATATCAACTTATGTTTTGTTTTCTCATTGTGAATGAACCAAGCCCACATTACTTCATTTATGATCATTTCTAGTCAACAATTTATCATGAATGACATTATGTGAATAGAAAACTCGCTTGTAGGAAAAGTGTAATATATTAGGGATATATGTGAAGTATGATAGATGCAGAAAATGGTGTGTGTGTTTGTAGCACATCAAATCTTTGACACCTTAAACATGTACACCATGCCAAAGTCGAAAATACATACCTAAGTCAAAACTAATAGTTGGACATTTATGATCATTTCAACATATCTGCTCCCTGTTTCGAGCTCCCAAAATCCCAAAAAAAGTGTTTTTATTTTCTCTACTGCCTATCAAGTGGAATGGTTCAGGCAGCAACGTCTGTGCCCACATTTGGGAGGTCCTGGGCTTGATCCTGGTGACCGCACACTCTGGGTCATGGGGTTTTCGTGGTTTCTCCTGGTCGACAGGTGAATACTGGGGTGGTTCGTCCTTTACCACGACTTTCCTCCCTCTCATTTCCCATATCCATCATCTTTGTTGTCATCTCTTTCAGGGATGTAGGACCAGGCAATGCTGTTCATCAGATTGCAGCTTGGTGGTGGCTGTGTGTTCTGTAGCGGTTTCTTCTCTGGAATCACTGCAGGGACTTTTCAGTTAGGTCTCTCCTCTGAGTGGGCTCCACCCCAAGAGGGCTGCCAGAGGTTCGGTAGCTTGTGGGTGGGACTAGATGATGTCAGATGCATTCAATCTGGAAACATTAGGAACCCCATCTGTGCTTGCACCAGTCGACATCCGGATCTGGTTGCCCTTCGGGTCTCTCCCCTCATCTCTCCCTCCTGGGGATCACGCAAAAGCACAAGGGACCAACTGGCCTGCATACAATACTCTATCCTGGTTTCAGGAACTCTCTCCGTTTGTTTGTGCTTTTACCTTTACCTTTGCTACGTATCTATAGTAAGTAGGGAAAGTATTGCATTTCACAGAAAAATTCAACTAGAGATTTCATCAGAAACACACATTTTGAGGTCTTCTGAATCCAAGAAAAGCATTTTTAGAAAAAAATGTTATGTGTAGCATAATTGTCTGTGAAACAATTCAGAAACAAAAAGTTGGTTAAATACAGAATTTAGTATATTTTAAGTTAAACATCTTTCAAAGATGTGAGATAAAGATTTTCAAAAACATCCCCCTACCCCAAACTATTTTTACATGAAAGAGCTTTCGTTAATTTAATTTCCTCAAATATGACTAAAATGATTTTCATTAAGTGTCATCTCTTTAATATGTTGATGTGGGAAATAAAATGTATAGCTTAACATTCTGTGAATAGCCTGTGGTACTCCCTTAATTCTGTACAATTTTGAATTATAAGAAAACCTTAAAAGATAGACAAAAACTTAGTACATGATAAATGTACAGCTTGTTGACATAGACAATATTTTTCAAACTTTTTTAGTGTTAACCATTTTCTAAGTACTCCAAGTTAAAATATTGCTTGTGATTCATACTTCTTTCTTCCCCTGAATTTCTTTTACAATAGCTTGTTGCTACAAATAATAGTTTGAATACTATTTCTGCATTTAAAAATGGTTAGAACTAGGTGTGTCTTGCTTAATTTGGAATCATTCATATGCAAAAATATATTGTGAGGAGTGTTGCTAACCTCAGTAGCCAAGAACGTGTTCCAAAATTTCAGGAGATTTCAGTGGATTGATTTAAGAGTGATAAAACAAAGATTGACCGCTTGGCTTAGTCGTAGAGCACTTTTCTGCTGTTTCAAGGGTCCTGCATTTGAATTCCAGCTGACTTCATGACCTTTATATTTTTATTTATTTATTTTATTTATTGTGCTGAGAGTTTTACAATTTGATTGTCTACTGCACTTTGACCCTGGTCACTCATTCAGTAGACAATCACTATAGTTCATTTACATTTTACAATTTCTTGTCAATAAATTATCTTGCTTTTTTTTCATGTCCCATTTCCACTTGTTTTTCACTTTTCATTCATTGATTACTTAACCATCACACTTTCACTATAGTTTTCCATTCAAAGTAAGATGCGCTACTTCTTACTTTTCTCTTTCCACTGTCCAAAGCCATTTTATTTTTTACTTTACACAAAAACTGTCCAATGCTTCTAGCGTCCTTGCATATCATTTCGATCATAAGTGTATTGTACATACATGGTATCAAATATCCTTAATACATAAACACCACACACTTTTGCTCTTTTCGTGCGAAGGTTGCACTAGTGCTCTTAATGGAAAGGAATGGTCAGCTTTGTAACACCCCTTTGTTTCTATGCTCACATATGCAGTCATATTTTGAATTTGAAGAAGAAATACTTACTATGTTGTTCTGTTAGGTTTAAGGACAGCAATGAAGGCTCTACTTTTGCACTAAATTAAACTTGCTCAAGAGTAAAGAAGCCATTAAGGTTTTGATAAACTTCACTTTCTACCCGTGCACTGCTTAAGATGCAGCTACATTTGTGCACAAGGCGAGAATCTGGGGGACTTCATTTTATAATCCGTTTATTGAGATTATGAAAATAGGCAAAACAAAATCAAGTAACTCCAAATAGAGCTGATTATGTGGATCTTTTGATCTCTGAAGAATGGTTTCTGAAGCCAGCAATCTATCTTCTACTAGTGTATGAGTGAAGAAAAGGACAAGAGTGCTGTGTTGCTCCAAAACATGAGATACCGCGGCATGAAGTGATAACCATCTGGTCTGGCATGGATGTAAAAGCTCCGGTGGCATCACTTTCACAAACGCTTGATATTCCTTTAACTCTTTCTACCCATTTAGCACTAATGTGAAAGTAATTGCACTTATTATCATTGTAATTATAACTGTAAATATGAGAACATGAGGCAGCTGCGGGGATATTATAACTGTTTCAATGGGAGTCCGAGCTGCAGCAGCCAGTGCACAAGAAGTTCTGTGGTGGCAACAGTATGAAAGGAAAGCACTGTGTTTGCTTGTGCTATCATGAAATGGCTCAAATTTTGTTACAGGAAAGAGGGCAATCAAGACTTCACTCTTACCACAAATCACATAAACTGTTAGGGAAGCAGGAAGTGACATGTATCAGTATCAAAAAGCAGCAATTTTGTTATTAGATTAAACAATTATTGTCCAAGTTAAAATGTTAGGAAATTTACTGGTTTTCATTTAATAAATCAGTAGATCAGTAGACAAATGTGGCTGTCAAGTGCAAAACTTGCCTTATCCAGGTAAAACGAATTTTCAGAAAATGTGAAAAACTAATACTAGGCAAACAGCAGAACATTTGAAAATTCTCTTACTTTTGCATTTACTTCTCAATATTTGTGTTTCACAAGGTTAATAAAATACTTCTTGCAATATTTGTATAATTATAACCATTTCTGATTTTATTTTAGTTATAAAAACTAAATGTTCACAACTTTTTCCACCAATTTCGCATAAGGATATCAATGAAGCACTCCTTTCATAGTTTCCTCACTAAAATTGACGAGTTTTCATATCACATACATCTTATGACTTGTAAAATTTACATACTATGTTTAAGCTGTAATACTAATAACTAGGGCTCGGATAGTTATGCATTAAAAAACGTTAAATATCTATGTAATTATGCGGTTTTAAACAGCGATATATGCATTAACAACCTAGAAAATATGTGCTATGCAAAATCTCACAAAAATAGTGAAACAACAATTTACCCAAAAATCAACATTGTGAGTTCATTTAATATTCGTCGTATTGGAAAATACAAGTTAACATTATAATCCACCAAAATAATAAATTAATGTAAAACTCACCGAATTTGTGGACTGGAACAGCTGCTACTGAAGTCAACTTAATTCTTCCCATTGCATTGTATGACAGTAACCTTTGAAAACAGAAACGATTCTCTGTTACTTCTGAGAATTGATTTGTACTGAGGAAAACAATGTTCGGCAACAACAGACGTTATAGGTGCATATTTAAATTTTACAATTTCTTCCAGCGACAAATGTTTCTTCAATGTCGAACAATTTGCTCTCCATTTTACCAGAAATGATATTTGCAATATGTTGTAATGTATGGTACCTGGATGTTTTGTAGTACATATTCAAAATTTTCAACTACTTTTTTTGCAACTTGACCTGGCGCAGATTTTAGCTTTAGTGAGAGACTTTCTATTAAAGTTAAGTTTGTGACAAGTGGTACATCATTTCGTTCGAGCACTATGATGGCTGTAGAAATGCAGATGAAATGTGACTTAATGTAAATTAATTCCTCCTTTATCCCATCCCTAAATATAGCACCCTTCGCTTCAACAATGCTTTCTGCTTCGTTTTCATTTATTTCTTGAAATATGTTCTTGATAATGTCAAAATTGTTATAATAATATATGGCTACATGTAACCAGGTCCCCCATCTTGTAATGATCGGTTCAGGAAGAAATGGAGTTCCTGGAGCCAACTGTTTAAACAAACTGATTCTACTCGGAGATTTAAGAAAAATCTTTTTTATGCTTGATATTAAACTATTAACAGTAGGAAAATTTAAGTGCACAGTTTCACTCAGGCGATGCCAAGCATGCCAAGCATGTTACATGAATCAGTCTACTATAAAGCAGTTTTAACCTCCCTCCTGCCTTAACTATATATGGGGCTGCGTCAGATAAAAATAAAACTACATTTTCATACCTAATTCCCTCTGGCCATAATAGCAACAATACATTATTGAATATTTTCGCAATTGTTGAATGATTTGTCATTGCTATTTCTTCCACTGTTAGAAGATAAGCCTTTGACAGTCCATTTTCAACGAGCGTACCGACAATTACATTACATATAGATCGTTTACACGCATCTGGAGTTTCATCCTTGCAAACCCAGATTAGATTATCCTTAATAGAATCACGAATTTCTTGTATTGTTTTTTAATAAAGTAATGGAACATAATGTTTACGAAGAGTAGACTCATGTGGTATAGCCTGTTTTATATACATTTCTACGAATGCACGTAATTTTGGATGTTCTAATTTATAGAGTGAAATGTCAGCACAAGCGAAAGCTTCACATAGGTCCGTATTAAAGGTTGACAACTGGGGGCCTGAAGTTGAACAAGTTGCTTCATTTGGGATACCCGTATTGACATTTAGCGTTGACTGTTTAACACTTTTTTTTTTAGTGAAACATTTTTAAAATGTTTTGCCTTTTTCATCCTTTACTTTTACACCTACATCTAAACGCCTTGCAATATGCATTTCTAAGGTTTTGCCTCGCTTCAGAATGGTCTTTCCTACACACAAATTGCTGATAATTTGCCTTATGTCTCACTAGAACTTTGCCTGAAGTAAAACGTTGTAAAATAATATGCTTAGATGCCTTAAATTTAAAATGCCAGGAACCTGGTGACTTCAATATTTCCTTTTCAGCATACTTCCAATCTTGTACAGATACATCTTTCCCTAGCCTGATTGCCTTTCTATGATTTTTATAATTTCAAAATAATCTTCAGGCCTACTGATAGTGTTTCTCTTTCTTACTTCTTTCTCTATTAGCCCGAAAACATGATCGGAAGGGGTGAATGAATGACCAGAAATAGGAAGGAACATTTCTATCACCTGCACGTTCTCCAATGTTTGAATAGTAAGCCATTTATTATACATGCCTATCATAGTGGTTTTTCATTTTGTCCACAGCAGGCATCTGCAAATAGCCTTACTTTCTTAACTCCAGAAAAATCTGATTTTCACAGTTGACCGTATACTGCTGACACAATTTCATTTGAACCTTAAGGGCCTTCATTTTCTGTCCAAACAAAATTACAAACATGTTGTTTTGTCAATGTTGTCTTGGATGAAACCTGCACAATGGAGAAGTTATATATGTATAACTGCCTGCTGTAGTATGCTGCTTGATCCTGTACTTTTGACAGTGCCATATTTTTCTGACAGTCAAATGAAAATGTTGCTATGTTATCATCTGCCTTCAGATCAAAATATGCTTTAGCTCTAACTTTATGTATTCGTGTAGCTATCAGCAAATCAGAGCGTTTAGTTTTATCTGTTTCCAATTTTATTTCCTCATCATAAGAAAGACAAAGTGAATATACATCACAAACAGGGCTTTTGAAGCCTATATTAAATTTTGCATTAAATACAGACACTTTCAATGAATTAGATAGTTCTGCATTATACATACGTCTCATTTTATTAATGCTTAATTCCCTTGGTAAATATTGCCATGTTGATGTTTTGCTCCTACAACAATGGACGTCAAGTACTTTAAACTACTGTATGAATTTATTTACAGATTCTCTCTTATTACTATGTTTTGTGACATCCTGTCTCCACCTTGGAATTCTTTTGGCGCCACTCCAGTTTCAAGGTGTCTTTTGTACTCTGTCTTTTGATATTTGCAAAATGTCCAAAAAAGTTTTCTGACACACCTGAACTGGCAGACCTCCTACACGTTTAACATGATACTTTGTTATAAAACTCTTCTGAGAATCATCTTTGACTGCACGCTGCTGTTTAGGTACATCAGTTAAACAATAAGTCAGTATAATGCAGTCTTGTTTAATTTTAGAACTGCAGCTATAAAAGGCTTCATGGAATTTCCTTATGTCCTTCTGTGTCAAGTTACTGCATTGGAATGACTTGCTGTTGTAATTGCAGGCAGGCTTGCTGAATGCCTTTAACAATTAAGACTGTATTGTAAACACATCTGCTTATTTAGATGAGCCATATCTGTCAACAATAGAAGAATACTACTTAATTGTAATTCAATCATACATACCTTTCCCTCTTCTCTGCTTCATGTTTCGATTCATGGGATGCCCGTTTTCAAGTTCTACCTTTTCCACCAACTTCGGGATATCAGAGGACTCCTTAATAACGCATCTGCACCTTTCACTAGTCAAAACTAAATTTAAAACAGTTGGAATCACACAGGACTGCCACTGTAGGGAAACAGAGAAGCGAAACTGCTATACTTCTTAGTGCTGGATAAGGTGAGTTTTGCTCTTAACACAGCACAATTGTAATGGAACAAGTATTAGATAAGGCAAGTTTTTCTCTGAATTGTAAGATGGATTAGACGAGTTCTGCATCAACCGCCATCATGGATTTGAAGAGTTTTGCATTGAACAGCAGTTTTCGGGGCTCTCTTGAAGGTATATTAGATGAGTTTTGTTCAAATCCAAAATGACCAGTTCGTAGAGAATTGCAAGAAGTATTGAATCCCATGTCTAACTCAACTTTTTAAATTTTTGGATAAGACGAGTTTTGCACTTGACGACCTCAAGTTAAAAAATCAGGAGCGCCATTAAAAAATTAGTAGGGATAACAACTCTGATTGTGAGTAATATGACATGGATAGAAGAATTATCTTTTATATGAATACTATAACATATAATAGATATAAGTGAATTTGTTGTTGGTAGGAAAAGTCGTGTGTATGTATCATTACAGAGTTTTAGAAAAAGATCGATGTGTGTGTGAACAGCATAACTCAAAAATGAAATGTCAGATAAATACCAAACTTGGTATTTAAATTCAGTACCATCCAAAGATGCAACATGAAGATTTCCAAGAAAATCTCCCAAACTAAGCTACACTTTCATGGAACAATTTTCAAATTGTTTTATTTTCTAAAAACTGGCTTTAATGATTTTGATTAAAATACCATGCATTAAAGATATTTACAAGACAAATAAAATGTATATCTTGTATTTTCTGGTAATAGCTTGTGAAGTCGTCTTCATTAGGAAGAAAATTCATATAAACCTGCATAACTGGTAAACGTTAAGCGATAGATGAAAATGAACTCAATAAAAAATGTAGATCTCTTTAGAACACATAATTTATTGCAAATAACCTTTTTTGTAGCATCAACCATTTCTGAGATATTCATTATTATTGGTTTGAATTGTTCAACACAGTCATTCCTTTCAAGTCCTGTAGCTTTTCAGCTGCTTCTTGCAATTTCTTGGAAAGAGTTGAATTTTAAGGCCAGCACATAGCATCCAGTTCTGAAACATTTAACTATTACTATTCCCTTTGTATATATAATGAAATGCACCCTGAAAGGTTTATCTCAATTAAAATGATGTAGATAGGAAGATAAACTTTCTTAAGAATAATTTTTATATCCAATAATAAATTATAGAGGGTAGAGAAAGTCATGTGAATATAACGCATAAGATTTTTTAACTATTCCAAGTTGGCACACTTCCCAAGTGAGAGTGTGCCATCTAATGGGTATAAAGATTGCAAATCCATTTCTTTTTGTTTCTTTCTATTCAAAAACTTATGTTACCATGAATAAAGATTTCAATTCTGTCTCCACATGTTGTAAACTTATATTTAAGAACTTCTTGCAATTTGAAATCATATCTAGGTAAAACCAAATATGTATATTGTGAGTAACATAATCTGCAGAAAAGAATCACTTTTTATGTGAATACTATAATATACAGAGTGAATCATTTAAAACTTGCACCGCAAATATTTCGGAAATGGAAAGTGCTATTGATGTGCAGTTTTCATAGCATTGATTGGTAGTCAGGGGCTTGTACATTTAGCTTATAAACAGATTTTAATAATACTGGGAAAGTGTATTTTTTGAGCAAGCATGCAATTTTTTAAATGGAACAATGCCTAGTTACATCAACAGAGTAAAGGTAGGGTAAATTAGAATGTCAATGGCCTTTGTTGCAGGATTCTAGTGCAAATGATTTACGAGAAATCGTATTTTGAAAAGTTTCCACCCCGACAATTGTTTGTCCCATTCAACCTGCTTAGTTGCTAGGTACGATGTTGTTATGTTTGTTTGCATTGTGTTTTCTGTTAATTGATTGCATTGCGACTTTCTGGTCAGTTAGTTTGTGACAGCTCAAGCAGTAAGTCATGAGTGGAAGATGGGGTTTACTAATGCAGAAAAAGCCGACATACTCATGGTGTATGGAGAGTGTAGGAAGAATGCAGTTCGTTCCTGTACGGTGTATGCGGAAACGTATCCCAATAGACATCAACTATCTCGGCAATTATTTATCAACCAATTATGTGAAAGTGGTACTGTAACACCTAGAAAACTAATAGAAACAAACAAGTGACTGGAGAAGAGGCAGAAATTAATGTTTTGGCTGCCGTTGCAGTAGATCTGCAAATTGGTTCCCTCACAATCTCATGTGGAATGGCATAAGTCAGGCAAGTGTACTGCGCGTTCTCCATCAACATAGGTTCCATTCCTATCACATCTCTCTCCATCAAGAGCTGCATGGAAATGATTTTGAGAATTGTGTTAACTTTTGTACGTGGGCATTAAGACATGATACTCCAGATTCATCCTGTATCTTAGTGATAGGGCAACATTTACTAATCATGTCCAGGTAAACCACAGAAACATGCACTATTGGTCTGTTGACAATCCCTGTTGGCTTTGTCAGGTGGAACGTCAGCGTCCATGGAATTTAAACGTGTGGTGTGGAACAGTGAACCATCAGCTCATAGGCCCTTTGTTCATAGAAGGAACAATGAACTCACACAAGTATTGCAGACTCCTGACAGACCATCTGCCATGGATGTAGAAGACGTTCCTTTGCAGACTAGGAGGAATCTGTGGTACCAACATGATGATTGTCCAGTCCATAGTGCACAAAGTACTACAGCTTGTCTTAATGGATCGTTTCCAAATCGTTGGATTGGACGAAGAGGACCTGTACCTTGGCTGGCCCATTCACTGGATCTGACATCTTTAGGCTTTTTTCTGTGGAGAAGGCTGAAAGACACTGTCTACAAGGATTTACTAACTACAGCAGATGATATGAAATGACGTATTACTGCTGCCTGCTCTGAAATTTCTGCTGAAATGCTAGAACATGTGCAGCAGTCTTTCCATAGCAGGAAGCGTGTATTGAAGCTGCTGGTGGTCATTTTGAGCACAACCTTTGAAGGGCTATATTCTCTTTACTTGTAAGAATCCACAGAAGTATTGTAATTCCCTTTTGTTTTTCTTTAGTTTGTGCTATCACAGGTTGTACAAGTGTCAGTGCATAAAAGTTTCAAAATAAGACTTCTTGTAAACCACTTCCACTAGAATCCTGCAACAAAGACCACTGACATTCTAATTTACCCTACCTTTATTCTGTTGATGTAACTAGGCATTGCTCCATTTAAAAAATTGTATGTTTGCTCAAAAAATACACTTTCTCAGTATTATTAAAATCTGTTTATAGGCTAAATGTACGAGACCCTGACTACCAATCAATGCTGTGAAAACTACACATCAATAGCACTTTCCATTTCCGAAATATTTGCAGTGCAAGTTTTAGGTGATTCATCCTGCATATGAATTTGCATTGATAGAGAAAGTTGTGTGAATATATCACATTAGATTTTCTTTAAATTTTGTTCTTGTATCTCTTTTGAATGAATGCTTCAGTGTAAACCAATGTTTATTTATTATTTATAATAATATGTAGTAACATTATTGTAGCCCCACGTTGTGGTAGCCAATTTGCGACGGTATTACTTATAATGTTTGTTTACATCAGTGTTGAAGCCTTCTTGTGACGTCATTCATTTGTTCGGTTTGTAGCTCCATCTTGTGTTAGAAATTTGCATCAGTGTTAGTGTTCGAAAGAATGCGACTGTTATTTGATTTAAACTTTGTTTACTGTCCTCCGGCTAGCTATTATCTCTCGGTCGAACATGTGTCTTGATCAGGGTTGTGTAAACGGAAAGGAATCTTTTATCCAAATATAACACTGATGAAGAAATTTGTTTTACACATTTATTGTCAAACACGTTAACTATCACATTTATACATTGATCTTAACACTCGCCAAACTGATACTGTTATAACAACTTCTTACTGATCATTCTTAATTTGCGTACTTCAACTTTTTGTATAATTAACCTTACAACACTTTAGATTATTCATAATTCTGCTGCGCGTAACTTGTGAATCGATACCCGACGTTTGCCGTACAAATACTTTCGACGAACTGACTGACTGAAGACGACGTGTAGTGTACACAGATTTTTGATGAACTGAGCATGAAGCTACCTCTAACCTACCCTATTTATACTCCTGCATCCAGATACGCCAAAAGATTATAACTGAACTGCAATTGGCCAATAAAACGCACCAACATTAGCGTCTATTTTAATATCCAATGAAAATTATGAATACATATGCTCTAAGGAGAAAATATTCCAGAAGGTTCTAAACGGAAAAACGCGCCAACATTACGTAACTTCCCGTTTCCAATAATGATAAACAGCTCACCCCCCTCTCTGCATTATTGCGCTATTATTGACAGTTTCAGTAAGGTCGTATAAACTTACTTATCAACAATAATTACAGTCAAGAAACATCTCAAATCAATGTCACATAAAAATGCATATTCATATTACAATCATTATTTACATTTAAGTAATTTGTGATACAAATTACTGCATCATATGCCCCACTAGAAACATAATTATAAACATTTACAACTTGTTTGGAAATTTTATAATTGGGTTTTTAGTCTCCTAAATCTTGGAACACACGCTATCACTTTCACTTAACACTTCAAACGCATTTAACACACGACATGTTTTTTTTTTGTTTTTTTTATCTCGCCACTACTTACTGGCTCTGGTTTAATGTTTTTAGACATTAATCTGACATCACAATTTTTTTATAGCAAATACTGTACCCTGAATTATTAAATTACTGTTTCAAAATGGTTTACTCTCTTATATTGTTGACAAAATTTAGGCATTCAAGAATTTTTGTAATTATTAAACATATTTACCAAAACATATTCACCCTTTACACAAATATATTTACATCTCTTAAATCTAGACACTGTTTCACATTTTTTTCTGTTTGTTACATAAATATTTGTTTTAATGACTTTTACCCCATTTTTGTTATTTTGTACTGTACATTTACAATATTCTTGGAATTATATCTACGTACTTTTAATTTAATATCATATTAAGTTTCAATCTTTGCATTCTTAATTTTCAAATGTTGTTACAGTTACTAAAATTTTTTTTTTTTTTTAAACATTTCTCTTTTTTTTTTGTAATTTATTTCTCTTTTCAAATGACATACAAATAATTAACCCTCTTACGTTCCAATACATTTCTCTGCAAGTCATCTTTAACTATCCAGCATTTACTTTACATCTCATTGCTATTTACCCTCCTGGATCAAATTGTGTGTGGCTAAACATTACTCATAGCTGTATCCTAACCTTCAAATTTTTGTTCATGAATAACCTCTTGTATTCATATGAAATTTCATCCCATGATACCATTTGAAAACAATCTAAAGTTTCCTGAACAATACATCTTTTAACAACTTTCATTTTCAATTCATCTGCTATCTTTTTAACTTGAGAATACTCTGACAAATCTGTACTAAACTGTACTGGACTGGAGTTTTCATTTTGAACATCTTGGTACAGTTTATTTCTTTGCATTACTGACTCATTCTGTATTTCTGATATCTCCCCTCTGAAATTAACTTGCGCCTGATTCACAACTACATTCATAACCTCTTTCATCTCTCTTATCTCACTTGAAATATTACTCATTCTACTACCTGACTCTGTACATTCTACATCAGCATGTTCATTTTTAGTATTAACCTCACTTTCTTTGTTACCTATTTCCCTGCTCATGTCTAGCATTTCCTTTGAAATTTCTCCTATCTCACTTGCTATTATTTCCTCATTTTCATCTCTCATTTTTGGCATACTACTATCTAGCTTCATAACTTTCTTTTCAATTTCTCCACTGCTTTGATCTACTGTTTGCTCTAATATCTCATTACTCCTACCATCTACATTCATAACCTCTTTCATCTCTCTTATCTCACTTGAAATGCTACTCATTCGGCTACCTAACTCTGTACATTTTATATCAACATGCTCTATTTTATTATTAACCTCACTTTTTTTGTTAGATATTTCCCTGCTCATGTCTAACATTTTCTTTGAAACTTCACCTATTTCATTTGCTATCATTTCCTGATTTTCATTTCTCATTCTCATCATACTATTTTCTAGCTCCATGAATTTCTTTTCAATCTCTTCCCTATTTTGATCTAATTTATGCTCTAATTTCTCATTACTCTTACCAATTTCTTCTCTTAATTGATCTGTAATACTCTTATCAATATCTTTCCTTAATTTCTCATTATTCTGAATTAGTTTTTGTTCTAAACTCCTATCAATATCTTCCCTCAATTTCTCTATATTCGTTTCCATATTCTCATTATTCTTTTTTATATTCTCATTATACATATTTCTCAGCATTTCCATCATCATACTAACATCAAAATTTACATTTCCTGATGTTCTATTCTCACTTTCTGCACTAACATTTTCTCCCTCAAATATTACATTGCTTGAATTATTTTCTGTAACCTGTATTGAATTACAGCTAACTGTTACACTATCCCCCTCCATCATTGTTTCTTCAATATTATTAGTAGCCATTGTTTTCTTTATCCTACCACTCCTCAAGTACATTTGAATGTTATAATTTTGTTTTCTAAAAAAATTACTATACTCTGACCTTTTGTGATGTTGTTTGTTGCTGTTACTTTGATGTCCAGCTTCCTGCCCCTCTCTCCTAGATTATATGTCGCTTCTGCGTTGTGTTATGATGAATCTACGTCGTCTCGATGTTTTTGTGTCCACTAATCCGCGTAGTCTGTCGTTCCTATAGTTGTTTCTGGAATCTGCGTCTACTCGATGTTTTTGTAGTTGAATTCACCTTGTAATCTCGGAATTACGATGTCCAATCATCCGCGTAGTCTGTCGTTCCTTTTGTTGTTTCTGGAATCTGCGTCTTGTAGTTCAGTTCACTTCTCCATTCGCCCCTTCCTGGTCATCTCACTTCTTCCTGGTTAATTCTGCCCCTTCCTGGTTATTCTGATCCTTTCCTGGTCATCGTGTTCCTTTCCTGGTTACTCTGCCCCACGTTCTGGGTGCCAATTTATAACGGTATTACTTACAAATGTTTGTTTGTGTATGTGTGTTTACTTCATGTGAAGCCATCTTGTGACGTCATTCATTTGTTCGGTTTGTAGCTCCATCTTGTGTTAGAAATTTGCATCAGTGTTAGTGTTCGAAAGAATGCGACTGTTATTTGATTTAAATTTTGTTTACTGTCCTCCGGCTAGCTATTATCTCTCGGTCGAACATGTGTCTTGATCAGGGTTGTGTAAACGGAAAGGAATCTTTTATCCAAATATAACACTGATGAAGAAATTTGTTTTACACATTTATTGTCAAACACGTTAACTATCACATTTATACATTGATCTTAACACTCGCCAAACTGAAACTGTTATAACAACTTCTTACTGATCACTCTTAATTTACGTACTTCAACTTTTTGTATAATTAACCTTACAACACTTTAGATTATTCATAATTCTGCTGCGCGTAACTTGTGAATCGATACCCGACGTTTGCCGTACAAATACTTTCGACGAACTGACTGACTGAAGACGACGTGTAGTGTACACAGATTTTTGATGAACTGAGCATGAAGCTACCTCTAACCTACCCTATTTATACTCCTGCATCCAGATACGCCAAAAGATTATAACTGAACTGCAATTGGCTAATAAAACGCGCCAACATTAGCGTCTATTTTAATATCCAATGAAAATTATGAATACATATGCTCTAAGGAGAAAATATTCCAGAAGGTTCTAAACGGAAAAACGCGCCAACATTACGTAACTTCCTCGTTTCCAATAATGATAAACAGCTCACCCCCCTCTCTGCATTATTGCGCTATTATTGACAGTTTCAGTAAGGTCGTATAAACTTACTTATCAACAATAATTACAGTCAAGAAACATCTCAAATCAATGTCACATAAAAATGCATATTCATATTACAATCATTATTTACATTTAAGTAATTTGTGATACAAATTACTGCATCAAATAAAAAGTAATAATAATGTAGAGTGGAAGAACTTATAGCTAAAGCTTTATAAACAATAAACAAAAATACATGTGAGTAAATAAACAAAACAAATGAACTGAAAATTGCAGAGAGAAGTTAAGCCCACTTCTTACCTTCTCTAATACAGAGGTACCTAAGGTAGAGGAAATACTGAATTTGATCCAAAATGTTTATACAGACATTTCTCCAGAACAAAAGAAAAGCATTTTTTTTTGTTTGTTTAGGAAAATGTACATATACACATATGCACGCATGCATGCACGCACACACGTGTGTGTGTGTGTGTGTGTGTGTGTAAGGGGGGAGTTGGAGAGAGAGTGAGAGTTAAGTAGAGGGAGATGAATACTAAATTTCACATTAGGATCCGATACTGTTTAATGGTATCAGACAAAGGCTTTCAAGAAAAATTCTCTCCCCCAAATAACCCTTTACAAGGAATAACATTTGTTTTTCTGTTTTCTCAAACAAGGCTCTACCGATTTTAATTAAAATATATATTTGAGAAATTGTATAACAAATAAACTGTGTATCTTGAACTTAAATCATCTTTTTTATTCTTAATGAGTTTTATTTAACTAGGAAACCATAACAGAGGGAAAATTCAATTAATAATCTTTATAAATTAGCAACTCTACTACATTATTTATTTATCTTTTTAATTATATTTAAATACAGGGCATGTTTTGCAAGTAACAATTTAATCATTGCTACTTATTATTAGATAGAACATGAGTTCTCAATCTATTCTATGCATACCATACTGCCAAGTGGTAGATACAAATTTTAAAAAATAAAATAGATTAGCCCTTTTTTAACATTTAGCAAATATTTGAAACTTCTGCTATAACTAAACAGAAACAATATATTTTACATTACCATAAACACTTTTATGTGATACTGTACAAAAATAATATGGAAGCTCAATTTCAATCCTACAACAATGACAGAACACAAGTCAGATATATTTGATCAGACAACAATTGAAGTATTTTGTTGTTTATTTAGCTGCTAGATACATTACAGTTAAGAAACCAGTGGAGTTACACTATTGTTCTAGAATGCAAGATTTTATTATAATTTTTTTTCATATATTTCTTTTTAGTTCCATTTATATCCCACCTATAACTGCAGTGGTCTTATCAGTGCCATTTCCTTTGGAACATATTGCCTGTAGGCAATGGTGTTAACTCATATTCTCTTGTTGTTAGTTTTTGGTAACTTTGGGTTAGATCTCTCTCTCTCTCTCTCTCTCTCTCACACACACACACACACACACACACACACACACACACACCACACACCACACAACACACAACACACACACCACACACCACACACCACACACCACACACACACACACACACACACACACACACACACACACACACACACACACACATACACACACACACACACACAAACACACACACATATTCATAGTTCCAGATTCTGGGGAAGATAGAGAATAAACTTGGTTAAAGAAAAATTCCCACCCCCAGCCGCGAATCAAAACTGGGACCCCTTGCAAGTGCTCTGCCAACTAAGCTACAAGACCAGCTGAGACTTTATTTGTTGTCAGATTTATACGCAGTTTGTGTCAGATTCAGAAAAAGTAAACCAGAACATGGATAAGTATTTAATTGAAGAATTCTGCTCAAAAAACCCCTCCTCGCTTAATATTTTTCTGGCTAGCTACAGTTGGATGCGAAAATGTAATCTTTCTTCATTGTGAACTGTCTGTGAATATTAAGGAGCACCTTGGGAATCATATCTCACATTTCAAGGTATACTTCCCTGAAAACCTGGATTCAGAATTTTGGATTAGAAACCCATTTTCTATTGCTAATGCCTTACTAGAAGCCTTAACTCCTTCCAAGAAAAATGAATTGATCTAGCTACCATGTGACAGAAGTCTTAGAAGAATGATCAAGAAGATGGATTTAATGGACTTCTGGCTGACACACACACACACACACACACACACACACAAAAATACAATGATCTAAGAAAAAGTTGTAACATTTTTGTTGGTTTTTGTGACTGCTTACCTTTGTGAATGTGGATTTTCTTCCCTAATTTACGAGGGCAGTCCAGAAAGTCCCAGACAGTTTGCCTATCGTGGTGATGAGTAGGGCTAGAGCCGCCATCTTGGTGTCAGAACGTTCCTACATTCAGTACGCATTCAGCTGTGGTAGCATGAGGACTGTGCTTTCCTTACTGTGCTCCCTGTGAGTGGTTAAAATGTGAACTGTAATAGAAAATCCTGCCACTTAGTAAGTGCAGTTGGCTAAAAATAACAAACCAATTGAAATTTATCATCAACTTTGTGATGTTTATGGGCAGAGAATGAGATTCTGATTTGTTTCTGCTGGATTCACTGATTTTAGTCACCAGAGTAAGTAAATATAAAGGATGAGCGTGATCACTAGGGCTCAGATTTTTAGGTTTTAACCTATATTTTTCCTCGCTATTTAATTAACACATTTCACACTTCCTGGAGCAGAATATGCAAATTTCATTACACCTAAAAAAACCTAAATGAGGGGTTGACACCTAAAATAACCTAAGTAGCTGTTTTTCCTTTTACGAAATGAAGAATATTATTTTCAAATTGAAACTCATTGTAAAATTGTTTCCACCACTTATAGCCAGTAGACAGTTCAAGTTACCACAGTTATGCAGCACATGTGATGTACATGCAGCTGATAAAAAGTCAGGAGGAGTGTAACCTGCATAATGGATCGCCTCCAATTGTTCACCAAGAGTACTTTTCTAATGTAATTGTTGTGTAGTGAAACAATGCCTAAATCACATTTATTGAAAAAGTGGTTTGCTGCAGATCCGCACTTCAATTTTGCTAGTGACAGACGATGCTGCCTACATGTTGAACGCCAGGGGAGGGGAGGGAGGTGTTCTACAGTCCTTTCACCCGACCATGCTACATGTTATATGCTTGGCCCACGGCCTGCACCGCCTTGCGGAGGAGATTAGAAGTCACTTCAATGATGTGAGCAGCCTGATATCCTTGGTCAAGGAGGTTTTCTTAAAAGCCCCAACACATATACAATTGTTTCAAAGAGAAAGTACCAGCAACCCCTCTTCCACCTGAGCTGATACTTATCCGCTGGGGAACTTGGCTGTCTGCTGCCACTTACTATGCTGAGCACTTAAAGATGCTCCAAGACGCTAAAAATGTCATCAATGAATTGGATGAAACAGAAGCTTCCTGCATTGCCAAGGCTAACAAATCACTCAAGTACCTCACTCTTGCCGCTTCCCTTGTATATATTATGACACATTTTTATTTTATATTCGAAGCTATTCTCCGGTTGGAAAATACAACTTTGCTGCTGAAAGATGCTCTAGATATCATTAGTAATGTTTTCAGTAAAGAAATACCTGGACCAGTGGGAGTTGCATGTTCTTCGAAGTTGCAGAAGATTCAACGAAATCCTGGTTTTGAAGAGATGAAAATCATAAATTCAGTATTGCAGGGAGAAAAGTACACAGGAAAACTACCCCTAAAAGCTGTTCCACTGGAATCTATGTTCTACACTCCAATGATGTCATATTCCATTGAAAGAACCGTTTCTTCATACAAGAATGTGTTGCATGATAATAGGAAATAGTTTATGCCAGAAAATTTGGGAATGTATGTATCTACTGCCATGCCAAAAAATAAATCTCACAAATAAGTACCAGAAAAGCAACATTATTGTTGCCTGTATTGATCCATGAAGCAAAACATAAAAAAACTATTTTAATCAAGAAAAACCTAAAAAAACCTATTTTAAGCACATAAGAAACCTAAAATGAAGATTTATTCCACCTAAAAATCTGGGCCCTAGTGATCACCGACTAAACCAGATGACTAAAGAAGCAGTACAGTATGGTGAATCAGTTAAATCAATTTCATTTGCAACTCTTAACACTGCAGGTTAAATGAGTACCTTCCTACTTTCCCCATTGTTTTGCATTTTCATTTAGGTGTAAGAGCCAATGGAATATTACATGCTTAATCTGTAGAAAATGTAGTCATGGACAGCAGCAATGATGAATCCAGCAATATGTTGGTGAGACGTGCTAGCCAACAATGTAAAACTTCAACCATTTTCTACTCCTTACTTCTTTGTTCAGCACAGTAAGATGCAACTGCTGACAATAATGGTGTCTGAAACAGAAATACAAAATTAAAAGTTTATAAGTATTAAAAAGGTACCAAACATTTATTTTAATATATTAGATATGTTTTGACACCATCAAACATTGAGAGTAATGAGGTGCCATCTCTAGCATCTTTATATCTAATGAATGTTTGGGAATGTCTGATTGTTATTTTTACTTTCTCTAGCACCTATTTATAATAGGTAGGAGTAGTATTTTACCCAAAAACTCAATTTGGGATTTACTATAAATACATGTTTCTAAGTTCCCGAATCCAAAAAGTACATTTTTAGAAAAAGGTCTATGCCCACAGGAGAAAGAACAGGAGGGGGGGGGAGAGATAGAGACTGTGTGTGTGTGTGTGTGTGTGTGTGTGTGTCTTAAAAATTAAAGGCTGGATAAATATCAAATTTGTTATTTAAATTCTACATTTTCCAAGAATGTGACATAAAGCTTTTCAAAATAATCTCCAACTATGCTTCACAAACATTTTCATTACTTTTCATTTTCTCTAAAATGGTTAAAATGTTTTGATTTACACACCATATATTTAAGACATTTAAATGGCTAATAAAGTGTATATATTGAATGTTTTGCAGAAATCCTGTAAAACCCTTTTTATTCAAAATGGATTTTGTATAGTTTTGTATAACTGGTAAACCATGATAGACAAAAACTTATTAGGTATACAAAAAGTGCAGGTCTTTTTAAAATGCATAATTTATTTGAAATAACATTCTTAGTTGCATTTTCCATTTCTGTGATAGTTATTGGTCTGATTTTCAACTTCTGTCATTTCTTGAAGTTTTATCACCATTTAGTTGTTTTTCATGATGTCATGGAAAGAACATGGAAACCAGCATATGGTGACTTGATTTTTAAGTATTTCATTATTGCTTCAGCCTCCTCTATCCCCTTTGTACCTAAAACAAAATGTATAATGAAACCTTTTTTGTAGATATTTATTTTGAATAATGAAGTAGATAGAAAAATAAGCTTTTATAAGTATAGTTTGTAGAAGTCATATAAAAATAAGTGATAGTGGCTGGAGAAAGCCATGCAAATGTAACACATGAGATTTTTACTTTTTTTACAGCTTCCCTATAGGAAGTAGGAAAAGTATGCATTCCACTCAAAATTTGATAGGAAGATTTCAATGGAATTACATGTTTTGAAGTTCCCTGAATAAATTTAAAAAAAAATTGGTATTCAAGTTCAGTATCTTCCAAGGATGTGACACAAAAATTTTCAAGATAATCGCCACATCCCAAATTACCGATTTCATGGAAACAGTTTAGTTAGTTTTGATATTCTCAAAAGACTAAAATTTGATACCTACACAAAAAATCTGATGTGTTACACTCACATGACTTTCTCTACTCTTGTACAATCTATTTTTACAAACGCCTATTCTCCATATGCTTCGTGTTAATCGAGATATCGAGATGTCAATCTTATTTGTAATTTTCTTGTAGATGCAAGGGGAATATGGTAGCTTTTAAGCGATAGTCAAATATTTTAACGCTGGTTGCTATGTGGCGCATTCCATTCTCTTTGCATGTCAGGACATAAAACAATGAATAACGTATTTGAGAAAAAGTATAAGTATTGGAAAATTTAAGGAAATAACAAGCAATATCTCGAAAACGGTTCACTCAACAAAAGAAATGTATATGACATAAATTGTGTATTTTAACGCGATCTACATTTTTGTGTAGTAAAATTTTGTCTATCTCTTATGGTTTACCAGTTATGCAAAAGTCGTTCACAATGAAGAATACTTTTGGAGACATTCCCAGAAAATTGGAGATATACATTTCATTTCTCATGACATTATCTTAAACATATGATATTTTCATCAAAATCGTTAGAGCCATTTTTGAGAAAATTAAAATTTTCGAAAAATCTTCCATGTAAAGGGTAGTCTGGGGTGGGGGGATTTTCTTGAAAACCTTCATGTCGCATCTCTGGAAGATACTGAACCTAAATACCAAGTTTGGTGCGTCTCCGACTGTTCGTTTTTGAGTTATGCTGTTCACAGACACACACACAGACACACACACAGACACACACACAGACACACACACGGACATGTTTCCAAAAATGCTTTTTTTGGATTCAGGAGGTCTCAAAACATGTATTTCCGGTGAAATCTCGGTATCGAATTTTTGGGTGGAATGCAATACTTCCCCTACTTACTATACGTAGTAGAGAAAGTAAAAATGTAGATCTGTTTAAAGCTTACAATTTATATAAAATAAATTTTTTGTGGCATTGACCTTTTCTGACATACTATTTATTATTAGTTTGAATTCTCAAATACATTGTACAGTTTTCAACTGATAAGTTACTATTAGTTTTTATTTTACTTTGTCTACTACGTATAGTAAGTAGGAAAAGTATTGTATTTCACCCAAAAATTCAATGTCAATATTTTACTGGAAATGCATGTTTTGAGGTGCCCTGAATCCAAATATACCAATACTGGAAACATGTCCATGTGTGTGTCTGTGTATCTGTCTGTGAACAGCATAACTCAAAAACAAAAGGTCAGAAAAATACCAAACTTGATAGTTTGAGTTTAATATCTTACAAGGATACGATACAAAGATTTTCAAGAAAATTCCCCCATCCTCAACTACCCTTCACATGTAACATGTTTCAAAAATTTTGATTTTCTAAAAACTGACTCTAATGATTTTGACTAAAATACCATATATTAAAGATATTTACATGACAAAGTGTATATCTCAAATTTTCTGGGAATACCTAGGAAGCCCTCTTAATTCAGAAAGAATTTTGTATAATCTTGCATAACTTGTAAACGTTAAGTGATAGATGAAAACATACCACACAAAAAATGTAGATCTCTTTAAAACACACAATTTACTTAAAATAAGTTTTTTGTAGCATAAGCCATTTCTGAGATATTTGTTATTAAAGATTTGAGTTGTTCAATACCTATCATTATTTTAAAGTCCCATCGATTTTCAGCTGTTTCTTGCAATTACATGGAAAGAGTGTGGAATTTTAAGGCCAGCACATAGTGTCCAGTTCTTAAACATTTGACTATTGCTCTTCTCTCTGTATTTATAACGAAATGTGTAGAGTAGCTAACTAACTATTTTTGCAAAGGTTTATTTCAATTAAGTGTACTAGATAGAAAAATAAGCTTTAGTAAGAATAGTTTGTACATCCAATAATAAAGATAGAGGGTAGAGAAAGTCATGTGAATGTATCACATCAAAAATGTTTTTTATATGATCATAGAAAGCGAATGGAATTTCAAAGCAGCCCACTTTTAAAAGAATTGATTATAACTTGAGCCTATTGTATCCCTTTTGTATCTACAATGAAATATGTAATAAAACCATTTCTGCAAATTTTTAATTAACATGAAGCACATAGAAGATTAAGCTTTTGTAAGAGTAATTTGCAGAAGAGAAGATAGAGAAAGTCATTATTTCTGAATGAGCTCTCGTCAGTTAAAATATTGACTTGTGATATATGCAGTTCAGTTTTATTTTCACACAGAGGTGCAGCTAGGGAGGGGTTTGGGGAACCTCCCCTGCTAAAAAAAGTGTAAAAATTAATGGCAAAATAGCTTCGTTAAAATAATAGCACCTTTATAGGTTCGTGAGAATGAGATACTTCCTAATTGTATCACTGTAGCACTATATGTATGCCGCAGGTCTTAGATAATATTGCCAAAGGTGATGGGCTGACAGCAACAGTAACTGTACTTTAGATGGCATTGGTATAACTATGTTAAGATATTGGGGGCATGTTTTCATTCCAGTGCTAAATTTGACTGGTTTCAAATGAGTGTGATATCTCCCAGTTTGGAACATAATTAGAAAGCTGTTTTATATTGAAATAAAATGGCCTGCAGAGATAATATTAAATAATTACAGTGGGCATTAATTCTCATGTCACAGCACATTTGCTGCTTAGAATATGCAAAACATCCTATCATATTAATTTCAATTGCTGCACCTTGAATATAAAATTGATTTATTTTTAACTCAAGATTAATTCATATTTATCATTTGAACTGATACAAATTGTTTAAACAATGGATCCCTATATACAACCCCTCCTTAATATTTTCTGGCTATACCACTGTTTTTACATTGTGCATTGTTTAATTTGAAATAATATCTTTACAAAGATTTATTGTGAATAACATAAGGTGGGTAAAATAATGAGTTTTTTTTATAAATAGAAACAGATGTATGGGAAAGCTGAGAAATATTTATTGTAGAAGCAATCATGTGAATGTTAAACATATTTTTATAAAATTGCGTTAAGACTGTTTTCATAAGAAACAAATACATTATAAATGCAAGAAACATCAATAGCACTTGAGTCCAGCAAAGTTGATAGCAGTTTTGAGGAATGTATTTCACTTCATTTTGCTAAACATAAATAAAGAATCTACATGCCTGTGTCTTTATTTAATGTCTTACATGATTAATTAACCAATGAACTGAATGAACCTGTCCAAGGCTATTGATCAAAGGAAGGACCTAAGTCCATCTTTGTTAAAAATTAATAACACAAAAACTATAAGTGAATTTGTTTCAATAGCAGTTAAACAATGGCATTTTATATAAGCTTTTGTAGTAACTGAAGCAAAGTAGTGGCTTATATTAACATGAGTAAGGATTTTCTTTCCTGTATTCTCAAAATTTAATTTTGCTGATGTAAGTTCTTTCTGTAACACTGGTTCAAAGATCTTGTCTCTAGCTTTTGTAATTAAAGATGTTAAAAATGTTAACTTGTGTGTAGATCAGATTCTTTTGAAACAAATTATTAATGAATTAAAAAAATACTGACAATACAAACATTAACAAAAGAAAATTGATTAAGTGTTGCATCTCTATTGTATAATCTTCCTATATAAAAATCTTTTTTTTGGAAAGGAGGCACCCCAGCATTGGCTTCAGAAGGACTGTGGTCCAGTAATTCCATTAATTTGTTTTATTTTCTCATAAGACTATATCAGTTTTGGGGATGTTTACATAATAAAAGTGAAGCGGAAAAAAAATATATTACATTCCTAGGAGAATTTATAACTCAATTGGTTTATAAGGCTGTGAGCAATTAATTCAGTTAAAATGCAAATTCATCTTTAAAGGAAGACAGTGTATTTTTAAGCCTCCTTACTAAATAGTGCAATGTATCCATGTGATGGACTTTTAAACATTTATCTCATGAACTCACAGTTAAGTAATAGTATTATAGTTGCTGGATAGTAGGACTTTAAATAATAAACTGAAATTCTACATTTTCCAGGTGTACGATGCATACAAAGATGTTTCTGTGAAACTTTCACAAAAGCCTGTATCTATTGAGAATATTTTTGAAATAAAAGAATGGATGGAGACTATTCAAATGACAGTGAAGGGTTACCAAGAACAAATGGCAACTTATGTGATGGTATTTTTACTAATTTATCTCATTTAATTAAACAGTCTCCAAATCAGAGAGGGATGCAGAGTTGGGTACTACAAAATTATACACAGCTGCAGTGTATTTTTAGTATTATTTTTGTCACACAAAGGAATAGAACACCTAATAGTATTATTTTTTCATTTTTTAACTATATTCTCTTAATGTATCTGTTGTTAACCACAATAATGTAAATAGTGGAATAAATATTCTTGACAAGGTCCGCTGGGCCACAATTATGTGTACTGAATAAGTTAACCACTTAGAGACACTAGTGTAAATAGTATAAGAAATAAAACAGAGATGGCACCACCATGTTCCAAGAATGAACTGAAAGCTCATGCCTCCAGGTATAAAAGAAAGAGGGACACAGACTGTACCAGCGTCACCGCACGCCACACAATCGGGCGCTCTTGCGGCGTCTACGCCGACAGGTCCGACTCCGACTCCGCGAGCACCATGTGCAAGCGTGGGAAGATACGATGACCAGACTGCGCATCGATGGTGGCGAGTGTGGAGGATAGCAAACAGCCTCCGAAACCGTCGAGGCAAACACACCTCTCCTCTCCACTCAAGGCCTCGCCTATGAACCCCAGGCCAAAGCAAATGTGTTCGCCGACTATGTTGAACGTACCTTACGTCCGAGAGACGACCCCTAGGACATCTTTTCCGAGCACGTTCGTCAGGAGGTACGCCGATACTTTCGGGGCCCTCCGGACGACGCGGATCGGCTATCCATCATTCGCCCGAGTGAACTCCATGCGCACTCCTGCGTCTCAACCCCAAAAAGGCGGCCGGACCTGAAGGGCTAATCCCCTCATGTTTCGGCACCTTCCCTTCAACGCCGTGCTTTATTGCCCTAGTGTTCAACATGTGTCTCAGTCTGGGTCACTTTCCACGAGAGTGGCGAGAGGCCCGGGTGATATGCATCTTGAAACCGGGGAAAGATCCGGTACATCCCTCCAGCTACCGATCCATTAGTCTCCTTCCGACCCTCTCGAAAGTCTTCGGGAGGATGATCCTCAACCGCTTGTCCCCACTTCTGGGAGACATTCAAGCCATCCCGGACCATCAGTTTGGATTTCGTCCTGGGCATTCGACATCTCAGCAGCTGCTACGTGTGGTGGAGACAGCCGTCCTGTGTTTCCAGGAAGGTTGCTTCACTGCCGGTATCGCTGGATGTCGAAAAGGCTTTCTCAACGACGTGGCACGAGGGTCTCCTGTATAAACTCATCCACCTGGGATTACCAACACAGCTTAACAATACCATACACAGTTTTCTACGACACCGCACGTTTAAGGTTTCAGTCGTGGGGAAAACATCTACTCTTAGGCCAGTTTGAGGCGGAGTCCCTGAAGGCTCTGTATTGTCCCCCACGCTTTTCAGCGTCTTTATGGCAGATTTTCCAACACAGCAGCAAGTCGAAATGACCCAGTATGTTGACGACGTGTTGTTGTACTGCTCAAACAAAAACCTGCTCAGAGCCTTCAACCCAATACAGAGACACCTCCACCTGGCTGCTATGGCTACAACGGGCGCAGAATAGGGGACTCCGGTCCATCTCTTCTGTCGGCCGCGTCTTCCCCGTGAGACTACTACATGAAGCCTCATCTCTTCCATATGTGGAAGATGAAATTAGGCGCCGGGCTACTAAATTTTAAATTCTACCAAATCATCAGAGTATCCTGGTCTGATCTCTTGGGGATTACGACTCTAGAACTTGCCATCTTCCGCGTCATCGGGTTCCCCGCATGATATGCGGGCACACCAGATAACCAAGGAGTAACACCTAACAGCAGCTAAAGCTGAACTCCACAGTAATCCAATCCAAGAGATGATTAGTCTCAAAATTCAATCCCAGTCAAAGAAAATTGATAACTACACTTACACTAGGGTGCGGAAGGGCCGCTGCATCCTAACAGGCAGCTGTCGAGGAGCTACATACTACCTCCCTTCTTTCTATTCTTCTAAAACAAAACCATCATCCTTAAACATCATTTCCTATACAATAGTCATCCTGTGGTTAAACACTATTGAGGGTGGGTATGCAGCAAATTCTCTCGGGCTAAAACTTAGCCTGCCAGCAGTCAGTTGGAGTCAAAGCCACTATCATTGCACAGCAATGTCACTGAGTAGTGCCTTTCCTACCTTGGGAATGCAATCAATTTGGAAGAATAGGTCTTACTTGGATGTGCTCAGGAGTAATATTTCTAAAAAGGATAGGAAATAATTGCTTGGGGAGTTGTATCACATATAACAAATTGGGTAGTATTTTTCATTGGCTAATAGAATATGAAAAGGTTAAAAGATAGAGAGATGACATATGGAATAAAAATTGGATAAGTTAAATAAAGGAATAATAGCAATTAAAATGCTGGGAAATCCAAAAGCAGAAACAATAAAATGGTGGAACATTCTTAGGAAATGTAAGAGAAAAGTGGACAAGGAGCCTAAGAAGGGAGAAACAGAATGATTTCAGCCTGGAAAGTGAAGAGATGGTACAGTAGCTTTATCCCATACATACAACCTAGGGGTTAAAGTATGGGAGAGCTAGTTTATAGATGCGCTAGATTTTTAAAATTGCTAAAAGTTTTTTTAGTTGTAAGTTTTACTTATAATATTGTATCAAAGAAAGATGGAAATAAATCTAAATCTAACCCTGCTATGGGACATGGGTGTGCCACAAGAGGTAGCTGTGCAAACTTGCCTTCTTTTTTGTACTGCTTCACCTTTCCTAAGCTTAAGTAAGCCGCAGACCTAGATGACAAGCCCACTCTGTATCTTCGAGCTCATCAACCCAACACTTGACAGTGTAACTCGATATAGCTCAATGGCACATGTTGAGACAAAGCCATCACCACTGCACCAAAAGTCTTATCTAATGATCTCATTCTGCATCTTCAGGCTCATCAGGTTAACACCTGACAGTGTGACAATGCAGTTTAGTGGAGCCTGCTGAGACAAAGGTATCCTATTTGCCTCTGTTGCCTAGGAAGAAGCAACAATACATACATCAGAAAGGACCGCTTGCTTTCATCTTCAGCTTTTTTCCAACTGAACATGACGAGAATTCAGGTCCTTAGATGTAAAGTTGGAAAAGCTCAGTCAGAAAAAAGCTGAAGATGAAAGCAAGTGGTGCTTTTGAAACATGTTCCATTAATTTAAAGTAAGTGAAGTTTTAATGTATCCACTGACTCAAGATTCAATTAAATTATTGTTTCGCTTCACTGTCTCTAACTTCTGAATAACACTTTCTATTAATATGTGCATCCTTTCAAGGGCTACAACAGTACTCATATATAAAGATTGAGAAACATTTGCTATGCAGCACTTTAATAGGTTTTTATTATTTCAGGAATACGAGGTTCTGGATTATTTTTGGTATGCTTTATCAGAGGAAGATTTTGCCTTGAAATGGAATACTGTGGGTTGGCCTTTAAAAATAAGTATTCAGTGTGAGCAAGTGGAGGTATTTCTGGAAGAAGAGACAGAAAGGTTTCAGAAACTCCATTTGCAAGATGAGTGTGATTTAATCGAAAAGATAGATAAACTAAATACTCAGGTGACACAGTTGTCAGGAATGAAGGATATGGATAAAGTAAGCACTGACCTAATTCAATTAATTCTCTGATATATATAGAGCCTTCATTTGGATGTGTGGTTGGCTGACACTGGGAAGCACACTGTTTGCCAGCAGAGTTAGATATTATAGTTTCTTAAATTCAAGCATATAGATTTTTTATACAAATTATAACTACAATAACCACATACTGTTGTCACAGAAGATGTTGAAAATCATGTCCTTGTGCTGCCACACATTGGTTTCTTATCAAGAATAAATCTTTTTCTTTGTAAGATTACTTCTCTATGAGATGTACAAACAGCAGGGAATCTGTCTATCAATTGCATCTCACTTCTCTACAGAAATTTGTTGTCACATAAGAATTTTATATGAAGATTGTGTGTGCTAAGTATTGAGACATTTTGGTATTATAACAGCACTAACACACTGTAACACTGAAACACATAGTTTTACAATGCGTCGATCAATGTATCAAGCACAGACTTCAGATCAACTGATTAGCCAGCGCATGGAGGAGGAAAGTGGAAGGGAAACAGAATCAGTTAGAAACAGCGCAGTGCAGGGTAAGCAATTCCCCATAATACAACCATGCATCAAAATCAAGGCTCTATATATATATATATATATATATATATATATATATATATATATATAAATATAATAAAACTTCTTCATCAGAAGAGAAGGAAACTTGGACACTGATAACAATTTTAATTTTGGATAGCAGTCTTGCTATTTGCACAAAAAATGGATCAAGACAGTTCAAGGCATTGTGAAGGTTAAATTCAGAACAACCACATTGAAAATGTTCAAAAAGTTTAATTTGGTTATTACCACTTTGAACTTTGCATTTTCAAAGTCCATTAGGACTTTATGTTATGGACGATTTAATTATCCTTTTGGGAAGATTGATGGCATCAGAGTAATGGGTTATGTGAATAATCTAGTTTTAAATACTTTTTTTTCTCCATTTAATTTTATCAGAATTGTTTAGTGTACCAGTGGTCAGCAGAAACCATCATCCTCTGTGATTTCACACTTCCAAGCAAGCTTGCTCCCTGTTTGAAAATCTAAGTATTATAACAACAGCATAGAGAGTAACGAACTGAACAATACAGCAAAATGAACAGTGGTGGTATGGTCCTATTCTCCAATTGAATGTGCATGATTCTTCTGAAATACTATGGTGGCAGTACACAAATTTTTACAGTATGTTACAAGAAAAGCTGAAAAATGCTTATCTTTATTAAAATGCTTGAAGGTGTAAAATGGGTTTTTCAACAGAAATGCTTAGATAAAACCAATAATAACATTCAGCAGTGAAGCCTTAATAACAGCTTGTCTCAAAAAGATAAAAAACTAGAAAATTAAAGTTTCTGACTAATTAGAGAAGCCATAAAATCCACTCTGATAATCTGCAATGCACGTATTGGTTCATCAACCATCTTTTGAATTTGACAGTGAAAAATGTTATTATTCAATATGAAAAATTAATTAGGCTTCCATACAATAATTGAAACAACAAACATTTTGAAGTTAATTTTGAAACTCAGGAAAGATTCCTCTCTAAATTTCAAGAAATTAATCTTCCAGCAGGTAAAAAAAAATTAATTTATAAAATTAATCGTGGAGAAACCATAGAAATAGAATACTGTTTGGATGTAATAGAAGATGTGACAAAGAGTGGCACTACAAAAGATGTATTGAAATGGCTAGCTTTAGAAACTATCCATACCAGATATCCCAAACAAGACTGGCTTCACATCTTTTCTGATGGTTTGCAAATGCAAAATCAAATTGAAGCTGGTGCTATATACCAACTGTTTTCATTTTATAAATCTTTGGGTTATGGCACTTCAAATTTTTATGGAGGAATCAAAGCGTCTATACTTAGCTATTAAAAATCTATTACATATATGGCATTTTCCAGTTTCAATGAGCAGTTAGATTCTGTGATTCCAGAGCAGCTATTTCTGCTATATCAAATAACTTCTTACCTAAAAGCACAAAAACCACAGATTGCTTCTAAATGATATAACACTGGGCTAAACTCAAGAAGAGAATAGCCCTTCAATGGGTGGCATCACATAGTGGGCTACTTGATAATGGATTGGCTGATCAGCTTGCTAAGAAGGAAAGCAATATTGTACAAAAACCCAAGGCAAAGTTATCATTCTTTGAAATTAAAAGGTTAATTAGCTCTAAATTCCAGTATACAACTTCTGATAATTTTCAAGAAATTTAAAAAAATAAAGGATGGGAGTGTCTTAATGAACACCTATCACTAATCTCCACAGAAGAATACGGGGGTGTTTTTCCAAATGATCACAGGACATGATTGTTTATTGAAGCACTTTCACGGAATTGAAATTTTTTATTCTTCAATCTGTCCACTGTGTAACCTTCAAGAGGAGATGGACTAGTATCTTCAGTAGTGCCCAGTCCCTTCTTCAACACCTACTCTATGTGAAAAATATTGGAGAACATTAGAAAACACAAAAGGCATTAGATAACAACTACATTTCATCTATTTACAAGATTTACAATGCATCCAAAAAATAAAAAACTTATTTCTATTAGTTTTAAAATTATATTTGTCCACACTTTTCATTTCTACAGGCAAAACTGTACAACCTTGGTAAAACAATGCAAAAAAACATTCTCATTTGAAGTTAAATTTAATGAGCTTACAGTAATACAGAATTCTTAACACAGCTAATTGCAGAAATATTCTCTTAAGTAAATTAAGCCTTGCAGCTGCTTTGCACATACTTCAACCGTGATTGTTTCTGCTGATTGTTAAAAACTAGTAAGCTTAATAGTAAGTAACTTTATTTCCACCACTAAAATGGATGCATGTATATATGGACGAGGGCACGGAAAATGTGGCCCACACCAAAGGAGAAGAGAATTGTTCACCACTAGCAAGTGAAATATCACATGCTCTAGAACAAGAAATGGAAACAGATATAAATGAGAATCTTTGGACATAGTAAACCACAGAAGGAGATGGCAACCAACAAGGCAACATGCAGCGTTGACTGGCACTGAATCAAGAGACAAAGACTTATAAGTGGCTCTTCATGGGATGACTGAAACCTAAGACCAGACTGGACTCAATAAAGAAATTCCTTGCTAAGAGGGGAATCAAAGAAAATGTGATATGCAAAGAATTTACAAGTAATGGAAACACAAAAATGTTTAAAGTAGGAATCCCATTTGATTGTCTAGAAAGGACAACCAAAGTGGAATTCTGGCTAACAGGGATCATTGTGATGCTTGTGTTTCTTTCAGAAAAGTGAAGGACTGTCTCTTGGATAATATACAACAGCAATGTCCAAAAGTGTACAAATAAATAGAAGCAATAGGAAACTTAAAGATCATGTTATGGAATATAGAAGGACTAAAAAGTGCAATGACTATGGCTCCAAGAGATTTCCTAAAGGCATATGACATAGGAATCCTAATGGAAACATTTCTAATAGACAAATGGTAATGCCCAAAATATTATTGTACCATCTTCAAGTAAAACAGGGTAAAAGAGGAAGACACATAGGAGGAGTAATCATCCTCCTAAAAATGAGCCTAACACCAATAATCTCAACTATCCAAGAGGAACATACTCTTCTGATAAAAAAAAAAAAACTTATTACAATAATAAGCTACTTCCAGTCAAATATGATGACTATTGATATAATAAATGAAATATGCCAACTGATTACCCAAAATAGACAGGATAAGCTAGTAGTCATTGCTGGAGACTTAAATTGTAGACTGGATACACAAAACTACAAAGCAAAATTAGTAATGGATAAACTACAGGAAGAAGGTTTCATCCTATTAAGTAACCCCAATGTACCAACATGCATATCCAATAATGGCAAAAACACAAAATATCACACCTATAAAGGGACCCCACTGGACAGCAAACCACACATCATTATGAAAACATAACCCAATGGAAATAGAAATCCAAGGTGAATGGTAATCAACACAAGGACACACAGTATAATTACTCTCAGAAAACCAGACATTAGGAAAATAGAAGAAGAATTACACATGATAGAATGAACAGAAATGCTAATAGATAATTCAAGATTAGAGAAAGTAGTGCAAGCCCTAAGGGGCCTCCTAAGACAAGCTGCATATGCTAGGAATAAAAGAAAAACAAACAATGGTTTGAAGGTAGTGTGTTAAGAAAATATATACTAGGAACTCTACATCAGCTAGACAGAGCACTTAAAACCATACATTCCTCCACACATACTCTGAAAAAAGTTGTAATTACAAGAAAACTTTAAAAGAAAAGATGAGAGCATTTTGGGAAAGAGAAGGCAAGAAACTAGCAGAAGAAGCTTCAAAAGACTGATATATTGCACTCTGCCCCAAGAAATAAGCTCAGACACACAACATTAATATGAGAGATTGGGAGACATATTTGAGCAGCACACACCAAAAGGAGAGACTATGGCATATCAGAAAACACAAGGAAACTGTCCCACAAACACCAGCAGAGTGACCATACTGACTATAAATGAGGTCAACAATATCATTAACAGCACCAAAAACAACAATCTGTATAGTAAATATATAAAAGGCATTTGCTCACCTACTGTTACCCTTGTGGACAAAGCTTTACAATAAATGTATAGAAATGGCCTCCATACCTGAACAATGGAGACAGACAATCATAAAGGTGCTATAAAAAGGCAAAGGCCCCCAAGGACTCCAACAAATGCAGAGGCATCACTTGGGAAAATATTCCTTTCAAAATATCCACAAAAATAATAACAGGAAGAATAAAGGAGACAATTGACAAACACCTTCCAAAAACTCAACTAGGACTCAGGAAGGAAAGATTACTCTAACTGCAATAGTACGCTATTAAAGAACACAAGGAAGCCCTTGAAGGGAGGAAAAAGTTTTGTGTTGTATTCATAGACTTTACTAAAGCATTTGATCTCCTAAATAGAAAATTAGTGATGAAGAAACTAGAGAAAAGCTTAAACAAAAAGCAACATATGGACACAAATCAAATACTATAATTTCTGTTTTTGACAATTTTAATTTTCTTCAAACACAAGGATGAAAATTAAACATGTCAAAAACAGAAATTATAGTACTAAAAACAGAGAAAAAGATCTACATTGGCAGAAATTTTCATACAGAGGAAGAAACTAAAGATCACATCAGATTTCAAATATCTAGACATTGTGCTAAAAACAAGTGCTATATGTTTCTCAAAACATGTAACAAAGAAGGCAACACAAGCAATAATAGCTATGCATGAAATAAACTACATCAAATCCTTCAGCCTAGAGACAGCAATGTCATTATTCAGAGCTAAAATATTGACAATGCTGACATATGGTATAGATATCACTGGCTACATCTCATGATAAAGAATCTATCCACACTAGAAATAGTGAAAGTGGTATACATAAAAAAAGCAATTGGAGTGTCAGATTGCATGATCTAGACTGGTATATCTTCTGGTGAGAGAAAGCTTCCTCTTTGAAGATCTTAGGGCCCACCTGCCTCTACTGAACACTGGTGCCTTGGAAAATCTATTAGATCATTGAATGAAAGAAGAGAAGAAATACGTCTTGAACTTTACAGCACAGGGGCTATGACTGACTGATCATGGACAAAGGAAAATTTTAAGATGAGATACATGTTTACAAGAATGACAGTTCATGGCTTCCACCAAATTATCTGTAACAACACATCATATCATAAACCAACTATGACATGTGAGTGTAAATTATGTGGTCATATAGGTGATCTCTGTCATCTAGAACTCTGTATTAAAAGAATAAGAATGATAAGCAACTATGCAAACCAAAATGAAAATGCATGCGTGTATTAAACAGTATAATCTCTTTCTAAATTTGTATGCCTATTTAGCTGCAATAAATGTATTACTATAGTATCACTTAATAAAAACAATATGCAACTTTTAAACTTATAGAGTAATCTACCTAATCAATAAATTTCTAGTGACTATGCTGATTGCTGTGCACCCTGGGGCCCAAAAGACTCAAACACAGGGGTTTTCGAGCTATTGGACCCTACTTATAGGTTAAATCTAGTACCTACTACTGTTTCAATTTCTTCTTTGCCTTGCCCATAACTTTCTTCGGCCATTTAACTCTTACTTTACCTAAGAAGTTTCCTATTTCCATTATGGTTTTCCTTGATTTTTAGATTCATTATCTTTTTTCATACAATTTCTTTGGTAAATTGGACCAAAAATCTTTCCTTTACCTTCCTGCGCTGTTCATCTTACTGACCCTATTTTTATTGGTCAGATCATCCTTCATTCTCATATTTGCTCCTGGCTGCTTCATTAACCCCTCTAACCTTAAAACAGCTTCCTAGTTCTATTTTCCTTTAACAGTTCCTCTACACCTGTTTCCCTTAGCCATTCTGTCTGTGACACTAGCTCCTTTGGAAATGTTTCTGATTCATCACTCTATTTATACTTTTGAATTTTAATTCCTTCTTGTTCAAAAACTTTTATCTCTTCCTTATATGCACTTTCAAATTTAGCCTTATTGGGAAATTATTGCTAGAACCAGCTATATTCAACACTTCAAAGTGAATTAGATACTCACCTTAATAATCTGTTGAATGTAACATATAGTCTAAGACATTCTGGCCATTCTTATTCTTTGTTTTTTACATCATAACACCATCACAAATTAATCCTCACAAAATTCTATCAGTTTCTTGCCTTCACTATTAATAGTTTTGTCTTGACTTCTTCTTTGATCCAGCTCCCTTGTTTTCTCTGCTGACTCACATTCAAGAACTATTAACTGAATTTGGTTTTCTCCAATTGTTGTGTTGAAGTTGCCCATTAATTTTAAACCTTTGCACACATGCTTATTTAGTAATTCCTCTGTATCTTGTCTAAGCTTATTAAATAAGTATGAATGATAGAATTCTGGGAAACTTGGTGGGTTATGTACTACTGCAACAAAACACATATACACACACATGCACGCACACACTCTCACACTCTCTCACTCTCACACTTGCTCTTACTCACTCACTCACTCACTCACTCACTCACTCACTCACTCACTCACTCACTCACTCACTCACTCACTCACTCACTCACTCACTCACTCACTCACTCACTCACTCACTCACTCACTCACTCACTCACTCACTCACTCACTCACTCACTCACTCACTCACTCACTCACTCACTCACTCACTCACTCTCCCATAAACCACTTAAGACACACCATAGCACTGCCTTTTCACCTAGTTCTTTGCGCACTTTCACTTTAATTTGCAAATTTTTTCTAATCAACAAACCTAGACCTCATGACCCTCGACCCTATCTTTCCTTTTTGTACCACATTTCCAAAGGAAATTAAAATAAACTGTAATATGAGGGTGATTCAAATATAAACAGTAATTGAGCCAGTTTACTGAGCAAGCAATTCCAAATGGGATGGTGGAGGGGGGGGGGTTGAAGGTCAGTGTGTCTGGGAGGCAGAACCAGCCTGGTTAGCTGCTTCGCTCTGTTCTGGCATCAATACAGCCATGTGAACAAGATATTGCTTTGGCTGTTATGCAACACATTATTATAAAGTTTTTAGCCAATGAAGGGGTTAAGCCCCCTGAGGTTTTAACTCGTTTGAAGGCACAGTTTGGGGATGCTACACTGTACCAGAACCGAGTGTTTATTTGGGCCAGAGAATTTAATGGTAACCGAGAAATTGAAGAAAGTGAAGGTCATGCTCAATGCCCAAGGTCAAATCTCACAGATGACAATATTCATGTCATTCAAGGGCTCATCAAATGTGATTGCCAATGCACTTTTGAAGAAATCGTATCAGAAGTCGGTATCAGCATTGGGAGTGCTCATACCACTATCAGTAACATCTTTGATTTAGAAAAATTGGTGCTCATTGGGTTTCATGGTGTTAACTGAACAGCAAAAACAGGTCAGACTGCAGATCTGTGAGTGTGTTCTGAATTGATTCTGGCAAGAAGGGGAGGATTTTTTAAGGCACATCGTCACATGTGATGAGACATGGGTCCATCATTATATTCTGAAATCCAAAATGGCAAGTAAGTAGTGGTGATGAAAGGATGAAGGCTGCCCGTGAATGCCAAAACCCACTTCTCAGGCGGAAAAGTTCTCCCAATGGTGTTTTTTTGACTACAAATGAATTTTACTCCTTAATTTTCTTCATGATCAACATACAGTGAACGTGGCTTACTATTGCCAGTTGTTAAAGTTAGCAAAAGCCACTCACTGAAACAAAAGACTTTGTATGTCCATCAAAGATGTCATCCTTCTGCATGACAATGCTAAGCTTCACACCACATATTTGACAAGGGACACATTGAAGGACATACATTGGGAAACCCTTGACTACCCTCCCTACAGTCCAAATTTGTGCCCCCAGCCCCCAAGTTATTTTTTGTTTGCAGCCATGAAAGCATTGCTTGGAGAGCAGTGATTTGAAAACAATGAAGATATGGAGGGCATGTGTGCAACCAGTTGACGACATGCCCTCAACATTTTTTTGAACAGGGAATTTTCAAGCTTCCAAATCATTGGTAAAAGTGTGTAGAGCATGAAAGAGCTATGTAGGGAAAAACTGAAGGTGTCACTTGTGTAAAAGATTGATCAATAAATGTATAAAAAGAATTAACATTTATATTTGAGTCACCCTCATATCACTTATCAACCATATCTCTACCACACCTTTCTCACAATAGCTAAATTTAAGATTTGTGATATTTCCTCATTCTTCATTTTTTCAAACAAACCTACAATGTCCAAGGATATAACCTCCAGTTGCTTTCCCTAGACAGATTCTTTTCTCTCAAATCTAAATTTATGCAATTTTCTCTTGCTCCTGGCCAGCCTATCGATTGCTGCCTTCCTTGCTACATATTTCTCCACTTACATAATTACCTCCAGGTGATGATATAACGCTCATTTCAGTATCCCTTCATCAGTATTCCCACAGCTGCTTCCAAGGCCCTTCTATGCACATCTTCAATCAACTGTTTCTCTGGCATGATCTGTTTTGATGGTGATGTATGCCACTCACCTCCCCCCTCCTCATCTCTTCTACTTTGCCTCCAATACTACTAGCACTTTGTGACCATTTACCTTCTGGTGTCTCCTTATCTCACATGTTTGCTCCTCTGCTTCAGACCCACGTCTCATGTTTAGCTGATGCATATTCTGTTTTCTGCCATTGCGCCACAAATCTAAGCCTCTAATGAAAGCTTTAGAGCTTTCTCTAGTCCTTGCATTCTTCATCTCACATAGTAGCTTGTTTCTTATTTATCTTCCTTCCCATAATCTTGTTCAACAAATATTGTTGTAACTTTTAAGTTTTTAGTATTTGAGAAACTTATTAATTTTGTTTTCATTGTAGCAAGCTTGACAATTATTGGTCTTGGATTCAGCCCTTTTCTGCCAACTCTAAGGACATCAATTATTTCCCATCCACCAAGCATTAAACCTAATTTGTCTTGAAAAATTTGTTCAATTTGATTCCATACTTGTTTTCTCTCAATTCTGGTACTCCATTCTCTCAATTCTGGTACTCCAAATCAGTGGCGGCCTGTGCTTTAAAAGATTAGGTGAAGGGAGCTTTAATAAAGAAAAAAACATCATTTTAAGAAAATCATTGTTTAGTACATGATAATCATGCAAAACTCACCTATTTCTTATTGTTTAAGTCAATCCAATCTTTGATAGCAGCAAACTTATGCATGATGTCCTCATAAAATGGCTGCTTCCTTATAAGTTCATGCTAAAGTCCCTTCTGGATGGAGATATTCGCTAATGATGTGAGTCTACCTTGTGATATAGTGTTTCTAGTGACTGATATAGCTATTTTCAAACACAAAAAACTTCTTTTCACTGAGGCATTTGTGGGTGGGATAGTTAAAACTAAAGCAAATAGCTTGTATGATTCCTCAAATACATCCTGATTTTTCTGACATAATTTAAAACAATCCACTGTAGTGAGAGTCCTATAAACTGCATTAGCATACAATAGATGAAGTTCATTCTTCACACAATCAACTTTTTTAAATATCTGTGAATGAAAATGTTTCAAATTTTCAAGAGCTAAAGAAGGAAGATATTTAGAATACTTTTTAAATTTTGTGGTATTCACAAGGGAAAGAAATTGTAAACTGTCAATATCTTGAAACCTTTCTTTATTACCACTATAGAGTGCTACATTTTGAAAAACAAAGTGTTCAAATTCTTGCAAATTTATTCCTCTATCTCCTTTGGGGATTGGTCACTTTTTTGCCCTTTTCAAATAATTCCAAAAAGATATTGTTTATTTCATTTATTGCTTATTAAATCAATGTCATCTTGATCTTTGAAATGCAATAAGCAATGCAGTGATCTCTTGCAAAACTTCAAAAAGTATGTCTGTCATAAGAAAATATATCTTTGAGCGCTATAGCCTAAAGAATAAATTTAAAACTATTCATTTTATTTGAAAACTCTCTACTGAGCTGAATAGATTTTTTTGTCACACTGCTTTTTATTTATAACACTCTTGAATTCTTGTTTCATTTTTTCCCAGTCCTCTACAATTATAGTGAGTAGTTTTGAGTTAGTACATTGAGTTTTTACTAAAGTTGGAATATGTCTAGCTGAAAATTGTTCTAGTACATGTGTTCTTTTTATGATGGAAAAATGGAAGAATACCATTGATACTTGCAAAAAAGAAAAAAAATTGACATTTAAAGTGCAATCTAAACTTTGTTGCAACTAACTTTAGTTGATGACCCAAGCAATGCACAAAAACAGATTGAGGTGTTTTGTCTTAATTTTCTTCTGTAGACCAATTAAGTGACCTGCATTATATTTGCTCTATCATAATATTAAGCCATCCAGAAAATTAAATAAAGCTTCAAATGTAGCATTTACAGGATGCAATAATCTCACCATTTAATGATAATTGTCCTCTGTAAACAAGGCAAGTCAACAGGAATGTGTAAAGGAAGAAAATTTACAGATTGTTTAACTTTTCAAAATGAACCAAACAATGGACTGCTTATAGTAAATCATTGATAGAATACAACAACAAAACCTTGAGGAAGGCTAAGAAGGACTCCTGGAGGAAGCACTGTGAGGAGATAGAAACATTTCAAGAGTGTGCTAGACTTTAAAAGGCTCTTAGAAAAGATCTATTAAGCTATATGAGCAATCTCCAATTGGAAAATGGAGAATGTACTAAAGCAGAGAAGGAGACAATGAAAGAACTTCATTGAGTTCACTTCCCTGGATCAATTATACTTGATAAGCCTGAGGGAGGATAGGACAGTCTGGGACTGAAGTTCTCTAGGAAGAGAGCCTCCAGGGCAGACTGGGAAATCACCAAGGAAGTCATCAAATATGAAAAATTAAAATAGGCAGTGTTCTCATTTCAGCCTTATAAATCTCCAGAATAATGTCCATTATGCTTCAACAACGTTTCGATGAATTATGAAAAAATTTTGATACAAATCCTAAGAGCAAGCTTGGCCTTAAGATACATACCAAAAAACTGGAGGAATCTTAAGATGGTATTTATACCAAAGCGAGGGAAATCCTTGACCTGGCTTAGTCCCTAAGACCCACCAGTTTAATGTCAGTAATTCCTAAAACTCTTGAAAAACTAATAAATGGGCATATAAGAGGAGGTGCTTTGGAGATATATACTCTGTACTGAAATCAGTATAGTCAGTACTGTACAGTACAGCATATAATACAGCAGATCAACTGAAACTGCCCTTTTTCAGGTTGCTTATAAACTGGAAAAGACAATTCAGGAAAAGGAGGTGGCACTTGCACCTTCAATGGTATTGAGGGTGCCTTTGATAACACTTCCTTTAATGCAATAACTACTGTTGCAAGGAAACATGGGACTGATGAAACTGTTATCGGTGGATTCAATCCATGCTGAAAGGCAGAATAATTTATATAAGTCTCATGAATAGTAGCCTAGCTGCAAAATTCATGAGTGTTTGTCCACAGGGTGGAGTGTTATCTCCCCTACTATGGAACCGGGTGGTTGATGGGCTGCTTGTTTAAGCAAGTAACCTAGGCTTTGATATCTCAGGCTATGCTTATTAGTAGGGCCTGGATTTTAATGACAAATCATATTTTTTCCTGAACTTTAGGTTGTGAATTTCACAACAATTTATGCACAAATCCAGGTATTGTAATGTAGAAAAATGTATTTTTATTGTGCATATAAAGTAATATTTACATCTTTTTTAATAACAGGTTATATTTTGGCCAACGTTTGCCAAAAATGCATATTTTTATCATATGTTTGACACAAGAATAAAAATATAAAAATTTTGCTTCACATGGTAATGTTTCGGATAATATTATCACAAATAAACACAACAATTACTAAAAAGCTTTACTAATAAAGCTTTGTAGTAAACAAACAGTGTAACACACTAGTTGGTTTGCTGACGTAAGACATTGTTGTGCGGGGTGAAAACAGATTAAAGTATTCTCCACTGGAATCCTGGATATTCTATAATGTGCAAAACTAGTGACATTCTTTCTGGGAATGCCACAACATTTGAAGACAGTGAACCAAAGCTGGCCTGCAGTGACCTCGCCACCTTCAAATACGCTCCTGTGATGTGGAGAGGAGGAGATTTTTCAGGTACAAACCTATTCTCAGCGACAACCGTATATCTTTGAAAATGGAAAACCTGAAAATACACCTTGTGATCCAGTGCAACTCTGCAGACACTGAAGATTAACAGGATGTGTTAACTAACTTAACATACTCTAAAAAAGTGCTATGCAGTTGTAAAAGTATGGTTCTATTGTTTAGATAGATGTTGTTGTTTTCACTGTACTTCATGTTTTTTTTTCAGACACATGCAGATATTTAAAAAATAAGTGCTAGTTAGTTTCAAACACTGCAAAAAGTAAGTACTATACTCACAATTTGTTCTGAAGTGAATTTTATATTACAGGGTATATAAACAAAATCAACAAGAATGTTTTTAAATAAACATATAATCATATTTTATCCTTTAAGGACATATTTGTATAAGTTTTAGGTCATGAATGTTTGCAAGTTTTGTTGTTTTTTAGGTCATTAAAATCGGGGCCCTACTTATTACTCTTCATAAAGCAGCTATAGTGCCATTTAGCAGAAGAGACATAAAGGACATTAGGATCTCTATATCTTCAAAGTAAAGAACTTAAAATGTCTAAGGAAGTCAAATAATTGGGAATCACTTTTGACTCCAAGATAGCATTTCAAGAAATCATAAAATGTGTGAAAACAACCTTTGAAGTGGTTAGATGTATGCATGGTAAAAGATGGGGACTAAGACCTGGTATAATCCATTGAATATATACCCGTACAATCATACCATTGATAACTGATGGAGCACTGATTTGATGACCTGCTCTAAAAATCAATGAAATGAATTTCAAAGAACAGCATGTAGGGCTGTTACAGGAGTCATGAAAACAACTCCTATGCAAGCAATGGAGACATTATTGAACCTGACACCATTGCATTTAGTTGTAATGAAGGAGGGAAGATTGGTGCTCTATATACTGCAACATGCTAAGCAACTGAGAATTCCTGAAATAGACTCAGGTTTGCTAAGAATTAGGAAATACATAGGAGGTGCATATTTAGAAATGCTGTCAGACTATGTAATTCCAATTAAACACTTCATAAAAAACTATAGGATCATTGTTAATTCTGAATGTTGGACAAGTAAAACCTTAAAAACTCCTGAGAAAAATTTGATCTGGTTTACAGATGGCTCAGGAACAGGGTCCAGAATATATGGCATAAGACCAAGATGCAAAAAGTTTTCTCCCTTGGGCGAATATGCTACTGTTTTTGAAACAGAAATTGGTGGTATTATTCAATGCATACATGAAAACATAAGGAGAGCTTACACTTGTAAACAGATTCTTATCTTCTTGGATAACCAGGCTGCACTTAAGACTCTAAGTAGTCATAAGGCAGTGTCAGGACTGGTTTTAAACTGCCTAAATATGCTCAAAAGCGTGGCAGAACAGAATGAAGTTCAATCCATTCATGTGCCGGGTCATAGTGGCATAGAGGAAAATGAAAAAGCTGATGAACTTGCAAGAAAGGAGCAGCTTCATAATTTATTGGGCCAAGTCAGCTCTAGGAAAATCTTGATGTTTAGTAAGAGAGGCTATTCAGAACTGGTCGAAAGTAGAACATAATAAAACCTGGCTTAAAACTCCAGGAAACAAACATGTTAAACTATTTATTAGAAAACCAGTAAGAAAAGAGCTGAAAGTTTACTTAAAAGCAACAGAGTTCAGCTGAGAATGATTATTGTATTTCTCACAGGACATGCTCCTGTGAAAAAGCATCTTAACATGATGAGAGTGTTTCAGGGTAACTTAGAATTCAGATTGTGCAAGAAAGAAACTGAAACTCCTTGGTCTATAGAGATGTATTGCTTTTGGGAAAATCTTATTAGAACCACAAGAATTTGAAACCATATCTGTTATGGGACTGCATTCCTTGGTAAAGGGTGCAGGCATAATGAATTGGCTTTAAAACAATACAGTTAGCACACTAAGCCCAAAGCTGAAGGGCATCTAGAGCAATGATGGGAATCTGTAAAAAACAAGACAAGACAAGAAGCCTAAAATTCTTTCTATCAGTACTAACATTATAGAACCCTAGAAAATTTGCAACATTTGCTTTAAAATTCACTTAACTATCTTACTATGATTGAGCACTGTGATGTTTGAGTTATATCTGTGTTTTCATCAACTTCAATAGCTAAAAACTTTGTGTTACAGATTTAAATTTTTAAATTTAAATAATCTTGTATATATTCAGATATGCAGTTTATGACAAAATTTTGCACTGTCTTGGAGTCCCCACTGAACACCCAATTAATTTTCAAGTAGTAATTTTGAATTTCCAATAGATTCCTCAGTATTAATAAAGCAAGCAGTTCCTTGAAATTTCCACAATTGATTGAAGTTACACTTTCATTGTGTCCCTAAAACCAAATTCTTGCATACTTTAATATGGTACATACCTATAACCAGCTGGAAAAGTAATCAATTCAAACGATCATTTTCATTGAATTGAGCAATAAATAGCCTTGCATTTTCCTGTAGTGTCAGAAATAGTATTTCTATTGTTTAAAAAAGTACTCAATTGGTTTGCATTTCAGATATTGGACAGAATCTCTGTGGTTATTTAGAGCCTCACATTATATTCTTAAAATCTGAAAATCCTTCCTTATTAAAAGTCAACAGGGCAACAAAATAATGTTTGTAAATTGGAGCTACTATGCAACTACAGGAATTCAGAAAACCAAGACACTTTAAAATTAACATTATAGCATTTACTGTATTTTCTCCTTTTTTACACAAATACTTGAGGCCGTCAAGTGCAAAACTCGTCTTATCCAAAAATTAAAAAAAATTGAGTTAGACATGGGATTCAATACTTCTTGCAGTTCTCTACGAACTGGTGATTTTGGGTTTGAACAAAACTTTTATCTAATACAGCTTCAAGAGAGCCCCGAAAACTGCTGTTCAATGCAAAACTCTTCAAATCCATGGTGATGGTTGATGTAGAACTCGTCTAATCCATCTTACAATTCAGAGCAAAATTTGCCTTGTCCAATACTTGTTCCACTACAATTGTGCTGTGTGAAGAGCAAAACTCACCTTATCCAGCACTAAGAAATATAGCAGTTTCACTTCTCTGTTCCCTCCATTGGCAGTCCTGTGTGATTCCAACTGTTTTTAATCTAGTTTTGACTAGTGTAAGGTGCAGATGCATTATTATGGAGTCCTCTGATATCCCGAAGTTGGTGGAAAGGGTAGAATTAGGAAACAGATATCCCGTGAATCGAAACATGAAAGAGAGAAGAGGGAAAGGTATGCATGATCGAATTAAAATTAAGTAGTATTCTTCTATTGTTGACAGATATGGCTCATCTAGGAATAAGACAATGTGTTTACAACACAGTCTCAATTGTTAAAGGCATTTAGCAAGCCTCGGCCCATGCTTGCCTGCCTGCAATCACAACAGCAAGTCATCCCAATGCAGTAACTTGACACAGAAGGACATAAGGAAATTCCATGAAGCCTTCTACAGCTGCAGTTTTAAAATTAAACAAGACTGCATTATACTGACATACTGTTTAACTGATATACCTAAACAGCAGCATGCAGTCAAAGATGATTCTCGGAAAGGTTTTACAACTAAGTATCATGTGAAACGTGTACAAGGTCTGCCAGTTAAGGTGTGTCAGAAAACGTTACTGGACATTTTGCAAATATCAAAAAACAGAGTGCAAATGACACTTTGAAACTGGAGTGGCGCTAAAGGAATTCCGAGGTGGAGACAGGATGTCACAAAAAATAGTAATAAGAGAGAATCTGTAATTAAATTCATACAGAAATTTAAAGTACTTGGTGTCCATTATTGTAGGAGAAAAACATCAACATGGCAATACTTACCAAGGGAATTAAGTACTAATAAAATGAGACGTATGTATAATGCAGAAGCATCTAATTCATTGAAAGTGTCTAAGAGTTTCTTTCTTATATTTTTAATGTAAAATTTAATATAGGCTTCAAAAGCCCTGTTTCTGATGTAGGCTCACTTTGTCTTTCTTATGATGAGAAAATAAAATTGGAAACAGATAAAACTAAACGCACTGATTTGCTGATAGCTACACGAATACATAAACTTAGAGCTAAGGCATATTTTGATCTGAAAGCAGATGATAACGTAGCAACATTTTCATTTGACTCAGAAAAATATGGCACTGTCAAAAGTACAGGATCAAGCAGCATACTACAGCAGGCAGTTATACATGTATAACTTCTCCGTTGTTGCAGGGTTCATCCAAGACAACACTGGCAAATCAGAATGTTTGTAATTCTGTTTGAATAGAAAATGATCGTGCTAAAGGTTCAAACAACATTGCATCAGAAACATATGGTCAACTGTGAAAATTCGATTTTCTAGAGTTAAAAAAGTATGGTTATTTGCAGATGCCTGCTGTGGTCAAAATAAAAACATGATAGGCATGTATAATAAATGGCTTGCTATTCAAGCACCACAGAACATGCAGGTGATAGAAATGATCTTTGCTATTCCTGGCCATTCATTCTCTTCTCCCGATCATGTTTTTGGGCTAATAAAGAAAGAAATAAGAATGAGAAACCTATCAGTAGGCTTGAAGAATATTTTGAAATATACAAAAATCATGGAAAGCTAATCAGGCTAGGGACAGATGTATCTGTACAAAATTGGAAGTATGCGTCAAAGAAAACATTGAAGTCACCAGGATCCTGGCATTTTAAATTAAAAGCATCTAAACATATTATTTTACAGCGTTTTACCTCAGGAAAATTTCTAGTGAGAGATGAGGCAAATTATCAGTCTGATTTATGTGTAGGCAAGACCATTCTGAAGTGAGCCAAAACCTTGGAAATGCATATTGCAAGGAATTTAGATGTAGGTGTAAAAGTAAAGCAGGAAAAAGCTAAAGAGGTCCAAAAATTATTAAAAAAAAAAACGTTTGGTGATAATTGGGAGGAAAATGAAAGCCTGTATTTTACAAGAATTTAATATCTAAAAACAATATTGCCAATGACAATAAAGAAGTAGATGCTGTTTGTGAGAGTTTCTTGGATAGTGAGGAAGGACAACTTAGAATTTGATATGTTTTTTTTGAACATTAGTCATTATTATTATTATTATTATTATTATTATTATTATTATTATTATTATTATTATTACATTTTAAAGATAATATTTAAATTTTACAAGCCATAAGATGTACGTGATATGAAAACTGGCCAATTTTAGTGAGCAAAATCTGAAAGGAGTGATTGATTGATATTCTTATGCAAAAATGGTGAACAAATTGGGAAAATTTAATTTTTTGAAGTAATATGAAATCAGAAATGGTTATAATTATACAAATATTGCAAGAGGTAATTTATTAACATTGTCAAAAACAAATATTGAGAAGTAAATGCGAAAATGTTTGCACTTCATTGTAATTTAGTATTGTGTTTCCAGCAAAACTCACCAAATCACTACCGTTGTATGCAAATATCGCCTTATCCAAAATTAAATATTGATTTACCGCCATATTATTTGGGACTGGTTTTCAAGAGAATACATGCATCTTTAAGGGTCTAGTCTGGAATTATTACATTAAGAAAATTTTCAAATGTTCTGCTGTTTGCCTAATTTTAGTTTTTTGCATTTTCTGAAAGTTTGTTTTAACTGGATAAGGCGAGTTTTGTACTTGATGGCCTCACTTAATGGTGTGGTAGGTTGTTCAACTATTAAAACATCTTTCTTATCTCCATTTTTTCTTTTCTGGAGAATAGTGCCTCAAGTATATTACAAACTATGTCATTAATTGGATTCAGCTTGCAAACACAAATAATAACAACCACTAACTCAAATAGCTCAGAAAGGAAAGTAAACATGACACTGTGATCCTTCCCTTAATGAAGCATGAAAAAAATTAGTAGGGGAAGGAAGTGAAAGGATGTTTGTATGTTATGACTGCCTTAGCACCTCAGGTTTAAAGTTGCAGGGAGAAAAATGCTCGATGTTATGTTGTCATAACAACCAAGTCAACAGAAGGGAAAGACAACTTATCAGGCACTGTACCTTCACATCCACTAACAGGTATAGTGGTAAGAGAGAAATGGAGTGTACTCTAACTCCTCTCTTTTATTCTCCCTTCATTTGGCCAGCTGAAATTCTTATGATATTTCAGCAGCCTATGAAAATAACTAGACTGAGAATTTTTCAAGAAATATTAATTGCATGATTCCTTAATTTCACTTTCTTCACTCCAAAAACCTCCAATACTCCAAATATTATCACATTAATTTTTCTTCGCCTGACCTTGCCATTTTCCAAGTATGATACTCTCTGATTACATTCTGGTAATTTGTATAATAGTAAATAAGGCTTTCATGACAACAAACAAGGCCATCACCATATTTTGGTGGTTGGAATATTTGGTTGCCATTTCTGAAGACCCAAATTCGATTTCTGAACCCAGCATGGAAATCTATTCTAAATTAGGATGATTTCCATGGTGACCATAGCATATTTTGGTTAGGTCACTTAAGATTTAAGGTCTCCCTTGGCACAAATTCTGACATTCATCTTCCCTGCATTTCCACTGGGATGACTTAGCTGCATCTTACAGGTACCCCAAATTCTGGCATACCAGAGATGAAATCTAGAGGTTGTCAACACTAGGATTACCACATAAAAAGATGATCATGAGTGATTGATTGATTAATCAATATACTGCTCACAGCAGACAATCCTGATAAATTTATAAATTCTGCATAAATTTAATATACAGAGTGCATTGTTCACAGAACTGATATTATTATATTTGAAACTCTCAGGTGCATGAGATTGCAGTGGAATGTCGAAGGATGTGGAAGTCAATGAAGGAATGCCAAGAAAAAGCGCTGTTGCTCAATCAAAGGCAACGACTATTTGGAATGCCTGTTGTACCTTTTACAGCTTTAACTCAACTTATGACAGAATTTGAACCATATAAGAACCTATGGATTACTGCATCTGGTATGTTATATAATGCATGTAGCTCACTTTTGGGCTTATAATGTTTTTAAACACATAGAGCTACATTTGGACAAAGGTGCTGTAAGTATATTATACAGTTAAATGAGAATGTAGGTAGGTAAATGTCTCACATAATCCTTTTAAAAATATATTACTAACAGACTCACAGCTCCGCTTGTGCCATGCTTTAAATGTGGAGATCTTTCCCATTTTTCTCCACTTTTTATTTTCTCATTGTCTTCCCTTCCTGTTTCCCTCTTCCACTTTCTTTATGGTTCCCTCTTTCTTCCTCTTTCCCCCTCCCCTCCATTGTTCTCATCTATGTACAGCTTAGATGTAATGGGATGTTTTGAAAACTGTTAATAAAACCTTTTTCTGTGAGTTAATAAGAATTAAAATGCAAGTAAAAAGTACATAACCTTATGCCTCTTCCTTATGCTTGTAATGCAATATGGTAATTGATTTATATGCATGAATAATATAAGAAAAAATTGGTATAACTTATTAAATATTCATGCAATCAACATTTTGTAAAGAATAAGACCTACCAGAGATGTTATGCTTATTAATTTGTACAATTTAGTTTGCTTAAATTGTACATTTTAATGAACTCATTTTTAGTGAAATAATTTTTTTTTCTTTCTCTTACAAGGGGCATCCTTAAAGTTCTCAGACTGACCAAACAACACAAGATTTAAGAGAAATGTTTGGTTTTATTTTTCCAAACATATTCACCTTGTAAATGAATACATTAGTCCAACCTTTTAATACATGGAGTAAAATAAGATTTGTCCAACTGAGCAAAATAGGGATCTGCCTCAGCTTCAATATCATTTAATGTGTATTTTCATCACCAAGTTATTTCTTCAGACTAGGGAACAAAAGTAATTGCTGGGAACCAAATCTGGCAAATGGCAGATGTTGAAGCACTAGGAAGCTGTGGCAGTAATCTGTTCGTGTTATCCTTTTTTTGCTGAGTGCCTGTTATTGTTTTACTATTTTGAATTTTGGGTTCTTTGTCCTCCGGCTAGCTATTATTACTCAGTCGAGCATACTATCTCTTGAACAGGGTGTGTAAACAGAAAGGAGTTGTTACTAAAAGATAACACTGATAAAAGAATTCGTTTTTACACTTTTATTGCCATCACACTTAATTAATTTCACATATTTAATCTTGATACACGCCTGACTGAAACTGTTATATTTTCGAATGTAACTACAATCACTTATTTGCCACGCACTATTAATTCGCGTATTTCACATTTTGTAACTAACTTTACGACGTAAGAGATTCTGTAGAATTGCGTAATGTGTACTTCGTGAATGCTTCCTTAGAACTACCTGACGTGTAACTCGTGAGAGAGATTTCTTAGAACTGCGCGACGTTTACCTTGTGAATGATTATGTAGAACTGCGCGATACTTGCCTATGGCTCAAGAATTTATACTCCCTCACCCCCATATGCCTAAACATTATAATAGAGCTGCTATTGGTTACTAAATCACGCCAACATTAGCGTCTATTTTATAAGCCAATCAAAATTACAAACACATATGCTCTAGGGAAGATATTCCCTCCATTTCTAAAGAAAGGCGCGATACCCTGATGTCATTTGTTTGTCTCTTCTAATTGATAAACAACTCACCCATTGCTTCATTGTTACCCACTCCTATTGTCAGTTTCAGTGAGGCCGTGTAAATTTATTTCCTAACAATGCTTATAGCTAACAAACATCTAAAATCATTGTCATACAACAATGTTAATTTACACTACAATCACTCTGGCATTCACAGTGTTGTGATATAAAATACTGCCTCAAAGTAAAGGTCATGCAGTTTTGCACAGCAGTCCCAGACGTGTGTAGGAGCATTATCATGATGAAAGAGAACTTTCTTTATCATAAGGTATGGACATTTATCCTAAATAGTATCCTTGAATTGGTGCAGTATTGAAGTGCAATATTCTGTCTTTCCGGAGGTAGTCTATGAACACCACATCGTGAGAATCCCAGAAAATTGTAGCGACGAACTTTGCTGCAGATGGAACAATTTTTGCCTTCTTTGGTGCACTTTTACCTATTGTTTGGATTGCTCCTACATCTCTAGTATGTGGTGATGAAGTCATGTTTCGTCTGCTGTTATGAAATATTGGAGAAGCTCACTGGAATTGGGTTTAAATAAATCTAAACACTCTTAAGAAATATTAATTAATTGACATAATAGTGGTTAACTATGAAGCCTAGGACTTAAAGTGCTTATGAGGTTACAAGTCATCATTGGGGTATGTTATCTCAAAATGAATTTGAAAAGACCCTGTGGTTTATTGGAAAAAATATGAGTCAGTTGGAAAATTTTATGTTGTTCTGGCATGGTGCTATGATAGCTCAGATAGTTAGAGCAGTGACATGGTAAACCAAAGTTCTGTGGCTCAAAACAAAGCTATGGCATGAATTTTTCAGTCTGATTCTACCTCACTCTTGAAAATTTTTTATATAAATGTGTTTTTGGTCCATTGTTAGCAAACACAACACCCATCCAGCAAAAAGCTTTCTCATACCCAAAACTTATATAAAACTTAGTGGACAGGCCTATTGAAATCTTTGCAATGACAGCCAACATGTGTACCTTCAGTCGGTGTTCATTGAATACAGCATTATTAATTTTTGCCACAATCTCATTGATCACAGTGGTTTAGGGATGCCCTGAGTGTTCCATCATCTTGAATGGAGGTACGACCATGCATAAACTCAGTAGCCCACTTTTTAGCCACCAAAAACAAAGAGGAAGAATTCTTTAATGCTGAATCTAACTCCTTTTGTATTTCCGTTGGAATCAAACCTCTAAAAATGAAGTACTTAATCACAAGTTGTATTTAAGTTTTATCCATTTTTAGAAAATGTTAACAATAGCTTATTTACATTACATCAAATGACTACACCTACCATCTGTAACTTTATAGTGTGCACCTAAAGGACAATACTTAACAACTATCACAGTAGCTTATCATCTTCGCTACTTTTCTGAGTCAGGCTGGGAAGTTTTAGAACATCCCCTGTATGATTTTCCATGTATTTAAAGTTATAAAGGGCATAGAAATATTAACTTATATGGATAACAGAGGAAATGAACAGAAAACTTCTTTTATAGTATGTAACATAGTATTGCTGAAGCACAGATATTTTTAATTTGTTAAAAAGCTCATAATAAAAAAATGTATAAATTTAAGAATGTAAGCTACCAGTATTTTGTTTCCATATTCATTTCTTAGGGTCTTATTGCCATTTATTAATTCCACAAAATTAGCAAGTGATCTCACAATGAGAATAAAAATGCTGAAATAATCATGAAGATAATTGACAATCAATAACAAGGCTAGTGTAGTAAAGTAATTATCTTTCAGTGGCGCTGCATATATTATAAAAAAATGGGTCTAGTATTCATTATCTCTGTCTTTCCAACAAGATATTTTCTTAGCTGTAAACTCTCTATAATAAAGACACTGATTCTTACTTTTGTTTTCTAGATTGGTTGAAATTTCATGAAATATGGTTAGATAACCCCATGATTAATATAGATTCTGAAAGCATTGACTCGACTATAACAGATTGCTTCAAAACAATGCAAAAACTGACTAGAGTTTTTGCAGATATACCTGGTGAGTTTCAAGAAAATTATTATTGTTATCATCATCTTTTTTTTTTTGTAGAATCAATAACAAAGTATATTTTTTAATACACAGCTTGTGAAAAGGTAGCATCAGAAATAAAGGAACAGATAGAGGACTTCCGTCCGTACATTGGCTTGCTCTTGGCTTTGAAGAACCCAGGAATGAAGGAACGCCATTGGGCAGAGATATCACAAATTACAGGTATTATTAAAAAAATGACTAAGTGAATAACAAAGCATAGGAACAACAAGAAAATAGAAAATGACTATGATAATAAACATTATTAAAATAATGACACCTTTTTAAGTTTTCCATTTTTATAATAACCTTTATCAAATAATTTGTGCCTTAGGTTTTGGTCCTTTCCATACAGGAAATATGATTTTAAAGGTTTCTGACATAATATTTAAAACCAAAGATTGCTTCAAATAAAATCAAAGATTTATGAACAGTATTATCTATAATTACTGTGATAAGTTCCAAGTGCCAAGAGAGCATAAGAGGAGGGAAATGCCAGAGGCAAGGAGGGTAAGAGATAAAGTCAGAGAAAAATATACATATTTGACCAAAAGTCCTGTATCACCTGACAGTTTTTAAATTATGAGTTTTTAACATCAAATAAGGGAATTTAAAAAAAAAAAGACATGCAAACAATTTTTTATTTTAGCAGAAGGGACACCATCTATTTCATATTTTCTTTCTTTATTTACTTATTATTCTTTGTTTTAAAGTTTGAACAGTGCCCTTAAAAATCATTTCAGACATGCATTGTTTGTAATCTGACATGCTCTACAATTAGCGAACTGTTCTACTATGAGAAGTGGGATGTCAGAAAATTTATGTACTTTTTCCTGTGAGTATTTGTTCACTCCAAAATATCAATTTTGAAATAAATCAATATTTCGAAAAATATGAGGGGATGCCAAACTGTTGAAAACCCCAAATTTTCAATAGCTTTTCCAGAGTACTGATTTTATTTGATTTATATAACGATGGAGGTGGGTTATATCTTTCCTTAGTACTGAAACCTTTGACGTTTATTGTATTTTATTCTCCTACTTTTATAGTTTTAATTAAATAGATCTGTTCCTTTAATAAGGAGAAATAGATCTTTAACTAATCCTTTGTACGAATATCTTCCTCTGCATTTACAACACCCAGTAGGTTGTATCTTTTCCAACCTAGCAATTTACATTTAAAGATTATATGAGAAGTAGTTTTGTCTTGTTCATAATACTGGTTCTTGTTTAAAGATTCTTATTGTATGTAGGGGTTTCATTAATGCACCATGTCCGATTAATAGGTCAGTTATTGTTTATTTGGCATCTATGGAGTTTAAGTGCATCTTAGTAAGCAAGGAGGATATTTTACTCATTATTCACTTACTGAGTTTAGATTCTTCTGTTTGATGGTGAGAATAACTAATCCACCTCAGCAATGGTTCTTCAAATGAATGCCAACAAATCTGATATGTTACATTCACGTGACTTTCTCTACCCTCTGTCACTTGTTAGTGGGTATACAAATTATTCTTATGAAAGTTTAGTTTCCTATCTACTTAATTTTAATTGAGATAAACCTTTGCAGAAACAGGTGTACTACACATTCCATTATAGATACCAAGGGAATAGTGATAGTCAAACACTTTAGAACTAGACACTGCACACTGACCATTAAAATTCCATATTCTTTCCATGACATTGCGAGAAACAACTGAAAATCGACAGGACCTTAAAAGAATGACCAAGTATTGTACAATTCAAAACATTAATAATGGATGTCTCAGAAATGCCTGATGCCACTAAAAGCATTATGTAAAATATATTGTGTTTTAAAGAGATCTACATCTTTTGTGTAGTACATTTTCATCTATCACTTAATGTTTATCATTTATGCAAGATTATATCAATTTTCTTCCAAATGAAGAGGACTTTAGAGGCTAGTCCCAGAAAATTCAATTATAAATTTTGTTATACAATTATTTTTACTATATGATATTTTAATCAAAAACATTCAGCCATTTTTTAAAACATAAAAATATTTCAAAAAATGTTCTATGTAAAAGGCAGTTTGGGGTGGGGAGATTTTCTTGAAAATCTTTGTGTCCCACCTTTGGAAGGTACCGAACCTAAATACTAAGTTTGGTATTTATGCGTCCTTTTTCATTTTTGACTTATGCTGTTCTCTCTCTCACACACACACACACACACACACACACACACACACACACACAGACACAGACACAGACACACACACACAAAATTTTTTTAAAAAATCCTTTTTTGGATTCAGGGGCCTCGAAGCAATATTTCAGGTGAAATGTTGGTATCGAAACTTTGGGTGGAAAGCAATACCTTCTCTACCTACTATGTATTGCGAGAGAACAAATTGTATTTATTGTAACATTATTGTAGCTCCGCGTTTGGAAGCCAATATGCGACGGTAGATGCTTACGTAATATGTTTTTACGTAATTTGTTGTTGAACCCCACGTTGTGGAACCAATTATGTAACGGTATTAATGTTACATATGTGTAATGCATATAAATGTTTGTTTACTTTAATTTTAACTGCCCCACGTATGGGAGCCAATATGTAACGGTTGCTGCTTTACGTAATGTTGTTTACATCACGTGTGTTGAAGCCTTCTTGTGACGTCACTCTTTGTTTGGTTCGTAGTTCCCTCTGACGTTAGCAATTTGTATCAATTAGTTTCTGAAAGAATTTAAGGTTATGTATATTGTCCTCCGGCTAGCTATCATCTTATCTTGGTGGAACTTGTATCTCTTGCAGGGTGTGAATCGGAAAGGAATCTTTTATTCAGAAATGATACTGATGAAGAAATTGTTTTTATAACTTTTATTGCCGAACACGTTCACTAACACTTTTTACATATTGAAATAGATACTCGCCAAACTGAAACTGTTTGTAATAACTTCTTATCACTTTTAACTCACGTACTTCGACTTTGTGTATATTTAACTGTATAATACTTTATAAGAATTATTGTAATTCTGCTGCGCGTAACTTGGCGAAATGAAGTGAACTGAGAGACCGACGTGGAGAGTACGGAGAATTTTGTAGAACTGGGGGAACGCTCCCTTGAACCTACACTATTTATAGGCTTGCCTCAAGATACGCCTAAAGATTATAAATGAACTGCTATTGGCTAATAAAACGCGCCAACATTAGCGTCTATTTTACTATCCAATGAAAACCACTAATACATATTTCTTTTAGGGAACATTCTAGAAGCTTTTTTACCGAAAAGGCGCGAAACATTACGTAACTTCCTGGTTCCCGGTAATGATAAACAACTCACCCCCTTGCTGCATTATTGCGTTATTGTTGACAGTTTCAGTAAAGCCGTATATTATTATTTACCAATAATAATTACAATTAATATACCTCTGAAATCAATGTCACATAAAAATACATATTCATATTACAATCCTTATTTACATCTGAGTAATTTGTGATACAAATTACCGTATCATATGCCCCACTAGAAACATAATTATAAATATTTATAACTTGTTTAGAAATTTTAAAATTGTGTTTTTAGTCTCCTAAATCTTGGAACACACGCTATCACTTTCACTTAACACTTCACACGCATTTAACACACGACATATGTTTTACCTCGCCACTACTTACTGGCTCTGGTTTAATTAATTTAGATATTAATCTGACATCACAAAATTTTTTTTTTATAGCAAATACTTTACCCTAAATTATTTAATCACTGCTACCAAATTGTTTACTTTAAGTTGTTAACAAAATTTATACATTTAAGATTTTTGTAATTATTACACATATTTACCAAAATATTCACCCTCTACACAAATATTTACATCTCTTAAATCTAGACAATGTTTCACCTTTTCTGTTTACTACATAAATATTTGTTTTTAATTAGTTTTACCAATTTTTGTTATTTTGTGCTTTATCTTAACAATGTTCTTGGAATTGTATTTACGTACTTTTAATTTAATATCATATTAAGTTTAAATCTTTACATTCTTAATTTTCAAATACTGTTACAGTTAATAAAAATGTTATTTATTATTTTTTTTTATAATTTAAACATTTCTCTCTTTTTTTTTTTTTAATAACTTATTTCTCTTTTCAAATGACATATATATTTAGTTAACCCTCTTACGTTCCAATACATTTCTCTGCAAGTCATCTTTACCTATCCAGCATTTACTTTACATCTCATTGCTATTTACCCTCCTGGATCAAATTGTGTGTGGCTAAACATTACTCGTAGCCGTAACCTAACCTTCAAATTTTTGTTCATGAATAACCTCTTGTATTCATATGACATTTCGTTCCATGATAATATTTGAAAACAATCTACAGTTTCTTGAACAACACATCTTTTATCAACTGTCATTTTCAATTCTTCTACTATCTCTTTAATTTGAGAGTACTCTGACAAATCTGTACTAAACTGTACTGGACTGGAGTTTTCATTTTGAACATCTTGGTACAATTTATTTCTTTGCATTATTGACTCATTCTGTATTTCTGATATTTCCCCTCTGAAATTTACTTGCGCCTTATTCACATCTACATTCATAACCTCTTTTATCTCTATTATCTCACTTGAAATACTACTCATTTGACTTCCTAACTCTGTACAATCTACATTAAACTCACTTTTAGTATTAACCTCACTTTCTTTGTTACCTATTTCCTTGCTCATGTCTAGCATTTTCTTTGAAATTTCTCCTATCTCACTTGCTATTACTTCCTCATTCTCATCTCTCATTTTTGGCATACTACTATCTAGCTTCGTAACTTTGTTTTCAATTTCTTGCCTGCTTTTATCTACTTTTTGGTCTAATATCTCATTCCTCCTACCAATATCTTCACTCAATTCCCTATGATCTTTGTTTATAGCTTCTCTCATCCTCTGAGTTAATCTTTGTCCTAATTTCTCATAACTCTTTTGCATATCTTCCCTTTCTTGATCTAATTTCTTACTAATATATTCCTTCGTTTCCCTAAAATTCTTTTGCATATCTTCTATAAATTGATCTCTAAAATTTCTCAGCATTTCCATCATTATTCTAGCATCAATAGTAATATTTCCTGCTATTCTATTCTTAGTTTCTGCACTAATATTTCCTCCCTCAAATATTACATTGTTTAAGCTATTTTCTGTAATCTGTATTGAATTACAGCTAACTGTTACACTATCCCCTTCCATCATTGTTTCTTCTGTATTACTAGCAGCCATTGTTTTTGTTTTCTAAAAAAAAATTACGATACCTTTGTGATGCTGTATGTTGCTGTTACTTTGATGTCCAGCGTTCTGCCCCATTCTCCTAGATTTGTATGTCGCTTCTGCGTTGTGTTATGATGAATCTACGTTGTCTTGTTGTTTTGTAGTTGAATTCCTTGTTGCATCGTAATCTCGGAATTACGATGTCCAATCTGCGTCTTGTAGATCATTTCACTGCTCCATTCATTCCACATTCTGGTTAATTCTGCTACTTTCCTGGTTAATTCTGCTACTTCCTGGTTATTCTTGTTCCTTTTCTGGTCATCTTCGCCTTCCTTTCCTGGTTACTTCGCCCCACGTTCTGGGTGCCAATTTGCGAGAGAACAAATTGTATTTATTGTAACATTATTGTAGCTCCGCGTTTGCAAGCCAATATGCGACGGTAGATGCTTACGTAATATGTTTTTACGTAATTTGTTGTTGAGCCCCACGTTGTGGAACCAATTATGTAACGGTATTAATGTTACATATGTGTAATGCATATAAATGTTTGTTTACTTTAATTTTAACTGCCCCACGTATGGGAGCCAATATGTAACGGTTGCTGCTTTACGTAATGTTGTTTACATCACGTGTGTTGAAGCCTTCTTGTGACGTCACTCTTTGTTTGGTTCGTAGTTCCCTCTGACGTTAGCAATTTGTATCAATTAGTTTCTGAAAGAATTTAAGGTTATGTATATTGTCCTCCGGCTAGCTATCATCTTATCTTGGTAGAACTTGTATCTCTTGCAGGGTGTGAATCGGAAAGGAATCTTTTATTCAGAAATGATACTGATGAAGAAATTGTTTTTATAACTTTTATTGCCGAACACGTTCACTAACACTTTTTACATATTGAAATAGATACTCGCCAAACTGAAACTGTTTGTAATAACTTCTTATCACTTTTAACTCACGTACTTCGACTTTGTGTATATTTAACTGTATAATACTTTATAAGAATTATTGTAATTCTGCTGCGCGTAACTTGGCGAAATGAAGTGAACTGAGAGACCGACGTGGAGAGTACGGAGAATTTTGTAGAACTGGGGGAACGCTCCCTTGAACCTACTCTATTTATAGGCTTGCCTCAAGATACGCCTAAAGATTATAAATGAACTGCTATTGGCTAATAAAACGCGCCAACATTAGCGTCTATTTTACTATCCAATGAAAACCACTAATACATATTTCTTTTAGGGAACATTCTAGAAGCTTTTTTACCGAAAAGGCGCGAAACATTACGTAACTTCCTGGTTCCCGGTAATGATAAACAACTCACCCCCTTGCTGCATTATTGCGTTATTGTTGACAGTTTCAGTAAAGCCGTATATTATTATTTACCAATAATAATTACAATTAATAAACCTCTGAAATCAATGTCACATAAAAATACATATTCATATTACAATCCTTATTTACATCTGAGTAATTTGTGATACAAATTACCGTATCAGTATTTGGTAGAAAAAGTAAAACTGGTTCTGGTCCAGTAAATGATTGGGCAGATCCTTTCCTTACCAGGGTAACTGCTTTTTCATTGCCTAAGTTTCCCTTATGCCCAGGCACCTTACGCGCCCCAAGAGTAACGTTGTTGTATTTTGTTAGCTGTATAAGATTTATTAGGCAGTCTCAGACTAACTTAGATGTTATTGGGTAGTTTGTAATTGCTTTAAATGCAGCCTGATTATCAGAGAAAATCAAAATGTAGACCCTTTTTAGATTCTCTCTAATGCAGATTTCAGTTGCATAAACTTTGGCTTGGAATACTGTAGTATTATGACAAAGGGCAACACATATATCACACTTCGGTGCTTCCCCATGCATTCATTCTCCAATCCATCACCCATTTTAGAGCCATCTGTATACCAGATTAGACTCCCAGCAGGACAATGCACTTTGTTTTGGCTCCATCCTAATACTATGTTAAATGGCTTGTCAAAACATAATTTTGGAAATATATAATCACTGCTCATCTTAGATAGAGGGTTAGTTTGAAATTCTGGTATGCCCTGAAATATTGGTATTATACCAGTTTGAATTCAAGTTCAGCTGATAAGCCCCAGACTGGAAACTCCTAAGTATATTTGCACAGAGTGTTACAGAATTCAAGCAAAAAGCTTTCAGAGGTTAAAATGGATGGTATAGGAACACCTTAATATAGAACACTTATGAAATGTGACTAAAAAGTTTGAATATATATATTTGAATATTTGTAATGCTAAATGCAAATAAATAAAAACTTAATTTGCATGCTGTTCTGAATCCCTCTCTAAAATAGTTAATTTGTCTTCCACAAGCATCAAACTAGCTACCATTGTGGTATTTTAAAACCTTATGAGCTTTGCTTTTTCTGGAAAAATGCTCCATCAGCAAGGGCCAATGCACTATTGATACCTCTGCTTTTGTATGAAGAAGGCCTAAAAGTGATAGATAACTTAGAGACTTTATATTGGGAAGCCAGAGGGAAAATGATGCAGATCAATTAATCCCCAGTGCCATTGGTGAACAACAACAACAACAACAACACTTTTGCATGAAGATTCATATGTATCAGAGAGGCAAACGCTGGTTCACTGTAGTAATAGCACAGTCATTAGCATGCTTGGCGTCAATCTGGTGATTCTGTGTTCCAACTCCTTACAAGTAGTTAAACATTTTTTTTCAAACAGATGAATGGTGTATGTTTAAAATGAACCTATTTTAATTTTTACTTTCTCTACTACATATAGTAAGTAAGTAGGGGATGTATTGTATTCCACCCAAAAATTCGATACCGAGATTTCACTGGAAATACATGTTTTGAGATCCCCTGAATCCAAAAAAAGCATTTTTGGAAGCATGTCCGTGTGTGTGTCTGTCTGTGTGTCTGTCTGTGAACAGCATAAACTCAGAAACGAACAGTCGGATAAACACCAAACTTGGTATTTAGGTTCAGTTTCTTCCAGAGATGCGACACAAAGGTTTTCAAGAAAATCCCCCCACCCCAGAGTACCCTTTACATGGAACATTTTTCGAAATTTTTAATTTTCTCAAAAATGGCTCTAACAATTTTTATTAAAATATCATATGTTTAAGATATTTTCATGAAAAATAAAATGTATATCTTGAATTTTCTGGGAATATCTCCAAAAGTGTTCTTCATTGTGAACAACTTTTGGTAAACTGGTAAACCATAACATAGACAACCATAGACAAAATTTTACTACACAAAAGATGTAGATCGCGTTAAAATACACAATTTATGTCATATACATTTTTGTTGTTGGGTGAACCATTTTTGAGATATTGCTTGTTATTCCCTTAAATGTTTCAATACTTATTTTCTCAAATGAAAATTCGTTATTCATTTTTTTGTCTTGGACATGCAAAGAGTATTAATCTGTGGAAAAGGGAATAGTGCTGCACTAGCAACCAGCTATTAAGAGATATGTATGTGCTTAAAGGCTACTGTATTTCGATACTGCCCTTGTAAATATATATTCCCCTTGCATCTACAAGAAAATTAGCAATAAGATAGAGTCTGCAAATGTTTATCTCGATTAACATGAAGTAGATGGAGAATAAGCGTTTGTAAAAATAGTTTGTACAAGAGTAGAGAAAGTCATGTGAGTGTAACACATCAGATTTTTTGCAGTGATTTCATATTTAAGTACATGTTACAGTGGTATTCACATAGAATGTTTGAACATATTGCATAGGAAGAACTGAATCTTTCTTGTATATACATTATAACACATAATAGGCAGGTATCAGGTATGCAGATGTGCATCTAATAGCTGCGCATGCATACTTTCAAGGTAATTTCAGACTATTAACATGCGTATTTCACTACTGCTCTTTGTGTTACTGGAACTGGTCTACTCACATTCAGCACAGTCATGACCAACGTTTTCACCTTTTCTGAAATAGTTGAAATACATGTTGTTTGTGGGGAGGCAGGTGGAATCTCACATGAAACAACATGGCTCTATAGGTTCACATATCCTCGATGGCAATGACTGCATTATTCTACTTTCAAATCTATCCCAGCATCTATGGGAGACTGGATCCCTGGTGATGCAGAGGCCTAATGCCAATGCAATGCGAAACCATCCCATATCAGGTTTTGAGGAAGACGTGCTCAAAAGGATTCAAAACAGTCCTTCAGTTAGTACACATGCTATTGCACATACTATGGGCACAAATCATGTCAGCGTATAGTGAGTAATGCAGGAAGACAGACTCCATCCCTTCAGTCTTCTGAAGGTACAGACCTCTACACCAGCGGACTATGATCCCTAAGCGCAGTTCTGTAATTGGGCCTCTGGATGCATGGTGAACAGGCAGACTTCTTTTCCCAAGTGGTCTTCACTGATGAGTGTTGTTTCACAAGGGAAGAGACGATATTGAACCAGGGGAACAGCCATATGTGGGATCATGTAATTCCGCATGTGATTGTTGAGAGGAACTATCAAAATATGTTCTGCATCAAGATATGAGCCGGCATAGTTTCAGATTACATAATTGGTCCATACTTTCTTCCAGTGCAGTTAAATGGGTATGTATACTGCCAGTACCTGGTCAATGAGTTACCTGAGTTTCTGGAAGTTGTCCCTCTTGATGCACAATGCTGGATGTGGTTCCAGCGCATAGAGCTCCTGCTCACTTTGACATCTTAGAGACCATCTGAATAATGTATTTCCAGGATGTTATATTAAATGTGGGGCTAATACTATTTGCCCACCATTCCCCTGATCTCACACCTCCAGATTATTTCCTATCAGGACACATCAGAGCCTCCAGTATGAAACCTCCATCAACTCAGTTGAGGATTTGCTGGCAAGGATACTGGCTGCCTGTGGCATTATTCATAACACTCCAGGCATGCAGACTCTGTGTGGAAGTTGGTGAATGTCACTTTAAACTATTTCTTTAGTGTGCTTTTGCTCAAAAGTATGGATATTAGGTTTGATTTCCTCAAATTATCCATTTTACTCCCAACTTCCTTCATTTGCAGATTATGAATGGGATGCTTAGTTATCATTATTATTATTATTATTATTACTATTATTATTAATATTATTTATATGATTACTTCAGTTTGGTCATACTTGTACTCCAATTTGAGGCACAATTAAGAGGTTTTGTTTTCTTTATTCTTTTGAATGTTTCAGAAATGTCCTCACTTGAAGTACAAATAATTTTGAAGATTTGGTTTCCTTTTTTTTGTTGTGCCAAAGTATCCTTCATTTTGAGGTGTGAACAACAGGTTTGATTTCATCTCCTTTTTTGTGTCTTTATTTTTTGCATCCTGCAACTTAGGGGAATGAATAACAAAATAAATTTCCTTTATATATGTATTATAGCTTCTTAATTTCCACACGGAAAGTACAAATAAGCAAAGCACTTTATTCATTAGCTATTCCCTGTCACTTTCAGATCTGTCTTTTATTACTGAGTAACAGCTTTGTTTCTCTGTGATGTTCCTTCATTGTTCCTCTGTCCAGAGGTGAACAAGAACATCACTTTAATCTCCTCCATTCTTTCCCTAGTATCACTCTTTTGCACCCATAAAAAAAACTTTTAGTCAATGTTGTCCTTTAAAACTAATTTCCTCTGTTACAATTAACAGTTATTGATCAGTACATGAAGTAGATTGTGTACTGTACCTCATAATACATGATTTGAAATATGGATTACAAATAAAATAAAAAAAAATCTAATGTGTTGTTACACATTTCGTTATAGATACAAAGGGAATAGTGATAGTCAAATGTTTAAGAACTGGATGCTATATATGGGCTTAAAATTCTATACTCTTTCTATGCAATTGCGAGAAACAACGTAAATTGACAGGACTTTAAAGGGATGACAAAGTATTGAACAATTTGAATAATTAATAATGGATATCTCGAAAATGACTTATGCCACAAAAAGGTTTTTTTTGTAGTAAATTGGGTGTTTTAAAGAGATCTACATTTTTTTATGCATAACATTTTTGACTATTGCTTAAAGTTTACCAGTTTTACAGTATTATACAAAATTGCTTTCGAATGAAGAGGACTTCACAGGCGATTTCCAGAAAATTGAAGATATACATTTTATTTGTCATCTAAACATCTTTAATACATTGTATTTTAATCAGAATCATTAAGAGCCATTTTTTAGAAAATAAAACATTTTGCAAAATTTCCATGTAAAGGGTAGTTGGGTGTAGGGAAATTTTCTTTAAAGTCTTGTGTTGCATCTTTGGAAGATAATGAACGTTTTTAAGTTATGCTATACACACACACACACACACACACACACACACACACACGCGCACACACACACACACACACACACACACGCACGCACGCATGCACACATTTTTCTAATTTTTCTAAAAATGTGTTTTCTGGATTCAAGGGGCCTCAAAACATATATTTCCGGTAAAATCTCAGTATCAATTTTTTACTTTCTCTACTACGTATAGTAAGTAGGGGAAGTATTGCATTCCACCCAAAAATTCGATACCGAGATTTCACCGGAAATACATGTTTTGAGACCTCCTGAATCCAAAAAAAGCATTTTTGGAAACATGTCCGTGTGTGTGTGTGTCTGTGTGTGTGTCTGTGTGTGTGTCTGTGAACAGCATAACTCAAAAACGAACAGTCGGATAAGCACCAAACTTGGTATTTAGGTTCAGTATCTTCCAGAGATGCGACACGAAGGTTTTTAAGAAAATCCCCCCACCCCAGACTACCCTTTACATGGAAGATTTTTCGAAAATTTTAATTTTCTCAAAAATGGCTATAACGATTTTGATGAAAATATCATATGTTTAGGGTACTGTCATGATAAATGAAATGTATATCTCGAATTTTCTGGGAATGTCTCCAAAAGTATTCTTCATTGTGAACGACTTTTGCATAACTGGTAAACCATAAGAGATAGACAAAATTTTACTACACAAAAAATGTAGATCGCATTAAAATACACAACTTATGTCATATACATTTCTTTTGTTGAGTGAACCGTTTTCGAGATATTGCTTGTTATTTCCTTAAATTTTCCAATACTTATACTTTTTCTCAAATTCAATATTCATTTTTTTATGTCCTGGACATGCAAAGAGAATGGAATGCATCACATAGCAACCAGCGTTAAAATATTTGACTATCGCTTAAAATCTACCATATTTCCCTTGCATCTACAACAAAATTACGAATAAGATTGACATCTCGATATCTCGATTAACATGAAGCATATGGAGAATAGGCGTTTGTAAAAATAAATTGTACAAGAGTAGAGAAAGTCATGTGAGTGTAGCACATCAGATTTTTTTGGTTGGAATCTACCTATTACATACATGTTAGAGAAAGGAAAAAGAACTTATCCTTTTATGGGTTGAACTTCATACCTGAACATGAAGGCTCTATAATTTTCCACATGGCTACCTCTTACTCCACTTATATGGCCACTATTAACTACAGTGTAGTTTTATCAGTGGCATACTGGCTTGTTATAGATTTTGATCTATTGCAAACAACCATGAACTCAAGACTATACGTGTCCTATATCAATGTGCTTGCCTAATACTCCTCTATAACTCTGAAAGTTTGTCGGTTGAATTCTCTAACACCTTGTTATACAGGATGGACCATTTGAGTTGAGACTGTACAATATTTCCAAAACTAAGCATTGTAGAAAGAAATGTCTTGAATAAAAGTTGCTTGATATTATGGGGGAAAGTAAATGTCATTAGTCATGTTTTATTTGGAGGACATTATGATGGTCATTTTAGGGTCAATTTAATTTGACCCTAATTGTAGGTTCCCATTTAAACAAAATATACACTGCAGAGTTTATTTGGTGCTTGTTTTTTTATTGATTTGAGCCACCATATGAGTGATTCCATAGCCAACAATGAGTCTTGCAATTCCTTTGTAAATCCAAAGCATAATTTTTGGCTTAAGTCCCCAAGCTTTTTCAAAGATTTTTCTGGCTATCATAAGAGCGATTTTCCCTTTGTTTATTATTTGACATTATTCCATATGCGGGTAGGAGGATTATTCCTTATGCGGATAGGAGGTATGAAATTTTAAGAAACTTACAGAATTGGGGTTTTTTAATATTCAGAGTTGATTGTGTAGTATCCTGGGTTCTCATTCGAGTTTAGATGCGCAGATCCTACAGCTACGCCCTGTAGTCACTCCACAGCTGCTCCACTCCTCTCCTAAAAAACATCCCTCGGCTACGCTTTGAGATGGAGAGTCCTGAGTCCCACGGCTACGGCTTGCGACTTAGGGCCCTCAATGTTACAATTTTGGCAGCAGAATGTGTATTAAAAAAGCCCAATTCTGTATGTTTCTTAAAATTTCATACCTCCTACCCACTTACAGAATAATCCTCCTACCCGCATACAGAATAATGTCATTATTTTTTGCAGATGTAGGTTCCATGTAAGTATGCTGCTAATAATAGTCCCAGATAGCACAATAACTAATCTGTAATAAAATTGTTCATTAAAATAGAAATTTTAAAACCCTTCATTTGCTTCTTATATGTAAACAGGATATATGCTGCTTTAAAAGGGTTTACCCATAGGTTTACCTCCTTGCACCACTTTTCCATGTATTTTAGAGCTTCAATCATGAACTCAAATATAATGTTGGCATACTTGCCCTGGAGCTGTATGACAATATCATCAGAAAAGCCTTGGATGTAGAAACCTTGGTTATTTAAATTAACCAGCAGATCATTCACAACCAGATCCCACAGAAATTGGGATAAAACCTCTCCTTGTGGACAACCCCTGGTTGCATATACCTGCAAAGTTTCTTCAAACACATTAATGTAAAATCTTCCATCTTTTAGCATAGTTTTTATCCACCTGCAACAAGTGTCACCCATGCTTTTTAGCTGCTAGGATTATAGATTTATATGATATGTTATCAAAAGCACCTTCATATACTAGTGAGATGCTTTGATGGTTCAGTAAATTCTATATTCTCTTGGTCAATTGATAAAGAACCATCTCACATGATTTCCCTTGTTTATATGCATGCTTATTTAGGTTGAGTGGTCTCTGCGTTAGTGAAATTTCACTAATGCCAATAAGTTTTTCCATAATTTGTAAAATAAATGACTAATTGGTGTAAAAGATTTAGCTTGATTGTAATTATTATGAGCAGGTTTTGGCATAAAAACCACCCTCACCAGTCTCCAGTTAGTGTGTAGGAAAATGTCATGGTTTTAAATAGTCTGCATTAAGTTGGTGTGATGGATTCCTTCCCTTTTTCTAATAGGGCTGGGAAAATACTACCAGGACTAAGTGATTTAGATGAATCAAATGAATATATAGTCAGAGTATTTTATTGTGGTCAAATATTCTTGATGCCATTCCCAAATCTTCCTTTGATGCCTTCTTATTAAGATTGAAGTTTTGATGGAGGTAATCATGTTTTGAATCAAGGGCCACTGAGTCTGGGAAGTGTGTTTGTACTAGTAACTCAGCTGTTTCCTTCCCAGTTTTTGTGTAATGACCATCAGGTTTTTTTTAAGGTTCCTAATGTGTTTATTGGTTCTTTGGCCAAAATCCTCTGGAGGCATGGCTTATTAGAGATGTTATCTACCTCTTGACAGAACCTCATCCAAGAGTCTTGTTTGACCTTCTCTATCGTTTTAATGTATATGGTAATGGTCTGTTTATACTCAGCCCAATTACTATTTTGTTGCTTTATTAAACTATATTCAAGATTTGTCCCTCATCTTTTTCAAGTCATTGTTCCAACAGTTTTTTTTCCCTTCCTGGTGGAAGCAATTGTTTTGGGACAGGTATCATGATATGAGATTACAATGGCCTACTGAAGTTGTTCTGAGATTACTTTGATGTCATGTGTGTCTCTTATAGAAGGTTTTATTGACTTTATACAGCCCTTCAGTCACTTTGCATATTGCACCTAATTGATACGCAGTGCATTAAGACACAACATTGATGTGTTACCAGTCAGATTAATTTCTTTCATTATGTCTGAGAGAGAGAGAGAGAGAGAGAGAGAGAGAGAGAGAGAGAGAGAGAGAGAGAGAGAGAGTGTTTGTCAGACACATGTCACTTCTCAACTGTGGTCCTTATTCTTGGAGACCATAGGGTTATGTCAATAGCTTCTTTTCATCTCTGTGTTAAAAAGGTATGTTTATCCCCTCTGTTTAATATTACTAGGTTCTTTAAAATTAAAAAATCTTGTAATGAATCACTTCTGTGGTTTATGTTGGTACTCCCCCATGCTGTATTGTGAGACTTTGCATCCACACCAATGATTATCTGTAGGTTTGATGGTCTACAGAATTGTTCCAATTCCTCTAGTTCTTCAGAGAGTGGTAAGCAGAGGTGAATATAGCATTCTCTTTCGGCCCTGCTGTTTGGTATATTATTCTTAGCATCATTAGATCTCCATGACAGAAATCATTCATAGTGAAAACTTTTACATCATGTTTAACAAACATATATATATTCTTACATTTCCAGAGTGTATATCATGGATTACTTACCTCTGAGATTGGTAAGTCCTGATACTCTTCCCTTTACAAGCCAGGGTTCTTGCATCAAAGTTATATCAATGCTCCCAGTTACTAGGAGTTTCTGAAAAGAGACTGAGGCACCTCAACTGTGCTGAAGGTTTCTTTGTATTGCTTCCATGCTTCGTGGATTTCTCCTTTGGCACTGGTACTCTAAACATTAAGTGGTTAGACCCTCAATAGGATTTAAAGGTCATTTGTGTTATGCCTCTAAAGAAACTTCATCAGTAGACAAGATCAGCATAACACCAGCTCTTCTGTCTTGCTATTGATGATGCCCCATTCCTCTATCTTCAGCCCAGGATTCAGGGTTTTCAGATGTTTTAAGAATTCCTTGGGTTCCTTGTCGTTGAGGAGCTTGGTAGGGAACCATGCAGAGACCCTGGTATTTTGGGTTATTTCCCTTATGGTACTAATCTGCAGGACTGCCTCCTTCTCCATCAGCCAAGATTTTGCCCTTTTATTGGTGTAGGTAATAAATAGAGCACCTTTGTCAGCATAACTGTTCTTAAACTGAAGTACATCACCTGGTTCATGTTACCAGACTTCCCTCAAGATTGCTTTCTACGCTTGTACTGACTGGTCTTCTGTCAGTCTTTCATATGGATATTTCTTCAGAACAACAGCCATATTTAAAGCAGTTAGAGCTTGATTGTAGGTTACCCCAGTGGTGTCTGTTTATACACCTTGCCGCAGTCTACTCTCCACTCTTTGGTCATTTTATTACAGATCTGTGTTGAATTACAGCCGAAGATGGTGTGCTGGTTTCAGATATGTTTCTTTAGGAGCCTTGGTCCCAATGTGGAATTTTTGTTGGGCCTTACTATATGCCTATGACCTACATCCCTAAATCCACTTGGCTTCCATTTTCTGTTTGATCTTGGCTTCTTGGGTCTTATGTGTTCCTCAGCTGCCTTAGTCCTTTCTATAGCAAACTTTCTGTGCTGAACATCAAAAAGTCTTTTCCAGATGCAGTCTGTTTGTCTGTTGATTCTTGAAGCAGTAAGTTTCCTGTACTGTGTTTGTAACATTACTTCCCCTCTGAGGTTCTAAGGTAGCTGAAGAGACCTAATTGAATAAATCTTCCTCAGTCTCTATTCCTGTGGTTCCTTGTTTCCCAACCTGTTCTGGATTTTCCTCAGTTGCAAATTGCCCAGTCTTTCCTTCTTTCATTTCATCTTTTTACTTTCTCTACTACGCATAGTAAGTAGGGGAAGTATTGCATTCCACCCAAAAATTCGATACCGAAATTTCACCGGAAATACATGTTTTGAGACCTCCTGAATCCAAAAAAAAGCAATTTTTAGAAACATGTCCGTGTGTGTGTCTGTCTGTGTGTCTGTCTGTCTGTCTGTGAACAGCATAACTCAAAAACGAACAGTCGGATAAACACCAAATTTGGTATTTAGGTTCAGTATCTTCCAGAGATGCGACACGAAGGTTTTCAAGAAAATCCCCCCACCCCAGACTACCCTTTACATGGAACATTTTTCGAAAATTTTAATTTTCTCAAAAATGGCTCTAACGATTTTGATGAAAATATCATATGTTTAAGATAATGTCATGAAAAATGAAATGTATATCTCGAATTTTCTGGGAATGTCTCCAAAAGTATTCTTCATTGTGAACGACTTTTGCATAACTGGTAAACCATAAGAGATAGACAAAATGTTACTACACAAAAAATGTAGATCGCGTTAAACTACAAAACGTATGTCATATACATTTTTTTTGTTGAGTGAATCGTTTTCGAGATATTGCTTGTTATTTCCTTAAATTTTCCAATACTTATACTTTTTACTTTCTCTACTACGTATAGTAAGTAGGGGAAGTATTGTATTCCACCCAAAAATTCGATACCGAGATTTCACCGGAAATACATGTTTTGAGACTCCCTGAATCCAAAAAAAGCATTTTTGGAAACATGTCCGTGTGTGTGTGTCTGTGTGTGTGTGTGTGTCTGTGTGTGTGTGTGTGTGTGTGTGTGTGTGTGTGTGTGACTGTGTGTCTGTGAACAGCATAAAGGCAGAAACGAACAGTCGGATAAACACCAAACTTGGTATTTAGGTTCAGTATCTTCCAGGGATGCGACACGAAGGTTTTCAAGAAAATCCCCCCACCCCAGGGTACCCTTTACATGGAACATTTTTTGAAAATTTTAATTTTCTCAAAAATGGCTCTAACGATTTTGATTAAAATATCATATGTTTAAGATGTTTTCATAACAAATGAAATGTATATCTCGAATTTTCTGGGAATGTCTCCAAAAGTATTCTTCATTCTGAACGACTTTTGCATAACTGGTAAACTATAAGAGATAGACAAAATATTGCTACACAAAAAATGTAGATCGCGTTAAAATACACAGTTTATGTTATATGCATATTTTTTGTTGAGTGAACCGTTTTCGAGATATTGCTTGTTATTCCCTTAAATTTTCCAATACTTATACTTTTTCTCAAATTCGTTATTCATTTTTACTTTCTCTACTACATATAGTAAGTAGGGGAAGTATTGCATTCCACCCAAAAATTCGATACCGAGATTTCACCGGAAATACATGTTTTGAGACCTCCTGAATCCAAAAAAAGCATTTTTGGAAACATGTCCGTGTGTGTGTCTGTGTGTGTGTCTGTGTGTCTGTGTGTCTGTGAACAGCATAACTCAGAAACGAACAGTCGGATAAACACCAAACTTGGTATTGAGGTTCAGTATCTTCCAGAGATGCGACACGAAGGTTTTCAAGAAAATCCCCCCACCCCAGACTACCCTTTACATGGAACATTTTTCGAAAATTTTAATTTTCTCAAAAATGGCTCTAACGATTTTGATGAAAATATCATATGTTTAAGATAATGTCATGAGAAATGAAATGTATATGTCGAATTTTCTGGGAATGTCTCCAAAAGTATTCTTCATTGTGAACGACTTTTGCATAACTGGTAAACCATAAGAGATAGACAAAATGTTACTACACAAAAAATGTAGATCGCGTTAAAATACACAATTTATGTCATATACATTTCTTTTGTTGAGTGAACCGTTTTCGAGATATTGCTTGTTATTTCCTTAAATTTTCCAATACTTATACTTTTTCTCAAATTCGTTATTCATTTTTTTTGTCCTGGATATGCTAAGAGAATGGAATGCGTCATATAGCAACCAGCGTTAAAATATTTGACTATCGCTTAAAAGCTACCATATTTTCCTTGCATCTACAAGAAAATTACCAATAAGATTAACATCTCGATATCTCGATTAACATGAAGCATATGGAGAATAGGCGTTTGTAAAATTAGGTTGTACAAGAGTAGAGAAAGTTATGTGAGTGTAACACATCAGATTTTTTTATGTCCTGGACATGCAAAGAGAATGGAATGCGCCACATAGCAACCAGCGATAAAATATTTGACTATCGCTTAAAAGCTACCATATTCCCCTTGTATCTACAAGAAAATTACCAATAAGATTGACATCTCGATATCTCGATTAACATGAAGCATATGGAGAATAGGCGTTTGTAAAAATAGATTGTACAAGAGTAGAGAAAGTCATGTGAGTGTAACACATCAGATTTTTTTCTTTCCTTTTACTAATTTTTTTTTGGTTTTGTTTGTTTTGTTTCTATTTCTTGGCATTCCATCTTAATTCTATTAGTATGGGGGAAATATCCTATCTGTACCCATAGAACCCCCTGCACAGGTATAAGGCTAATTACTGTATGGTTTCGCTCGGGACCTTACAGATATTGTTCATAACATCACTTTTTATTTACCCTGGTGCCATGCAGCCCTCAGTATGATGCATTTACACCTTGGCTTCGGGTGAACCATTACCCCTGTAAGTGAGGATTCCTGCTGGAAGGCCCAGGATGGGTTTTCTAGTTGAGATTCCCCACAAAGGTTTTTCTTATTGAGATGCCCTTATGGGGTTGGGTTTTGGATGGTAAGCCACTTCTTTGTTTGGCAACTCACTTGCAGCCACTCTGCCATGGGTGACCCTACTAGTAATAAGCACCACCAGCACAGTCTACAAGGTCTTTATTTCTTAGCCCCTCCACCGGTGACAAGGTTTTGTAGCTTCTAGGATGGGTTACTGAGCACTATTCAAACATGTATTAAAATGGTATTTTTCATTTGAAATAAGAGACTTGGGTCACTTCAAGTAAAACAAAAAATAAATTCGACATACATTTAAATGTCATAAGTGTTATTTAATCATAAATTTGACAATGTTATTTTTTAATTTCTAATACATATTTACCACCACTACTAACTTTCAGATAAATCATTCATGCTTTGAAAGATATTCAGAACTTCCAACTAACCATATATGTACCTCTGCATTGTACAAAATGTTGTGCAACCATTAGAATTAAAGGCATTATTGATGTGTCTAATACAATTTAAGATTTCAATACATTTATTATAAGGGTACCTCTGAGCTTTCTCTTGTGAAATGGGCGTAAGGGATAGTAAATTACACTAGGTTACAAATAAAACTTTTTTTCTGCGGTACAATTAAGAATAGGTTACTTTTACTAATTTCAGTGCACAGAATTAAAAAATGCATTTCGTTTTTCCATAGTACCTATGGTTATCGCAGTCTATGGATCCCCAAGCGGCGGCCTTTGTACACTAGCCAAACACTTGTCCCCTACCTCCCCTAACCGCAAGCACCATAAACATCTTAGTGACAACCATATGCACATGTGCGCTGTTGCCAAAGTTTAAAATAGTATTTGAAAGCAAAACTTTGCCGCTGATTTCCACATGTACAAAATACAATCATGCAGTTTGTCTTGCTTGCTTTACACACAAATGCAGTAAATAACTATGCATCGCATAATAATTACATTTCTGTTAGGAACGCTTTAGAATACGACTCAGGAAGAGCTGAACTTACATTACGCTACAAGAATGGAAATGCATGTTAACATATCCGAGAGACACTTAGAAACACGTGCCGAATAAACTGTACGTTGTTGGACTATCATTAAACAATTGAAATGCATTAATACGAATTCATTTTGAAAGGAACGTTTACTCCCAAACAAAAATATAATTTTTATTGTTATTTACCCTAATAGCTTGTTTACTCCCAAACAAAATTATCATTTTTATTGTTATTTGCCCTAATAGCTAATTTTTATAAGTACGGGCTATATATTTGCAGTTCGGTTTATTGTAAATATTACTGTGCTATGGTAAAAAGTATTCTTTATTTTGTCTGTCCTAGAACCACAGAATGTAGATGAAAAAAGCAAAGCGAACGCAAGTTTTTGTGTCACTCTGGGGAGATAAGTGCTTTTTTCGTACTTTTGCAATTTATAATAAATTTGCTTCACAACGATGTTTTATTGATATAAACTTAAATAAAAAGAAAGTGTGTATTGTTTAAGATCCGTGAGATTTATTAGCATAGCAGATTGTGTTTAATTAAATTAATAACTTTATTATAAAATGCAGGACAAGTAAGAATACGGAAGACAAAAGAAAGAAAAGAAAAAATCTTATGTGTTATATTCACATGATTATCTCTACTCACTCTTCTGTAACTACTTTCACGAAAGCTTATTCTTCTATCTACTGCTTCTTAAACGAGATAAACTTTCACTGCATATTTGTAATTATGAGGGCACACAGGCTAAAGCGATAGTCAGATTTTTAAAAACAGATGAATATACCATGACTTTGAAATTCCATGCTCTTAGCATGACCACGAGAAAAATACAAATAGGGAATTGCCATTTGTAAAAAGTACAAGTATTTCAAAATTCAAATCAGTAACAAACAATTTCTCGGAAACGATTAACACAATTTGACATAAACAGATTGAATTTTACTCACAGTAAGATTTTGCATATCTCTTACGGTTTACCAGTTATACAGAAAGTTGAGAATAAGAAAGAGTTTACAGGTTATTTCCAGAAAATAAAATTCAAAATACACATTTTATTTTTCATGCAAATATCTTAAACATGTAGTATTTTAATAAAAAAATCGTTATAGCTGTTTTTGAGAAATTCAAAACAATAACGAACATTTTCCACGTAATGGGTAGTTTGGGATGGGGGGGACTTTCCCGAAAATCTTTGTGTCGCATCCTTTGAAGAAGCTGAACTTAAATACCAAGTTTGGTGTTTAAGCAACTTTTAGTTTTTGTTATGCTGTTCATACACACACACACACACACACACACACACACACACACACACACACACACACACACACACACACACACAGAGCTTTTAAAAATGCCTTTTTGGATTCAATGTGCTCAAAACGTGTATTTCCGGTGAATCTCTACATCAAACTTTTGCGCGGAACACAATACTTCCCCTACTTGCCATTTGGTAAGAGGAAGTAAACATGGCTTGTTTTCAAACTACGAGTTAACTTGAACAAATTATGAAACACAAGAAAAGGATTGTAAATTTATAGTTAAAAAATAAAGTTTTGAACTTACGTTTATTCGTCGTTGTCACTCTCTCCTACATGAATCACGAATCTCTGCTGGTTGCTGTCTGTATCGTGACTTATGTATTTCTTCTCAATTTTGATAGCATGCTGTACACAAGATGACCAAACCTGGGAGCCAATTTTTTTAGTTCCCTCATGTAAGAGCTCACATACACTGGCACTTAGAGTTGGTGTCACATTGTTTTTCCTAGCAAATCCTTTCAGCTGGGCCCATATTAGTTCTATAGGATTAAATATGCAGTGATAGGGTGGAAGATGCAAAACTTCATGACCGCGAGAAGCTGCAAGTTCATCAACTACATACTTTTTGGCTATGTTTGCAGATCGGATTGTTTGTATAAGGACGGCTTTTATGGGAACGGGGTTCGGTATCGGTATATTCCTCTCTTCCATGAAGGAAATAATATCATGAACCCTCGTGTTCATGCTCGGAATTTTAAATAGCTGCCGCGAATGATAGCTTGCATTGTCCATTATTATTATTACACATTTTGTGTTATTTGGCAAGTTTGCAAGCAGACTATTCAAAAACCATTTTTCGAAAACTGCCGCTGTCATTTCATCATGACTGTCAGCTCTGCAGTCTCCAATGTTATTGGCTGACAAAAAAAGGCAATTTGGCACCCACCCTTCATTGCCTCCAGCATGAAGCACCATAATACGTTTCCCTCGTGACGACGGTGACTTTAGTACGCAGTTGCAGGTACCGTCGTCCCATCCCATCTTAGCAACGTCGTGAGTGTCGAACCAGGTCTCATCAAGATAGATAATCTTAAAACCCTGTGATCGCAACTCCCGAAGCCTATGGAGGAATCGGTATATCCAAGCCACTATTCTTGCAGATTCCATTACCACGCTCCTCTTCTTTACGCGATGAAAACGAAAACCCAGCTTCTTGAGCAGCTCGCGAAGTGTAGTTTCTTCGTAAGGAAAGTCTGCTACAGTTTTCAAATGCTGCAATATTCACGGACCGTGGGCGATTATCCTTTATTATAAAATCGGTACACTTCGCTCCTGATAACGTCACAACCGAAATCGTCAACTTTATTAAACTTGGCCCTTTTGTTGCCCGGCGTTTTAGGAGTCACTGGACCTCTCTGGATAACATTCCGCACAGTTTATCTGTCCGGCTTCAGGATTCTTGCGGTCTCCGATATTGAACCCTTACCTAAATGGTTCTTTTCTACATATTCGTGAACATTACACACAAACATCTGGTTTCGCTTATTCAAAGCTTTTGTAACTCTTTTCTTCGTGGTCCTGGCACTATTGGTACTCGGTTGGGGGTCATTTGCTTGTGCGGTCGGAGGGGCAGCAACTTGGTTCATTTCCCAAGGTCTCCACAACTTAATTAAACTATTAAACGCTAATAACTATTAATCACTGCTAAATTTACAAAACTGCACTAAGTAAAACACTATATAGCTTCACTGAAGATACAGATACAAGTTTAACTAAAAGAGGGCAGAAAAGCACGAGCGAACAGTCACAGCTGCTAAAACGTATTGAAACCGAAGAAACAACAGAAATGACATTGTAACAACGCTTTGTTTTGGTGGAACTAAAGAAATGACCACGTATTGTAGTTGGGGAATGGGAAGACCCTACTAATCGTTTACAGATGGGTTTGTGGTCAGGCCTCAAAGCTTTCCGTTCGCTTTGTAGCCGGTTGAGGAAAGGATGCCCGCGACTAGTATACATCTTGTTTTAGCAATATGACAATGTTCTATGAAAATATAATTGTAAAATTTGCAAAAATATTACACACTCATATACAACATTTTTAAAGAAAATAAATAATAATAATAATAATAATAATAATAATAATAATAATAATAATAATAATAATAATAATAATAATAATAATAACAACAACATGAAAGCATACCTGAATTTGAGAATTTATGTTAGTTATCTTGTGTACCCCTTTTTCTTTACCAATGGAACTTCATATGTACATGATTTTCTTGAGTATTCTGTGGTAGGTTTGTTGCATGCAAGACACCAGCAGTAATTGGCCATCATATGTACGTCTGAATGTCCCTGGTAACATTGTTCAGTATCTTTCAAGTCCTGGGGGAAACCTTTCACCCTGATCTTCACCTACAGCTCCTAAATTCGGAAGTAGTCAAGATGTAACTTGAGGAAATGAAGTTTCAAACTCATATTAGAGCTGAGTAGTCTGAAATTTTCCAGCATATTTCTGACAATTTCTTTGTATTGTGGTCTTTCATATTGCCCAGAAATTTCTTAATAATCTCAATAATCTCTCTGAATCCATTCCATGCATATTTTTCAATTTCATTCATAGAGCTGGTAAAATTAACATCTTTCATCAATTTCCTTATCTGTGGTCCATCAAATACTCCCTCTCTGATTTTAGCCTGTGACAATGATGGAAGCTTTGTGCATAAGTACTGGAAGCAAGGGCAACTTTTGCCAAGTGCTTTTACAAATTGCTTCGTCATGTCAAGTTTTATATGTAATGGAGGGAGTAGAATTTTTTGACGATCAACAAGAGGCACATTAGTAACATTTTTTGATCCAGGTTCCAGTTGCTACCTCTCAGGCTATTGGTCAGTTTCCCAATGTTTGTTCCTTGCTCTGCTATCCCATTCACAAAGAAAACAAGGGAATTTTGTGTATCCTCCCCATTGTCTTAGTAGCAGACCAATGACCTTCAAGTCATTACACATTTGCCACTCATGGTTGCGGTACTTAATTTTTTAAGAATATGCTTCAAAGTTTCATCAGACCCTCTTAGGTTCATAAAATGTACAAATGGTATTGAAGCTAACTTATTCCATTATGAAGTAACACTGCCTTAAGACTTTGTTTGGAAGAATCGATAAAAAGATGCCAGTCACTAGGCTCATATGCTTCCTGCCCAACTGTTGAATAAGATTACACACATCCCAAGTTGATCTCCTGTATAGCACTTGTGGAACCGTATTTCGTCATTCCTATACCATGAAAATGTAATGTCAGGTAATAACAAATTCTTCTCCTGTTGTCTTGAGTCCAGTAATTCACTTTTTTGTTTTGTCAGGCCTAAATCCCTCACTAAATCATTTAACTCAAATTGATTAAACAGTTGTGGTGAATTGTCAAATTCTTCTGGATCAGAAACCAATTCATTGTCGGAAATCATGGAGCTGCCTTCAGATTCACTAAAATTAAGGTGGTTTAGGTATAGGTAGTTTAGATCCATAGGAATAAGCTGTGTAGCTGAGTTCAGATTTGGATATTTAATTCCTGCCGTATGTTTTTTTGTTTTAGTCAGCAATTTTGCACATGCAAAAATAACAGTCATCATGGTGATTCTGCTGCTCTCTCCATATCATTGGTTTGAAATGGCACTGCCTTCTGTTTTCCTTCATACCAATAACATAATCCCTCAACATAACTGTTACATGCAATATGAGGTGTGAACAATTTATCCTGATCACCAACTTTCTCTTTGAAATATGAGTAATATAGTTTCTTTGTTTGTGAGTCTATTTTATGTACCTTCCCATCAAACACATAACACCCACAAATTTAATCAAACTTCTGAGGACTTTGTAGACACTGTCTCATGCATAATCCTGATATAGAAGTCATACTCAAACTTATAGTTTAGTACTACACATACAGAAGATGAACGTGCATATTAACACAAGTTTCCAGCTCAACTGAAGTTGAGAGCTATGATAACTGTAAATGTAAACATAAATACCTCACAAGAAGACAGACCTGGCACATAGAACAAAACTGACAAGTGCTGGAAATATAAACAAAAACATCTGGGTGATGAGGGAGGACGGAAATGAGCCGATTAGAAAGAAAATCAACAATAAATTTGGAAAAACATAATGAAACATAGCAGTTAGCTGTATAAGCTGAATGAATTTAGCATCATAGACATATATAAACATATCATAAAAAGCCAAAAAAGGACTTCATTTTTGAAATAAGGGCACAGATTTCCATTAGTCACATATTTTCCTTTATACTGCAGAATCAATGTTGACCAGTGTTAGAAATACAGTTATGCAGGATGAACCAGAACTCCAAAAACAAACTTTCAGAGGTTGTTCAGGGATATCTTCCGAGTGCTTTAGTATAAGGGACCCATGATCTCTGGTGACTCATTACAGAGTCATAATGTAATTATGATTTATTTGGTTTGTTACCCCAATTGCCTTTGTTTCTATGAAAATACTTTCACGACAGTGAAGAATCCTCTATAATATGCAATAACCAAAAATGTACTACACACAACACAGAGTAATGCAACATCCTGCAGACGAGACATGTATACTTTTATCACAGTGTGTTCAATCTGTTCTGTCAGTGTACAGTACAATTTGTTACAATAGCAGAACTGTTCCCTTACAGATATTGTTCGAAATGTCGAACACCAGATCATGGCAGAATACATAGCATTGCATCATCGAGTGTCTTATGTGCTCAAGCATTCCAGGAGTACCTATTACTTCCACAGCTGTGATAATCCTAGCAACCAGGTCCATGCGAGTATCGAGCAGAGTCTCATTAACTAGACTCTTCACATGCCCATAGAAGAAGAAGTCCATTGGTGTCATGTCTGGTGACCGAGCTGGTCATGAAACAGGACCATTGCAACCAATCCATTGCCATCCAAACTGTACTTCAATGTGGTTCCTAAATTGAGTGGAAAGTGTGCTGGCTCTCTGTCATATTGAAACCACATAAACTAATGAATTCTCAGTGGGGTATCTTCTAGAACCTGTGGGAGGACAGGTTGAGGAAATATGTTTTACATGACTCCATTCAGTGCATCAGGAAGTACTTTAGATCCAATCACAAAATCGTTGACAATATCAGCCCATACATTTCCAGCAAACTGCTGTTGATAGGATCGACACATCAGTGCTTGTGGATTTTTGTAATCCCATACATGGCTCTGTTGAACATGCCCTCTCTTGCAAACTTGGCTTCATCTGTAAACAACACCAAAGCAGGAAAATTGTGGTTTTCTACACATTGCTATAGGAACCGATTTGCCAACTCTACTTGAAATGGGAAGTCCACTGGCTGCAATGACTGCACCTTCTGTGGATGATATGGGTGCAATTGTTGTTCATCTATGACTCTCAAAATAGTTGATTGGTTTGTGTTCAGAGCTTTTGTAACTCACCAACTACTAGTGGCAGGATTATCCTACCAATTGTACGAATTGTACGAAAATCTGTATGACCATCACATGTGATGCAGATTTTCAAACACCTCTTTCAGATCAGGTGTTTTGGCATACCTCGCACAGCTAGTATTTCCATTCTAACATGGAAGGATCCAGTTTCTCGTAGACACCTATGTACAGATACAAAAGTACTGTGTTGTGGTTGCCGTTTCTTGGTGTGGGAACAGCTCCTCATCATAGCGTCTTGTGCTGCTCTTCCATTGCACAGAATGAACCTATACATGAAGTGTGTATCAGCCAATTCTTCATCAGTAAACCTATTCATACTGCTGTGTTCACTGTTAACAGACAACTAACACTGCTGGAAAAAGAAAACCCTAGACAGAACCAAGCAGTATTGAATGTAAACTTGAGGGCAATGAGTTAAAGAGAGCATTACTATTGTCAAAAGCAGATACCGTGAGTAAATGGAAACAATTTGTTTACAAACAAGACACACAGCACATACCATCGACATTTCCACTATTGTGCAGTATTTTCAGTGCTAATTGGGGCAAAAAAACCAAATGAAATGCAATTACTCTGTATTTATGTATTTATCGTGCTAAGAGCTTTACAATTTGATTGTCTACTGCACTTTGAACCTGGTCACTCATTCAGTAGACAATCACTACAGTTTATTTACATTTTACAATTTCTTGTCAATAAATTATCTTGCACTTTTTTTTTTCATGTCCCATTTCCACTTGTTCTTCACTTTTCATTTATTGATTACTTAACCATCACACATTCACTATAGTTTTACATTCAAAGTATGATGCGCTACCTCTTACTTTTCTCTTTCCACTGTCCAAAGCCATTTATTTTTTTCTTTACACAAAAACTGTCCAATGCTTCTAGCGTCCTTGCATATCATTTCAATCATAAGTGTATTTCTATCCCCCTTCAACCACTTCTTATTAAAAAATTCTTTTCTCCAATTTTCTGTTCCTTGGCACTTAAATACTATGTGTTCAATGTCTTCATTACCACCACATATCGGACATTGGTTCCAAGGAATTAGCCCTTTTAGCCTCCATGCTCCAGTTCTTACCTATGCAATAGGTATGTCTATATATACCTATGTCTATATATTTTTCCCTACCCCATGTATTTTTCATTGGCCTGTAATAAACTAATGAGCTCTTTTCGGCAATCTCACTGAACATGATTTGTATTTCTATATCTTCCAGTCTTTTCCTTGCCTTTTTCCAAAAATTTTTCACGTTATTTTCTCTCCTTCTCCACATGTCTCCTAACCCATTTTGCTCCAAAATGTTCCGTAATTTACTTACCCATCCATCATTCATTAAGCTATTCTCTTGGTATTCAATACATTGTCTTAACGCATTACTTTTTCCTAGATTTAAAGTTCTGAACCAAAATTTCAAAGCTCTTTCCATTATCTTTCCCTTAGTTGCCACCCTGCCCATCTGTAATTTTGCTACCTGTCTTACAATTGACTTCGGTAGCACTAGTATTTCTCTACAAAACATCCTGTGCACCACATCTATACTTTCCCATCCTCTATCTAATCCCTGTAATGAGCTGCCAGAGACCATGGGTTCCTTATACCAAAATACTCAGAAGGTATCCCTGAACAACCTCTGAAAGTTTGTCGGTGGAGTTCTGGTTCATCCTGTATAGATAACTGTTTGAGTTAAATAAAGGCTGACAAAGAACTGCAGATTCTTATTGTCCAGCTTCTGTTATTTTCTTTATACATTTCTAAAGCTTTAAATACTACATGTGACAGAGGTGATCTCTGCTTTATCAGCTCATGTCACTTCTATCAATGCTTTGCATTAACTGTATTAATACTTGGATATATTCTGAAAGTTTGTTTCCTTTGGAATCAAAGATACTCCAGTGCTAGCATTTTATTTTTATGGTTTCAAATCCCTTAGAACAGGTTGGGTCTAAAGAGATGAACAAAATTGGGATGATGATGACAATAATGACAATGATGATTAATGAGTGCCTACATCTCAGATGAGTAGTAAAAGGAGCCTAAGTCAAAAAACTAAGAAAACAAACTTGGCTGTTTCAGCAGTCGATTGATCAGTACTCTGGCTTCTCAACCCAGAGGTCCAGGGTTAAATTGCTGGCAGGAGCAGGGAATTTTTCTTTAAATAGAATTGTTCCACATCCCCCACAGAATCTGGAAGTATGAATGTGATTATGAGTGTGTTTATTAGTAAAAAGCTGATAAAACCAATCATCTCACAGTTCAGTGAGCAATAATATCATCAGTTGTTTCTTAAGTCAAAGCCCCTGATAAAACTGAAAGAAGTTACAGGAGCCTGTGGCTATGGGGGGGGGGCATTTTTATATATATCTCAGTGTATGTTTGATTACATGTTTCAATTATTTAAAATTTGTATATATGTCTGTGTTATTTTTCTACATTGTGGTATTCATTTTAATCATTTGTGATGCATATTATTTTCATTAATTAGGTACTTTCTTGAAATGTATGTAACTGACTTACACTTGTTTTGGACTACAAATGAAGTTGTTTATATCCAACCCTTTTAATCCTTTCTGATGCCTAAAGGCTTTTGATCTTTATTCATCTGAAAGAGTGCATTTTATTATATATTCAGCCTCAGAATCAAAAAGAAACATTAAGGTGCAAAAATGGAGCATTATCCAATATTAGATCTTTTCATAACAAGGGAAAATTTCAGAAAAGAGAAAGTTACTTTATTCAGGTGATCATACAGACCTATATTCAACCTCAAGACTCTCTGAATTACTGGGCAGACACACTGTCCACTATTCAATGGATCTAAGCTAAAACTTTTACTGTATATGCAATCCAAGTGAACATTGAATGCATTGCATATCTGTAAAATAAATTACCTTTGAAAGAACTCGTAATTAGCTCAGTGGCAGGTTATGGCCTAAACAATAAGCGAAGCTGTTTTCACACAAAATAAGACATGCAACTTACCTATTCCTTGTATGTTAAGTTGACTCTCCTACCCTTTCAATTGGTGCACTCACTATACCACAAGTTTTAAATGTTTGATGTAATACTTTCCACTCTTTTGTGCCGATATAGAAAAATTGGCTTGGGTCTACCCCTAAATATCACATCCACAGTCCACCAAGAAAACTATTTTTGTAACATGCAACACACTGTCAAGTTGCAAATTGCCAATGGTTTAAGTGTTTTTAAGACATAAACTATTTGTTGATAGTTTAATTCTCACCAGAGAACTTCCAAGACTATACACACAACAATGATAATCACTATGTACAGGTGTTTTTGCACATGAAATAACTGACACTGAAGGCCCGAGTCTAAGAACTTGGTGTTTGAAAAGTGATTTGAGAGGCAAAACATTCTGTTATCTAAGGGAAGGGATGTTTGCAAATTTACAAAATATTTCACAAGTGTCAGTGACCACTAAATAGCCTCTACAAGAGGCCTTTTTACTCCAAAGTTTCACTGTTAGCTTCACTGCAGCCTTGAAGCAGGTAGTTGTGGGAGTATGCAGCATTCTGCAGTCCAAACTTGAGTTCAACAGACAAACTGTGCACCTGAAAATTCCAGAGCCAAGAGTAGCTGCACCAATTCTCTACCTGCTAATGGACATTACGGTTTTCTGATTTTGCATGCTTACAACCCAGTTTCCTTATTCCTTGTTACTGCCATGATAGCATTTCAGAATGGGTAAGTTTTGTTCTTAAAGTAGTAATTCGTAAAATTATATTCCTCTATGTGAGTAGTTGAATATTTAAATATAAAATGTTTAAATTAAGCATAAAACTATATTCAAATGCACCTAGTTAGAAAACAGCTGAAACAATGCTTCACTAACTTCACTTGAGGAACCATTCCTAAATTAGCTCAATCATATGTCATGCTTCTATAGTTTCTTATATTATGCTTGCAGGTTTTGTGTATTTTATCAATAAACGCACAGAGGTACAGTATTTTATTCAGACCAAGTAATTTTTAAATTATGTGACTTGAAGTCTAGCAAATTTTTGTCTGAGATTTTACAATATGAGTTATCTCATTTTAAAATAGGAATTGAGATAGAAATGACTCCAACTGTAACCTTCCGAGATTGCTTGAAACTTGGATTAGAAGACTATCAAGAAGATATTACAAAAATATCTGAGTCAGCAGCAAAGGAGTTTACAATTGAGGACACACTGAATAAAATGAAAGCAGAATGGGTTGATAATGTTCTGGAGATAACTCCCTATAAGGAGACTGGTAATAATTTTCATACTTCTCTTACTGTTATTTTGTAAGGCTTTAAAAATATAACCTCCTTGGGTTTATCTCTTCTGATTTCTAATATTTATAAGCAGCACAAATACATACCTATGCTTATGAACATATATCCTGCTAGCATATAAGTATATGCACTAAAAGCACATAATGTAAACAGGGGGTTGATATATCTAATAAAAACAAATTTGTCATACACTCACATTACTTTCTCTACCCATTAAAATCTTGCAGGCATCCTCTACATGTTATGTCCATATGCAATTTGCTGGAATAGGAAATCTGCACAAAACTACCTAGCAATACATACAATACAAAAACTGAGGAGTCAGGAGAAAGCCACAGAAGGAGTCCAAATGTCAGCACACACCTGTGTTATACTATTCATACAAAGATATCTGATGTGCTGCATTCATGTGGCTTTCTCTACTCACTCTTCTAAAACTATTCTTAAAAAAAGCGTATTATTCTAGCTACTTCTTGTAAATCCAGATAAACTTTCAGTTCACATTTACACATTTTGTTATATGCTAAAATATGGTAAAATGATAGATTTTTAAAGAGCGTGTAATGGCTTTAAATTCCATGCTCTTTGCATGACTGACAGAAAGAAATGAATAATGAATTCCCATTTCAGAAATATAAATATTTGAAAATTAAAACCAATAACAAAGGAATACCTCAGAAGTGGTCAATCCAAAAAAAAAAGTTTGATATAAGTTGTGTGATCTAACAAGATCTGCATTTTTTTGTGTAGTAAGGTTTTGTCTCTCTTTTAATATTTACCAGTTATAGAAAATTATTCAAGATTCCTTTTGAATGAAGTGGACTTTATTTTTGGGTTATGTTTTTCAAAATTGTGCACCAGTATGCATGCACATATGCACGCGCACGCCCACACACACCTTTTTCTAAAAATGCATTTTTTGGATTCATTGAACCTCAAAACATGTATTTCTGTTGAAATCTTGATATAGAATATTTAGGTGGAGTATAATATTTTCTCTACCTGCTACATAGATATTGTAAAGTAAAAAGAGGCATGTATCCACTTTACTTTAATCATGATAAAATGTTCTACCTAGGAATTATTTCATATTAAGCAAATGGTTACATTTATTCCCCCGTGATTGCACACAAAAACTGTCAGCATTTATGTTGCAAGTCAGTTTTTGTGTTTTATGAAATTAAGTGAAAAAAATCTGATGTGTTACACTCACATGACTTTCTCTACTCTTGTACAAACTATTTTTACAAACACTTATTCTCCATCTACTTCATGTTAATCGAGATAAACATTTGCAGAGTCTATCGTATTGCTAATTTTCTTGTAGATGTAAGGGGAAAATATATTTACAAGGGCAATACAGAAAAACAGTAGCCTTTAAGCACATACATATCTCTTAATAGCTGGTTGCTAGGTGCAGCACCATTCCCTTTGCCACAGATTATAACTCTTTGCATATCCAAGACAAAAAAATGAATAACGAATTCCCATTTGAGAAAATAAGTATTGAAAAATTTAAGGGAATAACAAGCAATATCTAAAAAATGGTTCACTCAAAAAAAAAATGTATATGACATAAATTGTGTATTTTAACGTGATCTACATCTTTTGTGTAGTAAAATTTTTTCTATCTCTTATGGTTTACCAGTTATGCAAAAGTCGTTCACAATGGAGAATACTTTTGGAGACATTCCCAGGAAATTCAAGATATACATTTTATTTGTCATAAAAATATCTTAAACCTATGATATTTTAATCAAAATCGTTTGAGCCATTTTTGAGAAAATTAAACTTTTCGAAAAATGTTCCATGTAAAGGGTAATCTGGGGTGGGGGGATATTCTTGAAAACCTTTGTGTCGCATCTCTGGAAGATACTGAACCTAAATACCAAGTTTGGTGTTTATCTGACTGTTCGTTTTTGAGTTATGCTGTTCACAGACACACAGACACACACACGGACATGTTTCCAAAAATGCTTTTTTTGGATTCAGGGGTCTCATCACATGTATTTCCGGTTAAATCTCGGTATCGAATTTTTGGGTGGAATACAATACTTCCCCTACTTACTGTACGTAGAAGAATCACTCAGTTTCAAATGCTCATGGATGATGACCAGTTTAGGTTTTGGCTTGGGAAAGTTTAAGCATAAAACAAAACAAATTTCAGAAATGAGTAACACTATGAAGAGGATTATTTGACATAAAGTACATATTTTAATGAGTTTCAGGTTTTTCCTTCAGTAAGTTTTGATTTATCTCTTATACAGAGAGGGTTTTAGAGTCATAGCTGTAAGAGTGTTGTCATATGTTGTGGGACCAAGGTGGCAGTGGCAGGGAAGAGTGAGATAGCATCTACGTGCATTAAGTAATGGGCTTTTACCAAAAGCATAAAATTATATTTAACCCTGCAGTAGTTGCACAATATTTTGGCTGGCAGTAGGCGCTGTGGACTGTGAGTGTACATGGGGAAAAATATGGATTTATAACAAAATAACAACAAAGTAACACAATATATACAATTTATTATGCTTTAATTTTAATTTACTAAGTACACAGGTTTTATCAGCTTATAGACTTATGAGTACAAGTTTCAAGCCTCGTCAGTATGTTTACATGTGATATTTACATTTGAATTTATAGTTTGGCTATTCTGCACAAACATTTTTAAATTAAATATTGTTTTAATTTATTCTGAAATAAATCTTGTCTAATTTTACTGAAATTGTAAGTGCTTCAAATTCAAAAAACAAATACTCTATAATAATGTCATAAACAGGATGAAATGTACACATTGGTCACTGCAGTGCTTCAGATGATTGAAGTAGTATTAATGTTAATGTGTTTAACATTATTGTAGCCCCACGTTGGTGCGGCAATATGCAACGGAAAATGTTGCTTACGTAATATTTATAGCGTAAGTTATTAGAACTTGTAGATCATATGTTGTGCTGCTTTACTTCACGCGTTGCCATCTTGTGACGTCATTCTTTGTTTTGGTTTGTAGCTCCATCTGGCGTAGCAATTTGTATCAGTTTTGAAATAATTTATTTTAAGTGTCCTCCAGCTAGCTGTTTAGGTCGAACATTTATCTCTTGCAGGGTGTTAATCGGAAAGGAATCTTTTATCCAGAAATTATACTTAATGAAGAAATTGGTTTTATAACTTTTATTGCCGAACACGTTCACAAACACTTTTACATATTGATCTGGATACTCGCCAAACTGAAACTGTTTGTAATAACTTCTTATCACTTTTAACTCACGTACTTCAACTTTGTATATATTTAACTGTATAATACTTTAGATTCTCATAATTCTGCTGCGCGTAACTTATGACGAACTGAAGACAGCGTGCTAGAAATTTTGATGAACTGGGCGACCGACGTGTAAGGTATTGAGAATTTTGTTGAACTGTGGGGCGATCTACCTCGGACCTGGCTTATATACTCCCACTCCTCGACATGCCTAAAGATTATAAATGAACTGCTATTGGCTAATAAAATGCGCCAACATTAGCGTCTATTTTAATATCCAATGAAAACCACGAATACATATTGCTTTTAGGAAACATTCTAGAAATTTCTCAACGGAAAAAACGCGCGAACATTACGTAACTTCCTTGTTCCCAGTAATGATAAACAGCTCACCCCATCGCTGCATTATTGCGTTATTATTGACAGTTTCAGTAGAGCCGTGTATTATTATTTACCAATAATAATTACAATTAATAAACCTCTGAAATCAATGTCACCTATAAATACATATTTATATTACAATCATTATTTACATTTAAGTAATTTGTGATACAAATTACCGTATCATATGCCCCACTAGAAACATAATTATAAATATTTATAACTTGTTTGGAAATTTTATAATTGTGTTTTTAGTCTCCTAAATCTTGGAACACACGCTATCACTTTCACTTGACACTTCACACGCATTTAACACACGACATATTTTTCCTCTATCTCGCCACTACTTACTGGCTCTTGTTTAATTAATTTAGATATTAATCTGACATTACAATTTTTATAGCAAATACTTTACCCTAAATTATTTAATCACTGCTACCAAATTGTTTACTTTAAGTTGTTGACAAAAATTTATACATTTAAAATTTTTGTAATTATTACACATATTTACCAAAATATTCACCCTCTACACAAATATTTACATCTCTTAAATCTAGGCACTGTTTCACGTGTTCTATTTGCTCCATAAGTATTTGTTTTTAATTATATTTACCAATTTTTGTTATTTTGTATTTTATCTTAACAATACTCTTGGAATAGTATTTACGTACTTTTACTTTAATATCATATTAAATTTCAATTATTACCTTCTTCTTTTCAAATACTGTTACAGTTACTAAAAAATGTTATTTTTTTCTTTTAAATATTTATTTCCTTTAATTTTTCTATTTTTTTTTATTAAATTTCTGTTTTCTCATGACATATACATTTAGTTAACCCTCTTACGTTGCAATACATTTCTCTGCAAGTCATCTTCAACTATCCAGCATTTGCTTTACATCTCATTGCTATTTACCCTCCTGGATCAAATTGTGTGTGGCTAAACATTACTCGTAGCCGTATCCTAACCTTCAAATTTTTGTTCATGAATAACCTCTTGTATTCATATGAAATTTCATCCCATGATACCATTTGAAAACAATCTACAGTTTCTTGAACAACAAATCCTTTAACAACTGTCATTTTCAATTCTTCTATTATCTCTTTAATCTTAGAGTACTCTGACAAATCTGTACTAAACTGTACTGGACTGGAGTTTTCATTTTGAACATCTTGGTACAATTTACTTCTTTGCATTATTGACTCATTCTGTATTTCTGATATTTCCCCTCTGAAATTAACTTGCGCCTGATTTACATCTACATTCATAACCTCTTTCATCTCTCTTAACTCACTTGAAATACTACTCATTTGACTTCCTAATTCTGTGCATTCTACATTAACCTCACTTTTAGTATTAACCTCACTTTCTTTGTTATCTCTATCCCTGCTCATGTCTAGCATTTTCTTTGAAATTTCTCCTGTCTCACTTGCTATTACTTCCTCATTTTCATCTCTCATTTCTGGCATACTACTATCCAGCTTCATAACTTTCTTTTTAATTTCTTCACTGCTTTGATCTACTTTTTGCTCTAATATCTCATTACTCCAACCAATATCTTTTCTGTTTTGTTCAAAGCTCCTACGAATATGTTCCCTTAATTCCCTATTATTCTTTTCCATATTCTGAGTTAGTTTTTGTTGTAATTTTTCACTATTCTTTTCCATATCTTCCCTGTTTTGATCTATTTTCTTACTAAGATCTTCCCTTAATTCCCTATGACTCTTTTGCATATCTTCCCTGTTTTGTTCTAAACCCTTATTTAGTATTTCACCAAAATTTCTTATCATTTCCATCATCATACTAGCATCAAAATTAACATTTCCTGCTATTTTATTCTGACTTTCTGCACTAACATTTCCTCCATCAAATATTACATTGTTTAAGCTATTTTCTGTATCCTGTATTGAATTACAGCTAACTGTTTCACTATCCCCTTCCATCATTGTTTCTTCAATATTACTAGTAGCCATTGTTTTCGTTTTCTAAAAAAAATTACTATACTCTGACCTTTTGTTATGCTGTCATTTGCTGTTACTTTGATGTCCAGCTTCCTGCCCCATTCTCCTAGGTTTGTATGTCGCTTCTGCGTTGTGTTGTGATGAATCTCGTCGTCTTGTTGTTTTGTAGTTAAATTACCCTGTTGCCTTGTAATCTCGGAATTACGATCGAAGTCTGTCGTCCCTGTTGTTTCTGGAATCTGCGTCTTGTAGATCAATTCACTGCTCCATTCATTCCACATCCTGGTTAATTCTGCTACTTTCCTAGTTAATTCTGCTACTTCCTGGTTATTCTGATCCTTTCCTGGTCACTCTTGTTCCTTTCCTGGTCATCTTGCCTTTTTCCTGGTCATCGTGTTCCTTTCCTGGTTATCGTGCCCCACGTTCTGGGTGCCAATTTGAAGTAGTATTAATGTTAATGTGTTTAACATTATTGTAGCCCCACGTTGGTGCGGCAATATGCAACGGAAAATGTTGCTTACATAATATTTATAGCGTAAGTTATTAGAACTTGTAGATCATATGTTGTGCTGCTTTACTTCACGCGTTGCCATCTTGTGACGTCATTCTTTGTTTTGGTTTGTAGCTCCATCTGGCGTAGCAATTTGTATCAGTTTTGAAATAATTTATTTTAAGTGTCCTCCAGCTAGCTGTTTAGGTCGAACATTTATCTCTTGCAGGGTGTGAATCGGAAAGGAATCTTTTATCCAGAAATTATACTTAATGAAGAAATTGGTTTTATAACTTTTATTGCCGAACACGTTCACAAACACTTTTACATATTGATCTGGATACTCGCCAAACTGAAACTGTTTGTAATAACTTCTTATCACTTTTAACTCACGTACTTCAACTTTGTATATATTTAACTGTATAATACTTTAGATTCTCATAATTCTGCTGCGCGTAACTTATGACGAACTGAAGACAGCGTGCTAGAAATTGGGCGACCGACGTGTAAGGTATTGAGAATTTTGTTGAACTGTGGGGCGATCTACCTCGGACCTGGCTTATATACTCCCACTCCTCGACATGCCTAAAGATTATAAATGAACTGCTATTGGCTAATAAAATGCGCCAACATTAGCGTCTATTTTAATATCCAATGAAAACCACGAATACATATTGCTTTTAGGAAACATTCTAGAAATTTCTCAACGGAAAAAACGCGCGAACATTACGTAACTTCCTTGTTCCCAGTAATGATAAACAGCTCACCCCATCGCTGCATTATTGCGTTATTATTGACAGTTTCAGTAGAGCCGTGTATTATTATTTACCAATAATAATTACAATTAATAAACCTCTGAAATCAATGTCACCTATAAATACATATTTATATTACAATCATTATTTACATTTAAGTAATTTGTGATACAAATTACCGTATCATGATATATTTCAATTACAATCTTCAACTTTAATGGTCACTTCCTGCCAAACTCTCAACAGTATTCCTGATTTTTTCAAACTCCATTTAATAAGAGTCCATTCTGCAAAAAAAATAGGTAATTAAAAAAGAATTCACCTACCTGAACATAAAAAAAATGATATGACTAATAGAAAACACTTAATAATAAGAAAACCCTTGAGAATTAGCTATTGTATGATTGCAACAACCCGTTTTTACTATTTCTCCTAAGGGCATCAATACAGATAATTTCCTACATTGTTACACAATGTTGAGCATTCAATAATTGCTGCAAAAGTCTAAGTAAAACAAAGGAATAACATAATACTGCCTGTTACAGGAAGGTATTCAGGCAACGTGATTCCTAAGTTCAAAAGTTAAAGGTAACAAAAAAAAAATACTATTGTGCAGAACTGTGAATCTGTGTGCAACTACTGCAGGATTAAAAAAACATACAATTGTTTTGAAAGCTAATAATAATGAAGAGAATTTATTAAAAAGAAGTGGTTGAAGGAGTATAGAAATGCACTAGTAATCGAAATGATGTGCAAGGATGCTAGGAGCATTGGGCAGTTTTTGTGTAAAGTCAAAAATGAATGGCTTTGGACAGTGGATAGTGAAAAGTAAGAGGTAGTGTATCTTACTTTGAGTGGAAAACTATGGTGAATGTTTGATGGTAAAGTAATTAATAAGTCACAAGTGAAAAACAAGCGGAAATGGGACATGAAAAACTGAAGCAAGATACTAATTTATTGATGGGAAATTGTAAAATGTAGATAAACTGTAGTGATTGTCTACAGAATTAGTGGCCAGGGTTAAAGTTCAGTAGACAATCAAATTTTAAATCTCTTAGTACAATAAATAAATAAACAAATAAATAAAAATAAATAATGATGGCCACTATCCTGTGTTATATGAGGTATTCAAAATTATGTCTCTCAACACCAATGCATTCCCCACATCTGTATATGAAATTCCTGTGAACATCCATAAGCTCAGCAGGTGTGATTTTGGCTATTTCTATGTGATATTTTGTTTCAGATCTTCTATTGGTGCAGGTTATTCTTACATGCTTATAGTCTATACACTACACAGTCCACTAGGTACGGTAGTTATAAAACATCTCTTTGTGGCGATTGTTATAAAGGGCAACCAAGGCAAAAAATCTAGCAACTTTGTGGTAAAAATGTTTGAAAGAATGGGCTGAAATGTGCTAAATTCATTAATTAAACATTTGATTCCTTATTTCTACTTTCTCTACCATGCACATAATAGGTAGAGAAGGTATTGTATTCCACCGAAAAATTTGATACCGAGATTTCACCAGAAATGCAAGTTTTTGAGGCTCCTCAAATCCAAAAAAAGGAATTTTTAGAAAAAGGTTCATGTGTGTGTGTGTGTGTGTGTGTGTGTGTGTGTGTGTGTGTGTGTGTGTGTGTGTGTGCGCCTGTGCCTGAAAACAGCATAACTCAAAAATGAAAAGTTGGATAAATACCAAACTTCGTACATATTTAGATTCAGTACCTTCCAAAGATACAACACAAAGATTTCCAAGAAAATTGCAGATCTTTTGTGTATATGCCCCTGATGGGGCATCCTGAGAGGGAAGGATGAGGTGAGAGGAGAAGAGGTTGGCCAGACCAGGAAGCACGACAGAAGGGCAGGGTGCCTACCATTTATGGATTTGAACTCCCTGGGTGTTGGCTGGTGCAACTGGCCCCATTCACCCCTTAGACTTACACATCCCCTGGGGAATCTGGGACCTCGCAGTCCAAAGAACGAAGGTTTATATAGAGCATTCTTTTCCCCTGTCATACACATGCTGAGACCTCCTACCAACACTTGCAACCCTGAAAGAGACCACGCAGATGAAGGATGAAGTGAAATGAGAATGGAAATGGAATGGAGGGAACAGGAAATTTGGGGGACATAATGATCTGTCTCAGTATGCGGCTGGTGGCCTGGGGAAATCCCCCAAAAAGCTCATGGATCAGGAAAGTTGGCCATGGAAATTGAACCCACAACTTCTTGAATGAGGGCCAAAGACGTAACAGCTCAGCCATCCCGCTTGGTCTGTAAGTAGGTACATAGTTGAGAAAGAACTACTTACTACCCAACATTGCCTTTCTTTTGGAATATATATAAACTATGAAGGTATTTACATTTTATAGGGTAGCATATACTGCTTCTTGTACATACATATATGCACACTGAATGGCATTGTTAACTTAAAACTGATGATGTTGACTTAAGTGTTATTTATGGGAAGTAGATGAAGTATTTCCATGGTTATTGTGATTCAAAAAATGAGTAAACTATCTTAGAACTTTTATTAATTATGATAAAAATGAATGAGGCAATGATTGAATGAACAAACAAATGGATGAAATATTGAAGTTATATATTTATTTATTTATTTAGTTGAAGTACAGAGCTTATTTAGTTTACTTTAAAAATAAAGTATGATGTGTTACATTCACATGACTTTCTCTTCCCATTCTTCAACAGACTATTATTTCAAAAGCTTATTCTTCTATCTACTTCATGTCAATTAAGCTAAACATTTGCAGAAATTAGTTTACTGCATATTTCCTTGTAGGTAAAATGGGATTAAGGGAAAACATATGCTTAAGCAATAATCAAATCATTTAAGAGCGGTTCCCTATGTGGTGGCTCTTAAATTCTGTTGCCATTATTTGACCATGACAAAAAAACAACTGATGTGTTACATTCACATGACTTTCTCTTCCCCATCGTTTATTAAGGGGTATACAAATTATTCTTACAAAAGTTTATTTTACTATCTACTTATTTGAATCTTTCCCCCCCCCCAAAAAAGAAGCTGTATTACATATTTCATTAGGGTAAAAAGAGAATACTAATATTCAAATGTTTAAGAACTGGACGGTATACACCAGCCTTAAAATTTCATACTTTCCATGCAACTGCAAGAAATCACTGAAAATCCACAGACTTTAAGAATGATAGAGTATTAAACAAATCATTAATAACAGATACTTCAGAAATGGCTTATGCTACAGAAAAAGTTATTTGAAACAAATTGTATGTTTTAAAGAGATCTACATTTTTTGTGTAGTACGATTTCGTCTATCGCTTAAAATTTACCAGTTATACAAGATTATACAAAATTCCTTCCAAATGAAGAGGACTTCACAAACTATTCCCAGGGAATACAAGATATACTTATTATTTGTCATGTATTTACTATTTAGTATTTATTTATTGTGCTAAGAGATTTACAATTTCATTGTCTACTGAACTTTGACACTGACTGCTCATTCTGTAGACAATCACTACAGTTTATCTAAATTTTACATATCTTTAATATATGGAATTTTAATCAAAATTGTTAGAGCCAATTTTGCAACAATAAAACATTTTGAAACATTTTCCATGTAAAGGGTAGTTTGGGGTGAGGGGATTTTTTGAAAATCTTTGTGTTGCATCTTTGGAAGATACAAACTTAAATACCAAGTTTGGTACTTATCCGACTTTTCATTTTTGAACACACACATGCATGCATGCGCGCACGCGCACACACACACACACACGCACGCACGCACACACACACACACACACACATGCATGCATGCATGCATACATGCAGATATGCTTTCTTTGAATTTAGAGTGTCTCAAAACACGTATTTCTGGTGAAATCTCGATATCGAATTTTTGGGTGGATTACATTAGATTGGATTGTATTGTGTGAGTTCACTAGCAGCCATAAAGACTTGTGAACATAGAACATGTCAAGGAAATAGAGGACTTCCCCTACTTACTATATGTAGTAATGAAAGTAAAAATGAATAGCAATTTTCCTCTTGAGAAAAGTATAAGTATTTGAAAATTCAAACCAATAACAAAAAATATCTTGGTAATGCTTAAGAGCATAAAACATTTTATTTGGCATAAGTTTTGTGCTTTAATGAGAATTAAATTTTTTGTGTAGTAAAATTTTGTTCATCTCTTATGGTTTACTAATTATACAAAACTCATTTAGAGTGAAGGGGACTTCATAGGGTATTCCCAGAAAATTAAAGATATACATTTTATTTGTTATGAAAATATCTTAAACATATGATTTTTTAATCAAAATTGCTACAGCCATTTTTGAGAAAATCAAAAATTTAAAAAGAATGTTCCATGTAAACAGTAGTTCATAATGGAGGTTTTTTCTTGAAAATATTTTGTTGCATCTTTGGAAGATACTGGACTTGATCACCCAGTTTGATATTTAACCCACTTTTCGATTTTGCATTATGCTGTTCACAGACACACACATACTCATAGAGCTTTTTTATAATCTTTTAAGAATTTAGGGGACCTCAAAATGCATATTTTTACTGAAATCTGCATATAGAATTTTTGATTGGAATGCAATACTTCCTTGTTTATTATCTAGGTAAGTTGTGGAGAAAGTAAAAATAATTAAGCTTATAGATTAAACAAAGCAATATGGATTATTTTTACTTTCTCTACCATGTACATGATAGGTAAAGAAGGTATTGTGTTAAACCCAGAGCTTCATATCGAGATTTCACCAAAATGCATGTTTTGAGGCCTCTTGAATAAAAAGAGTTAGCATTTTTAGAAAAAGATGTGTCTGTGAACAGCATACTCAAAAGGGAAAAGTTGGATAAATATCAAACTTGGTGTTTAAGTTCAGTATCTTCTAAAGATGTGACTTGAAGAGCTTCTAGAAACTTCCCCCAACCCTAGCTACCCTTTACATGGCAAATTTTTCGGAAGTCTTTTTTAAAAAATGGCTCTAATGATTTTGATTAAAATAGCATATATTAAAGATATTTACATGACAAATAAAATGTATGTCTTGATTTTTCCGAAAATAGCCTATGAAATCCAGTTCATTCAGAAGAAATCTTGTATAATCTGTATAATTGGTACACATTAAGTGATAGATGAAAACGTACTACACAAAAGATCTCTTTAAAACATACAATTTATTTCAAAATTGTGACATAAGCCATTTCTGAGGTATCTGTTATTAATGGTTTGAATTGTTCAATACTCTGTCAATCTTTAAAGTCTGGTTGACATTCACTTGTTTCTCACGATTGCATGGAAAGAGTGTAATTTTGAGGCAGCATATAGCATCCAGTTCTTAAACATTTGACTATTGCTGTTCCCTTTATACCCTAATGAAATGTGTATTGTAACTATTTCTATAAAGGTTTATCCTGATTAAAATTAAATAAATAAAGAATAAAGTAAATGAAGAAAATAAACTTTCATAAAAATAACTTGTATCCTACTAATAAACAATAGAAGGAAGAGAAAGTCATGTGAATGTAACACATCAGAATTTTTTTATAAGAAAAAGTTGCTTTTATGTTGAAAAAATTAATAATTAATGCACTGTCTGTTTCAATGTTCCATAGTTAATGCATAATGTTTTAATTAGGCATTAAAATGTTATTGAGAGTGCTCATGATATTTTAAAAGAATGTGAAGTCTTTGACATCATACCAAATTTCTGATCTATTGTGATGAATGCAACAAATTAAATTTTCAAGTGTATTATATAGATTCCATAGTAATGGTGATGACAAAGGTGATGGGAGTGGTAATGGTGAAGCAGCAATAGATGATAATGAAAGCGACAGTGGATGTGAAGAGAGCAATAATGATCCATGCTTATAGAAGGTCAATTTAATTAAATATCAATGAGAGGCAGTTGTAATATATATTGTTGTTTATAATAAAATTTTTCTTTCCCTTATATCTTTCAACCATTGACAATTTTATTTAGGTGGCAGGACATTGTTGGAGGTGTGATTAATTCATTTCTTCAGGCCAAGAATGCAAGCAATAATTTTATTTAAAGTTTTTTAATTGGTAGCACATAAACAATGAAAACACTAATATATGTATAACAGAAGACTAGAAGCAGTGATGTGTTTATCATTAAATGATGGTGAGTTGGTAATAAAACCACTAAAATCAACAATTATCTTGATAATTTATTGCTGATGATGTAAATGAATTGTTTCTGAAACATGCTCAAGTAAGTTTAAAACTTTGAGCAATATTAGTGTTACTACAACCAACTCATCATTATTTGAGGAAAAATACTAAATGGAAAATAAATTAAAGCACTCTTTGGCTTAAAACAAATGAAATGAATAATCTTGCTTCATAATTAGTAGTAATGAGATATGAAGATGTAAATCTTTTCATTCTCATTAGGTATGCTTTTGCAGGAAGAAACCATTATCTTTCAGTAATTAAAATGTTGACAAATGTTTAATATGCATTATAATATGTATTCCAGGGACATATATCATGAAGATTTCTGAAGAGCAGCAATTGTTGATGGACGATCAGGTTGTACTGACACAGCAACTGTCCTTTAGTCCTTTCAAGGCAGCTTTAGAAAAAGAAATCACTGAATGGGAAGAGCAACTGCATTTAGCAGAGAATGTAATAGAGTTATGGACTGAATGCCAGCAGTAAGTGCATTGTACAAATTATATATTATGATGTAAAGCTTTCTTATTATTGATACATCCATAATATGCAAGTCCCAATTTACATTTTGGGATAGAATTTGCATTGGAGGATAGGATAGGATTCGGCACCAAGGGGGACTCAGCATGTCTACCTACATAGATCTTTTGTACCTATGTCCCTGATGGGGCACCCCGGGAGGGAGGGATGAGGTGAGAGGGCACAGAGGGGGGCATGCCATGCAAAGGGCAGGGTCCCTACCATTTACAGATTTAAACTGCTCCGATGAGCACTGATGCAGCTGGCTTCCCTTCCCCCTGTGGGCTTACACATCCCTTGGGGGACCCAAACCTGGAGGCTACCCCCATTCCGGGAGATGAAGGGTATATATACAGAGGGTATATACAGAGTATCCCTTCCCCCTGCCTTCGCACACTGAGACCCTGAAAGAGATCAGGTGGATGAAAGGTGAAGTGAAATGAGAATGGAGATGAAATGGAGAAACAGGAAATTTGAGAGACTTAATTATCGTTCCAGCATTTGCCTAGTGATTTGGGAAAACCCATGGGTCAGGAAGGTTGGCTGCAGGAATAAGACCCAAATGTGGGCCACAGATGTTAATATATATCTAATGGCCCCAATATTTGTCTCTGTAATGCAAAGAGCAATGAAAACTATGGCAGATATATTTAGCTGGTTTCATACAAGAACATTGTATTATACTTATTTTGCAGCAATTGAGAAAATGCAAGGGCACAATATAGAAAGTAAGTGAATTTAAGTTACAAATTCTTTCTTGTAAAGTACTGATATATGTGGAACAAAATGGACCAGGAGTTAAATATATATATTTCTGAGCAGTTGTTTAATGTTATACAAAAATAGGATACAAATGATAAGTTTAGAATACTGTTGTTTGATAATAATACTTTAGAACAGCAGCTAAAACACAAAGTATTTAGGATCAGTAGCTGCATTTGGGTGACAATGCATTCCAAATTTCTTGGCACAGTCTCACAATTTAGGACTTTTTACAGTGTTGCACATGAAATAGCATTTGTGCTGCAAATGAGATTTTATTCTTAATCTTTGTGTTTCTGTTTCTTAGGTAAAGGTTTTGATGGTTTTAAAAATCCATATTAGTATGTTAACTATGCTATCAACATAGATTTAGGCTAACAAATTAGAATTAGTACAATGCTTGATGCAAATTATCACTTTTGCTACTTTTGCATCTTAGGATCTGCTTTCCATTGAATGTTTAGGCTGTTGCCAATTTTAATATTCTGAAAATTTATGTAGAAAATGATTATGAAAATGTAAGGTACAGATTTTATAAAGCTTATGGTAAGAACATGAGATTGAAAGCAGGAAGTACTTAAAGATAAGGAAATTTTAGCAAAACAAAGAATATGTTTATAATCTATTTTTTGAAGTACTTAAGTGAATAGCTCCCAAACTAGGGGATGCCAAATTCCAACAAAGTTTATGATTGTGTCAGAGTTCATCAGGATCAATACATAGCAAGGTGCATATATAAATTCTTACTGGCAACTACTGCCAAACCAGGCATTCTCAACCAAGTGGTCGCCTTGTGTGGTTATGCCTGCGGTGTTGCTGACTGTTTTCACATAGGTCCATGCTGTAACTGGCATCCGATAGTACTGATTAGTTGTGCTTGTTTTGGATCATCCCACCACCGAGCTCCTGTACTATTGGCTGGTTGAGTGTGGTGTGCCTTCTGGTCCCCTGCTGGGGATTCTGCTGTGCTTTTTTTTGGGCTATTTGCCAGTTATTTGAGCACAGGATTGTTCTTGGACGTGCTGATTTTGACGCCTGCGCTCTTTGCGCCCAGTGGGTCTCTTGGGGCTTGCCAGTGTCCCTCCTGCACTTTCAGCGGCTGTTTTTGCTGGGTTGTGATGCCTTCGGCATGCTTCCTACCTAATGGATGGTTCTACTGCCGATGATTCTGTCCTAGAGCCTATTGCTTCAACTTCTCTGACTGATGCTCTTGTGAAGTTGCAGCTGCTACTGCCCTAGCTCCTGAGGCTATGGATACTGATTTGGCTTTGGTTGCTCCTTCTGGATCCTCTGGCATGCCTTCTTCACAGCTTGTTCCCACTCCTCATACCTTGGCTCTCAATAGGGAGATCCTTGAGTTGGAAAGTGAGAAACGTTATTACCAGACTCTTCTGGAGGATGCTCGCCCTGGGGAAGAGAAGCTTGATTTTGCTCAGGAATTTAATGTGATACCAGCATGTTGCCATGATAGCTCAGTGGTTAGAGCAACTGGACGGAAACCAGGTCCAAACCAAGTCCAAACTGTGGTTCAAAGCCCAGCGATGGCATTGAAATTTTCAATCGTCTAATTCTACCTTTCTGACCTTGTCCAACACATAGATTGTGTGGAACAACAATTAATTCCAAGTCTTCAAATATTTCTTCAGCTGACCCTTCATTGTTACTCAGTATTCCACTCCAGTTCACTGACAACAAGCTATCTTCAAATTTATTTACAGTGTATATGCTGAAGTACCTTATCTCTCTTACAGTTTTTTCAATTTTCTAGAAAGGCGTTTTTGCGGTAATTGCCTCAAAGATTAAAGGCTGATGATCTGATATCTTGTACTCTGCTACCTTGATTGTATCACATGCTTGTTTTAGATTATTTGTAATATTATCAAGACATGCAGATCCTGAGTAGAAATTTTATTTGTGCAATGTTAGCCCATCTGTAATAAATTTAGAAACTGGCTTATTATATTACTGCTTTTGATATGTCAAAATGTGCATTTACATTGATGGGGTTATTAATGTTGTAATTATTTAACATTAATTGTAGCCCCTCGTTTGGAAGCCAATATGCGACGGTTGCTGCTTTACGTAATGTTGTTTACATCACGTGTGTTGAAGCCTCCTTGTGACGTCACTCCTTGTTGGTTTGTTTAGCTCCATCTGGCGTAGCAATTTGTATCAGTTTTGAAATAATTCACTTTAAATGTTCTCCAGCTAGCTCTTTGGGTCGAATATGTTTCTCATGCAGGGTGTGAATCGGAAAGGAATCTTTTATCCAGAAATTATACTGACGAAGAAATTGGTTTTATAACATTTATTGCCGAACACATTCACTAACACCTTTTACATATTTATCTGGATACTTGCCAAACTGAAACTGTTTGTAATAACTTCTCACTTTTTAACTCACGTACTTCGACTTTGTGTATATTTAACTGTATAATATTTTATAATAATTCTCGTGTAACTTGACGAAATGAAGGACTGGCTGACGATGTGTAGTGTACACGAAATTTTGATGAACTGAGCGGCCGACGTGTAGTGTATTGAGAATTCCGTTGAACTGGGGGGAACGCTGTGCTGTGCTGTGCTGTGCGTCAGATGGCAGGTTGAGGGCAACCCGATGGTGTGCTTAGGCGTGTACCTTCCCTAATTAGGGCTTTACCACGTAGTGACGGGATATGGGGGTTACAGGATGGCGGTTGTTCTTTAGGTAGGGGGAGAGAAAGGAGGTAACAAAGTTTGTTCCTCGACGGTAGCCGGTCATGGTGCAACTACCCTTGTGCACCGCTGGTGGTATGAATTTTGTAATTATAAACATGTTGGGATTTTAATTTTGAAGTCCAAGCTACTCTTGAATGGATTGTATTGGAGTTCAGCTTTAGCTGCTGTTGGAATTACTCCGCTGTTACCGGATATGCCCGCAAGCCATGCGGGGAAGCCGGTGATGCCTCAAGCGGCGTGTTCTGGGGTCATAATCCCCAAGAGACCTAACTAGGGCGCTCTGATGGTATGGCAACTGGTCGTAAAATTTTGCGGCCCGGCGCCTAATTTCATCCTCCACGTAAGGAAGAGATGAGGCTTCGTGAAGCAGTCTCACGGGAAAGGAGCGGTTTACACAATAGATGGCCCGAAGGCACCTATTCTGTACCCGTTGCAGGAGCAGCAGGTTGGAATCTGCGGCCATGCCCCAGATCTCGCAGGCATAAAGCAGGAAGGGGATTATCAGCGCCCGAAAAAGGTGTAACTTTAAAGGGACAGGCATCTCAGACCCCAGCATCGGGTACAATGAAGCCGCAGCCCCATGTCCCCGACGCGCGACGTCCCCGACGTGTCCCCGAAAAGTTAGACCCTTATCTAACTTAACCCCCAGGTAGGAGATGGCATTTGTCCATTCTATCCTTCTTCCGAGATAGCTGAATGTGGGGAAGATTGCGGGAAAGCGGCGCTTGGTGAAGAGAATGGCGTGGCTTTTTGCCGGATTGATGGATAATCGCCAACGCCTGCACCACTCTTGGAGGAGGCGGAGGTGTCTCTGAATGGGGTTGAAGGCTCTGTTTGGGTGTTTATTTGTACAATACAGGAGCACGTCATCAGCGTACTGTGCCATGTTGACGTGCTGCTCTGTGGGTAGATCGGCCACATATACACTAAAAAGTGTGGGGGATAGAACAGAACCTTCGGGGACTCCGCCTCGTATTGGCCTTAGTGTAGATTTGTGTCCCGCTACCGAAACAACAAAAGTGCGGTGTTTTAAATATGTGTGTAGCAGGTGTATTAAGTGTGTAGGGAGCTCCAGTTGGATGAGCTTTTTGAGGAGCCCCGCATGCCAGGTCGTCGAGAAGGCCTTCTCGACATCCAGTGAAACTGCGGCGGTGTAAGCCCTGTCCTGGAAGCCCAGGGCAGCCGCTTCCACCACGCGCAGCAATTGCTGGGAGGTCGAGTGCCCAGGACGGAAGCCGAACTGATGTGGTGGGATGGCTCGAATGTCCCCTAAGGTGGGAGACAAGCGGTTAAGAATGGTCCTTTCAAACACTTTTGAAAGGACAGAGAGGAGGCTAATGGATCTGTAATTGGCAGGATGTACCGGATCTTTCCCCGGCTTCAATATGCAGATAACCCGAGCCTCTCTCCACTCGCGTGGAAAGTGACTTAGGGCGAAGCACATATTGAAGACCCTGGTGAGAAAGAGCACGGCCCGGAAGGGAAGGCGTCGTAGCATGGCGGGTGTAAGCCCGTCAGGCCCCGGTGCCCTTTTGGGGTTGAGACGCCGGAGTGCGCCTTGGATTTCTGAAGGTCTTATGACGGGATATCGATCCGCATCGTCGGGGGGACGTCGAAGGAATCGGCGTACCTCCCTCCGAGTACGTTCGGAAAAAGCATCGTCCTGGGGGTCATCTCGAGGCCTCATGGTCCTCTCAAGGTAGTCGGCAAACACATTTGCTTTGGCTTGGGGGAGGTAAGCCAGGCCTTGGGTGCCGTGGAGAGGGGAGGAGTATTGATCTCTGCGGTTGCGGAGGTGTTTGGCAATCCTCCACACGTCGCCATCTTCGAGGTTCATACGGTTCATCGTCTCCTTCCACGCTTGCACTCTGTGCTCGCGTAGTCGGCGACGGACCTCCCGGCAAAGGCGCCTATGAAGCACTCGATTATGTGGCGTGCGGTGACGCTGGTAGAGTCTGCGTGCCGCCCAGGAGCGGCGGATAAGCAGGTGGAGTTCAAGAGGAAGGACGTCAGGGTGCAAGGGTGCTGGGGTGTTGACAGTGAGGTTATGGACCGTTCGTACCACGATGGAAGTGAAGGAGGAGACAGCCGCCTCCAGGGTTGGGACGTCCACGATTCTCGGGTTGGGTGGAAGGGATTCGTTGAGGCAGACCTTGACGCATTCCCAGTCGACCTCCCGGTGTTGAACCGGGACGCCGTGACTGGCAACCTGGGTGTTAACCTCGGCTAACACAGGATTGTGGTCTGAGTGTAGCGCGTTGATTGATGTGAGTGAGATATGAAAGGGGAAATGCTTGATGATCGCGAAGTCGATAACAGTAGCCCGTCCTCGACCTCGTGGATGATGTGTAGGTTGCCAGGGACCCTCTGCTCTAAGTTGAGGGTCGGCATCTATCATGCGTATAATTTCATTGCCTCGTCCACACGACGGGGGGCAGCAATGCCAACGCATATGTTTGGCATTGAAGTCCCCAGCCATGATAACGTTAGGATGAAGGGCGAGGATGGATAGGTAATCGTTGAGTACGAACAGCCTTCGTGGAGGGTGGTAAACAGACACCACCATGACTTCCGCACCGCCGAGATCAATACAGACGGCCGTGGCCTCCAGGGTTTGAAGTGGCGGGAGAGGGATTGGGCGTTGGACAACACTGTTCCTCACGAGGACCGCGGTGCCACCTCCCCGGCGGCCCAAACGGTCAGTCCTGAGGCAGCTGAAGCCCGGTAGACGGAATCGGGTGTTGGGTTTCAAATGTGTTTCCCCGACTAAAATGAGGTCCAAGGCATATGAGGCAGCAAAGTGCTGGAGCTCATTCCCCTGATCGGTCATTCCACACGCGTTCCAAAACGCGAACCGAAACGAGGTACGTGACCTAGTTCGATTCGCCATTTCGGGCCGTCTGGATGACAGTGGTCAGGAGTGCGAGCCCCTCCATGGCAATTACCATCTTTGCGGCTTGGTCAGATGTTGATAGGAACCTGACCAGCAGATCGCAGATGCGCTGGCCGTGGTTCTGCAGCAGCTGCTGCAACCACCCCAGCACATCAGAAACCTGTGGTGCAGGAGGAGGGGTTGGGGGTCTTCTCGGGAGAGGAGTGGGGGGCTTGGGCAAGGGCGCCGGTCCATTGGTCCCCTTGTCGGCCCTCGACCTACGTGGAAGAGTGGGAGTACCACGCTCACACGAGGTCTCGGATTCCGAGTCCGGTTCTCGCGCTGGACGACGTCTCCTTGTCCTTCTAGGACGGGGAGGTTTTGGGGTGTCTGGAGCTGGTGTTTGCGTCTTGCTGGACGTGGGTTGTGTGGGGGCCCTTGACACCGCAGGTCTACCCGGGGTGCTCTGTAGTGCTGCTGCATAAGAGCGTCGGGAAGCAGGCTGATGTTGTTGCCGTGGCGGAGCCGGAGCTGGCGGGTGCTGTTGTTGTGCTGGGTGGCCTCCCCTGCCTTGGGGGGCTGCTGGTGCAGGTGGTCTCCTTGAGGCTATCACAGCCTTCCTCGTGGGGCACCCGCCGTAACACGCCACATGCTCCCCCTTGCAGTTAGCACAGGTGGGAACCTCGGCGATTGTTCGGGGACAGACCTCTCTTGGATGGGAGCCTCCGCACCTTAAGCAGCGCAGGTTGCGGAAGCAGAAGTGGCTGGAGTGGTTAAACCCCAGGCACCGGTAACACTGTGGGGGACCGCCAGAGCCCTTGGATGGTTCGATGTGGACCCGAAGGTAGCAGATGGTGGTGACACCATCTATCTTTGCCTCCGGGTCTGCTGACCGCTCCACGACTACTAAAAATAGTGGGAGGGGGGTGGGGCCTTGGCCATTTGGAGCTGGTCTGGTGAGCTGCTTCACCACTCTTGGGGTGATGCCCTGGCGGATGAGGTCGTCCTCGATATCACTCACCGAGGTATCCGCTGGCAAACCTCGGATAACTCTGCGGATGTCTCGGGCCTTGTCTAGGCCGAAGGTAAAATGGGGAATGCCCCTCCTACCTAGCTGTTTAAGCAGCGTCGAATAGTCCCCGACCTGCTTGGCCTGAAAAATGAAGCGGCTTTTGTTCCGCCTCACCGTGCATGATCCGATCAGGGTCGGCATGACTTCCTTCAGGAAGCCTACAGACCCCGCAAAGTCATCCACGATGATTGGTGGAACGTGGCTCCGCTGCCCGGCGTTCTGGGCGGACCCAGAAGCGGCAGGCTGCGCGGACGCTCCTGATTGGCCAGAGGGCACGCCCCCTGCAGCCAATCGGGAAGCACGCTTCCTTTTCCGTGAAACCACTTCACGGAAGTCGTCGTCCTCTCCGGCCGTGGAAAGGCCAGAGGAGCTTGCCTCATCCTCCTCCATGGAGGAGTGGATTGAATGATGGGAGCCTAAATTGGCTCGACCGTCGTCGGAGCAGAGCTCCGAAATTTGGTCTACTCGGTCAGATGAAACTTCTCGAGAGACGCCCTGGTTGGTGGAAAGCTTGGACTGGTCCAAACAACGCACTTTGCCCTTACCGCTTGCGCGTTCTTGGCTAAGTGCCCTTTTCTTGCCCTCCAGAGCGGCAGGGCCGCCCGAGGGCTGGTTGGCTGCACCAGTGCTGGTGCTGGCAGCGGCAGTTGCAGTTTGCCCGGCATTCCCGCTGGGGCCTTTGCCAGTTAGGGATTGGTTAGGTTTCGTTTTTGGCATGATGGAAAGGTACACAGCGCTGCACCCAGGGGTGCAGCGCACACAAACACAAAATCGTTTACCCTCACCTGCAGGCAGCTGTGGTGCTCAATAGCGCAGCGAAACAGAGGGCCGGACACTTTTAGTGCGCCTTACCGTTCCTTAAGGAAGGTGGCTGTGGCCTTGTTCGCCTACCCGCTGCCTGGAGTTGGCCTCTTGATGGTAACGAGGCCACTGAAGGTCAATGTAGTCTTATGCACTGGTCGCCTTAAGAAATGCGACGCAGTAGAGCTGGTTGAAGAAGTACGTTCTCAAGAACCTGGCCGACCCACAAAAAGTGGCGGACGGGGGGGAACGCTCCCTTGAACCTACACTATTTATAGGCTTGCCTCAAGATACGCCTAAAGATTATAAATGAACTGCCATTGGCTAATAAAACGCGCCAACATTAGCGTCTATTTTACTATCCAATGAAAACCACTAATACATATTTCTTTTAGGGAACATTCTAGAAGCTTTTTTTACCGAAAAGGCGCGAAACATTACGTAACTTCCTGGTTCCCGGTAATGATAAACAACTCACCCCCTTGCTGCATTATTGCGTTATTGTTGACAGTTTCAGTAAAGCCGTATATTATTATTTACCAATAATAATTACAATTAATAAACCTCTGAAATTAATGTTACATAAAAATACATATTCATATTACAATCATTATTTACATTTAAGTAATTTATGATACAAATTACCGTATCATATGCCCCACTAGAAACATAATTATAAATATTTATAACTTGTTTAGAAATTTTAAAATTGTGTTTTTAGTCTCCTAAATCTTGGAACACACGCTATCACTTTCACTTGACACTTCACACGCATTTAACACACGACATATGTTTTATCTCGCCACTACTTACTGGCTCTGGTTTAATTTGTTTTGACATTAATCTGACGTTACAAAAAAATTTTTTTTATATCAAATACTTTACCCTAAATTATTTAATTACTGTTACCAAATTGTTTACTTTCTTAAGTTGTTGACAAAAATTTATACATTTAAGATTTTTGTAATTATTACACATATTTACCAAAATATTCACCCTTTACATAAATATTTACATCTCTTAAATCTAGACAATGTTTCACCTTTTCTGTTTACTACATATATATTTGTTTTTAATTAGTTTTACCAATTTTTGTTATTTTGTGCTTTATCTTAACAATGTTCTTGGAATTGTATTTACGTACTTTTAATCTAATATCATATTTCAATCTTTGCATTTTTAATTTTCAAATGTTGTTACAGTTACTAAAACTTTAATTTATTTTTTTTTTTAAACATTTCTCTTTTTATTGTAATTTTTATAACTTATTTCTCTTTTCAAATGACATATATATTTAGTTAACCCTCTTACGTTCCAATACATTTCTCTGCAAGTCGTCTTTAACTATCCAGCATTTACTTTACATCTCATTGCTATTTACCCTCCTGGATCAAATTGTGTGTGGCTAAACATTACTCGTAGCCGTAACCTAACCTTCAAATTTTTGTTCATGAATAACCTCTTGTATTCATTTGAAATTTCATCACATGATAACATTTGAAAACCATCTAAAGCTTCCTGAACAATACATCTTTTAACAACTTTCATTTTCAATTCATCTGCTATCTTTTTAATCTGAAAATACTCTGACAAATCTGTACTAAACTGTACTGGACTGGAGTTTTCAATTTGAACATCTTGGTACAATTTATTTCTTTGCATTTCTGATTCTTTTTGTATTTCTGATATCTCCGCTCTGAAATTAACTTGCGCCTCATTTACATCTACATTCCTAACCTCTTTTATCTCTCTTAGCTCACTTGTAATACTACTCATTTGACTTCCTAACTTTGTACATTCTACATTAACCTCACTTTTAGTATTAACCTCACTTTCTTTGTTATCTCTTTCCCTACTCATGTCTAGCATTTTCTTTGAAACTTCTCCTATCTCACTTGCTATTACTTCATTTTCATCTCTCATTTTTGGCATACAACTATCTAGCTTCGTAACTTTCTTTTCAATTTCTTCACTGCTTTGATCTACTGTTTGCTCTACTTTCTCATTCCTCCTACCAATATCTTTTCTGTTTTGTTCAAAGCTCCTACGAATATCTTCCCTCAATTCTCTCTTATTCTGATCTAGTTTTTGTTCTAAACTCCTATCAATATCTTCTCTTAATTCCCTATTATTCTTTTCCATATTCTGAGTTAGTTTTTCTAATTTCTCACTATTCTGAGTTAGTTTTCGTTCTAATTTCTCATTATTCTTTTGCATATCTTCCCTCAATTGATCTGTAATACTCTTACTAAGATCTTCCCTCATATTTCTCAGCATTTCCATAATCATAATAGTATCAGGATTAACATTTCCTGCTATTCTATTCTCACTTTCTGCACTAACATTTTCATCTTCAAATCCTAAAAAATCTGGGCTATTTCCTGTAACCTGTATTGAATTACAACTAACTGTTACATCATCTCCCTCCATAATTATTTCTTCTGCATTACTAGCAGCCATTGTTTTTATTATCCTACCATTCCTCAGTAACATTTAAATTGGTTTACCTTTTTGATGCTGTATGTTGCTGTTACTTTAATGTCCAGCGTTCTGCCCCATTCTCCTAGATTTGTATGTCGCTTCTGCGTTGTGTTGTGATGAATCTACGTCGTCTTGTAGTTGATCTCGGAATTACGATGTCCAATCATCCGTATAGTCTGTCGTTCCTTTTGTTTCTGGAATCTGCGTCTTGTAGATCATTTCACCGTTGCATTCGCCCCTTTGGTCATCTCAATTCTTCTTGGTTACTTCTGATCCTTTCCTGGTTACTCGAGTTCCTTTCCTGGTCGCTTTGCCCCACGTCCTGGGTGCCAATATGAAGAAGTATTAATGTTGTATATGAATGTTTGTAACTCCGCGTTTGGAAGCCAATATGCTGCGGTATTAATGTTGTATATTGTATGCTTGTGATGTTTATGTATGTGTGTTTACTTTACGCATATTTGCGAGAGAACTTGCTTTACGTAATGTCTTTTTGTTGTCGAGCCCCACGTTGTGGCGCCAATATGATGGGGTTATTAATGTTGTAATTATTTAACATTAATTGTAGCCCCTCGTTTGGAAGCCAATATGCGACGGTTGCTGCTTTACGTAATGTTGTTTACATCACGTGTGTTGAAGCCTCCTTGTGACGTCACTCCTTGTTGGTTTGTTTAGCTCCATCTGGCGTAGCAATTTGTATCAGTTTTGAAATAATTCACTTTAAATGTTCTCCAGCTAGCTCTTTGGGTCGAATATGTTTCTCATGCAGGGTGTGAATCGGAAAGGAATCTTTTATCCAGAAATTATACTGACGAAGAAATTGGTTTTATAACATTTATTGCCGAACACATTCACTAACACCTTTTACATATTTATCTGGATACTTGCCAAACTGAAACTGTTTGTAATAACTTCTCACTTTTTAACTCACGTACTTCGACTTTGTGTATATTTAACTGTATAATATTTTATAATAATTCTCGTGTAACTTGACGAAATGAAGGACTGGCTGACGATGTGTAGTGTACACGAAATTTTGATGAACTGAGCGGCCGACGTGTAGTGTATTGAGAATTCCGTTGAACTGGGGGGAACGCTCCCTTGAACCTACACTATTTATAGGCTTGCCTCAAGATACGCCTAAAGATTATAAATGAACTGCCATTGGCTAATAAAACGCGCCAACATTAGCGTCTATTTTACTATCCAATGAAAACCACTAATACATATTTCTTTTAGGGAACATTCTAGAAGCTTTTTTTACCGAAAAGGCGCGAAACATTACGTAACTTCCTGGTTCCCGGTAATGATAAACAACTCACCCCCTTGCTGCATTATTGCGTTATTGTTGACAGTTTCAGTAAAGCCGTATATTATTATTTACCAATAATAATTACAATTAATAAACCTCTGAAATTAATGTTACATAAAAATACATATTCATATTACAATCATTATTTACATTTAAGTAATTTATGATACAAATTACCGTATCAACATCACCACATTGCATTTAAAGTGAAGCAGATGTGCCAAAAGTTTTTCAATACACTCAAGAAAACTGCTAGCACACTCTTCTGGTGGTCTATATATTGTGGTGATTATGGCATTGTGTGTATCTATTAATAACCCTGTTATCTTAAAAACCTTTTCTATACAAAACTTTTGTGAGTTCTCAAGGTTTGTTGCTTCTATTGAGTTATGAATGTAGATGGCTACTCCACCATTTTTTAACTTGCTGCAACAGAAACAGTTACCTAATTTGAAATTACTAATACCCACATAATCTATTTAATTTCCCTTAAGCCAATGCTTACTTAAGCATAGTATATTATGGTTATTATCCTAAAGATATCCACAGAGTTTATCTACTTTTGTTCTATAGTGGCATTGTATGTTCATATAGAGGAGTTTTATATGAGCTGCTTCTTGCTGATTGGTTTTTTGATTACTTGTTTGTATTAAAGTTTTTACCTTATACGTTGGCACAACATCCATCTCATTCCTTATTAATTTCCCTTATCTATTGAATATAATACATCACACAATAAATTCCTGAGTTTGTAAAATCTATAACGGTTCAAATGCATACCATTACTAGCAAAATCTTGGTTCTGGATCCAGAAATTGCCATTCGCAGTACATTGACTTTTTTACACAGCCAGTTCAGTTCACTATTGCTGTGTTGTACTTTTCTATTTGTTGTGTTCCTCTTCTTAGCATGCTGCTTACTATTACTTTTGTACTTGGCACAGTAACGCTAACATTAGCAATTAGATCCATCATTTCATCCATAGTTTCTTCTGCACAGATGCCCCTCTTGATGTTATAGGTCCCAACATGCAGTAGAACAACTTTTATATTTATTTATTTATTGTGCTAAGAGATTTACAATTTGATTGTCTACTGAACTTTGGCCTTGGCCACTCATTCTATAAACAATCACTACAGTTTATTTACATTTTACAATTTCTCGTCAATAAATTATCTTGTTTCAGTTTTTCATGTCCCATTTCCACTTGTTTTTCACTTTTCACTTATTGATTACTTTACCATCACACATTCACCCTAGTTTTCCATTCAAAGTAAGATACACTACCTCTTACTTTTCTCTATCCACTGTCCAAAGCCATTTATTTTTGACTTTACACAAAAACTGTCCAATGCTCCTAGCGTCCTTGCACATCATTTTGATTATAAGCGTATTTCTGTCCCCCTTCAAGCACTTCTTTTTAAAAAATTCTCTTCTCCAATTTTCTGTTCCTTGGCACTTAAATACTATGTGTTCAATGTCTTCATTACCACCACATATCGGACAGGGTATTGAGGAATACCCTGTCTTATCCCTCTTAGCCTCCATGCTCCGGTTTTTACCCATGCAATAGATTCTCTCTCTTCTTTATTTACAATGTCAATACATTTTTCCCTACCCCAAGTATTTTTCATTGGCCTATAACAAACCAATGGGCTCTTTTTGGCAATCTCACTGAATATGATGTGTATTTCTATATCTTCCAGTCTTTTCCTTGCCTTTTTCCAAAACGTTTTCATGTTATTTTCTCTCCTTCTCCACATGTCTCCTAACCCATTTTTCTGCAAAATGTTCCGTAAATTACTTACCCATCCATCATTCATTAAGCTATTCTCTTGGTATTCTATACATTGTCTTAACACATTGCTTTTTCCTAGATTTAAAGTTCTGAACCAAAATTTCAAGCTCTTTCCATTATCTTCCCCTTAGTCGCCACCCTGCCCATCTGTAATTGCACTATCTGTCTTACAATTGCCTTCGGTAACCCTAGTATATCTCTACAAAACATCCTGTGCACCTCATCTATACTTTCCCATCCTCTATCTAATCCCCATATTTCTATACTATACATCATTTTTGCCTCTACAACCATCTCATAAACTTTTTCCAGCCATTTAACAATTATATTAGATACTCTATATTTGCAGCTTCTGATTACTACCATCGCCCCTTTACGTTTTGCCAATGCAAACTTCTGCTGTTTCTCCCATTTATTACCTCCATTTATTTTTACTCCTAATTAAATACAGCAATGCACCGCCCTGTAATCTGTATTCTCTCCCTTCCACTTTTCATATTTGCTTAATTTTCCCCCCTTTTTGAATACCACAATCTGTGTTTTCTCTTGAGTCACTTTTAGCCTCCATTCTTTACAATATACATCAATTGCTTGTAGGTAATGATTGTTTTAAACCACTTACTGTAATAGATCCTACCACTAGATCATCTGCAAAAAGAAGTCCTGGTATTTGGATGTTGTTAATTACTGGTGCACAGTTATTATTCCTTCCAGTTTTAATGATTTCCATTTTCTTGAAGTTATGTCTCAACTCACCAGTTTTAATACCTGGGAAGCAATATACCATATAGCCCTTTTGTAGTGTACAGTGGTAATGGGCTTGTTTACAACATCCACAGGGTATCCAGTTGAACGTACTTATTTAAGGGTTAGTAAAAGGTGTTGGCATCCAAAAACTAAATTACATGTTTCTGTAGAATTAGAATAAAGGTTACTTAGGAGTTTTGATTGTTCTTTGATACACACATTTATTGCATTTGATAAAATGCCAGCTAAATAAATAAGTATTACATACATATAAATATGATATTATATTTTATTTAAAGGTGAGTCGGAATTGTTACACTAACATCACTTAAGTTTACTCACTTAACATGTTTCGGGAAACCGTTGTTCCCATCCTCAGAAGGTTAACTCGACTGGCCCGTGTTGTTGGTGTTTCCGTTTTTTGGACTGGATCCTGTGGTGGCATCTTGTGGTGGAGAAATGTACTTCCAGAGAGGATTTGGTGGCGGCAAATCAAAATTCATTAGATGTGTGTTGTGTTTTAGAATGGTGATCTTCTCCCATGCATCTAATTCGGCTGCAAATTTGGCTGGTTTGACTAATGTAATATTGGGTTTGATGTTGTGATTAGTGATCCAAAAATGGTGTGAAACTGCAGATTTGTCCATTTGTTTGTATTTAATACATCTCATGTGCTCCTTTAGCCTAGTTTCTAGGTTTCTTTTTGTCTTACCTATGTATACTTTATTGCAATCTGAACAATTGATTTTATAGATTCCAGCTTTTTTGTCTTGTGGAATGGGGTCTTTTAACTTGTTACAAAGTAATTTCTCTATGTTAAATTTGTTCTGTTTCTAAAACACAACACACATCTAATGAATTTTGATTTGCCGCCACCAAATCCTCTCTGGAAGTACATTTCTCCACCACAAGATGCCACCACAGGATCCAGTCCAAAAAACGGAAACACCAACAACACGGGCCAGTCGAGTTAACCTTCTGAGGATGGGAACAACGGTTTCCCGAAACATGTTAAGTGAGTAAACTTAAGTGATGTTAGTGTAACAATTCCGACTCACATTTAAATAAATTCAATACACATCACTGTTTCTAGCTTCTTTTCATTACAATATCAATGATATTATATATTTTCTAAACTGTAATTTAAGTTTTTATCTTTGTACTTGACAATGCTCAAAACTTATAATTGAATCTATGGAAAATAAACTTACTTTATACCATTATAACCAGTATCGGATTGTCATTTGCTTTGCTCTATCTTATGTATGGCTATAATTCTTCCAAGGCTGCTACATATATTGCATGGAATAAGATACAATTGGCTTTAGTTTTTACACACGTTCTCTGCAGAGTAACCACAACTTGAAAAGTTAAAGCCATTCTAGTAAGATCTTCTATTGATGCCAACATGTATGTATTCTAATATTCAGGCCTTGCAAATCCTTTTTTAGTCTTTTAGTCATTTAGGAGTTGAAATTGCAGACTGTCTCAAAGGCTATGTTTATTGAGAAGAACAGTAGTGAAAGAATTATCAAATTTGGCTAAGTGATTTCTGGTATTATTCTATATATACATACATACCTATATACATAATTTTTCTCTCTTTTTAATATTAGTGTAGATTATTAAAAAAAGATTTTATGTGTTATATTCATGTGAAATAACCTATCTATTCTTTTACAAACTATTTCCTACAAAAGATTATTTCTCTTAATTTTAATTTTTTGAGTTGGAATTATAACATTAAAAAATAAAAAAAAAATAAATAAAAATCACTAAAAGGTAAGTTTCATCTGAACATGTTTTGAGGCATGTTTTATCTCATCATCAGCATTCTCCAATCGATGCAACATTTTTCCTATAGTTTTGAAAAGGGTTGGCTTTGATGTGATTGTTGCTTGTGTTATGAATTTCCAGAGGGTACTATGTGGAGGTAAATAAAAATTCAGTATGTTGTTAGGGGTTTTCACAATGTCGATTTCCTCCCAAATGTCTAATTCTGTTTCATATCTTGTGTATTTCATGAGTGTTATATTTTGTGTTATTTTTTTTTGGGGGGGTTGACCAGAAGCGTTGAGCAATGGCAGATTTATCTGTTTGTTTGTATTTGATTGTCCTTAGGTTTTCCTTCAATGTTGTTTTAGATTTCTTTTGGGTTTTCATATGTATATTTTGTTGCAAATTGCAAAATTTATTTTGTAAATGCCAAATTTTTGGTGTTCTGGGATGGGATATTTTAGGCTGGTACAGAATATTTTTTTAGGCTGAAGTTATTTTGGGGAGATATGTGATTTCCAATTTTTTAAGGATTTTTTGGAATTTGTCATGTAATTTTGGATAGTATGTGAAGTTTTTGAGATTGGGTTCGTCTTTTGTGTGACTAGTTTTGTGCTGTCTGTGATCGGTTTCTGTTTTTTGAACTTTTGGTTCTCACACCAAAAATCCAGCATTTACAAAATAAACTGTTTAGCTAACTGCTTTAATGCTTAACATTATCATAAATCAGGTGCTAAATAAAGAGCTGAGAAACAAAGAAAGGAAGAAAACTACAAGTATGGCATTCAACAATGTAAAACAGTAATCACTTACTTATCAACATCAAAGCCCTGTCAAAGCATAACCAAATACAGAAGCAGAAGATAGTGCCAGTGAATATGTTCCTGTTACATCTCTTAAATGCTAGGTACCTACTTACCATTACCATCAGCCCAAGGTAAGGCAGAAATTGAGTTTAACAAAGCGTCAGGCTCAGATTCTACTATAACAGATAGTTGAGATCCCTCAGATCCTGGCCAGGGCCATCAAAACTCACAAATGTTGTGATTGTTAAGAAAGGTTTGTCTGAAACAAATGTTGAAATTTGCAAGGATATTATGATTCAAAAACAGTAAATTTATAGAGGATTAACTTATTGTAAACATTCTTCTGGAAAATGTCAAATGAAAACAGGGTGATTAATTTGGAGTGATACTCAAAAAAGCTTTTCTGTGGTGGATAATAACTGAAGACTGTGCTTCAATATCATCTTGTAAATCTAAATTAGATAAACAAGAGAGATTTTACTATACTCAATCATCATGGAAAGATTTATATGAGAGCCTATTTCAGCTTAAGAACAGCTATATCCATAAAATTAATTATGTGTCTTGGATATCTGGAACAGAGTTTATCAGGTTCTGGAATATATAGCAGCTTTCAAAGACAAATATCTATAGAGTTACTGAAAAGGCTACTGGATGTTACTCTCTTCTTTGCATCTAGAAATCTTACATTTAAAGGCAATAGTAGTAGATTAGGAGATATGACCATGACAATTTTTAGGTGTGATTCAACTCTTTGGAAAATATGCTCCATTTGTATGACAATATACTCTTCATGTGAAGAAGTGTCAAGAGGGGGGGAAAAAATTCATTATTTGTCCTGAAGAGCATAAGATGAATTTCTGTTGTTGCATTCAAACAAAATATTATAATGCATACTACAAGAAAGAGAGAATCCTGTGTATTTTTCATTCATGAGTGATGCAATACCTGAGCTATTAAAAACAGAGCAGAATGTTCTAATAGTAAGATATGTGTTTTATTGTGAAGGGGAAAATGAATGGAAAATATATGAAAGATTCTTGAAGTTTTTTTGATTTCCACAAGAAAACGGGCAATGAGAGAGTAAATCCTATTATGGAAAATTTCAAACATCACAACATTGATATAGAGGTCTCTTAAGGTCAATGTTATGACAATGGCCAACATTTCTGGCCACATCAAAGAATTGAAGCTATCATTAAAGAGATTGTTCCATCTGCAACTTACCTACTCTGTGCTCCTCCTATTCTCTTTATTTTGTAGGTGTCCATGCTGACAGAATTTTTACAGAGCTTGTAATATTTTTCAATTATGTAAATCAATTGTGTAGTTATTTTAATGGCAGTCCTGGATGATGGCATACTCTTATTCAGAACTTAGGAAGGTCACTTCACAAACTTTCAGAAACTTGGGAGTTCAAAAGCAGATGCTGTGAAACCTTTAGCTGAAAGATTGCCATAGATAATATCAGCTCTTCATTGTGCTAAGACAGACTGTAACCTAATCAAAGAAGTTGTAGCAAAAGTAACAGGATTGATTTGTTCTTGAAAAGGTGATGTTTAATAGACTTTATAAATACCTTGAATATAACAACATAGTTGTCAGGGATCAGTTAGGTTCACAAAAGGAATGTCGATCAATAATGCAACTTATAAACTTACTCATGAAGTGTTAACTGCATTAAAAAAAAAATGCATGTAGGTGGGATTTTCTATGACTTAGCAAAGACTGTGTTAATCATGATATTCTGATAGCAAAATTGAAATTCTATGGCCTAAAAATGAAACTCTAAATTGGTTCGTATCATATCTAAATGAAAGAAAACAAATGATATTGAGTTTAGAAAACATACATCAAAATGGAAAACAGTAATACATGGAGCGCCCCAAGGTTCAGTCCTAGGACCTTTATTATTTTTTATCTATATAAATGACCTATCATTTTATATAAAGGATATTGCAGGTATGTTGGCTGATGACACAAGTGTTCTGGTGACTAGTAAAAACTTGAATGAGTATGTAATTAAATTGAATTATGTTTTGAACTGTATGTCACACTGGTTTAAAGCTAACAAGTTATCTGTAAATCTAGACAAAACAAAAGTTGTTAAATTTATAGCCCATCGATCACCACACACTCCAATAGAAATTGGGTTTTAATGACATGTTACTAGAACAAATAGACAACATTAAATTTCTGGGCCTCCAAGTAGACAGATATTTAGATTGGAAAGCTTACATTATGTATATCTTGCCCAAACTCAGTTCTGCTGTTATGCTATCTGAGCACTGGTAAATGTCAGTTCTATAGATACACTTAAATTAGTATACTATGCATATTTTAACTCTATCATTGAATATGGAATATTATTTTGGGGAAACTCGGTAGAAAGTAAACAAATACTGCTCATGCAAAAGAAGGTTATAAGAATCATTTCCAGCACCCATAGTAGATACTCTTGCAAACATCTTTTTAGAAGACTGAAGATATTAACCCTTCCTTGCATGTACATATCTTCAATCTTAAAATTCTATGTATGCAATCGAACCACAAACATGGAAATTCATGAGATAAACACTAGACAAAAGTGTAACATCCATCATCCCAGTGCAAAGCTTTCTTGCTTCCAGAAAGGTGTATATTGTGAGACCATAAAAATATTTAATACTCTCCCTAATGAACTTAAGAGAAAAGTTGACAATTTCAATGTGTTTAAAACTGCTGTTAAAGAGTACCTATGCTCAAAAGCATATTATTCTGTACAAGATTATCTGAATGACAAATTATCCTGATGATAATACATATATAGCTCTCTAAGTAGTATTAGTAAATATTAATGACAATTGCCAGTTATATTTGATGCTTGCTCTAGAATTAATGAAGCTATTTAAATGCATGTAGGTATATTAAGAATTGACAGTAAATTGACTATAAATCAAATAGAACAAAATGATGAGATGAACAAAGGTACAGGCCTAGTGAATGTTAAAATAACTGTTCTTGTCTATAAATATGTTAACCTTATAATGATAGGGAGGTATTCGACTTTGTACAAAATTACACCTGATTTGTTTCACTTTGTGTATAATATGTCTTTATTTTATTTTAAATGTTCTGTATTCTATGTCATATTTATGTATATATGTAATATATTGTACATTTCTTTGACACGCATATAGTATGTATCTATTTTATTTCAAATGTTTTATATTCTGTGTAATATTTATATTTATATGTAATTTTTGTACATTTCCTTGACATGTTCTATATTCACAAGCCTTTATGGCTGCTAGTGAACTCACAGAATGCAATCCAATCTAATCTAATCTCATCTATTTCACTACATTTAAGAATATTGTTCTGTTATGTACAAAATCTAATAATTTGGGCACATATCCGTGAAAAGATAAATCTGGTGAGTGTTATTTTACAAATCCAGGATTTACTTTACTGCAGGAAAAGCAAAATTATGAACAAAACATGCAGTAACTGAATGTTTATTGGCCCACTTTCCTTGAAAAAGTTAAATGAATTGCAGCTGAACTTTACACTGGTGCAAAATTTGAGGAACGTAAAAGAGAAATGAAAAGAAAAATGATTTTTGATGAAGATGAGGTACAACATAGTACAGTGGAGTGTGATTATGCTGATGAAGAAGATTAAATACTTCAAGGGCAACATTTTCAATGGTCTTACTGAAACTATCATATCCCAATTAAATGTTAATTTTAAAGAAGTTCAAGATTTATGCCAAACCTTCAACATGATTCTTGACATGACAAGAGAGCTGTCAAAGAGGGCTTGGATAGTATCACAAAGAACCTCATTTCAAAATATCCTAAAGATCTGAGCAAGAAACTGAAAGATGAACTAAAACACTTCCAGTATATTTTTAAGGTGACATTTCCAAATCTTGTCAATAAGTCTGGAAACAGAGGATTTCCAAATGTCTCTTGAATTCATTTATAAAGTCAAGCTTCAGCCAGTATTTCCAGAATTGTGTATTGCTCTAAGATTATTTTGTGCTTTGCCAGTTAGAGTTATTTCTGGCAAGAGAAGCTTTAGTAAACTGTCTCCCATAAAGAACCACTTATGATCCTCTTTGGGAGAAGAGAAACTGGATTATTTATCTATCTTATCAATAGAACACAAATTAGTATCAGACTTCTTAGATGTTGTAGATATTTTGTGACTGCCATAATTAGAAACTTCAAGATGCCACAGTGTTAACAACATTGAAATTAATACCAGATCCCAACCTCTCTTTAAAATGTGGCATGCAAAGGTAAAAGTATGTATCACATAGGGGCTCCCAGAACTGGGACAAAGCACCACACGCAGGCCAGTTGGCCCATTGTGGTTCCAACGTGACCCCGGGGAGGGAAGGATGAGGGGAGAGACCTGAAGGGTGACTAGATCCAGATGCCAATGGGCGCAAGTATGGACAGGGTCCTTAACATTTTCAGATAGAACCCATCTGACGCTGCAAACCACCAACCTCCAGGGTCCCCCAGAGTAGAGCCCCACACTGAGGAGAGACCTAACTGAGCGGTACCACAGTGATGCCAGGGAAGAAACCTTTACAGTGCACAGGCCACCGCCCAGCCGCAACCCGCCAAACACGGTCGCCTGGCCCTACAACCACCCCAGCATTGGCCTGGCGATCTGGAGAAACTACAAAAAAACCCATGGACCAGAGTGGGCAGTCGCCGAGGATCGATCCCAGTACCTCCCGAATGAGGGTCACAGACGTAACCATCTGAGTCATCCGGCAATGATGGGATCTTTGGGATATTTGCTTAAGTCATTCATATTGGACATTAATATTAATAAATAATAATTATTGAATAATTAACTTGTATATCAGATATTAAATTTATGAACTTTTTAAAAAAGTGCTTGTATTACTACACTACAGATTGAAGTACATCAATACCTAATGTTGTACTTTATTATATTGTACAAAAATCTGATGTGTTACACTCACATGACTTTCTCTGCTCTTGTACAAACTGTTTTTACAAACGCTTATTCTCCATATGCTTCATGTTAATTGACATATCAAGATGTTAATCTTATTGCTGATTTTCTTGTAGATCCAAGGGGAATTGGTAGGCTTTAAGCGATAGTCAAATATTTTAAGAGCTGGTTGCTATGTGGAGCATTCCATTCTCTTTGCATTACCAGGACAAAAAAAAAAAGAATAACGAATTCCCATTTGAGAAAAAGTATAAGTATTTGAAAATTTAATGGAATAAAAGGCAATATCTCGAGAATGGTTCACTCAACAAACAAAATGTATATGACATAAATTGTGCATTTTAACGCGATCTAAATTTTTTGTGTAGTAACATTTTGTCTATCTCTTATGGTTTACCAGTTATGCAAAAGTCGTTCACAATGAATAATACTTTTGGAGACATTCCCAGAAAATTCAATATATAAATTTTATTTGTCATGAAAGTATCTTAAATATATGATATTTTAATCAAAATTGTTAGAGCCATTTTTGAGAAAATTAAAATTTTCTAAAAATGTTCCATGTAAAGGGTAATCTGGGGTGGACGGATTTTCTTGAAAACATTCGTGTCGCATCTCTGGAAGATACTGAACCTAAATACCAAGTTTGGTGTTTATCCGAATTTTTTATTAAAATTTTTGGGTGGAATGCAATACTTCCCCTACTTACCATACGTAGTAGGAAAGTAAAAATTATGGGGATGTGATGAAGTTGGGTGTTAGGGAGCCCCACAATCATGATTTGTCAGGGGCCCATAATTTATCTGAGTGATCCTGTATTCAATACAAGACAAGTTATAAACAGCCCTAATTATTTAACATTTTCATAATAGTTGCAAAATTAAAACATGACTGAAATAAAATTAATAGCATAAAAAGAGTAAACATAAATTGAACTACATCATAATGCAGTATAATATTGTGAACTTTAAACATTAGTATCTCAGGTCACATAAAAATAATGATAAACTTTATGAATGAATCTTTCCAAACCCTGCAAACTGTCATATGCTGACTTGTCAATTCTCAGAAGGACATGGCTTGCTTTGACTTGCTTTCTGTCTCCTCTGAAGAAGAATTTGCCATCATCTGAATGATTGGTTTTTATAGCAGAAGTCAGAATCCTTGTAAAGCAATCCTTTCTTATGTCAGTGACAGTGGGATGACCTTTCTTCTTACCAGGTCGAACAGAACAATAATGTTCATACAAGCTTATTGTTTATAAAAATTCATGCTCCAAATAATGTACTTTGTAGGTTTAAGACTTTAATATCTTGAAATTGTTTAGAAAAATTGAGTTGGTGCTGAAACACGTAACATCATTTACATGCTATTTTCATGCAACAGCTGTAGCATAATAATACATTTGGGATGTCCATTGATACAAGTTTGGTTTCTGATATGATAGATTCAGCATGTTCTTTGACTTTACGAGCTTCCTCTTTCTTTCTCATATGAACAGCGAACTCATGTTCTGTTATGTAACTCTCTTTAAATGCAACACAGTTGTCACAGTGATCTTTTCTGGGCTTGAATAGTGCAATTTTCTCTTTCTCCAGAGTTTTACAAAACCTCTTTCTTTTGCATAACGTGTGCTATTTTTTTGGCACCACTGTCTATATATTTTTCCCTATCCCATGTATTTTTCATTGGCCTATAACAAACCAATGAGCTCTTTTCGGCAATCTCACTGAGCATGTTTTGTATTTCTTATCTTCCAGTCTTTTCCTTGCCTTTTTCCAAAAATTGTTCACATTATTTACTCTCCTTCTCCACATGTCTCCTAACCCATTTTTCTCCAAAATGTTCTGTAAATTACTTACCCATCTATCATTTATTAAACTATTCTCCTGGTATTCTATACATTGCCTTAACACATTACTTTTTCCTAGATTTAAAGTTCTGAACCAAAATTTCAAAGCTCTTTCCATTATCTTCCCCTTAGTTGTCACCCTGCCCATGTGTAATTGTGCTACCTGTCTTACAATTGCCTTCGGTAACCCTAATATTTCTCTACAAAACATTCTGTGCATCCCATCCTCTATGTAATCCCCATATTTCTATACCATACATCATTTTTGCCTCCACAAACATCTCATAAACCTTTTCCACCCATTTAACATTTATATTAGGTACTCTATATTTGCCCTTTTACCTTTTGCCAATGCAAACTTCTTTTGTTTCTCCCATTTATTACCTCAATCTATTTTTACTGCTAAATAAATACAGTCATGCACCACCCTGTAATCTTTATTCTCTCCCTTCCACTTTTCGTATTTGCTTAATTTTCCCCCCTTTTTGAATACCACAATCTGTGTTTTCTCTTGATTCACTTTTAACCTCCATTCTTTACAATATACATCAGTTGCTTGTAATGATTGTTTTAAACCACTTACTATAAGAGATTCTACACTAGGTCATCTGTAAAAAGAAATGCTGGGATTTGGATGTTGTTAATTACTGGTGCACGGTTATTATTCCTTCTAATTTCTAGTAAGACATCATTTATGTATAAATTAAATAACTCAATTAAGAAGAAGTAAAAGAGTGGGAAGAGAAAGTGATTGAATGTAGCACATCTGATTATTTTTTACTTATGCTCAAGGGCGTCAGTTAGGGGGGGAAGGGGGCTCAATTGTCCCCTCCCCAGGTTATGATACATGATTAAGCTACTGGTTATTATTGCTCTGCCAAAAGAAAAACTATGACAACTGTACTTTTAAAACAAATATTTTACATTTGAGAAGTACAAGATGATTTTCTTTTGGGCTAAATGTGTCGTTAAAATTCACATGAAAATTCGGGAAACTGCTTTAGGCAATCTTGCTCCCCTTAAGCAGAAATTGAAATGAAGTTCTTACTTAAGACTGTTCTCTCTGTTTGTCTGTCTGTCTGTCTGTCTGTCTCTCTCTCCCTCTCCCTCTCCCTCTCTCTCTCTCTCACACATACACAAAGACATTTTCTAAAAATCTTTTTTTTGGTGGTTCAGGAACCTTAAAACATATATTTCAGGTGAAAACTGTAATTGATTTTTGAGTGGAATACCTGGTTAAGTGGTAAGGGAAGTAAAATTCCTTCAAGACACCTAGAATTCATGATTTACAAATAACTAAGTACATTATAATTCACAGAACTCAAAACACTGTAATAAATGAAATTAATTAAAAGCATTAATCTTAGGGATAAAGGTAAAAGTAAAGGTACATATCATGGAGGGGCTCCTGGAACCAGGCAGAGCACTGCACGCAGACCAGTCAGTCCATTATGTTTCCAATGTGACCTCTGGGAGGGAGGGATGAGGGGAGAGATCCGAAGGGCAACCAGATCCGATGCCGACGGATGCAAACATGAACAACGTTTCTAGATAGAATGCATCCGATTCCGCAAGGTCCCTACCCACAAGCCACCAACCTCCAGGATCCCCTGCAGTGGAGTCACACTGAGAGAGACCTAACTGAGTGGTACCACAGTGATGCCAGGGAAGAAACCTTTACAGAGTGCTAGCCACCACCCAGTCGCAATCCGCCGAACACCATCACCTGGTTCTACAACTCTGAAACAGATGACAAGGAAGATGATAGGTACAGGAAATGAGAGGAATGGGAGTCATGGTAGAAGATGAAACCACCCCAGCATTCGCCTGGCAACCCAGGGAGACCACAAAAAACCCATGGGCAGAGTGGGAATAGCTGGGGATCGATCCTGGGACCGCCTGAATGTGAGCCAAAGATGTAACTGTCTGAACTATCCCACTTAGTAATTTTAGGGATACTTGTCTGAAAGATTCTGTTCTCTAAAAGAATTCCTAAGTAAACATCAAGTTTCAGATGAATCAGATTCTTAAAGCCAAATTGATAAAATTAGTTTAGAATAAAGGAAATACTACAGGAGTTATTTTATTTAAATCTACTGATGAGGCTGTCACATTTCAGTATACTTATGCCATTGTTCTGCACGAACCTCAGCCTTCTACCTTTCTTTTTCTTAAGTTCTGATAGGTTAATATAGTAGAGAGGCTTGTATTTGAAACAAGCAGGAGAGAAAGCAGTATTCAACTAATAGTGCCACCCAGTTTACACCTTGTTATAGCTGAAACAGTTAAAATCATGATAGTCACTAAACTAAGAATCTAATGTGGACATGATACGTGTACAAATATAAAGCAAAGCATTCCAAAAGAAAGCTGGAACTGTTTGATCATTGTAAATATAAAAGCTTGTCACTGTGTTTTCATTGTAGAATGGACAGCTTCTGGTAAGATGTGGTAGATAGTTAACAGGAAACAGAACTAGACTAGTAATAAAAATGTAATGTAAACATATAATAAATTGAAGTACACTGAATCAACAGCTGAACATCTGGAAATTGTAAAAAATGAAGTGCTGTTAAGATGTTTAGGAATAGTAGAAGATAAATAAACTACATTGACTGACAAGAGAAAGAATGATGTAGACAATCAAATTCTGTAAATTAAATCAACAACAAAATTTACTTTATTTATAACCATACAGTAAGAGAGCAATGGATGGATGGGGTCCAAAGAAGCATGGATCTAGAAGATTAACAAATGAAGATGCAGAAGATAGGGACTTATAGAGAAATAAAATTATGAATGGGTTATAGGAAAATTACTGTATGGTAGATCCAATAAAACAAACAAATACAGTCTTATTATATGGGGAATTAGGAAAGCTACTAATAATAATGGACAGCATAAATATATAATTTAACATGCTTAGGTGGGAAAGAACCAGCACATATTGATAAACCACAAAGAACAAGACTCACCTTCATAATATACATGATCTATGTAAATAAGAGTACACAAAATATTCTTTTTCATTGCAGGACCTGGATGTACCTAGAACCTATTTTTACAAGTGCAGATATTAACCGACAGCTTCCTGTTGAAAGTAAGAAATATGGAACAATGGAAAGAAGTTGGAGAAGAATAATGAAAAGTGCTTACGACCGTCCTGAGGTAAACATAAAATATAACATAAAAGAAAAATAAAGCTGGTGACATACTTATTTTGCAGGTTATACAGGCCACATTACCTGCTGGTAGTATTGTTGTTGTTGTTGTTGTTCTTCTTCTTCTTCTACTTCTTCTTTGCTTCCCATATAGTACATAATGAAAGGTTTTATTTCGAATATGCTCTTCCGATATTCTTTTTATAAGAAATATTGAAATTTTTAACCATGAGTTAAGTTATGCTTTCCTCAAACTTACCTAGGTAGAGGAAGTATTTTATGCATGTGAGAGAGAGAGAGGAGAGAGTTTGAGCAGAAGTGAGGGAGGGAGAGATGAGGAAGGAGATTGAGGTAGAGAGAGAGGCATAGAGGTAGAGAGAGAGGATGGGTATAGAAAGAGAGAGAATGGGTGTAGAGAGAGAGAGAGTGAGGATGGATAGAGAGAAAGTGAATGGGTAGTGATGGTGATAGAGCATGAGGGAGAGATAAAGAGAGCAAGAGAGATAGAGGGAGGGAGAGGGAGGGAGAGGGAGGGAGAGGGAGGGAGAGGGATAGAGAGAGCGAGAGTGAGAGCAAGAGAGAGGGAGCAAGAGAGATAAAAGGGTGCAAAGAGAGAGAGAGAGAGGGGGATACAGATAGGGAGAGAGAGCAGAGAGAGATAAGAGAGAGGGAGACAGTAAGGGAGAAGGACAGAAAGAGGAGAGAGATACAGAGAGATAGGGAGAGACAGAGAGAGGGATTATATTTTTCCTCCAGCAAATTCAGCATCAGTGCTTTTCCTTCACACTGTGGCCACCTCACAGCTTCTCACATGCCAGCTGCTGCAACTCGGACTCCCAATGAAACATTATATCTCTGCAACTTCCTCATGTTCTTATATTTACAGTTACAACTATAATATAATAATCACATACCTTATTATAAGAGATATTGGAAATGTGCTTCTCTACCTGCATATTTCTGGCATCTTCTCAGGAACTTTCACCCACAGGGAGAGTTCAATATCTGAAATTGAGTGAATTTCTCACCTGATGTTTTCTTTTAGCTCTTACAATGTATAAGGTTTATTGCATACACCTTATTTTAAATGTGATCATCACAGTTGGGTAAATTTTTGTAATTGGTTTTGTGAAATGACAGAGTAATTGACCCACATTTTATATTCTCTGATGAAGCAATTTCAATGGTTCAGTTTATATGGTTATGTTTCTTCGCAAAATAATAGATATTGGAGTGAGAAATCGGATTTTACACATGAAATTCCCTTGCATGATGCAAAAATCGGTGTAAATGGATACTGAAAAAAAAGGAGCTATATTTTTTGAACAAACAATAAATCCAGAGAGATACAGAAATATCTTACTCACACTATTTGAACAGCTGACTGTCACTGAATGGCAGTTTGGATTTTTCCAGTAAGGCTTTATTACCACACATATAGCTGATGAGTCATTAAATTTAATTCTGGAAAGTTTTGAAGATAGGATAATTAGTATAGAACTGTGGCCCTCACTATCCTCTAAGTAATTTACAGAACATGTTGGAGAAAAATGGGTAGGACATGTGGAGAAGGAGAGAAAATAACATGAACAATTTTTGGAAAATGGCAAGGAAAAGACTGGAAGATAAGAAATACAAAACATGCTCAGTGAGATTGCCGAAAAGAGCTCATTGGTTTGTTATATGCCAATGAAAAATATATGGGGTAGGTAAAAACATATAGGCATAGTAAATAAAGAAGAGAGAGAATCCATTACATGGGTAAGAACTGGAGCATGGAGGCTAAGAGGGTTAAGACAGGGTATTCCTCAATACCAATGTCCGATATGTGGTGGTAATGAAGACATTGAACACATAGTATTTAAGTGCCAAGGGACAGAAAATTGGAGAAGAGAACTTTTTAAAAAGAAGTGCTTGAAGGGGGATAGAAATATGCTTATAATCAAAATGATGTGCAAGGACGCTAGGAGCATTGGACAGTTTTTGTGTAAAGTAAAAAATAAATGGCTTTGGACAGTGGATAGAGTAAAGTAAGAGGTAGTGTATCTTACTTTGAATGGAAAACTATGGTGAATGTGTATTGGTAAAGTAATCAATAAGTGACAAGTGAAAAACAAGTGGAAATTGGACATGAAAAACAAGATATTGGACAAGATAATTTATTGACGGGAAATTGTAAATGTAGATAAACTGTAATGATTGTCTACAGAATGAGTGGCCAGGGTCAAAGTTCAGTAGACAATCAAATTGTAAATCTCTTAGCATAATAAATAAATAAATAATAAAAAAGTTTAAATGTGTATGATTTTTATCTATGGTGGAACTTGAAAAATAAGGTTGTGAAACAAACCCCATACATTGTAAGAATTAAAGGAAAACATCAGGTGATAAATTCATCAATTTTAGATATCAAAACTCTCTAGTATGAATGAAAATTTTGTGATAAGATGCCAGAAATATGCAAATAGAGGACATCCTTCCTTCTTTCCAACACCTCTTATGAGAAGGTATTCACTTATTATCATTGTAATTGTAACTGTAACTATGAGAAGGTGAGGCAGTTGTGGGAATATTATAACTGTTTAGGCAGGAGTTTGAGCTGTGGTGGCTGATGTGCAAGTAGCCATGTAGCCACAGTGTGAAGAAAAGGCACTATATGATGTTAAATGATATATTACTGAATAATCTCTTCTCATCACGGATTTGTCCTTTATTCTTTTCTTTCTGTCTTTAATTCTTAGTTTTCTTGTTTTGAATCCATTGATTCCTTTCTGCTTTATAAAGAAAATGAAAGTAAAGCTTTAGAGATAATAGTTGCTTATCTGTTTTATTTATTTTTACAGGTGATGGATGTATGTCCTGATGGAGCATTATATGAAAGTCTTAAAGAGTGTCTTTCATATTTAGAGCAAGTGCAGAAAGGTCTTGCAGAATATCTTGAAATTAAAAGAAGAGGCTTTCCTCGTCTATTCTTTCTCAGTGATGATGAGCTTCTTGAAATACTTGCCCAAGCTAAGAATCCATTGGCAGTTCAACCTCATTTACATAAATGCTTTGAGAACATAACAAAGGTATGAGTGGCACATAGCAGATCATATGGATTTAAAAATGACTTTTTTTCAATGTATGCTACTTTTTATTTACCATAAAATCTAACATACTGCAGCACTATAACAAATTGGTAACCATAATATGCAGTACTTTTTTTTATTTTGCAATGCTTTAACAATGCTTTAATTTTCCTAAAGGCAGAGGTCCATACCCATATAACATATTGTCTTAAAGGTCTATGTGACATGGATGAGGATGCGGATTGCTGAGTCAGTTTAACCAATTAATTATAATAACAATTTGAATTTATTAACAACAATGATATGAATAATCATACACAATTAGCTTCCTCTAGGACTGAATAACTGCAATGTTAAAATTTTATACACCTAATAAGGAAATTTTCTTTCACTCAGCAATGTAAGCTATATTACATAGCTATGCTTAATCTGTTAGAAGTTTAACTCACAGTACTTTAGCAAATGTGTCATCTAGTATCAAAGCCAGATGAGTCACTAACTTTTTTTTCAGTCTTCAGTAAAAACTTCTGTAGATGAACCATGAAAGTCAGTAATAATTTCTTTTCCCCTTTCCTGGGTTCTTATATAATATAATGATACTAGATGTCTCAAATGTTCTTTTCACCACTACACAAAATACTTTTATGCCTTATTACATAAATGCTTCCTTATTGGCTTCACCTTTACCCAAAAGCTTTAAACTTTAAAACCTTAAATATAATACAGTGAACATTGGCTTTTGTAGTGGTGTTAATGTTGTATTTATTTAACATTAATTGTAGCACCACGTTTGGAAGCCAATATGCAACGGTTGCTGCTTTACGTAATGTTGTTTACATCACGTGTGTTGAAGCCTTCTTGTGACGTCACTCCTTGTTTGGTTCGTAGCTTCCTCTGGCGTAGCAATTTGTATCAATTAGTTTCTGAAAGAATTTAAGGTTATGTATATTGTCCTCCGGCTAGCTATCATCTTATCTTGGTAGAACTTGTATCTCTTGCAGGGTGTGAATCGGAAAGGAATCTTTTATTCAGAAATGATACTGATGAAGGAATTGTTTTTATAACTTTTATTGCCGAACACGTTCACTAACACTTTTTACATATTGAAATAGATACTCGCCAAACTGAAACTGTTTTTAATAACTTTTTACTTATCACTTTTAACTTGCATACTTCAACTTTGTGTATATTTAACTGTATAATATTTTATAAGAATTCTTGTAATTCTGCTGCGCGTAACTTATGACGAAATGAAGGACTGACTGGCGATATGTAGTGTACTGAGAATTCTGTTGAACTGGGGAACACTCTACCTCGAACCTGGCTTATTTATAGGCCTGCCTCAAGATACGCCTAAAGATTATAAATGAACTGCTATTGGCTAATAAAACGCGCCAACATTAGCGTCTATTTTAATATCCAATGAAAACCACTAATACATATTTCTTTTAGGGAACATTCTAGAAGCTTCTACCGAAAAGGCGCGAAACATTACGTAACTTCCTGGTTCCCGGTAATGATAAACAACTCACCCCCTTGCTGCATTATTGCGTTATTGTTGACAGTTTCAGTAAAGCCGTATATTATTATTTACCAATAATAATTACAATTAATAAACCTCTGAAATCAATGTCACATAAAAATACATATTCATATTACAATCGTTATTTACATTTGAGTAATTTGTGATACAAATTACCGTATCACTTTTAACAACAATTAGCTGCATTAGGTTAATAAAAGTAGATCAGTAGACTTGGATCTTTTATTTATTTAATTTCTCTTAAGTTTTTCAATTTAGAATTTCTAAAATATTTACCCAAATATGAAGTATAAAGCTTGAAAGCACAATGAAGACATAGTAAAAAGAACATTCTCACCAAATACAATTTAACATCCTCCACTTCACAGCTGTATGCTCTACACATTGTGTACTGGGCTGTGCTGTTGATGTCTTGTAAACAAAGCCTCATGCTTCTCCATTGTGGTGGATGTGTGACCTTTCAGATAGACTTTGAACAAGTGGCCCTACTCATTACACTGGTGCCTCTTATATACTCCATTCTAGGCCAAATCATTGGTAATGCAGAATGCTATAGACTGAAGATGGCCTACTTCTATACAGCCATTGTCAACTTGGACCAGCAACACACATGTTGCTACAGTGCTTTTCATGTATGAGTTGTGAGAAGTTTCTCCTAAAACCATGTTGTGATGGGTAAAACAGATTAAATTTATATAGGAAACCTATCAGTCTACTGCTTAATATGTTTTCAAATACTTTTGAAAATACAGACATTAGGATGATTGGCCTGTAATTTCCTATTTGTGTTTTGTTGCCTTTTTAAAACATTGGTCTAACTTTACTGAGTTCTAAAGTATCAGGGAAATTTTTATCATTTAGTGAGGCATTTATCAAATGAACTAAAATACTAAATAATGCATTTCTACATCATTTTAATACTTTTGATGAGACTCCATCCCATCCAGTTGAAGATTTATTTTTGAGTTTAATTACTACTTCCTCTTCTGATATTTCCTCCATAAAAATGAAAGCTAAAACTCCTGAAGATGTATATGAGTCATCTGTCACCTTTTGTTCATCTTTTGTTCCATTTATAAAACATTTATTAAAAAGCTAACATATTTACCATTTGTCCATTTTCATTTAGCATTATATTGTCAATCTTATGTTTATTTATACTACTCTCTTTTATTATCTCCCATACTGTTCTAACTTTATTGTTTGAGTTAATTATTTTATCTCCATATTGTTGCTTCTTTAAATTAATTAGTGCCAGAGAGTACTGTTTTATTAAGTTTCTATATTTATTTTTATATGCTTCCAGATTTATGGACTTATACAAAATATAATAATCTTTCATTTCTTCCCTCAATTTTCTTAGTTCTAAAGGAATTTTAAGCTGTTGTTTAATCTTTTATTTATTTTATTTTTTTGTTCTGGACACGTCTTATTGAGGTATGTGGTTAATATTTTCAAGAAATTGTCCCACTTTCCATTACTATTTTGCTGTCTGTTTACTAATTCCCAGCTTTCTTGTATGAGACTTTTGTGCAGCTGATTTAAATTATTTAAGGTTGTTTGTCATCATGTTATGTAACTTGTTTCTGTGATTATGTTATTGCCCAATATGGATATAATTTGTGCACAGTGGTCAGAGATACAAAATCCCTCTACCCTCATTTGATAGCTACCGTGTTCTAAGTTAGTTATTACATAATCAATAGCAGTGGATGTAGTCAGTGTGATTCTAGTTGGTTGTTTGATGGTATCATGCAAGTTGTAACTAATTAATATATTGTTTAAATTTTTATAATCCCCTGTATTTGCGCAAAAGTTAATGTTTAAATGCCCTATGATTATTAAGTTTTTCTTATTTCCATAAGCTCCATTTAGAAGATTATCCAGGTCATTCAGAAAATAATTCGCCCTTGTACTTGGTGACCTGTAGAGTTCAGTAATAAGATACACTTCCTTTTTTGTTTATTTTCACTGCTGTAACCTCTAAAACCATTTCAATTTGGAAGTCCTCAGTCCAGGTTTATAGTAAATCTACCCCACTTTATATGAATATAGCTACTCTGCCACATTTATGGTATTGCCTATCATAACTATCTGCTAGCTCATAGTTATTTAGCTTAAAATATTTAATCTGATTTTCATCAAGTCCATGTTTAGATAACATCAAACTATTAGGCTTACCATCCTCTAAAATAATTTTAATTTTATCTAATTTATTTGACCTATATTGAACATTTTGATGCATTAGGCAAAAGTTTGTATTGTTACACATTTTATTCATTCCACTATTTAAAGCATTTTTTGACCTGGCAGGATCCAGGGGAATGACTGGAGTACTTTTTAACTGAAGTATTATTTGATTTTCTAACATCCACCCCTTTTTTTTTGTTTATTTTCCCTTTATGAGGGAATAAATTGCATCACATGTCAAATTTCCAAAGTTTAAGGATCCCCTTCTATTTAAGTGGACTCCATCTCTTCCAAAGTCATTGTCAACCATTACAAAGTTAGTAGTTTCAGCTGTGGAAATATTTTATCTGATGCTTGGGAGTAATGTGCCAACTTACATAGAAAAGCATTTTGTATTTTCTTTATAAACAAAATTTTTCTGAGCATCAAAATTTTCAGAAACTTCGACACAGTTATAGCTAATGTGACAATAGCCACCACCACCACCACCACCACCACCACCACCACCACCACCACCACCACCACCACCACCACCACCACCACCACCACCACCACCACCACCACCACCACCACCACCACCACCACCACCACCACCACCACCACCACCACCACCACCACCACCACCACCACCACCACCACCACCACCACCACCACCGCCGCCGCCGCCGCCGCCGCCGCCGCCGCCACCACCACCACCACCACCACCACCACCACCACCACCACCACATTTTCATTCATTCACTGTATTCTGTTAGTCATATTATGCATGACTAAAGGTTTTTCAATAAATGTCAACTGCCTCTGTAGTCAAGTGATCAGCATTCTGGTTTCTCAACCCAGAGGTTCTGGGTTCAATTTTCAACTAGAGCAGGGGAATTTTTCTTTAATTAGAATCATTCCTTACCCTCCACAGTGTTTGGAAGTATACATGTGTGAGTGAATTGTATGTCTTTCCTAATGAAAATAAAATAAAAGTTAAATAACAGTCAATTAGCAATGCCATCAATTGTTTCTAAAGTTAAAGCCCTCAAATTGACATAGAAACTGAAGGGGCTGTAAAAATAATACATTACATTGCAAATATTACTAGTAATTTATAAAGAGTGAGGACTAAACCTCAAAAAACATCAGTTCATAGTGAAAACATAAATTTAAGATATGCAAGTAATACAATTTTCATACCTGGATACCTTAAAACTATTGGACAATGATTACATTTAATTTCTTGCAATAAGAAATACAGAAAGAATGTGATTATTGGGTTTTAATTTTAATAATAATGAAACTACTTTTACTTATTGCAGAATTAATTCACTCAGAAAGAAAACACCTTCAAGGGAAAGAAATAAAATCATATATTTCAAATCTAATTCAAACTGAGTTCATTTTACATTAATTTTATGTGATTGTAAACTGTATTATGTAGCATAATTTATCTCATAATGGATAAAAGTTTTCTTTAAAATAACCATGATTAGTTTTTATATAGAGTAGCCTGCCTCCTCGTGGTGTCCCCTGGGTAATGCTAAATAGAATACAAGAGTGTGCAGAAGTCAAAAAATAGCAATATAATATCCAAAAGGAAATTACTAACAAAAATTACTCTAACATAAAATAAATAGTACAACAAATAAAAAATTTACCAAGGAAAGAAGCCGTTGCTCACTTCAGATTAGCCACTAGACATGACTGTCTGGCAGAACATCTGCATAGATTTGGTTTTATGAATGACAAAGCATATAAAATTTGCAATGCTGACAAGATTTTAAATGGAGAACCTACTAGAATGCCCAGAATTGAGGAAAGCTGTACCAGATGGGAAGATACACAATTTATATTGGCTAGCAAGGGAAAAATTGATGGATCAAAATCCTGCACATTAGATCAACAACAACAACAACAACAACAACAACAACAACACAACAGTTTTTATATGTTAAGCTTTGTGGTTTTATGAACAATAACACACCACATATTCAATCCATTCCTCCTCCTACTGCACCTGTACCATACTGCAGGGATGAATTGTTTCATCTACCTTAACTATGTGACTGCAGTGTGTATGTGTTTTTGTATGCATATGTACGTGCATATGTGTAAGAGAGAGAGAGAGAGAGAGAGAGAGAGAGAGAGAGAGAGAGAGAGAGAGCAATAGCAAGATAGAGAGAGAGAGAGGAATACATTGTGAGTAGTCATTTCCAAACTTTCTTAGGTATTCAGGCAGAATTACTAGGTGAGCTAGCTTACTTGTTTAATTTGTTTCAGTCTCTACTCCTCTGGTATAACCAACTCACCAAATAATTCTGGTTGAGTTCCTAAGAGGATTTGGAAATGCCATCCACCATCCATGTATTTATGGTCAAAGCATAATAGCCTTCCTCAGTACCTATCCATCACCCATCCTGATGGCCGAGTATCAAGGATGATGTTTTTGCTCTCAACTGCTCTAACTAACCACTTTTGTGACTTTTCTCACATTGTTGGCTAATGTGGTGCATTTATAGTGTGATTCTCTCACTAGAGGCCCCAAACATTTACTTACATGTTGGCCATTTATGTGAGTTCTATGATGAAAATTTGTGTACACATACCTTGAACTATGCACTGTCACATTCAATGCTGAAAATGGTCCCCTCCTACATCCAAACACGTTTGTACACGTCACTCCAAATTCTGGAATACTTTCATTAAAGTCTGCTCAATAATGGCTTCAATCTCTTGATGTATAGCATCTTTCAACTCTGCAATTGTATGTGGTCTATTTCTGTATACCTTTCCCTTCAGACATCCCCTCAGGAAGAAGTCGGGTGCTGTTAATTCAGAAGATCTTGGTAGCCAAAGAGTTTTTGAGATGACTCGATCTTCAAAAAAGCTTTCAATTTCCCTCATGCTTGCACGTGACGTGTGACTTGTTGCACCATCTTGTTGGAAATATCCGTGAGTTAATTCATCATCTATTAACTGATTGACAAAGTGAATGAACATTCTAATGTATTCTTCAGTGTTTACAGTATTCTCATGAAAAATAGGACCTATAATATGCCTATGCAACACTGCGCATGACACTCCAATTTTCTGTGCATGTAGAGGTTCTGTATGTAGGGCATGATGATTTGTTTGTACCCATATATGAGTGTTCTGAGAGTTTACGCTTCATCTGTGAACCAAGTAAAGTCCAAAATACCAGGATTCTGATTAATAAAGGTTTGAAACCATACACAGAACTGCACACGTTTTTCATGGCCCATCGGTTGCAATTCTTGAACACATGTCACACGGTAAGCATGGAGGTTTTCTTTCTTAGAGCTCTTTGGCACGCAGAATATGGAACATTCATTTCCTGGGAAAGTCGTCTCAAGGATTTTGATGGTGATGCTTGTAATCACTCCTTTACTTCTTCCATTACACCCACATTCATTTTCCGGCTGCCTGCATGCTGTGTGATCAAGGTTTCAGTCATCTTTAACTTTGTTACCAATTTCTGAATAAAACATTTTGAGGGCACATGTCGTGTACCAAAGTCAGGCCAAAATGCTCTTTGACATGATTTAAATGAACCCGTTTGTCAGTAGTTGCTGCTTCCAAGCCAACACTGGAGTATAGCACATGGAGACGTTCATGTAACTAAGCAAAGCCAAGGTCAGTGGAATAGTCAAAGCCTATTGGGAGAGATGTGGCACTACATTACATTGTTCAAGGTATGTGTACACAAAGTTTTATCACAAAACTCACATAAATGGCCAACATATAGGCAAAAGTTTGGGGCCTCTAGCGAGAAAATCACACTGTATTTGATAATAGATTTAAGTGGCATGGATGTAATACTAGGAAAGGTGGTGATGATTATGATGATATTGATGACAACGATCTACTTTTATCACAGTTATTGTGGTTATTGTCCATTATAGGTAACTACTGATAAGCAACTGTAAGCTCAATTGCATTTGCGTGAGGTTTTAACTTTATCATCATCATCATCATCATCATCATCATCATCATCATCTCAGCAGCAGCACCACCACCACCACTAGTTTTTCATGTAACCAAACTGTTTACTGTGACACTTTCTATACAACATTCTTTGTCATGTGTCACAGAAGGGTGCTTATCTGAATTACTTCTCCAATGCTGTCATAAATGGCCTAAATAAAGTATCTCGATTACTGTTACGTAACAAAATCTGATAAGCATATTATTTTTCTGGCTGGGTTTGTTATTTAAAAATATGAATGTTTAATGAATTAAATCATAAGTCATGGTCCTATGCAATGAAGGACCAGGACTTTGATCCTCCTTGATGATATGTTCTAGAGATTCTTTCACTTGATCATGGTCAAAATATAAAAGACATATTCACTTCCATCAACACATTTGCACATAAGAGCAAAGTAGTAGCAACCGAGAAGTGAGAAAATGCTGTAAAATTACTGGATCTGACAACCGTGCTTGTTGAAGTCTGGCAGTGTTTGGCACCAAAACAACCTTGTTTGGTAGTCCCCTTCTAGGTACAAAGGTTGCTATGTCCTATCCACAACTATACACACACATGTCACAGTCATATGGATGAATGGAGGTAGATCAAGTGATCAGTACTTTCTCCTGGTAATACTGTGCACACATAGAAGAGACACATATGAATTGAATATGAGTCAATGTATTCATATCGAGCCAGATTAATGTTTAGATCTCATATTTTATATTGCACAATATTCTCAACTTATCCAGTTAACAGTTCTGTGTTCAGTTTTGGAATGAATGAAGTACACAATTACAGAAGTAGCTATTGCTTTTCTTTTCTTTCTTTTTAATCTTTTTGTTTATGCTTTATATTTTCTTATATAGGATTAGGCTAGAAAAACAGCTCAATGCTCACAACATATGCATATGTGGACATAAGTTTAGATGCTTTATGGATGCTCCTGGAATATATTTTAAAAAATATTTAAAATTTAGATTTAGTTGCTTTAGTTATTCCTTTGCAATAAGTAAGTTTAATTTCAGATCAACTAACATGATAATGGTGGGCTTTTTATAGCCTACCTGTGGCTTCTTATTTGATAATTTAGTAAGTGAGGAATATCTGTTTCAGCTCAAATTTGAAGAAGATCTACAAATTACTGCTATGTATTCAGGTGAAGGCGAATGTGTTGCTTTAAATCCCAAAATGTATCCTATAGGAAATGTTGAGGATTGGCTATCACAGGTCAGATTTACTTTCTCATAATGTATTTTATGTTTCCATGCAATAAATGGCAATTATATAATATAAAAACAACCGTATAATTACAGGATGCAGTCAGCTCACTTAAATCAAAATAATTTTAAGTATGACAATGGTTAATAACATTTAAGAATATGTTACAATCGGATTACTTTTTCTACTTTCTATCATTTATTTTTATATCTTTTCTCTCTTCTGCATACTAATCTTATACAACTTTACTTTCTTTCTACTTGATATTTGCAGAAATGGTATCATTACTCATTTTGTTGTAGATGTAAGGGGATACAGAAGGCTGAAGCAGTGGTCAAATCTTTAAAAAGCGGTTGCTTTAAAATTCACTCTTTGCATGACATCATGAGAAGCATATAATGCTTACTTATCACTTCAAAAGAAGAGTGATAAAGTGTTTCAGACTAATACGTACAAAGTCTCAGAAATGATTAATGCCATAACAAATTTGACATAAATTGTGTTTAAACAACATCTAAATTTTTTGTGCATTATCTTTTGGTCTGTGGTTTATAAATAACACAAAATTATACAAAATTCATTCAGAATGAAGAGGACTTCACAGGCTATTTCAAGAAAATTCAATATATACATTTTATTTGTTATACAGATATCTTAAACATATCAATTTTAATAAAAATTATTGGATGCATCTTTTGAAAACCAAAGTAACAAACATTTTTCTATGTAAAGGGTAGTTTGAGGTGGGAGTATTTTATTCAAAATCTTTACCTCACATGCTTGCAAAATAACAGTGAACTGTCAGTGGAAGCAAAAAGTAATAAATAATTCACAAAACTGAGTAACAAAATTTGACTTTTGTCATTGCCAAGAAACAAAAGGTCATTTTACCCTACCTGTGTGTGTGAATTCAAATTTGAAGTCCAACATTTCTTATCACCTACCATTCATTTTATTTCTTAAAATAACAGTATATAATATATAAATAAATACAATTTTTGTAACCACAGCTCATGAAAATATAACAGTATCAATAATTTACATTTTGGAAAATTTGATACTGGTTGGTCTAATCAAGTAAGCATCATATTAAGCTGTAAGACTAAGGCTATCCAAAAACTTTAAACTGGTCAGCTTCCTATACTATCATTTACCATGAAGTGTTTGTTACCTCTCTGATAAGTTGTGTATTATAATGTAACATTAATAAATATTTACCTAATGCATTTAGGTTGAAGAAACTATGAGAAATACTGTTCGTGTGACAATGGGTGATGCATTAGTTGATATAAAAGTAAAACAACGTAAAGTTTGGGTACTGCTGTGGCCAGGACAAGTAGTGATTGCTGGTAGTCAAACTGCATGGACGGCGCTAATTGAAGATGGTTTAAGACAGGCGAAACTCGCTCAGAATTTTAAAATTATGCTAAAAATGGTAAATATACAGAGTTTGCAGTATATTTCTTTCATTAGCCACCACCTTTACATTTTTGGGCATTACATTCCTTGAAAAATCTAAGTCACTTACCTTACTCTTCTATTTAACATTCATTCCTGTATAACATTCATTCATTTTGTTCATTTTGTGTGGGGAATGAATACTCACTCCTCCAAATCAAATTAAAGGATTAAAAAAATGCAAAAGTCTCTTTAAATGATTGATTTACTTTGTACAACATCTAATCTCTCTTTTCCAGCATTCCAAATACCGAGATACTAAGTTATTTTCAAGAATGGCTAAACTTACTCACCCTAGAAAATAACAGAATTGAAAAATACTAAGCTTAACAAAAATCTATATCACTCAAGACTTTTTTTGTTTCAGGAGCAAATTCTATAAATGGGAAACATGTTTAGCGATCGATAACCATCTATCTCCATTTTTGGAAAATCACATCAGCCACTTAGAGATAACATCACTAAAGCATTTCCTCATATAAAGGGTCTTTCAACAAGAGTGTCCTATCTTTAACATGTGATAGCTGCCGTTGTTATTGAGTTACAGCAGTAATTTTTTTCATGTGGTTACAGTTGTTGACAAATAGTCATGGAACGCTACAGCATTCAGCAACGCGTAGAAATTGTGAAAATTTATTATCAAAATGGATCATCTGGTCGCCAAACCTTCCGTGTATTGCGTAAAGTTTACGGTGTGCATATTCGTCCCTGCGAGAGAACAATTCGGCGTTTGAGCGATAAATTTGAAAGAAGTGGTTCTGTCAGCGATCAAAGAACGCCTGCACTTAATCGACGTAAGCGCTCCAACGAAATAATAGACGCCGCTCGTGAGAGTGTACGCGAGAACGGAAACAAATCAATTGCTCGTCGGGCGCAAGAGTTGGGGCTTTAGCCGACCACAACTTGGCGAATTCTGCATCTGGACTTGAAGTCTCACACTTAAAAAATGGTGTTAACTCAAGAACTAAAGCCCAACGACCATAGGTTGCGCTGTGTTTTCGCTGACTGCGCTATAGAGCAATTGGAAGCTGACCCGGATTTTTGTCGAAAAATCATCTTCAGTGACGAATCCCACTTTTGGATGGATGGTTGTGTTAACAAACAAAATTGCCGCTATTGGAGCAATCACAATCCAATGCAGATTCAAGAACGACCACTTCATCCCCAAAAGGTTACTGTGTGGTGTGGATTTTGGTATGGTGGAATCATTGGTCCATATTTTTTCCAAGATGAAGATGGAGAAGCAAAGTAAAGTAAAGTATTTATTCACCCATAGATATTGTTATTACATGTTTCAGGCTTCGTCATAGTATTAGCATATTATCTAATATACAATTTGACATATCACTTATACAACTTTATTTATTATTTGACTTGTCACTATATAATACAAATAGCAATTTTCAATCGAATCACATATATTATAAAATATTATTTACAATTTTGGCTTATCATTTAAACAACGCCACAAAAAAACGATTACAAGATACTATTTACAATTCAACCTATACTTACACTCTCATAAACATACATTTGTTATAGAAGGATTAGCAATCAATTCACAATTTGGCATATTACTTATACAATCCCTATTTAGAAAGCTCTGTCAATGGAGAAAGATACCGGGTTCTTATAAGGGACTATTTTTGGCCTCAATTGGATGGTATGGATCTCAGAAACATCTGATTCCAGCAGGATGGTGCCACATATCATACTGCTCTCGAAACAATCGATCTTTTGAAGGAGAAATTCAGAGGTTTCATCATTTCCCGTGGCAATGATGTTAACTGGCTCCGAAGTCATGTGGTTTAACGCTGTTGGATTACTTCTTGTGGGGTTATGTTAAATCTCGAGTTTATGTCAACAAGCCAGAAACAGTATATGATCTTATGAATAACATCACGGTGTTATTCGTGAAGTTGGGCCTAATTTACGCTCTTCTGTCATTGAAAATTGGGTCAACCGTATACGCGCAACCCAACGAAGTTGCGGCGGCCACTTAACTGATGTTCTCTTCCACACGTACCTAATGACATTAATTATATTACAAAATAAAAAAAGAAATAAATCTCTATCATTTATAGAACGTGTTTTATTAAGTTCAAAGATAGGATACTCTTGTTGAAAGACCCTATATTTAAGTTCTGGTATAGATAAGTAGATTCTGTGTTTGCTGTAGTACCTACGTGAAAAAAATCTTAGTTGTTAGATTCACATGACTATCTCTACCCACTCTCAATTATTTTTATATAGCTTCTACAATCTATTCTTATGCAAGCTTATTCTTTTGTCTACTTCATATTAATCCAGATAAACATTTGAGATATAGTTTTATTATACATTTCATACAAGAGGGATAAAAGAGACTGAATCAATATTTAGATGTTTAAAAGCATCGCTATGGATTTAAAATTCTATACTCTTTCTAGGAATCACAAGAAACAAATGAATAGTGACAGGACTTTAAAAAAATTACAAAGTATTGAACGACTGAAACTAATATTAACAGATATTTCAGAAATGGCTGATGCCATAAAACAGTTATTTAAAATAAGTTGTGTGTTTTATAGAGATCTACATTTTTGTGTAGTGTGTTTTTGTCTATCTTTAAATGTTTACCAATTATACAAAATTCCTTCCAAATGAATCGGATTTCACAGGCTATTTCTAGAAAATTCAAGATATACATTTTATATGCCATGTAAATATCTTAAATATATGGTATTTTAATTAAAATTGTTAGAGTTGTTTTTGAGAAATGTTGGAATATAGGTAAATTCATTTTAAAGAGAAGCTAGCGACATCTATATATAGAGATGTGAAGTTGTGCAGTAGAGTGATGCTGTTGTGTTGTGAGCGAAAGTACTAGGAACATGTCGGTTGCAGTAGGAACATGTGGGTTGCCAAGCAAGCACGCTGCCTTTTATAATTTTTTATCAGTGATTGTGAATAAATGTGTTATTATGTAAACTTGTGTTTCTTAAGTGATCTACAACCTCTGAGAGGATACGTTATTCTCTATTCTCACAAGAAAATAAAGAAAACATGAAAAAGTGTTCCATGTAAGTGGTAGATTGGGGTGGAGAAGTTTCTTATAAACCTTTGTGTTGCATCTTTGGAAGATACTGAACTTAAATACCAAGTTTGGTATTTATCTTTTATTTTTGTGTTGTGCTCTTTAAACACACAAACACATAAACATGCCTAGGTATGCACGCATGCATGTATGCATAGGTCCATACACACACACTCAATGAGTTGAAGTACTACAAACCCACAATTGAAATAGCTTAAGTTCACAGTACAACTTTTACTAGTATTGAAATCATAACTGGCTAAAATGCACTAAAGCGCTCATTTTGAGAGTTGGTGTCTGACAGGATAGTGACCAAACTCAGAAATGTAGCATGATGTTGCCAATATCTGCAATGTAATATATATATATATATATATATATATATATATATATATATAGTATGTTAATGACACTGTCAATTGCCAAGTTCACATCACCGCCTCTGGTGTGTCCAGAATTTCATCCCACAGAAGTTCTTTTACACGCTAGTAAATCTATTGATATGGGGCTGTCAGTTTTAAACACACTTAAAAACCATCTGTCTGGGCTGGATTTGAACCATGACCTAGGAATCAGAATGCTAGTGTCTAACTGAGCGATCCAGACCAATATATGCAACTATTCACCAGGCATAATTTCTCATGTACATGGTGAGAAAGCATGTTCACAAGTGCCCAAATAATGCAACTGACTGCCTCTGTAATCTGATGGTTAGCATGCTAGTTTCCAAATCCAGAGGTCCCGGGTTCGATTCCCGGCTGGAAGGTGGGAATTCTTCTTTAGCCAGGATTGTTTCTATCCTCCCTGGGATGGAAATGTGAATGAGAGTGTCAATATGTGTGTGAATTTAATGTAACTATGAAAATTGTCATCATTTCTAATGCTACCCATATGGCCTGTGGCCTTCAGGGGATACCTCATTCCACCAAGCGATGACTGGACCCATTTCTGAGGTGGACCCAACCAGTGGGCGGAATCTATTGCCTCCAATGGTAGGGTGACAATGAGGATGGCAGTGGAATAGCAGGACCTACAGCTTTTACCATTGAGCTCCGAACCATGTTGAGCCTTAGGAATACTTCACATGAGCAAGTCACAGATGAAGGCATGGATTGAGCAACTTAAAATCGTCACCCCAGAGCCGGGAATTGACACCGGATCCACAGTATGAGAGCCAGAAATGAAACCACTGCGCTATCTCGGCATTCCTACTGTAATACTGACCCAAACATGAACATCACTATAAAATGAGTGATCATCATTGTTGCAATGAGCAATTGTTCCAAAGGTAAAAGGCCGCTGATATGACCTGAGATGTTAAAGGCAGCATAGAAATGAAAAAAAGGAAAAAAAAGAAGTAATAACCAGTAAGCAACAAATGATATAGAGGGAGTGATGGATAACAGCAAAAATAAATGAATAACTGCAAGCTGAAATTAAGACCTTAACATGGAGAATGAATACAATCAATACACTGGTAATATTGCTATGGTTATTATAGCAGTAGACTTCTCAGGCTCACTTGCTTTTCAGATTCCAGCTCAAAATTAGCAAGTAGTTCTGACTTGTGTAAGAATGGTGATAAGCTGACTGAAAGGAGTGACTTAAAATATGAATTTCCTAATTTTATATATTAAATTTCAGTTTTTACTGTCTAAACTTGATCATTCATTCTGATTAAACCCCCTTGAAATAAGAAAAGGTTCTGTCTTTGCCTCTGACATTTTAGAAATATCAGATATAAGCGATGGAAACATCAATAGTTGCAACACAATTTTGAACCTATCATCACAAAACAATGTAAACACAATTAGGTACTAAAACAAGCAAAAAGATTAATAGAGATAACGATAATGGAAAAAATATACATTTTCAAAAACCAGGATTCTAATTAACTTTGATGTCCGCTCACCAGACTGCTTCTAAGATTCATCTGGAAGATACCAAACGCTGTCAAAGGAAGTCATCATGTTGAAGCAGTTCTGGCTAGCAGTTGGTCTCAAGCTCAGAAGTGGAGCAAATGCTTCCAAAACTAGAATGTGTGAATAACAAAGTAAATGAAGTTTGTAAACATCAGGCTTATCATTTACTTATCATTCATGCTCTAATATTGCCAGAAATATTAAAATAGCTACTGGATATCCCTAGGCAGCAGGAAATGGAATGGGAGATGCTTATAGGACCAACACAGTACTTGTTATGTTTAGCCAGGCCTGCAGGTGAAGTACATAAATACATCTCTGGATGCCAAAAGTGGAGAAGGAAACTGCAATTTTGTATGCTGTTCTGAAAAAACTTCTGCTGCCAGTTATGATTCATAACATTCATAGGGGACACTGAATTTTGGTGAAATGTTCCAATAATGTTCCAGCCAAACCAAGCAGGATGGCTCAGGCAGCAATGTCTGTGGCCCACATTTGGGAGATCCCAGGTCGATCCCCAGTGACCACACTCTGAAAAATGAGTTTTTTCATGGTTTCCCCGAGTCGACAGGCAGATCCTGGGGTGGTACATCTTCTACCATGACTCTCCTCCCCCTCATTTCCTGTACCCATCATCTTCCTTGTCATTTGTTTCAGAATTTTAGGACCACGGCAGTGTTCAGTGAGTTGCAGCTGGGCAGTGGCTCGCTCTGTATAATGGTTTCTTCCCTGGCATCGCTGGATACCACTCAGTTAAGCCTCTCCTTCAAGTGAACTCCATCCCGTGGACTCTGGAGGTTTATGGGCAGGGACTAGGCATTGTTGGATGCATTCTATCTGGAAAGTTAGCGACCCCATTCATGCTTGCGCCCGTCAGTATCTGGATCTGGTCGCTCTTCAGGTCTCTCCCCTCATCCCTGCCTCCCAGGGATCATGTTAGAAGCAAAAAGGGTGTTATTGCCTACTTGTGGTGCTCTATTCCAGTTCTGGGGCCCCTTCATGATACATACCTTTACCTTTACCTTTCAGCCAAGTTTTGATAGATAATTAGTTCTGTTTCCTTGTGAGTATTATTTCCTTCAAAATAAGCATTTTTGGATCACTCTGGCATGTTTAGCAGGTCAGTTTTCTGGTAGATCTTGTTTAACTCATTGGATTAGACAATTCTTGATTAATATTTTATATAAATTTTTCCTTAATCCTAAGTATCTAATTTAAATTTTTAATTTTTACATGAATTCCAATAAATATCTTGAAAAATGAATTTACTTTATTTTTTTTATTTAAGTTGGATGATTTGCGAGAACTGGTAAAGAGTCCTTTGAAGCCAGTGGAACGTCAGGTACTTTCTGCACTTATTGTTATTGAAGTACATGCAAGAGATGTAACAGAAAAGCTGATAGATGTGAAAGTGAAGGATATGAATGATTTTGAGTGGACTAGCCAGCTAAGGTAGGTAGCGATTTTATTAGTATGTAGATCCTATGGGGTGGTGTAGTGGGCTGGTGCTTAGTGTTTTGGTTCCCAGCTATAGAATGCACATGAGTTTGAGCTCACCTGTGAGGATGTGGATTTTTTTGCCCAAGTGTAGGACTGGTGTCTGCTCAGCATTGTGAGGAATTTGAGGAACTGTGACATGTATGTAGGTCAAGAGAACCAATATTCTGGCAGGGGGAAGCATTGCTTGGATGATTGTCCACCTCTGCCACATATGTGTGTATGAGGCTGACAGCTGGGTCATTCGGACCAGGGCTACCATGTTTCAAATGCTTATTCTTAGTATCCAGAAGAAAAGTAGTAAAATAATGCGTTGAAAGCCAAATTAAACTAAATAGAAGTCAAACAAAATAAAAGAAGATAAGTGAAGCAAGCAAGAAGAAGAAGAAGAAGAAGAAAATGAAATGATGTAAAAAAAGAAAGTTAGATAACTAAGGAAAGCAGGTGTAAACAAATACATTAACAGAATATGCAATATGCAGTATTTGTAAGTACATTTATGACAATTTCCATAACACAAAAGCTTGATTATTGATTATCCAAAGGACTGATCTATAGATAAAGTATATTAAAGGTTGCATGATTAAGAATTTCTGAGAATTTCAGTGTTATGTATATATACTAATGAATCTGAACCCTACTAACAAACTTTCACAACTTGTTCAGGAACTTTTCTAGGTATTTTGATACCTGTTGTCTCTTGTGGCTCATTACTGGATAATTTAATTGTTTTCATTTTGTAATAATTCAACCACTTTTGTGCCTGCTTACTTGGAATAAGATTGTTTCCAAATAAAGCACAAAATTTGCCTGCTGTAGAGCATGTTTACATTACGGTCTACCACCAATTAATCAATTAATCATCATCTCCTGACAATTGCAATTATTTATTTTTAAGGATAGATAACCAAATATTATAAAAATGACATGAAAACAGCCCAAATTACACTATTAGAGTGTTTAAAGTAATTGTTAAAAATTTCAACATGATCATGATAAACTCCACAGCAACACTCCATGGACTGTTGCACATGCTCTAGCATCCCAGGAGAATTGGCACACATCGTCAGCAGCTGCTACAATCCTAGCAACCAGGTCCATATTAGTAACTAGCAACAGGAGTCATGTACACTAGGCTCTTCATGTGACCTCAGAAGAAGAAGTCCATGGGTGTCGAATCTGGTGACCAAGCTGACCATGGAGCAGGACCACCACGGCCAATCCATTTATGCTCGAACTGTTCATGAAGGTATTCCCAAATATTCACTGCAAAATGTGCTTGCACCCCATCATGTTGAAAACACATATGCAAGTAAACTATTAGCACGTCTTCCAAAAAAGTGTGGGAGGCCATGTTGTAGGAACATTTTGTAGATTGCTCTGTCACATAGTAAACAAGGCCCAATCACAGAATCATTAACTATACTAACCAACAGAACTGAGCATGAGTTCAAACCTGGTTCCAGACCACACTGAAAGGTTGTGGTCTGTTTGGAAGCAGTGATATTCTGAGTAAACAGATACAATGTTGAGTTAAACAAACAAACAAAATTAAATTACTCAGTAAAGAACAACTGGAGACCTTATATCAAAACACTCAGTAAAGATCCCTGAACAATTTCTGAAAGTTTGTCGATAGAGTTCTGATTCATCCTATATAGATGCAGAATGTTAATGAGCTACCTCACAATTGTTTTGGAGAGTGTAAAGGTTCCTTACAAAAACAATGTAGGATAGAGAATTTATGGTGCTTGTTCAAGTTTCAAAGCTATGGCTTTAAGGTCTAAAGAACCAGTGTATCAGTAACTTATGAAGCTTATAATTGAAACTAACACTGCCCAATAAAAAGCTAAAGGTGAGAAATTCTCTTTTGCCTAATGGATATTATGAATGAATATATTTATTTACATAACGGTATACATACACAGATCTGAATCAATTGCATAGTTCTGCACTATACATGCTGTTATAATACATAGAATAGTAAGAAAGATTAATAATAATAATAATAATAATAATAATAGTAAAAATGACCAAAAAACATAACAAAACAAACACACAAGAAAACACTATTGCATGAAAAAAGTGAAACATATTCAAATATAGCATCTTAAATATAAACACACCACAGGTCAATGGTAAACCATATTCTGATGCATTATTATGCCCTATTATAGTAAACAAAGAACAGATAAAAGAATAAATATACGCAACACTAAGTGGAGTAAAACAGAAATGACATTAAAAAAATAAAACAACAATACCAACGTTTAACTGCTCTTACACCCCTGCTTCACTACTATCAATCATCTCAGATCTCTTGTCATCCTCCATGGTGTAGTGGTTACCATGCTAGCCTTTAGTTCCCGAGGTCGCGGATTCAAACCTGGCGGAGGGCGATGGATTTTTTCGGGCATAAAAATCTTTAGCATGGCTTACTTCGGAAGGGAAGTAAAGCTGGTGGTCCCGTGTCATAGATTTATGGCATGTAAAAGAACCTCAAGTCTGATAAAGAGGCCTCTGAGCAAAATTACCATCTTTCATGCTCAATATAGAATGAGACACTAAGTACCACAGCAGTTAAAGAGTATCCATAAATAAAATTTAATTTAATTTAATTTAATTCTCAGATCTCAACTGTTTCACCTTAAGTAGAAATGTGCCTATTCCTTCCATGTCTTTCTTGCCTGCCAGTACATCTTGTTTACCCTTAACTCTCTATTTGAAGTGATAAAGGATTGAGGTAAATATTTTCCCTCTATTCCTCTGTAACCCTACAGCTTGCCAATATATGCAACCATGACTCTTCCTCCTCACAAATGGAGCGGATTCTCCTACCACTTTCATCAGTAATTTTTATCATCTGCCATGCTCCCAGTCTAAGCCACGTGATCCCCTGTCTAATGAGTCTGGTGCCCATTCTGATATATTGCTCCACTCAGATTTTCAGATTTTAGCCCAGACTGTACTTGCAATGAGACCTTTTCCTGACCCCCATCCAAATGTTGGATTGACATCAATAAAACATGGCCACTGCTACCAAGTTCCATTCCTGTTATCACTGCCTTTTTTCTGAAGTGTTTACCAACCTTTGAAATTAAACGGGATCTCAGTCAATTAAATTGACTGACAATAATTATTTCCTGCTGTTGAAAGATTTGCTTTAAACAATTCTAAATAATAAAAATTCATTGTTTATTGTTGTTATCAAATTAAAATTAAATTAAATTGCGTTTTATTTATGGATGCTCTTAAACTGCTGTGGTCCTTAGAGTCCCATTCTATATTGGGCGTGAAAGACCGGAAATGTTTCTCAGAAGCCTCTTTATCAGGCTTGAGGTTCTTTTACGTGTCGTAAATCTACAACATAGGACCACCAGCTTTACTTTCCTTCCAAAGGAAGCCATGTTAAGGATTTTTATTCCCGAAAAAATCTATCGCTCTCCGCTGGGTTTGAACCTGCAACCTCAGGAATAAGAGGCTAGCATGATCGTTGATATCCACAAGGAAACACAATAATCATTCTTTACATCAAACAGCAAGTCTATAATACTGAGCCACACGTGCCCTATATAGTTATCCATTATTTATTGAAGTATGCCAAATAAGATGTTTAAATGTTTTGTTTCCGTTTGTGTGGGACATTTGCCTTCATTTGTTTATACAGTTGGTGTGTTGTTTTTGTACTGTAGCTACCTAACAGAGAAAAAAAGTACAAATGAACTATTATTCAGCATATTTTATACTTAGCAAACCTCAATAAAAAGGCTTTGCTGTGGAAACGTGAATGAGCATTGTTTATTTTTACATTTTAACTTATATTCCACAGAAATAACAGTAGTAACAGCACTTCTTATTATACATACTGAGACTGCATGTGCTAAATTACCAGCAGGCTGTCATGAGTGCATCCTGGCCCGTCCGTGGGGTGGGGCTAATGGACGTTCTGCTTCAGAACAATAGTCGAGCAGAACAAAATCTCATTATGTGCCACTTCCAGTTTGGGTAATTGCATCCGGTTAGAGCAAGAGCGAAGTGTGTGGGCAATGTTCATTCGTTGTAAGTTGGGGCAAGCCATGTCACCTTGATTGCTATTGGTTGCCACATCCCCTAACTCTAGTGTGGCTGGGAGTGCTGTTCATGGATTAGTCCAGCTGATTTTTTTAAAGACTTTTCATATGCATTTTATATCACCCAAAATCAACACTTTTCTGGAATACAATACACACCAGTGAGGCAGAAAGGTCATTGCACCATGACCAGCAACCATTGAAGAGCAATCTTGCTACCTCTTAATCACTACCAGCGCCTTGTTCTCATGTCACCCTGCAATCCCCATCCTGACTAACAAGCAGTTAAACCATTATGTGAAGGTATACTTAGTAGCATTCCTCAGGCTGTCCTCAATGCTTCTTTGTAGTTGTCATTGGATGCTAATACACGGCTGTCAAGGAGCACTATGCTATCTCCTGACCAACATACCAACCTAATTCAGAACTGTCATTTTGAAACATTATTTCCTTTCTATATCTTGTGGTGAGCATGCACCAAAATCACTTGGGAAGTGCAAGTGGAAAAAAATTAGGTAGACTGCATTGGCTAACCAATAACATTAGCCAGCACCTTCAGCGCCCTAGAGGCTCTGCTTTCAGGAGCCAGCATGCCCTCAATATCAGCAGAGGCCGACCTTTGCTGCAGTAATACAAAGACCTGTGCGTGGACCTAGAGCGTCTTGTACCCCCAAACAACAACCTTCAGCTGCACAAATACCAGCTCCAGCTATTCCCACAGTCAGGGTCAAGAGGAGTTGGGTCACCCAGAAGCCGGACTCAGATTCCGAGGCTGCACAGGGACATGCTGCTCCCATGATTCCGCGTTAGCTGAGGCGCAAAAAGGTCAATGGAAGACTGGCAATCCAACGCTATCCTCCACCCCCTCCACAACAGAGCTCCCTTCTCTCTCTGTCCCACAGCTGTCAGAGGTGCTAAAGTGGCTGCAGCAGTTGCTGCAGAACTGCGTCAGCGCATCTGTGGCCTGTTGGTCAAATTCCTGTCCACCAGCGCCTGGCCACCAAAATGGTTATTGCTGTGGAGGGGCTCACACCACTGACCAGCATATCCAGGTCACCCAGAATTGCAAATATAAATAGGTCTCATATCTCATTTCGATGTACATTCTGGAATGCAAATGGACTATCTGATCAGAGCAACCTTCTGTATTTTTCGAGTTCATACTCTAGGCATTATCTTAGTTGGGGAAACACATTTCTGCCCAGACATCCACTTCCACATTCCGAGCCATAACTCTCTCAGGACAGATTGGATGGGCCGCCTAAGGCTCACAGCCAAAATATATTCTACTGATCTGTCCAGTTCCCACAGCTTCAAATCCTAGAGACATGGCTGCTTATGTGGACCTTGACAGCACCGAACTCATAATGATATCAGCATATCACCCACCTCAAATCGGTTAGTAGATACTTCTTAAGTACCTTTCCATCTTAGCCTTGCATCCTATACTGTCTGGGGACTCAATGCCAAGCATCAGTCAATTCTTGCTTGGAACCTGGGCTTTATGAATACTAGCCATTTCCTGCTATCTTTTAACATTAATTTTATGCTACTTAAATCTCAATAGCCTTGGTACTTACATCAAGCTTTTCAGAAAAATGGCTATGGTCTGAAGAAAATATGTCAAGCAGTGCATCGAAGAACATCAAATAGGATAGAGAGGACAAGACACAGAACAAAGCATTCCGATTTTGAATACACACAGTCAAAGATGATATTGGAAAGCTACTGGAAAGCCCTAACTTTAAATTAATTTAAATCCCACCAGCAAACTAAAATACTGACTCAGATCAGTTAGGGACAAATGGGAACCTCTTCCCACACAGGGGTTTACCATATACCATAAGCTGTGGTCAGGTATATATTGATGACTGCCAAGCGCAGCATAAATTTCAGGTTAAAAGAACATAGAAGCAGTTGCAGACTGGACAGCACAAAAATCAGCAGTAGCAGAGCATGTTGATGTGCCATAACATTAAATTTAATGAGATGTAAGTCCTTAACACTACACTCTTATTATCATGCTAGACTTTACTGTGAGGCTATTAAGATTTACAAACATAATCATAATTTTAATAGAAAGCAAGAGTAGCTATTATTCATTAAGTTCCAAGCAAGTAAACAAGAAAGCAGCATGTTGCAGGCTGAAGGCCAGCCCAAGAGAGTGTTATGAAACATACCTACCTGTAATAGCTTTAACTGCTGGTCAGAAAGTACGAGGGTTATAGGCTGGTAGTTGTGAATGAGATAGGGGGAATCACAGGAGTAGCAAGATTGCTTGTCGATGGCTGCTGGTCAGAGAGGAATTGCTATTCTGAATCACTGGTGTGATGTGATTTTTAAATTTTGTATTTAATTTGGGATTGCTATTGTGAATTTTGAAATCTAAGCACCTCTTGGAGGGTTGCATAAGGACTCAATTTTAGCTACTGGTAGAGTTACTCTTTTGTTACTATGGACACCCGCAATCCATGAGAGGAACCTGGTGTAACCTCAAGTGGATGTTCTGGAGTTATAATCCCAAGAAACTAAACTAGGGTGCTCTAGTGGAAAAGAGTCATAGAATTTTGTGGCCAGGAGTCTAATTTCATCCTCCACACATAGTAGAGGTGAGCCTTCATGAAGCAGTCTCAAGAGGAGCAGCCCACTGAGTAAATGACCCTGAGATGTTTATTGTGTGTCCTTTGCAGCCATGACAAACTGGAGTCTGCAGCCATGCCCTAGATCTCGCAGGTGCACAGTAGGACAGGAGTTATTACAGCTCTGAATAGACGTAACTTTAGAGGTACTGGCATCCCTAACCAGAGTAGCCGTCTAGCTTCACTCCCAAGTAGGTGATGGTATTTGTCCACTTATTCCTTTGTCAAGACAGGTAAATGAGGTGCAGTCAGTGTGGAAGTGGTGCTTCATTAGCAAAATGCATGGCTTTTGTCTGAAATTATGGATATCCCAGTGCTTGCACCACTCAAAGGTAATGCAGAGTTGTGTCTGAATGGGATGATAGCTTTGTAGATATTCTTGTTTGTACAGAATAACAACATTTCATCAGCATATTGACAATGAATGAGGCATTTGGAGGCTGAGGGTCAGCTCGAGAGAGTAGCATACCTATCCTTGATAGGGTTTAATTGCATATTTGATGAGATAGGGTTTACTGGGTGGGGAGTGATATTGAGGCAGAAGGGATTAAAGGAGATAAAAAATTGTTCCTTGATGTCTGCTGGTCAGGGAGCAGTGGCCAGGGAGATAGTTGGAGGTGGGGAGATTTTCTTAAAAATCTTTGTGTTGCATCCTTGGAAGATACTGTAATCAAATACCAAGATTGGTATTTATCTGACTTTTCATTTTTGAGTTATGCTGCACACATGCACGTGCGCACACACACACACACACACACACACACACACACACACACACACACAAACACACACACACACACACGCAGTGTACATGCTTACAAAAATGCTTTATTTGGATTTAAGGGGCCTCAATATATGTATTTTCAGTGAAATTTTGGTATCGAATTTTTGGGTGGAATACAATACCCTCTCTACCTGCTATGTATGTGCTAGAGAAAGTAATAAGTATGTCGCTTTTATACAATATTTGTGTAATGAAGCCCACCACTCTATGCAAGAATTTATAGCGAACAACATGGTTAAGTGATATAAGATTTCCTGTGACAATGTATCTCAAGTACAGTACTATTCTTTAAAGCTAGTTCACTCATATCTGTAAATAAGTAATATTTTTAATGAGATCAAGAATTTCCTATGCTAATTCTAGTATTCTCATTGACATAGTATTGTGATTTTGTCCAGTTTTTCAGCTGTCACTTCACTCAGTTCTCACTGTCACTGTTTTGAGCTGGTTCAACTTTCACTGGGGTTTCACTTAGTTCACACTGCTACTTAATTAGTTCAATTTCCCCATCATTTAACATTCTTTGTGATGGAACATCTTCTTCTGAGCAGTTCACTTGCTGGGCAGCCTGAATACAAATCTTCTATAGTCTTTTGCTCTTAGTAGCACTTGCTGCACATCACAGCAGTCATCACCAACTCACTTGAAGAACCACACTTGATGTCACAGTAGATATGCGTTCACCAACTTGCTTACTCACTCACTGACTGACTCAACTGACTCCTCTCATGAAAGCAATGGAATCTTCCAATGAACATTCTAGAACTATCTGCACACATATTTTGGAGACAGGGGAAAAGAAACTTCTAGAAGATTCTGGAACATGACTCTCACTGAACATGATTTGTATTTCTATATCTTCCAGTCTTTTCCTTGCCTTTTTCCAAAACTTTTTCACTTTATTTTCTCTCCTTCTCCACATGTCTCCTAACCCATTTTTCTCCAAAATGTTCCATAAATTACTTACCCATCCATCATTCATTCTCTTGGTATTCTATACATTGTCTTAACACATTACTTTTTCCTAGATTTAAAGTTCTGAACCAAAATTTTAAAGCTCTTTCCATTATCTTCCCCTTAGTTGCCACCCTGACCATCTGTAATTGTGCTACCTTTCTTACAATTGCCTTTGGTAACCCTAGTATTTCTCTACAAAACATTCTGTGCACCTCATCTATACTTTACCATCCTCTATCTAATCCTCTCCACAACCATCTCATAAACTTTTTCCAGCCATTTAACATTTATATTAGGTACTCTATATTTGCAGCTTCTGATTGCTACCATTGCCCCTTTACTTTTTGCCTATGCAAACTTCTTTTGTTTCTCCCATTTATTACCTACATCTATTTTTACTCCTAGATAAATACATTTCATGCACCACCGTACTCAGAGTTTGTACATATGTACACTGTAGCTTCTTGGAACTGAGATATAATACAGAAAATGAAAATAACCTCAAGATAACCTCAAGTACTAAAGTGTATCACTGACTTAATTGTTTTTCATTTTCTTTGTTCATAACACAATGAAATTGGCAATTATATAGACTCCATGGAACAAATGAGAATTTAAAATACATTTGAGCTGTTTATTTTGTTGTTTTTTGTTTGTTTGTTTTTTTGTCAAATATGTGGTCAATTATATTTTAGTTTTTAATAGTTTAGGGATTAGTAAATTTGTTATAATACTCATGCAGGTATTATTGGGTGGATGAAGATTTGAAAATCCGTGCAGTAAATGCTGAATTCACCTATGGATATGAATACCTTGGGAATAGTGGAAGATTGGTCATCACGCCTTTAACTGATCGTTGCTATTTAACACTTATTGGAGCTCTGCATTTGAAGTTTGGCGGTGCTCCAGCTGGGCCTGCAGGCACAGGAAAAACTGAAACTACAAAGGTGATTATAATAATTTTCTGTAAGCATATAATATTCCTTCAAAAGTGTCTGAGATGATGACTGAAATGAATGAAAAAGTGACACAAATAAACATGCTTATAACTGAACTTTTTGCCCTTTTTGTAAACATTAAATGGCATGCTAATTACCCAAAGTGACAGCTCCATGTCAGTAGACTTATTGGCATGTAAAAGGACTACTGCAGGATGAAATTCCGGCACACCAGTGGCACTGATATGGTCCTGGCAATTGACAGCATCATTAACAAACAAAATATTTATTTATTCATTATTTATATGATAATTACCATGATCATTCAGCTTGATGAATGAAATAAAGGCTCAGATTTGGTATTTTCCTATTTTTTACATTTGTCAATGCTCAACAGCATGCATTCCATGGATAGTAACTCTAATTCACTGATAGTAATTGAAAATGAATCCTCAACACAGGTTATAGTTATTAGTTATTAGTACTACATATTAAGAATCTAAGCTGCTGTTGCTGAAGCCAATGAACATAAATATTCCATAATGTTCTTCAGTTTGTTTATGTAGAATCAATGGATGCAGTTCTGCAGTTAGGCTAACATTTTCCCTGACTATAGGTTAGTATGTTTGGTAGTATTATATAACTCTTTTTATAGTATTGTGAGGCTTACTTTAATTTTTCAGGATTTGGGCAAAGCTTTTGCCATTCAGTGTGTTGTCTTCAATTGCTCAGATCAGCTTGATTTTATGGCCATGGGGAAGTTTTTCAAAGGACTTGCAAGGTAAACTGTATTTTAATTTTATATAATTTGTACATTATAGTGCAGTAACGTAGCAATTCCATTCAAAGGACATTTTAAAGACAAAATATGCAACTAATTTTAGAAGTTAAAAATTAGTACATGATTGCAAAATATTTGTTTTTATAATGAAGACTGTTAGATGTAGGTTATAAAAATATCAAATCACAAAATTGTATTTCGGTGGTGTTTTTTCATTTCATTGCTTTCTCTAGTATGTATAAAAAGTAGGGGAAGTATTGTATTCTACCCAAACATTTTATCTCTATATTTCATCAGAAATATATGTTTTGAGGTCCCTGAACCCAAGAAAAGCATTTTTAGGAAAAGGTCCATGTATGTGTCTGGGAACAGCATAACTCAAAAAAAAAAGTCGGATAAATACCAAACTTGGTATTTAAGATTAGTATCTTACAAAGATGTGACACAAATATTTTCAAGAAAATCCCCCTACCCCCAACTACTCTTTACATGGAACATTTTTTGAAAATGTTGATTTTCTAAAAAATGGCTGTAATGATTTTGATTAAAATATAATGTATTAAAGATATTTACACACAAATAAAATGTACATCCTGAATTTTCTGGGAATAGCCTATGAAGTCCTCTTCATTCGGAAGGGAGTTTGTATAACGTTGTATAACTGGTAAATGTTAAGCGATAGATGAAAATGTACCTCAAAAAATGTAGATCTCTAAAACACACAATTTATTTCAATGCAGCTTTTTTGTGGCCTAAGCTATTTCTGATATATCCATTATTAATGGTTCAAATTGTTCATTACTTGATCATTCCCTTAAAAGTCCTGTCAACATTCAATTGTTTGTCGTGATTGCATAGAAACAGTATGGAATTTTATGCCAGCATATAGCATCCAGTTCTTAAATATTTGAGTATTGCTGTTTCCTTTATATCTATAATGAAATGTGTAAGTACCTATTTCTGCAGGGGATTATTTGGATTAAAATTATGTGGAAAGAAAAGTAGGGTTTAGTAAGAACAGTTTGTATACCCACTAATAAGTAATACAGGGTAGAGAAAGACATGTGAATGTATCACATCATAATTTTTTTTATTTTTCTCCTGCTTACCTATATTAAGTAAAGGAAGTATTTTTTTCACCCAAAAGTTTTATATCAATATTTCACTGGAAATACAGATTTTAAGGTTTCCTGAATCCCAAAAAACTGCATTTTTAGAAAAATGTTCATTGCGCGCGCGCGCGTGTGTGTGTGTGTGCGAACAGCATAACTCAGAAAAAAATGTTGGATAAGTATGAAACTGGGTATTTCAAGTTAAGCATCCTGCAAGGATCAACACAAAGTTTTTCAGAAAATCGCTCTACTCCAAATTACCCTTTATATCCAAAAATAACATTATTATTATTTTTTGTTTTCTCAAAAATGCCTGAAATGATTTTGTTTAAAATATGTGTGTTTAAAATATTTACATGACAAATAAAAGTGTACCTTGCATCTTTTGTAATTTTATATAACATATAAACCACAAGAAACAGACAATAAGTTACTGAACAAAAAATGTTTCTCTTATAAAAGACGTAGTTTATATCAAATTTATTTTTGTGGCATATAGCTGTTTCTGAGATATTCATGTTATTGTTTTAAATTTTTAAATACCTACTTTGTATATTCCTTAAGTGCTAAATTGGTATTGTGTTTTTATTTTCTTTCTTGTGGTTCTGTAAAGAATGTAATTTCAAAGCCACCCTATAGCTACACGCCTTTTAAATATTTGACTATTGCTTAAGTTTCCTATGTCACTTTTGTACCTATCAAAACGTGTAACTAAAGCATATCTGCAAACATTTATCTTGATTAACAAGAAGTGGGTAAAAGAATAGAAATTTGTAGGAATACTTTGTACAAGAGTGGATAGAAAAAATAATGTGATTTCTTTGTAAAGCAAAGAATGTATTTTTAGTCCTTTCTGAGAATTATTACAGTAATGAAGTAAATTTATTTGTTGTGCTTATAAAAAATACTGGTTACATTTTACTGGCTGGAATAGGTAGTGCAAATATTAAATAAAAATAAAATATGTATGAGTAAACTTCTGTTGCAGCTCTGGTGCCTGGGCATGTTTTGATGAATTCAACCGTATTGATATTGAAGTACTTTCTGTTGTAGCTCAACAGATCACTACAATTCAAAAGGCACAATTGGCTCGCTTAGAATGGTAAAGCAAACTTATATATTTCTCTTGATATATGACAGAAAACATGCTTGACAGATTCATGTTGAATCAATCATTTTGGCAGTGACTTTAAAAGGCTAGGTTACTGTTTGTCTTCCTTATTCGCAATGCATGTTTATCATTATTATAGTTACTTTATTACTTATTTATCATGCATTTGTTTAAGCTATTTAATTAATTTTTCTGCAATTTTGAGGGGGGGGATGTTGGGTATGCATTAATCCATGCAAAGGACTTTTATTTGTTGTTACTTAAACTGTCAAGAGTATTCTTGAGATTAATATTTCTTTAATTTACAGGTTTATGTTTGAAGGATCTGAAATAGCTCTAAGGTTATCTTGTGCTGTTTTCATCACCATGAACCCTGGTTATGCTGGTCGTACAGAACTGCCAGACAATCTAAAAGCATTGTTCAGGCCAGTGGCTATGATGGTACCCAATTATGCATTGATTGCAGAAATTTCTCTTTTCTCATTTGGGTTTTCAAATGCTAGGGATCTGGCAAGAAAAATCACCACTACCTTCAAACTGAGCTCTGAGCAGCTAAGTTCACAGGTACTTAAGCAGTTTATTAATGTCATACAGTAGTAGATTTCTTCAAAAAAACAGGAGTAGGATGAGTGCAGAGGCATAAAGAGAACAACAAAACATGCTTCATAGAGTAGACAACACAAATAAGACATTTCTTCCAATAAAACTTCTGGTTTGTTACATTCACTCAACATTCTCTATTCACTATCATTAATTTCTACCTTGCTTACAAACTACTCTTACAAAAACTTATGTGGTTATTGGTTTCTTATGTTTCTGTGTGATTTATTTCCAGAAATGATTTCATTACATGGTTGTTGTAGATAGATAGATACAAGCAGTAATCAAGGCTTTAAAAAATCATGTCATCATTAGCTGACTTTGAAATTCCATTCTCTTTGCATGATATTGTGAGACACAAAAAAATTGACTTAACGCTTCAAACAAGTGTAAAATATTGGAAAATTCAAATCAATAGCAAGTAATACCTCAGAAATTGTTAATACCACATAAATATTTATTGGACATATTTTTTGTAGTAAGCTTTTATTTATCTCTTACGATTTATCACTTAAATAAAGTTATACAAAGTTCATTCAGAATGAAGAGGACTGCACTGACTATTTGCAGAAACTTCAAAATAACATTTTATTAGTTAGGCAAATATCATAACCATATGGTATTTTAATTAAAACTGTTAGAGCTGATTTTTGAGACTTTAAGAAATAATAAAATTTTACCACGTAAAATGTGGTTTAGTATAGGGGTATTTTCTTGAAAATCTTCATCACATCTTCAAAAGATGCTGAATTTAAATACATTTTAAATTTAGTATTTGGTAATACAATTCTACCAATTATGGTAATAATTTGGTACTATCTGACATTTCATTATATAGTTGTGCTTATTTTTGAGTTATGTCTGTCACAGATAGACATGCACCAGCCAGAATTTTTTTCTAAAAATGATTTTTTGTTTGAAAAGTAAAAAACAAAATGTAATATTTGATTACTTGAATCTCCTCTATGATATTTCTGTCAACTTAAAGAAGAAGATAAGTAGAGAAACCACCTACTTGACTGCCCAGCTTTTGATCAACATACCAACCTGTCATCAAAATACTGGACTTGGCTTCATTGCCAAGTGCCCAACATTAGATACAAGCCAACCATATTTGACTACTTTCAGTATGTGTGAGTGCAGCAGTTAAAGAAACAGTTTAGTATGCTTTTTAATTGTGGGCCATATCATATATGAATAATTGATTCTTCTAATTTAATTTGCTTAATTCTTTTATTATAATAATACTATCAAAATTATACTTATAAGTTATAATACATTCAATTGGGCCATTACATCAGGAAAGACTAAAGGGCAAATATTTTCACAAACACTACCCGCATAGATGCATCAATAAATGTCAGTCAAAGCTGTAATAATAACCATAAATTTTGCAAACATTAAACATGATATTAGCTTAAAAACAATGCATGCTAGATACCAAGTGTTAATAATATTTTGTTCATGTAATGTAATGTTTTAACTGTAATTATTAATGAGTAATGTTATAACAATACATTGCAGAATTAGGCAAATTACTGTAACATAACAATTTGACATGATTATTATTATTATTTAAATAAAATTAAACTAAATTTTGATGCAAATAAGTTTGTTTCGCAGAATGCCTTCTTCCTGACAAACCCTAATTTATCTTTTGTCAATTTGTTGTTTTTTTAAATACTACTACTACTACTACTACTACTACTACTACTGCCGCACCACCACCACTGCCGCTGCCACTGCTGCTGCTGCTATAAACAGAATTAAACTAAATTTTTTTTTGTGCAATCAAGTTTGTTTTATAGAATACCCTCTTCCTGACAAACCCTAAATTATCTTTTGTCATTTAGGTTTTTCCTTAGTGTTTTCAGCTGAATGTAAAGGTAGACGAAAAATTTGTTTAATGATTGATGACATATTGCCTTATTTTTGTTGCAGGATCACTATGATTTTGGAATGCGAGCAGTGAAAACTGTTATAGCAGTTGCTGGCAATCTCAAGCGAGAAAACCCTACAATGAGTGAAAAGCAAATAGTTCTGAGAGCACTGAAAGATGTCAATGTGCCCAAGTTTCTTCAGAATGATTTGGCTCTTTTCCAAGGTATTGCATAATAAAATTTGCATATCCATGCATAATACTTAGGCCATATGATGTATTGAGCCTGGGTTATAAATGCTGACTGCTCACACAGTGTTTTACATCTTGGCTACTACGCATGCAACTGCCGATGGCATTTTATGTAGCTGTTTCCTGCCCTCCTCATGGCAGTATGTATTCATCTGTTAAGATGATTAGACATTTGCCTTACTGAAGGAACATGTTTTTATTAGCAAGTGTTAAGATTTTTAATTTGGATTAGTTTGCCGAGTGTATATGGAATATATTGGTAAACTTACTAATGTACTACCTCCTTTAAATCACAATTTTTAAATGTGCATTAATTAAAATATATTGAAGTAGTAAACAAAATCTGCATGTGAACATTTTGAAAGTCTACCCTCAGGAGGTGGCAATTGTGGCTCACATTCTGGACATTGCAGGTTCAAAGCTCATGCGCAACCAAACTGACTATGGTTACTTTCATTCACCAGGTAGCTGCCACATTGGATATTCAATGCCACAATTCAAGGGCTCACCCACAGAATTAAAGACATAGAAATAAAATAGGTGGTACAAGATGGTGACTGCACAATAAATTCATCTATTAGCACACATTGAATCATGGGCATCAAAGGAGTAGAAGAAACACCCTGAGGAGGAGCATTATAAATAGGGGCCTTGGCTTTCCTTTAAGACAAAACAATATGATTATTAAACATAAAACTGTAGAGGTTTCAAAGAACCTCTTGTCAGGATGATTTAGCAGCAGACTCTCTTAAAGCCAGCAGTATCCTTCATGGTGAATTAAGGTTATATTGACCAACAGCTATTACTCTTTTTTGACGAGTTGTGGTTTCACGAAAATGGAATGTGTGAACAATCAAAATGATTGTGGGTGATGTTCTGGAAATTTACTGTTTGGGAACTTGTAAAGCTGGAGTTAGGTGTGCTCATGTTTGGGCAAATAAATTACCTGTACATATTTTACATGTAATTTACATGTAAAATATGTATAGGAAACTGTTTTCTGCACAAAGTAAAAGCCAACATTTATTGATTTTGAACAATTTAAACATCAATTACTTCATTCCTTTTAAGTTTATTAAGGCCCTGGTATAGAAAAAGTCTATTCAGCCATGCTTCCCCAAGTCTTTGATGATTAGTCATTTAGCACATAAAATGCTGGAACATTATTACATTAAATGAGTTAATAATAATATATAAATCAGAATATTTACTTTAAACTTTATACTATTAAAAGGCCTTTATCTCTTTTTCATTTGAAATAAATGCACTTACTTTATTCTTTGCAGCAAATATCTGTTGTTTTTTGTGTGTTTCTAATGAGAAAGAATATTTATTTTAACACAAAACATTCACATAAAAATTTTGTCCCTATTAGATTTTAAAACAGATTCTTTTATATAAATGCCACTTGAATACCAGCGTTCCCTGATTGAAAATTTAAAAATTTAACAGGATACTAAAAGTTTGTGTTGCTGATGTGAGTCTTTGAATGCTTCCAGTATTTGATTTACTTTTGATGAAATGTTTGTAACAAGCCTTTAGATAGTAGATTTGCAGGATGTTAGTTAAAAGCAGAATACCATAATCTATGACCCTTGCTCTTTTTATCATGTTGCTCACATTATTGGACATATGCAGTATATGTTTGTGTTGAATTGCATTTTTTTTATTTATTTACAGATGCTTCCTTTACTGTATCATATAATTTATTTCTTGTGTCTGACTCTCTGACAGATTGAAAGCCTCCAGAAGCATACTTCTTGGTTTTCCAGTACTTTCCAGCATTTACACTGTACCATTGTGGTAACATTTTTTCATCCGTCAATGAGTAAACCTAAGTCAAGATCAACTTTGTTTGTTGAGCTTCTTTTCATAACCATCATCAAGCAGTGTGTTTGAAAGATGTATTTGTCCAAGCAGCTGGTAGAATGGGTGCAATTTCTGTAATGTGTTCTTAAAATGTTTGCTTTCCACAACACTAAATGCAATGTTGCATCCAAAAAAAAAAATCCCTTTTTTCAGAAGCATTCATCTTCTCAATATAACTGTATGAGGTGCTGAGGGTTGTTTTGCAGGATGGCTACCATTGGAATCCAAGTTAGCTGAACTGTAAGTGCTAGTTGTAGATCCACCTATTCTATCTGTACAATATTTTCAATTGACACATCAGATGTAGAATGGGAAGACACTGAAAATATTGGCTCTTGGATGCTTTTTCTGTTTGGTACAGTTAATGATATGATGGGGCCATTGTGACACTTTGAAAATCATTTCCAACTTTTTTTTATTACAATGTGATTCTTTTCTTTCTTTTTTTTTTACAATTTCATTTCTAAGCATTGATAGTTACAATGCTTGATATTTAATTAATATAATGACAAAGTTTCCAAAATGTATTTAAAATGTTTTCTTTCCATGTAACAAAATCTCAAGAATGATACTATTTGCTATGTTCGTGATTTTATTTACTTTGTATTTATTTTTGTGCAGCGTACTTTGTATTTAATTCCTTTATATTTGTCACATTTGTTATAAATTCCTAACTCTGTCTCAATGAAGATCCAGTTAAGATACTCATAACACATAATTTCTCTATGTGTTCTTGCTGAGCATATTTTATCTATCCCTCATGGATATTTCTCACATAACTATGCAAGACCCCTATGGATATAATTGCTCAACCATACACATATAACTAACACTGCTCCTCTCTTCTTTGAAATCTTGCGCAAGATTTCTTTTCTAAGGAGGTTTACATGTGTTATGCTCTCAAAGTCACAATGGTGTCTCTTATCATTGTTGAGTTTCTTCATTTTAATGAGTATTGCTTTGTTGTATACCCACATTGCTAAAATCCTTCACTTATTTGAGTTTATTATTTAAAACATATGTTATCTATACATTCATTTAAATTATTACTATTAGTACCCTCCCATTCTTTTTTGGGATTTTGTTTTATATTCATTTTGTTTGTAAATGTAAATTAATTAGAATGTTACATATCAAATGTTTATATGTGTTTATAACTTTATTCTTATTCTTTTTCTCTTGATGTGACTCTCTATAAATTTCAACTCTTCTTTTGCATTCATTATAATTTTATAATTTTTCTACCGTTATTCTCAAAATAACTTTTTAATTTTTTTTTTTCTGGTTTCTTAATTAACCGTATTTCATTTCTGCTACATACTGCAGAGAATAATCTGTAGGCTACGTGGCTTCAGGGTTAGAAATAAGATAGGGGTCAGATTGAAATAGATTATAATATTATATGCAACAAACTAGGGGATGTAAGAGATATCCAAGTAATGAACAACTTAAAATTTACTACAGATCACAGGATGGTAAAGACAAAAATAACAGTGAAAAAGTGAAGATTTAAGGCAAAACCACACAGAAAAAAAGTAGAAAACCTGGATAAAAACATGCTACACCACATATTACAAGTATAACTAAAGTCAGATTTAACTCAGAAACAGAAGTTCAAAAACTATATAACACACTAGAACAATGTATAAAGCAGTCAAGCAGAGAGGCTGTCAGGGAGACTGGTAACACAAAAAATAGTGATAAACTATGCCTAGACATGATAAAGCTAATCAAACACAGATCAAAACTACAGCAAACCAGAAACAACTCAGAATGCAACAGAATAGAGTATACTGAGCTGAATAAGCTAACCAAAAGGGAAATAAAAATGGACATTCATAACTATTGCTCAGTACAAACAAAATAAATCATTGAGTCATCAAAATCAGTAATGGAAACCATGAGAAATCTAAATAAAGGAAAATAATGGGTGTTCGGAACAAAGAGTCTGGCGAGGAGAGGCATGACATCGAGGAGGGACATACTTAATGCAGTTACTGACTTTCATAAACTCCTTTATGCAATATCCATTCCCAATAAAATGGCAAATAAATCATCCAATCCTATAAACATACCACCTCCACCTATCCTGCACAGCAAAGTTAGAACTGCCACCACTGAACTAAAAAATGTGAAGACTCCTGGAGAGGACGGGTTACAAAATGAACTACTGAAGCTATGGAAAGCCATTTAACACCCATAATCTGAAAAATCTTCTACAAAATCCTAGAAATAGGATATCCCAGAACAATGGAAAACAAGCACAATAGTTATTCTGCACAAAAAGTGTACTAGACATGACATAAGTAACTATAGACCCATAAGTCTGATGTCAAACATATGCAAGCTGTTCACCAGAATTCTAAAAAGACTGATGACAATTCTAGATGTAAACCAACCTCCAGAACAAGCAGGTTTTCATAAAAGTTTTAGCACAATAGACCACCTACAAACCATTAACCAACTTATGCAGAAAGCAGAGGAATTCCACCTGACTATGTATCTAGCCATTGTAGACTATAGTAAGGCATTCAACTTGGTCAAGCACCAAGTGTAATACAGGCACTGACAGTACAAGGAATAGATACAGAGGATGTCTGGATACTGGAAAAAATTTACAGCCAAAGTCTTGCCAAGGTGAAGACGGAAGTAGAAGGTCAACCATTCTGTCTAGGAAGAAGAGTTCGCCCGGGTGATCCAATTACTCCCAAACTCTTCACCTGCATAATGGAAGATGTATTCCGAAAAATGAAGTATATCAACAATTTTGGAATAAACCTAAATGGAAGTAGAATAGCAAATACAAGATTTTCCAGCAATGCTGTTCTATTCACCTAAATGCTGGGAGAACTGCAAATAATGCTAGATCAGTTGTGTGAACATAGCAGAACTGCAGGACTCTCGTTAAACAAACTGAAAATGCAGCTAATGTCTAACGGACCAGCAACCCCAATATTAATAGACGGAATACCCCTCACATACATAAGTGTGCATATACACAACAAATCTCTTTTCAAGAGAAAATGGAGAAGGAAATACAAAGAAGAATCTTTCTAGCCAGAAGGATCTCTCTAGCATCCTTCAAGGCATTTTGGGCCCTTAAGTTTTTACTGTTAGACAAGACACTAAGCAAGAGAATTACATTCAACGTACTGGAAACCTGTGTTTTCCCTGTAGTACTCTATGGGTACCAGACATGATCGCTAACAACAAAACAAAGGAACAAAATCCAAATATGCCAATGGAAGATGCAATACAAAATCTTGGGTGTATTTCTGAAAGATAGAATCTCCAATACAATAATAAACCAGTTATAACAGGCAACAGACATGGCACAACTAGCCACCAGAATTAAGTGGAAATGGAGAAGCCACATTGCGAGTCTACAAGACAACAGATGTACATACAATGCTACCATGTGGGACCCCCATATAGGCAAGCGACTACAAGGTAGACAGGGATGCAGATGGGTAGACCTCTTCATAGAACATGCAGGTCGGCAATGGTCATGAGTAGTGAGAGGAAGAAGAGATAGGAAATCCCTGGAGAGACATCTATGTAGTGACTAAATAGTGAAAGTGAACAAGTAGTGTTATTATTAAACAGTAATCGAATAATGCACCACACAAACAATCAGACAAAACTGACTAAGTAAACATGTGCAACACCTAACATGGAGTAACTCACCACATTAATAATAATGAGCTTTCCCTATTTTATAGGAGCCTTTCCCTTCAAGGGATACTTTAGACTACTTTTCATTTTTCACATACTGCAGACTTTAAGGCTTATATTAATCACTACATAGATGCAAAATTTAATACGCTTTTTTGTTTTCAATTTTTAATGAACCCCAGGGACCTGCATGTGGGATTTTTGGTGGACGAAGCGGCGTCTGGGCGGGTTTTCTCCGGGTTCTCCGGTTTCCCCCGCCATTCATTCCACCAACTGCTCCATCATCACCTTTCCTTTCATCCATTTCACCATCATTTCGTTTCAACTACTTCCTTCATCTCATACCAGGCATCGGGCTGATCACCCATCCTGGATGCTCTGTCTGATCCATGAGTGTCTGCTCCTCGACGGGCCTCTAACCCCAGGCACCCGCTTGTAAGTCCTGGGGGGTGTAAGTCCTACATAAGAGGAGGGTAAACAGATAATGAATGAATGAATGAATGAATTTTTAATGAACAAAATTAAGTTCTCTTTAAACACTGTAAATTTGTCTGCCACCTTGATTCATAATTACAAATTTTGCCATGAAAGAAAAGAATTATATTAATACTTCTTATGATGTGCTTAGTCACTAAGTCAATTTGGTTAGACAGCTTGTGTTTAAACTTCTAGGTTCTCAGAAAGAAGGTGCTGGACTTTGGCGACTGATGCTAAACTTGTTGTTTTCTCTTACAGTTTAAATTTCTAGTTGATTGTGCACATTACTAGAGAAAAAAACTTTATTAAGTTGGTTCTGGATTGTTTTGAAAATAGCTTCAGTTTCTCTTTCTTGTTTCTGAAAAGAAGGGAATGCATGGATCAGCATCTCAGTCAGTGCAATATGACTATGACTTCATAACTCAATATCTGTTTACAGCATGTAAATTTCATCAGAGGTCATCTCATTAGATTTTCTTACATCATAATTCATAACACTACACATGCTGTTAGCTGATACAACATTTCAAGATCACCACCTCAAGGAAGCGGTAACTAGAATTCTACATCAATAGGTTTCAGTTCTTGAATGTAAAATATGAACTGTAAAAAGACTAAAATGTTTGGAAGCTTTTTTCATGTTTTAAATTTATTATGTTAATTATGCATATTTACTGTAATGTAGATAATATGTTTTATGCGTAAAGACCCAACCCTACCATGTGCTAACTGTATGAGACTGGCATTTTTTAAGAAGTAAATGCAGAGGGATATAACATTTTCAAACTATTCTTTTGTCAGTTAACAAGAGACAGATTCATATAAGCAATTGCAAGAAGATTCAACCAATTTAAACACAACAGAGAAGATGATGCAGAATATTACTAATGGTTTGAAAATATAATAATTAATGCTGATGTATGGTCCTCCCAGACCCCAGACCTAGTGTGTGATTTCTAGGGTAGCTTAAAGGAAAATTGTAGCAAAATCAAAGTCCCAACATTGGAGGAATATGGAGGAACTAAAACTGAATATTAGAAATTATATCAGTAGCATTACTTCAGTGCAACTTAATAGCATCATCAGAATGTATTCCACCTATACAGTCTGTTAGCAGAAAGAGGACAACATTTAAGCAGCTTCTTTTGGGAAGTCCTGGACAGCAAAGTGAAACACAGGCTGCCCACTGCAGCATGACTAGTAACTGATATATAAAGCATTGTGTGAGTAGTCAGAATTTGTAATAGTTTGCTGCTATCTGATTTTGTGTTTCATCGCTGTTATTCTTAAATATGTTGTAAAAAATTTAATTCTGACATTTACAGAATAATGGTATGAATATTTATTTCTACATTCATATAGGCATAGTATCCGATCTGTTTCCACAAATGGTGGAGGAAAAAGTGGATTATGGGGAATTAGAGCGAGCCATTCGTGACACTTTAACAAGCAATACTCTGGAAGATGTTGATGGTAAGTATTTGTTTATAGAATTTTAAAAACCAATCTGATATTAATATATATTTTATCATTAGTAGTCATTTGCACTCTGTTTTTGTGCTACCTTTACTGACATATTAAAACTCAGGGAAGAAACATATTTTTTACAAATATATATAAAAGATCATACCAGGAGTACTTTGTAAGTTGCATAAGCAATAAACATTAATGGACAGCAGCAATAATGAACAGAAACGTATATAATCATGGTTAAACAGAAATAGTTACATTGAAATACCTTACAGAGAGAAAACTAGCACAGGAATGTAAACAAGGGAGGCAGTTGTCTTTAGTAAGGGACATGATCACCTCTTTAGTGATGCATGCATTGCAATTCTTGTCCCTGCTTTGGATGAAGTTGTTCCTCTGTGGATAACATGAGCCGCTCCTCTTTCAGTGCTGTCTTCGGCTACTGTAGACATTATGTGTGTTTCTAAGGAATTCCACATGTGATTGTTCTATGAGATTTAGATTAGGGTATTGTGAGGGGTGAGTCAGATTCTGGAATATCCTCCCTTGCCTTGTCAATAGCTGCAACATGGCGTGGCCTAGCATTATCATCCAAGGAGAATAATACTCATGGTTTGAAAATGCAGTAATAATGCTGATGTATGGCCCTTCCAGTCCTCAGATCTAACAGAATGTGATTTCTGGGGTAGCCTAAAGGAGAATTGCAGAAAAATTGCGGTCCCCATATTACAGGAATGTGGAGGAAGTGACCAAAACCTCTGAACAGATACATATAGACAATAATGATCTCACTGCAGTAGCATTCACCATTTACAGTTCCATGATTCAACATCTTCAGCTCTATACTTCAACGCAATATAATACCTTCACCAAACAAAGTATATGTTTCACCATATCTATCTCTTTCAGTGATGTTTTGTGTGTCAAAGCTTGATTCCAATCTCTCACCATATAAGTTGGCATTTAGAATCACTGCTGTAAATAGCTCACTTCTGTGCTATAGTCAACCCCCATGGTCTGAGTTCTGTGACCCCATGCACAGGTTGTCGGTGTTAGTCAATGATTGGCATCTTTTATTCTTGTCTATTAGTAATAGATAGTGGTCCTAATTCAATGTGATCTTCTGTAGATGACCTCTACCATCACATATCTATGACACTTGTACTTAAGGCTTTCCACGCTCATGAAACGATGCTATTGGTACCAAAATCCTCAGCTTCCCAATAATTCCACCTTGAGAAAAGTCTTCCAGATGTTCTTTGTGGGTCATTTAGTGATTAATTGTTGATGCACAACGAAAGGAAGTGAAAGTCCTTTAAAAATTACACTCTTTCGGAAGACCTCCATTCAAATGATGCCTTTGCACAATATTCAAACTTCCTATAAGCTCTCAGATCATGCATAACACAAGATCACATTAGTGTGAAGTTTTCCTTACTTTGACAATACCTCTTTTGATGTTTAACATTGTCGGAAAAATTTTTCTTCCTACTTTGTCCTTAAGTTTTGTACACCAGTACACAGAGTGGACCATTTAAGCTGAGACTGTACAATATCTCCAAAACTAAGCGTTGCAGAAAGAAATGCCTTGAATAAAAGTTGTTTGATATTATAGAGGAAAGTAAATGCCATTAGTCGTGTTTTATTTGAAGGATGTTGTGATGGTCATTTTAGGGTCAATTTAATTCGACCCTAATTGTAGGTTCACATTTTCCAATATATACGAGTACCTACATATTATATTATTATATATCAGATCTATGTTACATTCACTTGACCTTCTCTACTCCTTCTACAAAGTATTCTTATTCTGTTTTTCTGTTTCAATTAATCGATATACATATTTCGTTTTAGGTACGAGAGGATACAGGAGGCTAAATAATAAGTTGCGCTTTATTTATGGACGCTGTTTAACTACTATGGCCTTAACGTCCTATTTCATATTGGGCGTGAAAGACCGATAATTTTGTTCAGAGGCCTCTTTATCAGGCTTGAGGTTCTTTTATGTGCCGTAAATCTACGATACAGGAGGCTAAAGCTATAGGCAAATCTATGAAAAGCGATCGCTATAGTCTGGCTTTAAAATCCCACACTCTTTGCATGGCAAGAAACAAACGAATGGTGACTTAACTCTTAATAAAGTTACTTGTAAGATATTTGAAAATTTTAAACCAATAACAACGAATATCTCGGAAGTGGTTAATGACACAAAGCATTTAGTTGATACTAGCTGGCTGCCCGACGTTGCAGGGGTAGCTTTTTAAACTCGAATGACGAATTACTTTCATTTATTTCGCCTGTTCTTTATTAAATTATTGTACAATGAACTACAACAGTGAAGCCCAAACTTTCTCTTAAGAGCTAAGGTTCAAAGTCCATAGTTCACCCCACCTGGTATGAGATTTGAAGATTGACAAGCTAAACCAATCAAGTTTCCTTGGTAGTAAGAGTGAAAATGAGTGGAAAGGGAAACTCCCTTCATTCCCCCCTCTGTAAGGTTGGGCATCCTTGTTCTATAAGATTTTTATGGTGAATTCTCTCCTTTACCCCCTTATAATTGTAACTTTGTACAGCCCTGGCTATTCCAAATTGTATATGAAACATTCCTTAATATTCACGCAAAATAATCTGAAACATCGGCAAAACGCTGGCTTCCTTAACCTCCCCCGATAGCCTTCCAAGTTCTGGAAATGCTGCATAGTTTATAAGTATTCTTTGGCTGTGGAACAATCACTAATCGGAATGGACGAGTAACTTGCAGTAGGTGGAATTTTAAATCTTTGTACCTTCTCTTTGGTCCTTTAGTTATTTAATAACATAAAACTTACATAGTTTTGACATAATACAGAATCCCTTAACATATACAACAAAATATAGGTGAATTGGTGAATATGTAGATTTCCCTCTCCAAGACCACCAAGTTAACCTCTTTGAAAAAGACAGTCTGTAACCGTCGAAAAGATTAACGTTCTCAGTTGTTAATTAAAAATCTGATGTGCTACACTCACATGAGTTTCTCTACTCTTGTACAAACTATTTTACAAACCCTTATTCTCCATCTATTTCATATTGAGATAAACATTTGCATAAATTATCTTATTTGCCAATTCTCTTGTAGGTGCAAGGGGAATATGGTAGGCTTTAAGCGATAGTCAAATCTTTTAAGAGCTGGTTGCTATGTGGCGCATTCCATTCTCTTTGCATGCCCAGGACATACAAAAAGAAAAGAAAGAAGAACAAAAGGAATAACGAATTCCCATTTGCGAGTATTAAGTATGGACAATTCAAACAAATAACAAGGAATATGTTAGAAATGGTTCAATGCACACAAAAAATGTATACGAAATAAATTGTGTGTTTTGTGGTAAAATTTTGTCTATCTCTTACGGTTTACCAGTTATACAAAATTCATTCAGAATGAAGACGACTTTTGGGGACATTTCCAGAAAATTCTAGATATGCCTTTCATTAGCCATGAAAGTGTCTTAAAATATGATATTTTGATCAAAATCGTTAGTGCCATTTCTGAGAGAAAAAAGAACCTTCGAGAAATGTTCCATATAAAGGGTAGTCTGGAATGGGAGGATTTTCTAGAAAATCCTCGTGTCGCATCTTTTAAAGATACTGAACCTAAATACCAAGTTTGGTATTTATCCGACTTTTCGTTTTTGAGCTACGCTGTTCACAGACACACACACGGGCTTTTTTTTTTAAATTTTTTTTTGCATTATGGGGCTTCAAAACATGTATTTCCGATGAAATCTCAATATCGAATTTTTAGGTGAAATGCAATATTTCTACTTACTATACGTATTAGAGAAAGTAATAAGCTTAAGTAAAATACTTTATATACCCACTAATAAACGATAGAGGGTAGGGAAAGCAATGTGAATGTATCACATCAGATTTTTATTTTCTTCTAGTTTACGCTTTGATGGAAACACGTGCTGCCACTTGTACCTCAATTTTAGCCTTATCCGAGTGCACTTCCCTCGTTTATAATTACACCTTGCTTTATCCACACACATCAGTACTTCCGTTCGTATATAATTACACCTTGCTCTGTGTTTTGGTTTTCGGTATCCTTGCTTGTATTACAAACATCATTTTGACTGTTATTACGTTCTCATTTCTCTTACGCCCACAGAATATTACTTTCTCTACTACGTATAGTAAGTAGGGGAAGTATTGTATTCCACCCAAAAATTCAATACCGAAATTTCGCCGGAAATACATGTTTTGAGATCACATGAATCCAAAAAAGCATTTTTGGAAACATGTCCGTGTGTGTCTGTGTGTCTGTCTGTGAACAGCATAACTCTGAAACGAACAGTCGGATAAACACCAAACTTGGTATTTAGGTTCAGTATCTTCCAAGGATGCGACACGAAGGTTTTCAAGAAGATCCCCCGACTCCAGATTACCCTTTACATGTAAGATTTTTCAAAATTTTAATTTTCTCAAAAATGCTCTAACGATTTTGATTAAAATATCATATGTTTAAGATATTTTTATGACAAATAAAATGTATATCTTGAATTTCCTGGGAATGTCTCCAAAAGTATTCTTCATTGTGAACGACTTTTGCATAACTGGTAAACCATAAGAGATAGACAAAATTTTACTGCACAAAAAATGTAGATCGCGTTAAAATACACAATTTATGCCATATACATTTTTGTTGTGGAGTGAACCATTTTCGAGATATTGCTTGTTATTCCCTTAAATTTTCCAACACTTATTTTCTCAAATGGGAATTCGTTATTCATTTTTACTTTCTCTACTACGTATAGTAAGTAGGGGAAGTATTGCATTCCACCCAAAAATTCGATACCGAGATTTCACCGGAAATACATGTTTTGAGACCTCCTGAATCCAAAAAAAGCATTTTTGGAAACATGTCCGTGTGTGTGTCTGTGTGTGTGTGTGTGTCTGTGTGTGTGTCTGTGTGTCTGTGAACAGCATAACTCAAAAACGAACAGTCGGATAAGCACCAAACTTGGTATTTAGGTTCAGTATCTTCCAGAGATGCGACACGAAGGTTTTCAAGAAAATCCCCCCACCCCAGACTACCCTTTACATGGAAGATTTTTCGAAAAGTTTAATTTTCTCAAAAATGGCTCTAACGATTTTGATGAAAATATCATATGTTTAAGATAATGTCATGAGAAATGAAATGTATATCTCGAAATTTCTGGGAATGTCTCCAAAAGTATTCTTCATTGTGAACGACTTTTGCATAACTGGTAAACCATAAGAGATAGACAAAATTTTACTACACAAAAAATGTAGATCGCGTTAAAATACACAACTTATATCATATACATTTCTTTTGTTGAGTGAACCGTTTTCGAGATATTGCTTGTTATTTCCTTAAATTTTCCAATACTTATACTTTTTCTCAAATTCGTTATTCATTTTTTTGTGTCCTAGACATGCAAAGAGAATGGAATGCTCCACATAGCAACCAGCGATAAAATATTTGACTATCGCTTAAAAGCTACCATATTCCCCTTGCATCTACAAGAAAATTACCAATAAGATCGACATCTCGATATCTCGATTAACATGAAGCATATGGAGAATAAGCGTTTGTAAAAATAGATTGTACAAGAGTAGAGAAAGTCATGTGAGTGTAACACATCAGATTTTTTTGTCTTGGATATGCAAAGAGTATTAATCTGTGGGAAAGGGAATGGTGCTGCACCTAGCAACCAGCTATTAAGAGATATGTATATGCTTAAAGGCTACTGTATATCTATATTGCCCTTGTAAATATATATTCCCCTTACATTTACAAGAAACTTAGCAATAAGATAGAGTCCGCAAATGTTTATCTCGATTAACATGAAGTAGATGGAGAATAAGCGTTTGTTAAAATAGTTTGTACAAGAGTAGAGGAAGTCATGTGAGTGTAACACATCAGATTTGTTTGTCTTGGATATGCAAAGAGTATTAATCTGTGGGACATCTTTTTTGTTCAATAAACCAATTTCGAGATATTGCTTGTTATCCCCTTAAATATTCCAATACTTATACTTTTTCTCAAATGGGAATTCGTTATTCATTTTTCGTCTTGGATATGCAAAGAGTATTAAACTGTGGCAAAGAGAATGGTACTGCACCTAGCAACCAGTTATTAAGAGATATGTATGTGCTTAAAGGCTACTGTATTTCCAAATTGCCCTTGTAAATATATTATCCCCGTATATCTACAAGAAACTTAGCAATAAGGTAGAGTCTGCAAATGTTTATCTCGATTAACATGAAGTAGATGGAGAATAAGCGTTTGTAAAAATAGTTTGTAGAAGAGTAGAGAAAGTCATGTGAGTGTAACACATCAGATTTTTTTATGTTCTTGACATGCAAAGAGAATTACATTTTACCCATAGCGACCAGTTCTAAAAATATTTGACTATCGTTTAAGGCGTACTAAGTTCCTCTTGTTTTGTATTTCCAACGGCAATATAAAAATACAGTAGCCTTTAAGCATAGACATATCTCTTAATAGCTGGTTGCTATGCGCAGCACCATTCTCTTTGCCACAGATTATAACTCTTTGCATATCCAAGACAAAAACTGAATAACGAATTCCCATTTGAGAAAAAGTATAAGTATTGAAAAATTTAAAGGAATAACAAGCAATATCTCGAAAATGGTTTACTGAACAAAAAAGATGTATATGACATAAATTGTGTATTTTAACGCGATCTACATTTTTTGCGTTGTAAAATTTTGTCTATCTCTTATGGTTTACCGGTTATGCAAAAGTCGTTCACAATAAAGAATACTTTTGGAGACATTCCCAGAAAGTTCGAGATATACAATTCATTTGCCATAAATATGTCTTAAACTTATGTATTATATTCAAATCGTTAGAGCTATTTTTGAGAAAATTAAAACTTTTGAAAAATTTTCCGTATAAAGGGTAATCTGGAGTGGGAGGATTTTCTTGAAAACCTTCGTGTCGCATCTCTGGAAGATACTGAACCTTAATACCAAGTTTAGTGTTTATCCGACTGTTCGTTTCTGAGTTATGCTGTTCACAGACACACACACAGACACACACAGGGACATGTTACCAAAAGTACTCTTTTTGGATTCAGGAGGCCTCAAAACATGCATTTCCGGTGAAATCTCGGTATCGAATTTTTGGGTGGAATACAATACTTCCCCTGCCTACTATACGTAGTAGAAAAAGTAAAAATTATCGATTCACTGATACCTAACGTTAATGATATTCTCTCTTTGTACGATTATTTAGAATGCCCTTCTAACGAAGTTGATTACATCATAAGTATAAAGAAAATAAAGAAAAACTTTCTTACAATGAGGAATATTAAAATATTTAGGCAATGGTATCGTATGGTTATTATGGTGTTACAAACAGATTCGAATGTCTCTTGTTTTGCTATGTCTTAATTGCTAAACCATGGCCATATATTGCTTGGAATGAAATATCCCCAGCGTTTGTCCTATTTTGCATGCATATTCTGTGGAGTACAACAACTATTTTCTACTCCATGGCATTCTCAACTAAAAGTCAATCCCTTCTTCGCAAGCATGAAGAACAAGGGCTTTGTAAATCCTTTTTAATCTTTTAGCAATTTATGAAATTAAATTAGATGATGTTTTATAGTCCCATATCCGCCAGAAAGACTTGGGCTTTTCAATGAAAGAATTATCAAAATCGGTTTATTGGTCTTTGAGACAAACACACATATAAATGTTCTATCTTTATAATATTAATATATATTAATAGTAGATTATGATACAAGTATTAAAAGTAAAACCACTTTTAACACTTTACTATTTTTTAGACAGCGCTCGAATTTGTAAAATATCAATAATATTATATTGATTCCTGAAAATCATGTTTAGAACGAGATCAACTCACGTGTATAGCGAGATACTTGAAACAAGAGAAATTACATTAAAAACGAGATCCACTCTCGTTTACAGCGAGATGTCAGATGTTTTGATGTTTTGTTGATTCGTTAACAGTCATTTTCAGTGAAATTATTTGCAACATGTTTTACCTTTCACCAGACAATAATGCGACTAAATGCTGTATTATGTTGCTTTCTGGATGTTTTGGGTAAGAAGTTCTAGTGTTATTCTTTCTCCTGCTTCTGTAACTTCATCTGGTTCTTCCATTTCAGTTTTTTCTGAGTTCATAATTGCCGCCATTCAATCTTTATATAGGTTAATACTAGGTAAAGGAATAACATTTTAGAAACACAAGGCTGCCAACATAAGGTATAGCTTAACTCTACAACGAATTACGAATAAATTGAAGTATTAAATTTCTATTGTGAACAGATAATGCAAGCGCCATGAGAAATTAATCATGTAAAAAGACATACTGAAAAGTAAAACCTAATCAAACCAAGTAGTTATTAAATATGTGCAAATACAAAGGGTAATTGCCATATGATTGAACTTGAAACAAAATTGGTCACATTGGAGTGATATAAAACTTTTATCGTACTAGTGCGATAACGTAAAACTTTTGGTTTGTGTGCACTATGTTAAAAATTCTACTTTTAGGGCATGCAGTCTAAAAATTCAGTTTTGATAAGATCTACATTTTTTTTGTGTAGCAAGTTTTTCTCTTTGTCTTATACTGTTATACAAAACTATCCAACAGTTATTCATAATGCTGAATTCACAAGCTATTTACAGAAAATTCAAGATATACATTTTTTGTCATGCAATTATCTGAACCATGTACCTAGTATATTAATCAAAACCGTTAAAACAATTTTAAATAAAATAAAAAAATCTGATGTGTTACACTCACATGACTTTCCCTACTCTTGTACAAACTATTTTTACAAACGCTTATTCTCCATATGCTTCATGTTAATCGAGATGTTAATCTTATTGCTAATTTTCTTGTAGATGCAAGGGGAATATGGTAGGTTTTAAGCGATAGTCAAATATTTTAAGCGCTGGTTGCTATGTGGCGCATTCCATTCTCTTTGCATGTCCAGGACAAAAAAAATCTGATGTGTTACACTCACATAACTTTCTCTACTCTTGTACAATCTAATTTTACAAACGCCTATTCTCCATATGCTTCATGTTAATCGAGATATCGAGATGTCAATCTTATTGGTAATTTTCTTGTAGATGCAAGGGGAATATGGTAGCTTTTAAGCGATAGTCAAATATTTTAACGCTGGTTGCTATGTGGCGAATTCCATTCTCTTTTCATGTTCAGGACATAAAAAAATGAATAACGAATTTGAGAAAAAGTATAAGTATTGGAAAATTTAAGGAAATAACAAGCATTATCTCGAAAACGGTTCACTCAACAAAAGAAACGTATATGACATAAGTTGTGTATTTTAACGCGATCTACATTTTTTGTGTAGTAAAATTTTGTCTATCTCTTATGGTTTACCAGTTATGCAAAAGTCGTTCACAATGAAGAATATTTTTGGAGACATTCCCAGAAAATTCGAGATATACATTTTATTTGTCATGACAATATCTTAAACATATGATATTTTAATCAAAATCGTTAGAGCCGTTTTTGAGAAAATTAAAATTTTCGAAAAATGTTCCATGTAAAGGGTAGTCTGGGGTGGGGGGATTTTCTTGAAAACCTTCGTGTCGCATCTCTGGAAGATACTGAACCTAAATACCAAGTTTGGTGTTTATCCGACTGTTCGTTTTTGAGTTATGCTGTTCACAGACACACAGACACACAGACAGACACACAGACAGACACACAGACACACAGACACACAGACACACAGACAGACACACACACGGACATGTTTCCAAAAATGCTTTTTTTGGATTCAGTGATTCTCAAAACATGTATTTCCGGTGAAATCTCGGTATCGAATTTTTGGGTGGAATGCAATACTTCCCCTACTTACTATACGTAGTAGAGAAAGTAAAAATGAATAACGAATTTGAGAAATAGTATAAGTATTGGAAAATTTAAGGGAATAACAAGCAATATCTCGAAAACGCTTCACTGAACAAAAAATATGTGAATGACATAAATTGTGCATTTTAACGCGATCTACATTTTTTGTGTAGTAACATTTTGTCTATCTCTTATGGTTTACCAGTTATGCAAAAGTCGTTCACAATGAAGAATACTTTTGGAGACATTCCCAGAAAATTCGAGATATGCATTTCATTTCTCATGACAATATCTTAAACATATGATATTTTAATCAAAATCGTTAGAGCCATTTTTGAGAAAATTAAAATTTTCGAAAAATGTTCCACGTAAAGAATTGTCTGGGGTGGGAGTATTTTCTTGAAAACCTTCGTGTCGCATCTCTGGAAGATACTGAACCTAAATACCCAAGTTTGGTGTTTATCTGACTGTTCGTTTCTGAGTTATGCTGTTCACAGACACACAGACACACACACACACACACACGGACATGTTTCCAAAAATGCTTTTTTTGGATTCAGGGGGTCTCAAAACATGTATTTCCTGTGAAATCTCGGTATCGAATTTTTGAGTGGAATACAATACTTCCCGTACTTACTATACGTAGTAGAGAAAGTAATACAGCACATTTTTCCGTATTAAGGGCGTTTGGGATGAGAGGATTTTCTTGAAAATTTTCTTGCCGTAATTAAGATTAATTTAAATACCAAGTTTGATAACCATCCGACATTTCATTTTTTTTACACATACGCGCAAAACCGTGCACACTTGCACACATACACATACACGGAGTCGTCCTCCGTGGTCTAGGGTACCATGCTAGCCACTAGTTCCCGAGGTCGCGGGCTAAAACCCGGGGAAGGGCGATGGACTTTTTTCGGGCGTGAAAATGTTTAGCATGGCTTCCTTAGGAAGGGAAGTAAAGCAGGTAGTCTCGTGTCGTAGATTTACGGCACGTAAAAGAACTTCAAGCCTGATAAAGAGGCCTCTGAGAAAAATTTCCAGTCTTTCGCGTCCAATATAGAATGGGACACTAAGAATCATGGCAGTAGTTAAAGAGCGTCTATAAATAAAATTCAATTTATTTATTTTACACATACATGAATGCACGTACGCCTTTATCTAAAATGGTTTTACGTATTCAAGGACACTAAAAAACAAAAACAAAGAAGAAAAAAAGAAAAAAAAATCGTATTTCCGTTGAAATCTCAATGTTGCATTTTTTGTTAGAATCAATACTTCCTCTACATATCGGGTAAGTGGTAGAGGAAATGAATATTATGATAATTTCTGAAGTTAAAAACTTATGGTGTGATTGTTAGAAGTAGAACGGGAGAGTGAAGTGATAAATCGTTGTATAGTCTGAAAACTTGTGATAATTTCTAGTACTTCCACCGCGCGAGGTGGCGCCGCGATAACGCGTGCGACTCACATTTGCGGCGAGCGACCACTCTGACCCATGTTTTTTCTTCTCTTTTCTTTTTTTTCCCTTTTTTTCCGGGGTCGGCAGGCGAACGTTGGTGTGTTATCTTCTCTACCATGATTTCCTTCCCATCATTTCCCTTTAATTCCGTTTCCTTCTCATCTTTCAGTGTGATTCTAGGTTTCATGGCGTATGACGTTGCCGGATAGATGGCGCGGATGCATGCTCAATGGAAAGTGTATTCCCCGTGGACGTCAGAGGGCTGCTTGATTGGTGGGTCGTTCATCGCTCCCTCTCGGTGTCTCCAGCAGTGCACGGGTCTACGAGCTTGAAAATGTTAGGGACTTCCGCGCATCTCTGTGGCCTGTCTGCCCACGGCCTGTAGCCTCCTGTAGTTACTTCACCTCATCCTTTCCTCCTGGGAAGTGGTAACCACAATAAGTCTCTGTAAGTCGCAGCGTGCGGGGTGTCCCCCTCCGTGAATAACTTATACATCTACCTATTAGTACTTCCACTGAGTCACGTTACGCTGTATCTAGTGGAAATTTCATTTTAACGAAACCGGTCGCGAGAAATTGTTCCCGATAAATAATCTCCGGACAACTGGCATATATCAATATACCTTCAGTTTTCATTAATGTTTTAACTTCTTTTGCAAGCGAATACTTAAGATGCTTTTTGGCCAGAACATTTATTTTTGTCAGATTACACCCAAATATAACTTGCCATTCGTAGACATTGATTACATTTTTACATTATTTCCACCTGTAATTTTTGTCATATACTTTACGCAGAACATTTATACAGATTGATTTTATTTGTATTATTTCCATACTATGCTGATTCAGTGCATCATAATACTTTTGCGTAACGACTGACAATATTAATCGGTCTATAAAAAACTTGCCATAGCAAACAAACTTACAAAAAGAAAGGAATAACTGGTTTTAAAATTATCCTTTTTAAAGAGTATAATTAAGGCGCAAAAGAACTCCGTACAATAGTCCAATGGGCCAAGGCCTACTGCACAGCCACAGCATCCTCTACCTCCATCTATACAACATAAGATGGGTGGAATAGATTAATAGACGTGGCATATGGTCAGCATTCCATTTTACCCCAGCTGCATATATGTGGGCAACAAACTTCCACCAAGTAGTTCCTCAGTTGATTCCTAAAGACCCCATGAGTCTGAGTGCACCCCGTACCGGATCTCCCAGTATGAGGAAAATCACAGTCCAACCCGGAAACAACTGCATATCTACAGTTTTTACAGAGTGACTTCATTGTCAACCCGTTACCAAAAGTAGCAATAAATTAATTTTTCTAAGAAGCCGTTTACCAAAGGTAAACTTTATTATGCTTATGAATAATAAAGTAAAACACCATTACTTAAAACTGAGCATGGCTATTATAATTGAAAGATAAAATATCTGATGTGTTACAATCACAAGACTTTCTCTACCCTCTGTCGTTAATTAATAAATATACAAATTATTCTTGCGAAAGTTTATTTTCTTATATACTTCATTTTAATCGGGATAAACCTTTCCGGAAATTGCTGCATTAAACATTTCGTTATAGATACAAAGGAAATAGCGATAGTCAAATGTTTTAGAACTGGACCCTATACGCTGGCCTTAAAATTCCATACTGTTTCCATGTCATCGCGAGAAACATCTGGAAATCGATAGGACTTTAAAGGAGTGACTAAGTATAGAACAGTTCGAACCATTAATAAGAGATATCTCGGAAATGGCTGATGCACACGAGAGTTATTTGACATAAATTGTGTGTAGTGCTACACTTTTTGTGTAGTACGTTTTCGTCTATCGCTTAACGTTTAGTTGTACAAGATTATACAAAATTCTCTCCAAATAAGAGGACCTCAAGGCTATTCTCAGAAATAGGATATACATTTTATGGTATTTTAATCAAAATCGTAAGAGGAGGTTTTTAGAAAAAAAAATTTCGAAAAATGTTCTATGCAAAGAGTAATTTTGTGAGGAGGATTTGGTGTTTATCCTATTTCTTTTTTGAGTTATGCTGTTCAAAGAGAGAGAGAGAGAGAGAGAGAGAGACAGACGCAAACACGGACCTTTTTCTAAAAATCTGATGTGCTACATTCACATAACTTTCTCTGCCCCCTAGCGCTTATTAGTGGACATACAAAATATTCTTACGAAAGTTTAGTTTCCTATTTTCTTCATTTTAATGGAGATAAAGCTTTACGAAAATAGCTGCATTACACATTTCGTTATAGATACAAAGGGGGCAGTGATAGTCAATTTTTAAAACTGAAAGCTGGCCTTAAAATTCCATGTCCTTAGCGTGCAGTCGCGAGAAACAACTGAATATCGAAAGGGCTTGAAAAGAATGACAAAATTATTGAACAATTCGAACAATTAATAATGGATATCTCGGAAATGGCTGATGTCACAGAAAAGGTTATTGGAAATAAATTGTATGTTTTAGAGATCTAAATTCTTTGCGTAGTACGTTTTCGTCTATCGCTTAACGTTTACCAGTTATACAAGAGAATACAAAATTTCCCGAATGAAGTGGAGTTCAGAGGCTATTCCCAGAAAATTTAAGATATACATTTTATTTGTCATGCAAATGTCTTTAATATATGGTATTTGAATAAAAACTTAGAGCCATTTTTAGTAAAGCAAAAATTTCGAAAAATGTTCCATGTAAAGGGTAGTTTGGGGTGGGGGAGTTTCTTGAAATCTTCGTGTCACATCTTTGGGAGGCACTGAACGTAAACGCCAACTTTGGTATTTATCCTACTTTTCGTTTTTGAGTCATGCTGTTCACATACACCCACACGCATACACACACATACACACATGGAACTTTTTCTAAAATGCTTTTCTTGTTTAGGGGGCCTCAAAACGTGTATTTCCTGTGAAATCTCGGTATCTAATTTTTATGTGGGATGCAATACCTTCTCTACCTACGTACGTGGTAGAAAAAGTAATAAATAATAAACCAGTATTAACTCATTCATTTCAGAAACGATATGTGTCACATTTTCCAAAGAATTGAATATAGTTTGAATTTAAAGGACTTAATTCTCGCCATAAGAAACACTAAAATTTATCTTGGGATATACTTACCAGTTTTCATACTTTTAATGCGTATAACTTCACACGATATTGCTTCTGTACTACATGAGTGACGGAATATATTGTAGGCGTTCTCATTATGCTCCTTACTGCCAAGTGCTATGTAGCAACAGTTGATGTAGGGTAATTAAACCCCATGGGCATGACGATTCGGAACTCGGTAATACTCTATCAGTATGTAGGAGCTCATTAGTGCTTAAAACAACCCTCAATATGAAAGATACCCTCCGGATTCTCTCGAATACAGTGGTTGTGCAGTCATTATAGCATTTGCGGACCTCTCATCACGATTCTTGATAGCATTTAGTCGAAATAAAAACATAGCAGAGCGTAGTAATTATGAGAAAATTTCGTAACACCTTCCAGAATAAACAGATTCTTCTTTTGTTTCCATTAATTTCCGTCGTTGTGATTACCTTATTTTGTGTACGAAAATACTTTGCTATGCAAAACATATTGCAGGCTGTTTTTCTTGTTAGATTCAGTTAGAGAAGTTTCTATAAATTCTGCCGCTTTCTTAAAATTATTGCAAGAATTTTAATATGTTGTTCATATCTTTCCCGATCTTGTTGAGTGTAAACATGTTTTATAATTGGCCTATTCGTGTTTAACAAGTCGAGAGCTTCTTCACACTTATCCTAGTGAGGTCGGATAGCAACGTTTAATCTAATTGCTAGTTGATATTGCTAAATAAATATAACCATTATAACTATGTATGTTAAATACATTTTGAAAATTAGAACTTCGATCAGATTTTGAAAACAAAAGTGTGAGTGGACGGAGGCCATTGGCATTTTTACTTTCTCTACCACGTACGTAGTAAGTAGAGAAGGTATAGCATTCACCCAACAATTCGATACCGAGATTTCACCGGAAATACATGTTTTGAGGTTTCTGAATCCAAAACAAGCATTTTGAGAAAAAGGTCCGTGTGTGTGTCTGTGAACAGCATAACACAAAAACAAAATGTCGGATATATACCAAACTTGGTATTTATGTTCGGTATATTCTAAGGATGCGACATGAAAGCTTTAAAAAAAATCCCCCATTTTCAAATTTTGTATTTTCAAAATGTCTGTAACGATTTTGATTAACATATTTAAATGACAAAGAAAATTATATAATGAACTTTCTGGGAATAGCCTATGAAGTTCTCTTAATTCGGAAGCAATTTTGTATATTCTTGTATAATTGGTAAACGTTAAGCGATAGACGAAAACGCACTGCACAAAAAAGTGAATCTCTTTAAAACACACAGTTTATTTCATATAACTTTTTCTGGCATCAGCCATTTCCAGATATCCGTCATTAGTGGTTCGATTGGTTCAGTACTTTTTAATTCTCTTAAAGTCCTGTCGATATTCAGTTGTTTTCGCGATTGCATGGAAAGAGTAAGGCCAATATATAACGTCCAGTTCTTAAATATTTTGCTGTCGCTGTTTCTTTTGTATGTGTAACGAAGCGTGTAATGTAACTATTTCTACAGAAGCTTATTTCGATTAAAATGAAGTAAATACTTCATTTAAAATACTTTCACAAGGATACCTTTCATAGCCACTAATTAATGATATAGGGTAGAGAAAGTCATGTGAATGTAACACGCCAGAATTTTTAGTATGTAACTATGCTAATAAGCACGATGGCATTGGGAGCAAGATTTCTATTCACCTCACATGTAGGCGAGGACTTCGTAGAAAGTAAAAGTTAGTAGAAAGCAGGCGAAGAATACCTGAATCAGTTATTTCTCCAAAAGTTCTCGTCATCAGGGAAATTTGCATAATTACTTATTTCTTTGTACGTTCGACTGCAGTGCAGTAATGAGTTGCAACCCCTGGACTTTGATTACACATTTGAATCAGCGATGAGATAAATTTTGACCGACCTAGTGACTGGTAAGATAGCGAAGCTTTGCTGGCAACTATTAAAGATTTCGGAAATGTACGGTCATGGATGCCGTGATAACGAAGTTCTCTCATGCAAATTCGGTCAGAATCTCAGTCAGAGGTCCTTCTGTCTACCATTACAAGATCGCAAATAAGGCTATATTTCTATTGACGCCACTTAATCACAATAAGTATTTAATAGATATAGCTTCACCTTAATCAATATGGTCGAGTTACACGCAACTTCCAAACACATTTAGTTGTTTATACAACTAACCGGTTTTTTGTCGGCGTAACCGGTGAAATCCAACATTTTCTACTTTCGAATCCTAACTCGGTCCCGTTTTCCAAAATATTAACAACGTAACTCGATCTTGTAGGAAATTGATCTCATTCTAGTTCATTTTAAAAGACATGATTTCAGCAGACCTTTAGTGACTATAAAATGATATTGCAGTTTTATGTTTCACTAAAAGCGATTTTAACCGCAAAATCAGATGTTATATAAAAATTGCTCCGTTAACTTCACATGTATAAAATTCACATACAAAACAGTTGAAAAACGATGTATTATTAAAAATGTTATAATTATACTTAATTGAAAGATTTTTAAAAACACCAACATTTGTAATCTGTAATAGCGTTTGTTCCTTTTTTTAAGAGTTACCAGCAATGTCGCGTTCATAGCCTTACTTGTGCTCAGTCCCACTATCGATTTTTCGTAACAAGGATGCCACATCACTTTATACTTCGTTAGCTCAGAGTATTACGGTTTCGTACTATATGCTACGGGACTGAGCTAGGTTGTTGACAGTATTTGCTACAGGACTGAGTTGGGTTGTTAGAATATATGCTACGGGAGCGAGTTGGCTTACTGACAGTATATGCTACGGGACTGAGCTAGGTTGTTGACAGTATTTGCTACAGGACTGAGTTGGGTTGTTAGAATATATGCTACGGGAGCGAGTTGGCTTACTGACAGTATATGCTACGGGACTGAGCTAGGTTGTTGACAGTATTTGCTACAGGACTGAGTTGGGTTGTTAGAATATATGCTACGGGAGCGAGTTGGCTTACTGACAGTATATGCTACGAGACTGAGCTAGGTTGTTGACAGTATTTGCTACAGGACTGAGTTGGGTTGTTAGAGTATATGCTACGGGAGCGAGTTGGCTTACTGAGAGTATATGCTACGGGAGCGAGTTGGCTTACTGACAGTATATGCTACGGGACTGAGCTAGGTTGTTGACAGTATTTGCTACAGGACTGAGTTGGGTTGTTAGAGTATATGCTACGGGACCGAGTTGGCTTGCTGACTGTTTGCTACAGGACTGAGCTAGGTTGTTGACAGTATTTGCTACGGCACTGAGTTGGGTTGTTAGAGTATATGCTACGGGAGCGAGTTGGCTTGCTGACTGTTTGCTACGGGACTGAGTTAGGTTGCTGGCAGTATTTGCTACAGAACTGAGTTGCGTTGTTAGAGTATATGTTACGGGAGCGAGTTGGCTTGCTGACAGTGTATGCTACGAGACTGAGTTAGGTTGTTGACAGTATTTGCTACGGAACTGAGTTGGGTTGTTAGAATATATGTTACGGGAGCGAGTTGGCTTGCTGACAGTGTATGCTACGGGACTGAGTTAGGTTGTTGACAGTATTTGCTACGGAACTGAGTTGCGTTGTTAGAGTATATGTTACGGGAGCGAGTTGGCTTGCTGACAGTGTATGCTACGAGACTGAGTTAGGTTTTTAACAGTATTTGCTACGGAACTGAGTTGGGTTGTTAGAATATATGTTACGGGAGCGAGTTGGCTTGCTGACAGTGTATGCTACGGGACTGAGTTAAGTTGTTGACAGCATCTGATAGGGACTGAGTTGGGTTGTTAGAATATATGCTACGGGAGCGAGTTGGCTTGCTGACAGGTAAGCTACGGGACTGAGTTAGGTTGTTGACAGTATTTGCTACGGGACTGAGTTGGATTGTTAGAGTACATGCTACAGGAGTGAGTTGGCTTACTGACAGTGTATGCCACGGGATTGAGTTAGGTTGTTAGAGCATATGCTATGGGACTGAGTTGGGTTACTTAAATTTTACTTACGAAGGTAACGGGACCGAGTTAAGATGCGTTCGGCGTAACGAGTTCGTGCAAAGAAAAATAAAAATGTCAAACAAGTTCCCTCAGATGAAGCACTTTATAAAATCTAAACCTACAAAAAGGAATATTACGGATATGGTTAATTCTAGGAAAAATTGCTGCATATTGTGTATTTAAAATAGCCTATACATTTTTACTTTTTCTATCACGTACATTCCACCCAAAAATTTGACATGAAGTTTTCACCGGAAATATACGTTTTGAGTCCACTGAATAAAAAAACGCATTCTTAAGAAAAGATCCACGTGTGTGTGCGTGTTTGTATGTGTGTGTGTCTGTGAGGAGAATAACTCAACATGAAAATTCGATAAACATCAAACTTGAACTTAAGTTCTTTGACCTGTCCGAAAATGCGACAGGAACGTTTTCAAGAAAATCCTCCAAATTCAAACTACCCTTTGTATGTAACAATTTAAAAATTCTATTATTTTCTCAAAAAGGTTCGAACGATTTTTATTAAAATACCATATATATTAAAGATATTTACATAACAAATAAATCGTATATCTTGAATTTTCTGGGAATAAACTGTGAACTTCTCTGCATTCAAAAGGAGTTTTGTATAATCTTGTATAACTGATAAAAGTTAACCGATGTACGAAAACATATTTCACAAACAATGTATACCTCTTTAAAACACACTATATTATTTCGAATAACTTTTTTGTGCCATAAGCCATTTCCGAGATATCGTTATTAATGGTTCGAGTTGTTCAATATTTTTGTCATTCTTTTAATATCCTGTCGACATTAAGTTGTTTCTCCGATTGCAGTATAGAATTTTAAGGCCAGCTTTAAGGTCCATTTTTTAATCATTTGACTATCACTATTCCCTTTGTACTTATCATGAAATGTATAATGTGGCTATTTATGCAAAGGATTATCTCGATTAAAATGAAGTAGATAGAAATATAAACTTTCGTAAGAATAATTTGTGCACACACTAACAAACGATAGAGGATAGAGAAAGTCATGTGGATGTAACACATCAGAATTTTTTTCTTTAGCAACTTTTATTATTTTTAATGTTTTCCAGTTTTTACAAGCAAATTGCGATATTTTAATCAAAATCCTTAAAGCTGTCTACGAGAAAGACGAAAAGGTAAACAATTTTTGAGCAAATGCTGTTCTCTTTCTCTCTCCCACTCACTCACTCACCCACACACACATACACACACACACATCTCCACCCACGCGTACATACCTTTCCACATACACACACCCGCCCAAACAGACAAACACACGGACACAGAAACACCACCCACACGCACAGACACACACATACACATATACACGCACACTTAGACACACACACACACGTGCGGACAAAAGGACACACACACGCCCTCCCGTCCAGACAAACACACGCACACACTCACACATACACACACCCATCCACACACACGCACTCATCCACTCACAGATACACCTACATACACCCACACACACAGACACACATACACCTACAACCCCCACACACATCCATACAGTTACCCATCCACACACACAGACACACACACATACATACCTGTCCACACGGACACACGCACACACCCACACACAGGCACACACGCATACACCTTCACACAGACACACACATGCACATTCACCCATCCACACCACAGACACGCACACATCCATCCACCCACCACCCACGCACACAGATACACACCTCAAAATAGACACACACATACCTACATTCGGGCAATTTTTTTAAATGTGTTCTACATATAGAATCTTTGAGTGGAATGCAATACTTCCTCTTATCTCCACAGGTAGACGGTAGAGAAAATAAAAAAACGATGGAGGTTATTACAAAACACACCCTTCAATAGTAAACGAGGCTGTTGTTGTGAACAGAGAAACAGAAAATAACTGGTGTGGCAGAAATTTCACGACCAATATAGGTATGACGCTATTCTGAAGCATTAAACATTAGTAAAATGTTACTGAATGGCTCAGTTATGTCATCCTCCGTAATCTAGGGGTACCATGTAACTTTAGTTCCCGAGGTAGCGGGTTCAACCCAGGAGATGGATATTTTTCAGGCGTAAAAATGCTCAATATTGCTTCTTTCGGAAGGGAATTAAAGCCGGTGGTCCCGTGTCGTACATTTACGGCTCGCAAAGAACCTCAAGCCTGATAAAGAGGCCTCTAGCAAACTTTTTTATCTTTCACGCCTAATATAGAATGGGACGCTGAAAGCCATTAGTTAAAGAGAGTCTATAAGTAAAACCCAATTTAATTTTTAACTCAGTTTATTATCTCTGTCTCACCGATCAGGTAAACGTTTTTTGTTCAGTATTTGAAAAAGGAATTTAGAAGTCTTCTTAGGTTTCATAGCACGTCTCTCTACATTGGGAGGAAGTGAGAGAAAGGATTTTTCATCTGAAGTTATAACATCCGATAGAGTTACCTGGCAGCCTTCCCTTTTTTTCTTTGTTCCCCCCACAAGAAATCGACAGCTGACAAACTGACATTTGCAAAGGATGTGCTTTGAGCAGCGCTTGGAATTTTACTGAAAATGTTATAGTAGGTGAAGGATGGAGCGTTAGAAAGTAGCTCGAAGTGAGGCAGACATATGCGAGAAGGTTTTAGGTATGAAAAGAATCAGCCATGGTTTTGTTGAAAAATAATGACAACAATTCTTATGAAATTATGCTGTCTCTTTGTTTCAACTGTAATCAGATTCGAGAATTTTTTTTTGAAGACACTTTTCAATTGTTCGCTAACCAAGGTTAGGATAATATTTTACATAATTCTTGTAAAACATTTGCATTTTATATTACTGTATGATTTTTAGGTTCTCTTACTTGTAATTTATTTCTTAAGATTACCTCTTCGTCATATGATTTTTACTTTCTCTATAGCTCAACTGCAATAAGTGGAGGAGTGTTATATTTCACCCCAAAATTTGATATCGATGTTTCACCGGAAATACGCCTTTTAGGTCCACAGAACCCCCACTTCCAAGGAATTTTAGGTAGAAGTTCCTGGTGCACGTACATATGTGTATAAACGTACGAGAGCAATTCGGAAAGTAAGTTACGGTCTCGTCACTCAAGAACGGGAGAGGCAGTAAGCTGCACTATTCTTGATTCTGTAGTGAACTAACCTATGTAGCTTGGTTCACTATGTTCCTGGCAGTGTCATTGTGAGGTGTATTTGACTCTTTCTTTAATCCAGATACCTTGTAAAACGTATGCAACAATATAAGTTCCTGCCAAGTTTGAGGTACGTACACTGATACGGTTTCTGTAGCTGAAATTCATCGTGAAAATACTGCAATGTACGGAAACATGAGTGAGAGTATTACTCGACGTTAGTGTCGTCAATTCCAAGGTGGACGCACCTCCATCCATGATAAAGAACGGAGTGGGCGACCGTCTGTTGTGAACGACGAACTTGTTGCAAATGTGGATGGTGCGGTCACAATTTCGGAACTCTATGACCATTTTCCATAAATCAGTAAGACTGTTCTGCATGAAGGGGCTACACAAAGGTTAAGCTATCCAAGTTTTGTACTCGGTGAGTACCGAAATTCCAGACCCAAAAAACCACGAGGATGGGATCAGAAATGACATTCCTTCAACGCTATGGGAGTGAAACTGAAAGCTTTCTCGATCATATTGTTTGGGGAGATGAGATGTGGGTTCGGTACGTGGACGTCGAAACAAAACGACAGTCGTTGACATTGGGTCATACTAATATCCCTACGCGGCCACAAAAATACTTCCAAGAATTTTCAACAAAGAAGTTCTTGGAGACCAGCAAGGTGCAGTTCATGGAACGAGACACAACTAAAACCTCGGATGTCTACTGTCACACACTAACCAAACTTAGAAAAGCAATTTTGAACAAACGACGTGGCATTTTGAGTTCTGGGGTTATTTTCTTCCACGATAATCCTCGGTCGTGCACTACTGCACGCGCTCAAAATCTTCTGCAGCAATTCAAGTGGGAGGGTTTTGATCATCCAGCATACAGCCCTGACTTGGTTTCTGGCGGAGTTTTACCTAGAGGGAATTTCAAATCTTGTGGAGCGGTACGACAATTGCCTGAATGTAAATGGAAATTACGTTGAAATAGTATATTATGTAATAAGACTATAATGATAGTAATTAAGACACGAGCATGTTTATGAAACGGGCATCAGCGAGTTTCATAATTTTCATACGAGCGTATTAATTCCTTATATAAACTTACATACGACTGTGTTTGGTTGACCACATTAATTTAAAATTTTTGACTTTTTACAAAAAAGATCTTACCTTGCTAATTATGTGTAATTAAATGCTGGTCGGATGGCAGGACCGTGTTTGCGGATAGTGCAACACATGGCAGTACTGTTGAGTCCACCCTGTATTTATTGATTTTTTTGCAGGTAACGTATATTGAACAATATTAAAACAAAGGAAATGAACTTAATTTATTTGAATATTAAGATTACAATGAACAGAGCTTATTTTAAATATACACATATTTCATTGTTTATCTGGGGAATAGGTGCCATGAAGGCGTGTGGGAGCTTGCGCTCAGCCAAGTAAGATTATAAGGAGTCGCTAATGAGTCCAAACTATAATAGATGCCATTATAGTTCAGTTACATTACATACAGGGTGAATCACCTAAAACTTGCACCGCAAATATTTCGGAAATGGAAAGTGCTATTGATATGCAGTTTTTGCAGCATTGATTGGTAGTCAGGGGCTCGTACATTTAGCCTATAACAGATATTAATAATACTGAGAAAGTGCATTTTTTGAGCAAACATACAATTTTTTAAATGGAACAATGTCTAGTTACATCAACAGAATAAAGGTAGGGTAAATTAGAATGCCAGTGGCGTCTGTTGCAAGATTCTAGTGCAAGTGGTTTACGAGAAATCTTATTTTGAAACTTCTACGCACCGGTACTTGTACAACTTGTGGTAGCACAAACTAAAGAAAAACAAAAGGTAATTACAATACTTCTGTGGATTCTTACAAGTAAAGAGAACATAGCCTTTCAAAGTTTGTGTTCAAAATGACCACCGGAAGCTTCAATACACGCTTCCAGTCTGCTATGGAAAGACTGCTGCACACGTTCTAGCATTTGAGCGGAAATTTCAGAGCAGGCAGCAGTAAACCGTCGTGTCATGTTGTCTGGTGTAGTTGGTACATCCTTGTAGACAGTGTCTTTCAGCCTTCCCCACAGAAAAAGTCTAAAGAGGTCAGATACGGTGAACGGGCCGGTCAATGTACACGTCCTCTTCGTCCAATCCAACGATCTGGAAACAATCCGTTAAGACAAGCTGTAGTACTATGGGCTGGACAGCCATCATGTTGGTACCACAGGTTCCTCCTAGTCTGCAAAGGAACGTCTTCTAGCATCTGTGGCAGCTGTGGCAGATTGCGATACTTGTGCGAGTTCATTTTTCCTTCTGTGAACAAAGGACATTTGAGCTGATGGTTCACTATCCCACACCACACGTTTAAACTCCATGGACGCTGAAGTTCCACCTGACGAAGCCAATGGGGGTCGTCAATAGACCAATAGTGCATGTTTCTGCGGTTTACTTGGCCATGATTAGTAAATGTTGCCTCATCACTAAACAAGCTACATGATGAATCTGGAGTATCATGTCTTAATGCCCATGTGCAACAGTTAACACGATTCTCAAAATCGTTTCCATGCAGCACTTGATGGAGAGAGATGTGATAGGGATGGAACCTATGTCGATGGAGAACGCGCAGTACACTTGCCTGACATGTCACTTCCACGTGCGATTGTACTGGAACTAATTTGCGGATCTACTGCAACGGCAGCCAAAACATTAATTTCTGCCTCTTCTCCAGTCACTTGTTTGTTTCTGTTACGTTTTCTAGGTGTTACAGTACCACTTTCACTTAATTGATTGAAGAGGTTGATAAATAATTGCCGAGATAGTTGATGTCTATTGGGATACGTTTCCGCATACACCATACAGGAACGAACTGCATTCTTCCTACACTCTCCATACACCATGAGCATGTCAGCTTTTTCTGCATTAGTAAACCCCATCTTCCACTCACGACTTACTGCTTGAACTGTCACAAACTAACTGACCAGAAAGTCACAATGCAACAATGAACAGAAAACACAATGCAAACAAACATAACAATATCGTACCTAGCAGCTAAGCAGTTTGAATGGGACAAACAATTGTCGGGGTGGAAACTTTTCAAAATACGATTTCTCGTAAACCATTTGCACTAGAATCTTGCAACAAAGACCATTGACATTCTAATTTACTCCACTTTTATTCTGTTTATGTAAGTAGGCATTGTTCTATTTAAGAAATTGTATGTTTGCTCAAAAAATACACTTTCTCAGTATTATTAAAATCTGTTTATACACTAAATGCACGATCCCCTGACTATCAATCAATGCTGTGAAAACTGCACATCAATAGCACTTTCCATTTCCGAAATATTTGCGGTGCAAGTTTTAGGTGATTCACCCTGTATGATCAGCATTTTATAGTGTTTTCGAAAAAAAATAATTTAACGGTTAATTTTTCACTTGTGTGTAATAAAGCTTCCATAAATAAAGTAGTATTCATTACTTTCCAAACAACCATGTGCAGAAAAGCATGATCTCAAGGTGCCCAATTCAGACACCAAATTAACTAGAGGGAAACAATATCTGTACTAGATGCATGGAATGTATGGATCCTGCTTCAAAAAGATCGAGTTAAAAGTGAATGAGAGCGTTGAGTTTTGTGACAACATTGCTTCGCTCTGGTGCACTTCAAATAAAGATACCAACGCATCTGTATTGTCGTTGCACGATTCCGGTTCGATTTCGAGATATTTCAATTAAAAAAGCTCTCTTTTTTTACTTGCTCTAATAATTATTTTAGGTAGAGAAAGTATGGTATTCCATCCAAAATTAGATATCGAAATTTCACCGGAAATATGTTTCGAGGCCCACTGTACACAAAAAAGCATTGTTAGAAAAAGGTGCTTGTGTTTGCATGTTTGAACATCATAACTCAAAAACAAAAAGTAGGCTAAATACCAAATATATTATTAAGTTTATCATTTTTAATGATGCAACCCAAGATTCTTAAGAAAAATTTCCATTCCAAAACAACCTGTATATATAAAACTAATTTATTTATGATAAAACCTGATGAGTTACACTCACATGACTTTCTCTACTCTTGTACAATCTAATTTTACAAACGCCTATTCTCCATATGCTTCAAGTTAATCGAGATATCGAGATGTCAATCTTATTGGTAATTTTCTTGTAGATGCAAGGGAAATATGGTAGCTTTTAAGCGATAGTCAAATATTTTAACGCTGGTTGCTATGTGGCGCATTCCATTCTCTTTGCATGTCCAGGACATAAAAAAATGAATAACGCATTTGAGAAAAAGTATATTGGAAAATTTAATGAAATAACAAGCAATATCTCGAAAACGGTTCACTCAACAAAAGAAATGTATATGACATAAGTTGTGTATTTTAACGCGATCTACATTTTTTGTGTAGTAAAATTTTGTCTATCTCTTATGGTTTACCAGTTATGCAAAAGTCGTTCACAATGAAGAATACTTTTGGAGACATTCCCAGAAAATTCGAGATATACATTTCATTTCTCATGACATTATCTTAAACATATGATATTTTCATCAAAATCGTTAGAGCCATTTTTGAGAAAATTAAAATTTTCGAAAAATCTTCCATGTAAGGGGTAGTCTGGGGTGGGGGGATTTTCTTGAAAACCTTCGTGTCGCATCTCTGGAAGATACTGAACCTAAATACCAAGTTTGGTGCTTATCCGACTGTTCGTTTTTGAGTTATGCTGCTCACAGACACACACACAGACACACAGACACACACACACACACACACACACACACACACACACACACACACACACACACACACAGACACACACACGGACATGTTTCCAAAAATGCTTTTTTTGGATTCAGGAGGTCTCAAAACATGTAATTCCGGCGAAATCTCGGTATCGAATTTTTGGGTGGAATGCAATACTTCCCCTACTTACTATACGTAGTAGAGAAAGTAATAAAATCTGATGTGTTACACTCACATGACTTTCTCTACTCTTGTACAAACTATTTGTACAAACGCTTATTCTCCATCTACTTCATGTTAATCGAGATAAACATTTGCAGACTCTATCTTATTGCTAATTTTCTTGTAGATGTAAGGGGAATATATATTTACAAGGACAATATAGAAATACAGTAGCCTTTAAGCACATACATATCTCTTAATAGCTGGTTGCTAGGTGCAGCACCATTCCCTTTGCCACAGATTATAACTCTTTGCATATCCAATACAAAAAAATCTGATGTGTTACACTCACATGACTTTCTCTACTCTTGTACAATCTAATTTTACAAACGCCTATTCTCCATATGCTTCATGTTAATCGAGATATCGAGATGTCAATCTTATTGGTAATTTTCTTGTAGATGCAAGGGAAATATCGTAGCTTTTAAGCGATAGTCAAATATTTTAACGCTGGTTGCTATGTGGCGCATTCCATTCTCTTTGCATGTCCAGGACATAAAAAAAATGAATAACGCATTTGAGAAAAAGTATAAGTATTGGAAAATTTAAGGAAATAACAAGCAATATCTCCAAAACGGTTCACTCAACAAAAGAAATGTATATGACATAAGTTGTGTATTTTAACGCGATCTACATTTTTTGTGTAGTAAAATTTTGTCTATCTCTTATGGTTTACCAGTTATGCAAAAGTCGTTCATAATGAAGAATACTTTTGGAGACATTCCCAGAAAATTCGAGATATACATTTCATTTCTCATGACATTATCTTAAATATATGATATTCATATGATAATCAAAATCGTTAGAGCCATTTTTGAGATATTTAAAATTTTCGAAAAATCTTCCATGTAAGGGGTAGTCTGGGGTGGGGGGATTTTCTTGAAAACCTTCGTGTCGCATCTCTGGAAGATACTGAACCTAAATACCAAGTTTGGTGCTTATCCGACTGTTCGTTTTTGAGTTATGCTGTTCACAGACACACACACACACACAGACACACAGACACACACACACACACACACACACACACAGACACACACACGGACATGTTTCCAAAAATGCTTTTTTTGGATTCAGGAGGTCTCAAAACATGTATTTCCGGTGAAATCTCGGTATCGAATTTTTGGGTGGAATGCAATACTTCCCCTACTTACTATACGTAGTAGAGAAAGTAAAAATGGCTCCCGTAGTTTCGATTAAAATGCCACAGTTTAAAATATTTGCATGACTAACACAATATTGATTTTTTATTTTCTGTAAATATTTCGGTGTTCATTTTGTATAATTTTGTATGATTGGTAAATCAACTTACGAAAAGTATATCTTGTAAAAGCATTCACTTTGGGTTAAATGAATTTTTTTGTGACATTAATGGTTTCCTAGATGTTTGTTGGTATTGGCTTGTATGTTGCAACACTTTTATGTTTTTTACTTTCTCTACTACGTATAGTAAGTAGGGGAAGTATTGTATTCCACGCAAAAACTCTTCGATACCGAGATTTCACCGGAAATATATGTTTTGAGACCCCCTGAATCCAAAAAAAGTATTTTTCGAAACATGTCCGTGCGTGTCTGTGTGTGTGTCTGTGAACAGCATAACTCAGAAACAAACAGTTGGATAAATACCAAACGTGGTATTTAGGTTCAGTATCTTCCAGAGATGCGACACGAAGGTTTTCAAGAAAATCCCCCCACCCCAGAGTACCCTTTACATGGAACATTTTTCGAAACTTTTAAATATCTCAAAAATGGCTCTAACGATTTTGATTAAAATATCATATGTTTAAGATATTTTCATGACAAATGAAATGTATATTTCGAATTTTCTGGGAATGTCTTCAAAAGCATTCTTCATTGTGAACGACGTTTGCATAACTGGTAAACCATAAGAGATAGACAAAATTTTACTACACAAAAATGTAGATCGCGTTAAAATACACAATTTATGTCATATACATTTTTGTTGTTGAGTGAACCATTTTCGAGATATTGCTTGTTATTCCCTTAAATTTTTCAATAATTATTTTCTCAAATAGGAATTCGTTATTCATTTTTACTTTCTCTACTACGTATAGTAAGTAGGGGAAGTATTGTATTCCACCCAAAAATTCGATACCGAGATTTCACCGGAAATACATGTTTTCAGACCCCCTGAATCCAAAAAAAGCATTTTTGGAAACATGTCCGTGTGTGTGTCTGTGTGTGTCTGTGTGTGTGTCTGTCTGTGAACAGCATAACTCAGAAACGAACAGTCGGATAAGCACCAAACTTGGTATTTAGGTTCAGTATCTTCCAAGGATGCGACACAAAGGTTTTCAAGAACATCCCCCCATCCCAGATTACCCTTTATATGGAAGATTTTTCGAAAATTTTAATTTTCTCAAAAATGGCTCTAACGATTTTGATTAAAATATCATATGTTTAAGATATTTTATGACAAATAAAATGTATATCTTGAATTTCCTGGGAATGTCTCCAAAAGTATTCTTCATTGTGAACGACTTTTTTCATAACTGGTAAACCATAAGAGTAGACAAAATTTTACTACACAAAAAAGGTTGATCGTGTTAAAATACACAATTTATGTCATATACATTTTTTTTGTTGAGTGAACCATTTTCGAGATATTACTTGTTATTCCCTTAAATGTTTCAATACTTATTTTCTCAAATGGGAATTTGTTATTCATTTTTTTGTCTTGGATATGCAAAGAGTATCAATTTGTGGAAAGGGAATGGTGCTGCACCTAGCAACCAGCTATTAAGAGATATGTATGTACTTAAAGGCTACTGTATTTCCAAATTGCCCTTGTAAATATATATTCCCCTTACATCTGCAAGAAAATTAGCAATAAGATAGACTCTCCAAATGTTTATCTCGATTAACATGAAGTAGATGGAAATAAGCGTTTGTATAAATAGTTTGTACAGGAGTAGCGAAAGTCATGTGAGTGTAACACATCAGATATTTTTTGTCTTGGATATGCAAAGAGTATTAATTTGTGACAAAGGGAATAGTGCTGCACCTAGCAACCAGCTATTAAAAGATATGTATGTGCTTAAAGGCTACTGTATTTCTATATTGCCCTTGTAAATATATATTCCCCTTACATCTACAAGAAATTTAGCAATAAGATAGAGTCTGCAAATGTTTATCTCGATTAACATGAAGTAGATTGAGAATAAGCGTTTGTAAAAACAGTTTGTACAAGAGTAGAGAAAGTCGTGTGAGTGTAACACATCAGATTTTTTTTTATGTCCTGAACATGCAAAGAGAATGGAATGCGCCACATAGCAACCAGCGCTTAAAATATTTGACTATCGCTTAAAACCTACCATATTCCCCTTGCATCTACAAGAAAATTAGCAATAAGATTGACATTTCAATATCTCGATTAACATGAAGCAAATGGAGAATAAGCGTTTGTAAAAATAGTTTGTACAGGAGTAGAGAAAGTCATGTGAGTGTAACACATCAGATTTTTTATAGTGCAAAGGATGTCTTTCTTATTTTTTGTTTTGTTTTGTTTCTGTAATGTACGGAAAGAGTATAATTTTTAAAGCCAGCATATGTTGATCCACTTTTTATAGTTTTGACTGTCACTTCAGCCTCCTGTATTCCTATTTTACCTACAAATAGATATGCAATGAGGTTATTTATGTGGATGTTTAGCTCAAAATAATATGAATTAAATACAAGAATAAGCTTTAATAAGAATAGTTCTCGTAAACATAAAAATAAGGGACAGCGAGTGGAGAAAGTCATTGCCCATTAGAATGTAACAAATATACCTTTTTATTTAGCCTGTCTTTTAGGAATTTTAAGGCAGGTTTGGGCATGAAGGTAGTTTGGTGATATCTGTTTTAGTAACACAGCAGTATCTTAAAACACTGACTTTAAATGTGTTTGCGTTTTTGCAGCGTACGTTAAGAAGGTGATACAACTGTACGAGACAACAGTGGTGAGGCACGGATTGATGATCGTTGGACCTACCGGATCAGGGAAAACTAAGGTAAGTGCGTTGCTTAACCGTTGCTTGCTGATTTAGTTACTCTGATTGCTTGAATAGTTATTTCCTGTTGGTCACGAATTATATGTTTACAATATGATGCTGAATGTCGGAATAAAATGAACTGCATGTTTGCTTTTCTTCTACTTTGTTAAGAGTGTGCATGTATTTTCTAATCCACAGTGTTTTTTGTGCATCTTGAAAATATGTAATGTATATGTATAGCATGGATATTTATCTTCATTAATTAAACTAAAGCAAGTAACTTTTCATTTTTATACGCACGAAATCTAAAATTGGTGTGAGGTAACATTATTCTCCCCATTTTCTATATAATTTTAACAACAAATGTATTGTTTAAAAACACAGTGTCTGGGGGTCGGTTGCAAGAATGAATTTATTTATTTGTTTAACGCTAGTGGAACTATAACACGGTTTTAGCCTTGAAAAGTGTTGCAAGTGTCACCTACAATTATATGCGTTTTATAAAGCGTAGTTTAAGCAACTATAGATCGAAAATCGGACCAATAAACCACTAACGATTCACTTATTGGCATTACAACCTGCCGTCTAGCACCAACCAAGCAACACCGCGAACGTATTTTGGTTAGATACTGTTGGTAAGCGAATGTATGAAATATACGTAAATCTGGCATGTCATTAACTGGCATGCAATCATTTGAGATTCAGGTGTATTACTGTGCATGAAACTACGTCATTATACATTACAGAATCTTGTGATGAGGATGCTATATGATTATTATTCCCTTGTGGGACAACAGTTAAAGCGCTCGCTTACGGCACTGGATTCCCTGTTAAGAACGTTATTGTGTAGAGTGCAGTGCCTTTATGTGAGTCCCCTTGTGTGTGTGTTTATCGCTATTAAATTGACCAATGAGGTTATTAGGGCACCCACTAAACTCATGTTTGAATACATGTTTCACGGTCACTCAATATTAAATAATGTAAATAACGCAAATGAATGACACTATTACCTATATGCTAAACATTAAATTACATAAATCGAAACAGAATATCAATGGATATTAAAGTTATAATACATTTAGTTTTGTTGTAATCACATTCGTATTTTTAATTTCTCTAACACATACATAGTAGGTAGAGAAGGTATTGCATTCCACGTAAAAATTCGATACCGTGTTCTTGCCGGAAATACATGTTTTGGGGCCCCCTGAATCCAAATAGTGCATTTTAGAAAAGGTCCGTGTGTGTCTGTGAACAGAATAACCCAAAATTCGGATAAATACGAAACTTGGTATTTAGATTCAGTACCTTCAAAAGATATGACACGAAGATTTTCAAGAAAATCCTCAACTCCAAACTACCCTTTACATGGAACATTTTTTGAAATTGTTTATTTTCCATATATTAAATATATTTAAATGACAAATAAAATGCACATTTTGAATTTTCTGGGAATAGTTTGTGGAGCCCTCTTCATTCGGAAGGAATTTTGTATAATCTTGTATAACGTTAAACGAAAACGTACTAAACAAACGATGTAGATCTCTTAAATACAAATTTATTTCAAATAAGTTTTTTTATGGCATGAGCCATTTTTGAGATATCCGCTAGTAATGGTTTAAATTGTTCACATTATTTGGTCATTCTATTGAAATTCTGTCAACATTCAGTTGTTTCTCGCGATTGCATGGAAAGATTATAGAATTTTAAGGCCAGTTCTTAAATATTTGACGATCGCTATTCTCCTTGTCTCTATAACGAAATGTGTAATATAGTTATTTCTGCAAAAGTTTATTTGGATTAAAATGACTCAGGCGGTAAAATCTGTGGCCCGCATTCGGGAGCTCCCGGGTTCAAATCCCCTAGGCCGACCAATCTGTCTGAGGTTTCTTCGTGGTTTTCCTCAGTCGCCAAGGTAAATACCTGATTGGATATTTAATACCACGACCCAAAGTTCCATCTTAAGTCTAAAACAATCGTAAAATGAAAAATAAGTGGTAATGGCGAATGCTATGCCATCTATCTACAGACAATGTAAGCAGTTAGACTGGACGGCACCCTAATGCCATCTGCACGGCATGAAGCAGTGGCTACAGGAATGAGACCTAGAAGCCTAACTGTCCATTACATATCGTTCAAAGAGATTTTCACCAACAGATCCGTCGCGATATGACCAAGGAGTTAAAGTGACGTAAAATAAAATAGAATAAAAAGAAATAGATAGAAAAATAAGCTTGAGTAAAAATAGTTTGTATACCCACTAATAAACGATAGAGGGTAGAGAAAGTCATTAAAAATTAAATTGAGTTTTATTTATGGACGCTCTTTAACTGCTGTGGTTCTTGGCGTGAAAGACCGGTAATTATGCTCAGAGGTCTCTTTATCAGGCTTGAGGTTCTTTTACGTGGCGTAAATCTACCACACGGGACCACCGGCTTTACGTCCCTTCCAAAGGAAGCCATGCTAAGGATTTTTACGCCCGAAAAAAATCCATCACCCTCCTCCGGGTTTGAACCTGCGACCTCGGGAACTAGAGGCTAGCATGGTAACCACTACACCACGGAGGACGACAGAGAAAAAGAGAGAAAGAAAATCATGTGAATATATCACGTCAGAATTTGTTTTAAGCAATATATTTATGCTTCGCAGTTAAGTTCAACAATAACACTTTCTCTGTTTCAAGGAAATGCCAACAATAACCCAACAAGTATTCCTGCTCATTTTATTCAAATGCAAATATATTCAGTTATGTTTCGTAACATATTGTTACATTACTTAAAAAACGAGTATAATTTCCAGGAATTGCTTTCCAGGTGCTTATACGGTTATAAGAAGACATTCTGATAATTTGTATTCACATGGTCATTTTTACCCACTCATCTACAAAGGATTGCACAATTTACTAATGTTAATCGAGGTAAACGTTTGCAAAAATTGTTTTGCCACACGTTATAGGTACAAGAGAGATCTGGGAGGAACAAGCAATAGTCAAAGATTTAAAAAGTGATCGCCATATGCCTGTTTTGAAATTCTATATTTTTTTGCATGACATTGCGAGAAACAAAAGAGTGGTGACAAAGTACTTCAAAAACTAAAATATTGGAAAATTCAAGCCAGTAACAACCCATATCTCGGCAATGGTTAGAGCTACAAAAGCATTTAACATAAATGGTGTGTTTTAATGATATCTGCATTTTAATGTTATAGTCTTTGGTGTATCTCTTAATTAATGCTTACCAGTTAAACAAAGTTACTGGTTAAAAAGAGTTATGCAACATTATTTCATAATGAAGAATACTTCACGGGCTGTTTGGGGAAAATTGATTTTATTTCTCTTATAAATATCGTAAATGTCTGATAGATAAAACCAAATAGTTAAAGTTATTTATAAAAAAAACAAAACTATTTTATGTAAGAATAGTTTGGGATGGAACATTTTCTAGAAATTCTTCGCATCGCATCCTTGGAAGATGCTGAACATAAATATCAAGTTTGATATTTAACCGATTTTTCGTTTTTAAGTAAGTTGTTCACACACATCCGGGTGCATGGAGCTTTTTCTAAAACGTTTTTCATTCAAGAGACTTCAAAATTTATATTTCTGGTGAAATCTAGGGATCAATTTTTGGGTTGAATACAATACTTCCTCTGCTTGTTATTGGTAAGTGGTACAGAAAGCAGTAAGTGGAACAACTGTAAATGTTATAACCAAGTGTATTTTAAAACTTCAACAAGGACTTTTCATAGCTGACTGAATCTGTATATCAAGAACGAAATTTGTAGCTTCATCATTTAGACTGCTAATTCGGAAGAAAGTTGCGAGTTCTCGCAACAATGGGGGAAACAATTTAATGACGGTTCCAAAGAATTTACGGTGGCTGACCTTACACTAACTAAAATACTGCCAACCTTACAATGGGGATTACTAGTTTCAAGTCGGTCAGTAAATCAAATCATGTTTTGAAACAATACAAATTGATTAAATCACTTGGGATTTCCCAATATTTAATGGGAAAATGTGTTGTAAAACAACTAAAAAATGCGGAAAGCTTATGTAAGCACTAAAACAATTGCAAATAAATGCTCACGTGGAACACAATAGCGTCTCCCAACCTAGAATTATTTGTTTTAAACTCAACAGCTGACGTCCCGTACAGCCAACGTAACAGCTGCAATTAACACCAAGTATGGCCATACTTTATCCTGTGTATGCGTTAAGAGTGGTTGCTGGCATTAATGTCAACTGAACAGACAGAATGTCACCAAAAGTAACCAGAGAACACTGTAATTGGGGAAATATGTCACATTTGGCTTTTGGTGAATTCCAATAACTTACATTCCCTATAATGACATACTACTCAGTGCTGGCATTGTACCCTAGTTATTGTACAGTGTGAATCAAAACCTATCCTGACTTAGATGTGTAGTACTGTAATAACACAATAACAGTAATTATGTGGCAGTACACGAAGAAATTTATATTCAGAAATGTACGAGAAATGTTTTCTTCACTATTGACCAAACGTACTTTTATATATGTTTTCGCGAAACAAATATTTTCTATGGAATTTTGTATCTGAATTTACGAATAATGTTAACAGGAGAATCAAATACGGGACCGGGTCCGCCAACGCGAGACCACACCCTCGCAAACCCAGGAGAAACTCGTGGGCCTTTCCATTAGGAGCAGTGCCTATTTTATATACCCTCCTGCCTGGTCGAAATCGGGCCAGGACACCTCCCGCACCGACCCTCCCAAGCAGGGACGGAAGTGGATACGCCACTTACGTGCGTCAGGCCAGCAGGGCGAACCCTACTGGGGGAGACTACCGAACAACCTCGGTGGGGCCGACAGTTTTTAGCTACCGTCTACCAACTATCCCTCATGGCTGGTGCCGGAGAGTCTCGAGGCGTCTCACAACCCCGCCTGGGCGGAATTAACCTAGCCAGGCGTACCCAATCACCCATGGATATCGGGAACCACTGCCCCGCCGAGTCCAACCCAATCCGAACAACTCCCTTTAGGGAGGGGCTCAAATGTTCGGCCCGGCGTACTTCTGGTAACGTCAGAAGTACCACGAGTGCTAAGGGTCCGCAGCACCCGCACCACGGCAGCTGAAGGGGTCGGAACCCCTCCTTACGGGGGTTAACAGGAGAATGGCAATGTTGCGTCTTCTGTACAACCAACAGTCACAAATGTCAATCCGCAACAAAGTGCTAATATACAAACAGATTCTATGACCGGCCATCACATACGGCTGTCAAGTCTGGGGCGTAGCAGCAAAATCCTATCTCCACATCCTACAAGTCTTCAAAATATGCCTCTGTATTGCTGTAAACGCCAGATGGTACGGAACGCAACATTCATCTGCGCCTGAAAATCCCTCCGCTCAACAATTACTTCCTTTCCATATCCCAGAGCTTCTATTCCAAACTCCCGAACAACTTCAGCCCCCTAATCCGTGATCTCGGAGAGTGTGCCATAGACCCAGGGGAATCCCATAAGCGTTCCAGGCTTGCGCCAGGTCAGTAAACCAAATAAAAGAAAACTTTTAGCACCACATTTCCAAAATCATTCCCCGCCTCCTAAATAACATCCAGCCATTACCCCAAAATCCCTTCCATTCAACCTTTAGTGCCAGCAAAGGACGACGCCCTGGTAAGTCGGAGGGCACTGCTTTCAGGTCAGTAAAACCTTGAGGTGGTTTCACGACACTGTGAATTGGGGTGCACGCGTTCCTAAAGCCTCAGATACTTCCCGTCAAGCAGAGGAGCTGAAGAAGTTGTCGCTACTTACAGGCGCATAACAGTTGTTTTCTTCCCCCCCCCCTACCACCAACATACTAAAGTAAGGAAGGTTTTGTATTCCACACAAACATTCGATACCGAGATTTCAGCGGAAATGCATGTTTTGAGGTCTCCTGAATAAAAAAAGAAAGTATTTTAAGAAAAAGGTCCGCGTGTATGTGTGTCTCTGTACAGTATAACTCAATAACGAAAAGTCGAATAAATACCAAGCTTGGTGTTTAAGTTCAATATCTTCCAAAGATGCGTCACAAAGGTTTTAAAGAAATTCCCCTCACCCCAAACTACCTTTGACGTGGAGGATTTTTCGAAACTTTTGATTTTCTGAAAAATGGCCGTAACGATTATTAAAATATCATACGTTAAAGATATTTACATGAAAAATAAACGTATATCTTGAATTTTCTGGGAATAGCCCGTGATTTCATCTTCATTTGGAAGGAATTTTATATAATCTTGTATAACTGGTAAACGTTGAACGATAGACGAGATTATAAATGTTGTAGATGGCTTTAAAATACACAATTTATTTCAAATAACTTTTTTTGTGGCATAAGCCATTTCCGAGATATATGTTATTAATGGTTCGCATTGTTCAATACTTAGCCGTTCTTTTAAGGTCCTGTTGCATTAATTGTTTCTCGCAATGTCATGGAAAGAGTATGGAATTTTAAGGCCAGCATATACCGTCCAGTTCTTAAACATTTGAATTCCGCCGTTCCCTTTGTATCTATAACGAAACGTGAAAGTTTTATCTCGATTAAAGTGTAGTAAGTAGAAAAATAAGCTTTCGTATTAATAATTTAGGGGTAGAGAAAGTCATGTGAATGTAATACATAAGATTTTTCATTCAAACTTTGATCGTATCAGTACTGGTTGTCAAACAGCAATCAGGGTTGTATTTCGTAAAGTATTAAATTTCATTCCGTGTTTATTGGAACTTCTTAACTTTTTACTTTCTCTAACATTTACTTAGGGAAGTATTGTACTCCACCCAAAAATTCGATATCAGGATTTCATCTGAAATACACTTTTTGAAGTCCCCCTGAATAGAAAAGAATATTTAGAAAAAAAATCAATACGAGGGCATGTCTGTCTTTACAGACAAACGGAAAGAAATAATTGTTACAAAAATACCATAGATTTAATATATTTTCCTGACTAATAAAATGATGTATTTTAATTTTCTGTGAATAGCCTGTGAATTCATCTTTATTTTGAAAGCATTTTGTATAATTTTATGTGGCTGGTAAATAAACTATAAGAGAGAGAGAGAGAGAGAGAGAGAGAGAGAGAGAGACAAAGGCTAACTATACGAAAATATGTAGATCTCGTTAAAACACCCAATTTGACAGTTTTTGTGTGGCAATAACTATTTCCGAGATACGTTCTGTTCTTGTTTTGAATTTTCCAATACATTACATTTTTTGAAGTGCTAATTTGCTGTTCTTTTGTTTGTTGTGATGTAATGCAAAAGGTATGAAATTACAAAGCCAGCAAATAACGACTGTGTATACAGGAGGTTGAAGCGATAGTCACATCTATAAAAAGCCTAAAAGTTACCGCAAAAAGAAGTGGCTATATGAAAAAAAGAGCAGAAAAAATGAAGCAAGCATAATAAACCAGATTTTGTTTTCTAAGTTAATTTTTATGAGTTTTGTTATACCTTATTTTAATAAATCATTGCTCTTACTATTTTGATTGAAATGGCATACATTTGAGTTATTAGCATGCAAAAATGGTTACTTCAAGTTTTCTTTATTCTTGTTCTTTTTTATGATGGGAAAAATCAAAAGCCAAGCAAAAAGCTTACTGCAGAAAAAATATCTAGTTAAAACACACAGTTTATATCCGTTGTGTCGTTAACCACAATATATGCTGCAGTTCTTATAAACATTCTTATATTTTTAGTAGAATTTTTGAAATAGGAAGCGATCTTTCATTTTTTTACTCACTTACCATTCCACCTATAGTAGGTAGAGGAAGTGCTGTATTCCTTCCAAAAATTAGATTTCAGGATTCACTGGAAATACATGTGCTGAGGTTCCCTAAAACCAGACAAAGTAATTTCAGAAAAAAGTTGCGCGCTAGTGTGTGTTTGTGTTTGTGAACAGTATAACTCAAAAACAAAAAGTCTGATAGATATAAAACCAGATATTTAGACTCAGCAATTCCAGATTCAATACAAGGATTTTAAAGAAAATGCCCACATACCAAACTACCCTTTATGCTACGTTTGATTTTCTCAGAAATAGATCTAACGATTTTGATTAAAATACAATGTTTAAGATATTTTCATGGCTAATAAAACCATATCTTTAATGTTTTATGAATAGCGTGCAAAGATCTATTCATCCCGAACGAATTTCGTATGGTTTTGTACAACTGGTAAATCACAAGAATTAAATGAGATCTTACTACACGAAAAAGGTAGATGTTAAATATAGATGTTAAATACACAATTTACATAAAATACCTTATAGATGTCATTAATCATTTGAAATATTTTATTACACTTTATGCACTTTTGAAATACCAAAGTCACTATTTTTTGTTTCTTGTGATATCATATAAAGAATGGGATTTCAGGGTCGCATATATAGACCTGTTTTTAAAGATTTGACTATCGCTTAAAATATCCTGCACTGTCTTCGTAACTACAACGAAATGTGATTGAAACCATTTCTGCAATACTTAATCTCGATTTACATGAAGTAGACAGAAAAATAAGCTTTTGTAAGTATCATTTGTTGATGAATAAGTGATAATGGGTAGAGAAAGGCATGATAATGTAGCACATCAAATATCTTTTACTTGAGCTACTTGTTAGTGAACCTACTTTCTGTTTAAACAGATTATCTTCATCTCATTCGCCTGTGCACTAGTACAAAATAGAATAATACTGTAGAATTATATATTATATATAAGTATATATAAATATATACAATAAATAGACATTTATTCCTGATGTTTATTATTATTATTATTAAAAAGGCTTTTCTAAACACGGTATTTAAAGTCTCTATCCATTCTTTCCCTTGAAACAACAGATCTGTATAATTACTTCACACATACATTTTAAGCATTACTTCCGATTATGATAGATGTAAATGTAGTAATAAATTAATAAAATAAATGCAGAATGTCGTTTAATTATGAGTTAATGAGTTTGTTACTTTATTTTATATAATAATATGGAGCCTGGATGTTACCAGTAGCAATTGTGTAGGAGTTTTAATTACAACAAACAGTCGTAATGAGGACGAGGTAGGAGAACTGAGCATGGCGGGAAACCTTCTCAAAACAGCAGAAAATTAATTAAAAGTTGAGCTGTAACACTGTGCATGAAACCTCCAGTCCATCTGTTGTATTCTGTGTCAGCCGATGTCATCAAAACGTGTGCCGCGAACGTCCCTGCCTCTCTCAACTAGAGACCAGTGATAAATTGAAACCTGGATGTTTGTGAGCACAACGTGGAAGTTGAAGGAAATCAAGTCAGAAGCATAAAACCACCATTGCTAGTGTTTATGCTTAGTATCACTAAGGCCCGGTTTCACCAAACGATGTTAAATTTTAACATAATGATAAGGCGATTTTACTTTGAATGAATTTAACCATTGTGTCCCTTACAGAGCGAGGTCTCGTGCTCTCGCTTGGCGAGTCATTTCAAGCGAAATAACGTACTAGTTGGCTACGATGATTGCGCTTGGTGGAGGGCGCCACTGTTTTTGTTGACAATGCCTAACGTCATCAAGACTAGTGATCAGAGGGAAGTAAGGGTAAGGCGACCAGAGTATGTACAATCGCACAATGAAAACATGCTACATTTGCAGGCCTCAGGCTCGCTAGCAAATGCATCTAGGAACTATGGATGTCTTCTTTACCTGACATTACTTCCGATGCCCCACCCATTTGTTCCGTAACTGTTTAGTTCCTTTTCCCAACAAATGCATTCATATTGTGGCCAACTAGTGTTGTCAGCTTTCTTATCCCTAAAACTTGTTCCCTGTTTAATTCCAACACTGTAAAACTCTATGGCTAGTGTTAGTTTAACAATGAAGTTAACGTAAACTCTGTGTAATCGATTTAAATCGATACAGATTGCCCAAAGCGGTCGTGAGCAGGGTTGTAAAGGAAATACGGGATATTAGAATACTAAAAACGTAAAATATGCCTCGTTCTCCCATTCTTCATTCTTACTATAAGCTTTTATGTTACTGGCACTTTTCATTTAATAACAGGTGATTGCGTTGTAAATTCCAAAACTACCGTTTGTGGGTTTATCCTGCAGGTTCTTGAAGTAATTACATAAGGGTACACATAGATGAAAAAGTCCATTTTTGTTTACAGGTCTAAAATTTAAGAATGAATCACTTAGTTTCATTATCTGTATTTGGTGTATATTACTATGATTAGAAAAAATTCTATAAGAGTTTTTGAATGTGCCTACGCTCAAGACCAGATAGCGCTTTAGAATTTCAAAACTTTTTTTCTAGATTTCTTTTTTTTTATACATTTTTACGAGTTCAAAATGTTTCACACGATGAATTTTTGTTCAATTTCTTTTAACTTTTGTTGATAACCATCCAAAACTATAAATATAAACATTTTGGAAGTGATTTATCCTTTAGATAAATTATCCTATAAATAAATATCCTTTAGATATTAATTATAATATCTAATTATCACTTTAAATTAGCTAAAAGTATTGTATCTCATCAGTTTATAATTGTTTTCTCAAAAACTCAAACATCAATAAAAATCTGTTTGCAACATGTTTGCTTTCTCTATCACTCACACAATAGGTAGAGAAGATATGATTTTCAACCAAATTTCGATACCGAGATTTCCCGGAAATACGTGTTTGAGGATTCCTGAATCCCAACATTTTTCAAAGTTTTTGATTTTCTGAAAATGACTAACGAGTTTGATTAAAATACCATATATTACAGATATTTACATGCCAAATAAAATGCATATATAGAATTTTCTGGGAATAGGCTTTGAAGTCCTCTTCATTCGGATGGAGTTTTATATAATTTTGTAAAACTAGTAAACGTTAAGTGATAGCCGAAACGTACTGCTCAAAAAGTGTAGATCTCTTTAAAACTCACAATTTATTTCAAATAACTTTTTTGTAACATCAGCCATTTCCAAGATATCCGTTATTAATGGTTCGAATTGTTCAATAATTCTTTAAAGTCCTGTCGGTTTTTCAGTTGTTTCTCGCAATGTCATGGAAAGAGAGTGGAATTTTAAGGCCAGTATGTAGCGTCCAATTCTCAAACATTTGATTATCGCTATTCCTTTTGTATCTATAACGAAGTGTGTAATACAGCTATTTCTGGAAAGGTTTATCTTAATTAAAATAAAGTGGATAGGAAAATAAACTTTCGCAAGAGTAATTTGTATAGCCACTAACAACCAATATAGGATAGAGAAAGTCATATGAACGTGACACATCAGATTTTTTCTTAAATATTTCGTTAGAGTCAAAAAATATATATTTATATTCGTATAATTTAAGTTTTTTCATCTTATTGAGCGTTTCTGTTCACCACTGAAATAATTAATTAAACAATTAATAACTTGAAAGCTACTGAAGATATTGCAATGAAAATTTGTATAGTTATCGTAGTAATGATTCTGTGTTACTTGCAGTATAAATTTCAAAAGCATATGTTAATAAATGTAGAATTTATAAATTTCACCTAGGTGTACCCTTGAAGAAGCGAACAGGAGTTTTATTTGGTCTGCTTGGTTAGTGACAACATACTTTCATCCACATTAGGTTTAATGTAGTATCCACCACAAGTTTTAAACCGTTTTAACGTTCTTCGCACCTTGTCTTTCTGTTACTGCAGATTGACAGATTGGAATGGGAGAAGCGGTGCCTTGCAAGTGCTTTTTTATATTGCCCTTGTGAATATATTATCCCCTTACATCTACAAGAAATTTAGCAATACGATAAGAGTCTGCAAATGTTTATCTCGATTAACATGAAGTAGATGGAGAATAAGCGTTTGTAAAAATAGTTTGTACAAGAGTAGAGAAAGTCATGTGAGTGTAACACATCAGATTTTTGTATTTTCTCTACTACGTACAGTAAGTAGGCTAAGTATTGGATTCCACCCAAAAATTCGATACCGAGATTTCATTGGAAATACATGTTTTGAGACGTCCTGAATCCAAATAAAACATTTTTGGGAACCTGTCCGTGTTGTATGTCTGTGTCTGTCTGTGAACAGTACAACTCAAAAACGAGAACTCTGATAAACACCAAACTTGGTATTTGGATTCAGTATCTTCCAAAGATTGCGACACGAAGATTTTCAAGAAAACCTTCAGCTACGCTTTATATGGAATATTTTTCGAAAATATTGATTTTCTAAGAAATGTCTAACGATTTTGATTAAAATACCATATATGAAAGACACTCACATGACAAATAAAATTTTTATATTGAATTTTCTGGGAATAGTCTAGGAAGTCTTCTTCATTCGGAAGGAATTTTCTATAATCTTGTATAATTTGTAAACGTTAGGCGATAGACGAAAACGTACCACACACATACACACACACAAAATGTAGATCTCTCTAAAACACACACACACACACAAAATGTAGATCTCTCTAAAACACACAGTTTACTTAAAATAAGCTTTTTTGTAGCATAAGCCGTTTTTGAGATATCCATCATTAAAAGTTCGAATTGTTCAATTCTGTCATTATTTCGAAGTCTCGTCGATTTTCAGTTGTTTCTCGCGATTGCATGGAAACAATATGGAATTTTAAGACCATCATATAGCATCTAGTTCTTAAAACATTTGACTATCGCTGTTCTCTTTGTATTTATAAAGAAACGTGTAACGTAATTTTTTGCAAAGGTTATTTGAATTAAATGTAGTGGATAGAAAAATAAGCTTTAGTAAGAATATTTTGTATACCCATTAATAAAGATAGAGGTAGGGAAGGTCATGTGAATGTATCACATCATAATTTTTTTCTTTTCATTATTTTTGCATTCGATGATCCATACTTAGTAACCAGTTCTATAATTAACTCCTATTCGAACGGTGCAACATTAGTTCCTCTGTAACCAGATTTTTTGTTCATTTGTCATCATGATCATAACTACAAACAATCAGGAAAATTGCATGGTAGTTGTCCATTTACGTAACTATAATCGATCCAGCCTTAGAACCAGACTTGATGTAAACAAAATATTCTGTATTCCTCCGTTAGCCTCGTGTTCGTATCAGCTGCGAGAACTAAACAAAAACAAATGCCAAGTGCATTCAGTTCTCGCGTTAATAATGCAATAGAACTGTGTACTATTCGAATAATAAATTATTATTAATAAACACCGAAACAAAAGATGAGTTGTATTTAAATACACGATAATTAAAATAAAACTCACGTTAATCTGTAATCCTATTGATAAGAGGTGTAAAATCTACCCCTCCATTACTTGCGGTGTCATAATCATCATCATCATCATCATCATCAGAAGAAGAAGAAGAAGAAGAAGAAGAAGAAGAAGTAGAAGTAGAAGATGAGGAGGAGGAATTACCACCCACGTTAATCACAAGGCGATCCACTGTAGTATCCAAGAGGCCCTCCATCGCCCACATCTGAATTTCTTGCTCACTTGCGTGACATATATTCTTTTTCCTCATATAAGGAGTCGCCTGAGAAAATTTATTTTTAAATAATTTTGAAATTATTGAATTGAAAAAAAAATTGAAACACTCTGAAGTAATTTGCGAACGTCGGGCAATTTGAGCGCTACGAATCCTCATATTGTTTATATTAGATTTAGGTTGCTGTGATAAGGGGGTAACCTCTCAATGTGTCGACCGGATTTTCTTTCAAGATCATCAATAAGATTTGTTTTCACTGTTATCGCACCTTTTTATGCTTTATTTAGGAGCTCTGCTTTCACATTCATAACGATAACGCAAGCGGGTTCGAGTTTCGGAAGCACGCTCTCAAACCACGCCCTAAAAACACCGCCGTTCATATCCTCGTGGTAATCATCCGTGCTTCGAGTTTTGACTCGAAGTGTAGGACGCCATCTTCCACAAAACCGGAGTCACTGTCGATGTGCACAATGATTAGTCGTTTTCCTTTCACTGTAGGAGTTTTTTCATTCCTGTTGAAGTTGCACAACGAAATCCTGCTGTTTAGACCCCATGGTAACGTCAATCAATGCCCGGGATGTTGTATGCCCTTTGTTATGCCACGTTTCATCAAGGTAATAAATTTTCTTATCTTCAGTTCTGTATCGGCGCATATTCCGCAAATAACGCCGCCTCCACAACACGATATGTTCTCTGTCAATAATTACATTTAATTTATTTTCTTCATGAACCTAAATTCAATTTCTAGCAATAATTTATGAAACATGGATCGTTTTTTTACAGCAATTACTTGCCTCTACCGTGGCCCTCGGGAGGGAATAATGAGGGGAGAGACCCGAAGGGCAATCCGATCCGGATGACGATGGGCGCAAGGACATACAGGATCCTTAATGTTTCCAGATATAACATCGCCCGGGCGCACCCAAAAGCCAGCGAACCCCCGGCAGTCCCCCCTCCCACCGGGGGCGGGTCCCATACGGAGTAGAGATCTTACTGAGCAGTCCCCGTAGCGACGCCAGGGAAAAAACCGTTGCAGGGCGCACAGACACTACCCGCCGCAAACCACCGAACACCGTCACCTGTTCCTACAATCCTGAAACACATGGCAAGGAACGTAATTTTTTTTCTTTTTTTTATAAATCTTTTTAATATTTCTTTTTACTATACAAAAACTGTGGATCCCCCCTTTTTTAATTTTTATTGTTTTATTTTGTTTTTATTTTTTTTAATTTTATTTAATTTTTTATTATTTTTTAAATGTTTTTTTGTTTTAATTTTTGTGCAATGTATTTATTTATTTACTTTATTTCGGGACAAGTTTTTAGGAGAATATGGAAACTACTACACAAGAAGGATAGATCACTTTTGTTTCTTCTTCTTATCCCTATTCTTAGCATATGCCCTTCTGCAGTGGATACTTAGAGCTTCCTTAAATGCGGGAGATCCAAGGCCAAAGTGGTCCTTTTGTCCAACTCCCAGCGTTCCTTCCGGATAAATCTCTGGAAGGCCTGTAGATTCACTGCGTCCCCAACTTTTAGTACCCAAAAATAGGTGGCAAAGATGAGCCAAGTAAGGGCATCTGTCAGTTTCTTGTCAGCATGCTTGAATTCGAGATTCAGATAGACCTCCCGTGGAAGCTTAGTAATGCATCAATTATTTTGTTACATGTGCTGCTGTTCCTCTAATTCCTAAACCGACTTTATATTCGTTTCAGCGGCACTATAGCCGAAGCGATTCGAATAGCCGTGATCGTTAGAGCAATACGAAGTGGACTGGCTATCCATTAAAGCCGTCGGGAGTTCGACTCTCAGCGACTGCAGTCAAATGTGCCTGCAGTAAAGGACGGGGAGGACCCAAGTAAAATAATCGGTGTAATGGCAGACTTGGATGCTAACGGGGTTACATTTGACTTCAGTCGCATGGATTTTGCATCTTTACATTGAAAAAGATTAATATTTTTACAACATAACAAGCAATAAATAGCTTAATTTTATTGCTGAAGGTTAGAATACCATAAAATTTAATCCCCCCCAAAAAAACACTATTAAGATACTCTAAAACTTTGATATTCTAAACTTAAGATATTCTAAAACATCTTTGCTGTCAAATGGCAACGCATTAGAGGGTTAAAAGAAGGCAGTGCAGGATCACTGTTGTCAGAATTTAAGCTTTTGTCTAACGCTGGCGGCTCATTGTTAAAGAAAAACTGGTACACTTTCCTGGGAATAGCATATTTAGTAGTCATCTGCTTTTTCTAATTATGGTTTATGTGTTTTTCTATTCTTCCCTGGTGTTCGTAATGTTTCCGTTTGCTTGTGTTCCTTGCGGGCACATGCAACATTCCACTCGGAAACACCGCTATAATCTGCAGTTAATGCCACAATGTGCCTGTGGTAAAGGAAGAGGAAAATAACCGGTGTAATGGCACGCTTGGATGCTGACAGGGCTACATTTGAATGCAGTCGCGTGGATTTTGCAGCGTTGTATTTATAAAAAGTACTGTTTTATTGAAAAAATGTAATACTTTTACAATATAAAAAGCTATAAATAGCTTAATTTTATTGCCGAAAATTAGTATACTATGAAAGTATCAAAAACATTTCTAAAACGTTACCTAAACATCCTTATTGCCAAATGGCAATGCTATGCATTGGATGGTTAAAAAAAGGCGTGCAGGATCATTTTTGACAGAATTTAACACCTTGTGTAACGTTGGCGGCTCATTGTTGAAGAAAAACTGGTGCACTTTCCTGCGAATAACACATTTAGTAGATTCATCTGCTTTTTTTCTAATTCTGGCTTATGTTGTTTTCTATTATTCTTCCCCGGTGTTCGCAATGTTTCAGTTTGCTAGAGTTCCTTACGGGCACATGCACCACTCCACTCGGAAACACCGTTATAATCTGCAGTTAATGTCACAATGTTATTCACAGCGACAGTTGGTTTCTCTGGCATAGGTTTGTTGAAACCATTCAAATAAACTTGTTTTTCGCCGCTTTTTAACGGCTTACATTTAGAATGCTTCACTATTTCACCTTTACTTTCAATCACCAAGCAGCACGAGTAGAAGCAGCCATGTTTATTGCCTTACTGATTATAGTGCAGAGCTGTATGTCATATACCGAGCCGTTTTGCATGTTCGGCATCGAAAATTGGGTGATTGTCTCATTTTGAGTGATTCCCTTAATGCACTTCAGAGCCTTTGTAAGCTGTACAACTAGCATCCCATTGTACAGCGCATCCAGGATGCCCTCCATCTTTTACATGCTTCTAGCGTTAATGTGGAGTGTGCGTGGATTCCTGATCACGTTGGCTTACCGGAGAATGAACTGGCAAATTTGGCAGCAAGAATGACAAGTACGGAACACAGCATTGCAATATCTCGTGTAACGTCGTAAGGCAGGCTTGTTGTGCTATTGTACTGGCGCGAGGAGTGATTAACTCTCCGTGGGAATAAGCTTAAAGTAGTGAAGGACATTCCGATATACTGGTTAACTTCCTCTCGTGTATTTCGTTGTAAAGAGGTGATTTGACTCGGTTGCGTATTGGCCCCTGCAATTTTACGCACGGTCACCTTTTTAAGGGAGACGCTGCTCCTCTTTGTCCGCTGTGTAGCGAAAATCTGACGGTCCGTCATGTGTTGCTGAAGTCTAATCCTCTAGTACACATCTGAGACTCTCTGCAACTGCCGGTCAGGCTTTCATAGGTCTTAGTGGTCGATAACCAAGCCGTTGAAAGAGATTTTAAATTTCTGTTAAAGATAAGCCTTCAAATGAAAATTTAGTCATATTGATATCAACTTTTTTATACTTCTAGGCTTAGTTTTATACGAGGGCTGATCGATAAAGACTGAGACTGATTTTTTCCTGTAGCTTTCTTGAGAGTTTCCTGTCTCTACCATGAATATTTGAAAAGAGCAGGGCTTCATGTATAATGTCCATAAACGGCAGCACTCTTGTATCGGTAGGTTGGTAGTAATGCTGTATACTGTTGCCCCTACTTGAATTTCGCATACCACTCGACACGAGAGGAGCAATAAAATTTTGTTTTCGTTTAAATCATACAGCCTCTGAATCTTTGGAAAAGCTGAAGCAAGCATACGGTGAAGATGCACTATCTCGTGCAACAGTGTTTAGGTGGTTCAAGGACTTCAAAGAAGGGCGAGTCCTCTGTGCTAAGCAAGGTGGCCTGGTGCTTCGGCTTCTGCTATGACTGAAGTCAACATCAACACAGCTGCTGTGATTGTTGTTCTTCCTCACACTACTGTTACAACAGCGTACTACACGACAGTATTGGCTACACTGAGGGAGCACATTGCAAGGAAACATCCAGAACTTCGTCAGAATGAGTGGCGACTTCATCACAACAACGCATAGCCTCACGTCGCAAATCAAGTCAAGGAATTCAACATCACCTGCGTACTGCATCCACCTTATAACCCCAATCTTGACCCCTGTGATTTCTTTTTTATTCCCATCACTAAAGGCAAAGCTCCGGAGCGTTCGATTTGAGAGCACTGAAGCGTGCTGAGGAAAAGTGAGGCGATTCTCAAAGACCTGACAAAGAATGGCCTGCACCATGTGTTCGAGGACTGGCAGAGACGGTATAAAAAGTGCATTCAGTTAGGAGGGGACTACTTTGAAAAATATCATGTCAACATTGAAATGGAGTAATAAATGCTGTGAAAAAAAATCAGGCTGTCTTTATTGATCAGCCCTCGTACATTCATCTTTATCTCTGACTTTTGATTAATTTTTCATATTGATCTTTATCTCTGGCCTTTGCTATGACATTTTGCTTTGACTTTATCTCTGGGCTTTGCCATGGTCTGTTTTATCAGGGGACTAATGGCCTTGTAGTTGATCGTCCTTAAACATAAATCATCGCCTTACTGATTACATAGTATCGTATGAACGCATGAGAGGGTTTAACGACACCGGGCAGAACTAAGCGGAAGCTACAACCTTAATTTTGTACTATTCATATTATTAACTATTTTATATTAATCAAAAGTTTTAAAGTATGTTTGATCGACATCCTAAACCTACAGATAATCGCCCATAATTAAGATACTATATGTTAAGGTATGCTTTGGTTTCGCGCACATCGTGAACTAGTTAACGACGTCATGTGTTGACATCAAGTTTGATTCTAAGAGTGCATTGTTAATAGTTGTCTACTATTGACACAGAAAGCGCTGCGATGTGTGGAAAAAAGTGCATCGGGGGTGTTTAGAGGTCATGCAATTCGGTCACCGCCTTTTCGAAAGCTGTTGTTCCCAGTTGTCTTTGATTAACAGGAAGGTAATACCAATTCGCTGTAAAAGCTTAACGAAACGCGCGAGTTTTAACATTTAACATGATGTTAAAAGTATGTTCAACATCGGTTTTTGAAACCGGGCCTAACGGTCTTCCATTCGTAAGATTATATTATCTGAAGAGCGAGATTAATCACCGTTTTTTTTTTTTTTTCAAATTTTAAGATCAGCAGTTTTATTATGGAGTTTTTAAATGAAACACCACTTAATAAAATGATTTTATAACACATTTTCACATAGGATATCAAGTAAACGCAGTAGAACCATGACAACTATCACAGCTTAACCATTGTTGAGAAAATGAATGAAAGATCATTGCTACTTTACTCTGTTCATTTAAAGGTATACTAGGCACGATAAACTCTAAACCCTTCATCTAAATAACATTAAATACGTTTCCATTTTTGTTAGCTTATATTCCAATTATCTGTTTTGAGATTTAGTTATTGTATTTAACATAGAGATTGCGAGTAGCTTTATATGGGAAATCTATTTTAGTTCAAGTTTCGAATTATTTCGAACCTCGAATCAAGGTTCTAGGGTTTCCCTTATCCTGAGAAAACGAATGTCAGGTAACCCTAAGTTCTATGGATCCTGGACCCATTTGAGTGTAATTTTACCCATTTCAGTAAAAGGACATTAAACTAAAGAAATAGCCCTTCAATCCATAATTTGCGAGAAACTCAAGAAAACTGTGTAACGGATTATTTCCAAAAGTGTGTCTTTTATTCCAAAATATGCTTGTCCAATGTATTTTGTGTAGTAGGTGAAACAGTAAAGACAATAAATAAGTTAGTGGAGATTCATAGCACCAAGAAATTGCATTTGAAAAAGTGTATTACGTTAACTACTTTTTTTCTTCTTCTTACAAGGATTATGTTCCATGGCTAAACCGTGATAAGCCTAATCCGTACTTTCTCCCAATCTCTTTCGAGATATTCTGCTGTTTTCGCTTTCATACTTGCCTTAGAGATCTTGAGGGTGCCATTGTTAAATATTTTTCTCCTCCATTTTCTTTCTCACGCAACTAGTAGAGAGAGGAAGTAATGTATTATCCCAAAAAGTCGATATATAGATTTCATCAGAAATACAGGTTTTGAGGCCATTGAATTCAAAATAAGCATGCCTAGAAAAAGGTCCGCACTCAGGTGAACTCAAAAACAAGAAGTCGGTTATACACCAAACTGGATGTTTAATTTCAGTATCCTACAACGAACACGAAATTTTCAAGAAAATCCTCGTATTCCATACTAGACTTTAGAAAATTTCTTTTTTATTTTTGATTTTCTCAAATATAACACAAAAGATTTTATAAAATTTTGTATCTTTAAGATATTTACATGACAAATAAAATGTTTACTTAGACTTTTCTGCAAATAGCCTGTGAAGAGAAGCTTCATTCTGAATGAATTTTGTATTATTGGTTAACAGCAAGGGACAGATAAAACATACTATACAAAAATGTCGGTCTCGTAGAGGAATTCACAGACAACTCGCAGAAAATTCAAGATATACATTTTATTTTCCATGCAAATATCTTAAACATATAGTATTGTAATAAAGGAGGTTAAAGCCATTTTTGAGAAAATAAAAACTTAACGAAAAATAATGCCATGTAAAGAGTAGTTCGAGGTGGGGGAGTTTTCTTGAAAGTCATAGAGTCACATCCTTGGAAGATTCTAAACTTAAATATAAAGTTTAGTATTTGCGCGACATTTCGTTTTTGAGTTATGATGTTCACAGACATACATACAGAGAGACAGATAGATACACAGGTCTTACAGGAACCTTTAGAGATACATATTATTTATGAATTAAATGTGTTGTTTGTGTTGTGATACGAAATATGTTATATGATGGTTTGCATCTCGTTTGGATGTTATTTTAAACTATATTTTATATGATGGTGATGTGTTGTAAAGCGATGCGTCTCACTGCGACTGTGATATAGTAGTCGCTACTGCCTTCTATTCCTCCTTTTCCAGGTAGTAGTTTGTTGGTAAAGCAACTGTAAGAGTCTGTAAATGCAAATGGTGTGTATTCGGGACGATAGTGGTTGGAAATAACTGAAAGAGTTTAATTTTGCATATTTTAAAACTTGAGAATGTTTTTCTTACAAATATTTTCTCATGGGATTGAAGGAAATGTTTGAGTCTTTTTTTTTGTCAAATTATTTAATGGACATATTTTATGATCTGCTCGATCATCGGATTTGAACCCACGGTATTTCTTCATATGCATTTACCTGAACAGCAAGGTTTACGAGATGAAATGACAAACCCGCCTTGAATTCTAATGTAGGATGCGAAACACGTCACACTGTGACATCCGAGCCGTTGCACCGTGTCCACATTGACACAGAAGGCATATTCAACTGAGACTGAGGCTCAAGGGCATCATTTCGAGCAGCGACGATGATAGCAATATTATGCGTTGTCGTTATTGTTGTCTATCATGATATAATCTAAAGGTTAACCCTCTGATATACTACAGTCGTACCACTAGAAAATCAGTTCAAATAAATAAATAATACTTGTGTAAGGGGTGTATTAGAGCGACCGTTTTTATGAGGTTGACTTACTGTGTACTGTAGTCTAGGAGATAAGGTGAATCCAGATGTAAACAACGGGCGCGTGCCTACAGTGCTCGTACAATTTATCAAAATAATGCATATACTATGCCACGGACCAGGTCACTCTAATCCACCGTCTGTTCATAAGTATTACTCTATCTATGCTTATGGAATGTTTATTCAGAATGAAACAAAGGCAATATGTTGATTAGAAATTAATTTACGTACTAAGATGTTATGTTATAGAATTAAAACTAACGCAATAATTACTATAAGGACTCAGGAGTAACACCTAAAACATCGAGGAGGTTAAAATGTACAATCTTCATGTGATTATGCGAGTGGACATTTCCTCGAATACCCTGCACTGTCTACACATAAACGAAAGACTTGTTTCGGACATCTATACATTACCTTTTCATGGTTTTGCTAACCATTGCTGCAAATGCATTTGATGCTGATTTTATAGTTCTACACGGATCAATATCTGGATGCACTGCTATTTATCTCAAGAAAGCTCTGCCGAGCAAGATGGGATTTTGTCAAAACCAGCAGTAGAATTTTATATTTTATTTGTCTATTCCACATCCGGTGCCATTTATTTGGAGCTGAAAGTGTAAAATGCTTGGAAACAAAGTTTATACCGCCTACTTTTCTCAGCTGGGATCATGATACACTTACCATAACGTGACTTGACGTAAAGTAAAGAACATTAAGTTAAAGTTGTTTAGGTACACGTAACCTAGCATAACTTTCGGTATATAACTTGAACTTTCGCTGCTGCATACTTCGTTCAATCAGCGACCATAGGATGCAGACTCGGCTCCGATCTTGTTTGCTCTAAGAGAAATGATGACCACGATTTTATACCCTTATTATGCCTTTCTCTTGAATGACACGATTAGCAGGCCGCCATTCCCACGACACTGTTATACGTATCCGGTTATGCAGTACTGGCGGTCCGTACCGTTAATGAGGGGATTATCGCCACCAATTGCGATGGGTTCAAACAAAAGGATGCAAGCAGTGTAAGTGGATCATGAGTAAAATATCCTCCTCACTCACTGACGATGTTTTTAATCTCAATAGATTGCAAATAAATCTGATAACTGGCCTCTTAACGGGATACTGTAGATTACGGAAACACCTAGTACCGTGCGGTCGTTTTAAGGTGAGGCCATAAACCGCCTGTATGCATAGCAGGCTGTACTGCAGTGACCTCGGTACTTTTCCGATGCGCAACTGGCGGCGCATCACGTGTTCAAGGCTATCTTTATCAGCTGTGTTTCAGTCACTGCTGTATTCGTGCTGTAAAGAGAGGTGGCATTGTGCATCTCAGAGGTAAAAGTTTATTCAAGACATATTGTTGTGTGTGATTTACTTAAGAATGTTGATGTCTTGCTATTGGTTCAATGCAATGCCTGCCAACAAATTCACGCTTGAGAAGAGTGAATTTTTATGTACGATACATACATATAAGCCGAATCATTAGACGAGTGTATAGACAATTTTTGGAGAAATTTCCTGGTATTGCAGTTCCAAATAGAGAAACTGTTAGACGTCTGGTTAATAAGTTGGAAAAACAGGATCGCTAAACGCTAAACCTAAGAAGTGAGAACTAAATGTTCTAACGGAAGGAAAATTGATGAAACTGGCGCATCTATTTGTGGGAAATCCTAAAAAAAAAAAGTTTATAAGAACAATCCTTACATCTAACTTAAGAACAATATAAAAACAAAAATTATGAACAATGGCATAATGAGCTTATGCGTGTGGATGGAAATTTTATTGGAAGATGGCAGGAATGTCTTCACGCAGATAGACACCTCCTCCAACATCACTTATGCCAAGGTTAGTAGTCATTATAGTCCATATTACTACCACTCGTGAGTAAGTAACGCGGGAGTTACTGAACGAAAACCCCCAGTGTAATAGTGTGCGGAGCACGTATATGCGCGATCCGTGGCTTCACCATTAAACGATCGCACTGCACAGTGAGAATCTTCAAAGAAGAACCAGTATGCGGGTTATGAAGAGGACAAAAATATATATCATATAATGTTTAAATGCGAAGTGTTGCATAGGAAAATATATGAACTACTGGGGCTGATAAACACAGATGGCCATCTTCCTAAGGAAAGTTTAGTTAATAACCTACTGTCCCTTATTAAAGGACTATTTAACTAAGGTGATATAGATAGGAGATAGTAATATAAAACTTATAAGTTTCAGTGTTAATAGCAGTCGTAACCGACTCCATCTTACATAAGTCAAGTCACTGGCGATCCGATTCGCCCTTTCTCCCCATATAATGCTAACAATGCAAAACAATTTGGATATGTTACGCTTATCTTTCGTCATTAAATATGTTTGAAGTGATACCCCTCTGTGTCTACAGAAACCTGAAAACATATTGTGTAGTATTACGAATTCCTGCAACTGAAGTGTTGGAAAACGCAAGATACTATTTGTAACTCGTCAAAGGTATGTAAATTTGTTGCATAAAGTTTATTTCCAACAAACAAGAATCACTTGGATTTATATCCGGAGAGCGAGCAGGCAGTCAATTATTCTGTCATCAAAAAACAAGTCGTCATGTGAGGCAGCGATTTTCTTCCTTTCCTCGATTGGAACTATTGGCCATGTTTTGTTTGTCTAACACAATTCCGGTGTGTTTTAACTTTCTCTAACTACCTATAAATTGTGGGTGAATAAATTTGTGAATAAATTCAAGTTGACGGTGTGATCCGTTAGAGCAAACCTTAATACAATAAACACTCACTGCTGTGTAGTATACACCAGGATAACTGCACACAGTACTCACCATCAAGTGACATATTTACATAACGTTATTCCCAGTATTCATATACCAAACAACGTTCAACACTGCAAAAGTCATTAGCATCTCGCAGCGCGAGCTAGGTGGCAGCAGAGTGAGATAATTCAACCCGATACGTGCCATACACCGAGCGTGATGGCTCAGGCGATAACCTCTGTGGCCCGCATTCGGGATGTCCTGAGTTCGATTCCCGGTGGCCGCCCACTCTGATTATGGGGGTTTTCGTGGTTTTCTCTGGTCGCCTAGGTGAATGGTGGTGTATTATAACACGATTTCTCCTTTCCCTCATTTACTGTCATTTAATCGTTATCCCTTTCAGCTTTCAAGCAGATCTCGAGTTCCATAGTGCGTATAATAACGCCAGATAGCATGGTTTGGAAAGATTTCTCCGCGCCAACGACAGGGCGCGTTGGTCTGCGTGCAAGGGCCGCTTTTTCGCCCTCTCGCGGCACTCCTGTTTACTGGCCGAGTGCGGGTGTTTCGAACTGAAAATGATAGGGACCTCCGTGCGTCTCTGGGATCCTGTCTGCCTATGCTCCTTCACTTCATTCCTGCCTCCCGGGGGGTGTAGCTACAATGGATCAAGTTCGTTGCAGTGCCCCCCTCCGATAATTACATCCTACACCCTACCTGCCACACCAGTGGCGCACTCATATCATTCAAGATAAGTCCGGTATTACCTGTCTCCTTTAAATGTTCTAACAAACCTGTTCGCTTTGCTGATTCACTTTCTGTGAATACCGGACAGAACAAAATAGGACGTGCTATTTTAAGTATAGACAAATTTACGTAATGTTCTAAAATCTTGATAGGAAAATGTAATCTGCATCGAAATTTCATTTATTTCTGCAGTATCAGTTAAGGGGGCGGTGGTTTTGCAACTAGGTGACGTATCTCGGAAGTTGAACATGAATAAGGGTTTTAGTGACGGTTTCCTTTAAGGAATCCGATTACCCCTGAGAAGAAACTTCCACACAGTATCTGGGCTTAGCACTTTGATCCTATTCAAACGCTGTTGAGTCTTTGTAAATCTATATTATGTCGCAAGAATTCAACAACTCTCTTATTCATAAACTGGTGTAGTTCTGTTTTGTGTGGTCCATTAATGGTGCTAGTTTTGCATGTGGGTTAAGGCGAAGTAGTATTTCGGAAACGATATGAAGAGCTTACTTCCAAAACCCACTTAAGTAACGTTTTTTAATTTTACAGCAAGGACGAACAATTTATACATTTGTTGTGCTTTAAATTAAATTTCGTCTACAAAAACTATAAAATGAACAACGACCAAACTGAAAAGCAAACAAAGAAGTAAGGGATATGGACGTGACAACAATTTTTATGACAGTTGGGCTTTGGAAGGAAATTAATTTCAATGTGACCTAAGAGAATTTTGCAGGCCATTATAATGAAGCTACATACATCTTATACTAGTGAGATATGTTAACACGCACAACAATTTAAATAACTGTAACGGAGTTTGGAAGAAACCTCATCAGATCATAAGCATGGGACATATTTTAGGATAGGAGGTAATTAATAGTATATTTGAACTTCAGCATTTTGATAATCATACCTTCCTTCTTGCTGCAGATGTGTGTGTGAGCGTGCACATTTTTCCTCTGTAATTGGCCACCAGTAGCTTGAGGGATATAGTGCATGCATTCATTGGTCACTAGCTCCATTTTTGAAGCATTTGAAGATGTCTCTGACCTCAGCTGATGACCAGTTTTGGGCTTTTGAAATTTTATTGAATGAAATAGATGCACATGACAATCTTATATTAGTGCATATAAATCCTCATCCTCCTCATCAAAGTACAAATATATAAATATATGTTTATGGATAAAGCTTAATGAGAACAGTGGTACATTGCACATTGGAACAGCAACATTTTATATACCTTACTACAAAAAGCTTAACACCGTTTCACTCTCTCTAGTAATGCGAGAGTACATTTACTTTAATGTACAATATCAAAATATACAAAGTCAAATGTGTACAGCACTGGACATTCGTATGTGTTTGTGCGCAATATTCATAACATTTATTGATATATTACATCAACATTATACATTATTATAAATATACTATGTTATGTATCACAACATATAACGGTAAACTTTTCCCCTTATTCACACGTAGAGAAGTTTACTCTTGTCTAGTCTTTATTGGCTGAAAGCACTCATAAATACTCCTTAGCCATGGCCATATCCTTTTCAGTGTCTACATATTAGATAGTTTATTTTTATTAGATTCTACAAATTTTAAGCTACTTTTCCACATCATTACTGTTGTCGTCTAAAGATTCATCATAGGGTGGGATGCATTTTTGTGCGCCCTCTTCATAGATTCCCGCCGGACCTCTTCAGCACTGTGCCACTGTTTATGACATTAGCTTTTCCATACCGAAACAATGCATACTGCACGTGCGCTTCCATCTCCATGGAGATGATTTGTTCCTATCTATTCCGTTATTGGTGTGAATCTTTCTCAATAGGTTTCTCCAGATTTAATTTGGCTGCTTAAAAGATTTTCTGTCTGCAAGTTATTGAAATGGACAACGAAGATCGGCCGGTTTACTTAGTGTTTTGGATCAAATATAAGTAATTTAAAAAACTTTATAAGGAAGTACGACAACAGAAATTTATTAGTTTTCGAGAACTGTGTGACCAATCTGCAGTAGATCATGACGATATTTCTCGATGGAGTGAAAGTTTTCGTTACGTCATATCAGTACAGAATCAATGTTCCAAACCGAGATCTTATATGGGATTTGGAAAGAGTTTGACAGAAGTCAGATAATTGTGAATGCATTGTGTTCAAACCACGAACAACATAGCACATTTTAATAGAGCTTCTTGTTCTCCAAGATAACGCAACACCGCGACCTGCGGGCATCTCTTGAGCGGTTACAATTAGGAAACTTTTCCTCGCTTAGACTGCTGCCCCAACCCGAGGTAACCCGATCTTGACCTTTTTTCCAAACTAAAAGCTCCAATACGGATCAGGGTTTTACAATATTAACAGCCTTGAACACAAATGTGATCGAGAGTTAAGCTTCAAAGGTACCGGCTACTTACTATAGTACCTGCTATCATACCAGAACATTATGAAGCAGGCTTTAAACCCAAAAGGGGTTATTTTGAGCGATAATGATATACCAGGTGGCCCAATCGCGCCGTATTTGACGTGTGTAGATAATCCTTCGTGCGTTAAAAGAGTTGCAGAACTCAATGGGGCAATTGCAAGTCAACACATGTCAGTGGGCTAATCGCTAAACTGGCGATTAGCGCCCTGAAAATCCACTACCCCCACTACTACTGCTGCCACTACTACTACTACTACTACTACTACTACTACTACTACTACTACTACTACTACTACTACTACTACAGTAGCGGTTCTCAGAAACGTCCATATGGATACGCGGAGACAGTTGGAACATCGTATCAATCAACAGGGAAAAAATTTCGAACACCTATTCAATAAGTGAAGTCAGTATAATAGTACAGTTAGATGATAATGATAAAGCACTAACAATAACATTTAAAATAGCAAGGTAAAATGACAGTGAAACACTGCGTGCTCTCAGGTACGTTGCTTAAGTCCGTAATGTTAGGCAAGAACACCGTAAAAACAATTTAAAAATAGCTATGGGCGGATACGGATAGGCCTAATAAGGCATTTTAATTATTTTTCAGTATAAAAAGTCACTTTATTCCCTTGAAAATAAAGTCCCTGCAACTGAAGTTGAAGATATTGTAAGACCTTTTCGGTCTGTTTTTGTTCATTATCACGGACAGTACACTCTAGTGCAAGGGTCTGTTTGTGTCTATCATCACGGACTGTACACTCTATTGCAAGCCTGGGAAGTACGCGATCCGCTCATCGTTTTTTACTGATAAGCAAGAGTAGAACGAAACTCGATTGACCGCGTTGCTCAGCCTGTAGAGCTCCTACCTGCCGTGCGAGGGGTACCGGTTTCGATTCCCGGCTGGAGGTGGGAAATTTTCTCTAGCCAAGATTATTCCCTATCCTCCCAAAAGTCTGGAAGTATGAGTAAGAGTGTGAATATGTGTGCGAGCTAATGATTAAAACCCAATGTTTACTAGAAACCCAAAGACAAGCGAATACGATTAACACAATTGCCTATAGGCAATGATATACTCCAAAGAAAAGGCCGCCGATAAGACCATTGTAGTTAAAGGTGGGATTAAATGTAACTTAAAGGAGAAAAAGAAATGAAGATCGCTCACGCTAATTCGCCAGTTTCCCGCTGACCTGTGTTTACTTGAAATTGCCCTGTTAAGTTCTGCAACTCTTTAAACGCGCGAGAGGATATTTACACACTTGAAATACGGCGCAATTTGGTCACTTGGTGGTATAATATACATTATTTCTGGGATCAACTATGTATTTACCTTAAGCAAATTTGCTTCCTGTGAGAAACTGTGGGGATGGAATAATGACATGACAGATTTTCTCTCCTATTTTTTTCAAGCCCTGTTGATATAGTTTCTGTAGTTAAGCTGAATGCACCTTACTTTACTGTACTGGATATTAAGCTTGGCGTTTGCGTGATGCCCCCGCACCCATACTTAGCGATTCAATTTATTCACAAATTAAACAAAGATTGAAAGTTAAATCTGTAGCACTACAGCCATTGTGAACCGTGACCTATTCAACCCGACTACCGACTTCACGCCCACATTCACAGAGGTAGATGATAGTATAGAGATATGTGTCAGCACCATGCTTCCCCCCAGCACGCTTATTGGCTTTCGTGACCTACAGACGCTATCATAGCTCCTCAAGTGCATCACGATGCTGAGTGAGTATGGGTCTTATTGCACATGGGTCGAAAAATGCTCACCTTTCATGGGTATACTCGAACCTATGTGTATTCTGGGGCAACACTCTCCAAGCCACTATGCTACGGCGCGGAACATTAAATGGAGATAGCGCCATATAAACTACACAAAGGAAGGCATAATTTGTGTCTCTAGATAAAAGATAAGCTGATATTACTGATTACCATGTAACCCTGTAGTCCTTCCTTTCAATCTTTTCCCCATATTAGTTTCTTACAGAGAAATTTTTTCGGTTCATATGCAAGGGGAACTTTTCTAGGGTACGCAGTTAAAATTACACATATTTGGCGTTAGCGTTTCAAATCTTCCATAGAGAACAATCATAGAGTAGTAAATTGTGCATTGGGTTCAACTTTAATATGTAAAACAAACTTTGTCTTTTACCATCCTAAAATCTTAAATCGTGATTTGAAACTTGATACCTAATGATACTTTTCAATTTCTTCCAAGAGTAATTAAATACATCACATTGTACTTGAAACACGTCTTTTGCTTTAATACAAGGACACTTAAACCGATTATTTTTTCGAACAATGCGTTTACCTCATAGTATAATTTTAAAGCCTATTTCGCATTTAAGGGTACCATAACAGAGCATTAAGTTATTAATTTCTTTGTAAATACGTGTACCAGAATGCATATACATATGGTGTTACGGAATTCAAAGGTTGGGCTTTCGAGGATCACAGAGGAGTGAAAGGCGAGCGCTTTGATATAGGACACTTATGGTCTCAGAGTTCATGGTTGTTTGCAATCGATCAAAATCAATAATGAGCCAGTATGCCAATGGTAAAACTTCCCTGAGTCACGTGGAGGTAATCGTGGCCATGCTAGTCGTCCTCCGTGGTGTAGTGGTTAGCATGCTAGCCTCTAGTTCCCGAAGTCGCGGGTTCAAACCCGGCGGAGAGCGATGAATTTTTTCGGGCGTAAAAATCCTTAGCATGGTTTCCTTCGGAAGGGAAGTAAAGCCGATGGTCCCGTGTCGTAGATTTAGGGCACTAAAAGAACCTCAAGCCTGATAAAGAGGCCTCTGAGCAAAATTTCCGGTCTTTCACGTCCAATATAGAATGGGACGCTAAGGACCACAGTAGTTAAAGAGCGTCCATAAATAAAACTCAATTTCAATTTTGTGGCCATGCAAAGCGAAGGACAATGTAGCCGTTTGGTAATATTACAGAGCTCATAGTTGCGTTCAGTAACGCAGTAGTGAAAGACATGCTAGTAGTCTGAAATGAGCTGAAAGTACTCATGCCTAGCTATTACGTGCACATCTGCATACATGATACCTGCATATTATCTGTTACAACGTACGTACAAGAAAAATGCAAGTCTTCCTACATTATGTTCAGACATTACGTACGCTATTCATCTATTTGAAAAAAAATTAACAGCTTGTACGCATTTTGAATCTACCACTACTAGCTTGGCAGCCGAGCACACCAATGACTGTGCTATTACTACAGCTAACTATTGTTTGTCTCTCTGATACGTATGGTTTTTCATGTGAAAGTGAACACTTTTTTCCGATAAAGCAAAGTTCATAACTTTGAGAATAGGTAACTCAATAGTAGTTATTTTCGCGCTTGTGGAAGAGAAATTATTTATTTAGGACTGGAAATCAGTACCACATTCTCTTAAGTCTTTATTTATTTGCATTCATCAGTACGAATATTCAATTGAAACATTATTACGCAACTTCAAAGTTTTTCGTCACAGACCATGGGTGTCCTGTATCAACGTGTTCCTATACCATCCTTCCGTAACCCTTGAAAGTTTGTCGCCTGAATTCTGTGTAACTATGCATACTATACACAAACATGTACATAATATACATACATATATAAATTTGTCCCAGACTATGTTTATTTGAACAGTTTAAAAGTTTCCAATCTTGATTTGTTTTATAACGAACCCCTTTTTGAGTCCATGGTGTCATGTCTCCAGTAATGTCCATATATCGGAGAAAATATCAGTTTTATACTTCTCTTAAGACTAAATAAAACTTATGGAGACAAGCAATTATCCATAATAATTATAATAACGATAAATCGATTAGTTGTGCTTTTACACTAGTCATGTATAGGTTATTTGAAAAGTTCATAGCCAGGCTAGGTCTCGAACTAGGTATGTTCTGATTATAGACACATAATCTACCCTTGAGACACTGAAGATCCAGTGAATGTCTTTCATTTGATTTATGTTGCACTGAAGAATCTTGAAGGCGAACTCCTTTACTCTGCGGCTTTAAATGCGACAAGTCTATCCAGTTTCGGGACTCTTAATTAACCACACTATAGGTATATTTAGCCTATTTTTTGCCTTTCAAATAGGCACGTTGAAACAGATTTTAAAAATTCAGTGCCATGCTCGAGACTTCAATCAGCATCTTCGACTTAGTCTTTGAGCCACCGGTCGATGTCTCCGAATGTGCAATAAACTCCTCTTTGATTCAAGTAATACCGATCGGCCTTCAAGGCGATCTCATTTAGTTAAATACGTCTTGCAATTCTAAAAAAAGTATTACAAATTTTTGGGTTTTCATTAAACATGTACAAGGTAATTTAAATGTGTTCATTGTCTTTTCATATTGGCGTACGTATGTTTCTTCCATATTGCTATTAAAATACAGCAAGGGGATTAATTCAAATCCAGCTTATTTCTGAGAAAAATCCCATTGAAAATTCATCAAATTAATCGATGCAAATGACGAACCTTTATGATGTCTGATTGTGTTATCATACTCTACACGTTGTGCATAAAAACAATAATGTACATAACTTTCATGCACTGGGAATTTGTAAATCCAAAACGCTGAACTTAATACATTAGTCTAGAGTCAGGCTTTACCGTGGACAGGACGATGGTTGTTGCATTTATCGTTAGGTTTCTTCTCAAGCTGATAACAAAGAGCGCGTGTTTTTCCAGTTGAGTTCTGACAGTTGCATGGAAAGCGCATTAAGAGTAAAATTATATTTTGTGTTGTTAACAACCTTACATATACTTTTCTCTGTGCTGCAAAGAACCTTTGGGAGAAGTTTCCAGACATTAAACTTTCTGAAAGAGTAGGTCTTTGTAATCTCGTAAATAACGTTAGGCGTACAGGATTTTTATTTGGACAAAAAGAGTTCAACCACGCCGTGTGGAGACTGAAAAACATACTTTTCATTGCATATTGTAACGGAGGTAAGCCAAATATGAATTTCTATATAGCTTTCTTGCGTGGATTTCAGTTACGCTTCTCATTATTTGGCGAATGTTTGTGTGTAACTAACTCAAGTCTCGGTGATGGCTGGGACTCCGACGGCTTTGGTAAGTAAAGAAAGTATTTAATTTACAATGCACTTCTTTAGTTACAATTAAATGATTTTAAAGAATTACAATATCGTTGATTTTCCATTCTTTTATTTTTTTAACTCAATTCCAATACGAAGGGGAAGTCCATAGGAGCCGGTCAACCCAATTTGTGCTCAGAAACTTCAAATTTGCCTTTCATTGAACATTTGTCCAGTCGTTTAAAACATCGCATTTTTGTTTATCAAAATAATGAATGGAATTGCATGTTGCATTTGTTTTTAGTAAAATATTGGAGAAACAAGCCCATCAGTGATAAAATATTCTAAATTGTCTCCCTCGGATACAAACGAACAGAGAAAGCAGGCAAAATCGTACTGAAAAGTCTTCAAATTGCCTCCTTCCAAACATTTTAACCCATTCTCCCGCTAAAATTTTATGCATAATCACATTAGAAACAAACATGTTTTGAAATTCTAAAATCATATGTTTTCATCTCAATAGCTAATGACATAAAGCTAAAGCTACCCTACAGTTGCATGAAGTAAAATCGTATAAGCACTCCATGGAATGAAAAACTGTCAGAGCCACACTCCCGATAAATACGCGAGTGAGCAGGGTTTTAAAATGGCTCAAAATAAGTAACTTCTAGAGAGAATGTTGGCAAAAATATTGAGCATACCAGTTTAGAGACTACAAGGTATGCTTTTAGAGTTAGAAACAATGAAATTGCCTTGAAAATTGATACATATCAGCAAGGCCTTCCCTTGATTCATCTTGACAAAAATTGTGCAATTATACCATAGATCCTAGTAAAAATCGTAGGTTACTTAACAACTTGCAAAAGCTATCCAGTTCTTACTTTCAAATATAGAGTGTCTCCAAGTTTTTGGAAATCTGCTCTTACTTTATTATTAACCTCTTATAGACCAAACACCTTATGTATGTACAAAGTTGTACCAATTGTCCAATCGGGACAAAACTGTGGTACGAGTGAATCTTCCCGGCTATTTACGACTTTCAGACATTAGCCCTATCCTTAAATTGAACCTCTTACTTAAAGAATACATCCGTGCAGTACCAGGTAATACAGCTAGTATAATTATTTGGACGGTAGGCACGAAAATGTCACTTAGTCCAAGTCCGCTGTGCACTCGGTCTGGCCTAACTCTAGTCTCGCTGTATAAACATTTGCAAATATTCCAAAATAGATACGAGATGTTATACGCTATTTGATAAACGCAATATTCATTTGATTAATATTAAGTCATCTTGATAATCTTAGAGAAAAAGTTTGCAACAGCTGTTTGCAGTTTTCCTTGTTCACAAAACACTGCTGAAAATATCTAATATCAGCACTAAATCATATGCTTCTCCGCTCAGAAATTCCTTAGAAGTTCGAAAGCACTATAGTCGAAATAGGAAACACTTCAGTAGAAAATCTTTTAGCCGTGTCTCAAGGGTTTGCAGTGGATCCTCGAGAGTATTTTGAGGTTTTTCCTTATCAGTTGCCACAGACAGCGACGGAATGTGATGCCGCACATGGAGTAGAGCAGGAAATTGATGCTGAAGTTGGTGTAGTAAAGAAGCATGAAAAACTGCTGAGTGCACCACAGCATCACTGGTTGTTGTTGACGTCGCAAGGAGAAGCACACGAATATGTACAGCCGAATCACATAACTGCAACACACCAAAAAACATGCATTAGGTTTGAAGTTCTGCTGCCGAGAAACTTCAGATTTTACTTTTTGGATAGTAGCATTAATTGTTTGCATTTGATTTGTTTTTACTTCCCCTGCCCCTACTTAATGTAGGAGAGAGGAAATATTCTATTTAACCCAAACATTTAATGTCGAGATTTCACCGGATAAACATGTTTTGAGCACCTTTTGGACTTTATTCTTATGTAAAACAAAAAAAGGTTAGTGTATGTTTATGTGAGAAAGAGAGAGATAGACAAAAACAGTTGAGAGAGACAGAGGGGGAGAGTATGTTTGTCTCTTTGTGAACAGCATCCTCTAAAGATGGGTAAATACAGTTTAAGCATGCAAGCGAAGATTTCCAATGAAATTCCCCCAACCCAAACTATTCTTTATAATGAAAAAGTCATCTTTTTTCTTTTATCGAAAATGCCTCCAAAGTTCAGTTAAAAAATAATCCACAGGTCGTCCATAAATTCTCTCATTTATGTTGGTAACTCTATAATTTATAATCTGAAGTGTTATATTAGTATGAATTTCTCTATCCATATATATGTTTACTTTCTCTACTACGTATAGTAAGTAGGGGGACTATTGCATTCCACCCAAAAATTCGATACCGAGATTTCACCGGAAATACATGTTTTGAGGTACACTGAATGCATATAAAGCATTTTTGGAAACAGTCCGTGTGTATGTCTGTCTGTGAACAGCATAACTCAGAAACGAACAGTCGGATAAACACCAAACTTGGGATTTAGGTTCAGTATCTGCCAGAGATGCGACACGAAGGTTTTCAAGAAAATCCTCCCACCCCAGATTACCCTTTACATGGAACATTTTTCGAAAATTTTAATTTCCTCAAAAGTGGCTCTAACGATTTTGAATAAAATATCATATGTTTAAGACATTTTCATGACAAATAAAATGTATATCTTGAATTTTCTGGAAATGTCTCCAAAAGTATTCTTCACTGTGAACGACTTTTGCATAATAAACCACAAGAGATAAACAAAATTTTACTATACAAAAAATGTAGATCCCGTTAAAATATAAAATTTATGTCATATACATTTTAGTTGTTGTTGGGTGAACCATTTTCGAGATATCGCTTGTTATTCCCTTAAATTTTCCAATACTTATACTTTTTCTCAAATTCGTTATTCATTTTTTGGTCCTGGTAATGCAAAGAGAATGGAATAGTCCATATAGCAACCAGCTCTTAAAATAGTTGACTGTCGCTTAAAGCCTACCATATTCCCTTGCATCTACAAGAAAATTAGCAATAAGATAACATCTCGATATCTCGATTAACATGAAGCTATAGAGAATAAGCGTTTGTAAAAATAGTTTGTACAAGAGTAGAGAAAGTCATGTGAGTGTAACACATCGGATTTTTATGTCTGTTCTGCAAACTATTCTTACAAAATCTATCCACTTCATGTAAATCGAGATAAATGTATACAGAAATAGTTTCGTTACACATTTCTTTGTATGTACACGGGGAACGCAGAGCTGAAGCGATAGTCAGATCTTTAAAGAGTGTACTTCCTACGTTTTGAATGACATGACAAGGAACAAAAGAGAAGCGAAGACTTCAAAATATATAAAGAATTTGAAAGTTCAAACCAACAGCAGATAATAACTCGGAAATGCTTAATGCACAAAAGCTGTCTCTAACGTAAATTGTGCTGTATACATTTTTTATGTAGTTAGCCTTTGTCTATCACTTATGGTTTACTAAAATGGATAAATCCTGTGGCACTACCGCCCTCGTAGAACCTGGACCTGCCAACCCGACTGTCGACCACTTACTAGTTGTTTCGTCATCTTTGGAGGAGGAGTTAGTAGGTTTGCCATTGGAAGAGCAGTTAATGTGGTTTGGGAGGGATAGTGGATGGAGTTATAGTGATGTTATATGTATGGAGATGTGAATTTGTTATTGTTATTAATAGGAGGGAATTTTTTAAATTTATGTTGGTTGGAGGTGGAGTTCGTGTTAGAATAAAATGGAGGATGTGAAGAAAGTGAAATGTTTTGGGGTAAAGTGAGTAGATATTTAGTGATAGAAGAAAGAGGAAAGAAGGTTTAGTGTTTGGTTAAAAGAGGTAAAGGTTTAATACATAAAGATAAAATTTAAAAATTGATATATAAAATAAATTAAAAGGGAGATAATAGAAAATTAATATTGAGATTAAATAAAATGCTATTAGGTAAATAAATAAATAAACACAAATGCATAAATAAAAATATAAATGAATTAAATAAAATGTTGAATTACTATAAATTATATAACTACTATGAGAACAATGAAATATTATAAATAATAGGTTATAAATAATAACTTTAACTTTATAAACAATTTTAATTAAGGAAAATTTTAAATAAAATATAAATAAACTTATTAAAATGATAAGTAGTTTATTAGAAGGTTTTGTGCTGGTTACCAGTATATTTTTGCTGGTTTCTAGGAATATAGCTAAATAGGAATAGATAGTAGCCTGGTTACCAGTTGCCAAGTTTGCTGGTTTCCAGCAAGTGTAGATAAATATAGAATTTAGAATTTTAATTAAGTTTTTTACGCCTTTATTCTAATCTAATAATTTCTATTTTTCTTTTTTTCTTTTTATTTATTATCATATTATTATTTTGTAGACATTGTGTAGTTTGTAGTTACTTTATCTGAAAAAAATTGATGTAATCTAAAATGTAAATGTGTTTGTGAGAACAAATGTAAAGTTAGAATGTATGTCCCGGTGTAGTAACCAAGGTGCTGGGATGGTATATTCAGATTTTAGTTATTTAGTTATGTCGGCCTTACACCCACTTAGGCACGGCAGAGGTGGGTGATCATCCAACCGATACGGCGAAGTAATGTGGCCAACTTCATGCATCCCCCAGCCGGAAAGTGGCTCACAAAATCAGGATCGCTGCCTATCGCAGCTCCTCACTTTCTTCACTTCCTATAACTGGGACTTAAAATCCGCATCCTCATGGGTGGGATCAACCCGGACGCATTCCCTAGCCGAAACCAGAGATCCATGGCGCAGGACGTTATGGTTTATTATTAATATAAAATTATATAAAATTCATTCAGAATAAAGAGGACTTAAATGTCATCCATAGGAAGTTCAATCTTTATAGACAGCTAATTTATTGTATGTGCCATACACTATACAAATAGACTCGTCCTCAACCTAGACATTACTTAAAAAAAAGGTTATAAATATAAAATCGTTTCTCATGAAGAAAAACCACGACAGTGATCCTTTAAATTTAGAAATATAATCTATTTTTATGATCTATTGAGGAAGACCATTGAGAATTTTGCTAGTACCGAGCGGGATGGCTCAGGCGGTAAAGTCTGTGGCCCGCATTCGGTCTCGGGTTCAAATCCCGTGGGCCGACCAATCTGTCTGAGGTTTTTAGGTGGTTTTCCTCAGTCGCCAAGGTAAATACCGGATTGTATATTTAATACCACGACTCAAAGTTCCATCTTAAGCCTAAAAAATAATAGTAAAATGAAAAATAAGTGGTAATAGCAAATGCTATGCCATCTATCCACAGACAACGTAAGCAGACTGGACGGCACCCTAATGTCATCTGCACGGTATGAAGCAGAGGTTACAGGGATGAGACCTAGAAGGCTAACTGTCCGCCTTTCTGTGTGAGGGCGGCAGTCAGGCTGGACGGCACCTTAATGCCATCTACACAGCATGAAGCGGGTGGTTACAGGGATGAGAACTAGAAGGCTGACTGTCCACCACATATCGTTCTAAGAGATATCCACCAACAGATCCGTCGCGATTTGACCAAGGAGTTAAAGCGACGTAAAATAAAATAGAATAAAAAAATTGTTTTTCCTAGTGATTTTGAATATTCAGATGTTTTCTATTTTCCTATATAGGTGTTATTCATACCTATAGTAAAATGGTTATGAACACCTCGTTTTGGACTGGATAAATATGAGGTTTTTTTAGAATACTGAACATTACATATTGATAAATCAGTGACAGTAAACATATTAAAATCTTTAAAAGCATGCCTTTATTAAAGATTCCTCTGAGCACATTTTTCTGGATTAGAAATACTCTATAACTTCCGTAGCAGATCCCATATTAAAATATACGATAAAATTGATTTATAGTGGCACGATAAACTGTAAGCAAACTCTTTATATCCATGCTCAATTTTAAGCATCTGATAGCAAAACAAGCTTTATTTAATCTATTACATATATGATCTATCTGGTCTCGCCAGGTAAGATTTTGATCTAAAACAGTACCTAAGAACTTGATCTCATCAAAGTTAACGGTATGCTCAGGCGGCAACGTCTGTGGCCCGCATTCGGGGAAGTCCCGGGTTCGATTCCCGGTGACCGCTCACTCTGACCATGGGATTCTTAGTGGTTTTCTCCTGATCGCCTAGGCCACTGCCGGGGTGGTGTATTCTACCACGATTTCCCCTTTCCCCCAATTCCTCTGGTGTCATCTCTTCCTCTCACGTTTCAGGTGTGTTTTCAGGTCCGGCACTGCTGGCGGTGTCGCGCAGATGGCATAGTTGCTTGCTCATTGGAAAGATTTCTCCCCATGAACGCCAGAGTGCATTGTCCCGTCCGTTAGGGTCACTTCGTCGCCCTTTCTCGGGATACTTCGCCCCTACTGGTGTATGGGTGTTCAAATTGGAAATATTAGGGACTCCTGCGCGTCTCTGTGGGCCTGACAGCCTGCGGACCTGTGACCTCCTGCGCCTCCACATCATTCCTGCCTTCCGCGGGGTGTAGCCACAGTAGATCAAGTTCGTCGCTGTGGCGAGGAACACGTCCTACATCCTACACCCATATAGGGTCTAATCAAGAGACTTTAAAATAGTACCACCAGTATTAAAATTCAAATCCACTACAGTATTTTTGTTGCTAAAATATAAGCAGAACATTTTGTCAACATCTAAAATAAGTTCATTTGCATTGCAGCAGTTTTTAAATGAGTTCTCTGCATTTCTGACTTTTACATTCGACTTATCGAAGCTGTTGGCACACACTGCAACTTAAGTATCGTCCGCGTACATAGTTTAACAGTCTACATTTGTGTGATGTTCTAAATAATTTACAAATAAAACAAAGCGCAAAGGTTCCAAGACCGGACCCTGTGGAACTCCACAACCAGGTGAGGTCTTATTAGAATAGTTCTTAACTCTAACTACATATTCTCTAGATTTGGCAAAAGATAAAATTAATTCATTTACACTCCCACGTATTCCCAATAAATTATATAGCTTATTTTTAGAAGCAAATCATCTATCTAGTCAAAAAAGCCATCAAAATAAAGAAACAAAAAACAAACAAACAAAGCGACTACATTTCGTTCCATACATGATAAACTAATTCAATTAGTTTAACACAGGCAGTTCTAGCTGATTTCCGATGCATGAATCCATGTTGGTTTTCAGCCAACACAATTGTTTCTCATTAAGTTACGTAATCGATTGTGCAATATATTTTCAAATGGTTTTGAAAAGGAGCTTAATAATGATAAGGTTTTGCAATTATGTTGTCCTCCGTGGTGTGGTGGTTGCCATGCTAGCCTCTAGTTCCCGAGGTAGCGGGTTCAAACCCGGTGGAGGGGATGGATTTTTTCGGGCATAAAAATCCTTAGCATGGCTTCCTTCGTAATGGAAGTAAAGTTGATGGTCCCGAGTCGTAGACTTAGGGCACGTAAAAGAACCTCAAGCCTGATAAAGAGGCCCCTGAGGAAAATTTACGGGTTTTCACGTCCAATATAGAATGGGACACTAAGGACCACAGCAGTTAAAGAGCGTCCATAAACAAAACTCAATTTATTTAACCATGCAACCCGAAGATCTTGGCCCTAAACAATGCTTTATATGGGAAGAAGTTCATTATTTCTTATTTTCTCAAAACTGGCTCTACGATTTTGATTAAAATATCATTTGTTTGACATCTGGCCTGATTGATATGTATATCAGGAATATTTTTGTGTAGGTATACCCTGTGAATACCTCTTAATTCTCATTGAAATTTATGAAGTTTTGAAACTAAAAGAAACAGACAAAAACTTACTACGAACGTGAAGCTCATTTAAGCATACAATTTCTGTCATATTTTTTAGTACGGTTAGCTACAACTGAAATATTCCTTGTGGTTATATTTTTCCAAATATGTGCATCATTTAACGAAACATATTTGAAAGGTTTGTATTCTTCTTTTTTATTTTCGTTCGCATTAGATCCTCACCACCATTTGTGATAACAACAGCTAAACTTTTTTCGATTTTGAAATCATTTCCAGACACGCGTTTATGGTAAATGATGTAATATGAAGAATCCGTTTTTGTCTGAATGATACACTGTATGAGGAATATGTGTGCATTTATAACGCAATAGAGTAGGTTGTGTGAAAGTCGATTTGCGTGCCTATCAGATTTTCTTTACAGGAGTTAATAAAATGATCTCAAATATAGCCAGCAAAGACGATGTCGATTGAACGCTTTTTGAATGTAATTAGGCGAGTAACAGGTTATAATCCGATGATTTAAACTAAGTAGGACGTTTGTATCGCTATACTATTTCCGATTTCATTGATTTCAATGAAATTGTTCTCAATCATTTCAAAACGAGTCCATTACCTGGACTAATTTCAGCACAGATTGATTTGCGAGTGTGATCACACGCTCACGAAGTTGCCGAAGTGATGCTATTATTACAAATTCCATGGACATTGCCAGTCTTCAGAGAACACAATACATATATTAGTGAAAAATGTATTGTGTAATTACATGTACTACAGGATATTCAGAAATTTCCATATACTCTTCAGTGCCGTACCTTCGTTTTTATTTTATTTTTGTCCTGCTTATATGCCTCCTTTAAGACAAAAAATTAATAATAATAGTAATAATAATAATTTGTTAGAATTACAAAGCTTACACATCCTTTTGTTTCTAAGTTTTGATTTTCTTCTTCACTCATCCCTGTCATTCTATTTCCTCCTTAAGTCGTCCTTTTACTTTCATCCCCGTCCTTATTTTCTGCATTCATATTTCTGAGTGTATTCCTTCCTCTTCTTTTTGGCTTGGGAAGCATGCCTATGTTGTAGTCCATTTAGCGTTACCCAGGGAACACCACGTGGAGGCGGACTACGTTGTTCATAGTCATGTTATTAGACTCAAAATTAGCCATAGATGGAACAGTAAATTGCAATAATAAAACAACAAGAAATATTAAAGAAACAAGAAACCTAATTAAAGAAGTTGAACCTAGAAATCATGTCACTCTACAATGGATCCCAGCTCATGTTGGACTTTTGGGCAATGAACATGCGGATCAATTAGCAAAGAAAGGTGCAATACAACAAAGAAAACCTGTAGGACAAATAGAAATAAATAAACAATTAAATAACATTAAACTACATTTCAAAAGACAGCAGAGACTTGATGAAGAAGATAAATTAAAGGATAAAGATTATAAGACTATTAAAGATAGAGTTGGTGTACAAAAAATGCCAAGTAAGACTGCAGTGCCTTATTTAGGATGGTAACTGGCCACGATTGCCTCGCAGAACATCTCTATAAGATACGATGCCTACCTACACCCACCCAAGTGCACTCTCTGTGAAAATGTCATCCTGAACAAGCAACATCTCGCCAAATGCAAAGGCCTTAAAAGTGATAACTTACAGACTTTATATTAGGAAGCCAGAGGGAAAATGATGCAGATCAATTAATCCCCAGTGCCATTGGTGAACAACAAAAACAATTCCTTCCTGTTCTCCCATGTGGACACCATTCCCAATCTATTCTGGGTATTTTTTCCTCTGGCGTTCTCTTGATGTGTCCATAGTAGTTTAGTTGTTTATATCCACAGAATTTTTAACCTTAATTTCTTCCTTAATAACAGTGATCCTATTTTTTTCTAATTTTGAATACCTTGCCGATTTTCTTAAAAAGTCCATCTCAATAACTTTGACGATAACCGTTACTGAGTTTACAAATTTCAGACCGACGTCTATTGATTTCACTATTGATTTACATACTTGCAATTTGGTTTCTTTGGTTATATTTCTTCTCATGAAATACTATTTAACATGGCTGTTCTTACTCTACCTTGGTTAATTTGGTTCTTCGTGACACTCTCTTTTCTATCTTCTTTATCAATTCTAACTTTCAAGTACTCATATTCGTCACAACATCCATGAAACGTTTTGATCAACAAAAATAATAATAGTAATAATAATTTTTAAAATTATTCTTCACATTAGCCGTGTGTAGGTTAAAGTTAAAGAATTGAATTCATTGCCACAGCTGGAAATAAAAACACGGATCTTATGCCTTCCGTGCGGATGCTCTACCTTTGTGCTACCACAACGAGATGTCTGAACACACATTAAACTTTTGCATTTTATTTGTCCTCCCCAGTACACATTAGATGGCGTTTCTGACATTCTATTCTTATCCTTTACTTCTGCTTCTTGAGAATTTCCTGACCATGAACTACTTTTAGTTTTAATAGATAAATTGTTTTTGCAATGCTAATTTTACATGTGCAAAATTTATCTTTATTTTATTAATCCACTGTTTATAATTGAATACAATCATTGCATTTAATTAGGTCGAAAGTACACTTAGATGGAAATGATAAAATAAAATTTGCTCCTTCTATTTGACCAGAAAGGAAAACTTGGCTGAGTGCCATATATTGGGCAGTTGATGAATCTGGTGTATGTTCTTTGGTACTTAGAGGTCATAAATGGGTTTAAAAGGATATGCAAATTAAATAGGATTTCTCTTTCGCTGGTTATAGGAAGACCATAATAACAATTTGTTATATTTTTGGTGGGTTTAAAGACTAAAGTCAACCTTATTTCTTCGATATTCATGAATCATTTGTAGTAGTTCCTGGGGGAGTGGTTCGAAGAGTACCATTGCATGGTATGTGATGCAATAAGCATATTCCCTTATGAGAGATGGTTAAAAAAACTAGATGTGTTTGTTACATTCCATGAATTTCTCTATCCATAATGAGCATATTCCCTTAGGGAAAGGTGGTTAAAAAACCTAGATGTGATTTATACATTCACATAAATTTCTCTACCCATTCATTTATTATATAGCTTCTACAAACCATTCTTACGCAAACATATTACTTTCTCTAACGTATGTTTAGTAAGTGGAGGAAATATTGTATTCCAGCAAAACTTCTATAACCACATTTCATCGGAAATGCAGATTTTGAGGCCCCCTGAACCACCAAATATTTTTAGAAAAAAGTCCGCATGTAGTGTATGTGTGTGTGTGTGTCCCCACATTCCAAACTATGTTTTACATGCAAAATTTTCAAAACTTTGATTTTCTAAAAAATGACTAACGATTTTGATTAAAATATTTTCATTTAAGATATTTTCATGACAAATGAAATTATATCCTGAATTTTCTGGGAGTAGCCTCTGATGACCTCTTTATTCTGAATGATTTTGTATATTTAACAAACCGCAAGAGATACTACACCCAAAATGTAGGTCTCGTTAAAGCTCACTGTTTGTGACATATAATTTTTTTTGTAGAGTTAACTATTTGCAAAATATTCCTTGTTACTAGTTTGAATTTCCAAACACAGTTATACAAGAGTATACAAAATTCCTTCCGTATGAAGAGGAATTTACAGATTATTCCCATAAAATTCAAGATATACATTTTATTTGTCATGCAAATATCTTTAATAATGGTATTTTCATGAAAATAATTAGAGATATTTTTAAGAAATATAAAAAAATCGAAAAATATTAGCTTCAAAGTGTATTTGAGTAGTGGGATTTTCTTAAAATCTTTGTGTCGCATCTTTGGAAGATACCGAACTTAAATACCAATTTTGGTATTTATCCGACTTTTCGTTTTTGAGTTATACTGTTCACAGACACACACATATGCGCCTTTTTCTAAAAATTATTTGTTTTATTCAGAGAGTATAAAAACGTGTATTTGCGGTGAAATCTCGTTAGGCAGAGGCAGAGTAATTTGTAGACTTTTAATCTACTGATACGTCGCGATGTCAGTATACCAATTTTATTAATTTAATATTGCATTTTTAGGTAGATGAAAATTTTATTCACAAAATAAGCTCAGAGTATTGTCTAGTTTCATTAGTTTAAAAGAGGAGTCTTATTTCTGTAACACTCTATATATTCCGTGTGAATCTTCAATTATTCTTATGATTCAGAAAAAGCAGATCACTGAATTTCTATGATATATGTTTTATGCGTCTAACAAGCTGATATTTTGAGTGCATATTAGCCTCTAGTACTTCTTTTAAATAACCTAGATCACGGTTCTAGGTGCCTTGTTGCAAAGTTTGACATAGCGACGAGGTCCGTATTTGATTTATTGCAAAGTTGTTACTACGTGGCCAGCACACCACTCACTTCTATTGTTTTTGGAACGTTGCTGGACTTCGACATGGACCATCCATCACATTTTAATGTGATGGGAGTAGCTGAAGTTCTCCCAGTGGAGCTATTGTTGGGGTGATTAGCAAACCTCATTTCCCATCTGTAGCACAGTGCTTTTAAGGCATGTCGAAAATTCAGATAGTAGATGCATTTTCGCTACAGCAGAAATGACCGATTACTTCCCCAGTGGCGCGTCTAGAATGCAGCGGTAACGTGATTAGCACTGCAGAAGCAAGACATATACGGTACTTTTCACTAAATACCGCAAAAGGATTTGGCATTTTAAGAATCGCGAGATAATGTTAATTGTGACATGACCATGCCACGGAAAAAGCGTGCGAACGGTACTAGATGTCACCCTCGACTTTAACAATTTGTTAAATTCCCCCACAGCCACTTTTCGGAAATAAATTCCATCCAAAAGAACGGTTATTTTACCAAGCATACACGCACAAATGTTAGCCTTTTTTACTTTCTCTACTACGTATAGTAAGTAGGGGAAGTATTGTATTCCACCCAAAAATTCCATACCGAGATTTCACCGGAAATATATGTTTTGAGACACCCTGAATCCAAAAAAAAGCATTTTTGGAAACATGTCCGTGTGTGTCTGTGTGTGTGTGTCTGTCTGTGAACAGCATAACTCAGAAACGAACAGTCGCATGAACACCAAACTTAGTATTTAGGTTCAGTATCTTCCAAGGATGCGACACGAAGGTTTTCAAGAAAATACCCCTACCCCAGAGTACCCTTTACATGGAAGATTTTTCGAAAATTTTAATTTTCTCAAAAATGGCTCTAACGATTTTGATTAAAATATCATATGTTTAAGATATTTTTATGACAAATAAAATGTATATCTTGAATTTCCTGGGAATGTCTCCAAAAGTATTCTTTATTGTGAACGACTTTTGCATAACTGGTAAACCATAAGAGATAGACAAAATTTTACTACATAAAAAAGGTATATTGCGTTAAAATACACAATTTATGTCATATGCATTTTTTTAGTTGAGTGAACCATTTTCGAGATATTGCTTGTTATTTCCTTAAATTTTCCAATACTTATACTTTTTCTCAAATTCGTTATTCAATTTTTTATGTCCTGGATATGCAAACAGAATAGAATGCGCCACATAGCAACCAGCGCTTAAAATATTTGACTATCGCTTATAACCTACCATGTTCCCCTTGCATCTACAAGAAAATTAGCAATAAAATTGACATCTCGATTAACATGAAGCATATGGAGAATAAACGTTTGTAAAAATAGTTTGTACAAGAGTAGAGAAAGTCATGTGAGTGTAACACATCAGATTTTTTTCAACCCCCTTGGGACTTACTGGGTCTCGCATTTGAGAAATATGTTATGGAAGGCTGTAGTATTAAACGATTATTATATTAGACATGGAAAGCACGGGCGGGTTTTGGAACTGCAGGGAAACAGCTCATCCCATCTACTCCTAACTTTACGACTTAAACTCCTCTATCCGAATGTTAGTTACGGTACGAGGCGTTCGCGTGCGATCCTGCTGTTTCCGCGACCTACAATAGTGCAAAACTAATTTAAGCCAAGAGTTGTAGTTAAATAAATGGAATTTGCCGAGCGCACCTTTAATATATGTTTATAGGTGTATACTATGCGCACGTCTGGTGAGTGCAGCCTCCAAGAACAGTAAACGTATACCGGGTGATTCAAAACAACATCGAAAATGCTTAGCATGTTGTTAATCTGATTATTTTTAGTCTCTCTACTACCTGTAGTAAGACTGAGCGAGCTGGCACCGCGATAACGAATGCGATTCGCATTCAGGAGTATCGGGTTCGGTCCTCGGCGACCGCCCATTCTCACCTATGGGTTTTTCTGGGTTTCTCGGGTCGGCAGACAGATGCTGGGGTGGTTCATCTACTACTACGGCTCTCTTGTCCCTCGTTTCCTGTGCCCATCCTTGTCATTCCTTGTCATCTGTTTCAGGGTTGTAGGACCAGAGAGGTTTGCGGCGGGTTACCGCTGGGCGGTGGTTGTACGTTCTGTAGAGATTTCTTCCTTGCGGACTGCTCCGTTAGGTCTCGCCTCCGAGTGGGCCCGCCCTGGAGGATCGCCGGCGGTGGCTTGTGGGCGGCGTAGGATGCGTTCGATCTGGAAACATGGGTGCGTCCGTTCGTCATAGGGATCTGGTCGCCCTGCGGGTCTTTACTCTCATCCCTTCTTCCCAGGGTCACGATAGAAGCAAAAGGGGCCGTTATGGGCTACTTGCGGTTCTCTGACCCAGTTGTGTGGGTCGCTCGTCCGTACCTTTACTTTTACCTTATAGTATGTAGAGGAGTTATCGCATTCCATCCAAAAATTCGATACCGAGGCTTCACCGGAAATACACGTTTGGAGACTTCCTGAGTCCAAAAAGAAGCATTTCTACTTTCTCTACTGCTTAGCTACAGTAAATAGAGGAAGTATTGCATTCTACCCAAAAATTCGATACCGTGTTCGATTTTAACGTGTTCTACATTTTTTGTGCAGTAAAAGTTTGTCTATCTCTTATGGTTTACGAATTATGCAAAAGTCGTTCACAATGAAGAATACTTTTGGAGACAATCCCAGAAAATTCAAGATATACATTTTATTTGTCATAAAATTATCCTAAAGATATGATATTTTAATCAAAATCGTTAGCCATTTTTGAAAGAATTAAAATTTTCGAAAAATGTTCCATGTAAAGGGTAATCTGGGGCGGGGGATTTTCTTGAAAACCTTCGTGCCGCATCTCTGGAAGATACTGAACCTTAATACCAAGTTTGGTGTTTATCGGACTGTTCGTTTTTGAGTTATGCTGTTCACAGACACACAGACAGACACACACACACAGACACACAGGCACACACACGGACATGTTTCCAAAAATGCTTTTTATGGATTCAGGGGGCCTCAAAACATATATTTCCGGTGAAATCTCGGTATCGAACTTTTGGGTGGAATACAATACTTCCCCTACTTACTATACGTAGTAGAGAAAGTAATAAGTTTTCGGAAGAATAATTTATAGAAGCTATTTAACAGTAAGCGATAGTGGACAGAGAAAGTCATGTGAATGTAATACATTATAATTTTTTTCTAATGGGGCCCATGTCTGGAGAAGCGTGATTTAGGCTCTGTGGGGCATTGGAGCTTTACAACGCTCAATACATTGCGCTGGTTATGCATTCCATATTTTGCCAAGAAACCTTTACCAACGCATCACAGTATTACATGCATCAAATCACAAAAGGGTTTTCAACTGATCACCTACTATGTAATATAAAAGTTTATACCTGGTGTGCAGAGATTGACTTAAATTGTCAGATACGTGTAGTTGTTGAGTCTCAGTGTTTCAAATCCATTTTGTAATTTTAAAGCAGAATCTCGTTGGTTTGATGCAGGTATCATGACAAATTGTGGAAGACTCTTCCTACATTTATCCAAAGCGTTGTCAAATTTTGATGTCTCACATTGCCCAAACCATTCTTCTCTGGACATGGGTACCATTTTGAAAAAAAATAACTTGGGCCCCGAATCAGCACGCTAAGCACTGTCGATTATGTTTTGAATCACACGCATCTCACGCGTTATGGGTGCGACAGAATTTTGTTTTAAGTTTAACGTCCTTAAACCTGATAGTTCATATGAAACAATTAATGAAATTTGCGAAATGATACTCAAATGAGCACGGGATATCTCTTTTCAGGATAAGGGAAAACCCCGGAAAGAAACCTTATCCGGATAATCACTCTAACCGAGATTTGAAGTCAGGATCTCTTGAATGTGAGGCAAACATGCTACCCCCATGCCACGGAGGTGGGCTCCAGGAATTTTCTTAACGCGGGGAAAGACTGGGAGTCAACACCTTCCAAACCGGATTCCTTATGGTTCTTATGCAGCTTTACTTGCGTAATAATTGCTTTAACTGCGAAGATTTTCTGTCTCTCTCTAAAGGAACACCAAGAGAAGTTACTCTCTTCCACAATTTTAAAGATACGTTTTCCAACTTTGTTTAATTACTAGCGGCTTTCATATAGAATGTCCCTGCTTCTGTAGTTTCCATTATTTTGTTTTGATATTGTGTGATATGATTCCTTATAGATGGAAGTAAAGGTTACTATTACTTTTAAGCGATTAGTTAAAGTTATTAATTTTAGTTTTGGGAATAACTAATCATCTTTAATAATTAAACGGCCAAATTAAAATTATGAACATAGATGCAAACAAACATTATAGTAAGCTTTAATCAATATACATTCAGCTGTCAGTCTATAAAATTACAAACCGTTCTATAAAAACTCTGACTCAAGAATTTTTTTTATTCCCTTAAATTTTCTAATACTTATACTTTTTCTCAAATTCGTTATTCATTTTTACTTTCTCTACTACGTATAGTAAGTAGGGGAAGTATTGTATTCCACCCAAAAATTTGATACCGAGATTTCACCGGAAATGCATGTTTTGAGACCCCCTGAATAAAAAAAAGCATTTTTGGAAACATGTCCATGTGTGTGTCTGTGTGTCTGTCTGTGAACAGCATAACTCTGAAAGGAACAGTCGGATAAACACCAAACTTGGTATTTAGGTTCAGTATCTTCCAGAGATGCGACACGAAGGTTTTCAAGAAAATCCCCCCACCCCAGACTACCCTTTACATGGAACATTTTTCGAAAATTTTAATTTTCTCAAAAATGGCTCTAACGATTTTGATTAAGATATCAAATGTTTAAGATATTTTTATGACAAATAAAATGTATATCTTGAATTTTCTGGGAATGTCTCCAAAAGTATTCTTCTTTGTGAACGACTTTTGCATAACTGGTAAACCATAAGAGATAGACAAAATTTTACTACACAAAAATGTAGATTGCGTTAAAGTACACAATTTATGTCATATACATTTTTTTGTTGAGTGAACCATTTTCGAGATATTGCTTGTTATTCCCTTAAATTTTTCAATACTTATTTTCTCAAATAGGAATTCGTTATTAATTTTTTTGTCTTGGATGTGCAAAGAGTATTAATCTGTGGCAAAGGGAATGGTGCTGCACCTAGCAACCAGCTATTAAGAGATATGTATGTGCTTAAAGGTTACTGTATTACTATATTGCCCTTGTAAATATCCCCTTACATCTACAAGAAAATTGGCAATAAGATAGAGTCTACAAATGTTTATCTCGATTAACACGAAGTAGATGGAGAATAAGCGTTTGTAAAAATAGTTTGTACAAGAGTAGAGAAAGTCATGTGAGTGTAACACATCAGATTTTTTTAAATTAGAAAGACGCTTCTTAGCAAAAAATCTTTAAAAGGAAAGGAAGGTATTTAAAATATCATTACGGTGACTATTAATTTATGACTAGAGACTTAAAAGAACACATTATGCACGATGGGTTTTCTCTATAGAGCAAAAGCCAGGTTACTCGTAAATTGAAACACAAATTTGAATTTTTCTGTCAAAAACCTCATATACGCAACTCAATGTTTAGGACTAGTGCTTGTTCACAATGTTTGTTATATTATAATATCTCCTGTGGTAAACAGAAAACAGTAATAAAAGGCAAAATAATCATATTGTATCTAATCGGCGTACGCATGTATAGTAGTAACGAAAACATTGCACAATTCCCTAGATTTAGCTTTATTAAAGCTTTATAAATAACAACTTTGTCAGAAACATTACGCTTAAAACGTTTTACTTTCTCTACTACGTATAGTAAGTAGGGGAAGTATTGCATTCCACTCAAAAATTCGATACCTAGATTTCATCGGAAATACATGTTTTGAGGTGCACTGAATGCATATAAAGCATTTTTGGAAACATGTCCGCGTGTGTGTCTGACTGTGAACAGCATAACTCAGAAATGAACAGTCGGATAAACACCAAACTTGGGATTTAGGTTCAGTATCTTCCAGAGATACGACACGAAGGTTTTCAAGAAAATTCCCCCATCCCAGATTACCCTTTACATCGAACATTTTTCGAAAATTTTAATTTTTTCAAAAATGGCTCTAATGATTTTGATTAAAATATCATATATAAGATACTTTAATGACAAATAAAATGTATATCTTGAATTTTCTGGGAATGTCTCCAAAAGTATTCTTCACTGTGAACGACTTTTGCATAATAAACCATAAGAGATAGAGAAAACTTTACTACACAAAAAAGTAGATCGCTTTAAATTACACAATTTATTCATATACATTTTTGTTGTTGCGTGAACCATTTTCGAGATATTGCTTGTTATTCCCTTAAATTTTCCAATACTTATACTTTTTCTCAAATGCGAATTCATTATTCATTTTTTTATGTCCTGGACGTGCAAAGAGAATGCAATGCGCCACATAGCAACCAACTCTTAAAATATTTGACTAGCGCATAAAGCCTACCATATTCCCCTTGCACCTACAAGAAAATTAGCAATAAGATTAACATGAAGCATATGGAGAATAAGCGTTTGTAAAAATAGTTTGTACAAGAATAGAGAAAGTCATGTGAGTGTAACACATCAGATTTTTTGTCTTGGATATGCAAAGAGTATTAATCTGTGGCAAAGAGAATAGTGCTGCACATAGCAACCAGCTATTAAGAAATATGTTTATGCTTAAAGGCTACTGTATTTCTATATTGCTCTTGCAAATACAAAACAAGGGGAACATAGTAGGCCTTAAGCGATAGTCAAATATTTTTAGAACTGGTCGCTATGTGTAAAATGCAATTCTCTTTGCATGTCAGGAACATAAAAAAATATTCTGTGGGCGTAAGATAAATGAGAACATAATAGCAGTCAAAATGATGTTTGTAATACAAGCAAGGATACCGAAAACCAAAACACAGAGAAAGATATGATTATATACGAACGGAAGTACTGATGTATGTGGATAAAGCAAGGTGTAATTATAAACGAGGGAAGTGCACTCGGATAAGGCTAAAATTGAGGTACAAGTGAGGCAGCACGTGTTTTCAGCAAAGCAGTAAACTAAAAGAAAAGAGAAATCTGATGTGATACATTCACATTAGTTTCCCTACCCTCTATCGTTTATTAGTGGGTATACAAAGTATTTTTACTTAAGCTTATTACTTTCTCTAATACGTATAGTAAGGAAATATTGCATTTCACCTAAAAATTCGATATTGAGATTTCATCGGAAATACATGTTTTGAAGCCCCATAAAGCAATAAAAGCATTTTTAAAAAAAGGCCCGTGTGTGTCTGTGAACAGCGTAACTCAAAAACGAAAAGTCGGATAAGTAACCAAACTTGGTATTTAGGTTCAGTATCTTTAAAAGATGCGACACGAAGATTTTCAAGAAAATCCCCCATTCCAGACTACCCTCTACATGGAACATTTTTCGAAGTTCTTTTCTCTCTCAGAAATGGCACTAACGATTTTGATCAAAATATCATATTTTAAGACACTTTCATGGCAAATGAAAGGCATATCTAGAATTTTCTGGGAATGTCCCCAAAAGTCGTCTTCATTCTGAATGAATTTTGCATAACTGGTAAACCGTAAGAGATAGACAAAATTTTACCACAAAAACACAATTTATGTCGTATACATTTTTTGTGTGCAGTGAACCATTTCCGACATATTCCTTGTTATTTGTTTGAATTTTCCAATACTTAATACTTTTACTCAAATGGGAATACGTTATTCTTTTTGTTTTTCTTTCTTTTCAACCAGTTCTTAAAAGATTTGACTATGGCTTAAAGCCAACCATATTCCCCTTGTACCTACAAGAGAATTAGCAATAGGATCGTTTCTGCAAATGTTTATCTCGATTAATATGAAATAGATGGAGAATAGGCGTTTGTAAAAATAGTTTGTACAAGAGTAGAGAAAGTCATGTGAGTGTAATATGTCAGAATTTTTTTACGAAGCATTTCTTACTAAACTCAATAATACGCTAGATATTTAGATTTTTGGACTTCATGCCCCACTGTGCCTTCTCATCCCTTTGGGGAAAATGTTTAAGATGTCACATAACCTAATCATTATTTGGAACATCAAATACGCTATATGTCAAATTCCACAGAAGTTGGTTAACCTATTTTAAGTGAAACAGTATACAGATAAAAAAAGAACAAACTTAAATGCGATTTGTGGCTTCAGGAAAACCCATTATGCGCATTACTATCAGTTATTAATCGAAAATGAAAAATCAACAGATAAATGTGTTACAGGTTTAGCACATGAACATATTAAAACTGAGCCATCCTACCTAAAACATTATTGATATTATGATCGCAATAAATTTTAACAATGTTAGTAGATAAATTGTCATTGCAGTTATTCCAAATTATAATGGGATCAAGGCAATAGAAATCTGTTGCAATCAAGTGAAAATTTGTTAAATTCTTTTTTGTTTATTTATGGACACTCTTTAATTACAATGGTTCTTAGCGTTCCATTCTTTGAGCGTGAAAGACCCTAAAGTTTACTCAGAGAGCTCTTTATCAGGCTTGAGGTACTTTTACTTGCCGTAAATCTACGACACGGGACTACCGACTTTTCTTCCCTTCCGAAGGAAGCCATGCTAAGGAGTTTTACGCCCTAAAAGTCCATCGCACTCCTCCGGGATTGAACACGCGATCTCGGGAACTAGAGGCTAGCATGGTAACCTAGGCCACGGAGGGCATGTTAAATATGATTGCATACGTTAATTCTTCCCCACGCTATCTTTACTACTCTTCCCTTTCACTTTGTCTCCTGCTTATCTATAGTAAGTAGGGGAAGTATTGCATTTCACCCAAAAATTCATTACCGAGATTTCACGTTTTGAGACTCCCTGAATAAGTTTTAAAAAAAAGCATTTTTGGGAAAAGGTCCACTTGTTAGTGAGTGTGTGTGTGTGTGTGTGTGTGTGTGTCTGTGAACAGCATAACCAAAAACTAAAAGTAGATCAAACATCAATTGGTATTTAGGATTAGGAATGTGAAGCGGATGGAATTCGCACCGATCCAGTAATTAGGATCCCCATGAGGGGGCGCCCCCGGGAGGAAGGGATGAGGCGAAGGGTCGCACCGGGCGGCCAGAACCAGGAGTGACGGCACCGCAATGACAGGTTCCCTACATGTTCCAGATATGCACGTCCCGGCAGACCGGGTACCCGCCCCACATAGGGTCCAACGCTCCTCCCGGGGGCGGTCCTTATACCCCGCATCCAAGCGAAGGCCGAGGGACGGGAAAGTTCATAGAGAGCATCCTTTTTCCATGCCATGCTGCACGGAAACTCCATCGCCGACACTTCCTACCCTGAAAGAGACCAAAGGCGTGAAAGATGAATGAAATGATTAATGGAACGAAATGGAGGGACAGAAACTTCGGGAGATGAAAGAAACCAGCTTTCGCCTGAAGACCCGGGAAAAAACCCGAAAAAGCACATGAGTAGAGTGGGCGGCCACCCGGGATCGAACCCCGGACCACCCGAATACAGGCCGCAGGCGTTACTGGCTGAGCCATCCCGCTCGCTAATTGGTATTTAAATTCAGAAGATGTTCAAGAAAGTCTCCCAGCCCACACTACCCTTTACGTGCAAAAGGTTTCGAAAATGTTTATTTTCGCAAAAAATGGCTGTAATCATTTTGATAAAAATACCAAATATTTAAAATATTTTCATGATAAATGAAATGAATATCTTGAATTTTCTTGGAACAGCTCTGAAGTCGTCTTCATTCTGTATAAATTTGTGTAATTGGTAAACTCTAAGAGATGGATAAACTCTTACTACATAAAAAATGTAGATCTCACTGAAGCATACAACTTATTTGATATAAATGTTATTTTATGGTGTTAACTATTTCCGAAATATTCCTTGTTATCCGTTTGAATTTTCAAGTACATTTACGTCTCTCAACAGGGAAGTCATACGTGTTTTACTCATCATGCAAGGAGCATGGAATTTCAAAGTAATCAGATCATCACAGCAACAAGCTCTTTGGAAAATCTGACTATCGCTTTACCTACTGTAACTGTCGTACAACGAAATGTGTAAATGTGAACAGAAAGTTTACCTGGATTAACAAGAAGTGAACATAATAATGTGCTTTTATAGGAATATTTTGTAGAAAAGTGAGAAGTGAAAGTAATGTGAATTCAACACATCAGTTTTTTCTCATGTAATTTGAGGCTCTCAAATGAACTTATATCATGATATTCGCAATAAAGTTGTTACACATTTCTTAATGAATGCTTCTTAGCAATTAAATGAAATGCGTTGTAAATGTTTCGAGCGAACTAAATATCAAACTGAATGTTCAACGAAATAGCTCCAGATAATTGCAATGATTAATGTTGTTATCCAGGGGATTTGGAGGAATATTTCACATGGTCTACGTATGTTACCTCAGTGATGCCTTCTAGAATCTACCACCTGACAGAAGCCTTAAAACATTTCCTTTTTTTGCTGAATGCCTGTGTTTCTTATATCATTATGATTTGCTACTAGATATACTTTCCAGTGACTAGGACGAGGACTAGGACTAACTGCGGAGGGGGACTTAGCACCTTGATCTACAAGATCGTTTGTACCTGAGGCTCCTGAATAGGTGCCCCCGGGAGGGAGGGGTGAGGTGAGAGCAGACAGAGGGTGGTCGGACCAGGAGGCACGACAGAGCAGAGGACAGGGTCCCTCCCTTTTACAGACTGAAACTCCCGAATGGCAGCTGGTGCAACCGGCTCCCCTCCCCCTTGCGGGCTTACTCATCCCCTGGGGTCCGGGACTCGGAGACCATCCCATTCCGGAAGACGAAAGGTTACAGGTTCCCCTGCCATGCTACGCCGAGACTATCGCCGACACTTTCAATTCTCAAACAGACAACCAGATAAAACGTGAAGTGAATTTAGAATGTAGGCATTAGAATGAGGGACAGGAAATTCGGGGGATGTAATGAACCTTCCCAGCATTCACCTAGCGACCCGGGGAAACTGACGAAAAATCCCTGAGTCAGGAAGGTCAGCCGCGAGACTCGAACCACTACCTCCCGAATGCGGGCCACAGATGTTACCACCTGAGCCATCCCGCTCGGTTTCCAGGGACTAACATTCTACAGGGATTTTAATTTGACTTTCTTGATGTCGAAGAATACTAACTAAGCAGCTGATAATGCTTTCAAACACGTTGTAGGTTTCCAGAAGAGCAATAAATGCCATTTAAGTAATTAAAATGGCTTAACTAAGAATGAAATAGAGTTTATCAGTTTTACAAGCTATATTTGTAACTTAAGGTTTTAGTGTTGGCATTGTTAGCATATTATCTCTTCTGCGTTTTACTTCCGATTTTCAAATGGTTTGATTATGTTTAAGTTGTGGATATTACAGTTTTCTATCACATATTAATATGTTAAAAAAAAAGGAACGCCAAAAAGGGATAAACATCCGGTAGTACAGATGACCTAAAAGTAGGAACCGGAAGTAAAAAGGATAAATGATGTGCTTGTGTAATAGGATAGTAACAGTGTATAATATCCAATACTGAAAAAGTCTCTACTGTTCTAATGCTTTAAACATTATTTGCGTTCTCCTATCATGTGAGAGGAAATGAACATAAACCTAACATTGAGCTGTGTGCTGAAAATCTTTCCGCGTTGATTCGCCCACATACAATTTCGAAATAGCTCACATTTCCAGTTTTTAACAGTAATAACAACAACTGACATGCCTCCCACAACATTTGCCGTTTAATTGCGTTATACATGTCATTTAACTTTTGAACGCATATAGCTGTGTTATGTAATAACAGATATGTACTACCATTATTTTAAATTACGATATGAATATTTTACAAATAAAAACGACATATCGATAATGCAGTCTTTCTAGAAGCCTCCTGCAGAGGAATTAAAGGAGTCGAAAACACAAATACACTTTGATAAAGTCATTTGCTCATTGTTTCTAAACTGTGGAATTGAGCTAGATGTGCTGTATATGAGATTTCAGAGCAGTTATGTCAGCGTGAGTTTGTTTGTTTGAGCTTCAAAGCACTTTTGTGCTAACAGGGCTAGGGTAAAAGTAAACAAATCATCAGCAACACAGTGGTGCACAAACTCTTCGCAAGAGTTGGAATGAGATGTAATATGGTACTGGTTGTTTCTGTCATTACTTAAACATTAACAACTATTGATACGCTGCTTTTCTGTGTTTGAAATATTGCCGGGTTAAAACACAGATATACATGAATTCTGAAGCTGCCCTGTGAGGCTAGAAATATATGTGCACTATAACTAAATATTTAGTTCGGAAAAAGAATTTAAAATACTTCATTATAATGCCGTGGACTAAGCTTAGAATAAAAATCTGATGTGTTACACTCACATGACTTTCTCTACTCTTGTATAAACTATTTTTACAAACGCTTATTCTCCATATGCTTCATGTTAATCGAGATAAACATTTGGAGAGTCTATCTTATTGCTAATTTTCTTGTAGATGTAAGGGGAATATATATTTACAAGGGCAATATAGAAATACAGTAGCCTTTAAGCACATACATATCTCTCAATAGCTGGTTGCTAGGTGCAGCACCATTCCCTTTGCCACAGATTAATACTCTTTGCATATCCAAGACAAAAAAAAATGAATAACGAATTCCCATTTGAGAATATAAGTATAGAAAAATTTAAGGGAATAAAAAGTAATATCTCGAAAATGGTTCACTCAACAAAAAAATGTATAGACATAAATTGTGTATTTTAAAGCGATATACATTTTTTGTGCAGTAAAAGTTTGTCTATCTCTTATGGTTTACTAGTTATGCAAAAGTCGTTCACAATGAAGAATACTTTTGGAGACATTCCCAGAAAATTCAAGATATACATTTCATTTCTCATGAGAATACCTTAAACATATGATATTTTAATCAAAATCGTTAGAGCCATTTTTGAGAAAATTAAAATTTTCGAAAAATCTTCCATGTGAAGGGTAATCTGGGGTGGGGTGATTTTGTTGGAAACCTTCGTGTCGCATCTCTGGAAGATACTGAACCTAAATACCAAGTTTGGTGTTTATCCGACTGTTCGTTTCTGAGTTATGCTGTTCACAGACACACACACACAAACAAAATACATACTTTTGCATTAAGTGGTCACTATGACCCCTCCCGGCGAATAAGGTAAATGGCATAGGTCACAACTGAATGTCAGGAAACAATTCTTATTTTGGTGGTAGTGAGCACATAAAACGAATAAAAGTTACAAGAGGAAATTATGTTAAGTTAATTTTTTCTACCAAAATTAAAGGTTAAATGCTAGTTTAGGGGTCAATTGACTCCTCTCGGCGTAGTAGTTTTAAAAACATAGCGCCGAAAGCCCTGACATTCTGCTCCTTCTCTTTGTTTATGAGAACAGAGTTCTCTTATGCATCAAAGAGTTAGAAGATTTCTTTCTAATTAGTTTGCTTGGAGGCGAAACGTTACTGGCTGCGTGTTTTCAGAAATGTTACTCTGCTCCAGGAATATTAAAAGTTGAGGCTTAATTGCTGTTTAATTTGTGTAGTGGAGTGCACGTAACGATTTGATATTTAATTACCTAATTACGTTCATAAATCACGCTACAAAGATATTACTTTTGGAAGACAGAATAGGCTTGATGACTGCTGTTCTCTTAATGCCTCTTCACTCTCTGAACAGCGACTAGGATAGCCGAGGCCATTAAGGCATGGACTAGTAATCCGGAGATCCGCAGTTCATATCCTGTCGGACCATCCTCCGCGATAGAGGTTATTTCTGGGTTTTCCTGTCTTCATATGCCGCGGAGGTGCCCTAAACTTAGGCTTGAGATGTTTCCTACCCAAATTTCCTTCGTAATTATCATTTCATTTCATGTATTATTACTGTTCACCGTTTATGGTGCCGTATGCAGTGGGAACGGGCATTTAATACTATTTATAAAATTCACATGAATTTCTTAAGCATTCTTCAACAAACTACAACTACAAAAGCTTATTCTTCTATCTGCTTCATGTTAATCGAGACGAACATTTGCAGAAATAGTTGTTTTATTGCATATCCCTTGTAGGTACAAGGGGATTAAGGGAACATAGCATCTTATGCAATAGTCAAATCTTTAAGAGCTCGTCGCTAAATTGAGTTTTATTTATGGACGTTCTTTAACTGCTATGGTTCTTAGCGTCCCATTCTATATTGGGCGTGAAAGACCGGTAATTTTGCTCAGAGGCTTCTTTATCGGGCTTGGGTTTCTTTTACGTGCCGTAAATCTACGATATGGGATCAGTGGCTTTACTTCCCTTCCAAAGGAAGCCATGCTAAGGATTTTTACACCCGAAAAAATCCATCGCCTTCCGTCGAGTTTGAACTCGCGACCTCAGGAACTAGACGCTAGCATAGTAATCACTCTACCAGGAGGACACGAGCGTGTCGCTGTGTAATGCCTTTGGGATTCCGTTCTCTTTGCACGTATACGAGGAGAGAGGGAGAAGAAAGAGAGGAACAAGAAAGAAAGATAGAAAGAAAGAAAGAAAGAAAGAAGGAAAGAAAGAAAGAAAAAGGGAGAATAGCGATTCTCCTTGAAAAAGTATAAGTATTTGAAAATTCAAGCCAATAACAAAGAAAATCTCGGAAATGGTTAAAACCACGAATGTTTTATTTGGCATTGTGTACTTTAACAAGATCTACATTTAGTATTTACCAATTATACAAAAGTCATTCAGGATAAAGAGGACTTCAAGGGTTATTTTCAGAAAATTCAAGATACACATTTTATTTGTTATGGAAATATCTTAAACATGGTATTGTAATATAAATCGTTAGAGCCATTTTTGAGAAAATAAAAAAGTTTGATGTGTACATTCGCATAACTTTCTCTACCTTCTATCGCTTTTAGTGGTATATAAATTATTCTTACGAAGGTTTGTTCTTCTATGTACTTCATTTTAATCGAGATAAACCTTTGCAGAAATACCAGCATTACACATTTCGTTAGGATAGAAAGAGAACAGTGACAGTCAAATGTTTACGAACTGGACGCTATATGCTGGCTTAAAAATTCCATACTCTTTCCGTGCAAATGCAAGAAATATCTGAAAACCGACGGGACTTAAAAAGAATGAAAAACTATTGAACAAATCAAACAGTGAATAACAGATACCTCGGAAATGGCTAATGCCACATAAAAAGTCATTTAAATGAATTCTGTGTTTTAAAGAGATCTACATTTTTTGTGCAGTACGTTTTCGTCTATCGCTTAATGTCTATCAGTTATACTAGATTACATAAAATTCTCACCGAATGAAGAGGTCTTCACAGACTGTTCCCAGAAAATTCAAGATATGCCATTTATTTGTCATGTAAACATCTTTAATATGCGGTATTTTTAATAAAAATCGTTACAGCCATTTTTAGAAAACCAAACATTTCTAAGAATGCTCCATGTAAAGGGTAGTTTGGGATTGGGGAATTTTCTTGAAAATCTTCGTGTCGCATCTTTGGAAGATGCTTAGCATAAATACCAAGCTTGGTATTTATCCTACTTTTCGTTTTTGAGTTATGCTGCTCACTGACACACATGGAGCTTTTCTAAAAGTATTTTTTGTATTCAGGAGCCTCAAAACATGCATTTTCGGTGAAATCTGGGTATCTAACTTTCGGGTGGAATAAAACACTTTCTCTACTTACTGTAAGTAGGCAATAGAGATAGTAAAAATAAAAATAACTCCCTAAACTTGGAGTCAGTATTTCGTCCAACCAACTAAATTACGTGTAACGTATCAGAGGGTTTAACACAATACCGTTTTGGGAGATTCGTAGACAAGGGCTAAAGAGGGAAAGAAAATGCAGGCTTTGTTTATTTTCTCAAGATTTACTTAGCTTTAGATATTTGCATATCTAAGCGTGTTTTTCTTCGTTCTGTAGTTGATTGGTTTTATTTCTCATTAGGATAGACTAGTTTAGTTTTTAACAATGTTATATGGAAAGGTGTGGTTATTAGTCGCGTATGTGCAGGTGGTCGCGCTGGTCCATCTTGTAAACAGTGTGTGGTACCGAACTGCCTTTGGCATGTTATAAGAGAGTGAACCATATAAGTTGAGACTGTACAATATCTCCAAAGCTAAGCCTTGTAGAAAGAAATGTCTTGAATAAAAGTTGCTTGATATTATGGGGGAAAGTAAATGTCATTAGTCGTGTTTTATTTGGAGGACGTTATGGTGGTTATTTTGAGGTCTTTTAATTTTCTTTAAACGGGAACCTACATTGTGTATGTTGTTGTCTCATTAGAAAATGGTTTATACAAAGCTGTTTATTTTGTAACGAAGAATAAGGGAACAAAGTAAAAAAAAATTGGTTCATAGTTACGAAATGTAACTTGACACTCAAATGACCGTCCAACCATTCATTGCGTTCTTCGTACGCAGCCATTCAGAATTTTCATTGTTATTTATGTTGGTGTAAGAACAATTGAACATTTTTTTATAGACATGTTGTTAGTTGTTTATGAAAATGAGAAAACAATATAAAAAAGTAGGTTGCCATTAAAAAAATTAAATTTACCCTATAAATGACCATCACAAACACGACTAATGGCATTTACTTTCCCTCATAATATCAAGCAACTTTTATTCAAGACATTTCTTTCTACAACGCCCAGTTCTGGAGATATTGTACAGTCTCAACTTAAATGGTCCATCCTGTATACCAACTTATTATAAACAGGCTATGAACCAACCACGTCCAAAAGGTTCTCAAAGAAGTACTACACCTACATCAAAGTTTACACGGTCTCCTAAACTTGGTGGGGCTGGCAAATAATCGGCCATTCTCTGTTGTCTTCACAGCAGTGAGAGAAAAGTCCCTACAGAGTTATGAATTTATGAATTACCTACTACAACTTAAATAATGTGCAGATATTTTAAGAAATATAATAACATTGTGATGTCTAACAATCACACAATTTTGTCTACCTATTATCATTTATTTTAATATGTGTAGTACGTTATTTATATGCAGATTTAATGTTATATTATGTACCACTTGCTATAGCAAATAAGTAATTCGATATCGAGATTTCACAGCAAGTATATTTTTAGGTCCCCTGGACAAAAGAGGAAAATAGGTTTCGTTTTTATTTTTAAGAAAATGTTGTGTGTGTGAATAGAATAATTTAAAAACGAAATTTGGGATAAATACTAGCTTAGAATTTATGTTCATTATCTTCCAAGGATGCAACATGAAAGTTTCCAAAATACTCACTTTTCCCACCTCAAACTATTTCTCCTTATCTTTGATTTTCTGAAAAATGGACTAGCCATTTTTTAATTAAAGTACCACATGTTTAATATATATGCAACACTAATAAAACGTATGTATTATTTTTTCTGCAAATAGCCTGTAAAGTCCTCTTCATTCCGAATTAATTTTGCATACTTTTATATACATAATTTGTTAATCATAGCCCGTCGTCTTCTGAAGCCAAGTATTTTATAGATAAAACTGATGTGATGTGACTTCGCAGTGTGGATTGCAAAAGTTACTAAATAAGTCTTTCTATTATTTCTAGTTTTTTGCCTTGCCAATACGCCAGATAATAACACTCACGTTAGTTACTCGGTGGAAGCTCTGATAAATTCTATCTCAAAATTTTTTCACATACTATCTGTATTATACTCCCATAAGATTAGAAATAATTAAACCTATTCAAGGCATAGCACTTTCTTTTGTCCTTCCAGATAAACATTTACGGAGAAGTTATGCCGTATGCCTTATAACATGAGAACGGAAGGTTATAGTAACGGTTTAGTTATAGGGTTTTTTGAGATAATTATTTTTTGCATATTTATTATAACCACTTACCGGCATAAACAAGGAAAGGAAACCGTATTACCCATTAATTCCATTACATTGCAATAAATGAAGACTTATTCCAGCTTATTTCCGTCGTTTCTAGCCAATAAGTGTCACGATTAACAGGAAGCAGATAGAAAAAAGTTCTGAGGTTAAATTCACATGACTTTCTCTACCCATTATCGTTTATTTTTATCTCTTCTACAAACTTTTCTACAAAATATTCTTTTTCTGTCTACTTTATGTAAGTCGAGATCAACATTTGCAGAAATAGTTTCAACACATATTTCGGTACGGGTACAAGGAGAATACAGGAGGCTGAAGCAGTAGTCAAATCGTTGAAAAGCGGGTCGCTATATGCTGGCTTTGAAATTCACTCTTTGCATGCCATGGCAAGAGGTAAAATATTGGTGACTTAGCACTTCAAAAAATGCACGATTAAGTATTAGAATAACAACGAATATGGAAATGTTTAAAGCAAAAAAAAATTGATATAAATTAAGTTTTAACAAGGTCTATCTTTTTCATGCCTATACGTTATGATTAACAAATTATGTATATAAAAGTATGCAAAATTAACTCGGAATGAAGAGGACTTTACAGGCTATTTGCAGAAAAAATAATACATACGTTTTATTAGTGTTGCATATATATTAAACATGTGGTACTTTAATTAAAAAATGGCTAGTCCATTTTTCAGAAAATCAAAGATAAGGAGAAATAGTCTGAGGTGGGAAAAGGGAGTATTTTGGAAACTTTCACGTTGCATCCTTGGAAGATAATGAACATAAATTCTAAGCTAAGTATTTATCAAGGCCAAAAAATGGACAATAGCAGAAAGCCCGAATTTTATAGAAATGAAGGTTTAATTAAGAAACCTTCAGCTGTCGATTTGAAAGACACAAATCTTATGTTTATATTAAACTACTCTTCTCTTTTCCTTACCCAGGTCCTAATTAACAATGGTAAGTCCTACTTTTCAAAGCTCAGGTCCCGATATTATCTGCCAAATGGAGCAAACAATTTTAACTAGAATAATTTCCTATGCTCCGCAGATTCTGAAGTGTGAATACGAGAGCGAAGGAATATGTTTCAACTAAAAACAAATATAAACCTAATAAGAGAGCCCAATGTTAACACGTGAAGAACAATTGGTTGTTTCTTGAGTCATAACCCTATAGCAAAAAAAAAGAAAATAGGATACATTCTTCAAAACTGCTCTTAAAACACCTCTAATATATTTATATACTGTGTATGCCTGTATTTTATGTACCTATATACTGTTTGTTCCTTATACGAGGTGTCAAGGAATTGGCGCACTAACTCTCTAGGACCCTATACCACGTACAAATTGGAGACAAAAAATTAATGACAAGCGTGTCCTAAGCACAATAGTTCTCAAGTTATAGCCGTATAAAGTCGCTGGGACTGAGGTCATTGCGGGACTAAGGAAGGGAGAAATAGGATTAAGTTAACCATTAGGCAGCTCACCGGGCCGGCCCCTATGAATATTACCAGCAGTTGGCTGGCAAATTTCTAGCGCTAAACATGACGCAGTATCGTGCATTTTGATTGGTTAACCTTTAACAGCTATAAATTGCGAATTGTTGCGTTTAGAAACTATATACGCTATAAACCTTTTGTCTCACACTGTGTGGAATAGGATCCTGAAGGATAACACGCGAATGAGTAATGGTAATGGGCACAGTAGTGGTGTGACCGTCATATATCTTTGAGATTTTAATGTGCATTTTGGAATCGCAATGTCTTCAGAAGTTCAGGTTGCCTTATGAAAGCTAAAATGCTTTAGAACATGCCCATTTATTGTACGCAGTGTGTACGTTCGTAGTTATTTTTCTTACTAGACTGTTGAAATGTTTACTAGTGATAGCGAAAACATTTAACTACGAGTATTTATGCTTTACCGATGGGAATTGTACATCTGACACGGTGCCGAGTTGAGCTGTTTTCTTTGTGGTAGCCACCGGCTTCTGTCTTTCTCACGGAGAACGACCCACTTCAATCAATAACATTAGCTTACGCAGCCATTTTCTGTTTACAAGCACCTTAACGTTCCATTAATATATAATGACGTCCGTAATAGCCGTACATTCAGTAGAGAATTTAGGTACTGTTACTTACCAACTATATTGGCGCAAGTATGACGTACAAATGTTCTGATGACTTATTTCCTTCATAAATGGCTTTTAAATTTCTTGGAGTTGTTTATGAAAACTATTAGCTCTTTTCGAACTCTGCTTGCTTGCGGTTAATATTCTTATGTTTTAGAACATCTCTCGTCTTATGTTTTAATAGTGGAACATTCTTTACTTGTATGTATGTTTGATCTTTATGTAAGGAACCTGTGTTTTTTCGCCTTTAGGGAAACCAGTTCCCAAATGATGATAGCGAAACAGTCTCTAGGCATTGTATTGTCACGGTTTCGATTTTGGTCAGCGGCATGTTGAATTAAGCTTAGAAAATTAAGAGCGAGGCGGCGCCGCAGTAACGCGTGCGACTCGCATTCGGGAGATCCCGGGTTCGATTCCCAGCTAAAGCACACTCTCACCTATGTGGTTTTTTTGTTTTAGGTTTTCCGTCGTCAGTCGAATACTGCAATGGTTTTTTTTCAGCCCCCGAATTTTCTGTCCCTCCATTTCGTTCCATTCATCCTTCACCCCGTTAAGACTGTTTCAAGGTCGGAAGTGTCGACGTTGGTTTTGGTGTGGCGTGGCAGGGAAAAAGGATGCTCTCTGTGCAACTTTCTCTGTACCTTGGCTTTCGGCTGGTTACCGGGGTATACGGACCGTCCCTTCGGAGCGGGATGTTGGACCCTCTGTATGGGGCAGAAGTCTCCAGTCGGGGCGTCTCAACCTGGAACACTGTAGGGACCCTGCCATTACTGTGCCGTCGCTCTGGGTTACGGCGCCCGGTGTCTTCTCTCACTTCATCTTCCCTCGTAGGGGTATGAGGCATAGATACAAGCACTGGTGCAGTGCTGAGTCTCCTCCGATGATAAAAAAGAGCAGATATTATTATTATTATTATTATTATTATTATTACCACTGCTGCTGCTATAGAAAGGCTAGGGAAGCTGTGTTCCTGCCTTCGGAAGCGAAGATTTCTTTCGAGAAGTGTTTATACTTGAAAAGGAATCCACTTATATTTACCTCAGAAGGCAATGTTTTCTTTTGGTAGAGATAATTCTCTTACGGATGAGATTTAAGTACATCCACATTTGGCATACCGATATTTACCCTTCGCGCACGTATAAATAAGGGATTGCGCAGCGATTTTATAGGTGCTCTTAGTATTTTTGTAATAAATAGAAAATGAGTAATTGTGCTAAAATTATATTTTTAAGAGCCTCTGACTGTTTACAATAATTCGAAACGCGGATCTCAGTATTCCTTCTCCTAAACTTTTAAACAATTTTATAGGGTAATTCCGGGAGTGATGGACCACTGGTAGAGATGGACCAGTTAATTATTTCTCAAACCGACCAGTAGAGCAAGTCAGCGGTAGTGTTGCCTGCTAATGATAGATGTGAATGTGTGACATGTTTTCGTCTTGAGTTTTTGAAGCGTTTCACTTTATATACTGTATAATTTAAATCAGCTACGTAATTTTCTTTTCACTTTTTATGTAGTTAGGTATTATGCACAGCATTTACTATCATAGTTTTAGCAAAGCTTCTTAGAAAGCGTAAAACAAGTAAATGCACCTTCATGGCGTATTCTGGTGACGCTGGCCCCAAGCGAAGCAACATGGCAGGCTGGTCCATCTCTCCCTGACATTGGGGAGAGTTGGACCAGGTCATCACGCGAGAGGTGGACCATATTTTTTTATAACTTTTATGTTTATGTAATCCTTTTTGGTAAAACATTAGTGGTTATAGCGATATATAAATAAATAAAGTAAATTATATATATATATAAATAAAAAGAAAAATTTGTCTACATATTAACTAATCATATATATATATATATATATATATATATAAAAGGAGAAATAGATATAGATGCCTCATTTATTATCCAACATACTTTTGATGTAAGGAGTTAGAAAGTGGGTTATGATTGGTTGAAATCTTTTCTACCTCGGAATCCCGATTTATCTGTAAGGAAATCAGAAGGCGCTTCTGTGAACAGGGCCCTTGGGATGAACCGAGAAGTAGTTTCTCAATACTTTGAACTATTGGAAAGAATTTTGATTGAAAATGACCTCATTAATAAGCCCGTGCACATTTTTAATGTTGCGGGTGCGGAGAGGACTACAACGCAACCAAAAGCAATGAAGACTGAATCCAATGCCCAATGTGCTCCCGTTGGCTTCAGGAAAACTGCACCAAATACGGCATAAAGTGCGACTTATGTGGGAGGAGAGGGTCTCAAATATAAAAAGCATACTCCAAAATGAACTCAGTAAAACAACAAATGTTTGTTCTACATGATAAATGATTTACAACATACCAATAAGTACTAATTAGAATGTATTATTTAATCCTCCTTCTATTTTATGCAGGTCCATCTCTCCCATAAGCCGTGGTCCATCTAACCCGAGTGCTATGGGTTAGATGGACCATTTGTGTAATTTATTTGTTCATAATTCACAAGTCTGTTTATATGTCTTTTGCATGTATACAACTATATATGGTTTTAACCTCTCTTACTAAAAATAAAAGAAATATGGAAAATTCTAAAAAGGGGGTCCATCTCTCCCGGAATTACCCTATTGGTACGCCACGATATAGGTACGTTAATAATAATCTGAATTCACAGATTGGTAAAATTGCTAAACAAAACATCGTTATTCACCTAATTCTTGAACTTTGTACTACTTCTAGCTTGAATTACATTGAATTAATAACAATAAACTAGTTTTGTGTATTTGCTTTCTTCTGAATTTGATTCTGAGAGATATTTCTGAAATGGATCCACAACTCAAATTGGATTCTTCTGTCATAAATAGAGATATAGTTAGTCAGTTCATGATTTTGTATATATATTTTTATTGCTTTAATAAAGGTTATTAGCATGAAAATAGCTAATATAAGGGGTAACATATTTTAATGACATGAGTTATATAGTATGTACCTATAGGCAACAGACTGACGTAAGAAGATATTTTACAGTGCCATGTTAATACTAACCATAATGAGCATACACAAACCGAAATGAAACATATAAACACTACACACTTTAGCATTTTAATTTGCATTCGCCTTTTATAAACAGAGAGACGTGTCTCATTAAACTTCAGCAAAAAGCAGGTAACTTTCATTTCCTTTATTTTCATTTTAGTAGTGTTTAACTCATGTTCTTAGAGCATTCGTCAGCACAGGTGGCGGACACTGATGAATTAATGATATATGAAATTAAATTATAACTGGGAAAGGAAATTTGGAATGGAAACGTTCCAGGCCTAAGTTTAGGGTTCCTACCCGAATTTTCCAGTTACGAAGACTAAGAAAAGCCTGGAAGAAACGCCAGTCAGTTAGGACGATCCTAGTGGGATTTGAACCGTTCACGATTTCGTGCTTTAATGACTCCGGCTACCAGTGTCGGTAACTTTCATTTCCTTTCATATCGCTTTTCTGTTTCTGCATCATTAGAGAACTTCTTGCCATGTCCATCTGATGTATTTCTAGAAAATATTTGATATGTACTTTACGTGAAATGATGAACCATAAATTACGGTAAGCGTACGGTACCTCTTTTACAAGTATTCTATAAACTGGAGCTCTGCTAATTTATAGGGTAATTTGTATGTACGACTTTTTAAAAGCACCTAAGCTCGCTTTTCCCTTCTAAATCAGTTAAAATTTAAGAGTTTCATTACGTTTTCATATTAGGAATTAAAAGCTACCTCTCTTTTATCTCAGAAATTGAAGAAAATTTCTTTCCCAATATTTACATTCATGGCTTGCAGATTGCTTCTGCAGTTCAAATCCATGTTTTGAGATCTATTCTCTGCTACCTCACCAAACTGTACTAAATATTTGTACTTGACGTAAAAACAATAATTAAGTTGAAGTAGCATTTACATACTCTCTGTGATAATGATCAATATTAGAAACATAATAGCTAAACATATATAAAACTATTCATAAGGCAATGCAACTGTGAAATTTGACCAAAATTTGTTTTACTGTAAAACCCAAAATTTTTATGTGAATATCTTTTAAATGCTGCATCGCGTGTAGCATTTTTATTAGGGCAACGTATTTACACAATAAAAATTAAATATTAAATAACCATGGAAGTTATAATTTTTAATCGTGGTAGAAATAATACTGTTATTATGGTAATAATTTGCATAAATTTCAACATGATATCTCACATACTCTGGATTTTCCAAATTTACAGGTGCATTATTTTAATATGCAGTTTTTACTTCCTCTATATGTATTTAGAATAAGTAGAAAAAGTATTGTATTTCGCCTAAAAATTCTATGTGTGATTTCCTCGGAAATACATGTTTTGAGTTACCTGAACCCAAAAAAAGCATTTTTAGAAACAGGTTTATGTGTGTCTGTGAACAACATAAACTAAAAAACAAAATGCCGGATAAATACCAAACCTGGTATTTAGGTTCATGTCTTTCATAGATGCAACACAACGATTTTAAAAGATATCCCTCACACCAAACTATCCTTTACATGGAACATTTTTCGACAATTGTTATTTTAAAAAAATTGATTTTCTAGAGAATGACTTTGACGATTTTGATTAAAATGCCATATATTCAAGATATTTACTTGACAAATAAAATGCATGTATGAATTTTCTTCCAATAAGCTGTGAAGTCCTTTTTATTTGTGAGGAATTTTATAGAATTTGTATAACGGTTGAACTATAAGATAGACACAAAATCTTACTACATAAGAAATGTAGATCTCTTTAACATACAATCTATATCAAATAAATTTTTCTATGGCATTAGCCATATCGGAGATATCCGTTTATGGATTTGAATTTTTCAATACTTAATTTTTTAAAGTGCTGCCGCTATTCAGTGTTTCTCGTGATGTCATGGAAAGAGTATGGGACATTAAGGCCAACATATGCAGACATATGATTATCGATTCCGTTTTCTGCATTATCTTTGTCCTACAACAAATGTATAATGAAACAAATATTTGTGCAACGGTTTTGTTTCGATTAACGCGAGGTGGGTAGAAAAGTAAGTTTTCGAGGGAATAGCTTGTTAATACTAGGTGTTTAACAATAAAAGACAGTGGGTAGAGAAACTCATGTAACACAGATTTTTACTCTTTCGGATGTTTACTTGTGGTAAGTAGGAAAAGTGTGGTATTTTTTAAAAAAGTTCGACATCAAAATCTCATCGGAAATAGATTTTGGAAATCCCCTGAACCTACCCAAAAAATAGGAAGAACTCTATATAGATGTGTTCATATATGTGGGTGTATGGGGGTGCATGCGGCATGTGTATGTATGTATGTCAGCATGTGAATGTTATAACTCGAAAAGAAGAGTCAGATAAAGGCAAATTTCATACTTGAATCACCGTTCAAGGTTGCCAGACGAAGATTTTAAAAATATCCTCAACGACAAACAATCCTTATTTTTATTTTTTACTTTCTATACTAGGTATAGTAAGTAGGGGAACTATTGTATTCCACCCAAAAATTCGATACCGAGATTTCACCGGAAATATATGTTTTGAGACCCCCTGAATCCAAAAAAATTTTTTGGAAACATGTCCGTGTGTGTGTCTCTGTGTCTGTGAACAGCACAACTCAGAAACGAACAGTCGGATAAACACCAAACTTGGTATTTAGGTTCAGTATCTTCCAAGGATGCGACACGAAGGTTTTCAAGAGAATTCCCCCACCCCAGATTACCCTTTACATGGAAGATTTTTCGAAAATTTTAATTTTCTCAAAAATGGCTCTAACGATTTTGATTAAAATATCATATGTTTAAGATATTTTCATGACAAATGAAATGTATATCTTGAATTTTCTGGGAATGTCTCCAAAAGTATTCTTCATTGGGAACGACTTTTGCGTAACTGATAAACCATAAGAGATAGACATAATTTTACTATACAAAATGCAGATTGCGTTAAAATACACAATTTATGTCATATACATTTTTTTTGTTGAGTGAACCATTTTCGAGATATTGCTTGTTATTCTCTTAAATTTTTCAATACTTATTTTCTCAAATTTGAATTCGTTATTCATTTTTTTGTCTTGGATATGCAAAGAGTATTAATCTGTGGCATAGAGAATGGTGCTGCACATAGCAACGAGCTATTAAGAGTAATGTTTATGCTTAAAGGCTACTGTATTTCTATATTGCTCTTGTAAATATATATTCCCCTTACATCTACACGAAAATTAGCAATAAGATAGAGTCTGCAAATGTTTATCTCGATTAACATGAAGTAGACGGATAATAAGGGTTTGTAAAAACAGTTTGTACAAGAGTAGAGAAAGTCATGTGAGTGTAACACATCAGATTTTTTAAAAATGATTCTCACGATTTTGATTAAAGTGCACACTCAGTTACCTACATCAGAAGAAAATGTATGTCTTGAATTTTCTGTAAATATCCTTTGAAGCACTTCTCATTCTCATTTAACTTACTTAAGATAAGCACCGTTTTAATATTTTGCCACTGCGGCGCTGAAGTCGCGATTTTAAGCATGCGCGATCATTCCTCCGCTCATAGGAAGCCAGACGCAGCTCGGTTACCGTTTTAAGGGAGATCCTGCTCCTCTTTGTCCGCTGTGTAGGAAAAATCTGACGGTTCGTCATATGTTGCTGGAGTGCACATTTTCGGGACTCTGCAACTACAGGTCAGACTTGCAGAGGTCTTGGCGGACGATAACCAAGCGGTTGAAAAGGTTTTCAATTTTTATCAAGGTAAACTTTCAAATGAGGATTTAGTCATATTGATATCAGTTTTTCGTAGCTCTGGGCCTAGTTTTTTAAATTCATATTTATCTCTGGCTTTTACTATTATTAGTACGTATAATTAGCTTTATCTCTGACTTTTGCCATGGTTTTTTGTATTGATATTTATTTCTGACTTTATAAGTGCGCTAATGACCTTGTAGTTGAGCACCCTTAAATATAAATCATCATCTTCATCATCCACGCCATCTGTCCAGCACCACCTCGTGCCACGAAACCCGAAAGCACACTTGAAACATGAGAAAGAAACGGTACGAAAGGGAAATGAGGGGAAGGAAGTGGTGATACAAGAGAAACCACTCCAGTATTCACCTACCGTTCAGGGAAAACTACGAAAAACCCAAGGTCAGGGTAGGCGTTCACTTGAAGCGAACCCGGGAACTCCGGAATGTGAGCGTCACGCGATTCAGCAGAGCCACCTCGCTCGGTGAGCTTATGAGTTACAAATCCAATATAAAGTACAGTCACCTTTGTTTTTCTTTGATCTCTCACTGCCGTATTGCCGGTTAACCGCTGGTGGATCTTTCGGTCAGGTAATCTAGAGGAGATTCATCCAGACTACGAATACGTGGAAGTTGCAGTATACGTTTTCACTCCAACATTCAGATTAACGTACAAACTAAACTACTGAAGCATTTTAAACATTGCGTTTATCTGTCGATCGTAGTACAGGCATTTAGTATCAGCAAGCCTATCAATGGAGCTTCATATGTTGGTCCAGTTATTTTCCTTACTCCACTTTCGACTGCTTGCGAACTTTTAGCCCATTATAAAGAAGAGATATTCCCAGTTATTTGGTGAATGTAATGACCGAAAGCATTTAAAGATAATGCTGGGTTTAAATGAACGCAAATGCGGAACCATAACAAAGCATTGCTGGGAAACATTTGAGTACGAGAGAGTGAGAGTGAGAGGCGGGGGTTGCTACTGGGAGTTAATTGAAGTGAGGGCGTATAATACAGGATGGTGTCAGTTATGGTGGCTTATTGTATCTACACCTGGAATACAATTAACACTGATACTAGCATCCTGATAAGGGCAGATAACATTCGACTGCATGCAACGGTTCATTTTTAGTAAAAAGGTGTCTTTGGAGAATACTGTAGTTCTTGAGAAAGCGGGTTAATCGTCCCAAATCCTCCGGTACAGCTTCCATTTGGAGCTAAATGCCCCATTTCCTGAAGAAAAAAGCTGTAACCTGTCCTTATGTCTGAATAAATAAATAAACAAAAACGTTAGGTTATATTTCTGAGTCGACAGACGGTGATTTTCTATCTAGAGGAAAACAACTTTAAGAAAGAAAAAAAAACAGGTTGATATATGCTCTAATCTATAAGCTGTTCAGATTTATTATGATTGCTTATTTTATACGTTAAAATAAAGGTGTACTTTTTCAAAGTTTTATAATTCGATAATTGTTAACACTTTAATGTGAAAATAATATAATAATAATACTAATGATAATGTTTTTTCAACAAATATTACTGTAAATTACGGGGCTAGAAAGAAGTTAATGGTTACCATATCATAAATGAAAACTCAGTGTCTCTTATAATATATGAAGAGAAAAATAAATCTTTGCTCTTTACAGGTGAAAATTAAAGTAACACTCTCTCCGAAATATATGAAATTACTCAGTTTTTCTAAAAGAAAGAATATAAGGAGCGAAATACCCATGTTCATTGCAGAGATGAAACGCAATTAATATACAGCTTTCCCTAAGCAAAGAATACAATAACCGTCATATATTAAAACCGCAAATGCCTAAATAGATTTAGAAGCGGTCCTAAACAAGAATACATGAAATATATGACGTTTAAATGATGACTGTGTCCTGTAAATCGAAGCAAGCCTGTTATCTGACGCACTTTCCACGGCGGTGTCATTTGCTTTTACTTTTATGGTGAAACTTCGTTCTTAGACTTTTTCTCTGCAAAATGGGTACCCTGTTCTATGCTAGTAAGTGTTTGTCTTGAATTTCTTTCGGTCAGGAGCTATTTGATAAACAACCTGAAAATCAAAACTGACGACCTAGTTTCGGTATCGTCTTTGTCTTCAGCTATCGTCAAGGATATAGTATGCGCAATATCTCCTGAACTCGAGGCTGTCACGCGACTACTTTATACTCTCGTACCAGGTGTGAAGCACGTGACACACTAGGTTTCCTGTATTCCGTAATGTTGCTAAGTTTCTCTTAGAAATTACTCCTTGGATGAGTTTTAGTATTCAAACATTTAATTATAAATTGGCATTATACAAAATTGTTCAGACAAATTTATGAGTGGGTTAGTGCTCTAATCAAGGAACTATATAGACTCGTCAGCAAGCTAAATCACTGCAAAATTAGACAAAGGTCATTTTTTGAGACAGAACGACTGTTTATCGAAAAAGCTGTATTGGACATATTTTTTGCACTGATCATGTAGAACCTTTGGTTAAAGTGTCATCGAAGCAGTACCTACCACTCTGCGTATTTATCGATTTAGAGACCTGAACTGCAGCGAATTAACAGGTCTTTGGTATGTACATTTTACCTGGAAACTCGGTTCATGGAATTTAATCTTGATTTGTGATAACATATTTCGTTTCTAAAAAAAAACTTCCGGAATTCCACCAAGTTAACCGTCAGCTGTAAAATCGATACCAGTGTAATGTGTATGTACATTTTTGTTTGCAGCTCTGTACGTATTTTTATGGTAATATCGGCCCAAATCGGCTATATATGCAGAGTTTGATTGGGATTTTTAATTAAAAACCATTCGGAATTTCCATCCGTGTGTGCGTTGATTCTGCTGCTTCAAACAAAGAAAACGCCTCATTAGCGTAAATAAAGAATTCCTACGCTTTGCAGAATTCCAGAGGTCTGGTTCCTCCACTTCACTGTTTCCTATTTATAAACTACAGCGCCTTCAGCCGTTAAACTATTTCTCCACAAGGTCAGTGTGCCAGGCAAGTCTTCGGTCTGTTTATCCGGAACGTTTAATGGAGGTGTACGTCTTCACCAGATAAACAGCTGAAAGTAACAAGGAACTCTGATTTATGTGGCAGGACCAGAGCTGGCTGGCGTTCTCTTAGGATAACAGGAGTATAGGCACATGTCCAAATGTATGAGATTTCGCATATTGGTGTTATGGAAGGGTATGGATAGAGGACGTTAAAATGGCCACCAATATCGCTACCACCATAACAGAAATCACATATAGCCGATCCAGCCTTAGAATCGGGCTTGATGTAAACAAAACATTTTGTATTCCTCCGCGCTAGCCTCGAGGAACAGACAAACACAAACAAGTGGCCTATGTCTCGTTTTTATAATGTAATAGAACTGTGGGGTATTCAAATAATAATAATAATAATAATAAACCGAAATGAAAGCTGAATTGAAATTAAATAAAGGATAATTAAAATAAAACTCACGTTAATCTGTAACTGCATCACTATCGCGAAGAGGTGTAAAATCTGGGTCTCCATCGCGCGATAACAACTCTGTCAATACTTATTTTCGCTTTATTTCTCTTCACAAACCTACATCCATTTTCTATCCCTTAAAAGAAGACAACGTTGTATCGCTGTTGACAGAATTTAAGATCTTGCCTAACGTTGGCGGTTCGTAATTAAAGTAAAACTCATGCACTTTCCTACTAATAACACATTTAGTAAGTCAACTGCTGTTTCTAATTCTGGCTTACGTCTGTGCGTTTTCTTCCTTGGCATTTGCAACGCTCCCATTTCCTTTAGTTTTTTACGCGCACATGCAAAGTCCCACTCGGAAATACTGGTATCATGTTATTCACAACGACAGTTGGTGGTTAGTTTGTTAAAGACATTGAATGCAATTCGTTTCTCGCCGCTTTTAACGGCTTATCTTTAGAATCCTTCACTACTTCACCTTTATTGTCACTCATATAGCTAAACACAACTTGTAGAAGAAGCCATGCTTATCGCCTTACTCTCCGCTCATCATTATCGCATGAATGCAGAAGAGGGGTGAACGACACCATACAGAATTAAACGGAAGATACAACCCTCTTTAGTTTTTCTATTTATAATATTTACTATTTCATATTATTCAAAAGTTTGGAACTATCTTTGATAAATATACTTCTCGAAATCCCACAAATAATCACGTATATTTAAAGTACTATATTAATGTACGATGTGCTTTGGTTTCTCGCGTATCGCGGGCTACTAAATAACGTAATATATTTTCATCAAGTTGAGTTCTGAGATTGGAGCAACTATAGATGGTTGGAAAAATGCGGTCAAGGTTTCGCTTTGATTCAGGTTCCCTTCCCTGGTCGTTTTTTATGAACAATGGATATCTCCCAGGCCCAGTGCACATGTTCAGGGGCGGACTTCTTTGTTCTCCGATGCCATTTCATTAATATGCAATATGCTTTATTCCAGGGGGTTGAAAACGTGACTAACGATCCTGTGTGATTCTCTGCGCCACTCTGTCCCTGTTCGGCACTTCTTTTTTACCTACTGTTTAGTTGAGTTCCATGAAGCATCCATTCTATAATGGTAGATTATGACACAAGGGGTAAAAGTAGGGTTTTATTTTGCGAGTAGGAATGTTTGTGAAATGAAGGCCTGCGGTGTTCGTTTTGCAATCCTATGAACAAAATAAAATGACTTTTAACACATGTGGTATATACTATTTATTAGACAGCGTTCGAATTTATAAAATATCAATATTATATTGATTTCTGAAACTAACAGAATTGAATTTTTGCGGTTCTTGAAACAAGAGAAATGAGTCATAAAAGCGAGATGTTAGATGTTATGATGATTCACTAGCAGTCATTTTCAGTTAAATTATTTTCAACATGTTTTGCCTTACACCAAGCAATGAAACTATTAAATGCTATACCATATTGCTTTCTGGATTTTTTGGATAACTACTTCTAGTGTTTTTCTTTCTGATGCTTCTGAAATTTCACCTGGCTCTGCCATTTCAGTTTCTTCTGAATTCATAATATCCACCATTTAATGTTTATGCAGGTTATCGTAGAAAAAAGAATAACGTTTTACATCAAAGAAAGCAGACGGCCGCAAATATAACGTATAAGTTAACTCTACAACGAATTCGATAAATTGAAATATTATGATTTGTATTGATAGCAGATAATGCGAGCCCCATGAAAAATTAATAATTAAAAGACACAGTGAAAAGTAAAGCCTAATCAAACCAACTCGAAACATTAAACATGTGCAAATACGAAGGATAATTTCCATGTTATTGGACTTGAGACCAAAGTTGGTCACAATGAAGATTATTGCACTAGCGCGATAATCTAAAGCTTTTAGCTCGTGTGCACTATGTTAGAAGTTCTACTTTTAGGCCATTCATCAGAATGGGTTTAAAATTATTATTTTCCAAAAATATGAACCTTAATAGAGGTATTATGCGTCATTATAGTTCAATAATTATTAAAACACGCTTGCTGAAGAGTTACTTCTCAAATATTGCATACTTAATGGAAATGTGTATTATGTAATGCCGTTGCAACATAAAAGAGTTCATAGAAATTTAGTACCCGGATCCCGCACTTTGCTCGGTGATGTCATAGTTCCACAGAAGTTTGAGAACTTGTAAGAGCAGTTTTACTCCGCTGTCAATAAAACTAAGAGCCGATTCCACAATCTGCCGATAAATTGCCGATAAAGCTATTTACGGGAATTCTTAGCGATCAGCGTTCTACAATCTCTGGATAGCACTACTCGGAAGATATCTTTACCGATAAGTTTTCGGTAGTTGGAGTAGCCGATGCATCCATTATTCGACACGCTCAGGATTGACAAAATTCCTATCGCTAGTAATAGCAATCAAGGCAGAATTGTGTTTATTGGATGACGAAAGAAATAATAATGTTTCTGCATAACAGGAGTAAACCCAAGATCATAAGAGAGAGAGAAAATTATTTCCAAGCATTGGACGAAGACGAAATTTATAAGCTTGCTTTCATAAGACACGAGTTGGCTTACATGATGTCTACGATGCCTACGTTTAGTATCCGCACTTGCTTTTTAGAATTTCTGTCCGGTTACAGTGACCGAATTTTGATCTAAGTGCAGCAATGGATCTAAGTGCAGCAACGGTGTTGGATGTGCTTATGTTCATGGAACCGAATTCCATATATTCGGTTTTCATGATAGCACATCCATTTATAGTGCAGAGCTGTATACCAAATACCGAGCCGTTTTGTATGTTCGTCATCGAAAATTGGGAGGCTGTCTTATTTTGAGTGGTTCCCTTAGTGCACTTCAGAGCCTTCGTGACCTGTACAACTACCACACCATTGTTCAGTGAATCCAGGATGTCCTCCATGTTTTATGCGCTTCTGGCGTTAATGTGGAGTGTGCTTATATACCTGGTCACGTTGGCTTGTCAGGGAATGAATTTGCGAATTTGGCAGCTAAAGCGGCAATGTTACAATATCTCGGGTAACGTATAAGGCTTTAGGCTTGTTGTGCGCAGAGCGGTGGTGTGCTGGCGCGAGGAGTGGTTAGCTCTCCGCGGAAATAAGCTTAGACAGAGTTCTGAAGGACGTTCCGATAAACTTCCTCTTGTGAATCTCGTCGTGAGGAGGTGATTTTGGCTCTGTTGCGTATTGGTGAGTGCAATTTTACGCATAGTTATCTTTTTAAGGGTGACCCTGCTCCTATTTTTCGGCTTGGTAGCGAGCCTGTCGGTCCGTCACGTGTTGCTAGAGTGTGTTGCTCTAGCAGATCTTCGGGATATTGCGCAGCTGCCGGCCAGTCTTGCAGAGTTTTTAGCGGGTTAATTTTGTGTCAAAGGTAAATTTCCAAATGCGGATTTAGCAGGTGTTTCATACTTCTCGGTTTAGTTTTATATATTCATATTTATTTCTAACTCGGTGCTATGATTTTTATATTGATCTTTATCTTTGGCTTTTGCGATGGTTTTTTATATTCATGTTTATCTCTGACCTTTGCCATGCTATTTTGTACTGATCTTTATCTCTGGCCTTTGCCATGATCCCTTTTTCAAGCGCGCTAATGACCTAGCAGTTGAGCGCCCTTAAACACAAATCATCTTCATCATCATCATCCCTTATCCTGAAAGATGAATATCAAGTAACTCAAAGTTCTATGGACCCCGGGCTCATTTGAGCATCATTTCACCCGATCATTGTTCGATATAACCTAAGCGGTTAAAGAACGTTAAATCTAAAGAAGAAGTTTTACTTTTATACAAATATGGTTCACGAATGAAGTCAAATTATTTCATTGGAGCATAAGAATCGAACAAAGTAATTGTATGAGGGGTGATCAGAAACTAAGGTGACAAAGTCTGCAGTAAACGTGTACGTTTTATTTCATACAGCCGATACTGCCAACTGATAGTGCATACATTAGATTATTTTTCGACATAGTCTCCATATCGGTTTAGGCACTTGTCGCTTCATGGGACGGCTTTGAGTATTCCCTCCTGATAAAAATCCCGTCCTTGCGTGTTCAGTTACGTTGTCGCGAAGTGTTTCACCTTCTCGTCTAGAGCAAATCATCGGCCTCCTAGGTGCTGCTTCAAGTGAGGAAAAAGCTGAGAGTCGCTTGGAGCGAGGTCCGGGCTGTAGGGAGGGTGGTCGACGATGTCCCAGCGAAACTGTTTCAACAGCGTGGTGGTGTTCTGGGCTGTATTAGGTCGCGCGTTGTCGTGAAGGAAGATGACGCCCTCAGTAGGACGTTTTGGTATTTCCTCCTGGTTGCTTCTCGTAATCGTGTCAAGGTCTCGCAGTATCGGACAGCGGTCACTGTGTGTCCTCTTTCAAAAAACTCCACGAGATGACACACACGCTGTCCCAAAACATTGTGGTCATCGTCTTCCCGCAGATGACGTCACTTTAAACTTCCTTGTCTTTGGAGAGGAGGGGTGTTTCCAATCCATTGATGACCACTTACTGCTGGGGTGTAGTGGTGGATCCATTATTCGTCACCCGTGACAATGTGGTGAAGAAAACTGTTCCCTTCCGTGGAGAACCGTTGCAAAAGTTGCAGACCTGCCCCATGCGCTTCTCCTTGTGTTGGTTAGACAGATTTTCGTGGAATCCATCGGAAACAAACTTTCCGGTACTGCAGAACATCGTGAACAACGTGACGAGCGCTTCCGAATGACATTCCCAATTCTACCGTCATATGCGATAACGTGATCCTCCTGTTGTCCTGAATCAGCTCCTCCACACGAGCTGTGTTCAAATCTGTTGATGCCGTGCTAGGTCGGCCACTGCGATCCTCGTCGCTGACGTTTTCTCTACCGGCTGCAAGCTTTTGGCATCATTCTGTGACATGCTGACGAGACATTACAGTCTCTCCTTAAACTTCTCCTAGCTGCGGGTGATTTTTAGCCGCGGTTACATGTTTCGTCCACAAAAATCGAATAGTGGAGCGGATTTCTTTGCAAGTCCGGTTTCCCAAACGAGTTGCCATTTGTGTTTACCTATACCGCTGTAGATGGCGGGTGGCTGAAACTCTGTACAGTTGCAAACAGCATGTATAAGAAATACCCTACACTACTGATTTATCTATAACGGACGAAACACCAGAAATATCGGCCTTGTAACCTTAGTTTCAGATCACCCCTCCTATAAAAGTTATCCCAAAGACATCTTGCGCAGTATGAAAATTGCTTGAATTAGCAGTTAGTAACTTTATACGAATAGAGGTTTTTGATCTTAGGAGAGTCAGGAACGTCTGCTGTTTTCTCCATTTTTATTTTCTCCATCACGTATAGAAAAGTAGGAGAAGTATTGTATTTCACCAAAAAATTCGATATCGAGATTTCACCGAAAATACATGTTTTGAGGCACTTGAATATAAAGAAAGTAGTTTTAGAAAAAGACCCGTGTTTGTGTCTGTGTATGCTTCTGTATGTCTGTCTGTGAACAGCATAACTCAAAAACGAAAAGTTGGCTCAATACCAACTAGGTATTATTACCTTCCAAAGATGCGACACGAAGACTTTCAAGAAAATTCCCCCACTCCAAACTATCCTGTACATGGAATATTTTGGAAATTTTTATTTTCTAAAATATAGCTTTAACGATTTTGTTTAAATTACCTTACATTACAGACATTTATGTGACAATAAATGTATATCTTGAATTTTCTGGGAATAGCCTGTGAAGTCCACTTCATTTGGAAGACATGTATAATCTTGTATAACTGGTAGAGATTCAGCGACAGAGGCAGACGCACTCTACAGAAATGTAGATCTCTTCAAAACGCAACTTGTTTGAAATAATTTTGTTGTGTGTTGTAAACCGTTTCTGAGATATCTGTCATTGAAGGTTCTAATTGTTCATTTCTTGGTCATTCTCTTAAAGTCCTTTCAACATTCAGTTGTTTCTCACGATGCATGGAAACAGTATGGAATTTTAAGGCAGCGTATAGCGTCCAGTTCTTAAACATTTGACTATCTATGTTCCCTTTGTACCCATAACGAAATCTGCAATGTAGCTAGTTCTACAAAGATTTATTTGGATTAAAATGCAGTATGTTGGAAAATAAGCTCGAGTATGAATAATTTTATACCCACTATTAAGCGATAGAGGGCAGAAGAACTTATTTGAATGTATCACATCTGATTTTTTTAAAATCTTACTAGTAAGTGGGCTAGCAATATACTGCACAAACGAATATATCTATGCTTTATGCTTCTGTGGTCATGTAAAACGAAGTTTTACGATTATGGTTCCTCAGTTGATGAAACTCATACTGCACGCTATCGGTGCGATAATTCATTCTGTTGCAAATTACCTAACGCACATTGACAGTAACATTTTTTCATACAGGGCAGAGCCATTGCTGTTGATAAGTTTGAGGATTCGTGTCTTGGTTTCTCGCGTTCACTGTATAAAATAGGTCAATGGGGCAACAATTTTCTGTTTACAAGAAAGACAAGTTCTTGCATCAACTAAACACAAAATGTTTTATGAATAAGTCTGTGAAATGCAATCTACTAAAATCAACGTTCACTCAACACAGAATATCACAAACGCAACAGTGTTATAGCTTGCATCTGTTTTTTAAACATATTACTCGTAATTAATGGCGTTTTAGAAACATTTTGAATCTTAACCAATTATTGACATGGCCTTCTTGTTTCTCCTGATATAAGTTGTGTGCACAAGGTATGGACTAGGACTAACTGCAGAGGGGGACTTAGCACCTCGACCTATAAGATCTTTTGTGCTTGAAGCCCCTGACGGGGTGCCCCCGAGAGAGAGGGATGAGATGTGAGGAGACAAAAGGGGGCTGGACCAGGAGGAACGACAGGCAGAGGACAGGGTCCCTACACAGGTTGAAACACCCCGGATGGCAGCTGGTGCAACCGACTCATCTCCCCCCTGCGGGCTTACACATCTCCTGGGGGGCACGAGACTCGGAGACCGTGCCCAATCCGGGGGACGAACGGTTACATAGAGCATTCTTTACCCCTGTCATGCAACGCCGACACTTTCAATCCTGAAACAGACTAAGCAGTGGAAGGTGAAGTGAAATGATAATGTAGGTGAAATGGAGGGACAGGAAATTCGGGGCACGTAATGCGCCTTCCTAGCATTCGCCTAGCCACCCGAAAAAAACCCATAGGTTAGGAAGGTCAGGCGCGGGAATCGAACCCACAACCACCCGAATGCGGACCACAGACCTTACCACCTGAGCCATTCCGCTCGGTATGCACAAGGTTAAATCGTTTAATAGTGCGGAATAAAACAATATTCGATGTACTGTTTCTTTTAAAGTAAACTGCACATTAAAATAATTATGAATTTATGAAATAATTTTCTGAAGCAGCGAGCAATACTTAAATGATATGGTTTGCACAATAAAGTATTGCCATGTCTTTTTGTTGTATTTGCTCCAGTTATTTGTCGCCTTAACATACATTGCATTAAAAATCCGTCCGTCGAGCACCAAATGTAGGAAATGGAAAGCAGATATAATTTATTTCTCAACTCTTGCAAGATATTTGAGATACCTAGTGGGCAGATTACAGTACTCTACATCACAGATAATTGTGGGTATTAGGATGAAGATGGTAGGTAACTGTTGTAATAAGCGGCAGGAGAAACAGGAGTTCGCTATTACATTGTTATGGATAATCCCAGACAGTTGTACACCCAATCTACTATTGAAGCAGCGGTGGAATAGACAGTAATATTATTTTCATTTTTAAGTATCTGTCTCAATCTTTGTTACACCAATGACGAATATATACGTAGAAGTATAAATGAGAACTGTATACTTTCGTGGTCGTCATCTGAGGTTCCTCATTTGTGGCGAAATCTGTGTGCTCTGGGATGCATGTTTTTCCTCTGAATGTTCTCTAAGTGACTGCTCAAGCAGTTATTTTTATGCGTACGCTACTGAGGAGCACTCAATGCCATCGCTTTGTCTGTACGTCCGTATGCAGAAATAACTCGCTAACTGTATGAAATTATTTTACACACAAGAGTTGAAATCGCTACAACGGTAAGAGTAACTAAGATAAAACGCCTCAAATTCGAGGTTGCAGCTGAAAATTTCTGAATCGAGGATAAAGGCTTTGCTAGGCAAAAGAAATACTACGGTGTTTATATACATACAGGGTGAATCACCTTAAATTTGCACCGCATATATTTCGGAAATAGAAAGTGCTATTGATGTGCAGTTTTCAAAGCATTAATTGGTAGTCAGGGGCTCGTACATTTAGCCTATAAACAGATTTTAACAATACAGAGAAAGTGTATTTTTTACTTTCTCTACTACGTATAGTAAGTAGGGGAAGTATTGTATTCCACCCAAAATTTCGATACCGAGATTTCACCGGAAATATATGTTTTGAGACTCACTGAATCCAAAAAAAGCATTTTTGGAAACATGTCCGTGTGTGTGTCTGTGTCTGTGAACAGCATAACTCAAAAACGAAGAGTCGGATAAACACCAAACTTGGTATGTAGGTTCAGTATCTTTCAGAGATGCGACACGAAGGTTTTCAAGAAAATCCCCCTACCCCAGACTACCCTTTACATGGAACATTTTTCGAAAATTTTAATTTTCTCAAAAACGGCTCTAACGATTTTGATTAAAATATCATATATTTAAGATGTTGTCATGACAAATAAAATGTATATCTCGAATTTTCTGGGAATGTCTCCAAAAGTATTCTTCATTATGAACCACTTTTTCATAACTGGTAAACCATAAGAGATAGACAAAATTTTACTACACAAAAAATGTAGATCGCGTTAAAATACACAATTTATGTCATATACATTTCTTTTGTTGAGTGAACCGTTTGCGAGATATTGCTTGTTATTCCCTTAAATTTTCCAATACTTATACTTTTTCTCAAATTCGTTATTCATTTTTTTTATGTCCTGGACATGCAAAGAGAATGGAATGCGCCACATAGCAACCAGCGTTAAAATATTTGACTATCGTTTAAAACCTACCATATTCCCCTTGCATCTACAAGAAAATTATCAATAAGATTGACATCTCGATATCTCCATTAACATGAAGCATATGGAGAATAAGCGTTTGTAAAAATAGTTTGTACAAGAGTAGAGAAAGTCATGTGAGTGTAACACATCAGATTTTTAGCAAACATACAATTTTAAATGGAACAATGCCTAGTTACATCAACAGAATAAGGTAGGATAAATTAGAATGTCAATGGTCTTTGTTGCAGGATTCTAGTGCAAGTGGTTTACGAGAAATCTTATTTTGAAGCTTTTACGCACCGACACTTGTACAAGTGGTAGCACAAACTAAAGAAAAAAAAAGGGAATTAGAATACTTCTGTGGATTCTTACAAGTAAAGAGAACATACCCCTTCAAAGTTTGTATTCAAAATGACCACCAGCAGCTTCAATACACGCTTCCAGTCTGCTATGGAAAGACTGCTGCACACGTTCTAGCATTTAAGTGGAAATTTCAGAGCAGGCAGAAGTAATACGTCGTTTCATATCGCCTGTGTAGTTTGTACATCCTTTTAGGCACTGTCTTTCAGCCTTACCCACAGAAAAAAAAGTCTAAAGGGGTCAGATCCGGTGAACGGGTCGGCTAAGGTACAGGTCCTCTTCGTCCAATCCAACGAGTTGGAAACAATCCGTTAAGACAAGCTGTAGTACTTCGTGCATTATGGGCTGGACAGCCATCATGTTGGTACCACATATTCCTCCTAGTCTGCAAAGGAACGTCTTCTAGCGTCTGTGGCAGATGGTCTGTCAGGAGGCTGCGATACTTGTGCGAGTTCATTGTTCGTCTGTGAACAAAGCTGATGGTTCACTATCCCACAACACACGTTTAAACTCCATGGACGCTGATGATCCACCTGACGAAGCCAACGGGGATAATCAACAGACCAATAGTACATGTTTCTGCGGTTTGCTTGGCCATGATTAGTAAATGTTGCCTCATCACTAAACAAGATATATGATGAATCTGGAGTATCATGTCTTAATGCCCAAGTACAAAAGTTAACACGATTCTCAAAATGGTTTCCATGCAGCTCTTGATGGAGAGATGTGATAGGGATGGAACCTATGTCGATGGAGAACGCGCAGTACACTTGCCTGACTTATGTCACTTCCACGTGCGATATTGCGGGAACTAATTTGCGAATCTACTGTAACGGCAGCCAAAACATTCATTTCTGCCTCTTCTCCAGTCACTTGTTTGTTTCTGTTACCTTTTCTAGGTGTTACAGTACCACTTTCACGTAATTGGTTGAAGAGGTTGATAAATAATTGCCGAGATGGTTGACGTCTATTGGGATACGTTTCCGCATACACCGTACAGGAACGAACTGCATTCTTCCTACACTCTCCATACACCATGAGCATGTCAGCTTTTTCTGCATTAGTAAACCCCATCTTCCACTCTCGACTTACTGCTTGAACTATCACAAACTAACTGACCAGAAAGTCACAATGCAATCAATGAACAGAAAATACAATGCAAACAAACGTAACAACATCGTACCTAGCAACTAAACAGGTTGAATGGGACAAACAATTGTCCCATTCAACCTTCTCAGACTTCTCAAAATACTATTTCTCTTAAACCACTTGCACTAGAATCCTGCAACAAAGCCCATTGACATTCTAATTTATCCTACCTTTGTTCTGTTGATGTACCTAGGCATTGTTCCATTTAAAAATTTGTATGTTTGCTCAAAAAATACACTTTCTCAGTATTATTAAAATCTATTTATAGGCTAACTGTACGAGCCCCTGACTACCAATCATTGCTGCGAAAACTGCATATCAATAGCACTTTCTATTTCCGAAATATTTGCGGTGCAAGTTTTAGGTGATTCGCCCTATATATATCCACACCCGCGCGCATACACACGTCACTGCAAATGGCGGGAGGAAATAAATAAGCTTTATTAAGAATAGATTGTGTACTCTCTAATAAAGATAGAGGGCAGAGAAAGTAACGTGAATGCGATCTTTAAATTGTAATCCACCTTATTAAGCCCTAAATGAGTTAAACGTATTTTTTACTTTCTCTGCCACGTACCTTATGTGTAGAGAAGGTATTGCATTCCACCCAAGAATTTGATATCGAGATTTCACCGGAAATACATGTTTTAGAGACCCCTGAATCCAAAAAGGCGTTTTTAGAAAAAAAATCCCTCTGTGTGTATCTGTGTTTGCGTGAGCACCATGACCCAATAATCAAATGTCCGATCATTACCAAATTTTATATTTAAGTTAAACAACTTCCAAATAGGCGACACGAACTATTTCTGCAAATGTTTATCTCCATTAACACGATGTGGATACGGAAATAAGTTTTGGTAAGAATAGTTTGTGGAAGCTATATACAAGTAAATGTAAAAGGTAGAGTAAGTTATGTGAATGTAACGCACTAGATGTTTTAATTATGAACTGACTGGAGGCTATAATTGCACTTATTTTAAATTTATTGTTGTGAATTGAGACTTCTTAAACCATCTCAGGAGCGGAATGCGCCCGGAAATACCAGGCTTACCTGGATATACCTTAAGATATACTCGCAAAATAAAACCATACAAAGGCTACCATTAAAAGAAAAGAAAACCTTAGGGAACCTCATATCTACAGAACACCCTAACACACATCCTAACGGTAAAATCTCACACCTGCAGGCAGGGTAGTAGAAGGCAAACTGTACGCTGATGTATGCAATGAAACGATATTATATCGATTATGTTGGTATTTTTGAAATGTTGAGTGAAAATTTTAAGCAAACATTTCCGAACGCACCTGAAATTTAGTGCTAGTTATATATTTACGCATTTTATAGACACCTTTATCGGGTCTTTGACTTTGGAAACAACTGAGTGTATTTAACTCTTTGACTGCAGGTTTGTATGTTTATTTTATTTTCGCTATGAAATACACTAGACTTTTACTCCCAAATTCATACTTACAGACTCCTCAAAGGGTAGGGTATGATATTAGTTAAAGGAAAAGTATCCCGCCCCTATCGGGAATTGAACCTGGGTCTTCTGGTTTGTGTAGCAAAAGAGCCGATACTACTACAGAGGCAGTCATTTACCGTATTGTTTAAAGTGATTTAGAATGCTTTTCATGTGTATATCAAAATTATAAACAGCATTTATTGTTAGCCAAAATGGTTAATAATGTGCTAAATTATGGCATTAGATTAATAACATTACCATAACAATAATTATTACATCATAAGGTAGATACCAGGGCAGTCCCAGAAGTACCTCACCTAACGTATAGATAGCGGTTGTTGTTTCAAACAAATGACTATGACAGAAATTATCAACCTTATAAAGCTTAAGTTTGAAGTTTGACAATGTTACCTTGTTTAGTAATTGTTTGGCAGCCATCAATAGTGAACGCTCTCAGCAAATTTGTAAACATGGATAAAACTGGTCATGGTTATGTGATACAATACTTTCATTTGGAAGATTTTAGTCCAACTAATATTAAAGCTGAGCTAGATTCTACTCTAGGGGAGTCTGCTCCTTCGTTTATAACAGTAAAATATTGTGTGGAAGAGTTTAAGCTAGGCCGTACGAGCTGCCAAGAGGAACATCGCTGAGGTCGACCAAATGAGGTGACAACGCCAGAAAGTTTGAAGAAAATCCACAAAATGGTATTGAATGACCGTCGAATGAAAGTGCGCGAGCTAGCAGACATTATAGGCATTTCAAAAAGTGCTGCACATTGCATACTGGCTGAAAATTTGGATATAAGAAAGCTGTGCACAAGATGGGTGCCGCGTTTACTCACAATGGAACAAAAACAGTATCGCGGGATGTTTCAGTCGAGTGTTGGGCGATGTTTCGCTGCAATAAAGCAGAGTTTTTGCGTCGATTCATAACCACGGATGTAACGTCCATCACTTCAAAACTGAGACGCAGGAACAGTCAAAACAGTGGATTGAAAGGGGAGAATCAGCTCCAAAGAAGGCGAAGACAGTTCCATCTGCAGGTAAGGTCATGGCGTCAGCTTTTTTGGGATGCGCGTGGGATAGTTTTCATTGATTATCTTCAAAAAGGAAAAGAAATCAATGGTGAGTATAAGGCGAACTTATTGAAGCGTTTGAATTCTGAAATCAAGCAAAAACGGCCGCATTTAGCGAGAAAGAAGGTTTCGTTTCATCAAGACAATGCACCAGTTCACACATCCATTATCGCTATGACCAAAATCAATGAGTTAAAGTTAAAATTGCTTTCTTATGCACCCTATTCGCCAGATATAGCCCTCTCTGATTACTTTCTGTTTCCAAAGTTCAAGAAATGGTTTCATGGTAAAATATTTGCAAACAATGAAGAGGTGGAATCTGCAGTTGATGGTTATTTTGCAGAACTCGACGATTCTCAGTATAAACAGGGTATCGAAACTATTGAGCATCGCTGGGAAAAGTCTATCGAGCTGAAAGGAGACTATGTAGAGAAATAAAGATGTTTTTTCTCAAACTTTTTGTGTTTTCCTTGTTAGGTCGGGTACTTCTGGGACAGCCCTCGTAGTTCCATTTTCAAAAACTTTGTAACTTTGGTAAACTTACCAATGTCAACTCCTTTATTTATTTTACACACATTTTAGTTTCGAATGCAAACATCATAATAATGACCACTTGTACATCCCAAACTATCACATAGGTACCATCATTACAGTTAATATATACATAAATTTATGTTAACTACCACAAAAAATTAATATAAATGGATAACATAAGCATGTTCTGAAATACATACAAACATCAGTGTTTCCGAAATATTCATAATACTTTTACTCTCCATTCTATTAAGACGACCGACACGGGTGGCCGAGATAGTTAAGGCATGGACTTGTGAATGGGAGGTCTGCGGTTCAAATCTTGCCAGGACCATGCTACCCGACTGAGTTTCGTTCCCCGGTTTTTTCTCAGTCCTCATAACTGGCAAACGCCAGTAAGATATCCTAATCTTCTGAAACCTTAGCTTCCAAAATTTCCTTTCCTAATTATTATTTCATTTCATGTATCATAAGAGTCCACCGCCTGTGGTGCTGTGTGAATTAAGAACGGGCGTTAAAAATCCAATGAAGATTTATTATTTCTCATAAGTAGCGTATGGTTTCCTTGAAATTAGGGGTAATTCTACTTTTTCAGCTAATACTGAAATGTTTTCCGTTAAATATATTTCTGTTTTAGTGTCAACATACAAATAAACTATAATATGCTCCATAGATACAACATCATAAAAACAAAACAGACACACTCACTTCACAGCAGTTCCTTAGGTAATAGTGATTTGATTTTTTTTAAGTTTTATAATTTTATTTTACATAAAAGCTAGGGAATGACATTTGATATATAATATTATACAATTGAGAGTTTAGGGTAAAAGGGGGAACTCCGGTTTTGGTCAAATTTTAAATGACACAACAATATGCATATCTTTATGTATTAAGTTCTTCCTTAGATGAATTATATTATTTACCCATCTAACAAAACTGTCTCGATTTAAAGCTCTGATTTGCCTGCACACGTTTGTGTTTTCTGATAAAGTTACTTTACAAACAAGGGAGGGTTTTTGAGATAAATGTCACAAAGTCTAATAGGATATCCCTTGAGAATTGCGATACACAGCGCTCTAGCAGTTTAATCCCCTGCTGTTCTCTAGTGTACCGATACTGTCCAACCGTCCACCAGGGATTCGAATTTTGTAGGTCGTTAATCATTTGTTGTAAAACCCGCAATAAAGCAGCTTTCACACCGGGGTGCAGCGGTTTGCCATTACCAGACTGCTCCTCCACTCGCGGGCATTTTCATATTTTACAACCCGCATAGCGGAAACACTGGGGCTTACGGGAGTTAGCGGTCTCTGCGTGTTAGAGCAACATCCATACTTAACACCAGGTGGGATAGAAAGATCTTCGAAACGAATAAATTCGCTGATTACGAAGAATTAATAAATGACGGTTCACGTTATCGGAAGAACCCGAACCAAATAACTCATACAAATCTAGATTTGCAAGAGGCCGCTAAATGCGGTGAATTATTGTGAATGATCGCCCCAACTGATGTTGTGGTTTCCTCAATCTTGCCGACTTATTTTGCTTTCCCTATCCCTCACAGGGAATATTGTATTGCAACCAAAGATCCCATTTCGCTATCTCACTGCGTGCATATTGTGTGGCTCTGCGAAATGAAAAATATCCGAGGTGGTGTTCCCACACGACTTACTCTACCCATTATGAATACATATCTGTGCTTTATATATTACAAGATTCATATAAAAAGTGAATCCTTCATCCATGTTACGTTATTCGTCATAATTGTTTGCCTAGAAATTATTTCAAATTAAGCAGTATGGTTTTAGTTACATGCGACATAAGGAAACAACATTCAGCTGCTTATATCACAAATCGGTTTTATTAGTAAAGGTCTCACACGAAGGAAAAGAAAAGACTTTCACATGACTTTCTTTGACTGCAGCTCAAAGGTCTCTGCTTTGACCTACAGCATCTGGCTTATTGAGCATTCAGCCTATTATGTTTTATCTAATGCATTTGGCCTTCTGAAATAAGGATACCAATGCTTTTTCCTACTGAACTGTTTTCCCATTCATAGGTAAATATTGTGCTTATTTTGTTTAAAAACTTGGTCACATATTGTAAATCAATCTTTTGAGTAAATTGTGTGTGTTTATTTTCTTAAAGATCTTGATATTGTGAATCAAAATTTAGAGCAGCAGAATTAATTTCAATCTCAAAAGGAAGCGTGAAACTGTCACACTTCGGATTTTTGTATTACCATCAGCGTAGAAACATATCAACGTGAAGAACATGCTGGGTTTGCGTCAGAAAAGGGCAGTGCAATGGTCGCGCTGTCTCAAACGATGAATCACCCACAATCTTGCAGACCATTTATCACAATCACGCGCCATGTCAACTATCCTTTGAAGAAGAACGAAAACACTTATGGCGAATTTAAAACGTGCAGCACTCATCCAGAAACTCCACCAGCAAGATTAATTAGACAAGGGTTGTGTGAAGTCCCTCACGCTGTACCATCAAAAGAAGCATGAATCTTGCTCGACCTGCCTACACGTCTGACGGACATAGTTGAAATATCAGTTTATTATCCTAAAACTGACGAGAATGACTCTTTTCTGCTGTAATGTAATAAAATGACAGGAGCCGCTGAAACAAATATAGTAGGAGGTATTTGTGGTTACCAGAGACATTCAGCATCTAGGTATTTGTGAGGTATAGTGGACAGCATATTTGAACCATCTATAACTATATTAACTCAGATATTCACAATTCATGTCCTCTACAAAGGAATGCATACTCTTTTGTGTACGAGTTGCTTATTATCTTGCAACCAAGGAACATGATTCAATAATAATTATGTAACATCTCATTTAATTTTAACTCGAACACCCTGTACCATTGTGCTCTAGCACTATTATAACTGACTTTCAGTTTGCAATCATTACAGGACATCAAGATTTTCCAAATGCTTTAACACGTCTGTGTTTCTTCCACTTGGGCCAATCTGTATTCCTTACATTTCAGGATAGAGGTCTTCAAGTCCGATGTAATGATACGACCGACAGGCAAATACTAAATGGGGTTCATCAGCTTCTGAGTTTAGCATTTGTGCTGTTGGAATTGTTATGAACGCCTTTGATGAACTGTACAAAGTTCTTCCAGTGAAATACTGGATTTGACTGATTACTTTGATTCTAAGTTGTCAGAGGGAGAAGAGTTTGTGGTAGAAGAAGAGATATTACCTCAAGATACGCACCAAAACTTTGGAACCAATATGACGCCGCTATCCACAATGAACCAAGAGCAATGTAATAGAAGGATGGCATCACGTTTTCAATTAATGGTAGGAAAGCATCACCCTTCTCTCTATACTCTCATTTAAGAGCTACAAAAGGAGCAAAACAACGTTAACATCATGATAGCAGAGGTGGATGTTTGGTCGCAGAGTTTGCGAAAAAATCACGAAGGAGGTAAAAGTTTTCTCTGAACAACCGACTACAGGGAATTACACAACGTATTAACAGTATAGAGAACTTAGCCAAGATATAAGAGTACTTCAATGCTTACGTAAGCAATTTCATATTCTAAAATTTCACAGTAAACAAAATTCATTAAAATTAAAATACTGATGTATTAAAATTAAACCAGTGAAAGAACCTTAAAAAATAAAATTTAATATATAGGTAGAGTACTGAATTTTAATTTCATAGACCTATTGACAACAGACCAAATGTGATAGGTCAAGTGAAAGTAGGCCAAATATAGTAGGGCAAACGCAGTAGACCAAGTGTCTTAACATCTCTCCACCCACTCTTCTACAAGTTATTCTTATAAAAGCTTATTCTTCTTTATACTTCTTGTTAATTGAGATAAGCCATGGCTTCATGCTATTTTGTTGTAGGTATAAGGAGTATGCAGGAGGCTTAAGAATAATCAGATTCTTAAAAGACAGGTCGCTATATGATCGCTTTGAAGCTTCAGTCTTCGCATGACCGAGAGAGAGAGAGAGAGAGAGAGAGAGAGAGAATGACGACTTAACACCTGAAGAACTATAAATATTTGAACAACCAAACCAATAGCAAAGAACTATTGGAATTGGTTTTCACAACCCAAATATTTTTGACGTTAAGGATGTTTACACTTTTTGTGAAGTAAGGTTTTGTCTAGCTCTTACGGTTTAGCAATTATACACGTCATTCAGAATTAAGAGGACTTTACAGAATACTCGCAGAAAATTCAAGCTATACATTGTATTTGTCATGCAAATATCTTAAACATATACTATTTTAATCAAAATCTTTAGAGCAATCTGAGAAAATGAAACACGACAATAATTTGTCCATGTAAAGAGTAGTTTGGGTTGAATACTTTCTTGAAAGTCTTCGTGTCGTATCCTTGGAAGATGTTGAACTTAAATACATGTTTGGTATTTTCCCGACATTTGGTTTTTGAGTTATGCCTTTCACGGAAAAACAGACTGACGGGATAGATACACAATACATTTTTCTAAATATTTTATTTACTTAGGATACCTCAACACGTATATTTTCGGCTAAATCTCCATATCGAATTTTTGGGTACTTGCAATACTTCTTCTGCATACTATAGGTAAGTAGAAGAGAAAGTAATGATTAAAACGAAAAGGTTTTTCCTTGTAAAGGGTTTGGTGAAATGGAGGTGTATTAATTCATTGTCTAGCATCCCAGAAAGATGCCGGACTTACAAGTTTGGTATTTCTCCGAGTTTTCGTTTTTGAATTGTGTTTTTCACATCATAGTTTCCATTACTAGCATTAATAATTACTAACAGAAGTAAGGGAATTGTATAGTATGAGGTCTGCAATAGACATAAAGAGTACAACATTATTTACTAATACAAATGAATATACAGGTGGGCCATTTAAGTTGTGACTGTACAATATCTCCAAAACTAAGCGTTGTAGAGAGAAATGTTTTGAATGAAAGTTGCTGGATATTATGGGGGAAAGTAAATGCCATTAGTCGTGTTTTGTTTGGAGGACCGAATTTAATTTTTTAAATGGGAACCTACAATTAGGGCCAAATTAAATTGACCCTAAAATGACCATCACAAATACGTATGTCTAGTTCACTCAATTGTTGACGAGACTTTTAGTGCTTTGCTCCTGATCAACACACACACGTGCGCGAGTGTGTAACAACATAATGAAAAGGGTTAAATAAGGTTATGCTTAATTTACCTTTTAAGATGCAAGATGAAAATTTTTATGTAATTCCCTCCATCCCAAGTCATTTTACTCGTGCATGGACAATTTGCTATTTTTTATTTTCTAAAAAATGATACTTAAACCTTTTTATTAAAGTACTGTATGTTTAAAATATTGATGGCAAATAAAATGCATATCTTGAATTTCATAAAAGCATTTTGTGAAATCCTTTCATTCATATTTAGCTTTATCTAACTGGTAAACTATTGATGACAAAAACTTAGTGCAAAAAATGAAAAGTTCATTAAAATACACATTTTATGTAAAATAAAACTTTTTTGTGGCATAACAGTTTTCGAAATATTGATTGTTTTACATGCAAATTCTCGCGGTGGAAGCCCATTGATGTGTGAGGATATGAAAAGGAATGGGTCTCCCTTTTTCAAAATGGTAATGGTTAGGGAAAGCGGTGTGTTGCATATTATATTTCTTGTCTACCGCTGAGTTTACTAACAGACAGTTGGGTAAGACAGTGACATCCAGGAAGAGCCGGTGCAGTAGGCGTAGTACAGAAACCTTTATGCATAAGACAGTTAATGGAGAGTAGTGCTTCGGGGAGTATAGACGCCAGTGAATTACGTCAGTTACAAACTTTATCAACAATAGAATTAGGAACCCATGGTATATTAAGCTGAAAACTTATTAAACCAACGAACTAGAACGTCGTAATGACAAGGAACAATATCCAGATGTAAAAGATTAGTCTCCGGATTTGTAAACATAATCATCGTTTTATAGATGTTTCAGAAATTCTTTTACAAACCTTGGTGGCGAGTTCCTCATACCAAAATAAGAAAAGAAGTTCAGATAAACATATAACCGGAAATCTTTAGTTTTTGAGTTATTAATGAAAGTTTATGCTCATCAAGTTTTGGGGTAAAATTCAACAACTTAGTTTGTAACCAAAAAATAAAATAAAATAGACTGTTTCACTCATGGTCCCAAATACAAATTGACGGCTAATCGTGTTTGAAAAAATGTTGTTTTTCAATCAATTGCGCTCGTGATTCATCAAACTTTTGAAATCTCTTTATCACCTCCTCTTTACTTGATAAGCATCAGTGAAACCTATCTCGGGTCCATTTTCCACTTTCGAATCCTGAATTTGTCCCGTATCCCAAGAAGGGGACAGCCAATATTGGTCCCGTCTTTCAAAATATAAACAACCTAACTCGGTCCTGTAGGAAATTAATCTCAGTCTAGTTTATAACGCATAATTTCCCTTCCCATTTTAAAAGATTTAGTTCTTTCAGCAGACCTATGGTGATTGCAAAACGATATTGCAGTTTCGTGTTTCACCAAAACGGATTTTAAGCACTAAATCAGATGTTATATAAAAATTGCTGAAATAAATGCATGGAATAATTTTGAAAACCCTACACACAAAATAGTGGAAAAATCGGTACATTGTTAAAAAACTATAATTCTAAAGAAATGGAAGCTTTTAAAAACGTCAAAATATGTACTTTTTAATAAGGTTTGTTCTTTTGTGAAGGGCCACCAGCAATGTCGCGATCACAACCAAATACTTGTGCTCAGTACCACTATCGATTTTTCGTAACATGGATGCCACACCACTTTACACTTCACTGTGCTCATAGTGTTATTATGGATTCGTACTATAGGTTACGGGATCGAGTTAGGTTGTTGTTGACAGTATGGGGCCGAATTGAGTTGTTGACAATATACGCTACTGTACCGAGTTGGGTTGTTGGCAGTGTATGCTACGGGATCGAGTGGAGTTGTTGACAGTATACGCTACGGGACCGAGTTGGGTTGTTGACAGAATACGCTACGCACTCTACGGGATCGAGTTAGGCTGTTGACAGTGTAAGATTCGGAACCGAATGGAGTTGTTGACAACACACGTTACGGAACCGAGTTGGATTGTGGACAAATACGTTACGGAACTGAGTTGGATTGTGAACAAATACGCTACGGGACCGAGTTGGGTTTTTGACAGTCTATGCTACGGGACCGAGTGGAGTTGTTTGACAGTATGATATGGGACCGAATTGGGTTGTTGACAGTATACGCTACGGTACCGAGTTGGGTACTTGACAATGTATGCTACGGGATCGAGTGGAGTTGTTGACAGTATACGCTACCGTACCGAGTTGGGTTGTTGACAGTGTGTGCTACGGGACCGAGTGGGATTGTTGGCAATATATGCTTCGGAACCAGTAGGGTTGTTGAAGTATACGCTACGTGTCAGAGTTGGGTTGTTGACAGTGTATGCTACCGGACCGAGTTGGGTTGTTGACAGTGTGTGCTACGGGACAGAGTGGGATTGTTGGCAGTATATGCTTCGGAACCAGTAGGGTTGTTGAAGTATACGCTACGTGTCAGAGTGGAGTTGTTGACAGTGTGTGCTACCGGACCGAGTTGGATTGTTGACAGTGTGTGCTACGGGACAGAGTGGGATTGTTGGCAATATATGCTTCGGAACCAGTAGGGTTGTTGAAGTATACGCTACGTGTCAGAGTTGGGTTGTTGACAGTATACGCTACCGTACCGAGTTGGGTTGTTGACGGTGTGTGCTACGGGACCGAGTGGGATTGTTGGCAATATATGCTTCGGAACCAGTAGGGTTGTTGAAGTATACGCTACGTGTCAGAGTTGGGTTGTTGACAGTATACGCTACCGTACCGAGTTGGGTTGTTGACAGTGTGTGCTACGGGACAGAGTGGGATTGTTGGCAATATATGCTTCGGAACCAGTAGGGTTGTTGAAGTATACGCTACGTGTCAGAGTTGGGTTGTTGACAGTATACGCTACCGTACCGAGTTGGGTTGTTGACAGTGTGTGCTACGGGACCGAGTGGGATTGTTGGCAATATATGCTTCGGAACCAGTAGGGTTGTTGAAGTATACGCTACGTGTCAGAGTTGGGTTGTTGACAGTGTATGCTACCGGACCGAGTTGGATTTTTGACAGAGTGTGGTACCGGACCGAGCTGGATTGTTGACATTTTACTCATGAATTTAGGATGCGTTTATATGCATATCTCCTCCTTTTTACTTTCTTTACCATGTACCTAGTACTTAGGTAGAGAAGGTACTGCGTTCCACTAAACAATTCGATATTGAAATTTCACCGGAAATACATGTTCTGAGGCCTCCGGAATAAAGAAAAACCAGTTTTAGAAAAAGGTCCGTGTGCGTATCTCTGAACAGCATAACTCAGAAACGAAATACCAAGCTTGGTATTTAGGTTGAGTATCTTCCAAGGATGCGACACGAAGATTTTCAAGAAAGCTCCCAACCAAACTGCGCTTTTATGAATACGATAAAGAACAGAAGACGGAAGGAAATAAAACGGTAAATGCGAAATACAAATTACTACACACAGCATCAGAAACACAATTTACTATTTACACAAGAGTATCCACTTCTGCAAATCATGCTATCATTAAACAAAAATTGGAGAGGGCATATTTATTGTTCTAAGATTTATCCATGGTTATAATCTGAATTCATATACTCGGACTGGTTAAATTTTTATTTAATCGACCGAGAGTGGCATTTAAGTATGTTTAAATGCAACATCCATATCAATAGATTTAATGGCATATCAATTAACTAAGATATAAGAATTCCGCACATTGGCAATGACTAGCAATTCTAGCACCCTGAAATTAACTTGAAAGTTAAAATGTTAGCTTTGTAGCATGCAATCATGGCTTAACACTCCTTATACCGTTTTTCTTTACTTTCTCAGAATTCTTAAACATTTGAAAATAATATTAAATTCAGGGAAAAGTGGAAAGTGAGAGGAATTTCGCTTTATAAAAATGCTATTAACATGTTTTGCGCGTTCACATTTTCCTCATTTAACAACATTCTTCTATAGCTGACGGTACAGCATAATCAGATTTGCCTTCCCGTTTTATACAGCGTGAGGGAGGGAGAGGCTTTGATGTTGCTTTCAAATTAAGAATCACTGCATTCTTTTTAGGATCTCTTTTTTAAAACGCCGAAAACTGAAAAGCTTGGCTTTTTGCACTTATTCTCACAGGCTCTGCTGACATAAAACTGCGCAGTTACCTTCTGGTTATTGAAGGGCTAGAGAGTTTTAACAGTGGGTTTTACATCACTTAACACTAAATGCAATGACACTTAGAATGGTTAGAATCACGTGACATGGCAATTCATTTAACGAAAAATGATTCGAGTTAGAAAGTATTGCTACAGCAGTCGTATAAAGGCGTTTCCAAAACATGGCAGATTCAATGAACCATTGTTACCTTTTAACTTTCTCTACCACTTAGGTTCCAAAGGAGAGGAAGTATAAAAACCTGTTTTAAGGTCCTCTGAATTAAAGACTCAAGAGGTATTCTTTATTTTCTAAAAATGGTTATAAGTTTTGGTTAAAATGTTACGTTTGAGATATTGACTAACGAATGAAAAGTATATTTTGAATTTACTGTCAATAGCCTGTGAAATCCTATTTATTCTAACTGAATGAAAAGGAATTCACTCGGAAATTATAAGAGCCGAAAAAAGTTATTGCTGCAAAAAATGATATCATTAAAATGTGTATGCAGTTAGTATAAAATGCTTTGTTTTTCATGGAAATAGACATTAATTATGGATCTAAAAACTAAATAAAAAATTTCAATATAATGATTTTAAATCATATTTATTAATTTTTTTGTTTTATTGGCGGATGATAAAAATTACTGATGAAAATGGTACGAGAATCTGCCCCATTTGCAAGGAATAGAAGTCTTGGGTGCACATTTTGGCAAGTTGTCAGGATACGGAGGAATGGAGGGGTAAATATTTTCCGCGATCCTTTACCACCTCAAATGGAGGGCTTAAGGGCATGTTGGATGCTACTGGCAGGGGATAAGTGCATTTCTACTTAACATGAAACAGCTGACATCTGAGAAGGCTGATAATAGGGAAGGGGGGACGTAAGCAGAACTAAACGTATCGACTGGGTGTTGGTGCTTTATTTGTTATGCTATTTCATGTCATTTCCAGTATTGTTGGTGTGTTGTGTTTATTTATGTTTCTTATCTGTTCTTTAGGTTATATAATAAGTTGTAACAATGCATCTTAATACGGTTTACAGTTTTGTGGATTGTTTTTATTTAAGATGCTATATTTGAATAGGTTTACCTTACTTTTGTTTTCGTGCAGTGGTGTTTTCTTGTTGCGATGTTTCTTATTCTTTATTGTCGTTTTTGGCCTTACTATATTACTCTGTGTGTTATAAAGGCACATAAGCGATTGTAACCATGCGATTAGTAGGCATCAAGTTTACTTTATTCTAAATAAATAAACAAATAAATAAATTCATATGAAGCTTGGACTTCCAGCTGTGCTTAGTGGGATCTCTCAACAACAAAGGCTTCCCATAAACGTTTAATCCTCTTATATAACTTAAACAAATTCCAACAGTTCAGTTAATTATAACGTTCAAAAAGAGGCAATACACACTTTAAGAAATTAGTAATCACCCATGTTCCTATTTCTTGCAAATCATAAAAACTTCCAGGCTGTTGAATACTACTACAAAAGTTGTCATTGTTTTGTCGAATTATGCTAACGCTAAACGTCTTTTTCCACTTTGTATAATAATATGTATAAAATAAATATATTTGGGAATATAAAAAACAATGCACAGTTGCGAAAATGTCTTATCACGTTTTATAAATGTAAAGAGAAAAACGCTATACGGCAAACTAACGTAAATACAAAGAAAGCCATTTTTAAGCATATGAGTTTATTTCAGCTACACGTGTTCAGGAAGCAAAGCAAGAGCTTTTGATGTTCTGAAAATTGTGCAAAAACTGTCTACAATGAAAATCATGCAGACCAGAAAATAACATTAATATAATGAAAATTTTCATATAAACGCATTCAGCTAATGCCAAAAGCAAAGTAAATAGTCCGAAGTGTAACAGTCTCACATCTTTCTCTACTCATTATCATATCACAGATATCCCTATATACTATCTGTACTCTTTGTTAATCTCGGAAGTATTTACCTAGAAATGGTTCCAAACTAGACAGTACACACGTTAGGATGCGGAGACCGCGCTCAATTGCTTATATTGCGGTGGTTTTATGAGCCAAAGAGTGCAAAGTATCAGCGCAGCGTTCATAAGATAAACATGCCTTTTTTACTTTCTCTACCATGTACCTGGTAGGTAGAGAAGGTATAGCTTCCACCCAAAAATTCGATACCGCTATTTCACCAGAAATACATGTTTTGAGGCCCCTGAATCCAAATAAAGCATTTTTAGAAATATGTCGGTGTGTGTGTGTGTGTGTGTGTGAATAGCATAACTCAAAAACGAAAAGTCGGATTCAACACCAAAATTGGTATTTAAGTTCAGTACCTTCCAAAGATACGAAAGACCCCAAATTACCCTTTGCATGGATCATTTTTCGATTGCTTTGATTTTCTAAAAAAATGGCTAACGATTTTGATTAAAATATCATATATTAAATATATATACATGACAAATACAATATATATCTTGAATTTTCCGGGAGTAGCCTTTGAAGTCCTCTTCATTTAGAAGGAATTTTCTATAATTTTGTATAACTGGTAAACGTTAAACGATAGACAAAAACATACTGGAATGCAGATCTATTTAAAACACACGATTTATTTGTGGCATCAGGCATTTCCGAGGCATCCGTTATTAATGATTCTAATTGTTCAGTACTTGGCCATTGTTTTAAAGTCCTGTCAACATTCAGTTGTTTCCCGCGGTTGCATTGAAACAGTATGTCATTTTAAGGCCAGCGTATAGCGTCCAGTTCTTAAACATTTGACTATCGCTGTTCTCTTTGTATTTATGACGAAGTGTGCAATGTAACTATTTCTGCAAAGGTTTATTTGGATTAAAATGAAGTAAGTATAAAAATAAGCTTTAGTAAGACTAATTTCTATACGCACTAATAAACGATAGAGGTTAGAAAACGTCATGTGAATGTACCACATCAGAATTTTTATCCTCCATTTTATGAATAGGTTTCTCTGTATATCTAGGATCCGAAGTGATCATGTGAGTTGCATATGTTTAATTTGTAAGCCACTTTCCTCTCTCAAGTATACCATCGCACAGACGTTAGAATACGTTTCACATTTCATACTGTATGATACATTTATGCGCTGTAATGAGAATTTGGCATTAATATGCACTACACTGATTAGCAGATAAAAAAATGTGGGCTTGTATGGGAGTGGTGTGTCTGTTTACTTTCAAGACGTCCCGAGTTTATCGGTGGATTTCTTCTCTTATCCTTAAAAGAGGTTAATCTACGCTTTATGGAGCCCAGACTCATTTGAGCATAATTTTACCCATGTGGTCCACCCACCGTCCGAGTGGATACCGCCGCGAGGACCTTGGAGGTTGGTGGCTTGTGGGCAATGACCGGACGGCGTGGGATACGTTCTATTTGGAAAACGTTAGGGACTCCGTTCACGCTTGTGCCCGTCGGCATCTGGATCTGCTGCCCTTTGAGTTTCTCCCCTCATCCCTCCCTTCCAGGGGTCACGTTGGAAGCAAAAAGGGCTCTGCTCCGGCCGCTTCGTGATACGTACCTTTACCCTTTAGCGGAAGACCATAAAGAGCAAAGCCATTGTAGACATTCTGTGCCGAATTGCTTGCTCGTTATGAGGCTAATGGTTATGATTGTTTTGTCCATTGTCATAAAATAAAATATGAGTTTACTTCGGCTCGAAAACAAAAGACAATCAGTGGAGTGACGCCATACAAAGTCTCCTCGGAAGAAGAAGAAGAATTTAAAAACCGCACTCTCATCTGATAGTCATGGCTACGTCTTCTGGAACTCTGAAGGGATTATTCCGATAGAAGTACTCCCCCACTGTCAAACGATCAACTCCGAAGCTTATTGTGCGACTCTCAGGAAATTAAAGAAACGATTCTTGCGTGTTCGTCGTCAGAAAAACGTGAACGAACTTCTTCTCGATAACACGAAGCCACACATAAGTCTATGGGCCCGAGAGGAGATCACAACACATGGGTGAACGGTTCCTTCTCATCCGTCCTGCAGTCCGGATGTAGAAACCTTATGAGTTCCTTTTCTTTGGACCACTGAAGATGGACTTCGTGGGAATCTCTACAGCAAAGATGAGGAAGTTCTCGATGCAGCAAGAAATTGGTTGTGACTCAGGCTAGTAGGGTGGTACTGTGAGAGCATACATGCTCTTCCATTAAGATGGCGTGAGACTATACAACACTTCTGCAAAAAATTAAATTGAGTTTTATTTATTGACGCTCTTTAACTGCGTCCCATTCTATATTGGGCGTGAAAGGCTGGAAAGTTTGCTCAGAGGCCTCTTTATCAGGCCTACGACATAGGACCACCGGCTTTACTTCCCTTCCCAAGGAAGCCATGTTAAGGATTTTTACGCCCGAAAAAATCCATCGCCCTCCGCCGGGTTTGAATCCGAGTACCAGAGATTAGCATGGTACTACTAGACCACGGAGGACGACATACATTTCCACGGAGATCATGTTGAAAAAGAGGTTTTTTAGTCAAAGATATTGGGCAACCACACAGTGTATCTAAATACTGAATAAACCCAATGTTTTTTAGAAAACAACGTGTTACATTATTTATTAAACTCTCCCCCATAACACACACACACCTTTATTAATGGTTCGAAAATAAGTTTCCAGCATCCTTGCTCTAGGTTTGGACCATCAACCTTTATGTTTAAAGGTATGATGTGGACGGAGTACTGTTTACTAATTTTTCTTAAATAACCGACTCCTCTAAATCCTTAAACAGTACGAAAACGTGATATACTGAGGGAAGTTAATAGCAGAATATTATAACAACATAATCCGACCAAAGCATGGATTGGAGTCGGTTGTTAAACTGAGGCTCGATGCAGTAAGTGCTTTTCAGCTACTAATCGTAACAGATTTTAATGAAAACAGTCATCATATTAAATAACAAAACACGGCTGCCATGAACAAAACGATGCGTACTTTGTGCTACTGTCTGTTAACGCTGTGGTTAGCTAAGTAACTAATTCGCCAGCGTGAAAGCATCCACGCGGCAAATGTTAAAAGGTCGTGGGAAATATAATTAAAACCAGAACATATTATGATGCTTTTTGTCATCATACGAGGCTGTAAGTGATTAATTCCATTTTCCTTGGGCACATACAACTGAATTGAAATCATTGCATTTTTGCTTTCTCTACTGAGTATGGTAAGTAGGACAAATATTGCATTCCACCCAAAAATTCGATACCGAGATTTCACCGGAAATACATGTTTTGAGGCCCCCTGAATCCAAAAAGCACTTTTAGAAAAGGGTGTGTTTGTGTGTCTGTGAACAGCATAGCTCAAAAACGAAAAGTCGTATAAATACCAAACTTGGTATTTAGGTTTAGTATCTTTCAAAGCTGCAACACGAAGATTTTTAAAGAAAATCCCCGCACCCCAGACTACCCTTAAGTTGAACATTTTTCGAAAATTTTGATTCTCTCAAAACTGGCTTTAACGATTTTGATTAAAATATATGTTTAAGCTATTTCCATGGCAAATAAAACGTATATCTTGAATTTTCTGGGAATGTTCCCAAAAGCCCTCTTCATTCTGAATGACTTTTGCATAACTGGTAAACCGTAAGAGATAAACAAAATTTTACTACACAAAAAATGTAGATCTCGTTAAAACACACAATTTATGTCACACACATTTTTTATTTATTTATTTTTTTGTGGAGTGAACCATTTTCGAGATATTCCTTATTTGTTTAAATTTTCCTATGTTTATACTTTTTCTCAAACGGAAATTCGTTATTAATTTTCTTGATGTCCTGGACATACAAAGAGAATGAAATGCTCTACATAGCAACCAGCTCTTAAAAGGTTTGACTATCGCTTAAAGCCTACAACATACCCCTTGTACATACGAGAAAATCAGCAGTAAGATAGTTTCAGCAAATGTTTATCTCATTAACATGAAGCATATGGAGAATAAGCGTTTGTAAAAATAGTTTGTGTAAGAATGGAGAAAGTATGCGAGTGTAACACATAAGATTTTTTTCGCTGCTTTTTTATGTCGTGGCAAATTGTAACATTATCAAATTCTCGTAACAATTATATAAAGATCATTTTCCCTTTCATTCCAATACATATAAGAAAATAAACAGGATAGTAAATGTATATATATAGCATTACATTTCCGGTGCGTTCATCAAATGATGTGTCTAGCGTTCATGTATTTAGCAGACAGTTTAAGATAGAATCATAAAATCGTAAATTTTTAGCAGATCCCCATATATAAACTTCTCCTAAACTACTGTCAAGTTGCATCCTGAATTTCACTTAGCACATATTCACATTCTGTGTTTAGCACCTTCCTTGTTTTCTCAGCATTGAAAAATACCAACATAATCCATATAATGTTGTTTCAACACACATCAGAGAGCAATTTTCATTTTGTAAGCCTACCTATAGTCCCACCGGCCTTAGAAGGGAACGTGGCAAGCTGTGTGCATCGGCCACGGTTAACAACAACGTAGTTCCATGTCAGATTGCGGAAATTAATTTTGTTTTGTATTATTTAAGAGTTTATTTTGTTAAAAAGTGTTATCAGAATATTAAATTTTAGTTCACACTGTATTTAAAATATATATATATGTGATTAATAAAAACTTAATGAATGGCGTAAGGACTAATTTCTATTACTAAAATACAGTTGGTCAGTTTTGTTGCATTTAGCGGCGCTCGCTTGTTTTCAAATTGTTTATTACAGTGTGGTTAACGGTGGTTAAGGTTGATAATTATTATGAGTGATCATTTTGAAAACTGTTGAAAAAACTATTGTATTGAATGCGTTCATAAAATTTTGTGAGAGCCATTAAATAAATTATTAATTAATTAATTAATAATATTAATTAATTAATTTAACGTCCGAGTTTACTGATGTTTCCTAAACAGTGTCAGCTCCATGCGCGTAGAAAAGAAAAAAAAACTGGAAAACTGTTATCACCTTCAAAGAAAAGGAAACGCGAAAAAACTGTGCTTGGCACGAAATGCGATGATGATGATGATGATGAAAAGGAGGAGGAGGAGGAGGGTAGGAGGAAATAATTAGGGTTGTACCACTTTCATGTTCTGATTAATAAGGTACATTTCAAATTTTATTATAATTCTGATTCCATCATTCCATATGTTTATATTATTGCAATATTTTTAATATCTTATAACTCACACTCGGGCTGCAGAAAACGTGTTAATTAAAGTGTGTTCTTCAATATTCCAATGCGCCAACACCAAATTATTTTAAAGGGTGTTTTGATCATAGGTTACAGCACAACCAATATAATCGTCTGTTGTCAAACGAAGTAGCAGGTTATGAAAAGAGGATAATGGGATCGTTCAGAAATAAACACCGCTGATGTGCATTTATGCCGATCAGATAGTTCAGGTCAGATGCACATGTTTTCAGATAGTGCATATTCTCCGCCCAGAGCGTAGTAATACAATTTGCAGACCAGTATTTCGCGAGTTGTTTTTGTTTACATCAGGTTCACTTCTAAGGCCGGCGGGATTATACATGAGTGGGGTTTTACGGCTACATTGTGTAATACGGTATTTCCTAAATGCAGATGTACAGAAATGATTATAGGGGTTTTAAACCTTTTTGTTTTCTCTGCAATGTACAATATAATTTTGTATTATAGCTTAAACCGAAGAGTAAATGTGGAAGTTTGAATTTTACATGCGCAGATTTTGTTTTATTATATGTTGTAACCATGGTAATGAGATCAACACAACAGGCATCTCTCGTGCAAAAAACTCTTATGCTTTGGAATTTGGGAAACACACTTCAGCGGTTCGAGCTATGGTCGAGCTTCTGGTTCATATGCCCTCTCGTAGAAAATGATTTACTTGTTCGAATATTCGCTCATTCGAGAGTTCACATCATAGCATTGTTGTGAGGCGCCTTCCTTTGGTGTGTTAGGGCAAGTGAATGACAATATCGTATGCCGTATTACTCCGTTTTCGACTTTGTTTCTGCCTACTGTTTATCAATATTTACTACATTGTGTTACACAAATTCCATTTTGCCACGTTCTATTCTGTCATTACACCTTAGCAAAACACATATTAAAATATGTTGCAAAATAAATATCATACAAGCTTTATATACAATTTCATTTTGAATTTCTATGTGGAAAAGAAAAAAAAAACTTAGATCCACGCGTATAAACATTTAATTAATTAAATAGTGATTATTCTTTAGACTCTAGAAATTCCAAAACTCTCATTAAAGTAAATTATGGTACTACCAACCTTTAACACACATTCAGCTTAATTAACTCAAAAGTTTTTGCTTTACTTTATACTTTGTTATATACAATGGTTGTGCTTAAAATTGCGTTTTGTTTTAATGAGAATATACCTGTAGTGACAAAAATCTCTAACGGAAAGCTAATGATATTAAGAACACCTTAGTGTTATAAATACGTAGTTCGAAATCTCAAATAATATAAAAGTAAAACCAAAGGGAGGTTTCTTAAAAGTAAATTTAAGAAACTTCAACTCTTCTTGTTAAGATATTATTTTGTATCATTATGTATGACGTTTTCTTGACAATAATCCCAATGCGCTTCCACACATAGCTTCTTCCGGCTTTATGTTATAGCTGATAAACTCCTTCATGTAATTTTAAGAGAACATTTTCATTTATACCGTTTGACTCCATATCGGAATATCATGCAAACTCAGGTTGTACATAGGCACCATGCGGCAACAACACCGCTGAAGCAGACTGAGTCTTCCCCTTGCGTTTGGTCACACTAGGCGCTCGAACAGGAAATACTGTCTGATGAGTGACATTTTGGCTAGTGGGGGGGAGCTTTTCCAAGCACGTAGGGGTTTAGCTACTGGAAGGTATTTACTTGGTATGAGACAAATGAGGGGTAAAGACGCGCGATGTGAAATACTGTTGACTGGTTTCCAATGTACGTGTCACGCGCGGCAGAAGTACGTCATACTGTGTACCCCTCCCACCACGAAAGCTTTACCTGAGAGATTAAGCCACCCTATCCCACTAGCTAAAATGTCACTGAACAGACGGTAATACAAATACTCGCTTGGTTTACCAAACGGAGTGGATTGAGAGCGGGACACGTTCGAGTTCTGGTATACCCAACTCGCCGGATATACGAGCTCATATAAATACTCAAGAGGTGATTGGTCTCAAAATTCAATCCCAACCAAAGAAATTGATAAACACACACACACCAGGGTGCAGAAGGGCCGCTGCATCCTAACAGGCAGCTCGAGGAGCTACATGCTTCCTCCCTTCTTTCATTACTACCTAGAAATAAACCGTCATCCTTAAGCATCATTCCCTACTGAAAATAATCATCCTGCGGTTAAACTCTGATGAGGGTGGGCACGCAGCAAAAATTCACTCGGGCTAAAACTTAGCCTGCCAGCAGCTCGTCGTCTTCAAAGGCATGAATGGTACACTCGCTTCCATTTATACCGTCACTGAAGCTTTGGTAGGCATTCTACTGGCCTTCACAGGCGGTGTGTGTATAGCAAGGAGGAGGTGCGTGTATCTGTTTACCTTTGCGTACTGTTTTAGTGCACAATTCCAAATTATTCACATATGAAAATATAACTTCAAGCAGCAGCAGCTTTACTCGTCATCAATTATAATAACCACGTTCAAATATACAACTAAATAAAACCGTTTTTGCACCATATCTCCACCGAAAAACAGTTTTAATGATAACATACTGTAAAACTTAAATACATTATACTTTGTCTTCTCTAAGAGGACGCATTTATTAGGCATTATTGGAATAATCTTCCCTGTCTAAACATACAACTAAATAAAACACTGTTTTACACAATTTCTTAATGAAAAAGTATTAATGACAATATATATAAAATTAAGTAAATTATACTTACTCTTATTAAAGAAAACACAATTACTATATATATTATATTAATAATCTGTCCAATCTTCATTCTTGTCCAACACCTGATTTAGCTGCCTAGACACTAAATCACTTACATACATATGTGCTGTAATAACCCTGGCTGTAAACCCAAATGTTCCCACGTTTCATGACAGTGTCCCCAGAGGGCGACAAGTGATTCAGTACCTAGGCGGCTAAATCGGTTATTGGACATGAATGGAGTTTGGACAGATTATTAAAATAATGTCTAGTAAATATGTCCTCGTTGAGAGTAAAAACTATTATGCATTTCAGTTTTACATTAAGTTGCAATAGAATATGTTTTCGTGGAGATATTGTGCAAAATAGGGTTTTATTTAGTTATATATTTAAACATGGTTATTATAAGTTATGAAAAGCTATTGATCAAAGTTATATATTCATATATGAACAATCTAGAAATGTGTACGTAAAACAGGACGCCACTGCATACGCGAAAAGATAAACAAATACACACACCTCCTTCTTGCTATACACACTCCACCTGTGAAGGCCAGTAGAATGCCTTCCAAAGCGGCAGTGGTGGCATAAATGGAAGCGACTGTACAAATTAATGACCAAAACTCTTCGATGGACAGCTCTAGTCTATGCATCTTTCACCGGGTTTATGGAAACTTTTATCTCATACGCGAAACTAACTGCACTTCTGTCCAGATTTTATTCATAGTTAGCAGCTTCAATTGGCTTACCATCATTTGTGACGACCTTTAAAGTTATTTTACTTTGGATTAGCATAATATACGCGGGTGCTTCGTTTTTAATTTTTACAAACAGCATGCTATGCTGAGGGATACTCTTAGTTTGAAATCCGCAAATTTTCCTCTCCAGGTGAAAGCTTTGAAGTTGCATTTGGCTAGCGGTAATCCGACAGTAAAGCAGGATAACGTCCGACTCAGCAATTCCAGGAAATTAAATAATTACTCGTCCTCTGTCCCCTCTAAGGGACAAACATCTAATAAAAATCATATAAATATGGAATAGTACCACAGCATTTGTATCTGGGAATGAAAGAGAAGAGGTAAAATGTTAACCGCAAACTGGAAAAATTTCCAAGAATAAAGACAACATGAAAAACAAAGGATTATTCTAAATAATGGGAGCAAATCCGTAAATTCACCTGAAATTGTAGTAAAGCCAATTATTGAAAATGCGTACACTGCTGGTATTATCAGAAGGCATTACCAGTGAAAGAAGAGGGGATAGGGATAATGTTTTTTCAAGCAAAAATAATTGAATTCATTTTGTAATCAAGGCCAAATCAGTATACAAAGAATGGTTTATTAGCGATTGATATCATAACATTCTCCATTCATCCAATGTTTTAGTCATTTTGATATTAATCGTTTAACCAAGGTACTGGCTGCATATGTTTTAAAGAGAATCGTTTTAGTTTACATTAAAGTATGTAATATGTATCTTCAGGCACTTCCAGCCACAGCCTTGTACTACATCCCAGGCCGTGGAGACTGTCAACGGGGTGTTTCGCGTGAAACGCTGGACATAGACCTTATTGCTAAGACTTACTTGATATTCATCAAGCGGGATGCCCCAGGTAGTAGCGTCTGTGGCTCGTATTCCAGAGGTCTTCGGTTCGACTCCTGCGACCGATCTTTCTGATCCATGTATTTCTTTTCCCGTGTCGCTAAGCGAATGCTGGGAAGGTTCATTACATCCTCTGAATTTCCTGTCCGTCCATTTCGCCTACATTCTCATTTCACTTCACCTTTCATCTGCTTGGTCTGTTTCAGGGTTGAAAGTGTCGGCGGGAGTCTCGGGATTGCATGACAGGGGAGAAGGATGCTCACTATAACCCTTCGTCTTCCGGAATGGGGGCGCTCTCCGAGTCCCGGGCCCCACAGGGAATGTGTAAGCACGCAGGGGGGAGGGGAGCCGGCTGTATCAGCTGCCATTTGGGGAGTTTCAATCTGTAAAAGGTAGGGACCCGGCCCTCTGCCCTGTCGTGCCTGCTTGTCCGATCGCCCTCTGTCTCCTCTCATCTCACCCTTCCCTCCCGGAGGTATCCCATCAGGGCTTCAGGTACAAAAGATCTTGTAGGTCGAGGTGCAAACCCCCCCCCCCCGCAGTCCTACTCGACAATCTTTACTACTTATCTATAGTAAGTAGAGGAAATATTGCAATCCAACCAAAATTTCAGTAACAAGATTTCATTGAAAATAATGTTTAGAGGTCTTCTGAATAATAATCATAATAATAATAATAATAATAATAATAATAGTAGTAGTATTTTTAGGAATAGGTGTGTATCTATGTGTGTGTCAAATTAACTCAAAAACGAAACATCGGATAAATATAAAACGTAGTATTTAAATTCAGAATCTTCCAAGAATAGGATACGAAGTTCTCCAAGAAAATCCGAAACTCGAAACTATCCTTTATGTGGAAAAAGATTCTTTATTTTTTATTTTCCTTAAAATATCCGTCTACCGAGATTTATTAGAATACCATATGTATAATATATTTGCAAGACAAATAAAATGTGTATCTTGAATTATGTGGGAATGCTTGTGAAGACCTCTTCCATCTGAATGACTTTGTGTAATCGGTAAACCGTAAGAGCTAGGCCCCATTCAGAATTAAAATTAACCGTAATAATAAAGTAAGCTTAAAAGCTAGATGGTATGCATTGTAATGGAACCATTCACAATGAATCACATAGACATAAAAGTAAACATTTTGTAGACATGCACTAGGATTACCTAGATCTTCAAATAAATTGAGTTTTATTTATGGGCGCTCTTTAACTGCTGTGGTCCTTAGCGCCCCATTCTATATTAGGCGTGAAAGACCGGTAATTTTTCTCAGAGACCTCTTTATCAGTCTTGAGATTCTTTTACGTGCCGTAAATCTACGACACGGGATCACCGACTTTACCTCCCTTCCGAAGGAAGCCATGCTAAGGATTTTTACGCCCAAAAAAATTCAACGCCCCTCGCCGGGTTTGAACCCGCGACCTCGGGAGCTAGAGGCTAGTATGATACCTAGATCTTCGCCAAATGAGGTTGCTCTAGGAACTAGGAAGATCACATTATAAAAGTAAGGTAGTGGAAAGAGTACTGAAGTATTGGTATATAATATGAAAGTTAGAAGAGGAGAAGTTATTAAACAGTTTTTGATAATGCAAGCGAGAATTAAGGGGAAAGAAACATGGACATATAAAATCCAAAATATCCTTTGTCTTGGGAGCAATTTGGTTTGATAAGGAAAAATTATTTTGGAAAGAGGTGAAAACCGGAATACAGGATACTGAGAAACAGGAATTATGGGCTAATCTTATTAACAAAGGTCTTTGAAACTACACATATAATTGAAAATTGATTGGGGAAGAGAAAAATATATGAAGCTTTTAACAAAGCAGGAAGGGAAGGTTTGACATGGCTCAGAACGAGGGTAACCAACTTAAAAACGATACGGAATGGATATATCAAGGAATGCATATATGTGTGTCCAATGTGTGTGAAGAAACAGATGACAGATAGCATTCTGGAATGCAAACAAACTAAAATGTGGAGGGATGAGTACCTTTCACCAAAGTGGGAAACTTACCAAGTGAAATAAGAGGCAAAAGTATTTTAAACTTAAGACTTAAGACTTTAAAAAAAAAGACTTGGAAAGTACATAGGTAAACTGAGACAAAAATGACTATGGAAGGTAGGTAACATTAAGGGAAAGGACAATGGAGATAACCTTGTTTGAGGTATACAAGAAAATGTAAACTTTTTGGATGGCTGATATTATGTATAATCCCATTATATAGATAACCTGGTATTGTATATAATGCGGGAATGGAGGAAAACTCCCTAATCGTTTTCGGTTTGAACTTTTACTTTCTTCAAGGGATAAGTCGCTATTCGATTTTTTTTCGTGATTATGCAAAGAGAACGAAATATCAAAGTCATCACATAGCGACACGGTTTTAAAAGATTTGACCATCACTTCAAAATTCTATATCCCTTACACCTACAACAAAATGTATAATAAAAATGTTTCCGCAAATGTTTAACTCGATTAACATGAAGAAGATATAAGAATAAACATTTGTAAGAATATTTCATAGAGTGGGTAGACAAAGCCATATGAATGTAACACATGTTGCTTTCTCTACCACGTACATAGTAGGTAGAGAAAGTATTACAGTCTACCCAAAAATTTGATACCGAGATTTCAACCAGAAATACATGTTTTGAGATCCTCTGAATAAAAAAAAGTATTTTAAGAAAAAGGCCCGTGTGTGTGTGTGTGTGTCTGTGAATAGTATACCTCAAAAACGAAAAGTCGGATAAAAAGCAAACTTGGCATTTAGGTTTAGCACCTTCCAAAGATGCGACACGAAGATTTTCAAGAAAATCCCCCACCTCAGACCATCCTTTACATGGAACTTGTTTACAATTTTTTTAATTTCTAAAAAATGGCTTCAACAATTTTGATAAAATGCCAATTATTAAAGATATTTGCATTGCAAATAAAATGTGTGTCTTGAATTATCTGGGAATACCTCTGAAGTCCACTTCATTTGGGAATATTTTTTTATATTCTTGTACAACTGGTAAAGCTTAAGGAAAAAATACTGCACAAAAAGAGCAAATCTCTTTAAAAGGCACAATTTATTTCAAATAAGCTTTTGTGGCATAAACCATTTCTGAGATATCCGCTATTAAATGTTCGAATTGTTCGTTTCTTGGTCATTCTCTTTAAGTCTGTCAACATCCCCCAGGGGCCTACTACGTTAGGTACGAGATTGGTGCTCCGGAGTCCCGAGCCACACTCTTGATTGGGTCATCTAAGAGGTGAGAGGACTTATGCCAAACACCCAATCAACTTTGTTTCACAAGTGTGTTTGACCAACAATCAGTTACCTCCCTGAACGCAGTCTGACGGATACTGCTGTGGGGGACGGAGGTGGGGAGTTGCAAGGGTTGAGTGGGTAATCCCAGCCCCTATGTATCATGTAGGACTGTGTCTGTATTCGCTGATAAAAGTCAGTCCCGGCGAGGGGCCATTACATAGGCTGTTACACTCCTGAAGGTGATTGGATACCTCTATGAAATAAATTGGGAGGTGAGACCCTAAGTGAGCAAGGTCCAGGCCAGGACTCTCACCTAAGCTGGATTGGCGCCCAGGATGTGAGAATTCAGTTGGAGACATTTACAACGGTTGAGGATTTGAACGCTATGGATCCGAAAAAATAATAAAAAAGGTCAATGGAAAAGAAGTAAGTTGCCTTCGCTACTTAGTTATTCATAGAACAGAAGAAGGAAAGAAATTTACGTTGGTGAACCCCTTTACAGTACAAAACGGTCTCGATAAAATAGCTGGTCCTGTTAAGTCGTTCATTGGAAGTCGTAATGGTATGCTCCTGGTTGAAGAGAATTCAGCATCCAGATCAGCGACTATCTTGAAAGCAAACTTGTTAGCCAGCTATCCTAAACGAGTCGAAATGCAGAAGAGCTTGAATCCCTCGCGCGGCGTGTTAAACGCCCGTGCATGGGACGGAATGACTAATGAGGAGATTCAAGAAAATTTTGAAGAGCAAGGTGTGACATCGGTATATCGTGTTCAATGGAAAGAAAGAGGTGAATTAGTGCCTACTCGTACCCTGTTTCTTACCTTTGATCGGGTACATCTCCCCAAAGGATTAAGGCAGGGTATTAAGTCATTTAAGTCAGGTCATTCATCCCGAATCCGCTAAGATGTTATAAGTCAGCGCTTTGGACACACCAATGATTTCTACAACGGTAAATCTACCTGCGTTAACTATGGAGACGTTTCTCATGATGGGGCTTGTACATCAGCTCCAACGTGCGTTAACTGCAGCGGAGAACACCAATCTACTTCTCGAAAATTCCCCGTTTTGCAGAGGTATGAGCGATCTAAGAGATCCAGGTTAAGCATAAGGTATTCTTCTTAGAAGCCCGAAAACTCCTGCGCATCCGCCAACTCTCTGTCCCAAAGTCCGGTACCTACAGCTCAGTTGCGGTTAAACCGGTACCGAGTCAGGAAATTGCAACTCAGACCAGCGATATAAACGGGAGCACTATTTCATAAACGATTCTCGTAGCCAGAACACAAGCTAAGCCTTCAAAATCAAAACCGACGACACCATCAATATCTGCCAAGTCTGGTACTCAAAAGATTACTTCAGTAAAATCACCATCAAAACCGGCAACTTCAACCAACAAGCCTTGCAAGCCTGTAATACATAATGCATTGCCGAAAAAGTTCAGGGCCAGCTATTACATAACCGACTTCCTGAAGGAAAATGAAAGGTCTGCACCCGGAACATTCAAGGGAAAGAAAATTCCACGATCATCTCCTCGCAGATTCTGCCAAAACGACAGTGAAAAACAGGCAATATAAATCCTCCGTTAAAGGTATTAGCTAGACACCAAAGAAAAACTGTAAATTTATTCGACCACCGCTATCCTCAATGTAATTGACTCTTACGATTCAGAACTTAACCCATTATAATTACTATGGCTACGCTACAATGGAACATACATGAAATTAGAACACACTGACCAGAGGTGGAACGTTACTCAACAACTATGAGCCTTTTGTCGTATGTTTGCAAAAGACTAAACTGCGTCCGAAAGACATCTTTCAAATTAGACGGTATACACAAGTACGGCGTTTTCTTACACCAGAAGAGAGTATTCCTGCGCACGAGGGCACTATGATGTTCATCAGAGATGATATAATCGGGAATCTGTATCCATACAGTCGGACATCCAATCAGTGGCTGCAAAGATTAAACAACCATTCATTCAAATTACCATTTGTAATATTTATCTATCTCCATCCGTCGCTTAGTGATTTAGAAGATCTAATTTCCCATTTACCAACACATTTTCTGTGTTGGTGGGAGACGTCAATGCCCATTATCCTCTTTGTGGCTCATCAAGGGCCTATGCGATTAATCGCCGATTTCTTGGACATTTATAACCTATCTCTTTCAACACCGGAGAGCCTACAATTTTTCCAACTATTTCAACACTTTTTCACATCTTGATATTACAGTTTGTTCACTACAGTTAGCTGTTACTTACAATGGAATGTCATCCCTGATTTACACTCTAGTGACCACTGTTCATGTCTGATTAGTCTCTTAACAAAAATAAATGTTCCGCACGTTTGCCCAAATTGCGCATCAAGCCAAAAGGAACCTTTAATCCCAGTTGTATGTGTTTAATTACAATGATCATGACTTTGTGAACGTTTTAGACGAGAATTTCACAGAGAGGATTCTTTCTGCTGCTGAGCAATCTATTCCTCGGTCGACTGACCACCCCCGTCGATTTCCGGTCTCTTGGTGGACGGATGTATGTCAAAAGGCCATTCGTGCTCGCAGGCGTGCTCTTAGATCATTTCCAGCATTGCACTACACTGGATAACCTGATGAAATACAAGTATATGCGTGCCAAGTCTAGAAAAATTATTAAAGATAGCAAGAAGACATCATGGAGCAAGTTTTTAGCATTAATTAATGGACTTACGTCTTTTTTTGTCGCATGGGATAGGTTAAGGGTGTGGCCAGTAAATCGACCCACATGCAATCACGCCATGGTGTCTTTTACAAGGGCACTGAGAGTCCTTAAACAAGAATCATTATCACATGCCGGTCTTAAAACAGTTGCAGGAGCTGCTGTTGGCACAATTGACGTGGTTAACACATTTGGCCGCGCTTTCGTTCAAGTGTCTAGCTCAGATAACTATTCACTCGAGTTTCTTCCAGTTAACACTAAAGTAGAATCTCAAATTTTCTTGTTTCGTTCTGGAAAGCTTTAAGATTACAATCGCCTTTTCACCAATGCGGAGTTAGAACTTGTTGTTTCATTAACGTGAACACCAGCACCACGCCCTGATGTATCCACGTACAAATGTTGCAACAGCTCTCTCCTGAAAATAAGACTTTTCTGCTTGAGGTCTGTAATTGTGTTTGGATTGGCGTCACTTTCCCAGAAAAGCGGCGAGAGACCACCGTCACACTTATGTTGAAAGGTGGAAAGCACCGTCATCGTCCGTCCAACTACCGTCCTATTTACCTCACCAGTTGCGTTTGCAAGGTGATGGAAGACATGATCAGTGGATGGTTAGTATGGTGGTTGAAAACTCTCAATATACTGACTAACACCCAGTATGGTTTTCGACGCCGCCGTTCAACAATGGGGACCACCTTGTGTCATTATCGACGCAGATCATGAACGGACTCATCAAGAAAATTAAAATCGTTGGGATATCTTTTGAATGTTTGAGAGCAGGGCTACTACATTCCCTAAATATGTCGAACATATGCACTTTTATCACAGTTCATTCAGGAGTTTATCAAGGTCCACGTTTTTCAAGTAAGAATCGGCTCGGTTTTTCCGAAGCTTTTAGTTCAGGAGAACGGAGTGCCTCAGGTATCGGCACTAACTGTTACACTATTTGCTGTGGCAATTAATTCTATCTCGAAATGTGTTCCTCCAGGGGTATTATCATGTTTACTCGTAGACGACTTTGCCGTCTATTGTACTTCTCAGTGTACGTCGTTTTTTGGGAACGTTATATGCAACAATGTTAAGACAATATTAAAGAATGAAGGGTTTTAGTTTCTCAATTGAGAAGTCAATCCGCGTTAATTTATGATGCCGTAGAAGACGATTACCACATTTCCTCCGATTCGGTCCAGATTTACTTTCGTTCACAGATTTGGAGAGATTCCCGGAGTAGACGTTTGATAGGAAACTTAGCTGGTCATTGAGTATATATCGCAGCTGGGGAGCGGATCGGACAGCTTTCCTGCGACCATATCGCGCACTGATCCTATCCAAATTAGATTATGGGAGTAGCGTTTATTCTTCAGTATGACATCTGCGCTGAGAAATTTAGACACAGCGCATAATCGGCCCCGATTCATGTGCCGGTTAGTGTTTTTCCAACTAGCCCAGTTATAAGTCTTTGTGCCGAATCGGCAGAACCTCCTCTGTGTTATCGTGTGATGTCCTGATAGGAAATTATGGCTTGGGCTTAAGTGTATACCTATACATCCAACGTTCGCTTCCTGCTTTAACATCGCGCTGGACGGGCGTTATAGGAACAAATCCATTAATCCAAGGCCTGTAGGCGTTCGTTTAGGGGAGCTCCTTAGAAAGCATGTCATTGAAATATCAAGTAAGTTTCCTTAGGGGGGGATATTCCCTTTGTTTACCAGCGACATCTCACGTAGATCTTGGGATGATGGCACACCAGAAGTCTACGATACCTACACTCAGTATCGGCGCTTATTTTTTAGAATGTCAAAAGGATTACCCATTTCATTTATTTCTATATTAACAGGTAATTACCCACACAAGATTAGTATTAAACCAATAAACTTAAACTATTTTTAAATGAATTATACTTTATATTTGTATTCATATAGGTTATAATGATAGAATTTTTATCTGCACCGACGGATCTAAGTGCTCCAAAGGTGTTGGATGTGCTTATGCTCATGGAACCGAACCCCATGCTTCGGTTTTCATTATAGCACTTCCATTTATAGTGTAGAATTGTATGCCATGTACCGAGATATTTTGCATATGCGCCTTCGGAAATTGGGAGATTGTCTCATTTTGAGTGATTCCCTTAGTGCACTTGAGAGCCTTCCTGAGCTGTACAACTACCATTCCATTACTCCGCGAATCCAGGATGTCCTCCACGTTTTGTACGCTTCTGGCGTTAATGTGGAGTGTGCTTAGATACCTGGTCACTTTGGCTTGCCAGGGAATGAACTGGTGGATTTGTCAGCTAAGGGGCGACCGCAGACCCAGTGTTGCAATATCTCGTGTAACGTCAGAAGACTTTAGTCTTGTGAGGAGAGCGGTACTATCATGCTGGCTCGAGGAGTGGTGAGCTCTCTGCGGAAACAGGGTAAGAGTAGTGAGGAACATTCCGATAAGCTGGGTAACTTCTCTCTTGTGTCTCGTCGTGAGGAGGTAATTTTGGTTCGGTTACGTATTGGTCACTGCAATTTTACACACGTTTATGTTTTTAAGGGCGACCCTGCTCCTATTTGTCCGATTTGTAATGAAGGTCTATCAGTCCATGAGTGTTGCTGGAGTGTATTGCTCTAGCTCATCTTCGGGCCTCTCTGCAATTGCCGGTCGGGCTTGCATAGGTCTTAGTGGATGATAATCACGCGCTTAAAAAGGTGTTTAAGTTTTTATGTAAGATAAATTTTCAAATAAGGATATAGTTGGATTGGTATGTAGTTGTTTTTAACTTCTTGGCTTAGTTTTTTGTATTCATCTTTATATCTGGATTTTGCTATGAGTGGTCTATCTCTAACTTTTTCCATGATTTATATTGATCTCTGTCTTTGACCTTTTCCATGATTTTTTGTATTAAAATTTATCTCTCATCTTTTCCATGGGATTTTTTTCTAAGGGCGCTAATGACCTTGCAGTTAAGCGCCCTTAAACACAAATTAATCAATCATTCCTGTCAACATTGCTTGCTTCTCGCGATTGCATGCAAACTTTGGAATTTTAAGGCAGCTTATAGCGTCCACCTCTTAACATTTGACTATCGCTGTTCCCATTATATCTGTAACGAATTGCATTATGTAGCTATATCTGCAAGGGTTCATTTGGATTAAAATGTAGTAGACAGAAAAATGAGTCTTAGTAGGATTGGTTTGTATACCTACTAATAAACGTAGAGAAAGCCATGTGAATGTATCACATATGTTTTTTACAATCCTCGCATTACGAATTGCAGTGTGCAGAGCAGAATGCAAGTATACATCGAAAAAAGTGACAACAGACAGTACAGCACAGAAAAGTACTTAAATGAATATTATCATATTCCGTGACAAAATTAACTGATGTTTGGGAGCAAACAGAACACAAAGTTGTTACGAGGCGACAAGAAGTGGAGCTCTGACTTCACAATGATGATGAAGCCACAACGCCGATGTTGTTAATCAGGGCGTAAGACAAGAAGGAGAGCTGTCACAAGCAGGGGTTACCCGATAACGCGCTATACGATTAGAACCAGGTTCGGTTGTTATAAGATGCAACGGAGTGTAAATGTACACATAGCGTTAAGTTTCAGATACGTTTGCAAAATGTTGTCTCTTGTATTCTGGTGTTAATTGGACATTTTAAGAAGCAATCCCAAAGACGTACATTTTTAACGGACTCCCCAGATAAACTACTCTTAAGGGGGATGAAGGGTGAAATATCTATTTTGCACTATATTAAAGCTACATAATTAATTTTTTACACATATTTGGGGTGTCATGTGGAACTATTTGGCAGAATGTAATTTTTTTATGTCAATTAGCTTTTGAATTATTGAACGTTTTCTTTCAAACAATTTGAAAACTTCAAAATGAAATTCACTCCAAACGTTTTTGAAAAAAAGTTTGACATTTTTTTACAAAACTAGAAACTCATTAGAAAAACATGATGTATGGATTTTGTAATGTCTTAACTGAAATAGAAATTAAAAACAAAAGTGACCTGCATAGCAAAAATTTCAAATTTTTTGCAATCACGACATACATTTTATTTTTATCTCAAAAAGTACTAAGCTAATCCTGAATCACATGCATTAGGTTTTTTAAGCTTCATAAAACGTACAGTAAAAATTTCAGCCCTCTAACACCTAATTTGTGGATGTACTTTTGTTGTGAATGAATAAAAGTGAAGCAAAAATTAAAGCTAGTTTAAAGTTTTAACCAGAAATAATGACTTAGGGACCTTCGTAGAAGTGTTCAGCTTAGATGTGTAATTTTTACTCTTTTTTCATTACAAGCACCGCAAATCAGTTCTAATTTATGGCATAAGTCAAGCCTTTCGGTGCCAAGTCCTATATACAAAAACTTTTGATTATGGTCATTACACTTCAGGTCATTCACCAATGATGAAAGTAAACTGGTGTTCAGCAATATATATTTACACTCTTCATTATTTACAATAGGTATATGTTCACAATTATCCTCCAGCTGTTTCTGCGTTGAATTTTTTTTGTTCATCACATTCTTGCCCATCTAATCTTTCACCACTGGTATTATTTACATTATTTACACTTGTTTCCGTACATGTAAAGGGTCTTTCAACAACAATGTCCTATCTTTAACATGTTATATCTGTCGTTGTTATTGAGTTACATCAGTCAGTTTTTTCATGTGATTACAGTTGCTATTGACAAACAGCCATGGAACGTTACAGTATTCAGCAACGCGTAGAAATTGTGAAAATTTATTATCAAAATGGATCATCTGTTCGCGAAACCTTCCGTGTATTGCGTGAAGTTTACGGTGTGCATAATCATCCCTGCGAGAGAACGATTCGGCGTTTGATCGATAAATTTGAAAGAAGTGGTTCTGTCAGCTATCAAAGAACGCCTGTTCGACGTAAGCGCTCCAACGAAAACATAGGCGCCGTTCGTGAGAGTGTACGCGAGAACGGAAACAACCCAATTGCTTGTCGAGCGCAAGAATTGGGGCTTTAGCCGACCACAACTTGGCGAATTCTGCATCTGGACTTGAAGTTTCACGCTTACAAAATGGTGTTAACTCAAGAACTAAATCCCAACGACTTTTGGATGGATGGTTGTGTTAACAAACAAAATTGCCGCTATTGGAGCAATCACAATCCAATCCAGATTCCAGAACGATCACTTCATCCCCAAAGGGTTACTATATGGTGTGGATTTTGGTATGGTGGAAGCATTGGTCCATATTTTTTTCCAAGATGAATGTGGAGAAGCTCTGTCAATGGAGAAAGATACCCGGCTCTTATAAGCGACTATTTTGGCCTCAATTGGATGGTATGGATCTCAGAAACATCTGGTTCCAGCAAGATGGGGCCACATGTCATACTGCTATCGAAACAATCAATCTTTTGAAGGAGACGTTCAGAGGTTTCATCATTTCCCGTGGCGGTGATGTTAACTGGCCCCCGAGGTCATGTGATTTAACGCCGTTGGATTACTTCTTATGGGGTTATGTTAAATCTCGAGTTTATGTCCACAAGCCAGAAACAGTAAATGATTTTATGAATAACATCACGCGTGTTATTCGTGAAGTTGGACCTAATTTACGTTATTCTGTCATTGAAAATTGGGTCAACCGTATACGCGCAATCCAACGAAGTCGCGGATGTCACTTAAGTGATGTTCTCTTCCACAAGTAATGACATTAATTATGTTCTAAAATAAAAAAATAAATAAACCTCTATCATTTATAGATCGTGTTTTATTTAAGGTCAAAGATAGGACACTCTTGTTGAAAGACCCTATATAAGAAACGACATATAATATGTCACACGACATGTACGGGCTGAGCTGCTGTTAGCATGTTATACCGATCACTGTGGCTCAGTGACAAATCAGAAACTAACCTTCACGGAAAAAGTCCCACAAAAGTTGTGGCAGTATTTTATATCATAACATGCTGTGAATGCCAGAGTGATTGTAGTGTAAATTAATATTATTGTATGTACAGGATTTTAGATTTTTGTTAACCATAAGCATTGTTAGGAAATAAGTTTACACAGCCTGACTGAAACTGACAATAGAAGTGGGTAACAATAAACTGAGGGGGTGAGTTGTTTATCACTAAGCAGAGAAAAACAAAAGACGTCAGGGTAGCGTGCCTTTCTTTAGAAATGGAGGGAATATCTTCCCTGGAGCATATATGTTAGTAGTAGTGATTGGCTGACAAAACAGACGCTAATGTTGGCGCGATTTGGTAACCAATAGCAGCTCTATTATAATGTTTAGGCATTTCGAGGTGAAGGAGTATACATTCTCGAGCCATAAGCATGTGTCGCACAGTTCTAAGGAATCTCTCTTGAGGTGCACTTCATCCAGTTTGGAAGAATCTCTCGCGAGGTATACGTCGTAAAGTTAGTTACAAAATGTGAAGAACGCGGCAACTAATACGACGGTAATTACATTCTGAAATATAACGGTTTCATTCAGGCGTGTATAAAGATTAAATATGTGAATTATTAATTAAGTGTGACGGCAAAAAAAGTGTAGAAACAAATTATTTTACCAGTGTTATCTTTTAGCAACAACTCCTTTCCGTTTACACGCCTTGCTCAGAGATACTTGCTCGACTGAGTCATAATAGCTAGCCGGAGGACAAAGAACTCAAAATTTAAAATAATAAAACAATAAAGGCGCCCAGCAAATAAGATAACACGAGCCGATTACCGCGACAAAGTCGGTAAAAAATGCCGATTCTTTGCTTCATACAGGGATTTCATCACTTGCCACGCCTCCTCAGGGGCATTTTAGTAGCGCGGACCTTTAAATATGATGTAATTTGAGCAACTTCCAGGCACTATAGTGCTTTAAAACTTTGCATATACGCACTTCAAACCACCTAGTATTTTTTGGTACAAAAAACACAAAGTGTGAAATTTTGTCATTTTTGGTCACATTTTCACCCGTTTCTCCCCCCCTCAAATATGACTCGATTTTAAACTAAATACGTCCATGAACATTCGCTTAACATTTATTAGAATAGTTTCTTTAGCATCTTCACTCCTTCTCTCATCATTTAAGAAATAACACCACAACCGATGGACTGCCTCTGTGGGTTTTTGGTTAACATGCTAGTCTAGAAATCCAGAGGTCCCGGATTCGATTCTCGGCTGGAAAGTGGGAATTTTTATTTAGACAGAGTTATTCCCTATCCTCCCTAGAGTTGTAAGTGTGTGTGTGTGTGTGTGTATCTGTGTGGGTGTATGTGTATGAAGAAAAACCAAAGATGAACTGAATAGTTAACGAGTGAAGAAAATTGGCAATGGAAACTGTTCCAAGGGCAAAGCTGCCGATATAATCTTAGATGTTAAAGGCGGCATATAAACGAAAAAACAATCAAACATAACCGACATAATGTTTTACTGAGCAGTTAGCATTTTGAAGCCTAATTGCATGTGTGGGATTTTACCGTTACGTTGCGTGATAGGATGTTTTGTAGATCTATGAGATTCCCGTAGATATATTTAATTTTAATAATAGCTTTACTATTGGAATTAATGGTTCTTTCACACAAGCCGTGTGTTGGGCAGGGTTGGAAAGGTAGAATCAGACGACTGAAAAATTCAATGGCATAGCCGGGATTTGAACCACGGATCTCCCGTTTTAATTTGTGAAAACAACTTAGGGAAAGCACGGGAACGATTCCTTCGGGCGCATGGCGATGAATCTTATATGCTTTTAAAACGTCTCAGTTTATGGCAAAAAATTTTAAATAAAAGGCGTAATTATTTCCTTCGACTAAGTTGTAGATAATTAAAATTACTTTAACCAGTTTAAGATTTAATAACGCACAATAAATTAGGAAACCAAACCCCGGTCTTCCACGTGTTATTATAACGAACATACCATTACATCACAAAGATATACGGGTTCAAACCCGGCGGAGGACGATGAATTTTTTCGGGCATAAAAGTCTTTAGCATGGCTTCCTTCGCAAGGGAAGTAAAGCCGGTGGTCCCGTGTCGTGGATTTACGGCACGTAAAAGAACCTCAAGCCTGATAAAAGGCCTCTGAGCAAAATTACCGGTGTTTCATGCCCAGTATAGAATGGGAAGCTAAGGACTATAGTAGTTAAAGAGTGTCCATAAATAAAACTCAATTTAATTTAATTTTTTCACAAAGATACAGTCTAAGAAGTGAGTATGCAAATTCCCGTTTCGGCTAGTCACTGTATTGCACCATTATCATTATTCCGTTTCTAATTAAAAAATCTGATGTGATACACTCACATGGCTTTCTCTACCCTCTTTCTTTAATAGTGGGTATACAAAGTGTTGTTACTAAAGTTTATTTTCTATCTACTATATTTTAATTCTAATAAACCTTTGCAGAAATAGCTACATTGTAGATAAAAGAGAACAGCGATAGATAAATATTTAAGAACTGGACGCTATACGCTGGCCTTAAAATTTCATACTGTTTCCATGCAATCGCGAGAAACAACTGAATGTTGAAAGGACTTTAAGAGAATGGCCAAGAAAGGAACAATTCGAGCCTTTAATAGCGGATATCTCGGAAACGACTTAGGCCACAAAAAACTTATTTTAAATAAATTGTGTGTTTTAAAGAGATCTACAAGTTTTATGCAGTATGTTTTCGTCTATCGCTTAACGTTTACCAGTTCTACAAGATTGTACAAAATTCGTCTCGAATGAAGGGGACTTCATAGGGTATTCCCCAAAAATTCAATGTATGCATTTTATTTGCCATGTAAATACCATTCATATATGGTATTTAATCAAAATCGTTAAGGGCAATATTTTAAAAAATAAAAAGGTTCGAAAAATGTTCCATGTAAAGGGTGGTTTGGGGTGAGGGAATTTTGTTTAAAATCTTCGTCTTGCATCTTTGGAATATATTGAACCAGGTTTGGTGTTTATCCGGCTCTTCGTTTTTGAGTTATCGTGTTCACAGTCACACACAAACACATACACACACACACACACACACAGAACATGTTTCAAGAAATGCTTTAATTGGATTCGTGTGGCCTCAAAACATGTACTTTTTCTGGTGAAATCTCAATATCGAAATTTTGGGTGGAATGCAATACTTTCCCTACTTACTATGCGTAGTATAGAATATAAAAAATGAAAATAGAGCATATTAGTTTCCTCCCACCGAGTTTCAGACTATTACATCTACATGTTGGATTGAAATCTGTTTTTTGGCCTCGGTTCCGAAAACGTTTGCTGAAACCTCAATTCGGAAGTGGTCGGCTATGTAACTGATAAAGTAACAGCTTTTTTTTGGAGGTTTTTTATCTAAACTATCCCTAATTTTGTCGCTATTTCATACCAATTTGAGATGTTTCAGAAATTTTGACGAATTGTTTTCAAAATCCAATATAAAGACAAAATCTGTGTTCTATGGTTATAGCGATTGGTGAGTTGTTTCATGTCCACAGATTGACGATGGACTAATTGGTTCTCCGCAGTAGTGAACAAAACTAAAAACATCTGATATTTTACATTGATACGACTTTCTCTACCGACCATCGTTTATTTTTATAAGCTTCTACAAACTATTCGTACCAAAGCTTATTTTTCTATCTACTTCATGTTGATTGAGATAAACGTTTGCAGAAATAGTTTCATTGCACACCTCAAGTAGGTACAAGGGAAATACAGGAAAACGAATCGATAGTACTGCCAAAAGTATTGACAAATTCAAGCCGATAATAACGGATATTTCGGAAAAGGCTGATGCTGCAAAAATTATTTGAAATAAGCTCTGAGTTTTAAAGAGTTTTTGTATAGTACGTCTTTGTCTGTCTCTTAAGGTTTACCAGACAAACAAAATTACGTAAAATTTCATCCGAATGAAGAAGATTTCACTGGCTATTCCCAGAGAATTCAAGATATAAATTTTGTATGTCATGTAAGTATTTGTATTACATTGTGACTTTGTCCGTTTTAATCAAAATCGTTAGTGCCAGTTTTGAGAAAATAAAAAATTTCGTTAAATGTTCCATGCGAAGGGTAGTTTGGGGTGGGGTATTTTCTTGAAAATCTTCGGGTAGCCTCCTTGGAAGACACTGAACTTAAATACCAAGTTTTGTATTTATCGAACATTAAGTTTTAGATTTATGCTGTTTACACACACAAGCGCGCGCGGACCGTTTTTAAAAATGCTTTTTGCTTGGATTGAATGGGCCTCAAAGCATGTATTTCCAAGAAATCTCGATATATATCTTATTTACGTGCTAGAGAAAGTAAAGAGAAAAAAGATAGATACACACACCCAAGTGTTTATATGTACCGTATATGAATCTCTAATGGGCGCCACTTTTCTTCAGTACTTAGAATATTTCCAAAATAGATGCTGTTTTACATGTTAATATTAGTGATTTAACTAAAACCGAAGTTATTACAGTAGTTTCGGTTACAGTTTTACTATATGAAGAAATAAGCAGGGTTGCATATCTTCGGTTCCGTCCATATATTATGTTTCTAACTAATTTTTCATGCTGTTATGTGGGCGGTATTTTTGTATTGCAATATACACATTAATTTTGCTGATCTGTGCGTTAGCTGAATAAATATGCAAGTAAAATCAGGAATTGGAAAAATGGTGTTGATATATGAAGTAAGGTAGGAGAGGGAATCACATTCATGATGTGCATAAGAAGTGTTTGATATAATACTTTTATATGCAGCTCTAGTAAGATTACAATTTTTGTTGTTGTTCCATTTTAATTTCAAAATAATTACCTAAACACGCTTGTAAGTGTAAGATCCCATTCACAATGAAAAGTAAGCGGAGATGCCATATAAGCACAAGCCCTTGTACCCATGTTGTTTCATGAAAACGTTCACATAGAGTCACGTAACGCGCCGTAATACAAGACTTTGTACCCATGTTATTTCATGGGAATATTCAGATAGAGTCACGTAACGCGCTACGTATCACAAGACTTTGTACCCGTGTTATTTCATGAAAACATTCACATAGGGTTACGCAACACGCCGTAACGCAAAACTTTGTACCCATGTTATTTAATGGAAACATTCACATACAGTCACGTAACGTGCTATGTAACACAAGACTTTGCACCCATGCTATTTCATGAAAACATTCACATAGAGTCACGCAACGCGCCGTAATACAAGACTTTGCACCCATGTTATTTCATGGAAACATTCACATAGAGTCACACAACGCACCGTGACGCAATACTTTGTATCCACGTTATTTCATGAAAACATTCACAAGTCAGGCAACGCGCTGTAACGCAATACTTTGTATCCATGTTATTTAATGGAGACATTCACATTCACGCAACACGCCGTAACACAATACTTTGTATCCAGTTTTTCATGAAAACATTCACATAATCACGCAACGCGCCGTAACGCAATACTTTGTATCCATGTTATTTAATGGAAACATTCATACACAGTCACGCAACGAGCTGCGTAAGGATAGAGTTTGTGAACTCCAAACTTTTGCTTGTCTTTTATTTCTCCATGCAATGTCAGCCTCTGTACAACACAGTATTGCGATTCGAAATTTTACGCTATCATGGTGTTTTTCTATTTGGCTGTAGTAGTTTATTATAGAGAGATCGAGAACACTGTTTTGCGTTTATATGGGAAAGGATAGAGAAAACGAGGCTAGATGCGGCGGTTCACGCAGGAAAATTCGTTTATAGGGGGAGATAGGGAATACGAGGGCTGATGCTATGCTAGACAGGGGTTGAATGAGAGAAATGCGTTTATATGGGAGGGATAGGGAATACGAGGGACCGATGCTAGGCCAGACAGGGGTTGAAGGAGGGAAATGCCTTTATATGTGAGAGACGAGGAAAACGGAGAGAGAGAGAGAGATCCTACGCTAGGAGAGAATTGAAGGAGGGTGAAATGCGTTTATATGTGAGAGGTAGGGAAAATTATGATAGGTGTTAGCGAACCTAACTGTTGCAAGTGTAATGCCATATGCTGAAACGAGGAGTTGGATCAGGAAAGCGATGGAAATGCATGACAAATAATAATAAAAAAGAATGAAGGTATGCTTTTACATCATGTTTTTATTCATTAAAATATCCTTACATTCCTAATGACAAAAGAAATTCTTACAATGATTAGTTTAAAATATAAGCTGCATCACATGAGTCTGAGGCTTGTATGTAAATACTTTATCATGACTTATTAAACAATACAATGAGGTCTGTGCAGGGATATTTGCACTAGCTTGAATTTCTATTCTGATGCCGTCAGCACCATTTACAACTTCCTCTGGCTGATGCGAGCAATCTATAACAAATATAGGAGCAAATTTAAGAAAATCTTTTCTCTTCAATAAAGGGTAATTCTCTTTTTCATAATAAGGGTTTTAAACCTTGAGTGCACGTCATACAATGATGCAAATCTCGAGTTACCAAAGTCCAAATTCATGTCAAGATAGGGATAACATTCACTATTAAGATAAAGTCTCAAATTAGTTATCTTACAATGACCAAAAAGGGAACAATCTTTAGATGCATTATTCGATCTTAAATCTGAGCACCCAAAAAGACAAATCGCGGATTCTCCATTTTTGACGTGGTGACGACATTCCAGGTGAATGATTTAGTTAGCGGCACAGCAGGCTGAGTATGCAGATCCATTATCCTAAATGGGAGATACAGCGCCTTGTCCTGGAGAAGACATGGACATTGTGAATGCAGTAAATGGAGCCTTAAACGCTAGAGTACTGCTTTCGATGCTTCTGGGATTTGCAGACGACCATAAGGAACTCATACTCAATAGCAAGTTTGAGTTGGTGCTGATTAGATCCAAGGACTCTAAAAACTGTATTATAGCACCTTAGGGTGAAGAGAATGCAACCGTTAAACCTGTGCGAATCGAGTGGAGAATGCCTGTGATTCGACTTTCTGATGCTGAAGTTTGGTGCATATATAGGGTCTTTCAACAAGAGTGTTTTATCTTTGAACTTAAATAAAACACGTTCTATAAATGATAGAGGTTTATTTTCTTTTTTATTTTGGAACATAATTAATGTCATTACGTGTGGCAGAGAACATCAGTTAAGTGACCGCCGCGACTTCGTTAGGTTGCGCGTATACGGTTGATCCAATTTTCAATGACAGAAGAACGTAAATTAGGTCCAACATCACGAATAACACGCGTTATTCATAAGATCATTTATTGTTTCTGGCTTGTTGACATAAACACGAGTTTTAACTTAACCCTACAAGAAGTAATCCAACGGCGTTAAATCACATGACCTCGGGGAAGAGTTAACATAACCTCCACGGGAAATGATGAAACCTCTGAACTTCTCCTTTAAAAGATCGATTGTTTCGAGAGCAGTATGGCATGTGGCACAATCTTGCTGGAACCAGATGTTTCTGATATCCATACCATCCAATTGAGACCAAAAATAGTCCCTTATAAGAGCCCGGAATCTTTCTCCATTGACAGTTAGATCTTCTCCATCTTCATCTTGGAAAAAAATATGGACCAATGATTCCACCATACCAAAATCCACACCACACAGTAACCTTTTGGGGATAAAGTGGTCGTTCTTGAATTTGCATTGGATTGTGATTGCTCCAATAGCGGCAATTTTGTTTGTTAATACAATCATCCATCCAAAAGTGGCTTCGTCGCTGAAGATGATTTTTCGACAAAAATCAGGGTCAGCTTCAAATTGCTCCATAGCCCAGTCAGCGAATACACGGCGCAACCTATGGTTGTTGGGCTTTAGTTCTTGAGTTAACACCATTTTTAAGCGTGAAACTTCAAGCCCAGATGTAGAATTCGCCAAGTTGTGGTCTGCGAAACCCCCAATTCTTGCGCTCGACGAGCAATTGATTTGTTTCCGTTCTCGCGCACATTTCACGAACGGCGCCTATGTTTTCGTTGGAGCGCTTACGTCGATTACGTACAGGCATTTTTTGATCACTGACAGAACCACTTCTTTCAAATTTATCGATCAAGTGCCGAATTGCTCTCTCGCAGGGACGATTATGCACACCGTAAACTTCACGCAATACACGGAAGGTTTGGCGAACAGATGATCCATTTTGATAATAAATTTTCACAGTTTCTACGCGTTACTGAATGCTTTTGCGTTCCATGGCTGTTTGTGAATAACAACTGTAACCACATGAAAAAAATGACTGCTGTAACTCAATAACAACGGCAGTTATCACATGTTAAAGATAGGACACTCTTGTTGAAAGACCCTTTATGTGTTTCCTAAATATGTTACAAAACTACATAATTGGAATTTTAGAAGTATATAATATAAATGTTCAAATATTTTAATATTTTCAACATTTTCAGCACTAAAATATTTCTTACGATGCAATTACTTTAAGTCATCACAGTGAAGTTTCCGAAATTTCAGTAATACATGCTACCTAAACATTTGCTATACAATACATACTATAATGCGCATATGTTGTGCCACAAAGCTCACCAAAGTTGATAAGCATTGTTTTTGTAAAAATTTTAATATTCAAATCTGTGGCTATCTTAAAATTTATTATTTAGAAAACACGCTTTCTAAATGGAAAAGGAATGTAAATCTGAAACTTCAAAAAATAATGAAAACTCCTATAAGGAGTGATATTCATAACGCTAGTCTGCATGATATCGAACGGCTAAAAACTAATAAGTGATTCTGATTCACTTTTTTATGCTGATTTCAGAACTGTTTTTAGTTTTTTCTATCACTTACAGTTTTTTCACAATTTCACTTCATAGATATAGAGTTGAGTCAGTAGATGATGAGTATTGTCGGAGGGAAATTTATCACTTCTTGGAAGGAAATTTCTCAACACAAACTTGTAAGTCTTTAGGTTGTTACACCTGTAGATGCTGGTTGCTATTTGCAATTTAGGCATTGTTGTTAATATCAGAGGCTTGCATTACCAGTGCTATATCGTGATTGAAGTTATAAATACATTATGTCTACACGCAAGTGTGTGAACAATCCAAATGTTTTCTGCTACATTTGTGGAAATTATACAGTACTTCAGCAGAGAACTAATATAACAGACTTTGTGAAAAAAGTGTATCATGCTTATTTTAAAATGAAACTTGGTGACCAAGACAAGGCCTGGGCTCCAAAGACAGTTTGCCGCTATTGTGTTGAGAGGTTAAGACTGTGGATAAAAGGAAAGAAATCATGCATGGCAGTTGCAATTCCTATGTGTGGAGGGAAACTAAAGACCAACTTAAAGACTGTTATTTCTGTTTAGTTAATGTTCAGGGGTGCAGTTCGAAAAATAAGAAACACATTGTGTATCCAAGTATTCCTTCAGCCATCAGGCCAGTTCCACACGGAGAAGATCTGCCTGTTCCTCTTCCTCCAGCTGTTTTAAGAGAACTTGGAAGAAGATGGTGTTAAAAGTGAACCTCATGCAATCACCGAATACGATTCTGATGATGTCTACCGCCCTGAATACGACGTGACTGCACAACTGTTCTCTCAGAATGAACTAAATGATCTAGTACGAGATTTGAATATGTCTAATTAATCTGCAGAGTTACTAGGCTCCCGTCTTAAAGATAAGAATCTTCTGGAACCAGGAATACATTACTCATGGTACAGACACAGAGAACAAGAGCTAGTTCCTTTATTCTCACAGATCGAGTGCTTGGTTTACTGCAATAACATAAACGAGTTAATGCACTTTTATGACATTGAACATGATCCTACTCAGTGGAGACTGAGATTCATCAAAGAGGAGCCTGAAAGGCGTATTACTGCATAATGGGAATGTGTATGGGTCCATTCCTATCCACATTCAGTTGAAATGAAAGAGGCAGTTGGAAACATGATGTTACTTTTTAACAAGTATCCAATACGAGGAACACAAATGGCGTATCTACGGTGATTTCAAAGTTATTGAAATACTATTAGGACAAGCTGGGTTCACAAAAATGCCTTGTTTTCTGTGCGAATGGGACAGTCGGGCAAAGCAAAGACGTTGTAGTGTGAAAATATGGCCACAGCGGAGAAACTTGTTGCCTGGAACTAAAACATCCTCCACGAACCGCTTGTAGAGAGACAAAAGATATTGCTTCTGCCACTACACATAGGCTTGATGAAGCAATTTGTAAGGGCTCTACCACAGGATGGACCCTGCTTCAAGTACCTTTCCAAGAAATGTCCCTTCATTACACAAGACAAATTAAAGGCTGGAATTTTTGTTGGTCCTCAAATAAAGAAATTGATGGAGGATGGAGATTTTGAGAAGACAATGAATGAGAGAGAAACAGAAGTATGGGCCGCCTTCCGACCAGTTAGTTTACTGAAAACTTCTTAGGCAATAACAAATATCCTAATTACAAGACCATTGTCGAAACAATGTTGGAAAATTTCAAGAAGATGGGTTGTAACATGAGTGTAAAAGTGCACCTTTAGCATTTACATATCGACTACTTTCCAGAAAATCTGGGACATTATAGTGAAGAGTAGGGTGGACGTTTTCACCAAGATATTAAGAAAATGGAGAGGAGGTACCAGAGGAGATGGAATGACACTATGATGACCGACTACTGTTGGATGTTGAGGAGGGACAGTCATCTTCAAGGATCTGCAAGGAAGTCAAAGAAGAGACAGTTTGAAAAAAATAAATGAAGCACTTTGGCTTCTTGTTTTGTTAAAATGTAATCATGAAATAAATTAGGGGAGTTCTTGAGAGTATTCTTAAAATGTTTCTTGAATAAAAACGTACATTGTGTGAAATGATATTTGAATAATTTTCTACGTTCATTAGTAAAATTGTCAAAACATTATTTCTTATTTTGTGCAAAAACCTGACGTGATAGAAAAAAACGGAAGTTATTTCTGGAATCAGCATTTAAACTTGATTCAAGAACACCTACTTTTAAGAAATCATCTGACAAAAAGTTTTAAAATGCATACTAGTGTAATATATTCTAAAATTTAATTAAAAACAGGAATTCAAAAACAGCCTAAGATATATTCACCGAATATGGCATCAACAGTAATTAAAAATGCTGAGTAGTCAAAAATAAAAAACATCCAGTTGTGTACTTTAAATTTTGGAAAAAAACGGACCACTGCCCCTAATGCCGGTTATTTTATTAATTTGAGGGTAAGGTTAAGTGAAAACACGGTTTTTGTTCGTGTAAAATGCCAGTCATCGACTGTTTTAGAAGTATTTCCTAGTCCAAGGATAGTTGGAAACTTTCAATCACTTTGACTCCTTTTAACACGTCTATTAGATATGATTTTAATAAACCTGTATTAAAATCAATCTGCATGTTGTGCATAATTACTTCTTATAGAGTATTCGCGGGTGATAATTTAATGCACAATATGTTGGTAAGGAAAAACGAGTTTTACTTACTCAACAAGGATGAAAATAATATTCACACATTTTCTCCTGCTGCTCGGAGGAAGTGGGGTGAGAAAAACGGGCTAAAGTGAGTCGATAAGATCAGCCATGAATATGTATGAACTGGTAGGGCATGAGTGAGATAAAACGGTATTTATGCTAACTGCGTGTTACTCTTCTGTTATTGTATCTTTTCTTTCCTCTCCTTTATCAGTCACATCGAGGCTAGGCGTTGCAAACGTTCAGTATCCGAAGCATTATGGCTTGCTCGCTTTAGTTACATTCTTACTTTCTCTACTACGTATAGTAAGTATACGAAATATTGCATTTCACCCAAAAATTTTATACCGATTTCACTGGAAATAGATGTTTTGAGGCGCCCTGAATCCAAATAAAACATTTTTGAAAACATGCGTGTGTATGTGTGTGTGTGTGTGTGTGTGTCTGTATGTGAACAGCATAATTCAAAAATGAAAAGTCAGATAAATGTCAAACTTTGTATATGAGTTTAGTATTTTCCAAGAATGCGACACGAAGATTTTTAAATTATCCCGCCCCTGAGTACCCTTTACATGGAACACTTTTCGAAATTTTTTGTTTTTAAAAAGTGGCTCTTAACGATTTTGATTAAAATACCATATAGGAAAGATATTTACATAGCAAATAAAGTGCATATCTTGAATTTTCTGGGAATAACCTAGGAAGTCCTCTTCGTCCGGAAGGAATGTTGTATAATCTTGTATAAGCGATAGACGAAAACGTACCACACAAAAAATGTAGATCTCTTTAAAACACATAGTTTATTTAAAATACGGTTTTTGCGGCATAAACCGTTTCTGGGATATCCGTTGTTAAAGGTTCCAATTGTTCAATACTTCTCATCCTTTTAAAGTCCCTCAATTTTCAGCTGTTTCTCGTGATTACAAAAAAGATTATGGAATTTTAAGGCCAGCATATAGCGTAGAGTTCATTTGACTATCACTGTTCTCTTGGTATCCTAATGAAATGTGTAATGTAGCTATTTCAACAAACGTTTATTTGGATAAAAATGTAGTCGATAGAAAAATAAGCTTTAGTAAGAAGATTTTCTATACATACTAATAAACGATAGAATGTAGAGAAAGTCATGTGAACGTATCACATTAGATTTTCTTCATAGGTATTTTCTGTGGCTACTTTTGTATATTAGTTAATATTTTGGCGGCGCCTTGGCCGAATGGTTACACCACTCTCCTCCCACTAAGGCGGCCGGTTCGATTCCAGGAGTCCGTATGTGAGATTTGTGGTGGACGAAGCGGCGTCTGGGTGAGTTTTCTCCGGTTTCCCCAACACACATTCCACCGATTGCTCCATCATCACCTTTCCTTTCATCCATTACACCTTCATTTCATATAATTTTCTTGCTCACCCTCATGCCTGGCTATGGGCCGATCGCCCTTCCGGGTTCTGCATTCTCTGATTCGATGTTTGTCTGCTCCTCGGCAGGCTTCTACCCTAGGCAGAGGTGTAAGCACTACATACGAGGAGGATAAGCCGACTAAGTAAGTTAACAATTCTAAGTTGTTTTACTGATTATAGGGTTTTATTTGCTGTTTTTATGAAATATTATGTTTATGAATACATTTTGGATCTCAATGTTTTCACTTTCTCTACTGCCTTCCTGATAGAGGAAGCGTTGCATTCCATTCAAAAGTTTTAAATTCGGAAAGTCTCATTGAAGTAAAAAATCTGATGTGTTACACTCACATGACTTTCTCTACTCTTGTACAAAGTATTTTTACAAACGCTTATTCTCCATCTAGTTCATGTTAATCGAGATAAACATTTGCAGACTCTATCTTATTGCTAATTTTCTTGTAGATGTAAGGGGAAAATATATTTACAAGGGCAATATACAAAAACAGTAGCCTTTAAGCACATACTGTGCCAAATCCACCCTCCCAGGAGAAATATACACTACGCGACGGGCATGTATCAAAGGAACGCTGCCGAATGCGACAAAAAGACGTCCAGTGATCAACGTAGTAGTTCTGCAACTAGTTCACTACAAGAAGAAGAACCAGCACAAGTTTGGACTCACGTAGTAGGTCACGCCACGAGACCCATCGACTGCGCACGCGCAAAACATTCTCGATCTGCTCAACATCTGCTCCAACGTGCTGGGTAGCAGGACAAACCAGTCTGTCTTCACCGAGGGAAACAAGCAGGATCACGTCAGATAGAGGCATTCGGCACGGTACACAAAATTCTCTTTCGGCTAAATATATTTAAAATTCTGTTTGTAAATGGGTATCGGTAAAGATTTATCGTCGGATAGATATAATTATTCTTGGCGTTTAACTATTAATGTATAAATGTGAGAGCAGGAAGCAAATTGTGAAAAATTGTAATTGAATAATAAATATGGAAACTGTAAACTCTAAAATGAAATAGTGAATGAACAAGGGTTGATAATTGTAACCATTTGTGCGATATTCACGTGTTGAGTTATTAAAGTAAAGAATAGGTTGTTAATTATTTTTATGCATATATCTTCAAGCAATTATTCCTTGTACAATCCACGTAATCTTGGGTCAAAGTATTCGCTTCAAAATGGCAGCAGAGCGCATGGGGAATTTCGGTATGGCAGTTAAATAGTGACCGTATGCACGATTATATCCTAAATTTTAGGTGGATAATAGATAATTATTTGCAATTATTTCGATCTAATACGTTTACTTGATATTGCTTTCTGCTCTTTAGATAACATAGAATTACAAAATTTGGATTTATTACGTAAAGATGAATTGGGTTTTCATTTAATGGTTCGAGATTTACCGTTTGATAAATCAGATACTGTAGCTAATATATTGAAAACGTTAAAAGAAGCCGGAAATAGTACACTTAATGTAAATGCTTTTTCGAAACAAGAAACTTTAGAGTTAATTAACACTTCGGAGTTTCAATTACAAGAAATACAAAATTCAATTGGGGAACAAAGTACAGGTATTTCACAAGCTACATTACGCCGTTTTAAAGCACGGATGACATATTTGCAGGCTTCAATTATTTACTAGGTCGAAGCATACATCGGATATTAAAGCTCATTTACAAGAACTTGTTAATTATTATACGGAGTATATGGGGTCGCTTTTGGATAAAACAGTCGAATTGGGCTCGGATGTGGAACAAAATTTTTCATTAGGTGACAGAAATGTTGCAGCTTCAGAGGTATTAGATAGCCACATATCGACGATATCCTTTCGATCATTACAGTTAGATCATCCGGTACAAGGTTTAATAGAGAGAAACATTTTGTGGTAAATACGGCAGATCAGGCTGTGAATTTTTTACAATTCTTTCTTCAATTGCAGGACTTATGTCGACAATTTCGGATTGCAAAACACGATGTATATGTGTTATTACTAAATATTGTGGAAGGGAAAATAGTTTTTTTGGCTCGTAAGGCGCAAATGCAAAGGAGTTCATTATCGCAATTTCATATGTTCATACTGGAATTTTTCTTTCCTCCACGAGTTCGGATGCAATTGTTAATGCAGCATTATTATGCACCACAAGGAGAATTAGAAGAATTGCTTATCTTTATTGAAAGGGTTAAATTGTTTGCACGTGTTTTTCAAGTATCGGATTCCGAAGCAGAAGTCTGTAAATTGATTATTTCAGGGTTAAATGGGGTGACACGATTACAAGGTATATTGCATAAGCTACCAACTTCGTATAGTGAATTGGATGAAATGTTTATACTTTGGCAAACTTTAGCTCCATCAAGGGAACTTTTTCAGCAGCACTTATCCACGGCTTTACATTTTCAAACAGATACTAATCAGAATACAGATGATATAAGTGTGAAACCGGGAGTTTTAAGTACAGTTTCGGGAGCAGATGGTAGAAAATGCACATATTGTGGTAGAAGTGGACACTCTTTTCAATTTTGTTTCCAGCGTAATAAACCGAGACGTCCTTTATGACTAGAACACAAAAAGAATAAATTTACAGGGCAATCGTCGATTCAAGGCCGCCGAGATTTGCCATTACCAATGATAGAAATTTCTTGTTTTCGTAAGTGTACAATGGCTGTTATTGATTCCGGATCATCTTTAAGTATAATAGATAAATATTTTCTCGATAGTCTATTGCCGAAATGGTAGCGATTAATAAAAGAATCTACGATAAAAGGTATTACAATTTCAGGTTTGGAGTTCAATATTATTGGGTTAATAGATGTGCATATTAAAATGGCACGAGTTTTCGTGGAATATAATTTGTGTGGTGGTTCATAAATTACCGGTGAACCTTATTTTGGGTTGTCCATTTCTTAGAAATACACGGGCTGTACTGGATTTTCTTTTACTTACTTTGCATTTTCCGTTTGCACCGGAACGACAAACTCCCTTTGCTTTGTGATCAAACTCGTTTAGTCTAGCACCATCATTATCAATGCAAGTCGTTGACTTACATTCTCAATTATTACATCTTAAATCACAATATCGCCAACCTATTGTAGACATGGTGCACGAGTTTCAGGATGTTATTACAGATAAAATAGGCCGAGTAAAAGATTTTCTATAACATATTCAATTATTAGACACTACTTCAGTTCGTTCGTCGCCATATAGATGCACTCCTCCCAAAGTAGAAATATTAAAGACCAAAATTGAGCAACTTTTAAAAGCAGATATTATTGAACCTTCCAAGAGTTCATATTCGAGCCCGTGTTTTCTGGTTCCGAAACCGAATGGTGAATCTCGATTGGTGGTGGATTATCGTAAATTAAACCAAAATATTCAGGTAGATGCCATGCCTTTGCCAGAGCTTCATACGGCAGCTCATTATTTTCGAGAAGCAAAAGTTTTTACTACATTAGATCTTAATCAAGCGTATTATCAAATACCTTTGGATGAAGTGTCACGTCCCGTTACGGCTTTTTCAACTCCATGGGACTTATATCACTTCAAACGGGTCCCGTTTGGTTTATCAACGGGAGCACAGACTTTATCTCGTTTATTAAATAATATTTTGGGGCAATACAAGTTTCAGTTTGTATTTAATTATTTGGATGATTTAGTTATTTATTCTCCAGAAATCCAATCACATTTGCATCATTTAACGTTAGTCTTTCAATGTTTGCGTCAGGCTGGGTTAACAGTCGGTCCGTCCAAAATTAAATTTGCTGTAAATCAAATTTCCTTCCTTGGACATGTTGTTTCTCCTCAGGGAATATCTGTAGACCCAGAAAGAACTATGGCAATTCGGTGTTTTCCAGTTCCTTCATCAACTAAACGATTGGCATCGTTTTTGGGTATGGTGAATTTTTTTTTCTAAATTTATTCCAAATTTTGCTGAAATAGCCGAACCATTGAATGCTCTTCGACGAAAAGCCGTAAGATTTGAATGGACTTCAATTCATCAGAAAGCGTTTGACAAATTAAAGGAAGCTATAATGAATCCGCCAGTGTTGGCAATGCCAAATTTTGAAGAAGCTTTTATTCTTCAAACCGATGCTTCTAGATATGCTATTTCGGCGGTATTGCTTCAAGAGCTAGAAGGAGCGCGAAAGCCAATTTATTATATTTCGCGTTGTCTTTCGCAGACGGAAAGAAATTACTCGGTGTAAGAGTTAGAAGCTTTAGCAGTGCTTAGTGCTTGTGAAAAATTTCGTCCATTTTTGGAACATCGCACCTTCCATTTGGAATGTGATAACCAAGCTTTGACTTGGGTATTATCACATGCTAGGAAAACGGGGAAGCTAGCGCGTTGGGCTACCCGAATTGGGTCTTTTAAATTTACAGTCAAACATATTCCTAGCACTGAAAATGTTATAGCCGATGCACTTTCGCGCATGTTTGCTGAACCACCGGTAGAGGATAATCAGGTTATTGCACCACTTTTCTTATGTCCAAGCTTTTCAAAAGATTTCCCTACGCTGTTTACATCCTTGGAAGATCATCAACGTAAGGATGAAGTGTTGGGCCCTATTTGGGAACAGTGTAGCTTAGGTATTATTCCTAAAGGATATTATTTTAAGGATAATCTTTTGTATGCAACACTACCAAGGTCTAAATTGGTTGGGATATTGTTACCACGTTTGTTAGTACCGGTGGTTTTACAATATTTTCATACATCGCCACATGGTGCGCATTTAGGTGTATTTAAAACAAAACAGAAAATACGCACTTATTTTGTGTGGCGACAGATGTACACCGACATTAAGAACTATGTTTGCAAATGTGAGATATGTTTGAATGCTAAACCAGCGCAAAATACTCGAGTGGGTCATTTACATTCCAAGATATCGATGTATCCCATGGAGAGGGTATTTCTTGATTATGTGAGTCCGTTACCACGTTCTTCTAGCGGCAATACATACTTATTAGTCTTGGTAGATGCATTTTCAAAATTTACGTGGTTGTATCCGGTTCGGGCTCCAACAGCATTTACTACAACATTGGTTTTATCGCGTATATTTGCTTCTTTTGGTAATCCTCAAACACTGGTTACTGATAATGCATCTTATTTCCGGGCATACAATTTTCGTCCATTTTTGTTTGAAAGAGGAGTACATTTTGTGCGAACATCGCCTTATTATCCGCGACCATCATTAGCGGAACGTGTAAACAGAAATTTGAAGAGTATGTTGATTGCATTTCACTCAGACCATCATTATCAATGGGATAACTGGTGTGCCGAATTTCAGTTTGCTCTAAATACGGCAGTTCATGAAGCCCATCAGGTAACTCCTTTTTCACTAATGTTTCGTTTTCGACCTTCTTGTCCTTTGGTCAATCAGTGGAAATTGTCCGATTTATTCCCGGAGTCGGGAGATGTAAACAAAGATAGAGAAACTTGGTTAAATACTTTACAAAATTTACGTGCAGATCATGTGCGACGTGAGGTCCGATATAATCGTAACCGCAAGGAGAGTACATTTCAAATTGGGGATCTAGTGATGTTACAGGCACACCAGTTGAGTGATTCTAGTAAAAGATTTACACAGAAATTAGCCCCTCGGTATGTAGGACTTTTTCGGATAGTTAAGATAGTTAACCAAGTTTCAGTTCAACTTCAGGATTGTGTTACTGGGAAGATTACCACAGCTCATGTTACTCAATTAAAACCGGTACCTGGTACCGTGATGTAAATCCTCGCTCCCTCGCAGATAGGCAGCACCTTCTTATTAAATGGTCATCGTCGGCATAGCGGGTTCGCTTCCTCACAGCTGACGATGATTACTTAATGACGTGCTGCCTACTATATAGATAGACTTTTTATCGTTGTGAAAATTTTAAAGATAAAAATTGTTTTTTACATTTTTAGTTATTTTATCTATACATATATTGTAAAATTCATGTTTAACTTTCATCTTATTCATCTCATTGTATATTTATTTGTAAACTTCACCTGTTTTAAGGTGAAGTAACTAATGTAAGTCCAGTAATTACACTGAAACAAAAAAAAAAAGGAAATAAAACGCCTTATGCATAAAAGCAGGTTTTGATATATATTCTCATTGTTGCTGACAGAATATCAAATGCTGGCTTTTTTTAGGTTTATGTATTTTAATGCATTTTCTTCATTCTAGAGTTAAAATAATAAAATATGAATGCTTCTACACTCACATTTTACGTATATTTGGACATTGTTTTGTTATATAATGTACGTATGATATGTAAATCGAGTTGCATGCTTCTGTCTACTTCATTGCTTGGTCTTGTTTTACATATACCATATGGACGGTGGGAGCTGTGCCAGGTCAAGTGGATTGCGTGGGTTGGCCAGACGAGACTACAAATCATCATATCAACAGCGCACGTTCCTGTTCCCGTTCTACCCGTCGCCTCCGGGGGGGAGTATTGTGCCAAATCCACCCTCCCAGGAGAAATATACACTACGCGACGGGCATGTATCAAAGGAACGCTGCCGAATGCGACAAAAAGACGTCCAATGATCAACGTAGTAGTTCTGCAACTAGTTCACTACAAGAAGAAGAACCAGCACAAGTTTGGACTCACGTAGTAGGTCACGCCACGAGACCCATCGACTGCGCACGCGCAAAACATTCTCGATCTGCTCGACATCTGCTCCAACGTGCTGGGTAGCAGGACAAACCAGTCTGTCTTCACCGAGGGAAACAAGCAGGATCACGTCAGATAGAGGCATTCGGCACGGTACACAAAATTCTCTTTCGGCTAAATATATTTAAAATTCTGTTTGTAAATGGGTATCGGTAAAGATTTATCGTCGGATAGATATAATTATTCTTGGCGTTTAACTATTAATGTATAAATGTGAGAGCAGGAAGCAAATTGTGAAAAATTGTAATTGAATAATAAATATGGAAACTGTAAACTCTAAAATGAAATAGTGAATGAACAAGGGTTGATAGGTAATTGTAACCATTTGTGTGATATTCACGTGTTGAGTTATTAAAGTAAAGAATAGGTTGTTAATTATTTTTATGCATATATCTTCAAGCCATTATTCCTTGTACAATCCATGTAATCTTGGGCCAAAGTATTCGCTTCAATACATATCTCTTAATAGCTGGTTGCTAGGTGCAGCACCATTCCCTTTGCCACAGATTATAACTCTTTGCATATCCCAGACAAAAAAAAAATGAATAACGAATTCCCATTTGAGAAAATAAGTATTGAAAAATTTAAGGGAATAACAAGCAATATCTCGAAAATGGTTCACTCAACAAAACAAATGTATGACATAAATTGTGCATTTTAACGCGATCTACATTTTTTGTGTAGTAAAATTTTGTCTATCTCTTATGGTTTACCAGTTATGTAAAAGTCGTTCACAATAAAGAATACTTTTGGGAACATTCCCAGAAAATTCGAGATATACATTTTATTTATCTTAAAAATATCTTCGTTATTCATTTTTTTTATGTCCTGGACATGCAAAGAGAATGGAATGCGCCACATAGCAACCAGCTTAAAATATTTGACTATCGCTTAAAAACTACCATATTCCCCTTGCATCTACAAGAAAATTACCAATAATATCGACATCTCGATTAACATGAAGCATATGGAGAATAGGCGTTTGTAAAAATAGATTGTACAAGAGTAGAGAAAGTCATGTGAGTGTAACATATCAGATTTTTTTGGTTATGTCGCAATCTCCCTCTCACATAAATACACATACAAGCACATGCTTTTTTTTAAATGTATTTTTACCTTCTCCACTGCGTATAGTACGTACCGAGCTGGATGGCTCAGGCATGTGATCCGTTCGGGAGATCCCGGAATCGATCCCCGGCGACCGCCCACTCTGGCCCATGGGTTTTCGTGATTCCCCGTGTCGCCCCCCCCCCAGGGACCTATTATGGTAGGTACGGAATAGCAGTTCCCGGGATCCCGAGCCATACAAACGATTGGGTTCCTCCAAGAGGTGAAAGGGGTTATGCCAAAAGCCCAATCAACTTTGGTCCACAAGTGTGTTTGACCAGCTATGAGTTACCTCCCTGAACACAGTCTGACGGATACCGTTGCGCGTGACAGAGGAGGGGTGTCGCAAGGTTTGACTGGGTAACGCGCAATTTCCAGCCCCTGAGTATCATGTGTGTGATCATTCATGATCGTATCCGCTGATAAAAGACAGTCCCAGGGAGGGGCCATTGCATGAGCTGTTGCACTCCTGAAGGCCATTGGGTTCCTCTGTCTATGAATTGGGAGGTGAGACCCTAAGGTGAGCAAGGCCCAGACTAGGACTCTCACCTAAAGAGGGGTGGCGCGCAGGACGTGAGCATGCCATCGGAGACATTTGAAATCGTGGAGGAGTTTTTTGCCATGGAAAAACAACAATGTGAAATGGAAAAGAAGTAATCGAGTGTTGTGGTCCTCACTACTGCGTAATTAATCGAACAGAGGAAGGGAAAGAGTTTACATCGGTGAACCCTTCTATATTTCAAAAGGGTCTCAATAAAATTGCTGGTCCGGTCAAGGCGTGCATTAGAAGTCGCAGTGGTAAACTCCTGGTTGAAGCTAATTCAACGTACCAGGCAGCGATTTTCTTAAAATCAAGTATGTTAGCCAGCTATCCGATCCGTGCCAAAATGCACAAGATCTTGAACTCTTCGCACGGAGTTGTAAACACCCGTGCATTAGATGGTATGTCCAATGAGGAGAATCAAGAAAATCTGGAAGAACAAGGGGTGACATCCGTGACCGGGTTCAAGGGAAAGAAGGAGGTAAATTTGTGCCCTAGTGCCCTGTTCCTTACCCTTCATCGGGTAGATCTCCCTCAAAGGATTAAGGTGGTGTATGAAGTCACTGAATTAGTCCATATACACCGAAACCGCCCAGATGCTATAAATGTCAGCGCTTTGGACACACTAGCGAATTTTGTAACGCGAATCCACCTGCACTAACTGTAGAGACAATTCTCACGATGGCGGTTTGCACAACGTGTAGAATTTCTGTCCGCTTACAGTGGCCGAATTTTAATCTACACCAACGGATCTAAGTGCACCAGCGGTGTTGGATGTGCTTACATTCATGGAACCGAACTCTATACGTTCGGTTTTTATGATGGCACATCCATGTATAGTGCAGAGATGTGTGCCATATACCGAGCTATTTTGTATGTGCGCCGTCGAAAATTGGGAGACTGTCTCATTTTGAGTGATTCCCTCAGTACACTTCAGAGCCTTCGTGAACTGGACAACTACCACCCCATTGTTCAGCGAATTCAGGATGCCCTCCATGTTTTATACGCTTCTTGCATTAATGTGGAGTGTGCTTGGATACCCGGTCATGTTTGCTTTCCGGGGAATGAACTTGCTGATTTGGCAGCTAAGGTGGCAGCCACAGAACCCAGTGTTACGGTACCTCGGGTAACGTCAGAAGACTTTAGGCTTGTTGTACGGAGTGCGGTTCTCTCGTGCTGGCACGAGGAGTGGTTAGCTCTACGTGGAAATAAGCTTAGATTAGTGAAGGGCATTCCGATAAACTAGGTAACTTCCTTTCGCGTATCTCGTCGTTAGAGGTGATTTTGGCTCGGTTACGTATTGGCCACTGCAATTTTACACACGGTTATCGTGACTCTGCTCCTACTTGTCCGCTTTTTAGCGAAGATCTTTCGGTCCGTCACATGTTGCTAGAGTGTATTGCTCTATCACATCTTCGGGACACTGCAACTGCTGGCCAGTCTTGCAGAGGACTTAACTGATGACAAACGAGCGGTTGATGGGATTTTTAGTTTTATGTCAAAGGTACTATTTCCAAATGCAGATTTAGTCATCTTGAGGGATGTGTTTCATATTTCTCGGTTTGGTTTTATATACTTATTTCTCACTTGTGCTTTGTCTTTTAATTTGATATTTATCTCTGGCTTTTGCTATGATTTTTATATTCGTGCTTGTCTCTGGCCTTTGCATGATATTTTGTACTGATCTTTATCTCTGGCCTTTGCCATGATCCGTTTTACAAGGGCGCTAATGACCTAGCAGTTGAGCGTCCTAAACTCAAATCATCATCATCATCATCCCTCAAAGCCTTAAATCGGGGTATGAAGTCATTGAGGTTAGGCCATATATACCATATCCGCTGAGATGCTATAAGTGCCAGTGCTTTGAACACATTAGCGAATTTTGTAACGGTGGGTCTACGTGCGTTAACTGTGGGGACAGCTCTCACGATGGAGCATGTGAATCCGCTCCAACGTGCGTTAAATGCAGCGGTGAACACCCATCAAGTTCTCGAGAATGCCCCCATTTTACAGCGGAAAGAGCGATCCAGTAGATCTGGGCTAGGGAGAAGGTGTCTTTCTCGGAAGACCGGAAACCTCTGCGTGTACGACAACCTTCTTTTCCGAAGTCCGGTACCAATAGCTAAGATGCAGATAAAGCGGTACCGAGACGGGAAATCGCAACTCAGACCAGCGATATCAACGGGGCCATCATTTCCGAAAAGAATCTCGTAGCTAGAACGCAGTAAAAGCCTTTAAAGTCAACACCGACGATACCAATATCTGCCAAGTCCACTACTCAAAAGGCCACATCGGTAAAATTACCATCAAACTCCTCGGCCGCAACCAGCAAGAATATCAAACCCTAATACACATAGCAGCGCCAAAGAACTTCTGGACCAGCTATGAAATAATGGACTTCCTAAAAGAAAATGGTAAGCCTTTATCCAAAACATCTAAAGGCAGGAAAAGCCCAGGAGCATCTCCTAGGAGATCTTCTTCTGAGGAATCTTCTGGAAGGGCCTTGGATTGGCGATCTACAGCTTCACTTATCTCCACTTCCGATCGGCATGAGGTTCTTGAACCGAAGTTTTCAATTGGAAAGGGGTTTTGTCGCGTGGAGGAGATGGAGCAGGAGGATTCTGCCCGGACTGTCAGAACGACAGTGAAATAGATGCAGGATCCTTGTTCCGTTAAACCTGCTAACTCGTCAACGAAAAAGGGCAAATTGATTCGACCAACGTCATCCTCAAGACAGTAGACTGTTATAATTGAGAACTTATGACATTATGAATACATTGCCTATCCTACAATGGAATATTTGTGGAATTAGTACACATCGACCACAAGTTGAACTTTTACTCAACAAGAATAATTTTTTGGTCGTATGTTTACAAGAGACTCAGCTCCGTCCGCAAGATAGATTTGAAGTCAAGCGGTATACCCCAGTGCGGTGTGATCTTTCATCTGAAGAGGGTATTCTTACGCACGGGGACACTATGATGCTCAACATACATGCTGTATTTGTGGAATCTGTATCCATACAGTCTGATATCCCAGTCAGTGGCTATAGGGATTAAACTGTCATCCCTCCGATTACCATTTGTAGCATTTATTTGCCTCCACCCGATGACCTCTCGCTCACGGATTTAGAAGATCTACTTTCTCAGCTACGAACGCCTTTTCTGTTGGTGGAGACGTTAGTGCCCATCACACTTTTTGGGACTCATCTCGGACTTGTGCGAGAATTAAATTAGTTGCCGACATTTTGGACAATTATAAAAAAGCTCTTCTGAATGCCAGAGAGGCTGGATTTCTCTCAGATTCCTTAAACTTTTTTTCACACCTTGATATTGCACTTTATTCACCATAGTTAGCAGCTTCCTTGCAATGGAATGTCGTCTTTGATTTACACTCTAGTGATCACTTTCCATGTCTTATTAGTTGTGCCATTTTCTCCCCTTCTGCAAGTTTGAACTACGCCCATAGTATCAGAAAGGCATATTCAAGACGGCGCGGGTTGGACGTCGGAGTATGTCATTGGCGAATAAAGTCGCCAATAGTGAGACGGCGGCAGCACAACGGAGGAAATGAGAACCATTCATCTTCTCCTAGCTTGAGTGACTTGACACGAGACAGAAGACGAGGAGACTCTGACAGGCACGCCTACCGGTAGCACGCAAATACGAAATGTGAGTCAAGGTGCACTATTTTTTCGGACTATTCAACATTTTCTAATCAACAGCTTTGGTGAGTAACCTTCCAAAATTAATTAACTTGAAGTGTTAGGTAGACAGGGGGAAGCAGACAAGGGGAGATGGCTGTAACGTTCTCTGATATGAAATAAATAAATTTTGTTACGTTGGGGCAAAACAAGATTCAAACGCTGACTGTATACAGTGATAATCTATAATGTTAAAATACATTTAAAAATTGTGAGGGAGTCAATATATATTGTATTTCGTTAACCATGCAATAATTACCGGAAGATAGAATGTTTCTTTGGCTTGTTAAATATATAGCATTTTGCGAATGAATAAAGTCGTGTAATAATATGCCAAGTACTGTGTTACGCGAGAAGGTAGTCACAATTACCAAGTAATTACAATGTGACAGAGGCATTTATATTACTGGAAAGCAGTTATAATGGAAGAAATAAAGTAGGAAAAGAGGTATTCCCATTTTTTGTTGCAAATTATTCCTACCTATACCAAGTAAGCGAATTCCTTATACTGAGCATCCTTCACATTTTTACATACATATATAACTGGGTTATGGGTTAGGTAGTAATAAATAAAAGTAACATAGTATATTAATACTAGATATATTTTCCACCCGTTTACCTAGATGGCGCTGGATCAAGCCAACTGGAACCTTTACTCCCAGTTGGCTGTGTTTAGGGTTTTTAATTTTGTGTCAAAGGTAAATTTGAAAATGCGGATTTAGTGATGTTAATAGCAGGTATTTTATACTTTTCGATTTAGTTTTATATGCTGATATTTATTTTGACTTGTGCTATGATTTTTACATTGTTCTTTATCTCTGACTTTTGCTACGATTTTTATATTCATATTTATCTCTGGTCTTTGCCACGATATTTTTTACTGATCTTTATCTCTGGCCTTCGAAATGATTCGTTTTACAAGGGCATTAATGACATAGCAGTTGATCGTCCTTAAACACAAATCATAATCATCATCATCACATCGTCGCTATCCTGATCTGGTCGTCCTTCCGTTTTCTACTCTCATCCCTCCCTCTGAGGGGTCACTTGGAAGCACAATGAGCCTACTAGCCTGCGTTTGGTGCTCTGCCCCGGTTCCGGGAGCCCCTCTGTGATAGTACCTTTACCATGACGTATACCATCTAGGGGAAGTATTGTATTCCACGCAAAAATTCAATGTAGAGATTTCAGCGGAAATGCATGCTTTTAGGCCCTCTGAATTCAAAAACAGCATTTTTAGAGAAAAGGTCCCCATGTATGTGTACGTTGTGTGTGTGTGTGTGTCTGTGAACAGCATAATTCAAACTCTAAAAGTCGGATAAAGGTTTAACACCTTCCAGGAATGCAACTCTAAGACTTTCAAGAAAATTCCCCCCACTGCAGATTACCCTTTAGATAGAACATTTTTCGAAAATCGTTTTTGTCTTTCTCAAAAACGGCTCTAACGATTTTGATAAAAAATACCATAAGTTTGATATCTTTATGGCAAATGAAATATATATCTTAAATTTTCTGGGAATGTCCCCAAAAATCCTCTTCATTCCGAATGACTTACATAACTGGTAAACCGTAACAGATAGACAAAAGTTTACTTGTGAAAAAATGTAGATCTCGTTAAAATATACAATTTATGTCACATACATTTCCGAGATATTTCTTCTCCTTCTTTTTAATTTTTCAATACCTATACTTTTTCTCAAATAGGAATTCTTTATTCGTTTTTTTATGTCATGGACATGCAAAGAGAATGGAATGCTCCACATAGCAACCAGCTCTCAAATGATTTGACTATCGCTTAAAGCTTTCCATATTCCCCATGCACCTACAAGAAAATTAACAATAAGATACTTTCTGCAAATGTTTATCTTTAATAACATGAAGTAGATGGAGAATAAGCGTTTGTAAAAGAGTAGAAAGTCGTGTGAGTGCAAGACATTAGATGTTTTCTTTCTTTCCAAAACTCGTATGGTGTGAAATTCCGATATCGAATTTCTGCTTGGAATACAATAAGATAAGTGTTAGAGAACGCAAAAAGAAATAGCTGGAGGATAACGAACTTGATATTTAATTCCAACATCTTTCAAGGATGCGAGCCAAAATTTTCCTGAAATTGCTACTCACTAAACAGCTCTTTATTCTTTTACAGGGAAACTGTTTGTTGGTTATTTTATGTTTTCAGTCAAATCAGAAAATGCATTTTTGTGCATATTTTTCTCATGTCTAGTTTTATCGTGATATCTCAAGTTTTCAAAATGCTTAAAGTGAAACCTGTTTTTACTTTCTCTGTAGCGTACCTTTGTAGAGAAAGTATTGCATTCCAGACAAGACTTTCATATTCAGATTGAAACACTTTTGCAAAAAGTCCTGTTCTTGTGTGTGTGTGTGTGTGTGTGTGTGTGTTTGTATGTCTCTATATCTCTGACTCGGATTGTGAACAGGTAACTCACAAAGGAAAAGCTGAAAAAAGCAACAGTTCCTGAGTAAGTCACACTCTTTTAAGGAATGCAATGAAAATACTTTCAGGTAAATCCCTTCTGTCCAAAGAGCTCTTTAAGTGGAAAATATTATTCTGTTTTTTATTTTCTCAAGTATAGTTCGCGGCTCTTGTACAGAGAAACCGTTTTTCGATTCCCGGTTTTATGATTGCGATTTTCAGTCGCCTATTTCCAAGCCGTTATCTCCGTTGTGAGGAGAGCGGTGCTGTCGTGCTGCCGCGAGGAGCGGTTAGCTCTCCGCGGAAACAAGTTTAGGGTAGTTAAGGACATTCCGATAAACTGGGTAACTTCCTCTCGCGTATCTCGTCGGGAGGAAGTGATTTTGGCTCGGTTGCGTATTGGTCGCTGCAGTTTTACGCTTAGTTATCTTTTTAAGGGTGACCCTGCTCCCATTTGTCCACAAGGTCTTTCGTCCGTCACGTGTTGCTAGAGTGTATTGCTCTAGCGCATCTTCGGAACTTTCTGCAACTGCCAGACAGTCTTGCAGAAATCTTAACGAATGATAAGCAAGCGGTTGATAGGATTTTTAATTTTGTTTCGAAAGTAAATTCCTAAATGCGGATTTAGTCACCTTAATAAAAGGTGTTTCATACTGATCGGTTTAGTTTTATATATCTATATTTATGTATGATTTGTGCTATGTTTTATATTGATATTTATCTCTGGCTTTTGCTTTGATTTTATTTTTTTTATTCGGGTTTATCTGTGGCCTTTGCCATGAAATTTTCTACTGAACTTTAGCTCAGGCCTTTGCCGTGATCTGTTTTAGAAGGGCGCCAATGACCTAAAAGTTGAGTGCCCTTAAACTAAACAATCCAATCCAAGCCGTTATCTCTGTGGAGTATTCCATGGGCCAACTGATTCGTAGCACACAATTTACATCGCCGTCGTAGTCATACTACCATCGGGGGAAATGGTAGCCAGCTAATAAATAGGTCCAGTCATCACTTGGTGGGATGAGGTCTAAAAGGTTATATGGGGCGCCTTAGGATTAATATTTTCTAAAACGGTATTTGTAATGATTTTTATTAAAATAGCATAGGTTAGATATTTTGATTAACGATTGCAAACGAGTATCTTAATTTTATTGTAAATTTCCCTGAAGTATTCTTCATCCTTATTGAATTTTCTGTATCTGATAAACCATAAATGTAGAAAAACACACAAACACATGTGAAATATGGGATATACAACGAACCCTGAAAACCAACATACCAGAATAACCAGACTACTATAAGTTCACTTCCGGAGATTTCCTAATCATATGTGTGAAACAAAAATTAAATTGCAATGTTGAAATAAACATTATTTTAATTTTTTGACTTATTTTTATCCATGCTATTCCGGAATTTATTTTAAGTAGAGGATTATAATTTTATTACAAATGCAACATTTTATTTAATCAGTCAAAATAAAGAAAATAGGAGTTGCTCGGATGGTATTTGGGGTTTTAAAGTTTTCTCTTTACATCTAAAGAAACTCAATTGAAAATTTCGCCTAAATTTTAAAATAAATCTGAATATTTCAACGTATCTGATTATAAAGTATATGATTGTAGTGCAATGCAGTTAAGAAGCTAAGGAAATGAAGAATCTAAAATTTAGGCTTTGTAGCTTTAATGGTTTTTGCGGAAAAGCCTATTTCAACGCAATATCCACTCAAATTTAATTTAATGTATACTCACTTTAATCAACGATATTATGTTACCTACATCCCCAGTTTCCCATAACTTGTTAGTCAGCATTTATGGCATTGCAACCAGCAAAAGTAGTAAAGTTAAATTTCAGAGGTTTCTTTAAAAAAGAAGAAAATAAACGAAAAAACAAACCCCCAGCAATTATTTATATGATTATTTGAAGGATTAAATACTGAGAGCGTCCAACAAATTATGTGTATGCGAATTAGGAAGAATCACAAAATTATTTTCATCAAAAATGTAATTTCTTCCAGATGTGGTTTAAAGAGTTATATACAGAGTAAGTGAAAAAGAATGAAATAACTTTACGTAATTATTTTGAATACACCATTGAAGGTAGGAGAATTTAAGAGGCATTAAGATACTGCGCGACTCTCAACGTATTACTTACATCACAAAGATATGTCATCCAATGTGCACGTGTCACGCGGCATACATCCTGGCGGTAATGACTTCTTGCCAAACGCGACACAGAGTTTTCACGTCGATGGTTGCAATGCCAGTAACAACACATTGACGTATCAGTATGGGTATGATAGGGAGGGCAACATTGCTTTGCATTGCGACCTTCGGAGATCTATTGCGCATCCCAAATCTTATTATCATCGATGCAGAAGTCTGATGTCCATAATGGACTGAATCAGACTCTGTACCGTGGTGGTTGAAAGCTCCTCAAATTTTGGAAATTAAAATCTCTTTGGTGAGTAAATGTGGGCTCACGTACAATAGATTGGCAACTATCTCATCTGCCTGTTGGCATTCACCTGTCCCATTTTGTTAGCCTCTAACTCCCGAGATCGCGGATTCAAACCCGGCGGAGGAAGACGGATATTTTCGGGCGTAAAAATCTTTAGCATGGCTTCCTTCGGAAGGGAAGTAAAGCCGGTGGTCCCGTGTCGTAGATTTGCGGCACGTAAGAAAATCTCAAGTCTGATAAGGAGGCTCTGAGCAAGATTTCGGTCTTTGACGCCCAATATACAATGGGACGCTAAGGACCACAGCAGTTAGAGAGCGTCCATAAATAAAGAGCTTAATTTAATTTAAATCCCATTTTGTGCAGGTCTCCTCTACGCGACAGTGTCCTGTAGAGAGGTCCTTTTTCCATGAGAGCTTTCCCTGCTTAAGTTCAGCAGTACTAACGAGCTGCTTCTTCGAATCTCCATATGAGAGCTTTGGAGTGCCTGATCCCTACAGATGAGTTCCAGTATTTCTCGTGTTCCCTAAGCGCCAGTCTCTCATAGCCAACCGTCTCTTTCAGGCTAGGACTGATCCAGTAACAGGTTGCTCAGTTCCCCTCTTAGCAGCTTCATTTACTCTTTTTTCCAGAATTCCCAAGTGCTCCGTCATTCACTTCAGCTGAACTGAATTGTGGGGGGCTAGTGTCATGAGGGATTCGCGACATTGTAATACCAATTTGGACTTAATGAAGCGGTTATCGATGCTGATTATCTGAGAGTATATGAATCTGTCCATTACTATAGCATTCTCTTATCCTCTCCCAAATATTAACTCACTAAAACAGTCGAAATATTTACTTGAAATACCGTGGCATACTCGCCTGAGCTAAATGGTAGCCGGGTACTATTGACCCAAATCTGGTTTTAGTGTAATCAGTATACGAAATTGTGCCTTCATTTTCTTAAGGTTTAACCTGCCCTTCCCATTCACTGTGTTTAGGTTGAGAGACGTAAAATTTTCGTCAAACAAAAACCTTTGTTTACAAATGTCAGCCCCCATACTGGGTATTCTAAAAATATCTTTTTTCCTCAGGGTAGTTTGAAGTCATGTAAGTGCCCATCAAGAGTAACCTATGGAATCCTCCAAAGGCATCTGCCTCCGCCCATATGGATAAGTGGGCGAGTTCCAATGGCATTTCCATGGCTGTAGTGGGATAGTTCTCAAATCCCCTGTAATGGCAATGCAAAAAAACCCTTTATAACTTAGTTCAAATTTATATGTCTCAATTTAACACTTGGCCACCAATACAATGCAGCATAAGAGAAGAGGAATCTAAACATAGTGGTGTATATCCAATATATCACTTTGGGTTCTAATCCCCATGTGCTGCCAAATGGCTTCTACAGGCCCAAAAGACCGTGCAAGCTGTGACAACTAAGTGATCTAAATCGTCTTACCAAATCAACTTCTTGTCTAAAAGAAGACAAAAGAAGACTCGCGCTGACGTAACCCTGGTATATCTTTTAACAGGGGTGGCACGTACACAGCGTCCTTCATATACTCTCACAGAAGAAAAATCATAGGGTTTAAATCAGGTGATCTGGGTGGCTAACTGCGATATGTCAGGTTATTGGCAGTAGTACGACCAATCCTGAGATGAGGCAGATTCGTTCAAGCAATGCAAACTGAACGGAGATAACGAAGTGTTGCCCCGTCTTGTTGAAACGCGTAGTTCGTGGAGTCCTCACCTAGCTGCAGAATTACCTACTGCGAAAATATTCCATCCCAGTTGTAATGTCCTCATCGGTGAATAGTGGGCCATATACTTTGTGATATGGCGCAAAAATGACTTTCGGTGAATCCCGGACATGCTCAATGATATCATGTGAGTTACGTGTGCCCCATATGTTCACGTTATGGCGATTTACATTCCTGTTAAGATGGAATTTGCTTCACCTGAGAAAACTAGGCGGCCTACTAAATCTTCATTCTCCATGTCCAATCTGCACCTCCTCACAGAACTGGTGACGCCGGATCTTGTCATTTGGTTTCAGCGCTTGTACCAGCATCATTTTATATGCCTTGTAACACATCATACGGATATTTGAGGCAGCTGCAGCGCACGAATGCCTCCGCCCCAGGGTAGGTACGGGATTGGCGTTCCCGGGGTCCCGAGCCACACTCTCGATTGGGTTCCTCTAAGAGGTGAGAGGGCTTATGCCAAACGCCCAATCAAGTGTGGTCCACAACCGTGTTTGACCAACGTCTAGTTACCTCCCTGAACACACTCTGACGGGTACCGCTACGCGGGACGGAGGAGAGGAGTCGCAAGGGGTGACTGGGTAATGCGTAACTCCCAGGTCCTGAGTATCATGTAGAACTGTGTTCGTAACTGCTGATAAAGGTCAGTCCCGGGGAGGGTCCATTACATGAGCTGTTACACTCCTGAAGGTGATTGGGTCCCTCTATCTATGAATTGGGAGGTGAGACCCTAAGGTGAGCATGGTCCAGACCAGGACTCTCACCTAAGCTGGGATGGCGCCCAGGATATGAGTATAGCATCGGAGACGTTTGTAATGGTGGAGGATAAAATCGCTATGGATCCTAAAAATCCAAAACAAACACCAAGCTTAGTGTAAAAGGAGTAGTTGAGTCTTGTAGTCCTCGCTACTTGGTTGTTAATAGGACACAGGAAGGAAATTTACATCGGTGAACTCTTTTGTAGTTCAAAAGGATCTCGATAAGATTGCTGGTCCGGATAAGTGATGCATTAGATTGCACGCTCCTGGTTGAAGCGCATTTAGCAAACAGGCAGCAAAAATACTTAAAGCCAACATGCTAGGCAGCTATCCGGTTAAGTTTGAGATACACAGGACATTGAACTTCTCGCGCGGTGTGGTAAACACCCGTGCATTAGATGGCATGACCAATGAGCAGATTCAAGAAAATCTTGAAGAGTAAGGCATAACATCGGTAAATCGCAACCCAGACCAGCGATATAAACCGGGCCACTATCTCAGAAAAGACTCTTGTTGCCAGAACTCAGCCAGAACCTTTAAAATCCACACCAACAACACCAGTATCTCCCAAGTCCGCTATTCAAAAGACCACTTCGGTAAAATGAGCACCAAAACCGTCGACCTCAACCAACAAGACTAGCAAGACCATAATACATGAGGCATCGCCAAGGAAGTTCAGGACCAGCTGTGTAAGAACAGACTTCCTAAAAGAAAATAACAAGCCTTTATCCAGAACATCTAAAGGCAAGAAATGTTCACGAGCATCTCGAAGATCCTCATCTGAGGAATCTACTGGGAAGAACTCGGATCGGCGATCTACATCTTCGCCGATTTACACTTCCAACCGGTTCGAGTTTATCGAAACGAAGTTTTCAATTGGAAAGATGTCCTCCGCTGTGGAGATGGAGCAGGACGTTTCTGTCCGCACTGCCAGAACGATAGTTAAAAAGAGGCAGGATTCTTCCACCGTTAAAGTTACTAGCCCGTCACCGAAAAAGGCAAATAGATTCGACCACCTCTGTCCTCAAAGTAGTGGACTCTTAGTATTGAGAAATTATGCCATTATGCATACTCTGGCTATTCTACAATGGAACATCCGTGGAATTAGAACACATCAACCAGAGCTTGAGGTTTTGCTCAACAAGTATTAGTCTTTGGTCGTGTGTTTACAAAAGACTAAACTCCGTTCGCAAGACAGCCTTCAGCTTAGACAACATGCCCTAGCATGATGTGATCTCACACCGGAAGAGAGTATTCCTGCGTAGGGGGCACTATGATGCTCATCAGAGATGATATATTTGTGGAATCTGTATGCATACAGTCTGACATCCAGTCAGTGGCTGTAAGGATTAAAATGCCATCCATCCGATTTACCATCCATAAAATTTGCCTGCCTCCATCCGCTCATGGATTTAGAAGATCTAGTCTCTCAGTTACCTAGGGCTATTCCGTTGGTGGGAAACGTTAATGACCATCACCCTCTTTGGGGCTCACCTCGGGCTTGTGCGAGAGGTAAATTAATTGCTGATTTTTGGACAATAATAACCTAGCTCTTCTGAATACATGAGAGCCTATATTTCTCTCTGACTCCTACAACACTTTTTCACACTTTGATATGGCAGTTTGTTCATCACAGTTAGCAGTTTCTTTGCAATGCAGTGTCATCTCTGATTTACATTCTGGTGACCACTTTCCATGTTTTATTAGTCTCTTAACACAAGATATATGTTCCACACGCCTACCTAGATGGCGCTTAGATTAAGCGACTGCAATCATTACCCCAGTGGGCCGTGTTTTATTACAATGAGCACGATTGTGTGAATGTTTTGGTCCAACATCTCACAGAGAAAATTCTTTCTGCTGATGAGCAAGCTATTCCACTGTCGTCTGAGCATCCTCGTCGATTTCCGGTCCCTTGGAGGACGGAAGAGTGCCGAAATGACATTCGTGTTCGCAGGCGTGCTCTTAGGGTTTTCAAGCGTCGCCCCACACTGGATAACCTAATTGAATACAAGTAAATTCGTGCCAAGTCTAAATATATTTATTATAAAGGATAGCAAAAATCATCATGGAGCAAGTTTGTAGCTTCATTTAATCGAGATACACCTTTCCTTGTCATTTAGGATAAGTTAAAACGTGTGGCCGGAAAATCGACCCACATGACAATTGCCGGTCTTAAAACAGCGGCAGGAGCTGTTGATGCATTTGACGTGGCTAACACATTCGGCCGTGCTTTCGCTCAAGTATCTGGCTCAGATAACTATTCGCGCGAGCTCCTTCTCGTTAAGACTCAGGTTGAATCTCAAGGTTTCCTTTTTCGTTCAGGAAATGTTGAAGATTACAATCGGCGCCTCACCATGGTGGAGTTAGAACACGCTCTTTCATCTTCGCGGCTATCAGCACCAGGACCTGATCGTATCTACATACAAATGCTGCAACCAACCTTTTCCAGAAAATTGGCGGGAGGCCACTGTCATACCCATTTTGAAAGCTGGAAACGACCGTCTTCTCCCGTCCAGCTAGCGTCCTATTTCCTTCACCAGTTACGTTTGCAGGATGATGGAACGCATGGTCAATGGACGGTTGGTATGGTTGGAAACTCATAACGTGCTGACCAACACCCAGTGCGGTTTTCGGAGGCTCTGTTTAACAGTGGACCGCCTTGTGTCATTGTCGACTTATATCATGAACGGATTCATGAAAAACTGCCAAACCGTTGCGATATTTTTTGACCTCGAGAAGGCTTATGATAGGTATTGGCGAGCATGGATGCTACGTTCTCTAAACGCCTGGGATATACTTGGACGTTTACCATTGTTCATTCCGGGGTTAATGAAGGACCGCGTTTTCCGAGTAAGTGTCGACTCGGTTTTTATCGAACATTTTTGTTCAGGAGAACGGAGTACCTCAGGGATTAGTACTAAACGTTACACTGTTTGCTATAGCAATTAAATCTATCTGGAAATGTGTTACTCCAGGGGTATCGTCATGCTTATTCGTAGACGACTTTTTCGTTTATTGTACTTCGCTACGTACGTCGTATGCAGCAATGCTTAGATAATCTCCAAGATTGGTGTTCCAAAAACGTTTCTGAATCGAGAAGTCAATCAGCGTGAACTTCTGGCGCCGTAGGAGACGATTACCACCTTCGCTCCGATTCGGTCCAGATTTACTACCATTCGCAAATTCGACGAAGTTCCTGGGGTTGACGTTTGATAGGAAACTTACTGGTCATCGCATATAGCACAGTTGAAGGCGCGATGTGGTCGTTCTCCGAATATCTTGTGGATATTAAATGGAAAATCTTGGGGAGCGTATGGGACTATTTTGCTGCGACTGTATCGCGCACTGGTCCGATCAAAAATAGACTATGTGTGTATAATTTATTCATCAGCACAACCATCTGTGCTGAGGAGATTAGACGCAGTCCATAACCGGGGCATTCGAGTGGCTATTGCTACTTTCTCCATTAGCCCAGTTATTAGTCTTTACTCTGAATCTGCAGAAGCTCATTGCGTTTTTGGCGTGAAATCCTCTTGGGAAGTTATGGCTGTGTGCTTAAATGTATGCCTCAGCATCCAACGTTCGCTTCGTTTTCTCACACTGCGCTATACGAACATTATAGAAATAGCTCCATTAATCCAAGGCCTGCAGGTGTTCTTTTCCGGGAGCTTCTAAGAAAGCACGACATTGAAATACCGAGCATGTTTGCTAAGGGGGAGAGGGTGTGCCCCCTTGGTTATGTTCCACATCTCACGTAGATTTTGGAATGACGGTATACCGGAAGTCTATGATGCCTACGTTTAGCATCCGCACCTGTTTTTTGGGAATTTCCGTCCGGTTACAGTGACGGAATTTTGATTTACCCCGATGGATCTAAGAGCACCAACGGTGTTGGATGTGCTTATGTTCATGGAACCGAACCCTATACATTCGGTTTTAATGATAGCACATCCATTTATAGTTCAGTTGTATGCCATATACCGAGCCATTTTGCATGTGCGCCGTCTAAAATTGGGAGACTGTCTCATTTTGAGTGATTCCCTAAATTGCACTTCAGAGGCTTCGTGAACTGTACAACTACCACTCCATTGTTCAGCGAATCCAAGATACCCTGCGTGTTTTATACGCTTCTGGCGTTAACGTGGAGTGTGTTTGGATACTTAGTTACGTTGTCATTCTTGCAGAGGTCTTAGCAAATGACAAGAAAGCGATTGATAGGATTTTAAATTTTGTGTCAAGGGTAAATCTCCAAATGCGGATTTAGTTATCTTATTAGCCGATTTTTCATCGTGATCGGTTTAGTTTTTTTTATATATTTATGGATATTTATGACTAGTACTACTTTTATATTGATATTTATCTCTGGCATTTGCTTTGATTTTTTATTCAGTTTTATCTCTGGCCTTTGCCATGATATTTTGTACTGATCTTTATCTCTGGCCTTTGCCATGGGGCGTTTTATAAAGGCGCTAATGACCCAGCAGTTGACGCCCTTACACAAAACAAAACAAACAAATGAGTGCTTTGGTACGCGATCTTTGGTGAGCTTCTTGACAAAGCGTCTCTGATTTTGTTAATATTCGCGTTTAATACACGTAGCCGCCCTAAGCTCTTTCGTTTACACACAGAATCAGTCTCTTTAAACTGATGGTATCAACGATAGATTATCTTCCGAGATGGAGTAACTTTAATTATACGTTTGTGGAAATGTTGTACCGTTGCGATGCAATCTGTCTTAGCTAATTCCAAAACACAAAACGCGTTTTTCCGATCAGACACTGTTGTTTCACTAGCGCTCTTAGCGTAGTGCGGCAAGCACAACGTAGCGTGCTAATTATGAATAAAACTTTGAGAGTAGTGTTATATTTGGATGCCCCGTTCGTTCGGCTATCTTCATTAGCTAATCCAGAATAAATACGTAAGTTGTTTCATTCTTCTTGACTTGCCCTGTACTTACGTCAGCGAAACAAAATAAACCGTATAGCTAGCAAATACCCAAATTTTAAAAGCTTCTCTTTTAACAGAACAACAGGTAGATAGTTCTGGACTTTTTTTTCAAGCTATAATTTTTTTATGCTGTTAATCAAATTTGCCATTATTGTCAAATGGGGAAATAGGCATCATGAACAGTTTTCAGTTATTTTCATTCCTGTGGAAAAACAGGATTTGTACATATGATCTCTTTAAAGTTTTCCAGTGCTATGTACCAGGTGCATCCAGAAAGTAAGTTTCCCTATTTTTTTAAAACAAAGGAAACGTAGTTACATGATAAACGTATTGGCAACAGGTAGAGCAGTGTTTGAACTATTTTTCGACATGTTCACTGCAAGAAGTGAGACACTTGTCATATCGTGGGATCAACTTTTGTATTTGTCGTACCGCCTGTGAATGGAACCAGCGAGTGGCAGTCGTTTTCAGATAAACGTTGTGGTCAAAACGCTGACCGGAGGACAGACATTTGTTGCAAGAAAAGATGGAAATGTCTGGGAGCAAGATCAGGACTATATAATGGGTGATCAAACTGCTCCCAGCCGAACCCCTGCAGAACAGTTGCTGTGCGCCGAGCCCTATGTAGGCAAGAATTGTCATGGAGCAGCTCAACACCTGCAGTAAGCATTCCACGCCTCCTGTTTTGAATGATATGTCACAATTTCCGCAGTGTTTCACAGTAACGGTCAGCGTATACTGTTTCACCTTTGGGCAGGAAGTCAATGAACAGAATGCCCTTCCTATTCCCGAACACCCTTCACATCACTTTCTTCACCGACACAGTCTGTTTGAATTTCGTATTGACCGGAGATCCACTGTGACGCCAATGCACAGTGCGTTGCTTGGTTTCCGGGGTAAAGTACGAAATCCACGTCTAATCGCCGTGACGAACCTGTCGAGGAACTCGTCGCCGTCATCATGATACCGCTGCAGAAATGTTAGTGCTGCTCCTAAGCGTTTCATTTTGTGCTCGAGTGTCAGGTTTTTCGGCACCCACCTGGAACACCATTTTCTGAACAGCAGTTGCTTAGTGACAATTTCATACAAAAAGGATCACAATATCTGCGGAAAATAACTGCTCAGCTCCGTAATCGTGCAGCGATGGTTCTCCACGATGCGCTGCCGTATCAGCTCAACAAGGTCATCATTGATGAGGGACGGTTGCCCACTGCACTCTTCATTATGGACTCTTTGACCACTTTCGGAAAACTGCCTACACCAGCGACGCACCATCTGTTTGTTCATGATGTTCGGTCCGTAGACGTGGTAGAGCTGACGGTGAATTTCGATCGGTGCTATGTTTTGTGCAGCAAGGAACTTTATCATAGACCAAACCTCGCAGGTGGCGGGAGAAGGAATAAGAGCTGCCGCGCTAGTGGCACCAGGCGAGACCTGTCCGGTCGGCATAGGATTGATACGTCGTAGATTTGTTACGCATGCGCAATTTTTCCGGCTAAATACGTTTATTTTAATGGAAACAAAATCAGGAAACTTACTTTCTGGATGCGCCTCATATATCATTAGGGGTTATGTCAAAAGAAAGGGATAAAAATTGAGCCCTGTTCTTTCCTGTAGCATTCGACGAATTGTTTCAAACCGGAGGCATGCAAGCTATGTATGCTGTGACTGAATCCTGTTTGAAAAAGTAAATTATACTATTACGAGTTCTGTGGATGGTGTGGATTGCATAGCTCGTTGCATCCTGAAAGTATCGATTATTATTTTATGGCCAATGGGTTCCACTTATTCTCTATTTTTGTTGGAAATTATAAAACGTGTGACATCATTTTAATAGTATTTGGTTAGTATATCAGTTGTATTACATCTTATGTTTGAAATGCACATGTGAGAAATTGTACCTACAGTTAAAATGAGGGTAAAGGATAGTTTTGAAAGTGATTAGATAGCCTCTCTTAAAACGCAAATGTATAAAGATTTGTCCAGATCTGCTAGCGGTGTAAAATTATTTACAGCCAGAACAGGTATTAAATTTTGAAATTTTCGGTGATGTGTAAACGCTGGTGCCCCAAATGTTTCCCAGTACGGCCAAGTCGTTTGGGTGTGTGCTTAAGGGAATGGGATACAGATAGCTCTTGAATCCTGTAGAGTTAAAAGTACGCTTTAAATTTTTAAATTTGAAGATTTGGCTATAATTACTTTCTCTACTACTTATAGTAAGTAGTTGAAGTATTGCATTCCACCCAAGAATTGGATGGCGAGATTTCACTGGAACTACATGTTTTGAGGCGCCCTGAATCCAAATAAAGCATTTTTGGAAACATGTCCGTATGTGTGTCTATGAACAGCATAACTCAAAAACGAAAACTCACAGAAATACTAAACTTGGTGTTTAGGTTCAATATCTTCCAAAGATGCGACACTAGGATTTTTAAGAAAATCCTTCACACCAAACTACCCTTTACATGGAACATTTTTTTGAAATTTTTGTCTTTCTAAAAATGGCTCTAGCAATTTTGATTAAAATACCACGTATTAAAGATTTTTACATGACAAATAAAATATACAGGATGTTTCAGAAATACTTTACAAACAAAAAGTTCATATGGACTTATGTCCCATAATCCTTTTGTTTTCTGGTTAGGAGGTGTTCAACACAGTGGTACACTTATAATATACAAAACTCATAAGAAATGCTCGAAATGTCCTCCTCTTGCTTCTATGCATGCCTGTACTCGTCGAATCATGGAATGTCACACCCTCAAAAACTCCGGGATGGTGTCGAATGGTTTCGCAGGGTTCCGCTACACGTCGATGAAGCGTTTCTGCATCCAAGATGGCTGTTCCATAAACCAATGATTTAAGATGCCCCAGAGGTAAAAATTCACAGGATTGAGGTCCGGAGAACGTGCAGGCAATGGAACTGGTCCTCCTCTGCCTATCCATCGGTCATGGTAGATACCAGTCAAAGCATCTCGAGCAATGCGACTAAAATCTGCCGGAGCCCCATCATGCATAAACCACATGTTTTTTTCTTATTTGCAGGGGCACATCTTCGTGAAGTAAGTCGGGAAGAGTGTGCTGGATATAATCCCTATAGACAGCACCAGTAAGACGTGCTGGTAAAACGTATGGACCTACCAGACAGTCACCTACAATGCCAGCGCACACATTCAGACTAAACTGTTGCTGATGTCTAGCCTGAAGTACATCATAAGGACTACAGGGCACGATTATTTGCAAAAACACCTGCATAGAATTGATGTGGTTGATAGCCCAATTTGTCCCCTCTGCTTGCAAGAGGAAGACACTGCTGACCGTTTGGCCTCCTGCACTGCCCTGCAGACTGTTATAGTTGAAGATTCTGTGGAAGGAAGTTCACGGCTGTACTGGGAGGCAAGGCGTCGAATGGCAGACCAGCCAAGGACGGGCGTTGGCTGAAGAAGAAGAAGCATGAGGATTACGATCTGCCCATACATGTACGTTGTGGAAATTAGTAACTCCATCTCTCCCAAACGTTGCCTTGTCTGTAGACAAAACTGGCGAGACAAACAATGGATTGGCTGTTTGTGCTACAAACCATCGACAAAAGTTATCCCGTGGTGCATAATCGGCAGGCGAAAGGCCCTGCATACGTTGAATATGATATGAATACAGGAGCTGCTCGTGAAGTACCCTCCACAGCCAATTGTCTTGTACTGATACCTGGATCGCCTTCGACACACTTTAACATCTGTTCTTCGCGTTCCGGCGTACGAACAACTCTTGGTCTTCCTCGATCAATAGTCCGTGGTGCAACGGTTCCTGTCTCAGCAAGGCAACGATAAACAGTGACAAAGGTTGGATGACTCGGTTGTCTTCGGTCCGGAAACTCCATCTGATAGAGCCGTGCAGCCTCGCATCCATTACCATTCGCGCGACCATACATAAAAATCATGTCTGCTTGTTCACGAAATAAATATCCAGCCATGGTGGAACGAAACACGTGCAGTTAACTCACTACATGTACACAATTGAAATGTTGAAGACAGACTAATGACAAATGACAAACGTAAACAAGTCTCCATGGCAACACTTCGCCATCTACCGTCTGTAGTACAATGGGTCAACGCCTTCTATGAATGCATAGAGAAATGAAGTTTTGAGGTTGGCCCGAAGGCCGTTGAACTCACACTTTCATTGTGACAGTAATAACGCGAAAACCAAGGATTATGGGACATATATTCATATGAATGCCGGCGCCGTGGCCGAGTGGTTAGACCGCTCGCCTCCACCGAGGCGGCCCGGGTTCAATTCCAGGGACCTGCATGTGGGATTTGTGGTGGACGAAGCGGCGTCTGGGCAGGTTTTCTCCGGGTTCTCGGTTTCCCCCGCCATTCATTCCACCAACTGCTCCATCATCACCTTTCCTATCATCCATTTCACCAACATTTCGTTTCATCTACTTCCTTCATCCCATACCAGGCATCGGGCTGATCCCCCATCCTGGATGTTCTGTCTGATCCATGAGTGTCTGCTCCTCGACGGGCCTCTGACCCCAGGCACCCGCCTGTAAGTCCTGGGGGTGTAAGTCCTACATAAGAGGGTAAACAGATAATGAGTGAATGAATGTTCATATGAACTTTTTTCGTTCTTTTGGTGTGAGGAACCCATACCCGAAGTTTGTAAAAGTATTTCTTAAACATCCGGTATATCTTGAATTTTCTGGGAATAGTTTATGAAGTCCTCTTCATTCGGAGGCAGTTTCATGTAATCTAGTACAACTGGTAAATGTGATGCGATAGACAAAAACGTACTGCACAAAACATGTAGACCTGTTTAAAATGCACAACTAATTAAAATAAGTTTTTTATTGTGGCATAAGCCGTCTCCAAGATATCCATTATTAAAGGTTCGAATTGTTCATTTCTTGGTTATTCTAAATCCTTTCAACATTCAGTTGTTTCTCGCGATTACATGGAAACAGTATGAAATTTTAAGGCAGCATACAGCGTGTCCAGTTCTTAAACATTTGGCTTTCGCTATTCCCTTTGTATCTACAATGAAATGTACAATGCAGCTGTTTCTGCAAAGGTTTATTTAGATTAAATGTAGTAGATAGAAAAATAAGCTTGAGTAAGAATAATTTGTGTACCCATTAATGAACGATAGAAGGTAGGGAAAGTCATATGAATGTATCACACCAGCTTATTTTTTATGCATTCTTGAACATAAATTTAAGAAATTTTGGTTTATATCGCTCAAATTGCTTATATTTGTAGGTAAGAAGTTAAAAATAATATACGGAAGATTTTCTAAGACAGTCATAAACTTAAGTGTCCAGATGGATCAAATGATGCAGATATGTATATAGAGGTAGACAGGATAAGAGAAGTTTTGGATGATTTGTATAACCTACAATTTTTGCTGGATCACAAACGTAAGTGACCAAAGAATGATCCACATAAGTCAAACGATACAACTTAGCGGTTAAAAATATGAGTAGTAGTAGTAATGGTAGTAGTAGTAGTAGTAGTAGTAGTAGTAGTAGTAGTAGTAGTAGTAGTAGTAGTAGTAGTAGTAGTAGTAGTAGTTATTTTGAAAGTAATTTAGACTATACCTTTTGACCGGTCCTAAAGGTACAGAGACCAAAGTTTTGTCTAAATTGATGAAACATGGGAATGATGTAAATAAAGTGTCCGTAAGTTGGGATAGGTTTTGGAATTTAAGGCAGTCTGATGTTCATGAGCGTCTAATTTTGTTCGAAATATACTAAATAAATTCACTGATATCAACACACCGTAAAATTGGAAGAAAATTAAGTGATACGAACATAATACACCCACAATATTCCAAATATTAATTTCTAGCCTGTTCTTTATTCTTACGTTGAATGGCTTGCATATGTTGTATAAGCCACGCTGGCAATAAATACCAGAAACGTCCCTTGAAATTGACACTCAATGAATCTGGTGCAATTGTATAAGCCACGGTGACAATAAATACCAGAAACGTCCCTTGAAATTGACACTCAATGAATCTGGTGCAATTGTATAACGTGAAAATGAATGACCCCTCCCCTAGCTCCACTTAAACATTTTCGAAAATATGTGTCTTTGTCTATTTTTTCAACTGCTACACTTCATTGTTTTTATTGCCATTTGCTTTGTGTTTGCCTAGTTCAACTTCACCGGGAGTTCACTTCGTTCACACTATCACTTCACTCAGGCGAACTAGTTCAACTTTCTGTCACTTCACTTTCTTCGTGATGTAGCCTCCTCTTCCGGACGGTTCACTCATCGGGGAGTCGAACACAAGACCTCCAGAATCTCGCTCCGCAGTAGTGCTCGCTGCACGTTACTGCAGTCATCACCTGATCGCCCAGAGAATCGCACTATATCGCACCACAAACGCGCTCACCAACTCGCTCGCTCACTGTCCGACGCAACTCAACTAATTCACCGATTTGCACTGACTCAACTCGATTCGTTTGAGTGACTCCCGCGAGAGCGGTTGCTTATATAGTCAGTGGAATCCTTTCACAAGGTTATCGAAGGTTCTAGAACTATTTCCACGCACTTTCTGGAGGAGGGGGGAGAAGAAGCTTCCAGAAGATTCTACTTATCTGTCGATAGTGCGCCCGGTGTTTACGATGGCGAGCGGCAGTTGTCATTGTTTATTCCGACTGCCCGGCGCCGACTCGATAACCTTGGACCATGGGCGCTGCATCACAATATACTGTAGCTTAAGTTCATCGAGAAAAACTACACTTTTCAGTGTTGAAACAGTGATCAAAATTATTAATGGTTACACATACTTAACACACACTCTCTCTACTACTATTCGTAGTATTCTTATTTCTAAGAGCTATCATTTGCATTAACGGAGTCTGTCTCTTTGACTCGACAACATGATTCATCTACAAGTTGGAAGAAACTTCTATTACAACCATATAAAGTACACATAGTACCTGCTAGTACTGTTTTTTAATCTTGAGTATTGGATGTTCGGCTTAGAGCACCAATAAAAGAAATTGACATACCTAACTTAAAACATACATGTCAAAGAGAAATAAATGTACCTAAGATTGTTAGTTTAGATTTTAGATCTTGCAACAGTGGTTGCTAAGAATTAACTGAGAGAGAAATAAATGAACAGAAGGTCTTAATCAATCTTGTTTGCCAGAGCAATGTGCAAGCTTGAGAAGAAACTATGAAGCGTATAACTTCACCTTCGTTGGGATTAACACCAAATCACAGTCTCGTTCCTGATTATAAGGCAGTAATGGCGAGGGATAGAAACTTCAAGAAAACAGAAAATGTGTTATCGAAACTGTGGGCGGTTTTAAATATAACAATCTATTTTACAATAAGCTCAAGAAAATCAATCAGACGTTAGCTTAGAAGCCCAGCTTCCTGACGGCATGGGTCATAAAAGGAAACGTCTATAATACTACAAAATTCAAAGAACACAGTGGTTCAAGCCCAACGAAACACAGATGAATAAGTTATGTTATGAATGCCTTGGACAAACTTAGTGGGGGCAGTTCGTACGGATGGACCACCAAATGAAGGCGAGCGAGAGGAATGTGCTACGTAAACATTTTGTGGTCTCCATGTTTATACACGTTAGTACCATACAAAATAAACATGTCAGATAACTCACCCGTAGCTAGAAGTGCAGCATGGGTGGTTCACATACACATACTGTCTATTCCAAACCAGAGTTCCCTCTGATGTAAACAGAAGCACGTGCTTCTGCTTGTCACGAACCCAAGAACACACTCTTACGCCAACGTAAATAGTTCCTTAATACATGTATTGTATCCTGAAATATTAGTGCAGGAAAAATATATAACTGCATATTTTATTGCGGTTATAATAAGAACTCATTGCTAAAGGTAATGGATACATACTAGCTGTTAAGAGATTACAAAATATGATTTTCGTCGTATTGCGTTAACGCCGAGAGCATCTTGCTTGTTAATAGCAACCGTATGCATGACTGCTACTCTCTTACATATACAAGAAATGCAGCAATGAATTCCAAGAGTTGCTATCTGAATACCCAATAAATGCTTTGCGTAGGACAGGAAATATGATAAGCGAACAGTCATTCATAATACGCTAGTACACGTATGCTCAGCTCAGGTCAAATCTTGTGATTTAGTCTGTTGGTATTAGAGTTCTCATGGCAGAGGAAGGTGCGTGTAGTGCGAACAAACTGTTCAAACACAAAAGCGGGAAACAGTTAAAAAGTGGCGAAAAACAAACAATACTTCATATATTCAACTCACTATTAGAAAAATACGCGACACTTGCATTAGTGCATATTACGAAACTAATATCGAATTTGGCAGGTGTTTCAGTGAGAGGTGTAACCAAAGCGAGCAGTGAATATAAACAGACATAATAGAGCATAGAATAGATAAAATGTGGGAACTTGTTTTGTGTGCGACAGTGCTGTGGAATTGTGGTTAAGCTTGTCAGTATTTTGGAGAGTAGTTCTGATTCCCATATTGCAGCTGAGTCATCTTCGGAGGATTCGGATTTCGGTGTTGCACTTTTGCTCGAGAATTGTGATTAACGTAAGTAAAATATTCATTACCGCATACTTATAAAATAGATTGTTACTTCAAGTTGCATTTTGAACTATGATTCTAACACAGGACGCGTTTTTATAGATTTAAACAGTGTTCAACAAGCACATGGGAGGGTTGGGGATTGCGAACTACTTTCGCGCGGATAATATAAGGAGTTTGTTTTCAGTGAAAGACACTCTGGTTTGGAATGGACAGTACACACATTTCGTAGTAAACAAATCCACTAAGTGAGCACATAAAGGTTTAAGCCCCTTTTGCACCTCAGGCCCCTCTCAATTTCTTCTGATGGTGGAACAGTAGTTATATTTTATATTTGTCCCTGATGAGTCAGCAGCCGTACTTATCAAAAGAAGTGAATATACATAACTGTAGGAGGAAGAATTCACATGTGGTACTGAGGCGCCTTAATAAAAATTTTGTGATAGATCTTTTAAAGTGACTGCTGGAAACGTTTATTGGCAAGGCAGCGCTTCTCTCATTTCGCAAGCCGGATATACAATTTTCTAATCTCATCTTTACAAGATAAGGGATTGACACAGTATGAGAGCCATAGCGAGAACATTAAATCTAACATTCTTGGGGTTTAATCATGCGGGAGTACTTAAAGGGTCATTACGACCGACCTATGATTTGAAGCGTAGAACCTACCTTGCAATTAAAACGCCGCTGTTGATAATCCCGAGGAAAGCCTGCTTAGAGGTCGACAACTAGGGAGTGTCCGAACAGTACCTTAGGTATATGTAATGCAAGTAATGCAATGCTACCGTTAAAAGTAAATAAAACATTGAGAAATCCCACAGGGTTACAAAACATCCTATAACAGAAGCAGCCGTAAAATACCCACATTTGCAAAATGTAAAATACACATAGGTACATAAGCTCACCAAAACATTTTATTTTTGGTTTGGACTGGGATCGAATGAAAATTTATGATCTATTTATATATTTATCAATATTGTGCGAATTATTCGCAGCAGTTATCTAGTAAGTATTTGACAAGTCAAACCACAACAAAGAATACCTCGGTAAATATTAACGCTATATAATGTTTACTTGACATAAATTGCATCCTTTAACAAGATCTATTTTTTTTCTGCGGAAGATTTTGTATATCTTATACGGTTTATCAATTATATCAAGGTTGTTAAGAATGACAGGTCTTCAAAGCGATTCCCAAGAAGTTCAAGATATACACCTTATTTGTCATGCAAATATCTTAAACACATGATGTTTTAATCAAAATCGCCAGAGGTATTTTTGAAAAATAAAAGATAATGAAAAATGTTTCATGCAAAGGTTTGTTTGAGACGGGGGGATTTTCTTGAAAATCTTGTTATCGCATCCTTGGAAAATGCTGAACTTAAATACTCAACTTGGAATTCATCCACATTTTCATTTGCGAGTTATGCTGTTCACAGTCAGACACACAGACATACCCCCTCTCTTAGACACACACACACACACACACACACACACTCACACACAGGAATCTTTTTCTAAACGTGCTATTTTTTGGATTCAGGGAGCCTCAAAACCTGTATTTCCGGTGAAATTTCACTATTCCATTTTTGGGTAGAATGCAATACTTCCTCTACATATATAGGTAAGTAGTAGAGAAAGTAAAAGCTTAGCTTTCAGATTCAACTGCGAGGAACTAATGCAGAATTTTGCAAAGGCAACGCACAGTTTTGGCTCATCCCTGCTTGAATTGTAGCAAGGCTATACCTCTCTGTCGATCCCAAAGCAATATTCAACTAGGCACTTTATAGCATTAACTTTCGTGTTCACTGTTGCTCATTATTAAAATACCAAGTAGCCTTGGCAGAGCATTTTCCTACCTTCAAACATCATATTAATTGTGACAATACTATACTAGCCATAGCTATAAGATATATGTAAACGAGACCTAGTCCAGGAGGTAATGGGGATTTTTCAAAATCCAGGCATCACTAAGTTGATGACTTACGTTTGAGTAACATATGGGTAACCTTGTTGGTACCGCTACAGAAAAAGAAAATGAATAGAAGCTGCCTTAGATACCCGGCCACAGGACCGGTCAGTAGTAATAGTCCCGGATGAGCCAATTGTTTTAACGATAATCCTGCCGCTAGGGGCGCTAGTGTCGCTAGTGTCGCTGCGTGCGACGGCGGCGGCGGTAAGTTTGAAAAGCGCCCTGAGCGGTAGGATTATCGTTAAATCGGTTGGCTCATCCGGGACGAGTTGAAAGAATTGAGGAAGTGACGTGGAGTGTTTTGATTGGTTCGTTAATTTGGGGTGGGAGATGGAGGAAGGGAGATGGAGGAGTATGGAGGTCGCGTGATGGAGAGGAGCTGGGTGGCGAGGTGTTGTCTGTGCGGAGGTCGGTACTGAAATGGGGGAAAAGATGGGGAGCGAGGGATAAAAAGTGTAAAGGAAAGTGACGTGTGAAGTTGTGATTGGTGGGAATAAGAAGTGATGTTATTGGTGGAAAGGAGCAAATGAAGGTTGTTGATTGGTAAGAATAAGAGAGATTATGATTGGTGGAAAGAAAAAGGAGTGGGGTATGTTGGAGGTGATGGGAAAGGTGAGTTTTGCTAGCAGCAAGATTTGCAAAAGCCTGTCTTGAACTGATCAGCAATTTTTGAACGTCGGATGGTAGTTTTCTTGAGTGGATAGAGAGATGGGGGCGATATGAGATGCGGTGGCGAAAATGGGAACTAGACAAGGTTGTTGAGACAAGAGGTTTAAGGACGAGGAAATTTGGAGGTTAGTGGTGAACACGGCTGTCGCAAGAGGTGGGGGTAAGGAGACGCAGTGGTGAGAATGGGAACTAAAAGAAGATGGGGGTAGCAAGAGTTTTAGAAGAGTAGATTTTGAGGTTAAAATAGTGGGAACTAAAAATGGCGGAGGGTCTGCGACAAGGAGATGCGGTGAGAACTAAACAAGATGGCGGACGCAAGAGGGGGTAAGGAGGTTTGAGGTTACAGTACCAAAACACGAAAGGATATATTCCTACGCCAAGCAGGTCCGAAAAATAATTATGCGTGTGTTACTTACCTGTTACCGGTGTGGATGCGTCACCAAAAGCGCGGCACGCGAGACGGAAAAATAAAAGCAAACTGTTTTTGAAAATGCTTAACCAGCTTTAAGATCAACCAACATCACTACGCACTGATATACCTAGGTTTTTAAAGCGGTACAGACACCCTTTGCAGAGGCGTAATTTAACTATACCAAAAACCTGGTACTGGACCATCGTGATGGTCGCTAGCGTACGTAGGAGCAGGGTTCTCATAGCCGGTCGAAAGCGGTCAAAAACGTGTACGACGTAGGTGTTTGCAGTAGCTGCTGCCGAGGCAACCGTCGAGGTGCGAATGAACGAGATGTGTTCTTGCAGGCAATCTGGTTGAGAGATGAGAGGCGCGGTGGTAAAAATGTGAACTAAATAAGATGGCGGAGGCACGAAGTTGAGGTTAAGGAGCGGCGAGGTGTTGACTGTGCGGCGGTTGGGGTCTGAAAGAGGGGGGAAAGATGGCGAACGAGGGATAAAAAGTATAACAGAAAGTGACGTGTGAAGTTGTCATTGGTGGGAATAAGAAGTGATGTTATTGGTGGAAAGGAACAAATGAAAGTTGCTGATTGGCGAGAATAAGAGAGATTATGATTGGTGGAAAGAAAAAAAGGTGTGGGAGTGGGGTATGTTGGAGGTGATGGAAAAGGCAAGTTTTGCTACCAACAACATTTGCAAAAGCCTATCCAGAACTCATCAGCAATTTTAAATAACTAGTGTTTCGGGGGTTTTCTCTGGTTGGTAGACGAATGCAAGCTGTTTCTACCATACTTATATTATTCGTCTTTTTCCTTTTTTTTTAAAAAATAACTAATGCAATACTTCCCCTACTTACTATACGTAGTAGAGAAAGTAAAAAAGTATTGAAAAATTTAAGGAAATAACAAGCAATATCTCAAAAGTGTACTATCTTGTTTTCAAGGGTTTTCCAGATCGGTAAGCGTTAGAATACTCTTAGAGCTTTTTTTCAGGTTTTTTAGCGGTTGTCCCTGGCCGGTAGGCAAATGATAAAGTTTTTCTATAACGTCGTCGTTTTGGCTTGTGGCGCACGGTTCCTAGGCACGTACTCGCGCGCGCGCGCACACACACACACACACACACACACACACTAAAATAGTAGCGTATAAAAAAAAACTGATGTGTTACACTGACATGACTTTCTCTACTCTTGTACAATCTAATTGGTAGCTTTTAAGCGATAGTCAAATATTTTAACGCTGGTTGCTATGTGGCGAATTCCATTCTGTTTGCATGTTCAGGACATAAAAAAAAATGAATAAACGAATTTGAGAAAAAGTATAAGTATTGGAAAATTTAAGGAAATAACAAGCAATATCTCGAAAACGGTTCACTCAACAAAAGAAACGTATATGACATAAGTTGTGTATTTTAACGCGATCTACATTTTTTGTGTAGTAAAATTTTGTCTATCTCTTATGGTTTACCAGTTATGCAAAAGTCGTTCACAATGAAGAATATTTTGGAGACATTCCCAGAAAATTCGAGATATACATTTTATTTGTCATGACAATATCTTAAACATATGATATTTTAATCAAAATCGTTAGACCCGTTTTTGAGAAAATTAAAATTTTCGAAAAATGTTCCATGTAAAGGGTAGTCTGGGGTGGGGGGATTTTCTTGAAAACCTTCGTGTGGCATCTCTGGAAGATACTGAACCTAAATACCAAGTTTGGTGTTTATCCGACTGTTCGTTTTTGAGTTATGCTGTTCACAGACACACAGACGCACAGACAGACAGACACACAGACACACAGACACAGACAGACACACACACGGACATGTTTCCAAAAATGCTTTTTTTTTTTTTTGGATTCAGTGATTCTCAAAACATGTATTTGCAGTGACATTTCGGTATCGAATTTTTGGGTGGAATGCAATACTTCCCCTACTTACTATACGTAGTAGAGAAAGTAAAAATGAATAACGCATTTGAGAAAAAGTATAAGTATTGGAAAATTTAAGGAAATAACAAGCAATATCTCGAAAATGGTTCACTCAACTAAAAAAATGTATATGACATAAATTGTGTATTTTAACGCGATCTACATTTTATGTGTAGTAAAATTTTGTGTATCTCTTATGGTTTACCAGTTATGCAAAAGTCGTTCACAATGAAGAATACTTTTGGAGACATTCCCAGAAAATTCGAGATATACATTTCATTTCTCATAACATTATCTTAAACATGCGATTTTAACAAGCAATATCTCGAAAACGGTTCACTCAACAAAAGAAACGTATATGACATAAGTTGTGTATTTTAACGCGATCTACATTTTTTGTGTAGTAAAATTTTGTCTATCTCTTATGGTTTACCAGTTATGCAAAAGTCGTTCACAAAGAAGAATATTTTGGAGACATTCCCAGAAAATTCGAGATATACATTTTATTTGTCATGACAATATCTTAAACATATGATATTTTAATCAAAATCGTTAGAGCCGTTTTTGAGAAAATTAAAATTTTCGAAAAATGTTCCATGTAAAGGGTAGTCTGGGGTGGGGGGATTTTCTTGAAAACCTTCGTGTCGCATCTCTGGAAGATACTGAACCTAAATACCAAGTTTGGTGTTTATCCGACTGTTCGTTTTTGAGTTATGCTGTTCACAGACACACAGACGCACAGACAGACAGACACACAGACACAGACAGACACACACACGGACATGTTTCCAAAAATGCTTTTTTTTTTTTTGGATTCAGTGATTCTCAAAACATGTATTTGCAGTGAAATTTCGGTATCGAATTTTTTGGGTGGAATGCAATACTTCCCCTACTTACTATACGTAGTAGAGAAAGTAAAAATGAATAACGCATTTGAGAAAAAGTATAAGTATTGGAAAATTTAAGGAAATAACAAGCAATATCTCGAAAATGGTTCACTCAACTAAAAAAATGTATATGACATAAATTGTGTATTTTAACGCGATCTACATTTTATGTGTAGTAAAATTTTGTGTATCTCTTATGGTTTACCAGTTATGCAAAAGTCGTTCACAATGAAGAATACTTTTGGAGACATTCCCAGAAAATTCGAGATATACATTTCATTTCTCATAACATTATCTTAAACATGCGATATTTTAATCAAAATCGTTAGAGCCATTTTCGAAAAATCTTCCATGTAAAGGGTAGTCTGGGGTGGGGGGGGATTTTCTTGAAAACCTTCGTGTCGCATGTCTGGAAGATACTGAACCTAAATACCGAGTTTGGTGCTTATCCGACTGTTCGTTTTTGAGTTATGCTGTTCACAGACACACACAGACACACACACGGACATGTTTCCAAAAATGCTTTTTTTGGATTCAGGAGGTCTCAAAACACGTATTTCCGGTGAAATCTCGGTATCGAATTTTTGGGTGGAATGCAATACTTCCCCTACTTACTATACGTAGTAGAGAAAGTAAAAATTTAACAAACCGTAGATTTTCAAGAAAATTCCCACACCGCAAACTACCCGTTTAGCGGGAGAAAGTTCGTTATTTTTATTGTCTTAAAAACGGCTCTAACCCCTTTTGATTACGGTGCGGTATGTTTAAGATATCTGCACGACAAATAAAATGTATAACTTCAATTTTCTGGGAATAGCTGTGAAGTAGTCTCATTGTGAATGTCTTTTGTACAAAGTGTTAAACCGTAGGAAACGAAGCCTTATTTACAAGAACGTTAAAGCACACAATCTATGTGTATTAGTATCACTTTGAGGCGTTGTCTATTTACAAAGTTTCCATGTTGATTTTAATGTTTAAAATCTTTAGACCTTTCTCACTAAAAAACGTCATTCTTTTAACTTTTCTTTTTTTCATTTTGATACAAAGAGAACGGTATATCACAAGTGAAACAGTACTGTGATAACGATACCAACAAACTAATTTTTATTCACCCCACTGAAACACATTTCACAACTGCATGGAATAATATTGATTTAGGGGGCTTTCTCTACCACGTAAAATAGTAGGTAGAGGAGGTATGCATTGCATCCAAATATTCAATATTGAGATTTCACCGGAAAAACTAAATACTTGTTTCGAGGTCCCCTGAATAAAAAACATTTTTAGAAAATTCTGTGTGTATGTGTCAGAGCAGCATAACTCAAAAATGAAAAGTCGGATAAATACTAAAACTTGGTATTTAGGTTGAGTACCTTCCAAAAAGTTACGACACAGAGATTTACAAGAAAGTCCCTCCACCCAAAACTACCATTTACATGAACTATTTTCCGAAATGTTTTATTTTCTAAAACTGCCTCTGACGATTTTAATTACAACACCATATATTAAAGTCATTTATATGAAAAATAAAATGTATATCTCGAATTTTGCGGAAATAGCCTGCGAAGTCCTCTTGATTCGGAAGAAATTTTCTACGATCTTGTATAACTGCTAAGGTTTGAGAAAAAACATACAATACAAAAAAATTTAGATCTCTTTTAAAAAAACACACAATTTATTTGAAATAACGTTTTTGTGACGTCAGCCATTTCCGAGATATTTGTTATAAATGGTTCGAATTGTACAATGCTTAGCATTCTTTTTAAAAGCATGTGGCTTTTCAGTTCTTGCCCCGCCATGTTGTTGGAAAGAATTTAGAATTTTAAGGCCAGTGTATAGCGTCCCTTCGGATGCAACCATTCCCCGAAAAGTTTAACCGGATTAAAAATAAGTGGATATGAAAATAAACTTTCGTACTCACCTATAAGAGACAGAGGTTAGAGGTGATACGAACGTTAACACTTGAGAATTTTCATTCAACAGTTGGTGTTACTCCTTAGAAAGGAAGTATCTGCTGCTTCTTTTTATTTCTCGCATTTTACATAACACGTATGCACTGCACAACACAAAAACACCACACACGGCGTTGTTAGTTTTAAAAAATTGTACTGACGCGAGTGTACATAAACGTTAAAACGCTGCTTGCTTGCTTGTCATTTTGCATGCGCAGCACTGCACAAGGAAGTATGCCGACGTGTGTAACACGACCGTGAGAAAAGGAAACTCGTCAGCGTTTATGCAGCCTTATTGCAGTGGTGGTCGTGCAGTGGTGGATAGTGGCAGAATGACAGCGTTTTTTTTACAAACGTAACAATTTTGTTGCGAAACGAGGCATTTAACTCGACGCGCATAATGAAACAGCGTTTTTGATAAGCGAGCTTATAAAAACCCTGTGGTAAGAGCAAACGCCCGTAGTGAAGCGTTGCGATAGCGGGAGTTTTTCTACAAAATCGTTCTATTTGACGAAAAATAGTTTAAACTAAAAAAAACAAAATAGCAGCAGCACTTTGCAGGGGAAAGAGCGATCGGCGCATTCGGACGATAAGATGGAGATGCAATCCGGGGGAAGTCGCGATGACACCTTGCAGCCTACGTTCGAAATTATAGGGCACAAGCAGAGAACGCTGCCAAAGCTTTTTTCCGGTTTTACAGAGTCTCAAATTACCGTAAACCCGGTCCCCAGAGATGTCAACCCCGAGCAATGGGTATCGCATCTGTTTAACGATATTCTAAACTTTGCGAAAGAGAACCTGTTAGAAAACGAACCCGGATATTTAGGCATATCCATAACAGACGAAAAGGAGACGTCCAAAGCCTTCAACATGAGCGTTAGGCGCGTAGACCAATTGAATGCGGATGTCATTGTTGGAAGCATCGAAAAAGTAATGCAAAGTAACCAACAATTCTTGCTAAGCGGGCCTCTTCACGTGACGTTTGTGTGGACCAGGGAGGTCTCGGGTTCGTGCCACCAACCTTGCGATGCCTGTAGGGGCAATAAAGGCATTGTCGAAATAGCCAACAAAGACAACTTGTGTTTAGCAAGAGCCATCGTTGTAGGCAAAGCCAAAGTGGATCGCGACGTCAACTACAGAACGATGACGCGTTCCGACTATCTGCAAAAATCGAAGGCCGTAGCCTTGTGCGCGAGCATCGGTCAAGGCCACGACGGCTGCACCATAGATGACGTCAGACGCTTTGACGCTGCGTTAAAGGGCTACGCTGTGACGGTGTTTGGCGATCATACGGGGAAGCACGTGCTGTACGCGTCGGATAAGAAATGCGATAAATACATCGACGTCATGCTCCACGCCGGGCACTTTAACGCCATCGTGAACCTTCACAAGTGCTTTAAATGCAAATCGTATTGCCGCCGGTGTCATCATCCCTCGGCACACAAAAAAGAATTTCACAGGTGCGACGCCGGGTGCGCTAAATGCCATCAGCAGTGCGATGCGCGATTCGACGCCTACATACGCTGCGCCGGGTGCAACAGAGATTTTAAGGGACCGACATGCTTTGCAAACCACGCAAAGAAAGGCGTTTTTTACCCAAAGGCGCTGTCGGTGTGCGACGTAGAAAAGGTGTGCACGTCTTGCAACAAGCTCGTGAATGCGAGGTACAGAAAAACCGCGCACGAGTGCGGGGAAAAGTACTGCTATCATTGCAAGACACACGTGAATTCTAGCCACATGTGCTATATGCAGCCGTACGCCGCAAAGAACAAAAGAAACCGGTACGTGTTTATGTTCATCGACTTCGAATGCACGCAAAACATTCCATATACCGGCAAAAAGGACACATACGAGCATGTACCTAACTTGTGCGTGTTGTACCAAGCCTGCCCGCACTGCATCGACGAACGCCGCAAGACGGCATACTGCATGGAATGCGGTTGCAAAGAATGGGTGTTCACGGACGAACCCGTGAAGCAGCTTTTCGAGCACATCGCGCAGGCGAGATTCGAAGCCTGGGACGTCTACGTCGTGGCGCATAACCTCAGAGCTTACGACGGGCAGTTTCTATTAAAGTACATGGTGGCGCACTTAGACTGGATCCCGGAGCTCATCATGAACGGGAGCAAGATCTACAGGATGAGGTACGGTGACGTCACATTTCTAGACTCGCTCAACTTCATACCCATGCCACTCTCCCGCTTTTCCAAGACCTTCGGATTGAAGGAATGCAAAGGTTATTTCCCGTACCTGTTTAACACGAAGGAAAACGAGCGGTACGTGGGTTCGATTCCCGACAAAAGGCATTACTGCCCTGAGGGCATGTCGGCGGAGGGTCGGAAAGCCTTCGAGCAGTGGCACGAAGAAAAGGCGTCCTCCGGGCACGTCTTCGACATGAGGGCGGAAATGGTGGCGTATTGCAAGATGGACGTATTTCTACTGAGTCAGGGAGTTTCCAAATTCAGAAGGGAATTCTTGGACGAGAACGGAATAGACCCGTTCAGAGAATGCGTCACCATCGCGCAGGCGTGCATGTGCGTGTATAGAAAGCGCTTCATGCCGCTTAAAAAAATTGCCCTCTTGCCAGCGGGCGGGTATCGACTAGCGGACCGGCAGTCTCGCGCCGCATGCATATGGCTAACTTGGCTAGAGATGCAAAACCGCATCGTCATCCAGCACGCCATGCGAGGACGCGAAGTTAAAATCGTGGGGCTCAAGGTGGACGGGTACAGAGAGGCCGAAAAAACCGCGTACTTTTTCCACGGGTGCTTTTACCACGGCTGCAGGCGGTGCTTTCACAATCGCCATGCGGCGATATACAACTCGGGACACGAAACCATGGCCTCCAGGTTAGAGAGCACCGAGAAGGTCACGGCCAAGATCAAGGCCGCCGGCTACGCTGTGGTGGAAATGTGGGAGTGCGAGTTCGACGCCGCGACGAAGGCCGACCAGGACCTCGCGCGCCACGCAAGGGACTTTCCGGTACCCGAACCCCTGAACCCCAGAGACGCCTTCTACGGAGGTCGCACCAACTGCACCAAGACGTACTGCGAGGCGAAGGGGGATAGCAAAATCTACTACTACGACGTGTGCAGCCTGTACCCGTACGTGAACAAGACGAAACCCTACCCCGCGGGCCATCCCAAGATCCACGTGGATCGATTCCCGCGCTTGGAAGACGTGGGGGCCGGGTTGGTGAAGTGCGAGGTTCTACCGCCGCAACACCTGTACCACCCGGTGCTACCGGCGCGCATTGGCGGCAAGCTCATGTTCCCGCTATGCCGCGCTTGCGCGGAGGCGGAGAACCAAGACGAGTGCCACCACGGAGAGCGCGAGAGGGCGTTGTTGGGTACCTGGGTGGTCGACGAGATGAAGGTCGCCCTGGAGGAGGGGTACCGCCTCCTCAGGGTCCACGAGATCTGGGAGTACGACGTGGTGCGGCACGATCCGACCACCGGAGCCAAGGGTCTCTTCGAGGACTACGTGAATCAGTTCCTGAAGATCAAGACCGAAGCCTCCGGATGGCCCTCGGATTGCGACGACCCCGCCGCAAAGCAGCAGTACGTGGAGCAATTCTTCGAACACGAAGGCGTCGCCCTGGATCCCCAGGCCGTCGCCGCCAACCCCGGCAGGCGGGAGCTGGCCAAGCTGATGCTCAACAGCTTCTGGGGCAAACTGGGGCAGAGGGAAAACCTCCCCACGTGCGAGCTGGTGGACCGGTACGACCGCCTCCTGGAGCTGCTCAACGACCCGGGCGTGGAAGTGCAGACCTACGTGCCCGTCACCGACCGGATCGTGTACGCGGTGTGGAGGTACCGCGAGCAGTGCCGCAAGGTCAACACCGCCGCCAACGCCGTGCTGGCGGCCTACACCACGGCTCACGCGCGCCTGGTGCTCTACTCCTACCTCAAGAGGCTGGGAGAACGGGTCTGCTACTTCGACACCGATTCCGTCGTCGTCGCCGCCGCTCCGGGCGACTGGACGCCGTCCGTCGGACGCCTCCTGGGGGACATGACGGACGAGCTGGAGAAGTACGGGAGGGTCTCTTACATCGCCCGGTTCGCCTCCACGGGGCCCAAAAGCTACTGCATGGAGATCGTCTGCCCCGAGACGGGCAAGACCTTCTCGGTGTGCAAGGTGAAGGGGATCACGCTCAATTCGGGCAACCTGGAGCTGGTGAACGCGGAGGTGATTCGCGACGTGGTGCTCAGGGACAACGACCGCGCGGTGAAGCTGGAGGGCACGCAGATCTCGCGGAAACCGTCTTGGACGGTCGTCACCGAACCCAGCTCGAAGACGTTTAGAATGGTGGTCAACAAGCGCGTGCTCGCCGGCGATCACGATTCCTATCCCTACGGGTTCAAGAGGAACGCATAAATGAGACGTCCGCAGCCGCGCCAAAGTCATTTCGAACCGGGCACCCCCGAGGAGACGATGCCCGGTCCCCGAGACCTGCGGCGATTCGAGTTTCCCAGCACGATGCTCGTGGCGGGGCCGTCGCGCTGCGGCAAGTCGACCTTCGTGAAAAACCTGTTGCGCCACGCGCACCGGATGTTCGACGTGCGCCCCAGGAGGGTGCTGTGGTGCCACCCTCCGGAGTATTCGCCGAGACTCGAACCCTCGGCTCTGCGCTGCGAGACCCACGCGGGCATACCCGAACTTGCTTCGGTGGGCGAGAACGACCTCGTCGTCCTCGACGATCTGATGGTGGAGGGTGGCGGGAAGGACGTGTCCAATTTTTTCACCAGAGACTCCCATCACAAGCGCTTCGGCATCGTCTACATCCTGCAGAACGTGTTTCCGCAGGGTCAGAAATATCGCAACATCTCTCTGAATGCGAACTACGTCGTGGTCTTCAAGAACAACCGGGACAAGATGCAGATCGAGAGACTGTGCCAGCAGATCGAACCCAGGAACTCTAGGTTTCTCTTGGAGGCCTTCGAGAAGGCCACCGAACGCCCTCACGGGTATCTCGTGCTGGACTGCACTCAGTACACGCCCGCCCGATACAGGTATCGAACCGGCGTGCTGCCGGGGGAAAACCTCTCTTATTTCGTACCCAACTGAGGCCGCCGAGAGGACTCGGGTTTCGTTTCGTTCTATATTATCCCGGCAGGGTCTCGCCCCGACCGAGGCCGTCGAGTCTAAATAAAAAGTACCGCTTTCGGGGCGAACGTCATTATCGCGCAAGCATGGCTAGAGGTAGGTCAAGGCTCGCGACGCTGACCAGTCCTCGCATAGCGAGACAGCACGGCAATTTGGCGGCTCTGGCCAAGGCGAAGGCCCCTCTGCGCAAAAAGTTGTTAAAAAATGCCGACGGCGATCTGATCAAGGCCATTAGCGAATGCATGCTCAACGTGTGCAGAGGTCACGTGCAACTTCCCGCAAAGTGCTTGGGTCGCCTGAAGAAGCACAAGGCTTCTTGGAGGAAGTTGACGGATAAACGGGTTCCTCTGAAGAAGAAGAAGAGCATCTTGGTTCAAAAAGGAGGTTTTTTGCCGGCATTCCTCCTACCCGTCTTGGCTTCGCTCGGCGGCGCGCTAGTGTCGAAATTAACAGGATGAAGTACGGCAGGCAGATCCTCGTTGCGCCGCAACCGAAGACCGTCGACAGGCTTCACGCTGTAGACCGCACCGTATCCAGATTGGCTAAAGAAATTCGGAACCTGCAGAGCGCGAAGCTCTCTGCCGACGAAAAGTGGCGGCTCGTAAAACATAAATTGGACAACTACCTCGATCTCGTGGCACAAGTCAGAAAGCCCTTCCTGGGCGACGACGACGACGACGACGATTACGAAGACGTGCACGAGCGCGTGCCGGTGAAGCAGGAGGTCGAACCCCGAACCATAAAGGTCAACCTCCTCTCGCCTCGCAAAAAGAAGAGGGCGAACCCTGCCACTCCGAAAAAGAAATCGAAATCGCCTTCCGCGTCGTACCATTTTCGCAAGCGCGTCTGGCAACCCCTGTACAAGTAAAGCATGAAGGAATGGAAGGCGCTAAGGCGATACTATGCCAGACCGGAACACTATGCCGGTTTGGGCGCGGTCGAGCCCCTTCGAAAGGCCACGGGTGCGTCTAAGGCGAACATCGAGTCCTTCCTTCGAACCCGGGACAGTTACACTCTGCACAAGCCGATCAGAAAGCGGTTCCCCACCAGATGTTATCACGTGACGAATATGGACGATCTTTGGGAGGCCGATCTAAACGTCATGAACAGCGTGAGGGAACATAACAAACCTTACGTGTACATTCTGACCGTTATCGACGTATTTTCCAAATATGCTTGGGCCGTGCCCCTGAAATCGAAGCTGGGTACCGAGGTCGCGCAAGCGTTTCGCTCCATATTCTCCCGACGCGTACCCAGGGTCCTCCAGACGGACAAGGGGACCGAGTTCACCAACAAGACTTTTCGCGACTTTCTGAAGAAACACGACGTGAAACATTACACAACCAAAAATAACGTTAAAGCCAGCGTCGTGGAGCGCTTCAACCGCACCTTAAAAACCAAGATGTGGAGGTATTTCACGCACAAAAACAGTTACAGATACCTGGAAGTCCTTCCGGCCTTACTCGAGTCGTACAATAGCTCGCATCACAGGTCCATAAAAATGGCTCCGAAGGACGTGAACGAGTCTAACATTTTACGAGTGTACCGCAATCTCTACGGTAATAGGACCCTACCTCGCGCAGGGAAACCCACATTTTCCGTCGGCGATCACGTGCGCATCTCTAAAGAAAAAATGAAATTCGACAAGGGCTACGAGCAGAATTGGACGGACGAAATATTTCGGATAGCCGAGGTGGTGCGCGGTCGGCCGGTGGTATATAAGTTGAAGGATCTGGCCGGTGAAGCCATAGACGGCGCATTTTACACCCAGGAGCTACAAAAGGTCGCGCTACCTCGGACGTTTAAGATCGAGCGCGTTTTACAGACCAAGGGCCGAGGGCGCCGCAAGCAGGTCTTGGTAAAGTGGAAGGGGTATCCGGCAAAGTTTAACTCGTGGGTTCTGGCTTCGACCGTCGATTCGACATGATTAAGACCGAGCCCTTCTCCATCACCCTCGTGAGCAACGCTTCCATGGAACACTTTACCGACAACACCACGGCCAGATTTTCTAACATCTTGCCCGAGAGAATCGTTCTGCAGGGAGAATGGGAGGTCGCCCTGCAAAAGGTCAGGTATCCGGTGAAATTTTATAACCTTTCGCCAGACGACGCCCGTCTGGCGGGCACCAAGTACACCATGACGCTCCTCCCCACGCATTCCAAATTCAGTTTGCAAATGCCGCAAGGCATCGTGCACAATCCCAAAGACTTGGTGAACCTCGTCAACGCCGCTCTACTCGAACACTTGCACGTGGAAAACTTCTTCCTCTTCGACGAGCGCAAGCAGACGGCGGGCGTGAATGCCGCCGTCGCCCACCCCGAACCACTACCCGACATTCCGTTCGACGGGTTTGTGGAAAATGTCGCGCGCGCTGTCGTACCGTACGCGGTCGGCGAATACGAAGCTCTCAACGATGCGCCCCGCCAGAGACCAAAGCCGAAACCGAAACCGAAGCCCCGGGCTTCGGGGCAGCAGAAACCCGCGGCGGCTCGTTCCGTCAGACCCAAACGAGACGTTTCAAAATCGGAGGACCCTCCGGGACCTCTACACCGCATCCACAGTTTGCTCTTGACGCCCGCTATGGCAAAAATGTTGGGTTTCGATCCCTACGTCGACGTCATTCTCGAAAAAGCTGCTAAACGCCCCGTAGATCCTTATATGGGGTTTCCTTACGAAATGTTCGTCTACTGTAATCTAGTGTCCCCGCAAGTCGTGGGCGACACCTTCGCCCAAGTCATACAGAGCGCGGCCGTGGAATACGAAAGAAGCAACAACACTTACATGAGCGACGAAAAGACGTTTTTTCCCCAAAATTGGGTACCCTTGATTCAGCAGGACTTCAAGACGGTCAGCATAGATTTAAGGAACGGTTACGGCGATCTCTTGCCATTCGCCGACGGATTTTCCTCTACTGTAGTTCTCGCTTTTCGTCCGAAACAGGCGTAATGGACGTGCACGCCGTAACGCGGTACTACCTCAATCAGACCGGCGGCGCGTTCCACCATCGCGATTTCGCTCTCTACAGGGGCAAGCGCTACCAAAGAGGCAGCGGTCTCTTTTCAGCCCTCGGAGGACTCTTCAGAAGGTTGCTACCGTTTTTAAAGAGCGGAGCAAAAGCAGTCGGAAAGGAGGCCTTAAAGGCGGGCGCCCACGTTCTGTCCGATGTGACTGTGGCGGGAGCAGCGCCGAAGCAAGCGCTCCAGCGGAGGCTCAAGGAGTCCGGATACAATTTAAAACGAAAAGCCGACGAAAAGCTCGGTGCCATGCTCGGTTCCGGCGCCAGGCGTCTCAAGAGAATAAAACCGAGCAAATCCGGAAAGAGCAAGCAGTCCAAGCTGAAACGCGGTAGGCGCAAGGTGCAAGACGTATTTTCGTAATGGCAGACGCGACCGTCCACATGAGTTCCGAACTGGACCTCTTTACAGAGGTGCCGGTTCAGATGAGCATCGAGGAGTCACGGTTCCTATACCTAAACCCTCAAAACACTTTAATGAAAAATGCCCCCATCACCTTTCATTATTCCGGAAATGCGGACGATTACCTAGACTTGACCTACGTCGTACTCGAACTCATGGTGCGCGTTGTAGATGACAAAGGAGAGGCCTTAAACGCTGACGCTAACGCCACTCTGGTCAACAACGCCTTAAATTCCCTGTTTCAACAGATGGAGGTAACCCTCAATAACATCATCGTCTCCATGCCGCAAGCCGGTTACCCCTATAGAACCTACCTCGAGACGCTTCTCAATTACTCCGAAGATGCCATGAACACCAAACTAGAATCTACCCTCTGGAGAAAGGACACGGCAGGCATCATGGACACTTTTATCGCCAATGCGGGCTTTCAGTGGCGTCAGGGGTTTACCAAAGGGAGCAACGTCGTGCAGCTCATCGGTCCTCTGTCCAACGCTCTTTTTAGACAGGAGAAGCTGCTTTTGAACAACGTTAGCATGACCGTCAAGCTCACTCCCGCCTCTCCCCAGTTTTATCTGTTTTCCGACGTAGATACCTTTAAGGGGTACGCCGACATCGTGTCTGCCACGCTGCGCTTAAAATCGGTGCGGCCCTCGCCGACCATAAAGCTCGCGCACCAGGCCGTGCTCGCAAAGGGCAACGCAAAGTACCATCTCAAAGACGTCAGCTTTCACGCTCTCAGCATCCCCAAGGAGTCCAGGGCAATGACGTTTAGCGACGTGTGCGTAGGGCAAGTTCCAAGGAGAGTGGTAGTAGCCATGGTCACCGACAAGGCCTATTCCGGCCATTTTAACTCAAATCCGTACAACTTGAAACATTTTAAAATGAACTTCTTTCAGCTCTACGTGAACGGGCAACCCGTTCCCTCCCAACCTCTGCAACCCGACTTTACAAAGGGACACTATTTGCAATGCTTTCAAACCCTGCAGGACGGCCTAGGCATTCATTTCAAGGACGAGGGACACTCCATCTCCAGAGAAACCTACCCGCAAGGGTATACGATAATGGTTTTCGATCTCACTGCAGACATGAGCGCTAACCAGTCTCACATCTCGGGTCAGCGCCACGGAACCGTCTCTATAAGCATCGGTTTTGCCGATAAATTGACAGAACCGGTCATACTTCTGCTGCTAGCGGAAATACATCGCACGGTCGAAATCGACGCCAACCGATCCATTTTGGTATCATGAACACCTTTCAAATTCAACGGTTTCTATCGACATGCCCCTCTACGCGCTCTCACTTTTTAGGCGTCTACCCCTGCGATAAACTACCCGTACTTCACAGCATTCGAACGCCTCCCTTGGCGCTAGTGGCTAACACCGGCCCCAGCACCAAATCCGGGCAACACTGGGTTTGCATCTTTGTGGACAAAAACTCGCGTGCAGAATATTTTGACAGTTACGGCATAGGACCGCTTTCGCCCCATTTTCTCCGGTTCTTAAATTCGGTCTGCGGGACGCGTTGGTCCACCAACGCCAGAAGGCTGCAAGGTTTCGACAGCACCACGTGCGGTCATTACGTCATCGCCTACCTCACCCACCGCTGCTCCGGCTTACCTAAGCATACATTCTTCTCAAAATTTCGCGTCAGCAATCACGCGCATAATGATGTCGTCATTCGCAAAACGTTCAAAAACGCATGCCGCGCAAAGTGCTCTGCCGCTCGGCAAACTTGTCAACCCTTGAAGGTGAGTACGTGTGTGTGTGTGTGTGTGTGTGTGTGTGTGTCACTATTCAGCACATCTAAGCTAATCCATCGTCTTGCACGTGCTTTCAGAAGACGCTCCTGCTCATATAAAAAGCAACGTCACGGTGCCGCTCGCCTCATTCAGAGTGTACCATGCAGCGCGCGGATACAGTCCTGCTGCCATGCAGCACGCCGACCAGGTAGGTTCGCACCTATGTATTAGCTTGCTTTTTTTCTATCCCGTTTATCTCTCTATCCCTCACATTATTATTATTATTGTTTTGTGTGTTCCAGTATAACCGGATGTCAAACCCCAACCACCTCAAAACCCGGGGAAAAAAGGAAACTACCCATCTTCGACCTCCAACAGCATCCCGACAGCCCTGCTCCGCCAGCACAGTTCCAACACAGTGCAGTTGTGGGTCCTCTGGCGGATATCTACTTCCTCAACCCGCAACAAACTAAATTCGTCAGTGTGGGATTCTCCCCCCGGCCACCGCACCATCTCGTCGTCACCATTGCCAAATGTGGACAGCACAACGCAGTCGTCATGAGTTCCTCGCAGTGGCACAAACTCGTCGAAGCCATCCCCATCATTCACAAACGCTTGAATGACCCGCAGGGACGTCTACAGCAATTTCAGTTCAGCGACAGCGTCACCATCGTGTTTAAGTTTGTGTTCGGAAAGCTAAAGCTCGTTTTCAAAGAACCGCAAGGCGCATCCGTTACGCTCAACCAACAAGAATGGCACGTGTTGCATACCCTGCAGCGCATCATTACCGACATCATGTATCACAAAAAGAAGGAAGAGACGGACGTGCAAAATCAAATCATGGCATACCACAAGTACATGCTTCACAACCATGCCTCCAACGTTCCCTTACATGACATGAATTTCACGCAGTTCACCAAGTACATACGGTGCGCCAATTTTAGAACATTCCTCGAGGTTCATCATTTCCTCAACACCCATTTCGCACTGCGCATCTCACAAAATAGTCCTTAGTGCGCATGTATTTCTACCAGCGTTCCAACCGCACCTCACCCAAACATCTCGCGCCCTTCGCTCCCGCATTTGGGTCGCGAAGCATCCTATATCATACCCGATCACATTCACGGCGTTTGCATGTTCAGCACCGTTCAAAACAGAGTTCTCCTCCAAGTCGAAAACCGTTAAATCAACGGACACAGTGTTTTTCCTGCGGATGTTGTGCAATAATCGCTAAGCGCTTCCGGCGGATGTAGTGAACCTCCAACGAACGTTTCCCCACCAGTGCTTCCCCTGATGTGGTAATTCTCCAACCAACTTTTCCCCCACCAGTGCTTCCCCTGATGTGGTCGTTTGCATGTTCAGCACCGTTCAAAAACAGAGTTCTCCTCCAAGACGAAAACCGTTAAATCAACGGACACAGTGTTTTTCCTGCGGATGTTGTGCAATAATCGCTAAGCGTTTCCGGCGTATGTAGCCAACCTCCAACGAACGTTTCCCCCACCACTGCTTCCCCTGATGTGGTGTTTCTCCAACGAACTTTTCCCCCACCAGTGCTTCCCCTGATGTGGTCGTTTGCATGTTCAGCACCGTTCAAAAACAGAGTTCTCCTCCAAGACGAAAACCGTTAAATCAACGGACACAGTGTTTTTCCTGCGGATGTTGTGCAATAATCGCTAAGCGCTTCCGGCGTATGTAGCCAACCTCCAACGAACGTTTCCCCCACCACTGCTTCCCCTGATGTGGTGTTTCTCCAACGAACTTTTCCCCCACCAGTGCTTCCCCTGATGTGGTATATCTCCAACCAACTTTTCCCCCACCAGTGCTTTCCCCTGATGTGGTCGTTTGCATGTTCAGCACCGTTCAAAAACAGAGTTCTCCTCCAAGACGAAAACCGTTAAATCAACGGACACAGTGTTTTTCCTGCGGATGTTGTGCAATAATCGCTAAGCGCTTCCGGCGTATGTAGCCAACCTCCAACGAACGTTTCCCCCCACCACTGCTTCCCCTGATGTGGTGTTTCTCCAACGAACTTTTCCCCCACCAGTGCTTCCCCTGATGTGGTATATCTCCAACGAACTTTTCCCCCACCAGTGATTTCCTGCTTCCGGCAGTTGGGTTATATTTATGCACGCGCATTCTTTACCCCTTCATTCGGTGCTAGCCAGCCGTGGGGAATGCCAGGACCGTCGTGTAAAGACTTCCACTGCTCGTTTTGCTTTCACCAAACGTGCAGCTGCGAACTTAAGCACCGTCTCACCCTCCTGTGCACGCAGTGTCAACACGGTTTCTACGAAGACCTCGATCATCTCAACAAGCAAATTCAGCAATTCCTTCGAAGGTACTCCGCTAGAAACACCACATGAACTGCTTCATCGTGCTCTTTCGGTATCTCGATAACGGACGAAGAATCCGCCTGCTACTGCCCAGGGAACGCCAAGTGCTGCTGCAGAACGGCATATACATCTTCGAACGTTATCCCCCAAGCGACGTCGACCTTGTGTGGAACCAACTTCCCGCAGACGCACAGGTAGTTTGCGCACCTTATCGCAGGTGTAAACAACACTACAACCTTCCTCATCAAACCACTCATATAGACGGCCCTCCCCCGTTTATCAAAAACTGCCATCTGTGCCGTCAGAATGTCACAGGACGTCCTTAAAGAGCTAGAAGAACTTTCCAGCAGCGCCCACACTCTCAGCGTATCTACGCTTCAACAGCACGTACCATATCGCGTCGTCGGCGTCAAAACAATCGACACCGTTCACGGTACAAAGCTCGTCGCCAAACTCGACAACGACACAGAAGTTTTCCTACCAACAAGATTTGCAAAAGCCTCTCCAGAACTCGTCAACAAACTCAACTCTAACTCATTCTGCATCATATACGCAGGCGAGGAAAAACTACGCAGCGGTTTCAAACGTCACATCGTCACGTTCTCCCCATATAACCCTAAATAATGTCCGACGAAACCTATCCCGTCCCCGTGGGGAACAATCTTAACCTACAACTCATTCTCAACGCAGCTTCACCTATCCGTATCCTCTGCATCTCCAACTCCTATTTCCGCAACAGCAGAGTTGTCACCATCACACTCGACGTCCAAGGGGCTCACGCCGTCCACGTCAAATGCGTACCTACCAAAGTACACCAGCATAAACAAGACGCACTATGCGTCATATACCTCGGCAACAGCAACATTCCTGCTCTAACCAACAAAGTCACATCCACAGGATGCTTCTCAACCAGCCATTACAACGAATTTACCATCCCCATCTATATACCAACCTTCACCGAGTTCGTCAACGAAAGTTTCTCTCACCTGCTCGTCACCTGCATCACCAAACCTATCCACCAATTTACCGCCGATAGCAGCAGCAGCGATGACGAGGACTCAAAGTGCACCACGTACTTTAAAATCATTGTTGTGCGCGAAATCTGTGTGTCCTAGTGCCTCAAACAAAAACTATGAATTTTAATGTGCTTTTTTTTCTCCTAATATTACTTATATTGTCCATTTATTGTATTTATATGTTAAGCAAATAATACATCATGTTAATCAAAACTATGTATACATATCTTTATCCAATGTACTGTATTCAAAGTATAAATAAAGAAAACAGTCCCGGATGAGCCAATTGCAATAACGATAATCCTACCGCTCAGGGCGCTTTTCAAACTTACCGCCGCCGCCGTCGCACGCAGCGACACTAGCGACACTAGCGCCCCTAGCGGCAGGATTATCGTTAAAACAATTGGCTCATCCGGGACTATTACTACTCCGGTCTGAACCTATTTCTTCTCTTCCACTCCTTCCATCCACCCCCTCTTCAACAGCATCTTCTTACTACCAAGTGCCTTCGACACGAGCCAGTCAGACGAAATATTCCTGAAGAGATGGATGCAATGTCTTCGAAACGTAGAAGCGTATCTCAATAATCCTAACAACATGATTAATGCCATACATACTTTAATAGTTATTAAAGTAAGCATTCAGTTACAAGTTCGTCAAATCCAGAGTTATTGCTTCCCTGCAGTTTAAACGAATATGCTTTGAACTGTGTGTTATGCACTGTAGTCGTAGTAATATTTAGCTTGGAAGCAACAGCCAATCGAAACATCGATTTAAGGTGGAGGCATTCACTGAGTAGCATTTGTATTATAATATACGATAGCCGATGAAATGGCATATACTGTGAGTTTAAGATACACAATTTTTGAATGTTTTGACGTTTAATATCAGCTGAGTTAACAAAGATGAGCTTTACGAGATTTCTCTTGACCCTTAACTGGCTTTGTTTTAGAGCTCATTGTGCTCCTACGCTTCATGCTTTTTATATGTCTTAATTTATCTTTCCATCATGTGTGGTCGGTACTATGGTCAGTGTTAATTATATTAGCAATTGATTAAAGCTTTTAAGCTCCCTCACTCAATCTGAAGATAAATATTTACAGCATCGACGACGATTAAAGTCTACTCTAATTCCACATCAAAATGTGAGCCGTGGAACTTGTTTTAAAATGCTCCACAATAACGTACTACGGGTACTACTGGTACTAACTACATGCTCTAGTGCATGGAATCGTGCCGATAAGAGGAACAGTATTTAAACGTGGTAAAGGGACATTAAAACACCTTTATTCCACCTTTATCCTTATTAACCCCTTAACGAGCTCTAAAAATTCCTTAGTGCTTTTGGTAACCTGTCTTAACCTTTGTGCCCAGTCGGGTGGTAGAAGTTGCTTATGCAATCATGGTATCAACACATCCAAGGTTTCGAGTTTTAATATTTGATTGGTAAAGAAACCATAATCAATATTCGAAATTAATCGTTTATCTCTGTCTATTATATGGCCTGTTGTTTGCTAGGAAACAAGTCAATGCGGATATTTCAATCTCTTCTTGCAATTCAAAATGCAAAATTCTGTTGTGTTAGATTTTTATCGGGACAAGTTGACAAAATTTTAATCTGCAGAATTAAACAATACCACATATTAAACAATTAGCAAGTTTTATTACTTTAAAGTTGAAAACTTGGGTGTAATGTGGAAAATGTTCAAATTAAGACTTTTCTTAAAATTGTTTTAGAATTAAAATAGAATATTAATAAACTGTAGATTAGTAATCAACATTAAGTTCTTTGACCTGCAGCTTTATAAGCATGTAAAAGTAGGCTTACGGATGATGATGATGACGACCAAGGCACATATTTTATACTAGACTTCTTTTTAGCCAAATATAGACTCTACTAAGTAGCCTTTGGTCTCACTCAGTGCTAAGTGTTTTCTAAAAATATAACATAGGCTTATTCAGCAACAGTTTAGGAAGTTAAAGTTGTTTATGTGCCAGTATATGGTTCTGAAAGCGACTCTTTTAAGGCATTATGGGGCTATTATATTTTTGCATTTCCATAGTCTATAAAAGTTAAAATTTATAAATTGTTTTCCGCACCCCGTATAAAAGGAATATAAGGAGAAAGCAATCAAGTACTGCAAACAATAAAAAGGATAGGTATACAAACGAATAAAAAGACAATTAATTTGTTGGCAAGTCAAATAATTTATACAATTAAATTATGAAAATCAATCAAAAACGCTTAATAGACCTCACACAGTTTGGTATGTTGTCTAGAAGAGTTTGGCGTGATCTGTTTGCAAATAAGCAACACAGTCCTAAACAGTCACACAAAATATGCAACAAATAGTAAACCATATTGGCTAATGACTAGGTCTGGAAGTTGGCGTTAATACGATCGAAGAAGAATGTTGGGGTTACACTATTTATAATAATGCATCCGCAGTTTCTTCAGAGAACCCATGAAGTGTCATTTAATGGTTGTATAATAGGACATTCGTGCAACTTATTCTGCAGTTACTTGCACTTACTAGAATCAGTGAGATGAATTTTGGGCAACCTACCAGAGAGGCAGGATATCACACACCACTTGATATTATAAGGACCACATTTTAGCGTAAGATGTTTCAAGGAGATGTGAAATTAATCAGAATAACGAGTGCCCCGAGGTAAAACCATCGTTATTTTCAGGGCTTTGCAAGGAAACATGAGTTGTTCGTAGATTGTCTTTGGTGTTATATTTGTAGGGAGCAGAGGTTTTACACGTCAGCGAGTGTCTTCCAGGCCTTAGGTTAAACTTTTCCTTACTCTTCCCCTTTCACCTCTCACCTAGAAGTGGCATCGGTTTATAGATTAATATTTATAAGCCGAAATTTACCTCAAACCAATAAGAGACTTGTTTGGGCACAAAATGATAAAAAAAGTTTTGTTAGCCTAAGGGAAAATGCTATTGCAAACTAAATACATCGACACGATTCCGTGGATTTTAGTGTATTTATCTCCTAAGCAAACGTTACTTACTTATTAAAATGGCTTCTCCACACTATTATTTAATTATTTCTATACGTGGCTTTTAAATTCTCTTAAATTACTATTTTTGGTTCTTAATGCATTATTTGAGTCTTTATATACACTTTCTATTTAAGTTACAATGGTGTGAAGACGCTTGAAGCACTTTGAATTTTTGGAAAATATTAGGTGAATTCCCTACAAAATAGAATATTTGCATATTCAAAATGCAATAAGTATTGAAGTGTTGGAAATACTTGCCCCACACACAGAAAACAATGAAGTAGTCACATCTGTTTGTGCAATTAAACTACTGAAATTGTTTTTCTCTGCTGAAGAGTCAGATGCAATCTACCTGTTGATCTGAAAAGAAAGTTCTATTGCTAGAAATGACATTTCTATGAAATTGAGAACATGTCCAATACGTCTTTATAGGACTTACACCCCAAGGCCTTACAAGTCACCTTAGGTCAATATGCTGTCGAGGAGTAAGCAAACTTGTGGATTATTGTATATCCAGGACATGGGTGATCAGCCCAATGCCTGATATGGCGGTGAAGAAGAAGGTAATGAAATATAGTGATAAATGGAATGATAATCAAATTCGCAGATCAAATTATCCAGCCCATGATTCGTTTAACAACCGAGAAAAACAGCGAAAAACGCTTCGGTCAGGTTGGTGGGCCCCGGAGTTTTGAACTCGGTAGATCCCGAATGCAAGTCACACACCTTACCGCGGCGTCACTTCGCTGGGCCACTATGCTTTTAGAAAGCATTATTCTGTATTTAAGTGTGTTTATTTATTACCTGCAACATATTTGCTATACATTGTTTTGGTTAAATCTTTTTGTTTGTATTAGTTCACCTTAGTAAAAATTACTCAAATGACCGAATTGCCAACTGTGCTAAAATTAATTTCATAAATAATAGCTAGGAAAACTTTTCGCAAATATTTAGTCGGTAACCCGAGATTGTCCAGTTATGTACCTATGTACCACATTACCATAATAAAATCTTAAATTAAAGCTTATGCGTTATTTCAAATGTAACAACAAAAAAAGTTAAGAACATAATTAAAACAGGACAAAAATTCTGCATTAAAATATTTCTCACTGATGGTGTGCCTTTCCCAATACGGCAGTTACTGGTGTAATATGAAGATACACAATACTTGGCATAAGTAAATTGGGACCTACAGCGTATACATCTGATCGATGTCTTCTTTCGTTATTATGTTCTGAAGTTCTGTTTGGTTTCTTCTCTCACGGCATCTGTGTGCTCCGAGATGTATACTGCTTTTACTCTGAATGTGTGTTAATTACTTTGTCCCCATTTCCGGTTTTTATTTTGGCTTTCTACGTGTTTTATATACCTTTGTCTGGTTTACGTTTGCCGATAGGTTCGCTGGTTGTGCTGAATTGTTGATGACTCTCAGCTTTTCGTGAACGTAGGGAATGCAAGCAGGACGTGCATCTTGTAGTTCACATGTTTTACGATCTGTATTCTCAGAACGTCAGTAGGAATCATGACACATTCAGCAGAACTAGCTGTCTTATCGGCAGGTGTAAACGAATCAAGTATATAAGCCAAATCGCGACAAAGGCATTACACTTAGCGGGAAGAACAAGCATGGCGCAGCAGAATCACTTTATGCATTCACAGCTATAACTGTTAAAGGATTAATATTTAGTTATTTGTAACTTTTAATAAGTTTAGAATTATCCTGAACCGCCTGCAAACCTGACGACGAATACCGTGGGATTCTTCTAGGAGGACTCGGTTTTAGAATTGAAAGAATCCATGTGTAAATTACGCTAAGAGCATATATCTGGAAAGAATGGTAGCTAAACTAAATGTAAAAAAACGAAGAAGAAGAAGAAGAAGTTCGTCATGTGTGCAGGTAACTATGTTGCTCAGCGGAGTTTGTGATAACTTATTTTCCATAAAGTGGAAAAAGCTAATGGAATGATCAGGCACATAGGTATGCGATGTTTTCAATATTGAAATGTCTGTTTTAAGGCTGTGAGTGCAAACCTTTTATGGTTCTGTAGAGCTCTATAGTGCTGACATAAAACAGGAAGAAAGTGCAGGTTTATGGTTTATCGTAGCTTTTATGATGCTATCTAGTGATATTGGGCGACACCAACCATCACCGGGATAATGAAACATTTAAGATTGTTTCTTATACTTATGTTTGAGATTTCGAGGCCCCAATTAAAATACTTTCTATAAAGCGTTTCTTATAAGGCGGGGAATAAAGAATTTTATTAGTTTTTGTAAAATTAGGAAGTTCATTAACTGAAATTGCTGAATAATATTATAATTCGTTTTTGAAATGGACAAATGTAAACTAAAAGAACCTCTTTAAAAATGACTTTTCTTTCGTCTTAAATCATTGCTGACAAGGCAATAATTATAGTACGTTTGTAGACACCATGTTGTCTAGAGTAATGATGGGGAATGATAATATGAAGAACCACTTAAAATGTGTTATAACTGAACACTGAAATCTAAAATGTTGCAACTATATTAAAGTAAATTATGGCATCACATGCAGGATTGATCTCTCCATCGCTATGCAGAAATGTAGGATATTTATTATGCAGGAACAATTTATTATGTAGGATATCTTTATTAAACATGTTGTACACGAATTCATGCACCAACTCTCCAGAATGGTAAGAAATCACCTTTCAAGTGTAAAAATTCTCATGTTATAGCCGTAAATAGTTACTCAATCGCAAAGCGCCTAATCTTGTCCACTATCGCACTACACGTTATCAACTTGATACACGTGCACACATACGCTCTCGAGCAAACCGTTTTTAGACTGGTTTTTGGATCAGGGACTTCAAACGTATATACCATTATTATACTAAAAAGCAATACTTCTGCTACCTATCGTAGATAAGCGGTAGAGAAACTAAATCTCACCCGTGATTCTCAATTATGATGATGTTGATAATAATAATAATAACAATAATAATAATAATAATAATGTGGTTTTTATTTATGTACTAAACAAATTACAGTATTACAACCTTTAAGGTTATGTTTCAGTCTTGGCTCTTCACCAAACCATGAAAGTCTAACACAATAAGCATGTTTAACAATTAATGGAAATAGTAATCAGTATTATAATTTTCCTATTATTATTGTTATTATTATTACTCAATTCAAGCAATTCCTACCATAAATCCCTTCTCATAACCCCACCAATATTCAGATAAGGATTGTCAGTACTACTTAATCTGCCTTTTCCTTTGTTTAGAGTCAAATTTAAATCAAATTCTAGCTTACTTCAATCTAATTCAACTTTTGCCTCCCATCTCAGACTGCCACTCTGTTTAAGTCACACACTTGTTCAATAAAAATGCAACCGCAACTTGCTATTGGCCACCTCCGTGGTGTAGTAATAGCGAGTTTGCTTTTAAACCTGAAATAATCCGTGTTCGAATCTCAGTTTGGTCGATAAGTTGGTTGCCGGGATAAGTTTCTTTCCGATACTTCCTTTATCCCAAGGCAGGTTTTTGGCTAACTCTCAGTTCAATGACGCCAGACTCATTTGAGTACCATTTCACTTCTTTCATTCAGCATCTCTGCAGACCTGATTTGTTATAAGTGAGTGACGCCCTTCATTAAGCACCTTTTTCGTAGAAACGGTTCTTTAAAATCAGATTGAGCTATTTTAAATTTATGACAGTTGTTTTGGATACAGTAAATGGTTTTCTTTGTTCCATTTATACGGATGTTCTAAACTGTTGTGGTAACTCTTGTATTCAAGGAATATGAAATGATGATCTTTCTCCATTTTTTATTTTATCTGTTCCTTCTCAACAAGAGAAATCCTCTAGCACAGCATTTTGAGCTACTCAACTGCACATGATGCATGTTTTTTCCCTTCTTTTTAGTCTGCAATCGTTTAAGACTGCTATTAATCTAAAAGGAAACATTAAAAAACAGAGCATTTAAGTCCTGTTTTATGATTTACCGCAAAGTACGGTTTTTACTACCAAGGGTAAAAATCGATTTTTGTTTATTACAGCGAGGAGGCTATGCTGATTCTACATCAGTGTGCCTGATATCACGGGTATGAGGTATCTGTGCACATTCAACTCGAACATTACTGATGTGTTGACGTTGGCGACAGGCGGTCGGATTTATGGCAGCAGTCCCTTCTTAGGCTTTTCAGCACAATGGCGCTCTTTCGTGAATAATTCGGACGGTTAAACCCAACTCATAAAAGACACTCCAGTTCTTACCAGTATGTCATATTACACTCACTGAATAGGTTTTTGGTTCAGTACAAAGTTGTTTAACTCGTCGCCTGAAAAGCAAAACTGACACTTTTATTACAGTCTACCTTAACCACAGTGTTTGAATCCCAGGCGTGAAGATATTTGTAGAACATTCAAGATATTATTTTTTTTTGTCATGAAAATAGCTTAACATATGGAATTTAAATCAAAATCGTTAGAACCATTTGAGAGAGAATCAAAAGCAACCGAAAATTTTCAAGGTAAAGGGTAGTTTGGGATAGGGGATTTTCTATTAAAATCTTCGTATTGTAGCCTTAGAAGGTCTTAAATTTAAACATCAGGTTTCCGTTTTAATCGACCTTTCTGTTTGAGTTATGCTGCTCACAGAATGCACAGACACACAGACATACACCACACGGGCCTTTTTCAGATAATATTTGCGTTCTGGGGTCTCAAAACATATATGTCCGGTGAAATCTCACTATCGAACTTTTGGGTGGAATAAAATTCTTCCTCTTCTCACTGTAAGTACGTAGAAGAGAAGGTAAAAAATCTGATGTGTTAGACTCACATGAGTTTCTCTACTCTTGTACAAACTGTTTTTTACAAACGCTTATTCTCCATATGCTTCATGTTAATCGAGATATCGAGATGTTAATCTTATTACTAACTTTCTTCCAGATGCAAGGGGAATATGGTAAACTTTAAGCTATAGTCAAATATTTTAAAAGCTGGTTGCTATGTGGAGTATTCCATTTTCTTTGCATTACCAGGACAAAAAAAATTGAATAACGAATTTGAGAAAAAGTATAAGCATTGGAAAATTTAAGGGAATAACAAGTAATATCTCGAAAATGGCTCGCTCAACAAAAAAATGTATAAGGCATAAATTGTGTATTTTATCGCGATCTACATTTTTTGTGTAGTAAAATTTTGTCTATTTCTTATGGTTTACCAGTCATGCAAAAATCGTTCACAATGAAGAATACTTTTGGAGACATTCCCAGAAAATTCGAGATATAAATTTCATTTGTCATGAAAATATCTTAAACATATGATATTTTAATCAAAATCGTTAGAGCCATTTTTGAGAAAATTAAAATTTTCGAAAAATGTTCCGTGTAAAGAGTAACATGGGGTGGGGGGATTTTCTTGAAAACCTTCGTGTCGCATCTCTGGAAGATACTGAACCTAAATACCAAGTTTGGTGTTTATCCGACTGTTCGTTTTTGAGTTATGCTGTTCACAGACACACAGACACACAAAGACACACACACACAGACATGTTTCCAAAAATACTTTCCTTGGATTCAGGAGGCCTCAAAACATGTATTTCCGGTGAAACCTTGGTATCGAATTTTTGGGTGGAATGCAATACTTCCCCTACTTACTATACGTAGTAGAGAAAGTAAAAAGGAAATAACCAATATAGCTGCTACCAGCGTAGATCAGTTGGCCAGTCAAAAGATATGTACCCTCAGGCTAAATCAATTCTTTTACTTTGCCTAACAGCTTCATGTATAGAATGTACAACGATAACATTATTGAGCGTTTAAAACGAACTGGTGTGTAAATATCTGAGCTGTTTCTGGGCTAAAATAATATGTACATGGTATCATGTTACACTGAAAAGCTGGTCGAGCGCTCACAATTAACGTTGCTGTAGTGCACGGAAGCTAATGCGAGAACTGTGTACGCCAAAAGCATCAGCTGGCTACCAAAACCAGTCCCTGATAAAGTATTGGTATACAACGGACCGCTTCATTTCATAGCCTTTAAACACGTATTTATACCACAATTACAGCGTTTCAGTACACATACTCACCAATGCATATAAAAGGTACCTACTTCTTGTTGCCCGATTAAGCCAACGCCATTAAAATCTTATGATTTAAAATCTCGCGACATGCTCTAACCAACATAATTTATTTGGGAAACTATTTTAAAAATTATCCATAAAAGCTTTTTTTCTCCCTACCCCATGTTATAAGCGATAACGGCTGGCAAAATAGATTCACACATTTTGTTTTAGCTACACAGGTGCTTCCAGAAGAATAGTATAACATTCAGCATGTGAGTTCGTTCAGCAGAGTTCGTTCTGTACTGAATTTATGTATTTCTTAATGCTTACCAGTAAAATATAAATATGTAATTCAATAAGAAACTGAAGAGGAATTCACAAGTTATACAAAAAATTTAAGATACACAATTTGTTGGTCCAATATCTCCAAACGAAATGAAAAGAAAGAAAAAATTCACAAAGGTTTTAATGTAATGACTGTTTCTCCCCGTTTATTGTTTTACTCGCATTAACTACATGGTCATACCTTGACAGATCTTGTGGATCGGTGTCTGGGGGACAGTTAGCCATCTTGGTCTCATTCCTATACTCATCTTGCTTCGTCACATGTCCACAGAGGCACGTGTAGAGCAACTGTACCTATGCTTTGTGACGGGCAAATGGCAGCCCCAACATGTGTCCACAAAGTCATATGTACAACTGTACCTATGCTTTTTAACGGGAAGAAGGTAGCCCCCGACACGTGTCCACAGCGGCGTGTGTACAGCAACTGTACCTCTGCTAAGTAAGGAGCAAATAGCAGCCCCAGACACGCGTCCACAGAGGTGTGTGCACAGCAACTGTACCTCTGCTAAGTAAGGAGCAAACAGCAGTCCCCGACACGCGCACACAGAGATGTGTGTAAAGCAACTGTACCTCTGCTAAGTAAGGAGCAAACAGCAGACCCCGACACGCGTCCACAGAAGTGTGTGTACAGCAAATGTACCTCTGCTAAGTAAGGAGCAAACAGCAGACCCCGACACGCATTTACAGAGATGTGTGTACAGCAAATGTACCTCTGCTGAGTAAGGAGCAAATAGCAGCCCCCGGCACGCATTTACAGAGGTGTGTGTATAGCAACCGTACCTCTGCTAAGTAAGGAGCAAATAGCAGACCACGACACGCCTTCACAGAGGTGTGTGTACAGCAACCGTACCTCTGCTAAGTAAGGAGCAAATAGCAGCACCCGACACGCATTTACAGAGGTGTGTGTACAGCAACTGTACCTCTGCTAAGTAAGGAGCAAATAGCAGCCCCCAACACGAGTCCACACAGGTGTGTGTGTACAGCATCTGTACCTCTGCTAAGTAAGGAGCAAATAGCAGCCCCCAACACGAGTCCCCATAGGTGTGTGTGTACAGCATCTGTACCTCTGCTAAGTAAGCAGCAAATAGCAGCCTCCAACACGAGTCCACAGAGGTGTGTGTGTACAGCATCTGTACCTCTGCTAAGTAAGGAGCAAATAGCAGCCCACAACACGAGTCCACAGAGGTGTGTGTACAGCAACTGTACCTCTGCTAAGTAAGGAGCAAATAGCAGCCCTTGACACGCGTCCACAGAGGTGTGTGTACAGCAACTGTACCTCTGCTAAGTAAGGAGCAAATAGCAGCCCTTGACACGCGTCCACAGAGGTGTGTACAGCAACTGTACCACTGCTAAGTAAGGAGCAAATAGCAGCCCTTGACACGCGTCCACAGAGGTGTGTGTACAGCTACGGTACCTCTGCTAAGTAAGGAGCAAACAGCAGCCCCCGACACGCGTCCACAGAGGTGTGTGTACAGCAACTGTACCTCTGCTAAAATTGGAGCAAACAACAGTCCCCGACACGCGTCCACAGAGGTGTGTACAGCAACTGTACCACTGCTAAGTAAGGAGCAAATAGCAGCCCCCAACACGAGTCCACAGAGGTGTGTGTGTACAGCATCTGTACCTCTGCTAAGTAAGAAGCAAATAGCAGCCCCCAACACGAGTCCACAGAGGTGTGTGTACAGCAACTGTACCTCTGCTAAGTAAGAAGCAAATAGCAGCCCCCAACACGAGTCCACAGAGGTGTGTGTACAGCATCTGTACCACTGCTAAGTAAGGAGCAAATAGCAGCCCCCAACACGAGTCCACAGAGGTGTGTGTACAGCATCTGTACCTCTGCTAAGTAAGAAGCAAATAGCAGCCCCCAACACGAGTCCACAGAGGTGTGTGTACAGCAACTGTACCTCTGCTAAGTAAGGAGCAAATAGCATACCCCGACACGCATTTACACAGGTGTGTGTACAGCAACCGTACCTCTGCTAAGTAAGGAGCAAATAGCAGACACCGACACACCTTCACAGAGGTGTGTGTACAGCAACCATACCTCTGCTATGTAAGGAGCAAACAGCAGCCCCCGACACGCGCCCACAGAGGTGTGTGTACAGCAACCGTACCTCTGCTAAGTAAGGAGCAAACAGCAGCCCCCGACACGCATTTACAGAGGTGTGTGTACAGCAACCGTACCTCTGCTAAGTAAGGAGCAAACAGCAGCCCCCGACACGCATTTACAGAGGTGTGTGTACAGCAACCGTACCTCTGCTAAGTAAGGAGCAAACAGCAGCCCCCGACACGCATTTACAGAGGTGTGTGTACAGCAACCGTACCTCTGCTAAGTAAGGAGCAAACAGCAGCCCCCGACACGCATTTACAGAGGTGTGTGTACAGCAACCGTACCTCTGCTAAGTAAGGAGCAAATAGCAGCCCCCGACACGCATTTACAGAGGTGTGTGTACAGCAACTGTACTTCTGTTTTGTAAGGAGCAAATAGCAGCCCCCGACACGCATTTACACATGTGTTTGAGCAGCAACTGCACCTCTGCTAAGTAAGGAGCAAATAGCTGCGCCCGCCATGCGACGACAGAGGTGTGTGTACACGAACTGTACCTCTGCTTAGTAAGGAGCAAATAGCAGCCCCCGACACGTGTCCACATAGGTGTGTGTACAGCAACTGTACTTCTGCTTTGTAAGGAGCAAATAGCAGCCCACGACACGCGTCCACAGAGGTGTGTGTACAGCAACTGTAACTTTGCTAAGTAAGGAGCAAATAGTAGACCCCGACACGCGTCCACAGAGGTGTGTGTACAGCAACTGGACCTCTGCTTAGTAAGGAGCAAATAGCAGACCCCGACACGTGTCCACAGCGGCGTGTGTACAGCAACTGTACCTCTGCTAAGTAAGGAGCAAATAGCAGCCCCAGACACGCGTCCACAGAGGTGTGTGCACAGCAACTGTACCTCTGCTAAGTAAGGAGCAAACAGCAGTCCCCGACACGCGCACACAGAGATGTGTGTAAAGCAACTGTACCTCTGCTAAGTAAGGAGCAAACAGCAGACCCCGACACGCGTCCACAGAAGTGTGTGTACAGCAAATGTACCTCTGCTAAGTAAGGAGCAAACAGCAGACCCCGACACGCATTTACAGAGATGTGTGTACAGCAAATGTACCTCTGCTGAGTAAGGAGCAAATAGCAGACCCCGAAACGCATTTACAGAGGTGTGTGTACAGCAACTGTACCTCTGCTAAGTAAGGAGCAAATAGCAGCCCCCGAAACGCATTTACAGAGGTGTGTGTATAGCAACCGTACCTCTGCTAAGTAAGGAGCAAATAGCAGACCACGACACGCCTTCACAGAGGTGTGTGTACAGCAACCGTACCTCTGCTAAGTAAGGAGCAAATAGCAGCACCCGACACGCATTTACAGAGGTGTGTGTACAGCAACTGTACCTCTGCTAAGTAAGGAGCAAATAGCAGCCCCCAACACGAGTCCACACAGGTGTGTGTGTACAGCATCTGTACCTCTGCTAAGTAAGGAGCAAATAGCAGCCCCCAACACGAGTCCCCATAGGTGTGTGTGTACAGCATCTGTACCTCTGCTAAGTAAGCAGCAAATAGCAGCCTCCAACACGAGTCCACACAGGTGTGTGTGTACAGCATCTGTACCTCTGCTAAGTAAGGAGCAAATAGCAGCCCACAACACGAGTCCACAGAGGTGTGTGTACAGCAACTGTACCTCTGCTAAGTAAGGAGCAAATAGCAGCCCTTGACACGCGTCCACAGAGGTGTGTGTACAGCTACGGTACCTCTGCTAAGTAAGGAGCAAACAGCAGCCCCCGACACGCGTCCACAGAGGTGTGTGTACAGCAACTGTACCTCTGCTAAAATTGGAGCAAACAACAGTCCCCGACACGCGTCCACAGAGGTGTGTACAGCAACTGTACCACTGCTAAGTAAGGAGCAAATAGCAGCCCCCAACACGAGTCCACAGAGGTGTGTGTGTACAGCATCTGTACCTCTGCTAAGTAAGAAGCAAATAGCAGCCCCCAACACGAGTCCACAGAGGTGTGTGTACAGCAACTGTACCTCTGCTAAGTAAGGAGCAAATAGCATACCCCGACACGCATTTACACAGGTGTGTGTACAGCAACCGTACCTCTGCTAAGTAAGGAGCAAATAGCAGACACCGACACACCTTCACAGAGGTGTGTGTACAGCAACCATACCTCTGCTATGTAAGGAGCAAACAGCAGCCCCCGACACGCGCCCACAGAGGTGTGTGTACAGCAACCGTACCTCTGCTAAGTAAGGAGCAAACAGCAGCCCCCGACACGCGCCCACAGAGGTGTGTGTACACCAACCGTACCTCTGCTAAGTAAGGAGCAAATAGCAGCCCCCGACACGCATTTACAGAGGTGTGTGTACAGCAACTGTACTTCTGTTTTGTAAGGAGCAAATAGCAGCCCCCGACACGCATTTACACATGTGTTTGAGCAGCAACTGTACCTCTGCTAAGTAAGGAGCAAATAGCTGCGCCCGCCATGCGACGACAGAGGTGTGTGTACACGAACTGTACCTCTGCTTAGTAAGGAGCAAATAGCAGCCCCCGACACGTGTCCACATAGGTGTGTGTACAGCAACTGTACTTCTGCTTTGTAAGGAGCAAATAGCAGCCCACGACACGCGTCCACAGAGGTGTGTGTACAGCAACTGTAACTTTGCTAAGTAAGGAGCAAATAGTAGACCCCGACACGCGTCCACAGAGGTGTGTGTACAGCAACTGGACCTCTGCTTAGTAAGGAGCAAATAGCAGACCCCGACACGTGTCCACAGCGGCGTGTGTACAGCAACTGGACCTCTGCTTAGTAAGGAGCAAATAGCAGACCCCGACACGCGTCCACAGAGGTTTGTTCACAGCAACTGTACCTCTGCTTAGTAAGGAGCAAATAGCAGACCCCGACACGTGTCCACAGAGGTGTGTGTACAGCAACTGGACCTCTGCTTAGTAAGGAGCAAATAGCAGACCCCGACATCGTCTAAAGAGGTGTGTGTACAGCAACCGTACCACTGATTAGTAAGGAGCAAATAGCAGACCCCGACATCGTCTAAAGAGGTGTATGTACAGCAACCGTACCACTGATTAGTAAGGAGCAAATAGCAGACCCCGACACGCGTCCACAGAGCTGTGTGTACAGCAACTGTACCTCTGCTTTGTGACGAGCAGATGGAATCCCCGACATGTCTCCACAGAGGTGTGTGTAGAGCAACTGTACCTCAGCTTTGTGACGAGCAGATGGCAGCCCGACATGTCTCCACAGAGGTGTATGTACAGCAACTGTACCACAGCTTTGTGATGAGCAGATGGCAGCCCCGACATGTTTCCACAGTGGTGTGTGTACAGCAGCTGTATCTGCATTGTGATGAGCAGATGGCATCCCCGACATATCTCCATAGAGGTATGTGTACAGCAACTGTACCTTTGCTTTGTGATGAGCAGATGGAAGGCCTACATGTCTCCACAGAGGTGTGTGAAGATGAACTCTACATCTGCTTTGTGACGAGCAGATGGCAGCCCCATCATGTCTTCACAGAGGTGTGTGAGAAGTAACTGTACCTCTGCTTTGTGACGAGCAGACGGCAGCCCCATCATGTCTTCACAGAGGTGTGTGAGAAGTAACTGTACCTCTGCTTTGTGACGAGCAGATGGCAGCCCCATCATGTCTTCACAGAGGTGTGTGAGAAGTAACTGTACCTCTGCTTTGTGACGAGCAGGTGGCAGCCCCGACATGTCTCCACAGAGGTGTGTGTACAGCAACTGTGCCTCAGCTTTATGACGAGCAGATGGAAGCCCCGACATGTCTCCACAGAGGTGTGTGTACAGCAACTGTACCTCAGCTTTGTGACGAGCAGATGACAGCCCGACATGTCTCCACAGAGGTGTGTACATAGCAACTGTACCTCAGCTTTGTGACGAGCAGATGGAAGCCCCGACATGTCTCCACAGAGGTGTGTGTACAGCAACTGTACCTCAGCTTTGTGACGAGCAGATGACAGCCCGACATGTCTCCACAGAGGTGTGTGTACAGCAACTGCACCTCAGCTTTGTGACGATCAGATGACAGCCCGACATGTCTCCACAGAGGTGTGTACATAGCAACTGTACCTCAGCTTTGTGACGAGCAGATGGCAGCCCGACATGTCTCCACAGATGTGTGTACAGCAACTGTACCTTTGCTTTGTGATGAGCAGATGGCAATCCGACATGTCTCAACAGAGGTGTGTGTATAGCAACTGTACCTCAGGTTTGTGATGAGCAGATGGCAGCCCGACACGTCTCCACAGGGGTGTGTGTACAGCAACTGTACCTCAGCTTTGTGACGAGCAAATGGCTGCCCGACATGTCTCCACAGAGGTGTATGTACAGCAACTGTACCTAAGCTTTGTGACGAGCAGATGGAAGCCCCGACATGTCTCCACAGAGGTGTGTGCACAGCAAATGTACCTCTGCTTTTTGATGAGCAGATGGCAGCCCCGACATGTCTCCACAGAGGTGTGTGTTCAGCAACTGTATCTCAGCTTTGTGACGAGCAGATGTCAGCCTGACATGTCTCCACAGAGGTGTGTGTACAGCAACTGTACCTAAGCTTTGTGACGAGCAGATGGAAGCCCCGACATGTCTCCACAGAGGTGTGTGCACAGCAAATGTACCTCTGCTTTGTGATGAGCAGATGGCAGCCCCGACATGTCTCCACAGAGGTGTGTGTTCAGCAACTGTATCTCAGCTTTGTGACGAGCAGATGTCAGCCTGACATGTTTCCACAGAGGTGTGTGTACAGCAACTGTACCTCTGCTTTGTGATGAGCAGATGGCAGCGCGACATGTCTCCACAGAGGTGTGTGTACAGCAACTGTACCTCAGCTTTGTGATGAGCAGATGGCAGCCGGACATGTATCCACAGAGGTGTGTGTACAGCAACTGTACCTCAGCTTTGTGATGAGCAGATGGCAGCCCGACATGTCTACACAGTGGTGTATGTACAGCAACTGTACCTCTGCTTTGTGACGAGCAGATGGAAGCCCCAACATGTCTCCACAGAGGTGTGTGTACAGCAACTGTACCTCTACTTTGTGATGAGCAGATGGCAGCCCGACATGTCTCCACAGAGGTGTGTGTACAGCAACTGTACCTCAGCTTTGCGATGAGCAGATGGCAGCCCGACATGTCTCCACAGAGGTGTATGTACAGCAAATGTATCTCTGCTTTGTGACGGGTAGATGGTAGCCTCGATGCGTGTCCACAGAGGCGGGTACAGCAACTCTCTGTTTTGTGATGGGCAGATGGCATGTGTCCACAGGGGCAAGTGTGCCAATTCCATCTGCTGCTACACGTGCCGGGCTGATGGCATTAGGGTAGCATCCAGTCTACCTGTTTGCTTTAGCTGTGAATGGATGACTGTGCATTCGTTTTACCGTCTATTTTTCATGCTTTACTATTGTTCTTTAGACTTAAACTGAAAGTTTGGGTCATAGTAATAAATATTCAATGCGCATTAACCTTGGCGAATGAGGGAAACCACAAGAGAAACCAGTAAGACAGATCGGATTTGGGATTTGAACACGGGACCTCCCGAATGCGGGCCAAGACTTTACAGCCTAAGCCTGCCCGCTCAGACTTAATGAATTGTTGAGGTGGCATCTAGTGATATATTCTTAAAATATGTTGGATTTGAATAAAACGTTCAATATTTATCCAACTTTAGGTTTTTTAGTTATTTATATATATACATAGAAGCCCATGCATACACACACACGCGCGCGCGCGCACGCTCGCACCTTTTTCTACTATTTTTTGGGGGGGGATTATCAATGATCTCAAAATATGCATTTGGATATTTTTCAAAGCCAAATATTTGGTTAGCATACAAATGCTTCCGCCAACAACTGTAGTAAGTAGTAGGGAAACCACAACAGATACCATACCCAGCATTACACGGATGTATTTCTAAATCCGAGATGAAATGCTTATTAATTTAATTTAACCCTCTGTATGATGGCGCAGATGGTGCTTAAAGGAAAGAGTATTCCCCGTCGGACACTGGAGGTTTGCTTGGTTGACGGGTCGTTCATCGCCCTCTCTGGGCAGCTCCAGTAATGTGACGGGTCTTCGTACCAGGAACTGTTAGGGATTTCCGTTCGTCTCTGTGATCTGTGTGCCTGTGGTGTGTAACTTCCTGTGATTTTTTCACTTATCCCTTCCTTCTGGGCGATGGTAGCCGCGATATATCTCACGTATGTTGCAGTGCGCGAGGTGTCCCCCTCCGTTTTATACCCTACAATCCTCTATACTGTTTATGTACAACATGTACATAACTTATCTAGAATTTTGAATTGAACCCTCACTCATTATCCCCTATAGATAACTGCTAATTCGTAAAATCCCCTTGATATTTGTAATCGAAGATCATGCATCTCCCAGCATCAATACCACGGAAGAGAAGAGAATCTGCAGATATTGTATAGGGTGATTTATGAATAATTGACACATTTGTTTCTTTAATTACTCTGTTCGAGATTCAACCAATGCCGCAATTTTAGCACTAAATTAAGCAGAATGTCCTGGAGGTTCGATTGCCTGTCACTAGACGCGCAGATGTTCATATTTTATTCGTAATTGTTGGTTTTATTGTCTGCAACTGTCTTTGAGATTTTGTTCTAGTCAACGTGGAGTACACATTAAATTAAACGACTCTTCCTTGTAAAGCAATGCTGGATTACGAATTCAATTACAGCTACTCAAAGGGCATACCAGAGAGAATTTGGTGTTCGGAATCCTCCACAAAGAAACAAAATACTGGGACTGGTAAACAAGTTGAAAGCAACTGGATCTCTGGTGAGTGAAAAGGCAAAACTCGTTCATCTAGGCTTCCCACGGCTGTTGTTGACGTAAGAACACGACTGGATCAGTCACCCAAAAAATCATAAAGACGTTTGTCTCAGCAGATGGGTACAGCTACTCAATGTGTCAGAGAGCTGTGAAAAGTGCAGGCCTAAAGCCGTATAGGATTACGGTTGTCCATCAGTTACAGGAACCAGATAAGGATAAACGACTGAATTATTGTCGTTGGTTTCAGGCGTTCATTGTGCAAAATCCTGTCATATTGTCCATCACATGGTTCACAGATGAAGCATGGTTCCATTTATCCGCTATGTGAACTCAAATAACTCACGCTATTGGGCCAGCGAAAATCCACATGTTATTCATGAAGCACCTATGCACCCGGTTAAAATCGGAGTTTGGTGCGCAATATCCGCACAGGGAATATTGGAACTAATTTTTTAAACAATGTGAACACTGCAGAGTACTGACGGATTTTCATTGAGTTTGCTGAGCTACTAGACGTTGTAGTGCTGAGTCCAGGATATTTTCAACAGCACGGCGCTACATGCCATACATCAAATTAATTCATGGCACTAATTGCAAGTTTTTTGACGACCGGATAATTTCCAAGAACCTGTGGCCATCGAGATCTACAGATTTGACATCAGACTTCTTTCTATGGGGTTACTTAAAAGACAGGTTTATGCCACACGTCCCCAGATATTGGACGATCTCAAGCACAACATTACACAGGAGATTCAAGCTATTGACAATAGAGTCCTCCAACGAGTGGCCAGTAACATGAAACGACAGGTTGAGTTGTACCTTATGCAGGATGGAGGGCGTTTTCAATATTTTCTATAGAGGTAAATAATCTCCCAAAATTTCTCTGCATTTCAGGTATAATAAGTTGTCGCTAGCATAACTGGTTTTGAAACAATAAAAGGAATAAATTCGTCAGTTCTTCATAAATCACCCTGTACTTCGTATCTTTGTTGATCGTTACAAATGCTGAAATGAAATATCTCTTAAGGAGTAAAGAATTATTCAGTTTATCAAATTATTTTTAGGTTAACTGTAATATATGGTATTATAAAATCTTTTTATGTTACTATGTAGGTAGGCAGGATGCTTTTATACCGGAAGTATGTATTGCATTTTACCCAAAGATTCAATATTGAGAGTTCAACGGAAATGCTGAGGCCTCCAAAGCTACACAAAGTAATTTTAGAGAACCTTAAAATGGGTAAATTGCTAACTTTCATATTCAAACCGCACAGTGTTTAAGCATGCAAAGTTTTTCTTACCCAATTCCAAAAATGCATAAGTTTAAATAGAAATTGTTTCGTTTTGTTTCAGTTTTTTTTAAAAACGGTTTTTACGGTTTTGATTAAAATGCCATCTGTATAAGATATGGACCTGACTAACAAACTGTGTGTTTTTTAATTTTCTCTGAATAGCATGTGAAGTCATTTTAATTCCGAACAAATGTTCCATACTTTTATATACGTGATAAGTCATAGGAGATAGACACTGTACGGAGAAATGCAGAAGTAATTTAGATTCGCAATTTATGTCATACAACTTTTTATAGGATTCAGAGTATTCGACATATTCATTTTCCTAGATTTAATTGTCATGAATATTGAATTGAATTGGAAGCGGAAGAGATTCGGCACCGATCCAGTGAATCCGGATATTGTACCTACGCTCCCGCAAGGGGGTCCCATCAGCAGGACCAGATGAAGTGAAGGGAGACACCGGGTGGCCGGAACCAAAAATGACGGCACAAAAATGACAGTGTCCAGATATAAACGCACCAGCAGACGGACACGTAGATCGGGGACCCCGCCCCACATGGGGTCCAACACCCTCACCGGGGGCGGTGCTTACACCCCAGCAACTAGCCGAAGGCAAAGGGACAGGGAAAGTTCATAGAGAGCATCCCGTTTCTCTGCCAAGCTGCATACAAACTCCGTCGCCGATACTTCTAACCCTGAAACAGACTAAACTGGGTGAAGGATGAATGAAATGATTAATGGAACGAAATGGAGGGATAGAAAATTCGGTGGTGACAGAATCCACTCCAGCATTCGCCTGACGACCTGAAAAAAACTAAAAAGACCATGAATCAGAGTAGGCGGTCGCCTGGGATCGGGCCCAGGACCTCCTCAATGCGGCTATTCCTAAAGCATCAGGGAAATGTGATTCTGTTTTTCCCGTATTAGTTTCTCATTAGCTTTAACATGTTAGTCATATCACGACTTTATAACATTTTAAATACATATTTAACAATAAACAATGAGGCTATTTAACATGCTGGCAGTTTTGAACAATTAGAATTAACTAGTATAAAATTGTGTCCCTATAATTCATCAAACTGATTGAACATTGTATACCTTTATATAAATTTATGCTTCTGAAATATTCAACTATCTTGGAGTACATCGGATAGTTGAGTGCTGCTCATAAATCATTGGGTATCTGGTAGTGTTAACTCCATTGATCGTATTGTGGTTATTCTACGACTATATGTTTCGTCGTTAGCAGTATCTTACACTGGTGGCAGATGGGTGTTTGGTCCTTTAAAGAAGATAACTGTGTATGATCTTGGTATGACCCATTCTCAGCTGATCTTGTCTGGAAAGAGAATTACTGGGAAGATGTGTCCCGAAATTCGATGTTATATCACGGAGTTTGCTTCTCGTGAAGTCAAGCCATCCGGTCTTCTTCCATTGTTTTCCTTATTGTGAAAGCATTCAAGTCCATATTGCTTAATTTGAGATTTTTCAAATGAAAGAAAAATTGTCTTCAGTAATGCAACATGAATAGGAGACCCACTCATAGGAACATTGTGATATATGAGGAATTATTTGAAATTATAATTGTTAGAGAAAAGCGTGCGAGTGTCACGCATCAAATTTTTTGGTAGTTGATTACGCTAATGCGTTTGATTACATTAAAAAAAATATGTTAGAATAGACAAAGAGTGCCCAAATTAATTGTTCTAAGCACATTGTAACGTTGCGTCATGAATTCTCATGAACCCGTTTGTGTTGGTAACAGACTTCGCATCGGTAGCTTAATGAACGTGGCATTACGGTTGTAAACAAACCAACATGCCTGACATCCCACGGGTTGAGTCAGCTGTATACTGTTTACCGCTGCATGCTGCGCGAAAATCTCCCAGGGGAGACAAAATCAATGTAACGATTTATCCATTCTATAATAAAGCAAGCCAATAAATATCGTGCCAGATTATGAAACCCTCTTGTGAAGTCAGTTTTTCTAAGCTGTATAGATTTCACCTTCGCGTGATTGCAAACCCTGCTTTGATTATATACGCAGATACGTTATAGACTGGTTTTAGTTTTTGTGAAGAATTGTGTTTATAGTAGGGCAAACTAAAACAGCGGGATGGCTCAGCCGGCAACATCTGTGATACGCATTCGAGAAGACCCGTGTTTGATCCGCGGAGTCTGTCCACTTTCACTCATGGTATTTTTCCGGCCCTCAGGCGAAAACTGGAGTGGCTTCTTTCATCCCCCGAATTTCCTATCCCAACCTTGCGTTCCATTAATCATTCCATTTATATATATTTCACCCCGTCTGGACTATTTCAGGATTGAAAGTGTCGGTGGTGGCGTGCCGGTGCGGCGTGGCAGGACAAAAGGATTCTCTACGTGAACTTAATCCGTACCTAGGTTTTCGACTGCTTGCCGGGTATAAGGCCGCCTCACGCTCCTTGGAGAGCTTTGGGCCCTATGTGAGGAGGAGTTCCCAGCCTACCTGTGTGGCTGCCGGGGGTCTATATTTGAAAGCTGTAGGGACCCTGTAATTTCTGTGGCGTCACACTTGGTTCAGACCGCCCGATGTCTCCTTTCACTTCTTCCCTTCTTCCCGGAGCACCCCCCTTGAGGCGTCAGTACAGTACCCTCATTCTTGGAACGGTGTCGAATCCCCTCTGCTTCACAATCCAATCCAAGGCCAAACTTTCACAAGAGTCCTACCACGATAGGTACGAGAATGGCGCTCCCGGGGCACATAAGCTACAACTTGTGTTAACTGCAACAGTGAGCATCATCAAGTTCCCTAGAATGCTGTCATTTTATAGAGGAAAGAGCTGTCCAAGAGATCCGAGTTAGGGAGATGGTTTCCTACTCGGAAAGACGGAGACTCCTGCGTACCGCCAACTCTGTATCCCGAAATCCGTTATCTATATCTCAGTTGCAGCTAAACCGGTGCCGAGTCGAGAAATCGCAACTCATCATCCATCAGATTTACCCTTTTTAATATTTATCTGCTTCCATCTGACGACATCTCGCTCACTAATTTAGAAGATCTAGTTTCCCAGTTACCAACACCTTTTCTGTTGGTGGGAAACGTCAATGCCCATTACCCTTTTTGGAGCTCGCATCCGGCTTCTCCGAGAGGCAGATTAATCGACAATTTGTTGGACAATTATAACCTAGCTCTTCTGAACACCGGAGATTTTATACTTCTTTCAGACTCCTTCAATACTTTTTCACACCTCGATATAGCAGTTTGTTTACAATAGAATGTCAACTCTCATTTACACTTTGTGTCCACTGTGGGGCTGATATTTTACTCGTATAGGAAACTTACCTGGTCATCGCATATAGCTCAGCTGAAGGCACGTTGTGTCCGTTCTCTGAATATGTAGTGTGTATTAAATGGCAAATCTTGGGGAGCGGATCGGACAGTTTTGCTGCGACTGTATCACGCACTGATCCAATCCAGGCTAGTCTAAGAGTGTATCGTTTATTTTTCAGTATGGTCATCTGCTCTGAACATATTAGGCAGAGTCCATCATAGAGGCATTCGTGTGGCTGTCGGAGCTTTTCCAACCAGCCCACTTCGACAGAACCTCCTCTGCAATATCGGCGTAATGCCTTTTAAGAAATTATGGTTGTGGGCTTAAATGTTAGGTTGAAAGGGTGTTGAGTCGCTCCTTATCGTCACGAGGTTGTAATTCATCAACAATAGTCACTATAAGGGGTTTGAATTTTAAACGTTTGGCGGCTGTATGGACTGAAGTTTTTGAAACACCCATTTTCTGTTCAACAATTGAAATGCGTACGAATGATGCATCAATTTCGTCAAATTTTTCTTCCTTTGGAACATGTCTTATTCGCTTCTTAGGTTTGGAGTTTAGCGATCCCATTGTCCGTAACTTATTAACCAGACATCTGAACAGTAGCTCTATTTGGAACTGAATACCAGGAAATCTGTCCTGAAATTGTTTACAAACCTGTCTACATGATTCGAGTTTTACGTATGTATCATACATAACATCCTTTGTGCAAGCGTTCCTCGTTTCCGAGGCCGCGGATTCAGAGGGCGATGGATTTTTTTTTTTTGGGGCGTAAAAATCCTTAACATGGCTTCCTTCGGAAGGGAAATAAAGCTGGTGGTCCCGTGCCGTAGATTTACGGCACGTAAAAGAACCCCAAGCCTTATAAAGAGGCCTCTGAACAAAATTACCGGTGTTTCACGCCCAATATAGAATGGGACGCTAAGGACCAGAGCAGTTAAACAGCGTCCATAAATTCAACTCAATTTAATTTAATTCTTGAGAAAACGTGAATTTTTCGGTAGCATTTGAGTGGACTAATAACAAAACAAGAAAAGCAACAATAATAAGAATATTCTAAAGTAATTAACACACAATATAAATGATTGAATAAGCTTTCTCATTTGAGATGCACAATGAAAAAACTCTAGTCTTTACAGCGTGACAGAAGATAGCAAGTGACAGTTCACATTCCCCATAAAGTGTAGCCTTGAGCGGTTTGTGCACACTAGTGAGGTAGCGGAGCATACGGAGGTCACTGCAGTGCAAGTGAATCACGCATATATGCGATCGTGGCAGGGTCATAAAAGGACCGATTGATATAATTTCAATTCGCTGAACCCAGCAACTTAGCTAAAAGTTAGTTTTTTTGTTTTGTTTAGAATTTACCGATTTCAGTCCAAGTTGAAATGCTTGGACAAGTCTTGTTCAAGCTTTTATATACACACAGCAGTTCGTGAGTTGTTTTATGCGTTGAACGCACGACGCAACCTGTTACATACAAGATGGTGAGGCATAGTACTGTAAGGAGGAAGATGCGGACACATGTATGTTGCCAATGAGGAAACAACCAAATGTGAGAAAGGAAATATAATGCTGCTGCCAGCTCTGATGACTACTGAAGACCCCAGGAAACCGTATCACTGGAACTTCGCCAAAAAATGCTATTAAAAGTGGAAATCGAACTTGGTTTTAGCGGCGATAAAGCACGAAATTTACACGAGAATTTCTAATCCACTTTCTTCCTTTCCCTTCGGTTGAGCGGCAAAAAATATGGAATGCGGCGTAATGTCTCCAACGCTTTATTTCAGCCATGCTCGTCAATCACGCTAACGTATGCACGTGGATTACTGCCAAAATACGCATTGCTGGGCTTTAGCGAGATTTTGTGATTCTTTTCTCATTTGACTCTGGAGTTAATGCTTGAATACTTACTCTAACGTGGAAATACTGCTCAAAACAAAAATCTTTTTCAGTGAAAATCACGAGCTTAAATAGCTGGTCTAATTTTCTTTTTCAGTTATTCTAATATAACTTTTTTGGATGTTAAAACATCAGTGTTATGCTGCCAACTGCACTTAAATATCGAAGTACGGGATCTTAAAATAATTTTCAAATATATCAACTCGAGTTTTTTTTTACATAGTATACATGTATGGCTTGTACAAATTGTAAGAATTTGTTGTAGACTGCTTCTGGAAAACATCTTAGGATTATGAAATAAAGTAAAAACTATACAAATATCAGCAAAACGTTGCTGATTTTTACTTTCTCTACTACGTATACTAAGTAGGGGAAGTATTGTATTCCACCCAAAAATTCGATACCGAGACTTCACCGGAAATACATGTTTTGAGACCCCCTGAGTAAAAAAAAAAGCATTTTTGTAAACATGTCCGTGTGTGTGTCTGTGTGTCTGTGAACAACATAACTCAGAAACGAACAGTCGGATAAACACCAAACTTGGTTTTTAGGTTCAGTATCTTCCAGAGATGCGACACGAAGGTTTTCAGGAACATCCCCCACCCCAGACTACCCTTTACATGGAAAATGTTTCGAAAATTTTAATTTTCTCAAAAATGGCTCTAACGATTTTGATTAAAATATCATATGTTCAAGATATTTTTATGACAAATGAAATGCATATCTCGAATTTTCTGGGAATGTCCCCAAAAGTATTCTTCATTGTGAAAGACTTTTGCATAACTGGTAAACCATAAGAGATACACAAAATTTTATTACACAAAAAAGTGTAGATCGCGTTAAAATACACAATTTATGTCAAATACATTTTTGTTGTTGAGTGAACCATTTTCGAGATATTGCTTGTTATTCCCTTAAATTTTTCAATACTTATTTTCTCAAATGGGAATTCGTTATTCATTTTTGTCTTGTATATGCAAAGAGTATTAATCTGAGGCAAAGAGAATGGTGCTGCACATAGCAACCAGCTATTAAGAGATATGTCTACGCTTAAAGGCTACTGTATTTCTATATTGCCCTTGCAAATACAAAACAAGGGGAACATAGTACGCCTTAAGCGATAGTCAAATATTTTTAGAACTGGTCGCTACGTGTAAAATGTAATTCTCTTTGCATATCAAAAGATCGTTTCTGCAAATGTTTATCTCGATTAATATGAAATAGATGCAGAATAAGAGTTTGTAAAAATAGTTTGTACAAGAGTAGAGAAAGTCATGTGAGTGTAACACATCAGATTGTTTTTCTATAATAAAAGCAACAGAATCGAAGCCTCTCCTCCTTGTTCAGTGACCTGTAATGAATTGGAAATTATAGTCATTTCGATTATAATTGTGTAACATATTAACTTATTGATTGTATCCTTATTGGATTTAGTTTTTTTACTTTCTCTACTACGTATAGTAAGTAGGGGAAGTATTGCATTCCACCCAAAAATTCGATACCGAGGTTTCACCGGAAATACATGTTTTGAGACCTCCTGAATCCAAAAAAAGCATTTTTGGAAACATGTCCGTGTGTGTGTCTGTGTGTGTGTGTGTGTCTGTGTGTGTGTCTGTGAACAGCATAACTCAAAAACTAACAGTCGGATAAACACCAAACTTGGTATTTACGTTCAGTATCTTCCAGAGATGCGACACGAAGATTTTCAAGAAAATCCCCCCACCCCAGACTACCCTTTACATGGAAGATTTTTCGAAAATTTTAATTTTCTCAAAAATGGCTCTAACGATTTCGATTAAAATATCATATGTTTAAGATATTTTTATGACAAATACAATGTATATCTTGGATTTCCTGGGAATGTCTCCAAAAGTATTCTTTATTGTGAACGACTTTTGCATAACTGGTAAACCATAAGAGATTGACAAAATTTTACTACACAAAAAATGTACATCGCGTTAAAATACACAATTTATGTTATCTACATTTTTTTAGTTGAGTGAACCATTTTCGAGATATTGCTTGTTATTTCCTTAAATTTTCCAATACTTATACTTTTTCTCAAATTCGTTATTCAATTTTTATGTCCTGGATATGCAAACAGAATAGAATGCGCCACATAGCAACCAGCGCTTAAAAGATTTGACTATCGCTTATAACCTACCATGTTCCCCTTGCATCTACAAGAAAATTAGCAATAAGATTGACATCTCGATTAACATGAAGCATATGGAGAATAAACGTTTGTAAAAATAGTTTGTACAAGAGTAGAGAAGGTCATGTGAGTGTAACACATCAGATTTTTACTCATAAATACATATCACAGTGATTTAAGATTGAATTTAATTAATTCTGCTTTCCAGCGTTTGTAAGGACACTTAACAAGGTGTAAACCTATTCTTAAGCTTTGCGACTTTAACCGTTTTGGGTAGAAAGGGAACACGAGGAATATCTGCACTCACAATATTACTGTGTCCATAATAATTTCATAGGTATTCTTTATATAAGTTGGCTCATACCAGCCGTTCTTCGTTGAAGTTAGTTTCTCTCGGATTGCACGGATGTCAAAGCGTTTGCCTAAGCAGAATTGTAAAGCGTGCTCCATACCGACAGAGGAGAGACCTTACTAAATGAAAGACCAATGATTGAAAACACACACTAACTGCAATGACTGGTCCCGTAGCTCAGTCGGTAGAGCACCTGCCTGCTGTGTGAGGAGTCCCGGATTATATTCCCGGCGTGGTTCTAGAAAGCTTCCTATAATCGAGAACGTTTCAGTATGCGCAGAATCTGGCGTTTGAATGTGAGTGTGTATGTTTGATCGATTATTTAATAACCAACTCGTCCATTATCAGGAATTCAGGATTGCCGCTGGGAAAAAAATCTGATGTGTTACACTCACATAACTTTCTCTACTCTTGTATAAACTACTTTTACAAACGCTTATTCTCCATATGCTTCATGTTAATCGAGATATCGAGATGTCAATCTTATTGCTAATTTTCTTGTAGATGCAAGGGGAATTGGTAGGCTTTAAGCGATAGTCAAATATTTTAAGAGCTGGTTGCTATGTGGAGCATTCCATTCTCTTTGCATTACCAGGACAAAAAGAAAAATGAATAACGAATTTGAGAAAAAGTTTAAGTATTGGAAAATTTAAGGGAATAACAAGTAATATCTTGAAAATGGTTCACTCAACAAAAAATGTATATGCCATAAATTGTGTATTTTAACGCGATCTACATTTTTGTATAGTAAAATTTAGTCTATCTCTTATGGTTTACGAGTTATGCAAAAGTCGTTAACAATGAAGATATACATTTTATTTGATGAAAGTATCTTAAATATATGATATTTTAATCAAAATCGTTATAGCTAATTTTAACAAAATTAAAATTTTCGAAAAATGTTCCATGTAAAGGGTAATCTGGGGTGGGGGAATTTTCTTGAAAACCTTCGTGTCGAATCTCTGGAAGATACTGAACCTAAATACCAAGTTTGGTGTTTATCCGACTGTTCGTTTCGAGTTATGCTGTTAACAGACACACAGACACACACATGGACATGCTTCCAAAAATACATTTTTTGGATTCAGGAGGCCTCAAAACCTGTATTTCCGGTGAAATCTCGGTATCGAATTTTTGGGTGGAATGCAATACTTCCGCTGCTTACGATACGTAGTAGAGAAAGTAGAAAGCCGAACACACGTGTTAAGTCATATAATTACATTAGAGTTAATCTACAATAAGTACCGAAGCGGCGTCTGGGCGGGTTTTCTCCGGGTTCTCCGGTTTCCCCCGCCATTCATTCCACCAATTGCTCCATCATCACCTTTCCTTTCATCCATTTCACCAACATTTCGTTTCATCTACTTCCTTCATGCCATACCAGGCATCGGGCTGATCACCCATCCTGGATGCTCTGTCTGATCCATGAGTGTCTGCTCCTTGACGGACCTCTGACCCCAGGCACCCGCTTGCAAGTCCTGGGGGGTGTAAGTCCTATATAAGAGGAGGGTAAACAGATAATGAATGAATGAATACAATCAGTACAACTATATGGCTCCAATTGGTGCTACAAAATTGACAAGATTAAACAAGCGCTGTTTTTTGTATATTTATGTTCCTGTAAAGCAATGCTAGAATTAAATGATATTCTATTTGTGTATCATTCATAATAAAGATGTTTAAACACATGTCCGCCTTGGTGGATGCATTGATGTAAATGTCTCTCAATATCAGCACAGACACGTTTTAAAATTTCTTGTAGTATTGGACCATCGACATGAGTGTTTCTTTTAAAATTTCTGGTTCTGTTTCGTAAACCGTGGCTTTGATACACCCCATAAGAAAAATATCCACAGGACAATCTCGCTGGCCACCGAATACAACCACCATGACATATCCACCGTCCGGATTACACAGTGTTAAGATTTTCTTTAACTCCTCTAGAATAATGGAATGGTGTACCATTGTGCTGAAACCAGTGATTTAGAGCTATCTAAAGGTCTTCTAGAAGGTTTTTAATATTCAGCCCATTCTGAAGGAATTGCAAATAAAGCTGCCCAATATGCCTAGTAGCCAAATAAGTTGGTCCAGTGATGTCTTCCCGAATGCCGTATGCCACATTAACACCCACTGAGTCTGCATGATTTGGTCATATCGGTGAGAATTCTCAGGAGCCCAATAAGAAGATTGTTTGTTTGCATTGGAGTCACAGATGAATAACATTCATCTCCCCATTAATACCTGCCTGTTGAAAACTGAATTTTCGTTTATTTTCTTTAAGAGCCTTCTGCAAATAGATACGCGCTTCTGGAAATTGTTTCCATAAAGCTGTTGGTGTAACTACGGTTTACAGGGATGCTATTTTCTCTCCTACAAAACCCGTTGAGTTGAAATCCTTAAACTCCCAAATCGGCTGCAGCTCTTTTGGCGCTAATTACGATGAGAAAAATTAATGGTTAACAAATAATAATACCTGGAATGATCCACCAGTTTGTAATTGCATTTCTGTACCTCGATTAAGGCGCGCAAAGGCAGACGTCACGCCGCAAAACCTTCAGAATACAGCCTTCGAGCTTCAGTCCCATTTCTGTGCCTCTTCCCATAGATCATAACTATATTCGTGTATTCGTTGTTGTTGAACATGTTACCTGTTTGCCTGAATGACCTGGCTCGAACTGCAAACAGGCGACCACGCAACGCTCATCGTTACGAAACCACGAAGTAAACATATACAGAGAGCAAGCACTTTTTCTTTTTCGCTTCGTACTTGCACTGCCTCTTTGAAAATCAGTGATGCCACACTTCTTTTGCACTTATGTATACGGGAAACATAAAACTGTAAAGAAAGGCTTGTTTGGGCCACCTGGTTTATTGCACTAACCATATAACGAGTAATTCTTCTATCCATTTTGCATCGTACAATGCATGTTTGTTTATAAATGGTTTCAAATTAAGCAATAGGACTTGGTTACAACGATACGAAAAAAACTCGACTGTATATACATAAATCGGCTATTGCCACTAATAAGATCATACAGGAGGGGGGGCGAATCGCACGTTCTCAAACATGTTCCATTCGATCACTATCAATTGAATGCTCTTTGACGTCAGCGAGTATGTCTCTCACAGCCTACTACATAGTGGGCTGTGATGTCTCTTCTTGCTCCCGACTCTCGCTAAGTGTAGGGCAAGGTAGGCAAGTGAAAAGGCGAGTCAATGGTGTTCGTGGCACTATTGTGAAAAGACGAGTCAATGGTGTTCGTGGCACTATTGTGAAAAGACGAGTCAATGGTGTTCGTGGCACTATTGTGAAAAGGCGAATCAATGGTGTTCGTGGCACTATTGTGAAAAGGCGAGTCAATGGTGTTCGTGGCACTATTGTGAAAAGGCGAGTCAATGGTGTTCGTGGCACTATTGTGATGCCTCACATGTAATTGAGTTGACGGATTCTACATTAAATAGTAAAACAACATAAACTTCCGCTTATAAAAATTAAAAATAAAACAATGAATTTCTGGAAATGGTAATGTTACGTAATAGTTATTTGACACAAGTAATTTGTCTTATCTCTCACGATTTTCCAGATGTGAAATTCAGTGAGAAGGAAAAATTCAGGGACTATTCATAGAAAATTCAAGATATACGTGCAATTAATCATGTTAATATTTCAAACATACATTTAGTCAAAACGGTCCGAGTCATTTTTTAGAAAGATAACAGAAAAGTTTCCACAAAAGGATTCTTTGGAATTGGGGAGTTTCTTGAAAACCTTATCTGGATTCTTTAAAAGGTATCTTACTCAGGTATGAAATAATTTAACATTTATTCAAAATTTCGCTTTTTGAATTATGCTGCTCTCTCTCTCTCTCACACACACTCAAATACACACAGTAAACTTCAAAAGCGTGTTTCCAGTGAAAACCTGATATGAACTTCTACCTCTAAGAGGTAGAAAATGTGTGCAAAATTAAATTACCGGTAAGTTTTGCCGCCCATTAGATTTAGTTATGCTTCCATTAAGATTCCTCGTGATTGCGTTCAAAGAGTTTCTTGTTCTTTGCTTTAATAAGCGCAGAATAATAGATTATATGAAGTTGACGTTATGATACAAACGTCAGCGCTTTTTGGAACCAATAGCCTCAAATAAGCCCTCTAACCGAAATAAACAGAAGTAAATCTTACTGAGGTCGCCCCAAAAGTTATGATCAGTATGAATGATACCACAGCCGGGGATCCTGTTAATACCCTTACAGAAATTGCTTCTTTTTAGGTTCCCCTTCCTTTATAAGGCGAGTACATTGTAAGTTGTGCTCAGTAGCGCATTTCAGAAAATGTATGGAGTCTTTCCATAAATTTCATAAAAGAATATGTTCAGTGTTGCTGAGTAAAAAATTTGCTAAAACACAGTCATAACACCTGCACAAGTTTGTATCTTATCTCAGTTTATATTCCCGAGTTTTACTTATAACAAACGTTCAATCAGTTTATTCCGTTTGTATTCCATATTTGTTGTAGGATAATAAAAGTAAAATAAACTGTTGTGCACGATAATTCTAGAATACTAACAAGAGTTCCGTTGTTTCTATGAGCTGCCGTTTTTAATTTCTAATGGTGAAAATATTGGAAAATGTGCGTCGGTAAGATTAATTTATCATAAGCAGTTTCTCTCTGTGCTTTAGTCTCTATAAAACATGCACTTAGTCTTGGATTTGAAGTGTCCTGTAATCGTGTGTGTGGGTGTTTGTGTGCGTCTGCCTATCGGTATGTGAACCGCATAACTCAAACACGAAATGTCAAATAAACACCGAAGATGCAACGCAAAGATACGCAAGAAAATACTCCCACTCCAGATTATCCCTTATATGTAAGCTTATTTTATTTTTACGTTTCTCAAAAGTGTTTTATAACGATTTTGGCTGAAATACTGTATATTTAAGATATTTACATGACTAATAAAATGTATTTCTATAATAAAAATATATAAGCGCTATTCAAATAAACTAGTGTGGCTAGAGAAACTCATGTGAATGTAACACATTAGAATATTATTTTTTATTTTAGGTTTTTGTTTTTAGTTTTTGAATCTGCATGACATGGTAATGTGATTGTAGAGGGAAAGTAGAAATATGTGCTTCAACTTGGTTTACGAAATAAATTGATACATATATGCAAAGCTTCATCTGCAGAGAAATATGTTACAGCAGAGAAAATAAGGGAAAAGACGTTACAACAATTCAGTCTAGAGAAAGGAGTTAGACAAGGAGATGTAATTCACCATTTATTATTCAACCCAACGTTAGAAATTGCAATTGGAAAACCTCAAGTATAATCGATGGAACTGTGCTTAACAAGACCCAATAAGTTTTAACATATGTGGATGATGTGGTCACCATAAATGGAAGAAACATAAACATGATAGGAGGTTATGGTAAATGTGGACACACAATCAAGGAAGTTGGGATTTAAAATAAATATTAAAAAATCTGATGTGATACATTTACTTGCTTTTCTCTACCTTCAATCTTTATTGGTGGGTATACAAACTATTCTTAATAAAGCTTATGTTATGTAATAAAGTTTATGTGGTACGTTTTCATCTATCGCTTAGCGCATACCAGTTATACAAGGTTATACAATATTGCTTCTGAATGAAGAAGAGTTCACAGGCTGTTCCCAAAAATTTCAAGATATGGATTTTATTTGTCATGTAAATATCTTTAATATATGATAGAGAAGGTAAAACGGCTTTTGTTTTGTATTCAGGGGTCCTCATACATGTATTCAGGGTGAGATCTCGTATCAAATTTTTGGATAGAATGCAATACCTTATTTACCTACTATGTGCGTTATAGTGTATAAAACCTTAATAAGGCCTAGTAATATACGGTGCTGAAACATGGGTATTCTAAACGTTTTATTGCGCAAATAGCAGTGTTTAAGTGAAAGCTTTTAATTAGAATTTTTTAAGCAATCAGGACTGTGATGCATGAAGAAGTAGATAAAACAATGGGTTGTGTGCACTTAATAAAGACACAGAAATGAGACATACATTAGATTTCAAAGATTGAGATACTTGGTGGTGCATGTTGCACATTTGGCACCTTTAAAGAAAGTACAGACACACCGACAGACACAAGGCTGAGAAGAAGACCAAGGACACGGTAATAGAATTGTCTACAGCAAGGGTGGCGAAAACGACTTCCTTCTGCGAGTCACCAAATATGCAACACGCACTGCGTCACTCAGCAGCATGTGAAAATCAAACGGACGGTTGCAGAGAGGGAACGTGCGCCTGCGAGTCAAAATAACTCGCGAGTCACGTTTTCGCCACCTCTGGTCTACAGACTTGCTTGGATCGGTTTGGAATTAGTAACCGGAAGGAATTAACGAAATAAGAGATAAATGAAAGAGTGCCGCAAAGGCGACTAAGGTCCATATGGGCTTGCCAACTACGAACAAGATGGTTACATGTTTTATTTTTCCTCTCTTAAGTCGAATATATGACTTTCGCGTAATTTAGTCACTGTCGTGCCATTATTAGGCATGGGGTTTTAAAATATCTTTTACATTTGCCTAAAGGTTAATCGACTATTTGAGTAGTTATTTCGGTGCGGGAAGATACTTCTACGTTGCACTAGGTTTTGAGAACTTGTAAAAGCTTACGAGTAGCGGATAAATGCAACATCCGTCGATTTTCCACACATTTCCATGAAGGATGATGCTATTTTGGTAAATAACTATGAATATTACGAGGGTTTAGGAAACTAGAGTTATACGGCGGTGGCGCCGTGGCCGAGTGGTTAGACCGCTCGCCTCTCACCGAGGCGGCCCGGGTTCAATCCCAGGGATCCGCATGTGGGATTTGTGGTGGACAAAGTGGCGTCTGGGCGGGTTTTCTCCGGATTCTTCGGTTTCCCCCGCCATTTATTCAACCAACTGCTCCATCATCACCTTTCCTTTCATCCATTTCACCATAATTTCATTTCATCTACTTCCTTCCTCCCATACCAGGCATCGGGCTGATCACCCATCCTGGATATTCTGTCTGATCCATGAGTGTCTGCTCCTCGACGGGCCTCTGACCCCAGGCACCCGCCTGTAAGTCCTGGGGGTGTAAGTCCTACATAAGAGGAGGTTAAATAGATAAAGAAGAAGAAGAAGAGTTATACGGCAGAAAAGGCGAGGATTCAATATGCAAATCTAATTCGTTGTGTGTTGATTCCATATTCGAAAGCCATTGGAGGTTAAATAAAATTAAAGGAAACGTGGTTCGAAATTAAGAGTGCGCGCACATAACACCGGTTACATGAATGGACTAGGGCAGTCCTGTGAAATATGATCATGTATGAGTGTCTAATCCAGTTAATTTTTAAATTAATCGTGTTGCTCTCGTAAAACAGGATGACATATCTCCTATAGTTTTGCTGCAGTTCTTCGTTTTTCAAAAGCCTCAGCTACTGGTATCTATCAGTCATCAAATATTAACGCACTCCAGATAAAGTATAATTTTGATAACGAACTAAAAGCTTCTTCTTATCAACTGGGTTGTGTTTATTGATCCATTAAATAAGCTTTCCGGATGCTGCCTATTTTTCTTTTATGAAATTTTGCCATGACCCTTCTGTGATAGGCAATCGAAAGGCTATGTGAGACTTGATGTCCTAACTCATTTCTTTAGTAGTTTTTCACAGATTTGCGCTTTTAATATAGGTAGTTGAATATATTCCATAACACCACGTGGTTCACGAGTCTTTTATAATTCTTAAGTATGCAGCAGCACTGGAGTATACTGAAGTAGAGGTGGAAGAAAACGATAATGGGACCGTTGCAGAAATAACCATAGCTCTAGTTATAGAGTTCCAAAATAATAACTCTAACTTTGTACTAACGCAATCGCTCGAGTACTTACGGTTCCAAAAGTAATGATATCTGATTGTAGAGAGTATGTTGCATCGCAATACCATAGTTACGATGTATATGATGCGAGACCTTGGAACTGCCCCAGCTTCCAAGTTTTAGTGTAACGCCGACTAGCAATCTTCCAGCCAATCATAATTAAGCATGCCATTGAGTTTTTGCGATACCACAGGTAAGCATAGAGAAAGTAAGATAGTTGTGCATCAAGAGCTGAAGGGCTGTTATTACGTTTGTAGAGTTTTAAAAGTCCATAAATCATTAGGAACTGACTGATTTGTCTTGGTGCGGTTGAGCGATGAATCTAGTTAGTTTGGTTAATAAGCAGGGTTAGAGTTTAGAACCGGAGGAGGATTAGGTACCGCTGCCCAAGCTAGGTCCATTGCTCCTATTAAATCTCCAGAAGAAAGGAATTAGGCGAGAGAGTATACGAAGGACTGCCAGATCTTATAGCGAAGACGCAGCGTAGCGAAGTCCCTAACGTTTCCGGGTTGAGCATCTCGTGCGACCTATCGATGCTCCCCCTATCCACACTGCCTGACGGACAGGTTCGGGCAATAGATTTCGTGACAGTAAAGAAACAGTTCTCTCCTTAAAGCATATCCACCGTATACGCAACACACCACCACCATTGCGGCAGGCCCTGCAACCCCAAAAATGGCAGAAAATGAAGTGAGGGACAAGAAAACTTCATTATAGTACATAATCCATCACAGCATTCGCCTACCGACTTGGAAAAACCACAAAAGAAACCCGAGGTAAACGGAAATTCAACCCGGGTCCTACACAATGCAAGCCTCAGACGCCATTATCTGACACATCCCGCTGGGTGGTTTGTTGATATAATATGCGATGTTATGCGATACTGGACGTTTGTAAAGTATACCTGTAAACGAGTGTCTATATTTTGTGTCCAGGTGTAGTTGAATGGAAGCACGTTACGAGTGGAGAAACGTCCTCTCTTATTAGCGTCTACAGAATAACAGAGTGGTTAGTTCGCGTCTGACTTCATGCCCTTTGATACACAATGTACCGGAAGAAAACAACATGGAGGTACTGATCATCTATCGAACACTGCCAGGCGTGTCTTTAGACATTCAGGGGATGAGTGTGGTTTGCTAACTGTCCAACAGCATTTAATGTATTTTTCTTTCAGTTACATGGGCATATCTAGTGATATAGCTCTTGCAACTTACTTGGGCTATCCTCTTTAATTCCTTCATTATCGAACATATCCTATGTGATTAAAAAGTGATAAACTTTAAAAATCTCTTAATGTTACATTCATATGACTTTCACTACTCCTGTAATTCCTTTTTGTATCTATTTTAAAAACTTTCTTACAAAACCTTATTTTTCTATCTACCTGTTAACAGAGGTTTGCAGAAATTGTTTCATTACACATTACGTTGTAGGTAAAGGGGTTATACAGGAGTCTGCAGTTAAGCCAATCTTTATAAGTGGTTCGAAATACTAACTTTGAATTGCATATTCTTCGCATGACAACTTAATACTTAAAAAACCCTACATTTAAGTATGGAGAACTTCAAACTATTAATAATGAATACCTAGGAAATTTTAAAGAAAATATAAACAAAATAAAAATAGAAAATAAAAATATTGCACAAATTTAATTTTTAGGGAAATATGCAGCTTTTGTGTTATAAGGTTTTGTCTGTCTCTTATGATTTACCAGTTATACAAAATTATACATTCCGATCAAAGAAAATCCGAGATATGCAATTTATTAGTCCTGAAAATATATAAAACATGTGCCACTTTAATCAAAATGGTTGGAGCCGTTTTTGAGAAAATAAAAACGAACAGGACATTTTATGTGTAAACGATGGTTTAGGGTAGCGGAATTTACTTGAACATCTTTATGTCACATCCTTGGAAGATACTGAGCTTAAATAGGTAAACACCTGTTCCACATTTCGTTTTAGAGTTATACTGTTCACATACACACTAAATCACGCGCGCACACACGCATACACACACACCCACACATAACACTATCAAATACACACCGACCTTTTTCTAAAATGTTTTTTTATTCAGGTGGCCTCAAAACGTGTATTTCTTGTGCGGTCTCGATATCGAACTTTTAGGTAGAATGCAATACTTCGTCTACCTACTAGGTACGTTGGCCAACTAGGTTTTTTTATCTAATGGATAGCTCTGAAACCCTTAAGGGTTTTGATTCCAGGAGAGAAGGCGAATTTTTCTTTAATCAGAAGCTATTCCGTGTTCATCCTATAGATTATGAAGATATGAGTGTGAATGTGCTAGCAACTCAAAATATTAAAGGCAAGTAAAGTTTAAAGGCACATGCAGACTAGTGAAACCATTACTGATTAGCAGCTGTTCCACAAATCAAAACTTCTGATAGGTGTTTTGGTATTAAATGCGGCATACACGACGGCTGTCCCAGAAGTACCCGACCTAACAAAGAAAACACAAACTTTTGGGAAAAAAACATTTTTATTTCTCTGCATAGTCTCATTTCAGCTCGATATACTTTTCCCAGCGATGTTCAATAGCTTCGATACCCTATTTATAGTAAAAACTGTCGAGTTCTACAAAATAGCCATCAACTGCAAACTCCATCTCTTCATTGTTGCCAAATCTTTTACCACCAAGCCATTTCTTCAACTTTGGAAATAAAATAATCAGAGGGGTCTAAGTCTGGCGAATAGGGTGCATGAAGAAGCAATTCGAGTTTTAACTCATTGATTTTGGCCATGGCGATAACGGATGTATGAACTGGTGCATTGTCTTGATGAAACAGTACTTTCTTTCTCGCTAAATGCGGCCGTTTTTGCTTGATCATTCAAACGCTGCAATAAGTTTGCATAGTACTCACCATTGATTGCTTTTCCTTTTTGAAGATAATCAATGAAAATTATCCCACGCGCATCCCTGAAAACTGACGCCATGACTTTGCCTACAGATGGAACTATCTTCGCCTTCTTTGGAGCCGATTCTCCCCTTTCAGTCCACTGTTTTGACTGTTCCTTCGTCTCAGGTGTAAAGTGATGGACCCATGTTTCATCATAGTTATGAATCTACGCAAAAACTCGGTTTTATTGCAGCGAAACATCGCCAAACTCCCGACTGAAACATCCTCACGACGCTGTTTTTGATCCATTGTGAGTAAACGCGGCACCTATCTTGCGCACAGCTTTCTCATGTCTAAAGTTTTAGTTAGTATGCGATGTACAGCACTTTTTGAAATGCCTGCAATGTCTGCTAGCTCGCGCACTTTCAGTCGATGGTCATCCAATACCATATTGTGGATTTTCTTCACAATTTCTGACGTGGTCACCTCTTTTGGTCGACCACAGCGATGTTCGTCTTGGCAGCTCGTACGGCCTCGTTTAAACTCTGCCACCCATATTTTACTGTTTTAAATGAAGGAATAGACTCCCCGAGATTAGAATCTAGCTCAGCTTTAATGTTAGTTGGACTAAACCTTTTCAAATGAAAGTATTGTATCACATAACGATGGCCAGTTTTATCCATGTTTACAAATTCGCTGAGAGAGTTCATTATTAATGGCTGCCAAACAATTACTAAACAAGGTAGCATTGTCAAACTTCAAACTTAAGCTTTATAAGGGTGGTACGTTCTACCGTAGTCATTTGTTTGAAACAACAACTGCTATATATACGTCAGTTCGGGTACTTCTGGGACTGCCCTCGTAAACAGGAAGAAAAGAAAAAGAAGAAACCGTTCAGCCCTCGGTGGGGCTGTGTGCATGCAAAGGTAAACACACACGCGGTTCAATAAGCCTTATTTTGCTCCATCACTTATCAGCTTCATTCATTTACTCATCTGATTCGGTGGTTATAAGATGTATAAATGAGTCCCACAAACATTTTCAAAGAAAACACGAAAAAGAGCAATTCCGTCATACGTATGGGCATAGATGCGTCCTACTTTCACTTTGGCTATGCAGGGCCATTCTCTTCACTCTTGCTAAATTTACTAGTGGGATGAAAGAAGTTAAAACACTTATTTCGATTTTAAGCTATTTGCTCTTGCTCTCTCTCTCTCTCTCTCTCTCTCTCTCTCTCACACACAAGTTTGCCGACCGCGCAGCGTATCTGGCAGCGGCAGTCAGGGATCGTACTCCCGAGCAATTGCATAAAATATATCAACAAATGGGATATAAATGAGAATGTATTTTGTCATATATTATGAGGTTAGAAATTTCTCCACCATACAACTACTTTTTACCTCTACCAAATAGTTACAGAACGTAAGGGAATTGTTGCAACTCACCCAAAAACTCGATACAGAGATTTCACCGAAAATATACCTTTTGAGATTCTCAATTTAGATTATTTAGAAAAAAGGTTCCATGTATGTGTATGTGTGTGTATGTGTGTAGATGTGTGTGTGTGTGTCTGTCAACAGCAAACACGAAAAGCCGGTTAGACACCAAACTTGGTATTTAAGTTCATTGTCTTTCAAGGATGCGACATGAATATTTTTAAGAAAATACACCAACCGAAAACTACCCCTTACATGGAAAAATGTTCATTACTTTTGATTTTCTTAATAACTGTTTTAACGATTTTAATTAAAATAACATATGTTTAAAATATTAGCAAGGTATACAAAATTTCTTTCTTGAATTTTGTGGGAATAGCCCGCGAAGTCCTCTTCATTCTAAGTTACCTTCGTATAAATAGGTAAACTTGAAGAGATAGACAAATTCTTACAAAAAACAGATCTTATTAAAGCACTCAATTTTTGTCAAATAAAAAATGTTGTGGCATTAACAATTTCCGAGATATTCTTTGTTATTAGTTTGAATTTTCAGATACTTAAACGTTTCTCAGGTGGAAAATCGATATTCGTTTTTGTTCTCGTGGTCACGGAAACAGATGGAGTTTCAAAGCCATGGCATATTGACACGCATTTAAAAATCTGATTATCGCCTTAGCCTTCTGTACCCTTCTTATGCCCGCATTGAGGTCGTGGGTTAGATTCCCATGGCCGACCTTTCTGCCCCTTGGGTTTCTTTCGGGGGGTTTCCCGGGATGCCAGGAATGCTGGGAAGGATTCTCCCATCCCCCGAATTTTCTGTTTCTCCATTTCATCTCCATTCTCATTTCACTTCATCTTTCATCCGTTGATCTCATTCAGGGCTGTAAGTATCGGCGATGGTGTTTCGGTTCAGTGTGGTAGGGGAAAAGGGTGCTCTTTGAGACTCTCCGTCCCTCGGCTTTGGGCTGGCTGCCGGGGGTATCCGAAGCCCCTTGAGGGGCGTTGGACCCCCTCTATGCCGGGTGGTGTCCCCAGTCTACTTGTCCGTCTGCTAGGGAGTCTCTATCTGGAAAACGTAGGGACCCTGCCATTCCTGTACCGTCACTCCTTGTTCCAGCCGCCCAGTGTCTCCTCTCTCCTCATCCTTCCTCCCGGGGACGGCCCCTTGTGGGGCGTAGATAGAATATCACCTATGTGGATCAGTGCTGAGTTCCCTTCGTAGCCAATCCAATCCAATCTTTCTTATACCTAGAACGAAATGTGTGAAGGTCTAGTGAAGGTTTATCTCGATTATCAAGGATTAGATAGAAGACTTCCGAAATACTTTATTTCCTTATATTTTCTGGAAGTTTTTCTAAAGTGTGCGAATTTAATCAACCAACATTGTTTTCTGCGTTCTCCACTAAATAAAAATAATATGCTGTGAGATGTTTTATCCAGAGTCAAATTCGTTTCCCTAAATTTATTTACCTACAGATTACGCAAGGTTTTAGGTTACACAACGGAGGGGGACACATCACACACTCAGACCTACATAGATCCATTGCGGCTACCACTCCGCAGTAGGTAAGAGATGAAGCGGAGCAACCATAGGAGGTTACAGACCGCAGGTAGTCAGGTCACAGAGACGCGCGGAAGTTCCTAACAATTCCAGGATCGAGAATCCTTCCCACACCTGGAGCTGCCTAAAGAGGGCGATGAACGGCCCGTCGATCAAGCAGCCCTCTATTGTCCACGGAGATGTCTGGCAGATGAGAAACCACCCCAGCATTTGCCTACCGACCAGGGAAAACCACGGAAATCTAAGGTCAGAGTGAGCGTTCGACGGGAATCTAACCCAGGACCTCTCGTGTGCGAGCCTCACACGTTACTATGGAGCCGTCTAGCTCGGTGGGACTTCGTTAAAAGTTGTGTGGTAACCTCTGTAATATGCTGTAAAAGAATCGTAGGCAATAATGCTTTGTTGTAATGTGTAATGATCTCGTGGCATTATTATACAACAAATCCAAAGCGTTTTTGTAACACATGTGCACTAATATCACCTCCGAGGTCCTAATAAACTTCGGAGCGAACAATCATAAGCCAAGGATGCAAAGTGAGCCGCGGAGTGACCATGGCGGACCACCCGGCCAACTCGTACATGAGAATCACTGCATATAACCAAGGGAGTGTTGCGATCTGTAGGCTAACTAACCCTGCCATTGGTATGAGTACCCGACTACGGTAAGAAAGGTAGTATAATCAGGATACCTTATAGAGTGCTAGTTTTGGGAGGAATATTCTATAGAACCTTCACCTAACATGCTTATACTGTACCTGGCTTGTGTATGAAATGTAGCATTACTCCCAACGTTCATTTCTCACTTAATATGCTCTTCATAGACAGACAGAAAATTGATTATTGTATGTATAACTTGGGAGGGTTTCAGAAGACCTCGAAATGCGTGCTTGTAGTTTAAGAAAGCCTAGGGCTTTGTCTTGAAAAACAACTAATGGTAGCATTACATTCTAATGTTAGTTTTAATGATTTTTATCATGAAACACACTCACATTCACTCTCACATTCATACTTCAGTTTCAGGGGCGTGTAAGAAATTTTCTAGAACGCTATAACTAATTTTAATGAAATTCTGATACCTCTCTTAAAATTTGTGTGTCGTAAAGTAATGTTTTGGAGTTGGTTCATTTTTGCGTAACTGCTTCCAATTTGCAGCTAGATTGTATCTCACAGGTTCATTATTTTGAAGCACAGAGCTTCCTTCCATTCCCCGCAGTGACCGTTTAGGGTACGTCACGTATCGTTCATTCCATGTGCTGGAATGTTTTGTGTTGCCATTAACAGGGTTTAGCCCTTCGGCGTTCTGAAAGCTAACTGCAGTGCGCTATTTCTGCGATTTTTAACAATATTTAGTAGTGTTTAACGCCATTCTTACAGCAACGGCAACACAGGTGGAGGATACTAGTGCTACATGAAGTGAAATAATAATTTGGAAAAGGATATTTGGAAGGAAACGTTCCAGGCCTAAGTTTGGGGTAACTCCCTGGGATTAGTGAGTTATGAGGACTGAGGAAAATCTGGATAGAAACCTCAGTCAGTGAGAACGATCCTGGTGGAATTTGAACCGCAGACCTTCCATTTACGAGTCCGTGCTTTAACAACCTCGGCTACCCGTGTCGGTGTATTTCTACGAAGACTTGATTTAACTTGCATGATTATACATAATAATTTTGTTATACGTAGACAATGTCAGAGGGAAAAGAGGAAACTACGGACGAGAATTTCAATTCCGTAATCTGATTGATGTTTCGACAATGTGTGAAGTTCCAACCTTCTGTAGTAAGACAGCGTTTAGAGCTTCGTTTTACTTTCTTCGGAATTATTCAAAACGTTCTTTTGACATTAATCTGCATTTACATTCCTATTTTAGGTGTAAATCTTTCAAAGCTCTTTAGAAGTCCATTTTCGCCCACAGAAGCGTTATTAAATGAGCAAATCTTGTACCTCTCTACGTTTGAAATTTTAATGGGTAACACTCTCTTTTATGATATTTCCTTCCTTTTAAAGTCCCTTTCCTAAGTGTTCAGAAGTGCGCGTCCTTGAAGTGCTAGGTTACGCCCTATATCTGTTTCGATTTCCGTTATGAACTGCCTGACTCGTTTCACATTCCTTCGGTGGCGTAACTTCGTGAAATACCTGGAGATCTAAAAGAATGCAATAAATGTCACCAAACACCACGGTAGCCAAGATTAAACATTCTTTAAAGAAGCCTCTCTCTTCGTAAAGTGCGGAAGTGCGTAACCCTTATTAAATTCGGTACTGCGATCCGTAGGGGATTTTTAATACTTTTGATGTCATTTAGTCTATGAAAGGAACTAAATGCGTAGAAGAGAGATATCGTTAAATATACGTACTTAATACAGTTAATTAAATACTAGGACATCAACAATGGGCAAGCTACCCTGGTACTTCCCACCCACGTAACAGTGTGGGCGAAAAGTCCTTATTTCCTATGCTTTCTTCTCTCTCTTTCTTTTCTTGTAAACCAAATCGGACGGAAGTACACTTGTTGTGCATCTAGGATTTCAATACGTGTAGATGCTGCTTCGTGTCTTCTTGTTAATTTCATCGGTAAACTAGCCACTGCACCAGAGATGGCAGCACCCGCTTCCAGTAGAGCCCAAGGTTTCTTACTAGTAGCATATCTTTGATGCTAAAGCTTTTTTCTTCCCCCACTTTATGAAGTTACCTTTTGTCGTTGCGGCCTTACCAAAAAGAGTGCTAAAAGACCAAATGATATCACTCATTTGTTTTGTGATACTTGTGGCCGCTCGTGGACCAACAGCTCAGCCACAAGTCTTTCTTACATATTAACGACGCTTGTATTCGCCATTCCGAATAATTTACTATTAAAATTAAACTCTAGGTGGCATTAATGAGTATGACTTATTTGAATCACATTGTTGTAACGTCCTAGTATTACTCCTTAGTATTTATTCACATATTTGTTCTACAGAAAAAAAAAATCAGGTGTACTGGGATGTTTTGCCCATACTGTATATAAGTAATGCATCCTACATAATTGCCTTTCTTCGTAATAGGCCATCGCAGGGAAGGATTGTGCATTAGATAGTTTATTCTGCATTGACGATTCTTCTTTCACACTATTCCGTTATAGACTGCTAGTTGATTTATACAGAGTTGACGGGCGGATTTGCAAATTTGGATAACAGCGCTATTGATTTAATTTAATTCTTCTTACTCTTTAGATATGAAATCCAAGCTGTATACAACTCCAAGATGCACATCTTAGAGTTATGACTCCATATTCCTTCTTATTTTTCTAATAACGGACCAAGTATCTTCTAATATAAGTATCACCGAAAGGGAAGAAAATCAACAGCATTGTGTTTCTGATCCTCTAAAGCCCCTCTCGGACAATCTTCCAAATTTTAGAAATATTATATATCCTATAAATTTCTCTTAATCTAAAATAATTATTTAGATAGTGAAACAATTTTTACTTTCTCTACTACGTATAGTAAGTAGGGGAAGTATTGTATTCCACCCAAAATTTCGATACCCAGATTTCACCGGAAATACATGTTTTGAGATCCCCTGAATCCAAAAAAAGCATTTTTGGAAACATGTCCGTGTGTGTGTCTGTGTGTCTGTCTGTGAACAGCATAACTCAGAAACGAACAGTAGGATAAACACCAAACTTGGTATTTAGGTTCAGTATCATCCAGAGATGCGACACGAAGGTTTTCAAGAAAATCCCCCCACCCCAGATTACCCTTTACATTGAAGATTTTTGGAAAATTTTAATTTTCTCAAAAATGCCTCTAACGATTTTGATTAAAATATCATATGTTTAAGATATTTTTATGACAAAGAAAATGTATATCTTGAATTTTCTGGGAATGTCTCCAAAAGTATTCTTCATTGTGAACGACTTTTGCATAACTGGTAAACCATAAGAGATAGACAAAATTTTACTACACAAAAGATGTAGATCGCGTTAAAATATACAATTTATGTCATATACATTTGTTTTGTTGAGTGAACCATTTTCGAGATATTGCTTGTTATTCCCTTAAATTTTTCAATACTTATTTTCTCAAATGGGAATGGTGCTGCACCTAGCAACCAGCTATTAAAAGATATGTATGTGCTTAAAGGCTACTGTATTTCTATATTGCCCTTGTAAATATATATTCCCCTTACATCTACAAGAAAATTAGCAATAAGATAGAGTCTGCCTAATGTTTCTCTCGATTAACACGAAGTAGATGGAGAATAAGCGTTTGTAAAAATAGTTTGTACAAGAGTAGAGAAAGTCGTGTGAGTGTAACACATCAGATGTTTTAATAAGCGCAGTAGCTAAGTCCTTTTTACTTTCCTTTGTCTCTTCAATGAATCGATAACTCACTCACTCATTCACTCACTCTCTCTCTCACTTACTCACTCACTCACTCACTCACTCACTCACTCACTCACTCACTCACTCACTCACTCACTCACTCACTCACTCACTAAAAGATTATAGGTTCATTATCCGACTTTCACTGATTAATACCCCCTGTAGGAGTAAACATGTGTTACAGTGGTGTTTTCTAAGGGTTAACGCAGTCTCTTATTCGCCTAGGAATTTATCAAGATGTAGATAATGATAACATTCACTTAACACCGCTCGCCTCTGCCTAGATAAAAGAACTTTGCGTGAGACATCTGTTGTCCCAGACGGGGCAATGAGGGTGTCTGAGTAAAGTGTCTTTCTCAAGGACGAGCTATGCCCATTTGATACTCATTGTCTCGCACCTCCTTCCGTCCATGCATAGTTATCACCCTTAAAATAAGTTGCAGTCGAGGGAATCATGAATACAGATAGCTTAACTCTTTTACTGTCTCCATGATAAACTGAAGCACACGAAATGGATAGTTGTTGAAAATGTCCATGGAACTTCCAGCTTAAAGCTCCACACCATCATAGGATGCGAAAATGCAAATATTGGCGAAACAGATTCAAAGCATTTCACAACTCGCCTAAAATTTCAAGGAAAGAATCCAATTGCTGTCGCAAAAAGAAAAGAAAAAAGAAATCACTGTGCTGTGGAACGTCAATAATGAACCCTGTTCAAACCCGGGTAGTAGTAAGGATATCTTTGGTTGGAGAGGTTGGGGGACATGATATTTGGTGTTATTCTTTATCGCTCTGCATCTAGCACTAAAACAATTTATTTCATCATTGTCATGATGATGGTATCTTTTGAGTATAATATAGAGTAATAAGTCACATGTCAAGATTTTAGCTCCTTTTTTGAAGCACCTTTTTATACAGATCCCTTTACATAATAAGTTATGGCGAAATACCATAATACAGGGAAATTCGTCTTAAAGGAAGTGCCCATTTTGGAATCCGGTTAGCACAGCATCAACTCATCTTTGCATTGAATATAGATGTGCAGAGCTATCCGTGGAGAATGTGGTAGTATCTCGCAGCCTTGCACAATATGGGCGCGAAACCACTCTACTTACACCGGAATAACAAAAAGCTTTTACAACATTCCCTAACCCACCTCCTAAAGTCGTAATTTCTTTCAAATAGCATCTGCTTACAATTTGACTCTTCCCAGAGCTGGTTGTTTTACGACAATTATGATCAAACATAATGTCTGCTTCATGTAATGCAAGGAGGGTGTTTAGGCAACTCCTCTTTATGGGAGGAATTTGGCCTAAACTTTTATATAAGAAATTTTTTTTGGAATGGAAAGGAAAGGGGAAGAATTGGAGAAATGTATAGACGGATTCACGTTAGTCAAGTATTAGAAAGGAATTTTAAGGAGAGGAATGGTGGGGTCCCGCATAAGCACCTCCTTTAGGCAGTGTTAATTGAGAGCTGCCAACACATTTTTGGGACCTGGTAATAAAGAATTATTAGGCTGCAGTCAGGGCTGTCTGTCATTTGGTAGTCTTTGACTTGAGAAATAATAACTCTTTTATTCCTCGTTCCACTGTAAGTATTAGTTTTTATCTCATTAGTTTTTACCATGGCACATGCTCACATTTACCTTCACATTCATATTTCCAGACTATGCGGAGAATAATGAATAGCTCCCCCGAACCAGCCGGGAATTAACCCGGCTGATCATTGGACAAAGAAACAATCAGCAGACTTTTGTTACAATATAGCAAGGGGCCATTTTGCTTCAGCTTCTGGCAGGTCAAGTTGCATTGTTTACACGGCATTAATTGCCAAATTTACTTGGTATGTTAGTTACCAACTTTCAAGAATATAAATGCTTGTAAAATACCAAAGCTTTAAGATCCAGATCAAAGTGGCATTTAGCATTGTAGCATTTTGTGTGTATAATGTTAACCTCGCATATCAAACAGCAAGTATTGTTCATTTAATGCAAAATAAAGTGCTTTCCGCCGTTCCCGCTAAAGCTGGTTTTGTCATATCTGACTTACCAACATAACTGGAAGTATATACTTACTCGTACGAAGCACTAAATTCAGTAGCCATCAATGGAAAGCGCTAAAATGCACTGTGAAGTTCCACACTCACTCAAGCGAATCCTTTAAATGACTTATGTGTAATAGGAGAAAGGAATCAGGGAATAACAGCGGAGTCCGCTTATGACCAACATCTTAATCAGTATCGTAATAAATACAGTATAGGTATTTTAGGGGGAAAGAAAGATGTTTGTTTTTACTTTGACTTTGGAGTCACATTACTCTAAACATACCTGTTTCTTTTATTCTTTTATTTGTTTTGAGTAAATGTGAACATGAAAACCTTTTTGTTTTCGTGGCTTAAGCTTAGAATAATGAAGGACATTTCGACAAACTGGGTAACTTCTTCTCGTGTACCTCATCGTGAGGAAGTGATTTTGACTCGGTTGCGTATTTTCGCACGGTTACCTTTTTAAGGGCGATCCTGCTCCCCTTTGTCCGCTGCGTAGTGAAAATCTGTCGGTCCATAATGTGTTACTGGAGTGTATTCCTTCATCATATCTTCTGCAACTGCCGGTTAGATTTGCAGAGATCTTAGCGGGCTATATCCAAGCATTTCAAAAGGTTTTTAAGTTTTTATCAAAGGTAAAATTTCAAATGAGAATTTAGCCAAACTGATATCAAGTTTTTCGTACCTCTCGGCTTAGGTTTGTATATTCATCTTTATCCCTGCCTTTTTGCTATGGTTTTTGTACTGATCTTTATCTCTGGGCTTTGCATGATTTTTGTATTGGTCTTTATATCTGGGCTTTGCCATGATTGTTTTGTATTGATCTCTATTTCTTGGCTTTGCCATTATCTGTTGTGTAAGGGTGCTAATGACCCTGTAGTTGAGCACTCTTACACATAAATCATCATCATTGTACCCTCACGAAATCGAATGAGCTTGAACTCAGCTGGATAGATCATAGTGGCATAATTCTCAAACTAGTGAGTGAGTGAGCAATGCGAGGTAGCTACGTGCCGAGCTATCAATTGGATGGTGCGCACCGATCGACTGTGGATGGAAGAGATACGGCGAGATAAGTAGCTCTCTCGCCCAGCATAAACCCAGAAACGCTATCGAGAGATAACCAGAATCTTCTGGAAGTTTATCTTCTCCCCGCCTATCGAACGTTATGGAACTCTGTGGCTATATAAGCGAGCGTTCTCGCGAGTGAGTCAGTAAGTACGTTTCTGATGCAACATATAGTGATGGCTATTCTCTGCGTTCTCCGTGTGAGGTTGTGACGATACTATGACGTACAGTGAGTGTTGCGAATGCGAGAGATTGTGTTCGACTCCGCAGAAGGTGAACAATCCAAACAAGAGGTTGCGTCGTGCGTATTCCATTACACCGCTACGTCGTGAAGAAAGGAAGTGGCAAGGAACATTGATTTGGATCACATTAGTGAAGTGACAGTAAGAACTTAGTGAAGTGGTAGTGAATATTGGACAAAGTAGTAGTAAAAGTGGTCGCAGTCAACGTTTCCCCAGTCGGCTACAAAGCGAACGGAAATCTTTGAAGCCTGACCATAAACCCATCAGTAAACGATTAGTAGGGTCTACCCATCCCTCAAATACAATGCGTGGTCCTTTCTTTAGCTCCACCAAAGCAAAGCGTTGTTGCAATGTCATTTCTGTTGTCACTTCGGTTTCAGTACGTTATAGCAGCTGTGACAGTTAAGCTTATATCTTACTTCTTTAGAGAAGTTATATAGTGTTTTACTTAGTGCAATTTTGTATGTTTAGCAGTGTTTAATAGTTATTAGCGTTTAATAGTTTAATTAAACGAACCAAGTTACTGACCCTCCGGCACAACCAACAAATGACTCTGCCGAGTACCAGTAGTGCCAAGACCACGAAGAAAGGGGGCTACAAAAGCTTTGAATAAGCAAAGCCAGATTTTTGTGTGTAATGTTCACGAACATGTAGAAAAGAACCCTTTACGTGGAAAATGTTTGCTATTGTTTTGAATTTCTCAAAAACAGCTATAACGGTTTTTAGTAAAATACCGAATGTTTAAGATATTTGCATAAAAAATAAAATTTGTATCTTGAATTTTATGTTCTGGGAATAACTTGTAAATTCTTCCTCGTTCTCAACTTTTTGTATAACTGGTACACCGTAAGAGATAGGCAAAATCTTACTGTGCGTAAAATGCAGTCTCAGTAAAGGACACATTTTAAGTCAAATTATGTTAATCATTTCCGGGAAAATCTTTGTTATTTGTTTGAATTTTGAAATACAAGTTGGAAGTCATGCTAAGAGCATGGAATTTCAAAGTCATCATCTGGTTTTTAAAAATCTGACTATTGCTTTGGCCTATGAATCCTTATATTTACAATGAAATGTGCAATGAAATTTTATCTCGTTTAAGAAGAAGTAGAAAGAAGAATAAGCTTTTGTAAAAGTAATTTGTAGAAGAGTGAATAGAGATAATCATGTGAATATAACACATAAGATTTCTGTTTTATTTTCTTTCTTTTGCCTTCCGTATTTTTACTTATCCTGTATTTTATAATAAAGCTATTCATTTAAGTAAACAGAAGCTGTCATGTTTATTAGTCTTACATCTTAAACAATACACAACCTCTTCTTATATTAGCTTTATATTAATAAAAACATTGTTGTGAAGCAAATTTATCATGTTTTCAAAGCTACGTAAAAAAGCACCTATCTTCCAAGAGTAATACAAAGACCTGCGTTCGCTTTACGTTTTTCACCTGCTTCTTCTTTTTTAATTTTACATATTTACTGTTTTTGTTTACATCTTCTGGAACTTGGTTTTTATAACATTCTGTGGTTGCAGGACAAAAAATAAAAAATACTTTCACCATAGCTCCACGCACATAATAATTACAGTAAGCAAAACTGCAAACATGCAACCCTTATTTATAAAAATTAACTTTTAGGTTAAATAGCATAATCAAAAATGAGGCGTTGTTTTGGGAGTAAGAGTTCTTTTCAAAATAAATTCATATTTATGTATTTTAATTATTTAATGATAGTCCAACAATGTATAGTTCATTCGGAACATCTAAGTTTCTCTCGGATATTTAACATGCATTTCCATTCTTGTAGCGTAGTATATTAGTTCAGGTCATCCTCAGTTATATTTTAAAGCGTTTGTAACATAAATATAATCATTATGCGATGCATAGTTGTTTAGTGCATGTGTGTATAAAGCAAGCAGACAAACTGCATGATTGTATTCTGTACATATGGAAATCAGCTACAAAGTTTTACTTTTAAATACTATTTTTAACTGTGGCAACAACGCGCATGTGCACATGGATGTCACTAATATGTTTATGATGTTTGTGGTTAGGGACGGTAGGGAACAAGTGTTTGGCTACTGCACAAAGGCCGCCGCTTGGGGATCCTTAGACTGCAACGACCTTAGTAGTAGTAGTAGTAGTAGTAGTAGTAGTAATAATAATAATAATAATAATAATAATAACCATGCTAAATTTCTTCTTCTCCACTTTAGACATTCGCACAATGTCCGTTTCGTTCTCACAGTTGCTCCCTCCACCTCTTCCTGGGTCAGCCGATGTCTTCTTCCTGTTGAATTATTTCTAAATACATACAACCTCAAATAACCTTAAACCTGAGAGTCTTTCAACATGTTGCATCCATTCATTCTGATATTTTTCCATTTTACTTTTTATAGAATATATATTAATTTCTATTCTTATATCTCCATTTAGTATTTGGTCCATCTTGTTTTCCTTAAAAAGTATATCTCTGCAGTTTGTAATCGGCTTTTCATTTTCTTAATAATAACCAATTTCTCACTTCCATAGAGTGTATAGGGACCATGAAATAATAATAACAATAATAATAATGATGGTAATAATAATAATAATAATAATAATAATAACTTTCCTTACTATTGCTTGGATAACGTGCTTCTTAAATAAAAGATGTTATTTCGGGCGTAACCTCTTTGACCATTCATACCCGCCACTGTTACGCAGCAGTGAAGGAGTTGTCTCCGCGCTACCACACAACTTGAGAAAACCATGCTCAAAACCACATAGACTACCGGCTGTTAACTGAGCGAGGTGGCGGCGCGGTAACGTGTGCGACTTGCATTCGGGAGGTTCCAGGTGCGATCCTCAGCGACCGACCACTCTGACCCATGGGTTTTTCGTGGTTTCCCCTTGGTCGGCAGGCGAATGCTGGGGTGTTTTCTTCTCTACCACGCTTTCATTTCGTTTCTTTTTCAGATTTCAGGTGTACTTTTAGGTTGAATGGTGCATAATTGTGTCGGACAGATGGCGCGAATGCATGCTCACTGGAAAGAGTATTTTCCATGGATAATAGAGGACTGCTTGATGGGTTGTTCTGCGCCCTCTCTTGGCGACTCCAACAGTGGAACGGGTCTGAAGCTTGGAAGTGTTAGGGACTTCCCCAGATTTCTCTGTGGCCTGTGTGCCTGTGGCATGTAGCCTCCTGTAGTTCCTTCACTTCATCCCTTCCACCTGAGGATGGTAGCCGCAACATATCTGTGCAGCTCGCACAGCGCGAGGTGTCCCTCTCTGTTGAATCTCTATATCTATACCTCTACCGCTTATAACAATTCTATATATGCTATACACATATTCTTTAATACTTTAATTTTACTGGGTGCATGTTTCACCCCTGTTGTATGCTGCTGATGGTGGTATACATCACCAGTGCATTCCATAATTAAATTAGTGAATTCACTTACCAGAAACGATGCAGTGTTAAGGTTCAGCTAAATTACAGTTGGAAATGCGTCTCCTATTCGACAGCAGGGATCCCTCTTTAAACTACAGAGCTCTTAGCTCCTCTTCCCTATTCAGCACACGTTATTTCACGAAGGAAATAATCTCTTATTTGATGGACCACTCTCCTATTGTTTGCTTAATGCAAACGCACATCCAGAGAGATGGTATGGAAATGAACACAGTATTACGAGATATAGCAAGTATGAGCGGATAAGGCTCATTCATCACAGGGAATGTGCAGGTTTATTTATCTTGATGTATAATTCAGTAACGGAGGTTGATCTTATCAAGCTTACACGAAAGCATTATCCGTACGGTAAAATGAAAGCTTGTCTCGCATTGCAAAGGGAAAACTTTAGTGAGAATGTTTCAGCAAGGGATATAAGTTAGTTTAATGGGGATGTAGTTGCAATCACAATGGTTCATCCGGATTCTAACTCGACGGAGGGCGATGGATTTTTTCGGACCTAAAGATCCTTAGCATGGCTCCCTTCGGAAGAGAAATAAATCCGGTGGTCCCGTGTCGTAGATTTACGTACGTAAAAAAACTTCAAGCCTAATAAAGAGACCTTTGAGCAAAATTTCACGCTCAATATAGAATGGGACGCTCAGGACCACATCAGTTAAAGAGCGTTCATAAAAAAAAAAGCAATGCTTCATGGGTATATAGAGTATTGTTGCATCAGAAATTATAGTCGAAACATAATAAACAAATAAACAGAACTTTTAAATAATGCAATGAGAAAATACTAGATAGTGGAATACCTGTTTATAGTATTTGTGATCTATATTAATATAAATACAGAAAAATTGTTTGTATATATGTATATGTGCGTGTGTGTGTGTTTGAATGAGTGTAGAGCAATCTCAAAAACCACTCGACCGATTTTGATAACTACAATTGAAAAGCACGATTCTTTCTGACCGATATGGTTTATAAAACACCTTCTAATTCAAATTCGTAACTTACTAAAATACTAAAAGTGATTCAAAAGCCTTCGTTGGGTTCTTGTACTCGAAGAGAATGCGTGGTATAAAAAAACTCTGTTACATTTTACTCCAAACTGTTTTTTCGCGGTCACTAGGCGAATGCTGGGAAGGTTCATTATATCCCCTGAATTTCCTGTCCCTCCATTTCACCTCCATTCTCATTTCACTTCACTTTTCCTCTGCTTGTTTCAGGATTAAAAGTGTCGGCGGGAGTCGCGGCATTGTATGGCATGGGAAGTAGATGCTCCATGTAACCCTTCATCCCCCGGAATGGGGACCGTCTTCGAGTCCCGGGCCCCTCAGAGGATATGTAAGCCCGCAGGGGGAGGGGAGCCCTGGGCCGCCCAGGGGATATATACGCCCACAGGGGGGAGGGGAGCCGGTTGTACCAGCTGCTATCCGGGTAGTTTCAATGTGTAAAAGGTAGAGATCCTTCCCTCTACCCTGTCGTGCCTCCTGGTCCGGCCGCCCTCTGTCTCCTCTCACCTCATCCCCCTCCTGAGGGCACTCCGTCAGGGGCTTCAAGTACAAAAACTTTTGTAGGTCGAGGTGCTAAGTCCACCTTGCAATCACTCCTAGTCCTAGTCCCTAGAGTATTTATTTCTTTAATTGTCATTTTTTAAATACTGCAGATGCATGTGTAATGAAACTGTCAAAACCTCTGAACGAATTTTATTTTAATTCTATAGATGTATACACAGAAGTTTCTGGATGCCAAAGCTTTCTAATAGCCCTCATGCAAGGAAGTTTCTGTTTTTCTTTGCACTTTATACAGTAATCAAGTTCGTTAGCAGGGCATGATAAATAAGTGTGTACAGAGAGAAAATTAATAACATTAGAAATCAGCAAATCGATATTTTATATTAACTGTAAGATGATTATTCTTCTCAATCGCCACAGACTATGTGTCTCTTCAGAGATCAATATGGTGGCCTGGAGTGCATATTTACCAGCTTTACCTCTGCTTGTTGAAGGTTTTTGCATTATGTGAAAGCTATGTGGCTTATGATATTAAATAACTGCGTGACCAAAGAGAAGGTACAAAGGTTTAAAATGTCATCTACAGTAATTATCTAAAAATTATTGGTCCATTCTCACTTGTTCCAAGTTATAGGTATTTATTTCTAAAAAAAGTTTGAAAAACGTTTTTTGATTCTCAAAATATGAAAACAACGTAGATACACTCCTAGGCTCCTGAGTATGCGAGTTTTTTTATAACGCCTCGAGTGCAGAGACACCAAATCCTATAATACTACACAGGTATTCGAATAAAGGAATATTTTTCTACAGTTATTAAATATAGGAATTTTATGGTATAATTATTCTGCCTAAATATATTATTAAGTAATTTTCGAAAAACATGCCACAACATAACGGTAACCAAATATGTCTTCAACCCGATTTCTGTCATAATATAACGGTCGAAACCTCCCATCAGAATGCATTTCCTTACGAACCATTCTCTATCTTATTCTGAGAAGCATTCGTAACGATCGTAAGGTGTACGATAAGGCGGAATTGGTTGCGCAACTCGGAAAAAGTTTCTTTTGAAAAGTTCAAAAAATTCCAGAATGGCCTAATAATTGCCTTGATAGGGTCACATAAATTACTTTACCATGCCTGATGACATTAGTTCCAACCGAAGAGCAATATAACATATTGTTAGAAGCATGTTGTTAAATCCATCCATAAGTTACCGAGTGAGACACGGCTCAGGCGGTTACGTCTGTGGCCCACATTCGGGAGGTCGTTGGTTTGATTCTCGTGGCTGACCTTCCTGACTCATGGTTTTTTTTCGGGGGTATTCCTGGGTCGCTAGACGATGTGGGAAGGATTCCTACCCCCCCCCGAACTTCCTGTACCTCCATTTCATTTCCATTCCCATTTCACTTCACTTCATCTTTCATCCGCTGGTCTCTTTCAGGGTTGTAAGTGTCGGGAATGGTGTTTCGGTACAGCGTAGCAGGGGTAAAGAATACTCTTTGTGACTCTCTCCGTCCCTTGGCTTTCGGCTGGCTGCAGGGGGTATCCGGACCTCTTGAGGGGCGTTAGACCCCTCTGTGCGTGGTGGTGTTCCTGATATGCCTGTCCGTCTGCCGGGGAGTCTCTATCTGGAAAACGTAGGGACCCTGCCATTCCTGTGCCGTCACTCCTGGCTCCGGCCGCCTAGTGTCTCCTCTCGCCTCATCCTTCCTCCCCGGGACGCGCCCTTGTGGGGCATAGCTACAAAATCCCCTATGTGGATCAGTGCCGAGTCCCCTCCGTAGCCAATCCATCCACAAACTTTACTTTCTTTTTTGGCCGATTTTGACACTAGCTATTTCGAGCATTGGGAGGTTTTACAAGTCGGTAGCAGTGTATGCTCTAAATAAATATGGCCCATTAACCCATTTTACTTTTTTCTTTCTTTCTTTTTTCTTACTGATTGTAGGGCCTTAGTCTTTCTAACTAGATAAATGAGCTGTAGAGCGGAACTATGATGGCGGATTTAAAACATTTTACTGTTTAAAAGTTTACATGCATTTAAACCAAAGCTAAATGTTAGGGGGAGTTGATTCACGTGATATATATGGAAAGCATAATCGGTGGATGGCAGAAACAACGGGTTTTAAGCTGTAGACACTGTGTAGCTGAACGACGTTTAAATTAAATAAGGATTTTCGCTTTTTACAGTCTTCGGGTTACTGTTAAGCTAGGAATTATTTAACACAAGCCATTAACTAGGGAAACGAAGTTTAGAGTTTCATTCAATTAGATTCTTTATTGATTTCCGTCAATTTAAATGTTAACTGTGCATAGCGCCAAACTTGGTCAAGCAACTATTTGAACAGTTAACTTTTTGCGGAATTTGTGATTAAATGTATAACAAACGTTCAAATTTAAGAAAAAACTGTTATCTAACACTATCAAGAGTTGCATTGCTGTGGAAAGTTTAGTCTCTGCAATAGCAATATATCAGAAAAAGTAACCGGATAAAAACTAACAAAAGCTTTCAAAAACAATTTTCCATATAACCTACAAGTTAGAGAAGAACTTTGATGAGTTAAAAGTAAATTTGCAATCATTTTTACCTTACGCTGTTGCTGGTTACGGAACATCACAGAGAGGTTTGTATTGTGAGTAATGTCTTTTTCTTTCAGCGATAATATTCTTCCATGTATATGAAATGTTTAATTTCCTTTATTTTGTATAGAGTGTGTTGTTGTACTCTGTTGCACCTCGATCCTTCATGTGTTTGTGCAATTGCTAGTTACTGTTCCAAAATTGTCATACGTAAAGGGGAATACTGGATTACAGGCTAAACATTTTTCTTGACTGTGGTAAAACATCCGCTCTTAAACGTCGATTTTAGACACTGTTTAACCTAAATATCGTCTTCACAATGTGACTGCTATGCTTGGACATTTTTTAACCTTAAGCATTGTCTAATATAGTTTCTCCAATCAGCCTTAAGCCTCTATTTACTTAAAAATATATTACAGAGAAAAGTAATGTGTTCAGCACAGCATTCTTCTCTTTGAAATAAAATATTTCTGTTGGAAAGAAAAACCTGGCTGGCAAATGAAGAGCGACAAGAGAGTCGCAAAGCTATAGCATACGTCAGTCGGATAATACAAAAAAGCAAAGAAAAGTTAGCTGCATTTCAACTCCACGAATTCAAAGCATGTTCGAGAACAAGAGACTTTAACTGGATCGTGATGCTGTTCAATATTAGAATTCCGGCAAGAAGATAATAGACCAACAGTAATATTACAGCGGCAGTTCCATACATGCATCAAGAGCATTTCAAATAAAAGTAGAAATAAAAGCACATGAATTGTATGGCCACTTTGGAATGTCTCCCACACTGCCTGGTTTGATGCTCTCATCCATCCCTAGCCGATATCCGCGCGCAAATAAGGGTACCGATGTTCATTAAAGCAGAGTGCAGTTAACAGCCCGGCCTTTAACACAGGCTGATTTTATGATCTTCAAACTCATAAAATGTTTATGCCTGAGAGCAAATAACGCGATATTATCGTAGTAGACGATGCATATACAATCTATACTAACATATAAAGGGGAAGTACAATATCAGCTTTTGGTAGAAGATATTTCGGAGGCTATTCTTTCGATTTAAATAATTTCTGCAATGATGCAAAGCTTAAGCTCTAGTGTTCAATACAGATGGCCACTTTGTGAAAATAGCCTATTATTTTAAAATGAAATTCAATATTTTCACTACAGTTTGGGCCACCACTATTTGGATACCAGTTCTGAGTGTTCATATTCCATGACCGCTTAACCTTACAACTTGAAGTAGTTTCGTTAGGTTGGCCACCCTAAATTTTACCATGAAAACCACGAAGGAAAACCATGGCCAACTGCGGAATCGCTACATGGCCTGCACGCTCAAGAAAATTTGCCAGATAGCGCTGGTATATAATATAACACATTGGTCGATAAATATCATGATCCATATTTGCATTTAAATGTGAAATTCTCCTTTTAAAATATTTTTAAAATAAAAACATGTCCATGTTAAATTAGGAAACCTTAATCCTGTTAAGCAAAGCTTTAAGGTGTTGTTTACCAATATACGCATAGAAAGAAAGGAAATTCGCTCAAAGCAAATTTTTTGTGATAAAATTAATAATAATAATTATTACTATTTTGCTGTGACAATGTCTGTATAGTAAGAATAATACATTTCTAATCATACTATCAAATAAAGGCTATGGCCAATTAGCGTAAAATACAGCACCAATATTTGATGTAAGAGCTTGTACCATTTGATTAATAACGTTGAAACTTCTAATAGAGTTATATGGCTGTGTAAAAGGCAACAACATATAACCAAAGTTAGGAGGTGACATTTAAGTCCGTCTATAACAAAGAATTTAATTAAAAATCCTTCAAATTTCAAGGGCAAAAGTGGGTGGATGGTATCATGGTCATTTGTTAACATAGGTTCAAAACTTACATAGGAACTTAACTTTTTCACCCACTTATTTACTGATTTTGGATTCGGATTAGATATTCTGAATAAATTATTGTATGGAAGTTACAAATAATTTACTGGGTAAGATTTTTAGAATGAATTTGAAAGAATTATAACCAGTAGTTATGACATTCTTCGCCATGCACTTGAGAAAGAACTAATATTAACTGCAGTAAAACTATTGATTATGATTAATATTTGTGCTTCTTTGGTTTACATGTTAAAGCCTAAAACTTGAATAACGAAGAAAAAAGAAAAGAAAGCCTCATGGCAAAAAGCTTCTGCTATTGATCTTTCAGTCCACCTCAAAAGTTTCGGATTACTAACCCAGTCGATCATACGGAACATTTGTGGAGATGCCCCACAATTAAAGCCTTGAGTGTCATCCTGCTTTTAGATCTGAGGTATAATTATGTTTATAAGCTTTCTGTAGCTTCTTCGCATTTATGCAAAGCTTAATTATTAATGCTGGATAGACACAGAAATGAATAAACTTGTTATAATAAGCTTAGCTGCAGAAGAAAGTTTTGGGGGGAATCAAAGAAGACAATGTTTGAAACTAAGGCTGTAACCTTGAGGGTTGAATGATTACGAAACACTAAGAACGGCTGATTCACCTGGTATATTGTGAGATGGAAAGAATATGTTGAATATCTTCGCTTTGCATCCTTGAAACGAATGATGCTGGAATTAAATACAGAGGTTGTTATAAATCGAAATTTTCTTTTTTGAGTTGTACTGTTCTCTCTCTGTTCCTCTGGCAGTCTCTCTCCCTTTCTCTCTCTCTCTCCCTTTCTCTCTCCCTCTCTCTCTCTCTCACACACACACACACACAAAGAGTCAAAGAAATGGCTAGTTAAAGTGGGGCACAAGTGTTTTACAAACTGTATCAGCGATAAATGTCTACGAAAAGAATGCTTTACAATGCTTTTGGGAAATACATTCTAGGTAGAATAAGCGGGTAGAGAGAATAAATGTACAACGAAAAAAGAAATACGTCTCAATCGTACGCTTACAACTTCTCATTAACCCTTTTTATTATATAATAGTATTGATACAAAAAGTATTATTCTATTCACTTTACGTTATACAGGATAAATTTGTGACAAGGAATAAAGCCAATTTAAGCAAAGTGGGCTTGGTTGCATACAATGCCGAAACACACACACACACACACACACACACACACACACACACACACACACAACTGCTCGCATATTGTGTCTTTTTGGGGGGGGACTCTAAGGAACCTATGGGGTAAAGAGAAGAATCGCGTAAATGATTTATAGATTATACACATTCCAATTTAACCTGGAAAGCTTAAGATGTCGCAGAATACCTTGAAATATTTCATTTGAAAATATCTAGTGCTGCAGAAAATCTTATTTCACATAATTTATATCCTACTTTAATGAACTCTACAGTTTTATACAGTGAGATTTTGTTTAAGTGAGTGCCGATAAATCATTTTTAAAAAATAACAACATTGTTTTCCAAATACTTTATTCTCATTAATTACCTTACACCTTTCAGTCACCGCCGTTATTCAGGTACTTGTCGTAACGGGAACCCGGTTTTTGTATGTCTTAGCCAAAGAATGGTGCCGCCTGTGATGAAATCCTGGTCTGCTTTTCTTGCTTCACAACATCATAGTCGTTGAAATGTCTTCCACCAAGGAATTTCTTCAGATGAAGAAACAGATGAAAATCGCTTGATGCCAAATCCGGAATGTAGGGAGGGTGGTCGAGTTCTTCCCAACCAAATGATGCAATAATATATTGAGTTTGATTGACTGTGTGTGGCCGAGCATTGTCACTCAGTATTGTTACTCTATAAATCTCACATAATTGGCAATTAATGTTCGCTGGAGTAATATTTCTCGCATTCAAAAAACAAATCACTGATCAGACTTTAAGTCCGCGGATCGTTCGATTGTTTTGAGCATTTCAATACGCTGCAACAACAGAAAAACACAAAGTGACCATCGCTCACAGCTGCGTCTAGCTTCCTAATGAGTGGAGGAAGTGATCGCGATACTCAACATCGCGACTGCAGCGGCAAAATATTAAAACGGTATTTACTTTAAAAAATGCGCCTTGTATTATGGCTTACCAATTTTACGAAATTATACAAATCACTTCAGAGGGAAGAATACTTCACAAGCTACTGAGATAGCACAAGATGTACGTTTTGTTAGTAATGAACATATCTCAAAGTTACAATATTTTAATGAAAATCATTATAGCCATTTTACAGAAAATAAAAGATTTTGTTATACCACAGGGTAGTTTGAATTGCGAGGCTTCTTATGAAAATATTCGTGTCGCATCCTTGGAACATGCTGAAATTTAATACTAAATCTGCTGTGTATCCGATTTTATCGTTTTTAGGTTATACTGTTCATACACACACAACACACACACACGCGCGAGGATGCTGATGTTTATCTAAGGTTCATTTTTAATTCCAGGAATCTCATTTAATATGCATTACAAGTGAAATCTCAATATCAATTTTTTAGTTGAAATATAATACTTCTCTTCTTACTATACGAATGCAATAGAAAAGGTGTTTAAAATGTTGCAATTTAACAAGAATTCTTGAATTAATACCAGAAAAGACATTTATTTTGGGAGATATAAAGGTGATCACTGCAGGATTCAAACTGACAGTTTGGAAACTAATGATTACACAGGAGGGACAGAAGAATGTAAATATCCTGTATTTGAGGACAAAGAAGGCGCAGTTTGTGTTTTATTAGAATATAAAGTTAGTATATGGAGAAAATAACAAATTCAAAACAAATAGCTGATGATTACAAAAACAGTAGCAATTATAGCATTTAAGAGCTATCTCATATCATTAACTGCGATGGAGCGGAGCTTTTGCGAAAACTGGATGTTACGAGTGATTTCGGTTGTCTTTGAACTGGTATTCTGTTTCTGTAACATAAGGGTTGTTGTTGGGTTACAATAAAAAAGGTAGGACTAATTCCCTGCGGTCCAGCTGGGAACAACGGGTTGAGACAAGATAATCAACTCAGGATCGTGTGAGGAATTCCTAATTACGAAACTTCAGCTGTTCACACAAGTTACGACGGTGTACATCACTCGCACAAGTTCCTCTCCGTAAGGAATAAACCCCAGATCCACACAATTACAAATAACTCTCACTTACTCTCCTCTCACTTCTCCTTTTCACTTCCTTTGTCACGGTGACAATCGCCGTGAACTTATTTTGCCACTAAGTGCGCGCCTCTAGAATGCGGTGAAGTGATACTTCCACATTGATGTGCCTTAACAAGGAACGCACCATTCGTTCGAAACTGTGACTTCTTTCGGGCTGCAGGGTTAGCTGCCTTTAGAAACAAAGCCTATTTGGCGCTAAGTAATACTTAGGGCCGCTTTTTGGCTTTAGAGTATCAATCGGTTAGATCTGTGCTCGGCGCGTAGGTCTCTCTCCCGATCGTCTCTCTGATGTCGCTTCTGTTACGCGTCAAACAAAAGCCGACCTCTCAAATTTAAGTGCTCAAAACGACCCTAATACCCGGTTGCAGAAAATAAAATAAAATTAATCGGGGATTAAGACGGCTTTGATTGGCGATCAGTAAAATTACTGCTGCAAAAAGTCCAATCAGTGCTTAATTGGAGATTACTTTCTCGTCAGATTTGATCAGTAGACTTTTGCTGGTTAGTGGCTTGATTGCAAATCAAGAGTGTATCCGGGGATCGAAATGTCCAAAAACTAACCTATAATTGCGTTAACGTTTACTAAATCGTGGCATATGATATTATTGCTAAAATAATATGTATCATCATTCTACTATCAGATTCTTGTTTCCCTCAAGAAAATCTTATACGTATAAATATTGTAATTGCGATATATACTTCTCTGTCTAATAGATGTGGTGAAAACTGCAAAATACTACGTTATAAAAATTTTTTCGAATGAAAAAATGCATAACAGGGCCTGTTTTGTTTGTAGATAGTTTGAAACTCTTTCGCAAGTGCCTTTTATTTTGGAATTTTAGAAGGAGAGAATACATACGAATAAACTAACCTAAAATAGAGTGAATAACAGAGAGGAAACTTCTTTTTTCGCATTTTTCGCAAAAAGTTGTATGTTCTTAAAAATTAGTTGGTAGCGGCTCTTCAGCTTAACAATGAGATCAAGCTCTCAACAGCCGTGTATTCTTTTGTGAATTTGTTTTTGGTTACGTTACTGTTCTAAAGCCAAATTATGGGGTTTTCCAGTGTTGCTATATCTAGTGTAGCGTCGAGAGACTTTAGGCTTGTTATGCGAAGAGAGGTGTTATCGTGTTGGCGCGAGAAGTGGTTAGCTCTCGGCGGAAATAAGCTTAGAGTAGTGAAGCTAATTCCGATAAACTGGATAACTTCCTCTCGTGTATCTCGTCGTGAGGAGGTGATTTTGGCTCGGTTGCGTATTGGCCATTGCAATTTTATGCACGGTTACCTTTCTAAGGGTGACCCTGCACCCATTTGTCCGCTGTGTAGTGAAGGTCTGTCGGTTCATCATCTGCTGCTGGAGTGTATTCCTCTAGCACATTTACGTGCCTCTCTGCAACTGTCAGCCAGTCTTGTAGATATGTTAGGTTGTGTATCAAGAATGGGGTATATTATGGCAAACTTATTAATCTACTGTTCTGATCATTTATTATATTGGCCCTTTTGGACCTTTAAAGTACTAGGCCTACCGGCACCTTTCTGCTCTGACCCACTTACGGATGGTGTTGTTGATTGGTAGAATGACTCATAAAACAGAACTACGTATATAATGCAATTGTATCGAGGAGAAGGCTGTATTATAGATGTCATTCTAGCGCCGGTTTATACACTTGTGTAAACCATGTACTAATGTCGGCCGGCCGAAGCGATATCTTATAATATTTTTGTATTTATTATAACCAGGCAGAGGGGTTTTAGCAAGTAAACCATCAAGTTTACGTATCGCTCGCACAGAGGATTGGTTGTGAGAGAAGGTGGAAGCGCTTTGACCTTGCAGTGTTCTCTGTAAACAAATATGATGTACAGTTTGAAGGCCGTACATTCTACTTCGATAGACCAGAATTAAGGAGTAATGGAAGGACAGTTTATGCTTAATTATTGATAATGTGAATTAAATTTAGGTACTTCATGATTTAATTAAGGCATTAATATTAAAAAATCTGAGTTACATTGTCTTTTCTTTTACATTCGTGATGCAGTAATTTGTATCACAAATTACTTAAATGTAAATAATGATTGTAATATGAATATGCATTTTTATGTGACATTGATTTGAGATATTTGTTTATTGTAATTATTGTTGAGAAGTAAGTTTATACGACCTTACTGAAACTGTCAATAATAGCGCGCAATAATGCAGCGAGGGGGATGAGCTGTTTATCATTATTGGAAACGAGGAAGTTACGTAATGTTGGCGCGTTTTTTCCTTGAGAATATTCTGGAACGTTTCCCTAGAGCATATGTATTCATAATTTTCATTGGATATTAAAATAGACGCTAATGTTGGCGCGTTTTATTAGCCAATAGTAATTCAGTTATAATCTTTAGGCATATCGGAGTGTATGGGTATAAAAGCAGTAGGTTAGAAGTAAAGTCGTTCAGTTCATCAAAAATCTGTGTACACTACACGTCGTCTTCAGTCAGTCAGTTCGTCGAAAGTATTAGTACGGCATACATCGGATATAGATTCACAAGTTACGCGCAGCAGAATTATGAAAGATCTAAAGTATGGTAAAGTTAATTATACAAAAGATTGAAGTACGTGGATTAAAAGAATTATCAGTAAGAAGTTGTTATAACAGTTTCAGTTTGGCGAGTGTTAAGATCAATGTATAAATGTGATAGTTAACGTGTTCGACAATAAATGTGTAAAACAAATTTCTTCATCAGTGTTATATTTGGATAAAAGATTCCTTTCCGTTTACACACCTTGATCAAGAGACATGTTCGACCGAGAAATAATAGCTAGCCGGAGGACAGTAAACAAAAATTAAATCAAATAACAGTCGCATTCTTTCGAACACTAATACTGCCGCAAATTGCTGACACCAGATGGAGCTACAAACCGAACAAATGAAAGACGTCACAAGATGGCTTCACATGAAGTAAACGCACATACACAAACATTTGTAAGTAATACCGTTACAAATTGGCTACCACAACGTGGGGCTATAATAATAATAAATTTACCGTTACAAATTGGCACCCAGAATGTGGGGCAAAGTGACCAGGAAAGGGGCAAAGTAACCAGGAAAGTAGCAGAATTAACCAGGAAAGTAGCAGAATTAACCAGGATGTGGAACGAATGGAGCAGTGAACTGATCTACAAGACGCAGATTCCAGAAACAACTACAGGGACGACAGACTACGCGGATGATTGGACATCGTAATTTCAAGATTACAAGGCAACAGGGGAATTCAACTACAAAAACATCGAGAAGATGCAGATTCCAGAAACAACTAGAGGAACGACAAACGACGCGGATGAGTGGACACAAAAACATCGAGACGACGTAGATTCATGATAACACAACGCAGAAGCGACATATAATCTAGGAGAGAGGGGCAGAAAGCTGGACATCAAAGCAACATCAGCAGATACCATCAGAAAGGTTAGAAACGTGTGATTTTTATTCTAAAAAAGGGGTAAAAAGGTAGGATAAAGAAAACAATGGCTACTAATAATACAGAAGAAATAATTATGGAGGGAGATAATGTAACAGTTAGCTGTAATTCAATACAGGATACAGAAAATAGCTTAAACAATGTAGTATTTGATGGAGGAAATGTTAGTGCAGAAAGTCAGAATAGAATAGCCGGAAATGTTAATTTTGATGCTGGTATGATGATGGAAATGCTGAGAAATTTTGGTGAAACATTAAATAAGAGTATTACAGATCAATTGAGGGATGATATTCGTAAGACTAATGAGAAATTAGAAGACATAACTCAGAGTAATGAGAAATTAAGGAAAGATATGCAAAAGAATAATAGGGAATTAAGAGAAGATATTGATAGGAGTTTAGAACAAAAACTAGATCAGAATAAGAGAGAATTAAGGGAAGATATTGGTAAGAGCTTAGAACAAAACAGGGAAGAAATTGAAAAGAAATTCATGGAGCTAGATAGTAGTATGATGAGAATGAGAAATGAAAATCAGGAAATGATAGCAAATGAGATAGGTGAAGTTTCAAAGAAAATGTTAGACATGAGCAGGGAAATATCGAACCAAAAAAGTGAGGTTAATAATAAAATACAACAGGTTGATGTAAAATGTACAGAATTAGGTAGCCGAATGAGTAGCATTTCAAGTGAGTTAAGAGAGATGATGGAGGCTACAAATGCAGATTTAATTCAGGTGCAAGTTAATTTCAGAGGGGAAATATCTGAAATTCAGAAGGAGTCAGAAACACAGAGAAATAAATTGTCTAAAGAAGTTAAAGATTTGTCTAAAGATTTGAATCAAAAGCTAACTTCTGAAATTAACAAGTACCAAGATGTTCAAAATGAAAACTCCAGTCCAGTACAATTTAGTACAGATTTGTCAGAGTATTCTCAAGTTAAAGAGATTGTAGAAGAATTGAAAATGACAGTTGTTAAAAGATGTGTTGTTCAAGAAACTGTAGATTGTTTTCAAATGGTATCATGGGATGAAATTTCATATGAATACAAGAGGTTATTCATGAACAAATTTTTGAAGGTTAGGATACGGCTACGAGTAATGTTTAGCCACACACAATTTGATCCAGGAGGGTAAATAGCAATGAGATGTAAAGTAAATGCTGGATAGTTAAAGATGACTTGCAGAGAAATGTATTGGAACGTAAGAGGGTTAAATAAATATGTACGTCATGTGAAAGGAGAAATAAAATTTTGGACATAACTAAATTTTTTAAAAGGAAAATAACATTTTTTTTAGTAACTGTAACAGTATTTGAAATTAAAAATGTAAAAAATTAAAACTTAATGTCATATTCAAGTTAAAGTACGTAAATACAATTCCAAGAGTATTGTTAAAATAAAGTACAAAATAACAAAAATGGGTAAAAATAATTAAAAACAAATACTTATGTAGCAAACAGAAAATGTGAAACAGTGTCTAGATTTAAGAGATGTAAATATATTTATGTAGAGGGTGAATATTTTTGGTAAAAATGTATAGTAATTACAAAAATTCTTAAATGCACAAATTGTTGTCAACAATATAAGAAAGTAAATAATTTTGTAACAGTAACTAAATACTTCAGGGTACAGTATTGGCTATAAAAAAAATTGTAATGTTAGATTAATGTCTAAACACATTAAACCAGAGCCAGTAAGTAGTGGCGAGATAAAAAAAAATATGTCGTGTGTTAAATACGTGAGAAGTGTTAAGTGAAAGTGATAGCGTGTGTTCCAAGATTTAGGAGACTAAAAACCCAATTAAAAAATTTTCAAACAAGTTGTGAATATTTATAATTATGTTTCTAGTGGGGCATATGATGCAGTAATTTGTATCACAAATTACTTAAATGTAAATAATGATTGTAATATGAATATGCATTTTTATGTGACATTGATTTGAGATATTTGTTTATTGTAATTATTGTTGAGAAGTAAGTTTATACGACCTTACTGAAACTGTCAATAATAGCGCGCAATAATGCAGCGAGGGGGGTGAGCTGTTTATCATTATTGGAAACGAGGAAGTTACGTAATGTTGGCGCGTTTTTTCCTTGAGAATATTCTGGAACGTTTCCCTAGAGCATATGTATTCATAATTTTCATTGGATATTAAAATAGACGCTAATGTTGGCGCGTTTTATTAGCCAATAGTAATTCAGTTATAATCTTTAGGCATATCGGAGTGTATGGGTATAAAAGCAGTAGGTTAGAAGTAAAGTCGTTCAGTTCATCAAAAATCTGTGTACACTACACGTCGTCTTCAGTCAGTCAGTTCGTCGAAAGTATTAGTACGGCATACATCGGATATAGATTCACAAGTTACGCGCAGCAGAATTATGAAAGATCTAAAGTATGGTAAAGTTAATTATACAAAAGATTGAAGTACGTGGATTAAAAGAATTATCAGTAAGAAGTTGTTATAACAGTTTCAGTTTGGCGAGTGTTAAGATCAATGTATAAATGTGATAGTTAACGTGTTCGACAATAAATGTGTAAAACAAATTTCTTCATCAGTGTTATATTTGGATAAAAGATTCCTTTCCGTTTACACACCTTGATCAAGAGACATGTTCGACCGAGAAATAATAGCTAGCCGGAGGACAGTAAACAAAAATTAAATCAAATAACAGTCGCATTCTTTCGAACACTAATACTGCCGCAAATTGCTGACACCAGATGGAGCTACAAACCGAACAAATGAATGACGTCACAAGATGGCTTCCCCGCGTGAAGTAAACATAAATACACAAACATTATAAGAATACCGTCGCAATCGAAACTTTTAATTGTTTTAAAGTAATATCCACTCTTATTAGCATATAACATACGTTCTTGAAAAATTCTGATCCATAGTTTGGAGCTGAGGGAGTTGAAAGTCCACTTTCCTCATTGTTTCCCCATATAATGTCACGAGTCCATTGTGGCTCATTGAATTATAGGTTTAATATTGTGTTTTAAACGTTCTTTGAGCTCTAAATCTTATGGTTTCGCCAATTGTGCTGAAGTTTTCCATTTCAAATTTCGCTACCAACGATGCTTGTTATAATGTTTTTGATGTATGAACTGTTCTTCAGTTTAGAAATATTGCCACAGTTCTCCGCTGGTCTATATATGCATGCTATAAATGGAACACTCGCAACGAAATCATCTGTTGGGTTGGGACGAGAGAGTCCGTCACAATACCTAACGTCACCTATATTCTTTGCGGTAACACGATTCTATGTTTATTTACTAAAACCCGTCTGCCTGATGTTAACATATACATTGCTAACTTTTTTGGAACATTGGCCTTCAGTATGGTAGGTCATATAAATAAAAATTAAGTGCCTTCTCAAAGTTCATAATATTATGAACATCCTCTATGACTATATATTCAACTACACTCATTTTCATAATAATGATATGTGGTCATTTAAATAACCTTGCTTATCAATTAATTATGTCATTTACGCTCTCTCACCACACAGCATCGTTGATCGTGCAGTTTTCCTCCATTGTTTGACCTCTTTCTTAGTTGTGTAGAGTTTCCGTGTTGTTGCTGTGCTTTATTTTTCTCCAAATAATTCTCTCCCATAAACAATATTTGCAAAACTGCTCAGCAGATATTTTGTGATGGTTTTCAAGTTTCATTTTCTCACGTAATGATGACCAAATGCGCCATTCAAGAAAATACTAAGTTAGGCGAGTATGTGCAAAGTGTAGATGTGAATTCGATTACCAAAACAATAGATAAACTAGAAATCAGAGAGAGAGAGAGAGAGAGAGAGGAGATGCTATAGCAATAAAATAGGTATAAAGACAATATTAAATGGTTGATACATAATGTAATATAGGGATGAGATTCAAAAGACACCGTTTCTAGAGTCCTAGGATGCTAACACAACTTTCACTATGGAGCAGTTTACTTGTAAGTTAAGAGTACTTACATTTTGTAAATTACAGCTGTTTACATAGTAAACTTAATTAATAAAGGAAATGACATCGCTATTTTTAGCTTACGTATGAAGCGATGCGGAATCTCGATATTTCTCCAGAGCAAGATTTTGATTTTCTATTTGCTATGGAGTGAACACAAAGCAACATATACCACAGAAATGAGTCTACACCTAACCATGCTCAAAATGAAGAGAGAATTGACTTATAAAATTGCGAATATACTGGTTTTTGTTCTTAACCTTTTATTTACATAATCTTGTAAGACGGGCGCTGGCATATGCTCTACTCTGCTTCCATTACTAGGTATTCGAAACTGAAAACTGAAGGAATGAAATTGTTAACCACAAGCTTAAGCTGTAAAAACAACGATAAAATGATATTTACTCTAGAATGCAGGAATATGAGACAGTATTTATATAAAGTGACAAAAGTGTGAAAATGGATAATGAAGAGAGGAAACTAAAATTAAAACCGTTGTAATAAAGGAATAAATTTGGCATCTAAAGAGGATGCTTGCTGAATGAATGGCTAGGGCCAAAATTCTGCAAACAATTTTATTGATTGTTAGATTCATACATATTCAATGGATTTTATTTATATTAAATGGATCATTTACCTAACAAGTGAGGTTCATTCGTACGATGGCGAAGAAGCACGCTCAAACTCAAATTTGCCTTTCTGCAGAAGTCGGTTTCCAGGGGATAATGTGCAAGCTTTTCCATTGCGACTACATTGTATTTACATTTAAGCCTTTAAGCTGAGTATTCTAGTTATAATTCTTGCTATTTCTTCTCTATGTTGTCAAAGGCTCAACATTGATAATGCCATGCTCACACTCATTAGTCTTGTAATTCATCATCTATTACTAGTTAACTTATATGCATTCATAAGCATGAGAAGTAGGTTTCAACAACACAACATAGGGTAATTTTCATTTAGACTTAAGAAGGAATACGTTCTATGAAACAAGATCTTTTTTAAAAGCCTTTGTTTATTGTTAAAGGATGAAGTGTATCACCATTTAATATTTTGCATAGATTGGTACGAACATGCGTTAGCTCCAAGGCATAAACTTAATAATAAAGTTAGTACAAGTAAATAACATAATTTAAACATAAAGTGTGGGTAAACTAATTCTACATACTACTTCTGGAATCACTCTGGTAATTAGACGAATAGGAGCATCTCGCAGTTTATCTATGAAACTCAAACGAAAGGTTCTGGAAATTGACGAACTCAAACGACTTTCCTGTCCTCTCTAGTCTATTTTGAGACAAACTACTGTTCCAAAGAAACGTATAAAGCAAAATGTATCCTTTTTGCATATTTTAAAGATGAAGTAAATAATAATGCGGTATTATATAGAATGGCCTTTCGTGGAATGTTGTAAGATAGGTGATCCTGAAAGAAAACAAGTGAAATGTGGTAGACATAAAGGTGAAGTGGTAAGCTTGGTTGATTGATCAAGAAGCAGAGGGAATAGAAGACGTTTCTTGACAGTTTGGAAGTATGAAGAGCTGAGATGAAGTCCCGAGGGGCCGAAAAAAGGCAGGTTGCCACAGGCTTAACGGGAAATTTTTGTTTATTTTCTTAAAAACCATGGCTTGTTATAGCCAGCGAGCATTCACAGTTTTTGGAACGTTCTAATTTGTGGGTAATGAAAAAAGAAAAATGTTTGACTTATGGACATTAGGATATCAATTTTGCAAGGCATGAGCAGATATTGCGTGTTAATTGGCATCCAATGTTATCACCTCAAGACATTCATCTCAAATCACCAAGTGAAGAGTAATTTTTAACGTTGATGTCTTACATTCCATTTATTTTGTTTCTGCTTAGCATTTATATAACTGAGTAAAAAGCACTCTCTCATATTGCTTATCTTCAAAAACTATAAAAAAACCATACATTTCTGCTGTTACCGATTACAGGAAATTCAAATAGGTTTTGAACTGTTGGCACCAGAGAGATCTGCTACACTGCGTTTTAAGGTTCTTTTAAAGGGGTCACAGTAATTACGTAAATTATTCAGTTTTAAGGAAATATTTTAAGTTTTCTTCCAACTTCCTATCTATACTAACATTATCAAGAGAAAACATTTATCTCTGAACCACTCAATCTTTTTTAATAATTCTTTCAGTATTGAGAACTCCTATTGTCTCTGACAGACATGGGCTATGCAACACCTAATTTCAATTAATAAATTACTAAGAGACTAAAAAGAACTTAGAACGACTTCGTTGAGAGTGCCTGGAGTAGAACACAGTTGCTGTACTTCACATAGAATGAACGTAGAAAAAAAGCCAGGTAGTTATCGCACGAGAGAAAGCGTTGTAAACACAAAAGTCGTTTGCATTTTATTCCCAACAGTATACATGAATGGTCATGATGTAACACTTGAGCAAACACAAGATAGAGCTTAAAAAGCGGCGATCGCTGCTTTTTATAACGGTGTGAATCGTATTTTACATTTATTTCTTTAATTGCCTTTTAGCAAATACTTGGAATCACTGGAATGAAAATGCTGAATAACCTTTATTCTAATTTTATAGATGCATACAATGAAGTTTCTGTTCGTCAAAATCTTCTTATAACCCTCATGTAAGAACGTTTTGCTTTATTTCCTTTGTACTTATGTTATAATCAATTTCACTAGCAGGGCATGTTAAATAATTATATAAAGAGAAAAAATTCAACATTAGGATTAAGCGAACCGATATTTTATATTAATAACTAAGAAGATTGTTTTTCTCGATGGTTATAGACTATGAGTATTTTCCAAAGAAGTTGTCTTGGTGGCCCGGGAGTCTGGAATCCTCACATTCACCATCTTCACCTCTGTTTCTTTGAATGTGTAGAGGGTCTGTGCATTATGTGAAAAACAGAATACATTAAAAATACATTTTATTATTATATTGCTTTATATTTATTTATTACATTATTAATTAACTGTGCGGCTAAAGAAAAGGTAAAAGGTTTCAACATTTCAACTACTGCAATTATTTGAAATATTACTCAACCATTCCGACCGATGATTTTTCCACCGCTAAAGGTACTTATGGGCTAGCCTATGTAGCGTTTCCCGAACTTGGTGGACTGTCGGACGTTCCACGATGTTTTACATCCTTTTGCGGGAATACCAGAGGACTTTTCATCCGTTATTAGTCGGAACTGTACGAAATTAAAATTATAAGGGGTGAAAGAGAGGACTCACCATAGAAATCCTCTAGATTATAGTACAATAATTTCATAAAGAACGGAGGACGTAAATGAAATTAATTAATTTGTCATTCGAGTTTAAAAAGCTAACCGTGCAACGGTGGGTAAGCTAGCTAGTTTTAGGCAAACGGAGTATTGTGTTCCACCGAAAAATGCCATACTTTTAGAAAAAGATTATTGCGTTTGAATAGCATAAGCCAAAGTTCAAAAAGTGGTGTTTTAAGTTCAGCATCCTCCAGGGATACGGCAGGAGGATGTTCAAGAAAATTGTTCATCTCCCAACTAGCCTTTGCTTGGAATAGTTTTTCGTTATTATCATTTTAAAAAAAAATGTCTCTAACGATTTGATTGAAATATCATATGTTAAACCTATGTGTATAACCAACCAAATATTTATCTTTATTTTCTGTGAATAGTCTTTGAAGTTCTCTTCATTCTGAATGAATTTTTTTATAATTTGGTACACCTGGTAAACCATGAGAAATAGGCAAAGTCTACACCAAAAATGTACATCTCGTTAAATGACACAACTTATATTCAATGAGATTTTCGCAGTATTAACTATTTTGCAGATATTCGTTCCTGCTTGTTTGAGTTTTATACATTTCTTGAATGCTGAGCCAGCATTCATCTCTTGTGATGTCGTGCAGTGTCGAATTTCATTTAGCGACCTCCTAACGCTTTAGCCGCTTATATGCCCCCTTTTACCTAGAACAAACGTGTAATTATCTGAAAATACTTCTTTCGATTAAAATGAGTAGTCAGAAAAATAAACCTTTGTGAGATTTGCATTTGGAAGAGAGATAAAAAAATCTTATGCGTTACACTCACATGACTTTCTCTACTCTTGTACAAACTATTTTTACAAACGCTTATTCTCCATCTACTTCATGTTAATCGAGATAAACATTTGTAGAGTCTATCTTATTGCTAATTTTCTTGTAGATGTAAGGGGAATATATATTTACAAGGGCAGTATCGAAATACAGTAGCCTTTAAGCACATACATATCTCTTAATAGCTGGTTGCTAAGTGCAGCACTATTCCCTTTTCCACAGATTAATACTCTTTGCATATCCAAGACAAAAAGAATGAATAACGAATTCCCATTTAGGAAAATAAGTATTGAAAAATTTAAGGGAATAACAAGCAATTTCTCGAAAATGGTTCACTCAACAACAAAAATGTATATGACATAAATTGTGCATTTTAACGTGATCTACATCTTTTGTGTAGTAAAATTTTGTCTATCTCTTATGGTTTACCAGTTATGCAAAAGTCGTTCACAATGAAGAGTACTTTTGGAGACATTCCCAGAAAATTCGAGATATACATTTTATTTGTCATGAAAATATCTTAAACATATGATATTTTAATCAAAATCGTTAGAGCCATTTTTGAGAAAATTAAAATTTTCGAAAAATGTTCCATGTAAAGGGTACTCTGTGGTGGGGGGATTTTCTTGAAAACCTTGGTATCGCATCTCTGGAAGATACGGAACCTAAATACCAAGTTTGGTGTTTATCCGACTGTTCGTTTCTGAGTTATGCTGTTCACAGACAGACACACAGACACACAGACCCACACACGGACATGTTTCCATTCAGGGGGTCTCAAAACATGTATTTCCGGTGAAATCTCGGTATCGAATTTTTGGGTGGAATACAATACTTCCCCTACTTACTATACGTAGTAGAGAAAGTAATATACGCCAATAGGTAGAGAAAGTGAATGTAACACATTCAAACCTTTCATTTTTGGAAATGTCAAAATCATCCGTTTTTATTTTCCTTTAGAAAGGATCATTCTTAAATATACGGTGAAATGCTCACTAGAGATCTGCTTTATCTCTGGCGTTTGTTAGGTTTTCTATGTTCATCTTTATCTCATGACTTTGCCATGTTCTGTTTTACAAGGGCGCTAATGATCTTGTAGTTGAGCGTACTTAAGCAAAAATCGCCATGATCATCATCAGGTCTGCATTTCAGTGAAAATAACCGACCATAACTCAGTTAACTTGTGTGGTCGACCGTCGAAATGAATGTGCAGATGATTGCATATCTATCAGGCTCAATTTATTTGGTCCTTTGTTCCTCTGTCGCAGCAATTTTCTTGACCGAGAGCTTACGGTCGACTTGGACGCTGTGGTTAACCGTGTCGTCTCGGTAAAACTGTAAGCTGTGGCTAGTCGGAGCAATGGCAGTCTTTGGACTGTGCAGGCGAATGATGACAGAAGAACCTCTCTCTTTACTCACTCGGTAACAAGTGTGTAGCCTCATTTAGCAAGTTTCCATTACTTTTCACAGTGTTTTGGGCTGGCCAATTTATATATTTCGTTATTACTTTATCTACAGCTTACTTATGATAGGTAGGGGTATTCTATCAAAAAATTGGATATCGAAGTTTTACAGGTAATATATATTTTGAGGTCCTGAATCCAAAGAAGAATTTAAGAAAGAGATCCGTTTGTATGTATGAGTGTGTGCGTGCGTGTGTATATATATATATGTGTGTGTGTGTGTGTACAGCATAACTAAAAAACTAAATGTCCAACAAATACGAACGCTTATATTTAAGGCCACCATTTTCCACGGATGCTGCAATAAGGTTTTCATGAAATTCTCTCCTGCCGTTTACATGGAAGAACATTTATTTTTTATTTTATCACAAAAGGTGATTTTGATTAAAATGTATATTTTGAATTTTCTGGGAATAGCCTATGAACTCGAATTTACTCTTAGTGGATTGTAGGAGTCTTGGTCGAGACATAGTGGAGTGTGGACGTGTTTTGCTTAGTGCGGTCAGGGGTGTGGAAAGAAAGAAAGGATAATAGCAGCAATGGAGGAAGTGAAGGAAATGATCCGAAACACGGCAGAAGAAATGAAGGAAGGTTTTAGCAGGTGCTGTGGGAAGGATGAAGTGTTAAGCGTTAATGCAAGAGTAAGTGCTGCAATGGACAGACTTAGCTTACTAGAACTAAAGATAGACTATTTAAGAACCAAATTAGAAGGAACAATATTGTGGTATTTGGAGTGTACGAGGAAGACAGGGAGACTTGGGAAGATACGAAGTGCTAATTCGGCGAGTGGTGGCGCAGCTTGGAATTAATCTGTCACTAATGGATATCCCCCCAGGGGCCTACATCGGTAGGTACGGTATTGGCACTCCCGGGGTCCCTAGCCATACTCTCGATTGGGTTCCTCTAAGAGGTGAGAGGGCCTTCGCCAAACGTTCAATAAATTTTTGGTCAACAAGTGTATTTGACCAGTTATCAGTTACCTCCCTGAACACAGTCTGACGGATACCGCTGCGCGGGACGGAGGAGGGGAGTCTCAAGGGGTGACTGGGTAATGCGTAACTCCTAGCCACTGAGTATCATGTAGGACTGTAATCGTATACGCTGATAAAGATCAGTCCCGGGGAGGGGCCATTACATGAGCTGTTACACTACTGAAGGTGATTGGTTCACTCTATCTATGTATTGGAGGGTGAGACCCTAAAGTGAGCAAGGTCCAGGCCAGGACTCTCACCTAAGCTGGGGTGGCGCCCAGGATGTGAGCATGCTATCGGAGACATTTGTAATGTTGGAGGAAATTATCGCTATGGATAATAAAACATAAAAAGCCGAAGGCTTTAGAAAAGAATTAGTCGAGTGTACTGGTCCTCGCTACTTAATTATACACAGAACAGAGGAAGGAAAAAATGTACATCGGTGAACCCCTTTGTAGTTCAAAAAATAGCTGGTCCTGTCGCAATGGCACGCTCCTGGTTGAAGCAAATTCAGCGTCCCAGGCAGCGATTATCTTAAAAGCAAGTGTATTAGCCAGCTATCCGATCCGTGTCGAAATGCACAAGACCTTGAACTCCTCGCGCGGAGTTGTAAACACCCGTGCATTGGACGGTATGTCCAATGAGCAGATTCAAGAGAATCTGGAAGAACAAGGTGTAACATCGGTGTACCGTGTCCAGCGGAAAGAAAGACGTGAATTATTGCCTACTCGTACCTTGTTCCTTACCTTTGATCGTGTAGATCTCTCCCAAATAATTAAGGCAGGGTATGAAGTCATTGAGGTTACGGCCATATATTCCGAATCCGCTGAGATGTTATAGGTATCAGCGCTTTGGGCACACCAGGGATTTCTGTAGCAATGAATCTACCTGCGTTAACTGTGGAGACGTCTCTCACGATGGAGCACGCACATCAGCTCCAACGTGCGTTAACTTCAGCGGTGAACATCCATCAAGTTACAGAGAATGCCCCGTTTTACAGAGGAAAGAGCGATCCAAGAGATCCGGGTTAGGGAGAAGGTGTCCTTCTCGGAAGCCCGGAAACTCTTGCGCATCCGCCAGCCCTCTGTGCCAAGGTCCTTAATTACAGCTCAGTTGCAGCTAGGCCGGTACTGAGTCGGAAAATCGCAACACAGACCAGTGATATAAACGGGGCCACCATCTCAGAAAAGATTCTCGTTTCCAGAATACAGGCAAAGCCTTCCAAATCAACACCAACGACAGCATCAACATCTACCAAGTCCGTTACTGGAAAGATCACACCAGTCAAATCACCAGCAAGACCGTCGACTTCAAATAATAAGACCGTCAAGCATGTAGTGTATAATGCATTACCAGTAAAATTCAGGACCAGTTATGTGAGAACCGACTTCCTAAAGGAAAGCGTAAGTTCAAACCCAGTACACCTAAGGTTAAGAAAGCTCCACGAGCTTCTCCTCGGAGATCCTCCTCTGAGGAATCTTGCGGAAAGGACTCAGGTCAGCGATCATCATCTTCGCCGATCTCAACTTCCAATCGGTTCGAGCTTCTCGAACCGAGATTTTCTATTGGAAAGAGGTCCTCCCCCGTGGAGGAGATGGAGCAGGAGGCTCCTACCCACACTGTCAGAACGACAGTGAAAAAGAGGCAGGATAAATCCTCCGTTAAAGCTGTTAGCCCGAACCCAAAGAAAAAGGGAAAATTTATTCGACCACCGCTTTCCACAACGTAGTAAGCTTCTACGATTAAGAACTTATCTCGTTATAATTCTAATGGCTATCCTACAATGCAACATCCATGGAATTAGAACACATCGCCAGAGCTTGAAATTTTCTCAACAAGTATGAGCCTTTGGTCGTGTGTTTACAAGAGAATAAACTCTGTCCGTAAGACAACTTTCAGCTTAGACTATATACCCTAGCGCGATGAGGGTATTCCTGCGCAAGGGACACTATGATGCTCATCAGAGATGATATATTTGTGGAATCTGTATCCATATAGTCTGACATCCAGTCAGAAGCTATAAGCATTAAACTGCCATCCATCCTATTAACCATCTGTAACATTTACCTGCCTCCAGCCGACGACTACTCGGTCATGGATTTAGAAGACCTAGTCTCTCAGTTAGCAACGCCTATTCTGTTGGTGGTAGACGTTAATGCCCATCACCCACTTTGGGGCTCACCTCGGGCTTGTGCGAGAGGTAAATTATTGCTGATTTTTGGATAATAATAACATAGCTCTTCTGAACACCGGAGAGCCTGCATTTCTCTCAGACTCCTACAACACTTTTTCACACTTGATATTGTAGTTTGTTCACTACAGTTAGCAGTTTCCTTGCAATTGAATGTCATCTCTGATTTACACTCTAGTGACCACTTTCCATGTCTTATTGGTCTCTTAAAACAAGATATATGTTCCACACACCTACCTAGATGGCGCTTAGATGAATCCAACTGGAATCTTTACTCCCAGTTCGCTGTGTTTAATTACAATGAGAACGACTGTGGGGGTGTTTTGGTCCAGTATCTCACAGAGGAGATTCTTTCTGCTGCTGAGCAAGCTATTCCACGCTCGACCGCCAACCCTCGTTGATTTCCAGTCCCTTCCTTGGTGGACGGAAGAGTGCCGAAATGCCATTCGTGCACGCAGGCGTACTCTTAGTGTTTTTCAGCGTCGCCCTACATTGGATAACCTATTTGAATGCAAGAAAATGCGTCCCAAGTCTAGATATATTATAAAGGACAGCAAAAAGACATCATGGAGCAATTTTGTAGCCCTTTTAATCGACATACACCTTTCTCTGTTGTTTGGGATACGTTAAGGCGTGTGGCCGGAAAATCGACCCATATGCCAACTGCCGGTCTTAAAACAACTGCAGGAGCTGTTGTTGATGCATTTTACGTGGCTAACACATTTGGCTGTGCTTTCCTTCAAGTGTCTAGTTCAGATAATTATTCGTCTGAGCTCTTTCCTGTTAAGACTCAGGTTGAATCTCAAGGTTTCCTTTTTCGTTCAGGAAATCTTGAAGATTATAATCGCCTCTTTAGCTTGGCGAAGCTAGAACACGCTCTTTCATCTTCGCGACTATCAGCATCAGGACCTGATCGTATCCACGAAAAATGCTCCGACAAGTCTCTCCTGAAGGTAAGGCTTTCCTACTCGAGGTCTATAATTGTCTTTGGGTTGATGCCACTTTCCCAGAAAAGTGGCGGGAGGCCATTGTCATACCATTTTGAAAGGTGGAAAGGATCGCCATCTCCCGTCCACCTACCGTCCTATTTCCCTCAACAGTTGCGTTTGCAAGGTGCTGGAACGTATGATCAATGGATGGTTGGTGTAGTGGTTGGAAACTCAGAATCTGCTGACAAACACGCAGTGCGGTTATCGGAGGAGACATTCAGCAATGGACCACCTTGTGTCATTGTCGACACAGATCATGAACGGATTCATTAAAAATTGCCAAACCGTTGCTATATTCTTTGACCTCGAGAAGGCTTATTATGCATGTTGGCGAGCAGGGATACTACGTTCTCTACACACCTGGAATATACGTGGACGCTTACCACTGTTCATTCAGGAGTTTATGAAGGATCGCTTTTTCCGAGTAAGGGTCGGCTCGGTTTTTTCGAACCTTTTTGTTCAGGAGAACGGAGTATCTCAGGGATCGGTACTAAGCGTTACACTGTTTGCTATAGCAATTAATTCTATCTTTAAATGTGTTCCTCCAGGGGTATCGTCATGCTTATTCGTAGATGACTTTGCCGTTTGTTGTACTTCTCTGCGTACGCCGTTTTTGGAACGCCGTATGCAGCAATGCTTAGATAATCTCCAAGATTGGAGTTCTAAAACGGCTTTCGTTTCTTAACTGAGAAGTCAATCTGCGTGAACTTCTGGCGCCGTAGAAGACGATTACCACCTTCGCTCCTATTCGGTCCAGATTTACTACCATCAGATTCGACGAGATTCCTGGGGTTGACGTTTGATAGGAAACTTAGCTGGTCACTGCATATAGCACAGTTGAAAGCGCGATGTGACCGTTCTCTGAATATCTTGGGGATATTAAATGCCAAATCTTGGGGAGCGGATCGAACTATTTTCCTGCGACTGTATCGCTCACTGGTCCGATCAAAAATAGACTATGGATGTATCATTTATTCCAGCACGCCCATCTGTGCTGAGGAGATTAGACGCATCCCACAACCGGGGCATTCGAGTGGCTGTTGGTGCTTTTCCCACTAGCCCAGTTATGAGTGTTTACTCTGAATCTGCAGAACCTCCTCTGCGTTATTGGCGTGAAATCCTCTTGGGAAATTATGGCGTGCGCATAAATGCATGACTCAACATCTAACGTTCACTTCGTTTTCTCACACTGCGCTGGACGAACGTTATAAAAATAGTTCCATTAATTTAAGGACTGCAGAGGTTCGAATCCGGGAACCTCTAAGAAAGCACGACATTCAAATGCCTAGTATGTTTGCTAAGGGAGAGAGGGTGTCCCCCCTTGATTATGTGCGACATCTCACGTAGATCTTGGGATGACGGTATACCGGAAGTCTACGATGCCTACTTTAAGTATCCGCACGTGTTTTTTTAGAATTTTTGTCGGTTTACAGTGAGCGAATTTTGATCTACACCGATGGATCTAAGAGCACCAACAGTGTTGGATATGCTTATGTTCATGGAACCGAACCCTATACATTCGGTTTTCATGATAGCACATCCATTTATAGTGCAGAGCTGTATGCCATATACCAAGCCGTGTTAAATTGGGAGACTGTCTCATTTTGAGTGATTCCCTAAGTGCACTTCAGAGCCTTCATGAGCTGTACAACTACCAGTCCATTGTTCAGTGAATCCAGAATGCCCTCCATATTTTACACGCTTCTGGCGTTAATGTGGAGTGTGCTTGGATACCTGGTCTCGTTGGGTTGCCGGGGAATGAACTGGCGGATTTGGCAGCTAAGGCGGCAACCACAGGGCTTAGTGTTACAATACCTCGGGTAACGTCGGAAGACTTTAGGCTTGTTGTGCTGTCGTGCTGGCGCGAGGAGTGGTTAGCTCTTCGCGGAAACAAGCTTAGGGTAGTTAAGGACATTCTGTAAACTGGGTAACTTCCTCTCGCTTATGTCGTCGTGAGAAGATGATGTTTGCTCGGTTGCGTATTGGTCACTGCAATTTTACGCACAGTTTTTAAGGGTGACCCTGCTCCGATTTGTCCGCTTTGTGGCAAAGGCATTTCTGTCCGTCACGTGTTGCTAGAGTATAATGCTCTAGCACGTCATCGCGACTTTCTGCAACTCCCGGACAGTCTTGTAGAGGTCTTAGCGGATGATAAGCAAGCGGTTGATAAGATTTTTAATTTTGTTTCTAAAGTGAATTTCCAAATGCGGATTTAATCATCTTAATAGAAGGTGTTTTATACTGATCGGTTAAGTTTTATATATTTATATTTATTTATATTTTTTGTATGACTTGTGCTATATTTCTATATTGATATTTATCTCCAGTTTTAGCTATGATTTTATATTGATATCTATCTCTGGCTTTTGCTTTGATTTGAGCTTTTATTTATTTATATATTTATTTTATTTATCTTTATCTCTGGCCTTTGCCATGAACTTTTCTCCTGATCTTTATCTCTGTCCTCTGCCATGATCTGTTTTAGAAGGCGCTAATGACCTTGAAGTTGAGCGCCCTTAAACAAAAAACAAACAACCCAATGGATATCGAGCGAGCAAACAGGGCCGGGAGATGGGGCGGCACAAATCGTCCCATCGTGTATAAGTTGACATATTTTAAGGTAAAATGTGAGATACTGAGGAACAGTAGATATCTCAAGGAATCGGGAGTGTACATCCTGAGGACTTCAGTGCCAGAGTGAGGCAAGAAAGAAGCTTTCTAAAGCACTTGCCCGAAGCAAAGAGGCAGGGTTGCCATGCTGTCCTCCAGTTTGATAAACTTGTCATTAATGGCAAAGTGTGGTCGAGGCATGAGCTGGAGGAATTGGAGTTGTGCGGTCGGGACAACCCTGAGCAGAGAGCAGTGCAAGCAGTAGAACCAGCGACAGGAAGTAACCACAGGAAAGAACAAGTGGCGGAGGAGGGGTAGGGAAGAAGAAAATTCAGCGACTAGGAAGGAGCAGCCCGAAGCCACCCCTTAATGGAGCCCTCCCTAAAGCGTCGAGAAAAATACCACAGAGGGGCAGGGGGAGCGTCGCAAAAGGGCATTCAATCGACCATCAGCAACTGTATCCAGCGGGACGACGAAGGCGGCGGGGGTAAGGGACTCACCAGCTGGGAACACCAGGGCTGGTATGAGAAAGAACTAGGAAATAGCCGCCCATGTGACAGTCGGTCTTTGGAATGTTGAAGGTCTAAAGAAGAAATAAGCAAATGGTAGGTTCATTCAGTTTGTAAATAGTTTAGATATAATGGGCTTCACAGAGACATAGCTTAAAGCGGGGGAAAATGTAAATATCGGTAGTTTTAGTTGTGTATTCACCGGCAGTGAAACCAGGGGCCAGAGAGGCAGATATCCGTGAGTGTTGCGTTTACACTAAGGACCAGCGTGATATAAGTTTTCATCAGATAAACATTAAGCTATTTTGGACATTATATGTATACTGTAAATTAAATGAACTTGAGTTATGTATTATTGTAGTATATCGACAACCAGCAGCATCCCTATATACCAATCCCAACTTATTTATCAATTTGGCCGACAGGATTGTAGAAATTCAGGAAATACACCCAAAAGCAGATTTAATCATAATGGGTGAATTTAATGCCAGAACTGGAGGCGAAAATATTACTGTAGAAAGGGGGGGAAAGCAGACTGTAGGAGAGAATTGCGGCGAAGTAAGGATGCAGTGCTAAATTCAGATGGAAAAGAACTGCTAGCCTTTTGTGATGCGTTTAAATTGGAAATTCTAAACGACAAGTATGGGTCTGATAAAGTAGGGGAATTAACGTTTATCAATAGAATTGGAGGAAGTGTTATAGATTATGTAATTTGTACACAGGAATTAATACCATTAATAGAGGACTTCCAAATTGTAAATAGAGTCGAATCACACCACTTACGCATCTTACTCACTCTAAAAAAGATACTCAAACAACAAATGAAAAAGTTGCTTTGTCATCTATGGTGAGATATCGATGGAACCCAGAGGGAAGCGAGGAATTTCTTGCCGTTTTGCGTGATCGGACATGTAAAACTGAAGTGGGGGAAAGAAGCAGTGAACATGTTATTAAAACAATAACAAACAATTTACAACAAATAGCTGGTAGAAGCATGAGAATTCAAAATAACAAAAGAATCTCGAAATCTTCAGGCTGGTACAACGGTAAATGTAAAGAAGCGAAGAAAAAAGCTGAAATAACACTTAAGGCGTATAGAAGAGAAGGTACTGAGGAAAAGTGTTTTTCATTTACCCAAATTAGAAAGTAGTATAAAGATATATTAGCAAGTGTAAAGGCAGCGGATTTAAAAATAGCGACAGAACGGAGGGATTCGATATATATGTGGAAAGTAGTTAAGAAAGTTGAAGTGCGAACCAGAAACATGGTTAGCGTATTTTAATAGTGGGTACGCTGAAGTTGGCGAGGAAGAGTGGGAGGGACCTCGGATGTCTTTCGCTGAACTTGCTTAAGTCCTACAGTACCAATTCTAGATGGGTAAATAACTATCGGGGAAATTGTTAGGTCAATAGAAAGCCTAAAGAACCACAAAGCACCGGGAATAGAAGGAATTTCGAGCGAATTTGTTAAATGCTCCATAGAAGTTCATGAAATATTAGACCTTCTACGGGTGGCCTTTAACAAATTATTTAACGGAGAGAAGTATCCTGAAGCTTGGACAACAGCAATTATTCAATCAATATTCAAGGCTAAGGGTGCCACTTAGCAACCAGAAAATTATAGAGGAATTCCGCTGTTATCTATACTGGGAAAGCTATATTGCAAAATTATCTATGAACGGTTAAGGGGTTGGGTAAAAGAGTTCGATATAACCTCTAAATTTCAGGCGGGTTCGGGAAAGGGTTCTCTACTGCAGACAATATTTTCGTATTAAAAAAATTCATTGATTCAAATTTGAATAGAAAGAGGGGGAAACTTTATTGTGCTTTTGTTGATTTCAAAATGGCTTTTGTTAGCGTGCAGTGGAATGCCCTTTGGGCGAAACTTCACCACAAAGGAATCTCTGGTGAAATAATGAAATCTCTGATGCAAATTTACCGCAGTGTGAATTTCAGCATCAAAATAGACAAAAATACAATAACTGAATCTAAATCGGCCAGTAGAGTAGTTCGTCAAGGATGTATTTTATCGCCCCTGTTGTGCAATTTATTCATGACATAGCAGACGTGCTAATAGCAGAGGAAATGAATGGCCCAAAAGTAGGCGATGTCTGCATTCCTGTACTTTTATACGCGGATGACATAACAATTTTGTCAGTGACAATAGAAGGCTAACAGAAAGGTATTAACAGGCTGGAAGAATATTGTAAACAAGGGGTTTGGTGGTAAACATTAATAAAACAAAAACAATGGCTTTCAAAAATGTCTATGTATATGGCAGGGATGAAAAATGGTATTACAAGGAGCTAGAACTACAAAACGTTAAACATATCTGCTATTTAGGAGTAGTGTTTAATATGAGACGAAAATGGAACAAACATCTATCAGTAACTAACTATAAATCACGAGGGCAGTTAAATAGATTATTACGTACCCTCTCGCGGATATCGAATGCACCTGTAGATACATTAGACAAGATAAATAACTCTATGATAAGGCGGATTTTGTTATACGGAAGTAAAATCTGGGGATGGGAAAGAGTAGAGCATGTAAATAAACACAGGTAGCAGTTTGGAAAAGAGTTCTTGGATTTTCACAAGGCACAATAAATTCAGGGGTATTGAGGGGGTGGGATGTAATGAAGATGCAATACACTGCAAAATAAGAGCAGTGAAGGCTGGCTGAGGTTGATGCAGAGGGATAATTCCACACTACGATCCAAATGTTATAAATATCAGCGAGAAAACCTGTCTCCTAAGTTTTGGACAGCTGATTTGGAAAGGAGCTTGAGGAGAATAGGAATGGGGTCAGTATGGCAAAGCGCTGAAACAAATGACAAAAACATATGGAAAGGTGTCAAAAGAAGACTAAGAGACATCAACCAACAGGAAATAGAATCGGATTGTAAAAGTAAACCTTCTCTAAGTCTAGCAAATGAAATAAAATTGAATTGGGGTAAAGAGGCATGTATACTTACTTAGGAAGAAAGGAAAGATCAGGAATGACATGGTTTTGACTGGGAGACTGGAGAGCACAGAAAAGGACTGACGATTCTGGCAGGAGAATCTTCCCATTCTGTGATTTGGATAAAGACTGGGTACATATTTTGGAGGAGTGTGCACAGTGGGAGAACCAGCGAACAATTGAACTCAAAGAAAAATTCTTAAGTCGGTCAAGAAAGAGGTTGGCATGTTGGGATCTACTGGCTGATCAAAGGAACTGGCAAAACATGGCAATTTCTTGGCTAAAGTACGCGAAGTTAGGTCAAATTTGTTCAATTAGACAAAGGTAATTAATCTCTATTTTCCTTTTTCTTGGTCTTTTTGTTTTGACTTCTTATTCTGTTTATTTTGTCACCATTCCTGTATCTTAAATGCACTAAATACTTGTGTAATAACTTCAATAATTTGAAACCAATAAAGATACCTTATCTATTCATCCAAGGGTCCGTCCATCATCATCTAGGGGATTATATGGAGTTTAAAAACCACAAGGGAGAGGCAAAAAAGCGATTACAGAAAAAAGTATATCTACAAAAGAATACACAATATAGTTCTATTTTCGCAAATCAATGTTCCTTTTAAATATTTATTCGTGTTAAATATTTGCAAATGAAGATAACATAGAAAATGTCCTGTTCCAGCATGGGGCATCCCTAATTATTTGAATGACACGTTTGATAAATTATCCATATCTCATAATAACCAAATTCTTTCGCTGAGTTTTAGTGAAGAAACCGAGCGGGATAGCTCAGGTGGCAACGTCTGTGGCCCGCATTCAGGAGGTCCCGGGTACGATCTTCGGCGAACGCTCACTGTAGTCTATGAGCTTTTTCGGAATTTTCCCGGGTCGCAGGCGGATGCTGAAGTGCTTTCTTTCAGCTCCCGGATTTCCAGTCCCTCCATTTCGTTCCATTTTTCATTTCATTCTCCTTCATCCCGTTGGTCTCTTTCAGGGTCGGAAGTGTCGGTGATGGTGTTTCGGTGTAGCGCGGCAGGGGAAAAGGATGCTCTATGAGAACTCTCTCCGTCCCTCGGCTTTCGGCTGGCTGCCGGGGTATCGGAACCCCTTTGAAGGGCAGAGAACCCCCCTCTATATGGGGCGGGGTGCCTGGTCTAACTAACCGTTTGCCGGGGTGTCTACATCTGGAAACTTAGAAGCACTGCCATTGCTATACCGTCATTCCTGGGTTCGGCCGCCTGGTATCTCCTCCCGGCGTCGCCGTCATCGTGGGGTGTAGTAACAATGTCCCCTTTGGATTGGTGTCGAATCCCCTCCGTAACATAAGATAAATGAGATTTAGTGAAGAATGCATATGCACGAGACCCATAGATATTCATGATAGCAGAAAAAGATTTTTAAAGCCTTTGGGCGAGTTGCTCCATATATGCTAGATGAATGTCAGGAATTAGTTTCAGGTAACAATTGTGTCGGTAGGTACTGGTCGGCACACTGTAGTCTGGGAAAACCAAAACACTCCCATTGGTCTAGAATACATTTACAAATTACAGACAAATCTATGGAGTAAATTTTTTTCTTCCATTTTTGTTTAGAAACTGGGATTACCATATGAAATTTGTGTGTGCCATAAACAGTCGGTGTGTAGTCATTCAGATTTTAATACATTGCGGCGGTGCTACATGGGAGGTGCTGTGTGCAGAATTTGGTGGCACGGGATTTCAGGAATAGTTCCGGGTTTGATGCTAGCTCCGGGATTCGCATGGATCTTGGCTCTAGGGTTGGTGGTTAATACGACTGGTTCATTTTCCTGCACGTTTATTTCCCATCACCTTTTTTTTAAAATCTGACTCCTGATATTACCTCGCTATACTCACACGCGCGCGCGCACACACACACACACACACACACACACACACACACGCATTTCTTTACTGCTGTGCGTCATACAATCGCCCCTATTCTCCGACACACTGACATTTGTTTACAGAACAACCTCCGAGGAAATACTACGTACAAGTGCTTTCTAACTCTCCTGTTTCTTTATTTCGAAACTTCCTAACTCCCCATTTCAGTATCACATGATTTCTACCTTTTTCTAATTGGTTGCCTTCGGTTATTAGAGCACTGATCTCTTTTCTACGCACCTGCTCCTCGGGTGACCTAACGGTACACTAACAATGCGTATTCTGTTCTTGATTGGATACAATGGGGTGAAAAACCAACCCCGTTTCGTGCCTGCTGCTGGCACTGTCTTTTCAACCCATATTCACCTTTGTAGTAATACTCGCTTCGCAGTCTTATTTAATAATTCCATTCCTACTGTTATTAATATTTATTTTCCCCATGGTTAGCATTTTATATTTAGCTACGCAGAACGTGCTGTCTCAAAACAGAGAAAGTAAATAGCTCAAATGGCACAATTATGTTTATTACTTTCTCTACTACGTATAGTAAGTAGGGGAAGTATTGTATTCCACCCAAAAATTCGATACCGAGCTTTCACCGGAAATATATGTTTTGAGAACCCCTGAATCCAAAAAAAGCATTTTTGGAAACATGTCCTCCGTGTGTGTGTGTCTGTGTGTCTGTGTGTCTGTCTGTCTGTGAACAGCATAACTCAGAAACGAACAGTCGGATAAACACCAAACTTGGTATTTAGGTTTAGTATCTTCCAGAGATGCGACACGAAGGTCTTCAAGAAAATCCCCCCACCCGAGATTACGCTTTACATGGAACATTTTTTGAAAATTTTAATTTTCTCAAAAATGGCTCTAACGATTTTGATTACAATATCATATGTTTAAGATATTTTCATGATAAATAAAATGTAGATCTTGAATTTTCTGGGAATATCTCTAAAAGTATTCTTCATTGTGAACAACTTTTGCATAACTGGTAAACCATAAGAGATAGACAAAATTTTACTACATAACAAATGTAGATCGCATTAAAGTACACAATTTATGTCATATATGTTTTTTTGTTGAGTGAACCATTTTCGACATATTGCTTGTTATTCCCTTAAATTTTCCAATACTTATTTTCTCAAATGGGAATTCGTTATTCATTTTTTTGTCTTGGATGTGCAAAGAGTATTAATCTGTGGCAAAGAGAATGGTGCTGCACCTAGCAACCAGCTATTAAGAAATATGAATGTGCTTAAAGGCTACTGTATTTCTATATTGCCCTTGTAAATATATATTCCCCTTACATCTACAAGAAAATTAGCAATAAGATAGAGTCTGCAAATGTTTATCTCGATTAACATGAAGTAGATGGAGAATAAGCGTTTGTAAAAATAGTTTGTACAAGAGTAGAGAAAGTCATGTGAGTGTAACACATCAGATTTTTTATAGGAACTACTTAGAAATAAACACTAACTGATGTACTGTGTGACATTAAGGTTCACATTACATGTTAATATCAATATTAAGGTGCTTTGATTATTCGTAGCAATGACTGCTAGGTATTTTATGACAACAGAGTAGCGTAGAGTGCGTTGAGGGACATTGGAGGATTCAGAGACCCTCACACCTCGACCAATAGAAGTCCTTTATACTATCCCTTATACCTATTATGAGAAAACACGGACACAAATGCTCATTACCATGGGGGAACCTGCGAACCTTTGCGCCAGGTTCAGACGCTCCAGCGATCGCGGCTATGCAGGGTTCTTTTATGGCAGTAACATAGACGTGTATATTAAAAAAATCTGATGTATTATACTCATATGACTTTCTCTACTCTTGTACAAACTATTTTTACAAACGCTTATTCTCCATCTACTTCATGTTATTCTAGATAAACATTTGCAGACTCTATCTTATTGCTAATTTTCTTGTAGATGTAAGGGGAATATATATGTACAAGGGCAATATAGAAATACAGTAGCCTTTAAGCACATACATATCTTTTAATAGCTGGTTGCTAGGTGCAGAGCCACAGATTATAACTCTTTGCATATCCAAGACAAAAAAAAAGAATAACGAATTCCCATTTGAGAAAATAAGTATTGAGAAATTTAAGGGAATAACAAGCAATATCTCGAAAATGGTTCCCTCAACAAAAAAATGTATATGACATAAATTGTGTATTTTGATGCAGTAATTTGTATCACAAATTACCTAAATGTAAATAATGATTGTAATATGAATATGCGTTTTTATGTGACATTGATTTCAGATGTTTATTAATTGTAATTATTATTGGGAAATAAGTTTATACGGCTTTACTGAAACTGTCAATAATAGCGCAATAATGCAGCGAGGGGGGTGAGCTGTTTATCATTATTGGAAACAAGGAAGTTACGTAATGTTGGCGCGTTTTCGGTAGAAACTTCTGGAATATTTTCTCCCTAAAAGCAATATGTATTCGTGGTTTTCATTGGATATTAAAATAGACGCTAATGTTGGCGCGTTTTATTAGCCAATTGCAGTTCAGTTATAATCTTTAGGCGTATCTGGATGCATGTGTATAAATAAGCCATGTCAGAGGTAGATCGGGGCGATCAGTTCATCAAAAATCTGTGTACACTACACGTCGTCTTCAGTCAGTCAGTTCGTCGAAAGTATTAGTTCGTCATACATCGGATATAGATTCACAAGTTACGCGCAGCAGAATTATGAAAGATCTTAAGTATGGTAAAGTTAAACATACAAAAGATTGAAGTGCGTGGATTAAAAGAATTATCAGTAAGAAGTTGTTATAACAGTTTCAGTTTGGCGAGTGTTAAGATCAATGTATAAATGTGATAGTTAACGTGTTCGACAATAAATGTGTAAAACAAATTTCTTCATCAGTGTAATTTTTGGATAAAAGATTCCTTTCCGTTTCACAACCTGTATAGAGACACATGTTCGACCCAAGCCAACAGGATAATAGCTAGCCGGAGGACATTTGAAATGAAATCAAACAAAAACTAACACTGATGCAAATTGCTAACACAAGATGGAGCTACATACCGAACAAATGAATGACGTCACAAGATGGCAACGCGTGAAGTAAACACACATACATAAACATCACAAGTAACAAACATTATAAGTAATACCGTCGCAAATTGGCACCCAGAACGTGGGGCACGATAACCAGGAAAGGAAAACGATGACCAGGAAAGAAGCATAGTGACCAGGAAAGGAACACGATGACCAGGAAAGAAGCAAAGTAACCAGGAAAGTAGCAGAGTGACCAGGAAAGGAACCAGGACGTGGAACGAATGTAGCAGTGAAATGATCTACAAGACGCAGATTCCAAACTACAGGACAACAAAACGACGTGGACTCATCATAACACAACGCAGAAGCGACATATAACCTAAGAGAGAGGGGCAGAATGCTGGACATCAATGTAACAGCAACAGACAGCATCACAAAGGTTAGAGTATCGTAATTTTTTTTTAGAAAACAAAATTGTAACCTACAAATGTACTTAAGGAGTGGTAGGATAAAGAAAACAATGGCTACTAATAATACAGAAGAAATAATTATGGAGGGAGATAATGTAACAGTTAGCTGTAATTCAATACAGGTTACAGAAAATAGCCCAAACTTTTTAGGATTTGAGGATGAAAATGTTAGTGCAGAAAGTGAGAATAGAATAGCAGGAAATGTTAATTTTGATGCTAGTATGATGATGGAAATGCTGAAAGATATTGTTAAGAGTAATGATAAATTAAGGGAAGATATGCAAAAGAATAATAGGGAATTAAAAGAAGATATTGATAGGAGTTTAGATCAGAATAAGAGAGAATTGAGGGAAGATATTGGTAAGAGTATTACAGATCAATTAAGGGAAGAAATTTGTAAGAATAATGAGAAATTAGAAAGGAAAATAGATTAAAACAGGGAAGATATGCAAAGGAGTCATAGGGAATTGAGGGAAGATATTGGTAAAGGCTTAGAACAAAACAGGGAAAAAATTGAAAATAAATTCATGGAGCTAGATAGTAGTATGATTAGAATGAAAAATGAAAATCAAGAAATGATAGCAAATGAAATAGGTGAAGTTTCAAAGAAAATGTTAGACATGAGCAGGGAAATATCTAACCAAAAAAGTGAGGTTAATAATAAAATAGGGCATGTTAATGTAAAATGTACAGAGCTAGGTAGCCGAATGAGTAGCATTTCAAGTGAGTTAAAGGAGATGATGGGGGCTACAAATGCAGATTTAATACAGGTGCAAGTTAATTTCAGAGGGGAAATATCTGAAATTCAGAAGGAGTCAGAAACACAGAGAAATAAATTGTCTGATGAAGTTAAAGATTTGTCTAAAGATTTGAATCAAAAGCTAACTTCTGAAATTAACAAACACCAAGCTGTTCAAAATGAGAATAATAAAAAATTGGAACAGACAATAGAAAATCTGCAAGGTACTGTAAACAGGTTAGAATTGAATTCAAGGGCAAATATATGTGATGTGAATGTATCAGATGTACAAAATAATGATAGAGGTAGTTCCTCAGGTATGACAAATAATGTGAGTGATGCGGCAGCTTCATCTATAGCTAATGCTGAAACTCAGAGTGCACAAGTAACACTAGAGAATTTAAATATGGGAGTGGGGAATTTGCAAAATTACAATCATATCTTAAGTGATTTTCCACTTCCAAAATTTAATGAAAACTCCAGTCCAGTACAGTTCATTGCAGAATTATCAGAGTATTTTCAAATTAAAAAGATACCTGAAGCATTGAAAATGATAGTTGTCAAAAGATGTTTGGACCAGAAAACTTTAGACTGGTTACAAATGGTATCAGGGGGTGAAATTTCATATGAATCCTTTAAGAGGTTATTCATGAACAGATTTTGGAATGTTACGGTACAGCACAGAATTCGAGCAGTGCTTAGTCATGGACAATTTAATCCACGAGAGGGAATATCAATGACTGATTACTTACTGAAACATGCAAGTCAGGTTAGAAACTTGCACCTCCAATCAATGAGGAAGATTTTGTGAGTTTTCTCGCAAGGCATTATCCTATAAGGATACGAAATTACTTATTAATTGCAAAACCACGGAGCTACTATGAGATGACTGAATTAATAACAGCTTTGGAACAACAGGAAGAAGATATATCTCGGGAGTGGGAGCATAGATTTTTAGATGTGCGAGATAGACGAAATTACCAAAGTAGTTATCAGCAAAGTAGAGGACAAGACAGACATCATGAAATTAATACCAGACAACGGTATCAATCATACGTTCCACAATTTGAAAGATCAAGGACAGATGGGAGACCAGGTCGACAGGAACAAATAAATTATGTCAGGACAGAAAGATTGCCTGAAAGAGGGCAAAATTATGGAAGGCGGTATATTAGACAAAGGGGAAATTTCACTCACTGGAGGGAAAACAATAACCGGGAAAGATCTGAGGAACGGCAAGAAAATTACGTGCCAAGGGGACATAATGTCAGAAATCGAGGATTTCGAACTCGAGGAAGGGGAACTCAAAACCATGGTAGCGACAATGAGATAGATTTAGCGCCTGTTAGGAATGGCAGTCCCGTACGTGAACATGGAAATAACCAGGAAAACTGTTAACAGACTCCTGTGTAGTAGGTTCTCAGGACGTCTTTAATAATTCAGTATCCATTACCAATACAAATAATATGCCTACACATACACCCTGTAATAAGATTACAGCAACAAAAGATAAGGGAGAAAATTTTGAGTCACTTCATGTTAGGATGGAAATTGCGAAGAAAGAGATCATTGCAACTATAGATTCTGGTTCGTCAGCTTCAATTTGCTCACAGAAATTTTACATAAATTTGATTAATGAAGGTAACAAAATTATGGCTCTTCCCACTAGTAATTTAGTTTGTCGTGTTGCAATCGGAAGAACGACACAGGTCATAAAAACACAAGCTCTACTTAACATACTTATCGGCGGAGAGAATTTTGAGCTTATGTTTCTAATTGTAAACCATCTGATTTGTGACATAATTATAGGATGTGACTTCCTACATGAATATGAAGCATGTATAAATTTTAAACATGAAGAGTTAAGAATGACAAAAGACGATAGAGAAATAAGGGTACCATTTATAAAAGAGAAAGTTTCTGTAATCGAGATGACGAAGGATGAGAAAAATCTTTGTGACCAAGAGTTTTTTGTACAACTAACAAAGACTGATACAAATAATCAGATAAAGCAGGTAGTCACAGAATATGAAGGGAATACCATGCCATATTTTCAACAGCTAGCAGAAATGCCAGAGAAAGTAGAGGAATTTACAATCCAAACAAAAGACGACCATGTGAGCGAGACAGACAACAGCTGGAAAGAGAAGAGAAATGAGGAAATAATATACAAGTGTGAAGAAGCTTATAATATTACGATAATGCAAAAACAAATCCTTCATGATGTTTTGATGAACAATAGTTCAGTATTTAGTAATATCCCAGGCAGATGTAATGTATATCAGCATACATTTCAAGTAGAAGACGTACCACCATATAGGCACAAGTATGACAATTTACCTATAAGTCTTCGGGACAAAGCTAGACAACTAATAAATAGCATGTTAGAAAATGGGATTATTGAGCAAAGTAATTCTCAGTATATAAATTCAATCTGCTGGAGTATTAAACAAGATGGTAGTTTGAGATTAACTTTAGACGGTAGATATGTCAACAAGTATATGAAGCCAGATCATTTTCAAAGTGAGGGAATTGAACAATTAATTACGAAACTTTCAAGAGGAAGATTTCTGACATCCATTGACCTCACTGCTTCATATTGGCAAGTGGAATTAGATCCACAAGTGCGTGATTACACTTAATTTCAGTACTCAGGGATCCAGTATCGTTTTTGTGTAAATCCTTTTGGTTTAAAAAACTCAGGAAGTGGATTTTTGAGAGCCATTCACAGTATCTTTGGAAATTCTGCAGATGACTTTTTAATAAAGTATATTGACGACTTCCTAATCATTAGTCAAACATTTGAAGAACACATGAATAATGTCCATTATGTGTTAAATAAACTACAACAACATGGTATGACTGTGAACATACTAAAATCAAAATTTTGTTTCAAGGAAATAAATTTTCTGGGTTATGTAGTGGATGAACGAGGTATAAGACCTGATCAGAAAAGAATAGAAGCAATAATGAAAATTCCATCACCAAGGAACGTAAAACAAATTAGACGTCTCTTAGGGGTATTGAACTTTCAGAGTAAGTTCGTACCAAGATATTCGGCTGAAATAGAACCACTGCGGCAGCTTCTCCGAAAGAACAATAAGTGGAAATGGACAGAGGATCATCAAAAATGTTTTGAGAGAGTAAAGGAACTCTTTGCTAAGTCCATATTACTCGAGAGGCCCAGAGAAGATTTGGAATATGAGATTTATGTCGACGCATCAATGCAAGGATACGCCGGAATTTTAGGACAGCGAGACATCAACAATGACTTTCACGTCATTAGTACAGCTTCTAGAGGACTTACAAATATTGAGCGGAATTCTTCAGTGACTCAGTTAGAAATTGGAGCATTATATTTCTCATTAATTCGTTTTAAAACCTATATTTATCAGCAAAAGGTGAAAGTATATTCAGACCACATCAGCTTAACTTTCATACAACGGTGTAGATTATGTAGTGGAAAACTTGCTAGATACATTCATGCAATATCTGCATTCGATATTGAGATTATACACATTCCTGGCAAAAATAATTCCTTCAGTGATTTGCTATCAAGATTGAACTACAACCCACAAATCCCCGAAAATATTGATAGGCCTAGAAATGAAGTCAAAATATTGACAATTGAAATTCCTTTAAGCAAAGAAATGATTAGAAAATTGAAAAATATGGGAGAAACTCAAAAAGAGGACGCAAAATTGTTAGAACTTAAAGAGAAGGCACCACTAATTGAAGAGGCAAAGAAAGAAATTGTAGCAATTCGAGATGGGACATTATACAAGAAGCATGGAAAAGAAATGCCTAGTTGGAAGGTAATGGTTCCGAAAAGCATGGAAAAGGAACTAATTAAGAATTTTCATGAAGGGTTAGCACACTCAGGGACGGACCGGACAACTTCTATGATTTTAGAGAATTTATACATATCTAAATTGCGTCAGAAAGTTCGAAAATTTATATCGTGCTGCAACCTGTGTCAGAAGGCAAAGCAAATAAATGCAGCATATGCATTTGAAACTAATTCGGTTATAAGGGATAAGCCGAGATGTGTAATTAGTATTGATATTCATGGTCCGATGCCTCCAAGTCAATTTGGAAACAAAAATATATTTGTCTGTTATGATATATTCAGCAAATATGTAAGAATTTACCCTTTGAGAAAACCTACAGGTTTAGCATGTTTGAATAGACTACTCATGTCATATGTGATAGAAGAAGGACCTATTCAATCTGTATTGAGCGATAATGCTTCGTACTTCACAGGAAAAAAATTTATGGATGAACTGAAAGAAAATGGCATTAAACAATATTTTTCGTCAAGATACAGACCGAACTCCAACCCAGTGGAGAGGGAAATTAAGGAAATTTCAAATTATTTAAGGGTGTTGTGTCATCGAAAACAAACCCAATGGTATGGATACGTGAACTTCGTTCAGAATCTACTAAATGAAACCGTAAACAATGTGACAGGATACAAACCATGTGAACTTAAGTTAGGAAAGAAGATCAATACAATGTGTAAAAAAATTCCAGAAGCCATTCTAGATGCTCATTCGATACCACAAACAGAAGAAGAGATGTTCCGAAAAGCATTCGAGAGGATGAAGAAAAAGGCCATAAAAAGAAAAATTAAACATGAAGAAAAGAAGAGAAAGGAATGGAGGATCAAAATAGGAGATTTAGTTTTGGTTAAAACCAACAAATTGTCGGATAAAGCAAATAAACTTTATTGGCGAATGTTTCTCAAATACCATGGACCATATGAAGTTGTTGAAGTATATGGAACTAATACATATGAGTTATGTAATCCAACAACTCGAAAAAGCATAGGAAAGTTCCATATTGAGATGCTGAAACCATACAACCATGAAGATCAAGATGAAACAAAAGACAAAGATGATAAATAGTAAATGCTGGATAGTTAAAGACGAAATGCAGAGCAATGTATTGGAACGTAAGAGGGTTAAATAAATATGTACGTCATGTGAAAGGAGAAATAAATTTGGGACATGACTAAATGGAAAATAACATTTTTATTAGTAACTGAACATGTGAAATAAAGCATGATATTATATTAAAGTAAAGTACATAAATACTATTCCAAGAGTATTGTTAAGATAAAGTACAAAATAACAAAAATTGGTAAATATAATTAAAAACAAATATTTATGTAGCAAATAGAACATGTGAAACAGTGCCTAGATTTAAGAGATGTAAATATTTGTGTAGAGGGTGAATATTTTGGTAAATATGTGCAATAATTACAAAAATCTTAAATGTATAAATTTTTGTCAACAACTTAAGAAAGTAAACAATTTGGTAACAGTAATTAAATAATTTAGGGTAAAGTATTTGCTATAAAAAAATTTGTGATGTCAGATTAATATCTAAATTAATTAAACCAGAGCCAGTAAGTAGTGGCGAGAAAAAAAAACATATGTCGTGTGTTAAATACGTGTGAAGTGTTAAGTGAAAGTGATAGCGTGTGTTCCAAGATTTAGGAGACTAAAAACACAATTATAAATTTCCAAACAAGTTGTAAATATTTATAATTATGTTTCTAGTGGGGCATATGATGCAGTAATTTGTATCACAAATTACCTAAATGTAAATAATGATTGTAATATGAATATGCATTTTTATGTGACATTGATTTCAGATGTTTATTCATTGTAATTATTATTGGGAAATAAGTTTATACGGCTTTACTGAAACTGTCAATAATAGCGCAATAATGCAGCGAGGGGGGTGAGCTGTTTATCATTATTGGAAACAAGGAAGTTACGTAATGTTGGCGCGTTTTCGGTAGAAACTTCTGGAATATTTTCTCCCTAAAAGCAATATGTATTCGTGGTTTTCATTGGATATTAAAATAGACGCTAATGTTGGCACGTTTTATTATCCAATTGCAGTTCAGTTATAATCTTTAGGCGTATCTGGATGCATGTGTATAAATAAGCCATGTCAGAGGTAGATCGCCCCCAGTTCATCAAAAATCTGTGTACACTACACGTCGTCTTCAGTCAGTCAGTTCGTCGAAAGTATTAGTTCGTCATACATCGGATATAGATTCACAAGTTACGCGCAGCAGAATTATGAAAGATCTAAAGTATGGTAAAGTTAAATATACAAAAGATTGAAGTGCGTGGATTAAAAGAATTATCAGTAAGAAGTTGTTATAACAGTTTCAGTTTGGCGAGTGTTAAGATCAATGTATAAATGTGATAGTTAACGTGTTCGACAATAAATGTGTAAAACAAATTTCTTCATCAGTGTAATTTTTGGATAAAAGATTCCTTTCCGTTTCACAACCTGTATAGAGACACATGTTCGACCCAAGCCAACAGGATAATAGCTAGCCGGAGGACATTTGAAATGAAATCAAACAAAAACTAACACTGATGCAAATTGCTAACACAAGATGGAGCTACAAACCGAACAAATGAATGACGTCACAAGATGGCAACGCGTGAAGTAAACACACATACATAAACATCACAAGTAACAAACATTATAAGTAATACCGTCGCAATTTTAACGCGATCTACATTTTTTGAGTAGTAAAATTTGGTCTATCTCTTATGGTTTACCAGTTATGCAAAAGTCGTTCACAATGAAGAATACTTTTGGAGAGATTCCCAAGAAATTCATGATATACATTTTGTTTGTCATGAAAATATCTTAAACCTATGACATTTTAATCAAAATGTTAGAGCCATTTTTGAGAAAATTAAAAATTTCGAAAAATGTTTCATGTAAAGGGTACTCTGGGTTGGGGGGATTTTCTTGAAAACCTTCGTGTCGCATCCTTGGAAGATACTGAACCTAAATACCAAGTTTGGTGTTAATCCGACTGTTCGTTTCTGAGTTATGCTGTTCACAGACAGACACACACACACACACGCAGACACACAGACACACACACGGACATGTTTCCAAAAATGTTTTTTTTGGATTCAGGGTGTCTCAAAACATGTATTTCCGGTGAAATCTCGGTATCGAATTTTTGGGTGGAATACAATACTTCCCCTACTATACGTAGTAGAGAAAGTAACAAATTATGGAAATAAACACAAGTAAACTGATATAAAACAGCAGAATTTCTTCTGTTTATATGGTCCTCTAAATTGAACTTTGAAGACGTACGATGATGGACTATTAAAAACTGTAGAAATGGAATTTGTTATAAATGTAAAACAAGTTAACGATCTGATAGAAGTAAAAGTGATATAAGCAAGGTTTTAAGAGTACCGAAATTGCTAGTTACAAATTTCAAGAAATTTATATGGAATACTTATCACAAGTAATTTCAATATAAGTATAGCATAAAATAAGTTTTCTTTGTCCTATGTAACTCTCCAACAAATTAATTTTCAAAAACTGAAAATTGAGTATAATGTAAAATGCCCCACGTGATGAAAATATGAAGTTTTTAAACTTTGTTTACTATTACTCGGACATAACTATTTACAATCAAAGATTACCTTTTTATAGCATTAAAACTTTTCCTGGGGGGAAAAATAATAATGCATGCAACATTTTTCATTTTCTAAATATCAATTGTAACATTAAATCATTAAAACGGTAAATGTTAAACTATACTATATCAAATAATGTATGCTGCAGATCTTAAAGAAAATGAACAAAAATTTCATCACGAAGAATATTTTAAAGTGGCGACATGCAAGAACACATTACGAGAAAATCAAGTTTTAAAATTACTAGCGTTATTTACACTCACCTGCACGCGTTCATTTAAACGTTGCATTTATGGATTTACATGGTCGAAAATGCAAAATCACTATTCGATCCTAATTCTACTACGTTTGAGATTTATTTCCATTAAAATTTAAAATAGACTCTTTTTCTCGATATTTCGTCGAAAATTCAATATTGAGCTCCCTTCAAATTTCAAGGCACAAGATAATCATAATGGTGATATTAATCTGATTATTATATTAAATATTATTGCTATATAAACTATAAACCAGAAAATATCATTTGATCAAGCTATATTAGAGAAGGGTCATAACGTATTCCAACATGTAATTATTATTACCATTATTATTATTATTATTATTATTATTATTATTATTATTATTATTATTAAGCCCCGGATTTTTAGGTTTTAAAAAGTTAAAATTAGGTTCTATGTATCAGTGTATTAGGATTTTATAGGATCTTATATGTTTAATTTAGGAATTAATTCCTAAATTATATATATATATATTCATGGAAATCACTGGGCACTTTGTTTAAAACATTAACTTTAAATTGTAAAAAGTTAAATTAACTGTAACTTATTATGTATTTGAAAGTACCAAATTCAAAACTTCGTGTTAGAAACTCCCTATAACGGAAGAAGCAATAATGCATACTACTCAACAGCGCTATTAAAATGTTTGCCTCTGTTTTCACCTATTGTTGCGGCATGTAAACATCACACGTTTCAGAAATGCCGCGTGCCACTGACCACCTCTTTCGACTGTAGCTAGACAATGATAACTGAAGGTGGCGAACGTTTTAATTACTTTATTATTGTGGCGGACGGTTTAATTAAAGTTTATTATTGTAAGGTATTGCGCAAGATTTCATAATCTAATTATTTAATAGTTTCCTTATTCGAACGGTCTCCCTTCGTTTTAAAAATACTTTTATATTTATAAATCTACTCTTTTTGCTTAAATAACCGAATTAGGCACTTTTAGGTTCTATCACGAAAAATAGGTTTTATTAGGTCCTAATGTAAAATTAGGTCAATTTAGGCTCTATAAAATTGAAGTATATTACTCGTTGGTAACTAAAACATTAAAATAAACCGAAGTTTGGAGTGTAGGAGGTCAGGAATAAAATAGGTCAGAACCTAAGAATCCGGGGCTTAATTATTATTATTTTTTTCACGCCTTACTACATAGGCACCACAGGAGGTTAAATTAAAATTAAATTGAGTTTTATTTATGGACGCTCTTTAACTGCTATGGTTCTTAGCGTCCCATGCTATATTGGGCGTGAAACACCGGTAAGTTTGCTCAGAGGCCTCTTTATCAGGCTTGAGGTTCTTTTACGTGCCGTAAATCTACGACACGGGACCACCGGCTTTATTTCCCTTCCGAAGGAAGCCGTGCTAAGGATTTTTACGCCCGAAAATATCCATCACCCTCCGCCGGGTTTGAACCCGTGACCTTGGGAACTAGAGGCTAGCACGGTACCAGTAATCCACGGAGGACGACGCCACAGGAGGTGAACCCTGATAGCTGGGAAAGGAAATTTGTATAGGAAGCATCCAGGCTTATGTTTAAGGTACCTTCCCTGTATGAGGGAGGACAGTACGGGCGGGATTTGAACCGCAGACCTTCCGTTCACAAGTCCGTGCCTTAATACCCGCGACTACCCGTATCAGTGCCAATGAAATATACACAACACCTTTGCATTAGGGCTGCTACGTTTACACTAAAATGCTTGAAAACTTTCACAGAATGCTGCAGTTGTTCAATATAAATTTCCTCGATGTGCAACTGAAAACAGTGATTGCGTGCACATGTATCGTAACTTGAGGCTGGAGGTATTCTCTCGCTTAATCAGGAGTATTCCCATCGGTACGTGGTCAGAACCACGGGCGCCATTCATTTTGTGTTCCAGTGGTCTGAAGGAAGGAGGGGTCGTTATAAATAACTCCTCTGCTTCCTTCTGCCTCTAACTTAGCATCTCTTCCACTCTGATGCTCCTTCATCCACTACTCCGTGGATAAATGATAAGTAGCAGTTGGTTGAATGTTTTGTATAATTTGTGCATTTCAATTTACAGGATATATCTATACATTTAATAATATTATGGTCAAAATATTTTGATAATTTGGACGACGAATGATACTAACCTATATAAAGGCTACTCTGAAGCCAACAATACCATTTTGAAATACATGAATGTTTATATGTATGCATGTACACTCGGGTGAAAAAACAAAACAAAAAGCGCCGATCTAATGAGCTGTGTTTTATGTTTGTAAGAGTAAAACAGCTCCCCCGGTTCATGGCTCCACCTCCACCACTTATCTAGTTCTAGCAATCCAAATTGATTGGGGCTTTCGTATAGCCTTTTTTCGCGAATGCACCAGATGCTAGTATCCAAGGCACTTTTAGATTCCCTGGGAAAATATAATAAATTCGGTTTTATTAATTTATCTTCCGTAGGCCGGAAAGGTTGAATCAGAATAAAAAGTACGTAAGTCAACATAGGGATGTTTTACTTCAGGAGAACTTGAGCACGTCTCTGTTACAGAAAAAATGAATCACATAGAGAATTTCATGACAAATAGGATACCGACACAGTAGCTCAGATGCCAGGGCAGCGGTATTACAAGTCCAAGACTGGTGGTTCAAATCCCAACTTTACATTAATGCACTAATATTAACTAATACATTAATGTTATCTTAAATACATTTTATTATTAGAAATTTTCAAGATAATGAAGCTTACCAACCCTTCTCAATTAATGCGAAAATGCTGTTTTGCGAACTTTTTGTAATGCTTTTTCATTTTACGTGGTTGATTTGTGTATAACTTAGTTTTATATCATAGTTTATTACTTTTGTTTGTACTATCAAACTTTTTATGGTATTTTATAACACAAAATTAATATGTCTATTGCTCTTGTTACTTTGCAAGCAGCTATTAGGAGAAGGGAATTAAAAACATAATAATAAAGAGGAAGAATAACAACAGCATTATACCCTAATTTATTAAATGACTTATTCAAAGTGAAATACTTTTATCTCTCCTGAAAACTGTTTATTAAACTGTTTATTTCACATGTCCTTAAATTTTTCTTTCTATCCCGTTGTGATATATTCATGTTGCTCCTGGGCATTTAAAGAAGACAAACTATCGGAATTGTATACAATTATGAAACCTCTCTCTCTCTCTCTCTCTCTCTCTCTATATATATATATATATATATATATATATATATATATAACGCATTAAGAACAGGAAGCAGAAAATGTAGATGTAAGGCTTTGTTATCAAATCAGCAATTAATTTTTGCAAATAATAACAAATAAAACCTTAATATTCTAAGCCATCATTACCCTACAGTTCTAGACATACCATTCTTCTATGAGTTTTGTTGGTCGGAGGTGAAGCCAATTGAACACCATAACTTTAATTGTACATTGAACATATAGCTTTATTCAACTTCTTTTACAATATAACAGAATGCTGTAAATTAACCTTCAGTATACAAAAATGATGATATACAAAATAATGTATTCACAAAGCATGCTCATTAAGTATACAAAACATAAAGCATAACAGAAAAACAATATAATTGAAATAGGCATATTGTCCTAGCAGTCAATCCATGACCTTCCGTTCGTGATACAGCACCCATTCTTCTTGGTACCGAATTAACTAGTTGCTGCATGTATTCCTGTGAATTTGTGGCCTCATCCCAGGTTGTTCGCAGCATCTCCCACAGCTGGTCTGTTGTTTGAGGTTACGGTGAGTAATAGCTATGTTCATAGTTTTCTGCACCTGTGCCCATACATTTTCTGTCTGATTTAAATCCGGACTCTTAGGCACCTAGGGAGCAAGCTGAACTCTATGATAATTGTTTACAAACCATTGTTGCACATGGAGTGATGTGTGGACGCCACAGTAGTCCTGATAGAATTGAAAAGGACTGTCTTCAAACAATATCCGCACACTGTAACAGGATGTTTTCTAATATGGAAACATACCAATGGCTATTAAATTGTCCTGAATTCTCCTTAGCACGCCCTCTCTTCTCGCTGAATTCCACCCTCAAACCTATCGTCCTCCGTGGTGTAGTGGTTGCCATGCTAGCCTCTAGTTCCCGAGGTCGCGGGTTCAAACCCGGCGGAGAGTGATGGATTTTTTCGGGCGTAAAAATACTTAGTATGGCTTCCTTCGGAAGAGAAGTAAAACCGGTGGTCCCATGTCGTAGATTTACGGCACGTAAAAGAAGCTTAAGCTTGATAAAGAGGCCTCTGAGAAAATTACCCAATATAGAATGGGACGCTAAGGACCACAGCAGTTAAAGAGCGTCCATAAATAAAACTCAATTTCAATTTTGCCCCCAAACCGGAACAGTGACGCGGACGCTGTGTTGACTTTATGCAACATATTGAGGTTAAACCGCATGAATGTTGTGCCGACATAGGTGCACAGGACCTAAACTGAGGTTTGTAAATATTTTTTTCATCTGAGAATACTGTATTATGCCAGGAATAATCAGCGTATTCTTCCAAAAAGCCACACGGCCCACCTTCTGTGCATCAGATAATAATTCTCTTATTGTGCCCTTCTGTTTATTACGCCACTTTTTCTAATCCTTCAGCGAGCAGTCCAAGCAGACCCAGGAAAGTTAGTATCTCCTACAAACATTCTTGCTGTATTAAAAGGGGCTTGTCTTACAGCGTTAATTAAGCCTCACCTTGCTCCGGTGTGGATACTGGATGACGTCCACTATCTATAAAATAGAGGACTATTGTAATATTTTGTAGTTATTTGTGTAGGCAAGTGTCCTGCGGATTGCATTATGTACTTATAACTAAATATGCTACCTGGTTTACGAGCCCAGTAGCCAAATTTGTGGCATTTCTACCTCCAGTTTGAAGCGTTATTGGAGATACTCCATATAGCTCTGCAGCCCTCGCAGCGCTATAACCTTGCTTAATAAGGGCAATAATTGTCGGTTTCTTGTCCCTGTGCACTGTTCCTTTCAAATGACATGCATAATAAAGCGGATGATGTTTACAAGCTAATTTCATCCAATCATTTTTGTGTTCCCCCTGTCCTTCCCTCCTGAGCTAGAAAGTGGCCTCTGTTCATTGATTAGGGTTTCAGTGCCAGGCTTTTGACATCAAACCAACAGGAGGTGGACACATCTGGTGAGTACATTCCAGCCACTCAAGTAAAATGTTTCCGTTTCCCACCCCTTTCGCCATTACTTTATTCAAACCAATAAGAGATTTGCACAACCGGGTAGGTGTGGAATACAATTAATAAGGGGATGTCAATATCAAATGAAGAAGAATACTATAGGAAACCGAAAGCATCGGCACGTATTTCCGCACCTGACTGTACGTATCTAATGTGTGTGTGTTTGTGTGAAACTGGGTATATAACAATACCCTAGGTTCTATTAAGAAAATAGGCTATAGGATCTATTAGACATCCTAATTACTTTGCACCAAGGGTTGTTTTTTCTAGCGGGACGCAAAATAAAATAATCCTGCGTTTTACATTCACATAAATAGGACCCCGGGATAGCGCATTGGTTTCGTTTCCAGCTGTCATACTGAGGGTCCGGGTCTGGGGTGGCGATTATAAGTCGGCCCTATCCACGCCTTCACCTCTGACTTGCTCATGTGAAGTATCCTCAAGGTCCAATATGGTTCGGAGTCCAGGTTAGGAGCTGTATGTCCTCTCATTCACCGCCGTTCTCGTCATCATCCTATCATCGGAGGCAACGGATTTCGCCCGCTGGGTGACTCCACCTCAGAAATTGATCCAGTCATCGCTTGATGGAATGAGGTAACCCCCGAAGCTCATAAGCCATATGGGGAGCGTTAGAAACGACATTCACAGAATTTTCCCAGCCACTATAGTTTAATTTCATATAGCTTCTACAGGATATCCTTACAAAAGCTTATTTTTCTATACACTTCTTATTAATCGAGATAAAAGTTTGCAACATAGTTTCATTACACATTTCACTGTAGGTGCAAGGGGGATATAGGAGGCTGAAACGATAGTCAAATCTTTGCTAAATACTGTCTCTGAAATTCCATTAGTTCAATATCCTTTCCGCAAAAAACAAGTGAATGGTGACAGCACTTAAAAATTACCAAGTACTGAAAAATTCATTCCAATAAGATTCAAGATATATATTTTGTTAATATTGTAAATATCTTGAAAATATGGCGTTTTAATGAAATTGTCAGAGGCGTTTTTGAGAAAATTATCCCCATGTAGGGGGTAATAGTTTGAGGGTTGGGATTTCCTTGAAAACCATAGTGTCGATCTTTGAAAGACGCTGAACTTGTACAGCTAAGTTTGGTATTTATGCGACCTTTGGTTTTAGCGCATTGCTTTTAATAGATCTTCTATAGTGGTAGGGAATATAAAAATCGAAATATCTTCTTTATTAGTTTTTTCCGAAAACTGCTACATAACAAAAGTTTTAGTATAACGTTTATAACTAGTTTTGATAATATGAATATTTAAGGTGTTATAATAATGCTTCGTCACTAATATTCCTGTAACGGGTTACAATGAGAAACAGTACAGTTCCGATCGCATTAAAAATGCGGATAAGGAAAACGCAAGTTAATGTACTATTAAACATTTCAATTATGCTTTAATTATTAATAATATTTCGTAAAAAGCTGTTTCATTACTGGTTGTCTAAACAATATATAACATATGACTTACACAGAAAGAAGATAGAGGGATGAGGGTGATGGAGGGTGAAGCCGAAATTATAAAGGCAATAATTATCATAATTTTCTGAGGATAGCGATATAAAATAAGTAATAATATATTTAAAATCAGTGTATGTATAAAAAGGAGAAGCATTGTGAAAATTGTTGACTGTAAAAGCGACAGAAAGACAAGACAGGCACAGTTTTGTTAATTAGGGACCAGCCTCAGGTAGAAAGGGTAAATACCATTGAAGCAAGTTTTTCCTGGTACCAGCCGAGTACAGCTGCACTTAGCCTGTGAAGGCCACTCCAGGCATCATGACGCTAAGTTTAGGGAGAGCGTTTGAGGGGAGAGAGGGGAAGTTTAGGCGTTGGTTTTCCTTGTATTAGCGTGAGTAGATGAGTCTGTCCTGAGTGCCTGGCGAGGACGGGACGACATTCTCGTAGAGTTGTGAACATTGGCGGCGAACATGCTAGAGGTAGAACGCTTAGCTGTAGTTAATATTCTTCGGTCTTGGTAAAGACAAAGTATCATCATATGCATTTACAAGTGATCGGCAAACCTAAAGTATTATTTTAAATAGTGAATAAAAGTGTTCCAAGACAGCGTTTGTGTGTTTCTCTGTACACACCCACGCATACCCTGAGGTTAAGGTTTCATGCTGGAGCAGCCGTGGCAAAAGAAGAACCAACTGGGAGGAGACAAGCAGCAACCGTGAGGCAAAGGTAGTGCTTCAGTGTTGGAGGCGTAGTGTGGCTGCGTCATATTGCGCCTAAACGTGGGGTTGAAAGAATTACTTGCGTCAAGGGGGAGAGACTGGAACACTGCTTTATTTGTTTAAATCAATCATGCACTCGACATTTTTATGCCTAGGAAGGGGACATATTCGTGGTTCTGAAAATATAAAATTTTATATCTCTTAGGAAAGGTAGAATCAGATGACTGAAAAATTCAATGCCATAGCCGGGATTTGAACCACGGATCTCCCGGTCTCCGTCCGGTTGCTCTAACCACTGAGCTACCATGGCAACATGCCGACATGACATTAAATTCTCCAGCTGACTCGCATTTTTTCCGGTAAACCACAAGGAGATCTCAAATTGTATTGAGATGTCATATCCCAATGGCGACTTACAAATATTGTAATTACTTAAGTCCCGGAATTTATAGTTTCAACCACTATTAGGTCAATTAATGGAATTAATTGTTCTTTCACACAAGCCGTGTGTTGGACAAGGTTGGAAAGGTAGAATCAGATGACTGAAAAATTCAATGCCATAGCCGGGATTTGAACCACGGATCTCCCGGCTATGGCATTGAATTTTTCAGTCATCTGATTCTACCTTTCCAACCTTGTTCAACACACGGCTTGTGTGAAAGAACAATTAATTCCATTTATATCTCTTACATTAACCAATTTTTATCTGATCCTGTGGAATGGCTTGATACCCAAAGAGAACAACAATATGGAAATGTTCCTTCCCTTCTGGCATTGCACTGACTGTATATCAGTATAATTTTTTAAAATGTGGTATAGCCGAAGAAGCCACTGCACCTCTTTTCGATGTTGAACATTACTGAGGAGTAAGACACACCATACGGCTAACGCCTTATATATTTTATCTTTATGAGGCAGCTCATAGCTCACGTGATGATTTACGCCCCTTACGGGGAGACAAAATTCGAAAAATTTTAAGGGGCTTCGCCAAGTAAATTATCGTGTGTTGGTGCACTTGAAATCTTTCTTAGATGTTGTTTTCGGCCTTGCATCAGGTTTACGAAAATTGCTTCTCTTGTGAGACAGCGAAGTCGCGTTTATCCTCGTAGAAGACATCTGCTGACCTTGCCATCCGCGATTGCAAGTGTCTTCCAACGTAGAAATTCCAAGTATTCGGTAGTACAGGTAGCAAAGTTGTGAACTCAAATATCTCAGAAAGCAACTATTATTCTTAATTATTTCTGTCATTGCAAATGCTATTTTTGTACTAATATTTATGATCATTATATTTCCATAGTGTGCAATTTTGCTTTGCTGTGCAACAAGCGAGCTGAGTGCCTATAAATGACATATTTACACAATAGGTTATAACCATTTTCTTTTAAACACTTGTTGTTCCTAATACTTGTCAAAGTTTAATTCGTTATTGTTCTCATTCTCATTGCAATTCTGTTAGTTGTGATATTCTAATGTAAATATTGTATGTAAAAATTGAAATGATCAAAAGATAACTTTTTTTTTGAAGATAATGTTTTCGATCTACTTCCGTTCGTGTTATCATGGTGGGAAGATGAATTCTCTGCATTCATTACTGGTAACCTAAAACCTATCTGCTGTTTTCTCTATTTCACTGCATGTGTATGCATAGAATAAATTAACTCTTCGAACTTTTGAATATACTTATTACTGCAGACATGAAATATAACACTGTACTACAAATTTTCAAAAGTTGAATGTTATGCAAAAGAAAATAGTATATCTTTATGTATTTTTGGTCACTGGATGCGAAAATGATGTTCAGATTTATTGATTGACTCTCATTTTTACGATAATGATATTTATTTTATGTATCTTACCGGAGAATATGAAAAAGAATCAAAACCTTAAAAGCATTTCTTTTTGACCTATCTGTGATACTGCGTTGCAGAAATGTCCAGCAATAATCACTTAAAATTGCAGCGCTCCATTTTCCTTTGTACCTTTCCTCCATCACTGAAATATCTTAATGAAATAGTTAAACATATTTATCGCTGACATCACCACAATTTGACGGGAAGAAAATCTAAGTGCGGTTTGAAAAAACGCATTTTTAGTGACATATTATACTTCAGTAGTTCATACAAGATCATCCACAAGTTGTTTGAAATTGTCTGGAAACCATTCAAAACATTTTTAAACGACTGTCTTCTCGTCCTTTAGCACTAATTCAAACTGAATGTCTTTAAAAGACTCTCTCTCTAATCTGTGGATCTAAAATACACCTGCTTTCACTTTTTAGAAACTGAGCCTGGAGAACCTTTCATGTAAGTGAACGCAGAGCTATTTATATCTAATGCTTTTACAACATTTTCCGTAAGCCCCAATTTTATGTGTAGTGTGGGGAGCAAAACATTTTTTGGCTCTAACAATCGTTCATGTAACAAATTTTTCATTACCGGAGTTAATGACTGTGTCTCTTGGGCTAAATTTTCTGAGAATAGTGTTTGTCCCTTGCATGAATATCCCACTTACTACTTGGTGTAACCGGATGCAGTCCTAATAAAATGGCAATAACTTTAAAAATTACCACAAACTTCCTGCTGGTATCTCACATAGTCTATCCCTATCAAAATGTTTCTCAAATTTGGATAGGTTTATTTTGTATTGCTGGCATACACCACAGAAATATAAGAAAACCTCTTTACGTTATGTAAAAGTACTGTTTTAAGACTTGTCTTTGAACATCTATGAACAGTCACCAATAGTCAGGACCGTACATCATATTCGGTGCAATCATCAGCCTTTGTAGTCTTTGCAGAATGTGTGGTCACTTTCAGTTTAAAAAAATACTTCATTTCTTTATTTCTAGTGTAAAATATTGACACTGTAAATACTTCGAGTGTTCTAAATATGATGCCAAATGTTCTGCCTTATATTTAGGAAATTCTTGTGAACTGAGGAAGATATGCTTGGGAGTAATCTGCATCTCTTGGTGTTGATGATTGTTCATCTTCAGTTAAATAAACACTATTATTTTCATCAGAGCTCACTGAATCGTTCTCTGGAGGTTCAGAAATAGAAGTCCTCTGTCTTGAGGTACAGGACAAATTGCAGAGGGTATATTAGAGTATATAGCCGTTGGTTTTTATCTTCACGGAGACTCCTTTGTTTATAGGGGGAACCATACAGAAATAACAGTCATTAGTATGGTTGGTGAGCTTCCTCAAAATCATCGAGACTCCGAATGGCATATGACATACTTTCTTTACTCATTCACAAATTTAGGTTGGATGAATACATATTGAAGTATACATGTGGCAGCTATTTTTGTGCTGGTCCCCTCCCTATCTTAAAGCCAAAATGCAAGAGTATGCCCTTTTTATTGAAGGCATAATTGTACACTTTCCTATAAGCAAATGTCATATTATATGCATTATTTACGCATTTTCAAGGCATTTTTATACTTGCCTGTAAATAGCAGGATGCCAATGGGAAATAAATCACAACACAATTATCATGGCAGCACTTCCAGACACATCAAAACATTACCACTTTCTTGTCTGACCAAAATGCTGCTGATGACTTGATGAACACGTGCAGGGAATATATCCCATCAGGTGATGATACTGTGCTGTGAGATTTATGACATGTTTTGACAGTGCTGTCAACTGCTTATACTTGGGAACCCGAAAGTTAGCGAAAAAAGTATTATAGTTATATTATATATAACTATTATAGTATATTATAATAATTATAGTTGCAATTGGTAAACTAGAACACACATACGACTTTTAACGTCAGCTTCGAATTAAGTGGCACTGAATTATTCAAGTTTAGCTTATTTCATTTCTATAACATTTTGTGTGCTGAATAGTGTAATTATATAGACTGGACCATTTAAGTTGAGACTGTACATTATCTCCAAAGCTAAGCATTGTTGAAAGAAATGTCTTGAATAAAAGTTGCTTGATATTATGGGGGAAAGTATATACCATGATGGTAATTTTAGGGTCAATTTAACTTTTTTAAATGGAACCTACAATTAGGGCCAATTTAAATTGTTCCTAAAATGACCATCACAACGTCCTCCAAATAAAACACTACTAATGACATTTAGTTTCTCCCATAATATCAAGCAACTTTTATTCAAGACATTTCTTTCTACAACGTTTAGTTTTGGAGATATTGTACAGCCTCAACTTAAGTGGTCCAACCTGTATTTGATATTTGACATAACATTTAGACCTTACCAAAGACTTTATTTCCTTTTTATTTGTTAATATTTACTTTCGATTTAATTCATGCAGCAGTTAAATATGAGGTGCACATTATTGATTTTTGTAAAATCAACAAATAGTCGTGGATAATCGATCGCCAGGTTGTAATAAAAATTAATGTTGGTGACTTTGCTACTGGAATCAATTTCAACAGCTGTTAGTAATTAATATTTTCGTTTAAGTACTATTTCTATTGTTCAGCATCGTCGAAAAAATTGTGTATAATACACATGTATTAAGCGCATTGGAGAATTTCGGATGTAGAAAATACTCAACTCATCTCGCATTTTCAAACTTTTCCTCGTTTTCCAATGATGCATCTACAACACTTGTATCACAATATATTATTTTAAAACATGACTTCATTCTTCGCACTATAAAATTAACCACAATACCAGTGCTATGATTTTTTGTTTGAATAGTTTAAGCATTTATTATCTAAATTGTTTAAAATGTTATCATAATGATCAACAGTTTAATAAGTTCCTTAAATTGTACTTGAAATCTGACGTTCGCTTTTTAAAAAAATTGTAACAAACACCTTAAAAGTATTTTTAAGTGTCTTAAGTCATTTCATACATCCTATAGATGACTAAACAAACTTACAAAGAAGACACACATAAAGTGCAGTACTTCCTATTCATCACGCATGCAACAACATCTATAGGATATATCGTCAGTAGTCATTGTTTCTTTTTTTCTATTTATTATTTTACGTCGCTTTAACTACGTGGTCATATTACGACGGATCTGTTAGGAGATATCTTGTGGATCGGTGTGGGGCGTACAGTTAGCCTTCTAGTCTCGTCCCTTTACTCTACCATCTTACCTTGCCACATGTCCATAGAGGCATGTGTACAGCAACCGTACCTCTGCTCTACGACGGGCACATGCCAGTCTCCATACCTGTCCACAGAGGCATGTGTACAGATACTGTGCCTCTGCTTCCACACTTGCCTGGAACATGGCAACCCGTCCATTCTACCTGCTTTCATTACCTTTGGATAAATGACAGAGGATTCGTTTTACATACTTTACTATTGTTTTAAACTTAAGGTAGAACTTTGGATCGTGGTATTAAGTATCAAATCCGGTATTTACATTGGCAATTGAGGCAAACCCCAGTCACATTGGTCAGCCTGGGATTTGAACCCGGACCTACCGAATGCGGCCACAGACGTTACCGCCTGAGTCTTCCCGTTCGGTTCGTTGTACTTTCAATAAATGCCAACAATTGTAATCTTTAAATACGAGCAAATTTACCACTCACACATTTCTCCGCACACTATACAGTTAAAACATCTTTCAAAGGCTTTTGAGTAATTATAATAGAGCCTTATTTTTTATTCTTTTGAGAACTATAGTGTGAAACTAATTTTAACAATAAGAACAACACATCTTTAGCAATTTTTAAGATTTGAGAGATAATGATGATGTTCTCTGTCTAGATCCGATGTGTTGTATTCTATAAGTATTATATTCATACGATTCTTTACAATAAAACTAACAGGTTTGGTGCATAGGAAAATATCAATATTTACATATTTGTGTTAAGCATATTTAGCATTCTCCTGTATGCGTGTATCGAAATAATTTTGTATTCATTAAAACTAAGCACTGGTGTGGATTGTAAATTTAAGATCGTTCATACATATCTATTAATGCACGTATGTTATTAACTAGCATTATTTTGTAGACTGGAAGTTAGCTTACCTGGGAAGATTTAGCAGAATGAACACAGTGGAAATAAGCAGCAGCATCTTGGTGATGTTTTGTTGCACTCTTGTCGTTACTAGACGGCTGTTGCTGGTAGACCTTACTTCTGAAACAAACCAAAATTACATATAACTGACTTAAAAACAGCAAAAAGCTAGAACAAAATGACCTTAAAATTCTAACATTTTAATTTTTCATGTGTAATTTAATAACGTTGCTGCATTTTAAATGAAAATCATGTGTTATAGCGCTATAAACTTCATATTCGGCGCCTAAAATCCACAAACGTTTTTGAAATTTAGGAAATAAAGGTACTGTAAATATGAAGATTTTCCCAAAGGGTAGTAAACATTGTGCTTTAGTATATAATGCATAGAATATATACAACGAAAAATAAATGAAATATAATTGGCTTTGAAATTGGATTAAGCCCTGAAAAAAATCGTCATATTCCACTTGGTATATTTAAAATACGCAATGTCCTGATGACTCATATATCTAAACGTAAAAATAAATCATGCCTAAAATGTGCATTTTCATTATTATTTTTAATAAACATTTAGGGTTCAGAAGCCTTTAAAAAGGCTGTTACTTTAAATTTATATATTTATTTCATTACAGACATTATAAACTTCATTGTTTTAAAAACAACGATTAAGAGTGGAATTAAAATATCTTAAACTTATAAGGAAAATTACATTAAATGAGATGAACTCCAATGGATTGGTCTGCATTGGAAACGTAGGGGATTCGGTACTAATCCAGGAGTGAGGATATTGTACCAACGCCCCAAGAGGGGGCCCCCAGGTGGGAGGGCTGAGATAAAAAGGGATACCGGGCGGCCGGAACCAGGAATGACGGCACAGCGATGGCAGGATCCCTAGTTTCTAGATTGAGACGCCCCTGCAGTTGGACAGGCAGGCCGAGTACCCCGCCCCGCACAGGGTCCAACGCCACCAAAAGGGGCGGTTCTTATACCCTGGCAACCATCCGAAGATAATTCACAGACTATCAGTTTTCCCTACCACGCTGCAACGAAACACCATCACCGACACTTCCAACCCTGAAACAGACCGAATGGAGTAAAGGATGAATGAAATGATTAATGGAACCAAATGCAGGAACAAAATATTCGGGAGATGAAGGAAACTGCTCCGGCATTCGCCTGACGATCTGAGAAAACTCCGAAAAAACCAGTCAGATTGGGCGGTCACCCACAATCGAACCGGGACCTCCATAATGCGGGCCACAGAATTACCGCCTAAGCCATCCCGTGAGGTAGATAAATTCCATAAAACGATTTCTGTGCCGGAGGATAATCAAAGACAAAATCAACTTTTCCAAATGCTTAATGTTTTAAGCATTGAGAAAAAGGTTCCTGAAATTTGGCCAACGTTATGTGTAACTATCGAATGCATATATCTCAACACACTAAAAACCATACACATTCGAAATAAATAAAATTGACTGCGTACTAAAGCAGTAAATGAAAGGGCCACAAAGAAAACCTCTTTAGCGACAAGATTGATAAACCGCCATAATCGTCAATGACAGGTTTGAGGGAAGTTCGAAGAGCCTTTCCATTCAGCTAAGAAAACTTTTCGTGCTTTTCAGCTGAACAAAACTTGAGAACCATTATGGCAACCCTCTCATTGAGCGAAAATTGTATAACTACCAAAGTTGAATGTTAAGCAAACTAATGACTTTAGAAGAGGGGATGGAATAAAGGCAGATCGTAGTGGCAAACAGCTTATGTTATGCGGCGGATCTTGAAAGGAACGTCAGCAGTGCAACCTGTCCTTAAGGTCAGAGGTTCTTTAAAATGCTCCCATAAGTGGGATCAGTATCGCTTGATTTATAGTTTTCTTAAGAGTTTGAGAAAAGTTAAAGGATTTCTACACTGCGTATTTTTCTATGTAAGCTTTTGCAGGAGTGATGATCATTAAAAATTTAATAATCATAATAAATTATTATATGATATTTTGTTGTAGGTTGTACAAGAGGGATAGAGGTAACTGAAGGCATACTCCCAAGTCGCTATAAGCACGCATGATTCGTAACCTATTGTGAAAAAAGGCAAGGAATTGCCAAAATTACTATGTAATTGGCACTGTGTTCGTATCCGCCGATAAAGGTCAGTCCCGGGGAGGGGCCATTGCATGAGCTCATACACCCCTGAAAGCGATTGGGTCCCTCTGTCTATGAGTTGCGAGGTGAGACTCTAAGGTGAGCTAGGCCAGATCAGGATTCTAACAGTAAGCCGGGGTGGCGCTCAGGATGTAAACATGGCATCGGAGACAATTGCAATGGTGGAGGATTTTATCGCCATGGAAAAATCCAGAACAAACAAATACAAAGTTAGTGTAAAGGAAGTACTCGATTTACCCTTCCTCGCTACTTAGTAATTAAGAGAACAGGGGAGGTAAAAGGTTTAGATCGATGAACCCTTTACAATCCAAAGGGTCTCGATAGGATTGCTGGTCCGTGTATTAGATCTCGCAATGGCATGCTCCTTGTTGAAGCACATTCAGCATCCCAGGCAGCAAAAATACTCAAAGCAAACATGTTAGCCATTATCCTGCGCGTGTTAATATGCACAGGACCTTGAACTCCCCATGTGGTGTGGTAAACACCCATGCAGGGCTCGGAATGTATTAATTAATGAGGAGATTAAAAAAATCTGGAACATCAAGGTGTGACATGCGTATATCGGGTTCAGAGGAAAGAAATAGATGAATTCGTGCCCACTTATACGCCGTTCCTTGCCTTTGATCGGGTCGATCTCCCTCAATGGATTAAGGGGAGTATCAAGCCATTGGAATTAGGCCATATATCCCGAATCCGCTGAGATGTTATAGGTGTCCAGCTCTTTGCTCACACTAGTGACTTCTGTAATGGTTAACCAGCCTTCGTTAACTGTGGATAAATCACACACGATGGAAAGTGTACATTAGCACCAACGTGCACCAACTGCAGTGGTGAACATGCATCAAGATCTCCGTAAAGGGCAATCCAAGAGATCCAGGTTACGGAGAACGTGTCCCTCTCGGAAGCCCGCAAACTTCTGCGTATCCGCCAGCCCTCTTTTCTGAAGTTCGGTACGCACAGCTCAGTTGCAGCTACACCGGTGCCGAGTCGGTAAATCAAATCTCAGATCAGCGATATTAACGTGCCAAAATTTCAGAAAAGATTCTAGTAGCCAGAATACTTTCAAAGCCCTGGAAATCAACACCTGCATCAACATCTAGCAAGTCTTTTTCTGACAAGATCACTTCACTATAACCAGCATCTAAACTGACGACCACAACGAATAAGATTGACAAGCCCGTAACGATTAATGCATCACCGATAAAGTTCAAGGCCAGCTATAACCGATCCAACTTCCTAAAAGTAAATGAAAAGTATGCACCCAGAATATCAGAAGGCAAAATAAGTCCACGAGCATATCCTCGGAGGTCTACTCCTGAGGAATCTTCTTGGAAGGACTCAAATCGGCGATCTTCATCTTCACTGATATCAACTTCCAATCGGTTCGAGGTTCCCGAATCAAAGTTTTACACTGGAAAAGGGTCCTCCGCCGTGGAGGAGATGAAAAAGAAGCATTCTGCCCACACTGTCAAAATGACAGTGAAAAAATAAACAGATTTCACTCTTCGTTAAAAGTGTTATCTCGACACTAAAGAAAAATCAGATGTGTTACACTCACATGGCTTTCTCTACTCTTGTACAAACTATTTATACAAACGCTTATTCTCCATCTACTTCATGTTAATCGAGATAAACATTTGCAGACTCTATCTTATTGCTAATTTTCTTGTAGATGTAAGGGGAATATATATTTACAAGGGCAATTTGGAAATACAGTAGCCTTTAAGCACATACATATCTCTTAATAGCTGGTTGCTAGGTGCAGCACCATTCCCTTTGCCACAGATTGATACTCTTTTCATATCCAAGACAATAAAATGAATAATGAATTCCCATTTGAGAAAATAACTATTGAAAAATTTAAGGGAGTAACAAGCAATATCTCGAAAGTGGTTCACTCAACAAAGAAAAATGTATATGACATAAATTGTGTATTTTAACGCGATCTACATTTTTTGTGTAGTAAAAGTTTGTCTATCTCTTATGGTTTACCAGTTATGCAAAAGTCGTTCACAATGAAGAATACTTTTGGAGACATTCCCAGGAAATTCAAGATATACATTTTATTTTTCATAAAAATATCTTAAACATATGATATTTTAATCAAAATCGTTAGAGCCATTTTTGAGAAAATTAAAATTTTCGAAATATCTTCCATGTAAAGGGTAATCTGGGATGGGGGAATTTTCTTGAAAACCTTCGTGTCGCATCCTTGGAAGATACTGAACCTAAATACCAAGTTTGGTGTTTATCCGACTGTTCGTTTCTGAGTTATGCTGTTCACAGACAGACAGACACAGATCATAGCACAGACAGACAGACACACATACACACACACGGAGGACATGTTTCCAAAAATGCTTTTTTTGGATTCAGGGTGTCTCAAAACATGTATTTCCGATGAAATCTCGGTATCGAATTTTTGGGTGGAATACAATACTTCACCTACTTACTATACGTAGTAGAGAAAGTAAAAAGGTAAATTGTAAATTAATTCGACGACAGCTATCCTCGTCATAGTAGACTCTTACGGTTGAGAACTTATCCCATTAAAATGACTATGGCTATTCTACAATGTAACATACGTGAAATTAGAACACATCGACCAGAACTTGAACAGTTGCTACACATGTATGAGCCTTTGGTCGTATGTTTGCAAGAGACTAAACTCCGTCCGCAAGACAGCTTTCAAATAAGACAGAATACTCCATTACGGTGCGAAAGCTGGGTTGGACTATTTGATCCGCGAATTTCCCTAACATCCCTTTCATCATTACACTTCATTTGCTTATTCTTCACCACCATATCAGGCATTGGGCTGATCACCCCTCCTGGATGGTTATGATCCAGAGTTTGTTTGCTCCTCAACAGGATATGTGTCAAGGCATGGTCTTGTAAGTTCCTCGGGGTATTAGGCCTATACAGAAGGGAGAAGAAGAGAGACAAGTTAATCGCCTATTCCTCAGACAACTATAACCTAGCTCTTCTGAACACCGCAGAGTCTAAATTTCTCTCAGACTCCTTCCATAGTTTTTGACGTTTTGATTTAGCAATTTGTTCATTATAGGTGGCAGGTTCCTTACAATGAAATGTCGTCTCTAATTTACCTTCTAGTGACCGTTTTCTATGTCTTACAAGTATTAGTCTCTTATCACAAGATATATGTTCAGCACGTTAATGTGAAACATATTAATTTTTGAACATTATAATAAATTTATTATAAACCGACGTATTACGTGGCAATACGCCTAAGTAACGCTAAGAGAGCTAGATATTGAGAAGTCGTGTACATGGCATTTCGAGCCTCTAAGAAGCTCGAAATCATGATTTAATTAACATCGTCCATATTGAATAAATCTATTATGAACCGACGCATTTCGTCGTAATACGCCTAAATAACACCATGTGAGCGAGATATTAAGAAATTGGCATTTCGAGCTTAAATCAAGCCAGTTGGAATCTTTACACCCAGTTGGCTGGGCTTACTTACAATGCGCACGAATCTCTAAATGTTTTAGTCGAATATCTCACAGAGGCGATTCTTTCTGCTGCTGAACAATCTATTCCTCTGTCAACTGCCCGCCCCATCGATTTCCTGTTCTTTAGTGGACGGATGAATGCCTAATTGCAATTCGTTCCTGCAGGCGTGACCTAAGGATTCTATAGCGTTGCCCTACACCTGATCGAGTACAACAAAATGGGTGCCAAGTCTGGATACGTTATTAAGGATAGAAAAATACATCATGGAGCAAGTTTGTAGCTTCATTTAATCGACATACACTTTACTCTGACATATGGGATAAGTTAAGACGCGTGGTCAGTAAATGGACTGGCATGCCAATCTCCGGTCTTAAAAACACCTGAGAAAGGTGTTGTTGATACATTTGACGTGGCTAACACATTTGGCAGTGTTTTTGCTCAATCTTCCAGCTCAGATAACTATTCGCCCGAGTTCTTTTCAGTTAAGACTGTGGTTGAATCTCAAGGTTTCCTGCTTTATTCTGGAAACCTTGAAGATTACAATTGTCTTTTCACCATGGCGGAATCACAACATGCTGTTTTATCTTCGCGACTATCAGCAACAGGGCCAGATAGTATCCATGAGCAAATATTGCAGCAGCTGTCTCCTGAAGGTAAGGCTTTCCAACCCGAGGTCTATAATCGTATTTGGGTTGACGTCACTTACCCAGAAAAGTGGCGGAGGCCATCGTCACGCCCATTTTGAAAGATGGAAAGGACCGTCATCTTCCATCTAGCTATTACCCTCTATGTATTTTTATATAGTGGAATTTCTTTCTGAGTTTTGGTACGATTTTATATTGATCCTTACTTTTGACTTGTGTTAGGAGTTTATATTCATCTTTATTTCTGGCTTTTGCCATGATTGTTTGTATTGATCTTTATCTCTGGCGTTTGCCATGATCTGTTTTACAAGGACGCTAATGATCTAGTAGTAAGCGCCATTAAACAGAAATCATCATTATCATCGCTGGTGGATAATTTTTCAAAGCATTAAAAAGAACAATAAGAGAGTTCGAACTGTGGAAGTAGTTTAAAATACATATGAAATTTGGTGTATGTTTTATACATTAAATCGTTGTTGTTGCGTTAGTATTTCAAATGAATCGTCCAAATATTGCAGAATTCTGAAATTTCACAGGTGGGTGTTCTTAAGATGGGTATTCCAGATTATATCCAAATACTGATTACAATTATTGTTGTCTTAACTCACGCTAACTCACGTCCACCAGCAGCAGCACTTTCACCACCACCAATAATCTCATCATGGAGTAATTGAACTATATCGGTTTCCATGACGCTTCAAAGCGGCATCGCGGATAGGACTTTTCTTTTTTGTAAGTTCCCTTGTTTTACCCAGTTTATACTGTTTTCGTTACCGCTTATTACCGTCATTACACAACACACAGACACACACAAACACCCATGCCCATGGCGGGACTCGAACCGAGACCCTCAGCTTGGCGGAGCGCCAGAGCTATACACTCCAGCGACCACGGCTACGAGGGCCGGCAATGCCTTAAACGTATGTACCCGAGGCCTCAATACCATGATTAAATCCGATTAGCCGGAAGATTTTTAGGGAGAGTTGCCCTTTTGGAACTTTGAAGCACGGACGATTTCAAGGTCTCGCATGAAATACATACTTGTAACTGATGTAGGTACTGTAACTCATCGTACTCTCTACGATAAGAGTGTTACTTTTGGAACTGATTATACAGGTTGGAAGGTGACCTATGATCATCCTTAAACAGGATGGCTCTTTGTAATGAATAGAACAACAAATTTTAATGCAGTTTTGGTGTTTTTAAAGTAGTTTTTGAGGGAAAAAGGCGAAAATTCCTTAATATTAACTCTATTTGAAACGAAAATTGTACGAAACTTAAATACTTTTTCAAACAGTTCTTAGAAGAGATTCAAAGATAAATCTTTTCTGTATATTTAAATACATTTTAATTAAAAGTAATTGCGCTCATACTATTACTAACAGCGGATTATCAGTTACATAATGGCTCACATTACTAATGTCAAGTATCTTGAATTGCCACTCATTCACGGTTAAACACATCGTAATGCGGCAGCTGCGACAAGAATTTATTGAGAAAGATTTCCAAATAGAAGAGCACCACATCATAGGACATTTGTATACATCTGTCAAAGAGTTATAGATACAGGAAGCGTATCTCCTCACAGTGAAGGAGTTGATCAAAGAAATGTTGCACAAGAAGAAGAAATCTTTCACTTGGCGGAAGAAGATCCCAGAAGCAGAACCGTGGTATAACACGCACTATCGGCTTATACAGTGGACTGTATTGAGAACATTATAGGAAGAATTGCTACGTCCTTATACTCAGCGGGTCCAGTATCACTCTCTGAAGCAGATTATGCACCAAGGGTAGTATTTTCCGAATGGTTTCTTCAACAAAAGGGGGGAAAGCTTTCTCCTTAAAATTATTACAATGGATGAAGCAACATTTACCAGAAATGGAGTAACTAAATCCTATAATGCACACACCTGGGCTTACGACAATCCACGCACAAGAAGACAAGAGAGCTTTCAGCACAGATTATCTGCAAATATTTGGGCAGGAATCAAAGGAAATGCAATAATCGGTCCGTGCATTCTTTCTCGGGCTTTGACTGCAGCCATTTTTCTCCAGTTTCTTCAAGAAACGTTACCAGTTCTGTTTGAGGATGGCAGTAAGAAATGATATGTTGCTGTAAATGGCCATCTACGCAACACCTATGTGGAACGCTGGTTTGCTCGGAATGGATCAATAAGATGTCACCAAGTTCCTCAGATCTAAATCCAATCGATTTTGTACTTGGGGGCGATATGGAAATTCTCGTATACATTACAGAAGAGCCAGGTGGAAGCGTTGCAAAAAAGAATTCTTCAGGCAGCTGCTGCGGAAATAGAAAATAACCCGGACGTACTTCGCAGGGTGCAGCAGAATGGAGAAAACGTTGTGAAGCATGTATGTTTTGGGGGGTACACATTTTGAACAATTTATATAAATATTAAAAAGAAATTCTCATTGATTTTCTATATTGTCTTGCTTTAATTATTCACAGAGTTTTATAATTTACAAAGAGAGGAAGCATAATGTTGTAACTTAGGTTTCTCAAGCGCTTATTTACTTTTGTAAATAAGTGTTCCTATTAATAATTTTCATAATATTGTAAATGCTTCTTCGTTTCCATATTCTATATGATATTTAGATTACGTATAATCATGTGCAGTTTTCTGTTTATTTATATATCGAAAGTGTTCATTTGTTTGTTGTCATAGGAGCAGTAGCTGAAGAATTAAAAGCTAACCTGTTGAATGTAAAGTTAACTTTTTGAATGTAAAGTGAACCTGTTGAATTTGCTGTGTTATAATATTGTGCAAAATAATATAGTAATCATCTCAAAAAACGAAAAGTTTTATGGAAAAAAATTATTACGGAGAAACTTCAATCAACGTGGTCTTTCATACATTAAAAGTAGAATCATAGGTCACCTTCCACCCTGTATATAAAAAAATAATCTGATGACATGACTTTTTCTATTTCTTCTACAAACTATTCTTTAGAAGTTTATCCTTTTTACATCTTTTCAATACAAATAAACCTTCATTACTGACTAAAGCATATCGTTGTAGGTAGGAACACAGGATAGTCAAATCCTTTCAAAGCCGGTTGTTATGTGATGACTTTGAACTTCTGTTCTCTTTACATGAATAAGAAAAAGAAAGAAAGAAAGAAAGAAAGGGGAAAAACAATAGCGACAATAGCGACTTGCTGTTGAGGAAAGTGTGAAAAGTCAAACCAATAAGAAAGATTATTTAAGAAATGCTTAACGCCACAAAAATGTTATTTGACATAAACTGAGTGCTTTAACGAGATCTACATTTTTTGTGTAAGATTTTATCTGTCTCTTACGGTTTACCAATTATACAAAAGTCATTCAGAATAAAGAGGACTACACAGGCTGTTCCCAGAAGTTCAAGGTATACATTTTACTTTTCATGAAAAAAGCTTAAACATATGGTATTTAATCAAATAGCTATTTTTTAGAAAGTAAAAAATAACGAACGTTTTTACACGTAAAGTTTAGGTTAAGGTGGGGGGCATTTTCTTAAAATCTTCGTGTGGCATTCTTGGATAGCGCTGAACTTAAATACCAAGTTTAGTGTTTAACCAATTTTAGTTTTTGTGTTATGCTGTTTACACACACACACACACACACACACACACACACATACACAGGTTATTTTCTAAAAATGCTTTTATTTGGTCAGGGTGCCTGAAGACATGTATTTCCGGCGAAATTTCGACATGAGTTTTGGGTGGAATATAATACATACTTCCTCTAACGATTGCGTTAATACATAGTTGGACTGTTATTTTGGAACTGTATAATTGGACCTATGATTATTCTCTTCCTCTATTGACAACTCTGCAAAATCACAAAAAAGTCACTGTTCAGATTGGCCAGTACACGCAGTTAGAACCTACGACCTCCCGAATGAGAGATCGTAGTCATCCCTTTCGGTACAGCTAGTTACTGTGTAAAACATTTTCCTACACTTCTTTGTTCTATTCAATCGAAGAAAATCGTTAACCATTTTATGACATTCTACCATTGTTTCAGCTTGGTTTTTTTGGGAATATGAACGCGAGTTTGAATAAATAAAATATCTTAGTGGACAACAGTTGTGCATATGAGACAGAACATGCTTAATAGCGCCTGACACTTCCTTTAGCTATAAAATTGCCATAGGTTACGAGGTTCGCCCATCAGCTACCTGCAACAAAGCTATTGTCCTGTACAGACATTATTTGCTGCCGAAACGCGAGGTACGCTTCAGTGGTCCCGATTTTCGAGCACCATTTTCCGATCACAGACAACCATAACTACAAGCCCTAAACTGCTGTTACATCCATTGTGAATGTTATGTTCCAATACACCCAACTTTCCCCGTGCCAAATCATTTTCCATTGCCCAATATATCCTTTGGTTTTCCTTCGCCATTCTGTCGCGCTTTTATCTGAGTTAATTTTAAACTGTAAGATTCCGAGGCTACGTTTGCATTATCCCCGAATCTGTCAAGGTCTTTCCATCTTCCTCTTTTGAATCGTGCCCGGATAAAATATTGTTTCAAAAATAAATATTAACGTCATTTTTCTATGATACTTTAAACAGTATACATATTTAAGAACTCAGTACAATTAAAGGGGAAAAGTATTAAGATGATTAAAAAGTATTAATATGTATAGAGAGCATATAAAACGGAAATGCAAATGTTGCTTACATAATAGCTTTTTAAATTGAATGTGTATCAAACCTCTACTCTTCAGTTTAATTCACCACATAATTGTGCTTATTTACTGTACGCTCTCTTTCTTTCTAATACAGACATGGATACCTACCTACCTACCTACCTACCTACCTACCTTACCTACCTACCTACCTACCTACCTTACCTACCTACCTACCTTACCTACCTACCTAACTACCTACCTACCTTACCTACCTACCCACCTACCTACCTACCTTACCTACCTACCTACCTACCTTACCTACCTACCTACTTACCTACCTTACCTACCTTAGCTACCTACCTACCTACCTACCTTACCTACCTACCTACCTACCTACCTACCTTACCTAGCTACCTACCTACCTACCTTACCTTACCTACCTACCTACCTACCTACCTACCTTACCTTACCTACCTACCTACCTACCTTACCTTACCTACCTACCTACCTACCTACCTACCTTACCTTACCTACCTACCTACCTACCTACCTTACCTTACCTACCTACCTACCTACCTACCTACCTACCTTACCTTACCTACCCACCTACATACCTATCTACCTACCTACCTACCTACCCACCTACCTACCTACCTTACCTACCTACCTATCTACCTACCTACCTTACCTACCTACCTACCTTACCTACCTACCTACCTACCTACCTTACCTACCTACCTACCTACCTTACCTACCTACCTATCTACCTACCTTACCTACCTACCTACCTACCTTACCTACCTACCTACCTTACCTACCTACCTTACCTACCTACCTACCTTACCTACCTACCTTACCTACCTACCTACCTACCTTACCTACCTACCTACCTACCTACCTACCTTACCTACCTACCTGCCTACCTACCTTACCTACCTACCTACCTACCTTACCTACCTACCTACTTACCTACCTTACCTACCTTACCTACCTACCTACCTTACCTACCTACCTACCTACCTACCTAACTTACCTAGCTACCTACCTACCTACCTACCTACCTACCTTACCTTACCTACCTACCTACCTACCTACCTACCTACCTACCTACCTTACCTTACCTACCTACCTACCTACCTACCTTACCTTACCTTACCTACCTACCTACCTACCTACCTACCTACCTACCTACCTACCTACCTCCCTACCTGCCTGCCTGCCTGCCTGCCTGCCTACCTACCTACCTACCTACCTACCTACCTACCTACCTACCTACCTACCTACCTACCTACCTACCTACAGAATGTTTCAGTAGCAATGGTAGAAATTTTAGTGCTGAGAAGCAAAAAGGTTCCAGTAAATATGGGTTTGGAAATTAACCATTTCCGACGTAATGTAATGTTTTGTTGAATATTAAGCACTAATGCAACCCAATACACAAAAGTTCTGTTCTACGTTATCATTGCTTGAACCTTAATAAAAAATCAGTGCTTATTATAGTGGTTGCTATATACATTGTGAATGAAAGTTTTGTGAATGAGTACGTACAGAGTCGTGTGATTAAATGTGACAAGTTTTATGTAAAGATGGAAGAAAAGTACAGAATCGTTGAGTATGCAGATATTCACTTCATGTATGGCAAATGCACTCGAGCCTATGCGTTTATATGCAGAAGCCATACCAGTGGAGCTTTCATCAGAGTCCATCAACAGCTCAAAGAAAATTGGTACTTCAGACACAGAAGGCCAGGTAGACCAACATCCATAGCTACTAAAGTGGAGTCGTGCTCCGTGGTGTTGTGGTTACTATGCTAGCCTCTAGTTCCCGAGGCCGCGGGTTCAAATCCGGCGGTAGGCGGTGGATTTTTTTCGGACGTAAAAATCCTTAGCATAGCTTCCTGCGGGAGGGAAGTAAAGCCGGTGGTTACGTGTCGTAGATTTATGGCACATAAAAGAACCTCAAGCCTGATAAAGAGGCCTGTAAGCAAAATTACCGTCCTTTCACGCCAATCATAGAATGGGACGCTAAGGACTACGCGTAAGCGGTGTATGACCAGTTACAGTACCCATTCCATATCCAACTTGTTTAAGGTCTCAAGAACAGAAAATTCATTCCTAGATTGGTCTTCTGATAGCAAATACAACAAAGTGCATTCTTTAACAATGTATTGTTTACAGACGAAGCAGGTTTTACCCGTGTCGGCATTTTTAATTTCCATAATCTTCTTGTGTGGGCCACAGTCAATCCTGATAAATGAAACACGCACGGCATCAACTAACTTTCTTATTCAATGTCTGGGTAGGAATACTCGGCGAATGTTTCATTGGATCACATTTTATGACACAAAGGCTAAAGGGAGAGCGTATCTGCGTTTTTGGAGAATGATCTCCCAAATTTGCTCGAAGACGTCATTGCATCAACGCCAGCCGATGTGGCTTATGCATGATGGGGCATCAACACATTTTAATTTAAATGTAAGGCGATATCTAAATAGACAATATGGTGAATGGTGGGTAAGCAGAGGAGGACCTGAGGACCTGTACTGTGACGTCCTAGATCACTGGATATGAATTCTTTGAATTTTTATGTATGAGGTTATTTAAAGGCCTAGTTAACAATACAGTCGATATTACCACACCTGAAGAATTGCAGCATCGGACTGTACACGATTTCCAGCAAATGAAGGATGATCCAGGATTGCTCAAGGGCATTTGCGGGTCTTTGCAAATTTTTCGGGCGTAAAATTCTTAGCACGACTTCCTTCGGAACGGAAGTAAAGCTGTTGGTCCCGTGCCGTAGATTTAAGGCACGTAGAGGAACCTCAAGCCTGATAAAGAGGCCTCTGAGCAAAATTTCCCGTCTTTCTCGTTCAATATAGAATGGGATGCTAAGGACCATAGAAGTTAAAGAGCGTCCGTAAATAAAAGTCAACATAAATTTTGGGGGGTTTTGCGGAGAAGGCTATAGAGATGCATTCAATTGCATGGTCGGCATTTTGAACTTCTACTGTAAAATTCTTCAGGTAGCGTGTACCTTGTTTATCAACAATCTTTACTGCTGTTAAAACATAACAAAATCTTTTGTGTCTGTTCAATCACATTACTGTAGTATTAAGGCCAAAATTATGGTTATTTTATCATGTGATTCATAAATTAAATATAATGTTCACTGTTCTGTTGAATTACATTACTTAGTACCTACTCAGCAGACCACAAACAGCAAAACATGATATTATGTCGTAAAAGGCTGATTAACAACATATTTTGATGAGAAATGAAATTATATCTTGCATTTTATGGAATAAGCTCTGAAGACCTCATTATGAATGACTTTACATAATTGATAAACCGTAAAAGATAGACAAAACCATACTAAAAATGTAGGTCCCGTTAAAGCACACAATTTGTAACAAATATTTTTGGTGATATTAACCATTTCCAAGATATTCCTTAATTGAATGTTAAATTCTTACAATTTTCCAAAATGGGAAATCATTTACGGCTCTGCTGAGTTCCATGCATGGCTTATAGCTCGAAACTTTGAGTTCTCTGTATCAGGAGTCTAGTTTGTGTCAAGACTTCAGATTTAAAAACAATGTGGTCCGCCATCTTCTCTCCCTTCCGAATTAGTTCTCGTTCAGAGTTGTTTGATTTATTTAGGCGTTTTCCTTGCTTCATCAGACTAGTAATAATTATCAAAATAAGAATGAATTTCCCTAAAAAACGAATTCAGGAACAACAGAAAACATAGAAGTTGAGTTTTATTTATGGACCCTCTTTAGTGACTATGGTCCTTAGCGACTATATTGTGCGTGAAAGACAGCAAATTTTACTCAGAGGCCTTCATAAGCCTTGAGGTTCTTTTTCGTGCCGTAAATATACGACACGGGACCGCCGGTTTTACTTCCCTTCCGAAGGAAGCCATGTTAAGAATTTTTACGCTCGAAAAAAATTCATCATCCATCGCTGGTTTGACCCCGAGGAACAACAGAATACGCGTCATTTAATTCTCAGCGTAATTTCAGGTTATACCATTGCGCGTCTTTTGTGTGCTTTAGAAATTAAACTCTGTGACCCACTTAATTATTTTTTTATGCAACGCGCGGTTTATAGAAAATTTACAAATAACAATCCCGGTTCTCATCTGCTGGAGTTGGTGGTTTGGAAAACGCAAGTTCGTTAATATTCATTTAAGTTCAGTGTATGAAATTGTTACTCTTAAACGATAACAAGTACGACCAAGAATCGGTTAGCTGTATGGACTGTTGTTGGTGGTTACTATAGAGTATTGTGACTTTGTCCACTTTTCACGTCACTTCACTGTTGTGAATTAGTTCAGTTTTCACTTCACTTCAATGTGATTCAGTCCAGTCCTCATCGTTGCATTTACTGATGTGATTTAGTTCAGTTTCACTGCCATTTCACTTTTGTGACTGCGTAGCATTGAAATGAAACGCACATGAAGTCGCTTCTTCTTCCACTTCTTTCGCTGGTGTGTCGAACACAATACTTCCCTAATCTCTTGCAGTAGCAGCACTCACTGTACGTCACACCATCGTCATAATTTCACTAGATTGCACTTGAAGTCATATCAGAACAAACTACTCACTAGCTAACTTGCGGAGGTCTTAGCGGATCATAAGCAAGCGGTTGATAAGATTTTTAATTTTGTGTCAAAGGTAAATTTCCAAATGCGGATTTAGCAGGTGTTTCATACTTCTCGGTTTAGTTTTATATATTCATATTTATTTCTGACTTGAGCTATGATTTTATATTGATCTTTATCTCATGGCTTTTGCTATTATATTTATATTCATGTTTATATCTAGCCTCTGCCATACCCCATTTTATAAGGAAGCTAATGACCTAGCAGTTGATCGCCCTTAAACACAAATCATCATCATCATCATCATCATCACTATCTCGCTGACTGTCTTGCGAGCACACTCGAGAGTTTTCGAGAGAGTTCTAGAATGTCAGGGAGGCGGGGAGAAGGAATTTTCCAAAACAATTTGGTTATATTCCGATAGTGCTTTTGGTGTTTGCACTGGGCGAGAACGCTTACTGGGTCTATTAACCCCCTTTTATCCTTTCAACCGGCCAGTTGGTCTCTTCCTCTCGATTAGCTCGGGCCGTAGCCGCTGCGTCACAGCATACATTTCTCTCCAGCTCTCAATCTGTTCTGTAGCAAATTTGGATAACACTCGCATTGATCCTATCAGCTCAGAGACGAAAGTCGGTCATTGCAGGTTGGATTCCTCAGCAACTTTGAGTGTTTGTTTTTAGAAGAGCAATAGAATAGAAAATTTAATCGGATTTTGTAATTAAACCTTCTCTAAGTCTAGAAAATGAAATATAACTGAACTGGAGTAAAGAGGCACATATACTTAACTTAGGAAGAAAGAAAAGAACAGGCATTGCATGGTTTAGGTTGGGAGGCTGGAGGGCACAGAAAATGACTGGCAGGAGAGTGTGCCATTCTGTAGTTTGGATGAAGAGTGGGTACGTAGTTTAGCGGAATCTCACAGTGACAGAACCAGCGAACAATTAAGTTCACAGAAAATTTTTTAAGTCTTGCTAGAAGGAGTTTGGCATGTTGGGATGCACTGGCTGACCACAGGAACTGCAAAACATGTACAACTTCCTGATTTAAGTGTGCGAAGCGATATCAAATTCTTTTAGAGACAATTTATCTCTGTTTTTACCCTCTCTACCACTTTAATAATAAGTAGGGGAGGTATTACATTCCACCCAAAACTTCTATACCGAGCTTTTACCGGAAATATATGTTTTGAGGCACATTGAACTCAAAAACAGCCTTTTTAGGAAAAGGTCCTTATGTGTGTCTACGTGTATGTGTGTGTGTGTGTGTGTGTGTGTTTGTGTGTGTGTGTGTGTCTATGTGAACAGCTAATTCGAAAACGAAAATTAGGATAAATACCAAATTTGCTATTTAAGTTTCAGTACCTTCATCCATTTCCGAGATATTTCAATACTTTGTCTTTTTTTTCAAGCCTGTCGATTTTCAGTTGTTTCTCGCTATGTCATGGAAACAGTATGGAATTTTAAGGCCAGCATATAGCACGATTCTTAAACATTTGAATATCGCAGTGCTCGTTGTATCCACAACGAAATGTATATGATACTTAGCTACTTCTATAAAGGTTTATCTCGATTAAAATGAAGTACATAGAAAATTAAACTTTCGTAAGAATAATTTGTATACTCACTAAGAAACGAGAGACGGTAGAGAAGGTTATGTGAATTTCTCTGTATTCTTTTTACTTTCTCTACTACGTATAGTAAGTAGGGGAAGTATTGTATTCCACCCAAAAATTCGATACCGAGATATCACCGGAAATACATGTTTTGAGACCCCCTGAATCCAGAAAAAGCATTTTTGGAAACATGTCCGTGTGTCTGTCTGTGAACAGCATAACTCAGAAACGAACAGTCGGATAAACACCAAACTTGGTATTTAGGTTCAGTATCTTCCAAGGATACGACACGAAGGTTTTCAAGAAAATCCCCCCACCCCAGATTACCCTTTACATGGAAGATTTTTCGAAAATTTTAATTTTCTCAGTAATGGCTTTAACGATTTTTGATAAAATATCATATGTTTAAGATATTTTTATGTCAAATAAAATGTATATCTTGAATTTCCTGGGAATATCTCCAAAGTATTCTTCATTGTGAACGACTTTTGCATAACTGGTAAACCATAAGAGATAGACAAAATTTTACTACACAAAAATGTAGATCGCGTTAAAATACACAATTTATGTCATATACATTTTTTTTGTTGAGTGAACCATTTTGGAGATATTACTTGTTATTCCCTTAAAGTTTTCAATACTTATTTTCTCAAATGGGATTTCGTTATTAATTTTTTTGTCTTGGATATGCAAAGAGTATTAATCTGTGGCAAAGAGAATGGTGTTGCACCTAGCAACCAGCTATTAAGAGATATGTATGTGCTTAAAGGCTACTGTATTTCCAAATTGTCCTTGTAAATATATATTCCCCTTACATCTACAAGAAAATTAGCAATAAGATAGAGTCTGCAAACGTTTATCTCGATTAACATGAAGTAGATGGAGAATAAGCGTTTGTATAAATAGTTTGTACAAGAGTAGAGAAAGTCATGTGAGTGTAACACATCAGATTTTCTTTGGTTTATTTTTGTCACCTGTAACTTGTATCTTAAGTATGCTTGTAGGGTCAGTGGCCCATGCACTTGGTATTTGTGTAATAACTTTAATAATTTGATACCAATAAAGCTACCTTATCTATCTACCTACCTTAAGTAAGTAGAGGAAGTTATTCTACCTAAATATTCAATACCGAGATTTCACCGGAATTATACGTTTTGAAGCTTCTTGAGCCCAAAAAAGCAATTTCAGGAAAAGGACCTATGTGTGTGCGTGCGTCTGCTTGTCTGTCTGTCCTTGCGAACAGCAAAATTAAGAAACAAAGAGTTAGTTAACCAAAGTTGGTGTTTAAGTTCAGTGTTTTGTTTTCCTGAGTTTGCAAAGGCGGTGATACAATTGGATGAAATGAATGCTCAAATGATTCAAAGGTTCATGGAAATGAGAAGTGCCGAACATTTTTCTTGTCATAATAAACCAAAACCTAAAAAAATATGATGTGTTACACTCACATGACTTTTTCTACTCTTGTACAAACTATTTTTACAAACGCTTATTCTCCATATGCTTCATGTTAATGGAGATATCGAGATGTCAATCTTATTGGTAATTTTCTTGTAGATGCAAGGGGAATATGGTAGGTTTTAAGCGATAGTCAAATCTTTTAAGCGCTGCTTGCTATGTGGCGCATTCCATTCTCTTTGCTTGTCCAGGACAACAAAAATGAATAACGAATTTGAGAAAAAGTATAAATATTGGAAAATATAAGGGAATAACAAGGAATATCTCTAAAACTGTTCACTCAACAAAAAAAATGTATATGACATAAATTGTGTATTTTAACGCGATCTGCATTTTTGTGCAGTAAAAGTTTGTCTATCTCTTATGGTTTACCAGTTATGCAAAAGTCGTTTACAATGAAGAACACCTTTGGAGACATTCCCAGAAAATTCAAGATATACATTTCATTTGTCATGAAAATACCTTAAACTTATGATATTTTAATCAAAATCGTTAGAGCCACTTTTTAGAAAATTAAAATTTTCGAAAAATGTTCCATGTAAAGGGTACTCTGGGGTGGGGGGATTTTCTTGAAAACCTTCGTGTCGCATCTCTGGAAGATCCTGAACATAAATACCAAGTTTGGTGTTTATCCGATTGTTCGTTTCTGAGTTATGCTGTTCACAGGCACACAGACACACACACACACACACAAACACACACACGGACATGTTTCCAAAAATGCTTTATTTGGATTCAGGGGGTCTCAAAACATGTATTTCCGGTGAAATCTCGGTATAGAATTTTTGGATGGAATACAATACTTCCCCTACTTACTGTACGTAGTAGAGAAAGTAAAAACACACCCCAACGGGAATTCGAATCGAGTAAATACATCGTACAAGCCACTCGGAATTATAGATTTATGCTGAAAATTATTGTACACCTAAACAACTTTAATAATGCTAAAATAAGGCTGACGATAATAATGTTCATTTACTGTGCTTATAATATCGATGACACGACAGCCAGAATTAGCACACATGTTTCTCGATCTCTCATCACATTCACTCTAAACTGCTGTTGCAGCACACAAATTTGTTGTTGACGTAGAGTTAAACATCTCGGTGACTTGGACGTTTTTCAGACCCACCACATTCTTTTAAAAAACTGAGATGACAGAATGAGGCCACTGGCTGCATCTAGTGGCGGTCTATTCCGAATTTAATTTCACTAAACCCACCTAGTTCACAAGAAGCATTGCTCTTGGCGTTCAACTATCACTCCTAATTTTTTCGGGCCAGTTTTTTCTCTGGCCAAAGTTCCATCATCACTCTCATTTCCAGACTCCCGAGTGGAATTGGATACAAAATGTGACTGCATTGCATTTACACACAGCAAATCAGTACGCTCCGCTGCGAAGAACAATGTACCTTTCTCTCCGCAACTAGATCAATAATCCGGTCAGAAATCATTAGCTTCATTAACACTAAATGTAAATAACCTAAAATCAATAACAGTAATGGTGCTAATAACGAATGCAATAAATCCCACCATCGGAATCATCATTCGTATTTAATTTTGTATCCAGAACGATAAAACACCTAGACAGTCATTTGTTTAGCGAGCGTATCTCTAACAAAAACATTTGACAGGGCTTATTTATGACCCAGAACCACTCGACGTTCAGCTAAAACGGAAAGCACAACCAAACGAGGTTCGTTATCGTACTCTTCAGCACTTCATTCATTCTGCAGAATAAAGGCGCCTACGGGTGACTGCACACAGTAGTTAAAATGATATAAATTAGGGATAACGAACAAACTCAGAGAATGCAAGACCAGCTGCTCCGGGTAGCAGCCTCATAGCTGGTTTTCGAGTGGATGTTTGGAAAGTATTTGCTAAGAAACTGCATTGCATATTATACCCTCCACGTATCTCTTAATTTCAGTGGCGTGTTTTATATGGCATACGGTAATGTTTTATAATGAAACCCATGTGACCACGCAGCTAAAATAATAATTTGGTATATATCGCGACCCCTATTAGTTACATTTACAATTAGAAATTATATGCAGAAGGAACTGAAACAGCAACACCTTCACGGTAAACTTTTGTGCTTGAACCTTGTATTATGCTCTCTGTTCTTCACTCTATACTTGAAAACGACACTCTGAAGTACTCCTCAACTCTAGTTTATATTGGTGTATGGTGTTCATTGTAGTGAGAACTTCACGTGAGTTCACGAAGAGAAGGTGGTAGTATTAACACAGAGTAACCGGTATATATACATATGTATATATACCGGTTGAGTCTTCTCAGCCTGCGGATTGAGAAGTTATGTAGTCCCGTCGTTGTACAGGCTATGCCGTAAACACTGTGCACTGTATCGCGTCGTATCAGTTTCGGCCGAAATAACTGCTTTTGCACCGCTACACGTGCAGTGACTTCCATTCATAATGCCACAGTGTGCGCGTTGGACTTCAGTGGTGACGGTCCAAGGTTCAAATACTGCCACTTGTAAGTACTTTTTATGTTTAGTAAATTTAACGAGAACTGGTAGTTTGTCATGGAAGGGTCGTTTTACTTAATTAGTTTAATTATGTAAATTTCATTAAAACACAAATTGTTACTTGCTGGAATATGCTTTAATGAACATCATAAATAAATGCAAGATATGAATTAAAAAACTCATTTATTTACAGGCCTCATTTATTCTGACCTTCACCATGATTTTCCAGCATGTTAACCATTGCGCTAGTAGAGCACGTTAACAAGTACCACCGTAACCCTAATCAGCGGGCTGTTGAATGCGGTGTCAGTACCTGCATTTCGCATTCTGTAAAATGAAGGGCTGCCTGGTTACCAATCCGCAGAATGAGAAGACTCACGCGGTTAGAACATTTAAGTTGAGACTATACGATATCTCCAAAACTAAGCGTCGTAGGAAAAAATGCCTGGAATAAAAGTTGATTGATATCATGGGTGAAAGTAGGTGCTATTAGTCGTGTTTTGTTTGGAGGACGTGATGATCATCATAGGGTAAATTTAATTTTTTTTAAATGGGAGCCTACCTTTTTTATGTTGTTTTCTCGCTCCTCATAACAAATAAAACACCATTTGTATAAAGCACCTTGCAATCTTGTTCATACACCAAAATAAACAACAACAAAAATTCTGAATGGCTGTGTACGAAGTGAGCAATAAATGGTTGCCATGGATGATCGTTTGAGGACCAAGTTACGTTTCGTGATTGGGAACCCACATTTTTTATTTAGTTTCCTTATTCCTCATCATAAAATAAACAGTTTTTTATAAATCATTTTCTAATGAGAAAACAACATACAAAAAGTAGGTTCCCATTTAAAAGAATTAAATAATATAATAATAATTGACCCAAATTGTTTGGAGGACGTTATGACGTTCATAACTTCCTCCAAACAAAACATGACTAATGGCACTTACTTTCCCCCATAATGTCAAGCAACTTTCATTAAAGACATTTCTTTGTACAACGCTTAGTTTTGGAGATACTGTACAGTCTCAACTTAAAGGGTCCATTCTGTATATAGTTAACAACGCTGTCAATTGCCAGGATCACATCAGCGCCGACGCTGTGCCGGAATTTCGTCCCACAGGAGTTTCTTTACAATTAGTGAATCTACTGGCATGGCGCTGTCGCTTTTAAGCGCACTAAAAATCACCGGTCTGGGTGGGGTTTCAACCGGTGACCTTGCGATCAGAAGGCCAGCGTTTAACCAATTGAGTAATGATGGATGTTCCTTCCACGTAGATATCGAATGTGAATAAGTGATATTCGCTAAACTTTATTCGTAGATTTTCATTTCTAAGTATTTAAATCAACTATTATTCTTCGTTATTCTTGAGGAAAGATCAACGTACAAGAATCTCGAGCAAAGCAAAATGTTATACCATTTATGGTTGCTGTATTTTTACTTTTCTTAATAATCTCTCACAACCTCCAAGGTTTTACCCATTAATATAAGCGTTAAAATTCATTTACTATTTCATTTTTACAATATAAGTTTATCAACATATCTATTAGTTCGTGAATGGGTTCCAATTTCCTTTCTTCCTATGCCGTGTTTCGATGGAACAGTCCACTTTCTAAATAGGTTTTCTGTTTGACTCAATCATAAAATGTTGTCATAGTCACTGTAAATCTCAGATTATCCTTTGAAAAGTAATATAGATAAAGTAAGCTGAAAGTATCCTTTTTGCAGACATTTTCCTTGAGATGCTCCATAGAAAATACTCCCCTTATATCAAATCTGGTAATGGGCACAAAGGTTTAGAGAGTATACGGCCGTTCTGCTGCTGATGTGAGACAGGGTTTAATTAGAGATATGCCATATGGCACCACACCATTAGGAATTTCTTTGTAGAAGTTCGATGTTTTTGTGCTTATCTGGGTTTACAGTTTCTTGGAAGAAAATTGGTCCTACAATCCTAGTGCTGGATATTGCACATCACACTCCAAATTTTTTCTGGACGGTATGACTCCGATTCAGAGGAGGGTTTTTATGACCATATACTTGAATATACTCAGCCTGAGAGATGAATCCATACTTAATCTAGAAGTTTATTCTTAATATTTCTGGCACCCTTTTCATAAATTTGAGGAATCGCTTGAATAATATCAGAACTGCTTTTTGTTTCCCTTGGATCTTTCAGCTAGCTTCTTTACTGGCTACCTATCTCTCGCGACAGTCTGTTTGCATAAACTAAAATGGATTGTTTTTGTCAATTATATTGGTATATTTGCAATGTAAGGGTGATAACTAAGCGGCGGATCAGAGGGACAGTTTTTATGAGGTTTTACTGCATACCACTCCATTTGCGAAGAGGAACATCATGTCAAATGCGGTATATTTCTTTACCGAACGTTTTTACCCACGGGACAAGTGCCAAGACATTATGCTCTCTGGAAATCATGGGCCAGGTCATTCTAATCCACCCTCTAGCGATAACCTTTTTATTGTGTCAGATAGGAAACTAAAATTATATGTTTCTTCATTAATTCGGTGCACTCTTGGTAACTTAGGCACAATGGTGTAAATAATTCCACATTAACATGTTTTTGCTTTTCAAAATAAAACCTGTATTCTCTTAAAAATCTAATTATTTAACAATATATCCCCCACAGGCTCACCAAAATAAACATTGAGTTTTAGCTCATTCTAGCTCTTATTAGAAACATTTTACAACAAAAATTTAAATATACAATCAATCACATGATGGGTAGCAAGCTTATTATAATAATAAAGCTATAAAATGATCCAGAATTTCCTCAGTGTTTTGTTGAGAATATTTTTATCTATACCATAACGTTAAGGTATATGTAACTAGGTATTCGAAGTAAAATAACATTGAGATTGAAGTTCATATAATGTCTCAAATTTAAAAGCGAAGAAAAAGAAAGCTAAAGATTTGGTTTCATAGTAGTAATACACAAATGAGCTCAGGTATTAAGGATATTTTGACTGATGAGAAAAAACAGAGAATTCACATAATAATACTCCTCACACCCTAAATTACTAATTTTGACAAAATAGATATATGAAATTTTTACCAAAAATTGCAATCATTTTTCCTCGGGCTCACCTAAAATTGAAATATGCCACTGAAACACTCTGTATACCCTATTCATTCTTACGTTTAGTGCACGCTCTATACAGTATAGTTTAAATGCGGGATACTCACGTATGCACCGTGAAGGGGTGACATGCTCCAAATAGGTGCTCCTGGTCTGCAGATGTCTCGAGTTATTGGACCTTGAGGAATGGAATGACTGCAATGACCCTCGTCTCCTATTGCTGTTGTTGGAACAACTGCTGGACTGCAACAAGAAGGGGGCTACATTTGGACTTTTGTAAGTGGTTTGCCACTTTAGAAAATATCTTACAAAATGTGAGTGTAACATTCAGATGACTTTCATTACTCACTGTTCTACAAAATATTCTTACAAAAGCTTACACTTCTATCTACTTCTTTTTAATCGAGATAAGCGTTTGTAGGAATGCTTTTATTACACATTTCGTTGTAGGTGCAAAAGGGATAAAGAAGGTTGAAGCAAAGATCACGTCTTAAAAGCGAGTTGCTATGTGATGCCTTTGAAAGTTCATACTTTTTGCATGGCTTCGGGAGAAACAAATGAACAGTGGTCTAGTACTTTAATAAAAAGTTAAGCATTGGGAAGTGCAAACCCAGAGCAATGAATATCTCGGAAATGCTTAATGTAAATAAAAAGACATTTGTTAGATATAAACTGTATGTTTTAACGAGATATTCTGTTTTTTGTGTTAAGTTTTTGTCTGTTTCTTATGGTTTACCGGTTATAACAAAACTTATTCAGAATGAAGCGAATTTCACAGGCTACTCGCAGAAAATTGAAGATATACATCTTTTTGGTGGCAGTTATACTAAACATGTGGTATTCTAATAAAAACATTAGATAAAATAAAAAATGTAATATTTTCCATGTGTAAGGCATGTAGTTTGGAATAGGAGTATCCTCTTAAAAAGCTTCGTGTCTTATCTTCGGAAGATGCTAATTTAAGTTCGAAGTTTGGTACTGATATGACATTTCGGTTTTGAGTTATTCTGTTCACAGAGAGACCTCTTTCTAAAAAATGTCTCTTCTGGATTCAGGGGGACCTTAAAACATGTGTTTCCCTTGAAATCTCGATATCGAATTTTTTGGTGCAATTCAAACTTCCTTTACTTATTCTTGCTAGGTAATAGGGAAGGTAAAGATGCATGAAAATTGCTTTAGATTCTTGTGGAAAGAAGTGCTCTGTAGTCGAGTGGTCAGCATTCTCACTTCTCATCCTGGAGTTCCAGGTTGGGGAGTGGGAAACTTGAACACTAAGTGATTGTTTATGAGAAGAGGGATGCAAAGTTGTTTAAAAGATAAATTTTAGATTTAGCTTCCATAAAATGTCTCTATTTTTGCTGCCCTGAGGTTTTAATTTTTCAGCCTTAAATGGAATAATGGATTTATTAATATTACGTTTTTGACTTTATTTGTTACTTGCCAAGGTGTTTTACATTTATTTTGAGAATTGTCAACTATCGTAAGTTATGATTTAGCTTAGCTTTATCTGTTTTGATTACATAATTTCTTATGAGGGAAAGATATTGTTGTTTATCGGTATCAGAACTAGTTTGTTTATAATATAAGTTATATCCTGGTATGAGCATAATTTTTATAGTTGATAATTTACTTGTAATATTTTATTACAGTTTCTGCCAATGCTTTTGTACTACATCCTAAGATACACATTAAATAATTTAAAAAAAAACGCATTTAAAAATATCTCAAAACATATGTCAGCACAGAATTAGATAACATATCTTTCCAATTAACCTGACTCATATTCAGAATAAAATTATAAACTTTGTATTCAGTAAACGTCCTGTATTTTACATATCTTCTGTTGATTAATAACTGTTTATTAGGACAATTTACAGAAAAATGAGAGCAGAATAGTCAGACTATAAAAATAATTTCAACATTTATGAGCCATGTTCTGCAGGGATATTTGAGACAATATTATCTAAATACTCATTAGCACTTATTGGTTTATTATTATGACAACTAAAACGAAATTGCTAAAGTAAGTTATTAAAATATAAGACATCTTTATTTTTAATTATGTCAAATTAGAATTAGTATCGCCTCCAGCAATTATTTTACGACTATACCACTGTGTTAAACAACTTAGGAGGCTCTTCAAACATGGTAAAAATATACTTAGTCTGCATCTACCGCGCTAGATATTTATTTTACGCTTATATTGTACCCTAATAAAGACAAACTTCAAATTGCATATCAAAACATAATGTTTACACGTTTTTACAACTAATATCTTCCCTTCCAAAATAGAGTTCTACCACTTTATAATCTGGCCTTGTATAACCTGTAATTATTTTATATTCAGTTAATTTGCGTATTCAATGCTATCATTATTTAAACGGTGTTCGGAAATACATATGAAATGATAAAATTTCTTATTTAAGAACATTTAGAATACTTCGTTTTCCTTAAAAATCTTGAATGTTCAACAATACTAATTGTAAACATAGAATAGAACATATATTCATTGTTGCTTTTTGCTGTTGGTTTTATCTGAGATCATTTACCGAGTATAAAATCGACGAACTAGAACATTTTCTGGCCAAGTACCAGGATCAAAAGTTTTGTCAATATTTCGTCCAAAAACGCCAATTTTAAGTGAAGAGTGCACTAGAGGATGTTTGGAATTGAACTGTTCACAACAAACCTCAGGGAAAAAAGCTTTTAAGTAGTTCGATAACTCTTCCGAAGCTATTTTTAGAGAAAACCAATGTAAAGAAACAGCTTTAGGTATGGATTTTAAAGCAATGCGAAGGTAAAATTTGGTGAAAACTGCTAACAGTTTCGATTTTTTGGTGTATATTTATTATACTTATAACTTATATACATTTTTGTACTCATACATATATACAACTGTTTTTAATATAAAAACTTTAAAGCTGCAAATGGCAATTTAATTGGTACTACACTATTTAGGTAAAACATCGCATTAAACTTTAAATTCCATTTTTCTAAATTTCTTTTTAGTTTCTCTACCACGTACATAGTAGGTAGTGAAGGTATTGAATTCCACCCAAAATTCGATACCGAGATTTCACCGAAAATGCATGTTTTGAGATCCCTGAATAAAAAAGAGCATTTTAAGAAAAAGCTCCACGTGTTTGTGTGTGTGTGTGTGTGTGTGTGCGCGTGTGTTTGTTTGTCTGTCTGTCTATGTGTGTGTGTGTGAACAGCATAGCTCAACAACGAAAAGCCGAATAAATACCAAACTCCATATTGGGTTCAGTAGGTATGTTCCAATTATGTGACACGAAAATTTTCAAGAAAATCCCCCACCCCAACTACCAGGATCAGCCATGTGTAAGTTGAATAATGGATGGCAATAAGTTGTAATTATTATGAATTGTTATTGTAAAATAGTTTGTAATTGGATTTAATTTTAATTTTATGGAGATTTTTCGAATAATTTATAGTTTTATAACATATACACATCACCCGTCCGTTTATATGAGAGATTTTTTTAAGCTTTTGATTCTTTAAATAAATGGCTTTAAGGATTTTGATTAAAATACCATGCATGAAAGATATTTACATGAAAAATAAAAGTATACATTGAATTTTCTGGGAATAGCCTGTGAAGTCCTCTTCATTCGGAAGGAATTTTATATAATCTTGTATAACTGGTAAACGTTAGGTGATAGACAAAAACGTACTGCTCTAAGAATGTAGATCTGTTTAAAGCACACAGTTTATTTCAAATAAACTTATTTGTGGTATAAGCCATTTCTGAGATATCCGGTGTTAAACGTTCGAATTATTCATTACTTCGTCATTTTCTTAAAGTCAAGATTCAGCTGTTTATCGCAATTGCATGGAAACAGAATGGAATTTTAAGGCCAGCGTATAGCGTACAGTTCTAAAACATTTAAGTATTCCTATTCCCTTTGTATCTACAACTGTGCAATGCAGTTATTTCCGGAAACGTTTATTTCGATTAAAATGAAATATATAGGAAAATAAACTTTAGTAATAATAATTTGTATACCCACTAAAACGGTAGAGGTTAGGGAAAGTCATGTGAATGTAACATCACATTTTTCTCAGCATTTTTCGCTTTTCAAAATGTTTCTTGAACTACATTTTATAGCTTATTAGCTTGAAATTTTCAGGAATGCTTCAGAAATTATGGATTTAAAAATTGTTGGGCTCTAGTTCAAAAATGAAATAGTTTAGCTGAAATTAATTATTTTCCATACTTCAAATTAAAAGAGTTGAACAGTTCAATAACATGTGAACAAAGGTATTGTTTTTTCTTAAATTGATTAAAATTAAGAAATCCCTGCACCGCAATTACTTTATATTATGATGCTAAGCTCAAATTAAAAATTAGGGAGCGATGCATAAACTGTGGGGTCCAAGGAGCATTTCATGTTATCACATCAAAACGTGATTAAATATGAATAAAAATACTCATAATACTTTAACAACGATTTGACATAATTGTTAATATTTTGTGTGCGATAAATATTTTATGTTCTGAGTATATGTAAAATCTCAAAGCAATCAGAACACTGCGGATTTTTTTATTTTCAGGGATACATTGCCTTAAGTTAAATTTGATCGAAATGGACTATGTGCAAAGTCCTTAACGACTTAATGTGTTTACTTTCTCCCAACTAAAGGTCACTTTGTGAATCACTAGAGTCTTCTGCAGCGGGTTTAAGACTATTTTGAGCATAACGGTCTTTTCTACAGTTTCCACATTATCATCATCTCATTCACGTCCTTTTCAAATAATGTATTTTCAGAAATTAGTTCTTGTTTTTTTGTACCCTCTTGTTTGCCTCGTTATTGACTTAATGATGTCACTGTTTCAACAGATGAAGTAATAGCTTGAAGATTATTCTTAAGACATTCCACTTGATGTAACACAAATCCTACTTTGCTTTTTAAGGCACTCAAAACTCTGTGGTTCTGCTGTAGAACAAGTTTAACCAGTTTAATATTGTGACGCAACGGCTATGGCCAAAGGTTATCGGGAGGTAGGCGCCAGGTGTTGAATAAACAACAATAACGGCCTTTCGCCAGCGTAAACACTGAGCTCATTATCAGCAGACAACTGAAGCTCTTGGAAGATTGTCCTCCCATCTCCAGAAAGTGTGTCGAAATAGTTCTAAAACTTTCGAGAACCTTGCGGAAAGATTCCATATCCTATATAAGCAAGCGCTCTAGCTAGAGCAGTCAGTACGAGTCGCGTGAGTCGAGAACTGCTGAGTGAGTCGACGAGCGAGCTAGCGGCTGCGTCTCTGAGCGTCATCAAGAGCAAAAACTAAATTGAATTTTATTTATGAACGCTCTTTAATTGCTGCGGTCCTTAGCGTCACATTCTATTTTGGGCGTGAAAGATCGGCAATTTTGTTCAGAGGCCTCTTCATCAGGCTTGAGGTTCTTTTACGTACCGTAAATCTAGGACATGGGACCACTGCTTTACTTTCCTTCCGAAGGAAGCCATGCTAAGGATTTTACGGCCGAAAAAATCCATCGCCCTCCACCAAGTTTGAAGCCGCAACCTCGAGAACTAGAGGTAACCACTACACCACGGGTTGGTGACGGCTGTTGTGACGTGCAGCGAGTGCTACTGCGGAGCGACGGGTTGTGGAACTCTTGTGTCGACTCCCGAGTGAAGTGAACCGTCAGCGTGAAGAAGCTACGTCACGAAGTGAAGTAACAGAGAATTGAACTAGTTCACATTAGTGAAGTAACATTGGTAAAGTGAAGTTCCAGTGAAGGTGAAGTACATAAAAACGAAACAGTGGGGGATAAAAAGGAAACAGTGACACTGAAAACTGAGAAAAGTGACAATTGAAAAACTGGACAAAGTCACAATATTTATTCAATAGCTCTGTCAAGACCATTAAAAACTGTATCCAGATCATTGCCTGTAAGATCGCTACAGCACTTAATAGTTATTTTCTAAGATTGCAATATTCAACACTTTTGCACTGTCAGAAGTTATACATTAACCACACTTCTGTTACATCGCTTACATGTACCTCCGCCAACACTGCATGAACTTCCCCCGTCCTTAACCATGAGGTGGGTGTAGCAAGCAAGTGATGTGTACAAAGGTAAAGGTAGATACGGACGAACCGAGGGGCCCCCGCAACCGGGTCAGAGCATCGTAAGTAGGCCACAACAGCCATTTTTGCTTCAACGTGAACCCGCGAGGAGGACGAAGGGGAGTGACCCGAAGGGCGACCAGATTCGGATGATGACGGGCGCAAGCATGGTGGGGGTCACTAACGTTTCCAGATCGAACGCATCCGATGCCGCCCGGCCCAACCACAAGCCACCGAATCCCCGGCTGTCCCCCGGAGCGGGCCTACTCGGAGGCGAGACCTGAGCAGTCCCACAACGATGCCAGGGAAGAGACTTCTACAGAGCACAGAGCCGCAACCCGCCGAACACCGTCACCTGGTCCTACAACCCTGAAACAGATGATAAGGAAGACAAACGGTACAGAAAATGAGAGGCAGGAGAATCGTGGTAAAAGATGAACCACCCCAATATTCGCCTGCGGAACCAGGAAAAACCCATGGCTCAGAGTGCACCATCACCGGGGATGGAACTCGGGACCTCTCAAATGCAAGTCGCACACGTTACCGCGACGCCACCTCGGTAACAATGTGTATGAGTTGAAGCTCAACTCCCAATACCCACTCAATGATACTTAATATCTCACTGTACCGTTAAAGTGTTGGAGGATGTACGGACTCAGCGAATATCACAGAAATGGTTAATGCAACGACTTGCATTGTAGATTAATTTTAAACCTATTCTTTTCCTGTAGTAGGATTCTGTATCTTGCATGGTTTACCGGTATCTGCAATTCGATAAAAATACTTCACAGGCTGTTGGCAGAAAATTCAGGATAATGATCATATTCTTAAATTATTTTAATCTAAATCGTTACTAATTTTTGAAAAAAGTGTAAAAATAACTAACATTTTTGTATATAATATGTATACATATATTTAGCGTGATCTGAGGAGGAATTTCCTGAACATTTTCAGTTTTTATCTTTAGAATGCACTTGATATTAATGCGAAAGTTGATATTTCTAAGGCAAAATTTTCGTGTTCATGCTATTCCCTCTCTCGTGCGCGCGGAAATGGGGACACGAAGTAGGGAGAACCATTTCTTAAAACTTTTTTTTTCATTACGAAATTCAAGAGCCTGCAGTGAAATCTAGTTACCACATTTTCAAAAGGAAGGTTATATTTCCTCTAATAAAGGCAGGCAGTTAAAAAAAATTAAAAGAAAGGACATAAGCATAAATAAGACCTACATCTTGTAGTATTTGTTGATTTGAAACTTAACGTGATTTCTTTTTCAAAATTGTCTAATAAAATATGTATTGTGACATATTTCATATACTTTACTGCCACTCTTAAATAGTATGTCCCTCTTTCGTAATTATATTCTGTGTGCTCCAGTTAGCCGAATCTACATTGTCCTTATTATGAAATACCAAGAAGGTTAAATAAAACATTGCGATATTTGGTATGTTTTTTTTTTCAAGCGTTTGCATTTTAGGTCGTCTTTAAAGATAAAAATAATTGAACGAAGGGAAACAAAAGGCAATGGCCGATTAAAACATCGTGATGCTCTCTTTTTATGCACTCGTGTAGTCCAATTACTCTGACCGGAAATTTGATTTGTTTTTATATGTTACCTTGTGGTTCAATATTTTTATGAATGGACAAAAGAATACGCTTTACTCGTTTGACTGTACGGTTTCAAAGCTTACCAAATGAGGCAGGCAATTTCTTCCTCTGATGCTGTTTGTATAAAATAAAATAAATGTTGTTACATTCTGCCCAAAACTGTCGATTTTTGTTGTTTGTAATCACAACACGCATTTATTTTGGCTTTTGCAACATTACAAAAAATGTTTTCATATCCCATATTGGTTATTTAGCTCTTACGCCGCTATCACGAGCTGTATGTTGATGGTTTTGATAAACAGCACGGATTTTCACAAATGTTATCCGCCGTACACCAATACGAATGTAAAGGACATTCTTTTCGAAATACATTTTATTTTTGAGATTTATGGTGAATTTCATTACGTACAAATTGAAATATTTTTCTGTTCAGCTTTTTCAGTTTTATTTTTCCTTATTGCGTAGCTAAGTAAGGTCCAATATTTCATTACAAATTCGCATACATACCTCATACATTATAGAATTCATTAAATGCGATCATTGTGTCCAGGATTACGTTATTCGTTTTAAAGATTTATCTACAAATGATTTCAAATTAACAATAAGTGCTCCGTCACGTACGATATAGGAAAACCATGTATAAATATTTATTGGAAGTACGGAGGAATAAATTCAGAAATCGCAATGACGAGCTCTTGTGTAGGAAAATACCACATAAAAGTTTGAAAAAAAAATATTATGCGATAAAACACATAATGTGATACTTCCATACGGCTTTCTATACCAACAAAAATTCACAAATATCCGTTATATATAATAGTACTCAACCGAGCGGCATGGCTCAGGCGGTAACGTCTGTGGCCTGCATATGGGAGATCATGGTTTCGGTTCCCGCGGCCAACCTTCATGATCCATGGGATTTTTCTGGGTTTCTCCGAGTCGTTAGGCAAATGCTGAGAAGAATTACTCCCAGATTTTCTGTCCCTCCATTTCACCTCCATTCTCATTTCACTTCACGTTTCATCTGCTTGTTCTCTCTTAGGGTTTCAAGCGTTGGCGGGAGGTCTCGGCGTGGGTATGGCAGGGGAAAAGGATGCTTTGAACAAATTTTCGTTCTCCGGAATGGGGTGGTCTCCGGGTCCGGGACCTTCAGGGGAGGTGTAAGCTCACACGGGGGGGGGAGCCGGCTGCACCAGCTGCCATCCGGGGAGTTTAAAAATGTGTAAACGGCAAGGGTTCTGTCCTCTGTCTGTAGTGCCTTCTGGTCCGGCCGTTGTCTGTCTCCTCTCACCTCATCACTCTCTCCCGGGGTCATACAGTCAGGGATCTAGGTATAAAAGATGCGTAGGTAGAGGTGCTAAGCCCCCTTCGCTCCTAGTCCTATCCTATTCTATCCTATCCTATAGTAGATATATAAAAAGTGATTCTTCTATCCTCTCTTTACCTTACTGTGTGTTTTAATGATCTCTACATTTTTCTGTAGTAAGGTTCTTTTAAGGTTTCCTTGCAATTTAAAATTATACAAAATCCAATAAAATAAAAGAGCCTTCACAAACTAATACCACACAAGTAAAGTATACAGGATGGACCATTTGTTAAGACTGTACAATATTTCCAAAACTAAGAGTTGTAGAAAAAGGTCTCGATAAAAGTTGCTTGATATTGTGGGGGAAAGAAATGCCATTAGTCCTATTTTGTTTGGAGGACGTTATGGGGCCATTTTAGGGTCAATTTCATTTTTACTTTCTCTACTACATATAGTAAGTAGGGGAATTATTGTATTCCACCCAAAAATTCGATACCGAGATTTCACCGGAAATGCATGTTTTGAGACCCCCTGAATAAAAAAAACATTTTTGGAATCACGTCCGTGTGTGTGTCTGTCTGTGTGTCTGCGAACAGCATAACTCAGAAACGAACAGTCGGATAAACACCAAACTTGGTATTTAGGTTCAGTATCTTCCAGAGATGAGACACAAAGGTTTTCAAGAAAATTCCTCCACCCCAGATTACCCTTTACATGGAACATTTTTCGAAAATTTTAATTTTCTCAAAAATGGCTCTAACGATTTTGATTAAAATATCATATGTTTAATATATTTTTATGACAAACAAAATGTATATCTTGAATTTTCTGGTAATGTCTCCAAAAGTATTCTTCATTGTGAACGACTTTTGCATAACTGGTAAACCATAAGAGATAGACAAAAGTTTACTACACAAAAAATGTAGATCGCGTTAAAATACACAATTTATGTCATATACATTTTTTTGTTGAGTGAACCGTTTTTGAGATATTGCTTGTTATTCCCTTAAATTTTTCAATACTTATTTTCTCAAATGGGGATTATTCAATTTTTTGTCTTGAATATGCAAAGAGTATTAATCTGCGGGAAAGGGAATGGTGCTGCACCTAGCAACCAGCTATTAAGAGCTATGTATGTGCTTAAAAGCTACTGTGTTTCTATGTTGCCCCTGTAAATATATACTACCCTTACATCTACAAGAAAATTAGCAATAAGATAGAGTCTGCAAATGTTTATCTGGAATAACATCACGTAGATGGAGAATAAGCGTTTGTAAAAATAGTTTGTACAAGAGTAGAGAAAGACATGTGAGTGTAACACATCAGAGTTTTTTAAATGGGAACCTACATTTTCTATGTGCTTTCTCATTAGAATATGGTTTATAAAAAACTGTTTATTTTATTATGAATAAGCAAATAGAATAAAAAATGTTGATTCCTAATTACGAAACTTAGCTTGACCTTCAAATGACCAACCATGGATGGTTAAGCCATTCATTACGCTCTTCGTACTTTATTCAGAACTTTCGTTATTTACGTTGGTGTAAGAACAATTGCAAAGTAATTTATACAAGTGTTGCTGAGTTTTTTTTATGAGAAAACAACATATAAAAGGTAGGTTCCCATTTTAAAAAATCTGATGTGTTACACTCACATGACTTTCTCTACTCTTGTAAAAACTATTTTTACAAACACTTATTCTCCATATGCTTCATGTTAATCGAGATATCGAGATGCCAATCTTATTGGTAATTTTCTTGTAGATGCAAGGGGAATATGGTAGCTTTTAAGCGATAGTCAAATATTTTATCGCTGGTTGCTATGTGGCGCATTCCATTCTCTTTGCATGTCCAGGACATAAAAAAATCTGATGTGTTACACTCACATGACTTTCTCTACTCTTGTAAAAACTATTTTTACAAACACTTATTCTCCATATGCTTCATGTTAATCGAGATATCGAGATGTCAATCTTATTGGTAATTTTCTTGTAGATGCAAGGGGAATATGGTAGCTTTTAAGCGATAGTCAAATATTTTATCGCTGGTTGCTATGTGGCGCATTCCATTCTCTTTGCATGTCCAGGACATAAAAAAATCTGATGTGTTACACTCACATAACTTTCTCTACTCTTGCACAATCTATTTTTACAAACGCCTATTCTCCATATGCTTCATATTAATCGAGATATCGAGATGTCAATCTTATTTGTAATTTTCTTGTAGATGCAAGGGGAATATGGCAGCTTTTAAGCGATAGTCAAATATTTTATCGCTGGTTGCTATGTGGCGCATTCCATTCTCTTTGCATGTGCAGGACATAAAAAAATGAATAACGAATTTGAGAAAAAGTATAAGTATTGGAAAATTTAAGGAAATAACAAGAAATATCTCGAAAACGGTTCACTCAACAAAAAAAATGTATATGACATAAGTTGTGTATTTTAACGCGATCTACATTTTTTGTGTAGTAAAATTTTTTCTATCTCTTATGGTTTACCAGTTATGCAAAAGTCGTTCATAATGAAGAATACTTTTGGAGACATTCCCAGAAATTTCGAGATATACATTTCATTTCTCATGACATTATCTTAAACATATGATATTTTCATCAAAATCGTTAGAGCCATTTTTGAGAAAATTAAAATTTTCGAAAAATGTTCCATGTAAAGGGTAGTCTGGGGTGGGGGGATTTTCTTGAAAATCTTCGTGTCGCATCTCTGGAAGATACTGAACGCAAATACCAAGTTTGGTGTTTATCCGACTGTTAGTTTTTGAGTTATGCTGTTCACAGACACACACACAGACACACACACACACACAGACACACACACACACACAGACACACACACACACAGACACACACACACAGACACACACACGGACATGTTTCCAAAAATGCTTTTTTTGGATTCAGGAGGTCTCAAAACATGTATTTCCGGTGAAATCTCGGTATCGAATTTTTGGGTGGAATGCAATACTTCCCCTACTTACTATACGTAGTAGAGAAAGTAAAAATTAAATTGACCTTAAGATTGCCATGACAACGTCATCCAAATAAAACATGTCTATAGCATTTACTTTTCCCCATAATATCAAGCAACTTTTATTCAAGACTTCTCTTTCTACAACGCTTGGATTTGGAGATATTGTACAGTCTCAACTTAAATGGTCCACCCTGTACATTTTACAAATTAACCTAGGATATTTTAATAAAAATCGTTAATCATTGTTGAGAAATTAAAAAATAATGAACATTTTTCCTTGTAAAGGGTAGTTTGGGGTGGGAGAATTTTCTTGAAAATCTTCGTATCGCATCCTTGGAAGATACTGACCTTAAATACTAAGTTTGGTATTTAACCAAATTAGTTTCCGTGTTATACTGTGCACGCGCGCGCTCACGCACAAACACACACACACACACACACACAAACACAAACACACATACATGGGGATTTTTCTATTTCTTTTTTTAATTCCAGGGGATACGAAAATATTTATTTTTGATGAAATCTCGATATCCAATTTTTGGGTGGAATACAATACTTCCTCTACTGATAGGTGGTGATAATGATCTTAGTAAAATACTGCACCTGATACTATGGTTACATTTACCATTATGACCTTATTCTAAACACAATTTAAGGCTCGGATTTCCTGTGCTCTCCTTATTCGGTTTTTAAGCTAAAATAATTGACTCTGCTCTGGGTCCTGATCCCGCGTTGCTAGCGTGCACAGTGAAACTACCGCATTCTTAACGAAGTTATAGGATAAGGCGGTGCTAATAAATTAATTCCTCTACTAACGCTCGGGTGCCTGTGATAACGCTATTAGGAGCAATTTCGCTCTCTTGCGGTGGTATCCCTAACGTACGAATGGCGATGGGGAGCTATAATAGACATAAATGTGTGGTTTTGTTTTGTGGAATGCAGTTCTTGTTGAAAAATAAAACAAACATTGAAAAAACGCTCTTAGAGCTGGAGAATGGAAGAAAAATGGAATAGTGAACGCTAGTCTCAAATGTTGCTCATTAGCTGTGATTAATTATTGGGCATCTAATAACTGAAATTCGCAAATTGTTTATTTTTATGGCAAAGTAGCAAAACCCACATTTCTGCTTGTGTTATTGGCTTCAATGTGGAGATTCTCTGGCTCTCGACGTTTTTATGTTTCATTCTCTCCCTTTTTCTCCCTTTCAACTCTTTCCCCACCTCATTATATCCTTCTCCATAGTTTTCTCCACACACATTCTCTCTCTCTGTCCTCTCTGTGCAACCTATATGCCATGTGATGTTTCGAAAACCCGTAATTATACTTTTTTTCTGGTTTGTTTTTAAAGCATAAGATATAAGTAAAAGTTTAACAGTATTCATACTTGTGCCTCCTCCTTATGCTTGCAATGCGATTGAAGGTATACTTTTTTTCGTGGTAAGCGGTTTACGTATACAAATACCAGTAAGGATACATTTATATAACTTCTTAAATAGTCATGCTGTGAAAATGCATTATAAAAATGCAAAAATTGTCAGAAAAAGCGATCTTATAACCTTTAGTTAGTAACTGTTTAAAACCTCTGATGTGTTTTACACTCACATAACTTTCTCTACTCTTGTACAAACTATTTTTACAAACGCTTATTCTACATCTACTTCATGTTAATCGAGATGTTAACCATATTGCTAATTTTCTTGTAGATGCAAGGGGAATTGGTAGGCTTTAAGCGATAGTCAAATATTTTAAGAGCTGGTGGCTATGTGGAGTATTCCATTCTCTTTGCATTACCAGGGCAAAAAAATGAATAACGAATTCCCATTTGAGAAAAAGTATGAGTATTGGAAAATTTAAGAGAATAACAAGTAATATCTCGAAAATGGTTCACTGAACAAACAAAAAAAATGTATTTGACATAAATTGTGTATTTTAACGCGATTTACGTTTTTGTGTAGTAAAGTTTTGTCTATCTCTTATGGTTTACCAGTTATACAAAAGTCGTTCACAATGAAGAATACTTTTGGAAACATTCCCAGAAAATTTGAGATATACAATTCATTGGCCATAAAAACGTCTTAAACTTATGGTATTTTATTCAAAATCGTTAGAGCCATTTTTGAGAAAATTAAAAATTTCGAAAAATGTTCCATGTAAAGGGCAATCTGGGGTGGGAGGATTTTCTTGAAAACCTTCGTGTCGCATCTCTGGAAGATACTGAACCTAAATACCAAGTTTGGTGTTTATCCGACTGTTAATTTCTGAGTTATGCTGTTCACAGACAGACACATACACACGGGCATGTTTCCAAAAATACTTCTTTTTTGGATTCAGGAAGCCTCAAAACATGTATTTCTGGTGAAATCTCGGTATCGAATTTTTGGGTGGAATGCAATACTGCCCCTACTTACTATACGTAGTAGAGAAAGTAAAAAAGGGAATAATAAGCGAGATACTTCGATGTTATTATAACCCCACCCCAAAGTAATTAATATACCTCGTAGCCTATTTTATATCTGGCTACAAGGTACGTTATAATCCCAGTTACATAATAATTGGTTTGACCATTCTCGGATGAAAGGCTAACACATACAAACACCTACACACGCGAAGTGCAATGTTCGATACTAACCCCCCAAGATTAGCATCAGTTACTCATCCAAAATTGATAATTACCAGAAAACATTTTGGTTACAGTTTATTATATGCATACATCACTTATATTTCAAGCAAGAAAACAAGAAGCAAGAGAAACTGAATTTATATTACTTTGCGTAGAGCAAGATTATTCAGTATAATCAATAATATAAGTGAAACTGTAACATGATATAATGATATAACTGATATAGTATGATTCTGGTTGACCTCAATGGCTCCTTGAACTAAATTTTTACAGTGAAAAGGAAAAAAATCTGATGTGGTGCACTCACATGGTAGTGTCTTGTACAAACTATTTCTACAAACGCTTATTCTCCATCTAATTCATGTTAATTGAGATAAACATTTGCAGAAACTATCCTATTGACAATTTTCTTGTCGGTGCAAGGGGAATATGGTAAGCTTTAAGCGACAGTCAAATCTTTTAAGCGCTGGTTGTTATGTGGAGCATTCCACTCTCTTTGCATGTCCAGGACATAAAAAAAACGAATAACGAATTCCCATTTCAGAAAAAGTATAAGTATTTTAAAATTTGAAGAAATAAAAAGGAATAAATAAAGGAATATGGTTCACTCCAGAAAAATGTATATGACATGAATTGTGTGTTTTAACGAGATCTACATTTTTCGTGTAGTAAAATTTACGTCTCTTACGGCTTAACAGATATGCGAAAATCATTCAGAATGAAGAGGGCTTTTGGGGACATTCCCAGAAAATTCAAGATATGCATTTCATTTACCATGAAATTATCTTAAACCTATGATATTTTAATCAAAATTCTTCTAGCCATTTTTGAGAAAATCAAAATTTTCGAAAAATATTCCATGTAAAGGGTAGTCTGTGGTGGAGGGATTTACTTGAAAATCTTTGTGTCGCATCCTTGAAAGATATTGAACTCAAATACCAAGTTTGGAATGTATCCGACTTTTCGTTTTTGAATTATGCTGTTCACAGACAGATAGCTACACACACGGACATCTTTCCAAAAATGCTTTATGTGGGTTCAGGCCTCAGGGCGCAGTAGGGAAAGTAAAAAGACATATAAAAGAGCGCCAGTAGAAATATTAATGTCTGAATCTGAACTGGGATAATGACTGAGAAGCACATTTGCTGGGGTCTGCGTTTAATTCGAGGTGATTGGCCACTTGTGCACCGGTGTTATATTCTAATGCTTCCTGGACATGTAGATTGCAGATGGTATGGGTATACTGGTGTATTAAGTTAAACGTCCCAATTCGTGGTGCAGCTGCGAATTTCTGACGAATCATGGTACCTTAATGATTGTATGTACTGCCCTATTTGTATGATTTGGATGCGCTGGATGTGTGTTTTGATAGCGGCTCCCAGACGAGAGCTATATAAGTGAGTAACGGTCGCAGAAGAGAGGTACAGCCTAAGACAAAATAAATGAGCAACAGCCAGAGAGGAGTTCAATTCGGAAAACGTCGGAAGCATTTCGCTGACGCTGCGTTTACAATATACCATTTAATACCAACCTTCTGCCTTCCTTTCAAAGCTATGCGATAAGTAGAGAGATGCCTTTCAGTGCGGCTGTATGCATGGTAGCAGAGCGGTGAAATGAATGCGTCTCCTAATTGGAACAACCTGGGTTCGAATCCTTGATATAAGCATTTTTTTATTATTTAAATTTTAATTTGCTAAAAATACGCAAATGCCGTTTGTTTTCCATGCATAGGATGTCTATTAATTTGAGATATTCATGCATATATACACAAATTACTCTTTTCATTTTCAAAGTAAATGTCATGTTAGCAAGAATTCTAAGTGCATCCTATACTGTTTCCAAGCGATTTTATGGAAACAGTATGGAATTTTAAGGCCAGCGTATAGCCTCCAATTCTTAAACATTTGGCTGTCGTTCTCTTTGTATCTATAACGAAATGTATAATTTATCTATTTCTGCAAAGGTTTATTTGGATTAAAATGTAGTAGATGCAAAAATAAACTTCGTTAAGAATAATTTGTATACCCACTAATAAAGATAGAGGATAGAGAAAGCCAATTGAATGTATCACATCAGATTTTTCATTTAGGACTATAATATTTACTTATTTCTTATTTAATTTGAAAACGAAAAGGAGAGTGTTTACGTTTTCATGTATGAGCATAAAATCAAAGAAGCCTTAGCAATTGGAAATCATATTGAGGTACGCATAATAAAAATTGCGTTTTTCAGAAGAAGAAGAAAAAGAAAACATGCGAATATTCAGTGCCTGGGACTCAATATGAAAGATAACAATAGAACGAGGCTAAAAGCACGCGTTCCGAGACACTACTGTAAACAACTGCGGAAACGATTTGGGCTTAGACAAATATACGTTTTGAGAGTCTGCTCATTTTTTTGTCTTAGGGTGTATAAGCAGAAAACAACGCCGGTGAGAACGCCGGTTGAACACTGGAAAAAGCTTAAAAGCTTGGAGTGTCGGGCTGAAGCTAATGTGGCCATTTTTTTATTTATTTATGGACGCTCTTTAATTGCTGTGGTCCTTAGCGTCCCATTCTACATTGGGCGTGAAAGACCGGCAAGTTTGCTCAGAGGCCTCTTTATCAGATTTGAGGTTCTTTTACGTGCCGTAAATCTTGGACACGGGACTACCGGCTTTACTTCCGTTCCGAAGGAAGCCATGCTAAGGCTTTTTACGCCCGAAAAAATCCGCCGCCCACCACCGGGTTTGAACCTACGACCTTGGGAACTAGAGGCTAGCATGGTAGCAACGACGCGTTTCACATGGGAGTTGCACGTAAGCCTGATGTCGAACATCACTCTAAAGTACTTCTTGAATTTGTGAGGACAACCAGGAGATTGGTTCGCTATGTACAAGTAGAGGAATAGGTTTCATATAAGACTAAAGGAAGAAAGTTTTAGCCTCCCTCTTATGGGTATTGGGTGAAATGCGACAGCTGGCCAGCCAAGGAGCAATCGATCAACTTAATTTTGTAGTGCAGCAATAGCCGTGTGTAAATCGGAATAAGAATAAAGGAGTACTGTGTCGTTAGTATACACGGCTGTGCATATTGGCAGTAAATTTGGAAAATCAGACACGATTGTGTTGAAAAGAAGAGTTGCAACGTTTGACTCTTGTGAAACATCAGCCTCTATAAAGCGTTGCGAAGATCGAATGTCCCAATGTGGACCCCAAACATCGATCCTTGAGGAAGATATTAAGGATTTGTAGCGGGAATGGGGGACATCCAGGTTGATAGCATCCGTGACTCGCATTCGGGAGGTGCCTGGTTCCAATCCCGCATAACGCTTGATCTGAGTGTTTCATGGTTCCCCTCACTTAGCAGGTAGACATAGAGGTGGATATTTCACTACCAGATTCAAAGTTACACCTACGGATTAAAATAAATAGAAATAAGATGGATGGTGCAGGGAGGTGACAATGCAACTAACGTCATTTGTCAGGCATGGCAATGACTACGCTTATTACAAAAAACGCACAGAACATAAGTTTTTCGATTTCAAAAGTGCACCTTCCGTTTAATTCATAGTAAATACGTAAGTAGATGGCACAGGAAAGCAGCTACGTAAATGAGGTCATCTATTTGCAAAGTTACTCAAGCAGTTGGCACTGTATACCAAAAAATCCGCAGAAACAGTGGTGATATGATCTATCAAATACAACAATGTTAATGGGGGGTAACCGAAATATTGTGTTCTCTACGAGCAGAAGCACAAACCAGTCAATTGCCCTGAACATAGAGATACTCGCAGAATCTCTAGGGAATTCGAAACTCTTAACGACTGCGTTTGATTGCTCTCCCAATTCATACCTAATAGGCTTAATCTTGTATTTATACTGATTACAATTACATGCTAAGGTGCTAATCGATCTCCTACACGACTATTTTATTTGTACTGATAACATTGTTCAAATGTATTTATATTGTGTAGTGTTTTATGCTGCATATATTTAAAGATTTTTTCATTTAAAATTAAAATTTAAAACAAATATTACATAATAGTATTATTCAATAGATTTCTGTTTAGTTTTTCTATAACGCACCTAATTGGTAGAGAAAGTATTGCATTCCACCCAAAATTCGATACTGAGATTTTACCAGAAATATATATATTGAGGCTCCCTGAGTTTAAAAAAAAAAGCATTTTAAAAAAAGATCCGTATGAGTGTGTGTATGTATATGTGTCTATGAACAGCATAACTAAACAAAGAAAAGTAGGATAAATAACATACTTGGTATTTTGATTCAGTATCTTCCAAAAAAGGCGACACAAGGATTTTGAAGAAAATCCCCCCACCCCAAGCTACCCTTACATGGAACATTTTTCGAAGTATTTTACTTCCAGAAAATGTCTTTAAAGATTTGATTAAAATATCATATATTATAGATATTTACATTACAAACAAAATGTATATCTTGAAATTTTTGGGAACAGCCTGTGAAGTCCGCTTTATTCAGAAGGAATTTTGTATAATCAGTATAAGCATTATTTGTTTTTTGTATAAGCAGTAAAAGTTAAGCGATGGACGAAAACCTACTACACAAAAATGTAAATAACTTTAAAATACAGAATTTGTTTCAAATAATTTTTATCGCATCAGTCATTTCCAAAGTATCCATTATTAATAGTTAGAATTTTTCCATACTTTGTCATTCTTTTAAAATCCTTTCGATATTCAGTTTTTTTCCGCGATTTCATGCAAAATCATGAAATTTTAAGGCCAGCACATAACATCTAGTTCTTAAACATTTGACTACGCTATTCTCTTTATATCTATAACGAAATGTTTAATGCAGCTATTTCCTGAAAGGTTTATCTCGATTAAAACAAGTAGATAGGAAAAAAAAAACTTTTGTAACAATAATTTGTGTACCCAAAAATAAGCGACAAAGGGCAGAGAAAGCTACGATTACAAATATGAAATCATAATAAGTTTAGAAGAAATTAACTACCTTATTTAGACATCTACAGTAAATAAAGTAAAATGAGTTTTATTTACGGACGCACTTTAACTACTATGGTTTTAGCGTCCCATTCTATACTGGGCGTGAAAGACTGGGCGTTTTGCTCAGAGGCCTCTTTATCAGACTTGAGGTTCCTTTACGTGCCGTAAATCCACGTCATGGGACTACCGGTCTTACTTCCCTTCCGAAGTAAGCCATGCTAAGGATTTTTACCTCCGAAAAATCCATCGTCCTCCTCGGGCTTTGAAACGGCAACTTCGGGAAGCAGAGACTAGCATGGTTTCCCTAGACCATGGAGGACGATTGACACCTAGTGGCTAAGTTCTAGAAAATCAAACGTGACAGATGCACATACTTCCTACATACCGAGAGAGAGAGAAAGAGAGAGAGAGAGAGAGAGAGCGCTTGAGACTTGTAGCTTATGAAGGTATGATACTGGTTATATTAAAGACTGGCTCATGCAACAATTTTTGAAGGCTAAAGAAGCAAATGAGCGAGGATTTGCATAACAAATGTCCTCGTCTTTCTGTTCTAACAATAAGAGGAGAATATATGTTTGTCTTCATATAGAAACAGATGAAACAATAGGGTTTGGAACAGTCATAAAAGTAGAATAAAGCTTAAAATTCCAGAGCACAGAATGTTTGTAAAATACGTGTTGAATGCTTATGATTTTAGTAGGCAACATCTCCAAGTGAACTTCTGCACTCTATCTTTAACATATTCCAAAATACTACCAGGAATCATCACAACATAACGAGGCATTTCTTAAAGGTATTTGTTTTGTGCCGAGCAGGAAAGCTTTGATTGGAACTATAGAATTGGTTGAACTATGGTGCTTTATATATATATATATATATATATATATATATATATATAAAGCGCATATATATGTATGTGTGTGTGTTTTACGCTGCGGCTATAGCCAAAGGTTATTGGAGTTTGGCGCCGGGTTGTCGAGTAATCAACGATAACTGCTGCTCGCCAACGTAAACACCGGGTTCGTCATCAGCAGGTAACTAGGACCTTCTGGATGTTTCTTCTCCCCCTCTTAGGAAGTATGTCGAAATGGTTCTAGAACGTTCAAGAACCTTGTAGAAAGATTTCACTACCCTCATAAGCGAGCCTTCTTGCGAGAGCAGTTAGTGGGAGTCGAGTGAGTCGAGAGTTGTTGAGTGAGTCAGTGAAGCGAGCAGGCGAGCTAGCGAATCGTCTCTGGTACGGCATCAAGAGCGATTTTCCAGCCGGTTGTTGACGCTGTTGCGAGTGCAGCGAGTGCTACTGGGGAATGACAGGTTGTAGAGGTTTTGTGTTCGACTTCCGAGTGAAGTGAACTCGCAGTGAAGGTGAACTACATAAAAAGAAACGGTCACAGTGAGAAAAATGAAGTTAAAAATAAAACTGAACAATATATATTAAGCTGATACATTCAAATATAAAGTATCGTTTTAAACTGTGATGTTCAACATACAATTTTTATCTTGAAGTTATTGTATTATAAATATGATTATTTACTCAAAATAAATAAACATTGCAAGAAATATTTTTTGTTACAGCTTGTTATATGCATATAACAGCTGAAACAACCGGCGTTTCCTGGGGCTTTCACGGGTTTGGAAAAACAAAGAAATTAACATTAAGTTTCAATTACTTGTTTATCTATAGTTAAACGAATTAAACCAATTACAGTATAGCTGATATTTAATATTTTTTCATCTCCCTTTCAACACAAAGGAAACTTTCATGATGTCTAAAAATTTCTTCCTCGGAACATTTGTCCGCGGTACACAAATTAAGGAGCGTCAAGGGAACATCATTTTGTCCCTTCATTAGTAAAAGAACTGAGAAGACAGGATCATACTGTCCTCCTCAGAAGATTTTTGTTCCTTTCCCGTTAGGAGTTCGTTTTGTGTTAAAAGACCTAAACAGGAATGAAGAGAACTTTTGTTATTTTATTTAGTAAGATTATTGTTAAAATATGCCAATTCGTGCTGAAAAGCCTCTGAATTTTATCCTTCCGAATAATGTTTTAACCCCCTCGCTCGTTATTTGTATTTTTAGTCTTACCAACCCTAAAATAACTAAGAAAAAAGGATTTGTTTTTCCAGTTGGCAAAAGATTATTGAAATAAACCCATTCGTACTAAGAAGCCTCAAAATTGCCTCCCGTTGAATATTTTCCAACCTCTCCCCCATTTTTATCTCTGACCTTTGCCATGATCCGTTTTACAAGGGCGCTAATGACCTAACAATGGAGCGCCCTTAAGCAAAACAAAACAAACCAACAACCTCTCTCCCGTTAAGGATACTTTTTATACCAGTCTACAGTATTTTTATAATCTTGTCCTAAAGAATCTGTGTGTGAAATCTGATTAAAATCGGTGTAACAATGTGGGATTGCATTCAGTGTGGATAAACAAATAAACCATTAAATCCTCAGACATGGCGTATACATAATCTACACATAATGAGTCACAGTATTCGGATCCTCTTTAAAAAAGTTCTGGCAGCGAAATTAACGGAAATAAATCTATTATTTTAACATACACAAAGAACAAACGTTGTTAAATTTTACTTGTTCTGATGCTTTTCAAGTTTTTTTAAAAAAATTATTAGCTTTATTATGCTTTGAAGAATACACCTGTTTTAATTTTTTCGTGTGTGGCTTTTACAAAACTATTTGCATGCATACGGTAGATACTATTTGGGGGTAGAATCTGAAACAGTGGCGAAAGTGGTTTTGATCTGACTGAGGAAAAACGTTTTGAAATGAGCAATTATCAATGTTTTTACCGAACTTCCTCAATAGCACCTCAGTTTTTACGACTTCACAAAATTATCTCCCCGACAATGTAAATCATGTGTCGGTTCCATCGTCGAGGTATTGTGCAAGAATTACTCTACTAAATTCATATAAAATAATTTGTGTAAACGCCACAAGGAAAAAGTTGAAAAATAGGTGTAATTATCATAAAATTATAATCCAAGAAAACTAAGCAGTAATGTCATTTGATCTTTCTGCGTATTACAAACCAAAATCTTCCCTTCATTAATTTGGCTTCTAGAATTTTTACTCTCCCTGCTATGCATTTACAATAAGTAGACGAAGTATTTATTCCACCCAAAATTCGATTTCGGGATTTTATCGGAAGTAATGTCTTGAGGTTCACTAACCCAAAAAAGCATGTTAGAAAAAGGTTCGTGTGTGTGCGTGCGTGTGTGTGTGTGTATGTCTGGGAACAGAGTAATTCTAAAACGAAAAGTCCGATAAATTCCAAACTTTGTATTTTGGTTCAGTGTTTTCCAAAAATGCGATACAAAAATATTCAACGGAATCTTCCCACCCCACACTATTCTTTATATAAAAATTTATCAATATTTTCGATTTTCTAAAAAAATCACTTTAAGAATTTGATTAAAACACCAATGATTTCATATATCCGTTTGACAAATAATTTTTTTATCTATAAACCTCTGGGATTAGTCTGTGAAGTCCACCGCATTCGGAAAGAATTTTGTTTCGTTTTATATAATTGGTAAACAATGAGAATTAAAAAATTCTTTGTACACAGAAAATGTAGAACTCTTTAAAGTACACAATTTATTTCATATAACTGTTTATGTGGCATCGCCATGTGCGAGATACATGTTACTGTTGCTTTAAATTTTTCAGTACTTTGTCATTTTTTACTTTCTCTACTACGTATAGTAAGTAGGGGAAGTATTGCATTCAACCCAAAATTTCGATACCGAGATTTCACCGGAAATACATGTTTTGAGTACCCCTGAATCCAAAAAAAGCATTTTTGGAAACATGTCCGTGTGTGTGTGTGTGTGTCTGTGAACAGCATAACTCAGAAACGAACAGTCGGATAAACACCAAACTTAGTATTTAGGTTCAGTATCTTCCAGAGATGCGACAGGAAGATTTTCAAGAAAATCCCCCACCCAAGATTACCCTTTACATGGAACATTTTTCAAAAATTTTAATTTTCTCAAAAATGGCTCTAAAGATTTTGATTAAAATATCACACGTTTAAGATATTTTTATGACAAATGAAAGGTATATCTCGAATTTTCTGGGAATGTCTCCAAAAGTATTCTTCATTGTGAACGACTTTTGCATAACTGGTAAACCATAAGAGATAGACAAAATTTCACTGCACAAAAAATGCAAATCTCGTTAAAATACACAATTTATGTCATATACATTTTTATGTTGAGTGAAGCGTTTTCGAGATATTGCTTGTTATTCCCTTAAATGTTCCAATACTTATACTTTTTCTCAAATTAGTTATTCGTTTTTTTATGTCCTGGATGTGCAAAGAGAATGGAGTGCGCCACATAGCAACTAGCGCTTAAAATATTTGACTAACGCTTAAAAGCTACCATATTCCCCTTGCATCTACAAGAAAATTACCAATAAGATTGACATCTCGATATTTCGATTAACATGAAGCATATGGAGAATAAGCGTTTGTAAAAATAGTTTGTACAAGGGTAGAGAAAGTCATGTGAGTGTAACACATCAGATTTTTTGAATTAATGTTGCCCTTTAGCTGTTTCTCACGATGTTATGGAAAGGGAATGTCATTTCAAGGCCGGTTTATACTGACTTGCTTTTAAATATCTGACTACCGATTCGGTTTCCTGTATCTCTTTTCTACCTAAAATTATTTCTGAATAGTTTTATCTCGATTAACATGAAGTAAATGTAAAAATCTGTTGAGTTACGTTCACATGACTTTCTCTACTGCCTTTTCGCTTACAAGTGTGTACACAAATTATTCTTACGAAACTTATTTTTATATCCATTTCATTTTAATCGAGATAAATCTTTCCGGAAATTGCTGCATTGCACATTTCGTTATAGATCCAAGGGGACCGGCGATAGTTAAATGTTTTAGAACTGGACCTATACGCTGGCCTTAAAATTCCATACTCGTTCCATGACCGCGAGAAACAACTGAAAATCGACAGGACTTTAAAAGATTATTGAACAGTTGAATCATTAATAACGGATATCTCGGAAATGGCCAATGCCACTAAAAAGGTTATTTGAAATGATTTGTGTTTTAAAGAGATGTACAGTTTTTGTGTAGTACGTATTTTCTATCACTTAACGTTTACCAGTTATTCAAGGTTATACAACATTTTCCGAATGAAGAGGACTTCCCAATCTATACATTTTATTTTTCATGTAAATATGTTTAATATGTGGTATTTAATCAAAATCGTTAGAGCCAATTTTTAGAAAATCAACATTTTGGAAAAAATTTGCAAGTAAAGGGTAGTTTGTGGTGGGGGAATTTTCTTGAAAATCTTCATGTAGCATATTTGGAATATATGGAATTTAAAATACAAAGTTAAATACCGACTTTTCGTTTTTGAGAAACGAACACACACACACACACACACACACACACACACACACATATGGCGTCCTCCGCGGTCTACGGGTACCATGCTAGCCTCTAGTTCCCGAGTTAGCGAGTTCAAGCCCAGCGTAGGGCGATAGATTTTTTCGGGCGTAAAAATCCTTAGCATGTGTTCCTTCGGAAGGGAAGTAAAGCCGGCGACACCTTGTCATAGATTTACGGCACGTAAAAGAACCTCAAGCCTGATAAAGAGGCCTCTAAAGCTTTCCGGTCTTTCGCGCCCGATATGGAATGGGACGCTAAGGACCATAGTAGTTAAAGAGCGTCCATAAATAAAACTCAATTTAACACACACCACACACAGGCATACACACGGGCCTTTTTCTAAAAATGCCTTTTTCACGGGCCTCAAAACACATATTTTTGGTGAAATCTCGGTATTGAACTTTTGGGTGTACTTTCCCTACTAAGTACCCACTAGGTACATGATACACAAAGTAAAATAGGCTTTCTTCATTATGATTTGTAGAAGCTACATAAAAATAAATGACAATTGGTAGGGAAAGTAATGTAAATGTAAAACATTAGAGCTTTTAAAGCGGTGACGAATACGTTCTAATATCTCAGTTATCACTATAGTATCAATTTGGATAATTGCTGTCTAACGTCCCACCGATACAGGCATTGTTAATGTAGTAAGAGAAGGACACACAGTTGTGGTTCTCACACATTGCTGCAGAAGAATTGCATGGAATGGGATCACTTGTTATAGAAAATGACAGTTATGAATGCGGTAGCTGCCCTGATATGATGTATGCGCCTGGCAGTTGTTAGTTCTTTGACATTCCATTGTCATTTGGAAGCTCACTGATTTAACATGATATTCTGACAGCGGTAGCGCAGTTATGTTGGAAATCGATAGTAATTGAGCCGTTCGTTACGCCTTGCTGAAGCATAACGTTTTCAATTGCTATCGTGGTAGCTTCTAATTTTAATTTTTTGTGCCGTGCACATCTGTTGCAAAATTAAAAAAATTGGACCAGCTATCTATCCGAACAACTCGACACAAATTAGAAATACTACGGGTAACTTTATGCTGATTCTATTCTTTTTAATTCTTACTTGAATTCACTCCCTCATTTTTAAATTTTTTATTGTATAGAAAATACATTTCCATTTCTTTCTCTAAGCAAATGCCTAGGGAATAAATGGGTCAGTATTTCAGGACCATGATGCGTTGTGAAAGGTGCAGCATAACAATGTGTTGCAGTCGAGATTAGCTTCACCCACCTAGTTCAGGGAGTAGAAGTTACGCTGTCCTTGTTATGCAATCACAAACAATAGCAGAGAAACTGTAGGGAAACTTGTGGTAAACGAAATGTCAACATATAGAAAGTATTCTCTACGATGTAAATTGTTATTTATTTGGAAAGGAAGAATCAGATTGAAAAATTCAGTTCCATAGCCGGGATTTAAACCATGGATCTTTGGCTTACCGTGTCACTAATCTCTAATCAACTGAGCTACCATGGCAACTGTCATGGTAACATTCTCCAACTGACTAGCATTATATTTTTCAGCCTGATTTTATCTTTCAACTTTAGGCTATATACCCCATCTGTGGAAAAAGAATTAGTTAACATTGTTACTTATTTGTTTCTAAATATTTTTATGGTTTCCAAGCAGCGATTAAAATTATTTTTTATAAAAATATGTGGTGCAGTGTTCAAGAAAAGTATTCAATCTTTGAAAAAGTAAAACTTTTTAGCCATTTCTGGAGCGTAGAAGGTTGCTTTCTCGATAACTTTCTTCTTTAATGGATTACCCTCCTCTTGGTAAGGCTTACACCCACAAGGACTTACAAGCTAATGCCTTGGAATAGTAGCCTGTCGAGGAACCAGCAAACTCTAGATCATAACATCCGCATTGGGTGATAAAAATGAAATTTAGCTTTATTTATGGACACTCTATAACTACTATGGTCCTTAACGTCTCATTCTATATTGAGCGTGATTGGGTGATCAGCCCAATGCCTAGTATGGCGGTGTAGAAGAAGGAAAAGAAATGTAGTGATGAAAGGGACGATAAAAAATCGCGAATCAAATTATTCAACCCAGCATTGACTAGTCACCGAGAAAAACCGCGAAAAAACCTTCGATTAGAGTGGTCGGCCCCTGGGGTTTGAACCCGGGACTTCCCGAATGCGGGTCACAGACGTTACCCTCTGAGCACGGTCTTTCTACTATCACGCAGTATTAAAATAAATTGTATGGTAAATATTTTTAGAATGTATTAACTGTAAATAATATTTTAATGAACGAGATTAACAAAAAGTGTCGTCTTTATGCCTTAATCGGAGCATCACAATTATACACCGAGCAATTCATGTAAACAGCCATACAAACTAGAGCAAGCAAAAATGTTGTGTGTTGTAAGGAAATTGTTGGATATACTAAGCAGATAGACAGCAAAAATCTTACTGTTGCTGTGTATAATAACCGATAAAAATATTAGCCATACATGTATAGTGTGGAATTTCCAATCCCCATAGCTGCAGTACCATAAGTGCTCAATAACCTGTGTAAATGTATGTTATTTGTTAGTTTATATTTTATTTCTACATCTCCCGGGGTCTAACTTGAGAGGCTGCCATGGTAGCTCAATTAGATAGAGCAGCGATACGGTGAGTTAAAGGTCCGTGGTTCAAATCCGGCTATGGTATTGAATTTTTCTATGTCTGATTTTACCTCTTGAACTGATAATCGTGTTACACCTCGTTGAAGTGTTTCAACCTTTGTTTTGATGCTTTTGTACTCTGAGGAGGGTAGGGAGTGATTGTATATTAGAAATATTTGCCCCTCCTAGCCGGGAAACGAACACAGGTCTACTGGTTTTATTCTCATGTCTAACCAAATACCCTAGCAATCCAGTGTGCCAAGCTAGGATACAAAACATAAAACTGACATGTTACACTTACATGACTTTCTTTACCCATATAGTTTATTTCTCTCTCTTCTACAAACTATTCTTACAGACGCTTACTACTTTCTCTACCACATTCCTAGTAGATAGAGGAAGTATACCATTCCATTCAAAAATTAAATACCCTGTGAAGCCCTCTTCGTTCGGAAATAATTTTGTTAATTTTATAAAACCTATAAACCATAAGATAGAAGTAAATAAGAACGTATTCCACTGAAAATGATATCCAAAAAGAAGCATAATTATTTATTTAAAGTAACTCTTGTCATCAGGAATTTCTGAAATATCCATTGTTATTTGTTTGAGTATTCAATAATTTATTATTTTTAAGTGCTGTCACATTCAGCTGTTTTCCGCGATGTCATGTAAAGAGTATGAAATTTCAAGACCAGCATCGCTTTGATATCCTATATGCCTCCCTAACAAAACGTGTCATGAAACCCTTTCTACACACGTTGATCTCGATTAATACAAGAAGAATAAGACTCTCTAAGAATAGTTTGTAGAAGTTACATACAGTTAAAGGACAGGGGTAGAGAAAGTAATGTAAATGTAACATATACGAACTTTTACCATATATTTTACGTTAATCATTTGAGATTTAGCACTTGAAGTAAAATAGAAAGCATTTGAAAATTCAAACCAATAATAAAGAATACCGCGAAAATGGTCTGTGCCACGAAACAGATTATTTGATACGTAAATAGTGTGCTTTACCAAGATGTATATTTTAGTGCAGTATGTTTTGTGTCTATGGTTTACCAGTTATACAAAATTCATTCCGAATGAAGATGACTTCACAAGATATTCCCAGGAAATTCAAGAAACACATTTTATTAGTAATGAAAAAAATCTTAAAGCTATGACATTTAAATGAAAACCGTTGGAACCGTTTTAGAGAACATTAAAAATAACCAAACATTTTTAATGTAAAGAATAACTTGGGGCGGGGAACGAGGAAGTTTTTTGAAAATAGCGTTGCATCATTTGGAAGACGTAACACGAGCGCGCATCTTTTTCTAAACTCCTTTTTACTAAGGAGGCGTCTAAAGAGTATTTCCGGTAAAACATGAACATCGATTTTTTTGCTGGAATGTAATACTTCCTCTACTTATAGGTAAGTGTTACAGCAAGTAAGCATATGAGAACAAATGCACACCGTGTTAAATGATTTAACTTAATCACGATTCTAAATTGTAAAATATTTTGGCTCAGGATGAGGTGAAACCTAAGACGCAAATAATAAGAGGTTTTAAACTTTCCCTGTATTATGTCTATGTAGGGTTTGAAATTATATATATATAAATGCGATACAACATTTTTAGGTTAACCCTGTATATCTTCGAAAGTTAAAAATAAAAATGTCCTGCGAGAAAACGAGAGAGTAACTTGAATCCTTTCCTTTTTATTTAAGAAGTGCGTTTCTCGAGTTAGTAGTAGAGTTAGTGGCATTTCGCAGTTGGAGAAGAAAGCGTGAAGTTTCGGGTATCTACCTAAAATAATGTGTCTCTTTCTCTCTGTGCCTTCCTTTCTCCCAGAGCAACTAACTTTGGGAAAAGTAATTTCCATAAAAAAAAGTGGTTTCACTTTTTTTCTTTCTGTTGCGGCGTCCATGTAAACTTTCCAGAATACTTACCTCTTTATCTCAAGATTCTAGTCGGTTACCAGAAGCGCCTACACTTGTGCATGTGTCGTACTTGGGACTCATAAAATAGCTACGTTTACAAACATATATGCTTCTGGTATTCACAAATTTTGATATTTAAATATTAAGTATTTTTGCATTTAGTTGAATACACAGAGAGACTGCAATTCTTCTGTTAGTGCAATACTTCCTAGTTATCCATTTTTATCGTTTTAATACATTCACACATCAAATATTAAAGGAAGAGTTGGTTTATTTATTATTTAGGTATATTTAAAAATTTAAATAAATTCAGAAATAATAAAAGCGCAATGCTCACAAATGTTATATGAATATGGATTTGTGAAACACGTTTTGCGTCTCCCAACTTTTGAGATATTATTTTGAAATCCATACCCAGCCCTTCCAGCTATAGCCAAAGGGTGTCTGTACTATCATTATAGTCTTTGTACAATGACGATCATCAAAACCTTTCAATAAGTGTATAAATTTTAGACTTTCCAGAGGATTTATGGAAACGAACAATCGAACAATAAGTATTGAATGAAATTAACTCTGAGAAATAAGCGTAATTAACATTGGATATTTCGCTTAACTTAATTGAACGAATTATTGCATTTTATATTAAATGGGAGATGTAAAGCATTTTTGTTACCAAGAAAGTCCTCATAAAATTATTATACGTATTTTAAATATAACAATTTTTTCCCGGAACAGTTTTAATGAATAAAACTAATCTATGTTTTTATGTAAAATCCAGAATACATTTCCTGTGAGATTAGTTGACATTATTACAGCTTGACATTTAGAATCTCGATTAATTTCTTTCAATGTAATAAAAAAGCCTGCTTGTAATTATAAACTAATAAAACGAGCTTCATATTTATGAACCATTTATTGCCTTATTTCGGTATTGTAAACTGTGGCAGTAATTTCTATCACAATAATGTAAATGTCAGAGTGATTGTAGTGTAAATAAGCATTATTGTATGACATTGATTTGAGATGTTTGTTAATTATAAGCATTGTTAGGAAATAAGTTTACACGGCCTCACTGAAACTGACAATAGGAACGGATAACAATGTGCGAGGAGGTGAGTTGAATACTAATTAGAAGAGACAAACAAATGACGTCAGATTGGCGCGCTTTTCTTAGAAAGAGCGGGAATATTTTCCCTTGAGCATATGTTTTCGTAAGTTTTTGATTGGATATAAAAATAGACGCTAATGTTGGCGCGTTTTATTAACCAATAGCAGCTCGGTTATAATCTTTAGGCATATAGAGGTGTGGGAGTATAAAAAGCTAAAGTCAGAGGCAGATTTCGTCAGTCCAACAGAAGCATTCACGTCGCACAGTTAGTTCATCAGAATCGTTCGCGGGTTACACGTCGCGTAGTTCAACGGAAGCATACATAAAGTACACGTCGCAATTCTACAGAACCTCTCGCGTCTTAAAGTTTGTTATAAATGTGAAACGCGAATTAATAATGTGCAGTAAATAAGTGATATTAGAAAATATAACAGTTTCAGTTTGGCGGTATCACGAATCAATATGTGAACTTAATTGTGACGGTAATAAAAGTGTAAAAACAAATTCTTTTATCAGTGTTATCTTTGAGTAACAAAATCCATTCCGCTTACACACCCTGTTTAAGAGATTTGCTCGACTGAATAATAATAATAATAATAATAATAATAATAATAATAATAATAATAATAATAATAATAGCTAGCCGGAGCACAATGAACCCAAAATGCAAAATAATAAAACAATAACAGGCGCCCAGCAATAAGATAACACGAAGTGACTGCGACATATTGGCTTCCATACGTGGGGCATATAAACATGAAGCATCTTCCTAATATTATAACAAATATACCACTTCAAAACAAATAACACGTTAACTCCATTGTCAACTTTCCTGTATACTTTTATTGACTATGAAAGAGTGTGTTAAATCAGTCCCATATATATTCGCTGCACTTGGAGAAAACCTCCATTTAAAGCTTACGAATTGCCAACTGGATTTTATCGTTAATGCGGTATCACAGATATCATTAAATTTTAATTAAAAGCGAATTGTTCGTATTTATTTTTAATATCTGGGTAACCTCTAAGAGAGAAGTCGATATAAAACACAAATGTTTACACAAGTGTTGGTTCAAAATTGTGTTTAACTAATGTTTATGGCATAAAGGAGAGTAAACTTCATTAATGAAAGATATACGTACGCAGCTAATTAAGCATTTTAATGATTATTGACAAAGTAGAAGACATTTTAATCTGACTATTTCACTCACAACGTTATACTACTTTTGACTAACAACGTGGTGGGGAAGGGCATATTTCATGTCTACATATCACCAATTTTTTTTTATTTATGGACGCTCTTTAACTGCTGTGGTCCTTAGCGTCCCATTCCATATGGGCGTGAAAGACCTGAAGTTTTGCTCAGAGGCCTCTTTATCAGGCTTAAGGTTCTTTTACGTGCCGTAAATCTACACGGGGACCACCGGCTTTACTTCCCTTCCGAAGGAAGCCATGCTAAGGATTTTGACGTCCGAAAAATTCCATCACCCTCCGCCGGGTTTGAACTCGCGACCTCCGGAAATTTTTATTATGAAAAATATAATATAAACAAATTTTACCACCTCCGTTGTATTTGTTTTTGTGTTGGTATGTAAGAATGTAAATCAACACATTCTTAATATTATCATGCATTAATTTTATCCCGAAGCCATGTATAGAGACTACAATAGCTACTTAAGTATTATTAAAATGACATATCAACTGCATAGGTAATATGCGTTAAATAAGACACAAGATGGAAAGACTGGGGTAAGAGAGAGAGAGAGAGAGAGAGAGAGAGAGAGAGAGAGAGAGAGAGAGAGAAGCACAAAGCGATAAATTAGAATTGTCGCAGTTAACGCAATAACGCGAGCAGAGCTTCTGCTAGCGCTTATTTTAAGTACGTTTGAGATACCTGTGATTGTTATTGCATACACAATGTAAAGCTAATGTAGGATATAGGCTATAAGAATCAGAGGGGGCGCCTCGCCAGTGCAACCAACTAGATCTATTGTGGCTACACCCTCCGGGGGACAGGGTTGAAGCGAAGGAGCCGCAGAAAGTCGCAGGTCCTAGGCAGAGAAGATCTCAGAGACGCACGTTAGTCCCTATCATTTCCAGTTCGAAACACCCGCACTCGGCCAGTAAACGCGGAGTCACGCGAGAGGGCGACGAAGATACTCCGGCGCTCCGCCAAGCTGAGGGTAGCGGGTTCGAGTCCGGCCATAGACATAGGCGTTTGTGTATGTGTGTTGTATAATTGCGTAATAAAGGTAACGAAAAACAGTAAAAACACAGTAAAGTTAACTGGGAAAAACAAGGGAACTTAAAAAAAAAACCGCCCTTGCAGGCAGGGCAACGCGCGCTATCGTTGGAGGGGAGAAATCTTTCCAAAGCGCAGAACTATGTCTTCTGTGCATCACTAGACGCACTACGGAACTGGGGGACATTGCCTGAAAGATGAAATGGCAGGAAATGAGGGAAAGGATAAATCGTGGTAGAATACACTATCCCATCATTCACCTAGGTTACCAGAGAAAAACCACGAAAAACCTCCATGGGCGCCACCGGAAGTCAAACCCGGGACCTCCTGAATGCGGGCCACAGACGTTACCACCTTTGCCATTCCGCTCGGTTTAAAGCTAAAGTGGTAAATGTGTAACTTTAAAAAATGGAGAGAAATAATAACCAAAACCACAGCAAACAAACGGCTTTCTCCCGTTGTCTACTTCATTTTGGGGTAAATTCCTCTAACCCTTACACAGACTTTTGTACCCCTAAAGATAGGTTCAGAAGATTAGCATGTGGGGTTGTTTGAGCTTTTACATGTCGTGTTCCTGCATCGGAGACATGTTTTGCTCATTACTCTTGCTGTAAATTGTAAACACAAATTGGCTTAATTGTAGTACCATGATAAACGGAGGCTTGTAATAATTGAAAACCTCATTAATTATTACTTTTCTAATAGTGTATACGTGAAGCTCGTAAAGCGCCGAGTGTAATTTCCTCGCACCAAAAGCAGTTTAAGTTTCTATTCTCTCTGGGAAGAATGAGCACCACATGTAATCTCCTGGAGTAAAGACCTTCACAGAAACGCTTAAATACGATCTTCTTGTTTGCGTGGGACATTCGTCTAATAGAAAGCGAGGGATTTGTTTTCCTGAGAAGCGATGGCTGTTCTCTGTAATTGAATCTAATTAATAAGTCCGCAAGAGCCCGAAGCGTTTGACAATGCACGTTCACTATGCTTAGAGATTTATTGTTGCTGTTTTAAAATTATATACCATGCATGTGAACACACGCACTATGGTGCGTTTACTTTTATTTTTCAAACATTCCATAATGATGTCCAGCATTGACAATTTTTTCAGGGCCATACGCTACTAGAATAGGTGCATGCTCTGCGTTCCTCATTTGTTTTTCGCTTAGATGGTCAAATGAAAATGCTTCAGTTAGTCAATTTTTATGTTATTACATTTACTTGTGCTAATATTCTTATGTTTCTAATCAAGAAACAGTAAATCATATTTCAGACGAGTATTGATTTTCTGTAGATAAATCAATACCTCGAGTGAGATTATTGTTGTTAAAATCGACAGAAAGACATACTGCAGTCAAGACTGAGTTTTACTTTGCCAGTTACCTATAGTAGTTGGAATAAGTATTGTATATCACCCAAGAATTCGATAACAAGTAATCACTGGAAATAAATTTTTGAGATTCCTTATTAAAAAACGTATTTTGTCTGGAACAATATAACTCATAAAACGAGAAGTGGGATGAATGCTAAATTTCACACTTACCATTTAAGGATATTATGACAGTTATAATTTTATTTTAACAGACTGTGATAAATATGATTTTATAAATTTTGAGATATTCAGGACAAACTTTGTTTATGCAGCTCCAGGAAATTTACTTTAGATTTTTTGCGGGTCATTTCCCGGATATTGAGGTGAGCAGAGATTAGGGACACGCGGTTTAGGGTAAAAGATCACTTCATGTCCGGCACGTGGGTGAGTTACTACTTTCTGCTGACATACGCTTACATCAGTGGCTAGCTAGGCACTAATTAGCATTTTGTCGAATATCTAAACTTCGGAATTTTTGACAGTGCGCTCTCGACCAACTACGCGCCTAACTGGACTCTCTGCTGGCTAGTTCTTTAAATTTATTTAGCGTTGATTTGCAATCTCGGTGTAGGCGCTAGGTCCAACGAAGATAAACTACTGGACCTCCTCTGCCACAAGATAAATCCACCAGCTTTTTAATTCAATCGTTTTGAAATGTACTTTAAGTTATATTAGATACATTAAAGATTAGAAAGATTGCGAACAGCAGTTACATGTCTTATAATGGCACCCTTTCAACCCACTTACAGTTACCGCAACATGTAACCCGTAGTCGCAGGGTTTACGTCACAATATCACCAACGATTTTCTGACAAAAATACCTCACACCAAACTCCCCAATAATTTTAAAGTCTCGTATGTTTAATTAGAGCGTCGAGCTTAGATTTCCAGCCACGGAATGCACCCGGGTTCGATCCCACCCTCGAGGATGCGTATTTTAAGTCCCGGGTATAGGAAAACCAAGGGTCCACATTCGGCGGGTACGGGTTTGGCGTACCCGGGTTCCCGAGGCTCAATCTCGATTGGGTTCCTACAAGAGGTAAGGGAGCTTATGTCAAAAGCCCAACAGACTTGGTCAGAAGCGTGTTTAATCAAATACCAGTTACCTCTCTGAACATAGTCTGAAGGATATCGATGCGCGGGACTGAGGAGGGGAGTCGCAAGGGGTGCCTGGGTAAAGCGTAATACCCAGACCCTGAGTATCATGTAGGACTGTGCTTGTATGAGCATGATAAGGGTCAGTCCCAGGGAGGGGCCATTGGATGAGTTGTAACACTCCTGAAAGCGATTGGGTCCCTCTATCCATTGTTTGGGAGTTGAGACCCTAAGGTGAGCGAGGTACAGTCCAGGAATCTCGCCTAAGTCGGGGAGTGCCCAGGATATGAGCATGCCATCGCAGACATTTGCAATGGTGGAGAATTTAATCTCCGCGAATAACAAAAAAGAACCGTTAAAGCTAATGGAAAAGAAGTAGTCGAGTATTGTGGAACTCACTACATAACAATTACAAGAACAGAGGAAAGAAGGAAATTTTCATCGGTAAGTCCATTCATTATACAAAAGTGTGTGGATACAACTGATGGTCCAGTGAAATCCTGTATCAGAACTCGCAACGGTACGCTCCTGTTTGAAGCACATAGAGCATTCCAGGCAGCGATTATACTGAGGGCGAATATGTTAGGCAGCTGCCCAATATATGTTGAGATGCACAGGACCTTGAGTTCCTCGCGCTATGTGGCAAACACCTGTGCATTGGGCGATATGACCAATGAGGAGATTCAAAAAATCTTGAGGACGAAGTTACGAAAGCTTTATATCGGTTTCAGCGGAGAGAAACAGGTACATTCGTGTCTACTAATACCCTGTTTCTTACTTTTGATCGGGACGAACTCCCTCAAAGAATTAAGGCAGTGTATGGAGCGATTGAAGTTAATACATATTTCCCGAACCCGCTGAGATGTTATAAATGTCTGCACTTTGAACACAAGTGATTTATGTAACGGTGAAGCTACCTGCGTTAACTTAAAGAATTCTCACACGAGGGCAGCGTGTACTTCAGCTCCAACGTGCGCTAACGGCAGCGGTGAACATCCATCTAGTTCTCGTGATTGCCCCCGTTTTACAGAGGAAAAGACGATACAAGAGATCCGGGATAGAGAGAAGGCGTCCTTCTCGGAAGCCCGGAAAGTCCTGCACATTCACCAGCCCTATGTGTTTGTCCGCTTTGTAGCGAAGGTCTGTCGGTCCGTTACGTCCTGCTAGAATGCATTGCTCTAGCAAACATTTGGGACTCTCTGCAAGTGCCGGCCAGTCTTGCAGAAGTTTTAGCGGACGATAAGCAAGCGCTTGATAGAATTTTTAATTTTGTGTCAAAGGTATATTTTAATATGCAGATTTAATCATATTGGTATCAGATATTTCGTACTTATTGGTTTAGTTTTATGTATTCACATTTATTTATGATTTTTGCTATCATTTTATATAGATTTTTATCTTTGGCCTTAGCCATGATACTCTATACTGATCCTTACCCCCGGCCTTTACCATGATCTCTTTTACAAGGGCGCTAATGACCTAGCAGTTGAGCGCCCTTAAACACAAATCATCATTATCATCAGACTCTACCTAGATCATGCCAACTGGAACCTTTACTCATAGTTGGCTGTGTTGAATTCCAATGAGCACGACTCTGTGAATGTTTCAGTCAAACATCTCACAGGGATGATTCTTTCTGCTGCTGAGCAATCTTGTCCTCGTTCGACCGCCCACCCCCGTCGATTTGCGGTTCCTTGGTAAACGGATGAATGTCGGAAATGCCATTCGTACTCGAAAGGCGTGCTCTTAGGGTTTTCCAGCTTCGTCCTACTTTGGATAACGTAATCGAATACAAGAAAATGCGTACCAAGTATAGACAAGTTATTAAGGATAGCAAAAAGACATCATGGAGCAATTTTGTAGCCTCATTAAATCGACATGCGCCTACCTCTGTTGCATGGGATAAGTAAAGACGTGTGACTTTGGAAAATCGACCCACATGCAATCGCGGGCCTTAAAACAGCTGCAGAAGCTGTTGTTGATACATGTGGCTAACACATATGACCGTGCTTTCACTCAGGTGTCTAGATCAGATAACTATTCACCCGAGCTCCTTCCTGTTAAGTCTGTGGTGGAATCTCAAGCTTTCAGGCCACTAATGACCTAGCAGTTGAGTACCTTTAAACAAAACAAAGAAGGTTTCAGGTTTAGTTCTGGATTATTATGGATGGAAAGCTTACTAACCAACAGCCATTGCGATTTTCAACGACATCGTTGTCAATGGACCACCTTGTGTCGTTATCGACACGGATCATGATCGGAATCATGAAAAATTGTCAAACCGTTGCGATATTTTGTGATCTATGATACGTGTTGGCGAGCAGGGATACTACGTTCCCTACATACCTGTAACATATGTGGATGCTTACCTATGTTCATTCAGGAGTTTATGACGGAATTCGTTTTCTGAGAAAGGGTCGGCTCGGTTTTTTCGAACCTTTTTGTTTAGGAGAACGGAATACCTCAGGGATCGTTACTGGGCGCTACAGTTTGCTATAGCAAATAATTCCATTTAGAATTGTGTTCCTCTATGTTTATCGTCATGGTTATTCGTGTTGCCGTCTATTGTACTTCTTAGCGTACGCCGTTTTGGAACGCCGTATGCAGCAATGTTTAGACAAGAATGGAGTTCTAAAAGTGGCTTTCGTTTCTCAACTGAGAAGTCAATCTGCGTTCAATTTTGGCGCAGTAGGAGTCGATTACCATCTTCGCTGCGATTTGGTTCAGTGTTACTTCCGTTCGCCGATTTGACGAGATTTCTGGGGTTGACGTTTGATAGGAAACTTAGCTGGTCATCGCATATAGTGCAGCTAAAGTGCTGTGTGGCCGTTCTCTGAATATCTTGCGGGTATTAAATGGCAAAGTTCGGGATCAGTCTGTGTTGCTAGAGCGTTTTCCTCAAGCACATCTTCGGAATTTTCTGCAACTGCCGTCCAGTTGCAAAGGTCTTAGCGGACAATAATCTAGCAGGTTAGAGAAATTTAGGAAATCAAGAAGAGCTTACTCCATGAAAAATTGGGGCTAATTAAGATATACAACCTTTTAGTAGCATTATCGATTTTCGAAATAACGCTGTTTTCCAGTAGTTTAAGCAATTCACTTTCACATACCTTTGCTTTGTTTCCCTTGAACTCGTGCATAAAGTATTATAATATGAAGGAGGGTAAATACTAAATAGATGAATATTGTATCAGCCTCCTATATGCCTGTGTGCCTGCTACAAAACATGGATTAAAAACATTGCCGTCCTTATCTATCATCATTAAGGGTAAATAGAGTAACAAGCTTTAATAGGAGTAGTTTGTGGAATGATAGTGGGTAAAGAAAGTCATGTGAGTGTAATATCACATGTGTTTAGTGTTTATTTCAACTTCTTTTGATCATTTTCATAGTGGTGGGAATAGTTAACATGACTATCAAAGAATAAGTTCACCTTTCAGTAATTAATTTAATTTTTTTTCCGTAGGTAAGCAGTCTGGAGGTTTGAGTAGAGCATGTTTCTCATTTGGTAAGTAATATTTTTATAAGTGGGCTTTAAGGCGAAACTATGAATGTCAGTACCTCTACTTAAAGGAGGAAACGTATTCGACTAGCTGGGAAAGACCGCAAATTCAACGTAAAATCGAAACAGGAATATTAAATATGATTATCTTCAGAATGTGATACGAGTTTAATCATGCTACATTAATCGGTTTTCCAAATGTGGCATCAAATTAAATAAACATCAGTTAATGCGTGCAGACACGATACCGAGAACATGAAGCAACAAAGATAGTAGCGTACAAATGCCACTCTTTAACATGTCCAGCTTACTTGGAGCGCAGGAAGGCAGGGCAGTCGCAAATTGAACTCGCTTCCAACTAAGTCAGGCTTATACAAGCTACGGGCAACTTGGCTTGCTTACCTAGGTTTCTTCATATTGTACTATACAGCGTAGCGTTCCGGTTGTACTTGTTTATTGAGTTAATGTGAGACTGGCGTTAATATAAGTAGGAAAAGGGTTACTTAATTAGACTCCTCAATTCAAACCATTTGTTTAATTAAGAAACGATAATTTACTCTTATTCTTAACCATCACTAATTTATTTTCTTTCGCAATAGAAACGGTTTTAACATCAATTTGCAAATAAGTTTGCAAAAATAAGTCCTCTGAACAAGGCGTTTCAGTATTTGAATATGTGTGCAATGTAATTATTCGGGAGTATTAAAAGCAAAAGTATGTATATGTTACAAGTGTTATAACGATATTGAATTGAGCAGCTAATCCATTAAATATATTCAGCATTTCCGGAACTCCCATCCACGGCAAAATACAATAAAAATACTGTGAGAAATCCTTAACTTGCTCATTACCTACTCAAAATCGCACCACAATCTTTCCCAGATTGACTTGATCTCTATTTCATTACACGTTTATACTCCTTCTTTCTTAATTTCTCTTAAATTTTCATAAGCGTTGGTTTATTCTCTGTCTTGCAGTTTGTACCTTTTAGAATTTTAAGTGTATTGAACAAAATAGGCAAACACAACCATGGTCACAAAAACAGCATACTTTAATGCATTCTAGTCAAATACGACTTTGCAAATGGCATTTGTTGGACCTAGGGAATAGTCTTATTGGGTGTTCAGTACGCATTGAAGTAGGTGTTTTGTTGTAGGAGGTTTTACTGTTGTTGGAGTTTTGCACCACGCTTTGGGCGTCAATTTGAAGAAGATTGTTTTTTAAGTAATATGCTGCTACGTATGGAAAATCGATTTGAAGATGTATTTTTGTTGTTACACTCCAAGTTTAAAAATATTATATTAACTTTGTTATTAAACTGGTTCTATAGATATTATTTATGTTTGTTTTTGCCTCGGCTGCTTCAGTATTACTTTAGAGACACGTTTCTGTTAATCAGGGCGTGGTGCGACAAGAATGTAGGCTTACACAGATTTTAAGTTTAAATTCACTTCTTTTTATTAATCCTTGACACAAATTAAATAGCACTATACTGATATCAAGAGCTGTGAGATTCTTTTATTTATATTTGCACTTTGTTAACGCGTATACATAATATTTCTTTAGAGAACACTTCTTCCATGCGGTTACTACCAAGGTCTGCAGGCAACTGAAAGATTTCAACCGTCCAAACCCGTAAACTTCTGTATTTCAAGTCTCTGATTGACTAATCCTAGCCCAATAGAATACCTGAATTTTACTAAAGATTTTTCTGGCTGTTGATTGGCTATTTTTAAACTGTCACAAAATTCACAGTATTGCTGGCCTAATCATGAATGGTAGTATTTAAACTCTCAAACTCATTATTGCCTCAAGGTTACCTCATTGTTACTTCATTGTTAGCAACTTTAAACTTATTATTCTCACAGCTCTGACATTATTAAATTAGTGCATTCACATAACATTATTGAACATGTTTACAATAATATAAGCATATGCAATGACTGTTAATAGATTTTAAACATTACTACATACATATTACTTCAAGACGGGGTGTTATTGAAATTACATATTATATAATTTAATTGAAATTATTCAAGTGTTAAAAGTACTGCCTCAGCATGCATTCTTGCCTTGTGAACGTGCAAGCTCAGCTGTGTTACTTGTTGCCGAGTAAGTCCTTGACTAACTGCTTTATAATGAAGGGTTGATCGTTTTGAATTAATTACGATTACTCATGATCATCAGAAGAGCGGTGAGCGGCAGTAACCTGGGTTTTGCATCATGTGTTCGAATAGTATGCTCAGATGGAGCCAAATAAATTGCCATTCTGAAACCAATGATGAATGTCCACTTATTGTACTAATGATTTAAATACTGTACTTCTGTAGCTTCTCTCGTTGCTTTAATACAGGCATGCATAAATGTAATAGAGTTACTTTTTTGTACCAGAAGTCAATTAAGTCATTCATCTCCTCCTCGAGTGTCGCAATGAAGGATTTCACAGTACAGTTTAATTTGCCACTCGCTTCTTTCATCAATAAAAATGCCATAGTCTGCAATTGGACTCTGAAAGGAGAACCTGTGTCTTCCTCATTTTTACTTTCTCTGTCACATACCTAATAGGTAGAGAAGTTATTGCATTCCACTCAAAAATCCAATGGCAAGATTTTATCGAAAATACATGTTTTGAGGGCTCTGAATCCGAAAAAGCATTTTTAGAAAAAGATCCGTGTGTATGTCTGTGTATGTATTTGTGTCTGTGAACAGTATAACTCAAAAACGAAACGTCGGATAAATACCAAACTTGGTATTTGATTCAGTATCTTTCAAGGATGCGACACGAAGATTTTCAAGAAAGTCCCTCACACCAACTACGTTTTACATGGAAGATTTTTCGAAAATTTTGATTTTTTAAAACATGACTCTAACGACTTTGATTACACTACCATGCATTAAAGATATTTATATGACAAATAAAATGTATGTCTTTAATGTTCTGGGAATGTCCTGTGAGGGAATTTTGTACAATCTTATATAACTGGTAAACGTTAAGCGATAGACGAAACGTACTTCACCAAAAATGTAGATCTCTTTAAAACACACAATTTGTTACAAATATTTTTGTGACATAAACCATTTCGGAGATATATATTATAAATGGTTCGAATTGTTCATTACCTCGTCATTCTTTTAAGTCCTGCCCGAGGTCGCGGGATCAAACCCGGCGGAGGGCGATGGATTTTTCGGGCGTAAAAATCCTTAGCATGGCTTTCTTCTGAAGGAAAGTAAAGCTGGTGGTCCCGTGTCGTAGGTTTATGGCTCGTAAAAGAACCCCAAGCCTGATAAAGAGGCCTCTGAGCAAAATTACCGGTCTTTCACGCCCAATATAGAAAGGGGACGCTAAGGACCACAGGAGTTAAAGAGCTCCATAAATAAAACTCAGTTAATTTAATTTATGCAACTTGCGTCGATTGGTAAATATTGAATCAGTATAAACATTACTTTCTAATACATATATTACGAGACTAGCTGTCTTATCTGACATAGTATGGATGCATCCCTTAGGTAAGGGGTTGAAAATAAGTATGCGACTAGTTTTTAAAGTCGTAATTAGATTAAGATTTTCACTCATACTCACTCGACCAAATTCCTGCACAAGAAGTTGAAAATATGAAGTAAGATACCCTATAACTATAACCAACTTCTATAGCTCAAGTGAACAAATTATTTCTCTGATTAACCAAGCAGTATAGTTGTGCTTATAATTGTTATAAATGAAGGATAAGGGTAGTTTTTAAACGTTTTTGGGCAATATAATATTAATACATAACTAAAATAATTTGGGAAGTTTCTGGAAGTGTAAGGTAACCTATGCTTTTGCAGGGGCCTTTAGTACCTCGTGCAATATTTTGTCTATATAGATTAAACAGTGTCGATTTATACTTAGAGGTTGAATATATGGTAGGGGTGGTTTTGAGGGATATAAGGTAACCTATAATTTTCGTTGGGTCCTAAGACATTAAGTGTACCTAGTAGGATTTGTCTAGTTAAGCAAGGGGTATTAATATTTCTATGTTGGGAGTTAAAATTAATGATTGAAAATAAGGGTAGAGAAAGTTTTTGAAAGTTGTAGGATACTTTATCAGTTTTACCAGATTTTAAAAACCAACTATACCAGTTTTGTCAAAATCATACCAAAAATACTACTCGTTAATGAAGTTCAGCGAAATCATTGATGATAGAAAATGAATGTGCAACCTCCCTCCTATAACCCAAGTTTGAAAGGTTTTAGGTCTCTTCATTTGAACTGCAAGCTATTAAAATTTTCCATATTCACAATAAAGGGTTAAACAGATCCTAAGATCTTCATATTCAACGAAAGGATCGTAATTGGGTGACACGAATAGAAAATTTCCACCTAATAATCCCCTAAAATGTAATTTTTAAACAGTATATAGCATACGTCCATCGTAAAGATGGGATTTTCAGTGCTGAAAGAATTATCAAAACCGCCCAATTGGTTTTCCAGAAGACCATGCCCCCCAACACACATTAAAATTTTCATTCTATATAATGTTAGTGAATATATAGATTACCCAGAATAAGTGCTGTAATTTCACTTACATTTTTCTTGCAAATGAAATTACTCGCATTCAATCTTACTATCACTGGCATGAAACGCGTCTTGCGTTATTCAAAGATATTATGCATTGGCTTATTAGAGCAATCATTAAACATGATATAGATATAAATAAATATATGTGACATAAGTGCTACATTTAGAGACTATAAATATGACGAAAAATGTTATAATAAATAATGCAGCAGTTGGTATTGTATTTAAAATAGACACTTGGAGACAGACTACAAAGGTGTTCACATTTGGCGACTTCAAATAACAACACTCAGATTCCGAATCATCATTCTCCAAAGCTTCCACCAGATAATAAAGAATATGTGTATTTCCCGAAAGCTTATTCCTTTTATAAGGATTGGCGAAAAATTACGCACAATAGGTTGTTAAATCTCTTTTCAGAATACATTCCCGTTATCCGGATTAGAATACCGGTAACTGTGCACTGTAGCAAAAACGGCAGTTTACAAATAGCGTTTAAATCCGGGGAGAGATTTTACGCTCTCTTGACCATCTCCCTCATGATCTAATTCATATTTTAACATTCCCTGCATTAAAATGGATTTGTGGACTGTTATTTTGAGCATCGCAATTCTTGGCTTAAAGCTGAGTACGTAGAGAAGGTACTTCCATCCAAGAATTCAAAATACCGAGATTTTAAAGGAAAATGTATGTTTTGAGGCCCCCAGAATACACATAAAATCATTTCAAGAAAAAGGTCCGTGTGTGTATGTGAACAGCTTAACCTAGAAACGAAAAGTCGGATTAATACCAAATTTGTTATTTAAATTCAGTACCTTCCAAAGATGCCACACGAAGATTTTCAGGAAAAATCCCCCTACCCCAAACTAAACTTTACGTGGAACATTTTTCGAAATGTTTGGTTTTCTGAAAAATGGCTATAACTATTTTGATTAAAATACTATATATTAAATAAATTTAAATTACAAATAAAATGTATATATACAATTTTCTGGGAATGGCCTATGAAGCCCTTTTCATTCAGAAGACATTTTGTATAACCTTGTATAACTGGTGAACGTTAATCGATAGACGAAAACGTACTGTACAAAAAATGTAGATCTGTTTAAAGCACACAATTTATTTCAAATAACTTTTTTGTGGCATCAACCATTTCCAAGATAGCCGTTATTAATGGTTCGAATTGTTCAATACTTAGCCATTCTTTTAGAGTCGTGTCAACATTCAGTTGTTTCTCGCGATTGCATGGAAACTATGAAATTTTAAGGCCAGCGTATAGCGTCTAGTCCTAAACATTTGACTATCGCTATTCTTTTTGTGTCTATAACAAAATGTGTAATGTAATATTTCTGCAAAAGTTTATTTGGGTTAAAATTAAGTAGACATGAAAATAAGCTTCAGTAAGATAGCTTGTATACACACTAATAAACGATAGAGGGTAGATAAAGTAATGTGAATGTATCACATCAATTTTTACTTTCAATACCGCATGTACGTTTAATAGATAAAAGCAAGTATTGCATTCTACTAAAAAACTCAATATCGAGACTTCAGCGGAATACAAATATTACACGTGAACCAAAAAATCGGAAGATGTGTTGTGATGTGTTTTTTAATTTTGTGTCACAGATAAATTTCTAAATGCGGATTTAGGCATGTTGAATTCCGGTGTTTCGTACTTCTTGGTTTAGTTCTATATATTCATATTTATTTCTAACTTTTCCTATGGCATGTATATTGATCTTTATCTCTTTGTTTGCTATGATTTTTAGGTTCATATTTGTTTCTGATGTTTGCCATGATATTTTGTACTGATCTTTATCTCTGACCTTTTCCATGATCTGTTGTAAAAGGATGCTGATGACCTAGCAGTTGAGCGTCCTTAAACACAAATCACCAACATAAACATCATCATCGGAAGACGTATATAGAAAAGCATATGTGTGTGTCATTGTCCGTTTATCCGTACGTTTGCCTGCCTATCTGTAAAAAATTCCTAAACGAAAAGTCGGTTAAATACCAAAATTGATATTTAAGTTTAACATCTTCCTAGAATGCGACATGCAGATTTTCAAGGAAATACCTCTCTCTTGTAGTATGCTTTAAACGTGCAATTTTTCATAATTTTTTATTTCTCAGAAACGGCTATAAGGATTTTGACTAAAGTTCCACGTGTTTAATATATTAAAACGAGAAACAAAATGTACTTATATATTGAATTTTGTGTGAATATTTTATGGACTTCGCTTCACTTAATTGAATTTTGTACGATTTCGATTAACAGGCAAATCTTAATAGATAAAACTTGAAACAAAACCTCCTACAAGAAAAATGTTGAGCCCATTAAAATACACCATTTGTGTCAAGTAATGGTTTTCGTATCATTGGAAGTTTTCGAAACATTCCATGTTGTTACTTTAGACCTTTCCTAAGTGCCATCTAACGACATACTTGAAAGTTTGTCGCTCTTCCCGTTCTTCCCCCTTGCTTTTCTTTCCTCGCAAGATCTAGTTACAATGAACAAGCATTTGAATGCTGTATCCAAATGTTGAAACCCTCCTGCTGAATTAGAAGCAACCCCTAATTAAAATGTATTTTAAGTAACCTAGCGACGAGTAGAAAAATCGCGTTAGATATAAATAGTATAATATACAGGATGAAATAGAACTCCACCGCCAAACATTCAGAGGTTGTTCACGGATACCTTCTGAGTATTTCGGAATAAGGGACCCACTGTCTCCGGGGGCTGATTACAGAGTAATTGCATTTCGTTTGGTTTCTTGCCCCTATTAGCTTTGAATCTACATTGCACTGAAAATACTGTGCAACAGTCCAAATATCGACAGTATGCACTGTGTGTCCTGTTTGTAAACAAATTGTTTCATTCCCTCGCGTACCTGGTATTGACAACAGTAATGCCCTCTTTAACGCGTTGCCTTCAAGTTTGCATTTAGCACTACTCGGTTCTGTCCAGCGCTTTATTTTTCTGGTAATGTTAGTTATGCGTTAACACTGATACACAGCAATATGGATAGTTTTACTGATGAAGAGTTGGCCGATGTGCATCTCGTGTATTCTTGTGGCATTCGAGTGGCTATGTGCTTTTCCCACTAGCCCATTTATGAGTCTTTACGCCGAATCGGCAGAACCTCCTCTTGATATCGGCTTGATGTCCTCACGAAATTATGGCTGTGCGCTTAAATGTATGCCAAAGCATCCAACGTTCGCTTCACTTTTACCACACCGCGCTGGACGAACGTTATAGGAATAGCTCCATTAATCCAAGGCCTGCAGGTTTTCGTTTCCGGGAGTTTCTTAGAAAGTGATATTGAAATGCCTAGCATATTTCCTAAGGGAGAGAGGCTCTACCCCTTGGTTACGTGTGACATCTCGCGTAGACCTTGGGATGATGATATACCGGAAGTATAGGATGCCTACCATTTAGTAATCGTACTTTTTTATTATTTCTGTCCGGTTACAGTGGCCGAATTTTGATTTACACCGATGGATCTAAGTGCACCAACGGTGTTGGATGTGCTTATGTTCATGGAACTGAACCCCATACATTCGGTTTTCATGATAGCACATCCATATATAGTGCAGAGCGCTGTGCCATATACCGAGACATTTTATATGTACGTCATCTCATTTTGAGTGATTCCCTTAGTGCACTTCAGAGCGTTCGTGAGCTGTACAACTACCACCCCATTGTTCAGCGAATCCAGGATGCCCTTCATGTTTTATATGCTTTTGGCATTAATGTGGAGTATGTTTGAATACTTGGTCCCGTTGGCTTGCCGGGATGAACTGACGGTTTTGGCAGCTAAGGCGGCGACCACAGAACCCAGTGTTAGAATATCTAGTGTAACGTCGGAAGACTTTAGGTTTGTTGTGCGGAAAGCTGTGCTATCGTGCTGGCGCGAGGAATGGTTAGCTCTTCGCGGAAATAGGCTTATAGTAATGAAGGACATTCAGATAAACTGGTTAACTTCCTCTCGTGGATTTTGTCGTGAGGAGGTGATTTTGGCTCGGTTGCTCATTGGCCACTACAATTTTATGCACGGTTATATTACTTTATCTACTACGTATAGTAAGTAGGGGAAGTATTGCATTGCACCCAAAAATTCGATACCGAGATTTCACCGTAATTATATGTTTTGAAACCTCCTGAATCCAAAAAAAGCATTTTTGGAAACATGTCCGTGTGTGTGTCTGACTGTGAACAGCATAACTCAGAAACGAACAGTCGGATAAGCACCAAGCTTGGTATTTAGGTTTAGTATCTTCCAGAGATGCGACACAAAGGTTTTCAAGAAAATCCCCCCACCCCAGATTACCTTTTACATGGAACATTTTTCGAAAATTTTAATTTTCTCAAAAAGGGCTCTAACCATTTTGATTAAAATATCATATGTTTAAGATATTTTCATGACAAATGAAATGTATATCTAGAATTTTCTGAGAATGTCTCCAAAAGTATTCTTCATTGTAAACAACTTTTGCATAACTGGTAAACCTAAGAGATAGACAAATTTTACTACACAAAAATGTAGATCGCGTTAAAATACACAATTTATGTCATATACATTTTTTGTTGTTGAGTGAAGCATTTCCGAGATATTGCATGTTATTACCTTAAATTTTCCAATACTTATATTAATTTTTTTTATGTCCTGGACATGCAAAGAGAATGGAATGCGCCACATAGCAACCAGAGCGTAAAATATTTGACTATCGCTTAAAACCTACCATATTCCCCTTGCATCTACAAGAAAATTAGCAATAAGATTGACATCTCGATATCTCGATTAACATGAAGCATATGGAGAATAAGCGTTTGTAAAAATAGTTTGTACAAGAGTAGAGAAAGTCATGTGAGTGTAACACATCAGATTTTTGTCCTGGTAATGCAAAGAGAATGGAATACTCCACATAGTAACCAGCTCTTAAAATATTTGACTATCGCTTAAAGCCTACCAATTCCCCTTGCATCTACAAGAAAATTAGTAATAAGATTAACATCTCGATTAACATGAAGCATCGGCCAATCTTGCAGAGGTCTTAGCGAACGATAATAAGCGGTTGATAGGATTTTTAATTTTATGTCAATGGTAAATTTCTAAATGTAGATTTATTTAGGTTTAATTCTGGGTTCATTATTCTTGGTTTAGTTTTATACATTTATATTTATTTCCAACTTGTCCTATGACTTTTATATTGACCTTTTTTTAGATTCATCTTCATCTCTGGTTTTTGTATGACCTGTTTTACAAGGACGCTAATGACTTAGCAATTGAACGTCCTTAAATACAAATCATCATCACACTTTGTGTATGGGTTCACTGAATGCAATGGAAGAGCGGCACAATGACGCAATGCTGAGCTATGCACGCAACGACGGCAACCACATCATAGTAATTTTGCATCTGTACATAGACAATTACGAGGAACTGGATCCTTCCGTGTTAGAATGGAATGGAAAGGTATGTTCTGGCATACATTGGCCGTGCAAGGTATGCCAGAACACCCCATCTGAAAGATAATGTGCTACACGTGATTTGCGACAATCCTGCCGCTAGTAGTCGACGCGTTGCACTAGCTCTGAACACAAGCCAGTCAACTGTTTTGAGAGTCGTACATGAACGATTGCATCTATATTATCCACAAGATGTAGTGATTGCAGCCAGCGGACTTCCAATTTCGAGTGGAGTTTGCTAATTAGTTCCTACAGCAATGTGCAGAAAACCACAATTTTCCTGCTTTGGCGTTGCTTACAGATGAGGCTAAGTTTACAAGAGAGGGCATGTTCAACAGCAGGAATAGCCATGTATGGGTTTACGATAATCCACACGCACTAAGGTGTCGATCCTATCAATAGCAGTTTACTGTGAATGTATGGGCTGGTATTATCAACGATTTTGTGATTGGATCTTACGTACTCCCTGATACACTGAACAGAGTCGTGTACAAAGGTTCCTTCAACATTTTCTCCCACAGTTCCTAGAAGATGTGCCACTGAGAATTCGTCAGCTTATGTGGTTTCAACATGACTGGGCGCTTGATGCACTCGATGTTCGGAATCACATTGATGTACAGTTTGGACGACAATGGATTGAGCGCTGTGGTTCTTTTCCATGCCAACTCGGTCACCAAACTGACACCCATGAACTTCTTCTTCTGGAGCCATGTGAAGAGCCTAGTTTACGAGACTCTGGCCGTTACTTGCATAGATCTGGTTGCTAGGATTATCGCAGCCGCGACAGTAGTGCGCCAAACTACTGCAATGCTTGAGCGTGTAAGGAAGTTGATGGTGCGTCGCTGGACACTGCCATGATCATAGTGGTCGACACTTTCAACAATACCTCTAAGAGAACAGTCTGCATTTGTTTCGTACTGTACTGTACACTGACAGATCAGATTGAACAAACTATGATAAAAGTGTACGTGTTTCGTCTGCGGGATATTGCATTGCTCTGTGTTGTGTGTTGTACGTTTTGGTTATTGCATATTATAAGACTTCTTCGCTATTGTGGAGGTATTTTCACAGAAACAAGGGTGATTGGTGTAACAAACGAATAAATCATAATTACATTATTACCCTGTAACGAGCTGCTGGAGACCGCGGGTCTCTTGCACTAAAATACTCAGAAGGTAACCCTGAACAAGCTCTGAAAGCTTGTCGTTGGAGGTCTTCAAAATCGAAGCGACAGGAAAAAAATAAAGGAGAAATCCTTTGGAGTTGTATGAATAACCGTTCACCTATGATGAAGTGTTCAATTAACTAATGTTCAACTTTTTGTGAGTTATTGAAATTAATTTTTGTAATTATCCTGCACTTTTACTGTATCTGCCAGGCACATTTATTGCCAATACGTTTTATGCATAGTCTGAATATAGGTTTTAAAACTTGTTGATAGGAACGGAAGTATAATTATGTGACATTAAAATTTATTTGTATTAGTATCCACGGTGAGATACTCAAAACAACCACATCAAATATGTATTATACTTCTACCGATATCGACGACGTGTTTTCACCAGACTGAAGCTCACCAAAGTCTCTCTGGTCTATAGAGAGATGTTGTTGAGGAAAAACATCATTTAGTGCACGGTTATGTTTCTGTTTTATTTCTCTGCCACCTTCCTAATGTAGGTATAGGAGTAACGCATTTTGTCCAAAAACCCGATAACGTGTATTCACCGGAAATACTGGTATTGAAGTACCCTGAACCTCCTCCCCACAAACAGTTTTATTTCTCATCACTTACAGGATAGGCTTTTAATCCTATGTTGTCCTTCGAGAACTAATCGTACGAGGTGCCGAAAAGGCAGTGCACGATGACATCTGGACTCTCTCCACAGCTCTCCCCCAGAACAGCAACCCCCTTGAATTCCACCCGTATTCTAAGTTTTGAATACCTACTTCTGAAGCTCGGGAAAGAAAGGCATATTCTTAGTATAGAATACTGGATGGCTCAGGTGCAACGTCTGTGGTCCTCATTCGGGAGGTCACGGGTTCGATTCCGTAATTCCCACTGTGACCATGAGGTTCTTCGTGTTTTCCCTGGTTGCCTAGGCCTATACCGGCGTGGTATTTTCAACTACTATTTCTCCTTTCCCCCATTTCCTCTCATTTCATCTCTCTCTTTCACGTTTCAGGCGTGTCTTTGGATCCTGCGGTGCTGGCGGTGTCGAGCAGATGGGGTAGTTGCTTGCGCACTGGAAATATTTCTCCCCGTGAACGCCAGGGTGCGTTGTCTCCTCCCCTCTCTCAGGATTCTTCTCCTCTACTGGTGCGCGTATATTCAAACTGGAAATATTAAGAATTTCTGGGCCTGTCTGCCTGTGGACGAGACACCACCTATGGCTCCTTCACCTCATCCCTGCCTCCCGGGGGGTGTAGCCACAAAAGATCAAGCTGGTCACAGTGGGGAGGAGTCTCCCTCTGATAAACATATCCTACATTCTACATCCTGGTATACAAGAAGGTAGCGGGTTTAAGAGACTCGCCCTGGTTCTTCTCTGTTGAGAAGGAGAGTTTAATATTCATTTTGAAGTTTAATCACTTACAAAAACAGCAAATTCAGTCATGAATCCAGGAGTTTTGATAAAATTACTCGGATGTTCCTCTTCTTATATGTTGTAAAATACATGCTTTATGGCGTGGCATATTGAGCATTCATGCATGTTTCCTTTTTTAAATGTAGGGAGTCTCTGAGTGTGGAAAGCTTATGCTATAAGTAGCTACTATAATACACTCAGCAATTCATGAAAATTTAATGCAATTTTTATGTACCATGTTATTTCTGGTTATATCAGAATAACAGCGAAGATAGAACAATTTCATATATGTTAAACAAATATAAACACTTATGTGTGTGAGAGAGGGGGGAGAGAGAGAAATATGCTCCTTTGTTTATCAAGAAAGAGAGTAAGAAACCTCATAGTTTGTAGTACCTATGTTTACAAATTGCAAATTGGATAACTTCTTACTAAATACACCATGAAGAGGAAAGCGCAATTAAGATAGGAAAGAAATAATCTTAAGTTCCATTTAATAAATTACAATTTCACATAGAAGTTATTTGTCAACATATTCGAAAATATCTCAGTTGAATGTCAAACAAATACTTTTTGAAATTATCACGCTAACGTAATACATATTAATCTCGCAATTATATATAATATACACATCTAATACAGAGGAATTTGTAATAGCAGCAATGATGACGTTGTTAATGATACACGGCATTCGTTTTCTATATTTATACGTAGGATATATACCTATGCTTTGTAGTAATTTTTCGTTCTGAATTAATAATTGATATTGGCGTTTATGATGAGCTACCTTGAAGTAAAAATTGCATTTAGTAAATAAGTGTGTGTATGTGTTCTGCAAGAATGGTAGAAATAATTGTTATGAAACTTGATGTACAACAGATGTTCGGCCCTACTTAGAAAATAGGATATATGGAATCTTAATTTCTTACCCCGAACTTAAAAAATAGAAATATCTAGCTTATTATTCAGTGTATGGAACATGTTTTATAATAAAAGTTTAGAAGCATAACGTTTCTCATAAGTTATATTATGTGCAACTTTGGACAGGATGAGTATTTAAGAAGTTAAATAATTTTTCTCTACTTACTGCAAGAAATTGTATAGTTCTTATTGCATTGCAATCATAAGGAAGTGGCGCAAGTTTGTACAGAGTTAAAACTTTACTTATGCTTTAATCTTCATTTACAACCCGCAAAATATAATTTTATTGCCAGTTTTAAAAAAAAGTCACATGACATGGGCATTGCTCAAAAAGAGGTAAGATGGAGTAAAGGAAACAGGGTGAAAAAGTAAGAGATTGGAACGGGAGAAAAAGCAAAGCGAAAGTGAGGGAAGGAGAGAGAGAGCAAAAAGAGGGAGAGAAGGATAGATTGAAGACAATAGGGGAAGAAGAAGAGAAAGAGATAGGTAGATACACAAAATAGAATTGACTACCTCTGTGTATGGTGGCTAGCTTCCAAGTCCAGAGGTGCTGGGTTAGGTTTCCGGTTGGCGGATAGTAATTTTTAAGTAGGATTATTTCCCATCCTTCCTAGAGTCTAGAAGTGTGAGTGAGAGTGTAAATTTGCTTGTGAATTTAATGTTTACAAACAAAACCCAATATATTTTAAACACATTTGGGATATCAACCAAACAATCTTCGGTTGTTATTGCATACACAATGTAAAGTTAATGTAGGAAAGTGTACATTTACAAAATGGAGAGAAATAACAACCAAAACCTCAGGAACAAACTGTTTTTTCCTCTTACCTATTTCATTTATGAATAGATTCCTCTAAACATTACACAGCCATCAGTACCCATAAAGGCAGGTGTAAAAGAGCAACGGGTGAAGCTGTTGAGTTTTCAGCTGTCGTGCTCCATATTGGGAACAGGTTTTGCTCGTTACTCGTGGTATAATTTATAAACAATATATAATAAATTGGCGTAGTGGTGATTTTATGATTAACCGAGAGTTATAATAATTGTAAAACTCATTAATTAGTAGTTTTCTAATAGTGCATACGTGAAGCTCGTAAAACACCGAGTGTTATTTCCTGGCGGCGAATGCAGTTTGAGTCTCTATTCTGTCTGGGAGCAATGAGCGTTACATGTAATCTCCTGGAACACAGACCTTCACAGAAACGCTTAAATACGACCTTCTTTTTGCGTGGGGCATTCGTCTGAATAGAAAGCGAGGGATTTGTTTTCCTGAGAAGCGGTGGCTGCTCTCTGTAATTGGGTCTAATTAGCAATTCCGTAAGCAGCCCAGATCCTTTGACAATAAACCTTCACTATGGTCAGAAATTCATTGTTGTTGCTTTAAAATTATATACCGATGCATGTTAGCAGGCGCATTAACATACGTTTACTTTTATTTATAAAAAATTCCGTAACGATGCTCAGCATTGTCAGTTTTCTCTAGGCCCATTTTCTTTCTCGCCGAAAAGAAAATTTTCGGTATTGCAGAGGTTTCATTTTAAAACTTTTCAGCCTAAATAAATCAATAAATAACAATCGTAGTTTAATTGAAATAAAACATTATGTAACGAGGGGAAAATTTAGGTAATGAGGAAGAAATTTAAAGCCACAGTTAATTGCAATTTAGGTTTTAGCTGTTATCAGTTTCAATCGGTGTCAATTTCAAATTAAATTAAAACAGCATTCATTTATTGGCACATATTCATTTGCCTTTATTTTATGTCGTCTTGATAATCTCGCAACATTTGAATTTTTGAGGTTGGAAAAAAAATCTGATATGTTCTAATGTTGTTATCGAGTGATAACGGGATTTTTCTGAAAGTTCCCCCCCCCCGCGCTCTCAGGAAGCTTCCAGAAGCTCTCGCAGTTGTATGTAAACGAATATGCTGTGAGTGAGGTTGTTCTTGATGCGACATAAACTGCTGATTCTACGAGTGAGGTTGAAACATTTGTGATGTACAGTGAGTGCTGCTACTGTGAGAGATTGTAGAGGTCTTTGTTCGGCGCTGCAGCGAGTGAAGCGGAAGGAAGAACAGGCTGCTGCTTCGCTCGTGTTTCATTATGTCGCTGTTCCCCTATGTCTAGAAGCTATGGTTGAGACAAGTATATAAGCTGTTGTGTTATTTTTCTGACAATATCAATGTGTCTGAAAGTTCCTTGTGTTGCTATCCCTTGAACCTTGCCGTGCGTACTGAAATCAACCTCCTTCAGGTACTGCCTAATGACATATGTTGCTAAGTTCTCATAGTATGTGAAGAGGTGTTTCAGTGTGGCAGAGGCACTTCTGCAGCGGTTATCTCCTGAACTTTTTATAAGGGGTTTTCAGTTTTAGTCAGTCTGTACCCCGAGTCGGTTTCAATGAATGCCACCATTATTAGTTCAGCGAGCTCATTGTCTCAAAGGGGAAGTGCGGAATTGAACCTTGAACTGCATGAGTTTCCGACTGCGTAAACAAGTTGATGTATTGCGGCGGTGCAGAGCAGTTTTTTACTAGAACATTTTGTGCAGTCTTGGCACGCGAGATGGAAGCGACTACCAATCACTTAGCATGATTGAGTGCTAAGCCGAGACACTCTACATTACAAAAATCGTCCAATTATTTGAGTTCCCTATCAGCATACATACTAAAATTGCGAGTTTACGACACACAAGCTAAAGAAGTTCCAAATGCAAATATTGGCAAAGTACGACACAGGTCCCATTTTGCTAAGCTGACCTCGAAATTGTTGACATCTACCCCCTCCACTCTCTTTCGCTAGTCCTCTGACAGAGGCACTGGTGATGAATTCACTTCAAAGTATTGACGTCAGGCGCAGACAGGCGACAAGGCGGCAAAGGTGGAATAAATCTGAAGATTCCGTATTTTCTCTCCCCAGTATAAGGAGAGCTGCAACAAGGCTCTTTTGCGAAGGGTTAAGTTCGAAAGAAAAATAGAGTCAATGCATTCTAATCATTTTGGAAAATACATATATACCAATGTAAGTGAAGAAAAGCATATCAACAATTTAGTCTCTCCAATATCACGATATAGGCTTTGACGGTGCATACATTATATAATTTTCATGCACTGACTATTCCTAATCTTGGCATGAATTTTCAGTGCGAGATATTTCACCAGGTTTTACAAGCACCTGTATTACGTTGAGCCATGGCCAAGTGATTAAACCGCTCACCAAGTTGATTGGGATTCGATCCCTGCGGTTGCAAATGGATAGTTTTCCTCCGGTTACTCCGATTTCCCCTTGCTAATTATGCCGTCAATTGTTCCATCATTACCGATATTATCATCCTCGCAATCACGTTCATTCATACGTAGTTCGCCGAAGTAAGGCGCACGTATTTAAAATTTACTATTATATTGCCTTCCTTCTCATGTCCAATGACTGTCCGATAACTGAGTGGCTATAGACATCATACATATCTATATTCCACTTCATTCCATAACCGTTAAGAAGTTACAAGGAGATATTTATGTATGTATAAAACATTCAGTGCTATTCTTGTGAGCCTAAATCTATTATTGAGTTACAGGATTTTACCATATAAATATCATAGCACCTAGAACAATAAAACAATGAAGTACCTAATCCAACTCGACCGCAGAGGGAAGATAAGAACCGAAACATGTGTGACAAAAGTTAAATTCACTTGTTACACATGCTCGACGTTAGTTGTTGAGTAAGGAGTACTTTTGTAAACTTCGTTGGCTACACAAAGCATGCCGAAGGATGTAAGCACACTTATGAGTATAAATAGTTTGAAGAGGCACCTGCACTGGTGCGGCGAAGAAGAGCGAAACAAGGCGATAAAATAATTCGAATATGTGGATAGTGCAAAATCCGTGTAACATTTAGAAAAGCTACAAACGATATGCCGCTTCTTTCTAAGAGGCTATAAACGCAAACTTTCAACAAGCCACGTGTCATGTCACTTCTTTGTTAGAGGCAGAGATGTCTTTGTTGTCTGGGATGGCAAGTGTAGTCGAAATAACCCTAATAAATTAATATGTTTAGGAGAGAATCACAACTCTTATCACTTCTTTTAAGCGGCATATTATTTGAACATTTTCTAAATTTTGCAGCAACTATAGATGTGTTCTCTATGCAGATTTTTTAACAATATATTGATCGCTCTAACGATAAGCGATAATGAAACAAGCGAATGTCAATATCGTTGATATAACAATATTAGTATCACATAACAAGATATCCATAAAAGGTGCCGTGTCACAAACGATAAATTGAAGAACACCGTGCGCAATGCTATCGCAATAGTGATGCCACAAATACTACGAAAATGAGCGAACTAGCCTGTGGACGGAAAACATATAGATATAAATTACAAGGATTAGTGATAGATGTATATCGTGTGATCATATTTGTGTGTAAATCATGTCTAGAAACTCTTGGTTTACGCGCCTAGAGCCTCTGAAACGGGAAGGGGATTACTGTAGATTAATAAATCGCAGACTTCGCGGCAAGCAGTAGACGTCGCTTTCATCAGTTACGAACTTTTAACAATGATACTACATCAGCAGTTAGTGATGCTTATCAGTCCATTATCTATCTACAGCCAACGATAGGGTTTAAGGTATTATTATGTTCAGCAGTTTCATATTCTTCTGTATTCAGTTGCGTGGCTATCGTCAAACGTCGTCAGCCTTGTATACAAATGCAGAGTGTACCGAGATACTTCTCATCTATGCGGAAGCCCGAAGGTATGTAAGAAGGCTTAACGACTCTATCAACAATGTTCCCCAAGTAGGCGTCAACCAGCGCACAACTTGCTTCCAAGACTGAAGAGGCGTTTAAGTGAAACGGGCAGCTTACGTCCTAACAGACACCCCAAGTTGCCTTCCAACTGCGAAAGGAGGCGGACATATTTGTGTCTTATTACCTCCCCGGTCCGAGAATGGGGAGTGTGCAGGAACCGATTGAGCAGTCGAGGGACGCAATGTGGCTAGGATTCGAGAAGTGTAACCAAAAACCTTTATAAAGTGCATTTGACAATATATCAGATTGATTGCGTACTCTAGAAGAAAAAGTGGGCTACCTAGAGAATCAAACTTGCAGGAATAGCATTATTATATACGACATGGTTGAAGAAGAGGGAGAGTTAGGTATGGCGGAGGAGATAGTAAAAAATGTGGTGGCACAAATTGGACTGGCACTCCGTGAGTTTGATGTTGAGAAAGTTCATTGCTTAAATCGATCTGGCAGTATAAGAAGACCTACTGTCTGCAAACTTGCCCACTAAAAACTAAAGCTGACATCCTTCGGGATGTGCGGTTCCTACGGGAATAAGTATTAGTGAGGACAAGAACCAGCGCGTGATGTAAGAAAGAGTTCCTGAAGGGGCACATGTCTGAGGCAAGGAAGCAAGGTTACCATGCTGTGTTGCGATTCGACAGGCTTGTCATTAAAGGGCGAGTCTGGAGCCCAAAGGAACTACAACGCATGGAGCAACCCAAGTGCAGCGCAGAAACCGATCCAAAGACAGTGCAGTAAGAGCAGGCAGGAGGTTTCTCGGAGTAGCAGCGAGAGGTGCGGCATGCCAAGGCATTAGGGAGTGGCAAGGAGAAGAAGCTGAGGTAGCCCTCACCAGAAGGAACAGCTGCGCATACTTATGTTGTCCACAACGCAGCAGTGGTTCGGCCAAATGACTGCCAGGACAACATCGAGAAGACAATGGAATTCAAGCTTTTTTCTGAGGATTGTTGGTAAGGTTGGGTAGTGATATTTGTCTTCAATGAGTTTGACATTGTACATTTGACGGAAACTTGACTGAGGGAGGGAGTCCTGGCAGGGGACAGGAGAGACAGGTGGCCAGGTGGGTGTCAGTTACATACAGATCTGAGCTGAAACCCGAGGTAACTAAACTGGAAATTGGTTTGGAAGGCTGATTGGTGTGTCTTTGAAAAGGAAGGAGCAAATTTAATGGTGACAGGAATGTATAAGCAGCCAGATATGTCCAAATATGCGAACTGAAAACTTCTTTAGCGACTTGGCAGAAACTTTGGTGCATCCACAGAAAAATTTCCCAGGCATTGAATACTCTCCTAAGAGGTTTAAACACAAAGTTAGGAGGGAATTATGTTTCTATTGCAGGAAAATGTAGGGTGGAGAGGAGTTATGCACTGGTGAGCGAAAGAATAACAATCACTTCATATGAAGGGGAGACAAATACTGGCTTTCTGTGATTCCTTCTCTCTAGAACTATTAATGCAAATACGGTAGGGATCGGAGAGGGGAACTAAAATGAAAATGGTAGCGTTGATAAACAAATTTATGTGGAGACCGGAACATGAACTTTTGGTTGACAGTTTGAAAATGAGCCTAGGGGGAATGAACATGGGAACAGATGAAGAACTATCGAAATAATATTATGCTGCGAAGACAATGAAATTCAGAATCCACGTGAAGCGAAGGGAAACACCTTATAGGTGAAAAGAAACTATGTGGCAGAACAAAACGTCTGAGAAAATTAGGTATGTTTTAACATGAGGGATAGTGCTGAAATGTGGAAGATAATAAAGAATGTAAGGAATAACGCCCAATGAAATTTCTCCCAGGAAATGGACAATGCTCTTTAAGGCAGTATTTGGGGAAAGGGATAGGGGGGATCATGGGATGGTGACAGAACGTATTCTGGGGGGGGGCCGAATATCCCAATTCTGGACGATGAGGTCTCAGCAAGGGAGATAACACGGGCGCTGAAGAGTCTAAAAAGGAGGCAAAGCTCCAGAATTGGAAAGTATGCCACCAGAAGTTTTAAATGTCGCAGCTAGTGTAAATGAGTTTGGTATGAGTATCCTCCAGATGTATAACAGATTGTTTTCTTCAATTCAAATTATCCTGTTTGTTGGGGCAAGGACATTATTCAACCCGTTTATAAAGGGAGGAGACCAGTAGAAATCCGCACAATTTTAGGAGGATTACTCTGATGGCAATTGTGGAGAAGATACATTTCAGAGTATTATACATCAGAATAAAGCGCTGGAAAACAAAATTTGACAAAATTTCAAATGGGTTTCAGAGAAGGACATAGAACCATAAACGTCGCGTTTATATAAGATACGCTATAACGAGATAAATGTTAATTAAAATAGGAAGGCTGCATTGCGCTTTTGTAAATTTTAAGACGGTATTTGACTCGGTCAATCGTAATACATTATAGCATAAACTACGCACAGAGGAAATATAAAGTAAAATTATTAGAGCATTACAGACAATCTATTAAAGTGTAAAAAGTACGACAGGAACAGTGCCGGAGAGCTTCATAAGTTATAGAGGCGTGAAACAAGAGCGCATTTTATCATCCTTACTGTTTAATATCTTTGTGGATGATAGCGCAGCTTTAAAAATTTCGTATACGTAAGACTCGCGTTTATGATGTATGGAAAATAGATAAAACTTATTCATGTCACGAAATGCAAGGCAAAAGTAAAAGCAGCAGAAGCTCTCAGGATACGTGGCAAATTTCCAGATATATCTCTAAGTTTACTGGAGACCGTATATGGAGCGACAGTTTGATTCACGATGACATATGGAATAGAAATGTGAGGATGGGAACAAACAGGGAATCTGATCAAATGAGGACGCAATTTTTGAAAGGCGTTCTGGAGTTAGTAGGGAGGGGTACAATCAACTGCGGAATAAGGAGGCAATACGGGGAGCATATTGAGACAATAAAGTGCAAAATCAAAGCAGTTGAATGTGGTTCATGGAGACCAATATCTAATTAGGACGGTCTGCTGAGAATGGAAGAAAATTCGAGATTGACAACAAAATTAAAGAAAGATTCGGAAACCATGGGATGGGTTACATTTGGATGGCGGGTCAGGGTAATAGACGTACTGTGTGGAGAAGAATTAAGAACCGCCTTTGTGATATTGACAGGCAAAAAGCAATTGCAGAACGCACGGAGAATATTTCGTTGGAAGTACAGTCTGGGCTAAAATCTGAGTGGGATGTGGAACAACACATCAAAACAGGCACCAAAATTATTAAGCAGAGTCTCGCGTGGTTTAGACTACGTGGGTGTAGGGGTACGGAGGTTTAAGGGCGTGTTGAACGCTACTGCAGGCAGGGAAGACGTGAAGGGGATAGGTACATTTCTACTTCAGGCTGAGATCCGAGAAGGCTAATAGTAAGGAAGGAGGGGTGTAAGCAGAGCTAAGCGTACCAACTGGTTATTAATGCTTTATTATTTTCTCTACTACGTATAGTAAGTAGGGGAAGTATTGTATTCCACCCAAAAATTCGATACCGAGATTTCACCGGAAATATATGTTCTGAGACCCCCTGAATCCAAAAAAAAGCATTTTGGAAACACGTCCGTGTGTGTGTCTGTCTGTGAACAGCATAACTCAGAAACTAACAGTCGGATAAACACCAAACTTGGTATTTAGGTTTAGTATCTTCCAGAGATGCGACACGAAGGTTTTCAAGAAAATCCCCCCAGCCCAGATTACTCTTTACATGGAACATTTTACGAAAATTTTAATTTGCTCAAAAATGGCTCTAACGATTTTGATTTAAATATCATATATTTAAGACACTTTCATGACAAATAAAATGTATATCTTGAATTTTCTGGGAATGTTTTCAAAAGTATTCTTCATTGTGAACGACTTGTGCATAACTGGTAAACCATAAGAGATAGACAAAATTTTACTACACAAAAAATGTATATCGCGTTAAAATACACAATTTACTCGTATGTCATATACACTTTTTTTTTGAGTGAACCATTTTCGAGATATTGCTTGTTATTCCCTTAAATTTTTCAATACTTATTTTCTCAAAAGGGAATTCGTTATTAATTTTTTAGTCTTGGATATGCAAAGAGTATTAATCTGTGGCAAAGAGAATGGTGCTGCACCTAGCAACCAGCTATTAAGATGTATGTCGATGCTTAAAGGCTACTGTATATCTATATTGCCCTTGCAATTACAAAACAAGGGGAACATTGTACGCCTTAAGCGATAGTTAAATATTTTTAGAACTGGTCGCTATGTGTAAAATGTAATTCTCTTTGCATGTCAAAAGATCGTTTCCGCAAATGTTTATCACGATTAATATGAAATAGATGGAGAATAAGAGTTTGTAAAAATAGTTTGTACAAGAGTAGAGAAAGTTATATGAGTGTAACACACCAGATTTTTTTTATTCTATTTTATGCCATTTTCACTAATTGTTAGCATGCTGTGTTTACTTATCACTCTTTACTGTTCTTTGTTTAATATATTAGGGCATAAGAATGCATCGTAATGTGGTTTACCGTTGTTTAGTGGGTTGATTATATTTAAGATGCTTTATTTTAATATGCTTATTCTTACTTTTTTCTTTCCCTTCTAGGCTTTTCGATTTTAATCTTGGCTATTATTCTGTGTGTTATAAAAGCGTATGCAATCTGTGGAACATGCGATTGAATAGGGATCCATGTACGTATGCTTTTATTTAAACAAATACACTTATTCAATAAACACTCTTGTGGACGTCCGCGGACACCCCATGAACCAGAGTTTGAACCTCTTTCCGCGATTTCGACATCGCATAACCAGGCTTTGCACAAAATGTATCGAAGTTGCCGGTGGCCTTTTTCAACATCTTTTGTAGTTGATTAAAATGTAGGGGTGTTTGCTTAAAGTATTTCAGTTTTATTTTTTACTTTTTTCCTATTGCCCAATTCTTTCCAAACTGCCTACGTCCTCTTCTATATTTCAGCGGCCCTAGCACGTAAACAAAGAGTTTCTGGACATAGGTTAATTAACAAAATATAATAATATGGTACCAATATATCTACCACCAAGCCTTGAAACATATATTTATTTAGAGAATGTATATAGAGAACATTGGAGGAAGGCATATGGGATTTTTGGATCCATCACAGATATTTTAAACTTATTCTGAAAAAGAAGTACTTACTTAGGATTTTTAGCCTAGCTTTACTACCCAAGCGAAATGTTTAATAGGTATTCTTTAACTGAATTTGAATCTTACAATGAGAATATTTTAGTGAACATGAACTATTTATATTATTTTCATAAGGGGGGCGAAAAAATGGAAGCATAAATAATAGCTTCTAAGTCGGAAAGAATTAAGCTCGCAGCGTGTGCTGGATATTGGGAGAACGCTGGCGACAATGGCTTACATACACTACGTGATCAAAAGTATCCGGACACCTGGCTGAAAATGACGTACAAGTTCGTGGTGCCTTCCATCGGTAATGCTGGAAGTCAATATGGTTTGGCCCACCCTTAGCCTTGATGCACTCCCGCACGCATACTTTCAATCAGGTGCTGGAAGGGTTTCTTGGGGAATGGCAGCCCATTCTTCATGGAGTGCGGAATTAAGGAAAGGTATTGCTGTAGGTCGGTGAGGCCTGGCACGAAGTCGGAATTCCAAAACATCCCAAAGGTGTTCTATAGGATTCAAATCAGAACTCTGTGCAGGCCAGTCCCTTACAGGGATGTTATTGTCGTGTAACCACTCCGCCCAGCACGTGCAGCATGAACAGGTGCTCGATCGTGCTCGCCATCCCCGAATTGCTCTTTAACAGTGGGAAGTAAGAAGGTGCTTAAAATATCAATGTAGGTCTGCGCCGTGATCGTGCCACGCAAAACAACAAGGGGTGAAGCCTCTTCCAGGAAAAACACGACCACACCATAACACCACCACCTCCGAATTTCACTGTTGGCACTACACACGCTGGAGATGACGTTCACCGGGCATTCGCCATACCCAAACCCTGCCATCGGATCGTCACATTTTGTACCGTGATTCGTCACTCCTTACAACTTTTTGCCACTGTTCAATCGTGTAATGTTGACGCTCCTTACTCCAAGCGAGGCGTTGTTTGGCATTTTCCTGCGTGATGTGTGGCTTATGAGCAGCCGCTCGACCACGGAATCCAAGGTTTCTGACCTCACGCCTAACTGTCGTAGTACTTGGAGTGTATCCTGATGCAGTTTGGAATTCCTGTATGATGGTCTGGATAGATGTCTGCCTATTACTCTTCGACCCTCTTCAAATTCGGCGGTCTCTGTCAGTCAACAGACGAGGTCGGCCTGTATGCTTTTGTGCTGTACATGTCCCTTCACTATCACATCAGAAACAGTGGACCTAGGGATGTTTAGAAGTGTGGAAATCTCGCGTACAGACTTCTGATACAAGTGACACCCAATCACCTGACCACGTTCGAAATCCGTGAGTTCCACGGATCGTCCCATTCTGCTGTTTCACGATGTCTAATCACTACTGAGGTCGCGGATAATCAATGCCAGTCAGTAGGTGGCAGCACAATGCACCTAAGATGAAAAACGTATGTTTTTGGGGGTGTCCGGATACTTTTGATCACATAGTGTATTTAAAACTTGAGGATGGCAATATTCTAAGTGACAGAAAAACTCAAAAACGAAAAGTCCGATAAATACCAAATTTGATATTTAAGTTCATCATCTTCCAAAGGTGCGACACGAAGATTTTCAAGCCATATCCATCCCAAACTATCCTTTACAAGACATTTTTCGTTATTTTTTACTTTCTCAAAAATTGTCTATTTCGGTTAAAATACTATATATCTAAGATATTTACATGACAGTAGAATACATATTTATAGGCGGAGATGGCAATCGAAAGGGCACACCTCGAGCACTGCGGCCGTCTTGATCTATTGTGTCTACACCCTCCAGGAGGCAGGGATGAGGTGATGGAACAGTAGGAGGTCCCAGGTCCGCAGGCATCCAGAGACGCGTAGAAGTTAGGAACTAGGGACACCCACGCACCAGGGGGGAGGAATCCCAAGAGGGCGACGCAGCGAACTTAATAGACAGGACATCACACTCTGGTGTTCACAGGGAGAAATCTTTCCAACGCGCATGCATCCACGCCATCTACCCGGCACTACCAACAATGCACATCTGAAACGCGAAATGAATATGAAATGAGAGGAAATGGGGGAATGGAGAAATCCTGGTAGATACACCACCCCGGCGTTCACCTTGGCGACCGGGGAAAACCATGAAAAACCCCATGATGAGTGAGCGATCACCGAGAATCGAACGTCGGACCTTTCGAATGTGAGCCTCACACGTTACGCGGAGCCATATCGCTCTGTGTAGGAATTTATATTTATATTGAATTTTCTGATAAGCGCTCTTCATTCGGAAGGAGTTTTGTTTAATTTTATGTAACTGGTAAACCACAAGAAAAACACCAAAATATGCTGCACAGAAAATACCGATTTCTTTAAAACTTATAATATTTATAATAACATTTTAGATAGCGTTAAACATTTACGAGATATCCGTTATTAGTGCTTTGAGTTTTTCAACACTTAATTTCTTTAAATTGCTGTTGCTATTATGTTGGTTTTCATAATGCCATGGAAAGAGTATAGAATTTCAGGGCCAGCATATAGCGACACAATTTTAACATTTGACAGTCGGCGTAGTTTCCTGTATGCCCCTTTTACCTACAAACGAAAAATGTGATGGAAGTATTCCTGCAAAGGTTTATTTCGATTAAGATAAAGTGAATGCAGCACATCAAATTTTTTGAAAGGAAGTGTAAATGCCAGTAATTATCGTCCAGAGCGAGGTATTACAATCTCATCACCACGCAAGGGAAAAGATGCCTCTCGGAAAATTCGTTAATGGATTTGCTAATGTGATTAACTGGACCTTGTCGCAGATTCCATTAGGAGGAAATGTAGACAAACATTCTGAACATTTTGTACTTCGCATCTGTTACAGTTATAGCTGAACAATTGCGACTTACTGTGTGAACGAAGTTTAAAAAATATAAGTATAAATGGCAAGGTGAGGCATAAATTCTCTTTTCAGTCCATTTCACATTCACAGAGAGCTTTGCACGTACCATTAACACCGCCCTTTTCACCTCAGCACACTAGTTAACCTTGGTTTTTTACTACCTTATTTATTTAGATTTGATGTACATGCTATATCGCAACATAATACTAGTTCTTCTTTTTGTGATTTTTTCATAAAAGAATTATACCAGATTATTCCTTATAATGGAAATAATTGTTCTTTCCTACAAGCCGTGTGTTGGACAGGGTTGGAAAGGTAGAATCAGACAACTGAAAAATTCAATGCCATAGCCGGGATTTAAACCACGGATCGCCCGGTCTCCGTCCGGTTGCTCTAACCACTGAGCTATCATGGCAACCTGCCGCACCCCATTAAATTCTCCAGCTGACTCAAATTTTTCCCGGTAAACCACAATGAGATCTCAAATGTATTGAGATGTCGTACTCCAATGGCGACTTACATTCTTTGTAAGTACTTAAGCCCCGGGCTTTTAGTTTCAACCACTATTAGGTCAATTAGTGGAAATAATTGTGAAAGAACTGGAGAATTTAATGGCGTGCCGGCATGTTGCCATGGTAGCTCATATTGCTTATAAATTTGCACATTATGAACAAGAATATTCTGCTTAAATTAACAGAAAGATTCTGCAAGACGCAGAAGAGAAATAAGGTGACATATTGAATTCAAAACACACCATGTGGACAAGGATATATAGAACAGCTGTGTGTCTAGATTTGGGAGCTAACTTTAAAATCAGATAGTAACGGAAGGGGGAGAATTAAACTGTATGTGTTTGTAAATGCTAAGTTTTTCCAATGCCCCATAAGGTAAACAATCGTCAGAGGGGCTAAATGATTTGACGAAACCGAAAACGCGCAGATATTACACCATACTCTACACAAAACTAAATAGATTAGTCTGGAGGGCATCACTAGCGAACTGAAGTTTCATAATTAATGAAAATAGGCGTAGTAGGCGAAAGTCGTTGCATCCATATGGACATTACTAGTCTGAACTAGTTGATCGTATAGAAAGCTGTTGGACGTGGAAACTTCCTGTGCAGGTTTATAGTTCCATTTTAAGGGTGCATGCTTATCTACTTGCTCATAAAATCAGCAAATTTTTAATTTTTATATAACTCCGAGCTCTAAACTTAACTCTGACGCCATGAAATAGTAAATAACTAGGCTAAAGAACCGGAACGACTTAAGAGTGAAATGAAGTTTACTGCGCATCGAGTAGGGTTGAGTAAGGATGTAATTTTTTATATTTATTTATTGTTCCATTTATACCCTGCCTTTAACTGCAGTAGTGATATCGGCGGCCTTTCACCTTTGGAACATATTGCCTTATCGGCAATGGTGTTAACTCGTATGCACTTTCGTTGGATTTCTAGATTTCTTTGGATTTTATACATTAGATCACTTATACATCTACACTCATATTATACTTAGGGAATAGTCTTGACTAGATAAAAATTCCCACCTTCAGTCGGGAATCGAGCCTGGGACCCTTTGTACAGCAGGAAGGTGCTCTAGCAACTAAGCTACGGGGTCAGCTCTAGGAGGTGTTGTCACCTGCGCGGCGTCCGTGTACAATCCACTTCGTGAATTACAATACAGTTGTCTCCCATTACGATGTATGTGTCGTGTATTTTCCACCATCCCTAGACTGTACTGATCACGCAATCATTGGCATCTTTGTTTACATTCAATACTACTGTATTTACGGAACTCTATAGTAAGGTTGCACATATATTGGTTGCTAACTTGTCCCGGATCCTCAGCCTGGACTAATAACATACCAGTAGAAAAGTACAAGTCACTCGCCTAGAGTCGGATATCCCGCGTAACAGATCTATTTCATGGCCGGAAATATGCTGTTTGTGGGGTGTAGCGTGGCTCAGTGTACTCTTTCTTACTAAATGAAAATTCCGCAAGGGGTTACGAGAAATTGGAATGGGGTGCATTTGGTTACGTGAGAGGGATATGGAGTGTAGTGAGGGGAATATAATTCAGAGACGACTGCCTGATATTGATAGACAAAATTTCACTCAAATTATAATGTGAAATATCCCGGAACTGCGGGATGGAGATCTCTTTTGACAACTGAACAAAGAAGAAGCTTAGGTGGAGAAGACTGGCCGCGTGGAAATAAACTAGTAGCCGATTACGGGTGAGGAAACATATGGACTGATATTATGGCATATTAGAAGAATAGAATAGAGTATTTATTTGTAGTGAACATCATACAAAGAATTTTAATTACATTTCAGTCTTAAAACCCCTTACGTTCTAGTACAATTTTGATCTAGTGTTCCTTCTATTTTAAGGGCTGTTTTATGCCTGGCTCCCTGGCCTTAAGGCAGTTAGCCCTTTTTAACAAATATACCTATCCCTTTAGCGGCTCTACCTTTGTCATGTATCTTGCTTGCATTTTTTTCTTATACCCATAAAGTCTTTTAGTTCTATTGTCTCCTTCCTTTCCATTCATATCTCTGTCTCTCCTATAATAACCATTGCACTTATGCCCTTTGTATTTCTTCACTGTTTGTCTTAAATTTTAAACTTTCCACATTCCAGAACAATCACTTTTAGTTCCAGTCCCTGTCTTGAATTTAATCTTTCCACAACTTATGTTTCTCCAGCTTCTTTCAGATATTATGGCATATAGAGGAGAACTATTACTAAGAAATGAATATTTACCTTACAATTTTCTGAATTCCAGAAGGGGAATAAAGTCTTGCTTAGACGTAATGTCGAACGCTATATGTCACAAACTGGGGGAATGTTTAGCTAAGACTCGACAAAGGTGAATAATTACCATGGAGGACGGAAAAGGGGCGAGTGCAGTTTAACGTCCTTTAACCTGGTAGATCAGATCAGACGACGAATGAAATGGGTAAAATGATGATGAAATAAACCCGGGGTCTATGGAGCTTAAAGTTATCCGACATTCGTCTTCTTAGGATAACGAAGGAAAAAAACACGCAAAAAATATTATCCGGGTAACTCACCTTAACCGAGATTCGAACTCGGGACCGCTTCAATAAGAAGTAGACAGCTACCCCAACACCACAGAGGTGGGTTATTATTAAATTTGCAATTTTATTTCATTCCAGTTTATTATTCGTCTTATTATTTTTTTACTTTCTCTACTACGTATAGTAAGTAGGAGAAGTATTGTACTCCACCCAAAAATTCGATACCGAGATTTCACCGCAAATACATGTTTTGAGACCCCCTGAATCCAAAAAAAGCATTTTTGGAAACATGTCCGTGTGTGTCTGTCTGTGTGTCTGTCAACAGCATAACTCATAAACGAACAGTCGGATAAACACCAAACTTGGTATTTAGGTTCAGTATCTTCCAGAGATGCGACACGAAGGTTTTCAAGAAAATCCCCCCACCCCAGACTACCCTTTACATGGAACATTTTTCGAAAATTTTAATTTTCTCAAAAATGGCTCAACGATTTTGATTAAAACATCATATTTTTAAGATATTGTCATGAGAAATGAAATGTAAATCTCGAATTTTCTGGGAATGTCTCCAAAAGTATTCTTCATTGTGAACGACTTTTGCATAACTGGTAAACCATAAGAGATAGACAAAATTTTACTACACAAAAAATGCAGATCGCGTTAATATACGCAATTTATGTCATATACATTTTTACTTTCTCTACTACGTATAGTAAGTAGGGGAAGTATTGCATTCCACCCAAAAATTCGATACCGAGATTTCACCGGAAATATATGTTTTGAGATCCACTGAATCCAAAAAAAGCATTTTTGGAAACATGTCCGTGTGTGTGTCTGTGTGTTTGTGTGTGTGTGTCTGTGTGTGTGTCTGTGTGTGTGTCTGTGTGTCTGTGAACAGCATAACTCAAAAACGAACAGTCGGATAAACACCAAACTTGGTATTTAGGTTCAGTATCTTCCAGAGATGCGACACGAAGGTTTTCAAGAAAATTCCCCCACCCCAGACTACCCTTTACATGGAAGATTTTTCGAAAATTTTAATTTTCTCAAAAATGGCTCTAACGATTTTGATGAAAATATCATATGTTTAAGATAATGTCATGCGAAATGAAATGTATATCTCGAATTTTCTGGGAATGTCTCCAAAAGTATTCTTCATTGTGAACGACTTTTGCATAACTGGTAAACCATAACAGATAGACAAACTTTTACTACACAAAAAATGTAGATCGCGTTAAAATACACAACTTATGTCATATACATTTCTTTTGTTGAGTGAACCGTTTTCGAGATATTGCTTGTTATTTCCTTAAATTTTCCAATACTTATACTTTTTCTCAAATGCGTTATTCATTTTTTTATGTCCTGGACATGCAAAGAGAATGGAATGGGCCACATAGCAACCAACGTTAAAATATTTGACTATCGCTTAAAATCTAGCATATTCCCCTTGCATCTACATGTACATTACCAATAAGATTGACATCTCGATATCTCGATTAACATGAAGCATATGGAGAATAGCTGTTTGTAAAATTAGATTATACAAGAGTAGAGAAAGCCATGTGAGTGTAACACATCAGATTTTTTGCTATTGAGTGAACCGTTTTCGAGATATTGCTTGTTATTCCCTTAAATTTTCCTATACTTATACTGTTTCTAAAATGCGTTATTCATTTTTATATGTCTTGGAGATGCAAAGAGAATGGAATGCGCCACATAGCAACCAGCGCTTAAAATATTTGACTATCGCTTAAAACCTACCATATTCCCCTTGCATCTACAAGAAAATTAGCAGTAAGATTGACATCTCGATATCTCAATTAACATGAAGCATATGGAGAATAAGCGTTTGTAAAAATATTTTGTACAAGACTAGAGAAAGTCATGTGAATGTAACACATCAGATTTTTTGGTATATGCAGTGGTGCGTAATATTGGTTAATTATGATACATATTGTGTTAAAAGTAGAGCTTTATTTTGGCGGTAGGAATAGTTGTGGAACGAGGCTGAAATCCAAGTGTAGCATTCCTAGGGGCAAAATAAAACTACTTTTAATATATGTTGTTAGATACTATTTTACTATATATATATATTAAATTACCCAGCTGAAATTTATGTGGAAATAGCAGTATAAATTCGGACATGTACAATGGTGAGCTCTAATCTGTTGTTGTTTCACTTCCATAGTACCAATGCTGACAACATGATCGGTTACCGATTATAACATTCTATAATTTACCGATCATAACATTCTATGATACTTTGCAAAAGTAAATCAATAGCCTACGTGTAACATTAATTTGATTAATGAACATATATTTTAACATTATTATTATTATTATTATTATTATTATTATTATTATTATTATTATTATTTGGTGTACTTGTGGTGTTGATTGTGTAACTACTATAACTTGAAATATTAATTCCTTGTGCAGAGGAAATAGCATTTATATTGATAACATAATTGATTACATTGTTTGAATTTGGAACAGTTGCATTCATTGAAAGAATCCATTTCCGAGTCATTCAAACAATCCACCATAGCCTTAATCGATACAAGACCTCCGCTTAATATGCATGTCATTTTCTCACGGTAAACTAGGGCGGTAACGATGGAGTGCTATAAACGTTCTATTCCACTGAGTGTTATAAACTTCAGTTTTAGCATGAGTGGCTCGTGTTAAAGGTTCTACTTTTAGTGCAAGATGTTCAAAAAATTCTTTATTAGTACATTGTATTTCTTTTTTTCATTATATCAATAAGCTTAGGTATAGGTTGTCTACTGTACTCTTACTGTATGTTTCGAGGGACTTGAAAACAAACTATGTCCTAAAAGGCATATGCATTGTGTATTTCAAACGTAGTATGCAACGGCTAGACAAAAGTTTTTCTATTACTACTATACTACTTATGCTACTACTACTACTACTACTACTACTACTACTACTAGTGACCAAACGAGGTGGCGCCTCGGTAACGTGTGCGACTGGCATTCGGGAGGTCTCGTGTTCGATCCCCAGTGACCGCCCTCTCTGGCCTATAAGTTTTTCGTGGTTTTCCCGGGATAGGTAGGTGAATGCCGAGACGGTTTCTTCTCTACCATGATTTTCTTTCCATCGTTTCCCTTTCATTCCGTTTCCTTCTCTTTAACATTTAACATTTCTGCGAGCCTGGAAATGTTAGGAACTTCTGCGCGTCTCTATGGCTCGTTTGCTTACAGCCTGTAGCCTCCTTATGTTCCTTCACCTCATTTCTTCGTCCTGGGTGCTGGTAGCTGCAATAGATCTGTGCAGGTTGCAGCACGAGAGGCGTCTATCTCCTTTGAATAATCACCTATACTACTACTAAGGGAAATGACAAACGCTGTGAAAGCAAGTTCCCACTTGTTCGCATAAGATGCTCTTTTCAGCACTTTGTGTATTGCTAGAGATTTCTTAATCACAGTAAACTTCTACTGCGCTGACATTTTCCCTGCCACCGATGGGAAAGGAACGCGAATGAAAATACCCATGCCGATGCTTCGCGAGTAAGAGGAATTGGGTGAACATATCTACATTTGACTTATTTAGTGTTAATACTCCTACTTTCTCCACCTTACATACCTAAGGTAGAACAGTATTACAGTCGGTTCAAAAATTCTATACAGGGTGAACAAAAAGTATGGAATATTAGCCATTACCCTTAAATGGAACAACAAAGTTAAATGCTGACTTTTTTATTCTCATGAAAGGTAGGTGTCCTACAGACAGCATGAGGGCAGCACCCCAGTGGGCCCTTAGTGGGGATGAAGGGAGTGAACTTCAGAATTTTAAATAGAACCATGGTATAAATTTTGAGGTATTCTGGTAGTCCTTAATAAATTAAGAAACTTTTGTTTAAAACATTTTTTTATAAAATGTTAACTTGAGAATTTATAGGATATTGAAACTTTATTTAACATGTGAACATATTCATCTTTATTATGTAACTTTGTAATTATTTGATAATCAGAAAGGCCTAGACAACAATGGGTTTATTTATTTTCAAACAAATCATTCTTCATTAAGATTTTACATATCATGGCGAATCTCACTGAAAGGGAAAGAATACAAATATTAATTAGGAGATAGAGGTAGAGAGAAAGGAAGAGTGACAGTGGAAATGGAGGGAGAAAGAGACAACAGCGAAACACAAAAATTAAAATTCATGTAAGTTTCAAATTAAAATCTAATCCTTAAAGATTCAAGTGAAGTGTTTTAACTTAAACATACTTTCTTAAGTAGGCGCTAGAGAACTTAAAACTTCCAAGAATGTGACACAAGGATTTTCAAGAAAATCTCACCGCAAACTACGCTTTATATGGACAGTTTTTCGAAAATTTTGATTTTCTAAAAAATGGCTCTAAAGACTTTGATTAAGATACAATATGTTTAAGATATTTTCATGATAAATGAAGCGTATGTCTTGAATTTTATAGGAATAGTCTCTGAAGTCCTATTCATTCTGAACACTTTTGCACACCTGGTAAACCATAGGAGATAGAAACATTTTCACCACATAAAATTTAAATTTTCTTAAAGTAGACAATTTATATGAATAAAATGTTTTGTAGCGTAAACCATTTCCGAGATATTCTTTGCTATTGATATGAATTTTCAAATAATTTATTCTTTTCTCAACTGAAAACCGCTATTGTTTCCCTTTATCTCTCTTTTGTGTTCATGCAAAGGGAACAAAGAGAAATTCAAAGCCATTACATAGTGACCGGCTTTGAAAAGATTTGACAATCGCTTTAGGTTACTATATTCTTCCTACAACTGAATGCGTAAGTGAGCAATGAAGGTTTATCTGTATTAGCAGGAAGCAGGTAGAGGAAAAGCTTTTGTAAGAATAATTTATAGAGGAATGAGTAGAGAAAGGCATGTGAATGCAACACAAGATTTGTTCTGAAAGCATGAATGTAAATGGGTCATTGTACAAACGTACCTTTCTCCACAGGAGAAATCTAGATATTCTGGAGACCAAACACTGAATGTTTCATTCAGGCAATCACGGACATCTTTTGTCCAATGAGATGGTACACTATCGTGTTGTAACATGATATTCATGACATCTTCTTGTTGAAGATGTGATACTGTCGTATGCCTCTCTTTAATTATTTTATAGATACAGAGGGGAGCTACTCGCTTGCAAAAGGCACCGGTAAACCAAACAGGAACTTCAAATGCGAGGCAACGACGAGGGACGCAGCTAAAGTTAAATTCCAAAATAAATGCTATACCAACATAATACCTGGCTTAAGGGAGAGGAAGGATTCTATTCTACCATAATTAAAACTTCCAAACGTGGATGGCACCCAATTTAATAGATGAAGTTAGATATTTACATACCTTTGCCCATTGCCTGCCTACGAGGACATCGTGCTTTAGCAGTTTCCCGTCTGTCTCACACGAAGCTTACTTGCTGACTGTTACAAAGACCCACGCCAACCTCGGGCGTCAGTAACGCTATCCCCTCCCTTGACACTGTTTCCCCTGACTCACCCCTACTCACAGACAAACTGCCGTGTCTAACCTTCGGTGCCCAGAGAGCGTCTTGTCATATTATCTGTGCACATGCCACATCTCCCCCTGGCCACCGAAGTCGACGCCCTCGTCGACACAAGGTACAAATACAATAAGAAACATGAAAATAACAAAAAAAATGACATACAAAAATGAAATACACATGTGTGATAAACACCCACACGACAACAAAGAAAATTTACTGGGCGTAGTGGAGTTTCGAGAATCTTAAGTGCTTCGAATAATATTGTTACTGCACTTATGCTTGAGCACACCGCACACGCACACACACCACGCTGCCTCAGTTCACAGGCACACTACACTACACAAGATATCGATGGTCTGCTGGAACTGTTTGTGGGTATATTTATAAAGTGCCCACAACGACGATTTGTCCTGGTGTAGATTTATCACTCTGGTTTGTTATCTGAAATGCACTTAGAAATTGTGTAGGCAAGAAAACCCAATCATTGTGAGGGTGCCGATGGCGAAAAGTTTGAAACCATGATGCAACAGTATCTCATAAATAGCATGGAAAGCATTTTAATTTCATTTCTTCTGACCAACCATTAGCAGCAGCGACCATTTCAAAGTTCTGCAGAAATTCATGCGCCGACAACCTGCTGGAATTCTCAAAGTAAGAGGGGTCAATGACCGGGCGACAGACAGCTGACTGCATTGCACTGGCCACGACAGGCGGATTAGACATCACTGATAACTGAGTAACAACAGGCGTACTAATACTGGACCTAGATTCCTCTTCACTGTGCTCGCTAACTGGAGCAATTGCCATATCAGATTTCTGCGTAGTACGTTGCTTAAGCATGATTGCAGCACAAAAGATAACGCAACCAATAAACAAACAGTATGACAAAGCGATACAGATTACACCAAACTAAACACTTATAGCATCACATGAATGTAAGTAGCAAGATCAGAACATACCCAAATAAAACAGTTCCAGAAAGAATACAATTAAGCGCCCGCGGCGAAATATCAGAAAATTATACCAACACACGTCTACACAAGCATGACACGCAAGCCACTTGGACACAATACCAAGATTTTTTAACAGAATGAACACATGGAAGAAAAGCAAAATGATGTCTTCAGTGAGAAACCTCGAACTGGAAGTTAAAAAACCACGTAACACCTACTGTGACCATCGCTAACATTATCTCAAAAGGAGCAGAATACAAACTTGCAATTTATACGTAGCACAAAAAAAAATTCCTTCTCTTTTTTTTTTTTTAAACAAATGTACCTGACCTGATATACACACGCAAATAAACGCGCCAAAACACGTGCTGATGAAGACTGGTTTCACAAGCTAGAATTATTGCTAAAATGCATGACCACGCGGGAATTAAATAACACACGTGCGTACATAAAAGTTACACGAAAAATGTCCCAGAAAAGTATAGTAAACAGCTAGAAATCACATTCACTGGAATATAAAGTTATAAGTTTCCAGAACCACTGCTAATAAGCACAGAAAACAAGATTTTCACCCAGATGGCCAACACGTGACGAGCACATTTTCAAAGTTACAAATATCTGACTCGTTATCTCACTCGTTTCACAACTCAACTTTCACAAAAACATATTTGAAAATAACCAGCACGAACCACTTAGCACAGCAATACAATTTAATGGAAATGAAGCCAAAATAGTAGGAAAATGGAGTCAGAAGTTTTAGCGTCACGCCGACAGACAATGGAAAAATGCAAAAATGAACTCAAAATTAACATTTAGAAACCAGACTTTCAGATATTATAGTGACAAAATTTAGAATAAGAGAATCACAAATTAAAACACAAAAATCCTTACCCTTAAGCCAGAAACAAATGTAGATTTTTCGCGACCACGTGGAGGACCACAAACCGTTACATTTCAGAGGGGAAAAAAATTTTACACTTGAAAATCTCACACAAATCCAAACTCTGCCTGGCGCCTCACACCAATTGTCGCATGCCTCCCTTTAATTATTTTATAGATACAGCGGGGAGCTACTCGCTTGCAAAAGGCACCGGTAAACCAAACAGGAACTTCAAATGCGAGGCAACGACGAGGGACGCAGCTAAAGTTAAATTCCAAAATAAATGCTATACCAACATAATACCTGGCTTAAGGGAGAGGAAGGATTCTATTCTACCATAATTAAAACTTCCAAACGTGGATGGCACCCAATTTAATAGATGAAGTTAGACATTTACATACCTTTGCCCATTGCCTGCCGACGAGGACATCGTGCTTTAGCAGTTTCCCGTCTGTCTCACACGAAGCTTACTTGCTGACTGTTACAAAGACCCACGCCAACCTCGGGCGTCAGTAACGCTATCCCCTCCCTTGACACTGTTTCCCCTGACACACCCCTACTCACAGACAAACTGCCGTGTCTAACCTTCGGTGCCCAGAGAGCGTCTTGTCATATTATCTGTGCACATGCCACAATACGATGTTATACTTTCAAATTTAGTGAATCGTAATACTCTTTTATTTGGTTGTTGAGTTGCAATTTATTTATATTTAGTTGTTGCTAAGGAGCTTCCTTTATTTTATATGCGATATCAATAGGCTGCACCTTCTAGAACGCACCGGTTTACAAATTACAGAAAAATAGTAATAATTCTCGGGTTACGTCGTTTTTAGTTTACTTGTTTCCAAACGGAATATATGGTAACTGTTTATATATGAGCATTCATAAAATCTTGGATTCAAACGCATATACTCGGTCTAATTGATACAATGGGAAAACGAGGTGAAAGCTCATCAGAATTTACAGCTGTAAAAGTTTTTTTGTATAGTATCCTGTCTCTTAGCATCTAGAATCTAAGGGACATATATACCCTCTCTGATGAAGACGGTAACCCTCTTGAGCAAGAAGCTAGGGGCTTAGTTCATTGTATATGGAAGAAGCCTAACGTAGGTTCAGATGAAGCATTTTCTTGTTCTATTTTCATTTGTAGTGGCAGGTGCGCAATTGGACCGTGCAGATTAGAGAAACGCATGTTGTGAATTTCATTGATTAGTGGGTCATGGTGCTGACAAAAGTGAAATAGGAAGCTGCATGTTAAATGATGTGATCGCTGGACGCGGTTTGATTTATTAATGCGTTGCAGAGATGACCAAAGGTTACCTGTCAGAACGCTTATCGGAACTTTGTGACTGCTTTATTTATGACTAATGTTGGTTTTTAAGCACTTAAAATAATTGTGTGTGGATAAAATACAATATAATTAGGCGAAAAATAGTGTTTTAGGCATATGGGTTACATCTCTGTTTGTTCTAACTAAACTAATTACAATAATATAGTACATTGAAATTAATTCTCAGTCTTCTCCATTCTCTCTAGATATTCCTCTTTTCTCTTTGTATCCAGCTTTTAACCATTTGGCTTAATATTCTCTGTCGCATCTTCTTCTGTCCTGGAGCTTTATTGCATTCAATAATACTTTCGTGAATTTCTTTTCCTCTTCATGATGTGTTGCAGCATTTTTCTTCCTGGTGTGCTCTTTCTAATATCTTCATTATTATATTTTCTATCCATTTCACATGCTCCGTTTTTCCGGTGTTTAGAGATGTTTCTTTCCCTATTAAAAGCTTCCTTTACCATTCCAATTCCTGGTTTGAACTCTTGATAACTGTTTATATTACTATCTTTGCGACATCACAATCTGTTTGTTCTCCTCTACCTTATCTCGTACTGGCAAGGGTAGCCTTTTTGCTTTTCCTTTGACAACCATTATCTTCATCCCACACTCCTTCTGATTCCATTTAGCTTCATTAGTGTGTTTATTAAGATATTATTACTTCTGCTAGTTTAGTTTTATGTATATTAGTAAATATCGCCCCGCCCCATATGGCCTATGATCTTTGGGGGTTACCTCATTCCACCAAGCGATTACTGGACCCATTTCTGAGGTGGAGACACCCAGCGGGCGGGATCCATGGCCTCGGTGGTAGGGTGATGATTAGGATGGCGGTGGAATGAGAGGACCTACGGCTTATACCGTAGACTCCGAATCACTTTGGGCCTTGGGAATACTTCGCCTGATATTAGTGAATGTTATGCGCTTTATTCTTATCGCTCCTACTGCCATACCTCCAGTTTTCTAAAAACAACTTTTCATCAGATTTGCATTCGTGATTTCTAGTAAGTTTTAAACTGCATTAATTAATTCATTAATTAAGGAATTAATTGGTTAGAAGTCTCTCTGTTTACAGATGCATTAATATTAATATGACAATAAATTAACTACGTTATCAATTTTAAAAGGTAACTTTTGTTGAAGGTTTGAATGAAAATATAATTTAGATAAAGAAACTGTAAATAAACTTTGTCACATATTGATTTCTGGTCACTGTGTGAAAACATGAAGATAATTTGGAGCGAATACTTCTGCCAAGGAAAGTATCAGATCCCTCATTCCAAAACACACTCTGAAATTCCTGTGACAGAAGCGATGTAGTCTAGGGAGACTACATCCAAAAATGTCAGGTTTGAATGCAAGCTGCCGAAATCGAAGCTGGAATCCTTCAACTGCAACTCATTGTGCAGTGGAGATGGACATCTGTTTCAGAGGCGTACACCAATGTTTGAATAACTGGACGGAACACCCTGTCCTCGCCACACTCGCGACATAGAAGCCGGTAAATTAAGACCCCGTCTCCACACCCCACGCGACAATCCAGCAAACAGTAAGGGTGTCCAATAGAGTTAGTTAATAGAAGTATTAATTCCACGTAGTTTATAGGAGGATCTGGCGTTCGTTTTCGAAGGTTTACAGTTAGAACCGGCAACTGATGCTTTGGGTGTGGCCTCTTTATACCACATCACTTCTGTCAGGAAATTCAGGGTGGGTTTTGGCATGATGGGGTTTGATACGTACTTCCCTTGTGAGAATGTTTGCCATGTTGAGCGTATACAAACCTCAATGCATATGTTTGTAAATTAAGTCCCTGCTACATTCTTTGCTCATATCCATAATGTAGGAATGTGTCTGCTTTCCAATCTGGAGGGCCCAAGTTTGAATCTCGGTTAAGGTGAGGTACCTGGAGTTTCCCTTATTCCTATAAGACAATCAATGTCAGTGAACTGTCAGTTCAGAGCAATCCAGACTTACATATTTCAGCATCACTCTAATCACGGTCTCTGCAGATCTAATTCTGAAAAGGGGCATTAAACATCTCAGTTATAATTGGTAATGCCCTATACAGCCACAATTTTCTATAGCATTTACATATTCAAAACTTTTGCCTTCTTCAGACAGAAGCATTTGATAAACCAGTAAGTTATTTCCAAGAATACCAAAATTATGGTATGTTCGTTACTGGTGGCGCTACCGTTATTGTCGCTTTTTCTGTCTTAATAATTAAAAAACTCATGAATGGAAATTTAATGTATAACTTAGAACGTAGAGATATTGTCGAATAATTACAAATATGATTTATAATGCTACTTTTCAAAATATTCATAACAATACGCTTTACTAATACTGCTACATTATTTTCGCCGAAAAGAAAAAAATATAGAAAGAACACATCTATGCCCACATTTGCACTTTTCCTGAATCCATCAATATAAATACCTTATTAGAAGAATTCTCATTTCTGCATTAAAATCATTACAACCCCTTGATATATTCCCAGTATATTAAAAACTTTCCAATTTCTGGACAAAGAAGTAATAATTTAATCTTTCCAGCCTGGTTCGTCACAAAAAGTTTAACCCACATGGCTGGTGTGAAAATGTAATTATTAAAACCAATTAACTCTGTTACTGGTTAACTATAAAGCCTAAAATTAATCAGATGAGAACGTTTATTGCACACACGGTACATCTCGCCAAGGTAGCTGAGCGGAAAAGCATCGACACGGAAAGACGAAAATCCATCTTAGCGGCATTTACTCTCAAATCTGATTTTACTCGCCACCGCCACTACCACCACCGACACCCTACCTTATCTCAAGCCCCACCATCGCCATTATTATTATTATTATTAATAATAATAATAATAATAATAATAATAATAATAATAAAAAATACTCATTTTAAACTCTGTGCGAAATAGACAGGCATTGTAAAAGACTGCCAAAGGTTCACATTTTATATCAAACTTAAGATAGTTGGCTGACCCCGTACCACAGTCGGTAGAGCACCTGCTTGCTGTGTCAGGGCTCCGGGTTCCATTCCCAGCTGGAAGGGTGGGAAGTTTTCGTTAGCCAAGATTATTCCTTATCCTCCCAAGGGTTTGGAAATGTGAATGTGTGTGATCTAATGAATAAAACCCAAACTTTACCATGCCTATAGGCAATAATATTTCTCAAAGGAAAGGCCGCCGATAACACCATTGTAGTTAAAGGCGGTGTAGAAATGGAACAAAGGAAACCTTAGTTTAGTTCTGAACAACAAATTGAAGAAGGTTTGTTGCTGTTACGCATGGAAAGTCAGTTTGAAGAAAGATGGTTTGTTGTATTGTAGTTCAACTGTTGGGGAGCCGAACTTGAAGTAGTAGCAACCGCACGTGTAGTAAAAAGTTTCTGGTAGCCTTCGCCCCAAATGTACTTTCCAGTGGCCTTTGCCTCAATGTTTAAAAATATTAACTTTGTAATTTGACTGTTTCTTTAAATATTATATATTCATGTTTGCCTCGGCTGCGTCAGTATTTTTTGTTCGAGACATGGATGTCTTAGCAGGGCGTGGTGCGACTGAAGAATGTAGGCTTACACAGATTTTAAGTTTTTCTTCACTCCATTTATTAATGCTTGACACGATTTAAGTAACACTTCACTGATATAGAGAGCTGTGAGATTCTTTTGTTAATTACTTGCACTTTTTAACACGTAAACTATTTTTGTCTCACACGAACGCGTATTAAATTTCTCAAGGACGCATCTCGCGTCTGATTAGTAACGCTGTCTACAACCAACGCGTCCAGTTATGAGCACTGTCTACAAGCAACTGACTTCTAGATTTGTAAATTTTGCTATATTTCAGCTTCTGATTGGCTATTCCTAATCCAATAGAATATACTTTTATTTAACTAAAACTTTTTCTGGTTCTTGATTGGCTATTTTATAAACTGCAACAAAAATTACATTATTGTTGCTCCAAGAATGACTAGTAGCATTATTAAACTTTCTTACCCATTATTGCCTCAAGGTTACCTCATTGTCACCTCATTGTTAGCAACTAGGTACAAGATTATGCTTCCTTGCTTTATGAATTCTAAAACTCTGTGGTTAACTGAAACAAGACAAGAACAGGAAATCAATGGGCACTTCCTTCCAATGTTTGGTGAAATTGTTCAAAATGTGCACCCCTCGCCAACACACATGCTTCATAACGTTTTCTCCAATACTGCTGCACTCTCCGAAGTACGTCCAGGTTGTTTTTACTTTCTCTACTACGTATAGTAAGTAGGGGAAGTATTGCATTCCACCCAAAAATTCGATACCGAGATTTCACCGGAAATACATGTTTTGAGACCTCCTGAATCCAAAAAAAGCATTTTGGAAACATGTCCGTGTGTGTGTGTCTGTGTGTGTGTGTGTCTGTGTGTGTGTGTGTCTGTGTGTCTGTGAACAACATAACTCAAAAACGAACAGTCGGATAAGCACCAAACTTGGTATTTAGGTTCAGTATCTTCTAGTGATGCGACACGAAGGTTTTCAAGAAAATCCCCCCACCCCAGACTACCCTACACATGGAAGATTTTTCGAAAATTTTGATTTTCTCAAAAATGGCTCTAACGATTTTGATGAAAATATCATATGTTTTAAGATAATGTCATGAGAAATGAAATGTATATCTCGAATTTCTGGAAATGTCTCCAAAAGTATTCTTCATTGTGAACGACTTTTGCATAACTGGTAAACCATAAGAGATGACAAAATTTTACTACACAAAAAATGTAGATCGCGTTAAAATACACAACTTATGTCATATACATTTCTTTTGTTGAGTGAACCGTTTTCGAGATATTGCTTGTTATTTCCTTAAATTATCCAATACTTATACTTTTTCTCAAATTCCTTATTCATTTTTACTTTCTCTACTACGTATAGTAAGTAGGGGAAGTATTGCATTCCACCCAAAATTCGATACCGAGATTTCACCGGAAATATATGTTTTGAGATCTCCTGAATCCAAAAAAAGCATTTTTGGAAACATGTCCGTGTGTGTGTCTGTGTGTGTGTGTGTGTCTGTGTGTGTGTGTGTCTGTGAACAGCATAACTCAAAAACGAACAGTCGGATAAACACCAAACTTGGTATTTAGGTTCAGTATCTTCCAGAGATGCGACACGAAGGTTTTCAAGAAAATCCCCCCACTCCAGACTACCCTTTACATGGAAAATTTTTGGAAAATTTTAATTTTCTCAAAAATGGCTCTAACGATTTTAATGAAAATATCATATGTTTAAGATAATGTCATGAGAAATGAAATGTATATCTCGAATTTTCTGGGAATGTCTCCAAAAGTATTCTTCATTGTGAACGCCTTTTGCATAACTGGTAAACCATAAGAGATAGACAAAATTTTACTACACAAAAAATGTAGATCGCGTTAAAATACACAACTTATGTCATATACATTTCTTTTGTTGAGTGAACCGTTTTCGAGATATTGCGTGTTATTCCCTTAAATTTTCCAATACATACTTTTTCTCAAATACGTTATTCATTTTTTTATGTCCTGGACATGCAAAGAGAATGGAATGCGCCGCATAGCAACCAGCGCTTAAAAGATTTGACTATCGCTTAAAAGCTACCATGTTCCCCTTGCATCTACAAGAAAATTACCAATAAGATTGACATCTCGATATCTCGATTAACATGAAGCATATGGAGAATAGGCGTTTGTAAAATTATATTGTACAAGAGTAGAGAAAGTCATGTGAGTGTAACACATCAGATTTTTTTATGTCCTGGACATGCAAAGAGAATGGAATGCGCCACATAGCAACCAGCGTTAAAATATTTGACTATCGCTTAAAAGCTACCATATTTCCCTTGCATCTACAAGAAAATTAGCAATAAGATTGACATCTCGATATCTCGATTAACATGAAGCATATGGAGAATAGGCGTTTGTAAAATTAGATTGTACAAGAGTAGAGAAAGTCATGTGAGTGTAACACATCAGATTGTTTTTTTTGTCCTGGTAATGCAAAGAGAATGGAATACTCGACATAGCAACCAGCTCTTAAAATATTTGACTATCGCTTAAAGCCTACCAATTCCCCTTGCATCTACAAGAAAATTAGCAATAAGATTAACATCTCGATATCTCGATTAACATAAAGCATATGGAGAATAAGCGTTTGTAAAAATAGTTTGTACAGGAGTAGAGAAAGTCATGTGATTGTAACACATCAGATTTTTTTATTTCTTCCGCTGATCGAAGTATTCTTTCTTGCAACGTTTCCACATCGGGCACTTCTGTAATGTATACGCGAGCTTTGATATCGTCCCAAAGAAAGAAAATCGATTGGATTTAGATCTGGTGAACTTGGTGGCCATGTTATTGATCCATTCCGAGCGATCCAGCGTTCTACGTAGGTGTTGCGTAGATGGCCACACACGGCTTTACTTATGTGCGGAGTTGAGGCGTCATGTAATAGCCACATCTCATTTCATGCCAAGAGAAAATCCTCCAGCAGAACTGGTAGGTAACGTTTCTTGAAGAAGCTGGAGATAGATGACTTCTGTCAAAGCCCGAGAAATAATCCACCTACCGATTAATATATTTCCTATGATTCCTGCCTAAACATGTACAGAAAATGTGTGTTGAAAGCTATCTTGTTTTATTGTTGTGGGGATTGTCGTAAGCACATGTGTGTGCATTATGGTAATTAGCTTCTCCATTTCTGATAAACGTTGTTTCATCCATTGCAAAAATTTTAGGGAGAAAGTCCTCTCCTTATTGAAGAAACTATTCGGAAAAAACCATTCCTTGGCGCATAATCTGCTTCAGAGAGATACTGGACGCGCTGAGTATGATAAGGGCGTAGCAATTCTTCTAATGTCCTCGAAACTGTCCATTGAGATACGCCAATAGTGCGAGCTATACCACGGCTGCTGCTTCCAGGATCTTCTTCCACCAAGTGAAGGATTCCTTCTTCTTGTGCAACATTTCTTTGACCAACTCCTTCAACATGAGTTGTCTATTTGGCAATCTTTCTCGATAAATTCTTGTTGCAGCTGCCGCATTACCATAAATGAGTAGCATTTCAAGATACTCCGCATTAGTAAAGTAAGCCATTTTGTAACTGATAATCTGCTGTTTTGAAAACAAGCCTCATGTGCAATAAAGAACAGAGAAGTGTGTTTCTATATAAACAAACAGCTTAATTGCGGTTTTTTCGATCTTACGGTGTTGTTATGTTGTGTATCTCGTGTAGTACAGCGCCCTTAGACACAAATCATCATCATCATAATCATCATCATCATCATCGCCGTGGCTAACGAGTATAGTCGATTGAGACAAATTTCGAAAGCTTATAATAATAGAAAGAGTGCGAATTGTTTTAATTCAAAATGTATTTAAACAGAAACAAATATTTATCTTTCAATCTCCTCTAAGAAATATTTGAAAAAGTATTTGTTTCGTAAAATCTTCGTTTAAAATAGCGATAATATTAAGGAATTTTCGTTGTTTTTCTCAAAAAGTACATTAAAAACAGCAAAACTGCAATAAAATTTTTCGTTCTTTTGTTACAAAGAGCCATCCTGTTCAAGCATGATCATAGGTCATCTTCCAGCCTATATATTCGAATTGCTCAACACTAGGCATTCTTTTAAAGACTTGCCGATCTGTAGTTGTTTCTCGCGATGTCTGGAAACAATATGGAATTTTAAGGCCAGCATATAGCGTCCTGTTCTAAAACATTTGACTATCGCTGTTCCCTTTTGTATCTATAACGAAATGTGTAATGAGCTATTTCCAGAAAGATTTATCTCGATTATGTAATAGTAATTTGTACACCCAAATAAGCGTAGAGGGTAGAGAAAGTAATGTGAATGTAACATAGATTTTTCAGCTTTGGTTACGACGCAGTTGTCAGAAGTGGAATACAGAGTATTTATTTCTAGCTTTGAACCTGAAATTATTAACGTTGTTGGAATTAAACATAGTTGTTTGCCTTTTCTCCTACGCTATATTATAATGCCTGTTGCTTAATCCGATTAAACGGCGGAAATCTCTAGATGGGTAGTTTTATGCAAGCTGCATAAAAGAGTAACTTGTTTTCCTGTTTCTCTTCGCGGTTTACCAGTACTAAGCGTAGTTAATGACCGATGCTGCAGTTTCAGATTTAGAGCGTGGTCTCCAGAAAGTTTTGCACTCTCCATACAATACAAGCATTCACGACGTCGCAACATATCCGGAACTCTACGCCCACTCATATGTCGGGAAAGTGCTGACAGTGATGTAGTTTCCCTCTTTTTTCGCATATAGCTTTTCTATGCCTTCTTAAACATGAAAAATCCTATGTGTTGTACTCACATGACTTTCTCTACTCACTCTTCTACAAACTATTCTTACAAAAACTTATTCTTCTATCTACTTTTCTCTTAATGCAGATAAACTTTCAATTCACATTTACACATTTCTTTGTAGGATAAAGCGATAGTCACATTTTTACTTTCTCTAATACGTATAGTAAGTAGGGGAAGTAATGCAACCAACCAAAAATTCGATACCGAGATTTCACCGGAAATACATGTTTTGAGGCCTCCTGAATCCAAAAAAGTATGTTTGGAAACATGTCCGTCTGTCTGTCTGTCTGTGAACAGCATAACTCAGAAACGAACAGTCGGATAAACACTAGACTTGGTATTTAGGTTCAGCATCTTCCAGAGATGCGACACAAAGGTTTTGAAGAAAATCTCCCCAGATTACCCTTTACATGGAACATTTTTCGAAAACTTTAATGTTCTCAAAAATGATTCTAACGATTTTGATTAAAGTATCGTATATTTAAGACACTTTCATGACAAATAAAATGTATATCTTAAATTTTCTGGGAATGTCTCCAAAAGTGTTCATTGTGAATGACTTTTGCATAACTGGTAAACCATAAGAGATAGACAACATTTTACTGCACAAAAAATGTAGATCGCGTTAAAATACACAATTTATGTCATATACTTTTTTTTGTTGAGTGAACAATTTTCAAGATATTGCTTGTTATTCCCTTAAATTTTTCAATACTTATGCTTTTTCTCAAATGGGAATTCGTTATTCCTTTTTTGTCCTGGTAATGCAAAGAGGATGGAATACTCCACATAGCAATGAGCTCTTAAAATATTTGACTATCGTTTAAAGCCTACCAACTCCCCTTGCATCTACAAGAAAATTAGCAATAAGATTAACATCTCGATATCTCGATTAACATGAAGCATATGGAGAATAAGCGTTTGTACAAGAGTAAAGAAAGTCATGTGAGTGTAAACACATCAGATTTTTAAAGAGCTTGTTGGTATGTGATGCCTTTGAAATACCATGCTCTTTTATATGACCACGGAAAAAGAAAACGAATTCCCGTTTCCGGAGAATATAAGTATTTGAAAATTCAGGAAATTGTGGCTGAGGGCTTACATGTATACCTACGCATCCAACATTCGCTTCTTTTTTCAACATCGCGCTAGACGAACGGCTCCAATAGTCCAAGACCTGTAGGTATTCGCTTCCGGGAGCCTCTTAAAAAGCACGATATTGAAATGCCTAAGGGGAAGAGGATGTACCCCGCTTACTTATGTGCGACATCTCACGTAGAACTTGGGATAGCGGCATACTGGAAGACTACGACGTCTAGTTTAGTATCCTCACTGTTTTTTTTTCAGGAGTTTTGTCAGGTTAAAATGACAGAATTTTGATCTACAGCAATGGGTCTAAGAGTACAAATGGTGTTGGATGTGACTATGTTCATATAATCAAACCCCATACATTCGGTTTTCATGATAGCGCTTCCATTTATAATGCAGAGTTGTATGCCATATACCGAGTCATGTTGTATGTGCGCCGTTGAAAATTGGGTGACTGTCTCATTTTGAGTGATTCTCTTAGTGCACTACAGAGCCTTCATGAGCTGTACAGCTTCCAGCCCATTTTACATCGCATCCTAGATGCCCGCCATGTTTGACACGCTTCTGGCGTTAATGAGGAGTGCTTGGATTCCTGGTCACGTTGCCTTGATCTGGCGGATTTGGTAGCTAAGGCGTCAACCACAGAACCCAGTGTTGCAATATCTCGGGTAACGTCGGAAGACTTTAGGCTTGTTGTGCGGAGAGCGGTGCTATCATGCTGACGAGAAGAGTGGTCAGCTCTCCGCGGAAATAAGCTTTGAGTAGTGAAGCACATTCCGATTAACTGAGTAATTTCCTCTCTTGTATCTCGTCGTGAGGAAGCGATTTTGGCTCGGTTGCATATTGGCCACTGCAATTTTCCAGCAAGCCAGCAATTCAGGGCAGGTCGCCCACGTTTACCTGGGCGGTATATCAATCGCCACAGTACCTAGCCACAATACGGCTTTACCTCTGCGATATAGGAGCTGAATAAATGTTCACAAGCTTTCGTGTTTTCGGTCGATGGGCGGAGTTTAGCTTGCTGCATTACCATTGGCTGGGTGTCAGCGAATCACTTGGGTGGACATGCGTAAATGCTGTTTAACTTGGACAGCCGCTCACTGGAATTTTTCGGACGGTTTACCTTTTAAAGAGGAACTCTACTCCTCTTTGTCCGCTGTGTAGCTCAGATCTGTCGGTCCGTCATGTGTTGCTGGAGTGCAGTCCTATAGCACATCTTCGGGACTCTCTGCAACTGCCGGTCAGTCTTGCAGAGGTCTTAGTCGAGGTTAAGCAAGCGGTCGAAAGGGTTTTAAGTTTTTGTCAAAGGTAAATTTTCAAATGACAATTTAGTCATATTTATATCATGTGTTTCGTATCTCTCGGCTTAGTTTTGTAAATTCATGTTCATTTCTGTCTTTTGCCATGATTAATTCCGTATAAAGTTCTGTTCGTATTGCTCTTTACCTCTTACTTTTGATACGATTTTTTGTGTTGACCTTTATTTATGGTCTTTGCGTGATCTGCTTTATAAGGCCGCTAAAGACCTTGCAGTTAAGCACCTTTAAATATAAATCATCCTCATCAAACCAATAAGAAAGAATACCTAAAAAATGATGAACTCCATAAGCAATTGTATTTGACTTATATTGAGTGTTTTAACGAGATATGTATGTTTTGTGCAGCAGAATTTTGTCTATCTCTTATCGATTAACAAGTATACAAAAGTCATTCAGAATAGAGAGGACCTCATATCTCATTCCCAGAAAATTCAAGATATACTTTTCATTTGAAATTCAAAATATCTTAAACTTTATGGTATTTTAATCAAAATGGTTAGAGACGTTTTTTATGAAATAAAAAACGAAAATAGTTTAGGGTAGGAATATTTTCTTGATAATCTTTGTGTCGCATCTTGGAAATTACAGAACGTCAATACCAACTTTGGTGTCTAACCAACTTCTTGTTTTAGAGTTTACGCTGTTCACAGACACATACACAAATACACACATCCTTTTTTTCTAAACATTTGGATTCAGGGAGTCTCAAAATACATATTTACGGTGAAATATCACTATGGAATGTTTGGGTGGGACATCAAACATACGTAGTAGAGAAAATAATAAAAATCTGATTCCAATGCCTGCTGGAACCTGCTAAAGAAGCGCAGGTATTCAAAACGCCCGAAATTATCCTTGTAAACATTAGAATAAACAAACTATTATAGTAGAGATTTGTAGCTTAAGCTAATAATCTTTAAGGTAACGTTTGGATAAAAGTGCTCATAAATCACATTTTTCAAAAGTTGTTCCGGAGTAGATAATACAATTCTTTGGGAATTTGTGAGCCAAATTTTATACTGGAATTCTAGCTCTAATCAACGTGTTTTTAATTTAAAGGTACCTAAAATTAAATGCCACAAATATGCTTCATAAACCTTAAAACTCGTTTTGCACTTTTTGCAATTTGCTACTTTTAAAGAACATTTTATTAGGAATTATTACAGTTAGGGAAATAAAACTGTCCAAAATAGGTTTCAGTAATAATTAGAAACTTCCCTACACAGTGTTTTAATCCTAAGTTTAAATTTCTGGATCCTGCATTCGATAGAGTAGTATATTCTTTATGGTTTTCCAGTTATAGCACAAGGTGTGTATGTCAGTTTTCAAACACACACCTACACATATATTGAATTTTCTCTGACAATTCTTTTAAGTTCCTCTTCATTTTCACTGAATTCTATATAATGTGCTATAACTGGGAAACCATAAAACATACATTACTCTATCGAATGCAGGATATATATATATATATATAATGTTAACCAAAACCGTTAAAAACTAAGTTTTGAGAAAATGAAGAAGCAATAGGATTTTTTAATGCAAAGGGCTGTCTTGGGTATAGGGAATGCCATGAAAATCTTCGTCATAAATCCTATAAAGAATTCCAAGTTAGGTATTTATCCAACTGTAAATCAAAACGTGTATTTATGATAAAGTCCCATATAGGTGGAACAGTAACAAAAGTAAAAGCACTTTCAGCCTTTAACTTCAATTATTTGTTATGTCTTTTGCCATCGGATGGGTCTAAACCTCATCATATGACCATTTAAATGTCCATGTGCATACGATCTGGCATCCCTGATTTTACAATCACTTTTATTCAACTTCTGTTTTCATTACATACTTGCTAGAAATGGTTCCACATGATGTTGTTTGTTATAGCCTTGGCCAGGTTGGCGTTTTTCTGCCGTATAGAAACACGGGTTAGCGGCGCGGGAGGGAGAGGGAAGTATGCTCACACTGTGTCTAACCGGTTGCAACTCAACGTGTTGTTTCATCAATAATTGTTTGTTATTTGCTCCTATTTTATTTTACTTTATTGGACTGCAATGATTTTAAAAAGGGGAAAAACGAAAAAAAAAAAAGTCATAATCAATATGAAAAAATAAATGAGACACTTTAGCTTGTTAGAACATAATGAACCTGTTGCCAATTCGCGTGAATGTACCTTGGAAATTTGTTTTAATGACCAATACGTGATTGCTGCCACTCGCCAAGTAAACGCAAATCTCGCCGTCTAATAACTCATCCTGTTCAAAATTTTAGCAGAAACTCGAGGAATCAATAAAAGCAGTTCATATTATTTTTCTGCACTTTTAATTCACTCTATATTACGTGATTTATTTGACAATTAAAAATAAGCTGAGCAAAATTACAATTTTAAGAAATTTGGGAAAGTATGACAAAGATTTTGAAAGCTAGTTTAGATTTCACAATGCATTTTCGGGAGATATGGCTAAATTTTGTAATGCACAATTTCCCATCTTTCTCCTCTGAGTAATTTCGAGAATATGGTGGTTTTTCTAAAGTTTCCCCTTATAAATCTGGGAGAAGTCGAGAGTAGTAAATTGGGGACGTATATTATTTCAGAATTGCTTAAAATATGCACTTCAGAACAGAAAAATTAGTGTTCTAAAATACGGAAAGAAAATAAAGATTTCGCTCTATTTTAATTAGGCAGTTAAAAGGTGCATTGTTCCGAATTTAATAAGATTGAGTCTATAGGGCAGGTTTTCCTGTAGAGTGTATAGCTCGTAAAAACGCCTTGCTAGGACACCATAACGCTCAAAACGGTAATTACAACGGTGCTGTTGTTGGTAGAGCGTTAGAGCCTGACTCAAAGAGGTACTTTGGCTAGCATTAATTCATTCATGAATTTCTATGCAGTCCCGAGGCGTGTCAAGCTAGGAAATGTGCTAAAATTAAGGAATAAGAAGGAACAAGCGGAAAATACCCATATAGTAATTTATTATATTCTGAGGTTCCCTAAAAAATGATTTAGAAAACGTGAGAGTGTGTGAAAAGCGTAGTTCAAAAACGAAAAATCTGATGTGTTACACTCACATGACTTTCTCTACTCTTGTACAAACTATTTTTACAATCGCTTATTATCCATCTACTTCATGTTAATCGAGATAAACATTTGCAGACTCTATCTTATTGCTAACTTTCTTGTAGATGTAAGGGGAATATATATTTACAAGGGCAATATAGAAATACAGTAGCCTTTAAGCACATACATATCTCTTAATAGCTGGTTGCTAGGTGCAGCACCGTTCCCTTTGCCACAGATTAATACTCTTTGCATATCCAAGACAAAAAAAATGAATAACGAATTCCCATTTGAGAAAATAAGTATTGAAAAATTTAAGGGAATAACAAGCAATATCTCGAAAATGGTTCACTCAATAAAAAAATGTATGTGACATAAATTGTGTATTTTACCGCGATCTACATTTTTTGTGTAGTAAAATTTTGTCTATCTCTTATGGTTCACCAGTTATGCAAAAGTCGTTCACAATGAAGAATAGTTTTGGAGACATTCCCAGGAAATTCAAGATATACATTTTATTTGTCATGAAAATATCTTAAACATATGATATTTTAATCAAAATCGTTAGAGCCATTTTTGAGAAAATTAAAATTTTCGAAAAATGTTCCATGTAAAGGGTAATCTGGGTGGGGGGATTTTCTTGAAAACCTTCGTGTCGCATCTCTGGAAAATACTGAACCTAAATACCAAGTTTGATGTTTATCCGACTGTTCGTTTCTGAGTTATGCTGTTCACAGACAGACACACACACAGACACACACGGACATGTTTCCAAAAATGCTTTTTTTGGATTCAGGGGGTCTCAAAACATGTATTTCCGGTGAAATCTCGGTATCGAATTTTTGGATGGAAAACAATACTTCCCCTATTTACTATACGTAGTAGAGAAAGTAAAAATTGGTTGAGTATTGAAGTGTCTTTCAAAGATGCAAGACAAAGATGCATTTTAAACAAAATCCGCGTCCCAAACTACTGTTTACCTGAAAAAATGTTCCTTAATTTTTATTTTCTCAAAATTGACACAAACGATTTTAAATCAAGTAGTAGGCGTTTAACATATTTTCCTGACAAGTAAAATATATGCCTTGAATAGCGTGTGAGGTCCTCATCATTATGAATACATTTTGTGTAACTTGTAAACCATAAGAGATATACCAAATCATGCTACACAAAAATGTAAATTTCGTTAAAAACCACAATTTCTATCAAATAATGTTATGTGAAGTTAGGCATTTTCAAGACAGCATTCATTGTTATTGCCTTTAATTTTCCAATGGTTACATTTTTTGGAAGTGCTAAGTCAGCATTCCTTTGTTTCTCATGATGTCGTCCAAGAAGAGAGATTTGAAAGTTGCGACCCACTTCTTAAAGATTTGGCTATCCTTTATAGACCTCTGAATACCCCTTTTACCCATAAAGAAATTATATTGAAACAATGTCTGCAAAGATTTATATCTATTAACATGAAATAAATGGAAGACATCGCTCTTGTTAGAATAATTTTCGAAATGTATAAAAAATAAACATAGTGGGTAGGTATATGCTATGTGAATGTAACACATAACGCTTTTATTGTGTTTATTGTGCACAAAAAAAGGTATACAGTGATTTCCCTTTAACATAGCTTACGTTAAGTTTTACTTTCTCTACCGTTTATCTATTACAAACGGAGAAAACATCCCACCCAAAACCTAAACACACGTTTAGAAAAGAAGTAATTTTAGAAAAATTGTAAGTATGTATTGAGAGAGAGAGAGAGAGAGAGAGAGAGAGAGAGAGAGAGAGAGAGAGAAATCAGCATAACCGTAAAAGTAAATCGAAAAATACTATACGTAGGATCTTTTAGATTATGTAGCACGAATATTTTCACGTAATTCTCCCTTCCCCAACTATCCTTTATGGAAAATTACTCGTCGTGTATATTTTCTCAAAAAATCGCTTTAATGACTTAGATTAAAATGTTATAACATTCAGGTACGTGGTATGAAAAGTAAAAATGCGTTAATTTTAGTTTATTGATATGCGTTACTTATATGCGTTACACCTACTGCTGTGAGTTTGTTGGGTCAAAAATTCTTAACCTTTGAGTAAAATTTTAATTTTAAAATCTTCTATTGACAATTATTTGTCATGTACCTATTCATTTTCGTACAAAATATTGTCATTTAAGTGATCACTGCTTACACTGAACCTCTATCGCTTTGATTTGCACAATAAAGCCACGAAGAAGTGCGTATTCAAAAGCAAGTCTGAAATGTTTTTGCGTTCTAAGGTAGAGATACTGAAGCTATGGGAAATGTTTGTATTGAGCGCGAGGAACAATAAATTGAGATAAAGACTTACCCTGCCGCCTTCAATGGACGGTCCTGGGGTAGCAGGGTAGCTCATCAACCCTCTGCCTTCCCGACCGTTGATTGGATTCTGAAAGTGATAAGGATCCCTCACCCGAGGGGTCGCCTGTTCTTGCTGGAACACTGTCTCTTCCATGCCCACGGGTTTGCAGCAATTCGATGCAGAGTTGTGGATTCGAGGCTGGTTATTAGTTTGTTGACGGGAAGCTTCTCGACGTCTTTCCTGCGAACATAAAATGTAATAAATGTAATAACATTGGTCATTTTACTGCAAAGTTAAACCACATTTCAAAAATGTGCGAAATTTATTTTCACAACTATTCTATGAACTATTCATTTCATCTGCTAATTTTCTCTGTACATGCTGTTAAATGATGATAAATATTAGCTAGAAACGGTTTCAAAATCTGTATTAACGTTATAAAGAGAGAACATTCGTATATATGTGTACACGTATGTACACATGCATTTATGTATGCATTTATGTGGGTGAGTATATGCAGGATAATGTATAAAAAAAACGTTCAATCGAGTTTGGTAATTCTTTCACCGTTGAAATGGCCTATTCTTTCTAAAGGACATAGACTATAAAACACATAATTAATAAATTACTAAAGCACAAAACAGAATTTACCAAACCCATATACTATAATACGAACATATTGGAATTATAAAACATACTTGCGAAGAATACTTTGCTTTTCATTGCGACTGCAATGGAGTAAAACGTAGTTGTAATTATTGCGCAGAATGTGCGTGTAAAATAAGGCAAATGCTGCCGATATTTCATTATAAATAATACATATAGGCGGTCATTATTTATCAAAATACGAAAACAAGACACAGCAAAACAAAAAGAATTCGAATCTGCTTATAACGACGATACCAATGCCAAAATATTTTAATAACACTCAGGTAAAACATAAAATTGTAGGCTTTTACAGTCGTTGTTCATAATAACTTGACTGTCTTCCGGTGAAGGCCGCGTCACGTTTGATAAAATAGGCTACATTTCGCGGACTTACGGATGGAGCGACAAACAGAATTTCAAAATTGCTATATCGTCACAAAATAAGATATATGTCAGTTAAAAAAAACTTTATATCCCCCCAGTTAAAGATAAAATTTCCCCACTCCTCAACTTGGGTGTATATAAAATCACATGTGATTACGGCGAGTCATACGTAGAACAGACAGGAAGGTCAATATTAACCCGACGCAATTAACATATCGGATTCCTAAACTCGGACAGCCCGAAAAATCAGCATTGGCTGAACATGTTTATAAAATAGGCGCCATATCGACTTTGACTATAATATTGAGATCTTATCTGTATGTGGCCGCTTTTCACACAGAATAGTGCGAGAAAGCGCAGAAACTTTTAAACTTAAAGTTTATTGAATAGCGATGGTGGAACACTCCTTAATGCAACATGGAAAATACTGCTCAGGGAACACAAAATTAGTGGCAAGCTACCAGCCAATTAGGAGCACGAGTAGGTGGGACTCTATTTTGGCAGTATAAATATGAAAGCATAAGCAAGGTGTCACTACTGCGGCTTGCCCTCGCTCACCGCCAGCTGCACCGGGCACAACCTGGCTTCTCGGCACCGCTACTGTGCTACCTGCGGTGGTGGTGACCACTTCACCGGCCAGGCATCGTGCCCGCGCTACCCAAGGACACAGCAACGTCGACATCAGCCGACTCCACCTCCGCACCGCCTCTCAACCATCCAGAACCAGCAGCGCAGATCACCACAAAGCAGAACGCCACTACGCCGAATTATCCGGAACTGACGACAACAACCACACAAATATTGCAACAAAATGGGCCTTCCTGCACACCGGACTTCCAGGGCGCTCTTGAGGAGATTCAGCACACCTTGCGTGACCTCGGCCTTCGACTCGAGGCGTTGCACCGGACTTCCAGTGCGCGCCTTGCGGCATTGGAGGCCAAGCACCGCACCACCATTCGACACCTCTCAACACTCGCCACCCAGTTCCTGCGACTTCGTCAGACAGTCCAGGACGACAACAGCTCCGAAGTGCTCGATTCGTGCCAGCGCAAGCTGATGCGCATTGAGCACAACCTCACGGTACCAGACAACTCCACGGACAGCGACTACGACGACCGACCCACGCGGCTGGGTGCCCTTGAGGCCTCAGTTGCTGGGCTTCGAGAGCAGCACCGGGACAGCGAGACTACCATTCCACAGAAGCTTCAAGTGCTACAGAACAACCACCAGCAGCTGCATGAAGGCTACATCCTTTGCCGAGCTTTCATGGAATCACACACGTCACATGTCCAACTACCAAATCTACCACTTGTAAGACCCAACTATCGGCGCAGCAATCGCTGAGACAAGTAAACAATGATTAAAGAGCAATTAATACTCCTAACCTTCCTTCACCTTAACCCCCGGGTGGCAGCCAGGGACTTGTGCCATGGCTGTGCTCCAGGTCCGACAAACCGCTCCCGGCACGGCCGGCAGCTAGTAACCAACACTTACTGACGGAGGTGCTAACGCGGTACTCCCCCTACCTTTACCCATATCTCCTTCTAACTCCTATTCAACACCTGAAGAATATCCTTACCTATAACCCCCCCCCAAAAGGTCCTTTGGCAGTGCCCAGAAGATGCTCTCAACGTGAAGGGCGAAACGTCGACTATTTTATCAAACGTGACGCAGCCTTCACCGGAAGACAGTCAAGTTACTCAGGTAAGAACGCTTTGCTTTATTTCCTTTGTACTTATGTTGTAATCAAGTTCGTTTAAAGGACTCGCTAAATAATTGTAAAAGAGAGATAATTGGTAACCTTAGGAATTAGTAAATCGATATTTTATTATTAACACCTGAGAAGATTATTTTTCTCCAAAGCCCAGTTATGAGTCTTCACGCCGAATCGACAGAACCTCCTGTGTAATATCGACGTGAAGTCCTATTAGGAAATTATGGCTGTGGGCTTAAGCGTAATGCCTAGCATGTTTCATAAGTGGGAGAAGATGTACACCCCTAGGTTACGTGCGACATCTTGGGATGACGACATACTGGAAGTGTACGATGCCTACGTTTAGTATCCGCACTTATTTTTTTTAGAATTTTTGTCAGGTTACAATGATCGAATTTTGATCTACACCGATGGATCTAAGTGCACCAACGGGGTTGGATGTGTTCATGGAGCCGAACCTATACATTGGTTCTCCTGGTAGCACTTCCATTTATAGTGCAAAGGTATATGCCATATACGAGGGCTCCACCAGAAGTGCCAGACCTAACAAAGAAAACACAAAACTTTTGGGAAAAAACATCTTTATTTCTCTACATACCTTTCAACTTGATACACATATCCCAGCGGTGTTCAATAGCTTCGATACCCTGTTTATACTGTGAACTATCGAGTTCTGCAAAATAGCTATCAACTGCAGACTCCAGCTCTTCACTGTTGGCAAATCTTTTAGCACCAAGCTATTTCTTCAACTTTGGAAATAGAAAATAATCAGAGGGGGCTTAATCTGGCAAATAGGGTGCATGAGGAAGTATTTCGAACTTTAACTCTTTGATTTTGGTCATGGCGATAATGGATGTGTGAACTGCTGCATTGTTTTGATGAAACAAAAGTTTCTTTTCCACTAAATGCGGCCGTTTTTTGCTTGATTTCATCATTCAAATGTTGCAATAAGTTTGTATAGTACTCGTCAATCTCCCTTTTTGAAGATAATGAAAATTATTCCACACACATTCCAAAAAACTGACGTCATGACCTTACCTGCAAATGGAACTGTCCCACCTTCTTTGGAGCCGATTCTCCCCTTTCAATCCACTGTGTTGACTGTTACTTCGTCTCAGTGTGAAATGATGGACCCTTATTTTATCCATGGTTATGAATCGGCACAAAAGCTCGGCTTTATTGCAGCAAAACGTCGCCAAACACTCGACTGAATCATCTTCACGATGCTGCTTTTGTTTCATTGTGAGTAAGCGCGGCACCCATCTTGCGCATAGCTTTCTCATATCTAATTTTCAGTTAGTATGCGATGTAGAGCACTTTTTGAAATGCCTAGGATTCTGCTAGCTCGCGCACTCAGTCGACGGTCATCCAATTGGATTTTCATCACAATTTCTGGCGTGGTCACCTCATTTGGTCGACGAGTGCGATGTTCGTCTTGGCAGCTCTTACGGCCTCGCTTAAATTCTGCCACCCAATATTTTACTGTTGCAAACGAAGGGGCAGACTACCATAGCAGAATCTAGCTCAGCTTTAATATTAGTTGGACTAAGTCCTTTCAAATAAAAGTATTGTATCACATAACGATGACCAGTTTTATCCATGTTTACAAATTTGCTGAGAGCGTTCACTATTGGTGGCTGCCAAACAATTACTAAACGACGTAGCATCATCAAACTTCAGACTTAATCTTTATCAGGTTGGTACTTTCTACAACATTCATTCGTTTGAATCAACAATCACTATCTATACACCAGGTCAGGCACTTCTGGGACTGCCCTCGTCCCGAGCCATTTTATAGATGCGCCGAACAAAAATTGGGTGACAGTCTCATTTTGAGTGATTCCATTAGTGTTCTTCAGAGCCTTCGTGAGCTGTACAACTATTATCCCATCGTTTAGCAAATCCAGGATGCTCTCCATTTTTAGGTGCTTCTGGCGTTATTGTGGAGTGTGCTTGGATTCCTGGTCACATTGGCTTGATTTGGCGTATTTGGCAGCTAAGACGGCGACCATTAAACCCAGAGATGTAATATCACGAGTAACGTGGAAGATTTTAGGTTTGCTGTGCGAGGAGCGGTACTGTTGTGCTGGCGCGAGGAGTTGTTAGCTCTCCGCAGAAATAAGTTTAGAGTAGTGAAGCACATTCCCATTAACTGGGTAAAGTTTCTTTCGTGTGTCTCGTCGTTAGGAAGTGATTTTGGCTCGTTTGCGCATTGGTCACTGCAATTTTACGCACGTTTACCTTTTTAAGGGCGACCCTCCTCCTCTTTGTCCGCTGTGTAGTGAAGGTCTGTCGGTTCATGATATGTTGATGGAGTGTATTCCTCTAGCACATCTTCCGGACACTCTGCAAGTGTCGGGCAGTCTTGCAGAGGTCTTAGCAGACGATAACGAAACGGTCGAAAAGGTTTTTAAGTTTTTATCAAAGATAAACTTTCAAATCCGGATTTAGTCACATTATTTACACATTTTTCGTACCTCTTGACTTATTCTTGCATAATAATCTTGATTTTGCTATGATTTTTATATTGATCTTTATCTCTGGCCTTTGTCATGATCTGTTTTTCTAAGGGCGCTAATTAACTTGAAGATGAGAGCTCATAAACACAAATCATCATAATCATGCTCAATTTGGTGGCCTGGGAGTGCGAAATCCTCATATTCACCAGTTTTATCTCTGTTTTGTTGTATTTGCTAACGGTTTCGGCATTATTTGACAACTATGTAGGTTTTATGTTATTAAATAACTACGGGACCAAGGAGAAGATACAAGCTTTTGAAATGCCACCTACTGTAATTGCTTAAAAATTGCTGTACCATTGACCGATGATTGTTCCACCACCACGAGGTACTTATAGGCTATGCAGTATTTCCAGAACTTGGAAGACTGTCGGTTATCGTTTCGCCGATAATTCTACCCTTTTGCGTAAATATCTGATAATTCCTCATCCGTTATAGAAATAGTCGGGCCTGTTCAGAATCACAGTTATAAGAGGTAGAGGGGAGGATTCACCATAAAAATCCTCTAGGTCATTGCATAATAATTTAATAAAGACCATGGAGGACTAAATTAATTTAATTAACTCGTCATTCAAGTTTAGAAAACTAATCATGCAACGTCGGGTAAGCCAGCTAGTATTGTGCATAGGCACATAAAGGAGGCTAACGATAGACAATCTGCTGTTAAAAAGTAAGTCGTATTTGCAAGCCTTAAATTGTATACTGTCCACCTGCGTAGCTAAAGGGTAGCGGGTCTGCCCCACATTCAAGAGTTTCTGAGCTGAAATCTCGGTTAGGGCGAGTTTCCTGAACCTTGGGCTCATTTGAACATATTTTCACCAATTTCAGCCATTCACTCACCGTAATGATTTAGTCGGTTAAAAGAGGAAAAAGAAAAAAATATTGCACACTCATAATCTGCGAATGGGCTGGTAAGAAACATCAAAAGAAAAATATTTCAAAAGCATATTGTGTACAATACTAAAGCATTCAAACGAACGGAGGGAAATATCTTAAACAGCTAACGCTACAAACAGTTAATCGAATATAAATGCCATGTTTGATTGAGTTCTAAATGTTCTTTTTAATCTTGTTAACTTTGTGCCACCTATCTTTGGTGCCATATAGTTTTGGTAATTGTAGATTAACTAACTATATGACTAAACACGTGTGCACAAGCTTATGCCCAGCGACAATCTTGACTGGTTATTAAATATCTTACAACTTTCACACACACAAGCACACTAACATTCACACACCAGATTATGAGCATACCGAGCAACGTTCTCGTTTTAAAGAAAAATTTCTCAGGCTCAGCTAGGATTCAAACTTCGGAACCCTGGAACAAGAAGCAGGCGTTCTAGCGACTGAGATACGGGAAAAAAACTACTTTTTGCTATGCTAAATTTTTTTACTATACTTCGGTTTCTCATTTTACAAAAATTAATCACATTGAAGACTGCTTTTAAATATAAAATCTTATTTACTATATACATATCTAAAATGTATAATATTTTAATAAAATTAGAAATTCTTTAATAAAATGAAACCTTAACACTTTTTTTCTGTGGGAGCTCTTTAGGCTGCAGAAAGTTTGGTGAAAAATCTTCGCCTTGGGTTCTTAAAACGTCATAGAATATGAAGTTCGTATTTAGCCTACTTTTTGTTTATGGCTGCTTTTGTTCAGATAGAAGCACAGAGCCACACACAGACACACACATACATACATACGTACGTACATACATACATACATACATACATACATACATACATACATACTTGGTTCAGAGGATTTGGAAGCTTGTATTTTAAGTGAAATCTCCATAATTAATTTTTGTGTGAAATGCATTATTTCTCTGCCTACAATATGCAGGCATTAGAAAAAATAAGATTCATTACCGCATCCGACACCTTACGCTATTCACAACCAATATAAAAGAACAATTCTTTACTTTAGCGGCATTAAAATTATATCTATAAAATGCGTTTTATTTGGAGTGACAACTCTTATATTTAAATATCTGACGTGTTACACTCACATGACTCTGTCTACCCTTGTACAAACAATTTTTACAAACGCTTATTCTCCATCTGCTTTATATTAATCGCGATAAACATTTGCAAAAGTTATCGTATTGCTAATTTTCTTGCAGGTGCAAGGGAAATATGGTAGACTTTAGCGATAGTCAAAACTTTGAAGAGTTGGTTGCTATGTGGAGCATTCCATTCTCTTTGCATGTCGAGGACATTAAAAAAAAGAAGGAATAACGTATTTCAATTTGAGAATAAGTATAAGTATTGTAAAATTCAAACAAATAACAAGGAATATTTTGGAAATGATTCACTCCAGAAAAAAAAATATATGACATAAATTGCGTATTTTAACGAGATCTACATTTTTTATGTAGTAAAATTTTGTTTATCTCTTATGGTTTACCAGTTATGCAGAAGCCATTCAGATGAAGAGGACTTTTGGCGATGTTCCCAGAAAATTCCAGATATACATTTTCATTTGTAATGAAAATATCTTAGATCAATGATTTTTAATTAAAATCGTTAGAGCCGTTTTTCAGAAAATCAAAATTTTCGAAACCTTTTCCATGTAAAGAGAGTCTGGGGTGGGGGGATTTTTTTGAAAATCTTCCTGTCATATCTTTGAGAGATACTGAAGCTAAATATCAGGTTTGGTGTTTATCCGCTTTTCTTTTTTGAGTTATGCTGTTCACAGACACAGACATAAACATCTACACGGACACACAGACACCCACACGGGCCTTTTTCTAAAAATGTTTTTTTTTTTGGATTTAGGGGCATCACTACATGTTTTTCCGGCGAAATCTCGGTATAGAATTTTTGGGTGGAATGCAATACTTCCCCTACCTACTATACGTTGTAGAGAAAGAAAAAAACACAATTCTCCCTAGTGTATTTCAAATAGGGCATTTTGCTGAAACATATAAGAATATTTCGGTTTATAGGTATAGGTTATACAAGGGAGGGTACACCTCGCCACTACGGCCTACATAGATATGTTCTGACTATCACCTCCCAGGAGGAAGGGATGAAGTGAAGAAACCACAGGTGGAAGGAAGAGCGGCCACAGATACATGCAAAAGTCCCTAACAGTTCCTAGCTCGAAGACCGGGCCCACCACTGGAGCTACCCAGAGAGTTCGATGAACAACCCGTGTAACCAAACAGCTTCCTGATGTCCATGGAGAATTCGCTTTCATGGAGGAAGCATTCTCGCCATCTATCCGGCACCGCCTCACCCCACGAAATCTAGAAGCATATGGAATGTGTGATCCCAGCATTCGCCTACCGTGAGGGGAAAATCACGAAAAACCCAAGGTCAGAATGAGCGGTCGGCGGGAATCGAAGCCGGGACCTCCCTAATGTGAGCCTCACACGTTACCGTGGAGCCATCTCGCACATCTTCTCGCTTATTTCAAAGTGTTAGTGTTCTAGATTGTCTAAATTATAAAAAGAACTGTAAATTATTGCCATTTATGGCATTAAAATAAGTTAGCTGAGTGTTTCCGAAGCGAAGCAGCCAAATGTTTCTGAAATGCTTGGAACGTGTGGTGGCTAAAGGAAAAATATAGTACAGTCAAATATATACATAATGGAGTGTAACTCGATAGGGGGGGGGATAAATCAGGTGTTTTATTTAATGTGTATTTCCATTGGAGGTGAAATATGAGCATATACATGTTTTGAGGCTCCTAAATACAAGCAGTCGTGTGCAGTAGCGGTAACGGTACTCATTTCTTTTTAGATCATAAACAATCACAACTTTCGTGGCCTAATGGCTAAAATAGGAGCTTGCCGGATGTTTAATTAGTGTTGGATACCATTACTGCAAATTATAGTTTATCTCCCTTCCTGATCATTCCTTAATGACTAATGGCATTCTCATGCATCTCCTATTTTGTTATATTATAATTACTACGCTTTATATATTACAGCTAATGTGTCAGAATTGCCCGAACACGAGCTAAGATATAATGCAATGCTACCTTTGAAGGTAAATAAGGCCATAAAATCGCTACACGGGTAGCTATTAGTCGGTCACCATATGTGTATGTTCGGAGAAGGGCGCCACTGTTTTTGTTGACAATCAAGGCTGGGAGTAAGGAGCAAGGCGATAGGAGAATATGCAGTTGCACAATGAAAACAGTACTACATTTGCAGGCCTCAGCCTCGCTTGAAAATGTTGTCCTCAGTGGTGTAGTGGTTACCATGCTAGCCTCTAGTTCCCGAGGTCGCGGGTTCAAACCAGGCGGAGGGTGATGGATTTTTTCGGGAGTAAAAATCCTTAGCATGACCTCCTTTGGAAGGGAAGTAAAGCCGGTGATCCCGTGTCGTAGATTTACTGCACGTAAAAGAACCTCAAGCCTGATAAAGAGGTCTCTGAGCAAAATTACCGGTCTTTTACGTCCAATATAGAATGAGACGCTAAGGACCACAGTAGTTAAAGAGGGTCCATAAATAAAACTTAATATAATTTCTCGCTAGTAAATGCAACTCGGAACTGTGGATGTTTTCTTTACATGTTTGTCCTTCCGATGCTCCAGCCACTTGTTTGTAACCAATTAGTTCCTCTTCCCACCATACACACTCATATCGTGGCCGACTAGTACGCTTGTAAAATGCAAAATACACATAGGTTCACTGAAACCTTGTACTATACTTGGTTTGGACTGAGTTTGACTTACAATTTATGGTCCATTTAGATATTTATCAAGGTTGTGCGAATTACTCGCACGGATTATCTAAGTAGCTATTTTTAATCACTTAGACCGAATGTTTAATAGGTTTAATAGTATGAAATGATTGTAGAGAATATTCCAAACCTCTTCGGTACCGCATCGTTTAAATGACCCGAAATGCAATAGAAAACATAAACCAAAGCATATTATAATGTAGCGGAGGAAAGACGCGATACAAAGTTGGAAGTGTTTGATGAACAGGGCGGCCATGGATTTAACGACCGTGCTGTGTGGTTGAGAATGCAAAGGCGGTGACGGGGAAGTGGAAGTTTTAGAGCACACGACGGGAATATCGTTAAGCGTTTAGCTTTAGTGAAAAGAGCTAGAAGCCAGGCGGTGCAGTTTTTAAAACTCGGCACAGACGAGCAACGTTTAAAGTTTCTATTAATTATAACAGCGTTAGTAAACCGTTATGGTGAGCCTTAGATTCTGTTACTTTGCTGTGAGATGTTAATACGACCAGAGATACTAAAACTCCCCTTCCAAAAATAATTTCCGATAAATCCATAAACCTGTTTCTGTAGGCATCTGCATACAACCTTATTCTACTACATCTCGTAGGCTAAAACAAAGAGTTCTAGATTCATAATTTTTTTCGTTTAATGAAAAAAACACAAGGTGTGTATTTCATCTTAAAATATGAAAATGCGGATGAATCCCACATAATATTTCTTTCAATGTAAACTGGCAGTTTTCCAGTGAAAAGCATGTTGAGCATACACGGTGTTACCGAATTGCCATCCACTTTATTCGAATAGAAAACCCAAATGACATCAGGGATAGTCAAATATCTCTACCGTCTTATCATTACATTACGTAGGACGACGTACTTCTGTTTCAGTTATTTTAGTTAAAAGCGTTCTGGTATCATGAACACGGTCACAGCGTATGCGACAAGTACATTTGGTCGGCCTTTGATTGTTACATAAATCAAACCGATATATTATTCGTGTGTTCGCTTTCTTTTTTAACACTGCGCTGGACGAACGTTATAGGAATAGCTCTTAATCCAAGGTCTACAGGTGTTCGTTTCCGGGAACTTCTTAGAAAGCACATTGAAATGCCTAGCATGTTTGTTAAGGGGAAGAGGGTGTTCCCCCCTTGGTTGCGTTCGACATCTCAGGTAGATCTTGGGATGACGATATACCGGAAATCTATGATGCCTACATTTAGTATTATCCGAACATGTTTTTCAGAATTTTTATCAGGTTACAGTGACCGAATTTTGATCTACACCGATGAATCTAAGTGCTGAACTGGTGCTGGATGTGCTTATGTTCATGGAACCGAATCTCACACATTCAGTTTTCATGATAGCTCATCCATTTATAGTGCAGAGCTCTATGCCATATACCAAGTCGTTTTGTATGTGCATCGTCGAAAATTGGGAGACTGTCTCATTTTGAGTGATTCCCTTAGTCACTTCAGAGTCTTCGTGAGCTGTACAACTACCACCCCATTGTTCAGCAAATCCAGGACGCCCTCCAGCCATGCTTCATATGCTTCTGGCGTGAATGTAGAGGTGCTTGGATACCTGGTCACGTTGGCTTGCCGAGGAATGAACTTGCGAATTTGGTAGCTAAGGCGATAACAATAGAACCCAATGTTGCAGTATCTCGGATAACGTCGGAAGACTTTAGACTTGTGCAGAGAGCGGTGCTGTTGTGCTGGTGCGAGGAGTGGTTAGTTCTCCACAGAAATAAGGCTAGAATAGTCAAGGACATTCCGATAAACTGGGCATCTTCCTCGTCGTGAGGAGGTGATTTTGGCTCGGTTGTGTATTGGCCACTGCAATTTTACACACGGTTATCTTTTTAAGGATGATCTTGCTCCTGTTTCTTCGTTTTGTGACAGAGATCTGTAGCTCCGTCACATGTTGCTAGAATGTATTGCTCTAGCACATCTTCGGGACACTCTGCAACTGCCGGACAGTCTTGCAGAGATCTTGGCCGATGATAAACAAGCGGTTGATAGGATTCTAATTTTGTGTCAAAGGTAAATTTCCAAATGCGGATTTAGTCATGTTGAATTCCAGTGTTTCATAATTCTTGGTTTAGTTTAATATATTCACATTTATCTCTAACTTTTGCTATTGTTTTTAGATTCATCTTTATCTCTGGTCTTTTCCATGATCTTATTAAAAGGGCGCTAATGACCTAGCAGTTAAAGGTCCTTAAACATAAATCATCATTCGGGTATTATTAATTATGCACTTCGTATAATATTATGAATGACATTTATAATATGAATACTTATGTAATATTCCATATGCAAATAATAATACTAATGCATACATACCGTCTGTTATGACTCAAATATATGATTATTACCTGTTAGGTAGCTAGTTTGAGCCGTATATTCGCAGCTGTGCTTTTTTTTACGAGTGGTTAGGGCGGTGGGTTTCTAATGAAGAAGTTCTGAGTTCGAATCCCGCTCCTATCTGCAGATACCTATATTACATACCGTATACATGTAAGCATTTCGTAAAACAAAAAGTAACTAATTCAACATATCTAGGTATTTACGTCCCTATTCCTAGGTCTTTCGAAAAATATTCTGTTATTAGTCTAGGCGAATATGCTTCCTGAATATTCTTCCGGGTATAAAGGCGCTGGCTCTCTCATACCGGAGTGTCATACAACGTTAAAGAACGAAGATATTCTTTTCGGATATAAAAGCGCTGGTTCTCTGATCTCTCATACCAGAATGTCATACAACTTTAAGGAAACGAAAATTCCCTAACGAAGAATATATAGCAAGGTAAATAGTTGGTGAGGCTGCAGAAAACCTTTCTGCCTCATAAAACAGTGTATCAGCAACGGTTTCTGCAATGGCATTTGCCTTCGCGTCATGTATTCGGGCGCATGGTTGTGAGACGGGAAACGCACGGAATTCTATGCCCGGTCCGTGCACGAAGTGTCAGGCCAGTTGTTGATGGGCGTCAGTAAAATGCTCTGGCTTATTTCGCGAGGAGTTCCATGTCAGCATCAGACAAGAGACAGTCAAATTAGGACTTTACACCTCTTCTATTCGTCGAATGCTCTGAGTACAGAAATGGCATCCATTTATAAATTTAGTTGGTTCAAGAGTTAATATAAAATGGATTTCAAAGTAGAACCATCTATTGATAAACGGTGTTACGCTATCTCCAACAACATCCGGATTTCATCTGCTAAGTTATGTAGTCATACGAAAGTACCTCCATTAATAATGGCAGTGTAAACCGCATAAAATGGTTTACTGAACAGATTGCAGTCATTCATGGTTTCTTTGGCATCATGCCCAGATTCGGTTGAAGATGAATGTATGCTGTATTGTTTTAGATCATCTTATTCGACCAGTATTCCTGGAAGCAATCTCGATGGATAGGTTCTGTGAACTTCCTGTAGATTCTTGTAATAAACGGTGAACTTTTAGAAGATGTCCCGATGACACGGCTTGTTTACATCTTGTATATGGACAAGGCGTATACCAGCAGGACTGTATTCTGGCCCCCTCGTTCGCTGGACCTCACACCATTAGATTTATTTTCTATGGGGACATCTAAAAGCACAGATCTATTGCAATACATCAAGTACTATTGCGTTTCTTCGTAGACGAATTATCGCTGCTTGCCATAATGTGACACCAGAGATTCTTTTGGCGGGCACACCAGGATACAGAGCGGCGTCTTCACCACTGCATACGCTTGGGTGCATTATCAACCAAAATCGAGGGATAACGGAGTAACAATATCGAGATCTATGCTACACATGCCACTATTTACTAATCTAATATTATTTCAAATGAGGACAGAGCGGAAGATGTAGGGTACAATAAAACGTGTGTCACTTGAATAGTTAAAAGTGTATTACAGTGTTAATTTTGTAAATAATGTTAATGTCTATAGCTTGTATTATGTTTACAGCTCCTTTATTAATGTATTAATAATCACGCATCAGCAGTAATGTACTACGAAGAAAATGAAATAGAATTTTGCTTTTGTTAAACCATTAATGCTGTTTCAGTTCACTGTAAATCCCGCTTTTAATTTTTATCACATAACAAATGATTTGCACTGCCATTAGTACCACATTCATTAAATTCGACATAAGTATTTTCAATAGTCCTTTTAAGAATCATCAAAACCTATTTCATCGAACACACACACAACTACAGTTAAGAAGCACAACGCGTACTTGATTAAAGTTTGTACGACACTTGAAACCCCTACTACGTACAACCAACATTATCGGCGCGGCATGTACAAATACGAGATGTAACTTTAAGAAGCAGCTGGGGATTTGGAAACACCTTCTGTAATATTATATATAGTTGTACATTAAAAAGGCAACTCCTCTATTGTGTTTAGTTCAAACAATGAAACATGTCCAAATTTTGCGTTTCCTCATTCAAGGTTAAGATATGGCTCCATTTTCTGATCCAATTTTTCTGGAATACTTCTCACTTCAATTATTATAAAGAGAACATGAGGGCTGGTCCTGGGGCTCAGTCGGTAGAGCACCTGCCTGCTGAGCGAAGGGCCCCGGGTTCGATTCCCGGTTAGGAGTGGGCAGTTTTCTCTAGCCGATATTATTCTTTATTCTCCCCAGAGTCTGAAAATATGAATGTGAATGTGAGTGTTATCCACTATACAAAACCAAAGAAAAAACAGAAATTCAATGATAACTGTATACGAGTGAACACCCTTTGACATTAGGAAATATATTCTAAAGGCCGCTGATATGACCATTGCAGTTAAAGGTGGTTATAAGTGGAACGGTGAAAAAGAAAAAGACTGCATGAGAATATTGAGTAAAAGTGGATAGTGACACATACCAGGCTTCATTTACAAATTTAAAACTGTATCAATTATGTGACATACGCTTTGAGGTTATAATTTAGGGAAAGAAAACATCGTATTTGATGTTCACATTTATAATTTAAATGTAACTCTAGCTTAGCGATTCGTATAAATAGATTTAAAAAAAATCTTATGTGTTACATTCACATGGTTGTCTCTATCTACTCTTCTATAAACGTTTCTTATAAAACATTATTGGTTCTGCTTCATTTCAGTAGGGATCAGCGTTTTCAAAAATGGCTTCATTACACATTTTGTTGTACTTACAAGAAGGATTCAGGAGGCTGGAGCGATAATGTGTTTAAAAAGCGAGTCACTGTACGCTGACTTTGAAATTGCATTCTTTGCTCGACATCATGGCGACTTAGCACTTCAAAAATGTATAACTATTTGAGAATTAAAACACAACTAATATCTTGAAAATGGTTGCTGCTACAACAACATTATTTGAAATAAATCGAAATCTTTTAACGAGATGTACATTTTTGTGTAATACCTGTTTGTTTATCTCTTGTTTATTAATTAAACAAAGTATACCAAATCTTAATATATACCAAAATATCTTAAATATAGGGTATTTTAAACAAAATCGCTAAAACTATGTTTGAGAAAATAAAAATAGCAAACTTTTCACGTAATGGGCCACTTGGCATGGAAGGATTTTTTAAATTCTTGTATCGCAAACACTTCAAAGATGCTGAACTGGAATACTAAGCTTGGTACTTATCCGTCATTTTGAGTTATGCTGTTCACAGACAGACACAGACTCACACACACACAAAAGGTGTATTTCCTGTGAAATCTCTATATCGGAGTTTTGGAGGAATATAATACTTGCTCCGTTTACCAGAGTTAAATGGCAAAAAGAAGTACAAACAATCCTTATTGGTTACATTCACATGCGTTTCTCTACCCATTACTGTCTGATTTTTATCTCTTCTGGTCGAACTATGATATACTCCATTCTCTCAGTGTTCCTCATTCTCTAAACAGCTCGACAGATCTACAGCTCCTCCAATGGGTCCATATTCGCTCTTCAGTAACAGGTTAAACTTTTGTGTAGATACGCTCCTATCAGGGTATTCCAGTTAATGAAAAAGTCGATGAAGCTGACAAGAACTCTACACAACTGTCTACATATTCCAGCATTTCTCTGGTAGTACCATAGAATGACGTAATAAGTAATTTCTATAAAAAGATAACAGAAGTGTGGAAATGAAACTGGAACTAGTTAGCATCAGCAAACCTTTCGCTGCTACGAAGGAGCTGCACATTTCCCTCTCTGTTAAATATATTTACAACTAAAATGTAAAGTTCTGATGGGCAAGTTTGGAATGGGCTATATATACCACCTGATCTCTCAGTAACCACCTAATTTGTGAGTCATGCAACATTCTATTTAATAGCAGTCATATTTTCACTTAATGTACACTGGACTCTACAAATTTATATAATTCTGAACGTATTGTATTTGGCTGTCACTTCAGCCTCCCGTATTTCCCTTGTACCTACAATGAAATGTGTAATGAAACTACTTCGAAAACGATTAGCTAGATTAACATAAAGTAGACAGAAAAATAAAGATTTTTAAAGAATAATTTGTAGAAGGTGTATAAAGATAGATGATAGTAAACACAGAAAGTCATTCGACTAGCACGTCAGATTTTCCATATTGATCTTGTCACTGCCTTTCAAATCTGAAGCTTAAATTTTGAATTACAAAGATTCACACATTCAGTTATGCCTCTAGACTCTGGGGAAAATATGGAATAATTGAGGATTTGCAGTGCAAGGAGCATATATAAAACATCCATATTTTGGGAAATTCCATTTGTAATATTTTCATGTGGTTTGAAACTTGTGCTAATAATTCCTTTTAAAAACAAGTGGTAAATATAGCAACAGCACACATATTAATATTATACGGAACTCTTCAAAATAGGTGTTAATATTGTTTTACAATATGTGTGTGTGTGTGTGTTTGTGTGTGTGTTACTTTTCCTTCATACTTCACGTGGATCTTAGGATGATGGTATACCGGAAGTTTACGATGCCTATGTTTAGTATTCCCACGTGTTTTTTTTTTTTTAGAATTTCTGTCCGGTTACAGTGACAGAATTTTGATCCACACCGATGGTTCCAAGTGCACCAACGGTGTTGGATATGCGTATGTTCATGGAGCCGAACCTTATACATTCGGTTTACATGGTAGCACATCCATTTATAGTGCAGAGCTATATGTCATATACCGAGCCATTTTGTATGTGCGCCGTCGAAAATTGGAAGACTGTCTCATTTTGAATGAATCCCTTAGAGCACTTCAGAGCCTTCGTGAGCTGTACAACTACCGCCCCATTATTGAGCGAATTCAGGATGCCTTCTATGTTTTATACGATTCTGGCGTTGATGTGTAGTGTGCTTGGATACCTGGTCATATTGGCTTGCCGGGGAATGAACTTGTGGATTTGGCAGCTAAGGTGGCAACCACAGAACCCAATGTTGCAGTATTTAGGGTAACATTGGAAGACTTTAGGCATGTTGCGCGGAGAGTGGTGCTGTCCTGCTGGTGCGAGGAGTGGTTAGCTCTCCGCAGAAATAAGCTTAGGATAGTCAAGGACATTCCGATAAACTGGGTAACTTCTTATTATGTATATCGTCGTGAAGAGGTGATTTTGGTTCGGTTGCGTATTCCTCACTGCAATTTTATGCGTGGTTATCTTTTTAAGAATGACCCTGCTCCTATTTGTCTACTTTGTAGCGAAGGTCTGTCGCTCCATCACATGTTGCTTTAGTGTATTACTCTAGCACATCTTCGGGACTCTGTGCAACTGCCGGACAGTCTTGCAGAGGTCTTAGCGGATGATCAGCAAGCGATTGATAGAATTTTTAGTTTTGTGTCGAAGCAGCATTTCTAAATGCAGATATAGTCATGTTGAATTCAGGTTTTTCATTGTTTTTGGTTTAGTTTTATATATTCATATTTATTTCTAACTTTCCTATGATGTTTATATTGATTTTTATCTCTGGCTTTTGATAGGATTTTTAGATTCATCTTTATTTCTGGTCTTTGCCATGATATTTTGTACTGATCTTTATCTCTGACCTTTTCCATGATCTCTTTTTAAAGGGTGCTAATGTCCTAGCAGTTGAGCGCCCTTAAACACAAATCATCATGGTATCTTCTCCGGAAATGTTCATTCGGACCCCCAATGTATAGGGGTTTGTTGCATACACCTTATTTTGCATGTCATCAGTCGCGTGAATTACTGTAACTGAATTTTGCGAAATAATAGAGTAATTGATCCACGCATAATTTTCTTCTCTGACAAAGCATGGTTCCATTTATATGGCTATGCTTGGTCGCAAAATAACATGTTCGAGAACAGAGAAAGCAGATTTTACACATGAGATTTCCCTTCCTGACGCGGAAATACTGCGCAGCAAATGCGTATAGAATAATAGTAACTATATATTTTTAAAGAAACAAAAATACCAAGAGATAAAGGAATTTCGTACTCACAACGTTTTTGAATAGCTGACCAACATTGAATATCGGTCTGGATTCTTCCAACAAGACTCTGTTCTTGCGTATACTGTTGAAGAGTCTTTGCATTTAATTCAGGAAATTTATGGAGATAGATAATTAGGAAAGAATTATGGTCCTAGCGAACCCTGGTTTTACTGTATGCAGCTTTTAACTATGGGGGAATATGGAAAATATAGTGTATGCAACAAACCCCTATAAATTGGAACTAAATGAAAAGATCAGGTGAGCAATTTTGTATATTGAACTCTTGAGCATAATGAAAATTTCCTGAGAAAATGCCAGATAAAAGATATAGGAAGATAAAATTTCCAGCACCACTTGTGATAAGGTATTAGCTTGTTATCTTTGTAATTGTAACTATAACAAAGAGAATATGAAGAGGTTGCTGGGATATTATTCCCCCTTGGGCAGTAGACCGAACAGAGATGGCCGGCGCGCCAGCCGCCAAGTTGCCGCAGTATGAGGCTTAAATTAAATTAAATTGAGTTTTATTTATGGCCGCTCTTTAACTACTATGGTCCTTAGCGTCCCATTCTATATTGGGCGTGAAAGGTCTGTAATTTTGCTCAGAGGCCTATTTATCAGGCTTGAGGTTCTTTTACGTGCCGTAAATCTACGACACGGGACCACCGGCTTTACTTCCCTTCCAAAGGAAGCCGTGCTCCTGAAAAAATCCATCGCCCTCCGCCGGGTTTGAACCTGCAACCTTGGAAACTAGATGCTAGCACGGTACCACTAGTCCACGGAGAAGCGCACGTATGCATATACAGAATGTTAAAGAAAACGTATTCCATATTTTGAGAGATGTTAGTATGGACCAAAACAAGCAAAAATGTCCAGTAAACATGGGCTCTGAAATGCATATCTTAATGGCTATGAGAACTTGTTTATCTTCGCTGCTGTGAAACACCTCTTCTACTGCAAGCTCTTTGCTATTGCGTATGACTTACAGAATGCAGTAAATAAATGAGGACATATTACTGTGTTGCTGTGAAACAGCATAGCTCATAATGTAATCCGCTTGCGATTACATATGACCTGCACTTGCGAACTATCGCTAAAGGAGGCGCTTCATATGGTTTCCATTCAGTAAGGATGCTTCTGTCCAATGTCTTAGGGAATCACGCACTCTCACCACTCCAGGTTGGTCACGGATGCTCTGGCAGGCATTGATGACCACTTTCTGCGGTGTTTGTACATCATTAAGGGGAGTTGCATACACCAAAGATTTCAAGATAAAACTGTAATGTAAAAAAAATTCACAAACTTCAAAACACAAAACTGATATGCGTTGCAATTACCCAGGACTTAAATACGGTTTACAGTAACAACACTAACAGATGTTTACTGCATACTGTATCCATGGACAATAACAGGCATATGAACAATAACCTCAAGCCTGATAGAAACCTCTGAGCAAAATTTCCGGACTTTCGTACCCAATATAGAATTGGACGCTAAGGACTATGGCATTTAAAGAGCGTCCATAAATAAAACTCAGTTTCAATTTTACACCTTCGCTGATATTCACTTCCAATCGGATCGAGGTTCTGGAACCAAAATTTTCTATTGGAAAAGGGTCCTCCCCCGTGGAGGATATGGAGCAGGAGGATTCTGCTCACACAGCGAGAACAACAGTGAAACAGAGGCAGGATAAATCCTCCGTTAAAGGTGTTAGCCCGACCAAAGAGAAAGTAAATTTATTCGATCACAGCTATCCTCAACGTAGCAGACTCTTGCAATTGAGAACTTATCCCATTATAATTGCTATGGATTCTACAATGGAACACATGTGAAGTTCGAACACATCGATCAGAGCTGGAACATTTGCTCAACAAATAGGAGTCTTTGGTCATATGTTTGCAAGAGACTAAATCTGTCCACAAGACAGCTTTCAAATTATACGTTGTACCCTAGCATAATGTAATCTTATACCCGAAGAGGGCATTTCTGCTCAAGGGGGCACTATGATGCTCATCAAATATGAAATATTTGAGCAATCTGTTTCCAACCAGTCTGACATATAGTCAGTCTTTGTAGCGATTAAGCTGCCATCCATCATATTTACCATATGTAATATTTGTCTGTCACCAACTGACTACCTCTTGCTCAGTGATTTACAAGATCTAGTTTCCCAATTACCAACACCTTTTCTGTTTGTGGGAGACGTCAATGCCCAACACACTCTTTGAGACTCACCTTAGGGCTTTTGCTAGAGGGAAATTAATCGCCGATTTCTTCAACAATTATAATCTAGCCCTTCTGAACACCGGAGAGCCTACATTTCTTTCAGATTTTAAAGTTTTTATCAAAGGTAAACCTTCAAATGTGGATTTAGTCACATTAACATAAAGTTTCTTATACCTCTCGGCTTAGTTTTGTATATTCATCTTTATCTCTGACTTTTGTTAATATATTTATATTGATCTTTATCTGTCTTTGTCATGATTTTTGTACTGTATTTATCTCTGGTCTTTGCTATGGTTTGGTTTCTTAAGGCGATAATGATCCTTAGTTGAGCGCCCTTAAACATAAATTATAATAATCATCATAATCAACATTACCAATACAACTTTTCCTAGTAGTTCAGTGAAATGCTTTAAAGTTTTCACTTTTGTGCTTATCTACAGACTCTTTATATACCTGCTAACACCAAATAATCAAGTATTGTGCTTAGTGTCATAAGCTTTCTTTAAACGAATTGATGCGTAAACACATCAAATGGCGCCAGACTTATATATTGCATTTTCCCTGAAGTATGTGATAAACCTATAAAGTGGAAATCGTGCTAAAACGCAAAATTATATTTTCCCTACTTTTTCAATTTTCTAAACAAGCAAATTCCGACACAGCGTATAACAATTGGTGAATTTGGCCATTTTTCTCTGTATTTTGTTTCATTATTTCATAATGCACTTTTGCATACAGTACTACACGATACAAGCTATGCAGATCAATAGATCTGTCCACGTGCCATTAGGTCCAATATTGGAAATTGTATGAGGTACATAATGTCCCTCTTGTGCCCACATATATAGCATGCTCATTTGCTTCAGTGTTTGTCTAATTACTGGGAGCTCCGCTTATGGGCCCCTTTGAGTCCAACGCATATCTCACATTCGCTTTGATATCTGCGAATGACAAGAAACGCTCACAGCGGATTCCTCTTGAACTAAGGTAACCCTCAAAAGTAGGTGAGCGTAGATGCCTTTTATGCATCCAGGTGATTGAGACATTGGCTGAAAAGCTAGAAATGCAGTTTCTCGACGCAATGACATCTTTTAGCTTTATCCTCGTACACCATCATCTTAACGTTGTGCAGTGACAGTTATTATTGAATTTTCGAAGCTGGAACATCGACCTGTCACCTCACTCAGCAGTGCATTTCTTTCACATTTGACGATATTAAGAGAAACCTTATGTAGAAGGGACATAAGGAACAAGAAACGATAGCGTTTCACGTATTGTCTACTGCGGATTGTTTGCCTTTCCGAGCGGGATGACTCAGGCGGTCCCGGTCAATCCCCGGCTACCGCCCCTCTGGTCCATGGCTTTTTGGTGGTTTCTCCAGGTCGGCAGGCGAATGCTGGGGTCGTTCATCTTCCTCCACGACTTTCCTGCTCCTCATGCCCTGTACTACTCAATCTTTCTTATTACCTGCTTCAGGTTTGTAGGACCAGGTGAAGGTTGCAGCTGGACGGTGGCTTGCCCTCTATAGAGGTTTATTCTTTGGTGCCGCGGCGGAGACTATCAGTTAGATCGATTCCCCCGACTGGACCCCCCATCTGATAGAGGGCTGCCGGAGGTTGGTTGCTTTTGGGTAGGACCGAGCGTCGCCGGATGTGTTCAATCTGGAAACGTTAGGGACACTCCATACTTGCGTCAATCAGCATCCGATCTGGTCGCCCTTCGGGACTCTCCCCTCATCCCTCCCCTCATCCCAGGGGTCACCTTGGAAGCAGAAATGGCACTTACGGCCTACTTGCTGTGCTCGGACCCGGTTCTGGGGGCCCCTCCGTGATATGTGTCTTTAATATTCACCTTTTGCCTTCTATTCCGTATTATGTTTTAAGGGGGTACATACACTTTCAAGGTTCAAATAGCTAAGCTTTTCTCTTCTGTTGCTTTCAGCTTCATGCTAGTGAAATAGTCTAATGTTCTGCAAACTATATAGCATTCTCTACCAGTTATCATTTACTTTTATAGCTACCCTAACAATCAGTAATGCAAAATTAAGCTGGGAAGGCTTTCAGAGCAGCTGTCAACACAGGGAGGTCTAACTTCTGGGCTTGTGGGCCGGTGTAACTGAAGTGTGTTCGAATATTCATCCTCAGGATTTCAGAGGCTACCGACCGAGCGAGCGATCGATTGCCTGTCTGGTAGGCTGTTGGTGTGAAGTACTTACTAACCGACTGAAACAGGCTATCACAAGTTTTCAAACAGCTTACAAACTCCAGTCGGCATAAGCGATCCCAGTACAATCCCTGGTGGAGCTATGAGATATGATTTGTCGCATACAGCGGACTAAAGAACCTGCATCTATAATTAACATTAACTTACCGGGCGAGTTGGCACCGCAGTAATGTGTGAGGCTTGCATTTGGGAAGTTCCGGGTTCGATTTCCGTTTACTGCCCTCTCTGACTTGGGGTTTTCGTGGTTTTCTGTGGTTGGCAGGCGAATGATGGTATAGTTTATCATTTACCACGATTTCCTTTCCAACATTTCCGTTTTATTCTGTTATCTTCTTAGCTTTCAGGTGTGCTTCTAGGTTGGATAGCCGGTAGACAGTTGCTAGATTGCTGTCGGCCCCACCGAGCTTATACGGTAGTCTTACCCTTTTTCGGGGTTGACGCGCGTAAGTGGTGTATTCACTTCCGCCCTGTAATGGGGGGCCGGATTAAAATTTTCAGGTACCGGCCCAAAGGAAATACTCTCGGGGTTGGGAGTGTCACTCGGATGACGCCCTCCTCCCAGGGTCCCTTGGGGGCCCAATCCCCTGGTGCCTTATGTGCTTCTGGTTTCGTGGCGTACGGCAGTGCCGGGCAGCGTGGATGTTTGCTCAAAGGAAAGAGTACTCCCCGTGGACACTAGAGGGCTACTTGAGCGTCGGGTCGTTCATCGCCCTCTCTAGGCATCTCAAGCAGTGGGGTGGGCCTTCGTGACTGGAACTATTAGGGACTTCCGCGCATCTCTGCGGCCTCTATGGTTCCTTCACTTCATCCCTTCCTCCTGGGGCTGGTAGTAACACTAGCAATAGATGTATGCAGTGTGCGAGGTGTCTCCCTCCGTTGTATAACCTATACCTATATCTCTAACATTGACTTTCAAAAAGCCTTTAGTTGCTTTCGCTATTTATATCTGGGACACTTGCATTAGTTTTCTTACACTGATTGAGGGTACTTCTATTATACGGGAGTAATGTTGAGAATGCTATGTAGTAGCTTTCTTTCTCGTTCAGGGCGCCAAGGGCACACAACATTCTTTCGGAATTAGTCCTCCGTGGTCTAGGGATGCTAGTTTCTACTTCCCGAGGTCGCGGGTTCAAACCGGCGGAGGGCAATGGATTTCTTCGGGTGTAAAAATCCTTAGCATGCCTTCCTTCGGAAGGGAAGTAAAGCCGTTGGTCCTGTCTCGTAGATTTACGGCACGTAAAAGGACCTCAAGCCTGATAAAGAGACCTCTGAGCAAAATTTCCGGTCTTTCAGGCTCAGTACAGAATGGAACGCTAAAGAAACATAGCAGTTAAAGAGCGTCCACAAATAAAACTCAATTTCATTTCCTTCCAAATGAAGATGGCTTCATAGAAGTACTTTAGTTCAGTATCTTCCACAGATGCGACACGAAGATTTTGAAGAAGGTACTCCCAACTCAAAGTAACCTTTATGTGGAAAAAGCTTTGGATATTATTTATTCTTTTTAGGAAATTCTTAATCGTTTTGATTAAAATACATAAGTTCACAATAGAATATATTTCTTGAAACGTCTGGGAAAAGCTTGTAAAATCCTCTTGATTTGGAAGATATTCTGTGTAGCGTTGTATAACTGGTAAATACAATACGCAAATAAACAGTAGATCTCTTTAAAGCACATAATTTATTTAAAATGCTTTTGTGTTACCAGCTATTCCTCGAAATGTTTCTTATCAGTTTGGATTACGTTTGTCATTGTTTGAAGTACGGTGATCATTCAGTTATTTGAGTTGTATGGAAAGAGTATGGAATTTCAAAACCAGCATAGGGCAAGCCGAATTTAAAGGATTGTACATACTAGCATATTGGTCTCTTGTATCCATACGTATTTCCACGAACGATATGCGTAATAAAAGGATTTCTGAAAGCGTTTATTTCGACTTAAACAGAAAAATAAGCTTTCGTAAGAATAGTCTGTAGAAGCTATACAATAATAAACGATAGCGAGTAGAGAGTTTTGTGTATGTAGCGCATAAGATATATTATCGCCATTAAGTTGTTTCTCATGTTGTGGCTGAAACACCAGCATATAAAGATTTTACCCATACTATCGCTTTAGCCTCTGTAAGACCTTGTGTCTACAACGAAATGTGTAATAGAAGCAATTTGTGCAACAAATGATGATTAAGGCACGAGTTTATATTAAGATTATCCACTAGTTGGATACAACGTTTTATGCAATCTTATGATTATAACTTGTAGGAAATACATCATGAAATAATTCGGTATCCACAAGCCTTGATCTGTTATAAGATTCTAGCTTCTCTCCCTACACTTTCATTTATTATTAGCTGGCGTATTGAAGCGATAAACAAGACATACACTTGCATGCATTCCCTTCCTGGGAAAGAAGTGATCAGGTATTGTGAATTGTGTTAAGCACGGATGGTAAATAATTGTAAATTTAGATCTTAGTAATATTTAATATTTTAAACAGATTTTTGCATCTTTGTTACTCAGAGAAAAGAATGTCTCAAAATGGTTTCATCTTCTCTTTATAGATGACGGCAAAGGTATTGCGTCGTTACTATTATTGTCGCGCGGGCCATAATGATCCAATTATACGCGAGAGCGAATATACTAACAACGTGTTTATAATGGTGGGGTTGCTTAAAAACATTTATAAAAAGTTTATCTTAACAAGAAGTAGAAATATGAATAAGTTTTCTAAGAATATTTGTAGAATGTATACGTGGTGAGGGATTTAAAACACACCACCTTAATAACACACGCACTTTTAAGGATAGAAGAAAATGTTTTACACAAAAGCTGTTCAAGGGGACCATATGCATCCTTTATAGTTTTTCTTAAAGTCGAAGAGTGAAGGAGATATGGTGGCCAACTTCGTTGTACGATACCCTTCATTACGCACCTCTTAATTGCTCCTTTATAGATTAATGCAATCGCAGTGTTCGAGGGCCATCAAAACTCATTGGATGTTAGCGGCGAGCAAACGCATTTCTTCAAATAACATAGAATATTTTAACAACCGACTCCCTCACATTACTCCATTACTGTTTCAAATGCGTCACCCGGTATAAAAATAAACCACATTGGCTAGAGATGTTTTATTTATACATTCAATAAAGAGAAATAAAATGGCGTACAGTGTTAATACACATCTTAATGCTTTTGATATGAACACAGTACACTGAGCGGGCGAGTTATATACAATAGCTGTGTGAGGGTTCGGTTATTCAGTTAAATTACGATTTTCACATAATAAAACTGCTAAACATGGATAAACGAGACGCTAAAAGAAGAAATTGAAAATACTTAACATGTAAAATTGTTGCTGTTCTATCATAAAGCCTTAGTAAGCCTTGCCTTAATCGTTCCGTTAGTGAATTATAACGCGACGAAAAATGCGGGGACGTTTTCTTTTTGTGCTGAAATAAGCAATCAGAGTAAAATGGTATAGTCATTTTTACTTTCTATACCACGTTATAATGTTAAAGAAAGTATTGCATTCCAACCAAAGTTCGATACCGAGATTTCACCGGAAATACATGTTTGAGGCACCCAGAACCCCCCCACCCAAAATGCTCCGTTTGTCTGTGCGTGTGTGTGTGTCTGTCTGTCTGTCTGTGTATCTGTGAACAGCATAACTGAAACATGAAAAGTCGGATAAATACGAAATTTGGTATTTATGTTCACTATCTTCCAAAGATGCGACACGAAGATTTTCAAGAAAATTCCCCACTCCAACTACCCTTATATAGAATCATTTTCGAATTTTAATTCTCAAAAATGACTAACGATTAAACTGCCATATATTAAAGATCTTTGCAGGGATAATAAACTATATATCTGGCATTTTCTGGGAATAGCAGTCAGGTCCTCTTCATTCGGACGGAATTTTGTACAATCTTATATAACTGGTAAACGTTAAAAGATAGACCTAAACATACAGCACAGAAATGTATATCTCTTTAAAATACAACTAATTTAAATAAGATGTCTTTGGCATAAGCCAATTCCAAGATATCCGTTATTAATGGTTCCAATAGTTCAATACTTCGTCATTCTTTTCAGGTCCTGCGGATTTTCAGTTGTTTCTCGGGATTGTATGGAAACAGTATGGAATTTTAAGCGTAGCATAAACATAACTATCGCTGTTTCCTTTGTATCTACAACGAAATAGGTTAATACAAAGGTTTTATTAGATTAAAATGGAACAGTTAGAAAATTAAGCTTTCGTAAAATAATGTTTATACCCACTAATAAAGATAGAGGGTGAAGAAAGTCATGTGAATGTAACACATGAGGTTTTTCATGTATCTGTGTACACAGCATAACCTTCTAAGAGGATGAGATCTATACACGTTCCACCCAGTATATATTATATTGAAAATTACCATGTAGGCGGGCTAAACACTTCTTTGGTGTTCCTAGGATGGACTACAAAGATGCACACATCTTACTTTCGTGCTATATACTGAGAAAGTTGTTCATTAGGGTTCGATGAAAGTGTGAAATATGTAAATTTATAACGATTTGCTAAAAGAGTGGGAATGTACGTCTTAGACAACTGCAAGCAAGCTGTTCAATTTTCTTTTGTCACTTTAAAACACTCTGCGGTTATAATACGGTATAAGGCGATGTTATTACCTCTTCATGCAAACGTTAGTACATCAAAGAAAACTTCGATAAAGAAAACTTCAGGGTAGTTGGTATGTGAGCTAGCAGGACCGGCAGCTATCAATTGCTTCTCTGACATTGTTTATCATAACACAGGAAGCATTTGGTGGAAAACAGGAAGCGTAGTACTTCAAAGTCAAACGAGGCAAGACATAATCTAAAATTAACATACCGGTTAGATAATTATTGCATAACATCGGCTACTCTAAGAGTATAAATGCTTCCAAAGAACTACATATTTATTGATAATCTCCTATTGTAATAATACAAATAGATAAAATTGTATCATGTCCTTGTTACACAATGGTGTCGACATAAATGTATATGAAGGTGTCAGATAAATCGCATTTGCATTTCATAATGGTGCTGACACATTTTGCAGCGGTTTATATAGAACATGTTCCTTTTGCCTGATAAATGCAGATATCGTGGAATACGCTCTCTCTGTATCCTGATAGCTGATGATTTGTGGATCCCAATAGAGATGACGTTATACTTTCATGAAGCAACAACAGCAACATCCTTTCCCTTTTAAGTTAACGTATACAGTTAAACCTTAAAGAGATTAAATAAATAGCTTGTAATCTCAAAATGAGAAAATTTAACTAGAAGAAACAGAAGTTTACAGCAAACTTCTGCTACTGTTCATTTTTTTCTGACAGGAGCCCATTTTCTGTTGGTTTTTACCATCAAGAGTACTTTATTAAAAACAAAACTTAAAACGCAGTTCTGCAGGGTGTAAAAAAGGTGTTACAAGGCTAAGTGGTAGGTAAAGGTGTATCGTGGGATGATACATTGTTTATAAACGCATATCCAGAAACTCTTTTGTTGACGCACTAGAGCCTCCGAAACGGGGAGAAGGATGACCAGGTAAACAAACCATAGGCTCCGCGACAAGCAGTTTGTGAGTTAAGAGTTATTTACCAATGTTACTGCATCAGCTGTTACTGTCAGTGACTCAGGAGATTGACTTTGTCCTTGAACTGCAAGCGTGCAGTGGACTGGGAGCTTCTTGCGTAAGGTGTAGATAGTGTAACACCAACAGTTCAAAAATATTCTCAACAAGTGCAGTCTTACTGCAGCCAGTGTCAGAGGATGCTACCGTGTTAAAACGCGTTGTATCGCGAGTGTCAAATTAATATAATCCATTAGTGAAATGGCTAACTTTCGGAAAAAGGGAAAAACCATTCATAGCGAGGCTCGCGAAATAATAAACCATGTAAACGAGCAATGCAGAAAGGAAGCAGAGCAGAAACAACTAAGTCTACCGATTTCGCGAGGGATGAGAGAACAGGCAATTAGTGCGATGTGTCTGTGGGAACAATTAAGAATATGAGACAAGAAATTGCGAAGAGAACAGAAGGAAGCCCTTTACGCACTGCAGGCAAGACAAGACCTCCAAATCCAGAACGAAATATAAATATAGGCGATTTCGACATGTGCTCATTAAGCGGACAATAATGGACTTCTACGTCAATAAAAAGATAGTTCCGACATGCAGAAAGTTACTCCTGTAGTTAGAAGTAAGATACAATTTCCTTGGGGGGAGAGTTAAGGAGAGTTATTCGGAAATTGGGATTTAGATGGCGCAAGTGCCGAGGAAAGCGAACAATCTTAATCGAAAAGCCAAGAATTGTTGAATGGAGATGCAAATACTTGGCTGAGCTAGGGGAATACCGAAGTCAAGGCAGGGATATCGTTTATTTGGATGAAATGTGGATGGACAATAATTTAACATTCAAGTAATGTTGGCAAGCTGATGGGATCACAGGGGTGCTTACTGATGGTAGTGCAGGAAACACTCATTGACCAAGAGAAAAGGTATTTAAGATTGACCGCATCCTTAATGCACATGGACACTCCACTCTGTATCTGCCGCCTTACAATTGCGATCTTAATCCCATTGAGGTTGCATGGGCGACAGTAAAGCACTACATAAGGGAGCGCAACGTTACTGGGGAATTTTCGTTATTTCGTTTATTGAGTTTAACCAACGAAGGAATCTCTGCGGTACCTGCAGAACACTGGGTAGGATATCACCGGCATGTTAGAAAATTAGAAGATGGTTACTGTCCATGGATCGTGTGGTTTCTGATGTGATCGATCAGATTATTATTTCAAATGCAAACGACAGTTCTTCTGATGAGCAAGAAGGGATATCATCCGATGACTCGGACTCCGAATCATCTGCATCAATCTTGCATACCCTTTGGATTAATGAGGTTAGTAAAATAATATTCCACATGTATAGTGTCGTAAATATATTGTTTTACATGTATACACGCTTTACAAGTTCACTTATTGAAATTATGATCATAATTGTTTTGTTTGATGCGGTAATAATGTAATGTTGATGTTACTTCGCCTAATATTTGTTGTCGCGGAAAGAAAGGATAAGTACCTTTGGAACAGGGTGTAAACAATAAAGCGATAGGAAAGAATAACACAACCCTCTCTCAGGTTTGCTTACGTCAACCTCAAGGACAAAGCTAAACTCCTGAGTCACAGACAGTACGTGATGCATAGCAGTCCATCATATCTACAGCCAACGGTAATGTTTACGGTATTATTCTGTTTAGTAATTATATTCTTTATAGTACTCATTTGTTTGGCTGTCGTCAAGTGGGAATTAACAATGACAGCCTTGTACGCAAAATATGCAAAGTACATCGAGATGCCCTTCATTTACGGCAAAGCCCGAAGGAACGCAAGAGAGCTTGCTGAATGAAGTGTTACAACAGGTGTCACCGAGCCCACATCGTGTATGGGCTATATCATTTCAAATCAGACAAAAGGTGAGAAAAGTGACCTCGTATTTTTAAAATCATTAATAATTTCTACATGTGTTAACTACTGTAGAAGAAAACAAGTTTCATAACATTATCTATCTCTTAAACGTTTTTAGTTTTCGAGTTAAAATTCGGTAAAATTTAGGTTATTTTCCGAACGAGGCAATTTTTGTGGCGTATAACTGGAGAAGCCTATATAGGATTTTAGTGTTCTAGGATTCATTTTGAAGCTGAATATCTTTTGTTGATGGTGGTATACACGAATAACATAACAATAATTATACAATTTTTAAACCCATTTTTTCATGTATTAAGTATGAACACATTTTTCAAAAAGATTAAACTTATATTAGCTTGAAAATCTTTTTATTACACATTGGTTGTAGTTTTCAGTTTTATGGAGTTCCTTGGAAAAAAATAATAAAAGAATAAATATTTAAGCTCACACTACATTTACGTGGTGCTGTCAGCTGCCGTCTGCCACGTATGTAACAGCAGACGATCGACAACGTCTTCGTCATGACTCATGGGTGTTGCGTGATATGGTGCAGCGCGGCTATCGAGTTTCGCGCTGTTTCTATTTGCTTTGTGTTTTTTCTACAGCTTTCCATTGAAGATACCATAAAAGTCTTAACTAATATTGTTTTGAAATTAAATGCTGGAAAATATGGCATAATTTTTATTCCATTTAAAATTGGGTTCTTTCAGAAAAGTATGAAATGGGATGAAAATTGTATTAAACTTAAGTTCTAAAAATATCGAATAAATGCCACCACAAACTATACAACGTTACGTTCATTTTGAATTTTATTTTAGAATTTTACTTTGAATAGTTTCTGAACTACGAGTCTCACAATGGGTAATGTTATTAAATTACTGTAACTTTGATCCTGGAAAAAATCCGGAACCATTTGTTTATCATAGCTGCGATTTTGCAAAGGATATTAACTTAACGTCTACTTTAGATGTCAGAAAATTTAACCCCACCAAAAAAAATGCAAGGTTTCCTGTTATTCGAATTGAAATGGAACAGCTCGTAACCAAGAGTGGAGAGACGTTTAAGTGAAACAATCGGCTTACGTTTTAACAAGCACCCCTGTGCACACACCGTACACCAGAGTTTGAATTCTTGCGAGATTCTGACATACCATAGCTAGGCGATGCACAAAATAAATCAAAGTTGCGGCAACCATTTGAGCATCGTGAGTAGCTGATTGAAGTTTTATCTGCTTACTGATGTACTTCAATTTTCAATTTTATTCTTTCGCTTTTTTGTATGATCCATGCTGCCTACATTCTCCATATTTCGGAGACTCCAGGTAAGCAAAGGTTTCTGGACATACCGCCATATTAACAGCATATGATCACATGGTGCTCATCTACCTAACACCGAGCCTTGTAGAATATGTTTATTTACACCTGTACTATTATTACTGAACATATTTGCCCCTACGTAGAAAACAATGACTGATTAAGAAAACACAACGTTGCTAATACTGTGCATTCGCTCAGATTTAAACCGAAAAACAGCTAAATAAGAAGCCGTTCCATTTTTAAAGTTGTCACATGCACATATTTATTTTAAGGAAATGTATGGTGTTTCTGGACATGCACTGTGGCTACAACATGTGGATCTTTAGAAATGTATGCTAAATCAGTGTAAAAATTACTCATATCATAAATATATAGGCAGATATCCTTATACTAATAAGTAATCCAAAAACTATTCTTTAAAAATTTAAAGAAAAATGACAAAAATGTTAATATTTTTGCGTAGTTTTTCTGACAAATTACTTGAACACAATTTGCATTTTAATGCATAAAATGCACATTCCGGTGGCATAGAAGAATACAGCTGTTAACAGCATTCCAGTTCTTAAATTCTCTCTTTCCGAAACATGAGATCCTGAAATTATAAGAAACATGTCCAATCCTTTAAAATATATCCCATACAATTTATCATTCTAGTTAAGAAGTGCGTTTAATGTGATATTCGTGTAAGTATGAGATAATTTCAACTGGCATTTAAATCAAGAAACGTGATTGACTTTTACGAATTATAGAGAGTACGTATTAGCACATACTTGGTGGTGTTCTCTTTGGCTAGTCTTTGTACATAGCTTTCAATGCTGAGAGAATAATAAACTTTACCTCAAATTAACTTACGATACACATAAAATCTGACGTGTTACATTAACGTGAATTTCTCTACCCATTCCTAAACGTACTATTCTTATAAAAGCTTATTCTTCTATCTAGTTCATTTTGATCGAGATACAATTTTGCAAAAATTATTTTATTAATATTTCCTTCTAGGTACAAGGGGTATAAGAGAATACAATTAACTCTTTTAAGAACGTCTCGCTATGTGGTGGCTTTGAAATTCCGTTCTTTACATGAATGACATGAAGACAAAAACAAAAATGGCTATTTTAAAGTTGAGAAATTATCAAGTACTTTACAACTGAAACCTATAATAAGGACTATCTCGGAAATGCTTAACGTCACAACGAAATTTATTTAACGTGAATTGTGCAGTTTAAGGCGATTACATTTTTTGTTTGTTTTTGTTTGTAGTAAGGTTTTGTCTATCTCTTGCAGTTGTAAAAAGTCTGATTGATACATTCAATTTTTCTCTACCATCTATCGTTCATTAGTGGGTATACAAACTAGTCTTACTAAAGCTTATTACTTTCTCTACTACGTATAGTAAGTAGGGGAAGTATTGTATTCCACCCAAAAATTCGATACCGAGATTTCACCGGAAATATATGTTTTGAGACCCCCTGAATCCAAAAAAAGCATTTTTGGAAACATATCCGTGTGTGTGTCAGTGAAGCGCATAACTCAGAAACGAACAGTCGGATAAACACCAAACTTGGTATTTAGGTTCAGTATCTTCCAGAGATGCGACACAAAGGTTTTCAAGAAAATCCCCCCACCCCAGACTACCCTTTACATGGATCATTTTTCGAAAAATTTAATTTTCTCAAAAATGGCTCTAACGATTTTGATTAAAATATCATATGTTTAAGATATTGTCATGAGAAATGAAATGTATATCTCGAATTTTCTGGGAATGTCTCCAAAAGTATTCTTCATTGTGAATGACTTTTGCATAACTGGTAAACCATAAGAGATCGACAAAATTTTACTACACGAAAAATGTAGATCGCGTTAAAATACACAATTTATGTATTATACGTTTCTTTTGTTGAGTGAACCGTTTTCGAGATATTCCCTTGTTATGCTTGTTATTCCCTTAAAATTCCAGTACTTATACTTTTTCTCAAATTCGTTATTCAGTTTTTATGTCCTGGACATGCAAAGAGAATGGAATGCGCCACATAGCAACCAACGTTAAAATATTTGACTATCGCAGTAGAAATAAAAAGCCGGTTCTGGCCCACAGAGAGATGCCGACAAGCGATAAAGTTCTTTGTTCTACGCCGACAAGCCCGCCCCCTCCCTTTGTGTGCTTACATGCCGCCAGGTCTCGTGTCGTTAGGCCCCGCCCCCTCTCGCTTTGTGTGCTTACCTAATGCCGACAGTGTCTGTGCTAACAGGTCCTACCCCCCCCCCTCCCCAATGCGTTCTACTGTGGCGTCATGACTTGAGGGAATTGTTTTCTCGATTCCTGCCGCCCTTCGGCAAATTAATTAGATAATGTTCGTCAAACATTTTTTTTAAGACTACTAAGGCCTGCACATTGCATCCTCGAGCAATTAAGTTTTTTGAATAATGAATTGTTGACTGGAGCGTGAATATAAGTAGTCTGCTCACGGGAACAGTCTGTCATGTAATGAGAACACGCAGCCTTCTTCTATCTGGGGAAAGCGCTTGTCCATTAGCTGAACATGTTAGACGCTTTCACCACATTAATAGGCTTTTAAGTTTACATTCCGGATCTGTTTACATACATTAGCGATCAACGACATACTTCCGCCTGGCGGTAACGGTGACCTACATTAGCTGACCCGTTAGACGCTTTCACCCCATTAGCGAACAATGTCAGTAATTGTTTTCCTAAGTGCTCTGCATAACTCTCAACACTTCAACATTTAGCGATGGAAATGATATAAAAAGCAGCAGCTTCTCCAATGAATTCCAAGTTGACCAGAATGGCCGGAATCGAATCTAGGAGTGATTACAAATTCAGCTTCTAATAACTCAGAGACTAATTACGATAAAGACGTCAAATAAAGTTTATTACATTAATATCATTAGATAGTTTCTTGGGAATGTATATTTGGGTACATGGTGTCCAGGGTTCGAATACCGATAAAATGTAATTTAATTATAAATTTAATAACTCAAACTAATTAAGATAAAGACGCCAAATAAACTTTATTGCCTTTATGTTATTAGGTAGTATCTTGTGGAGATGTAATTAGATACCTGACGTTCTGGGTTCGAGCCTAATGTTTAAATCGTCATTATCTCAGAAACTAAGAGAGGTAGAGGAATTGACCAAAGCATGATTGATAGCTCCTATGATGGGTAATTAATACTGTATATAATTCTTAATCAGTTGTCCTTATTTCGAATCCCGATCTTTCAATCACTTACTTATTTTTTCTCTATACTCTAGAATATGTCACTTAGATTGATGCTTTAACTGCATACAGCACCTTTAAGCATATCAAACTAATATTGTAAATAATTTTGTTTCTGGTGTCCAGGGTTCGAATACCGATAAAATGTAGTTTAATTATAAATTTAATAACTCCTAAACTAATTAAGATAAAGACACCAAATAAACTTTATTGTGTTTATGTTATTAGGTAGTATCTTGTGGATGTGGAATTAGATACCTGACCTTCTGGGTTCGAGCCTAATTTTAAATCGTCATTATCTCAGAAACTATGAGAGGTAGAGGAGTTGACCAAAGCATGATTGATAGCTCCTATGATGGGCAATTAATACTGTATATAGTTTTCAATCAGTTATCCTTACGTCGAATCCCGATCTTTCAATCACTTACTTATTTTTTCTCTATACTCTAGAATATATCACTTAGATTGATGCTGTAAATGTATACAGCACCTTTAAACATATCAAACTAATATTGTAAATAATTTTGTTTCTGGTGTCCAGGGTTCGAATACCGATAAAATGTAATTTAATTATAAATTTAATAACTCCTAAACTAATTAAGATAAAGACGCCAAATAAACTTTATTGCGTTTATGTTACTAGGTAGTATCTTGTGGATGTGTAATTAGATACCTGACGTTCTGGGTTCGAGCCTAATGTTTAAATCGTCATTATCTCAGAAACTAAGAGAGGTAGAGGAATTGACCAAAGCATGATTGATAGCTCCTATGAGGGGCAATTAATACTGTATATAATTTTCAATCAGCTGTCCTTACTTCGAATCCCGATCTTTCAATCACTTACTTATTTTTCTCTATACTCTAGAATATATCACTTAGATTGATGCTGTAAATGCATACAGCACCCTTAAACATATCAAACTAATATTGTAAATAATTTTGGTTCTGGTGTCCAGGGTTCGAATACCGATAAAATGTAATTTAATTATAAATTTAATAACTCCTAAACTAATTAAGATAAAGACACCAAATAAACTTTTATAGGGGGAAAGGATGCTCTCCTGAAACATTAGGCCTCTAGAGAGAAGCATTTATAGGGGAGAGATAGGGAATACCAGGGCTGATGCTAGGCTAGTCAGATGCTAAAGGAGGGAGGGATATGCTTTATACGAGAGAGATAGGGAATACAACGAAAGATGCTATACTAAACAGGAATTGAAGGGTAGAATATGGGCGATATAGCGAACCGAGGAGAGGTATTAGGATAGGAGTTTTGAATGATGGAGTAGGTCTTTATATGCGAGAGATAGGGAATACGAGGGTCGATGCTAGGCTAGACGATGTTGAATGAGGGAATGTATCTTATATGAGAGAGGTAGGGGAATATGAGGAGAAGTGCTAGGCTAGTCGGGAAGGTCTGAATGAGAGAGTATACGTCTATATGGGAAAAGATAGGGAAAACGAAGGTAGGTGTTAGGTTGAGAGAGTCTTTAAGGAGGAAAATGCATTTATATGAGAGCAGTAGGGTATACGAGGAGAGATGCTAGTCTAGACATGGTTTGAGGATTAGAGTATACGTTTATATGGGAGAAATATGGAAAACGGGAGAGATACAAGGATAGACAGAGATTGAAGGAGGAGGAATGTAGGTTTATACTGTAATATAGAGAGTAATTCGATTATAAAACTTTTCTCATCCAGCCTTACAACACTTTTATATACTTATTTTCTAGGAACAAGGAAATACCAGGGTTACTATTTGCAGATGATCTAGTAGCTGGGGCAGTAACAGTGATAGGGTTGCAACATGCTATTAATGAAATTGCAAAATTTAGTATGGAATGGGGGCTAAAGGTGAATATAAAAAAGTCCAAGATAATAGTGTTCAAGAAAGGATCAAAATTGAAAAGAGAGGAAAGATGGCATATAAATGGAGAGCAAATAGAGGTGGTAAAAGAATTTGATTACTTGGGCATTAGATTCTCAAGCAACGGGAAGTGGGAAGCACAAGCTAAATATGCACAATTGAAAGGAAAGCTAGCGATGAAAGCTGTTAGAGTTTGCTTGTGCAAAACACCCACGCTAACAATGAACTGGTTGGAAAGGCTATATGAAGCTGTAGTAGAGTCAAAAATGTTATATGGAATAGAAATATGGGGGGTGGCAAAGGGATGGATTAAGATTGATATAGTCCATAGAATGTTTTGTAAAGAAGTTTTGGGTTTACCCAAGAGTTCACCAAGGGGCGTGGCACTGGCAGAGCTAGGAAGGGTAGGGAGAAAAGGTATAATAGTGGAAAGAATATTGAAGTATTGGTATAGATGTTTAAATTTAGAAGATAATAATATATTAAAAGAATGTATACAGTTTCAAAAAGCTGTCCTAGGAGAAGAGTGCTGGTTAGGGGAGATGGGAAATGTCCTAAAAGAAATTGGCATGAGGAATATTTTCCTATTAGATAAATATAATAATAGTGGGTTTTGGAAAGAAGTGAGATTGAGGGTGGAAGATATCGAGAAACAAAAGATATGGGCTAGTTTTGAGGATAAAAGGTCATTGATTTTGTATAAATCAGTTAAAAGAGATTGGGGAAGGGAGAAGTATGTAGATATATGTAATCAATTTGGTAGAATAGGTCTTGCGTGGATGCGCACAGGAGTAATATTTTTAAAAAGGAATGGATATAATGGCTCGGGGAGATGTATTATGTGTGATGAATCGGGTAGTACTTTTCATTGTCTAATAGAATGTGATAAGGTTAAAAGGTGGAGAGAGGTTATATGGAATAAAAAATGGGACAAGTTAAACAAAGAAGCAGTAGCATTAAGAATGTTGGGAAGCACAAAAGTAGAAATAATTAAAATGATGGGGACATTTTTAGGCAACACAAGGGATAAGTGGATAAGGAGCTTAAGAAAGGTACAGCTGAACGAGCATAGTTTGTAAAGTGGAGAGATGGTATAGTAGCTTTATCCCATATATACAGCCTAGGGGCTAAATATGGGGGAGCTAGAAAACTGGTGCACTAGACATAAGTTTTAGATGTAAGCTTTATTTGTATTATTGTAATAATGATGAAAATAAATATTACTATTACTATTACTTATTTTCTAAACCTTACAAACTTTATATTTGTTAAACAGTAGTGCGCGAGACGGAGAGGGACAAACAGTATATCGGTTTACAGTGAAGTATACGTCCTAACCTATTCCCACCTTGTTTGTTCTGGATCTTCTCATTGTCTATCATCTAACGTAACCACGTAACAAGACGTAACACATGAAATCATACATATGGCACATTAAAAAAAATAAAGGTATATATAATGAAACATAAACAAGTAGACAGAGGGTCATCGATACATAGAAAACCAGGAGTTGTATGTACTGAGACCATAGATTAGTATAGGCAAACAACAAAGAAGTGAATTTATAGTGTAAATAGCCTAATATTTTCAAATATTATTATAGTCTAAAAGTATATAACTTAATTATGTATCGAGTAGTGAGAAATAAACGTTATTCATTATTCACTAATCTCAGATCACTGCAATTGTATTGAATCAATTCACAATTGTTAATGCCATTCAACTTTCATTTGTCTCTGATACATAAACAAATTGCAAAATGGAGAAGGACGAAAGTAATAAAAAGACTCAGGCAGCAAATTTTAAGAAAGAAGAGAAAGATATATGACCGACATTGTTTTGGAACACAAATTAGTGTTGAAAATAAAATGACTGATAGCTCTGCTAAGCGTAAGGAAGAGACATGGAAATAAATTGCAAATGAATATAATTCTAGGAAGATCATCCAGTGTGAATGAAAATCCCTGAAATGATATTATGAGAACATAAAGAAAAGAATGAAGCAAGCAAATGTCATTGACAAGGTACGATTGTACAAAACTGGAGGCGTATGTATGTACCGCCTTTCTTAGATAATAGTAGCCAAATAACAATTGTTGCTCTTCTATTCAATCCCCAATGAGTTTAATGATGAAGTTGGATTCCATTCAGAAGTAATCACCACAGTGAAGGACATTGAAATAGTAAATCCAGTTCCAACATGTCATTCAGCAATTTTAATAACAGGTAAGGAATTTGAAAAAAGAGAAAGTGTAAAGGTGGCGTCTGCAGTTCCCATACAGAACTTTCAACTCCATTGCCTGAAAAGAACAAAGATGGCATAAGAGAGGGTTTTTATGAGAGGAGGCTTGAGTGTTTGGAAGAAGAGTACACAGTGAAAATGAAGATCTTGAAATTGGAACTAGAAATGAAAGAATCTCAGAAAAATTAAGCGTTGTTAATAACTTATACAAACATAAATATATTACAAAAAAGTAATGAAACAGGCAAGGAATAATATGGATAAAGAAACTGTTAAGCAGATCTACTACAGCACATTTTAATTTGCAAACAACGATTACATTTCAAAATGTTGGTATTCGGACGATACAGTGTTAATTATGATAGGCACAGAAGTGTTTCTCAAAATCTAAAAACACATAGCAATTTAAGATATCTATGTATTAATCTTTAGAGAGAAACTGTACTTTTACTCAAAGTGTTTAATAACTTTTAAAGCTAGAGAATGTCATTTAAGGTTTCCACATCCCAAAAAATTCAGATTTCTCAGAATTGCGCAATTTTCATTACACGCTGTTATTTATTTTCGTAACTATTCAAAAAATTGCATACGTGAGCTTTTTTCCCTTAATTGCATTCAGTTAATCATACCTTCCATAATACTTATAATTGCCTACGAGCTCAGGAGAAACATGGCAAGGCTACTTAATACTCCAAAAGTATCCCTTAAATTACTGGGGAATTCCTGCGAACAGGAGTATTTCGGAAATGTTTAATGTCACAAAAATATTTATTTAAAATAAATTGTATTTATCTAATAAGATATTCATTTCTTCACCAGTAAGTTATTCAGATTCCCTGGAAATAAAGAAAACTTTATAGAACTTTTGATACGCATTTTATTTATTATACAAATATAGCTATTTTTCAGAAAATCAAATATAAGGAATCGCAGTCACTGGCATCTTTAAAGAGCGTCCAACTCCAGAATGAAATTTAGCATTTATCTGGCTTTTCTTATGATGTTACGCTGTTCACAGAGATTTACGAGTTGAAAGACTAAAAACACGTAAACATGTATATGCACAAGCGCGAGCGCACGCGCACACACACACACATATGTACGAAGCTCTTTGCTTTCGTTTACAGGACCTCAGAACATGCATTACGCTGCGTGTCCCTAGCGTTTCCAGCTCTTGAATCGTTCCAGCTAGTGGAATGCCTCTACCATCTTCATGTCAACGATCTGTTACTCCGAATTAAAGTTTGGTGATCTGTATAGACCTGTACAACATGCATTACGCTATGTAACAACATGATCACGCTATGTAACAACATGATCACGCTATGTAACAACATGATCACGCTATGTAACAACCTAAGCACGCTATGTAACAACATGATCACGCTATGTAACAACATGAACACGCTATGTAACAATACGATCACGCTATGTAACAACCTGAGCACGCTATGTAACAACATGATCACGCTATGTAACAACATGAACACGCTATGTAACAACCTGAGCACGCTATGTAACAACCTGATCACGCTATGTAACAACATGTTCACGCTATGTAACAACACGATCACGCTATGTAACAACACGATCACGCTATGTAACAACCTGATTACGCTATGTAACAACTGATCACGCTATGTAACAACATGATCACGCTATGTAACAACCTGAGCACGCTATGTAACAACATGATCACGCTATGTAACAACCTGATCACGCTATGCAACAACATGTTCACGCTATGTAACAACTGATCACGCTATGTAACAACATGATCACGCTATGTAACAACCTGAGCACGCTATGTAACAACATGATCACGCTATGTAACAACATGTTCACGCTATGTAACAACACGATCACGCTATGTAACAACACGATCACGCTATTTAACAACATGGACACGCTATGTAACAACATGAACACGCTATGTAACAATACGATGAAGCTATGTAACAACCTGAGCACGCTATGTAACAACATGATCACGCTATGTAACAACATGAACACGCTATGTAACAACCTGAGCACGCTATGTAACAACATGATCACGCTATGTAACAACATGAACACGCTATGTAACAACATGACCATGCTATGTAACAACATGACCATGCTATGTAACAACATGATCACGCTATGTAACAAACTGATCACGCTATGTAACAACATGATCACGCTATGTAACAACATGATCACGCTATGTAACAACATGATCACGCTATGTAACAACATGATCACGCTATGTGACATGATCACGCTATGTAACAACCTGATCACGCTATGTAACAACATGATCACGCTATGTAACAACATGATCACGCTATGTAACAACATGATCACGCTATGTAACAACCTGATCACGCTATGTAACAACCTGATCACGGTATGTAACAACCTGATCACGCTATGTAACAACATGTTCACGGTATGTAACAACCTGAGCACGCTATGTAACAACATGTTCACGCTATGTAACAACTGATCACACTATGTAACAACATGATCACGCTATGTAACAACCTGAGCACGCTATGTAACAACATGATCACGCTATGTAACATCATGAACACGCTCAGGTTGTTACATACCGTGAACATGTTGTTACATACCGTGATCAGGTTGTTACATACCGTGATCAGGTTGTTACATAGCGTGATCAGGTTGTTACATAGCGTGATCATGTTGTTACATAGCGTGATCATGTTGTTACATAGCGTGATCATGTTGTTACATAGCGTGATCAGGTTGTTACATAGCGTGATCATGTTACATAGCGTGATCATGTTGTTACATAGCGTGATCATGTTGTTACATAGCGTGATCATGTTGTTACATAGCGTGATCATGTTGTTACATAGCGTGATCAGTTTGTTATATAGCGTGATCATGTTGTTACATAGCATGGTCATGTTGTTACATAGCGTGTTCATGTTGTTACATAGTGTGATCATGTTGTTACATAGCGTGCTCAGGTTGTTACATAGCGTGTTCATGTTGTTACATAGCGTGATCATGTTGTTACATAGCGTGCTCAGGTTGTTACATAGCTTCATCGTATTGTTACATAGCGTGTTCATGTTGTTACATAGCGTGTCCATGTTGTTAAATAGCGTGATCGTGTTGTTACATAGCGTGATCGTGTTGTTACATAGCGTGAACATGTTGTTACATAGCGTGATCATGTTGTTACATAGCGTGCTCAGGTTGTTACATAGCGTGATCATGTTGTTACATAGCGTGATCAGTTGTTACATAGCGTGAACATGTTGTTGCATAGCGTGATCAGGTTGTTACATAGCGTGACTATGTTGTTACATAGCGTGCTCAGGTTGTTACATAGCGTGATCATGTTGTTACATAGCGTGATCAGTTGTTACATAGCGTAATCAGGTTGTTACATAGCGTGATCGTGTTGTTACATAGCGTGATCGTGTTGTTACATAGCGTGAACATGTTGTTACATAGCGTGATCAGGTTGTTACATAGCGTGCTCAGGTTGTTACATAGCGTGTTCATGTTGTTACATAGCGTGATCATGTTGTTACATAGCGTGCTCAGGTTGTTACATAGCGTGATCGTATTGTTACATAGCGTGTTCATGTTGTTACATAGCGTGATCATGTTGTTACATAGCGTGCTTAGGTTGTTACATAGCGTGATCATGTTGTTACATAGCGTGATCATGTTGTTACATAGCGTGATCATGTTGTTACATAGCGTAATGCATGTTGTACAGGTCTATACAGATCACCAAACTTTAATTCGGAGTAACAGATCGTTGACATGAAGATGGTAGAGGCATTCCACTAGCTGGAACGATTCAAGAGCTGGAAACGCTAGGGACACGCAGCGTAATGCATGTTCTGAGGTCCTGTAAACGAAAGCAAAGAGCTTCGTACATATGTGTGTGTGTGTGCGCGTGCGCTCGCGCTTGTGCATATACATGTTTACGTGTTTTTAGTCTTTCAACTCGTAAATCTCTGTGAACAGCGTAACATCATAAGAAAAGCCAGATAAATGCTAAATTTCATTCTGGAGTTGGACGCTCTTTAAAGATGCCAGTGACTGCGATTCCTTATATTTGATTTTCTGAAAAATAGCTATATTTGTATAATAAATAAAATGCGTATCAAAAGTTCTATAAAGTTTTCTTTATTTCCAGGGAATCTGAATAACTTACTGGTGAAGAAATGAATATCTTATTAGATAAATACAATTTATTTTAAATAAATATTTTTGTGACATTAAACATTTCCGAAATACTCCTGTTCGCAGGAATTCCCCAGTAATTTAAGGGATACTTTTGGAGTATTAAGTAGCCTTGCCATGTTTCTCCTGAGCTCGTAGGCAATTATAAGTATTATGGAAGGTATGATTAACTGAATGCAATTAAGGGAAAAAAGCTCACGTATGCAATTTTTTGAATAGTTACGAAAATAAATAACAGCGTGTAATGAAAATTGCGCAATTCTGAGAAATCTGAATTTTTTGGGATGTGGAAACCTTAAATGACATTCTCTAGCTTTAAAAGTTATTAAACACTTTGAGTAAAAGTACAGTTTCTCTCTAAAGATTAATACATAGATATCTTAAATTGCTATGTGTTTTTAGATTTTGAGAAACACTTCTGTGCCTATCATAATTAACACTGTATCGTCCGAATACCAACATTTTGAAATGTAATCGTTGTTTGCAAATTAAAATGTGCTGTAGTAGATCTGCTTAACAGTTTCTTTATCCATATTATTCCTTGCCTGTTTCATTACTTTTTTGTAATATATTTATGTTTGTATAAGTTATTAACAACGCTTAATTTTTCTGAGATTCTTTCATTTCTAGTTCCAATTTCAAGATCTTCATTTTCACTGTGTACTCTTCTTCCAAACACTCAAGCCTCCTCTCATAAAAACCCTCTCTTATGCCATCTTTGTTCTTTTCAGGCAATGGAGTTGAAAGTTCTGTATGGGAACTGCAGACGCCACCTTTACACTTTCTCTTTTTTCAAATTCCTTACCTGTTATTAAAATTGCTGAATGACATGTTGGAACTGGATTTACTATTTCAATGTCCTTCACTGTGGTGATTACTTCTGAATGGAATCCAACTTCATCATTAAACTCATTGGGGATTGAATAGAAGAGCAACAATTGTTATTTGGCTACTATTATCTAAGAAAGGCGGTACATACATACGCCTCCAGTTTTGTACAATCGTACCTTGTCAATGACATTTGCTTGCTTCATTCTTTTCTTTATGTTCTCATAATATCATTTCAGGGATTTTCATTCACACTGGATGATCTTCCTAGAATTATATTCATTTGCAATTTATTTCCATGTCTCTTCCTTACGCTTAGCAGAGCTATCAGTCATTTTATTTTCAACACCAATTTGTGTTCCAAAACAATGTCGGTCATATATCTTTCTCTTCTTTCTTAAAATTTGCTGCCTGAGTCTTTTTATTACTTTCGTCCTTCTCCATTTTGCAATTTGTTTATGTATCAGAGACAAATGAAAGTTGAATGGCATTAACAATTGTGAATTGATTCAATACAATTGCAGTGATCTGAGATTAGTGAATAATGAATAACGTTTATTTCTCACTACTCGATACATAATTAAGTTATATACTTTTAGACTATAATAATATTTGAAAATATTAGGCTATTTACACTATAAATTCACTTCTTTGTTGTTTGCCTATACTAATCTATGGTCTCAGTACATACAACTCCTGGTTTTCTATGTATCGATGACCCTCTGTCTACTTGTTTATGTTTCATTATATATACCTTTATTTTTTTTAATGTACCATATGTATGATTTCATGTGTTACGTCTTGTTACGTGGTTACGTTAGATGATAGACAATGAGAAGATCCAGAACAAACAAGGTGGGAATAGGTTAGGACGTATACTTCACTGTAAACCGATATACTGTTTGTCCCTCTCCGTCTCGCGCACTACTGTTTAACAAATATAAAGTTTGTAAGGTTTAGAAAATAAGTATATAAAAGTGTTGTAAGGCTGGATGAGAAAAGTTTTATAATCGAATTACTCTCTATATTACAGTATAAACCTACATTCCTCCTCCTTCAATCTCTGTCTATCCTTGTATCTCTCCCGTTTTCCATATTTCTCCCATATAAACGTATACTCTAATCCTCAAACCATGTCTAGACTAGCATCTCTCCTCGTATACCCTACTGCTCTCATATAAATGCATTTTCCTCCTTAAAGACTCTCTCAACCTAACACCTACCTTCGTTTTCCCTATCTTTTCCCATATAGACGTATACTCTCTCATTCAGACCTTCCCGACTAGCCTAGCACTTCTCCTCATATTCCCCTACCTCTCTCATATAAGATGCATTCCCTCATTCAACACCGTCTAGCCTAGCATCGACCCTCGTATTCCCTATCTCTCGCATATAAAGACCTACTCCATCATTCAAAACTCCTATCCTAATACCTCTCCTCGGTTCGCTATATCGCCCATATTCTACCCTTCAATTCCTGTTTAGTATAGCATCTTTCCTTGTATTCCCTATCTCTCTCGTATAAAGCATATCCCTCCCTCCTTTAGCATCTGACTAGCCTAGCATCAGCCCTGGTATTCCCTATCTCTCCCCTATAAATGCTTCTCTCTAGAGGCCTAATGTTTCAGGAGAGCATCCTTTCCCCCTATAAAAGTTTATTTGGTGTCTTTATCTTAATTTGTTTAGGAGTTATTAAATTTATAATTAAATTACATTTTATCGGTATTCGAACCCTGGACACCAGAACCAAAATTATTTACAATATTAGTTTGATATGTTTAAGGGTGCTATATGCATTTACAGCATCAATCTAAGTGATATATTCTAGAGTATAGAGAAAAATAAGTAAGTGATTGAAAGATCGGGATTCGAAGTAAGGACAGCTGATTGAAAATTATATACAGTATTAATTGCCCCTCATAGGAGCTATCAATCATGCTTTGGTCAATTCCTCTACCTCTCTTAGTTTCTGAGATAATGACGATTTAAACATTAGGCTCGAACCCAGAACGTCAGGTATCTAATTACACATCCACAAGATACTACCTAGTAACATAAACGCAATAAAGTTTATTTGGCGTCTTTATCTTAATTAGTTTAGGAGTTAATAAATTTATAATTAAATTACATTTTATCGGTATTCGAACCCTGGACACCAGAAACAAAATTATTTACAATATTAGTTTGATATGTTTAAAGGTGCTGTATACATTTACAGCATCAATCTAAGTGATATATTCTAGAGTATAGAGAAAAAATAAGTAAGTGATTGAAAGATCGGGATTCGACGTAAGGATAACTGATTGAAAACTATATACAGTATTAATTGCCCATCATAGGAGCTATCAATCATGCTTTGGTCAACTCCTCTACCTCTCTTAGTTTCTGAGATAATGACGATTTAAACATTAGGCTCGAACCCAGAAGGTCAGGTATCTAAGTCCACATCCACAAGATACTACCTAATAACATAAAGGCAATAAAGTTTATTTGGCGTCTTTATCTTAATTAGTTTAGAAGTTATTAAATTTATAATTAAACTACATTTTATTGGTATTCGAACCCTGGACACCAGAAACAAAATTATTTACAATATTAGTTTGATATGTGTAAAGGTGCTGTATGCAGTTAAAGCATCAATCTAAGTGATATATTCTAGAGTATAGAGAAAAAATAAGTAAGTGATTGAAAGATCGGGATTCGAAGTAAGGACAACTGATTGAAAATTATATACAGTATTAATTGCCCATCATAGGAGCTAACAATCATGCTTTGGTCAACTCCTCTACCTCTCTTAGTTTCTGAGATAATGACGATTTAAAATTAGGATCGAACCCAGAACGTCAGGTATCTAATTACACATCCACAAGATAATACCTAATAACATAAAGGCAATAAAGTTTATTTGGCGTCTTTATCTTAATTAGTTTAGAAGTTATTAAATTTATAATTAAACTACATTTTATTGGTATTCGAACCCTGGACACCAGAAACAAAATTATTTACAATATTAGCTTGATATGTTTAAAGGTGCTGTATGCAGTTAAATCATCAATCTAAGTGATATATTCTAGAGTATAGAGAAAAAATAAGTAAGTGATTGAAAGATCGGGATTCGAAGTAAGGACAACTGATTGAGAATTATATACAGTATTAATTGCCCATCATAGGAGCTAACAATCATGCTTTGGTCAACTCCTCTACCTCTCTTAGTTTCTGAGATAATGACGATTTAAAATTAGGATCGAACCCAGAACGTCAGGTATCTAATTACACATCCACAAGATAATACCTAATAACATAAAGGCAATAAAGTTTATTTGGCGTCTTTATCTTAATTAGTTTAGAAGTTATTAAATTTATAATTAAACTACATTTTATCGGTATTCGAACCCTGGACACCAGAAACAGAATTATTTACAATATTAGTTTGATATGTTTAAGGGTGCTGTATGCAGTTAAAGCATCAATGTAAGTGATATATTCTAGAGTATAGAGAAAAAATAAGTAAGTGATTGAAAGATCGGGATTCAAAATAAGGACAACTGATTGAAAATTATATACAGTATTAATTACCCATCATAGGAGCTAACAATCATGCTTTGGTTCACTCGTCTACCTCTCTTAGTTTCCGAGATAATGACGATTTAAAAATTAGGATCGAACCCAGAATGTCAGGTATCTAATTACACATCCACAAGATAATACCTAATAACATAAAGGCAATAAAGTTTATTTGGCGTCTTTATCTTAATTAGTTTAGAAGTTATTAAATTTATAATTAAATTACATTTTATCGGTATTCGAACCCTGGACACCAGAAACAAAATTATTTACAATATTAGTCTGATATGTTTAAAGGTGCTGTATGCAGTTACAACATCAATCTAAGTGACATATTCTAGAGTATAGAGAAAAAATAAGTAAGTGATTGAAAGATCGGGATTCGAAATAAGGACAGCTGATTAAGAATTATATACAGTATTAATTACCCATCATAGGAGCTATCAATCATGCTTTGATCAATTCCTCTACCTCTCTTAGTTTCTGAGATAATGACGATTTAAACATTAGGCTCGAACCCAGAACGTCAGGTATCTAATTACATCTCCACAAGATACTACCTAATAACATAAAGGCAATAAAGTTTATTTGGCGTCTTTATCTTAATTAGTTTGAGTTATTAAATTTATAATTAAATTACATTTTATCGGTATTCGAACCCTGGACACCATGTACCCAAATATACATTCCCAAGAAACTATCTAATGATATTAATGTAATAAACTTTATTTGACGTCTTTATCGTAATTAGTCTCTGAGTTATTAGAAGCTGAATTTGTAATCACTCCTAGATTCGATTCCGGCCATTCTGGTCAACTTGGAATTCATTGGAGAAGCTGCTGCTTTTTATATCATTTCCATCGCTAAATGTTGAAGTGTTGAGAGTTATGCAGAGCACTTAGGAAAACAATTACTGACATTGTTCGCTAATGGGGTGAAAGCGTCTAACGGGTCAGCTAATGTAGGTCACCGTTACCGCCAGGCGGAAGTATGTCGTTGATCGCTAATGTATGTAAACAGATCCGGAATGTAAACTTAAAAGCCTATTAATGTGGTGAAAGCGTCTAACATGTTCAGCTAATGGACAAGCGCTTTCCCCAGATAGAAGAAGGCTGCGTGTTCTCATTACATGACAGACTGTTCCCGTGAGCAGACTACTTATACTCACGCTCCAGTCAACAATTCATTATTCAAAAAACTTAATTGCTCGAGGATGCAATGTGCAGGCCTTAGTAGTCTTAAAAAAATGTTTGACGAACATTATCTAATTAATTTGCCGAGGGGCGGCAGGACTCGAGAAAACAATTCCCTCAAGTCATGACGCCACAGTAGAACGCATTGGGGAGGGGGGGGTAGGACCTGTTAGCACAGACACTGTCGGCATTAGGTAAGCACACAAAGCGAGAGGGGGCGGGGCCTAACGACACGAGACCTGGCGGCATGTAAGCACACATAGGGAGGGGGCGGGCTTGTCGGCGTAGAACAAAGAACTTTATCGCTTGTCGGCATCTCTCTGTGGGCCAGAACCGGCTTTTTATTTCTACTTATCGCTTAAAACCTACCATATTCCCCTTGCATCTACAAGAAAATTAGCAATAAGATTGACATCTCGATTAACATGAAGCATATGGAGAATAAGCGATTGTAAAAATAGTTTGTACAAGAGTAGAGAAAGGCATGTGAGTGTAACACATCAGATTTTTTTTCTATCTACTGCATTTTAATCCAAATAAACCTTTGCAGAAATAGATACACTACACATTTTCTTATAGATAGAAAGGGAACGGTGATAGCCAAATGTACAAGAACTGGACGCTGTATGCTGGCCAGAAAATTCCATACGTTTTCCAGATAATTGCGAGAAATAACTAAATATTAACAGGACTTTAAGAGAATAACTAAGAAATGAACAATTCGAACATTCAATAAGGGATATCTCAAAAATGGCTTATCCATGTAATTGCGAGAAACAACTAAATGTTAACAGGACTTTAAGAGAATGACTAAGAAATGAACATTTCGAACATTCAATAACGGATACCTCAAAAATGGCTTATGTCACAAAAAAGCTTATTTGAAATAAATTGTGTGTTTCAAACAGATCTACTGTTAAGATCGTCTACCGCTAAACTTTACCATTTGTTACAAGATTAAATACAATTCCTGTCGAATGAACAAGACTTCATTGGCTATTCCCAGAAAATTCAAGGTGTAAATTATATTTTTATGTAAATATCTTTCATTTATGGTATGTTAATCAAAATCGTTCGAACCAATTTTTAGAAAATCAATACTTTCGAAAAGTGTTCCATATAAAGGGTAATTTGGGGTGGGAGATTTTGTTGAAAATCTTCATGTCGTATCTTTGGAAGATATGGAACCTAAATACCAATTTTGGCATTAATCAGACTTTCGTTTTTGAGTTATGCTGTTCACAGACACACACGCGCGTGCGATCTCATACTATGTACATGGTATAGAAAGAAAAAAAATCATTCAGAATAAAGAAGACTTCAAGACTATTACCAGAAATCGCAAGATATACAGTTTATTTGTCATTCAGTAATCTTAAACAGATGGCATTTCATTCAAAATTATTAGTCACTTTTGAGAAAATAAATAGCAAAACGTTTTCCATTTAAAGGTTAGTTTGGGGTGGGGATTTTCTTGAAAATATTCGTGTTACTGAACTTAAATACCAACCGTATTTAACCGACTTTTCGTTGTTGAGTTATGCTGTTCATACACACACCCACATGGTCCTTTTTAAAAAGCTTTTTTTGAATCCAGAGGACCTCAAACCGTACATTTCCAGTGAAATCTATGTGTCGAATTATTTGGTGGAATGCAATACTTCCCCTACTTTCTATAGTTAACCGAGCGAGACGGCTCCGCGGTAACGCGTGAGGCTCGCATTCGGTGGTTCCGGTTTCGATCCCCATCTATCGCCCACTCTGATCTTCGGTTTTCCGTGGTTTTCCTTGGTAGGTGAATGCTGAAGTGTTTTATGATCTACCACGATTTCCTTTCCATCGTTTACCTTTCATTCCGTTTCCTAGTTATCTTTCAGCTGTGCTTCTAGGTTGTGTAGCGTATGGTGGTGCCGATCAGATGGTGCAGATGCATATTCAAAGGAAAGGGTACTCCCGTGTGCACTAGAAGATTGCTTGCTCGACGGGTCGTTCATCGTCCTCTCTAGCAGTGAGACGTGTCTTCGAGCCTGGAACTATTGGGGACTTCTGCGCGTCTTTGTGGCCTGTCTGCCTGTAGCCTGCTGTGGTGGCTTCACTTCATCGTTTCTTCCTGGGGGTGGTAGCTGCAATAAATTAATGTGGGTCGCAGTGCATAAGGTGTGACTCTCCGTTGTGTAACCTATGCCTATACTATAGGCTTCAGTAAAGGGTGCGTAGAATATCAAACATTACACGTCTCCGTCACTTTCTCTACTGCTTACTTATGATAGATAGAGAAAATATTTCACCGGATGTAGATATATAAAGATCCATCCGAAAAAAGGAAAGAAAGAAAGGAAAAAACAAGAGCGTTTGTATGTATGCCCAGGCGCGTATAGCATAACACAAAAACGAATCTTTGAATAATTGCCAAACTTTATATTTAAGTCCAGAATCTTTCAAAGATATGAGAAGATTTTAGTGAAATTCTCCTGCTTCCACAAGCTTTTACATTAAGAAAATCTTATGTGTTACACTCCCATGACTTTCTCTACTCTTGTACAAACTATTTTTACAAACGCTTATTCTCCATATGCTTCATGTTAATCGAGATATCGAGATGTTAATCTTATTGCTAATTTTCTTGTAGATGCAAGGGGAATTGTAAGCTTTAAGCGATTGTCAAATATTTTAAGACCTGGTTGCTATGTGGAGTATTCCACTCTCTTTGCATTACCAGAACAAAACAAATGAATAACGATTTTGAGAAAAAGTATAAGTATTGGAAAATTTAAGGGAATAACAAGCAATATCTCGAAAATGGTACACTCAACAAAAAAAAATCTGATGTGTTACACTCACATGACTTTCTCTACTCTTGTACAATCTATTTTTACAAACGCCTATTCTCCATATGCTTTATGTTAATCGAGATATCGAGATGTCAATCTTATTGCTAATTTTCTTGTAGATGCAAGGGGAATATGGTAGCTTTTAAGCGATGGTCAAATATTTTAACGCTGGTTGCTATGCGGCGCATTCCATTCTCTTTGCAAGTCCAGGACATAAAAAAATGAATAACGAATTTGAGAAAAAGTATAAGTATTGGAAAATTTAAGGGAATAACAAGCAATATCTCGAAAACGGTTCACTCAACAAAAGAAATGTATATAACATAAGTTGTGTATTTTAACGAGATCTACATTTTCTGTGTAGTAAAATTTTGTCTATCTCTTATGGTTTACTAGTTATGCAAAAGTCGTTCACAATGAAGAATACTTTTGGAGACATTCCCAGAAAATTCGAGATATACATTTCATTTCTCATGACATTATCTTAAACATATGATATTTTAATCAAAATCGTTAGAGCCATTTTTGAGAAAATTAAAATTTTCGAAAAATGTTCCATGTAAAGGGTAGTCTGGGGTGGGGGGATTTTCTTGAAAACCTTCGTGTCGCATCTCTGGAAGATACTGAACCTAAATACCAAGTTTGGTGTTTATCCGACTGTTCGTTTTTGAGTTATGCTGTTCACAGACACACACACACACACACACACACAGACACACACACACACACAGACACACACACGGACATGTTTCCAAAAATGCTTTTTTTGGATTCAGGAGGTCGCAAAACATGTATTTCCGGTGAAATCTCGGTATCGAATTTTTGGGTGGAATGCAATACTTCCCCTACTTACTATACGTAGTAGAGAAAGTAAAAATTATATGAAATAAACTGTGTAGTTTAACGCCATCTACATTTTTTGTGTAGTAAAATTTTGTCTATCTCTTATGTTTTAGCAGTTATGCAAAAGTCGTTCACAATGCAGAATACTTTTGGAGACATTCCCAGAAAATTCGAAATATGCATTTCGTTTGTCATGAAAATATCTTAAACATATGATATTTTAATCAAAATCGTTAGAGCCATTTTTGAGAAAATTAAAAGTATCGAAAAATGTTCCATGTAAAGGATAATCTGGGGTGGGGGGAGTTTTTTTTCTGGTTTTAGATATTTCTGCACAGGCAGTGTTTATACCTGTACTCGAAACACCGGTGAACTCAAAAGTTAATTTCACCATTTCTTTCGTCGAAAGTGTTGGACATTTCTCACATAATTTATAATAAAGATTCAACACTATTGTTTTTTCACCACTAGTCAATGGTTTGCGCGGCTAATGCTTTACGTAATTCGACGAAAACAAGAGCGAATTCACCGTCCGCCATGTACTAAACATAACTGCTGGTTTCTGGCTGTAAACAATATTGTGCGCCTACCCGGATGTCAGGTGACTCATGCGAATTGGGTCATGGGACTTGTAGCTCTATTTTACGGTATAAATCAGCGTTAAATATAACCTTAGGTATTTGTATAGAATATTATACTATTTAAGGATAAATTCATTCTAAAATTCACAGTATTAGCATGGGACTACTTTCCTGCGCGCATTGCTACCGTGTTCCACCACGGTGCACTGACCACGTGGGTTTGTTTTGCCGCGGATCAATCTAAGAGTGAATATAGTTTAGCTCTTGCTACAGCGATGTTATTCAGCCACAGTACGACAGGTTTGTTTTTTCTTTTTACTTTCTCTACTACGTATAGTAAGTAGGTAAAGTATTGTATTCCACCCAAAAATTCGATACCGAGATTTCACCGGAAATACATGTTTTGAGACTCCCTGAATAAAAAAAATCATTTTTTGGAAACATGTCCGTGTGTGTGTCTGTGTGTTTGTCTGTGTGTCTGTGTGTCTCTCTGTGAACAGCATAACTCAGAAACGAAGAGTCGGATAAACACCAAACTTGGTATTTAGGTTCAGTATCTTCCAGAGATGCGGCACGAAGGTTTTCAAGAAAATCCCTCCACCCCAGATTACCCTTTACATGAAACATTTTTCGAAAATTTTAATTTTCTCAAAAATGGCTCTAACGATTTTGATTAAAATATCATATGTTTAAGATATTTTCATGACAAATAAAATGTATATCTTAAATTTTCTGGGAATGTCTCCAAAAGTATTCTTCATTGTAAACGACTTTTGGTAAAGTGGTAAACCATAAGAGATAGACAAAATTTTACTACACAAAAATGTAGATCGCGTTAAAATACACAATTTATGTCATATACATTTGTTTTGTTGAGTGAACCATTTTCGAAATATTGCTTGTTATTCCCTTATATTTTTCAATACTTATTTTCTCAAATGGGAATTCGTTATTCATTTTTTTGTCTTGGATATGCAAAGGGTATTAATCTGTGACAAAGGGAATGGTGCTGCACCTAGCAACCAGCTATCAAGATATATATATATATATATATATATATATATATATATGCTTAAAGGCTACTGTATTTCTATATTGCCCTTGTAAATATATATTCCTCTTACATCTACAAGAAAATTAGCAATAAGATAGAGTCTGCAAATGTTTATCTCTATTAGTATGAAATAGATGGGGAATAAGCGTTTGTAAAAATGGCTTGTACAAGAGTAGAGAAAGTCATGCGAGTGCAACACATCAGATTTTTTTAAAGTTCCCTTGTTGTACCCAGTTTATACTACTGTGTTTTACTGTTTTCATATCGCTTATTTCCGCAACACACATTCACACACAAACACCCATGCCCGTGGCGGGACTCGAACCCGCGACCCTCAGCTTGGCGGACCGCCGGAGCCACCACGGCTACGAGGGCCGGCACAGGCTAATAGAACAACTCTTTCGAAACTACTTTCTGAATACAATGTTTCGCTTGAAAGGTCAATTATTATAATAAGATAGGAACTGACACCGCTCAAACACATTGTAATCTATCGAAACGACGGTGATTAAATGTAATAGTAATGATAAATCACTCACCAGAACGTTTTGCATCCCAACACAGAGAATCACTGTTCCCAAAAATGACTATCTTGAGATTGTTGAATTCACATATTCCTAGTAACTTATAGAGCTGAAATATTTCCGAAAAAGTCACACGACAGTAATAGTGTTTGCTAAATACACAGAACACAAAATCACCCTTAATCAAATTTGTGTTTTATAGTCCAGCAATACACACTTTCCTCAACATTATTCATAGGTATACATTCCTTACACTTACACCAATGGATGGAAGCAGCACGGTTTTCGGTGTTCACACTAACTGTCTCGGAAGCACATTCTTTAAAGACAGAAATGTAGTGGGCACCGCTGAGTTGATGAACTTTCATGGTGGAAAATTGTAAATTTTAGTACTCCTGTAACAGGCCACCGTCTCAGAGATCCATTGCGAGAACCTATTCGTAGTGCAGAAGATAAAAATATAATTCCTTAGATTAGCACTCAGAATAACACTTGAATCTTCCATACATGGGAATATGGAAATTGTTCTTCATTACCCTGGTTGAACCAAATATTTCTCACACTTTTGAACAGATGAACTGAATCAAATAGCATAAATATCTGCTGTGATGGCTCAAAAGGTTTCTCAATTGATTTGATTTGATTTCACCATTACAAAGAAGCTTAAATGAGACATGGTTCATTCTATTATTGTCACAAATCAAGGACAAAACAATAAAATCCGCATCATATAACACCTGAAACACCTGAAGTGTTAACTTCCTCAGTTCTTCTGCGTTTAAAGTTTTAACAGGATATGGGGCAATGATTTCCTCATAGTAACAAAACAGAGAAGAGGGCATGAAGGTGTGAATTTTATTTGCTACGTTATTACTTTCTGTCAAACCTTCCAAACGGCCACTCCTGCATGTTATCTTCTGCATTTTGTGTATTTCATAAAACAGGATATTCAAAATTTTTTCACGTGGTCTTTGGCATTTTTCTTTTTTCTCCCAATAATGTATTTGAGATGCTTTCAAACCTACTTCATCCTTCATGTCCCACATAATTTTCTTAAATATGAGAGGTGAGGTAAGGTAAACACATCTGAAATTCTCATTCGAATATACCTATGCACCAAGAAATGAGAAAAACACAGAAGATACTCATATAAGTGTACCTGGAAAGTATTTTCGTTATATACAGAAACTAAGTTTAAGCTTTTCTTTTAAGAATTTTAGCTTCTGGATAAGTAGTAATGCTTTACCAGAATTGGTATCAGATAATTCTGTAATACATTCATCCATACTTGAGCGCATGCTATTTAGTTTGCTATCTATAAGTGAAACAGAAGAATTTTTAAAGTCATTCAAAGTAGCTTAGTAGGGCTTTTAGAGCTGAATAAGTTATATACAGTAGACAATCCCCTAAAATCCACTTATATTTTTAAGAGAGTATTTTGAATCCATTAGGTAAGTTTGCACACTTAAATCTTTGATAATTTTCAGAGTCACAATGAACATGTTTTGTAGTCCATTTGTAAAGCAAAATATTGTCTACATAAATTCCACTGAAAAACTAAAATAAACGTATATATTTCAACTTACCCAGTACATTTTCATAGCTCACTATTATTTTTATCTTTTAGCATCCAGAAATTGTTTTCATCCTGCTGAAATACCTGTTGACCCCTTTCCTTTAGTGATTTTATTTTTTCAGCAACTGGGTGTGATAAATAAGAAGGTTGACCAGGAAATATTGTAGGGATGGCATCTTCCGTTAATTTCGGTCTTGGTCTAGGCAGAGTTAACACAGAACCATCTGGTTGTTTTACACTGTCTTCCCGAATGATGTAGCTTTCACTAAAATGCTTAATGCACACACAAGTGCACTCACGGAGCACTAAATTATCCCTGTGTATAGCACGAAACCATTTTTCTTGCCTTTTGGCGTCATGAGGAAAAATAAACGTTGATACAGCTCCCTTTTTATTGGTTCGATAGTTGAATGTGCATCTTGGCAAACAACACATTCGTCCCTTGTTAAAAAGGGTACAGAATAAATGACTTAAGGTTGAAGGTTAACCTTACCTAAAAACTGGTATAAGCTAATTTTCCCTTTACGTAATACACTGGGATGTAAAAGGGAATGTGCACATTACCTGAAGTTATAGGAATTGTTAGCACTAATTACACACGCACGTTACAGTATTTATGCTCCAGTTGTTTGCATAAATATAAGCACCATAACATAATAATACTTGTTTTCGTATCAGAATAATGTTACTCCTTTATCACACCTCATACGTAATTAACACTGCAACATGACATTTCCTAATATTCCAAGAGCAAGTTTCACTAAAGTGTTGTACCGTTATACCCTTAATTAAACTTAACACTGATACAATTAGTAACAATCTCACATGGGTTCGTTACTGTTTAACGACATACACACTTGAACGCACTGTAAGAGTTATATCACACACCTGAACGTGACAGTTGAATCAGGTCATATATTTACAAAGGCCGCGGTGCTACCTTTTTGGGTATACTACTATTTTTTTCTGTTGTATCAATTGTATAGTCTCCTTTAACTTCTATGGTCATATCAGGGGCTTTGACTTCAGAAACAGCAATTGACTGTAGGTTCTTTAAAATGAATTTTTAGTCATTTCTAGCATTTAACTCACTCACACTCACTCCCACATGCATACTTCCAGAATATGAAGGGAAATTTTCTCATTGAACCCGGGACTTCTGGGTTGAAGAGCCAGAACCCTGACCACTCGACCACAGAGGCAGTCAATGGTATTATTTGTTCATTTTTATAATCCCAATTCCACTCATTGTCTTAGAGCATATGTAATGTTTGTAAAAATCTCGTTAGATCCTAGCAGTTAAATAAAATTACTATTATGTGATTACACCTAGAAAAATGCGGAAGTAATCTCGTCTTTAAATAAAGAATAAGATCAATATGTTAAAAATATATGTAATCTGAGAAGGGAATGCCAACATTTGTCACTGATAGCAGCATTGGTTGTAAGCTATTGTGGGATGCAAACAGAGAAAGTGATAGGTAATTAACCCCAAAAGACTATCAAAGCTTGTGTTGCTAATGTTGAGCTCACGGATTGAAACAACTACCTCCAGATTGCGTTCAATGATCCGTGTACTCCCCAAATTGAGTGGCGCCTGGCTGGTATGCAGACACCACAGCATGTGTCTGTTGAGGGGGTTGCTTTCAATCAGACGGTCGTTAATCTCTGGAACGTCAAGGATGGGATTTAACGAACTGAAACAGAGTAAACTCGATCGCAACCTCTGTTGGATATTATCTTCACTCCTAATGTTCAAGTGTAATTTTTATTTATTGGGCTCATAAAAGTTACTGTGACGTGCACTTCACGGAATGAGTGATATAAATCAACAAACCATTCCTGAAACAACAAAATAGCGCAAATTATGTGATAAAACTGACATTCTTATATATTTAGTTCTGTCGTGATCTACAGGGCTAAGTAAAGGTGCAGAAAAGTAACTTGTATAATATCCATATATAATAGCGATAATGTAAATAGAAACTTACCGAGTGGGATGGCTCAGGCGGTAACGTCTGTGACTCTCATTCTGAGGTCATAGGTTCAATTCCTGCGGTCGAACTTCCTGACCCATGAGTTTTTTCGGGGGTTTCCTCGGGTCGCTAGGTGATTGCTGGGAAGGACCATTACATCACTCAAATTACCTGTCCCTCCATTTCACTTCCATTCTCATTTCACTTCACCTTTCATCTGCTTGGTCTTTTTCAAGGTTGCAAATATCAACAGGCGATCTCGGCATGTGCACGGCAGAGGAAAAGGATGCTCTGAGTAAACCTTCGTCACCCGGAATGAGGGTGGTCTCCGGGTCCCCGGTCCCCCAGGGGGAGGGGAGCCGACTGCACCAGCTGCATCCCGGGAGTTTAAATCTGTAAACGGTAGGTAGCATGTCCTCTGCTTGTCGTGCCTCCTGGTCTGGCCGCCCTCTGTATCCTCTCATCTCATCCCTACCTCCGGGGCGCCCCGTCAGGGCCTAGGTATAAAAAGATTGCGTAGGTCGAGGTGCTAACTTCCCCTCCGCTCATAGTCCTATCCTATCCTAATAGCAACTTGAGTTCATAGCACCACTGGAGATGTCTCAGATTAGGTAAGTGCTTCATGCCCTAGTGAGTAAGTTAGAGAACTGCGTATTATGTTCTCCAGCTCGCTTGTGAAGTATGCAACCTGGGTCGCCTTGCTTGTAGCGGATTCTCGGTTTGTGAATGGCTTTAAATGCTCGAAAATTGGTCGAGGCACTACATTTTTGCCAACTAAACTTGTGTAAGATACTCCTTTAGGTCCATGCCTCATCATATTCACACAGACACAAGAATACTTATTTATTCTTTTTAGGCAATGTAGTGCCTCTAAGTATGCCCCCCATGGATCTACTACAAAAGCTAAGGGATTGCCCCCCCCGGGTCCCGGCCACACTCGCGATCGGGTTCCTCTAAGAGGTGAGAGGGCTTATACCAAACGCCCAACCAACTTTGGTCCACCAGCGTGATTAACCAACTACCAGTTACCTCTCTGGATACCGCTGCGTGGGACGAGGAGTGGAGTCGCAAGGAGTGAGCACTGGAGTATCATGTATGACTGTGTTCCTATCCACTGATAAAGTTCAGTTCCAGGGAGGGACCCTTACACGAGCTGTTACATTCTTGAAAGTGATTTGGTCCCTCTGTCTATGAATTGAAAAGTGAGCAAGGTTCAGACCAGGCTCTCACCTAAATCGGGGTGGCGCCCAGGATATGAGCATGGCATCGGAGATATTTGCAATGGTGGAGAATTTTTTCGCCATGGAAAAATCCAAAACAAACAAAACCGAATTTCGTGTAATAGAAGAAGTCTAGTGTTGTGGTTCTCGCTACTTAGTAATTAACAGAACAGAGGAAGGTAAACAGAACAGAAGTTTACATCGGTGAATCCATTAACAATTCAAAAGGGTCTCTATAAGATTTCTGGTCTGGTTAAGTCGTGCACTAGATCTTGCAATGGCACGCTCCTATTTGAAGCACATTCAGCACTCCTGGCAGCGAAAGTACTCAAAGAAAACATGCTAGCCAGCTATCCTGTACGTGTTGAGATGCACAGGACCTTGAACTCCTCGCGCGGTGTGATAAACACCCGTGCATTCGACGGTATGTACAATGAGCTTCAAGAAAATCTGGAAGATCAAGGTGTGACATCCGTATATAGTGTTCAGAGGAAAGAAAAAGGCGAATTCGTACCTACTCGTACCATGCTCCTTACATTTTGTCGGGCATATATCCCTCAAGGGATTTCGGCGATGTATGAAGCCATTGAAGTTAGGCCTATATATTCTGAACCCGTTGAAATGTTATAGGTGCAGCGCTTTGGACACATTAGTGACTTCTGTAATGGTGAACTAACTTGCAATAACTGTGGAGACGTCTCTCACGATGGAGCACCTACACCAACTCCAAGGTATAGTGTTTGGATACCTGATCACGTTTATGAGGCAGAGCTATATGCCGTATACCGAGCCGTTTTTTATGTGTGGGAGACTGTTTCATTTTGAGTGATTCCTCTAGTGCACTTCAGAGCCTTCGTGAGCGGTACAACTACCACCCCATTATTCAGTGCATCTAGGATGCCCTCCATGTTTATGTTTATGCGTTAATGTGGAGTGTGCTTGGATACCTGGTCACGTTGACTTGCGGGGGAATGAACTTGCGGATTTGGCAGCTAAGGCGGCAACCATGGAACCCAGTGTTACAATATCTCGGGTAACATCGGAAGACTTCAGGCTTGTTGTGCGGAGAGCGGTGCTCTGGTGCTGGCGCTAGAAGTGGTTAGCTCTCCGTGGAAATAAGCTTACGGTAGTGAAGGACATTCCGATAAACTGGGTAACTTGCTCTCATGTATCTCATCGTGGGGTGGTGATTTTGGCTCGGTTGCGTATTGGCCACTGCAATTTTACACACGGTTATCTTTTTAAGGGTGACCATAATCCTGTTTGTGCGCTTTGTGACGAAGATGTTTTGGTCCGTCACGTGCTGCTAGAGTGTATTGCTCTAGCACATCTTCGGGACTTTTTGTAACTGCCGGACAGTCTTGCAGAGGCTTTAGCGGGATTTTTAATTTTGTGTCAAAGGTGAATTTGCAAATACGGATTTAGTCATGTTGAATTCAGGTGTATTATATTTCTTGATTTAGTTTTATATATTTATATTTATTTATGACTGCTAAGATTTTTATGTTGACCTTTATCTTTGCCTTTTGCTATGATTTTTAGATCCATCTTTATCTCTGGTCTTTGCCTTGATATTTTGTACGGAACTTTATCTCTGGCGTTTTACATGGTCTGTTTTAAAAGGGCGCTAATGACCTAGCAGTGAGCGCTCTTAAACACATATCATCATAATCATCATCATCATCATCGAAGATTTTCATGAAAATCACCCACCTCAAACTACCCTTTACTTGGAACATTTGGTAATTTCGAAATTTTCATTTTCTAAAAGATGATTATAACGATTTTGATTAAAATACCGTATATTAAAGCATTTATATGACAAATAAGATTTATATATCAAATTTTATAGGAATAGCCTGTGGGTCCCTTTTATTCGGATGGAATTTTATATAACCTTGTGTAACTGCTAAACGTTAAGTGGTTGACGAAAACGCACTACACAAAAAATCTCGATCTCTTTAAAACACACAGTTTATTTCAAATAACTTTTTTGTGACATTAGCCATTTGCGAAATATCCGTTATTAATGGTTGGATTTGTTGAATACTTTATTCTTTTTAAGTTCCGCCGATTTTCAGACCTGAAATACATTAAGCAATAAGTGCATTAAAATTCATTTTCTGTATTAGTACCATTGAAGAAATAAAGATGACTTTGTAAGCGCGTGTTTTCCAATTTCATTGCAGAAGTGATCCTGTTCCTTCAGTTTCTAAAAAAATCCTTCAGCTAGGCTTTGTTGCGTGGGACCCTAAATAAGTAGGAACGATTAGGTTCGTTGTTTGTAGTCCATTTCCCTCTCAGATGCTGCTACACTACCAAGTTGGCAGCACATATTACCTTCCGCTAATTTTTCACTGCAGTGTTGGAAGCAGAATCACGACAGCAACGCCACCATGATTGCCAACACGATGCGCGTTCTGCTAAAAGTATGCAGCATGTGAAAACTGAACAAAACTCAGAGTATATTTCATAAATGCTCTTAAAACGTTAAGCAATTAGCGCATTACTGATTATTATGTGTATCTGAGCATTTCATAAAGGATACATCACTTCGTAAAGGCGTGTATTACGGTTCCAAGTTTCCTAACATTTCATACCTCGCACCCGGATACGGAATAATGTCTCTAACTGCGAATAAGGACTTCTTGTGTGGGCCACCAGGTATGTGTGTGTGTGTGTGTTATTATAAAGACACATTCAATAGCTGTTAGCGTTGCTAAGATGTGAGACTCCCTTATTGGTGCAGTGATTTACAGTTGCTGTAACCGAGCTGAATTACTCCTCTGCGCTGTCATAAATCATGGTGACTTCTGCTACCTCATGTGTTACGGGCTCAACGTTGCGGTCATACGGTTAACATTATGCCTCTGCTGTTCCGGAAATCATGTACACAGTATCATGTAAATCTGCAATTCACAGCGGTTAAGTACTCTTCTGTAACGTTCGGCGAAAAGCCATTAGGATTACGAACTGTTTCGTCATATCGCATAATATATTGTACACGGTGTACGACTTAAACATTTATAAATTATTTTAGGGAGTCGTAAAGCAGTGCTGGACACACACTGCTGTAGAATACATTCCTCTGAAATGCTTTAGCTCTAGGATCTTTTGTTCTGTTTAATTACTGAAAACATGTAAACATATAAGCAGAGATGGTTGAAAGACGTTCCTTTTCTACTATAAAGGCATACAAGAGGTGGTAGAGAAACAGTAATTTGTAACACGAGGATCTATTAGGATAGCCCAGGCTAATTAACAGTCATTTTATTGTATAGTCGGCTGCTTTGTCGGATTGGAGCTTTTCCGTTCGAATTTTTAATTTCCAGGTCACCAATTCAAGTTCCGTTATTTTTAGAAGGTAGTAAGTAGCTGGTAGTTCGATTTTAAATCGGAAATATGAACTCAAGAAGACCTAATTGCTTCATAAGATTCCTCAGTGACAGGATAAATATTCCAATCTAATCTTAGTAGTGGTGCATGATGGAAATCTCTACTACGAATGCCAGCTAAACATGATCCTGCTTCTTAGTCAGGCTGGCAGCGGCATTCAGAAGGCAAGACTTAACGAGAACATTTCCGGGTCGTCTCCTAATTAGCTCACATGTTATGTACTGGGTGGCTCGATTATAATGAGCAGTAGGTTGGGCGGCCTACTCTCCGTCGTTGCAGGGACTTTTGTTGTAATCTACTGGAGACTCAAAGAAGAAGTTCAAAATAAGGTTCGTCCTGCTCATGCCCAACACCTCTGCAGTTGGTATGAGGATTTGTGGTTACAGCTTCTCTTACGGCATTAACAACCAGAGTGTTTCTGTCCCACACGTAGTGGCCAATTTGATGCACAGAGCCGACCTTGATTCCGTAGTCGTTGCAATTGATGGAAAAGTCTAGTTCAGTCATATAACTGGAAGGCTTTTGCTACAATGTGCTCATAGTTGTCTGCCATTACGTTAATATTCTTCAAACACTAACAACATATCGACTAATTCCGTGTTTCCGTATCGTGGCCGTCCACCTTAACACGAGTGAAGAGCTAATCACAATGACGGAGCGCGAGTCATAGATTCTAATCAACACCCACAACAAAAGAGAGAAGATATACTCCTAATTATAACAAGCCTATTTATATGGGTGGCTATGATGTTACAAAGTGAATATTCAAGCAAAACGTTTAATAGAGCAATCCGTCCTAAAAAGAAATTCACACCACGGTCAAAGACTGCCTGCATAGGAAGGGAACCGCAATGGGAAAATACGTAAAAAGTACAAATCTAACTAAATATATATAAACCAACAACAAAAATTCCATAAAATTTAAAATCCGATAAAAATAAGAAAGATCCTTCATGTGTCCCAGGGTTATGTAGAATACCTTGCTTATGCGCTCCTGTTAATACTAGCACAACCAAACGCACGATCAATGCTCGAACAACATAGATCATTGCCGTCTTGCACAGACATAAGTATGCAGTCGTCAAACATTTTGTCAACTTTGGTCATCATTTCCTCTATGAAGATTCTGAAGTATTAACAATGACAAAATGTTATCATGCTAGACTTCATAGAGAAGCGATGGAGATATACAAATATTTCAACATCAATTAAAAGGATTAAAAATTGAAGCTCAATTGCGCATGGATATCAGCGATGGCACACCACTGCAGATCCACCAATCATAATCTTATTCTGAACTTGACCTGAGCTATAAATTGTGAAATGTTTTCCGGTTTGTTGGCACTCAGTGTTAAGCTGCCCAAGGTGTTACACTATGAAGATGGCAATCAAGAGTTGACCGAAACGTCTGTTGTAAACTATTTACACGTAGACCACGGCCTTCCAGCGTGGAAGATTTTAACAATTTGGTTTATTTTATCTCTCTCCCTCTCTCTCTAGTCTCTCCGGCGTAAAAGGTGTATTTTCTGATTACGTATAGGGAGCAATACAAAGTTTGCTGTGATTGTAACTTCGGAAAATGTTGCATAACGTATGCTCCTGGGGAAATATTATACAATGTTTTATATCTCATGGATGCGTTACTCGAAACGATGGGCTGGGAGCTAGAGACCATAATAATTGTGAAACTGGATTGCAGCGTAGCGCTTTGAAACTATACGCGGCATTACTACACTCGCGAATTTTACTTCAGGCAGCTGGACTTATAATAACTGTATGTTGTAATAGAAGAGAAAATCTGCTTCTTATTTTCTATTTATAACTCGACCAAAAATAATTGTATATATGGATATATCAAGCTGAAGGACCGGTTCGGAATCTCAAAGTGTCTAAGGACGCAAAATTTCCATAAATTAATGCACCAGCTCCCCAAAATTATATTCTATCGACAAATTCGAGCAGTAGATACAACAGAACGGTTTTTCTAAATAACATAAGAATTCTCACGTTATTCACGTACAATTTTAACAGTACATAAAACATTTGACCGTAATTCGGTGCCAAGTCCTTTTAGCCTGCTATTGTCCAATAGCCAACGCATTTCTCACTTTCTCTGAATATCTTGTGGGTGTTAAGTGGCAAATTTTGGGGAGCGGATCGGACCGTCTTCCTGCGACTGTATCGCGCACTGATCCGATCCAAGGTAGACTATGGGTGTATCATTTATTCTTCAGCACGACCATCTGTGCTGAGATTACACACAGTCCGTAATCGGGGCACTTGTATGGCTGTCGGAGCTTTTCCACCCAGGCCAGTTGTGAGTATTTACGCCAAATGGTAGAACCATCTCAGCAATATCGGTGTGATGCCTGATAGGAAATTATGGCTATGGGCTTAAATGTCCACCTAAGCATCCAACGTTCGCTTCTTTTTCCAATACTGCACTGGAAGAACGTTATAGGAACAGCTCCATTAGTCCAAGGTCTGCAGGACTAATATTTTGTTAATACCCATTGTATAGCGCTTCCAGGATGCTCTCCATATTTCACACGCTTCTAGCGTTAATGTAGAGTGTGCGTGGATTCCTGGTCAGGTTGGCTTGCCGGAGAATGAACTGACAGATTTGGCAGGTAGGGTGGCAACCACATAACCCAGTATTACAATCTCCTGTAAAGTCGAAAGACTTTAGGCTTGTTGTGCGGAAAGCGGTACTATCGTCCGAGCGCGAAGAGTTTGCTTTCAATTACCAGGATCATATTAGCGCCACCGGTGTGCCCGAATTTCGTCCCGGAGGAGTGATTTTACATGCTAGTAAATCCACTGACATGGGGCTGTCGCTTTTAAGCACAGTTAAAAATCATCAGTCTGGGCCGGGTTCGAACCCGCTAGCGCCTAACGAACTGAATCACGTAGTCAATTCTCCGCTGAAAACAGCTTTGAGTAGTGAAGGACATTCCAATAAGCTGGGTAACTTCCTGTCCTGTATCTCGTGAGGAAATGATTTTGGCTTTGTTGCGTATTGGCCAGTGCAATTTTACGCAGGTTGCCTTTTTAAGAGCGACCCTGCTCCTCTTCGTCCACTGTACAGCAAAGGTCTGTCGGTTCAACATGTATTGCTGGAGTGTAATCCTTTAGCACAGAGGTGGCGAAAACGGGACTCGCGAGTCATTTTGACTCGTAGGCGCCGTTCCCTCTCTGCCACGGTCCCTTTATTTTTCACGTGCTGCTGAGTGATGCAGTACGTGTTGCATATTTGGTGACTCGCGGAAGGAAGGCGTTTTCGCCACCCTTGCTCTAGCACATTTTCGGGACTCTCTGCAACTGCCGGTCAGCCTCGCAGAGGTCTTACCGGACGACAACCAAGCGGTCGAAAGGGCTTTTAAGCTTTTATCAAAGGTAAATGTTCCAGTGAAAATTTGATCATACTGATATCCAGTTTTTCGTACCTTTCGTCCTAGCTTTGTAAACTCATATTTATCCCTGACTTTTGCCATGATTTTTTGAATTGATGTTTATCTCTGGCCTTTGCCATGATCTGTTTTATAAGGTCGCTAATGACCTTGTAGTTAAGCGCCCTTAAATATAAATCACCATCGATTGTCAGCTTGCCTAAAATGTGAAAACTGAACTACATATATCTGAACTGATATTTAAGTACTTTCGATTCAATTTTAGTTTGTGTTTTTATAAAACTTAACACTAACTATCTGAGAACAATGGCTGTAAAACAGTTGAGAAAGCTGGGAGAAAACAAAGCAGACACTTCAAAGCTTCCAGTTTCTATAAGTTCTGTGCTGCAGAATATGTAAAAATTCATTAAGAATGAATGCTATAATTACTGTTGTTTTGATTATGCAGTGTTCCCTTGTCTATTCATTTTAGAACTGCACCAAACACCACTAGAATTATAACACTAATAAACAAAGAATAATAAATTCAGAATAAAATTGTCTGCCACCACAATTTTTGTGCTTGAATTTCTGTTTAAAAACTTCGCTGTTGATAATAAATTGAAAAGTTGGAGATCCAGTCATCAACATTGTCCTTTTTACCTTATTACGTTCTCGACTGGAGAAAGGCCGTCTCTTAAGAGACAATTGGCTTTTCGTTATCACCTAAGTGTTAAAAGAAAAGATAAAGTTCCAGTTTTGATTTAAGTTAACCTCTGTTTTCAATTTGGAGGAAAGCAAAGATTTTCCCATGGACAGCAACAACCGGAATAAAATAGCTACGCTGTAAGCCTCTCTCCGTAGGCAAAAGCCTTTTCTGACAGTAACACAGCGTGAAATACTAGCTTATAATTGGTTAAGTTTATTCTGCAGTAAGTTGAAGTAGTATTCAGTGTTAGTTATTATATCTTACTTAATCATATTTCTAGCATAGAATAATTTCTGGAACCTGAGTTCGTGAACATTCCGTGTAATATATCTCAAAAGTGGAAAATTGTAGACGAATTTTCATATACTCAAACATGGAAAGAGATTTGATTGGTTGCTCACCTGTAATTCATTGAGGTTAATGTCTGAGCAGTCTCTGTTGGAAGGCATGTCCGGATTCTGCTTGAAGCGTCGTCCAAATTTGAACACGTTCCTCATAATCATGGTGTTCATGACAGTGATCAGCGTTAGAGGTATGATGAGAGTAATGGACGTGTCGATGATGGTGATGATCCTCATGGCCTCGCGGTATTCCTCTAGCATGTCACACAAAGGTGGAAAACCCTCTCTTTGCTTGATTAATCCAGCCGTTATGAACGTGTAGAGATATGAACCTAGGGCGAAGACGGTGAGGCAGCACACGATAGTTTTGGCTCGCTGAGCAGTGCACATCTGTGGTCTGCGGAGCGGGTACTGCACCGCAATAAACCTCTCCACCGTGAAGGCCACTATCAGCCATACACTAAGGAAGCTGCACACGGAGCTAACGTATATCAGTCCTTGACACCATCCGTCCTTGTTGAACACCTGTACCCCCATGTTGTTGTTCAGCCACACGAAAAGCAAAGAGGCAAGGAATCCGAAGTCGGCTGTAGCCAGCGCAGCTAGGTAGTAGCTGGAACTTCGAGCTTTGAGATGGGTGTTGAGAAATACGACGCAGGAAAGGACGTTCCCCACGAGACCTGCAAGTAAACAGATAATTGAATTAATTTCACTATACAATAATTTTAAGAACCGAAACGCTGATTCAGAGAAAGAGAAGTTGTAGAGTCAAATTGTAGATACTAATCTACAGTAAACTAGTAGACGTAAGGCGTGACTACTGAAAACAGCGTTAGGGAGTGGGATCAGGATTCTTATACCAGCTCGGTGATTCTCAAAACATTCTCGAGTAATATCCTACAATCAATAATTTCGGCTGTAATGATTTATATCATGTGGCAGAGAAATCTACCCCTTCTAGAATTATAGTTGATCACACTATGCAGGCACAAGTCACATTCTTAGACTGCAGCTGTGGGGGAGTGGTGAGCACTCTGGTTTCTGAACCCAGAGGATTCCCGGCAGGGGTGATTTTGAATGTCTCTAATATTAAAAAAGTAAAGATAAAATCTATAATTAAGCAAGCAATAGCACCATCAATTGTTTCTCAAGTCGAAGCCCCCGATATGACTAAAGAAATTAAAGGGGCTAAACAAATGAAACCATGTTAAAAATCTGACGTATTACACACACATGACTTTCTTTACCCGTTTTTCAGCAAACTACTATTTCAAAAGCTTATTTTTCCATCTACTTTATGTTAATCCAGATCAACATTTGCAGAAGTTAACATATTGTGTATTTCATCGTAGACAAATTTGTATTAGGGGAATACGCAATACAGTAGGCATTAAACGATAGTCTTTCAAAAGCGGGTTGCTATGTGATGGCTCTGAAATTCCATTCCGTTTACATGGTGAAGATAATAATAATAACAATAATAATAAACAATAGCGATTTTGCTCTTGAGGAAAGTATAAGAATTTAAAAATTCAATCAATAACGAAGAATATATCGGAAGCTCTTAACGCCAAAAAATTAAAAAAAAAAGCCTCGTTGACATAAATTGTGTACTACAACGAGATCTAAATGTTTTATGTTGTAACATTTTGTCATTCTTACGGTTTACCACTTATGCAAAAGTCACTCAGATTGAAGAGAATTTCAGAGACTATTCCTAAAAAATTTAAGATATACATTTCATTTGTCATGAAAATATCCTAAACATGTGGTATTATTAATCAAAATCATCAGAGATTTTTTTGAGAAAATGAAAAACTCAATGTAAATGGTGGGGAATTTCTTAAAACCCTCCATAATTACAACTTTTTTATATAACGGACTTCTCATTTATGAGTCATGGTGTTCACAGATACAGATACATGCACAAACCTCTTTCTAAAAATGGTCTTTTTAATTCCAGGAACCTCCAAATATATACTTTCGGTGAAATCTCAACAGCAATTTTTGGGTGGAACACAATACTTCCTCTACTTACTGTAAATAGGTAGTAGAGAAGTAAAAATGCCACATTCTTCTTGAAGTTTGCAGAATGTAGTGTACTACGTCGATAGGGTAATATCTATTTATATGAGCATTTAGTTTTGAACCACTGCGTTAAATAAAATACAACATTATAGCGGGGAAACGGCCGGCTTGAGTTAAATAGTATTTCTATTCCAACTTCAGAAAGTGTTGATTTCGAGCAGCTTAGCTAGTGGTAAATGACTAGGAACCATTCTAAACGTCGAGGTTCGCAACTTGTCGCAACGTTTATTTCTTTCTCTACTACGTATAGTAAGTAGGGGAAGTATTGTATTGCACCCAAAAATTCGATACCGAGATTTCACCTGAAATAGATGTTTTGAGACCCCCTGAATCCAAATAAAGCATTTTTGGAAACATGTCCGTGTGTGTGTCTGTGTGTCTCTGTGAACAGCATAACTCAGAAACGAACAGTCGGATAAACACTAAACTTGGTATTTAGATTCAGTATCTTCCAGAGATGCGACACGAAGGTTTTCAAGAAAATCCCCCACCCCAGATTACCATTCACATGGAACATTTTTCGAAAATTTTAATTTTTCAAAAATGGCTCTAACGATTTTGATTAAAATATCATATGTTTAAGATATTTTCATGACAAATAAAATGCATATCTTGAATTTTCTGGGAATATCTCCAAAAGTATTCTTCATAGTGAACGACTTTTGATAAATTGGTAAACCATAAGAGATAGACAAAATTTTACTGCACAAAAATGTAGATCGCATTAAAATAAAACAATTTATGTCATATACATTTTTTTGTTGAGTGAACCATTTTCGAGATATTGCTTGTTATGCCCTTAAATTTTTCAATACCTATTTTCTTAAATGGGAATTCGTTATTCATTTTTTTGTTTTGGATATGCAAAGAGTATTAATCTGTGGCAAAGGGAATGGTGCTGCACCTAGCAACCAGCTATTAAGAGATATGGATGTGCTTAAAGGCTACTGTATTTCTATATTGCCCTTGTAAATATATATTCCCTTACATCTACAAGAAAATTAGCAATAAGATAGACTCTGCAAATGTTTATCTCGATTAACATGAAGTAGATGGAGAATAAGCGTTTCTAAAAATAGTTTGTAGAAGAGTAGAGAAAGTTATGTGAGTGTAACACATCAGATTTTTTTATTTGCACTATTCATTTTCAAATCGATGGTGATAGTAGTGACAATGCATGTTACTGTTGTTTCCAAGGTTCGTTTGCATTTTGGATATTTTTGTTTTATACAGAGAAATAGGATTTTTTTTCTAAGTAAAAGTACATCTCTGTTACTATTCGCTTGCACTATGTTAGCTTATTTGTACAAAGTTAAATATTATTTTCGAAGACAAAGAAGCCCTTTTCTCTAATACAAAATGCTAAATTGGACTTCTTGTATGCGAATGTGCCCATGCGCTATCTTTATATGGATTCAATCGATTGAATGAATATAAGGAAAATAAATTGAAATTAGTATTGGAATTACTTTTACTAGTTTGAATACATTCTTATAAGGCAAACACGGAAATAACATCCATTTTCTTCGTTTACGTTTCGTTAAATCAGGAATTTTGTTGCAAATTAACAATAAGCTAAACGTCTACGATGTGAGTAGGCTTACCCACGTAAAAAGAAAAGCGGAGAAAAATAAATAAAAATAAAATAAAGGACTTTTGGGAAGAATGTTTGCACCTTCGTCCAGATGCCTCGCTCATCAGTACAATATTATTAATGTTGTTGGTTTCGGTTAATTAACCTAACTCTTGAGGCTTCCGTAGGACGTGGCGACTCACCAAATATGTATCACCCATGTAATACATTACAAACAGGCTCTCAGCCAGAGAGGAAGCGCCAATGGGCGAGAGTCCATATGTAAACGCGAGTCACCTTTTCGCTATCGCTATCATAAGGCAACGCTCCACTACAAAAGTCGATCTGGAAGGTGCAATTGTTTGGGTGCTGCGGTTATAGTCTCAGCTGGGGCGATGTCATTCAATGTGACAGTCTCGTAAAGGAGAGCTCAAAATAGACAACTTAATTTATAGCAACTTTTTCCATACCGAAATTATAATTAGCTTTTGAATTATAAGTATAATTATAGACTAGCAGACTTATCAAAGTTTTGTAAAATATTTTGGACGACATGTACTGGGCAGGGTGTTAACTGTGATCTATTCTCGGTCTCGAGTTTGGCAGACTGGGCCGTGCCTAACATTCTCAGCCCTTGCCCAGCACGGTGGGCCTCGGCTGATTCCTCCTGCAGGATCCTTGCAATCAGGAAACTGACATAATAAAGGATTGAGTAAGCTAAGCTCCAGTTACATAAATTATTATTTTTGACTCAACCATTACATTAATTGCTGATTAACAAACTGTAACAGAAAGACGAATTGTCATTTATTGCATACACGTAGTATTTTATGTGAAAACTTTCAATTATTGCCTTGTCCACGGAGTTTGTTTTCGCAAGATTGTTGATGACGATGGCAGGAGGATTTGCCCATTATGCGGGGAACAAGAAGACTGGACGCATATTTTGGCAGCATGCGTGCAGACGGAGGGTATTAGGAAAAAACTATTACCGGAAGTATTTTTGGCTTCCAACAGACGGAGGACAGCATGCTGGGACTTGATTCTAAACAGCCAAAACTGGCCAAGCTTGGGCACATACTTAATGGAAGTACGTGTACTAAGAGATAAGGTGTTTATGTAATTTTTCTTTAAACATATGTGGTGCTGGAGTACTTGTGCGCGACTGTGTGTGTGTGTGTGTGTGTGTGATTCAGAGTGTTTTTTTCAATTTTATATGTATGTATATAGTGCGGTGATTATAAAAAAAAATAATTGTTTTCTGGTTGATACTGCAAGTCAGTATACAGACCAGGTATTTTTCTACACAGCATGTACGGTCTTATGACCCATGTGACTGTGTTATGCAATTAATGTAATACTAAATATTTAATAAATACCACCACTACTACTACTTCTTATTCTTTTTATATCATCAGTCATTTTTCGAAATTAGCTCGTAACTTAACAAGATCCTGCATGATTCACACTATCACCTCTTAAGCCTCTTCTTCTACCTACCTCTTGTTAATCGAGATAAACTTTCATTAAAGATTTAAGCGTTTCGTTATAAGTATAAAACGAATACAGTATACGCTAAAGCGATAGTCATACATTTAAAACGAACTGGTCGCTTAATGATGGTTTTGAAATTCCATGCTCTTTGCATGTCCGACAAAAACACAAACAAAATATAGAGACGTAACACTTGAAAAAAGAGTAAGTACTTGAAAATTCAAACCAATAACAGAGAATATCTCGGAGATGGTTAACGCCACAAAAATGTATTTGCAACAAATTGTGCGCTTTAACAGGATGTACACGTTTTGTGCAGAAGGAGTTTGTTTTATTTGTGGGGCTATTACACCAAAGTGTCCTAGTCCCCAATTCACATCCCCTAAATACATCTTATGCAATAATACAGAAGAGGATATGGGCGAACACCATCTGGACAATTGCATTGCATTACAAAGTGAAGACTGCAGTGCAGTAAAGTACTGGAGAGGAAAACTGGTAATGACTTTGCTGTAAAATGCAGCACATTAGAAAACAACAACATTTTATGGTATTTGAGTCAAAATCGTTGAGAGCCATTTTTGAGAACATCAGTAAATAACGATGTTATTTCATGTGATGACTACTTTGGAGTGGGGGTGGTTATATTGAAAATGTTTGTGTCACATCCTTGGAGGATGCTGAACCTCCTAAACGCCAAGTTTATGTTTAACCGTCCTTTCGTTTTTGGATTATGCTGTTTACAGACACACACAAAGACCTTTTCTAAAAATGCTTCATATATCTATCTGTGTGTGTGCGATATATACGAGTCAGGTGCCTCAAGCCACATGTTAAAGGTGAAATATCGAGTTCGAGGTTTTGGATGTAATTCAATACCTTCTCCACCTATTAGGTACGTGGTAGAGGAAGTAATAAGCCAGTATGCACCATGTGAATAAAACAGCTCATCTTTTATTACTTTCTCTACTACGTATAGTAAGTAGGGGAAGTAATGCATTCCACCCAAAAATTCTATATCGAGATTTCACCGGAAATACATGTTTTGAGGTGCACTGAATGCATATAAAGCATTTTTGGAAACACGTCCGTGTGTGTGTCTGTGTGTCTGTCTGTCTGTCTGTGAACAGCATAACTCAGAAACGAACACTCGGATAAACACCAAAGTTTGTATTTAGGTTCAGTATATTCCAGAGATGCGACACGAAGGTTTTCAAGGATAATCCCCCTAACCCAGATTACCCTTTCCATGGAATATTTTTCGAAAATTTTAATTTTCTCAAAAATAGCTCTAACGATTTTGATTAAAATATAATATGTTTAAGATATTTTCATGGCAAATGAAATATATATCTCGAATTTTCTGGGAATGTCTCCCAAAGTATTCTTCATTGTGAACGACTTTTGCATAACTGATAAACCGTAAGAGATAGACAAAATTTTACTACACAAAAATGTAGATCGCGTTAAAATACACAATTTATATCATATACATTTTTGTTGTTGAGTGAACCATTTTCGAGATATTGCTTGTTATTCCCTTAAATTTTACAATACTTTTTTCCCAAATGGGAATTCATTATTCATTTTTTTATGTCCTGGACATACAAAGAGAATGGAATGCGCCACATAGCAACCAGCTCTTAAAAGATTTGACTATCGCTTAAAGCCTACCATGTTCCCCTTGCACCTACAAGAAAATTAGCAATAAGATTAACATCTCGATTAACATGAAGCATATGGAGAATAAGCGTTTTTAAAAATAGTTTGTACAAGAGTAGAGAAAGTCCCGTGGGCGTAACCCACAGATTTTTTTAAATTTATTTTTTAATGTTCCATTTATATGCTGCCTTTAACATATAAGGTCATATTAGTGGCTTTTTACCTGTGGAACAGTTGCTCATCAACAATGAAGTTTGCTCCCTTCACAGTGGTGTTAATCTTTGGTTTGGTATTACTTTTGGATTATACATTAAATTCACACTCTCATTCATACTTCCAGACTATAGGGAGGATGGAGAATAATTCCCACCCTCCAGCCGGAAATCGAACATGGGACCTCCGGATTAGGAAGTTACCATGTTTACCACCAGACTATAGAGGCAGTCCCGCCCTTCTTTGTCATTTCATCTTGTATTTTGTAACTGCGATCCAGTATCCTGGTTTTTCTTTTTCTTTTTGATGATGATGATTTGTGTTTAAGTGCGCTCAACTGCTAGTCATTAGCGCCCTTGTAAAACGGATCATGGTAATCGCTAGAGATGAAGATCAGTACAAAGTATCATGGCAAAGGTCAGAGATAAGTATGAATATAAAAATCATAGAAAAGCCAGAGATGAATTTCAACATAAAAATCATAGCACAAGTCAGAAGTAAAACTGAATATATAAAACTAAACGGAGAAGTATGTTACACCTGCTATTAAGATGACTAAATCCTCATTTGGAAATGTACCTTTGACACAAAATTAGAAATCCTATCAACTGCTGGCTTAAGACCTCTGCAAAACTGGACGGCAGTTGCATTTCTCTTTGAAGATTCATAGAATAAGATGATTCATGGTATATTGCGTATTTCTTATAGAAGATGAAGGAAGTGGCCTCTATTTCATATCACTATTCCTTCTTATTGTAATATTTGCTGATATTTCATTCTTTTTGTATTCGTTTTTACTTTCTCTACTACGTATAGTAAGTAGGGGAAGTGTTGTATTCCACCCAAAAATTCGATACCGAGATTTCACCGGAAATACATGTTTTGAGACCCCCTGAATCCAAAAAAGCATTTTTGGAAACATGTCCGTGTGTGTGTGTGTGTCTGTCTGTGTGTCTGTCTGTGAACAGCATAACTCAGAAACGAACAGTCGGATAAACACCAAACTTGGTATTTAGGTTCAGTATCTTCCAGAGATGCGACACGAAGGTTTTCAAGAAAATCCCTCCACCCCAGATTACTCTTTACATGGAACATTTTTCGAAAATTTTTATTTTCTCAAAAATGGCTCTAACGATTTTGATTAAAATATCATATGTTTAAGATATTTTCATGACAAATGAATTGTATATCTCGAATTTTCTGGGAATGTCTCCAAAACTATTCTTCATTGTGAACGACTTTTGCATAACTGGTGAACCATAAGAGATAGACAAAATTTTACAAAAAAAATGTAGATCGCGTTAAAATACACAATTTATGTCATATACATTTTTGTTGTTGAGTGAACCATTTTCGAGATATTGCTTGTTATTCCCTTAAATTTTTCAATACTTATTTTCTCAAATGGGAATTCGTTATTCATTTTTTGTCTTGGATATGCAAAGAGTATTAATCTGTGGCCAAGGGAATGGTGCTGCACCTAGCAACCAGCTATTAAGAGATATGTATGTGCTTAAAGGCTACTGTATTTCTATATTGCCGTTGCAAATATATATTCCCCTTACATCTACAAGAAAATTAGCAATAAGATAGAGTCTGCAAATGTTTATCTCGATTAACATGAAGTAGATGGAGAATAAGCGTTTGTAAAAATAGTTTGTACAAGAGTAGAGAATGTCATGTGAGTGTAACACATCAGATTTTTCAAAATATGTTCATTCAGTGTACTTGAAGATCTCTAGATATTCGAGATGCTGAACAGTGTTAGTAGTGTATTTCATCAGATCTAGTTTTCCAATATTCACCATTCTAGGGGTAACACCACATAGGCAAATAATGCCTAATTGGAATTCAGCTGGGTTCTCAAATTGTGAATGTAAGATTTCGTAGTGAAACATAATCTTGGTGGTTTTAAGCAAACGCTATTTCTACTTTCCTACCGAAAACACACGTTTTGAGACTCCTTGATAGAAAAGGCATTTTTATAAAAAAAGAAACTCCGCGTGCATGCAAGTCTCGGTGTTTAAGTTCAGTATCAGAGGAAAGACTGACAAAACAGACCGTGCAATATAATAAACCAGTTGGGACTAGAGATGTTAGAAGACCACGTAGACACTGGGAAGATCCCGTCTGAGCCGAAACAGGCCTATAGCCTACCTTGATGATGATTTTCCAAGGATGCCACACGAAGATTTTAAAGAAAATATCCATCACTAACTATTCTTTATATGGAGGATTTTTGGAAAATTTTTATTTTATCAAAAATGGCCTTTAACGACTTTGATTAAAATACTATGTGTTTTGGATATTTTCATGACAAATGAAATGTAGATCTTAAATTTTCGGAATAACCTCTGAAGTTCTCTTCATTCTGAATGACTTTTGCATAACTGGTAAATCGTAAGAGATAGACAAAATCTTATTACACAAAAACACAAAGAGAGAGACAGAGAGAGAGAGAGAGAGAGAGAGAGACGCATAGCACACAATTTATGTTAAATACATTTTTTCATGGAGGTAACCATTTCCGAGATATTCATTGTTCTTGGTTTCAATTTTCAAGTACCTAAGGAACATTTTTTCAAATGGTAAGTCGCTATTCGCTTTTTCTCGTGGTCATGCAAAGCGCATGCAATTTCAAAACCATCATGTAGCGACCAGCATTTTTAAAACTATGAATACCGCTTTAGCTTGCTGCTTTCTTTTTATATCTACAACGAAATGTGTAAATATTTAATGAAAGTTTATCTCGATTAACAAGAGATAAATAGAAGAATAAGCATTCAAAAGAGTATTTTGTTGAAAAATGGACAGAGAAAAGTCATGTAAATGTAACACATCAGAATTTTTTTTAATTTGAATAGCTTATTAAAATTCTTTAGGCATTACGGGAGCTTTGACTTGCATCGTGTTACTGTCCACTAAACTGTAGGCTTTTCTTAACCTTGGTTTTATCATTTTTTTACTATTACATACTCTAGCGTTCGCTACTACGTTCATACTTCCAGTCCTGGGGGATAGGGAATGATTGTCGTTAAATGCAGCTACGTGGACGTGGGACCTCTAAGTTGAGAAGCCAAAGCGCTAAACACTCGACCACAGAGACAGTCTCAAGGGCTATTCTGAAGTAGTATTTGTTGATTGGATTTCTTTTGGGGCTACTATTCAGCTTCACAGAAGGTAGTAATTTAACTATAGCGCTCCATTAAACTCAATTCCGATGTCTGATGACAAACGACTGTTAAACGGTTTTCTTGAAAATTTACCAAATGTCGCCAATTCCATACTCTGGCCTAAATTTAAACGTGGAGAATAGAGTTGCTGTACCGTAATTAACCGTGGTATTATACTTTGGTTTCTTTAGCACTGCATGTGTGGACCTTAAACGACGACGAATGGCTCACTAAACTTGGCACTCAAACAACGAAACATAATTGCGATACCCTCATAGAAAAGTTGATCCGCTCTTGGTATACGACCGTGATGCTGAATGACTCTTTCTGCAAAGTTTTTGTACAAGGGACATTAAGACTTCGTTCCTGTAGTCGGTTTTCAAGTGGAGTTCCGTGCAGAAATTCTTTGGGACATAGTCGTGTACTTTGCCGAGGTAGTAAGGCTAGTGGCGAAATTCTGTTCCTATAAATAATTCACTTTCCCACATTGAGACTCAGAACTCTGTAGCTTATTAACTACTTCTGGAACTGTATTCTTACAAACATAAAATGTATATTACGTTGGAAAACAAACACCAATTCGCGCAGTCATACATAAAGAAATGTGAGATATTTATAGACCCATATAAGTTACACATTCACTCGTTATTAGCTGCACTTGTAGTTGGAACAGTCAAATATAGTAAGTTATATACGTAGTTCAAATATTACTTTAGATTATAAACCTATGTACTACTGCACCACGATATAAGTACGCTTGGAAGAGGACAACTTTTTTATGGACATGCCTAACGTCATCAAGGTCTATGAATCAGAAGGGGGTGAGGAGCAAGGCGAAAGGGGAATGTACAGTTGCTCAATGAAAACAGTACTACATTTGCAGACCTCAGCTTCGCCAGTAAATGCAACTCGGAACTGGATGTTTCCTTTACCTGACTGCCCTTCCGATGTCCCGCCCACTTGTTCTGCAACTGTTTAGTTCTTCCCACCGAACGCGCTCATATTGTGGCCGACTAATATAAGTGTAATGTTGGGGACAGGTATGATGAACATATGTTTTATTAATACCGCGTATAGGATTCTGAAACCTCTATTTGAATCCTTGTCGGTCATTTTTGCAGTATTTTGAGTAGAAAACATTTATAAGACAATACCTTAACAAGTTGTCCTTTACTGAGTTGACCTTACTGTAACTATGTTCTCTTAAGGGCTCTCAGTACTGATATTGCTAATTTATACAAATTTCAACGAATTTAGCTGAAATTTTCGTCAGAAATAAATCAACATAATTCTTATTAAATTAATTTGCATGGTCGATGTACCAAATTTTGTGAAAAAAAAGTTATTTTTAAAAAGTGAAAATCAACTCTCACTGAAATTCTCCACTTTGGAAAGTTTAACCTTTTAAACATTGCACATTATTCCTCAAATATAGTTATTTACAATCAAATATTACATTTTTCATAACATTAAAGCTCCTCTTGAAAAAAATACAATATGTAAGGCTTTTAATTTTCTAAAAATCAATCATTTATATATTATTAAAACCCTAAATCCAAAACTGTAACTGAAGTTAAGAAAGCCTGCTAGATGATGCCGTCAGCCTTCAAAAGAACGTGAACTCAGAAATTGAATAAAACTTGCATAATTAGTGTATTTTAAATTTCATGCACTATTTCCGCACACCTACGCAATTGGATTTCAACCCTCGTTTGGACATTTAAATGAGAAACACAACTGCAATTCTATCCTAAATCTACAATACTTGGAGATTATTTCGGTCATTTTAAAAATTGGCGATTTCTTTCGAAATGTCGAAATTCGAAATATCGGGTACCCTAAAAAATTCTTCCTTCTTCCCTGTTTTCCTTCCTTTGTCATATAATGAAATATCATTATGATATTAGGGTTATTTAGGCTTTGTTATCGAAGAGTATTTAATTTACTATAAATTCCAAATTGGTGCCGCACCTGACCTGATGGTAGCGGTTAACGGAAACCACTTGACTTGGGAAGAATCTGGTACGTAACTCAACTCCCAATATTTTAACCGCGTTTATGTGTAATGAAGTGGACTCCCTGTTTATGCAGTGTAGTAATGAGCACTGTGAACCATATGTTAAACAAACCGGAGTGTCCAAGATGTTAACATTAAGAGAATTTATTCAGAATAGTGACATGTTATAAAACATGAAGTATATACATTACAGATGGAAGCTAAATAAAGCAAAATATCTAAGTAAAATCAGTGCATTCTGTAGTATAATTTTTGAAACAGTTACTAGCTTCCATTTTTTTTAATTTCACTCTGTTTTGACAGTTCATCATCCAAAATTGTTAGTATTAACTCGATACGTACTTTTTAAATGTTCTTTAACAACTTAGTTTTTTAATATAAGACACACAGTAGTGACATATTAGTCCTTTTCTGTGGCTTCCAAACTATGCGCAGCATCAAGAAGGCCGTTTTCTTTCCCCTTTTCGTCATCATTTTACGACGCCGTTTATCAGAGGAAACCAAAGCTTCTAAAAAGTAAATATTTTTAAACTTAATTCTGCACCCCTTTATGTAATACTGCACTTCTGCTATTTCGACACCTTTGTCCGCAAATAATGACCTAATTATTGAGAACGTTGTATTTTTCCGCCGAATTAGCGGAATGAAATTTTATTAAACAATGAACTGCGATGGGCCAAAGCGATTCATGGTTACGTATTACTTCTTTCACACTGTTGACTGGGTCATTAAAATTAATCCTTACTAAACTGGTCAACTTGTTATGTCATTAGGACCGACTTCATCCACTACGTCTCACTCAAGAACCATTATAATATCTATTTTTTCAACATATGGCTATGCCATATATGCCCATGCAAGTCGCTATGCCGTGTCGTGTTGAGAGTAGAGTAAAATTGCAAAGAACGAGTTGTGAATGTTGTGAACTTTGAAAATGTTATAAAGTATGAGAATTGTGAACGGTGGATGAGTTGTAAAAGTTAGGATGTTTGAGGTTTATATACACATTTATCTTAAGCATAACGGGATGTTAATTGCCTACCTACACTAGTCTGCAAACTGGTATAAACCGTACTAGGTTATTAAAGCACATACTGGGAATCTATGCGTTGATCCTCTTATCTAAAGTGTGAGAACCGTGAAACAACTGACCTAGGGATGGCCAACTGTTATTTTGTGACGGTTATACTATTATAACGGTTATAAAAGAAATGAGGACAGATAGAATCTAGTTACTCAGTGGCGGAGAAAGGTGGTAACAGTATACAAATACAGTAACATTCACTGTGTGTGCGGAAATGTGTATTAGGAACTATTCGTTATCTCCAGAATGTATTACCTAAACGCCATTCATTACGTACTATTGTTCTGCCCCAATCCATTCGATTCGTCTAATCGTAGTAAAAAATGAGAAAACACGTGAAAAGCAGTTGCACGTGGTGTTATTTATCTTGCGTAGATGATAATTACACAAAGATTATTTATGTGGAAAGAAACTGTATTCGTATAATACTTAATCAATAAATTATCACGCAAACAACTGGCTGGGTGTCAGTTTTAATTTAAATTATTGGTATGTTAATTGTTAAGGTAGAAGAGTGCGGCGACGTTTCACCTTTGTTTATTTATCTGGAGAATGCGTCCGTCGGTCACATCCTGATGACGTGTTGCTCATCACCCCGGCTACTGTGTTGTGTCTAGGTTCGAATACCTACTATAATAGTATGTTTTTGTGGTAGAAGCATGTTCTTGTTGATCTCCAGGGCGTGATACGGAAAGCTGACTAAAAAATAACTGTAGACGACATCGCATATGAAAATCAACACATCTTTTTATTTTTGTTGTTCTGTGTTGTAACCATCGACAAACCTTTCATGTTGTGTGTAAAACAAAGCACATGGCAACACTTCCACCAGCGCGCGTTACCTTAATCGCTTTTCTAACAACGTATACAAATACTTCTACATGTTTATTTACTCTCTGCAAATTTCTTGTCAAAATTAGTACATATTGCTCGTGCGGTTATGTTAAAAAGACTGCGTTACATTTATAAAGTAATTCCGGTGTGAAAATCTTGTTATGAGGAGCGCAGGTTTCTCGTACTTTTGAAGTGTGAATTTTTCACAAACATCTCATATATATAGTTCTGAGAGGCGTGAATGTGAAGCTTACAAACTAATTATATGGTCCTTGAACTGGCGCGAGCTTAATTTACGTTTAAACACTAACAAATTTCTGTTAATCTCATTGGCCAACGCGGGGTCACATGGTAGAATGCAGTGAAAATATCCTAAGTTTGTGGACCATTTCGGGCTTTTCCTAACGTGTTATTTATGCCTTATATGCACGCCAGCTATGAATATGTGACACAGAGTGCAATAGGCTTTGCTTTTTTTTCAAAACTTGTTACATTTCTGCTGGTGCGGAGTCTAAAGTTAATTAAAAAATAAAGTATAGGTACAGATATATTTTCTTATATAACACACGTACATGAACCCTGTTATATAATAAAATAACGACATAAATGTGACAATGAACATAGTAAAGCCGTAGGTAAGGTCTGTCTCAACTTTTATATAACATACCTTGCGATCATCAACGTCACTATAACCCATCGGGGTACCTTTGTTTCATACGCAGTCCAAAGCAACTGGTAAACACAAACTAAGACTGTATTAATCATCACCTGAAATCAATGACGTAAAGCAACAACGTCAGTGACAATCGTTACAGGGAAAAAGCTGTGTTACATTCACCTATCGCTTATTAGTGGGTGTACAAACCATTCTTACCAAGGCTTATTTTTCTATCTACTTCATTTTAATCCAAACAAATCTTTGCAAAAATAGCTGCATTAAACATTTCGTTATAGATACCAAGGGAACAGCGATAGTCAAATGTTTAAAAACTGGACGCTATACCTGCCTTAAAATTCCAGACTGTTTCCATGCAATCACGAGAAACAACTGAATGTTCAAAGGTCTTTAAGAATGACCAAATAATGAATAATTCGAACAATTTAACATATATCTCGGAAATGGCTAATACCACAAAAATTATTCGGAATAAATTGTGTCTCTTAAATAAATCTACATTTCTTATGTAGTACGTTTTCGTCTATCGCTTAACTTTACCAGTTATACAAGTTTCTTCAAAATTCCTTCTGAATCAAGAGGACTTCAAAGACTATTCCTAGAAAATTCAAGATATACATTTTATTTGTCATGTAAATATCATTAATATATGGTATTTTAATCAAAATTATTACATCCATTTTTTAGAAAATAAAAAATTACGAAAAATGTTCCACGTAAGGAGCAGTTTGGGGTGGGGAATTTTCTAGAAAATCTTTGTGTCGCATCTTTAGAAGTTACTGAGCTTAAATACTAGTTTGGTATTTATCCTACTTTTCGTTTTTGTGTTCTGCTCTTCACAGATACACACATGGGTCTTTTTATAATTTTTTTTATTTAGGGGGCCTCAGAACGTGTATTTCCTGTGAAAAATCGGGATTGAATTTTTGGGGGGATGCAGTACTATCTCTACCTAATATGTACGTGGTAGAGAAATTAAAAACTGTTTGTCACACTCCTATCCTGAATTGACAATTCTCATAAAAAATTACCAGCTGGTTCGCAGTTCATTTTCAGCAACTCGATTAGGAACTACACATCACTATAGACACTAGATAGGAGGCATGGTTCTTTATTGCCGCTGTTAGACACAGCCCAGGCTTCGGCCTTCATCTAAGACTCGTCTTGAGATAGCATTATCATCGCTAAGTGCACGGATGTAGAGAAACTCCAACATAACATCCCCATCGACAGTGAGAAATTGCTGCATGGCCACGCTGGTTTCACATCACGCAGCGAACTGAAAATAGATCACTTGAGTATTTATCAAGAGCAGAACGCTGCTTTTGTTTTATTTGGCTAGTAGCGCTCTCAGCACGCGCGTTAGAGGACCAGCTTTCGAGCTCTTCATTCTCGTAGTGTAGAGCGCGAACCAAATCCGCGCTTGATTGAAACATAGTAGTAAGCTTTTACTGTCTTTATTGCTCACGTACCACGTTCACCTCATATTTCGAGGCCCCTGAATTAATGCAAAGCATTCTAGACAAAGAGTGGGCGCGAGTGTTCATTAGATGATTCTTTCCCCTGTGAAAAGCATTTTTCTTCCCCAAGGACACAGGCTGCAAGTTTATAAATTAAATTTGTAAAGCATTAAAATATTAAAAATCTGATATTTTGCACTCACATTACCATTTCTGCTCTAGTAAAAACTATTTTTACAAACGCTTATTTCCATCTGCTTCATGTTAATTCAGCTAAACATTTGCAGAAATTATATTATTGCTAATATTCTTGTAGGTGTCAGGGGAATATGGTAGGCATTAAGCGATAGTCAAATCTTTTAAGAGCTGGTGCCATGTGGAGCATTCCATTCTCTTTGCATGTCTAGGTCATAATGTAAAAAACGAATAAGGAATTCGCAGTTGAGAAAAAGTAAAGTATTGGAAAGTTCAAACAAATAACAAGGAATATCTTGGAAATGGTTCACTTGAAAAAAACATCCGATGTGTTACACTCACATGACTTTCTCTACTCTTGTACAAACTATTTTTACAAACGCTTATTCTCCATCTACTTCATGTTAATCGAGATAAACATTTGCAAACTCTATCTTATTGCTAATTTTCTTGTAGATGTAAGGGGAAAATATATTTACAAGGGCAATACAGAAATACAGTAGCCTTTAAGCACATACATATCTCTTAATAGCTGGTTGCTAGATGCAGCACCATTCCCGTTGCCACAGATTATAACTCTTTGCATATCCAAGACAAAAAAATGAATAACGAATTCCCATTTGAGAAAATAAGTATTGAAAAATTTAAGGGAATGACAAGCAATATCTCGAAAATGGTTCACTCAACAAAAAAAATGTATATGACATAATTTGTGTATTTTAACGCGATTGTGTATTTTCGAAAAATGTTCCATGTGAATGGTAATCTGGGGTGGGGGATTTTCTTGAAAACCTCATGTCGCATCTCTGGAAGATACTGAACCTAAATACCAAGTTTGGTGTTTATCCGACTGTTCGTTTCTGAATTATGCTGTTCACAGACACACGGACATGTTGCCAAAAATGCTTTTTTTGGATTCAGGGGGTCTGAAAACATGTATTTCCGGTGAAATCTCGGTATCGAATTTTTGGTTGGAATACAATACTACCCCTACTTACTATACGTAGTAGAGAAAGTAATAAGAATGAATTAAAGCTAAATAAAATTACAAACGTAGCATTAAATATATCCAGTACTCTGACCATTAACAAAATTCTTCTTTGGCGAGTCTTAGCTAAAGATGACCTCAGTATATCACTCCAAACGTCCAACTTACATCCAAGCAAGCCACCATTCCTTTGCTGGCATCCAGAAACTGTGGTGATAAATATTGCTTTCTTAATAATTCTGTTTGTACTCTGTCAGAATATGACTATGCTTCCCCTTCACCACAGAGTGAACGTATTCTCACCCGATGCCATCAGTTAATTCATTGCCTTTCCAGGCTCCCAATCTTAGCCACGGAAAACCGCTTCTTTGTCCTTTCAAAACAGGCCTCCTCCCCAAATCCAAGCAGAGCTCGGCTAATGACAATAGGTAACCGGATGTCGTTTCTGCATCTTACATGTAACAGATTTCATATTGCCTAACGTAATACGTTTTATGTACAATATATATCATGGTTAATTTAAGATACGTTGAATAATTACTTTATTGTATCTTTAAAGGACTCCTAAAAGGTCGTTTGAGTGATCCAAAGTTGAATCAGATTTGAAAAGTTTGGGTTTTCGACATTCCATGTGATTGCTATACTACTGGTGTTGGGCTATTGTGATTGGGTACCCTAATGTTTCAAGAGGTTGAGATTTACAGAAACGCTTTTCTTCGCGAGAAATGAATGTATACCTATCAGTTATACTCACACGAGGCCTGTAACAAGGTTCTAATATGAAAAGTTACGGTTCTAAGAAGGTTGGTTCAACACGTTTGTGTATTTCTCTGCAAAATTCCCAGGGCAGCAATACGTTTATTCCCTGACGTATTTATTTCACTGAAAATAAAGTTTATTTCTGCTCGTAAAACCGGCTTCATTGTCGGCAGCAAATTTCTTACTGATAAAGCTTCCCTCACGTCTAGAGAAGCAGGGTGTGCATGGAAACTAAATCCGCAGACGGCGAGACACTACTGGGATTGAGCGGTTCTTGTTCATGGGCTGTGTTTCAGAAACAGAATATCTGCTTACATTTGCAGTTGGTTATACAAAACACGCTGTGAAACATAGCTACAAATAATTTTGCTCTTGAGAGGAAGCGATTTCCTCGACAAAATAATCACGCGCTGTCAAAATAATTTGGGTGTTTGTCTACTGCAACAACTTTCCTTTGGTTTCTTTGTGTTTAGAAGTATTACACTTTATTTGTGTAGCTTGTTCCTACAGATATTGCAGAGTGGTGGAGTAACTTAATTTTGGGACAATGTAGTTTAGGAAAGAGGAAAGTCAAATATGTCAAACTCCAAAGTATGTGTCTAAAATGATCATTTAATACCTAAATAATACCGTAGTCAATACTGCGTCCAGTATAGACTACGGTATATACTATATATGACCTTGATGCTTTTCAAAATAGATACTCAAGGTTTTCTCTCGCATACGTATGACAAAAATATGATCTGTTTCATTCGACATGAGTTTCACTACCCACCATCGTTTACCTTTATTATGTCTTCTGAAAACTGTTCTTCCAAAGCTTATTTCCTTATCTACTTCATGTTAATAGGGATATACGATTGCATAAATAGTTTCATAACACATTTCGTTGTAGGCAGAGGGAATACAGGAGGCTGAAGCCGTTATTTATATGTAATTCTTACTTTTTTAATGACATTTTATAGAAATGTTGCATATGTGTGCAGGATGTAGCCTAAGAACGCCTGAGTAAACTTTATTCTAATTCTAAAGATATATGAAGTGAAGCTTCTGGATACCAAAACTTTTTAATAACCTTTGTGTTAAAAAGTTTGTATTTCTTATGTATATTGCAATTAAGCTCATCACCAGCGTATGCTAAATGATTATATAAAGAGAGAAATTTGTGACCAGCATAATATAACAAACTCTCAAAAACATTTATAATAATTTAGCAGCTGAGATTATTCTTCTCAATGGGTGCAAACTATGTGTTGTTTAAAGTCCTAACCTGGGAGTGAAGTCATCATATTCGCGAGCTACATCCCTGTTTCGTTGAATATTGATGTCACGTGTTTCTGTATTATGTAAAAATTGTGTCTTCTTTATTTTATTAAATGGCTATGGGACCAATGGGAAGGTACATTAGCTTAGAATTTGAAATACTGCGATTATCTAAAATTATTCAAGTATCTCGGCAACTCTTTCTTTGTTAAAAGATAACTATTAAAGGATATATAATATTTCTGGACTTTGGATTACTGCCGGGAATTCGGGTTAGAGGAATCAGAAATAAGATTTCTTGAACATCAGAGGAAATTTTGTCTGTAATTAGCTTATCAAGGGGCTTTAGGAATTTCCATTTATAAGGACTAATGCAGAGAATTCACCATAAAACTCCTGTGTATCATTTGTACTAATTTTATAATAATATTTGAGAGATAAATGCAATTAATGTAATCGTAATTTGACATTTAATAAGCCTCCATACAACGTAGGTTAAGCCAAGAAGAGTATAAAAGCAAAAATAACACTTTCTCACATTCTAATTACCTAAAACGTACAACTCGAAAAAGCTGGATTTTACATTTGGTAACCTATTTCGCTTTTAAACTTTTGTTGGTTACCAGAAGATAATTATTAGTTAAACACAATTAAATTAGTGAAAACTATCAAAATTCAATTTGATTTAAGAATGTATTTTAAGTATATGTAAGCATTTAGCTTTTAGTATCACTACTATTAAGAGATAAATGGTAATTCAAAGACAAAGGGTCCTTTAAAGTTATAGCTACGTATTAATGTAATAAAGTTTAAAATATATAGATTTTCCAGTATATAGCCTAGCATATTGCTAATATTAAACCTACTTGAAGGCTTGTTTTCCCTACCGTCTAGTTTCTTTTTTCTTTTCCAGACATCTAGTAGGCAGTGGGTATTTAGGCCAGCATTAATTCCATGGCGAGACACATTCTTTAATCCGAGTTATATTATTGAAAAAAATGTCACTGGTCTTATTGCTGTTAGTTTTAAGTGATATATCTTACTTTATCTGCCAGCTACCTAGGTAGGTCGAGGAGGTATTTATTCCCCACAAATTTTTATATTCAATATTTAACAGGGAGTATACGTTTTGGGGTCGTTTGAATAAAAAGAAACTGGTGCAAACGCGCCTTGTGTGTAAGCCTGTATCTTTAAACAGACTAACTCAAACTTAACATTAAAGTTCAGCATCTTTAAGGATGGACACGATGATTTTTAAAGTGTATCTTTACATGTAACATTTCTCCTAATTTTAATAGCTCAACATTGCTCTTACAATTTTGGTTAACGGGTGTTTAAGGTATTGCATGGCTTTAATGTTCAGCGAATATGATGTGAAGTGCTTTTCTATTTGAATTAATTTTACACAATTTTTTATAAATTGTAAACCATAAGCGATAGACAGAAACGTTCTTTAAAAATGTAGATCTTGTTAAAACACACAATTTGTCAAATGCATTTTTTGTGATATTAACTATTTCCAACATATTTGTTACTATTGTTTTGAATTTTTCAATACTTCATCATTAATTTTCTGAAGCTCTAAGTCAGCATTGTTTTGTTTCTCGAGATGTGCAGAAGGTATGAAATTTCAAAACCAAAATGTCGACACGCATTTTAAACATTTGTCTAATGCCTCTTCTATCACCGTGATAATCTATAGTAAAATGTGTAATGAAACTATTTCTGCAAATATTTATCTGGAACAACATAAATTATACAGAAAAATAAACTGTTTTAAGATTAACGTTTAGAGGAGATATATAAACGACAGCAGGTAGAGAAATTCATGTCGATGTGGCACATAAGAACTCTGTATAACCTAAGCGTTTATTGAAAGATCGGTTCTGTTGACTTGCACTCACAAAATTACATTTTTAAAGTGCAAAGTAAGCATTGCTTATGGTGACATGCCTTTCTCCACTAAAAACTGGTTACAATATATCAACGTCACAGCTTCTGGCGGACAGAGGGAGGAGATAGGGTATTACTTTAAAGGATACGTCAGACACCATTAGTGACCTTCTACAAGCCATCGCAATTTATCTGCTGCTTTCTATTACACTTTTTTCGTAGATTCGCTCACATACTTCTGTCAGCGCAGATTCACGCAACGGGTTTCCCTTCATATTATATAAATTTACTATCGCCAAATGATTTTTCACTAATTGAGGCTTAAGTTTTCACTAATTGAGCCTTGATGCACAGAGATGCTCAAATATCGATAATGAAAAAATGTGGCCGAGTTGCATAACTCTTCTTTTTCATATACAACTTCAAACAGAACTGTGTGTTGGAAAATTAACATTTGTAGAAATTTTAATATTAAAGAAAGATAAATTGGAACGTGCTTTGAAATAATGGAAATAAGGTCAGTTCTACAGCCTGTAAATAAATAAATGTTTCAAGTTTGGATAGTAGGTAGATAGGTACCATGTGGTCATATGTTTTTAATTAAACCATCTCCAAAAACATTGTTTACGCTCTAGGCTCTCTGAAATTGGAGGAGCACGTAGGTAGTAGGGATCACAAAAGAAGTGAAAAACCAATTGAAGTACTGTAAGTAAACACATAACATTTTAAACAACTACTGGAGCTGCTCAAAATGGCTGCCGTCACCTGGTTGGTTATGTAGAACTCCTGGAAAGACTCGTATCTGCGGACGTACACAGAGGTGTTTGTTTGGACGTAAGCTGCCGGTTTCATGGTGTGGGCTGAGTGACGACTGTTGGGGAACGTTGTTGATTAAGCCGGCAAGCTTTTCTTACATTCCTTCGAGCTTCTCCGTAGATGAGAAGCACCTCCATGTACTCTGCATTTGTGTAAAAGGCCGCCATTGTTCATTCCCACTTGACGATATCGACACATATGAATACTGTGTAAAGTATGAAGCTACTAAACAGGATAATACTGTAAACATTATCGTTGGCTGTAGGTATGACGAAGGACAGCTGTGCATCATGTAACAGCTGATGCAGCACCATTGGTAAACTAATGAATGCAACGTCTACTCTTGTCGTGGAGTCTACGGCTTGTTTGTCTAGTTATCATTTATGCTTTTATAAGCAAAATATGATCCGATAGTACACACCTATATACATATATTCGTTTACATCTTGCATATGAAAACTCAGAAGTGAAGCTGTGGCAAAGGGTAAACTTGGACAGTATTATAAGAGGGTTTGAGCTTATCTTATTAAATTCACAACTTCGAGTAATATTTATTAAAGTTGTTTCACAAATAAAATCGGTATACATCATAGTATTATTACAAAATGTGCGAGCATGCATAGTTTCCATTTACGCTCTATTTAAAATCAAATCATCACATTGTGGCTCGTTATATCCTTAGTAGAATTGAAGAATTATGAAACAGTGCCTATCCCATAGGCATAGCCCCAATAGCAAGCATAAAATGTTACTTTAAAAGAATTAAGTTTTATACCCTCTAGAAGAACACATTTTAAAAACACACGAATTAAATGAATGACCAATCTTAAAGTTTTCATTGAAGCTTTTGGAACTAAAAACAAACCAAAATTCTTAACAGATAGCGGAAAATTTAAAACAGAAAATGATTTTCACAACTTGGCCAAAGTCACTCAATGAAGCAAAGTCTTACCGTACTACAATATTGAGGTATAAGTTATGTAATGAAATTCAATATATAATTAAGGTTTCGGGCATTAGGAATAGCATTTACGTATAAAAACCATGTATACTCTCTCTACCACCTGCCTCTAAAAGGTAGAGTAAATATTGCATTTCACTCAAAATTCAATATCGAGATTTTACCGGAAATACTTTGAAGTGCCCTGAATTTAAACAGCTTAAAAGAAGTAACGTTCGTTTTGTATGTGTGTAAAGAGCATAACTCGAAAACGAAATGTGCCAATACCACGTTTGAAAGTTCAGCTTCCTTTAAGGATGTGAGAAAAATATTTTCATGAACGTCATGCCCAAAATACCTTTTCAACTAATAAATAAATTGAGTTTTATTTATGGACGTCTTTAACTACTATGGTCCTTAGCGTCCCATTCGATATTGGGCATGAAAGATCGGTAATTTTGCTCAGAGGCCTCTTTATCAGGCTTGAGGTTCTTTTACGTGCCGTAAATCTATACACGGAACCACCGGCTTTACTTCCCTTTCGAAGGAAGCCATGCTAACAATTTTTACCCCCGAAAAAATCCATCGCCCTCCGCCGGGTTTGAACCCGCGACCTCGGGAACTAGAGGCTAGCTCGGTACCACTAGTCCACGGAGGACAACCCCTTTTCAACGGAATATTTTTCGTGGTGTTTTATTTTTTCATTTATGACTAACGATTTTAACGAAATTACCATGTGTTTAGGACATTGCATGGTTAATAAATCGTATATCTTTAATCAGTAACTTGTTTACTAAATGGTGTGCATTCTGAATGTATAATTTTTTACAACCAGCAAACCATAAGAGATGCACAAAAGCTTACTGCACGAAAAATTTAGACCTCGTTAAAACACACGGTATATATCAAATACATTTTTGTGGCATTAAGTTTTTCCGAAATATTTGTTGTTATTAAATTAAGTTTTGCTATATTTTATAGCTTTTTTTGAAGTGGTAATGACACTATACATTTGTAGTGATGTCATCCAAAGAATGGAATTTTAAAGCCAGAATAACGTGACCCTCTTTTTAAATACCGATTGCTGATACGCGGTGCATATAAAGCGTGCAGGATATTTCTATCACATCAAATAGATTGCTAGAAAGGGGCAAGAAGGTCTCTCAAATATGAAAGGCGGTTAACTTGTAAACATAGAGGAGGATACGCTGCTACATATTTGGAGTGTGCATACTTGGAAACTAAAACCAATATGTCATAGGAAAAGCCGAAAGGATAACTGGAGGTGCTCAGCATTGGATTAAGTATCTGAAGCATACTGTCATTCAATAAGAGCGAAAATGTCATGTAGAATTCCACTGATAAGCTATCCTCTCCCGAAGACTTATGTAAACAAATAGCCAGAGTGTCGCTCAGTTCAGATACAGAGCACGGGGATGGTAAAGAAAATGAGCTTATAATAGATGTGTTAACATAAACTGAGGACAAGTGAGAACATCCAGAGTAAAGCTGCTGAAAGTGTCGTGAAGGACTTTGCAAATGTCAAGCGGAACACTGATAAAGGTGCCAGAGCTATAATGACTGTGCTGAATGTAGAGGTCGATTTTTTCGTCGTAACATGCTTATCTGTAGGCGCAGTAGCTGGATAAGTCCATTTATCGGTGTTGGGTCACTAGTTACAGAGCAGCAGGCGCGTACACAACGTGAAATAAGGTGGCATCACTATGCGTTTCGAGCGAGTGTTATTCTACGCAAGGGGAATACTACCAGCCGTTCTCCCCCAACCTTGACTACCTTCTCTTCCTCTGCGTTTCTGTCGTGTTACAAAAAAATTGACCCGTACTTGTGCTTCATGCGTTTATGTTCCTGAACGTAATGATAAATAGGGGGTGCTTACTGGGGAGCACTGCAAGCAGGGAATGCACCTGGGTGCCGCGCAGTTTCTCAACTGTAATAGGGGAAGCCGAACTTTTATGCGATAAATCTCTGCGAGCTACTCGCTGTCTGTCGTTAGTATAATTTCTACCCCATTCTGTTGTTGCCATTGAGCATATTATAGTAAGAAATTTGTTTGAAGAAAAAGAATCATTGTTTTAATTATGGCCTATGATTCCAATTTAGGGAATAAAGTATTAATAATAATAATAAATCTGATGTGTTGCACTCACATGACTCTCTCTACTCTTGTAAAACTATTTTTACAAACGTATTCTCCATCTACTTCATGTTAATCGAGATGTTAACCTTATTGCTAATTTTTTATATTTTAATCAGAATCGTTAGAACCATTTGTTAGAAAATCAAAATTTTGAAACATTTTCCATGTAAAGGGTTGTCTGGGGAGAGAGGATTTTACTGAACCTAAATACCAAGTTTGGTATTTATCCAATACTGAAAACTGTTAGAATGCCATTTTCTAAAAACAAATTAAATTTATTTATATTTGAAAGCTACTTCCTAAATTTTTGCGAGTTGATTGCCGTGTAGCTTGTTCGATTTTCTCTAATAGTTTGTTAATTATCATCATTTAAAAAGTTTGTGTTCGCTCAAAAAGGAATTTGACTCGGATCATTTCTGGGTTATGATTTTTTACGATTTTAAATCGTCATTAACGCCTAAACAATATGAAGGTCAGTTTAGAAATGCATCTAAGGCAACAATTTATAACTGGTGCAATGAATGCAAAAGAGATCTGTTTTTTCTTAGTGATGAATTTCGTGAATGCTTAAAGAATATCGACGGACTTATGAGTCAAATCCAAAATATTCTACATCAATAGTTAGACGCGAGAAAACTTTGTTGTCGATCGGTTCCACATAAACTGACTCCCGATCAAAAACAGCAACGCATTGATTGGTGCAGAAAAACTCTGAAAAATTTCAAGGTGGCACTTCAAATTTGGTTTGGAATATTCGTTACAGGTGATGAGTCTTGGATTTATTGTTATGATCCTGAAAAGATAAGTCAATCGGCTCAATGGTCTTTCGGACAGAATCTAAGCCTACAAAAAAATCCGACAAATTTATAGCGCTAGTAAGAAGACTTTTTTTTCTAAAACGGACCAGTTGCTATTATAGCATTAGAAAATTACGTGCCGCTACTGCCGAGTGGTACACAAATTTCTGTTTATTTACCGCAATTTTTTTAAAAAAAGTTCGTTAAAATGTCCTAAAGGAAAAACTGTGTTACATCATGAAAAAGCATCGTCGCATAGAACAAAACTAACAACTGATGCCCTTGCATCCTAGTGTTTACGATTTGTTTTTGTTTTCTAAAAATTAAAGATAAAATGTATAGAATCACTGTTTCGTCATTAGATGAAGCAGTGAAGCATTATAAATCCCTGGTTTCCTAAGTGCCTCAGGAAGGCTGGCATCATTGCTTTATGGACTGTTTTCATCGAAAGCAAAAATGTGTTGATGTTAAGCGGGATATTTTCAAAAACAATAAAATTATTTAAAATTTTTAAAACTACTCGTTTGATATTCTTAAAATGTTCAATGTTGCTCTGGTATCTTGATTTTTCTGCGAAAGCCTATTATGAAATCATTTTAATTGAATGAATTTTGTATCATTTTTAATAACTGATAAACAATAATAATCTACAAAAGCTTACTGCACAAAAACTGCAGATCTCGTTAAAAGACACACTTTATTTCAAACAACGTTTTTGTTACGAGCCATTCAAAGTCATTCGTTGTTATGCTTATCACATTCATCCTTTTTGATGCGCTGTCATCGTTCAGTTGTTTCTTGCAATGCCATGGGAGGAGTGTGGCAATTCGGAGATCACTATTCCGATCCGGTTTTTGAAGTTTAAATATGCTTCAGCCTCCTGTATAATCCTTGTACTTACAACGAAATGTGTAATGAAACTATGTCTGTAAACGTTTATCTTTTTAACATGAAGGAGAGAGAAAAATAAACTTTCGTAAGAATAGTTGATAGAACAATATAAAAATATACGATATTGGCTACATAAAGTCATGAAAGTAACACATCAGAATTTTATCAAAATCTTTAGAACTGTTTACAATTTTTTCCAAGATAATGGTTGTTTGGAGTAGAATAATTCTCTTGAAAATCTTCACACTAGTATGAAATTTTGTATTTCTCCACCTTTTCCTTGGCCTTTTCCACCTTAGCTATGATTTTTTGTACTGACCTTTATCTCTGGCCTTTGCCATGATCTGATTTACAAGGGCGTTAATCCTAGTAGTTGATCGCCCTTAAAAAAGAAATCATCACACCCTTTCCTTTTTAACTTATTCTGTTATTTCTCTCTCACACACACACACAGACACACAGACACACACACACACAAAAGGGTTCTCAAATATTGTATTTTGGTGAAATATCTAATAAATTCTCGGGTGGAATGGAATGCTGATTCTACTGGAATGGAATGCTGTAGGTAGGCAGTAAAGAAATCAGAAATAAGAGTGAAAGAAAACAAGAAAATATAGAAAAGCAAGGGCACGTCTTAGAAAAAAAATACTTAAATTTGCCTGCAATAAGTACAAGCCATTTAGGAGAAGAGAGGCTTTATGAAAGAAAAACAATGGCCGATCAATACCATATCTGCTTCAGACCGGGGAATAATAGTAGGAAATGAAGGGGGGATATAGAGGAAAAACTAGAGGCAGGGGAAGGTTGTTGTAGTAGTTCTGCAGTGTTTGAATAACCCATAGGTTTGAAATATCAGGAACATGTTATGCATGTATTCTTTTTTCGTTTAGCCTATTGACAGCTTCTCCCAATCGATTCCATACACTTTGGAAACTTAAGTGTATTCCACAGCTGTTTTAAACTACCAACATTAAATTAATTTGATACTGCAGTTCGACTTTTGATTACTGTGAAATTTAATTGTAAATTGGTAGACTATTAAAACTACTTTTGATCTCAGTAATAACCCACAGAAGTGCGTATGACTGTATAAATAATCTTCAAAGAGCATTGCATAAAACCTAATGAGGGACTGAGTACTTAATGAAGCTCTAGCTTGGAAATTGCATTGGTCTGGAAGCGACGAACTGCTGATTTAGCTTTCAGCCGTTTTACATCAGAGCGAAGGACAGGAATTAATATAGTTTCATTAGCATAAATTAAAGTGTTATTATGTATGCAACGGACATATTCCTGTTTACAACTTGCAGTCTTATGAAGGTGTCTGCTTTCTAATCCTACGTAACTAGACTTTCTTTTGCTTCTTCCCGGCTGAGGTACGTGCAACATCATGGAATGAAGGGCCTTATGTTCAACATAAAGTAACGCACGTGTCGTTCCCCGCCTGGGTAAAACAGGGTGCAAATATGTATATGTTACAGGGTTGTTGGTAGATAGATGCGTACCATGTAATCGTATTTTGTTTATAAATCCATGTCCAGAAACTTTGTTTACGCGCCAGAGTCTCCGAAACAGGAAGGGAGATGATTAGGTAAATGAACCGTAGACTCCATGGCAAGCAGTACACGTCGCATTCATTAATTACGAGTTACCAATGGTATAGCATCAGATGGAATACAATGCAATGTTTCATCATACCTATATCCAACAGTATCGTTTATGATATTATTTTGTTTAGTAGTTTCATGGTTTACAGTATTCATTTGTGTGGAGATCGTCAACTGGGAATGAACAATAATGGCTTGTACGCAAATGCAGAGCACACCGAGAGGCTTGTCATCTACGGGAAAGTCCAAAGGAATGAAACAGAGGCTTGTCGGCTCTATCAACAACTTACCCCAACAGGCGTCATCTAGCCCATACCATGTTTCCAAGATTGAAGAGGAGTTTTAATGAAGGACCAGGGACTAGGAGCGGAGGGGACTTAGCACTACGACCTAATGAGATCTTTTGTACCTAAACCCCTAACGGGCGCCTCCGGGACGGAGGGGTGAGGTGAGTGGAGACAGAGGGCAGCCGGACCAGGAGGCACGACAGGGCAGAGGGTAGGGTCCCTGCATGTTCCAGATAGAAACTCCAGCTGGCGCAACCGGCTTCCCTCCCCCCCTGACGGCTTGCACATGCCACTGGTCGAGGCCTCGGAGACCGACCTCATTCCGGGGACGAAGTGTAACATAGAGCATCCTTTTCCCCTGCCATGCAACGCCGAGATACCCGCCAACACTTGCAAGACTAAAACAGTCAAGCAGATGAAAGTTGAAGTGAAATGGAGGGACAGGAAACTCGGGGATATAATTAGCTTTCCCAGCATTCGCCTAGCGACCGGAGGAAACCCCAAAAAATCCCATGAGTTAGGAAGTTACGCCCCGGTAATCGATTGGCCTGAGCCATTCCGCTCGGTGTTTTAATGAAACTCAGGATTTTGTGCCTATTCACAGGAACACGCTATTCAAACAAAACCTGATGCTTTTATCCATTTTACAATAATGGCGATGAATATGGCTTGGTTTCAGATTACCCTACCCAAACTAAGTTATAAACAGGTAGGCATATCACAAGTCTGTTTGTGTTGCTAAGGAACTCAACGCGGGGAAAGAGAAACAGAATCACTCACTTGACAATACAAAGTAAACTTCAACCTGGAAGAAACTCGGCATATCAGAGGGATTGTTTCTTGAATGGCGGATGCTTCTAAAAGGAGTTATGCAATCTAAATTGATTGCTTTAACGAGTGCCAAGTTTTTCCTGGTTGTTTTTCATGCCTTTTGTGTTTAATCAGTCTTACAACATTCAATAAACGAACGATTCCTCACCAACTACTTACAAGGAATTCAAAGCATTTCATTCGTCAGCACAATATCTCATTACGATGTGTTAAACATTCTTATTACAGGCAATTTTGTGGCAAGGAAAAAATAATTTTTTTTGGATGAAAATTTGCATCTTTATAGATGCTCGACTTCAATACGTGGTTTGATATTCATCCTACTTTTCCCTTTGGAGTTAGGCATAGACACATACACGCCTTTTCTATATTCATTTTTCTCAGTTTATGAACCTTTAAAGCCTGTAGATATTTTCGATGAAATAACGATGTCGTCTTTTTGAGTGTATTTGAACGAGCTAAAATTTAGCTTTTAAAAATAATATTGAATTTTAAACAATCTTGGATTCCATAAAATGAAAGAAAATATGTAATGTTATTTTATTCTTTGCCGATAACAGTAAAGCAATATTATCGGGATGGATTTGTCTTTTACTTCCCTTTCTTGTTCTTTTCTTTTAATGTTGTTTCTGGCCTTCCTATTAAAACAATGTACAAATTTGTTAATGTGTCACTTAGGATATTTCATTTGCATAGCTGCTTAACATTACACTAACTTTACATAGCAGACAATCAGCAAGCATCTAGAGTAATTAATGTATTTCCTTCGGGCGACATAACATCATGGCTATTGGGAGTGAATATTCTTTTCCTCAACTCACTGCTTTTGGAATTCTCCTTCAGTGAGTTTTTATTTTCTAATCTTTGTAAATTTAGCTCCCTACAAGCGGAAATATAATAATGCGTGACGAATATAACAACAAATAAAGCCGAGCGGGATGACTCAGGCGACAACGTCTGTGGGCCGCATTCGGGAGGTTCTCGGGCTCGATTCCCGGTGGCCCCCACTCTGACTATGGGGTTCTTCGTGATTTTCCTCTGGGTCGCCTAGACGAATGCTGAGGTGGTGTATTCTACCAAGATGCGCTTTGGAAAGATTTCTCTCCGCCAACGATAGGGCGCGTTGGCCTATCTGCAAGGGCAACTTCGTGGACCTCTCCCGGGACTCCCGTCTACTGGCCGAGTGCGGGTGTTTCGTACTGGAAATGATAGGGACTTCCGTTCTAATCAGCAATCCCGTCTGCCTGCGGACCTGCAACCTCCGGCGGCTCCTTCACTTCATCTCTACCTCCGGAGGTGTAGCTACAACAGACCTAGTTGGCCACAGTGGCAAGGTGTCCCGCTCCCCATTCAAGCTACCTTAATTCGGCTATTATTTTTTCTTTCTTTTTAATACTTCTGAGAGGTCTTGTCTGTACACACAAGGTTTCATCAGCTTTCCCCCCCTTTCAGATTTTCATTTGTAGAATTAAAATCTGAATCACAAATTAAAATAGAGCATAATTTAAGTAAGAAAATGAATTAATTATAAAATCCTTGAAGCATGTTAGAGAGTCACTTTAAAAGTTTGGGCAATTATTGTGATTCGGGAAATCTAATATTTTCCACAATTGTGCAATATTTTTAAGAGAACTCAAATTAACTTTTGAGAACGTTAATACAAACTGCCAGAAAACTTCCGCTAGAATTTAAAGTGGCAATTATATTATAGGCATGATCCATCAGAAAAATGAGTATTTCGTAAAAGTAAAGTCATGTGCTCATCAGCCATTAAAAAGGCTACGAAATAGACGCATAAACTTTTATGTATGCTATAAATCTGTTTGGGTATTGCCATCAAATATAGCTTCTGAACCAACCACAAAAACTACACAACGTTATTACGGTTATATTCTCTCGCCCTGGTCGTAAACACGTGGTATAACGGTATCAATACTAGGTCAATTGACAACTTGGCTTTATTAAGTATAATTTTGTAAATACTTCAGCAACGATTAAATATTGGAACAAACGCAAAGAAAACTTGGACTCCATTTAGTTTTTATGAATCGGCATCAAAATCCTAGTTACACATACATTTCATTATTTATATATCCTGATCAGAAATATCGTTTTGTTAAAATTAGAAAATTAAATAACAATAGTTGGAGTCCGTAAATATAAAAATTAGTTTATTCGAATCGCTAAAGCGGTAAAATCTGAATCACGCACTCCAGAGGTGTCGGGTTTAAATCCCTTGTACAGTAAACTTCAGAACAAACATGAAAAAATGGAGTTTTTTCATGATTTTCCTGTCATAAGGCAAATATAGAATTGAATATATAAATGAATTCACCAAAGTTCACTCAAAGAATAAAACAAATAGAAGTAAACTTACGGTACAGGGTGATTAAGCATGCAACTCCAATCGATATCGTCCTCCGTGGTGTAGTGGTTACCATACTAGTCTCCAATTCCTAAGATCGCGGGTTCAAAGCCAGCGGAGAGTGATACATTTTTTCGGGCGTAAAAATCTTTAGTATGGCTTCCTTTGGAAGGGAAGTAAAGCCGGTGGTCCCATGTCGTAGATTTACAGTAGGTAAAAGAACCTCAAACCTGATAAAGAGACCTCTGAGAAAAATTAAGGATCTTGCACGCCCAATATAGAATGGGACGCTAAGGACCTCAGCAGGTAAAGAATGTGTATAAATAAAATTCAATCTTTTAACTTCAATCGATCGGAAGGTGATGGATTTTTTCGGGCGTAAAATCCTTAGTATGGCTTGCTTCGGAAGGGAAGTAAAGCTGGTAGTCCAGTGCTGTAGATTTACGGCACATAAAATAACCTCAAGCCTGATAAAGCGGCCGCTGAGCAAAACTACCCGGTCTTTCACGCCCAGTATAGAATGGGACGCTAAGGACCACAGTAGTTAAAGAGCGTAATCACATTGGTTAGGTAAAGTAGTAACCCACAGAAAAACAGCTCCAGGATTTCAAAAGTATCCTTCTGATTAAATCATTGTACACACGAAGATGACTAATTATTATTAGCAAGTTTATAAAGTGTATAATACGGAAAGCTGACTACGTAGGTAAGGCCATCTGTCTGGTGCACACAGATAACAAAGAGCCTCTCATCAAGCATGTAAAGATTGCCTAATGGTGGCTGTAGCAAAGGCGAAGTCAGAAGAGCATGTTACAAGATGCGAATTATACCACCTCCGTGATGTGGAAGTAACGCGTCTGCTTTGCATATGAGTTCTGAGTTGAAATTTCGTTTGGAGCCAGATGCTGGGTAAGGTTTTTTTCCCCTTCTCAAAAGGCGCATATTGTATGACATTAAACTCTATGGACTTCGGGTTCATTTGAACACCACTTCATCCATTTATTCATTCACAATCCAATGTGACCTATCTGGTTTAAAAAGCGTTAAAAAAAGTAAAAGGAGAAAAAAGCAAACACAACGAGTTCTACTGGACAGGCATGCAACTGCGAATTGTTTGGTTCAAAGTTGAACTGGTATTTCATCCCGCTAGCTACCTTTTACATTAGTGAATTGTCCCATGTTACGAAACAATAACAGGACGGGTTATTCATGCTATGGTCATTAACACCCCTGGCTCACAGAAAAACCGCTGCGATGTAACCTCGCTGTAAAACCTACATTAAATGATCAAATAAAATGTGGAGAGAGAGAGAGGGGGAGAGGGAGAGAAAACTATTCCTCAGGTGTTACGGTACAGTAAATCAATAACTGACATGACAAGTACAGCAACTAATAAATAATGCGCAATTTATTGTACAATATAACTCTAAGGACTAACAGGTTTACGCAAAACGCTCACTAGATAAACACTGGGGAAGAACTGACTATGTACAAACTGGGCGAGATGGCTCCGCGGTAACGTGTGAGGTTTGCATTCGGGAGGTACCAGGTTCGATTCCTGTCGACCATCTGCTCTGGTCTTGGATTTTCCGTGATTTTTCCTGGTCAATAGGCCTGATCCTAGAGTGGTTTCTCATCTATCACAATTCTCTTTCCATAATTTCCCTTTCATTCCGTTTCCTTATCATCTTTGAGGTGTGCTTTTAGGTTTCATGGCTTGTGACGGTGCCGGGTAGATGACAGTGATGCTTTCTCAAAGGAAAGAGTACTCCCTGTGAAAACTAGAGGGCTGTTTGGTCGATGAATCGTTCATTGCCCTCTCTAGGCAGCTCCAACAGTTGGACGGGTCTTCGAGCCTGGATGTGTTAGGGACTTCCGCGCGTCTGTACGGTCTGTCTACCTGCGGCATGTAGTCCCCTGTAATTCCTTCAGTTCCTCCTGAGGAGTGGAGCCACAATAGATCTATGTAGGTCGCAGTGCGCGCGATGTTCCCCTCCGTTATACATAGCCTATATCTATACTACGCATTAAGAGTTAAACCAATCTGAATCACAAAATATGTGAAACAGTCATGCGATTTTTTCTATGCATTACCATGTGTTTTCCTACCTATTCTACGAACATTTAAAATGAGAAGCCTAGAAGTATTCCAGATTTCCCTTACCCATTACAAACTTTCGCCAGACGTAGTTTCAAATGGCGATACTAGGGTAGCATAGTGCATTATTGTAACCTAAAATAACAATCAAATTTTGGAAAGCAGCTCGATAAATATGCTAACCATGAATGAATTTTGAACGGCTTCATGGAAAATAGTAGATAGCCGCTTAAGGAATTACACCACTTGACTGAAAATGTCATCATAAGTTTGTGTTACGCACACATAAAATGCTTTTAAATCTTTAAATATATATCGTTTTCAAGTTAACAAGTTGCAAAAACGAAAAAAAAAAATTGTTATATCATTATATCTTAACACTATATATCTTTATTACAATTGGATAAATGATATATTATTTATCCAATTATAGGTCACAAAAGTTTTATAAAGTATTTTGCTAGTGTTACTACAATAAATAATCATTTTTAATCATTATCATTGTAATTTTATATAGTTTTGTATTTCATTTTCGCTTTAAAATAAATAACTCCATAAACCATCACAACAGAGAACGTTTATATGACAGTTTTAATTATTTGGCTTTTCGCAAGGTGACTGACAAATCTCAAAGAAATTGGATGATAATCCATGGAGCAAATCAAAATCGTTAGTTTTGGAAAAAATCAAGACAAAGAAAAGCTTTTCCATTTAAAGGATTGTTTAGCATACCCCTTATAAAGTGTTGCCTTACCCTTTAAGAGACAGTATATCTAAATTCATTCATTCATTAGAATATGGGACCATTCATTGAAAATCTTCGCCTTGTGTCCCTAAAGTAAAATTTGACAGTTATCCACGTTTTCGCTTTTGAAATATATTGGCTGACTGACTGACCTTTTAAGTAAGCGTACTACGTTGTGTTTATTCCGTTTCAATTTTCCATAACTGAAATATCATTAGCGATAGATAACATATAATTACAGCGAAAGCGTAACTTGTTAAAATTATAATGCAGTCAGTGTGCATTTTGTAGCAATATCCGCTTCCAGATATTCTCTGTTGTTCGTTTGAATTTTTAAATATATTAAACAACAAAATTTTGAAACGTTAACTGCCCGTTTAGTGATTCTTATCAACTACAAGTTGATGTTGCATACAAAGAGTATGTAATAAGGCATATCGACTTTCCTTTTTACAGTCTACTCCGCTGCAGACACCTCTACATGTCTGTGCAGCTTTAAAAGGACTTTTATTGAAAGTATATCTTCCGACCGTTTATCATGATTAAGGAGAAATAAATATAAACATACGATTTTGTACTAGTCGCCACGATATGACTGCCTTTGGTTGGAAGAGAAACTAAACAGTTGCAGAACAAGTGGGCGGGATATAGGAAGGCCAGTCAGATAAAAACAACATCCGCAGATTCGAGTTGCATTTACTAGTGAGACTGAGGCCTGCAAATTTATTACTGTTTTCGTTGGGTAACTGTACATTTCCCTATCGCCTTGTCCCTCACTCCTCTCTGATCCTTAACCTAGATGAAGTTACGAAAGTCAACAAATGCATGGCACTCTCCTCCAGACTCACTCAGAGCATGGCTGACTAGCATGAATAGCTTGTACAGCAGCCATGAAAAAATAATTGAAAATTAGTTGAGAATATGTATTTGCTACATACAAATTATCTTATGTTATCATTATATCTTTCTTTCATTTTATATGTGAAATCTTCTTAGGAAATGGTCGCCACGTTTATATATATATATATATATATATATATATTATATCTGATGTTGAGATACCCTATTCTTTATTCTCGATATCCACATCAGTCCATTTCAATGCAAATATTATGGATTATATATTCAAAAACATACAGTAAACACGGTTCATATTTATGAAAGCTGAAAATATTCATGAACGGGTTATTTGTTGTGGTAATGAAAACAGATATGAAACAACTGAGACACAATTTCATGCAAACCTCACCCGTTTCTGAGCAAAACCTCGATATTATCCCCTTGCAAATTCTGTTTACAGCAATGTTGCCGGAAGTTCAATTGTTTCCTGAGCTAGCCAATATTATTTTGGAAACAAGCGGAAATAGAGACGCAAAGAGAAATGTCGTAATTTTACAATTTCCTCTTCAGTAAATGGGTTTTGTATGGTTATATTGAATTATAACATCCAGGCATAACACTCTGCATTTATTAATTTTGAATCGAGAGATAAACATAAAACTTCTCTGCTTTGTATTTCATTGAATCGTTAGTATTTCAATTGCATGATGTGCTTGTGGATTGCTATAGAAATACTACAGATCTTTCAGTGCCATGAACTTTGTTTAAGAGTACTCCTTACTTTTGGAGTCTAAAGAGAAAAGCTAATTAACCCATGCTCTTAAAAACTCTTGCAGCTTCTGAAAAAAAGGATTTCATTTCAAACTCTTCGACCTGCTACACTTGAGGGGGTCTTCTTATATCCTCTTCTAGGAATAATACACATTTTAACTCAAGTTTCAGTAAATGTGCATGTACAATACTGGCTTTCATTGCTCCACTAGTAACCTAAAGATATCTCTAATAATTTACCTGTGATATAAAAGGACGTGTATCAGTCGAAAAATATTGGGAATCACCGTGGAATTGCTCCATTACGTCCATAAGTGCTACAAGTTTTCTAAGAATGTTTTGGGACATGAAACATTTAACAGTTGTTCCTGATGTACGAGGGCTGATCAATAAAGACTGAGACTGATTTTTTTTCACAGTATTTATTACTCCATTTCAATGTTGACATGATCTTTTTCAAAGTAGTCCCCTCCTACTTGAATGCACTTTTTATAGCGTCTCTGCCAGTCCTCGAACACATGGTGCAGGCCATTCTTTGTCAGGTCTTTGAGAATCGCCTCACTTTTCCTCAGCACGCTTCAGTGCTCTCAAATCGAATGCTCCGGAGCTTTGCCTTTAGTGATGGGAATAAAAAAGAAATCACAAGGGGCAAAATTGGGGTTATAAGGCGGATGCAGTACGCAGGTGATGTTGAATTCCTGGATTTGATTTGCGACGTGAGGCTATGCGTTGTTGTGATGAAGTCGCCACCCATTCTGATGAAGTTCTGGATGTTTCCTTGCAATGTGCTTCCTCAGTGTAGCCAATACTGGCGTGTAGTACGCTGCTGTAACAGTAGTGTGAGGAAGAACAACAATCACAGCAGCTGTGTTGATGTTGACTTCAGTCATAGCAGAAGCCGAAGCACCAGGCCCAGCTTGCTTAGCACAGAGGACTCGCCCTACTTTGAAGTCCTTGAACCACCTAAACACTGTTGCACGAGATAGTGCATCTTCACCGTATGCTTGCTTCAGCTTTTCCAAAGTTTCAGAGGCTGTATGATTTAAACGAAAACAAAATTTTATTGCTCCTCTCGTGTCGAGTGGTATGCGAAATTCAAGTAGGGTCAACAATATACAGCATTGCTACCAACCTACCGATACAAGAGTGCTGCCTTCTATGGACATTATACATGAAACCCCGCTCTTTTCAAATATTCATGTTAGAGACAGGAAACTCTCAAGAAAGCTACAGGAAAAAATCAGTCTCAGTCTTTATTGATCAGCCCTCGTACATCTCTCTGATACTCTTTGTCCATAAAGTCCAAATTATGATAAACACAGCTGCTATTTTTAGGTTGGTATTACTCAATAGTGACAGGTACTATACACAAAATCCAACTGTTTTCTATGAATTATGCCATGCAGTAGCACGAGCTAGTGAACCTTTCACAGCTTCTTCCTGATCTCATCTTGTGTGTTTCGTGCATTAAAAGTTTTAAAATACCTAAATATTAAATATAGAGTATAATGTTTCAGAAAATATATAAGCATTTTCTTTAAGAAGTAAGATCTTTTAATCAAGACTTTTAAGACCGCTTTTTGTCTGCTGTGTTTGTAAATTACTTTTTATCTATTCACAAGTCATCCAGCGTTCGTGAACCCTGTTCAAGGAACCTGAAATTGGTGTTAGTGCTACAAGTGAGAATTTTTTGTTATAAAACAGGCATCTTCTGCAGCAGAACCGCAGGGGTGGTCTTTCTTCTTCCTTGTTTTCATCACAAGGCTATACATTCTAACACACAGTGCTGCATACCGTCGACATACAGTGTTGAAAGTAAAATAAATATGTGTCAAGGCCAGGCTGTGATGATTGCTAACGACCTCTTTCTTTCTGCCACCCTTCATCTCTTTCAAATTGGAAGCCGAGTGACGAAACAAATAAAAAGGAAAAGCTTTGGTCAACAAGGTTTGGCTTGTTTGTTACCATCTTACACAACTTAAACTTTGGAGTTCTTCCAGAAAGAGCTACAGGTGTCATATTTCCTTAAAGTAGTAGATCAATGAATTCAAAATAATATATGCTATGAAATATAGAGAGCGTCTACTAGAGAGAGAGGGAGAGAGACAGAGTTAATTAAGCTATGTAATTATTCGAAAAGCTCTTCCGTAGTATAAACAGTATCCGAGTTATTCGTTGTTACTGCTTTTAAACTTTCCCTGCTTTAACTGTGATGCGGCACCTTATAAATCGCGCGTTCTTTGTTTTTTGCTCGCAAGCGCCCATTAGTAACAACATTGACTTGTAAACGGCTGTCTTTTTTCATATCTTGTATGTAATTAACTACATAGAGCATAATTCAAAAACATTTTCAAGGAACTTATTATTTATAGTGATTAACGTAAGATAGATGGGAAATCGCTTTTCATATGAACAGTATAACTTAAGGTCACTTGTGAAATGGCACATTGTGCGGAAAGTCGTGAGAATACACCATATCAGAGCGAGCGGAATGGTTCAGGTGGCAACGTCTGTGGCTCGTATTTGGGAGGTCCCGGGTTCGATTCCCGCCCACTGTGATCATGAGGTGATTTTCCCCTGGTCGTCGAGGCGAATGCCGAGGTTGTGTATCTACCACGATTTCTCCTTTCCAGTTTCCTCTTATTTTATCTCTCCTTTTCTCGTTTTAGCGGCGTCTTTGTATCCTGTGGTGCTGGCGGCGTCGGGCAGATGGTGCAGATGCTTTCGCAGGAAACATTTCTCTTCATGAACGCTAAGGTGGGTTGTCCGGCCCGTTAGGATCGCTTCGTCGGGATTCTTCGCCTCTACTGGTGCGCGGGTGTTTAAACTCTAAATATTAAGGACTTCTGCACTTCTCTGTGAGCCTGTCTGCCTGCGGACCGTAGACTTCCTACGGCTCCTTCACCTCATCCCTGCTTTCCGGGGGGTGTAGCCACAATAGTTCAAGCTGGTCGCAATGGCAAGACGTCCCCCTCCAATACACACATCCTACATCCTAAACCATATCCGAATTTCTCATAAGGTTACGGAAAATCTACGTTTTATAGCAACCCAATTTAGAATGTGAAGTAGATTGTTTGTTAGCCCCACGTTTGGGTTACAATTTGAAGTGGAATATTTGTTGGTAGTTGGAAGATGCTTCATGTTTATATGCACCACGTATGGAAGCCAATTTGTCGCGGTCACTTCGTGTTATCTTTTGCTGGGCGCCTGTTATTGTATTACTACTTTGAATGTTGGGTTCATTGTCCTCCGGCTAGCTATTATTTCTCGGTCGAGCAAATCTCTTAAACAGGGTGTGTAAACGGAAAGGATTTGTTACTCAAAGATAACACTGATAAAAGAATTTGTTTTTACACTTTTATTACCGTCACAATTAGTTAATTTCACATACTGACTCTTGATACACGCCAGACTGAAACTGTTATATTTTCTAATATCACTATAATCACTTATTTACTGCACATTATTAATTCGCGTGTTTCACATTTATAACAAACTTTAAGACGCGAGAGATTCTGTAGAATTGCGTAACGTGTACTTTAAGTATGCTTCCGTTGAACTACGCGACGTATAACTCACGAATACTTATGTTGAACTGATCGACGTATTACACGCGAATGCTTCTGTTGGACTGACGAAATCTGCCTCTGACTTTAGCTTTTTATACTCTCAAACCCCGATATGCCTAAAGATTATAATCGAGCTGCTATTGGTTAATAAAGCGCGCCAACATTAGCGTCTATTTTTTATATCCAATCAAAATTACGAACACAAATGCTCTAGGGAAAATATTCCCGCTATTTCTAAGAAAAGCGCGCCAATCTGACGTCATTTGTTTGTCTCTTCTAATTAATATTCAACTCACCCCCTCGCTCATTGTTATCCGCTCTTATTGTCAGTTTCAGTGAGGTCGTGTAAACTTATTTCCTAACAATGCATATAATTAACAAACATCTCAAATCAATGTCATAGAATAATGCTTATTTACACTACAATCACTCTGGCATTTACATTATTGTGATACAAATTACTTCTACAAATGTTATTAGAGAAAACATTAATATATTGAAGGAGTTCATGTCAGTTCGTTATGTAGCAAAACGCAGAATATTTTATTTATTATTTTAGGAGTAACACAGCTACAGGTAACGATAACTATCTGCTGGAAGTAATTAGCATAGAAAGTACCTTTAATTACTTCCAGATTTGCTTAATACATTTCAATATTTGAATTAAATCGTTTGTATTTGCTGTGGTAAAGGGATGTTAACTAATCTTTTGTAGTCTTTCCTGAAGGGAAAATCCCTATTTTTGAGATTCAATATATGAAGATTATACATTATGATCGTACATTTCATGCTTATCCGAATGGCATTTGCTTGTCGTTAATAGTAGTTAACTGTTTAATTTTAATCTTAGGTTTTGTCTTCTCTTTTTTATTATACTTAAATTTGTATATTTAATGTATATGCAGCTAATGTAATTGGAACATTCCTCTGTTGTAGCACAAATAAATAAATAAATAAATGTTATTAGAGAAAACATTAGTAGGGTAGAAATGAGAGTTCTAAAACAATAAGCCCCGCCCCCTCCCTCCCCCACCCCCACCCCCCGCTGTGCCTTGGTAGTTTTAGTTGCAGCTGCGGTCGTAAATCATGTTGAGTACAATGGAGGCTTGACAGTTAAGCAATTAAGGCTGTCAATCAACTGTCAAAATGAACAAAGGGGTCATAAATTTAAGGTTCTGTAACAAAGGCGAGATGTTTTTCCTACCCATTCCACATCCGACCACTTCTGCACCTGGTCAGTTACCCACCCCCACTTCCATTGTGTGTCGAACACGTGGCATACTCGTTCCACTAGCTTTTAACAAAAGAACAATGCTTAACCTTCAGCTGTCAAAATGAACAAAGCCCATGATGAATTAGGGTTGTAACAAAGCCTGACTCTTTCCATTGTGTAAGGGATTCTATTGTGTGTGCCTTTCTATTGTCCTTGGCAAGGCTAGTTTAGAAAGACACCTGCAGTGTTCCCATCCCAATAACAAAGCCTGACCCTTTCCATTGTGTAAGAGATTCTATTGTGTGTGCCTTTCTATTGTCCTTGGCAAGCATTCTTTAGAAAGACTACCTGCAGCGTTCCCATCCCAATAACAAAGCCTGACCCTTTCCATTGTGTAAGAGATTCTATTGTCCTTGGCAAGGCTAGTTTAGAAAGACACCTGCAGCGTTCCCATTGTTTGGCCACCTGCTAGTTTAACAAAAGAATTCGAGGGTTGCTTTATACTCGTCCTGTCCTTGTTTGTGTGAAAGAGAGAGAAACTTGTTTACCAACTCTGCGTGACGTCATACTTTAGAAAGACACCTGCAGCGTTCCCACACTCCAATAACAAAGCCTGACCCTTTCCATTGTGTAAGAGATTCTATTGTGTGTGCCTTTCTATTGTCCTTGGCAAGGCTAGTTTAGAAAGACAATTGCTCCATAACAAAGCCTGACCCTTTCCATTGTTTGGCCACCTGATAGTTTAACAAAAGAATTCGAGGGCTGCTTTATACTCGTCCTCTCCTTGTTTGTGTGAAAGAGAGAGAAACTTGTTTACCAACTCTGCGTGACGTCATAGTCGGCCATCATGATTTTGCCTGAGGGAGTTCTCTCCGATGTTTTACGATCTCCTACGAATATACCCGAGCATAGTTAACAAGCATTCTGTTTCAGCCAACGACTCCGAAAAAGCGCCTAATATCCATTACATTACGTGCATTAAACCTCTGAGTGATATCCATAGATCGGTGTTCGATTCTTACTGTAATCAAAAGTTTATTGCTAATGAGAAATTAATGATTGATATTATTATATCATTACCCTAATTAATAAAAAGGCGTTCAGAGAATTCTAGCTCGAGTCTTACCAAGTGAAACTCTAACGCGTAATAACTATTAAACTATGCAAGGTCAGATTTAAAAATGTATTTATCAAATATAATTTTTTTATACATCATTACCCTAATTAATGAAAGACCGTTCAGAGGACCCTAGTTCGAATCTTACGCAGCGAAACTCTAATGCTTAATAAATATTAAACTATGCAAGGTCAGATTTAAAAATGTATTTATCAAATATAATTTAATTTTTATATATCATTACAATAATTAATAAAAAGGCTGTTCAGAGGGTCCTAGATCGAATCTGCGAAACTCTAATGCTCAATAACTATTAAACTATGCATGGATAGATTAAAATGTATTTAACGAATATAATTTAATTAATGAAACGGTGTTCAGAGGGTTCTAGATCGAATCTGCGAAACTCTAATGCTTAATAAATATTAAACTATGTGAGTATTGGGCGGTCAGATTAAAACATGTTTAACAAATATAATTTAATTTATACAACATTACAATGTTTAACGATCTGTATTGTTAGGAACCAGAGGCCCCTAGTTCGAATCCAACCCTGTGAAACGCTATAATAACTATTAAGTTATTGAAGCAGCGGGCGGTCGGATTAAAATTGCATTTAACAACTATAATTATTTATATTAAACCCTGATGCATACTTAGATATCCCGAAGCCTAGACAACATTCTTTCTTCTTCTCCTCTCTTTTTCTTTCTATCTATCTCTTTCTTTCTCCACGACTTGTACACATTCAGGCGTTCACATATACACGAGCACTTGTACACACATCAGCAAACATACACTGGTGCACGCATGCAAGCACACACACACACACGCACATACATACACCAGCACACACACATGCACATACATACAACAGTACACACACACACACGCACATATACCAGTACACACACGCATTCACGCACCTCATGCGTATACATACATACACCAGTGCTCTTACACTCACACAATCACGCACCTCATGCGTATACATACATACACCAGTGCTCTTACACTCACACATACATATACATGCACAAACACACACACACACGTGCAAGCACATATGCCTGTTCACTTACACCCAACAGCAGCAACCCACACACGCACACACCAACTCACGCGCATGTCCTGAATGAAAAGAGACAAAATGATGCAATAAAAACTAATTATAGCTCGGGATGCAAGGCTCCATTTACGATTGCTCGAAACCGGCCTTCTAATAACTCCAAACTTTTATGCCATTAGCTCGTATCTTGTGCATGTATATTAGAGCCCAGGTGCCATGGGTTCGATCCTTAACTTTAAAATCTCAATTATCTCGGAAACTAATAGTGATAGAGGAGCGGGTCAAAGCACGATTGTTAGCTCCTATGATGGGCAATTAATGCCTTATATAATTTCCAATCAGTGTCCCTAGCTCGAATCCCGATCTTTCCGTGACTTCCTTAATTTTCCACTGTGTTCTAGAATATATCACTTAGATCAATGTTGCAACTGCATACAGGTCTTTTAAACACAAGCTAATATTATAAATAATTTTGTTTCTGGCGTTCTGAGTTCGAATACCGATTCAATGAAGTTTACTTATAAATTTAATAACAGTAAATAATTAAGACAAAGGTACCAAATAAACCTATTACGTTTATGTCATCAGATAATATCTTGCGGGTGTATATTAGAGTACCTGACGTCCAGGGTTCGATCCTTAAGTTTAAATCACAATTATCGCAGAAACTAGCAGAGATAGAGCTGTAGACGAAAGCATGTTTGATAGCTCATACAATGAACAATTAATGCTGTATATAATTTTCAATCAGTTGCCCCTAGTTCGAATCCCGATCTTTCAATGACTTCTCTGATTTTCCTCTGTACTCTGGAATACATCACTTAGATTGATGCTTTAACTGCATGCAGCTTTGTGTAAAGACGTTATGGATGTACTCTGTGTGAGAGAGAGCGAGAGAGGGAGAGAGAGAGCGAGAGAGGGAGAGGAAGTGAAACAAGCAGGGATAGAAGTGCTGAGGGCCTCTGCGCATGCGTAGCAAGAGATGATGCCATTGGCTGCAATAATCACGTGACGTGTAAGCATCACAGCCATGATGACGTGCAGGCATCGCCTGGAGGGGGTTTAGATCCCTATATAAACAGACATCTGTCCCATGTTAGAACTGTTGTGTACTTATTAACTTTACATTCAAGTTTTAAAGAGCTTTAAAAGCAACGTGAGCTGCAGGCCGTCTACACATTCAGCACATATCAAAACGGGGGGCAATGCAAGGTGAGTTTTAAATAACTATACAAAATCACTGTTGGCTTTTACAATACATTTAATTTTATTTAAACGTTACAGTACATGAAAGACGATTCGTTACAAAGAGCATCATATTTTCTAATCTGTGCTTTACATTAACATGGATTTCACTGCATACTCTTCTTCAGTTCACATGATTTTCGCCACACATTCTTCTTACATAAACATTCATACGACTTTCCCCTCATTCTTTGTTTCACTATACACTCACATGATTTCCTCTACTCATTCTTTGTTCCACCTACAGGTTCATGCTCTGTTAACATTCACATGACTTTCTCAGCTCATTTCTCTATTAACATTCACATGATTTTCGCCACACCTTCTTCTTACATAAACATTCATACGACTTTACCCTCATTCTTTGTTTCACTATACACTCACATGATTTCCTCTACTCATTCTTTGTTCCCCTGCAGGTTCATGCTTTGTTAACATTCACACGACGTTCTCAGCTCATTTCTCTATTGACATTCACATGATCTTCTCAACACATTCTTCTTACTTAAACATTCATACGATTTTCCCCCCTCATTCTTTGTTTCACTATGCATTCTTTGGTTCTCTGCTGGCTCATCTTCAATGAACATTCACATGATTTCTGTACTTATTCTTTATTTCTCTACACCTTCATAGGCTTACTTACAAAACATACACACCCTAGTCCTTCAACTTGAATAATGTAGTGAAAATAATAATTCATGACAATGTCTGTTACAGATTGTTTAGCTGATAGACTTAACAAGATGGTGGAAGAGCGTAGTTTTCTACCGACTCGTAGAGTTCAAGATCTCGAAATAGGTCTTAACTATGAGATAAAGTCCTTAAAGAGAGTTCAAACAAGATATGGTACCAGGATCGTATCTTCGCTGGAGGATTGTCAAGTGTTCTTGCCCGAGCGCTATAATTCGTTAACCGATCAAGAGATTGCAGAAATACCAGGGAGCGTATACCAACAGTATAATGGCATGGCAGAGACGGGGAAATTTAAGACATGTAAATTGTCTTTTTTACATGCAAAGAAGGTGCGTAGAAGTGTCAAACTTAAGTATTGAATGTTCTCCCATTTCACAATGAAAAATTCATAAATAAAACAACTGACTCATTGATATTACATATAAAGATACAAAAGATTCATATTATAGAAGTTTATAAAAAATTAACGAAATTACAATATCACATGCTTGAGTTTAATTATATCTAGCGCATTGAAATAACTCTAAATATCCGAATGTTTATACAAATCATTGTGCTTCTTTTACATGTGCCATATGCTTCATTTTACATGTATCATAACAAAAAATGTAATTCTTCCCAGGTTGCCTTTACTTGACCAAGATAGTTTTCTAATACTTTCATTGTGCAATGTTTCAGGGTGTGCAATAAGAGGAAGAAGAAGAAGAGGAATAGCCTGCTACCATGCAATGGATGCTGACGCTATTGGAGGGTAGAATACCTAAAAGAAACATTTCGGCAAGAAACGGGTGCTGAGACATCTACATCACCGAAACATATTAAGACAGGATCCTTATATAACATTACAGGGTATACAATGAAAAAATACGGTCAATTTTGTATACAATTCAATGCACGGCTGAGAGTTAGCTCGAACTAGTCTGCCTATATTCACTGAAATTAAGCATTGTGAGCAATAATTTAAGTGACTGTGAAAATACTTTAAGTAATGGTGAAATTTGTATCCTAAAAGACTTGAGTCCTGTATACATTAACAGCATTAAGACTGTTTGCCACGCTGGAATACAAATTATGAAAATAAAAAGACTTTCATTTAAATAATAAGGAAATTTGCATAACCTGCTGTTACAAGTGTAATGACATATACAGAAACAATGAGTCGGATGAGAAAGTGATGGAAATGTAAGATAAATAATAACAATAAAAGAATTAAGGTATGCTTTTACATAGTGTTTTTATTCATTAAAAATCCTTGCATTCCTAATGAAAAATAAATCATTACAATGATTATTTTAAGTTATGTCACAATGATCAAAAAGAGAACCGTCTTTAGATGCATTACTCGATCTTAAGTCAGAGCATCAAAAAAGACAAATCACGGCTTCTCCATTTTAGATGCGATGTCACTATTCAGGTAAATTCCTGTAACACAGCAGATTGAGTATGCAGATCTGTGGTCCTAAATGGGTGAAACAGAGTCTTATCCAGCTTAACAGTCTTGAGATCTCAGCATCAGAAAGTCGAATCACAAGCCTTCTCCACTCGATGAGTACAGGTTTAACAACAGCATTCTCTTCACCCTGAGACGGTGTAATGTATATAAATGTTCAACTTGACAAGGGATTCTAAACTCGTTGTTAGAGTCCAGAGCTGATGTATTATATGGTGAAAACACATGTTCCTCTTCTTAGTGATCTTGTCGTCGAATCTCGGTGTCATTGAAGATGTCCATTATTATAGGATTCTGAAGCCCAAAAACTGTAGGAACTGCTGATTGCGTGATGTTAACCTGATGAGCATCAAGGGCAGAGCATGATGTGTACGTCGAATCATTCCATTATTATATCCTCGACGTCGTTGACTTCTTCTAAAAACTGTAGGCATTATGCTTATATGCTTGTTTCTAAAGGCAATGATATTGCTGTTAGGCTCCCCTGTTTGCTCTATGAAGCGGATCTTTATGAACAACAGGTAAAATTTGATTTGATGGTTCCTGTGAAATACGTTATCCAGCCGTAACAGATGGGAAAACTGGTAGATGGAGTGTCCACTTTTACTATAGAGGAAGGAGACTGATGCAATACTGCGCTAAATTCGTATGATGCTCAACTTAAATATATTCAGTAGGAAATCAGATTCAGACAGCTGATTAGATGGAATAACTTTGTCACTGAAGGGCCACAGAACGTTCCTATAGAACAATCACTGGAAAAAATCAAGAGTGAAAGGACATTTTAATGACATTTTTATTATTATTATTATTATTATTATTCACTGATCTAATAAAGAAGACATTCGCATCCTAATATGAGGAATCTTTCTAACTCTTTCATGGTTTTGCAAATGCTAATCACGCTATAAAACCACCCAGCTTTAAATCCTGAATAATGTCGTTAATCGCATCGGAAAAGTCATTTTTATCAGGTGTATGAAGCGTCATGAGTACCCTTAGCATGTTTACCAAATCATTAGGATCGGTGTAGAGGCATAGCATCTCCTCTGTATTCGCTTTGGATATATCTTCTAATCTAGGTGAGTTGTCACTAGTATGCTTGCTTTCATTGGTGTGTTTATTCAGAGCTTGCTCATTCAAAGAAACTGCTCTCATTGCTTCATTAGTGGTAGCTCTTGATGTTATTACAGGGTCGCTTGAACTGGCTCCAAGCACGGTACATCTTGAATCCCGCTCTTCGGGACTTGAGAAGATTTCAGGATCTCGTTTGGGTGTTGTAGTCAATGCACAGCTGGCCATTGCTTTACAGCATCGTCTCCTATGTTGCTTAAGCCTTGAAATTGTCCTGTTTTTTAAAGTTCTATTACATATGCAGCACTTAACAAAGCGATTACTCCCCCCTTGGGAAACATACGAAAAATCAAGATTCTCGTAAATTGACTGTAATTGTCCGTCTTTGTGAGTGTTCATGCTCAAGCAGTATATATAAACTAGTCAATGTATAATGTAGATGTTGAATTCGTATACGATAACAAGAGACTGAGTTATTTTTTAACATTTATGTATTTATATATGTACTCAGGTTTTGATGCATATAAACAGCCATGTCCGAATTAGACTAAGCAAAATATTGTAGCATTTCCGCATAATAGTTGTAATTCCGTTAATTATAACTATCTCATTAAGCACAAACAGAATCAAGTAGCTAGAAACGGATTCATAGATGTAAGAGTACAAGTTTTCTTGATAGTTAGCACAGAGAATGCGAGAGTTAAGGGAGATACTGGTCATTTTCCCTTTGCAGGTCACCTTTTTTCCCTTTGCTGGCCACCTTTTCCCTTTGCTGGTCACGTTTTTCCCTTTGCTGGCCACATTTTTCCCTTTGCAGGTCACGTTTTTCCCTCTTCTGGTCCCATTTTTCCCTTTACTGGTCACCTTTTTCCCTTTGCTGGTCACCTTTTTCCCTTTCCTGGTCACCTTTTTCCCTTTGCTGGTCACCTTTTTCCCTTCCCTGGTCACGTTTTTCCCTTTGCTGGCCACATTTTTCCCTTTGCAGGTGACGTTTTTCCCTCTTCTGGTCACCTTTTTCCCCTTCCTGGTCACCTTTTTCCCTTTGCTGGTCACCTTTTTCCCTTTCCTGGTCACCTTTTTCCCTTTCCTGGTCACCTTTTTCCCTTTGCTGGTCACCTCTTTCCCTTTGCTGGTCACCTTTTTCCGTTTCGTGGTCACCTTTTTCCCTTTGCTGGTCACCTTTTTCCCTTCCCTGGTCACGTTTTTCCCTTTGTTGGTCACGTTCTTCCCTTTGCTGGTCACATTTTTCCCTTTCCTGGTCACCTTTTTCCCTTTGCTGGTCACCTTTTTCCCTTTGCTGGTCACCTTTTTCCCTTTCCTGGTCACCTTTTTCCCTTTCCTGGTCACCGTTTTCCCTTTCCTGGTCACCTTTTTCCCTTTGCTGGTCACCTTTTTCCCTTTGCTGGTCACCTTTTTCCCTTTCCTGGTCACCTTTTTCCCTTTCCTGGTCACCTTTTTCCCTTTGCTGGTCACCTTTTTCCCTTTCCTGGTCACCTTTTTTCCCTTTGCTGGTCACCTTTTTCCCATTGCTGGTCACCTTTTTCCCTTTGCTGGTCACCTTTTTCCCTTTGCTGGTCACCTTTTTCCCTTCCCTGGTCACCTTTTTCCCTTCCCTGGTCACCTTTTTCCCTTTGCTGGTCACCTTTTTCCCTTTCCTGGTCACCTTTTGCCTTTGCTGGTCACCTTTTTCCCTTTGCTGGTCACCTTTTTCCCTTTTGCTGGTCACCTTTTTCCCTTTGCTGGTCACCTTTTTCCCTTTGCTGGTCACGTTTTTCCCATTGCTGGTCACCTTTTTTCCCTTTGCTGGTAACATTTTTCCCTTTGCTGGTCACCTTTTCCCTGAATGGGTTACATGATGGGAACGTATATAACGTTGACATGAGCCAGTTTTCCTCTAAGTTCACTTCTAAAGTCGCTTTCAAAGTCTAACATATGAATAGGCTGTGAGCATTCTTGTTTCATCCTCTCTAGCTTGACAGCTAAAGTAAAATAAATTGCTCTTAATGTATATACGCTAATGAGAAAGTATAAAAGAACTATCCTGAATAAAAATCGATTAGTATAACGTGAGAGCTAAGGTGGTTAAGCTCGCAAGAGGTTTCGGTTTAATTAACTCTCTCACTAGCCTGCAATCATTGAAGTACATTTATCTGGTTACATAGGCTGAGGAACTGTGGTAAAGCTAGAGAAAAATTAAAGAGAGGAGACCCTGGAATCATTCCGTTAGACGATTCGTGTAATCTTAGCGGCATTGCCAACGCTCAGCATAAGGTCTCTGCTTCGAGAAACATTGCTGCCAAGATCTGACTGAAACGACTTGGAAAAGCGTGCAATCTGATGTTACATTAGGTGAAAAAGTTGGCAGCGTGACTAGTAACAGCAATTATGAAGGGAAAGGTAGCTCCAGGTGCAGTAACCATGAAGAAGAAACGAGGAGGATTTCTACCTCTCATACCAATTATTGCAGCTCTAGGCGCTGCTGCTGGAGGTGCAGCCCAAATTGCCTCAGCAGTAAATAAGAAAAAGGTAGCAGATAAACAACTTGCCGAAATGATGAGGCATAAGAGAGAAATTGAGAGAAACGTATCTGTTGGATGAGGGTCCAAAAAGAAGAAACGAGGAGGATTTCTACCGCTCATACCAATTATTGCAGCACTAGGAGCCGCCGCTGGAGGTGCATCACAAATTGCTACAGCTGTAAATACGAAAAAAGCTGCAGATAAACAACTTGCTGAAATGATGAGACGTAACAGAGAAATTGAAGGAAGAGGGAGAGGTTTTCGAGTGAAGAAGAATAAGGGAAGAAACACAGAAACGAAGAGGAGACAGAGCCTGAAAGGGAATTCAAAAAACTCTGGCAGAGGGCTATACTTGTCCCGGAAAAAACACTGAGTAACATAGACCTTGACTTGTATGCCCGACGTTTAAAGATTCCTCATATTAGGATGCGAATGTCTTCTTTATGAGATCAGTGAATAATAATAATAATAAAAATGTCATTAAAATGTCCTTTCACTCTTGATTTTTTCCAGTGATTGTTCTATAGGAACGTTCTGTGGCCCTTCAGTGACAAAGTTATTCCATCTAATCAGATGTCTGAATCTGATTTCCTAGTGAATATATTTAAGTTGAGCATCATACGAATTTAGCGCAGTATTGCATCAGTCTCCTTCCTCTATAATAAAAGTGGACTCCATCTACGAGTTTTCCCGTCTGTTACGGTTGGATAACGTATTTCACAGGAACCATCAAATCAAATTTTACCTGTTGTTCATAAAGATCCGCTTCATAGAGCAAACAGGGGAGCCTAACAGCAATATCATTGCCTTTAGAAACAAGTATATAAGCATAATATCTATAGTTTTTAGAAGACGTCAACGACGTCGAGGATATAATAATGTAATGATTCGACGTACACATCATGCTCTGCCCTTGATGCCCATCAGGTTAACATCACGCAATCAGCAGTTCCTACAGTTTTTGGGCTTCAGAATCCTATAATAATGGACATCTTCAATGACACCGAGATTCGACGACAAGATCACTAAGAAGAGGAACATGTGTTTTCACCATATAATACATCAGCTCTGGACTCTAACAACGAGTTTAGAATCCCTTGTCAAGTTGAACATTTATATACATTACACCGTCTCAGGGTGAAGAGAATGCTGTTGTTAAACCTGTACTCATCGAGTGGAGAAGGCTTGTGATTCGACTTTCTGATGCTGAGATCTCAAGACTGTTAAGCTGGATAAGACTCTGTTTCACCCATTTAGGACCACAGATCTGCATACTCAATCTGCTGTGTTACAGGAATTTACCTGAATAGTGACATCGCATCTAAAATGGAGAAGCCGTGATTTGTCTTTTTTGATGCTCTGACTTAAGATCGAGTAATGCATCTAAAGACGCTTCTCTTTTTGATCATTGTGACATAACTTAAAATAATCATTGTAATGATTTATTTTTCATTAGGAATGCAAGGATTTTTAATGAATAAAAACACTATGTAAAAGCATACCTTAATTCTTTTATTGTTATTATTTATCTTACATTTCCATCACTTTCTCATCCGACTCATTGTTTCTGTATATGTCATTACACTTGTAACAGCAGGTTATGCAAATTTCCTTATTATTTAAATGAAAGTCTTTTTATTTTCATAATTTGTATTCCAGCGTGGCAAACAGTCTTAATGCTGTTAATGTATACAGGACTCAAATCTTTTAGGATACAAATTTCACCATTACTTAAAGTATTTTCACAGTCACTTAAATTATTGCTCACAATGCTTAATTTCAGTGAATATAGGGAGACTAGTTCGAGCTAACTCTCAGCCGTGCATTGAATTGTATACAAAATTGACCGTATTTTTTCATTGTATACCCTGTAATGTTATATAAGGATCCTGTCTTAATATGTTTCGGTGATGTAGATGTCTCAGCACCCGTTTCTTGCCGAAATGTTTCTTTTAGGTATTCTACCCTCCAATAGCGTCAGCATCCATTGCATGGTAGCAGGCTATTCCTCTTCTTCTTCTTCCTCTTATTGCACACCCTGAAACATTGCACAATGAAAGTATTAGAAAACTATCTTGGTCAAGTAAAGGCAACCTGGGAAGAATTACATTTTTTGTTATGATACATGTAAAATGAAGCATATGGCACATGTAAAAGAAGCACAATGATTTGTATAAACATTCGGATATTTAGAGTTATTTCAATGCGCTAGATATAATTAAACTCAAGCATGTGATATTGTAATTTCGTTAATTTTTTATAAACTTCTATAATATGAATCTTTTGTATCTTTATATGTAATATCAATGAGTCAGTTGTTTTATTTATGAATTTTTCATTGTGAAATGGGAGAACATTCAATACTTAAGTTTGACACTTCTACGCACCTTCTTTGCATGTAAAAAAGACAATTTACATGTCTTAAATTTCCCCGTCTCTGCCATGCCATTATACTGTAGGTATACGCTCCCTGGTATTTCTGCAATCTCTTGATCGGTTAACGAATTATAGCGCTCGGGCAAGAACACTTGACAATCCTCCAGCGAAGATACGATCCTGGTACCATATCTTGTTTGAACTCTCTTTAAGGACTTTATCTCATAGTTAAGACCTATTTCGAGATCTTGAACTCTACGAGTCGGTAGGAAACTACGCTCTTCCACCATCTTGTTAAGTCTATCAGCTAAACAATCTGTAACAGACATTGTCATGAATTATTATTTTCACTACATTATTCAAGTTGAAGAACTAGGGTGTGTATGTTTTGTAAGTAAGCCTATGAAGGTGTAGAGAAATAAAGAATAAGTACAGAAATCATGTGAATGTTCATTGAAGATGAGCCAGCAGAGAACCAAAGAATGCATAGTGAAACAAAGAATGAGGGGGGAAAATCGTATGAATGTTTAAGTAAGAAGAATGTGTTGAGAAGATCATGTGAATGTCAATAGAGAAATGAGCTGTGAACGTCGTGTGAATGTTAACAAAGCATGAACCTGCAGGGGAACAAAGAATGAGTAGAGGAAATCATGTGAGTGTATAGTGAAACAAAGAATGAGGGTAAAGTCGTATGAATGTTTATGTAAGAAGAAGGTGTGGCGAAAATCATGTGAATGTTAATAGAGAAATGAGCTGAGAAAGTCATGTGAATGTTAACAGAGCATGAACCTGTAGGTGGAACAAAGAATGAGTAGAGGAAATCATGTGAGTGTATAGTGAAACAAAGAATGAGGGGAAAGTCGTATGAATGTTTATGTAAGAAGAATGTGTGGCGAAAATCATGTGAACTGAAGAAGAGTATGCAGTGAAATCCATGTGAATGTAAAGCACAGATTAGAAAATATGATGCTCTTTGTAACGAATCGTCTTTCATGTACTGTAACGTTTAAATAAAATTAAATGTATTGTAAAAGCCAACAGTGATTTTGTATAGTTATTTAAAACTCACCTTGCATTGCCCCCCGTTTTGATATGTGCTGAATGTGTAGACGGCCTGCAGCTCACGTTGCTTTTAAAGCTCTTTAAAACTTGAATGTAAAGTTAATAAGTACACAACAGTTCTAACATGGGACAGATGTCTGTTTATATAGGGATCTAAACCCCTTCCAGGCGATGCCTGCACGTCATCATGGCTGTGATGCTTACACGTCACGTGATTATTGCAGCCAATGGCATCATCTCTTGCTACGCATGCGCAGAGGCCCTCAGCACTTCTATCCCTGCTTGTTTCACTTCCTCTCCCTCTCTCGCTCTCTCTCACACAGAGTACATCCATAATGTCTTTACACAAAGCTGCATGCAGTTAAAGCATCAATCTAAGCGATGTATTCCAGAGTACAGAGGAAAATCAGAGAAGTCATTGAAAGATCGGGATTCGAACTAGGGGCAACTGATTGAAAATTATATACAGCATTAATTGTTCATTGTATGAGCTATCAAACATGCTTTCGTCTACAGCTCTATCTCTGCTAGTTTCTGCGATAATTGTGATTTAAACTTAAGGATCGAACCCTGGATTTCAGGTACTCTAATATACACCCGCAAGATATTATCTGATGACATAAACGTAATAGGTTTATTTGGGACCTTTGTCTTAATTATTTACTGTTATTAAATTTATAAGTAAACTTCATTGAATCGGTATTCGAACTCAGAACGCCAGAAACAAAATTATTTATAATATTACCTTGTGTTTAAAAAACCTGTATGCAGTTGCAACATTGATCTAAGTGATATATTCTAGAACACAGTGGAAAATTAAGGAAGTCACTGAAAGATCGGGATTCGAGCTAGGGACACTGATTGGAAATTATATAAGGCATTAATTGCCCATCATAGGAGCTAACAATCGTGCTTTGACCCGCTCCTCTATCACTGTTAGTTTCCGAGATAATTGAGATTTTAAAGTTAAGGATCGAACCCATGGCACCTGGGCTCTAATATACATGCACAAGAAACGAGCTAATGGCATAAAATTTTGGAGTTATTAGAAGGCCGGTTTCGAGCAATCGTAAATGGAGCCTTGCATCTCGAGCTATAATTAGTTTTTATTGCATCATTTTGTCTCTTTTCATTCAGGACATGCGCGTGAGTTGGTGTGTGCGTGTGTGGGTTGCTGCTGTTGGGTGTAAGTGAACAGGCATATGTGCTTGCACGTGTGTGTGTGTGTGTTTGTCCATGTATATGTATGTGTGAGTGTAAGAGCACTGGTGTATGTATGTATACGCATGAGGTGCGTGAATGTGTGAGTGTAAGAGCACTGTTGTATGTATGTATACGCATGAGGTGCGTGAATGCGTGTGTGTACTGGTGTATGTGCGTGTGTGTGTGTACTGTTGTATGTATGTGCATGTGTGTGTGTGCTGGTGTATGTATGTGCGTGTGTGTGTGTGTGTGTGTGCTTGCATGCGTGCACCAGTGTATGTTTGCTGATGTGTGTACAAGTGCTCGTGTATATGTGAACGCCTGAATGTGTACAAGTCGTGGAGAAAGAAAGAGATAGATAGAAAGAAAAAGAGAGGAGAAGAAGAAAGAATGTTGTCTAGGCTTCGGGATATCTAAGTATGCATCAGGGTTTAATATAAATAATTATAGTTGTTAAATGCAATTTTAATCCGACCGCCCGCTGCTTCAATAACTTAATAGTTATTATAGCGTTTCACAGGGTTGGATTCGAACTAGGGGCCTCTGGTTCCTAACAATACAGAACGTTAAACATTGTAATGTTGTATAAATTAAATTATATTTGTTAAACACGTTTTAATCTGACCGCCCAGTACTCACATAGTTTAATATTTATTAAGCATTAGAGTTTCGCAGATTCGATCTAGAACCCTCTGAACACCGTTTCATGAATTAAATTATATTCGTTAAATACATTTTAATCTATCCATGCATAGTTTAATAGTTATTGAGCATTAGAGTTTCGCAGATTCGATCTAGGACCCTCTGAACAGCCTTTTTATTAATTATTGTAATGATATATAAAAATTAAATTATATTTGATAAATACATTTTTAAATCTGACCTTGCATAGTTTAATATTTATTAAGCATTAGAGTTTCGCTGCGTAAGATTCGAACTAGGGTCCTCTGAACGGTCTTTCATTAATTAGGGTAATGATGTATAAAAAAATTATATTTGATAAATACATTTTTAAATCTGACCTTGCATAGTTTAATAGTTATTACGCGTTAGAGTTTCACTTGGTAAGACTCGAGCTAGAATTCTCTGAACGCCTTTTTATTAATTAGGGTAATGATATATAAAAAATTAAATTATAATTGATAAATACATTTTTTTAATCTGACCTTGCATAGTTTAATAGTTATTACGCGTTAGAGTTTCACTTGGTAAGACTCGAGCTAGAATTCTCTGAACGCCTTTTTATTAATTAGGGTAATGATATAATAATATCAATCATTAATTTCTCATTAGCAATAAACTTTTGATTACAGTAAGAATCGAACACCGATCTATGGATATCACTCAGAGGTTTAATGCACGTAATGTAATGGATATTAGGCGCTTTTTCGGAGTCGTTGGCTGAAACAGAATGCTTGTTAACTATGCTCGGGTATATTCGTAGGAGATCGTAAAACATCGGAGAGAACTCCCTCAGGCAAAATCATGATGGCCGACTATGACGTCACGCAGAGTTGGTAAACAAGTTTCTCTCTCTTTCACACAAACAAGGAGAGGACGAGTATAAAGCAGCCCTCGAATTCTTTTGTTAAACTTTCAGGTGGCCAAACAATGGAAAGGGTCAGGCTTTGTTATGGAGCAGGTGTCTTTCTAAACTAGCCTTGCCAAGGACAATAGAAAGGCACACACAATAGAATCTCTTACACAATGGAAAGGGTCAGGCTTTGTTATTGGATTGTGGGAACGCTGCAGGTGTCTTTCTAAAGTATGACGTCACGCAGAGTTGGTAAACAAGTTTCTCTCTCTTTCACACAAACAAGGACAGGACGAGTATAAAGCAACCCTCGAATTCTTTTGTTAAACTAGCAGGTGGCCAAACAATGGGAACGCTGCAGGTGTCTTTCTAAACTAGCCTTGCCAAGGACAATAGAATCTCTTACACAATGGAAAGGGTCAGGCTTTGTTATTGGGATGGGAACGCTGCAGGTGGTCTTTCTAAAGAATGCTTGTCAAGGACAATAGAAAGACACACACAATAGAATCTCTTACACAATGGAAAGGGTCAGGCTTTGTTATTGGGATGGGAACACTGCAGGTGTCTTTCTAAACTAGCCTTGCCAAGGACAATAGAAAGGCACACACAATAGAATCTCTTACACAATGGAAAGGGTCAGGCTTTGTTACAACCCTAATTCATCATGTGCTTTGTTCATTTTGACAGCTGAAGGTTAAGCATTGTTCTTTTGTTAAAAGCTAGTGGAACGAGTATGCCACGTGTTCGACACACAATGGAAGTGGGGGTGGGTAACTGACCAGGTGCAGAAGTGGTCGGATGTGGAATGGGTAGGAAAAACATCTCGCCTTTGTTACAGAACCTTAAATTTATGACCCCTTTGTTCATTTTGACAGTTGATTGACAGCCTTAATTGCTTAACTGTCAAGCCTCCATTGTACTCAACATGATTTACGACCGCAGCTGCAACTAAAACTACCAAGGCACAGCGGGGGGTGGGGGTGGGGGAGGGAGGGGGCGGGGCTTAATGTTTTAGAACTCTCATTTCTACCCTACTAACATTAATATATTGAAGTAGTTCATTGATCCGATCCAATTTAGACAATGGTGCATCGTTTATTCTTCAGCACGACCATCTGTGCTGAGAAGATTAGACGCAGTCCATAATCGGACAGTCGTATAGCTATCGGTGCTTTTCCAATTAACCCTGTTGCGTTTTTGCGCCGAATCGCAGAACTTCCTCTGCACATTCGGCGTAAAGTCCAATTAGAAAATAATGGCTGTGAGCTTGAATGTATGGCTATAGATCCAAAGTTCGCTTCTTTTGTTCAGTACCGCGCGGACGAGCTTTATAGGAACAGCTCCATTAATCCAAGGCCTGCAGGTGTTCGTTTCCGGGAGCTTCTTACAAAGTATGATATTGAAATGTCTAGCATGTTTTCTAAGGGGAAGAGGATGTACCTCCGTGGGTTGGTGCGACTTCTTGCGTAGATCTTGGGGTGATGTCTTACCAGAAGGCTACGATGCCTACGTTTATTATGCGCACTTGTATTTTTTAAAAGTTTGTAATGTTACAATAACCGAATTTTGATCTATATCGATGGATCTAAATGCATCAACGTTGTGGATGTGCTTATGTTTATGGAACAGAACCCCATACATTTGGTTTTCATGGTAGCATTTCCATTTACAGTACAGAGCTGTATGCCATGTACCGAGCCATTTTGTATGTGCATCGTCAAAATTGGGTGACTATCTCGTTTTTAGTGATTCCCTTAGTGCACTTCAGAACCTTCGTGAGCTGTACAGCTTCCAGCCCATTGTACATCGCATGGAGAATGTCCTCCATTTTTATATGCCTTTTGCATTAATGTGGAGTGTGTTTGTATTCCTGGTCACGTTGGCTTGCCGGGGAATGAACTGACGGGTTTGGCAGCTAAGGCGGCGACCACAGAAGCCAGTGTTGCCAGTGTAACGTCCGAAGACATAAGGCTTTTGTGGGGGGGGGGGAGTAAGCGGTGCTATCGTGCTGGTGCAGGAGTGGTTAGCTCTCCGGGGGAATACGCTTATAGTAGTGAATGATATTCCGATGAGCTGAATAACTTCCTCTCGCGTATTTCGTCGTTGGGAGCTGATTTTGCCTGGATTGCGTATTGGCCGCTTTATGCACGGTTATCTATTTAAGGGAGGCCCTCTCCTCTTTGTCCACTGTGTATCCTAGGTCGGTTAGTCCATCATATGTTGCTGGAGTGTATTTCTCTAGCATATATTCCGGACTGACTGCAACTACCGGTGAGATTTTCAGAGGTGTTAGCGGACGATAACCAAGTAGTCAAACGGGTTTTTAGGTTTTATCAAATGTAAACTTTCAAATGAGAATTTAATGATACTGATACCAAGCTTTTCACCAGAAGGCCTAGTTTTATATATATATTCATGTTTATCTCCAGCTTTTGCTTGATTTTTATATTGATCTTTATCATTGACCTTTGCCATGATCTGCTTTCTAAGGGCGCTACTGACCTTGTAGTTGATCGCCCTTAAATATAATCATCATTGTAACAAAGCATATTGTTGTTAAGAACAAAGATTTAGTTGCTGAACGAGCAAACTCCGAGAACCTCTGGTTAACGCGTTTGTTACACAACAGATTCGCAGAGTCGTCGTTTTAATGCTTTTGCAAGAGGAAAAGCATGTCAGAAATTTAATAGTTTAATGATCAAATGCGTATTTATTCGTTGTAGCGTAAACTATAAATGTTACGGGTTTCGCTTGGATAAGAAATGTTCCATAGCAGAATAAATGTTGTGTATTCTTGCAACGTAATGAGGAGTATCGGTTATTGATTTAAAAATTTTAGGCTCAAATGTGATTAATCTTGTGTTGATTTGCATGGTTTACGAATATATTTGCTCATTTTTTGGTTAGGATTAGGAAATGAGCACTTGTAGAATATTACAATGATACGTTTACGTTCCCAGAGTAATTTTAAGATCATTTTCAATCTGCTAAAAGAAGTGGCTAGCAGAAAGCTATTTGCCAGCTTCTTGTAACCATAGTAAAATTGAATTCATACTTATGCAGCTGGAATAGGAAGAACATAACAGATGGCGTCATTGGGGTTATAAAGTGATAATTTATACTTAATTTCGTATGAAAAATAATCCGAAACAGAGTAATCGTAGCTCCAGCTTTTTCTCAGATAGTACAACTAGTGGAACTGAACTTTCTTTTCACTACAACCTTCCACTTCGTGAATACCTATAATAATATGGACATTATCAGATAACAATTATATTTTAATTCAAATACTGTTAAGGTGCAAGAACATTTCCACAGAACTGAAATAAAGCTGAACATTGCCAAATAATGAATAAATAATAAGTACCCATGCTTGATGGTATACCTTAAAATTTCTGAAAGATTTGCATGACAATTGGTACTCGTATCTGTGAAAAGTATAATTAAAGCCAAAAACCATAAAGAAAACTAAGAAATAATTAGGGTTGATATGGATTACTGAAACTTGCATCAAAACAATATGAAGTGCACTGTTATTGCTGTAGTCTTCCTGGTGTAGTGGTTACCATGCTAGCCTCCAATTCCTGAGGTCGCAGGTTCAAACCCGGAGGAGGGCGATGGATTTTTTTCGGGCGTAAAAATCCTTAAAATGGCTTCCTTCGGAAGGGAAGTAAAGCCGGTGGTCCCGTGTCGTAGATTTACGGCACGTAAAATAACCTCAAGCCTGATAAAGAGGCCTCTGAACAAAATTATCGTTATTTCACGCCCAATATAGAATGGGACGCTAAGGACCGCAGCAGTTAAAGAGCGTCCATAAATAAAACTCCATTTAATTTTTTCCTAACCTAAAATTAAACTCACTTTATATGGCCACTGCTACAGTTGTTCAACAGCTGGATGAGTTTTCCCCATAAAAATCTAATTCTTTAGGGTCACAAGAAGGTGTAAGTCTTGCTATTCTAAGCAACGGGAGCGTATTTTAAAATGTATACATGCTTTACATTTTTCGTGTGGCAGCACGCCTTTTTCCATCTTGGCGACGAAAAGTAACAAAAAAGCACTCGGTAGTTGGTATTGCGGCTGAAAGCATTCCTGGTATCTTCGGATAAAATTTCCATTCACACGCTTAAGACATTCTTGCACAATGTTCACCGTTTCTGTTTTTATATTGTCCTTATATAAGTTCCTTCTAACTTCGTCTATGTTGTGGTGATTGTTCATGTCAACTTTATTTTTAGGGTTCCCCACAAATAGATGCTCCACTTTCGCCAGTGTTTTCCTACGTTAGCGCATCTCGTTTTCATTTCTTAGGTTTAGCGTTTAGCAATCCCGTTATCCTAAACTTATTAACTGGTTATGTAGCAGTTTCTCCACCTGAAACTGGAATAGCAGGAAATTTCTCCTGAAATTGTCTAGAATCTGACTAGGTTTTTACATATGTATCTTCATAAAAAAATTTGTAACTCAAGCGTGAATTTGTCGGCAGATATTGCAGCGGGCTAATAACAAGACATTAACACTTTTAAGGAAATCACACATAACGCAGATGTCTTGAATAAACCTTCACCTTTGAGATGTACAATGCACAACTCTCCTTACAGCATGAACACAAAGCAGCGACTGAAGCGCAGTTTATCGAGATAATCTTGAATGGTTCCTACGCCAGAAAAGTACCGAGGTCACTACAGTAAAGCGTACTACACATATGGCCGGTCTGTGGCCTCACTTTAAAATGACCGCACTGTATACGTTTCGTTAGATGTAGCTAAGGGAAGTTGTGCCTATTTTTGGGAGCTCTCAGATGCAGTGAATTCTGGTCTCTTCTGATTACAGAACAATCATAATTCTATTTCTTAATGACGAAGCATTTATGATGATTATTGATGAATGCTTTATGGGTTATCAATGTGAGTTCTTTGAAGATGGAGTTTTCGTCCAACCTAATTCCATAGTCTTCTTCAGGAACTAATGATCAGTTATCTTTATACCGCTATAGAAACATTTACAAGTTAAGAAAACGTTCAATTGATTTAAACGAAGCATTAAAATTTTATTTTAGAGATTTATGTGTGGATCTTAAGCCAGTGATGAAAATTTAGAAACTTGCTTTTACGATCATATATTTTATACGTATTGCAGAATGTGGAAATTGCAGGTTAATCAAACACATCAATTGGAAGATGATATACATCGTATCCTATGGAAAACTCAAGTTACCAATTCTATAAATGACTCATAACATAACTGATAAATTGTCATACGTTGTAATTAAAATTACTGGCTTCAGTGCATGCTATTATGCACTCGCTTACTCGCACTGCAGTATCGTATTACATTCACAATACTATCTTGTCACTCAACAGTTGTCAATAAGCCATATTGGTTATAAAATTAAAATGTGTTTTCAAAACGGTGAAAATAATGTTCTATAACACACGTCTGTAAAGTGCTTTAGAGAATCACGTATGACTCGTTTATGTTTTTTAATTGTTACTCGATTCAGTATAACTGACTTAAAAACCCATTAAAAAGTATTCTTGTGTCTGAACTGAGTTCTCCTGCTCGAACTCTGCGTTCATCATAGCATCAGGTTTTGATAACATACACGTAACTAGCGAGGAAAGGTAAATTCTAATGGAGCTTTTAATGTTTCTCTCATTATTTCTGGATGAAGAACGTATATTTGAAGCCTCCACTGATTGGTTTGAATGAACATTCTCCCCGAGGGAATAGTATTTACAGATTTTGCAGTGGGTGAAGCCTTCTCATTAGCTTGGAGTTGTTAATTATTTTCATAAAAGCAAATGCCATATTTACGTATGCGCTGTACGGGTGTTCACGGCTTTTTATCACTGTTTTAATGTGTACTAAATTTCTGTGGTTCTTAAGTTTTAAAATCACCGAGGTAGAACGTATGGAACAAGGGACTGTAAGAGGTAAATCAGTATCCATATTCATAGTTAAACTGCACAGCACAACGATATGTCAACGACATATACAACTATGTGTCTCGGGTTTGGAGTTAAGTATATTTGAACGATGTGGATGAGTTTAATGAAGAGATTTATTGATAAAATACTAGATGCCTTTAAGCTAATTTGCAAAATTCATGTATTTTGTGCGGATCTCCTTCGTGAAAGCTTCTGTCAAATGAATCCAGGCTTTAGAATATTGCCCACTTGAAAGATCCCCAGAGCTCCAGGGCAATGCAGTGTTCGACATAGATTCAGATTATTTTTAAAGCTCTTAACATTCCATGCCGTTTTCAGGTCCTTGAAATGGAAATGGGAGGAAGACGGTGCAGAAGAATTTGGAGTTCACGGTCTGACAGATGTTGCCTTACCAAGTGAACACAAAATAACATATAATGCTGCCATATACTTAGTTCATACTCTGATGTCACTTGACAGCTGCATTACTTTCTCTGCTTTGAAATCTATACCAATATATAAAGAGAGAAATTGTTGATTTGTATGCCTCGTGTGTGTGTGTGTGTGTGTGTGTGTGTGTGTGTGTGTGTGTGTGTATGTGTAGGGTAATCCCAAACCGCTCAATCGATTTTGATCATTATTTTACCATCGAAAAGCCCTATTCCTTCAGATGCTCACAGCCTCTATAATGTATTCAAAAATTTGAAAATTGCGAATTAGGGGTTTCTTTTTCACATTCATATCACCAAATTTCAATCCTGTTTCGTTTAATATGGATATTATAGACTACTTTTGACACTTTATTTGAAATATGACGTACTTTAATGACTTTGGGACCAAAGAGGCAAATGGGGAGACTTAAAAGATTTTAAATTTGAGTTATATCACTACATTTCCCTCATATTTCATTGACGTTTTATCAATTAATGCTTTTGGTATGATTTTGACAAAAACTGATACATCTGGATACTAAGAACCGAAAAAAAGATAAATGATTCTTACATTCGATCCCTATTTTTAAACCCTAACATACAAATTAACATTCGTGCACTATCTAGATTGAACTTTTAAACTAAAAAGCCTAACGAAAATTATAAACTACTTTGTAACACTAAAAGGCCATCCCTACCATATATTAAACCCTTATTAGAAATCTGCACTGTTTAAACCATGAGGTGTTTATCTTTACGTTATTAGCACCATGCTTTGGGTGCCAAACTTGAGAGGATTGATGCTGCACGTATGGGAGCCAAACTTGAAGTTCTTTATTACTGCTGTTTGCACGTATTGCGGGAGATATGTTTTTTGGAGTGTTCGCCCTACGTACGGACAAAGTTTCCGGTAGCCTTCGCCCCAACGTTTACTTTTAACTTTTATTTTAATGTTCATTTCAATATTGTACATGTATGCCTCGGCTGCGTCAGTAGTAATTTGCAGAAACACGCATCTCTTAGCAGGGCTGGTGTGGCTAGAATAAAGGCTTACACAAATTATAATTTGTATTGCATTCCTTTTATTATTCCTTCACACGATTAAATAACATTTTAGTGATATATCCTACCATAGAGCTGTGAGATTATTTTATTAATTGCACTTTTAAACACTAAACTTTATTTTATTCTCGCCGTAATGAATTTTCATGTCTAAAACTGAATACGTACCAAGCGAACTGCTCGGAACGCTGCTTTCTAGCTTCTGCCGCCTGAATTTCTACTTTTTCTCTATTTCAAGCCTCTGATTGGCTAAGCCTACTCCAACAGTACTTTCATTTAACTTTCAGCTTTTCCAGTGTCTGATTGGCTATTTATAAACTGTTATATATTGTATTACATTAATATATAAGAATTATTAGTAGCCTTATTAAACTTTCTAATTTATTGTTGTCTTACGGTTACCTAATTGTTACCTCATTGTTAGCAACTTTCGGCTTCTACTTTATAATTCTATTTGCTACGGAGGTAGTTTGCTTCTATTCTCACAGCTCCTACATTGTTAGATTACGTAATACATTTATATAACATTATTATACATGTGCATAATAATATAAACATAATACAATGACTGTAATGTACATTTTTTATACATTATAAACATATTGCTTTAAGACGGACTGTTATTATATTTTATATTATATAGTAAGGCTGATATATATAATTAGATAGTGTTAAAAATATTGCCTCAACCATATCGTTAAAAATATTGAACAAGTAAGCTCCTTGCACACGATCAAATTTTTGCCAAATTAAACGCCTTTCAAGACTTTCCAAGAGTTGTCATAACTTCACAACCTTTCTTTCAAATTGTTTCCAATACTTTTAAAGCCTCTGGAAGTCTTGGAAGAAAATAAGGACATGCTCTAAACAATCTAAAGTTTGACAGTGATTTGATGGCTTTCGCCAATGAAATGCTGCTATTTACAGTGCATCACGAAATCTACAGCATGACTGAAAGGGAAAACTAAACAAAAATGTCTTGGGCAGGTGATGTCACATGAGAGCTGATCAGCTTACACGAAAATTGGCCATGTTTGTACGTCATGGGCTTTTCGTGGATTACTACAGATGAAAGCATATGAAGAAATTGCCGGGCAGACTTCCGAAGTGTACAATACTGAATTAATGCAATGTTATATAGTGTAGTTAATCTATCAAGTCGTATTATTTTCATCGTATTCTTTAATTGTAATCTAATTTCATGGGCTAGAATGCGTGAAAGTGCTATGTGATATTACACATAGAACAATATATTATTGCCAATTGTTATACGGTGATCCTAATAGTAAATTACTTTGCATGTGAAATTATCAATGTATTCCGAAAAGATTAAGTTTAGCAAAGAGACAAGTGTAAATACTCATTTATGACATCGTCAAGTCTTGCCAGTTCTTGTAAAGTCTTGTCCAATCTTGCCAAATATTGAAAAACATTTGACAATTTTTCTTGTAAACTCTTGAGCTGAAAAAAAAACGTTTCATCAAGTACAAAAGGCTTTATACACTAGAAGCTGCCAAACTCATAGGTTAAGTTACAACTTCCAAAACCCAGCTAATCCCTATTTTGAATTATATAGTACTCAGAATGTTTAAAAGCTACTCATACTTTATTTCATACCTTACTTTCTTTGTTACTTATTTCATATTTTATTTTATAAGGGGTGTACTTTACATACCCCTTTTAGATAAAATTTTAATGCTTGATCAACCAGGGCACAAATTTGTGCAATTGGACTATAGGACTTGGTGAAAATTATAGGATACTATACCACGTCAAAAAGCTACCCGTACTCATAATTTTCAACCCCTTATACACTAGTTGTTACTATTTGACAAATCTGAAACTTTGAGCACTTACGCTTTAGATACAAGTACAAATTAGGAACTACTCACGAGTTTCAAAACTGCCGTTATCCTTATTTTCAACTCCGTACTTATAGAATGTACCAATGCAATGCTTGTAAGAACCTAGCTATTCGTATCTCGGTTTTGTTGTCTGAGAATAATACAAATCAGTGATTATATTTTATAAACGACTGCCCGCCCAAACGTGATTAAGATGTGTTTTGAACGAGGGTACAGTAAGGTTCTGTTGATCATGATGTGGCGTATCAGTAAGTGCATTGTCATTACCAAACGCATTTTGTGTTGCATTGTCGATAGCATTATTGGGTTAATTTGATTATTTTTCGGCTTAACGACCCCTCCTTTTGGCGCGGACCTCACCAAAAGAGAGGGCTTTGTTTGAAAACGGTCTGGTATGACGCCAACCCTGGATGGCTTGGCTAGACACGGTTGGAGGGAGGAATATAGTTAGCGGCACTTGAGTGAAAGCAGTGGAAGCAGCAAGTCGCGTGTGTAGTCAGTCCTCGACTTCGGGGCATCTCCCCCCATCCTGTTTTCCTAAGTGCATGATGTAGAGTCGCCAAACATTTGTCATTAAATTCCAGATAATGTGTGTTATGTAATGTTTTTGTATAATGTAGAACCTCACGTTTTCATCTAAATCTAAACACCAAGGTCCCGGTCCTGTTGCCGTTGGAGAGTTACGCTCCCCATGTGCGTGTTGGGATGATCGAAATTTAATCATTTGCTGGAAATCTTTTGGCCATCACCCCAGCATGTAACAATATGTAGAAAATGCGTTTGGTGAATTTACAACGGCATGGCATCCAAATGTAAAGCTCTACACATAAGGAAATGCCCCAAAGCTTCGTCCGGTGCTTTAGAGCGGAATGAAGAGTGAGTGGCGGGCAAAGCCGCAGGGCGAGTTTTATTCCAAGCACCATCTTGAAATGTTTTAAAAAATATTTAACAAACATCAGTATACTCAGCAAGGGTAGTTCACCCTACCGCTTTCGATATGGAAGTAAAGTGACTCAAAATGCATCAAAACAGATCAACTAAAATATAAGGTTTAAAAAACAATGAATGAATGAACAAATAAATTTAACCATATTGTCCCTTAAAGGACAGGACCAGCTTTTAGAAGGGGTGGCTCGTTATTTCTCGCTTGGTGACTCATTCCAAGCGAGGTTATTGTGAAGCAGAGTGGATTCGGCACCGATCCAGGAATTAGGATATTGTACCCACGTGCCACAAGGGGGTGCCCCGGGAGGAAGGGATGAGGTGAAGGGAGATACCGGGCGGCCGGAACCAGGAATGACGGCACACCAATGACAGGATTCCTACAGTTTCTATATATAGACGCCCCAGTAGTAGACAGGCAGAACGGGGACGCCCCACATAGGATTCAACGCCCCCCACAAGGGGTAGTCCTTATATTCCGGCAGCCAGAAGAAGGCCGCGGGAGGGAGAAAGTTCACAAAGAGCATTCTTTTTCCCTGCCACGCTGCACCGAAACACCATCGCAGGCATTTCCAACCCTGAAATGGACCAAACGGATGAAGGATGAATGAAATCATTAATGGAACGAGATGCAGGGACAGAAAATTCGGGGGATGAAAGAAACCACTCCAGAATTCGCCTGAGAACTAGGGAAAACACCCGGAAAGCCCATGGATCAGAGTGGGCAGTCGCCGGGGATCGAACTCGGTACCTCCCTAATGCAGGCCACAAACGTTACCGCCAGAGCCATTCTGGTCAGTTAAGTCCTATCAACTCTACACCGTAATACTGATTGGCTGATGTCACTTTGGTCCTGTTTAACTTTATAACACTTTAACAATTAATTATTAATAAAAAGATGATTTCTCTGTAGCAAATTTGTCTTGTTCTTACGTTATTATTATTATTATTACTATTATTATTATTTTAACATTTTATAAAATGGATAAATATCAAGATATTGCGATTTCTTTATTACTAGCAGAATAAAGCGTTACCCCGGACTTTGACCGTCCGGGAGAAACGCCAATAAGGCTTTACAAATAATTGTTTACTTACACTTGAATGAATTAAAGCAATTACAATATTGGTGGTATTCAATTATTTTAATTTGATCACGTCACATTTATTGTGCTAAATTTCACATTCGTACCCAAAAATCTTCCAAGTTACTTCCCATCCAACATTTTTCAACCCTATTTCCCATCAGAGGTTTTTTTCACATTAGTAACTCTAAACAATGTAGAGAGAAATATAATTTTATTATTGAGAAAACCCGCTCATTCGTGCTGAATATCCTCAAAATTGCTCCCTGCCCCCTCCCTCGTTGGGGTGATTTTTGTTACACCACCCTTAAAAGAATACAGAGGATATTATTTAGAGTTTTATTTCACAAAAGATACCGAGTAAACGGGCTTGTTTGTACTGGAAAATCTCAAAGTGGCTTTACGCCGAAAACTTTCTGCCTAATTATCCGACAGGGTGTTTTTTGTGAATAGTGTCCCCACAATATACCTACTTACTCATGTCATAAAACATATGTATTTCAAATTTCCCATTCGAATGAGAACTTTCGAAAGTGCCTCCCATTGAACAATTTTCAACGCTTTAGGAATTATTTTTTGTAGAAATCTGTATTCATCTTCTTATTTAGTAAAAGTATTGGGAAAACAGGGAATGTTGTGCTGGTAATTCACAATTAGTGCTGGTAATTTTCAAGGTCTCCTTCCGCTGAACCCCCCTTCAGTGTATTTATTCTTGTCTAAAGAATATGTGTACCAAATGTTATCGAAATCGGTGCAAGGGTGTACAGTTTATAACGAGAAAAAGTTATTTCATAAATAACATTAAGCTTCCCAGTTATTTTCCTGTGATCCTTTCCTCATTTAGAAACGTGATACTTACCTTATGTTTCTATTATAGAGTCGATAACTCGTATTTTCGGTGAGGTATATGTATCGAATTTTTTGGGGCCTTTAGAATACTCCCAACTTAAAGAACTGGGCGGTAGGAATGGGAGGGATTTTAATTGTATGCATAAGCTCTGCACAGTATTAAATTTCAAATATAGTAATTTTTAAACAAACATCTGTAATGTTCATTGTAATCCAAAAGAGACTGTCTTGTGGGTATCATTTTATACGTCAAAAAATACTACTGAAAAAAATGACACTGTAAATATTTGCTAAAAGAGGCATTAGACACTGCCCCTTTTAAATGTCTAAGTGTTAGCTTTCATATAGAACTCATAATATGCATAACTGAATACCGTGCGTGGTCAGTGGTTTTGTAAAAGTAAAGAAAGTAAGTTTATTGATTTTCAATATGTTTAAATTAACATATTGATCATACTAACTACAATTTGCTGATGTCCACTGTTTTTAATTTGTTCATCTCACTTTCCATGTGAAAGGAGGAACGCTCATAGGAGTCGGTGAAGACCATTTATGTTCCAAAGACCGAAATTGTCACCTCTTGTTCACCTACCTATGACATTTGCATTATTATTTGACAAAACAATGAAGAGAACCATATTATATTTTAATTTATTAGGCTGGATAGCAAATTGCAAAAACACAAAAGAAATTCCGCAAAAATTAATTTTCATTACCACAAATAAAGCTTTTTCATTACGCACCGCAAATCAATTTCGCTAAATTAAATTCCGCGTTTATTATGTCCCATCCTGTATACATAACTATTGCTGCTTGTAGATGGCGCTAGATCGAAGATTGTGTGTTGAAGCTATGGCCACAGGCGAAAGTTAATGCAGATGGGGCTAACAAGCTAGAAGGCTTTATGTTGTGTTGGGTATCTTCATGTACGCAGTCGAAAGTTACTCCTTTACATATGAACGAAGTCTCGACAGTGATATCGAAATGAATTATCTTTTTGTCTCTTTAAGCGTTTAAAGAATGGACTTCATAAAAACTATTACAAATCCTGGAGTGGATTGTAACATTAAGGACAATTTTAAACACAGAAAGCAGCGTAAAATGAGGACGGGTGACATTTTGTGGAGGTGCACGGAGAAGAATTGTGTCACAACTTTACAGACTAATGCGGAAATGAGTGAAATAGTGTATTTAAGAAACATGATCATGGAAACAAAAGCGCTAGGGATATTGATACACATGTTATGCGGAATAATTGCAAGATAAAAGTATATGAAAAACTAACTTCACAACCTAGTAAAATAATACGAACAGAATTATCTAGGTCAGCTAGCTATGAAATACAGAAAAATAGACAACTAATTTGCGTTTATCATTGTACAGAGCGCGAAGGAAACAGATACCCACGCATTAAAGAAGTTAAACAGTTTAGATATTTTAACAAATCGAAACGAAAGGTTCTGCTTGGCAGAACTGGAAAATAATGTAATTTATATGTAGTAATATGCATACTGTATTAGCGGATGGGCAATTTACGTTTCACCAAAACACTTTCACTAGCTTTACACGTTACATACAGTACTACCTTGGGGTATGTCCAAGCTGGTTTTTATTTAATGTTATCTAAAACTGTATCAGCGCACGAATGCATGCGGAACGGTATTTGTGGTTTATGCTCTAAACCTTTTAACCCTGAAACAATCTTAGTTTTGAAGTTGCAGTTTATGTGGCGGCACAGAAAGTGTTTCCAAGCGTTAGCATTAAAGGCTGCAGTTTTCACTTAGGTCAAAGGATACCACGTCTGAACTTGGACTTGTTCTGAGTACACCAATGCTCAATCAGCACTCGCAAAGTTTCTGAAATATATGTTTGGTTTAAGATTCTACCTCCACGTGCAGTCAGGGATTCATTCGTAGAGTTGCATAGCATTGCTCCCGATCACAATCGGTTAAATGTTTTTCTAGACTATGTACTTGAAAACTATGTTGGTGAAGATAATAAATTTCCCGCTAATTTATGGCCCAGTATACCAACAGATGAAATCAGAACTACAAATGATGCGGAGTCGTTTCATCGACATTTAAAACGATTTTACAAACCCCATCCTTCTATCCACGAGTCCCCGTAAGGGGGGGTTGCGACCCCTTCAGCTGCCGTGGTGCGGGCGCTGCGGACCCTTAGCACTCGTGGTACTTCTGACGTTACCAGAAGTACGCCGGGCCAAACATCTGAGCCCCTCCCGAATGGGAGTTGTTCGGATTGGGTTGGACTCGGCGGGGCAGTGGTTCCCGATACCCATGGGTGATTGGGTACGCCTGGCTATGTTAATTCCACCCAGGCGGGGTTGTGAGACGCCTCGAGACTCTCCGGCACCAGCCATGAGGGATAGCTGGTAGACGGTAGGTAGAAACTGTCGGCCCCACCGAGGTTGTTCGGTAGTCTCCCCCAGTAGGGTTCGCCCTGCTGACCTGACGCGCGTAAGTGGCGTATCCACTTCCGTCCCTGCTTGGAAGGGTCGGTGCTGGAGGTGTCCTGGCCCGATTTCGACCAGGCAGGGGGGGCGGTATATAAAATAGGCACCGCTCCTAATGGAAAGCACCACGAGTTTACTCCTGGGTTTGCGAGGGTGTGGTCTCTGCGTTGGCAGACCCGGTCCCGTATTTAGATTAGATTCTATCCACGAGTTTACGGGAGTTTTAAAGCAATTGCAAAATGAAGCTTATCTGTGATTTAACGCAGTGCATTATAACAGAAAAATAAATATACGTGACCATGAAAATCATCGTGTTGCTTCTGAATTGTGGGACAAATATCAACGTGGTGAATTATCGTTACTGGAGTACGTAAAAAGAATTGCACATCGGTTCCGGTCTATCCCACTCTAGCACAAGTGTGTGTCACCGGGCAAGCAGTGTGCTGCGCTGCCAGTTTTAAAGGTAAGCTGTTGTATACTTTATATTTGGGCTAGTGATTTCTAATATTTTGGGTAAAGATATGTTCAATTTTGCAGTAATGAAAATAGGAAGTTTTGCGGAAATGCAATCCGCTGATTTATTAAAAACAGTAGGGAAATAAGCCCAATCGTGACGATAAGCTTCAAAATTGCCTCCCTCGAATTTCCTCCACCCACTCCTTCGGTAGCTGTGATTTTTGTGTTACAATCACTAAAAGTAAAGCACACGACGAAATATGTATTTTTATTTAGGAAAAAACAATGAAAAAAATTCTGATGTGTTACACTCACATGACTTTCTCTACTCTTGTAAAACTATTTTTACAAACGCTTATTCTCCATCTACTTCATGTTAATCGAGGTAAACATTTGCAGACTCTATCTTATTGCTAAGTTTCTTGTAGATGTAAGGGGAATATATATTTACAAGGGCAATATAGAAATACAGTAGCCTTTAAACACATACATATCTCTTAATAGCTGGTTGCTAGGTGCAGCACCATTCCCTTTACCACAGATTATAACTCTTTGCATATCCAAGACAAAAAAATGAATAACGAATTCCCATTTTGGAAAATAAGTATTGAAAAATTTAAGGGAATAACAAGCAATATCTCGAAAATGGTTCACTCTACAAAAAAATATATATGACATAAATTGTGTATTTTAACGCGATCTAGATTTTTTGTGCAGTAAAATTTTGTCTATCTCTTATGGTTTACCAGTTATGCAAAGTCGTTCACAATGGAGAATACTTTTGGAGACATATCCAGAAAATTCAAGATATACATTTTATTTGTCATGAAATATCTTAAACATATGATATTTTAATCAAAATCGTTAGAGCCATTTTTGAGAAAATTAAAATTTTCGAAAAATGTTCCATGTAAAGGGTACTCTGGGGTGGGGGGATTTTGTTGAAAACCTTCGTGTTGCATCTCTGGCAGATACTGAACCTAAATACCAAGTTTGGTGTTTATCCGACTGTTCGTTTCTGAGTTATGCTGTTCACAGACACACAGACACACACACGGACATGTTTCCAAAAATGCTTTTTTTGGATTCAGGGGGTCTCAAAACATGTATTTCCGGTGAAATCTCGGTATCGAATTTTTGGGTGGAATACAATACTTCCCTTACTGTGCGTAGTAGAGAAAGTAATAGGTCTCTCGTATTTATCCTCTCACGTTAAGGCTTATTTCTTGTGATACTATATGCATAGTATTTTTGTCTTTGTCCTAATAAATACACGTGTCCAATTTGGTCGAAATTGGTGCAACGATATGGATTTCACCCTTGCTATTTTGCTCTACTACAGATCCATATTCAAGATTTCCTTCATTCCCGAATTAGTGTCCTTGTCAGCATTCACCACGAAACAGATGCCGGCTTGAAGTATATTTATACAGTTAGAATATAATTGTTAAAGGATAACTGGAAATCAATTATAGCCAGGAAATGTAATCCTTAGATAAGGGCAGAAGGGAGAGAAAGTTTGCTCCTGTAGCCCCCAAGTATTCCAAGCAATTTGCATACAACACAGCAGTATGCCCTTCCCTTTACAAAGCGGTCAGATGCTCAAGTCTCCTAGAGACTCAAACTCTGTGTGGGTTAATATTAACCGCAAAGCTTTGAATTATTCTACCTCTACTCCATAATGCTTTCAATTTGTGCCTCTCATCTGATATTAATACTTGCATTGTTCTATTAGCACAATCCGCAGATCTGCTCCAGTTGTTGCGTTATACACGGAGATTTTTCTATTCTCTTCTCTCCCTCTCCTCAATATCTGCACATCCCTCTCTTTTCTTTATATTCCTTTCAACCCTCTCTACATTTCCCTACCATTCTCCCCTTCGATTGCCCTGACCGTCCTCTCTCTCCTCGCTTTGCAGCTTACCTGTTGTAATGTTTTGAAATAAAACTGCTTTTTCCGAGGATTTAAGAGTAGATTAAGGTAGATTTTCGGTGCAAAAATTCTTAACATGGCTTCCTTTGGAAGGGAAGTACAGCCGGTGGTCCCGTGTTCTAGATTTACGGCACGTAAAAGAAATTCAAGAGGTCTCAGCAAAATTTCCGGTATTTTACGCCCAATATAGAATAGGACGCTAAGGACCGCAGCAGTTAAAGAAAGTCCATAAATAAAGCTCAATTTAAGTTTTAGTGGTTCAAATTTTCAATATTTAACATTTCTTTTAAAGTCTTGTCGATTTTCAGTTGTTTCTAGTGATGCCATGGAAAGAATATAGAATTTTACTGCCAGCGTTTAGCGTCCAGTTCTAAAACATTTGACTATCGCTATTCCCTTTGTACCTAAACGAAATGTGTAATGCAGCTATCTCCGGAAAGTTTGTCTCGATTAAAATGAAGTAGATAGGAAAATAAACTTTCGTAAGAATAATTTATATAGCCATTAATAAGCAATAGAGAACATAGAAGGATTTGACTACTGCTTTAGCCTAGTGTGTCCCTATTATACCTACAACGAAATTTGAGTGAAACCGTTTCTTTATCGGGATTAACATGAAGCAGATATAATAATAACCTTCTGTAAGAATGATTTGTTGGAATCGAGTGAACAACGTTTAGAGAATGTCAGACAAATGTAACACATAAAAGTTTTTTACATCTAGATTATTTGTTATGAAATGAAACTATATTTGTGTGTAAATTCTCCAAACCTTAACAGTGATCTGCTAATGATTACGAAGAGTAAGAATGAAATGTATAAACTGTAAATCATTCATTAATATTAAAAAAACCTTTAGAAGACAACTTTATTACTCTTGTCAGCAGACCCTCTTTTGAAAACTAATGCATTTCAATCCTTAACTGGCTTTCATAGATGAAGCGAAATCATTTATTGATGAGCTATACCCAGAGACCCTTCAGATTGCTTATTAATTATTCATATAGTGTATACCTCCAGCCATAAACATTTTGTTTGTTTAATATCTCAGGGGATATCAACCTGAGTTTATTATTGAAATATTAAATCCTTTATTGAGAGCCTGCTTCTTCCCCAAGGCTTGGGCTAGCTGAATCTTAAAGAGAAACTCGCTTTAACTTCTAATACACCTTTTACACCAAATTAATTTTCAGTCACCGAACATGTTCTGCCAACACTTTTAGATCTAAGTAATTCCTTAGTTTGTCATTAATGGTTCAAAGTGTTGACTCCAATTGAGTATTGTGGCTTTAGGTGAATAATTGTGCATATATGGTTATTATCTACTTATCTATCACATAGTATGTAGAAAACTGAGCGAGATGGCTGTGAATAACACTTTTTTTTAGAAAAAGATCCGCATATTTGTCTGTATATCTGTGAACAGCATAACCCAAAAGCGAAAAATGGGGTAAATAACAAACTTGGTAGATATTTAAGTTCAGTATCTTCCAAAGATGCGACACGACGGTGTCCCCCAACCCCATACTCCCTTTACATGTAAAATGTTTCTAAATGTTTTATTTTCTGAAAAATGGTTCTAACGATTTTGGTTACAACACCATATATTTAATATATTTACATGACAGAAAATAAAATGTATGTATGGACATTTCTGGGAATAGTCTGTGAAGTCTTCTTCATTAGGAAATAATTTTATATATCTTGAATCCTGGTATATGTTAGGCGATAGACGAAGACGCACTACACAAAAATGCGGATCTTTTTCTAAAATACACAGTTTATTTGAAATAACCTGCTTTGTAGCTTCTTCATTCCAAAATAATTTTACCTAGTCTTGAATAACTGGTATACGTTAGGCGATAGACGAAGACATATTACACAAAAATGTGGATGTTTTTAAAGTATACGGTTTATTTGAAATAACCTGCTTTGTAGCTTCTTCATTCGGAAAGAGTTTTACGTAATCTTGAATAACAGCTGGTATACGTTAAGCCATAAACGAAAACGCACTACACAAAAAATGTGGATCTCTTTAAAATACACGGTTTATTTGAAATAAACTGCTTTGTAGCTTCTTCATTCGGAAAGAGGTTTACGTAATCTTGAATAACAGCTGGTATACGTTAAGCCATAGACGAAAACGCACTACACAAAAAATGTGGATCTCTTTAAAATACACGGTTTATTTGAAATAACCTGCTTTGTAGCTTCTTCATTCGGAAAGAGTTTTACGTAATCTTGAATAACAGCTGGTATACGTTAAGCCATAGACGAAAACGCACTACACAAAAAAATGTGGATCTCTTTAAAATACACAGTTTATTTGTAATAACCTGCTTTGTAGCTTCTTCATTCGGAAAGAATTTTACGTAATCTTGATAAACTTGTATACGTTAAGCGATAGACGAAGACGTATTACACAAAAAATGTGGATATTTTTAAAGTATACGGTTTATTTGAAATAACCTGCTTTGTAGCTTCTTCATTCCGAAATAATTTTACCTAATCTTGAATAACTGGTATACGTTAGGCGATAGACGAAGACGTATTACACAAAAAATGTGGATATTTTTAAAGTATACGGTTTATTTGAAATAACCTGTTTTGTAGCTTCTTCATTCGGAAATAATTTTACGTAATCTTGATAAACTGGTACACGATAAGCGATAGACGAAGACGCATTACACAAAAAATGTGGGTCTCTTTAAAATACACAGTTTATTTGAAATAACCTGCTTTGTAGCTTGTTCATACGGAAAGAATTTTACGTAATCTTGAATAACAGCTGGTATACGTTAAGCCATAGACGAAAACGCACTACACAAAAAATTTGGATCTCTTTAAAATACACAGTTTATTTGTAATAACCTGCTTTGTAGCTTCTTCATCCGGAAAGAATTTTACCTAATCTTGATAAACTTGTATACGTTAAGCGATAGACGAAGACGCACTACACAAAAAATGTGGATTTTTTTAAATTATACTGTTTATTTGAAACAACCAGTTTATTTATAGCTTCAGCCATTTCCGAGATATCCGTCACCAATATCAATAATTTAGTTATTCTTTTAAATTCCTATCGACATTCAGTTGTTTCTGTCGATTGCGTGGAAAAAGTATGGAATTTTAAGCAGTATATAATGTCCAGTTCTAAAACATTTGACTGTCACTATTTCCTTTGTATTTATAACGCAATATGTAATGCGGCTATTTCTGGAAAGTTTGATCTCGATTTAAATGATGTAGGTAGGAAAATAAACTTTAGTAAGAATAATATGTATACCCCATAATAAGTGAAAGAGGGTAAAAAAATGAAATTGAGTTTTATTTATTGACGCTCTTTAACTCCTATGGTTCTTAGCGTCCCATTCCATATTGGGCGTGAAAGACCGGAAATTTTGCCCAGAGGCCTCTTATCAGGCTTGAGGTTATTTTACGTGCCGTAAATCTACGACACGGGACCACCGGCTTTACTTCTCTTTCGAAGGAAGCCGTGCTAAGGATTTTTACGCCCGAAAAAAATCCATCGCCCTCCGCCGAGTTTGAACCCGCTACCTCGGGAACTAGAGGCTAGCACGGTACCACTAGTCCACGGAGGACGACAAAGAGGGTAGAGAAAATCATCTGAATGTAACATGTTAGATTTTCTTTAACTTGGAAGTGGATACCTGTTACTACGACTTCTGAGTTTATTTATTCGTGTTTCTCTTCAACATTTGAATGCCATCTCCGCACGCTGTAACATTTATGTGAACGCTTAGTGCATATTTAGAAATTATTTCTGGGCAAAATGAATATGAAATAACGAGGCATTGCCAGAAGAATTACCTTTAATTATTATTACATTATATAAGGTATGCATATAAATTTGTAAAGGGTAGAGAAAGTTGTGTGACTGTTCCACATTAGTTTTTAAAAAACAATATAGCCTATGTTGCTTCGCTTAACGAGGTAGGTGGACGAAACCTACCTGATTGGTATGCGCCCTGCTTAAATTAAAAATCTGATGTGTTACACTCACATGACTTTCTCTACTCCTGTACAATCTAATTTTACAAACGCTTATTCTCCATATGCTTCATGTTAATCGAGATACCGAGATGTCAATCTTATTGGTAAAATATGGTAGCTTTTAAGCGATAGTCAAATATTTTAACGCTGGTTGCTATGTGGTGCATTCCATTCTCTTTGCATGTCCACGACATAAAAAAAATGAATAACGCATTTGAGAAAAAGTATAAGTATTGTAAAATTTAAGGAAATAACAAGCAATATCTCGAAAACGGTTCACTCAACAAAAGAAATGTATATGCCATAAGTTGTGTATTTTAACGCGATCTACATTTTTTGTGTAGTAAAATTTTGTCTATCTCTTATGGTGTACCAGTTATGCAAAAGTCGTTCACAATGAAGAATACTTTTGGAGACATTCCCAGAAAATTCGAGATATACATTTCATTTCTCATGACATTATCTTAAACATATGATATTTTCATCAAAATCGTTAGAGCCATTTTTGAGAAAATTAAAATTTTGGAAAAATGTTCCATGTAAAGGGTAGTCTGGGGTGGGGGGATTTTCTTGAAAACCTTCGTGTCGCATCTCTGGAAGATACTGAACCTAAATACCAAGTTTGGTGCTTATCCGACTGTTTGTTTTTGAGTTATGCTGTTCACAGACACACACACAGACACACACACACAGACACACACACAAACACACACACAGACACACACACGGACATGTTTCCAAAAATGCTTTTTTTGGATTCAGGAGGTCTCAAAACATATATTTCCGGTGAAATCTCGGTATCGAATTTTTGGGTGGAATGCAATACTTCCCCTCTTACTATACGTAGTAGAGAAAGTAAAAATATGTTTTGCTTGCAAATATTAAGAGCTCACAGTTGTTAAGGCTCTTTTAAAATGACATTGCTGTCCATAATTATTATCTCCGGAAACCACTTTATGGATTGTCTTCTTATTAAATGTTTGTTGCAAAGATTTTTGCTTTAATCTATATATTTAGTTTTTTAATTACATTATAAATAGTTTGTTTATCTCTCTTGTTGTGTATTAAAATATTTAAGGAAGGATATTTTAACATTCTGTTAGGTTCTCAAATAGTAACGTCGTTTTTACTTTCTCTACTACGTATAGTTAAGTAGGGGCAGTATTGTATTCCACCCAAAAATTCGATACCGGGATTTCACCGGAAATACATGTTTTGAGACCCCCTGAATCCAAAAAAAGCATTTTTGGAAACATGTCCGTGTGTGTGTCTGTCTGTGTGTGTGTCTGTGAACAGCATAACTCAGAAACGAACAGTCGGATAAACACCAAACTTGGTATTTAGGTTCAGTATCTTCCAAGGATGCGACACGAAGGTTTTCAAGAAAATACCCCCACCACAGAGTACCCTTTACATGGAAGATTTTTCGAAAATTTTAATTTTCTCAAAAATGGCTCTAACGATTTTGATTAAAATATCATATTTTTAAGATATTTTTATGACAAATAAAATGTATATCTTGAGTTTTCTGGGAATGTCTCCAAAAGTATTCTTCATGTGAACGACTTTTGCATAACTGGTAAACCATAAGAGATAGACAAAATTTTACTGCACAAAAGATGTAGATCGCGTTAAAATACGCAATTTATGTCATATACATTTTTGTTGTTGAGTGAACCATTTTCGAGATATTGCTTGTTATTCCCTTAAATTTTGCAATACTTATTTTCTCAAATGGGAATTCGTTATTCATTTTTTGTCTTGGATATGCAAAGAGTATTAATCTGTGACAACGGGAATGGTGCTGCACCTAGCAACCAGCTATTAAGAGATATGTATGTGCTTAAAGGCTACTGTATTTCCAAATTGCGCTTCTAAATATACATTCCCCTTATATCTACAAGAAAATTAGCAATAAGATAGACTCTGCAAATGTTTATCTCGATTAACATGAAGTAGATGGAGAATAAGCGTTTGTATAAATAGTTTGTACAAGAGTAGAGAAAGTCATGTGAGTGTAACACATCAGATTTATTTTTAATTGGGTTATATCGTACGCATATATGATTTAATTTTTGTCAATACCTTTTATAGGATGCTATGGTCATTGTTCCGTATTGTTAACATGTTGGTAGCCAGCAGTTAGCAATACAAAATTTTAAAATGGAGGCTACAGAGTTTGACGTTAGAATCCTTCTGAAGTACTACTGGAAACAAGATTATAAAGCTGTTGCCGGGGCTCAAAGAATATGTGAAGTCGAAAATGAAGGTGTCGTTAGTGAGCAAGTAGCACAGGATGGTTCCAGCGTTTCAATAATGGAAACGAAAACATTAAAAATAAACAACGTTCTGGAAGACACAAATTATGGAATATTGGGAATACACGCAGAGGTTTGGAAGTATATCCACAAAAAGCACTCGGAGGTTATCAGAAGAACTTGGTGGTTCAAACGATACCATACATTGCCATATTAATACACTTAAAAATCGTTCAGAAGCTATAAATGTGTACCACATGAATTGACAGGTAGATATCCACATAGGGTGGATATCTGTCGTCAGCTTATCGCTAATCCCTGGGGTGATAGATTTATCAGGAGAATTGTCACATGTGATGAAAAGTGGGTGAATTATGCAACCTTGACACCTCGAAAAAAGAGTGGTTCGGTACCCGTTAGTTTGCAAACGCTGTCGTTAAAAAAAAATCTGTTTTGCCCCAAAATAATTATATGATTTTGGTGGAATTTTGAAGCTGTAATTCACTGGGAATTTCTTCCAAATGGACGTGCAGTCGATGCGGAATTTTATTCTCAATAACTAGAAGGAGTTCATAGTTTTCAGGCAGAGGTATCCGGCATTAGTTAATAGAAACAGCGTTCTCTTGCAGCAGGACAATGCGACCCTTCATACAGCTCAAAGAACAATGGACAAAATTCAGACACTGGAAGGAATAGAACCGCTATCACATCCAGCATGTAGCCCTTATCTCTCGTCATCAGATTACCGTTTGTTTATAACCATGTCCCATTTCCTACGTGGGAAAATTTTGAAAACATTGGAACAGTTGAAAAGCGTATCAACGAATTCTTCGCGTCAAAATCCTGAAACTGGTACCGTTGTGGGATGGCAAACCTCGCTGAAATATTGCTCAGGACTATAGAATCTAATGGTCTTTACTTTGAAGATTATAATTCTTTCCTGTAACAACACATTTGAAATGAAGTTTTACTTATAAACCGACCTTAGTTATGACACATCATATGTCTATTAAATGGAGTTGCAAAATGCTAAGTCTGAAGTGCAATGCATTTATTTGCGATATCATTCACGAAAAAGGTGATAAGTCTTGAAAAAATTCTTCTGTTACATTCACGTGACTTTCGTACTGTTTTGATATACCCTCTATAAGCTACTCTTGCACAATTTTATTTTTCTGTCTAATTCATGTTACCGATATAAGTGTTTTTACTTTCTCTACTGCGTATAGTAAGTAGGGGAAGTATTGTATTCCACCCAAAATTTCGATACCGAGATTTCACCGGAAATACATGTTTTGAGACCCCCTGAATTCAAAAAATCTGATGTGTTACACTCACATAACTTTCTCTACTCTTGTACAACCTAATTTTACAAACGCCTATTCTCCATATGCTTCATGTTAATCGAGATATCGAGATGTCAATCTTATTGGTAATTTTCTTGTAGATGCTAGGAAAATATGGTAGCTTTTAAGCGATAGTCAAATATTTTAACGCTGGTTGCTATGTGGCGCATTCCATTCTCTTTGCATGTCCAGGACATAAAAAAAAATCTGATGTGTTACACTCACATGACTTCCTCTACTCTTGTACAAACTATTTTTACAAACGCTTATTCTCCATATGCTTCATGTTAATGGAGATATCGAGATGTCAATCTTATTGATAATTTTCTTGTACATGCAAGGGGAATATGGTAGGTTTTAAGCGATAGTCAAATATTTTAACGCTGGTTGCTATGTGGCGCATTCCATTCTCTTTGCATGTCCAGGACATAAAAAAAATGAATAACGAATTTGAGAAAAAGTAAAAGTATTGGAAAATTTAAGGGAATAACAAGCAATATCTCGCAAACGGTTCACTCAACAAAAGAAATGTATATGAAATAAATTGTGTATTTTAACGCGATCTACATTTTTCATGTAGTAAAATTTTGTCTATCTCTTATGGTTTACCAGTTATGCAAAAGTCGTTCATAATGAAGAATACTTTTGGAGACATTCCCAGAAAATTCGAGATATACATTTTATTTGTTATGACAATATCTTAAACATATGATATTTTAATCAAAATCGTTAGAGCCGTTTTTGAGAAAATTAAAATTTTCGAAAAATGTTCCATGTAAAGGGTAGTCTGGGGTGGGGGGATTTTCTTGAAAACCTTCGTGTCGCATCTCTGGAAGATACTGAATCTAAATACCAAGTTTGGTGTTTATCCGACTCTTCGTTTTTGAGTTATGCTGTTCACAGACACACAGACACACAGACACACATACAGACACAGACAGACACACACACGGACATGTTTCCAAAAATGCTTTTTTTGGATTCAGGGGGTCTCAAAACATGTATTTCCGGTGAAATCTCGGTATCAAATTTTTGGGTGGAATACAATACTTCCCCTACTTACTATACGTAGTAGAGAAAGTAAAAATGAATAACGAATTTGAGAAAAAGTATAAGCATTGGAAAATTTAAGGAAATAACAAGCAATATCTCGAAAACGGTTCACTCAACAAAAGAAATGTATATGACATAAGTTGTGTATTTTAACGCGATCTACATTTTTTGTGTAGTAAAATTTTGTCTATCTCTTATGGTTTACCAGTTATGCAAAAGTCGTTCACAATGAAGAATACTTTTGGAGACATTCCCAGAAAATTCGAGATATACATTTATTTGTCATGACATTACCCTAAACATATGATATTTTCATCAAAATCGTTAGAGCCATTTTTGAGAAAATTAAAATTTTCGAAAAATCTTCCATGTAAAGGGTAGTCTGGTGTGGGGGGATTTTCTTGAAAACCTTCGTGTCGCATCTCTGGAAGATACTGAACCTAAATACCAAGTTTGGTGCTTATCCGATTGTTTGTTACTTTCTCTACTACGTATAGTAAGTAGGGGAAGTATTGGATTCCACCCAAAAATTCGATACCGAGATTTCACCGGAAATACATGTTTTGAGACCTCCTGAATCCAAAAAAAAACATTTTTGGAAACATGTCCGTGTGTGTCTGTGTGTGTGTGTGTGTGTGTGTCTGTGTGTCTGTGTGTCTGTGAACAGCATAACTCAAAAACGAACAGTCGGATAAACACCAAACTTGGTATTTAGGTTCAGTATCTTCCAGAGATGCGACACGAAGGTTTTCAAGAAAATCCCCCCACCCCAAACTACCCTTTACATGGAAGATTTTTCGAAAATTTTAATTTTCTCAAAAATGGCTCTAACGATTTTGATGAAAATATCATATGTTTAAGATAATTTCATGGGAAATGAAATGTATATCTCGAATTTTCTGGGAATGTCTCCAAAAGTATTCTTTATTGTGAACGACTTTTGCATAACTGGTAAACCATAAGAGATAGACAAAATTTTACTACACAAAAAATGTAGATCGCGTTAAAATACACAACTTATGTCATATACATTTCTTTTGTTGAGTGAACCGTTTTCGAGATATTGCTTGTTATTTCCTTAAATTTTCCAATACTTGTACTTTTTCTCAAATTCGTTATTCATTTTTTTTATGTCCTGGACATGCAAAGAGAATGGAATATGCCACATAGCAACCAGCGTTAAAATATTTGACTATCGCTTAAAGGCTACCATATTCCCCTTGCATCTACAAGAAAATTACCAATAAGATTAACATCTCGATATCTCGATTAACATGAAGGATATAGAGAATAGGCGTTTGTAAAATTAGATTGTACAGGAGTAGAGAAAGTCATGTGAGTGTAACACATCAGATTTTTTTTGAGTTATGCTGTTCACAGACACACACACACACACACGGACATGTTTCCAAAAATGCTTTTTTTGGATTCAGGAGGTCTCAAAACGTGTATTTCCGGTGAAATCTCGGTATCGAATTTTTGGGTGGAATGCAATACTTCCCCTACTTACGATACGTAGTAGAGAAAGTAAAAAAGCATTTTTGGAAACATGTCCGTGTGTGTGTCTGTGTGTCTGTGTGTGTGTCTGTGAACAGCATAACTCAGAAACGAAATGTCGGATAAACACCAAACTTGGTATTTAGGTTCAGTATCTTCCAAGGATGCGACACGAAGGTTTTCAAGAAAATCCCCCCACCCCAGAGTACCCTTTACATGGAAGAGTTTTCGAAAATTTTAATTTTATCAAAAATGGCTCTAACGATTTTGATTAAAATATCATATATTTAAGATATTTTTATGACAAATAAAATGTATATCTTGAATCTCCTGGGAATGTCTCCAAAAGTATTCTTTATTGTGAATGACTTTTGCATAACTGGTAAACCATAAGAAATAGACAAAGTTTTACTACACAAAAAATGTAGATCGCGTTAAAATACACAATTTATGTCATATACTTTTTTTTGTTGAGTGAACCATTTTAGAGATATTACTTGTTATTCCCTTAAATTTTTCAATAATTTTCTCAAATGGGAATTCGTTATTCATTTTTTTGTCTTGGATATGCAAAGAGTATTAATCTGTGGCAAAGGGAATGGTGCTGCACCTAGCAACCAGCTATTAAGAGATATGTATGTGCTTAAAGGCTACTCTATTTCTATAACATGAAGTAGATGGAGAATAAGCGTTTGTAAAAATAGTTTGTACAAGAGTAGAGAAAGTCATGTGAGTGTAACACATCAGATTTTTTTAATTAGTTTCATTAGACATTTAGTTGCAGGTACAAAGGGGATGCAGGAAAGCAAAGCGATAATAAAATGTTTAGATGCGAGTTGCTATTTCCATAGCATCGTCAGAAACAGCTGAATGATGACCGCACTTCATAACATGACAATGTATTGAAAAATTCAAACCAATAAACGCCAACATTAGGGAATAGCTCCAGCCACATTAAGCGTTATTTGAAATAAACTGCGTGCTTTAAAGAGATGTTTGTGTAACTCTTATGATTTACCGGTTATACAAAATTGTACAATATTCCATCAGAATGAAGAGGACATCATAGATTATTCCCAGAAAATTTAAGGTACATATTTTATTTTTCATGTAAATATCTTTAATATGTGGTATTTAATAAAAATTGTTACAGCGATTTTGAGAAAATAAGAAAAATTGGAAAAAGTTTCTATGTAAAGAGCAGTTTGGTGTGAGGGGATTTTTTTGAATTTTTTTTGTCGCACATTCCGATAATAATGAAGGTAAATACCAAGTTTGTTATTTATCCGACATTTCGTTTTTGAGTTATGCTGTTCACAGCACACACACACACACACACACTTTTTTTTCTTCTAAAAATGCATTTTTGGGGAGGGGGATTCAGGGGACCTAAAAACCTACATTTCCACAGAAATCTCGATATTGAATTTTTGGTTAAATGCGATAGAGAAAGTAAAGATTTTAGGTTACGTTCACGTGACTTTCTCGAGCCACTATCTTTATTTTTATATAGCTTCTCAGACTATTCTTACGAAAGTTATGTTATTTTATGTTATGAAAGTTATTTTATGTTAATGGAAATAAACTTTTGCAGAAAGAGCTTTAATTCACACTTCTTTGTATGTACAAGGGGGTAGAGAAAGCTGAATTGATAATCAGAAGTTTAAAATATAATCGGTATATGATGCCTTGAAATTGTATAATCTTTGATTGGCACTGCGAAAAACAATGAATAGCGATAGCACTTTAAGCAAATGAAAAGATATTGAAAAATTAAAACCAAAAACCGGATATCTTCGAAATGACCGATGCTTCAGAAAAGCTAATGCAAATAAATTGTGTGTTTTAAAGAGGTCTACTTTTGTGAAAGTGTGTTTTTGCCTTATAGTTTACCCGATATATACAATTAAACGAAATTGACTCCGAATAAATAAAAGCAGTTCAAAGGCTATTTCTAGAAAATTCAAGTTGTACATTGTTTTTGAGGAAATAAAACATAACGAAATTTTTTCCATCTAAAGAGTAGTTTGAAGTGGAGGATTTTCTTGAAAATTTGTCACATTCTTTAAAGATACTGAACTTAAATACCAAGTTTGCTCTTTAACTGACTTTCCGTATTTTAGTTATGTTATGCACACACATACACACACGCATACACAGATACACACACAAGGACGACCTTTTTCTAAAACTGCTTTTTTTGCATTCAGGGGCCTCAAAATATGTATTTCAGATGAAATACCGACATCTAATTTCTGGATGGAACACTTTACTTCCTCTACTTAGTGTATGTAGTACAGAATGTAAAAATACAACCCAGAGAAAAGCAACTTCGATTCCAAAGCAATTTTCAGTCGTAGCAATGTACTTATATTTTTAAAGAGCATATGACAAAGAAGGTAATTATGGGTGCAGGAAATGAGGGTCAGGAAAGTTGTGGTAGAAGAGTAACCACCCCAGCATTCAACTATCGATCCAGGGAAACCTCGAAAAACACATGGGTCAGAGTAGGCGTCGCTGGGAATCGAATCCGGGACCTACCGAATACGAGCCGCACAGGTTATAGCGGCGTCACCTCGCTCGGTATTTATGTGTTGTGGTTCATCCAAAAAGAAAAGTCAACAGTGAAATTTTGCGAAAATACACATTTTGATGCCTTCGGCGTGTTTGTGAGTGAAAGAGAGAGAGAGGGAGAGGGAGAGAGAAAGACAGAAAAAATATTAATAAGTATATGTACTTTTTCGCATGTTAAAGTAAAAAATTAAGCAAACATTTTTCTGAAATAAGCAATTTAAAGCTTTACATCTGCAATTTTAAATATGTTCACCAGATTAAGATTCCTAGAGAAATTCTTAGTTACACATATTTGAAGTTATGTGTTCACAAAATATCAGTTCAGAAAATCAAAAATTGCAACGATAGGAAGATTTCATATTAAGCATTATTTAAAAACTTAAATGACTGCGATGCTGCTAAAAGGCTAAAATTTGTCATGGTAGGGTACTTTAATGATTCAGGTCTATGATGAACATTTGAAACTGTTTGGTTGAAAAATATGGAAGTTGGAAAATACAACCCTACGCCCCCTTAGCCAGGAATGCTGTGGGAAGAGAAAACTGTTTCAACTCCCGCCCCAGCTTTGTATTTCGGCTTGCCTATTCTCCAAGGAGTTCCTTTTCTATCAACTCGGTATCAGCAAACGCCATGCTGGAGGGCGAAAAAAGGGGAATGTCACCAAGTGACACTAAACGTTCCTGCCTGCCTTAAACATTTTTGTTACTTTAGTTGAAAGCTCTGGTGAGCTTTGGCTGTTTCGGAATTCAAATTTCATTAAAGATAAGTTTTTTCGAGTGTTCATTTACTTGGAGGCACAATTCAGAGAAGCTGGGAAAATATCGTCAGAGATCGAGAATTACAGATCCAGACAGCCTATTTTCCTCACGCTGTATAATTCAACTTTGAAAAGTTGGTTTCTGTAGAACGTGGAGCACAAGGGATAAAGATGCACACCTGCGTCTTCCATAAGTCTTGAGAGTGGTTAGAGGTGCCTAAGGAAGTTTCTCTGAACCATGAATATGTTACAAAATAAACGTCATCATAATGATAAGTGGCATCATAAAGTTCGCCCACAGTTTCAGATTCAATGCTTTAATGTTGCCACTCGTTTTAATTATTCCGTCGTGTAAATGCGCTGTATTCAAGCAAGCATAGACAAAACTCTAATCGTGACAGTCGCATAATTTCCTTCTCCATTCTTTGCGATTCTACAGCTTGTTCATACAAGATATAACCTTCTCTACCAGTCACCTAAGATGAGTATATATTGCATTAGACACAAAAGTTCGATATCAATATTTCACAAGAATCTAAAACTGTCATATGGCATTATAAGTTTATCACGTACGTAGTAAGCAGGGGAAATATTGCATTCCACCAAAAATTCGATATTGAAATTTCACTGGGAGTGCATACTTTGAGGTTCCTGCAATCCGGATAACATTTTTAAATCTCTCTGTCTCTCTTTCTCTCTCTCTCTCTCTCTATCTCTCTCTCTCTTTCTCTGTGTGTGTATACGAACAGCATAACTCAGAAACGAAATGTACGAAAATACCCAACTTGATATTTAAGTTCAGTATCTTCCAAAGATCTGACACGAAGCCTTTCAAGAGCATCCCTCCGCCTCAAACTACCCTTTACATGGAAACTTTTTAGTTAGTTTTTTATTTTCTCTAATATGACTCTTAAATATTCTGATTTAAATATAATGTATTTAATATATTTACATTACAAGTAAACTATACATCTTAAAACTGTCTGGAAATAGGCTTCAAAGTGCTCTTTATAGTGAAGGATACTTTGTATAACTGATAAAATATAAGATATACACAGGCACTTACTAACAATAAGTATAATCTCTTTAAAACACACAATGTGATTCAAATAACTTACTGTGACATCAGCGATTTCCAATACATTAGTAATTATTGTTATGAATTTTTTCAATACATTGTTCATTTTTGAAGTGCTGTCACCAGTCAGTTGTTTCTCATCGAAATAATTTTGTTATTATTTAAATGCCTAAACATAGAAACTAAAACGGAATGAAACTTGAATAATGCGAACAACATGAATAATTACAAATTCGATACAAGCTTTATAATAAGTAAGTTATTTTTATTTATAATGTAATGTTGTTATTAATATCACGAGATATTGTATTTTTTAGATTAAGGATGCCCATCTGTACCTAAAATTTCAAAAATTCGAAATTTCAAGTTTCAATTTTTAATACACCAATTAGGGCTCAGTATGTAACATGTAAACTAAATTTCGTGCATATTTCTAAATTAGTTTTAGACATATTTATTTTTTTATTATTTTTTACTGTTTTGCAAAATTACTTCACATTATGGAATTATTTTTTGGAAAAATTAATATTTTATGGTTAGATGTAGACAGGAATCGATAACTATTTATTAATTTCAGAGAAAAAATGTTACACAATATGATCACATCATTTTTCACCCTGTTATTAACAAGGAACATACAAAATTTCATTGATTTATAGGGAAAACTACGTCGTGTGGAACAATTTGAAAATGAGAATTTGCCAAGAAATGAAAACCGGGAAAAGAGAGTTTAAAAACTATAACGCTAAAATGACCCTGTTTTGATTTAATGTTTAAAACGCATTTGCTGCATATGCAGGACCTATTTCAACTTTTTATGCTCCTCTGCAACTAATTTAGTATTTTAAGATTCCTTAAGGCTCTCTTGAATAGCTTGTTCACTTTTTGTATAAGCAAAACTTATCGTTGTTTACTATAATTTTACAGGAAGTTAGGCTTATAGACAGATATTCAAATCACAATATTAAATTCTTTAAAACGTCGCACACCTATAAAAGCTACATAGAATGACGCAGAAGGTTTGTAGTGTTTAATAACACTAAAATCCATATTTATGGATTTAAGTAGATTTTGACCTATTTTTCACACATTCTTAAATATAATTTTATTTTATTTTTCTTTGAAGGAAGTTTAATTCCTGCTTTATTTTCAAGAAATAGTATGGAAATTCAAGCCTAATATGTAACGATCCGCATTTTAAACACTTCGCTATCGCTTCAGTTTCCTGTATCCCCCTTATACCAACAGAGAAAGGTTTAATACAACTACTTCCCCTAAAAGTTTTATCACGATCGATAGAAAATAAGCATTTGTAAAAATAGTTTCTGGAAGCTATATAAAGATAAACGATAGCGTATAAGGAACGTCATATGCATGTAATATATGATATTTTTAGAAAAGAATATCTATGTACGTGTTTATGAACAGAACTACTTAAAGTTATCAGGTTTCATGCTTAAGTTGGGGACCTTTCCAAAATATATGGTGAAGCCTATTAAAGAATTTTTCCTGTTCGAAATTAGATGGAAATTTTCCTTTCATTTATAGTTTTATAAAAACAGCACTACAACAATCCTTTTTAAAATAGTATATGTTAAAATAATGCATTTTTATATATCGGTATGTCGGTGTATGTCGTGACTTTTCCAAAAGCAGCATACGAATTTGTAAGGTTACAAAGTAGACTGAAACTTACAATGGTAAAAATTTATACATCCTTAAATTGTTTATGTTAAACAAAATGTTCTTTGCCATTCATTTTTGAAACAGTAGCTTGAGGCAGTATTTTACTTCACAACACTGTGAATGCCAGAGTGATTGTAGGGTAAATTAACATTATTGTATGACAATGATTTGAGATGTTTGTTAATTATAAGCATTGTTAGGAAATAAGTGTACACGGCCTCACTGAAACTGACAATAGGAGAGGGTAACAATGAAGCGAGGGGGTGAGTTGTTTATCAATTAGAAGAGGCAACCAAATGACGTCAGAGTAGCGTGCCTTTCTTTAGAAATTGAGGGAATATCTTCCCTAGAGCATATGTATTAGTAATTTTGATTGGCTGACAGAATAGACGCTAATGTTGGCGCGATTTATTAACCAATAGCAGCTCTATTAATGTTTAGGCATATAGGGGTGAGGGAGTATAAATTCTGAAGTAGCAAGTATCGCGCAGTACCACAGAATCATTCACTAGGCAAACGTCGCGCAGTTCTAAGAAATCTCTCTCGCGAGTTACACGGAAGCATTCATGATGTACACATTACGCAATTCTACAGAATCTCTCGCGTCGTAAAGTTAGTTACAAAATGTGAAATACGCGAATTAATAGTGCGCGGCAAATAAGTGATTGCAGTTACATTCGAAAATATAACAGTTTCAGTCAGGCGTGTATCAAGATTAAATATGTGAAATTAATTAAGTGTGACGGCAATAAAAGTGTAAAAACAAATTCTTTTATCAGTGTTATCTTTTAGTAACAACTCCTTTCCGTTTACACAGCCTGTTCAAGAGATATTTGCTCGACTGAGTAATAATAGCTAGCCGGAGGACAAAGAACCCAAAATTCTAAATAGTAAAACAATAACAGGCGCTCAGCAAATAAGATAACACGACAGATACTGCGACAAGCAATAGTTTATTTAAATATTCTTGAGGTTTCGGAAGCATTCAATGAAACGTTAAGCGGTCGTCCTTTTGTTCTTCGATGAGTATTACGCAATGGCCAACACATTAGTCTACTTTTTAAACACTTCACAACTTCCTGTATGTCTGAAGAAAATAGCACCAAGGGTTTACCTAATTTAAATCATATACAGAAAATATGTATCATAATTAATAGGAAATTGATAGAAAAGAAATCTGCTGTGTTGTACTCAGAAGGCTTTCTTTTTCCACTATGGCTTATTATATCTTCTCTACATACTATTCTTCCAAAGCTTATTGTTCTATATTAATTGCGATAAACGATTTCAGAAATAATTTATTTTCATAAAATTGCGAAAAAAGTATGAATACTGACTTAAGAAAATATATGAAGTAGTGGAAAACTCGAAAAAATAATGAATATTTCGGTAATAGTAAATGCGACAAAACTGTTCGACATTAACTATGTCTTTAAAGATTATCGAATAGGTGGGTATACCTACATATTTCTGGTAGTGAGGTTTTGTCTAATTCTCATGGCTTATCAGTTATATAAAGGTATTAAACATTTGTTTTTCAGAATTAAGAGAACTTCACAGGCTATTCCCAGAAATTTCGAGATGTGCATTTTAAGCAAAATTGCATTAAATCGAAATTGCTACGTCCATTTTTGAGAGACAAAAAAATCATGTGAAATTTATATGGAACTTTTATTTGAATGCAGTACTTCCTCTACCTACTATATTTAGGTGCTAGAGGAAACATGAACGAACTGTATAATGATATTTATAGAATAGGTGTAGTTATAGAACAAATCGCAATTGCTAGAGAAAGTTGTGTGACTGCTGCATATTTCTCCACCACTTATATTTGGTAGGTAAACCAAATATTATATTCTGACTAAAAATCCTGTATCCAGATTATAACTGAAATACACTGAACCCAAAAAGAGCACCCATAGAAGAGAGGTGGCAAGAGAGATAGGGAGGGAAAGGAGAAGAGGCGGAACAGTATAATTCAAAAGCGAGTAGTCGGATAAATACTTCACATCGTATTAAGGCCAACATCTTCCAAGGATGCAACCAGAAAATCTTTACGAAATTCTCCCATCCCAAACAACTCTTTACAGGGAAATGTTTTCGTTATATCTTATTTTCTGAAAAACAGTCGCCACAACGATATTGTTTGAAACATACGTCATATATTACATGGCCAATAAAATTGAAAATATTATTTTTACCTTTAGGTAACCATTTTCAAAATATTTCATGTTGTACGCTTACTTTTTCTCAAATGTGTTTACGTCATATGAAGGAAAATGTTTGATATTATAGGATTACTTTCTCCTGATTTCCTTCGCATGAGCTCAACGTTTATCGTTGTTTTCGCATTTTGCTTAATTTAAAATAATGCTATAGATAAGCATTTATCATCAATAAGGCAACGTGGATAAAAGTTTGCATTTTATTTGGATAACGATAGATGTGAATTCATAGTAGGCAGAAAAGTAGCATAAGTGTTGCACATGACGTTTTTCTAATACATCATACATATTTTATTACTAGGTAATGACACATTTATCCATTTAACTGTACGAAAGAGACTGAGGCATTAAATTTCTGTGACCGTCCTAAAACTAACATTCACACTCGTGTAGTTTCTCACAAATCAGTGTAAATTCTACATTATCCGCACAGAGTTGGAAAGACAGTGTCACCGTAACGACCATGCTCGGAAGACAACAAAACACCATACATCCCCTACTCCACTGCAAACTACAAGATAGAAATTGGCCATCTTATATGACGTACTCCAACACAGGTCTACGAAAAGTGATCGCATCTCCACGAACAAACAAGTTTGTAAATTAAATTTTCAAGACATTAATTTAAACATCTTAAAAAGCGACTGTTTTATTATATTCCTAAAACAACTTAACTCAATCAATGTGTAGTGATACTGCATTATATCATATGTAAATATACTCTATCTATAAACCAAATACCCTTTGATATATCCACAGGATAAAACTAAGGTTGTCAAATAAAGAACCCGATTTAAACAAAACAATCATCTAAGTCCTTACATTAAAACAAGCAAGTGAGAAGCAAACAATGGGCACACAGCATTTCAAAATATCCCTAGTAGTTGAGGAGTTTAAGAGCAGTTCATTACTTTCTGTTTTTTGAAATCACATTTAGGAGATTTTTAAAATTCTTTACTCATGTTATTACAGCCTATAAATAGTTACTTAAGTGCAACAAATATGATTGTATCGACCGAAGCAAAATTTACAACGGAATTACTGGTATAGCTGTGACTTAATTTCAATAAATTCGTCTTTAACCACAGTTCTATTAGGATTATAATTTCTTGTGTACATGTGCTTTATAGAAAAGACGGCTGAATAAACTTCTCTGAAAAAAATTAGTGTTACTCCTAATAATGTCAGTGAAGCATGATCGTATTCGATAGTGTTTCATAAACTATTATTCAGCTGTGTAGTATATTAATGGAGTATACTTCATGTAAAAATTCTAATTCGTCCCGGACCCATAAATGCTATAATTCTGCTTCAGTGTGCAAAAAAGAAGAAGAAGAAATAATCCGCGGAGGTTTAAATGTTCTGCATAAACGGACACTCCAACTTGGTTAATTTAAGATACCTCCACTTAAAGGTATCATACAAGAAGAAATTTCACAAGAATGATGTTGACTTAATATATGTACACTTTTCAAGAATATTCGAAATCTTCAAGTGTACATTCCAGTAATTCAGATTTTTACTTTCTCTACTACGTATATTAAGTAGGGGAAGTATTGCATTCCACCCAAAAATTCGATACCGAGATTTCACTGGAAATACATGTTTTGAGACTCACTGAATCCAAAAAAAGCATTTTTGGAAACATGTCCGTGTGTGTGTCTGTCTGTGTGTCTGTGTCTCTGTCTGTGTGTCTGTGAACAGCATAACTCAAAAACGAAGAGTCGGATAAACACCAAACTTGGTATTTAGGTTCAGTATCTTTCAGAGATGCGACACGAAGGTTTTCAAGAAAATCCCCCCACCCCAGACTACCCTTTACATGGAACATTTTTTGAAAATTTTAATTTTCTCAAAAACGGCTCTAACGATTTTGATTAAAATATCATATGTTTAAGATATTGTCATGACAAATAAAATGTATATCTCGAATTTTCTGGGAATGTCTCCAAAAGTATTCTTCGTTATGAACGCCTTTTTCATAACTGGTAAACCATAAGAGATAGACAAAATTTTACTACACGAAAAATGTAGATCGCGCTAAAATACACAATTTATGTCATATACATTTCTTTTGTTGAGTGAACCGTTTGCGAGATATTGCTTGTTATTCCCTTAAATTTTCCAATACTTATACTTTTTCTCAAATTCGTTATTCATTTTTTTTATGTCCTGGACATGCAAAGAGAATGGAATGCGCCACATAGCAACCAGCGTTAAAATATTTGACTATCGCTTAAAAGCTACCATATTCCCCTTGCATCAACAAGAAAATTACCAATAAGATTGACATCTCGATATCTCGATTAACATGAAGCATATGGAGAATAGGCGTTTGTAAAAATAGATTGTACAAGAGTAGAGAAAGTCATGTGAGTGTAACACATCAGATTTTTAGTATTAAAATCAATTGAGAATCTTTTAGAAGATAAAGTAAATCATCCCCGTGGTGGACACTGGTTGAATTTGAGCGAAGTGTTCATAAATCTTTATCTTGCTCGCTTGGAAGAGTCCTCTCTTAATATCACATTTCAGTTTTTGAATTATGCTTGCTGAAAGGAATACAAATAGGAAAACATACTTTTCACGTGGATTTAGCACATAGTAGGTAGAGAAAGTATTGCTTTCCACTCAAAATGCGATACTGAGGTTCCACCGGAAATACAGGTTTTGAGTTCCCTTGAATCCAAAAAAATAAATTTTAGAAAAAGGTCTGTATGTGTGTGTGTCTGTGAACATCAATTCGAGGGCGACATTGAACAATTTTAGAAAATCAAATACGGATCAGTTTTAAATCATGTAAATAAGTTTATTGTTTCCCAAAATATTCCCCTTTTAATATCAATACATTTTTGAATTTTATGAAATCAACCCTTAAAGCAATGATACCACTCTTCCTGAGGCACTTCAGAAACCAGGTTTTTATAATCTTTCACTGCTTCAACTGATGAAGGCAAAGTGCTTCCACGCATTTTAGTTTTAGTTTTTGGAAACAAAAAGAAATCACAAGGTGCTACGTCAGGTCTGTATTGTGGAGGGTCCATGGTGCTGACCTTTAGGGCATCCAGATACTCAGTTGATAGTTTGCTGTATGCGACAATGCGTTGTCATGATGTAACATTTATTTTTCCTTTTGAGTGTACTTCACATGAACGTTTCCAAAAATTTTCGATAAACAGACACTTGTGCACCAATCAGCAGTAATGGTACGACTATGTTCTAATGCAAGGGTGGCGAAAATGCCTTTCTCTCTCGAGCCATCAAATATACAACACGCACTACACCACTCAGCAGCACATGGAAAACAAATGAATAGACGGCTAGAAACGGAGTTGCGCCTGCGAGTCACATTGCCTCGTGAGTCGCACTTTCGCCACCACTGTTCTAATGCTATAGTAGCAATATGGCCCGTTTAATAAAAAAAGCTAGCAACATCTTCTTACCAGCACTGCGAATTGGTCGGACTTTTTTGGGCTTAGGTTCCGTTCGAAAGACCCATTGAGCCGATTGACTTTTCTTTTCAGGACCATAACTATAAATCCAATATTCATCATCAGTAATGATATTCTAAACCGAATTTTAAGTGCCCCCTTGGTATTTTTCAGATTTTTTCTGCACCAATCAATTTGTTGTTTTTTATCGGGAGTCAGCGTATGTGGAAATCACCAATAACAACGTTTTCTCATGTCTAACCATTGACGTAAAATATTTTGGATTTGACTCATACCAAAGCCCAATGTCGCTCGAATAAATTCATGAGGTTCCGGCGATCTTCTTCAAGCATTGCTGGAACAGCGGCAACATTTTCATCAGTAACAGCAGTTATTGGGCGTCCTTCACGAAAGTCTTCACTAAGAAAAAAACCGATCTCTTTTGAATTCGCTGTACCAATTACAAATTGTTGCCTTAGATGGGGCCCCTTCGCCAAATTCATTTCTAAGCTATCTTCACAGTGCTTAGGCCTTAATGACGGTTTAAAATCATAAAAATCATAGTCCGGAAATGTCAAATTTTGGGTGAACACAAAATCTTTAAGTGATGATGATTAACAATCTATTAGAGAAAAATCAAACAAAGTAAATAACAATCAACTCGTAAAACATTAGAAAGCAGCTGCCAAATAAACAAATTTTATTTGTTTCCAGAAACATGGCATTCTAAAATGTTTCAGTATCGCCCTCGTTTTCAAAACAGAACAATCGGATAAATACCAAACTTGGTATTTAGGTTCAGTACCTTCCAGAGATGCGACATGAAGATTTTCAAGAAAATCTCTCCACCGAACTTTACATAGAACATTTTTCAATTTTTTCGAATTTTTTTTTAATTTCTCAAAAAATGGCTTAAACGATATGATTAAAACTCCGTTTACTAAGGGTATTTACAAGACAAATAAAATGCATATCTTGAATTTTCTGGGAATAGCCTGTGATGTCCTCTTAATTCGGAAGGAATTTTGTATAATATTCTATAACTGGTAAACGTTAAGCGATAGACGAAAACGTACTTCACAAAAATGCAGACCTCATTAAAACACACAGTTTATTTCAAATAACTTTTTTGTTGTATACACCATTTATAGATATCCATTATTAATGGTTCGAATTGTTGAATACTTTGTTATTCTTTTAAAGCCATATCGACGTTCAGTTGTTTCTCGCGATTGCAAGGAAAGAGTATCGAATTTTAAGGCCAACGTATAGCGGCCAGTTCTTAAAAACTTGACTGTCGTTATTCCTCTTTGTATCTATAATGTGTAATGTAGCTATTTATTGAGAGATTTATCAATTAAAGTGAAGTAGATAAAAAAAGAAAGCTTTCATAAGAGGTTGGAAAACGTTATGGAATGTAGCACATCATATTTTTATTATTTCTTAGTGAGCCTTTTTCTTTTATTTCCGATGAAATCATCTCGAAGTTTCGCAGTGAATGTAGTGTTTCCTTACACTATGTGATGAGTAGAGAACACACAACTATAAGCTTAATTTATTTATAGTGCGCCTTTTTATATTTAAGAATGAAAATATCCTGTAACAATATGAGTAACAATCACCCGATGTTCACTGCTTATTCTTTCTTTCCATAACTGTTCTGGAACTATTCACATAAAGGCTCTTCCCGTTAATAATGAAAAGTATTCGCTAGAGAGGGTTTCAAAACAGTCTGTTTGAGGTAAACAAAGGCACACTGGAGACCACGTAATATTATTTTCCTTTGCATCCTCATGAGAAAAAAACCAACGATCACTTGTTTTAAAATGTATTGTCAAACCTCGCAATACCCAAAATCCAAACGAATTACAGCGAATATTTTTACAATGGCTAACGGCCCTAAATAGTCATACGTTAACTGACATAGTTTAGTGAGCTCTACACTTACTTCTTAGTAAATATTATGTGTATTTTATGTTTAGGTTGCTTACATAAAATTCAGGTTACGTATTTTACTTGTCATGCCCATATCTCAAACTTATGTTTTATTCAAAATCATTCAGAACTATTTTGGTGAGGCAAAATCTAATGTGTTACCATCACAAGAGTTTCTCTACCCATATAGTTTACTTTAATGTTCTTTCTGCAAAATACTCGCTGTCCACTTCTTGTTAATCATAACAAATGCCTCAGCTGGTTTCAATACACATTTTGTTGTAGCTACGTCGAAACATCAGAACATTAGCTGACTGTTAAGTGATTAAAAAGAAGCTCGCTATAAGTACGCTGGGCTTGATATTTTTAACACATTTTGCATGGCATGATCAGAGACAAAAGAGCGAATGTATCATTCCAAAAGCATGTAGTTTGAAATATTGGGAAATTCTAACACAAAATAAATCGTAAACGGTTAATATCACAAAAAGGAAGAAGGTTAATTAACGTAAATTGTATATTTTAAATATCTCCATATTTTACTGAAGTAAGTTCATTCTACTACTTGACGTTTAATAGTTATGCAAAATTCAATGATTTAGACGACTCACAGAAAATTGGAAACATCATTTTATTCCTCATGTCAATATGTCAAACATATGATATATTAATCAGAATCGTTGGGCATGTTTTACAAGTAAAAAATAACTAAAATTTCCCATGTACAATATAAATCGGCGTAGAGGGATTTTCTTGGGAAATCCTTGTGTCGCATTTGAATTTCGTATTTATCCTACTTCTCATTTTTACGTTTTTCTTTTTACACACACATGCACACACGTACGCGCGGAATTTCTTCTAGAAACGTCTGTTTACACTGTGGACGTCGAAAAGTTACTTCCGTTGAAATCTCGATATCGAAACTTCGGTTGAAGTGCAATACTTGTTCATTCTCTATAAAGGGATGGTGGGTGGTGGTGACTGGGGTGTCCATAAAAGGATCTTGACTAATGTATGGGGATGGTGTTTATTGTATGTTAGATTTTTTAGCTAAGCTCATGTCTGAATTATTGACTGACATAATCACTGACTTGGAACTTTATAATGTTCCTCTGTAACTAGAGGACCTCAAAACACACGACTGTAGTAAAATTTCAATATGAACTTTTCTAGTGAAATATAATATCTGCTCTGTCACAGATAAGCAAGAGAGAAAGTAAAATAAAATCTGATGTGTTTCATTCACATATCTATCTTTACCTTCTTTGGTTTAGTGGGTATATGAATTATTCATAAGATAGTTTATTTTTCTATTTACTTCATTTTAATCGAGATAAACGTTTACAGAAATAGCTATATAACACATTTCGTTAAGGTACAAAGGGAACAGTGATAGTCAAACGTTTTAAGACTTGGAAGCTACATGCTAGTCTTGAAATTCCATACTGTTTCCATGTAATCGCGAGAAACAACTGAAGGTCGACGGGACTAAATAAGAACGACGTTTTGAACAAATCCAAACATTAATAACGGATATGGCTGACGTCACAAAAAGTTATTTGAAATAAACTGTGTGTTTTAAGGAAATCTACACATATGTGCATTACGTTTTCGTCTTTGTTTAACATTTACCAGGTATACAATAGTATACAAAATTCCTTCCGAATTAAGAGGTGTTCACAGGCTATTTCCAGAAAATTCAAGATATGCATTTTATTTCTCTTGTAAATATCCTCAATAAACGGAGTTTTAATCAAACCGTTAGAGCCATTTTTGAGAAATTAAAAATTTCGAGAAATATTCCACGTAAAAGGGTAGCTGGGGTGGCGGGATTATCTTTAAAATCTTCGTGTTGCATCTTTGAAAGGTATTGAACCTAAATGCCAAGTTTGGTATTTATCCGGCATTTAGTTTTTGAAATGCTGTTCACAGACACACACACACACATACATACACATACATACACACACACACACACTTACACGGACCTTTTTCCTAAAAATGCTTTTCTTTTTTATTCAAGGTACCTCAAAAAATGCAATCTCGGTATCGAATTTTGGGGTGGAATGCAATACCTTCTCTACCTACTATGAAGGTTGTAGAGTAAGTAAAAGTTGTTTACGCTGTTTACATTCTTCGCAGCAAAAGTGCTTCAATAGGCTCGAAACGGTTTAAACCTCGACACAGGTGAAGCATGCAACATAAAGATGAAAGATTTTGTCAGAAAGCGATGGAACTTACCCACAAGTATAATAAACGGAATGTAGTAAAGATGAAAGAAGTCGATTATATCGAAGAGAGGGTAGCACTCGTCCGCTTCATAATCCCCCAACCGCATGTTCGTGATGTTGGACAGGTTAAAGGCGCTGATTAGCCTAAACCACTTGTCCAATTCCAGTTCTGAACCCATGTTGCACTCGTAGCTGTCCTTATCGTTGGGGGAAGAATTGGAGACTTTCCTTACAGGAGCCGAAAGTTTAAAAGTTACTCCTTACACTAAAGTTTAAGTTTTCAACCACGTGAAAACTGGGTGTCGGGTTTCCCTCTGGAAATTAGGTTACCAGACATCCGTAGGGGTTGGTTTGGAGATGCATCTTTAATGATATTAGAGGAGCCACGAACGCGAACAGCGATGTGTGAAGTATCCGATGACGCACGCGTAAATCCCAGGATGTCCGACTGGAGCGGCAAGTGAATCTCTGTCGGAGCTGGCGCGCGGAAACTGGAAAACTCCTGTTGAGGGAGATACTAGCGCTGTGTCGCCCTGCGCCTGTGCGTGCTATATTCACACGCCTGCTTGCTTGTGCGCCCTTCTGTAGGTGCGTTCGGCAGCACTTCTTCACCAGAGTGTTCTTGCTTATTTTCTTTGGCACTGGGATCTGAGATATAAACAAAGAGCACATGTGTGCAAGTCGCAGAAAGACTGAGAAAGACAAAAGGTGTTCTATTGCTCATTTCCTTATTTTCTTTGTGCCTCATCTGGAGCGATGATGTGCATACTTGGGTTAAGTGGTTATTATATTCCATTTCTCTGTTTGTTTCAATGATCTGATGGTGTGGTTGTCGAGTGTAAAACCAAGAATGGAAACAATTTCCAGAGACTCTCAAGAGGTCTCAGACTTGAATTTGGAACCTGCGCGCCAGTTCTGGTGGAGTACAGTAATCCTTCTACCACAGTAGGTAATTTAGAAACGCGTCTAATGCTGTAATTTAACTAAAAACCGTATGTGTTGACCTCGGCTGACTTGATCTGCTCGCTCTTCTACAAAATAGTCTTACAATCGAGGTAGATAGACTTCTACCTACTTTTTAATCAAGTTAAACTTTCATTGCACATTCACTCGTTTCATTGTAGATATATAAATATACAGTAGGCTAAATCGATAGTCAGATTATTAAAAAGCTGACTATGTGATGGCTTTGAAATTGCATGTCCTTTATTTGAGCACGAGAAATAGAAGCTTTATCACTTGAAATTTTTTTTTAAGTATTTGAACATACAAACAAAAAACAAGGAACACCTCGGAAATGGTTAACCCCACAAACAATTTTATTTCACAAAAATTGTGAGAACTACATTTTTTGTTTAGTAACATTTTAGTAACGTTTTGTCTATCTCTTATGGCTTACCAATTATACAAAAGTCATTCACAATGAAAATAAGTGTATAGGCTATTGCTAGAAAATTGACACGTACATACCACGTATAGTATTTAATAAAAATCGTTAGAGCCGTTTTGAAAAAATAAAAAATAATGAAGAATAATGCATGTAAAGGGTAGCTTAGAGAGTATGGATTTTCTTAAAAATCTTAATTTCCTATTCTTGGAAGACGCTAAAATGCCAAGTTTGGTATATAATGGACTTTTCGTTTTTGAGTTATGCTGAGACACACACACATACACAGAACCTTTTGTTACAAATGCTTGTTTTTGATTCAGGGAGTCTCGAAACGTGTATTTACGGTGAAATATCGGCATCGAATTTTGGGTGGAAGGTAATACTTCCTCTACATACTTCAAACCCGGCGGAGAGCGATGTATTTTTTCGGGTGTAAAAGTCCTTAGCATGGCTTCCTTCGGAAGGGGAGTAAGGCTGGTGGTTCCGTGACGTAGATTTACGGCACGTAAAAGAACCTCAAGCCTGATAAAGAGGCCTGTGAGCAAACTTTTCGGTCTTTCACACCCAATATACAATGGGATGATAAACCATCTTAGTTAAAGAGCCTCCATAAGTAAAATATCAATTTAATTCTTCTGCATACTATAGGTAAATAGTGAAGAAAGTAAAAGTAGAATGGTTTATTGGGTGTCGGGTCTTAAAGGAATTTTTATTGGTGCCAATCTTATACAACATAACACACGATTACGAACAAGCAAATATAATGTGGTAATCCGTCACTTCTCTCGTCACCCCCGATCGGGGGTGAAAATATTACCATAATTTTATATCGCCCAATGAGAAGATGGCTTATGGCCTGACCAGGAAGTTTGAGGAGTGCAAGGTAGTTAACTCGGGTATGTCCATCCCCTTTACCTCCTCTATAACGTGACTGTCAAGTGCAGTTAAAAAACATAGCAACGCTGAATGAAAAGTCTTTCCTGAATAGGGTTGCTAAACTCTAATTCTGAAAATAAGGAACACATCTATTGTTACAGTGTACAATACTGTAGACTAAAGTAGAGCATTACAGATTTTGAGAATCCAATTAGGATTATATTTTTACTTTCTCTACTACATATAGAAGAGGTGGCGAAAACGTGACTCGCGAGTTATTTTGACTCGCAGGCGCACGTTCCCTCTCTGCAACCGTCCGTTTGATTTTCACATGCTGCTGAGTGATGCAATGCGTGTTGCATATTTGGTGACTCGCGGAAGGAAGTCGTTTTCGCCACCCTAGACGTATAGTAAGTAGGGGAAGTATTGTATTCCACCCAAAAATTCGATACCGAGATTTCACCGGAAATATATGTTTTGAGACCCCCTGAATCCAAAAAAAGCATTTTTGGAAACATGTCCGTGTGTGTGTCTGTCTGTGTTGTCTGTGTGTCTGTGAACAGCATAACTCAGAAACGAACAGTCGGATAAACACCAAACTTGGTATCTAGGTTCAGTATCTTCCAGAGATGCGACACGAAGGTTTTCAAGAAAATCTCCTTACCCCAGACCACCCTTTACATGGAACATTTTTCGAAAATTTTAATTTTCTCAAAAATGGCTCTAAGGATTTTGATTAAAATATTATATGTTTAAGATACTTTCATGATAAATAAAATGTATATGTTGAATTTTCTGGGAATGTCTCCAAAAGTATTCTCCATTGTGAACGACTTTTGCATAACTGGTAAACCATAAGAGATAGACAAAATTTTACTACACAAAAAATGTAGATCGCGTTAAAATACAAAACTTATGTCATATACGTTTTTTTTTTGTTGAGTGAACCATTTTCGAGATATTGCTTGTTATTCCCTTAAATTTTTCAGTACTTATTTTCTGAAATGGGAATTCGTTATTCATTTTTTATCTTGGATATGCAAACAGTATTAATCTGTGGCAAAGGGAATGGTGCTGCACCTAGCAACCAGCTATTAAGATATATGTCGATGTTTAAAGGCTACTTTATTTCTGTATTGCCCTTGCAAATATAAAACAAAGAGAACTTAGTAGGCCTTAAGTCATAGTCAAATATTCTTAGAACTAGTCACCATGTTTAAAATGTAATTTTCTTTACATGTCAAAAGATCGTTTCTGCAAATATTTATCACGATTAATATGAAATAGATGGAGAATAAGAGTTTGTAAAAATAGTTTGTATAACAGTAGAGAAAGTCATGTGAGTGTAACACATCATATTTTTTTAATTGAAACCACAATAAAGTTTGTTACTTGTAAAAAGCTTGTATTAGATTGTATTCTCTTTAGAGAATATATTGTTCGTCAATTAAAAACTTTGGCACACATAAATTGAAACTGATCAATTTTAATATTTATTGCTATTTCTAGCTATGTTTAGCAAGTTATTATAAACAACATTGTCATATAATTATTCTCTGCATGATTTATTGTAATTGAAATAAGTCAAAAATTCATTTTTTATTAAGTCGACTAACTCATAATTCATATCAGAAATAGAAGCGGAGATCAAACCACAGCGAAATTCGAGTCAATTTGCTTTTAGTTAAGGTTAAAGTCTGAGGATCAGGATAAATAGCGAAGAATCGTGCATAAAAATTTGCATTTAATAAGCTCATATCAGTATTGACAACTATATTTCGTTAATCTAATGACAATTGATTTTGCTCGTCCACATGCATCACCTCCAAGGAAAACAGGGTCCATTGTAACTGAAACAGCAAAGACAACGAACATTTCTATACGGTATCTATGTTATATCGTACTGTTCCTTAAAAGAGGTACGTCTGGCAACCCTACTTTTCAATGGTGACACGAACCTTCCATTTGTTGAATTGATTGTTTCCCCGTTTTGTGTTAAATACTGACAACTTTAAGGTATTATTCGAGCTGTTAAAACCAAATAAGTTAATACTAAAAATTAACAATCAGTGAATGGATATGGTATATGCACTAACAGAATCCAGACTTCTTGTATTACCTTATCTGCTGAAGTATATTTCCAATTCCCTATTTCCTCCCTTTGTTTTTATTTTCCTGATTCGTGAGGTACGCCAAAATTACGTTTATAAATGAACCTTTTCTTGTAGCCAGAGAATAAAAACTAGTTTATTAATTATGTTTATTTGCTTAATTCCTACTTTTGAGTAAACTTAGGAGAAAAGTATTATGAATCAGAGGAAACATCTTCACATTTGGTGTGAAAAATATGTAAATGTTACTTAAAAGAATAATTTTTAAAATATTTATTTATTAAACACAAGTGTGTTCTGTTAAGTCATGCAATTTCTCTTTTTGTTCCTTATTTCTAATATCAGCATCCTTTAACCAAAATTTAAGTATTAAATTAACTTGAAGCTGCCTAATATTAGTTTAATAACTGAGGACAGGCATCAAATACCGTCCATCAGGCAGCTTAAGTTAATTGGAATTTAAATCCTCGTCTGCTACGTGGCACGCAAGAACCTTAACGTTTTAGGTATCCAATTATAACCAGTAAATGACAGTAGAATGCTTCAACTAAATAACTTAGCGCGAATAATAACGAAAAGCTTAAATATAACTCCTTATATGATGTCATGTTGAAAGTTTGAGTAACCAAACACCTTGGAAAGTTAGGCTGATACAGTTTAATAATGCAATTCCTTTTGCAAAATCAATAATTGAGATGCCTAGATTGTTGTTAGCGACCCGTACGGTACTTGAATGTGTAGTTATGACTAATTAACAAAATGCTGCTACCGAAAATGCTGCTAGTGAAACACTACGTCCATTAATGGCTTTACAACCCCCTCCCTATATCCAGCGTTCAGACAGGAGGAGATGGTGGAACACGACAAAAAGGCTCGTCACACGATATAAAATTCCAGGCGCACGTTTAAAGATTTTGACTGTACGTGGTATAAAAAGATTTTTGACGCAATGCCACCAGAAAATTATTTGAAAAAATTGTGTACTTAAAGAGATTTACTTCTTTGTGTAGTACGTTTTTCTCCGTCTATTATGGTTTACCATTATACGTAATTGTACAAAATTCCTTTCGAATGAATATTTAGAGGCCATTCCCAAAAATTGCAAGAAGAGTTTTATTTGTAATCCAAATATTTTAAGTATGTGGTAGATATTTTAATCAAAATCGTAAGAGATATTTTTGAGAAAATAGCAAATTTCGAAAACTGTTCGATGTAAAGAGTTATGGGAGATGCTGAATCAATATACCAAGTTTGATATTTATCGAACATTTCGTTTTGGGAGTTGTGTGTTCACACACAGAAGGATATTTTTCTAGAAGTGTTTTTTTTATTTAGGGGCCTCAAAATATGCATTTCCGTGAAATATGACGGAATTTTGGGGAGGAATAAAATGCTTCCTCTTATCTATTATGGGTAGGTGGTAGAGTAGGTAAAAATTGAGGATATGCAAATATACTTCTAGAAGACGACTCAGAACTGTTACAACAGAATATAGGCATATTAGATATATCGTCAGCATTACCAGAAAGACCACGGAAGCTCCTTGCCCAATGTCGGAGGAGGAATAATCGCGATGTAGCTGAAATGTTACCACGAAAGGCAGCTGTAGCAGTAAGATTTCTCAGCGGCCCTATATAGAAGATAGTGGACACACTGACGATGATACCACAAACTGTTCCTTTGACATCCAAATGTATCCACTGACCTCAGTGGACGAGACTAGGATTTGATTAAACATTTTCACTAAGTACATAATTCATTATCATGTGGATATGATACCAGTGTTTTGACATTTTAGAAATGGTTGAGATTTAATGCAAAGAAAAGAACATCCAAAGATTAAGAAATTCTAAATGATTGAAAACCGTTGCTGATGCGTAAATGTTCCAAAGTTTAGAAAGCACTTCTACAAAAACACTTTAAGACCTTCTATAATATGTAATTGAATAATAACACCTGAGATAATCGTGATATAAGCTGGATAGGAAGCTGAATTTGTCTACAGTTTAATAATTTTCTCTCTCGATCTTTATGTATAATTACAGAGGTGCTTCCCTATTCCTTATATAACTGACATACCGGGGGGCACATTATTCTGAAATACTTAAGAAGTATTTAATTGTGGCTGAAAATGCAGCACCATCAAGGGCACAAGTTACTCTTACAAGTCGGTGGTCGAAGAATATAACTACAGTCGACTTGAAGGAATTAATTACAGGTTAGTGTCGGGTGTAACTTAATGAGTCTCGCGTAAGTTGTTGATGCATATACACCAAGTTAGGCGACGATCCAAACAGAGCCCCAGGTACTTAACTGCTCTGATGCTAGGCAACTGCTGCATTGTTTAGTTTAATGCAAGAGGGTCAGGCGGTCTTGGTCAATATACTGAGTGGGTATTTGTCAGGATTGAGTTCGAGCACCATTTAGGCAACAGAGAAGAAAAACATCTAGTCGCACTTTCGGAGTTATGTCAGAATGAGATAATATATAGACCTCGGTATCCTCGCGAATGGCGCATTGTATACAGAAGACAGGTTATGTAAAGGTAGGTACTGATGAATGGAAGGGGCCCCCAAAACCGGGTAGAACATTACACGCAAGCCAACCGGCCCCTTGTGCTTCTACCGTGGCCCCTGAGAGGGAAGGATTAAGGGAGAGACCTGAAGGGCGACCAGATCCGCATGTCGACGGGCGCAAGCACGGACGGGGTTCCTAATGTTTACAGATTGAACGCCTCCAACACCGTTCAAGCCCCTTATTGGGCCCCAGACCCCCGGGGGAGTCCCAGAAGGAGTGCTTGGTCGAAAGCACCCAGAGGCGGGTATCCAACCGAGCGGTCCTTGGACGACATCAGGAAGAAACCTCCACAGAGCACAGAGGCAACATCCAGCCGCAACCCGCCGAACACCGTCACCTGGTGCTACAACCCTAAAACAGATGCCAAGGAAGATGATTGGTACAGGAAATGATGGTCAGGAGTGTCGTTGTAGAAGATGAACTACCTCAGCATTCGTCTGCCGACCCGGCAAAACCACGGAAAACCCATGGTCAAGTGGGCGGTCGCCTGGGATTGAACCCGGGACCTCTCGAATGCGAGTCGCACACGTTATCACGGTGCCGCTCTGTAGACATCTTAGGAATATCTGAGGTGTAGGTGCCAAAAAGGTATTGGTGCAAAATTGCTATCTGCATATTTCCTGCAAAATGCCTTATTCTTACAGAGGACTGAGCTAAGAGCTCGTGTGACTCATTCTGACGAGCAATTACTTGGTGTGTTTGTTTTGTTTAAGGGCGCTCAACTGCTAGGCCATTAGCGATAATTACATGGTAATTACCCTTTGTATTTGCACATGTTTAATAGCTCAACTTGAACTGATCAGCTTTTACTTTACCTTATGCGTTTTACATGATTAATTTCTCACGGCGTCGCATTATCTGTCCACAATACACCTCTTCATACTTCAATGTATCGCAGTTCGTTGTAGAGTCAACGTATATGCTATATTGGCTGCCTTCTGACTTCTTTGATTTAAAACGTCATTGTTTTGTCTACGATAACCTTCATAAAGATTCAATGACGGAAATTATGAATTCAGAAGAAACTGAAATGGAAGTGAAATTACTGGAGCAGCAGAAAGAATAACACTGGAAGTACCTACTTACACAAAAATCTAGAAAGCAATATGCTGTCCCTTCATTGCCTGGTGTAACACAAAGGGTGCTGAAAATAATTTCACTGAAAATGACTGCTAGTGAACCAACAAAACATCTGATACTTCGCTTTTTTAAGATCATTTCTCTTGTTTCTTGAACCACGTTCTAAACTGGTTTCTCTTAGTTTTGGGAATGAATGTAATATTATTTTATATTTTACAAATTCAGGCGTCGTCTAAAAATAATATATGGACCATATGCTAAAACTCGACCTATGTCCTTTATTTCCCAAATATTCCTACTCACAAAATAAAATCCTACTTTTACCCCTTGTAACATAATCTACTATTAGTTTATCCTGTATTAAAACTTCCCTTTTTACGCCATCGCTTTGTCTTCAAGTTAATCTGAGATTTAATTTGGCATACATTATCGTGAACTGCGGTTTTAAAAGGAAACAATTATGAAATTTCTCAAAAAAACTTCACGAATTTTGCGGTTGAGTTCGTGTGTGTTATTATTAATAATAAAGTTTATATGTAGTACATTTTGATTTTTATTAGTTATGGTTTTTTATTTAATATTAAGCCCCGGCTGCGTCAGTTGTATCTGGTAGAGCAAGTTTCTCTTAACAAGGGTGGTACGGCTGCAGAATAGTTTCAAACACTTTACACAAATTATAGTTTTAAATTCTCACTTCTTTATTACTTCAAGGCAGTTGAATAATATATCAAATAACAATTTACTGAAGTGTTTACGAATGTAGCTGTAAGATGTTACCTTCTATATGTGTGCTAACGAATTGCAGTTTACAGAGAATTTTTTAAGTTCTTTATTCGCGTTAAAAAATTTATGAATCACACAAATATATTTCTCTGCGAATATATAATGAAATGTGTTTTATGGTACTAATAATTATCTGTTCCTAACTACATTTTTAAACGTCAAAATTTATCTTCTCCGCACTGCACTAAAATTTCACATCCGCACGCTCTGAGCTACATCTACTGAACTGACTTGGCTTGGGTACGCTACCTCTTAGCGTCCACAGCTTAAAATTTGAAATTTAATCTCTCTATTTACTAATTGGCTAAGCCTACTCTAGCAAAACGTTTTAGTTTGACTTCCATTGGCTTTTTGTACCCACGTGACTATTTACAAACTTTTTGGATGTTACACCAGTATTTTTCCATCGACTGTTGGTAGCCTTCTTAGCTTTCTAAGTTATTGTTCTGCCAAGGATACAACTTATTGTTAGCCACCCTCTGCTTCCACTTTGCTACAAAAACCAACTTGTTTCTACCCTCACAGCTCCTACGTTTATAAACTAAGAAATACATTCACATATTTTACACACATATACAATAACTAAACATAATACAATGGCTATAATATACACTTTGTATACTGTAATATACATTCAATCATTCATTATCTGTTTACCCTCCTCTTATATAGGACTTACACCCCCAGGACTTACAAGCGGATGCTTGGGGTCAGAGGCCCGTCGAGGAGCAGACACTCATGGATCAGACAGAACATCCAGGATGGGTGATCAGCCCGATGCCTGGTATGGGATGAAGGAAGTAGATGAAACGAAATGTTGGTGAAATGGATGAAAGGAAAGGTGATGTTGGAGCAGTTGGTGGAATGAATGGCGGGGGAAACCGGAGAACCCGGAGAAAACCCGCCCAGACGCCGCTTCGTCCACCACAAATCCCACATGCAGGTCCCTGGGATTGGACCCGGGCCGTCTCCGTGGGAGGCGAGAGGTCTAACCACTCGGTCACGGCGCCGCCCTGTAATATACACTGATTGCTTATAGGCGGGCTATTATTATATTGTATAATTAGATTGATATCAGTTAAGTGGTAAAATATACTGCCTCACTTTACGGGGTGATTCATATTTACAATATGACATTCACACAAAAGTAATTTCCCAATGAACTAAATATTTTGGCGGATTAATGTATACACTGCCAAGTGGTCAGGGAATATATTCATAAAGCGCCATGGGCTGGGGTACATGTGGTAGCGGAAAATAAAACACCGTGGGGAGCGTTTAGAAGTAAAGCGCGATGTTACTGATGCAGAGGTTTTCCTATATGACGCATTTGATTCTCCCCAAATATATTCCAAATGTGTGTCAAGTTCAGCGTGTTGATATTTTGTCTCAAATCATAACGGTGTGCATCATTATCTTGGCAAAGAATTCCAGAAAAATAGATATTTTAGCTTTTACGTAGAAACCGCCCAACTTTTGCGCTTCATGAAGAAAAAATGTATGATGTTTGAACATTTAAATTAATTTCTTATCACAAAAAGTAAATGCGAATTGCATTACAATGGCGAGGTTTAGAAAAATATGAAGTAAATTTTCTTTGACCGGGCAAGATCGCACAGGCGGCGACGTCTGTGACTCGCACTCGGGATGTCCCAGGTTCGATTCGCAGTGACTGCCCACTCTGACCTTGGAGTTCTTCATGGTTTTCTCTATTAGCTTAGGTGAATACCGGGATGGTGTATTTTACCACGATTTCTCCTTTTCCAAATTTACTCTCATTTTATCTTTCCCTTTCACGTTTCAGGTATGTCTTCGGGTCCTGCGGCGCTATTGGTGTCGGGCAGATGACGTAGTTGCTTGCGCATTGGAAAGATTTCGCATTGTCCTGCCCGTTAGTGTTGCTTCGTCGCCCTCGTCGGGATTATTCGCCTTTACTGGTGCGCGGGGCTCAAACTGGCTTCTACACGTCTTACATTTTCTTTAATACTTAGTCTATGAAAGCATTAAGTGCAGAAATGCGTACAGTTAATCACAAGGCATGTGTATTTTCTAGGCCGATTTGTCAAAATCTTCGTTTTATATGCGTGGCTTATTATTTTAATTTTCCCGTATTAATATCAAACCCTCACTTATTTTACACACCATACACGTTTGCCATAACATTTCTAATGTATTCATCAATGTAAGTGAAATATGCAAACAATTCGTACACATTTTTCCTGTATCACTAAAGAAAGGAGACGTATAATACTGGAGAATTGATGAAACCATAGCAGACATACCCCTAACCACGGCTTTATAAAGTAACTGTTTTTGTTGTACTTGGAAGTAAATATTGCCAATATCACACATACTTTCGTATATACTTGGTGGTTTATCGAGAAAAAGTGTGTGCACAGGAATATGACGCTGGTTTTGCAGTAGTACCGCCAGATATTACCAGTTGTTTACGTCATGACTACCATAAATGCACGTCGTGCGTTCTGCATTCATCTTCATCGGTGCAGCGTTGTCAAATATTGCATTCTAGTTCGCTTGATTTTAGATACATGTTTGGAGGTACACCAACGATTGTTAAGTTTTTTCTTCCGTTCGACGAGTTCTCTTAGCAGTTGAAAGGTATCCTTCCATCGTGTATATCAGACTTCCATGTTACCTCCAACCAAAACGTCTACTCGTAAAATAATGCACTAATACACTTGACCCCTATGCTGTATAATATAAAACAGTAATCCTCCGTGGGCTAGTGGTGCCGTGCTAGCCTCTAGTTCCCAAGGTCGCGGGTTCAAACCCGGCGGAGGGCGATGGATTTTTTCGGGCGTAAAAATCCTTAGCACGGCTTCCTTCGGAAGGGAAGTAAAGCCGGTGGTCCCGTGTCGTAGATTTACGGCACGTAAAAGAACCTCAAGCCTGATAAAGAGGCCTATGAGCAAAATTACCGGTGTTTCACGCCCAATATAAAATGGGACGCTAAGGACCATAATAGTTAAAGAGCGTCCATAAATAAAACTCAATTTAAATTTAATTTAAAACATGTATCATTAATAAAATAGAAAATTTATATTTTTTCATTATATGAATGAATTCATATTTTAATGCTTTTAAAGTATTTCCAAAGGAAACGTTCTATTTGCTAGAATAGCGCTACAGATGCCCTTGTAACCTGGTGGTTAGCGTGCTAACCTACAAATTCGGAGGTCCCGGGTTCGGATCCCGACTGGAGGAGGAGGGTGGGAAGTTTTCTTTAGCCAGAATTGTTCCCCGCCCTCCCTAGAGTCTTGGAAGTATGAATGAGAGTGTGAATGTGTGTGTCTGAAATTAATGTAATAACCAAAAGTAATAAGAAGCCAATGTTTAAAACCATCTAAACGAGTGAATATCATTACCGATGAGTATATGTTCCAAAGGCAAAAATCCCCCCAAATAATAATAATAATAATAATAACAATAATAATAATAATAATAATAACAATAATAACAATAATAATAATAATAATAACAATAATAACAATAATAATAATAATAATAATAATAATAACAATAATAATAATAATAACAATAATAATAACAATAATAACAATAATAATAATAATAACAATAATAATAATAATAATAATAATAATAATAACAATAATAATAATAATAACAATAATAATAATAATAATAACAATAATAATAATAATAACAATAATAATAATAATAACAATAATAATAATAATAATAATAATAATAATAACAATAATAATAATAACAATAATAATAATAATAATAATAACAATAATAATAATAATAATAATAACAATAATAATAATAACAATAATAACAATAATAATAATAATAATAACAATAATAATAATAATAATAATAATAACAATAATAATAATAATAATAATAACAATAATAATAATAATAATAATAATAACAATAATAATAATAATAATAATAACAATAATAATAATAATAACAATAATAATAATAATAACAATAATAATAATAATAATAATAATAATAACAATAATAATAATAACAATAATAATAATAATAATAATAATAATAATAATAATAACAATAATAATAATAATAATAACAATAATAATAATAATAATAACAATAATAATAATAATAATAATAACAATAATAATAACAATAATAATAATAATAATAATAATAATAATAATAATAATAATAATAATAATAATAATAATAACAATAATAATAATAATACCGCATTGCAATGTTTAGCGCTAAAGGCACAAAAAGTGTAATACTCCCCCATTGATTTTGCTGAGCGTTCGTTTAATTTCATCATACCATTAGGCGAAGCTGCTGTTGAAACAGCAATATTTGCACCACATTATTGGATGATCGGAAAACAAACCTGGACGTGCTTTAATGCATCCCAGGAAATGAGAGTCCGTATTATATCAAATATCATTTGTGGGGTTGATTCTGGGTATCCACACAGCAAAACGGTTATTACTCAGTGTCACCGCAGGCAAGAAAGGAAGGCTCATATCGCATTTTGCGCAACACCAAACAGCAATATATTTGTTCACATAATGTATTTCCAATCAGTTGATATAAGGCATAGTGACAATGATATTTCATTCGTTTTTGGTTCCTTCAGGTTTGTATTTTACTTATCATCTATCTGGAGTAGGTAGAGGAAGGATGCCATATCAAGATTTAACCAGAAATATACGCTTTGAGTTCAGTGAACATCAAAAAACTATTCGTAGAAAAAAGGTGCGGCATCTGGGTGAAAGGAAAAGTAAAATTCAAAAAAATACAAAATTTACTATTTCAGTCACGTTTACGCCCCAAACTACCATTTAAATCTAAAACGTTTCGTCATTTTTCAGTTTCTCTGAAATGACTCTTAAGGTTTTTATAAAAAGATTGTACGTTTAAAATAACTGCATCACTAATAACGAATAGATCTGATTTTTCTGCGGATGGTGCGTGAAGACATCTTCATTGTGTATTTTTGTATAATTTTCCATAGCTAGAAGACTATAAGAAATGGAATAAAAATATATTACAGACAAAATGTAGAACTCATTAAAACATAACATTTCCGTCAACTATTTTTACTTTCTCTCCTATTTACCCATAGTATGCAGAGGAAGTATTGCATTCCGTCCAAAAAGTCAATACCTAGCGGGATTTCACTGGAAATATATGTTTTATGACTCCATTAATACAGAGTATTAAAAAGAGGTCTGTCTGTTGTCCCTATCTCCCTAACCGGGATCTCTTGTATAGCCCTTTCCTCTGTAAAACGGGCGCATTCTCGGGAATTAGATGAATTCACCACTGTAGTTAACTCACGTTGGAGCTGATTACATGTTCCCTCGTGTGAGGATTCTCCACAGTTAACGTAGGTGGCTTCACCGTTACAGAAATCACTTGTCTGACCAAAGCGCTGGCACCTATAACATCTCAGCGGGTTAGGGATATATGACCTAACTTCAATGGATTCATACCCTGCCTTAATCCTTTGAAAGAGGTCTACCCGATCAAAGGTAAAAAACAGGATACCAGTAGGTACATATTCAACTCCATCTCTCCGCTGAACCCGACATACAGATGTCACACCTTGGTCTTCTAGATTCTCTTGAATCTCCTCATTGGTCATACCGTCCAATGCACGGGTGTTTACAACACTGCGCGTGGATTTCAAGGTCTTATGCATCTCGACTCGAATTGGATAGCTTGCTAATAAGTTGGCTTTCAAGATAGTCGCTGCCTGGGATGCTGAATTTTCCCCAACCAGGAGAGTGCCATAGCGACTTCTAATGCACGTCTTGACAGTCCCTTTTGAACTATAAAAGGGTACACCGATGTAAACTTTCTCCCTTTCTCTGTTATATGTATTACTAAATAGCGAGGACCACAGCACTCGACTACTTCTTTTCCATTTGACTGTTTTTGTTTTGGATTTTTTATGGCAAAAAATCCTCCACCATTACAAATGTCTCTGATGACATGCTCACATCCTGGGCGCCACCCCAGTTTAGGTAGAGTCCTGGCCTGGACCTTGCTCACCTTAGGGTCTCACCTCCCAATTTATAGACAGAGGGACCCAATCGCCTTCAGGATTGTAACTGCTCATGCAATGTACCCTCTCCGGGACTGACCTTTATCAGCAGATACGAACAAAGTCCTGCATGATACTCAGGGGCTGGAAATTACGCGTTACCCAGCCAACCTTTGCAACTCCCCTCCTCCGTTCCGTGCAGTGGCATCCGTCAGACTGTATGCAGGGAGGTAACTTATAGTTGGCCAAATACGCCTGTGGACCAAATTTTATTGGGTGTTTGGCATAAGATCTCTTACCTCTTGGTGCACTTCAGAGCTTTCGTGAGCTGTACAACTACCACCCCATTATTCATGGAATCCAGGATGTCCTCCATGTTTTATACGCATCTGACGTTAATGCAGAGTGTGCTTGGATACCCGGTCACGTTGGCTTGTGGGGAATGAACTTGCTGATTTGGCAGCAAAGACGGCCACCACAGAATCCAGTGTTACAATAACGCGGGTAACGTTGGAAGACTTTAGGCTTGTTATGCGGAGAGCGATGCTGTCGTGCTGGCGCGAGGAGTGATTAACTCTTCGTGAAAATAAGCTTAGAGTAGCGAAGCACATTTAGATAAAATGGTAACTTCCTCTCGCGTATATCGTGGTGAGGAGGTGGTTTTGGCTGTTTGCGTATTGACCACTGCAATTTTACTAACTGTTATCTTTTTAAAGGTAACGCTGCTCCTATTTGTCCACTTTGTGGTGAAGGTCTGTCTGTCCGTCACATGTTGCTAGAGTATATTGCTCTAGCATATCTTCGGGACACTCTGCAACTGCCGGCCAATCTTGCAGAGGTCTTAGCGGATGATAAGCAAGTGGTTGGTGGGATTTTTAATTTTGTGTCAAAGGTAAACTTCCAAATGCGGATATAGTCATCTTAATAGCAGGTGTTTCATATGTCTTGGTTAAGTTTTATATACTTATATTTATTTATGACTTGTGCTATGCTTTTTATATTGATATTTATCTCTGGCTTTTGCTATGATTTTATATTCATGTTTATCTCTGGCCTTAGTCATGATATTTTGTACTGATCTTTATCTCTGGCCTGTGCCATTATTCGTTTTAGCATGACTCTAATGACCAAAGAGTTGAGCGCCCTTAAACAAAACAAAACAAACAAGATCCTTCGTGAGCTGGACAGCCGCCATCCCATTGTTCAGCCCTCCATGCATTACAGGCCTCTGGCATTAGGGTGGAGTGTGCTTGGATTTCACGTTGGCTTGCCGTGAAATGAACTGGCAGATTTGGCAGCGCCCACAAAACCCATTGTTGCAGTATCTCGTGTCAGAGGACTTTAGACTTGTGCGGAGACCGCTGCTACGATACTGGCGCGAGGAGTTGTTAGCTCTGCACAGAAATAAGCTTAGGCTATTGAAACCCATTTGGATAAATGGGTAACTTTCATTCGTGTATCTGGTCGCGAGGAGTTGATTTTGGCTAGACTGCGTATTGGCCACTGCAATTTTATGCACGGTTACCTTTTTAAGGAGGACCTTGCTCCCCTTTTTCCGCTGTGTAGGGAAAATCTGTCTGTCAGTCATGTGTAGCTGGAGTGTATTCCCCTAGCACATCTTCGGGACTCTCCAGCCTCTCTCTAAGACTTGCAGATGTCTTAGCAGACGATAACCAATCGGTTGAAAGGGTTTTTAAGTTTGTGCCAAAGCTAAATTTTCAAATGCGGATTTAGTCACTCTGATAGCATGTTCTTAGTACCTTTCGGCTATTTTTGCATATTCATCTTTATCTCTGACTTTTGCTTTGATTTTATATTGATCTTTATCTCTGGCCATTGTCATGGTTTCTTTGTATGCCATTTATTCTTGCCTTTGCCATTATCTGTTTTCTAAGGTCTCTAATGACCTTGTAGTTGAGCGCCCTTGAACGTAAACCATAATTATAAACCGTACTTCCGACATTCCAGACAATTCTTTGCGTGGAAAACTGTGCGGCTTGTTAATACATATTTATTTTATTTTTCAAAGGCTGCTCTAACAACTTGACTAAAGTATCAAAACCTGAGCTACTGAATTGATCGATAAAAGTGTCTTCGAGCCTTGTGTAAATAGGCGATTATATCCTCTTCATTCTAAATTCTGTCGGCTGTAAAACCATAAGGAGCTCACAAGGCATACTGCAGGAAAATTACTTTTATACCGAATTGTATCTTTCGTAATACACGTAGTTACATGTGAAATATCTTCTCTTATAATATATAAATTACTTAATAGGAATTACTGTGTTTTATTGTGTTCGCACGAAATTATGACAAAATAAAATCGACTTATAATATAAAGAATTCAGGTTACCACTTTGTGCACATAAGAAGCTACATACTGGCTAATAATTATAAATGCGAATAATATGCATATGGATTCTTGTGAATTAGACATGGTTAAGAGAAAGTCCTGAAGTTATTTCTCTCGTTTCCTCTTCACCTCCTCTTTTGCTGTCATTATTTGATTTATCTGCTTCTTCTCTTCAGCCTTCTAATGTTACAATTTCTTTGTGTTTGTTTAAGCTTCGGTTGTATTCATTTTAAACCATGTATATAATCCTTCTTTTTACTGTGTGCGGATTTAATTCTGATGAGACAATAAATGTCATGTATTATTACATTGGATTTATCCTCCCTGTGTTCAGACTGCTATTGTTATAAAAGCCCTCTACGATGAGAGATAATGCTTTCCCGACCAGCGCAAAGAAGGGATTGTTTAGCATATTGATAAACTGGAATTCCCAGTGGAAATGCCTCAGATAATTGCTTAGTGAAAGGGATAGTTATTTTGCTTTCAAACGTTCCCAATTAACGCAAATAATAGTCTGCTACATCACATTTTCAAGCCACCAGCTTCCTTGCGTTCACTCACATAGATGAAATAACCATGATGACAATCTCAGTGATCCCGGTATCAAATTTTGGATGATTTACAATACCTTCTCTACCTACTAGTTACGTGGTAGAAGTAAAAGTAAAAAGCTTTCGTAAAATTACTATATTTGGGGTGAACGTAATACGTATGACCAACGTAATAAAAGTAACATCAGACCTTTCAGGTACTAATGCGTTAGTTAAAATTCTTGGTAGTACAGAAGAAAACAATTAGGTAAAATTAAGTATATATACGTGTATAACAGCTTATTGGCAATTCTAGAGCTAATACAAAATTATGATAGCAGATAAGCTATTATGCATATTAGCGTAGTATTGCAACGGATAGTCAATATGCGTTTGAAAATTCAAAATGAGATTGAAAAAGACCTAGGATACCCTAAGCATATATGTCTTGTTGAAAACGTCCCCTTGTGCATAGATTTAGCAAAGAGCGCGTGGTCGTCTTTCCACCTACGACAGGGGTCATAAATCAATTGCCTGCCACAAACATGCATTGGTCTTGGAGCAGACCTTTAAATCGGCCACATTAATCATAATAATTGCATTATGGACTTTGAGCTGCTGATTGCGAATATCGAATCTGCAAACAGCAGTTCTAGAAGACCTTAACGGATTACGGGTAATGCATAATGGCTTTTATTTCACCCATCGCCTTTTCTGCTAGCCTCAAATCAAAGGCATAAAACCAGTAGAATGATGACTTTACACTCTCGAATGTCACACCTCCGTGCTGCGAATTGGTTACCAGCTGTTACAAAGCTATAGAATTTATGCACACTAATATATTGGGTTAGAAGCGAACAAGAATGAGGTTGCATATGAGTTTAAGATGTTAATATTCTACTAAACTCTGCAAAAAATAACTTCAAATCATGATTATGTGAAAAAAAATAGCGAAGTGGAAAGATCCTGCGCTCTACTAACTTGTCGTCCTGCGTGATCAAGGAGTATCATGTTAGTCTCTGGTTCCTGAGATCGCGAGTTCAAACCCTGCGGAGGGCGATGGGATTTTTCGAGCGTAAAAATCCTTAATATGGCTTCCTTTGGAAGGGAAGTAAAGCCTGTGGTTCCTTGTCGTGGATTTATGGCGCGTAAAAGAAGCTCAAGCCTGATAAAGAGGCCTCTGAGCAAAATTACCGGTCTTTCACGCCCATTGTATAAATGGGACGCTAAGAACCATAGTAGTTAAAGATCATTCACTGTTTAGTTGCACCATTGAAGTCAGCACTTCCAATCTTTCAGAATATTGTTATACAGTGATTTTGAAGATAAAATAGATTTCAGTTATGGATAATGCCATTATTTATCAGATATTTGAAATAAAATCGCTTGCATATATGCAAATAACAGCTAACATTTCTTAATTAGTAGTTTCACAAATCTGTATTAATATTATAAAGAAAGAAAATCTTGTGTGTGTGTGGATTAATTTTAAAAAACCACTCAACCGATTTTGATAACACTTTCACCATTGAAAAGTCCAAGTCTCCTGAGAGACATGGGGCTATAAAACATCGTCTGGTTTCATTTTGTAAACTACTAAAGGATTAAAAAGCATTTACTAAGTCCTTCTACTTGAATACGAACACATCGTTGTTATAAAAGAACATCCTTGCAAAGAAGGTCTTGACTTTTATTCAGAATACCTAGCATAGAAAATAGCTCTAGTTACTCCATAGAATATGCTATAAACTTGTTCCTCAGGCAGATGCTACAGAAACAAGAAAGGGAAAATAAAAGCTGTTAGGTGAAATTCAGAATAAACTGAGTAAGTAGCGTAATTAACGAGCACATTAAAAAGGACTACAGTCTTGTGAGTTTGTCGGTGTGCAAGCACGCAGCTGTTCATATTTCTTGTAAAACTTAAACGTGCATTGGTCCTAGGTCCTGTACAGATGGTCCACCTAAACTTGTTTTAAATGAGGGGCTATTGGGAGTTAGTATTAATCAACTTAATGCATGGGGCATTGCTAATTAAATAGGTGAAACCTTTGTAATGAAAGATAATCAAGGAGACGTCTAAACTTTCTGGAAAAAGTGTCTCCATGAACTTCGTTTTTACGCCAATAAACTAAATCTAGCGCTGCTCCTTTCTACTAAACTAACATGTAGGTCAAAATTTCCATCTTTAATCATGCAGCTCCTTATACATTTTTACTTTCTCTACTACGTATAGTAAGTAGGGGAAGTTTTGTATTCCACCCAAAAATTCGATACCTAGATTTCACCGGAAATACATGTTTTGAGACTCCCTGAATCCAAAAAAAGCATTTTTGGAAACATGTCCGTGTGTGTGTCTGTGTGTCTGTGAACAGCATAACTCAGAAACGAACAGTCGGATAAACACCAAACTTGATATTTGGGTTCAGTATCTTCCAAGGATGCGACACGAAGGTTTTCAAGAAAATCCCCCCACCCCAGAGTACCCTTTACATGGAAGATTTTTCGAAAATTTTAATTTTCTCAAAAATGACTCTAACGATTTTGATTAAAATATCATATGTTTAAGATATTTGTTTTGCAAATAAAATGTATATCTTGAATTTTCTGGGAATGTCTCCAAAAGTATTCTTTATTGTGAACGACTTTTGCATAACTGGTAAACCATAAGAGATAGACAAAATGGTACTACACAAAAAATGTAGATCGCGTTAAAATACACAATTTATGTCATATACATTTTTTTTGTTGAGTGAACCATTTTCGAGATATTGCTTGTTATTCCCTTAAATTTTTCAATACTTATTTTCTCAAATGGGAATTCGTTATTCATTTTTTACTTTCTCTACTACGTATAGTAAGTAGGGGAAGTATTGCATTCCACCCAAAAATTCGATACCGAGATTTCACCGGAAATACATGTTTTGAGACCTCCTGAATCCAAAAAAAGCATTTTTGGAAACATGTCCGTGTGTGTGTCTGTGTGTGTGTGTGTCTGTGTGTGTGTGTGTCTGTGTGTGTGTGTGTGTCTGTGAACAGCATAACTCAAAAACGAACAGTCGGATAAGCACCAAACTTAGTATTTAGGTTCAGTATCTTCCAGAGATGCGACACGAAGGTTTTCAAGAAAATCCCCCCACCCCAGACTACCCTTTACATGGAAGATTTTTCGAAAATTTTAATTTTCTCAAAAACGGCTCTAACGATTTTGATTAAAATATCATATGTTTAAGATATTGTCATGACAAATAAAATGTATATCTCGAATTTTCTGGGAATGTCTCCAAAAGTCTTCTTCGTTATGAACGACTTTTGCATAACTGGTAAACCATAAGAGATAGACAAAATGTTACTACACAAAAAATGTAGATCGCGTTAAAATACACAACTTATGTCATATACATTTTTTTAGTTGAGTGAACCATTTGCGAGATATTGCTTGTTATTTCCTTAAATTTTCCAATACTTATACTTTTTCTCAAATGCGTTATTCATTTTCTTTTGTCCTGGACATGCAAAGAGAATGGAATTCGCCACATAGCAACCAGCGTTAAAATATTTGACTATCGCTTAAAACCTACCATATTCCCCTTGCATCTACAAGAAAATTACCAATAAGATTGACATCTCGATATCTCGATTAACAGGAAGCATATAGAGAGAATAGGCGTTTGTAAAATTAGATTGTACAAGAGTAGAGAAAGTCATGTGAGTGTAACACATCAGATTTTTTTTTGTCTTGGATATGCAAAGAGTATTAATCTGTGGCAAAGGGAATGGTGCTGCACCTAGCAACCAGCTATTAAGAGATATGTGTGTGCTTAAAGGCTACTGTATTTCCAAATTGCCCTTGTAAATATATTTCCCCTACATCTACAAGAAAATTAGCAATAAGATAGAGTCTGCAAATGTTTATCTCGATTAACATGAACTAGATGGAGAATAAGCGTTTGTAAAAATACTTTGTACAAGAGTAGAGAAAGTCATGTGAGTGTAACACATCAGATTTTTCTGTAAATCCTCGAAGAGAAAAAAATTCTTAGAAAGTAATGAATTTATATTATTACCATCCCCCTTTATATGCCGTCTTTAAATCTTAGGTCATATCGGCAGCTTTGAATTCGGAACAATGTGTGCTCATTGGCAACAATGTTCACTCGTTTTACTTGTGTAAATGGGCTTATACTTTGGTTTGTCTTTAAATTTATGCACAGGCACACAAATACACACACACACATTCATACTGTATTTAATACTCCCAGATTACGGAGGACTGGGAATAAATCCTGAATGAGGAAAAATTCCCACCTCCAGCAGGAAATCGAACATGTACTGCATGTGCATTATAATATGTACTGCCCATTGTTTTCTGTGAATGGAGAACGAACACTCTCGAAAAGATAAGCAATTATGTTCCTTACTCAATAAAAACAGAAATGTAAGTCCTCTGATACAATTTATTTTGAAGCAAACATTTTAAGTGACTAGCGCTTGAATAGAAGTTCAAGTAACAAGTAATAATACTTTTGCAGCCAAGAAGATTCAACAAGTAGACCTGCTGTATACAAACATTAAGATAAAGTTTCCAATGAAACTACCGTGTAAATGAATATAGAGAAATGTACTCGCGTACAAGTAAATTCCAGAAAATTGTTGAAGATAATTTCATACCGCTGCAATTAGCATGAGCATGCAAACTGAGCTTTTTTTTAATAAATTAAAACAGTTTTAGCAGCAGTCAGTTCTAAACAACAGTTCCGTGATGTGTCCATGGTTGCGTGTTGTGTCTACCGGAGGGTAAGGTCAGAGAATGTCTTACTCCACCGGGCGGAGAAGGTACCACATGCTAGCACCGAGCTCTTTCTTAAGTGAGGTGGCTCAAAGTAATCGATCTGGGTTTGTCATTCCCGTACGATTGAGCGTAAATGGCCTGCTAGGGCGTCAAGGCTCCATTTGGCGGGTGCGCGGCACGCTTATGGATAAACCCACCGAGCTCGCCCGGAATCATCAAGTCCCGAAGCGGGTCCCTAGGGAAGGTTTGGAGTCGGGAGATGGTTAGTTCGGGTAGGAAGGTCCTACTTTGATTAATGAGTAGACTGCATTCTTTTCCAATAGCCCGCCACAGTAGTTGGTAACAGTGACCGTGCGGTAGTGCGGATCAGTTCTGACGGCCCACTCTGTGCATCCGACCTATTCATTTCATATCCCGGGTCATTAAGCTGTAGTTCCCTGCGCCTGCTACCCGTGGTACCATCTACTTTATTGAGCTTGAGCTATTTAACCATTAGCGCTGTTGTGACGCGTTCCTTAAATAACTGCTACTTACATTGTGCGCAGGTTGCTTATATTCTAGCGCCTTTGTGGCGTGTGTCAAAGAATTGTTTACTATATGCAATCTGTGGCGAACTTAGCGTTTTGTGGCGGATTGCCGCTGCAATTAGTGTTTCAGTTTACAGGTATGTATGCGGCTTCATTATCATGCAGCAATCTCCACAAACTAAGAATGATATATGAAAGCTTTGAATATCCTGTGTGAGATGGATTATTAAGTGCTAAACTGGAGAGAATTCGCACTGTCAACGTCTTCTCAGTGTGAACACAGGAGGTATCATTTGGATGGATACTTCGAGCCCACCAGCAACAGGTTTGAACGTTTTGAGTCCTGCCTACTTTATTTAATGGATGATTCATCAAGTACAGTAACATACCTAATTACAGCGGATCAAATTGCGTATGTGTGCTTGTAAATAATATAATACAGTGTGCAATGAACAGAGATATATTAGCATTCTGGCTTGCCAGATATCCAGCTGGAGCGGGATCATTCTCTGCCCTTTGCAAGGTCCGAAAACATGAATTTAGGTGTGAATGTGACTACGTCTCTGTCAAAACGAAAATAAGCATACGGTTAAAACTCTCAGTTCAACGAATTTGTGCCTGCGATATGGCCATAAAAGTTAAGTGGACTGTACAACGAAGAAAGAAAAACTATCAGAAATAAAACTTAAAAGAAGTGGATGAAAAACAGATACCCACATTTCATATCTCATAATTTTCGTATCTTTGAGAATAGATATTTAAAACAAACTTATTAACGGTACCGATAATCGAAACTGCTTATTGATTTAATTTTACAGTTCGAAGATAAACTCTCTGAGATTTATTCTTCAGTTTTTCTGTGGAGGAGGAAACTAGAGAATTTCTGCGTGAATTCGTGGACATTCTGAGGATACCTTTTTATACATACGGGTAAGTTTCGAAGCAGAAAATAACGTAGGTTTCTGCATTTAATTTGATGATAAAACCCACAGATACATATTTTTATTTATTCTGCAAAACACTATATAGATATTCCATTTCGTAAGAATGGCCCATCTTAGTTTTAACGGATAGTCACCAAATCCAAAGAAATTTTAAAATATGAAACTTGGAAAACAATTAAACTCCACTAAAGTTTATAAAGTATTTAGAAGTAGTGCATGGCGCAGGTAAAAGGGATAAAAATAAACACTGCAACAGTAAAGTAATTACTCCAGTATATTGCATACTATGAAAATAGAATAAGAGATCCAATTGTGACTGATGGAAGAGGAGCTATTCTTATAATTGGCAAATATAATACTTCAGTAAATATGATAAATGTTTTATATATCACATCGTTAAATATTTATGACCACACACAAAGTCAACATCGCCTGTGTACTGATGTTTTACTCGCTTATGGCGTTAGTGTGGAGTGTGTTTAAATTTCTGGTCACACTGACATGCCGGGAATGAACTGGCGGAATTGGCAGCAAAGGCGGCAACCACCAGTGTTGGAATATCTCGTGTATCATCGGGGTACTTTAGGATTGTGCTGAGAGCAATGCTATCGTGCTGGAGCAAAGAGTGGCCAGCTCTCCGTGGGAATAAGCTTAGAGTAATGAAGGACATTCCGATAAATTGGGTAACTTCCTCTGGTATATCTCCTCGTGAGGAGGTGATATTGGCTCGGTTGCCAATTGGCCACTGTAATTTTACGCACGTTACCTTATTAAGGGACACTCTGCTCCTCTTTGTCCTCTGTGTAGCTAAGGTATGTTGGTCCGTCATGTGTTGCTGGAGTGCATTTCTCTAACACATCTTTGGGATATTCTGCAACTGCCGCTCAGTCCTACAGAAGCCCTAGGGGGCGATAAACAAGCGGTCGAAGTCGTCCTACGTGGGTTATGGGTATCATAATAGCCTCTAGTTTCCGAGGTTGCGGGTTTAAACCCGGCGGAGGGTGATGGATTGTTTTTCGGGCGTAAAAATCCTTGGCATGGCTTCCTTCGGGAAGGGAACTAAATCCGGTGATTCCGTGTTAGATTTGCGCCACGTAAAAGAACCCCAACCTGATAAAAAGGCCACGGAACAAACTTTCCGGTGTTTCACTCCCAATATAGAATGGGACGCTAAGAATCATGGTAGTTATAGAGCGTCCGTAAATGAAAACTCAATGGTTTCAAGTGGTCAAAAGGGTTTGAGCTTTTGTAAAAGGTAAACTTTCAAATGAGGATTTTGTCATATTGATATCAAGTTTTTCGTACCTCTCGGCCTAGTTTTGTAAATTCGTCTTTATATCTAACTTTTGCCATGATTATTTTTACTGAGCTTTATCTCTGGACTTTGCCCGTGAACTGTTTATAAGAGCCCTAATAACCTTGCAGTCGAGCACCTTTAAATATAAATAATGTGTAGTGATGAAGTCATGCGCAATAGGACAGTCAAACAATGTACGGTACCTTCAACCCCATGCAGCGATTCCACGAGCTTATCTAAAAGTAATAACGATGTTTGTGCGTTTCTACTTTTTCGTATAAGACCATCCTCCCAAAAAAGCTTCACTTCTCTGCAGCCTGCGTCATATTCACGTATCTCAACCAAGCTTCAGGAATGAAATTTCATCATTTACTTTGGGTGAAACTTGGTTTAGGCCCAAATTTTAGAGATTAAATCCAGGTTCTTCCTTGTTGGGCTTAAGGAAGAATTGCCTGACTGCCCCTCATACTCTGTTCTGAGATGAAGGTTTCTTAAAACTTAACCTTTTCCGAACTCTGATAATCTCCTCGTCCCTTTCGTATTACATTGCTACGGCGGAATAAAAGCTTATGGTCTATATAATTGGTGAGTAGTCGTTTTCCATTGGGACTGTTTCATGAAGTTTCATCTCTTTCATAATTAAGGATAGAGTTAGGCGCCAGTTACTACAACGTCGGAGTGCCCTCACTTGGCCTCAAGGGAATTAAAGTGTCATATATCGCTGGACTCGGTGGCACGAAGTTAGGTGTCAGTTTAGCATAACTCGGAGAGCCCTCATTTAATCTCAAAAGGATTTTAGCATCATAACCCGCTGGACTAGGAGGTACCGGGCAAGACGCCAGTTAGAACAACGTCGGAGCGCCCTCTTTTAGTTTCATAAGGAACACAGTATTATATACCGTGGAGTAGGAAGCACCGTGTTCCCTACATTGTATTGTAAATTGGCGCCTCCATCAGTATGTAATGCACTCCATTGATGATATGCTAACTAAGGGAGGCAAAAGTTTGAACTAGGGTTTGAGAGGCCTGGAGGAAACAACATGAAGGTTAACTAGTGAAGTTAGAAGTCCTGGTGGATGAGTAATATTCTGGATATGTTTATGTTGAAAATTACTAGATTCTGATTTGTCTTCTGCATTACCACTATGTCCTCCTCTGGAAAGAAACCAAAACATACTAACCGTTGAAAGCTTTAATAGACCATCACGCGTATGTGTAGTATCCTACCGTACATACTAACCGACACTTACTAATGCTAACTCGTAATCATAGTTATAACAACGTCAGACTCACTTTGCAATATGTAGGTAGATTCGTTAACAATGGTATCATAACAACATCCACTGTAATACCCGAAAATTAAATCTCGTCGACAGTTTGAAAACTTAGTAATGAGTTACAGGAATTGACAGACGCTGTGTATCAGCCACTTAAGCTACCTTATGTTCATTCCACTTACCACAAATGAATACATTATCCCATAATCCCACTTACAGTATCATATGTGCTTTCCAACACTGCACGCGAGCGAATAAAATAATGTGAATAGTGTGAATAATAATCCACGAAACCATTATGAAAGAAATTAAAGGGTGATGAAAAGTAAATAGATAAACTCAGTGCAGAAAAGTAAAACTGAGTAAATGGAGTTTAACGCAACATTAAAACATTGCTGGTTCTTTTGATTACAGCTTTACTTAGGCGTCGCTAGAAGCCATATATATATATATATATATATATATATATATATATATATATATATATATATATATTGAAAGTGTGCCTTTTATTTCTCAAAACATATTTAATACAACAAGTATATTATAATAGAAGTGGTGACAAAACGAGTGACCCATCTATCCATCCATCTCTGTGCTTACAGAGTATAACAACGGAAGCTGCAACCTATAGTGAACGCCCCATCAACACTAGTGTCCAAATCACGAACGCAAAGTAATAAAGTTTGGTGGCGCCTTGGCCAAGTAGATGAATCTCTCGCGTCTCACCAAAACGAGACAGATAAGATACGAGCGGCCGCAGGTGGGATTTGCGATTTACAAAGTGGTGCTTGGCCAAATTTTCTCCGCGTACTCCATTTTCCCCTGCAATTCATTCCGCTAACTGTTCCATCATCAGTCTTCTCAACCTCACAATCGTTCTAAAGAACTCCACCAAAGTAATATAACCGATTTAACAAGGGCTAACTATGTCTTCTGCCTTTTTCAAACGGAATTTCAATATCAACTGGCATCATAATCAAAAGCATCATCCTGTAATATTATTCGTAATTTTAAGCAGACAACACACGAATTGCTTTATGATGCTACCCTCCCTTTTTTATTAGACTAAAACTTCGTAACCTTTAAGCACGCGTGCCTCGTGTTCTTTATCACACAGTTTTTCTTTTTATACCATCTTACAAATTTAGCACTGAATTCTGAGGCATGAACAGTTGCAGCTTGATAAACCTGCCTGCCCGCCTCGATTGAGTGCCGTGCGTTGCAGCAAGTTGAAAACGAAGAACAAAGCCTAGCAGTCAGATTTGTTTTTTCTCAGAATAATATACTACACTAAATTATGTGGCGTTACAAACGCTTGAACAATGGAGTATATGTTTCATGTTATAGCGTAAAACTGTCCGAGACCTCGTTCTAAAACGAGTGTGAAATCTTGAGCACAAATGAGTGATCCAATCATTCGAGTTTTGTCATGGTTATTCCGGCAAGTGTGTAACACGCTATTTTTTCTACGAACACATTATAATTGCGTATTATGAAGACTTAAAATATGCAGTAAGAGGTTAATTTAAAATACACTACGTGATCAAAGGTATCCGGACACCTGGCTGAAAATGACGTACAAGTTCGTGGCGCCCTTCATCGGTAATGCTGGAAGTTAATATGATGTTGACCCACCCTTAGCCTTGATGACAGCGTTCACTCTCGTAGGCATACTTTCAATCAGGTGCTGGAAGTTTCTTGGGGAATGGCAGCCCATTCTTCATGCAGTGCGGAACTGAGGAGAGGTATCGATGTAGGTCGGTGAGGCTTGGCACGAAGTCGGTGTTCTAAAACATCCCAAAGGTGTTCTATAGGATTCAAGTCAGGACTCTGTGTAGGACAGTCCATTACAGGAATGTTATCGTCGTGTAACGACTCCGCCATAACCCTGCAGTATGAACAGGTGTTCGATCGTGTTGAAAGATGCAACCACCATCCGCGAATTGCTCTTCAACAATGGGAAGCAAGAAGGTGCTTAAAATATCAATGTAGATCTGCGCTGTGATCGTGCCACGCAAAACAACAAGGGGTGCAAACACCCTCCAGGAAAAACACGACCACACCATAACACCACCACCTCCTAATTTCACTGTTGGCACTACACACGCTGGCAGATGACGTTCACCGGGCATTCGCCATACCCACACCCTACCATCGGATCGCCACATTGTGTACCGTGATTCGTCACTCCTTACAACTGTTTGCCACTGTTCAATCGTGTAATGTTGACGCTCCTTACACCAAGCAAGGCGTCGTTTGGCATTTTCCTGCGTGATGTGTGGCTTATGAGCAGCCGCTCGACCATTAAATCGAAGGTTTCTCACGTCATGCCTAACTGTCATAGTACTTGGAGTGGATCCTGATGCAGTTTGGAATTCCAGTGTGATGGTCTGGATAGATGCCTGCCTATTACTCTTTACGCCTCTCTTCAAACGTCGGCGGCCTCTGTCAGTCAACAGACGAGGTCGGGCTGTACGCTTTTGTGCTGTGCATGTCCCTTCACGTTTCCACTTCACTATGACATCAGAAACAGTAGACCCAGGGATGTTTAGGAGTGTGGAAATCTCGCATACAGACTTCTGACACAAGTGATACCAAATCACCTGACCACGTTCGAAGTCCGTGAGCTCCACAGAGCGTCCCATTCTGCTGTTTCACGATGTCTAATGACTACTGAGGTCGCGGATAATGAGTACCAGGCAGTAGGTGGCAGCACAATGCACCTAAGATAAAAAACGTATGTTTTTGGGGTGTCCAGATATTTTTTATCACATAGCGCATGTCTATGTAAGTTAGAAAGCTTTTCCACATATCATTAGGTTTATTGCCTCAACGCAAGTACGAATCCATTCTTGATATAAATAGCTATTCAGTTTGAATGGCATAACGTTTCAATGTTTAAACCGTTCTGAAGTATGGATTCTGAAGGCGAGAACAAACACAAGAATTTATGGGCACACCACTAGACGTGGCAGCAACAATGGATATATCTTCAAGAGATGCTTTAAAAAGTTGCTGGAAGGTACTCGTATAAGAGAGAAGATGCGAAAATGTATTGAAAACTTATTTAATTGAGAAATTAGCCAAATTAAAGGCAGCAACACTAAAGTCAGCATACTTTATGCTCAGGAGAATGCTAATTTTAGAAAAGAAGTGGATATTTTAAGTTTGAAAAGTTGCAGAGTTTTCTAATACGGAAGCCAGTTCGCTAAGAGAAGAACTGACGAGTTTGTTGAACGGAGCATCTGATGAAATATTCTTGAAGACGAAGGTTGTCCTTGTTATAGAAGTAAATGCGATCTGCCGCCCAAATGAGCTAACAAAGGTATGGGTGTAGATTTGGAAGATCACGATTCATTTTTGCTGGTAACAGTTCCTGCTTCCAAGATCGATATAATAAGATTCTCTCTGTAATTGAAGCAATAGAAAATTGGATACACTCTATTTTTTTAAAGAATATAATTGTGAGTACGACCAATGCTAAGGCGGAGCAATTGATCTTAAGTTAAAAGAAAGGAAAGCCTACTCCACTACGCTCAGGTACAAATAAAATTGGCAGAATTCTTAAAGAAAGGAAAAATTTCTGCAGTTGCCAAACCCTCTTTTTAGTCATTCACTGACAACGCTGTTTGCCAAGAGATTAGAAGGCTTATTGAGCCTGAAGCGTCACGCAGGATGGCAAACTTAAACAGCGGCAGGAAGGTACATCGAATACAGCATTCAATGAAAAATCGAGGTAAGCAGAAAGAGAAGTGATGTTAAATATGCGCGAAGTGATTTCAGCACATCAACTCTGGTGTCCACCTCAACTTCGAAAGAATTGCTACCAGGTGTTCATATAAGTAAATGGACCTTCTGCACCATAAATGTTACCACTGACCAAAAACATTCATTCATTATCGGTTTACCCTCCTCTTATGTAGGACTTACACCCCCCAGGACTTACAGGCGGGTGTCTGGGGTCAAAGGCCCGTCGAGGAGCAGACACTCATGGATCAGACAGAACATCTAGGATGGGTGATCAGCCCGATGCCTGGTATGGGATGAAGGAAGTAGATGAAGCGAAATGTTGGTGAAATGGATGAAAGGAAAGGTGATGTTGGAGCAGTTGGTGGAATGAATGGCGGGGGAAACCGGAGAACCCGGAGAAAACCCGCCCAGACGCCGCTTTGTCCACTACGTCCACCACATGCACGTCCCTGGGATTGAACGCGGTCCGCCTCGGTGAGAGGCGAGCGGTCTAACCACTCGGCCACGGCGCCGCCCGACCAAAAACAAATAATTTTAGAAAGACATTTTCCTCATTTAATTTAAATTCTTTTGGAGATGTGTCACTAATTACGATGTTAATTTAAATTTTTGTTTTAGTTTCTGTAAAAGAGCGCGAAGGGTTGTTTTGTTATTGTCCTTTCTGACTCTGAGTCCTTCATATTAATGTGAAGCGTCTCATATTTAATTTAGGAGACAGGACTTCTGTCTACAGAAAGTGCGTTTGGAAAACATTTCGTGCACTGAACGCAGGAAATCACAGTTCCGATGTGAGCTCGTTGCCAGGAATTCTATTATTCCGCACATTCAGTCAACAAGAAAATAACGCAAAGTGGGCGACACATGTTCAATCATTAATTACTTTTTAGACATAAATGCAATTAGGAAACCTTACACCGAAAACAGAATTATAATTCCCCAATTAATGAACTGAGCTTACCGATAATTATCCGCAATGGTGGAATAAGCTCCACGCTCATTCAGAAACCAGACGGGGAAACCTGTTGAATGTACTATCATATCGAATGTGAGATTGCAATTAAATAAATATGTTCAGTTGTGCATTAGACACAGGTAGACTTGTAGCTGCACATATTCGTTTCAGTTCGGTGGTTTGGGCTGTGAGTAATTAAAATCGTTTGTTTCGTACGATGACAGGAAGTACTTAATGAAAAGCCAAAACTGATAGCAGCGTATGTTTAAGAAAATAATATATTATTATCAAACTTCCTCTCATGATAGTGGTTTCAAATACCTAGCAAGCGAAATTAGTTTATACTTTCAGTCATGCTTATTATTTTGAGAGCAATTGTTCAGTTTAATGACATTTGGCAGATATAGATATTGGATATATATGGGTGGCGTTGTTGGTTTGAAACGGCTTGCTTTTTTTGTTAGAAACAAAAATGTGGTTTAAAACAGTTTAATATGCAGTTAAAATGGTTAGCATGGTTGGACTGGTCATATCAATAAAAATGAAGAACCCAAATACAGAAAGGGCGCAATTTTTTGCATGAGGCTATTTTATTAGATCTGAATATCAGGTGTAACAATAACATTTTGAATGATTTGGAAAGTTATAGTTTCCTTGTAACAAAAAGTATAATCAATGAAATGTTAAACGTAGTGGTAATATTTGCTTGCACAGACAAGTTCATTCTGTAGAAAAAAACAATAAACGCATTGTCTTCGGATCAAATTATCATAATGAAAACACATTTTGTTTGCAGGAAAAATAACAGTTGATCCATGTTTATTTAAGTTTAAACACCTTATTTAGATTCCTCATCCGATGTAAAGGAATGTCTTGGTGGTTCGTATAGTTCTACGGCATCATAATTATATCTAAGGTTTCAAACGAGTTTTTCAACTTAACTGGAGAGAATCTGTCTCTCACCTTAGTGTGAATTCTGCCATGGGCGAACCAATTGCGTTCACTAGCTGCCGACGACGATACTGTGTTGAAAATTTGTGAAGCCAGGTGATACAATGACTGCTTATTACATACGTCGCTTCCCCATATGGTTGGAGAGATATGTTGAGCAGCAGACCAAATACTCTTGTTTGAGAACCTATACGTGCTCGAAATTCTGCTAGATTCAACAAGCCCAGTGCAAAGTTTAAACGAATCGCAGAATGTTTTGATGCGCACTTGACGTTCCTCACCAAAATTAAGAATCGCTGCTCTGTATTGGAGATCTATAAGCTATTAATTGCCTTACACGTGACCTCTTAACTATCAACCAAGATAGTTCTAACAGCTGATTGTTCATCTGCAGAAACTAATTTACAGTTCTTCAACAGTGAATCTAGATCAGTGGAAAGTTCAGAATACAGCTCGTGTACGGCTGACAAAGTAGCGTTGTCCCCTTTCACTCTAATGATAGCTTCAGACATAGGTTTAAATGCACACAAAGCTTCTTCTAATTCCTGTCAACTTTTATCCGCCAGTAAGGAACGTTTAACAGTTCTGTTGATCCAAACGCTGGGGCTCGCAACAGTTGCCAGTAGAGCTTCTTTGTTCTTTTGTAAGCTATCGAAGCATATCACTACAACAGCCCACCGCGTTGGAAAATCAGAGTTTTAGCGTGGCGGAATAGTTGCCATATTTTTGTTTCCCATTAGTCTCCAGTATTGCGCTTGGAACGTGGCTATACTTAAAACGTACTCAAAATATCGAATTATTTTCTTGCTTAGGTGATGTAGTTCTTGAAGCACTTCTAAAGCTACTACATCTTTAATCAGCAGATTTATACTATGGGCGCTACAACCTATACTGCTACGGGTGGATACTTTTCGTGTACTATTTTTCCTTTCCTGCAACAAGCATATTTTGGGCGTTTCTGTGATAACAGCGATGACTTTGTCATTACCAATGTCATCGATAACCTCGATGATAGTTGACGCAATATGCTGAGCGATTTGTCGTTGCTCTCTAGGTCGAATGCTCTTATGAAATATGTCTGATGCGGTGCTAATGAAATTTACCACTCTTGCCTGAAATATCTATCCAATCGTCTGAAATTAAGGCAAGCACATCTGACTTGTTAATCTTCTGCGTAACCACTTTTTCCACACGTTGGTATTCAGTATCCAGCAAACGTCTCCCAAGAGCAAGATGTGTAGGTGGCTCATAACCAGGACGGATCTTCTGAAATACATCTGGCCAGTAAAAGGTGCACCTTAAGCGCAAAGAGCCCTGGCAATACTTTCATCCATTTCATCATCAGCTACCGTATTTGAAGAGGATGCAGCTATTGGCAGCACTCTGGAAAGTTACGCGGTTCACTATACAATGCAGCGGACGCGGAGCCTTGATGTCGAAGTTATAGGACAAGTACTTCTTAACACAACTTGTGATGGCTGCTTCTGTACAACATTATTCTGCAAAGAATGCATTCGTATAAATCGTATAAATATTTGCTTTAGGCCTACACCAGGGGATGATGGTGCTATAAAGATTTAGTAGCTTTACGGAATGATTTTCTGAGTAACAAAATTTATGTTGCAGGGCTGTATGCCATATACCGAGTAATTTTGTATGTGCAGCGTAAAAATTGGGTGACTGTCTCACTTTGCGTAATTCCCTTAGTATACTTCAGAGCCTTCGTGAGTTGTGCAACTAATATCCCATTGTACAGCCATCCAGGATACCCTTCATGTTTCACATGTTAATGCGGGGTGTGCGTGGATTCCTGGACAAGTTGGCTTGCCAGGGAATGAACTGGCGGATTTGGCAGCAAAGGCGGCAACTACAGGAACTAGTGTTGCAATATCTCTTGTAACTCGGAAGACTTTATTCTTTGTACGGAGAGCGGTGCTGTTATTTCCGCGGAAATAAGCTTAGACTCGTGTATCTCGTCGTGACGAGGTGCTTTTGGCTTGGTTGCGTGTTGTATACTGCAATTTTACATACTGTTGCCTTTTTAAGGGAACCCTACTCCTCTTTGTCCTCTGTGTAGCGAAGGTCTGTCGGTCCGTCATGTGTTGCCGGAGTGTATTTCTCTAGCACTTCTTTCTGAATCTCTGCAATTGCCAACCAGTCTTGCAGATGTCTTAGCGGACGATAACCAAGCGGTCGAAGGGGTTTTAAGTTTTTATCAAAAGTAAACTTTCAAATGAGGTTTTAGTCACATTGATATAAAGTTTTTCGTACCTCTCGAGTTCGTTTGGTATATTCATTTTTACCTCTGGCTTTTGCAATGACTTTAAGTTGAATTTTATCTCTGACCCTTGCCATGACTTTTATATTGATGTTTGTCTCTTGGCTTTGGCATGATGTGTTTTTCTAAGGACGCTAATGACCTGGAAGTTGAGCAGCACCTAAATCATCATAATAATCATCTTTCACTGGAATAACTCCTATGTTGAGGTTGTGCCCGCAAGTCATGCGGAAAACTCGGTGATGATCTACTACTAGGGCTTATAATATTAACGGAATTTCATTTCATTTCATTTCTGCATGTTGTATGTAACTAAAGTGTGTGACGTTTTGCTTGGCAAGGATTTTTTAGAAAGAGAAGGATATATTCACTCACCTTCTCCTTCGCTTAGAAACTTGACAGCAACTGGGAAATCCTTTCCACATCGTCTTTAGAGTCAGTGGCGGAATGGTCCTTCTCGCAAGAGTTGGCCTGGTTTTCGTCTTCGTCTCCATTGACAGAATAGCCCAATTTAATAACGAACCTTTCGATTATGCCAACCACTAACCCATTCCGTTCCCAATAAAACTCTTCTTCTTTCTTCACGCGCGCACATTACTGTTTACACTTTTCGATAGTTACATTTGTTAACGCTGTATTAAATAAAGACTATATCACTGGATTTAATGGCAAATTGTGTTTGGCAGTATAATTCTTTACTTAGTCCCAGATGTGCTCAATTACGTTGATACGGTGGCTGACGCATTACAGTATGCCCATGAAGCTCCGTGATTTTGCCTATTTCAAACCATTTTACATGTCTTTTTTTAATTTTATAAAAATTAATATAAAACTGCTTCAGTTGCTTTTGCATCAAATTGAATGTTGCACTCTTGTAACCAGGGTTACATCTGGAACAAGAGTTAGGTGCTTTGCTTAACTCTAAGGAATGACATTTTGCATTATCCATTACTGTAATACTATTTTAGGAAATACTTAGTAACGGTTTATTGGCAAACTAATCTTTGAATACGGCAGCATCCATTTATTCAGGACAGTGTTTTGTGGACTTAGACTGAAAGAAGAAGAGGGCATTTGGAATGTATCCACCGGAAAATCCTGCATGCACTACAATAAATCTACTCCCTTTTCCCAAAAGGTATCATTGAAGGCACGTCCCCACCACACATCCAAAACTTATTTCTTGTGTGATTTAAAATTACCCATGTTTTATCAAGGTAGACTATTGGTCGTCCACTGGCCCTTAATTGTTTCATTTTTCTTAAAAAAATTTAATGTTTAAGCTAAAACGTCAGACCTCTCCATTAGAAACTTACGTCCTTGATTATTGCTGACGTAACGGAATTTAAACCCTTCAATATTTTATGCAACTTCCAAATACTACCTTAAATTAAGTTTTCTTTAGTTAAAACTTCATGTATATCTTTCGAACTCGTTATGAATGTGTCAGTGTATAAAGAATAAATCCTCCTCTTGATTGCAGCAGCAGTAGAGTTATCAGTGTTCTTTTCGGTGTTCTGTTCGGTCGTTCCTTCCCAGAGGTTCGCAATTTCTCTCCTGACTCTTATTGATGAGCCTACACCGACCATTGTAATATCCCTTTAGCAGCCGCAGTTCGTGCAATGATATTGTAGGCTGTCCGTTACTTAATGCTTTAAGTCCCTGGGCGAAATAATCATGAAGTTTACACACAATTTCCCTCCCATCGGATTGCAGTGGTTTTCCCCTCCGTCCACTTATTAGCACAGTTATTAATACGATAACAAAATTTAAAGCAACTGGAATGAAATTCACTGCATTCATTGACTCTAGCAGTTCCATCATTAAAGCACTGTAACTTACTGAGCACAACCTAATGTAATCCACCAAGACGGATCTTCAACTGCAGTGAAGCTTAACAGCTCGTTGTGACTATTTTTGGCTGCAAATGAATTACAGGTAAGAAAAAGAAGCCATTAAAAGTGTCTCTTGTTGAGAGGAGCATCTTTACCCTCCCTTCCAAAACCAGATATTGTGCCAAGTTAACCCTCACAGACCTTAAGCCCATAGTCCTTAATTAGAAATCGTTTCTAAGATGGCATTTATCGTAAATAACTTACTCAGACGGATTGTCTGTGGATATTATAACATATATGGCATTACGAGATTTTGCCAAGGATAGAAAGCCACTAGTGTTGCACTCAATCTTTTTTTCTCCTTTTGATTGGGCAACTACAGCTAATTTAGAGAACCATCCGCAATGAGAAGTAAAAACTTTGTCATTTAAGTTATACTTCCCCGATCACCACCGTATATTATAGACTTTGAATGATTCGTGCTTTATCCAAGTACATCCGTTTTAAAATTGCGCCTTTCTCCATAAAGCAAGATTCAAAGCGTACCACGAGGTACACTAATGACGCATTTAAAAGTGCATACACACAGCATTTACAATCTGCATCTGGTTATTCACAAATATGTATTATCCGTAGGAAAGTTCCTTAGGCTTCACGCCTTTGTCTTGGACTTTTCATGTAAACGTTCTACTTCTGCTGTTACACAGAGTTATTCTGTTTTCACATAAACATAAATGATGAGTGATGTCTCCTCCGACGATAAATGCTCATCATTTATATGTCCAAAGGGTAGTAGGAATACACAGAAGGAAGGGCTTCCAGAAAATGGACCACAGCACTGCAAGTAGGACACAGTGGCTCGTTTTTGCTTCTACTTCTAACGTGACCACTGGAAGGGAGAGATGAGGGGGAGACCCGAAGTGCGAACAGATCCGAACGACGATGTGCGCTAGTAAGGATGGGGCCTCTAACGGTTCCAGATGGAGCATATGCTCGCACAGCCTAGCCACGCCTCAGTGGGATCCCTGTGGCTCGATACAACCGCCCATTAAGGCCGTCCCAGAAGACCAACCAGACGCCAGAGAGAAACCTTTCCTAACCGCACAATCTGCGTCTTGTTGCAGCGCACCGAACACCGTCGCATGGTACTTCAACCTTGAAAGGGGTAAAAACTAATAATGGGGATAGAAAATGAAGAGGAACCGCCCCTAGCATTCGCCTAACGACCCGGAGAAACCACGAAAAGTTCCATGGTCAGACTGGCTGGGCCGACAGGAATCTAACCCGTGACCTCACACGGTACCGCGGGGCCATCTCGCTCGTTGAAACTGGTGGGGGAGAGTTTGCTGTAAGGAAAACCATGCACTAGCAACACTAGTGATAACTTATTAATACAATGGAAGTTCGCAAATCTATGAAGTAATTAACAAATCAAATCTACTTAACTTGGCTCCCTTATGATTCAATGTGAAATGTAAAGTTCAGTTTGTACAAATTGCTTTTGTTTGTCACATGCAAATTAGCCCTTCAGAAGCATACTGACAGCTGTCTCACTTTTGTATGTAAGCGAATAGCTCCGGGTATTGCATGTTCATTTCGTGTCATGCTCGTATGACAGAGGCAAACAATGCTCTCTCTGGCGTACATGACTGAATAATGCACTGCTTGTATTCCTTGTCCTTAAATATCACACTGGGACTTATTTGTCGGTTTACAGTTATATAAAACACACTAACAGAAACTTGTATAAAACTGGGTTAGTAAATCTACGGTTTACTTTTGAAGGCATTGAAAGCCAGTTAATTAGCAAGGAGGAACAACTGAATAATAATAAAAATAATGGTAATAATAATATATTTAAAATTGATAGAGTCTCAAACTTTGGATATTCTTAAAAATTTGTTCTATGGATTTGTATATATTTGTGCTTTCAGTTACTTTCATTTTTGGATACCTAAATTTCAGTAGAATTACCATTACATTAATACAGAAATTGCTACTGACAATAAAACATATATCCTAGCTAATAATATATCAACATGCAACTAAATTCCAAAAGATAATAAAAAATACAGAATGCATTAGTTAATATTACTACGAGGGGCACTATTTATATTTTGAGCCTAATAATTAAAGCAAAGTAATTTCTGATTGAAAAGTGCCTTATTGTTTTTCAAAATATTCTCCTTTATGATCAATACACTTTTGCATCCGTTTGAACCATTTGTCAAAGCATTTATTCCAGTCTTCATGAGACACCTCCAAAACAGGTTTTTGAAGGCATTAACGGCTTCTTCTGCCAACGAAAATCGTTGTCCACGCAATTTATTCTTGATGTTCGGGAACAAAAAGAAGTCATTGAGTGTCAAATCAGGATTGTATGGCGTATGACCCATTAATTCGTTTTTTGAGCCTTCAAATACTCTGTTGTTAGACGAGATGTGTGTGCACTCGCATTGTCTTGATGAAGAACGATCCTACGGTTCTTGTTGGTTTTCCTTACTTCCGGCAAACAAATGGTTGTTTACCATTCGGCATTGACTGTTTAAAGTTCTTCTAAAGGCACTGTTGCCAATGGCCAGTTTTGCTGAAAAAGCAGGCGACCATTTGCTTCGAAGTGCTTCGAGTGTGAACAACCTTTGTTGGATTTGATTCATCTTGAAACACTCATACAGTCGACTGCTGTTTACGTTCCGGCTCATACGCATAGATCCATGATTCGTCACCTGTTACAATCTTATATACGTCTTTTGAGGCACCGCCATTGTATTTCTTGAGCATTTTTGTACACCAATCGACACGAGCATCTTTTTGAGATTGCGTCAAATTATGTGGGATCCAACGAGAGAAAACCTTTTTCACGGATAAATAATCATGCAATATTTTATATATGCTGGTGGAACTAATGCCTAGGGTTGCCTCAATCTCACATCTTTCATTATTAGTTTTTGCACAGCATCAATGTTTTCTGGCACAACTGGTTTTGGACGACCATCACGAACTTCATCATTGAGCGAACGGCGGCCATGATTATATTCGTTATACCAGCGTTTCACAGTGGCAAAGGATGGAGCTTCGTCGTCAAATGTGGAAGTTAGTTGATCGATGCACTTTGTCTTGATAATCCACGTCGAAAGTCGTAATAAATCATTGCACGAACATTTTCACGAGTTAATTCCATGTTTTTGTTGACACATAATTTTCAAGTTAGTGTAAAAAAAACAAATGACGCTCTATTGCCAAAATGTTTGAAGTAGATTATGGTCAAAAATGTCAAACTTTCCATTGGAAACGTCAGATGGCACTTACAACATTCAGGGTTGCCAAGGCTCAAAATATAAATAGTGCCCCTCGTACAATGTTAGTATTTTATACAATATGAAAAAAATTGGCATTGATATAACATAATGAGTTGTAAATCAATGTCCATAAATGGAACATAGTATTTAATTTAACAATATCAGTTATGAAATTTACCGACAAGCCGGTATAAAAGACCATTTCTTTTAAAAATGCAAAATTAAAATTTAGACAGCAAAACACTACAAATTCTTAGAATAACGCATGTAATTATATGGCCTCAATGTAAAACATAATATTTACAGTACATTCATAATCGTTGAGTGCTTCCATTTTACCGGAAGTGTTATCCTTAAAAATCTTATTTGTTACATTCACATGACTTTCTATATCTTATCTTATCTCTATCGCTTATTAGTAGTATACAAGTTATTCTTACGGAAGTTTATTTTCCTATTTACTTCATTTTAATCGAGACAAACCTTTCCGGAAATAGTTGCATTACACATTTCATTATAGACAGAAAGGGAATAGCGCTAGTCAGATGTTTTAGAAATCGACGCTATGACCTTAAATTCTATACTCTTTCCGTGACATCACGAGAAACAGCTGATAATCGACAGGACTTTAAACGAATGACAAACAATTCGAATAATTAATAATGGATGTCTCGCAAATGGTTTATGCCACAGCAAATTTATTTCACATAAATTGTGCAATTGTGTCTATCGCTTATTTACCAGTTATATAAGATTGTACAAAACTCCTTCCAAATGAAAAGGCCTTCACAGGTTATTCCCAGAAAATTCAAGATATGTATTTTATTTGTGATGTAAATATCTTTAATATATGTTATCTTAATCAAAATCGTTAGAGCCATATTTTAGAAAATCAAAAATTTCGAAAAGTGTTCCATGTAAAGAGTAGTTTGGGGCGGTTGGATTTTCTTGAAAATTTTTGATTCGCATCTCTGGAAGATACCGAACTAAATACCAAGTTTGACATTTATTTGACTTTTCGTTTTTTGAGTCATACTGTTCACAGACACACACATACGGACGTCTTCTAAAAGTGCTTAATTTGGATTCAGGGGGCCTCAAAAATTATTTTCGGTGAAATCTCGGTATCTTCCTGTAAACGATACTTTGTACTGAACATAGAGCGTGGGTCTATTTATAATAGGTGTTTGTGGGATACTCTTGAAAGGTCAATGCGTAATCGAGTATACATTATGCAGTCTTTTCTGTTCTTTAGATGAATTTGATTGCCAGTGAGTAACGAACTGCTTACTTGGGAAAGTTTATTTGGGTAATTTTGTATGCATTCGTCATTCCAGACCTGCTTGTTTTGACAACTCATGTATTTTACGAGATCTTTGTGAGAAACTTATTGGTTATGGTCGGTGGGTGTTATTACAATGTTAGGTTTTAACCCACCACAGTAATGAATGACACACTTAAAGTATTTACTGACTCACAGTAGGGCCCGATAATGTTCGATATGCACTAATGGCTTCTTGGTGATAAATTCCCTTCCTGGGTCCTAATGCATAAGTAAACATTTTAGTGTTGTTGGCACACAAAATTTATCATGGTTTTGTACATTCATGCAGAAAAAACTCGGAAATAAAATATTACGAGCCACCTTCAACTACATCGGAAAACTGATGGGATCAGATATAAAACGCATAATGGTAAAGAAAACCATAAAAAATGATACTTCAGTATCTTTCTAAAGACTGCCTCTGTTGTCAAGTGGCCAGCTTCTGGGAACAGTTTAACTGATGGCTTGTTTAACAATTTTCTTCACAATTTACACAACTACTGTAACAAATAAAGACTAATTCTTTAATAAGGTGTTCAAAATGCTCCCCATTTACAATCTGGCAGTGGCTAAGTTGAAGGGTGACTTCTTGTTGAACATTTTCTGTCGCCGCTTGAGGTATATCTCTGCATCCTTTCGTGTTCCTCATTTCTAACTCTTCCCTTTTAGCAGGCCTCGTAACAAAACCTCTATATTTCAAATATCCCCATAAAAGGTAATCAAGTGAAGAGAGGTCTGTTCCCATAGCAACCTAGCCTTTTGTATGAGGCAAATTAAATTGGTAATCTAGCTAAATAAGATAAGTACCTTTACAGAAAAAAACAAAAACGAAAACAATAATATGCTGTATTGTAAATGTTTGTGGATGACGTTCACAACCTGTAGAAGAATGGCTGAAACGTTGTTTCTTTTTTGTAAAATTTTCCTTTCAAAGTATTAAATTTGAAATGTACAATTATTTTTAAATGGTTAATTTTAGTTTTATTTACATTATTTGTTACTTATGAAACACCTGTATCCATAGAAGAGTACTGTGTTTTGTTACTATATCTAGTGTTCCGGTTAAACCTTCAAGATGATATTAAATATTCCGTATATTATATTCAAATAAATGTATTTGCCACATTGTAAGTTGGTATATCTGGATTGAATGGTGGATACAAACGTAACTTTTTTTTATAAATACTTTGCACCATAACTATGAGAATAAATGATATGGAAAGTATAACATATCTATTATCTTCAGACATTTTCATAAACATACTACCTAAGTCCAGCATGATTTAAGCGTTAATATCTGCTAAATTTAATCTTGCTGCGTAAGCACTTAATAGGAACAAATACTTTCAAAACTTCATTATTTAGAACCGTTTTAATTCAGATTTATAAGTTTCGAAATTCATTTTCACTTTTGGGCTTTCTGAAGAAAAATTATTACCCGATTTCATGTCGGAACTGAACCCGGAACCACATTTTCACTATTTAAAACCTAATGGTTTGACCAGGCGTCCCTAAAGAGTGTATAAATGCTGATGCCGCAATTATTGGCAGGAAGATAGAAACAATTAAGTAAAGGAAATCATAGTAAGATAGAGGAATAATTGAAATAAATAATTTATGTATATTAAATCAATGTATAATGCATTAAGCCTGATTTGAAAGATTTGTCCGGAGAAAAATTCATTAGCGTGTTATGGTAACGAAAGTCATTGGTAACAGCCGAGTAGCGAACGCAGTAGCATAAAGATACCTGGAACCCAGCAATACGTTTGGAAAGTCGCGTAGTAGGAATTCTGTAAAATAGAAGTGGAATGGAATTTCGAAATTCGGGCAAGGAACCGCATGGAAACAGTGTTATATAGTATACTTAGAGCTTTAAGATTGGACCGCGTGAGTAGGAACGTTGGCAGGGGTAGCGATAGGTAGGCGGAGTTTAAGTTAAGAAAAGAGCATCCATGCTAATTCAGACTTACATACTTACTAAATCATGTGACGTGCTCGTGTGACGACGCTTGTGATTACTCGTGTGGTATTTAGTTTCATTTTTAAGTTGCGTTACGCCCAGTGACGCGCTTGAGTTAGAAAGATTTAGCGGCTGTTGTGAGGGATCTTTCCGAGTATCATTTCTGCGACTTAAAGGTAACGCGCCCTTTGCATAATTATTATTCTAGAAATAATGTAATTCTTTGATTCACCAGTCGGCTACTCCTTCCAAACCGAATATTTGAGTTAATACTAAAATTTATCAACTAGCAAACTAGTGTTATCCTTTCATACTACACTCACGCATACCCTGACACAATGAACTCATAGCTATACCACTGAAGTAGCTGGCGAAGCAGATAACGCAAAACGGGTGAGAGATCATGACATCGTAGAACTTAACACAAAGCAGGTAACATTATACGTTATCTAAACTCATGCAACTTCGAGAAAGTAGTATCACAATTTGAAGCAAAGCGATGGCTTCAAAATTGTCGCACAACGAACAACGGCTTCAATGCTTTCGTGTTAATTATTTGCGGATTCCCTACGCCTTCTTTAAACCACTCAGACTGATTTCCCTAAGATAGAATACTCGTGATGACATTCCGATGAAAACAGCAATTAGTTTAATGGCATAAAAATGTAAATTATTGTCCTGGGACAAAGTATTTTCCTCTGCGTTAGACACATGAAAACAGTCTTTGAAATGTTGAGTTTAGAAGAAGTGTTACTGCTTGGTTCATGTTGCTCCATGTTTGTTTATACTCAGACTTTGTCTACAAACTTCACAATTTCTTGCATTATTATTTCGACTGCCATGTCGGTTTGTTTTTCTCCCTTTCTGTCTCAAAGACGTTGCTGGAAAGAAAGCCGGCTTTAGTTGTTTCGCCGTACCAACTCTAATGTAACCGCAAGGCAGGTACGTTTTCTCATTTCAGATTCTAATGGGTTTTCACGAACTGTGTTGCTAAACTACGTCTACCAAGCTTCTGGTGCGTGTCAGCAAAACATGAACATTCTTTTGTGACTCTGAGATTATTGCTTTCGTTGAATAAATTCCTACTTCCAGCTGTTACTTTATGTGTACCTATCTCTGAATACAAAGCAATTTTACCCGAGCGGTCACTTTTATTTTGCAGGAAAAACGAGTGTGACGTGAATCGCAATCTTCATGGGGGCCAAACAATTTAATTCCAATAGAATAAAAGGCTGCCAAATTTCAGTGCAGAATTATAGGACTTCATGTTTATATTGAAATATACAGAATGTTAAAGAAAAAGTATTCCATATTTTGACAGGTGGTAGTATGGACCAAAACAAGAAACAAATATCCAGTGAACATGGGCCCTAAAGTGCATACCTCAAGAGCTATGAGCACTTGTTCATCATCGCTACTGTGAAACATCTTTTCTACTGCAAGCTCCATTATGTATGACCTACAGAATTCAGTAAACAAGTGAGGACACATTGCTCTGTTACTGTGAAACAGCATAGCTTCTAATGTAACCTGCTTGCAATTACATACGACCATCGCTAAAGGAGGTGATCAATATAGTGCTCATTCATGGTAAGGCATGCTTCTGTCTGACGTCTAGGGAATCACGGACTCTCACCGCTCCAGGTTGGTCACGGATGCTCTGGCAGGCATTGATAATGCCTTCCTGTGGTGTTTGTACATCATTAATGGGGGTTGCATATACCAAAGATTTAAAGATAAAAGTGCAATGTAAAAACATTTCACAAACTTATCAAAACAGAAACTGGTTCCACTAAAACTAATAAGAATATGCGTTGCACTTCCCAGAACTGCAAATAGGGTGTACAGTAACAACACCAACAGATGTTTACTGCATGCGGTATCCATGGACAATAACAGAACAATGTGTACTCATTTGTTTATAGGTCTACGTAACAGCAAAGAGCTTGAGTAGAAATGCTTCAGTAGTGAAGATGAACCAGTGCTCATAGCTCTTAAGGTATGCATTTTAGACCCCATGCTTACTGCACATTTTGGTCCACACTGCCATCACTCAAAATATGGCACACTTTTTTTCTAACTCCTTGTGTATATTTTCAGGCTACTTAATTAGATGTCTTCGTAGGTGAATATGATGAAAATATAGTACATTAAATAATTAAATTGTCATTAGTAACTGCAAACAGGGGAATATCAGGGCATTTTAGTAGTGTTTGACGCCCGTTCGTAGTGCATGCATCTCCACAGCCGGTGGACACTGACGATACACGAAATGAAATCTTAATTCGGAAAGGAAATTTGGGAAGCAAACATTCCAGGCCTAAGTTTAGGTTACCTTCCTCGCATTTGTTCGTTAAGGAATGAGAAAATCCTGGAGAAAGCCTCAGTGAAAGAGGACGCTCCTGCGAGGTTTAAGTTACAGTCCTTTCATGAGTCCGTGGCTTAACGACTCGGCTACCCATGTCGGCAGAACACTAGACACTTAAGGGACGAAGTTTCTCTCCCTATCATCCCCACTCCTTCAATAAGCAGATGTGACTAAGCCGGTTTTATCAATCCGGAGTCAAAAGTCGAGAGTTGTGGTCTGCTGCACAGTGTACAGCCGACATTCTCATTTCATAAATAAGCAGCGAAAGCTTTTCCCTCAAACCCCGTCAGCCACCGCTTGTACTAAATAGTGTACACGTTTTCCTTCGAGTATCAAGGAAACAATACTAAATGGAGGGAAAAAGGTATTCAAATCATCTTTGCTAGTACTCCGGCAATGGGTAAAATAAATACTTCTGTTGTAAATCTGGCATTACTTTTGACCAATCAGGTGTTTCCTTTGTAAAACCTTCACATTAGTTTTAAATTTTTATTTATACACTGCCTTCTTAATGTGGACTTGTTCCACTTTGAAAGTAGGAAAAATTATTGGCATATATATATATATATATATATATATATATATATATATATGCTGCGAACTTTAGGAACGAACATCTTGGCAGCTGTTACTTTTATTCTTAAAATTCCTTTTTGTTGTTGGTGGTGTTAAATTTCTATAGCCCCCATTAACTTCTATGGCCATATCGGGAGCTGATTTTTATTAGTTGAACTGCGTTTCCTTAAAATTGGTTTTATTAATCTTTTTTATTGAATACACTCACATTCAGTCCCACATTTATAATACCAGACTATGTAAAGGAGAGAGAATTATTTTCATTAAAGAAAAATTCTCCTACAGCCTGGAATCGAACCGAGTACTCTGAATCGAGAAGAGAGAACGCTGAACACTCGATCACAGAAACAGTCCCCCAAGCGTTTTGGATAAAATTCTGGTAAGAACACATTTTTATGTTTTCACATAAGACTGAAAATACATACTGTGTGTTCAAAACACTGAAAATAAAAAGCTTCGAGCTGCATTTTTACTTTCTCTGCTACGTACAGTAAGTAGAGGAAGTATTGTATTCCACCCAAAAATTCGATACCGAGATTTCACCGGAAATACATGTTTTGAGACACCCTGAATCCAAAAAAAGCATTTTTGGAAACATGTCCGTGTGTGTGTGTGTGTGTGTGTGTGTGTGTGTGTGTGCGTCTGTGAACAGCATAACTCAGAAACGAACACTTGGATAAACACCAAACTTGGTACTTAGGTTCAGTATCTTCCAGAGATGCGACACGAAGGTTTTCAAGAAAATCCCCCCACCCCAGATTACCCTTTACATGGAAGATTTTTCGAAAATTTTAATTTTCTCGAAAACGGCTCTAACGATTTTGATTAAAATATCATATGTTTAAGATATTTGCATGATAAATAAAATGTATATCTTGAATTTTCTGGGAATGTCTCCAAAAGTATTCTTCATTGTGAACGACTTTTGCATAACTGGTAAACCATAAGAGATAGACAAAATTTTACTACACAAGAAATGTAAATCGCGTTAAAATACACAATTTATGTCATATACATTTTTGTTGTTGAGTGAACCATTTTCGAGATATTGCTTGTTATTCTCTTAAATTTTTCAATACTTACTTTCTAAAATGGGAATTCGTTATTCATTTTTTGTCTTGAATATGCAAAGAGTTATAATCTATGGCAAAGGGAATGGTGCTACACCTAGCAACCAGCTATTAAGAGATATGTATGTGCTTAAAGGCTACTGTTTTTCTATATTGCCCTTGTAAATATATATTCCCCTTACATCTGCAAGAAAATTAGTAATAAGATAGAGTCTGCAAATGTTTATCTAGATTAACATGAAGTAGATGGAGAATAAGTGTTTGTAAAAATAGTTTGTACAAGAGTAGAGAAAGTCATGTGAGTGTAACACATCAGATTTATTTGTTTTTGTTTTTACGCTTTCAACTGCAAATGTGAAATAAGCAGAAAATGCAGAAAATAAATGCATAAATCTTCACTATCTTAAAGAATCCTGTGTTTTTCAAGGAATCTCTAATGGTAGAATGGAAAATGAAATAGGTGATGTCATTTATTATTTAAACCCAGGTTATTCTTTATAAGAATAAGTAATATTCTGTAATTTATATATTTGTTTATATGTTCCTATAACTCAGAAGGAAAGAATACACAGATTTGGTCAAACTAAACATAAGTTTTATATGTTGCCTCGAACTGTTTGGAATGATATCATGAGTCATATATTTTACAACTTTTACAATAATAGTGTGTAAGAACAGCTTTAACAACACCCTGGTTTGCTATAGAATCATAATCATACTGTTTTTATACTGATTTTAAAAATATATCCATTTCATGAAATTTGAAGTGCTCTGGAACAGCAGTGAAAATTTACATAATTGATAAGTTTGCTATGTTCATTTCAATGTTCACTAGATGCTTCGATATCAGCTAGCAGAATCAGTGATCGTGCTCACTTCAATCCTTCTCTATTTCATATTCATTAGTGTATTTATTTATTTTTGTAAATATCCGTTGAAACAGTATTTATAAACCGCAAAAGAAATTAATATTTTCAGAGTATTCAAAAAAGTGGAAACATTTCAAGTGATTGGTTTATTAAATAATGAGAATGCCAATCATAAAGGGAAAGGTCCTGCAATATGGAGACTTTTTTATGTTTGTTTCCAAAATGTGTAACATTTCAGCTGAGTAAAGGTAGCAAAAATTGCCAAACAACCAATAAATTGTAATATCTATTTTCATTTGCAATTACTGCTTTTTACGATTTATTTGGTAAATATTATTCATGCCATTAGGTTCAATGTTTTCTAAATTCGGAAACAGTCATACGTTCGCTCTCTCATTCATTTTACACAGTTTCTAGGAAGCGAGCAATCTTACTTTCCCAGCCAAGAATCAAACCGGAATATCTTGTTCAATCAATTGGTTCTATTCATGGTGTTGCTAAGGAATATTTAAACTTATAAGAAAAACACCTGGTTAAATCCATATGACTTTCTTTACCTAAGGTCATTTATTTTTGTATCACTTAGATACAAATATAAGTAAGAGTGCTTTATTTATCTCGTATTAATCGAAATAAAAGTTTGCATAAATCCTTTCATTTCACATTTAGTTGTTACACTTTACACATGTTTAGTTTGGAGGGGGATACAGGAGGCTAAAGCAATAGTCAAATGTGTAAAACGTGGGTTGTTATATGATGAATTTAAAATTCTGTTGCAGTCTTTGCAAGACATTACTAGAAACAAATGAATGGTGACTTAGCACTGCGCAAAGTGAATGATTAATTATTAGAAAATTCAAACCAATGACCATAATATCCCACAAATGGTTAATGTCTCAGAAACTGATATTAGATTGTTTTTTTATAACCAGATACACATTTTTTGTGTAATACGTTTTCGTCTTACCTTGTGGTTTACGGTTATATAGAATTATATACATTTTATTAAGCATGATGAAAACTTCATAGGCTATTTTTAGAAAATTCAAGGTACACATGTTATTGCCATAAGAAGTATCTTAAACATAACTGATAGTTTAATCAAAATCATTATAGCCATTTCCTAGAAAATAGAAAACAACAAAAACATCTCAAATATTCTTGTCGCAATCTTGCAAGATGCTGAATTTAAAGTCCATGTTTTACATTTATTGGACATTTCGTTTTTGAGTGTTGCTCACACACATTCTTCTTAAATGCAATTTTAGGCTTTGGGTTAGCCCTTTGTAGGCGCCAGTAGCAGTTATTCATCCAAAATAGATCCAGAAAATTTTCCGTTACTGCTTCATTATATGCATACTCATGGCAATCAGAAACCGCCCTAAAGAATTCGGATAACACTTATGGCTACCATTCGGGAGGTATTCGGTTCCAATCCGAAATATTTAAAGTGATTTTCCTTAGTTGTTTAAGCGATATTAAATGTTTTGGTCGACCACACTATAATACGCTAATTACATGTGACGTAAATGAACTCTTATGGCTCCCGCAATACTTCAGCGACTCCTATGATCTTACTTGACAACACGCGCAGCTCCCCTATCGCCCATACCTTTTAACACTTTCAAAGCAGCAGTTCCAACTTCAAATATTTCACTGGGATCCAGATAAACAATGAAATATATGTATTTAAAATAAACTAAATTCTATCCATCGCTATTTTAATATTCGAACAATTGATTTCATTTCCTTTGCTTCAATATGCATTGCTTTCATGTTACCTGCCAAAAATCAATAAGTACGGCGTGGAATAAACATGCTGCCATCTGCTTTATTACTAGCAGACACCTCAGGGCCCTGCCATCAGTGCTGCATTCGAATCGCATTTAATTACACACAACTAACAAGGTAAGTACTTATTGCAAAACTCAAAGATCCGAAATTATAGTGCAACCGCACAAAAACAGTCGTATGCAACTTGACTGTAATGGTAATTAAGACTCATTTCATAAACATACTCACGTCTTAATTACTACCATTATAGTTTTGTTGCATAATATACCATTCACGCTCCTTTTCTCTTACTCAATACAGCCACATAACATTTTCTTCCACCTACAGAACTCTCACCATTTTCTTTCGCCTACAGGGCTCTTTAGTCATATGCAAAGCTCTGGAACAAGATTGGTGCTGGCTTGGTTACTTTTTGTTGAGGTTTTCTCGCACTATTTTCTTTCGCATACAGGGCTCTTTAGTCATATGCAAAGCTCTGGAACAAGATTGGTGCTGGCTTGGTTACTTTTTGTTGAGGTTTTCTCGCACTATTTTCTTTCGCATACAGGGCTCTTTAGTCATATGCAAAGCTCTGGAACAAGATTGGTGCTGGCTTGGTTACTTTTTGTTGAGGTTTTCTCGCACTATTTTCTTTCGCATACAGGGCTCTTTAGTCATATGCAAAGCTCTGGAGCAAGACTGGTGTTAGCTTGACTATTTTGTGTTGAGGTTTTCTCTGTCACTTTTAAGGTAGAGAGTCAAGAAAATAAAGAATGGTCGTGTGTCTGAACCCATGCTCTTTGTAAGGCTCAACGAAACTCCAGTCTATGTGCCGCTGTATTCCGATCTGGTCCGCTATGCGTTTTCACTGTCTCACCTTTGTTCTACAGCAGGTCTGGTTTAAACTCATTCCACTAAATCTTGCGAGTGCTATTTGCCAACACAGCTCAGCATTGTAATAAATATATTAATGCTTGTCCCATAATATGATGTCCTCATACGTTATTCCTGTACCCACCGGAGTGTGCCAGTATATAAACAATGCGTTCTTCACCGTTTCCCTACTCTAATCATTATTAAAAAAGAAATATTCTGTTTTACATTCACATGACTTTCTCTAGCCCCTATCTTTATTGGTGGGTTTACAAATCATTCTTAGGAAAGTTTATTTTCCTATTTAATTCATTTTAAACGAGATCAACCTTTCCCGGAAATAGCTGCATTGCACATTTCGTTATAGATACAAAGGGAATAGGGATAGTCAAATGTTTTAGAAATGGACGCTATACGGTGACCTTAAAGTTTCATACGGCTTCCGTGACATCGTGAGAAACAACTGAAAATCGACGGGATTTTAAAAGAGCGACTAAGTACTCCTTCCGAATGAAGTGGAGCCTACAAGCTACTCTTAGAAAATGCAAGATATAAATTTTATTTGTGATGTAAATATACTTAATATATGGTATTTTGACCAAAATCGTTAACACAATTTTTTGGAGAATAGAAAATTTCGGAAAATGCTCTATGTAAAGGGTAGTTTGGGGTGTGGGGTTTTCTTCAAAATCTTTTTGTCGCATCTTTGGAAAGTACTGAATCTAAATACCAATACTTTCCTTTCCTTTTTTGACTGACTTTTCCTTGTTTACAGGCGCACACACACACACAAAGAGACACACGCACAGACACATAGACATGCAGACCTTCTCCTAAAAATGCTTTTTTTATTCAGGAGGCCTCAAAACCTGTATTTACTGTGAAAGGTAAAGCTAACGGAGGGGTCCCGGAACCGGGACAGAGCACCGCACGCAGGCCGGTCGGCCCATTGTGCTTCCAACGTGACCCCTGGGAGGGAAGCATGAGGGGAGAGGCCCGAAGGGCGACCATATCCAGATACCAAGGGCGCAAGCATAGACGGGGTGCCTAACGTTCTAGATAGAACGCATCCGACGCCGCACTCCATGCTTACAACTATCAACCTCCAGGGTCCCCCGTAGTAGAGCCCCACGCTGAGGAGAGACCTAACTTAGCGGTACCACAGCGACGCCGGGGAAGAAACCTTTACAGAGCGTAAGTCACCGCCCAGCCGCAACCCGCCGAACACCGTCGCCTGGTCCTACAACCCTGAAACAGAAGACAAGGAAGATGATGGGTACAGGAAATGAGAGGAATGCGAGTGGCGGTATGAGATGAACAACCCCAGCATTCGGCTGGCGACTCGGGGAAACATGAAAAACTCAGTGGGCGGTCGCCGGGGATCGATCCTTCGGAATGCGAGCCACAGACGTAACGCCTGAGCCATCCCACTCGGTGAAATCTGTGAAACCTCGATATCTAATTCTTGGGTAGAATGCAATAACTTTCTACCTGCTATGTATATAGTACAGAAAGTAGTTTAAATAAAACTATTCAGATGCAATTTATTTTCTGTAAAAAGGAAAGCATTAAAAAAATCTGATCTGTTATATTCACATTACCTCCTATGCGCACTATGGTTTATTTTTATACAGGTTCTACAGACTATTCTTACGAAGCCTTATTTTTATGTCTGCCTCATGTTAACCGAAATAAACCTTTTCGGAAATAGTTTCATAAGACATTTCGTTGTAGGTAAGGAGGGTATAGAGAAAACTGAATAGATAGCCAAATGCTTAAAAGTGTTGGTATATGCTGGCCTAGTATTTCCATGACATAGTGAGAACAACTGAAAGCACTTTAAGTAAATAACAAAAGTGTTGAAAAATTCAAAACAATAATAATGGATATCTCGAAAATGGCTAAAGTCACAGAAAAAGTATTTTAAATAAATTATATGTTTTAAAGAAGTCCATATCTTTTGTGTAGTAAGTAGGTCTTTGTCTATTCCTTATGATTGTACAAAATCTACCCGCTATACAAATTATACAAGGTTATATAAAATTCCTTCCGATTAAGAGAACTTCATAGACTATTCTCAGAAAGTTCAACATATACATTTCATTTGCCATGCAAATGTCTTAAATATTTGTTATTTTAATCAAAATCGTTAGAGCCATATTTGAGAATATCAAAAATAACCAAAATAGTTCCATGTAAGCGTATTTTGGTGTAAAGGGAGCTTCTTGAAAATATTTGTGCTTCATCTTCTAAAGATATGAACTTAAATATTAAGTTTGATATTTATCGGACTTATCACTTTCTCTACCGCGTACGTACTAGGTAGAGAAGGTATTGCATTCTACCCAAAAATTATTTCACAGGAAATAAGTGTTTTGAGGCCCACTAAATAAAAAAAAAGATTTTTAGAAAAGGTTTGGGTGAATGTCTCTCTCTCTCTCTCTATCTCTCTCTCTCTCTCTCTCTCTCTGTTTGTGTGTGTCTGTGAACAGCATAACTCAAAAACGAAAGTCCGATAAATAGCAAACTTGATATTTAGGTTCAGTATCTTCCAAGAAAATCTTCCTATTCCAAACTACCCTTTACGTGGAGCATTTTTCGAAGTTTTTTTATTTTCTAAAAAATGGCTAACTATTTTGATTAAACTGCCTAAATTAAAGACATTTGCATGACAAACGAAATGTATATCTTGAATTTTTTGGGAATAGCCCGTGAAGTCCTCTTCATTCGGAAGGAATTCTGTATAATCTTGTATAAATGGTAAACGTTAAGCGATAGACGAAACCGTAATACACAAAAAATGTAGATTTCTTTAAAATACACAATTTATTGCAAATACGTTTTTATGGTATAAGCCTTTTCCGATATATACGTTTTAAAGGTTCAATTTATTCATTTCTTGCTCATTCTCTCTAAGTCCTGTCAACATTTAGTTGTTTCTCCGATTGCATGGAAGTAGTATGGAATTTTAAGGCCGGTATATAGCCTCCAGTTCTTAAAAACTCGACTATCACTGTTCCCTTTGTATCTATAACGAAATGTGTAATTTAGCCATTTGTGCAAACGTTTTCTTGGATTAAAATGTACTAGACAGTAAAATAAGTTTTATTAAGAACAGTTTATATACACATTAATAAGTGATGGAGGGTAGAGAAAACATCAGATTTTAATTTTTAGTTATGTTGTTCACGCACGCACACACACATATGGACCTTTTTTAACATGTTTTAGGCGTTCAGGGGCCTCAAAACGTATGTTTACTGAAATCTCGACATCGAATGTCGAATGTTTAGGTAGAATACAGTACTTTGTTTACTTACTGTAAGTAAGCACTAAAGTAGGTAATAACTTCACCTCTGCAGGGTTTACTCATACTTTTAAATACTTGATGGCCATACTTTGTTTAATATTGAGATCGGTATAAATATTGCACCAAAAGTTGGCAAATAAAGCACTGATTTCAATCTGAAAACTCTTCCTTCTTCCATTGCAGAACTAATAATAAGTATAAGTGGGTATACCTATAATTCCTTGATAGCATCAGACGTGCAGATTTTTCGGCCACTGTCAGAACACGTATTGGCAAGATATATTTCGAGCTCATTCAAAGGTTCTTGCAAATTCTTGAATTGTCAGGAAGAAGATTCTGTTATAGACTGAAAATAAAGCCTTCCCTCTCTTTGAGATCAATAGAATCTTCTGACGATCTCAGGAGTTTCTCAGTGGGAAGAAATCCAGAGGAACCATTCCAAAAAGCAAACAGACAAAAGGAAAAGGGAAATGTTTCGGACCAGGATCCGCTAATCCGTTCCTAACAACGCTTTGCTGCAACCCCAGTACGGCAAAGGGATTTTAGTGAGCAGCTGAATAAGTAAAGCCTTCTAGGTACTATGGACCTTCATCAAAATTCTGCCGGCCCTCGTAGACGTGGTTGCTGGAGTGTATAGCTCCGGCGCTCTGACAAGTTAAGAGTCGTGGGTTCGAGTCCCACCATGGGCATGGATGTTTGAGTGTTGTGTAATTGCGGTGATAAGCGTAACGAAAACAGTAAAAACACAAAATCATAAACTGGGTAAAACAAGGGGGAAAAATGAAGACATTTATCGTATTTGTTTCTACACTATATAAGAATTTTTTCCGAACTATAGTGCGGAATGGAGATTTTTGTTTCACTAGCTACTTTAACTAACTATATTTGCCAACATTAGGACAACTTGGCACTAAATTATTTCATCAAAAAATAATGGTTCATAAAATCACAAATTACACAAAAATGTTTTTGTTATACTACGTCACACTAGAGCATTTTATAGTTGTTAATCATTGCACAAAGAATAAAAATTACAACAGTAGTTTTCGTTTAACGCTTATAATCTAAACCTTTCTCAAAAACAAGAGTGCGACATTCGTTTATTTATATTCTCATGTAACGAAAGGTATGTCTGCCTAAGTATTCACATTGCTTATATTGAATCACAATACCTCAGCGGGATGGCTCAGGCAGTAGCGTCTGTGGACCACATTCGGGAGGTTCTGGGTTCAATTCCCGCGATTGACCTTCAGGACCCATGGTTTTTATGGGGTTTCCCCTGGTCGCTAGGTGAATGCTGAGAAGGATCACTACAACCTCCGAATTTCCTTTCCCTCCATTTCACCTTCATTCTCCTTTCACTTCACCTTTTATATACTTGGTCTCTTTCAGGGTTCCAAGTGTCGGCGGGATGTATTGGCGTGTGCATGGTAAGGAAAAATGATGCTCTGGGTAAACCTTCGTCCCCGGAATGGGGACGGTCTCCGCGTCCCGGGCCCTCCAGGGAATGTGTAAGTCCACAGGGTGGAAGGGAGCCTCTGCACTAGATGTCATTAGGTAAATTTAAATCTGTAAACGGGTGGGACCCTGCCCTCTGCTGTGGTTCCTCCTGGTCCAGCCGTCCTCGTCTCTGTGTAAGTCCACCTCCGGTTATAGTTCTATCCTATCCTATATTGAATCAGAATAATACAGTTGGGCTTAGTGAGAAAAGAGATACGTATGTTAGGCAACCGCTAAGAAAGTGTCATTTTCTTACTCCTATCGAAATCACAATCTCGCCTATGGTTCGGTTATAAACATATCATTCATATAGTGCATGTATTTCTTTAGCAGTTGCCTGAATAACTGTTTCATAATAGGTCAAATTTCACAACTTTAACGGTTTCAAAATATGCGTAAATGGAAATTATGATAGTGTTATATTCCTATGTCACTCTACAAACATGAATCTATGCTTCTATGAACCAACAAAGTCATTTCCTCAATGAACCGCTGTGATGATTGTCACAGAGTATTTATTTAGTAAATACAAATGTTTACAACTGTCTCATAGACGAGATGTAGCTAACGTACGAATGGAAAATGTTTTGGAAACGAATTCAATTTTCTTTGTTTATTTTGTTTGTGGGGTGGGGGCGGTATTTGTGCAGTTTAAATATCAAACATCATGTTTATTAATTACATATAGTAGTACAGAAATGCTGAGGAAAATGTGACAAAAATAAAATAAGGTCAGTTTTTTCTTTCTCTTTTCCTTGGCCTTCAAAATATGGTTTTCGGTCATTTCTTTCTTCACATCTAGATAGAGATATTTTCCTGTTAATTACTATAGTTCATTGCAAAGATACAGTACTACTAGCACATAACACCGAGCAAGATGTCTCCGCGGTAACGTGTGAGGCTCGCATTTGGGAGGTCCAGGGTTCGATTCCTATCGACCACCCTCTGTGACCTACGGTTTTTCGTGGTTTTCCCTGGACGGTAGGCGAATGCTGCGGTTAGTTCTCTTCTACTACTATTTCCTTTTCCTCGTTTCCTTAATTTCGCTTCCCCTTTCATGTTTTTGATGGACTTAGGGGCAGTGCATTGTTAGTCGGAGTCGCAGGTGCATCCTCGTTGGAAAGTTCTTCTCGACCCTGCCGGTTAGCAGTCTTTTCTGAGCCCCTCAGGTGAGTTGAGTTCTTCCTAGCTCCATCAGAGGGAAGACTTGTCTGAGCAGCCCGTGGGTTTGACCGGGTCATCAAGCTTGGAATTGTTAGGAACCTCTGCGTGTGTCTGTGGGCCGACTTTCCTGCGTCCTATAGCCTCCTGAGGATCCTTCACCTCATCCGGTCCCCTGGGGTTCGTAAGCATAAAAGATTCGAGTTGGGTCTTGGTGCAGGGTGTCTCCTCCGTTCTCTGGTCATAGGTGATAATTCATAACAAGATTCATAACAAGTTAACTTCCATTTAGCCGGAAGTACAGTGAATTACTACAAAAAGATTCATTTTCGAAATAGTTCCTCGCTTTTCTTGTATTTTACATCGTGTGAAATTATCTTGTAAATTTCAATAACAGAACCGCATTAGGCGTTGAAGATTTTATCTACACCAAGAGTTCTTTTTAAAGGTATTAAGTTATTATACCCGTATTATTATTATTATTATTATTATTATTATTATTATTATTATTATTATTTTGATCTGAGGTTACTATTGGTCTTCGGAACTTTTATGTTGACGTCTCCCATTTCGAAACTACTCCTAAACAAGCATTGAAACTGAAACAGTCTTTGAAACTGTGTAGTTCAGTTTAATATCTGGCAGAAAACAAATTAGCTATCATGCTATTTCATTCTACCAATCTTTTAACGTTGATCTGACAAGGCTTGATCTCGTAATATGAGGCCCAATTAGTCGAACTGCCGCGCACTCAACTGAATAATTCAGATCGACACGAAAGTCTCGCCGCAATAATGAAAACCTTGGCTGAGTTCAACATTGCACGTGCGTGGAAGTGGAAAACGAGTAGGAGGCGAAGGTAGGCCGTTAAGGCGTAGGGAACCTCAGTGAAACCAAGGGATCCTGTGTGTTCTAGATTTATCTCCAGGTTAGCTTAAGTTTATTGGATTTTTATATCACGGGTAAGATGTTGGCTGTGTGTGCATTGTTCACACTTGCGCAAAGTTGCACATATTCACAATATTGAACTCACAGCCGGTTTTTTCCTGCGACTAAATACTTGCGGATGGCACCGTGTACCCGTGAATAACCAAATGGATAAGCGAGTGGTATGGCGAGGGTAGATTACGTATCTACGCCACCTTGTGCAGCACTTCAGCGACGAGCTTTTCTAGATCCGCTTACTGACGGTTAACTTGAAGAGCTAAATGTTTCAATGAAACTAATTTTTTTAAATATATAGTAAGCATCAATTATGATTTATCTAAATTAACAAATATATGAGATTAATACCAATAATACCTTATTTTACGCAACACTGAACACCGTTTCATTTCTTGAAAACTGTGTTCTACAAATGTCCTCCATTTCTGCGAGGAAAATCTATCAACCTGCAATGCGTGTCGCCAAACGGGTTTTGTAACACTTCAAGTGTAATGCCAGTAGCTCCTCTGTGAATATTTTCGTTAACGTCTAAAAGAAAGCAGTCAAAATGGTTCCAGCAATAAGACATATAGGGTATATACCGCTAGAATTTCTATAGCAGCTTATATCTCCTGTTTAGGAATCAAGTTCATCTCAAAGATGGAGACATCTCAAGTTCATCTCAGATTTCTCTGTCTGTGACTACCTTCTCTGGGGTTATTTGAAGAGCAGTATATTAAAAACAATATTCAAAGAGAAGTTAATGTCATTCCAAATGACATGTTAAAGTCGTTTAACGATATCCATAGTAGGTTGGCAGGTTGTCATTGCAGAAAGGTAGACCATTTTCTGGGTATAGTTTTCAAGAAATATGATGTTTTCCTGTGTTGCATAAAATGACACATCATTGGTATAATATAAAAATATTTGATAGTTTATATTAAAGTTTGCTGTAAAATTATAAAGATGTTCTATCATTGAATAAGCCTGTATAATGAATTGCTTAATTATTGTACAACTGTCGTACGGAAGAACATGATCTCATTCGGTATCTGAGAGGTGTATCAAAGTGACATGGTATGTTACAATCGGGCTTTTATTTATTAAATGTATTCATTTTTTACATTTTTGTTCGCAAATAACTTTATTTAGCGTTAAAAGTGAACTACGTTTGTAATATTATTGTTTACACCTACTTCCATTCAGACTTAGAATGTAATTCTAGTCAGGATATATCAATGCATGAAATACGGGCGATTATCAGGAGTTTTGTTACTCATATATATACAGGCTGAAAGGTGACTATGATCTTACCTTTATACTATGACAGAGGACGTTATTTTGAATATTCTTCTTAATGAATTTTTCCCAATAAAGCTTTCTGTTCTTGAGATAATTGCTATTTTATTTTGCACAACATTGCAACACAGCAAATTCAACAGGTCCACTTTACATTCAACAACTTCTTCAGCTTCTGCTGGTATGGCAACGAACAAACAAACACTTCCGGTATACAGAAAACTACACATGATTGTAACGTAACTTAAATATCATACCGAATATGAAACTGAGGAAGTATTCACAATATTGCGTAAATTATTAATAAAAACGCGTATTTATAAAGGTGAATAAAAGCTTGGGAAACCCAAGTTAAGATTATGCTTCCTTTCTTTGTGAGTTATAAAACTCTGTGAACAATTAAAAGCAAGGCAAGAACAGAAAATCAATGAGAACTTATTTTTAATATTTAGAGAAATTGTTCAAAATGCACCCCTCGTCAACATTCAATTCTGCTGCACTCTACGAAGTAGTCAGAGTTTGTTACTTTCTCTACCACGTACATAGTAGGTAGAGATGGTATTGCATTCCATCCAAACATTCGACACAGATTTCACCGGAAATACATGTTTTGAGACCTCTGAATAAAAAAAAAGCATTTTTAGAAAAAGGTACCTGAGTGTGTGTGAACAGAATAACCCAAAACCGAAAAGTCGGATAAATATCACAATTGGTATTTAGGTTCAGTACTTTCCAAAGACACGCAGATTTTTAAGAAAATCCGCCACCCCAACTACCCTTTACATGGATATTTTTTTGAAAATTTTGATTTTTTACAAAATGGCTCTAACGACTTTGAAATATCATATCTTAAAGGTATTTAAATGACAAATGAAATGCATATCTTGAATTCTCTGGGAATGTCACCAAAAGTCCTCTTCATTATGAATGACTTGCATAACTGGTAAACCGTAAGAGATACCAATGGAAAATCGTTAATCCCTTTTTTTTTTTTTTTTTAAAGTCCTGGTAATGCAAAGAGAATGGAATGCTCCACATAGCAACCAGCTCTTAAAATATTTGACTATTGCTTTAAGCCTAACAATTCCCCTTGCACCTACAGCAAAATTAGCAATAAGATAGTTTCTGCAAATGTTTATCTTGATTAACATGAAGTAGATCGAGAATAAGCGTTTTTAAATATAGTTTATGCAAGAGTAGAGAAAGCCATGTGAGTGCAACACATCAGAATTTTTTTATTTCTTCCACTGCTCGAAGTATTCTTTCTTGCAACGTTTCCACATCAGGCACTTCTGTAATGTATACGCGAGTTTTCGTATCGCCCTCCCCCAAAATGGATTGCATTTAGATCTGGCGATTTTTGGTGGCCATCTTATTGGTCCATTCCGATCGATCCAGCGTTCTACGTACAGTACGGTTTTTTCGCCATAACAGACTTATTTGTGTGCGCAGTTGTTGGACAATACCCAATGAAAGGCGGGCTACGAACCCTTCCGCTGCCGTGGTGCGGGCGCTGCGGACCCTGGCCACTCGAAGTACTTCTGACGTTATTAGAAGTACACAGGGCCGAACATTTCAGCCCCTCCCAATAGGGAGTTGTTCGGATTGGGTTGGGCTCTGCGGGCCAGTGGTTCCCGATACCCATGGGAGATTGGGTACCCCTGGCTGGTTTTCCGCCCAGGTGGGGTTGTGAGATGCCCCGATGTTCTCCGGACCAACCATGAGTGAAAGCTGGGACAGTACCTAGATATACTGTAGGCCACACCGAGGTCCTTCGGCTGTCTTCCCTGATAGGGTTTTCCCTATTGGGCTGACGTGCGTAAGTGGTGTATCCACTTTCGTCCCTGTGTGACAGGGGATGAGGGGAGGATGGTTTCCTTACCCAGTCTCGGCCATGCAGTGGAGGGCGGTATATAAAATGGACACTGTCCTAATGGACAGCCCCGCGAGCTTGACTCCCGGGTTCCGAGGGTGCGGACTGAGTTGTCAGTGGTTCTTTATGTTGGACAATACCATTTATCCTCTGGGAGGGGTGTTGGTTCAATTGTAACTGAGCAGCATGCGCGTACACAATATAAGATAAGCTGAATCACCACTGTTCCGAATTAAGGTTTGTTCCACGCAAGGGGAATACTGCCAGACGTTCTCCCCCACCCTAGATTACCTGCTCCTCCTCTGCGTTTCTGCCTTTTCACGACGAAAAAATTTACATGTAAGTGACGTACCATGCTAGTGCCATGGTTACCATGCTAGTCTCTAGTTCCCGTGATCGCGGGTTGAAACTCGACGAAAGGCGATGGATTTTTTTCCGGGCGTAAAAATACTTAGCATGGCTTCTTTCGAAGGGAAGTAAAGCTGGCCATTCGGTGTCGTAGATTTACGGCAAGTAAAAGAACCTCAAGCCTGATAAAGAGGCCTCTGAGCAACATTACCTGTCTTTCACGTTCAATATAGAATGGGACATTAAATACCATTGCAGTTAAAGAGCGTCCACAAATAAAACTCTGTTTCATTTCAAGGCCCGTTCAATGCCGGGTACTTCCGTTAATAATGAAAATGAACCTTGGGCTAAAAGGGTTCTGAAAATCACTATTCTGTAGAGTCTGCTTTCTGTGAGAGATTTCGGATACGCAAGTTGTCAATAAAATCCCTTGCTTCTTTGGTATTGGATATACTACCGCATGCGGGTGAAAGTATCTAACTAAGCGAATTACAGGCGAAATATAAGGCACGTACTACAATATAGCAACACGCCAATAAGAATACACAATACTTGTTATACTGGACATGGGAAAAAAACAATGTGCAGAACATCTTAGAGTAAAAAGACAGTACGAAAATAAGTATTTTGAGGATAGGGACAAGAGGTCGCTTAAATTCGTCATGTTAGAGTATCCGATTGTGAAACCTGTTTGTGGCATGTCATATGTAAACAAAATGTATTCTTGTGCAGTACTACTCGCTGTCCCTGATGTGAAGTCCACAGGATGACACGTAGTACCAAACTTTCGTCTTGTTCAGTACAGTACGCGCATGTAATGGTTAGCTTCTCGTATACCAGTAAGATGTAGGATGTGTTTATTGGAGGGGGGCACCCCGCGCACTGCGACCAGCTTGATCTGTTGCGGTTACACCTCCCGTGAGGCAGGGATGAAGAAGCCATAGGATGCCTCAGGTCAGCAGGCAGTTACTATAACATCCCTATGCAAAATCCTTAGCATGACTTCCTTGAAGAGAAGTAAATCCGATGGCCCCGTGTCGTAAATTTACGGCAAGTAAAACAACCTCAAGGATGATAAAGAAACTTCTGCACAAAAATGTTCGGTCTCCCATGCTTAATATAGAATGGAACGCTAAGAACTATAGTTACAGAACGTTAAAAATAACTAAGTAAATTTAATTTAGGCCCACAGAAACGCACAGAAGTCCCTAATATTTCCAGTTTCAACTCCCGCGCTCCAGTAGAGGTGATGAATCCCGAGAAAGGGAGACGATGCGACCTTAACGGGCGGGATAATGCATCCTGATGTTCACGGAGAGAAATCTTTCCAATGCGCAAGCATTCACACCATCTGCCCAACACCGCCAGCACCGCACGATTTGAAAACACACATTAAACGTGAAAGGGAGAGATGAGATGAGAGGAAATAAGGGAAAGGAGAAATCATGGTGGAATAGGTACACCACCCCGGCATTCACCTAGGCGACCAGGTGAAAACCCATGGTCAGAGTGGGCCGTCACCGAGAATCGAACCCGGGAACTCCCGAATGTGGACCTCAGTCATTCCGTTCGATATTGTAAACTAACACTACTCATTAGTTGAGACAGTATGTACAAACTTGTCGTGATAGTTGTATTTCGCTTTGACAAATGCTCGTAAAGTCAGATTTCATGTTCATGCATCTGCATCTGCATCTGCGACCCCAATGTTCCTTACCTCAAAATGCTTATTTTGGTACTGCCTTTCTACTCCACAATGTTCTACACATTGTTTTTAACTGCACCCTGCAGACAGGTTCCGAACAATTATTGTCTGTTTCTGTTCTCTTCAGCTAAATTACTAGTTTCCTGCTGCATAATTAATATTATTGGAATGTTTTTTCACAATAGATTAAGTACTCATAAAGCAAAAGTAGAGGGATTTAAGGGCAGTTGCAGCAAGAATAACAAAGTCTTTGAGCAAAATTTTAGGCTCATTTTATATTTTTGGACATTTTGAAAAATAGCACATGCTTGAACATAGGATTTTTTTTCTTAGATGCTAATATAACTTTCTTAATCTTTATCCGCAAAAATCTGTTGTAAAATACTAGCATGACTTTTTCTCCATTCTTGCACAGATATACAGTCAGCTTCCCCACGGACTATTTCAAATTATACATGATCTTGGTCACAGGCAAAATGTAGAAATACGTTTCAGATGTATTTATTTATTATGTTGTTTGTAACTAACGGTCTCATTAGAGAGAAAGAGTGAAGAAAGAAAAGAAAGCAAGACAGAAAGAAAGAACCAAACAAATGAAATCTTCAAATATTGGACCAAATAATATTTTTTTCTATTTTGATGATAAATGTATTTGATACAAATTGTATATTTTAATGCTTTCTACATCTTTCTGTATAATTCCGTAGGTATCTTATGGCTTCACAGGAACAAAGTTCAATCCGAGACTTCACAGCTTATTGCATAAAACTCTAGATGTGTAGTTTATTGGTTATGTCGATATCACGTTAGTGTTTTGAGAGAGGATAGCGTAGCGAAATATTGGTCACGTAAATAATTTTTTGGAGTACGGGGAATGAAAAACTTACCCTTTAATCCTTAAAGGTGCTGGATTTAAATACCAAATTTGTTATTTATTCTACTTGTTCGTTTAAAGTAATGTGTTCACACACACACACACACACATACACACACACGCCGAATTTAGGTATGCGGTAGAGAGAAAAGAAGGATAACTTAGTCAACTTGTGTAAATAAGTATTTCACTTTTGTCCTAACTAGAATTTAATATTTATTTAAAGTTGAAATATAAGCACATAGTTCGTAGCTTCCTGGTATTAGAAATGCATAATTTTTGAAGAAAATCAAACTTGGTGCGCAAAGCCACAACATCGTTTATAGCAGAAGAATTTTATCTTTACAGAGTAAGAAAAGTATGGATGCAACATGATGACGCAAACGGAGAAGTATTTTTTTCCGTAGAAGCCCATTTAGCGAGGGTCTTAAGCAGAGAGACATTCAGCGCATCAGCAAATGTCCATTTTCTCAGCGGTTCTTGGAAGATCCTTTGTGGAAAACAGACTGGTCTTAACAACAATGAACGCCCGTCAGACGTTTTGACGAATTAACTCCCCATGAAGAAATAGCTCGGAGAAATAGACGCTATATTGGGAGTTGAATCAACTCCCTTTATAACAAAGAGTTGCCACGTGTCAAACTCTCAGAAAACACCCACGCTTAGCAATAGGCTTATGGGAAAAATAAAATAGAGAAAGAAGGAGCAGGTGTGATAAGTACAATCCACTCCGCATCAGCTATATATGGAGGAAGTTTTTCTTGCCAATGTGATTTACATAAAGTCAAGCAGACGTATAGTCGCAGCGGAGTAGCAGTAGTAGGGCGATGTCATTAGTGCCCTGACAAAAGTCACCGCGGAAATATTTTAGAGGTTAGTGCTGGTGGCGGCGGCGGTACGTACACCTTTCAAATACATTGGAGTAGTAGTGTGACACGCAAGGCACTGTACTACCTACGCTTATCTTAAATTATGAGACACTTTTGTGAATAGTTTTCCTCAAGTTATGTTTATAGAAGCACATGCATAGTAATTTAATGTAATGTACTACCAAACAAATATAATAATTACCCTTTATAAATAAGCTGGTAGATTGATCAATATTAAACCTAAATCTTCCCAATGGTTTCTTCCTGAATATCACGACCAGTTTTGTACTTTTCATAGTTCAGTTTTGTTTCTCTATTGATTATACGTATATAATAAATTGGTCATTTTGTTTTTACATGCAAGGGTAGTTTGATAGGTAACTTGCTTCTTGTACTAATAGGAGGTAACAACGAAATCGGAAAAGCAATTATAAAATTTTATTTCTCTGCGTCAATATTTTTTAGTTATGAATTATTTTGTTATTTGTTTGGTAATTGTTCAAGCTCGAGGGTTTTGAGTGACGCTCAAAAATGGAAAAATTGGAGTCGTGGTGTGGTTATAGTATTTTTCTGAAAGGGAAAATAGCAGTGGAAATTTCTGATAAAATTTTCCCTACCCTTGACGTAGTAACCTTTGTATGAAACAATTCTACAATGGATATATGACTTCAAGCCAGGCGGAAGACACATAGAAGACGCACCACGTCCCGGAGCTCCAAAATAAGCTTTGAGGTTAGAAATCGTGGATAAGCTCATTGAATGATAAATGAATAAAAGTACGCGAATTAGCAAAGGCCCCGATCAGCTCAATTGAGCAGGTGCATTTAATTTTGCAAAAGTGGAATTTCATGCGAATATCGGCCAAATATTTGGAAACATTTGAGAAGAATCTAAACAACTTTATGACGGATTTTATCGATGGAGAAACCGTGGTTTCAATAATACTTTGCACCAGAAACTAAACAACAGTCTAAACGTCGAACATTCAGGCAAATTGGCACAAAAGGGCAAAGTGTGTTTCATTCACTTGAAAAGGGATAACTTCAGTTTGGACTTGACTACTTGACGACGGCAAACATAATTAACGTAGAATAAAACATAGCTTTTGGAAAGAGTGAACTCACCGATGGGGGAAAGAGTTCGGAAATGGCCCAAAAAATGTCAAATAAACCAAATTAAGGTTCAATTGCATTCCCTTATCCACTTAAGCTCGCTCCCTCGGATGGCCAGCTGTGTCCGAAATTCAAACCTTCCCGGGCTGGATAAACATTCAGGTGAAATGAATAGGTTATATAGGGAGCAGCAGAGTGTTTTAACAGCCTAGATGAAATCCACTTCTATGAGAGAACCACGAACCTGGAGAAACGTTGGATAAATACTTTGCACTTCGAGGTGACTATTCGAAGAATAAAATAAAAGTCTAATCTTGCTTTCTTTTATACTAAACCGTATCACTTATCCTAACATTCTCCTTTGTATTTACTATCATATCAAACATTTAACTTTTGCCCAAAAGCGTTACCTGAGCTTTACTTTTAAGTTGATGTGTTCCATAAGATTTAGACAGTCATGATATGATACTAGCCACAGAACTCGTATTCGTCGTCTAAAGCTAACACTTCTATCACTATTCTTTTTTTATTAGGTGCAGTAGCTATAACCCTGGTTTAAACATTCAGAGATCTGAATTATGTTATAAAATCTGCTATTAAAATTCTTAAAACAAACCGGGATTTTTGACCGTGGTTTACACGATAAAACATCACCTGACGTTTCGCCCGCCTTTCCAGCGGGAATCTTCAGAGAACACACTGAATGACTTCTATCACCACACTGCTCATTATTCAGTAATTATTTATAGCAGGGACAGTACCACCCGCACTTTTTCTGATTGGATAACGGCTTAATCATTGCGCTGCCGGACCTGAAATTTGACCATTAGAACGGGTGAATTTTTGTGGTTTTGTATGTAGTTTTATCAATGCTGGTAACAAACTTTATTTAATCGGGTTAATTCTTCTTTTTTATTAAAATTGTTACGGTGTTTAAAGATTTCTATAGCCTCGCGATAGAACCTGGCATGATAGTAAGGTGTTTTTTGAGCACTTCTGTCTCGTGAAATTTTATATCGGGCATGTAATACTGCGTGTTCCGTTAATGCAGACTTTTCTATTTGTCGTAGTCTGCAGCAGACTTTATGCTCCTTTATTCTTGTATGGATACTACGTTTTGTAATACCAACATAAACATCTCCACAGTTACACATCATGCTGTATACTCCGGTGTGGATAAAGGATCTTGCTTATCTTTCACTGAACAGATATACTGTTTTCGTTTGATAGTTGGAATAAAATATATGGGTTTAATATTGACTTTCTCAGAGTCTGCCTATTCTGTCAGTGACCTTATTTATGTAGGGAAGGAACGCTTTATTTTGTTGCTTAAATTCTACCTCCTCTGGAGTATCCTTAGATCTTCTTGGAAGTGAAGCACGTTGTACAGTGTGATTTATGAAGAACTGATACATTTATTTCTTTAATTGTTCCAAAATGAGTTATGCTAGCGACAACCTATTACACCTGAAATACAGAGGAATTTAGGGAGATTATTTACCCCTATAGCAAATATTGAAAATGTCCTCCATCCTGCATAAGGCACAACTCAACAAGTCGTTCCATGCTACTGGCCACTCGTTGGAGGACTCTGTTGTCAATAGTTTGGATCTGCTGAGCTTCAGATCTCCAATGTCTGGCATAAACCCTGTCTTTTAAGGAAGACCATAGAAAGAAGTCCGGCGATGTCAAATCCGGAGATCTCGGTGGCCATAGGTTCGTCAAAGAAACTTGCAATTAGTGTCATGGATTCAGCAAACTCCATGAAAATCCGTCGCTACTTTGCAGTGTTCACATTGTTTTCAAAAAGAATTGGCTCCACTATTCTCTGTGCGGATATTCGCACCAAACTCCGATTTTAACCGGTTGCATAGGTGCGTCATGAATAACATGTCGATTTTCGCACGCCCAATAGCGTGAGTTATTTGAGTTCATGTAGCCAGATAAATGGAACCATGCTTCATCTGCGAACCATGTGATGGACAATATGACAGAATTTTGCACAATGAACGCCTGATACCAACGACAATAATTCAGTCGTCTATCCTTATCTGGTTCCTGTAACTGATGGACAACCGTAATGCTATAGGGCTTAGGCCCGCACTTTTCACAGCTCTCTGACACATTGAGTAGCTGTAACCTGTCTCCTGCACCAAACTTCTTAATGATGTTTTGGGTGACTAATCCATTCATGTTCTTACGTCAACAATCACCATCGTGGGAAGCCTAGATGAACGAGTTTAGCCTTTTTCACTCACCAGAGATCCAGTTGTTTCCAATTTGTTTACCATTCCCAGTATTGTGTTTCTTTGTGGAGGATTCCGAACACCAAATTCTCGCTGTAGCTCTCTGAGTAGCTGTAATTGAATTCGTAATCCCGTATTGCTTTACAAGGAAGAGTCGTACATTAAATGTGTACTCCATTTTCGCGTTGACTAGTACAAAACCTCAAAAATAGTTTCCGACAATAAAACTAACAATTACGAATAAAGCATGAACATTTACGCATCTAGTGACAGGCAATCGAAACTCCAGAACGTTCTGCTTAATTTTGGTGCTAAAATTGGAGCATTGAGTAAATTTCGAACAGAATAATTAAAGAAAGAAATGTGTCAGTTCTTTATAAATCATTCTGTATTTATTTAACCCATAACCCTTTCTCTGATATGCCTCCAGTAAATATAGTGTTTCGTTACGGAGGGTTGGAGCTCACAAATACGTTTAACTCGTTAGTGTACGTATTACAGTTCGCTTATAATATCCATGGATGCTCCAACCATTCATCGCGCTCTTCGTACAGAGCCATTTAGAATTTTCGTTGTTATTTACTTTAGTGTAACAATTGCAAATTGCTTTACACAAATGATATTATGTTTTTTTATGAGAAGTGGGAAAAAAACATAAAAATGGAGGTTTCCATTTAAAAGACCCTAAAATGACCATCACAACGTTCTCCAAATAAAACATGACTAATGGCATTTACTTTCCCTCACAATATCAAGCAACTTTTATTCAAGACATTTCTTTCTACAACGCCTAATTTTGGAGATATCGTACAGTCTCAACTTAAATGGCCTGTATAGGTTGGCCTCTGCAGGACCTAAGGGACTCCCCATGGCTACCCCGCCTGCTTGTTCATAATAATATTTATCGCATTGGAAGTATGTAGACGTCAGGCAGTGGCGGAATAAGGCTGTAATGTCATCTGGAAGTATCTCAGAGATCTTAGTGCATCATCTATTGGGACCTTAGTAAAGAGGGAGACAATAACAAAACTAATCATCTTGTTCTAGTTCTATTCATTTTAATGGCTCAATGAAATCATTAAAATTCTTAATATGGGTATCAGCATTACCAGCATGCGGTTGGAGTATTTTAAAAAGATGTTTTGCTAGCCGATATGTCAGCGAGCATATTGTGTTTATTATGGGGCGTAATGGTACAGCTTCTTTGTGAATCTTCGGCATACTGTAGATTCGTGGTGGTACTGCCTCTGTGGTAATCGTGACCTTCTTTATATCTGGTGACAGAGAACATCTCTTTATTATCTGGTTTATTTTCCTTATAATATTGTTAGTAGGATCTTTGTGCAATATTTTATAACTGTCTGGGTGTAATAATTCGGTCATTTTTTGTTTTTAGCCAAATGTCACCATTATTACAGTGGCGTTGTCTTTATCGGCCTCTAGAATAACTACAGAGGAATCATTATTTAAATATTTTATTGTCCCCTTTCTTCTCGCCATAGGTTTTGTTTAGGTGGCCTCGCATTACGTAGAATATGTGCGGCTTTGGTACGTATGTCGTCAGCTTTTGAACATGGTAGTATGTGAATTGCCGCTTCAACATGGGCAATAATTTCCTCAGTGGGTACTTGTTTAGGTGTAATCGCAAAGTTTCCCCCTTTGACTAGTAGGAAAGTCTCACCAGGGGGCATCGTTTTATTCTTTAGATCACTGCCAAAAAGCTCGGTTTGTTTTAAGAATTCTAATAATAATTTTAATAACATTGACGCCGGCCGTGAAAGCTTAAGCATTTGTGTGATCTGAATTATGTTTTCTTGTATATGCTGTAGGATAGCTGCTGAAAATGGCATTCATTGCTTCCTATATTGTCGTGACCTCTAAACAAATACTCAAAGGGAGGTAGGGCGACTCGCTAATAAGGTACCAGGAAGTTAACAATTTAAATAAGGCGAGGCCACGACAAGGGACGCAGCTAAATGAAAATGAAAAATATTATAGGATATCTAATAAAAGGATTCCTACATGGTTCTGATGGAAGAAAGGAGCTTTATACTATGGTAAATTAAACAGGGAAGACTTGGATGGTAAGATGTTATATTGCTAAAAGTGAGTACATTACCTCCTTGACTTCATGTCCACTCGTCGAGGACGCCATACATCTTCGTGTATGGGGAGCGCGTAACAACACAACCTGCCTGCTAGCTGCGACTCTACTTACTGACTGCCAAGCCACGCTACTTCAGCGTGGGACGCTATCTAAGCTTGCTTACCCCCACCACTCTTACGTAATTCCCAATCCAGGCGGCCAAGGTCACGTACGCACTTAACAATGCTTGCATACGTCACAATATCACGGTAAAGAACACATGACCAGTTCTTACAATATCACACTGCAGTACTACCTAGCATGTGAACGCCCAAATTCTGCCTGCACTATTACATTTTCGCACCTTCTGTACAACCAGATCAAACCTTGACAATGGTATAAGCAGAAAAAATAAACAACAGTAATATGTATCACGGGAAGATTGCTGCTGAGACTTAACACTGAGCGTCTGGCTTGTTTACTATCTGTCATTTTATGGTATTGAATCAAGATGATGTGTTGCAGGGGCGTATTCTATGGAATATAAAGCAGTAGCTCCAAGTAATTACAGAGAATGAAATCCTTATATAAACAAATTGTTAAAAGTGTATCGAATTAGCACATTCCTGTTTTAGTGGAGCCTCCAGTCTTCAAGGACCAATTAGCAATCAGCATGTCATATTTCATGCTTGATGTGAAGATTAATTAACATATTTTAACCGAGTAGATCATAGCGCACGTAAATAAACGAAATGGTTGAAATGGTGTTCATATAAGCCCGGGGTTCCTAGAACTTACCCGACAACCGTCTTCTTAGGATATGGGGAAACCCCGGAAAAATCTTATCGTGGTAAATCACCTAACTGGGATTCTAAGTCGGGGTCCTCTTGAATGTGAATCAGACACGCTACCGCTACGCCACAGAGGTCGGTAGTACATTCCTTAAAAAGTTCTGGCTTACAAGACTTTATGAATTGCGTATGCAGTCATTGTTAGGTTGATATGCTAGCTCTTGGCCTGTCCACAAAGCGTTGGAGCAGAGAAGCTGCTTGATCGCCATGTAATGTTCAGTGATGTCTTACTCATAGACAACCGCAGCTCGTGAAAAATAAGTCTGAATTAGAAATATGTTATATGTAGTTTCAATCTGCCTAAGTATTTTGTCACCTCAATCCGTTATTTCACCATAAAACTAATGCCTGGTAACAAGAAAGTAAATTGCCTACATTTAACATGAAGCTAACAAAGGAAACGCAAAACTGGATTTACGACTAGACGTACAATAAAGCGAATTTATTACTCAGAATAGCGTTTCCTATGAGGTCATATATTTTCCTTTTAATATCTTTAATACGAGTTATTTCGTTAAAGTGATATTTTCAGGTTTTTATGGATGTATAGAATCTATAGTTAAACCACTACTATACCTGCTGTATAATTCCGGCATAAATATTTGGAGAAGAAAGCAAGTTATCAATACAATAATAGTAATAAATAATTAATAATTATTATTGTAGTCATGTGCAACCCAATATATATATATATATATATATATATATATTTTAAATTGGCCACTAATGTAAAGATCCATTTCACCAGTCACATTGGGCACAGACGTGAGTTTAATATGAAAGGGAGTGTGTTGCTTCAGGAGGTGAGTAGGGTAATTGCAGGATGAAACAGAATCTTCGAACCCTCCTTGGCGAGATGTTTCGCCAGCAAGAAAAGAATGTTTGTCAGTTAGCCTATGTTCTCCGAACCGCGCTTAAGAGGTATATATCTCGAAGGAAACTGGTTAGAATATTACAATTTATTTTTTCTGGAAGTACTTATGCAAAGAATATAGAAAGTAATGAAATTATCTCTCCTGCATCCGTCAAGCTCCTGATATTGGTGGCCTGAACATATTTTTAAATTATCCATAGTAGGATATAAAAGCACATAAATTGATTTGAACGTGGAAATAGTATTATCTAAGTACTAACTTGTGTACAAGGCGAAAAATATGTCAGTGCGCTCGGGGTTCCAAAGTGCGTAACGTCCACTATTGCTGCCACATATAACGTTCTCTACTACCACTGTGATGTTCTTTGCTATATTATTTCCTTTAAACTTCTATCACAGATGTATTTTGATTAAAAGAATACGACGAGAATCTTTAGAGAAAATAATTATCCTTTGCTCTATTAGTTCAGTTTAACGATTTATTTAAAACACACATTAAAAATCAACATGAGTTAAATGCAACTAGAACCATAATATTTCAAAGGCTTTAAAGAATGAATTTTCAAAACAAAGTCAAGCTTATCTAAGCAGATCACAGTCAATTACTAAACAGCTACCAAGCTACACTTTGTTCTGTCCTCAGGTTAGCTGGCATACCACCTTGATATTAAGATATTATTTAACTTGAAATTCACTGATCCACTCTCATTCAAATACTCATTATAAATAATATTTTACTTTTAAAATATAATTACGGCTATCAAGCCAATATATTACTGGTTGAGATACTTGAGCTATTTTTTCTACAGAGCATTACGGTCTTTTGATACACGTGATTATGTTACGTAATTAATGTAATACTAAGTACCTAGTAAATGCTACTGCTGCTACTACTACTACTACTACTACCACTACTACCATCACTTCCATTACCCTCCCACTATTACTATCACTACCAATACCTCTATCACTGCCACCTGGAACGGAAGTTTGCTATTGGAAATGGGTCCTCCCCATGAAGGAGAGGAGCAGGAGGTTCTGCCCGCACTGCCAGAACGACAGTGAAAAGGGGGCAGGTTAAACCCTGCGTTAAAGTTGTTGGCCCGACGCCAAAGTAAAAGGGTAAATTGATTCGACCATCACTGTCATGGACGTATTGGATAATACGATTAAGAGATTATCCATTCTAATTACTATGGCCATCCTACAATGGAATATACGTGGAATTAGAACACATCGACCAGAGCTTGAACTTCTGCTCAATTAGAGTGAGCCTTGGGTCGTATTGTGGTAATAGATTACGCTCCGTCAACAAGACAGCTTTGAAATCAGGCGGTATACTCCAGTACATGTGATCTTACACCGTAAGAGGGTATTCCTGCGCATGGGGACACTGTGATGCTCGTCTGAGATGATGTGTTTCTGAAATCTGTATCCATACAGTCTGACCTCCTGTTAGTTGCTGTAAAGATTAAACTGCCATTCATCCAATTATCATTTGTGTATTTACCTATCTCCATCCGAAGATCTCTTGCACACTGATTTAGAAGATCTAGTTTCCCAGTTATCAACACCTTTTCTATTGGAGGGAGACGTCAATGCCCATCTCCCACTTTGGGGCTCACCCCGGGCTTGTGCGAGATGAACATTAATCGCAGATTTCTTGGACAATTATAACCTAGCTCTTCTGAACACCGGAGAGCTTCCTTTTCTTTCAAACTCCTTTAATAATTTTTCTCGCATAGGAGGTTTATCCCTACACTTAGCTCTTTCCTTACAATGAAATACTATCTCTGATTTACACTCTAGTGACCACTTTTCACATTTTATTACTTATTAGTCTCTTAAAACAAGATATACGTTCCTCACTGTTGCCTAGATGGCGCTTGGATCATACCAATTGGAAGCTTTACTCCCTGTTAGCGGTGTTTAAAGACAATCAGCACAACTCTGTGAATGTTTCAGCCGACCATTCACAGAGACGAGTCTTTCAGCTGTTGCTTCCTCTGCGATATCGGGTGATGTCCTCTTAGGAAATTATGGCTGTGCGCTTAAACGTATGTCAACACATCCGATGTTTGCCTCTTTTTACTACACCGCCCTGGGCGAAACTAAAAGGAATAGCTCTATTTATCCAAGGCCTGCAGGTGTCTTCGTTTACGGGAGTTTCTTAGAAAGTAAGACATTCAAATGCTTACCATGTTTCCTAAGGATGAGAGGGTGTTTCCCCCTTGGTTACGTGCGACATCTACGTAGATCTTCTGTACCAGAAGTCTACTATGCCTACGTTTAGTATTCGCACCTGTTTTGTTTTAGAATTTATGTCGGTTACAAGGACCGAAGTTCATTCTACACCGATGGATCTAAGTGCACCAGCAGTGTTGCTGCGCTTATGTTCATGGAACCCAACTCCATACATTCGATTTTTATGATAGCACATACATTTATAGTGCAGTGCTTATGCCATATACCGATCCATTTTGTACGTGCACCGTCCGAAAATTGGGAGATTTTCTCGATTTGAGTGATTCCCTTAGTGCACTTCAGAACCTTCGTGAGTTGTACAACTACCACCCTATTGTTCAGCGAATCCAGGATGCCCTCCATGTTTTAAACGCTTCTGGCGTTATTGTAGAGTGTACTTGGATACCTGGTTATATTGGCTTGCCGGGGAATAAACTGGCGGATTGCAGTTAAGGCGGCAATTACAGAACCGAGTGTTACAATATCTCGGGTAACGTCGGAAGACTTTAGGCTTGTGCGTAGAGCGGTGCTATCGTGCTGCTGCGAGAAGTGGTTAACTCTCCTGTTAACCATAGCGTGTGACTGGCAGTTGCAGAGAGCCGCGAAGATATGCTAGAGCAATGAACTCTAGCAACACGTGACGGACCGACTGACCTTCGCTACAAAGCAGACAAATAGGCGCAGGGTCACCCTTAAAAAGACAACCGCTAAGGTTATACAGCAAAACTACTAACAGAGTATCTGAATAGTTTAAAGGTCTGTCCATGGACCCTCCATCATACAGCCCTGATCTAGCACCTTATAATTCCTTTTTGTTTCCAAACATTGAAGATAAAACCTATGGAATCACTTTTTCAGATGAAGCAGTGGAATATTATAAAAACATGGTTTCGGAACTAATAAATGAATTACAACTATCCGGGCTTGTAGGCCGTGGTCTAGAAGATATCGTAGATACCGACGTTTCGCCAAGTACAGCACTTGGATGAAGAGACCGTTACATTCTACGAAAGCACACCGAATCTACAGCCGCACGAGCACGCACTACTACGGGATCGGATTCACAGCACACGCAGAGAGCTCGCCACTGCGGACCGATCCCTTCTAGAACTCCACGGTTATCTAAGCAATAGATTGTCCAGGGAAGACTGGGACAAAATTGACGATATCACGCACCATTCCATAAGGTCCACATTTGATTTAGCCATCTCCAGACAGAAAATGAAATTTCAACGTTGCTGCCGTACTGAGGGCGAAATTAAAGCTGCCCACTCATTGGAGACATCTCGCACGGTGGTGAATCTAAGCACTCGCGCCTTAGCGCAGGCAGAGACATCTGTATTGGCAAAAGGAGGAATCTTCGCTGTAACACCCAAACACATTCCAGTTGAAGACATCATTGCCAACGTGGAAGCAGCCATAAAAATATTCCATCAGTCCAGGCAGAGGAGGTTCGACGAGAGACTTCTCGTATCCTGTCCAAGGCACCTTCACCCAATAGTAACATCTCACCACAAGAGAGGAAGGCCATCAAGGAACTCAACAAAGATGAAAAGATTATTATTCTACCGACAGACAAAGGCAACGCCACGGTTGTCATGGAAACGGCAGAATATAAAGATAAGATCTCAGACTTGCTATCCTCTGAAACCTTCAGGAAGCTGACGAAGGACCCGACTACACGTTTTCTCAGACAAACTAACAGCCTCATAAAAGCTTCATCTCTACCAGACAATGTAAAGAAAGAGGCCTGTAAAAGCGAAGCTTTGCCGCCAAGATTATGGGCTCCCGAAAATTCACAAGGACAATGTACCGCTACGTCCCATTGTGAGCAGCATAGGTTCGCCTACCTGCCGTATCGCCAAACACCTTTCCACTCTGCTACAACCACACATCGGCACCACAGACACACACATTAGGAACTCGGACCACTTCATAGAGAAACTCGGGCACATTCAGCTAGAAGCTGGGGACCGCTTAGTAAGCTTTGATGTTATCTCATTATTTACCAAAGTACCGATAAAAGACGCATTAAGTCACATTCAAGAACTGTTCCCCAAGGATATCACAGAGCTGTTTCGTTACTGCCTCACAGCTAATTGCTTTCAATGGGACAACAATTTTTATGAACAGATCGAGGGAGTCGTAATGGGCAGTCCTCTGAGCCCGGTTATTGCCAACTTTTTTATGGAAAAGTTTGAGCAGTCAGCACTCGCCAGCACTCCTCTCAAACCGAAGACATGGTTACGTTATGTTGACGATACGTTTGTATTGTGGAACCACGGGGAAGGCACCTTAGATCAATTTCTGCTGCATCTAAACAGGCGAAATCCTAATATCCAATTTACACTGGAGAAATAAAGACAATACTTTGGCCTTTTTAGATGTAAAAGTCATGAGAACACCAGTCCTCGGCCTAGAATGGAGTATATACAGGAAGCCCACCCACAAAGATCGATACATAAACAAAACACAAAAACACCACCCCAGACAGAAACAAGGAGTGATAAAAACTCTCACAGAACGGGAAACAAGGATCTGCAAAGAAAAATATCTGAAAGAAGAACTCGAATATCTAAATTCGGCCTTCCAGACCAATGGCTACACGCGGAAAGACCTTCATCCTAGGCGCCCTACGAAAAAGAAGGATCACCGCACAACAAGCACGGCCTTCATCCCCTACATTAAGAATGTTTCCGATCGAATAGGCAAGCTTCTGCGCTCATACGGGATTGACACGGTCTATAGACCAACACAAAAAAGCAAGGAATTGCTGAGATCAGCCAAAGATAAGCGCCACTCGCATACATCTGCAGGTGTTTACAATGTGCCCTGTAGCTGCGGCAAGGTTTACATAGGCACTACTATGCGCAGTGTGGTCACGAGACTGAAAGAACACGAGCGTCACAGCAGATTGTGACAAACAGAAAAATCATCCGTGGCGGAACACTCGTTATTATTCGGCCATGACATCAGCTTCAAAGAAACCGAAGTGTTATCTACAACTATAAACTACCATGCTCGACTACAGAGGAAGGCCATTGAAATATATAAACACAAAAACAATTTTATCCGGAAAGAAGAAGCTCTCCGTGTGCATAAAGCCTGGACACCTATCTTGGAGAAACACGCACGCAAAAATAGCAGACATAATAATACCTCGCCAAACCCACCCACTCCCAGAGACGCGAGCCAATCACTGCACAGGAACTCACAGTAAGCCACGCCCACCGCCACTATATAAGAGCGCCATCTCCGGTCTCCGCATTCAGACTCCGACCACCGCAGACACTGAATCACTTCACCCTGAAGATGCCAAGCGCTGTACTTGGCGAAACGTCGGTATCTACGATGCCTTCTTGACCACGGCCTACTAGCCCGGATAGTTGTAATTCATTTATTAGTTATGACGTTGGCCGTGAAAGCCTCAGTATGTATATGGTTTCGGAAGTGCCTCAGCTAAAGTGGCATTACTGTTTTAAGGATAGTTTCATCGAATGCAAAAATGTATTGATGCTAACCCGGAATATTTTGTACAACAATAAAGTCATTTTGAGTCCTTTAAAACCAATCCCTGTTTTACTTTCTAAAATTTTGGGTGTTGCTCTCGTACTAGCTCAGCAATGATCATAGATGATGACTGTGCGTTACTGTGCTTGCTACTCTGTACGTCTGGCTTGTATACTGGTCTGGCTGGCCACGCGAAGAATCCTGTAATGCCTTGTACTGCCTCTCTAGAATGCCTTCATTGAAATACCTGTTTAGACTGACGAGTTTTAAATGCCTGTAATGAATATTTTCTCTTTCCAGTAATTCACCAATCGAAAGCAGGTTACCCAGGTTTACTGGGCGGGGTGAAAATCGCCAAAGTACCTAGTCGCTTAATTCGCTTAATGCCGCTGTGCGATAAAGAAGATTAAAAGGATGCTCGATAGCTTTCTTTTTGTGTGTCAATAGACTGAATTTAGCTTCCTAAGCTACCATTGTCCCGAGCTAGGCGACCACGTCGGCGATCATCGGTCCAAGTGAGGACCATGCCCAATACTGCTTAATTTGGCCGGCCGCTTACAAGTCGGCTGGCAGCAAAGTGGGATAGGATTGAGAATTACAAGTTCGGGGTTAACCACGTTAGTGATGATGGCGGGCACCGCCGGAAGGTCACTCGCCCTCCAGCAGTGACCAAGCCCAAAATTGCTTAATGTGTAGGTGTAAGAAGGACGGAAATGCAGCCCATTAGGCCAGCGACAACAATCCGTCCTTGGGCTGACGGTAGCTCTTCCTCCTCCTTGGTATCCTGTGATCATAGTGACTCCAGTGCTGCAGCTGGTTGGTATGGGAGGTCACTTTCACGCACAAGGTGCGGGTTCTCTCCCGTACTATGTTTACTATGTTTCGGAGACCACAATACGTATGTAGGATATGTGACGGGAATCTACGCCGGATATCATAGATCGTCCTTGTAGCCGTTTTGCGGTCTGAAGCTTGCGGATGGTGGTTGCTACGCCCAATCTCCAGACCTCACAGTCATACACGATCAGGGACCGGACAATCACCCGATAAAGGCGTAGCTTGAGGTATGTGGGTGAGGTGAATCTGCGTACAGGGTAGAACTATCTGAGAGCGGCGTGGCCGGAACCGGCCTTTGACCTGAATTGCGGTGAAAAATGAACCCGCGGTTGAGGAGGACTCCTAGGGATTTGGCCGAAGTAACGCAGGGGATTCTCCTTCGCTGCAACCCCAGAGGCTGCAGCGACGAACCTTCGCCAGGAGAAGGCTATAGGTCTTTCCCGGGCTGATGGCCACCTCCACTTCTCACTCCACCTGCCAATGGCTCGGAGCTGTAGCTGTAGAGGAGAAAAACATAAGAGGGCATGCTTATTCTGTTCCATTATAAGGACGTCGTCTGCATACTGGCATGCAATAGTGCTGGTTTCCGTTGGGAAGTCCAAAATTTAGGCCGCGAAGAGAAGCGGGAACAATGCACTGCCTTCTGGGTTTGCGGACCCTTTGGGTCGGTCTGTTGAAAATTTCCCTTCCACTCTCATCTTGAATGTGTGGTCCCGAAACTGCTTATCAGGGTGAGATAGGTCTGAGGGATGTCTGCCTCTTTGAGTTTGTACAAAAGACCTTAGTGCCACATAGTGGTGAAGGCTTTCTCCACGTCTAGCAGCGCCACGATCGTCTTGAAGCTTTCCTGGAAGCCCAGGGGAGCCTTATTGGTCAATTGCAGTAGCATCGCGTTCGTGGAGTGTTTATGATGAAAACTGATCTGGTGATCCGGGTTGAGACATCTTTCCTCCGAAAGGGGAGTAAGACGGTCTAGGAGCAAACGTTCAAAGACATTTAAAACAGTTCAGAGTAAGCTCATAAAGCGGTAACTATAGAGGAAAACAGGATCCTTGTCGGGCTTTAAAATGAATACCACCCTCGTCTCCTTACCACAAGTTGGAAAGTGACGGAAATGTAGGCACGCATTATAAATCCACGTTAAGGGGATAATCGCCTTTCAGGAACTCGCTGGAGTATGGTCGCAGTGACGCCGTCATGTCCGGAGTATTTATTTGGGCTAAGCTTGTGGACCCTGGAACGCACATCTTTCAGGATGACTATAGGAATGTTGATCTCCTCGTCCCACGGTTGCTGCAACTCTTAGAGGATTCCACAGCCGTCTGCACGAGGTCAGTTAAAGTTCTCTTCCGAGCCTCCTTCCGAAGTTCAAGTTGTAAATGCAGATAGTCTGCTAACACCTCGGCTTTCCCGTGGGGCTCGAAAGCGAGCCTCCGCCGACTGTCGTATAAGGGATGCTGGTACTGGGTTTTATTTTCCCTCAAGATTTAATGATCCACCAGGTTTCTTCTCCTGCAGGTTCAGGTTTTGCATGGTGTTTTTCCAGGCTACCTTCTGTGTGCATGGAGCAGTCACCTTGCCAGGGTTTTAAATCGCTGGTATACTGCTACTATTCTAGGGTGTCTAAAACGTTGCCTAGCTTCCGAACGGTTGTCTTGGCTTTTAGGAGCTGTTGAAGTTCATTGGAGAAGATTCTAGGGTTAAGATAATCAGACGGGATATGGTACCTCATTCAGGATGTGTTGGGAGAAGTCCGCTACCGCCTTCCAACCCCTCGATGGAATAGATACGAGGTCGCGGATCAACGTACCGGTTCAGTTCTAGGAAGGCTGCTTCCCAGTCTACCTCATTTATCCAGTATGGGCTTTACCAGCGCTGGTATTGCAACGTTGGTGTCCCCCAGAATAGGGTCATAGTCAAAGTCCAACTCGTAGAACGTCGAGAGGTCTAGATAGAATGGAATGTTTTTGGTGATCATTATGTCAAGATTATCCGGCCTACCACGGGCCGGATGAAACGTAAGCCCTCTCGGTCCGTGTTCGACTAGACTCAGGCCTCCACTGATGAGGCGGTAGAGCCCGCAGCGCTTTTGGATGCTCGTGCGGTTGTGACAGTGCCCGTGTTTCGCGTTGAAGACTTCTCACGTCTGTATTCCACAAGCTGTAGATTTAGAAGGGTGGTGTAGTCAGCTTCATAGATGGGATAATCTGGAGGGTCATATATCACTATCAGCAGTGTGTTCAACCCGCTAACGGCGAATGGAACAGGCCTCCACATGCTGAAGAGGCGGATGACGGGAGGGTGTATGAGTGATGTAGGTTTTGATGCAGATAGGAGTGCCTCCATCCCGATCGGCCGACCTGATCTCACCGATGGGTGTCGTAGCTTGGCAGCAAACAAGTGTGTTACGCAGGCCATTGGACTGTCATTTCCATAGGTGTGCACAAACTCAAATACGTTGGGGTTATATTCCCTTAGTATTACGTTTGCGTTCCAGAACTTGGCGCCTAATGACATCCGGACGAGTCTGGAAGCAATTACAACGCGAAACTTGGGAAGAGCTGCTTCAGCGTTTGTTAGCGTTTGTTAACCGCATATATAAACCTAGTGTTTCTGTATGCGGCTAAACTTGGGTTAGCGAACTATAGTTCCAAAGTACAGGAAGAGCCCTTTTGATAAGATCACCGAACCACAAGAGTAGGGCCCAGAATTCCTCTAGGCCTTGCTGGGAAGTGTGTTCCCAAATATAGACAAAGAGGCCATCAATGCTTTCGGGAGCGCCGGTGCTGAAGTACCGGCAGTTGTCGGAACAATAGCCATCGCTGTGGCTGCCGCTGGTGTTAGCAGTGCCACTGTAGGTGGTTGTCTTGCCTACGGAGTAGCCGTGGTTTGTAATTGGCTCGGCTGGGTTTCTGTTGCAGGAATTTTCCACCACACTTCTTTTACTTATCTTCTTAGCCTTCCTAGGCTGCTGAGGATGTTTTGCGGCTGTGGCACTTCTGCAGTCGTTGTGGTCGTCGTCGCCAGTGCAGTCGTCGTGAGTGGCGCCGTAGCAAACTCTGCTTCCTGCAGCGTTACCTCGGCCGTTTTGAGAGCGGCCGCAAGATACTCCCGTGCAGAGTCCCAGTTGTCGGGCTGCCTCCTCGCTTTTCCCTTGCCTCGCCAAGCAGTCCAGACGCTGACGAGGTTCTGGCGGCAGTTTACATATTTCTTCTTCTCGGGCCTCTTGCCGCAGTTACGCAGATGGGGTCAGCGCAGCGCAGACATGCAAGCTTGCGCTTACATGTTATACTGGAGTGGTGGAGCCCATATATCTGTAGCACTGCACAGGTCCACCCTGGCCGTAAAAGTATTCTGCCTTTACGATAGTGTGGAACAGCAGCCGAAGAGCATCAATGGACTGAACTACCTCGCCGGAGCCCTTGTTCATAACGACGGGTAGAGAGGCATAGGAAATTTTACGAACCCTCCCTCTGTCGCAACGGTCTTCCTCAGTTGTGCCACAATCGAAGCAGCTATGCCGTGCCCTTCCAGAGGAGCGGCTCTCACGTCATAAGGATTGCATTTGGAGTCTAGCCCTGAATGACCTGGCGCTCCACATGTGATTCATAAGAGTAGAAAGGGATATTTAGTTCCCTAAAAGCCTACTTCGCGGCCTCAAAATCCTCCAACGTGATGGTCTGCAGCCTTGTGCGGCTTCCTCTTTGCCTCAAAGCCGCCGGTCAGCTTGGCTGCCAGTTGTCACATGACTCCTATATAGTCCCTGAAGGAGTTCGCTATGTTTGGCGGTAGTTTAGCCCCCCTTCTGGATGAGGGTTGCTTGTTACCCTATGGCTGCGCAATCATATATTGTTTTTTGGAGCTCATGGGGTGCCTTTTTCCTTCCCTCGATGACAGTGAAGCCAGTGAGGTCGGTTGCTTCATCCTATGGTTCAGGCAGATGGGGGAGGAAGGGGGAATTGGTGCGTTCACGCTAGCTACTGTCTCAGTGACAACTTACTAAGAGGCCAAAGACTTTCTCTTTGAACACCTAGTCTTCTTTGTTGCCGGCTCTGCCACACTGAGAGAGGTAGCAGTAGAGATGCTAGGTATTTGCCCGTCATTTGAGATAAGAGACGGCGGTGGCCCTACGGCTGTCCACAGAGAACAACACCTCCTTATATAATGCGCCTACGCGAGCCATACCGGCTTTGGTGCCGAACCGGGGTCCTGACCCTTGACTGTGGTCCTGCGAACCCGCTGTTATGTAGTCTGTTAGTCAGACTGTCAGAAGTCAAGGAAAGAAAAATGATAATTGGAGAGGAGTGTGAAACGGAAGTGAAGCGGCTCTCGAATGAAGCCGCAGAACTTAGCGGAAAACCGGAGACAACCTATCAGGAGATGCTAGGTCCAATGCTTGCCCGTCTCTGCTCGACGATTTATAGCACGGGCTTTTTCCTGGCAGGATAAAAGGGGATGCAAGTTCCACTGCCCGCCAGTGGGTTTGATGAAGTCGGCTCGCACTCTCGCGGCAAGCTAGAAGACACTGCCCACTGCTTGCGCTATGTTGTGAGCTACCAGTAGTATCGCTGAAACTGTTGCTAGATGCCGCTGAGGTGTTCCAATGCGGCGGAAGGTGGCGCTGACCTTGCTCAGGGTTGCTGTTGCGCTGACTAAGAAGACCTCCAGATGTTGCTACGATGACTCCACAGTGCTGAATGTGTGATGTACATGCGTGCCTCTCTTTGCTACAAGACATTGTCTTTTATAGATTGGCAGATTCTCGCTCTGTTATGACGTAGCGTTCAAAGTTCACCGGCCCGGCCTGCTGGATTTCTTTCCACGCGGCCGAGCACTGCGTTTGCTAAATGACGTAACTATATGTAGTGTTGCTACAAGCGCTAAATTTGTCCAATATGCACTTAAGTGTGACGAAAACTCCGGAACAAAAACATTCACTTGGCTTACTTGAGATTCGAATCCGAGTTACATGAATGACAAGAATCTTATGCCTTTTAGGTTTTCGGAATTTTGCATAATATCCAGAAAGCATTTCTAGGAATATTTCAATTTGTATGCGCATCAGTTAAGAAGAAATTGGATACTTTTGTGCTCATTGCATTCAAAAGTTATAATAATTAACAAAGATTTTCAGATAAATTAGATTTAGAAGTTTCATGTTTTTGTTGTGGAATATTTTTACACGGCTCGATAATAAAAAAAAATGTCCCTTATTCCTACGTTTTTACCATTATAAAAGCTGTCGTTTGGAAAAGGTATTAAGATACCACAATGGCTTACGAGAATAGTGTGATATATATTAAGTTGGGTGAGTTAATTTTTTATTTCGAGGCTAAGGTTTAATAGTTAGCTGAAAAGTATGCATTAATAGATAGAAACCAAATTCAATATAATGCAATATTTCCCAAATGCCATACGGAATGAGTATTATTTCCGTAGATTATGCTTCTGTACACCAATGTTTAACCTCAGGTTGCAACCTCGTCCTGTCCTCGTCGAATATTCTACACTTCCAAATTGTTCCTTCGTCACTCCAGGCATCGTGTACACTGGTTTATGCCAGATAATAGTTGCACCGCGTGTCATGCTTGCAAGTTCCTACCTACTTGAGAACACAATGCAAGCATCACACTACATACTTCACAATTCGAAACGGGTACACTGCAACCTCAATCTGAAGTATGGCACTCACAGAGAACGAAGACATGGCAGTTATGCAGCTAAATACTGCGATATGCACTTGGTGAAGGAAAGAGTTGAAATCACGCTGTTGTCGCCACTATATTACCTGCCTCACCCCTTTTCGAAATCCATAATTTCTGACCTTTTCAGTCGCATGAATCAAATCGTAGGTACTTTCTTGTCATTTTATTCCAATGTTAGAAGGGGTATATACATTTTAGTATTACGTTGCGCTTATTTGCCAGGAGACTGCAAAGTTTGTTTCCTTGATCGTAGTGAATCGTGATAGAAGTTTAAGCTCACGGCACACGTCGCCCTTTTCTTAAAAAAAAGGAGCTATACTGCCACTCCTGACGTTCATTTTCCCTGTACCTGGCTTCCTGGCTTATCTCAGGTTCCCGATACCCATTCTCTAGAACATTTCTCTATAAGGTATGATACATTTAAGTTGCTTTATTACTAACAACATTTCATGTAAATCTTCGACGTTAGCACTGCGGAAACAAGAAAAAAAATCTGATGTGTCACACTCACATGACTTTCTCTACTCTTGTACAAACTATTTTTACAAACTCTTATTCTCCATCTATTTCATATTAATCGAGATAAACATTTGCAGAAACGATCTTTTGACATGCAAAGAGAATTACATTTTACACATAGCGACCAGTTCTAAAAATATTTGACTATTGCTTAAGGCGTACTGTGATCCCCTTGTTTTGTAATTGCAAAGGCAATATAGAAATACAGTAGCCTTTAAGCATCGACATATATCTTAATAGCTGGTTGCTAGGTGCAGCACCATTCTCTTTGCCACTGATTAATACTCTTTGCATATCCAAAACAAAAAAATGAATAACGAATTCCCATTTGAGAAAAGAAGTATTGAAAAATTTAAGGGAATAACAAGCAATATCTCGAAAATGGTTCACTCAACAAAAAAGATGTATATGACATAAATTGTGTATTTTAACGCGATCTACATTTATTGTGCAGTAAAATTTTGTCTACCTCTTATGGTTTACCAGTTATTGAAAAGTGGTTCACAATGAAGAGTACTTTTGGAGACACTTCCAGAAAATTCGAGATATACATATTATTTGTCATAAAAATATCTTATACATATGATATTTTAATCACAATCGTTAGAGCCATTTTTGAGAAAATTAAAATTTTCGAAAAATTTTCGATGTAAAGGGCAATCTGGGGTGGGGGGATTTTCTTGAAAACCTTCGTGTATTATCTCTGGAAGATACTGAACCTAAATACCAAGTTTGGTGTTTATTCGACTGTTAGTTTCTGAGTTATGCTGTTCACAGACACACACACACACACACACACACAGTCAGACACACACACACGGACATGTTTCCAAAAATGCTTTTTTTGGATTCAGGGGGTCTCAAAACATGTATTTCCGGTGAAATCTCGGTATCGAATTTTTGAGTGGAATACAATACTTCCCCTACTTACTGTACGTAGTAGAGAAAGTAATTAAAGGAGTGAACAGAATAAGACGATTATCGTCCATACAAAGCGGATGCTAGATGATGCAAGTAAGACTTTACGATACCTCATTTTGTCACACGTAATAGGAAATGTAGTCTTAACTTCCACATTTATAAACCTGATCTCTTTTCTTACTTTTATTATCTTTCTAGCGATGGTTGCCTGTCAGTATCTTTTAGAACCAATGGTTACATAGAAATCGAAGATACTTTGGACATTTATAGCATTGCTTTCTAAACCTGCAGTTTTTACCCCCAACGTGCGCAACTGTATCCAAGATAATTTTTCTATTTGTTGGACCAAACGCGCGCTTATCACTCACTTCTTTCAAGATTTTACACTGCGTGGTAAATCCAATTAACTTCTCTTATCTTTAGATGGCTACGGTTTTCTATTACTAATAATGAGCGACTCTTTGTGCGATACAGCGAAACAAGGCATGTTTTAATTAGATGTGTAACACATTGTTTTCTAGCCTTTTTAATAATAGTGGAACTGCATACAGTGCTATGAGGGGTTTGATTCCATTTCCTGATTCATACATACAGAACCTCTAGTTTTTGTACAGTTTTTTCTCCTTGATATAGGAATATTTGGATACAGAGGTAAATAGGCACGCGCCACTATTTCAGTGGTTAGAAATATTGCACTCCCATACATATGATGTATCGCCTTAATTGTGAAACACATTTCTTGAAAGTTGCAGTTCTTTTTATGATTTGCGAAAGCAAATTAATTAGCTACATTTGTAGTAATGTTTACCTTCTGAAAATTTGTCTGTGTATACAATGTTACATGAGTTGGGAAACACATTTAGGAGAACATATTTTCTAAATTTCTCACTACCGATGTCGGTTACTCTCTAATGATAATCACTAATCTAGTTCCAGGCATTTTTGCCTCAAACAATAGGGCTAACCTTCGGTGACAACAAGGGGAATACCAAATTTGGATAACAGTTATTTCAATTTAGGCTTTAATCTACAAAGAAATGGTAACCTGAGTCATAGCTGAACTCCAAGGAAAGAAAAATAATTTAAAAGCCCGTGCATGTGTCTGTGAGTGTCTTGAACAGCATAACTCAAAAAGGAAAACTCCGAGAAATACCAAAAGTTTGTATTTTAGTTTAATATCTTCCAAAGATGCGACACGAAGATTTTCAAGAAAGACCCAGCACTCTTTACATGAATACTTTTTCGATATTTTGTATTTACTAAAAATGATTAACGATTTTGATTAAATACAATATATTTAAGATATTTACATAATAAGTAAAACTTTTATCTTTAATTTAATGGGAATAGTCTATGAAGTTCTTTTCATTCGGAAGGAATTTTGTATACTTTTGTATAATGGATAAACTCTAAGAAATTGACAGAAATGTACTGCGCAAAAAAAAATTAGACCTCTTTAAATGATAATTTCTTTCAAATAACTTTTTCTGCGTCATAAGCCATTTCCGAGATATCCTTTATTGTTGGAGTGAATCATTCAATATTTATCATTTTCTTAAACTGCTGTCGCTATTAAGTTGTTTCTGAACCCAGGGTCCATGAAGTGGAACATACACGCGAGCAAACGAAAGCAAAGAAAACGAGAACCGAAGAATTACAGTTTAAGTAAGGATCCGACATAAAGGGAAGCTTAAACCTATTAACTAATTCATTGCAAACTCGTGGCATTTTTCAAATTGTGCAATGGAAATATTACCACCCGAAAGAACCTTTACCACGAAATTCCAGAACATTTTATGTGGTCAAAAGTACAATGGAATATTTGCAAGAAAAATACCAAGTACTTTGGACGATCTACACTGTTAATCCTGCCGAAATCGAAAGATATTACCTCCGAGTACTACTTCTGCACGTCAGAGGCCCGCGGTAGTTTGACGATCACGCACAGTTGATGTAATACTGCGCATTCATTTCAACAAGCTGCAGAAAAATTACATTTAGCCATTAATGACGCCGAATGAAAAGAATACTTGCAGGAGGCTGCCAGACACCAAATATCAACGCAATTGAAATGCCTTTTCGCCATCTACATATTCTGTTCTCCTGCCAATATACCTGCGTCGTGGACAACATTTCAGGATGCACTTTCAGAATATTTTCAAAGACAGCACACGCCATCTGAAGCCTACAACCTTACTGTGCAAAAATTGGAAACTCTTCTTATATATCATGGTAAATCTTGCCAACAATTCAAACTGCGGATCCCTGTTGTGACCATTACAATATACAACAGAAGCCAACGTGGAAGAAGAACGCACAAACGGCAAGATAGCTTACGAAAAGCTAAACGTAGAACAGAAGGCAATACTGAGAAAGTCTTACATGCACTAAAAAAAATGTGATGTGTTACACAAACATGACTTTCTCTACTCTTGTACAAACTATTTATACAAACGCTTATTCTTCATATGCTTCATGTTAATCGAGATAAACATTTGTAGACTCTATCTTATTGCTAATTTTCTTGTAGATGTAAGAGAAATATATTTACAAGGGCAATATACAAATACAGTAGCCTTTAAGCACATACATATCTCTTATTAGCTGGTTGCTAGGTGCAGCACCATTTGCTTTGCCACAGATTAATATTCTTTGCATATCGAAGACAAAAAAATGAATAAGGAATTCCCATTTGAGAAAAGTATTGAAAAATTTAAGGGAATAACAAGTAATATCTCGAAAATGGTTCACTCAACAAAAAAAATGTATATGATATAAATTGTGTATTTTAACGCGATCTACATTTTTTGTGTAGTAAAATTTTGTCTATCTCTTATGGTTTACCAGTTATGTAAAAGTCGTTCACAATAAAGAATACTTTTGGAGACATTCCCAGGAAATTCAAGATTTTTATTTGTCATAAAAATATCTTAAACATATGATATTTTAATCAAAATCGTTAGAGCCATTTTTGAGAAAATTAAAATTTTCGAAAAATTTTCCATGTAAAGGGTACTCTGAGATGGGGGATTTTCTTGAAAACCTTCGTGTCGCATCCTTGGAAGATACTGAACCCAAATACCAAGTTTGGTGTTTATCCGACTGTTCCTTTCTGAGTTATGCTGTTCACAGACACACAGACACATACACAGACAGACACACAGACGGACATGTTTCCAAAAATGCTTTTTTTGGATTCAGGGGGTCTCAAAACATGTATTTCCGGTGAAATCTAGGTATCGAAATTTTGGGTGGAATACAATACTTCCCCTACTTACTATACGTAGTAGAGAAAGTAATAAAATGACCAATTGTTACTTCATTGACGGACTGGAGGGCTCCGGTAAAACATTTATCTACAAAATATTGTGCCACATTTTACGAGGTGAAAACAAGGTTGTTTTACTAGTTGCATCGACAGATATTACTCCCAATCTCCTACCAGGGGGACGCACATCACATTCGGTTTTCAAACTACATGTACCCATCTTGAACACATTGGTTTCATCGATTTGTACTCACTCCAAGGTTACACAGACCTCATCGTTTGGTACGAGATTTTACTGATTCCCAAAGACGCGCTAAGCGTTGTCGATCGATTTTTAAGGGACATCATGAATAATAATCTCCCTTATGGTGGCAAAATAACTCTGTTTGTGGAGATTTCCATCAAGTGTTACCCGTCGTTAGACATGCCAGTAGAACAGCCATCGTCGAAATTACAGTTAAACATTCGCTCTTATAGTCTCAGGTTAAAATTGATAAATTTCTCAAAATATGAGGAAAATATTGATTCCGTTTTTACTAAATGGTTACTTAAATTGGGTAACGGAGACTTAGAATTCAAACACATCACTACAATGAAGCGATCAAAATTCCGAACCTTTGTTATTGTAATTACGACAATATTATTACCACTATATTCAATGTCACAGAAATCAATAAACAAAATGTTTTGCAATTCTATCCAACGGCGATTTTATATCCAAAAACGATTATGGTACACCAATTAATGAACATGTCATTTCCAATTTGTTTTCGGATTCTCTCCAGCATGAAATAAACAACGCTCAATTGTGCCCCATAGAATCCTTGAACTTCTTAAATCTACCTGGTTTACCACCTCGTAAACTGCTTTTAAAGAAAAATGGTAGTATGTTAATTAGAAATCTTAACGCTAATCAGGGATTAATTAATGGTGCAAGATTAGTGGTAACTCACTTAGGCGAGTATATTATCACTGCTAAATTCATTCACTCCGATACAACTATGCTCATACCGCCCATTAACCTCATATCTTCTGATCCAACCATGCCTTTCCAAATGATAAGAAAATAATTCCCAATAAAAGTGGCCTTCGCTATGACCATAAAGCACTAGGTCAAGCGTTTCCAAGGGTAGGATTGTATTTATTTCGCATGGACGTGACAATGATATTTACGTTTGTGTTAAAGAAACATAAAGCCAAAAAGTTAACGATGACCACATTATAACTGCTAATATTGCTTTCAAAGAAGTTTTGTGAAGTAAAGAAGTATCTAAAAAATTCATATGTGACAAAGCCAATGTTTTAGAATTAAATATATTGTATATAATGGTAACCACTTTTTAAAATAAGACTGGCATTTATTACTACTCTTCAAAATAAAATAACTTTCATTAATAAATACTTGCATTTACTTATTTCCACATTATTATATTGCCATTCGGTGAGTGATCAAGATACCGTGCGAATTGTCCGTACGGGTCAACTAATGTTTTCAAATACCTTGCTAACCTCTACATCTGCGGCGGGAAATGCTCACTATCGCCAACCTTCCCGCAGTTGTCAACAACGGATCAGTAACAGTGAGAGTGTTTCATTAATAAATTATGTTATGCACCTAAAGCTTCAAAGAAATGCCATATAACTATATTATTTTATGTTCATGATTTAAATTGTTCTAAAGTACCTTGTTCTAGTCAAAATGAAATAATTAAAGGCAACAAAAACTGTACAACGTGGATTCCACATCATGAATGCAAGTGGTGGATGCATGTAACACATACTCAACTCGGTTTTCAGTCTGCTGGCACAAAGAGAAGGGGAGAGCTATCGAATTTGGGGTTAATGACACGAGTATTGCTGTTGAGGATTTTGAGAACAAGGCAATGAAAGAGGTGCTTTTATATCCAAGGGATTATACACGTCCGTTTACTTTCTGGGAAACCGGGATTACAGAAGCGCAGTTTTTGGAGCAGGCAACCAAAGTGGATACCATTTCTTTATTAATGTTTTTTCATTCGACAAAAAAGATTCAACTGCAGCACTCGCACGATTTGCTATACCCACATAGGTTCCCAATATATTGTATTATCCATGCGAACATTAATTCTTCTACCATGTTATGTTATTCAACGATAAATGTCTGTCTAGATATTAGTTCGTACTAAGCATAGGGGTTTGGTTATCATCAACATTAACACTCAAATGTTAATAGCAATAATGAGCTCATGTGAAGGAAAAGGAAGGAAAAAAATATCTGACGTGTTACATTCACATTTTTTCTCTACCCTCTATCTTTTTCTTCTTTTCCGTGTAGCTTCTACAAACCATTCCTATGAAAGCTTATATTTCTATCTACTTTATGTCGTCGTTTCTAACACTCCCCATATGGCCTATGACCTTCGGGGGATACTTCGTTCCACCAAGCGATGAGAGGACCAATTTCCGAGATGGAGGTGCCCAGTGGACGGAATTCGTTGCCCTTCATGGTAGGGTGATGATGGCCTACAGTTTTTACTGTGGACTCGAACCACCTTCGGCTTTGGGATGCTTCACATCAGCATAAAGGTAAAGGCGTGAATAGGACCGACTTAAAGTGGGCAACTCAGAGCCGGGACCCTCATTACGGGAGCCGGAAACTAAAACCACTGCGCTAACCCGGCGCTCAACTATCGAGATAAAACTTTGCAGAAATAGTTTCGTTATACATTTCGTTCTAGGTGATGGGGTATAGAGGAAACCGAATCGGCAGTCACAATTTTAAAAGCGGCTGGCTATATGCTGGCTTTAAGTTCTATACTCTTTACATGACATAGCGAGAAACAAATGGATCCAATGTAATGCATATCTCGGAAATGGCTGTTGCCACAAAAAACTTATTCGAAATAAATTGCATGTTTTAAAGAGATGACTTTTTTGTGTAATGCCTTTTAGTCTATCGTTTAACGTTTCACCGTTATAGAGGCTTATAAAAATTCTTTCCGAATGAAGAAGGCTTCACAGGCTATTCCCAGACAATTTAAGCTATGCATTTAATTTGTCATATAAATGCCTTTAAAATGTAGTATTTTAATAAAAATCGTCAGCCATTTTTAGGAAATCGAAAACCCTGAAACATGTTGCATGTAAAGGGTAGTTTATTTTGTTGAAAAATCTTCGTGTCGTATCTTTGGAAGGTATTGAACCTAAATACCAAGTTTGATTTTTGTCCGACATTTCGTTTTTCAGCTACGCTATTCACACATACACGGACGGACGCTTTTCTAAAAATTGTTTTTTTTTTCGAATGGGGAACCTCAAAACGTGTGTGATAAAATCTCGGTATCGAATGTTTGGGTGAAATCCAATAACTTCTCTACCGACTAGGTACGTGGTAGAGCGAGTAAGAAAAGGAATAGCAAACCTTCAAATATGTTCTGTCACATGGCGTACTGGGTATATGTAAGCATACAAGTTCGAATTAGAATGCTTCCAAACTTCAAATTTTGCGAAATAAAAGCTTACATTAATTGTTCATCTCAATACTTCAAATTTGTACAATAATATTGAGAAACTGAGTTTACAGAAATTAAAGCAAAAATATTATTTTGGGATGTAAAATAAATAAACTTGAATACAACAGATACAAAGAAACATGAATCTTATAATCACCACGACAGCACCAGATTCAACACTAAAGTATTTTTAACATTTCTGCTTTGTATATTCAATGAAACCTTCATATTGAAACTGAATAAGTGAAAATAACGAGGAGAAAGGTATGTGCAAATAATTGAAAAAATTAACAATTCAGAACAAATGACAGGAGTGACAAATACAGAACTTCCTATTCAAATCAGACATCGTTTAAGGATGCAAAAGAAGGATGTGAAATATGACACAAACGCGTATTTTTAAGCTAATATATTCAGATATTAGTTTCTGGAATATTGGATAAATAAATATATAAGACTACTTAAAGAGAAAACTTATGTACAATCTAAGTTTTCCTTAAGTAGTTTTTTAAATTCATTTTTGTTTTCATGGAATTTTATATAATCGGAAACCATAAGAGATAAACAAATGTTTAATACAGTGAAACTGTGCTTTTAAAATGCAGAATTATTTTCACAGCATTAGTCATTTCTATTCATTATTGGAGTTTTTGCTTTATTCGTGTTGAAGCTATCTGTGTCGTAGAATTTGTGTATTATATTGAAATATGCGATTCTTTCTCCCCCCATATGAACTCATCGCCTAGAAAGTTGTATACTGAAAGAAAAAACTGCTTTGCATATGAAAGATATTGTTTAAAGCTTGCCCGAGAAAACTGCATGACTGGAAACTAAGACTTTCGTGAAAATGCAAGTAGTCAACAATGTAATGCAAGGTATTGAACACTTTTGCCGAGCATCTTTAGTACTCGTACAAGAATAAGTATTTCCTTTATATCAGATTCCCAGCTAGGGAAGATGATTATTTTATATTTCCTATTGTTTGTTTTAAACATTAAGAATTCGAACGACAAACAGAAAATATAATGTGCAACACATTCTCGGCTCTGTTTCCATTACCAATTTTTGTATAACTGTTATATATTATTTTATTCCTAAAATACATTCTTCTATGTATATTACATTGTTTCGATAAATGCTTGCTTAGAAGTGATTACAAACTAAGCAATTCAGACTTAGTTACATACTTAACGTGTGAAAACTATTCACTGTTTTTATCATAATTCTAAGAGTTTAAATGACGGAGAGGAAAAAGAAGAAGAATTACAAATTCTCAAATATATTCCTTCAGACATATTTGAGTAAACATAAAACTATAACAAAAAAGAATATTTTAGAAATGCGTAACGCTATCAAAAACTTTAAAGATACAAATTGTATAATTTGACGAGTTACTGATTATTTCCTGAAACAGAGTTTTTGTTGTGAGTATAGTTTTCAACCCCCCGGTGCCTACTACAGTAGGTACGGAATTAGTTTCCCGGGGTCCTGAGCCACAGTCTCCATTGGGTTCCTCTGGGTGGTGAGAGGGTTTACGCCAAACGCCCAAACAACTTTGGTCCTCAAGCATGTGTGACCAACAGCCAGTTAACTCCCTGAATACAGTCTGAGGGATACGTTGCGCGGGACGGAGGAGGAAAGTCGCATGGGGTGAGTGGGAAACGCGTAACTATCAGCCCCTGAGTATAATGTAGGACTGTATTCATTTCCTCTGATAAAGGTCAGTTCCGTGGAGAGGCTACTGCATGAGCTGTTATAATCCTGAAGGCGATTGGGTTCCCTCTGTCTTTAAAAGAAATATGACACTAAGGTGAGCAAGATTGAGCCAGGACTCTCATCTAAGCTGGGATGGCGCCGAGAATGTAAGCATGCCATCGGAGACATTTGCAAAAATTTAATCTCTATGAGAAAAAATTAAAAAGAAACACTAAAAGTAAATGGGAAAGAAGTAGTCGAGTCTAGGTCCTCGCTACTTAGTACTTACCAGAACCGCGGAAGGAAATAAATTTACACTGGTTAATCACTTGCAATTCAAAGGGGTTTCAAAAGCATTGCTGGTCCAGTTAAATAATGCATCAGATCTTGCAATAATACGCTCCCGGTTGAAGCAAATTTAGCATCCGAGGCAGTGAGAATACTGACGACAAGTATATTACTCAGCTACCCTATACTCGTTGAGATGCACAAGACCTTGAACTTCTCGCGTGGTGTGGTGAACTCCTGTTCATTGGACGGTATGCGCAAGGAGGAGATTAAAGTGAATTCTGAAGATCAAGGTGTGATATCTGTTTATTGGGTTCAGCGGAATGATCGGTTGTGCTGCAACTGTATCGCGCAGTGATCCGAATCAATATAGACCATGGGTGCATCGTTTATTCCTCAGCACGACCATCTGTGCTGAAAAGATTAGACAGAGACCATAATCGGGGCATTCGAGTGGCTATCGGTACTTTTCCAACTAGACTGTTTGAGTCTTTATGCCGAATCGGTAGAACCTCCCTAAAATATCGGCGTGTTGTCCAGTTGGAAAAGTATGGCTGTGTGCTTAAACATATGCCAACACATTCAACTTTCGCATCTTTTTTCACACCGCGCTGGAAGAACGTTATAGGAGCAGCACCATTAATCCAAGGCCTGCAGGTGTTCGTTTCGGGAGCTTCTTAGAGAGCACGATATTGAAATGACGAGCATGTTTCTCAAGGGAGAGAGCGTGTATACCCCCGTGGTTACGTGCGACATCTCGCGTAGCTCTTGGGATGACGCCATACCAAAAATCTACGATACCTGAGTTTAGTATCCGCACTTAGTTTTTGGAATTTTTGTCAGGTTACAGTGACCGAAGTTTGATCTACACCGATGGAACTAAGTGAACTAACAGTGTTGGCTGTGCTTATGTTCTTGGAATCGAACCCCACTCATTCAGTTTTCATGATAGCACTTCCATTTATAGTGCAGAGCTGTATGCCATGCACTGCCCTCAATGTTTTATACGCTTCTGGCGTTAATATGGAGAGTGCTTGGAAGCCGGTCATGTTGGCTTGCCGGGGAATAAACTGGCGGATTTGGCAGCTAAGATGGCGACCGTAGAACCCAGTGTTGCAATATCTCATATAACGTCGGAAGAACTTATGCTTGTTGTGCGGAGAGCGGTGTTATCGTGCTGGCGCGAGGAATGGTTACCTCTCCGCGAAAACAAGCTTAGTGGTGAACATTCCGATAAACTGAGCAAATTTCTTTCGATGTGAGGAGGTGATCTTTGTAGTGAAAATCTGTCGGTCCGTTCATGTGTTACTAGAGTTACTCTAGCACATCTTTGGAACTCTCTAAAACTGCCAATCAGTCTTTCAAGGGTCTTAGCGGACTATAAGGAAGCGGTTGAGGGGGCTTTTAGGTTTGTGTCAAGAGTAAATCTAGCAGTTACCTTACAATGGAATGTCATCACTGATTTACAATCTAGTGACTACTTTCCATGTCTAATTATTCTCTTAACACAAGATATATGTTCCACACGCTTGCCTACATGGCGCTTAGAACAAGCCAACTGGAACCTTTACCTCCAGTTGGCTGTGTTTAATTACAATCAGCGCGACTATGTGAATCGTTTAGTGCATGTCTCACAGAGAGGATTCTTTCTGATGTTGAGCAACCTATCAGTCACTGCCCGCCCCCGTCGAATTTCCGTCCCTTGGTGGACAGATGAGTGCCGAAATGCCCTTCGTGATATGGTTTTCCACAATCACCCTAACTTGATTAAATACGAGAAAATACATGCCATGTTGACACGTTACTAAGCATAGCAAAAATACATCATAAAGCAGATTTGTAGCTTCAAGCTTTAATCAGCATAGACCTTCCACTGCCGTATGGGTTAAGTTAAGACGTGTGCCCCGAAAACCGACCCATATGCCAATTGCCTGTCTTAAAACGGCTGCAAGAGCTGTTGTTGATAAATTTGACGTGGTTAACACATTTGGCTGTCTTTTGGCTTAAGTGTCCAGTTCACATAACTTCGCCTGAGTTCCTTCCAGTTAAGGCTCAGGTGGAATCTCAAGGTTTCTGTTTTTCGTTTTATTCTGGAAATTGCAATCGCCTTTTCACCATGGCGCAGTTAGAACATGCTATCAGGCGACTATCAGCACCAGGAGCGGATGGTATCCATTCAAAACGTTTTTAAAAGCTCTCTCCTGAAGATAGAGTTTTCCTGCTCAAGTCTATAATCGTGTTTGGCTTCACGTTACTTTCCCAGAAAGGTGGCGAAATGCCACTGCCATACGCATTTTGAAAGCTGGAAAGGACCTTCATCTTCCGTCCAGGTCCTTTTTCCCTCACCAGTTGCGTTTGCAAAGTGATGGAAGGCATTATCAGTGTACGGTTGGTATAGTAGCGGGAAACTTAAAACCTACCTGACAAATCCCAGTGCGGTTTCTGACTATGCCGTTCTACTGTAGACCACCTGATATCGTATCGATGGAGATCATGAACGGATTCATGAAGAATGGTCAAACGGGCCGGATATTGTTTTTATATTGAGAAGGTTTATGATACTGCTCGCAAGCAGGGATACTACGGCCCCATACACCTTGAACATACGTGAACGCTTACCACTGTTCATTCAGGAGCTTATGAAGGACCGCTATTTCGTGTAAGGGTCGGCTCAATTTTTTCCAATCTTTTTGTTCAGGAGAATGGAGTGCCTCAGCTATCAGTACTAAGCGTTACACTATTTGCTATAGCAATTAATTCGATACTCAAAATGTGTTCTTCCAGGGGTATCGTCATGTTTACACGTAGAAGACTTTGCTGTGTATTGTACTTCTCTGCGTACGCCGTATTTTGGAACGCTGCATGATTGGGTTAAGATTTACTACCATTCGCCGATTCGATGGGATTCCTGGGGTTGACGTTTGATAGGAAACTTAGCTGATCATCGCATATAGCACAGTTGAAAGGGTTATGTGACCGTTCTCTGAATACTTTACGGGTGTTAAGTGGCAAATCCTGGGGAGCAGATCGAACAGTTTTGCTGCGGCTGAATTGCGCACTGATCCGATCCAAGATAGACTATGGGTGTGTCGTTTATTCGTCAGTACGGCCATCTGTCCTTAGAAGATTAGACGCAGTTCATAGTCAGAGCATTCAGGTGGCTATCAGTTGTTTATAAATCATCGCAGTTATGAATCTTTACGCCAAATCGACAGGACCTCCTCTGCAATATCGGCGTGATGTTCTAAATCACGGCTGTGAGCTTAAATGTATGCTAATACTTTCAATGTTCACTTATTTCATTCACACCGTGCTGGACGAATATTTTAGGAGCAGCTTCATTAATCCAAGGTCTGCGGTGCTTGTTTGCGGGAGCTTTTGGAAACTACAATATTGAGATGCGTAGCATATTTCCCAAGGAGGAGAAGGTATACCCCTTGGTTACGTGCGACATCTAGCGCAGATCTTGGGATGTCGGTATACCGGAAGTCTACGATACATAGGTTTAGTATCATCCCTTATTTTTTAGAAATTTTTTCACTTGAGATAAACCGAAAGTTTATCTGCACCGACGGGTCTTAGTGCTCCAACACTGTTGGATATGCTTATGTTCATAGAACCGAACCCCATACATTCGGTTTTTACAGTAGCGCTTCCGTTACAGTTTGGAGCTATATGTCATATATCGAGCCATTTACGTGCACCGTCGAAAATTGGGAGATTGTCTCATTTTGAGTGATTCCTTTAATGCACTTCGGAGCCTTCGCGAGCTGTAAAACTACCATTCCATTGTTCAGCGAATCCAGGATGCCCTCCACATTTAATACGCTTCTTGGTTAATGTTGAGTGTACTTGGATACTTGGTCACGTTGGCTTGCCAGGGAATGACCTGGCGGATTTAGCACCTAAGACGGCGACCACAGAACCCAGTGTGGGTATATCTCGTATAACCTGGAAAGACCCCAAGCTTGTTGTGCGGAGAGGTATGTTATCGTGTTGGGGCGATTAGTGGTTAGCTCTCCGCGGAAATAAACTTAGAGTAGTAAAAGGCGTTCCGATAAACTGGTAACTTCCTCTTGTTTATCTCGTCGTTAAGAGATGACCTTGTCTCGGTTGCGTATTGGTCGCCTCAGTTTTACGCACGGTCACCTTTCTAAGGTGTCCCTCTTTGTCCACTTTATAGCGAAAATCTATCGGTCCGTCATGTGTTGCTCTAGCACATGTTCAGGACTCTCTGCAACTGCCGGCCAGTGTTGCAGAGGTCTCAGCGGACGATAACTACGCGGTTGAAGGGTTTTAAGTTTGTGTGAAAGGTAGATTGTCAAATGCGGATTAGTCATATTGATATCGGTTTCGTACTGCTCGTTTTAGTGTCGTATTTTCATGTTTATTTCTAACATTTTTATCTTTATCTTTATCTCTGGTCTTTGCTATGCTCTGTTTTACATGGACACTGAGAACCTAGTATTGTCTGTTCATGTACTTTTGAGCCAATGGGAGAGAAAATAAAGAATTCGCGCGGTCGGCACAGTAGCTAGAACAAAGAACAGCCTCACGAAGCCGAACTGGCCGCCTGACAGCGGTTGTTACCTTTCCCTCTCCACTGGCTCAAAAGACATGAACAGACAACAATTGAGCGCCCTTAAACATTCATCATCATCATCAGACATAATGGAGCAGTTTTCGGTAATATTTACATTCTATAAATACAGTATACTTTGGCTCGAGCGACAAGGATTCGAGCAGACGTTAGATCTGGTCGTGTATACTCCTTTGACCCTATTATCCCTCCTTAAATACAGTTCTGTTATTTAGCTCTTCAGTAGTGGATATCTCCGTGTGCTACTTATATGGCCTGTCCCAATTTCAACCTAATTGTCCGTATTGAGCTACCAGAGGGGACTCGGTCAGTCATAGTATAGTAATTCTCAATCTAAACAAGTGGAATGGGAAGCATGGACTCTCGCTCGTTTTCTGATGTCTCTTCTACTTTCAATAACTCTTATTTTCTCACCCACCTCTATAAGTAAGAGGAAATGCCTATACCATATAAAAATTTGATGTCGAGATTTCACATATTTTGAGGCCCCCTGAATAAAAAAAGTATTTTAGGAAAGGTCCGTGTGTGTGTGTGTGTGTGTGTGTGTGTGTGTGTGTGCGTGTGTGTGTATCTGTGAACAGCGTAAGTCTACAGCAAAATGTTTTATAAATGAATAGCAAACGTCCTATTAAAGTTTAGTATCTTCCAAAGAACTGACATGAAGATTTTGAAAAGGTCCCCCACCCCAAACTACCGTTAGATAGAACATCTTCAAAGTTTTTTATTTTCTCAATAATTCGTAGGTTTGAAATACTATATATTTAACATATTTACGAGTAAAAAATAAAGTGTATATCTTATACCTTCTGGAAGTAGCCTGTGAAGTCCTCATCATTCAGAAGGGATTATAACGAGTAAACTATAAAAGATAGACAAAACATACTTCACAAAATTGTAGGTCTCATTAAAACCACAATTTATTTCAAGCAACCCTATTTTTAGTACCGTCCTTTTAGATATTCGTTATTATTGCTTTTCATTTGTCAATGCTTTGCCATTTTTAAAGTGCCGTTACTATTCAGTTTGTTGCGATATCATGAAAAGAGTTATGCAATTTGAAGGCCAGTAGAACGACTTGCTTTTAAACATCTGACTACTGATTCTATTTCCTCTACTCCTCTTACATCTACAATGAAATTTGCAATGAAACTACTGCGAACGTTTATCACCATGAACACGAAGTAAATAGAAAACTAAGCTTTCTTAAGGATAGTTTGTAGAAGCTATATAAAAATAAATTATAGTGGGTAGAGAAATTCATGTAACACATCAGATTTTGGGGTAGCTATTTAGCCAACCTGCTCCATTTCTGTGCTTTTCTTGAGAAACGGTGGAATGGAAGTTGTTGCCTCTACTTTCGACTGAGACTGTATCCGCACAGTCGTCATACTGCGTGCCTACTGCTGTGCTGAGACGTGGTCGTAATGAAACCAAGAACGACGTTTTACGATGAAACATTATTTCCACGTGGCAAGGGCGTGGTTAGCTTCCATTCGGAAACTCGCAACTTTAAGATAAATTCTTGCGAAGGTAAAGTCATTTTATAGCTCCAAATATTGGTGTTGGTATTCTAAATTGAAATTATACACTTATTTATGCAGTTCAGCTGAAATATAATTTTCTTCTTTACTTCACAAGGAATTGTTCCTGTGTTGATAAATGTTTCAAACATGTGGCATTTATCTACAGTAGTAACATTGCAATTTATGTTTAGATCATTAGCGTGATAAGTGCTTGTTTGATAAACCGGCTCTTAAGTAGAGGTTTCCGAACTAAGGCTTGAAAATTTCACGAGCAGAAAAAGCATGAGAGAAATATAATGTAAAGTTCCTTACAGCGTGTACTATATAATTGCATATTTGTGTGTGTGTTGTTAATTCACAACAACTAGCTTACAATTGCATAAACATATCCATCAGCTGTTAATGAAGCGACCTGACAATTTATTGCAGAGATTTTAACGTGGTCTAAGACTATGCTTATAGAAGCATTAAATACGCGATTATAAAAACCAGTGGACCGGGATCACAATTTTGTGTTCTGACCAAACTGCCTGGAGCTTTAGGTGCTGAAACTATTTCCACACTCATCTTCTGAATGAATCACTGCTCGGGCTATATACTATGGAAAACTTAGAGTAAACCATTTACCACATTCACACGCATTTCTCTACCCACTCTTCAACAAATTATTTTTATATAAATACACTTTTCTTGTCCTTTACGGTAGTAGAGGTAAACGGTTGCAAACATAGATTTATTTCCTGTTTAGCTGTATTCAGGATGCTGAAGAGATAGCTAAATGTGTAAAAAACGGGTCGCTTTATGCTGCTCTTGAAATTCTATACTTTTTCCACAGTATCAGAAGAAACAACTGAATGGTGACAGTTATGAACAACTGAGCAATTTCGAATCAATAATGAGTATCTCGGAAATTGTTGCTGCCAAATAAAAGTTTTCTATCTCTTACGGTTGCCAATTATTATACAAAACTCATTCTGAATTAAGTGCATCTAGAGGTTTATTCGCAGAACATTTAGGATATGAATTTTATTAGTCATGCAGATATTTTGAGCATATGAGGCCTTCCGTTGCAAAACTCATCTTATCCACTTTTTTTTTGTAATCTGATGTGTTGCACTCCCATGACTTTCCCTACTCTTGTGCAACTATTTTTACAAACGCTTATTCTCCATCTATTTCATATTAATCCAAATATCGAGATGTTAATGTTATTGCTAATTTTCTTGTATAGTTGCAGGGAAAATAAAGTAGACTTTAAGCGATAGTCAAATATGTTAAGAGTTGGTTGCTATGTGGAGCATTCCATTCTCTTTGCATGTCCAGGACATAAAAAAATAATAAAAAAAGAATAACGAATTTCATTTGAGAAAAAGTATAAGTATTGGAAAATTCATACAAATAGCAAGGAGTATCTCAGAGATGGTTCACTCGACAACAAAGATATGACATAAATCGTGTGTTTTAACAAGATCTACATATTTATGTGTAGTAAATTTTTATCTATCCCTTACGGTTTGCCAGTTGTGCAAAATTCATTCAGAATGAAGAGGACTTTTGGGGACATTCCCGAAAATTTAAGATATAAGTTTCATTTGACATAAAAGTATCTTAAACATATGATATTTTAATCAAAATCGTTCGCGCCATTTTTGGAAAAATAAAAATTTTCGAGAAATATTCCACGTAAAGGGTAGTCCCTATTGAGATTTTCTTGAAAATATTCGTGTTGCATCTTTGAAAGATACTGAATCTAAATACCAAAATTGATATTTATCTGACTTTTCGTTTTTGAGTTATGCTGTACACAGACACACACACGGACTTTTCTAAAAATCCTTTTTTTTTATTCAGGGGCCTCAAAACATGTATTTCCGGTGAAATCTCGGTATCGAAATTTTGGGTGGAATGCAATACTTCCCCTACTTGCTATACGTAGTGGAGAAAATAAAAATGACTTAGCAGCACCGTCGCATTCTTTGTTTGGGCTGTAACTGTTGTATAAGAAGCTCCGGCAAAACTGCCATTTTCTCTTAAAAATACGTCCTTAACAGGCATGGAGCGTTTTCACGTGCTGCTTTTGCTTTTGCTCTAATGATTAAAATCAAAACATTAGTACTTTTGATAACAAGATGGCACAGTGTTTACTCCGGCTGCAAATGGGAAAGGAAGAAAGAGGAAAAGTGATTCAAAGTCCTGGAGAAGGAAGTAGGGACAAAAATAAACGCGTTTTCATATTTTATTGGCATAGAGAGGGGCTGTGGTTTAGAAATTAAGGTTTGTTACATTATTTAATAAAGTAGACATTAAAAACAAAACTATATTTCATAAGTTATTTTGCAAATAAGAATCCTTCTTGATTTCAGATACGCACCTTAGGGCCTCAGACTACCCAGATTGCAACCATAATGATTTGACCTTCACATGTCAAAAGTGGCGAATGATCGACGTACAGCAGTTTCATGCATTTTTATGCATTCAGTAACGAAATCCAGTAGGATGCATTTTTATTGAAATACATAGCTGTAGAAAAGCCTAAATGGGAAAGAAATACAAAGCAGGGTAGTGGCAGAAAGGGTGTTAGTATTTAGTATTATGTAAAACTGCAAATACAGAAATATCAAATTCAAATTCGTCACAAGGCATATATCTACTGTATGTAAGCAAAGATCGCATGCAAAGAATTGCCAGAAATAATTTCAACATTGGAAAATGCCGAAAGAAAACTGAATACAATGAAAAGAGGACATCCGTGAAATCCTTCATTGAAAGCTTGCATTGTTGTGAAAACAATTATTGCCCCGGAAAGTCATTAGTTAGAAGGTATCTTCAAGGAAATTAAGTATTGTTAAGCTTTATAAACTGTGTAATAAGAAAGCTTCAGCAGAACTTAAGTAAAACGGTGCTTCTTCCGTGAAATGTTTACACGCTGCTATAACATAGGTTTTGGATCGCCCGTGCATGCAGCACGTGCATTGAGCTGAAGGAGAAAATAGACTAAAAATAACTAAAGAGAACTAATTTAATGCTAGAGCTAAGAGTACACAAGATACGGGATGAAGCTTTCTTCAGAAAACTCGAAGAAACGCACAATACGGCAATATTTTCATATTGTCAAAAAGTGAACCCTAAAGTTCCAGACCAAACTATCTATTATAGTAGACAATTATACACCCACAACTTCACTATGGTAAGAGGTACTTCACACAGTAAATTAACAAAAGAGAATTTTGTCACTTATACATGGATGCAACACGGGTACTTTAGGATTTGAGACAGTAACTATGGTTATATATGCCATATATATAATAATGTGAATTATAATGTGAAATGGTATTAATAAGAAAAATACTTGTGGAACCCTTGTTAAAAGCCGACAAACATATCTTTGTGTTAGAATTAGGGCCCAGGCAAAAAGGACTTGTACGGGAAAGTCATAAAAGCCAGACCTTGAGTCTTTGTGAAATAGAAATGGCGACAAGCGAACACAACATATTTTTGTAGAGAGGTCACATGTTTGCAAACGTCGAACAACAGCCGGGTAAGTCTTCTGGAAGGTTCCAAGCTGAACGAAGACAGACAATGAAATTTTAAGGAAGAATATGTTTAAAATCTTTAAGGGGAGAAATGTTAGTTGTAGCGACCCCATCAGCCAGGGCGGTTGAGTATAAAGTACTGCGATGTAAATAACATACATGTAAGCTCTCAGAAGCAGGCGTTAATAGCTAATTCTCATAATGTAGAGGAACGTTGAAATGTTATCAATTTAAAAGTCCATAGGAACGTGTGATAAATACTACAATTATTTCTAGAGCGCGTATACAATACTTGATTGCTCAGCGACCGCAAGTTTGGCGTACGAACGTGGTAGGGCTCGACCGTTCTACAGCTCCAACTAACTTAAGTAACTGTGTAGATTATTACTAAGACAGTAAATGCGTGTGCCATTAAAGTATAGTGTTCTTCATTAACTTAATCAATTGTTAGAGTTGTTACTTTTTACCTTCCTTCCCGTATCACACCCTGCAAAGTTAAACATACTCTACGAAAAACCCAAATAACAGCAGACGTGGCAAGAAATAAAAATAACACTTTAAGAGTAACAACTAAAACACAAGTTAATTATCAGTATCACCATAGTTCGTATATTAATTCATATATTAATATATTGGACATACTGCGACTTATGCTCTCCCACCACGAGTATACCGCAGATTCCAACGAAACTTCTACTGTTTTCCATCAGTTGTCATGAAGCCATCTAACCAGCTTCACAATATCAAGCTTTGTGCAGACGGCTGTGGAGGACAGAATCCAATTCACATTGATTGCACTGTGTTCTTATTTTCTGATACATGAATCTCCGCCAAATGTAGAGTATATTGAGTTAGTATTTCCCGTTCAAGGCCGCTCATTTCTGCCCTCTGACAGATGATTGCTTAAATTGAAAAAGACATAAAGAAACGTCCCATAATTTGCAATCCAGCTGAATATGAAAAAATTTTCAGAAAACACACTTAAGTGCTAAAGTTAGGTAGTGACTGTTCGGTAAATGATTGCAAAATGGCCGCTGAAAATATGAAAGCCTGCATCTTGGCATTTTAAACTTTGTTTAGCAAAACGATTTGTGATTAAAAAAGATAGGCTGGGCATAGTGACAGTGAAAGAAGAACGCCATTACAATGAACCTCATTACAATGTTAGTCTTGGAAAGTCTGTCATGAAAAAAGAAAGTGCTTATTGGACATGAAGATGCCCAATGAAGCAGTAGCAGGGTAAACTTAAACCCTCCCAAAAGTAAGGGACGTAATATCTGCTAAATGAGCATTTTGGGGCGGATTGAGGAAGGGACCAGTCCCTTGTTTTTACAAAAAATCTATTCCTTGGTGCAAGAATAGAATAGAGGAGAAGTTCAGGGAGGAAACAGACTTATTTTGTGAAGTACATAATGAGGAAGAGTCTGACTTGAGAGTGTAATTCATCACAAAGGGTGTCGTAATTTATAAACTTTCAAAATGTTAAGCATTTAAATGTAACATAAATAAATAATTAAGTAGTTAAGATATTTTCACTTACTATGATTTGTTTGCTAAAGTATTTAAATTTTATAAGTATAACATTGTAGTCATAATTTAGACAATGTTTTCGTTTTCTGAAATAAGGCTATTTAGGTAAAAATCCTTCTTAAATATTAATGTTGTACCAAAACTTGTCAAATCCAAATTTAAATTTTCAATTTCTTATTTTCTAATAGTTAAATTTATTTTTACCGCGTTTCCACCCTATTAATCTTTTTATTTAATTTTTGGTAAAAGCGTTAAAGAAATCAGATTTGTAATTTAATATATATATATATGCGTTTTTATGTTTTCCGAAACATTACTTTTGATGGATAAAGCAAGTTTTGAAACAAATCGCCTCATCTGGTGCTTTAATCAAAATCATTTGTCATTTTTAGATAATAAAAGTAATGAAAATTGTCCAATGTAATGTGCAGTTTTGGGTAGGGGAATTTTCTAAAAAATCTTCGTGTTCATATCCTTGAAATATATTGAACTTATATGTGAAGTTTAGCTTTATCCAACTTTTCGTTTTTGAGTTGTGCTGTTCACACACATACACACACGCACACATACTGTGCTCGCGTGAACCTTTTTCTAAAAATTCGATTTTATTCAGGGCACCTTAAAACGTGTATTTCCTGTGAAATCTTGATATGGAATTTTTGGCTGAATGCAATGCTTCCTGTAGGCACTTAATGTGAGTTCACTAGTTTAACCAAGTGAAATTCATACTGTTTTAGTACACTGATCTCAGATGATTTAATCAAAATGCAAAACGACATATTACTTTACATTATTAAGCATGCCCATATGCAGCAATGTATACTTATGCGGCATTGTTTAAAACTACAGCTGTAGTTTTGGTATACTACGAAATTAGGGTATTATACAGTATAATAAATGGAATCATTGGTAAAATTGGTTGGATTAATGACATGAATGTTTATAAGGAATATGCACATTTTTTTAAAATAATTATATTAAGTTTGTCATGCCAATCCAAGAAAACACAAATTAATTATGTTACTAAATTACATACATTAGTAATAATATTAATAAAACAAAAATAAAAATAAAATTACAATTGCAATATTTTACATGACATTGACTTGGCTTATACTTTTATAAAAACTAACTCCACTCATTCTTGCAAAAGAAAGCAGAAATTAAATACTCTTTCACAATAGATTTCACGAAAACAGAAAAGCAAAACTAGAACGCTTTATGCCAGAATTTTGACGCTTTTACTCAGAGCTGCAACAATTTAAAGAATTAATAGACCCCCTCATCAGACGAGAATTACAGTTGTTGACTCCAAGCTTGTTTTGATCCATCTGAATGGCTGTCCTTGTATGGGAGATTCCATTGTACTGAAACCAGCTGTTCGGTTGTTGCGGGAGAAAGTCTCTTCCTGGTTTTTGTGTGGATTCGCCCATGGGTAGACCAATTGCAGTCGCTTGCGGCTGATGGTGGTGGTGCATTCAGAAGATTAGATGCCAGCGAACCTGTTTTCCAACACAGTCGTCTTCACCAGATAGAAGATGAGACATGTTGAGTCATAGGTCGCGGGTGCATACCCGGCGGAGAGCGATGGATTTTCTCGGGCGTAAAAATCCTTAGCATGGCTTTCCTCGGAGGGGAAGTAAAGCCGGTGGTCTCATGTCGTAGATTTACGGCATGTAAAAGAACCTCAAGCCTGATAGAGGCATCTGGACAAAATTACCGGTCTTTCATGCCCAATATAGAATGGGACGCTAAGAATCACAGCAGTTAAAGAGTGTCCATAAATAAAACTCAATTTAATTTAATTTCATGTTGAGTTACTGAGTAGCAGCCCACAACGTGTTTCGAGAAAAATTGTCATCACTAACTTTAAATTTGGTAAGTTGGCCCCTATCCTGTCATGCCTTTGCACATTGCTTAAAGACAAGTCGCCTGGTGGTTAGGCACAACGACGATCTTGTGGTAGTGAAGCTTGCGTGCATTATACTATGATTAATGCAGTATTACACGTGCATTTTCGTATTACCTATAGGGCATTTTTACAACTATATATATACATATGCATACCACACATGTGTACATTTAGACTATACAAATTATTGCTCTTCAAACAAGGTTTCAAGCACCAAAATAAAATATTTATCATTACATTGTGAATACACATATGTATACTTAGGATCACACAGAGTGGATAGGATATACACATCATACGCACCCAAATGAAGTATATCATTTCAATCTCCAGGAAATCATTTCAGCAGGAAAAAAGCACGTTTTGGTGCCTTGTTGCATATCTTTATAAGACTAAAGCAAGTTTAATAGAGGATTGTGACAGAACAGCAACTGATCTTTAGCTTTGTTGTCTTCACTTTATTTCTTAAATGACTAATTTCTTCTCAATTAAGTGTTTTTCTTACGTATAAATCGGACATCTACACCCGCCCCCATGGTCTGGGGGTAACATGCCTACCTCCCATTCAAGAGTCCTGACTTCGAATATCGGTTAGGTAGATTGGATTGGATTGTGAAGCGGAGGGGTTTCGGCACCGATCCAGGAATGAGGATATTGTACCGACGCCCCACGAGGGGAGGCACCGGACAGCCGAAACCAGGAGTGACGGCACAGCAATAATAGGGTTCCTACAGTTTCCAGATTGAGACACCCGGGCAAATGGACAGACAGACCAAGGACCCTGTCCCACACAGAGGGTCCAACGCCCCTCCAAGGGGTAGTCCTTACACCCGACAACCATCTGAAGGTCGAAGGATGGAGAAAGTTCACAGAGAGCATCCTTTCTCCCTGACACGCTCCACCGAAACACACTGCCGACACTTCCAACCCAAAAACAGATCAAACGGTGTGATGGATGCGTGAAATGATTAATGGAACGGAATAGAGAGACAGGAAATTCGTGGGATGAATGAAACCACTCAATCATTCTCCTGATGACTCGGAAAACCCCCCGTAAAACCCATGGGTCAGAGAGGGCGGTCGTCAGGGATCGTACTTGGGACCACCCGAATGCGGGCCACAGACATTGCCGTCTGAGCCATCCCGGTCGGTTGGTTAAAGCTTTTCAGAGGTTTTTCCTTATCCTGAGGACACGAATGCAAATGTCGTGTAACTGTATACTTTACGGATCATTTGAGCACCTTTCAACCGTTTCTTAATTCATTGTCCGGTATGACCTATCGGGGTAAACGACATTGCACTTCTAGTTTTAACAAAACTTAAACAACAAAAGGTTTTCATCAAATTTAAGAGTTTGGAACTGAGCAGTGAAGGCTTTTGCTGTCATAACCTAACATACAATTGAAACGTTTTTAGCATCTTTCCTGGATGACGTTTCCAACACTATACGATGCGCCACTTTTGGTTTCTTTTCGTAGTTGAAATACAAATAAGATAGGTTTGTGCTTAGTGTCTCGTATAACATGTTAAATAAAATCATTTTAATTCTTACTCTCTCTAATACTTACCTATAGTAAGTATAGGAAGTATTGCATTGCACCCAAAAATTCGATATGAATCATTTCATTGCAAATACACATTTTGAGGTGGTCCTCTGAATAAAAATAAAGTGTTTTTAGAAATAGGTGCGCGTGTATGTGGCTGGGTGTGTGTGTCCGTGTGCTGTTTGTGAACAGCATAACTAAGAAATGAAACAGTCAGTTAAATACCAAACTTGGTGTTTGAGTTCAGTATCTTCTAAGTATGGAACACGAAGATTTTTCAGATAATCCCCACAACCCAAACTATCCTTTACATGGAAATTATTTTGCCCTTTTTGGTATTCTCAAAAATGGTTTGAATTAAAATATCATATGTTTGGGATATTTTAATGACACACAAAAAGCATATTTTAAGCCTGTGAAGTCCTCTTTATTCTGAATTTTGTTTATAATTGGTAACTCGTAAGAGATAGTAACATATTACTGAACAAAAATGTAGATCTTATAAACTACACAATTTATCATAAATAATATTTTTGTTGCGTTAACCATCTCCAATATGTTAACCATCTCCATCTCTTTGTTAACTGTTTGAATTTTCAAATACTTACACTTCTTTCGAGTGGTAGGTTGCTACTGATTTTCTCTCGTGATCATACAAAAGGCATAAAGTTTCAAAGTAATCACATAACGACCACTTTTTAATACTCTATCCCTTCAGTCTATTGCAATTTTGTTGTACCCACAACGAAGTGTGTAAATAGGTAATAAAATTTATCTGGATTAACATGAAGTAGATACAGGAATACGCTTTTGTTATAATAGTTTATGCAAGAGTGAGTAGAGAAAGTCATATGAATGTAACGCATCAGATTAGTTATTACATTTATCTAAATTGCTGAATAAAATTGTAAATTTGCTTGTACTTGTCATATCTTTTCTAAACGACAGAATAATCAGTTACCAATTCGACATTGTAGCAAAGTCTGCTCTAAGTATAAAGGATTTTTCATGGGTGAGTCATAAAATAATTTTTAGGATTATGTTCTCCACTCATTGATTGTTTCTCGTATATTTAAACTATTCAGACTAATATGGTGCCTGGCTTTCTGTACTGAGAGTGCTATTTTTGTTTTCAGGTAAGTGACGGTATCCTGCATCCCCTGTGTCACCACCTGTCCCAGGTAACCTCTAGTATAGTCGTAAAAAAAGGTTAAATCAAATTGTATGGAAATGGTAAATACCCTACGTTCTTCAAACCCTCTTCATCGCAAATGCAGTTTAAAGCAGGAGGAGCAAGGTTTAAATCACTTCACACAAAAGAATAGATTAATGTACCTCTTCCATACGATTGGTGTGAAATACTGCAGATTGTGAAATATTCCTGAAGACAGACATACAGCATTGTTTTCTGCTGAAACAAGATTAGTTCGGGTTTATTTCTCCAGGTTAACCGTTGATTGATGCGCTAGAAATAGCTCATCCTCCATAGAATGCCTCATTACTTTTCCTCAGCGATAATGTTGCTCGGCGCCGTGGCCGAGTGGTTAGACCGCTCGCCTCTCACCGAGGCGGCCCGGGATTTGTGGTGGACGAAGCGGCGTCTGGGCGGGTTTTCTTCGGGTTCGCCGGTTTCCCCCGCCATTCATTCCACCAAGTGCTCCATCATCACCTTTCCTGTCATCCATTTCCCCAAAATTTCGTTTCATCTACTTCCTTCATCCCATACCAGGCATCGGGCTGATCCCCCATCCTGGATGTTCTGTCTGATCCATGAGTGTCTGCTCCTCGACGGGCCTCTGACCCCAGGCACCCGCCTGTAAGTCCTGGGGGGTGTAAGTCCTACATAAGAGGAGGGTAAACAGATAATGAATGCATGAAAGATAATGTTGCTCTGTTTATAACGTCGGATGAATGATGCCTGTCCTCCATTTGTCAAAAATTAAATTAAATACTTTGCTTTATGATTTTTTCTGTTGCTTACCTGTGATAGGTGGAGAGAGTAAGGTATCCTATCCAAAAATTTGATATTGAACTTTTGCTAACATATGCCAATGAGTAAAAATAGTCTTGTATTAAAACATAAAACTTTATGCTTGTAACATGAACAATTTCCGAAACATTCAGTCTTCATAAAAAGCTTCCCATGCTTTAAGAAGTACATTCTGAAGTGTTAACTGATCGTGTATCTATTTTTATCAGCTCATGTAAAAGGTTCTTTTAATAATGTCTAGTACTTATCGAACTGTTTTCTCAGCTGATATGTATTTATAGGAAAGGGTCTACCACCATATTTTACTTCGACCAAATTAAAATGTTACTTCGAATCCAAAAAGAGCATTTTAAAAAAGGTGCCTTTGTATGTATGTATTTATGTATGTATGTGTGTGTCTGTTTGTGGACAGCATAACTCAAAAACGAAAAGTCAGATTAGTACAAAAGTGGTATTTATAACTAATATAATTTTCCGGGCTGTTATGCCGTGGTCTGCTGAAGAAAGATTTCCCAGACGTTTCGTCCACAACTGCGGTGGACATCTTCAGTGGCGCGGACGAAGTCTTCTCGGTGAAAGTATCGCAGCGTCTGACTTCGTCCGCGCCACTGAAGATGTCCACCGCAGTTGTGGACGAAACGTCTGGGAAATCTTTCTTCAGCAGACCACGGCATAACAGCCCGGAAAATTATATTAGTTATAATTGTGACACCGGCCGTGAAAACCTACGTTCTTACAGTGGTATTTATGTTCAGCACCTTCCAAAAATGCGAAACAAAGATTTTCATGAAAATTCCCCTGTCCCAAACTACCCTTTACATGGAACATCTTTCGAAATTTGTTATTTTGAAAAGAAAGTGGCTGTAACGATTTTGATTAAAATACCATATATTAAAGACATTTACATCATAAATAAAATGTATACGAATTTTCTGGGAATAGCCTGTGAAGTCTTTATTTGGAAGGAATTTTATACAATCTTTTATAACTGGTAAACGTTAAGTGATAGAAGAAAACTTAATACACAAAAAGTGTAGATCTCTCTAAAACACATAACTTATTTCCAATAACTTTTTATGTGGCGTCAGCAATTTCCGAGATATCGTTATTAATGGTTCAATTTGTTCAATTCTATGTCATTCTTTTCAAGTTCCGTCTATTTTCAGGTGTTTCTCGCAATTTCATGGAAAGAGTATAGAATTTTAAGGCCAGCATATAGTGCCCAGTTCTTAAACATATGACTATCGCTATTCCCTTTATACTGTAACGAAATGTGTAATGTAGCTATTTCGACAGAGGTTTATCTCGATTTTGTAAGAATAATCTTTATACCCACTAATAAACCATAGGGATAGAGAAAACTATGTTAACGTAATACATCAGATTTTTCAGATGAATATCATGACTAATATAGAGTATGAACATAAGCATAAATTGTGTAAATAATCTTTAGAAGAGCTTAAAAAAGACTGTGCATATCGTTCAGACAATTCCCCCTACCGATTTCCAATACGCAGGCATTCCGAATTGCATGCTTACACATAGAATGATTGTTCACTAGTCATGATAAATATGTTCCCTAGAAATCATGCTTTACGAGCTTGCTTACATACGAGATGCGGAAGCAATACTCAACTGTTTTTATGTTTGTATATAATGAGCAGGTCTCGGTTCAGGGTTCCGAGATGCATGAATTTAGGAGCACACCAACCACTGTGTTGTTTAGTTCGAGTGGGATGGCAGGTAACGCGTGCATATAGCCCTTGCTTCAACATGTAAACATCTAGTCACAGTAGGGCACAAAATAAACGTCACATTTTCCACTGCGTATCAAGTGCGGAAACTAATTGCCTAGCATAACAGTTTTGCATGATTGTACATGTTTTAACATTCTGAAATAGCCATTTTTCACGACAGAAAAAAATATCATATCACAAAATAGATTTCTTCACAACTTCATTGCACCATATACATTAAATATTTAAAATAAATACATAAAGTAATAACCCAAATGATGCAAATGAATACAATAGACCTCTTTAGATGTCATTGCAGCGAATTACAAGGTGCATTCGCAATGTATCAAATAAAAACGTCATCTACTTCCACTTAAAATGAGTTTATAGCTAGAAAACTTCGTTCTTCGTCACCCGACGTAACAGGTGCATAATGAAAGAATGGGATATCAGACGAATCAACTGTTGTGGATTTGTATTCATTGTTTGAATCCAATAAAATGTCCTTAATGGCAAACATATCTCCAAAGCCAAAAGGACATTTTTTAATTTGGCGTTCATACTTGCAATAACACAGTCTGATTTCGACTCATTCAATTTTTGGAGCAGTGCAATTACGACCCCATCTTTTTTTTCTAGAAACGCTTTAATGTATTTATTTTCGATCTCGTTGAAATGGATGTTGGCATGTACCTACTACATGCTACACAGATCTCGATAAAATTCTTTCTGATTTTCTATTTTGATTGTGATGTTGAAGAGCTCTGTAGATTGTTAAATTTAACATTTTTCGTGTCTATTTTGCCATTGCAGGGTTTTTGAAAGAATCGAGATCTGCCAAGATGTATTTTTTGCAGCGTTTGCAATATGCAATGTTGTTTCCTTTGACGAGGAAAATGTTTCTTTCCGAACTTCTCTATAAGTGCATCCCGAAGTGAACGCTTGGTTCGACATGTTTCAAAGTACTGTGGAGTATAAATAAGAGCAATTAACACTAACCAAATATCAATAAATATGTAAATGCCATGAAACTATAGTTCTTTACTCACTGGATCTCGAGTACGCAAGGGGACTGCATTAACCAGGGCCAAGCAGCAATATGAATGTCCACAGTGACCTTTGTTACGCAACTACCTGTAGGTTGGAGGTACTACACCACCCATCGGGACAGGACATCAACACAACCCCGTTCGCTCCCAACTTCAGTCTGCTAATTCCGTTACCCGAAATGAGAATGAGTTTGATAATGAGAAGAAAAAGATAGCGTATTTTTAAACTGATAATACGGCAAAACAATCAACCTGGGAAACCCAAATCCAAGGTTATTTCCGTAACATTCAGGCCATTTTTATTTCATTTGATTGAATTTATTGATAAAAATCTGATGTGTTACACTCACATGACTTTCTCTACTCTTGTACAATCTATTTTTACAAACGCCTATTCTCCATATGCTTCATATTAATCGAGATATCGAGATGTCAATCTTATTGGTAATATTCATGTAGATGCAAGGGGAATATGGTAGCTTTTAAGCGATAGTCAAATATTTTATCGCTGGTTGCTATGTGGCGCATTCCATTCTCTTTGCATGTCCAGGACATAAAAAAATGAATAACGAATTTGAGAAAAAGTATAAGTATTGGAAAATTTAAGGAAATAACAAGCAATATCTCGAAAACGGTTCACTCAACAAAAAAAATATATATGATATAAGTTGTGTATTTTAACGCGATCTACATTTTCTGTGTAGTAAAATTTTGTCTATCTCTTATGCTTTACCAGTTATGCAAAAGTCGTTCATAATGAAGAATACTTTTGGAGACATTCCCAGAAATTTCGAGATATACATTTCATTTCTCATGACATTATCTTAAACATATGATATTTTCTTTAAAATCGTTAGAGCCATTTTTGTGAAAATTAAAATTTTCGAAAAATGTTCCATGTAAAGGGTAGTCTGGGGTGGGGGGATTTTCTTGAAAATCTTCGTGTCGCATCTCTGGAAGATACTGAACGTAAATACCAAGTTTGGTGTTTATCCGACTGTTAGTTTTTGAGTTATGCTGTTCACAGACACACACACACACAGACACACACACACACACAGACACACAGACACACACACAGACACACACACGGACATGTTTCCAAAAATGCTTTTTTTGGATTCAGGAGGTCTCAAAACATGTATTTCCGGTGAAATCTCGGTATCGAATTTTTGGGTGGAATGCAATACTTCCCCTACTTACTATACGTAGTAGAGAAAGTAAAAAGTATACTGTATAAAACACCAATAATGATGATTACTTTATAGCATATATAAATAACAAAATCTCTGTTTTGGGGGTGATTTCACACAAAATTGACACACATAGCACACAAATATATAGATAAAGTAAAATGATTAAATCATAATGAATTGAAGTAGCATTTGTGACTATAAAGCAATAAGATGTGGTGTTAATTTTAAGTTTTAAAAGCCAATGTAACACCAATAACTAACGCTCATGTCTACCGAGCGGGACAGCTCAGACGGAGTCTGTGGCTCGTATTTGGAGGTCGTGGGTTCGATTCCCTGGCCGACCTTCCTTACCCAAGGGTTTTTCCAGGGGTTACGCCGGGTCGCTAGGCGAATGCTGGAAAGGATCATTACATCCCCGAAGTTCCTGCCCCTCCATTTCAGCTCCATTTTCATTTCACTTCACCTTTCATCTGCTTTGTTACTTTCAGGGTTGCAAGTGTTGACGGGAGGTCTCGGCGTGTGCATGGCAGGGGAAAGGGATTCTCTTAGTAAACCTTCGTCCCCCGGAATGGGGACTGTCTCCGGATCCCGGGCCCCCAGGGGTTGTGCAGGTCCAGAAGGGGGAGGGGAACCGGCTGCACCGGTTGCCATCCGGGGAGTTTAAATCCGTAAACGGTAGGGACCCTGCCCTCTGCCTGCCGTGCCTCCTGTTCCGGCCGCCCTCTGTCGCCTCTCATCGCATCCCTCTTTCCCGGGAACCGCAAAGATATCTGCGTAGGTGCTAAGTCCCCCTCCACTCCTAGCCCTATCTCATCCTATCGTAACGCTCAAGTCTAAAATAGAATTACAAATGTTGTGGTAAAGTAATGCACATAATAAATAATTAATAACAATAGCAGTGATTTAAAGTTTACAAAAGTTATTTTCATTATGCATAATATTTATTCCCCGTGCAAATGTTTCAAATATATAGTTGATTTTTGAGGTAGTGAGAAAGAGAGAGATAGAGTCAACTTTGTCTAAGATTATTCTTTTCTGGATTCAAACGAAATTTTGATTGAGAGTTTTTAAACCGAATCACAATATTTTCAGACTGTAAAATCAGTTGATGTGATTTGTGTATGTAATAATTCTTAGGATAATGGGGCGTGTTGATTCAGTAAACTAAATAAAAATGGTACATAAACGATGGAGAAAGAATTCAGTAAACCGAAGTAGGGTGGAGTGGTGCATTTATTGGTCTTACACATGTTACGTATTCAGAATCACACATCGCAAGTTCATATAGACTCTCCGAATGTTTCAGTCTTTATGTTAGTCACACTAAGCTTTAAACTTAGTGACATTTAACATCAGAGAAAAAACACATATAAACAACAGCACAGAAGGAAACACGTACACAAACACCCGTTATAGTTCATAACGAAACTCCCTATCCGCCCCTGGTGCTAAACCTCGCGCTAGCACCCTCGTTCTTCCTTACAAAATGATGTGAGCTGTATGTTCACAAGAATCTCGACTTCACTATCCGTATACAGCTGAAAATAAATACATGTTATAAGGCTGGTTGGTAGATGGGTACCATGTGTCATATTTTTCTAATAAACCCACGATCATATACGCCTTGTTTACGTGCTGAGGTCTCTAAAATATAGAAAAGGACGTAGACAGTACAAATCACAAAATACAGCAAAAAAGCAAAAAATATAATGTAAATACTGTAAGGAAACACATAACATTTTAACAAATTACTAAAGGTGCTCAAAATGTGTGCTGCCAACTTCAACATATTTTGTGTGTCTCCTGATTGTGCAATGTGGAAATCTTGGAAAAAGTTCAAACTCTGGTGCACGGCGTGTCCACAGATGTCCACAGTAGTGTTTGTTAGGACGTAAGCTGCCTGTTTCATTAAACTACCTTCACTCTTGAAGATATGGCATGGGTTGGGTAACACCTGTTGGAGCAACGTTGTTGATAGAGCCAGCAAGATTCTCTTGCGTTCCTTCTGGCATCTCAGCGCAACTTCAGTGCTGCCAACTTCAACATATTTTGTGTGTCTCCTGATTGTGCAATGTGGAAATCTTGGAAAACGTTCAAACTCTGGTGCACGGCGTGTCCACAGATGTCCACAGTAGTGTTTGTTAGGACGTAAGCTGCCTGTTTCATTAAACTACCTTCACTCTTGAAGATATGGCATGGGTTGGGTAACACCTGTTGGAGCAACGTTGTTGATAGAGCCAGCAAGATTCTCTTGCGTTCCTTCTGGCATCTCAGCGCAACTTCAGTGCTGCCAACTTCAACATATTTTGTGTGTCTCCTGATTGTGCAATGTGGAAATCTTGGAAAAAGCTCAAACTCTGGTGCACGCGTGTCCACAGATGTCCACAGTAGTGTTTGTTAGGACGTAAGCTGCCTGTTTCATTAAACTACCTTCACTCTTGAAGATATGGCATGGGTTGGGTAACACCTGTTGGAGCAACGTTGTTGATAGAGCCAGCAAGATTCTCTTGCGTTCCTTCTGGCATCTCAGCGCAACTTCAGTGCTGCCAACTTCAACATATTTTGTGTGTCTCCTGATTGTGCAATGTGGAAATCTTGGAAAACGTTCAAACTCTGGTGCACGGCGTGTCCACAGATGTCCACAGTAGTGTTTGTTAGGACGTAAGCTGCCTGTTTCATTAAACTACCTTCACTCTTGAAGATATGGCATGGGTTGGGTAACACCTGTTGGAGCAACGTTGTTGATAGAGCCAGCAAGATTCTCTTGCGTTCCTTCTGGCATCTCAGCGCATTCTACATTTGTGTACATAGCTGTTATTGTTCATTTGCACTATCCACACAAATGAGTACGAAAGTATGAAAAAGAAGTAAAAAATAAAGTAAACAGAATAATACTATAAGCATTGGCTATACTACTTGGGACATCTGGCAATAGAGCTGGAGTGATGGCGCTGTTGTATTTATATACAAGTAGCCTGTAGTTGCTATATACAACAGGAGTAGTTGCTACGTTGGCCGCCAATAAACAACGCTAGGGGTATTATATGTCCCAAGCAGTAAATATGGTGAAAGACTACTGTGTATCGCGTAACAGCTGATCCAGTACCATGTAAACAATATAACTAATGAATGTAACGTTAGTGTTTGTCGCGGAGTCTACGGTTTGTTTACCTACTACAGTTATCCCGCTTCCCGTTTCGGAGGCTCTAGCGCATAAACAAAAGTTTCTGGGTATGGCTTTGTAAACAAAATATGATCTCGTGGTACTCATCTCTCTCCCATCGAGACCTATAACCTAGTTTTTACACCCCATATATTCAAATGCTCTTCAAATTGTTACAATATATATATATATATATATAATTTGAAGCTGTATATGAATACCCATTAATCCTGAAAATACGGACTATGAGTGGCGTATCAGTCGAAACTGCCCAGTCTCTACAATGTCGCAAACATATTAAATTCTAAAATTACTTCGTTCATTGCCAAAATATTTGCAAAATATCTGTCGATTTCACAACAGTTGGCTGTTGTAAGTTCATAGTCGCCTATATTTGTTGCAATCAAACAGAAGAATATGCTGACCACAGCGTTGGTAACCATGTCATCAAGTGTTATCTTTTAAAACGAGGACGGTGCACAAGCTTAAAACTGAATATTAGCTTAAAAATAAATTATTTTATTCTCTTTGTTGTGTCATTACAAAGTATACTTCAATTTTACAATTGGATGTTTTAAGTTCATAGTCACCTATATCTGAGGTAATCAAACTAATCAATCAGAAGAAAGTGTGTATTTACCACTGATGCATTGATCACAGCGTTATTAACCATGTTCCTAAATGTTTATCCAATGAAAACAAGACGGTACCACAAGCTTAAAACTAAATATGGGCTTAAAACTAAATTAGTTTATCCGCTAAAAAGAAAATGATGCCACAAGCATAAAAGTGTTGTATTATTTTTTTCTGTTCCTTGTGTTATATTGGTATGTTTAATAATGAGTCATGTTTAAGAGGACGTCCAAGGCGCCACGGTATAGTGCTAAGGGATTATTCAAAGCAAGAGCCAGAATACCAATGATGGAAAGTATTCGTGACATACATGCAAGTCCCTTAGACCGCAAGATTTCGAAATGAAAATTCTATTGCAGAGTAGAAATTTATTCACAATATAGTAATTTTAAGTTATGTGCAATTAAGTACATGCACATTCTTAATAAATACTTTCTGCTTTCAACAATTAAAGTTTAATTCTCAGCTAAGCTGAGATTTACCTATTGTGCTTTTGTCTTGCTATTAGATATATAGTCATGATATATCTAGTATATCATTCTTTCGATCATTATTTTTGTTTCACTGAATTTATGACCTCGGAACATGGAGATGTTTAAAAGCAATCAAAATAACTGACTAGCACTCACATCATCAAAAGTAATACCACCACCGATTTGGAATTAGTCTAGGAAGTTTCATAAACTATTCCACGAATATACTTTAATAAGTTATATAAATAATAACATTAATGCAATAGTACAAATACATTCACTTATAAATCACAGTTCTGTTGCTTTACAAACAAGCTCGGTAAGGTTTTATATGGCAAAGAGTTAATGCCAACAGAAATAAATGAAAACATATCTTCCTCTTCTTCTTCTTCTTCTTCTTCTTCTTCTTCTTCAGACTTTTAAGGATTAGGCCACGAGGGCCTGTACAGCTACCATCCCATTGTACAGCGCATCCAGGAAGCCCTCCATGTTTTACAACACCTTGACGTTAAGGTGTGCTTAGATTCCTGGTCACATTGGCTTGCCGTGGAAAGAACTGGCGGATTTAACAACTAAGGCGGCGAACACAGAACCCAGTGTTGCAATATCTTCCATCAGAATACTTTAGGCTTGTTGTGCGGAGAGCGGTGCTATTGTGCTGGCGCGAGGAGTGGTTAGCTCTCCCTGGGAATAAGCTTAGAGTAGTGAAGCACATTCCGATATAATGGGTAACGGTTGCGTATTGACCACTGTAAATTCGCACACGGTTACCATTTTAAGTGGGACCTTGCTCCCTTTGTCCGCTATGTAGAAATGGTCTGCTGGAGTGTAGTTCTCTAGCACATATTCGGGACCCTGCACCTGCCGTTCACACTTGCAGAAGTATGAGCGGACGATGACCAAGCGGTCGAAAGGGTTTTTAAGTTTTTGACAAAGATAAACTTTCAAATGAGAATTTAGTTATATTGATAGCAAGTTTTTATACCTCTAGGCTTATTTTTGTATATTCATCTTTATCTTTGGCTTTTGCTAGATTTTATATTGATCTTTATCTTTGACATAATCTTCGATTATTTATTGACCTATATCGATGATTTTGCCATGATATTTTGTGTTCAACTTTATCTCTGGCCTTTACCATGATCTGCTTTCTGAGGCACTAATGGCCTGTAGTTGAGCGCCCTTACACATAAAAGCATAAACCTATATCAGGGCGTGCTCCGAGTCTCAATCGCAATGCTTCTCAGGTCTACCCAAATCTCTCCTTCCTACTGGCTTATATTGATATGGCGACTTTGGCATTCTTTATTCATCTATTCTAAAAATGTGTTTTTTCCAAGTTTATTTATGTCGCTTTATTTCCTTCACTATACTTTAAACTCCCAAAACTCCCCTTATGATTTGACTGGGAATGCGATCTCTAATAGTAACTCCCATTAAGTGCTCAAGAATTATTTATTGAGTTCAAGACGTTTTAAAATATAAGTTTCAACCAAGGAACCAAGTATTATAATCGGTTTTGTTATCCTTTTGTTATTTTAACTGTGCATTTCTTAACAAAGTTTTTCCAGATTTTCTTCTTATGAGTCCATTTATTTTATTTTACCTATTTAATTATTTAATATAATTCTTATTAGGGTATAAATAACATTATTTAAATAAATAAATGTTCCAACGTGTTCAATATTTTCCCTCTATCACAATTTTAATCCTACAATGGTTCTTTTCCTTTAATTCTCACAGATTTTGTATTTCGAGACAAGTCTTCATGCCATAAATAATGGGCTGAGACCTGTAGCTCATCCTCCGTTTTGCCTAGAATAACCATGTCTCGGCGTATAATAAAGTAGAAGCAATCTTATTCATTACAATTTAATTGCTGAGTATTAGATATCTTCCAATCTTACATTAATTTGTTCATCTGTAGGTTAAATAACAAAGGAGAGAACCCCCATCCTTGACTTACAACTCTGTTGTTTTAATTTCATCTGACATTTTATCATGTATTTTAATACTCACTGTAGTATCCTTGTATAATACTTTAATACCTTCCAGAAGTTTCGAAGGTACATTATAGAATTTTAAAATATTCCAAAGCACTGATCTGTCTACCCAGTCATAAGCTTATTTAAAATCACTGAATAAAACACATGCTGTACGAGGGACAACCAGAAAGCAAAGAACAATAATTTTTACATCACGTTCGGTGCCGATCCCCCACCACCACAATTGTATGCACACTAGTTAGCTTCTTACTCCACCTCAGTGTGAGTCGAGTTTCGTTGCTGTGAGGTCACGCCTGACTGTTCTACAACATATCCAAATGGCGACGTCAATTGAAAATCCCGCCAAATATGAAGTGCGTAGCGTGATTCATTTTTTGAATGCATAAAATATTCGACCAATAGAAATGTATAGGCAAATAATGCAAGTGTATGGTGATAATACAATGAACGAGTCTTTAGCGAGGAAATGATGCATAATGTTTAACCAGTGTGCACGACGAAGACCCGCGTGGAAGGCCATCACTAATTGCGGATGAGTTGAAAGCAAATGATGAAAGAATTCAGGATATTCACTTGTTTCCGAAACTAAAGCACTTTTTGGGTGGGAAAGAGTTTCCAACCGATGAAGACCTCAAAGAGACAGCGACAGTTTTTGGCGGCAGAAGAGTATAACATCGTCATTGAAAAACTGGTACCACGTTGCAAAAATGTCTTGGCAGCAATGCGATTACATTGAGAAATAGAGTAAGATACTGTATCTTTATAAATAAAGATTTGTATTGATACCTTTCGTTATTATTTATACTATAATTTCTTTCAGGATGTCCCTCGTAATATTAAATTATTTCCATGTATGAATGATCTATCAAAAAGTAAAAAGACAATCAGAACAGCTTCTTCCTTTACGGAGTCCACACTACTCTTGAATTAAAAAAACTTCTAAAACTTGAATTAGTCTATTTTCAAGTGTTTAAATATAGTTTAGCAAGACTACAAAACAGAGTTATGCCCCTAGTTTCCACATATTTCTTTTAATCCCTTTTTGAGAATGTTGATCACAATGCTCTTATACATTCCTCGGGGACCTTTCCTTTTTCTCATACCAGATTGAATAGGTGTATCATTCTTAGTTTTACTAAACTGGCTGCATACTTTATTAACCCAGTAGCCTGCCACCTACTCCGGGACTTTTCCGGTTTTTTGTCTTTATCAGCACTTCTTCCAACTACTTCTCCTTAATAGTTCCAATTATATCAAGTTTACTTCATTGTTTTCCGTAATGGAGTTACACGGGAGTTTAAATAGTTGTTCTTTTCCTTCATTTTCGTCCTCATTTTACAACTCCCGCTAATAATTTTTCCACTCTGTATTTTAATAGCTTTTATATTTAAATCATCTCTTATCTCTTTTATAAGTTTAATAATGGCTTTAAATCCAAAGCTTTGTGTCCCAGTGAAATCTCTTTTTTAGACATTTCACATAATTTTCACAATTTTCTCTTTTCTGCCTCCGCAATATCAGTTTAATTTAGCCGAAATTAGTGTATATTCTTACTCGGCTCCCAATTTATTTGTTTGCAGTAACTTTTTATAGTTATTTCTTAATTCAATGCCATCGCTTAATTCTTTGTCCATCTTGATCTCCAATCCCTTTTTGGCTTTATGAATCCTAAGTTACCTAAGCTTTCTTGTTTTATCACCCCATTTATGATTGTAAATTCCATTTCTATATCATTTGTATATTCGTTGTCTATTAATTCCTTATTTATCTTGTTTTATATAAGTATTTAATACTATCATCTTCTAAAAGATAAACTTTAAATATATGTTCTTTATTTTGGTTCTTTATATTTTCTTAGTAATACAGCTGTGCGGAATCTTAAGATGGCTGACTAATAATTTATTATCAGTGTAATTCACTTCCTCTATATACTCTGCATTCAGTATCATTAGGCTTTAATTCCTAATTCACAATCACGTTCAATAATTGATCGTTATCCTCTGGCTTCCCAAATAAATGTATGTATCTGTAGATGCCTAAAACATATATTAATTATTCTAAAGTCATTAAAAACACACAAATCTCTAAGTAAAATTCCATTATTGTTGTATACTTATTCTCCCAATGAGCCCATGCACTCTAAAACCGGGTCATTTACCAATTCTTGCATTTAAACTGTTTAGTATTGCTCAGTAATTCTAGGTTATTTATTCAATTTATCTACTTATTTCTGCAGGTCTCCATAAAACTTTAATGTTTTTCAAGATCTTTACAGGGGCATAAACTCCAATAATTATTGAATTTTATTTACTATTATAATGGGCATATGATGTCTTCCAGTTTTAATTCTAAGGGTCACGATTCTATGTGAGCCCCATGTATAATAAATGATCTGGTTTCTTAATTTCTTAAGTACCATTACTGCAATTCCAGACTTTGCATATTCTTCATTGGGAATGCCGGAATAAATCATAAGGTATCTTCCCAAATCTACTGATGTTTTATTATTTATTTTTATTTTAGTTTTGACACCGATATCCAGGTTTATCCAACAGTTTTTTCTTTCTTCTGTTTATATGCCGCATTTAATATCTAAAGCCATATTGGCAGCGTTGCCTTTGGAACAACTGCTCATCGGCAATGTTTACTCGTTTGCTTTTGTGTATCTTTGGGTTTGTTTACTTTGGGGTTTCTTTAAAACATTACATTCACACCCACACACACCATTTACACTCTCACTCATACTTTCAGAACTCTATGGGGGATGGAGAATAATCCGGGTTAAAGCAAAGTTCCATCCTCTAGCCGGGAATCATATCCGGTACCTCTGGATTTGAAAGCTAGTATGCTAACCATCTGACCACAGAGTTGTTGAGTTTTGTGAGCTAGGTTCCTTACTTTCTATGCTACTTTCTTTTGAGACCTACGAGAAACTTGTTTTTATCTAGAAGGATTTCCATCCATCGCAGAATCTCCAACCTGGAGGACCAGGTTTTCATTCAGTGTGAGCTCCCTTAGTCTTTGGTAATCCCTTGCCTAAACTGCTAGGCAGCAAGTACACCCCTTAACACTTGTGATTTAGGACTGCCTCTTCATCTCCACTGCCAAAATCTACCTTCTCCGCTGTCGATGTCGTTGAGGACTTTCGTAACCCTGAGCTGGGACCCATACCGAATACTGCACACCGGGTCAATGTACTCCGGGGCTCTCGTGGGCAGGGTCGCCATTCCTAAGAAGGTCCAAATCGAAAACGTGTCTATTCTTAAAATTAAAACCTTACAATTGGATGAAACATGCTGCAGGAACTAAATACGAATTTGCCCTAAGCTTGCTCGGTGAAGTTAAAAATAACTGCAAAAGAATAACCCCAACCTAATTAGAGTAAAAGAATAGGGATTGGTACCTACTGTATCTTCTGAGGAAGTAATAGTGCTTCAGTGCGTCTGATATACAATATATTCTTCTACGAGTTATTGGTCCATATCGTATGTCTTATCTAGGAGTAGAATAACCGACATAATCACAGTGGATTAATCACAATTTCCTATGCCAGTGTGTAGGTGGTATAAATTAAGTAAGTCAATGAGTTAACTACAATCAATGTGTGTGCATACAGTGCAAATGCTTAAAATCCCACGCATTAATCAATACACTAAAGAACACAACCCGAGTTTTCTTTGTTTCCCGTCTCTTTCGTTTAAGGTGCTTTCATTCAAACATTTTGTGGTTGGAGAGTCTTTTCTTAAGTTCTCTATTGTGTTGCTCTTTAATTGTACTTCTAACAAGTCTCTCCATTTATGTCTATATTTCCTAAAGTACAGGAACTCTACTGCTTCCTTTACAATGCTTGTATTTATCATTATAGAAATGATTCTATAGACTTCAAAGATATAATTCATGAATAGTGACAATGTAGAAATAAAATGGATATTAAATAGTCTAAGGTTATTCTTTGACAATTTATACCAAGTTCAGCTACTTAAACTCTTTTCTTCTATTAAGTATTGTTTAAAATAAATGCTCAAAAATGCTGTTGTATGTTTATTAAATCACCAGGTTAAACGAGAAGAAAAGCTTGAAGAAATGCACTTGTAAAATATAAGGCGTCTTCCGCGTTTGGAGACTTTGGTTGAAGAATAATATTTATGAAATTGTCGTAGCAGTATAAATTACCGTTCCCTTACAAATGAGCCCGCAGTCGCCAGTACTTTTGAGGATGTCCTCCATAGATGAAGATGAAACATCAAGTTTAGAAAGCCCGAAAGACCTATTATATTTTTATGGTAACACCGACCATCAAAGCATACGATCATAAATAAATACCTGTCTATGCAAGTCTAGAATAAAATATAAACAATTTCTTGCAAAAGATCTGTAAAAATCTCGCCATCGATGATTCATTTCAGAAAAGGTAGTAGGAAGGGCGACCACATTGCTTAAACTCTGCCGCTACTTTCTATCGAGGGGCATTACCTCATTTAAGACACACATTGCTGCTTAACATTTATGCAGAATATGAGCTTAATACTCGTATGCACATTTGAAGAGTGCAGCGCTGGTATCGATGGTTTGTTTAAGGCAATATAGTTCTATAATAGTGATTCAGTATAGATACGCGTATCATTTCCTCCTTGAAGCAACTGGGTTATAAGGCCATATTGTGCTCATCTTTACAAAAGTATAAAGAGGAAATACAACAGAAATGTTATGCTCCAAGGCCTCTCACAACCTGCTCATTTAATTTCAATCACTTCTTTAATCATGTGCTCGGGGGAGGGTATTTATCACAAACATTTGTATTATCTGTTTAGTCTTTTGAGACAGCCGTAGATGCTGGTAGAAAACTGATTGATCGCGGCAAGGTCGGCTTCGTGTGGCGGTTCGTTGTTATAACTACCATGCGCCCTTGCGAATTCCTTATCTCCCGTTGTTGAAGGTTGTAGTTGTTAAGTATTTAGGTTTAGAGAAGCACATGGTTCAGATTGTTTAGTTTTGCATTTTGTATACCGGGTGAACAAAAAGTACTGAATATTGGCCATAAATGGATCAATAAAGATAAACACTGACTTTTTTTATTTTCTTGGGAAGAGGTGCCCTCCAGACACCATAAGCGGCAGCGTCCCAAAGAGCCCCAAATGGAGTGTGAGGGGTCAACTTCAAAATAAGTGGAACCATAGTATACATTTGAGATATTCTGATAGTCCTTAATAAATTAAGAAACGTTACTTTAAGACATGTTTTTTTCTAAAATAAAAACCTGAGAGCTTACAGGGCATTTAAATTTTATTTAACATGCTTAATCACCTTTATTCTCTAAATTTACGGATAGCTAGTATGTAAGAGCTGTTGCTCTTACATACTATTGTGGAACATTGCCTATAGCTTTAAAAATTTCATTTTTCTTGATAAATGTTAAATATTGCAGCTATTAAGGATATGTTTCTTGATATTATTCACATAATTTAGAAAACTAATATCTTCACTTGTACAGGAGATGACAAAAATATTTATAATTTTTCAATGGCGATGCATATTTAATACCATATCTTTGGACTCTGCTCAGAATTCTGTATATGTGTATAAAGTTTTATTTTTATAATTACGATACAATGAGTATTATATTGCGTCATTTAATATTTTACTCATTTGATTGCATTATTGATAGCTTTGTTAGATAAACACTGAAATATATAAATTACTCATTTGTTGGTATTCTTAATTTCCTACAAATGTTCAAAGTGAGCACCATTCACTGCCATACACGGAAATCGTCCACTTGCTTTCGCATGGTATTTGGACTAAATAGACGCATCTCGTCTCGGATCTTTTGTTTTTGATCTAATAAATTTTTTGGTCTATTGCGGCACACTTTGTATTTAAAGTAACTCCACAAATAATCTAATGTACTGAGATCTGGAGATCTAGGTCCTCTTCACCCAATCCATCTACCAGGAAACGTTGCATTCATGAAGTCAGTCACATATCCTCCAAAATGTGCTAGGGCACAATCTTGTTGATACCATATATCTTCATTGTGTAGTTGTTATCGTCTGGAAGCAAATCTTGAAAACCTGGAATGGTTGCTATTTTACAGCATGACGCAGCCACGCTACATCCTCCAACCACTGAAGCATTACCTTTGCCTCACGGTTGCTGCTTTTCTCCTCCTAGTTGGTTTTTTTTATTTTGCCACGGCTGCTCGAACATGAGATATTAATCACTGGGTATGCGTGATTGAAACACGAACGCTTTCTTGGAACACTTTTATTCACCATTAAAATAATACTTTAGATTTGCCGATCACTTTTAAATTCCTACGATGTTACTGTGTCTATTCCAAGACCGAAGATTAACAATTACAGCTGAACGTTCGATTCTCTTGCAAGTTCACACCCAGAGAATATTGTTCCGCACACCAAGAGGGCTCCAACGAGAGCATGTCCTCACCACACGAGCGTCCCAACGAGAATGTTCGCACCACACGCGCGATACAAGGAAAAACCTCCCAACTTCCCCTCTCTCCCCTTAAAAATTTCGCACCCAAACTGAGCGTCATGAAGCTTCTAGTGACCTTCACATCCTGGCCAGTGCAACTGCACCCATTAATGCCAAGATAAACTGGCTTCAGCGGATTTACCTGGGGCTGGTCCCTAATTAGCTAAGCTGTGCATGTCTGGTCTTTCTGTCGCTTTTAACAGTCAACAAATTTCCCAATGCTTCTCCTTTTCTGATTTTAAATATTTTATTATTTATTTTATTTCGCTATCCTTCCTAGATTATTATGATAATGATTGACTTTATAATTTCGGCTTCAAGCAGGTGGAGATAAATATATCAATTCAAGTTTTCTTATATATAAAAATATGTCCTGTACTCACATGATTCTCTACACTCTTGTACAGATTATTTTTACAAACGCTTATTCTCCATTTACTTCATGTTATTCCAGATATACATTTGCAGAAAGTATCTTATTGCCAATTTTCTTGTAGGTGCAAGGGGAATATGGTAGGGGCTTTAAGCGAAAGTCAAATCTTTTAAAAACTGGATGCTATTTAAATCATTCCATTCTCTTTGCATGTCCAGGATGTAAAAAAAAATAACGAATTCCCATTTGAGAAAATGTATAAGCATTACAAAACTCAAACAAATAACAAGGAATATCTCTGAAATGGCTCACTCGAAGAGAAAATGTGTGTAACATAAATTTGTGTTTTAACGAGATCTGCAATTATTGTGCAGTAAAATATTGTCTATCTCTTACGGTTTACCATTTATGCAAAAGTCGTTCAGAATGAAGAGGACTTTTGGGAAGATTCTCAGAAAATTCAAGGTATACATTTCATTTTCCGTGAAAATATCTTAAACATGCGATATTTTAATCAAAATCATTAGAGCCACTTTTCAGTAAATCAAAATTTCCGAAAAATGTTCCATGTAAGGGTAGTCTGGGGGTGGGGGGATTTTCTTGACACTCTTCACGTCGCATCCTTGGAAGATATTAAACTCAAATACCAAGTTTGGTATTTATCTGAGTTTTGGTTTTTGAGTTATGCTGTTCATAGATACAGGCAGACGCACACACGGGCATGTTTCCAAAAATGCTTGATTTGGATTCACACTTCAAAACATGTATTTCGGTATCGAATTTTTGGGTGGAATCCAATACTTCCCCGACTTACCATACGTAGCAGAGAAAGTAAGAATGGTCTAACTATGTTATTAACAATCAAACATGCCCACACAAGACCTTTTGTGATGTTGAGTGTGCTGTTGAACCATCCATTGTGGGTTTTCCGGAGGCCAATAACAGCGGTTACAACGGTTCACTGTGCCATTAAGACAGAAAGTGGCCTCAGCTGAAAATAGTATATGTCTTATAAATTCTAAGTTTTGGTTTGACAGCTCCATTACAGTTTCACAAAATTCACTTCTTCGATAGAAATCGTCTTCACCTAACTCCTGCAATATTGTATCTTATATGGATGCCATTTCACTGATTTCATTAAATTACAAACACATGCTTGACTTACATTGTAATCCCTTGCCAGTTGCCTTGTGGACGTGTGTGGATCTTCTTGGACAGATAATAACAAATTAAGAGTATTTTCTTTACTCATACGGATTTTGCCTTATTTTTCACACTCCCCGTGTCGTTGTACTTCTGTAAAATTTTGACACCATTAACCGAGTTTTTGTTTGGATTAAGCTCATTAAATCAATCACAAACCTCTTTTTGAGTCCCCTTCCTATCGCTATAACCAACCATCGTAATTATTAATGTAATTAATGTATTCTTTCCCTTTCAGTGAGATTCACCATGATATGTAAAATCTCAGTGAAGAATGATTTGTTTGAAAATAAATAAACCTAGTGCTAGGCCATTTTAATTCTCAAATTATTACAAGCTTGGAGAATAAAGGTGATTAAGTATGCTTAATAAAACTTAGATATTCTATAAATTCTCAAATTTTTAGTTTAGAAGAAAGTGTTTTAAATAAAAACTTCTTAAATTATTAAGGACTATCAGAATATCTTGAATTCATACCAAGATTCCACCCTCACCTCACTTGGGGCCCACTGGGGTGCTGCCCTTATGCTGTCTGTAGGGCACCTACCTCTCATGGGAATAAAGAAAGTCAGCACTTAACTTTGTTGATCCATTTAAGAGTTATAGCCAATATTCATACTTTTTGTTCACTCTATATAATTTACTAAAGCAGTATAACGGAACTGATTTCAGAGAATAGGGGTTCTAATGGATGATCAATGAGTTATTGAAATGTATTTTAATGGATACATTAAAGACATCGTGCTAGGGATTTTAATTTCTTTGTCGATTATCTTGTCAGTAGGAATACTTTTCACTAGATGAAATACAACTATTCCACGAATATTGTATTGCATCCATTATTTCGGTATCAAGATTTCACAGGAAATAGCTGTTCTGAGATCCTGAGTTACGTATATAGCTAAAAATGAGCTATATTTTAATAGAATGTTTAATGATTTTCAAAGAGTCCCACATATGATGTATCAGCTTGCCTAAGAAAATGTTAATTTCTCTTTGTTTGTATAAATGTATATATAAGGATTTTTGTTAAAATATATGTTAGAGATGATGGCTGTTCTGCAAACAGCCTTTGAAGTTCCATGCATTTGGGGTGGTTAAAAGCTGACTACACAAAAGCTGTGTATGTCATTAATACATGCAATTTACGTCAAGAAGTTCTGCAAAACGTTAGAAGTAAAGTTTGCAGCACAGAAACTCTGCTAAAGTAAAAAACTCATTACTATATAAACAGTTAAATAAATGCTTCCGCTTCCTGCAGTTAACAAAGTCATGTTGTTGAATTTTAACTGAATGTAGTAATATTTATTGTGATTATATTTTACGTTAATGCTACGTAGTGAAACAATATGAATAATTCATAGTTCCAAAAGTCTTAACTTATATCAGATTTTCGAAATAGCTCTTCAAATTTAAAAATATATTCATAAACTTAGCTGAAGGGTTTCAAGGGTACTTTCAGCACCATTATTTTTCCCTTTGTATAATGAGATTTTGTGGTTTAAATGAAGGAGGTGTTCTCTGAACTATAACTTTTTTATCGGACAATCCTCTCGTGAATAAAAAGGAACAAATAATAATACGAGTTTCACTCAATCTCTTTTTAATCCGTGGCCTTCAAACTGTTAATCGAAGCGGAAGTTTGTGCGAATATATGAGTTTCCGCGAGATTGTTCGTGTTGGCGGGAGAATATAAGTGGTGCGCCGGATGTACTTGTTCTAATGCTTCCCGGTGATTTGGCAGCAAGAAGCGGGTGGTGCTAAAAGAGGCACTTCTTACAAGCACCGATGGAATCCCTGTGTTTATGCACCGAGCTGACAGATAACACAAACAGCTCCACCACTTGCCCAAATGCTTACACAAAACAGAGCAGACAAATGCGTAGAATTTGCCAGACACTCAACACTTCTTCTTGACGCGAAGGCATGCCACACACAGTTCGTACATACATGACGTCGCTGAGGGATTACACCCGTGATCAATATCCTGGGCTTATAAACAATCCAAATGCCACTGACCTGTGCAATTTAAAATGCTGCTGAAGTATTAAGTTTGAACAGACTTGGAATAGCATAAAACAAGTCATTAATATGCATACAGAGGTGACGGCAAGGTATCGCTTCTCAACACATCAGCAATAACCTTTTGCTTTCTCTTCTACCTCGTATAGCAACCGAGCTAAGTGGCGGCGTGGTAACGTGTGTGACTTGCATGGGCGAGATTTCGGGTTCGATTCCCGCCGACCTGTGAGCTTTTCGTGTTTTCCCCAGGTCTGCAGGGGAATGCTGCGGTAGTTCGTCTTCGACCACGGATCTCGACCCTCATTTCCTATACCCATCAACTTCCTTCCCATCTGTTCCAGGGTTGTGGACCAGGCGACCGTGTTGGCGGGTTGCGGTTGGACGGTGGCTGAGCTCTCTGAGGAGATTTCTGCCTAACGTCGTTCAGGGGACAGCTCGTTTAGGACCCACCTCCGTATGCTTTCGGGGTAGAGCACTTCGGAGAACCCTCCGGCCTATGGGTGGGCCCGGGTAGCGTAGAATGCCTTAAATCTGGAAACATTAGGAACCCCGTCGACGTTTGCACCCGTCGTCATACGGATCTGGTCCCCTTCGGGTCTCTCCCCTGTTCCCTCCCACCCAGGGGTCACGGTAAAAGCACAATGGCCTAACTGCGGTGCTCTGCCCGGTTTTGGGGTTCCCTCCATTCGTCAATAAATTTCCTTTTACTTACTGTAATAAGTAGAGGAAATATTGGATTGCACCCAAAAATTCTATACCGAGATTTCACTGCAAATATGCCTTTCAGGTGTATTATTTTTATTTTTATTTTTAAATTTAGAGAAATATATATATATATATATATATATATATATATATGTGTGTGTATACACTCAACCTCTAACAATACACATAAAAATACCACATGAATAAGATATTTCCATGGCAAATAAAATGTATCTCTTGAATTTCCTAGGTACAGCCTGTGTAGCTTCCTTCATATTGAACGACTTTTGTGTAAGAGAAACCATAAGAGATAGACATCTTATTGCAGAAAAAAATGTAGATAGCTGGTCACATAGCTCAGTCGGTACAGCACTTATCTACTGTGCCAGGGGTCCCGGATTCGATTCCCGGCTGGCGATGGGAATTGTTCTCTAAACAAGATGATTCCATATCCTCCTCAGAGTCTGAAAGTATAATTGTGAGTGTGTGTGATCTAATGAATAAAACCCAAAGTTCACCAGAAATCCAACGACAAGCGAATACGAGTTAACACCATTGCCTATAGTCTAATATATACCAAAGGAAAGGCCGGCAATAATACCATTCATTTAAAGATGGGTATACATGGAACTAAAAGGGGGGAGATGTAGATCTCGTTAAGGCACACAATTCATCCCGAATAAATTGTTTGTGATGTTAAGCACTTCCAAGGTATTCTTTGTTATTGGTTTTAATTCTGAAATACTTATATGTTCTTAATGTGGTATCTCGCTATGAGTTTGTTGTCCTCGGTGGTGTAGTGGTTACCATGCTAGCCTCTAATGTCCGAGGTCGCGGGTTCAGACCCAGCGGAGGGCGAAGAATTTTTCGGGGTAAAAATCCTTAGTATGGCTTCCTTCGGAAGAGAAGTAAAGGCGGTGGTCCCATGTCCTAGATTTACGGCACGTAAAAGAACCTCAAGCCTGATAAAGAGGCCTCTGAGCAAAATTACCGGTCTTTCAGGCCCAATGTGGAATGGTACGCTAGGGACCACAGCAATTAAAGATGGTCAATAAATAAAAAAAGCTATAGGTTTTTCCACATGTTCATACAAAGAGGATAGAATTTCAAATTCATCACATAGCGTCAGTTTTTAAAACCCTCACTACCGATTTAGCCTGCTGTATTCATCTCATACCTCCAATGAAATGCGCTTAATGCACGTTTATATTGGTTAGCAAGCAGTAGACACACGCCGATATGATGTTAAAGGCGGCATACAAAAAAAACAGACGGAGGGCTATGCTTTTGTAAGGATAGTTTGGTGAAGAGTGAGTATAGTAAGCCATGTGAATGCTATACACCAGAGCTTTCAGCTTGCGTTAATATTACGGAAATCTAAAGAGACAGTAATTAATACCTCTTCCTCTCGGAAATTGGGGCAGGACGACAATTAATCTACAAGGAGGAATCGAGCAGGCAGCCAGCGAGAGCTCCAGGCTCTATAGTATTTGACCAGTCTCGGCGTAAGCAGCCAAGGGTAACCTTTCGGTGCTGCCCAACTTTAATATAATACTTTCTTTCATAACTTGTCTAAATTTATATTCTAGCCCTTGGCTTGCTTCAATATTATTTCATGGGAGAAGCATTCACTATAATTCGGGCATAAATGCTTTTGAGGCAGCAAAATTTAAACGCTTTGTTAATGATATTTTAAAACTTTATTTGGTGAAAGAGACAAATTGTATGTTGTAATTGAAAGGTTTTTTAATCTTGAATTCTTGATAGATGTTTGCAAGCTTGAATATATCATGCTGTTAAAGTATTAAGGCTTTATAATAAATCATTATTAAGTTTGTTAAATGCTGATAATCCTAGCTACAAAATATACTTCTTTGTTCCACGCTTATTATACATTCATCCTAATGTCTCGGGATCAAGTGCACGTTACAAGATTGACTTTATTTTTTCTTTTTTTATTTCACTCTCTCTCTCTCAATTTCTTTCCTTCTCTCTTTCTTTAATTTTCTTGGTATATCACAGAATGTTTTATGTGCAATAAGCTTACTGAACATTTTGATGCATCTAGACAAAGGGTGGCAAAAACGACTTCCTACCGCAAGTTACCAAATATGCAACATGCACTGTATCACTCAGCAGCATGTGAAAAACAAAGGGACGGTTGCAGAGAGTAGTTGTTTGTATACTTCCTAGCATTTATTTATTTTTATCACCTTCATAGCATTTGTTTCTTTGCTTGCGGATATCTTGTGTATATTATTTTGTGGACATTATAACTGCTGCTGTATGAGATTATGGATGTATGGAATGCAAATTCTTTAATCAAAACCTTATTTGTTTTTTTTTCGAATTTCGCTACCCACTCTTCCGCCAACTATTCCTACAGAAGCTTACTCTTCTGTCTATTTCTTGTTAATTCCAAACAAACCTTCATTAAATATGTACACATTTTATTGTAGATATAAGTAGCATACAGTCAGAGAGTCTCACACACGTGATAGCGACACACTACTTGAATATCTCGGAAATGATTTACGCCATAAAATTGTTAGTTCTCATAAATTATGTGCTTAAGCATATCTACGTTTTTTGTTTTTCTAGTGAAGTAATCTTTTGTCTATTTCTTACGCTTTACCATTTGTACATGGTCATTCAGAATAAAGAGTACTTCACTTTTTATTGGGAAAAAAATCAAATTAAATTGAGTTATTTTATTTACGTAGCCTCTCACATATATAGTGTAATAATATCAACACTTATCTCAAACATAATTATAGTATTTTAATTAAATGGATAAGGACGTTTTCGAGGAAATAAAAGATAGAATTTTCATGTGGAGCAATGTTTTTATGGTGGAATTTCATGAAAGGCTTAGCCTTGCATTTTTAAATGCCATGTTTTGTATTTATCTGATTTTTTGTTTTGGATTACGTTACCCTCCCTCTCTATCACTCCCCCAGGGGCGGTAGGTACAGGATTGGTGCTCCCGGGATTCCGAGCCACACTCTCGATTGGGTTCCTCTAAGAGGTGAGAGGGCTAATGCCAAACGCCCAATCAACTGTGGTCCACAAATGTGTTTAACCAAATTCTAGTTACCTCCTGAACACAGTCTGATGGATACCGCTGCGCGGAACGTCGGAGAGGAGTCGCAAGGGGTGACTGGGTAATGCGTAACTGCCAGCCCCTGAGTATCACGTAGGACTGTGTTCGTAACCGCTGATAAAAGTCAGTCCCGGGGAGGGGCCATTACATGAGTTGTTACACTCCTGAAGACGATTGGGTCCCTCCATCTATGTATTGGGAGGTGAGACCCCAAGGTAAACAAGGTCCAAGCCAGGGCAATCACCTTAGCTGGGGTAGCACCCAGGATGTGAGCATGCCATCGGAAACATTCTAATGGATACAAAAATATAAAAAACAAGGTATTTGTGAAAGAAGTTGTCGAGTGTTGTGGTCCTCGCTACTTAGTTATCAGCAGAACTGAGGAAAGAAGGAAGTTCAGTAGGGTTAGTCCATTCGCTATCCAAAAGGGTCTGGAAAAACTTGCTGGTGCAGTAAAATCCTGTATTAGAACTCGCAATGGCACGCTCCTGGTTGAAGCAAATTCAGCATCCCAGGCAGCGACTATCTTGAAAGTCAACTTATTAGAAAGCTATCCAGTTAAGTGGAGATGCACAAGATCTTGAACTCCTCCCACGGTGTAGTAAATATCCGTGCATTTGCCAGTATGTCCAATGAGAAGATTCAAGAGAATCCAGAAGATCAGGGTGTAACATCTGTATATCGGGTTCGGCGGAGACAAAGAGGTGAATCTGTGTCTACTCGTACCCTGTTTGTTACCTTTGATCGAGTAGAACTACTTCAAAGGATTAAGGCAGGGTTTGAAGCCATTGAAGTTAGGCCATATATCCCCAACCCGTTCAGATGCGGTGCAACCATCTCATTAGGTTTTACATTTGCAATGTAGAAAGGCACACACATGGTCATGCAAGGGATTTCTGTTTCGGCGAAGCTACCTGCGTTAACTGTGGAGAATTCTCAAACGAGGGAGCATGTACATCAGCTCCAATATGTGTTAACTGCAGTGTTGAACATCCATCTAGTTCCCGAGAATGCCCCCGTTTTACAGAGGAAATGACGATTCAGGAGATCCGGGTTAGGGAGGTTTCCTTCTCGGAAGGCCGGAAACTCCTGCGTATCCGCCAACCCTCTGTCACGAGGTGCGGTACCTATAGCTCAGTTGCAGGTAAACCGATACCGTGTCGGGAAATCGCAACTCAAACAAGGGATACTAACGGGGCCACAATTTCAGAAATGATTCTCGTAGCCAAATCACATCCAAAGCCCACGAAAACCACATCTACATCTACAACACCTGCGAAGATCCCTTCAGTAAATTCATCATCAGACCATCTACTTCAAGCAATAAGACTGGGAAGTCCGAAACCTATAATGCACCATAGATAAAGTTTAAGACCAGCAATAACCAAGCTGACTTCATGAAAGAAAATGCAAAGTCTGTACCCGGAACATCCAAGGGAAGAAAAAGTACACAAGCATCTCCTCGGATATCCTCTTCTGAGGAATCTTCTGGGAAGGACTCGAATCGGCGATCTACATCTTCGCCGATCTCCACTTCCAATCGGTTGGAGGTTCTCGAACCGAGGTTTTCTATTGGAAAGGGGTCCTTCCCCGTGGAGGAAATGGAGCAGGAGGTTGTGCCCACACTGCCAGAACGACAATGAAAAAGAGGCAGGATAAATCCTCCGTTAAATGTGTTAGACCGACACGGGAAAATTTATTCGACCACCGCTTTCCACAACGTAGTAAGCTTCTACGATTAAGAACTTATCCCGATATAATTCGAATGGCTATCCTACAATGGAGCATCCGGAGAATTAGAGCTCATCGACCAAAGTTTGAACTTCTGCTCAACAAGTATGAGCCTTTGGTCGTGTATTTACAAGAGACTATACTCCGCCCGTATGACAGCTTTCAACTTAGACGATATACCTAGCACGATGTGATCTCACAACGGAAGAGGGTATTCCTGCGCACGGCGGCACTATGATGGTCATCTGAGATGATGTATTTGTGTAATCTGTATCCATACAGTCTGACATGAAGTCAGTAGCTGTAAGGATTAAACTGGCATCCATCCGATTTACCATCTGTGACATTTACCTGCCCCCATCCTATGACCTCTCGCTCATGGATTTAGAAGATCTAGTCTCTCAATTACCAACGCCTATTCTGTTGGAGGGACACTTTAATGCCCAACACCCACTTTGGTGCTCACCTCGGGCTTGTGCGAGAGGTAAATTAATTGCTGATTTTTGGACAATAATAACCTAGCTCTTTAGAACACCGGAGAGCCTACATTTCTCTCAGACTCCTACAACACTTTTTCACAACCTGATATTGCAATTTGTTCACCACATCTCTGATTTACGCTCTAGTGACTACTTTCCATGTCTTATTAGTCTCTTAACACAAGATATATGTTCCACTCGCCTACCTAGATGACGCATAGATCAAGCCACCTGGAAACTTTACTCCCAGCTGGCTGCGTTTAATTACAATGAGCACGGCGGTGTGGATGTTTTGGTCGAACATCTCACGGAGAAGATCCTTTCTGCTGCTGAGCAAGCTATTCCACGGTCGACTGACAATCTATGTCGATTTCCAGTCCCTTGGTGGACTTAAGAGTGCCGAAATGCAATTCGTGCTCGCAGGCGTGCTCTTAGGGGTTTCCAGCGTCACTTCACACTGGATAACCTAATTGGATACAAGCAAATGCGTGACAAGTGTAGGTATATTATAAAGGATAGCAAAAAGACATCATGGAGCAAGTTTGTAGCTTCATTTAATCGACATACACCTTCCTCTGTCGTTTGGGATAAGTTAAGGCCTGTGGCCGGAAAATCGACCCACATGCCAATTGCCAGTCTTAAAACAACTGAAGGAGCTGTTGTTGATACATATGAAGTGGCTAGCACATTTGGCCGTGCTTGCGCTCAAATGTCTAGCTCAGACAACTATCTGCCGCAGTTCCTTCCTGTTAAGACTCAGGTTGAATCTTATGGTTTCCTTTTTCGTTTAGGAAATCTTGAAGATTACAATCGCCTCTTTACCATGGCGGAGTTAGAACACGCTCTTCATCTTCATGACTATCAGCCCCAGGACCTGATCGTATCCACGTACAAATGCTCCAACAGCTCTCTCCTGAAAGTAAGGCTTTCGTACTCGAGGTCTATAATCGTGTTTGTGTTGATGCCGCTTTTCCAGAAAAAGTGGCGGGAGGCCACTGTCGTACCCATTTTGAACGCTGAAAAGGATCATCATCTTCCGTCCAGCTACCGTCCTATTTCCCTCACCAGTTGCGGTTGCAAGATGATGGAACCTATGATCAATGGACGGTTGGTATGGTGTTTGAAAACTCATAACCTGTTGACCAACGACCAGTGCGGTTTTCGGAGGCGCCGTTCAGCAATGGACCGCCTTGTGTCGTTGTTAACACAGATGATGAACGAATTCATGAAAAATTGTCAAACCGTTGCGATAATTTTTTACCTGGGGAAGGCTTATGATACGTATTGGCGAGCAGGGATACTACGTTCCCTACACGCCTGGAATATACACGGACGCTTTACACTGTTCATTCAGGAGTTTATGAAGGACCGCGTTTTCCGATTAAGGGTCGACTAGGTTTTTTCGAACCTTTTTGTTCAGATGAACGGAATACATCAGGGATCGGTACTAAGCGTTGCACTTGCTATAGCAATTAATTCTGTATCTAAATCTGTTCCTTCAGGGGTATCGTCATACGTATTCGTAGACGACTTTGCCGTTTATTGTACTTTTCTGCGTACGCCGGTTTTGTAATACCGTATGCTTGCTTAGGTAATCTCGAAGACTGCAGTTCTAAAATTGGCTTTCGTTTCTCAACTGAGAAGTCAATCTGCGTGGACTTCTGGCGCCGAAGGAGACGATTACCGCCTTCTCTCCGATTCGTTCCAGATTTACTTCCAGAATCGACGAGATCCCTGTGGTTGACGTTTGATAGGAAACTTAGCTGACCATTGCATATAGTACAGTTGAAAGCGCGATCTGACCGTTCTCTGAATATCTTGCGGATATTAAATGGCAAATCCTGGGGAGTTGATCGGACTATTTTCCTGCGACTGTATCGGGTACTGGTCCGATCAAAAATAGACTATGGTGTATCATTTATTCCTCAGCACGACCAACTGCAGACGCAGTACATAACCGGGGTATCTGATTGGCTTTTGGTGCTTTTCCTACTAGCCCAGTTATGAGCCTTTACGCCGAATCTGCAGAACCTCCTCTGCGTTATCGGCGTGAAATCCTCTTGGGAAATTCTGACTGTGCGCTTAAATGTATGCCTCAAATCCAACGTTTGCTTCGTTTTATCACACTGCGCTGGACGAACGTAATAGAAATTGCTCCAATATTCCAAGGCCTGCAGGTGTCCGTTTCCGGGAGCTTCTAAGACAGCACATTGAAATGCCTAGCATGTTTGCTAAGGGGGATAGGGTGTTCCCCCCTTGGTTATGTGCGACATCTCACGTAGATCTTGAGATGACGGTTACTGGAAGCCTACGATGCCTACGTTTAGTATCCGCACCTGTTTTTTAGAATTTCTGTCCGATAATACTGACCAATTTTTGATCTACAGGATGGATCTATGCGCACAAGGGTGATGGATGTGCTTATGTTCATGGAAGCAAATCCTATATATTTAGTTTTCATGATAGTACATCCATTTATACTGCAGAGCTGTATGCCATATACCCAGCCATTTTGTATATGCGTCGTCGAAGGGAGTCTGTCTCATGTTTTAGTGATTCTCTAAGTGCACTTCGGAGTGTACTCGAGCTGTACAACTACCACCCCATTATTCAGCGAATCCAGAATGCCCTCCATGTTTTACACGCTTCTGGCGTTAATTTGGAGTGTGCTCGTATACCTGATCACGTTATACTGCGGGGGAATGAACTTGCTGATTTGACAGCTAAGGCGGCAACCACAGAACCCAGTGTTACAATACCTGGGGTAACGTCGGAAGACTTTAGGTTTGTTGTGCGGAAAGTTGTGCTGTCGTGCCGGTTAGCTCTCCGCGGAAATAAGCTTTAGAGTAGTGAAGGACATTTCGATAAACAGAGTAACTTCCTTTCCCGTATCTCATCGCGAGGAAGTGATTTTGGCTCGGTTGCGTATTGGTCACTGCAATTTTAGGCACGATTATCTTTTTAAGGGTGATCCTACTCCTATTTGTCGGCTTTGTGGCGAAGGTCTCTTGGTCCACTATGTGTTGCTGGAGTGTATTGCTGTAGCACATTTTCGGGACTCTCTGTAACTGCTGGCAGTCTTGCAGAGGTCTTAGCAGTTGATAGGATTTTTAATTTTGTGTCAAGGGTAAATTTCCAAATGCTGATTTAGTCGTGTGCATATTTCTCGGTTTGGTTTTATATATTTATATTTATTTATAACTTGTGCTATAATTTTATATTGATATTTATTTCTGGCTTTTGCTATATTTTTATATTTATGTTTATCTCTGGCCTCTGCCATAATATTATGTGCTGATCTTTATCGTCTTTACCATGATCAGTTTTACAAAGGGCAGTGATGACCTAGCAGTTAAACGCCCTTAAACACAAATCATGACGATCATGTTAAGCGACAGACAAAAATGTACTACACAAGAATTGTGGATCTCTTTAAAGCACACAATTCATTTCAAATAATTTTTTAGTTACATAAGCCATTTTTGAGATTCCGTTATTAATTATTTGAATTGTTCATTACTTAGTCACTCTGTTCAAGACCTGTCAACATTCAGTTGTTACTGGCGATTCCATTGAAACAGTATGAAATTTGAAGCTAGGATATGTCGTCCAGTTCTTAAACATTTGGCTATCGTTGTTCTCTTTATATCTATAACGAAATGTGTAATGTAGGTATTTCTGCAAATGTTTATCAAGAATGAAATGTGGTAGATAAAAAAATAAGCTTCAGTTATAATAGTTTGTATACCCACTGATAAACTATAGACGGTAGAGAAAGTTATGTGAACGTATTACATCATATTCTTTACTTTCTCTACCAGAGAAGGTATTGCTTTCCATCCAAAAATTCTATACCGAGATTTCCCCCAAAATACATGTTTTGATACTCTGTGAATTAAAAAAAAATCATTTTTAGAAAAGGGTGCGTGTGTGAGATGTATGTGAACATCAGATAAATACCAAATTTGGTATTTAGATTCAGTACCTTCCAAAGATGCGACACAAAGATTATCAAGAAACTCACCCATCCCAGGCTACCCTTATATGGAAGATTTTTCGAAATGTTGGTTTTCTAAAAAATGCCTAACGACTTTTATTAAAATTCCAGGTATTAAAGATATTTACATTACATAAAAGTAGATATTTTAAATTTTCTGGGAATAGCCTGTGAAGTTACACTTCATTTAGAAGAAATGTTGCACAATCTTGTATGACTAGGAAACGTTAAGCGATAGACGAAAACATACTACACAACAACTGTAGATATTTTTAAAACACACAGTGTATTTCAAATAAGTTTTTGGTGTCATTAGTCATTTCTGAGATATCCGTTATTAAAAGTTCGAATTGTTCATGTTTTGGTCATTCTCTTTCAGTTGTTTCTCGCGGTTGCATGGAAACAGTATAGAATTTTAAACCCATCACATACCGCCCAGTTCTTAAAATGTTTACTATCGTTGTTCCATTTGTATCTCTAACTAAATGTGTAATACAGCTATTTCTGGAATGTTTTATCTTGGTTAAAATGAAGAAGATAGGGAAATAAACTTTCGTAAGAATAATTTGTAAATCCATTAATAAGCGCTATATGTAAATGTAATACATAAGATTTTTTAGATTTTTAAAGGTTAAATCTAACGGTTAGCTATAATGTCTAGAGGAAAACAGATTGAATAATATTATTTTAATTATTTCCCTGGCCAGAAATACACTTATGAATGGGACAGTATTACGTGTACACTACGCTGGACGGATGATTTTGTTTTTATTTTTGTGAGTAATGCTTTTTCCCATATGGCATTTAGGCCGACATAAAAGTATAGAAAGGGATAGTCGTTGGTGGAATCATTCAGTATTTAATCCGAAAGTAAGAAGATTACAACTAAGCCTTTAACAAAAGCCTCCAAACAAAATCTTCTGTACCCTGGCATTGATTTTAGGAGTAACATACCTTTTAGGAATAGCAATGGCTGTAGCTCCGACGATACAGTCATAATTATTAGGCTCAGAAATATTCAATTGCTCAAAGCAAAATTCTGTCAATTATATAGGTTTTGTGCCGTTCATGTTTACATAGAAGCAAGCAAACCATTAAATAAATAATTAATGGAAAATTAGTTCCTTTATTAAAGTTAATTCTGGCCATTCAACTCCAGGAAGATATAACAGCTTTTATGGATGTTTCCTTTTCCTTTCATTTAAACACTCTTATTTAAGATACCTTTCTGTAATCCAATATTGTTTACATATTTTAATGTTAAACTTGTGAATTACAGAAGTATAATTTCATATTCAATAAACTCATGACTGAAATAAAACAACTTTAAATCCTACATCGGTCGTTTTAATCAAGTTTGAACTCCTCGTTTGAGAACTTGTTTATATTATTTAACGATGTTATTAAAATTAAATTAATACAATAATTTATGTAAAATAAAAGTCATTTCTGGAACTAAACTGTATGCTTTTGGTAGGTACTTCACTTTTACTGTATAAACGCCGTTCATTTAAGTGTAAAATTTTGGGATGTGATTGGTCTGCTGTATTCATGTTAATGGGGTGTAAATAAATAGTATAAGGCTTGGAGGTAGGTAGATGAATAGGTACCATCTGATCATACTTGTTAATACGCCCTAGGGTGTCTGAAATATGGAAAAGGACGTAACTTCGATAAATTTTGTGCATCTCCTGGTTATATGATGTCCAACTCTTGGAAAGAGTTGAAACTGTCGTTTACGGCGTGTCCGCGGACATCCACAAGAGTATTTTGTTAGGAGATAAGCTGCTGTTTCATTTAAACCCTCTCCTATCTTGGAAACATGGTAAGGGCTGGGTGACGCCTGTTGGGATAACGTTGTTGATAGAGCCAGCAAATCTCTCTTACATTCGTTCGGGCTCCCCCATGGATGACATCTGTCCACCACTGGCCTTATAACTTATATTTTACCCCCTGTACAGATATTTGCTTAGCCTTTAACATGCTTTATTTGTTTTCTGTTTTAATAAACATAACCGATACAATAACCTTCATGTGTTTTGTTTTACCCCTTGACAAATATTTGCTTAGTACTAATACCAAACTTGGTATTTAGGTTCAGTACCTTCCAAAAATGCAATACTAAAATTTTCAAGGAAATCCCTTCGAAACGTTTGGATTTTCTGAAAAAGTCTAACGATTTTTATTAAAAAGCCATATATTAAAGGCATTTACATGGCAAATAAAATGTTGCATTTTCTTCGAAGAGCTTGTGAAGTCGTCTTCATTCGGAAGGAATTTGTATGATCTTGTGTAACTGGTAAACCGTAAAAGGTAGTTGCCCTTGTTTTTAGGACCGGACTGTGAGCATAAGTATGTTATTAGATAGTTTTTTCCTGAACCTCACTTGCGGAGATTGCAAAGTCAACCCCAGCCATAAAACGTTATACTTACAAGCAATATAAAAGCTGGGGCTTCTACACCCTTGATCGTTAGATACTTAAGAGTGTCGTCGTCTCAGCTTATTACATTTGCTTTATGGTTTATTTGAAGTAAATTAAATGTCTGAAGGTATTTGCCTTGGTGTCTCAATTTTCTTATAACCCGTATTCTTCCATAAACCAGGACGTTCTGTTCTCTTCTTAGTTTAACTCTAACTTCTGCTTTATATTTTCTCTCAAGCTGTTTTATGCTCCTCTTTGTCCACTTCCCAAGTTTTAAACCTCTTTGCTGCATGGAATAAAATGGCAATACGCAATTCCCAGTCTAAAATGGGTTTACTACCTACGCCGTAGGACATCACATGCAATGCTTGTCCTCTGACACAATTGTATGTAACTTTATTGCCTTATTTTCATGGATTTTCTAGCTGACGTATATACTGTTTCATATAAGTTCTTTTCTCACTTAAAGTTTTAGAATAAATAGCAGACTTGTTATAAAACACAGCTCCTACTTAGTTCCTTTCTGTAAAATACACAGATTTTCTACGTCCTATGCTACTCTCAGAAAAATATTCCTCTGTTTTAAATTGTTATTAATATTCCTATTGTTGTTATTCTTGATATACGAAAACTTTCTTTGTTACTGCTTAGACAATTTCGATCAACATGTATTAGGATTCTTTATTTAGGTTTCCTTCAATTTTTACTTTCTCTACTACGTATAGTAAGTAGAGGAAGTATTGCATTCCACCCAAAATTTGATATTGAGATTTCACTGGAAATACATGTTTTGAGGTCCAAGAATAAAAGCATTTTTCGAAAAATGTCCGTGTGTGTATCTGTGAGCAGCATAACTCAATCACGTAAAGTTGGATCAACACCAAGCTTAATATTTAAGTTCAGTACCTTCCAAACGAAGACTTTTAAGAAAATCCGCCCCCCCCCAGACTAGCCTCTACATGCAAAGAAAATTTTGATTTTCTAAAAAATAGCTCTAACGATTTTTGATTAAAATACAGTATATTAAAGATATTTAAATGAAAAATATATAGCTTGAATTTTCTGGGAATAGCCTGCGAAGTCCAGTTTACTTGAAAGAAATTTTGTATAATCTTGTATAACTGGTAAACGTTAAGCTAACAATGAACATGCACTACACGACAAATGTAGATATCTTTAAAACACACAACTTATTTAACATAAGTTTTTTGTGCCATAAGCCGTTTCTGAGATATCGTTGTTTATGCTTCGAATAGTTAATTTTTTGGTCATTCTCTTAAAAGTCCTTGCAATATTCAGTTGTTTCTCGCGATTGCATGGAAACGCTATGGCGTTTTAATGCCAGCATATAGTATCCAGTTCTAAAACATTTGACTATCCATGTTCTCTTTATAACTACAACGAAATGTGTACTGTAGGTATTTCTGCAAAGGTCTATTTAGAGTAAAGTGTAGTAGATAGAAAAAAATCTGATGTGCTACACTCACATGACTTTCTCTACTCTTGTACAACCTATTTTTACAAACGTTTATTCTCCATATGCTTCATGTTAATCGAGATATCGAGATGTCAATATTATTGTAATTTTCTTGTAGATGCCAGGGGAATATGGTAGGTTATAAGCGATAGTCAAATCTTTTAAGCGTTAGTTGCTATGTGGCGCATTCCAAACTCTTTGCATGTCTAGGACATAAAAAAATGAATAACGAATTTGATAAAAAAGTATAAGTATTGAAAAATTTAAGGGAATAACAAGCAATATATCGAAAATGGTTCACTCTACAAAAAAAATGTATACGACATAAATTGTGTATTTTAACGCGATCTACATTTTTTGTGCAGTAAAATTTTGTCTATCTCTTATGGTTTACCAGTTATGCAAAAGTCGTTCACAATGAAGAACAATTTTGGGGACATTCCCAGAAAATTCGAGATACACATTTCGTTTGTTCTGAAAATATCTTAAACATATGATATTTTAATCAAAATCGTTAGAGCCATTTATTAGAAAATTAAAATTTTCGAGAAATGTTCCATGTAAAGGGTAGTCTGGGGTGGGGAGATTTTCTTGAAAACCTTCGTCTCGCATCTCTGGAAGATACTGAACCTAAATACCAAGTTTGGTGTTTATCCGACTGTTCGTTTCTGAGTTATGCTGTTCACAGACAGACACACAGACAGACACACATACGGACATGTTTCCAAAAATCATTTTTTGGATTCAGGGGGTCTCAAAACATGTATTTCCGGTGAAATCTCGGTATCGAATTTTTGGGTGGAATACAATACTTCCCCTACTTACTATACGCAGTAGAGAAAGTAATAAGCTTTAGTAAGAATAATTTTTATACTCACCAATAAACGATACAGGCTAGAGAAAGCCATGCAAATGTATTATATCACATCAGATTTTTAAATTCTATTCACATGCCTCCCTCAACACATAAGATGGTAGAGGTTTAGAAAATATGGTTTTTAATGATCCTGAATTTTAAGGAAAAGGCCTATAAAGTTAATTTCGGGTTGTGTGGAAGATATTTTCAAACCTTTACAAATAATGAAAAATCAAAAGTAATAAAGTTATTTCGTAATGTATAAAATATCTTAAAGGCGTGGATAACTCCTATTTTGTTGTCCTCTGTGGTCTAGGAGTAGCATGCTAGCCTTTGGTCCCAAGGTCGCAAGTTCAAACCCAACGGAGAGTGATGGATTTTTTAGGGCGTAAAAATCCTTAGCATGGCTTCCTTCGGAAGGGGAGTAATGACGATGGTCCCGTGTAGTAGATTTACGGTAGTAAAAGAACCTCATGCCTGATAAAGAGGCCTCTGAGCAAAATTTCCGGTCTTTCACACCCAATATAGAATGGGACCCTAAGAACCATTAGTTCAAAGAGTGTCCATAATTAAAACTCAGTTGCATTTAACTCATATTTAAATACCTTTTTTCCCTAAAATTGCTTCAAAGAAGTCTTTAAAAACAATTCTTATTTATCTTTAAATTTGCATAACTCACAGGACTATGATACGCGAGGTCTACAATATGGATTCGAGTGAACAATGAAACATTTCTACTACGGTTGTCTAACAATTGACACAATTCAGGCCAGCGTTAAATGCTACGACAACAGACCAACGTTAATTTAATTTGTTTTCTGTGTTCTATTATGTGTGGTTCTGTATGACGTTCTGTATTGCCGTCAGCTGCCTTGCGTAGAATTGTGAAGAGCGATACCGAAGTGTAAGATTTCGAAAGCCTCACTAAGTCGATGCCGTCTAAAGGTTGATTTGTCGTTTACGGGACGTACGTATAGGAGTATATTGTTTGATATGGTAACAGTGGGTTTTAGGTGAATTAAGGGATAAATGATAAAATAAAATAAAAAGATCTGAAGTGTTGCATTCACATGACTTTCTTTACCCTGTACCGTTTACTAGTGGGTATACAAACTCTCTTATAAAAGCTTATTTTTCTATCTTCTACATTTTAAGTCAAATAAATAGTTGCAGAAATAGTTATACTAAAGACTTCGTTATAGATATAAAGGTAACGCTGATAATCAAATGTTTAAGAACTGGACGCTATATGCTGACCTTAATATTCCATGCTCTTTCCATTACATCGCGAGAAACAACTGAATATGAACAGGAAGTTTTAAAAAAATTAAATTTAAATTGAATTTTATTTATGGACGCTCTTTAACTACTATGGTTCTTAGCGACACGGGACCACCGGCTTTACTTCCCTTCTGAAGGAAGCCATGCTAAGGATTTTTACGCCCGAGAAAATCCATCGCCCTCCGCCGGGTTTGAACTCGCGACCTTGGGAACTAGAGGCTAGCACGGTAATACTAGTCCGCGGAGGACGACTAAGTTTTTAAGAGAATGACCAAAAAATGAACAATTCGACCATTAATACGAATGTTTCAGAAATCGTTTATGCCACAAAAAAACTTATTTGAAATAAACTGTGAGTTTGAAAGAGATCTACTTTTTGGTGTTTTAGGTTTTCGCTTAACGTTTACCGATTATACAAGATTATGCAAAATTCCTTTCGAATGAAGAGAACTTCACAGGCTATTTCCAGAAAATTTAAGATATGAATTTTATTTGTCAAGTAAATATCTTTCATTAATGATATTTCAATAAAAATCGTTAGCAATCTTTTAGAAAATAAAAATTATCGAAAAATGTTCCATGTAAACGGTAGTTTGGGGTAGCGAATTTTCTTGAAAATCTTCGTATCACATCTTTGGTTGTTATTGGACCTAAATACCAAGTTTGGTATTTATCCGACTTTTCGTTTTTAGTTACGCTTTTCACTGACACACACACACACACACACACACACACACACACATTTCTAAAACCCCTTTATTTGGATTCAAGGAACCTCAAAACAAATATTTCCAATGAAATCTCGATATTGAATTTTTTAGTTGAATGCAATATCTTCTCTATCTGCTATATAGGTACGTGGTAGAGAAAGTAAAAGTTGCCAAGAAACATTCTTTTTCTTTGTAAAATAAATTTGAGGGTTTAGTTTTCCAAAAATACTTTAGAGGAGGCCGAGGTAATCCCGAATACTAAAAGGCTTTGTGCTAATAATGAAAAAATATTAGGCGAAAGAAAAGCTAAAAAGGGTGCCACAACTTTTTTCCCTGCATATATTCATTGAAATAATATTTGAAATACAACTTGATAACCTGAGTTTTAAAAATTACGAACATCTTAGATAAGTATTTTATAAATCGGTATAAATAAGAAACCCGTTTAATTGTGACAGCGTTTCAGCACTACTCGCCTCAATATGGCACATAACAGAGTACTACAATCCAATTAGGCATTTACTGAACGTGTACAAAAATCATATGTATGCGTTGCTTTCTTTTCCCAGGAAATGCTGCGTTTATGACTCCAATTTTTGCAAGCTATACTTAAATACGCGTGCCATACTTCTTTGTCTCGTCCAAATTAGACAAAAATGCAACATTAATCTTCAGAATCCGCATCCATTTCAGAATCGCCATAAAAATACCTTACCATATATCTTATTCTTCTGATGATTCGAAACTGACTGCAAGTTGGCTTACAATTATCTCCATCACTTTTTAAGTTCTTGAGAGCCAAATTTTCTGCACTCAGTTGCCTCTTCCGTTTCTTTTCCTGAAGATTTGCTTTCATTGGCGCTACCGTTAGATGCTCTGAATGCGGTTTTGACTTCCTTGTATTTCTATCCCCCAGGGGCCTACTGCGGTAGAAACGGGATTGGCGCTCCCGTGGTCCCGAGCAACATATTTTTATTGGGTTCTTCTAAGAGGTGAGAAGACTTATGCCAAACACCCAGTAAATTTTGATCCTCAGGCGCGTTTGAACAACTAACAGTTATCTCCCTTTGCACAGTCTGACGGTTGCCGCTGCGAGGGACGGAGGAAAGGAGTCGCAAGGGGTGACTGAGTAACGGTAATTCCCAGTCCCTGAGTGTCATGGAGGACTGTGTTCGTATCCGCCGGGATGGAGCATTACATGATGGGTTTCACTCCTTAAGGCGACTGGGTCCCTCTGTCTATAAACTGGGGAGTGAGATCCTAGAGTGAGGAAGGTCCAGGGCAGGAATCTCACCTAAGCCGGGGTGGGCCAAGGATGTGAGCATACCATCGAAGACATTTGTAATGGTGGAGGATTTTTTCGCCATGGAAAAATCAAAACTTTAAAAAAAAAATAATAAAAGAGAATGTAAAAGAAGTAGTGGAGCGTCGTGGTCCTTGTTACTTGGTTGTCTAGAGGCAGGAAGGTCATTTACACCGGTGAACACTTTTGTGGTCCAAATAGGCCTACATAAAATTGCTGATCTATTAATTCGTACAGCACAAGTCGAAATGACGCTCCTGGTTGAAACACACTCAGCATTCCAGGAAGCAATCCTGTTAGCTAGCTATCCAATAAGAGTCGAAATGCACAAGACCTTTAATCCCTTGCGCGGTGTAGCAAACACCCTTGCAGTGGATGAATATGTCCAACGAGAAAATCCTGAAGCTTAAAGTGTGACATCCGTATATCGGATTTAACGGAACGAGGTGAATTAATATCTACTCTGTTCCTTACCTTTGACCGGGTAGATCTCCCTCAAAGGATTAAGGCGGGATATGAAGCCATTGAAGTTAAACCAATATCCCGAACCAGTTGAGATGCTATAAGTATTAGCACTTTTATCATACTGGCGACTTCTGATGGTGAATCGACCTACGTTAATTGTGGAGACGTCTCACACGTCTCTCAGTTCCAACTTCTGTTAAATACAGCGGTGGATGCCCCTGTTTTATAAAGGAAAAGACGATACGAGATATCCGAGTTAGAGAAAAGGTTCCCTGCTCGAATGACCGCAAACCCCTGCGAATCCGCAACCTTTTCCCCCGAATTTGGTACCTACAGTTCAGCTGTAGCTAAACGGCACCAAGTCGAAAAATCTGCTGTGTTATACTCACATGACCTTCTCTACTCTTGTACAAACCATTTTACAAAGGCTTATTCCCCATATGCTTCATGTTAATCGAGATATTAATCTTATTGCAAATTTTCTTGTAGATGCAAGGGGAATTGCTAACCTTTAAGCGATAGTCAAATATCTTAAGAGCTGGTTGCTTTGTGGAGTATTCCATTCTCTTTCCATTACCAGGACAAAAAATGAATAACGAAATTGAGAAAAAGTATAAGTATTGCAAAATTTAAGGGAATAGCAAACAATGTCTCAAAATTCTTTCACTCAACAAAACAAAATGTATATGACATAAGTTGTGTATTTTAACCCGATCTACATTTTTTGTAGTAAAAGTTTGTCTATCTCTTATGGCTTACCAGTTATGCAAAAGTCGTTCACAATGAAGAATACTTTTGGAGACATTCCCAGAAAATTCAAGATATACATTTCATTTGTCATGAAAATATCTTAAACATATGATATTTTAATCCAAATCGTTAGAGCCGTTTTTAAGAAAATTAACATGTTCGAAAAATGTTCCATGTAAAGGGTAATCTGTGGTGAGAGGATTTTCCTGAAAACCTTCGTGTCGCATCTCTGGAAGACATTGAACCTAAATACCAAGTTTGGTGCTTATCCGACTGTTGGTTTCTGAGTTATGCTGTTCACAGACACACACACACAGACAGAAACACAGACACACACACGGACATGTTTTCAAAAATGCATTTTTTTGGATTCAGGGGGTCTCAAAACATGTATTTCCGGTGAAATCTCGGTATCGAATTTTTGGGGTGGAATACAATACTTCCTCCACTTACTATACGTAGTAGAGAGAGTAAATATCCCAACTCAGAACAGTAATATTAACCAGGCCACTATTTCAGAAAAGATTCTTGTACCTAGAACACAGCCTAAGACTTGAAAATCGACACCGATGACAGCATCAACATCTGCAAAGTCCGTTATTGGAAAAATTATATCAGTAAAATCATCAGTAGAACCGTTCAACTCAATCAAGAAGACTGGCAAGCCACTAACGTATAATGCATCGCCGAAACATTTTACGACTAGCTATGACAGATCCCTTTCTACGTGGTCTAGTGGTAGCATGCTAGCCTCTAGTTCCCGCGGTCGCGGGGTCAAACCTGACGGAGGGCGATGGATTTCTTCGGGCGTAAAAATCCTTAACATGGCTTCCTTCGGAAGGTAAGTGAAGCCGATGGTCTCGTGTTGTAGATTTACGGCACGTAAAAGAACCCCAAGCCTGATAAGGAAGACATCCAGTAGGTCGCTCTTAGGATTAAACTGCCATCTATCCGATTTACCATTTGTAACGTTTATCGGCCCAATTTTCCGACCTCCCGCTCACTGATTTAGAAGATCTGCTTTTCCAATTCCCAACACTTTTTTCATTGGTGTGAGATGTCAGTGTCCACCACCCTCTTTGGGGCTCACATCGATTTGTGCGAGAGGCAAATTAATCCGCAAGTTTTTGTACAATTATAAACTAGCTCTTGTAAACAGCGGAGACCTGTGTTTCCTTTGGACTCCTTTAATATCTTGTCACTCCGTAATGTAGCAGATTGTTCACTACGGTTAGCAGCTTCCTTAAAAAGGATTGTCGTCTCTGATTTACATACTATTGACCACTTTTCCTGTCTTATAAGTCTCAACACAGGATATATATTCCACACGCTAGCCCAGATGGCCCTTAATCAAACCAAAAAGAGCCTGTATTCCCAGTTGGCCGTGTTTAATTACAATGAGTACGAGTCTGTCATTTAGTCGAAAATCTCACACAGAAGACTCTGTCTGCCGACTGTCCATCCTTTGACGATATCCGGTCCCTTGGTGGACGGATGAATGCCAAAGTGCCATTCTTGCTTCAGGCATGTTGTTTAAGGTTTTCAGCATCATCCTACACTGGATCCAATACAAGAAAATCTTTGTTAAGTCTAGACATGACATTAAGCATAGCAAAAGGGCATCATGGTGTGAGTTTGTAGCTTAATTTAATCGACATACACCTTCCTCTGTCGTATAGAATAAGTTAAAACGTGTGGCCGGAAAATCGACCCACATGTGAATCGCTGGTCTTAAAACAACTGCAGGAGCTGCTGTTGATACATTTGACGTGGCTAACACATATGACCGTGCCTTTGATCAAGTGTCTAGCTCAGATAACTATTCGCCCTGATCATTCCAGTTACGTCTCAGGTGGTATCTCAAAGTTTCTCGTTTAGCTCTAGAAACATTGAGGATCACAATTGCCTTTAATTGCCTTTTCACTATGCCCGGGTTTGAAAATCCTCTTTCATCTTCACGACTATTAGCACCAGGATCGGATGGTATCCTCGTGCAGGTGTTGCAACAGCTCTATTCTGAAAGTAAACCTTTCGTGCTATAATCGTGTTTGAGTTGAAGTCACTTTCCCAGAAAAGTGGCGACAAGCCACCGTCATACCCATTAAGAAAGCTGCAAAGGACCGTCATATTCCATCCAGCTACCTTCCTATTTCCCTCGCCAGTTTCGTTTGCAAGGTGATGAAACGCATGATCAATGAACGTTGGCTGGAATCTCACAACCTATTGACCAACACCCAGTGTGGTTTTTGAAGACGCCGTTCAGCAATGGACCGCCTTGTGCCATTATCGACACAGATCATGAACGGATTCATGAAGAACTGTGATACTGTTGCGATATTTTTTTCCATAAGGAGGCGTATGATACGTGTTGGCGAGCGGAGATACTATGTTCCCTACATACCTGGAACGTACGTAGATGCTTACCACTGTTTATTGTAGAATTTATGAACGACTGTATCTTCTGAGAAAGGGTCGACTCGATTTCTTCGAAACCTGTTTCTTCAGCAGGAGTGCCTCAAGGATCGGTATTAAGTATTATAATATTTGCTATAGTAATTAATTTTATCTCGAAATGTGTTCCTCCAGAGATATCGTCATGTTTATTCGTAGACGAATTTGTCGTCTATTGTACATCACACGTGCGCCGTTTTTGGAACGCCGTATGCAGCAATATTTAGACAATCTTCAAGAACGGAGTTCTAGAAGCGGCTTTCGTTTCTCAACTGAGAAGTCAGTGTACGTTAATTTCTGGCGACGTAGGACCTTTGCTCCAATTTTGTGCAGTTTTACTCCCGTTCGCAGATTCGAGAGGATTCCTGGGGTTGAAGTTTAAATGCAAACGTAGCTGGTTATCTCATATACCGCAGATGAAAGCGCGCGGTGTCCGCTCTCTGAATATCTTGCGGGTATTTAATGCCAAATCTTAGGGAGCGGAACGCACAGTTTTACTGCGACTGTATCACGCACTGGTTCGATCAGAGTTGGACTATGGGTGCATCGTTTATTCCTCAGAAAGACCATCTTAGCTGAGAATAGACACAGTTCGTAATTGGTGCATTCGAGCGGCTATCGGTGCTTTTCCAACTATCCCAGTTATAAGTCTTTACGCCAAATCAGCGGAACTACCTCTGCAATATCGTAAATTAGGAAATTACGGCTGTGGGCTTAAATATGTCCCTATACATCAACGTTCCCTGTTTTTCAAGACTGCATTGGACGAACGCGATAGGGACAGCTCCATTAATCCAAGGTCTGCAGGTGTTCGTTTCCGGGAGCTTTTTAGAAAGCATGATATTGAAATGCCAAACATGCTTTTAAGGGGCAGAGTGTGTACCCTTCTTGGTTACGAGCGACATCTCACTTGAATCTTGGGATGACGACATCGCAAATGTCTACGTTTAGTATCCGCATTTCCTTTTTAGAATTTTTGTCAGCTTACAATGGCCGATACCGATGGTTTAAGTGCTCAGGATGTTAGATGTGCTCACGTTTATTGAACCAAAACCCATACATTTGGTTTTCGAGATAGTATCTCCATTTATAGTGAGGGCTGTATACCATATAACGAGCCATTTTGTGTGTGTGCCGTCGAAAATTGGGTGACTGATTTTGAGTTATTCGCTTAATGCACTTCAGAATCTTCGTGAGCTGTACAAGTACCATATATTTATTGTTCAGCGATTCCAGGATGCCCACCATGTTTTATACATTGCTGGCATAATGTGGAGTGTGCTTGGATACCTGGCAATGTTGGCTTTCCGGGGAGTGGTTGCTAAGGAAGCGATCACAGAACCCACTGTTACAATATCTCGTGTAACATCGGAAGACTTTAGACTTGTGCGGAGAGCGGTGCTATTGAGCTGGCGCGAGGAGTGGTTAGCTCCGAGCGGAAATAAGATTAGGGTAGTGAGGACATTCGGGTAAATTTGTTAATTTCCTTTCGTGTATCTCGTCCTGAGGTGTTTTTGACTCGGTTGCGAATTGGCCACTGCAATTTTCCTCACGGTTAACGTTTTAAATCGGACCGTGCCACTGTGTCCGCTGTGTAGTGAAAATCTCTCATCCGTCATGTGTTGCTAGGGTGTGTTCCTCTAGCACATCTTCTGGACTCTCTGCAAGTGCTGGCCAGGCTTGCAGAGGTCTCAGCGGACCATACTAAACGGTTGAAAGCGTTTTTTGGTTTGTGTCAAAGGTATTTTTTAAATGCAAATTTAGTCATGTCAATATCAGGTGTTTCGTACTTTTCGGTGTAGTTTTATAGATTTATATTTATTTCTGACCTTTGCTATGATTTACATATTGATCCTTATCTCTGACTTTGCTGTGATGTTTATATACATCTTTATCTCTGGCCTTTATCTAGGGCATTTGCTATAATTTGTTTCACACGGATGTTAATGACCTAGTAGGTGATCAGCCTTAAACATAAATCATCACCTTGTATGTCTATATTCAGATGTTATTGAAGGATCTGGAATGGGTGTTCATCCACACAATAATTAGGTTAAAATAATTTTAACTACTACAGAGAAAGTTAAGGAACATATTAGCGCTGCTTTTACATATAACAATTTGCACGTTTTCTAAAATCCAAGCATACTCAAATCATATAAAAATTAAATGCCGAACTAATATTTTACGATTTTACCGGCTGGCGTTATGATTTCATATTATTACCTCACACGACAATAAATGAAAAGACCCAGCAGAGGTGTTGGGTTAACGGCAGTCGTATAGGAAGCAAAGCTACTAAGGTTTGTTCTTAGCTTGTACTTGAAGGTCACTGTATGCTTACAGAAGAAACAGCTGAAAAGACATTCAGATTTCTCAAAATGATCTCTCGCTAGAACTGCAGTTTCAGTGCCTGTTGAAACTTCTCTTCCATCGGCACTAGTTAGCAACAACAACGGGCCAATGTCACTACCACCATTAGCCTTAAATACCTTGTTCAACAATGCTCCAGTGTTCGTTAATACACCAGCCCCTATTAACTTATCCCTGCGAGAGTTGAACGGTCTATGGCTGGCCAACTAAATGCTACGTGCGTGCGGTAGAATTCCAGAAAAGCATGCAGGGACAAATTTAACAAAAGAAAGATTATACACTAGAGAAACTTGCATTAAATCTCGATAACATGCTGCCTTTGCAATTATGAATATCTTATGCTTATAAGAGTAGTACTCAAACGTAAAAGTTCCTGTTGTATAATTTAAAATAGCGCTTGATTTAACTCCAATAATTTTACTGATTTTATGATTGATATATCACGAAATCATTAATTACTAGGATTCAATTAGGTGCAATTTTAAATCTAACTGTACATATTTTAAATTCCGAAAGAATAAATAAATATTGTGACAGCGGGTATGGGCCAAGGCTATTGGTATGTCAACACCGAGCGGTCGGTGTAAACAACGATAACTGCACTCGCCAACGTAAACATCGGGTGCACTATCGGGAATAGTTAGAACTTTCTGAAAGCTTTATCTCTCCCTCCTCCAGAAAGTGTGTCGAAATAATTCTAGAACGTTCTAGAACCTTGTGTAAACTTTCCATTGACTATATAAGCGAACGTTCTAGCTCATTTCAGTCAGAATTGAGTTGAGTCAGTAAGTGAGCGAGCGAGTTAGCAACTGCGTTTCTGGTGCGACATCAAGGGCTATTCTCCGAGCGAGTGGTGACGGCCGTTGTGACTGTAGTGAGAATATTTACACGAGATATGGTGCCTGTTTGAGAGCAGAAGGTCAACATTTCCAGCATCTATTATAAGGTAAGGATTTTAGTCTGCCTCTGCCGGCGTAATTTCCTCGACGACTGCCGGCTGTATCGCGCAGTAGAGAGATGCCGCGAGTGAGTTCGAATATAATTTAACTACCCTATATAATGTCCCGTCAATCGCCTCCATTTCGGCGACAAGCTACCAGCATAAGATGCACAACTCATATTATTTTTGCAACATTTCAACTGCATTAGCATTAAAGTCTCCGTGTATATTGTCGTTTCCTTGCAAAATGGTCCCAGCAAGATGGTGCCATAGCACATACCGCTGGAACTTCGACACCTGTGTACCGAGGCTTTGGAAATCAAGTCAATTCGAAAACGGATACATTTTTTGGTTTTCAACATTGTCTGTGATTACCTTCTCTTGAAAGTACTTGAAGAGCAAGGTTTATTTATATGGTTCGCAATCTCTTCCACAGCTTAAACAGTTTTAACACAGAACTTAATGCTATTCAGTTAAATTTCTTCAAAACTCCTTTGACGATATGTATCGCAGCTGACGAATTATTGCCATAGAAATGTACGACATAATTTTCAAGAAATGAAATGTGTTCTTAGATTGAATAAAATGGCACATTAATACTAATAATAACATACACTGATTAAATTTACATCCTATAAGTGTTTTCCACAGAGTTGTAAATATTTGGTTTCGCAATAATCAGCCTGTATTTCTAAAGGTGGAACAAAAGATTATAGGGCATCCCGGCATTTAGTGACGTTGCCTGATAATAAATATATTTCCCTTCTGGTACATCCTTTTTTACTTTCTCTGCCGCTTAGCTATAATAGGCAGAGCAAGCAGTATGTGTCTCTGTGTGTGATAGCATATACTTGAAAGTCGAAAACGTTTGATCAATATCAGGAATTCTCATGCAATTTTTCTATTCCAAATTACCCTTTACATGCACAGATATTTTCGTTAGTTTTCATTTTATTTAAGTGTCTAAAATAACTGATTTTATAATAATAAATAGGTTTCATATAAACCTTTAAAGAATGAAAATGTATATCTTGAATGTACTGCAATAGCTTGTGAAGTCTTATACACTGTAATTGAATTTTGTATAGCTTTGTATAACTAGGAAGCTACATGAACTTAGTAATTCTTCACAAAAAGTGTAGAACTTGTTAAAATTCACAATAGTTTTGTACTGTTTTCCGATCTTAAAATATTCCATGCTGCGTATTTACCTTTATCCAAGTGCATGTCTGATAGAATCTTTCAAAGTTTGCGGTTCTTTTTGTTTCTTTCCCTTCGCAACAGTTCACTGCTAGACTACTCCTTCTTATTTCAGATATTGACATTTGAATGTTCTTTATGCATGTTGTATCTAATAAAACATTTATGGCTAAATTTAAGATCATTTCTAAGCAAAAATGTATCGCGAAAACCGTAATTTGAATAGAAGTACTACGTTACATACAAATAATACGAGGCTAAGACAAGCTTGTAAGTTAAGCCCAAAGCTTGTGTATAGATGATTTATTGCAAAACATAATGAAGAACCCCCCAGGGGCCTACGGTAGGTCGGGATTGACTCTCCCGAGGACCCGAGCCATACTTCGATTGGGTTCCTCTAAGAGGTGAGAGGACTTATGCCGAACGCCCAATCAGTGTGGTTCACAAGTGTGTTTAACCAATGTCTAGTTACCTCACTGAACACAGTATGACGGATACCGCTGCGCGGGACGCAGGAGAGGAGTCGCAAGGGGTGACTGGGTAATGCGTAGGTCCCAGCCCCTGAGTATCATGTAGGACAGTGTTCGTATCCGCTGATAAAGTTCAGTCCCGGGAGGGGTCATACTACATGAACTGTTACACTCCTTAAGGCAATTGGGTCCCTGTATCTATGTATTGGAAGGTGAGACCCTGAGATGAGCAAGGTCCAGGCCAGGATTCTCACCTAAACTCGGGAGTATTCCAGCAATCAGGCAAACTGTCGGAAACATTTATAAAGGTGGAGGATGTCATCGCTATGGATAATAAAACTTCTAAAAAAACTTGAAAGCTTGTGGAAAAGAAGTAGTTGAGTGTAGTGGTCCTCGCTACTTAGTTATAAATAGAATACAGGAAGGAAGAAAGTTTACATCGGTTTACCCTTTTGTAGTTCAAATGGGTCGCGATAAAATTGCTGGTCCTGTCAAATCAGGCATAAGTGTCTCAATGGCACGCTCCTGGTTTAGACAAATTCAGCATCCCAAGCACGGACTATCTTAAAATCAAATATGTTTGCCAGCTATCCGATCCATGTCGGAATGCACAAATACCTTGAATTCCTGGCCCGGAGTTGTAAACACCCATGCATTGGACGGTATGTCCAATGAGGAGATTCAAGAGAATCTGGAAGAACAAGGCATGATATGCGTATATCGGGTTCAGCGGAAAGAAATAGGTGAATTTGTGCCTACCCGTACCCTGTTCCTTACCTTTGATCGGGTAGATCTCCGTCAAAGGATTAGGGCAGGGTATGAAGCCATTGAGGTTAGGCTATATGTACAGAATTTGCAGAGATGCTATACGTGTCAGTGCTTTGGACACACTAGTGAATTTTGTAACGGCAAATCTACGTGCGTTAACTGTGGAGACATATCTCACAATGGAGCATGCACAGCTGCCCCAACTGACGTTAACTGCAACGGTAAACTTCCATCAAGTTCCCGAGAATCCCCCTTTTGCAGCGATCCAGGAGATCCGGGGTAGGGATACGGTGTCCATCTCGGAAACCCGGAAACTTCTGCGTGTCCGCCAACCTTCTGTACCGAAGTCCGGTACCTATAGCTCAGTTGCAGCTAAACCAGAACCGTGTCGGGAAATCGCAACTCAGATCAGCGATATGAACGGGGCCACTATTTCCGAAAAGATTATCGTAGATAGAACGCAGCCAAAGCGTTCAAAATCAACACCCACGGCTGCAGCAACTTCTACCAAGCCCATACTGGAGAGATCACACCAGTAAAAGCACCAGCAACACCGTCGACCGCAAATAATAAGACTGGTGAGCCTGTAGTATATAATGCATCACCAGTAAAATTCGGGACCAGTTATGTGAGAACTGACTTCCTAAAGGAAAGCGATAAGCCCGCACCCAGAACACCTAAGGGGAAGAAAAGTCAACGAGCATCTCTTTGGAGATCCTCATTTGAGGAATGTTCTGGATAGTGGACTCTTAGTATTGACAACTTATCCTATTATGGATACTATGGTTATCCTACAACGGGACATACTTGGAATTATAACACATCGACAAGAGGTTGAACTTTTATTCAACAACAATAATTCTTTGGTCGCATGTTTGCAAGAGACTAAGCTCCGTCCTCAGGATAGCTTACAAATCAGGCGGCATACCCCACTACGGTGTGATCTTACACCCAAAGAGGGTACTCCTGCGCACGGGGGCACTATTATGCTCATCAGAGATGATATATTTGTAGCATCTGTATCCATGCAGTCTGACGTCCAGTCAATGACTGTAAAGATTAAACTGTCATCCATCCGATTTACCATTTGTAACATTTATCTGCCACCATCCGATAACCTCTCGCTCACTGATTTAGAATATCTAGTTTCCCAGTTACCAACGCCTTTTCTGTTATGCCCATCACCTCTTTGTGACTCACCTCGGGCTTGTGAGAGAGGTAAACTAATTGCCAATTTTGGGACAATAATAATTTAGCTCTTCAAAACACCGGAAACCCTCATTTCTCTCAGACTCCTACAACGCTTTTTCACACCTTGATATTGCGGTTTGTTCAACACAGTTAGCAGATTCCTTGTAATGGAATGTCATCTCTGATTTACACTCTAGTGACCACTTTCCATGTCTTATTAGTCTCTTAACACAGATATATGTTCCACAAGCCTACCTAAATGACGCTTAGATCAAGTCAACTGGAATCTTTGCTCCCAGTTGGCTGTGTTCAATTACAATTAGCACGAGTGTGTAGATGTTTTGGTCCAACATCTCACAGAGAAGATTCGTTCTGCTGCTAAGCAAGCTATTCCACGGTTGACTGCCAACCCTCGTCGATTTCCAGTCCCTTCGTGGACGGAAGATTGCCGAAACGCCATTCGTGCTCGCAGGCGTACTCTTAAGGGTTTCCAACGTCGCCTTACACTGGATAACCTGATTTAATACAAGAAAATGCGTGACAAGTGTAGGCATATTATAAAGGATAGCAAAAAGACATCATGGAGAAAGTTTGTAGCTTCATTTAATCAACATACACCTTCCTCTGTCGTTTTGGATAAGTTAAGGCCTGTGGCCGGAAAATCAACCCACATGCCAATTGTCAGTCTTAAAACAACTGAAGGAGCTGTTGTTGATACATATGACGTGTCTAGCACATTTGGCCGTGCTTACGCTCAAGTGTCTAGCTCAGACAACTATCCGCCAGAATTCCTTCCTGTTAAGACTCAGGTAGAATCTCAAGGTTTCTTTTTTCGTTCAGGATATCTTGAAGAATACAATCGCCACTTCAACATGGCGGAGCTAGAACTCGCTCTTTCATCTTCGCGACTATCAGCACCAGGACCTGTTTGCATCCACGTACAAATGTTGTAACAGCTCTCTCCTGAAGGTAAGGCTTTCCTACTCGAGCTCTATAATCGTGTTTGGGTTGATGCCACTTTTCCAAAAAAAAAAAGTGGCGGGAAGCCACTGGCATACCCATTTTGAAAGCTGGGAAAGACTGTCATCTCCCATCCAACTACCGTCCTATTTCTCTCAACAGTTACGTTTGTTATTAGTCTTTACGCCGAATCTGGAGAACCTCCTCTGCGTTATGGGTGTGAAATCCTCTAGGGATGTTAAGGCTGTGCGCTTAAATTTATGCCTCAACATCCAACGTTCGCTTCTTTTTCTCACACTGCGCTGGTTGAACGTTATAGAAATAGCTCCATTAATCCAAGGCCTGCAGATGTTCGTTTCCGCGAGCTTCTAAGAAATACCTAGCATGTTTGCTAAGGGGAAGAGTGGTTCCCCCTTTGGTTATGTGCGACAATCTTGCGTAGATATTGGGATAACGGTAGACAGGAAGTCAACGATGCCTACTTTTAGTAACCGCTCCTGTTTTTTTAGAATTTTTGTCCGGTTACAGTGACCGAATTTTGATCTACACCGATGGATCTAAGTGCACCAACAGTGTTGGATGTGCTTATGTTCATGGAACTGGACCCTATACATTTGGTTTTCATGATAGCTCATCCATTTATAGTGCAGAGCGTATGCCATGTACCGAGCCTTTTTGTATATTCGCAGTCGAAAATTTGGAGACTGTCTCATTTTGAGTGATTCCCTTAGTGTATTTCAGAGTCTTGGTGAGCTGTAAAACTACCACCGCATTGTTCAGCGAAACCAGGATGCCCTCCATATTTTATACGCTTCTGACGTTAATGTGGAGTGTGCTTGGAGTGTCACGTTAGTTTGCCGGGGAATGAACTTGTGAATTTGGCAGCTAAGGCGGAAACCACAGAGCCCAGTGTTATAATACCTCAAGTAACCTCAGAAGATCTTAGGCTTGTTGTGCGGAGGGTGATTCTCTTGTGGTGGCACGAGGAGTGGTTAGCTCTCCGCGGAAATAAGCTTAGAGTGGTAAAGCACATTTCAATAAACTGTATAACTTCCTCTCGCATATCTCTTCGTGAGGAGGTGGTTTTGGCTCGGTTGCGTATTGGTCACTGCTATTTTACGCACGCTTATCTTTTTAAGAGTGACTCTGCTCCTATTTGTCCGCTTCGTAGCGAAGGTCTTTCGGTCCATCACGTGTTGCTAGAGTGTACTGTTCTAGTACATCTCGGGACTCTCTGCAACTGCTGGACAGTCTTGCAGAGGTCTTAGCAGATGATAAGCAAGCGGTTGATGGGATTTTTAATTATTTTAAATGCTGATTTAGTCATCTAAATAGAAGGTGTTTCATACTGATCGGTTTAGTTTTATATATTTATATTTATGTATGACGTGCTATGTTTTTAGATTGACATTTATCTCGGACTTTTGCTTTGAGTTTTGTTTTATTCAGCTTTATCTCTGGCCTTTGCCATGAAATTTTCTACTGATCTTTATCTCTGGCCTTTGCCATGATCTGTTTAACAAGGACGCTAATGACCTAGCAGTTGAGCGCCCTTAAACAAAACAAAACCAACCAAAAACATAAAGAAGAATAACAATTTCATATCAGTTACAAACAATAGTCTGCTTTCTGGTTTATTATTTGCAGATTAATTTGTAATTGGTTCTATTATAGTAAGTGGTTTAAAAGTAGCTTTACAAGAAACAGATAATTAGTGTTCAGAATGGAGTTTAAGTGTGAACCAAGACAAGACGTAAATTTTAATACGTAAGAAAGGGGGAAAGTTAAGCAAACATAAAAAATTGAAGAAATGTACCAAAGAGTATAGGTTCAAGTACATGTACATGATAGGAAACAAAATGGATGGAGGGGCAAGGTGGGATAAAAAGAAATGACGTTTGCAAAAGGGAAAGCAGCTATGTCAATTATAACAGGGTGTTTATTTAAAATGCTACAACTGGAAGTTAAATGGTTAGAAATAATATACAGTGCTTTTCCTTAACACTGTGGCTACAGTACGACGGCTCGCGCGCCGGCCGCTGCACATTGGACTCCCACTGATACTGCTACGATATCCCTACAACTGCCTCACTTTCTCATAGTTACAATTACAATGATAATAAGCACATACTTTACCATTAGATGTTGGAAAAGTTGTCCTTCTCTATCCGCATATTTCTGCTGCATTTCCAGGAAATTCTCGTTCACACCGGAGAGTTCAGTATACGAAATTAAGTGAATTTTTCGCCTGACGCTGTTTAGTCACCCAATGTATGAGATTTGTTGTGTAAACCTTATTTTCAATACGGTCATAAGAGGCGGGTGAATTTCTGTAATTGGATTGTATGAAATGAAGAATAATTGACCCACGAATAATATTCCTTTCTGACGAAACATAGTTCCATCTATATGGCCATGTTTCGTCGTAAAATAACAGATATGGAGTACAGAGAAACCCGATTGTACACACAAGATTCCCTTGCATGACCGAAAATTTGTGAGCAGTAAATGCATAGGACCTATATTTTTACTTTCTCTACTACGTATAGTAAGTAGGGGAAGAATTGTATTCCACCCAAAAATGCGATACCGAGATTTCACCGGAAATACATGTTTTGAGACCCCCTGAATAAAAAAAAAGCATTTTTGGAAACATGTCCGTGTGTGCGTCTGTGTGTCTGTGAACAGCATAACTCAGAAACGAACAGTCGGATAAACACCAAACTTGGAATTTAGGTTCAGTATCTTGCAGAGATGCGACACAAAGGTTACAAGAATATCCCCCACCCCAAATTACCCTTTACATGGAACATTTTTCGAAATTTTTAATTTTCTCAAAAATGGCTCTAACGAGTTTGATTAAAATATCATATGTTTAAGATATTTTCATAACAAATTAAATGTATATCTCGAATTTTCTGGGAATGTCTACAAAAGTATTCTTCATTGTGAACGACTTTTGCGTAACTGGCAAACCATAAGAGATAGACAAAATTTTACCACACAAAAAATGTAGATCGCATTAAAATACACAATTTATGTCATATTCATTTTTTTGTTGAGTGAACCATTTTCGAGATATTGCTTGTTATTCCCTTAAATTTTCAATACTTATACTTTTTCTCAAATTCGTTATTCATTTTTTTATGTCCTAGAAATGCAAAGAGAATGGAATGCGCCACATAGCAACCAGCGCTTAAAAGATTTGACTATCGCTTAAAACCTACCATATTCCCCTTGCATCTACAAGGAAATCAGCAAGTAGATTATCATCTCGATTAACATGAAGCATATGGAGAATAAGCGTTTTTAAAAATAGTTTGTACAAGAGTAGAGAAAGTCATGTGAGTGTAACACATAAGATGTTTTGAACAAGCATAAATGCAGGGAGGTATAGGAATAACTTACACTATTTTTTGAACTATTGACTCGACGTTGAATTGTCAGTCTGGATTTTTCCATTAATGCTTTGCTACCGCGCATACAGCTGATTAGTCATTACGTGTAATTTAGAAAAAAATTTCAATATCGGGTAATTAGTAAAGAGTTATGACCTTCACGATCCCCCGATTTGACTGTATGTGACTTTTATCTATGAGGGAGCTTGAACAATAAGATGTGCGCAACAAACCCCATATATAGGAAGAACTAAAAGAAAGCATGAGGCGAGAAATTCACCTAATTTCGAATATTGAACTCTTCAGTGTGAAAGCAAATGTTCTGAAAAGATGCCAGAAATATGCGGATGGAGAAAGACAAAAATTTTCACCATCTCTTGTGATAAGATATGTGCTTATTATCATTGTAAAGTACATATAAGTGTGAGAGAGTAGGGCAGTTGCGACATATGTTTCGGCGGGAGTCCAAGCTTCAGCGGCCGGCGCGCGAGCCGCCGTGCTGTAGCCACAGTGTGAAGGAAAATCACTGTATAATACAAAGTTATATAGTCTAGAAACTTGGGTGGTTGAAAACTCTGGGAACTTGAAGATGCACCGCACGGATCATTCTGTGAAGTTCTTAGCCTACCGATTGCAGCAGTGAAAGAGATTGCTCAAATAGAAATGGTGCGAGTAACAAGAAAAGGTTTGATTATGCAGAATGTTTTAAAATATTTACACAGGGTCCTAAACTTGATGAAGAGGAGTGTTTATTAAAACAATGTTTAATATATAGAGAATCGTTCTTAACCAAGAGGTGGCTAAGCAGTTTAGGAAATAATTTGGAGAAAAACTGCTTAGGGAATGTTTGCAGGAAAAGAGAAACAAATATTAAGAGGTTTTGGAAAGCGGCAAGGTGTTTTAAGGATATAGAGACACAAAAATTATTAAGTAATTTAAAAGAGAAGAGATCACTGGCATTTTATGTTAGGTTGAAATTTGATTGGGAAAGAGAGAGTTATATTAATAAAGTAAATAAGGAGGAAAGAGAGGATATAGCAAGAACACAAGTGTGGAAGTTGAAAGGTCACAGAAATGGTTTTACTCAGGGTGAATGTCCATTTTGTGGAAGGCAAGAAGACTTAGAACATATTATGTTTGAATGTAATGAAACTGCATGAATTCATTAACCTGAATTAAACTTAACAAATAAAAATGATGGAAGAGATATTTACTAAAGAATGCAACGATATGCACTGAAGAATAAAGTGAGAAGTAAGGTCCTTAAACGAAAGTTTGTAAAAGAATTAGATTCAGCTCTATAACATGTCATAATTCCATAAGAAGGTTACTGCAACAGCCCTGTTGGCTATTTTTCGTGCTGAATGCTATACAAAACGTCTGGATCGATTATAAATTTGCGTCAAAGCCTTGTACAAAATATTCACAAGGAAATACTGACTTCTTCGGTTGCGTAGAAGTATTTGTGAAAACACTATACACTTGCGAATATACATTCACAATTCTGTCAGCAACACCAGAAGCAGAGAGTGAAATACAATCAATTCGAAAGGTGTGCATCGTCCATGACCGAAAAGAAATTTCGCATTGTAAGTTAAATAAAATTCTTAAGCTATCATGTGTTTACATACTCAGTTTGAATGTAGTGCTGAATATATAAAAGGGGAACAAATATATCTTTAAATGCAGTTATTAATTATGCGTTTTGAAAAATCTTGTCTTACAACCTGTTGCAGAAAAAAATGATGTAACTAAAATGGTGAAAGTGGAGCAGAAACCTTTTAATTTACTGTTAAAGTTTTGATGTTCAAGAAACTAAAAGCATACGCAGTTTTTACTTCCCCACCCTTGCTCTGTAGATGTGATATTGTGGGTTATAAGATAGATAAACTTCTGCTGTATGTACATATATGATAGCGGTATAGCATTAGAGGAGATGCAGGGAACACCACTAGCGAGAAGCGAGAAATCGATATAAAATACTGTGTGGGATTCAAGCATTGGGAAGGGAGTATATCGTTCAGTTTTAATGGGATAAGAGTTATTTTATGCAGTTATTCAGAAGGAGTCTGTAGGTGTGGGTGTGTGTGAATGTATGTGAATACCAAACATCATATCTAAGTCCTGAATCTGTCAGAGATGAAATACTAAAATGTTTTACAAATTCTCCTACCTCAAACTACTTTTCAAATGGAAAGGTTTTCTAAGGCGTGTTTGCTTTCAGAAACGGTTGATAAAATGAACAATATGTATTCCTTAGATGTTCATATAAATAATAAATGTACATATTCAATATTTTGTGAATAACCTCTGAAGTTGTCTTCATTCTGGCCAAATTTTGTAAATTTATTAATGATTGGTAAACCATAAGACAGAAAAAGGTTTACAGGCAAATATGTAGAGTTCATTAGAATACACAATTTAACCATTTTTTCTAAGCTTAGCTGTTTTTCTTAGTATCCCGTGTGTATGTGTATATGTTTCAAAGTGCAATGCTATCATCTGGATACATGTTTGTAACTTTGTAATTCTTCTTTTTACTTTTCCATCTCAGAAACTCATTATGCTGGCTTCTGAATTTATTGTTCCATGCTTCTGATATATTACCCAGCCCTTATTGCTGTGTTTGAAATAATTTCTAGGAAAGGTACATTGTTACTTACGTAACGTAGATAGAGCATAACCTTGTACATGAATATTGTATTATACCTGTATATATATATATATATATGTGTGTGTGTGTGAGTGTGTGTATTTGTAATGGGTAGACAAAGTCATATGTATATACCAGATCAGAGCTTTAACTTCATATCCTTCATGCCATTACTTAAATTCAGTATCTACTAGCGTGTGTTTCAAAATATTGAAGGATATTATGAAATAGTTTTGTTGAGTAATTCCATTTTTACTTTCTCTACTACGTATAGTAAGTAGGGGAAGTATTGTATTCCACCCAAAAATTCGATACCGAGATTTCACCGGAAATATATGTTTTGAGACCCCCTGAATCCAAAAAAAGTATTTTTGGAAACATGTCCGTGTGTGTGTGTGTGTGTCTGTGTGTCTGTATGTGTGTCTGTGTCTGTGAACAGCATAACTCAGAAACGAATATTCGGATAAACACCAAACTTGGTATTTAGGTTCAGTATCTTCCAGAAATGCGACACGAAGGTTTTCAAGAAAATCCCCCCACCCCAGACTACCCTTTACATGGAAGATTTTTTGAAAAGTTTAATTTTCTCAAAAATGGCTCCAACGATTTTGATTAAAATATCATATGTTTAAGATATTCTCATGAAAAATGAAATGTATATCTCAAATTTTCTGAGAATGTCTACAAAAGTATTCTTCATTGTGAACGACTTTTGCATAATTGGTAAACCATAAGAGATAGACAAATTTTTACTACACAAAAAATGTAGATCGCGTTAACATACACGATTTATGTCATATACATTTCTTTTGTTGAGTGAACCGTTTTCGAGATATTGCTTGTTAATCCCTTAAATTTTCCAATACTTATACTTTTTCTCAAATTCGTTATTCATTTTTTTATGTCCTGGACATGCAAAGAGATTGGAATGGGCCACATAGCAACCAGCACTTAAAAATTTGACTATCGCTTAAAAACCTACCATATTCCGCTTGCATCTACAAGAAAATTAGCAATAAGATTGACATCTCAATATCTCGATTAACACGAAGCATATGGAGAATAAGCGTTTGTAAAAATAGTTTGTACAAGAGTAGAGAAAGTCATGTTGAGTGTAACACATCAGATTTTTTATTTTATTTTCTGGTAAGCAAAATTTTTCAAATTATTTTTCTGCTGCATGGAGTTATTTTGTAATACAAAATAATCTCTTTGGCTTGAAGAAGATGCACAAAAACTGTCATGGTTGTACTTAATACTTGTTGAATCTGGAACTTTTCTTAGAATTCATGTTGTTAAAAGAATCATGTATGAAAAAAAGAACAAAAAACAAAACCCTGAAGTTTTAATAAGATCTCAATGTACTGATAAGTCGTATTAAAAGTGGCGCATTATGAGGTGTTTCAGTCGTAAATGGTGTGTATCTTGCTCCTAAAAGCCAAGAAACTATTTCAGTCCCAAAACAGTCTGAATTTCTTTATAGTTATAGACGTTATAGCATACCTCTCCTTTAAGCAACAGAAATTCTTCCGAGCGAATTTGTTAAATGCTTCATAGAAGTTCCTCAAATACTAGACCTCCTGCGGGTGGCCTTTAACAAATTATTTAACAAAGAGAAGTATTTCGAAACTTGGACAACAGCAATTATTCAGCCAAATACTCAAGGGCAAGGGTGCTACTCAGCAACCAGAAAATTATAGATGAATTTCACTGTTATCTATACTGGGTAAGGTATATTGCAAACTTATCTATGACCGGTTAAGGGGTTGGGTCAAAGAGTTCCATATAATTTCTAAATTTCAGGCGGGTTTCAGGGAAGGGTTCTCTACTATAGACAAAATTTTCGTATTAAAAACACAAATTGATTCAAATATAAAAAAACATGGGGAAGGTTTATTGTGCTTTTATTGACTTCAAAATGACTTTTGATAGCGTGCAGAGGAATGCCCTTTGGGCGAAACTTCACCACAAAGGACTCTCTGGTAAAATGATGGAAGCTCTGATACAAATTTCCCAACAGTGTGAATTTCGGCATCAAAATAAACCAAAATACAAAAACTGAATCTAAATCGGCCAGTAGAGGAGTTCGTCAAGGATGTATTTTATCGCCCCTGTTGTTCAATTTATTCATAGACGACATAGCAGACGTGCTAATAGCAGAGGAAATGAATGGCCCAAAAGTAGGCGGTGTCTGCATTCCTGTACTTTTATACGCGGATGACATAACAATTTTGTCAGTGACAATAGAAGGCTAACAGAAAGGTATTAATAGGTTGGAATAATATTGTAAACAATGGGTTTAGTGATAAACATTAATGAAACGAAAAGAATGGCTTTAAAAATGGCTATGTGTATGGCAGAGATGAAAAATGGCATTTTAAGGAGCTAGAACTACGAAATGTTAAAAATTTCTCCTATTTAGGAGTAATGTTTAACATGAGAGGAAAATGGAATAAGCATCTATCAGTAACCAACTATAAAACACGAGAGCATTAAGCGAATTATTACGTATCCTCTCGCGGATACCGGATGCACCTGTAGATACATTAGAAAAGATGTATAACTCTATGATAAGGCCGATTTTGTTATACGGAAGTGAAATCTGGGGATGGGAAAGAGAAGAGCATGTAAATAAAACACAGGTAGCATTTTGGAAAAGAGTTCTTGGAATTTCACAAGGTACGTCAAATTCAGGGGTATTGAGGAAGTTGGGATCTTATGAAGACACAATACACTGTAAAATAAGAGCAGTGAAGTACTGGCTGAGGCTGATGCAGGGAGATAACTCCACACTATGATCTAAATGTTATAAATTACCAGTGAGAAAGCCCGTTTCCGAAGTTTTGAGCAGCTAATTTGGAAAGGGGGTTTGAGGAGAATAGGAAGGGTTCAGATGGCATAGAGCTGAAACAAACGACAAGAACATATGGAAAGGTGTCAAAAGAGGACATCTCAAAAGAGACATCAACCAACAGGAAAGAGAATCGGATTGTAAAATTAAACCTTCTCTAAGTCTAGCAAATGAAATACAATTGAATTGGGGTAAAGGGGCATATATATTTAACTTAGGAAGAAAGGAAAGATCCGGAATACCACGGTTTCGACTGGGGGGCTGAAGGGTACAGAAAATTACTGACGATTCTGGCAGGAGAATCTGCCCATTCTGCGATTTGGATGAGGACTGGGTACATATTTTGGCAGAATGCGCTCAGTTGGAGAACCAGCGAACAATTAAACACAAAGAAAAATTCTTAAGTCCATCAACAAATAGATGGGCATGTTGGAATCTACTGGCTGATCAGAGGAACTGGCAAAACATGGGAATTTCTTGGCTAAAGTGCGCGAAACTAGGTCAAATTTGTTCAGTTAGTCAAGGTAATTTATCTGTATTTTCATTTTTCTTATTTCTTTTTCCTTGTTTTTTGTTTTGTTTCTTTTTCTGTTGTTTGTTTGTCAGCATACTTTGTATCTTAAATATTAATGTACGGTCTATAACCCATGCTCTAAATATTGTATAACAACTTCAATAATTTAAAACTGATGTTCACTTGGGAAAGAGAAGAGCATGTAAATAAAACACAGGTAGTCTATTAAAACGATATTTAGCTAAGCGGTGTCTAAAGCTTAAACCCGTTGTCATTTCTGGAATCCACCGATAGTTACTCTGAATATAATGAACTTTGCTTGGGAATATTAATACGGCGTTCCTACAAAGTACACAAAAGAAAGGTCATAAGAGCAACTGAAGGAAAAGAGCAATAGGGAAACAAGAGAAAGAACACCGGAGCGCTGAAGAACAAACGAAGTTTCATTAGTGTTGCACGAACAGACGAGTAACCTTTTGAATTATTCTGCTCTTTTACATACACTAAGTATGTATGCAAATGCAAAGAAAGCGGAGTGTCGGCAGAGAGCTCTGTCAGAAATGTGTACCTCGATGGCCGTTGTAAACAGTGATTTCAATGCAAATATGTGGAGAGTCGCCTGGTAAACAAATATTTAGAAAACCAATATCAACAACAGAGACACCATATAATGGAGTTGGCCTTTGTAACCGATAGCCCTTGTTAGTGAACGTGGAAATAAAGCCACAGCACTAAAACCTAACATTCAGATTCCATTAGGTAAACCCTAGTTGAGTACAAATCGCAGCTAATTGAGAAGAATGCATGTTTGCAATATAAAATAGTAATTAATCGTACGGTTGATAATTTACTAGCCCCGAGCTGTACTCCCTGCCAGCACAAAGTGGTATTCTGTTATCTGAGGTTTCCAGGGAGATGTTCGTTATAGAAACACAACAGCTGTAGGTACCGTCGGAAAGACCTGTCACCGAGCGAGGTGGTACCTCGGTAACGCGTACGATTCGCATTTGGGAGATCCCGGTATCGATTCTCGGTGACTGCCCCACTCTGACCCAAGGTTTTTCTCGGGGGTTTTCCCGGGTCGAGAGACGAATGATTGAATGGTTTCTTTCAGTCCCCGAAGTTCCTGTCCCTCTTATTTCGTTCCATTCATCATTTCATACATCCTTCACCCAGTGAGATCAGTTTCAGGGTTAGAAGTGTCGGCGATGGTGTCCATTGCGGCATGGTAGGGAAAAGGATGCTCTCTGTGGAGCTTTCTCCGTCTCTCGGCTTTCGGCTGGTTGCCGGGGTATACAGACCCTCTGTGTGAGGCAGGGGATTCCGGTCTGCCTATCCGACTGAGAGGGCGTCTCAATCTGCAAACTGTAGGGCCGCGTCATTGCTGTGCCGTCACTCCTGGTTCCGCCACCCGGTGTCTCCTCTCCCCTCCTGGGGACGCCCCCTTGTGAGGCATAGGTGCGAGGGGCATTCAATTTTTTTTTTCAACCGGTCTATCTATTGTTGGACAATGGTTACAAAAACGTAACTAATACGGCTGACAACAATTGACCTTAAGCTATCAAAATTTGCATAAGTGCGAGTTTAAACTTTAATATTCATAGTCGTAGAGTTTGTCGCGTTCAGTCTTGTGTCAATAGCTGGTGAAAAATCATAGGTATTTCTAAAGAGAGCATTAGATACATTTTCACGCGCTACAAGCTAGGTAAAAGAGAGAAGAAAAATCACGAGGACTGTTAGCTGTTTATGGTCATCAAGTGCGTTCATTTGTTACCATTGCAAGATGGATTCGATCATTTGAAGAAGGGCGAGAGACTGAAAGACAACCTTCGTTCTGGCCGGCCTCGGAAGGCTGTGAACGAAAGAACAAATCAAAGAGTGAGGAACTTGGTGGAGAAAAATTGACATATTACTGTTGAAATGCTAAGTATGGAAGTTGGTATCAGTGTTGGCAGCATTGGCTGTATACACCATGAACATTTAAAACTGCGATAAATCTGTGCAAACTGTGTTTCTCTTTCTCTAACCGATGAAGAGAAGAATAGGAGAAAGAAATGTGCAATGACACTGCAGAGCATGTTTCCACCTAATGGCCCTGAACGTTTGACATATGTATGCACTGGTGTTGAAAGTTGCTTTTATTATTATACCACATCAAATAAAGCTCAGAATTGTGTCTGCGTAAATGAAATTGTTCCAAGACCAGTCGTTTTTCGATAAGATTTTCGTTCTCGGAAGCGAATGTTCAACTGTGTTTCAACTATGAAAGACCATTAGTGGTTGCATGCTAGAAGGAATGACAATGGAGAATACTATGGCTCTTATGTTTTTATTCCTTTATTTAAAAGAGCTGAGGCGGTGGCGTCCAAAGACGGGAAGTTCAAGGCTGTTGCTTTTGCATGACAATGCGTCTCCTCAAAGAACAACGGCAAATGTGAGGAAAAGGGAAGTCGCTAAATTCCAATTGCTTGACCACCCACCCTACGGTCCTGATATTGCACCGTGTGACTTCTGGTTGTTCCCTCGAGTGAAATCTTGCATTGCTGGAAAACCTTTTAAACGAGTGCAGGACCTTGCTCAGGCTATAAATTCAGCTCTGTTGACAATACCTCAGTCTGAGTAGCGTAGTGCTTTTGACAAGTGGTTGCACCGTCTACAACTATGTATGGAGAGAGATGGAGACTACCTAAAGGGTTGTAATAAGTTTTTGATTTACATCCTTAGTTTGGACTTTAAGTAGACACTTGCATGAACACGAAAAGGAGAGAAAGAAAGAAGGAAGGAAAAAAGGCATAAAGATTTGCAGTTGAAAAAATGGAAACAGATAACAAATTATATCTCGAAAATGGTTAACGCTATAAAATTTTTTGACAAATTGTGCGCTTTAACAAGATCTACATTATTTCTATTGTAAGAATATTGTCTATATTTTACGGTTTACCAGTTATACAATAGTCATTCAGAATGAAGAGGACATAAGATGTTAATCCCAGAGAATTAAAAATATGCACTTCATTTGTCAAGAAAATAGCTTAAACATATAGTATTTTAACCAAAGTAATTGAACCTTTTTTGATAAAATCAAAGATAACGAAAACTTTTCTATGTAAAGAGTAGTTTGGAGCAAGGGGTCTTTCTTCAAAATCTTCTTGTCGCATTTCTTGGAAGGTGCTGAAGTTCAATTACCAAGTTTCGTATTTAACCGTGTTTTCGTTTTTGAATTCTGCTGTTTAAAGGCACAGTGCGCGCGCTCGCGCACACACACACACACACACACACAGGACCTTTTTCTGAAAATTCTTTAATGAGTTCAGGGGGCTCAAAACATAGGTATTTCCGTTGAAATCTTGTCATCGAATTTTTGGCTGGAGTAAAATACTTTTTTAACTTACTGTAGTACGCAGTGGGGAAAGTAAAAATCGGGTTTGATACAGTCACATGACTTTCCCTAACAATGACAAATTCACATATAGGGTGTTCCTAAATCGCCACTTTGTTAAAATAGGCAACTCAGATGACAATATCAAGGATGGTAAAACATTTCTACTGTTTTGTCACTACAGCACGTGGGACTAGTAGCTTCTGTTTCAGATATTTTGTTTAAAAAGGTTCTGAAGTAGATGGAGGAATAAAATGTTGTAAGAATAATTTGTTGAATCGATAGACAAAGCCATATGAATGTAACACAGATTTTAATTGTATACTTCGTATTCTATTATAGTTTATAATTTCGATACAATCCACTAATACTCCATAATATACTATAGTATTAATAGTAATAAAACTTGTCATCATGAATCATCTGAAGATTACCTTATAGATATCTGCTGTGACCTATATATCTCAGCTGTGCTTTAAGCACGAGTGGTTAGGGCTTAAGACTGCGGATTTCTAACGTAGAGGTTCCGAGCTTGAATCTCGCTCTTATCTGCAGAGTTTTATATCTGTAAAATATTTTATATTTCATACCGTATATGTACTATTAATACATATTGAACTTGTTTTAGTGGAAATTACTTCTTTGTGTCATTACTTGTTACTTTAATACTTGTACCGTGGTAAGCTTTGTAGACAGCAGCCTTCAGTTAAAGGTAGCAGAATTTATCAATATATTAAATACTGTACTTGTACACAAGTATGCACAGAATTACCTCGTGTAACTATTAAAACTTGTAACATGCAACTGCCATAAACGGCACGCCGTACAAAATTACGAGTTATAACTTCAAAAAGTGCAGATGGATTCGGAAGCACCATGTATATCCGTTATGTGTTACACGTTTTATACTACTTATTTAAAAGACAATTCTGTTAACTATACTATGTTACAATATATTAACTACGCATGATTTCAAGATTCCAAATTAAGCAAGAAGTGCTTACAATAGTTACAAACTTAGACGTTACAAGTTTACAATATAGATTTATAACATGTGAAAGCAGTAGTCAAATGGCTGTGCTCCCGGGACGAAAAAAGAAAGAATAAAAGGGGGGAAAAACCAGTGACTACCTCGGTAGTCGAGTATTCGGCGTTCAAATTGTCATAGTCTACGGGCACCACGATAACTTCTAGTTCCCAAGGTCGCGCGGATTCAAACCCGGCGGAGGGCAATGGATTTTTTCGGGAGTAAAAATCCTTAGCATGGCTTCCTTCGGAGGGGAAGTAAAGCCGGTGGTACCGTGTCGTTGACTTACGGCACGTAGAAGAACTTCAAGCCTGAAAAGAGGCCTCTGAGCAAAATTCTCTGTCCTTCACGAACAACTTGGAATGGGACTGTAATAACCATAGTAGTTAAAGAGCGTCCATAAATAAAAAAATCTGATGTGTTACACTCACATGACTTTCTCTACTCTTGTACAATCTATTTTTGCAAACGTTTATTCTCCATATGCTTCATGTTAATCGAGATATCGAGATGTCAATCTTATTGGTAATTTTCTTGTAAATGCAAGGGGAATATGGTAGCTTTTAAGCGATGGTCAAATATTTTAACGCTGGTTGCTATGCGGCGCATTCCATTCTCTTTGCAAGTCCAGGACATAAAAAAATGAATAACGAATTTGAGAAAAAGTATAAGTATTGGAAAATTTAAGGGAATAACAAGCAATATCTCGAAAACGGTTCACTCAACAAAAGAAATGTATACGACATAAGTTGTGTATTTTAACGCGATCTACATTTTTTGTGTAGTAAAATTTTGTCTATCTCTTATGGTTTACCAGTTATGCAAAAGTCGTTCACAATGAAGAATACTTTTGGAGACATTCCCAGAAAATTCGAGATATACATTTCATTTCTCATGACATTATCTTAAACATATGATATTTTAATCAAAATCGTTAGAGCCATTTTTGAGAAAATTAAAATTTTCGAAAAATGTTCCATGTAAAGGGTAGTCTGGGGTGGGGGGATTTTCTTGAAAACCTTCGTGTCGCATCTCTGGAAGATACTGAACCTAAATACCAAGTTTGGTGTTTATCCGACTGTTCGTTTTTGAGTTATGCTGTTCACAGACACACACACACAGACACACAGACACACACACACACACACACACACACAGACACACACACGGACATGTTTCCAAAAATGCTTTTTTTGGATTCAGGAGGTCTCAAAACATGTATTTCCGGTGAAATCTCGGCATCGAATTTTTGGGTGGAATGCAATACTTCCCCTACTTACTATACGTAGTAGAGAAAGTAAAAAAACAAAAAAAAGTCATGTTTAAATTCTCAAACCAGAACGCCAAGTTTCTTTTCATGGTTTGGGAGGGAAAATTTTTCCTTAATTAGAAGTATTCTCTACCCTTCGCAGAGTCTGGAAATGTGAATAAAAGCGTCTTTCCTAACGAAAAAAAATAATAAAACTAAAGTTAAAAGTTTACAGGTAACAAGCTTCATCTCGTTAGTTTGATTGTTTAGATAGAGTGAACCCAATTTAAATAAACGCTGATACGGCATGCCTGAATGGTGATGGAGCAGGTTGTTGTTTTTGGAAATAAATTTTTGTAATCAATTTTAAAACAAAAGTTCCGATTCACTTTAAACACATCATACCATTATTTATATTTGTTAAAGTTGCTTATATTTGGTTCCAAACCAATTAAAAATTAGATGCAAGAAAAGTTCATGAAATGTATCCTTCTTTATGAGAAATAGCTGCAGATTTTAGTGCGAGGGAATGTTTATATAACCGTTGTTTCTTTTTCGTCAACGCCAAAATCCACAACCCTTAGCCCTTTTCGATACGCACTTTAAAAATGCTATATGAAAAAATGCACTCTAGAAAAAACAAAGCATCTCCTTCGTAAGTTACACTTAAGTTCACAAACAATATTCTAACATTTCAGAGAGACGAGAGACGTAATAGAACACAAGTCGTACGTTAGCATGGCATTGCAGTCTAAAAGAGAATTTCATAATGGATACTAATAAATAAACAGCAATTTAAAAATCCTCTGTCACTAATAATATTGTTGAAGATAGATTTCAAGGTTTAATAATTATGTTTGATATATTTGAAAGATATGAGGGGTTTTCTAAGATACTACTTTCTCCTCTTAAACTGAACTTTAAAAACCTATGCTTGGATCTCTCTGGTGCTGCACAGCCATTATATTGTAACAGAATGCCTGTAGGAGTGTGCTCTCCAACTGAATTGGCGGTTTGTGGCCAGTGCAATAGGCTCGTCCTCCAATAGCCTTAATCTCTACTCTTGACGCGACAGACAGACATATCTGTATCATTAAGAATGCCGACGGAGATAGCCGAATCACGCTTCCTCTTTCGTATGGGATAAGTTAGGGCGTGTGGACGGAAAACCTATCAACATTCCATTCGCCGGTCCTAAAATATCTGAAGAGCTATTGTAGATACATTTGGCTGGGCTAACACATTTGGACGTGCTTTTGTTCAAGTGTCTAGCTCAGATAACTATTCGTCCGAGTTCATTCCTATTAAAATTTAGGTGGAATCTCAAGGTTTCTCGTTTCGTTCCGCAAACCCTCATGATTATAAAATCGCCTTTTCACCACGGCGGAGTTAGAACACCCTCTTTCATCTTGGCACTTATTAGTACCAGGACCAGATGATACCCACGCACAAATGTTGCAAAAGCTCTCTCCTGAAAGTAAGGCTTTCCTGCTGGTCTATAATCACGTTTGGGTTGACGCCACTTTTCCAGAAAACTGGACATTTTCAATGCTGGAAAGGACTGTAATCTTCCATCCCGCTACCGTTCTACTTCCCTCCACACATTTTTACAAGGTGATGGAACGCATGATAAAAACCGTTGGTATGTTGGCTGGAAGCTCATACTTACTGACCAACACCCAGTGTCATTTTTGAAGACGCCGTTCAACAATTGACCACCTTGTGTCAATATCGACGCAGATCATGAATGAATTCATAAAGAATTGTCAGAAAGTTTCGATACTTTTTTTACTTTAAGAAGGCGTATGATAGGTGTTGGCTAGCAGGCATACTGTGTTCCCTACACACCTCAAACATACGTGGACGCTTATGACTCGTCATTCAGGAGTTTATGAAGGACCGCGTTTTCCGAGTAAGAGTCGTCACGGTTTTTTCGAACCTTTCTGTTCAAGAGAACGGAGTACCGCAGGGATCGGTACTAAGCCTTACACTGTTTGCCATATCAATTAATTATACCTCAAAATGTGTTCCTCCAGGAGTATTGTCATGCTTATTCGTTGATAACTTTGCCGTTTATTGTACTTCTCAGCGTTTGCCGATTTTTGAACCCCTATGCAGCAATGTTTAGATAAGCTTAAGAATGGAGTTCTAAAAACGGCATTCGTTTCTCAACTGAGAAGTCAATCTGTGTGAACTTCTGGCGCCGTAGGAGACGATTACCTCCCTCGCTTCGATTTGGTCCAGATTTACGACCATTCGCAAATTCGACGAGATTCCCGGAGATGACGTTTGATAAGAAACTTAGCTGGTCATCGCGTATAGCACAGTTGAAAGCGCGATGTGACCGCTCTTTGAATATTTTGCGGGTATTAAATGGAAAATCTTGGGGACCGGATCGGACAGTTTTGCTTCGATTGTATCGCGATTGTCCGATTGTCCGATCAAAATTGACTATAGATGTATAGTTTATTCCTCAACATGACGATCTGTGCTGAGGAGATTAGACGCAGTGCATAATCGGCGCATTCCAATGGCTATTGGTGCTTTTCCCACTAGCCCAGTTATTAGCCTTTACGCCAAATCTGCGCAACCTCCTCTGCGATATCGGCGTGATGTCCTCTTAGGAAATTATAGCATTGCACTTAAATGTATGATAAAACATCCAACGTTCGCTTCTTCTTTTTCCACACTGCGCTGGACGAACGTCATAGGAATAGCTCCATTACTCCAAGGCCTGCAAATGTTCGTTTCCGGCAGCTTCTTAGAAAGCACGGCATTGAAATGCCTAGTATGTTTGCTAAGGGGAAGGCGGTGGTGTTCCCCCACTTGGTTACGTGCGATATCTCACCTACATCTTGGGATGACGGCATACCTGAAGTCCACGATGCCTGTGCTTAGTACCCGCACTTTTTTTAAATGTTTATTTATTTATTTTTTAGAATTTCTCTGTCCGGTTACAGTGATCGAAGGGACCGTTTCATTTCGAGTCTTTCCCTTAGTGCACTTCACAGCCTTCGTAAGCTGTACAACTACCACCCCATTGTTCAGCGAATCCAGGATCCCTTCATCTTTTATACGCTTCTGGTGTTAATGTGGAGTGTGCTTGCATATCTGGTCACTTTGACTTGCCGGGGAATGAACTTGTTGATTTGGCAGCTAAGGTGGACATCACAGAATCCAGTGTTACGATACCTCGGGTAACGTCGGAAAACTTTAGGTTTGTTGTGCGGAGAGCGGTGCTGTCGTGCTGGCGCGAGGAGTGGTTAGCTGTCCGCGGAAATGAGCTTAGAGTAGTGAAGCACATTTCGATAAACTGGGTAACTTCCTCTCACGTATCTCGTTGTGAGGAGGTGATTTTGGCTTGGTTGGGTATTGACCACTGCAATGTTACGCACGGTTATCTTTTTAAGGGTGACCCTGCTTCTATTTGTCCGGTTTGTGGCGAAGCTCTGTCGGTCCGTCACGTGTTGCTAGACTGTATTGCTCTAGCACATCTTTGGGACACATGTAACTTCCGGCCAGTCTTGCAGAGGTCTTAGCGAATGATAAACAAGCGGTTGGTAGGATTTTTAATTTTGTGTCCAAGGTAAATTTCCAAATGCGGATTTAAAAATGTTAATAGCAGGTGTTTCATACTTCTCTTTTTAGTTTTATATATTCATATTTATTTCTGAGTTGTGCTATGATTTTTATATTGATGTTTATCTCTGACCTTTGCCACGATATTTCGTACAGATCTTTACTTTGTTCATTACCATGATCCGTTTTAGAAGGCCACTAATGACCTTGCAGTTTAGCGCCCTTAAACACAAATCATAGTCACCATCATCATCGTCAAGATTTTCTTTGCAGGTTCGACGAGCTTCCTGGAGTTGATATTTGATAGGAAACTTAGCTGTTCATTGCATATACCGCAGCTGAAATTGCGATGTGACCGTTTTCTGAATATCTTACGGTATTAACTTGTGGAACGGATCATAAAGTTTTGCTGCGACTGCGTCACGCAGTGATCCGATCTGGGTTAGACTATGGGTGCACTATTTATTCTTCAGTACGAAAATCTGTGACGTGAAGATTAGACATAATCGAGCCATTCGAGTGGATATCGGTGCTTTTCCAGCTAGCTCTGTTATGAGTCTTTACACCGAAACGGCAGAATCTGCTCGTAATATCGGTGTGATGTATTTTAGGAAACTATGGCTGTGCTAGTTTATGCGTATACATCCAACATTCGTTTCTTTTTTCAACACCACGTTTGACGAACCTTATAGGAACAGATCCATTATTGCAAGGTCTCAGGTGTTCGTTATCGGGAGCTTCTTAGAAAGCACGATGTTGAAATGTCTAACAATTTTTCTAAGGGAAATTAAATTCAGTTTTTATTTATGGATCCTGTTCAACTAGTATGGTCATTAGCGTTCTACTCTATATTGGGCGTAAAAGAGGGTAAATTTTGCTCATAGGTCTCTTTATCAGGATTGAAGCTCTTTTACGTACCATAAATCTACGACATAGGACTATCGGCTTTGTTTCCCTTCCAAAGGATGCCAAGCTTTACACCCGAAAACATCCATCGCCCTCCACCAGGTTTGAACCCGCGAACTTGGGAACTAGAGGCTAACATGGTACCCCTATATCACAAGGAACACTTTTTCTCAAATGGGAGAAAGTGTACCCTCCTTGGTTACTTCCGACATCTTACTAGGTCTTGGGATGACGACGTACCTTAAGTCTACGAGGCCTACCTTTAGTATCCGCTCTTGTCTTTTTAGAACTTTTGTTAGGTTATAATGGTCGAGTTTTGGCCTACACCGACGGATCTAAGTACATCAACGGTATTGGATGTGCTTATGTTTATGGAACGGAACCGCATACGTTCGGTTTTTATGTTGGTACTTCCATTTATAGTGCAGTGCTGTATGCCATATACCGAGCCATTTTGTATGTTCGTCGTTAAAAATTGGGAGACTGTCTCATTTTGAGTGATTCCCTTATTGCACTTCAGAGCCTTCGTGAGCTGTATAACTACCATCCCATTGTGCAGCGCATCTTTGGAGTGTCCTTGGATTCCTAGTCACGTTGGCTTTCTGGAGAAGGAACTAGCGGTTTTGGGAACTAAGGCAGCGACCACAGAACCCAATATTGCAATATCTTGTGTAACGTCGGAAGATTGTAGGCTTGTTGTGTGGAGAGGGATGCGCTTGCTGCAGCGAAGAGTGATCAACTTAGAGTAGTAAAGCACATTCCGACAAACTGGGTCCCCTCGCGTATCTCGTTGTGAGGTGATTTTTCGCTCGGGTGCGTATTGGCCACTTCAGTTTTACGCGGTTACCTTTTTAAGCGCGACTCTGTTCCTTTTATCCACTGGTCTGTCGTGTGTTGTTGGAATGTATTTTTACTACACTTTCCGGCGTCTCTGCAACTGCCCGGTGGCCTGACAGAGGTATTATCGGACAATAATCATGCAGTTGAAATGTTTTTTAATTTTTTATCAAAGATAAACCTTCAAATTCTATTTAGTCACATTGATATAGAGCTTTTCGTACCTCTTGGCTTAGTTTTGTTTATTTATCTTTATCTCTGGCTTTTGCTATGTTTTTATATTGCTCATTATCTATGATCTTTGCCAGGATTTTTATGTTCAACTTTATCTCTGTACTTTACCACGATTTTGGGTAGTGATCGTTATCTCTGGCCTTTGCCATGATACGTTTTACAAGAGCAATAATGACCTATCATTTGAGCGCCCTTAAACAAAACCAAACAATAAACATAGCGACCGGCATGAAAAAGATATGACTATCCCTCTAGCTTACTGTATTTTTCTTATACCTACAACTAATTGAGTAATTATGGTTTATCTAAATTAATAAGAAGCAGACAGAAGAATATTTTTCTAAGGATATTTTGTAGTAGAACGAGTAGAAAAAGGGAATGCAACAAAAATGTGAATACAACACTTCAGATTCTATCTTTCTCCTGGTCATGCAAAGAGAACGGAATTTCAAAGACATTACATAGCTACAGGCTCTTAAAATATTTGAATATCGCTTAAGCCTATGGGGAAATATACTATAAAACCATTTATACAAATATTTATCTCGATTAGTATCAGGTAGATAAAACAATAAGCTTATATATGAATAGCTTGTTGCAGAATGGGTAGAGAAAATCATGTGAATGTAACGTCTATGCTTTTTTATTGATTTATTGTGCAACTTTGCTGCCCTTTTACCTCTTTAATTCTGAAATTAATCCACTATTCTTCGAAAAATATCTTCAGGAATGAATATGGCTTCGATAGGATAAGTTGGGACAGGATAGTACTAGTAATGCAGCAGACACCTAGTACTGCGACTCCAATGGATCTATTGAGCGCACATCTTCAGGAGGAACGGATGATGTGAGGCAACCAGAGGAGACAAATAAGTTGCAATGCGAGGCCAGCGCAAGTCTCGCGCAGAGTTCCCATACAGTTCTCCAGGCTTGACCACTCGGCCACGAGAGAGCCGCTCAGATACGTCCGTCTAGGGGACCAGGGAAACCTTCCAAAACGCAAGCCTCTGCGTCATCTGCCGTACACCGCCAGAACCACAGCCCCGGAGTCAACCTGAAACATGAAACGGAAGTGAAATGAGATGAAGTCCGTGGTAAAGGACACCATTCTAGCATTCGCCTATGTCAACCAGGGAAAACAACGAAAAACCTATGATCAGAGTGGGTGGCCACTGGGAATCGAACCTGAGACCTCCCGAATGCGAGCCTCACACAGTACCGCGGAGCCATCTCGCTTGGTATTCATTGGATAACATGGGGTTAAACTGTTTTTGGCGGTTCTTATACTTTGGTTGTTAAACATCGATTTTAAACAATATACTCTTAGCAACTAGCAACTTAGCCTATATCACTGTCTAAATATTTAAGCCAAAAGATACATAGTTTTCAAATAATGCAGAATCCCTGACAGTATTCAACAAAACGGCCCAAAGAGGTAAATTGCACTTTCCAGTCTCAGATCTCCAAGTAAAACATTTTGAAAATATCTTATATCTGTAACCTTTCAGAAAAAGAATTCTCTCAGCTTCAATTATAAAATATCGCAGTACTAATTTATTATTTTGCACTGGACATAAGCTTCTCTCTTAATAAACTTATGTAGTAGACGATGATAATGAATAAGGTTGACTAACTTTTAATGCTTCACTGGACCGAATATTCTCTCTTAATAGGATTATTTAGCACACGCTGGTGATAGATATACCTGTCTAGTTTTAATGCTTCACTGGCTAGAGTATTTTCTCTTAATGACATTATTTAGCACAAGCTGGTAATGAATATCGGTTGACTAGTTTGGTTAAGACATACAGAGGAAATACAAATGTTCTTATAAGTGTGAATGAAATTGTTCTGTACAAGTGTCGCATGTATATCGTGCCGCTAAAATCATATTCAGTTAACGTTGGTTTTCTTTAGCATTTCTCTTATTTTACTTGCAGTTTATGTGTAGTAATAATCACTGTTGTTTACGCTATGGCATTCTCAACGAAATAATTATCTCTTACTCTGACATTCTTAAGAAATGTCAAAGCGTTCTTCGCAAGTACGTCCTTTTATGACTCCAATGTGCTCGTATTCTAGTACACAGGGTTTGTAAATCCATTTTTAATATTTTAGACAGTTAGGAATTGAAATTAAAAACTGCCTTATAGCACAGGTCTGTCAGGAGGAACAAGGGTTCTCAATGGTGAAAGAATTATCACATGCATACCCTACATAGACACACAAAAATAATGATCTATCTTTATGACATTAGAACGGGAGTCAGGTTAGCGCAGTGGTTTCGTATCCGGTTCTCGAATTGAGATTCCGAGGTGCGATTCCCGGCTCTGGGGTGGCTATTTTAAGTCAGCACTATCCAAGCCTTCACCTCTGACTTGCTCATGTGAGATATCACCAACGCCCAATGTGGTTCGGAGTCCACGGTAAAAGCTGTGGGTCCTCTGACTCCACCGCCATTTCCAGCTTACCATCGAAGCCAACGGTTTCCGCCCGCCGTATGCCTCCACCTCAGAAATGGGTCCAGTCATCGCTTGGTGGAATAAGGTATCCCCCGAAAGTCATAGTCCGTTTGAGAAGCGTTAGAAACGACCTTCGCCTCGTCACCCCCTTTCAAAATTCTTTCTCGGATCATTTCCTTCCTTATAGCATTCTACTTAATCTCCGCCATTCTCTGTTCTTTGGCGAAGATTAACGGACTGTGTGGGTAACGAGAAAATGGAATGATTATTTGCTTTGTCATCCAATCCCAAGAGGAGTTGAACATGAGAAGTGCATACATCGATTACGTCAGCTCAATTAACAGTGACCTATATGTAACATTATGCTTCCTACTGCCCAGGCGGGGTATCCACTAAGGAGTATTGCATCTAATGGTTTTAAATGTAGGGTAATATTATGAAGATAAAAACGTGTGTGTGTACATGACAACCAATTATTTTAAGTTCTTCACCAATGAAAAGTACTATTCTTCCCAACGGACACAGTCTAAAACAGCTTCCATTTTTGAGCTCATAAATGACAAGAGATTTAAAGGGAATTTACCAGGTTTGGTTACTAAAGGACAAACATGTTCGTAATACTTGTGAAAATTGCTTTAAATTTTCGTTGAGAATACCTTGCTGTATAAAATCATAGATTTTGTTATTCCACAGAAAATGTGTGCAAAAACTAGAGCATATTTCATCTCAAACTGTATAGGTACATAAACGGTCATGATTTGGCACTAACAAAACAATCGAATCCCTGCTTATAACGGTACGATGTGATGTATACTATATTTACTTATTTATTTGACATGTTATTAAAATACTACAAATATATGTAGGATTTAGCATCGAAACATCCTAAAAACTTCTATTCCCATTCCACTGCTAAACGTAGTGAAATTAAAGGGGCGTTTTTTAAAGTAAGTGCCCATAACGTTTTTAAATAATAAGAGAATTATCTTCCCAATACTTTACTATTATTAATTACCTTACACGTTATACTACTTCTCCAGATAATCATCGCCGTTATTTAGGTACTTGTAACGGAAAACCAGTCTTCTATGCCTTCATCAAAGAATGATGCCACCTGTAATGAAAGCCAAGTTTGTACTTCTTATTTTACATCATCGTCGTTGAAATGTTTTCAACCAAGGAATCTCTTCAGATCAAAACTCTGTACTAAATCCGGACTGTAGAGACGGTGGTCGAATTGTTTCCAACCAAATGATGCAAACAGATCTTGAGTTTGTTTGGCCGGGAATTGCCTCTCATTATTATTTCCCCATTAACTTGACACAACTGCCCATGACTGATTGCTGGCGTAACATTTCTCGCATTCACAAATCGAAGCACTGATCTGACTTCACATTCGGCGGGTGGTTCGATTGTTTTAAACATTTCGAAACGTTCTAACAACAGGAATACACAACATGACCATCGCTTACAGCTGCGTCTGGCTCTGAATGCAGGAAGTAACTGCGCCTGCTCAGAATTGTTTTCTTTTTACCCCCAGAGGCTTACTATGGTAGGTACGGTCTGGCCTCTCTTGATCCCGAGCCACAGACTCGATTGGGTTTCTCTAAGAAGTGAGAGGGCTTATGCCAAATGCCCAATCAACTTTGGTCCACAACTGTGCTCGGCCAACTACCAGTTACCGTCCTGAACATAATCTGATGGACATCGCTGCGCGAGACGGATAATTAATCGCAAAGAGTGACTGGGTAACGCGTAATTCCCAGCTCCTGAGTATTATGTAGGACTGTATCAGTATCCGTTGATAAAGGTCAATCTTGGGGAGCGGCCATTGCATGAGCTGTAACACTCCTGAAGGCGACTGGGTCCCTCTGTCTGTAAATTTGGAGGTGATACTCTAAGGTGAGGAAGGTCCAGGCCCGGGTTCAGCTAAGCCGGTTTGGCGCCCAGGATGTGAGAATGCCATCGGAGAAATCTGCAATGGTGGAGACTTTTTTCGCCAAGAAAACATCCAACACTAAAAACGACAAAGTTGAATAAAAAAGAAGTAGTAGAACGTTTTGGTCCTGGCCACTTAGTAATTAATAGAATAGAGACAAGAGAAAAAGTTTGCATCGGTAAACCTTTTATAATCCAAAGGAGTCTCGATAAAATTGCTTGTTCTGTAGAGTCGTGCACTAGAAGTCGCAATTACACGCTCCTAGTTGAAGGAAATTCAGTATCCCAGGCAGCGAAAATAATTAGAGCGAATATTTTAGCCAGCTATCCTATCCGAGTCGAAATGCGCAAGACATTCAACTCCTCTCGCGGTGTAACAAATATCCGTGCATTGGACTGTATGTCCATTAAACAGATTCCAGAGAATCTAGAGGATCAACGTCTTACTTGCGCATATCGGAGTCAGCGGAAAGAAATAAGTGAACTAGTGCATACGCATACCCTGTTCCTTACTTTTTATCGGGGAGATCTCCCACAAAGGATTACGGCAGGATATGAAATCATTGAAATTTGACCATGTATACCGAATCAGCTGTGTGTCAGCGCTTTGGAAACACTGGCGAATTTTGTAACGGTGAGTCTACGTGCGTTAACTGTGGAGACACCTCTCACGATGGAGCACGTGTGTTAACTGCAACGGTGAACACCCATCAAGTACCCGAGAGTGCCTCAGCTAGACAGAGGAAAAAACGATCCAGGAGATCCGGGTTAGGGAGAAGGTGTCCATCTTGGAAACCCGGAAGGTTATGCGTATCCGCCAACCTTCTGTCCCGAAGTCCGATATCTATAGTTCAGTTGCAGCTAATCCGGAAATTGGGAAATCGCAACTCACACCATCGATATTAACGGAGCTACCATTTCTAAAAGGTTCTCGTAGCTAGAACGCCGCCAAGGACTTCAAAATCAACATCCACGACAGCATCAACATCTGCAAAGTTCATTACTGGAAATATCACACCAGTCAAATTACCAGCAAAACCATCAAACTCAAATAATAAGACTAGCAGCCCGGTAGTATATAATGCATCACCGATAAAATTCAGGACAATTATGTCATAATCGACTTCCTGAAGGAAAGTGATAAATCTTCACTCAGAACACCTAAGGGGAAACAAGACCCACGAACATCTACTCGGAGATCCACCTCTGAGAAATCTTCCGGGTAGGATTCAGATCGACGAGCGACATCTTTGCTGATCTCAACTTCCATTCGGTTCGAGGTTCTCGAACTGAAGTTCTCTATTGGAAAGGGGTCCTCCCCCATGGAGGAGATGGCGCACACACTGCCAGAACGGCGGTGAAAATGAGGCAGAATAAATCCTCCGTTAAATGTGTTAGCCATACACCAAAGAAAAATGGAAAATTGATTCGACCACTGCTTACCTAAACGTAGTAGACCTTTATGATTAAGAACTTACCCTGTTGTAATTTCTATGGCTATCGTACAATGAAACATCCGTGGAATAAGAACACATCGACCAGAGCTTGAACATTTGCTCAACAAGTATGAATGTTTGGTCGTATGTTTGCACGAAACTAAACTCCGTCCGCAAGACCGCTTTCAACTTAGACGATATACCTAACACGATGTGAACTTACACCGGAAGAGGGTATTCCTTACCCGGGGGCACTATGATGCTCATCAGAGATGATGTATTTGTGGAATCTGTACCCATACAGTCTGACATTCAGTCAGTCGCTGTAAGAATTAAACTGCCACCCATCCGATTTACCCTTTGTAGGCTTTATTTGCCTCCATCTGAAGACCTCGCGCTCATGATTTAGAAGATCTGGCCTCCAAGTTACCAGCACCCTTTCTGTTCGTGAGAGACGTCAATGCCCATCACACCCTTTGGGGCTCATCTCGGTTTTGTGCGAGAGGCAAATTAATCGCCGATTTCTTAGATACTTACAGCTTACGTAGTTCTTCTGAGCATCGGAGAAGCTAAATTTCTTTCAGACTTCTTTAATACTTCTTCACAACTTGATATAGCAGTTTGTTTACTACATTTGGCAATTTCTATATAATGGAACATCATCTCTGGTTTACACTCTAGTGGCCACCTTCCAGATCGTTTTAGTCCCTTAACGCAAGACATATGTTCCACACGCTTACCTAGATGGCGCTTACAACTAGCCAACTGGAACCTTTACTCCCAGTTGGCTGTGTTTAATTACAATCAACACAACTCTGTGAATTTTTTGGTCGGGCATCTTACGGAAAATATTACTTCGGCTGCTGAGCAAGCTATTTCACGATCGACTGCCAACTCCCGTCGATTTCCAGTCCCTTGGTGGACGGAAGAATGCCCAAATGCCATTAGTATTCGCAGGTGTCCTCTTAGGAGTTTCCAGCGACACCCTACACTGGATAATCTACTCGAATACAAGAAAGTGCGTGCCAAGTTTAGACATCTTATAAAGGATAGCAAAAAGACATCATAGAGCAAATTTATAGCTTCATTTAGTCGACATACTCCTTCCTCTGTCGTTTGGGATAAGTTAAAGCGTGTGACCGGAAAATCAACCTACATGCCAATTGCCGGTCTTAAAACAGCTGCAGCAGCTGTTTTTGATACATTTGACGTGGCTAACACATTTGGCCGTGGTTTTTCCCAAGTGTCTAGCTCAGATAACTATTCGCTTGAGTTCCTTCCTGTAAAGTCTCAGATAGAATATCAAGGTTTCTTTTTTCGTTCTGGAAATCTTGAAGATTACAGTCGCATTTTCACCATGGCGGAGTTAGAACACGCTCTTTCATCTTCGCGACAATCAGCACCAGGATCGGATCGTATCCGCGTACAAATTTGCAATAGCTCTCACCAAATGTAAGACTTTCCTATTCGAGGACTATAATCGTGTTTGGGTTGATGACACTTTTCCAGAAAAGTGGCGGGAGGGTACTGTCATACCCAATTTGAAAGCTGGAAAGGACTATCAGCTCCCGTCCAGCTACCGCCCTATTTCCCTCCCCTATTTGCAAGGTGATGGAACGCATGAACAACAGTGGTATGGTGGTTGAAAACACCCTTCTGACCAACACCCACTGCGGTTTTCGAAGAGACCGTTCAACAATGGACCACCTTATGTCATTTTCGACATAGACCGTGGACGGATTCATGAATAATTGTCAAATATCTGCGATATTTTTTGACCTTGAGAAGGCTTATGATATGTGTTGAGGAGCAGGCATGCTACGTTTCCTACACGCCTGGAACATACGTGGGTGCTTACAGCTCTTCATTTAGGAGTTTATAAAGGACCGCGTTTTCCGAATAAGGGTTGGCTCAGTTTTCTCAAACCATTTTGTTCAGGAGAACGGAGTAGCTCAGGGATCGGTACTAAGCGTTGCACTGTTTGCTATGCGATTACTTCTATCTCGAAATGTGTTCCTCAGGGGTATCGTCATGCTTATTCGTAGACGACTTTGCCGTTTATTGTACTTCTCTACGTACGCCGCTTTTGGAATGGCGTATGCAACAATGCTTAGACGATCTCCAAGAATGGGGTTCTAAAAACGGCTTCCGTTTCTCAGCTGAGAAGTCAATCTGTGTGAACTTCTGGCATCGTAGGAGACGATTACCACCTTCGCTCCGATTAGGTCCAGGTTTATTATCATTCGCAGATTTGACGAGATTCCTGGGGTTGACTTTTCATCAGAAACTTAGCTGGTCATCGCATATAGCACAGTTGAAAGCACGATGTGGCCGTTCCCTTGCGAATATTAAATAGCAAATCTAGGGGAGCCGATCGGACTGGTTTGCTGCGACTCCATCGCGCACTGATCCGATCAAAAATAGATAATGGGTGTATCATTGATTCCTCAGCTCGACCATCTGTGCTGAGAGATTAGACACAGTCTGTAATCGGAGGCATTCCTGTGGCTATTGGTGTTTTTCCCACTACGTCGAACCTCCTCTGCGATATCTGCGTGACATCCTCTTTGGAAATTATGGCTGTACGCTTAAATGTATGCCAAAACATCCAAAGTTCGCCTCGTTTTTTCACCCTGCGCTGGATGAACGTTATAGGAATAGCTTCACTAATCCAAAGCCTGCGGTGTTCGTTTCCGGCAGCTTCTTAGAAAGCACGACATTGAAATGCCTAGCATGTTTGCTAAGAGGGAGATGGTGTTCCCCCTTGGTTAAGTGCGACATATCACGTAGATCTTGGGATAACGGCATACCAGAAGTCTGCGATGCGTACTTTGAGTATCCGTTCCTGTTTTTTAAAATTTCTGTCCGGTTACAGTGTCCGAATTTTGATCTACACCGATAGATCTAAGTGCACCAACGATGTTGGTTATACTTACATATGTACATGAAACCGAACCCATACATACGGTTTTCAAAACACATCCATTTATAGTGCAGTGCTGTATGCCATATACTGAGCCATTTTGTATGTGCGTCGTGGAAACTTGGGAGACTCTCATTTTGAGTGATTCCCTTAGTGCACTTCAGAGCCTTCGCGAGCTGTACAACTATCACCTCACTGTTCAGCGAATCCAGGATGCCCTCCATGTTTTATACGCTTCTGGCGTTAATGTGGAAGTGCTGGAATACCTGATCACGTTGGCTTGCCGTGGAATGAACTTACGATTTGGCAGCTAAGGTGGCAACCCCAGATCACAGTGTTACAATACCTCGGGTAACGTCGGAAGACTCTAGCCTTGTTGTGCGTAGAGCGATGCTGTGGTGCTGGCACGAGGAGTGGTTAGCTCTTCCCGTAAATAAGCTTAGAATGGTGAAACATTCTGATAAACTGGGTGACTTTCTCTCGCATATCTCGTCGTGAGGAGGTGATTTTGCCTCGGTCACGTATTAGCCACTGTAATTTTCCGCACGGTTTCCCTTTTAAGGATGACCCTGTTCCTATTTGTCCGCTTTGTAGGGAAGGTCTGTTGGTCCGTCACGTGTTGCTAGAGTATATTGCTCTAGCACATCTTCCTGACATTCTGCAACTGCCGACCAATCTTGCACGGATCTTAGTGGATGATAAGCAAGCGGTTGATAAGATTTTAAATTGTGTGTCAGAAGTAAATTTCCAAATGCGGATTTAGTCATGTTAATAAGACGTGTTTCATACTTCTCGGTTTATTTTCATATATTCATGTGTTTCTTACCTGTACTATGACTTTTATATTGATATTTTTCTGTGGCCTTTGCCAATACTGTCCTGTAAAAAGCTTATTTTTCTGTCTTCTTCATATAAATCGAGTTAAATCGTTATAGAAATGGTTTCGTTGTGCAACATTTCGTTGTAGACACAATGGGGATACCAAAGGCTGAACAATATTCAAATCTTTAAAAAGCAAGTTATATGCTGGCCTTGAAATTCCATACTCACATTGTGAGATTGCGAAAAACACTCAATGGTGACATCACTTAAAACTTACAAAATTAGTGAAAACGTCCAGCCAGAAATAGCATATGGCACAGAAAATCATTAAAAATAAATTGTTGATTTTAAAGAGGTATACATTTTTCATGTCATCAGTTTTTGTATATTTCTTATGGTTTATTAGCTATACAAAATTATAAAAATTCTTCAAATGAACAAGACTTCACAAGCTACTCACAGAAAATTTAAAGGATACATGTATCTCAATAGTCATGTAAATATCCTAAATAGATTAACGCACACAGAATTGCACAGTCACGCGCACGCGTACCTTTTTATAAAAATATTGTTTATTTCGATTCAGGAGGCCTCAAAAAGTGCATTTCCATTTAAATCTCCAGGTTTTGAAATGCTATACTTCCCGCAGAAAGTAAATAACATCAGCCCGTGGTTCCTTTCTGGTTCCATGAATATCAGGGGATGTTTTTGTCCATTTTAGGAATATCATGGGGGCATTGCGAATTATAAGGGTTAAAGGGAAGGGTTAGCCATAAAAACTTATAGATTAGTACATTAATTTAGTAACGAATACGATAGGGGTAAATAAAATTCTTTGAACATTTAAAAAGCCACCTGTTCAATTCCGAGTAAACCAAGTAGAATATTGTGACGTTATCCAGTGTTCACGTCCTTCACTTTCCCTCGCGCGTAACGGCGTGAAGTAGCCTCTTCTTACTTCCGCTTCAATCGCTGGGGAATCGAACACAAGACCCCTCTTGTCTCTCCCAGTAATAGTACTCACTGTGCGCCAGTGTCGTCGCAACCTCACTCGAGAGCATACTGAATAACCGATACTTTATGTTGCATCAACAACTAAGAATCACACCAACTACGAACTCGCGAGCAAACTCGTTTATACGCAGCCGCTGGAATTTTTGAGAGTTCTAGAATGTTCTGGAGCAGGGAGATAGAAGCTCCCAGAACAATGCCGAGTTTACGTTAGGTGAGACACTTATTGCTTCAACCGGGCAGTCGGTCGGTCGATCGCCGACACATTAGGATAAAGATCATACATCCGCATCGCATAGGTAGTATTCTGTTGAAAAGTGGTCAAAAACTCGATTTTTAGTTTTTTAGGGCCTTATGTTACTCATTTCTAGCCTTATCCATTTCCAGCATTCGTATAGATGTGATATTTATGAAGCAATTCAGAAATTTAAAAATATTCGCACGTACTTTGCTTGATACTCCAATTTCTTAAACTTTTTCTCAAATACCTTTTTCTTTTCTTTTTTATTTTCTCTACCACATATAGTAAGTAGGGGAAGTATTGCATTCCAGTAAAAAATTCGATACCGAGATTTCACCGGAAATACGTGTTTTGAGGCCTCCTGAATCCAAAAATAAAGTATGTGTTTTTGTCTGTGAACAGCATAACTCAGAAACGAACAGTCGGATAAACACCAAACTTGGTATTTAGGTTCAGTATCTTCCAGAGACGCGACACAAAGGTTTTCAAGAAAATCCCCCACCCCAGATTATCCTTTACATGGAATATTTTTCGAAAATTTTAATTTTCTCAAAAAGTGGCTGTAACGATTTTGATAAAAATATCATATATTTAAGACATTTTTCTGGCAAATAAAATGTATATCTTGAATTTTCTAGGAATTCCTCCAAAAGTATTCTTCATTGTGAATGACTTTTTTCTAACTGGTAAACCATAAGAAATAGACAAAATTTTACCACACAGAAAATGTAGATCGCGTTAAAATACACAATTTATGTCATATACATTTTTTTTGTTTAGTGAACGATTTTCGAGATATTACTTGTTATTCTCTTAAATTTTCCAATACTTTTTGGGAATTCGTTATTCATTTTTTTTGTCCTGGTAATGCAAAGAGAATGGAATACTCCACATAGCAACCAGCTCTTAAAATATTTGACTATCGCTTAAAGCCTACCATTTCCCCTTGCATCTACAAGAAAATTAGGAATAAGATTAACCTGAAGTATATGGAGAATAAACGTTTGTAAAAATAATTTCTACAAGAGTAGAGAAAGTCATGTAAGTGTAACACATCAGAATTTTTCAATAGGCTATACAATTCAAATATCTCCACTTGATGCAAATATCAATAAATTTTGCTGACATTGTTAGCATTAGTGAACTGTGGAACAAATAAATCGGTATGGACTTTTTATATAATGCAATTAAATATTTTATGTAATACGTGGTCCACAAAATGAAAAAAAACATGACATCATTGTAGAGAACAGTTTAAAATCAACCAATAACATTTCCCAAAAAGCCCAAATCAGATTTTGGATTGTGGTTTGGTGGCGCATAAATTAAATTTTAAGCCAGAAACCTATGATCATTCATCCCGAGGAGCATTGTGAAACAGTGGTAAATTAGAACCTAAATTATGATTTCAATAAACTTTCTCAGTAATGAGACTTAGAGTATCCAAATTTTTTATTCTATTTGTAGAACACATGCCAATTCTAACTTAAAAATTTAGAGTTCTTAGGTCAATAATTACGTATTTTAATACTTTCAGCCATTGATTGTCTGAATTTTTTGTTGTATTGACCTAATTCGAGCACTGCGTGCGTGTGTGGGAGTAAGAGAAAGACTAATTTACATTCAGACCATCGTATCACATTATACTACTGTCCATTTTCTTGGGGACCAACGGACAAAGTACACGACAATCTTACGCCTTAGGTTCATATTGGCACCAAGTGCAGCTTCAGAAATATTCCTTTTACAAATTTGAATAAATAAATACATGAGATGTACTATGTTTGAGAGAGAGGCGTAAACCTCCCTAAATAAAGAAAAAAGAAAACCGTAAAGTTTGCAGGCGAAGATTTCCAATAAATACCCTTACTGCAAGCAATTATTACTTGGAAAAAGTTTCGCTACTGTTTATTTTCTCAAATGGTTCTAAATGATTGCGGTTAACATATGATATATTGAGAAGTGTCCATGACAAACACAATGTGCATTTCGAATATTTTGTGAATAATTTGTGCAGTCCTTTTGATTCTTACTGGAATTTATATCCATCAGAAGCAGTTCGATAAAGAGAACAATTGCCACAGATAAAATGAGTGCTTATCAATACTTTCGATTTGTTTCAGTTATGTGTAATATTATATATTTCCAAAATATTCGTTGTGCATCCTTCAAGTTTTCCAGGATAACTGTAATGCAAAATTCATGAAACGTATTTGAGATTATTTCTTTTTGTTATTAAAGCAATAGTAGTTGATTTGGCCCTTCGTTTTGTCAATTGAATAGTTAACTTAACTTCGTTCAGAATGAAGAAGACTTTTGGAAAAATTCCCAGAAAATTCAAGATATACATTTTATTTTTCATAAAATATCTTAAACATATGATATTTTAATCAAAATCGATAGAGATTTTTTGAGAAAATCAAAGTTTTGAAAACTTTCCATGTAAAGGGTAGTTTGGGTGGGGTATTTTGTTTAAAATCTTCATGTTGCATCCTTAGAAGATACTAAACTCAAATACCAAGTTAGGTATTTATCTGACTTTTCGTTTTTGAGTTATGCTGTTCACAGACACAAATAGGGACATGGTTCCGAAAATGGTTTATTTGGATTCAGGGCACCTCAAAATATGTATCTCTGGTAATATCTCGGTATCGAATTTTTGAGTGGAATGCAATGCTTCCCCTACTCACAATACGTAGTAATCTGAAAGCATTCTAGGCATATATCTATCATCAATGACGTCAATTGAATAAAAGAAAACTTTTGAATGAACAGAGAAAGTCGTGCGACTTCTATACAGCTGATTTTCAAACTTCAGGGAGCAAACATGGATATTTTGACGGACAAGAAATACACAATATTATAACAATCAAGTATTAGTTTTGTGGAGAGGTATTGTGGCAGTAGAACTCTAGGAAAACGTTTAAAGTGGTTGAAGTGATGACATACAATAATTTATTTGCACATTGATGCCATTTCCACTGTATTATATGAAAGGCTTATAAGCTTTCGAACAAGGTGCTAATATTCATGGAAGGTATGGTATAATGTAATTACTACAGCGTAAAAACAAAATTTAGCATGTTGTCAATGTCAGCAAGGTATCTTGGGGCTTGTGAATAATTAAGTTTCGACATCAAACCCACCCCTTTCAAAATCTTCTGCTCTAATTTGATTTTAGGTGTATCTGTGTCCCATATGACCGCACGTTTCTACATTGCGCTAAGCCAGTTGAAACTGCCTCTTGTAGGATTTCATATTTTATTCCAACATCTATGTAATATGCACGCCTCATTTTCCTGTATTACTGCATACCTTTGAAATTATTGCTTCTTGTTCTACCAAAACTTTTATGAGCAATGATCAAACTATTTTATTTTCTCATCGCTAATTAAATGGTGCCTATAATAGTATTTTCTTAATGCAAGTGATTCTTTTATCCTCATTGCAATGATCATGACAAAAGTTAGCCTAGAAATGATTTCAAATTGGGTAATATGAGCTTTTATGAAAACCCAGTAGCTGTTCACATAAGCCAACTTTGAAATGATCTCAAGCGAGAGAGAAGAAATAGCAAAAATTGAATTTTTCAAACATGTTACATAATATCTCAGACTAAACTTCATTATCAACTCCTTCTTTCTCTGTTTATCCTCTTCGTATGTAGAACTTATACGCGGGTCTTACAAGCGGGTGCTTGGGGTCAGAGGCCTATCGAGGATCAGACACTTCGATCAGATAGAAGATCAGCCCTAAGCCTGATATGAGAGCGAGGAAGTAGATGATATGGATGAAAGGAAATGTGATGATGGAGCAGGTGGAATGGTGGAATGAATAGCGGGGGAAACCGGAGAAAACCCGCCCAGACCCGTTTTTCCCACCATAAAATCCCACATGTGGGTCTCTGGGATCGAACCCGGACCGCCTTGGTGAGAGGCGAGCGACCTAACCACTCGCCATCAATAAACTTCAGCTTGAGAAAATTTAAATGTGTAGTAACGGATAAGGTGAGTGCGGCCCTATGAGTGGTTCGACACAAACTATGTATTAACCAGCTCTACAGGTTTCTTATAATATTTGTCGCGGTAACTTCGTGTTATCTTATTTGCTGAGCGCCTGTTATTGTTTTACTATTTTGAATTTTGAGTTCTTTGTCCTCCGGCTAGCTATTATTACCCAGTCGAGCAAATCTCTTGAACAGGGTGTGTAAACGGAAAGGAGATGTGACTAAAAGATAACTCTGATAAAAGAATTTGTTTTTACACTTTTATTGCTGTCACAGTTTATTCATTTCACATAATTACTTTGATACACGCCCGACTGAAATTGTTATATTTTCGAATGTAACTATAATCACTTATTTGCCGCACATTATTAATTCGCGTATTTCACATCTTTTAACTAACTTTACGACGCGAGAGATTCTGTAGAACTGCGCGACGTGTAACGCGTGAATGATTCTGTTGAACTGTGCGATGTGTAAAGCGCGAATGATTCTCTTAAACTGAGCGACGGTAACTTCTGAATGATTCTGTTGAACTGCGCGACGTTTGCCTTGTGAATGATTCTGTAGAACTGCGCAATACTTGTCTCTGGCTTTAGCTTTATATACTCCCTCACCCCGATATGCCTAAACATTATAACAGAGCTGCTATTGTTTAATAAAGCGCGCCAACATTAGCGTCTATTTTTAAATCCAATCAAAATTACGAACACATATGCTCTAGGGAAGATAATCCCTCCGCGCTAATCTGACGTCATTTGCTTGTCTCTTCTAATTAATAAACAACTCACCCCCTCGCTCATTGTTATCCGTTCCTATTGTCAGTTTCAGTGAGGCCGTGTAAACTTATTTCCTAACAATGCTTATAATTAACAAACTTCTCAAATCATTGTCATACAATAATGTTAATTTACACTACAATCACTCTGACATTCACAGTGTTGTGATATAAAATACTGCCTCATATTTTTATTCTCTTTTGTCTCAAAGTTACATTTAATGAGAATGCAGAGGGGTCCCAATACTTTTTCGAACAAAAGGTAAGATGTACATGCTATTTTGTCATGCTAATATCTCACACATATGAGATTTTAAGCAACATCTATAGTTTTTTTTGAGAAAATGAAAAACTAACAAACATTTTGTAATGTAAACGACTTTAGCTTTGCATCGTTAAAAGCTACCTAACTTGAGTGTAACATTTCGTCTTCATTTAATGACAGAGAGACGAAAACAGACAAACGTATGCACGCGGACCATTTTTTGATGTTTTGTTTATTCCAGGAAATCTCAAAACGTAAATTTACAGTGAAATCTCTAAACGAAATTTGTGTGTGTAGAGAAATTCCTTTACCTTAGATATGCACCCGGTCTAGAAAGAAAATACGCCATTGGAGAGATTGCACTAGGTGATATATTTGCATCGGGTGCGGTGAACTTGACATCGTATACCAAAGGGCATTATCAACAAGTTCGCGCGCTGAATATCAAGTGACACGTGATTTTATGCGGCATTGCTCTTTTAGTTGTACGTTCAAACAAAACGGTAGAAGCGGAAAAACGTAACCACCAGCACCTTAGACTTATGCCAGTTATGCGTCAAGGAGCTGGAGGTAACCAGCCACTAGCAGCTCAATATGACAATTCTTGCTGTTGGACTTCGTGAAAGAAAATATTCTACCTCACCATTCCACCCTTACCTATCTAATAAGAACTGGTGTTCGACATTTGGAGAAAATAGCCGTAAGCAGTACTAAACTAGTAGCCGCAATTACCTTTTGGGACCATGTACGAAGAATTAAATTCTAACATCTAAAATCTAACACCGTACATTGATTTGAGTAGGAGAAAAATTATTGCTAAGGATTCCAAAATGCCTGAATGTTGTTAAAAATGACTCAGAGTGACAGCTTATTGTCACTTTGAAGATGAGCCTTACAACTTGGTGAATCGTATTTTAACTATAAACGAAACTTCGATAAAGCGTTCTTCTTCTTCTTCACTTCTGACTTTACAGCCCATTATGAGCTGGCCTGGTGCACAATCTTCCTCTAAAAATCTCTATTTTCCGCTTTACTTTTTCAACCTCTAATTTAAATCTTCCTTAAATCTTCTATTACAGCATTTACCATCTTGTTTTCGGTCTTCCTTATTTCTTCTTACATACAATCTTTCTTTCAATATTCGTTTTGAGATTCTATCTTCCGTTTCTCTCAATATGTCCTACCTTATTCTTTGTGCCTTTATAGACCTCACAATACCTTGCTTATCTATTAGTTGTTCCAACTCATATTTATATATTATTCTCCATTGATCGTTATCCTTTATTGGTCTATAGATTCTTGTCAGTGTTTTCCTTTTAAATCTTCGCAGTATTTCCTTATCTGTGCTGTTCAGGCTCAATGTTTCTGCAGCATATGTTACTGGTCTTATTAATGTTTTGTAGATCTTATATTTTGTACTTCTACTAATTATTCTATATTATAATAGTAAGCTGCATTCCCACTTTGAATCATTTCTTTTAAACACTCATTTAGAGTATTATTATTATTATTATTATTATTGTTGTTGTTTACAAGCACCCCTAGGCATTTAAAGTGTGATACCCTTCAAATTGTTTTCTCCAACTGCGAAATTTGTAATTTTTTTATCTTTATGTGCTGTCATATTCGGATATTTAGTTTCTGTTCTCGTGTACTTCTAATGATACTTCTTTAGACCTTTTTTCGAGTTCCTTATAAACTTCCAATATTATTACTTTTTCTACTACGTATAGTAAGTAGGGGAAGTATTGTATTCCACCCAAAAATTCGATACCGAGATTTCACCGGAAATACATGTTTTGAGACCCCCTGAATCCAAAAAAAGCACTTTTGGAAACATGTCCGTGTGTCTGTGAACAGCATAACTCAGAAACGAACAGTCGGATAAACACCAAACTTGGTATTTAGGTTCAGTATCTTCCAGAGATGCGACACGAAAGTTTTCAAGAAAATCCCTCCGCACCATTATTACCCTTTACATGGAACATTTTTCGAAAACTTTAATTTTCTCAAAAATTTCGCTAACGATTTTGATTAAAATATCATATACGAGTATTTAAGATACTTTAATGACAAATAAAATGTATATCTTGAATTTTCAGGGAATGTCTCCAAAAGTGTTCTTCATTGTGAACGACTTTTGCATAACTGGTAAACCATAAGAGATATAATACATTTTACTGCACAAAAAATGTAGATCGCGTTAACATACACAATTTATTTCATATTCATTTTTTTGCTGAGTGAACCATTTTCGAGATATTGCTTATTATTCCCTTAAATTTTCCAATACTTATACTTTTTCTCAAATGGGAATTTGTTATTTCTTTTTTTTTTTTTTGTCCTGGTAATGCAAGGAGAATGGAATACTCCACATAGCAACCAGCTCTTAAAAGATTTGACTATCGGTTAAAGCCTACCATTTCCCCTTGCATCTACAAGAAGATTAGCAATAAGATTAACATCTCGATATCTCGATTAACTGAAGCATATGGAGAATAAGCGCTTGTAAAAATAGTTTGTACAAGAGCAGAGAAAGTCATGTGAGTGTAACCCATCAGATTTCTTTATCTCTTGCCACAATAACTGCGTCATCTGCATAGGCAACATATTTGGCTAGACTTGTGGAGTATACTCGTAGTCCCTTTAGAATCTCTTTCGTCTATTGTTCTGTGCAGGGCTAAATTAAAAATCGTTAGAGATAACCTATCTCCTTGTCTTATTCCTGCGTTGTATTTGAAATCTGGACTTAGTTTTATCATTACTTTTACTTTAGCATTTTAGACTGTCATTTTTATCAGTCTTAGAGTTTTGGATGGAATTTAAAACATTGCAGAGTCAACGATGGAGTCAAGCGTGTACTTAAAATCAATGAATAGATAACACAAATCTACCACATGCTCATAATAATTTTCCATAATTTATCGTAATGTAAATATTGTAAATATCTGGTCTACTGTGCCCTTACAACCTCTAATTATCCACAATGGTACTCACCAAAAATACCTATTTTCTGCATGTTTTCTTCATTTTATCATTTAGTATACCTGAAACTATTTTATATACTACATTTAATATGTAATTGCAGCATTGATACCTATTTATTTCCTTTTTGATATATCGGACAAAAAATGCTTGTTTTCCAGCTTTCAGCCATTCCTTCATATTGCTATTATTAGTTTTATCTGTTATTCAGTATTTTCTTTCCACCGTATTTTCTTAACTCAGTTATTATATCATCTTCTACTGCTGCTTTATTGTTCTTCAGAATCTGATTTGGTTTTTTAACGTTCCAAAGATCAGGTTCCTTTTATTCTTCCGCTATTTCTTCATTTCAATTTTCATTCCTCCTTGCTTCACATTGGTTATTTTTATTTCTTTAGCAATTACATGGATCCATTGCTAATTCTATAAACAAAATTGCAAAGGAATGAAACATGATGGTTTGCCCCGCTCACAGGAATTTTATGTCCAGTTTCGCCTCTGTTTCTTTGACACAAAGAGGGGATTACTGCGACAGAGTGTTTAAAACAGGGTAAAATGGTGAAGGAACCTTTTTTTTTCATTACTGACAAAGGTTTAGAAAAATAATCGGAAAAACATCAGAGGGAATTGACCGTCACCCCTATTTGCCGGATTTAGCCCTTTTAGACTGTATTTTTTCCCCGGAGCTAAAGGGACAGTTAACAGCTAAAAAACGTTTCATGAAATGATGTAGTGATAAGTAAATGGAGCACAGGAATTAGCAAAGCAAATAGTGTGTGTGTTTATGTGTGTGAAATATAGTAAGCAGTTTACAAATCCTTCATGAATGTTGTGCTGAGAATAAAGCTAAAACGTGATGATAAAAAATTAACTTCCGTGTACTAAATCAGCCTAATTACTTACCAATATCCCCTTATATTAACCAGTAAGGCATGGTTAATAAGAAAACATGTCTCAACAAGTTAAGGAGACACTCCATTTTGTATACAGGGTGAATCACCTAAAATTTGACCGCAAATATTTCGGAAATGAAAAGTGCTATTGATGTGCGGTTTTCACAGCATTGGTTGGTAGTCAGGGGCTCGTACATTTCGCCTATAAACAGATTTTAATAATACTGAGAAAGTGTATTTTTTGTTTAAACATACAACTTTTAAATAGTACAATGCATAGTTATATGAACAGAATAAAGGTAGGGTAAATTAGAATGTCAGCGGTCTTTGTTGCAGGATTCTAGTGCAAGTGGTTTACGAGAAATCGTATTTTGAATAGCTTCCACCCCGACAAGTGTTTGTCCCATTCAACCTAGGTACGATGATGTTATGTTTGTTTGCATTGTGTTTTCTGTTCATTGATTGCATTGCGACTTTCTGATCAGTTAGTTTGTGACAGTTCAAGCAGTAAGTGGTGAGTGGAAGATGGGGTTTACTAATGCAGAAAAAGCCGACATGCCAATGGTGTATGGAGAGTGTAGGAAGAATGCAGTTCGTTCCTGTACGATGTATGCGGGAGCGTATCCCAATAGACGACAACCATCTCGGCAATTATTTATCAACCTCTTCAACCAGTTACGTGAAAGTGGTACTGTAACACCTAGAAAACGTAACGGAAACAAACAAGTGACTGGAGAAGAGGCAGAAATTAATGTTTTGGCTGCCGTTGCAGTAGATCCGCGAATTAGTTCCCGCACAATCGCACGTCAAAGTGGCATAAGTCAGGCAATGTACTGCGCATTCTCCATCAACATAGGTTCCAACCCTATCACATTTTTCTTCATCAAGAGCTGCATGGAAACGATTTTGAGAATCGTGTTAACTTTTGCACATGGGCATTAAGACATGATACTCCAGATTCATCATGTATCTTGTTTAGTGATGAGGCAACATTTAATAATCAGGGCCAGGTAAACCGCAGAAACATGCACTATTGGTCTGTTGACAATCCCCGTTGGCTTCGTCAGGTAGAACGTCAGCGTCCATAGAGTTTAAACGTGTGGTATGGGATATGAACTATCAGCTCATAGGCCCTTTGTTCATAGAAGGAACAATGAACTCGCACAAGTATCGCAGCCTCCTGACAGACCATCTGCCACAGATGCTAGAAGACGTTCCTTTGCAGACTAGGAGGAACCTGCGGTACCAACATGATGACTGTCCATCCCATAGTGCACGAATTACTACAGCTTGTCTTAACGGATTGCTTCCAAATCGTTGGATTGGACGAAGAGGAACTGTACCTTGGCCGGCCCGTTCACCGGATCTGACACCTTTAGACATTTTTTTGGGGGAAGGCTGAAAGACACTGTCTACAAGGATGAACCATCTACACCAGATGATATGAAACGACGTATTACTGCTGCCTGCTCTGAAATTTTCGCTGAAACGCTAGAACGTGTGCAGCAGTCTTTCCATAGCAGACTGGAAGCGTGTATTGAAGCTGCCGGTGGCCATTTTGAACACAACCTTTGAAGGGCTGTGTTCTCTTTACTTGTAAGAATGTACAGAAGTATTGTAATTCCCTTTTGTTTTTCTTTAGTTTGTGCTACCACAGGTTGTACAAGTGTCGGGGCGTAAAAGTTTCAAAATAAGATTTCTCGTAAATCACTTGCACTAGAATATTGCAACAAACGCCACTGACATTTTAATTTACCCTGCCATTATTCTGTTGATGTAACTAGGCATTGTTCCATTTAAAAAACTGTATGTTTGCTCAAAAAGTACACTTTCTCAGTATTATTAAAATCTGTTTATAGGCTAAATGTACGAGCCCCTGAATACCAATCGATACTGTGAAAACTGCACATCAATAGGACTTTCCATTTTCGAAATGTTTGCGGTGCAAGTTTTAGGTGATTCACCCTGCATATCCCAATCATCTGGTAATCTATCAGCTCCGCTTGCATTCTGCGCTGTGTAGATTCTCTGTTTGTGTGTGTGCAAAGCACATGTGTTGTGATATTTTTAAACCTTTTTTACTTTCTCTTCTACTTAACAGGTATGTTTTGCTTTAGAGAAGAAAGTGACTTGGAAAGACCGTTTTGGTCATTTCAGTGGTCATAATGTATGTCCTTTTAGATCTACAGAAGCCCGTTTTGCAAGACATACGGACTAAATACTAAGGTGGAGTATTGGATATGCACCACGACGATTAGGCCCCTTTTCTTTTATGCTGCATTGTGTTGGTGGACAAGAGGAAAAGGCAGTGGAAGACTAACTTAGCAAGTTGCAAAGCGTGCCTTGCATTGCCATTACAGAGGCATTGATAACTACCCCACTTCAGCCAGGAAAATGCTATTGCTATTCGTCCCCTTACTTTTGGGTACGAGGCGGTGGCCTCTGGGGCCCTCCGTAGCATCAAACTGAAGAGCACCTAAACTATATGGGGACCAAAAAAAAGTTGTTTAGGTTACTTAATATGAGGACCGAAGTTTTGAAACCAAGGTTTTTGCTTAACAAATCCTTCACTGTCTCTTATACTAAATGCAGTGACCGGGAAGGATAGGTTAAACCTGAAGCAAATGAAGGCCCAATTTGGCATACCGATGGTTCTGAAACCAGATTTGGGAATGGACTGGACTCCATGGAACGGTATAAATTTTTCATTTATCTTGGGCGAATATGCCAGGATTTTTCAAGCAGAGATATATGCTATTTGAGCTAGTACTTGGGAGATTAGTGAACGGGATCGCTCAGGCGGCAACGTCTGTGGCCCGCATTCAGAAGGTCCCGGGTTCCATTCCCGGTGACCGCCAACTCTGGCCCGTGGGTCATCAAGTGAATGCTGGAGTGGTTCATCTGCCACAACTCTTCTACCTCTCATTTCCTGTACCCATCACCTTTCCTATCATGTGTTTCAGGGTTGTAGGACCAGGCCACGGTGTTTGACGGGTTGCAGCTGGTTGCTTCGCACTATAGAGGTTTCTTCTCCGAGTGGGATCCGCCCCGGGAGGTTGGTGGCTAGTGGGCGGGTCGGTGGCGTCGGATGCGTTACATGTGGAAACCTAGGGACCCCGTCTGTGCTTGCACCCGTCGTCGTCTGGATCTGGTCGCCCTTGGGGTCTCTCCTCTCATCCTTCAGGGGTCACTGTTAGAAGCAGAAGGGGCCGACTGGCGTGCGTGTAGTGCTCTGGCCCAGTTTCGGGGGGCCCCGCTGTTAATTCGAACCTTTACCTTTTGCTTGACAGAGTGTAACAAGACATTTTAAGAATATTCAGATTCTTATACTCTTCGACAGCCAGGCAGGCCTGAAGACTCTCGATTATCACTTAGATCCAAGTTGGTTTTAGAATGCCGTGAGTCCCTGGCAGCATTGGCTACTCACAGTTCAGTTTGGCTGATGTAGGGCCGGGCACGTGGAGATTCTATGTAACGAAAGAGCAGATGAAGCTGCTAAGAAGGGAACTGAGCAATCTGTTACTGGACCTGACCCAGTACTGGGGCTGTCATCAGGACCAGTTAAGCTATCAGGGGCTGGTTGCTTAGAGAACACAAGAAGTACTGGAACTTATCTGCAACTTCAGGCACTCAAAAGCTCTCAACAGAGATCGGAGAGATGCCAGAACTGCTAAAATTAAGCAGGGAAGAGCTCTTATTTGCAACGGGCCTTTCTACAGGACATGATGCCCTCAGAAGGCATCTGCAAAGTGTGAGACAGCAAATGAATCCTGCTTACATACGGTGTCAATAGGTAGATTAGACAGCTGTCCTTCTGTTATGCGACTGTCGAGAACTTGCTCTCCAAATAACCTTATTTTTGGAAGTCAATTTCAAAATTGGAGAAGCTTTCAACGATCACGGTCCAAGACTCATTCAGTTCATTATGAGTTTCATACTTCTGGATCGATGATAATAATGCTAGGGATGCCTAACAGATCTCAAAGGTCACAGTACAGGACTTTGTTGCCCCTATAAACCTAAATGAACTATAGCAGGTGGAAAAAGTATTGTAATCCACCCAAAATTTCGTATTCAAATTTCACCGGAAATCCAATAATTAAGAAATCTTCGCTCTCTTTTTCTCATAACTATCGTAATGGTTTCTTTGGAATTAGGGATAATTCTGATTTTTCAGCTTCTTCTAAAATGTTTTACGATAAATAGATTTTCTACTTTTAATGTCAACAAGCAAATGAGCTAATTACGCTCCATAGTTATAATGATACCATAAAAATAAAATAGACATTCTCACTTCACAACTATTCCTTAGAAAATGTTTTTATCCTTATTTACTCTTGATAATGCGCTTTACAAAAGCCTAGTATATTGCATTCATTTATGCAATTGTTACATAATTAATATACTTCATAATATATACAATTATATAACTTGGATCAGATAGTACAAAACTCGACCCTAAACTTGTAAAATTCATGTAGATGTGGAATTAATTCGTATCAAATTTTCGTAATTATCCATTTTCAAAACGTTCAGTGGTTTATGTTTAAGTTTTACTGTGCTGAAGCCTAGACTGGTCGCCATCTCTGAGCCTTTTAACCTTAGTGATTCTAGCTTCATCATATCAGCTCATGGCCAAGAAGAACCTCCTGCTAAAAGACGACTTGCGTTTGCGCGTTTTGGATGTGACTGTAAACGAATACATCTATAAAGGTCTGTATAGTCTAGTTTGAAACAATTTCTATGCAAGTATTTATATCGTTATTAGAGTAAAGTACCTGTTAATGTTAGAAATGCTAGCAAAGATTGAAGTATTTTCGTTCCTTAGATTCACGTGATGCTTCAATGTTTACATTCCCTATCACGTATGTCAGTAGGTAGAGGAGGTTTTGTAATTCACTAAAAATTCTATATTGAGATTTCACGAGAAATGTTTTCAGACCTTTGAATAAAAAGGGAAAAAAATCATTGTTTAAAAAAGGTCCGTGTGTCTATCCGTAAATGGTTGTGTCTGTGAAGAGCATAACTCAAAAGAGAAAATTTGGATAAACACCAAACTTGGCATTCAAATGTAGTACCTTCCAAAGAATGCGACATGAAGGTGTTTAAGAAAACTTCCAACCCAAACTAACCCCTGCACGAAAAAGGTTTCAATATTTTTTATTTTCTCAAAAATGGATCTAAGATATCTGATTAAGGTACTATATATTTAAGATATTTCCATGACAAACTAATGCATATCTTTAATGTTATAGGAATAGCCTGCAAAGGCTTCTTCATTCGGAAAGAACTTCGTATAATTTTGTATGACTGGTAAATAATAAGAAATAGACAAGAGCTTACTGCATAAAAATGTGTACATAGAGTCAATTTCAACTGTTTTTGTGTCAGCAGGAAGTTTCGAGATATTCGCTATTATTGCTACCAAGGTGCTGTTTGAATTTCTTAATACTTTATCTTTTTAGTGGCGTCGTTATTCAGTTATTTTTCTCGATTTATGGAAAGCGTATGGAATTTCAAGGCCAGCACTGACTATTCATTCGGTTTCCTCTGTCCTCCTGTATCTATAACGAAATGTTTAATGAAATTATTTCTGCAAAGGTTTATATCTTTTAACATTAAATAAATATAAAGCAAAGCTTTTGTAAGAATACTTAATAGAGGGGACGTAGACTAACTCAGGTTGCTAAAAACCAAAGATAGCTGATGCCGCAAGTCAGGACGGTCAAGCTCCAGCTTGATTCACTAGATATAGAACCAGAAAAATCACCAGACAGCCTATTTACAAAAGGCATACTCTTTAGGACTTTTTCTAGTATTATGAGTAATTGTTCATATCATATACAGAGTGGACCTTTTAAATTGAGACTACAATATCTCCAAAAATAAGCGTTTGTAGAAAGAAATGTCTTGAATAAAAGTTGCTTGATATTATGGGGGAGAGTAAATGCCATTAGTCGTGTTTTATTTAGAGGATGTTATGGTGGTCATTTTAGAGTCAATTTAATTTGACACAAATTGTAGGTTCCCATTTAATAAAATTAAACTGACCCTAAAATGACTTTCATAACGTCCTCAAACAAAACACGACTAATGGCATTTACTATCCCCTATAATATCAAACAACTTTTATTAAAAACATTTCTACATCGCTTAGTTTTGGAGATATTGCCCAGTCTCAGATTAAATGGCCACCCTGTATACTGCTCCGTAATATTCTTTTCTTCAGTGCAAAGGTTTGGTCATTACCTTTCTTCTCCGCCATAATCGCTGATTACACGTAATGTATAACTTGAATGCACCTTAAATGTTAAATTAAGCACATAACCGTTCTATGTATTTTGCATATTACTGTACTGTAATAGTATAAAAAACAACTTAAAGTTATGTTTCAGTATGATATCGGCGTAATTACTTAAACCGAACAATTAAATTCCTTGGTTTTCTTTTACGCAGATCTTCCTCCTCCAAAACTAAACTCCCACACAGACAATGCTTACATCATAAATTGCAAAACCAATTCAAATTTCTAGTTAGCTGCAAAGGTAAGACCTAATAATTAATAATAATCTAATAGACGAATAACCTAACCTAATAATAATTAACAAATGCTCGTATGATTAGCCTAACTAATATAACTATAATATAATATAAACAGTAATATATTTATATAATATAATTAATATTACCATCAGTGCATCAGTTGGTGACTAAATGGTTGGCGTGCAAAGTTTGAACACCTGCGAATATAAAAACAGCGCTCCAAAGTAACAGGTACAATATAACTAACCTTCACAATACATGCAACAGGTGCGTATTTGCGAAGAGGTTGCCGGTTATAAATGGAATCTAACAACCCGAATATCACTAGATTCTAGTGACTTATCGCATAATTGTGGGGAAATGTCAAAGCTGCGCTGAGTAACCTCTCGTATATTATGACCTCTATAGAGGCTATAAAAATACACGTGGTGGGTGGAGAAAGTCATGTGTATATAGCACATCAGTTTATTTTTCTGTTTTCCCTATAGGGCGCCTCTGTATATAGCTACCTCAGTTTTGAGAGAAGGAATACACAAGGAATATTTACCGTTAGCCGTTATTTCTGCGGAACAAAAGGTACCAACGCACCGTGAAATATAAAGCTAAGCAGAACAAATTTACACTGTGTGCGTGCCAAGTTTATGCCACGTTGTACAACGGAACAAAGTAAAATCTTTAATCACAAAGTTAACCAAAGTGTACGTGATGTATTGTAAGAGTATTTCTGGCTTATTCCTTAAGCGAATTTCATTTTTTGTCTTCCAATTAAACCACGTGCTTCATTTAATAAATGCCCTTGGGGAACATCCTCTTTAGTCGTGAATGCAAGGGCTTCGGCCGGTAGGGATTATGGAAAAGTCTAGCCCTTTAGCGTAAATGTCGCTGGCTGCCCTTCTTAAATGGATAAGCAATTTGCTTTCTGGGTGAAGGCGTAATAAAGTAGTAAGGACGTGCAAGATTAAAAAGAAAGAACCACATCGCTACTAGTATGACCTTATCGGTCTTCCTTTTGCGTCATAGTCGTAAATCTTTTTAGTGGATGAGTACACGGAAACCTTGTGTTCATTGTCTATACCTGTATGAGAGCAAATAATTCATTGAGAATTTCCTTCATAAAACTCCTAATAAATCGTGGTTTATAATTTCAGAAACATTAACTAATCACTATATCGATTTAATTACGAGGGGTGGCGTACTATTTATTCCTATCATTCCTACTATTCTATTAGTTTGCCAATGACAGCCACTGATAACTAAAGCACCTTTTGTTCACGAAGACCGATGACCTTGGAGTTTGTGGGTTTTTTTACTTTCTCTACTACCTATAGTAAGTAGGGGAAGTATTGTATTCCACCCAAAAATTCGATTCCGCGATTTAACCGGAAATACATCTTTTGAGACCCCCTGGATCCATAAAAAGCATTTTTGGAAACATGTCCGTGTGTGTGTGTCTGTATGCCTGTCTGTGAACAGCATAACTCAGAAAGGAACAGTCGGATAAACACCAAACTTGATATTTAGGTTCAGTATCTTCCAGAGATGCGTTACGAAGGTTTTCAAGAAAATCCCCCAGCCCAGATTACCCTTTACATGGAACATTTTTCGAAAATTTTAATTTTTTCAAAAATGGCTCTAACGATTTGGATTAAAATATCATATATTTAAGATACTTTTATGACAAATAAAATGTATATCTTGAATTTTCAGGGAATGTCTCCAAAAGTATTCTTCATTGTGAACGACTTTTGCATAACTGGTAAACCATAAGAGATAAACAAAAGTTTATTTCACAAAAAATGTAGATCGCGTTAAAACACACAATTTATGTCATATATTTGTTTTGTTGAGTGAACCATTTTCGAGATATTGCTTGTTATTCCCTTAAAATTTCTAATACTTATACTTTTTCTCAAATGGGAATTCGTTATTCATTTTGTTATGTCCTTGACATGCAAAGAGAATGGAATGCGCCATATAGCAACCAGCTCTTAAAACATTTGACTATTGCTTAAATACTACCATATTCCCCTTGCACCTCCAAGAAAATTATGAATAAGATTAACATATCGATATCTGGATTAACATGAAGCATAAGTAGAATAAGCGTTTGTAAAAATAGTTTGTACAAGAGTAGAGAAAGTCCTGTGAGTGTAACACATCAGATTTTTTTATGTTGATGGTCTTGGTCATCTCTCACCTGCTTTAGCAACTATGTATATTTACGAACCAAATCAGGATAGTTCACAGGTTTGATTAGTAAGTCAGAATTTTTCAAAAACCGTTCTTTAATTCTGAGGCACTGCTTCCAACGTTTACTCTATTTGGATACATACGTTCTTAATGCACACTCTGTACACTTCACTCTAACCTCAGGGCTGTTTTCAATACCAAACGTGTTAATTTTATCGTTTAGTAAGTCTTTTGTATTAGTAGTGCTAATTGTCTCCTTATACAACCCGCAGCAGGTAATTATAGGCCCATGTCATTCATCTGCAAAAATAAATTAGTATCTCAGAAATGTGCAAAGACGAGCACTTGGTAATTTAGCACAGCAAACTACATTAATTTCTATTTTTAAAAATAGTAACATCCGCCAAAAAAGTTATAGGCCTGAAGGAACTTGAAAGGTGTTTAAAAATTTCAGTCTCCACACATGCATACAATAAATGAAATGCGTTACTATAGTTCAACTAAACGACTTCTAATTATGTTTAACTGTAGCACATAACTATACTACAAACATTGTGACCGCGCGCGCCAAAGTACCTGCGGGCGTCGGTAAGCGCATCCCGGGCCGGTACCTGGTTAGGGCGCTCGACCGGCCTTCAGAGGAATAGCCGTTACATAGCCCATTATGTGCCAATGGAGTTTTATTTATGGACGCTCTTTAACTGTTGTAGGCCTTAGTGTCCCATTCTATATTGGGCGTGAAAACCCGGCAATTTTGCTCAGAGGCCTCTTTATCAGGCTTGAGATTCTTTTACGTGCCGTAAATCTACTATACGGGACCACCAAATAGAGTAAACGTTGGAAGCAGTGCCTCAGAATTAAAGAACGGTTTTTGAAAAATTCTGACTTACTAATCAAACCTGTGAACTATCCTGATTTGGTTCGTAAATATACATAGCTGCTAAAGCAGGTGAGAGATGACCAAGACCATCAACATAAAAAAATCTGATGTGTTACACTCACAGGACTTTCTCTACTCTTGTACAAACTATTTTTACAAACGCTTATTCTACTTATGCTTCATGTTAATCCAGATATCGATATGTTAATCTTATTCATAATTTTCTTGGAGGTGCAAGGGGAATATGGTAGTATTTAAGCAATAGTCAAATGTTTTAAGAGCTGGTTGCTATATGGCGCATTCCATTCTCTTTGCATGTCAAGGACATAACAAAATGAATAACGAATTCCCATTTGAGAAAAAGTATAAGTATTAGAAATTTTAAGGGAATAACAAGCAATATCTCGAAAATGATTCACTCAACAAAACAAATATATGACATAAATTGTGTGTTTTAACGCGATCTACATTTTTTGTGAAATAAACTTTTGTTTATCTCTTATGGTTTACCAGTTATGCAAAAGTCGTTCACAATGAAGAATACTTTTGGAGACATTCCCTGAAAATTCAAGATATACATTTTATTTGTCATAAAAGTATCTTAAATATATGATATTTTAATCCAAATCGTTAGAGCCATTTTTGAAAAAATTAAAATTTTCGAAAAATGTTCCATGTAAAGGGTAATCTGGGGTAGGGGAATTTTCTTGAAAACCTTCGTGTCGCATCTCTGGAAGATACAAAACCTAAATTCCAAGTTTGGTGTTTATCCTACTGTTCGTTTCTGAGTTATGCTGTTCACAGACACACACACGAACATGTTTCCAAAATGCTTTTTTTGGATTCAGGAGGTCTCAAAACGTATATTTCCGGTGAAATCTCGGTATCGAATTTTTGTGTGGAATACAATACTTCCCCAACTTACTATACGCAGTAGAGAAAGTTAAAAATAGTGAGACCATGGAGGTTGTTTGCATAAAATGAGGAGGAAAACCAAACGCACCAAGTTGCAGCCGTTAGGCAGGCCTGTTCTTGAGATGAAATACAGTTCGCTTCTCAGTGCACGTTGCAGTTAGTAGGGAAATGAGATGCTGCTGGTATAATGAGAGGAGTAATCCAGACCAGTCCCACAAGAGCAACTAAAATAAAAAAGGCTTATAGATATATAGTACTGATACCAAAGCCTTACACCGCGAAGAGGCACTGGCTCTGCTAATAGAAAATAAATTATCTAAACAGCAATTTATGAATATTCGGAAAGGTTCCAAAGATAGAAACAGTGACATCTATAGTACACACAAAAACACAGAAGTTTGCTGACCGATTTTGATAAATACTATCTATTTAAAAATTTTATATAAAATTGTGACAAGCTATCTATGACAAGCTGTTAAATACGAAAGATTATACCAATTTTATCCGAATTTAACCCCTATAAACAGTTAATTTATCTTATGTAAATGTAGTCAGAGTTTGCACATAATACCAGAATGTTGTTTTTAAATCACATACAAATTTTTGTGAAAATCAGTTAACAATGGGAAAGTTACTAATTTTGTCTGAATTCATCCCCTATAAAGAGGTAGATACTCTTAACTAGATTTAGTCAGGATCTGTACATAATAGCAGAATGCTACTTGTTACTCCTATACAAGACCCTCCCAGGGGGACCTCCGGGGGTTAGGGGCTCCTGGGTGGGTTCGGGTGGCGGATGTGTTTTATCTGTAAATGTTAGGGACCCTGTCCATGCTTGCGCCCGTCGTCATCCGGATCTGGTCGCACTTCAGGTCACTCCCCTTATCCCTCCCTCCCAGAGGTAATGTTAGAAGAAAAAAGGGCGTTGCGGCCTACTTGCGGGGCTCTGTCTCAGTCTCAGTTTCGGGACCTCTCCGTAATGTGTACTTTATCTTTAATTCTTATACACAGTTTAATTCAAATCTGGTAAGGATAGACGTTACGAATCTGTTTCAGCTAGATTCGTAGGTATTTTGTCACACTATGCGGACGTGACTTCCATTTCTTAAGGTTAAGTGAGCAATAATTATAATTAGTATTTATATGTATCATGACGGCACCGTGACCGACTGGTTAGGCCCTTGCCTCTCATCAAGGCGGCCCGGGTTGAATCCCAAGTAACCCTATGTGGGATTTGTGGTGGACAAAATGGCATCTGGGGCGGTTTTTCTCCGGGTTTTCGGTTTCCTCTGCTATTCATTCCACCAATTGCTCCATCATATCTTTCCTTTCATTCATCTCACCGTCATTTCGTATCATCTCCTTCCTCGCTCTAATACCAGACTTGGACTGATCACCCATCCTGGCTGTTTTCTCTGATCCACAGTCTGTGCTTCCGACAGGCGTCTGACCCCAAGCCACCCCTTGTAAGTCCTGCAGGGTGTAATTCCTAGCAACGGGGAGGATAAACAGAGAAAGAGGAAGAAGATTTAAATTAAAATATGCCTATTTTAAAGGGTACGTTGTGAATTTACGTAGACATGGTTCAGTGTTTTTGGGGAGGTTGAGCACAAGCTAGGTGCAATTACCTCTGTCTTACTTTCTGCGCATTCAGCCGTATTCTTAAAGAAAACCCTGTAGTACCGTGGTAAAGGACACAGGGTCGCGAATCTGAATGCATTAGAGCACATTCCTCCAAACGCTCTCAATATACAGGGTGGACCATTTAGTTGACACTGTACAATATCTCCAAAACTAAGCGTTGTAGAAAGAAATGTTTTGAATAAAAGTTGCTTGATATTATGGGGGAAAGTAAATGTCATTAGTCGTGTTTTGTTTGGAGGACGTTGTGATGATCCCACATAATACCAAGCAACTTTTATTCAAAACATTTCTTTCTACAGCGCTTAGTACAGTCTCAACTTAAATGGTCCACCCTGTATAAGAGACACCATAGAGTGTATATTAAGAGCGGAGTCTCTCTGGGAACGGCCCTCACTTAGAGAATCACAGATCATCAGAGGTAGTGTTTGGGCACCATTAACCATCACACGATAACTGGATACAACTAAAGAGAGAGAGAGAGAGAGAGAGAGAAAAGAAAGAAAGAGAATTTGATGCGTTAAATACACATGACTTTCCCTTCCTACTATATTTTTTTCCATATGACTTCCACAAACAATTCTTAGCTTTGCAGGAATAGTTCCATTGCACACTTCGACGTAGGACAAGAGGGATAGAGGAGATCAAATTGGCAGTCCGGTGCTTAAAAGCGGTTTTGTATGGTTTTGAAATGCCATGGACTTTCCATGACATAGAGAGAAACAAGTGAATAATGACAGGACATTTCAAAGTATTGAGCAAGTGAGACGAATATTAACGGAAATATCGGAAAAGGTGATGCCACAAAAAAGCTATTTTATATAAATCGTGTGTTATAGAGAGATCTGCTTTGCTACATTTTTGTGTAATACTCTTTGACTATACGTTAACCTTTACCAGTCATACACAATTATACAAAATTTCATCCGAATGAAGTCAACTTCAAAGGTTAATCCTATAAAATTCAAGATAATTACATTTTTTTATGTGAATATCTTAAACATGTGATATAACAAAAATCGTTAGAGCCATTTTTGAGAGAGTCAAAATTTCTAAAAATCTTCTATTTAAAGCGTAGTTCTTGAAAATCTTATAGTCGCATCTTTAGAGGGTACTGTATAAATACAAAGTTTGTTATTTATCCGACTTTCTTTGTTGAAATTTTGGTATCAAATTTTTGGGTGGAATGCAATATCTTCTCTTACTAGGTTCGTGTTAGAAAAGGAAAAAGGAAAAAAAATCCAACTTATATGGCTTTATTGACTAATTGTTCAGAAAAATGTGCTTACGAATTCTTATTCTTCTATTAATAGAGATAAACATTTGCAGAAATGATTTTATTGCATATTACCTTGTACATACAAGGGAATCAGGAGAAATACAGTAGGCTTGAACGATAGTCAAATCTTTTAAGATCTGGTTACTATGTGATGTGATTACTCTTTGCATGAACACGAGAAAAAAAACTTATGTACATTCACACGACTTTCTCTACACTTTATCGGTTATTATTGGTTATAAAAACTATTCTTACTATTTTTATATTTACTACATTTTAATCCAAATAAACCTTTGCAGAAATAGCTACATTATACATTTCCTTACTGGTACAAAGGGAACAGCGATAATCAAATGTTCAATAAACGGATAAGAACTGGAATTTCAAATTCCACTGTTTCCATGCAATCCCGAGAAACATCTGAGTGTTGAAAGAACTTTAAAGAATAACCAAGAAATAAACAATTCGAACCACTGATAACCGATATCTCAGAAATGGTTTATGCCAACAAAAAAAGACTTATCTTAAAAAACTGATTTTCAAAACAGATTTGCATTTCTTGTGTAGTACGTTTTCGTTTATCACTTAACATTTACTAGTTATACAAGATTATACAACATTCCTTCCAAATGAAGATTTTAAAGGCTATTCCAAGAAAATTCAAGATAGGTATAAATTTTATTTGTCATGTAAATATCCTTAGTATGTGGTATTTTAATCGAAATCGTTATAACTATTTAGTAGAAAATCAAAATTTTCGAAAAGTGTTCCATGTAAAGGGTAGTTGGGGGTTGGGGTATGTTCTTGAAAGGATTCGTGTCGCATCCTTGGTAGATACTGATCTTAAATACCAAGTTTGGTATTTATCCAACTTTTCGTTTTTGAGTTATGCTGTGCACAGACAGATACAAAGACATGTGCGTGCGCAGATCTTTTTCTAAAAATGATTTTTCTTATTCATGGGGTCTAAAAGCATATATTCCCGGTGAAATATCAGTATCTAATTTTTTGATAAAATGCAATACCTTCTCTACCTACTATGTACATGGTAGAAAAAATAAAAAATGATTAAGAGTTTTCCACTGAAGAAAAGTATAAGTGTTTGAAAATTCAAACCAATAAAAACGAATATCTCAAACTCTAAAACTCATTATTGCTACAAGGTTACCTCATTATTAGCTCATTGTTAGCAACTTAAAACTTATTATTCTCACAGCTTTTGCATTATTAAAGTATATCATGTATTCACATAACATTATTAAACATGTTTACAATAAAACTAAACATTTGAAATGACTGTTACATACAATTTAAATAATTATTACATAGATATTTTTCAAGGCGAGCTATTATTGAATTTAACTATTATATAATACAATTGGAATTATTCAGGTATTAAAATACTGCCTCAAATTGAGCTCAAGCTATTTCTGGATGCGTCATTTCTAAACATTCAATCCTTGTAAATAGAGTGCTGATTACTCTACAAAACGCAACAATTATGATGAAATTTCATTAACGTTATAACCTTTTCTTCACACACTATGTTGGTCTTTGTCCACCATTCAGTGGACTTATTTCCGCGTCCGACTCTCGAAATTAAAATCGATTCTCTAGTTGCGTAGAAAGTATAAACGCGTGCGTATTCTGAGCGGTGCTCTTATGCGCAAGGGCTGTCTCCAATGTTAATGAAAAATGAAAGGTCGTTGAATAATTGTTTTCATAAAGGAGCAATTTTTCTGGTGAAAAAATATTCGTCATAAATACCTGCCTTTTCTGTGAGTATGAAAAACTCTTCATAAACAGCTTTTAAGGGTTTATTTAAAGAAGTTGAGAACATATTTCTGTTGTACGGAATTTAAGTTTTAGTCACCTCTTATGATAGTTCTGACTTAAAGAATAGGTTATATGGCGTCTTAAATGTTTTCCCCAGAAAGAGGTATATAATGCAGCATGTAATCTAATATAGAAAATTTCTCCATATTATTTAGAAAAATGTTGCGTAACAATTTTTGTAAGCGCAGTTTTATTATAGTAATACTCTTACAAAACTTTTATACGTAGAATATTTAAAACGTTGCATTAATTATTTGTATTATTTCTCTATATCCAAATAATTTTGCTGTAATTCTTGGCTAATATATCTGTCTTTCTGCATACATTTTTTTCTTCATTGTCATTTATGATCATCCGAACTATGAATGCAAAACAGTCATAACTCTCTTGATTTCGTTTTTTTTCTTAATGTAAGGTGTTTTACATTAGTATGAAACGTTTGATTTCAATTTCAAGAGATTTGGTCTTTTATTGACGTTCTACACAGGAAACCTCAAAGCATTATCGCGTAAAGCCAATTTATTGACTGAAAATTAAGAATAGGTATTGATCGCATTTTAGGCGGCTTTTGAATTCATGGCGCTTTCATATATTTTGTTTCCGGAGGTCTAGAAACCTCCCGCAGGGGATGGTAGCAGCACTATGGCAACCTTCTCAATGGTTCCCAAATGTTTAGGGGAGACTATAGGAGACATAGTGATAGTCATCTCCTGCCAGTTCACTACTGGCAGCGATAGCAGAGGAGTTAGTAGTATTGACCCTATTTACAAGCAAGCATCGAAGCAACCGACGTTTTTAAAGTTATTTAATTATTCTAAAGACAAAGTCATCAAATCTTAAATGTTCTATTATTTATTTGCCACAACATTATCCCTACTTCATTAAGTTGATTACATCTTTAAGAATTATATAGCAAATCTTTATTATAATGTGATTTCTAAAATAGTCAAAAAAGCAGTTATTTTATTTGTTCTAAATAAATTATGTTTATTCTATTATATCTATTCTAAAAAGAGGAGAAGGGATAAGGAAATTAAGCCGTTACTTCTACCATCCTAATGATTATTATGACGACATTCATTTAATAATAGAATATTACTATAAGTATGTGCTGGAACTTTTTCCTCCAGTACTTCTTTACTATGGAAGTAAATCTACATTTATCCAAAATTATGCCATTGGTAGGTTGGGATCGAATCCGTAATCTTTGTCACAGAAAGTTAATGTTCAGCTAGATGCGTCAAATAGGCGAGTGTCCTGCTATCAGACTAATAAATACTATTTTTGTAAACGTGATTTTTGGTTATGGTCTAGTTCAGCGGTAATATCCCCCTTTATACATAGTCTAAAAGTACAGAAACATTGTCTTTACATTATTGAGATAATACAATGGCAACAAGAGTGAGCGCGCATATGCGCATTTTTATGGTTAATCTCGCAACGCTTCTAAATCCTATTAAAGCCACGAGGCATGTCGTGCAATTCATCCACAACGCCCATTCATTTTATTTTCACATTGATTCTCCCTTATGGCAGACAATGTGTTGCCTGTGGAAGGTAAACTGTTGATTACTCCCTGTGGGGTTTTGAGTGCGCCACAAAGCTAGGGCAAGCATTGTCTCTAGATACTAAATTAATTCTGAAGAGGAAGTAACAAGTGGAGACCATACGACAGCGGAACACGGGGACAAACAACGCTCACTAAAGGGTAATGCTTGAACTTCAAGAACAAGAAGTTACTACAAGGTGCAGATGATTACAATGATACAAGTGAGAAATACCGCACTGAGTAAACCCGTATTCTGCTAGAAACCTTGGCGTGATATAACTCGGGCATAGAGCTTTAGAACATTGAGGTGCATCAGAACACCACAGTTGTTTGTTTGAATCCTAATGGCTTTTATTACTTTCAGTACTGCTTATCTATAGTAAGTGCAGGAAGAAATGCACTCTACCCAAAAATTCCTATTGAAATTTCACCGGTCCGGTAACTGCAAAACACAGAAAGAGATGTTTTATACCAAACTTGGTATTTAAGTTCAGCATCTTCCAAGGATGGGATACGAAAATTTTCAAAAAGCGCTCCCACTACCTATACTTCCCTTTACATGAGCAAATGTTATTTTCGATTGTTTCAAAAATGGCTCTAAAGATTTTTATTAAAATATCGTATGCTAAGATATTTTCTTGACAAATGTAACGTATACTATCTTGAAGTTTCTAGAAATAACCTGTTAATTCCTATTCATTTTGAATACAGTTTGCAAAACTGGTAAACCGTAAGAGATTGACAAAATCTTACTGCACATAAAATGTATATTTGAGACACATAATATATGTCAAATGTGTTGTGGAGTTAACCATTTCCGAGATATTAATTGTTATTGGTTTTAGTTTTCAAACGCTTATACTTTTCACAAATGGGAAATCGCTATTCACGTTTTTCTCTCGTGGTCATGTAAAGAGCATGGAATTTCAAAGCCATCACATAATGATCTACCTTTAAAAATCTGACTATCACTTTAGCATACTATATTCTTACTATACCTACAACGAAATGTGTAAAGAAAGTGTATCTGTATTAACAAGAAATACAGTTGAAAGTCAGGTGTATGCAACACATAAGTTCTTTTATATTTTCTATCACTTACCAGTAACAGCTAAACGTAGTATTCTATTCCATGCCAAAATTGTACAGTGAGATTTTACCGGAAATACAGGTTCTAATGTCCTCTGAATCCCCCAAAACAAGAATTTCTGAAACGCGCTCGTGCTTGTGTTTATGTATGTATGAGAGGCAGGCAGGTAGTAGAAAGAGAGAACAACATAATTAAAATACTTAAAAATTCGATGTGTTGCATTCACATGACTTTCTCTAGTATTTACTCTTCTACAATCTATACTTACAAAACTATATTCTTCTATCTAGTAATTGTTAATCGATATAAGCTTTAATTACACATTTCGTTGCAACTATAGGAAGAAGTAGTGGACCATATTTTAAAAAGTAGATTGCCCTATGTATGACCAAAGAAGAATGTATAACTATTTGAAAATTCAAACAAATAGCAAGTAATATCTCGAAAATGGCAACGTCACAAAAAAAATATTTCGTAAATTATATAACTCTATCTAATTTTTTTTGTGAGTGTGATTTTGTCAAGTTTGGTGTTTAAGTGGCCCTCACAATGAAAATGAGGTATTAACGTAATGACAAAATACATAGACATGAAGTTAAGGCAATGTGTTGTCATGCAAAGTTAAGCAGTAACCAATAACAAGAGAGCGTTGTTAATGTGGCAACCTGCGAAGCAAGCACCGACAAAAGGGGTTATGTACATGTATGAAAATGAGCAAGAACTAGCTACCCGTTTAAAAAACGTTAAAATTACAAAAAAAAACATCACTTTCAATCACAATTTGTTCTGCTGCGGTTTTTTTTATAGATACTCCAGTGATTCCTTGCCCGTTAACTTACACAGAAGGTGCTTAGGGAGTCAGCACATGGCGACGGAAAACCTGATGAGAATCGCTCTCTGATTGGCTACCTCCTTATATTTGACCTAGAGATAAACTATTGGGCTTGGGTCTTGCAAGCTTATAAGTTTGTTTAATACGGTGTATATTTTTATGCTTACGTGATTCATTGTGAATGGTTCCATTACAATGCATACAATCTAGTAATTTAGTGTACATTATGTTTATGCTTAATTTTTCATTACGAATGGGACCTAACCAAGTTTTCACTTTTTAGTTATGCTGCTCACACACACACACACACACATTCACAAACACAGATGTTTTTCCAAAAAGGTGTTTATTCAGGGGATCTCATAACGCAATTCGATACGAATTTTGGACTTAATGTAATACTTCCTCTACTTACTATAGATAGGTAATGGAGAAAGTAAAAATATATTTTTTTCACCTGCATTTTCGAGGTTAACCCTTGTTGTCATGGCCAGGGAACCCTTAACCGGCTTGCGAACTATCATTAATTTCACAGTCTATATATGAAGGCAAATACATTACATTTGTACTCTGGGCAGCAGCCGTACGTCGGTTATGGCAGGACTTCTCAAGTTTTCACTGCGGGCGAGATTGAGGGACTAGCCTTCAGCGAGGAATTAACTTGGACTTAGTGAACCCTTGCTGTTTAGGCAACTTCTCCAGCAGCTATGCATTGAGCACAGAGGAATTCTGAGGAACAAGCCGGCCCTCGCGGAGTATTGAGCTCAGTGAAGCCTTGCTGTTTAGGCAACTTCTCCAGCAGCTATGCTTTGAGCACAGAGGAATTCTGAGGAACAAGCCAGCCCTCGCGGAGCATTAACTTCAACTCAGTGAAGCCTTGCTGTTTAGGCAAATGTTTAGGCATTGGACACAGTAGGATCTCTATGGGGCAAGCTTTAACTGTGAATTAATTACAATTACATGGACACTTGTGCCCGTTCCTCCCTTTATTAATTATGTATTTGAGCTCAGTTATGCCTTGCAGTATAGGCAACTTCTCCTGCAGCTAGGCATAACTTTTAAATGGATCGATAAAATTAAGCTCTGACTTTTTCAATTCTCATGGGAGGTAGGGGCTCTCCAGGTAGCATGTCGTCTTATGTGGTGTAGTGGTTTCCATGTTAGCCTCTAGTTCCCGAGGTCGCGGGTTCAAACCCGGCGGAGGGCGATGGATGTTTTCGGTCGTAAAAATCCTTAGCATGGCTTCCTTCTGAAGGGAAGTAAAGCCGGTGGTCCCGTGTCGTATATTTACGGCACGTAAAAGAACCTCAAGCCTGATAAAGAGGCCTCTGAGCAAAATTACCGATCTTTCACGCCCAATATAGAATGGGACGCTAAGAACCATAGTAGTTAAAGAGCGTCCATAAATAAAACTAAAAAAAAAAGCTAGGCATTGAGCACAGCTTGAATTCTGTGGCATAAGTCGGTTAACTGAAGCTCAGTGGTGCTTTAATGTTTAGGCAACTTCTGTAGCACCTATGCACTGAGCACAGTAGGAGTTCTGTGGAATAAGCTTTCACTGTGGATCAAGTTGGACTTAGCGATACTTTGATGTTCAGGCAACTTGTGCAGCACGTATGACTTGAGCACAAGCAGAAATTCTGAGGGGACCTCACCCCTTTATTAAACTGAGTTTAGTGATATCTATATTGTTACACAGATTCTCAAGCAGATATCCTTTGGGAATAGCAAGAAAGGTAAAGAAAAAGGTTTCGTTTTGAAAGAACAAAACCAACACCGCAGACAGCGCTTAGGAACTTAATCTGTACTTTGTCCATATGATGTAAATTTCAAATGTGACATGCGCTGTAATGGCACATATAGAATGAAGATAATATGTTTTACAGTGATAGAATGTGTACAAATAAAGAAAGACATACAAAACAGACAAAAAAAACTGCAGTTAGGTTCACATTACTTTCTCTACATATTGCAACTTCACTATGCACACAACATTGAAATGAAATGCAGATATTTTGCAATCACATGATTGTCACTCTTCACTCATCTACAAACCATTCTTACAAAAACTTATTCTTCCATCTACTTCTTCAAAGGAACCGGCGGAGGTCCGGCCTTCAGGTAGACAGGTCTACAGAGACCGCAGAAGTCCCTAATATTTCCAGTTTGAACACCCGTGCATCAGTGTGCGAGATATCCACAAGAGAGTGACGCAGTGACCCTAACTGGCACGACAGCTCACCCTGGTGTACACGGGGAGAGATCTTTCCAATACGCATGCATCCACGCCATCTGCCTGACACCGTCAGCAACGCAGGACTTGAAATCACACCTTAAACGCGAAATAGAGATGAAATGAGAGGAAATGAAGGAAAGAAGAGATCGTGGTACAATAAACCACCCCAGAATTCGCCTTGGCAGTAGGGAAAAATCACAAAAATCCCAAGGTCAGAGTGGGTGATCACCGGGAATCGAAACTGGGATCTCCCCGGATGTTGCCCTTGAGCCATCCCTCTCGGTGAAGCCATGTTGTTGCGTCTATTCATTATGAACAAATGTGTGTATGTGATGATTGAGGAACAGTATTCAGGCATCGGCCCAGCGACAGTCCTGATATAGGCTAAATGGTTATTAAACAATCGGAACATACACGCGCACCCCTCAGATTCATACCGCACACTCTGGAGATCTCGAGAAATCTTCTTTATCAAAGACGACTTTTCGAGCACAACCGGGAATCAAATACGAGACTCTTAGAACAGCAGGTGGGTACCTACTAAGCTACGAGGGCAGTCAGAACAAGTTGTTAATGGAGTTTGAAATAAAAACGCATCATGTATTGTTAGCGATAAAGCACATTTTTGACTCACGATCAGTTGCCGGTGCACAACTCAAGTAGCATGTTGCTTGTACCATGTACATATTTAGTAAGTCTTATGTCTTCATAAGAACGCTTCGTTTATTCCAAAGTTTGCAAAATTATTAACTGAGGGGTACACTACTGCGCATATATAGATACAGGAGAAGAAATGCAACGTGCAAGAACGTAGAGTGAAATATGTAAGCATATTTTAGACAGCGTATTTCCCTGCATTCATAACATTAACCAATGGGAATACCTTGGGTATAAATGCACATTCCTGTCCTACCATACGGAATGTTAACATTATTAGAACTCTACAGGACGTCTCCCAGATGTTGAACATTCCTCCTATAATTAGTCATACTATGAACATAAAGGGCAAAGCTACATTCGCGTTGTTTCCCAAAACTTTGTTTTCAAAAAATCCACTTAGGTTTAAAGTTCTTTCAAAGTCGGAAAAACCTATTTTTTAAAACTCTTATGTTTTACACTGACATGACTTTCTCTATTCTTGTGGAAACTATTTTTAGAAACGCTTATTCTCCATATGTTTCATGTTAATCGAGATATCGAGATGTTAATCTTATTGCTAATTTTCTTGTAGATGCAAGGGGAATTGGTAGGCTTTAAGCGATAGTCAAATGCTGGTTGCTATGTGGAGTATTCCATTTTCTTTGCATTATCAGGACAAAAAAATGAATAACAATTTTGAGAAAAAGTATATTGGAAAATTTAAGGGAATAACAAGCAATATCTCGAAAATGGTACACTCGACAACAAAAAGTGTATATGACATAAATTGTGTATTTTAACGCGATCTACATTTTCTGTGTAGTAAAAGTTTGTCTATCTCTTATGGTTTACCAGTTATGCAAAAGTCGTTCACAATGAAGAATACTTTTGGAGACATTCCCAGAAAATTCAAGATACACATTTTATTTGTCATGAAAGTATCTTAAATATATGATATTTTAATCAAAATATTTAGAGCCATTTTTGAGAAAATTAAAACTTTTGAAAAATGTTTCATGTAACGGGTAATCTGGGGTGGGAGGATTCTCTGGAAAACCTTCGTGTCCCATCTCTGGAAGATACTGAACGTAAATACCAAGGTTGGTGTTTATACGACTGTTCGTTTCTGAGTTATGCTGTTCACAGACACACACTCACACACACAGACACAGTGACACACACGGGCATGTTTCCAAAAATGCTTTTTTTGGATTCAGGGGGCCTCAAAACATATATTTCCGGTGAAATCTTGGTATCTAATCTTTGGGAGGAATACAGCACTTCCCCTACCTACTATACGTAGTAGAGAAAGTAAAAACGGACCAATTTCACATAAGCCTCATTTAATAAACTACTTAAGGACTTACCTCTTATTAAATGCTTCGATTACATTTTTACCATAAGCTGGCCTGCTCCACTGAATGTTGACATACCTCATTGTTTTTCTGTGAACGCAGAGTCACACACGACGGGACATGTAAACATTTAGCAATTTGCTATCAGACTTATTAGGAGCTGTAAATGAGACTATAGAGAATTTATAGTTAAGAAGAAGTATATGTCTTATGACAACACTGTTCGCACATAACGATGGTGAACGCACCTCCAGCAGTGTTTCTTTTTGACTTCATGAGAATACCTATTTCACAATTTGATGCCGCAACAAAGAAATAGTTAATTGTGCAACCATATATAATCTTCGGTATTATTGCAGGAATAAATCACGGAAGGAACAGATAATTATGAAAATCAAGTTTACTCTCGGGTTGAACGCAACTATCAAATAGCATTCCTGCTCCAGATGGCACTCCTAACAGTGTATTCCTGGCTTTATGCATGCAATTAACATTATTCGTAATACAGATTGACCACACACTTTAATTAATGACAACAATTAGTTACTGTTTTTATGGTAGTTTTAAATGCAAATTAATCATCGTCGCTAGCTAACCCTTATAGCACCAATGGTATTGAACATTATTTATAGGTACTAATATTCTAAAGAGTAAAAATTCGTATATAGGTGTGTATATGTAGGCTATATTCAAAAACTACCCACGGATTTTATAATTCTTTCAACATTCAAAATCCCTGTTTGTTTTTGTTTCTGACGGACATGGGTCATAAAACACTTTCTAATTTCAATTCATAAATAACTAAAAGACGCAGATGCGTTACGACATGCATGGGATACCAATGTTAAAATATTTTACTAACTTCCATGTAAGAAAGTTTTATTTCCTTTGTATTTATGTTGCAGTCAAGTTCGTTAGCGGGGCATCCTAAATAATAATTATATAAAGAGAGAAAAGCTAACATTAAAACTCCATGAATGTATATTTTAATATTAACAATTGATCATATCGTTTTTCTCGATGGTCACAGCCTATGGCTCCTTTTCCAAAGAGGTTAACTTGAAGGCCTAGGAGTGTGGAATCTTCATCTTCACCAGATTCACCTCTATTTTGTTGTTTATGTTAAGGGTTTCTGCATTATGTGAAAACATGTAGGTTTTATGTTATTAAATAAGTATAGTATTGATGTTTATATGGGAGCAAAGAGAATGTACAATGGTTTATCATTTCACCTATTGTAATTATTGTAAACCATTACTCGAGACCATTCCGACCGATGATTGTTCCACAACCGAAGGGTAGGTATAGACTATGCAGTATTTTCAGAATTTAGAAGACTGTAGTGGGGGGAGATCAACGAAGTCAGCCATGTTTCACATTATTTTCCTTGAATATCAGGATATTTTTCATCCATTATTAGGAATATCCGGGGCTTTGCCACATTACAGTAAAAATGGTAAAGATTGAGATTAACCATTACCATCCTCTAGATAATTGTAAATGAAATTAATTAGTTCGGTATTCGAATTTACAAAGCTACACGTGCAACGTCCGGTAAGCCAGTTAGGAAATATTTTAAGGCGTCATCATAGCATTTTGATTGCATAAAGTCATTTGCCTGTTAATAAAGTGGTGTTACCTCTTCCATATCAGTGTCTGGGGAGGAGGTGAAAGAGAGGGAGGAGTAGAAGAAGAAGAAGAAAACTGAAAGAGCGGAGGATGAGAACGAAACCTATATGAATAATTAGCAATACTCATTCAGTTTTGAAACCATTCCATGTCCCCTCTATTCATAATCTGTCTCTACTTTTTTTCTTCTTTTTATAATAACTCGCAATAATTTCTAAAATCGAACATCACACAATCACTGTGTGATGCTTTTAGTGCATTAGGATCACGAAACAGTGTCGCATTAGTTGGATACACATAGGAAAATAATTATAGAAAAAGTGTACAACGTGGAAGCGAAGATATCTTTCCAATAACTGTGTCGTAAAACTAATACTTTTGGAAATTCAAAAGTAGTAGTACAGAAGGAAATTGTTCACTTAATACCTGTTGTAAATTCGTTTTACAGAAACTATATATTACTATGCAATGTACGTAATACCTAAAGTGAATTTAGGTTATTCTTTCCTTAGAATAGGGGATGGATACACAAAAAAGTAAATCCTCTCGCACCTGTGCTGTTTTCATAAGCGTAAGTTCACTATAGTAAGTATGTCCATAATTTTGTCTGTAAAGTCTAGGGCGGCTGTATACGACACGTACATACTTCATGACTGCGTTCCATTAAGAGAACCCTATAGTGAAATTTCCAAAATCCGTAATTCTTAACTATTTGTTTTGCAATTTAACCACACGCTTGGAAGATTATCTTATAACAGAGTACAGTTCCATGCAGCTAGTGCAAATACTTAAGCAGTTATTTATTATTGTGTATATAAATATTGTTAATTACATAGAGTCTAAAAATTATTTAAGTTTCTGCAATAACATTTTTTCCTGACATCAGCTAAAAATGTTGCTAAGACACTCAAATCAGCCTTTATTCCATATGTGTTTAATTTTTCTTCTGTTCTACAGAAAAGTACCCCAAATATTTTACAATTTATACGATAATATGTGGGAACGATTCATATATTTTAAAGAAGAGTTTTTCGAAGTTATTTGTATACGTTTAGTATGTCTAGCTGACAAATTTCAGAAAAATTGGTGAAAAATTGCATCGTGAGAGACATTATATGTACTGAAAAATGTGGAAAATGTCTCTTAGAAAATCAAGTTTAAAGATGTGCATGCCACTACTCTGTGTTTCTAGCCTTGATATATGATCATAGGATGTTCCATTAAGATCGAAAATGGAACATACTACGACATAATGTGTTGTTATACGTTCTAAATTATTAGAAAATCCAAAAGCAAAAAAAAAAGTGAAATTTTAAATTTTCAACCAAAATCCCACCATCGGGTTGCCAACAGGAATAATATTACCGCCGCAACTATAAAGCGAGATGGCTCCGCGGTAATGTGTGAGGCTCGCATTAAGATCGCCCGCGCTGATCATGGGTTTTTCGTGATATTCCCTGGTTGACAAAGGAGAATGCTGCAGTGGTGTATTCTACCACAGAATTCCTCCCTCTCATTTCATTTTCCTTTCAAGTTTCAGATTGACTCCGGGGCTGTGGTTCGAACGATGTCGGGTAGATAGCGCAGAAGCTTGCGATTTGGAATTTCTTCTCGCCCCTGCTAGAGGGAAGCATATCGAGCCTCCACTACTGGGTCATGTTTCCTCGGTCGCACTCGGGGGTCGTCTCCGAGGGACTTTCCCGTGGCCGGGTGGTCAAGCCTGGAACTGTTGGGGAAATCTGTGCGTCTCTGTCGATTTGCGATGGCCTCACTCTGTTCACACACATCTCTTGCGTTTCCCTCACTTCATCCGCTCCTCCCGGGGGTGTGTGCACAAACTATTCATTGGGGATCGAGATGTTAGGTGTCCCGTTCACTAGTCCTATCCTATCCCCCCCCTTTACCTGACGTCTCTGTATAAATTTCAGGTTTGAAAGTTTAAGCTCTTCAGCTTTACACAACTGATTGTGCGCTTTTGTTTTTTCCAGTGTTACGAAATGCTACAACAGGCAATGACAAAACTGAAGGGAAAACCAACCCCTGGCGGAGATCCCTTTGAAGCCGTACGAACGTTTGTTCTTAACCCCAAATCCATCACAATGGGCCAGCTCTATGGAGAATTTGATCTTCTCACGCACGAATGGTGAGTATAAAGCAACGCAAATGATATGGCAGCTAGAGGTGAAGTAAAAACTTAGATTTTAATAATTAACTTCTTTCGTATAATTACACAGTAATAGTAAACATATGTATTAGAGGTTTGCATGGTGCTCCTAACTTTTACCCTATAGCCGACTTTTCTGTGGTTACTTGTGGCTAAACGGAGCAGCAAAGTGATTAGATTTCACAGCTATATTTATGCATACTTAATTTAAAAGAAAATTAATTAATGTACAGGGCGTTCAGCACTGTAAGATTTCTAAAATTTACAATTTTAATTGAATTAATCTGAAACTCAAATAGCAATTTAATATATTATATGCGCATCAAATTTTATGCATATTTAGAAATTACAGAGTTATTAAAGTTTATTATTATTATTATTATTATTATTATTATTATTATTATTATTATTATTATTATTATTATTATTATTATTATTATTATTATTATTATTATTATTATTATTATTATTATTATTATTATGTGTTGAAAAACCTTTTCGGCGGCGCCGTGGCCGAGTGGTTAGACCGCTCGCCTCCCACCGAGGCGGCCCGGGTTCAATCCCAGGGACCCGCATGTGGGATTTGTGGTAGACAAAGCGGCGTCTGGGCGGGTTTTCTCCGGGTTCTCCGGTTTCCCCCGCCATTCATTCCACCAACTGCTCCATCATCACCTTTCCTTTCATCCATTTCACCACCATTTCATCTACTTCCTTCCTCCCATACCAGGCATCGGGCTGATCACCCATCCTGGATGTTCTGTCTGATCCATGAGTGTCTGCTCCTCGACGGGCCTCTGACCACAGGCACCCACCTGTAAGTCCTGGGGGGTGTAAGTCCTACCTAAGAGGAGGTTAAACAGATAAAGAAGAAGAAGAAAAACTTTTTCCATACGATGAAATTATGCTTCGAAAAAATTGATATTTTATAACTAAACACCTTAAAGGTATCTATATTAATAAATCATAGAGAGGAACTTTTAATTATTCTACTAGTTTGGGATAAAACTGTAACATATGAAATAGTAAATATGGAACTTCAAGTTTTATATCAGTATTTACACAATGAGTATTATTGTTTAATAACATCACAACTAAGCCTCTTAACAAAAATCCAGGCCATCATTTTCTATCCTGTTATTTAAAAGGAGGTATACAAAATTTAATTCATTTATACCGAGCGGAATGGCTCAGGTGGTAACGTCTGTGGCCCGTATTCGGGAGATCGTGGTTTCGATTCCCGCAATCGACCTTCCTAACCTCTGGGTACTTTTAGGGGTTTCCACAAGTCGCTAGGCGAATATTGGGAAGGATCATTACATCCTCGAATTTCCTGTCCCTCCATGTCACCACCGTTCTCATTTCACTACACCTTTTATCTGCTTGGTCTCTTTCAGGGTTGCAAGTGTCGGTGGGAGGTCTCGGCGTGTACATGGCAGTGGGAAAAAATGCTCTCAATAAACCTTCGTCCCCCTGAATGAGGGCGGTCTCTACACCCACAGGTGATGTAGCCGGCTATACCAGCTGGGGAGTTTCAATCTCTAAAAGATAGGTCCCTGTACTCTGCCTGTCGTGCCTCCTGTCCGGCCGGCCTGTCTCCTCTCACCTCATTCTTCCCTCTCTCCCTCCTACCGAGGGCGTCCCATCAGGAGCCTAGATACAAAAGACCTGCGTAGCTCGTAGAGAACCCTTCCGCGCCTGCTCCTATCCTTTTCTTAATTAGTTTATACCGAAAAGTACACGGTGTGGAACAATTTGAAAATTAGTGTGTTGCAGCAAATGCAAACCCGAGAAAAGAGAGTTTAAAATTGTAGTTGAAAAATAACAGTTTCTGAGTTTATGCTCTTTAAAAAGCAATTAGTCAATATTCAGGCCCTTCTTCTGCTCCTCCACTTTTAAATTAGTATTTGAAGTTTCCTGTCTCGCTTAGTGGCTCTTTCACTTCAATGTGGTCAAAACATACCGTTTAATACAATTTTATAGAGAGCTAAGCCCACAGGAAGACCGTTAAATGTATGCGACATGCTTTAAAAGGCCGTGCGACTATAAAATCTATATAGAACTAAAGTAAAAGAATTTAAAGTTTAGTACACTAAAATCCATATTTTTGACAATGTTTCGCCTTTCTTTCGCAGAGGGTATCCTTTAGGTTTCAAAGTTATAGTTTACATACTCAATTTAAGCGCCAATTACAGCACTTACATAACCCATAATTACATCTAGGTGGTAGTAAGATGGCAGACAACGTTAAATAAGTAATGCAGATATTTGTCCTTTAAACGGAAAGAAATTATATTTCTAGCCCAGAAATAAAAAGGAAGATAAACAACTTGAGAATGCTGCATTTTCTTATGTATAAAGATCAAACATTGGTATCAGCGGGCCAAGCGCTGTAGCAGCGCTTAATGCTTTTGCTAAGCATAGCGCTGCAGGATTTGTTGAATGTACCGCTACAAGCGGAAGCGTGCGGTAGTATTTGATTCTGGCCCCACGTTAGGGCGCCAATTTGCGGTAGTATTTCTTCTTGTTGATTGTTGATTGAGGGCCCCACGTTAGGGCGGCAATTTGCGGTAGTATAAGGCTATTTTACGGTACGGGATTTGTAGGAATGGTCCCGGGTTCGGTACTAGCTCACGGTTCTTTGCATGGATCTTGAATCTCGGGTTAGTGGTGAATACCACTGTTTGTTTTCCTGCTCGTTTATTTACCATCACCGTTTTAATATTTGATTCCTGCTATTACTTCGACACACACGCGCGCATTTCCTATTTGTTACACTTCATATCATCGCGCCTATCCGCCGACACTTTTCTGACAAACATCTCCCAGGAACTACCACGACCAAGTGTGTGTTCTAAAATCTCCTGTTTCTCTATTTCAAACGTTCTATATCTTCCCATTCCACTATCACCTGATTTCTAGCTTCTTCCATTGGAGGCTTAAGGCTATCTGGCTTTTGGCGAACATTGACCCTTTTCTACACCTCTGCGTTCCAGCAACCTAACGGGATACTTAACAATAGAGGTAAAAACCATCCGTTTCCGGCCACTGATGGCACTGTCTCTCTCAACCCTTATTTCCACTTACAGTAACATTCGCTTCCAGTTTTATTTAATACTATCCTTACTGTTATTGATTTTTATTCTCCCTATGATTATAATTTTATTTAACTACTCAAAACATACTGTTTCAAGCGGAAATTTAGTAATTGTTTTCCGGACCACTTGTACTTTGATTCCTTGTGATGAGAGCGGGTAAAATACGTTTATTGTATAATATGGATCAAGAAGACATTTTCAATTTGTGTTTGCAGATAGGGGAATATGTCAGCAATGTTGTTTATTAAGTAATTCCTTTTGAGAATACCAATTTTATGGCAATCAATTATAAAAGAACCGGAAGAAAATACGACAGATTTTGTAAGAAACCTGAATTAATTTGAGAAAATGGTGCCGCAACCTTCTTTAGATGAGTTTCAGAGTCGTTTTCGGGTGCCACGAGCAACAGCAGAGATAGGTTCAAATTATGATTCATTCCTATGTTATTAGTTTCTTTATGCATACATAGTGGGTGGGTATTGCATTACATCCAAAAATGTGTTACACTCACATGACTTTCTCTACTCTTGTACAAACTATTTTTACCAACGTTTATTCTCCATATGCCTCATGTTATAAGAGATATCGAGATGTCAATCTTATTGCGAATTTTCTTGTAGATGCAAGGGAAATATGGTAGGTTATAAGCGATAGTCAAATCTTTTAAGCGCTGGTTGCTATATGGCGCATTCTTTGCATGCCCAGAACATAAAAAAAATGAATAACGAATTTGAGAAAAGTACAAGTATTGGAAAATTTAAGGGAATAAAAATACCTCGAACATGGTTCACTCTACAAAAAAAGTGTATACGACATAAATTGTGTATTTTAACGCGATCTACATTTTTGTGCAGTAAAATTTTGTCTATCTCTTATGGTTTACCAGTTATGCAAAAGTCGTTCAAAATGAAGGACATTTTTGGAGACATTCCCAGAAAATTCGAGATATACATTTCATTTGTCATGAAAATATCTTAAACATATGATATTTTAATCAAAATCGTTTAGAGCCATTTTTTAGAAAATTAAAATTTTCGAAAAATATTCCATGTAAAGGGTAGTCTGGGTGGTGGGATTTTCTTGAAAACCTTCGTGTCGCATCTCTGGAAGATATTGAACCTAAATACCAAGTTTGGTGTTTATCCGACTGTTCGTTTCTGAGTTATGCTGTTCACAGACAGACACACACACAGACACATACAGACATGTTTCCAAAAATACTTTTTTGGGGTTCAGGAGGCCTCAAAACATGTATTTCCGGTGAAATCTCGGTATCGAATTTTTGGGTGGAATACCATACTTCCCCTACTTACTATACGTAGTAGAGAAAGTAAAAACTGATATCGAGATTTCACCGGAAATACATGTTTTGAGCCCAGAAGAAGTAAATTAGAAAAAAGTTCATGTGCGTGAACAATATAACTAAAAGTCGAAAAGTCGGATAAATACCAAATTTGGTATTTAAGCTCAGCATCTTCCGAAGATGCGATACGAAGGTTTTGAAGAAAATCCCCAAACTACCCTTTACGTGGAAATTTTTTATTTTCTGAAAACAAACTAACGGCTTTATTGAATTAGCATATATTAAGCTACTTGCATGACAAAGTGTATAGGTATGTTGATTTGTTTTTTTTTGGGGGGGATAGCCCGTGAAGTCCTCTTCATCCCGAAGGAATTTTGTATAATTTGTTTCAACCGGATAGGCGAAAACGTGCTACACCAAAAATGCAGTTCTCCTTAAAACACACAATTGATTTAAAATAACTTTTTTGTAGCCTAAGCTATTTCTGAGATATCCGCCATTGTTGGTTCGAAATATTCAATACTTTGTTATTCTTTTAAACCGCGTCAGCATTCAATTGTTTTTCGTGATTGCATGGAAACAATGGAATTTTAAGGCCATCATGTAGAGTCCAGTTCTTAAACTTTTGACTATCGCTGGTCCCATTGTATCTATAACGAAACTTGCAAGTAGCTATTTCCGGAAAGGTTTTTCTCGTTTAAAATGAAGTAGACAGAAAACTAAGCGTTCATTAGAATAGTTGCTTACTTGCAGTTAATGGAAGCCAAAGCAACTCATCTGTTTAAAAGCGTATTAAAGAATTCGGAACATAAAAGTGCAAACGTGTAAGATATTTGTATTCTGAAGGATATTATTAATGACCATGAGTTTGAATATGGGATATATCGTTGTACTTCTACACACTCCGGAGCAGAAACGCTTAAAACTGGTTCGCATTAGGGTTATATAGTACGTACATGTGGTCTCGGAAACAACTGTTTACACCGTTATTGTTGCCTAAATACTATAGAGGAATAGTCCTAAGATTAAAACAAAGTCCTGTCTTCCTCCATTCTTTTATGCAGCTCCTCGCTGCTAAAGATATCCTTAGGATACACCCTCTATTAAATCTCGTCTGCAAACGCTCCGCCATTTTTATTTCTTCTGTTACCAGTGCAGCGAAATATAGGATTGTTAAATTATTTCGAACCCACTCGCGGCCTCTCTCTACTGCGCGAGACACCCGGCAGTCGCCGGGAAATTACGCGGGCAGAGGCGGACTAAAATCCTTACCTTATAATAGATGCCGGAAATGTTGACATTCTGCTCTCAAAGAGGCAGCATATCTCGTGTAAATATTCTCGCTCACTCTCCGAAGCTCAGCAGCAGGAATTCTTGTGATGAAACGCCTCATTATGATCAGAAAATTGGTATGTGGTGTGCGATAAGTGCTAGAAGAATAATAGGACCCATATTCTTTTATGAAACAATAAATGCAGAGCGATATCAGAGGTTAATTCTGAGGCCATTTTGCAATCGCTTGGCATATGTCAAGAAGAGAAGTCGTATAGCTGGTTCCAGCAAGATTCTGCAACAGCACTTATGGCTGCTAAATCATTACATGCAATAACAGAGGTATTTGATAACAGAATAATTAGTGTTGATTTGTGGCTCCCTCGCTCTCCTTATCTAACGAGTTGTGATTTTTATTTATGGGGTTCTTTAAAAGACAAAGTGTATCGTTCTAATCCTCGCACACTACAGGAACTTAGAGAAAACATTGTGCAAGAAGTCACAAGAATTCCTGCTGCTGAGCTTCGGAGAGTGAGGGAGAATATTTACACGAGATATGCTGCCTGTTTGAGAGCGGAAGGTCAACATTTCCAGCATCTATTATAAGGTAAGGATTTTAGTCCGCCTCTGCCGGCGTAACTTCCCCGGCGACTGCCGGCTGTCTCACACAGTAGAGAGAGACCGAGAGTGGGTTCGAATATAATTTAACTACCCTTTATTTCATTTGCTGCTCCAGCGTTGCGCTGCAACACGCCCTCTGAATGAACCGCTGAATAAAACACCGCTGCAGCACTCGGCCCCATTCTCTTCATAAATGTTAATTATCTGATACTTCGCAGTTTCATGTATACATTTAGTGGAAAGCAAAACGCTTTGGCAGCAAGACGCACTACTTGATTTCAAAAATGTGTTGTTTTTCTATTCAGAATTGTCATTTTATATCGCTTCTCTGAAGTTTCAAAAAATGTTTCGTCATTAGTGATTGTTTCAGTTAATTGACTCAAGGAACATTACGCGTTTACTTACCTACATTTACATTCCAGTATAAGCTTTCTTACCTGGGTATATGCTGAAGCTCGTTTAGAAATTAAACGTTCAGTTCAGTTCAGATTCTAATAAATCATTCCGGTTTACGTATACCAGAAAAATAATCAGCTAAAACAAAATGCACACTACTGCTCTTCAAAACAGATGATTGGAGGAAGCAAATTCAAATTAAGAAATAAAAAACAAAAAGGTTTGAATTGATTTATTTTTCATTTTTAAATCATCTGAAACCATCGTTTATTCTTTAAGAAAATTTTCTGTCTCTCAAATTCTTGTACAAAATTCACTTGATTGGTGTACAGCACATAGCTAGCGATTACGTAATGTTTCCGTAACTGCAGTTTATATGCAGATAAATACTCAAAACGTTAGAGATACGTTTTGTGACCTTATATACTAAACCGTAATGCCAGCATCTGGTAACTTACTGTTCACAATATTTCCCTTCCTTGTTATAAACAGAGTTAATCATAATGCCTGCTTGTACCTTCCTTGTTATAAACAGAGTTAATCATAATGCCTGTTTGTACCTTCCTTGTTATAAACAGAGTTAATCATAGTGCCTGATTGTACCTTCCTTTTATAAACAGAGTTAATCATAGTGCCTGCCTGTACCTTCCTTGTTATAAACAGAGTTAATAATAGTACCTGCTTGTATCTTCCTTGTTATAAACAGAGTTAATCATAATGCCTGCTTGTACCTTCCTTGTTATAAACAGAGTTAATCATAGTGCCTGATTGTACCTTCCTTTTATAAACAGAGTTAATCATAGTGCCTGATTGTACCTTCCTTTTATAAACAGAGTTAATCATAGTGCCTGCTTGTACCTTCCTTGTTATAAACAGAGTTAATCATAGTGCCTGATTGTACCTTCCTTTTATAAACAGGGTTAATCATAGCGCCTGCTTGTACCTTCCTTGTTATAAACAGAGTTAATCATAGCGCCTGCTTGTATCTTCCTTGTTATAAACAGAGTTAATCATAGTACCTGCTTGTATCTTCCTTGTTATAAACAGAGTTAATCATAGTGCCTGCTTGTACCTTCCTTGTTATAAACAGAGTTAATCATAGTACCTGCTTGTACCTTCCTTGTTATAAACAGAGTTATTCATAGTACCTGCTTGTACCTTCCTTGTTATAAACAGAGTTAATCATAGTACCTGCTTGTATCTTCCTTGTTATAAACAGAATTAATCATAGTACCTGCTTGTACCTTCCTTGTTATAAACAGAGTTAATCATAATGCCTGCTTGTACCTTCCTTGTTATAAACAGAATTAATCATAGTACCTGCTTGTACCTTCCTTGTTATAAACAGAGTTAATCATAGTACCTGCTTGTACCTTCCTTGTTATAAACAGAGTTAATCATAGTACCTGCTTGTACCTTCCTTGTTATAAACAGAGTTAATCGTAGTACCTCTTGTACCTTCCTTTTATAAACAGAGTTAATCATAGTGCCTGCTTGTACCTTCCTTGTTATAAACAGAGTTAATCATAGTACCTGCTTGTACCTTCCTTGTTATAAACAGAGTTAATCATAGTACCTGCTTGTATCTTCCTTGTTATAAACAGAGTTAATCATAGTACCTGCTTGTACCTTCCTTGTTATAAACAGAGTTAATCATAATGCCTGCTTGTACCTTCCTTGTTATAAACAGAGTTAATCATAATGCCTGCTTATACCTTCCTTGTTATAAACAGAGTTAACCATAATGCCTGCTTGTACCTTCCTTTTATAAACAGAGTTAATCATAGTACCTGCTTGTACCTTCATTGTTATAAACAGAGTTAATCATAGTACCTGCTTGTACCTTCCTTGTTATAAACAGAGTTAATCATAATGCCTGCTTGTACACGTACCTGATTAAATGTTTATAACTAGATTAGATTATTTCTAATTATAATTACCTGCATATCTGAGAGCGCCTTCCAATCATATTATTTTACAGTATTCTCTTAAAACGGAAGGGTAGTATGCAATAAAAGATCTGAAGTGATACATACATATGACTTTCTCTACCCTCTATCGTTTATTCTTACTAAATCTTATTTTTATATCTACTACATTTTAATCAAATAAACCTTTACAGAAATGGCTACATTACACATTTCGTTACAGATACAAAGAAAACAGCGATTGTCAAATGGACGCTATATGCTGGCCTTGAAATTCCATAATTTTCCATGCAATCGTGAGAAACAATTGAATGTTGAAAGGACTTAAAAAATGTAACCAAGAAACGAACAATTCGAACCTTTAATAACGGATATCTCAGAAACGGCTAATACCACAAAAAACATATTTTAAATAAATTGTGTGTTTTAAAGAATATACCTTTATTTGTGTAGTACGCTTAACGTTTACCAGTTACACAAGATTATACAAAAGTTCTTCCAAATGAAGTGGACTTCTCAGACTATTCCCATAAAATTCAATATACACATATATATTATTTGTCATGTAAATATCTTTTGTATATGGTATTTCGATCTTTAGAACCATTTTTAGATAAACTAAACTTTTGAAAAATCTTCCATGTAAAGGGTGGTCTGGGGTGGGGAATTTTGTTGAAAATCTTCATTTGTCGCATCTTTGGAACATATTGAACCTAAATACAAGTTTGGTGTTTATCCGACTTTTCATTTTGGAGTTATGTTCACAGTCACGCAGACAGACAGACACACACACACACACACACACGGACACGTTTTATTTGGAATCAGGGCGCCTAAAAACATGTATTTCCGGTAAAATCTCGGCATCGAATTTTTGGGTGGAATGCAATACTACCCTGGTTACTATACTTAGTAGAGAAAGTAAAAAGGTTTCCAATAAGAAGCAGTAAGCAATAAAATAACGAATACGTTTCCGCAGTAACGGGGCGAATATTAATATCTTCTACGATATGAACAACTGGTTACAATAATTATGAACTTAAGAGAGATATCGCTGTAGGAAGTGCTCAGTAATGCCTTCATACATTGCAGTGCATCCTTTTGCAAAATCGCGAAAGCTAGCATTACATTCTGAAGTGTCTCGCTCTCATTATTTTCTGTACCCATTACAACTTTACATTTATTATAGTGTGTAAAAATATATATGAGATGAGGCTTGCTCCTACGAAATGGGAAGGGGGATAATTGAAGGTAAACAAATCTGGACTCCGCGACAAGTGGTAGACATCGCATTCATTGCTACGGAGTTAATCTGTTGAGTATTTTCATACTTTACAGTATTCATTTGTGTCGTTATCGTCAAGTGGGAACCCCCCAGGGGCGTTCTACGGTAGGTACGGGATTGATGCCCCTGTGGTCCCCGAGTCACATTCTCGATTGGCTTCCTCTAAGAGGTGAGAGGGCTTATGCCAAACGCACTATCAACTTTCATCCACAAGTGTGTTTGACGAATTTCTAGTTACCTCCCTGAACACAGTCTGGCGGACACCGCTGCGCGGGACGGAGGAAGGGAGTCGCAAGGGATGAATGGATAATGCGTAACTCCCAGCCCCTGAGTATCATGTAGGACTGGGTTCGCATCCGCTGATAAATGTCAGTCCCGGGGAGGGGCCATTACGCGAGCTGTTACACTCCTGAAGGCGATTGGGTCCCTCTATATATAAATTGGGAGGTGAGACCCTAAGGTCACCTAAGCTGGGGTGGCTCCAGGATGTGAGCATGCCATCGGAGACATTTGTAATGGTGAAGGATTTCTTCGCCATGGTAAAATCCAAACTAAAGAACAACCAAAACAGAATGGAAAAGAAGAAGTCGAGTCTTGTGGTCCTCGTTACTTGGTTATCTATAAAACAAAGCAAGGTAGGAACCCTTTTACAGTTCAAAAGGGTCTCGATAAGACTGCTAGTCCTGTAAACTCGTGCATTAGAAGTCACAATGACACATTCCTGGTTGAAACAAATTAGCATCCCGCAGCGATTATCTTGAAAGCAAAGAGAAAGTTCATCTGCTATACTGCTCAGTGTGACCCCACTCCACCTTGAAGGTAAGTTTCTTTTTCTTTCTTTCTCCGCTACAGATTATATTATTTCTTCCTGCTGTTGTAATAAAGAAAGCATACAATAATAGCTGAATTAACTTTTCTTTTAATTTCAGACACAATGCTCAGAGAGTTCAATAGCAAGAAAATGATGCAGATTTTCAACGAACTCATTGAAGAGGAACCAGCTAAATTCATGAGGAACTCGTGATTGCAAGTGGCCATGAAATAGGCAGTGAACAAAGAGTAGACGCGGATGAAGAGATGCTTAAGAAATATTTACGGTAAGGAACTACAAGTACAACACAGTAAATCATTTGCCTCGAGTCCGTGGCGCTGCAAAACAGTTGGGTCTTCAGTTGTTTGTTTTGACGATCCATTACCCTAGTTCCTCATACACCAAAAAGAAATACTCGTAGATCGGAAATACTTACATGTGTATAGCATGTACATTACACCAAGTATTGACAGTGACAGAAAATCCGAAAAATCTTGATTTATATCATGGCAAAGGGTGGAGTGGATTCTCTGGACCAAAAAGTAGCAACGTATTCAACATCAAGAGGGGCCGGAAGGTGACCAATGATATTCTTCGCCATGATGGATATCGCCGGAATCAATAGCCACTGCTTCATATCAGCAGAAAGGAAAACGAATCAGGAGGCGGAATTTCATTATTCCCCTTGGCAACTCACAAGTTCAACCTGAATTTATTAGAAGTTCGGTGAGAGAACTCCCTAGTGAACTACAAGACCATATAATAATAAAACGAGTAATGCAACAAGTTCAAGAGAGGAGCCCAAAGAAACATCCCCAATAAGAGGCGAGCTAAAACGGGATGTGCATCATGTCCACGCGGACCAGACAGGAAACAGCTTTGATAAGTACAAAAAGCTACTGTGTGGAGGCTGTGGAAAAAAGTGCACTGAGCGGGTTGGCGCAGGTGGTAGTACGTGTGTCGTCCTCCGTGGTGTAGTGGTTACCATTCTAGTCTCTAGTTCCAGAGGTCGCGGGTTCAAACCCGACGGAGGGCGATGTACTTTTTCGGGAGTAAACATCTTTATTATGGCTTCCTTAGGAAGGGAAGTAAAGCCGGTGGTCCCGTGTCGTAGATTTACGGCACGTAAAAGATCCTCAAGGTTGATAGAGAGGCCTTTGAGCAAAATTACTGATCTTTCACGCCCAATATAAAATGAACGCTAAGGAGTTAAATAGCAGTTAAAGAGCGCCCATATATAAAGCTTAGTTTTTAATTCAGTAGAGCGTGTGAGTCGCATTCGGGAGTTCATGAGCTCGATTCCCGACTTTCTTGACCCATGGGTTTTTTCGGGAGCTTCCCCGGGTGGCTAAGCGAATGCTGAGAAGGTTAATTACATCCCCCGAATTTCTGTCCCTAAATTCCACCTCCTTTCTCATTTCGCTTCACCTTTCATCTGCTTGGTTGTCTGAGGGTTGCAAGTGTCGTGGGAGTATCGGCGTTGCATGTCAGGGAAGAAGGATGCTTTCTGTCAAACTCTGTCCCCCGCAATGGGGCGGTCTCAGAGTCCCGCGCTCATAGTGGGAAGTGCAAGCCCGCAGAGATGGACGGGGGCCGGTTGTAACAGCTGCCACCGGAGAGTTTCAACCTGGAACATGTAGGGACCCTGCGCTCTGCTCTGTCGTGTCTCCTGATCTGGTTGCCCTCTGTTTCCTCTCCTTTCACCTCACTCCACCCCTCCCGGGTGTGCACCAAAACCTTCTTAGGTCCAGGTGCTAAGTTCCCCTCCGCTCCTGGTCATACGTCATCAAAAAGATGCGTGCTAAGACTGCATTGTTTCAGTTTTAAAGAGCTAATACTTCTAGGACAAGAGAGCTTTGTTTTTGTATGACAGTGCTATACTATGTACATGACTAGTTTTAGAAAAGGTACTTATAAATTATGTTTTCTTTTGAGATTATTTCCATTTATTTCCATCAGGTTATGACTGTATAATACTAATTTGAAGGTATGTTATTTGAGTGTTATTCTGTTCTTTTACATATTGTATTAAACCAGCATGCGTATTTCAAACGTTGTTGTTCATTGGTTCAACATGGCCCCGCCCTTCCACTTATGTCACAGCTATTTCACATTGAGCGTTAAAAGACCCATTTATTTTTGAGCAATGTTGTTCGTATGTGCATACATACACAGTATGGTTTTCTATAATGCGTTTTTGGGGTCCAGTGGACCTCAGAATGTATATGGGGTGAAATATCGATATCGAATGTTTGAATAAAATGTTACTGTAGCTCACTGGCAGGTAAAGTAGAAAAACAATGTTATGTTGGCAATAGAAGGAAACGCATGCTTGTACAGGATGAGTTTAAGTTATTCTTATTCTGATCGAGTCTTCGCAATTAAAGTTAACTAATGTTTGCGTAAGTCATAAAGTTGGTTTATGTTAGAGTAACCTCTGAATGCAGTCAAATTGCCATGAACTAGAACTGAGAAATCCTACTATCAACAGCCGTTAAAATGTTATATCTGAAACCTTCTGTGAATTGCATACTAATGTGAACATTTTGCATATCGTAATACCATCATCGAACAGACATTTCACGTTCTATTTGCCATTCTAACTTTACAATTACTCGGCGAAAGGGAGAAATAGTTTGCTTGTTTTAATACGTATCGCACACCATTCTCCAGACCTGCACACATAGTATGATTCGCAATTGTGTAATACAAAATATCTCAGATATTCTGTGTAAACATAATATTTATTTGATATTCTTATCGAAATAACATAGTTATGAGTTCAAGAAATAGCACATATGAGTTTCTTAGATTGAAGTTGTTTGTTAAAATACTGAGCGTTCATTTTCTGGCCCAGCCACCGATCGCGTGCGGGAGTATTTTTCTTGCACCACGTTATGGGATGCCAAACTTGAAGCTGATGTGTGGACCCACGTACGGGAGATATGTTTTTAGGAGTGTTCGCCCCACGCTTTGGGTACAAACTTTCCGGTGGCCTTCGCCCTACGTTTAGGAACCAACTTTTGAGGCGGTGTCGTGTGTTTATTGTATGTGTAATAATTATTTTCATGTTTATTTACTTGTCATTTATGCCTCAGCTCCGTCAGTAGTATTTTAGAGCAAGTATCTCTTAATAGAGCTAGTACGGCTAAAGAATAAAGTTTACACAAATTATACTTGTATTTTACATTTAATTAATCCTTCGCACGGTTAAATAACACTTCACTGATGTATCCTACTATAGAGCTGTGAGATTATTGTTAATGACACTTTTAACAGTTAAACAGTTAAATATTATCCTCACCGCAATGAATTATCAGGTCTCACATACAACCACTGAACCCGTATCGAACCGAACCGTGTAGTTACGCTATCTACTAGCGTTGACCGTTTGAATTTGTACATTTTCTCTATTTCTACTTTCTGATTGGCTAAGCCTACTCCAATAGAATACCTTTATTTTACTTTAGCTTCTATAGTTTTTGATTGGCTAGGTCTACTCCAATAGAATACTTTTATTTTACTTTCGCTCGCTTTCCGTCTCAAGGTTACCTTATTATTAGCAATCTTCGGCTTTTACTTTGCAATTCTGTTTGCTACGAAAGGCAGCTTTCTTCCATTCTCACAGTTCCTACATTGTTAAACTACGTAATACATTCACATAACATTTTATACATGTACATAATAAAATAAACATAATACAATGACTGTAATATACACTTTATATATTATAACATAGACGTATTGCTTTAAGGCCGGCTGTTATGTTTTTATATTATATATTTTAAGCGATAGAAAATACTGCCTCACGCGTGTATGCATTTTTCGCTTGTAATCCAGTGACCTCGGTATGTTCCGCTAGCTTACTAGCAGGAATGTACCGCTCAAGGCTACCTGATCGGTTGTGAATGTCAACTGTCAGTTTCTGCTTACTGTTCTTGCTGTAAAGACTAGAGTTTGTTCATGTGCATCTCAAAAGTGAAACCTTATTCAAACGTCTATGTTGTGTGTGAATTACTTTAGAGTATTCTTATTATTGTTGCGCTTCTTGTCTGTTTATTAATCCATTGAAATATTTACAGAAAAGTTCACGCTTGAATACAGAATTTTTAAGCACGATACATAAGTAAAAACCGAATCATGTAGACAGGTGCGTATACAATTTCAGTATGCAATTTCTGGTATTCAATTTCCAAATATAAATACGCCAGAAGTCTGATGAATACGTTTAGAACAACGGGATCGCTAAACGCTAAACCTAAGAAGCGAAAAATACATGTTCTAACGCAGAAAAAAATTTACGAAATCGGTGTATCGTCGACAACGCTCTCCAACGCTGTCTAAAGCTCCTAGTACAGGATAATATTTTTGTCAAATCCAGTGCTTTACAAGACTTTCTAAAACCTGTAATAATTTTCTTTGTAAAATTGCTTCCAATATTTTGAAAATCTTGAAAGAAAATGAGAACACGCTCTAAACCGTCAAAGATAGGTAAATGGGCTAGCCATGTCTATATGTTGTGGGCTCTGTAGATTACTACAAGATGAAGAAAACAAGGGCATATTAATCTGTTGCCAGAAATTTTCCAAGTAGATATACAATAATGTATGAATATAGCGTTTTAATTATAGTGTAGTTAGTCTATCAATTCAAGTTTTTTCCACTGTGTTCCTTAATCGTAGTCTAAATTTTTGGCTATAGTAGGTGCAAATGCTATGCAAGTTGAGCCAATTGTAGCTCTTCTTTCACCAAGTGGCTGTTTTTGCAGAGATAGCCGTAGTTCTTTTATGTACCTGCAATCATGAACTACAATTTTCAGCCCCTGCTTATCATTACGCCGGGCAGCCTGGTTAACACCAGAAGTCGCCTGCACCAGGTTTCTACAGCGCTCTCCAGGTTGCGTCCTCTCCGCCAGTATAGGTAGCGCTTATACTGTCTCCACATCATCACCTGACCTTCCCGGCGCACCCCGAGCGATGCGTCCCGAGGAAAAAGAGTATGACAGTTCTCGACGACCAGCGAAGAAGGACTTTTATTGAGCTTCGTGTCTAGGAGCGGCCGTCTCCACACTTTTCGGCCTTGTCTAAATTATCCATAAGATATACTTTTGGCGTAAGTAAAGTTCTAAATTCTTGTAGTGTGTGGAGCGGCATTTAAAATCTCATGGAGCGAGTTTATCGCGTGTTAAATTTCATTTCAAAATGGCAAATGTTGTGTGAGAAAGACAAGTTCAAATGCAATGTGCTTCAATTGTAATATATCTCTGTTTCTACATTTGAATGTTAATATATTCAATACTTTTGGGGCTGTATGGTTTCTTACTTTTATTTAAAGCAAATTTAAATCCTCGTTAAATTACTTTAACCCTTGGCAGTACAAAACAATTATTACTCTGGGGGAGTGCTTTATTTTTAATGCATTCTATAATGGGCCCGGCATTTTACATTTTCTAGTTTATTTATCTTTTTAAGTAATTGTGACACTCTATGCATCGACTACTTCTAAATCGCCCTTGCATGTACGTTACAAGGTATAAAGAACAACTTAATTGTAAATTATTACACCGTGAGCTAATAGTAAATTACTTTGCACGTGTCAGTGTGTTCTAAACGTGTTCAGTTTGGCAGAAAGATAGCGTATAAATACACTTTTATATCATTGTCAAGTTTTATCCAATCTTCTCAAATGTTTTTCTTTTTTGTAAACTTTTGAATTGAAAAATAAGTTTGATCATGTACAAAGGGCTTTATACGTGCTGCACAGCAAGTAGGACTTTCAGTGTTCATACAGCTGCTGAACTTTTAAAATCGAAGCACTACAGAGTGGCTCTTCATGAATTACAACCTCGTGAACTCGTGAGGACCAAAAGCGAGTCCATTTCTGTAACTGGATTTTACAATCATATGTCTACGGTACTAGTGATCCACATCTATTAATGTTCATAGTTTCATTTACATGATAATGTTGCCCCAAAGAAAAACACGTATTGGATCACAACGAATTCCCAGTTAATTCCTGAACTTCTGTATGTTAAAAATTGATGTATGACATGCTGCAACAGCAAAACGAATAATAAGATCGATATTTGTCAGAATACTCCAAACTCCGATAGGTACCGCAGAAATATTCTTGCACCACTTAATTAAATGTTGTCAGATGATGAGAGAGCAAATGTAATTTTCAACAAGATTCTGCCAAAGCCTATACTGCACAAACTCCTTAGAAGACATAAAGTCGGTGTTTGTTGATGGGACAATTTCTAAAGTGTTATGACCCTCCGTTCCACGTGTGTGACTTATATTTGTGGTGAACCCTAAAAAAGGTTTATAGGATCAATGCGCACAGCATAGACGAACTTAAAAACAATCTCAGAACGGAAATAAAGAAAAATGCGCAAGAAGAAATGCGTGTGGATGGAAATTTCATCTGAAGATGCCAGGAATGTCTCAATGCACATGAACACCACTTTCAAAGGCACTTATAATCAGCTTAATGCTCATTATAGTGCATGTTACTTATGAGAATGGATTAATTTAGAATGGAAAACCTCCCGGTGCATTACCCCCCAGGGGCCTGCTACGTTATGTACGGGATTAGCGCTCTCGGGGTCCCTAGCCATAATCTAGATTGGGTTTCCCTAAGAGGTGTGAAGGCTTATGCCAAACGGCCTATAACTGTGGCTCACAAACGTGTTTGACCAACTTCTAGTTACCTCCTTGAACACAGTCTGCCGGACAGGAGGGGACGGAGAAGGGGAGTCGCAAGGGGTGAATGGGTAACTACCAGCCCCTGAGTATCATGCAGGACTGGGTTCATGTCCGCTGATAAAGGTCAGTTCCGGAGAGGGGTCATTACATGAGCTGTTACACTCCTGAAGGCGAATGGGTCCCTCTGTCTATGTATTGAGAGGTGAGACCTTATGGTGAGCAAGGCCCAGGCCACGACTCTCACCTAAGCTGGGGTGGCGCCCAGGGTGGGAGCATGCCATCGGAGACATTTGTAATGGTGGAGGAAATTATCGCTATGGATCCTAAAAACTCTAAAAGGAACTCAAAATTAGTGTAAAAGATGTAGTCGAGTGTTGTGGTCCTCGCTATTTAGTAATTAATAGAACAGAGGAAGGTAAGAAGTTTACATCGGTGAACCCTTTTATAGTGCAGAAGGGTCTCGATAAAGTAGCTGGTCCTGTGAAGTTGTGCATCAGAAGTCGCAAGGGCTAACTCCTGGTTGAAGCAAACTCAGCATCCCAGATAGCGGCTATCTTGAAAGCCAACCTGTTAGAAAGCTATCTAGTCAGAGTGGAGCTGCACAAGACCTTGAACTCCTTGTGCGGTGTAGTAAATGCCCGTGCAATGGACGTTATGTCCAATGAGGAGTTTCAAGAGAATCTGGAAGAGCAAGGCGTAACATCAGAGTATCGTGTCCAGTGGAAAGAAAGAGGTGAATTATTGCCTACTCGTACCCTGTTCCTTAACTTTGATCGGGTAGATCTCCCGCAAAGGATTAAGGAAGGGTATGAAGGCATTGCGGTTAGACCATATACACCGAATCCGCTGAGATGTTATAGGTGTTAGCGCTTTGGGCACACCAGTGATTCCTGTAGCAATGAATCTACCTGCGTCAACTGTGGAGACGTCTTACGATGGAGCATGCACATCAGCTCCAACGTGCCTTCACAGCAGCGGAGAACATCCATCAAGTTCCAGAGAATGTCCCCGTTTTACAGAGCAAAGAGCGATCCAAGAGATCCGGATTAGGGAGAAATTGTCCATCTCGGAAGCCGGAAATACTTGCGTATCCACCATCCGTCTGTCCCGAGGTCCGGTACCTACAGCTCAGTTGCAGGTAACCGGTACCGAGTCGGGAAATCGCAACCCAGATCAGCGATACAAAACGGAGCCACTATCTCGGAAAAGATTCTCGTTGCCAGAACACAGCAAAAGCCTTCAAAATCAACACCGACGACAGCATGAACATCTACCAAGTCCATTACTGGAATGATCATACTAGTCAAATCATCAGCAAGACCGTCAAACTCAAATAATAAGACCACCAAGCCTATAATATCTAATGCATCACCAGTAAAATTCAGGACCAGCTATGTGAGAACCGACTTCCTAAAGGAAAGCGATAAGTCTATATCCAGTACACCTAAGGGTAAAAAGGATCCACGAGTATCTCCTCGGAGATCCTCCTCTGAGGAATCGTCAGGGGAAGGACTCAAATCGGCAATCAACATCTTCGCCGATCTCAACTTCCAATCGGTTCGAGGTTCTCAAACCGTGATTTTCTATTCGAAAGGGTTCCTCCTCCGTGAAGGAGATGAAGCAAGAGGGTTAGGCCTACTGTCAGAACGACAGTGAAAAAGAGGCAGGATAAAGCCTCCGTTTAAGGTGTTAGCCCGACACTAAACAAAAAGGGAAAATTCATTCGACCACCGCTTTCCACAACGTAGTAAGCTTCTACGATTAAGAACTTATCCCATTATAATTCTAATGGCCATCCCACAATAGAACCTCCGTGGAATTAGAATACATCGACCAGAGCTTGAATTTTTGCTCAACAAGTATGAGTCTTTGGTCATGTGATTACAAGAGACTAAATTCCGTCCGCAAGACAGCTTTCAGCTTAGACGATATACCCTAACGCGATGTGATCTCACACCGGAAGAGGGTATTCCTGCGCATGGGGGCACTGTGACGCTCATCAGAGATGATATATTTGTGAAATCTGTATCCATACAGTCTGACATCCAGTCAGTAGCTGTAAGGATTAAACTGATATCCATCCGATTTATCATCTGTAACATTTACCCGCCTCCATCCGATGACTTCTCGCTCATGGATTTAGAAGATCTAGTCTCTCAGTTATCAACGCCTATTCTGTTGGTGGGAGACGTTAATGCCCATCACCCTCTTTGGGGCTCACCTCGGGCTTGTGCGAGAGGTAAATTAATTGCTGAGTTATTAGAATAATAACATAGCTCTTCTGAACACCAGAGAGCCAACACTTCTTTCAGACTCCTACAACACTTTTCACATCTTGATATTGCAGTTTGTGCACTACAGTTAGCAGCTTCCTTGCAATGGAATGTCATCTCTGATTTACACTTTAGTGACCACTTTCCTTGTCTTTTAGTCTCTTAATGCAGGATATATGTTCCACACGCCTACCTAGATGGCGCTTAGATTCAGCCAACTGGAATCTTTACTCCCAGTTGGCTGTGTTTAATTACAATGAACACTACTGTGTGGGTGTTTTAGTTTAACATCTCACAGAGAAGATTCTTTCTGCTGCTGAGCAAGCTATTCCACGGTCGACTGTCAAACCTCTTCAATTTCCAGGCCCTTGGTGGACGAAAGAGTGCCTAAATGCCATTCGTGCTCGAAGGCGTGCTCTCAGGGTTTTCCGGCGCCACACTGGATAACCTAATTGAATACAAGAAAATGCGTGACAAGTCTAGGTATATTATAAAGGATAGCAAAAAGACATCATGGAGTAAGTTTGTAGCTTCATTTAATAGACATACATCTTCCTCTGTCGTTTGGTATATGTTAAGGCGTGTGGCCGCAAAATCGGCCCACATGCCAATTTCTGGTCTTAAAATAGCTGCAGGAGTTGCTGTTGATGCATTTGACGTGCCTAACACATTTGGCTGTGCTTTCGCTCAAGTGTCAAACTCAGATAACTATTCGCCGGAGTTCCTTCCTGTTAAGGCTCAGGCCAGATCTCAACGTTTCCTTTTTCGTTCAGGAAATCTTGAAGATTAGAATCGCCTCTTCACCATGGTGGAGTTAGAACACGCTCTCATCTTCGCGACTATCAGCACCCTGACCTGATCTATCTACGTACAAATGCTCCGACAGCTCTCTCCTGAAAGTAAGGCTTTCCTAATCGAGGTCTATAATCGTGTTTGGGTTGATGCCACTTTTCCAGAAAAGCGGTGGGAGGCCACTGTCATACCTATTTTGAAAGCAGGCAGGATCGTCATCTCTCATTCAGCTACCGTCCTGTTTCCCTCACCAGTTGCGTTTGCAAGGTGATGGAACGCATGATCAATGGGCGGTTGATATGGTGTTTGGAAACTCACAACCTGCTGACCAACACGCAGTGCGGTTTTCGGAATCGCCGTTCAACAACGGACCACCTTGTGTCATTGTCGACACAGATCATGAACGGATTCAGGAAAAATTGTCAAACCGTTGCGATATTTTTTGACCTCGAGAAGGCTTATGATACGTGTTGGCGAGCAGGGATACTATGTTCTCTACACGCATGGAATGTTCGTGGACGCTTACCACTGTTCATTCAGGAGTTTATGAAGGACCGCTTTTTCCGAGTAAGGGTCTGCTCGGTTTTTTCGAACATTTTTGTTCAGGAGAACGGAGTACCTCTGGTATCGGCATTAAGCGTTACACTGTTTGATATAGAAATTAATTCTATCTGTAAATGTGTTCCTCCAGGGGTATCGTCATGCTTATTCGTAGACCACTTTGCCGTTTATTGTACTTCTCTGCGTACGCCGTTTTTGGAACGCCGTATGGGGCAATGATTAGATAAACTACAAGATAGGAGCTCTAAAAACGGCTTTCGTTTCTCAACTGAGAAGTCAATCTGCATGAACTTCTGCGCCGTAGGAGACGATTACCACCTTCGCTCCGATGCGGTCCAGATTTAATACCATTCGCAGATTCGACGAGATTCCCTGGGTGGAACTTTGATAGGAAACTTAGCTGGTCATCGCATATAGCACAGTTGAAAGCGCAATGTGACCGTTCTCTGAATATTTTGCGGATATTAAATGGCAAATCTTGGGGAGCGGATCAGATATTTTGCTGCGACTGTTTCGCAGCATTGGTCCGAACAAAAATAGACTATGGATGTATCATTTATTCCTCAGCACGACCATCGTGCTGAGGAGATTAGACGCAGTGCATAACCGGGGCATTCGAGTGTCTATTGGTGCTTTTCCAACTAGCCCAATTATGAGTCCTTACGCCGAATCTGCAGAACCTCCTCTGTGTTATCGGCGTGAAATCTTCTTGGGAAATTATAGCTGTGCCCTTAAATGTATGCCTCGACATCCAACGTTCGCTTCGTTTTCTCACACTACGCTGGGCGAAAGTTATAGAAATAGTTCCATTAATCCAAGGCAGGTGTTCCTTTCCGGGAGCTTCTAAAAAAACACGACATTGAAATGCCTAGCATGTTCGCTAAGGGGGAGAGGGTTTTCCCCCCTTGGTTATGTGCGACACCTCAGTAGATCTTGGGATGACGATACACCGGAAGTCTACGATGCCTACTTTTAGTATCAGCACCTATTTTTACTTTCTCTACTACGTATAGTAAGTAGGGGAAGTATTGCATTCCACCCAAAAATTCGATACCGAGATTTCACCGGAAATACATGTTTTGAGACCTCCTGAATCCAAAAAAAGCATTTTTGGAAACATGTCCGTGTGTGTGTCTGTGTGTGTGTGTGTCTGTGTGTGTCTGTGTGTCTGTGAACAGCATAACTCAAAAACGAACAGTCGGATAAGCACCAAACTTGGTATTTAGGTTCAGTATCTTCCAGAGATGCGACACGAAGGTTTTCAAGAAAATCCCCCCACCCCAGACTACCCTTTACATGGAATATTTTTCGAAAATTTTAATTTTCTCAAAAATGGCTCTAACGATTTTGATGAAAATATCATATGTTTAAGATAATGCCATGAGAAATGAAATGTATATCTCGAATTTTCTGGGAATGTCTCCAAAAGTATTCTTCATTGTGAACGACTTTTGCATAACTGGTAAACCATAAGAGATAGACAAAATGTTACTACACAAAAAATGTAGATCGCGTTAAAATACACAACTTATGTCATATACATTTCTTTTGTTGAGTGAACCGTTTTCGAGATATTGCTTATTATTTCCTTAAATTTTCCAATACTTATACTTTTTCTCAAATTCGTTATTCATTTTTTTTTATGTCCTGGACATGCAAAGAGAATGGAATGCGCCACATAGCAACCAGCGTTAAAATATTTGACTATCGCTTAAAAGCTACCATATTCCCCTTGCATCTACATGAATATTACCAATAAGATTGACATCTCGATATCTCGATTAACATGAAGCATATGGAGAATAAGCGTTTGTAAAATTAGATTGTACAAGAGTAGAGAAAGTCGTGTGAGTGTAACACATCAGATTTTTTTTAAAATTTCTCTCAGGTTACAGTGACCTAATTTTGCTCTACACCGATGGATCTAAGAGCACTAACGATGTTGGATGTGCTTATGTTCATGGAACCGAACCCTATACATTCGGTTTGCATTATAGCACATCCATTTATTGTGCAGAGCTGTATGCCACATACCGAGCCATTTTGCGTGTACCCCATCGAAAATTGGGAGACTGTCTCATTCTGAGTGATTCCCTAAGCGCACTTCAGAGACTTTGTGAGCTGTACAACTCCACCCCATTGTTTAGCGAATCCAGGATGCCCACCATGTTTTATACACTGCTGGCGTTAGTGTGGAGTGTGCTTGGATAACTGGTCACGTTGGCTTGCGAGGGAATGAACTTGCGGATTTGGCAGCTAAGGCGGCAACCACAGAACCCAGTGTTACAATATCTCGGGTAACGTCGGAAGACTTTAAGTTTGTTGTGCGGAGAGCGGTGCTGTCGTTCTGGTGTGAGGAGTGGTTAGCTCTCCGCGGAAACAAGCTTAGGGTAATTAGGGACATTCCGATAAACTGGATAACTTCCTCTCGCGTTTCTCGTCGTGAGGAGGTGATGTTGGCTCGGTTGCATATTGGTCACTGCAATTTTACGCACAATTATCTTTTTAAGGGTCACCCTGCTCCTATTTGTCCGCTTGTGGTGAAGGTCTTTCGGTCCATCACCTGTTGCTAGAGTGTATTGCTCTGGCACATTATCGGGACTCTCTGCACCTGCCGGACAGTCCTGCAGAGGTCTTAGTAGATGATAAGCAAGCGGTTGATAGGATTTTTAATTTTGTTTCGAAAGTAAATTTCCTAATGCGGATTTAGTCATCTTGTTAGAAGATGTTTTATACTGATCAGTTTAGTTCTATATATCTATATTTATCTCTGGTTTTGTTATGATTTTATATTGACATTTATCTCTGGCTTTTGCTTTGATTTTATTTATTTATTTTTATTTATTAGTTCTTTTATCCGGCTTTATCTCTGGCCATTGCCATTATCTGTTTTAGAAGGGCGCTAATGACCTAGAAATTGAGCGCCCTTAAACAAAACCAAACTAATCCGGGTGTATTAGGCAGTGCGCGAAGCTCGCATACACGTGATCTGCGGCCGGTCATTAAAACGACCTCTCTGTACTAGATATATGCATTTTACTTGAACCAATTATGCACCTGTAATAGATAAAAGAAGGAATTGCATTCTATGCAAATATTTGTATCCAGATTTCACCGCAAATACCGTTTTGGAATACCTGAAAGCCCGCAAAAACATTTTTACAGAAAGAGCATCAATAAAAAACAGTGTTTGTTACATTTACATGACTTTCTCTACCTGTTATCCTACAATTGTGTGGGTGCATGCAAGAACCTTATATGCAACAAAGGTATCATTTTGAAATATTCCCTTAAAGTTTCTACTGAATCATGCTTTATTATTTTTGCTTTTTGGAAATCAAATTACGTGAGTAGGTATGTTATAAAGCCTTACAGAAATACTATGTAAAGTTTTGAAATCAGGACACAACATTAAATATTAATTTCCTTTTTTTTAAACCTGTCAAAAAACTTGTTTTTTTCCTGTCAGAATCACCTACATTGTCTTCTGGCACTTCCACTTCGCTCTTTTCTTCCATGTCTGATATGTAATGAGGCTGATTGGGATGTCTAAGCTTCTTCGTTGAGGGAACTGTGCTTTGAATACCTTCACAATACTTCCGATATTCAAGAGTAGTCGCAAAGCTTTCGCAGATCTTGTACTTTAGCTGCTGGAAGCTGTCCTCTTTGAGAAGTCTTATTAGGGTAATTCTGTTACCACGCCTACTTAATTTAACTTCTTGTCCCTGCTCTATATCACCAATGACTATGCAAATAATATTACCTCTGGATTTTATTTATTTATTTTTACTCTGCAAGCTTTCTGCATTCGGACTGGATATCCATTTACATATTTCTTACGAAATACAAATGATGTAATGGGTGAAAGAGAATAGAACATGTACCATTTCATTGGTGTCACTCTTACTGGTTTGTTTCTTTTGGCATCTTTGATGAATTGAACTCATGCCTCTGGAGTGTATGCTGCCGATGCGGACTTTTTTCTTTTCAATTGCACCAGCCACGCAAAGTGTGACCTGGTACACGGAACTTATGTTCAACTTCATCAAAAAAGGGTGGAAGTCATGTACTATATGATGTCAAAATGAAATAAGGTTTTTATTTTTATTCTGGCCTCTGCATGAATCAGATCGTGCTATTCAAGACCCTTTTATTCTCGGTCTGTGTCTCCTTTCATTTGAGATATGCCATTAAACATGATGGAACACCTTGGGAACCTCTACTCGCAGTATCCTCTGCCCAAATATGCACTGATACTGGACGAATGTTATAGAAACAGCTCCATTAATCCAAGACCTTGTAGCGGGAAACCGTTGCTCCTCTGGGTTGATGCCCTCTGCTGCAGTGTCTTGTCTCCGGCTATCTCTGCTCAGCGGCTGATGATTTCTCCATTCCTAATAAATTACCTATCTAACTAATTTCACTGATCTCAAGGTTTTCATAGGGAGGTAAATTAAAATACACTGCATTTCCCTTAAAATGTGGTTTATTGCCAATAAAATACTTATGGGCGTTTGCACATAGGTGCAGAGTATAACTGAGTATCGAAGAGATTGTATAAGAGAGTCAAAATCTGGGGCCTGCTTCCCCCTTTTATACCCAAACCTAATGACTCTCACCTTCGCGCATTATAATGTAACGACATTTATAATTGGTCCTACGACCGCGTTACCTTATTATGTATGGAAATATTCTGCTCCAAAGATTTTCGCACACGCGCCCAGTGACGTGTCAGGAAGCCAACTCAATGTCTCTGTCTCTTTCCTTTCTATATCTGTCTCTTTATATTTCTCGTTATTTCTCAAAGTTTCTTGCTCATTAGCTTGCTGAAAGGAGCTAGACTTCTACATAGAATTACTTTTACCTGGAATTAGCTAGCTCACCCGTCCCTTAATTATCTATGTTACAATCTGCTTTGTAAATCTCTTGGCTGTTAAATATTCTAACATCTTTCTTGCTGAATTATATTATTATGTACAATTCTTGTTTGATATTGATTTATTCTCTATATGTATATATGTGTGTGTGTGTGTGTGTGTGTGTGTGTGTGTGTGTGTGTGTGTGGTATATCCCCTTATAGCTTGCAGGTGTTCGTTTCCAGGGCTTCTTAGAAAGCATGAATATTGAAATGTCAAGCATGTTTCCAAAGGGGAGTGGGTGTACATCCCTTGGTTACGTGCAACATCTCACGTAGATCTTGGGATGACGGCATACTGGAAGTCTGCAATGTTACGTTTAGTATTTGCACTTGTTTTTTTAGAATGTTTGTGAGGTTACAAGGGCGTCGTGGCCGAGTGATTAGACCGCTCGCCTCCCAACGAGGCGGCCCGGGTTCAATTCCAGGGACTGCATGTGTGGGATTTGTGGTGGACGAAGCGGCGTCTGGGCGGGTTTTCTCCGGTTTCCCCCACCATTCATTCCAGCAACTGCTCCATCATCACCTTTCTTTTCATCCATTTCACCCACATTTCGTTTCATCTACTTCATCCCATACCAGGCATCGGGCTGATCACCCATCCTGGATGCTCTGTCTGATCCATGAGTGTCCGCTCCTCGACGGGCCTCTGACCCCAGGCACTCGCTTGTAAGTCCTGGGGTGTGTAAGTCCTACATAAGAGGAGGGTAAACAGATAATGAATGAATGTCAGGTTAATTGGGAGACTGTCTCATTTTGAGTGATTCCCTTAGTGCACTTCAGAGCCTTCGTGAGCTGTACAACTACCATCCCATTGTACAGCGGATGCCCTTCATGTTTTACACGCTTGTGTCGTTAATGTGGGGTGTGATTGTATACCTGGTCACCTCATGCCTGATAAAGAGGCCTCTGAGCTAAATTTCCGTTCTTTCACGCCCAATATAGAATGGGGCGCTAAGAACCACAGTAGTTAAAGAGCGTGCATAAATCAATAAACAAACGCATGTGTTGCTGGAGTGTATTCCTCTAGCACATTTTGGGTTTATCTGCAACTGCCGAGCAACATTGCAGAGGTCTTAGCGACAATAACCTTGCGCTAGGTGCTGGCTAGGATGCTAGTTTAGCGAGTTAGGGCAGGCAGTAGACATGCTAGTTCCACGGTAGACTACATACTGATTCTTCGGTATAAAACCTGACTGCTCACGAGGTGTTTTTGCGTTAGAGCCAATGCCGATTGGCTTACCCACTCCCCACATCCCGCACTCACGACAGGCTTTTTGTCCATCAATTATTACGTAGTCATTAGCGTCAGTAATCCACTTACATTTCTGAAGATGGAAACATTATATATTTGTATATAAATTTTATTTTAAATAAATCGGCTCGTCGGGTTCCTGAAGAATTCATCCTGAAGTTTCCCGCACAGTTACCTTCTTTCATAACTTCAGTTCACAATCTTCTGTATAAATTTGAGAGCACTGGTTCAATGCAAAACAAGAAACATATGCAAAGATATACAATGCTAACAGAACAAACGTTAAACGAAATTGGCGAGAATCTTGAATGTTCGCCACGAATATCAATATCGAAGTTAGCATGAGAAGTTGGGGTTTCAGTCACTTTTGCATATGTATAGCATTTGCTAAGACTTAAAAATTATTATGCATACATACATATATATACAGGTTTACAGGAATAAAGATTTAAGAAGCAAGACAGAGTGCTGGCATGGCCGCTTGTGGCGTGTCATGCTACCCAGAGGCAAAGTAATATTTCAAACGAATAAATAAACCATACCGTTTAATTTAATTGAAATGGACATGGCTAGCTTAAGGCTAACCTCGCACTCAAGCTTTGTTGTCATATCTCGTTAATACTATCCCTGGATGCTTATACCAAACAATATGTTTCTCTGTAACTTGCAAGTCTTCTATACGATCTGTATTTTCCATTATCCTGATACCTTCATTTTCTTTTTATCTATGATAGTCATTCCTGCTAATGACCATAAAAACTCCATATTCAGGGATGTCGTCTTCAATTTATTTAAACAGTATGCCAACGAAAAAAAAAACGAAAAAATTCTAACTTCACGAAATGCCAAGAACTTATGGCTGAGGCGTGCTCATTAAGTACACCAACTGTTTCATGTGTGTGTAGAGAAGCAAAAAGGGATATGCCATTAGCTGTGCCACTTGAATAACAAAGGAGTATAGAAAGGTATGGTTTTTATTTATTTATTTGTGTGTTGCACTTCCATTATTGTGTCTCTTCTTGTTTTCTTGTAGTTTTTAAGTGAATCTTGCGATGGCATTTATAGCAAACGTGTAACCTTTTGACGAAGCGAAGTGATGTATGGCAACTGCGCGGTCACTCCGTATTGGTTGTCACGAAACATCAAGAGATTTGAACCGCACAGTAAGCCTTTCTCGTAATTAAAAATAATACGCATGTAGCCAAGTTGTATTCTCGTCTTATTTCAATATAATTATATTCACAGGCGCAAATCAGCATTTATATCAGTTTCTGAATAAGATGATAATACAGTATATTTTCTGGCTGGGGCAATTTGATAACCACTAGCTTTTTGAACAAGATTAACGCCTTTTGTTACTTTCACTTCGTCATTTAAAGTACCCAGCCACATGCTACAGACAGCTAAGTGGTGCAATTTATAATGCATGGAACCATGCCTTTAAAAGCGATAAATTTATTATCAGTATATTCGGTTGCACCTAGTCATGAAGCAGAATTGGTTTATTTACAAAATATAAAGGAACAAAAGCCTAGGCTATATAACAGCCATGTCTCTTGATATTTGTCTATAATTCTTCCAACAGATTTAATATAAGGAAAACTTTGTGCGCCAGAACAGCTGCCTCTGAAATTATTCATAGTCAATAAAATAAATGCTCTGCTTCACGAGCGTAAATATTAATGCCTTAAAATTCTCTCCAATACGACATTAATTCTATTCCAATAATCTCATTTAGAAACTGCATTAAACAACTTCTGCAGTCACCAATAGCACATCCATATATCTCTCATCTCTTTGTAATTTAGGAAATTAAATTTTGCTAATTAAGCTATACAATAGGTTCTCTTGGGCTTTCTGAATTTAGGAATATTTCCTCACTAATGTATTTCTTTTAAAAATTCAACACACGGAAAACGGCGTGTGCATTCCTCTTTAATATATCTTCACAAACTAGTAGGTGTCCAATATCCTTATTAATGTCATCTGCGGTTTCCAAAATAACTAACAGAGTGCCCTTATGAAGCGTGTTGATTTTGGAAGATGTAAAACGTTTGAAGATCAGAGTTTCTAAGAGCATAAAACATATCCTAAATGAAAAAAGTTACCTAGAATAGAGTGTAAAATGCCAAAAGGATTCTGCAAGAATTGGTTAGATTTTATTTCATACGATTATTATGGAAAGGAATAGAAATTAAATTGCTAATAAATGGGTCGAGTACAATCAAGGCAAGGTTACGTATGTTAAATTTACTAACAAAAAATATATGATACATTCAAATGACTTCGTCTACCCTGTATCGTTTATTAGTGGGTATACAAACTGTGCTTACTAAAGCTTATTTTTCTATCTACTACATTTTAATCCAAATAAACCTTTGCAGAAATAGTTACATTATACATTTCGTTTTGGATACAAAGAGAACAGCGATAGTCAACTGTTTAAGAACTGGAAGGTATATGCTGCCCTTAAAATTCCATACTGTTTCCATGCAATCGCGAGAAATACTTGAGTGTTGACAGGACTTTAAGAGAATGACCAAGAAATAAACAATTCGCACCTTTAATAACGGATATTTCAGAGATGGCTTATGCCACAAAAAGGTTATTGGAAATACACTGTGTAGTTTAAAGAGATCTACATTTCTTGTCGTTTTTGTTTATCGCTTACGTTGTCTTCCGTGTTAAAGTGATTACTATGCTAGCCTCCAGTTCCAGAGATCGGGTTCAAACCCGGTCTTTCACGCCCAATATAGAATTGGACGCTAAGGACAACAGCATTTAAAGAGCGTCCAGAAAAAAAAACTCAATTTAATTTTTCGTCTATCGCTTAACTTACCGCTTACCGTTAATAGTTAAACGAGATTATACTAAATTCTTTCCGAGTGAAGAGGACTTCATTGACTATTCCCAGATAATTCAAGATATACATCTTATTTTTATGTAAATACCATCAATATATGATATTTTAATCAGAATCGTTAGAGCAATTATTTAGAAAATAAACATTTTCGAAATATCTTTCATATAGGGTTTGGGTTCGGGAAGTTTCTTGAAAATCTTCGGATCGCATCTTTAGAAGGTCCTGAACCTAAATACCAAGTTTGGTATTTATCCGACTTTTCGTTTTTGAGTTATGCTATTCAGACACACACACTTGCACAGAGATACACAGACACACAAGAACCTTTTTCTAAAATGGACTTTTTGGATTCAGGGTCCCCAAAACATTTATTTCCCGTGAAATCGTATTATCAAATTTTCGAGGGGAATGCAATACTTTCTCTATCTACTATGCACGTGGTAGAGAAAATAATAAGTAGGCGGACAGTCATGTAAACATACTTTCTTATGCAAGCTATTTTCCCTCGTAATAACGATCTTTTCATAACTAATGTATAGGCGGACGCGTCTAGTGAGTTGTCTGTTGAATGAATAATTTATGTGCGCCCAGGATAAGAAAACACTTAAAAAATAAACCTTTGCAGAAATAGCTACATTACACATTTCGTTATACATGCAAAGAGAACAGCGATAGTCAATTGTTTAAGAACTGGACGCTATATGCTGGCCTTAAAATTCCATACTGTTTCCATGACATCACGAGAAACAATTGAATGCTGAAAGGACTAAAGAATGACCAATAATGGACCATTCGAACCATTAATAACGGATATATCAGAAATGGCTTATGCCACAAAAAACTTTCTTAAAATAAATTGTGTAGTTTAAAGAGATCTGCATTTTTTGTGTAGTACGCTTTCGTCTATTACTTAACGTTGACCAGTTAATTATACAAGATTATACAAAATTCCTTTCGAATGAAGAGGACTTCATATGCTATTCCCAGATAATCAAGATATACATTTTACTTGTATTGTAAATATCTTTAATGTATGGTATTTTAATCAAGCTTCTTGGAGAATTTTTTTAAAAACATTAAAATATTCGAAAAATGTTCCATTGGGGTTTGGATTTTCTTGAAAACCTTCGTGTCGCATTATTGGAAGATACTGAACTTAAATATCAAGTTTGTTACCTGTCTGACTGTTTGTTTTTGAGTTATGCTGTTCAAAGACACACAGAAACCCTGACACACAGACAGACACATTCGGACATTTTTGTAAAAATTCTTTATTTGGATTCAGGGGTCCTCCAAACTACTTCCGGTAAAATCTCGGTATCCAGTTTTTGAGTAGAATGCAATACCTTCTCTACCTACTATGTACGTGGTAGAGAAAGTAAACATTACAAATGAAACCCCAGTCTATGTTGCATCCTAGTGACTTACAGGAATGCAAATTAAAATAGTACGAAATTGTTGGAGACAAAGGCCTGTGTGCTGTACAGTCGATCCTTTTATATCTGTGGTGTATTTCAATGAATAAATTAACAAGATGGCAGTGATGTTTCCTTTGGTTACAACTTGCTTGAAGTTTCAGTAACGAAATCTAGATGATGAGAACAATTACTTGCGCTTGGTTTATGCTGCATTATGGTCAGCATCCAGAGTGGTCAACGTTCTGGCTTCTCAACCCAGAGCCCATGGGTTCAGTTCCCGGCTGGGGCGGGAGAATTTGTCTTTAATTGTAATCTTGCCGTACGTTAAAGAACCTACAATCAAGGAGTTGCTGCTTGAGTCAAGTCAATATGATCATGGAAGTTAAAGAGGGCTGTAATAGTATTATTATTAATAATAATAATAATAATAATAATAATAAGGATAACTTCCTCTACCTGTCATAGGCGTGTAGAAGAGAATTTATAAATATATTCTTCTTAAATCTAGTTGTGTTTCTTTCAACCAAATCTCCCAATAAAGTTGTCAGCATATGTTCCCAGAATTTATATAAAATGTTATTAAAATACTCACTCAAATTTCCTCTAACTAGCTAAGGTGCATTTATGACTTCCTAATATCAATTATAGAGGGTTTACAATGCGTAAGAGTCAGTTTTAAAGAAATATGCCGCATTTAAGGATTACAAATTCTACAGTAGTAGATACAAAGCCTCCTCATTTTAAGATCCAGGAACTGGCGGAAGGAACTTCAGCAGGGAGGTGCGCATTATAAAACCGTGAGCGATACAGTAGAATGTTTATTTTTCATGCTCAGACACGGCCAAAAGCGAGTCGTCACTAAACGGCGAGTCGCTCACTTTACGCTTGGCGCCGACAGTTATCAGCATTATCAGCCGATTATTTCAATGTAGGAAAAGAATTCCTCTATGGCAAATCATTTAATTATGCTTGGGTGAAGAGGTTAGAGCAGCGGTGCTCAAGTACAAGCAGGAAAGGGGAGGGTGAAATCACCTTCTTCCACCCCTGTGACAGAATAGGCATTTATCGTGGTTTCAGTGGCGGAACTGCGGTGTCATTCTTACCTACAGGAAATCAAGAGCGTACACATGCATATTTTACTCCTGATTAACCCACATGATGTTTCTGAGGATGACTACTATGGCACGATTTACGTTTTACAACGTCTTCAATATTTGATGTAAAATATGTAGCGCATAGTCTCAAAAGATAAGCAAGGCGATTGTCATTTATCTCGTTACGATATTGGAAGTTCTTTATGCACTGCATTCGAACATTTTCACTAAGTCTTCGTCACAGTAATTTAGCATGCCAAGTTCACGATGTTGTGTGGAGCTGACTGCAGTTCAAAAACGTGAAATTGTAGGTCGTGCTACTCATGGTGAAAACGCCTCGCAAATCGTAAGAGAATTGGTTGTGACCGAAGAACAGTGAAACAATGGCTAGATTGGCATCAGAGGGACAAATTGAGTGGGCCAATCACGCAGGCATTCAGGTAGGCCTCGTGCAACAACACTTGCTCAAGACGAAGCTCTGGTAGAAGATGTGAGGATCCAACCTTTAAGACACAGATCTCCTTTTTGGACAAAGCAGTTGAGTACGGTTGCTCACATGAAACCATTCTCCAACGATTAAATGATGCCAATATTGTATCGCATCGTCCTGCCACTAACCTCCTTCTCACTGAGACACACAAGGCAACAGGGTTACAATGGGCAAGGCGTAATATTGACCTTTCTCAGGCTTACTGGGACCTGGTAATCTGAAATGACCAGAAGGTATTTCGAACCAACCAGCAAGGGACCTTATGTCTGTATAGACCACGGGAACTAGATACGCGCCTCAGCACGTTCGAGCAGAATATTCGGAAAGAATTGCAGCACATTTCTGAGAGTATCAGGTCCAGGGGAGTTAATTCAAGTGCCAGAAAGAATTACGGGTGCAGTCTATGTAGATATTCTCGAAAACACTTTGTTGCCATCCCTTCATGCTAGGTTCTCAGAACAAGAAGAATGTGTATTTATGCACAATAGTGGTGTGCATACCGCATATATCACAATTGGCATCCAGAAATAGTCTGCATGCACTGGCCTCCAAGATCTCCTGATCTGAACTCCATTGAACATTTATGGGCCTTCATGGTAAAGGAATGGGAACAATGTCGACCAGGCAGGGTGCGAGTGAATCTGGTTGCTCACGCAATGAGACAGTGGCAACATTATCAGCAGTACCCAAACCGGTGTTCTGCACTCTTAGCAAACATGCACAAAAGAATAAACGATTAATCGTAGCTGGGGTCGATTATACCAAGTTCTAAAACACAAGATTTAATTTTTCTTTTACATTCGTTGTTTCGACAAATTACTTGTTACAGAAGAAATACATTGTCTTTAAATCTGAAATGTTTCAGAAATTAATTTATTTCTTCATAAACACTATGTTATCAAAATTATCCGGACACCCCCCACAAACAAACGTTTTTCATCTTAGGTGCATTGCGCTGCCGCCTACTGCCTGGTACTCATTATCCGCGACCTCAGTAGTCATTAGACATCGTGAAACAGCAGAATGGGACGCTCCGTGGAACTCACGGACTTCGAACGTGGTCAGGTGATTGGGTGGCACTGTGTTAGAAGTCTGTACGCGAGATTTCCACACTCCTAAACATCCCTAGATTTACTGTTTCTGATCTGATAGTGGAGTGGAAACGTGAAGGGACATGTACAGCACAAAATCGTACAGGCCAACCTCGTCTGTTGACTGACAGTGACCGCCGACATTTGAAGAGGGTCGTAAAGAGTAATAGGCAGACATTTATCCAGACCATGACACAGGAATACCAAACTGCATCAGGATCCACTCCAAGTACTATGACAGGCGTGAAGTGAGAAACCTTGGATTCCATAGTCGAGCGACTGCTCATAAGCCACACATCACCCAGGAAAATGCCAAACGACGCCTCGCTTGGTGTAAGGATGGTCAACATTACACGATTGAACAGTGGCAAAACGTTGTGTGGAGTGCGAACCACGGTACACAATGTGGTGATGTGATGGCAGGGTGTGGGTATGACGAATGCCCGGTGAACGTCATCTGCCAGCGTGTGTAGTGCCAACAGCGAAATTCGGAGGTGGTGGTGTTATGATGTGGTCGTGTTTTTTCTGGAGGGGGCTTGTACCCATTGTTGTTTTGCGTTGCACGATCACAGCGTAGACCTACATTGATATTTTAAACACCTTCTTGCTTCCCACTGTTGAAGAGCAATCCGGGGATGGCGATTGCATCTTTCAACACGATCGAGCACCTGTTCATACTGCAGGGCTGTGGCGGAGTAGTTACACGACAATAACATCCGTGTAATGGACTGGCCTGGACAGAATCCTGACTTGAATCCTACAGAACAGCTTTGGGATGCTTTGGAACGCCGACTTCATGCCAGGCCTCGCCGACCTACATCGATACCTCTCTTCAGTTCCGCAGTCCGTGAAGAAAGGGCTGCCACCACCTGATTGAAAGTATATCTGCGAGAATTTCATCAAGGCTAAGTCCTACCGGCCAACACAATATTGACTTCCAGCATTGAGGGCGCCACAAACTTGTACGTCATTTTCAGCCAGGTGTCCGGATACTTTTGATCACGTAGTGTATGACGTGGCTTCAGCTGTGAAATAACGGTTGTTTAGTTTGCTTTTTAAACACCATTATCCTTGGCTACCGTCTTATTTTTGTTATTTCTAATAAATGGAGTAACTATATTGTAGCTAGCAGTTACACAGAATATACCTTTTCGGTTTTATGTATTATGATCCATCTAATTATACACAATTATATTTGCAGCTGTAAGTTTGTTTTTCTCAGGATGAGAATTTATCAGTTTAGTTGTTATTTTATGTATTAGCTTATTATGAACATATGGATTGTATAAGTTGGCTCCATTAAATTATCATTCAACCTCCTCGCATTTTCTTCAAAATCATCCAGTAATAGCTTAACGGCAAGAAAATGTAAATTTGTTCGTTACTGCGTCTTACAAAGTGAAAAAGTTGAATAAAAAGTACGACCATATGGTAGGATTCGAACTCTCAATCTGCGGCACAGTTGAAAGAGCGTGGCGTTGTACCTCTGAGCTACGACAGCAGATCTTAGCTCACCGGTTATATACAACATAAATGTTGGTTCTATTAAAATCATCATTCCACGTGTTTTCCGTTCTCTTGCGTATTCTCTAATGCGATGTAGTTAATAGTGCAGCATTATAAAAAATAGACTTAAACGGTATCTGGCAAAGGGGTAATGAAAATACACACAGTGCCGTGAAAAAGTCAAAAGACGACTGTGTGATATAAACAGCCAGAAAACAGAGTCTGGATGTAGACAAAAATCAACATTGGAGCTACAAAAGGAAATAAAAACTAGGTGGAGTAAGAAAACATATATTTTGAAATTAGGTATAAAACAGAGGACGGGAATGGCATCGGCTAGGTTGGGAGGGTGGAAAGCTCGCAAGATTGCTGATGATGAAGGCAGGAGGATTTGCCCATTATGCGGGGCACAAGAAGACTGGACGCATATTTTGGCAACATGCGTGCAGATAAAGAGTATTAGGAAAAAATTATTACCGGAAGTTTTTTGGCTTCCAACAGACGGAGGGCAGTATGCTGGGACTTGATTCTAAACAGTCAAAACTGGCCAAGCTTGGTCACATACTTAATGGAAGTACGTGTACTAAGAGATAAGGTGTTTATGTAAATTTTCTTTAAATATATATGTGGTGCTTGAGCACTTGTGTGTGTGTGTGTGTGTGTGTTTGCGTGTGATTCAGAGTGTTTTTTCAATTTTATATGTGTGTATATAATGTGGTGATTCTAAACATAGTTGTTTCTGGTCGATTCTGCAAATCACATATACAGACCAGGTATTTTTCTAGAGAGCATGTACGGTCTTATGACCCATGCGACTGTGTTACGCAATTAATGTAATACTAAGTACTTAATAAATACCACTACTACTACTAATAGTGCAGCAACAAAAGAATTGCAACTTATTTTGGATATTGGTCCATATTTCGTCAAATTGGGTTAATATAGACACAGAAACCTTCGAAGTGAGTGACAAGTTAAAATGGCGACCACAACAATATACATCTACAACCATGGCCAAATTAGTTTTCATACCTCCTATACACGAAACGCCTGAATGATACTGACCGGCGAAAAGTGTACATTTATTTTCTTGAAAGACAGTACGACACATTGGTACAAACCGTAAACATAAAGTTTATACGAACAATCTCCATACCAAAGACGAACTAAAGGGCAATGAAAGAACATAGATTCTGAAAAATAAGCAAGAAGAACTTGTGTGTGTGAGTGAACATTTCATCCGAAGATGCAGGAATGTCTCAGTGCAGATGTCACCACTTTCAACACAACTTATAACAAGGTCAATAGTCATAATGGTGCATTTTACTATCACTCATGAGAAAGTAACGCGGAAGTTTTAGAACGGACCCCCCCCCCCCCGCCCGATGTAATAGACAGAGTGCGGAGCCCGAACACAAACGATCTACAGCCTGGCAATATAAGGAACTGTATTTTGTACAGTTAATGAATGGTTGGTTCATAAATGTGGTACTTTTACTTTTGGACTCTAGCTGCTAGTAGCCTTTAATCTCTTATCTGATGGATGAATTATGGTTGCCGACGAACAATCGGGATTTATAGAGATGAGGTCTACTGGCAGACATGTCATGAACATCTTGGTAGATAGATGCATCTGCTGGAAACAAGCGCTTTACCTTCTAATACATGCAATATAATTCAATCCTTCTATCCATAAGATTGCCTGACTGCATAACATTATGAGAAAACGCTCTTCTTATCCCCTCACAGAATAGGGAAGAAGCCCCTAGTTGCTTTATTAGGTTTGTTTTGTTTCATTAGAAAAGAGAAAACGTGATCTCGATAATGCAACTACCAAATATGTTACCAGCGCAAACTTCGGGTAATTCACAAAGCAGTCTGCCATTTATAGTTCTCCGGATTGATATTAAAGTTATGGGTCCATTGTAGTTTCCAAGTAAATCTCGAGAAGTTAGTGTGTTCTTCTGTGTACTGTCTTTTCATATAAAGTATCAATGTCAGAGCCAGTGTGCGCTTTCTGGAAACTCTGTTGTTCTGGAACTTGCCTTCTCAACAATGAATCTTCGTAATACAGCACCTGCTAAGATATATTCCTTATTGGCCTTACTGCTTTCCATTGGAGAAGAAGCATGGTGACTTGTTAAACTGTAGATATATGATGTAGTTTCTAAACTCTCTCGCTGAGAATTGCAAATATCCTTGATTTTGAATTTCAGGTTTTCTGTTTTAAAGATAACATTTGTTCTATGGCATTTATACCATGTAAATACGTCGCCGGTAGTTGTGTTTAATACATGCAATAAGCCGAGCGGCAAAGATACCTTAGGTCTGTTATTCATCCACTAGCAGCTCGCATAAATTTAGTTGTCAGAAAGTTTCAAAGTTAATTAAAACGCCGTTTAACGGACAGAAGGTATTCTGGTTTCTAGAACGCTTCAAAACATGTTACGCCTACGGGAAGGCAGTGACGACTCCTGAAAGTTCATAATGGGGTTTCACTTTTAATTCTCAACTACCCATCTACAAATAGCCATTATTTACGCCTCCAAGGTTAGGAATGGATTTCAGAAACGAATAACAATAAATCAAGCCACAATTATAAAGTTAACTTTACCTAAATCAGAAATGTGGAATTAGATGGTATTGGTGCTGAATGTTTGTAGCGGAAATCCATCCTTCTGTCCTTTTCTGTTCAAAAAGCTTCGATCACTGGCTCGTTTAAATCCGCTTATTGTGTAACCATAGATACCTAAATGGAGAGCATTTGTAAGGCCGTTAGACGTTCTTCTTCCATCGTACTACGAAGAAACAGTTTTACTCGCTTTAATGTTGAAAAACATCCTTCTGCTTTGAGATAGTCATGGGTAGATTGGCAATTACTTCAGAAGTTTTGACGCTTCGCTAAATGTTTCATCACTTTGTTTTCAATGTTGAATTGCAAAGGAGTGATAACACCAGGCACATTTTGAAATCGTCTTTCATTTAAATAACTTGCAACTCGGATTTTAACTGCTGTAACTTAAACAATGGATATGAATCTATTACATATTTCAAACGTTTGTCAGAAAACACACTCTTTATACGTATCAAACTGATTTTCATCACTAAGATTTTCTGCCAACAGATGACCAGTGAATGAAAATCTCAGATGTGCCTGATTCAAGATAACGTCACAAACTTCCATTGTTGCTACGTTGCGAGAGATTTAAGTATCTCATGACGTCTCTTACCGTAATCTCCACTCGGTATTCAGCTGTAGTGTTATTTAGGCATTTCCGAATTTTCATTAATTCTGTTTCAAATGAGGAAATGGTGTGTTTTATTTTCAGTGAATTAGCTGTGTTATTATACATTTGGTTATACAGTAGGCCTATGTGAGATGTAATTCTGTAGAATACATTCAGCCAAAAGTTGAGAGATGAGAGTTCCGTTTTCAAGCTTGATTATTAGCTGACTTTTACCTACTAGCATTCTAAAATAGCGTCTTTGTTTTCGAACGCTATATGGACAGTTCTTGAGTGAAAATTTCATCTTGTCTGGAACCAGGTGGAATTCTTTTCCCTACCATTTCATCCAGATCAGCAATCCTTTGAGGTGATTGGGAAAAGAAAGTAGGAATTTCTCCGATGTTGGCCAAAAATACGCGAATCTGAGCGTTCTGACTTGCAGCAGTAGCCATGTCCAGGTTTGCGCATAACAGTGCACAAAGTAAGCTCAAGGATAATTCTGCCTTATTAGTCCTTGAGCTTCAGCATTAGAACCACTCATTGCATTTGCACTATCATAACTTTGATATATTAGTTTTTCTTAGTTAGTTTTCAAAACAGCAGCAAGTATTCCCTTGATACAACGCGACAAGGAAAGAGTTTCTTGACCAGAAGAATTCATAAACCTCCAAAATCTTTCCACTTGTTTCCCATTCATAAGCACACAACGAAGCACTACTATTAATTAGTATTTTGAATATACGTCTGTTTTATCTGCTGTATTTAAGCATGTATGTCAACAAATGATTCTATATTGATTTTGATGTTCCCTTAAAACAGTTTCATTATTCAGGTGATCTTTCAGGATGCCATCTACTGCACAGGTGAAATCTATTAAATTCCTAAATATCCCTGTGTTTGATGAAGAAGCTCTTTCATTATGTTCTCGCACTGCAAGTTCAAGTTTGCCACAAAACTTGACAAAGTCGCCTTGAACGAATTGTCTAGCTGTATGTCTTTTTATCAAGGATTGAAAGGTTCAGCGTTGAGTGCTCGTCTACCAGCGATTCTTTGTGTTTTTTTAATGTTTTGATTCAGAAGACTTAAGTCCCACACATCCAGTTTTACCCAGCTAGTATTACTCTCTTTAGAGAAGAGTAAACACGGATAACAGGTTAATCCGTTTTTACAGCACAACCACAGACCCAGTTGTTTCGTTCATAGGATTAGGACTGGGACTAACTGCGGAGAAGGACTTAGCACTTAGACCTACAAGATCTTTTGTGCCTGAAGCCCCTACGGGTTGCTTCCGGGAGAAAGGGGTGAGATGAAAGGAGACAGAAAGTGGTCAGATCAGGAGGCACAACAGGGCAGGGTCCCTACCTTTTACAGATTGACATACCCCGGAAGGCAGCTGATGCACCCGGCTCCCCTCCGCCCTGCGGGCTTGCGCATCCCCTGGGGAGCCCAGGACTCGGAGAGCGCCCCCATTTCGAGGGACGAAGAGTTACATAGAGCATGCTCTTCCCTTGCCATGCAACGCCAAGAATCCCGCCGACGCTTGCAACCCTGAAACAGACCAAGCAGTTGAAAGGTGAAGTGAAATGAGAATTTAGGTGAAATGGAGGGACAGGAAATTCAAGGGCTGTAATGAACCTTCCCAGCATTCGCCTAGCGACACGGGGAAACCCCGAAAGAAGCCATGGGTCAGGAAGGTCGGCCAAGAAACCGAACCCACGACCTCCTAAATGCGGATCAAAGTCATTACCACCTGCCATCCTGCTCAGTTCCATTCATAAAGTTTGGAGCCTGAATACTCCATAATACGATTTGCACTTCAAGATTGGTTCTGGGAAATGTTCAAAAGTGGAAACGTTCTTCCCAAAGTCTATGTCGTAAGCTTTTGCTTCAACAGAAGACTTGATAAGTTAATTTCTTGGAGAACACTAACACTATTTTCCGCCATTACTAAAAATATGCATCAGACACGCATACTTTTATAAATACGTAAAACACAGCAACAGAAATCCGTACCGCAAGAAAGCAAAATTATAAGTCACTTATAAGTATTAGCAGGAGGCAGTTTTTCTTGCAATTTCATCGTCTAGTGACAATCCTTCCCCTTTCCCATTCAAATGTTATTGCACATACAACCGAGAGGAACACTGCTTTTGTTTGCTGGTCCCAAGTACTGTAGACCGAGGAACGAAAAAGAGGATGACCTGAAAGAAGTATAATGGTGCGATGATAGGGATGGAAGTATTTGAGCCACATTTTCTGGCGATTTCTGCGTTTCTTAAACACATTTTCTCTGCATCTTGAAACATGTTTCCGCCACCTAAGGGTTATTTTGAAAGCTTTTGGTGGTTCACTGCAGAATGAACCCACAGTGGAGCTACACAGCTAGGTATTCCACCCGGCTTAAAACCATTAGTTCCCTTTTGATCTAACTACAGAAGCCGAAAAACCAGTAGTATTTCTCCGGAGTTTACTTATCAGAAAAATCTGCGGTATCTGCGAACCTAATTGAGAAGCCTTGCCTGTGGGAAGGGCTGCATCAGTCCACATGCTTACAGTACATTACTACCCACCTGCGAAAGTTCCCGTTAAACTAGTTAATTACGAGATGGACCCAATGTCAAAATCAGCAAAAATAAAACGGAGGATACATAAAATAATGGAGTTGTAGCTATGACCACTTAGTTGTAGTGTTGTGCTTTGAACTCAACTCGAGCTGCCATTCGTGCAAGCTGCGATCTAGCGGCATTTATTACGACTATTTGCTTAAACCGTATATTAAGGTATATTTCAGCAAAAATAATACGGATTCAAAATACGTTTTGGTTCGTTAGTGGTTACGTAACGAAAAATTATACTAACAATCAAGTTTCAATACGTATGATAGACATAATATATTAGCAAGGATCAGTTGCATTGTTGTTTGAATTATGTAGTTTCCAATAAATGGTCACAGGGAATTCATTATCAGTGAGTAACTCAGATGGTTATGCACTGACTTACGAATTGAAGATCTCAGGTTCAAGCCCGGCATAGGTCAAGTCTTTTGCAGTGTGAAAAATCATAAATGTGCATGTGCTTTTCATATAAGTACTAGTTCTGAGCAGTATAAGATCGGAATCAATACCGAATCTGCATTAATTAATTCTTAAATTAATCCAATCCAGCTTATTTCTATCTTTAATAATTTTAGAATTGTAACTATACGCTAGTTTTACAGCATCAGCGAATCATATTATTTACATAAACATAGTTAAGTTCCCTTAACTTTATTCTCAATACTTCGGGATTTATGTACGTTGTGATTTTTTCCGCTAACATATTAAATAAATTAAAAAGCAAGATCACGGCACAAAATAGTTATTTATGATATAAACGCTAAGATGCTCTCTTTTTTGTTGGTGCAAGTGTGCACATTGTAGAACGACCGTAGCGACTTACACAACCTCTAATGATCTCGTAGTTTGAGCGCCCTTAATTATGTGACTTACACAGGCATACAAGAACCAAAATGAAACTTTATGGATTTGTATTAGATACACTAGGTGGCCCAAACAATGCGTCCTTTGCAGTTTTAGAATTCCCGCATACATAGGTGCAAAAGAAGTTGCCGCATCACTGCTGTTCAAAGGGGCAGTACAGGTACAAAGCGAAAGGTCACTGAGGTAGTGCTGCTGTCTGTAGGTGATTACGTGGTAATTTGTTACTGATAAACGTCGCGTGGTCCCCTGCGTGCAGTTCGAGCAGGTTTTTTCAGACAAAAAGGTAACGTCCACCAATATCGAACACACAGATATGGCTGCGATGTGTGCGGAGACACACCAAAATCCAGCTGAGGCTCGAAGGCTGTGTTCTGAACATTTTCAGACTCAGCACCTGTCTTTTGCTGATTATTGTTGTTGTTTACGGAAGTAAAATTAAGAGATGATGGATCATTGCAGGTAGAACATGAGCCAGATAGGCGCTTACATCAATTCCTTCACCAAGCGGTTCACCAAGCATGCTTTTGCACGCGCTTATTATGAATAATGCACTTTATGAAGGCTAAAAATAAAATCATATCAGCATATATTTATAAGTTTAATATTCATATTAATAATTAATTATTTTTAAATATTAATATTTATAAGTTCGTTCAGAAATTAAAATTAACATATGGGTTGATCTAGACGCCTTACCAAATGCTAACAGTAATCAGAAATTACGTTCAGAATCACTACTTATACTTAATTTTCGAGCACTGCTCCACTGAACCACCTCAAATCTTCTAGAGATTTTCTATAATGGAACATTACCGCATCATCCTGCTTTCACATTTACGTCTACATACTGCCTTTTAAGCTTCCCTCGGCTTCTTAGCGTAATGCAGCAGTTAGTAAATACTAATTATGCACATATGAAATAAATATGTTTCAAGAGGTATATTGCAAAAGAAATCACAGCTTGGTAAAATACATATTTTCCTGTAAGTCTATTATATGAGTATTGATGCATGTGCATACCAATGGGTGACTGATTCATCTAGTAGAAATGGAATGATGTGAAATAAACTGCAAAGCTTGTAACCATAAAATGACTTTGTAGTTCACTTGCAAGTAGGTGATTGTGTAATCCAAGTTTAGAAACGCATTTTACCTGTGACGAGTGTATCTGTCACTGGGAATTTTGATGTCGTATGTAATGCGCAGACAGACTCCATTTTCATTTCTGTAGACGGAGATAAATGCCACTAGTTTATTTATGTCAGGATCACTCTTACCCCGAGCAAGTGTGGTCCCTAGCTTCGGTAAGCCTGCAATTAATCAGAACGAACGCACAGTTTTGAAATTTCAGTATGGCTCACTGCTTATTGTCACATAAGGACTAAAATAAACTAGTTTATGTTTTACTACTTTCTCTACCGCGTATGTAATGCAGGGAAAGTATCCCATAGAATTCATTTATTTAATAGATTTCACCACAAACACAGTTGTAACCATTTGTACTAATATAATCTGAATATTAAAAATCGCGTGACTTTCTCTACCCATTCCTTGCACTTTTATGCAAGTGGTGGCGGTGGCGGTGTAATCTGACTAGAATTACTAACATACTGGATGTAAACAAAACGTTAAAATATCAGTCCGGGCGAGTGTGTTGTTATTGATCATTCAAATATTGTATCTCCTTTCTTCTACTACCGCGGCAAGCGAATCAGCTGTTGAACTTTGAAGCATGTGTTCGAAACGCCATTCTTTATGCGCTGATAATGTTCAATAACTTACAAAATCAAACAGTAAAACAATTCTGCACATTACAATATTTAAACCTGTAACATGCATACAACATAAATAATTCGAGTTACTCACATTTAATCCAAAGCTCTGTCAGGTAATGGAGTAACGCCTAATTCTGACACAGAAACTGAACTGCTAGAATTACCAAGTTTAATTACTAGGCGAACCACCAGGGTCGCAAAGCCACATCTGCCACATCCAGTCTTCCTCCTTGATAACATGGCGAATATCAGCTTGTCGTTTCCTTGAATAAGCCGAGATCGAGTACTTCGCGCAACTTGAAGATTTTCTTGCTCCTTACAAAGGAACCCTTGACATGACACCAGGGCCGCACCCCGTGCGATAATTGCAAGTGCCGCCATCCTCACGCTTTCAGACATAATTCAGTTTTATTCGCAATATCAGTTGTGAACTGTCAATCTCCTAAAATTCGGCAGATCTGAATCATTATTTACTACATTTAAAATTTCTTCTCTTATTGATGGCTCATTATCAAAAAAGAAAGCATCAACTTTGGAACGGATGGTACACTTTACAATATCGTCTACTGTGTTGCTCTCACGAGAATGTGTCTTAAGGAATGTGTTGACATCAACAATTCTATTGCTATCTGAGAAGATTACGGCTCTACTTTTAACATATCAATAAGACTTAAGGGATCATATGCTCTTATTCTAGCAATGCTGAATGGCCAGTTTCTTTTGTTTGCTTTCCTCGTCACAGATTTTAACAATGTTAGCAACTGTTTCTCGGACTTGACTGCAGAGTTGTTCCTTTCTTACTGGGTACTGTAAATAACTTTATAAATCACTAAAAAAACACTTACACACTCCAAGTGAAACACGCTGGAATACCGACGTTCCGCGATGTTTTTAATGTATGCAGTAGATCTATTTATGACATCATCGTGAGATGCCACGTGGTACAATCCCCCCGCACTCTTCCGGAGAGTGTAACACCCCGCAAATGTTTTGTCATCAGAGGCCTAGAGTACTTTGTACAACACAGTTCTGGGCTTATTTATTTTTTACCTGGCGTATTTAGTATATCTTTTTCTTAAAATTGTTTGCGAATTTCTATCACAGACCACTGAGAAATACCTGTAAACTCGACCGTGAGTTGCACTATATCATTCACTGGCACTATGAAATTTCTATGCATTAGAGAATTGAACACATTTAGCAGTATTTGCCTTTCGCCACTCTTAAATGGTTTACCTTTTGAACATTTTTTAACATCAGACATGTTCACGTTACAGGTAATGCTTGCCAATATTTCCTTAACTGCACTTGCACTTAAACTGGATCGTACTAAACCAGTTGTAGCACTGAAAATGGTGTTAAAAAGGGATAAAGTGGTAAACAAATGCTATATAATTGAACGTGTTAATTTTCACTTTCTCGTAAGCGCGTATGCTCAAAATAATACAAATTTTCTCTAATAATACTTATTTTATTCGTTTAATTTACTAATACCTTTATAATTACGTGACAATTGTGAAATAATATGGGGCTACATCTTCCTTAGCATTCTTTAGGTAACGGTTACAACGGTAGCCAATCGCATTCTTTCTGTGCCACATGCATTTATTTATATCCAGCAGGCTAATTATAATGGATAGAGAACCGAAGTAGTTTCAAATTCAGCAATACGGATACGAAATAACAATTGTTTATATTGTACGTCTGTTTTATAAGTAATGATCTCAGATGAAAAGGGGAGGTCGCACATTTTCAAACATGCTTCAGCACATCAAACGGCAACCTGGTGAAACAGACACACAACAAACACACGGCCAAAAGGAAAGAGAGGGGGAGGGAGGAAATCGACATAAGTTGCATATATTCATGAGCTCTGCATTTTGTCTGTAGCAAGCTTGTGTTTGATTCATGCCTTCTCATTTATTCAAAATTCAACGAGAATGAAAAGAACACAAATAAGTTGCACAAACTCAAGGTATATGTTTTATTCATGATTCTACTATCTAAAATGTACATTATAACCAAATATCTAAAGGCTATTTTTCACAAATTAAAAAATAAACTACCTTAACGACACTGAATGCCAGGAAAGTTTCGTCAAAATCTTTGAAATTATTGAAAGTTGCCGGTCTATGGAATTGTACATAATCTACGTAATCTACAAGGCATCAAATTATTCATATTGATGTTTCATTTTTAAAAAAGCCAAAAAAAATATTGTTATAACATTTTAAAAAGTAGAGATACCATGGAGCGAATGCTAATACCACAGAACTGTTTCGTAATACTAAAACTCTATTTGTTTAACATCTACAGATCTCCTGTAAAAATGATCAACGTTTTTGATCACACATCAATACTGAGTCATCATAAATTTAGGTTATGCATTCCATATTCTATAGTTTCAATACACATCCATATACACAAAAGTTTGATTGTCCTATGCTAAAACTTTCAGAAATAATCGACCACATTTTGCACGTTTAAACATATTCAGCTTTCGAAAAATCACCATGTTCAGCAGCCTAAAAAAGCAACTAATCTTTAAGTTAGAGATACCCAGAATAGTCCTACAGCGTAAGATATCATCTCTGCTGCCTCCTACCTGTGCTACAGCAAATATTAAAGTATCAAAATCAATCATTAAAAAATATTTTTCATTCCAGGTTACTTCCAGGTCCCCTTAAATATAAGCAGTGGTGTCGTAACGGCGCAAAGGAATTCTCGTCTCTCCGCGAAAATAAGCTTAGAGTAGTGAAGCATATTCCGATAAACTGGGTAACTTTCTCTTTGTATCTCGTCGTGAGGAGGTTATTTTGGCTAAGTTGCGTATTGGTCACTGCAGTTTTACGCACAGTTACCTTTTTAAGGGGGACCCTGCTCCTATTTGTCCGATTTGTAGCGAAGGTTCATCAACTGTAACCAGAGTGTATTTCTCTAGCACATCTTCGGGACTCTCTGCAACTGTCGGATAGTCTTCCAGAGGTCTTAGCAGACGATAGCCAAGCGGTCGAAAGGGTTTTTAAGTTTTTGCCAAAGGAAAACTTACAAATGAGAATTTAGTCATATTGATTTCAAATTTTTCGTACCTTTCGGTTTAGTTTTGTAAATCAATTCTTTATCTTGACGCTTGTCATGTTTCGTTCTGCATGCTGATCTTTATCTCTGACTTTTGCCATGATCTGTATAAGGGTATGTATTGATTTTTATCTCTAGCTTTTGCCATGATCTGTATAAGGGTACTAAAGACCTTGTAGTTGAGCGCCCTAAATATAAATCATGTTACCAAAGCATTAATCTTACTTCTCATTTATGAGTTCTGTTGTTCACATGCATGTGCGCGCGCGCATACACACACACGCGCGGAATAGTACCTTTATGTTCCGGGTGAAATAGCGTTAGAATTTTGTGGAATAGAATACTTCCTCTGCTTGCTGTAGTGAAATAGTATGAAAGAAAAGTCTCTAAACAAAGTTATGCATGATATCTGTATATAAGTGCGTGCCAGAGAGAGAGAGAGAGAGATAGAGAGACAGTATGGCTGACAAATTAAAAAGTGCTAAATTGGTGTGTAGGCGTATTGTAGGAACATAAGGCAAAGTTTGTTAGACAATTCCCTTCACTCTAGAACTCATTTACGTAGAAAAAGTGTCATAACGGCTTTTTTCAAAAATGACTATAACAGTTATGATTAGAGTATTCATATTTTGAGATACTGATGTGATGAATAAACAACAGCTTGAACTTTCTTCAAAAAATTATAAGGCCCTATTTATTTTCATTGAATGCTACATGACTAGAAAATCATAAGAAGGAACCAAAAATTACAGAGTTTAAGATATTCAATTTAAGTCCAATAGTTATTTTTGTGACATTAACAATTTCGTAAATATTTGATTCTGTTTTTAAATGTGCTCACATTTTATACAGTACTCATAGAAATGTTAACTGATTATTATTTTGTTTTTAATAAATTCCTGCAATGAGTTGGTAATATCATAACTAGCATATCAATCTATCTTTTAAACAATTGTCTCATTCTCCTGTGTACCTGTAACAAAAGGTATAATATTAAAACAGCCAATAATATATTAGTGTGATATTACCTAACTGCAACCATTTAAGATTATCATAATTAACACGAAGTAGACGTAAAAATAAGTTTTCACTGTGAATTGCTTTAGAACAGCTATAAAACTAAACGAGAATGGTTAGAAAAAGCACAGTAGTGTTACACATCAAAAAAACCTTTCTGCTGCAGGACTGATGGAATTCTTCCATCGCTGATGAGGGTAGGTGCTATAGCAGAGGATACGGACAAGAGATGGTACGTGTTTGATGGTCCTGTTGATGCCGTTTGGATTGAGAATATGAACACGGTACTGGATGATAACAAGAAACTCTGCCTTACTTCTGGAGAGATCATCAAGATGACGGGAAGTATGACGATGATGTTCGAGGTAGCAGATCTTGCTGTTGCTTCACCAGCGACAGTATCTCGGTGTGGAATGGTATATCTGGAACCATCTGTATTAGGTCTCAGTCCCTTCTTGAACTGCTGGCAACAGGTTGTACCTCAGGTGAGTGCAAAGTGAGCTCAAGAAATGGCTAATTCCTATACATTTCAAGCATTGTTTAATATTATTGTAGTAAGAAGTTAATTTTCATGGTCCTATCTAACTTCCAAAGAAAATAACTTAAATAATGAAAAATGCATGTGACATGCCCCACGTCATGAATATGGTCCTCACGGAATATAGTTCTTATAATTAAAGACTAAGTATTGTATATAATTTCAACTTTCTCTAAGAAATAATATTGTTAATATTTAAAAAATTCATCATATATTAAATAATTAAAATCCTATATCCAAACTATACTAGATATCACGAAAGACCATCTTTCAGGCAGTTCAAAGAGTATACATACACTATGTGATCAAAAGTATCCGGAGACGCCACAAATATACGTGGTGCATCTTAGGTGCATTGTGCTGCCACCTACTGCCTGGTATTCATTATCCGCGACCTCAGTAGTCATTAGACATCGTAAAACAGCAGAATGGGAACGGCCTGTGGAACTCACGGACTTAGAACGTGGTCAGGTGATTGGATGTCACTTGTGTCAGAAGTCTGTACGCGAGATTTCCACACTCCTAAACATCCGTAGGTACACTATTTCTGGTGTGATAGTGAAGTGGAAACGTGAAGAGACATGTACAACACAAAAGCGTACACACCGACCTCGTCTTTTGACTGACAGAGACCGCCGACATTTGAAGAGGGTCGTAAAGAGTAGTAGGCAGACATCTATCTAGAACATCACACAGGAATACCAAACTGCATCAGGATCCACTCCAAGTACTATGACATTTAGGCGTGAGTAGGGTACATTTGGGGGTTCTGTATCAATTAATATGCAGGAATGTGTAATTAATATGCTAATTAGCCCCACGCCCCCTCCCCTCCCCCACCCCCCGCTGTGCCTTGGTAGTTTTACTTGCACCTGAGGGTCATAAATCTTGTTGAGTACAATGGAAGCTTGACAGTTAAGCAATTAAGGCTGTCAATCAACTGTCAAAACGAACAAAGGGGTCATAAATTTAAGGTTCTGTAACAAAGGCGAGATGTTTTTCCTACCCCTCCCACATCAGGCCACTTCTGCACCTGGTCAGTTACCCACCCCCACTTCCATTGTGTGTCGAACACGTGGCATACTCGTTCCACTAGCTTTTAACAAACGAACAATGCTTACCCTTCAGCTGTCAAAATGAACAAAGCCCATGATGAATTAGGGTTGTGACAAAGAGAACCTAAGCCAGTTAACAGAGAAACAAGTTCTATTGTCCGGTGCAAGCATTCTTTAGAAAGACCATCTGGCATACTCATCCCACAATCCAATAACAAAGCCTGACCCTTTCCATTGTGTAAGAGATTCTATTGTGTGTGCCTTTCTATTGTCCTGGGCAAGGCTAGTTTAGAAAGACACCTGCGGCGTTCCCATCCCGCTACTCCATAACAAAGCCTGACCTTTTCCATTGTTTGACCACCTGCTAGTTAACAAAAGAATTCGAGGGTTGCTTTATACTCGTCCTGTCCTTGTTTGTGTGAAAGAGAGAGAAACTTGTTTACCAAGTCTGCGTAACAACGTCAGGTCGGCCATCATGATTTTGCCTGAGGGAGTTCTCTCCGATGTTTTACGACATCCTACGAATATACCCGAGCATAGTTAACAAGCGTTCTGTATGGTTTATTTCAGCCAGCGACTCCGAAAAAGCGTCTAATATACATTTCATTACATGAATTAAACCTCTGTGTGATATCCATAGATCGGTGCTCGATTCTTACTGTAATCAAAAGTTTATTGCTAATGAGAAATTAATTATTGATATTATTATATCATTACCTTAATTAATAAAAAAGGTGTTCAGAGAATTCCAGCTCGACTCTTACCAAGTGAAACTCTAATGCGTAATAACTATTAAACTATGCAAGGTCAGATTAAAAAAATGTATTTATCAAATATAATTTAATTTTTTATACATTATTACACTAATTAATGAAAGGGCGTTCAGAGAATTCTAGCTCGACTCTTACCAAGTGAAACTCTAATGCGTAATAACTATTAAACTATGCAAGGTCAGATTAAAAAAATGTATTTATCAAATATAATTTAATTTTTATACAGTATTACCCTAATTAATGAAAGACCGTTCAGAGGGACCCTAGTTCGAATCATACCCAACGAAACTCTAATGCTTAATAAATATTAAACTATGCAAGGTCAGATTTAAAAATGTATTTATCAATTATAATTTTTTTATACATCATTACCCTGATTAATGCAAGACCGTTCAGAGGACCCTAGTTCGAATCTTACGCAGCGAAACTCTAATGCTTAATAAATATTAAACTATGTAAGGTCAGATTAAAATGTATTTAACAAATATAATTTAATTTTTATATATGATTACAATAATTAATAAAAAGGGTGTTCAGAGGGTCCTAGATCGAATCTGCGAAACTCTAATGCTCAATAACTATTAAACTATGCACAGCTAGATTAAAATGTATTTAACAAATATAATTTAATTAATGAAACGGTGTTCAGAGGGTTCTAGATCGAATCTGCGAAACTCTAATGCTTAATAAATATTAAACTATGTGAGTATTGGGCGGTCAGATTAAAACGTGTTTAACAAATATAATTTAATTTATACAACATTACAATGTTTAACGAGCTGTATTGTTAGGAACCAGAGGCCCCTAGTTCGAATCCAACCCTGTGAAACGCTATAATAACTATTAAGTTATTGAAGCAGCGGGCGGTCGGATTAAAATTGCATTTAACAACTATCATTGTTTATATTAAACCACCTCGTATACTTAGATATCCCGATGCCTAGACAACATTCTTTCTTCTTCTCCTCTCTTTTTCTTTCTATCTATGTATCTCTTTCTTTCTCCACGACTTGTACACATTCAGGCGTTCACATATACACGAGCACTTGTACACACATCAGCAAACATACACTGGTGCACGCATGCACACACGCACACACGTACATGTAAGTACACACATGCACACACATACACACACGCACATACATACAGCAGTACACACACATACATACACCAGTACACACACGCATTCACGCACCTCATGCGTATACATACATACACCAGTGCTCTTACACTCACACATACATATACATGGACACACACGCATACACGCACACATACTCACTTACATACATACACCGTTACACTTGCACATACGCACACGACCACACACACACACACACGTGCAAGCACATATGCCTGTTCACTTACACCCAACAGCACCAACCCGCACACGCACACACCAACTCACGCGCATGTCCTGAATGCAAAGAGACAAAATGATGCAATAAAAACTAATTATAGCTCGGGATGCAAGGCTCCATTTACGATTTGCTCGAAACCGGTCTGAAGGTATGGGCTCGAATCCTAGGAGTGATTACAAATTCATCTTCTAATAACTCCAAAACTAATTAAAATAAAAACAGTAAATAAACTTTATTACTTTTATGTCATTAGTTCCTTTCTTGAGCATGTATATTAGAGTCCAGGTGTCATGGGTTCGATCACCTAATTTTAAAATCTCAATTATCTCAGAAACTAGCAGGGATTAAGGAGCGGACCAAAGCACGATTTTTAGTTTCTATGATGAACAATTAATGCTTTATATAATTTCCAATCAGTTGTCCCTAGCTCGAATCCCGATCTTTCAGTGACTTCCTTAATTTTCCACTGTGTTCTAGAATATATCACTTAGATCGATGCTGTAACTGCATACAGGTCTTTTAAACACAAGCTAATATTATAAATAATTTTTTTTCTGGCACTCTGAGTTCGAATACCGATTCAATGAAGTTTACTTATAAATTTAATAACAGTAAATAATTAAGACAAAGGTACCAAATAAACCTATTACGTTTATGTCATCAGATAATATCTTGCGGGTGTATATTAGGGTACCTGACGTCCAGGGTTCGATCCTTAAGTTTAAATCTCAATTATCGCAGAAACTAGCAGAGATAGAGCTGTAGACGAAAGCATGTTTGATAGCTCATGCAATGAAAAATTAATGCTGTATATAATTTTCAATCAGTTGCCCCTAGTTCGAATCCTGATCTTTCAATGACTTCACTGATTTTCCTCTGTACTCTAGAATACATCACTTAGATTGATGCTTTAACTGTATGCAGCTTTGTGTAACGACATTATGGATGTACTCTGTGTGAGAGAGAGCGAGAGAGGGGGAGAGAGAGAGCGAGAGGAAGTGAAACAAGTAGGGGTAGAAGTGCTGAGAGCCTCTGCGCATGCGCAGCAAGAGATGATGTCATTGGCTGCAATAATCACGTGACGTGTAAGCATCACAGCCATGATGACGTGCCGGCATCGCCTGGAGGGGGTTTAGATCCCTATATAAACAGATATCTGCCCATGTTAGAACTGTTGTGCACTTATTAACTTTACATTCAAGTTTTAAAGAGCATTAAAAGCAACGTGAGCTGCAGGCCGTCTACACATTCAGCACATATCAAAACGTGGCAATGCAAGGTGAGTTTTACATAACTATACAAAATCACTGTTAGCTTTTACAATACATTTAATTTTGTTTAAACGTTACAGTTCATGAAAGACGATTCGTTACAAGGAGCATCATATTTTCTAATCTGTGCTTTACATTCACATGGATTTCACTGCATACTCTTCTTCAGTTCACATGATTTTCGCCACACATTCTTCTTACATAAACATTCATACGATTTCCCCCCTCATTCTTTGTTTCGCTATACACTCATATGATTTCCTCTACTCATTCTTTGTTCCCCCTGCAGGTTCATGCTCTGTTAACATTCACACGACTTTCTCTGCACATTCTTTGCTTCCATTAACATTCACACGATCTTCGCTACACATTCTTCTTACTTAAACACTCATACGATTTCCCCCCCCTCATTCTTTATTTCACTATGCATTCTTTGGTTCTCTGCTGGCTCATCTTCAATGAACATTCACAGGATTTTCTATACTTATTCTTTATTTCTCTACACATTCATAGGCTTACTTACAAAACATACACACCCTAGTTCTAATATAAAGAAGTGTATAACTTGTTCTTCAACTTGAATAATGTAGTGAAAATAATAATTCATGACAATGTCTGTTACAGATTGTTTAGCTGATAGACTTAACAAGATGGTTGAAGAGCGTAGTTTCCTACCGACTCGTCAAGTTCAAGATCTCGAAATAGGTCTTAACTATGAGATAAAGTCCTTAAAGAGAGTTCAAACAAGATATGGTACCAGGATCGTATCTTCGCTGGGGGATTGTCAAGTGTTCTTGCCAGAGCGCTATAATTCGTTAACCGATCAAGAGATTGCAGAAATACCTGGGAACGTATACCTCCAGTATAACGGCATGGCAGAGACGGGGAAATTTAAGACATGTAAATTGTCTTTTTTACATGCAAAGAAGGTGCGTAGAGGTGTCAAACTTAAGTATTGAATGTTCTCCCATTTCACAATGAAAAATTCATAAATAAAACAACTGACTCATTGATATTATATATAAAGATACAAAAGATGCATATTATAGAATTTTATAAAAAATTTACGAGATTACAATATCACATGCTTTGAGTTTAATTATATCTAGCGCATTGAAATAACTCTAAATATCCGAATGTTTATACAAATCCTTGTGCTTCTTTTTACATGTGCCACATGCTTCATTTTACATGTATCATAACGAAAAATGTAATTCTTTTCAGGTTGCCTTTACTTGACCAAGATAGTTTTCTAAGACTTTCATTGTGCAATGTTTCAGACTGTGCAATAAGAGGAAGAAGAAGAGAAACAGCTTTGCAGACATGCAAAAGGATGCTGACGCTATTGGAGGGTAGAATAAGCACCATCGGCACCTACAAGAAACATTTCGGCAAGAAACGGGTGTTGAGACATCTACATCGCCGAAACACATTAAGACAGGATCCTTATATAACATTACAGGGTATACGATGAAAAAATACGGTCAATTTTGTATACAATTCAATGCATAGCCGAGAGTTAGCTCGAACTAGTCTCCCTATATTCACTGAAATTAAGCATTATGAGCAATAATTTAAGTGAGTGTGAAAATACTTTACGTAATGGTGAAATTTGTATCCTAAAAGACTTGACCCCTGTATACATTAACAGCATTAAGACTGTTTGCCACGCTGGAATACAAATTATGAAAATAAAATGACTTTCATTTAAATAATAAGGAAATTTGCATAACCTGCTGTTACAAGTGTAATGACATATACAGAAACAATGAATCGGATGAGAAAGTGATGGAAATGTAAGATAAATAATAACAATAAAAGAATTAAGGTATGCTTTTACATAGTGTTTTTATTCATTAAAAATCCTTGCATTCCTAATGAAAAATAAATCATTACAATGATTAGTTTAAGTTATGTCACAATGATCAAAAAGAGAACCGTCTTTAGATGCATTACTCGATTTTAAGTCTGAGCACCAAAAAAAAAAGATAAATCACGGCTTCTCCATTTTAGATGTGGTGTCACTATTCAGGTAAATTCCTGTAACACAGCAGGTTGAGTATGCAGATCCGTGGTCCTAAATGGGTGAAACAGAGTCTTATCCAGCTTAACAGTCTTGAGATCTCAGCATCAGAAAGTCGAATCACAAGCCTTCTCCACTCGATGAGTACAGGTTTAACAACAGCATTCTTTTCACCCTGAGACGATGTAAAGTATATAAATGTTCAACTTGACAAGGGATTCTAAACTCGTTGTTAGAGTCCAGAACTGATGTATTATATGGTGAAAACACATGTTCCTGTTCTTAGTGATCTTGTCGTCAAATCTCGGTGTCGGTAGCATTGAAGATGTCCATGATTATATTGTGACATAACTTAAACTAATCATTGTAATGATTTATTTTTCATTAGGAATGCAAGGATTTTAATGAATAAAAACACTATGTAAAAGCATACCTTAATTCTTTTATTGTTATTATTTATCTTACATTTCCATCACTTTCTCGTCCGACTCATTGTTTCTGTATATGTCATTACACTTGTAACAGCAGGTTATGCAAATTTCCTTATTATTTAAATGAAAGTCTTTTTATTTTCATAATTTGTATTCCAGCGTAGCAAACAGTCTTAATGCTGTCAATGTACACAGGGCTCAAGTCTTTTAGGATACAAATTTCACCATTACTTAAAGTATTTTCACAGTCACTTAAATTATTGCTCACAATGCTTAATTTCAGTGAATATAGGGAGACTAGTTCGAGCTAAGTCTGAGCTATGCATTGAATTGTATACAAAATTGAACGTATTTTTTCATTGTATACCCTGTAATGTTATATAAGGATCCTGTCTTAATGTGTTTCGGTGATGTAGATGTCTCAGCACCCGTTTTTTGCCAAAATGTTTCTTGTAGGTGCCGATGGTGCTTATTCCACCCTCCAATAGCGTCAGCATCCTTTGCATGGCAGCAGGCTATTCCTCTTCTTCTTACTCTTATTGCACAGCCTGAAACATTGCACAAAGAAAGTCTTAGAAAACTATCTTGGTCAAGTAAAGGCAACCTGGAAAGAATTACATTGTTTGTTATGATACATGTAAAATGAAACATATTGCACATGTAAAAAGAAGCACAAAGATTTGTATAAACATTCGGATATTTAGAGTTATTTCAATGCGCTAGATATAATTAAACTCAAAGCATGTGATATTGTAATCTCGTAAATTTTTATAAAATTCTATAATATGCATCTTTTGTATCTTTATATGTAGTATCAATGAGTCAGTTGTTTTATTTATGAATTTTTCATTGTGAAATGGGAGAACATTCAATACTTAAGTTTGACACTTCTACGCACCTTCTTTGCATGGAAAAAAGACAATTTACATGTCTTAAATTTCCCCGTCTCTGCCATGCCGTTATACTGGAGGTATACGTTCCCAGGTATTTTGCAATCTCTTGATCGGTTAACGAATTATAGCGCTCTGGCAAGAACACTTGACAATCCTCCAACGAGGATACGATCCTGGTACCATATCTTGTTTGAATTCTCTTTAAGGACTTTATCTCATAGTTAAGACCTATTTCGAGATCTTGAACTCGACGAGTCGGTAGGAAACTACGCTCTTCACCATCTTGTTAAGTCTATCAGCTAAACAATCTGTAACAGACATTGTCATGAATTATTATTTTCACTACATTATTCAAGTTGAAGAACAGGTTATACACTTCTTTATATTAGAACTAGCGTGTGTATGTTTTGTAAGTAAGCCTATGAATGTGTAGAGAAATAAAGAATAAGTATAGAAAATCGTGTGAATGTTCATTGAAGATGAGCCCGCACAGAACCAAAGAATGCATAGTGAAACAAAGAATGAGGGGGGGGGGGAAATCGTATGAGTGTTTAAGTAAGAAGAATGTGTAGCGAAGATCGTGTGAATGTTAATGGAAGCAAAGAATGTGCAGAGAAAGTCGTGTGAATGTTAACAGAGCATGAACCTGCAGGGGGGAACAAAGAATGAGTAGAGGAAATCATATGAGTGTATAGCGAAACAAAGAATGAGGGGGGAAATCGTATGAATGTTTATGTAAGAAGAATGTGTGGCGAAAATCATGTGAACTGAAGAAGAGTATGCAGTGAAATCCATGTGAATGTAAAGCACAGATTAGAAAATATGATGCTCCTTGTAACGAATCGTCTTTCATGAACTGTAACGTTTAAACAAAATTAAATGTATTGTAAAAGCTAACAGTGATTTTGTATAGTTATGTAAAACTCACCTTGCATTGCCACGTTTTGATATGTGCTGAATGTGTAGACGGCCTGCAGCTCACGTTGCTTTTAATGCTCTTTAAAACTTGAATGTAAAGTTAATAAGTGCACAACAGTTCTAACATGGGCAGATATCTGTTTATATAGGGATCTAAACCCCCTCCAGGCGATGCCGGCACGTCATCATGGCTGTGATGCTTACACGTCACGTGATTATTGCAGCCAATGACATCATCTCTTGCTGCGCATGCGCAGAGGCTCTCAGCACTTCTACCCCTACTTGTTTCACTTCCTCTCGCTCTCTCTCTCTCTCCCTCTCTCGTTCTCTCTCACACAGAGTACATCCATAATGTCGTTACACAAAGCTGCATACAGTTAAAGCATCAATCTAAGTGATGTATTCTAGAGTACAGAGGAAAATCAGTGAAGTCATTCAAAGATCGGGATTCGAACTAGGGGCAACTGATTGAAAATTATATACAACATTAATTGTTCATTGCATGAGCTATCAAACATGCTTTCGTCTACAGCTCTATCTCTGCTAGTTTCTGCGATAATTGAGATTTAAACTTAAGGATCGAACCCTGGACGTCAGGTACCCTAATATACACCCGCAAGATATTATCTGATGACATAAACGTAATAGGTTTATTTGGTACCTTTGTCTTAATTATTTACTGTTATTAAATTTATAAGTAAACTTCATTGAATCGGTATTCGAACTCAGAACGCCAGAAACAAAATTATTTATAATATTAGCTTGTGTTTAAAAGACCTGTATGCAGTTACAGCATCGATCTAAGTGATATATTCTAGAACACAGTGGAAAATTAAGGAAGTCACCGAAAGATCGGGATTCGAGCTAGGGACAACTGATTGGAAATTATATAAAGCATTAATTGTTCATCATAGAAACTAAAAATCGTGCTTTGGTCCGCTCCTTAATTCCTGCTAGTTTCTAAGATAATTGAGATTTTAAAATTAGGTGATCGAACCCATGACACCTGGACTCTAATATACATGCTCAAGAAAGGAACTAATGACATAAAAGTAATAAAGTTTATTTACTGTTTTTATTTTAATTAGTTTTGGAGTTATTAGAAGATGAATTTGTAATCACTCCTAGGATTCGAGCCCATACCTTCAGACCGGTTTCGAGCAAATCGTAAATGGAGCCTTGCATCCCGAGCTATAATTAGTTTTTATTGCATCATTTTGTCTCTTTGCATTCAGGACATGCGCGTGAGTTGGTGTGTGCGTGTGCGGGTTGGTGCTGTTGGGTGTAAGTGAACAGGCATATGTGCTTGCACGTGTGTGTGTGTGTGTGGTCGTGTGCGTATGTGCAAGTGTAACGGTGTATGTATGTAAGTGAGTATGTGTGCGTGTATGCGTGTGTGTCCATGTATATGTATGTGTGAGTGTAAGAGCACTGGTGTATGTATGTATACGCATGAGGTGCGTGAATGCGTGTGTGTACTGGTGTATGTATGTGTGTGTGTACTGCTGTATGTATGTGCGTGTGTGTATGTGTGTGCATGTGTGTACTTACATGGTTTTTTAATAAATAAATTTAATTTAGAGAATATGATTTATTGAATATTTAAATATTTAAATATTTTGTTTTCTTGACTTTAAAAGGGAAAATCTTTTTTAAAGAATATTTATAATGTGTGCGTGTGTGTGCATGCGTGCACCAGTGTATGTTTGTTGATGTGTGTACAAGTGCTCGTGTATATGTGAACGCCTGAATGTGTACAAGTCGTGGAGAAAGAAAAAGTGAGGAGAAGAAGAAAGAATGTTGTCTAGGCATCGGGATATCTAAGTATACGAGGTGGTTTAATATAAACAATGATAGTTGTTAAATGCAATTTTAATCCGACCGCCCGCTGCTTCAATAACTTAATAGTTATTATAGCGTTTCACAGGGTTGGATTCGAACTAGGGTCCTCTGGTTCCTAACAATACAGCTCGTTAAACATTGTAATGTTGTATAAATTAAATTATATTTGTTAAACACGTTTTAATCTGACCGCCCAATACTCACATAGTTTAATATTTATTAAGCATTAGAGTTTCGCAGATTCGATCTAGAACCCTCTGAACACCGTTTCATTGATTAAATTATATTTGTTAAATACATTTTAATCTAGCCGTGCATAGTTTAATAGTTATTGAGCATTAGAGTTTCACTTGGTAAGAGTCGAGCTAGAATTCTCTGAACACCTTTTTTATTAATTAAGGTAATGATATAATAATATCAGTAATTAATTTCTCATTAGCAATAAACTTTTGATTACAGTAAGAATCGAGCACCGATCTATGGATATCACACAGAGGTTTAATTCATGTAATGAAATGTATATTAGACGCTTTTTCGGAGTCGCTGGCTGAAATAAACCATACAGAACGCTTGTTAACTATGCTCGGGTATATTCGTAGGATGTCGTAAAACATCGGAGAGAACTCCCTCAGGCAAAATCATGATGGCCGACCTGACGTTGTTACGCAGAGTTGGTAAACAAGTTTCTCTCTCTTTCACACAAACAAGGACAGGATGAGTATAAAGCAACCCTCGAATTCTTTTGTTAACTAGCAGGTAGTCAAACAATGGAAAAGGTCAGGCTTTGTTATGGAGTAGCGGGATGGGAACGCCGCAGGTGTCTTTCTAAACTAGCCTTGCCCAGGACAATAGAAAGGCACACACAATAGAATCTCTTACACAATGGAAAGGGTCAGGCTTTGTTATTGGATTGTGGGATGAGTATGCCAGTGGTCTTTCTAAAGAATGCTTGCACCGGACAATAGAACTTGTTTCTGTGTTAACTGGCTTAGGTTCTCTTTGTCAAAACCCTAATTCATCATGGGCTTTGTTCATTTTGACAGCTGAAGGGTAAGCATTGTTCTTTTGTTAAAAGCTAGTGGAACGAGTATGCCACGTGTTCGACACACAATGGAAGTGGGGGTGGGTAACTGACCAGGTGCAGAAGTGGCCTGATGTGGGAGGGGTAGGACAAACATCTCGCCTTTGTTACAGAACCTTAAATTTATGACCCCTTTGTTCGTTTTGACAGTTGATTGACAGCCTTAATTGCTTAACTGTCAAGCTTCCATTGTACTCAACAAGATTTATGACCCTCAGGTGCAAGTAAAACTACCAAGGCACAGCGGGGGGTGTTAGGAGGGGAGGGGGCGGGGGGCTAATTAGCATATGAATAGACATTCCATGCATAAATTAAGTGGGCCAGCTCTCTTATTTTCCCCCTACTGGCGTGAGGTGAGAAACCTTGGATTCCATGGTCGAGCGGCTGCTCATAAGCCACACATCACGCAGAAAAATGCCAAACGACGCCTCGCTTGGTGTAAGGAGCGTCAACATTACACGATTGAACAGTGGCAAAACGTTGTGTGGAGTGACGAACCACGGTACACAATGTGGCGATCCGAGGCAGGGTGTGGGTATGGCGAATGCCCGATGAACGTCATCTGCAAGCGTGTGTAGTGCCAACAGTCAAATTCGAGGTGATGGTGTTATGGTGTGGTCGTGTTTTTCCTATAGGGGGCTTGCACCCCTTGTTGTTTTGCGTGGCACATCACAGCACAGATCTACATTGATATTTTAAGCACCTTCCTGCTACCCACTGTTGAAAATCAATTCGGGGATTGTGATTGCATCTTTCAACACGATCGAGCACCTGTTCATACTGCACGGGCTGTGGCGGAGTAGTTGCACGACAATAACATCCCTGTAATGGACTGGCCTTCACAGAGTCCTGACTTGAATCCTATAGAACACCTTTGAGATGTTTTGGAACGCCGACTTTCTGCCAGGCCTCACCGACCTACATGGATACCTCTCCTCAGTTCCGCACTCCGTGAAGAATGGGCTACCATTCCCAAAGAAATTCCCCAGCACCTGATTGAAAGTATGCCTGCGAGAGTGAACGTTGTCATTAAGGTTAAGGGTGGGCCACCATACCATATTGACTTCCAGCATTACCGATGGAGGGCGCCACGAACTTTTGCGTCATTTTCAGCCAGGTGTCCGGATACTTTTGATCACGTAGCGTATGTATACTGAAACTTTGAAAGAAATTAAAAAACTGCAACGTTGGAAAATTTTAAAGTGGCAATAATGTTTGGAAATATAAATCGTTAGAAAGACCAAACCGCATTTGGATTCCAATTCTACAATATTTATCTTTCTCCATAAGATTTAAAATAAGCTTTTTTATCGAAATGTCCAAAATTCAGTATCTATTGCCCTAATTCCTTCCAAGCTCGGGGAAGTCTCAGATTTGAAAGGTCGAAAATGCTGCTTTTGCCGTACTCACTCGATAACTCAGTAACCAAATATTGAGTCGTAGTTTCCATTACTTACTGCATTCCAGCTATAACAAGAATAATTAAATGAAAATTGAGCTTCTCCAACTAATTTGGAGTTAGAGTAAACCTTTATCTCAAGAACATATGCATTCAAAACCTCGAGCCTTCGCGACTTGGACCAGTAGAAGACAGAAAGCTAGAGGTAGCTTACATTCATTGTTAGGAAAAACTTTAGAGATCCTAATAACAAGGTAATAAAAGCTGGGAATACCAAATGTGATAGAAGACTTAAAAATAAATCAATAAATCAAATAAAGTGAATGGAATGTCAGATGTACCATTGCCTAACACACTAATTCGGTATGATCTTAAAGAAAAGGCGATATAGGAAAAAATACTTAATAAATATTTTAAATGGGTGTTTAGAAAAGGGTAAAGTAGTCCCTACACATTGGGAAGAAGAAAAAAGAATATTTTTTAAAACCGATATTTAAATCGATTTATATCGAATGTTTATTAAAATTAAAAGGTAAAATCAGACCACTGAAAAATGCAATGCCATAGCCGGAATCCATAACCGGACCTTCCGGTTTCCGTCCGGTTGCTCTAATAAAATGCGCTACCATAGCAACATACCGGTACGACATTAAATTGTGGTTTACCTGGAAAAAATGCGAGCCAGCTGGGAATATAATTCATACCGGGATGTTGTCATGGTAGCTCAGTTGGTTAGAGCAGCCCGACGGAAACTGGTGACTCATGGATCAAATTCCGGCTATGGCATTGAATTTTTCAGACCTTTCCAACCTTGTCCTACACAAGGCTTGTGTAATTAGGTCCTTTATTAAAATTAAAGCGTAAGTAGAGATTTAACAATACAAAAACTCTTTGTTATGCTTGCAAAGCGATCGGAACCACGCCGTTTCTAGTGGTAACCGATTCACTTACCCAAATTACAACAAACAGTTTTTCGTTAACATTCATTATCTTCTTAAACAATATAGTGGAAATATAGTGAAATAACTGGTCAGAAATTTTATGCTTATTAACTAAAGTTATGTAATGATTTTTAAAAATCTAAAGTCAGGTAGTTGGATTTTTATTTCATGCCAGAAAACCACACCCCTTGATCAGAGTAATTAAGATGCCATGTTTTATTTTCTAAGTAAGGCATAAGGCATATTGTATAAAACACACACACACCCGTTATTTGCAAACAAATGTTTTAAGGATGCAATATCTAGTTTCAGGGTAGCCCATTGTAAACTCTATTATTAGTCATACGTCCAAACCTGAAAATTCGAAAATTATCAGAAAAAATCGGTTTAGTGCATGTATAGATTTAATATTTCTCAGTAGTTGTTGCAGTATGTGCCCTTTTCAACAAATGTAATCGTTTTTGTTTTTGTGTTCATGTTTACTTCGTAAAGTGACGAAGCTTTTACAAAGCAGCGCCTCTGATCTACCGAGGTTAAAGTTTTCATTACCCCTCCCCTTTCACTTCTCACCTAGAACTGCCTTTTGCTCGGGCTTGTGTCCCAGCTCCATCAAGGGGCAGGTTTAGACCGAAATCACAAGGAGTTTCCACCTACATTAGATAAAGGAAAATACTGTAGGAAACTGGATCCATCAGAACGTTTCCTGCACACGAATACTCTCATTATGGTGTTGACGGTAGTGTTACGTAAATATGTAATTTTATTTGCACATCTTGCCACAAAGGAACAGCTCAAATAACTTAATAGAAGCATGCTTCATGATGAAAGAGAAAGAGAGGCATCTGAACTCGTGATCACTTGGGTATTAATTACACACCCGTGTGGGTGCTATAAAGTTGATGTTTACACTGGGAGGACTTCAACCACATAGCTTGAAACAGCCCAGGTAATTACATGCAGTGATGCGTGATAATAAGTATGAGACGAGTAGCGCGTAAGCCACCTACGTAATACTGTAACTGCTTGGTAGAGCATAATATCAGTGCAGATTACATGTCACGTTCCCTGAGCTGCCATACTGATTTACCATAGTAAGTTTTGCCCAAACATAGCATTTTTTAAGAAATGTAACTGTTTATTTGTAATGGTGACACTAGTACAACGATTAAAAGAAATAACTATGTATATTCAGTCATGAATACAAAAGCTTTTAGGCCGGTAAGTACATTCACTGCGTATGTTCACTAGTTAAATTAACCTTTAAGATAGCACTATCGTCCTCATATTTGACGCATGGCCGTATTAAGGGGAATTGCTTAACCTGCACTGCACTGTTTCTAACCGGTTCTGTTCCCCTCCACTTCCTCTCCTCAAGTGTGTCGCCTTATCAGTTGACGTGAAGTCTGTGCTGAACAGTGGTTGATACGTTGTAAGACCAAGTGTTTCAGTGCTATAGCTGTAGTGCTGAAAGCCTGTATACTTAGCACACAGAATCTTCATGTGTGATGCCTATGTGACAGCAAACTCTTGAAGAGAAGCGAGACCGCGATTTATAAACAGATTCTCTGCGTTCGTGCGCCTCACAGAGAAACGATTCGTAATCTTGTTAACAAATCGAAATTAAATCGTCTTGTTCTTACAAAGGAAAAATTCCATGACATCGAAAGAAAGCTATAACGAGTTCCAAAAAAAATCCTGAGAAAGCTTGCACAGGTATCAGCAACTTCGCAAACCTGACTTGAACTACCACTAAACTTTTAAAATAAAAACCCTGTAAGATAATTGTTGTTTAGGAATTGTAACCAAGCGATAATGTGAGAAGAGTTCATTTCTGCAGTTGGGTGTTGGAAGACGTCAATGATCAATCCATTGACCCGCGTTTATTTATTTTTTACGGACGAAGCATGGTTTTATTTCCATGGCCATGAAACCTTAATGATTGTTAATTCAAATCTACTTAAAAAGGATGAGAGATGTTTGACGGCACAAGGACATCATTTCCAGTATCTTCTATGACAAAAGTCTGTGTTTATTGTAGTTATAATTTGCAGTGAAATCTATGCGATTGAATTCAAGGGACTGTGAATATCCGACTCCGCCGGCAAATGGCGTGCTTCCCTGTGCTAAGAAAATTCCGTTAAGCCGGCCATGCGTCCAAACGAAGGCTCTGCGGTATATACTGATATTGGATTTCGAGAGGTAGTAGATTAAATTAGCAGCAATTCTTTTTTCGGTATGTTCTACTAGTTTCACATGAAGCTTCATTGTAGATTTCTGCATGAACGGATTCATACTTCCTTGGTAAGCTTCCTGTTGATAACTCTCTGCAATATCCGCCTAGTGTCGGCGGGCAAAGAACTAAAGCTTCGTGGGTACACTAACCCGCACTTATGAAACCGGCATTACGATTTGTATGCTACCTTAAATTCCCTCAGCTCGTATTTCTTTGGTATTCCAAACACAGACAACAATAAATGGAGCATTACGAATGCACCTACTAAACCTCCGGGAGTTAGGGATGAGGCGAGAAAGTAGGTGGGGCCCAAATCTGATGGCAGCTGGCCTAAGCCAGCAGGGTCCCAACAGTTCCACGGTAGCCCCCTGTCTTCACGGACAGGTTCAAGTAAAAGGTTCCGAGCCAGGGAAGCAAAAGTCCTCTCTTCAAAGCACATCCTCAGTCAATCACACCTGGCTTTCACCGAAAGTTGAAAGAGATGAAATGAAGAGCAAGGAAAATTCCTGTTCGTACCTACATAATTCACCATAACATCTGCCTACCGACCTAAACCAAGTTCAAGGTAGCTGGTCCAACGGGAATTGAACCCAGGATTTGCTGAATGGGATACTCATACGCTACCTCCTGACCTTCCCGCTCCGTAACATTGCATGTTCCTATAAATTCATATTGAAAAAGAAAAGTATGGGGCAGACGTTATATGAGGCTAATAATCTAATTTTGATCGTGATGCATTAAAGTTGTTTGCATTTGCGGGTTGTTTTGTAATAGATAAGCAGTACTTTAAAGCTGCTTAAGGCTGTTTCAGGCAAAATAATAGAAGCTGGTTTTAAATAACAGGTAGCTACCAATCGCCATATCTCAGGCGTTAGCCTACTCAAACGTTAACTTCCAAACCCTTTGTAGTGTGCTTGTTACACCGTGTACGGCAGGGAAGTGTGTTCTATTTAGAGCATGGCTCTGCCTCTACTGTTAACACATAACCTGCAGCTCTAAAGCACAGGTTTAAACTTCTATATTTTGTTTCAAGTTCAATTATTTGCTATTCCTCGTAGCATATTATTTTTATTTTATTTTCATAGTAGGTATTTAATTTTTTGGTACTTATTTGCACTAGTTTTAATGTTCAAGATCCGCTCGTGACAATTTAGGCGTTTGCTCAATCCTACATGTGGAATATAGTTCACTTATGCCAAACAAATCGTCTTAAAGTTGCCCTCTGTTATATTAATTTATGTTGATGGTGGTCAGCCTTGCTCTACTGTTTAGCGTTTTGTTTTCTGTAATATGCACTTCGATGTCGCTTGCAACAGAAAAATCAAGACGTTGGTTGAAATAATAATTTGAATCCACATTCCCGCGAATGCTATCCTCACCGTTATCGTTTAATCTTAAAATTATGATCGCTCCAATATTACAATATTTAGAAGCCAAGCCAATCTAGTCAATGTGTGTGTACATTTTCTTCTCATAGGCTCCCACATCCTTGCATCGATTCAGGCCAAATTTGGCACACACATTCTTTAGGACAGGAGTAAAAATTCTGTGGGTATGATATGATAGACAACTGCTCACAACGAGAGAGGGTGGAAACGATTCGGTGACACAATTTTAAGAATTCAAAGCACAAATGCGCCGTTTTTTCAACATTTTTAGTAAATAAAAAGATAAATGTATATTTTCTCATTCTTTTAGGGACGTAATGCAAACATCCCCTCTAATGGGAGTTGGGGTTTATAATTGTGAGATGGAGGATTTTTAGAAGGAATGGGAAACTTGATACATATTCTTTAGCCAAGAGTAAAAATGCTGTTAGGGTTCCATCATCTAACGAAAGATAGAGCTGAAAGCGTTCAGCGGGCAGAAACTTTGAGGTTTCTCAGCATAATTTCTCGGGACTTTTGTGAAATAAAAATATAAATCATGTTGTCTTCATTGTTTTAGGGGTGATATAACAAAAACCACCACCAAATGGAATAGGGGTGTAAAATGTTCGGCGGAAACAATTTTGAGGATACTCAAAAGGAATGGGCGTATTTTCTCGACACCAACAATAATAATAATAATCATCATCATCATAATAGGTAAATTGTTGCCCTCTGCATTCTTTTAGAGTTGGTAATGCGAAAATCCGCGCCTAATGGAGGATTGGGTTGAAACATATGGAATGGAAGGCAATTAAGAGAATTTAATCAGTACGAATTGGAAATTTGGCACAATGAAGGTGAACTGATCAAATAATAGGAATTGAATAGCAGCAAAATTGAATTTCTTTCATTCATTTAAGTGTAAATAAACAATTATTTGAAAAAAAATGTTTTACCAAAACCGTCAAACCCTTGCTAACTTTGAATATTTCTGCTAGTAGGTAAAGAACAGAAAGATAAGTATTGTAAACAATCCATTGAAATAGGAGCTAAGTTTTTAATTACAATTTTCGACCTTATCCTTTGCAGTGGCAACGTTAGTTCTTTGCTTCAGAGTGATTTGAGGTTCAATTGTATGTATCGACTTCTTAGTAGCACATTATCTAATCACAATATGGAAAAATAATTCTGAATGATGAATTGATGGTTTTCTTTTGTTAACAAACGGCATCTGTTTCAGCTGGCAAAGAACCTCATTGTCGATCTTCGGAAGCTGATCGACTTCTACCTTCTGCCAGCCCTAAAATTTATGAGAAACAACCTGAAAGAGATTGTCACCTCTATCGACTCTGCTGTTGTGTTCTCCTTCCTCAATTTAATGGACGTGTTTTTGAGGCCTCTAGCAAATCCAGACGGCAAGCCACCGCCGGCAGAGAAGTTCCTGCAAATGATGCGTAAGTTCATGGATTAGGCATTCATTCCAGCAATTTGTTCATAAGATATAGAGACGCATCTGGTTGTATAGGGCTGGAGAAAAAGATTGACCGCTGTAAAACTTCAAGTATCGCTACGGCCTCACGGAAATACACGAGGTTAACAGAGCCTGGTTTACACGTGCAATGTGCTTCACTACAAACCAGACTTACGTAAACTCCAATTAAGATAGATTTATTACGTTATTGTATAAAATAAGTAATTAAAAGAATGGTTATTCACAAACATGGACAGGTAATATTCAAACAGAAACCCAAATCTTTCGATTCAAAGCCTTAACGGATACTTCTTTAACGGATTACCCTCCTTTTTGTAGAACTTACCTGCTAACGCCTTGGGAAATAGCCTGTCGAGGAGCAAGCAAACGCTGAAACATAGCATATTCAGAATGGCTGATCAGCCCAGTGTCTGGTATGGCGGCTAAGAAGAAAGAAATGAAATGTAGTGAGGGAAGGGTTGATAGGAAAATTCGCGGATAAAATTATCTAACCAGCATTCCCCCAACGATCGACGGGGGTTGAATGAGGGCCACAGATGTTACCTTACCGCCTGAGTCACTTCACTCGGTCCTTTGGTTACATGAGTTTACAAAGAGAGAGTACCACTTTCGGTCGTGGAAGCGGCTCGGTGCCAGCGTTCTAGTTTTGAAATTTTTGAAGTACTGGTTACTATCTGAAGAGACTGTTGAACCTTGCAATACACCTGTAACTTTTACTTTCTCTACCACTTACATAGTATGTAGAGAAGGTATTACATTTCACCCAAAAATTGGATACTGAGATTTCACCGGAAATACATGCTTGAGACTCCTGAATCCAAAAAAATGAATTTTTATAAAAACGTTATGTGTGTGTCTGAGTGTCTGCCTGTGTAGTGTGTGCGTCTGTGAACAGCACAACTAAAAAACTAAAATTCCAATAAACTCCAAACTTGGTATTTAGGTTCAGTGCCTTCCAAAGATGCAACATAAAGATTTTCAAGAAAATCCCCCATACCAAACTTCGCTTTACATGGATCATTTTTCGAAAATTTTGATTTTCTCAAAAATGACACTGACTATTCTGATTAAAATACCATATGTTTAAGATATTTTCATGGCAAATGAACTGTAAATCTTGAATTTTCTGGAAATGTCCCCAAAAGTCCTCTTCATTCTGAATAACTTTTGCATAACTGGTAAACCGTAAGAGATAGACAAAGTTTTACTCCAATAAAAATGAAGATCTCGTTAAAACACACAACTTATCTCATATGCACTTTTTTTGACGAGTGAACCATTTCCAAAAATATTGATTGTTTCTTTTTTTTAATTATCCAATGATTATATTTTTCTGAAATGGAAATTCGTTATTCCTTTTTTTTTTTTGTTTTAATGTCCTGGACCTGCAAAGATAATGAAATGCCACACATAGCGACCAGCTCTTAAAAGATTTGACAATCCCTAAAAGCGTACTGTATTCCCATATTCCCCTTGCGCTTACAATAAAATTAGCACAATAAGATAATGTCTGCAAATGTTTAGCCCGATTAAAATGAAGTAGATAAGGAATAAGCGTTTGTAAAAATAGTTTGTACAAGTGTAGCAAGGTCATGTAAGTGCAACACGTCAAATGTTTATTTATGCACTTTCCTATAGCCACTTTATATATTAGTATCTGCACAAAAAGTGTAGATCTTGTTAAATACTCAATTTATATCCCATATATTATTTCTGTGGCATTAACCATTTCTCATATGTTCAATATCTTCGTCTCGGTTTAAAATTGAGTTTGCTCTGTGTTGTCTTTGAAACACCGCTCTTTGTATGGCAACGACAGCGATTCAAAACTTGAAAAAATACAATGCTTGAAAATTCAAAATAACACGAAAATCTCGAAAATAGTTAATGCCGCAAAAATTTATTTTATATGAATTCTGTGCTTTAACGAGACATACATTTTTTGTGATCTAACCTCACGATACAAAATTATACAAAATGGATTCAGAATGAAGAGTGCTTCACAAGCTATTCGCAGAAAATTAAAAATATATCTTTTATTTGTCATGCGAATATCTCAAACATATGGCATTTAAATCGCTACAGGTGTTTTTGCGGAAATAAAATTCTGATACGCTACATTCATCTGACTTTCTCTACCATTTATCTTTATTAGTGGGTATACAAATTATTCATACGAAAGTTTATTTTCCTATCTACTTCATTTTAATCGAGACAAACCTTTCTAGAAATAGATACATTATACTTGTTATAGATACAAAGGGAACACCGATAATCAAATGTTTTAGAGATGGACACTACACGATGGACTTAAAATTCCATACTTCTTTCATGAGATTGCGAGAAACATTTACTGCGAAGGTCTACCCAGGCAAGAGCCGAAGCCCAAGCCCCCTCCGAACAACCCAGTGTCAGCACCATTCCAACCGGCTCTCCAACCTTGGGGTTTTCCCATGAGGCCAACACCTTGTTTCCTAAAAAGGCCCCCCCGCATCCGCAAGAAATGGAAGTGGAATCGCCACTTACGCGCGTCACCCTTAAAAAAGGGTGACTAACGAAAACCTCGGTAGGGCCGATAGTAATCTAGCATGCCGTTTACCAACTCTCACTCATAGTTGGTGCCGGAGAACATCCAGGCGTCTCACAACCCCGCCTGTGCGGAAAACCAGCCAGACGTACCCAATCACCCATAGGTATCGGAAACCACCGCCCCACCGAGTCCAACCCAATCCGAATAACTCCCAGTCGGGAGGGGCTCGAATGTTCGGCCCAGCGCACTTCTAGTAACCTCAGAAGTACCACGAGTGTTAGGGGTTCGCAGCGCTCGCACCACGGCAGCTGAAAGGATCGGAACCCCCTCCCCTACGGAAAAACAATTGAAAATCGACAGGACTTCAAAAGAATGGCTAAGTATTGGAAATTTCGAACCATTAATAATGAATATCTCGGAAATGGCTGATGCCACAAAACGTTACTGGAAATAAATTGTGTTTTAAAGAGATCTACATTTCTTGTGTAGTACGTTTTCGCCATCGCTTAACGTTTACCAGTTATACAAGATTATACAAAATTCCTTCTGAATGAAAAGGACTTCAACGGCTATTCCCAGAAAATACAATAAATACGTCTTATTTGTCATGTAAGTATCCCTAATGCATGGCATTTTAATCAAAATCGTTTGAGTCATTTTTAGAAAATAAAAAATTTCGAAAATGCTCCATCTAAACCGTAATTTGGTGTGAGGGGATTTTCTTAAAAATCTCCATGTCCCATTTTTTGAAGACACTGATAAATATCAAGTTTGGTGTTTATTGGAATTTTAGTTTTTCAGTTATGCTGTTTACAGATATAAATACACACACGCCCACATACTCATACACAAACACGGACCTATTTCTAAAAATGCATTTTTGAATTCAGAGTGCCTCAAAGCATGTGTTTCCTTAAAATCTCGATGTTAGGTGGAATGCAATACCTTCTTTACCTACAAGGTACGTGGTAGAGAAATGAAACTGTTCCATCTAAAGCGTAGCTTGGGGTAGCGTATATCCTTGAAAATCTTCGTGACTGAATTTAAATATTATGTTTCATATTTAAGTGACAATTTGCTTTTAAAGTTATGCAGTGTACACACACATACACATACGCGAGCTCGTTTGCGAGGACTATTTTCTAAAACTGCTTTGTTTTTATTCAGAAAACATCAAAATGTGTAATTTCGTCGATATACCGGTATCAGCTTTTTGATTGGAATACAGTTCTTCTACTTACTATAAGATTTCATTCCCGAAAAACCTATCGCCTTCTGCCGAGTTTAAACCCGCGACCTCGTAAGCTAGACCACGGAGGACGACTTGGCAAGCCAGCCTCCAGCAGTGTGTGTGTTTGTGTGTGTGCGCGCGCTTGTGTCGCCAGGGTTTTTTTTCTAGGTATAAACTATTATGTGGTTTCACTCCGGCCAGTCCAGTCAAGGTCACGTACTTTAACTCCCACTATCACTACCTTTCTCCAGTTTTCTCACCAGTCCCTTCCTGCTTCACAGCTTGAAACGAGTTACAACAAAACTCTACTGCAACAACAATACTGCTGCTACTCCAAGAGGGGAACTGAATGGAGTGGGTGGACAGTTGCAAAGCGGAGAAAAAATGACCTTGAATGGACTGGCGAAAATACAATCACTATAGTGTTGAGGTTCACAAATTTCCAATCATGCTTTACTATGACAACCAAAACAGAGAAATTAAATTTAGGATCGTTTCACGGATCGCTAAATAATTAAGTGTATGTGTGTGTGCGCGCGCTTTATCTGCAACGCTTAGTAGATTACTCATAAATAGCCAGCAAAGTTATAAATTCAAATAGCGACATTGTAGCAGTAGTTTAGAAACATATTTCAAAGTACACTCAATCAAGTATATGTGTGAAGTAAATACAATTAAACGCAGCAGCTTCTGACATTATGGGTGGCTTTCTTTGATGTCTAGTGACTGAAATATTTTGTTTCTACAAGATATGCAGGTTACAGCCAAAAATAAATATAAATAACACAAGGAGGTGCCAGGGTTTGTTTATGTTTGCTCAGTATACATCCAATATTGAGTGTACTATAACAGAAGTAGATATTTTAGACATTAGCACAGAAACGCTAAATGAAGAATGGTTGGAATATAGTTTTTATTTTTTTTTCCTGATAAAGCTGTTCTGTTGGCTCCTTGGGTAATATTTTCCACGATTTGGAGTGTGGGAGCCACTTGTGATTTGGGGTCTCGCTACGCTTTTTCTGACTGGGTCAGAGGTCGCATGTCAAAAGGAAAACATGAGCCGAAGTTCCCAGATGAAGGCATCGTCTACGACTACAAGTAAGATTAAACACTATCCTAAGTTATACCTAAAATTACACAATTCAATATAATAAGCCAATTGTATTATATGCATTATTAAGCTAGACTTTTCTCAAGAATCGCCTGAAACTTAATGCGAACAAGCATTCACTGTCATCAATATGAAACGTTAGTTGGTCAGTACCTTTCAATCATTCATTGTTGAAAGTTGTGGTAATGTAGTGTGGTGTAAAGTTATGTCAAGCCTGTTGAAAACATGCTTTAATTTAATTCAAAGTCACCCTGTGGTGGCAATTTTTACGAACGTTGCTCGCGTAGCGATATAAGTCTCGGAATTGTAAGACTATTTATTCTTATTTGATTCTCCTTAAACTTTGGTAAATAAATGTATAAGGATAATCAAATTGCAGATGTGCATAGACATGCTCGTCATAGTTTTCTTTCTCTTTGACAATGAAGAGTAATATCTCACTAGAAGTCATTAAAAACACTACAACTCTTGTCATTCTCATCGTTTTCCATCTCCTACTACTTAGTCAAACAACATCTGATCCAGACGTTCCAAAATATTTTTAAAAAGATGACCAAATGACAGCTAAACAAGAGCTGCAGGACATGCTCTTGAGAATAATCCTTCTACTATAATGTCCATGAATATTCATCTTTTTGTTAAAGACACAATTATTTACTTAGAGATAATGTTGGTTAAACAGAACAATTAAAATAAAGAATTCCATTCATTTGGTTCATTTTATTTAGTTTAAGCCTGGACTCGTAACAATAATGTTTGTTATAGAACTGTGATAAACAAGGTTTGTGTTTAGGTTTAATTTGCTGAATACGAGAGAAAGAAAACAAATTACAACCTGTTCAGGGCTAGTCTCTATTTGTCATATTACGACGATAAGAGGAAAATCCTATGTATAAACCCACAAGACTTGCTCCAAATTACTAAAATTCATAGGTATGCATTATATTAGAAGGAAGAGGTATAGATAAAATCCATAAAAAAAATCTGATGTGTTACACTCACATGACTTTCTCTACTCTTGTACACACTATTTTTACAAACGCCTATTCTCCATATGCTTCATGTTAATCGAGATATCGAGATGTCAATCTTATTGGTAATTTTCTTGTAGATGCAAGGGAAATATGGTAGCTTTTAAGCGATAGTCAAATATTTTAACGCTGGTTGCTATGCGGCGCATTCCATTCTCTTTGCAAGTCCAGGACATAAAAAAATGAATAACGAATTTGAGAAAAAGTATAAGTATTGGAAAATTTAAGGGAATAACAAGCAATATCTCGAAAACGGTTCACTCAACAAAAGAAATGTATATGACATAAGTTGTGTATTTTAACGCGATCTACATTTTTGTGTAGTAAAATTTTGTCTATCTCTTATGGTTTACCAGTTATGCAAAAGTCGTTCACAATGAAGAATACTTTTGGGGACATTCCCAGAAAATTCGAGATATACATTTCATTTCTCATGACATTATCTTAAACATATGATATTTTAATCAAAATCGTTAGAGCCATTTTTGAGAAAATTAAAATTTTCGAAAAATGTTCCATGTAAAGGGTAGTCTGGGGTGGGGGGATTTTCTTGAAAACCTTCGTGTCGCATCTCTGGAAGATACTGAACCTAAATACCAAGTTTGGTGTTTATCCGACTGTTCGTTTTTGAGTTATGCTGTTCACAGACACACACACACAGACACACAGACACACACACGGACATGTTTCCAAAAATGCTTTTTTTGGATTCAGGAGGTCTTAAAACATATATTTCCGGTGAAATCTCGGTATCGAATTTTTGGGTGGAATGCAATACTTCCCCTACTTACATTACGTAGTAGAGAAAGTAAAAAAACCTAGGAAATACAAAGACAGTTCGCAACAGCGCACTTTCCCTTGTAGCTAAGTGAGAAAAGCGGTAAGGTCAGAGAAGATGCCATTATTTTTTCGATGTCATTGCCAACTTGATGCTACATTTACAGGAACGATTTTTACTTTGGTTGCGGTATTTAATTCCCAAGGCATTTATTCTTTCGTGAATTTTCATTTAAAAGTTTTATGTTTAATGAAAGCAAAACACTTGTTAAGTTTAAACGAAACAATAAAAAAATAAGTGTTTTAACTAAGTGTATACTTTATAACTATGTATCCACTTAATGTAAAAATCAAATAGCTACAACGCATTATAACTATCAGATAAAAAAGGTTTAGAAACCTTAACATTCTGCAAAAACAAATTAACATGGGTATTTTATATAACAGTCTGAAGGAATACAATAAAACAAATTTTCATTCATTATCTGTTTACCCTCCCCTTATGTAGGACTTACACCTCCCAGGACTTACAGGCGGGTGCCTGGGGTCAGAGGCCCGTCGAGGAGCAGACACTCACGGATCAGACAGAACATCGGTGGAAGGCGAGCGGTCTAACCACTCGGCCACGGCGCCGCCCAATAAAACAAATTATTTTATATAAACACTAATTGGCGGCCCGATATTACACGGTAGCTTTTTAAACCCCGAATGACGAATTTAATTTCATTTACATCCTCCCATTCTTTATGAAATTATTGTATACTCTAGAAATGTTTATGGTGAATCCTCGCCTTTACCCCGCTATAATTGTAATTTCGTAAAGTCTCAACTGTTCCAATAGGAATGGATGAAAAGAACCCTAATTTGCGTGATATCCACACAAAAGGGCGAGAAACATCGGCGGGACGTCTGACTTCCTTAACCCTCCCCCAGCAGTCTTCCAAGTTCTAGAGGCGTTGCACAACCTTGAAGTATCCTTGGTGGTGGAGCAATCATCGGTCGGAATTTTCCAGTAATGTTTACGTAATCACAGTCGCAATCACATTTTAAACTTTGTACCTTACATTGGTCCCATAGTTACTTAATAACATATAAGCTGCATATTTTCCACATAGTACATAGACTCTTAACACATAAAACTAAATAGAGGTGGAACTAATGAATATGAATATTCCCCCTCCCAGGCCATCAAGTTAACCGCTTTGGAAAAGACACATTCCACGCGACCATCGAAAAAAGAACGTATTTTGAATTGTTAAGCATAAAAAAATCAATTGACTGATTTCTAAGTTAGAAGTGCACTATTTTCTCCATTTATACCATATTTAACACATGCTGCTAACAATTTAAATTATAACATACAAAGGAAATAAAGCATAACTTTCATATTGAGAGTTATTAATATATGCTGGCATTGGTATCACATACGTATCGTACCCTCAGTTTCAGTGGCATTCCCTCAAGACTGCCAAGGGCGAAGTGCATACAGAGCAGTAAAACCAGTGCTTTCCGTGAGGTAAAGCTGATCAATGTTGAGCTTGCAAGACACGCAAATCTCATGAAAGCATGCGAAGCGTAACAATGTGGCAAATAAAGAATGCTGATATAAGAGAATTATTACAAAAAAATCTGATGTTTTACACTCACATGACTTTCTCTACTCTTGTACAAACTATTTTTACAAACGCTTATTCTCCATATGCTTCATGTTAATCAAGATATTAATCTTATTGCTAATTTTCTTGTAGATGCAAGGGGAATATGGTAGGTTTTAAGCGATAGTCAAATATTTTAACGCTGGTTGCTATGTGGCGCATTCCATTCTCTTTGAATGTCCAGGACATAAAAAAATTAATAACGAATTTGAGAAAAAGTGTAAGTATTGGAAAATTTAAGGGAATAACAAGCAATATCTCGAAAACGGTTCGCTCAACAAAAGAAATGTTTATGACATAAATTGTGTATTTTAACTCGATCTACATTTTTGTGTAGTAAAGTTTTGTCTATCTCTTATGGTTTACCAGTTATGCAAAAGTCGTTCACAATGAAGAATACTTTTGGAGACATTCCCAGAAAATTCGAGATATACATTTCATTTGTCATGAAAATATCTTAAACATATGACATTTTAATCAAAATCGTTAGAGCCATTTTCGAGAAAATTAAAATTTTCGAAAAATGTTCCATGTAAAGGGTAGTCTGGGGTGGGGGGATTTTCTTGAAAACCTTCGTGTCGCATCTCTGGAAGATACTGAACCTAAATACCAAGTTTGGTGTTTATCCGACTGTTCGTTTCTGAGTTATGTTGTTCACAGACACACACACACACGGATATGTTTCCAAAAATGTTTTTTTTTTGGATTCAGGGGGTCTCAAAACTTGTATTTCCGGTGAAATCTCGGTATCGAATTTTTGGGTGGAATACAATACTTCCCCTACTTACTATACGTAGTAGGGAAAGTAAAAACACTGAGAATAGGTCAGAGAAATGGGATACTCCATAACTCAAATTTGAAAGAATAGAGATGGAAATCGTATGTACTAAAAGCATTTAAAATAGCATTAATTTCAGTATTTCATCACTTATTAGTGCAGGCACGATCGGAAAGGACAGCTGTAAACATTGCAGAACAACTTTATGCGAAAAAGCTACACCAAACGATCAGAGAATTCGTCACGAAATTCAAGTTATCAGCTAGCTAATACACTGATGTTGGTTACGACATTGAAATGTAGAGCGTTATAAGAGAGGCCTCTGATGCACTGGTATACATTGACACACGGGCAGACGCCCACAAGTGATTTTGGAATAAAGTCCATAATTGTACTGATTGATGCGTTCACAAAATTCCTGAAATATATCCGGTGAAAAATATTTCCTCGAAAACTTGCATCAGAAAAGTTTTAAACGATTATGTACCAAATCGCTGTAAGAAAGAGGCGCTGTTGTGTAATAACGCTACAATGCATAAAAGATGTTCTCTAAGAAAACACTGGCAGACATCGGGGTTAAAGTGTACTACAGCTCCGAGTATTATTCGTATGGCAACATAACGGAAAAATTCTAAGGTATATTTCAGCTTATTTCGGGATTCTTAGCCACAAGAGACACAGGCCATGATATACACTTTGTTCAAAGATTGAATTTGTTATTAATAATTATGTTAACGCAACAGGTTATTCGCCTACATAAACACACCTGGGGAAAATTTTGGAGCAAATATTGCTACATATACCGTGCAACAATGGGTAAGGAAAGGAAGAATTCAATGTAGAATAATCCAGGAAAGCGCTACAGTGTATAAGAAACATAACAGAAACAAGAAAGAGAAAGGTGAAACGCCACAAAAGAAAATGGACACCGCAGCTCGTAGACTTAGTTCTAGTAAAGAATAAGAGCAAGTCTGATGTATGGAGTAATACATACCCCAGAATGTGTTTATTGTGTAAACGCCCGGCGGAAATTGTAGCCCGGTTTTCCACACACACCTTCGATATCCGTAGTAATAAAAATTGTGGTAGATACCATAAATAATTATTGTTAAGACCATTTAAGGCATAATTAGGTAACTCTTTGCTGAACTGCGTATGATTTCGGCATTCCTTAATACATAAGGATATGGCGACAGTTGATGTTCAAATAACTGTATCAATGTATTGGCGAATCAATGCAAATTTAAGGGGATAACATTAGCGTATATAAGGTTTTCTTGTAAGGTAGTTATGCAACATAACACGGAACGGATAACAAACCTGCACTCAGCACAGGCATTAAGTCGTAGAATGTAACCTACTTTTAAGCAGTGCAAAGGCATGTAAGAAAACGCCAAATCAAAATCATACGCTCTTAGAAACACCAGTTAAAAGGAATCCCTGAAGTGATGTAAACAAACTACAATGTAGTTAGATAATGGGTTATTACGGGTGTGTGACATCTCCGCTTCTTATCACTTAGCCTGAAATTAGGTAAATAATAAATTTACAAGAAAAAAATAATAATTTCAAAGTCATACCGCAACTATCACAACAGTGGTAGTAGTTCATTGTATAAAGTTGATATACCACTGAGTGTATTCTTTGTTAATTAAATACAAACATAACAGGGTATTTGTATTTATGTAATATGTCTATAGGTGTGTCATTTCATTGTGTTTTCAGTATTGTACATCAGTGGATAAAAACAGTCATTTCCTGAACGTCAAATTTTAAGTAATACATGGCAAAACGCCTTATTTACACCATATGCAATACAACCGTGTAGCCGCTGCAGCAAGCTGTTGTACGGCATTACTCAACATGCTACCTACCATGTGTTTTCTCTATAGCGCTGTGGCAAAGCGCAGGGTACTTCTGTGGTTAGGATCGCAAGTTCACTTCTCGCATGTAACAAACAGTTTCTTTTCTTCTGTTAATATGTTCAATCAACACATAGCGGCCATTTATTCTCGATATACAGCATTTCATACATGGAATTCGATAAAGTTTATGATAGAATGGTTGTTATAATGCTTCTTTAGAGGTTTATTCTACTTAACTTCAATATGCTGCACAAGAAATCACGTACACGCAGAAGGGTGCGCAAACGCATCAGGCTTGAAGAGGTTCTCTTTCAGTGAATCATACTGCGTTTGACAAATCAAAGCGTACACACAAGGAGGACTTTCCTTGCACTGGTCAATGCATCAGGCTTTTGTGCTCATAAAGCTGCAGCTCGTATTAGGTTCCCTGTAACTACAGAGCAGAGGTGGTTTAGATTATCAAGGGAAGAATTTGAACACCATCGTCCTGGTTCAGGAAGAAGATGTGTGTCCAATCCCGAAATTTATGCAGTTTTAATTGCATTAGCACAGAGGAACCCTTTCCAAACTGCTTCTGAAATGAAGGCACATTCACAATTCTCTGAATCTGCTCGAACAGCTCTGCGAAGTATAAACCACCCAGAATGTCTTGCACGAACGGCAGCTGAAAAGCAACATCTCATAGGTGATCAAAAATTGTATTTCTTCGCGTTTGCAGAGGAAAATGCCAACGGCGAATGGAATAATATGATATTTTCAGACGAGGTGACATTTTCTTCCACACGTAAAGGAAAGGTGATTGATTGTCTACCGTCCAAAGAGGTCCCGATACGGTGTAGAACACGCGGCTTCACAATTTCATCATATTTTGTATTTGTTTCCTGTTAGGGTTGGATATCAAGGGACGCTCTAGGTGCGTTGTGGTAGTATAAGGATACTACCAGTGCAGTGCACATACACGGCAATACTTGAGAATATTTAGATTCCTTCCGTGAGAATGAGCTATTCTAATGAAATTGTTGAATTCGTACAGGATAGTCATCCTACCCTCACATGTCGAAAGGCTTAAAATTGGTTCTTAGGGAGGCAGGATATCGAGTGAGTGACTGGCCTTCCTATCCACCAGATATGAATATTATTTAAAAGTCCTGGCTGAGGTGAAACGGAAGCTGCGCTCGAATTTTTCTGCAGATGTGCGAAGGACAAAAGATGGCTTCTGGGGGAAGCCTGGGATGTTGTAGCTTGTCGCTCATATTATTGCAAGGATTTAATTCCATTTATGCCCAAAGATTGGGGACGGTTATACGTGCTGAGGGTTCACATACCCGACATTAATTTTTTTATTTTATGTGTTTTAGTTTTAGACGACAATACTTTATTTGCAGTTGTATCTTTAGTTATTCAAAACGGGTGTTTTAGTAGAATTATGTTTTTATGTGCATAGAAATGCCTAAACCTTCCACTGCCAAAGGTGTAATAACCCAATATAATGTTCTACACATCCAGTCATAAAATTAACCATATAAAAAAACAACTATTGCGAGATTTGAAACCAGGAGCTTATGAGCGCAAGTAGTGCCTATTTAACCTCTCGGCTACCGTAACGTAATTCCGTATTCTGTTTTCAGTAGTTTATAAGGTGACCGTTGCACTCACAGCCACAGATCATTCTAGTTCCTTCATGTGCGTTGTGAACAAAGCTGTTACGAAGGTATCGAAGCCCCCCGATCGGCACTTGGAATCTGGGGATGACTGATATATATTTTTGTTTATCCACGGGTGTGTATATGCGCTAGGATACGCATGTTTAAGAGTGCTAATGTTTTCATACTCTTAGTATAGTGAATACTTTATTTGCATTTTGAAAGGGTATTTCTTTGTATTTATCTGTATACTTCCTTATCTTTGGGACATGTTACTATAATTCGATAAAATTTCTTCCACTATATGTGCACAATTTTTAGTATGGCAGGAGCATTTTGTAACAGAAATCTATAATATTAATGTGAATATGGTGTAAATAATATTATAAACTTAATACCTGGGGTCAATTGGTTCCAAACAGACAATCGCAAGGTTTATTCCAGCACAGGTATTTGGCCAGTGATGAAGAGATCCGCGTGAGAGAGGGAGATAGAGAGAGAGGGAGAGGGGGAGAGAGAGAGGGAGAGAGAGAGTGAACGGAGATGGATAGAACTGGGCATATTATGTGGAATCCCAACTCTGTCAGAAGCAGAAATTAAAGTAATATGAGCGCACGATTTCTCATAGAGCATCAAAGCCTGCAGCCAATGACAATGTTGCTACAGCTACAGTGGAAAAAGTGGCGTCTATAGCCAGAGGTACAAATAAGAGAAATTCATGGCTAGTAGCAAACAGTTTGAGAAAATACATCATAGTTAGGGAAAGTGAACTTCAACTTGTTATTTCGGTTCCTGTAACCCCACTGAATAAAAGAGCCAAAGTTTAGGCCGACACAGGAGTGTTATAGGACGTTCTATTTCAGTCACATATCACCAACACCCAGAAGGAAGACTGGACGAATTACCAGAGGAAGGCGAGACAACAATCAGACAACCCGTCACATCCATCACACGAGATTCTCTTATCTCATTTGATATTAGGAACAATAAACACGAAAACAATGGGAAAAAGGTTCATTCTACATTGTGACATGTGATTGATTTTTTGGAAAGCACTTGCCAGATATTAGAGTTGATGAGTCTGATCAACTTTTGGAAAGTACTTGTCAGATATTATAGATAGTAGGCCATTCTTCCCAGAGCATGTAAAAGCTTTGAATTCTACATCAGCTCTTGTTAAGGGGAAAGTAAGTTGTGCCTCCTAACTACAATGTGTAAGTTCTGTAATGGGCCTCACCTTTTAGACAAATGTAGCAAATTTCAAGACATGAAATAAATAGCGGATGTAACATGGTTCAAAGCAACAATCTGCATTACAACTGCTTCAGAAATGTTCACAGAGTAAGTGACGTTGAGTCGCAGGTAAATAGGTGTTATAATGAAAAACGCCACATACTGCTCCATTGGGAGCGAGTCAGTTGCACAGATAGAAGTCCTACTGCGCCTTAAGCAAAACGACCTAGGAGGTTGTACTGTCTACTACTATAATAAGATTTGCAGACAACAAGGGATTGTCGAGCCTTGGTAGATAGAGCATCACAGATGAATTTTATGACTAGAACCTTTGATGACCGCTTTGGCATAAAGCTGACAACAATGCATTGCCAACCGATGGGATAAATAATTCCAGGTTAGTAGAATTTTGTTACATTTGCCAGACTGAAATGGAGTCAAGGATTGAGTAAATCTAAAAGCCCAGTATTTGTTCAGCTCTCAGTCAAATCACCGCAATAATCTCGCTAAATATATCGAGTGATCACGTTGAAGAGTAACTACAGACACTCCATTGGCTGATTCTCATTTCAGTGAAGCAGGGGAGATTGAAGTGTTGTTAGGGGAATCTGCATTTTTTATGTGTTGCGACTTGGAGATTCACTCATACTGAATATCCTACAATCCAAAACACGATTTTGGAATGTGTATTAGCTGGTGTAATACCAAATAATGCTATTAAGTCATAGCCACTTCATTGTTTGCAATACGTGACTACCTTTATTCCCAAACAGAGCGCTCCTGGCATTAAGAAGAGCTAATAATGCGTTGGATGTTCAAGGAACAAGGACAATATGAAAAACATTTCAGGATGACAACTAGAGACGCAACAGAAAGATTTTCTGAGATTGCAACTCAAGAGTTCCGGTGAACAGCTTGGTAATTCCTTCAGTCACACTAGAGTTTGTTTGGCATATATAGAGCGCAAACTTACAAGACAACCAGCCGTAAAGAAGGAGTATGGAAAGTTATTCATTGAATATTTAGATTTGGGCCAGATTGCTCCAGTACATTCACATGATCTGATAAAGTCCTCATAGTATCTTTTTGTATGGACCCTCTTTAACTGCTGTGGTCCTTAGCGTCCCATTCTAACGGGAGAGCCAAGAAACTACGAACCGACTGCGCGGTGTTTTTCCACTGGGCGTGTGAAAACATGATAACGCACTGCTGCTCTAAACAAGGTCACGCTGTTGACGTGGTTTTGCTCTGCAGTGTGAAGTGCAGTATTGAGTTGACAGTGATGTGATGTAATTCAATTATTACGCGTTTTTTATTATTTTGCCCTGTACTTAGTCACAAAGCATATTATGCCTCAGTATATGTTTTCTACCGCACAACGTGTATTTATTTATGTTTCGTATGTGTTAACTCATTCAGCTCGCCAAGTGAAAGTACGAATTGCAGAAAGATTTCCAGATGTAAAAGTTCAGGCCGTACAATAATCCATGAACTTTACAATAAATTTCACGCCACAGAAAGTGTTCAGGCTAAGAAATCTAAACGACGGCGTACGGTTCTTACCGAAGATAGATTAGACGACATTGGTCATCGTTTGGAGAATTCCCCCCAAAAATCACTTAGGTATATTTCACATAAGGGAGGTATTTCTTATGGCTCTGCGTGGAGATCTACCAAACTGCTGAAGTTAAAACCATATAAAATAACTGTGGCACATGCTCTTCAACCAGGTGATCCTGTTATTAGGCGCACATTTTGTGAGTGGAGTCTCAATAGTGCACACAATGGCGAAATAGACCCATATTTAATATTTTGCACGGTCGAGGCTTCGTTCCGCCTTCATGGATACGTGTGTGCACAAAATAATCTTTATTAGAGCTCTGACAAACCTAATATTGTTCATGAGGTGCCCCTTCATGAAGAAAAAATTGGTGTATGGTGCGTCATGAGCGGAGAAAGAGTTTTAGGGCCAATTTTTTTTTCGAGTCAACAGTTGACGCCCGTATATACGTGAATACAATTTGCCCACCCCCATCTTTTTAGAGAATTAACAGACAGGGAGTGTGATTTTGCCTTTTTTTTCAACAAGATTCTGCAACAACTTATATGGCCAATATTTCGATGACAACAATTGAAAGTGTGTTTGAGGACGGAATTATTAGTAGAGATTTATGCCCCCCTCAATCCCCCGACCTAACCCCTGCGATTTCTATATCTGGGGTAACTTAAAACAAAGTTTACAAGACAAACCCACACACCCTGGAAGAATTAACACCAAATACCGCCAGGAAATTGCCAGCATTTTTCAACGTGAACTATGGCGAGTGATGGTTAGTTTCCTAAAGAGGTGCCAAAAATGTATGGACAACGAAGGTGGCCATTTTCACCATCTCCTTTCATAAAGTTGGTAAGTAAAGCCTTTAAAATTCGTTTTAAAAATGTGGTATGGTTTCATCGGCGCCTTCCTATGATAGCGGCAGACGGCAGCACCGAGGACGCGAATAGGAAAAACGCCGCGCAGCCGGTTCGTAGTTTTTGGCTCTCTCTGAAAAACCGGTAATTTTGCTCAGAAGACCCTTTATAAGGCTTGAGGTTCTTTTGCGTGCTCTAAATCTACGATACGGGAACACCGGCTTTAGTTCCCTTCCGAAGGAAGCCATGCTAAGGATTTCTACGCCCGAAAAAAATCCATCGTCCTCCGCCGGGTTTGAACTCTCGACATCGGCAACTAGAGGCTAGCATGGTAACCACTACACCACGAAGAACGACATTGTCTTAGTATCTAACTCATCATGCTGTGTTCAAAGAAAGTAATAGAACCAAGCTTCGAGTGGTATTCAACGTCTCAGAAAAATATTCAATATCGACGTCATTCAATGATGTAATGATGTATGGACATACTATTCAGCAAAACGATCACTCCACAATGCGCTTTAGAACCCACAAGTGTGCTCTGACTGCAGACATTACAATTATGTATCTCCAAGTGAACGTGCACACAGATCTATAGAAAATATTACGGAGGATGTCAGACCAGCCTTTGCAAATTTTTATATAACAACCGTCACTTACGGCACAGCGGTCGCTTCATTCCTTGTAACCAGGTGTCTAATACAGTTGGCAGAAGAAAATCAGCAGAGATGTTCTCTCCATGAGGACGAGCTTCCAACCAGAAGTGACACTGTTGAAAGTGTCATATAAATACAGCGTGATGTGATAGCAATACTCAGTAGTGCTGACTTTTCACTCAGAAAATGATGTGTATACCATGAAGGCATATTTGCCGAGGACAGGGAAATTCAGCTTCCGTGGACTCTAGATGGAAGCGACCGTTAAAACGCTTGGGATACTATGCCACTCTGCTAGTGATATGTTTCAAATCCAAGTTGTGGAATGCAAGGAAGCAACCTCTGTAGAGACTAAACGCAATATACTATCTAGTGTCGCCACATTCGTTGATCCACTCAGGCTCCTAGGCTCTGTAATATTAAAATGCAAAATATTTCCTCAGCTCTGAAACACCCACTGATACTTCATCGTCATACATTGTGTCAAATGTAGTCATTTCACATGAACATACACGCTTGCTACATGCAGGGCCTCGGTTATTGTTGTCTTCTCTTCGACAGCGTTTCTGGATGACGAATGGCAAATCTACTTTCCAAAGTGTCATCACAAATGCCTCATAGGTTTCAAGTTCCGTGCCAGCACATCTAAGCAATCCATGGGTCAGCTAACTTCCTGTCAGAGTTGAACCTGGAAAACCCTTTTCCACCTGTGGTGTAGATTACGGTGGTCCCCTTTACATTAAGACATGCAACTCTTGGAGCAGGACGGAATTTAAGTGATATATAGCCCTCTTTTATTTTAATTTTGTTTCAAAATCATGCCCCATTACACAGAGTAACATTACATGATTTATACATAAATTCTTTAACATAAATATTACAGTTAACGTAATAAATAACATATTTATACATAATACTTTACCATAAATATTATAGCTAACATAAATAAATAGCATAAATATTCTAAATCAATTTTGACTGTACATTTATTTTATAGCAGTCTTCTAAAGTTCAACTGTGGTGTTACAATTGATCAAAATTTATATTATTGATAAAGCGCATAAATGACTAAATATTTCTTGATTATATCACTGTATTTTATGGGTCAGTTTCTGCTGCATCTGGATTCCAATCTGAAAGTCCTATGTTGCAGTATCTCGTGTAGCGTCAGAAGACTTTAGGCTTGTTGTGCGGAGAGCGGTGCTATCGTACTGACACGAGGAGTCATTAGATTACCGCGGAAATAAGCTTAGAGTAGTGAAGTACATTTCGATAAACTGGGCAACTTCATCTCGTGTATCTCGCCATGAGGAGATGATTTTGGCTCGATTGCATATTGGCCATTGCAATTCTACGCACGGTTATTTTTTAAAGGAGGACCCTCCTCCACTTTGTCCGCTGTGTAGCGAAGGTCTGTCGGTCCGTCATGTGTTGCTAGAGTGTATTCCTCTAGCACATTTACGGACCTCTCTGTAACTGGGGTAAGTCTTGCAGATGTCTTAGCAGACTATAACCAAGCGGTTGAAAAGGTTGTTTAAGTTTTTATCAAACATAAACTTTCAAATGAGGATTTAGTCTTATTGATATCTAGATTTTGTACCTTTCAGCTTAATTATTTATATTCATCTTTATCTTTGGGTTTTCTATGAGTTTTATATTAATCTTTATCTTTGGCCTTTGCCATGATCTCTTTTTCTAAGGCCGCTATGGAGCTTGAAGTTGTGCACCCTTAAACATAAACCATCATCATACATTACTGGTTGGGTTTTGTGCATATCTATAGAAGGTGATCTATTGTTTGGTTTCCACCATTGCACGGGTTTATAAATACACGGGTATCTATAATTTTAAATTTCTGTAATAGCTTTCTTTTTACGTGTCCAGTTACTATGGCAGTAAAGTTTGCTGTTAAGTCGACGTTTATCTTCAGTCTGTCTCTGACTAATGGAAGGAACTTCTTGGTAACTGTTCCTTTGTTGAATTTGACCATTCTTGTTGCCACTTTTCAATGTCTTTCTTATTTTCTTCTGTTATTAATGTACCTTTTAGGATCTTTCTGTAAATTGTTGTTGCATCAGTCCCTTCTGTTGCTTCTTTGGCCAGTTGCTCGGCTAGTTTGTTTCCATGTATACTAACATGAGCTTTTGCCCATTGGAAATAAATAATCCACTCTCAACTCATGACTTGTTTGATCTCCATACTGAGTTCTTCTATTATGTATCCGTTCTTGTCATTTTTTCTCAATAGATCAAGGATAACTCTGCTATTAGTGTAAATAACCACTTTACGTTCGGCAAATGGGGTGTTTCCTGTTTCAGTTATTTTCCTCAATGCTTGTAATGTTGCCCTAAGTTCAGCTTGATTATTTGAGCAGCTGTCAATGAGCTTATATTTTAATTGATTAATTATTGATTTGTTTCTTATTATTACTGCTGGTGCATCAACTTTTACATAAATTTTGCCACCATCCGTATATACTTCTATTTCATAATCTTCATTGAGAGCTTCCTGTATATCTATTCTTTCTGTAGGGTGCATTCACTGTGTTATGTCTACCGTAGCATCGTATTCTTGAGATGTTAGTATCATTCCATGCGCAGCTTTATATACATTTATCTTCTCAGCAATTGTGATTTTATTGGTTGAATTTCAGCTATAACACATGATGCATCATATGAAAAGGTACGATGTTGTGAAGTAGGTCCGGCGACTACAACAGCTATCCTATTCTTAAGACAGTTTTTCTAAGAATTATGCAGCCGCGTAGGGAATGCTTTTCAAAATTGTTCAGTAAGGCATAAAGAAGGCTTTATTTCATTTTTAGAAGGTGAAAAACGATTTTCGCTTTAATGTTTTCCGAGTGTCAAAAACAATATTGTATATGTAAGGAGGTCTTTGTGTTATGAAAGTTTTTCAGTGAAATATCTTGTCGGTTGAAGGATGAATGGATTCTCTAAGCTCTTGATTGGGGAAAGCGCTTAGACACACAAAGAATTTTCTCGATAGATACTGAAGTTAATAGGTCTTAAAAAAAAATTATTCGCTGGTGTACGATTGTATATTGTGTTCACAGAGGGGATAAAACAAGTAAACTGCTTTTTCAGTTTTCAGCACAGTATGGCTTTTAAGTGCTAATATTTTTCAGGGCTTGTGTTTGAAGGTTTTAAGTCAGGCAGGATCAGTCATGCGAATGCGAAGGCTCTAACTTGTTTACAGAAAGAGACACCCTTGGAGATTCCAAACTAGGTCTATTGTTCTGTTCGGGTCGAATGCATTCTTTTTTCCTGCATTAATATTCCATTTAAAGAAAGAGGTTTCTCTAGCGTGAACTTGTAATACTAGTGGGATGAAATACACTCGCAATATCTAATATCATTCTACGCAATGAAGTATTTTGGAATGACAGCGATTTCTTCAATATCGGGTTATTAACCTTTTTATTTTAATATTTTCGACTCTAGTCGTATAGAAGGATGTTTAAATGGTGGAATTATTTATATAATTTCTAATTTAATTATTGACAATCTTTGAAATTGTACCTATATTTAGAAAGCTAATAACTGATCCACCTTTATTTTTATCTCAACATTTTCAATCACTTTATACAACATTTTCGTGTATATATATATATATATATATATATATATATGTGTGTGTGTGTGTGTGTGTGTGCGTGCGTGCGAGCGGTCGCCTTTATCATTAACACCCCTTTAAAGACAATTAGTAATTACTTGATCGGAATAATTGTAAAGCACTTCTACCCGCAAATTGGAATAAAATTTCGCTTTCGGTTATTAGAAGAGATATCCAAACACTCTGTCCCCTGATATTAATTCAACATTTATTCATTGTTTTCTCGTTTGCTTGTTGAATCAAGCAGACAGGCTTGGATCATTTAAGAGGGAGGGTTGCCACATATGTTCTGACATGTTTTCTATAGAAGGTAATGAAAATCGACACCGCAGAAGTTAGCGTCCATAAATAAAACTCGGTTTATTTGCAGTTGATATTATGTTACTTCACTTGTTTAAATATGACCAGTTTTCAACAATATTTTATAATTCGCCTAGAATAAGGAACACATAACTTGCACCTACAGGATAGTAAACAACAAAACATTTGACTTTTAGTAATCCGAAGCACAAAACTGTGAATGATAACATCATCGACAATGTATTCATTTTTTAAAGAATTCTACTCATTTTCGTGGATTGGTAGCTTGTCGACTTCATCCCATAAATTCAGTTAACAGAATTACATTAAGAAAGCAAATTATATAAGGAAGCCTACCCTAAACAAAGCATGCAAGTGGGGAGGCTGAAAGGTGGCAGCGCCACTACCCAAATATATCTGCACAGTCCTCGTAAGCAGTCATATGAATTTTGAATTACTTCAGAATTTACACAAATAAACTATTTTTTTTTAATTTATGGACGCTCTTTAACTGCTGTGATTCTTAGCGTCCCATTCTATATTGGGCGTGAAAGACCGGTAATTTTGCTTAGAAGCAATTTTTATCAGGCTTGAGGTTATTTTACGTGCCGTAAATCTACGACACGTGACCACCGGCTTTACTTCCCTTCCAAAGGATGCCATGCTAAGGATTTTTACGCCCGAAAAAAGTCCATCGCCCTCGGCTGGGTTTGAACCCGCGACCTTGGGAACTGGAGACTAACATGGTAACCACGACACCGCGGTGGACGACAATAGACAACAATGGATATTAAAAGAATGGAGAATGAAAAAAATAGCGAAACACATAATAGAATACAAACCAGAAGGAAGACAAATAGGAAGACTAAATAAAAGATGGCTGGAGTGAAGACGAAACAGACTGCAAGACCAATCTTTGATAGTGAAGAAGAATTACGTTAAGGGAATGCACCACTAAAATTTAGTGAACATCTCGGGAAAATAGACTTTAGAATTACATATGAAAGCCTTAATTTCTAAAGTCAGTTTCACTGTTGATATCTTGGATGTTGATCTTCTATATACAACAAGGTAATAATCTGGAATTAACTGTTTCCATTTTAAAATGACAAGTTTTGGAACTTTGTTTCTCAAAATGTTGCACACAATGGAGTTTCCAGTTTTTTTCGAAAATATTTCTATATATTCCGAAAAGTAGTGCAATCAAAAGCGTCAAATAAGCTGTTATATTCTGAACTGTTTTTGAGTTATTAATTTGCAAAGCAAAGGAATAAAAAATAAACATTTACAATGATAACTATTTTAATTGTTTTAATTTGAACTAAAACTAACACAAACGTTAAAACGACAATTCCTTGCGCTTTGATCACATAAATGGTATGGATATTTAATGATTTCTTTAAAACACAGTGGGAAACATTTGACGCAGGAAAACAAAATTAACTCCTACTTTATAGTAAGTGAAGGTAGTATTGGATTCCATCGAAATATTCTATGCCAGTATTTTATCGGAAATGCTTATTTTGAGGCCCCCTAAATTGAGGAAAAAAGGAATGAACAAAATAATTTTTAGAAAAAGATACAATACGCTTATTAGTAATTCAATATTCTACTATTCCTCAAAACATTTATTCGAGGTTAGGTTGTACAACATTAAAAGAAAGAAAGAAAGACAGAAAGAAGGAAAGGGAGAGAGAGAGAAATAAAAAGAGAAAGAAACGGATAAAGAGAGAAGGAAGGAAAGAATGACACAGAAATAAACAGCGAAAGAAAGAGTGAGAGAGAGAAATACGCTCGTGAATTTTAAGTTTTTTGACTCATTCTGTACAGAAAGTAAGATGGTCTTCCCTTTTTCATTTCTATAAGTACGGGAGCTCAGTGTTTTTGCTGGTTTTTACTTTCTGTATCATGTACATAGTAAGTAAGAAGGTATTGCGTTCCGCCCAAACTTTCGATACCAATATTTCACTGGAAATACATGTTTTAAGGTCCCCTAAATACAAAATAAGAAATTTTAAGAAAAATGTCCATCAGTGTGTGTATTTATGTTTTTGTGTCTGTTTGTGGGCAGCATAACTCAAAAAAGAAATTTGGATAAATGCTAAACCTGGTATTTAGGTTTAGCACTTTTCAAAGATGCGACACAAACATTTTCAAGAAAATCGTCCAACCCCAGGTAACTTTTATATGGAAGATTTTTCCAAATGTTTAATGTTATAAAAATTGATTAACGATTTTGATTAAAATGTTATATATATTAAACATATTTACATGACAAATAAAATGTATATCTTGAATTTTCTGGGAATAGCCTTTGAAGTCCTCTTCATTCGCTAGGAATTTTGTATAACCTTTTATAACTGGTAAAGTTAAGCGAAAGACATAAACGTCGTATACAAAAAATGTAGATCTGTTAAAAACATAGAATTTATTTCAAATAACTGTTTTGTGGCATTATACATTTCCTAGATATCCATAATTAATGGTTTGATTTTTCAGTACTTCGTCATTCTTTTTAAGTCCCTCTATTTTCAGCTCTTTATCACCATTATATGGAATCGGTGTGGAATTTTAAGACCAGCGTATAGCGTCCAGTTTTTAAAACATTTGAATATCGCTATTCTCTTTGTATCTATGACGAAATATGTAATGCAGCTATTGCCGGAAAAGTTTATCTCAATTAAAATGAAGCAGAGGAAAATAATCTTTCGCAACAATAATTTTATACCCACTTATAAGCGATAGAGGATAGAGAAAGTTATGCTAATGTAACACATCAGATTTTTTTAACTTGCATTCGGGCTACTGCGATGAATTATTCTATCACGTCTAAAAATTCGATAAACAGATTTCACCAAAATATAGGCTTTGAGGCTCCAAAGAGGTTCGTTTGTATGTGTATGTGTGTGTGTGAGAGAGAGAGAGAAGGATAATTCAAAAAACGAAGTGTAGCATAAATACCAAAGTTTGTACTTATATTCAGCATCTTTTAAGGATGTTGCTCGAAAATATTCAAATAATCCCCTTTACGTGAAAAATGTTTACTTATTTATTATTTTCACAAAAACGACTCTGGAAATTTTTATTAAAAGTCATATCTTTAAGATATTTACCTACCATAAAATAAATTATAAAAGTATATAAACGTATTTACCAATATTACAAACAAAATGGATAATTTGAATTTTCTGCTAATAGCTTTTGAAAACCACTCCATTCTGAATGAATTTTGCTTATTTTTGAACAACTGTTAAATACTAAAAAGAGACAAAATCTTACTTCACATAAAATGCAGATCGCGTTAAAATGCATAATTTCTCAAATAAATTTTTGTGGTATTAAGCATTTGCAAGGTATTTATTGTTTAAATCTTTCAGTACTTGAAGTGCTTGGTGAACTTTTTTATTTCCCACGTTAACATCCAAAGGGCTTTGGAATTTGAAAGCGGCATGTAGGAATATACTTTTTAAAGGTTTGGCTATTGCTCCAGCATCCCATATCCCTCGTTTACAGAAATGGTGTAATGATACAATTTCTTCAAACCTTTATCTCGATTACCAAACGTTTTTGTGTGAATAGTTTGTAGAGCAGATATAAAAGTAAACGGCAGTGAGTCGAGAAAATCATGTGAATTTAACACATCAGATTTATTACCAAGTTTTGAATTGCAAACGTAACGCTACCCGAGGCTTTCGAAAGCCATAAACTCCATTCCATCGCTGCATAACAACGTCGCAGAGAATTTACTTTGGTGTGAATGAGTTTGAGTGTGCTCTGAGTAAACACATCTGCATTTCCACTGTGCTTAAGAGCACGTCTGTTAGTAGAAGTTGCAATATAACTGACTTAAATCATATATAATATTAGATACCTCTATCTCGCAATGCAGTGACGCTGAGTATTTCTCTGGCTGTAAATTAAAAATCAGATGCGTTACATTCACATGGCCCTCCTCTACCATTTATCCTTTATTAGTGGATATTAAAACTGTTCTTAATAGAGTTTATTTTGATATCTACTTCATTTTAATCCAAATGAACCTTTACCGAAATAGCTACATTACACATTTCGTTACGCGTACAGAGGGGACAAAGGTTTAAGAAGTAATGCTACACGCTGGCCTTAAAATTCCATACTCTTTCCATGTAATCGCGAGAAACGGTGAATGTTGACATGACTTTAAAGAATGACCAAGTAATGAACAATTTTAACATTAATAACGGATGTCACAGAAATGGCTTGTGCCACAAAAAGTTATTTGAAATAAATTGTGTGTTTCAAAGAGGTATACATTTTTTGTTTTGTGGGTTTCCAACTATGACCTAACGTTTACCAGTTATACAAAATTATACAATATTCATTCCGAATGAAGGCTACTCCGAGAAAATTCAAGATATACATTTTATTTGTCATGTAAATGTCTTTAATATATGGTATTTTAATCAAAATCATTAGAGCCAACTTTTAGAAAATCAAAGGTTTCTAAAAACGTTCATGTAAAGGGTAGTTGGGGATAGGAAGATTTTCTTGAAAATATTTGTGTCCCATCTTTGGAAGATAGTGAACCTAAATACCAAGTTTGGTATCTATCCGACTTTTTGCTTTTGAGTGATGCTGTTCACGGACACACACACGCAGCTTTTTATAATAATCTGATGTGTTACATTCACATAACTTTGTCTATCCTCTATCGCTTATTATTGGGTATACAAATTACTCTTACGAAAGTTTATTTTCATATCGGCTTCTGTTTATCGAGATATAACTTTTCGGAAATAACTGCATTACACATTTCGCTATAAACATAAAGGAGATAGTCAAATGTTTATGAACTGGATACTGTGTTGGCCTTAAAATTCCATGCTCTTTGAGTGCAATCGTGAGAAACAACTGAGCATCGAAAGGATTTGAAAAGAATGACAAAAGTATTGGACAATTCGAACCATTAATAACGGATATCTCGGCAGGGCTGATGCCACAAAAAAGTTATTTGAAATAAATTGTGTGTTTTAAATAGATCTAATTTTTTTTTAACTAAGCTTTCGTCTATCGCTTAACGTTTACTAGTTATACAACATTATACAAAATGCCTTCCAAATGAAAGGAACTTCACAGGCTATTCACACAAAAATAAAGATATTTATACATTTTAATAGTAATGTAAATATCTTCAATATACGATATTTTATTCAAAATCGTTAGAGCCATTTTTAGGAAATCGAAAACTTCGAAAAATCTTCCATGTAAGAGGTAGTTTGGAGTCAGGAGATTTTCTTGAAAATCATGTCGCTTCTTTGAAAGATCTACTGAACTTAAATACCAAGTTTGGTATTTATCCCGCTTTTGTTTTTGAGTTATGCTGTTGAAAGACACACAACGGACCTTTTTCTAAAAATGCTTTTTTGGACTCAAAACCTCAAAACATGTGTTTCCCATGAAATTTCTGTACCGAATTTTTGAGTGAAATGCAATATGTCTATTTTGCGGTAAAATATCAACATCGTATTTTTGGGTGGAATACAATATGTAGTAGAAAAAGTAAAATACTTTTGTTTAAGGATAAGGGTGGTGGGTTTGGATATAAACAATTTCTTAGTCTTAATTACCTAGTGAAAACATGCAAGCTTTTCTAAACAACGCAACAAAATATCTGTTGTGCTACATTCACATGACTTTCTCTACCTGCTATCTTTAGTTTAATGTTGGTTCTAAAAGTATTCTTACAAACGCTTATTTTTCTGTTTAACGTTAACTGGCATAAATGTTTGCAGACATAGTTTCATTACATATTGTTATAGTTACAAGAAGTGTACAACAGAATTGCAGCGAAGTCCAATCTTTATATGCTAGCGTTGAAATTCTGTATTATTTCCACGGCATCCTACGCTATTGTCACGAACGTGACTGAGGAGATCCATATTATGTTTATTATTTTATTTTAATTGGCATTATTTTATTAGCCTGTCACAAGTTTCTAAATTCATACAGAATCATATTTTATATTTCTTAAGCTTACTCAAGGCTTAGTAAGTCGTATATATGACAGGAAACAGTGGTTTGCCACTTCCCTTGAATTTCAAAGGGATTTCACTATGCCATCATTTCCTCAGGGATACGTGCTCTTAGCTGCACCGTGTGGATCACATGATCCTTGGACAGTTTTAAGCCTACGCATTTTCCAGGGTTTTGGCAGACCGTATTTAGTAATAGCTGCCACGGTATTAGAATGAACCTCTCAATATAAGCAACTCTATATAAGCAAACACCCAAGCTCTGCTCGCAGGGACTTCGTGTTGTAACTTGGCCGGGACCACTATGGTACACGTCGACGGCCGCTGCACGGTTGCTCACCGGATGGTTTCACTTGGCACCACTAGCGGCTTGACAAAGTCGTGTTGAGTATCGGTTCTCCTCATCCACGACCATACATCTCCTAAGGTAAGAGAACTGTTAATGATAATGTGTATTGCGCTTCTCCCCTCTTTCTGTAAACCCAATTATTGCATAATCCAAGACTAACTTCCATATATAGTCAGATTGCTCTAGCTAAGCGTTTTAATAATTATCTCTGCCTCTGCAATCCCTCATTTAGCTATTCCCCCCAGTGTCACAACTTAGCTCGTGACACTATCTTATCTTCTGTTACGGAGGGCACCGATCCAGGGTGGATATTACACCTACAACCTACGAGGGGGATTCTCCGGGAGAAAGGATGAGGCGAGAGGAGACACCGGGCGGCCGAATCCAGGAGCGACGGTACAGCAATGACAGGGTCTCTCCAGACATAGACACCCCGATAGAGGACAGGCAGACCAGGGACCCCAACATGCACAGAGTGGGTACAACGCCCCTCAAAGGGGGTTCGAATACCCCGCAGCCAGCCGGAAGCCGAGGAATGGAGAGAGTTACAAAGAGCATCTTTTTTCCCTGCCACGCTGCATCTAACACCATCGCCGACACACCCGACCCTGTACAGAGACAGGTGAAATGAAGAATGGAAAAAATGGAAGGATAGAAAATTCGGGGGCTGAAAGAAACCACTCCAGCATTCGCGGCACATCCGGGAAAACCGCCGAAAAATCCATGGGTCAGAGTGGGAGATCGCCGGGGATCAATCCCGGGCCCTCCCGAATGCGGGTCACAAAGGTTGCACCTGAGCCATCCCGCTCGACACGGCATCCTAAGAAACAAGTGAATGGTGACAGCACTTCAAAGAATGAAAAAATGTCGAACTATTCAGATTAAAATAAAAAATATCTCGAAAATAGCTCATGCCACAAAATTCATTTTAAGTATATTTTGTGTTTTTAAGAAATCTACATATTTTGTTTAGCAAGTTAAAGCAATCTCTATGGTTCACTAGGTATATAACGTTAAACAACATTCCTTCCAAATGAGAGAACTACATAGGCTCTTCCCAGAAAATTCAATGCATATATTTTGTATTCTTATATATTGCGTATCTTAATCAAAATCGAAACACTTTCCATACTAAGCTTGTTATTCGTCCGAATTTACCTTTTTAGTTATACTGTTCACACACACACACACACACACACACACACGGACCTTAATCTAAAAAAAAATCTGATGTGTTACACTCACATGACTTTCTCTACTCTTGTACTAACTATTTTTACAAACGCTTATTCTCCATATGCTTCATGTTAATCGAGATATCGAACTGTCAATCTTATTGCTAATTTTCTTGTAGATGCAAGGGGAATATGGTAGGTTACAAGCGACAGTCAAATCTTTTAAGCGCTGGTTGCTATGTGGCGCATTCAATTCTCTTTGCATGTCCAGGACATAAAAAAATCTGATGTGTTACACTCACATGACTTTCTCTACTCTTGTACAAACTATTTTTACAAACGCTTATTCTCCATATGCTTCATGTTAATGGAGATATCAGATGTCAATTTTATTGATAATTTTCTTGTAGATGCAAGGGGAATATGGTAGGTTTTAAGCGATGGTCAAATATTTTAACGCTGGTTGCTATGTGGCGCATTCCATTCTCTTTGCATGTCCAGGACATAAAAAAAATGAATAACGAATTTGAGAAAAAGTATAAGTATTGGAAAATTTAAGGGAATAACAAGCAATATCTCGCAAACGGTTCACTCAACAAAAGAAATGTATATGACATAAGTTGTGTATTTTAACGCGATCTACATTTTTCGTGTAGTAAAATTTTGTCTATCTCTTATGGTTTACCAGTTATGAAAAAGTCGTTCATAACGAAGAATACTTTTGGAGACATTCCCAGAAAATTCGAGATATACATTTTATTTGTCATGACAATATCTTAAACATATGATATTTTAATCAAAATCGTTAGAGCCGTTTTTGAGAAAATTAAAATTTTCGAAAAATGTTCCATGTAAAGGGTAGTCTGGTGTGGGGGGATTTTCTTGAAAACCTTCGTGTCGCATCTCTGAAAGATACTGAACCTAAATACCAAGTTTGGTGTTTATCCGACTGTTCGTTTTTGAGTTATGCTGTTCACAGACACACAGACACACAGACAGACACACAGACAGACACACAGACACACAGACACACAAACACACAGACAGACACACACACGGACATGTTTCCAAAAATGCTTTTTTTGGATTCAGTGAGTCTCAAAACATGTATTTCCGGTGAAATCTCGGTATCGAAATTTTGGGTGGAATGCAATACTTCCCCTACTTACTATACGTAGTAGAGAAAGTAAAAATGAATAACGGATTTCAGAAAAATTATAAGTATTGAAAAATTTAAGGGAATAACAAGCAACATCTCAAAAATGGTTCTCTCAACAACAAAAATGTATATGACATAAATGGTGTATTTTAACGCGATCTACATTTTTTGTGTAGTAAAATTTTGTTTATCTGTTATGGTTTACCAGTTACGCAAAAGTCGTTCACAATGAAGAATACTTTTGGAGACATTCCCAGAAAATTCGAGATATACATTTCATTTGTCATGAAAATATCTTAAACATATGGCATTTTAATCAAAATCGTTAGAGCCATATTTGAGAAAATTAAAATTTTCGAAAAATGTTCCATGTAAAGGGTAGTTTGGGGTGGGGGATTTTCTTTAAAACCTTCGTGTCGCATCTCTGGAAGATACTGAACTAAATACCAAGTTTGGTGTTTATCCAACTGTTCGTTTCTGAGTTATGCTGTTCACAGACAGACACACACGCGGACATGTTTCTAAAAATGCTTCTTTTGGATTCCGGTGAAATCTCGGTATCGAATTTTTGGGTGGAATACAATGCTTTCCCTACTTACTATACGTAGTAGAGAAAGTAATATTATTTTTCGGGACCTCAAAACGCGCATTTATGGTGAAATCTGTATATCTAATTTTCTAGTGAAACGCAATTCTTCCCCCACCTACTAGGTACGTGATACAGTATCTGCACATTAATACGAAACTACGATATTTCATGTTCATCGTTGTAGACGAAGAAGACATGTCCACGGCTTTAGGTTACGTAGAGTATTTGGTTATCTAAGAATGTAATATGAATTTACTAACTGCAGGTTCGTTAGTAAGAGTGTCAGTGCCCCAGAAAGTGAAATAAGTATACATTACATTCGGTACTAATATTACACGTATGGTTGATAGAATGTCAAACTGGAGCATAACCTAATGCGAGAACTGTGGTGCAAAATCAAAGGAAACACAAATAGTGCATCGTATGTTTCCCAGGAAGCCGCACATGAAACCTCTAGCACATCTTTGGGACTCTGCAACTGCCGCCCAGTCTTGCAGAGGTCCTAGCAGACGATAAACAAGCGGTTGAGAAGGTTTTCAGGTTTGAATCAGGGGTAACTTTTCAAATGCAGATTTAGTCATATCCATGCCAGCTGTTTCGTGCTTTTCGGTTTATTTTTATATATTGGTATTTATTTCTGACGTTCGCTGTGATTATGTATTGATTTTTACCTCTGGCTTTTGTTAGGTTTTTTATATTCAGCTTTATCTCTGGTTTTTGCCATGTTTTTACTTTCTCTACTACGTATAGTAAGTAGGGGAAGTATTGTATTCCACCCAAAATTTCGATATCGAGATTTCACCGGAAATACATCTTTTGAGACCCCCTGAATCCAAAAAAAGCATTTTTGTAAACATGTCCGTGTGTGTGTCTGTGTGTCTGTCTGTGTGTCTGTGTGTGTGTCTGTGAACAGCATAACTCAGAAACGAACAGTCGGATAAACACCAAACTTGGTATTTGGGTTCAGTATCTTCCAAGGATGCGACACGAAGGTTTTCAAGAAAATCCCCCCACCCCAGAGTACCCTTTACATGGAAGAGTTTTCGAAAATTTTAATTTTCTCAAAAATGGCTCTAACGATTTTGATTAAAATATCATATGTTTAAGATATTTTTATGACAAATAAAATGTATATCTTGAATTTCCTGGGAATGTCTCCAAAAGTATTCTTTATTGTGAACGACTTTTGCATAACTGGTAAACCATAAGAGATAGACAAAATTTTACTACACAACAAATGTAGATCGCGTTAAAATACACAATCTATGTCATATACATTTTTTTAGTTGAGTGAACCATTTTCGAGATATTGCTTGTTATTTCCTTAAATTTTGCAATACTTATACTTTTTCTCAAATTCGTTATTCAATTTTTTATGTCCTGGATATGCAAACAGAATAGAATGCGCCACATAGCAACTAGCGCTTAAAAGATTTGACTATCGCTTATAACCTACCATGTTCCCCTTGCATCTACAAGAAAATTAGCAATAAGATTGACATCTCGATATCTCGATTAACATGAAGCATATGGAGAATAAACGTTTGTAAAAATAGTTCGTACAAGAGTAGAGAAAGTCATGTGAGTGTAGCACATCAGATTTTTTTGTACTGCTCTTTATCTCTGGCCTTTGACATGATCTGTTTTACAAGGGCGCTAATGACCTAGTAGTTGACCGCCCTTAAACAAAAATTATCATCATCATCATCATCATCATCATCATCAGGAAACCTGAACCTGTACCATTTGTTTGGCGAATTCGCCGTTATTGCGTGAAGATTATAGTCTCGACTCGTACTCTCTGGCCACGGCTAACGTTTGAGTTAGGATGTAGGATGGCTTCCGAAGTTGGCCATTCTGCCTGGTGGGTTTTTGGTTTCCTTCCGGCTAGTTTTAGGTAGGGAAAGAGGAGAGAGAGCGGCTCTTGGTTTGGAGTGCGCTCTAGTGGCCCAGGAGAGGTTTAGATGGACACTTCAATTAAATTATGAATCGTTTCCAACCTAGTAACAAACTGGTTTCTGCATGTAAATCAATTGTTTCTAGCTAAAAGATCACACATGCGTCTAACCATGTGAGTCATATATATTAGTTCTATTTATATCCCCCCTTTAACTACATTGGCCTTATCGGTGGCCTTTCCTTTGGAACTTATTGCCTATTGGCAATGATGTTAACTCCTATTCGCTTGTCGTTTGATTTCTTGCACTTTTGGGGTTTTAGTCATTAGATGACACACGTACATTCACACTCTCATTCACACTTCCAGACTCTAGGGAGGATAGGGAATAATCTTGGCTAGAGAAACATTCCCACCCCCTAGCCGGGAATCGAACCCGGGACCCTTCGTACAGCAAGCAGGTGCTCTACCAATTGAATTACGGGGCCAGCCTATATTGACACCTGTACTACACCATTATTTCAAGTTGCTTTTGTAACGTAATTATTCATTTTAGTAAAACATGTGTGATATGTGCAACCGAAATTACGACATACCAACAGTGTTTCTAACCCTACTTATAACCGAGTTCCTTTATTGCTGTAAGTCACTTGTGATTGCATACGAAAGTAAATTACACAAATGAATATTTTGCTCAAATATAATAATTCATCTTTACAAACATGATGTAACGGTTGCTTGGATGGCAACTTTCACATTTCGTATTGTATAACAATGCCTCACAAAGGAACATTATAAAACTCTAGGTACATATTTCCTTCTTCTTTTTTAAAGACAAACTATACAAAGTCAAAGACACATTAAATAAGGAAAAATAAGTTTTCGTTTCATGCATTGCTCCTTGCTTCACGTAATTAATAAAACGGATTGTGTACAGCGGGGAATGTAACAACATGCACTTGACATAAATAAGATGCCTCTTCGTTTGACATTGGAGAATGAAATTAAATATGACAACCTCAGTGACATATCTGCCATGAACAGAAAGCTTTCTCGACACAGGCCTTGCCTTGGCGCTGTAGGGTTACATGCGGTAAATGCAATGTCTGCTCGTTATACAACTGTTATGAAATCCCTAAATAAAAAAGAGTTAGTGCTTCTGTGGCAAGAACAATTAAACTACATCAAATTGTGGAATCCTATTCTAGAAATATTTTCACTCAATGTGTTTAATGCCCGTTCTTATTGCATACGGTAGCATAAGGCAGACCGAGCGGGATGTCTCAGGCGGTAAGGTCTGTGACCCCCATTCGGGAGGTCTCGGGTTCGCTTCCCGGTGGCCGCCCGCTCTGACCATAGGATTTTTCATTGTGTTCCTCTGGTCGCCTAGGTGATTGGTGGGTAGTGTGTTCTACCACAATTTCTCCTTTCCCGCACTTCATGCCGTTTCACCTTTCTCCCATTCATCCTTCAGACAAAGTCTCCGGGTTCCGTAGTGCGTCTAGTTATGTCCAGATGGCATGGTTGTTGCGCTTTGGAAAGATTTCTCCCCGCCTGTCTGCAAGGACCGCTCCGTCGCGCTCTCCGGTACTCCGAGTCTACTGGCCGAGTACGGATGTTTCGAACTGGAAATAATAGAGACTTCCTGCGGTTCCTTGAATTCATCCCTGCCTCCCGGGAGGTAGCCACAATAGAGCTAGTTGATCACAGTGGCGACGTGTCCCCCTCCGATAATTACATCTTACATCCTACCATAAGTCAGGTTTTTCCAATACTGTTCAGAGGTTTTTTTAATACGCAGCAACAGTGCTCGGAGCCCGGCTGGAGGAGGAGGAGCGCGATAGCCAATACGTCACTGGGCAAAACGTCACGTCATAGCACAAGTGCTTGCACTTCCTGCCACTTCATAACACTTCATTCAGCCGACAGCTTGTTTCCAGTACCAAGCTGCATTGCATGCGCCAGCAAACTCCTGCGAGTCGTGAGTATTCCACTGCTCTCTGGCGCACACCCAAGCTGGAACAGCCTACCATAGGCGCTGGACATTGTCGGTACATGAAGTGATATGATAATTGGGAAAGGGCATTTTGGAAAGGAAAAGTTTCAGGTCTACGTTTAGAGTACCTCCCCGGCATTTGCAGTTATGATGACCGAGGAAAAAGCCGTCCTCATTCGGCGAGGACGGCCTTGGCGAGATTTGAACCGTAGACCCTTAACTACCTCGGCTACCCCCTTAGTATTTATACTCGATAATCCGTATAAGGAGCATTGAATTAGGTGGCTTGTGAAACCAGTGTCATGTAAATTGTAATAGTTACAAAGTAAACGAATATTGAACCCGAACCTTTGGGTTGAGAAGCCAGAACGCAGACCACTAGATTAACAGAAGCATCACACAGGTAGACGTGGCAGAACAGAAGACAAGACCAAGTGGCCTTAGCTCTGCGATTTTTAATAAGTAGATAAATAAAGTTTTGTAGAGAGAGAAACGGGTGGATCTTGAGCGATAAACCTGCCTGAGTCATGCTAAGGACAGGTGGCTTCAGCCAACCAGCACCGAACTCACGCCGGCGGTATGAAAATTACCCGTACATCATCACAGTGGATTTTACCTTCCTCTCTTTCTCTCCCCCTCGTTCTCCCCCACCCTCCACTGAGGCTGTTTGAACCTTCCCTTGCCCTGCTAATGCTATTTTCACTGCGTTGTCTACAATAATGCACACAAAGATATTCACGTTTACCAAAACTTAGAGCATATTCATGGCGCTAATGAACGGAAACGCAAACAGAAACACATCTTCATTAGCGTTTGTGTTCAAGTAACCATAGTTGACAATCTCTGCTAATGCATGGTTTCCAAAAGCTGAAGGTCCGATTATGTTCTTCTAAAGGATAAACATTTCGCGGTGTAATCGAAGACTAACAGTTTTAGATGTGTGTTATCTTTTGTCATCTTCTGTGAAAATTGTAGGTACCCTTAATGTTTTTATTAAGAAAATAATTAATAAATAAATAACTAGTAGTTATTTTGAAACCACTCGTTATTTTGAGAACAATAGTTTCTAAATTTTTAGAATATTTCGGATATACCAATGCCTTTTTTTAAATGCCTTTTAAAACAGGTAGTTTTTGTCAAGGTAAACTTTCAAATGAGAATTTAGTCACTTTGATATCAAGTTTTGTGTACCTCTTGGTTTAGTTTTGTATACTCATCTTTATCTCTGGGTTTTGCTATGATTTTTATATTGATATTTATCTCTGGCCTTTGCCATGATCTATTTTATAAGGGCGCTAATAACCTTGTTGTTGAGTGCCCTTAAATACAAGTCACCAATACAGTGTAGCACAGCGGTGGTGCGTCTGCATGGAAAGCCAAAGATCCATAGCTCGACTATCGGCTGCGATACTGTATTTTTCACATCTGATTCGACATTCAAATAATGACAATAAGTCTGCTATATGCAGTTTGCGAACTAATAATTGTTTAAATAATGAACATTTCCGAAGATATGCGATATTAAATGACCTGATGAAAACCAAAGAATTTCAGGAGGTATAAAGTGAATAGATTACACGGAAAATACTTACAGACTGACTATATGTCTGTACATCAGACTGTATATGAAGGGGTTCTGACGTTTTAGAAATTCGGAGATATAGATTAAAAACATAAAAACATAGTAACAAAAATAATATACTAGGCCATTTGGAAAGTTAACACAATGAAGCATGGAAATATAGCTGAATATGTCAGAGCATAACTTAGATAACTTACTTTTTTTTAATACGTAAAAGAAATATATCAGGGAGGACGATCCTGGCTGAATTTTAATTTTTTTAAGATCCTTTGTTTACCGTTTATGATTACTCTTTACTTTACCGCTTATTACCGCAATTACACATACAACACACACAAACACCCATGCCCATGGCAGGACTTGAACCCGTGACCCTCAGCTTGGGGAGCACCGAAGCTATACGCTCCAGCGACCACGGTTACGAGGGCCGGCTATGTGTTAAACTAAGAGAGAACAAAATACCACATATTCTGGTTAAAAAGAAATCCGTTAAAACAAACAAGGTATAGCAAAGCATAATATTTGGTAATTAAATTGACTTAGGGATTCGCTTAGATTAGACAAAGTAGGTAGAGGATGTAAATAAAAGAGAATTCTACCTTGAAACTATACACCATTTTAAAATGCATGGGTAATGATGCTTAAATTAAATATGTATCACAATCATTCAGGTTGGGTAGTAGAGCGGAATCAATCGTCCCGCAACCAGCAGCAATCCTTGTCTTGCTTTGTCTTATTTGTATCCGCGTAAATGTGTATCTATTCAAAGTAAAAGCAAAAAACAAAGAGAGCAAAGGGAAAACAAAAGCAGAACTAAAAAGAGAAGCAAGAAAAGCTAAACAAAAAGAAAAGGTAGCACAGCCCCTAGTGTTTGACCAAGCAGTTAAAAAACATTGAAATATTTTCTTCCTCTTTTGTCTTGAGGAAGAAATGATTCGGATCATCTCAGTAGAAATCCATTCACTCCATTAAATAAGTATAATGTGAAAGTACTGAAGAGCGAGGGTTAAAAGATTCTTCTTTACACAGAATTAGAACCCAATTATTCTGGTAATTTTCGATTTTTTATGAACGCTTGATACTAATGTATACAATGTTTAAAGTTGAGGCCAAAAAAAGAGAAGATGTGTGAGTGTGTTTCACGCAGGAATAGTCAAGCCGATTCTTGGTACAGAACATATCGGGTTTATCTTGAACGACGCGACTGGAAGGCCCTGGGATTGCTCACAGCAGATATTGGGTGAAATGAACGCATTCTGGGGTACCCTTATTCTCTAAGAGGCAAGAAGAGAGAACTCGAGCACACCGCTAATTGGGGCACTTTAGTGGATGTTTAGCGTATTTTTACAGTATTTAGCGTATTGTTTTAGTATTTGTGTACTTTTACTGTAGTTTTTTAACGTATTTTCACGGTATTTTGGGCACTTTTACAGGCATTTCGTGACAATTTTATGGACACTTTTGGCGCTGTTATGGACATTTTGAGGAGCGGTAGAGGTATTTTGGACACTTTTACGGGCATTTTGAGCATTTGTAGGCTTTTGGGACACTGGTACAAGTATTTTAAGCACATTGAAAGTATTTTGGACACTTTTATTTACATTTTGAGACATTTATGGGCATTTTTGGCACTCTGGTAGTGTATTTTGGGCATCTTGACGGGTATTGTTAAGCATTTTGAAGACATTTTTGGCAATCGTAAGGGGATAATAGTGAAAATATGGATTTCCTTCGTATTAGAAGTGCTTTAACACACTTCTCTTTATTACTGAATTTGTAACATGATAGTTTTTCTTCTAACTCAAGTTGTCTAAAAACTACATTTCAGCATTTGTTGCATTATGTTTTGTCTCGCAATATAACAGGTATATAGTAGAGGATCCAGCAAGCGTTTTTCCTTCCGCTACTATGGTGACTAATTAATGTTGAACTACTTTCTCTAATCCCTTCTGCTCTCTTATTTACAAAGTTTACAAGAACCAAAACTCTACATCAAACGCTTCTGCTGTCTTCCAAATGTCATTTAATTAATTACTGATGCAAACAAACAGTTTGTTCCGCTTGTTCATAATTCTACAGTTTCTCAAGATATTCCATTAAAATTCAAACCAAGCTGTTAAAAACGGCGGTAACAAGGGAACAAAGCATTCCCGGACTCTGTTCGTTATCGTGCATTCATTTTTTTTTTTTTTTACAAGGGAGAGCAACATTTTCAAGGTTTTGACATTTTTGCAACATTCTGTACAGGAAATAAGATTTACTTCCCATATTATTAAACTTTCGGGAACTCAATTTTTATACTGATTTTTACTTTCTATGCCGCTTACCGGCGGTAGCTTGACGAAATATTGTAATCGATAAATGAATTTTGATACAGAGATTTCATGGATATACAGGCTTTGAGGTCCTCTACAACACTTTTAGAAAAGGTCCGTACGTGTGTGTGTGTGTGTGTGTGTGTGTGTGTGTGTCTGTCTCTGTCTGTGTCGTCCTCCGTGGACTAGTGGTACCGTGCTAGCCTCTAGTTCCCAAGGTCGCGGGTTCAAACCCGGCGGAGGGCACGTAAAAGAACCTCAAGCCTGATAAAGAGGCATCTGAGCAAAATTACCGATCTTTCACGCCCAATATAGAATGGGACGCTAAGGACCATAGTAGTTAAAGAGCGTCCATAAATAAAACTCAATTTAATTTAATTTTGTGTATGTGTGTGTGTGTGTGTGTGTGTGTGTGTGTGTGAGTAGGCATAACTCAAGAAGAAGTCTCGGATAAATACTGTGACGCAACGGCTACTGCCCAAGGTTATCGGGAGGTTGACACCGGGCAGTCGGAGATAAACAATAAGTAGCGCTCGCCAGCATAAACATCAAAAGCGCTATCGGCACATAACTAGAATCTTTTGGAACTTTCATCCTCTCCCTCCTCGAGAACGTGTGTGGTGACAGTTCTGGAATGTTCTGTGGGAGATTCCACTGGCGAGGCGATATAAGCGAGCGTTCTCGCGAGGGGAGTCAGTCATTCAATCAGTTGAGTTAGTGAACGAGTTAGCGAGTGCGATTCTGGGGCAACATCAAATGTGGTTCTACAAGTAAGTGTGGGAAAACTGTGACGTGCATGGAGTGCTGCTTCTGTTACAGTGGAGATTGAAAAAGTCTTGTGTTCGACTCCCCAGCGAGTGAACCTTACACAGAAATTCATGCGTATTACATAACGATTCTACGTCAGGAGGGAGTGAAGTAACGCGGAAATTGAACTAGTTTACATTAGTGAAGTGATAGCGTGAACTAAGTGAACTCCCAGATAAAAACCGTGAAGTGGCATTGAGAATTTAGAGAAATGAAAGTTGAAAAGCTGGACAAAGTCACAATACCAAATTTGCTAATAGGTTTGTAGCGTATTAGGCGCTGCTTTGTTGTGTTACTCTTACCTCGCCGTTGTTCTCGTTTCTGCGTCGTTGTAGGTGAAGTCTTCAGGACTCGAGATCGCCGATATCAGTCAGGAAGCACTTCTCGTCGATCTCAGGGTCAACTGTCGGCGAGTCGGTCTGAAATTCCCTACAGTTGTTGTCAGGGTAGGATTGCGGGAGGGCGACATAGGATATTATTCTTGAAGAAAACGTTTTCACTTCCTCACTAAAACGCGTATTCCTGCCAGAAAACCTGCAAGATTATTGTTCTTTTTCTACCCCGTTCGGTTCTTACATAAGAATATTTTCACCCTTTCGTCCACCAACGTTTTGCTCCGGCTAATTATTTATTATTTAAGGCGCTCTATCGCCGTTCTTTTGAGTCCCGCGAACTTGAATTCATTACTTGCGGCGTGTTAAGTTGTTTATTATCTTGGATAAAATAATTTCAACGACAATCTAACACGCTATATAATTATTCCACAAGCATTACTTTATGATTGCACTGTGGGCGGCACTTCGTAAATTTTGGAGCTTTTATCCTTTTCTTTTCTTTTTTTTTTATTTGGACTCAACGTGATGTGTGTTTCCTTACCGGAGAATCACGGCAGACTGTCCAAAACCACGCTCGCATTCACATATATCAACGACTGCTCTCCTCCAAATTTTATACATGTCACTGCGTCTGCCTACGTTTCCATTGGTTCTCGCACTTATTCTCTACGTTTATTGGTTCCCTGGTTGAAAATTCAAAGCTTAACTGTAAGAAATGTCCTTTGCCTCATAGCGTATGTTTACTTTAAAACTTGCCTCATACCCACGATTTTTATGGCCCCACGCTCGGAAAACATAATGGACAGTCTAAAACTAAGCTACTCTTATTCTTGTTTAAAACTTGGAGTTTTTCTTATGCAATTATGCCTTTATTTATTTAACAACATTATTGAAACTTAAAGCATATTTACAGCTTATGAAGGGCTTTCGATTGATACAATTTTAATCCTATGGCTTTAAAATTATGGAAATTTGTCAAATTGAACTTTAATTAATTATTAATAATTCCTAAAATATAATTATTATACAGTTCCTTTTTATGTGTTCTTAATCGGTGGAAATATCGCTACAAGTTCGTCATCTCCCAAAGATACGACAGGTTTCCAAGATAGTAACCTCAGCACATGAAAAATATTTCGTTATTTTTATCTTATCAAAAACAACTAACGGTTTGATTAAAACACCATTTATTTAATACTTATATTTGCGTGACTAATAAAGTGTATATCTTCAATTGTTAACGATTATAATCTGTGAAAAAAATTTGTTTAGTTTCATATAACTGGTAAACCGTATGAGATAAACAAAACCTTACATGAAAAGAGTAGATCTGGTTTAAACAGACAACGTGACTTTTCTTCTGATGGCACTAAACATTTCCGAAATATTCGCATTTATTCGTTTGAATTTTCCAATATCTTACGCAATTTTACTTGCTCTGCCACGTGTATTGTAAGTAAAGAAGGAATTATATTCCACCCAAAAATTCGGTACTGAAATTTCACATGAAATACATATTTTGAGGCCCCCTGAATTAAAAAACGCATTAGTAGAGAAAGGTCCTCGCGTTCGTGTGCGTGTGTCTATGAACAGCATAGCTAAAAAACGAACATTTCTATAAATACCCAACTTGGTAGTTCTGTTTCGCATCTTCCAAAGATGCGACACGAAGGTTTTAAAGAAACCCCTCCTCTAAACTACGAACCTTTACATGGAATATTTTTCGATTTTTTTTATTTTATGAAAAATGGCTCAAAGATTCCGATTAAAATACTACATTTTAAATATATTTACATGAAAATAAAACATATATTTTGAGTTTTCTGTGCAGTCCTCTTCATTCTGAAAAATTTTTCTATAATCTTGTATAACTGATAAACGTTGAGAGATACTAGATACAGAAAAAATGTATATTCCTTTAAAACACACAGTTTATTACAAGTACTTTTTTATTTTTGCATAAGCCATTTCCGAGATATCCGTTATTAATGGTTCGCATTGTTCAATACTTCGCCATGCTTTTAAAGTCCTGTGGAAATTGAGTTGTTTTTCTCGTTTACATGGAAAGAGTATGGATTTCTAAGACCAGCGTACAGGCTTCAGTTCTAAAAAATTTGGCTATCGCTATCTCCTTTGTATCTGTAATAACTGTGTAATTTAGCTATTTCTGCTAAGGTTTGTGTCGATTGAAATGAAGTAAGAAGAAACAGAAGCTTTCTTAAGAGTAATTTGTATATCCCTAATAAACAATAGAGGGTAGAGAAAGTCATGAATGTATACACAAGATTTTTTTAAAATTATCTTACCATTCAGATTTTTCTCGCAAAGTCATGGAAAGGATATGGAATTTCAAAGCTGGAATATAGCGACCCGCTTTTTAAATATTTGAGTATAGTTTCAGCCTCCTGCATTCCCCTTGTACCTACAAAGAAAAGCGCAATGAAACTATTTCTTCAAACATTTATCTCGATTGACGTGTAGCTGTAGCTTTTATAAGAACAAAATAAGAGAAATTAATCGAAAAAGGGTACAGAAAGTCACATAAATGTAACACATGAATTTTTAGTGTATTATGCAACAAGACATAAATGGCAGTAATTAAGACGGAAATATGTTTATAAAACGAGCGATAGATAGCCGAGCGTCTTAATTACCATTAAGTCAAGTTGCATACGACTTTTTTGGTGTGCCACACTTTTATTAAAAAACCTTGAGGGTTTACAAAAAGATTGTTAATTGTGTGTAATTAAGTGATTATCGGATGGCAGGACCTTGACCGTATTTGCGAGGAATGCAAAATATGGCAGTACTGTTGAACCCAGGCTATATTTATTGATTTTTGCAGATAACATGAAATGAACACACATTAAAGCAAAGGAAATGAACTTCATATATTAGAACACTAAAACTACAATACACAGCGACGTGTTTTATTTTAAATACACATACTTCTATGTTTATCTGGGGAATGGACCTCAGTGTACTGCTGTTCTGAAGGTGTTAAAAGTATGGACGATAGGGGAGCTGCGCGTGCCGCCGAGTAAGATCATGAGGCGCTGAAATATTATGGATGCCATAACGATTCAGTTACGTCACATTAATCAGCGTATAGTTGTGTGGTCGACCAAAAAATGCATAATTTTTTAGTTTAAAGTGGTTTTTCAAAAACAGTGCACATAAAATTCATAATTAATTTTAGACTAAATTACTCCTTTCTTTGTTCTCTTTAGTTTAAACGATGGAGGATTTTCAATTCCACCCGACGATGGAGAACCCATACCTCCCCAGTGGATACACTGGATGACTGGAGTGGACAACGTTGTTATTACACCCTCAACCAAGTTCTCTGGTAAGTTTATGTCTATGTAAGTCTATGGCTATCCTACAGTGGAACATACGTGGAATTAGTACACATCGAACAGAGCTTGAACTTTTGCTTAACAAGCATGAGCCTTTGGTCGTATGTTTACAAGAGACTAAGTTAGGAGTTACACTGTTTGCTATAGTAATTAATTCTATCTCGAAATATGTTCCTCCAGGGATATCGTCATGCGCATTCGTACTTGACTTTGCCGTCTATTGTAGTTCTCAGCCTACGCCGTTTTTGGAACGCCGTGTGCAGCAATGTTTAGACAATCTTCAAGGATGGAGCTCTAAAAGCGACTTTCGTTTCTAAACTGAGAAGTCAATCTGCATTAACTTCTGGCGCCACAGGAGACGATTGCCACCTTAGCTCCGATTCGGTCCAGATTTATTACCATTCGCAGAATCGACGAGATTCTTGGGGTTGACATTTGATAGAAAACCTAGCAGGTCATCGCATATAGCACAGTTGAAAGCGCGATGTGACCGTTCTCTGAATATCTTGCGGGTATTAAATGCAAATCTTGGGGAACGGATCAGACGGTTTTGCTGCGACTGTATCGAGCACTGATCCGATCAAAAATCGGATCACTTGTTCCTCAACACGACCATCTGTGCTGGGGATATTAAACACAGCCCATAACAGGAACATTCTAGTGGTTATTGGTACTTTTCCCGATAACCCAGATATGAGTCTTTACGGCGAATCCGTAGAACCTCCTCTGCGATATCGGCGTGATGTCCTCTTAGGAAATTGTGGTTGTGCGCTTAAACATATGCCAAAATATTCAAAATTAGCTTATTTTTTTCACACCGCGCTGGAGGAACGTTATAGGAATAGCTCCATTAATACAAAGCCTGCATTTTTTTCTTTTCCGGGAGCTTATTAGAAAGCACGACATTGAAACGCCTGTCGTCCTCCGTGGTACAGTGGTTACCATGCTAACCTCTAGTTCCTGAGGTTGCGGATTCAAATCCGACTGAGGGCGATGGATTTTTTCGGGCGTAAAAATCCTTAGCATGGTTTCCTTCGGAAGGGAAGTAAAGCCGGTGCCCCCGTGGCGTAGATTTACGAACCTCAAGCCTGATAAAGAGGCCTCTGAGCAAAATTACCAGTATTTCACGCCCAATATAGAATGGGACGCTAAGGACTACATCATTAAACATTCACTCCCATATAAAAAGGTCCGCCCACTTTATACAATTTAAATTGTGTGCCTTTTCATGTAAGTTTCAAGCTTCTTCTTGTTGTTCTATACATCATTTGTTACCTCATTAATTTTATATCTAAGTCTTTATCACAATTATATCCAACATCACATCCTAAATAGTTAATTGTGCTTCAGCTGTTGTATTACTATTTATTATAATAATTCTAATATTTCCTATAAAAGCCATGCTTTTCGCTTTTTCTACTAAGATAATCAATTTATATTGCTTATATATTGGGTCTAGTCTATACACTAATATTTGTAGTTCGTTTTTTCTATCTGCTAAAATTGTGAGATAATCTGCATATGAAAGACAATTTAACCCAAAATTTCTATTAATTCTAATGCCTTCTCAGCTTTTACTCTTGCATTCTCTGATAGCGTCCTTCATATAAACATTAAAAGGAACGGGTAACATGTAACATCGCTCTTTAACTCCTTGATTAATTAAAACTAATTCGTTATTTTTTATATCTCCTTTAAAATTATTTTTTTACCATTGTATAAACCTTTAATAGATTTCACAAGGTGGTTTGGATATCCCGTTTTAATCATTATATCCCATCGTTTCTTGCGTATTACTCAGTCAAAGGCCTTTTCAAAATCGATGAATATCATATAGGTAGGTAGATTATATTCTCTCCCTTTATCCATTATTTGCTTTAATGCAAAAATATTATCCAAGCAGTAACGACCCGATCTGAAACCGTTTGCTCTTCAATCAGAATACCTTCTGTAATTAGTTTTAATCCATTATTCAGCATTCCTGCGTATATCCTATATCCATCATTCAGAATACTAATTCCTGTGTAGTTTGATGTTTTATTCTGTTCACTATTTTTATAAATTGATCTTACCTCAGCTATTAGCCAAGTGATTGGGGTACCCCCTTTATCCAACTCGAATTTACAAGATGAAGAATTCTTAGCTTTAAATACAGTCCTCCCGCTTTCACCAGTTCCATACTTATTCTTTCTGACCAGAGGGATTGTTTAATCTTTTGTTTTTTATTACTTTTTCCAATTCTTCTAATGTAATGAGGTCTACTGTTTTATTGCATTTATCGTAGTATATTCCAATATTTCATTGTTGTACTAAAGGTTTTTATAATATTTCATGTATGTCTGATGTTACATTACTTTAAGCAGTGTCTTTTTACTTTCTCTACTACTTATAGTAAGTAGGGGAAGTATTGTATTCCAACCAAAAATTCTATACCGCGATTTCACCAGAAATATATGTTTTGAGGCCCCCAGAATCCAAAAAAAGCATTTTTGGAAACATGTCCGTGTGTGTCTGTGTGTGTGTCTGTGAACAGCATAACTCAGAAACAAACATTCGAATAAACACCAAACTTGGTATTTAGGTTCAGTATCTTCCAGAGATGCGACATGAGGGTTTTCAAGAAAATCCCCCCACCCCAGATTACCCTTTACATGTATGTCAAAAGATCGTTTCTGCAAATGTTTAGCTCGATTAATATGAAATAGACGGAGAATAAGAGTTTGTAAAAATAGTTTGTACAAGAGTAGAGAAAGTCATGTGAGTGTAACACATCAGATTTTTCTGCTCTATTTAGATATCTCAAATTTTAAATGCAAACTCCTGTCTGCCATAAACATAATATTCTATGTTTCCTATAAAACTACCACAACTATCTCTATGTGCCTTTCTAGATAATGTCTTCGACTTATTTTCTTGCTCTTTTAGTAATTTATAAAGTTAAATTAGATGGCGTTTTCTAGCCCATGTATGGTCAGAAAGACTTGTACTTTTAAATGGTGAAAGAATTATCAAAATTGGTTTAGCTCTCTTAAGATTAGTCTACATTGGCTCTCTCTCTCTCTCACTCACTCACACACGTTTTTTCTCTTTGTAAAATTAATATACATGTTAATTATTTTCAAACTTATTTAAATACTAACTGCTTTTTGTTCTGTACTCTTTCGTAATTTCCTCTCTTTTATTTTATCATTATTTCCTACTTTCTACATTTCCTATTTTTTCTTGCAATTACTTTTATTTCCTGTATTATTTTTGTTTTATATAATTTCTTTATATTTAAGTGATGAAGGCGTCCCCCCTCCCTTACAAATTGCACAAATGTGACTGCATCATCGTATGCAGCAAGTTTTCTGTGGATGTACGTGGGTGTTAAGCCATAGTGCCGAATCACCATACACACTTCCTGCTGACACATGATCTTGTCATCATATCGAGTCCAGCTTTAAACATATGCCTTCGCTTCTTGCCTCTGCAAGCACGCCTCCGATCTGCGGAACTAATGACCATTGGAAGTTGCATAAGTTGGCGTTTGTCAATCATATGCATATTGTCACACTAAGGCACAAAATCACATATTATCTGTCATCTGATTCTACCTTTCCAACCCTGTCCAACACACGGCCTGTGTGAAAGAACAATTAATTCCACATATTATGTTAAACACAAACTACACCACAGTGCAACTGTAGGAGAACACTGGCTTGGCTGAGAGGGACGCTAAACAACTATCTCGTCTAAGTTCAAACTTAAAACAGATCACATAGCTAGGACTTTTGACGCAGTAATTTGTATCACAAATTATGTAAATGTCAGAGTGATTGTAGTGTAAATATGCATTGTTGTGTGACATTGATTTGAGATGTTTGTTGATTGTAAGCATTGTCGAGAAGTGGGTTTATACGGCCTTACTGAAACTGACAATAATAGCGTGCAATAATGTAGCGAGGGGGTGAGCTGTTTATCATTATTAGAGACGAGCAAATGACGTCAGATTGGCGTGTTTTTCTTAGAATTTGCTGGAACATTTTCCCCAGAGCATATGTTTTCGTAATTTTCATTGGATATAAATATAGACGCTAATGTTGGCGCATTTTATTAACCAATAGCAGCTCGGTTATAATCTTTAGGCATATTGGGGCGAGGAAGTATAAATTCAGCGTCAGGGTCAAGTTTCACGTAGTCCAACAGAAGCATTCGCGTATAAGACATCGATGAGTTCAACAGAAGCAGTCATGGTAAATACATCGCACAGTTTATCCATTTGCAGGTTAGGCGTAGCAAATTTATGAAAATTCTCTCGTGTCGTAAAGTTAATTACACAAAAAGTTGAAGTACGCGAATTAATAATGGGCAGTAAAGAAGTTATTATAACAGTTTCAGTTTGGCGAGTGTCAAGATTAATAGGTGAAAGTGAGTAATGTGTTACGACAATAAAAGTGTAAAACAAATTCTTTTATCAGTGTTATCTTTGGATAAAAACTCCTTTCCGTTTACACACCTGTACAAGATAAGTGCTTGACCGAGAAATCATAGCTAGCCGGAGGACAGTGAACCCAAAATTAAATACAATAACAGGCGCTCAACAAAAGATAACATGAAGTGACCGCGATAAATTGTCTTTTATACTGCGGCAAATAAACCGTAGCATTTTCAATTACAAACATTAATAATACCGCCGCACTTTGCAACCTGGATGTTGTATTAAGGCATCTTAAAGAAATAACAGCTATTAGAAATGAGTTTACATTCGGAGCAAGTTTATTACAACGATTGTATTACTCAGTTACTAGCGGTAACTGTCAAGATGGCAGCCCGAAGGTAGGCGAGCGCGCACATATTCCTCACAAAGAGAGCAGACTGACTACTGGTACTGCGGGAAGCCAGCCAGTGACATAAGCGATACTCGCGCATGCGCAGAATGACTTCTCGTAGTGGAATGTTCTAGCAACTTCTAAACGGCCGTTTCATGACTCAGCCAACTTAGAATTCGTTACATCAACGGATTTAATGAAAATAACTAGACCTATTCCCCTAACTGCTAAATTATAATACAAACTTATAAAACCCTCAAATATGCTATAATACTATATTGCAGCGGCTATGGACCAAGGTTTTTGTGAGATCGGCGCCGAGCGGTAGCAGTAAACAAGATAGCAGCCGCTCGCCATCGTAAACACGGACGGTATCGGAGATAAACAGAACCTTCTGGAAGATTCTTCTCCCCCTCCTCCAGGAAGTGTGTCGAAATAGTTCGAGAACCTTGTGGAACGGTTCCACTGTCTATATATAAGAGCGTTCTCGCGAGGTCAGTCACTGCGAGTCGAGTGTGAGTTGACTGGCTTCGGTCAGTCAGTCAGTGGGCGAGCGAGTTGGCGGGTGAGTTTCCCGTGCGACATCAAGAGCGATTCTCCGAGCGAGCTGGTGATGGTTGCTGTGATGTGCAGCGGGTGTTATTGCGGAGCGACAGGTTGCAGAGGTCTTGTGTTCGACTCCCGAGTGGAATGAACCGTCCTGCGTGAAGAGATTTACGTCACGAAGGAAGTGAAATGACGGAGAATTGAACTAGTTCTTAATGAAGTGACATTGGTGAAGTGAACTCTCGGTGAAGTCGAACTAGAGAAAAACTAAATAGTGACAGGAGAACTGAAAGAAGTGACAGTGGAAGAACTGGACAGTCACAATAGTATTTCGCTATTTTTTTCCTCTATCACGTACCCAACAGCTAGAGGAAGTACTGCATTCCACATAAGATTTCTATTGGAGCTTTCAACGGAAATACATGTTTTGAGGCCCACAAAGATCATTTTTAGAAAAAGGTCCGTGTGACCGTCTATGTGTCTGTAAATAGTACAACTCAAAAATGAAATGCCGAGTAAATACCAAACTTAAGTTCAGTATCTTCCAAATGCAACACAAAGAATCTCAAGTAAATCCCGCTACCCCAAAATACACTTTTCATGAAAAATATTTCTAATTTTTTTATTTTCTCAAAAGTGGCTTTAACAATTTTGATTAAAGTGCAATGTATTACATGACCTATAAAATGTACAGATTGGGTTTTGCGCGAATAGCTTATAAAGTCCTCAAGGGAATTCTGTAAAATTTTGTATAAAACCTGAGAGATAGGCAAAAGGTTGTTTCACAAAAGAATGAAGATCTCTTTAAGGTACTCGCTTTATTGTAGATAATTTGTGGTAAGAGACATTTTCCATATATCCGTTGTTATTGGTTTAAATTTTCCAATACTTTCTGACTTTTTAAACTGCTGTTGCTACTTAGTTATTTCTCGCGATATCATGGAATTTCTAGGCCAGCATTCGGCGAATAGCTTTTAAACTTCTGACATGGATCTGGTTTCCTCTAACCTCCTCATTCCTTCAACGAAATATGGAATGTATTTATTTCTGAAAAGTTTATCTCGATTATCAGGAAGTAGATAGAAAAATAAGCTTTCGTAAGAATAATATAAGAAGCTATATAAAAAGATATGATGTGTTACATTCACATGAATTTCTCTAATCTTGTAGAACCAGTTTTACAAATGCTTATTCTCCACCTACTTGATGTTAATCGAGATAAAAAAAATCTGATGTGTTACACTCACATAACTTTCTCTACTCTTGTACAACCTAATTTTACAAACGCCTATTCTCCATATGCTTCATGTTAATCGAGATATCGAGATGTCAATCTTATTGATAATTTTCTTGTAGATGCAAGGGGAATATGGTAGCTTTTAAGCGATAGTCAAATATTTTAACGCTGGTTGCTATGTGGGGCATTCCATTCTCTTTGCATGTCCAGAACATAAAAAAATGAATAACGAATTTGAGAAAAAGTATAAGTATTGGAAAATTTAAGGGAATAACAAGCAATATCTCGCAAACGGTTCACTCAACAAAAGAAATGTATATGACATAAATTGTGTATTTTAACGCGATCTACATTTTTTGTGTAGTAAAATTTTGTCTATCTCTTATGGTTTACCAGTTATGAAAAAGTCGTTCATAATGAAGAATACTTTTGGAGACATTCCCAGAAAATTCGAGATATACATTTTATTTGTCATGACAATATCTTAAACATATGATATTTTAATCAAAATCGTTAGAGCCGTTTTTGAGAAAATTAAAATTTTCGAAAAATGTTCCATGTAAAGGGTAGTCTGGGGTGGGGGGATTTTCTTGAAAACCTTCGTGTCGCATCTCTGGAAGATACTGAACCTAAATACCAAGTTTGGTGCTTATCCGATTTTTCGTTTCTGAGTTATGCTGTTCACAGACACACACACAGACACACACACAGACACACACACAGACACACACACGGACATGTTTCTAAAAATGCTTTTATTGGATTCAGGAGGTCTCAAAACGTGTATTTCCGGTGAAATCTCGGTATCGAATTTTTGGGTGGAATGCAATACTTCCCCTACTTACTATACGTAGTAGAGAAAGTAAAAATTGCAGAAACTATCTTATTACTAATTTTCTTGTAGGTACAAGGGGAATATGGCAGGCTTTAAGCGATAGTCAAATCTTTTAAGAGCTGATTGCTATGTGGAGCATTCCATTCTCTTTGTATGTCCAAGACATAAAAAAATCTGATGTGTTACACTCACATGACTTTCTCTACTCTTGTACAATCTATTTTTACAAACGCCTATTCTCCATATGCTTCATATTAATCGAGATATCGAGATGTCAATCTTATTTGTAATTTTCTTGTAGATGCAAGGGGAATATGGTAGCTTTTAAGCGATAGTCAAATATTTTATCGCTGGTTGCTATGTGGCGCATTCCATTCTCTTTGCATGTCCAGGACATAAAAAAATGAATAACGAATTTGAGAAAAAGTATAAGTATTGGAAAATTTAAGGAAATAACAAGCAATATCTCGAAAACGGTTCACTCAACAAAAAAAATGTATATGATATAAGTTGTGTATTTTAACGCGATCTACATTTTTTGTGTAGTAAAATTTTGTCTATCTCTTATGGTTTACCAGTTATGCAAAAGTCGTTCATAATGAAGAATACTTTTGGAGACATTCCCAGAAATTTCGAGATATACATTTCATTTCCCATGACATTATCTTAAACATATGATATTTTCATCAAAATCGTTAGAGCCATTTTTGAGAAAATTAAAATTTTCGAAAAATGTTCCATGTAAAGGGTAGTCTGGGGTGGGGGGATTTTCTTGAAAATCTTCGTGTCGCATCTCTGGAAGATACTGAACGTAAATACCAAGTTTGGTGTTTATCCGACTGTTAGTTTTTGAGTTATGCTGTTCACAGACACACACACACACACAGACACACACACAGACACACAGACACACACACAGACACACACACGGACATGTTTCCAAAAATGCTTTTTTTGGATTCAGGAGGTCTCAAAACATGTATTTCCGGTGAAATCTCGGTATCGAATTTTTGGGTGGAATGCAATACTTCCCCTACTTACTATACGTAGTAGAGAAAGTAAAAAACGAATAACGAATTCCCATTTGAGAAAAAGTATAAGTATTGGAAAATTCAAACAAATAACAAGGAATATCTCGGAAATGGTTCATTCGACAAAAAGAATGTATATGACATAAATTGTGTGCTATAACGAGATCTACATTTTTGTGTAGTAAAATTTTGTCTATCTCTTACGGTTTACCAGTTATGCAAAATTCATTCTATAAAGACTACTTTACAGGACATTCCCAGAAAATTCAAGATATGCATTTCATTTGCCATGAAAGTGTCTTAAACATATGATATTGTATACAAAATCGTTAGAGCCAATTTTGAGAAAATAAAAATCTTCGAAACGTTTTCCGCGTAAAGGTGGGTCTGGGGTGGGGGATTTTCTTGAAAATCTTTGTGTCGCATCTTTGAAAGATACTAAACCTAAATACCAAGTTTGGTATTGATCCGACTTTTCGTTTTTGAGTTATACTTTTCACAGACACACACACACGGACCTTTTTCTAAACATGCTTTTTTCGGATTCAGGGGGCCTCAAAACATGTACTTCCGGTGAAGTCTCGATATTGAAAGTAGAGAAAGTAATAAACGAAAGTGGGTGGAAGAAGTCATGTGAATTTAACACATCAGATTTTAGACAATGGTCCATCTGTCTATCTCTCTGTCTGTGAACAGCATATTTGAAAAACGAAATGTTGGATAAATACTTAATACCATACTTGAGTCATACATTGTTTAAATATGGCAGACGAAGACTAGGAGGAAAATCCACCCACCCCAAGCTACCCTTTACGTAGAAAAAGGTTAAATTTTTCATTTCGAGAAATGGCTTAACAATTTTGATTAAAGTATAATATATACGAGATATTAATCTTACAAGCTAAACGTAAATCTTGAAGATTTCTGTGAATTTCCCGTTAAGTCCTCTTCAAAATGATCGAATTTTATACAACTTTGTATGACTGGAAAATCATAGGAGTCAGAGAAAGTCTTGCCATAGAAAAAGTGTAAAACTGATTAAAATACACGATCTATGTAAACAATTTAGTACCGTTAGTCGTTTTAAAACATTTTACATTCAGCACTATCTCAAGTACGTCGTCGGATGGACATGCTTGAAAGTTTGCGATTCTTTTATTTTCTTTCCATTATATATTTCTCCTTTTCTTTTTCACGGTGATTCATTCTAATTAATCACTGTGTGTTTGAGAAGCCTAAGAAAGAATTAAAGAAAGAGAGAGAGAGGCAAGCTTCAAGGATTACGGGTTTGCTTTAACCACCGTGTATTCTGAAATATTGCAGATATACAAGTACCGACAATAGACAACGTACGAAGCGCAGAACTGTTGGGAATGCTGGTTCATCAAGAAGTACCTGTGGCTTGTCTAGGAACTACAGGAACTGGGAAGACCATGACTATCCTATCCAAACTCACTCGAGGTCTACACAAGAAGTTCATGTGCGATTTTGTGCTATTTTCGGCGCGAACCAATGTGAATGAAACGCAGGTAATATGTTTATAATAGCTTAAACGTCACAGCATTCATTATTAATGTACCAAAAATAGATCTTGGTTAATAACTTGAAAGGTACTTACAATAGCATTGTGAAGAGCTGAAATAAAATGCTAAGCATGTGGGTAAAATTTTAAAATACATGAATAAAACTGAATCTAGAATTTCATAAAATCGGACCTGCTCTCTCTCCCTTTTTTGTTTTACAAAACATTTTACTGTGGAAAACGATAATCTAATACAATATCCACCCAATTACGTTGTGATTATTTCCTCGTGCAGCCTTGTGATCCGGAAATGTTGGTAACTGAAGAGAGACTGTGAAAAACTCTATGCAATTTCTGTTGGATGCTTTTGCAAATGTTGTATTATTTTATTTACCTACTTCTACGAGTAATTCGCATTTCGCTCTAGATGGGATAAAGTAAAAGTATACTGCCAAACGCTAAGATACTTTAAAGGGTTAGTTTGATTCATTTGTTGTAATTTTTTCTTGTTTTTTTAAAAACTCCGTACTTTTGTCGTATTTTATTTCTAAGCTTATATTTTGTGGTGTTTGAAGTTGTATAAATTATGTTAAAACTTGCAAGTGTTAAATGAATGTTATTTTAACTGAGATAGACACATACTATGAATATTTGCAACTTAACTCCCTAAAGAGGATGGAAAGTTCAATAAAACTGAGAAACCATAATGTCCAGATCATTTATACGGTGATACTCGATTGCATGATCTCATGTTTGATAACCTATTCCTCTTATTACAACTGTTAAACACCAGAGTTAAACTACGGCTTGTGTTGTTAAAAACTAGATCTATTACACAAATGAGGAACAATAAAAGCGCTAGAAAAGTAGAATCGGATGACTGAAAAATTCAATGCCACGGCTATGGTATTGAATTTTTCAGTCATCTGATTCTACCTTTCCAGCCTTGTCCAATACTCGGCTTGTGTGGAAGAACAATTAATTCCAATAAAGGTTTCAGTTACGAAATCACCATAAGCTTTTAAAATAGAGATAATGGGCATTACCATTTACTTTATTTACCTATAGTAAAAAGTACGAACGAACGGAGGTTCCCCCGAAACGGGGACAGAGCACTACACGCAGGCCAGCCGCCCCTTGTGTTTCTACCTTGACCTCCGGGAGGGAGGCATGAGGGGAGGGACCCGAAGGGCGACCAGATCTGATGACGAAGGGCGCAGGCACAAATGGGGTCCCTAAGGTTTCCAGACTGAACGCCTCCAACGCCGCCCAAGCTCACTCTATTGGGCCCCGAGCTTCCGGGTGTCCCACAAAGGAGCTCCAGCCCGAAAGCACCCAAAGGTGGGTTCCAGGCGAGTAGTCCCTAGACGATGTCAGGATGAAACCTCCACAGAGCGCACTGCCACCTCCAGCCGCAACCTGTCGAACACCGTCGCCTGGTGACGAGGAAAATGGTGGGTACAGGAAATGGGAACGGCAGAGTCGTGGTAGAAGGTGAACCACTCCAGCACTCGCCTGCCGAACCGGGGAAACCACGAAAAACCCATAGGTCAGGGTGATCATTTGCCAGGGGATCAAAGCCGGGACCTCTCGAATGCGAGTCACACACGTTACCGCGGTGTCACATCCCTCAGTCTTACCTATTAGAAGTAGAGGAAGTATTGTAACCCTCCCAAATACTCGATACTGATATTTCAGTGCAGACACAAGTTTTGAAGCTCCCTGAATCCATAAAATCCGATCTCTTACATTCACATTAATTTCTCTGCCCACCATATTTTATTTTTATTTAACTTCTGCAAGCATTCTTACAAAACCTTATTTTTCTGTCCTTTTGTTATGGAGCATGTAAGTGCAAAGGGAAATGCAGGAAGTCGAAACGATAGTCAAATATTTAAATACAGATCGCTCTTTCTATAACATCTCGAGAAACATCTGAATGGCTACAGTACTTCAGAAGATAACAAAGTATTGTAAAATGCAAACCAATAAGAGGAATGTCTCGGGAATGGATAACGCCACAATAAAAGATACTTGAAATATATTGTGTTTTAAAGAATCTATATTATTTGTGTAGTAATCTTTTGTCTACCTCTTGTTATTCACAACTATGGAATATTCCTTCAGAACGAAGAGGACTTTAACTCTACCTGATTACGCGGAATCTGCTCTACCTCGCGTGATGCTGAACTAATTATTCTACTTTACCCGTAGAGCAACTTCTTCTACAGTTCTTCTCTTCTGCACCACTACGCGCCAGTTTCACATAAAACACAATGGCGTTTCTTTCCCAGCTTGATGATTTTCTCTTCTTTAGTAACGCAACTTAATTGTTTAATTCTTGCGCTGCTACGTCGTTCAGTTATTTATATACATATCGTTTACTATTTTCCTGTTTAAATTAATGCCTATTATATTCCTGTTATCCGATGCTTACGTGCTTTTGTTGATTATTTACATTTTCTTTACAAATTATTTCCTTATTTTGCATAGATTAGCTTATATTTGCATTGAAAGATTCTTCTTATTTTCTTGTACACACAACAAAAAGAACTGCTCATATCTACAAAGTATTAAAACCTAACAATCTCTTCATAAACCGATAGTTTTGCAGTGGATTATTTAACACTGTGAAATCCTTGATAATGAAAAGGCAGATGCGTTAGCAAAAAGGGCTCAATGACAACAAATTAAAACTTCATCTTTGTCGTTTCACTTATCAAAATTAATAATTCAGAAGACCACCCAATAAAAAATATGTGACAGTTTAATTCAAGAGAATATAAATAAACAATGGTAAACCTTGTTGAACAAAACAGCAATAATTCTAGAATGTGCACGACTGAAAGCTGTTGCTCTTTTCTGACTACACACAGGAGACGATTGTTTGGCTGCCCATCTATATAAACTAAACATCCTTCCTACTCCAAATTGTGTACTTTGTAGAGAGGAGGATTCTACAAAGAATATGAGTCATCTCCAGAAATGTCAAAATAACAGCTGCAGATCTTTCATTACGCTACTGGGAAGCAAGAAAGAAAATGGAAGAATTCCAATATGCTGAGCATTAGCAACCAACCAACCAGCTTCTTATTACTTTCTCTACTACGTATAGTAAGTAGGGGATGTATTGTATTCCACCCAAAAATTCGATACCGAGATTTCACCGGAAATATATGTTTTGAGATCCCCTGAAACAAAAAAAAAGCATTTTTGGAAACATGTCCGTGTGTGTGTCTATGAACAGCATAACTCAGAAACGAACAGCCGGATAAACACCAAACTTGGTATTTAGGTTCAGTATCTTCCAGAGATGCGACACGAAGGTTTTCAAGAAAATCTCCCCTCTCCACATTACACTTTTCCTGGAACATTTTTTGAAAATTTTAATTTTCTCAAAAATGGCTCAAACGATTTTGATTAAAATATCATATGTTTAAGATATTTTCATGACAAATGAAATGTATATCTCGAATTTTCTGGGAATGTCTCCAAAAGTATTCTTCATTGTGAACGACTTTTGATAACTGGTAAACCACAAGAGATAGACAAAATTTTACTACACAAAAATGTAGATCGCGTTAAAATACACAATTTATGCCATATACATTTGTTTTGTTGGGTGAACCATTTTCGAGATATTGCTTGTTATTCCCTTAAATTTTCCAATACTTATAGTTTTTCTCAAATGGAAATTCGTTATTCATTTTTTTCCTGGTAATGCAAAGAGAATGGAATGCGCCACATAGCAACCAGCTCTTAAAATATTTGACTATCACTTAAAACCTACCAATTCCCCTTGCATCTACAAGAAAATTAGCAATAAGATTAACATCTCGATATTTACATTGCATTTCCCTTATTACACATTCCTTGAACTTAATTTACATCGGTCTTTGCGACGATCACACCAGATGGATTCACACTGCATGCTCAAAAAGCACAAGCAACACTCTCTTGATTATCTTGTTATTATTACCCTTAACAGGGAAGTTGAATTTCTATGGTCCTATGTTCAAAACGTTTATGGAGATTTTGGTTAGCCTAAAAGGGGTTTTATACCCAAATTTTCCTAATTAGGCAGTATTATTAGCTACCATTATTATAAGGTAATACTGAACTTAGTAAAATGTGATCTCCCTGACGCACCATGTAGCTAGAGATGACAACCATTTCATACGTGTTAGTGTTATAGTGATAAACTGAAATTAAATTCTCATGGTTTCTGACTTTAAATGATAATTCCGCACTCAAAGTTGCTTCTCATATCTACACAAATAATACGATATCCGTATACCACATCATGTTAACCGTAAACCTCTCGTCCTTGTTTTACTTTCTGGAACTAACACTCTGGTTAAGAAAAATCTTCTAATAAGTCATTTATTTTCACAGAAAATCCTGTTAAAGTCTGATGATGTTACAATTATATTCCTTAACTTTATAATTACGCCCGGAAGAGAAAAATATGTGCACGGAACCTTATGCTACAAGCTTAAGAAAGTTTGTTTTCTTCAAGTGTCCTCATTATTCCCTTTTGAGAATCTGGAAAGGAAGGGAGGCTAAAATTCTGGAGAACTTTAGTGTTCTTCAGCAGAAACTTCATGCAACTGGAGCTCGTGAAACTTTCTCGCCAGCAAGGCATAATCCAGATGGATAGAGAGTTGTTCTAACTCGGCTAGAAAGAGGAGCATATCTCACTCATATTAAGCATCCGAATTAGCGTTCTGTTGTTCACACAAACAGCTTTGTATAACTCCGGTCTCCGGTTTATGTAATACAGTGCTCTCTCGTCGAAACAGTCATAATATCCGCGCAACCGCCTCACGTTTTCATATTTACAGTTTCAATTACAATGATAATAAACACATACCATATCATAAGAGATGCTGGAAATGTTTTCTATTCACACATTTCTGGCATATTATCAGTCATAATGTCCGCGCAGCCGCCTCACGTTTTCATATTTATAGTTACAATTGCAAAGATAATAAACACGTACCATATCATAAGAGATGCTGGAAATGTTGACCTTCTCCATCCACACATTTCTGGTTTCTTCTCAGGAAAGTTTAATTTATGCTTGGAACCGTATGAAGAATGCTGTGGCGATATTGTGGCGTTTGGAAATCTTATTTATTCAAATATACTTGAATAGAGATAAATTATTTTTTGTTCCTAATCTTCTTTTTTTATTGTTGTGGTGGGAGACTTTTAATTTTACTTTCTCTACCACGTACATGGTAGGTAGAGAAGGTATTGCACTTCATCCAATACATGTTTTGAAGTCCCCTAAATCCAAGAAAAGCATTTTAGAAAAACGCGTTTGTACCTTTAAACTTAAAAACAAAAATTCGGATAAATACCAAAATTGGTATTTAGGTTTAGCACCTTCCAAAGACGCGACACGAAGATTTTCAAGAAATTTCCCCCACCTCAAACTACCATTTACATAGAAGATTTTTTTTGAAATTTTTGATTTCCTAAAAAATGTCTAACGATTTTTATTAAAATACCATATTTACATTACAATGATATGATATTTACATGACAAATAAAACGTATATCTTGAATTTTCTGGAAATATCCTGTGAAGTCCTCATTTGAAAGAATTTTATATAATCTTAAATAATTAGTAAACGTGAAGCAACAGACATAGCGCACTACACAAAAAATCAAATGTATATCTCTTTAAAATACTAAATTTATTTCAAATAACTTTTTGTGGAATAAGCCATTCCTGAGATATCAATTATTAAAGGTTCGAATTGTTCACTTCTTGCCATTCTCTTAAAGCCCTGTTAACATTCAGCTGTTTCTCGGGATTGCGTGGAAACTGTATGGAATTTTAAGGACAGCGTATAGCGTCCAGTTCTAAAACATTTGACTGTCGCTGTTCCCTTTGTATCTATAATGAAATGCGTAATGTAGCTATTTCTGCAAAGGTTTATTTGGATTAAAATGTAGTAAATAGAAACATAAGCTTTAATAAGAATATTTTTATACCCAATAATATACGATAGAGGGTAGAAGAATTCATGTGAATGTATCAAATAAGATTTTTCTACAATTTTTGCTTTTCAAATTGTGCGTATAAAAATGTTTAATATCAAATTTATTACATTATGTTGAATTTTCACATACTAATTAAAAATGCCCTCTTAATAGTCAGTAAAATCTCAAGAACTGCTGTAGGTATTATTGAGTTCTAGATTTGTTTTATCAAGTCTTATTAAATTTTTAAAGTCGCGTTTCCGCAGATAATTAATTCTTTCTGTTAATACAAAATATTGTGATTAATCGGGGGCTAAAACTTCTTTCCCAGCCTCGCGATCGTTCTAACCCAGGTACTTATTTACGTGGAATTAAAATTTTCTCTACGCATTCTCACGGATCTATATTTATACTTCGCGGATATTTCCTACTTGATTAATAACGATCTCGCGATATTACTCGCTCAACCTCATTAAAAACACATCACCTCTGCTTTCTTCATATAATGCCTTCTGCAATTTTCTCTTCTTATACGCTACGCTTCAAAAAATTAAATGAAATTGAGTTTTATTTAAGGACGCTCTTTAACTGCTGTGATCCTTAGCGTCCCATTCTATATTGGGCGTGAAAGACCGGAAAGTTTACCCAGAGGCCTCTTTATCAGGCTTGAGGTTCTTTTACATGCCGTAAATCTACGATACGGGACCACCGGCTTTACTTCCCTTCCGAAGGCAGCCATGCTAAGGATTTTTACGCCCTCCGCTGGGTTTGAACACGCGACCTGAGGAACTTGAGGCTAGCATGGTAACTATTACACCACGGAGAAGACACGCTACGCGTCTGTTGCATACAAAGATACAATGGCGTTTCCTTTTTGGCTTGTTGGTTTTATTGTCTTTAACAGCGGTTTTCGTATTGTTGCATGCATGCGTTGCTAGCGTTCTTCACTTCTTTCTGCTTCTATTTACAACACACATATTTCTATATAGATACCTAAATGATTTCTGTTACTCTATTTTCGTTCTTTGCTTGAGATTTTGTTTTATAATACATCTTCATATATCTAAATGAGTTTAAAATGTTGCTAATCAATTTACATAGTTTCATCGCTTTCTTCTTGCTTTTCTCCTGACGTGATTCTATATCACTTTCAATTTTCTTAGCATTCCTATAATTTCTTTTATACTTTTGTTACCTTCTTTCTTATACATAATTTATTTACTTATTTGATTTTATCATGCTTCTAAATTTAATGTAACTGAATAATTTCTGTTATACACTCGAGGGTTCAATATCAAATTGAGTGACTTCTCGCCTGGTGTTTTCTTTTACTTCTTCCAATGTAAGGGGGTTTGTTGCATACACTTAATTTTAAATTTTCCCCACAGATGAAAACGCATACAGTTTGATCAGGGGATCTTAAGGGACATAACTCTTTACGAATTACCCCATCTTCAAAAATTTCCTGAATTAAACTTAATGATTCATTAGCCGTATGCACGGTAGGAAAAGCCTTGTTGAAAATACTCAGACTGACATTTAAAGTCGGTCAGCTGTTCAAAACACGGTCTAAGGCATTTCTGTATCCCTCTGAATTGATTATTTGTTCCAAAATACTGGTTCTATTATTCTGTATGCATTTACTGCGTACCACACACCAATATATCGTGCGTAAAATCGCGTTTCTCTAAGCTTCAGTATCTTTTATTTTACAACAGAACACATCCATGAAAATGGAACCATGCTTCGTCAGAGAAGAATATTAAGCATGGGTGAATTATTCTTATCACTGACATTCCTTCGCAAAATCCAATTACAGAATTTTACCCGACTGTGATGATCAAGTCAAAAATAAAGTTATGCAACAAACCCCATACATTGGAAGAACTAAAAGCAAACATCAGGCTAGGAATTCACTCCATTTCAGATATTGAACTCTCCAGTGCAAATGAAAATTTTTTGAGAAGATACTAGAAATGCGAGGACAGAGAAGGACGACATTTCCAACATCCCTTATGATAAGGTACATGCTTATTATCATTGTAAGTGTAACTGTAAATATGAAAACTGAGAGGTTTACGCGGATATTCTATTTCGGCGGGAGTCCAAGCTGGAGCGGCCGGCGCACGAGCTGTTGTGCGGTGGCCGCAGTGTGAAAGAAAAGCTCTGTATAATGCTGCATATTTATAATACATAAAAGGAGTATGATGCTCCCTGCTCCCACCCGAGCGTGATGCTGGCGGGAGCTCCCAAGTTCGATTCCCGTGGAACCGGCCGCTCTAGCCATGGGTTTTTTCGTCGTTTCTCGTGTGGTTCGTATCCTACCGCGAATTTCCTGTTCGCATCATTACCTTTTACCTGTTTCAGGATTGAAGTACCAGACCAAGTCATTCGGTGTGTTGCGCTTTGAAAGTTGCTGAGCCCGCCTTCCTGGGAGCGTGTCTCTGCCTAATAAGACCCCCACGGGACCACCGGACTAAGGCCTGGTTATCTGGCGCCAGGATATGCCGCATCTGGAATCGTTAAGGAGCCTTTTCTTGCTAGCGCACTTTGTCGTCCGAGTCTTATCGCTCTTCGGGTTTCCCTCTCGTCCCATCCAGGGGTCCAGCAATCGAGAACAGGTCGCCCAGGTTCGCCTGGGCGGAATGTGATCGCCACAGTAGCTAGCCGCAAATGCGGCTTTACCTGTGCGATAAAGAAGGTAATAAGGATATACGCAAGCTTTTGATATTTGTCTTGGGCAGAGTTTAGCTTTCTGTGCTACCATTGGATGGGTCTCGGTGTTCCCACGTGGGCGGACTAGCCACCATGTGGTGACCAAGCCCAATACTGCTTAACTTGGGCGACCGCTTGTGTGGTCGTCAAGCCAAGCAGGCCGGGCATGGCAGCAAAACACGATGGGAAAACTAGGTAATGGTATGGGGGAATACAAGCAGGGCATGTCGCTGCTAGATGGTCACTCATGCAGCTAGTGACCAAGCCCAACGCTGCTTAACTTGGGGAGCTTTTGATGTGAGGGATTGGCCGACCTCAGCCTAAGCCGTCCTTCGGCAACTGGTAACTCTTTCTCCGCCTTGGCGCTTTATGGTCATAGCAGCACAAAGAGTGCACCAGTTGGTTGGTGTGGTAAGTGATTTTCGTGTACATGGTACGGGTTCTCTCCCGCACCACGTCCACGATGTATAGGAGACCGGAATAGCTGCGTAGGATGTGTGACGGGAATCGATGCCCGGTATCATAGATCATCCGAAGCGCCCTGTTCTGGACGGTCTGTAGCCTGCGGATGGTGGACGCTGCCGCCAATTCCCAGACCTCGCAGCCATACAGAATCAGGGGCGGGATAATCGCCTGATATAGGCGTAGTTTGAGGTGTGTGGGCATTGTGGAGCGGAATACAGGGTACAGCTGTCTAAGCGCGGAGTGGCCGAGAACGACCTTTGCCCTGACATGTGGAGCGAAAGTGAGGCCACGGTCGAGCGTGACTCCGAGGTATTTGGCTGAGGTAACCCAGGGGATTCTCCTCCGCCGCAACCTCAGAGGCCGCTCCGGCCGCCACCGACGGACCTTCGCCAGGAGAAGCGCAGAGCTCTTCCCCGGGCTGATGGCCATCCTCCACTTTTCGCTCCACCTGCCAATGGCTCGGAGCTGTCGCTGTAGTGGAAGGAAACAGAATCGGGCATTCTTGTTCTGTGCCATTATGAGGACATCGTCGGCATATTGGCACGTAACAGTCCTGGGTTCCGTGGGGAAGTCCGACATGTAGGCCGCGAAGACAAGCGGGGACAGTACTGCCTTCCGGGACTCCAGCGGCTATGGGACGGACTGAGGAAACCTTCCCCTCCACTCTCACCCTGAATGTGCGATCCCGGAGGAAACTGCTTATCAGGGCAAGATAGGCGGGAAAGATGTCTGACTCCTTGAGTTTGTATAAAAGGCCTTGGTGCCACGTTGTGGCAAAGGCCTTCTCTACGTCCAGCAGCACTGCTATGGCCTTGAAGTTCTCCTGGAAGCCCTTCTCGGCCAATCGCAGTAACTGTAGGGTTGTGGAGTGCCCATGGCGAAAACCAAACTGATGGTCCGGGAAAAGCTGCCTTTCCTCAAAGAGAGGTGTAAGGCGGTCAAGGAGCAATCGCTCAAAGACTTCTGAGACGGTTGGGAGCAAGCTTATGGAGCGGTAACTGCATGGAAAGACCGGATCCTTGCCGGGCTTTAAAATGCATACCACCCGCGCCTCCTTCCAACTAGTTGGAAAGTGACGGAGGTGAAGGCATGCATTGAAAATCCGCGTCAAATGGATGACGGCCTTCTTGGGAAGGTGCTGGAGCATGGGCGCCGTGACGCCGTCATGTCCAGGGGATTTGTTCGAGTTGAGTTTTCGGATCTCGGAAGCCACCTGTTTAGGAGTGACTATGGGAAGATGGACCTCCTCATGGCGCGGTTGTGGTTCCTCGTAGAGGTAATCGACAGTCGCTTCCACGAGTTCAGTAAAGTCTTCGTCCTGGGGGTCCTCCCGCGGTTCGAATTGGAGCTCTAGATGGTCTGCAAACACCGTGGCTTTTTCGCGGGGCTCGAAAGCGAGTCTCCCGCGAGTGCCGTGCAGAGGATGCTGGTACTGGGTCTTATCCTTCCTCAAGGATTTGTTATCCGCCATGGTTTCTTTTCCTGCAGGTTTACGGTCTCCATTGTTCTTTCCCAGGCCACCTTCCTGTGCACACGGAACAGTCGCCTTGCCAGGGTTTTGAAAAGCTGGTATACTGCCCCTATCCTGGGATGGCGGAAACGCTGCCATAGCTTCCGTACAGTTGCCTTGGCTTTTAGCAGCTGCCGGAGTTGGGGATGTCAGACGGGATGCGGTGGGTGTGTGCACGTACCGCAGTCAGGATCTGTTGGAAGAAGTCTGCCGCCGCCGCTTCCGGCGCATCGATGGAATCGATACGTGGCCGCGGGTCGACAGATCGGTTCAGTTCTTGGACGGCTGCATCCCAGTCGACCTCGTTTACCCAGTCTGGGCTGACCAGTGCTGGCATTGAAACGTTGGAATCGACCAGGACTGGGTCGTGGTCGGAGTCCAGTTCGTTTATCGCCGAGAGCTCTAGATGGAATGGAATGCTTTTGGTGATCATGATGTCGAGAATATCCGGCCTACCGTGGGCCGGATGAAACGTAGGCCCTCTCGGTCCGTGCGCGATTAGGCTTGGGTCTCCGCTGATGAGGCGGTAGAGTCCGCGGCCTTTCTGGTTAACCGTGCGGCTGTACCAGAGCCCGTGCTTCGCGTTGAGGTCTCCTGCTATGCAAACCACTGGGTGTAGGTTAAGTAGGGTTAAGGAGTCCGCTATGAGCGGCGGTAGTTTGGCCCCCCTTTTGGATGGGGGTTGTTGGGTAACCTGTGGTGGTGGTTACTGCAAACTAGCTGCCGAGTTGGTTTTGGAAACCGGGGTGCCCTTTTCCTTCCCCCGAAGACAGTGAAGCCGTCGAGATCGGACTCCTCCCCCTCCGACTCAGGCAGAGGGCGAGGGAGGGGAGAGAGGGGATTGCTGGTGTTACACCGGTAGCGATCTTCTGAGGGGCCGTAACCTTCGTCTTAGATCCCTTGGACCTACCTTTGACTGAAGCTCCCAGTATGGGAGAGGAGAAGGAGCTGGGTCCTGGTACTTGCCCGTCATTTGGGTCAAGGGTCGGCGCGGTTGTCCTTCGGCTGTCCGCAGAGGACCGGACCTCCGCGAGGGAGGCGCCTGTTCGAGCCATATCGGCCCTGGGTGCCGGACCAGAGGTCCGGACCCTTGGCTGTGGTCTTGCGAACCCGCTGTCTCTTGGTCCGTCAGTCAGTGCGTCCAAGTCTTGGAAAGATAGATGATAGAGAGTAGTACGAAATGTGGGAAAACCTGTTCTCAAGAATACCGCTGGACCTTAGCGAGAGACCAGAAACAAGCTATCAGGGGATGCTCAGTCCACTGCTTGCCCGGCTCCGCTCGACGATTCGCCCGGCCGGGCCTTTTTCTGGCGGGCTAGAAGGGGAAGCAAGTCCACTGCCCGCCAGTGGGAGAGGTGAAGGCGGCTCGCACTCTCGCGGCCGAGCGGCAAGCTAGAAGAGGGTGCTGTGCCGACTGCTTGCCGCTATGGTGATGGCTGCCAGTGGAAAGGCGACTTCCAGGAGATGCCGCTAGCTGCCGCTGAGGTGTCCCACGAAGCGACGGTTGAAGGCGCTGGCCTTGCCCACGATGGTGCTGCGCTGCCCAAGAAGACCGAAGCAGGAGTCCCTGAAGACGATGTTTACCCCTCGGCTCCAGGATGCGGAATGCGGCAACCGATAACTCTTTCTCCGCCTTGGCGCTTTACGGTCATAGCAGCCCAAAGAGTGCACCAGTTGGTTGGCGTGGTAAGTGATTTTCGTGTACATGGTATGGATTCTCTCCCACACCACGTCCACGATGTATAGGAGACCGGAATAGCTGTGTAGGATGTGTGACGGGAATCTATGCCCGGTATCATAGATCATCCGAAGCGCCCTGTTCTGGACGGTCTGTAGCCTGCGGATGGTGGACGCTGCCGCCGATCCCCAGACCTCGCAGCCATACAGAATATGGGGCGGGATAATCGCCTGATATAGGCGTAGTTTGAGATGTGTGGACATTGTGGAGCGGAATACAGGGTATAGCTGTCTGAGCGCGGAGTGGCCGAGAACGACCTTTGCCCTGACATGTGGAGCGAAAGTGAGCCCGCGGTCGAGAGTGACTCCGAGGTTTTGGCAGAGGTAATCCAATGGATTCTCCTCCATGTTAGAAGTAAAAAGAGCCACTGTGGTCTACTTGCGGTGCTATGCTCCATTTCTGGAGGCCCCTAAGTCTGTGTACTCCTACTATTCCTTGCTTCTCAAAAGCTTGGAGCTTAAGCTTTTTAAAATCTCTTACGATAGATAAAAATTAAAGTTTTGGAAATTAAACTTTTATATCTTTTCAAATCGTACACATTTTAACTTTTTCTTTTAATTTTGACAGCACACCTGACTTTCGCTTGTTTAACAGCCGATTTATCATTTCTCTCCATCTTTGTACTACGTACAATTCTTTAGTTTATTAACATCCACAACTTTCCCTGAATCTAATCTTTGGTATGCCTGCCTGCCAACAGAACGACCTACAAGTTTTCTCCTATTTTTCGATTTTGAATGAATAATTAATACGAATTAATATAAACCGTATAATCTGTTACAATGCGTGTGCATGTGTGCGTGCGCCAGTCTCTCTCTCCCACCTCTCTCTCTCTCTCTTTTCACGCAAGAATGGCCAAACAGATTGTCATGGAGCATGGTATATAAGAGGGCAGTCCCAGAAGTACCCGATCTGACGTATATATAGCAGTTGTTGTTTCAAACAAATGACTATGGTAGAAAGTACCTACCTTATAAAGCTTAAGTTTGAAGTTTGACAATGCTACATTGTTTAGTAATTATTTGGCAGCTATCAATAGTGAACGCTCTTAGCAAATTTGTAAACATGAATAAAACTGGTCATCGTTATGTGATACAATACTTTCATTTGAAAGGTCTTAATCCAACTAATATTAAAGCTGAGCTAGAGTCTACTCTGGGGGAGTCCGCTCCTTCATTTACAACAGTAAAATATTGGGTGGGAGAGTTTAAACGAGGCCGTACGACTTGCCAAGACGAACATAGCAGTTTTCGACCAAATGAGGTGACCACACTAGAAATTGTGAAGAAAATCCACAAAATGGTATTGAGTGACCGTCGACTGAAAATGCGCGAGCTAGCAAACATCGTAGACACTTCAAAAAGTGCTGTATATTGCATACTGACTGAAAATTTGGACACAGAAAGCTGTGCACAAGATGGGTGCCGCGTTTACTCCCAATGGAACAAAAACAGCATCGTGAGGATGTTTCAGTCGAGTGTTTGGCGATGTTTCGCTGCAATAAAGCCGAGTTTATGCGTCGATTCATAACCATAGATGAAACATGGTTCCATCACTTCACATCTGAGACGAAGGAACAGTCAAAACAGTGCATTGAAAGGGAAGAATCGGCTCCAAAGAAGGCGAAGACAGTTCCAACTGCAGGCAAGGTCATAGCTCAGTTTTTGGGATTCGCGTGGGATAATTTTCATTGATTATCTTCAAGAAGGAAAAGCAGTCAATGGCGAGCATTATGCAAACTTATTGCAGCGTTTGAATGACGTAATAAAGCAAAAACGGCCGCATTTAGCGAAAAAGAAAGTTTTGTTTTATCAAGACAATGCACCAGTTCACACATCCATTATCGTCATGGCCAAAATCAATTAATTAAGGTTCAAATTGCTTCCTGGTGCACCCTATTCGCCAGATTTAGCCCCCTATAATTATTTTATGTTTCCAAAGTTCAAGTAAAATATTTTCCAACAATGAAGAGGTGGAGTCTGCAGGTGATGGCTATTTTGCAGAACTCGACGGTTCTCATTGTAAGCAGGGTATCGAAGGCATTGAACATCGCTGGGAAAAGTGTATCGAGCTGATAGGAGACTATGTAGAAAAATACAGATGATTTTCCTAAATTTCTTTTGCTTTCTTTATTAGGTCGGGTACTTATGGGACAGCCCTCGTAACGTACTTTATATTCAATCTTCCTATTTTTTATCTTAATTATTTTCCAGAGACTTTTAATGGGTCGCAAATAAAACAATGGAAACATGTCCTTTGTTATTTAGTTCTTAAATGTTATACTATAACAAAAGCTCAGAACCATAATATTTCTGACCCGTTATGTTATGTATACAATTTTGATGGGGTGCATATTATAAGATGTTATACCATTTTTTCGTTAGCAACGTAACGTAGGAAATTTACATGTGGTTTTCGTGTACCTACGTAAACCAGTTACACAAGTGACAGTATTACAGTTCCTATCACATTGCAAGCATAAGAGAGAGGCCTAAGTTTATGGACCATTAAACATTTTACTTGGGTTTGAACTATTACTACCCCAGGAAGAGAGCCTTCATTACTGGTTCTCAAAACGGCAAGCGGAGAGTGGGAGAGAGAACTAGAAAGGGCGAGAGATGAATAAATAGGGAGGAATATGTGTAATGTGGAATATAATAATAATAATAATAATAATAATAATGTAAGCTACTCAGAGTCTTAGAAAACAATGGATTAGGAACATCATACTGAATTTATTCACCAATTAAATTGGCTTATTTGCCCTAGGTAAATGTATTTTTGCTACTTCCACCATCAACTCTTTTTATATGGGTAAATAACAGAATACAAAGAATATCATGTTGTTCTGTTTGTGAAAGCATTCTGCTTCGGGCATTTTTATGTACAAAGGAGCTTTGTATTTCCTCGTTATTCTCCTTCGCTGACATACAGATGAGACAAGGCTGTGTACTGTACAGCACAGTGATGGTGAACCTTATAATAGTAGTGTGCCAATTAAACTCAAGTTTATTACTTCCAGTTGTCTTGTGTGCCATTTTTATTCTCCTTAAAACAATCTTACGTATAGCTCTCTTTGACCTCCAACCCTCAAATTGAGGTTTGGCAGTACAACGTGTTCAGTTAATAAAGTACATCACTTGTAAATACATTGGACTGCTTGTTCCGTGATTTTACTTTCCAAATATTGTATAAATCATTTCTTAGGCAGTATGACCTAAAAGTAGAACTTCTAACACGGTGCACACGAGCTAAAACCTTCTGCGTTGTGCGTTGTTTCAAGTCCAATCACATGGCAATTACCCTTTGTATTTCCACAATATAAACCGTCATACTTCAGTTTATTGCAATTCGTTGTAAATTTAATCTATTTGTTACATTGGCAGCTTTCTCTGATCTAAAACGTTACTGTTTCATTCAACCTACATAAAGATTAAATGACGGAATTTATGAATTCAGAAGAAACTGAAATGGAAGTGAAATTACAGAAGCAGCAGAAAGAATAACACTAGAAGTACTTAGCCAAAAAATCTGGAAAGTAAATGATACCACATTTAATCGCTTCATTGCCTGGAGTAAGGTAAAACACGGTAAAAATAATTTCACTGAAAACGAGTGCTAGCGAATCAACAAAACATCATTTCTCTTGTTTCTAGAGCGCGTTCTAAACGTAATATCTGTTAGTTTCAAAAATCAATATAATATTACTGACATTTTACAAACACGAGGGCTGTCTAACAAATGGTATATGCCACACATGTTAAAATTGGTTTTATTTTTACCCTTTTTATAATAATGTGCTATTAAATGCATTGTGGAATGAGAATAACATGTATTTTCCATTAAAGTAATGCAAAATGTAATAATTCTTTAGACTTAATAGTGACACCCTTGTTTATAACAGCATAAACAAAGGGCAATACTCCCGTATTTATCAATGACTTGGAATCACTATACTCATAGTGAGGACACAAATATCATACATTCCAACACATTTTCCATTGCAAATTATGAAGGCAGGTAACACAAGCAACATATTTATTGAACAAATCACAATTTTGTAAAACTGTTCATTATAAACAATTAATACACGGAGCACACCCGAGGCCTTTCCGCTGCCAACATTCGGCCGCCCTGCCGCAAAGCGTAGCCAAGGGATTGAGATCACTAAGCCGCAAAGCGTAGCCGAGAAATGTTTTTAATAAAAAAGGGTGTGGATCAGTTTCGGTCATCGGCCCCAACTACGGAGCGACAAGGCGTAGTCGCAGGTTCTGTGAAGTGAAACCCCAATGATCGACGTTAGCATTTGGAAATGTTGGCGACATTGATTTAGCGACGTTTTATCAATTGTTTTAGCGGCTTTCAGTTTAAAATGGCGGTGATTTCTACTATATAAGTGTCGTCACTTAAAACATTGTGTGGGTGATCCACATCATTTCATCCAAACATCTAGTGATTCACTCCTTTCTTTAGCATTCTGGATTGTTATACATCCACTTTTTACTGGATTTAATAAGTGTTTTTGTTGTAAAACTTAATTGAAAAATACGGGAGTAGTACATGGATGATGGATAGATGGATGGACGGACGGACGGACGGAGGGAGAGAGGGTGGGTGGGAGGGGGGAGGGAGGCCTGGCGGGCAGGCAGGTAGGTACTTTATTTGTACATATTTTTATACACAATTCTTTTTACAATATTCCACTTATAAAGTAACTTAACCTATGTACAAATTTCCTTGTCAGTTATGCTGCTCTCCTGGCTCATCTGAGCATCCCTTGTTACTCTTAATCCCTATTGCCCATCCTCTCCTTCCTCCGTTTGCCTTTCTACCTGTCTATCTCTCTTATTTTTCTAATCCATTTCTCTTTTATTTTCTTTAAGAACTCCCCCGTATTCTTATTTTGCTTTTCTTCTTTTCTTGTTAACATTTTAATTACTACTATTTTTCTATCCATTTTTTCCCATTTTTCCTTCCATACTTCTTATCTCCATTCTGCTAATTCTTTGCATTCTGTCATATAATGGTCTGTGTTTTCACTACCGCCACATAATTCACAAATTCCATTTTTTTTTTTTTTTTTTTTGCCTCTTAGCCCTCTCAGATACATTGATCCTGTTCTCATCCGTGCAAACGCTTCTTTTTCTGCTGTATTACAATAATCCACATACCCTTCTCTTCCCCATTTCCTTTTTACTAATCTATAGAATCTTAGTGACTTTTCATTCTCTAAGCTTCCCCAAATCTCTTGTCTTTCTATGTCCTCCACTCTATTTCTTTCTGTTATCCAGAAGCCATTGCTATTTCTTTCTCCTGCTCTCCAAAAATCTCCCATTCCTATTTTTTCTTCCCCTGTCCACCAGCTATTTTTCTTTTTCATAGTGTTTAGTTGTTCCATGCATATCTTTAAAATTTCCTCTTCATCTTTTCTCAGGCATCTAAACCAAAATTTTAATATCCCTTCCAGTACCACTCCCTTTCTTCTTGTTCTTCCTAATTCCCCTGGTGCTGATCTTAGTAACCCCAATAGCTCTTTACAGAACGTTCTGTAGCTCTGGTCTATTTTTCTGATTAATTCAGATCCCCCCCCCCAAATTTCTACTGCATATAGCATTCTTGCTTCTACCAATGCTTCATACATTCTTTCTATCCATTTAGTTGGCATTTCTAATTTATGTTTGCACATCCTTACTCCTGTCATTGCTGCCTTTCCTTTAGCCATAACCTTCCTGTTATGCGCCCCCCATTCACCATTACTTCTCATCCTCACCCCCAAATAATCCATCTCCTTGACAACTTCTAACTTTAAACCCCCCATCTGTCATTTCTCTTCTCTTCTTAGTTTATTTCCTCTTTTAAATACCATAACTTTTGATTTATTTATATTTACGAGTAGTACCTAAAGTAATATGGCCGGGAACTCTAAACAATATATAGTAATACTATGGACATTGCTGCGGGATGTTATCTGTAATCCGAATTGTTGGGAAAATAAACTGTTCCTTCTTGGTAATTCATATGTTATAATTCGTCTCGAAATGATGATTTGTGTTAAATATGCATGTTGATATTGTCATGAACACAGGCAACACAAAGTTTTGTTATTTTCTTCTCCTTTTATTTGCGAATCACTCCAAATTAGCAATGTTCTTGAAAAACTGGGCCACTTCTTCCTTAGATTTTGTTTATCGCCTTTCGCCCCCTAAAACATACTTAATATGTATGAACAGCCCATTCGAAGCCCAATAAACAGTTTCACGAAGTGAGAAGCATGTATTGCTTCACTCTCTGCACCACTGCACAAGAGTTCGAGACATGAACTCTACAAAATCACCATGCACAAATTCAAGTAAAACGCTGTAGCAAAAGTGAATAAACAAATAAGTAATAACAATCATGCCCTGGAATTCTTAAGCAGTTGGCTTCAAGTTATCCACGGGTAGCCGAGGTTATTAAGGTACGGACCCGTTAACGGGAGGTCTGCGGCTCAAATCCCACCAGGACCGTCCTTCCCGACTGAGTGTTTTTTCCAGGTTTTTCTCACTCCTCATAACTAACAAATGCCGGGAGTTACCCTAAACGTAGACCTGGAACGTTTCCCGCATTTATCATTTCATGTATCACCAATGTTATAATGTGTGGTACCGTACCTATGTAGTAAGAGTGGGCGTTAAACACTATTAAAATATCCAGTTTTCTATACTCATAGCATTATGTCAATACAAAGAATGTAAACAACAGCGGTCATGAGTCGCTGACGGGCAGGTAAACATACTCTGGTGAGTGCCGTCTGCCGAGTGCCGGATGTGTTGTAGTTTGTAATCTGTGACGTCACTGTGTAAAGTTCACTAACAGTTCTACTTCATTTCCTTTCGTCCTGGCTTTAATGCTTAGAAATTCCTATGCCTGATGATGATGATGATGATGATGATAATAATAATAATAATGTACTCATATTGCGTGGTGCTGTAAACGTCTATGACTTACACATGTGCCCAAGTTCGTAATCTTTGGTATAGGACTTAAGAATACAGTAGTGGAAATCAACATAAAAGGCACTGCGTTTCCTACTGAAAGGTAATAGGTACAATTTCTTAGCCATATCTAGTAGATGTGAGCAGTATAAAAGTCATGACAGAATTAGTTTATATCATAAAACGAGTAACAAAATAGACATTTGCATTTCTTGGATGGAAATTAGTATAATGGCAGCCTCTGTCCTATTGGTTATTGCATTTTTAGTACTTTGTGAACCACCTTTATTCTCATATAAATTAAGAAGTATCTTAGGCCCTTTTTGGTTAGGTTTTTATATCTTGCATTGAAAGTTTGGACCACTATTCTGGTATTGCCCTTTTCAGCTCAGATATGGCCCGAAGTTGCCTTCCATTGCGAAAAAGATGCCTTGCAAGTACTCGCCAATTCCATGGAATTCAAAACTGGGCTACATGCTGGCCAGGGCAAGACAGTATCTGTTTCTTGAAACCACATTTTGGCTGTAACAGAAGAGTGCACAGATGCATTATCTTGTTGAAATTTATACTTTCATGCCCTCGGTCCTCATACATTTGAATCAATTCTGTCTCTAGCATCTTAGAGTACATGCTAGTTGAGGCAGTATTTTATATCACAATACTGTGAATGCCAGAGTGATTGTAGTGTAAATTAACATTATTGTATGACAATGATTTGAGATGTTTGTTAATTATAAGCATTGTTAGAAAATAAGTTTACACGGCCTCACTGAAACTGACAATAGGAGCGGGTAACAATGTAACGAGGGGGTGAGTTGTTTATCAATTAGAAGAGGCAAACAAATGACGTCAGAGTAGCGTGCCTTTCTTCCCTAGAGCATATGAGTTCGTAATTTTGATTGGATATAAAAATAGACGCTAAAGTTGGCGCGCTGTATTAACCAATAGCAGCTCTGTTATAATCTTTAGGCATATCGGGGTGAGGGAGTATAAATGCTGAAGCCAGAGACAGGTATCACCCAGTTCAACAGAATCATTCACGGGTTACACGTCGCGCAGTTCAACAGAAGCATTCACGAAGTACACGTTACGCAATTCTACAGAATCTCTCGCGTCGTAAAGTTAGTTACAAAAATGCGAAATACTCGAATTAATAATGTGCGGCAAATAAGTGATTATAGTTACATTCGAAAATATAACAGTTTCAGTCGGGCGTGTATCAAAAGTAAATCTGTGTGACGCCAATAAAAGTGTAAAAACAAATTCTTTTATCAGTGTTATCTTTTAGTAACAACTCCTTTCCGTTTACACACCCTGTGCAAGAGATTTGCTCGACTGAGTAATAATAGCTAGCCGGAGGACAAAGAACCCAAAATTCAAAAATAGTAAGACAATAACAGGCGCTCAGTAAATAAGATAACACGATAGATACCGCGACATAGTTCATTCTAGCGTTCAGCCAAGCAATGCGTGATTTACCTTTAGCTCAGAAGGATTCCCAAATCATAACACCTCTGTCACAAACATTTCTCCTCATTCTTATTGGCTGCTCTGTTCTAAGATCATGCTAATATCGAAATCTATTAGACCCATCTAAACTACACTTCTTCTCATCACTGCAGATCACTTTCGCCCATTCTGAAGTCCATGACATACGTTTTTTGTCAAATCCAATCAAGCCTGCTTATGAGTGAGTGTTAGAGCTGGAGTATGCAGTTGTTTTTTGAATTGAAGATGTTTCTCATTTGACAAAATTTGCCTTACACATATGGCAACTGGCAACTGTAAATCAGCAACAGGTTGGGAAGAATTAACCATTTTGGACCCTTGTTTTGTTCAAAATTAACTGTTTAGATACCTCAGATGATTTGCTACGTTGCACATAGCTTATGTTCTTTCCATATTGTGTATCCAATGTAACAAAACTATCAATCATTGAACTACAAAGGTTTAACTTATTGGCATCGGATGACTAAACAGTCGCGTTTTCTTGTACACGCTGACTTTTCCCTTTTCATTACATGATAACCATTACCCACAGGCATTGTCACAATAATGGTTTATGCAATACACGTCAAGCAGTCAGTAGTGGTGTGTGTTTACTGGCTGCAGTAGAGGTACATATGCAATCCCTAATACCACACAGCTCTGATTGCCTTTATGCAGATTTCCACCCTCTACCACCTGAATCGTTGTTTCCTTGTCATGCTGTACTACTGACATCAACTGAGATACATTTGAATACATTTGTCAGTATACTGAATCTCATACTATTGTAGATATACTGTATGCAATAATATTCCAACAGAATATGTTCATTTTACTACAAATGTATATGCCTTTATACTAATTTCCACTACTGTATGAATAGTAAGGAGATCGATGACGAAAGTGGCTCATGCCAGGCATTTAGGAATCTTGAGGAAATGTTAATATTCGCAAACGGCCCTAAATATTACTTTGGATGAAAATCGTTTCAATTTCATAGCAGATTAGCTCAGCCACCTGACATGCAACCCGAACTGAATACCACATTCGGACAAGCGGAATGTCTATTGCCAGCTGAGGACCCTTGCTCTAGGGGTTATTGTTCTATAATGCACATAAACAACTATTCTATAACGTTATTTGCTAGTGTGTAATTCAACGATGATATTTCTTTAGGATTTACTCGACTCCAAACTGGACAAGCGACGCAAAGGCATCTACGGCCCACCGCTTCTCAAGAGACAGATATTTTTCATCGATGACCTGAACATGCCAGCTCCAGATAATTATGGTGCCCAACCTCCTATTGAACTTATACGGCAATGGATGGATTTCAGAGGTAAGCTTCCGATATTTACAGGTTTCATAGGATCTACTGCATTCACCACCGCACAACGACACTAAGCTACGAATAATTGGCAGACCTATTGGATAATATGCAACAATTGTAACGCCTGTAATTTGGGTGCAGTTGGCGTGCAAGCAACGAACAAATGGATTAAATTCAAGCAGCATCCTTGACCTCTTATCGCTCCGTACTGTTTGGGCAGATGGCAGTCTGAAACAGAAATTGCTGCTTGTATATTTTCTACGAAATTTTTCTTTAGGAACTGGGATTTCTTTACAGCAAGGTAAAGTGTAGATAAATTGCAGATTTATTTGGAGATAAAATGGCAAATATGACGTAAAACTGCAGTTTTATTTTGAATGCCATTCATATTTAGCTTTTCGCAGTTAATTAGTTTTATCACTTACTGTTTTCAGTTGACAAAATATTTTAATACTCAGCAACGTGAGGAAAGTGAGGAGCTCCGATAGGCAGCGAACAAGGCCACGGAGGCTAACATTCTGGCTAGAGAATGCGTGATGCTGGCCACATCACCTCCCGTATCAGTTGGCTGATCGCACACCTGTGCTATGCGTACGTGGGTGTGAGACCGACAGTCAAGTTGGCAGCTCATGGCCCTTTATGGGCTGTAGCGCCATGGGATTATTATTTTTATTAAGTATTTTAATATGCTTTAAATTATTACCTTCTCAACAACGTAGATAGTAGATAGAGGAGGTACTCATTGCATTCCAACCAAAAATCTAATACCGAGATTTAAACGGAAATGCATGTTTCGAGGTCCCCTAAATGCAAAAAGAAATATTTTTAGAAGAATGTCCGTGTGTGAGTGTGTGTGTTTATCTGTATGTGTATGCGATGTGTGTCTGTGAACAGCATAACTCAAAAACGAAAAGTCGGATAAATACCAAACTTGGTATTTAGGTTCAGTACCTTCTAAAGATACGATACAAAGAGCTTTAAGAAAACCCTGCAATCTACCACCACGGACCTCCCTTTAAATAGAAAATTTTTCGAAATTTTTTATTTTGTCAAAGTTGGCTGTAACGATTTTTATTAAAATGTCATATATTAAAGATATTTAGATTAAAGATACTTAGATTAAAAATAAATGCATATCGTGAATTTACTGCGAATAGCTTCTGAAGTTCATTTCATTTGGAAGAAATTATGTATAATCTTGTATAACTAGTAAACGTTAAATATAGACCTAAATGTGCTCTACAAAAAAAATGTAGATTTCTTAAAAACACACAATTTATTTTGTCAATCTATCTTTACGATAATAGAGAAATTTATCAATCTATCTTTACGATAGAGGGTAGAGAAAGTCATGTGAATGTATCACATCAGATCTTTTTTCTGCACGCTTTATGACTTAAATTCCTGTGTACAGTTGTCTAATTTAAATTTTGTATCTTGGAAACTTATACCGTAAATGGGAATTATTTAGCAGAAAATCTGATGTATTACATTCACATGACTTACTCTACCCCTATCGCTTATTAGTGGGTATACAGATTATTTTTAGGAAATTTTATTTTCCTATATGTTAAGTTTATTCCAGATAAACCTATTGGAAATAGCTGCATTGTACATCTCGTAAATAGAAAAGAAATAAATTAAATTGAGTTTTATTTACGGACGCTCTTTAACTGTTATGGGCCTTAGCCTCGCACTCTACTTTGGGCGTGAAAGACCGGAAATTTTGCTCTGAGGCCTCCTTATTAGGCTTAAGGTTCTTTTCCTAACCGTAAATCCACGACACGGGACCACCGGCTTTTCTTCCCTTCCGAAGGAAGCCATGCTAGCAGTTTACGCCCGAAAAAATTCATCGCCCTCAGCCGGGTTTGAACACGCGACATCGAGACCAGGGGCCTTGTTTTACACGCTTCTGGCGTTAATGTGGAGTGTGCTTGGATATCTGGTCACGTTGGCTTGCCGGGAAATGAACTTGCGGATTTGGCCCTAAGGCGGCAACCACAGAACCCAGTGTTACAATACCTCGGGTAACGTCGGAAGACTTTAGGGTTGCTGTGCGGAGAGCGGTGTTGTCGTGCTGGCGCGAGGAGTGGTTGGCTCTCCGCGGAAACAAGCTTAAGGCAGTTAAAGACATTCCGATAAATTGGGTAACTTCTTTTCGCGTATCTCGTCGTGAGGAGGTGATTTTGGCTCGGTTGCGTATTGGCCACTGCAATTTTACGCAAAGTTATCTTTTTAAGGGTGACTCTGCTCCTATTTGTCCGCTTTCGATCCGTCACGTGTTGCTGGAGTGTATTGCTCGAGCACATCTTCGGGACTCTCTGCAACTGCCGGACAGTCTTACAGAGGTTTCAGCGGATGATAAGCAAGCGCTTCATAGGATTTTTAATTTTGTATCGAAAGTAAATTTCCAAATGCGGATTTAGTCATCTAAGTAAGTGTTTTATACTCATCGGTTTAGTTTTATATATCTATATTTATATATGACTTGTGCTATATTTCTATATGGATATTTATCTCTGGCTTTTGCTATCATTTTTATTGATATTTACCTCTGAGTTTTGCTTACAGTTTACGTATTTTAATTTTTTTTATTCAGCTTTATCTCTGGACTCGCCATGAAATTTTCTACTGAGATTTATCTCTAGCCTTTGCCATGATCTGTTACAGAAGGGCGCTAATGACCTAGAAGCTGAGCGCCCTTAAACAAAACCGAACCAAACCCAAGGGGCCTACAACGGTAAATACGGGATTGGCGCTCCCGGGGTCCCGGGCCACATTCTCGATTGGGTTCCTCTAAGAGGTGAGAGGGCTTATGCCAAACGCCCAATCAACTGTGGTCCACAAGCGTGTTCGACCAACGTTTAGTTAGATCCATGAATACAGTCTGACGGATACCGCGTGGGACGGAGAAGGGAGTCGCAAGGAGTGACTGGGTAATGCGTAACTACCAGCCCCTGAGTATCATGTAGGACTGTGTTCGTATCCGCTGACAAATGTCAGTCCCGGGGAGGGGCCATTACATGGGCTGTTACACTCCTGAAGGCGATTGGGTCCCTTTGTCTGTTAATTGGGAGGTGAGACACGAAGGTGAGCAAGGTCTAGGCCAGGACTCTCACCTAAGCTGGGGTGACGACAAGGATGTGAGCTTGCCATCGGAGACATTTGTAATGGTGGAGGATATAACCGCTATGGATCCTAAAAATTCCAAAACAAAAACACCAAGTTTAGTAAAAAAAGGTAGCCGAACTTGTGATTATTAATATTGGTTATTAACATTAGCCAATATAATTATTGGTTATTAATAGAACAGAGGAAGGAAGTTTACATCGGTGAACCCTTTTATAGTTCAAAAGGGTATCGATAAGTTTCTAGTCCGGATAAGTCGTGCATTAGATCCTGTAATGGCACGCTCCTGGTTGAAGCGCATTTAGCAAACCAGGCAGCGAAAATACTTAATGCCAACATGTTGGACAGCTATCCGGTTGAAGTTGAGATGCACAGGACATTCAAGTCCTCGCATGGTTTGGTAAACACCCGTGCATTAGATGGTATGGTCAATCAGGAGATTCGAGAAAATCTTGAAGAACAAGGTGTAACATCGGTATATCGTGTCCAGCGGAAGGAAAGAGGTGAATTATTGCCTACTCGTACCCTGCTTTCTACCTTTGATCGGGTAAATCTCCCTCAAAGGATTAAGGCAGGGTATGAAGTCACTGAGGTTAGGCCATATATACCGAATCCGTTGAGATGTTATAGGTGTCATCGCTTTCAGCGCACCAGTGATTTATGTAGCTATGAATCTCCTGCGTTAGCTGTGGAGGCGTCTCTCACGATGGAGCATGCACATCAGCTCCAACGTGCGTTAACTGCAACGGAGAACATCCATCAAGTTCCAGAGAATGCCACCGTTTTACAGAGAAAAGAGCGATTTAAGAGATCCGGGTTAGGGAAAAGATGTCCTTCTCGGAAGCCCGAAAAATCTTGCGCATCCGCCAGCCCTCTGTCCCGAGGTGCGGTACTTATAGCTCAGCTGCAGCTAAACCGGTACCGAGTCGGTAAATTGCAATCCAGATCAGCGATATAAACGAAACCACTACCTGAGAAGCGATACTTGTTGCCAGAACATAGCCAAAGCCTTTAGTATCCACACCAACAACACCAATATCTGCCAAGCCCGCTACTTAAAAGACTACATCGGTAAAATTACCACCATAACCGTCGACCTCAAGTAGGAAGATTTGCAAGACCATAATACATGATGCATCGCCAAAGAAGTTCAGGACTAGCTATGTAAGAACAGACTTCCTAAAAGAAAATAACAAGCCTTTATCCAGAACTTCTAAAGGCAAGAAACGGTCACGAGCATTTCCTCGGAGATCTTAATCGGAGGAATCTTCGGAGAAGGACTCGGATCGGAGATATTCTCGAACCGAAGTTTTCAATTGGAAGGGGTCCTCCCCTGTGGAGGAGATGGAGCAGGAGGTTTCCGCCCCCACTGCCAGAACGACACTTAAAAAGAGGCAGGATCCTTCCTCCGTTAAAGGTACTAGCCCGTCACCGAAAAAGGACAAATTGTTTCGACCACCTCTGTCCTCAAAGTAGTGGACTCTTAGTATTAAGAACTTATCCCATTATGAATGCTATGGCTATCCTACAATAGAACATACGTGGAATTAGAACACATCGACCAGAGCTTGAACTTTTGCTCAACAAGTATGAACCTTTGGTTGTGTTTACAAGCGACTAAACTCCGACCGCAAGACAGCTATCAACTTAGACGATATATACCCTAGAACGATGTGATCTCACACCGGAAGAGGGAATTCCTGCGCACGGGGGCACTATGATGCTCATCGAGATGATACATTTGTGGAATCTGTATCCATACAGTCTGACATCCAGTCAGTGGCTGTAGGTATTAAATTGCCATCCATCCGATTTACATCTGTAACATTTACCTGTCTCCATCCGATGACCTCGCGCTCATGGATTTTGAAGACCTGGTCTCTCAGTTACCAACGCCTCTTCTGTTAGCGACAGACGTTAATGCCCATCACACTCCATGGGGCACATGGGGCTTCTGCGAGAGGTAAATAAATTGCTGATTTTATGGACTATAATAACCTAGCTCTTCTGAACACCGGAGAGCCTACATTTCTCTCAGGCTCCTACAATACTTTTTCACACCTTGATTTTGCAGTTTGTTCACCACAATTAGCAGTTTCCTTGCAACGGAATGCCATCTCTGATTTACACTCTAGTGACCACTTTCCATGTCTATTAGCCTCCTAAACACAAGATATATGTTCCACAGGCCTACCTAGATGGCGCTTAGATCAAACCAACTGGAATCTTTACTCCCAGTTGGCTGTGTTTAATTACAATGAGCACGACTGTGTGGATGTTTTGGTGCAGCATCTCACAGAAAAGATTATTTCTGCTCCTGAGCAAGCTATTCCACGGTCGACTGCCAATCCTCGTCGATTTCCAGTCCCTTGGTGGACGAAAGAGTGCCGAAATGCCATTCGTGCTCTCAGACGTGTTCTTAGGGATTTCCGGCGTCGCCCCACTATGGATAACCTAATTTAATACAAGACAATGCGTGCCAAGTCTAGATATATTATAAAGGATAGCAAAAGGACATCGTGGAGTAAGTTTGTAGCTTCATTTAATCCACATACACCTCCCTCTGTCATTAGGGATAAGTTAAGGCGTGTGGCCGGAAAATCGACCCACATGCCAATCACCGGTCTTAAAACAGCTGCATGAGCTGTTGTTAATGCATTTGACGTGAGAACACATTTGGCTGCGCCTTCGCTCAAGTGTCTATCTCGGATAACTATTCGGCCGAGGTCCTTCCTGTTATTACTCAGGTTGAAACTCAATGTTTCCTTTTTCGTTCAGGAACTCTTGAAGATTATAATCGCCTCTTTACCATGGTGTAGTTAAAACACGCTCTTTTATGTTCAAGACTATCGTCACCAGGACCTAGCCGCATCCACGTACAAATGCTGCAAAAGCTCTCTCCTGAAGATAAGTCTTTCCTAGTCGAGATGTATATTCGTGTTTGGGTTGATGCCACTTTTCCAGAAAAGTGGCGATAGGCCACTGTCTTACCCATTTATATAACTGGAAAGGACCGTCATCGCCCAGCCAGCTACCGGCCTATTTCCCTCACCAGTTGCGTTCGCAAGGTGATGGAACGAATGGACAATGGACGGTTGGTATGGTGGTTGGAAACTCACAACCTGCTGACCAATACCAGTGCGGTTTTTGGAGGCGCCTTTCAGCAATGATCACTTTGTATCACTGTCGACACAGATCATCAGCGGATTCATGAAAAATTGTCAAACCGTTGCGACTTTTTTGACCTCGAGAAGACTGATGATACCTGTTGGCGAGCAGGGATATTACGTTCCCTACACGCGCATTTGAATATACGTGGACGCTTACCACTGTTCATTCAGGAGTTTACTAAGGACCGCGTTTTCCGAGTAAAAGTTGGCTCGGTTTTTTTCGAACCTTTTTGTTCAGGAAAACGAAGTACCTCGGGGATCGGTACTAAGTGTTACACTGTGTTACTAAGCGTTACACTGTTTGCTATAGTAACTAATTCTATCTCTAATTGTGTTCCTCCAGTGGTATCCTCATGATTATTCGTAGACGACTTTGCCTTTCATTGTACTTCTCTGTGTACGCCGTTGCGTGAATTTCTGGTGCCGTAGGAGACGGTTACGACCTTCGCTCCGATTCGGTCCAGATTTACTACCATTCACAGATTCTAGAGACTCTTTGGATTGACGTTTGATAGGAAACTTAGCTGGTCATCGCATATAGCACAGTTGAAAGCGCGATGTTACCGTTCTGTGAATATCTTGTGGATATTAAATGGCGAATCTTGGGGAGCGGATCGAACTATTTTGCTGCGAATGTATCGCGCACTAGTCCGATAAAAATAGACTATGGGTGTATCATTTATTCCTCAGCACGATCATCTGTGCTCAGGAGATTAAACGCAGTCCATAACCGGGGCATTCGAGTGGCTATTGGTGCTTTTCCCACTTATGAGTCTTTACGCCGATTCTGCAGAACCTCCTCTGCGTTATCGGCGTGAAATCCTCTTCAGAAATTCTGGCTGTGCGCTTAAATGTATGCTTCAACATCCAACATTCGCTCCATTTTTTCACAGTCTCGCTGGACGAACGTTATAGTAATTACTCCATTTATCCAAGGCCTTCAGGTGTTTGTTTCCGGGAGCTTCTAAGAAAGCACGACATTGAAATGACTAGCATGTTTGCAAAGGGGGAGAGGGTGTTCCCCCTTGGTTATGTGCGACACCTCACGTAGATCTTGGGATGACGGTATACCGGAAGTCTACGATGCCTACGTTTAGTATCCGCACCTGTTTTTTTAGAATTTCTGTCCGGTTACAATGACGAGTTTTGATCTACATCGATTTGATCAAAGAGCACAAACGGTGCCCGATGTGCCTATGTTTATGAAAGCGAATCCTATACATTCGGTTTCATGGTAGTACATCTATTTATAATGCAGAGCTGTATGCCATATGCCTAGTAATTTTGCATGTACGCCGTCGAAAATTGGGAGACTGTCTGATTTTTAGTGATTCCCTAAGTGCACTTCAGAGCCTTTGTGAGCTGTACAACTACCTTCCATTGCTCAGCGAATCCAGAATGCCCTCCTTGTTTTACACGCTTCTGGCGTTAATGTGGAGTGTGCTTGGATATCTGGTCACGTTGGCTTGCCGGGAATGACTTGCGGATTTGGCAGCTAAGGTGGCAACCACAGAGCCCAGTATTACAATACCTCGGGTAACGTCTGAAGACTTTAGGTTTGTTAAGCGGAGAGCGGTGCTGCCGTGCTGGCGCGAGGAGTGGTTAGCTCTCCGCGGAAACAAGCTTAAGGTAATTAAGGACATTCCGATAAACTAGGTGACTTCCTCTCGCGTATCTCGTCGTGAGGGGGTGATTTTGGCTCGGTTGCATATTGGTCACTGCAATTTGGGTGCCGCGTCTACTCCTAATGGAACAAAAGCAGTGTCGTGAGGATGTTTCAGTAGAGTGTTTGGCGATGTTTCCTGCAATAAAGCCGAGTTTTTGAGTAGATTCATAATCATAGATGAAACATGCGTCCATTGCTTTACACCTGAGACGAAAGAACAGTCACAACTGTGGATTGAAAGGGAAGAATCGGCGACAAAGAAAGCGAAGACAATCCCATCTGCAGACAAGGTTATGCCGTCAGTTTTTTGGGATGCGCGTGGGATAATTTTCATTGATTAACTTTAGAAAGGAAAAACAATCAATGCCGAGTATTATGCAAACTTATTGCAGGATTTGAATGATGAAATCAAGAAAAAACGGCCACATTTAAGCGAAAAAAAAGTTATGTTTCATCAAGAAAATACACCACTTCACACATCCATTATCGCCATGGCCAAAATCTATGAGTTAAGTTTTGAATTGCTTCCTCATGCACCCTATTAGCCAGACTTAGCCCCCTCTGATTATTTTCTGTTTCCAAAGTTCCAGAAATGGCTTGCTGATAAAAGATTTGCCAACAATGAAGAGGTGAAGTTTGCAGTTGTTGGCTCTTTGGCAGAACTCGACGGTTCTCACTATAAACAGGGTAACGAAGCTGCTGAACATCGCTGGGGAACGTGTCGAGCTGAAAGGGGACTATGCAGAGAAATAAAGACGTTTTCCCCCAAAATGTTTGTGTTTTCTTTGTTAAGTCGGGTACTTCTGGGATAGGCTTCGTACATGTCATTTCCAAAAGGTTTAAATTGATAGTTTGATGGGTAAAGAATATTTCATCTGCCAGTTATGCCATTTTATTTGAATGTTGTTATCAAAGGATTACGTATTCCTCAATAGCAAATTTTAAAGCCTTTGTTATTATTTAAACAACACAGGACAAAACGAAAGGTTTACAATTTCATCTTCTAGTTTATCTAAAGCGTAATCGCTTGGAAAATTCTTTATTCCCTAATATATACTTATAGGTTATACAAGGTTTCTAGAGTCGGGAAAGTTAAGGATAACAGACATAAAATTCCAACTATATTTCATTCCTACTAACATGGATATCAGTTCTTAAGATTGAAGTTTAAACCTTTTATAGATCGCTTTATAATAATTTAGAGTACGGTTACAAGTAAATGAATGTAATTAAATCACCACTGGAGGTTTAACAGCTACCCATACCACGTTGGGTATGTTAGCTACCACGTGAGTAGTATAAAGTTTAAAAATGACAATTATAAAATCTTAAATTTACTTTCGGATGTGGATATCAAATTACTGAACAGTTAATTATTGGATGAGAATCCTTCATGGAGACTAATCTCTAACTAGGGCGATCTGCTACTGTGAACAGCTGAGAAGGGAAGGAAATTTGACGTAGGCTCAAAAATAAAGAAAGGTTTGAAAACCATAGGGGTGGACTACGTTTGGTTGTCGGGTCAGGGAAATAGACGGAGTGTATGGCGAAAGATTAAGAACCGCCTCTGTGATATTGACAAGTAACAAACAATTGCGCAAAGGTTTCGTTGGAAGTACATTCTGGGCTAAAATGTGAGTGGGTTGTGCAGCAATACATCAAAACAGCACCAAATTCATTAGACAGGGACTGGTGTGGCTTAGACGGGGGCCATTGCGGATGATAAAAATTACTGATGAAAAGACTGGAGAATCTGCCCCATTTGCGAGAAGGAAGAGTCGTGGGTGCATTTCTTGGCAGAGTGTAGGGGTACGGAGGAATGGAGGGGAAAATGTTTGCCGCAATACTTTACCACCTCGAATGGAAAGTTAAGAGCGTGCTGAATGTACTGCCAGGCAGGGAAGACGTGGAGGGGATAGGTAAATTTCTACTTAAGGCGAGATAGCTGAGATAAAACGGAAGAGGAGAGTAAGAAGAGCTAATCGTTGGCATTAATTCTTTATATTTTTTGTCATCTTACTTTCTCTACCACATACATGGTAGGTAGAGAAGGATTGCACTCCAGTCAAAAATTCTTCGCCGATAGTTTAGCGGAAATACATGTTTTTAGGGCTTTTCAATCCAAATAAACCATTTTAGAACAATTTTCTTGTGCATGTCTGTGTGTGTCTGTGTGCCTGTGGACAGCAGGTCGAATAAATACCAAACTTAGTATTTAGGTTCAGTATCTTCCAAAGAGGCGACACGAAGATTTTGAAAAATCCCCTCACCCCAAGCTAACCTTTACATGGAAGTCTTCTCGAAAATTTTTATATTCTAAAAACTGGCTGTAGTTGAATTTTCTGGGAATATCCTGTGAAGTCCCCTTCATTTGCAAGAAATGTTATATAATCCTGTATAACTAGTAATACCTTAAGCGATAGAGGAAAGCGTTCTATACTAAAAATGTTGATCTCTTTAAAACACATAGGTGATTTCAAATAACTTTTTTGTGGCATACGCCAATTCTGAGACTATCCGATATTAAAGATTCGAATTGTTCATTTCTTGGCCATTCTCTCAAATCCTGTCAATATTCACTTGTTTCTCGCGATTGCATAAAAACGGTATGGAATTTTAAGGCCAGCATAACGCATCCAATTCTTAAATATTTGAACTATCGCTATTCCGATTGTATCTATAACGAAATGTGTAGTGTAGCTATCTCTGCAAAGCTTTGTTTGGATTAAAATGTATTAGACAGAAAAATAAGCTTTAGTAAGAATACATTGTACACCGATTAATAAAGATAGGGGATAGAGAAAGTTAGGTGTCTATATCACATCAGATTTGTTTTACCATGCTCCGAGCTATTACTCAGTATTAAAATTGAAGTTTTAGAATGGATTAATAAATTTTTAGTTAAGGTTCTATTATGTAGGTACAATCGGTTTATATGCTAGATCATTAATCATTTTGTATTGTTAGTCTTGTTTATTATTATTATTATTGTAAGCTAGTCATGGTGATGTAAATTTTGTACGGTTTAATTCTGCCACCGGGAAGTACCCAATTGCAGAATAAATAAATACATACATACATACATATGACGTTGCAAGGAGAAGGGAACAAAGACCGAGCTAGCCTGAAATGAAATAATCAGAAAATCTTTCAGAAGACACTGAACCTCATTTGTTGGTAGAAGAGTTACAACCAGGTTAAAATGAATTTCAAAGGGAAGCATTTAATTGTTACAATTAGCTTAAAGCGCAAAATGAACATCAAAGTAGCCAGTGCAATCCTGTGAACTAAATAAGCAAGAGTGAAGCGAATATCCCGAGGGAATGGAATGAAACCATGGTAAAATAACGCAGTATTTCGCTATAAACAAGGTAACCGTCACCATTGTATGTATCAGTTTGTTGGTTTATTATAAAAAGAGAAACATTTGTCAAACAAAAAGCCGAAAATATACATTAATAGATGTTGTAAACAGAGAAAATATCATAAACCACTCAAACGATTTTAATAACTCTTTCACTATTAAAAAATCCAATTCTTTCTCACGAACATGGTCTGTAAAACACAATAGGATTTCATTTCATAAATTACTAAAAGAGTGAAAACTATTCAAGCGCTTGTACTTGAATGCAAATATATATTGGAGTTTAAAAGAACATGCTTACATACAGGACATTGATTATTACTTGAGAATGCCATGAGTGGAAAATATTTGCTTTTATTCCACAGGAAACGCATGTAAAATAAAACAAATGCAGCCGATATTTCATTCCAAGCAATATATGTAGATGGTCACGATTTAAGAACTAAGAAAACAGAAGACACAGTAAAATAAAAAAATCGGATCTACTTATAACGAATCGATACGCATGCGATACCAATGCCCACATATTTTAATAACCCTCAAATAATAACGTTTTGCTCCATTTCTTTTGTATGTTATATTCAAGATCGTTGTCAGCGTGTGTTAAATATAGAGAGTGAGAAAATTGTGTCCAGCTTACATTAGAACCGATACATATTAGAAACTGTCAATCGATATTTTATAATTATAAATGAGATTATTTTTCTCGAAAGCCGCAGACAATACTCTTCTCCAAAACGGTTAATGTTTGCCCTAGGAGTGGGAGATCTTCATATTCACCGGCTTCACCCGTATTTCCTTGTAATCATTAAAGATGTATGTATTATGTGAAAATTGTGTAGCTTTTATATTAATTATGGGGCCAAAGAGAAGGTACAAGGGTTTAAAAACGTCACTTGCTGTGATAGTCTAAAGAGTTACTCGACAACTCCGAACGATGGCATGGATCTTTCATCCGTTGTTAGGAATAGCCTGGTCGGTACGAAATTATAATTATAAGAATTAAGGCCGGGAATTAGGCGTAAAAATCTTTTAGATTATTGCACAATAATTTAAAAAAATAATGGGAGAGGTAAATTAAATTAATTAAATCGCCATTAAAGTTTAAGAAGTTGCCCGTGCAACGTCGAGTGCCAGCTAGTGTCTTATCTCGTATGTAAGAGCCACGCAAATTCTGGCAACTATGATGTTTATATAAACTTTACTCATGATAAATATTCCTCTATGAATGATTTCATATTAAGCAATACCGAGAGTTACATTTAGGTTACAGGAATAAGCGATGCGTTCCTTGTTTTGTCGAGATTTCGTGCGGAAAAAACTTAAACGGTGTTTACAAAAACCTGGGTGGCGCCCATGATCTGAGCATGCCAGTCAGAGACGTTTGTAATGGTGGAGCATTTAATCGCATGGACAATAAAATCCCAAAAAGCAGTGAACGTTAATAGAAAAGAAGTAGTTGAGTGTAGAGATCCTCGCTACTTAGTTATTAATTAACAGAAAAATGATCGATTATCTCTTTTACAGGATCTCCATAAAACTCCTGTTCCTGTTAAGCAGTATATTAGGAATCACAATGCTAGGCTCCTGGTTGAAGCAAATTCAGCATCCCAGGCAGAGATTATCTTGAAAGCAAACAATGTTAGCCAGCTATCCGATACGTGTCGAGTAGCACAAGACCTTGAAGTCTACGCGCGGACTTGTAAACGCCCTTGCATTGGACGATATGTCCAATGAGGACATTCAAGAGAATCTGGAAGAACTAGGTGTGACATCCGTATATCCGGGTTCAGCGGAAAGAAACAGGTGAATTAGTGCCCACTCGTACCCTGTTCATTACCTTTGGTCGGATAGATCTCCCTCAAATGATTAAAGCGGGGTATGAAGTCATTGAAGTTAGGCCATATATACCGAATCCGCTGCGATCCCTATAAGTGTCCTGCCTTGGATGCAGCGAAATTTGTAACGGCAAATCACGTGCCTTAACTGTGGAGATATCTCTCACGAGGGAGCATGTACATCAGCTCCAACGTATATTTGCTGCAGCAGTAAACACTAATTAGTTTCCCGAGAATGCCCCCGTTTTGCAGAGGAAAAAGCGATTCAGGAGATCCGCTTTAGGGAGGTTCTTCTTGGAATACCGGAAACTTCTGCGTGTCCGCCAACCCTCCGCCCTGAAGTCCGGTATCTATAGCTGAGTTCCAGCTAAACCGGCACCGAGTCAGAGAGTCTCAATTAGGACCAGCGATATTAATTGGACGATCAATTCTGAAAAGATTCTGGTAGCTAGAACGCAGCCAAAGCCTTCAAAATCAACACCCGCGACAGTATCAACATCTGCCAGGTCGTTTATTGGAAAGATCACACCAGTCAAATCACCACCATAACCACCGACAGCAAATAATAGGGCTTTTCTTTTATGGACGCTCTTTAACTACTATGGTCCTTAGCGTCCCATTCTACATTGATCGTGAAAGACCAACAATTTTGCTCAGCGGCTTGAGGTTCTTTTACGTGCCGTAAATCTGCGACACCGGACCACCGGTTTTACTTCCCGTCCGAAGCAAGCCATGCTAAGGAGTTTTACGTCCGTAAAAACCCATCGTCCTCCGCAGGGTTTGAACCCATCATCTCAGGAACTAGAGGCTAGCATGGTAACCACTACACCACGGAAGACAACACTAACATTCCCGTAGAATATAATTCACCAACGATAAATTCAGCACAAGCTATGACAGAAGCAACTTCCTGAAGGAAAGTGATAAATTTTCACCCAGAACATCTAAGGGGAAGCAAAGTCCACGAACATCTCCACGGAGATCCCCCTCTGAGGAATCCTTCAAGAAGGACTCAGATCGGCGATCAACATCTTCGCTGATATGCACTTACAAGATTTTCTATTGGAAAGGGTCCTGAAGGAGATGGAGCAGGAGGACTCTGCCCGCACTGTCAGAACGACATGAAAAAGAGGCTGGATCAGACCTCTGTTATAGGGCAGGCCCTGCACCAACGAAAAAGGGTAAATTGATTCGAGCACCGCTCTTCTCTCGTCCAGAGCTTGAACGTTTACTCAACAAGAATAATCCTTTTGGTCGAATGTTCACAATAGAGTAAGCTGCGTTCGCAAGGTAGCTTTCAAATCCGGCGGTATACCCCAGTATGGTGTGATCTTACACCTAAATACGGTGTTACTGTGCACGGAGGCACCATGATGCTCACCAGAGATGGTATATTCGTGTAATCTATATCCATAGAGTCGGACATCCAGTTAGTGGTTGTAAGGATTAAATTGCCATCAATTCCATGTACCATTTGTAACATTTATCTGCCTCCGTCTGATGACCTCTCGCTCACTGATTTAGAAAATCTATTTTCCCAGTTACCAACACCTTTTCTGTTGGTGGGAGACGTCAATGCCCATCCCCCTCTTTGGTGCTCACCTCGGGCTTGTGTGAGAGGTAAATTAATAGCCGACATTTTTTACAATTATAGCTTAGCTCTTCTGAACACCGGAGAACCCATATGTCTTTCAGACTCCTTTAATACTTTTTCACACCTTGATATAGCAGTTTGTTCACTACAGTTAGCCGTTTCCTGAGTTGGAGATGTTGCTTTATTAATAGCAATTGCATGAATGTTAAATTTTGGGAGATGAAATTATATTTTTTATTTAGACAATAGAATGTCATCTCTGATGATGACTGCTTTCGCTTAAGTTCTTTCTTAGATAACTATCCGCGCTACTTCCTTCCTGTTAAACTCAGGTGGAATCTCAAGGTTTTTGCTTTCGTTCTGGAAACCTTGAAGATTACAATAGCCTATTTACCATGGGAGTTAGAACATGATCTTTCATCTTAGCGATCATAGCACTAGAACCAGATGGTATCCAATTACGAATGTTGCAACAGCCTTCTCCTGACGGTAAGGTTTCCTGCTCAAGGTCTATAATCGTGTTTGGTTTACCGCCACTTTTCCAGAAAAGTGGCAAGAGACCATCGTCATACCCATTTTGAGAGCTCGAATGGATTGTTATCTGCCATCCAGCTACTGTCCTATTTTCCTCACCAGTTGCGTTTGCGAATTAATAGAACACATGCATAGTAGAGGGCTGGTATGGTGGCTGGAAATACAACTTACTGATCACAGCCAGTGTGGTTTTCAAAGACACCTTTTAAAAATGAACGGATTAGTATCATAATCGACGAAGATCCTAAAGGGCTACATGAAGAATTGCCAACCGTTGCGATATTTTTTTTACCTTGAGGAAGCTTGTGATACGTGTTGCCGAGTAGGGATACTACATTTCCTACACACCTGCAACATGCGTGGACGCTTACCTCACTTCATTCAGGAGTTTATGAAGGACAGCGTCTCCGAGTAGGATTCGGCTCGGTTTTTTCGAACCTTTTTATTCAGGAGGAGGTAGTGCCTCAGGGATAGGTACTAAGCGTTACACTGTTTACTATACCAATTAATTTGATCTCGATGTGATTCTCCAGGGCATCGTCATATTTATTCGTACACGACTTTCCGTCTGTTACTACATCTCAGCGTACACCGTTTTTGGAACGCCGTATGCGGCAATGTTTAGACAGTCTTCAAGAATGGAGTTCTAAAACGACGTTTGTTTCTCCAGTTAGAAGTCAATCTGCGTTAACTTCTGGCGCCTAGGAGACAATTATTACCATCGCTCGGATTTCCTGCTATTCGCATATTCAACGAGATTCCTGGAGTTAACTTTCGATTTAACCTTCGATAGAAAACTTAACTGGTCATCGCATATAGCAGAGTTGAAAGGGCGATATGACCGTTGTCTGAATATCTTGCGGAATTTAAATGGCAAATTTTGGGAACGGATCCGACGTTTTGTTGCGACCATATCGCGCACTAATCCCATCCAAGATAGACTATGTATGTGTCATTTACTCTTAATTAGGACCATCTGTGCTGAGAGGATTAGACACAGTCTATAATCCGAATATTCGAGTGGCTATCGATGCTTTTCCAACCAGCACAGCTGTGAGTCTTTACGCCGAATCGGCAGAACCTCCTCTGCGATATCGGCGTGATGTCCTCTTAGAAAATTATGGCTGTGCGCTTAAATGTATGCCTACACATGCAGTGTTCGCGTATTTTTTCAACGCTGCACTCGACGAACATTATAGCAGCAGCTCCATTAACCCAGCACCTGCAGGTGCTCATTTCCGGAAGCAGCTTATAAAGCATTTTATTGATGTGCTTAGCATGTTCCCTAAGCGGGAGAGGTGTACCCTCTTGCTTTCGTGGAACATTCACATAGATCCTAAGATGACGGCATACCGAAAGTCTGCGATGACTACGTTTGGTATCCGCAAATTATAACTTTTATCATTTTTGTCAGGCTACAATGACCGAATTTTTATCTATCTACGGATCTAAGTACCCCAACGGTGTTGGAAATTCTTATGTTGGAAATGCTTATCATAGAATCGAACCCCATATATTCGGTTTACATTATAGCCCCTTCATTTATAAAGCAGAACTGTATGCCATTCACCGAGCCAGTTTGCATATTCGCGGTCGAAAATGCGAGACTGTAGCATTTTGAGTTAGTATCTTAGTGCACTTCAGAACCTTCGTGAGCTGTGCAACTACCATCCTATTGTACACCCCATCCACGATGCCTTTCATGCTTTATACGGTTCTGGCGTTAATGTGAAATGTGCTTGGATTCCTGGTCATGTTGGCCAGCTGCGTAATAAAATGGCGGATTTGTCAGCTAAGGCGGCGACCACAGAATCCAGCGTTGAAATATCTAGTGTAACTCCCGAAGACGTTAGCCTTTTTGTGCGGGCAGTGGTACTATCATGCTGGCGCGAGGAGGAGTTGTCTCTCCGAGGAAATAAGCTTACAGCAGTGAAGGTTATTTCGATAAACTGGCTAACCTTCTCTCGTGTATCTCGTCATGAGGAGGTGATTTTGGCTTGGCTGCGCATTGGCGACTGCAATTTTTCACACGCTTAGTTTTTAAGCGGAATCCTGCTCCTCTTTGTCGGTTTTGTAGAGAAAATCTGTCGGTCTGTCATGTGTTGCTAGAGTGTATTCCTCTAACACATCTTCAGGACTCTCTGCAACTGCCAGCCAGTCTTGCAGATGTCTTAGCGAACTATAACTAGGCGGTTGAATGAGTTTTTTAAATTTGTGTCAAGGGTAAATATTCAAATGTAGATTTAGTCATATTGATACCAGGTGTTTCCTACTTCTCGATTTAGTTTTATATATCCATATTCATTTCTGATTTCGGCTGTTTAATATATTGTTGTTTATCTCCGGTTTTATACTAATCTTTATCCCTGGTCTTGGTCTAGATTTATTGTACTACTTTTTATCTCTGGTCTTTGCCATGATCGGTTTCACTAGGACACTAATGATCCAGTGGTAAATGCCCTTAAACATAAACCGTCATCATCATCATCATCATTTAGTACGGCAATCTGTGCTGAGAACATTAGACACAGCCCATAATCGGGGCATTGATGTGGCTGTCGGTGCTTTTCCAACTAACCCAGTTATGACTCTCTCTGTTGAGTCCGCGCAACCTCCTCTGCAATATCGGCGTGATGTCCTGTTAGGAAATTATGACTGTGAGCTTAAGCGTATACCTAGCGATCCAACGTTCGCATTTTTTTCCACAGGGCGCTGGTCGAACGTTGTAGGAACAGCTCAATTAATCCAGGCCTGCAGGTGTTCGTTTTTGGAGCTTCTTAGAAGGTACGATATTGAAATGCCTACCATGTTTCCTAAGCAGGAGAATGTTACACCATTGGTTATGTGCATAGATCGTGGGATGATCGAATACCCGAGGTCTACGATTACTACGTTTAGTATTCGCATTGATTTCTTAGAATCTTTGTCAGGTTACAGTGACCGTATTTTGTTCTATACCGGTGGTTCTAAGCGCATCATCAGTATTAGATGTTCTTAAGTTTATGGAACCGAATCCCATACATGCGGTTTTCATGGCAGTACTTCCATTTATAGTACAGAGCTGTATGCCATATGCCGAGCCATTTTGTATGTGCGTCGTCGAAAATTCGGTGACTGTGTCATTTTGAGTGAATCCCTCAGTGCACTTCAGAGGCTTCGTGAGCTGTACAATCATCAACCCGTTGTACAGCACATCCAGGATGCTCTCCGTGTTTTACACGTTTCTGGCATTAATCTGGAGTGTATTTGGATACCAGGTTACATTGGCTTGCCTGGGAATGAAAGGAGATTATACCTGCAGCTAAGGTGGCGACCACGGAACCCAGTATTCCAATATCTCGTGTAACGTCGGAAGACTTTATGCTTCTTGCAGGCGCGAAGAGTGGTCAGGTCTCCTCGGAAATAAGCTTAGAGTAGTGAAGCCCATGCTGACAAACTTGATAACTTCCTCTGGTGTGTTAGGCACTGCAATTTTCTCACCGTTACCTTTTCAAGGGCGCTTCTGCTCTTCTTTGTCCACTGGTTGGCGAAAGTCTGGCGGTTCACATGTCTTTTGGAGTGTATTCCTCTACCGTACTTTCGGGCATCTGTTTAACTGCCGGGCAGTCTTGCAGAGGTCTTAGCGGACAACAACCAAGTGGCCAAAAAGGTTTTTAAGTTTTTGTCAAAGATAAGCTATTAAATCCAGAATTAGTCACACTTATATAACATGTTTCGTACCTTTCGGCGTAGTTTTGTATATTCATTTTCATCTCAGGGTTTTGCTATGATTTTATATTTATCTTTATCTCTGGCATTTGCATGCTCTTTATATTCATCTTTATCTTTGTGCTTTGTCAAGATTTTCTGTGTTGATCTTTATCTGTGGCCTTTGCAATGATCTGTCTTCCTAATGGTGCTAATGACCTTGAAGTTGAGTTTATTGCTGAGTATGCAAATTATTCCTATGAACGTTTATTTCTCTATCTACTTCATTTTAATATTTCATTTTAACCTTTCCAGAAATAGCTGTATTACACATTTCGTTATCGATACAAAGATACTTGCGATAGTAAAATGTTTTAGAACTGCTCGCTGCACGCAGGGCCTGAATATTTCATGCGTTTAAGAGAACTATTGAGTGATTTGATCCATTAATAACGGATATCGTGGAAATGGCTGAAGTTACAAAAAATTCTATTGGAAATAAAGTGTGTGGTTTAAAGAGATCTACATTCCTTGCGTTTTCGTCTATCATCTAACGTTTACCAATCATACAAGATTATACAAAATTACTTCCAAATGAAGAGGACTGCAGAGGCTATTCCCAGAAAATTCAAAATATACATTTTAATTTTAATATAGATATCTTTAATACATAACATTTTAATCAAAATCGTTAGAGCTATTTTCAGAAAATCAAAAATTTTACAAAAATCTTCCACGTAAAGGATGATTTGGGGTGGGAAAGTTTCTTGATAATCTTTTTTCTCATCTTTGGAAGGTACTTAACTTAAACATCAAGTTTGGTACTTATCCGACTTCTTTTAGTTATGCTGTTGACAGTCTCCCTCCCCCCCCCCCTCTCTCTCTCTCTCTCTCACTGACCATTTTCTAAAAATCTTTCTTTAAATTCAAGGGTCCTGAAAACACGTGTTTCCTGTAAAATCTCGATATCGAATTTTTGGGTGGAATGTAATACATTCTCTAACTACTGAGTACGTGGATGAGAAAGTAAAAATTTGGTAGGCTGGCCTCTGGACTATTAAGTAGACATACTTTCATACAGCACTGGTTTTGTGTTGTTTAAGGGCTGAATCTGCATGGAATGAAGTGTTAAATGTGCCTCACTAAAGTAATTGAGTTTTTATTTAAGAACGCTCTTTAAATACTACGGTCTTAGCGTCCTATTCTATATTGGACGTGAAAGACCGGAACTTTTGCTCGGAAACTTTTATCTCTGGTGTGCTTTATGCACATAGAGACGTTTTGTAATAATTTCTTTTATGGATTCAGAAGAGCTCCAAACGTACCATTCCAAGGAATTCACGATATGGAATTTGTCTGTTGAATATAATACTTTCTCTAAAAACACTATAGAAATAAATGCCAACAGAGGAACGTGAAAAAACAATATTTGTTTCTCAAGTGGAACAGCGAGTTTCATTCAGTTTTGAAGCTGTAGAAATGAAAGGGTGAACACCGTATGGCTTCTGCTTGGTTTCTTGTTTTTGTAAAACAAATTCTGCATTTAGCAAAGGCCGACTGATATACCTCCTTACTTGAATTTTAGCAGGAAACATAACGGAAGAACTGTTATTGTGAAACTATTTTTCGCTTTGAAAGGCTGTATGTTTTACTTTCTCTACTACGTATAGTAAGTAGGGGAAGTATTGTATTCCACTCAAAAATTCGATACCGAGATTTCACCGGAAATATATGTTTAGGGACCCCCTGAATCCAAAAACAGCATTTTTGGAAACATGTCCGTGTGTGTGTCTGTGTGTATGTCTGTGAACAGCATAACTCAGAAACGAACAGTCAGATAAACACCAAACTTGGTATTTAGGTTCAGTATCTTCCAGAGATGCGACACGAAGGTTTTCAAGAAAATCCCCCCACCCCAGATTACCCTTTACATGGAACATTTTTCGAAAATTTTAATTTTCTCAAAAATGGCTCTAATGATTTTGATTAAAATATCATATATTTAAGATATTTTTATGGCAAATGAAATGTATATCTCGATTTTTCTGGGAATGTCTACAAAAGTATCCTTCATTGTGAACGACTTTTGCATAACTGGTAAACCATAAGAGATAGACAAAATTTTACTACACAAAAAATGTAGATCTCGTTAAAATACACAAATTATGTCATATACATTTTTTCGTTGTTGAGTGAACATTTTCGAGATATTGCTTGTTATTCCCTTAAATTTTCCAATACTTATACTTTTTCTCAAATTCGTTATTCATTTTTTTATGTCCTGGACATGCAAAGAGGATTGGAATGCGCCACATAGCAACCAGCGTTAAAATATTTGACTATCGCTTAAAACCTACCATATTCCCCTTGCATCTACAAGAAAATTAGCACTAAGATTAACATCTCGATTAACATGAAGCATATAGAGTATAAGCGTTTGTAAAAATAGTTTGTACAAGAGTAGATAAGTCACGTGAGTGTAACACATCAGATTTTTTAGTCTAGTTGCCTTGGTTTCATTGTGAAATAGATTTCTGTTTTAAATATATTTATTCGTTATGTGTCAGCTCTCAATAGCTACCTGTTTCTGTTTCTCCAGTGCATATACGGGTCTGAAATTGTCACAATTTGTTCGAATTTTCTACTTAGATAGATAGATAGATAATTTATTTGTACTTTTTCCTACATACTTCTTTTTACAATGTTCCACTTATACTAACTTAACATATGTCCAAATTTCCTTACCAGCTATGCTGCTCTTTTTGCCTGGCACCCTGGCCTTCTGGCTCCTCTAAACATTCCTTACTACCTTTTATCCATATTTGCCCATCTTCTCCTTCCTCCATTTGCCTTTCTACCTTTCTTATCTCTCTTACTTTTCTACTCCATTTCTCTTTTACTTTCTTTAAGAACTCCCCCATATTTTTTCGTTGTTGAGTGAACATTTTCGAGATATTGCTTGTTATTCTCTTAAATTTTCCAATACTTATACTTTTTCTCAAATTCGTTATTCATTAATTATGTCCTGGACATGCAAAGAGGATTGGAATGCGCCACATAGCAACCAGCGTTAAAATATTTGACTATCGCTTAAAACCTACCATATTCCCCTTGCATCTACAAGAAAATTAGCACTAAGATTAACATCTCGATTAACATGAAGCATTTAGAGAATAAGCGTTTGTAAAAATAGTTTGTACAAGAGTAGATAAAGTCACGTGAGTGTAACACATCAGATTTTTTAGTCTAGTTGCCTTGGTTTCATTGTGAAATAGATTTCTGTTTTAAATATATTTATTCGTTATGTGTCAGCTCTCAATAGCTACATGTTTCTGTTTCTCCAGTGCATATACGGGTCTGAAATTGTCACAATTTGTTCGAATTTTCTACTTAGATAGATAGATAGATAATTTATTTGTACTTTTTCATACATACTTCTTTTTACAATGTTCCACTTATACTAACTTAACATATGTCCAAATTTCCTTACCAGCTATGCTGCTCTTTTTGCCTGGCACCCTGGCCTTCTGGCTCCTCTAAACATTCCTTACTACCTTTTATCCATATTTGCCCATCTTCTCCTTCCTCCATTTGCCTTTCTACCTTTCTTATCTCTCTTACTTTTCTACTCCATTTCTCTTTTACTTTCTTTAAGAACTCCCCCATATTCTTAATTTGCTTTTCTTCTTTTCTCGTTAGCATTTTAATTGCTACTATTTTCCTATCCATTTTTTCCCATTTTTCTTCCCATACCACTTGTCTCCATTCTGCTAATTCTTTGCATTCTGACATATAATGCTCTGTGCTTACGCTATCGTCGCATAATTCACAAATTCCATTTTTTCCTCTTAACCCTCTCAAATACATTGCTCCTGTTCTCATCCATGCAAACGCTTCTTTTCCTGCTCTATTACAATAATCTACATACCCTTCTCTTCCCCATTTCCTTTTTACTGATCTATAGAACCCTAGTGACTTTTTATTTTCTAAGTTTCCCCAAATCTCTTGTCTTTCTATATCCTCCACTCTGTTTCTTACTGCTGTCCAAAAACCATCGCTATTTCTTTCTCCTATTCTCCAAATATATCCCATTCCTATCTTCTCCATAATTTTTTCCACCCCTGTCCACCAGCTATTTTTATTTTTCATACTCTTTTGTTGTTCCATGCATATCTTTAAAATTTCCTCTTTATCTTTTCTCAGGCACCTAAACCAAAATTTTAATATCCTTTCCATTATCACTCCCTTTCTTCTTGTTCTTCCTAATTCCACTAATGCTACTTCCCCTGGTGCTGATCTTGTTAGCCCCAATAGCTCTTTACAAAACATTCCATAGCTCTGGTCTATTTTCCTGCTTAATTCAGATCCTCCCCAAATTTCTACTGCATATAACATTCTTGTTTCCACCAATGTTTCATACATTCTTTCTAGCCACTTAGTTGGCATTTCCAATTTATATTTGCACATCCTTACTCCTGTCATTGCTGCCTTTCCTTTAGCCACAACCTTCCTGCTATGCGCCCCCCCATTCACCATTACTGCTCAACCTCACCCCCAAATAATCCATCTCCTTGACAACTTCTAATTTTAAACCCCCCATCTGCCATTTCTCTTCTCCTTTTAGTTTATTTCCTCTTTTAAATACCATAACTTTTGATTTATTTATATTTACTTTTATTCCCCATTCTTGTATTCCGTTGACTGCTTTCTGTAACCCAATTATCGTTATAGCCCCGACCATAAGATCATCCGCATATGAATTTTCTACTTAATCTGAAGCTCTACGTTAATTTTCACTTTTTGATCGAATTTGGATTTGTGGAATAACTCAAACATTAGGCAAACATTACATTGAATTGCCAGTCATCGATAGCTTCGAGTGAGTTTCGCGCACTTGAGATATTAGTGCCAAATTAGGAGATATCTTCCAGCAATCTGTCCTCATTGTAGCAGTTCTGGGGATTTCTACTCAATTGTGGGATGCGAGAATGCTTTTTAGGATTCGTAGGATTTGCGCTTGCCGAGGAGTAGGGAAATTTCTAGGTTTCTAGGTTTTGGAGACAATTCCACTTGATCTATTTGTTCGAAGAAATCCTTCCCATGGAGGAATTCGGGTGATGTGATGTTCGTTCGAACAATTTTCCGTTCGCTCTTAGAGATTCAAGTGATTGACGCTGACTGGAATGATTGCCGTCTGCGTAATCGCTCTTTACAGGATTCGCAGGACTTCTCCTTGATTAGGATATTAGAATGATTTCTGCTCCGTGTTGCGCTTTTCCGACTTATTTTATTGACACCTACCACTTTAACTTACCTTATAAACTGTTTTTGCTCCTCTAGTTATTAGAGCCACTTCCATGTTTTGGTAATACTCGAGGAATGCCCGCTTTTTGCAGAATTCCGCTGATTTCATCGACCGAGACACCCATATCACTTTCGTTTCCTCCAAATTTAATTTATATAACACTTAAGATTACTGAAGTAGTTCGTTTATAGGTTTTATTATTTTTCCAAATTGTTTCAAAATCGTACCCACTTTCTCTTTCACGTCCATATGACTTTCTCTATTCATGAAAAATGAATATGTATTCTTATATACTGTAGTATTCATATTTTATCCATGTTACGTCACTTGTGATATATTTTTGCCTGAAACGAATTTGAAATGAAGTTATTTTTTGTAACATAAAACATGTGAAAATGGAAATAAAATTTTAAGCCGTGATAACCAACTCTTGTGATTAAAAGAAAAAGGCAGAATTCCAAACTTTCAAGCATATCCGTCATTTTACGTACATGTAAAAGTGTAAATATACCATATAAAATATTTCAAAAGCTTCTAGTAAGATTTTGCGTATATCTTATGGTTTCATAGTTACACAGTGTTACACAAAGTTCAATCAGTATGAAGAAGGTTTCTCGGGTTCTTCACAGGGAATTGAAGATATACATTTTGTTAGTCATGAACATATCTTAAACACGCAGTATTTTAATAAAAAACGTTAAAAGTTTTTGAAAAAGCAAATAAAATTTCCATGTAAGGCTAGGTTAGAATGTGTGGATTTTATGAAAATGTTTGTATTACGACCTTGAAAGATAGTTAACTTTCAGTATCAAGATTGGTATTTATCCAAAATTTCGTTATCTGAGTTATGTTGTTCACAGACACGCACATACATGTGTGCACTGACTTTTCCCCCAAAATGTTTTTTCTTGGGGGTAGAGGACCTTAAAACATGTATCTACGATATATCGATATAGAATTTTAGGTGGAATATAATGCTTCCGCACGGGTATGCCTTAGGGAAAGTAAAACTAAACCAGATAACCCTTGCGAATACTTTGCATGATCTTGATAAGCAATTATTATCTAAAGAGACGATAACTTCTCATTCACCCTCAGTCCAAACCTAGGTTTTAGGTGAAGCAAAATAGATATTTCATTTCGTAGGTGTACTTACGCGCACGGGGACTTCGTAGCTGCGTTGTGTAATAGGATGTTTTATGCCATATGAGATTCCTCAATGTCTTATTTACTTTTAGCGGTAGCATTGCATTATACCTTCGGTAGTGTCCGGGCATTCCTGACCTACCATAGCGCATCCTCAGTTCATGACAATAAATCTAAAATGGTAAGCGTAATAAACAAGGTAATAGCAGGTGCATGAGTACGATTATCCATTAAGGACTCTTCAGGAAAGGGGGAAAAATACAATTTATATTCTGTTATCAAACTCGGCCATTGACGTGACATGCGCCCATTTTAACCATTACACCATGAAAGTCATGACTATGACCTATAAAGACATGAATACCGTACGGCTACTCCACAGGATTGCATTTGCGGTTGTATTTTACCTCTAATGACAATGAACATTAAATAAAACTTCTCATTTATTCCTCATTGAGTTGCAGTCGTTCCATCACACTGTATTTTGCTTCTAGTTAGGAAACGTTCCAAGCATTTCGGAAATATTCGGCTGCTTTGTATCGTAAACACTCAGTTATGGATAAATTAAGGCTTCAAAGTCGTCTTTAATAGCTTAAATGCCAATAATTTTCAGTTTTTAGATGTTTTAGGTAATCTAGAACATAACATTTTCAAAATAAGCCAAAAGCTTGGTGTATATTTCAGTAGAACTAAGGGTGTCAAGAATTCCCATTTGAAATACACGGGATCGGATTAAGGCGACTTGTCTGGTGTTCGTGTACTAGGGTAGAGTAAATCGTTTTTGTCCCAGATGTTACCATTTGAGAAGGAGCTACGCTACATACACCTGGCTCGTTAGTACCTGAAGTTGTGCAGGGCTTCTAACCACGAAATTTCGAAGTTCTAGAAGTCCTATAGCGACAACGAATTCAGTTTGCTGAATTGAAATTTATAAACGTATACTCTGAATGTAGTTAACTCCCAACCGCTCACTGCAGATCATGAACTAGTTCAGAATGGAATGGAGAAACTAAATGGATATTTGGTGGTTGGAATCAGAGGCGTATGTGACAGTATCGCGCGTTTTAGTGAATAAGCTGCAACTACGGAGAAGTATTTCTGCAATAAGTCTTGTCTTCTAAAATTACAGGTTTAAATAGAGGTTCATCAATCTTGCCAAGGTTTCTGTTAGCTTGAGTACAAACGGTAATAAAATTCCTAAATTTTACTAACTTCAACCGGTATAGCCTAAGTTTTATCAGCATTTGTTCAACATAATTACAGCATAAAATAAACTTTCTAAACCCTGTGTCCACAAAATGGTCCTTTTAAGGACAACGAGTTTCAAAAAATTATAATTTGGTGTCGTGTGAAACGCCCTACTATTTGAAGGTTTAAACCTTTAAATATAGCAAAATAGTTCTTGACAATTCAAAGATTATCTTTTGTGAAACGTTAGTAGGTATTTCTCCTGGAAAAAATCTGATATGTTACATACACATGACGTTCACTACCCTTTATCGTTATTAACGGGTAAACCAATTATTATATGAAAGCTTATTTTTCTATTTATTTCATTTTAAGTGAGACAAACCCTTGCAGAAATAGGTACATTACAAATTTCGTTACAATACAAAAGAGAACAGCGACAGTCAAATGTTTAAGAACAGGACGCTATACACTGGCTTAAAATTCCATGTAAATGCGAGAAACAACTGAACGTCGACAGGACATTAACAGAATGAAAAAGTATTGATCAATGTGAACCCTTAATAACGGATACCGCTGAAATGACTTATGCCACATAAAAGTTATTTGAAGTAAATTGTTTGTCTTAAAGAGATGTATACTTTTTGTGTAGTACGTTTTCGTCTATCGCTCAACGTTTACCAGTTATACAAGATTATATAAAATTCTTTCCAAACGAAGAGCATTACACAGGCTATTCTTCGAAAATTGGTTTGGTTTGTTATGTAAAGATCTTTAATATATGGTATTTTAATCCAAATCGTTATAGACATTTATCAGAAAATAAAAAATTATAAAAAATCTACCATGTAAAGGGTAGTTTGGGGTGGGGGAAATTTCTTGAAAACTTTCATGTCGCATCTTTGGGACGATACTGGACTTAAATACCAAGTTTGGTATTTAACTCACTTTCCGTTTTTCAGTTATACTGTTCAGACACACACACAGACCTTTTTCTAAAACTGCTCTTTGGATTCAGGGGATTCAGTTCTGAACATGGTAGCGAAAGTAAAAATAACTAACCATCTGAATGTTCATTTTGTAAAGCTCATGTACCACATTATTATAACCCTACTTTAACTATAGCGTATATCAGAAAAATACGCTTTAGATCTGTGCATAAAGAAATATGCCCAAATTTTGAAAGAAACTGAAGAAACATTTCACATGGTGAGCATTTAAAGGTAGCAAAAAATGTAAGAGAACAAGAATACCAGAAAATAAGGTTTGAAAATTTTACGCAGCAAGTACATGCCTATCCACTTCCATTTGAATATCGTGTTTGGGCATTTAAATGACCAGAAGACAGGGTCGCAATTGTATTATGACTCTATAATATTTGAGCAACCCCCCAAAAAAAATTTTATTTCGAAATGTTATTGAGAAGTCAGTGTCGAAAATCCTTAAGAGCTCAAAAGTAGCCACCAAGTTCTAAGTCTACAGCTTAGGGGCACTAAATAATTTGGAAATAACTGTCTGGTACAGCCAATCCGGTAATAAGGTCTCGCAAACAACCTTGACGTCTATCCTTTAGTGGCTTCCGAAGAAACAAGTAATTGAAGGAAGCCTTTCGAAAGCACGTCAGTTAAGTAATGTCTGATGACCTCATTCAGCAAGCACAAAGTGATAGAAACAAACAATTGCAGACTGCATTTCTGCTCTAACATTGAAAAATGAAACTAAAAATAACCTACAGTGTCCCTTGAAGGGCAAATGCCTCGTATCAAATATGGTGAGCTACTCCACGTTCGGCGTTGCTTTCTCTCTGGGGGGCGGCCCCACTGCAGCCGTCCCCGGTGACGATCATCCTCAGAGACTACATTGTCTCCCCATGCCCATGCAGTTAGTACACTAAACCTGCAGGATGTAGCGAATGCTTTGTTAGTATTGATGCAAAGTTTTAGTCGGGTTCCGCGGAAGTACCCTATAAGTATTGGTTATTGAAATGCTGGCATGCAGAGATGCGAACGCGTCAGTGATTTTCCAGGGGTCCACACGTGATCGAGCCCTGTGGGAATCGCTGGGATTAAGATGTGAAAAGAAAAGGTCGGGTGTTAGTGATCAGTTTTGTGTAAATTTTGGGGGCTAGAGGTTAACAAGTAATCATGCTTCTACGTATGTACTAGGTGGGGGTAGACGTCGCTAAGGTTTGCCGTTCGTGGCGTGCTTGGTAGGTCCTTTTCCTGAGCTCTGTAGCGGTTGTGTAGTCAGCGGGGTGACAGCAATTCCTGTAACTAGAAAGCAACGTGATGGTTAAGGTATGTAGCCAGTGATACACGCAAGGTGTACACGAGCGTCAATGGCGTCGGAGTTGGGTGTGAGGGTTTGGTTAAAGAGCGACAGAGTTCGGTTGTATTGGTCGTGCGTGGTGTCATATGTTCCTAGTTCGTGTACGTGGTATTTTGGCATACAGATCGATTGTTAGTTTTTTGATAAATTCTTCGATGGTGTGGATCCTAAGTTTGGTGTGGAGTTCGGTAGACGCGGTTAGGGGTACATTGGCAATATTGCGTAGTACTTTGTTTTGTATTCTCTGGAGGCTGGCAATGTGAGTGGCCGAAGCCTACCCCCACAGGGCCAGCGTAAGTCAGATAGGTCGGATGAGGGTTTTGTAGAGTGTACGGCCGGTGTCTAATTGTAGGGAGTTGTGGTTCAATTAGTGGGCATAGCCTTCAAGGAGGACGGCTAGGCAGATATTGTCTTTTCGGGTAAGTCCCAGGTAAGTGACTTTGGGGGTCCAGTGGATGTTCTCGCCAAACATCGTGAGCGGTGCAAGTTGATGTCCGGGTAGCGGTGGGGGTTGCGTCGTGTGAAAATTATTGCTTAAGTTTTTGAGGGGTTGACCTTGATGCGCCAGTTGGTGAGCCAGCTCGTGAGTGTATCTAGTGCATATTTCAGGTAGCGGCGAATGAACTGTGGTTTCGTTGAGTGTGTCAAAAAGGGAGTCGGCATAGAGGAGTTTGGTGATGAATGGTGGATTGGGTATGTTGTTCATGTAGATGTTAAATAACGCCGCTCCGAGTAGACTGCCCTGAGGGACACCCGTTAGGGTAGAGTGGGCGTGGTTTACTACTGAGAGGAAATGGCGGCCTGTGAGGTAATTCGCAATGAGTTTGATAAGGGTATCGGAGAAGTTAAGTTGGGCTAGTTTGCGCAAAAGGCCAGGGTGCCAAACACGGTCGAATGTTCGTTCGATGTCGAAGAACACAGCCCCGCTAGAGCGGTTTGTATTAAAGCCTCGAGTGATGAACTTAGTTGCAGTTAGGAGCTGGAGAATGGTGGTGGAGTGGTTTTGACGGAAGCCGAATTGTTCATGCATGAGAATATTGTATCGGAAGATGTGTTGGTGAAGTCGTTTTAGGATGATTTTCTGTAGCAACTTGCTTAGTGAGTTTAGCAAGCTGATTGGACGGTAATTGTGAGGATTTGTGTGGTTCATTTTCTTCTTTGGGAAGTGCCGCACAAGAGCTTCCAGGAGTTTGGGAAGATGCCGTGTAGCAAATACGTAATTAATAATCTGTTCCAGAGCTTTTACTGCATCAGTTGGTAAATGTTTAAGCGCGACGTTTGATTTTTAATTTAATATACAAGCTTTCAGCTAAATTATAAACTGTATATTATGAACTTGCTATCATGATAACTTATTACGGCAAAGCGATTAAGCATACTGATCCTGGGAGTTCCAAATTAGCTAATTTACATTTCTCTATAAGTAAGCCGGAAGTGACGTCAAGATCATCGCCGTTTCTTATAGTGTAACAATATATGTATTTTGTGACATACTGGTGCGCCAATGTCTTGTTAGAGGCAAGTACGGTTGAGTCCAACTGTTAGCGTTTACTTCCTTTGTTTCTCTTAGCTGAAACAAAGTGTTTGAAGCATTATGGCTAATATGATTACTTCAATTTACTTTTTAGCAGTCTCAGTTGACAAACGTAGTATTAACTATTTGAAGCAACTTCTTGCGAATATTTATGTTGATTAATAGGAAATTGACGGAAAAATAAAAATAATGTTTCGTATGAATAATTTGTAGAAGTTATGAAGATTTTATAAAGTCGTGTGGCTTTTACGCATCGGACTTTCTTTTTATTGAGATGCTGTTTCACAGAAATGAGAAAATAATCAGTTTGTCAGTAAAACTAACTATTTATAATTTGTTACATCTGCAATAATAATAATAACAATAATCGCTCAAAGCATTTATATATTATTTCCATGAAAAGTGACGGAAAACTACGTTTAAGCTTATTTTATACCTAGGTACAGCGTTTCATAACGTGGCTTTCACATACTTTGCTCTTCTCCCACAAAGCTGGATCCCAACTTTTGTTGTGTACAAGAGGGGTACAGAAGGCTGAACTGATAGTCAAATCTTTAAAATGTAGGTCGTTTGTACTGGCGTTGAAATTCCATTACTTTTGCGTGATATACCTGGAGCAAAAGAAAGGAGCCGTAGCACTTCAAAAAGGTATTCATGAGGTCAAACCAATAAAAACAATATCTCGGAAATCGTTGATGCCACAGAAATATATATTATTTTTAGTTCCTTTAACTACATTGGTCTTAACGGCGACCTTTCCTTTGGAATTTGTTGCCTATTGGCAATGATGTTAACTCGCACCTTCTTGTTGTTGGGTTTCTTGTACTTTTGGGTTTTTTAATCATTACATCACACACAAATTCATACTTTCAGACTTTGGGGAGGTTAGGGAATAATTCTGGCTGGAGAAAATTCCCACCCCAGCCGGGAATCGAACCCGGGGCCCCCCCTCACACAGTAGACAGTTGCTCTACTGACTGAGCTACTGGGCCAGCCCACAAAAATATTGTTTAACATAAGTGGTGTGCTTAAAAGATATCTACATATTTTGTGTGTTAATTTTTTGTCTATCTCTTATTATGGCTTGTTAGTTGTAAAATGTTATGCAAAAGTAGTTCGGAATGAAGATCACCTTACAATCTATTCACAGAGAATTCAATATATACATTTCATTCATCATGTAAATATCTTAAATACGTAATATTTTAACAAATATCCTTCAGCTATTTATGAGACAATTTAACAATAACAAACTTTTCCTTGTAAAGACAAGTTTGATTACAACGGATTTTCTTGAAAATCTTAGTGTCGTATCCTTGGAAGGTGATGAGTTTAAATACTATCTTTGATGATCATCCAACAGTTTGTTTTTGAGTTATGCTGAACCGTTCTCTAGCTGCATTTTCTTCGATTCAGAGACTTCAAAATGTGTACCCCCGATGGAATCTCCAGTCGAGAGTACCTACTTGTGTAAGTAGTAGAGAAAGCAAAAATGTGAGATTTCAATCTTTTTCAAGAATATCTAGGCTAGAAATATGCCAAAGATAAATGGAAGTATTATTCATAAAAACTGTATTTGGTGCTCTCTCAGTAAATAAAGAGAGCTGAAGAAGAAGATTGGGAAAAAGAATTTAGATATTTAGTATTCTCGCTTACAATATAACGTAGCGAGATTAATGGAAAAGGGTTATCAACAGTGCCCTCAAGACAAGAGGAGTTTTTTCTGGCTTAATTTCTTAAATGTGGGATGTATTACTACTTCAATACAAACTCAGAAACAGTGCTTCGTTCAGACCAGTTCCAAATTATCACAATTTCCATGTCTTTGAGGAAATCTCTACCTCTCGTGCGAAATACACCCGCCCAACTTAGCACGGTAAGATTCAGAAGATTATATCTACCTCATACTTACTATAATGCTGTGAGATTCCTAAGGTAGTCTAAAATTAAATTTACCATATATATCATAAATAATTATGTAGAAAACCCGCTACTAAAGCTTATTGATACTTGTTGGCTACGACATTTATTTAAGCTGCGTATATTTAATGGAATTTCGAATTACCTGAAGAAATTTCGTGTTATTTATTCAATCTATAGGTTTCCCAAATACAGCGCTATAAACTATAGCCATGCATCGTTCATCAGTTGTTAGAAACAATATTGTGTAAGTAGTCATTCACTCTGGTTTATCTTTAGTAAAAATCAACTAATGAGCTTGGAAGAGAGTTTTGACTTTCCACGACCTGAAATAAGAGAAGCAGCTGAGCATACAACATTGGTATTCTATCAGAAACTGGTCGTAGATAGAGAATTGGGAGTGAATGAAGACGCCATACTAACTTATTTTTACAAAATGTTGAAGACCAGAAAACCATCTAATAATTATGTCGTGACTTTTGTTTTAGCATACGTTTTTTCTTTGCAAATAAAGATTTGCTTTTGTTACTGGAGACAATAAATTAATTAACCGGTTTTGAAACCATACTAGATGAACCATACTATTTCCTTCTTATGCACAGACTAGCTTATTCACCGACGTTGTACGAGTAATTTTTTTTAAACTGGAATGGCGATTTAATTAATTTTATTTCTCTCCGCTTGTTCTTTATGAAATTATTGTTCAATTATCAAAATATTTTTAAGTTGAATCCTCCTCTTCACCCCTTGTAATTTTACTTTCAAACACCACGGCCATTCCTAATAACGAATGAAAAATCGTCAGATATGATATTCACGCAAAACGATGTGTAACTAAAGTTGTGACATTTCACGGCAAATTTCCAGTAAGAACAAACATTTTAATTGAAAATAATATAATAGATCAAGAAAATAACTAAATTTCAGCACTATGTGGCACAATTAAAAGAGCATTGAAAGGAAAAACAAGAGATACACAATTACAATGTTATTCCGTTATGGCGCTTCCTGTCGTACTATATGGTAGTAAGACATGGACGCTAGGAAATAAAGACTTCAGTAAATTTACAAGCAGCCGAAATGCGTTTTCTAAGATCTGTTGAAGGATATAGTAGAGAAGACTGATTTAGAAAAGAGGAGATTAGAAAGGAGTTAAACACTGAATCCATTACAGCTAATATAGAGAAAACTTACGAAACATTTAGAAAGAATGACACCTGAAAGAGTTCCCAAACAAATGAAGGAATATGAACGAAGAAAACAGCGGTTAGGAAGACTTGGGAAACGCTCGATTGATGTGAGACCGAAACAGGTAATAGCCTAATCCTTGACTGAAGAAGTTATTAAATAACAATAAACGTTGTCACATAATACATAGAACCTTAAAATATGCAACGAAGTAGAGATGAAGCTGGTAAATATGAAAATTCTCCACTCCCAGACCACCAATTAACCACTCTGAAAGTCGTTCCCCGTGGTATAGTGGTTACCATGCTAGCCTATAATTCCCGAGGTCGCGGGTTCAAACCCGGTGGAGGACGATGGATTTTTTGGGCGTACAAACCCTTAGCATGGCTTCCTTCGAAAGGGAAGTAAAGCTGGTAGACCTGTGTCGTAGATTTACGGAACGTAAAAGAAACTTGAGCCTAATAAAGAGACCTCTGAGCAAAATTACCGGTCTTTCACCTCAATATAGAATGGGACACTAAGAACCACAGCAGTTAAAGAGCGTTCATAAATAAAACTCAATTTAATTTAACCGCTCTGAAAAACACGCATAGCCTGCGATCATCGAGACAAGTAATAATCTTCTCAGTTGTTAATTATAAAATACCGATTTACTGATGTCTAATGTAGCAGGACACAATTTACTCTCTTTGTACAATTATTCAACTTACCCTGCTAAGGTTCTTCGTTATAATATACAAAGGAAATACAGCGAAACCTTCTTACTTGAAGTTTATTGACATTGCTATCGTTTCCTTATAAGAAGATTCGATTCTCTTTTGCTTTGCTGTATTCTAGTTTCTAATGTGACCATCTACCTATACGTATTGCTTGGAACAAAGTATACGCGGCATTTGTCTTATTTTACATGCATATTGTATGGAATAACAACAATTATTTTCTACCCCATGGCATTCTCAGCAAAATCAAAGCCCTTCACAAGCATATTATTCTGCACCTTAATGCGTTCCTACTCAAGTACAAGGCCTTTGTAAATCCCTTTTAATCATTCGGTAAATTATGAAATGAAATTAGATGTTTTATTGACCATGTCCATCAGAAAGACTTGGGCTTTTAAATGACAAAAGAGTTATCAAAATCGTTTGAATGGCTTTAGAAATTACTCTACATACACATACATACATATAAATTTTCCCTCTTTATAATATTAGTACTGATAAGACATAAAATGCTGCTGTTGTATACTACATCGCGTTAACATTATTTACTGTAGTAGCGCCAACACAGTATTTGTTGCCATGTTTTAGGAGGATCTAGAATTTCAGTGCTACAATGTTATTTTCAGCTGCACTTACTTGGTTTACACAGTAAACCTTTTAAACTGGGAAGAGAGCTGTTTTGATGCAGTATATATGTTTGGAAGCGAACTCAGATTAACGAATACTTTGTTCTAGGAGCCAATTTGAAATAAACTGGGGACATACGAACCCAAAGTTTGAAGCTCCAATTAAATCAGCTTTTCACGCCTACACCAAAGTCTAACCACGTCTGTTGTGTGTTTTATCTTTCACTTGATTTTCAATGCCACAGCATGTCCGTGTAAGTTGTTAATTGTTATCCTAGTAGCATTCCCGCTATGTCGTTGATGTGAGTGGTTGTCGATTGAGCGTCCGGCACTGGCGGTTTCCTCTTGACCTCCTCGTTGTCTTGGACATGGAGGCGTTGTTCTCGGGGTCTGTCCTTCTCGTCGAGGTATCGCCCTTCACTGTAAATGAAGATGCGTGGACATGGGAAGGAATTTTGCAATTACAGGCAATTTGTAGTGTACTTGAAGAAACAACGCCGGCTTAAATTTTCAAACACCGATCCCGGTACTTTGTTTTTTAAAGTGGAATTAATATGGGTTGGAATCGACGTGGGTGTGGAATTAAGGTGTTGGTGTCGCCTCTGGATCCTGGGAATACTCCAGAAGTTCTCGAAGATCTTGTAGATTCAGATACTGTGAATTTTAAAATATTCTGTTTCAAATTTACCGCGCCTCTCTCACAGTTGGTATTGCCATTTATTTTTAGTGTGGCAGAATTGTCTTTGAGGTGGATAAATTTGTATTTCATAATTATTGATTCTAGTCTGTGAGCATAGCGTAGCAAATATCTAAATGTTTCTTTGTGTCTGGTATATTTAAGATATAATCAGAATATTCCTAGTCGTAAATCCTAGCAGTTAAACCTCATCTCAGGTTTCCCGTGTTTAGAAGGTTAATCAATCCAATAAATGAAATTTCACTATAATGTGTTTTGATTATTTGTTCATGCTTTACGACGAACAAAATGTGATAGTTGAATCAAATATTTACTTACATTGATTCTTCATTTTCTTGTAGACTGTTTTTGTATTAAAATAATCAATTCTTTTTAACTTATTGTTGATAATATTATACAATTCGCTCGCGTATTACTTCAATTCTTTCGCTTTGCTTTAAGCGTCTTCTCCATTGGTGACAATTGTTTAGCAATTCTAACAGTTGAAAGTTGTTTACTTTAAGCTTATCCTGGTTGCTATCGATCCTAAAACAAATTAATGCTTGTGCGGAAGAACTTACATAAGCATAAGAATAACATGTTTACAATCCTATTATAATTAAAACACGTTTCCATTTAGATCCTTCCCTTTTGTCACATATTTTATGATATGACTTCTTTTTTACGAAGTCCATTTTTTTCGTTCACTTTGTTTAAGGTATTTTTAACGTTATTCAGCGTTTTACCTCTTTCAATATATCAATAACCGATATTTTCTTTCTATTGCGCACTGAATTCGGCGAATAACCTTTAAATGCGTCACATTTTCTTATCTCTCGCAACATGCATCGTTCAGGAGCGAATTACCAGAGTGAGTCTCAGGTCTCGCTTATATCATTATATATAACCTTACGGTGACAGCCTTCTGATATTTTCCTCGGAGTCAAATCTCCCTACTTTATTATTGGCTATTTGCTTTATGTTAGGCCTTATCCGTTCTTTTATTCGCTAGGTTTTAAACTTTTGAACTTTAGTGGCTGCATGCTTCGTTGGTTGCCAGACGCGCCTTATTCCTATACTTAGGGGAATAACCGAACGGAATGGCTCATGCGGCGTCTGTGGCCTGCAGTCGGAGGATCCTGGTGATCGCCCACTCTGACCATGAGCTTTTTCGTGGTTTGCCCCGACAAAGATGGTTATCAGCTGCACGTATGGACGCCAATTTGAGAAGATGGTTTGTTACGTTATTTTTACCACGCTTTGGGCGTCAATTTGAAGTAGTATGTATTGAAGGAGTTGTATTATATTTCAACTGTTGGGGGGCCGAACTTGTAGTAGTCGCAATCGCACGTATAGCAAACAGTTTCCGGTAGCCTTCGTCCCTAATGTACTTTCAGATGGCCTTTGCCCCAAGTTTAAAAAATATTAACTTTGTAATTTGACTGTTTCTTTAAATATTATATATTTATGTTTGCCTCGTCTGCGTCAGTATTATTGTTAGAGACATGATTCTCTTAGCAGGGTTGTGATGCGACAAGAATGTAGGCTTACACAGATTATAATTTTACTTCACTCCTTTTATTAATGCTTGATAGGATTCAAATAACACCTCACTGATATAGAGAGCTGTGAGATTCTTTTTATTAATTAATTACACTTTTTAACACGTAAACTTATTTTTCGTCTCACACGAATACATATTATATTTCTTGAGGACACTTTTTGCGTCTGATTAGTAACGCTGTCTGCTGGGAACTGACTTCTGAATTTGTAAAATTTTCTCCTTTTCAGTTTCTGATTGGCTAATCCCAATCCAATAGAATACCTTCATTTAACTAAAGCTTTTTCTGGTTGTTGATTGGCTATTTTTAAACTGTCTCAAAATTTACATTATTGTTGCTCCAATAATGACTAGTAGCATTATTAAACATTCTTACTCATTATTGCCTCAAGGTTACCTCATTGCTAGCAACGTTTAACTTATTATTTTCACAGCTCCTGCATTATTAAATTACATAATACATACACATAACATTATTACATGTATACAATAATACAAACATATACAATGACTGTAATATACACTCCTTATATATTGTTACAGACACATATTGCTTTAAGGCGGGCTGTTATTGAATTTATATATCATATAATTAGACTGAAATTATTTAAGTGTTAAAATATACTGCGCAGCCTCCGGTCACCTAGGCAAATGCTGGAATGGTGTATTCCATCAGGATGTTTCCTTTCCCCCATTTCCTGCCATTTCATCTCTCCCTTTCACATTTCAGGCGTGTCTTCGGTTTCTGCGGTGCTGGCGTTGTCAGGCAGATGGCGCAGATGCTTGTACACTCGAAGGATTTCTCTTCGTGAGCGCCAGGGCGGGTTGTCTGCCTGCGGATCTGAGACCTCTTACGGCTCCTTTATCATATCCCTGCCTCCCAGGGGCGTAGCCACAGTAGATCAAGCTATCGCAGTGCGCTAGCTGCCCCTCCTCCGATAAACACATCCTACAGTCTACCGTGCGGATACAAAGGAATAAATAACCTGTACGTAGTTAGGTACTGGCTGCGAATAATTAAAGGTAATCAAACAACTCTGAGAGCAATATGTTATCGTCATCAAATGAACAACATTGAGCATCCAAAATGGTGGACGGCGGGGTTGCAACGCGAATTATGAAAAATTGGCTTAAATGATATCTGGCAAAGGGGTAATGAAAATACACACAGTGCCGTGAGAAAAGTCAAAAGACGACTATGCGATATAAACAAGCAGAAAATAGAATCTGAATGCAGACGAAGATCAACATTGGAGCTACAAAATGAAATAAAAACTAGGTGGGGTAAGGAAACATATATTTTGGAATTAGGTATAAAACAGAGGACTGGAATAGCATGGCTTAGGTTGGGAGGGTGGAAAGCTCGCAAGATTGTTGATGACGATGGCAGGAGGATTTGCCCATTATGCGGGGAACAAGAAGACTGGACGCATATTTTGGCAGCATGCGTGCAGACGGAGGGTATTAGGAAAAAACTATTACCGGAAGTATTTTTGGCTTCCAACAGACGGAGGACAGCATGCTGGGACTTGATTCTAAACAGCCAAAACTGGCCAAGCTTGGGCACATACTTAATGCAAGTACGTATACTAAGAGATAAGGTGTTTATGTAATTTTTCTTTAAACATATGTGGTGCTTGAGTACTTGTGCGCGACTGTGTGTGTGTGTGTGTGTGTTTGAGTGTGTGATTCAGAGTGTTTTTTCAATTTTATATGTATGTATATACTACGGTGATTATAAAAAAAATAGTTGTTTTCTGGTTGATACTGCAAGTCACGTATGCAGAACAGGTATTTTTCTAGAGAGCATGTACGGTCTTATGACCCATGTGACTGTGTTATGCAATTAATGTAATACTAAATACTTAATAAATACCACCACTACTACCCTCGCGTTTGAATCTTTACAATAGAATCACAACTGAAACTTTCTCTTATTTTCTATTGAAAGTCTTGCATGAAACAAAGTACGATAGCGGCTCTGTTTATCGGCTAACATTTACAAAACTTGTAATATTATTCAAAGGCTTTCTACTGATATAAACCACAGCACTCTGGGGCTAAAAATATAGAAAATGATTAAGACGAACATTAATAAGTTGATGGTAACTCCTGGGCAGATAATATTTAATTATTATTATTTTGTATGCCCCTGGAAATACGCTTCATCCTCTAAGAACAAACTTTTGTTCTGTTTTATACGAGTTGCAACCAGTGTGCCGAGGCTCTAGATAATTTTTTTCTATTTAAGTTTGCAAGCACAGTCATCCGCAGGGACAGTAATAACCACAATACGCACTAATGATCCCCACATACTTTGTGACAAACGTCACAAGTCCGTATCCTTTGCACAGACCAGTGAAATATGTGGCAGTTCTTCAAGGGAACACTAACAGCAATGACAAAAACGAGCTCGGATCATGCCACCCCTCTTCCCTCTGTCTTTCATATTTGTACACATAAAACAAAAATTATAAAAAGCAATAGCATCTGCTCTAGCACCTACTGGTATATTAAAGTGATATCTGACCCGAAAAATAAATACAACATGTTTCATCTCAGTCCTGCTAGCCTTTCGCTTTAAAGTTATACTTTGCTCTACGGAATGTAATGGAATTATAAAACGGGAAATGCCGGCTCAGTGAGATGAATAGTCTTAATTTAAGTTTGACGTGTGATGTGATCTTTATTTGTTTCAATAGAGGATGCGTATAGCATAAGATGTTCATTTCATAAAAATTGGGGATCCAATATATATGTTTTGAATTATTAAGTTTGCTCTAGAGTGCTTAATTAGAAGCTCGGAATTAAATACTTACTGCAATGCGACGAGTAACTGAAATCCTCTTAGAGATTCAATGGAGAGGTAGTGCGTCACCATGGAAAGGGAAGGCCCGATTTCCCCCCCTAACTTTCATGAATTATTTTGTTAGAAACGACGTTGCAACTCCAACTTCATTCTAGCATTGTGCACTTTGTAATATGAGAATGTGAAATATTACTTGGAAATTGTGAACCCTAACTTCTAAATCTGAAGCTTAGCCTTCTTTAGTCTCTTTAGCCTTCGATTCCTAATCCACAATTACTTATGCAGTCCACAATTGCTAATCATTTTTAAGATTGCAACGCCGTATATTGCTTTGCTTACACACAATACGATAAGGAGCAAATCCAGCCTTTTGTTTAGATGCACATAGCAACAGTAGCTACGATCCGAATCCATGAGTTTGTCTGCTACTGTGATGCATATTGTTATATCATGATAACTGTTTTTACAACGTGAACTGCAGAGGCAAAATGTTCAATGAACACTTCACACCATGAAAAGGAAGTTTAATAAGTGACTGGTAAGGTACAGTCAACGCCTTCTGTGCGCGAAGTAAACGTTGTCCCTCTGACTAGACAGATACACACACAGGCCTAAAGCTACAGAAAAGTACTAAGTCGATTTTCAACCAATAGAAGTCCTTCAAAGCATTGCTCATTTCATGCTGCATGATTTTAATCTGTGAAATTCAGACTTCGTAATGGGAGTACTCTTTCATTCAAAATACTTCCGAAATTGTGTCAAGGATTCATTCTGGTTAGTAGTACATGTGTCCTTAACAGGAATTGCTTTCCCATTTTCGTAGCAGCATATGTTCCAGCAGCCTCAGGTTTTAGTTAACTGTATATGCAATTGGGTTCCAGCAAGATTATCATTGTTTAATGCCTAGCATTCGGCGTTTATCTGTTGGATCAATTCGTGTTGGGAAAAATGGATTTCCCAACTCCTCGCCATCAGTACGATCATTAATAATATTTGTTCACTTTAGCTCTAGTACCATCAGATATAATAATATTCTGTAGAAAAGTTTCTTGTGTGATTCGAGTCCTAGGAAGATATATGCTCTATTGGATTTATTGATTCATTGATTGCATTTCGGTGAAACCCCAATATAATTACTTTCTCTACTACGTATAGTAAGTAGGGGAAATATTGTATTCCACCCAAAAATTCGATACCGAGATTTCACCGGAAATATATATTTTGAGACCCCCTGAATCCAAAAAAAGGCATTTTTGGAAACATGTCCGTGTGTGTGTCTATGTGTCTGTCTGTGTGTGTGAGTGTGTGTGTGTCTGTCTGTCTGTGAACAGCATAACTCAGAAATGAACTTGGTATTTAGGTTCAGTATCTTCCAGAGATGCGACACGAAGGTTTTTAAGAAAATTCTCCCACCCCAGATTACCCTTTACATTGAACATTTTTCGAAAATTTTAATTTTCTCAAAAGTGGTTCTAACGATTTTGATTAAAATATCATATGTTTAAGATATTTTCATGACAAATAAAATGTATATCTTGAATTTTCTGGGAATGTCTCCAAAAGTATTCTTCATTGTGAACGACTTTTGCATAACTGGTAAACCATAAGAGATAGGCAAACTTTTACTACACAAAAATGTAGATCGCGTTAAAATACACAATTTATGTCATATACATTTTTTTTGTTGAGTGAACCATTTTCGAGATATTGCTTGTTATTCCCTTAAATTTTTCAATACTTATTTTCTCAAATGGGAATTCGTTATTCATTTTTTTGTCTTGGATATGCAAAGAGTATTAATCTGTGGCAAAGGGAATGATGCTGCCCCTAGTAACCAGCTATTAAGAGATATGTATGTGCTTAAAGGCTACTGTATTTCTATATTGACCTTGTAAAAATATATTCCCCTTACATCTACAAGAAAATTAGCAATAAGATAGAGTCTGCAAATATTTATCTCGATTAACATGAAGTAGATGTAGAATAAGCGTTTGTAAAAATAGTTTGTATAAGAGTAGAGAAAGTCATGTGAGGTAACACATATTTTTTATGGGTCAAATGCAATATTTCTTCTAAATAGCATAAGCAACCCTGAGAAAAATTCAACCACTTTGTTGTGCCATGATCTTAAAACCAATGCTAAATATCCCTTATTAATTAAGTCTACCGCATGGCTTCAGGTATGTACGACAGTTTACAATGCATACAGAATCTACTCACAGCATTCTTCTTCTTTAATTGATAACCCTTCTCTTTGTAATACCTACAAGCTTGGGTCAGTAGCCCGTCTAGGAGCAAGCCAACTACAGATCATAGCAGATCCAGGATGGGTGAACAGCCCCAATACCTGGCATGGCGGTGAAGAAGAAGTAAATGAAATGTAATGACGAAAGGGATGACATGAAAATTCTCAGGTGAAAGTATCCAGCCCATCATTCGCTTAGCGACCGATAAAAACCGCGAAAAACCTTCGGCCAGATTGGTCAGTCTCGGGGGTTTGAAGCGGGACCTCCCGAATGCAGGCTACAGAGATTACCGCCTGACCCATGCCGCCCCAGTACTCGCAGCATTGATGTACTGAAACTCTTCTTATTTTCATTGTTGCCATTTTTAAGAGTTTGTTGATTTCTAGTATCGAATTTAAACGCACGTTAACACTCAACCTCTGTATTTCGAGCATCAGGAAAAGTACACTGCTCTGACCTTAGATATAAACTGGGATTGGCGTTTGTAATTGTCTATTAGACGCGGTTGAATGAAACATAGGATGCAAATAATTGGACGTTCATTTCGCACCATAAATGTACACATCCACAGAAGTCTTAATATTCTATAAATTATTGCGGATGGTAATCGATATTATAGCTAATAAATACATTCTCATTATTTAATGGTTGAAAAGGTTGTATCTTTAAATTGCCTTCTGACGTTGTAAAAGTTACTTTCCTCTTAAAGGGGACATATAGCAGGCAGTTTATATGCTCAGCACACACTTTCAGAACACAGCGTTTGGAACTTGTTAGCTTTACAATTCTCTATGACCCGCCATACTTTGTTCTCGAATATATAAGTTATAACGAGTGTATTTCAGACTTTAATGGCTTTGCAGTGGTATGATATCTGAATTCAAAATAATGACGGTAGAGCACGCTGCACTGTGTATACCAGAAACGCATCTCTCAATTCGGTAAGAAAAGAAGCTCACAGTAGTTTCAGAACTTTGTAAACAATAAGACAGATGGGTTGCGATGGACACTGAGAAATGAAAGACAGAGCGAATCGTGAAGTCTAACCTGTATTTCCCATAAAACAGCACAAAGAACGTAATCTTCAACGCCGGTAAAGTACTAAAGCGTAGATTCCCAATTTGAGATTTGAACAAGGATTAATTTTGTCTTACTGCTGCTATAAAAAGTTTATGGAGGCAAACTAGTTTTAAATGTTACAGGAGAGCAGCACAATATTTTTTAAAAGGCATATACTTCTATTTACTTCATGTAAATCCAGATAAATATTTTAGAAACAGTTTTATTATATATTTTCTTGTAAGCACATTGGGATTAGGGGAGTACAGTAGCCTTAAGCGATAACCTAATCTTTTAAGAACTGGTCTCTATGTGAATTCTTTGAAATTCCGTTCTTTACATGACCGGGAGAAAAAAAAGAATGACCTCTCATTTGAAAGAAAATTAAAAACTTAAACAAAATATAGTGAATGTCTCGGAAACGGTTAACTCCACACAAAACGACATAAATTGTGTGCTTTAACGAGATCTACATATTTTTTTTGAAGTAAGTTTTTATAAAGGGTCTTTCAACAAGATTGTCCTATCTTTGAACTTAAATAAAACAGTTCTATAAATGATAGAGGTTTATTTCTTTTTTTATTTTGGAACATAATGTCATTACGTGTGGAAGAGAACATCAGTTAAGCGACCGCCGCGATTTCGTTGGGTTGCGCGTATACGGTTGATCCAATTTTCAATGACAGAAGAACGTAAATTAGGTCCAACTTCACGAATAACACGCGTGATGTTATTCATAAAATCATTTACTGTTTCTGGTTTGCTGACATAATCTCGAGATTTAACATAACCCCACAAGAAGTAATCCAACGGCGTTAAATCATATGACTTCAGGGACCAGTTAACATCACCACCGCGGGAAATGATGAAACCTCTGAACTTCTCCTTCAAAAGATTGATTGTTTCGAGAGCAGTATGACGTGTAGCATCATTTTGCTGGAACCAGATGTTTCTGAGATCCATACCATCCAATTGAGGCCAAACATAGTCCCTTATAAGAGCCCGGTATCTTCCTCCATTGACAGTTAGAGCTTCTCAATCTTCAACTTGGAAAAAATATGGACCAATGATACCACCTACCAAAATCCACACAACACAGTAACCTTTTGGGTATGAAGTGGTCGTTCTTGAATCTGCATTGGATTGTGATTGCTCCAATAGCATTAGCTTTGTTTGTTAACACGACCATCCATCCAAAAGTGGGTTTCGTCGCTGAAGATGATTTTTGTCAAAAATCCGGATCAGCTTCCAATTGCTCTATAGTACAGTCAGCGAATACACGGCACAACCTATGGTCGTTGTGCTTTAGTTCTTAAGTTAACACCATTTTGTAAGCGTGAAACTTCAAGTGCATATGCAGAATTCGCCAAGTTGTGGTCGGGGAAAGCCCCAATTCTTGCGCTCGACGAGCAATTGATTTGTTTCCGTTCTCGCGTACACTCTCACGAACGGCGCCTATGTTTTCGTTGGAGCGCTAATGTCGATTACGTACAGGCGTTCTTTGATCGCTGACAGAAACACTTCTTTCAAATTTATCGATCAAACGCCGAATCGTTCTCTCGCAGGGACGATTAAGCACACCGTAAACTTCACGCAATACACGGAAGGTTTGGGGAACAGATGATCCATTTTGATAATCATTTTTCACAATTTCTACGCTTTGCTGAATGCTGTAACGTTCTATGGCTATTTGTTATAAACAACTGTAACCACATGAAAAAAGTGACTGCTGTAACTCAATAACAACGGCAGCTATCACATGTTAAATATAGGACACTCTTGTTGAAAGACCCTATATATCTCTTTAAGGTTTAGCAGACAATCCGTTAGTTGAAAGACATAATTGTGCAAAGAATCGGGAGTAGGCGAACTTGCACCTGCAAATGCCAATTTCCTTCGGAGATGTCAGAAATGTGTTACAGCGGAGGGACAATATTTTCAACACCTGTAGTCAAGGTCAGTGTACAATATGAAAACTAACATTTTAATAGTCCACTCTGGCGATTGTAGCGGATCCAGTTCACTGGGAACGACAATCGCTGACACAGGCCCGCTTGCCAGCTAGTGGGTAGAGAATGTCAAGGACCACTCTGTAGCACTCAATAAAAAAACTGATACTTCTATTCACATTGCGTTATTCACCATACATTTTTACACATAAATGATTTCAAATTAAGCAGCAAGTACTGGAATAAGCGTTCGAATAGTTGTGGGAAGCAAGTATTAATAAATTACCACTGCATGGTCATAGCAACAAGCTGTTGCGAAGAAAAGCAGGAAAGGAGGATCTGAAACTTCGAAGAATGTTGTTCAGATGATCCAGTAATGTTGTAAACACGTATTCGCGGAATATTTGGAAAATGTCTAACGCTTCGAGGAAAATTGTTCCACACAAAAGCTATATTTAAATGAGATCTAATTATTTTCCTTTAGTAAGGTTTTTATTCTTATAAGGTTTCCTAGTTATACAAAATCCAATCACAAAGGACTTCACGAGTATTTAGAGAAAATTCAAGATATACATTCAATTTGCCAATCATAGTTCAATCAAAATCGTTAGAGTAGTAGTGTAGTATATAAAAGGATAACGTAAAAAGTAGAATAGTTTAAGGTGGGGGAAATTTCGTGAATATATTTGTGTTGCATCCTTGTGTTGTCTTTACTGCACACGTAGAGGAGGAGATGTCACAGCCATTTTATGCTTATTATGCTTATTATTGGTATTATATTCACAAACAGAAGATCACACATAATGTTGAAATTTTCTAAGTTTCTAACTTATAAACATTGACTTCGGCATTCTTTCTAAAATCGTTTTAAATCATTTAATTTTGCTGCACTAAAGACAAATGTGAAAAACTGTCGGATTTTAACGTAAACCGTAGATTGTAGTACTCAAATGTATAACTAAGATAGCATACAGTGACGTATTGTAAATGTGAAACTTGGCAGCTGGAGCACAATATGGTTGAAGTTTACATAGAGATGCGGATAAAATATTCATCTTCACTTTAAAAAATTCTAGCAGCCAAATTATTGGGGATAAAATCCACTTTTATAATACACAGAAAGAAAATAATATTGTTACACTTTACGTGTTGTTAATTTTTTCACAATTTTTCAGTTTTATTGGTTTTGCAATGTTTTGAAAATTGCACCGACTTTTCAACTTTTAATCTGTGATACCTAAAAAATTATTTTGTATGCACTTAGTAGTGCAATTTCTTTGTGTATACCTGGAATTTTCATCGACGTATGATTTAAACTGGCAGAGTACATTTGTGAAGTCGTACAATTTGAGGCGAGGAAGAAGTTCAGGAGAAACGTTGAAAATCCGCGACTTTGATATTTTATTATTCCTACAAATGAAAACGTATTTTATTATACAAAAAACATAGCTCTATTTAATGCATGAAAAATAACAGCACCCAACATGAAGTTTACCTCCGCGAAAAGAATACTGTTTTTAGTCCATTTTCACACGTAGATTCTGAAAATAATGCTTAAAACGGCACATCACGCCACAATTTCTATCCAGCATCGAAAACGCGTTCCCGTGCCAGCTGGTAACATGCGTGTCATAGGTTGGCCACCCTTGTCCTACACGATTACTTATGTACTTACAAAATGTAAAGATAAAAACATGCTATTTGTTATATCATCTAACCAAGCCTTTGCAGTTATACCAGTTATACACCAGTGTTTAAAGTAGACCCGCAAAAGCGAAACCCAGGTGGCGACCATTAGCCGGATGTTGAAATTTATTCCTGAATGGGGATGTCGGTTATCAGTAGGGAACGGATTTTTAGGTAAATACATATTCTTTCTGCTTGCGATTACAAGCGCGAAACTAAGCATGAATATTGAATATGCTGCCACTTTCACAAATACAAAGTTTTATTTCACATAAAATGCATAATTTTAGAATAAAAATATGTAATTAAATATTTTCCACAATATTATTAGTATATATTTTATGCATTTTACCAATATACTATACCGAGCTTTGTTTCTCCGTTTATTGTGTGTGGCAAAGAACATGCTTTTGTTTTAAAGAGAATCTATGCAACCTTCTGCATATCCTGTAACCTCAGATTAGATTACGCGTTGTCAACAGCTCGCTACAATATAAACATATACACGTAACTCGCAGGAAAGAAGTTTCAGATGTCACCGTGTACTTGAACTCAACACGATTACGCGTTGAAATTATTCTTGTTCCTACAATTCAGTTCAGGCCTGGCAATGCTTAATATACGTGTTGAGTGATTCGAGTATCGTTACCAAAATACCGAAGGTAAAAAGCAGTGTAAGTTTTCGGTTGCAGCAGTACGTTAAAGAATTCTAGGCAAATCTGCTCTTAGTTCTCTTCCTGGAAAGTAAATAAATTACCTTAAGGGTGAGTTTAGAAGTGGATGTGATCTTTTCAATAGTTGGTGCCCACCTGACCGCCCCTTTTAGCTGTTTTACTTTTATAGGCAATTCGCGTTATGAACACAACAAACGTAGCCGTTTTTCCCTAAACCACATGCAAAGTGGGAAATGTCAACCTAAATGAAAAGGTGAAATCCGCTAAATATGCTATGTGTTGTTGTTACTAGAATTTCTTCTTCGTTTAGTGTTGCCGCTGACAAAAACGCAACGCATTCATAGTAAGACAGACTATGCACCAAAATTGTAATTGTTGTATTCTTTTTGTGAAAGTTTGTTATATTAATATGTTATTTCCATTAAATAAAGAAGTTCCTTTACTGTAACAGTAGTAGATAGTTAACGCAAGCTTATATAAGAAAATTCTAACCTAAGACAAACTTTCCGTGAATTCAGAAACGTAAGCTTATGTAAAAAAAGACTAAACCTAACCTAACCTCCCGTGAATCAGAAACCTAAGCTTAGGAACGCAAGCTCGCTTCGCTCGCGTGCTTTGATGTAACCACTGGTAACAAATTAAAATAAGGATATATATATATATATATATATATATATATATAAGTAAATCAGAAACCGCAGCTTATTATTATTATTATTATTATTATTATATATATAAAACATCCCTCGGCTACGCTATGAGGTTGAGGGCCCTCAATCTCTCGGCTACGCCTTGAGGCTGAGTATCTTACAGGCTTTGGCGGCATTAGTTATTCATATGTTGCCAGCATTGCCTTAGAGCTAGCGTATGACATAGAGAGACATCTGTTGGACATATAACACATCATTTTCTTCACTCAGGAAGAGCACTAAGAGCAGATTATCCGAATTCTCAAATGCTTTCCGTACAGATGGAAAAATTCTATATTGTCAGCCTTGTGGAAAGTCCATAACAGCCAATCAACGTTCCCAAGTAACGCAGCATTTATCCGGCAACAAACATATTGGCGGCTTCACGTTCTTCTATGAAGCAGGTGCTTTTAAGTGAAGCAGAACCCTCCAGCTCATATTCCGTACCTTCCAAGTGTCGTGAATTTTATTCAGATTTATGCCGAACTTTTGTTTAAGCGGATATTTCTCTACATAAAGTGAACAATCTAGAGGTTAAAACGTTTCTCGTAAAGTACACCAACTTTGCTCCTCCAGATGAATCTACTTTAAGGAAATACTACCTTCCAAAATGTCACGAAGAAACATTACAAAAAATCGGGTTGTGTGCGAAAATGAGAAAATATGGGTGTGTATTGATGAAACACACGACTCAAGAGGAAGAAAATTGGGAAATGTAGTGGTCGGAGTTTTTAAAAATGACGAGACAGATTCTAATCGTCCGTTTTTACTTGCTTGTAAAGAAATGTCGGCAGTAAATCACACTAATATTGCTACGCTCTTCAATGAAAGTATGCACATATTATGGCCAAATGGTGTTAAGTACGATGAAGTGCTTATTTTCCTTACCGACGCAGCATCTTACATGAAGAAAGCCGCAGAACCACTTAACGCCACCTATACGGAAATGATACGTGTGACTTGCGTTGTGCATGTGCTACATAGAGTTTGCGAAACTGTGCGGTCACTGTATCCCAATGTCGACAAATTGGTATCCAATGGAAAGAAGGTGTTTGTTAAAGCCCCTAAGAGATTTGATCTCTTTAGAAACAAAAACCCCAATGTTCCATTACCACCAACACCAATTGTTACTCGCTGGGGCACTTGGCTTTCAGCAGTGGTGTACTATGCGGAACATTTTGATAGCTTTAAATCGGTTGTGAATGAACTGGACAAATATGATGCTTCATGTATAGAAATTGTTCAATATCTGCTCAGTGACAGTTGTTTAAGAAATGATGTGGCGTATATTGTTGCTAATTTGAGTTTCTTGTGCGATTCCATTAAAAAAACTAGAACCAACAACTAATCTCTTGACAGAAAGTGTTAAAGAAATCGTTAATGTAGAAACGAAAATCAACTCACTCGAAGGCTTAAAATGAAAACTTTAAAAAACAAGTTCAAATCTGTGTTTGAAAAAATTACAGGGTTTCAAACTATGAGACAAGTTGCTCAAGTTCTAGAAGGCCATCAAGTAGACATTGAGAATGTAAGTGCTAGTGACGTACCTCTTATGTGTGGCAGTAATTTGTATCACAATAATGTAAATGCCAGAGTGATTGTAGTGTAAATAAGCATTATTGTATGACATTGATTTGAGATGTTTGTTAATTATAAGCATTGTTAGCAAATAAGTTTACACGGCCTCACTGAAACTGACAATAAGAGCGGGTAACAATGAGCGAGGAGGTGAGTTGTTTATTAATTATTAGAGACAAGCAAATGACGTCAGATTGGCGCGCTTTTCTTAGAAATGGCGGGAATTTCTTCCCTAGAGCATATGTTTTCGTAATTGTTGATTGGATATAAAAATAGACGCTAATGTTGGCGCATTTTATTAACCAATAGCAGCTCGGTTATAATCTTTAGGCATATTAGGGTGTGGGAGTATAAAAAGCTAAAGCCAGAGGCAAGTATTGTCCAGTCCAACAGAAACATTTGTGCATTACACGTCGCTCAGTCCAACAGAAGCATTCGCGTGTAATACGTCGTTCAGTTCAACATAAGTATTCGTGGGTTATACGTCACAAAGTTTAAGAGAATCGTCGCGCAATTCTACAAAATCTCTCGCGTCGTAAAGTTAGTTATAAATGTGAAATATGCGAATTAATAAAGTGCGGCAAATAAGTGATTATAATAACATTAGAAAACATAACAGTTTCAGTCTCATTGTGGAAGTGTTGACAGCAGTATAGTATTGTGAAATCTATTTTTCACTTAGTGTAATTGCTTTTAGTTGTGCAATGCAAACGATTAGTTCCCATGGGAAGTGTAGAAATAATCCAGACAATTTTTATTATGTTTGTGGACGTTTTACCCTTAAAAATCACAGGAGAAAAATTTATAACAGTGCTAAAAGTGCACATTCTTTATACTTCGGGTGTCAAATTGGTGGCCAGGAAAACAGTGGTCACCCCATCAATGTTTGCTTCACTTGTACGACAAATTTTAATTTGTGGTTACATGACAAACTCAAAGTGTGGTATTTGCTGTACGTATGGCGTGACGAGAACCAACAAACCATACTCATGATTGCTGCTTCTGCATGAAAAATATATCCGGCATGTCTAGGAAAAGTAAACATGTGCCTTCTGCCATGCATCCTGTTCCACTTAGCGAAGAATTACCTATACCTGAGGTCCCTAAGACAGTGAGTAGTAAAGATGAATATCCTGACTTTCAACCAGATATTTCTGAAAGTGAAAGGAATTGAGCAAGTAGACCGGAGTAATTTGGCACGTAACTTAAATTTGTCGAAAGAAGAATCTTAACTTCTAGATTCTAGGCTACAACAATAGAAATAACTTCCACCTGGTACAAAAACTACAGAGTTTCGAAATAGATGTCAGAAAGTTTAAACATATTTTTCTGTGCAACAGAATATGTGTTTCTGTCTAGATATCAATGATTTAATGAGTGAACTAGGGGTTGAGCATAATCCAGATGACTGGCAATTGTTTATAGCTTCATGGAAGTTCTGCTTAGAGACTGTGTTATTTCATAATGGTAATGAATACCATCTGTTCCAGTTTTCCTTTCTGTAGGACTTAAAGAAAGTTATGAAAATATGACTTACCTTGTAGGTGTCTTAAAATATGAGGCTCATTGTTGGAAGATATACGATGACCTTAAAGTAGGTATGCTGATTGGTTTGCAGGAAGGCTTCACAAAATAACTGTTTTTTTGTGTTTGTGGGAGAGCGTGATACATAAAAACATTATGTGATACATTACTGGGACAAGCGGCAGCAATGTCACTGGGATAAGATTCTTCTATCTCCCTTACATATACAACTTGGGCTGCTGAAGAATTTTGTTAAGGTACTCAACAAGGACGGTAGTGGATTTGCATATATGCAGGGCAAGTTTCCACAGTTAACATACGCAAAATTGAAACAGAGGATTTTTGTGGCACCTCAAATCAGAAAACGTATGGAGGAAGAATGTTTGAGAAAATTATACAAACGGTTGAATTAGCAGCTTGGCAATCATTTAAAACAGTTGTGAGTGATTTTCTCGGAAACACAAACGAAAAAAAGCAATAAAACTTTGGTGTCAAATTTGTTGAAATGCTTCAAAGATATGGGTTGGCAAATGTCTTTGAAAATGGATTTCTTCCATTCGCATCTAGACCTTTTTTCCGGAAAATCTGGATGATGTTAGTGATGAACAAGGAGAACAGTTTCATCAAGACATTTCCATCATGGAGAAGAGGTACCAAGGTCATAAGGAACCAGTAATGATGGGGGATTACTGTTGGTTTCTTGTGGGGCGGGGGAGAGTAGGCAGGAGTGCAAGAGGAAACCATATACTATCAAATACTTTTAAGCAAAGTTCGTATGTTCCAAAAAGTTGAATTGAGTTTTATTTATGGACGCTCTTTAACTGCTGTGGTCCTGCGTCCCATTCTATATTGGACGTGAAAGACCGGTAGTTTTGCTCAGAGGCCTCTTTATCAGGCTTGAGGTTGTTTTACATGCCGTAAATCTACGACAGGGATCACCGCTTTACTTCCCTTCCGAAGGAAGCCATGCTAAGGATTTTTACGCCCGAAAAAATCATCGCCCTCCGCCGGTATGAACCCGCGACCTCGGGAGCTAGAGGCTAGCATGGTAACCACTAGAGCATGGAGAACACGTGATCTTGAAACATATGGCCCAAATATTATTGCGTTCATATAAAACTATATTTGTGAATTAATCTAATCTAGCATAAGTACATTGTTATACCATTGAAAGGAGATATATCATCCATATTATACATTGTACAAATGAAAGGGGAACCATACACATAAGAATTGTATAGCAATAATTTAATTCTCTGAATGTTAAAACATTCAACATGTAACTTTGTACAGAGCTACTTGTAAGCAACGGGCGCGCTAGCTACTCGAATGGGAATTCCTGGAACTCATAATGACCGTGCCTGGCACAGAGTGGTACGACGCTACATGATGGCGCTGAAGCGCAAGGTTCTGAAACCTCATATTTTCATACATGCTTGGGTAACGCGGCCTGAGGACCAATGGGAAGCATCGTTACATTTTCAAACGTAGAGGACGGCGTGGGTAAGCCGCCCTATATAAGACCAGATTTTGTCGAGGGGGCACTCTTACTTATTACCAGTTCAGCGCAACAAGAAGTCACGCCGACGCAAGGTGCTACAGATGCACGTGGGTGCATATAGGGTGGGGATGCGTGTGAAGATAGATAGGCTCCTGATAAATATTCAAGTGGTGGGATAAAGTAAATGGGAAAATCTAGCCGCCCATATTTATTTGAACAATGAAATAAACATCAGTTATAAAGGGAAAACTTGCAGTGTATTTTTAACTTGCCTCACCCACTAGAACCTGAGATTAAAGAAACTTAGCAATTAGGTAGGAATGGAATACTCAACTACCGACGAGCATCACTAGCCGAGGAAGAAGAACACTACAAGAGCACGCTGCAAGAGTCGACCAACCATTTCCCACTACACCATACATCATTATATCACAATAAGTAATGTGACATAAGTCTTACCTGAAACCTCGTAAAGTAGAATCTAAATGTCTTCATATTTTCTTTTAACCTGACGCGATAGGAGATATCTATGGAAATTTTCAAAATTATCATATTTTTCCTTACGAATCACCTATTTTTAACGTGGAGGTATAAAAAGAAATTATTGGGTAATGTAATATTGTAAACATCACATACAAAAAAGTTGGAAATTCGGTATGTTTTTCAAACAATTGTAAAACTAATAATATGCGAGATATTGGAATCTTAAGACTATTTGTTCTTTCTGTCTATTATAAATTAGAATTCTATCCATTAATTTGGCTACTAGAACTTTTAAAACTGTATACGAATACTTTCGTCCGTCTCTGCACATCACACATTGCCTTCCTTCAGGAAAGTGTGATATTTGAAAACATTTTCTGTTCCAAGGAACAAAGTGAGGGAAAGAACGGCAGGGGACGTTGTTTATAATATCTATCGTGCCCACACTCTCTCTTTTGTTCTCTCCGTAACATTTATTCTATAGGTGGTTCTCCAGTATTGGAATTTATCACGTGAACATTGAGGAAGTAATTGATATATTCTTAAAGCAAGTGTTGTCAGCGCATTAAATATGAGTTCCTATGAACCTTTTAAGCTTTGGCATAAGCAAATAAAAATTTAGTCATATATTTTAATAAAATAAAGGTTTAACTGCAATATTTAATATTAGGTAACTGATCCTAATGAGGATTCAGGAAATACCATCCTGCGTAGGATGTAGAATGTAGTTACCAGAGGGGGAACGTCGTCACTGTAACCAGTCTAATCCCCCGAGAGGCAGGGATGAAGTGAAGGAACCGCAGGAGGTCGCAGGTCCGCAGGCAGATGGAATCACAGAGATGCACGGAAGACCCTATCATTTCCAGTACGAAACACCCGCCCTCGCCAGTAGAGGCGAAGAGTCCCGCGAGAGGGCGACGAAGCGGCCTTTACAGGCAGGCCAACGCCCCCTGCCGTTGGCTGGGAGAAATCTTTCCAAAGCGCAGTAACCATGCCATCTGCCCATCACCAGATGCACTGCAGAACCCGGAGACACTGTCTAAAGATGAAAGGCAGAAGGGTGAAATGGCAGGAAATGAGGGAAAGGAGAAATCGTGGTAGAATACACCACCCCAGCATTCACCTAGGGGACCAGACCACGATAAACCCCATAGTCATAGTGGGTGGCCACGAGAATCGAACCTGGTATCTTCCGATTGCGGACCACAGACGTTGTCGCCTGAGACATCCCGCTTGGTACCAGCTTGACATTCTAATAGGAACAACTAACACGGATTGTTTTGGTTGAAGAAGGTTGAGTTATGTATTTGGATATGATTGTCCTCATTAAACTCTAAAATTTTGAATATTTATGATTATTACAAAATTAAGCGAGAAGTTTTGTGCTATCTGAATTCAAGTTATCCTATTTCTCTGTTAATTTATAGATTTTAATCTATTTTGTCAGTTAATGTTGAATGATTTTTTATAATATTGCAAAACGTAATTAAATGGTGTCTGGTCCTATATTTTACCCTAGATTTCATCTCTGACTTTTTTATCGTTGAATTAAGGTATACATCTCTTGCTGCTTAGCTCACTTCAAGGGGATAGTCTAATAGGGTTGATAATGAAAATAGGAAAGAGGAATAAGGACTGAAATAATTTGCACCCCTACGCAAGGCATTAAATAATAATGGGGTGAGGGGGCACTGGGAAAGAAAAAGTAGAAGAGCGGGAATGACAGTTTATTTTTCAAAGTTCACGTCTTCGTGTGTAAACGAGCAAGTGAGGAATTACAAACCCTGTGAATAATTCTCACCTTGTCATGGTCTTAAGTGAAGGGATAGATGGTATATTTGGCTTCTAACTCGAGCACAAAATTATATTCTAATTCTACGCGCCTGCAGTACACAGTGGAGGCTTTCATGTCGCGTTATTGCAGCGAAGTTTGGAGTTGCATGCGGACGTAATGCTGTCAGGTGATGATAGTAGGGGAGTTGTGGTACCATAACTCTAAAAGAGGCATGATAAAGTCAGTCTATTTGGGAGCAGCCCCCATCCCACACGTTAGGCGGTACTACATGCAAGAAGGTCGCCGCTTAGTTAAGCACTGTAAAATGAAGGCTATTTCTTTCGCCGATTAAACTCAAGGCATCCTACTTCTTGTGTAATATTTATTTACTTTTAATGTTGAAAACACAATTAACCATTTATTAATTATTAATATATTACCAATACACGAAGTGCGACTGTTACGGTGCTGGAGAACCACTGGAGAAACTGATTACGTATTGTCAGTCAGCTGTATTTGTTTTATGGTTTACACTTCGCATAGAGGGAAAACCATATCCCATGGTGACCAAGCCTTCTTTGACTGTTGACGCGGCCTTTAGCAGCCGCAATGACTGTGATTCACATTTGTAATTTAATCAAGTATGGTATTGCCATGTATTATCCCAACATCCGTCTGCTCTTTGACCTTTATTTCTATTGAAATAAGAAGAGTAGCAAACATTTTATCATTTCGTACTTGTTACAATCATCCTATGCCAAAAGTGAGAGCAATAACCATCGTCTGATTGTTACGACGTTTTGCAATATCCATATAAGGTATGGATTGTGAAGGTTTAATTCATAAATGGATCTTCTTGCGTCACTCCTGTATCGGGTAACCAAACAAATAATCTGGGCAGTACTTCAGTAAACCCGATGCGTACAGTAATTTAATTATAACAACAAATGTCTTCAGCTTGTATCAGGAAATGCCTACTGTATACTCTAATACGTTTGAGATGTATACTCGCTTTAATTAATACCATCACCGCAGCTTTAGGAGGCATTCTACTGGCCTTCACATGTGGAGTATGTATAGCCAGGAGGAGGTGTGTATATCTGTTTACCTTTTCACGCATTCAATGACGTCCTGTTTTACGTGCACAATTCTAGATTGTTCACATATGAATATATAACTTTGAACAATGTCATCAGTTATAATAATAATAATAATAACCATGTTTAAATATATAACTAAGTAATCCCTTGTTTTGCACAATATCGCCAGGGGAAAAATAGTTTCATTGGCAACAGAATGTAAAATTTAAATATATTATACTTTTACTCTCAAAAAGGACACATTTACTAGACATTGTTTTAATAATCTGTCCAATCTCCATTCTTGTCCAATACCCGATTTAAACGCCTAGGCACTGAATCACGCGTCGCTCTCTGGAAACGCTGTCATGAAACGTGGGAACATTCGCGTTTAGAGCCAGAATTCTTCCAGCACTTAAGTGATTCTAGGCGGCTAATAAGTGTTGGACAAGAATGGAGAATGGACAGATTATATTAAAATAGTATCTAATAAATGTGTCCTCTTTGAGAGTAAAAACAAGAATTTACTTTTGTTTTATATTATGTTGCAATTAAAAATATTTCTTCGTGGAGATATTGTGCAAAATAGGGTTTTATTTAGTTATATATTTAAACATGATTATTATAAGTGATGACGAGTAAAGCTATTGCTTAAACTTACATATTCATATGTGAATAATCTAGAATTGTAAAGTTAAAACAGGACTGCACTGCATGTGCGGAAAGGTAAACAGACACACACACGCCTCCTCCTTGCTATACAATTACATACTCCACCTGTGAAGGCCAGTAGAAGCCTCCCAAAGCTGCGGTGACGGATAAATGGAAACGAGTGTACATCTCAAAAGGTAGTAGATGGTATCAGTAGACATTTCCTACATTACTGCATACGAGTGGTAATTAAATCTTAAGATATTTCACCACTGCGTAATTCCGTATTTTTAATGGTGACTGCAACCGAATTTCAAAATTTATGATTTGCATGTACGTAAACAACGTAAGCTATTTTAAGTTTCGAAAAGTAAAAATCTGATGTGTTACACTCACATGACTTTCTCTACTCTTGTACAAACTATTTTTACAAACGCTTATTCTCCATATGCTTCATGTTAATGGAGATATCCAGATGTCAATCGTATTGCTAATTTTCTTGTAGATGCAAGGGGAATATGGTAGGTTTTAAGCGATAGTCAAATACTTTAACGCTGGTTGCTATGTGGCGCATTCCATTCTCTTTGCATGTCCAGGACATAAAAAAAATGAATAACGAATTTGAGAAAAAAGTATAAGTATTGGAAAATTTAAGGGAATAACAAGCAATATCTCGCAAACGGTTCACTCAACAAAAGAAATGTATGTGACATAAATTGTGTATTTTAACGCGATCTACATTTTTCGTGTAGTAAAATTTTGTCTATCTCTTATGGTTTACCAGCTATGAAAACGTCGTTCATAATGAAGAATACTTTTGGAGACATTCCCAGAAAATTCGAGATATACATTTTATTTGTCATGACAATATCTTAAACATATGATATTTTAATCAAAATCGTTAGAGCCGTTTTTGAGAAAATTAAAATTTTCGAAAAATGTTCCATGTAAAGGGTAGTCTGGGGTGGGGGGATTTTCTTGAAAACCTTCGTGTCGCATCTCTGAAAGATACTGAACCTAAATACCAAGTTTGATGTTTATCCGACTGTTCGTTTTTGAGTTATGCTGTTCACAGACACACAGACAGACAGAGACACAGGCACACAGACAGACACACACACGGACATGTTTCCAAAAATGCTTTTTTTGGATTCAGTGAGTCTCAAAACATGTATTTCCGGTGAAATCTCGGTATCGAAATTTTGGGTGGAATACAATACTTCCCCTACTTACTATACGTAGTACAGAAAGTAAAAAATGAATAACGAATTTGAGAAAAAGTATAAGTATTGGAAAATTTAAGGGAATAACAAGCAATATCTCGAAAACGGTTCACTCAACAACAAAAATGTATATGACATAAATTCTGTATTTCAACGCGATCTACATTTTTTGTATTGTAAAATTTTGTCTATCTCTTATGGTTTACCAGTTATGCAAACGTCGTTTTCAATGAAGAATACTTTTGGAGACATTCCCAGAAAATTCGAGATATACATTTCCTTTCTCATGATAATATCTTAAACATATGATATTTTAATCAAAATCGTTAGAGCCATTTTTGAGCAAATTAAAATTTTCGAAAAATGTTCCATGTAAAGGGTAGTCTGGAGTGGGGAGATTTTCTTGAAAACCTTCGTGTCGCATCTCTGGAAGATACTGAACCTAAATACCAAGTTTGGTGTTTATCCGACTGTTCGTTTCTGAGTTATGGTGTTCACAGACACACAGATACACACACACAGACACACACGGACATGTTTCCAGAAATGCTTTTTTTGGATTCAGGGGTCTCAAAACATGTATTTCCGGTGAAATCTCGGTATCGAATTTTTGGGTGGAATGCAATACTTCCCCTACTCACTATACGTAGTAGAGAAAGTAAAAAAGCTGCTGCAGTTGTTTAACAGTTTTCACAATGGCACCTTTCCCTGGCATTGTAGGCCTCATTGATTGTGCACCTGCATCTATTTTATCTGCGTGGACAAGTACAGAAAGCCATGCATTTACCTGAATATCAGACAGTTTGTAATTTAAGTTTACTATTTCCGAATATTATAACTTGATGTCGGGCAATTTTATTGGTGCATTATGTAATGACACCTTCCCTGAAGTTTAAGAACATAACGTATAGTGGCGAGAGTATGAACAAAAACACACATGCTACTCTCTCATTTGTTTTCGAAGATACAACCATACCTAGTGAAAAGAGGCATTGCAAATATTCCTGTTGCCAACATTCACATACTTATGTTAGATGTCACAGTTAACGCATCATAATTTTGACGTTATTAGTGTAGATGATTTACGTAGCGTCAGTTTAATATCCCTCAAGGTGTATTTTTAACAATCCGAACATTATCCTGCTGATTGAAACGGTTCGGTAGAAAGTAGAATCCCACAGAAATGCCAGGTTAATTTCTCTTTCTGTGCTGCAAGTTTCATTAGTTCATTGTCTCTTTTCCGTTCCCGAATAGTGTGTCTTTAACATACATCAGCGAGTTCTATCTCTTTCTTTGTAAGGGTGCCCACATCCATCCTCTCGCGCTGTCCAGGCGGTAACTTTGTTATGTTAACCGAGGGCGGGGCACAGCTTTCATTTCAATTTGCTCTTGAACGCACTGCATGTCTCAAACACATCTTGTTGCTAATGAACTGCCGGCGTGACCTCTTTTCTCCTCGGGTACCAAGCGGGTTTGCATACACAATAGATAGGGCGAGTACAAACAAAACTACGCCTGCTTTAATCCACTTTCTCCATAACGTGATTTGGACAAGCATTTCCGTTTTGGTGCAAGTAAATTTCATCTGATCGTTACTTGACTGTGAAATTAACGTTGTAAAAGCAATAAAGTGTGCATTAAAAGTTATGGAGCTTCCTTGAAATTTAATTTACTGTGTTAATACAGTGCATTAACTCCACAGTTGTCGCTTCTTTCACATGCTATATGCACAGAAGACTAAAGAGAGGAAAGGGAGCATATTTGAAAGCTTGAAGCATAAACATTTACTAGAGAAGAATACACGGTGTTGATTTGGTGTAAAGCTTTTATTGATTAGGTAATAGGTTCTGTTTTAGTATAGTTTTTGTAGATATGTTGAATTTAGGAAGACATCCATTTCGCTGTTTTCACAACAGAGTATTTTCTATGTGTATTGTACTACAGAGCTGTCCATCGAACGAGTTTTGGTCATTAATTCGTACCATTCATGCCTTCGTATACGCTCGTGTATACGGTAGAGTTACGTATACTGAGTTCGAGCCGTGACCCGCTCTCGGTCCATTTCGTTTTTATACCGAACGAGTTGGTGTACCATTACCTGTTCAAACGCCCAGTGTGACCAGCCACAAGGGGAAGGTTCACTGGCGTTGTTGCCACAGCCTAAGCTCGCGTGATTTTTGGGTATGGAGTCGAGGGATACAAGAGAAAACTCTTCTTAAAATTAAAATAAATGTCGTAGAATATTAGTTAGAACATCAACCTGGAAGAAACTCCGGGATTATTTTCGAAAAAGGACAAATACCTAATAATAATAATAATAATAATAATTATTATTATTATAATTTATTCTTGAAGTATTCCTATATTTGCTTATAAAAAACTCCCTTTGGTTTTACTTTTATAGTATTTGAGATTTCGTATGTTAAAACATTAACATGTTCTCAAGTATCCTCAGTTTTCTATTTGAGACTTTTTTCATTACCGAGTTTACTCTCAGGTTTGTTAATTTGTATCTTAACACAAAGCGCAGTTTTAAGTACAAACAACTTTTTCCACTAGTAGACCTAATTGTATAGCTTAATCTTAATTTGTGCTAATGGTGGGTAGTAATATGATTTGCTTTAATGACAGTTGCACAATTTCTTGAGTTTAAAGAATAATTATTTAATTCGTTGTTTTATATATAATTTGTAATGTCTAGTTTGCTAACTAGACATTATGACTCTGGGTTTCTTTTTTTCCTTTTACAGTATTTTGGAATGAAATTATATGAAATCTGATATACCCATTCATATGTTTTTCTCTATCTTCTATCGCCTATTAGTGGGTATACAAATTATTCTTCCTACAAAATTTATTTTCCTGGTTCATTTCAATCCAGATAAAACATTCCGGAAATAGCTGCAAGGTGCACTGTACATTTTGTTATAGATACAAAGGGAGTACCAAAAGTCAAATGTTGAAGAACTGACGGTGGCATTAACATTCCATATTCTTTCCATGATATCACGATAAACAACTGAAAATCAACAGGAATTTAAAAGAATGACTAATTATTTAACAATGCGAACTATTAATAATGGATATCTTGGAAGTGGCTTGTGCCACAAAGAAGTTAATTGAAATAAATTGTATGTTTTAAACAGATCTACATTGTGTAGTACGTTATCGTCAATCATTTAACGTTTACTAGTTATGCATAAGTATATCAATTCCGAATGCAGAGTATGTCACAAGCTATTTTTAGATAATTCAACATATGCCTTTTTTGTCTTGTAAAATTCTTTAATACGTATATGGGATTTTAATCAACATCGTTAAAGCCATTTTTAAAAAATAAAATGTTTTGAAGAATTTCCTATGTAAAGGGTAGTTTGAGGTGGGGGAATTTTCTTGACAATCTTCGTGTGCATCTCTGAAGGATACTGAATCTAAATACCGGGTTTGGTATTTATCCAGTTTTTTGTTTTTGAGTTAAGCTGTTGACAGACACACACACAGGGACCTTTTCTAAAAATGCTTTTTTGGGGGTTCAGGGTGCCTCAAAACATATACTTCCGGTGAAATCTCGACATCTAATTTTTGGGTGAAATTAAAATATACTTCATCTACTTACTATACTTACGTAGTAGAGCAAGTAATAACATTTTTTATATTTTTGGAACTTATTTTAATGTATGTTTTGCATAGGGGTAATTACTGAAGAAACCGAACGTGATGGCTCAGGCGGTAACGTCTGTGGCGTGCATTCGGGAGGTCGTTGGGTTCGACCCCCTTGGCCAAACTTCCTGATCCATGGGTTTTTTCGGGGTTTCCCCGGGTTGCTAGGCGAATGCTGGAAGGATCATTACATTCCCCGAATTTCCTGTCCCTCCATATCATCTCCATTCTCATTTCACTTCACCTTTCTTCTGCTTGGTTTCTTTCAGAGTTGCAAGTGTCTGTGGGAGGTCTCGGCGTGTCCATGACAGGGAAAAAGGATGTTCTGAGTAAACATACGTCCCTCGGACTGCGAGATGTCTTCGGGTCCTGGGCCCCTCAGGGGATGTTTAAGCCCACAGGGGGAGGGAACCTGGCTGCACCAGCCACCACTCGGGGAGTTTAAATATGTAAACGATAGGGATCCTGCCCTCTGCCTGTCTAGCCTCCTGGTCCGGTCGCCCTCTGTATTCTCTCACTTTATGCCGCCTTCCCAGGAGCGTAGAAAAGACCTGGGTAGGTCGAGGTGCTAAGTCCCCCTCCGCTTCTAGTCCTATCCCTATCCTAATGACTGAAAGAAACGTGACGAAATGGAATTAGTGTATCATAATGTAGTAAAAGAAGCTCTGATCGTTATAGTAGTGGGTAGAAACAAAGTCGAAAACGTAGTGACATGTCATATGCTATTACCATACAACAACGCTACGATGTGAATATCGAACGAGTAAATGCCCATTTTCCACGAGAATGCATATGCATGTGAATGAATGCATGAATGCATACGAAGCAGAAGCTAAACCATAGTTGGATATAATTGTTGCTGCTTTTCAAACGAGTTGGACTCGAAGAAAGGGCGAGTCTCATGTACCGTATGAAACGAACGAGTAAAACGCATGTCTTTGACAGCTCTATTGTACGATACACTTAACTCCATGTTTTCTTGCCCTATTCCCTTCTGTTTGTTCCGAATATGAACCTGGCATCTTTTAAGTTAAATACGTTTATTTCATGCTATTTCTCACTTCGGTACATTATGGTCTTGTAAATAGTACTGTAATATTCACAACAAACACCGCTTTCACCAACATAGGAATGCAACTGATCAAGAGAAGGTATTAATATAAATTATATGACTATGCCCCCTTATTTACTTGCAAATTATTTTAACAAATTTAAAATGTTGGTACATTCCAACTACCAACTATTCCCACATAGATGTACTAGCAAGGAACATAGTGCGCTTACCAACTCAAGCATTGCGTACGTTAATACTTTTTTATTAAAAATAATAACATTCGATATAGTGTGAAACGTCACTTCAATCCTTTAACGTAAATTACCATGGTAATAGCGTAAATGTTTTTATTGCACATAACTCCTGAGGATAAATACGTTAACATTATGTTTTGAATATAATCTTTGCCAAATGATTTCCATACATTTCAAACCATTCCTGCAGCTGAATTTTTAAATATTTAACTGCACATGAAGCATGTTATGCCAAATCTGCAATACTTCCATCCATATGAATTCCACCACCAGAAAGCTGTCATTTGACAGTGGGAGTTATGCAGCTTGTGAGAATTGTTGCGGGACCAATGCTGCTAAATTCCGCTAATTTGCACATTAAGTACATGCAGAGATTCATGTAAAATAAGATTTGGCATGACTGCACTTAAACTCCAAACAGTATGGGGAAATTTGGATCAAACAAGTACTTAGTAAATGCATTTCAACAATTTTAAGCTTGAATACAGTATTCTGTGAAAATTATAATAATAAGAAATCTTCATTCCGAAAACCTTTTGTATAACTGCTAAACCGTAAGATATAGATAAAATCTTACTACAAAAAGCATTTAGATTTCGTTAAAGCACACAATTTATGTAATTTTTTTAAATTAACCATTTTCAAGACATTAGTTTCAATTTTCAAATACTTATGCTTTTCTCAGATGGAAAGTCGTTATTCGTTTTTTTTCTTATCTTGCATGGGATTTCAAGGTCATCACATAGCGACATGCTCTTATAAAAATCTGACTTTATTTACTGTACCGCACAGCGAAATGTACAAATGTAATTCAATGTTTAACTGATTTACAAGAAGTAATAGAAGAATAGGGTAGAAGAATAAGTTTATGTAAGAACAGTTTCTGAAAAAGTGAGTAGAGAAAGTGATGTAAGAGCAACACATCATATTTTTAAAAATGTCCATGTGTATATGACCAGTATCGGTTAAAAACTAAATGACCGAAAAATATCTAGTTCACCATCTTCCGAAGATGCGACGCGAAGATTTCCAAGAAAATACCTTACCTCTTTACATATACCGAGCGAGGTGGCGCCGCAGTAAGGTACGTTTCACAATCAGGAGGTCCCGAGTTCGATATCCCGCGACCACCCACTCTGACCCATGGGTTTTCGTGATTTCCACGGGTCGACAGGCGAATGCTGGGATGGTTCCTCTTATACCACTACTTTCCTCCCCTTCATTTCCTGTATCCCTCATCTCCTTATAATCTGTTTCGGGGTCGTAGGACCAGGCGACGTGGTTCGGCGCATTGCGGCTGGGCGGTGGATGTGCGCTTTATAGAGATTTCTTCCCTGAAGTTGTTGAGGTGCTCAATTAGGACCCGCCTCCGAGTGGGCCCCATTGGAGGGGCTTGAGGGTGGATCCAGGCGGCGTCGGATGCATACAATATGGAAACTTAGGGACTCCATCCATGCTTGCGCCCGTTGTCATCTGGATCTAATCGCACTTCGGATCTCCCTCTTCATCTCCCGCTCACAGGAATCATGGTAGAAGAATAAAGGGCAGTTATGGCCTATTTGCTGTGCTCCGTTCCGTCCGTACCTTTACCTTTACCTTGCATATAAGATTTTTTTTGAAATTTTGGATATTCTGAAAAATGGCTGAAACGGTTTCGATTAAATAACATATGTTTGAGATATTTACATGACAAGTGAAATGTATGTCTCGAATTTTATGGAAATAGACCGTAGAGGCTTCTTCATTCGGAAGATATTGTGTATAACTCGTAAATAATAGAAGATAGATAAAAACGCACTGAACAAAAAATGTACATCTTAAACAGACTCCACTTAGCTTCTCTTAAAAGTAGGTATGTTCATTGATGACCCCGCGTGTAAGGCGACCTCAACCCCTCCCCTTCCCGTTTGCTGTTTGCAACACATGTAGCCTTCTAACCCAGTGGTGCAACACTACTGTACATACGCAATTACGAGATACATTGCGCAAGAGTTAGTCGGAAATTTAGAGAATAATGGGCTGTTTCATATTTTGTGGCATACAAAAATGCTGTAATGTACTGTGCGCAAGTCCTGTAAAAATGTATGTATTCAGTACTTTTTTTCGTTTTTCCTGCAAGCTTATAAACGATATTGTATTTATTCCTTCAGTTTAATAAAAATTATAAGATATTTTGAGTTTAAAATCTTTATTTTATGAATAATAATGAATGAACCACTTGATTTTGTTTTGACATTTAATACATATCTCGCATTTTACATAGGCATTTCCAGTTTTTCAAAACTAAAAATCAGTAGTACGTCACTGCAGGAACGATGAGTTGGAGTAGGAGAGTACTTGAACTGTACGATACAATTAATAAAAAAGAATGAAGGTATGCTTATACATCATGTTTTATTCATTAAAAATCCTTACATTCCTAATGCAAAAGAAATCCTCACATTACATGATTAGTTTTAACTATAAGCTGCATCACACGAGTAAGAATGTGAATCACCTGCATGTGAATACTTTATCATGAATTATTAAACAATACAATGGGATCTGTGCAGGGATATTTGCACTGGTTTGAATTTCTATTCTGCTGTTGACAGCTCGATTTACAACTTCCTCTGGCTGACGAGAGCAATCTATAACAAATATAGGTGCAAATTTAAGAGAATCCTTTGTCTGCAAAAAAGGGTAATTCTATTTTTCATAATAAGAGCTTGAGTACATACCATAGAATGATGCAAATCTCGAGTTTCCAAAGTTCAAACTCATATCGTGATAAGGATAACATTCACTATTAAGATAAAGTCTAAAATTAGTTCCTGCATATGACGTTTCACTTGTAACGGTTAGGTTATGCGAATTTTCTTTATTATTTAAATGAAAGTCTCTTTATTGTCATGATTTTTATTCCCGCACAACAAATAATCTTGATATTATTAATGCATAAAAGGTTCAAGTCATTTTAAATTACAAGTCTCATCAACATTTAAAAGTATTTTCACAATCATTTAAATTACTGCTCGCAATTCTTATTTTTACCGAATATAGCGAGACTCTCTCGAGCTAACTCTCGGCTATGCTTTGCATTGTATACAAAATTGTCCGTGTTTTTCACCGTATGCCCTGGAATGTTAGATAAGAGTCCTGTCTTTATGGGTTTCGGTGATGTAGACGTCTCAGCACCCGCATCATAACGAAACGTTTCTTGGAGGTGTCGACGCTGGTTATTCTATCCTCCAAGATCGTCAGCTACCTTTCCTGAGCTGCATATCTCTTCTTCTTCTTCTTCTTCCCCTTATTCTGCCTGAAACATTACACAATGAAAGTCTTAGAAAAAATGCTTTTGTAAGTGAAGGTAACCTGAAAAGAATTTTTTTTTTTTTTTTTGTTAGGATACATGGAAGATGAAACACAAAAGATTGTATAAAGATTAGGATATCAGGCGCTATTTCAATGTGATATACATATAACTATACAAAACATGTGACATTGTGATTTCATTCATTCATTATCTGTTTACCCTCCTCTTATGTAGGACTTACACCCCCAGGACCTACAGGCGGGTGCCTGGGTTCATATGCCCGTCGAGGAGCAGACACTCATAGATCAGACAGAACATCCAGGATGGGTGATCAGCCTGATGCCTGGTATGGGATGAAGGAAGTAGATGAAGCGAAATGTTGGTGAAATGGATGAAAGGAAAGGTGTTGATGGAGCAGTCGGTGAAATGAATGGCGGGGAAACCGGAGAACCCGGAGAAAACCCGCCCAGACGCCGCTTCGTCCACCACAAATCCCACATGCAGGTTCCTGGGATTGAACCCGATGCGCCTCGGTAGGAAGGCGAGCGGTCTAAACCACTCGGCCACGGCGCTACGTGATTTCATGATTTTTTTTATAAATTCTATAACATGCATCTTTTGTATCGTTATGTGTAATATCAACGAGTCAGTTGTTTTATTTATGATTTTTAAAATAGATAATTAGGAAAACATTGAATACTTAAGTTCGACATTTCTACATACCTTCGCTGCGGGTACAAAAGACAATTTACATGTCTTAAATTTCCCCATCTCTGCCATGCCCTTATATACAAATATATTTTTCCAGGCATTTCTCCAATCTCTTCTCGGTTAACTAATTATAGCGTTATAGAATACTTAACAATTCACCAACGAAGATACCATCCTGGTTGCGTATCTTGTTTGAGCTCTCTTTAAGGCCTTTATCTCAAATTTAAGACCTGTTTCGAGATCTTGAACTCGCCGAGTCGATAGGAAACTGTGCTCTTCAGCCATCTTGTTAAGTCTATCTGCTAAACATTCTGTAACAGACATTGATCATGAATCACTTTTTCAATGTATTATTCGGATGGAAAGACAAGTTATGCATTTCCTTATATTAGAACTAAAGTGTGTGTGTTGTGCTACCTGACCACAGTTTTTGTAAGTATGCTTAGCATGTTTGTGTTCGGGTATACTCGTAGGTATTCGTACAGATTCGGGTGCTTGATAGGCGGTAGTTTGTGATAATCATGTAGGTAGTGAAATCTGTGTGATGGTGAATGGAAGAGCGTGTCTAGAAATTCCTGTTACGGTGAAACAAAGAGCGGTAGAGAGAATCGTGTGAATGTGAAGGGAAGAAGAATGGATGTAGAAATGCATGTGATGGTAAAACAATGAGGGGGGACAGAGAAACTCCTGTGATTGTGAATGGACGAAGAGTGTGTGTGTGTGTGTGTAGAAACTCATGTGCTGGTGAAACAATGAGGGATACAGAAAACTGTATGAATGTTAATGGAGGATGAATGTGTAGAGAAACAAAGAATGAATAGAGCAAATCACGTGGATGTTCATAGAAGAAGAATGAGTAGAGAAAATGGTATGAATGTTAATGGAGGAAGAATGTGTAGAGAAAGAAAAAATGACTAGACAAAATCGTATGAATGTTAATGGACGATGAATGTGTAGAGAAACAAATAACGAGTAGAGAAAATCGTATGAATGTTAATGGAGGATGAATGTGTTGACAAATCCATGTGAGTGTAAAGTTCAGATTAAAATGTGTGACACTCATGCAACGAGTCGTCTTTCATGCGCTGCATCGTTTAAACAAAATTAAATGCATCGTAAGAAGCCGCCACTGAGTTATATAGTTATGTAAAAACTCACTCACCTTGCATAGTTTCGTGTTGATTAATTCTATGTCTGTAGAAATCGGTGACTCACACCTCTTCTTAAATTAAAAAAAAACACCTCCCGTTGCTACTTTTGAAGATCTTTAAACTTTAAGTGCAGAGTTAATAAGCTCGCAGTGGTTCTAACAATCGTCGTTGCCTATTTTATAGGGACCTAAAGCCCCCCTGACTATGTCAGCACATCATCATGTGAGGCATGTTTACACGTGACGTGAGTATTGCATCCAGTGCAATTATCACTTGTTGCGCATGCGCAGAAGCTCTCAGCACTTCTATCCCTGATTGGTTCAATCCCCCTCTCTGTCTCTCTCTCTTACTCCTGCTCCCTCTCACTCAAAGAGTACCTCCATAATATCTTTACATGATCTATAAAAATGCGTTGGGATGAAAGTCATATGATCGTGGTAGCCTGAGAAGAATTACATTTTGCTTGGTTACAGTGAAATGAAACAAAGGTTTTTGAATTCTGTAAAGGCAATAATTTCCAGTGCTATCGTGCGTGTGTATGTGTGTGTGCGTACACTGGTGTATGTGTGTATGTCTGTAGGCATATGTGTGTCTGTGTGTGTACGTGTGCAGGTGTACTGGTGTATGTATACGTATGTATGTGTACGTGTGTGTGTGCATGTGTGTATATGTGCATATGTGCACTGGTGTATGTACGCGTGTGCATGTGTAATGGCTCCGTGTATGTGTTAGTGTATATATGAATGCTTGGATGTATGCATGTCAAAAAGAAAGAAAGAGATAGATAGAAAGAAAAATGGAGAAATAAAGAAAAAAGAGAGAAGAAGAAAGAAAATAAAGAATTGTGTCAAAGCATCGGGATACCAATCTATACACCAGGGTTTAATGCAAATAATTATATTTGTTAAATGCATTTTAATCTGATCGTCCATACTAGCGTAGTTAGATATTTATTAAGGATTAGATTTTCGCAGGAGTAAGATTCGAACTAGGACCTCAAGGCACTTATGAATATTCTACATTAAGTATCGTGATGATATATAAAAAATAACATGATTTACCGTTGCAGTCTATGTTCCTAAAGTTTAATAGTTATTAAGCATCAATGTTTCACTGCACTAAGACTCGAACTCTGGTCTCTGGATACGCGAGGACGCCTTTCATTAATCAGGGTAATGATATAACGTTTTACCCTATTAAAGTATAAATTTTTTCATTAACAATTAAAACATTAAACTTTTGCATGCAGTAAGATTCGAGCACAGGCCTAAGGATATCTAAGTATACACAGAGGTTTAACATATGTAATATGTGTTAAACACGTTTTTGATATCGCTGTTTGAAAGAGACAATCGAAGCAGAAACAGTACATTATAACTATGCTCGGTGATTCTCGTAGGTGGTTGTGGAGATTCGTGTGCTTGGTAGAAGTGTTAGACTTGCTACGATCATGCATATCTATGTTCGGGGATGACCGTAGGTCTTCGTAAAGACTTGGCTGCTCTCAGAACGGAACTGCCCTCAGGCAGTGTCGGCACCATGATGGCGGGGTCGAGTGGGGGGGGAATTTATGGTCTAGCAGTTAAATGATGCTTGTCCCCATGGGAACTGGCCTCTCTCTCTTTTCATACCGTCAAACAAAGACAGGGCTAGGTATAAAACCGCCAAGAGTTCCTTTGTTATCGCTGCACCAGATTGTCTCTTTGTTATATTCACCTAACATGCACGTGTACAGGAATTCAATAGAGTTGGGACAATAGCGTCTCATCTTTTGTTAGACTCCTTTGTTAGGACGGCTCCAGCCTGCCCTTTTGTTATATTGCGGTGGAAGGGGTGCTACATGGGTGGTGTTCCTAACGAACTCTTGTGCGGGACAATAGAAAGGCAGACAATGGCATCTGTCCCTTTTTTATTCCATCGTTTTGTTAGTTCGGCTCCAGCCTGCTCTACTGTTATTTTGCACGTGTTCATCAAACAATGCGGCTGGTATGTGGGAGTTGCTACAGCGGTGGTCTTTCTAGCATTCAGGTGAAGGGGATTTCAATAGAGTTGGGAGAATAGCGTCTCATCTTTTTTTTTACGTGGCACCAGCCTGCTCTTTTGTTACAAGCATAATTTATTATGACATTGTTCATTTCGACAGTGATGGAAAACCTTAATTGCTTGTCTGTCAAGCTTTCCATTATACTCAACAAAATTTATGACCCCAGCTGCAAGCAAAAAGGTACCAGGGGGCGTAACAGTGGGTGGGGGAGACCTAATTAACATATGAATGCACATTCCTGCATATTAAGTGGCCGTAGACTTTCATTTTATACCTACTTACTTAGAGGGTTTTTCGACTAAAACCCCTCTTCGAATACCATTCAAATGGTCTATACTTAGACATTTTTGTTGCTAAAGTTCCTGAATAATGCGGTTCTTTGTATTACAGTTTTTAACCACAATTCTTAACACCTATCATTGTTTTCCCTACCTCTCCCATATAAAGGCATTTCCCTCCTTCAACCCCTGTCTAGCCAGTCATTAGCCCTCGTCGTTCCTATCTCTCCCATATAAACATATTCCACGTAACATTCGTCTATCTCAACATGTCCGTCGTATCCCCTATCTCTCCCGTATAAGCCTATATTTCCCCTCCTTCAGAATCTGTCTAGCCTGGCACCTCTCCGCGTATTTTCTAGCTCGCTCGTGCAACGCGCATTCTCCTCCTTCTACCACTGTCTAGCCTAGCATCTCTCCCGTTTTCCCTATATTTCCATATAAAGCATACTCTACTCCTCAAACCTGTCTAGTGTTACACCTCTCTGCGTATATCCTACCTCTCTCATATAAAGTACATTCCCCTCCTTCAGCCTCTGTCTAGCCTTTCATCAGCCTTCGTATTCCCTATCTCTCCAATTGAAACGCATTTTCCTCCTTGAACCGCCGCATCTAGCCTCGTTTTCCCTATCCTTTCCCATATAAACGCAAAAAACTGCGCTCGCTCTCTCCTAAATAAGGTACTTCCATGTCGTAGATTTAAGGCACGTAAAATCGCCTCAAGCCTGATAAAGAGGCCTCTGAACAAAATTTTCGGTCTTTCATGCCCAATATAGAATGAGAGGCTAAGAATTATAGCAGTTAAAGGGTGTCCATAAATAGAACTCAATTTATTTATTTTCACACTACTCCTCCATGGCCCTTCCTCCTGGAAAGACACGCGGCTCGTTCATGGGTGTCTTACCTGTCTTTCTGTCGCACGCATAGGGGCCAATTTTACGCATGCAGCCGAGCGCGATTCTGTAGCCATTCCAGTTGATGGAAAAAAACTGAGTTGTGTGTCGTCTACCTCTAAACTGTTCCCAATGAAGTGTTATAGTAGTGTCATTAGGTTGACACTCACCAAACACTAATAAGATAACATGTAATTCGTTGTTCTCATATCATGGCTGTTCTATGATAACACGAGCAAAAAGTAATCACGAAAACGGAGCGCGAGTCACATACATAAAGAGGCGGACAAAAGTATTCAAATCCATGGATACGCAGCTTTAAATATTGAATTAATCGACACAGGAGGTGGAATTATTTATTATATTGTGATTCCACTGATGCGTTATTGTGTGTTTCATACACATACACAGTATTCGAATTATAAGAATACGTTTGTATTATTTAACATGCGATTTCTCTTAAAAACGTTACGTTACCTTATGACACAAGTATTCAAACGCTCTCTATGATACAGCAGTAAAACACAGTAATCGAGGAAATGTTGACGTTTATACCTTTAGAACTCCTTATTCGTATCTGCTGCCATACAGTGCACAAGAAACTTCAGCTACAAGTGGTCACAGTCCAAATGGGGAGGAAAGGAAAAGAGACGACTCTAGAGGAGAGACAAATCATTTTGCGTATGCATGAACAAATAAGACATGTAAAGAAATTGGAGAAGCTGTACACAGAAGTCCGTCCACTGTGTGGTGTGTCATCCAACGCTATAAAATGAGGAATACCATTGTCAATCAGGCTAGGAAAGGTGCTCCGCCAAAACTTACTTCTAGAGATCAAAGTCAAGTGGTGAAAATGATGAAGCAAAATCCCAGAATTGCAGCAATAGAAATTAGAGCACATATGGAAGAACATCTTGGAAAAGTGGTTCAATAAAGAACAGTTTGTAGGGTTCTGAATAGTACTGGGTACAATTCCTGAACACCAAGAAGAAAACCTTAGGTGAGTAAAGTAAACAAGAAAAAGCGTTTAGTATTTGCCAATGAGTATGTAACGAAGAACAATGAGTTCTGGCATCATGGGTTATGGTCAGATGAAAGAAAATTCAATGTATACCTAACGATGGCCGATTAGAAGTGTGGAGACAGAAGAATACTGAGTGAGATCCTAAATATATGGAAGCTACGGTCAAGCATGGCGGCGGCAGCGTAATGGTATGGGGATGTATGGCGTCACGTGGTGTGGGTGAGCTAGCTTTTATTGATGGCAACATGAACAAGTATGATTATAAGAACATACTACAAGAGCATCTGAAGACAAGCGCTCAAAATTTAAATCTTGGAAGTAATTTTTATTTCCAGCAAATCAACGATCCTAAGCACGCTTCAGAAGTTGCTAGGATATGGATCATCTACAACACACCCCATACACTCAAAACACCACCTTAATCACCCGACTTGAATCCGATCAAAACGTTTGGCAAAAATTGGAAGATATAATGAGGAATCACCACATTACAAGCAAAACGAGACTGAAAGACACTATTCAGCAGGAATGGAGTAAAATTGATTTAGACCTAACTACTTAACTAGCAAGCACGTACATTCAATGCCGAGGTGTTTGGCAGCAGTTTTTCATAGGAAGGGCATGATGACTAAGTACTAGAGTGCTGTGCTTGGTTTATTTGAATACCTATGTCAAACTGTTGGGAGAATATTTTTCAGTTTTCATTGCGAAAATGTATTTATGTTTAATTTAAGTAAATACATGTGACATTTAAAATGAAACAAACCTGTGTTAAAAACACAGAAGATATTTCTTTATTTTACTGTGTATGTTTATTTATTTAAATGTACTCTTTTAGTAGCATAATGTTACTATTTGAATACTTCCGTCCACCTCTAATTAACAAGCTTCAGCATGCGTGCACCAGGTAGCTACGTGTTGCAGCTGTGCAGCAACATCCACTCCCGAGCGCATTAAACCCCTGAACAAGTACGCCACCCATACTGCTCAGGATCTATCCGAGTCACCCAGTACAGTCCATTTGACTACTAGCTGATTAATCTGAAAATGTCTATATAAACTGGATATTTCATCACATTCCTTGATACATTTTCTATTAGCACATATTATATTCTGCTAAATCATAATCAATTGATACTTTCTCTACCACGTACATGATAAGTAGAGAAGATATTGCATTTTATCCAAAAATGGATACCGAGATTTCGCCAAAAATGCATATTTTGAGGTGCCTTGAATCTAAAAAAACACTTTTTTAGAAAAAGGTGTGTCCGTCTTTCTGTGTGTGTGTGTGTGTGTGTGTGTGTGTGTGTGTGTGTGAACAGCATAACTCGAAAACGAAAATTCGCGTAAGTATAATTTAGGTTCAGTACCTTCTAAAGATGCGACATGAAGATGTTCAACAAATACCTCTACCCCAAACTACCCTTTACATGCAGATTTATTAAAATTTTTGAAATTTCGAAATTTTAAAATAAAAAAGTCTCTAAGATTTTGGTTTAAATACGACATACTACACATATTAAAGATATTTACATACAAAATAAAATATATATATATTGGATTTTCTTGCAATAGCCTGTGAAGTTCTCTTCATTCGGATGGGAATTTTGTATAATCTTATATAACGGGTACACGTCAAGCAATTGGCGAAAACGTACTACACAAAAATGTTGATCTCTTTAAAACACATAATTTATTTCAAATAATTTTTTGTGGCATCAGCCATTTCCGAAGTATCCCTTATTAATGATTCGATTTGTTCAATAATTTGTTATTCTTTTTAAGTCCTGTCGACATTCAGTTGTTTTTTGCGATTGCATGGAGAGAGTATGGAGTTTTAAGGCCAACCTATAGCGTCCAGTTCTTAATCTCTTGTTTATCAGTGTTTCCTTTGTATTTGTAACGAAATATGTAATTTAGCTAATTCTACAAAGGTTCTCGATTAAAATGAAGTGGATAGAAAAGTAATCTTTCTAAGAACAATTTACACACTAAATAAACGTTAGAGGGTAGAGAAAATCATGTGAATGTAACGCATCCGATTTTTACTTTCTCTATTACGTACATAAGGTAGTAGGTAGAGAAGGTATTGCATTCTACCCAAAAATTCGATACAAAGATTTCATCGGAAATGCATGTTTTGAGGCCCCCTGAATCCAAAAAGAGCATTTTTACAAAAAGGTCTGTATGTGTGCGTGTGTGTTTGTGAACAGCATATCTTGAAAACGAAAAGTCTGATCAACACCAAACTTCGTATTTAAGTTTACCTTCCAAAAATGCGACACGAAGATTTTCAAGAAAATCCCCTAACCCAAACTACCCTTTACATGGAAGACGTTTCGAATTTTTTTATTTCTAAAAAGTGGCCCTAACGATTTGATTAAAATGCCACATGTTGACAAACAACATGTACGTATATCCTAAATTTTCTGGGAGTAGCCTATGAAGTCCTTTTCATTCGGAGGGAATTTTGTGTAATATTGAATAGCTGGTAAACCTTAAGCGAAAGACGAAAACGTGCTACACAAAAAATGAAGTTTTCCTAAAAACACAATGTATTTCAAATAAGTATTTTTGTGGCATAAGCCACTTCTGAGATATCTGTTATAAATGGTTCGAATATTACATTACTTGTCCATTCTCCGTAAGTCATGTCAACATTTACTGTTTCTCGTGATTGCATGGAAACAGTATGGCATTTCAAAGCGAGTATATAGTGTCCAGTTCTTAAATATTTGACTATCGCTGTTCCCTTTGTATCTATAACGAAATGTGTAATGTAACTATTTCGCTAAGGTTTATTTGGATTAAAATGTAGCAAAAAGAAAAACAAGCTTTAATAAGAATAGTTTGCATATACACTAACAAACGATAGAAGGTAAATAAAGTAATGTGAATGTAACACATAAGATATTTTAATTAAAATCCAACTGTTTCTCCTGTTACGAACTAATGGAATAGTTCTACTGATATGCTCGCCAATATTATGTCTTACGGCAATAACGCGGCCTCACACCCCTTCCTGTCTTATCAGCACTGATTCTGAAATGTTCTTCATCGGACAAAATAGGTATAAAACTACGGAGCATCTCATTTTACCTTTGGGGCCTCTGTACCTATAAGTAAATGTGTAAAAAAGCACTTCGAAGGTGTTTCTATCAATTAAACTGATGTAGGCAGAAAAAGAAGATTTTGTAAGATCAAAGTGTGGGAGAGAAAGTCATGCGACTGCAACACATTCGGTTCTTTTTGTTTTTTGTTTCTTTTTTTGTTTTGACAATCACGACGGGCTACTCTTATCTTGCCTAAATGCCATACTCGAAATCCCTTCAATTAAATGCAATTTTGCGGATTATATCTGTTGGTATGTCAGTGTTAGTCTTAAGACAAAACCGTGTACCAAATCTAACACAGGACCAAGTAGAAATGTTAAAACATTGTTTCTCGTAAACATATTGTTTTCAAGATTAGTAGCTGAAAATTTTAAAGAACTACTATCCTTTAGATGCTGATAGATCATTGAGTTCAAAGTTATGATATCATCGAACTATTGCGATATATTTTTCTGAGTACTGTAAGTATCGGTATCGAAATTGAATCGATTGTACAGCAATAATCTCACCCATTAAGATAAACTAAGTATGAACAAATCTGAATCATGTATATGTTGTTTATTTCAGGATGGTACGACAGAAAGAGTATTGGCGACTTCCGATTAATAGTGGATGTAAATTTTGTGTGCGCTATGGCTCCAGCTGGCGGTGGAAGACACGCTGTGACTGCTCGTCTAATGAGACACTTTCATTACTTGTCGTTCCCAGAAATGGAACATGCTAGCAAAGTAAGTAGTTTGTTTACTAATTGTCCTCTCACACTGCTGGTAGGTAAGTTAAATAGTTCTCGTTTATAAATTAATATGTTATAAGCTCTATTAGTAGTAATAGTTATCAAGCTTTCCCAACTGACAACCTCCTTTATAATCTCTGTATTCTCATCCCTTACAGCCATTACCATTTTTTCTCAGAACCTGTTGGAGATAAATAGTAAAAAATAAAACAGATTATTTAAAAATTCATAAAAGTGTAGTATCTGTTTTGACAAAATAAATAGGATATATGACCGAAACGAGTGGAAATTATAATGCACGTAACAAACATTACCTTAATTACTAATACTTAAATTATTGTTAATATTATTTCCGCTCATACTAATGTATCTGAAATGTTTAATTAATCCTATTGCACAATACAAACTCTCCACATGTTAGCACTGATAGGTATTATCTAAGTATTCTTTTCCAGCAAAAATTAGATATCGAGATCTCATCGGAAGTACATGTTTCGAGGTCCCATAAGCAAAAAAACAAAGAATTTTTAGAAAAGTTTTGTGTGTGCGCGCGCGACTGGAACTCGAAAAATCAGAAGAATAACAAAATTCATGTTTAAGTATATTATCTTCCGAGGAAGATTTTTCAAGAAAATCCCCGACTTCAAACTATCTTTATTGGAATTTTATCGTTATTCTATATTTTTTCAAAAATTGTTCTAAGGATTTTATTTAAAACTGTATGCCTAAGATGTTTGTATAACAAATAAAAAGTACATATTAGCTTTTCTGCGAATAACCGGAAGTCCTGTTCATTCTGAGTGAATTTTATGTGGTTTTGTATACCTGGTAAACCTTAAGCCTTAAGCAAAAATTTAATACATATAAAATGTAGACCTAGTTACAACACATAGTTTATGTATTAACATTTCTTCTGACATAAACCATTTCTGAGATGTGTTGATTATCACAACCTTCAATTGTCAAATATGTTATACTTTTTTGAATTTCTGAAGGCAACATTAGTCTCTTTCTAATAGTCATGCAAAGAGTGAAATTTTAATGCCGGCATAAGGACTCGGGTAGCCGAGGTCGTTGAGGTACGAACTCGTCAGTGGTTCAAATCCGGATAGAACCGTCCTTCCTGACTGAGATTTTTTTATCTTCCTCACTCCTCAAAACTGTCAAATCCGGAGGAGGTATCCTAAACTTAGACCTCAAAAGTTTCCTTCCCAAATTTCCTTTCCTAGTTACTATTTTAGTTCGTGTAATATCAGTGTCCACTGCTTATGATACAATATGCATTAAGAACGGGCGTTAAAGATTATAAAAATTTCTTATGTTTTACATTCACATGACTTTCTCTACCCTCTCTCATTTATTGGCGGGTATACAAATTATTGCTACGAAAGTTTATTTTCCTATCTACTACATTTTAATCCAAATAAACCTTGCAGAAACGTTACATTACACATATCGTTTGGATACAAAGAGAACAGTGATAGTCAAATGTTTTAGAACTGGCTGCCCTATGCCGGCCTTAATATTCCATACTCCTTCCATGATACACTATGTGATCAAAAGTATCCGGTCACCCCTTCAAACATACGTTTTTCATCTTAGGTGCATTGTGCTGCCACCTACTGCCTAGTACTCATTATCCGCGACCTCAGTAGTCATTAGACATCGTGAAACAGCAGAATGGGACGCTCCGTGGAACACACGGACTTCGAACGTTATCAGGTGATTGGGTGTCACTTGTGTGTCTATACGCGAGGTTTCCACACTCCTAAACATCCCTAGGTCCAGTGTTTCTGATGTGGAAACGTAAAGGGACATGTACAGCACAAAAGCGTACAGGCCGAACTCGTCTGTTGACTGACAGAGACCGCCGACATTTGAACAGGGTCGTAAAGAATAATAGGCAGACATCTATCCAGAACATCACACAGGAATTCCAAACTGCATCAGGATCCACTCCAAGTACTATGGCAGTTAGGCGTGAGGTGAGAAACCTTGGATTTCATGGCCGAACGGCTGCTCATAAGCCACACATCACGCAGGAAAATGCCAAACGACGCCTCGCTAGGTGTAAGCAGCGTCAACATTACACGATTGAACAGTGGCAAAACGTTGTGTGGAGTGACGAATCACGGTACACAATGTGGCGTTCCGATGGCAGGGTGGTGGTATGGCGAATGTCCGTTGAATGTCATCTGCCAGCGTGTGTAATGCCAACAGTGAAATTCGGAGGTGGTGGTGTTATGGTGTGGTAGTGTTTTTCCTGGAGGGGGCTTGCACCCCTAGTTTTTTGCGTGGCACGATCACAGCGCAGACCTCATTGATATTTTAAGCACCTTCTTGCTTCCCACTGTTGAAGAGCAATTCGGGGATGGCGATCGAGCACCTGTTCATACTGCACGGGCTGTGGCGGAGTGGTTACATGACAATAACATCGCTGTAATGGACTGGCCTGCACAGAGTCCTGACTTGAATCCTATAGAACACCTTTGAGATGTTTTGGAACGCCGGCTTCGTGCCAGGCCTCACCGACCTACATCGATACTTCTCCTCAGTTTCGCACTCCGTGAAGAATGGGCTGCCATTCCGCAAGAAACCTTCCAGCAACTGATTGAAAGAGTACCTGCGAGAGTGAACGCTGCCATCAAGGCTAAGGGTGGGCCAACACCATATTGACTTCCAGCATTACCGATGGAGGGCGTCACGAACTTGTACTTCATTTTCAGCCAGGTGTCCGGATACTTTTGATCACGTAGTGTATATCCAGAAACAGCTGAAAACCTATGCGACTTAAAAAGCATTGAAGAAATGAACCATTCATAACGGATATCTCGGAAATGACTGATGCCACAGAACAGTTATTTGAAATGAACTGTGTGATTTAAATATATCTATATTTTTTATGTGGTAAGTTTTGTCTCTCGCTTAACTTTACCATTATATAAGATTATACAAAATTCCTTCGGAATAAGGAGGACTTCACAGTTCATTCTCAGAAAATTTAAAACATATATTTTATTTGTCATATAAATATCTGGTTAAGACCTTATTTTAGAAAATAAAAAAATGATAAATGTTTCATGTAAAGGGTAGTTTGACGTGGAGGGATTTTCTTGAAAATTTTCGTGCTGCATCTCTGGAAGGTACTGAACCTAAATACTAAATTTGGTATTTATACGATTTTTCGTTTTTGAGTTATGCTATTCACAGACACACACACACAAATACACACAAGGGTCTTTATCTAAAAATGTTATTTTTGGGGGATTCAGGATTTCTAAACCGCTGCAATATCTGTATGTATTTTTTGGTTGGAATGCAATACCTTCCTACTTACTAGTTACATGGTAGAGAAAGCAAAAAAGCCAGCATATACCGAGCCGCGTTTTAACGATCTAACTATCGCTTCAGGCCACCTGTAGCTCCCCTCTCTTATCCACAACGAAATGCACAATATACTTTTTCTTGTTTAGCTTTAATTTCAAACAAATATAAGGTTTTGTAAAAATAGCTTGTCCAGGAATGGGTAGAGAAAATCATATGAATGTACCTCACATTTGTTTTGTTTTTTGTTGTTTTATGTGTTTCATTTTTATAGTAGCCTTTATGAGTAGGGTATATAGAGGAATTCGAGCACAGTTTTTGGGCATATATGGGAAAGGATAGGGAAAACGAGGATAGATGGGGCGGTTCAATGAGGAAAATGGGTTTATATGGGAGAGATAGGGAATACGACGACCGATACTATGCTAGACAGGGTTGAAGGAGGGAAATACGTTTATATGGAAGAGATAGAGGAGAGGTGTTAGGCTAGACAGAGGCTGAGGAGTAGAGTATGGTTTATATGAAAGGTATAGGAAAACGAGGAGAGCTGTTAGGCTAGACAGAGTTGAAGGGTAGAGTATGTCTTTTATGTGAGAGAGGTAGGGAACAGGAGGAGAGGTGTTAGGCTAGACAGAGTTGAAGGGCAGAGTTTGTCTTTTATATGAGAGATATAGGAAAACGAGGAGAGGTGTTAGACTAGGAGGGTTTAAGTATGCGTTTATAAGGAGAGACGAGAAAACGGAGAGAGATCCTATGTTAGGATACACAGGTGTTTAAAGCTAGAATTGTTTTGTATAGGCTAGATAGGAAACCAAACAGATACTCAGCTAGAGAGGGGACAGGAGAGGAATGCGGTTTATAAGAGGTAGAGGATACAGGGAGTGGTGTTAGGCTAGACGGAGGTTGAGAGTAGAGTATGCGTTTATATGCATGAGAAGTATAAGAACAGGAAGAGGGGTGCTAGGCTAGACAGAGGTTGAGGAGTAGAGTATAGTTTATATGAGAGGTATAGGGAAACGAGGGGAGGTGTTAGGCTAGACAGAGGTTGAAAATAGAGTATGGTTTATATGAGTGCTATAGGAAAACGAGGAGAGGAGTTAGACTAGACAGAGCTCGAGGAGCAGAGTATGGTTTATGTGAGAGTCATAGGTAAACGAGAGAGGCGTTAGGCTAGACAGAGCTAGAGGAGTAGAGTATGGTTTATATGAGACGTATAGGAACAGGAGGAGAGGTCTTAGGCTAGACAGATACTAAAGGAGTAGCGATATGGGTTTATATATGGGAGAGATAGGGAATAGGAGGTGCTAGACTTGAAAGCGACTTTAGACGTGAACTTAGTGGAAAACTGTTTCATGTCAATGTTAGAACGCTAATTCTAAACATGGCCATCACGTAACCCATTCAGGGAAAAGGTGACTCGTTCAGGGGAAAAAGGTGACTGCTCAGGGAAAAAGGTGGCCCACAAAGGGAAAAAGTTGACTAGCAAAGGGAAAAACGTGACCAGCAAAGGGAAAAAGGTGACCAGCAAAGGGAAAAATGTGACCAGCAAAGGGAAAAAGGTGACCAGCAAAGGGAAAAAGGTGACCAGCAACGGGAAAAAGGTGACCAGTAAAGGGAAAAATGTGACCAGCAAAGGGAAAAAGGCGACCACCAAAGGGAAAAAGGTGAGCCATAAAGGGAAAAAGGTGACCCTCAACGGGAAAAGCTAACCCACTAACACTAACAGGCAAGTAATTCAGCTAGTATTGCAAGAGGCTGACTGGATCATAGCAGTGTATGATTTCACAGGTAATTCAGCTAGTATCGTATGTATTTAGGCTAATTCATCTAGTAACACAGGATAGATTCCAGATGCTAACTGGATCATGGCTCTGCATGATTTAACAGGTAATTCAGCTAGTATCGTAGGTTTTTAGGCTAATTCAGCTAGTATCACAAGAGGATATAGTCTAGGGTTGGGTATAGCTTAGTGTCGTATTTCACAGGTAATTCAGAGAGTATCGTAGGTATTTAGGTTAATTCAAGTATCACAGACGTTTAGAGTAATTCAGCTAGCATTACAGGAGGGTAGGTTCCAGGGGTTGGTTATAACATAGCTTCGTATTTCACAGATAGTTCAGGTAATATCGTAAGTATTTGAGATAATCGACATAGCTTCACAGATATTATTGATAATTTCGATCAGAGATTTGTATCACAGCTATTTAAGGTAAATGCAGGTGATTCAGGTTGTATCAATGGTATTTGAGTCATTTTAACAGGTAATTCATCTAGTATCATTGGTATTTAAGCCAAACCAGATAGTATCACAGGTGCTCGTGCTAATTTAGAGCAGGAATTCGTATCAGAGCTAGTTAAGGTAATTTCACATGATTCGGGTAGTATCACAGGTATTTAAGTCATTTTCACAGGCAATTCAGCTAGTATCGTGAGCATTTAAGCTAATTCATCTAGTATCACAGGAGGCTAACTGCATCATAGCTATGCATGATTTCACAGCTAATTCAGCTAGTATCGTAGGTATTTAGGCTAATTCAGCTAGTATCACAGGAGGCTAGATTCCAGGGTTGGGTATAGCATAGTTTCATATTTCACAGGTAATTCAGAGGGTATCGTAGGTATTTAGGATAATTCAAGTGACATAGGTGTTTAGAGTAATTAAGCAAGCATTAAAGGAGGGTAGGTGCCAGGGGTTGGTTATAACGTAGTTTCGTATTTTACAGATAGTTCAGGTAATATCGTAAGTATTTGGGTAATCAGCATAGTTTCACAGATGCTCGTAATAATTTCGATCAGAGATTTGTATCACATCCATTTAAGGTAAATGCAGGTGATTCAGGTTGTATCAATGGTATTTGAGTCATTTTAACAGGTAATTCTGATAGTATCGCAGGTGCTCGTGCTAATTTAGAACAGGAATTCGTATCAGAGCTAGTTAAGGTAATTTCACATAATTCGGGTAGTATCACAGGTATTTAAGTTATTTTAACAGCCAATTCAACTAGTATCACAGGTACTCATGGTAATATAGAGAGTAATTAGATTACAAACATTTCTCATCCAACGTTACAACAATTTATATACTTTTTTCTAAATCTTACAAACTTATTATATGTTAAACAGTTATTGTACGATGCGGAGAGGGATAAACTGCATATTGGTTCACAAATTGAAAAGTTTTGCGTCAACATACCTTTATTTTAGTTCGTTGTAAGTGTCTCTCCCCTTTTATCTAGGCTTGAGACTAGCACTAGGATTGCTCCTAATGGCAGGGTTACCACCTTCCCTTCCATCTTCTTCTTTCTTCATCAGGCGTCTGCTAGTAGCATATACAGCACACGGATAAACTTAATTTTTTAAGATTGTAGACTCACGAGAAAATCTTTATCTTTAACTTACATTCTTTTAAGCACTGTTTGTAATGGCGTAATGTCCATACGCATAGGTAGTTATTCCATCTTCGGCAATAACTCTTTTATCATCAAACGGAGTCAATGTAATTTTATTCACTTGTACTGTGGTAACAGCATGCTTTTGTGACAGGATTAGATTCATGGGAGTTCTGATGATTTCACAGGTTTTAAGACAGTCTGTATAGCTGTCAAATGTAATGTACTGCTTAATAGCGCTACGTTTTATACCTTTAATCTTTTTTATCATTGAGCCTTGAATATCTAAGGCATACATCTTAGGACGCAGTCCAACAAAGCGTAGGATGATTTTGCTATTAGCCTCATCTTTAAATTTTCCCAATACCTTCTTGTTCTGAGTAGAGTGGCATATATGATTGACAGGGTAATCAGCTGTATCGAGATGCTCAAGAAAACGTAGCTTGTCCTGGTACACATCTTCAGTTGTTACACGATGAATGAATGAATCAGTGTCCATATACATAAGCTTCAGGTTTCCAGCTCCATAATAAGGCAACAACACGTCGTAATGATAGTTATACATTAATGTCTTGGAGATGTCTAACACACTCATACCAATGTATATAGGCTTGTTGAACACAATCTGACGAGAGGCCATATGTACGGCAGCTGGATTAGCAGCATATATCGCCCTGTCGATAAACGTAGGCTTAGCGATCAGCTTCTCTAGAGTTTTTTTCATTGATCACCAGTCGTATGTCTATACGGTTACGCAGGTTCTCCATAGTTTTTCCAAACATGGCGTTGTTAAAGAGCTTGTAGAGATCCTTCTCGAAGTCATTTGCAGCTTGTTGTCGTAGCCTGTTGTTAAATTCCACATAAGGTTTCAACCACCGAGACTGTCGGAATTGTAGCACACGATGGATTTTTGTTAGTCGTAGTCCATGACTAAGAGCTTGCTTCAAAGCCATGTAATGCACTACATACTTCTTTCGAAATCCAAGATGAGGTATCAGTTTCTTTGTAGATGCTTCCAATGGTTTCATACACTCTGGCAGGAAAGGTAGATCGTTGTGTAGATCGTGAAGTTCAGCAGGATACTCGATGTCGACTTTTAATATGTACCCCTGAGGATCATCTTCTTGTAGTGTTTCTAAGTTAATTTCTTCAGGTGACACCCACTGAAATCCACCAAAAGGAAGGGCGTGACACATTGCCCACCCATATTGGTTATTAGCGTCCTCGTATGTGATAAATTGGGTTGGTCTCGACGGATCAAACTTATCCATATAAGTGTTATTAGCCTCTGCATACCGATGAGAAACTTGACATAAACCTCCTCTTATACCTGATTCCACCATGAGTAGTTGATCATAATCTTGTAACAGCTCTAACTTAATTCCAGTATACAGTAACATTGCGTCCCATGTAAGACCTGGAGAGGTAAAATAATGAGCCGGATCGACTTTATGTGTTTTGAGGGTTTGCTCTCTGAACGTCTCAAAGACGTCAGCTAGAAGAAGTACATCCGAAGTTAAGTAGAGATCGCTGTACTCTCCCAGGTTTCTCACATTAAACAACTCCCATACATTTCTAGCATGATCGTAGGCAGTATCAGTAATTTCTTCTTCATTTAATCTATTGTAGGAGTCCTTAGAAGGCAAGCAGATCTCGTTCAGGGCATCCCATGACGTAACAAAATCATATGGAAATACGCCCTTACGTGTCATCAACTTCAATTTGTTTTCTCCGAAGTACTTTAGTGTTTCTGGATATGAGGTTAGATTTTTTACCAACTTATCCAAGCTTGTACTGAGGAATCGGAAGCTATCCACAAATCGAAGCTTTATATCTTCTACATACTTGGTGAATGAAATATAGCTTTCTTCAGAGTTAGGAAATACCTCCACACGTTGACTTGTGCACCCCAACTCCTTTACAATGAAATGCGAGTCATATCCGCTAAGGTTATGCATGAAGACTGGGATATATTTAGGTGTTTTGCAGGCTAAATTACATTCATTATGAAGACTTCCACGATATTCACCGCTGATGTGATCATGGTCGCGTACTTTATAGTTCTCTTCTGTAAAGGGTTTTCCACACACGTAGCATGTCGTAGAAGACTCAAAATCCTTCTGCTGTTGATCCGTAAGTTTCAGAGGCTTAGCAGATTTGTATACGTCATCAATCATGTTTGCAAGAGATGTCAGGTACAGCATAAACTTCTGAGCAGCATCAGCACCACGATATACATAGGGTTGCTTAGGAAGACCAGTTTCGAGATGTTCAACACTGGATGTAGGCTTCACGTAAACACAGAAGCTCATTGGTGTGTGCTCTTGATAAGGGGTTGTATAGGAAGTTTCAGGATTGGGTATACACGTATGGCATGGAGTGAGAATACTCTCAAAATCAGCATAGATAACATAAGGTACTTTCAGCATCCTCTCAACATTTTTAAACTGTACAATTGATTTCTCCTTGGTAGGCATAACTACCCTTGCAACACCATGTTGATTACAGGTAGCTCATGTTCTTGTAGTTTTTCCAGTCCACTTATTCCATATCGATTATCAAAATGTGTAAAACAGCGCTTGCAGGTATAAACACGTTCATTACATTTAGTTTTCTGGCGTCGAACGAGCTTCTCAAAATTGTTTATATACACGTAGTGATGTTTTCCACTGCTGTCATTCAATAGTAGCAGGTCGCGATGTTCAGGTAGTTCAATATCAGCAACCTTTATCGGATACACTTCGTGCTTATCATCCAGCCCGAAAACGTTAATAGACATATTGTTAAGCTTCTCAAATTTAGGTATTTGAGAAAGTGGAGTAGGGTAGGAAACACAGCTGAAGTCGTACTTGTCTTGAAGTTGTTTGTATTTGTTCACACGCTGTGCATTCTTCGCTATGAATTTAGCTAATATAGAGTACATGAAACATTTCTCGTCGTTAAAGTTCTGAATGTTTATACACGCTTCTTTAGCTCCGACAGATGACGGTAGTGTTATGTAGCTACTTCCTCGTAACGGGTTGTACTTGTTGATACGAAGTCGAACTCCTTCCACAGCAAGCAAAGCCCAGCTGCTACCCTTAAGCTGAGACTCCTCCATTTCAGTCACCAATTTCTTGAATTTCACTTCCATCGTTGACTCCAGATCAGTTTCCAGAAAAACAGCTTGATTCCGTGTTTCAAATGTTTTGTCACAGGTTTCTCCAATACTGTTAACAAATCGACACTCAATCAGCAGATTAATTTTACACACTCTTGTGAATACCAAGCTCTTTATGCACAGCCTGGATTATGCGTTGTTTTGCTTCATGCAGATACATATTTAGGTCCTTAGCTGATTCGCATCGTATAAAATACGATTTGAATCGTCCTTCGAATGAAGTTTCGTATTCTTTCATATCACAGTCCTCCATTGTTAATAATAGCTGATGTTTAGTTGGCTCCAATCTTCTTTTCTTCTGAGGGATGCTTATTTCACATATATCTTCGTGTCGCTGCCCCTTATAACCATCTTTGAAGGTTACATTACAATGTTTACATTTGAAGAGCTTCTTGCAGCTCATCTCGTGTCTTCTCTTGTGATAACCTCGGAGGAACTTCTTCCCACATTTTCCGCATGCATATCCAGTAGCGCTTGGAATAATATCCTTATACGCTGAGTTATTCATCTTTATTCTTGATGTAATAACGTATTAATCACTGATCAATGAAATGTAGACCTCTTCACCTTGATACCACTTTAGAAAGCTGATTATTCTTGGAGAGAACACGATGTTAACACCTGAAGACTAATTAGCACAATGAAGTCCAATGCCCTAGATCACCATATTTAAAGAGGGAGCACGAACCTTTTAGATCAATCATATGCTCGCTCCATAACCAGCTGTATATGATCACTCAACGTGTATTAACCCCCGCCATATAACCTCAAGTCCAGAGACAGGATGTTTATGACGTCACACCCAGAGACAGGATGTCTGGCAGCATCAAACACGTTTAAACTCGTCTCATAACTACCTGCTTTTGCTGTCACACCAGCAAGAGAAGTATTCCCACACGCTCATTCAGACATATATTTCAAATTCAAGCCTACCACCACTACCACCACCATCACCACCTATTGTACCAAGGTTAATTCAAGCTGTATTATCGCAATACTTAAACGTAAAAGCTTAAAAGGAAACCTAGAAGATTTTCCCCCTTATTTACTTAATTATTTCATGTTTTCATTCCCTTTTCAATTCTTCCTTTCCATCTTCCCACAGAAAGACCATTACATTTCACTGGAATCACGAGAAAAGCAATTTTTCCAGAGTTACACAGATTCTAAGCTTCTAAATCGAACCCGGTAATACTTTAAATAAATGTATTTTAGCTCCCCAATATCAGCATCTAGCATTTAATCTTTACTCGATCCTGATATGATCCATAAGCTTGAAGATATATGAAATCACCCCTTCGGGATTCGATCTGAGTACTTTAAAGTAATATTTGTCATGATAACGATATTTAAGGACTAGATACTCTGTTTACGTTTACCTTGACATGTCTATCTAAATTAAATTACGAGTTATTACATTTTTGCAAGTAAATTTCATTGAATCGGTATTCGAACCCAGAACACCAGGAACAAAATAATTTATAATATTAGTCTGACATGTTAAACAAAGCTGTATGCAGTTACATCATCGATCTAAGTGATATATTCTAGTGTACAGAGGAAAATTAAGGAAGTCATTAAAAGATGGGGAATCGAACCAAGCACAACTGATCGACAATTATATACAACATTAATCACGCAGTACAGAGCCTATTAATCATGCTTTGGTGCACTCCTCTACCTCACTTAGTTCCCGAGATAATGAAAGTTTAAAAATTAAGGATCGAACCCAGGCCGTCAGGTATCTGGTTACACATACAAAATAAACAACCTAGTAACATAAATGCATTAAAGTTTATTTGACGTGTTTATCTTAATTAGTTTAGGAGTTATTAAATTTATAATTAAATTACATTTTATCGGTATTCGAACCCAGAACACCAGAAACAAAATTATTTACAATATTAGTTTGATATGTTAAAAAGAGCTGTATACAGTTACAGCATCAATCTAAGTGATATATTCTAGTGTACAGAGAAAAATTAAGGAAGTCATTAAAAATCGGGATTCCAACTAAGGGCACCTGATTGGAAATTATATACAGTATTAATTACACATTATAACAGTTATCAAACATGCTTTAGTCCATTCCACTACCTTTCTTAGTTTCCGAGATAATGGCGATTTTAAAATTAAGGATGGAACCCAGGAGACCAGGTACCCAAATATGCATTCCCAAGAAACTACCTAATGACGTTAATATAAGAAGGTTTATTTGGTCTCTTTATCTTAATTAGTTTAGGAGTTATTAGAAGATGAATTTGTAATCACTCGTAGGATTCGAACCCAGGTATCCATGCCAACTTGGAATAATATCTCAAGGACGCGGCGCATTCCAAAGAATTGATTACTTTTTATACGATTGTTCTGTTTCTTTTCATTCAGGAGATATAAGCGATTAAAGAGTAGAAATAAAAGGCGGATTATGAGCCTCAGAGAGATGCCGACAAGTGATAAGCTTCTTCGTTCTATGCCGGCAAGCCCCGCCCCCTTTATTTCTACTGTTTAATCGCTTATATCTCCTGAATGAAAACAAATAGAACAATAGGATAAAAACTAATCAATTCTTTGGAATGCGCCGCGTCCTTGAGATATTATTCCAAGTTGGCACGGATGCCTGGGTTCGAATCCTACGAGTGATTACAAATTCATCTTCTACTAACTCCTAAACTAATTAAGATAGAAACGCCAAATAAACTTTCTTACATTAATGTCATTAGGTTGTTTCTTGTGAATGCATATTTGGGTACCTGGTATCCTGGGTTCGATTCTTAATTTTAAAATCGCCATTATCTCGGAAACTAAGAAAGGAAGACAAATGGACCAAAGCATGTTTGATAACTGTTATAATGTGTAATTAATACTGTATATAATTTCCAATCAGGTGCCCTTAGTTCGAATCCCGATTTTTTAATGACTTCCTTAATTTTTCTCTGTACACTAGAATATATCACTTAGATTGATGCTGTAACTGTATACAGCTCTTTTTAACATATCAAACTAATATTGTAAATAGTTTTGTTTCTGGTGTTCTGGGTTCGAATACCGATAAAATGTAATTTAATTATAAATTTAATAACTCCTAAACTAATTAAGATAAACACGTCAAATAAACTTTATTGCATTTGGGTTATTAGGTAGTTTATTTAGTATGTGTAACTAGATACCTGACGTCCTGCGTTCGATCCTTAATTTTTAAATTTTCATTATCTCGGGAACTAAGTGAGGTAGAGGAGTGCACCAAAGCATGATTAATAGGTTCTGTACTGGGTGATTAATGTTGTATATAATTGTCGATCAGTTGTGCTTGGTTCGATTCCCCATCTTTTAATGACTTCCTTAATTTTCCTCTGTACACTAGAATATATCACTTAGATCGATGATGTAACTGCATACAGCTTTTTTTAACATGTCAGACTAATATTATAAATTATTTTGTTCCTGGTGTGCTGGGTTCGAATACCGATTCAATGAAATTTACTTGCAAAAATGTAATAACTCGTAATTTAATTTAGATAGACATGTCAAGGTAAACGTAAACAGAGTATTTAGTCCTTAAATATCGTTATCATGACAAATATTAGTTTAAAGTATTCAGATCGAATCCCGAAGGGGTGATTTCATATATCTTCAAGCTTATGGATCATATCAGGTTCGAGTAAAGATTAAATGCTGGATGCTGATATTGAGGAGCTAAAATACATTTATTTAAAGTATTACCGGGTTCGATTTAGAAGCTTAGAATCTGTGTAACTCTGGAAAAATTGCTTTTCTCGTGATTCCAGTGAAATGTAATGGTCTTTCTGTGGGAAGATGGAAAGGAAGAATTGAAAAGGGAATGAAAAGATGAAATAATGAAGTAAATAAGGGGGAAAATCTTCTAGGTTTCCTTTTAAGCTTTTACGTTTAAGTATTGTGATAATACAGCTTGAATTAACCTTGGTACAATAGGTGGTGATGGTGGTGGTAGTGGTGGTAGGCTTGAATTTGAAATATATGTCTGAATGAGCGTGTGGGAATATTTCTCTTGCTGGTGTGACAGCATAAGCAGGTAGTTATGAGACGAGTTTAAACGTGTTTGATGCTGCCAGACATCCTGTCTCTGGGTGTGACGTCATAAACTTCCTGTCTCTGGACTTGAGGTTATATGGCGGGGGTTAATACACGTTGAGTGATCATATACAGCTGGTTATGGAGCGAGGTTATGATTGATCTAAACGGTTCGAGCTCCCTCTGTAAATATGGTGATCTAGGGCATTGGACTTCATTGTGCTAATTAGTCTTGAGGTGTTAACATCGTGTTCTCTTAAAGAGTAATCAGCTTTCTAAAGTGGTATCAAGGTGAAGAGGTCTACATTTCATTGATCAGTGATTAATACGTTATTACATCAAGAATAAAGATGAATAACTCAGCGTATAAGGATATTATTCCAAGCGCTACTGGATATGCATGCGGAAAATGTGGGAAGAAGTTCCTCCGAGGTTATCACAAGAGAAGACACGAGATGAGCTGCAAGAAGCTCTTCAAATGTAAACATTGTAATGTAACCTTCAAAGATGGTTATAAGGGGCAGCGACACGAAGATATATGTGAAATAAGCATCCCTCAGAAGAAAAGAAGATTGGAGCCAACTAAACATCAGCTATTATTAACAATGGAGGACTGTGATATGAAAGAATACGAAACTTCATTCGAAGGACGATTCAAATCGTATTTTATACGATGCGAATCAGCTAAGGACCTAAATATGTATCTGCATGAAGCAAAACAACGCATAATCCAGGCTGTGCATAAAGAGCTTGGTATTCACAAGAGTGTGTAAAATTAATCTGCTGATTGAGTGTCGATTTGATAACAGTATTGGAGAAACCTGTGACAAAACATTTGAAACACGGAATCAAGCTGTTTTTCTGGAAACTGATCTGGAGTCAACGATGGAAGTGAAATTCAAGAAATTGGTGACTGAAATGGAGGAGTCTCAGCTTAAGGGTAGCAGCTGGGCTTTGCTTGCTGTGGAAGGAGTTCGACTTCGTATCAACAAGTACAACCCGTTACGAGGAAGTAGCTACATAACACTACCGTCATCTGTCGGAGCTAAAGAAGCGTGTATAAACATTCAGAACTTTAACGACGAGAAATGTTTCATGTACTCTATATTAGCTAAATTCATAGCGAAGAATGCACAGCGTGTGAACAAATACAAACAACTTCAAGACAAGTACGACTTCAGCTGTGTTTCCTACCCTACTCCACTTTCTCAAATACCTAAATTTGAGAAGCTTAACAATATGTCTATTAACGTTTTCGGGCTGGATGATAAGCACGAAGTGTATCCGATAAAGGTTGCTGATATTGAACTACCTGAACATCGCGACCTGCTACTATTGAATGACAGCAGTGGAAAACATCACTACGTGTATATAAACAATTTTGAGAAGCTCGTTCGACGCCAGAAAACTAAATGTAATGAACGTGTTTATACCTGCAAGCGCTGTTTTACACATTTTGATAATCGATATGGACGAAGTGGACTGGAAAAACTACAAGAACATGCAGCTACCTGTAATCAACATGGTGTTGCAAGGGTAGTTATGCCTACAAAGGAGAAATCAATTGTACAGTTTAAAAATGTTGAGAGGATGCTGAAAGTACCTTATGTCATCTATGCTGATTTTGAGAGTATTCTCACTCCATGCCATACGTGTATACCCAATCCTGAAACTTCCTATACAACCCCTTATCAAGAGCACACACCAATGAGCTTCTGTGTTTACGTGAAGCCTACATCCAGTGTTGAACATCTCGAAACTGGTCTTCCTAAGCAAACCCTATGTATATCGTGGTGCTGATGCTGCTCAGAAGTTTATGCTGTACCTGACATCTCTTGCAAAAATGATTGATGACGTACACAAATCTGCTAAGCCTTTGAAACTTACGGATCAACAGCAAAAGGATTTTGAGTCTTCTACGACATGCTACTTGTGTGGAAAACCCTTTACAGAAGAGAACTATAAAGTACGCGACCATGATCACATCAGCGGTGAATATCGTGGAAGTCTTCATAATGAATGTAATTTAGCCTGCAAAACACCTAAATATATCCCAGTCTTCATGCATAACCTTAGCGGATATGACTCGCATTTCATTGTAAAGGAGTTGGGGTGCACAAGTCAACGTGTGGAGGTAATTCTTAACTCTGAAGAAAGCTATATCTCATTCACCAAGTATGTAGGAGATATAAAGCTTCGATTTGAGGATAGCTTCCGATACCTCAGTACAAGCTTGGATAAGTTGGTAAAAAATCTAACCTCATATCCAGAAACACTAATGTACTTCGGAGAAGACAAATTGAAGTTGATGACACGTAAGGGCGTATTTCCATATGATTTTGTTACGTCATGGGGTGCCCTGAACGAGACCTGTTTGCCTCCTAAGGACTCCTATAATAGATTAAATGAAGAAGAAATTACTGATACTGCCTACGATCATGCTAGAAATGTATGGGAGCTGTTTAATGTGAGAAACCTGGGAGAGTACAGCGATCTCTACTTAACTTCGGATGTACTTCTTCTAGCTGACGTCTTTGAGACGTTCAGAGAGCAAACCCTCAAAACACATAAAGTCGATCCGGCTCATTATTTTACCTCTCCAGGTCTTACATGGGACGCTATTATACTGTATACTGGAATTAAGTTAGAGCTGTTACAAGATTATGATCAACTACTCATGGTGGAATCAGGTATAAGAGGAGGTTTATGTCAAGTTTCTCATCGGTATGCAGAGGCTAATAACACTTATATGGATAAGTTTGATCCGTCGAGACCAACCCAATTTATCACATACGAGGACGCTAATAACCAATATGGGTGGGCAATGTGTCACGCCCTTCCTTTTGGTGGATTTCAGTGGGTGTCACCTGAAGAAATTAACTTAGAAACACTACAAGAAGATGATCCTCAGGGGTACATATTAAAAGTCGACATCGAGTATCCTGCTGAACTTCGCGATCTACACAACGATCTACCTTTCCTGCCAGAGTGTATGAAACCATTGGAAGCATCTACAAAGAAACTGATACCTCATCTTGGATTTCGAAAGAAGTATGTAGTGCATTACATGGCTTTGAAGCAAGCTCTTAGTCATGGACTACGACTAACAAAAATCCATCGTGTGCTACAATTCCGACAGTCTCGGTGGTTGAAACCTTATGTGGAATTTAACAACAGGCTACGACAACAAGCTGCAAATGACTTCGAGAAGGATCTCTACAAGCTCTTTAACAACGCCATGTTTGGAAAAACTATGGAGAACCTGCGTAACCGTATAGACATACGACTGGTGACCAATGAAAAAAACTCTAGAGAAGCTGATCGCTAAGCCTACGTTTATCGACAGGACGATATATGCTGCTAATCTAGCTGCCGTACATATGGCCTCTCGTCAGATTGTGTTCAACAAGCCTATATACATTGGTATGAGTGTGTTAGACATCTCCAAGACATTAATGCATAACTATCATTACGACGTGTTGTTGCCTTATTATGGAGCTGGAAACCTGAAGCTTATGTATATGGACACTGATTCATTCATTCATCGTGTAACAACTGAAGATGTGTACCAGGACAAGCTACGTTTTCTTGAGCATCTCGATACAGCTGATTACCCTGTCAATCATATATGCCACTCTACTCAGAACAAGAAGGTATTGGGAAAATTTAAAGATGAGGCTAATAGCAAAATCATCCTACGCTTTGTTGGACTGCGTCCTAAGATGTATGCCTTAGATATTCAAGGCTCAATGATAAAAAAGATTAAAGGTATAAAACGTAGCGCTATTAAGCAGTACATTACATTTGACAGCTATACAGACTGTCTTAAAACCTGTGAAATCATCAGAACTCCCATGAATCTAATCCTGTCACAAAAGCATGCTGTTACCACAGTACAAGTGAATAAAATTACATTGACTCCGTTTGATGATAAAAGAGTTATTGCCGAAGATGGAATAACTACCTATGCGTATGGACATTACGCCATTACAAACAGTGCTTAAAAGAATGTAAGTTAAAGATAAAGATTTTCTCGTGAGTCTACAATCTTAAAAAATTAAGTTTATCCGTGTGCTGTATATGCAACTAGCAGACGCCTGATGAAGAAAGAAGAAGATGGAAGGGAAGGTGGTAACCCTGCCATTAGGAGCAATCCTAGTGCTAGTCTCAAGCCTAGATAAAAGGGGAGAGACACTTACAACGAACTAAAATAAAGGTATGTTGACGCAAAACTTTTCAATTTGTGAACCAATATGCAGTTTATCCCTCTCCGCATCGTACAATAACTGTTTAACATATAATAAGTTTGTAAGATTTAGAAAAAAGTATATAAATTGTTGTAACGTTGGATGAGAAATGTTTATAATCTAATTACTCTCTATATTACCATGAGTACCTGTGATGCTAGTTGAATTGGCTGTTAAAATAACTTAAATACCTGTGATACTACCCGAATCATGTGAAATTACCTTAACTAGCTCTGATACGAATTCCTGTTCTAAATTAGCACGAGCACCTGTGATACTATCAGAATTACCTTTTAAAATGACTCAAATACCATTGATACAACCTGAATCACCTGCATTTACCTTAAATGGATGTGATACAAATCTCTGATCGAAATTATTACGAGCATCTGTGAAACTATGCTGATTACCCAAATACTTACGATATTACCTGAACTATCTGTAAAATACGAAACTACGTTATAACCAACCCCTGGCACCTACCCTCCTGTAATGCTTGCTTAATTACTCTAAACACCTATGTCACTTGAATTATCCTAAATACCTACGATACCCTCTGAATTACTTGTGAAATATGAAACTATGCTATACCCAACCCTGGAATCTAGCCTCCTGTGATACTAGCTGAATTAGCCTAAATACCTACGATACTAGCTGAATTAGCTGTGAAATCATGCATAGCTATGATGCAGTTAGCCTCCTGTGATACTAGATGAATTAGCTTAAATGCTCACGATACTAGCTGAATTGCCTGTGAAAATGACTTAAATACCTGTGATACTACCCGAATCATGTTAAATTACCTTAACTAGCTCTGATACGAATTCCTGCTCTAAATTAGCACGAGCACCTGTGATACTATCTGGTTTGGCTTAAATACCAATGATACTAGATGAATTACCTGTTAAAATGACTCAAATACCATTGATACAACCTGAATCACCTGCATTTACCTTAAATAGCTGTGATACAAATCTCTGATCGAAATTATCAATAATATCTGTGAAGCTATGTCGATTATCTCAAATACTTACGATATTACCTGAACTATCTGTGAAATACGAAGCTATGTTATAACCAACCCCTGGAACCTACCCTCCTGTAATGCTAGCTGAATTACTCAAAACGTCTGTGATACTTGAATTAACCTAAATACCTACGATACTCTCTGAATTACCTGTGAAATACGACACTAAGCTATACCCAACCCTAGACTATATCCTCTTGTGATACTAGCTGAATTAGCCTAAAAACCTACGATACTAGCTGAATTACCTGTTAAATCATGCAGAGCCATGATCCAGTTAGCATCTGGAATCTATCCTGTGTTACTAGATGAATTAGCCTAAATACATACGATACTAGCTGAATTACCTGTGAAATCATACACTGCTATGATCCAGTCAGCCTCTTGCAATACTAGCTGAATTACTTGCCTGTTAGTGTTAGTGGGTTAGCTTTTCCCGTTGAGGGTCACCTTTTTCCCTTTATGGCTCACCTTTTTCCCTTTGGTGGTCGCCTTTTTCCCTTTGCTGGTCACATTTTTCCCTTTACTGGTCACCTTTTTCCCGTTGCTGGTCACCTTTTTCACTTTGCTGGTCACCTTTTTCCCTTTGCTGGTCACATTTTTCCCTTTGCTGGTCACCTTTTTCCCTTTGCTGGTCACGTTTTTCCCTTTGCTAGTCAACGTTTTCCCTTTGTGGGCCCCTTTTTCCCTGAGCAGTCACCTTTTTCCCCTGAACGAGTCACCTTTTCCCTGAATGGGTTACGTGATGGCCATGTCTAGAATTAGCGTTCTAACATTGACATGAAACAGTTTTCCACTAAGTTCACGTCTAAAGTCGCTTTCAAGTCTAGCACCTCCTTTTCCCTATCTCTCCTGTATATAAACCCCTATTGCTACTCCTTTAGTATCTGTCTAGCCTAACACCTCTCCTCCTGTTCCTATACCTCTCATATAAACCATACTCTACTCCTTTAGCTCTGTCTAGCCTAACGCCTCTCTCGTTTACCTATGACTCTCACATAAACCATACTCTGCTCCTCGAGCTCTGTCTAGTCTAACTCCTCTCCTCGTTTTCCTATAGCACTCATATAAACCATACTCTATTTTCAACCTCTGTCTAGCCTAACACCTCCACTCGTTTTTCTATACCTCTCATATAAACTATACTCTACTCCTCAACCTCTGTCTAGCCTAGCACCCCTCTTCCTGTTCCTATACTTCTCATACATATAAACGCATACTCTACTCTCAACCTCTGTCTAGCCTAACACCACTCCCCGTATCCTCTACCTCTCATAAACCGCATTCCTCTCCTGTCCCCTGTCTAGCTGAGTATCTCTTTGGTTTCCTATCTAGCCTATACAAAACAATTCTAGCTTTAAACACCTGTGTATCCTAACATAGGATCTCTCTCCGTTTTCTCGTCTCTCCTTATAAACGCATACTTAAACCCTTCTAGTCTAACAGCTCTCCTCGTTTTCCTATATCTCTCATATAAAAGACAAACTCTGCCCTTCAACTCTGTCTAGCCTAACACCTCTCCTCCTGTTCCCTACCTCTCTCACATAAAAGACATACTCTACCCTTCAACTCTGTCTAGCCTAACAGCTCTCCTCGTTTTCCTATACCTTTCATATAAACCATACTCTACTCCTCAGCCTCTGTCTAGCCTAACACCTCTCCTCTATCTCTTCCATATAAACGTATTTACCTCCTTCAACCCTGTCTAGCATAGTATCGGTCGTCGTATTCCCTATCTCTCCCATATAAACCCATTTTCCTCATTGAACCGCCCCATCTATCCTCGTTTTCCCTATCCTTTCCCATATATGCCCAAAAACTGTGCTCGAATTCCTCTATATACCCTACTTTTATGCTATTCTGCCATGTTATAATGGAAGGACGTCAGAAAATTTCTGTCAGTTATTGCACATTTATTTAAATGCTTTTATTTCGTCTCAGGCATTTGCAGCGCGTTTGAATAGAACGAAAATCTCATTATTATTTATCGTCTGTGAACATCACTTGTTATAGATGGAAATGTGAAATGAACCTACATACATAAAAAATCTGTTAAGTGCAACCAAGTACAGTATTTTAATCGCCATGATGAGTACACGGTTTCAATGTTCTATTTTCCTAGCGGTACCAAAAATAGAATACACTTAACACAGCAATTATAATCGATTTTGTATTTACATGTACGATATCAGTAACAGGAATACACATTTGCTTATTGTTATTGCAGTTGTACTGAAATTGAGAACAACAGTTCTGTAATAACATTGTCAGAGAGATACACAGATGGAAGAAAGAGCTAGCAAAATTGTATTTACGTAATGTTCCAGCTAATTACATTGGAGATATTGAGCTGATGCTTGGGTGATACTGCAGACTGCTGGAAAATTAAAATTATTAATTTTATTTATGGGTGCTCTTTGACTTCTGTGGTCCTTAGCGTCCCATTCTATATTGGACGTCAAAAACCGGTAATTTTGCTCAGGGGCCTCTTTATCAGGCTTGAGGTTCTTTTGTGTGCCGTAAATCTACGACACTGGACCTTTGGCTTTACTTCCCTTCCGAAAGAAGCCATGCTAAATATTTTTACGCCCGAAAAAAAATCCATCGTCCTCCTTGTACCCTCGACCTCGGGAACTAGAGGCTAGCACGTTAACCACTACACCACGGAGGACGACACAGCAGACTGCTGGATGTGTCACTTCATTTCCTACATTTAAAAACTTGGGTTTCTAAAGTTATACAGGTGATTTTGGTTCAGGTGCGTATTGGCCTGCGCAATTTAACGCACGGTTACCTTTTTAAGGAGGACCCTGCTCCTCTCTGTCCGCTGTGCAGCGAAGGTCTGTTGGTCCGTCATGTGTTGCTGGCGTGTACAATATTCTCTAGCACATCTTCGAGGCTCTGCAACTGCCGGTCAGTCTTGCAGACGTCTTAGCGGACGATAACCAAGCGATCGAAAGTTTACGTTTTTATCAAAGGTTAACTTTTAAATGAGGATTTAGTCCTTTTGATATCAAGTTTTTCGTTCCTCTCGGCCAGTTTTGTAAATTCATCTTTATCTCTGACTTTTGCCAGATTTTATATATTGATCTTTATATGGTCTTTATCTTTGCCATGCTCTGTTTTCTAATGGCGCAAATGATCTTGTAGTTGAACGCTCTTAAACTTAAATTATCATACAGATGTACTGTTTGGAGCTTTTTGTTAACTCAAAAACTACTCTGACAGTTCATGAGTGTCATTACTGTGGAACTGTTCCTTAGAGATTAGGAAGCCTATGCTCAAGCATCTGAATACCGCACTACCGCACATTCCAAGTATAGACTGGAAGATACAACAGCTCACTGGACTATGTTTAATGTCCGTTGGGTGATGCACTTAACCTACGACGTATCTTCTACTTAAAGGAGATATTCCATTTCACCCAAAAATTTGATATGGATGTTTCACGTAAATACATGTTTTGAATCCCTCTGAATACAAAAAGGCATTTTAGAAAAAAAAGTTTGTACGTGTGTCTGTCTGCGAACAGCATAGCTCAAAAGTCGGTTAAATACCAAACCTGTTATTTAAATTCAACGTCCTTCAAGGATACAACACGAAAATTTTTAAGAAAATCCCCCTACCCAAAACTACCCTTTACCTGTAAAATTTCAAAACGTTTCTCAAAAACGGTCTAATCTTGATTAAATGCTTTTATTACATATGCTTAAGATATTTGCATGACAAAATGTATCGTGACCGTGAGCGCGAAGCTACCTGGGGACAGCCGGTAAGTTCCTCACGGCCCAGCACCGGGTGGGGCCTTCGACCGGCCGGGGAGAGTTGTAGGAATAGTCCATTATATGCCGCTTCTCTGTTCCAGATCATTCCCTTCGGCATGTTCCAGTACCCTCCCTTTCTAGAACATTTCCCTTTGTATGCGAGGCCTATATAAGAGATTGCTATGAAGTGAAAAGTGGATCAGTTTAGTTATACGTTTTGACTCAGCAGTCTATTTGTGAGTTGTAATTCGACAGATCAGTGTGTTGTGTTCCGAGTGTGTGCAAAAGTGGCTCAGGTGTAACGTTTGTGTTATGGTGAGTGCCTAGGTGATAAATAACTGGTCGCGAAACAGCTGTGCTCTCATTTGTTACAGTATCTCTTGAATTTTCTGGGAATAGCCTTGAAATCCTATTCATTCCGAATAGCCTTTGTTTAATTCGTAAACCGTAAGAGACGGACAAAATTCTACTACACAAAAATGTGGATGTCGTTAAAGCACATAATTTGTGACAAGTATTTTTGTGGCGTTAACCATTTCTGAGATATTCTTTTTTATTGATTTTAATTTTCAAGATTTTATATTTTTTACTTTCTCTATCACGTATCTGGTAGGTAGAAACGTACTGCATTCACCCAAAAATTCTATACCGAGATTTCACCGAAAATATATGTTTTGAGAACCCCAGAATCCAAACAAATTAGAAAAATGTCTTTGTCTATATGTGTATGTGAACAGCACAATTAAACAAGTAGGATAAATACCAAACTGAATATTTATGTTCAATATCTTCCAAAGATGCAACAAGAAGATTTTCAAGAAAATCCCCTTAGCCCAACTATCCTTTACACGAAACATTTTTCCAAAATTGTTATTTTTTGAAAAAGACTTAGTGATTTTGATTAAAATATCATATTATGTTAAGGATGTTTACATGGCAAATAGAATGTATACCTTCAATTTTCTGGGAATATCCTGCGAAGTCCTCTTCATTCGGAAGGAATTTTGTATAATCTAGTATAACTGGTGAACATTGAGTGATAGACGAAAATGTACTATAGAAAACCTATAAATCTCTTTAAAACACACAATTGATTTCCAATAACCTTTTTTGAGACATCAGCCATTTCGGAAATATCCGTTATTAAAGTTTCGAATTTTTCTACACCAAGCCATTTTTTAAACTCCTGTCGATTATGAGCTGTTTCTCATGTGTGCATGGATACAGTAGTATATAGCGTGCAGTTCTAAAACATTTGACTGTCGGTATTCCCTTTGTGCCTAACAAGATGTGTAATGCGGCTATTTCCGGAAAGATGTATCTCGGTTAGAATGAAGTAGATAGGAAAATAAGCTTTCGTAAGCATAATTTGTATATCCATTTATAAGCGACAGAGGGTGGAGAAAGTCAAGATTTTTTCAACTAGTAAGTCACTATTCCTTTTCTCCTTGTTGTCATGCAACGAGCATGGTATTTCAAAGTCATCACATAGACATCTACTATTTAAAACTCTATCGCTTTATCATACTGTATCCTTGTTATAGCTACAATGAATGTATAAATGTGTAATGGGTTTATATCACCAACCAGTAAATGGAAGAATAAGTTTTGGTAAGTGTAGTTTGTAAAAGAGTGAGTAGAGGAAGTTATGTAGTGCAACAAATCAGATATTTTTTCTTGCACGAAATTTCAAAGCCGTCACTTAACCTCACGCTTTTTAAAAATCGGACTATCGCTTAGCGTATCTCGTATCGTGTATCCCGTCGCGAAGAGGTGATTTTGACGCGGTTGCGTATTGGCCACTGTAATTTTATACGGATGGTTATGTTTTTAAGGGTGACCATGCTCCTATTTGTCCGCTCTGTAGCGAAGATCTGTTGGTCCGTCACATTTTGTTGGAGTGTATTCCTCTAGCACATCTTCGGGAGTCTTTGCAACTGCCGGTCAGTCTTGCAGACGTCTTAGCGGACAGTAAACAAAGGCTGATAGACTTTTAAGCTTGTGTTAAAGGTAAATTTTCAAATGCGGATTTAGTCATATTGATATCAGGTGTTTCATACTTCTCAGTTTAGTTTTATATATTATATTTATTTCTGACTTTTGCTATGATTTTTATATTAACATTATGTATGGCTTTTGCTCTGATTTTTATATTTATCTTTATCTCTGACCTTTGCCACGGTATTTTGTACTAATCTGTATCTCTGGCTTTTTCCATGGTCTGTTTTAAAAGGGCGATAACAACCTGGCAGTTGAGCGCCGTTAAACACAAATCATCATCATCTTAAATTCAGGTTCAGCTATGATAGAAACGCCTTCCTTAAGGAAAGTAAAAAATCTGCACGATATCTAAGGGGAAACAAAGTCCACGATTCATCTCCTCGGATAACCTCTTCTGAGGAGTCTTCTGCGAGACTCAGATCGATGATCTTCGTCTTCGCTGATCTCTACTTCTAATCGGGTCGAGGTTACCGAAGCTAAGTCTTCAATTGCAAAAAGATCCTCCCCCGTGGAGGAGATGGAGGATTCTGCCCACACTGCAAGAACGACATTGAAAAAGAGGCAGGATAAACCCTCCGTAAAACTGTTAATTCGACACCGAAGATAAAGGGTAAATTGATTCGTCAACCGCTGTCCTCTCCCCCAGGGACCTACTACGGTATGTATGGGATGGCGCTCCCGGTGTCCTGAGCCACACTGTCAATTGGATTCTTCTAAGGGATGAGAGGTCTTATGTCCAACACCCAATAAATTTGGTCTGCAAGCGTGTTTGACCAAATACAAGCTACCTTCCTGAAGACAGTTTCACGGATACCGCTGCATGGCTGGAAGAAGGGGAGTGCACCGGGTGACTGGGTAATGCGTAATTTCCACTCCCTGAGTATCATGCAGGACTGTGTTCGAATGCGCTGATAAATGCAAATTCCGGGGAGTGCCCATTGAACGAGTGTTACATTCCTGAAGACGATTAAGGGTGGTGAACTGGGTGGTGAAACTAAAAGGTGAGTAAGGCCCAGACCAGGGCTCTCACCTGGCCCGTGGTGGCGCCCAAGATGTGAGTATACAATCGGAAACATTTGCAATAGTGGAGGACTTCATTGCTATGTCAAAGAAAAAAACTACAAAAGTTATTGGAAAAGGAGTGAAATCTTGTGGTCCTCGCTACTTAGTCATACTAGAACAGAGGAAGGAAAGAAATTTTATTCGGCGAATCCATCTGTGATAGAAAAGAACCTGGATAACATTGTTGCTCCAGTTAAATCATACAGGATATAACAACAATGTACGGCACAAATTTCAGGACACATTCCTCACACGCAGACGAATAAATTATGTTGTATGAACAGGGGTCTGGAAACGCTCGTTAATCATAGGAAATACACAAGAATAGAACGTACTAGCATACCACATGCAACTATCACAGGAGATGTCCAATATGCCCTCCGTGAGCACTGATACATGCATCGCCCCGCAGTCGTAGTGAATCCCGGATGCGCTGATGTATCCCTGGAGTATTGCGTATGATTTCACAGCGTTCCATAATACGGGCACGGAGACTCTGAACATCTAGTACTGGTGTTCGATACACAAGAGCTTCCAAATTCCCCCACAAATAAACGTCCAGTGGATTTAGGTCCTAGAAGCGTGGAGGCCAGGCAATTGGCTCAACTCTACCTATCGATCTGTCACCGAATCTGTTACTTAGAAGCCGACGGACATTAACACTAAAATGAGGAGGTGCAACATCGTGCATGAAGTACATGTTTTGTCGCACAGCTAATGGCACATCTGCTAACAGATCAAGTAGAACATTCTCTGCGAAATTGTGGTAACTTTGTCGTTAAGCCTGGGTGAAAGAACGTGAGGCGCTACCAAGCAGTCACCAACAATATCGACACAAACATTGACAGAACATCTTTGTTGATGACTTGTTTCAAGGGTTGCGCGAGGATTGACATCAGCCCATACATGCCGATTGTGATAATTTACAATCTGATCTCGTTGAAACCACGCCTGATCTGTGATCAGCACCGTTGCACTAAAATAGGTTTGACAGTTTGTTGTATAAACCATTTGCAGAAGCGTACCTGTGTAGGAAAATCAGCTGTTGATAGTGCCTGCACACGCTGTAAAGGTATGGATACATCCGAACTTCGTGTAACACTCGCCAGACAGTTATGCGGCCATCATTTATTGTTGCAGCTACTTGTCTTGTACTGACACTAGGGTCATCGTTAACTGCCTGAAAAATTGTCGCATCCCGTTGTGGTGTCCTCATCTTTCTAAGCATCTCTCGGTCGCGAGCATCAGGTTGAAATGCCCAAAGTTCCCTAAGACGACGATCAATGGCTTCAAACGTTTTCCTGTCGGGGCACTTTCGTCCTTGAATTCGCTCCCGGTGCAAACTTTGAGCGCAAGCGCCATTGCCGTCTGCTAATCCATACATCAAATGGGCATCTGCCATCTCTGCATTTGTGTACACTGTCATTGTACGAGCCAAGTCTGTGATCAACTCTACTAGTACGTAGTAACACGTGAGTTTGCCATGATCGTGCTTGCTCACTGGAACAGTTGACGTTACCTGTAAACAAGCAACAACGTAAGTCGCATGGCAACAGGACATGTAAAACAAAACACTGGCGGTACACCTACGATGATGACAACATAACCAGACGTAACCAAGAGTGCATGTTTCCCATGATTCTAACGTTCTGCTCGTGTGCGTTTCCTATGATTATTGAGTTGGAGAAAATGAGTGGTAATATGGAAACAAAGCGTTTCCAGACTCATGTTCATATAACATAATTTCTTCGTCTACGTGTGAGGAATGTGTTCTGCAATTTTGTGTCGTACGTTTTTGTTACATTCCGTATATTAGATCTCGCAATGGCACATTCCAAGTTTTAGCACATTCAGGATCCAGGTAACGATAATACTGACAGCAAATATGTTAGCCAGATACCCTATACATCTTGAGATGCAAAGGATGTTGAACTCCTCGAGCGATGTGCTAAACACCCGTGCATTGGACGGGCATGTCCAACGAGGTGATTCATGAAAACCTTGAAGATCAAGGTGTGACAATTGTATAACGAGTTCTGCGTAAGATTGGAGCTCAATTGTACTCTTATCCTTACATTTGATCGAGTAGATCTCCCTCAAAGGTTTAAGGAGAGATATGAAGCCATTGAAAATATGCCACATATACCAAACCCGTTGAAAAGTTATAGGTGACAGCGGTTTGGTCACAATGGTGATTTCCATAATGTTGAAACAATCTCTCACGACAGAGCATGTACAGCAGCTTCAACTTGTGTTAACTGCAGAGGCGGAACACCCATCAAGTTCCCGAGAATGCCCCCGTTTTATGAGGAAAAAGCGATACAAAGGATCCGGTTTAGGGAGAAGGATTCCTTCTCGGAAACTCAGAATTTCCTGCATATCCGCCAAAATTTTATACCGAAATCCGGTACCTAGAGCTCAGTTGCACCTAAACCGGTAACGAGTGCGGAAACCGCAACTCAGACCAGCGATATTAACGGGGCCACCATTTCAGAAAGTATTCTTCTAGAGAATCCCAGCCAAAGAGTTTAAAATCAAAAGAGACGACAGCATCAACATATACCAAGAACCACACTGAAAATTATACCAGTAGAAACACCAGGAAAATCATCGATCTCAATCAATAGGACTGGCAAGCCGGTAAAAATCTGTGAAAATCTGAGAAGCAGCTATGAGTGAACTGGCTCCTGAAAGAAACTGAAAAGTCTGTACCCAGAACATCCAAGGGGAAGAAAAGTCCACAAGCATCTCCACGGAGATCCTCTTCAGAGGAATCTTCTGGGAGGGATCGGATGGGCGATCTACATTTTCGTGATCTCCACTTCCAATCAGTTCAAGGTTCTCCAACCGAAGTTTTATATTGGAAAAGGGTCCTCCCCCGTTAAGGAGATGGATTAGAAGTATTGTGCCCACACTGCCAGAACGACAGTGAAAAAGAGGCAGGATAAAACCTGCGTTAAGGCTGTTAGTACAACACAAACCAAAACGGATAAATTGATTCCACCACCGCCATACTCAACGTAGGGACTCCTGCGATTTAAAGCTTATCCCATTATAATAACTATAGCTATCCTACAATGTAGCCACCAGGGGTCTACTACGATAGGTAGGGATTGGAGCTCCCGGGGTCCCGAGCCACACTCTCGATTGGGTTCCTCTAAAAGGTGACAGGATTATGCCAAACGTCCAATCAACTCTGGTCCACAAACGTGTTTGCCCAATTTCTAGTTACCTCCCTGAACACAGTCTGACTGATACCGCTGCGCGGGACGGAGGAGGAGTGTCGCAAGGGGTGAATGGATAATGCGTAACTCCCAGTCTTTGAGTATCATGTAGGACTGTGTTTGTATTCGCTGATAAAGGTCAGTCCCGGGAGGGGCCATTACATGAGCTGTTAGACTCCTGAAGGTGATTGGGTCCCTCTATTCTAAGGTGAGACCATTCGGTTAGCAAGGTCCAGGTCAGGACTCTCACCTAAGCTGGGGTGCTACCCAGACTGTGAGCATGCTATTGGAGACATTTGTAATGGTGGAGGAATTTATCGCTATGGATACAAAAATATCCCCCTAATAACAAACATCAAAGTAGTTGTGAAAGAAATAGTGGATGGTAGTGGTCCTCGCTAATAAGTTATAAGCAGAACTGAGGAAGGAAGGAAGTTCAGTGCGGTTAGTCCATTCATTATCCAAAAGGGTCTGGATAAAAAAGCTGGAGCAGTAAAATCCTGTATTAGAACTCGCAATGGCACGTTCCTGTTTGAAGCAAGTTCAGCATTCCAGGCAGCGACTATCTTAAAAGCCAACTTATTTGGAACCTATCCAGTTAAAGTGTAGATGCACAAAGACCTTGAACTCCACGCGCGGTGTAATCAATACCCGTGCATTGGATTGTTATACCCAATGAGGAGATTTAAGAGAATCTAGAAGATCAAGGTGTGACATCTGTATGTCGGGTTCAGCGGAGACAAGGAGGCGAATCTGTGCCTGCTCGTACCCTGCTTCTTACCTTTGATCAGGTAGAACTACCTCAAATGAAGCCATTGAAGTTAGCTGATATATCCCCAACCCGCTCAGATGTAAAAAGTGCCAGCGCTTTGGTCATACAAGTGATTTCTGTTTCAGTGAAGCTACCGGCGTTAACTGTAGAAAGTTCTCACACGAGGGAGCATGTACATCAGCTCCAACATGCGTTAACTGCAGTGGTGAACATTCATCTTGTTCCCTAATGTCCCCGTTTTACAGAGGAAAGGGCGATGCAGGAGATACGGGTTAGGGACAAGGTTTACTTCTCGGAAGCCCGGAAACTCCTGCGTGTCCGCCAACCCTATGTCACGAGGTCCGGTACCTATAGTTCAGTTGCAGTTAAACCGGTACCGATTCGGGAAATCGCAACTCAAACCAGCGATATTAACGGGGCCACAATTTCATAAACGATTCTCGTAGCCAATCATATCGAAAACCCACGAAATCCACATGTACTTCTGCTAATACACCTGCGAAGATCCCTTCAGTAAATTCAGCGTCAAAACCATCTATTTCAAGCAATAACACTGGCAAGCCCGTAACCAATAATCCACCACAGATAAAGTTTAAGACCAGCTATAACCGAACTGACTTGCTGAAATAAAATGCAAAGTCTCTGCCCAGAAGATACAACTGAAGGAAAGGTCCACTAAATCTCCTCGGAGATCCTCTTCTGAAGAATCTTCTGGAAAGGACTCGGATGGGCGATCTACATGTTCGCCGATCTCCACTTCCAATCGGTTCGAGGTTCTCGAACCGAAATTTCTATCGGAAACGGGTCCTCCCTCGTGGAGATGGAGCAGGAGGATTCTGCGTACACTGCCGGAACGACAGTAAAAAAAAGAAGCCGGATAAATCCTCCCTTAAAGGTGTTAGCCCGACACCAAAGAAAAGGGATAGTTGATTCGACCACCACTTTCCACAACGAAGTAAGCTTCTACGATTAAGTACTTATCCCATTATAATTCGAATGACTATCCTACAATGGAACACCCATGAAGTTAGAACTCATTGAACAGAGCTTGAACTTCTGCTAAACAAGTCTGAGCCTTTGGTCGTGTGTTTAAAAGAGACTCAACTCCGTCCGCAAGATAGCCTTCAATTTAGACGATATACCCCTAGCACGATGTGATCTCACACCGGAAGAGGGTATTTCTGCGCACGGGGCACTATGATACTCATCAGAGATGATATATTAGTGGAATCTGTATTCATACAGTCTGACAACCAGTCAGTGGCTGTAAGGCTTAAACTTCCATCTATCCTATTTACCATTTGTAACATTTACCTGCCATTCGATGACCTCTCGCTCATGGATTTAGAAGATCTAGTCTCTCCGTTACCAACGCCTATTCTGTTGGTGGGACACGCTAATGCTCACATCGGGCTTGTGCGAGTGGCATATTAATTTCTGATTTTGGACAACAATAACCTAGCTCTACTGAACACCGGAGAGCCCACATTTCTCCCAGATTCCTACAACGCTTTTTCACACCTTGATATTGCTGTTTGTTCATCACAGTTAGCAGTTTCCTTGCAATGGAATGTGATCTCTGATTTACACTCTAGTGGCCACTTTCCATGTCTTATTAGTCTCTTACCACAAGATAAATGTTCCACACGCCTACCTATATGGCGCTTAGATTCAGCCAACTGGAATCTTTACTCCCAGTTTGCTGTTTGTAATTACAATGAGCACGAATGTGTGGATGTTTTGGCCCAGCATCCCACAGAGAAGATTATTTCTGCTGCTGAGCAAGGTATTCCACGGTCGACTACTGATCCTTGTCAATTTTCAGTCCCTTAATAGACGGAAGGGTGCTGAAATGCCATTCGTGCTCGCAGGTATGCTTTCAGGGTTTTCTAGAGTCGCCCCACACTGGATAACCTAATTGAATACAAGAAAATCCATCCCAAGCCTATATATATATATATATATTATAAAGGATAGCAAAAATACATCATGGAGCAAGTTTGTAGCTTCAGTTAATCGACATAGACCTTCCTCTGCGATTGGGATAGGTTAAGGCGTGTGAGCGGAAAATCGACCCACATGCCAAATGCAGGAGCTGTTGTGGATGCACTTGATGTGGCTAACACATAAGGCCGTACTTTCGCTCAAGTGTCTAGCTCATATAACTATTCGCCGGAATCTCTTCCCGTTAAGACTCAGGTTGAATCTCAAGGTTTCCTTTTTCGTTCATGAAATTTTGAGGATTACAATCGCCTCTTCACCATGACGGAGTTAGAACAAGCTCTTTCATATTCGCGACTATAAGCAACAGGACCTGATAGTATCCACGTACAAATGCTGCAACAGGTCTCTCCTGAAAGTAAGCCTTTCCTACTCGAGGTCTATAATCGTGTTTGGGTTGATGCCACTTTTTCAGAAAAGTGGCGGGAGACCACTCGTACCCATTTTGAAAACTGGAAAGGAACGTCATCTCCCGTCCAGATTCCTTCCTATATCCCTCACCGGTTGGGTTTGCAAGGTGATGGAACGCATCATCAATGGAAGGTTTTTATGGTGGCTAGAAACTCACAACCTGCTGCCCAACACCCAGTGCGGTTTTTGTAAGCGTTGTTCAGCAATGGACCACCTTGTGTCACTGTCGACACAGATCACGAGCGGATTTATAAACAATTTTCAACCCGTTGTGATATTTTTTTACATTGGGAAGGCTTATGATAGGTATTGGTGAGCTTGGATACTACGTTCCCTACACGCCTGAAACATACGTGGACGTTTACCACTATTTTATTCAGGAGTTTATGAACGACCGCGTTTTCCGGGCAAGGGTCGGCTCGGGCTTTTCGAATCTGTTTGTTTAGGAGAACGGAGTAACTCAGGGATCGGTACTAAGCGTTACCGTGTTTGCTATAGCAATTAATTTGTCTCTAAATGTGTTCCTCCAGGGGTATCGTCATGTATATTCGTAGACGACTTTGCCGTTTATTGTACTCCACTGCGTACCCCGTTTTGGAACGCCGTATGCAGCAATGTTTAGATAACCTCCAAAATTGGAGTTCTAAAATCGGCTTTGGTTTTTCAACTAAGAAGTCCATCTGTGTGAACATTTAGGACCATAGTAGACGATTACCACCTTCAATCCGTTTCGGTCCAGATTTACTACCATTCGCAGATCCGACAATATTCTTGGTGTTGACGTTTGATAGGAAACTTAGCTGGTCATCGAATATAGCACAGCTGAAAACCCGATGTGACCGTTCTCTTAATATCTTCCGGATATTAAATAGCAAATCTTGGTGAGCGGATCGCAGTATTTTACTGCGACTGTATCGGGCACTGTTCCGATCAAAAATAAACTATGGGTGTATCATAAAAATAGCTCCATTAATCGAAGGCCTGCAGTTGTTTGTTTCCGGGAGTTTCTAAGAATGCACGACATTGAAATGCCTAGCATGTTTGCTAAGAGGGACAGGGTGTTTTCACCTTGGTTATGTGCGACATCTCACGTAGATCTTGGGATGACGGTATACCGGAAGTCTACGATACCCAATTTTAGTATCCGCACCTGCTTTTTAGAATTTTTGTCCGGTTACAGTGACCGAATTTTGATCTACACCGTTGGATCTATGAACACCAACGGTGTTGGATGTGCTTATTTTCATAGAACCGAACCCTACACATGCGGTTTTCATAATAGGACAGCCATTTATAGTGCAGAGCTGTATGCCGTATATGGAGCCATTTTGCACTGCGCCGTCGAAAATTGAGAGACTGTCCCATTTTGATTGATTCCCTAAGTGCACTTCAGAGCCTTCGTGAGCTGTACAACTACCACTCCATTTTCCAGCGAATCCAGGATGCCCTCCATGTTTTATACGCATCTGGCCTTAATGTGGAGTGTGCTTGGATACCTGGTCAAGTTGGCTTGTCGGGAAATGAACTTGCGAATTTGGCAGCTAAGGCGGCAAACACAGAACCCACTGTTACAATACCTCGGATAACGTCGGAAGACTTTAAGCTTGTATTGCGGAGAGTGGTGCCGTCGTGCTGGCGCGAGGAGTGGTTAACTCTCCGCGGAAACAAGCTTAGGGGTAATTAAGGACATTCCGATAAACTGGGTAACTTCCTCTCGCGTATCTCGTCGCGAGGAGGTGATTTTAGCTTGGTTGTGTATTGGTCACTGCAATTTTACGCACAGTTATCTTTTTAGTGGTGACACTGCTCCTATTGTCCGCTTTGTGGCGTGGTTCTGTCGGTCCGGCACGTGTTCTTAGAGTGTATTGCTCTAGCACATCATCGAGACTCTCCGGAGCTGCCAGACAGACTTGCAGAAGTCTTAGCAGGTTATAAGCAAGCGGTTGATAAGATTTTTAATTTTGTGCCGAAAGTGAATTTCCAAATGCGGATCTAGTCATCTTAATAGCAGGATTTGCATACTGATTGATTTTTAATTGTATATATTTATTTATGACCTGTGCTTTGTTTTATATTCAACTGTGGCTTTTGCTTTGATTTTTATATTCATGTTTATCTCTGGTCTTTGTCATGCTATTTTGTATTATCTCTGGCCTTTGCCATGAACTGTTTTACAAGGGCGCTAATGACCTAGCAGTTGAGCGCCCCTTAAGCAAAACAAAACCAACAAACAAACTACGATGTAACCTAGTTTCCGAAACCTGGCGGAGGACGATGGATCTTTTTTCCCCGTAAAGGTCCTTAGCATGTCTTCCTTCGGAAGGGAAGTAAAGCCGGTTGTCTTGTGTTGTAGATTTACGGCACGTAAAAGAACCTCGAGCTGGAAATTACCGGTCTCTCACGAGCAATGTAGAATGGTACGCTAGGGATCACAGCAGTTAAAGAGCGTCCATAAATTAAAAAGTAAAACTCAGACGCTCATCGTATATATGCCAGCGCATATAACATTGCATAAACGTATTAAGTCTTGGAATTGTATCGCGGTCACCATATTCTGTGAAGTTGGTGTATTTCTTGCTCTAAAAGGGGAGAACGGATTTATGATTATTATTTTTAAAGTGATGATGGTTATGATGTTACAAGTATTCCGCAGAGTTGCTGTATTTTTACATTTTGGAAGAATGTTACCAGTGATATCTGAGACCATTAAAGCGTTTGTTTCACGAAGGAAAGTATCAGTTGGTTTCCGAGAGCGTCAGCGTCATTATCGAGAATGTCCGCGTAATCTCGTTAGCAAAAGTTTTAATAACTGCAGTCCCAGATGCGTGTAATCTGTTTCCGTCCGTTCCCGTTATTATGGTTACGGCATTGCTTAAAGCAACTATACATTGCTTTTAAATCTTTATCTCTATTTTCAGTTATCAGTTTGTTTTCCTTCCTTTTTTACTGGCTTTATCCTCCAAGAAACACGTTAATTAGAGAAAGTTATCCACAAGTTTCTTGAATAACTTCATATTATTTGGAGAATATTTTCGTGGTACTCAATTGAAATATTATTACATTTTCACAGGATTTATAATAATATATTGTTTTAATATGCTAATAATATAATATTAGTTTCTGATCCAATCAATGAAAATGCAGTATCTTCCATTAAAATACGATTTCTATAGAGGGCTGGTTAGCAGCTTCTCCAACAGTTTTAACATACATAATAAATTTAAATGTACGCACTTAACTTTCTAAATGTGTGTCACTGAAAAAAAATTTTTGTAGCAAAGATATATGATGGCGCCGTAGCATCTCAACTGCAGCCTTACTCAGAAGGATTGCATTATACGAAAGCCATGTGATTCAGATACTGGGATCGAAGGGGTTATCGTGTTTTTGCATGTGCGAGAGAAACATATTATAGGTGTAAGCCTTTCGCTACATTCTTTAAACAAATCCATATTCTTCGCACATCTCATTCTTTGACCTATCACCCTGAAAAATAATTCCAATCTTGACGTGCTTTTACCTTTTTGCCCTTACTTTATCTCTAAATTGTGATTCGAGAAGTACTGTATTCAAGTCGAAAACTCCATATCGAGATTTTCATTGAAAATAAACATTTGGAGGTCCCTGAGCCCAAAGGATATATTTTAGAAGTGTGCGCGTGCGCGCTTGCTTTAACTTTTTATTTCTGAATGGCCGAACAGGTTGCAATGAAACTTAGTACATAAAGTGCTCATAACTTATTTCATATGGCGTTTTCATTACTTTTCTTAATTGAGGATTTTAATGTTCTGCTTATTTTGAGTTCAATGGAAAATGCTACATAACTGAAGTGTGTGAGCGTAATTTTTCAGATGAGTGTTAATGTATGAAGTATCTAAATGTATAAAACAAATTTATTTGACATTTTATAGTATTTTTACTCATTATTAGTAGTAGTAGGGGTACATTCGTGTGTGTAATCAGGCACCTAAATGTGTTCTAACTCTGGTTATATCGGTAAACAGTATAAGTCCAATCTATTAAGAATTAGAAACTGACGCTAGTTTATGTACCTTTAATCTCTTTAATTAGTATTAAAGGTATTTATGTCTAGCAAATAACATGTTTGTTAGTAACTTGTGCAGAGAGAGAGAGAGAGAGAGAGAGAGAGGTGGGCAGAAAGGGAGAATGGAGAAGCGCAGCGGAGGGGAGAGTGGAGAAGTAGTGCAAGTCGTTATACAGAGGAGTAATGGTGAAAGAAGGAAAAGGGAGGAAGAGGGAGAGGGAGAGGGCGGGACAAGGGTAGTGCAGGAGAAAATGGAAAAGCGTGAGGAGTGGAGTAGAGAGGAATAATGCGTGAGAGAAGATGAAATGGAGAGTGAATCAGGGAGAATGATGGCGGAGAAAATGAGTGGGAAGTGGAATAGAGAGGAGCAATGGCTGAGAGAAGGAAAGGTTGAGAGATAGATAGGGAGAAGGAAGGCGGAGGGAGAGAATGAAAGGAGTGGGAAGGGTCAGAGAGGAGTAACACGTGAGAGAATAGGAAAGGTAGAGAGAGAGAGAGACAGAGAGAGAAGTTTGGGTGGAGGAGAGAGAGTTAATGGGAATAGAGGGAAGTATAGGCGAGAGAGGAGGAAATGGAGAGAGAAGGGGTAGTATGTTGGATGGAAGAGTGGGAAGTAGCATAGAGAGGAGTAAAGGGTAGGAGAAAAGGAAAGGGGCGAAAGAGGGAGGGAGCTGGAGAAGGGTATCGGATGGGAGAGTGGGAAGTGGAATGGAGAGAGTGATGGGTAAGAGAAGAGGAAAGGGGAGGGAGAGAGTAGGATGGCGGAGAGGAAAGTACCAAAGAAATGGGAAGTGGAATAGAGAGGAGTATTGGGCGAGTAAAGGGGAAAGGCAGAGAGAGAGAGAGAGAGGGAGAGAAGGGTCGCTGCAGTTAGCAGAATATCGCCATCGGAGCTGCGCATACTTCTAGTAGTTGAATAAGGAAAATAATCATCGGTGACAGAAACAAGTCTGACTATTTGGTCCATTTCCTCGAGAGAGAAAAAAAAGGCATAATCTTTGGCGTATTCTGTTTTTATATGTACGAAGTGCATCATTGAGCTTTTTTCCCTTTCATCGCAAACACTCAATGCTTTATAGTTATGGTCGAAGTTTTCCGTGGTATTTACTACTTATTTATAACATTGTGTATCTTTCTGACAACAACGCCAACAGCCTCAAGTTTTCTTTATTTATTTTGGCAAGTAATAACTACTGTCTGAAAGAAGAAACAACAGTTCATCCTCCATTGCACTGCAGAGGAGTGTTTGAAGAGTATATTTGTGTGGGTGTATTTATATTACGAGCAGCAGAACAATGGATGAAAGAGCAAAACATTTTAGTAAACAACAAACGCGCAGAGAGTCAAGCGTAATATAAAACTACTTTTGTTCTAAATATACAGATGGCAGCAGTTGAATCGAGCGTTAAAAGGAAATTACTTTTGCCCAAGGATAGACGTCAGCAAAACTGCTTATGGTTATATTGCATCGCTAAATGTGATTTACTTGGTTTAGGACAATGGAAAGAGTCTGAACACTCTCCATACTGGTTTATACATCTACATGTTCATTTTTTGCGCGAACTCCTGTAGCTCAAATTCCACCGGGATCATTCTTCCTGCCTGAGGTTTTCTCTAGGTTCTCCTCAGCCTTCATACGTCAAACTGCCTGTGGGTAGTAGTGAAATTCCTAAACTTAGGCCTTCCCAAATTTCCTTTCACAGTTATTATTTCATTTCAAGTTTTACTAGTGCCACCGTCTGTGGTGCCGTATGTACTAAGAACGGGTGTTAAACACTATTCGAACAAATCTGATGTGTTACATTCAAATGACTTTCTCTACATATTATCGTTTACTTGATATAGCTTCTACAAACTGTTCTAAAGGTATAGGTTGTAAAATAGAGGCGAACACCTCGAGCACTACAATCTATATAAGTCGATTGTAGTTAACACTCTGCAGAAGGAAGCATGTAGTGAAGGAATCAAAGGAGGCTGCAGTCCCTAGACTGACAACCTACAGAGACAAGTGAAAGTTCCTAATGTTCCAGACTCGAAGACCTGTCGCACTACTGGAGCTGTACAGAGAGTGTGTTGAACGACCCTGTCACCAAGCAGCCCTCTAGTGGCCACGGAGATTACTCTTTACTTTGAGTGAGCAACCGCACCATCTTTTCGATATTGCCATACGCCACGAATTCTTGAAACGCATCTGAAAGATAAGGTAGCGAAATGGAATGGAAATGATGGAAAGGAAATCCTCGTAAACGGGAAACAACCCCAGCATTTACCTATTGAATGCACCCAGGGGCCTACTACGGTAGGTACGGAATTGGCGCTCCCGGGGTCCCGAGCCATGCTTTCTATTGCGTTCCTCTAAGGGGTGAGAGGGTTTTGCCAAACACCCAATCAACTTTGGTCCACAAATATGTTTGACCAACTATCAGTTATCTCCCTGAACACAGTCTGTCGGATACCGTTGCGCGAGACGGAGGAGGGGAATCGCAAAGGGTTACCGGTAACACGCATTTCTCAGCCCCTGAGTATCATGTAGGACTGTGTTCGTATCCGCTGATAAAAGTTAGTCCCAGGGAGGGGCCACTGCATGAGCAGTTACACTACTGCAGGCGAATGGCTGCCTCGGTCTATGAAATGGGAAGTGAGACCCTAAGGTGAGCTAAGCCAAGACTTTCACCTCAGCCAGGGTGGCGCCAAGGATATGAGCATGCCATCGGAGATATTTGCAATGGTGGAGGATTTTTTCGCCATGGAAAAATCCAAAACAAAAACAGTCTAGTGGAAAAGAAGTAGTCGTGCGTTGTGGTCCTCGCTACTTGTAATTAATAGAACAGAGGAGGGTAAAAAGTTAAAATCGGTTAACCCTTTTATAGTACAAAAAGGTCTCTATAAAATTGCTGTTCGGATAATTCGTGCATTAGAACTCAATGGCACGCTCCTGTATGAAGCAAATTCAGCGTCCCAGGCAGCGATTATCTTGAAAAAATATGTTATCCAGCTATCCGATCCATATCGAAATGCACAAGACTTTGAACTCTTCTCGCGGAGTTGTAAACACCCGTGCATTGGACCGTATGTCCAATGCGGAGATTTCAGGGAATTTGAAAGAACGTGGCGTGACATTCGTATATCGGTTTTCAGTGGAAAGAAAGAGGTGAATTTGTGACTACTCGTACCCTGCTCCTTACCTTCCATTAGGTAAATCTCCCTCAAAGGATTAAGGCGGTGTATGAAGTCATTGAGGTTAGGCCAGATATACCGAATCCGCTGAGATGCTACAAGTGTCAGCGTTAACTGCAGCGGTGAACATCTATCAGGTTCCCGAGAATGCCCCGTTTTGCAGAGGAAATAGCAATCCAGAAGATCCGAATTAGCGAGAAGGTGTCCTTATCGAAAACCAGGAAAATTCTCCATATCTGCCAACCTTCTGTCCCGAATTTCCGGTACCTATAGCTCAGTTACAGCTAAACTGGTACCGAGTCGGGAAATTGCAACTCAGAACAGCGATATCAACGGGGCCACAATTTCCGAAAAAAACTCCCGTAACTACAACTCAGACAAAGCCTCTAAAATCAACACCGATGACACCAATTTCTACCAAGCCCACTACTCAAAAGACGATATCAGTAAAATTACCATCAAAACCGTCGACCTCAACCAGCAACACTAGCAAACCTGTAATATACGCTGCATCGCCAAACAAGTACAGGACCAGCTACAAAAACAAGCCTTTATGAAAACTTCTAAACGCAAGAAAAGTCCCCGAGCATCACCTCGAATATGCTCTTCTGAAAAATCTCTGGAAAGGACTCCGATCGGCGATATGCATCTTCGCCGATCTCCACTTCCAATCGGTTCGAAGTTCTTGAACCGAAGCTTTCAATTGGAAAGGGGTCCCCTCCCGTGGTGGAGATGGAGCAGGAGGATTCCGCTCGCATTGCCAGAACGACAGTAAAACACACGCAGGATCCTTCCTCGGTTAAAGGTGCTAGCCCGTCACCGAAAAGGCCAAATTGATTCGACCACTGTCGTCCTTAAGGTAGTGGACGTATAGGATTGAGAACTTATCTCATTATGAATACTATGGCTATCCTACAATGGAAGATACATGGAATTAGAACATATCGATCAGTACTTACCTCTTACTGAACAAGAATAACCTCTGGTCTTGTGTTTACAAGAGACTAAGCTCCGACCGCAAGATAGCTTTCAAATCGAGCGATATATTCCAGTACGGTGTGATCCTACACCCGAAAAGCTTATTCCTGCACACGCGGGCACTATGATACCCATCAGAGATGATATATTTGTGGAATCTGTATCCATACAGTCTGACATCCAGTCAGTGGCCACTGACTATCATCTATCGATTTACTATTTGTAACATTTATCTGCCTCCATTCGATGTGCTCCCCTTCATGGATTTAGAAACTCAAGTTTCCCAGTTACTAACGCCTTTCTGTTGCTGGGAGACGTTAATGCCCAAACCCTCTTTGGGGCTCATCTTGGCCTTGTGTGTGAGGTAAATTAAATGCCGATTTTTTGGAAAATTATAACTTAGCTCTACTGAACACTCCAGAGCCTACATTTCTCTCTCAACACTTTTTCACACCTTGATATTGCACTTTGTTCACCACAGTTTGCAGTTTCCATGCAATGGCATGTCATCTCTGATTTGCATTCTAGTGACCACTTTCCATGTCTTAACACAAGATATATGTTCCACAGGTCCACTTGACGTTTGTGAAAGGTAAATCTCCAAATGTGGATTCAGTCACCTTAATTGCAGGTGTTTCATACTTTAATTTTATACATTTATATTTATTAATGACTTGTGCTATGATTTTATATTGATATTTATCTCTGGCTTTTGCTATGGTTTTATATTCATGTTTATCTCTGGCCTTGGCATGATATTTCGTACTGATCCTTATCTCTGGCCTTTGCGATATTTTGCACTGATCCTAATTTCTGGCGTCTTCCATGATCTGCTTTACAAGGGTGCTAATAACCTAGCAGTTGAGGGCCCTTAAACACAAATCATCATCATCATCATCATCATCATCATCCATACGTTTGCCTAGATGGCGCTTGGATCAAGCCAACTGGAACCTTTGCTCCCAGTTGGCTGTGTTTAATTACAATGAGCATGACTGTGTGGATGTTTGGTCGAACAACCCACAGAGACAATTCTTTCTGCTGCTGAGCAAGCTACTCCACGGTCGACTGTCAACCACCATCGATTTACAGTCCCTTGGTGGACGGAAGAATGCCGAAATGCTATTCGTGCTCGCAGGCGTGCTCTTAGGGTTTTCTAGCGTCGTCCGACACTGGATAATCTAATCCAATACAAACAAAATGAGTGCCAAGTACAGATATGTTATATAGATAGCAACGAGATACTTTGGAACAAGTTGTAGCTTCATTTAATAAACACATCTTTGTCGTATGTTATAAGTTAAGGCGTGTGGCCGTAAAATCGACCCACGTGACAATTGACCATTCTAAAATAGCTGCAGGAGCTGTTGATATTTTTACGTGGCTAATACATTTGGCCGTGGTTTCATTCAATTATCCAGCTCAGATAGCCATTCGCCCGAGTTAATTCCTGTTAACACTCACGTATAATCTCAAGATTTCTGGTTAGCTCTGAAAATCTTGAAGATTATAATCGCCTTTTCACCATGGCTGAGATAGAATAAGCTCTTTCATCTCTACAAATATCAGCAACAGGACCAGATATATCCACGTACAAACGCTGCAACAGCTCTCTTCTAAAGGTAAGACTTTCCTAGTCGAGGTCTTTCATCATGTTTGGGTTAATGCCATTTTTCCAGTAAAGTGGCGGGAGGCCCTGTCATCCCCGTTCTGAAAGCTGGAAACGACCGTTATCTTCCGTCCAGCTACCGTTCTATTTCCCTCACCGGTTGCGTTTGCAAGGTGACGAAACGCTTGATCAATGGACGGTTGGTATGATGGTTGGAAACTCACAATCTGGTGACCAACACCCAGTGTGGTTTTCGAATACACCGTTCAACAATGGACCACTAAATGTCATCGACACAGATCATGAACGCATTCATGAAAAATTGTCAAACTGTTGCGATACCTTTGACCCTGAGAAGGCTTATAGTACGTGTTGGCGAGTAGGGACACTACGCTACTTACACACCTGGAACATACTTGAACGCTTACCACCGTTCTTTCAGGAGTTTATGAAGGACCGCGTTTTCCGAGTAAGAGTCGGCTCAGTTTTTTCGAACATTTTGTTCAGAAGAACAGAATACATCAGGGATCGGTACTAAGCGTTGAGTGTTTGCTATAGCAATTAATTATATCTTGAAAACTGTTCCTCAGGGGTATCGTCATGCTTATTCCTAGACATTTTGCCGTTAATTGTACTTCTCAGCGTACGCCGTTTTTGGAACGCCGTATGCAGCAATGTTTAGATAATCTTCAAAAATGGAATTCTAAAAACGGCTTTCGTTTTTCAAATGAGAAGTTAGTCTGCCTGAACATTTGTCACCGTAGGAGACGATTACAATCTTCACTCCGATTCGGTCCAGATTTACTGCCGTTCTCAGATGCGACGAGATCCTGGCGTTGACGTATGGTAGGAAACTTGGCTGGTCATCCCATATAGCACAGTATAAAGCCCAATGTGATCGTTCTCTGAAAATCTTGCGGATATGATATGGCAAATCTTGGGGAAAGGATTGGACAGTTTTGCTGCAAGTGTATCGCCCATTGATTCCATCAAAAATAGACTATGGTTGTGCCATTTATTCGTTAGCACGACCATGTGTGCTAAGAAGATTATATACAGTCCATAATCAAGCATTGGAGTGGTATTCGTACTTTTCTCTTTAGCTCAGTTGTGAGTGTTTACGCCAAATAGACAGAACCTCCTCTGCAATATCAGCGAGATGTCCCATTAGGTAATTATGGCTGTGAGCTTAAATATATGCCAAAACATCCAACGTTTGCTTCTTTATTTCACACTGCTCTGCACGGACTTATAGGAATAGCTCCGTTACTCCAAGACCTCCAGGTGTTCATTTCCGGGAGCTTCTTAGAAAGCACTAATTGAAATGCATAGCATGTTGGCCGGGGGCGGTGTTTCCCCCTTGGTTACGTGCGACATCTCACGTAGATCTTGAGGTGATGGTAAACCGGAAGCCTACGATGCATACGTTGAGTATTCGCACCGGGTTTTTAGAATTTCTGTTCGGGTACATTGATCGAATTTTGATCTACACCAACGGATATAAGTGCACCAACGGTGTTGGGTGTGCTTATATTAATAGAAACGAACCCCGTAGATTCCGTTTCCATGATAGCACATCCATTTATAGTGCAGAGCTGTATGGCATATACCGAGCCAATTTGTATATTGATCGTCGAAGATCGCGAGACTGTCTCAATTTAAATGATTCCCTTAGTGCACTTCAGAGCGTTCGTGAGCTGTACAACTTCCATCCCATTATTCAGCGAATCCAGGATGCTCTCCATGTTTTATATGCTTCTGGCGTTAATGCGGGATGTGGTTGGATACCTGGTCTTGTCTTGAGAATTTGGCAGCTAAGGCAGCAACCACAGAACCCAGTGTTATAGTATTTCGGGTAACGTCGGAGGACTTTAGGCTTTCTGTGCGGAAGGCTTTCTGTCGTGCTGGCACCAGGTGTGGTTAGTTCTCCGGGGAAATAGGTTTAGAGTATTGTAGGACATTCCGATAACCTCGGTAACTTCCTCTCGTGTATCTCGTCGCGAGGTGGTGATTTAAACTCGGTTGCGTATTTGCCACTGCAGTTTAGGCACGGTTATTACTTAAGGGTGACTCTGCTCCTATTTGACCGCTTTGTAACGAAGTTCTGTCCCTTCGTCACGTATTGCTAGGGTGTATTTCTCTAGCACATCTTCTGAACTCTCTGCATCTGCCGGCCAGACTTTCAGAGGCCTTAGCGAATAATAAGCAAGGTGTTGATAGGGTTTTTAATTTTGTGTTGGTGATAAATTTGCAAATGCGGATTTAGTCATGTTGATAGTAGGTGTTTCATACTTCTTAGTTTAGTTGTATATGTTCATATACATTTCTGTCTTGCGCTATGACTTTTATATTGATCTCTATCCGTGCCTTTTGCTATGACTTGTATATACAAGTTTATATTTGACTTTTGCCTTGATATTTTCTACTGGTTTTTATCTTTGGCCTTTTCCATGATCTGTTTTACAAAGGCGCTATTGACCTAGCAGTTGAGCGGCCGTAAACACAGATCATCATCATCATCATCATCATCATCATCATTAGAGCATCTCCAAGAATGGAGTAATGTGATACGAAACTTAGCTGGTCATCCCATATAGCACATTTGAAAGCGCAATGTGACTTTTCTCTGAATATCTTGCGGTTATTCAATGGCAGATCTTGGGCACGGATCGGACGGTTTTGCTGAGACTGTATCGCGTACTGACATGATTACAAATAGACTATGGGTGTATCGTTTATTCCCAGCACGACCATCTGTGCTGAAGAGATTAGACGAAGTCCATAATCGGGCATTTGAGTGGCTATTAGTGCTTTTCCGATTAGCCCAGTTATGAGTCTTTACGCCGAATCAACAGAACCTCCTCTGCAATATCGGCGTGATGTCCTCTTAGGAAATTATGGCTGTGCGCTTAAATGTATTCCAAATCAACCAACGTTCGCACCTTTCTTTCGCACTGCGCTGGACGAACGTTATAGGGATAGCTGCATTAATCCCAGGCTTACAGATGTTCGTTTCCGGATGCCTCTTAGAAAGCACGACATTGAAATGCCTAGCATGTTTGTTAAGACGGAGACGGTGTTTCCCTCTTGGTTGCGTGCGACATCGAACGTAAATTTTGGGATGATGGTATTCTGGAAGTCTACGATGCCTACGTTTAGTACACGCACCGGTATTTTAGAATTTCTGTGCGGTTACAGCGACCGAGTTTTGATATACACATGTATCTAGGTCCACCAACGGTGTTGGATGTGCTTATGTTCATGGAGCCAAAGCGTATACATTCGGTTTTCATTCGGTTTCAATTATAGTGCTAAGCTGTATGCCATATACCGAGCCATTTTCTATGTGCGTTGTCGAAAATTGGAAGACTGTATCATTTTGAGTGATTCCTTTAGCGCACTTCAGAGCCTTTGTGAGCTGTACAACTAACACCTCATTTTTCAGCGAATCCAGGATGCTTTCCATACTTAATACGTTTCCGGCGTTAATGTGAAGTGTGGTTGAATACCTAGCCTTGTTGGCTTGCGGGGGAATGAACTTGATAATTTGACAGCTGAGGCGGCAACCAGGGAACCCGGTGTTACAATATCTCGGGTAACGTCGGAAGACTATAGGGTTGTTCTGCGGGGTGCGGTGCTGTCGTGCTGGCGCGAGGGTGTTTAGCTCTCCGCAGAAAAAGGTTTACAGTAGTGAAGGACATTCGGATAAACTGGGTAACTTCCTCTCGCGAATCTCGTCGTGAGGAGGTGATTTTGGCTCGGTTGCGTATTGGTCACTGCAATTTTACGCATGGTTATTTTTAAGGGTGACCTTGCTCATATTTGTGCGCTGTGGCGAAGGTCTAACGGTCCGTCACGTGTTGCGAGAGTATTACTCTAGCACATTTTCGAGACACACTGCAACTGACGGCCAGTCTTGCAAAGGTCTTAGGGAATGATAAGCAAGCGGTTGATAGGATTTTTAATTTTTTGTCAAAGGTATATTTCCAAATGCGGATTTAGTCATCTTAATAGTACGTGTTTCATACTTCTCCGTTTAGTTTTATATATTCATGTTCATCTCTGGCCTTTGGTATGATATTTTTTCTGACCTTTATGTCTGGCCTTTGCCATAATCCGTTTTACAAGGGAGCTAATGACCTAAAGATGAGTGGCCTTAAACACAAATCATCATCATCATCATCATCATGAACTGCTGTGGTGCCAGCATTCAGCAGAGCTGGCAAACTTGTCGACAAAATTAAGCTAGACATGTAGTGCCTACATAAATTGAATTTAAACAGTGGCCTTTTATGGTAAAAATAGAGAAATCCAAAATCACGTACTAATTTAATATAAAAGCCACAAAATAGGACCTAAATTAAGCACAGATCTTTCAGAAGAGACACTGTATAACCCAAAATTCAAAGAAGTAGTCACGTTAAAAGACAGGACTCCGATTTAGCAGTAAATGCATAAACGGAGTGTTACTAGTTTCTTCTCGGTTGAGCGATTATCTAAACATTAGAAGGCATTAGGGCTAATACTAACGCGAGGGAAATTTAGTGATGATTTCTATTTTTCAATTCTTGTTACGGTTTTACGTTTTAAGATTATTTTAAACTAGGGAAGCTAATAGGCATTTCTTAGTGAACATAAGTTTATAAGACATTATCAGAGTAATAACTACTACAATATGTAGAATATTACCTAAATATCAGTTTAGTAATGAACTATTTTAACAGTCGTTAATTAAACGATCGCTTCATATAACCCACTTAATAAGTTTATATTTAGTTTGAAACGAGCAATTGCTTTACACAATAAAATATAATGGTATAAAGGAAGCCGAAATTTCACTAGAAGTCCACGGGCCCGTCACTGTTTTCTTATAGTTCCTCCTCCATATTTTGGTGTCATGAAAATGTGTGAAGAATAGTTTTGTCTTCGAAACGTTCTCATCTTACTCGGAGATCTGAAAGCTATTCATTATGGTTTGAGCAAAGCTTGTAATAATCATTACGGACGTTACTGATAAATAAGATGAATGATAACGCCGATTGTTCCTGTCTTTTTTTCGCCCAAGCAACACGTAAGTAGCCAGTCGTTTGAATAAAATATGTTGTTCTACGAAGAAGTGATTGCATTTCATAAAATGTCAGTGGCCAATATGGCCGTGTATTCTCTTATTCCATATGGCTATAAGAGAAATTACCGCGAGAATTGGCTCGCTGGAAACGCACTTTCTCGCATTCAGCAGGAATTAATGCTAAACTCCCTATTCCGATCAACTTAACAAGAAATTAATTTGTATTTCCCTAGCAGAACAAGTGAAAGCCTGTGTGGTTAATACTTTGCATGACTCCGAACTCATCAAAAGGCAATAATACATGGTGAAGAATACACCAGAAATCTAAGACTGGTCAACATCAAAACAATCTAAAATAATTATTGCTTTTTCATGAGCTCTATAATAACAAAAATCGACTTCTGAGAAAAGTGTATCTTGTAAGTATCCAAATTTACCACATTAGTGTAAACTAGGTTTAAAATTACTCTTTATATTAACAAAATGAGTAAGTGATACCTATGTGTCCGTAATTGATTGTTTTCTTAATGGTGTGAATTAATTACAATTCAGTTGTTTTAAATTAGTCATGCAAAATCAAAGTAGGTTTCAAACTTTACAGTTATTCAAATAAGTGAGGAGAGCCCAATGATACAAATGTTTTACTTTTTTTATATCAAATATATTCCTGTTTCGTTGCTTGGGTTCAAGCACCATAAATGGGAAAGCAAACAGCGCAGTATTGTACCGTACACTCCTGGTATAATTGAGCAGCGAAGCTTGAAGCATTATGCAAGACATTAACCTTTCTTGGTTGAGTAATTCTTATGGTTTTGCTGACATTTCAGATTTTCATTGCAGAATTATTAGTGAAATGCTAATACCTTGAGGCACCTAGTACAATGAATATATTTGCAATACATCAATACAGTTTTAATTAGTTTGCAGTATTGTTTTTGTTCCTTTTTCGGAAAACACTTTTTGAATTACTTTCAATGAGTTACAGGATAAGGTTATTCAGTTAGATTTTTTACAAAACCTCTGGGAAACCCCTCAAAATAAACATTATTATCTCTGAACGAAAGTGTTTCTTCTACTCCTATGCAGTCAAACTATGACGTGATATACATTAGAGTGGTGGCAGCTGTGGGTCATGCCTTGTAATGTCTCGCAATAACATAGCTATTACCTGCTCAGTTCAAAGGTTTCCGTAATGTACACTGTTTTTATTGGTTGGTATTGCTTTAGTATTGAAATAATATTCAGTCGCTCAACACAATATTTATAGCCATTACAAAATATATATTAAACAAAAATTGTCTTACAACTCCATTTGACCTTTTTATTTAAACAATTAAGCATTTCAAAGTTTCGACCAAAATGAGGTGTGGTTTGGATCAAATTGAAGTATAACCTGAATCAGTACACTGCTATATGTTGGACATGAGTTTTCCTAACAATGGAAGTATCAAACCCGTCATGCCGAAAACCCGACCTCCAGAGATCTATTGTGCCTACCACCTCCAGGGGAAAGGGGTGAAGGGAAGGAACCACACAGGAGGTTATAGCCTACAGAGACGCGCGGAAGTCCCTAACATTTCCAAGCTTGCAAACCCGCATGTCACCGCCGGAGCCGCCGAGAGAGGGCGATGAACGGCCCACTAGTTGAGCAGCCCTGTGATGTCCACGGGGAGTATTCATTTCATTGAGAATGCATTCGCGCCATCTGACCGGCACCGCCATACATCACGAGACCTAGAATACTTGAAAGTTGAGAGAGAAACGGAATGAAAAGGAAATGACGGAAAGGCATCGTGGTAGAGAAAAAACCACCGAGGCATTCGCCTGTCGACTCCGAAGAAACCATGGGTCAGAGTGGGTGGCCGCTGGGGATAGAACACGGACCTACCGAATGCGGGCATAGACGATACCGTCGGAGCCTTCCCGCTCGGTCAGACTAATACATACTGAGCGTTAGAATGTGTGGTCCATTTATGCAGGTTGCGAGGGCTTCAGTTGTGATACACGTTCTCAAGTAATATAGTTATAAGTAAAAATCTGATGTGTTACACTCACATGACTTTCTCTACTCTTCTACAAAATATTTTTACAAACGCTTATTCTCCATATACTTAATGTTAATCGAGATAAACATTTGCAGACTCTATCTTATTGCTACTTTTCTTGTAGATGTAAGGGAAATATATATTTACAAGGGCAATATAGAAATACAGTAGCCTTTAAGCACATACATATCTCTTAATAACTGGTTGCTAGGAGCAGCACCATTCCCTTTGCCACAGATTAATACTCTTTGCATATCCAAGACAAAAAAAATGAATAACAAATTCCCATTTGAGAAAATAAGTATTGAAAAATTTAAGGAAATAACAAGCAATATCTCGAAAATGGTTCACTCAATGACAAAAATGTATATGACATAAATTGTGTATTTTAACGCGATCTACATCTTTTGTGTAGTAAAATTTTGTCTATCTCATATGGTTTACCAGTTTACCAAAAGTCGTTCACAATGAAGAATACTTTTGGAAACATTCCCAGAAAATTCAAGATATACATATTATTTGTCATGAAAATATCTTAAACATATGATATTTTAATCAAAATCGTTAGAGCCATTTTTGAGAAAATTAAAATTTTAGAAAAATGTTCCATGTAAAGGGTACTCTGGGGTGGGGGGATTTTCTTGAAAACCTTCGTCTCGCATCTCTGGAAGATACTGAACCTAAATACCAAGTTTGGTGTTTATCGGACTGTTCGTTTCTGAGTTATGCTGTTCACAGACAGACACACAGACACACACACGGACATTTTTCCAAAAATGCTTTTTTTGGATTCAGGGGATCTCAAAACATGTATTTCCGGTGAAATCTCGGTATCGAATTTTTGAGTGGAATACAATACTTCCCCTGCTTACTATACGTAGTAGAGAAAGTAAAAATATGCCTTGCATTCATGTGGCTTTCTCTACTCGCTCTTCTACACATTATTCTTACAAAATTTACTTCTTGTTAATCGAGATAAGCTTTCATGATATATTTACATATTTCAATGAAGGTATAAGAAGAATGCAGTAAGGATAACGCGGGTAACTAAGTAATGCTTTTGAAATTCCACGATCTTTGCATGACCATGAGAAAAACCAATAATTAATTACCTCTTGAAAAAGTATATTTTAAAATTGAAGACAATAACAAAGAGTATCTTGGAAATGGTTAAAGCCACAAAAATGTATTTCAGATAAATTCTGTCCTTTAACAAGATATACATTTTTAATAGGATTTTATGTATCTCTTAAGGTTTACGGGTTATACAAAAGCTATTCCTAATGCAGAGTTATTCCTAGAAAATTAAAGATTTTACTTTTCATCCAATTATCTTAAATATGCGTAAGTTAATCTGAATCGTTAATCATTTGAATTACGACAAATTTTCCATGTAAAGCGGATGGGGAGATTTTCTTGAAAATCAACTTGTCGTATCCTTGGGAGATGCTTAACTTGAATACCAAGTTTGGTATATAACCCACTGTTCGTTATTGAGTTATGCTGTTCGCAGACACACTCCATGGAGCTTTGCTTAAAAATGCTCACGGAGCTTCAAAACTTGTATTTCCGGTTAAATCTCGGTATCGAACTTTTTATTGAAATGCAATACTTCCTCTCTTAATACAGATAACCGAGTGGAATGCTCAGGCGGCAACATCTGTGACTCGCATACGGGAGGTCCCCGGGTTCGATCCCCGGTGACCGCACACTGACTATAGAGTTTTTCGTGGTTTTCCCATGGTCTCTAGGTGAACGGCGGGGTGGTGTATTCTAACACGACTTCTCCTATCTCCCATTTCCTCTTATTCCATCTCTCCCTTTCACGCTTCAAGTGTGCTTTCGCGTCCTGCAGTGCTGGTGGTGTCGGACAGATGGCGTAGTTGCTTGGGCATTGGAAAGATTTCTCCCGCGAACGCCAGGTTGCGTTGTCCCGTTAGGGTCGCTTCGTCTCCCTCTCGGGAATCTTCGCCCCTACTGGTGCGTACGTGTTCAAACTGGAAGTGTTAGGGACTTCTACGCCTCTCTGTGGGCCTATATGTCTTCGGATCTGCGACCTCCTAAGGTTCCTTTACCTCATCCCTGCCTCCCAGGTGGTGTAACCACAATAGATCAAGCTGATCGCAGTGGCGAGATGTCCCCTCCGATAAACCCATTCTACATCCTACTGTAGATAAAGAGTAGAGAAAGTAAAAAAGTATGACAAAATAGTTATTCACAAAGAACAAAGCGAGAGTAAAGATTTAAGAACGCTTTCATGGTGGATTACAGGGTTACTATTTCTTAACTTAGTCTTAGGTATTCGGTTGGGTTAGTATGGGACCTAGATCTTGTAAAAGAAGGCCCATGAAACTATATAAGCCGAGGCTAAGGCCTGCAAGCGGGCGAGCGCAATAGACCGTAGCCTCTCTAGTCAGCAGCAGAGGATCCCTCGTGTGTTAGTGTGTTTCCGATTAATCATAGCATGGAGACAACGAACGCTGGGCATTTACATCACTGCACTCGTGCTATATCGGTGTTAGGCGAATGCTCTGTTGCTGGTCATGTATACTTGAAGTGGTTGAGACTTTTTCTTACTAAACATAAATGATGAAGAAACACGGATACCGAATCTGCATGCGTTAAGAGGTTAAAATATGTATTATTGAAGAGATGCAGAATTAAATTAAAACTTAGAAAGTCAGTTATTCACCCTGCCGAGACTAAATTTGGAGAAGTAAGAGAGAAGAGCGCGCTATACACCTCTGGGCGCCGAGTTCTTGTAAGACACGCAAGTTCACAGACTAGCTCTTACACCGGTAAGGCTCACATGCTTATGAAATAAAACAGACCATTCGAGGTGAGTGCATTGAAACATGTGCAGCGGACACATGACCATTTAATGCTTACCAGCCAAATTTTACTTCCTCAATTAAAATAGCTGTTAATTTTGGAGTTGCATATGGACATCTTGATACTGCTAAGTGAATCTGCGTGCATAGAGAACAATTCTGCAGTAGACTGGGAGGAAATACAGAAATAGTAGAACAGACATAAAAAGCATTCACTTTTGCCACTACTGACTTGTGAACAAAAAATTACCAGCGCTCTTCTATAAAACATTTGGAAAGAAACTTAAGAACCCTCTTTTTAATACACCAGGAATATAAATATCCCAATATCATTAGAAAAATGAAGGCAAATTTTAATCACGTAAGCTAATTTAGAGTTAACACAACGCTTCGTAAAACTTTAGCTTTCCTTTATGTGTACAGGATTTTATTAGGGAAAAAATACCCGCATATTTCTGTGCACCGCATGTAGGTAAATGTTCCTGCATAGTAGACATGAACATCACATATGAATGCTAAACTATACATGCTACGTTAGATTTACCGTGTTAGTTTTATTAATGGCAATATCTGGCAATTTATTGCTTTATGAAGCCCACTTTAAAATTGTACTATGTGCAATGCGTCTTGTATGTGGAATGAGGCCGAAGAAAATCATGATAGCTACAGAAATAAAAATCCTATTGTTACATTCACATGACTTTCTCCTCCTCTGTCGCTTATTAATGGGTATACAAATTGTTCTTACGAAAGTTTATTTTTCTGTCCACTTCATTTTAATCGAGATAAACATTTCCGAAAATAGCTACATTACGTACTTCATTAAAATTCAAAGAGGACAGCGATAGTCAAATGTTTAAGAACTGGACGCTATATTCTGGTCATAAAATTTCATACTGTTTCCATGCAATCGCGAGAAACAACTGAAAATCGATGGGACTTAAGAATAACAAAGTATTGAACAAATCGCACCATTAATAACAGATACCTCGGAAATAGCTGATGCCACAAAAAAAGTTACTTGAAATAAATTTTGTCTTTTAAACAGCTCTACATTTTTTTGTGTGGTACGTTTTCGTCTATCGCTAAACGTTTACAAGTTATACAAAATGATACAAAATTCCTTCCGAATGAGGACGATTTCACACGCTATTCCCAGAAAATTCAAGATATGTGTACCTTTTATTTGTCATGTAAGTATCTTTAACTACATGTTACTTTAATCAAAATCGTTTGAGGCATTTTAAGGAAATAGAAAAATTCGAAAAATGTCCCCAGTAAAGAGTAGTTTGAGGCGGAGGGATTTTCTTGAAGATCTTCGTGTTGCATCCTTAGAATATGTTGAACTTGAATACCTAATTTGGTTTTTATCCGACTTTTTATTTTTGAGTTATGGTGTTCACAGGCACACACACATGCCCATGAAGCTTTTTCTAACTGCTAATTTTGGATTTAGGAGGCCTCAAAATGTGTAGTTCAGTTGAAGTATCGGTATAGAATTTTTGTCTGGAGTACAATGCTTAAAAATAATATAAAACACCTGAAAAACATGGCGGCTGGGAAAACTATGAGGCGATACATATATATCTACATGCACATGACGACTGTGATCATGCTGAACCTCGCAACCTAGGTCGCTATACGAGTCAGTAGACATTCATCAGCTGTTTGTATTAGTTCATCAAGCCTCTGCAACTTCTCGCATTTATTCTTTAGAATTATGTAAATAAAGGGTAAGTTTAGGAAAGCCACTTACATAGAAGTAACTTAGATTCCACAGTCTGTAAGTTGTCCTAAAATTGTCTTCTGCACTGTGTAAACATATGCACGTAAAGGTATGTTCTCTATAAATATATTTATGTGCGAAAACCTTATAAGGTATTAAGCTACAAAAGGAAACAAAGAAACAAATTGTCCACCATGGGAGATCGAACTCCGGCTTCCAGTATAACAAGAGGAGATATTAATCACTGCAGCATAATACAGTACAGCACAACGAAGTACTGTATGTGCTATTCTTGCTGTAGACTTCTTACGCCACAAATGCCACGCTGAGTGCATTACCTGTCACGCTGTGTTGTCATATAGTACTTCCATTTATAGTGAAGAGTTGTATGTCATATACCGAGCCAGTTTTTAAGCGCATCGTCCTAAACTGTGTGACTGTCTCATTTTGAGCCATTAACTTAGTGCACTTCAGAGCCATTATGAGCTGTACAACTACCATCCAATTGTACAGTGCATCCAAGATGCCCTCCAAGTTTCACACGCCCCTGGCTTTAATGTGGAGTGCGCGTGGGTTCCTGGTCATGTTGTCTTGCCGGGGAATGAACTGGTGGATTTAGCAGTTACGGCAGCGACCACAGAACCCAGTATTGTAGATAATATATCGTGTAACGTCGGAAGACCTGAGGCTTGTGCGGAGAGCAGTACTATCGTGCTGGCGCGAGGAGTGGTAAGCTCTCAGCGGAAATAAGCTTAGAGTAGTAAAGGTAATTCCGATAAACTGGGTAACTTCATCTCGTGTATCTGGTCGTGAGGAGGTGACTTTAACTGGTTGCGTTTTGGCCGCTGCGGTTTGAGCACGGTTACATTTTTAAGGGTGGCCCTGCTCCTCTTTGTTCGCTGTGTAGTGAAGATTTGTCGGTCCAACATGCGTTGCTGGATTGTATTTCTATAGCATATAAGGTATGAGGTATTCACCGGAGGGAGACACCTCGCCACTGCGACCAACTGGGTCTATTGTGACTATATCCACCGGGAGGCAGGGCTGAATTGAAGGAGCCACAGAATGTCGCAGAGGGGATTACAGAGACGCATGGAAGACCCTATCATTTCCAGTTCGAAACACCTACATTCGGCCAGTAGACGCGGAGTGTCGCAACAGGGCGACGAAGCGGTCATTACAGTCAGGCCAACGCGCCCTGTTGTTGTCGGGCAGAAATCTTTCCAAAGCGCAGCGACTATGCACTATGTCTACCATCAGACGTACTACTTAACCCGGAGACACTGCCTGAAAGATGAAAGGGAGAAAGATAAAATGACGGAAACGAAAATCGTGGTAGAATACACCACTCCAACATTCGCCTAAGCGATCAGGGGAAAACCACAAATAACCCCGTGGTCAGAGTGGGCGGCCACCGAGAATCGAACCCGAGACCTGCCGAATGCGGGTCACAGATGTTGCCGCTGAGCCATCCCGCTCGGTTCTCTAATCCATATTTTGAGACTATCTGCAACCTGCCGACTAGATTTGCAGAGGTCTTAACGGACGATAACCAAGCGGTTTAAAGAGTTTTTAAGCCTTTGTCAAAGGTAAACTTTCAAATCAGAATTTATTAATATTTATATTGAGTTTTTCGTACCTTCAGGATTAGTTTTATATATTCATAGTTAATGAGCACTCGGCAAGCGATCCCCCGGATGATGCAGAGTCAGCGGATAGAAAACACGAGTGCGAGTGACAATTTGTCTAGAGAGATCAGAAAATGCGAGCGCTCAAATAGAGTCAGACGCTAAGAACGATAGCAGGTAAAGATAATAAATAAAATAAATAAAAACAATAAATAAAAATATCTTAAAAATAGGCTCTGAAATTTACCACTAGATTATTATATTTCCGAGAGGCAGCCATTCATCAGCGGGGTAAGAGAACGGGCGGTGAAAGAACAGCTTCTCCTGGCGGAGCACCTTTAACGTCAACGATATTCTGGCTGCTGTTCTCCGCCTTGATGCGGCAAAGATGACGGCCAAAGAGTGATCACAGTTTCGGTCAGAGCTATGATGGCTGAAAATGATAACCGCCGCCAACCACCTAACCGCCGTAGAGCTGGAGACGGGAAAACTGCTTGCTGGAGTTTCGAAGATCCCGTAAATCTAAGAGCGGACTGTGGGCGCACCCGGCTGAGAATAAGGTAAGTTACTAAGGACTGGCGTGAAGAGGGTCACATCAGCCCCGTCATCATCTTCCCCTCACTTCACACTGAACGCTGAGGCTGGGAACGGCGAGGATGGTCTAGTAGCGCAGGAATGGATCCGGGACAGTCCTTGCAGATTGCCGGTAGACACAGGATCCTCACTAACTATCGCAAGCCCGAATGTGGTGCAAAAACTACCAAAGAGAAAGCCGGTCAGGTGCTACGAGCTATGAAAAGCATTGGGTGAAGCCCTGCCTGTGACAGAAGAAGTTTACCTGGGTTTACCCTTGGCACGAGCAGGCTAAAATTGTAAGTTTTCATGGCCACAATTACCGAGGAAGTTATCCTGGGCCTGGACGGGAGACCATCATGTATCGCTGTGTAGTGAAAATCTGCCGTCCAGTCGTGTGTTGCTGGAGTGTGTTCCTCTAGCACATTTTCTGGACACTCTGGACCTGCCAGTCAGCCTTGCAGAAGCTTTTGCGGACAATATCCAGATTATGGAAGGCTTTTTTTATTTTATCGAAGACAATCTTTCAGTTGAGGATTTAGTCATATTGATATCAAGTTTTTCGTATCTCTCGGCTTAGTTTTGTAAGTTTTGTAAACCTTCTACAGGAGGTGGCTGAGAACCTCTCCAAAGGAGAAGAAGCAGATCCTTAACCTTCTCGCGGAACTCCAGGATATCTTTAGCCTGTCTGAAGATAATTATTGCAGTACCAATAGAGTGATCCATCGCTTCGACAACAGTGGACCGATTAGAAGCCGCCTTACCGTGTCCCGCTAGCGAAGCAAAAGGAAATAGAGAACCGAATATCGGACATGAAGACCAGAGGACTATTAAGGAAATCCGATGACCCGAAGTTCTCACCGGTAGTGCTGGTGAAAAAGAAAGATGGGGATCTATTCTTCGGGTTTGACAACTCGAAGCTCTTTGGCGTCACCAAGAAAGATAACTTTCCGCTGTCACGAATCGACAATACCTGGGCACCTTAGTGGGGGCTCGGTAGTTTTGCAGCCCGAAATAGAACTCGAGATCCTGGCAAGTGGCACTTCACTTCGACAAGGAGAAGACAGCGTTTTCTACTAGACATGGACTGTAGAATTTCACGATAATTCCTTTTGGGTTGTACAACTCCCCCGAAAAGTTCCAGAGGGGTCTCACCTACGACGCTTGCCTCCTTTATCTCGACGTTGTCATTGTTACAGGAAATACATTCAAGGATCAACTGAGCAATCTGAGGAAGGTGTTCGAAGGCTTCGCCAGGCCAAGTTCAAGCTGAACCCCAAGAAGTTTCAGCTGTTTATAAAGGAAGTGCGCTTCCTGGGATACACCTAAGTCCTGATGGATTGGCTTGCGAATCTTTAGAGGTTATAATCCGTCAAGGATTGGGCCAGGTCAAGGAACAAGCAAGAGCTCCGACGATTCCTACGTCTCTACACGCACTCCGAAAATTCGTGGCGGGGTATGTAAACATCGCTTAACCGCTGACATAAGTGACAAAGGAAAGACGAGGAAGCTGAGGAAGCTTTCCAGACCTCTATGCACGACCTCAGTTCTGAGGTATTCTATTCTCAGTAAGAACTTTATGTATACACGTAAACGTGTGAGTCCGGCATAGGGGGTATCCTGTCGCAAGAGCAGGTCGGGAAACGAGAGTACTAATGTTCAATAGAGTCCTGTCCATGGCAAACAATCGTGACACTTTACGGACAGGAGTTTCACCTACGAACAGACCATTTCGCCATAATTTGTATGTTGGGCTTTCGTAATGAAATTTAATTTTCTAACTTTGGAATTTATTGCGAATTGATAATGCTAGGATTGCATGAAATGTTTTATGCAACTCATACAACACTCACTCACTAATTCACTAATGATTGCGACAGCTCAAACGTTTAATATTCATTCGCGCCACAATTTAAAAGATTATATATTTGTGACATAAGTAACAATGCACTTTGTTATAATCGCATCAGAATTATATTGCTTACGCTGAGTTGTGGCTTAGAACGGTGTCATTATCCAGTTTTAGGGATTACCGTAAAAGCTTTGGTGCTAGAGAGTCGTCCTCCGTGCTGTAGTGTTTACCATGCTAGCCTCTAGTTCTCGAGGTCGTGGATTTAAACCCAGCGGAGGGCGATGGATTTTTTCGGGCGTAAAAATCCTTAGCATGGCTTCCTTCGGAAGGGAAGTAAAGCCGGTGGTCCCGTGTCGTAGATTTACGGCACGTAAAAGAACCTCAAGCCTGATAAAGAGGCGTCTGAGCAAAATTACCGGCCTTCCACGCACAATATAGAATGGGACGCTAAGAACCATAGCAGTTAAAGAGCGTCCATAAATAAAACTCAATTTCAATTTGGTGCTAGAGGACCATATCCACTACCATCAGTCATACTTCCAGAGTGGTAATATATCTCCCTAAAACACTTGAATCTTCAGTAGCTATTGTTCAATCACTTTCTCTGCCACTTACCTAAAGTAGGTAAATGAGGAATTGTAGGTGTTCAATGCAAAAATTGCATATCGAGATTTCACTGCAAAAGCAATTTTAAAGAAACAGGTGTGTGTGTGTGTGTGTGTGTGTGTGTGTGTGTGATAGAGAGAGAGAGTGCATATGTATGTGTGTGTGTCAGTGAGAAAGCAGCGTAACTTCAAATCGAAATATCGCATAAATGCCAAACTTAGTATTCAAGTTCAATATCTTTCAAAGATACGATACAGGATTTCCAAGAACATCTCCCAAATCAAACTATCCTTTAAAAGGAAATATATTCCTTCTTATTTATTCAAAAGCGACCTAAACGGTTTTGATTAACACATATCTTTGATATACTGATATGGCAAGTAAAATTATATCGTTAATTTTGTGCGAACAATGAAGTTCCATTTATCTGATTAAATCTTTTGTTATTTTCGTTAACTAAGAAACCTTAAATGATAGACATAGATTTACTACAGAGGGAATTTGGAGTTCATTCAAATAAACGTGTCACCTTCTTTCCTAGTATAAGTCGTTTTAAAATATCCCTTTTGCAAGTTTAGACTCTGACCAAATGTCATATCAAAAAGCATTCATAAACTTTTGCAGTTGTTCTCCCTCTCTCCCCCTTTCTTTATTTGTTTCCAACGCAAGGGCTTGTGACGACGAATATTTATATACTATTTCCACAAGTTGTTACTCAACAACTTTTTGCTTAATTTGAAATCAATCATAGGTAAAAGTATGTAATGAGTAACATAACGTGAACCGAACCACTTTTAATATGAATGGTATAATATATAATGGATATACTCGAATTTGTCTTTGGTAGAGAAAGGTGAGTGTAACACGTCAAATTTTTCAGTATTAAGGATCACAGTAGCCGAATGCACAATCCCAAGATCAAGAAACGGTTAATAATATTCTTAACATCGCACTTGCAGTTGTCTAGTTTTTATTCTCGTTTATCTTATTACGATCCGAAGTTCTGTTGCGCATATTCACTCTAAGATTTTTTTTCATGTGTATTTAGTCATCACTATCGAGGATGTTTATGCTAAAATAGCAACAAACTAGCACGCAAAGAGAGAGAGAGAGAGAGAGAGAGAGAGAGAGAGAGAGAGATGCGATAGCCTCTGTAGCTTGCATTTGGGAAAAATCAAACTCCCTGCACAGGCCAGTGTGGCTGGATTTCTTTTGATTTCCCTCAATCGCCAGGAAGAAAACCCTACATTACAATTAAGTTCCACTAACCAAAATTCTGGTTCACAGTATAAAAGATGTGACCTTCATCTATTCTGCTATTAGCGGAAATTATAACACCGATCTGCACATTTACAGAGCTAAGTCTGTATTTATGATTAGGTAATAACACGTTTTTGTGTTTAATTTGCTTGGTTTTTAACATTATACAGGGTGGACCATTTAAGTTGGGACTGCACAACATCTCCAAAACTAAGCATTTCATAAATTCAGAATTTTCGTTGTTATTAACGTTGGTGTAAGAGCAATTGCAAAGTGTTTTATACAAATCTTGTTAGTATTTTATGAGGAGAGAGAAAGCAACATATAAAATGTAGGCTCCCATTTGAAAAAATTAAATTGACCCTAAAATGATCACCACAACATCCTCCAAATAAAATACGACTAATGGCATTTTTTCTCCCATAATAACAAGAAACTTTTATTCAAGACATTTCTTTCTACAACGCCTAGATTTGAAGATATTGTACAGTTTCAACTTAAATGGTCCAGCCTGTATTCATCAAGTATTCAAAATAAATGTAACTTGAGCTCCGATTCTCTCAAATTAATTCTAAACCACTCGATATATTACACCAGAGACGCACTGTATCAGACTGCACAACATTTATTGCCCAACTGAAGAAGTTTAGTTCAAGTTTAACAGAACATAAAATATGTAATTGATGCAGTTATCCAATGTGGAACCATCATGACACGCTAAAATGGTTTATTCAGTATGCTAATTGTATCCAATGAATATATTTTACGTAATGGTTTGGAGAATTGGTAAGACAATAAATAATGTTAGAGAAATGTGGGTGACAGCACACATTACAAATCACAAATAAATTTTGCACTGAATTATATACTTCTCTTGTTATAACCCTACAGTGGTATCCTTCAAATAGCAAAATTATAATACCAAGAAAAAAATATCCGCATTCATTAACATTTAAAAATATATCCTCACTGTTTCAATATATTTTGTAAATTCGCCACGGAAATGTTTGAGAGAGGTGTGGGTCACAGCCCTCTGCAGAACCTCTGCAACATCAGTGTGATGTCCCGTTAGGAAATTGTAGTCTGGGCTTAAATGTATGCCTATACATCCAACGTTCGCTTCTTTTTTCAACACCGCACTGGATGAACGATACAAACACTCATTAATCCAAGGCCTGCAGATGTTCGTTTCCGGGAGCTTCTTAGAAAGCATGATATTGAAATGCCTAGCATGTTTCCTAAGGGGGAGAGGGTGTACCCCCCTTGATTACGTAGATCTTAGGATTACGGTATACTGGAAGTCCACTATCTACGCTTAGTATCCGCACTGTATATAATTTCTGTCCGTTTACAATGACCGAATTTTGATCTGCACCGATGGGTCTAAGTGCACCAAACGGTGTTGCATGTGCCTGCCTATGTTCATGGAACTGAGCCCCGTACATTCGGCTTTCATGGTAGCACTTTCATTTATAGTGCAGAGCTTTATGCCATATACGCGCCATTTTGTATGTGCGCCGTCGAAAATCGGGTGACTATCTCATTTTGAGTGATTCCCTTAATGCACTTCAGAGCCTTCGTGAGCTGTACAACTACTAACATCCCACTGTACAGCGCATCCAGGATGCACTCCATGTTTTACACGCTTCTGGTGTTAATGTGGAGTGTGTGTGGATTCCTGGTCATATTGGTTTGCTGGGGAATGAATTGGCGTATTTGGCAGCTAAAGCGGCAACCACAGGACTCGTATTGCATTATCTCGTGTAATGTCCTATCACTTTACGCTTGTTTTGGAGATTGATGCTATCGTGTTGGAGCGAAGAGTGGTCAGCTCTCCGCGGAAATAAGCTTAGGGTAATGAAGCACATTCCGATAAACTGGGTAACTTTCTCTCGTGTATCTCGTCGTGAGGAGGTGATTTTGACCAGGTTGCGTACGCACTGGAATTTTAAGCACGGTTACCTTTCTAAGGGGGTCCCTGCTCCTCTTTATCCGCTGTGTAGCGAAAATCTGTCGGTCCGTCATGTGTTTCTAGACTGCATTCCTCTAGCAAATCTTCGGGACTCTCTGCAACTGCCGGCCAGTCTTGCAGAAGTCTTTGCAGACGATCACCAAGCGATAGAAAAGACTTTTAAGTTGTTACCAAAGGTAAACTTTCAAGTGAGGGTTTAGTCAAATTGATATCAAATTTTTCGTATCTCTAGGCTTAGTATTCATCTTTATCTCTGACGTTTACTATGATAATTATATTGATCATTATCTCTGGTCTTTGCTAAGATTTTTATACTGATCTTTATCTGTGACCTTTGCAATGATTTTTGTATTCATCTCATCTCTGGTGTTTTTCGTGATCTGTTTTCTAAGGGCGTTAATGACCTTATAGTTGAACGCCCTTAAACATAAATCAACATCATCATCATCATCTTAGCGGTAGGTATATTTAAGTGTGAAGTACAGGACAGTGCTGTTACATAACTAATAGTGTCACAGTGTTGTACTAGGAAAGTATTAAACCATACATCGTGTATGCTTTTTCTTTATTCTATCCATTATTTTTGTATATTCACATGCCTTTTAATTACAGTACCGCCAACATTTACAGCGATTACCCGTTTACAAGCAAGGTGTGTATTGATCAATAATACTTATTATGTAGTTCCAATCCATTGCTGAAATCAGAACAGTTTTTGCGCTTTCCATATTAGCGTTGTTTGCTGTTATTTCCACTTGTCTCATATGATTTTATTAAAGTCTCTTACAATAAATGACGCTATTGCACTCGGTATTAATTCACAAACTTCGCCTACACTTTTGTTTTTCTTTCTCTCCCTCTCTCTCTCTCTCTCTCTCTCTCTCTCTCTCTATCAAGAGCGTTTCTAGATTTTACCTTTCGTATAAATTGAGAACAACCTTATTCACGAGATTTCTACAACACCGGTATGCCTGTAGGCGGAAAAGCGTGGCAAAGAAGCGTGCCATCAACCTGTATTATAGCACGATAGACTGATAATACTGTGATAGCATCTGGCACACGGCCGCCTGTTCCCTGCCGTACCACGCGCTTAGGTAAACATATCCGCGGCTACTATATATCCAGTTTGTTAACACAGTATAGTTTTAGATGCGGGTATAATGTCTGCAGTTTTGTTTATGCAAATATTTAATGTTTAATTTTTCAATAAAAAATATTTCAGTTAAGCAATTTCTGTAACCTTTTTAAAGAAATTCAAAATTACGTGATATACCCAAATTTTTCAGATTTGTACTCTATTTTAACTGCCTTACACATATATTAACGCGTAACACATTAGTATTTGTTGCATTACAATTCTGGATCTTTTGTTTTTTTCATTTGTGTTCATTTGTGGGTACTATGGAGCATATGCATTAGAAGCAGGCAAAGTATAAAATTAAAAAAGTAGTGTTATCAGTTTTGAAAGCATCAAATGAACATGAGCATTTCAGAGATAGAGCGAAATAAAGAAGAAATGAAAGATACTGAGGGAAGGATACACAAATAGGGACAAAGAAAGGGTAAGAAACAGATCGGGGGAAAGAGGTGGAGAGAAAGAGAGAGAATATGGGAAATAATGACAAATGAAAAGAAAAGAGAGACGGTAAGAGAGGGTGATAGGAGTGGGAGAAATGGGAGACCATCCCTAATCAGTGTAACAAGACGAGAAAGCCGTGGCGTCTGTTGATATGGTAACTACCCAAAAACATTTTAATGCCTTTCCAAGGAATACCTAAAGACATACATTTTACATACATACACATCCTGAAATTAAGGTTCAGAGAACCTATAAATCGAGGCCTTCTCACAATATAGTTTTCTACATCACGAAAATATAGCTCCAAGGGATGGTATAGGAAACACACCATTGTCTCTGTTTATTTTGTCGAAACGAGCTGGACTAGGTTGACAATCACAGTGAGCTCGGTAAAGTTTCTGTAATCTTAAAGTTCAGTCACCTGTTCCGGTACCTGTTGAGCGTCATTGATACAACGTTAGTGATTTTGTTTTCCGTGCACAGTTAGATAATGGCTTGGAAGTGTTCGCCCCAGAGAGGGAATAGAAGGCCATAACGGTTTTGTCTGCTTAGGGCGGGGTCGCATTTCCGTATGCGGTCGTTCACCAAAATTAACATCTCGTTAAGGCCAGAAGGTGGTAAGAAAACAGGGTAAGTGCATTTTTAATATCTAGAGCACGGCGGATGATGCGTCATCACTTCCCTTTCATTCTGATGTCTAAATAAGGCTGCAGCTGGTGAGGTAAAGAAAACAATGTTACTGAACATCGTAATTTCCTTCTAAACTAATTTCAAAATAAACGTGATTTGAATGTAATTAATGGTCATTCCAATTACAACGCAATTTAATAGTCGTCTATGCATTTGTTTATTTAAGATATTTACTGCCCAGTTTATTTATTAGAAGTAAATCACAATATTTATGATGAGAATGGGAGCACCGCGGGAAATCTCAACAGGCAGTGTTTGAGTGCAAGTAAGCGGTAGATTAAGTAAAAATCTTATGGTTTACATTAACATTACTTTTTATACCCATTCTTCAACAAACTATTCTTAACAATCTGATGTGTTACACTCAGATACTCTAATTTTCTACGCGTGTACAAACTATTTTAACAAACGCTTATTCTCCATATGCTTCATGTTAATCGAGATATTGAGATGTTAATCTTATTGCTAATTTTCTTGTAGATGCAAGGGGAATTGGTAGGCTTTAAGCGATAGTCATATCTTTTAAGAGCTGGTTGCTATGTCGAGTATTCCATTCTCTTTGCATTACCAGGACAAAAAATTTTATGTGTTACATTCACATGACTTTCTCTACTCTTGTACAAACTATTTTTAAAAACTCTTATTCTCCATCTATTTCACATTAATCGAGATAAACATTTGCAGAAACAATCTTTTGACATGCAAAAGAGAATTACATTTTTACATGGGACCAGTTCTAAAATTATTGGCTATCGCTTAAAGCGTACTATGTTTCCCTTGTTTTGTATTTGCAAAGGCAATATAGAAATACATAGCCTTTAAACATAGACATATCTCTTAATAGCTGGTTGCTATGTGCAACACCATTCTCTTTGCCACAGATTAATACTCTTTGCATATCCAATACAAAAAAAGGAATAACGAATTCCATTTGAGAAAATAAGTTTTGAAAAATTTAAGGGAATAACAAGCAATATCTTGATATGGTTCACTCAACAAAAAAAGAGTATATGACATAAATTGTGTATTTTAACGCGATCTACATTTTTTGTGTAGTAACATTTTGTGTATCTGTTATGGTTTACCAGTTATGCAATAGTCTTGACAATGAAGAATACTTTTGGAGACATTCCCAGAAAATTCGAGATATACATTTTATTTGTCATGAAAATATCTTAAAAATATGATATTTTAATCAGAATCGCTAGAGCCATTTTTGAGAAAATTAAATTTTTCGAAAAATGTTCCATGTAAAGGGTAATCTGGGGTGGGGGGATTTTCTTGAAAACCTTCGTGTCGCATCTCTGGAAGATACTGAACCAAAATACCAAGTTTAGTGTTTATCCGACTGTTCGTTTCTGAGTTATGCTGTTCACAGACACACAGACATATTTCCAAATTTGTTTGATTCAGGGGGCCTCAAAACATATATTTCCGGTAAAATCTCGGTATCGTATTTTTGGGTGGAATACAATACTTCCTGTACTTACTATACGCAGTAGAGAAAGTAAAAAGCTTATTCGTCTATGTACTTGTCGTCCTCCGCGGTGTAAGCGTACCATGTAACCCGAAGCCTAGTTTCTGAGGTCGCGGGTTTAAACCCGTCGGAGGGAGATGGAGGGCGAACACAAGTAAAGCCGGTGGTCCCTTGTCGTAGATTTACGGCACGTAAAAGAACCTCAAGCCTGATGAAGAGGCCTCTGAGAGAAATGACCGACCTTTCAACCCAATATAGAATGGGACGCTAATGAACACAGCAGTTAGAAAGTGTTCATAAATTAAAGTAAATTTATTTTGTCTATGTACTTCACGAAGGAATGTATAACTGAAATTTCCAAAATCTACAATTTTAAACGAAATCAGTTAAAACGTTAACCACTGATCACTTTTGCATTAAAATGCACATATTTTAATTTTATGCTTACATCTTTAGCAATTTATGATAATTGGTTTTAATTAACCTTTATATCAAATGAGCTAAATGCTCCACACGACGCAGGATTCATAATTTTGAAAAGCTAAGAATGCTAATTCATTAACTGGAACATATGTTAACAATCTGCTGCATTAGGTTTCCCTAATATGCCTTTGCTGCCTCAAAATAAGTTAAAAAACGTTACAAATAACAAATTTTCTTATATTTTCAATATTTATCAAACTGGTTATATTATTGTAAGAACGTAGGCTTTCACGGCCGGTGTCACAATTATAACTAATATAATTTTCCGGGCTGTTATGCCGTGGTCTGCTGAAGAAAGCAGACTTTCTTTCTTCAGCAGACCACGGCATAACAGCCCGGAAAATTATATTAGTTATAATTGGTTATATTACTGTATTTGCACTAGAACATGCATAGAAACCTATGTAGCAGCACTTTAAGTTGATCTCTTCTAGAGTAATGTTTAAAATTTGAAGTCATTTGGACAAAATTGCATCATGTAGAATATATTCAATATTTAAAATGTAAGAAAAATTGTGAAAAAACCAAATTAAATATTAGTAACTGTTCTATCAGAAAAAGTGTATCTGTATATAAAGTTTAACGTAATGAACTTATTCAATACCCCTTACAGAGATATGTATAAACTTTGGAAGAAACTGGGAAGAAACTAGATTAAATTATGTGGCACAAATCCAGAAAATGACTTAAGTAGAAACGCCAAAATGATTAGAGCTAATTCTTTTTTCAGGAATAACACCTCTGAATACCAAACCAATGCAACGGACATTACAGTATGTCCTTTATGAAGTATTGTTGAAATTCTCAAACAAATCAGATAAAATTTATAATCTTTATGTATAACCTTCAAATTATATAAAGCTTAAAAAATGGAGAAAAATAATCTAACTGAATGCAGAAAGAATTATTGTTTATTCCTGAAAGCCTCCTTCTGTAGAGGAAAGTTGCAACATACAGTTTTACTAGGCAATCCTGGAACATAATTGAATAGTATGTAGAAAATTGGTTAGACATAAGGACCCGTATTCTTTAAATATCATAAAATATAAAAAATAGAAATTTGAAAAAAATTCCATAAATAATTTTTCTTGTCTAAAATACTCCAGCCTCATATGTGGATCCTTCCTGCTTCCGTCGTCCTCCGTTTGGTTACCTTGCTAGCTTCTAGTTCCCGAGGTCGCGGGTCAAACCCGCATAGGGCAATGGATTTTCTCGAGTGTAAAAACCCTTAGCGCGACTTCCTTCGGGAGGTACGTACAGCCGGAAATCCCGTGTCGTAGTTTTACGGCACGTAAAACAGCCTCAAGCCTGATAAAGAAGCCTCTGAGCAAAATATACAGTAGGACGCTAAGAGTCATAGTAGTTAAAGAGTGTCCATAAATAAAACTCATTTAATTTTCCTGCTTTTTCTTCTCCTATGCAGTAGATATTAACTAGATCCATTCCTGCTCTTATTGAGTACTATTCAGGCCTTTATTATGTTTATTTTGTAGACGATTCATTTTAGCTGACAAGCTAAAATTAAGAAATACTGGGCCTAATGGAATCTAATGGTTTTTTAGTATGAACTAAGCTTTCAGTATTCCACTATTTAGCTATAAGTAACTAAAACTGATAATTAAATTGGATAATTATAATAGATATCTTTTTGTTTACCTATCACATGTAGCAGAAAAAGAACCTATACGCAACATGTGCAAAGGCATGGTCACATGACAGCATTTAAAGTGCCTCAGGCCAAGAAGGCATTAATTATTAAGGATAGCAAAAAGCATCATAGAGCAAGTTTGTAGCTTCATTAAACGACATATTCCTTCCGCTGTCGTATGGGACAGATTAAGGCGTGTGGTTGAAAAATTGGCACACATGTCAATCGCCGGTCTTAAAAAGCTGCAGCAGCTTTTGTCAATACATTCGACGCGGTAACGTATTTTGCTCAAGTATTTAGCTCAGATAACTATTAGCCCGAGTTTATTCTGGTTAAGCCTCAGGTAGAATCTCGAGGTTTCTCGTTTCGTGCTGGAAACCTTGAGGATTACAATCTCCTTTTCATCACGGTGGAATTAGACCATGTTCTTAACGACTATCAGCACCAGGACCAGATTGTATGGACGTACAAATGTTGCAACAGCTCTCTCCAGAAGGTAAGGCTTTCCTTTTAGAGGTTTATAATCGTGTTTGCGTTGACGCCACTTTTCCAAAAAGGTGGCGGGTGGCCACTGTCATACCCATTTTGAAAGCTGGAAAGGACTGCCATCTTCTGTACAGCTACCGTCCTATTTCCCTCACCATTTGCGTTTACAAGATGATGTCGGTTGGTGTGGTGGTTGGAAACTCACAACCTAATGTCCAACATTCAGTGCAGTTTTCAACGAAGCCGTTCAACAATGAACCACCTTGTATCATTATCGACACAGATCTTGAGCGGATTCAAGAAGAATAAACAAATCATTGCTATATTTTTCTGCCTTGAAAGGCTTATGATACATGTTAGCAGCAGGGATACTACGTTCCCTACACACCTGGAACATATGTGGACGCTTACCACTGTTCATTCAGGAGTTTATGAAGGACCGCATTTTCCGAGTAACAGTCGGCTCAGTTTTTTCGAACCTTTTAGTTCAGGAGAACGGAGTGCCTTAGGGATTGGTGTTAAGCATTACATTGTTTGCTAAGGCAATAAAATATGTTGCTCCAGGGGTATGGTCCTCCTTATTCGTAGACAATTTTGCGGTCTATTGTAATTCTTAGCGTACGCCGAATATAGCAATGTTTAGATAATGTTTAAGAATGGAGTTCTAAAAACGGCTTTCGTTACTCAACTGAGAACCAAATCTGCATTAACTTCTAGCGCCGTAGAAGGCGATTACTACCTTCACTCCGATTCGGTCCATATGTACTAGCATTCGCAGCGACTCCTGGGATTTACCTTTGATAGGAAACTTATCTGATCATCGCATATAGCACAGTTGAAAGCACGATGATACCATTATCTGAATATCTTGCGGGTATTAAATGACAAATCTTGGAGAGCGGAACGGACAATTTTGCTGCGGCTGTATCGTGCAATTATCCGATCCAAGAGAGACCATGGGTATATTGTTTATTCCTCAGCACGACCATCTGTGATGAGAAGATTATACACAGTCCATAATCGGGACAATCGAGGTGCATTTCCCACTAGTCCAGTTAAGAGTCTTTACGCCGAATCGCAGAACCTCCTGCAATATCGGCGTAATATCCTGTTATGAAATTATGACTGTGCGTTTAAATGTATGCGAAATCATACAACGTTTGCTTCTTTAGTCCACACCACATTGGACTAACGAAACAGCTGCATTAATCCAAGGCCAGAAGGTGTTCGTTTCATGGAGCTTCTTAGAACGCACGATCTGGAAATGCCTAGCGTGTTTCCTAAAGGGGAGGGGTTGTACCGTCCATTGGTTATGTGCTACATCTCACGTAGATCCTGCTTTGATGGCATGGCGGAACTCTACGATGCCTACGTTTAGTATACGCACTTGCTTTTTAGAATTTTTGTCAGGTTACAATGACCACATTTTTATCTACACCAACGGATCTAAGTGCCCCAATGGTTAGACGTGCTTATGTTCATGGAACTGAACCCCATATATTCGGTTTTCATGATAGCACTTCCATTTGTAGTCCAGAGCTGTGTGCCATATACCGGGTCATTTTGTATGTGAGCCGTCGAAAATTGGGAGACTGTCTTCGTGAGCTGTAAAACTAGTATTCCATTGTTGAGCGAACCCAGGGTACCCTCCATAATCGATACGCCTCTTGCGTTAATGTGGACGGTACTGGTATGCCTGGTCACGTTGGCTTGCCGGGGAATGAAGTGGACGGATTTGGCAACTAAGACTGCCACCACAGAACCCAGGGTTGCAATATTTCCTGTTACGTCGTAAGACTTTAGACTTGTGCGGAGAGCGGCGTTATCGTGCTGGCGCGAAGAGTGGTTAGCTCTCTGCGGAAATAAGCTTAGAGTATTGAAAGGCATTCCGATATACTGGGTAACTTCCTCTCGTGTATCTCATCGTATGGAGGTGAATTTGCTTCGTTTGCGTATTGGCCACTGTAATTGTACTCATGGTCACCTTTTTAAGGGGGACCGGGCTTCTCTTTGTCAGCTGTGTAGCAAAAATCTGTCGGTCCGTTACGTGTCGCTAGAGTGTATTCCTCTAGCACAGCTTTACAAAGGCACTAATGATCTAGCATTTGAGTGCCCTTATACACAAGTCATCATAATCGTCATCATCATCTAACACAATTTTGCAACTGTCGACCAGTCTTACAGAGGTCTTAACGGACGCTAAGTAAGCGGTTAGGAAAGTTTTTAGATTTCTGTCACGGATAAATTTTTAAAAGCGGATTTAGTCATATTATGTCAGCTGTTTCGTAGTTCTTGGTTTGTTTTTATATATTCCTATTTATTTCTGATCTTTGCTATGCTCTTATATTGATCTTTACCTTTGGCTTTTACTATGATTTTATGTCCATTCTTATCTCTGGCCTTTGTTATGATCTGTTTTACATGGGCACTAATGACCTAGTAGTTGAGCGCCCTTAAGCAAAAATCATCACATCGTCATCATCATATTCCAGAAAAGAAGGCATTTTTTTTATTTATGGACGCTCTTTAACTGCTGTGGTCCTTAGCGTCCTATTCTATATACTTAGCGTAAAAGACCGGAAATGTTTTTCTCAGAGGTTCTTTTACGTGCCGTAAAGCTACGACACGGGACCACCAACTTTACTTCCCTTCCGAAGGAAGCCATGCTAAGGAGTTTTACGCCCGAAAAAATCCATCGCCCTCCGCCGAGTTTGAACCCGCGATCTCTGGAACTAGAGGCTAGCATGGCAACCACTACACCACGGAGGACGACTAGAAAACAAGGCAACAGATATTCAAACATTATACCAATTGTAAGAAACGTTATGTTTGCCTGCTCTCCTACAGAAATATCAATATTCATTGAAATTATATAATTTTATTTACTATTTACTATGACGCTTAATAATATGTATTACTCAGTTGCTAAGAATGTTTAGTTCCCTTATTCGTATAAAAATGTCTACATTGCCTACGGTTCAATTGTATAAACATCTCACTGGTAAGGAAGTAGATCTTTTTCTTTAGTAATTGCATAAATGCTAAGTTTGCCGGATTCTTTACATCACTACCAGGATTTTAAGTAGTAATCATTCACTTCAGTTACTGTATACAAGTAAGATTTATATTATTGGCCTGCCCAAGAGAATTTCTTACATTCTGGATTTGTGTTTCAGAACAGAATATTCGGAGAGATACTAAACTCCTGGCTGAGTAGAACGCCAGAGCTAGGATATTTGGTGGAGCAGGTGGTGAAATCTACTCTAAATATGTATAATATCATTCTTCGGGATTTGCTGCCAACGCCTACCAAGACGCATTATACCTTCAACCTTCGGGATCTTTCAAAGGTTTTCCAAGGCATACTTATGGCTAGTCCGGAAGCCATGGTGGTAAGTTTATTCCTTTTGTTCACTGTAAATGGCAACACCCAGTTTGTCTTAAATGACGCGACTGACAGCCCATGATTTTTATACCAATCCTTCGCGTAGAAGCCGCGGACCGTCCTGTCGGGTCTTCCATAGATGATGCTGACGATGCGAGACTGTAAATGTGTTACACTTCCTTTCTCAAAAAAAGTGTTCCAAATGATGTTCCTTTACTAAATAGGCTAATATTCAGAAATGTCACAACTTGCAAACTGATACTACATCCTCCGCAACCCATTCAGCAACGGGCAGCGAGAGCAAACGTCCTTATCAGTGTCCTATTAAGTGCACATATAGCTTATTGTAGTTATTCTTCCATCAGTAAATAGGATATCACATATACATCCACTTTCTCTTTCCCAGCCAGTTTAAAGGGATAAAGAAAATGTGGATAGAGTAATTTATTCTTTGAACCACCATGAAACCTAAATACTACTACTACTACTACTACTTCTAATAATAATAATAACAATAATAATAATAATAATAATAATAATAGGGCAACAAACAAGTCATATACATTACGTGCGCTCATGTTTTTCTACTATAGCGCGTAATAATAATAATAATAATAATAATAATAATAATAATAATAATAATAATAATAATAATAATAATAATAAGTAAACAAATCCCAGTGATAGCTATTACACGCTTTCAATTTTGCATGGTTTCCGTTAGTGCGCTCTATTGTTTAGATTTACTCTGCAATGTGTATAGTGCGTGCTTAATAATAATAATAATAATAATAATAATAATAATAATAATAATAATAATAATAATAATAGTGAACAAATGCCAGTGATACACATTAGGTGCTCTCGTGTTTACATGGATTTTGTTAAGGCGCTTTAATGCTTTGATTTACTCTATTATACGTATAGTGAATAATAATACTAATAATAGCAAGCGCATAAATGACAGTGATACACATCACGTGCTCTCATGTTTGCATCGTTTTCGTTACGGCGCTTTAATGCTATGATTTACTCTACTATGCGTAGAGTAAATAATAATAATAATAATAATAATAATAATAATAATAATAGCAAACGAATAGATGGCAGTAATACACATTATGTGCTCTCATGTTTGCATGGTTTTCGCTACAGCGCTTTAATTTTTTCATTTAACTCTACAATGCGTGTAGTCCGTAATAATAATAATAATAATAATAATAAGTAAACATTTGCCAGAGATAAACATTACGTGCTCTTATATTTGCATGGTTTCGTAACGGCACTTTAATGTTTTGATTTAACGCTACAAAGGGTATAGTCCATAATATCAGACAAGAACAGCGTAAACATCATTCACAAAATAGTTATGGGTGGAAATTGCTAGGTCAAACTAGGACATTTTTGTTATTTGTTAATCTAAAAAGTGAAACTATTCCCTCGAAAACAAAGTCTCAGTAAGTGAAATGGAAAATATTGTAAGACGATTTCGGTCTGGTGACACTGTTCTTGTCTATCATCACTGACCGTACACTACGGCAAGACTGGGAACCGCCTCTCAATGACCGCGATCCGCTTATCGTCTTCACTGATAAGCAAGAGGAGTAGAAAGAAGGTCGCTCATGTATTACGCCAGGTCCCCACTGACCTACGTTTGCTTGGATGGCCCCGTTATGTTCTGCAACTCTTCTAATGCACGAAGGGATATGTATACAAACGTGAAATACTGCGCATTCGGGCCCCCTGGTATAATGCAATATCTTACGCAAACCTGTATCTCAGTTAAGGTAAACAGACAAAAAAATAAAACTTTTGCCACAATAGATTGCAGAGCATATATAAAATAAATGAAGGTAGCACATCAGATTTTTTTTGTTCCATTATTACGCACATGATCAGAACTTAATTAAACTGCAGTTCCAAACAATAAAACAGTAGGATTTAACTTTTAGAACACCTTCCAGATAATTTTATACGTATTCAAATCCCAAGGGGGAAACCTTGCATGTGTATACATTTTAATTGGCTTCGGAAGAATAACAATAAAAATATCAAACTTATACACCAAAGAAAGCTTTGTGAAGGAAATTATAACTATGGGATGTGAAAGAGAGGGCACACAGTACGAAGGAAATATTTTAATTCGGCGAGCTGGCGAGCATTCCATTGCACATAGCAACAATGGGGATATGTGATCAGCAGAAGGTTATTGGTTTTCCATACATGTGCTCCAAATGTAATCATCTAGATTTACCCGTATGTTTACTTTTTATTCTGTTTCATCATTTCATAGCGTGGAGCTGCAGGCAATATCTCCGGAATATACTCACCAACAAGAGGGTTTTTTTACCATATAAATACTGTTTTCCATTTATTTATTTATCTCTCCTCTGTTTCGTCTTTTCGTAACTCTTTCGATGGAAGGAAATTATTTAGAAGGCAAAATTATTTTACTCTAATCTGCGTCTTTTTTTTATTTTATAGCGCATTATTCAGTTGTTTCTAGTTTTTCCACTTATTTATTGACAACTGCAGATTCGGATATGGACAACGCAGATAAATTATTATATACATTAAAATCAGAAATGTATACACACTTATATTGATATTATATGAAATTATTCCGAGATATTGTGAATTTGAAGTGGGTAATGGCATGGCAGATTCCTTGTATACCTTGAACTGTGTGTAAAATGGTTGTTACTCATTTTCTTTCCTTCATTCCTTCTGTTTTTTGTTCTTGTGTTGTATGTACCTGGAAAAACAAAATATAGGACATGACACAAAAAGGTAGATTTCGTTGAAATGTGCAATGTAATTGTCTTTGTTTTCTCTACCACGCGCATAATAGGTAGAGGAGGCATTTCACCCAAAAAGGCGTCGTCCTTCGTGTCTAGGGTGCAATGCTGGCCTCCAGTTCCCGAGGTAGCTGGTTCAATCCCGGTAGAGGGCGATGAATTTTTACGGACGTAAAACTCCTTAGCGTTGCTTATTTCGGAAGGTAAGTAAAGCCGGTGGTCCCGTGTCGTAGCTTTACGGCACGTAAAAGAACCTCAAGCCTGATAAAGAGGTCTCTGAGCAAAATTCCCTATCTTTCGCGCCCAATATATAAAGAATGGGATGCTAAAAACTGTAGTGGTTAAAGAGCGTGCATAAATAAAACTCAATTCAATTCTTAGCCAAAAATACGATACTGAGATCTGACCGGAAATGCATGCTTTGAAACCCACTGAATAAAAAAAATTAGAAAAGGTTCTTGTGTGTGTGCGTGTGTGTGAACAGCATAACTCAAAAACGAAAAGTTGAATAACTACTACACTTGATGTTTAAGTTGTGCATGTTCCAAAGAAGCGAGACGAAGAATTTCGAGAAAATCTCCGCACCTCAAACTACGCTTTACATGGAAGATTTTTCGTTATTTTTGATTTTGTGAAAATAGCTCTAAGGATTTTTATTAAAATTCCGTATATTAAATATATTTATAAGACAAATAAAGTGTATATCTTGAACTGTCTGTAAGTAGCCTGTGAGGTCCCCTTAATTCTGAAAAATAGAGCAAACAAATCCAATGAAGAATCGTCAAGGTACAAATGCTTTTACGGACGGTGTCAATGTGTTAAAGTACGGTTTCCAGGCTTGTGGGTCTTAGTCTAACTGGATAAACCCTTTCGGACATTTTAAGTTAAGCTCCGGTATTCTGATTATTGGAGTAACAATAATGTAATTTTAGTGACAGTTTATAAAATAGCATTCAACAACCAGAAAAAGCTTCAGTTAAAAGAAGGTATTCTATGGGATTAGGAATAGCCAATCAGAGACTTGAAATACAGAAATTTACAAGTTTAGGCGGTTGAAATCAATTCAGTTGCCTGCAGACAGTGCTCATAACTGGGTGCGTTGCTTGTGCCTCCTCGAGAAATTTAATATGTATTCGTGTGAGACGAAAAATAAGTTTACGTGTTAAAAAGTGTAATTAATTAATAAAAAGAGTCTCGCAGCTTTCTGTATCAGTGAAGTGTTATTTAAATCGTTATCAAGCATTAATAAAAGGAGTGAAGTAAAGGTTGTAATCTGTGTAAGCGTACATTCTTAGTCGTATCACAACTCTGCCAAGAGAAACGTGTCTCTAACAAATACTGACGCAGCCGAGGCAAACATAAATATATAATATTTAAAGAAACAGTAAAAATACATTTGGGGCGAAGGCTACCGGAAACTGTTTACTATACGTGCGGTTGCAACTACTACAAGTTCGGCTCCCCAACAGTTAAAATATAATACAACTCCTACATCAAATCGGCTTTTCCATACGTGAAACAATAACTTTCTCAAATTGGCTTCCATACGTGGGGCTGAAATTAACTACATCTTCATCTTCATTGGCGTCCATACGTGGGGGAAATAAGAATACAACTCCTACAACAAAAATACTCCTTTTCTTCAATTCGGAACTAAATGTTATATAATTTTTATAACTGAGATTCCATAAGAGATAGACGGGAACTGTTACAGGACAAATGTAAGCTCATTAAAATCCTCAAGTTATGTCCAGCGGCATTTTAGTAGCTTCAGTCGTTATTAGAAATATTCACCTTTTATACATTTCCTATACATGGTACAGACGGCTCCAAATGTTTTCCGTTCCACCGGTACCGGGGAAAGCGGGTGTCTTATCGAGAGGTTATACCTGGTGCCTTGGCACATACCTGCTCTACAAGGAAGGTTAAGGGATGTAATAGGCTAAATAAAATATAATTCGAACACATTTCCCTTAGACTTGGCTGTAAGAATGTAATAACTGTGAAACAAAAACAGCAATAACATTACAACACAGCGACAAACTATACAGTATACAAACTAATTTTTAGGAATTAGAGGCATCATATCATTGTATAACAAGCAAGTGTTAAAACAAAATGTTTCAGTTTTCAATATTTACTGCTTTCTCTACCTATTATCAACTAACATATGTTCTTTATTTTCATAATGTCCTTATGAAGTATGGTTTTTCCGTGCATCGTGACAACAATTTAGACCAGAAATTATTTAAAGCTACAGTCTAAGTTACACTTTTCCTATTTGGTTGCATGCAAGATGCCGTAATGACAACCAGCCGTTTATTTATTTGACAACTCATCTTTTTACTGTCTCTACTATTTGCCTATATTAAGTATGGAAAACGTTGTTTTCCACCCAAAAATTAAAAAACGAGATTCACTGGAAATACACTTTTTGAGACCCATTGGATACAAATAAAGCATTTTTACTTTCCTTACTACGCACTTACAGTAAATAGAGAAATTATTGTATTCTACCCAAAAATTTGCCGGATTTACCGGAAATACACGTTTTGAGACTCCCTGAATCCAAACAAAGCATTTTCGCTTGCTCTACTACGTAGTGACAGTAAGTAGAGCAAGTATTGTATTACACCCAAAACTTGAATGAGATTTAACGTAAATACACGTTTAGAGACTCCCTGAATCCAAAGAAAGCATCTTTACCTTCTCTACTACGTAGCTACAGTAAGTAGAGAAAGTATTGCGTTCCACCCAAAAATTGAATAACGAGATTCAACGAAAATACACGTTTTGAGATCCCTAAATCCAAAGTAAGCATTTTTAGCTTCTCTACTACGTAGCTACAGTAATTAGAGAAAGTATTGTCTTCCACCTAAAAATTCAATGTCGTAATTTCACCAGAAATCACGTTTGTGAGCCTCTGAATCCAATGAATTTATTTTTAGAAAATGGTCCAAGTGTGTGTGTATGTATCCACGAACAGCATAACTCAAAAGCAAAAGGTTGGTTAAAAACCGAACTTAGTGTTTAAGTTCAACTTATTCCAAGAATGCGACATTGAGATTTTAAAGAAAATCCCCCACTCCAAACTACCCTTTACATTGGACATTTCTCGACATTCTTTATACTTTCTAAAATGGCTCCAAAGATTTTGATTAAAATACATTGTTTAAGCTATTTTCATGATAAATAGAGTGTATATATTTTATTTTCTAGGAATAGTCTGTAAATTAGTCTTTATTGTGAATGTCTTTTGATAATTAGTAAATCGTAAGAGAGAGACAAAATCTTACTGCACAACAACTGTAGATCTTGTTTAAGCACAAAATTTATATCAAATAGATTTTTATTTTATGTCAAATAACTTTTATATTTTACTTATTCTGAAATTTTCTTTGTTACTGGTTTGAATTTTCAAATACTTTATACTTCTCTCAACTGCAAATAGCTATTATTTTTTCTTTCTTTTTTCTTTCGTTCTTTTTTCCTTCTCGTGTTCATACAAAGAGAACATAATTTCGAAGCTATCACGTCTGTGACTCGCATTCGGGAGGTCGTGGCTTCGATTCCTCTGACTGACCTTCCTGGCCCATGGGTTTTTTCGGGAGGTTTTCCCGGGTCGCCAGGCGAATGCTGGGAAGGATTCGCACATTCCCGAATTTCCTGAACCTCCATTTCATCTCCATTCTCATTTCCCTTCATATTTCATCCGTTGGTCTCTTTCAGGGTTGGAAGTGTCGACGATGGTGTTTCGGTGCAGTGTGACAGAGGAAAAGGATGCTTTTTGTGACTTTCTCCGACCCTCGGCTTTCAGCTGCTGTTGGGAGTATTCTAACTTCCTTGAGGGGCGTTGGACCCCTCTGTGCTGGGTGGGGTCCTCGGTCTGCCTGTCCGTCTGATCGGGAGTCTCTATCTGAAAGTTTAGGGACCCTGCCATTCCTGTGCCGTCGCTTCTGGTTCCGGACGCCCGGTGTCTTGTCTCGCTTCATCCTTCCTCCCGGAGACGCCCCCTTGTGTGGCGTAGGCACAATATCCATTATGTGGATCAGTGCCGAGTCCCCTCTGTAGCCAACCAATCCAAAGCTTTCACATAGCGATCAGCTTTGAGGGATTTGGCTATCGCTTTAGCTTAATATGTTCTGGTTATACCTACAACGAATTGTGAAAATAAGTGATGATTTACCGGTATTAACATCACATAGATGCAAAATAAGTTTTGTAAGAATAGTTTGTAGAAGAGTAGGTAGAGAAAGTCATGTGAATGCAACACATATTTTATAGCAAAATCTCCATTTGCCTGCGTGCCTGTGAACAACATAAATCCAAAGCGAAAGGTCGGTTAAATACCAAACTTGATATTTATGTTCAGCATCTTTCAAAGATGTGACAAGGATTTTCAAGAAAATCTCCCCATCCTGAACAAACCTTTATTTGGAAAAATTTTCGAAATTTGTTATTTTCTCAAAAATGGCTATAATGATTTTGATTAAAATACTCTCTGTTTAAAATACTTTCATGACAAACGGAATATATATTTTGAACTTACTAAGAAGAGCCTCTCAAGTCTTCTTCATTCTGAATGACTTTTGTATAATTGGTAAACACTAACAAATTTGGACTAAGTTTTGCTACACAAGAAATGCACACCCCGTTAAAGCACGCAATTTGCTATACATATATTTTATGAGATTAGCTATTTCCCAGATATTTTTTGTTATTGGTTTGATTACCTTTTGTAACTGAGAAGTCGCTATGGAATTGTTGCGGTCATACAAACAGCATGGAACTTCAAAGCATCACGTAGTTACATGCTTTTTGAAAATGTGACTATCGCTTTATCTACGTATACTACAATGAAATGTGTAAATATGAACTTTTTCTTTTAGTATTTAATTAAACTCATTTAACATGTAGGCCATTACGGACGGTGAATGAACGAAATGGCTAAAATCATGCTCAAATGGGCCCGAGGTCCCTAGAAATTAGAATCTAACATTTATCTTCTCAGGATAAGAGGAAACCCTGGAAAAAACTTTACCCAGTTATTTCATTTTAACCGAGATTCGAACTCGGGACCTCTTGAATGTGAGGCAGACACCACACCATAGATATGGGCAAAATGTAATTTGCAAGTTTATCTGGATTATAAGAAGTAGACAGAAAAATGAGATTTAGAAAAAAAAAAAGGATTTGTAGAACGGTGAGAAGAGAAACTTATGTGAATGCAGCACGTTCTCGTGGTAATGCAAAGAGTGTGGAATTTCAAAACACACCACATAAAAATCTGACTATCGTTTGAGCTATTGCATTCTTCTTATACTTACAACGAAGTTTGTAATGGCATATCACCTCAATTAACAAGAAGACTCTTTCACTCCAGCCGTGTGTAGGACAAGGTTGGAAAGATAGAATCAGATTGAAAAATTCAATGTCATAGTCGAGGTTTGAACTACGGATCTTCCAGTTTACGTCCAGGTGGCGCCACGGTAACGCGTGCGACTCGCATTCGGGAGACCCCTAGTTCGCTTCCCGGCGACCGCCCAATCTGACCCACGGGTTTTTTCGAGAGTTTTCCCGGGTCGTCAGGCGAATGCTGATATGATTTCTCTCAGCCTCCAAATATCGTTCCATTCCTCATTTCAATCATCCATAACCGCGTTAGGTCTGTTTCACTGTTGGAAGTGTCGGCGATGGTATTCCGGTGCGGCGTGGCAGAGAAAAAGGTTGCTCTCGGTGAAACCTTATCCATCTCTCGGTCTTCGGCTAATTGCCGGGATATACGGACAGCTTCTTGGGGGGCGTTGGACCCTCTGTGTGGGGTGGGGTCCCCGGTTTGCCTGCCCGACTGTCAGGGCGTCTCAATCTGGAAACTTTAGGAACCGTGTCATTGCTGTGCCGTCACTCCTGGTTCCGGTTGCTCGGTGTCTCGATGTCCCTCACCTCGTCCCTCCCTCCCGGGAGCGCCCCCTCGAGGGGCACAAGCACAATATTCTCATTCACTAGATCGGGGTCGAGTCCCCTCCGTTATATATCCCATTCCATTCCAGATCAGGGAAGAGAAGCATTTTAAGAATTCTGAACGTGAATCGTAATACAAAGTCTTTTGGGGGGGGGGCATCTTCAGATTTGTAACATGAAAGCAATTTAATTTTCAGAATAGAGTGCTTTCAAATGAACCAATTGCAGCAAAAGCACATCAACCTGTCTGCATTAATACTTTTGGGTCACTATTTTGAAAATTTAGCTTATATGTTACCTTAACCGAATAAAATAGCTATATAGAAACTGCATACTTTGCGCGAAACGTTGTTTCCTCGTATCTATTAACATTTTCTCCTTTTGGATATAATACCTACATAAGTGTTTTTACTCTACGCCCACTATACGACTGGCACGGTTTTTCTTCCTTTCTCTTGTGATTGTGTGTAAGGGGAATTATGTTTCAAATAAAAGAATCTTTATTAGTTTTTTAGTAACAAACACAAAATATATCTCATTTTGAAGAAAATTTAATGTTGCACTTAATTGTGCCCATACTGCTTCAACAGTTTGACATTAATATTACTTTTGCTGCCATATTTTTAAAACATTACTTGAATATTATCAGAACTGAATGTGCCAACTGTATGGAACTACACACTTAGCGCTAAACGTTGTGATCAATATCTATGACAGTTAAAAAGCAAAACGAACTTACATTCAAAGTAATAAATACCCTCTGCTTCTGAGTACGCGTAGAACGTTCTATTGGTGATAATTATGAAACTATTATTATTATTATTATTATTATTATTATTATTATTATTATTATTTATTACTAGCAACAATCGTTAAAAACAAGATATACATTATGGGAACCTTGTTTCTCAAGAAAATGACTGAATTTTAAACTTGTGTAGCAGCCGCATAAAGAGTGCAATATTTTATTTTTAAACAACATTTTATGCAAAGAAAATGTTAGTTTATTTCGCTTCAATAGATATACTAAAGAGAAAAGTATTTAGTTTCGTCTTCTTTCCTCTTAGAGTCAGGTCGCTGAATTATACCAGCATACAAGGAAGTAAATGTGACCTTTGAGACGATACCGGCACTTATGTTGGCTATAGCCAGGTATGACTAGTCGATAAGACTTTTCTTCCCCCTCTTCCTCTACACCCCTTGGTCCATCGCAAAACATTTGAAGCCCACTGTACGATCACATTGTAGTAATAAGACGAGCCGTTTAAAGGTTGGGATTAGCACGTGATGTAGATTAAAGAATAGAAATTTGCAATAAATTTAACCGATGTTGTGGCATTGTCACAACATTTATAAAGTGATGGGAACACCCTATGCAAAAACCAGATAATACGAATGATCTTGAAAGACACTATGGAATTTAGTTTCTGGATTCATTCGGCTTCTAGAAATAGCTCTGTTTTGAAATGTATGTGCGTAAAAGAATGTCATCCAAATAAAATTTATTTGTGTGCAATTGCAATCTTATCCAAAACAGCCAGCATGATCGATTATTCTGCTTAATTAAGCACCAGTCCCTGCTTTTCACCATCCCTGCTATAAATGAGGGTAATATATCAGCGTTAAGACTTGTTTCTGCAGTTAATATATCACCAGATATTGAATAGGTTGAAAAAAATACAATCTTTAGACAGCGCGGCCTAAAAGTAGAACTTCTATCACAGAGCACAAGAGCTGACAGCTTTAGATTATCGCACTAGTGTGACAAACTTTGGTTTCAAGTTCAATCACATGGCAATTACCCTTTGTATTTGCTCATGTTTAATAACTCGACTTGGTTGGATTAGGTTTTACTTTCCATTGTGTCCTTTTACATGATTAAGTTCTCATGGCGCTCGCATTATCTGTTCAATATACAAATAGTCAAACTTCAATTTACCACAATTCGTTGTAGAGTTGTACGTTATGTTGGCAGCTTTCTGTGATCTAAAACATTATTCTTTCATCTAACCTACATAAACATTAAATGCGGAAATTATGAATTCAGAAGAAACTGAAATGAAATTGAAATTACAGAAGCAGCAGAAAGAATAACACTAGAAGTACTTAGCCAAAAAATCCAGAAAGCAATGTGATATAGCATTTAATCTCTTCATTACCTTGTATAAGGCAAAACATAGTGAAAATAAGTTCACTGAAAATGACTGCTAACGAATCAACAAAACATTAAAGTATGTGGCATCTCGCTTTTTTAACATCGTTTTTCTTTTTTAAAGAACGCGTTTATCTCTCTGTTTTAAAGAACGCGTTATAAATGTCACTACGTTAGTTTTAGGAATTAATATAATATTATTAATATTTTACAAGTTCGAGCGCGGTCTAAAAATCTGATGTGTTATACTCACATGACTTTCTCTACTCTTGTACAAACCATTTTTACAAATGCTTATTCTCCATATGCTTCATGTTAATCTTATTGCTAATTTTCTTGTAGATGCAAGGGGAATTGGTAGGCTTTAAGCGATAGTCAAATATTTTAAGAGCTGGTTGTTATGTGGAGTATTCCATTCTCTTTGCATTAGTCAGAAAACAAACAAAATTAAAGACACAAACAAATTTCTTCACTGAGTAATATACATCAAATTACTTAGAAAAAAGATAAAAACAAATTTCTTTTATTGCCCTTAAAAAACAGTTGCCATCCGCTAAAACACATTTTTGGCAACGTTAGTGGAGTTTCTAGAAACGTTCAGCAAAATCTTCCTGAGTAACTGATCTCAGCTGTCACATGTTTTGGATGGCTGCCACGTCCCCAAAATATTCACCTTTCCCTCTTCAAACGGGGAAACAGGAACGCGTCCTGCAGAGCCAGATCAGGAAAGCCTTGATGGATGATGAAATACAGGTACGCTGCACTCAGCAAGGAATTGGTGCGCGCATCGCACTGTATACATTGCGTTATCGTACAGTAACCTCCATTTTCCAATCCTGTGAAACTGGCCGAACACATTAGATGCACTGTAGCATTCGGTGTGAAACTGTCTGGTAAAATGTGGCATTAACAGTTTTGAGCTGCAGCAACGAATTTCTTATGGATGATGTCATTTCTGTCGAAGAAGGCGATCAACAACATTTTGACCTTGGACTATCACAGGCGACTCTTCTTTGGTCGCAGGAAAGTCGAACTTGATGTTCCATTGCGCTGTGACACTGCCTCCCACAATGACTACGTTCTACTGGCCACCGCGGGTTTACTAACTGCTGATGACATCAATCCACCCTAGGTGTCGCTTCTCCCCATGCCTCTGAAAACCCATGCAAATGCACTTGCAAATGTTGCTGTTCAGATACGCCACCATTAGCCGCAGTTTTAGACGCACCTTGCATGATATATCATACTGTTTTCTGGATTTTTACCAGCAATTCCAGCGATACTCTTTCAACAGCTTCCAAAAATTCGTCCGGCTCTTGAAATTCAATTTCATCCACATTCGTACCGCCATCGTTTTATGGATTATTCATTTCATGGATAAAAGAATAACGATTCGGATCAAAGTAAGTACAAGGCTGTCGACATCAGAAAAAGTTAGCTGGACAACGCATTGCAATAAATTGAAGTATGGTGATTTGAATTGCGAAAAGATAATGGGAGTGCCAAGAGAAATTAATGATGTAAAAAGACAATGAAATGTAAAAGCTTATCGAACCAACTCGATTTATTAAACATGTGCAAATACAAGGGTTAATGCCCTTTAGATCGGATTTGAAATGAAATTTGGTAACAGTCAAGTGCCATAAAAATATTATCGCACCAGTGTGATGAAGTACAACTTTTGATTTCGGTGCCTTATGTTAAAAGTTATATTCAGTTCCAGCTGCCTAATAAATAATTTAACAGTGTATAAAATGTGAATATGAATCAAAACGTAAAGAAGGTCCGTGTGTTTTCCGATAGACAGTTACTGAAGACCAAGGTGTGATAGATTAATTATTATAGCCACAAAACTCGATACAGCAATCACCATGTTCAGTTATTCAGTCCAATGTACACCAAAGTAAAATATGATTAATTTATTCATAGCAGGGGGCACAGCTGCAACAGGCTGCGACCGTTGTCTGAATATCTGGTGGGTATTAAATGGCAAATCTTTGGGAGCGAATCAGACAGTTTTACCTGCGACTGTATGGCGCACTGATCTGATCCAAGATAGACTATGGTTGTATCGTTTATTCCTTAGCACGCCCATCTGTGCTGAAAGTATTAGAGCAAGTCCATAACAGGGGCATTTGTTTGGCTGTCGGTGCTTTTCCATTAGCCCAGTTATAAGTATTTACGTTAAATCGGCGGAACCTCCTCTGCGACATCGGCATGATGTCCTGTTGGAAAACTATGCTGTACGCTTAATTGTATGACAGTACACCCAACGTTCCCTTCTTTTCCCACACCAAGCTGGTTGAATGTTACAGCTACAGCTCCATTAATCCTAGGCCTGCAGGTGTTTGTTTCCGGGATCTTGTTAGAAAGCATAATGTTAAATTGCCAAACGTGTTTTCTAAGGGGGAGAGAGCCTCCCCCTTGTTTGCGTGAGATATCTCAAATAAATCTTGGGATGACGGCATACCGGAAGTCTATGATGCCTACGGTTAGTATCCGCACTTGTTTTCTTAAAATTTCTGTCAGGCTACAATGACGGATGTAAGCGCTCCAACGATGTTGGATGTACTTTTGTTCATGGAACTGAGCCCTATACTTTGGATTTTCACGTTAGCACTGCCATATATGGTGCGGAACTGTATGCCATATACCGAATCATTTTGTATGTACGCCGTCGTAAATTGAGAGACTGTCTAACTTTATTTTTTAGTTTCATTTATACTCCGCCTTTTACTACAGTGGTCTTATCGGCAGCCTCTCCTATGGAACTTATTGTCTATTGGCAATAGCGTTAACGTGTATTCTTGTCGTTGGGCTTCTTGCACTTTTGGTTTTTAATCATTAGATCATACACACTTTCACACTCTCATTCATACTTCCAGACTCTGGGGAGGATAGGTAGTAATCTAGGCTAGCGAATAATTCCGACCCCAATCGGAAAAACTATCCGGGACCGCGCGCACAACAGGCAGGTACTCTACCGACTGAGCAATGGAGCCAGCCACTGTCTAACTTTGAGTGATCCCCTTTGTGGATATCAGAGCCTTCGTGACCTGTACAACTATCATCCCATTGTTCAGCGAATCAAGGATGCCCTCCTTTTTACATGCTTATGGCGTTTATGCGAGATGTCCTTGGATACCTAGTCACGTTGGCTTGCCAGGAATCAACCGGCGGATTTCACAGCTAAGGCGGCGTCAACAGGACCCAGTATTGCAATATCTCGTGGAAGATTTTAGGCTTGTTGTGCAAAGAGCGGTGCTATCGTGATGTGAAGAGTGGCCAGCTCTCCGCGAAAATAAACCTGGAGTGGTGAAGGACATTCCGATAAACTAGGTAACTTTATCTCGTGTATCTCGTCGTGAAGGGGTGGTTTCAGTTCGGTTGCGTATTGGCCACTGCAATTTTGCGCACGGTTATCTTTTTAATGGTGACCCTGCTCCTATTTTCCCGCTTTATAGCGAAGATGTGTCGGTCCGTCACGTGTTGCTGGAGGGTATTTCTCTAGCACATTTTTGGTCCTCTTTGCAACTTCCGGTCAGCCTTGCAGACGTCTTAGAGGACGATAACCGCGCGATTAAAAATGTTTTTAAGCCTTCGCTGAAGATAAACTTTCAAATGAGGATTTAGTCATCCTGATATCTAGGATTTTGTACCTCTCGGCTTTATGGTGCATATTAATTTTTATCTCCGGTTTTTCTATGGATATTATATTGATCTTTATCTTTGGCCTTTACCATGGTTTTTATATTCCTCTTTATCAGTAACGTTTGCCGTGATACTTTGTATTGAACTTTATCTCTGGGATTTGCCATGATCTGTTCTTCTAAGGGCGCTAATGGCCTTGCAGCCGAGCGCCTTTAAACACAAATGAATCAATCAATGTGGCAGACAAAACAACGTGGAAATTGTAAAGCTCTTCGGTAGATATGATAAATGTTTAAGCAATTGAGGTGATTATGTAGAATAACAAGGTAAACTTCAATGTTGTAAGTTACATGCTTTTTAAATAAAATATTTGTTTTCATTGAATCAAACCCAAACGGATCTTACTTCCTGGATTAACCTCATATGACTTTTGAATCTATTCCTTCGTTGATAAGCATATGCATCCTGAGTCCGCGTTTGTATAACACTAAACATTGTTGGTGAATTGTATATTATCAAAAATATATCGTGGACAACATAAGGGGATAAGATTTTAAGAAAATCCATAATAATTAACATATTCATAAAAAATGTGCGATGTGTAAAGAAAACTGTATGTTTACACCACATCAGATTTTTCCAAAAAAGTAGCCCCAAAACATAATACATTATCAAAATCTATTTATTTATTTACCAATCTTTAAGTTCTTAAGTACTGTTGCATACTTCTACATATTTCTTCATATTCTGTATATTCTAGACTTCTAAATAGCCTCCCTGATGATTATCAGTGAAACATATAGTTTTCCCTGATAATCATAGGTAGGCTACCTAGCAGTCTAGAATATATATACTGAAGCTCAATAAGAAAGTCGTCAATAACCGTAGTACTCATTTTAAGAGAAAATCTAGAAATCTCGGAGAAATCCTTTGATCGAGACATCTAGTTAAAGCCTGCCGTATTTTCTTACTTCACCTCTCGGAAAGTAGCTCTAAGAAGTTTCTTTTGAAGTTGCTTAACATCTCAGTATGCTCAGCTTACATTTATCGACATTTATCTTATCGTTCTTTGTGCATCACATCAAAGACTTCCAGTTATCTCGAAGTTCCTGAGAAAATATCTACCACAGTGCTATGGCTTTAACTTACTAAGATGAATATTACCTTTATTATGGGATTGTATTAGTGACAGTCTAGAACATTTGAAATGTTTAACATCATTTTCAGTAGAAAAATACACTGTATAGATAGACCGACAGACACGCAGACAGATAGACAGTTGAATTTTTCAACATTGAAAGTCATTTTAAAACTTAATCTTGCATCTAGTAAAGTATATTTTTACGTTGTTTTACAATTTACCTACGGTAGAGTATTTATTGTATCTCACTAAAAATTCAAAATCCACATTTCACAGAACATATGTGTTATGCTGTCCTTTGTGTCAGAGAACAGTATCATTCAAAATGCATCATGATTTATTTCTTCAAATCAGTACTAATGATTTTCATGAAAAATCTTATGTTTGACATTTTGGAAGAGGAATGAAATTGATATATTAAGTTTTGTGTGAATAGCCGGTGAAGTCCTCATTCCGATTACACTATAATTTTGCATAACAGAAAACCAAACAAGATAGGAAAAAACTTCCATTAGAGAACATGTGTTCATTAATAAATGGAATTTCATTAACTTAATTTCTTGTATCATTACCTTTTTACAATATTTCATGCCGTAGGATTATAGTCTCCTAAATAGAACTATATCTCAGGAAGTTGCTTGAAAGCTTTCATTTCTTCATTTTTCCTTTGCTTTGCAAGGGTCCTTTTCTACGACTGCTGTATATATTCATTCATCTATCCGTTACATCTTAATATTGTTTCGTCGTCTTCCGTGGTGTAGTGATTACCATGTTAGACTCTAGTTCCCGAGGTCGCGGATTCAAACCCGGCGGAGTGCGATGGGTTTTTTCAGGTGGAAAAATTCTTAGCATGGCTTCCTTCGGAAAGGACGTAAAGCCGGTGGTACCATGTCGTAGATTTACAGCACGTAAAAGAACCTCAAGCCTGTTAAAGGCCTCTGAGCAAAATTACAGGTCTTTCACGTCCAATATAGAATGGAACGCTAAGGACCACAGTAGTTAAAGAGCGTCCATAAATAAAACTCAATTTAATTTAATATGAGTTTGAAGTCCACCGACAAACTTTAGGGGGTGATTCCTGACTGGAAATGGAGCACAAAAGTTCATATCACCTTGTGTCCGGAAATGCCTAGTTTCCACGGTAGATGGCACTGAAGAACATCAAATAAAAAGCCTTGGCGCACAGTACAAGGCCTGAATCCCATCCATGCTACAACACATGTACAAAGCGGCCTCTATGGTTTGCAATTCACGCGTTCACACGTCGCATCATGGATTGCCTCACTCATTCGAATGTTCCGGACTGTATCCGAATATAGTCACACGCTACGTGGACACGCTGTTGGAGCATCTGAACATCAGAAACAGCCTCACCGTACACAATGCTTTTCAGACTTTCGCACAAGTAAAACTCCCTCAGCAGGTTTAAGTCCGATGATCGTGTAGGCCATGCAACAGGGCTTCCACGTCTTATCTAGGGTCTGAAGATGTTACTGATGTGTCAGCTGGAGTTCCATCGTGCTGCAGCCCCCATGGGTCTACTACGGTAGCTACGGGATTGGCGCTCCCGGGATCCGAGCCACATTCTCGATTGGGCTCCTCTAAGAGGTGAGAGGGCTTATGCCAAACGCCCAATAAACTGTGATCGACAAACGTGTTTGATCAATTTCTAATTACCTCCCTGAACACAGTCTGACGGATACCGCCGCGCGCGACGACGGAGTGGAGTCACAAGGTGTGACTGGGTAATGCGTAACTCCCAGCCCCTGAATATCATGTAGGACTGTGTCCATATCCGCTGATAAATGTCAGTCCCGGGGAGGGGTCATTACATGAGCTGTTACACTCCTGAAGGCGATTGGGTCCCTCTGTCTATGTATTGGGGGTGAGACCCTAAGGTGAGCGAGGTCCAGGCCAGGACTCTCACCTAAGCTGGGGTAGCGCCATGTGAGCATGCCATCGCAGACATTTGTAATGGTGGAGGATATAACCGCTATAGATCCTAAAAATTCAAAACAAGCACCACGCTTAGTGCAAAAGAAGTAGTCGATTCTTGTGGTTCTCGCTACTTGGTTATTAATAGGACAGAGGAAGGAAGTATACATCGGTGAACCCTTTATAGTTGAAAAGGGTTTCGATAAGATTGCTGGTCCGGTTAAGTCGTGCATTGAATCCCGCAATGGCACGCTCCTGGTTGAAGCGCATTTCAGCAAACCAGGCAGCGAAGATACTTAAAGCCAACATGTTAGGCAGCTATCCGGTTAATGTTGAGATGCACAGGGCATTGAACTCTTCGCGCGGCAATAGGTGGTATGAGCAATGTGGAGATTCAAGAAAATCTTAAAGAGCAACGCGTAACATCGGTAAATCGTGTCCAGCGGAAAGAAACAGTGAATTATTGCCTACTCGTACCCTGTTCCCTACCTTTGATCTGGTAGATCTCTCGCAAAGGATTAAAGCAGGTTAATTAGTCATCGTAATAAGGTCATACATCCCAAATCACCTGAGATGTTGTAGGTGTCAGCGCTTTGTGCACACCAGTGATTTCTGTAGCAATGAATCTACCTGTGTTAACTGTGGAGACGTCTCTCACGATGGAGCATACACATCAGCTCCAACGTGCGTTAACTGCAGCTGAGAACATCCATCAAGTTCCAGAAAATGCCCCGTTTTACAGAGGAAAAAACAATCCCAGAGATCCGGGTTAGGGAGAATGTGTCCTTCTCCGAAACCCGGAAACTCTTACGCATCCGCCAGCTCTCTGTCCAGAGATTCGATACCAACAGCTCAGTTGCAGCTAAACCGGTACCGAGTCGGGAAATCGAAACCCAGACCAGCAATATAAACGGGGCTACTATCTCAGAAAATATTCTTGTTACCAGAACTCAGCCAAAGCCTTTAAAATCCCCACAACGACACCAGTATCTGCCAAGTCCGCTACTCAGAAAGCAAATCGGAAAAATTACCACCAAAACCATCGACCTCAACCAGCAAGACTAGTAAGACCATAATAAATGATGCATCGTTAAAGAAGTTCAGGAATAGCTATGTAAGAACAGACCTCCTAAAAGAAAAGAACAATCCTTTATCCAGAATATCTAAAGATAAGAAAAATTCACGAGTATCTCCTCGGAGATCCAAATCTCAGGAATCTTCTGCAATGGACTCGGATCGGGGTTCTACATCTCCGCCAATCTCCACTTCCAATCGGTTCCAGGTTCTCGAACCAAAGATTTTAATTGGAAAGAGGTCCTCCCCTGTGGAGGAGATGGAGCAGGAAGTTTCTGCCCGCACTGAAAGAACGACAGTTAAAAGAGGCAGGATCCTTCCACCGTTAAAGGTGATAGCCCGACACCAAAGTACAGGAAAAATTTATTCGACCACCGCTTTCCACAACGTAGTAAGCTTCTAAATTGAAAACTTATCCCGTTATAATTCTAATTGCTATCCACATCCGTGGAATTCGAACACATTTACCAGAGTTTTAACTTTTTCTCAATAAGTCGGGTGTTTACAAGAGACTAAACTCCGCTCTCAAGACAGCTTTCAGCTTAGACGATGTACCCTAGCGCGATGTGATCTTGCACCGAAAGAGGGTATTCCTGCGCACGGGGGCACTATAATGCTCATCAGAGATGACATACTTGTGGAATCTGTATCCACACAGTCTGACATCCAGTCGGTGGCTGTAAGGATTAAATTGCAATCCAACCGATTTACCATCTGTAACATTTACCTGACTCCATTCGATGCCCTCTTAGATTTAGAAGATCTAGTTGTCTTAGTTACCAACGTCTATTCTGTTGGCGGGAGACGTTAATGCCCATCACCCTCTTTGGGGCTCACCTCGGGCTTGTGCGGGAGGTAAATTAATTGCTGATTTTTTAAACCTATCCCTTCTAAAACTCGGTGAGCCTACATTTCTCTCAGACTCCTACAACACTTTTTCACACCTTGATATTGCAGTTAGTTCACCACAGTTAGCAGTTTCCTTGCAATGGAATGTGATCTCTGATTTACACTATAGTGACCACTTAGTCTCTTAACACAGGATATATGTTCCACACTCCTACCTAGATAACGCTTCAGCCAACTGGAACTTTACTTCCAGTTGGCTGTGTTTAATTACAATGAGTACACTGTGTGGATGTTTTGGTCCAACATCTCATGGGGAAGATTCTTTCGGGTGCTGAGTAAGCTATTCCACAGTCGACTGAAAACCCTCCTTGATATCCAGACCTATGGTGGACGGAAGAATGCCGAAATGCCATTCGTGCTCGCAGGCGTGCTTTAAGAGTTTTCCAGCGTCGCACCACCCACACTGGTAAATCTAATTCAATACAAGGAAATGCGAGATAAATTATAAAGGATAGCAAAAATACATCATGGAGCAAGTTTGTAGCTTCATTTAATCGACATATACCTTCCTCTGTCGTTTGGGATAAGTAAAGGCGTGTGGCCAGAAGATCGACCCATATGCCAATTTCCGGTCTTAAAACAGCTGCAGGAACTGTTGTTGATGCATTTGACGTGGCTAATACATTTGGCAGTGCTTTCGCTCAAGTGTCTAGCTCAGATTCACCCAAGTTCCTTCCTGTTAAGATTCAGGTTGAATATCAAGGTTTCCTGTTTCGTTCAGGAAATGTTTAAGATTACAATCGCCTCTTCACCATGGCAGAGTTAGAACACGCTCTTTCATCTTCGCGACTGTAAGCACCACAAATGCTCCGACTGCTCTCTCCTGAAAGTAAGGCTTTCCTACTCGAGGTCTTTAATCGTGTTTGGATTGATGCCACTTTTCCAGAAAAGTGGCGGAAGACCGCTGTCATTCCCATTTTGAAAGCTGGAAAGGATCGTCATCTCCCGTCCAGCTACCCCCCCTATTTCCCTCACCAGTTGCGTTTGCAAGGTGATGGAACGCATGATCAAAGTACGGTTGGTATGTGGTTAGAAACTCACAACCTGCAAACCAACATCCTGTGCGGTTATCAGAAGAGCCGTTCAGCAATGGACCACCTTGTGTCATTGTCGAAACAGATCATAAACGGATTCATGAAAAATTGTCAAACCTTGCAATATATTTTGACCTCGAGAAGGCTTCTGATACGTGTTGGCGAACCGGGATACTACGTTCCCTACACGCCTGCAATTTACTGAACGCTTACCACAGTTCATATAGAAGTTTATGAAGGACGGCGTTTTCCGAGCAAGGGTCGGGTCGGTTTCTTCGAACCTTTTTGTTCAGGCGAACGGAGTACCTGGGAGCGATACTAAGTGTTACACTGTTTGCTATAGCAATTAATTCTAGCTCTAAATGTGTTCCTCCAGGGGTATCGTCATGCTTATTCGTAGACGACATTGCCCTTTATTGTACTTCTATGTGTAAGCCGTTTTTGGAACGACGTATGTAGCAATGCTTGGATAATCTCCATTATTGCACTTCTAAAAACGACTTTCCTTTCTGAACTGTGAAGCCATTGAAGTTAGGCCATATATCCCCAAACCGCTCAGATGCTATAAAGGCCAGCGCTTTGGCCGTACAAGCGATTTCTGTTTCGGTGAAGCTATCTGCGTGTTAACTGTGGAGAATTCTCACACGAGGGAGCATGTAAATCAGCTCCAACATGCGTTAACTGCCGTGTTGAAGATCCATCTAGTTCCCGAGAATGTCCCCGTTTTACAGAGGAAAGGGCGATCCAGGAGATCTGGGTTAGGGAAAAGGTTTCCTTCTCGGAAGCCTGTAAACTCCTGCGTGAGCGCCAACTATCTGCCCCGAGGTGCGGGACCTATAGCTCAGTTGCACATAAACCGGTACGAGTCGGGAAATCGCAACTCAAACCAGCGATATTAACGGGGTCACAATTCCAGAAAAGATACTGACAACCAAATCACATCCAAAGCCCACGAGATCCACATCAACCGCTGCTACAACACCTGCGAGAATCCCTTCAGTACATTCAGCACTAAGACCATCTACTTCAAACAATAAGACTGGCAAGCCCGTAACTTATAATGCACCACAGATAAAGTTTAAGACCAGTTATAACGGAACTGACTTCCCGAAAGGAAATGCAAAGTCGCTTGCCGCAACATGCAAGGTAAGGAAAAGGCCACAAGCATCTCCTCGGCTATCCTCTTCTTAGGAATCTACTGCGAAGGACTCGGATCGGCGAAATACATATTGGCCGATCTCCACTGCCAATCGTTTCGATGTTCTCGGACCGAAATTTCCTATTGCAAACGGGCCTCCCCCATGGAGGAGATGGGGCAAGATGATTCTGCCCACACTGTCAGAACGACAATTAAAAAGAGCCAGGATAAATCCTCCGTTAAAGGTAATAGCCCAACGCCAAAGAAAAAGGGAAATCGATTCGACCACCGCTTTTCACAACGTAGTAAGCTTCTATGATTGAGAAGCTATCCCGTTATAATTCTAACGGCTATCCTACATTGGAACATCCGTGGAATCAGAACATATCGACGGGATCTTGAACTTTTGCTCAGCAAGTATGAGCATTTGGTCGTGTGTTATCAAGAGACTAAACTCCGTCCGCAAGACAGCTTTCAGCTTAGACGATATACCCTAGGGCGATGTGATCTCACACCGGAAGACCACCCCCGTCAATGTTAGGTTTCCACATCCGTGGAGGACGGAAGAATACCGAAATGTCATTCGTGCTCCCACGCATGCTCTTAGGTCTTTCCAGGCTCTCCCTATGCTGCATAATCTGATGTATTGCAGGAAAATGACCACCAAGTCTAGACAAATTGTTAAGCAGAGCAAAAAGGTTGGTTTGGAGCTTCATTTAATCGACATACACCTTCCTCTTCGTATGAGATAAGTTAAGGCGTGTTATCTGAAAATCGATCCAAATGCCAATCGATAGCCTTAAAACAGCTGCAGAATATATTTGATGTGGCTAACTATTTGGCCGTGCTTAACTGAAGCATCTAGCTCAGGTAACTCTCCGAGACTTCATTTTAGTTCAGACTCAGGTGGAATCTCTAGGTTTCAGCTTCGTTCTCGAAACCTTGAAGAATACAATCCCTTTCCACAATGGCGGAGTCAGAACACGATATTTCATCTTAGCGACTATCACCACCAGAAACAGATGGTATCCACAAATGTTATAACATCTCACAACTGAAGGTAAGGCTTTCCTGCTCGAGGTCTATAATCGTGTTTATCTTCATACCACTTTTCCAGAAAGCTGTCGGGAGACCACCCTTATACCTATTTTGAAAGCCACAAAGGCTCGTCACCTTCCATCCAGCTAAAGTCCCATTTCCCTCACCAGTTGCGTTTGCAAGGTAATGAAGCGCATGATCAATTGACTGATGGTATAGTAACTGGGAACTCACAACCTACTCACCAACAGTTAGTGCGGTTTTCGACAAAGCCGTTCAACAATGAACCACATTGTGTCTTATCGACACAGATAATGAACGATCCATGAAGAATTGTCAAACCGTTGCGAATTTTTTTTACCCTGAGAAGGATTATGACCAGTGTTGGAGAGCACAGATGCTACGTTCCCAGCACACTTGGAATATACGTGAGGGCTTACCACTGTTAATTCAGGAATTTATGAAGGACCGCATTTTCCGAATAGGGTCGGCTCGGCTTTTTCTAACCTTTTTATTCAGGCAAACGGAGTGCCTCAAGGATCGGTACTAAGCGTTACACTGCTCTCTCTAACAAATTCTATCTCAAAATACGGGGTTATCGTTATGTTTATTCGTAGATGACTTGGCCGTGTATTGTTCTTCTCAGCGTACGCCCTTTTTGGAACATGGTATGCAGCAATGTTTAGACAATCTTCAAGAATGGAGTTCTAAACATGGCGTTTCTCTACTTATAATTCAATTTACGTTAATTTCTGGCGCCGTAGGTCACCTTTACTGCCTTCGCTCCGATTCGATACAGATTTACTTCCGTATGCAGATTTGACGATATTTCGGGGTTTGACGTTTGTTAGAAAACTTAGCTGTTCATTGCAAATAGCGCAACTGAAAGCGCGGTGTGGTCGTTCTCTGAATACTTTGCGGGTATTAAATGGCACATCATTGGGAACAGGTCGCAGAGTTTTGTTGCGAGTGTATCGCGCACCGATCCGATACATGTTACACTATAAGTGTATGGTTTAATCTTCGGACGTGGGAAGATTAGATACAGTCCATAATCGGGGCATTGGAGTAGCTAGTGGTGCTTTTCCAATTAGCCCTGTTATAATTCTTTACGCCGAATCGGCGGAAGCCCCTATGACATATCGACGTGATGTTCTGTTAGGAAGTCATGGCTTTGCGTTTAAGTGCATATCTATACATCCAGCACTCACTCCCTTTTTCCACACCGCGCTGTACGAACGTTAAACGAACAGCTCGATTGATCCAAGTCCTGCAGATGTTCGTTTCCGGGAGCTTCTTAGAAAGCACGATATTGAAGTACCAAGTATGTTTCCTAAGGTGGAGAGGGTGTATCCCTTGGTTACGTGCGACATCTGACATAGGGGATGACGGCATACCGGAGGTCTACATTACCTACGTTTAATATCCACATTTTTTAAAATTTTCTCAGATTACAATGATTGAGTTTTTATCTACACTGACGGATCTAAGTGCTCCAAAAGTGTTGCATGTGCTTATATTGATGAAACCGAACCCCATAGATTTGGTTTTCATAATAGCACTTCCATTTATAGTGCAGAGATGTATGCCATATACCGAGCCATTTTGTGTGTGCGTCATCGAAAATTCGGAGACTGTTTCATTTTGATTGATTCCTTTAGTGCAATTCAGAGCCTCCGTGAGTTATACAACTACCACCCCATTGTTCAGCGCATGGTGGATCTCCTTCGCGTTTTATTCGCTTTTGACATTAATGTGGAATGTCACATATCCGGTCGCGTTTGCTAGTCAGGGAATGAATTGGCGGATTTGACAGCTAATGCGGCGACCTTAGGACGCAGTATTGCAATATCTCTTGTTACATCGGAAATTTAGGCTTATGCGGAGGGCAATGTTATCGTGCTGGCGCGAAACGTGTTCAGCTTTCCACGGAAATAAGCTTAGAGTAGTGAAAGGCATTCCGACAAACTGGATAACATCCTCTCGTGTATCTCGTCATGAGGAGAAGATTTTGGCGCGGTTGTGTAGTGCCACTGAAATTTTACGCACGGTTACCGTTTTAAGAGACACCCTGCTCCTCTTTTTTCGCTATATAGCGAAAATATGTTGGACATAGAGTGTATGCCCCTAGCGCACCTTCGGGAATCTCGGCAACCGCTGGGCAGTCTTTCAGAGGTCTTGGCGGACGATAATCAGACGGTTGTTAGGGTTTTTAAGTTTGCTTCAAAGATACATTTTCAAATACGGATTTCGTCATATTGATATCGGGTGTTTCATATTCCTCCGTTTATATTTATTTCTGACTGTTGCTTTGATTCTTATATTCATCATTATCTCTGGCGTTTGCTATGATTTTTATATTCATCTTTATCCCTCGCCTTTGCCATATTTTGTATTGATTTTTATCTCTGGCCATTACCATGGTGTCTTTTACAAGGGCACTAATGACCTAGTTGTTGAACGCCGTTAAACATAAATCATCCTCATCATCTCTCTGTCTACAGGTAAATGCTGAATTTGACATTCACCACCACGAGTCAAATTTGCATCCAAAAAACAAGTGAAACGAATAACATAGGTGATACGGGAAAATGACTATGTAACTAAGGCCACCAATCCAGAATTGATCCAAGACGATGTTTCATGAAGGCAACCACGCAACTAAGCTTAGGCGAGATTCACAATGAGAATAGGACTAACAAAACGCATCTTAAGCTCAGGCGTAAGGGAAGACCATGCACAGTACAGTCGTAAGCGTAACGCAAGAACTTGGCACGGGTTTCTAGATCAGTAAGTTCATACGGAAATGTTTCAAGCGTACCGCAAGTTTCAAATTGAATAGCATAACCACATAACATAACCAATGAAAATTCATCCAATATTTATAAATGAATAGGACATTATAAGTGTTGTAACAAGCAAACATCAGATAAGCATCTGACATTAGCGTTTAAGAGAGCACAATGATTGTACAGTAGATGGCGTAAAGTCCGGAATCGTAATCGTGTGTTGTACAGAATGTGCTATAGAATGGTGAAATAGATACGGAATTCTTCCTCTATGCATGATACGTAAGAATAATGTTTGAAGTTTACAATCTCTTGCGCTACGTAGCGCGTTGTGTTATGCGAATGTTTCATTAAATAATACAGTTGCAAAGTCATGCCCTTTTGCGGCGTATGAGCTTACTTTATATTGTAAATGGGGCCTTATCCTTTCAGCCCACACTAAAACATGAACCTAGAGGTAATCATCGCGATATGACTTTAGACGTTTAAGTGACGTAAAAAACACACACCATACCCAAAATTAGCATGTACTTTTGCGACATCGCATCCGTAGATTGTGCTTGATTTCCACGAAGAAACAATAAAATCAGTAGTGGTATTGTGACACAGCAAGGACCTCGCTTATCGCACAAAAGCACCACTCGACTGTGCGGTCCAAGAGAAAAGGAGAGATAAGTAGAGAGGGAGGTTCTTCCTCCGACGTTAATTCCAGAAGCACTATCTAGAGGTAACCGGAGTCTTCTGAAGCTTCTTTCTCCCCCCTCAAGAACCTTCCAGAAGCTCTCGCAGTTGAATATAAGTGAGGTGCCCACAAGTGAGTGGTTGTTCTGGATGCTACATAAAACGCTGATTCTACGAGTGAGGCTGTAAAGACAGCTTGATGTACATGAGTGCTGCCCTGCGAGAGATTAGAGAGTTCTTGTGTTCGATGTCTCAGCGAATGAAGCGGAAGGAAAAATAGACTCCTTCGTGCGTATATATTACGTGTGCACCGATTTTAATGCTCTTCTAAACTTTGTATTTACCACCTATATCACGAGAATATGTTGGATGCGGATTTACCACGGTTCGTGTTTCTCGTTTGTTTTATGTTGATGGCACCAGCGTCGGTTATGACGTTAGCTGGCTGGGCTGCGGTTTGGTACGTATTGTCTCTACATAAGCTGGTAAGTTGGCTTCCAAATCTGGCTGTTTTACCTACTGTAAATATTATTAAACGGGTTTATTGTGATCACTGCATGTTCCGTGTTCGACTCGGTAATTTAATAGTCTTGTTATAGGATACGAGCGGAGAATCAAATCTATGGTGTTATTGTAATTTTATATTTTCAGTTATTCTTTTCTTATGGGAATTTTAATGTGTAAGTTTGTCTGGTTAGTTTTGTTCATGTAAAGTAAAATGTTGGCAAGTCAGGAGTTCTGATATGGTCAATTATCAGTTCCAAATTTCTGTGCTACTGTGGTAAGAGTGTATATATATACGCTATGTGATCTAAAGCATCCGGACACCCCACAAACATACATTTTTCATCTTAGGTGCATCGTGTTGCAACCTACTGCCTGGTACTCATTATCCGCGACCTCAATAGTCATTAGACATCGTGAAACAGCAGAATGGGACGCTCCGTGGAACTCACGGACTTCGAACGTGGTCAATGATTGGGTGTCACTTGTGTCAGAAGTCTGTACGTGAGATTTCCACACTCCTAAACATCCCTAGGTCCACTGTTTCTGATGTGATAGTGATGTGGAAACGTGAAGGGACATGTACAGCACAAAAGCGTACAGGCCGACCTTGTCCGTTGACTGACAGAGATCGCCAACATTTGAAGAGGGTCGTAAAGAGTAATAGGCAGACATCTATCCAGACGATCACACAGGAATTCCAAACTGCATCAGGATCCACTCCAAGTACTGAGACAGTTAGGATGAGAAACCTTGGATTTCATGCTGCTGCTCATAAGCCACACATCACGCAGTAAAATGCCAAACGACGCCTCGCTTGGTGTAAGGAGCGTCAACATTACACGATTGAACAGTGGCAAAACGTGACGAATCATGGTATGGCGAATGCCCGGTGTACGTCATCTGCCAACGTGTGTAGCGCCAACAGGGAAATTCGGAGGTGGTGGTGTTATGGTGTGGTCGTGTTTTTCCTGGGGGGCATGCACTCCTTGCTGTTTTGCGTGGCACGATCACAGCGCAGACCTACATTGATATTTTAAGCACCTTCTTGCTTCCCACTGTTGAAGAGCAATTCGGGGATGGCGATTGCATCTTTCAACACGGTCGAGCACCTGTTCATACTGCACGGGCTGTGGCGGAGTCGTTACACGATACAACAACATCCCTGTAATGGACTGGCCTGCACAGAGTCCTGACTTGAATCCTACAGAACACCTTTGGGATGTTTTGGAACGCCGACTTCGTGCCAGGCCTTACCGACCTACATCGATACCTCTCCTCAGTTCCGCACTTCGTGAAGAATGGGCTGCCATTCCCCAAGAAACCTTCCAGCACCTGATTGAAAGTATGCCTGCGAGAGTGAATACTGTCATCAAGGCTAAGGGTGGGCCAACACCATATTGACTTCCAGCATTATCGTTGGAGGGCGCCACGAACTGGTACTTCATGTTGAGCCAGCTGTCCGGATACTTTTGATCACGTAGTATATATAGTATATATATATATATGTGTGTGTGTGTGTGTGGGTGGGTGGTGCGTATTTTATGATGGCGAAGCATTTTAAGATTAAAAGAGACATTTCAAAATCCATGTGAATGAAGAAACTGCAAGAAATATACACATTGTAATTGCTCTTTACAAGCATTGTATTTGTGAATTTTCTAAAATATATACATGCATTGTTTCAAGATCGTGTAATGAGGCAGTCCCTTGGCAGTAAGGTGACCTTATTGGACCTTCCTTTTGACCTTTCTGGGCATTTCTTTCATTAAGTTGTAACCCAGCGAACAAAAGAGTAGAATTAACTAAATAAGATCTGAGTGGTTAGGGTACAAGTGATTGTGAGAAATGAACTAACCGCATTTGTGAAGTGGCAGCGAAAGCTGGACAACGTCATTGTATTATGCCCGGTAACCAATAACAGTATGGATGTCGCTCGGATAAAGCCACTTAATGGAAGTTTTATGACTGTGAACTATACACACACAAGATAGTGAATGAGAATCGTAAGCATCAAGAAATGTTAGCTACTTTGCAGATTGAAATACTGGCAGCCTCACCTGCCCACTAAAGAAAGCTGTATCAGCGCAACATAGCGACTGCTGACTACCTACTTGATCTCCATATGCTAAAATGGGCGTTACCAAACAAAGCAGAGAAAGAGAGGGGGGTTTAATCTATAACAATGTTGATAATTACTTGTGTTCAAGCTTCATTACAATTGTAAGCAGGAACGTATGACAGTTGTGCAAGAATGAGGAAAAGTTGTATATGGTTCCGCCCGCTTAATATTCCAGATGTTACTAACAGCAGTCTGGTTAATTTATTGTACTGCCTCCATAGCTAGCGAAACAGTTAATTAGCGTAATCACTCGCTAAAACCCAATTAACAGTAAAGGAAACGCGGCTCCCTTGCCTTTCCCGGCGAAATTAATCCTTTATCAATAAAATAGTAGCTACCTCTTAGTCGTCTGAGAATTGCGCAGGTAGATATATTTTACTGCTGCATTTATCGCCGTAAATAAAGACTTAATTGGTCCGCACACAAGCAAAAGCCCATTGTACTTTTCCTTTCTTTGCCTTCGAACTTCTCTCATGCAGAAGCGTAAAAAGTGACCCAGTTGGGTTTAATGAGTGAGCGTTTTGTGAATAAAGCACGTCAATGAAATCGTTCGATAGACAAGCGGAAAATTCCCCAGCGATATAACAGCACTTCAGCAATATTCAGTGCGTGAACTACTATACAACATTTCATGTTATTGCTCCTTATTTGCGTTTATTTATTGAGGCATCAACTTCTCAGGCCATATAGCGACATCCTTTGATATTTGTTCTCATTTTAATTACTGAATGTAGTTTGATTATGCTTGAAGATGCACTTAAGCTGGCTTCTGTAGCGTTCATTTCTATCGCTGGTAGCAACCCGAGAGTATCATTAATTTCTACTCTTCATGATAATACTTTTGTTTTGTACTACCACTTAGACCTCGGCAAGGTCTATACCATAGGTCTCAACATGCAGCCTGCTGAGACAATTAATTTGACCCTCGGAAATTTATTCTAACTACATTACTGACCCTTTTTGACACACTCTATAAAGCATCAAGCAAAATTTCGAAACCAACTGTGTTCCATTTAAGCATACATTTCCATACATTTTGTGACAACATTTGGCCTTAACAGCTAGCTAGTTAACCTGGTAGGGCGGCTCGTAAATTTCTCAATTTGAAACAGAGATGATGCTACCAATATGCAATAGCAAGGATAGTTATAAAGTATGATGCTTTACATGGTGAAACGTATAATGTTATTAATTTGGTTGTTATAATGTTGCATAATAAACAAGTTGAAGTTCGCAAGGGAATAAAATCGAATGGCATGCAGAAAAACGGGTACCGAGACAAGCTGAGCCTAATACATGAAGAGGAGAAGAATAACAACAATTACAAGGTTTAATGCCAATCGAAATACAAATGAAATTTTGATTTTACTTTGGAAAATGGTTTAAAAACATGTTTTATAGTTAAGAAACGGGCTACGGAGTTAAAATGTGGTCATTCTTACATTTTTATGATGAATACTGCTTATTCTTTAAAGGGTTACTCTCTTTGTGGTATGACATATACATCCAAAGACATACAAGCCAATGCCTAGGGTCAGTAGCCTCTCAAGGAGCAAGCAAACTTCATTTCATAGCATATCCAGGATAGGTGATCAACCCATGCTTGGTATGGCGGTGAAGAAGAAGAAGAAGAAGAAGAAAATGAAATGTAGTGATGAAAGGGAGGATGGGAAAATTCACGGAACAAATTATCCAACCCAGTATTCCCCTAGCGATCGAGGAAAACCGCGAAAAAACCTTCTTTCAGATGCGAGCCACAGAGTTACCGCCTGAGTCAACCCGCTTGGGTGATGAAGAATACGACAGATAACATCACGAAAATTGCATTGCATCTTAAATGACAACTCAAGGTACGTGCGCTTACAGACATTATTAAGATCCCATAAATCATGTCTGAAACATTTTGCACGAAGATTTGCATATAAGAAACCTTGCAGCGCTATGGATGCTTCGTTTGACAACCACCAATAAGAAGCCATCCAAATTAAAATCTCACAGGAGTGCTTGGACATCTTCGGATCTAGCTCAACCATCTTTCTACGAGATTATATAACTTTTCGCAAAACATGCCACGCCACACGCATCTGAGCAAAATTGCTAGTCTTTTTCGCCCAATACAGAATGGGGCGCTAAGGACCACAGTAGTTAAAGAGCGTCCATAAGTAAAACTTGATTTTCTTTCGTTACCGAGCGGGATTGCTCAGGCATTTGCGTCTGTGCCCAGCTATCGGGTGGTCGTGGGTTCGATTCCCACGACCGACCTTCCTGACCCATGGGGTTTTCGGGAATTTCACCAGGGTCGCTAGACGGTCATTACATCTCCCGAATTTCCTTGTCCTATTTCATCTCCATTCTCATATCACTTCACCTTTCATCCACTTGGCCTTTTTCAGGTTGAAAGTGTCGGCGGGAGTATCGGCGTTACATGACAGAGGAAAAGGATGCTCTGTGTAAATCTTCGTCCCCGAAACGGGGGCGGTCTCAGAGTCCTGGGCCCCCCAGTGGGATGTGTAAACCTGCAGGGGTTAGGGAAGCCGATTGCATCAGCTGCCATCTGGGGAGCTTTAATCTGCAAAAGGGAGGGACCCTGCCCTCTGTCTTCTGGTCTGACCACTCTCTGTCTCCTCTCACCTCACCCCTCCCTCCCGGGGGCACCCCGTCAGGGGCTTAGACACAAGAGATCTTGCAGGTCGATGTGCTAAGTCCCCTTCCGCACCTAGTTCTAATCCTATCCCTTTCGTTGTACAGCTTCGGGTAAATAGCGACTTGGGATATCGATTTGGTCACACCGACCTGTGTTTTAAGCTGCATACCTTGCGCATGATTTGAGACCGCAAGTTTATATTACTTATGTATGTAAGCTTTCACGGCCAGTGTCTATATTTATATTATTTGTCTCGTTTGTTTGATAATAAGTCTACTAGCTCTGCTGATTGCTGCTATAACTACTATGGCCCTTCTAGAATTCAGAGTATGGCAATAGGATGTGCGCCATGCAGTGCATCAAGGCTTCCTGCAATTAAGATTAACCATTAGGCTAACTTTGGTACACTCAAAATACTACAGCTCCAGCGTTTCGGTATTTAAGTCTTCGGGAGTTTGATACAAATGATAAAACCGTAATTGACGTAACTAATGTCATAACTCTGTAGTAATTGTCTGACGTGTACTCAAATAGCCATGTCATCACTAAATAGATCTAGTTGACGTATCGGCAAACATTAAAGAGACAAATAATATTTCTATAAATTCATTCACCGTTCGATATGACCTACTAGGTTTAAGGACGTTAAACGTTTTATATATAATAAAATACGGACATACATGGGCTTCTTGTTATGTAAGTATCAAAATCCAAACACATATACATAACCACAATAACGGCTAAAAAGGAAACAAGTTTATCATAAACATACGACTATTCAGAGGAGAGACATTCATTCCAAAGAACACAGATTTCTAAAAAATAAACGGAGCCACAGAAATGATCGCGAAAGAAGACAGTCCGAGACACACTTTTATCCGTCGTTGGGAGTGAAAGAGTTGAATACGCTTCAAACCAGGCTAACAATTTCTAATCCCAATGATGAAACAGCGGCGTGTCTAATTCAGTCCGGCCGCGCAGTGCGACCAATTTCTAAATCTGAAACCCCGTCATAGTACATATAGCACACCTAGTACGCTGAGTCGAGATTGCAACTGGGAGTTATCTTGAGCATAGATTTTGTTTAGGCTAGGAAAACTTTATGAATAATTTCAGATTTTGAATTCCTTTAGTAAACTGTAGAACGGAACAATGCGGTGTAGGTACATCTGATGAATTTATTTTACGTTGAGCTAAGAGAGAAATATTGCACCTGACTTAACACACACACACACACACACACACACACCACACACACACAAAACTGAGAATTATTTGCTGTATGAGCTTCTTTTAATATAATTACTAGGGTTAGCAGTAGTGGTTTAGAAGGGGAGGAGGATTTCAGCACCGTAGTTAAGGGTAGACCTACTGTGTCAATAAATCTCCGGAAGGAAGGAGAGAGTACGGAGAACAGCCAGTTCTCATAGCGGCAGAAGCAGCGCGACGGGATCCCTAACGTTTCCCCGAATACCCTTTCGATTCCCTCCCTATCCTGATAAACAGGTTTGGGTAGAAGGTTCCGTGACAGAGAAGAGACAGTTTTCTCCTCATAGCACATCCATCGCAACCCACCGACCATGTGTCAGCCGTTTTAACCTGAAAGATGAAGCATAATGAAATGAGAAGAAATGAGGAACAGGAGACCTCACAATAGTATATAATCGCCTACCTACCAGGGAAAACCACAGAAAATCCCCAAGGTCAGGGTGGCCTGTCCAACGGGAATAGATCCTAGGATCTCCTGAAAGCGAGCCTCAGACACTATCGCATCAGCCACCACTATCGGCAATATGATTTGTTAAAGCTAAATAATTGCTTTGAATACCTTTCTCCAACTAAAAAGCACTAACTTTTAATTTAGCAACAATTTTGTTGCTTTCTCTATCATGGATATAGTAGATAGATAAAGTATTGCATTCCACCCAAAAATTCGATATCATGATTTCTCATAGACTTTTGAGACTCCTGAGTCCAATAAAAGCATTTTTACAAAGAGGTTCGAGTGCGTGTGTATCTGTGAACAGTATAATTAAAAAATGAAAAGTAGGACAAACACCAAACTGGGTATTTGTGTTCAAAGTGCAGAGCTGTATGCCATATACCGAGCCATTTTGCATGTGCGCCGTCGAAAATTGGGAGACTGTCTCATTTTGAGTGATTCCTTAAGTGCACTTCAGAGCCTTCGTGAGCTGTACAACTATCACCCCATTGTTGAGCGAACCCAGGATGCCCTCCATGTTTTACACGATTCTGGCGTTAATGTGGAGTGGGCTTGGGTACCTAGTCACTTTGGCTTGCCGGGAAATGTACTTGTGGATTTGGCAGCTAAGGCGGCAACCACAGAACCCAGTGTTACGATACCTCGGGTAACGTCGGAAGATCTTAGGCTTGTTGTGCGGAGAGCGGTGTTATCGTGCTGGCGCGAGGAGTGGTTAGCTCTCCATGAAACAAGCTTAGGGTAGTTAAGGACATTCCGATAAACTAGGTAACTTCTTCTCGCGTATCTCGTCGTGAGGAGGTGATTTTGGCTCGGTTGCGTATTGGTCACTGCAATTTTACGCACATTTATCTTTTTAAGGGTGACCCTGCTCCTATTTGTCCGCTTTGTGGCGAAGGTCTTTCGGTCCGTTACTTGTTGCTAGAGTGTATTGCTCTAACACATCTTCGGGACTCTCTGCAACTGCCGGACAGTCCTGCAGAGGTATTAGCGGATGATAAGCAAGCGGCTGTTAGGATTTTTAACTTTGTTTCGAAAGTAAATTTCCAAATGCGGATTTAGTCATCTTAATAGAAGGTGTTTTATACTGATCGGTTTAGTTTCATATATCTATATTTATGTATGACTTGTGCTATATTCCTATATTGATATTTATCTCTGGCTTTTGCTTTGATTCTATTTATTTATTTTATTCAGCTTTATCTCTGGCCTTTACCATGAAACTTTCTACTGATCTTTATCTCTGGCGTTTGGCATGATCTGTTTTAGAAGGGCACTAATGACCTAGAAGTTGAGCGCCCTTAAACAAAGCCAAACCAAACCTTCCAAAGACGCGACGCGAATATTTTCAAAAAAAAATCCCTCATTCTCAACTACCCTTTACGTGGAAGACTTTTAGAAAGTTTTTATTTTCCAAATATTGACTCTAACGGTATTTATTAAAATACCACATATTAAATATGAGAAATAAAACGTATATCTTGAGTTTCCTGAGAATAGCCTATGAAGTATAATTCATTCGGAAGAGTTTTTGTCTAATCTAAGGTAACCTGTAAACGTTAAGCGATAGACGAAAACGCATTACGCAAAATATGTAGATCTTTTTAAAACACACAACAATTTATTTCAAATAAGTTTTTGTGGCATCAGCCATTTCCGAGTTATCCGTTATTAACGGTTCGAATTGCTCACCACTTTGTCACTCTTTTCAATTCTTTCGATATTCAGTTGTTTCTCGCGACTGCAGGCAAAGAGCATGGAAGTTTAAGGCCAGTACATAGTGGTAGTCAAATAGTCATCTGACTATCGCTATTCCCTTTATATTTATAACGAAATGCGTAATGCAGCTATTTCCGAAACGTTTTATCTCGATTGAAATAAAGAAGATAGGAAAATAAGCTTTCGTTAGAATATTTTATATACCCACTAATACGCGCTAGAGGGTAGCGAAAGTCATGTAAATGCAACACACCAGATTTGGTTTATATTAGTTCCACAGCTGCAGACACAGCTGCGATAATCCAATTCAATCTGGATACACTTTTGCATCCTGGGGGTTATTGTAATATCTAAATAATTGCATTACATCCTGCCTGTGCTACAGAAATGATAAATTTTTCGCCATATCAGATTATGTATTATAATCTCAGCAAACTACATTAAAAACCAGAGGGATGAATGTAGAGGATAACATGAAGAAATAATGTGGTACCTTATTGGTACAGATCTTTATGAGCACCCTGTGTTATTCTTCAAAGGAACCCGATTCCCTTTGAAGTTGACTGACTCTGTTTATTATAACCTTATTAATATTTCAATTTCATTATGTAGGTCGTCGCTGTAGGAAGGAGAATAATGATTAGCTAATCCGAGGAATGTTAAAGGGGAGAAGCCGTGAACAGCGAGTTAACCGGAATTCAGTGATTTTCAAGGAGCCACCGATCTCTACCCTCTTGTTTCAACCAATGCTGCTGTCTTTTGCGTGTTGCCAGCTTATTAGAAGTGCGTTATACTGCTAAAATGTTAGTATGGTTTCGCAACACAAGCGGAAATCAAGTATTGTTTCATTTTGTAACAAAGACTATTGTGAACCTCAGCCGTGTTTCAATAAAAATGCTCTTTTGCATTTAGTATACACAGGAAATCGCAATGTGAAGCAGAATAATAAGTTTCTAAGGATAGTTTCAATTCAGCTTTTCTTCCTACTCTTAGTGCATGTAGTATTCGTTAGTGCTGGGGAGCAATTTCTAGTTAGCAGTTAACAGATTTTATGGTGAGTTCCTACCCTTTACCCCTTATAACTGTAATTTCCTACGGACCGGGCTATTCATAATGGATGAAAAATCTTGTGATATTCACGCAAAAGATGCGAAAATCGGCGGGGCGTCTGATTCCCTTAACCTCCCCCATACAGTGCTTCAGGTTCTGGAAATTCTACAACGCGTATTAGTACTGTTTGGCTCTGGAACAATCATTCTTCGGAATGGTCGAATAATTTGATAGATATGAAGTCTGCTTGGATACATGGTCACGTTGGCTTGCCGGGGAATGAACTTGATGATTTGGCAGCTAACGCGGCAACCACAGACCCCACTGTTACAATACCTCGGATAATTCGGAAGACTTTAGGCTTGTTGTGCGCAGAGCTGTGCTGTCGTGCTGGCGCGAGGAGGGTTACCTCTTCGCGGAAATAGGTCTAGAATAGTGAAGCACATTCCGATAAACTGGGTAACTTTCTCTCGTGTATCTCGTCGTGAGGAGGTGGTTTTGACTCGGTTGCGTATTGGTCACTGCAATTTTACGCACGATTATTACTTTCTCTACTACGTATAGTAAGTAGGGAGTATTGTATTCCACCCAAAAATTCGAAACCGAGATTTCACCGGAATTATATGTTTTGGGACCCCCTGAATCCAAAAAAAGCATTTTTGGAAACATGTCCGTGTGTGTGTCTGTGAGTCTGTGTGTGTGTGTGTGTGTGTGTGTTTGTGTGTGTGTGTGTGTCTGTGAACAGCATAACTCAGAAACGAACAGTCGGATAAACACCAAACTTGGTATTTAGGTTCCGTATTTTCCAGAGATGCGACACGAAGGTTTTTAAGAAAATCCCCCACCCCAGATTACCCTTTACATGGAACAGTTTTCGAAAATTTTAATTTTCTCAAAAATGGCTCTAACCATTTTGATTAAAATATCATATGTTTAAGATATTTTCATGACAAATAAAATGTATATCTTGAATTTTCTGGGAATGTCTCCAAAAGTATTCTTCATTGTGAACGACTTTTGCCTAACTGGTAAACCATAAGAGATAGACAAAATTTTACTTCACAAAAAATATAGATCTCGTTAAAATACACAATTTATGTCATATACATTTTTTTGTTGTAGAGTGAACCATTTTCGAGACATTGCTTGTTATTCCCTTAAATTTTTCAATACTTATTTTCTCAAATGGGAATTCGTTATTCATTTTTTTGTTTTGGATGTGCAAAGAGTATTAATCTGTGGCAAAGAGAATGGTGCTGCACATAACAACCAGTTTTTAAGAGATATGTGTATGCTTAAAGGCTACTGTATTTCTATATTCCCCTTGCAAATACAAAACAAGGGGAACATAGTACGCCTTAAGCGATAGTCAAATATTTTTAGAACTGGTCGCTATGTGTAAAATGTAATTTTCTTTGCATGTAAAAAGATCGTTTCTGCAAATGTTTATCTCGATTAATATGAAATAGATGGAGAATAAGAGTTTGTAAAAATAGTTTGTACAAGAGTAGAGAAAGTCATGTGAGTGTAACACATCAGATTTTCTTTTTAAAGGCGACCCTGCTCCTATTTGTCCGCTTTGTAGCGAGGTCTGTCGGTACCGCCACGTGTTGCTAGAGTGTATTGCTCTAGCACATCTTCGAGACTCTCTGCAACTGCCGGCCAGTCTTGCAGAAGTCTTAGCGGATGATAAGCAAGCGGTTGATAAGATTTTTAATTTTGTGTCAAAGGTAAATTTCCAAATGCGAATTTAGTCATCTTAATAGTAGGTGTTTATAGTTCTCAATTTAGTTTTATATATTTATATTTATGCCCTGTGCTATGATTTTTATATTGACATTTATGTTTCGCTTTTGCTATAATTTTATATTCATGCTTATCTCTGGCCTGTGCCATGATATTTTGTACTGATCTTTATCTCTGGCCTTTGTCATGATTTGTTTTACAAGGGCACTAATATCCTAGCAGTTGAACGCCCTTAAACACAAAATAAAACTTGATAGACGATTACAGCAGGTGAACTTTTGAACCTTTGTACCTTCTCTTTGGTCCCGTGGTTATTTTATAAAATAAAGTGTGTACAGTTTTCATATAATAGAGAAATCCTTAGCATAACAAGGAAATAGAGGCGAAGCTGCTGAATAAAAGGATTCCCCACTACAAAAACACCGAGTTAACCGCTTTGAAAAAGACATATAGTCTGCAACCATCGAGAAAAACAGTCCTCTCAGTTGTTAATTTAAAAATATTGGTTCATTGATTTTTAATGTTAAGAATTTTGTCTCTCTGTATAATTATTTAGCATGCCCTGCTAACTAAATTGATTACACCACAAGTACAAAGGAAATAAAGCATAACGTTCCTACATGAGGGATATTAAAATATTTCGCATGGGTATCGTAGCGTTATAAGCAGATCTTTTGTTTTGCTGTGTCTTAGTTGCTAAATCGTATTCATCTACATTGTTTGGAATGAAATATTCGCGGCATTTGTCTTATTTTACCTGCACATTCTGTGGTAAACCACAACTATTCTCTACCAAATGGCGTTCCCAAACAAAAATAGAGGTCTTCTTTGTAAATATGTTCTTTTATAACTCCAATGTGTTCGTACTCAAGTATAAGAGCTTTATAAATATTTCTTAATATTTGAGTCATTTATTAAAAGAAATTAGAAGTTATTTTATAGCCCCATGTTTGGGATTTTCAGTGATGAAAGAATAATCAAAGTCGGTTGAGTGGTTTTTGAGATTACCCTACATATACATACACCAAGCGGGTTGGCTCAGGCGGCAACATCTATAGTCCGTATTCTGGAGGTCCCGGGTTCGATCCCTGCGACCATCCACTCTGACCCATAGGTTTTCCGTGGTTTCCCCGTAGTCGACAGGCGAATGCTGGGGTGGTTTCTTCTCTATCACGATTTCCTTTCCATCATTTCCCTTTCATTTCGTTTCCTTCTCATCTTTCAGCTGTGCTTCTAGGTCTCGTGGTGTATGGCGGTGCCGGACAGATGGCGCAATGCATGCTCGTTGGAAAGAATATTCCCCGTGGGTCGTTCCCTCTCTCTGCGGCTCCAACAGTAGGATGCATCTGAGAGTTTGGAAACCTCTACGCGTCTCCGTACACTGTCTGCCTACCGTCTCTAACCTTCTGTATGGTTACTTCACTTCATTCCTTCCTCCTGGGGGGGTGGGGTAGGGACAATAGAGCTATATAGATCGTGGTGCACGAGATGTCCTCCTAAGTTCAATGCCTATACCTATACAAACAAAGGTAAACACAAACTTTCTCTCAGTATAATATTAGTATAAATATCAGTCTAGAATAAAATGTTTTAACAGAAGCAGGAAGGATATGATAGGAGCTCTGACAACACGTTCAGAAAAAGAAGTATGTGCCTATGCTTTTCAATTAAACCCGTCCAAATCGGCAATCTACTTTCACAGACAATAGGACAGAAAAAATTCAAATATATTGCCTCTGTTATTGAACGGTAAAGAGTTCTGGCTTCTCATTTCAGAGGTCACGGGTTCGATTCCCGGTCGGGGCGTGGGAATTTCGTTCAACTAGAAGCACTCCCAGCCCCTTGCAGTGTCTGGAAGTGTGCATTTCAGAGTCACTATGGGACATTCCATTTCAAATCATCCGAAATAGATGGAAAATCGACTTGCATTGTTTAAATGAAACAAAACTTTTTGTATTTAGAGACAAGTCCGATTCACTGCTTTATGCAAACTCTTAAAATCCATAGTTTTGCAATTAAAATTCTTCAAATTTAGCTTATCTTCCTAAAATTCCCAACTTCAAGTTGTTATAACTCTGAAAGCTCCAATTCTAATTATTTAAATCGAGCTTAATTGCGATTCCTTAAATTTTAATTTCATAACCTAAATAAACATGTTCTTCTTATTTTTATTCAAGTGAAGAAATGTAGGCTTTTTCAAGTATACGTAGTTTCGGATTAAAAAAATAATTTTATTATATATGGTAGGAGTTCGTAATTTAAACACAATCAAACATATAGATTACTATAATGGTTACTGATAAGGTTTCGTCTAAAATAATTAAAGAAGTAAATTACTTTATGCGCCCATGGTCGCTCTCGCATAATGGTTTTGAACTGAAGGTCAAGGAAGCTGCTGTGCCTAAGGTTAAACAATCAGAATGCTTACTAAGAAATATATGCAGGACATGCCTTAACTTGATAAAAGCTTCTTTAGATTTAAATTTTCCTATCTTAATGAAGGATTCACAAGAACGTATCGCTAACCAAAACATAATTAATAATCACCTGCGCTTAACTCGCAACACTTCTATTAACCTTGCTAGCGCACAAAAAGACTAAAGCAAATGGAAATACAGAGGAAGCGATAATTTGTATTGTGCCAGGTTGCTGAATCACGTTCCTTTCTTGCATCAAATGTGTTCTCCTGCTGCAGAGCGCTTGATGATCATTGTGCAACCACGTAGGTCGCTGCGTTTATTCGCTTTTTGAGTTATAACTACGAACACCCTAACATAACTACTTTACTAATATTGCCGGCTTCTCTTAATGACACTATGGATTATTCTCAAACTAATATTTTATTTTTATAAAAAACCAGAGACGCTTAAAATAAGTAAAAACTGTATATATATTTGTCAACATTCTAAAAATAATTAGTGTATGCTGTAATGAAATGCGGACTTTTATCTACAAAATGAGATTTTGTACAATATTCTAAAATAAAGGGTTCTATGCGAACTGAAAATGCGACAAAATGATACATCTATCGTACAATAACGTGGCAACCGTTGGGTTTTAGATGCTAATGTTTGATAAATATGCTTTCCTTATCACCCCTTATTAATACAAAAAATATCAACGCAAAAAAAAAAAAGAATCCGTTCGATTTGACATGGAATATTCCATATGGCAAAAATTAATAAAAAAAATGCAACGATAAAAGCTTACAGTTCAAAAGAGTTATAATAATCATCTGTTGCTTTTCAAGTCAAAGCCGCCGATTTGACCATACAAGGGCTATAGAAATGAAGCAAAAGTAAAAGAAAACAGACCTGTCAGAAATATAAGAGGCTCCGGAAGACCACAAGGTATTAAATTTGACGTGCTTGAGAATTTTTTAAACAATTAATTTTGGTTTTAGTGATGTGCGTTACTTACGAACAAACCTGCATAATTATCTTCGTTAGTATCACTATTCCAATTAAAATGACAAAACACTGCATTGGAATATTATTGGTAACCAACGATCATTTTTAAGACGCCTCTGCTTAAATATTTATCAACAGAACTGAGTGGTTTACAAATATCGACAAATCGTGGCAGAAGCTTCAATAAGTATACCGAATAACAGTTAGTCTGAAAGTACGCATGAAAAGCATATGTAAACGCAGATGGCTCATATTAGTAGAAACAAATATAGCTTCAATAACAATGCCGTCAAAGCAATCATGCACAAAAACTTTTATACCTCGCGGAGGGCGATGGATTTTTTCGGGTAAAAATACTTAGCATGGTTTCTCTCGGAAGGGAAGTAAAGTCAGTGGTCCCTAGTCGTAGATTTAGGGCACGTAAAAGAACCTCAAGCTTGATAAAGAGGCCTCTGAGCAAAATGTCCGGTCTTTCACGCCCAATATAGAATGCGAACTAACAATCGTGGTAGTTAGAGCGTCTATAAAAAAATCTGATGTGTTACACTCATATAAGTTTCTCTACTATTGTACAAACTATTTTTACAAACGCTTATTCTCCATATGCTTCATGTTAATCGAGATATCGAGATGTTAATCTTATCGCTCGTTTTATTGTAGATGCAAAGGGAATTGGTACGCTTTAAGCGATAGTTAAATATTTTAAGAGCTGGTTCTATGTCGAGCATTCGATTCTCTTTGCATTACCAGGACCAAAAAAAAAAAAGAATAACAAATTCCCATTTGAGAAAAATTATTATTGGAAAATTTAAGGGAATAACAAGCAATATCCCGAAAGTGGTTCACTCAACAAAAATGTATATGACATAAATTGTGTATTTTAGCGCGATCTATATTTTTCGTGTAGTAAAATTTTGTCTATCGCTTATGGTTTACCAGTTATGCAAAGGTCGTTCACAATGAAGAATACTTTTGGAGACATTCCCGGAAAATTCAATATATATATTTTATTTGTCATGAAATTATCTTAAACATATGCTATTTTAATCAATATCGTTAGAACCATTTTTGAGAAATTAAAATTTTTGAAAAATATTCCATGTAAAGGGTAATCTGGAGGATGGGATCCTTGAAAAACTTCTAGGTCGCATCTCTGGAAGATACTCAACCTAAGTACCAAGTTTGCTGTTTATCCGACTGTTCGTTTATGAGTTATGCTGTTCACAGGCAGACACATATATATATATACACACACACACACACACACACACACACACAGACACACACACGGACATGTTTCCAAAAATCCTTTATATGCATTCAGTGCACCTCAAAACGTGTATTTCCGGTGAAATCTCGGTATCGAATTTTTGGGTGGAATGCAATACTTCCCCTACTTACTATACGTAGTAGAGAAAGTAAAAAACTAACACAAAGAAATAAACAAAAGATTCTTTAAAAAAATCTGATGTGTTACACTCGCATGACTTTCTCTACTCTTGTACAAACTATTTTTACAAACTCTTATTCTCCATCTATTTCATATTAATCGAGATAAACATTTGCAGAAACGATATTTTGACATGCAAAGAAAACTACATTTTACACATAGCGACCAGTTCTAAAAATATTTTACTATCGCTTAAGGCATACTATGTTCCCCTTGTTTTGTATTTGCAAGGGCAATATAGAAATACAGTAGCCTCTGAGCATAGACATATCTCTTAATAGCTGGTTGCTAGGTGCAGCACCATTATCTTTGTCACAGAGTAATACTCTTTGCATATCCAAGACAAAAAAATGAATAACGAATGCCCATTTGAGAAAATAAGTATTGAAAAATTTAAGGGAATAACAAGCAATATCTCGAAAATGGTTCACTCAACAACAAAAATGTATATGACATAAATTGGGTATTTTAACGCGGTCTACATTTTTGTGTAGTAAAATTTTGTCTATCTCTTATGGTTTACCAGTTATGCAAAAGTCATTCACAATGAAGAGTACTTTTGGAGACATTCCCAGAAAGTTCAGGATATACATTTTATTTGTCATGAAAATATCTTAAATATATTATGTTTTGATCAAAATCATTAGAGCCATTTTTGAGAAAATTAAAATTTTCGAAAAATGTTCCATGAAAAGAGTAATTAGGGGTGGGAGATTTTCTTGAAAACCTTCGTGTCGCATCTCTGGAAGATACTGAACCTAAATACCAAGTTTGGTGTTTATCCGACTGTTCGTTTCTGAGTTATGCTGTTCACAGACACATAGACAGACACACACACAGTCACACACACGGACATGTTTTCAAAAATGCCGTTTTTGGATTCAGGGGGTCTCAAAACGTATATTTCCGGTGAAATCTCGATATCAAATTTTTGGGTGGAATACAATACTTCCCCTACTTATTGTACGTAGTAGAAAAAGTAATAGGATATTCCAACCAGAAGGTAATCATTAGGGGCATTGGACGTCGCAATAACACGAACAAGGTTTTTAAAAGTAGAAATACAAAGCTGTATTTTGTAACGCGAAACAAAATTATGTACTAGACATCCTGGCACATAGCAATGTTCAACAAACACCTGTAATTTCACATAAAGCCCTGATGGTAATAGCCACTAGTTGTATTTGGATCATCTTGATGTTTCTAACGGTTGCTTAGTCTGACTCGCATCAGGTTTAGTGACCAAGCTCTTCGGTAAACTTACCCACGTATCTATGGAGGGCAATGGCATTTGCAAATCAGTATAGTGTTGTTTGGATGCTGTAGAGTGTGAATAACGTTGGGTGGAGCTATCTGTTGATAGCGTTTACTGTGCGTAGCTTTCATGCTGTATATTACATAAGGGCGTATGTTTACTGTGACAGGTTTTGCTCATACGGAGTTAGAGGACAAACAGCTTGAATTTATATGTGAATTTCCTGCTGCCACCATCCTAATTAAACCACAATTTATAGACTTAAAAAACGTAAATACACTGAGTCCATATATTCCTCTACGCCATCTATATATCTCTCTCGGAGATTTCCTACATAACTATTATGATCCCACGGTATCACTGCTCTGTCTCGCACAAAATTAATATCGCTATTTCTCTCTTCTACGAAGTTCTTCTACTCCAAGATTTCTCTTCTCGATCTTCACGCATCTGTTGCTCATAAAGTTGCAATGACGTCTCTTGTCCTGTTAATTTGCTTATCTTTAACACGAGTATTGCTTCGTTGCACGCTTAGGTTGCTAGCGTCTTTCACTTATTTGTGTTAATTATTTTACAACATATTTTATATATACATTCATTTAAATCGTTCCTTTCATTACTTTTTCGTTCTTTTCTTGAGATACGGTTCTATATGTTTTATTTTGTATGTAAATTATTTTAAATGTTACATATTATATTTTACATGCTTCTATCACTTTCGTCTTATTCTTACTCTTATTCTCTAGATATGACTCTATCTTCCGTTTACATTAATAGTAGATATTATTTCACATTCTTGCTACTTTCTTCATTTATAAATTCTTTTCTTTTCTTTGGGGGGGGGTCGGTATTCTCAATTGCCGTACCTGGATTAATCCTCGCTACAAGGTTATGCAACAAATCCACATACGATAAATGAATTAGAAGATAGTATCTATGTAAATTTTACAAAATTACGACTACAGATATATGTCGAACGTTCAATAATGTATTAAGCATTCGCGATGCTTGTACTTATAAACACAGAAGAACGTCATTTTGAACATATAACTCAGGGAAGCGTAACAAGTACGTTACGCCTTGCTAGCATTATCTAAGAGAAGAAACGCCGGGAAGTTGAGCCCTTGTCTCACGGGTGGATTCCCCCGAGCGGCCTACTGTGCTAGGTACGTAATTGGCGCTCCCGCAATCCCGAGCCACACTCTCGATTGGGTTCCTTTAAGAGGTGAGAGGGCTTTCGGCAAACGCCCAATAAACTTTGGTGCACAAGTTTGTTTCACCAATTATCAGTTACCTCCCTGAACAAATTCTGAAGGATACCACTGCGCGGTCAGAGGAGAGGAGTCACAAAGGATGACTGTATGCGTAATTCCCAGCCCCTGAGTATCATGTAGTATCCAATGATAAAGGTCAGTCCCGGGGAGGGGCCATTGCATAGCTGTTACACTCATTACAAAATATCAGCATACCATCGGAGACATGTGCTATGGTAGAGGATTTTTCCCCATGGAAACATCCAAAACGGAAAAAACAAAAACAGTCAAATGGAAATAGGTAGTCGAGAGTTGTGGTCCTCATTAGTTATTAAGCGAACAGGGGAAGGAAGAAAATTTACATCGGTGAACCATTTTGCAGTTCAAAAGGGTCTCGATAAAATTGCTGGTCCTGTCAAGTTTTGCATTAGAACATCTTACAGGAAGATTCTTTCTGCTGCTGAGAAAGCTATTCCACGGTCGACTGAAAACCCTCGTGGACTTTCAGTCCCCTGGTGGATGGAAGAATGCCGAAATGCCATTGGTGCTCGCAGGCGTGCTCTTATGGTTTTCCAGCGTCGTCCCATATTGGATAATCTAATCGAACACAAGAAAATGCGTGCCAAGTCTAGATATGTTATAAAGAATAGCAAAAAGACATCATGGAGCAAGTTTGTTGTTTCATTTCATCGACATACACGTTCGTCATTCGTTTGGGATAAGTTAAGGCGTGTGGCCGGAAAATCGACCCACATACGAATTGCGGTATCAAAACAGCTGCAGGAGCTGTTGTTGATACCCTTGACGTGACTCTCACATTTGGACGTGCTTTCGCTCAAGTGTCTAGCTCAGATAATTATTGCCCGAGTTCCTTCCTGTATAGATTCAATTGGAATCTCAGGGTTTCTATTTTCGTTCAGGATAATCCTGAAGGTTACAATCGCCTTTTCACCATGGCGGAGTTGGAACACGCTCTTTCATCTTCGCGACTATCAGTACCAAGACCAGATGGTATCCAGGTACAAATGTTACAACAACTCTCTCCTAAAGGTAAGGCTTTCCTACTCGAGGTTTATAATCGCGTTTGGGTTGATGCCACTTTTCCATTTGAAAGCTGGAAAGGGCCGTCATCTCCCGTCCAGCTACCGTCCTACTTCACTCAACAGCTGCGTTCGTAAGGTGATGGATCGCATGATCAGTGGACGGTTGGTATGGTGGTTGGAAACTCAGAACTGCTGACCAACACCCAGTGCGGTTTTCAAAGACGCCGTTCAACAATAGTCCACTTTGTGTCATTATTCACACAGATCATAAACGGATTCGTGAAGAATTGTCAAGTGATTGCGATATTTTTGACCTTGAGAAGGCTTATGTTACGTGTTGGCGAGCAGGAATACTACGTTCCCCAATCGCCTGGAACATAGGTGGACACTTACCACTGTTCATTCAGGAGTTTATGAAGGACTGCGTTTTCGAGTAAGGGTCGGCTCAGTTTTCTCGAAACTTTTTGTTCAGGACACGGAGTGTCTCAGGGTTTGTTACTAAGCGTTACACAGTTTGCTATAGCAATTAATTCTATCTCTAAATGTGTTCCTACAGGGGTATCGTCATGCTTATTCGTAGACGACTCTGCCGTTTATTGTACTTTTCTGCATAGGCTATTTTTGGAACGCCGTATGCAACAATGCTTAGATAATCCCCAAGAATGGAGTTCTAAAAACGGCTTTCGTTTCTCGGCTGAGAAATCAATCCCCGTAAACTTCTGGCTGATTCGGTCCAGATTTACTACCATTCGCAAATTCGCTGATGTTGACCTTTGAAGGGAAGGTTTAACTGGTCATCGCATATACCACAGTTGAAAGCGTGATGTAACCGTTCTCTGAATATTTTGCGGTTATTAATGGCAAATCTTCGGGGTGGATCGGACAGATTTACTGCAACTGTATCGCACATTGGTCCGATCAAAAATAGACTATGGGTGTATCATTTATTCCTCAGCATGACCTTCTGTGCTCAGGAGATTAGACGCAATTCTTAACCGGGGCATTCGAGTGGCTATTGGTGCTTTTCCCACTAGTCCAGTTATGAGCATTTATGCCGAATCTACAGAACCTCGGCGTGATGTCCTCTTGGGAAGTTATGGCTGTGCGCTTAAATGTATTCATCAACATCCAAAGTTCGCTTCCTTTTTTCACATTGCACTGGATGAACATTATAGGAATAGCTCCATTAATCCAAGGCCCGCAGGTCTTCGTTTTTCCGGGAGCTTCTTAGAGAGCACGACATTGAAATGCCTAACATGTTTGCTAAGGGGGAGAGGGTGTTCCCCTGGATTACGTGCGACATCTCACGTAGATCTTGGGAGTTTGCTAAACCGGAAGTCTAAGATGTTTACTTTTATTATCCGCACCTGGTTTTTAGAATGTCTGTCCGGTTACAGTGACCGGATTTTTATCTAGGATGCCCTCTATGTTTTATACGCGAATGACGTTACTGTGGGTGTGCTTGGATATCTGGTCGGGTTGGCTTGCCTAGATATGAATTTGCTGATTTGGCAGCTAAGACGGTAGCCACAAAACCTAGTGTTACAATACCTCGTCTAACGTCGGAATACTTTAGGCTTGTTGTGCGGAGAGCAGTGCTATCGTGGTGGCGCGAGAAGCGTTTAACTCTTCGCGGAAATAAGCTTAGAGTAGTGAAGAATTGTTCCGATAAACTGGTTAACTTCCTCTCGCATATCTCGTTGCGAGGAGGTGGTTTTGGCTCGTTTGTGTATTGGCCACTGTAATTTTACGCACGCTTATCTTTTTAAGGGTGACCCTGCTCCTATTTGTCCGCTTTTTGGCGAAGGTCTGTCGGTCCGTCACGTGTTGCTAGACTGTATTTCTCTAGCACATCATCAGGACTCTCTACAACTGCCGGGCAATCTTGCAGAAGTCTTAGCGGATGATAAGCAAGTGATTGATAGGATTTTTAATTTTGTGTCAAAAGTAAATTTCCAAATACGTTTTTAGTTATCTTTATAGCAGGTTTTTCATACTGATCGGTTTAGTTTTATATATTTATTTATGATTTGTGCTATGTTTCATATTGATATCCATCTCTGACTTTTGCTATGATGTTTATATTGATATTTGTCTCTGACCTTTGCTTTGACGTTTATATTCAATTTTATCTCTGGCCTTTGCCATGATCCGCTTTACAAGGGCGCTAATGATCTAGCAGTTGAGCGCCCTTAAACAAACATAAAATCATACAGCATAGTTGAAAGTGTGATGTGAGCATTCCCTGAATATCCTACAGGAATTAAAGGGCAAATCTTGGGGAGCTGATCGGATTAGACGCAGGCCCTAATTGGGGCATTAGAGTGATGCTTTTCTCACTAGCCAATTATGAACCTTTAACCCGAATAGGTAGAACCTCCTCCGCGATACCAGCGTGATGTCCTATTAGGAAAGTTTGCTGTGCGCTATGATGTATGTCAAAGCATCCAGTGTTCGCTTCTTCTTTTTACAATGCAGTGGACAAACTTTATGGGAACAGCTCCGTTAATCCAAGGGCTACAGCTTTTTGTTTCTAAGGGAGCACATTGGAATGCCTAGCATAAGTGCTAGGGGAGAGACGTCGTTCCCCGTTAGTTACGTTCGACATCTCACGTAGATCTTGGGATGGGAGTATACCGAAAGTCTGTGATGCCTACCTTTACTATCCGCACCTGTTTTTTTTAATTTCTATCCGGTTACAGTGACCGAATTTTGATCAACACCAACGGATCTAAGTGCACCAACGGTGCTGGATGTTTTAGTGTTCATGGAACCGAACCCAAAGCATTCGGTTTTCATGATAGTACAACCATTATAGTGCAGAGCTGTATGTCATATACCGAGGCATTTTGTACGTGGGTCGTCGCGAATTGGCAGACTCATTTCTAATGATTCTTTTGGTGCATCTCTGAGAGAACATGAGCTGTACAACTTGCGTCTCATTGTTCAGCAAACACAGGTTGCCCTCCATACTTTATGCGCTTCTGGCATTAATGTTGAATGTGCGTTTGGATACCGAGTCACGTTGGCTTGCTGTGGAATGAGCTTACGGAGTTGGCAGCTAAGGCGGCAACCATAGAACCCAGTGTTAGAATATCTCGGCTACTGTCGAAAGGCTTGTTGACGGGGAGCGGTGCTTTCGTGCTGGCGCGAGCAGTGGTTAGCTCTCCGCGAAAATAAGCTTAGAGTAGTGAAGCACATTTTCATAGACCGGATAACTTCTCGCGTATTTCGGCGTGAGGAGGTGATTTTGGCTCGGTTGGGTATTGACCACTTAAATTTTACGCACGGTTATATTTTTAAGGGTGCCCCTGCTCCTATTTATCCGTTTGTAGCGAAAGTCTCTCGGTCCGTCGCGTGTTGCTAGAGTGTATTGCTCTAGCATGTCTTCGGGACACCCTGCAATTGCCGGCCAGTATCATAAAGGTCTTAGCGATGATAAGCAAGCGTTGATAAAATGTTTAATTTTGTCAGGGGTAAATTTCCAAAAGCCGATTTAGTCATGTTAATAGCAGGTGTTTCCTACTTCATGATTTAGTTTTATATATTCATATTTACTTGTGACCTGTACTATCATTTTTATATTTACCTTTATCTCTGGTCTTTGCCATGATCCGTTTTACAAGGGCGCTAATGACCTACTATTAGTTTCAAATGGGAAGAGTTCTGAGCTACAGCGAATGAGGTGCATTTGCGTGCACAGCGTTGCCACCTCGTTACCCCCACTCTTTTCATATTTCCCTCTCACTCTCACATCTGCCTGTCGCTAGAATGGTCGACGTAAAGCAACCCAAACTGAATTATCTAAACTTTTATAATTCTCCTGGTGTTTAAATTCATAATTGGGAATATACTCGCATGCTACGTACGTATTTTTTAAGTGTTATATAATTATAGGTTATGAATTACCTGTGCTTTTAATCCAATGGAACTGCCAGTGGCTCATCCGTATCACTGTCATCACTTACGTGAAGAGCCAATTCGTCACTGACACTGTCTTCATCGTCTGAGTCTTGCAAATTTATGATGACAGGTTCCAAAATATCGTCACGGCCTATTTCTTTCCAAAAGTCGTCGTCTTGTTGTTTTTCTGCATGTCTCACGCAGGCTTCCCAGTCTTGTTGAGTTACCTTGTCAATTTCTTCGTGAATAAGACGTTCAACCTCAGTCAGTTTAAAAGTCTTATTTCTGTTTGCAAACCCTCGTTTAATTTGAGCCCATACTAACTCAATTGGATTATACTGGCAGTGATAAGGGGGGAGGCGGATTACCTCGTGTCCCATTTCCATTGCAAGTTGATCCAGCTGATACACTTTTCCCTGGTTTTTAAATGGAAGTACTCGTTGCAGTAACTCATTTTTAGTTCCTGTTGCCGAAAATTCAACCCTCTTTTTTGCAACCATTCAACAATTTGGTTCTTTCTACTGGCAGTATTCGGTACTTTGTTTTCAATAACCGAATGATATGGTGCATTATCCATTATAATTATGCTTCCCTCTTCTAAATAATTTAGGAATCTGTTCAAAAACCATTCTTTAAACGTATCAGCTGTCATCTCTTCGTGATAATCTGAGGTGGTTTTGGACAGAAAAATCCATTTGCTTTCAGGTACAAATCCTGTCTTACCGGACCCTACATGACAAATGATAAGTCGACTGCCTTTTCCAACAGGTACCTTCAGGCCACCCTTTTTTGAGGAATCTTGCCAGCTTGAATTTTGAGTGTGTTTTTATTTACCCATGTCTCATCTAAGTAAAATATAGGTCTCGTATCGCAAGAATTTCGAATTTCGTGCATTTTGCGTAAGAATTTTATTCTTGCCGCAACAATGTCACTCTTCTCCATTAAAAATTGTCGCCCATCATTTGTCTTTCTGTACCTGAACCCTAATCCTCTCAAAATTCTATAAGTAGATGAATTTGAACCAGTGTATGATATTTTAGTTCTAAGGGCACAAGTTATTTTCTGTATTGTTGGGAATTCACCTTGGTCATAAAACTCGAAAACAGTTCTGCGTACAACGTCCTTGTCAAAGTCAGTTAAATTTGTAATCCTCTTCGGAGGTCCAATGTGCTTTCTGGGCGATACAAACACTGGAGTATCACTGGGAACAGATTTTCTTGCCTCTCCGCAAATGCGAGACACACTTGCTTTACCGACACCACACGCTTTAGCAGTAAGCTGTTGAGGATTTTTGAAATCAAGTTGATTTCTGTGTTCCTCATTGTTACATTTTTTAAAAAACGAGTAGACTCTAAATATAATACTTGGAGCCTGACTTCGCAATACCTGCCTCTTTGACTCGCCACTAAATTCACCACAATAAGCCATTGCACTATTTTACTCTTGCTGCTTGCTCTCTGAACAACAACTGAATACTGATATTAACTGTGTAGGGTAAATAAACTCCAACCCAGATTTAAAAACAACACAATCATAAACATGTGACGGCTCACGTTCTGCAGATTCTACAAGTAACACAAGTGAGCTGGGTGGGTTGTTTGCTCTCTCTCAGCTTTAACAAACGCCTTGGTTTTACAACATAATTCTTTATCACCATCAAATCAGTAGTTCTGTATAATTACAAATATATATACATAATGTATACAATAATGCATACATACAAATAATGTGAGCATTACAGTGCTTACGTGGTTGTATTATAACATATGGGAATGTTTATTTGTTTGTATTATGAAAACTATTTGAGCTAAAAATATGTGGTTTTTACGGTTGTGTTACGAAAATTACTCCCTACCTTCTAGTGGGTTACTTTTTGCAATATTTGAATTTTTGTCTTAGCGCAAATTATATGTATTAGAAACACATTCGCTTAGCACGCGTCACGTTTAGCTTATGGCGAATGCAATATGACAACACAGCGGAACTCCGATTGGTTGCCACTCTGGCCGCGCTCAAGGACAAACATCATCCCATTTGAAAAACACAGTAGTAGTTAACGCCCTTAAACAAAACAAGTCATGCTTATTCGTAGACGAGTTTGCCGTTTATTGTACTTCTCTGTATACAACGTTTTTAGAACGCCGTATGTACCAATGCTTGTATAATCCCCAAGAATGGCGTTCTAAAAACGGCTTTTGTTTCTCAACTGAGAAGTCAATCTGTCTGAACTTCTGGCGCCGTAGGAGACGATTACCACCTTCGCTTCCATTCGGTCCAGATTTGCTACCATTCGCAGATTCGACGAGCTTCCTGGGGTTGAAGTTTGATAGGAAACACGCCTGGCCATCGCATACAGTGTAGTTCAAAGCAAGATATCTCACGTAGATCTTGGGATGACGGTGTACCGGAAGTCTCAATGCCTACTTTTATTATTCGCACCTGTCTTTCATTTTAGAATTTCTGTCCGGTTACCGTGAACGAATTTTGATGCTACACCGATGGGCCTAAGTGCACCAACGGTGTTGGATGTGCTTATGTCCATGTAACCGAACCCTATACTTTCGGTTATCATGATAGCACAATAATGTATAATGCCAAACTGTATGCTATATACCGAGCCATTTTGTATGTGCGCCGTCAGAAATTGGGAGACTGTCATTTTGAGTGATTCCTTTAGTGCACTTCAGAGCCTTCTTGACCTGTACAATTATCATCCCATTGTTCAGCGAATCCAGGATGCCATCCATGCCTTATACGCCTCTGGCGTTAATGTGGACTGTGCTTGGATATCTGGTCACGCTGGTTTGCCGGGGAATGAACTTGCTGACTTGGCAGCTATGGCGACAACCAAAGAATCCAGTGTTACAATATCTAGGGTAACGTCGGAAGACTTTAGGTTTGTTGTGCGGAGAGTAGTGCTGTCATGCTGGCGCGAGGAAATAGGCTTAGAGTAGTGATGGACATTCCGATAAACCGGGTAACTTTCTCTCGCGTATCTCCTCGTTTGGAGGTAATTTTGGCTCGGTTGCGTATTGGCCCATCTGCAATTTTACGAATGGTTATCTTTTTAAGGGTGACCCTGCTGCTACTGGTCGGCTTTTGTAGCAGAGAACTGTCATTCCGTCACGTGTTGCTAGAGTGTATTGCTCTAGCATATCTGCGGGACACTCTGCACCTGCCGGCCAGTCTTGCAGAGGTCTAAGTGGATCATAAGCAAGCGGTTAATAGGATTCTTAATTTTTTTCCGTCAAATCTAAATTTCCAAATGTAGATTTATTCATCTTAATAGCAGATGTTTCATACTTTTCGGTTTAGTTTTATATATTTATATGCGTTTATGACTTGTGCTATCGTATTTATATTGATATTTGTCTCTGGAATTTTGCTATGATTTTTATATTCATGTTTGTAATGATATTTTGTACTGATCTTTAACTCTCGTGTTTGCCATGATCCGATTTACAAGGGCGCTAATGACCGAGCTGTTGAGCACCTTTAAACAGTAAAAAATTAAGTTCCTTGTTGTCTTGTCGAACTTTTGATGTTCCATGCGCTGCCGTGTGATATGGGAAGAACAAAATGGTGCATGTGGAGTATGCTTGGATAACTGGTCACGTTGGCTTGCCGGGGAGTGAAGTTGTGATTTTGGCAGCTAATGCTGCAACCACAGAACCCAGTGTTACAATACCCCAAGAAATGTCGGAAAACGTTTAGGTTTATTGTGCGGAGAGCGATGCTGTCGTGCTGGCGCAAGGGGTGGTTAGCTCTCAGCAGAAATAAGCTTAGAGTAGTGAAGCACAATCCGATTAACTACCTCTCGCGTATCTTCTCAGGAAGTATTTTTGGCTCGGTTGCATATTAACTATTGCAGTTTTATACACGGTTATCTAAGCATGAGCTTGCACCTATTTGTCCTCTTTGTAGTGAAGGTATGTTGGTCCGTCACGTGTTGCGAGAGTGCATTGCTCTGGCACATCTTCGGGACACTCTACAACTGCCGGCTAGTCTAACAGCAGTCTTAGCGGATGATAAGCAAACGGTAGATAGGATTTTTAATTTTGTGTTCAAAGGTTAATTTCTAAATGCTGATTTAGTCATTGAATTCAAGTGTTTCGTCCTTTTCGGTTTAGTTTTATATATTCATATTTATTTCTAATTTTTCCTATGATTTTATATAGATTTTTATCTCCGAATTTTGTATTCAGCTTTATCTCTGGTGTTTGCCACGATATTTTGTATTGATATTTTTCTGTGACCTTTTCTATGATCTATTTTAAAGGGCACTAATGACCTAGCAGTTGAGCGCCTTTAAACACAAATCATCATCCTCATCATCACCCTGCTCCTCTTTGTCCGCTTTGTAGCGAGGAACTCGCTGAGCTGTTAACGGACGATAGCCAAGCGGTCAAAAAGGTTTTTAAGCTTGTCTCAGAGGTAAACTTTTAAATTATTTAGTTACACTGATATCAGGTTTTTCGTACATCTCGGCTTAGTTTTATGTACTCATCTTTAACTTTAGCTTTTGCTATAGTTTTTAAATTGATGTTTATCTCTGGCTTTTGCTATGATTATATGCTCATCCTTATCTCTAGCCTTTGCTAGATCTGCTTTCTAAGGGTGCTAATGACGTTGTAGTTAAGCGACCTGAAACATAAATGAGCATGTAAGGTAAGTAAAGTAACAAATCTTAAGACCATAAAAGAATCGTTTTCATATTTCAGGAGGCCCGACTGTTCTTTCGACTGTGGTTCCATGAGTGCTGCCGTGTCTTTCAGGACCGCCTGATCAACGACGAGGACAGAGACTGGCTCGATGGGCTTTTAAAGGGTATTCTGAAAACAGACTTTCAGGTTGACCCTGACGAAGTCATTGGTGACAAACCCATCTTTTTTGGAGATTTCATGGATCTTACTCTCGATGACCCGCCTTATGTAGAAATTACTGATTTGGAAAAGGTATTTGTATTTACATGAATTTTTTCTGAGTAATATAGAAAGAGAGAGATAATCTGAGAAAAGATGTGGAAGACAATTTCATGTTTTTCAACGGTGAACCATTCTATAGGACTGGTATTGATACTGCTCCTGAAATGTAGCAATTGGGCCGCAAAACTGCAGCGATTGCTTCATAGTAACACCTAGCAAAGAAATAGGAAAGATTTGGATATTCTGTGTATAAAAATAATATCCTTCCCGTTATCATATGCCTCTTCACTAACAGAGAAAGATGTGAGAGTCTTAGACGTTAGAGCGTTGTGCTAGTTTTTATTCTAGAAAAGTAGAATTCCAGTTATATCGAATAGGGAAGTAACATACTGTGTAACTTTTCTTTCAATCTTTGACCCAAGCAAGCCTATCATTGTTACTTTGAATTTCTGAAAGGATCACACTTTTGTTGAGATAGTTGCGCATTTTCAGTTTCCCGAGTAGAATATGTCTTTATTGGGTTTGGTTTAACCATTCAATTTTCAAAAATTATTGTACATTTCTACTTTTGAAGCTTATAATTGTCTTCCTACTATATCACATACAAACGCTAGGAATTGCAGAAAATTTACATTAAGAAATAGTGAAAACTTAGAGAGGAACTGGATGAAAACTTTAGCAAGTGGAACAGTTTTAACTATAGAAAACGCTTATAAAGTAACTTACTCAAATTTATTGTGTAAAAATATATTTGATACAAATTTTGAATAAGACTAGAAAAATGCTGCCGCGGCCACGACTGTATTACGCTGAGTTGTCTTGGCGAGATGCCCATTCTACATTGTGCCTTCTCATTTGAGTGTCAGGTATCTCGGTAAAACTTCAAAATCATCGCAAAGGCACATAACTCTTTATATCACAATTAACTGTTTATTAATACTGATCCCATATGCAAAAGAAACGAAAATCACATATTTCCAAAGATAGTTTATGGATTCCATTACTCATTTGAGGTAGAGGAATCATAATAGATATAGGAGCGTATATTTAGCAAGAGGTTGATGCTGAGAGAGAGAGAGGTTAATGAACACAACTTCTATATACGAGGAGTATTTTAAAAGTAAGATGCGCTTTGCAATAAAACAGAACTACGAAGTATTTTCCAATACTTTCTGTTTTACCCAATTCTTCAAACCTTATACCACCTTTCTACCACTTAACATCGATTTCAGAACATTTTTCTTAGCGTAGCAGAAGTTTTATAGAACCTCGTCATAGACGTCATACCTTTAAAATAAACAACGACGACACGAATATCTGCCAAGTCCGCTACCAAAAGACCACAATGGTAAAATAACCATCAAAATCGTCGACCTCAACCAGCAACACTATGCCTTCACAATGCATCGCCCAAGAAGTTTAGGAGCAGCTATGTAAGAACCGAACTTCCTAAAAGAAAATAGATGGCCATTATGCAGAGCATCTAAAGGCAAGAAAAGCCCAGGAACATCTCCTCGGAGATCCTCATCTGAGCAAACTTCTAGGAAAGACTCGGATCGTGATCTACATCTTCCCCGATCTCCACTTCCAATCGGTTTGAGGTTATCGAAACGAAGTTCACAATTGGAAAGGGATCCTCCCCCGTGGAGAAGATGGAGCAGGAACATTCTGCCCCACTACCAGAACGACAGTGAAAAAGAGACAGGATCCTTCCTCCGTTAAAGGTGCTAGCCCGTGACCAAAAAAATGGCAAATTGATTCGATCACAGTCGTTCTCAAAGTAGTGAACTCATAGGACTGAAAACGTACAGGCCTGTAACATACGAAACATATAGTGGACGCTTACCACTGTTCATTTAGGAGTTTATGAAGGATTCTGTCTTCCGAGTAAAGGTTGGCTCGGTTTTTTCGAACCCTTTTTTCAAGAAAATGGAGTACCTCAGGGATTGGTACAAAGTGTTACACTGTTTGCTATAGCAATTAATTCTATCTCGAAATGTGTCCATGCAGGGGTATCGTCATGCTTATTCGTAGACAACGTTGCCATTTATTGTACGCCTCTGCGTACGCCATATCTGCAACGTCGTTAGAAGCAATGCTTAGATTATCTGCAAGAATGGAGTTCTAAGTTCGGCTTTGGTTTCTCAACTGAGAAGTCCATCTGCGTGAACGTTTGGCGCTGTAGTAGACGATTACCACCTTCGCTCCGATTTGGTTCAGATTTATTACCGTTCGCAGATTAGACGAGATTCCTGGGGTTGACGCTTGATTGGAAACTTAGCTGGTCGTCGCATATAACACAGTTGGAAGCGCGATGTGACCGTTCTCTGAATATCTTGCGGATATTAAATGGCTAATCTTGGGAAGCGGATCGAACTGTTTTGCTGCGACTGTATCGCGCACTGATCCGATAAAAATTAGACTATGTATGTATTATTTATTCCTCAGTACGACCATCTGTGCTGAGGAGATTAGACGCTGTTCATAACCAGGGTATTCGAGTGGCTATTGGTGCTTTTCCCACTAGTGCAGTAATGAGTTTTTATGCCGAATCATTAGAACACCCTCTGCGACATCTGCGTGATGTTCTTTTAGGAAATTGTGGCTGTGCGCTTAAATGCATGTATCAACATCCAACGTTCGATTCATTTTTTCACATTCCGCTGGACGAATGTTGTATTAATAGTTCCGTTATTTCAAGGCTTGAAAGTGTTCGTTTCGGGACCTTCTTAAACAGCACGACATTGAAATGCCTGCTAAGGAGGAGAGGGTACTCCTCTCTTGGTTACGTGAGACATCTCATGTAGATCTTGGAATTTCGGATTACCGGAAGTCTAAACTGCTTACTTTTAGTATCCGCACCCGGTTTTTAGAATTTCTGTCTGGCTACAGTGACCGAAGTTTGATCTACACCAATAGATCTAAGTGCACCAGCGGTGTTGGATGTGCTTATGCTTATGAAACCGAACGCCATACATTCCATTTTCATGTAGCACATCCATTTATACCACAGACCTTTATGTCATATACCGAACCATTTTACATGTGCGCCGTCGAAAATTAGGAATGTGTCTCATTTTGGATGATTCTCTTAGTCCACTTCAGAGCCTTCGTGAGCTGTACAACTATCACCCCATTATTCAGCGAATCCAGCATGCCCACCTTGTTTTATATCCTTTCAGCTTTAATATGGAGTATGCTTGGATGCCTGGTCACGTTTGTTTGCCGTGGAATGAAGGTGCTGATTTGGTAGCTAACGTGGCATCCACAGAAACCCATTTTACAATACCTCGTGTAACGTCGGAAGATTTTGGGCTTGCTGTGCAGAGAGCGGCGTTGTCGTGCTGGCGATGGGAGTGGTTAACTCTCCGCGTAAATATGCTTAGAGTGAGGGAATTCCGATAAACTGGGTAACTTCCTCTCGCGTATTTCGTCGTGAGGAGGTGATTTTGAATCAGTTGCGAATTGGCCATTCAATTTCATACACTGTTATTTTTTAAGGGCGACCCTTCTCCTTCTAGTCCGCTTTGTAGCGAAGGTTGGTCGGTCTTTCACGTTTTGCTAGAGTGTATTGCTCTAGCACATCTTCGGGACTCTCTGCAACTGCCGGGCAGTCTTAGCGGATGATAAGCGAGCGGTTGATAGGATTTTTAGTTTTATGTCAAGGTTAAGTTCCAAATGCGGATTTAGTCATGTCAAATTCAAGTGTTTCATACTTCTTGTTTAGTTTTATATATTCATATTTACGTCAGGATTTTCCTATGATTTTTATGTTGATCTGGCTTTTGCTATGTGTTCCTTTTTTATCTCTGGTCTTTGCCATGATACTGTGTACTGATCTTTTTCTTTGGTCTTCTCTATGCTCTACTTTTAAAGGCGTTAATGACCTAGGAGTTGAGTTCCTTAAACACAAATTATTATTGAATCTTAAACACAAAAGATGCAACTTAGAAACCGTAAGATTGTTTTACGGACTGGCAGCAATCTATTATGTGGTGCCACTAAATTTATGCTACACCAGAATGAGAATTTAAGTTATTATGAGAATTGTTGGAAAGAAAGCTTACATTATATAGAACGGAATTGAAATTAGGCAAAGCATTCAATAATTCATATTTTATTGCATACCGGACCCTAATTTACAAACACTCGTATTCCCTCCAGGGGGCCTACTATGGTCCGTACAGAATTTGCATTCCCGGGAACCGATCGGCATTTTGAATTGGGTTCCTCCAAGAAGTGGGAGGGCTTATGCCAAACGCCAAACCAACTTTGGTTCACAGGCATGTTATAACAAACTACAGTTACCATCCTCAACATAGCCCAACGGATACCGCAAAGCGGGACGGAGTAGAGGAGTCGTAACGAATGTCTGGGTAACGCCAAATTCCAAGTCCCTGAGTATTATGTAGGACTGCGTTCGTATCCGTCGATAAAAGTCAATCCCAGAGAAGAATCAGTAGCTACGGGATTGGTGCTCCCGGGGTCCCTAGCCACACTTTTGATTCGGCTCCTCTAAGAGGAAAGGCTTATGCTATTCGCCCAATCAACTTTGGTCTACAAATGTGTTTGATCAACTATCAGTCACCTCCCCGAACACAGTGTAATGGATACGACTGCACGGGACGGAGAAGGGATGTTGCTGGCGTGACAGCCAAATTCGCAGTCACTGAATATCATGTAGGACAGTCATCGCATTCGCTGATATAAGTCAGAACGAGAGAAAGGCCACAATATGAGCTGTTACACTCCTGAAGGCGATTGGGTGGCTCTGTCTATAAATGGGAGGTGAGACACTAAGGTGAACAAGGTCCAAGACAGGACTCTCAGCTAAGGCGGTGTGGCGCCCTGGATGAGAGCATACCTTCGGAGACATTTGTAATGGTGGAGGATTTAACCCCATGGATATTTAAAAAATCCAACAAAAATTAAAGGTCCCTGCAAAACAAGTATGTTTTGGTTTCCCGAGTATCGCTCGCCAGTGAATAGCGTCATGTGTTTATATCAAGTTCCGTTCTACCAGCGGAGCGATAATAATTTCTATACTTGAAATAGAAAGGGAAGCATTTACTTTGAGAAGTTGAATGAAATTGAAATAACCAAAACATACCCAGCATAGAACACCCTAAATATGTGCGATTATCTGTGAATTTTCAAAATAGTTAGAAACTTTTGATTAATATCAAATATTAACAATATGAACAGGAGAACTAATGCAGGTTGTAGCTTGCGTTTAATTCTGTGTGGTGTCATTCAACCCCATTCTGCATGCATACGATACTGATGAGCAGCTTGTTCCACACAGTTAATATGGACACAACTCACCAGGGAGGATACAAAATCTTTATTTACATCAAACGCTGAATCGGCTGTGGGTGCTATACACCGACCAGAAATTCAATATTAAAACTTTCCCGGAAGTACAGGTTTTGTGACCCAAAGTATTGACAAAATAAAGTAATAAATAACAACGCGCCAGTGAGTCTGTCAGGTTGTGCGTAGTCAAAACAATAATGGCTTTATTTAACTCTTCTCAACTTCTTATAAAGGTATTGGTCAGTAAAAACTCGACTATCAACATTAAGAAGACTCAGGAGCTATTTCTTATGCTCTACACTTTATTTCACAGATGTCAGAAGTTTTGGATAGTTATCTTGAAGATTATAATGCGACTACGACGAAACCAGTGAACTTGGTGTTATTTTTGGATGCAATTATGCACGTTTGCAGGATTAGCAGAGTCATCAAGCAACCTATGGGAAATGCCTTACTTCTTGGTATGGGAGGTTCAGGTGAGTTGATTTTAGCTTTATCCCCTTTTTTCCTTTCTGAAATTAGCTTCAAGGTTAACATTAATCTACTTCCGTTTTAGATTTTTAGTAATATATCATTTAAAAGCAAGGAATTATTACCACATTTATCATGCTAGGTCCTTTACAGTAAAGAGTTATATCTGTATTGGATACGGTTTGAAAATTCGAATTCACATGTGGCTTGAATTTATACAGATAATCTCTAGTGTCATCGTTCCTAACAAATCCGTAAGTGCACACTGGTCACAAAATGGCAAAAGAAAAAAAATCAAAAGACTGTTAAAAGAAGCAGTATCCTCAGCACATCTAGAATACAGCCAGAAAATATTAGGTTTGAAATCCGTCTGGAAATTGGTGTAATTCAAATTGATAAGTGAAGAGTAATACCTTCAACTACTGTGTTCCCAAACTTTAAGCAGCTTCTTCATATAGCATTTTTGTTTTTGAGATATACTTTTTTGCGGAAAATATTAATGAAAAAGCCTGAAGTTTTCAGGACATGTAAAATATAACTTGTTAAACAATACTGTGCGTTGCTTTTTTGATCATTCTGGTAATACCAATATATGCCGATTTTCTTTCTGTCTTTCTTTTCTTGTAATTATTAGTAATATTTTTATTTTGTTGTAAATACAGAAAGTCATATTTATAATGCATCTTAATATGTAATCGTATTGCCCCAGGGGCCTTCTAAGTGTGGCTCGGGATTGGCAATCCTGGGGTCTCGAGCCACACTCTCGATTGGGTTCCTCTAAGAGTTGAGAGGGCTTGTATCAAACGCCCAACCACCTTTGGTCCACAAGTGTGTTTGAGCAATTGGCAGTTATCTTCCTGAACACAGTCTAGTGGATACCGCCGCGCAGAACGAAGGAGGGGAGACGCAAGGGATGACTGCGTAATGCGTAACCCCCAGGCCATGAGTATCCTGTTGGACTATATTCGTATCCGCTGATAAACGTCAATCCCGGGTACGAGAGCTGGTACGCCGCTGAAGGCGATTGGGTCCCTCTATCTATAAATCGGGAGGTGAGACCCTAAGGTGAGCAAGGTCCAGGCAAGTATTCTCACCTAACCCGGAGTGGCGCCCAGGATGTGAGCATGCAATGGTGGAGGAGTTTTTTGCCATGGAGAAATTTAAACAAAAGTCTGTGTAAAAGAAGTAGTCGAATGTTATGGTCCTCGTTACTTGGTTATTAGAAGAACAGAGGAAGGTAACATCTTATATAGTGAACCCTTTTATAGTTCAAAAGCGTCTCGGTAAAATTGTTGGTCCTGTCAATTCGTGCATTAGAAGTCGCAATGGCACGCTCCTGGTTGAAGCAAATTCAGCATCCCAGCAGCGACTATCTTGAAAAAAAAACTTGTTAGCAACATATCCAATTTGAGCCGAGATGCACAAGACCTAGAACTCCTCGCGCAGTGCTTGCATTGGACAGTATGTCCAATGAGAAGATTCAAGAGAATCTGGAAGAAACAGGAGTGATATCCGTATAACGTGTTCAGCGGAGAGAAAGAGGTGAACTAGTGCCTACTCGCAACCTGTTCCTTACCTTTGATTAGGTAGATCCCCCTCAAAGGATTAAGCCGGGGTATGAAGTCATTGAAGTTAGGCCATATATTCCGAATCAGCTCAGATGTTAAAAGTGTCAGCGCTTTGGACACACTAGCAAATGTTGTTACGGCAAATCTACCTGCGTTAACCGTGGAGATTTCCCTCACGATGCAGCATGCACATCAGCTCCAAAGTGTGTTAACTGCAGCGGAGAGCATTCATCAAGTTCCCGAGAATGCCCCGTCCTACAGAGGAAACAACCTTGCAAGAGATCCGGATTAGGGAGAAAGTGTCCTTCTCGGAAGCACGGGAACTTTTGCACATCCGCCAGCCCTCTGTTCCGAAGTCCGGTACCTACAGCTCATTTGCAGCTAAACTGGTACCGAGTCGGGAAGTCGCAGCTCAGACCAACGGTACAAACGGAGTCAGTTTTTTCAGAAAATATTCTCATAGCCAGAACACAGCCAAATCCTTTAAAGTTAACACCAACGACACCAATATCTCTCAAGACAGCTACTCATAAATCCACATCGATAAAATTACCACCAAAACCGTTGACCTCAACCAGGAACGCCAGAAAGCCCATAATACATAAGGCATCGTCAAAAAATTCAGGACCAGCTATGAAAGAACTGACTTCCAAAACTTTTAAAGGCAAGGAAATTCCACGTGCATCTTCTCGGAGATCCTCTTCTGAGGAATCTTCTGGGAATTACTCGGATCCGCGATCCACATCTTCGCCGATCTCCACTTCCAAGATCCACTTTCAAGTTTTCAATCGAACGGGGTCCTCTCTCATGGAAGAGATGCAGCAGGAAGGTTCTGCCCGTACTGCCAGAACGACAGTGAAAAAGAGGCAGGATCCTCCCTCCGTTAATGGTGCTAGTTAACTTATTAGCTATAAGTTGGTTGTTCTTATGTTCATGGAAAGGTACCCCATTCTTTTGGTTTTCATGGCAGTACTTCCGTTTATAGTGCACTCTTAATGCCATATACCGAACCATTTTGTATGTGCGCCGTGGAAAATTGGGTGACTGTCTCATTTTAGGTGTTTCCCTTATTATACTTCAGAGCTATCATGAACTGTACAACTACCATCACATTGTGCAGCGCATCCAAGATGCCTTACATATTCTACACGCTTCTGGCGTTAATATGGAGTGTGCTTGGATATCTGGTCACGTTGGGGAATAAACTGGCGGTTTTGGCAGCTAAGTGGCGACCACAGAACCGGATGTTGCAATATCTCGTGTAACGTCGGAAGAATTAGGCTTGTTGTGCGCATAGCGGTGCTATCGTGCTGGCGCGGGGAGCAGCTAGGTCTCCACGAAGTGATCTTAGCGTAATGAGGATATTCCGATAAAGTGGGTAACTTCCTCTTGTGAATATCGTCGTGAAGAGATGGTTTTGTCCCGGTTGCGTATTGGCCACCACAATTTTAAGCACGGTTACGTTTCCAATGGCGATCCTACTCCTCTTTATGCACTGTGTAGTGTAGGTCCGTCGTGTGTTGCTGGAGTGTATTCCTCTAACACATTTACGGGCCTCTGTACTGCCGGCCAGCCTTACAGATGTTATAGCAGACGATAACCAAACGGTCGAAAGGTTTTTAAGTTTTCATCGAAATAAACCTTCAAATCCGGATTTAGACACTTTGATTATAGGTTTTTCGTACGTCGTGTCTTAGTTATGTATATTCTTCTTTATCTGTGAATTTGCTATGAATTTTTATTTGTCTTTATCTCTGTCCTTTGCCATGATTTTTGTATTGATTTTGTTCTCGGGACTTTGTCATGATCTCTTTTTCTAAGGGAGCTAATGACTTTAAAGTTAAGCGCCCTTAAACTAAAATCATCATCAGCATTATCATCATAAACAGGTAGCTGCTGAAACCCAAATAATATTTTCTACAGGTAATTTGGGACATTTACCTTAGGTGAATGGATTAACTGTACAGGTTTCTGTTTTAGTGGGAAAAAGATTGGGTGGGAAAATGATGTTGGTTTTACAGCGAAAGAACATAATGGCCCACCAAACAAAATATTTGCAAGAGACCATCCTAATAAGACAAATTTAAACATCTTTACATAACAAAAGCTGCCCAAAAATCCACACAGTTGTTAGAGCTGAATCATATTTAATTTGTATGAGGAGTAGTGGAATTTTGATTATAATTCGCGTGCTAATAATGAGCCAAGAGGTCAAAGGTGTATTCTGCTTGAGGTATACCGAGAGGTTCTCATACGTTGGTGTTGTTTAAGGTCGACAGAGCCTGACCCGCCTGGCAGCACATATGGCTGAGTACTACTGCTACCAGATAGAACTCAGCAAGAGCTACAGTATGTCTGACTGGAGAGATGACATCAAATCTTTCATGCTGAATGCTGGGCTCCGTGGAAGACAAGTTGTGTTCCTCTTCAGCGACACGCAGGTTAGTATTCTTAAAACCTATTCACGACCGAGATGACTGCACGATAACATGTGTGGCTCGCATTCAGGAGGTCCCGGCTTCGATTTTCATTGACTGCCCACTCTGACCTTGGATTTTACGTGGTTTTTCATGGTCAGTAAGCGAATGCTATCACGATTTCCTTTCCATCATTTCCCTTCTCATCTCGTGTGCTTCTAGGTCGTGTGCCATCTGTCCGGCACCGCCATACGCCACGAAACCTAGAGGAAAGAGTACTCTCCTTGGAGCCTAGAGGGCTGCTTGGTCTACGTGTCGTTCTTCGCTCTCTCTAGGGAGCTGCAGCTGAAAGACGTGATCTGATGTGTTACACTCACATGACTTTCTCTACTCTTGTACAAACTATTTTTACAAAAGCTTATTCTCCACATGCTTCATGTTAATCGGGATATCGAGATGTCAAACTTATTGGTAATTTTATTGTAGATGCAAGGGGAATATGGTAGGTTTTAAGCGATAGTCAAATATTTTAACGCTGGTTGCTATGTGGCGCATTCCATTCTCTTTGCATGTCCAGGACATAAAAAAATGAATAACGAATTCGAGAAAAAGTGTATAGGAAAATTTAAGGGAATAACAAGCAATATCTCGAAAACGGTTCACTCAACAAAAGAAATGTGTATGACAAATTGTGTATTTTAACGAGATCTACATTTTTCGTGTAGTAAAATTTTGTCTATCTCTTATGGTTTACCAGTTATGCAAAAGTCGTTCACAATGAAGAATACTTTTGGAGACATTCCCAGAAAATTCGAGATATACATTTCATTTCTCATGACAATATCGTAAACATATGATATTTTAATCAAAATCGTTAGAGCCATTTTTGAAAAAATTAAAATTTTCGAAAAATCTTCCATGTAAAGGGTAATTTGGGGTGGGGGGATTTTCTTGAAAACCTTCGTGTCGCATCTCTGGAAGATATTGAACCTAAATATCAAGTTTGGTGTTTATCCGACTGTTCGTTTCTGAGTTATGCTGTTCACAGGCACACAGACACACACACACACACACACACACACAGACATACACACACGGACATGTTTCCAAAAATGCTTTTTTTTTGGATATAGGGGGTCTCAAAACATGTATTTCCGGTGAAATCTCGGTATCGAATTTTTGGGTGGAATACAATACTTCCTCTACTTACTATACGTAGTAGAGAAAGTAAGTTCATGACCTTAATAGCATAAACGTAACATACTTATAGTATATCAAACGTTCGAATGGTGCATTTACCAACTTTTGTTCGGCAACACAACAGGTACCAGCGCTTACATGTGATTATTTTCTAATAATAATTTTAAGCTGTTGTATTTTATAACTTATTCATCCATGATTGATTTCTTATAAACTTACATATATAATACTCACTCCTAAACTTCATAATACAACTGTGAGATTTGATACCAAAAGTTGGAGTGTTTTAATTTTCAGTTGCTCAAAGCTGTAGCTTGTCTCAAACACAAGACAGTAAAAGAGAGAATGGAGGTAAATGGGATATTTCTGTTTCCACCTAACACATACATGTTACAGTTAACTTGGTCCTTTTCTACTCTCGTGCTGTCACCAAGTTGCTAATAGTATGGTGTAAAAATTCAGCTGTTATAATTTTCAGCTTTGAACATATTTTCGTATGCAGAATATTTTTTCTACCTGATTAGATCAATTTTAGAATCTTTTTCGGTTTCTATGGACCCAAGTTTCTAAATAAAACGTGTTTTTCAGTAAAATTCCAATATTTTCTGAAATACAAGTTCCTCTGCTATTTTCATTCTAGTGCATGCTTTTAAAAATTAATATATGATATATTACATTCACATGTCCTTGTCTAACCATTCTTCAAGAAACTATTTTTACAAAAGCTTATTCTTCTGTCTACTCCGTTAATCAATATAAAGATTGGTAGAAACGGTTTTATTACATATTTCCATTTAGGAGAATGGGAATAGGAGAACACAGAGGCTTAAGCGATAGTAAAATATTTTAAGAGTTGGTCGCTATGTGATAGCTTTGACATTCCGTTGTCTTTTCATGATCTGGAGAACAAAGAAAAAAATCTGACGTGTTACACTCACATGACTTTCTCTACTCTTGTACAAACTATTTTTATAAACGCTTATTCTCCATCTACTTCATGTTAATCGAGATAAACGTTTGCAGACTCTATCTTATTGCTAATTTTCTTGTAGATGTAAGGGGAATATATATTTACAAGGGCAATATAGAAATACAGTAGCCTTTAAGCACATACATATCTCTTAATAGCTGGTTGCTAGGTGCAGCACCATTCCCTTTGCCACAGATTATAACTCTTTGCATATCCAAGACAAAAAAATGAATAACGAATTCCCATTTGAGAAAATAAGTATTGAAAAATTTAAGGGAATAACAAGCAATATCTCAAAAACGGTTCACTCAACAAAAAAGTGTATATGACATAAATTGTGTATTTTAACGCGATCTACATTTTTTGTGCAGTAAACTTTTGTCTATCTCTTATGGTTTACCAGTTATGCAAAAGTCGTTCACAATAAAGAATACTTTTGGAGACATTCCCAGAAAATTCAAGATATACATTTTATTTTTCATGAAAATATCTTAAACATATGATATTTTAATGAAAATCGTTAGAACCAATTTTTGGGTGCAATACAATACTTCCCCTGCTTACTATACGTAGTAGAGAAAGTAAAATACCAATAACCACTTCCCATTTGAAGTATTTGAAGATTCATAGCAATAAAATAAAACTGCCTCTTTGGCCGGGTAGTTAGCATGCTTAACCTCCAAATTCAGAGGTCCCGGGTGCGATTCCCGGCTGCACTTTCTTTAGGCAGGATTATTTCCTATCCTCCCCAGAGTCTGGAAGTATGAATGGGAGTGTGAGTGTGTGAGTAAATTTAATGTAATAATCAAAAATAATACCAAACCAAATATTAACACCACCACTGTAAGCGAAAAAGAAACGTCATTGCTAAAGAGGAATTGTTTCAAAGGCAAGAAGGCGCCGATGTGACCTTAAATGTTAGAGGCGGCATATACCTAAGATGGAACATAAAAGAAATAATAACTCGGAAATTAAGGCTTGTTTCGCGGTTTTCCTCCATCCCTAGGCGAATGTTGGGTTGAATAATTTGTTTCACGAATTTTCCTGCACCATCCCCATCACTACAATTCATTTGTACTTCACCGCCATACCAGACATTGGGCTGATCACTCATGCTGGATATGCTATGATCCAGAGTTTGGTTGCTCCTCGACAGGCTACTGACCCAAGGCATTTACTTGTAAGTCCTTGGGAGTGCAAGTCCTACAAAGAGGAGGCAATCCTTTAAAGAATATGAACATTAATGTGTACTTAAATGAGATCTACACTTCTTTGGTAATAAGATTTTGTCTATCTCTTACGGTTTACCAGTTATGCAAAAGTCATTCAGAATGAAGAGGACTTCAGAAGCTGTTGCCAGGAGGTTCAGGAAGTTTTAATTTGTAAAAAAAATAAAAATATATATTTTAAACCGCTAGTATTTTAATGAAAATCGTTAGAGCCATTTTTTAGAAAAAGTCAATTTTCCATGTAAACGGTGGTTTGTGGTGGGGGATTTTCTAGAAAATCCTCGTATTGCATCCATAAAATGCTGAACTTAAATATCAAGTTTGGTATTTAACCGACTCTTGGTTTTTGAATTATGTCGTTAATAGACCAACACACACGTATCTTTTTCTAAAGATACTTTTTTATTATTCAGGGAGTCTCAAACGTGTATTTTCGGTGAAATCTCGGTGTCAAATTTTGAGTGCAATACAATACTTCCTCTACTTACCATATGTTAGTATTAGAGAAAATCAAAATAGGATTCGTGGCATCATAAGAGATTTTTATTAACATGTATTTTCATATCTACATAACAAATTATTCATATAAAAGCTTAATTTTCTATCTTCTTCCTGTTAGTATCATCATAAATATTAGTTGGAAGTAATTCAATACAGATTTGCTGTAGGTCTATAAGGGGATATAGGAGACTAAGACGAAGGACACGTATAAACATCGCGACCATAAATGCAAGCCTTATTATAATAGAGGTGGCAGATATTCGTAGATGTTCACCTTTAGACTACTAACAGAGGTCATCGAGAGGAAAGAAAAATTCTCGTAAGCTTTAATCTATCTCCAAGCTTTTCGGCAAAAGCCAATAGTTATCAATGCTATATTTTGCAACATAGCAGCATTGAAATACATGCCGCAACATATGCTGTCACATGGGAGGTATTAAGTCAGTTAAGAGTAGAGCTAGGGCAAATATCCATTGAGCCAGGAATCAACATAACTACCACCCTACCTGGTACACGTGACGTACTGAATACACGGACCCAGGGCTGCAGAGTCAACAACCAGTAGTTCGTCTTGCGTAGGTATGCTAGACCTACTCTCTGTGAGCTCTGTGTTTATGTTCTGTTTTACCCCTGACGCTACTGTTTATAGTTTCAGGTTACCTGCGGCACCCCGTTCCCCTCGCCGCACTATCGATACAAAGTCGCTGCGTGCACACATTGTAAGCCAAAGGATGCTCTCGCTCGGGAAGTAGTGTGTATGAAATGTTACATTTTAAATGTATCTACACTGATGTCAGTCCAGAAATAATGCTGCACTTACGAATGCTATAAAACAAATTAAGTACTTATGTCGGATATTAGCGAACGCTTTGTGAAAAAATATGATGCGTTACATTCACATGACTTTCTCTGTCCTATATCGCTTATTAGTGGGTACACAAATTATTCCTACGAAAGTTTATTTTCCTCCCTACTTCAGTTTAATCGAGATAAAGCTTTCCGGAAATAGTTGCATTACATACTTCGTTACAGATATTAAGGGAATAGCGATAGTAAGATGTTTTAGAAACTGGGGCCTTAAAAATTCACACTCCTTCCATGATATCGCGAGAAACAACTGAAAATCAACAGAAGGGCCTTGAACAATTCGAGCCATTAATAATGGATATTTCGGAAATGACTGATTCCACGAAAGGGTTATTTGAAATAACTTGTTTTTTTTAAAAGAGCTCTACTTTTTTCTGTAGAACGTATTCGTCTATCGCTTAACGTTTACCAGTTGTATAAGATTATACAAATTTTCTTCCGAATGCAGAGAACTTCACGGCCTTTACACAGAAAATGCAAGATATGCATTTTATTTGTTATGTAAATATCTTTGATATATGGTATTTTAACCAAATTCGTTAGAGCCAGTTTTTAGAAAATCAAACATTTCGAAAAATGTTCCATGTAAAGGGTAGTTGAGGGTAGGGATATTCTTGAAAATTTTATGTCGCATCTTTGGAAGGTACTGAGCCGAAATACTAAGTTTGGTATTCATCCGACCTTTCGATTTTTAGTTATGCTGTTCACAGGCGCACACACACACGGATCTTTTTCTAAAAATGCTTTTTTTTTATTAAATGGTCCTAAAACATTTATTTCTGGTGAAATCTCGGCATCGAAATTTTGTGAAATGCAATACCTTCTATACCTAGTATGTACGTGGTACAGAGAGTAAAAAAAATTGCTGTTACTCACATGACTTTCTCTACTCCGATACAAACTACTTTTACAAACGCTTATTCTCCAGCTACTTCATGTTAATCGAGATAAACATTTGCATAAACCTCTTATTGCTAATTTTCTTGTAGGTGCAAGGGGAATATGGTAGACTTTAAGCGATAGTCAAAATTTTTAACGCTGGTTGCTATGTGGCGCATTCCATTCTCTTTGCATGTCCAGGACATAAAAAAAGGTATAACGAATTCCCATTTGAGAAAACGTATATTGGAAAATTCAAATAAATAACAAGGAATATCTCGGAAATGGTTCACTCCACAAAGAAATGTATGTAGCATAAATTGTGTTTTAATGAGCTCTACGTTTTTAGTGTAGAAAAGTTTCGTCTATCTCTTACGGTTTACCAGTTATGCAAAAGCTATTCAGAAAGAAGAAGACTTTTGGGGACATTCTTAGAAAGTTCAAGATATACATTTTATTTGAATAGATATATCAAATTTTAATCAAAATGGTTTGAGCCATTTTTGAGAAAATCAAAGTTTACGAAAAATGTTCCTTGAAAAGGGTAGTTCGGGGTAGGAGGATTTTCTTGAAAATCTTCATGTCGCATCTTTGAAAGATACTGGACCTAAATACGAAGTTTGGTATTTATCCGACTTTTCGTTTTTGGATATGCTGTTCACAGATACACGGACACACACACACACGGATCTTTTTCCAAAAGTGTTATTTTTGGATTCGGGGGCCTCAAAACATGTATTTCCGGTGAAATCGCAGTATTGAATTTTTGTGTGGAATGCAATACTCGTACTTCCCCTACTTACTATTCGTAGTAGAGAAAGTAATAAAATGAAATGGTGACAGAAGTTGTGACGAATTGTTCTTGAAAATACACTTGTTTTTAGTCATGGGATTCAACTGCCCATATAAGATAGTGAAAGCTGAAAACATTACGGTTTGCACTCCATGTGCTTTTTTTCTTTCTTCTTTATTTATTTATTTATTTTTTATTTACTTCATTTTCCTTGCTGCTAATATTGTATACAGTTACGAGTGATAAATTAGTCAATGACTAATCCTACGCGAACATTTTGATGCACAAAATATGTTTTATTTTGAAAAAGTTAGGGTCTTTTGGTCAATCAGTGATTTCAGACAAATGATTTAAAATCATATTCCTACCATCTGACATATTCCGCACTGATGATAAGTACATTTGTTTGCACACATTTTTCTAAACTGAAAGAGCTTCTAACTTTTCAGGTATTGTTCATTTCCACGCCTAACTTTCACAGCTGCAGAATGGGCTTTTCTGCATCAAGAATGTCTAACAACGTGGTGTTTGCGTTCCTCTCTCCTGGTGTAAATGCTCACACCTCCCGCGAGTGCGTTAAATGTAAAGGGGTCGTATGCTCTGCTAGGCAACTTAACATTACTGTAGCTCCGTCTCAGTCCTGCAGACATTAAGATAATTTATATTCCCAATATGCGTAAGCTGCATAGTTGATTTTTACTGCCTCTCTCCCTCCCTTCCTCCCTCTGCCTTTCTGCACCTCAGTTCAAAGTACAACTGCTGTTGACTACTCAAACCTAAAACAAATGCACTTCAGAGCCTCCGTGAGCTGTTCAATTACTATCCCGTTGTGCAGCGCATTCATATTTCACACGTTTCTCGCGTTGATCTGGAGTGTGCTTGGATTCCTGGCCACGTTGGCTTACTGGGGAATGAACTGACGGATTTGGCAGCTAAGGCAGCAACCACAGAGCCCAGTGTTACAAATCTCGTATAACATCGAAAGACTTTAGACACGTGAGATCGTGCTGGCGCGAGGAATGGTTAGCTCTCCACAGAAATAAGCTTAGGGTAGTGAAGGACATTCCGAGAAACTGGATGACTTCCTCTCGTGTATCTCGTCGTAGAGAGGTGATTTCCGCTCGGTTGCGTATTGACCACTGCAATTTTATGCACGGTTATCTTTTTAAGGGGGACCCTGCTCCTTTTTTTCTGCTGTGTAGGAAGGTCTGTCGTACCCTCATGTGTTGCTGGAGTGTGACCAGCAGTTGCAGAGAGTCCCGAAGATCTACTAGAGGAATAGTCTTGCAGAGGTCTTTAGCGGACGATAACCAAGCGATCGAAAGGGTTTTTAAGTTTTTGTCAAAGATAAACTTTCAAATGAGGATTTACTCACATTGATATCAAGTTTCTCGCACTTCTCGCTTAGCTTTTTAAAATTTATACTTATCTCTGGCTTGTGCTATGATTTTTATATTGATCTTTATTTCTGGTCTTTGCCATGCTCTGTTTTCTAAGGGCTCTAATGACCTTGTTGAGCGCCCATAAATATAAATCGTCATCAAATCATCATCAAACAAATGTAGCGTAACGCAGTTGGTTGCGAATGACAGATACCTCCTTCTGGGATATGTCCTCTAAATTAAAATTCGAGTAAAATACAATGGCAAATTATGGAAATATGTTGGCTGTACAAAAAGAGTGCAGAAAAATCTATTCAATTTGTTTTAACTGTCAATAGCCTTAAGCGCACTTTTACTACAATAAGCATATCAAAATAAGGATATAGTGTACTGCAATTATGGGTCTTAGAGCAAACAAGTTAGTGTAATATCTCATTCAAAGTACCATGGAGAATCAATAGTTAAGCTATGAACATGTATATCCTCTCCAGCCTGTACACCTCCCAAATATTCATAATTTTATGATTACATAATATATAGTTAAGATTTGGAAAACGTGTCTCGAAATCTTATACATTTAAAGAAAGATGTGTTTGGAGGGAATCTTCTCCTCTGGAGCTAAAGAATTACGAGTTAGATTTTCTAATGGTGTTTTGTATGTGTCATATCGTTTTCACTCTCGGTCTTCACCCTCGCTTAATGCATTCTGTGGTATTTGTGTATGTGTAATACAGGTTTAATTTTTTTAAAATTAATATATTTTACATTTGGTTACAAACCATACAGCCAAAACAAAGGTAAATGGATAGTCAACCAGAAACTAAGAACAGAGGAATCAAGGGAGAAATCGAGAAGTCTTTAACACTTCCATTTTGCACTTTAATGTTTTCGTTTATCTGTGTATTTGAGATCTTTAAAGGTTGCTCTTAAATGACGCATAAATATAAAAGCTGTGCTTCACAGTTAAATTAGTCATATAGCAGAGAGTACACTAACCTCTCAGTGCAAATATATCTCCGAATATATAGGGTGGACCATTTAAGTTGAGACTGTACAATATCTCCAAAACTAAGCGCTGTAGAAGGAAACGTTTTTAATAAAAGTTGCTTGGTATTTTAGGGGAAAGTAAATGCCATTAGTCGCGTTTTCTTTGGAGGACATTATGATGGTTATTTTAGGATCAATTTAATTTTCTTTAAATGGGAACCTACATTTTGTGTGTTATTTTCTCATCGAAAAATGGTGTATAAAAAGCTGTTTATTTTGTGATGAGGAATAAGGAAACAAATAAAAAATGTTGGTTCACAATTACGAAATGTAACTTCGCCCACAAATCAACCTTTCACTGCGATCTTCGCACACAGACATTCAGTAGTATTGTTGTTATTTTCATTGGTGTACAAACAAATTGCAAAGTGCTTTATACAAATGTGGTTTAGGTTTTTATGCAATATATATATATATATATATATATATATATATATATTGGTTAAGCTTTTAAAATTTTAATACAACTTCCTCGAATATAGTTATTCACCATAAAAGATTAAGAGCCAGTTGCAAAAGCGATGCGCTGTGTTGTCTAACCTTGCATTGCTAAATCCGTGTCTAGACCTTGTTTAGCTAAGCAGCGTTTAAAGCATCTACCCCAAAAGTGAAAGCGGCAACGCCGCATTTTAAAGTTTTCCCATTTGGACACCACGTTTTCGGAAGTAGTAGGAGAAAGGTTTGGGAAATTTTCAGTCTTTTTCTACCAGTGGCCAGAAAGCAAAATGAGCGAGTACAAAATTTCATCACTATGGAAGGAGAAACTCTTGTGGACATATTAAGAGAGTTTGACATATAAGATTACCAAACCATTGTTCACTTTAGAAAAACCATGTAAAAATGTTAAACATAACAACACCTACCTTAGAAATTAATATAACAATAGCTATTGGTGACAAATCTTCACTTACCTTGTACAATAATTCAATAGCAGGACATGTTTCGAAGTCTCTTGATTTCATCATTAGCTTCGTTTTTTCTCTCGTTTACTTACGTTGTTGCAGTTGCTACAGCTAGGTGATTGGTTGTTAGCTACAGTAATGCCATCTACTGCAATTAAAACAAATTTATTATCAAAACCAATCGGCGGAATTTCAAAATTCATTACACAACCTTTATTCTTTAAAATAAATATTTTCTCCCACATCATTAAATCTATGGGCTCATTTAAATATTTTAATAATTTAACTTCGGAATTTATTACATGATTAAATGATCAAAAATACTCTGCTAAAGCTGATTTATCAGTTTGTTTGTATTTAATATTTCTAAAATGTTCTTTTACTCTGGTTTCCAAATAATGTTTAGCTTTTTCCAATATAAATCTGGTCACAATACGAACAGCTTAATTGATAAACACCAAACGTTTTATTTTTTAAATTTTATCTTTTTTAGAGAAAGCTAGCAAATTTTTATGTTGTATTTACTTTGAGGGACTAAAATTATACCATGTTCTTCAAAACGTTTTGTGAATTTCCTCCCATTCAGCTCTATTCACTTAAGTCTGTGGCTTGTCATATATGTTGTTAAGGGTATCCATAGGAGAAATTTCTAAATATTGCAGTTTTTACCAAAATGTTTTAATATTTTGGTGATATATTGCTCTATCTCAATTATAAGCGTGTTTTAAGTTTTATGCAATTATCTTAAATATTTTTTAAGAAAAAAATGTTACTTTAATTAAGATAATTAATCAGGGATTCCACCTGATACAGAAATCCAAATTTTGAAAAAATAAATATATTACCATATGATTTAAATACTAATGTACAAAACTGGCATATAGAATTTTATTCAATACTCTAGTTGTCAGAAAAAAACTTTACACCCTATAATTTTTTTAATAATTTATCATCAGTGATCGAATTTATTATGTCATATCTTGAGCAACTTAAAAGTGTAACCAAAAAACATATGCCAATTTTTTAATTTCATTCTTTCTGAATTTGTGCCGAAAGTCTGAACAAGTTTGGTTACAAACTATGTTATAGGTATGGGACATTTTTAATGCGTAAAAGTGTATGGATAATCAAAGTCGAGTAAAAGTAGTAAATAGAGGCCATCAGGCCGTGTGCTCTTCGGCATTAAAATGACCAGGTGTTGAACCTGTAAAGAAACCTGTAAAACAAAATCCTTTACATATAATTGAAGCTAAGGGTTGAAAGTATATTTTGAACATAAAAGCTTATTTTTGATTTTTTTTAAATTTTGAGCAAATTACAACTATGGTTACCCGAAATGTGTTATTTCGTCAGCATATTCACAACATTTTCGATAATAATGTTCGATCCATAAAGCCTATATATTTTATGGATGTGAATAAGAAATATTTTTGAAGTTCATCACACAAAGTACCCAAGATCTAGAGTAGTTTGACATGAATCCTAACGCCAGAAACGAATGAACGAACCACATGTGCACATGTTTGCTTCATACAGGTCCACCAATGCATTATCACGCCTGCATTACATAAATTCAACGTTCTAAACAGAACCACTAATTCAAACGGCAGAGTAAATTAATGAACTACACTCCATAATAACCCCCACATTAGATTTGCTTTCACTGCATGAAATCTCATTAAAATATTATTAGGTAATGTCTGGCTTATTACATAAAAAATAAGTCTGAGCACAATTCTTCGTATTAAAATTCTGCACCTACAGGAAACCAACTCGTATGTATTAACCCGGCAGAAAGGATATTAAATGATGCTGAAATATATTACTATAACCACATGCACCGAGTTTTGGTCAAGTTAGCGGAGAAGGTTAGACTATTTTAATACATGTTAAAGCGTATTGTTATCATACAGTGGTTAAAAAACACAGGATGAATGAAATAGCGTACGAGATGTACAAGCATTAATTTAATTTGTGTTAAGTAGTGTTACGGAGGTACTAACTGTAAGCCCATTTCATTAATGATAAATTATCTGTATTCATCACCTAAATCTTGCTTTGAATTCCCTTTCAGTATAGTGCTCTAAAGGCCCGGTTTCACAGTATAAGCTTAAACTTCGAATCGGGCTTAACCGGAAAGTTAAGCTACAGTTGAGTTTTACAGTGCGTAGTTCAAGCGCTAAGCCGAGATTATACGGGACTCAACTTAAACCGTACTGAACTGCGGTTTAAGTTAAGGAGTCGCCATGTTATCTGAGGACGACGATTTTAGTGACGAGGAAATGCAAATTATTTTAAACCATATCCACAACAGAAGACGGCCTAAAGTGTTTAGAATGGTCCAAATCATTTCCACATATGGAATGACCGAGAATTCTACGAGAGGTTTCGGTTAAGTAAACAGTCTGCGATGATGGTACTAGAGATTATTGATGATGCAATTAAACATAAAACAGACTGGTAAGTAAATTTTAATATTAAATTTATTCTTATCCCTTTATAATATACTTTATCGCTCATAAGGTAATTATTACGTTATATTTCAGGAACAAAGCCCTCTCGTCAGAAGCAATGCTTCTTATGACGTTGAGGTTACATGCAAGTGGAAGCATGCTAATTGCAGCTGGAGATTTTTCCGGCGTCTCAAAATCTACAGCATGCAGGGTTGTGAAAATTGTTTCACATCCATCAATTTGGACACCAATTAATTCCTTTATTTCCTCGTCGATTGACGTAATTAACGATGGCACATCTGACATCCACCTATACCCCGAATAGCACATTTCTCGTCGGCGTATTTCTGTTTTGTAACTTTCTTCAAATTGTCATATTTCTTCTTCAACACGGTAGCATCTCAGTATATTATTCCGCTCTTTGCATTGTATAACTCCGCAATATTCCCCCACGTTTGGTTCTTCCTGCTCCACAGTACCTTATCAGATTGCTTGCACTCTATTATGTGTTTATCCTGCTTTACAATTTCTAACAGAATGCTAACTTCTTGAGAAGTGGAGTTAGCAGTACGTTTTGGCTCTGATTTTTCGGTCATTTTAATGTGTATATCTTAATAACCTATAAAACCTTACTTTCAGGAACAGCGCCGCCATAAACAAATGATGGGAATTCGCTCGATGCGCATGCGCAAGCGTTACCAACTTTAAAGTTCCGAGGAGTTGTTCAGCTCAGTAAAGCCAAACGTGGTTGCCCTACTGTGAAACTCGCAAAGCTTTAACCAAAGCTTAAGTTTTGTTTAAGCTGCGTCCGTAGCTTAGTAAAGGTTCGACTTAAGCCTGAACTGTGAAACCGGCCCTAAGGGATTAGAACGGATTCTAAGCACACTTCGCGGTTGTATCACCGTTCCTTTCCTTTCTGGGTGTAAAACTCTTTTATATCGTGCAACGATATCAAAGAGTTGGCCACATAATGGCCATCTTGTTTCTCAACTCTCGCCCTACACTTCGTGTGTGAAGAGTAGTCAGCTCTTCACAGAAATAAACTTAGAGAGGTGAAGGACATTCCGATAAACTGGGTAACTTCCTCTCGCGTATATCGTCGTGAGGAGGAGAGCTTGCCTCGGTTGCGTATTGGCCACTACAATTTTATGAACGGTTATCTCACTAAGGCAGCCCTGCTCCTCTTTGTCCCCCTGTGCTAGAATGTGTTCCTCTAGCACATCTTCGGGACTCACTACAACTGTCGGTCAGTCTTGCAGATGTCTCAGCGGACGTAACCAAGCGGTCGAAAGGGGTTTTTAAGTTTCTGTCGAAGGTAAACTTTCAAATGAATATTAAATCATATTAATATTAAGTTTCTCGCACCCCTCATCTACTTTTACAAATTCATTTTTATCTCTGGCTTTTGATTGTTGTATCATTGTTGTATGATTGTATACATCTTTATCTCTGGTCTTCGCCATGATCTGTTTTAAAAGGACGCTAATGAGCTTGTAGTTGAGTGCCCTTAAATATAAATCAACATGACCATCCGCACCTCGTGTGAACTACGGATGTTTAAGGTTAAACACTGCCTAAAGCATCTATTATGCAGTATCTAAACATGGGCGTGATTTAGACACTGTTTAGCAAACAGCTTTTGCAATGACTTAAAGAAAGTTATTTAACATCTGTTTTTAAGCGACCCTAATTTTTTCTGTAACATTAAAGCTTTTCTTGAAAAAATAAGGCTATAAACTGTTTAATTTCCTAAAAATAAATCCTTTATTGAAATATTAAGACACTAAGCCCAAAACCATATTTCATATCAAGAAAAACCTCTTCAGATCTCGTCACCCATCTTCAAAAACTTTCTATTGAAAATGTGAAAGGAAATGCTTGTAAGGATGCGATTTTATCGGATAAGACGTCATTTTGTTGCTGCAACCGAAATGGTATTCGTATGCAGTGATTAATAGCCTGTGTCATCCATCTTAATTGTTGGGGACAAATTGAAAACAAAACATGGCGAGCTCAAGGTTTGACAATGCGTCTTTTGAGAAAATTGCTAATATCATAAAGTGAGCTAAACTACTATAGAAGCTATTGATAACAACAATAGCCAAGCGGTAGAAAAAGTTTTTAAGTTTTTATCAAAGATAAACCTTCAAATCCGGATTTAGTCATACTGATGTTAATATTTTCGTACCTCTTGGCTTAGTTTTGCATATTCATCTTTATCTCTGACTTTTGTTATGATTTTTATATTGATATAAAGTTGATATATATTGATCTCTGGCCTTTTCCATGATTTTATATTGATCTTTATCCCTGGCCTTTGCCATGATCTGTGATTCTAAGGGCGCTAATCACCTTTAAGTTAAGCACCCTTAAACACAAATCTAATCTAATCCATTATCAAAAACCAGAAATTTCCTTGAACTTTTGTTTTGGAAATCGCGATTTTTAATCAACGCACATTCAAATAGGGTCAATTTCCAAGTAAACTAACTTCTTGAAACTGTTCTAATTTTGAGGTTAACTATTTTCCCATTCCCGTTGCTGATAGTACTGATAAGTAATCTGCAATACGAGTACATTCGATTTTTCATTCATTCAGTATGCCGTGATCTCGCAGCTGACACATGGCGATTTGATTTTAAACGCATAAAGAGTAAGAAAGTAATTATTATTTATATAATATGTTATATTTTATTCATGGAATTCAAGTTTCATCAGATAAACTCGTAAACTCTCGTGGGGTTGCGTATGACAAGAATGTAAGAAAACAAGATTAGAAAAAAAAAACTTTTAATGTTTCAAAAGCTATTTGCAAAAACCTGCATATTTTAATTAAACGCCGCGTTTAGGCATTTAAATGATCGGAAAGACAAAACTGCATCTTAATCCTGATTCTAAAAGTACATGAAAATTTTTACCTTGGTAGTTTTTAAAAACCCATTCTTTTTACTTGCTCTCCTACGTGTTCTATTAGTAGACCAAGTATTGTATTCCACCAAAAAATTTGATGTCGAGATTTCAGCAGAAATATATGCTTGGAGGCACCCTAAACCTAAAAAACAAAAAAAAAATAGAAAAGGTCCATGTATATGTGTGTGTGTGGGTTTGTGTCTATGTACAGCATAACTCAAAAACAAAAAGTTGAATAAATACCAAACTTTCTATTTAGGTTCAGTACCTTCCAAAGATGCGACACGAAGATTTTCAAGAAAATCCCCACACCTAACTATCCTTTACATAGAACACTTTTCGAAATGTTTGAGTTTCTAAAAAATGGCTCTAACTATTCTGATTAAAACACAATATATATTAAAGATATTTACGCGACAAATAAAATGTATAACTTGTATTTTCTGGAAATAGCCTGTGAAATCCTCTTCATACGGAAGGAATTTTGTATAATCTTGTATAACTGGTAAACGTTAAGCCATTGACGAAAACGTACTACATAAAAAATGCAGATCTCCTTCAAACATAGTGTACTTCAAGTAACTTTTTATGGCATAAGCCATTTCTGAGATATCCGTTATTAATGGTTCGAATTGTTCAATACTTTTTCAATCTTTTAAAATCCTGTCGATTTTCAGTTGTTTCTCGCGATGTAATGGAAAGAGTATGTAATTTTAAGGCTAGCGTATAGCGTTCAGTTCTTAAACATTTGACTATCGCTGTTCCCTTTGTGTCTATAATGAAATGTGTAATGTAGCTATTTCCGGAAATGTTTATCTCGATTTAAATGAAGTAGATAGGAAAATAAACGTTCGTAAGAATGGTTTGTATGCCCACTAATAAGGAATATAGGTAGAGAAAGTCATGTGAACGTAAAACATAAAATATTTTCGAATGTTGTCGAAATGCCTAATTAATCACTTTCTCTACTACGTAGAGTAAGTAGGGGAAGTATAAGAGATAGTTCCACCAAAAATTCGATACCAGATTTTACCGGAAATACATGTTTTGAGGCCCCCTGGATCCAAAAAAAGCATTCTTAGAAACATGTCCGTGTGTGTGTCTGTGTGTCTGTGAACAGTATAACTCAGAAACGAACAGTCGGATAAACACCAAACTTGGTATTTAGGTTCAGTGTCTTCCAGAGATGCGACACGAAGGTTTTCAGGAACCCCCCACCGCAGATTACCCTTTACATAGAACATTTTTCGAAAATTTTAATTTTCTCAAAAATGGCTCTAACGATTTGTATTAAAATATCATATGTTTAAGATATTTTCATGACAAATGAAATGTATATCTCGAATTTTCTGGGAAATTCTCCAAAAGTATTCTTCATTGTGAACGACTTTTGCATACCTGGTAAACCATAAGAGATAGACAAAATTTTACTACACAAAATTGTAGATCGCGTTAAAATACACAATTTATGTCATATACATTTTTTTTGTTGGGTGAAACATTTTCGAGATATTGCTTGTTATTCCCTTAAATTTTCTAATACTTATACTTTTTCTCAAATTCGTTATTCATTTTTTTTGTCCTGGACATACAAAAAGAATGGAATACTCCACATAGCAACCAGCCTTTAAAGTATTTGACTATCGCTTAAAGCCTAGAAATTCCCCTTGCACCTATAAGAAAATTAGCAATAAGATTAACATCTCGAAATTCGATTAACATGAACCATATGGAGAATAAGCGTTTGTAAAAATAGTTTGTACAAGAGTAGAGAAAGTCATGTGAGTGTAACACATCAGATTTTTTTTCTCTTTCCCTTCAACAAAAATATGAGCATAACTAAAGTGCAAGAAACTCACATTATGCGTTTCTAGTATTTATATTCTACAATTTCAGCTTTTAATATCGTTTTCAGGTCAGAATAACTTGATTAACTTATATAAAGTTCAACACAAACTAAACGAGCAAAAAATCAAAATTAACTATTTCTGTTATATTACTATTCCATTCCTTCTTACAGTTTCTTTATGGTTTCCGTTCTACTGAGATAAATACGATGTACAGCTCTGCACGCTAAATGTTTCACACAGCCAGAAAAGTATTGTAGTCGTCTTGAAACGAAATGTTTCACTCGTTTCTTATAGGCTTTGGCATTCAGTAATATGGCAAATAACTGCACATGAAGGGATTCAAGGAAGGGAATAGTAATAATCCTGCCGGCTGCAAGAACAGATTTGCAGCTGCTCCACTGATCATTATGCAAGGCTAAAGAGTTGTGACTGTCATGGCATTTAAAGTCATGCAGAAACAGCTATGGAGCATGTGTGCTCTCGTTCCTGTAAATGGCACCTCTTTGCAGTTCTATGGATATTGTAACATGAAACATACGTGGAGAAACTGCAGTTTTTTGGTAATGTTCCGACACTTTTTCTGACATTTTACATAAATATAATTTAATACCTATGCTTGTGAATAGTTAAAGCAAATGTAACTGCTATGTTGATAGAATTTTTCCAAAAAGGTCTGTCATTCCGTAAATAGGTTTATGAATAGGGATGGTCCATCTGGGTGCATAACCTTTGTATACCAGGTGGATGCAGTATATATGTTATCAACTTATAAGGTTTTTCTATGTACAAAGACGACAGAAGAAAACACATGTTTTATGTGCTATGTACATTACTTTCTCTGTCTATTGTTGTACACTCGCTTCCATTTATGTCGTCCCGCAGTTTTGGGAGTCATTCTGCTAGTCTTCACAGATGAAGATGTACAGCAAGGAGGAGGTGAGTGCATTTGTTAACCTTTTCGCGCATGCAGTGGTGTCCTGTTTTATGTGTACATTGTTAGATTATTCATATATGAATATAAAATTTTGAGCAATTACTTTACTCATCACTTATAATAACCATGTTAAAATAATGTATAACTAAATAAGTAGGGTAGAAATGAGAGTTCTGTATCACTTAATATGCATGGAATGCAATTAATATGCTAATTAACCCCCCCGCCCCCTCCCCCTTCCCCACCCCCCGCTGTGCCTTGGTAGTTTTAGTTGCAGCTGCGGTCGTAAATCATGTTGAGTACAATGGAGGCTTGACAGTTAAGCAATTAAGGCTGTCAATCAACTGTCAAAACGAACAAAGGGGTCATAAATTTAAGGTTCTGTAACAAAGGCGAGATGTTTTTCCTACCCATTCCACATCCGGCCACTTCTGCACCTGGTCAGTTACCCACCCCCACTTCCATTGTGTGTCGAACACGTGGCATACTCGTTCCACTAGCTTTTAACAAAAAAACAATGCTTAACCTTCAGCTGTCAAAATGAACAAAGCCCATGATGAATTAGGGTTGTAACAAAGCCTGACCCTTTCCATTGTGTAAGAGATTCTATTGTGTGTGCCTTTCTATTGTCCTTGGCAAGCATTCTTTAGAAAGACCACCTGCAGCGTTCCCATCCCAATAACAAAGCCTGACCCTTTCCATTGTGTAAGAGATTCTATTGTCCTTGGCAAGGCTAGTTTAGAAAGACACCTGCAGCGTTCCCATTGTTTGGCCACCTGCTAGTTTAACAAAAGAATTCGAGGGTTGCTTTATACTCGTCCTGTCCTTGTTTGTGTGAAAGAGAGAGAAACTTGTTTACCAACTCTGCGTGACGTCATACTTTAGAAAGACACCTGCTCCATAACAAAGCCTGACCCTTTCCATTGTGTAAGAGATTCTATTGTGTGTGCCTTTCTATTGTTCTTGGCAAGGCTAGTTTAGAAAGACACCTGCAGCGTTCCCATTGTTTGGCCACCTGCTAGTTTAACAAAAGAATTCGAGGGCTGCTTTATACTCGTCCTCTCCTTGTTTGTGTGAAAGAGAGAGAAACTTGTTTACCAACTCTGCGTGACGTCATAGTCGGCCATCATGATTTTGCCTGAGGGAGTTCTCTCCGATGTTTTACGACCTCCTACGAATATACCCGAGCATAGTTAACAAGCATTCTGTTTCAGCCAACGACTCCGAAAAGCATCTAATATACATTTCATTACGTGCATTAAACCTCTGAGTGATATCCATAGATCGGTGTTCGATTCTTACTGTAATCAAAAGTTTATTGCTAATGAGAAATTAATGATTGATATTATTATATCATTACCTTAAATAATAAAAACGGCGTTCAGAGGATTGTAGCTCGACTCTTACCAAGTGAAACTCTAACTCGAAATAACTATTAAACTATGCAAGACCAGATTGAAAATGTATTTAACAAATATAATTTAATTTTTATACATCATTACCCGAATTAATGAAAGGGTGTTCAGAGGGTTCTAGTTCGAATCTTACCCAACGAAACTCTAATGCTTAATAAATATTAAACTATGCAAGGTCAGATTAAAATGCATTTAACAAATATAATTTAATTTTTATATATCATTACAATAATTAATAAAAGGGTGTTCAGTGGGTTCTAGATCGAATCTCTAATGCTTAATAAATATTAAACTATGTGAGTATTGCGCGGCCAGATTAAAACGTGTTTAACGATTATAATTTAATTTTTATATATCATTACAATAATTAATAAAAGGTTGTTCAGAGGGATCCTAGATCGAATCTGCGAAACTCTAATGCTTAATAAATATTAAACTATGTGAGTATTGGGCGGACAGTTTAAAACGTGTTTAACAAATATAATTTAATATACACGACATTACAATGTTTAACGAGCTGTATTCTTAGGAACCAGAGGTCCGTAGTTCGAATCCAACCCTGTGAAACGCTATAATAACTATTAAGTTATTGAAGCAGCGGGCGGTCGGATTAAAATTGCATTTAACAACTATAATTATTTATATTAAACCCTGATGCATACTTAGATATCTCGATGCCTAGACAACATTCTTTCTTCTTCTCCTCTCTTTTTCTTTCTATCTATCTCTTTCTTTCTCCACGACTTGTACACATTCAGGCGTTCACATATACACGAGCGCTTGTACACACATCAGCAAACATACACTGGTGCACGCATGCAAGCACATACACACACGCACATGTAAGTACACACACGCAAACACATACACACACTCATATACATACACCTGCACATACACACACATACATACACCAGTAAACACACGCATTCACGCACCTCATGCGTATACACACATACACCAGTGCTCTTACACTCACACATACATATACATGGACAAACACACACACGTGCAAGCACATATGCCTGTTCACTTACACCCAACAGCACCAACCCACACACGCACACACCAACTCACGCGCATGTCCTGAATGAAAAGAGACAAAATGATGCAATAAAAACTAATTATAGCTCGGGATGCAAGCCTCCATTTACGATTGCTCGAAACCGGTCTTCTAATAACTCCAAAACTAATAAAAATAAAGACAGTAAATAAACTTTATTACTTTTATGCCATTAGCTCCTTTCTTGTGCATGTATATTAGAGTCCAGGTGTCATGGGTTCGATCCTTAACTTTAAATCTCAATTATCTCAGAAACTAGCAGGGATTAAGGTGCGGACCAAAGCACGATTTTTAGTTCCTACGATGAACAATTAATGCTTTATATAATTTCCAATCAGTGTCCCTAGCTCGAATCCCGATCTTTCAGTGACTTCCTTAATTTTCCACTGTGTTCTAGAATATATCACTTAGATCAATGTTGCAACTGCATACAGGTCTTTTAAACACATCAAACTAATATTATAAATAATTTTGTTTCTGGCGTTCTGAGTTCGAATACCGATTCAATGAAGTTTACTTATAAATTTAATAACAGTATATAATTAAGACAAAGGTACCAAATAAACCTATTACGTTTATGTCATCAGATAATATCTTGCGGGTGTATATTAGGGTACCTGACGTCCAGGGTTCGATCCTTAAGTTTAAATCTCAATTATCGCAGAAACTAGCAGAGATAGAGCTGTAGACGAAAGCATGTTTGATAGCTCATACAATGAACAATTAATGCTGTATATAATTTTCAATCAGTTGCCCCTAGTTCGAACCCCGATCTTTCAATGACTTCACTGATTTTCCTCTGTACTCTAGAATACATCACTTAGATTGATGCTTTAACTGCATGCAGCTGTGTGAGAGAGAGCGAGAGAGGGAGAGAGAGAGAGAGCGAGAGAGGGAGAGGAAGTGAAACAAGCAGGGATAGAAGTGCTGAGGGCCTCTGCGCATGCGTAGCAAGAGATGATGCCATTGGCTGCAATAATCACGTGACGTGTAAGCATCACAGCCATGATGACGTGCAGGCATCGCCTGGAGGGGGTTTAGATCCCTATATAAACAGACATCTGTCCCATGTTAGAACTGTTTGTGTACTTATTAACTTTACATTCAAGTTTTAAAGAGCTTTAAAAGCAACGTGAGCTACAGGCCGTCTACACATTCAGCACATATCAAAACGGGGCAATGCAAGGTGAGTTTTAAATAACTATACAAAATCACTGTTGGCTTTTACAATACATTTAATTTTATTTAAACGTTACAGTACATGAAAGACGATTCGTTACAAAGAGCATCATATTTTCTAATCTGTGCTTTACATTAACATGGATTTCACTGCATACTCTTCTTCAGTTCACATGATTTTCGCCACACATTCTTCTTACATAAACATTCATACGACTTTCCCCCTCATTCTTTGTTTCACTATACACTCACATGATTTCCTCTACTCATTCTTTATTCCACCTACAGGTTCATGCTTTGTTAACATTCACATGACTTTCTCTTCACATTCTTTGCTTCCATTAACATTCACATGATTTTCGCCACACCTTCTTCTTACATAAACATTCATACGACTTTACCCTCATTCTTTGTTTCACTATACACTCACATGATTTCCTCTACTCATTCTTTGTCCCCCTGCAGGTTCATGCTTTGTTAACATTCACACGACGTTCTCAGCTCATTTCTCTATTGACATTCACATGATCTTCTCAACACATTCTTCTTACTTAAACATTCATACGATTTTCCCCCTCATTCTTTGTTTCACTATACATTCGCACACGATTTCCTCTACTCATTCTTTGGTTCTCTGCTGGCTCATCTTCAATGAACATTCACATGATTTCTGTACTTATTCTTTATTTCTCTACACCCTCATAGGCTTACTTACAAAACATACACACCCTAGTACTTCAACTTGAATAATGTAGTGAAAATAACAATTCATGACAATGTCTGTTACAGATTGTTTAGCTGATAGACTTACCAAGATGGTGGAAGAGCGTAGTTTCCTACCGACTCGTCGAGTTCAAGATCTCGAAATAGGTCTTAACTATGAGATAAAGTCCTTAAAGAGAGTTCAAACAAGATATGGTACCAGGATCGTATCTTCGCTGGAGGATTGTCAAGTGTTCTTGCCAGAGCGCTATAATTCGTTAACCAATCAAGAGATTGCAGAAATACCTGGGAGCGTATACCTACAGTATAATGGCATGGCAGAGAAGGGGAAATTTAAGACATGTAAATTGTCTTTTTTACACGCAAAGAAGGTGCGTAGAAGTGTCAAACTTAAGTATTGAATGTTCTCCCATTTCACAATGAAAAATTCATAAATAAAACAACTGACTCATTGATATTACATATAAAGATACAAAAGATGCATATTATAGAATTTTATAAAAAATTAACGAAATTACAATATCACATGCTTGAGTTTAATTATATCTAGCGCATTGAAATAACTCTAAATATCCGAATGTTTATACAAATCATTGTGCTTCTTTTTACATGTGCCATATGCTTCATTTTACATGTATCATAACAAAAAATGTAATTCTTTCCAGGTTGCCTTTACTTGACCAAGATAGTTTTCTAAGACTTTCATTGTGCAATGTTTCAGGGTGTGCAATAAGAGGAAGAAGAAGAAGAGGAATAGCCTACTACCATGCAATGGATGCTGACGCTATTGGAGGGTGGAATACCTACAAGAAACATTTCGGCAAGAAACGGGTGCTGAGACATCTACATCACCGAAACACATTAAGACAGGATCCTTATATAACATTACAGGGTATACAATGAAAAAAAATACGGTCAATTTTGTATACAATTAAATGCATGGCTGAGAGTTAGCTCGAACTAGTCTCCCTATATTCACTGAAATTAAGCATTGTGAGCAATAATTTAAGTGACTGTGAAAATACTTTAAGTAATGGTGAAATTTGTATCCTAAAAGACTTGAGCCCTGTATACATTAACAGCATTAAGGCTGTTTGCCACGCTGGAATACAAATTATGAAAATAAAAAGACTTTCATTTAAATAATAAGGAAATTTGCATAACCTGCTGTTACAAGTGTAATGACATATACAGAAACAATGAGTCGGACGAGAAAGTGATGGAAATGTAAGATAAATAATAACAATAAAAGAATTAAGGTATGCTTTTACATAGTGTTTTTATTCATTAAAAATCCTTGTATTCCTAATGAAAAAATAAATCATTACAATGATTAGTTTAAGTTATATCACAATGATCAAAAAGAGAACCGTCTTTAGATGCATTACTCGATCCTAAGTCAGAGCACCAAAAAATGACAAATCACGGCTTCTCCATTTTAGATGTGGTGTCACTATTCAGGTAAATTCATGTAACACAACAGGTTGAGTATGCAGATCTGTGGTCCTAAATGGGTGAAACAGAGTCTTATCCAGCTTAACAGTCTTGAGATCTCACCATCAGAAAGTCGAATCACAAGCCTTCTCCACTCGCTGAGCGCAGGTTTAACAACAGCATTCTCTTCATCCCCTGAGACGATGTAAAGTATATAAATGTTCAACTTGACAAGGGATTCTAAACTGGTTGTTAGAGTCCAGAACTGATGTATTATATGGTGAAAACACATGTTCCTCTTCTTAGCGATCTTGTCGTCGAATCTCGGTAGCATTGAAGATGCCCATGATTATAGGATTCTGAAGCCCAAAAACTGTAGGAACTGCTGATTGCGTGATGTTAACCTGATGGGCGTCAAGGGCAGAGCATGATGTGTGCGTCGAATCATTCCATTATTATATCCTCGACGTCGTTGACTTCTTCTAAAAACTATAAGCATTATGCTTATATCCTTGTTTCTAAAGGCAATGATATTGCTGTTAGGCTCCCCTGTTTGCTCTATGAAGCGGATGTTTATGAACAACAGGTAAAATTTGATTTGATGGTTCCTGTGAAATACGTTATCCAGCCGTAACAGATGGGAAAACTGGTAGATGGAGTGTCCACTTTTACTATAGAGGAAGGAGACTGATGCAATACTGCGCTAAATTCGTATGATGCTCAACCTAAATATATTCACTAGGAAATCCGATTCAGACAGCTGATTAGATGGAATAACTTTGTCACTGAAGGGCCACAGAACGTTCCTATAGAACAATCACTGGAAAAAATCAAGAGTGAAAGGACATTTTAATGTCGTTTTTATTATTATTATTATTCACTGATCTCATAAAGAAGACATTCGCATCCTAATATGAGGAATCTTTAAACGTCGGACGTACAAGTCAAGGTCTATGTTACTCAATGTTTTTTCCGGGACAAGTATAGTCCTCTGCCAGAGTTTTTTGAATTCCCTTTCAGGCTCTGTCTCCTCTTCGTTTCTGTGTTTCTTCCCTTATTCTTCTTCACTCGAAAACTTCTCCCTCTTGCTTCAATTTCTCTGTTACGTCTCATCATTTCAGCAAGTTGTTTATCTGCAGCTTTTTCGTATTTACAGCTGAGGCAATTTGGGCCGCACCTCCAGCAGCAGCGCCTAGAGCTGCAATAATTGGTATGAAATGTAGAAATCCTGCTCGTTTCTTCTTCATGGTTACTGTACCTGGAGCTACCTTTCCCTTCATAATTGCTGTTACTAGTCACGCTGCCAACTTTTTCACCTAATGTAACATCAGATTGCACGCTTTTCCAAGTCGTTTCAGTCAGATCTTGGCAGCAATGTTTCTCGAAGCAGAGACCTTATGCTGAGCGTTGGCAATGCCGCTAAGATTACACGAATCGTCTAACGGAATGATTCCAGGGTCTCCTCTCTTTAATTTTTCTCTAGCTTTACCACAGTTCCTCAGCCTATGTAACCAGGTAAATGTACTTCAATGATTGCTGGCTAGTGAGAGAGTTAATTAAACCGAAACCACGTGCTTGCACGTGTGTGTGTTTGTCCATGTATATGTATGTGTGAGTGTAAGAGCACTGGTGTATGTGTGTATACGCATGAGGTGCGTGAATGCGTGTGTGTACTGGTGTATGTATGTGTGTGTATGTGCAGGTGTATGTATATGAGTGTGTGTATGTGCTTGCGTGTGTGTACTTACATGTGCGTGTGCGTATGTGCTTGCATGCGTGCACCAGTGTATGTTTGCTGATATGTGTACAAGCGCTCGTGTATATGTGAACGCCTGAATGTGTACAAGTCGTGGAGAAAGAAAGAGATAGATAGAAAGAAAAAGAGAGGAGAAGAAGAAAGAATGTTGTCTAGGCATCGAGATATCTAAGTATGCATCAGGGTTTAATATAAATAATTATAGTTGTTAAATGCAATTTTAATCCGACCGCCCGCTGCTTCAATAACTTAATAGTTATTATAGCGTTTCACAGGGTTGGATTCGAACTACGGACCTCTGGTTCCTAAGAATACAGCTCGTTAAACATTGTAATGTCGTGTATATTAAATTATATTTGTTAAACACGTTTTAAACTGTCCGCCCAATACTCACATAGTTTAATATTTATTAAGCATTAGAGTTTCGCAGATTCGATCTAGGATCCCTCTGAACAACCTTTTATTAATTATTGTAATGATATATAAAAATTAAATTATAATCGTTAAACACGTTTTAATCTGGCCGCGCAATACTCACATAGTTTAATATTTATTAAGCATTAGAGATTCGATCTAGAACCCACTGAACACCCTTTTATTAATTATTGTAATGATATATAAAAATTAAATTATATTTGTTAAATGCATTTTAATCTGACCATGCATAGTTTAATATTTATTAAGCATTAGAGTTTCGTTGGGTAAGATTCGAACTAGAACCCTCTGAACACCCTTTCATTAATTCGGGTAATGATGTATAAAAATTAAATTATATTTGTTAAATACATTTTCAATCTGGTCTTGCATAGTTTAATAGTTATTTCGAGTTAGAGTTTCACTTGGTAAGAGTCGAGCTACAATCCTCTGGACGCCGTTTTTATTATTTAAGGTAATGATATAATAATATCAATCATTAATTTCTCATTAGCAATAAACTTTTGATTACAGTAAGAATCGAACACCGATCTATGGATATCACTCAGAGGTTTAATGCACGTAATGAAATGTATATTAGATGCTTTTCGGAGTCGTTGGCTGAAACAGAATGCTTGTTAACTATGCTCGGGTATATTCGTAGGAGGTCGTAAAACATCGGAGAGAACTCCCTCAGGCAAAATCATGATGGCCGACTATGACGTCACGCAGAGTTGGTAAACAAGTTTCTCTCTCTTTCACACAAACAAGGAGAGGACGAGTATAAAGCAGCCCTCGAATTCTTTTGTTAAACTAGCAGGTGGCCAAACAATGGGAACGCTGCAGGTGTCTTTCTAAACTAGCCTTGCCAAGAACAATAGAAAGGCACACACAATAGAATCTCTTACACAATGGAAAGGGTCAGGCTTTGTTATGGAGCAGGTGTCTTTCTAAAGTATGACGTCACGCAGAGTTGGTAAACAAGTTTCTCTCTCTTTCACACAAACAAGGACAGGACGAGTATAAAGCAACCCTCGAATTCTTTTGTTAAACTAGCAGGTGGCCAAACAATGGGAACGCTGCAGGTGTCTTTCTAAACTAGCCTTGCCAAGGACAATAGAATCTCTTACACAATGGAAAGGGTCAGGCTTTGTTATTGGGTTGCCAGGTGGTCTTTCTAAAGAATGCTTGCATCGAACAATAGAAAGGCACACACAATAGAATCTCTTACACAATGGAAAGGGTCAGGCTTTGTTACAACCCTAATTCATCATGGGCTTTGTTCATTTTGACAGCTGAAGGTTAAGCATTGTTTTTTTGTTAAAAGCTAGTGGAACGAGTATGCCACGTGTTCGACACACAATGGAAGTGGGGGTGGGTAACTGACCAGGTGCAGAAGTGGCCGGATGTGGAATGGGTAGGAAAAACATCTCGCCTTTGTTACAGAACCTTAAATTTATGACCCCTTTGTTCGTTTTGACAGTTGATTGACAGCCTTAATTGCTTAACTGTCAAGCCTCCATTGTACTCAACATGATTTACGACCGCAGCTGCAACTAAAACTACCAAGGCACAGCGGGGGGTGGGGAAGGGGGAGGGGGCGGGGGGGCTAATTAGCATATTAATTGCATTCCATGCATATTAAGTGATACAGAACTCTCATTTCTACCCTACTTAAATAAAACCATGTTTTGCACAAAAAAGTACGTTAATGGCAACATAATGTAAAGCTGAAGTACATTAACTATACTTTTTACTCTCAAAGAGTAAAGTTTTACATTTACTACATCATCTGTTCGATCTAAATGTACAACTAAACAAAACAACAGTTTGCACAATTTCTCCATGATCTAAAGCAAATGTTCCTACATTTCATGACACTGTTCCTAGAGGGCGACGAGTGATTTAGTGCCTAGGAGGTTAAATCAGGTATTGGACAGATTAACAAAATAGTGTGTAGTAAATGTGTCCTCTTTGAGAGTAAAAGGTACAATGCATTACACTTTTAGATTCTGTTGCCATTAAAAATACTTTTTAATGGAGAAACTGTGCAAAACAGGGTTTTGTTTAGTTATATATTTAAACATGGTTATTATATGTAAGTGATGAGGAGTAAAGCTATTGCTCAAAGTTATATATTCATATGTGAATAATCTAGAATTGTGCAGGTAAAACAAGACGCCACTGCATCGCGAAAATGTAAACAGATACACACATCTCCTCTTTGCTATACGTACTCCACCTGTGAAGGTCAGTAGAATGTCTCCCAAAGCTGCGAAGATGGCATAAATGGAATCGTGTGTACAAACTATTCATAGAAAACCTTATTCTTCTATGTGATTTACGGTAATGTATATAAACATTCACAGACATGGTTTTATTACGCCTTTTGTTGTAGGAACAACGAGGGGAATACAGTAGGCTTAGGCAATTGTCAAATATTTTAAAAGCGGGGTCGCTATGTAACGGTTATGAGATTCCATTCCATTTGCATAACCACGAGAAAGTAAGTAACAGCGACTTAGCAGTTGAAAAAATACGAATACTCTACAACTCAAACTAATAATAAAGAATATCTCGGAAGTGGTTAATTCCACAAAAATGCACTTGGCATAAATTATGAGTTTTAAGAGATCTACTTTTTGTGTAGTATAATTTTGCACGTCTCAACGGTTTGCAAGTTCTACAAAATTCAGACAGAATGAAGAGGAGTTCATAGGCTACTCGCAAAACATTTAAGATATAAATTTCATTTGTAATGCAAATATTTAAAACAAAAGGTATTTTCATCAAAATCGTTAAGAACCACTTTTAAGAAAATATAAAATAATGAAAAATTTTCCACATAAAACGTATGGGGTGGGAAGTTTGTTAAAAATCTTCGTGTGCATCCTTGGACGGTGCTGAACTTAATACCAAGTTTTGTACTTATCCGAGATTTTGTTTCTGAGTTATGCTATTCACAGACACACACATATGGAACCTTTTTATTTATTCAGGGACCTCAAAACAGGTGAAATCTGGATATCGTATTATTTTGGACAGAATACAATACTTCCTCTACTTACTATAGGTAAGTAGTAGAGAAAGAAAACAATTTCCTACTTTTTGTCACATAATTCAGAGACCAAACGAGTAAGGGTAGTGCTGCCGAAGTACATATATGATAGAACAGTTACTAATTTACGTGCTTTATTGTCTTCACTTTCTTCCCTAAGCGCCTGATGTCACCACAATTTAGCATTTTGTTGTTGTGCAAATTGTAATTTGCGCCGAAGTTATGTCGTAAAAGAGCGGCTGAATAAATGACCACACACACGCTTCACAATGCTTAAGGATAGCAGCCGCTCCGAAAACAAGTAACTTAACGGGAGATTAAAAGCCCTCTCCCATTAATTCCTTACTTCATGTCCCATTATCTCATGTACTATTTAAGATATCACACTGTTATGCTTATAGATGTATGTGCGTGTCTTCTAAGTTCACTGATCAACTTTTATACAATAATTTTGCTTATTAAGGAATACAGGATTATTTCTCAACTAAATCACATTTTGATTACAGTTTATCAGCAATTAAATTTAAAAAGTAACAAACCTTATCATTAACACCAAATTGGATAAGCAAACATGGCTTGGAGGTTGTTTTTATCACTTTAAAGTTTAATTTAGCTATCTTCAATACTTTCTGAGAAAATGGCTCGTTTTCTGTGGCATTCATAGAAAAAATGTTCAAACTAAAAATGGAGAAAACAAGGTAGTGAATGAATGAACAGTCGATTTGTCTCTGAAGGGCTAAGGCCTCTTCTTGCGAAGGGTAGCTCGATATGACTCGTGCAGGGAGCTAGTCCGCATAAGTGGTGCTTTTCTTTGCGTTCTTTCTTCTGCACTTCGCACTATTGTTCACTCACTTCTTTGCGATCATCACTTCATGATCTAGTTTGGGGTTCTTCACTTCACAACTTCTTCCCTTACTTATCATCGGACACTAGGTGGTTGTATTTAGCACTTCCTGCCTTCTTCGGATGTCTCTCCAGCTGCTGCGGTCGTGTGCAGTCCTTGTCCAATTTGCTTCTATTGCCTTCTTGAAGGCATCATCCCATCTTGTTCCGGGTCTGCCTTGTCGTCTCTTGCGGATGATGTATGCCCATCTGTTGAATGGAGTCTCGTCACGTGGCCTCCCCACTTCCATTTCAAACTGGTGGCTCGTTGGGATACATCTTCCAGTTTTGTTATTTCCTTTAGCCTGGTGTTGAGCATTCTGTCTTTGAGGGATAGTCCTAACACCTTCCTCACATTTTGCTTTGGCAAACTTGAATACGTTTCTTTTGGGTTTCCGTCAAGTTCCAAGTTTGGCACCCATATAGTAGTGATGGGAATATGCAGGAGTCTAGTGTTTTGATTTTTATTTTCCGGTTAAATTTCTTGTCCAGTAGATTTGTAGAGAGTTTGTGTGCAGAGCTTGGTAGAAGTTAGTTCTGCTGTTATGATGCCTTCCCTTGAAGATGTTTTCACTCCTGTCTGTCCTTTTACATATTTGCAAAGAAACACACCACAGGGCTTGAGCACACAGAAACCGCATATTTAACAGCAGTAGGTACACATTTTCAGAGCAAAACTTCTCCTAAAAGATGAGCTAAATCTTACACTCTACTCCTAAGAGTGTAGGAGTTATGACTTTTCTCTGTGAAGTGATGAACAATTCACACCACAAAATGATGTTTTTATGAATAAGAATGCAATTTTCGCCATTTAGTCTCCCCTTAATGTAAGCCCATGATATTTAGATTGCGTACACGTATCGAGGTTCTGGTTTTCAAAGCGTACTGCACGACTCGCTCGTGGTTCGCCGTTTAAATTGTAGTCCTAGGAAATCTGTGCGCGCGGGGAGAGACCAGGTAATATTTGAAAATTGGAATACTCAACGAGGGCCTCTAAGAGTTGCAGTCTGAACAAACCAGTGCATCAAGAATTATGAAAGTATCCTCGCCCTATTAAGTTTGTAATTCTGGAAAAATCACGGAGTATTATACTCTGTTCTTAGAGATGGCATTAAACGCTTATCTTATATTTTCCTTTTCGGTTTTGAATGACATCTGATGAACTTTCATGCCTGAATTGTCTGCTAGAAGCATCAGCCTCTATTTGACCTTTGACTTTATTAGTATGCTTCGTTAAATCGCCTTGAAGCTGAATTAGGTTCATTTATTTTTGTTTTATAGGTTTCACAATATTGAATATGTTTTGTTTGTGGATACGATACATTTTGGTCTCTTTTCTTTTTACTTTCTCTGCCACATACACAGTAAGTAGAGATGGTATGATGGTATTTCGTTTTACCCAAAAACTTGATACCGAGATTTCACCGGAAATACATGTTTTGAGATCCGTGAATCCAAAAAATTTATTTAAAGGAAAAGTCCGTGTGCCTATGAACAGCAACTAAAAAACTAGAAGTTGGATAAGTACCAAACTTGGTATTTAAGTTTAGTATCTTCCAAGGATGCGACACGAAGATTTTTTAAGAAAATCCGCCCACCTTCAACTATCCTTTACATAGAACGTTTTTCGAAAATTTTGATTTTCTAAAAAATGACTAACGAATCTTGTGTAACTCGTATACGTTAAGTGATAGACCAAAACGTAGGTACCACACAAAAAATGTAGATCTCCTTAAAACACACAATTTATTTCAAATAAGTTTCTCTTGTGGCATAAGCCATTTCTGAGATATGCGTTATGAATGGTGCGAATTGTTCATTTCTTGGTTATTTTTTAAAGTTCTTTCAATATTCAGTTGTTTCTCGCGATTGCATGGAAACAGTATGGAATTCTAAGACTAGCATACAGCGTCCAATCTTTAAACATTTGACTATCGCTGTTCTCTTTGTATCTATAACGAAACTTGTAATGTAGCTATTTCTGCAAAGGTTTATTTAGATTAAAACATAATGCATATAGATAAATAACGGAAGGTAGAGAAAGCCATGTGAATATATAACATCATTTATTCTATACTAATTCTTAAACCCAGAAGAATGTTGCTTTATTAAAGCTATTCACTATATCTATTACCCCATTTTAAATATTTGTCCTTGCTAGTATGTATTTTAATTCTTTGGTATACAACTATTACTTTCGCTACTACGTATTGTAAGTAGGGGAAGTAAAATTCCATGTCGAGATTTCACCGGAAATATATACTTTGGTGAGTCCAAAAAACGCACTTTTAGAAAAAGGTGCGTGACTGTATGTCAGTCTATTTGTCTGTCTGACTATGTGTGAGTGTCTGTGAACAGCATAGCTCAAAATCGAAAAGTCAGATAAGTACCAAACTTGGTATTTATGTTCAACATCTTCCAAGAATGCGACACGAAGATTTTCAAGAAACCCTCCCACACACCAACTACCGTTTACATGGAATATTTTTCGAAGATTTTGATTGTCTAAAAATTGGCTTCAACGATTTCTATAAAATACCATATATTAAAGATATTTACACGAAAATAAAATGTATGTCCTTAATATTCTGGGAATAGCCTTTGATGTCCTCTTCATTCGGAAGGAATGTTGTATAATCTTGTATAATTGGTAAACCTTAAGCGATACTACACAAAAAATGCAGACCTCTTTAAAACACACAATTTATTTCAAATAAGTTTCTTTTGTAGCTTAAGCCATTTCTAAGAATCCGTTATTAATGGTTTGAATTGTTCATTTCTTGGTCATTTTTAAAGTCCTTTTAACATTTAGTTGTTTCTCGCGATTGCGTGGAAACAGTAGGGAATTTTAAGGCTAGCGTATAGCGTCCAGTTCTTAAACATTTAACTATTGCTGTTCTCTTTGTATCTATTAGGAAATTCGTAATGTAGTTATTTCTGCAAAGGTTTATTTAGATTAAAACGTAGTAGATATAAAAATAAGCGCTAGTAGGAACTGTTTGTATACTCACTAATAAACATACAGGATAGAGAAAGTCCTATGAATGCATCACGTCAGAGTTTTTTACTTTATCACGTACGTGGTCCGTAGAGAAGGTATTGCATTCCGCTTAAAAAATCTATATCTATATTTCACCGGAAATGCCTGTTTCGGTGCCCCTTGAATAAAAATAGATTTTTTGGAAAAAGGTCCATCTGTATGTGCGTGCGTGTGTGCGTCAACACCATGGTTCAAAAACTAAATCTTCGATAATTACTAAATTTGGTATTTAAGTTCAGCATCTGATTCTACCTTTTCAACCCTGTCCAACACACGGCTTGTGTGAAATAACAATTAATTCAATTAATTGACCTAATAGTGGTTGCAACTATAAAGCCCGGGACTTAAAGTACTTACAATGAATGTAAGTTGCCATTGGGGTATGACATCTCAATACAATTTGAGATCTCCTTGTGGTTTACCGGGAAAAATGCGAATCAGTTGGAGAACTTAATGGCGTGCCGGCATCTTGCCATGGTAGCTCAGTGGTTAGAGCAACCGGACGGAGACCGGGAGATTCAAATCCCGGCTATGGCATTGAATTTTTCAGTTATCTGATTCTACCTGTCCAACACATGGCTTGTGTGAAAGAACAGTTACTTCCATTAAGTTCAGCATTTTCCAAAGATGCAACACGAAGATCCTTTACATGAAAAATATTTTGAAATATTTTATTTTCTCAAAAATGTATCTAACGATATTGATTCAATAACTATATTAAAAATATGTGTTACATTCACATGACTTTCTCTACTCTTGTACAAATATTTATACAAACGCTTATTCTCCATCTACTTCATGTTAATCGAGATAAACATTTGCAGACTCTACCTTATTGCTAATTTTCTTGTAGATGTAAGTGGAATATATATATTTACAAGGGCAATTTGGAAATACAGTAGCCTTTAAGCAAATATCTCTTAATAGCGGGTTGCTAGGTGCAGCACCATTCCCTTTGCCACGGATTAATACTCTTTGCATATCCAAGACAAAAAAATCTGATGTGTTACACTCACATGACTTTCTCTACTCTTGTACAATCTATTTTTACAAACGCCTATTCTCCATATGCTTTATGTTAATCGAGATATCGAGATGTCAATCTTATTGCTAATTTTCTTGTAGATGCAAGGGGAATATGGTAGCTTTTAAGCGATGGTCAAATATTTTAACGCTGGTTGCTATGTGTCGAATTCCATTCTCTTTGCAAGTCCAGGACATAAAAAAATGAATAACGAATTTGAGAAAAAGTATAAGTATTGGAAAATTTAAGGGAATAACAAGCAATATCTCGAAAACGGTTCACTCAACAAAAGAAATGTATATAACATAAGTTGTGTATTTTAACGAGATCAACATTTTTTGTGTAGTAAAATTTTGTCTATCTCTTATGGTTTACCAGTTATGCAAAAGTCGTTCACAATGAAGAATACTTTTGGAGACATTCCCAGAAAATTCGAGATATACATTTCATTTTTCATGGCATTATCTTAAACATATGATATTTTAAACAAAATCGTTAGAGCCATTTTTGAGAAAATTAAAATTTTCGAAAAATGTTCCATGTAAAGGGTAGTCTGGGGTGGGGGGATTTTCTTGAAAACCTTCGTGTCGCATCTCTGGAAGATACTGAACCTAAATACCAAGTTTGGTGTTTATCCGACTGTTCGTTTTTGAGTTATGCTGTTCACACACAGACACACACACAGACACACACACAGACACACACACACACAGACACACAGACACACACACGGACATGTTTCCAAAAATGCTTTTTTTGGATTCAGGAGGTCTCAAAACATGTATTTCCGGTGAAATCTCGGTATCGAATTTTTGGGTGGAATGCAATACTTCCCCTACTTACTATACGTAGTAGAGAAAGTAAAAATGAATAACGAATTCTCATTTGAGAAAATAAGTATTGAAAAATTTAAGGGAATAACAAGCAATATCTCGAAAATGGTTCACTCAACAACAAAACTGTATATGACATAAATTGTGTATTTTAACGCGATCTACATTTTTTGTGCAGTAAAATTTTGTCTATCTCTTATGGTTTACCAGTTATGCAAAAGTCGTTCACAATGAAGACTACTTTTGGAGACATTCCCAGGAAATTCAAGATATACATTTTATTTGTCATAAAAATATCTTAAACATATCATATTTTAATCAAAATCGTTAGAGCCATTTTTGAGAAAATTAAAATTTTCGAAAACTTTTCCATGTAAAGAGTAATCTGGGGTTGGGGGATTTGCTTGAAAACATTCGTGTCGCATCCTTGGAAGATACTGAACCTAAATACCAAGTTTGGTGTTTATCCGACTGTTCGTTTCTGAGTTATGCTGTCCACAGACAGACACAGACAGACACACAGACACACACACGGACATGTTTCCAAAAATGCTTTTTTTTGGATTCAGGGGTCTCAAAACATGTATTTCCGGTGAATTCTCGGTATCGAATTTTTGGGTGGAATACAATACTTCCCCTACTTACTATACGTAGTAGAGAAAGTAAAAATATTTACACAAAGAATCAAATGTATATCTTGAATTTTCTGGGAATAGCCTGTGAACTCCTCTTCATTTAGAAGCAATTTTGCTTAATGTTGTATAACTGGCAAACGTTAAGCGACAGATGAAAGCTTACTACACAAAAGTAATGTAGACGGGTATATTTAGAATACACTTTTTTACTTTCTCTACTACGTATAGTAAATAGGGGAAGTATTGCATTCCACCCAAAAATTCGATACCGAGATTTCACCGGAAATACATGTTTTGAGACCTCCTGAATCCAAAAAAAGCCTTTTTGGAAACATGTCCGTGTGTGTGTGTGTGTGTGTGTCTGTGTGTGTGTCTGTGTGTCTGTGAACAGCATAACACCAAAACGAACAGTCGGATAAACACCAAACTTGGTATTTAGGTTCAGTATCTTCCAGAGATGCGACACTAAGATTTTCAAGAAAATCCCCCACCCCAGACTACTCTTTACATGGAACATTTATCGAAAATTTTAATTTTCTCAAAAATGGCTCTAACGATTTTGATGAAAATATCATATGTTTAAGACAATGTCATGAGAAATGAAATGTATATCTCGAATTTTCTGGGAATGTCTCCAAAAGTATTCTTCATTGTGAACGACTTTTGCATAATTGGTAAACCATAAGAGATAGACAAAAGTTTACTACACAAAAAATGTAGATCGCGTTAAAATACACAACTTATGTCATATACATTTCTTTTGTTGAGTGAACCGTTTTCGCGATATTGCTTGTTATTTCCTTAAATTTTCGAATACTTATACTTTTTCTCAAATTCGTTATTCATTTTTACTTTCTCTACTACGTATAGTAAGTAGGGGAAGTATTGCATTCGACCCAAAAATTCGAAACCGAGATTTCACCGGAAATACATGTTTTGAGACTCCCTGAATCCAAAAAAAGCATTTTTGGAAACATGTCCGTGTGTGTGTCTGTGTGTGTGTGTGTGTGTGTGTCTGTGTGTCTGTGAACAGCATAACTCAGAAACGAACAGTCGGATAAACACCAAACTTGGTATTTAGGTTCAGTATCTTCCAGAGATGCGACACGAAGGTTTTCAAGAAAATCCCCCCACCCCAGACTACCCTTTACATGGAACATTTTTCGAAAATTTTAATTTTCTCAAAAATGGCTCTAACGATTTTGATTAAAATATCATATGTTTAAGGTATTTTTATGACAAATGAAATGTATATCTCGAATTTTCTGGGAATGTCTCCAAAAGTGTTCTTCATTCTAAACGACGTTTGCATAACTGGTAAACCATAAGAGATAGACAAAATTTTACTGCAAAAAATGTAGATCGCGTTACAATACACAATTTATGTCATATACATTTTTTTGTTGAGTGAACCGTTTTCGAAATATTGCTTGTTATTCCCTTAAATTTTCCAATACTTATACTTTTTCTCAAAGTCGTTACTCATTTTTTTTATGTCCTGGACATGCAAAGAGAATGGAATGCGCCACATAGCAACCAGCGTTAAAATATTTGACTATCGCTTAAAAGCTACCATATTCCCCTTGCATCTACAAGAAAATTATCAATAACATTGACATCTCGATATCTCGATTAACATGAAGCATATGGAGAATTGGCGTTTGTAAAATTAGATTGTACAAGAGTAGAGAAAGTCATGTGAGTGTAACACATCAGATTTTTACTTTCTCTACTACGTATAGTAAGTAGGGGAAGTATTGCATTCCACTCAAAAATTCGATACCGAGATTTCACCGGAAATACATGTTTTGAGACCTCCTGAATCCAAAAAAAGCATTTTTGGAAACATGTCCGTGTGTGTGTGTGTGTGTGTGTGTGTGTGTGTGTGTGTGTCTGTGTGTCTGTGAACAGCATAACTCAGAAACGAACAGTCGGATAAACACCAAACTTGGTATTTAGGTTCAGTATCTTCCAGAGATGCGACACGAAGGTTTTCAAGAAAATCCCCCCACCCTAGACTACCCTTTACATGGAAGATTTTTCGAAATTTTTAATTTTCTCAAAAATGACTCTAACGATTTTGATGAAAATATTATATGTTTAAGATGTCATGAGAAATGAAACGTATATCTCGAATTTTCTGGGAATGTCTCCAAAAGTATTCTTCATTGTGAACGACTTTTGCATAACTGGTAAACCATAAGAGATAGACAAAATTTTACTGCACAAAAAATGTAGATCGCGTTACAATACACAATTTATGTCATATACATTTTTTTTGTTGAGTGAACCGTTTTCGAGATATTGCTTGTTATTCCCTTAAATTTTCCAATACTTATACTTTTTCTCAAAGTCGTTACTCATTTTTTTTATGTCCTGGACATGCAAAGAGAATGGAATGCGCCACATAGCAACCAGCGTTAAAATATTTGACTATCGCTTAAAACCTACCATATTCCCCTTGCATCTACATGAAAATTACCATTAAGATTGACATCTCGATATCTCGATTAACATGAAGCATATGGAGAATAAGCGTTTGTAAAATTAGATTGTACAAGAGTAGAGAAAGTCATGTGAGTGTAACACATCAGATTTTTTTTATGTCCTGGACGTGCAAAGAGAATGGAATGCGCCACATAGCAACCAACGCTTAAAATATTTGACTATCGCTTAAAGCCTACTATATTCCCCTTGCATCTACAAGAAAATTACCAATAAGATTGACATCTCGATATCTCGATTAACATGAAGTAGATGGAGAATAAGCGTTTGTAAAAATAGATTGTACAAGAGTAGAGAAAGTCATGTGAGTGTAACACATCAGATTTTTTCTGGCATAAACCATTACCGAGATATCCGTTACTATTGGTTTGACCTTTTTATTTGTTTATTTATTTATAGTGGCTAAAACATCTGCGGTCTTATAGAGACTTTTACAAATGTAATACGTAATACAGTAAGTAACATGATACACAGCCCTCATGAATTATGTTTTGGATAGGTTAAAAATACATTGCGTGAAGTACATAGTAATATTGTGGTGAGTGACAAAACAGAAGATCAGTGAGACAGTAACTATACAGTTATATTTGATGGTTAGTATAGCATAGGATAAGAGTGATTTACAGTTCATTTGTCGTCCTCCGAGATTTAGTGGTACTACGCTAGTCTCTAGTTCCCGAGGTCGCGGGTTCAAACCCAGCGGAGGGCAATGGATTTCTTCGGGCGTAAAAATCCTTCGGAAGGGAAGTAAAGCCGATGGTCCCGTGTCGTAGATTTAGGGCACATAAAAGAACCTCAAGCCTGATAAGTAGACCTTGAGAAAAATGTTCGGTCTTTCCCGCCCAATATAGAATGGGACGCTAAGAAGCATTGTAGCTAAAGAGCATCCATAAAAAACAGTTCTTTAGTATTCCAATGTCACTGAGGAAGATCTTCAACTTGAAATAAGCTGACGGGTTTTCAATAATTGCTCTATAGAGTTTGACAGGGACTTCATATATTTTCCTCTTGAGGTCGATTTGTTGGTATTTTGTTAATATGTGTTCCATTGTTCAGGTAGCAGAGCAGAATACACATTTAGGTGTTTCATCTTTAGTAATGAGATACAATTAGTGAGTTTTGAGTGGCCCATGCGAAGCGTTTCTCTGATTTTATCTTGATGTTTCATGGTATTGTAAAGAAAAGCTTGAATTTCGTTATTCCTATACACATACCTTGATCGGTGAGAGTGGAGTTGCAACGTAAACAATGCTCGCGTTCTTGTCAATAGCACGGATGTCGCATTCTTCCTCTTTTACAACTCTTTCCCAAAACATTAGCTCAGTTGAAGCTTTTTTGAGGTTATTTAATGTTATTTATATACCCATAGAATGGTTGCATATAGCTGGATTAGTTAGAGCTATTCCATAAAGACTTTACTTAGTGGTGCAAATATATCTGTTTCTGAGAAATACCACAACGATGTGGAAGACGGAAAATGTCCCTTCCATTGTATTATGCACGTGCCTTACTTCCCTGCTTCTCTCTCCAGGTGGGAACAAAAAACAAAAATGATTGTTGACAGAGAAGAATTTGTGTGGCGTCGTAATTACTATTTACGTTTATGCGTATTTTAGAAAATAAAGACAGAAGTCGTTTTACTTGGACGAGTCGTGGGCAAATGAGGGAATTACTACAAAGGGAACAAATGTTCAATAAGCATTTTATCTCCAAGTCCTGAAAATTAAGTAAGGATGTGTTAGTCTCAAATCTGCACCAATAGCGTGAACCGAACAAAATGCCTCCTCTTCCTCCACTCCATCTTCTCCATTCCGCTTACACGCGGAAGGATATATACATATCAACTCTCGCTGAACCAAGCTAATAGGTAGGTGAAGTTCACTACCGGAAGAGCAAACAATGGAATTTCTAATTGTTACGCAGAATTCCCTTGAGGTGTGATATTAAATCCAAGTGAGGAATCCTAAAGGAGTAATCAACTGAGTTTTGCAAAACTCTTTTAGCCATCAAACCCACTACTTCATTACCAGTGATGCTAACATGTAATGTGATCCGGACGAGAACTACGTGGTAAACCTTAGCTAAAACAGATGGAAGAGGCATTGAAGCGTTATTTGATCTGTTATTGCTTGAAGGGAACTTCTGGAATCAGCAAACATTTGTGAGTGTTTGGTATCAGATGTTATAGTACACTACCAGTCAAAAGGTTTTGGACACTCGGGGTAGTAAGTGGAATACTAGATAATTTAAAGAAAATAATACGATAGTAAACATAAAGAAACAAAAATCTTGACATGATTTATTTTATTGTTTCATCAAAGCTTTTTGCGATAACAATTATCATTGCTTTATTTTGTTCCAACGGATTTATTCTAAGAAATAAATGGCAGAGTTACGCCATTCTTTCTGGCATGAGCTATTTTCGAGATATCCGTTATTATTGATTTCGGTTTTTTTAATATATTTTCATTTTATAAACCTACTGTCACTACTTCATTGTACTGCTTTCATTAATTTTAACACCTAAATGATAAGAGTTACCCCTTACTTGGAACTTTTTTCTGTAATTTTAGCACCTGATTTTCTCACATAAAAATGTTAATTACATTATAATATGCCAACATAAATGTTGAACTCTCACGGACTGACTTTGCATGTTTTTCTCAGATTATATGTAATCTCAGCCGTTAAGACAGCCGGAATATAATATTAGTGGAGTGCGGCTAGACCCGCTGGATGCTCTATCTCGCTGGATGCGCCCAAGTAAAATAATCGGTGCTAGGGCATGTCTGGATAATGACGGGCCAGGTACAAACACCCAGTAGGATGCCTGTTTTGTAAATGTTCAAAACATTGCTATATCCAATTTTTATGTTTACCTAATATTCCATTCTGAACAGTGATTTTTTAGTTCCTTGTACTTACATGGATAAATAACAATTTACACGCTGAATTGCATTACCTTCACGGTGTCCAAAAACTTTTGATCGACAATGTATACGACAATGCTTCCTTGAGAGCCAATAGTTCGCAGGAGAAGATGGAAAACTTGTCAGTTACACGAAGGGAAACAATGTAATTGGCGTCTAGGATACTGCATATCCATATCACTAATCCATTTTTTGGCTATCTGTGAATAACTGCTTGCATTTGTGTACTGAGATATCAATTCTTGGAAAAGTTGAATATAAACGTTTTTGCTATTGACGAATTTCTTTTGTGTTGACTTCTGTGTTTATCTGTGGCATTTGGATGTCCTTGATGAACATCCGAGTCCAATTGAGCGTCCAGTACTGGTGGTATGGTGAATTTGATGTAATTTAGGATAAGCTGGTATCTCTTTTTGCGTGATAAATATTTGGAAGATGAGGTTGTGGATGAAAAAACAGTTTCATCTGTGACTGTGGACTGGATGCTACTTTAAGTGCGTAAGTTATGAGTAGTTTTCTTCTGAAAGCCAGAGGTGGTTCATCGGTTTGATTTGGGGACTTGCTGTTGGGCTGCTTCTGAATGCTCAAGGACCATGCGTAATGCGAATGATTGGATGGAGTCTAATATTTGCAATATACACTGCTTAGCCGACATAGGTGATGAATCCGTAACCTAACTTTGAGCGTATGATAGTTCTATAGGAAGAGACTGTCGCTGCCCCAATTTTGAGCCGCTAACATCTAAGGAAGTTAAGTCTTTTGAGGCAGTCTTAACGTAAGGATCGGATATAAATACATTAAATTGATTTATATTTATGGACGTTCTTTAACTGCTGTGGTTCTTAGCGTCCCATTCTATATTGGGGTGAAATGCCGATCATTTTCTTCAGAGGCCCCTTTACCAAGCTTGAGGTTATTTTACGTGCCGTAAATCTACGACACGGGACTACCAGCTTTACTTCCCTTCCAAAGGAAGCCATGCTAAGGACTTTAACGCCCGAAAAAATCCATGGCCCTCCGCCGGATTTGAACCCGCGACTTCGGGAACTAGAGGCTAGCAAGGCAACCACTGCACCACTGAGAACGACAGGATCGGATATGATGAGAGCATGTGAGCTTTTCGTGAAATATCAATCCAAGCAATTTTAGAGTAGGTACTGATGTTTGAGATTGTTTGGTTATTTATGCTTGCCGTTAGAAGAGGAATTTTGACTTTGACTCTGGATAAGGTAATATATCTGAATTTGGTTGCAGAGAATCTGAAACCTATAGTACTAGTCCATTCCTCTGGAGCAGTGATTGTACTTTGCAATAATTCTTGTGTAGTTTCGGACTTTTTTCCTGAACAGCATATAGTTAAATCGTGTATAAAGAATTTCACACTAGCTGGTGGACTTAATATATTTGTATGTCACTGACTGCTATTAAGAAAAAGGAAGGCCTAGGATAGATCCTTGAGGTACTCCATTTACAACATGCAAAGTATTGGACATGATACCATCTGTACTCTTAAATTTGTCTATTCTATAAAAAGTTATATACAAAGTGTATCATAGTTCCTGAAATTCCATGATCAACTGAAGTTTTAAAAATGTGTCTCCTCCATGTAATATCCTAAGCTTTTATATATCAAGGCTTACAAGTCTGAGATGATTTCTGTCCTTGAAGGCTTCTTGTATGTTATATTCTAATATTATCAGGATGTCTAGTGTAGCATGGTGGTGTCTAAAACCAAACTGAAAAGGGCTATAAAATCTTTTGGCTCTCCAGTATTCATTTTAGACTATTTTTAATGCTTTTCTTTATCAGTGTGCACAATATAGAGGTTAGTGCTATTGATCCATAATTTTTAGGGAGGCTATGGTTCTTATTAGGGTTGGGTATCGGTATTACAATGGCCTGATGCCACTGATCAGGAAGTACTCTTTCTGTCCATATGTAATTGTAGATGACTAATAGAAACACTTTTCCTTCTGTTGGTAGATGTTGTAGGAATTCGTAGGGTATTCCATCAGAGCCAGGACTAGTACTTTAGCACGACTGGAGTGCTTCGATCATTTCCTCAAAGGATAATTCAATATATAGTGCCTCAGGGTCAGAATTCACGATATTTAGTAGCAGTTCAGGAAGTTGTTATTTCTAGTGAAGAAATGTAGGGTCATAATTAGAATCACTGAACTAATTGGAAAGTTTCAGCTAGAATTTGTACTATTTAATGTATATCTGTGATAAGAATTATTGAACTGGAGGTTTGCAGATAACTTGGAATTAGACACTTGGTACCTCTGGTTGTTTTAATATTGGTCCACGTTTCTTTTGAATTAGTTTTAGTGTCACAGAAGAAATAAAATTAATCAACGACCATTTTGCTACTTTTTATAGTTCTACGTTTAGTTTATAGTTCTAGTTCTACCATTTCCCTTTCATTCCGTCTCCTACTCTTCTTTCAGGTGTGCTGTAGGTTTTGTGGTGTATGGTGGTACCGAGTAGAAGGCACGGATACTTGCTCAAAGAAATGAGTGTTCATAGTGGAACTATAGAACCGCTTGGTGGTCGGGCCGTTCATCCCCTCTTAGCAGTAGAACGCGTTTTAGAGCCTGGTGTTTTAGGGACTTCCGAGCGTCTCAGTGGTCTGTCCTGGGTTGTATCCGCAATGGATCTATACAGGTCTAAGCGTGCGAAGTGTCTCTCTCCGTTGTATAACTTACGCAGATATATGTTGTAGAAATCTAGCAAAATTTCTATAATTCTTCCTCTATTATTAGTCTTCTTCCATCCACATAGTCTACTGTAGCTGTTGAAATCGCCCAACAATGTAAAATGTTTCGGAAATTGTTATAAGACAATTGTTAATTTTGAAAATTTTAATTCTTGGATGTTAAGTTATAAACATTACAAATACATTTGGCATGAGGAGTGACCACTATCTTATTAGTCTCTTAATACAAGTATATGTTACACACGCTTACCTAGATGGCGCTTAGATCATGCCAACTGGAACCTTTACTCCGCGCACGACTCTGTGAATGTTTAAGTCGAACGTCTCATAGAGACAATTCTTTCTGCTGCTGAGCAATATATTCCTATGTCGACTGCCAATCCCGTCGTCTTCCGGTCCCTTGGTGGACGGATGAATGCCAAATGCTATTCGTGCTCGCAGGCGTGATCTTAGGGTTTTCCAGCGTCTCTCAACACTGGTAACCTGGTCGAAAACAAAAACATGCGTCCCAAGTTTACACAAGTTATTAAGGATAGCAAAAAGACATCATGGAGCAAGTTTGTAGCTTCATTTAATCGGCATACACCTTCCTCTATCATGTGGGATAAGTTAAATCATGTGGCCGGAAAATCGACCCACATGCCAATCGCCGGTCTTTAAACAGCTGCAGGAGATGCTGTAGATGCATTTGATGTGGCTGATACATTTGACCGTGCTTTTGCTTAAGTACCTAGCTCAGATAACTATTCGCCCGAGTTTCTTTCTGTTTAGATTCGGGTGGAATCTCAAAGTTTCTGGAAGATTACAGTCGCCTTTTCACCATGGCGGAGATAGAACACGCTCTTTCATCTTCGCGACTATCAGCAGCAGGACTAGATGACATTTACGTAAAAATGTTGCAACAGCTCTCTGCTGAAGGCAAAGCTTTCCTGCTCGAGGTCGCCACGTTTCCAGAAAAATAGCGGGAGGCCACCATACCCATTTTGAAATCCAGAAAGGTCCGTCATCTTCCGTCCAGCTATCATCCTATTTCCGTCACCAGCTGCGTTTGCAAGGTGTTGGAACACATTGTTAATGGACGGTTGGTATGGTGGATGGGAACTCTCAACCGTATCATTGATCTTTATTTCTGGCTTTTGCTATGATTTTCTTACTGTTAATCTCTGTATTTTGCAATAATCTGTTTTATAAGGGAGCTAATGACCTATAGTTGAGCGCCCTTAAACACAAATCATCATCATCAACCTACACTGCTTCAGTGGGAACATTTTCTAAATTTTCCTTTGTAGCCTTGGTATTAGCTTTTTTCTTCTTCAGTCCCTTCATTTATTTTTGTGCCTAAGCTACATCAAAATATAATTCGTACGGTTAGTATTTAAAGATAACATTTATTTATCTTACAGACAGTGGATTAGTTTGATGCTTCAAGTTGTGAAATATGGGAGTTCAATTTCAGGATGGGTTCCATATTTATCAGCCATCTTCGCACATAATCGAGCCATAGTTCCTGCGTTCATCTTTAGGATCGAGTGTCCCCATTACCAACAAATTTCAAAGTGATTTAGAGATTTATTCTTGGGTGTGCTCAAGACGCGTTGATGTTTCAGGTTGGAACTATTGGTTTGTACCAGAGGTAGGCAAAGCTTGTGTCGTGACTCACAGTTAGTCACAACGTAATGCGACTGAAAGCGCACACAGTCTGGGACAGTGGTGCTGGCTAGAGGCGAGAGGGTGGTTGGAAGTAAACAGTTCAGTGGTAGAGTTCGTCTACTAAACAATCGTTTTCCGGAAAACTGAATTTTCGTGCAGAGTACTAGTACTAGTAATAGTGGTGGTGGTAGTAGTAGTGGTGGTGGTAGTGGTGGTTGTTTTAGAAATTGAATGAACTTTCGAAACTTTTGCAGGATTTAACTGCATAAAACATTGTATAGAAAGTCCAGAAAATTAATGGCTGTAAATACAAAACTAAATATGCTAGTTATTTAGTTACCTAGGAGATCGCTCGGTCCTGAAAATCTTTTCAAGAGGGTGAATTTCTGTAACTATGTCTGATAAAAGCTGTGTAAATTATGTGATCTAAAGAGCTTGCCAATTTTAAAAATATTAATTTATCTGGAAGAAGCATTACAATTAGCGTGAAAACCCTTTCAAAGATGTAGAAAGTCAACTTAAACACAACATAATAGTAAATTAAACTGCTATCAACCCTCACCGCAGGAGCTCTATAAACGTAACCCCCCCTTACGTCGCAGCAATGTCTTACTTCCGTGTTTCCTATGAGGGTTGCATTGTGCTGTGTTATCGGCGCAAAACTGGTTTCTGCCCACCTCTGGTCTATGCGGTTCTTCAGCGCTGTCCATAAAGCTCAAACTCGAACACGAAACCTGCTTATTGAGCGTGTTCTGCCGTATAAGTGTCCTTTTTAGATGGTATTTATCCCCAAGCTTGAAGGTAATAGATACTTACGTTAACATTCGATAAGATATCGAGTACATATAGTAACGCTATGCCACAAGTAAGATGGGGGACGAAGTCTTCGCTCCCAGGAGACGTGGCGTGATTTCCGGAGCGATTCTTCCGACTGCTACGGCCGGAAGTCGAACCAGGAGCTTGTGAAACCTGAAAACTCTGCCTAGTGCATATCTCTAAGGAGAGCAAAAGGAAAGAACAGGAAGCAATTATCTCAACATCATAATAACAAGCATTCGCTTGACGGACCGAGGATTGCTAGGAACGCACCTAGAGTTGTCTACAAAAGGAAGAATGAAAAGAACGATAGTTTAATTCAGGGCACACACACATATAAACTTATTAAAAGAAAAGCTCATCTTACATCATACTAGATATGGAGTTCCCATCTGACCCAACCAACCGGGGCCGTCGCCTAGATTTGCAAGCCAGGAGTCGATCGCTACGTCCTCACTCCCTCATGTCCAGTAACGGATTGCGTAATCACGCCAGGTAGTACGTCACTACCCCCAGCGCATGCGGTACATTGTAAAAGAAGAATTGACCTCCCAAAACTAGCATTCCCTTCCGATATATATTACCAAACATTTCCCAACCCCACAACAATGACTACAAAACAATAGAAATGATAAAAAATAGTTATAAATGTCACAATACGACATAGAACACGTCATCACTCGCTTTTCTGCGCTTAAAATGTGTGTGAATTCGTGAAGTATCATGTGAGAGCGACACGGTTCCTCTTCCCAGAAGTTTCTATCGATTGTAGGAGACATTTCATTTAAGTATTGAATGGCGTTTTTACTTTCTCTACTACGGGGAGGTATTGTATTCCATCCAAAAATTCCATGTCGAGATTTCGCCGGAAATATATGTTTTAAGGCCCCCTGAACACAAGGAAGTTGTAGAAAAAGGTCGCTGTGTGAATCTGTGCCTCTTTATGTATCTGTGAACAGCATAACTCAAAAAGAAATTTTGGTAAAATACCAAACTTGGTATTTAAGTTCAGCATCTTTATATTTTAACAGTATTTATATATAGATATATACGCACGTGAAATACGTGTTGGGCCACCTGGTATGGATTACTATGCAACAGATTTAATTTATCCTTGCAGTTTGCCCTGAGACTGCTGCTCCGGATTAAAAATATAAATAAGTAAATGCTAAATAACAAGGCATTATATTTACTGTGTGCTTGTTTTAAACCCATTGGGCAGCATGCCGTCTTATTCAGCTGTTTTAAACCCCGCATTCTAGTGACTCAGCAAATTTTCTTGTAGAATGCAACATTTTAACAAGGATGCTAATGCGTGTTCGTATAAGACAGCTTTGTTGTTATTTTAATAAAGCTATAAAACCTCAGAGTAATTACATAGCAGATAAGCTTCACAGTACTGAGGTATACGGAACAAAGTGCTCTCTCAAGAATGAAAACGCTTGAGGATTATGAAACACGAAATAACGAAGTTATAAGCCAGCACTTTTAGATGTTAAAATGATAAACACACTTTAAATTCACTGTGGAATATGAAAGGAAACTAACTAGTTAATTAATTCATTAATTCATTAATGAATTAATTAGGGGTATTATCTAACGGGTTCATTGATAGGACTTAAAATTAATTTTTAAGTTTTATATACAAACACTTAACCTGCTGCACTCTGTCATGCCATATAACGAAAATCTTATGTTCCTTGAGATTTTCTGAGGAGTGTTTGTCGATAAAAAATTAGAACAAAAACCTCTAGAGACAATCAATGTATTCATTCAACAGTAAAGTTCTCAATTCGAGTGAAATCCATAAATGTTTCACTGTATGTATAACTTTTGATGATTAAAAGTAATTAAGGAATTAATACACTTCAGAATGTGGTTTTTTTTATTCCGGCGTGATGCAGTATAACATAAAAGTGATCTCCTTAAATACCTAAAATTCTGTATATGGAACTTTTCAATTTAATTATAAATATTTTACTGTTGAAACTGTGACTGCAATAGCGTTTTTAATTAAAATATCATAAATATGAGAATAAAAAAATCTATACAAAGAAAAAACGTCTGAAGGGTAACGCTGAGGCACACATAAGGGAGGAATTACGGTTAAAATCCTTATTCCACCAACCTGGGTTTCTGGGTTTTTCCCTAGCCGCATTACGAATGCTGGGTTTGTATACAATTGTAACGACTCCAGAAAAATAATTTAACTAGCGTAAGCAGTGCAGTAGAAAACTATCACCATCAACAAAAGAAAAGAGTAAATACGAGGTAGTCCAGAAAGTAAGTTCCGTTTCAATTTCTCTCCGCTGCAGCGCTGCGATCGCAGTTCCGCACATGCGCGGTAGACGCTTGTATCAAGGAGAAGAAACTGCGCCATTTTGAGATCGCTGTCAGCCACGTACGCATTGTTGTGCTTGTTTACAATGTCGGTGTTGATTGAAAATCCCGCCGCTTGTGAAATCAGATCTGTGATTCGTTTTCTGAATGCTAGGAAAGTGAAACCAATTGAAATTTATCGGCAAATTTGCGAAGTTTACGGACAAAATGCGATGAGTGATTCAATGGTGAGAAGATGGGTCCGACAGTTCAATGAAGGACGTAGTGAAGTGCACGATGAAGAACGAAGTGGGCGTCCATCTTTGGTTACAGAAGAACTGGTTCACGCGATTGATGACATGATCCAGGAAAACCGCAAGTTTACAATTAGTGCTCTCGCTATGGAATTTCCCCAAATCTCACGATCACTAATTCATGGAATTGTTACCGAAAAACTGAAATTTCGTAAACTTTGCTCTCGTTGGGTACCAAAGATTCTTACTGAGCAACACAAAACAAACCGGATGGGTAGTGCACTTCAGTTTTTGACCCGTTATGATGAAGGCGGAGAAGAATTTCTGACACAGATAGTCACAGGAGATGAAACTTGGGTTTCTTACGACACCCCTGAAAGTAAGCGGCAATCAATGGAATGGAGGCACACTTCACCCCCAGCAAAGGTTAAGCAAATCTTGACACCTCGAAAAATGATGTGCACAGTGTTCTGGGACTGGAAAGGCATCTTACTCATTGATTTCTTACCGCGTGGTCAAACAATCAAAGCAGATGTTTATTGCGAGACACTTAGGAAATTGCGCCGCGCAATACAGAATAAGCGCCGAGGATTGCTGTCAAAAGGTGTTGTTTTTCTTCACGACAACGCACGACCACACACTGCAAATGTGACGCAAAACCTCCTACAGGGATTTGACTGGGACGTGTTTGTCCATCCTCCGTACAGCCCTGACCTCGCTCCTAGCGACTTTCATCTGTTCTTACATCTCAAGTCTTTCCTTGGCGGTCAACACTTCAACAATGACGAAGAGCTGAAAGAAAATGTGTCCAACTGGTTGAAGACATAGGCGGCTAACTTCTATGAAGAAGGTATACAAAAACGTGTGCCACGCTATGACAAATGCCTGCAAAATTTCGGCAGTTATGTGGAAAAGTAGTTTAAGAGTTGTAGAATTTTGTGCAATAAATAATTTTTCTGTATCTGTACACAATTTAATTTTATTACCAAACGGAACTTACTTTCTGGACGTACCTCGTAGTATAAAGGACACTTAATTTTCTCTAAAGCGATCTGTCGGACACAAGCGAACTATTTCTACAAGTAACTAAAGCCTAAAAATGTCGCAATATGACCCTTTCAGTGCACAACAGAACTATGAACGTAGAGTGATACAGAATACATTACTCATTGGTGACGAGATCATAATATAGTTTCATCACAGACTGCTTTACCATAGTTAGTATTGCCTAATATAGTTAGCACAATAGCAGCAGGAATATCTTTGCATTACCGCGCCCAAGCTGGAAACTTATCTGGTCATCGCATATAGCACAGCTGAAAGCGCTCTAAATAGCTTGCGGGTATTAAGTGGCAAATCTTGGTGAGCGGATCGGACAGTTTCGCTGCGACTATTGTGAACCGATCCGATCCAAGTTAGACTATGTATGTATCGTTTATTCTTCAGCACGACCATGTGTGCTGAGAAGATTAGAGACAGTCCATAATTGGTGCATTCGTGTGGCTGTCGGTGCTTTCTCGACTAGCCCATCTTTACGCCGAATCGGCATATCGGTGTAATGTCCTGTTAGGAAGTTATGGTTGTGGGCTTAAATGTATGCCTACACATCCAATGCTCGCTTGTTTTTTCAACACCGCGGTGGACGAATGTTATAGGAACAGCTCCATTAATCCAAAGCCTGCAGGTGTTCGTCTCCGGGAGCTTCTTAGAAAGCATGATATTGAAATGTCTAGCTTGTTTTCTAAAGCGGAGAGTGTACCCCCTTGGTTATATGCGACATCTCGCATAGATCTAAGGATGATGGCATACCGGAAGTCTATGGTGCCTACACTTAGTATCCGCACTTATGTTTTAGGTTACAGTGACTGAATTTTGATCTAAACCGATGGATCCAGATGCACCAACGGTGTTGAATGTGCCTATGTTTATGGAACCGAACCCCATATATTCGGTTTTCATGATAGCACTTCCATTTATAGTGCAGAGCTCTGTGCCATATACCGACCCATTTTGTGTGTGCGCCGTTGAAAATTGGGTGACTGTCTCATTTTGAGTGATTCCCTTATTGCACTTCAGAGCCTACATGAGCTGTACAGCTACCATCCCATTGTACAGCGCATCCATGTTTTACACGCCTCTGGAGGTGCTTGGATTCCTGGTCACGTTGGGAAATGAACTGACCGATTTGGCAGCAAGGGCAGCAACCACAGAACCCAGTGCTGCTACATCTCGTATAAGGTCGGAGGGTGGTGCTATCGTGCTGGAGCGAGGAGTGGTCAGGACAGTGAAGGACATTCCGATTAATTGGGTAGCTTCTTCTCGTGTACCCGGTCGTGAGGAGGTGATTTTGGCTTGGCTGCGTATTGGCTATTGCAATTTTACGCACGGTTACCTTTTTTAAGGGGAACCCTGCTCCTATTTGCCCGCTATGTAGTGAAGGTTATCCGTCATGTGTTGCTTCGGTGTATTCCTCTAGCATATATTCGGTTCTCTCTGCACCTGCCGGTCAGGCTGTCAGAGGTGTTAGCGGACGACAACCAAGCAATTGAAAGGGTTTTTGTGTTTTTGTCAAAGGTAAACTTTCAAACGAGATTTCAATCATATTGATATCAAGTTTTTCGTACCTCCAGGCTTAGTTTATATATTCATCTTTATATCGGGCTTTTGCGTGAATTTTATATTGACCTTTACCTCTGGTCTTTGCCACCCTGATCTTTTGTATTGATCTTTATCTCTGGCCTTTGCCATGATCTGCTTTATAAGGGCGCTAGTGACCTTATAGTTGAGCGCTCTGAAATATAAATCATGTTTCTAAAGCAATCCTAGCCCTATCTTCCTCACTTAACTGAACTTTATTTACATATAAATTCTTAGGTATTTCCCATTGTGCTGGTCCTGATCTAGGAACTAGACCTCTGTATATATTTCTTACGTCATTTTGATTTATATTTCTATTAAACTTGCCCCTTGCGCGAAGAAGTGTGAACTTTCAATTGAACATCTAACTTGATTTCTGTGAATTTCTGCCTCGGACTTTTGTTTGTTACTCTCTAGTGCTATCAGAAAATCAATCATTTCTGAAATGTTACTGGGCTTTGCTATTAGTGCTGAACAGTTTCTGGAAAATATGTCGTGATAATATTTATGAGATCTTTATCACTTATTAATGGATCTAATATATACCCAATTTCCTAGTTATTTTAATAAAATAATTAAACATTGTATAGTTATTTCTCTAATTATGTTTTCTGTTACTCAATTCTAATATAATGCTTGCTTGGCTATTTGCTGCTCAATACCTAGGCATGAACATACCTTTAAAGATCCTGAAGTCATTGTCATTTCCTACAGCTATACCTAACCAAGTTGCGGCATTTCTTTTAAAGCATTTTCTAACGATGGTCATTTTGTACTCCTCCGGTATATATTTTATAGTGAAATAGTCTTATAGTTCTCTAATGAAGGATTTCGCGTCGACCGAGTCCTCATTTTCAAAAGTTGGTGGTGCAGTTTCATTTAAAATGTTATTAGGCCAGTACATGTTAGGGTTCTGATCTGTATTTCCCTGTATATTTATTCGTCTAGTTTCCCATTGGAAGTGCGTGCACCTACATTTTGCAACGAGATGTCCGCTAACACATTTTGTATCGCTTCGTCTCTTGCTGCTGGTTCACTTGCCTACATTAACACACTTTGAATCCCGTACATTTACGTCTATTCTTAAATTTTCTAACGCACATTTTATTTCTGTTACTTCTGTTGCTACCTCCTTACTCTCATCTGCGATTTCTTCAAAGCTTCTAGCCTGTCCCCTACTTTCCCTTTCTTCTTTTTCATATCTTTTTCTACTTTCCCCTAATTCCTTTTTATTTCCCTAGATTGTTGCGTTTCTTTGTGTGCTATTTCCCTTTTTGTTTCCAACTTCTTTGTTACTTCATCTCTTAGTTTCCTTTTTCTATTTCGAATTTTTCACTAACCTTTTGCAAATTTTCTTTTCAGATTTTTCTATTTCTTGGCTAATTTCTTTTCTAACATTTTACATTTCTTCCCCAACCTGTTCTCTGTTTTCTTATATTTCACTTCTAACATTGCTTATTTCTTCTCTAATTTCATACTTGAATGTTTCAAATGCATGCTGTTGCTTTTTAACTTCTTTCTAATTCCTATATTTTCTAATTTCTAATTATTACTCTCCATCTTTTCCTCTAATCTCTCCTGAGTATTTCTAATTTCTTTCCTAGCTCTTGTTGACAAATAGGTATATTTGTGGCAATTGGGTTTAATGTTGGCAACATTTTATTTGGAAGAAGTTGAAAGAGACATGGCGCAAAAAGAAAGGGATAATCAATTATTTGGTTACTTCATTGTAGTACTATAAGAAAATAAATAAAGGATTAAATTATTATTATTATTATTATTATTATTATTATTCTCAGCAACTATATTCTAACCTGTGTTGAGTATTTCCTAATTTCTTTCCTACCTTTTCGCCCATACTTTTTAACATTTCCATCACTGCCATTAAATCACTTACTCCTATTCCTGAATTATTTAATATTTCCCCCTTTCTTATAATTTTTCCTGTTTCCCTTTTCCTTTCTAAGCTATTCTGCGCATGACTATTTTCTCGCATTTCTGTTGTTCTATTCTCTACAATTGCATGCATACTATCACTTTCACCTTCTTGGACTTCCATTATTTCTACTGAATTCTTTTCACCTAACATTTTTCCAATTCCTAATCTACATAAATAACATTGAAATAAATAAATTTATGTCAGTACCCAATTAGCTGATGCACTCACTGTTGTCTATCGATTCTGATATCTTCTTCTTTTTTCTGCTCGGCGTGTATCTGTGTAGCGTGAGCTATCGTTCCGGGTTGTCCTTCATTCCCTCCTTTTCGTGCTGTCGGTCGCTGGGTTTGACTTCCAGTTTGGCCTCCTTAGATCCTGGCCCCAGGGTCTTACTACGGTAGGTACGGTATTGGCGATCTTGGGGTCCCAAGCCACAGTCTCTATTGAGTTCCTCTAAGAGATGAGAGGGCTTTCGCCAAACGCCCAATCAACTTTGGTCCACAAGTGTGTTTGAGCAACTACCAGTTACCGCCCTGAACACAGTATGACGGATACCGCTGCGCGGGACGAAGGGGGGAGTAGCAAGGGATGACTGGGTAACGCGTACATCCCAGCTCCTTAGTGTCATGTAGGACTGTGTTCGTATCCGTTGATAAAGGTTAGTCCCGGGGAGATACCATTGCATGAGCTGTAACACTTCTGAAGGCAATCGAGACCCTCTATCTTTAAATTGGGAGGTGAGACCCTAAGGTGAGCAAGGACCAGGCCAGGACACTCACTTAAATCGGGGCGGCGTCCAGGATGTGAGCATGCCATCGGAGACATTTGCAATGGTGGAGGATTTTTTCGCCATGGAAATATCCAAATAAAAGTAACAAAAAAGTTGAATGAAAAAGTAGTAGTTGACTGTTGTGGTCCTCTCTGCTTAGTAATTAATAGAACCGAGGAATAGAAGACGTTTACATCGGTGAACACTTTTATAACCATTTTATGAACTTTTATAGTTCAAAAGGGTCTCGATAAAATTGCTAATCCTGTCAAGTCGTGCATTAGAAGTCGCAATAGCACGCTCCTGGTTGAAGCAGATTCAGCATCCCAGGCAGCGACTATCTTGAAGTCTACAACCCCATTGTTCAGCGAATCCAGGATGTTCTCCATTTTTATACGCTTCTGGCGTTAATGCGGAGTGTTCTTGCATACCTGGTCACGTTGGCTTGCCGGGGAATGAATTGGAGGACTTGGCAGCTAAAGCTGCAACCACGGAACCCAGTGTTACAGTATCTCCGGTAACGTCGGAAAACTTTAGCCTTATTGTGTGGAGAGCGGTGCTGTCGTGCTGGCGCGAGGAGTGGTTAGCTCTCCGCGGAAATAAGCTTAGAGTAGTGAAGCACATTCCGATAAACTGGGTAACTTCCTCTCGGACCTCATCGTGAGGAGGTGATTTTGGCTCGGTACGCATTTGCTGTTGCAATATTACGCAAGATTAGCTTTTTAAGAGTGACTCTGGTACTGATCTTTCTCTTTGCTCTTTACCATGATCCATTTTACAAGGGCACTAATAACCTAGTAGTTGAATGCCCTTAAACACAAATCATATTCTTCTTCATCATCATCATCATCATCATCATGAACTTAGTCATGTTGATATCAGGTAATTCATACTTCTCGGTTTAGTTTTATATATTCATATTTGTTTCTGACTTTTACTATGATTTTTATATTGATCTTTATCTCTGGCCTTTGTCATGATCATTTTTACAAGGGCTCTAATGACCTAGTAGTTGAGTGTCCTTAAACACAAATCATCCTTACCTCCTGATGGTCCTCTATTGAAGACCCGTGATGGTGCACCATTTTTGAAGCTGTTCAATTGGGACAGCCTTGATGCCGCTTCCTGCTTCAAATTGTTATAACATTTAATGTTCCTTACTTTGTTAATGACTTTTATGATGTATCTCATAGCTCGTTTTGTGTTGTCTCGTGCGCCAGCTGTTCTAGTGATATAGCTATGAGTCGTTATCTCAGGATATGCGCGAGTTTGGTTTGAAAGGATATCACCAGCATAGTTAGCTGATAAATTTTAATATTGACTAAAATGTTCAGTTTGAGAAAAGTTGCCGACTATTGAATTTACAAATTAATTACTTCTATAACAATAATTAAGAGAAGCGTCAGCAATGTTGCTCGGGGGGATTCCCCTCAATAACCGCTAAATCTCCCTAACACCGGGGCGTTCCTATGCGCTACACAACTTAGAAATTACACATGAGAGTAAATCACATGAGAGGCAAAAATCTCAGGAGTCTCACGAATATGTCACGAATCAATGCACGAATGTGAATGTGTCTCTGATTAGAATGCACGAACTTTTCTTAACTTAAGCTCCGCCCACATATCAATACTCCTACCAACGTTCCGACTTACGCGGGCCAATCTTAAAATCCTACGGATGCGTCTCTTCCTTTGTTGCTAAGCCGTACCATTCACTTTTCTAATTTACAGAATTGCTGCCTACGTGACCTTGCAAACGTATTGAACTCAACTTCTAACTGCACCCCAGGAAGCTTTATGTTCACGCTTTCTCAAATCGGCTGTTAGTAATAACATGACACGCTAATGAACCTTTCTCTCCGGACATACTTAGGCATATTATATTATACAGCGATTTAATATACGGAAATTATTTATTGCAGTTCTTTCTCTATCTTACTATCATTTCTTCATTTAATTATTTACATCCTCCCGTCGATAAATACAGCATCAATATATTAAAAAGAAGAAATTAAAAAGTAATGGTCCGTGTGCGTGCGTGCGTGCTTTGACTGTGGACAGCATAAGTCAAAGACGAAAAGTCAGATAAATACCAAAACTTGATATTTAAGTTCGGTGTCTTTCAAGGATGCAACAGAATATTTTCAGCAAATCCCCCACCGCAAACTACCCTTTACATGGGCATAAATTATTTTTAATTACTCAAAAATGGATCTAAGAACTTTGATTAGAACACCACATGTTTAAGATATTTGCATGATATTGAGTTGTCTCATAAGTTCGTTTTTCGTTACGTTTCCATCACTAAGAACGCCTGGGAACACACTCCAACCGCAGCACAGCTACGACAGCGTAGTTGCCGAGCTTTCTGTTTACAAACTTTAAACACAAGTTCGTTCAAGAGATAAATAACTACGGCAGTTATGTTTTGTAAACAACCATTTATTTCCTACAGTATACATCATTATTGTCGCCAATATACTGTCATTTGTCTGGAAGTTTATATAGAAAATTCCTTTCTCCAAAATGTGGCAGTTTTCTGGTTGATGAACTCTTCGAGGTTCAGTCTGCAGTCCTCCAAAGGAAGTGAGGCGTTTGACATTCAGGAAATTCTGCAGGGAACGGAATAGATGGAAGTCGGATGGGGCAATGTCTGGAGAATACGGCGGTTGGGGTAACACATCCCACTCAAAATTACGCAACTTTTGACGGGTCACCATAGAGGAATGTGGTCTGGCGCTGTCGTGGTGAAAGACATGGTTTCCCAATTCCGGCCTTTTCTCTTCAATGGCTGCCTTGAGACGATCCAACTGAGAACAGTATTTCTTGGAATTAATAGTCTCATTAGGCGGAAGAAGTTGGTAATATAGGATTCCTTTGCAATCCCATTAAATGCATAGCATAACCTTTCTCGGATGCAACGCTGGTGTAGGAACCGATAGTGGTGGCTGCCCTTTCTTGGGCCATGGTTTATCTTTCGGGCGCTGTTGTATACAATCTACTTCTCATCTCCAGTTACCAGTCGTTCCAGAAAAGGATCATTCTGATTGCGTCTCAATGAGTCACAGATGGAAACGCGCTGAATCAAATTCGCTTCACTCAGTTCGTGAAAAATCCATACATCGCGAATATTTACGTAACTCAGTTTTTTCAAGTTCCTGACTACAGTAGCATGAGCTAAATTGAGCTCCAATGCCAACTCCCGAGTTGTCAATGTTGACTACATTTCATGAATTCTTTCCACGTCCGTAACAATTGGCCTTCCAGATCGAGGTTTCTCTTTTAGAGAGAAACTCCCAGCTCAAAATCGATTAAACCACTTTTGACATGCTCGATTCCTTACTGCATCCTTCCCGTAGACAGCACAAATTTTCTGCCGGCATCGTGAGGCGGTTTTACTCATACGATAGTAAAACAGCACAAGATGTCGGAAATGTTCCTTTTTACTTTCCATAGTTTGTAAACATAAGTTCACGCTGTTCCATTCAGCGTCAGCCACAAACACACACACACTGACATATCCAATAGCGAGTCTGATTGTTGACCTCTAAGTCGTAGGGATGTTTAGGCAACTATGATAATTTGAGTGTACAAGGATTCAGGGTCTTCAAGTGCTATAGATGGAGCTTGCTAGAAAATCGAATGAACTTATGACACAACCCTATATACAGGGTGAATTACCTAAAACTTGGACCGCAAATATTTCGGAAATGAAAAGTGCTATTGTTGTGCAGTTTTCACAGCATTTATTGGTAGTCAGGGGCTCGTATCTTTAATCTATAAACAGATTTTAATAACAATGCGAAAGTGTATTTTTGAGCAAACAAACAAATTTTAAATGAAACAACGCCTAGTTTCATCAACAGAATAAAGGTAGGGTAAATTAGAATGTCAGTGGCGTTTGTTGCAAGTTTCTAGTGCAAGTGGTTTACGAAATCTTATTTTGAAACTTTTACGTACCGACACTTGTACAACCTGTGGTAGCACAAAACTAAAGAAAAACAAAAGGGAATTACAATATTTCTGTATCTTCTTACAAGAGAACATATCTCTTCAAAGGTTGTGTTTAAAATGACCAGCGGCAGCTTCAATACACACTTCCAGTCTGCTACGGAAAGACTGCTGCACACGTTCTAGCATTTCAGCGGAAATTTCAGAGCAGGCAGCAGTAATACGTCGGTTCATATCGTCTGGTGTAGTTGGTACATCCTTGTAGACAGTGTCTTTCAGCCTTCCCACAGAAAAAAGTCTAAAGGGGTCAGATCCGGTGAATGGGCCGGCCAAGGTACAGGTCCTCTTCCTCCAATCCAACGATTTGGAAACAATACGTTAACACAGGCTGTAGTAGTTAGTGCACTATGTGCTGGACAGCCATCATGTTGGTACCACAGGTTCCTCCTAGTCTGCAAAGGAACGTCTGTGGCAGATGGTCTGTAGGAGGCTCCGATACTTGTGCGAGTTCATTGTTCCTTCTATGAACAAGGGCCTATGAGCTGATGGTTCATATCCCATACCACACGTTTAAACTCTATGGACACTGACGTTCCACCTGACGAAGCCAAGGGGATTGTCAACAGACCAATAGTGCATGTTTCTGCGGTCTACCTGGCCATGAGTAGTAAATGTTTCCTCATCACTAAACAAGATACATGATGAATCTGGAGTATCATGCCTTAATGCCCATGTACAAAAGTTAACATGATTCTCAAAATCGTTTCCATGCAGCTCTTGGTGGAGAAAGATGTGATGTCGATAGAGAACGCGCAGTACACTTGCCTGACTTATGCCACTTCCACGTGCGGTTGTGCGGGAACTAATTTGCGAATCTACTGCAACGGCAGCCAAAACATTAATTGCTGCCTCTTCTCCAGTCGCTTGTTTGTTTCTGTTACGTTTTCTGGGTGTTACAGTACCACTTTCACGTAATTGTTTGAATAGGTTGATAAATAACTGCCGAGGTGGTTGACGTCTATAGGGAAACGCTTCCGCATACACCGTACAGGAATTAACAGCATTCTTCCTACACTCTCCATACACCATGAGCATGTCGGCTTTTTCTGCAATTAGAAAACCCCAGCTTCCACTCACGACTTACTGCTTGAACTGTCACAAACTAACTGACCAGAAAGTCACAATGCAATCAATGAACAGAAAACACAATGCAAACAAGCATAACAACATCGTACCTAGCATCTAAGCAGGTTGAATGTGACAAACAATTGCCGAGGTGGAAACTTTTAAAAATACGATTTCTCGTAAACCACTTGCACTAGAATCCTGCAACAAAGACCATTGACATTCTAATGTACCTTACCTTTATTCTGTTGATGTTCCATTTCAAAAATTGTATGTTTTCTCAAAAAATACACTTTCTCAGTATTATTAAAATCTGTTTATAGGCTAAATGTAAGAGCCCCTGACTACCAATCAATGCTGTGAAAACTGCACATCAATAGCACTAAACATTTCCGCAAATATTTACGGTGCAAGTTTAGTTAATTCATCCTTTATAAAATGTGAAATATCTTGAATTATCTGGGAATAATTCACATTCTGCATTAATTGTGTAACTTGTAAACCGTAAAACACAAACAAAAACTTAGTACATCAAAAAATTTAGCTCTCGTTAAAACACTTATCAAATACATTTTTTGGCATTAACCATTTCCAAGATATTCTTTATTACTGGTTTGAATTCTGCAGTACTTTATACCTTTTTAAACTGTTAAGTTGCTATTTTTTTCGTCATCATGCAAAGAGAACGGAATTTCAAAGCATACTATATTCCCCTTGTACCTTCTACAAAATTCGCAAACAAAATCATTTCTGCAAATGCTTCGGTATCTCGATTAACATGAAGGATATAGAAGAATACCTCTTGTAAGAAATGTTTCTGGAAGAATGGGTAGAGAAAGTTATGTGAGTTTTACACATACTTTAGAAAAATCCAGTGTTTTTTGTGTCTATGGTGAAAAATACTATAGTTTTGAATGTATTCAATTTTTTTATTAGATTCCGCAACTGATTCCCATTTTATTTGCACGATTCGTAATATGATGTCATACCGGCAAGTTACTATGGTTCAGTGGCTAGAGCAACCAGATTAAACCTGAAGATTGATGCAGTAATTTGTATCACAAATTACTTAAATGTAAATAATGATTGTAATATGAATATGCATTTTTATGTGACATTGATTTGATATGTTTCTTGACTGTAAATATTGTTGAGAAGTAAGTTTTTAATGCCTTACTGAAACTGTCAATAATAGCGCGCAATAATGCAGCGAGGAGGGTGAGCTGTTTATCATTATTGGAAACGATGAAGTTACGTAATGTTGGCGCGTTTTTCCGTTGAGAACCTTCTGAAATATTTTCTCCCTAGAGCATATGTATTCATAATTTTCATTGGATATTAAAATAGACGCTAATGTTGGCGCGTTTTATTAGCCAATAGTAGTTCAGTTATAATATTTAGGCGTATCTGGATGCAGGAGTATAAATAGGGTAGGTTAGAGGTAGCTTGAGGCCAGTTCATCAAAATTCTTTGTACACTACACGTCGTCTTCAGTTCGTCAGTTCGTCAAAATATTTGTATGAGATACGTCGGCTATAGATTCACAAGTTACGAAAATCTAAAGTGTTATAAAGTTAATTATACACAAAGTTGAAGTACGTGAATTAAGAGTGATTAGTAATGAAGTTATTATAACAGTTTCAGTTTGGCGAGTGTTAAGATCAATGTATAAATGTGATAGTTAACGTGTTTGACAATAAATGTGTAAAACAAATTTCTTCATCAGTGTTATATTTGGATAAAAGATTCCTTTCCGTTTACACACTCTGATTCAAGAGACATGTTCGACTGAGAAATAATAGCTAGCCGGAGGACAGTAAACAAAACTTATAATTCTTTCAAACACTAATACTACCACAAATTGCTAACACTAGAGGGAGCTACAAACCGAACAAATGAATGACGTCACAAGATGGCTTCAACACATGATGTAAACAAACATTATAAGTAATACCGTCACAAATTGGCTCCCAAACGAGGGGCTAACAAATACAAATATATACAATAAATACTATCGCAAGATCCGTGCTTCAAATCCCGGCGATGGCACTGAATTTTTCAGTCGTCTGATTCTGCCTTTCCAACCTTGTACAACACACGGCTTTTTTTCAGACTTTTCTTTTAAGACTAATTTTAAAGTTATCACATTTTAAAAAGTTTTCTCTGGTTTGTCCGTGGACCAGTATGCTATGGAGATAGTGCACGAATTTGTTGACACTCTGTATACAAGTTACGTAAGATAGATAATGGATATTTTAAGCACATTCTATTGCTCTTTTTGCAGATTAAGTCGGAAAGTTTCTTGGAGGATTTGAACAACATCCTCAACTCTGGAGACGTACCCAATATCTACAAGACAGAAGAACTAGACCAGATCTATCAGAAAGGGAAGGCTTGGGTGACGGAGATGGGTCTACCGACTACGCCATCCAATATGTTTGCTGCTTATGTCAAACATGTTCGCTCCAACCTCCACACCGTTATTACGATGAGGTAAGAATTACTTCATAGAGAGCTAATCTTTTCTTTTGTGTTTTTAAGATGTACGCTAATCAGACCACGCAAAAGCGACATGATTGCATCTATAGTTTGGAGGTTTGTAGTTGAATACAAAGGTGTTTAACTACTACCCTGAAACGCTAAACTGACGTTTTTATCACAGTCTACTTTCGGCATCGCATTTGAATGTAATTATCCGCGAGGGTAGCTCTTTGAGTAATACCCGATTTCGTGTTTGCCTTATTATTTGAGCTATCCGTGTTTGCTTTAGAGCAGCCGTGCTCATATTTTGCACTCGGGGCGAATATTTTAATCGAGGGAGGGCAGGGGGCATTAAACGTGCACGCGACCGTTTGTCTTTGTAGTTCCAACGAGCTGTAGTTGCTGCAATACGGGCTCATTTCAGGTGAATACAGAATGGTGAACGAACTAGACGTGGGAGAAGACGGTACATTCAAAAGACACTTCTTTCACACATATTTAAATAATATAGATTAGGCATTCGAAGAGATATTTCGTGAAGTACAGTCTTTGCAGTTGGATCCTAATATTCGTGTACCCAATTTGAGCCACAGTATTGTCATTCCAGATTGAGTTAATAGACATTAAATGTGACAGTTTTCTCGAGGAAAAGTTCAGAACAACGAAAGACATGGTTATAATCTACCAGTATGTACCACAAAACCGCTCTCCACTCTTGCATAAGGGGTAACAATCACGAGTAAGTAGGTACGTTTAATATCGCGTAGCAATGTGAGCAAATTTTCTCGGCTCTGAAAGTGCACCAAACCAACTACAGATCATAAATTAAGTAAAGTGATTTGAAGGCAGTACGTTTGCTCCATTCAAGTAGGTCTATTGTTCCATATATTTCACGCCTAATTGTACAGACAAAAAAGTAATAAAATCCTGTAAGTTTATTTAAACAAGTGAAGGGTACAGAGGAAAAACAATCAAAGTCCACTTTTGGCGAAATTTGAGATTTTGGTACCAATGGATTCTATATATGTAGTACTACATTCCAACAGCTTCATACATGGAAGAAACCACGTGTAGTCCATACAAAATCAGCATAGAAAAAGGGTGTCCAGGGGAAAAACAATCAAAGTCCTCTGTGAAATGGAAAAACGACCATAGTCCATATATATTTTAAATGGGAGTAATTTTGTACTACTTCAGGAAAGTTTGTTGTTTTAAATGTTGATAAGCTTGGGTGCTTTAAATGTGTGACATACATATGCACTGTTGTGGCTTACATTTTTACTAGTAACAAACTGCAATGTTGTTCAATGCAGTCTATTTTACTGGTGAATAGAGAGGCAGTTTACATTTCGACATGGAATCAAGTGATGAGTTACCGTTGTTCATTAGAGAAGAGCAAAGAAAAGACCTAAATATGATAGACTTCGTTATGGCATGCAATGAATTAAAAGCAAACAAATCTGATGTGTTACACTCACATGACTTTCTCTACTCTTGTACAATCTAATTTTACAAACGCCTATTCTCCATATGCTTTATGTTAATGGAGATATCGAGATGTTAATCTTATTGGTAATTTTCTTGTAGATGCAAGGGGAATATGGTAGCTTTTAAGCGATGGTCAAATATTTTAACGCTGGTTGCTATGCGGCGCATTCCATTCTCTTTGCAAGTCCAGGACATAAAAAAATGAATAACGAATTTGAGAAAAAGTATAAGTATTGGAAAATTTAAGGGAATAACAAGCAATATCTCGAAAACGGTTCAATCAACAAAAGAAATGTATATGACATAAGTTGTGTATTTTAACGAGATCTACATTTTTTGTGTAGTAAAAGTTTGTCTATCTCTTATGGTTTACCAGTTATGCAAAAGTCGTTCACAATGAAGAATACTTTTGGAGACATTCCCAGAAAATTCGAGATATACATTTCATTTCTCATGACATTATCTTAAACATATGATATTTTAATCAAAATCGTTACAGCCATTTTTGAGAAAATTAAAATTTTCGAAAAATGTTCCATGTAAAGGGTAGTCTGGGGTGGGGGGATTTTCTTGAAAACCTTTGTGTCGCATCTCTGGAAGATACTGAACCTAAATACCAAGTTTGGTGTTTATCCGACTGTTCGTTTTTGAGTTATGCTGTTCACAGACACACACACACACAGACACACACACACACACACAGACACACACACGGACATGTTTCCAAAAATGCTTTTTTTGGATTCAGTGAGTCTCAAAACATGTATTTCCGGTGAAATCTCGGTATCGAATTTTTGGGTGGAATGCAATACTTCCCCTACTTACTATACGTAGTAGAGAAAGTAAAAATATCTCTGCTTGCAAGGAAACTTAAGGGACACTGGTAGTGAATTTTCAAATTTCCAAATTATTGTATGGATATATCTGAAACTTTTACTGTGATTCTATATCTATTAGATTAATGTGAATTTCAAATTTAATTCAAGTTGGATAAATACTTTGTGAGTTATTAATTATTTCATAAATTTTATTATGTAAATGTATCACATACTCAAAATTATCCTAGCGCATCAAAAGTTCAGAAAATTTGTTGAAATTTTTGGAATTGAAGCTTTGAATCAGTTACAAAAAACGTATGTGAAGAAAGTTCAATAAATTTTGATGAGTGAATTAAGATAATTTTTTCAATACTTTAGAAATTTTAATCTCTAAAATTCACCATTTTTGCATAAAAAATATATTTTTAAAAAATATTATTGGTGTTAGGCATATTTTTGTCACATAAAATGTTACAATGGATACTTCTGCAGATTATGAGAAATTTTAGCTGCATTTAAACAAAAACTCATGAGCAAGCATCATTTTGAATGTGTGAAAATGAAGTTTTGAGAAAAACACTGACACACACAATGACACGAGGACTGGAATATTTCTGGGTAGGGCTAAAACCACAATTGTTGCACTTTAACACAAATTTTTAGCAAAGCCATGTCTTTCTCTACTTTGTAGTCACATTTGAACACTCACATTCACTACAGTAGGCATTTTCAAACAACTCAGTCAGTTTACTTTCAATACTGAATAATGTACATAAACAACAAAGTGTATCAAAAGATCCATAAGATAGATATACAAACAAAGCTTAAACAACCAATAACGTAATAACTACAAAATGCTGTAAAATAAGATAATATGGTTAAATGGAGAGAATTTTAATGAAATAGACTCTTAGAGTACCAAAATATAATTTTTCTTTCCAAAGTTCTAAACTTGTCTTCATTACGTAGTAAATAGCTATGCAGTTAGGCGCTAGATGGAAGCACAAAGCAGGCAATTACATGTGATCCAAAAATGTAGCCAAATAAATCGAAAAATATGCAGAAATTACCGAATTATGATGCTTTACATATACGAGTATAAATAGAAAGTGGACGGGTCCAGTGGAGTTTTAAGGGAGCGCAGGGTGATTTAAACATGTCGCTGGGCTTTTAAAAATAGCAGATAGTGAAAAATGTTTGGCCAAAATGATTCACAAGTGTCCATATAATATTTATATGATATAATTCCAAAATCGAAAATTTTGTCATTTTCACCTAAAACTTCACTCCCAGTGTCCCTTAATGATAGCAGTAGTGCGGAAGAAGTAGATAAAGAAATTCAGCGGCTAGAAACTCTAAATTTAGTACATATGAAGAAGACTGAAGTCCTCTATCAACGAAAACGTAGAGCCAAAACAAAGCTAGACAAAGTCATGAACTTGGGGCAATGTGCATATATTTCATGAAAAATCTTCCATTGCCTAACATTAGCACAAAATGATGTATACTACAAGCGACAGCTGTCTGGCATGTTCTCGCTTCCGGAGAAGTACACTTCTATACCTACGATGAGACCATAGCCAAAAAGGGAGCGGATGAAGTTTCATCAATATCGTTTGACTTTTTCTTTTATCATCTGGACTCTTCAGTTCGACATTTGCACATTTTTTTCTGATTCTTGTCCTGGTCAGAATAAAAATTATGTAATTATTTGACCCATCCATGCTATGGTTCATAAATACAACAGATTTGATTCAATCAAAGTAACCTTTCCCATTAGAAGGCACAAGTACATGCAATTTGACAAAGATACGGGTTTAATAAATCAAACAACTCATATTGAAACACCCAGTGATTGGAATGAACATATTGTGGCATTTGGTTGTGGTAATACATTTGTAAGAACACATGTGGTTATGGTAACATTTGTTTGGGTGACTCTTAAAGTTGGTAACACAGACCGGAATGACGTAATAGGAGTGGGGGTAAACCGGTTGTATATTGAGTAAGCGTCTAGGACGCTATCTCTTTTAACTTAACCAGCTAACAGTGCAGATGTTAGGGTGTGACGCTCCGTCAGTTTTAATTTGTAGTAAATCCTTACCATCTAAACTTTTACTATGTAGTTTATTGATGAAGTTAATTCCTTCTTTTCCTTCCTCATAATGATTTAGGAATAATTCAGTAATTTTCAGGTGTTTTAGGAACTTTGTTTAGCTCGCCCCGTCGGACCTCGTGTTAGTTTGATATGATTTAAACTCCGGTACCATGCTCTACCCCCCGTGATATGTGATAGTATAAGAGGTTACGACATATTGGTGAGGACCGGGCAGAACTTGATATTTTGAAGTGCAAATATTTTTTCTTCTTAGCTTTAGGAATATAGTTTACGTAATTTGGTCCTCCACGTGTTCGATGGAACGTGTAACTCCTTAGTTTCTGCTTCATGGTAAGGGTTTAAAATTGTGGTTTTGTGTTCTAAATTCATCTAAGAGTATTTTCTTAAAGGTCCCGTCTTTGTATCTTTATTCTGAGCTCATATTTAATTTTTTTTTACATTGTCTTCCTGTTGGCGGAACGTCGTTAATTTTTGGCTTCATTCTTACTGTTACCATAGTTTAAATTCTGTTTGTATGAGAAACTTTCTGCACTGTTCTTTCTAAATTTCTTGTCTTTTTCAGGATTTTTTTCTGAATTGTGGGAATTTCAGTGGTATTTTGAACTTTAATAATGTGGTTGCCACGAGTTATCTGGTGTTTCTAAAATTGCTATTTTCAGCGCTAACTAGTAATATTTCTTGGAACTTTCCTTGTATGTTACACTGATTTTAGTTTTCTGCGCATTACCATATTTTTGGTGCATTTTTCTTGCAACTTTTATGTAAGCACGTGTGTTGTGTTTTGTTGCGTAATCTTTGCTTGGTTTCGTAAAGCAGCAGAAATTCTAGAATGTGAAGCAAATATTTTACAGTTCACTTGTTTTGTTCATCAAGTTGCGTGTGTGTCTCTAGAAAGTGAGGTGCATCTATTAAAAAATTAATATTTGTGCATTGTACTCAGGTACGTATAAACTACGTGGTGTATAGCATTTTATGCTTTTCAGGTAATAATTTGAGCGCTAGTCACAGTAGGTGTGACTTAATTTGTTTTTTAACTTCCAGTTTGAGTTTCTTCGCTAATGACATCAGTTTTGCTAATTTTTTTTTTCTCTGCTCATGTGTATTCTCTGTTTTGTAACCTTGGTCTTGTATCCAAGTGGCTTGCCTGTCAAGTCTTTGTAAACAATATGCTGGTGTAGTACCGTAATATTTCGCCGTGGGCGCTTAATTATAGTATTACTGGTATTGGTTCTTAGCTGGCCACGTGGTGGTAGTCCTAGTTAAACTCATGTGGTGATAAAAGTGCTTAATTTGTTGTAATTTGTAATTTTGACCTTTCATATTTTTTTTTTTCTCATTTACTGGTTGAGGTTATCCTTGTTCTGTGCTGTCACAATGCCTAAGCGACGTACTACGCAAAATTCTGATGTCGTCATTGCACCAGTTAGTGAACATAGTGAAGAAGAATCTATTTCTAGCACTAGTACACCTGCTGTTACTCAATTGTTACCAGTAATGCCTAATCCGCCTGTTTCGGTGAGCACAATGCAGTGTAGTGCGTGTGTAACAGTGGCAGCAATGTATAATGTGCGTGTGCGGGGCTCAATCAAACAGACAAGATAACACCTTAATAAATATCGTCGGTGGCACTCAAGACTCCATTATGTTTGTATAAGCTTCACACACATGTTAACAGGCAATTAAATATTCAACTTCTTCTTTGAGAGACATTTCTGCTCCATCTTATCTTCGCAAACATCCAGATATTGTTTTTTTTTGTAATAATTTTGTGAAGTATGTCATTTATTTCCTTTTCTGTAAATTGTTTTTTCAATCCTTCTTGCTTCGACGAGGACGTCGATTTGGGTAGCCAGGGGGAGTTGTGGCATTTGGTTGTGGAAATACATTTGTAAGAACACATGTTGTTATGGTTATGGTAACATTTGTTTGGGTGACTCTTAAAGTTGGTAACACAGACCGGAATGACGTAATAGGAGTGGGGGTAAACCGGTTATATATTGAGTAAGCGTCTAGGACGCTATCTGCTCATCCAACTGGAGCTCCCTACACACTTAATACACCTGCTACACACATATTTAAAACACCGCACTTTTGTTGTTTCGGTAGCGGGACACAAATCTACACTAAGGCCAATACGAGGCGGAGTCCCCGAAGGTTCTGTTCTATCCCCCACACTTTTTAGTGTATATGTGGCCGATCTACCCACAGAGCAGCACGTCAACATGGCACAGTACGCTGATGACGTGCTCCTGTATTGTACAAGTAAACACCCAAACAGAGCCTTCAACCCCATTCAGAGACACCTCCGCCTCCTCCAAGAGTGGTGCAGGCGTTGGCGATTATCCATCAATCCGGCAAAAAGCCACGCCATTCTCTTCACTAAGCGCCGCTTTCCCGCAACCTTCCCCACATTCAGCTATCTCGGAAGAAGGATAGAATGGACAAATGCCATCTCCTACCTGGGGGTTAAGTTAGATAAGGGTCTAACTTTTCGGGGACGCGTCGGGGACGTCGCGCGTCGGGGACATGGGGCTGCGGCTTCATTGTACCCGATGCTGGGGTCTGAGATGCCTGTCCCTTTAAAGTTGCACCTTTTTCGTGCGCTGATAATCCCCTTCCTGCTTTATGCCTGCGAGATCTGGGGCATGGCCGCAGATTCCAACCTGCTGCTCCTGCAACGGGTACAGAATAGGTGCCTTCGGGCCATCTATTGTGTAAACCGCTCCTTTCCCGTGAGACTGCTTCACGAAGCCTCATCTCTTCCTTACGTGGAGGATGAAATTAGGCGCCGGGCCGCAAAATTTTACGACCAGTTGCCATACCATCAGAGCGCCCTAGTTAGGTCTCTTGGGGATTATGACCCCAGAATACGCCGCTTGAGGCATCACCGGCTTCCCCGCATGGCTTGCGGGCATATCCGGTAACAGCGGAGTAATTCCAACAGCAGCTAAAGCTGAACTCCAATACAATCCTTTCAAGAGTAGCTTGGACTTCAAAATTAAAATCCCAACATGTTTATAATTACAAAATTCATACCACCAGCGGTGCCCAAGGGTAGTTGCACCATGACCGGCTACCGTTGAGGAACAAACTTTGTTACCTCCTTTCTCTCCCCCTACCTAAAGAACAACCGCCATCCTGTAACCCCCATATCCCGTCACTACGTGGTAAAGCCCTAATTAGGGAAGGTACACGCCTAAGCACACCATCGGGTTGCCCTCAACCTGCCATCTGACGCACAGCACAGCACAGCACGCTATCTCTTCTAACTTAACCAGCTAACAGTGCAGATGTTAGGGTATGACGCTCCGTCAGTTTTAATTTGTCGTAAATCCTTACCATCTAAACTTTTACTATGTAGTTTATTGATGTAGTTAGTTCCTTCTTTTCCTTCCCCATAATGATTTAGGAATATTTCAGTAATTTTCAGGTGTTTTAGGAACTTTGTTTAGCTCGCCCCGTCGGACCTCGTGTTAGTTTGATATGATTTAAACTCCGGTACCATGCTCTACCCCCCGTGATATGAGATAATATAAGAGGTTACGACAATATCAAAAGATGCCGCGTGGAACCAAGACCCTTAAATGTCACTGAGTTCAAATCCTGGTCTTCATTTCTCAGTAAAGAATGCAGAAAGAAATGCCCAATGAAAATAAGAGAAATACGAGAAGTGGCAGTTGACAGAACTTCTAGAACTATCAACAGTCACACCACTTACAAAGGCTCTTGGGGGTCCTAAGTTATTGTTGACAAAGAGTGCCATGCACAGACTGAAAAACAGCCAAAACCTTCGTATTCAATTTTAATTCCATTCTCCAAGGCAAAATACGACGGTCTACAATCCCTGAAGAAATTCTGTTCTGAAAATGCTCAGCTCTATTTTTCAAAATTACCAGTAATCAACAATGACTAATTTTGTGTAGAGATAAAATCGTTTCATTGGTGCTTTATATGTTACTTTTTCTAAGGCAAACAGATATGTTACTTCTTCTAAGGCAAACAGTTATGTACAACGTAATCCTATAAACGGGACTATGATTGCTTTGTTCAAGATTACCTGTAGTCAACAATGAGTAACTTGGCGTAGATATTAAATAATTAATTTGATTGGTGTTTTATAAGTCACATTTTTCTAAGGCAAATAGTTATGTATAATGAAATCCCTTCGATAAAGCAAGTGGACTATGGTTGTTGTTTTCAAGATCACCCATAGTCAACATTGAGTAATTTGATGTAGAGATTACATTAATTTCTTTGGTCTCTTATAGATGTTATTAAATAATATCTCACAAATGTTGTTTACATTTTTCTAAGGTAAACAGTTACGTATATTGTAAAACATTATGCAACGTAGGTGGACTATGATTGTTTTTGTTTGTAAACATGTGTACCTTGAGTTTTCATTGTTAATAAACAGGACCCTATTATAAAATATGACACTAATTTCAAAATAAGGGCCTCTTAGAAAAACACCTTGAGAATTGTTCTAGAAAAAAAATTTTCTTTATGCCTAATGTGCTTAATCTGCTGCGTTTTTAAACTTCAAATTAAATTACTGCAAAATACTAAAAAGTGGACTTTGATTGTTTTTCCCTTGTACCCTTCAAGTATTTCACTTAAATGTTACTTCTGTTTATGTAAAAACAGAAAACTATGGCGTTTTGTTTCGCCTGTGCAAGTCCATTTTTGCAATTTCTATGCGCATAAATATTTAGTTAATTGTTACACAAACGCACACACACACATATAGTATCGTTATTTAAATGCAATTGTTATTCAATAAACTTCCCTTGGCACAGAAAGTTGTTACGGTTGATCCGGTGAGCGAGATATGGGAGGAGGAATTAATTGATATCTCAGAAATTAAGGTGTATTGGTTCTCCTTCCTCTTCTTCTTCTTCTTCTTCTTCTTCTTCTTCTTCTTCTTCTTGTCCTCCTCCTGCCTCGTTATCAGTGACAGCATGAAACTCAGTTACTCTATCTTGGTGTGGTCGCGGTAAAACTATGCTATTAAAGGAATATTGCGCATAGAATGTTAATGTTAATCTTTTTTTAGTTTTGTAATCATAACCAATCTCCCCACAGTTCCGTACTTAATGGTAATAGGTCAGTCATTGTCGCGCAACCGGTCGCAGAAAAACATCTTGCAGTATCAATGTCGGTTAATCTATCCGCTGGCCCGCCGACCAACTTATTGAATAGATAAAAACCTGTTCTTGGACAAAAGCCGAATACTTTCATCTTTCGCTGCTCCGGCGACACATTTCGTGCCAGATGTGAACGACCAAATCCTGTTTTCGTGAGAAAAGCTTCCCTTTCAGGCTTAGCACTGCACTGGATTCTCTTGCTCAGAATACCGTTATCATTTACAAGCCTTATTACTGAGTGTTAGTGATTACTATATAGATGTGCTAATAATCGTATCGAAGAACGAACCTGGCTACTACATTATTTCTAAATGACGTCTTTACATTAGCATATTGTTAAGGCTATATGAACAGCTACAAGGTACACTGCACGGTGTAAAACAGATTATGTGATTGCGTCCGCCACTGCACCTCTATTCCTTCACATGTTCCCGCTCAGTCGCCGCATGCTCCCTAGCTTGCGGCAAGGCTTCGGAGTAGATCTCTTGAAGCATATCTGCTCTAGTTCGTCTGATAACTTAAGTGGCTGTAGCCAGGTTCTTTTCGTCCCGCTTGCCCGCCACACCCCCCTTATTTAGTACTACCCATGTTGTGTGTTCATATTTGCCGTTTTTTCTTTCATGGACCATTTTTACTTTCTCTGCTACGTATAGTTAATAACAGAAGTTGAGGCAGTATTGTTAACACTTAAATGATTTTAGTCTAATTATATAATAAAAAAAATATAATAACAGCCCGCCTTAAAGCAATATGTATATGTAACAATATAAAAAGTGTATATTACAGTCATTGTATATATTTATATTATTGATTGCATATTATAATGCTATGGGAATGTATTACATAATTTAATAATGTAGGAGCTGTGAGAATAATAGGTTAAAAGTTGCTAACAATGAGGTAACCTTGAGGCAATAATGAATTTGAAAGTTTAACAATACTACTTATAATTCTTGAGCAACAATAATGTAATTTTTGTGACAGTTTATAAAATAGCCAATCAACAACCAGAAAAAAGCTTAAGTTAAATTTAGGTATTCTATTGAACTAGGATTAACCAATCAGAGACTTGAAATACAGAAATTTAAAAATTTAAGCGGTAGAAATCAAGTCAGTTGCTTGTAGACAGCGCCCATAACTGGACGTGTTGGATGTAGACAGTGTTCCTAACCGGACGCGAGATGTGTCCTCGAGAAATTTAATACGTATTCGTGTGAGACGAAAATAGTTTACGTGTTAAAAAGTGCAAGTAATTAATAAAATAATCTCACAGCTCTCTCTATCAGTGAAGTGTTATTTAAATTGTGTCAAGGATTAATAAATGTAGTGAAGTAAACGTAATCTGTGTAAGCCTACATTCGTCATTCGCACTACGTCTTGCAAAGAAATCCATCACTCTAACAATAATACTGACGGAGCCGAGGCAAACATAAACATATAATATTTAAAGAAACAGTCAAATTACAAAGTTAATACTTTTTTAAACTTGGGGCAAAGGCCACCGGAAATTACATTTGGGGCGAAGGCAACCGGAAACTTTTTACCATATGTGCGGTTGCTACTACTTCAAGTTCGGCTCTACAACAGTCGAAATATAATACATCACCTTCAAACTGACCTTCCATACGTAGCAGCTACCAAACCCTCTTCTTCAAAGTATTGTATTCCACCCAAAAATTCCATGTTGAGATCTCACCGGAAATATATGTTTTGAGGCCACCTGAACCCCCCCCCCCAAGTAAATGCGCCAACGGTGTTGGATGAGCGTATGTTCATGGAGTCGAACCCTATATATTAGGTTTTCATGATAGTACATCCATTTATAGGGCAGAGCTCTATGCCATATACCGAGCCATTTTGTATGTGCTTCTCGAAAATTAGGAGACTGTCTCATTTTCAGTGATTCTCTTAGAGCACCTCAGAGCCTTCGTGAGCTGTACAACTACCACCCCATTGTTCAGCTAATCCAGGATGCCATCCATGTTTTATACGTTTCTGGCGTTAATGTGGAGTGTGCTTGGATACCTGGTCACGTTGCCTTGCCGGGGAATGAGCTTGCGGATTTGGCAGTTAAGGCGGCAACCACAGAGCCTAGTGTTACAATTCCTCGGGTAACGTCGGAAGACTTTAGGCTTGTTGTGCGGAGAGTGGTGCTGTCGTGCTGGCACGAGGGGTGGTTAGCTCCGCGGAAATAAGCTTAGAGTAGTGAAGTCAACGCTTCCAATAAACTGGGTAACTTCCTCCCGCGTATTTCGTTATTAGGGGGTGATTTTGGCTCGGTTGCGTATTGGCCACTGCAATTTTACACACGGCTATCGTTTTAAGGGTGTCCCTTAACCTATTTGTCCGCTTTGTGGCGAAGGTCTTTCGGTCCGTCACGTGTTGCTAGAATGTATTGCTTTAGCACATCTTCGATACTCTCTGCAACTGCCGGCCAATCTTGCGGATTTAGTCATGTTAATAGCAGGTGTTTTATACTTCTGGGTTTAGTTTTATATATTCATATTTATTTCTCACTTGTACTATGATTTTTATATATGTTTATCTCTGGCTTTTGCCATGATTTTTATATTCAGGTTTATCTTTGACCTTTGCCATGATCTTTTGTACTGATCTTTATCTCTGTGCCCATTAACACGATCCGTTTTACAAGGATGCTAATGTCCTAGCAGTTGAGCACCCTTAAACACAAATCATCACCACAAAAAAGCCTTTATAGAAACAGCTCCATGTTTGTGTGTGTGTGTGTGTGTGTGTGTGTGTGTGTGTGTGTCTGTGAACAGCATAACTCAAAAACGAAAATTCTGATAAATATCAAACTTGGTATTTAAGTTCAGTATCCTCCAAAAATGCGACACGAATTTTCAAGATTTTCAAGACAACCCCCACCCTGTTTAATTTTCGCAAAAATAGCTCTGATTTTGAATAAAATACCATATATTAAAGATATTTACATGACAAATAGAATGTATATCTTGAATCTCTGGGGTCCTCCCCATTCGGAAGGAATCTCGTATAATCTGTATAACTGGTATACGTTAAACGTTAAATGAAAACGAATTACACAAAAAATAATAGATCTTTTTAAAACATACAATTTATTTCAAACAACTTTTGCGTGATACGTTTCCATTTCCGAGATATCCGTTATTAATGGTTTGAATTGTTCAATAGTTAAGCCATTCTTTTAAAGTCCTGTCGATTTTCAATTGTTTGTTGCGATGTCATGAAGAGTATGTAATTTAAGCTCAGCAAATAGCGTCCAGTTACAAAACATTTGACTATCGGTTTTCTCTTTGTATCTATAACGCAACGCTAACATAATGTAGCTTTTTCCGGGAAAAGTTTATCTCGATTGAAATGAAGTAGATAGGGAAATCAATAGTTTGTATACCCACTAATAAGCGATATAGAGTAGAAAAGTCATGTGAATGTAACACATATTTTTACTTTCTCCACCACTTGCCTATAGTAAATTCAGCAAACACTGTATTTCATCCAAACATTCGATAACAAAATTTCACAGCAAATAATATTTTGAGGTCCCCCTAAATAAGGAACCAATTTTAGCAAAAGGCACGCGCGTGCGCGGGTGTGTGTATGCATGCGTGCGTGCGTGTGGTTTTTTTGGGGGGGGCAGTGAACAGCACAACTCAAAACAAAATATCGGATGAATATAACTTTTTGTGTTTAAGTTTCGGATTTTTCAAAGATACTACACAAGTTTTTAAAGAAAATGTCCTACTCAAAGCTATATATATATATATAAGATTTGCATATATGCAAGAGGTTATATATCTCTTGAATTGTATGTGATAGCCTGTAAAGTTCTTTTCGTTCTGAATGAATTTTGTATAAATTGTTATAACTAAGAGATAGCACAAAACCTTGTTACGCGAAAATTGTAAATCTCGTTTAAGCATACAATCTAAGGCAATTTTTGTGGCATTAAACATTTCCGATACATTCATTGTTACTAGTTTGAATCTTCCAATTCTTTTATCGGTTTCTGAACTGCAAAGTTACCATTCTTTTGTTTTGCGTGATGTAGTGCAAGTCAGCGTGGGTATAGCGATCCGTATTTAAAACATTTAACTAACGCTTCAGCCTTTTGTATCCCCATGCACCTACAACGAAATGTGTAACTATTTCTGCAAATGAACATTTCGGATAACATGAAGTAGATAGAAGAATAAGCTTTTGTAAGGATGGTTTGTAGAAGAAATATTAAGAATAAACATACTGGGTAAGACTTCAGATGAATGTAACATGTCATGTTTTATTTACAATAAGTGCATTGTAGTAATACATAGCGGTCGCTGTATGATGGGGGTATAGATAGCGTGTACGCAAGCTCTGCCTGCACTGCAGGACCTCAGTATTTTTTCGCTGCACGCTAGTGGTGAATAACCCGCTCAAGATGACGTTTATCAGCTGTGTGATACTCGCACTGCATCACCTGCTACCTTCTGTTCGTGCTGTAAGCATTAGAGTTTGTACATTGTGCATCTCAAAGGTGAAATTTATTCAAGACTTCTGATTTGCTGAAGAGTATTATGGTTTATTGTTACTGTTCTTGTCTTGTTGTTAGTCCACTGAATTGCCTGTTTATAAATTCACACTTGAACAACCAATTTGTATGTACGATACATACCTTAAAACCGAATCACGCAGGCAGGTGTATAGATAATTTCTGGAGAAATTTCCTGGTATTCCAGTTCTAGGTAGAGAAACTATTAGACGTCTAGTTAATAAGTTTGAGACAACGGGATCACTAACACTAAACCCAAGATACGAAAACGGAATTCTCTAACGGAGGAAAAAATTAGTGCATCATTCGAATGTACCTTTTCGAAAGTTTATGGAAATATTAATGGAAATTTCATCCGAAGATACGAGGAATATGTCAATACAGATGAACATCACTTACAATTTAACTTACATAACAGGGTTAGCACTCATAGGTTTTTAGTAATATTCGCGAGTAAGTATTGCGGGAGATTTAGATGAAAAAAACAAACAGTACAATAGACAGAAAGTGCATACGCGCCATCCGCGGCCCCGCCATATAGCGAACGCTCTGTATATCGAAACCTCCAAGAGTTATCATGAGAGAATCTGTGTTTCTTTTGGCTACCGGATTTCTTTTGAATCACGTGATGGCAGCCCGCCACTCCCATGGTAGTTATACGAATCTGTCAAGACATTCCTCGGGCAACCGTAGGGAACTTGCACTCTCTTCTTAACTGTTAATTGCAGTATTCTTTTTCCTTCTTCAAGTGGTGTTTTAACTTGATGTTCAGATAATGCGCTTGTAAGATATTATTTTAATAAAAATAATAATGAACAAAACCCGACACCATCTCTCATAGATAATGCTATCGATGCAAATCAGTATGAATGTGTTACGTTTATCTTTCTTTATAAAATGTATTCGAAAGATGCCCCTCTGAATCCATACAAACCCAGCAGTTATTGAACATGGTATTGAGCACTTGATGAAATTCTGTGTTCAAAATATTGGAAAATACTATCCTCCAATTCCTGTAACGTATGGAGATTTTTTGCCTAAATTTTATCCCAAAGCATTCTCCGCAGATAATACATGGATTTGCCAGTTGATCATGCGGAGGTCTCGAGTTTGATTCCCGGCCGGGTGTGGGTATTTAATTATGATTATTTCCTATCTTCCATAGAGTCTGGAAGTGTCAATGTTTGTGAAATAAGTTCAAAAACGATGAAAACCTAGAGTAACTTAACCTAAAAGCTCAAAAAGTAAACACACCTTGAAGTGTTCCAGTCAACTCCCTCATTATAACCATAGTAGTTAAAGGGGACTATAGAAATGGGGGAAAAGAAACGGATTTAGATCAAGAGAACGAGCAGATTGCAGATTTGTTAGACTTCTGCCCACTAGTCGCTCGTTTAATATTTCCTCGGTTACAATTGTTGGGTGTATCATCTTTTTTTCCCCCTACCATGGACCACGTCTGTTTAATTGTTTCTAAAATTATACAAATTGTGGCTTTATTATAAACGGTGATACTATGGAATTTCTGTATAAATTCAATATAAGAGCCCGCATACCAAATAAGATTAGGTTAAGCTACAGATGCTGTGCCAACCATAGACGCAGAGTGAAGCCATTCAATCCGCTACTTGCTATGACTCGAACTCGGTGGCCTTCAGTCGCGTCATTCAAAATAAATCGTGTTTCATGTATAACACTTTAAACATTCAATTATTGATGTCTAATATGTTCTTATAAAGTATTAACAATGATAAAACATTGATTTAATGTTAGGAATTTCCAAAACAAACCGATTCACCTGCCGAAACTGAGAAAGAAATCTAGACATGATAAAATGAAAAAGACAAAATTATGACAAACAGATGTGTTTGGGCAAATTCTAAGCATTTCCCTTCCGCACTGACCGCATGAGACGTGAGTGATCCAGTCAGGATTATCAGGAAGTAGGCTTTTGTCTGAATAATTCGTGGAAACCTATAGTATAGTAACGGTAAGAGAAAGCCATACGTTTCTTAAACAATTCAGGTATCTTATAAAGATGAGCATACTTTGCCTGGATAATTATCTTAATTACCCATTCGATTATTTCAACATTTAATATTTCAACAATATTTGTTTCAATATTTCAACATTTCAGGCAGAAATGTTTGCTTTAGACCAGACTATAAGATGGAGTATTCAAAATCCATAACGCACATGTGTTGACAGTGATTCAAATGCCTCTCTTCCAACCATTCAAGACAGGTACAACAACAATTTTCTGGCAAATATAATTAGAAAGTGCATCATTCAAAATAGCAAGCATGTTTGCCTATCGTGTTAAGGTACATGCTGGAATTGTTGGAAACGGGAGAGCCGATCAGATCGTAAACCTTCTGCCAAATCCATCCTGGAATTTGGTTATCCCTTATGTCCAAGTTTATATTTTCAAAAATTTTTAAAGAAAGAATTGGTAGAAAATTGAAATAACATCTGGTTAAGCAGCTTAAGGGGACCTAGGACAGATTATATAATTTCCTACAATTTTTTTCAATCTTCTTAAAATTTTGTATGTTGGTTTCCCTCATTCTAAATAGCATTATGTGTAAATTTCAATAAAATTGATGAATTAGTTTTTCAGATATGAGTTATTTTCTGTTTTTCATATCACGATATTTGAAAATTATTAAATACTCCTTGCGGGACAAGTTTTATTTTTCATCAATACCAGTTTGTCACATTAATATTTGAACTCCTAACAAATTATCCTAGTATTCTTTTTTCATTTTGTCCTTTGAATAACAAATTATTAATTATAATTATTAATGCAGATATTACAGCCTAAAAAGTAAACATGTTTAGGATTAATAGCCCACTGTGTCCAAATTTTACGTAGTAGCCCAAAAATGAGATTTCAACTTCTTTAGATATAACAGTAGAACTATTATGCCAAGTTTCATGTAAAACTAAGGAAAACTGTCCCGCATGGGACATTTGACATATTGAAAAATGTTGTTTTGAGAAAAGTTAAATTTTATATTGAAAACCTTTATACAGGCTAATGTACCTGGTGTAAAGGGTTAAAATTGTCCAGAACCATAGCTCTTTCCCTCCTCCTTCTTCTTAGCCTCCTCTGCTTGCAATTTCAACACCCTCTTCTTCTTCTTTCTGGTGGACTTCTGCTGTTGTAATGAGGTTATTTTGAGCTCCTCTCTTCTCTTTTTGGGCCTTGCCTTGTCACAAACTATTTGAGCTGCTTTTTTGCCTCTGAGAGTCGGGTCTATCATTTTTTAAAAATGCTGTCTTCATATTTTGACCAGTTATGATACCCATTTCTTGCATAACTTTAAGCTTACCACTATATCCTTCAAGGATACCTAATGAGGTGAGGTGTATTCTTCTTGGAGTAAGAATAAAAATTTAAAAAAATGGTTACTTTGGGGCGCGAACCTATGACTACGCAACTTAACCATATCATGACGCAATGCCTTAACACGCTTGGCCATCTAAACACATGATAGCCGTAGTATTGTCTGATCTCATTAATATTGTCTGCCTAATATTGTGTGTGATTTTTTTTTAAACTTAAAAGTGTAAAATTCATATATGCATCCAACCATGCCGTCACACCACTTGCTTTAGTTGGGTCCTCCTCATCCTTTACCACAGTTTTAATTGAATGCAGAATATGCATTTTACCGGGCTTCAATCCTACGATCCTTGGTTTTGATACGTTAACTACTCCTATCGTGCCTTAGACCGCATGGCCATAAATCCCGATCCCGAAGTCGACTTGCAGATGGAAGCACATTGCAGTGTATAGCAGAATGTTCAATGCACGCGCTAAAATTTACCCCATGTTAATCGAGTCTGTGTTCGTTCAGAAATTCTATGCGAGAGAAATCTTCTAACTCATTGTGCACGAGGTTGTGGAAGATGGGGGCGTGACCTTGCCAAAGAGTTGTACTTTTTTATAGAATAGAAAACTAAAATCAATATTTTCGCGGAAATTCACTTCCCGATGTCCTTAATCCTGTACCCATCCTCTTGGCACACTCACTATGGCACAAATTTGAATGATTTTTGGGAAGAAAGTAACTATTTTGCAAGCAAGAACAAAAATAGGCGTGGCAGACATTTAAATTTCCGTGCATGGTTTTTAAAAATGCCTGCCAAACCCTTTAAAAAGGTTTTTATCACCATCAAACGCATTTGAATGTTTGAGTAACATTATAAAGAGTTAAATTTTGCAGAAATCAAAAAATTGAAAATGTTGGCCATTTTGACTAAAAACTCTGCCGTAGGTCCCCTTAAATGGACAACTAACAAGGAATTTATTTTGTCGTTTATTTTTTGATCGCAGCCCTGGCAAATATTTCTCACCAAATTATATTCCTACACAGTTTATTACTGGACACGGAAATTTTAGAAGTTACCTACAACGTGTTCATCTAGAGTTACCAGATGGTTTTGGTGCAAACGTGAAATGTCAGAGGAAACAGTATTCCGTCTGCTGTTTCAGTGCGATTGACCACATATCAGAAGATACTTCCTACTAGGACATCTCTATCATTGTAAAATTAATTATTCACAGCCATTGACAAAATTATTCACCAAATCAACCTGCACCTCGGCTTTTATATACTTTATTTCTGGCATTTATTCATCCATTTAATTATCTGTAATAAGTGAATTTGTTATATGTTTGTTTTATTTTGTATATTTATACATAACCCTTACATGCCATTTGGCGCACTGGGATTCAAATAGTGTTGGAGAATAAATAATAATAATAATAATAATAATAATAATAATAATAATAATAATAACTATCCGATTATGTAACAGCACTAATTGTAGTGCTGCAGGAGCAGAAACAGAAATACAAACAGAAGCTTTGCTAGTAAGCGACATTGTAAATGCCAGCCCTTTCTGCAATTACCATTACAGTGCACAGAGAAGCTCCGCGTGTCAGAAATTCCCTTCCACTTCATGGTCCTGGCGAGGCTTAAGTTTCCGCCCTCATAAACTTCGCGTAACATTTCAGGTAGTAACAATGTTAACACGCTTTACTCTGCAATTTCATCCCCTTGAACATAAAGAGAGTGGAAAGGGTGAAGTGTGTAGCCAGTGGTATGCATCTCACCTGACTTGATTCAACATTTTTATTTAAAAGCAAAACATTTAATTTAAAAGGATTTCAGCAAAGAAACTATCAGGAATCTTTGGGAACATTAAAAGTGTTAATTTCCTGGTAATTATAGGGGTGAACGTAATGTTTAAAAATAAAAGAGCACGTAACGCATGCGATGTTATGAAACATTTAACATAAATATTTCAGTTATTTAATTTTCTAATATGAGTTGTCCAATATAATCATTTAAGAATCATGGCAGGCAAGTCTTTGTATTGTTCTTGTAGGGGAGGAGATTAAGTGATCGGCTTTTCTAATTTTGGATGTTTGCAAATTGAATAATTTGCAGTTGAATAATTTTGAACTAAAGTCTTCATGCACGTTATTTTAACGCCCAGGAAGATTTTTAAAATTTCCTTTTTGCACCATATCCCCTTATACTCATGTTTCATATTTCTGATAAACACTTCCCTTACTTCTTAATCCCTCCAAGGGGCTACTACGGTAGGTACGCGATTGTCGCTCCCGGGGTCCCGAGTCACACTCTCGATTGGCTCCCTTTAAGTGGTAAAAGGGAGGTGAGACCCTAAGGTGATCAGAGTCCATGCCAGAACTCTCACTAAGCCGTGGTGGCGCCCAGGATTTGAGCATGCCATCGGAGAACTTGCAATAGTTGAGAATTTAATCGCCATGGAAATCCAAAATTAAAAAGAGAAAATTAGGTAAACGGAAAAGAAGTAGTTGAGCCTTGTGGTCCCCGCTACATTGTACTTACTAGAACTGAGGAAGGAAAGAAGTCACTTTACATCGATGAATCCATTGGTAATTCAAAAGGATCTGGATAGCATTAATGGTCCAGATAAATCATGTGTTATATCTTGCAATGGCACGCTCCTGGTTGAAGCCTATTCAACATCCCAGGCATCGAGAATACTAACAGAAAATATGTTAGCAAGTACTCTATACGGGTTGAGATGTACAGGACTTCGAACTCCTCGCGCAGTGTGGTAAACACCCTATCATTGGATGGTATGTTCAACGAGGAATTTCAAGAAAACCTTGCAAGGTGTGACATCTTCATATAGGGTTTAACGGAAAGAAAGAGCTGAATTCGTGCCCACTCATACGTTGTTCCTTACCTTTGATAGGATAGATCTTTCTCAAGAATTAATACCATTGAAACTATTGAAGTTAGGCCGTATAGGCCATATATATGCTATATACAGGCCTTATATCCTGAATCGCAGGTTCAAACCCGGCGGAAGGGGATGGGTTTCTCCTTAGTATGATTTCCTTCAGAATGGAAGTAAAACCGGTGGTACCGTGTCGTAGATTTAAGACACGAAAAATAACTTCAAGCCCGTCTTTCACGAACAATATACAATGGGACGCTAAACCATAGTAGTTAAAGAGCGTCCATAAATAAAACTCAATTAAATTTTATATATCATGAACTCGTTGAGCTGTCAGCGCTTTGGACACACTAGCGATTTCTGTAACGGTGAATCTACCTACGTTAATCGTGGAGACGTCTAATACGATGGAGCACATACAGCAGCTCTAATTTGTGTTAACTGCAGCGGTGAACGCGTATCAAGTTCCCCAAAATGCCACTGTTTTACGAAGGAAAGAGCAATCCAAGAGATCCGAGAGAAGGTGTTCTTCTCGGAAACCCGGAAACTCCTGCATATCCGCCAACCCTCTGTCATGAATTGCAGTATCTATAGCTCAGATGCAGCTAAACCAGACCCAGTCGGGAAATCGCAACTCTGACCAACGATATTAACTGGGCCACAATTTCAGAAAACATTCTCGTAGCCAGATGACTTTCAATGCCCTGGAAATCGACACCTACAACTGCATCAACATCTGCCAAGTCTGATACTGACAAGATCACTTCAGTATCGTTATCAAAACCGTCTACTTCAACCAATAGGACAGGAAAATCTGTGATGTATAATGCATCACCGATAAAGATCAGGACCAGGTATGATAGCATCGACTTCCTGAAAGTAAACGAAAAGTCTGTACAGAATATCAAAAGGGAAGCAAATTCCACGAGCATCTCTTGAATGCATCTCCTCGGAGATCCTCTTCTGGGGAATCTTCTGGAAGGGACTCAAATCTTCGTCTTCGCTGATCTCTACTTCCAATCGGTTAGGACTTGGAACCGAAGTTTTCTACTGGAAAAGGATCCTCCTCTTGGAAGAGATGGAGTAGGAGCATTCTGCCCATACTGCCAGAACGACAGTTTAAAAGAGGCGGGATAAACCTACAGCAAATTGTGTTAGCCCGACACCAAAGAAAACAGTAAATTGATTCGCCACCGCTGTCCTCAACCTAGTGGAATCTTCTGATTGAGAACTTATCCCATATGATAAATTTAACCACATTGAGTTTTTCGTACCTCTGGGCTTAGTGCCTCTTTAGTGTTTACTATGATTTTTATATTGACCTTTATCTCTGGCTTTTGCCATGATTTTTTGTATTGATCTTTATCTCCGCCCTTGCCATGATCTGTTTTATAAGGGTGCTAATGGCCTAGTTGTTGAACGCCCTTAAATAAAAAAATAAAAGAATAAACAGAATTTTTTATTCGGGGAGCCTAAACGCGCATTTCGTGTGAAATTTTGGTATATAAGTTTTGGGTGGAATACAATACTTCCTGTATTTGCTATAAGTAGACAAAGTAAAAGGCTTCCTGGAATGACATGTAAAGTATGTCTACCATATAAAAACTTAAACTATTGCAAAGCAATCGATGTAATCCAGAAAGATCACAGTAGTATCTACCAATCAGAACGAATAAAAACTACGACAAAGCTTGCTTTTAAGATTAGAGGGAAGAAATAAATAAAAACTAACCAAAAGCAGTTGTGGACAAACTGACCATCTATGTAGCCTCTCCACCATTTCCACAAAGCGGGTTTTGCGGTTCACAGAACCAGGCTTCTAGCATAAAGCCACGCGTAAGAGTAGCAAATACGGGTGTCGGTAATGGCATCTGGCGTTGTTAAATCGACATCTCGATTGAATGTTCGCGGTTCACAAAGCAATTTCTAACGCATTATGTGCTGACAGGAATGTGTTCATTATCCGATGTGAATTCCGCGCTTTAATTCCATCGAACATGGCACCAGAAAGTTAACAAAGCTGCCGCTGTGATCTAGTGGTCAACTAAAACTTCTAAAACCAGAAGGGATAAATTTGTCTTTAACAGTCATCATTCCCTCTCCTCCGCACAGCCTGGAAATATAAATGCATAATGAATAGAGTGAGTTACACCTTAGCCGGTTCCCGAGGTCGTACTAAGGGGCTTGGCTTTGCTGTTCCGTGGCGCAGGGAACTCCCTCGATCATAGATAATAGCTTTAATTTCATTTGTACCTACATGTATATGTTACTGTAGAATGGACCTGTAAGGGGAAGAAGAAAAGAAAAAACAACAGACCAACTGTGAAACAAAAAAAGAAAACAAAGACAAAATTAGTTCGCAAAAACGAAATAAATTATTTTAAAACGAAACAAACAAAAGACAGAAATAAATAATAATCGGGATAAAGATAACGTAAAATTCTAAAGAAAAGGAATATAAAAACACCTAGTAATTATTCCTAAATTTGAAGTCGCCTATATTCAATGGCGCCTATACAAATGGAAAAATAAAAAATGGACAAACTTTGCAGTTATGGATAACAAAAGGGGAGAATTTTCATCCCAGATAAGTTTCGTGCTATGGAATCTACCCGTAGAGGAGGGTTCCGACCGCTTCAGCTGCCGTGGTGCGGCGCTGAGTACTCCTAGCACTCATGGTACTTCTGATGTTACCAGAAGTTCCTCGGGGGAAGATCTGAGCCCCCTCCCTTCGAGGAGTTGCTCGGAGTGGGTTGGACTCGGCGGGGTAGTGATACCGTTACCTATGTGAGGGTACATCTGGGTAGTGAGATGCCTCAATGTCCTCCTGTACTAGCCTGAAGCGTTGGGAGACGGTGAGCTAGACACTGTCGCCCCTACCGTGATTCTTCGGTAGTCTTCCCTCTCGGTTGACGCGCGTTAGTGACGTATGTTTTCAAGTCCCTGCACAAGCAAGGAGGGGGGTTATAAAATCAGTTATTTGGCTTAATGGAAAAGCCCACAAAGGGAGTGCCACTCGGATGGGTTTCTTTAATTCTAAGAGGGGAGCTTCGGCCAAGGTGTAAAATTAATTCCTGAGTAATACTAGCTCCAAGGTACCCGGACTCGCTTAAGTGAATTTCATTGGCCGTTGGATTTGACCTATCTGGTTTAATTACATTAAATTAAAAATAATTAAATACACTGCGAACGAGAGGATTTTTATTAAAAAGTAGTCAAACAAATAGCATTTTGGTAGGAATTTCAACAGTAGGCATTTTTACTTTATTGCTGTTTTTGAAGATTATTAAAATAAGAAGCAACAATCAGACATATGTGAAATCTGGAGTTTTACTTGTCATAATTATAATCCTTAAACCAAAAATAACTGTCATGGGCCATCATGATTTAGGTTCCTGGGTGATCTGATACGAAATGACTCGGTATTGAAATTCCATAGTTAAAATTTACCAGCAGATTTACAAATAGTTTCAATTACTAGTGGTATTATTATGAACACTAGATTTTTCAGACTCCGCTACTTTAGACAGTCCAACTTACTGCACCATATGTGTGTATATATATATAATTAATTATTTTAACTGCATGTTCCATTATCATTGGTAATGGTACACGCACATGTTTGAAATTTATTTAGAATATAAAGCTATACATAAGTTTTACAATATTGTTTTTATAAATCATACACTACAAGATTATTAAAGGTTATCATGTACAATAATTTAAATATTTACAGGATATAATGGATATAATATATTACAAATTTTTGTACTCGATAAAAGTTATTCTTAATGACTAAAACATTTACTTGCAGTTGTGTTATTACAGTTTGTCGAAAGAAAACTTGTTGCGGAATTTAAGAAAGCCCTTTGTGTACTTAAATAATAACTGTTGCTTACTTGTAGGCCAGTTTTCTCTTTTTAGTACTGCTGCTATCATGGTATCTCGTTCGTGATTTAATATTTGGCATTTAAATAGTAAGTGTTGGACTGTTTGAACTTATATACCACATGGACATATGAGGTTTTCGATAATTTTAAAACGGTTTAGATACTTCCGAATTCTTCCATGTTCTATGACCATGGCAGTGAAATTAGATGTAATGATAAACTTTAATTTCAGACAATCTTGTATCTTGGGGAAATAGCATTTAGTAATTGCTCCTTTAGTAGTTTGTTCCCATTCACTTTGCCATTTTCTTAATGTGTCATGTACTAATATCGTCGCTATTGCACTTTTTGGTATCTTGTTATAACATTCTGGGATGTCTGTACTTGCCGCCGCTTCCTTTGCGAGTTGGTCAGCTAAGTGATTCCCTTGGTGTCCTGCTTGAACTTTTATCCAATTGAATGAGATCTTCCAGTTTCCTTTTGGCTCCAGTTGCGTGACTGTTCTACTGATTTCATCAATGAGATGTGTATGGTTTGGCGGGTTCTTCAGAGAGTCCAACGTTAGCATCCATCCACAGAGATAGCAAAACATTTCAGTGTGGTTTTATTAGATTCAATTTCCGTCAATGCCTTTAGTACTACCAACTGTTCTGCCTGATTATTTTGCATTTACTGTTTAGTTTGTACTTTAGTTTGTGAGTTAGGGTTCCTTTCGTGAATATGGACACTCCCGACCCCACACCTTAGTCATTCTTACTGCCGTCGGTGTAGATCTGAGTTCATGCAGGGAGAATTCATTTTCAGTATTTATTTGTACTAAGTCTGCCGGATGAGTCAGTGATTTTACTTCCGTATCTCTGTCAATGTTATACCTATACAGTATTCACTCTTAAGCTGATCCGCGGCAGAACAAAACCCAGGTGGCCAGTGCACCGTTATAATGTATCCTTCCGCCATTCGCGCCAGAAATACTGCCATATTTTCACGACAATGTGGCGAGTACACGTGGCACGTAATGCAAAAACAACAGAGCTCTTATTCCGATAACTTAAACGGTGACTAATATAATTTATTAAGGGATATAGGTGATAAGATTGATAGTTACAACAAAATAAATGTTTGCACATATAATAATAGTTAATTCTAAAAGAAACTCGCAAAAAGTAGCAGGTACGCGATATCTTGCATTTATTCGCTATCTGGATGCGGCGCTTTATTAACTGTTGGCGGCTCATTTTTAAAAAAGAAATTAGGCACTATTACGCGAACGAATTGAATCCTTCATAAAATCTCGTCACATTCTTACATCGTGTATTTCACACCTTTCCTTTTTTCCCGGTGTAACAGTTTTTCTGTTTTCAATTTTTCTTGACGATCACTGTTTATAATAGTACTCGAAACACCGGTGAACTCAGAAGTTAATTTCACTACCTCCTTCACGGGAACTGTTAGATATTTCTGACATAATTTATAATAAACCCTCAACACTATTGTTTTTTCATCACTAATAAATGGTGGCCCATCTTATGTTTTACGTAAGCCGACGAAGACGCCAGAATATTAAACAAAAACTGCTGGTTTCTGGTTGTAAACAATATTCTGCTCATACCCGGATGTCAGGTGACTCATACGAATTGCATGTTGGGACATGTAGCTCCGATTAACGGTATAAATCAGCTTTAATTAAACTCTTAGGTATTTGTATAAAATATTATATCTTTAAGGATAAATTCATTCTAAATTTAGATTATTAGCATGGGACTACTTTCCTACGTGGATTGCTACCGTGATATACCACACTGCCACGTGGGTTTGCTTAGACTTGGATTAACTTAAGAGTGAATACAGAGTAGTATTTGCTTCCTGCCTTAAGCAATCAAATACTTTACCGATTCCTCTATTTTAAGGGCGACGTGCCATAAACCCATTATTAGACACAGCGCCTCGTTAGAAACAGTGCGGTGGGCCTTCGCTATGTTTATATTGATCAGTTGTTGGACTCGAAGTAGTTTGTTCCTGTTTGCTATGCTATCCAATGCTTTGTACCTCACTGGAGCAGCATATTGTAGGAGCGGTAAAATTACGCCTGTATATATTATTTTTAATGCTTTGCTTTAGTCCCCAGGAAATTTTTGCAGACTTGGCGAGTGAAAATATTAGTCTTCTGCATTTTTGGGTTCTGTAGTTAATATGTTCTATAAATGTTAGTTTGTTGTCAATTATGATTTCTAAATACTTAATGGAATTAGCCTATTCTAATATTAAATTATTAAGGAGAATTTTTATTTCTTTATCTTCTCCGCGTTTCCTTCCAGTCAGTAGCATAATTTAGTTTTCTGCTCGTTGAAACACATTTTGCTGTTTGTGGCCCAGTTTGATATTTTGCATATTTCTATATTGGTGGAGGCGGCGCCGTGGCCGAGTGGTTAGATCGCTCGCCTCCCACCAAAGCAGCCCGGGTTCAATCCCAGGGACCTGCATGTGGGATTTGTGGTGGACGAAGCGGCGTCTGGGCGGGTTTTCTCCGGGTTCTCCGGTTTCCCCCGCCATTCATTCCACCAACTGCTCCATCATCACCTTTCCTTTCATCCATTTCACCTACATTTCGCTTCATCTACTTCCTTCATCCCATACCAGGCATCGGGCTGATCACCCATCCTGGATGTTCTGTCTGATCCATGAGTGTCTGCTCCTCGACGGGCCTCTGACCCCAGGCACCCGCTTGTAAGTCCTGGGGGGGTGTAAGTCCTACATAAGAGGAGGGTAAACAGATAATGTATGTATGTATGTATATTGGTGGAGTTTTATGCTTCTCTAATTGATTCTCCTCGTACAGTTAACAAGAGATCATCTGCAAACACTATTATTTTGGGTGGTTACTCTATGTTCAACAATGAATTATACAGGCGTTTCCAAAATCCAGGCCCGCAACAGGATCCTTGCGGACACCCTTTAGATATATATATATATATATTGAAGTGGTTTTAATGTTATTTATTTGTTGTGTTTTACCCCACGTTGTGAAGCCAACTTGTGGTATATTTTTAGGTTTGTTAGCCCCACGTTTGGGAGGCAAATATGTGGCGGTATTATGGTTTGTAATTGAAAATGCTACTGTTTATTTGCCGCACGTATAAAAAGACAATTTATCGCGGTCACTTCGTGTTATCCTTTTTTGAGCGCCTGTTATTGTATTTAATTTTGGGTTCACTGTCCTCCGGCTAGCTATGATTTCTCGCTCAAGCACTTATCTTGTACAGGTGTGTAAACGGAAGGAGTTTTTATCCAAAGATAACACTGATAAAAGAATTTGTTTTATACTTTTATTGTCGTAACACATTATTCACTTTCACATATTAATCTTAACACTCCCCAAACTGAAACTGTTATAATAACTTCTTTACTGCACATTATTAATTCGCGTACTTCAACTTTTTGTGTAATTAACTTTACGACACGAGAGATTTTTCATAACTTTGCTACGCGTAACCTGTAAATCGATAAACTGTGCGATGTATTCACCATGACTGCTTCCGTTGAACTCATCGATGTCTTATACGCGAATGCTTCTGTTGGACTACGTGAAACTTGACCCTGACACTGAATTTATACTTCCTCGCCGCAATATGCCTAAGATTATAACCGAGCTGCTATTGGTTAATAAAATGCGCCAACATTAGCGTCTATATTTATATCCAATGAAAATTACGAAAACATATGCTCTGGGGAAAAATGTTCCAGCAAATTCCAAGAAAAACGCGCCACTCTGACGTCATTTGCTCGTCTCTAATAATGATAAACAGCTCACCCCCTCGCTACATTATTGCACGCTATTATTGTCAGTTTCAGTAAGGCCGTATAAACCCACTTCTCGACAATGCTTACAATCAACAAACATCTCAAATCAATGTCACACAACAACGCACATTCACACCACAATCACTCTGACATTTACATAATTTGTGATACAGATTACTGCGTCAATATGTATGAGTATGTGTGTGTGTGTGTGTGTGTGTGTGTGTGTGTGTGTGTGTGTGTGTGTGTTTTGTGTGCAACATGCTTTACGTAAACCAATCATTATTTTGGGAGGCAACCATTTCGGCAGAATCGCTACACATCTCGATCTTATTATATTAGAATAGAAGATAGTGGCTAAACGAAAATCGATCCAAAGAACTTGGAGAATGTGCTAGGAATAGCTTCTAGCAAGCAAGTCGTCAGCACTTTTTCTTTATCTACAAACAGTTCATGACTAGGGAATAGTTTGTTTTTTCACTAAAACGAAAAGGAAGGAAAAGGAAATGTAAAGCATGAAGAGTAAACCTCATTTATAACACTGTTTTTTCCCATTTCGGGAAGGCAAGTGATGACGCAGCAGTGTCTCTGTGAAGAAAGAAGAGAAGATACTTCAAATAAGGACCTGTATTTACACATGTTCTCCACTGGATTTGATGTAAACGTTCTGCTTTCTCTGTTTGTCCTCAGTTGTGTCAATAGGATGCACTACTTAACAGGGACAAAAATTTCACCTGAACTGATAAACCAGTTTTACTCAGAGGCTGAATTGGTATGGCATATAGGTACATGCATTCGTCCTTGTATTTTTCCTTCTGCTCCAAAATATATTTTAGTTCATGGAATTATTTGCCTTTATCAGTTCCTTTGCTTTCATTCCACCAATGCATTTTTGTTTTAATTAAAATGGCACTGCGTCAGATATTTACTGCAAGTAGCGAAATATATAATTTTTACACATAAGTATTCTGTGAACTTTTTTAATCATTATCCTAAACAGTTTAGGCTTACTTTTAACATCAACTAACTCTACATTTTATGTGCATAAATAAATACATTTTTCTATGGCATATATATTGCAGTTAGTATAATGAAGTAGTGTAAATGTAGGGAAAATATTATTTTATTATTATTATTAAAATGCAAAAGCTAAATATATTACTTCAAGACACAAATATAATTTAACAAATAACGTATAAATAAAATATGACACTTTCTATGGAATAACAACTTAAAGGTTCTAGTAATCGATCTCAGATCCTCAATCGGACAAACCAGCATCCTGGGTCCCTAACGTTTTCAGAAAAAGCATTCCTGGTAGTGTCTCCCTTCGACACGTCATTATCCACAGGGACACGTCATAGTAGCGATAATAGGCATACGCTTCTCTCCTAAAATCACATCCACCAAATTACTTGCAACCCCGAAAGGTGAAATGAAATGAAGAACAGGAAATTACATGTTAGTATAGGTGTAATCCACCCCAGTATTTCTGATCTGAGAAAATCACGAGGGTGGACGGTTTAACGAGAACCGAACCCGGGACCTCCGGAATGCAAGTTTCAACCCTACTGTCTGAGCTATCTCACTCTGTCAACGAGCAAGTTGAGACTAGTTATTAACTGTGGTTTTTGTTTTTGTTTTAAAGCTGCAGAGCTATTGACTTTATAGACAAACAGAGTAGACGAAACTTTAAGTTCTACGCCTTTATTTGGTTCTGTGCTTCTTATTCAAATAAAGGATGTACAATTTTCACTTTAAAGGAATAGGTAACCACGTTATATTGTTATGGACCGACGGGGCGAGCGCATTCCGACTCGCCTACCCGGCCAGCTGGCTACAGCTAATGACCGGCCTCTTTAGAATATAGTCAATGAGCGCATTATGTACCACTTCCCCGTAGTTTCGGTACTTATTGTTGCAGAAGATTCCTTTGGGCGGGTTCTGGTAACCTCCCTTTCTAGAACGTTCCGCTTTGTACGCGGGTTCTATAAAAGGCACTGCTCTTGACCGGGCAGGGTAGTTAAGAACTTAAGAAGTAAAAAGTGAACAGTTAAAGTGGACAGTGCCAATGCAGTTCAGTTGTGAGTTGTGACTCAGCGGTACAGTAGCGAGTAGTGATTCGACTGATCAGTTGTGTTGAGTTTCGAGTGTATGCCAAAAGTGGCTCAAGTGTAACATTTGTGCCACGTTGATTACATAGTCGTCAAATAAGGTGCATTTCACAGTAACTGGAGTTCCCATCTATTACAATATCAATATTCAACGAAACCATGGCAAATTTGGCGGATGTGAAGATTCCCTCTTCGAAGTCAGTAACATATTAATCTAGAAGACGCCCAATGTAAGCATCCAGAAAATGATCTCGATTGTTAATATTTTTATAAACGTGGCTGAAGAAGTTCTGATGTTAACACTGTACTCAAATGTTTACTATTGTAGTAGAAGTATTGCATTTCAAACAAAAATATGAAACCGAGATTTCACTGAAAACGCACCTTTTGAGGCTTCCTGAATCCAAAAGTTAAATTTGTTAGAAAAAAAATGCCCACGCCTGTGCTTGTGTGTGGTATTTGTGAGACAGAGAGGAAGAGGAGGTCAGTAATAATAATAATAATAATAATAATAATAATAATAATAATAATAATGTTCTGAAATACTCCGTCCTAAGGCCTTGCCCTCTAAAGCGGGATCTACATTCGAAACTTTTATACCTTATTACTCAATTTCAAAAATTAAATTGTTCAGTATGTATTATTTTCAGGCTATAATTACACCCGAGTTACATATAAAAGAAAAGAAGTTAAAATAAAGTAAAATAATACTATAAAGTTATATTAAATAATTAAACATAAGCTATTATATGTGTGTGTGTGTGTGTGTGCGTGAGCGCGCGCGTGTGTGTAACATTCCTATCCTTCAACTACTTACTAATTGCTGGAAGCAATTCAGGTAACTGAGAACCAGCTACTACTACTCAACAGTTTCTAAATAAACTTGTAAACTAATTAATTACTTAAACTGTTTAATTTCGAAATTACTAAACCACCCGTAACAGGCAAAAACTATAGTGGTAACCAGTACACTTTTGTTTGCTCCATTCTCCCTACTGAACTTGTTATTTTAACTAATTAAATTTCTCATTCTCATATTAACCTTGTTTAGTTGCATTATAGTTGTGTTTGCGTATGTGTTCCTGTCTATATTTGAACATAAATTACATAGGTGTTGGTAATGTATGTGTTTCTATATTGTATGTTATGTTTATAAATATGTTCTTGTAAATTTTACATTTATTTCGAAATTCTTATGCATCTAATATATTAAGACACTCTTCTACGTATATACAGAGTAGACCATTTAAGTTGAGACTGTACAATATCTCCAAAACTAAGCGTTGTAGAAATAAATGTCTTGAATAAAAGTTGATTGATATTATGGAGGAAAGTAAATGTCATTAGTCGTGTTTTATTTGTAGGGCGTTGTGATGGTCAATTTAGGGTCAATTTTAGTTTCCCATTTACAACAATTAAATTGACCCTAAAATGACCATCATAACGTCCTCCAAACAAATTAGGACAAATGGCATTTACTTTCCCTCATAATATCAAGCAACCAGAGATTAAGGACATTTCTTTTTACAACGTTTAGTTTTGGAGATATCGTGCAGTCTCAATAAATGCTTCCACCCAGTCTAAATAAATAAATAAATATATATATATATATACACAAACATATATAAATGTTTACAACCAGTGGCTTCTAACCTATTTTGTAAGACTAATTATATTCTTTATTAATAGACCCAATATTTTATCAAAAACACTTTAACCATGCCAATTCTTTAATTTCTTTACCTCTTTATTATTAAATATATTTTACTTCATCTTCCCTATTTCACCATGCCACATCTTCACTTTCACTTTACACTCCATTCACTCTATGTTCACTATTCTTATATAACTATTTCTTTCTTACCTCACTATACTTAAACGCTTTATTATTTTATTTATTTCTTTGCCCTCTATACTCACACTATTTAAATATTTGAATCTATTCTTACAATTTTTACCGCTATCTTCTTTTAATAGCATATTTAATTAAAAGTACTTTCACTGCATATAACAGAAAATTGCTGCCGCCGTTACTCTCCGCCATACTATTCCCCACTCAATCCTCATTATACTCTTCTCTATTCTTCCTACACTGGCTCCTCCATTTCCCATGATTTGCACCTCCCCACTTAAACCCCGGCAGCTCCTTCGGCTCCTGTTCTCCTTTCTCCTCGCCCAGGCCCCCTCCGGCTTCTACTCCCCCGCGCCTTCCCTCTTCTAACCTTTAGATTTCATCGAATCGCCTCTTTGGGTTTATTATTCTTGTTTTCCCTATCCTTATCTCCCAATAAGTATCCAACAAAATTTCCTTCTACTATAGGTTTAATTATTGTCTCTATTGTCTACCTCTTCTATATCAACATCTTTTCCATCTTCTCCTCTTCTTATTCTTCTTCTACTACCATAGTTCGAAGAATCTGGTTTTGATTGTCGATTCTGAGTGATAAATTAATCTGCTAGTTGTTTATACTAAATAACCTTAATGTTTCTGATCTTCTGGCTTCTACTTCTTCTCCTTCATATACGGCCGGAATCTTCTTCTGTTCCATTCTTTCTTCCCATGCTATTCTACTAATTTGATAGTTTAGGGTTTCAAAATGTTTATATAGTTCTCTTTCCTTAATACAAGAGCTAGTTGATGGCTACTTAAATTCATTCATTCTTCTAAAGTTTGGTTATGACCTATAACGTGCACGTTCAAACAGAACTGCTTACATTTCACTTAGATGGCATTTTGGGTCCTGTTAATTTTGTACCAGTATATTTTGTAGGGTCCATGTCTCATTAAGTAATGTACCAATCCTATGGTAGGCTGTATATGATTTAATTGCAATAAAAACTTTATAAATTCGTATTCTCTCTTTAATTTGGTTCTATTTGTGTTGCCATATCTGTCTGAAATTGTATTTTATCTCTAATATCACATCATAACACTATCATTTATTCAACCTTTTCATAATTCTTTTTCTTAAACCAAAAGTTTGCTCCTGTTAGTCTTATTAATAAGTATATGAGTAAAATGTCTTGTTGATAATAGCACCATTGTAGGTGTGGTTATGACTGCCCCTGATAACCTAACAAAATTTTGTTCTTCTTAATTGGCTCCTAATTTGTATATCATGCATTGTTTGTTTGTTTGTTTTCTTTAAGGGCGCTCAACTGCTAGGTCATTAGCGCCCTTGTAAGATGGATCATGGCAAAGGTCAGAGATAAAAATCAGTAGAAAACTTCATGGCAAACGCCGGGGATAAAACTGAATAAAAAAATTAAAGCAAAAGCCAGAGACGGTCTTCCGACGTTACCCGTGGTATTGTAACACCGGGCTCTGTGATTGCCGCCTTAGCTGCCAAATCAGCAAGATTAATTTCCTCGGCAAGCCAACGTGACCAGGTATCCAAGCACACTCCACATTAACCCCGAAACGTGTAAAACATGTAGGGCATCCTGGAAACGCTGAACAATGGGGTGGTAGTTGTACAGCTCACGAAGGCTCTGAAGTGCACTAAGGGAATCACTCAAAATGAGACAGTCTTCCAATTTTCGACGGCGCACATAAAAAATGGCTCGGTATATTGCATACAGCTCTGCACTATAAATGCTCATGTGTTGTGGCTTACACCCCAGCCCCATATGTGATTAACGTTGCGAAGATACTATTGTGATAAGTACGAGTATTAATAACGTTTAACGATATTTTAAATTTTTGTTGAATTATTCGGGCTAATTGCATCGTTATTTTCTCGGATTTAAATCTTAGATGTTTAGTATGCTTCCTAAAATTTAATTTCTCGCCCCTAAGTACTTAATCTCCTTTTACTTGTTAATATTCCACTGATATGTTGTATTATTGAAGGGTCTTTTAAACTTACCATGCAATTTGATTTTAACGGGCTATTTATACTTAGTACACCATAATTTTAATTTCAGTATCAAGCCATTGTCTCTTCCAATTTATTTTCCTTGTAAATCCCCTTCAATAATACAAATAATATTCTCAGCATATGGGATAGTATTTAATATATCAGCATCACTATTTAAATCGCCTGATAAGGTTTCCATTACTATAACTCATAAAATCGCTCTGATACCGATCCCAGTGGACATCCCTTCGTACTTTATCCATTAACCATGTCTCCAACTCCTTTTCTGTAAACTCTTCTATCTGCACAGTAGTCTTTCAATTCTGCGTAGAAGCTTTTTAGAACACGTTTATTTCGTAATCCTTCAAACAAAAATGGCCACCATCAATTATAAAATGGCCCAGAAGTATCAATAAAAATTCCTATTATATATTTCATTTTGAATTTTTTAACTGTGTTGAATAACTCATTTATTACATCTTCCGTGATTTTCCTTTCCTGAAGCCAAATTGTTTATTTTCATCCTAGTCATAATTCTATATCACATTACTCTTTTACAAATCAGCTGTTCAAACACATTCCCAGTTGTATTCAATAAATAAATAAGCTAAAGGGTTGGGTCCTTTGGGTCTTTTTCGGTTCCTTTCTTCAAAATCGTCACTTTGCTTTCTTTCCAACAAAGAAAACGGTCTCACCATATGCAGTTATTGAATAGTGAATAAAAATACTGTTGGTTTTTCATCTAGGCAACCCAGTACTTCACTGGCTATGCCATCAGATCCTTCTATTTCTCTTTTGAGATTTGAGTAATTAATCTAATTTCCGTGATATCAAATGGGTAGATTACTTTTGTATTATTGTAAGCAACATTCATATTAACTTTTTTTGGTTATTAATTATTTCGTCTGTTTGGATGTTGTAGTCAAGGTTATTCTCAAAAAACTATTTCCATGAATTATTTCTGGTTTCATTTAGCAAATTTTAAAAACGTTCCTTACCTTGTCTGTAGTTCAAGTTATTTTCCCTTTCTTCTTCCACTGTTGTTATTTGACAAATTCTTCCCATTTTCCTCATTTTAATATCGCTTTTAGTTACGGCGTCCTTCAAATTTTGTCTAAATGTTCTTTTAATTCTTAATTTTGGAACTAAATTTCTAATTGCTAATCCAATTGTTTTACCATTTTGGCTGCATCTTGATCCACCGTTGTTCCCGGATGTTCTAAATTACTGTTTCCAAATACATTGTTTTAACGTCCATTTAGCTGGTGCATAGTTGTATTTTAAATCATGTAGTCCAATTCGTCCCTCTCTCAATGCAGTAATTAAAATATATTAGTCTCTGCTTGCTGGAGGTAAGATCCTTCCCTATTATTTTTTTTTATCCATCTGTCTTACATTCACTTAGGGTTAGATGTTCCTTTGGGATTTTCATAAGTTGGAGTTGTGATGTTCATTTTTTACTATCGTATTTAGTTCCGAAATTACTTCCTCAGTTTTTTCTTGAGTGTAACCCCCCCCCCCCCCGGTTAGTTGCGACATATCGCATAGATCTTGGGACGGCGACATACCGGAAGTCTACGCTCAGTATTCGCACTTGTTTCCTAGAATATTTGTCACGTTACAACGACTGAATTTTTATCTACACCGATGGGTTTAAGTGCACCAACGGTGTTGGATATACCTATGTTCATGGAATTGAACCCCATACATTCGGTTTTCATGATAGCACTTTCACTTATAGTGCAGAGCTGTATGCCATGTACTTAGCCATTTTGTTAGTGCGCCGTCGAAAATTGGATGATTCTCTCATTTTGAGTGATTCCCTTAGTGCACTTCAGAGCCTTTATGAGCTGTACAACTACCATTCCATTGCACAGCGTAACCAGGATTCCCCCCGTTTTTACACGCTTCTGGCGTTAATGTGGAATGTACGTGGATTCCTGGTCACGTTGGCTTGCCGAAGAAGGAACTGACGAATTTGGCAGCAAAATCGGCAACTACATAACCCAGTGTTGCACTACCTCGTGTAACATGGGAAGACTCTAAGACTTGTTGAGCGGAGAGCGGTGCTATTGTGCTGGCACGGAGTGCTCAGTGATGGGCATTCCGACAAACCGGGTAACTTCCTCTCGTGTATCTCGACGTGAGGAGGTGATTTTGACTTGGCTGTGTATTGGCCACTGCAATTTTCTGCACGGTCCTGCTCCTCTTTGTCCGCTGTGTGGCGAAAATCTGTCAGTCCGTCATGTGTTGCTCGAGTATATACCTCTAGCATATCTTCGGGACTCTCTGTAACCGCTGGCCAGTCTTGCGGAGGTGCTAGCGGACGATAACCAAGCGGTCGAAAAGATTTTTTAAAGTTTTTGTCAAAGATATACTTTCAAATCCAGATTTAGTGACATTGATACCAAATTTTTCGTGCCTCTTGGCTTAGTTTTGTATACTCATCTTTATCTCTGGCTTTTATTATGATTTAAATACTAATCTTTATCTCTGGCCTTTGCCATGTTTTTTTATATTGATGTTTATCTCTGGTCTTTGCCGTGATCTGTTTTATAATGGCGCTAATTACCTTGTACTTTAGCGCTCTTTAAATATAAATCATCATCAAGTCTTTTTTCTCCCCTTTCGTCTTTTATCATATTATGCCACCATTACGATTTTGCAGTTCCCGAGGTCGCAGGTTGAAGCCCGGCGGAGGATGATGGATTTTTTTCGGCGTAAAAATCCTTAGCATGGCTTCCATCTGAAGGGAAGTAGAACCGGAGGTCCCGTGTGGTAGAATTACGGCACGTAAAAAAACCTCAAGCCTAATAAAGAGGCCTCTGAGCAAAATTTCCGCCTTTAACGCCCAATATAGAATAGGACGCTGAGGACCATTGTAGTTAAAGAGCGTCCATAAATAAAACTGAATTTAATTTTAGTGTGATTTTGCATTAGCATCGAGTGTATGCATTATTTCCGCATCTATAAAAGTGTTATTAATGTTTCTGATTTTGGTGAGATATGGTTCTATATTTTCCATTTCCATGAGTGATTTCAATACAATATGTGTGTTAGTCATTTATCTCCAATACACTATTTGTAGGTTAGGTTTGTTTATAATTATGGCTGCCATTGGATTACCTGCGGTACTTATTACTCTTGCCTGAATTGGATGGGTATTCATTTACCATTTATTGTGTATAGTTCTTGAATACAAATTATATTTAAATGTATTTTTTCTAATAGAAGCTAATTCCCATGTCATTAGTCCAATACGTTATGCACTTGTCGTATTTTAATTAATTTATACTTATATTCTACATAACCTTCCATTATTTCTACTAAGGACATATCCTGCATTGACAAACGAGCTATGTTTATTCTTAAATTCTTGTTCGATCAGTTCTCTAGAAGGTTTAAGCACTGGAATAATTCTTACATTTGTTGTGTGCATTTAGCATAGTTCTTAGTCTAGTTGTTTTTATATGGGTTTAATGCTTTGTAATTTTTACATGTTTAGAGCTGTAAGCTATTTTTTTTATAAATGATGCGAAAAAAGTTATTTTACCGTTGTAATTTTTTACAGTTTTTCGGTATTTTGTTTGTGTTGTGTATTTTTTTGAAGGAAATGTTTGCTGATTAATAGGGTATGTTAGGAAAATGGTTTTTGTAGATTTTGGAATACAACTTTTTCAATAATTCGTGTCGTCATGCCTAATTTACATATAACAATGCGGCCAACTTTGGTTAATATCGAAAGCAATGCATAGCATAACACAACGTGTTTTTATACTGTATACCTGTATACAGAAGTTTAACCCGAACCTCGATTGAACTGATAAAAAACATTTAACCAGAGAGTTATGTTAAAATTTGGAAAATACGTATGGAAAACGCACACTATAAATAATCTTTTGGGTCATTAATGGTCTTTCCTCGGAGTTATTAACGGGTATCTGTGTTTACATGGCAAACTGACGGGCCATAACTGTTCGAAAGGATTGTTTATGTTGTACTTCTGATATACGTGTTTTCTAAATTTCAACAAAAGCCTCAAGTTTTCTGTCATACAATAGCATGAGCTAAACTAATTGATATATGTGTTTATTTAAACCTCTCTTCAGACCAAAGTTTTGGATCTGGAGCAGCAGTTGTATTCACAATTTGTTGACTTGTGATCCTCAGAATACCTACTCTACTGACTTCACATTAATCCAAGATATCCAAAGTCTTTAAACCAAATTACTACAAATAATCAAGAAGTTATATTCTTCTGGATTCCGTCCCACTACGGAATATCCGGAAATGAGAAAGAGATAGGGAAGCCAAAAAAGCAACTTTGCTGCCCTAGTGGAAGAATTGCCAGTGCCCTACAGAGATGCTCAAAGTTATTTTTTTAGCAGACCAACTGTGAAATGGAAGCAAGACTGGACCATTAAAATATAAAGCAAACTCCACATAGGAAAGGCTCCACAAAACCCTGCACATTGCAGACTCTAAAAAGAAAATACAACTGATTATATCACGTTCACGAATAGGGAATTCACGCCTAACCCATTCCTTATTACTTAACAACGAAAATGCTCCTCACTCTGAGACCTGTAATTGCCATATCACCCTCGAACACCTTATCACCAAATGCAGAAGTTATACCATGGAGAGAAGAAGACATAACATCCCTGAAGGTATATCTTTAGCTTTAAACAACCCTACCTCATTTCAAAAATATTATTTCTTTCGTGAAAGACATCAAAGACATCATTGTTTAAGAAGATTTAAATATAACACATCAAATAAAAATCTGATGTGTTACATACACTCACATGACTTTCTCTACTCTTGTACAAACTATTTTTACAAACACTTATACTCCATCTACTTCATGTTAATCGAGATAAACATTTGCAGACTCTATCTTATTGCTAATTTTCTTGTAGATGTAAGGGGAATATATATTTACAAGGGCAATATAGAAATACAATAGCCTTTAAGCACATACATATCTCTTAATAGCTGGTTGCTAGATGCAGCACCATTCCCTTTGCCACAGAGTAATACTCTTTGCATATCCAAGACCAAAATTGAATAACGAATTCCCATTTTAGAAAATAAGTATTGAAAAATTTAAGGGAATAACAAGCAATATCTCGAAAATGGTTAACTCAAAAAAAAATGTATATGACATAAATCGTGTATTGTAACGCGATCTACATTTTTTGTGTAGTAAAATTTTGTCTATCTCTTATGGTTTACCAGTTATGCAAAAGTCGTTCACAATGAAGAATACTTTTGGAGACATTCCCAGAAAATTCAAGATATACATTTTATTTGTCATGAAAATATCTTAAACATATGATACTTTAATCAAAATCGTTGGAGCCATTTTTGAGAAAATTAAAACTTTCGAAAAATCTTCCATGTAAAGGGTAATCTAGGGTGGGGGGATTTTCTTGAAAACCTTTGTGTCGCATCTCTGGAAGATACTGAACCTAAATACCAAGTTTAGTGTTTATCCGACTGTTCGTTTCTGAGTTATGCTTTTCACAGACAGACATACACACGGACACACAGACACACAGACACACCCACGGACATGTTTCCAAAAATGCTTTTTTTAGATTCAGGGGGTCTCAAAACATGTATTTCCGGTGAAATCTCGAATTTTTGGGTGGAATACAATACTTCCCCTACTTACTATACGTAGTAGAGAAAGTAAAAATATATAATAAGTAATAGAATATTCCAGCTATGTTCAAGACTTAGTAATTTAAAATATGTTTATAAAAATGCATTACAGTTATTGCATTCTTAATGAATGTAAAGTACACTATATACTATTATTGTACTCGTATTTATGGGGATATAAGTCGCGATATGACCTAGTAGTCAAAGCGACTATAAAGAAAGCAAAAAAGTAACAACATTAAATATTTAAAGTTCCATTCTTGTTTCAAATACACATCCTGTATTTGTTTTTAAAATTAAATGTTTTACCGCTGCAAGTTTTAAATTCTCTTCTTTATTCTAAATTACTCTCAAATTTAAGCGTTTGTGAGAGAGAAGAAAGAAATATTTAGGATAGCATGGTAATTGCAGAGCGTACAAAGGGATACGCCAGCTGGAAAATATTTTACTAAGGGACGTCCTACCGCGCAAGCTTCACATATAAAAGGCAGTAATTGCCTTTACCCTGCAATAGAAAAGCTACGACACATCTCAGATTAAAGAGAGAAATTTACGTACAAAAACCCAGCAGAAGAATTGGCGTGTCGGGATCTGTGAGGTTAAACCAAGTTATATCAACGTTTACAAGCTTCTGAACAATTTAAAAAGAAGAAAATAGTGCCAAACTGTTCTAAACTATTATTACAGTTAGTATTTTGAATAACTGAGGTACACAAAGAACAGAATGTAAACCACTAAACTTTGAGTTAATTGCTGAGAAAAAAGATGAAATCTGTGTACTTAACAATGCTCATAACTACTTACTTTACACAAAACGGAAAACTAGCCCAAACTATAAAGCAAGGAAAATGCGCGCACTTACTGCTGAACAACTTTTCAGCTCGTAAATAATTGAAAACAAAGCACGCTTTAGCGATTGGTGTATTAACTCGCTTTTAATTCAAGGGTTTCTATTTTATTCCTGTATTTAATTCTCCAAACTCCATTGGTACCGGGACTTTGAATATATATTTGCAAAAAATATATGATATTGTTAACTCCTGTTATATGGTAGGACGGGGAATGAATGAAACGCGTGAAATGATGCTTAAATGAGCTCAGAGCCTGAGCGAAATTCGAACTCGGGACCTCCTGAATGTGAGTGGAGCCGGGACATAAAATATTTCTGTTACAGATGTGATAAATCAGCACAAAGTCAATACGTCTCACAGAACATTATCTAGCTCTTATAGTTTCTTTTTTTTTTTTTCAAATTCAAATAAATTATGGTGCAAAATCGGTCAGCTTAACTTTCTCATGTCAGTATTAGAGGCGACAACGGACACATTACTGATGGCTTTGGTGTTTGTTCGCAGAAGTCGATAGGGTCTAGAACAGGCAGAGCCATGCTGGCAAATGGTCGTTAGGCTTTCTAATGCCGGAACTGTGTAAGACGCATCCACACTAAGCACAATGAATATAGTAGCGACTATTAAACGCTGTGTTGTTGATTTTATGCGAGTATAGTTACCAAAGCTAACTTGGTTATTAATTTATCGCAACATTTTGCATATGCTTGAAATACTAATGTTTGACACTCCGGACTTTTAAATGCTGTTTTCTAGCGACATATTTCGTTTTAAGTAGCTTAAAATCAAAAGATCAAAACTGCAACTGGAACAATGTGGACTTGTATTTGTTTAAACATGAATTATTATTTAATGTAACGAAAGTATTCCTTATGTATAGTTTCAACAGAGTATAGATGCACCTTTATTGCTGTTATATTATTTAAACGGTCTATATCTTTAGTGAAAGCATGCAACCTCTGCAAAATCTCCGCAATGCACTGCAGATGAAAGCGAATACGATGGATTGAGAGACAAGCTCTCAGACTACACCAGGTGAATCACCTGTCTATTTTTATGTATTTTTTATTACATCTGTTAAGCCGCAGATGTGTCCGAAGCTCATATTCGTGCCCGGATTTGCGTAATTAGGTAGAACGTACACTATTTAGGATGTAGGATGTGTTTATTGAGGGGGACACTCGCCACTATGACCAGCTTCATCTATTGTGGCTACACCCCCAGGAGGTGGGGATGAGGTGAAGGAGGCGTAGTAGGTCTCAGGTCCGCAGGCAGACAGAGACGCTCAGAAGTACCTAATATTTCCAGTTTGAACACGCGCACACCAGTAGAGGCGAAGAATCCCGAGAGAGGGCGAGGAAACGAAGCGGGCGGGACAACGCACTTGGCGTTCACGGGGAGAAACATTTCCAGTGCGCAAGCAACTGCGCCATCTGCCGACACCGCCAGAACCGCAGGACCCAAAATTGTGGTTTAGTTACAGACACTCCTTAACTACTACGGCCCTTCACTTCCCACTCTATATTGGGCATGATAGACCGGAAATTTGCTCAGAGGCCTCTTTATCAGGCTTGAGGTTCTTTGACGTGCCGTAAATCTACGACACGGACTACCGGCTTTACTTCCCTTCCGAAGGAAGCCATGCTAAGGATTTTTACGCCCGAAAAAGGACGAAGATACAAGAATAAGAATAGGCAAGGTTTACCCGGCATTCACCGTAGTACATGCCCATCAGAAGGCCCAGGGTCGCCGCCATCCGGGTGGCTCTCCAAACCACGGGGTTTTCCCATGAGGCCAATACCGGACCTAGCTTGCGCGAGGATGGAAGTGGATACGCCACCCACGCGGCATCCCAAAGATACAGCTGAAAAGTGAAAGGGAGGGATGAAATGAAAGAAAATGGGGAAAAAGGAGAAATCGTGTTAGAATACACTATCCCGGTATTCGCTTAGACGATCAGGTGAAAACCACGAAAAACTCCATGGTAAGAGTGGGTGGTCACCGGAAATCGAGCCCGGGACCTCCAGAATGCGGGACACGACGTTGCCGCCTGAACAATCCCGCTCGGTGCCATTTAAGCAATACGTTTACCCTGGGGTGAGGTCCATTTAAAAAGCATATCCCTTCTATTAGAGCTACAACAGCTTTCTAGCAGATTGCATAAACTTTTTCTTAAATTGCACTTCGCTACCCATCTCCAAATCACGTGAGTCCACTACCAAAATCATTCAAAAAAGAGAATTTCGGATCTAAAGAACTGGAGAAACGATACGCTACAACCAATTAAGAAGCACTCCTGTACTCAAAATAGGTGCTGTAAGTCATGCCACACAGAAGAATCTGGGTTAATATTATAACTATGCCTCGTACATTTGATGTAGCACGCATAATAGCTCGTGTCATTTAATGAATACATTTAAAACAGCTGAAAGCCAGCTTAAAAGACTATAACATGCAAGCAAAGTTTTGAACTGGAAACAGGAGTTCACCTGCTATAAAGGTAGATTAAAATCATTTAAAACGCACTGAGTTTCCACATACACGATGATGTATGAACAACTGATACATTTATTTCTTTAATTGTTTCAAAACGAGTTATTCTAGCGACAACTTATTATACCTGCAATGCAGAGAAATTTTGGGAGATTATTTACCTCTATAGTAAATGTTGAAAATGTCCTCCATCCTGCATAAGGCACAACTCAACACGTCATTCCATGTTACTGACCACTCGTTGGAGGACTCTGTTGTCAATAGCTTGAATCTCCCGTGTAATGTTGTGCTTCAGATCGTCCAATGTCTGGGGCCGTGTGGCATAAACCCTGTCTTTGAAGTAACCCTATAGAAAGAAGTCCGGCGATGTCAAATCCGGAGATCTCGATGGCCATGGGTTCTTGTAAATTATCCGGTCGTTAAAGAAACTTTCAATTGGTGTCATAGATTCATTTGATGTATGGCATGTAGCGCCGTCCTGCTGAAAATATCCTTGACTCAGCTCTACATCGTGTAGTTGCTCAGCAAACTCCAAGAAAATCCGCCGGTACTCTACAATGTTCACATTGTTTTAAAAAGATGCTCCCAATATTCTCTGTGCGGATATTGCGCATCAAACTTCGATTTTAAATGGGTGCTAGGTACTTCATGAATAACATGTGGATTTTCACTGGCCCAATACCCGGATAAATGGAACCATGCTTCATCCGTGAACCATGTGATGGACAATATGGAAGGATTTTGCACAATGAACGCGTGAAACAAACGACAATAATTCAGTCGTCTATCCTTATCTGGTTCCTGTAACTGATGGACAACAGTAATCCTATACGACTTTAGGCCTACACTTTTCACAACTCTCTGACACATTGGGTAGCTGTACCCTGTCTTCGGTGACAACAGTCTTAATGATTTTTTGGGTAACTGATCCAGTCGTGCTCTTACGTCAACAACAACCGTGGGAAGCCTAGATAAACGACTTTTACCTTTTTCACTCACCAGAGATCTAGTTGTATCCAATGTGTTTACCAGTCCCAGTATTGTGTTTCTTTGGGGAGGACTCCGAACACCAAATTCTCTGTGATATGTCCTTTGAGTAGCTGTAATTGAATTCGTAATCCAGTATTGATTTACAAGGAAGAGTCGTTCATTTAATGTGTACTCCATTTTCACGTTGACTAGAACAAAATCTCAAAAACGGTTGCCTACAATAAAACTAACAGTTACGAATAAAATATGAACATCTGCGCATCTAGGGACAGGCAATCGAAACTCCAGAACACTCTGCTTAATTTGGTGCTAAAATTGGGGCACTGAGTGAATTTTGAACAGAGTAATTAAAGAAAGAAATGCATCAGTTCCTCATAAATCATCCTGTAGATAAATGACATAATTACCATACATTTGCCATTACAAAATGGCAGCTCCGATTCAGATCCTATATTGTTGTACCTTAACCTTTCCCACTCGTATTTATTTATTTTTAATTGAATATATCAGCATAAAATGCTGCATGAAAGTTTAAAATGATTTATGATAACGGTTGAGATTTTTATGCTAGATCCCAAATAAATAAAATTAGTATTTGTGCTTTCTCCTGGATGTACTCGAGAATGTGTTAATATAATCAATATTTATTTTCCTGCAGCACACTGTACTCTAAATAAATAATCATGCACTTGGGTTTCCACTTAGGCAATAAATTATTTTTTAAAAGTAAAGACAAATGCTTTTGACAGTACGAGGTTTCAATCATTGATCTTGGAGTCCGTTTTGATGGTTCCGGGGTGCTAATCCACTTGACCACACAGTACATTTGCTGAAATCTCTACAACGAAACATTTCTGTATCATCCTGCTTTCAGAATTACTGTTTTTACTTTCTCTACCACATACCTAGCAAGTAGAGAAGGTATTGATTTCCAACCAAAAATTCGATACCGAGATTTCAACGGAAATACATGTTTTAAGGCCCTCTGAATCCAAAAAAGCATTTATAGAAAAAGGTCCGTATGTTTCTGTCTGTGCATGTGTGTGAGTGTGAACAGCAAAAACAAAAAGTCGGATAAACATGAAACTTTGTATTTAAGTTCAGTATCTTCCAAAGATGCGACACCAACATTTTCAAAATATCCCCTCACCCTAACTACCATTATGGAAGTTATTTCGAAATTTTTTGTTTTCTAAAAATGGCTCTAACGATTTTGATTAAAACACCATATATGAAAGATGTTTACATGGCAAATAAAATGCATATCTTGAATTTTCTGGGACTAGCCTATAAAGTCCTCTTCATTAGGAAGAAATTTTGTACTGGTAAAGGTTAAGCGATAGACGAAAATGTACTCTACAAGAAACATAGATCTCTTTAAAACACACAATTTATTCCAAAGAACGTTTTTGTGGCATCAGCCATTTCCGAAATATACGTTATTAATGGCTCGAATTGTGCAATATTTGGCCATTCTTTTAAAGTCTTGTCAACATTCAGTTGTTTCTCGCGGTATGGAATTTTAAAGCCAGCATAATTATATATAGTATGCAATTCTTAAACATTTGACTATCACTATTCCCTTTGTATCTATGACGAAATGTGTAATGTAGCTATTTCTGCGAAACTTTGTGTGGATTAAAATTAAATAGATATAAAAATAAGCTTCAGTAAGGCTAGTTTGTATGCCCACTAATAAACCATAGAGGGTAGAGAAAGTCATGTGAATGTCATCAGATGTTTAGAGAAAGGTTCGTGTGTCTCTGTATGTGTGTCTTTGAATAGCATCACTCAAAAACGAAAAGTCGGATAAACATCAAACTTGGTATTTAAATTCAGTGCCTTTCAAAGATGCGATACTAAGATCTTCAAGGAAATCCCCGTAACCCAAACTACCCCTCACATGGAGCATTTTTCGAAATGTTTGTTTTTCTAAAAAATGGCTCTAACGATTTTGTTTAAAATACCATATATTAAAGATATTATTAAATGACAAATGAAATGTATATTTTGAATTTTCTAGGAATAACCTTTGAAGTTCTCTTCATTCGGAAGAAATTGTGTATGATCTTATATAACTGGTAAACCTTAAGCGATTGATGAAAACACGAACTACACAAGAAATGTAGATCTCTTTAAAACACTAATTTATTTCAAAGAACTTTTTTGTGGCATCAACCATTTCCGAGATATCCGTTATTAATGGCTCGAATTGTTCAATACTTAGCTATTCTTTAGTAGTGTCAACATTCAGTTGTTTCTCGAGATTCCATTGAAACAGATAGAATTTTATGGCAGCATATGGCGTCCAGTTCTTAAATATATCGCTTTTCCCTTTGTATCTATAACGAAATGTTTAACGTAGCTATTTCTGAAAAAGTTTACATATCTCGGTTAAAATGAAGTAAATATAAAAATAAGTTTTAGTAAGACTAGTTTGTATAGCCACTAATAAACGATAGATGGTAGAGAAAGACATGTGTGAATATATCACATGAGATTTTTTAGGTTTCCTGCAGATCCTTTGCATTTGTGAACAATTAGTAATGAATGCCAGTTAGGCACACATAAGCACATATGTATCTGGCAAAGGGTGTTTTTTCGCATTGGACTATAATCTGACGGTTGCATAGATAAAGAAACCTACGGGTGGCTGATTCCCTTACCATTAAAGGTAGTAGATAGTGTAGTTGATTCGCTTCACAGAAAAGTTTAAAGGGGTTACCAAAACCTGTCAATAAATTGTATTCGAGTAACGTAGTTTTGGTTTCGTTTTATTGTATCTCTCTAAAAAGGAAGAAGCTTGTTTGTTTCTCTGTTCTCTACACACATCAAGAGGGGAAAACCATATGGTGTTTAAAATTTTATATACAATCAACTTTTAGCTGAAAGGAGCGTTTCAGAGCTTTCTTTTCGGGCTGTTCAAACAGTTCAAACTCTGGTATACGGCATGTCCGCGGACGTCCACAGGAGTGTTTATTAGGTCGTAACCTGCCTAATTCACTTAAACGCTTCTTTAACCTTGAAAACAATGGGTGAGCTGGGTGACCATTGTTGAGGTAACGTTGTTGATAGAGCAGCGAAGCCTCCGTTGCTATCTTTGGGATTCTTTGTAGAAGAGAAGCATTATTCCCATTTGGCGAGACGCAGACACATGAATACTGCAAAGTATAAAACTACTAAGCAGAAGTTACAGACCGTGCTGACTACAGCAGAAACGATGGTTCTGTGCCGGTGACCTTGTTTCCTCGCGCACTGAAGCGAGTCTATGTCTAACGCCAGGCAGCTCTCTGTAAATGTGGTGTATGGAAACGGTAAACAAACAGTAAAACAGAAAACCCGGGAAAATAAACCGGCAAAAGAATAACTAAGTAGTATACTATCATGTGACTCACCGTATTGTTGTTCATTCCTAGAATGACGGCTGCTACGGGCAATCTCTTATCTCATGTCTTTCCTGTAACAAGACCTTATTGTTCCTTGTTTTCTTCCACGCGAAACCCATGTCACGTAAGATAATATTTAAACTAGTGCTTCCCCCTTTAAAGTTAATGGAATCCTTAAGCTTCAGGAGCAGATTTCTGACAGTGGGCACGGTTTTCTCCTGAATATAAAAATTGTAAATTGTTTGCCGAATCACACACCTATCAAAGTCATCAATGTCTGTGATCCATTTTGGTACACGATGTACCTTTCCAGGTGTCCCAAAGGAGGTTCCCTGTTCCTCACATGTTCCCCCTTCTTTAATTATTTTACGTATTGTCCTCTCAGATACTTTTGTTGCTGCACTCACCCTCTCTTGCACTTTCTTCAATGGAATTAGAATATCGCCAGAAGCTGCTTCCCGTTTCATGAAGAAATGGACGTTATTAACAACTTCACGTGTTTGGCTGTGCAGTGTTTTCCATCAAGTTTGCTTTGAATGGGAGGCATTTTAGTCTAAATAAGCAAATAGATATACACCCGCACACACATACACACAAGACACAAGACACTAATCACGAATGCGATTAACAATCACTTTCTAAAAATTAACGTGCTGGCACCGAAGTGGTAGAAGACTGGTGTTGCACGGTCAAAGCTCTCCACGATACTGGTCATTTCAGTATACTGCGCATGACCGAGAATATAGGCTCGGCAACTGGGCTGTAAACGATTGTGCACCCAGTCTTCACCGGCACAAATCCATCGTTCCTGCTGTACCATTGGTTTGGATATGGTGAAGGACGCCCAGTATCATGTAACAGCAGATACAGTATAATTGGTAAACAACTCTTAATTAATCAATGCGACATCTATTGCTTGTCGCGGAGTCTAGGGTTTCTTTACCTCCAGTTAATCCATTTCCGTTTCGAGGCTCTAGCACATAAAGAAAGAGTTTAACAAGGGTTTATAGTTAAAATATTATCACATAGTACACAACTATCTACCACCGAGCCTTGTACACATATTTTATACCTGTATATGTAATAAATGGTATCTGAAATATGGACTGTGTTTATCTATTTGATATGTATCTTTTGGACGCTTTCTACTAATACTGAAAATGCGTGTGGAGAAGTTTTCAATCAGCACTAAAAAGCTATAACAACTTTATCCGTATACTAGTGTTAATGAAGGTTCCGATGCAAATTATTTAATCATCTCTGTGTAAGGACTTTCCCTTTATTTGAATTAAATGTATAATTCAAATTCAAATCCATTACAGATTAAATAAGCTGTTTTAATATATGCAGGTTGTCAGAAGCTTCCATTACGTTTCGGGGATGATAGAGGAGGTAAAAATAAAATTGTTTTACTGTATGTGACAAATATTTCCCATTCTTAACACTCAGGTGCTTCCTTTTTAAAGTTATTACGAACTGGTTTTCGGACTCTCGTTACTTGAATATGTACGGGAATGCCAGCTAATGTTGTTTAGATATTACGTTCAAGCTACCTTCCATTTAACTGAATGCACATTGATTCTTGCGCATTATGAATTGCCTGATGCACTCAGAAATTCCAGGAGTTTGTAGCTTAATCTCCACAGCTTCAACAACGCAGGGCCTTTTCTAATGTTGTTTATTCAAGGGACCTCAAAGGGGTATTTCCGGTGAAGTGTCGATATCGAAATTTTGGGTGGAATACAATACTTCCTCCTACTATAGGTGGCTTGCATATTAACACAGCAGCTATAATTAATGGAGTAGAAGCTCACATTTAGCTTGAAGCTGTTAGGGACCGTTTTAATAATATTGCTGTTAACCATGCGCTTCGTTTACATAAATTCGTCTGTAACTTGTGTTTTCAGCAGATTTAGTCCCTCTCTTAACCTTGCTGCTGCGAATTTGAAAACAGGAGCCCTTCCCCACGCCAGAAGCTGTTTCACTTGTGATGCTTCTGAAGTGAGAGTACCGTAATAGTACAAGCCATGTCCTCTGACATAATCCACGTCGTAAATGAACAGGAACTCTATGTGTGACAGTCAAGTCCCGGGACTTACGCCCAAAAAATATGACTCCCCATTAAGCGAAGCACTCACATAAATACACAGGGATCCGGTTCACGATATAAACATCATTCTTCTTAATCAATGTAAAACGTGACGTCTCCCCTTCTTTATTTATTATAGTGTTACATTCGTTATAACCGCGGAGATGGCTCCGCGGTAGCAGTGTGGTTTCATTCGGGAGGCTACGGTTCGTTTCCCGTCGCCCCCCACTATGACCTCGGGTTTTTCGTGGTTTTCCCTGAATCAATAATACATACTCATTTAAATTAAAATCTTTAGAATCCTTTTTGTGATAATCAAAAATAATGAAAATGTTTTCACTAAAGAGTAGTTGGGTGTGTGGGGGAATGTTTTGAAAGATGCCATGTACCATTCTTGGAAGATGCTGAACTTAAATACCAAGTTTGGTATTCATCCAAATTTTAGCTTTTAAATTATGCTGTCCACACAAGTTCGAGGATCTTTTTCTTAAAATCCTTTTTGGTTCATTCAGGGAGCCTTAAAATGGTATTTCTGTTGAAATCGCTGTATCCAATTTTAGGTGGAATATATATTTCATCTACTTATTATAGGTAAGTGGTAGAGAAAGAGATACTGCTTGTTTTCTTTCAGGGGACATATAAGATCTTTTGCTCCATTTTTACCCTGCCTTTAACTGCAGTGGTCACATTATAGGCGGTCTTTACCTCTCGAACATATTACCTATTGGCAATGGTGTTAACTGCATACAGCTGCAGTCATTGAATTTTTGTTTTCTTTTTCCTTTCTTTCTTTCCTTCCTTGGGCTTTGTACTTTAGATTTCACACACACACACACACACACACACACACACACACACACATTCATACTCTCATTCATATTTCCAGACTCTGCGGAGAATAGGGAATAATCTTGACTAAAGAAAAGTTCCCATCCCGAGCTGGGAATCGAACCCGGAATATAACAGTTACATTATTTCCGGTGGCATCTGGATATCGTGTACGAGATATCGTATTTGGATGGAATACAGTACTTGCTAATTAAATGCCAGAGAAAGCAACAAAGAATACCGGGTAGAGAAAGCCATATGAATGTAACATCGGAAAAACATTTTAATAAATTGAAATTTACATTCGCGTATCAGTCACGTATCCTGTGATTTTTATTAAAATTAGTTACTCTAATACTGCAAACATTCTGCGTTGTTCTCAAATATAGGTGTTTTGAGAAAAAAATTGCGACTTCGTCCAGTTTTTCCATTGTCACTTTCTCAGTTCACAGTGTCACTGTTTTAAGTTCTTATGTAGTTAGCTCTCTCAAACTTTTACTTCATTAAGGTGAACTAGTTCAATTCTCCGCCATTTCACTTCCTTCGTGACGCAGCCTCTTCACACCGGACGGTTCACCTCACTCGGGAGTCGTGGAACACAAGACTTCCACAACCGTCGCTCCGCGGTACCACTTGCTGCTCGTCACAGAAGCCGTCACCAACTCGCACGGGAAAATAACCCGCCAAATCGTTGGCTCACCGACGGGACTCGCACTCACTAACTCGACTCGCCACTTCCGCAACTCGACACGCACTAACTCGGTTTCAACTCGCGATTGACTGTCGACACTCAACTCACCATCAACTCGCCTCAACTCGCGACTGCCCTCGACTGGCACTGACTCCTCGTGAGAGCTCTCGTTTATATAGGTACTGGAATCTTCCATAGAAGGTTCTCGAACCTTCTAGAACTATTTCGGCTCACTTTCTGGAGGAAGCGGGAGATAAAGCTTCCAGAAAGTTCTAGTTATCTCCCGATAGCGCGCCCGGTGTTTACGCTGGCAAGCGGCGTTATCGTTGTTTACGCGGACCGCTCGGCGCCAACCTACCAATAACCTTGCGCCACAGCCGCTGCGTCACAATATATTTGTAATAAACATGGGATGCGGGGATTATAAAGGAGAGCACAATTTTACGCACTTTGGGAACCCTTGATGTCCGGTATACCCGTGAAAAGCTAATGCGACATTTTTAAAATTTATTTAGCTTTTCCGAACAATTGCTGTCATTATTTTTGAGTTTGATTTTTTTACGCAGAATACCCTATTTTATCACTAAGTATTGCCTACTCACTACTTTGATTTTACTTCAAAAAAGTACTGTAAAATTATTTAAAACTTCATAAAAAATTTGCAAAAGGAAAATACTTCTAGTGGTATTTATGTCAAACTTTTCCTGGTTTAAATTTATACAACCAATAGCATTTTATTCCTTTGTAGAAGTTTCAAAATGTAATGCAAGACATGCGCTCTAAAAATTCCAGTCAACTGCACAAAACGGTTCTGAGGAGAAATACCTATTTCTGGAGAAAATATGTATTTTCAAATGCAGAAGATATTGGGAGGGCGTAACCCCTCAAATGACATTTCCTCTATGCACGGGCATTTAAACATGATGTTATTAAAAAGTGCTGCATTGGTTCATAAATGGTTAGAGTTAAATTGCATATACTTCAAGTATTAAGCTGTACAGGTTATAAAATACTTCGTTTTGAAAAATCGGCTTACGGCTATTGCTCATTTGCATCTTCTAAGTATTTGTTCAGAAATTTGTGAAACTAAATAATCGCACAGGAAAATATGGCGCAATAGAAAAGAGTTAATGGTAGGTCCCTCTGTTTAGCAGGCCATGCACCAGAACAGACGAGCTACTTCTGGTGTAAGCCGGTTACCGAGTTCTTATGAAGGAAGAAAAATCGAAGCTCCGCGTTGTACGATCTATGCCTTAGTGCAATAGTGGCACAACCTATGCAGTATGCTGGAGCGTTAATAATATTTTAATTCTTAAAAGCTAAATAACCTGCTGCAACAAATACGAGGCGCGTTTTTAAAGTACTGATAATTTTTTAACAAATAACAGAACGTTGTTTTCCAAATGCTAATATTTTCAATCATTACCTTACACAGTTACAACTTACACTACTTCTCCACATAGTCAACGCCATTATTGTAACGGTAAACTAATTTTTGTATGCCTTCGTCAAAGAATGATGCCGCCTGTGATGGAAGCCAAGTCTGTACTTTTTGTTTCACGTCATCGTCGTTGAAATGTTTTGCAACAAGGAATTTCTTCACATGTAAAACAGATAAAAATCGCTTGGCACCAAATCGGACTGTAGGGAGGGTGGTCAAATTGTTCCCAAACAAATGAGGCGGTCGAATCTTGAGTTTGTTTGGCTGTCTGTGGCCGAGCATTGTTACTTATTATTGTTTCCCCGCAATTGGCGGCGAATGTCTGCTAGCGAAACACTTCTCGCAATCAAAAACCGAATCACTAATCTGACTTCACAGTCGGCGTCGTTCGATTGTTTTGAACTTTTCGAAACACTCTAACAAGAGGAAGTCACAAAGTCGCGATCGCTTACAGCTACGTCTGGCTTCCTAATGAATGAAGGAATGAAGTAATCGCGCATGCTTAAAATTGCGATTGCAGCGGCAAAATACTAAAATGGTACTTACTTTAAAAACACACCTCATAAAATGTGCATGTATAAGTATCATGACTTTCTATATCCTTACCAATTCCCAGGTATTCCTTATACAGAATCCGCCGAAAATGTGTGCACAATTTAACGCGCATAAATTCTTTGTTGTGTGTTAGTGCTGAACTTAGTAATATATCACATTGATAATACAAGCTCCCTTCACTTGTTCAATTACTTTCGGCTTTTAAAATGATTGTCGCTACCGGTCAGATACATATCACTAAGGCAAATGGCTGTTAGAACAACGTTGGCCATTGTATCCGCTGGATTTGTGCACATACTACTGTAATTTCTTAAAGAAGGACCTGCAGTATAGCTGTGATATACGTCAACATAAAAGGTCCCCAAAAGATAAAAGTTGAGGGATGTTAAATCCGTTTAACGTGCTAGGAACTCAAATACACTTCTTCGTCCTGTTCAGTGACACTAGATTCTCGTCCAGGAAAGCCCGCACACCTCACTGGTAGTGTGAGGGTTCCCGGTCTTGTTGGTAGGATTACTCACTGTTTCAATAAAGTGCACGCATATCTAAAAAGAATCTGATGTATTACACTCACATGACTTTCCCTACTCCTATACAAACTATTTTAACAAACGCTTATTCTCCTCTATTTGATGTTAATCGATATAAAAGTTTGCAGAAATCTGATGTTACACTCACATGACTTTCTCTACTTTGTACAAACTATTTTTACAAACGCTTATTCTCCATATGCTTCATGTTAATCGAGATATCGATATGTCAATCTTATTGATAATTTTCTTGTAGATGCAAGGGGAATATGGTAGGTTTTAAGCGATAGTCAAATATTTTAACGCTGGTTGCTATGTGGCGCATTACATTCTCTTTGCATGTCCAGGACATAAAAAATCTGATGTGTTACACTCACATGACTTTCTCTACTCTTGTACAATCTATTTTTACAAACGCCTATTCTCCATATGCTTCATATTAATCGAGATATCGAGATGTCAATCTTATTTGTAATTTTCTTGTAGATGCAAGGGGAATATGGTAGCTTTTAAGCGATGGTCAAATATTTTATCGCTGGTTGCTATGTGGCGCATTCCATTCTCTTTGCATGTCCAGGACATAAAAAAATGAATAACGAATTTGAGAAAAAGTATAAGTATTGGAAAATTTAAGGAAATAACAAGCAATATCTCGAAAACGGTTCACTCAACAAAAAAAATGCATATGATATAAGTTGTGTATTTTAACGCGATCTACATTTTTTGTGTAGTACAAGTTTGTCTATCTCTTATGGTTTACCAGTTATGCAAAAGTCGTTCACAATGAAGAATACTTTTGGAGACATTCCCAGAAATTTCGAGATATACATTTCATTTCTCATGACATTATCTTAAACATATGATATTTTCATCAAAATCGTTTGAGCCATTTTTGAGAAAATTAAAATTTTCGAAAAATGTTCCATGTAAAGGGTAGTCTGGGGTGGGGGGATTTTCTTGAAAATCTTCGTGTCGCATCTCTGGAAGATACTGAACGTAAATACCAAGTTTGGTGTTTATCCGACGGTTAGTTTTTGAGTTATGCTGTTCACAGACACACACACAGACACACACACACACACACACACACACACAGACACACACACAGACACACACACGGACATGTTTCCAAAAATGCTTTTTTAGGATTCAGGAGGTCTCAAAACATGTATTTCCGGTGAAATCTCGGTATCGAATTTTTGGGTGGAATGCAATACTTCCCCTACTTACTATACGTAGTAGAGAAAGTAAAAAAACGAATAACGAATTTGAGAAAAAGTATAAGTATTGGAAAATTTAAGGGAATAACAAGCAATATCTCAAAAACGGTTCACTCAACAAAAGAAATGTATACGAAATAAATTGTGTATTTTAACGCGATATACATTTTTCGTGTAGTAAAATTTTGTCTATCTCTTATGGTTTACCAGTTATGCAAAAGTCGTTCACAATGAACAATACTTTTGGAGACATTCCCAGAAAATTCAAGGTATACATTTCATTTCTCATGACAATATCTTAAACATATGATATTTTAATCAAAATCGTTAGAGCCATTTTTGAGAAAATTAAAATTTTCGATAAATGTTCCATGTAAAGGGTAGTCTGGGGTGGGGGGATTTTCTTGAAAACCTTCGTGTCGCATCTCTGGAAGATACTAAACCTAAATACCAAGTTTGGTGTTTATCCGACTGTTCGTTTTTGAGTTATGCTGTTCACAGACACACAGACACACACACACGGACATGTTTCCAAAAAGGTTTTTTTTTGTATTTAGGGGGTCTCAAAGCATGTATTTTCGGTGAAATCTCGGTATCGAATTTTTGGGTGGATACAATACTTCCCCTACTTACTGTACGTAGTAGAGAAAGTAAAAAACGAATAACTAATTCTCATTTGAGCGAAAGTATTGGAAAATTCAAACAAATAACATGGAATACTTCTGAAATGGTTCACTCCATAAAAAAGATTATGTGACATAAGTTCTGTGTTTTAACGAGATCTACATTTTTTGTGTAGTAAAATTTTGTCTACCTCTTACGGTTTACCAGTTATGCAAAATTCACAGAATGAAGAGGACTTTTGGAAACATTCCCAGAAAATTCATAATATACATTTCATTTGTCATGAAAATATCTTAAATATATGATATTTTAATCAAAGTCGTTAGAGCCATTTCTGAGAAAATCAATTTTTTTTAAAAATGTTCCGTATAAAGGATAGTATGCAGTGGGGGGATTTTCTTGAAAATCTTTGTCGTATCTTTGATAGATATTGAACCTAAATACCAAATTTGGTATTTATCCGACTGTTTGGTTTTGGGTTGTACTGTTAAGACACAGACAAACACACGGACCTTTTTCTGAAAGTGTTTATGGATTCAGGGGTCCTTAAAACATGTATTTTCGGTGAAATCTCGGTATAAAATTTTTGGATGGAATACAATACTTCCCCTACTTACTATATGTAGTAGAGAAAGTGGAAATTTATGTACTTAGCGTTTCCAAATACCTGGCGCCAGTAACCATACTTTCAAAAATGTTGGGTGCTGTTAAGCCCTAGGTGGTAGTCTACACCAGACTTTCATCCCCAGTGGAATAACTTCTCGACATGAATGTGTGGAATTTATGGTGTCCTTTTCCGTAAATCTTCGTGATAAATCTTCATTGTCATTTACCGCATGTTGAAACCATTCATAAAACTCCATTCGGCGATTATGATGTTGCTTATTTAATGACCGCAACAATATCAGTACGTAGTCTTTCAATTTAGTGGCCTTCAGAGTGTGTCGTACACTCCACTGCTAACTCCTGTCTCAGGAGCACTTTGTGTAGCAACTTCTGAGGCAACGCTGTACATTTTTCTGAGGGTAGAAGAAACAAGGTCTTACGCTTCTTCCCTTGTGCACACAAACCGTACCATGCATTTTAACTTGTCGCAAAGTCATGTAACTGTCAAGCGTGCACTGCTACTGTAAAATGACATCCCTCTTTCATTTTACATAAATTACCATAAATATTTCCCTAGAGAGGTGTTCAAATCATGTAAAAGCCTTGGTATTTAAGTTAAATGTCTTCCAAGGATGCAACACGAAGATTTTCAAGAAAATCCCCCACCCCAAACTACGTGGAAGATTTTTCAAAATTTTTTATTTTCTAAAAAATGGCTCTAAATATTTTGATTAAAATACCGCATATTAAATATATTTACATGACACATAAAATGTATATTTTGAATTTTCGGGGAACTGCTGTGAATCCTCTCTATTCGGAAGGAATTTTGTATAATCCCGTATAACTGGTGAACTGGTTTCCATAGACGGAAATGTATTACACAAAAAATGTAGATCTCCTTAAAAGGCGCAATTTATTTCAAATAACGTGTTATGTGGCCTCAGCCATTTCCGAGATATCCGTTATTAATGGTTCGATTTATTCAATACTTTGTCATTCTTTTGTTTCTCGCGATTGCATAGAACAGTATGGAATTTTAAGGTCAGCATACAGCGTCCAGTTCTTAAACATTTGACTGTCGCTGTTCTCTTTGTACGTTATTTATAACGACATGTATAATGCAGCTATTTCTGCAAAGTTTGATTTGGATTAAAATGTAGTAGATAGAAAAATAAGCTTTAGTAAGGATAGTATAATCACTAATAAAAGATAGAGGGTAGAGAAAGTTATGTGAATGTATCACATCAGATTTTTTCTAAACCTATTTATTTTCCTTATATACTTTTTCTAAGTATTGCATGCCATCCAAGAATTCCATACCGAGATTTCACCGGAAGTATACACTTTTAGAAAAAGGTTTGTGTATGGCTCTCTCTGCCTATCTGTGAACGGCATAACTCAAAAACGAAAAGTCGGTTAAATACCAAACTGGTATCTACGTTCAGCGTCTACCGAGGATGCAACATGAAGATTTTTAAAAAACTTCCCACACCTCAAACTACCCTTTACAATGGAGCATTTTTCGTTATTTTTGATTATCTGTAACCACTTTGATTAAAATACCATATGTTTAAGTTAGTTGGTTGGCAAATAAAATGCGTATTTGGAGTTTTCTCGGAACAACCTGTGAAGTCCTCTTCATTCTGAATGTTTTTCGTATAATTCGTGAACCGTAAGAGACAGATAAAATTCACAATTTACGTCAAATAAAACTTTTGTGGCGTCAACCATTTTGAGGTATTGTGTTTTATTGGTTAGAACTTTCAAATAATTTCCTCAAGTGGATAGTAGATTTTTGTTTTTTCTCGGATTCATGCAAAAAGCATAGAGTTTCAAAGCCATTACACAGTGACCCCCTCCCCTTTTAAAAATCTGACTATCGTTTCATCCTACTGCATTCTTTTTATGCCTACAATGAAATGTATAAATGTGTAATGAAATTTTATCTCGATTAACAATAAGCAGAGAAAAAAATATTTTTTTTAACAATAGTGTTATTACCCGTGAATGTTCTATATAAAATTCTAGAATCATGCAGTACTGCACTGCCTTAGGCATCTAAGCAGGAGAGAAGGTACAAATTAATGAAACGAAACTGTGTAAAGACTGACCGTATTTTCCGGCATATAAGACGCACCGGCCTTTTAGGTGCATCCTATTTTAAGGCATGTTTTAGGGAAAAATGAGTGAATCTATTGTAATCAAACAACTGTAACAAAATGTGTAGAAACTGAAGTTTCCGTTTGTCTGTTGCCTAAAATCCAAATATAGCAGTTCAAGCTCTAGCTATTTAGCAGTTCAACTTCTTGGGTTACGTTTACTGCGAGCTATTTACTTTAAAACTTCTTCCTGATTCCGCCAAGTTATTTTCTCAGTTGGAGGTGGCCCGAAATGCCTTCCTGATTTCGTGTTCTTTAGCATGGGTACGTCTTAAGGTATTTGTGGCTTAAATCCAATTGTAGAGTAATTTCCTTTTCCAGCCTAGTCTGCAAATTACCATAATTAAAGACCAAGCTGATCTTCGCACTAATCACAATTGAAGTTTGAAAGAACAATATGAAAATCGTTAAATACGGTGCGTGTGCATCCTCTGAACTCTATACAACTGGAATGCTCTCACCTCCGCAAGGAAGTTTGGGTTGCACTGTAAACAAAGTGCAAAATTGTATTCCTCCACGGGCCCCTATAATTGCAAGAAATATGGCGCGACTTATAGTATGCGTTATGTGATGTGTTCGCCGCGTGAGTAAATTTTGTATATATTCGACACTTACGTAAAATAAAGAATAAAACAAATATAAAATATATGATATGCAGCACACATTTAAGTGACTAAACCCTCCTGAAATAAAACACATTTAGCCGTCATGATGTGGAAACTGTTTAAAGTAACTTTAACTAATGGAACAGTTGGATCGCTTTGTTTACACTTTACGAAATTCAGAATGTCTGGAAGTAAAAGTGAGCACATCATCATGATAATATGTAACACATGTTACGTTACCTGGAAACTAAAAAATGGAGTACATATTATAAATACCTAATCAGAATCTGAAAGGACGTGGATTCCGCTAAGCGAATCCTCTTCTTCCTCATCACTACGTTGCGGCAGGTTATTACTATTCAGTCAGCAGTGGCATCACAGGCGTTTGATTTCCGGAACGCTTCCTCTTCTTCCATCACATGGCGTATAAATGACTTCCACTTGCAAGCTTTAACTCGTCCTGAAGTAAGCTCCTGACTTTACTTAACTTTAAGGCTCTTTTGTTTGGAGCAACGTGACCTTCCACAAGCCTCCACCTTGGTGTTGGATTCAAAACAGTGATAAGGTGGGTGTCAGAACATGCCACAGTAACTTATGTTCTTGCGATCAACAATCATATTTGTCTTGCTTCTACACACAAATTCAAACCCAATCTCACGAAGAATAGTGTGAAAGCTTGTTCTCTTGAAACTGAGCAAGTTAGGATCATTGTTCACCAAAGCAAGCGCTTTAGAGTCTATGGGCCGTATTCATAGATTTCACATAGGTCTGGACTATCTCCAGACCCATTTGGTCCGGAACAAAGGCCGGCCAAGTTTTTGATATTCATAGACGATAAAAAGTCTCGAACCAAGAAAGACAGTGGACCAACAAGGAGAAAATGTTACACGACGAAGAAAGGTAGTTCTGCGCATGCGCGACTACCATAGAGTAGTAAACTAACCACTGTTACTCCTTAGTTTTTACTTTCTATGGTCGTTTCACAGCTGTTTTTTCATCGGTTCAGTGCTCACTTCTCGCCCAAAGCGAAAAAACAAATGGACATAACCTAGAAGCGTGCATTAAAATGGTCGAAGGAGGAAAATGCCTGTTTCCCTTAATACAAAAAATGATGGATATTATTGAAAAAAAATCGGTTTCGACAAATGCAAACGCAAAAAAAGAGGAGGTATGGAGGGAGATAATACATATGTAGACAGTTTTGTGCATGATTCTAACCTATTGCCACCCCTCCCTTTTTGAAAACGTTCTTATCCACATAGTTTCATGGCATTGTTAATCATTTCAATAGGAATTTAACTTGTTGGAATATTAACCTTTAAGCTTAAAATTTCAGAATCAAATCGTATTTAAATAGGAAGGAACATTTGCTGTTATTAAAATCTCACTCTGGATCTTAACCAAATGAATATTGTGTGATCGTAATTATACAGAAATAATTACCCGAGGAAATTCTAATACATCATAAACCTTCCGGGAGTTGTAACCCTCCTCTCCTCGAGGGAAAACGTAAGCAAAGCCTAAATTATTTCGAACTTAACCCAAGCGGGACATTATTCCGTATACGGGTAGGAGGTATGAAATGCTAAGTAACAAATGGAATCAGGGTTTTTTAACAAGTAAAGTTGATTGTGTAGTGTCTGTTCTCATTCGAGTTTAGACGCGCAGATCCCTCAGCTACGCCCTGTCGTCGCTTCCCAGTTGCAACTGCTACACTCCTCTCCTCCTAAATTTATCAGTGTCAAACTTTTCCTTCCCGTTACGTCAAGTTTAATGTGACATGGCAATTAGAACCAATCGGCGTGAAACAGTAGCATGAAGTAATAGAAGAACAATCAATCAAGATTCATTCCCGTTACGTTAAGTGCATCCCAATTAAACCTTTACTGTAGCAGAATTTCTTAACTTAGCGTTACATCCCGTCATGTTACGTAAAGTGCATAGTAATCCCGGTTTAACAAAGGTAAATCTAGCATTAACACTTGAGTCATTAGTTATAATGCAGCTTACTAAGGTCAGTAGTGTTTTCTTGATACCCTTCTCTTGCATAATGTGGAAGTACTTTTAGCATCGTGTCAATTGAGATTCAAGCATCGGTTATCGTCGTCTTCATATAGGTTAGGACGAATCCGTTTTATCAGACTTCTAACCTTTGCTTTACTAAACCTGTATTTTTTTTTAAGTTTAGATCGCCATACTTTCCAATTATGTCTAATTTTGATAAATAATTTTACTCCATCGTCTCATTTCGCGAATTCTACGCAAGCAGCCACGCCCATTACTCCAAAGTCATCCATTTTGTAAAGATGGTCTGCCTTTAATCTACCCCTCTGAGGTAGACCAAAATTTGATCCCGACCAAGGCGTTTGATCCCCGGACCAACGCAAATCCCGGTCTATGAATAAGAAAATCGATGGTCCGCTGTAAATCCACCGGAAGTAGCAAGTTGGAGTGGACCAAAATCGACTATGAATACCGCCCTATGAGATTTAACTTGTCCGGTTTGGCTCTGTTCTTGTCTTTGGGACACTCTACCTGCTGTGTCTAAATTCTTGGAAAGCACACACTCCCATCCCAGCCCCTATTGTCTGCAAATACCCATCACATAACATCCGCGTCAGTAGCGTTTAATGCCTTCTAAAGCAAAGAAGTGCGAGAACCGAGTAATTGCTATTGAGTTGCTTTATGCGCGTTGTATTCTGCTGTGCACCTAAGCAAAAATATTTGAATACGAGAACTTAGCTTTAATATTGAATTTCGTTCTCGGATTTGTACTTGTTTTAATGGTAGTTCAAGGTGGTGCTGGCAAACAGGGAAAAGTTGTGAAATCGGATAGCAGGGAAGTGATATTTAATGTTCAAAAGTTCTTTTTTTGACGAATATGAGGTGCTAAAATGTCAACTATAACTGTGTCCAGTGTGGTCGAAAGATCTGCAGCAACCACAGATGTTAGCAGAATCTTAAAAGAACATAAAAAGCTCAATAAAGTGGAGCTGTTTTATATACTCCAGGTAAGAAACGCCCAAACAGAACTCCCACAAAAACTACAATCGATTCCTTTACCGCCGCTGCCATACGGCGTACCATTTATTCATTATATCGCAATAATTTTCTGCCTAGCATAAAAGATATAAATGATGCATTAAGAAATGATGGCTTATAGAATGTCAGCATTTGGAACTTAAGGCATATTCTGAAGAAAAAAAATCACATTTGTCAAAAATAAACACGGCAGGAAGTACTTAATGCAAAGGCCTGACGTTGTCACCAAGAGACACAAGTGTTTAAGAAGAATGAAAGAACTTAGAGCCACAGGTCGGTCTATTGTTTATCTTGAAACATGGATAAATGTAGGCCACACGAAAAGCAAAGTGTGGAAAAGTGAAAAAGACGATATCAATTTTCCATTAAAGACTCCGATTGGAAAGGACAACGTTTTATTATTTTACAACCAGGATATTACACTGAGTTTATTTCCAATGCACTTTTGAGTTTCAAACCAAAATCAACAAAGGGCTATCACGAGGAAATGGACAGCATTGTGTTTAAGGATTGGTTCATAAATAACCTGTTGCTTAATACTCCTATAACAGTATTATTGTAATGGACAATGCTTATTTCCATTGCGTTGAGCTCAATAAAGCTCCTACGGCTTCGTCATTGAAGGCAGAAATGCAAGCATGGCTCCGGAAACATGATATAGAATTTGACCCACAAGCGACTAAACCAGTATTACACGAGATTATAACGTTAAAAAAGTGCAATCTTAAGCAGCATGAGATAGATTGTATTGCTGAAATGTATGAACATTGCGTAGTAAGGCCCCCTCCATACCATTGTGATTTGAATGCCATGGAATTACTTCGGGCACAGATAAGGTACTATGTTGCAAAGCATAATACATCTTTTAAATCTATCGATGTAAAATAATTGTTTGATAAGTCTATTGGAAACGTTATAGCAGAAAACTGGCATGTTAAAAGCTCGAACAATTTTATTAGGAAAAAGATACTTTGTTGGAAGTTGTTTGTAATTAATTTGGAAGACTTGGACTCAGAGGAAGAAAATGAAGATTCTGAAATAGTCGAAATTTGTGACATCCATGGAGAAAATGAACCAGAGTCCGCAGACGAAGATGAAGGATTTACCTCCACTGAGCAACCCGGCTCAGTGCAAAGAGTTTCAGCCCCCCGTCACCGTAAGGAGGGAGACAAGAGGGTAAGTGTTTCTGTCTCTTTCTTTTTTGGACACTACAAGTTAAATCTCACAGAGTATGGTTACTATGGATGGCTAAATGACGAACTTCACTTCTCACGAACTCGTCACATTGCACTTCAGTTACTGACTTTCGCCTCATGCATTTTGCCTGGTGTAGATAAATGACCTTATGCACTATTACACTTCGATCAGAATTGATACTCTGGACAGACACACCAGTAAGGTCTGCAGCAGAACCTACTATTTCTTGAATAGTCGCAGTTGGATATTTCTCACAACAGTTTTAAAACACGTTATTTGCTTTTCACCACTTCGTAATGCTTTGCACCCTCCATGGCAGATTCCATTGTGAACAAAGTGTATGCTCCGTTCCTTCAATTCCTTATATGGCGGTGTGCACATGCACTTCATGTCGCAGTTAAACGTGCTAATAATAATAATGGATTTTCATATTGCTGTATTCCATTTACTCCTACTAAAAGCTTTTCAAATTTTTTTAAAACAATTCTTGTAGTTGTTTTAAATTTAATCCTATTTAGCAAATTACTTAATGGACTATATCTTCATTCGCGCCTGCTGGAATGGAAGTTATGCGGCTCGATCAACCAATGAAGTGCTACTCAAAAACGTGCTGTTGTTTACATTGCAACTCAAACTTACACCAGGAAAGGCATGACAAAGAATTGCTTTGAATCGAAACATGCCAATTTTGAAGAAATGAAGATAGTAAATAATTTGCTGTCAAGGTATAAGACGCACTTTTTTTCTCCAAAAATACATCCAAAAACACACTCTGGTTTTTTTACTTTCTCTACTACGTATAGTAAGTAGGGAAGTATTGTATTCCACCCAAAAATTTGATACCGAGATTTCACCGGAAATACATGTTTTGAGACCCCTGAATCCAAAAAAAAAGCTTTTTGGAAACATGTCCGTGTGTGTGTCTGTGTGTCTGTGAACAGTATAACTCAGAAACGAACAGTCGGATAAACACCAAACTTGGTATTTAGGTTTAGTATCTTCCAGAAATGCGACACGAAGGTTTTCAAGAAAATCCCCCACCCCAGATTACCCTTTATATGGAACATTTTTCGAAAATTTTGATTTTCTCAAAAATGGCTCTAACGATTTTGATTAAAATATTATATGTTTAAGATATTTTCATGACAAATGAAATGTATATCTTGAATTTTCTGGGAATGTCTCCAAAAGTATTCTTCACTGTGAACGACTTTTGCATAACCGGTAAACCATAAGAGATGACAAAGTTTTACTACACAAAAATGTAGATCGCGTTAAAATACACAATTTATGTCATATACATTTTTTTCTTGAGTGAACTATTTTCGAGATATTGCTTGTTATTCCATTAAATTTTCCAATACTTATTTTCTCAAATGGGAATTCGTTATTCATTTTTTTGTCTTGGATATGCAAGGAGTATTAATCTGTGGCAAAGGGAATGGTGCTGCAACTAGCAACCAGCTATTAAGAGATATGTATGTGCTTAAAGGCTACTGTATTTCCATATTGCCCTTGTAAATATATATTCCCCTTACATCTACAAGATACTTAGCAATAAGATAGAGTCTGCAAGTGTTTATCTCGATAAAATGAAGGAGATGGAGAATAAGCGTTTGTAAAAATAGTTTGTACAGGAGTAGAGAAAGTCATGTGAGTGTAACACATCAGAATTTTTTTATGTCCTGGACATGCAAAGAGAATGGAATGCACCACATAGCAACCAGCGCTTAAAAGATTTGACTATCGCTTAAAACCTACCATATTCCCCTTGCATCTACAAGAAATTAGCAATAAGATTAACATGAAGCATATGGAGAATAGGCATTTGTAAAAATAGTTGTACAAGAGTAGAGAAAATCATGTGAATGTTACGCATCAGATTTTTTATGTATTTTTTTATAAATTTTCGAAGGAAAAAAACTGCATCTTATACGCCGGCAAATAAGGTCTTTTGAGAAAAAGCGTAGGAATGAAGGGAGTTTAAGTCGTTATTACACCCAGCATCTTATCTTTGCATTAAAACAATGTGGTTTCTCTGCAGAAAACTCTTGAGAAGCGAACAGCTGTCTGTACGCAGATAAGAGCATAGCTGTTAGGTATATGTTAAGAAACGCTAAGCTTCTCTGTAATGATCAGAAGCTTATTATTCTGCGATGAAGTTTGCGAGAGAAACCCCTTAGCAATCCTTATCAGTGGAATTACATTTCCATAATTAGAATCAGCATTAGTTGATCACGATTAAATATTTCTGTTCATAAACCATGAAATATTATTTATGTGGAATTAGTGCACGAATTCACAATGTAGGTTATCTAAGATGTGATAAATTGAAAACACAAGAGATACGAAGCAAGTAGAATGGCACAGCAGGTGTGTCTATATCTGGCATCCGGGAGGTGACAGCCTCAAACATTTGTGCCTCCAACCTCATTAGCGTTTCTCTCAGTTGTCAGAAAATATGAATTGAATATTATTACCACGACCTATGGTTCCATTCAAGAATAATAATAATGTTATTATTAATATAATAAAATTATATATTATAAAAGAACAATTATATAATATCCAAGAGTAGTATTAGCCACTGCAATTTTACGCAGGATTACTTTTTAAGCAATCACAGCTCCTCTTTGTCCGCTGTAAGCGAAGGTCTGTCGGTCTGTCATGTGTTACTGGAGTATGTTCTACTAGCACATATTCAGGACTCTGCAACTGCCTCTCAGTCTTGCCTTGCAGAGGTCTTGGTGGACGATAACGAAGCGGTCGAAAGGGTTTTTAAGATTTTATCAAAGGTAAAAACATTCAAATGAGAATTTAGGCATATTGATATCAACTTTTTCATACCTCTGAAGTTAGTTTTATAATTTCATCTTTATTTCTGTCTTTTTCCATGATTTTTACTTTCTCTGCCACATACCTAGTAGGTAGAGAAGGTATTGCAAAATTCGAAACCAGATTTACCACAAATGCAAGTTTTGGGACCCCCTGAATCCAAAAAATAGCATTTTAGTAAAAGGTCTGTGGTATATGTGTATCTGTGTCTGTGAACAGCGTAACCCAAAAATGAAAAATCTGGTAAATGCCAAACTTGGTATATAGGTTCGGTATCTTCCAAAGATGCGACACGAAAATCTTCAAGAAAATTCCTTGGAACATTTTTCGAAATTGTTGATTTTCTAAAAAAATGACTAACGATTTTGATTAAAATGCCATATATTAAAGATACTTACAATTCAAATAAAGTGTAGGAATATTTTTAATTTTCTGGAAACAGCCTATGAAGTCCTCTTCATTCGAAAGGAATTTTGTATAATCCTGTATAACTGGCACACATGGAGCGATAGACGAAAACGTTATACACAAAAAAATGTAGATCTCTTCAAAACACCGAATTTATTTCAAATACGTTTTTGTGGCATAAGCCGTTTCTGAGATATACGTCATTAAAGGCTTGAATTGTTCATTTCTTGGTCATTCTCTTAAAGTCCTGTCAACATTTAGCTGTTTATCGTGATTGCATGGAAACAGTATGGAATTTTAGGCCCAGCATGTAGCGTCCAGTTCTTAAACATTTGACTATCGCTGTTCCCTTGATATCTATAGCAAAATGTGTAATGTGGCTATTTCTGCAAAGGTTTATTTGGATTAAAATGTAGTAGTTAGAAAAATAAGCTTAAGTAAGAATAGTTTGTATACCCATTAATAAACGATAGAGGGTAGAGAAAGTCATGTGAATGTAGCGCATCAGATATCTTTGTATTGATTTTTATCTTTGATCTTTGTCATAATCTGCTTTATAATGGCGCTAGTGACCTTATAGTTGAGCGCCCTTAAATATAAGTCATCATCCAAGAATAAAATGAATAGAAATAAAATAGATAGCACAAGAAGGTGACTTCGCAACTAAGGCCGTTGATATACGAGTTGTTCAAGCAGATGGTACAGTAAGAGGGCTATGCAGAAGTTACATTTTCTGTATGAAACCGACTTAGTGTACGCACCCACAATCACAAACGTTCATCTTCCGATTAAATCCATAGCAACAAACTAAATGTTACAGAAGGCGAAGGTAACTAAGGCTATCTGGTGCATTTCAAAGAACCTGAAGGTAAACCTTACTATAGGATCTAAATGTTAATAACGTGAAATAAGAACCAATTCTTATGTTACATTCGCATGACTTTCTCTACTCTCTATCGCTTATTGGTGGGTGTACAAATTGTACTTACGCAAGTTTATTTTCCTATCTACTTCATTTTAATCCAGATAAACATTTCCGGAAATAGTTGCATTACACATTTCGTTATAAATTCAAAGGGAATAGCATAGTTCAATGTTTTAGAACTGAACATTATACGCTGGCCTTAAAATTCCATACTCTTTCCATGGCATCGCGAGATATAACTGAAAATTGACAGGACTAAACGAATGACTAAGTATTGAAAAATTCGAACTAATGACGGATATCTCGGAAATGGCTGATGACACGAGTTATTTGAAATAAAATGTGTTTTAAAGACATCTACATTTCTTGTGAAGTACATTTTCGTCTACGCTTAACGTTTACAGTTATACACATACACACACGGACCTTTTTTAAAAATGGATCTAATTTTTAGGTGGAATAGAACACCTCCCCTACTTACTATACGCAGTAGTAGTGAAAGTAATAAATGAATAAATAAAGGCTAAATTCACTAACACCGCTGGCCTCTTGCCTAAATGCACTATATGATGAAACGTCGCTTTTCCATTTTATCTCCCTTTTTTCTCTCATTCTCTTGCTCTCACACTCTCTCACTCCCTCTCTCTCTCCCTCCCTCTCTCTCTAACCTGCATACCAATATTAAGACTACAGAGCGGTCCCTCAGCGCTCTGGCCGAGAATTGCACGGTAGTCTTGTGCGACACGTCTGAATGAACTCAAGGCAAGGGCTCTTCCACTTATCGGACATGTGGCAGCGGGCTTCAGTCAGCTGTTATTGCTTCTTGTGTATAGACGCAAGATGTGTGTGTATTTGTGTGCGATTGAATTATCGGATTATTACAACCCAGAAATGGTACTCAAATTTTCGCCTGAACAAAGACTTCTTATGTATGACACGTATGTGAAAACCGACTCATGTAGACGATGTGTAGGCAATTTCACGATAAATTTCCTGATGTTCCAGTTCCGAGCAGAGGAACAGTTAAACATCTAGTGGATAAAGTGAAGAGAACGGGATCATTTAATGTTGTAAGTTGTAAAAAGAAACGAAGGGTTGCAGCGGAAGAAAAACTTGATGAAATTGGCGAAGCATTTGAACGGTCTCCGAATAAATCTTTACGACTTGTAGCACTAGTCAGTGTTTCAAATACCTCAGTACATAGGTCTACGAAACAGTTGAAATTACTGTGTGACTTTTATCCGTTGGGAAATCTCAAAAATAGAGTCTATAGGAATAATCCTCGCACCATAGACGATCTTAAAAACAATATAAGAACAGAAATTAGGAAATTACGCAACAAGAACTTATGCGTGTTAATGGTAATTTCATCAGAAGGTGCCAAGAATGTTTATCTGCCGAAGGACACCACTTTCAACACCGACTGTGAAATAGGTTAGCACTGATAAAATAAAAAGTAATTATGTTTGTTCAATAGGTAATCAATATATTGTAATAATCATCATAAAATCAATAATAATATAGTATCAGTATCAATAATGAGAATAATAATCAGATACACTGGATATAGCGCGCGGAACACGCATCACGACTACCGGACAGATAGCTGAGGGATCGCGCGCGGAACACGCATCGCGACTACCGGCCAGATGGCTGAGGGACCGCTCTGTATTTGCGGTATGAACCGCGTTCAGTTGTGTGAAAAGGTCACATTTTAAGGTCATTTTACACCTCCTTCTTAAGGCAATAACTGTACTTTGAACATTAATGGCATCTGCACACATCTTTCGTATGACCGTCACAAACAAATGTGGGTCTCTACTTTTCCATTGGCTACAGTTGTGTGCCTGGGCAGGTCCGTTCAAGACAAAAGTATATTTGTTTCAAATGTAAGTCCATTTCAATTCTCTAAGGCGCTTACCAAATTGTATTATTCTATCAAAATCATATTCACTGAGCTACTGGTAACTTTGTATTTTTAGGGGAGAATTCTGTTCATTTTTAGCACTTTATGCATTGAACTAACTGAAAGGTTTCCTATTGGACCTACTTTTGGAATCCAACTAGCGAAATGTCGTAGCATTCCATCTGTATAGTTTCGATGGGTTTTTTAGTTTGTTTATTTGTTTTGTTTCACACAGGCCACTTCCATATGAGATCTCGTACAAATGATAAAATTTTCTCATGATGTTACTTGTTAAAAACAGTAACAGTACAAAGATTTCGACCACAATAAATAGTCTTATTTCTGTTGTGCTGATCGCACATTTTTCTTTTGGTAACTTTAAATGATTGTATTAGATTCCGGCAGGTGACATCGTATTTTCTTTGTAATTTTATTTTTCTCTGTTTGTTGCGTGTCAGTGCTATTTCTAGGTTGGGTTGGGTTCTGCTTTACAAGGGTGGACGGTTCCTTGTTCCGTCTTTACCACTGCTACGGGACACATCTTCAGTTTGATGAGTTTCCGAATGGCTTGTTAGCCTGGTAAATATGTATTTTTCTAGAGAGTTGCTGACCGGAATTTCCGCAGGGTACATCCGTTGGTATTTGTTCTGTAGCCTGCCGTTTTGTATGAAAGGGAATTCTAAGCGGAACCAGAGATGGAATTCATGTTCGTTAAATTTAATTGCCGTTATAATTGTATCCTGGTCATTGGAGTTAATGTAGGTTGGCCGTTTTAAATACCCTTGATGCTTTTAAATAAGTGTTATGACGATAAGATTTATATAGTTGTTAAATTGTTGCTAGTTTGAGTGAATTTGTTAAATTTTGCTGCTTATTAAAATGGTTAGTTTTTCCCAGAGTTTACTAAATTGTTATTTTATCTTTAATTGTTAATTGTTGAAGCGTATAAAGCTTATATTATGGTTGGTTTTGTAAATCATTGATTTTCCGCCTCACGGGGACCTATTAGTCGGGTTCATTGTTTCATCACTAGGCTAGCGTGAGGTGGAGAGACGGTTAAAACGGTCTGTAATTTCAGCAGAAATTATGTGACGTTATTCTGCCGTTTTAATCACTAATCTTGCATAATAATGTACTACTATTCTCAAGTACACGAGATTGATAATTTCGCAACTCATGCTGCATGTAATGATGTATATTATGTGAAAAACGTTGTGAAATAAACCCATAATATATATTTCCTGCAAGTGCTTGGGGGGATGGAAATTTCTAGTTGCTACTATCGGTCTGGAAGCTACCCCTTAGCCATGGTTGGAATATTCCTTGGAAATTCTTGCATCCCCTTTAGATAACGTCATTGAGTACCTAGAGAGCGCACTATTCTTTCTTGAAGAGCATACACCATTTTAAAATAATGCAGCAGCTAAACACAAATTTCTAATAAATGTTTTTGTGGTCCTATTCTGTTCAGATATAATCAACAGTAACAATAATCTAGGTTTTTTAAGACGACAGAAAATGAAAACAACTAGATCAAATTAATGACATGTTCTAACAAATTAATCCATGCTCAAAAATAAGCATAATAGTATAATGGAATCATTCGAAATTTTAAAGTGGGGGTGGGGTTGAAACTCATCTTGAAATTGTTCTTGGTTTAAAATTTCCCTTTCAAAATCTAAATTCACTTTTTAAATTATATTAAGTTATTTATTCATTTATTTAGACTGGGAGGTAGTAAACTGAAAGCTCTCTATAAACAGAAGCTGTAATGACAGAGAGACTGTGGATTGTGTACTAGATACATAGCTGACCGGGAGAATGTCTAAAAGCGATTTGAGGTTGGGACCTGATAATTTTATTTACTGCTTTCTCTACTTCGTACTTGGTTGGTAGAGAAGTATTGCATTCCACCCAAAAATATCCATATCGAGATTTCATCGGACATACTGTTCTGAGAACCCTGAACCCAAAAAACATTTTTAGAAAAAGGTGTGTGTGTGTGTGAGAGAGAGAGAGAGAGAGAGAGAGAGAAAAGGATTAGACAACAGCATAACCCAAAAACGAAATGTCTGATAAATACCAAACTTAGTATTTAGGTTCAGCCAAGAGGAGTAGGACTGAGAACATTTCGTGTAAAATCTGAAATCATGACGCCACGCTCGCAAATATGGAGTGTGCTTGGATGCCTGGTCACGTTGGTTTGCCGGAATGAAATTGTGAATTTGGCAGCTAAGCCGGCAAGCACAGAACCCAGTGTTACAATACCTCGGTTAACGTCGGAAGACTTTAGGCTTGATGTGCGCAGAGCGGTGCTCTCGTGCTGGCGCGAAGAGTGATTAGGTCTCCGCGGAAATAACCTTAGAGTAGTGAAGCACATTCCGATAAACTGGGTAACTTCCTCTCGCGTATCTCGTCGTGCTGAGGTGATTTTAGCTCGGTTGCATATTGACTACCGCAATTTTACGCACGGGATCTTCTTAAGGGTGACCGTTGTCCTATTTGTCCGTTTTGTGGCGAAGGTCTGTCGATCCGTCACGTGTTGCTAGAGTATATTGCTCTAGCACATCTTCGGGACACTCTGCAACTGCCGGACAGTCTTGCAGAAGTCTTAGCGGATGATAAGCAAGCAGTTGATAGGATTTTTATTTTGTGTTGAAAGTGAGTTTCCAAATGCCGATTTAGTCAACTTAATAGCTGGTGTTTCATACTTCTCGGTTTAGTTCTATACATTCATATTTATTTCTGACTTGTGCTATGATTTTATATTGATTTTTATCTCTGGTTTTTGCTATGATTTTTTATATTCATGTTTACCTCTGGTCTTTGTCGTGATAATTTGTACTCTCTGGGCATTGCCATGATTCGTTTTACAGGGGCGCTAATGACCTAGCAGTTGAGCGTCCTTAAACACAAATCATCATTATTATCACCCTTGCAAAGCTACCAGTGCCCAACATACGGAGCACTCGCATCGCAATTCCGGTGCTCTTATTGCTTTCAATGCAATAGGGATAGAAATATATATTATATCAATAATAATAATCATAATGATAATAATATATTATTCTTTCTGATAGTATCTCTCCAGGTTTTTTCTTTGGCATCAGCTGAATAAAATAATGTTCCCTCTTCAAAATTGTTCTTCGGTGCATTTATTGCAGTAATGGTTCCTATTTTTTCAAGCAATATTAATTGGTACAGGTAGAATTGGGATAGCACGTTCAGGGAAGAATGAAATAACTCCGGATGTTTACTGTGAATAAGAATGCTTTTCTTTATTGTAGATAGACAGTGTTCTGTGGATTCATGGAACAAGTCAGGCATATGTTACATACAAATACAGACTTCATATTTGTTACACAAAGAAGCATAACTACTTACACAAGACTATACAGTGCTTTCTTAACCTCAGGAGCTCCAGAAACTCCGGAAAGACAGTTACATGTCCGCGTAAGTTATAAATAGCACTTAAATTACTCAACACAGTACAATGCTTTCTTAACCTAACGAGCTCCAGAAAGAGAATCTCCGGAAAGAGAGTTACGTGTCCGTATAAATTGTAAATGGACTGGTCCCGTAGCTCAGTTGATAGAGCATCTGCCTGCTATGCGAGAGGTTCCGGGTTCGATCCCCGGCTGGAGGGTAGAAATGTTTCTCTAGCCAAGGATTATTCCCTGTCCTCCCCAGAGTCTGGAAGTCTGGGAGAGTGAATGTGTGAGTGATCTAATGATTAAAAATCCCAAAAAGTGCAAGAAACCCAACGACAAGAGTTACACGAGCTAACATCAGTGACAATAGGCAATAAGTTCCAAAGGAAGGGCCGCCGATAAGACAAATGTAGTTAAAGGTGGGGTATAAATGGAACCAATAAAAGTTATAAATAGCACTTAAATTGCAATATTCCTTATGCAGCTTGTGGGAAGGCAAAGTTTTTAAACAGTGCTTGGAATTCGCGCTATGGACGAAAGTCCCGACGTCTAGGTTGCCCAGTTATGCATATGTATAAGAAGTGTAAACTGTGAACCTGCGAAAAAAAACTAACTTAATACAACTTTATGATTAGATCGAAGAATTCAATTAGATATTACATTAATCCAAATCTGCTTGCTCCAGTGATTTTAAACTCCATAACTGCAAAACAAAACAAGGAACTAATACTAATATTCTCTAAAAAAATAGTTTACATCAGCAAAAAATAAAATGCTTCTTTTTTATAGTTTCAAAAGGTTGATAACATAAATTCCATCAATCACTTTTTTTTCGCTAAATTTATTATCAATATTGTTTGTATGAGACATTGGTGGCGGTGCATGTTCCAGGTAGTGAAATAATTTGAAATTAATGTTTGTCTACCTATATATTATAGCGAGCCGCTCTCTCAACTCTACTTCTCTTCAGTTCAGCATTTTCCAAAGGTGTTATACGAAGATTTGCAAGAAACTTGCGCCACCCCAAACTTCCCTTTACATGAAATAGTTTTCGAATTTTTGGTTTTATCTAAGATGACTCTAACGATTTTGATTAAAATACCATAAATTTAAGATATTCATATGACAAATGAAATGTATATCTTGAATTCTCGTCGTGAGGAGATGATTTTGATTCGGTTGCGTATTGGGTATTGCAATTTAACGCACGTTACCTTTTTAAGGATGACCCTGCTCCTCTCTGTCCGCTGTGTAGTAAGGTCTGTCGGTCTGTTATGTGTCGTTGGAGGTATACCTCTTAACACAGGCTCAGGACTTTCTACAGCTGCCGAACAGTCTTGCAGAGGTCTTAGAGTATGGTAGCCAAGCGATCGAAAAGGTATTTATGCTTTATCAAAGATCAACTTTCAAATCGGATTTAGTCACGTTGATATGAAGTTTTTGGTACCTCTCGACTTAGTTTTGTATATTCATCGTTACCTCCGGCTTTTGCTGTTTTTATATTGGTCTTTATCTCTTGACCTTTGCCATGATCTGTTTTTCTAAGGATACTAATGACCTAGAAATTGAGCGCCCTTAAACATAAATCATCATTAATTTTCTTGGAATAGTCAGTGAAGCCCTCTTCATTCTGGAGAAATTTTGTATTACCTTAAGGGGAGAAGGTTCTTCTATCTCCGCCATGTTAAATTTATCAATTTCAATGTACCTTTTCTCAAGAACTATAAATATTAGACAAATGAACATTTTCCCAATTACATTTACACTCCTTGCACTATAATAAATTGTAGTATCTGGAATTTTTGTAATAACCACTCTTATTTTTCAAATTTTCTAAATTAAAAATCGTATTATTAGTTTTAATACTGATACCAGAAAGTTAAAAGGTGTCAAATCCTGCTAATATAACATATACCTAAACGGACTATAAAACTTTCAATGCTCTGGGGTGAAAAGTTTACGAGAAAAGTTCGTAAGGCTTGAAAAACAAAAGTTTCAGGAAAATTACTTTAAAGTTATACGTTGCTTCTTAACCTCTTAAAACATTTCTTCTTCATAATCTGCAGTTCCAGCAGTATTATCAACATCTCCTCTACTTTCTTCTTGTTTCTTGCTGTCTGTCTAGCTTTCTTGTATCAGTCCTGTGCCTCCAATTATATTTTTGTAACTTTGTTGGGGTTTTGGCAAATTCATAAGTTCACATAAATGTCACCGTTTTTTGGTCCAGCACTCACCAAACGGTTTGAATTATCTAAACTAAAACTTACACTATTACAATTTACTTCTGTATTTATATAGCTTTCAGATTGAGTTATATTTACGATATTTACACACACTTTACGCTTTCTTCCAAGTCCTCCATGCCTTTTTGAACACTTTCATACAAGATCTATAGTGCCGCCGTTTTATCTTCGGCTCTGACATTTAGCGCGACCGAGAGAGGTAGTGTTGCCAATTCTTAAACCCTACTCTGAACACGTTTGTATACCTGTGCCATCTCTTCGTAAAATGCAAACGATGAAATAGTTGCCTATGTTAGAGTATTTAAAGTATGGAGATAGCATTTACAGGAAACTTAAACAAGGGTAACGCAGTAAATCGCATGCTCATAGAAAACAAACTTCACCTGGACTAAAGCAAACAGCTACTGACGACACGTGTTTCACTTACAAGAAAATCGGCAACACAGCCCAAACTGCAGTGTACGCACCGGAGAGGGAGCCTGTAATTGTCATAGCAGACAACTTCCAGCCTTTGCTGTGCGAGTCAACTCAGCACTGCAAACCTTGCCGGATCTTTTATTCTTCTCTTTCGTGTTGTGGTTTATGTTCAGCAAAGCTCTAAGCAACAACAGTAGACTATATTTATTACAGACTTAAAAGAAATCAAATTACAGTCCCCATTTATCCGTTGAAGCGAATCAGAATACCTTCCTTTAGCATGGAAATTCACAGCGCTAGTATTGCTAAAGGTGGCCATGCTAATATATACCTGTCTCTTTCTTTACCCTCATGAAACATCAGGGCCGGAGATACAGCGGCGTAGGTATAGGCATCTTTATTTGTTAAACGAAACAGTAAACATGTGCTAGCTTTTGGCACCAGGAAACAAATGAATGAAGAACACAAACAGGTTAGCCAATGGCTGAAAGCATAAAGTACCTTAATCGTAGGCAAGAAACTTCCTAAAACCAAAAACTTAAAGTCTAAGAAAACTATCAGACATCAGAGACTGAAAAGGGGCCGTGCCCCATGGTGTACGCTGTCATATAAGCTATCATTTAGGATCTTCAAATAGGCTTATGGTTAAAAATACATTTAATATTTTCATAAAACGCACTTCAAACTATGAAATTAAGCAATAAAATAAAAACTGATATTTTGATCTATTTCAGGGTTCCTTCTCCCCTTAAATAACTGATAAGTGATAAGCCACGAGAAAGAGAGGGAGATAAAAAGTACCAAACAAAACATGCAGAGCACCTTAAAATGCACAATTTTTTCAAATAACTTTTTTGTGGCATCAACATTCCAAGATTTCCGTTGTTATTGGTATGATATTTTCAGTACTATGTCATTTTTAAAGTGCTGTAGCTATTTAGCTGTTTGTTGGATTGTCACAAAAGGAGTACCTATGGAATTTCTAGCCAGCGTATAACCATCCGATTTTTAAACATGACTATCGATTCGGTTTTCTGTATCCCTGTCCCCCTTGTACCTTTAATGAAACGTGTAATGAAACTATTTCTGCAAATGTTTATCTCGATTAACATAAAGTAGGTGGAAAAATAAGCTTTCGTAACAATACCGAAGTAGGTAGAAAAGTCATATGAATGAAACACAAGACAGTTTTCTTAATGTAGCTTTGCTATACCCAGTTTGTACAGTATAGCTATATATGTTTACTAAAACGATGATGATTTGCAAGCGTAATTATAATAAAGGCTTGCTATGTTGTAGAAGCGAATTATTGTATTTTGTTGTTTTCTCGGAAGATAGTACATATCTCCGGGATACCTGCGTTACTGTGGAGAGCAGTGTTGCGAATATGCTAGGGTGTAGAATTAAAAATCTATTTCTTACTGCGTCTACTCTTCGGGCATATAATAGTGAACTGGATATATAGATTGTATGGGCATACTCATATAGATAGAAGAGGGAGTCGTACAACAACATTTGTACTGAAGAGCAAGCAGTTACTTTCTTATTATAGGGCTTTGGAAGACGAACATGATGTCTAAGTTTGTGAACTAAAAACGTTACGGTCGTTCAATGAGCAAATGCTCTCTTAAATTACGAGAATCTATCTTAACAGTGTTACAATGCCATTACTGCATCGTTTAAGAAAATACGCACCAAAGTGCAGCTGAGGCTCGAAGGATGTGTTCTGAACATAAGGGAAGTATTGCATTCCACCCAAAAATTCGATACCGAGATTTCACCGGAAATACATGTTTTGAATCCCTTGAATCCAAAAGAAGCCTTATTAAAAAGATTCGCGCGCGTGTCTGTCTGTTTCTGTGAACTGCATAACTCAAAAACGAAAACTCGGATAAATACCAAACTTAGTATTTATGTTCAGTATCTTTCCTTGGAGCATTTTTCGAAAACTTTGCACCTATAAGAAAATTAACAAGAAGTTTCTGTAAATGTCTATCTCGATTAACATGAAGTAGATGGAGAATAAGGGCTTATAAAAATAGTTTGTACAAGAATAGAGAAAGTCCTGTGGGTGCAACACTTCAGATTTTTTTAACGTACAGAGATGATATTAAGAAATGATGGATAATTCCAGGTAGAACGTGGACCTGAGAGGCCCTTACATCAATTCGTCCACCAAAGGGCGGGCATGGTTTTGCACATGCTTATTATGAATAATGCACAAATAGAAAATAATTCAATTCTAACGCACCTTTAAAGGTACATAAATACAATAAATATAGCATTTTGCTTAATCTTATTAACTTTGCTGCACAAATTGATGCCATATAGTTGTACTGAGTGTAAATTAACTGTTATAGAACTAAACTGTCATAGACTTAACACGTGTGTTCAGGTATGCGTCAAGCGACAATTCTGAATTCTTGATAATGGATAAAATTGTTATTAGATGACAGATAACATCCCTCAAAAAACACACACACATACACAAATAGGTACTCTCACATTCAAACACCACACCCTGGGCATACCGTGAAATGTGTTTGTTTAAAGACAACTTTCTGGAGCCCAGCCGGGAATCGAACCCGAACACCACACTTCTATATTGAAGGAGTTCTGTGACCAGTAAAAGCAGTTAAAGTGTTCGTTTTCAAGCATTGATCTTTCATTTAGGGGTCTCCTCTCTGTTGGTTTGGAGTCCTCTTTACAGCCCTGCTTAGGCAAACCTTTTGACATCCGCGCTATCCGGTATAAACTAACTTCAACTAAGGACGACTTCTGTGGGCCACCTGATATAGATATATAGTAATGGTCCAAGACTAGTTTCCTTAAGAATACAGTTTTTGTTATTGTGACTGTTCACATTTATATTTTACATAATAGATTATATTTGCCTTTAAATTCAATTGTCAAAGACGAGGGCGCTGTTGGTTGCCCACAGGGAGGCTCATTTACTTTTGGTTATTGCAACACCGACGTTTACATAAACATGCTTTTGGGCTTGGAAACGAGACAACAAACAGTGTGAATAAACTAAATAAGCCCGTTAAATTAAACAGTATTTGCCAGCAAAACAGTGCTGCAGTGTATGTATCATTTTGTTCACAGTCCAATTGGAGATATATTCCGCGCTCGACTTCGCCAATTTCCTGCACTAGTGAACTGTTGTGCGATAGACTGGTTCAGCGCCTGGCCCGAAACTGCTCTACAGGTAAGTTTCAGCAAAGATATTTGCAGTTATGTTGAGTAAGTTATTCATAAAATTAAGAATATAACGTATGTATATTGATTTATCTCACTGCATAGTTCATCATTTCTATTGCTGAGAAATGTATACAAATGCCTATTTGAAATGCAGCCATATATCTTAATACAATTAGTAATTATGTTTAATATTAAGATAAAGCGATTGAGGAGTGTTTTGGTGCAAATTTCTACATATTCTAAACAATATTGCATAATCAAAGATAAGAACATATTTAGTACATATTTATAACTTGTTTGATTTAGAATACTATTTCGACATTTCTGAACTTAGATGAAACCTTGGTAATGTGGAAGTGCTTCTGGGGGTTACCGTGGTATTATTGGCAACTGTCGGGCTTGTGTGAGAGGTAAATTAATTGCCGATATTTTTGACAATTATAACTTAGCTCATCTGAACACCGGAGAGCCCACATTTCTTTCAAACTCCTTTAATACTTTTTCACACCATGATATAGCAGTTTTTTCACTACACTTAGCACCTTCCTTACAATGACATGTCATTTCTGATTTACACTCTAGTGACCACTTTATATTTCTTATTGGTCTCTTACAACCTGGTATATGTTTCACACGCTTACCTAGATGGCGCTAGGATCATGCTAACTGGAACCTTTACTCCCAGTTGGCTGTGTGTAATTACAGTGAGCACACTCTGTGAATGCTTTAGTCGAACATCTCACAGAAACGATTCTTTCTGCTGCTGAGTCTGCTGAGCAATCTACGGAGGGTTGCCCCACTTGAGCTCGGACGACTTTGAATCACCCTCCCACTCTGTCATTGGTCAAACTGCTTATGCTTATTATTGCATCAGCTCACTGCGAATGTCAGCTTTCTGCTGGGCCAGTCTGAGGCAAAGTTCACTCGTAATGGCTTCAACAATCGCTGACTTGTGGCAGGGTTACATTGTTGGGCTTTCCGATGCCGGTTATAGCCTTTCATTGATAGTGGAAAGGTGCAAACAAAAAGGTCTTACCATAAGTAAGTCCTGTATAACACAACTGCATAAAAATGGATTCCCACCTGAGGCTCGATGTGCGAAAAAACTAGCAAGAAAAAGGTCACAACCAACACGACGTAAAGCAGTAGTAGCCAAGATGAGTGCAACAGTGAAAAGAAAACCCACCAATCCAAAGAAGCATTTCCAGCCGCATTGGAATATCCAAAGGGACCGTCTATCGGATAATACACAACAATTTGGGTTTAGAACGGCGACATAAAGCACGTAGACACGCCTTGAAAGAGCAGCACACCAGAGAACGCTTCACCAACGCAAGAAAACTCTATGAACACCACCTGGCAGGTGAAAAGTGGCAATGTGTGGTTTCTTTAGATGAAGCATGGGTTTATCTAGGTGACACAAAAAACGAGCCATTTATTGCCATCAAGTCGGCCAAAAGGGGCCTGCAACTTTATCCGGAAGAATAAGGAAAAGTTTTCCAAGGGATTCATAGTGGTTGCAGGTTATTGCTCTCGGGGAAAACTCACATTCACAAAGTTGCCTACAATGTAAAACTTAACGCAGCCTACTATCAAAGGAATGTTATGGACCCAATTTTTGATGAAGAGATTCGTCGGTTGTATGGTGAGGATACCCCAAATGTTTATATGCACATGGATAAAGCATCCAGTCACACCTCTCGGTCTTCCCAGCATTACTACCACTGGAAAACTATGGAAACGGCTGTCAATGTGGTACCATTTAAAAGGATCCCTGAAGTCACCAGATGCCTCGCCAATGGATTTTTGCGGATTTGGTCTGCTGAAACAGCGCCTTGCTTCTTGGCATCCCACCACAATCGAAGGATTCTGGAAACTCTGCCAGGAGCAGTGGGCTAACATCCCCCTTCCTGTTCTTAGACGCAGCCCTCTTCAATATAAATTGTGCTGCGGAGCCATAGTTAAATCCCGTGGAAATCACATTCAACACAATAGGTGGTGGCGAAAGGGAATCTCGCCATGAAAAAACATATCTAAACAAAATCGCCCGAGCTTAAGTGGGGCAACCCTCCGTATTCCTGGGTAGACTCCCATCCCCGTCGATTTCCACTCCCTTATTGAATGTATGAATGCCGAAGTGTCATTCGTGCTTGCAGAAATACTGTTAGATTTTCCAGCGTCGCCCTACACCGGATAACCTGATCTAATATACGAAAATGCATACCGAGTCTAGACAAGTTATTAAGGATACCAAATAGACTCATTGAGCAACTGTTTAACTTCATTTAATCAAAATATACCTTCCTCTGTCGTATGGAATAAGTTAAGCCGTGTGGCCGGAAAATCCAATCGCCGGTCTTAAAACAGCTACAGAAGCTATTGTTGATTACTTTGAGGTATTAACATTTGACCGTGCTTTCGCTCAAGGTATATGAGATAACTATTCGCCCGAGTTCCTTCTTGTTAAGACTCAGGCGGAATCTCAAGGTTTCTGGTTTCGATCTGGAAACCTTCAAGATTACAATCGTCTTTTCACCATTACGGAATTAGAACACGCTCTCTCATCTTCGCGACTATCAGCACCAGGACCAGATGATATCCACATACAAATGTTGCACCTGCTCTCTCCTGAAGATAAGGATTCCCTGCTCCAAGTCTATAATCGCGTTTCGGTTGATGTCAACTTTTCCTGAAAAGTCACGGGAGGCCACTGTCATCTTCATTCCAGCTATCGTCTTATTTCCCTCACCAGTTGCGTTTGCAAGGTGGTAGAACGCACCATAAATGGACCTCTGGTGTAGTGGATGGAAACTCATAACCTACTGACCAACACTCAGTGTGGTTTTAGGTGATGCCGCTCAACAATGGACCACCTTGTGTCATTATCGACGCAGCTTATGGATGGATTCATGAAGAATTGTCAAACCGTTGCGATATTTTTTGAAATTGAAAAGGCTTATGATACGTTTTGGCGAACAGAGATATTCCGTTTCCTACACGCCTGGAACAAACGTGGACGCTTACCGTTGTTCATTTAGGAGTCTATAAAAGACCACGTTTTCCGAGTAAGGGTCGGCTCGGTTTTTTCAAACCTTTTGGTTCCGGAGAACGGAGTGCTTCAGAGATCTGCACTAAGTGTTACACTGTTTGCTATACCAATTAATTCTATCTCGAATTGTGTCCCTGCATGGGTATCGTCATGTTTATTCGTGAGCGACTTTGCCGTCTATTGTACCTTTTAGGGCACGCCGTTTTTGGAACGCCACAAACAGCAATGTTTAGACAATCTTCAATAATGGAATTCTAAAAACGGCTTTCGTTTCTCAACTGAGAAGTCAGTCTGCATTAACCTCTGGCGTTGGAGGAGACGATACCTACTTCGGTCCGATTCGGTCCAGATTTACTGCCATTCACAGATTAAATGAGATTCCTGAGGTTGACCTTTGATAGAAAACTTAGCCGGTCATCGCATATAGCACAGTTGAAAGCGCCAAGTGACCGTTCCCTGAATATCTTAGAGTATTAAATGGCAAATCTTGGGGAGTGGATTGGACATTTTTGCTGCAACTCTATCGCGCACTGATCCGAACAATAATAGACTATGGGTGTATCATTTATTCCTCAGTACGACCATCTATGCTGAGATTAGACACAGTAGGAGTAGGAATCGGTGCTTTCCCTACTAGCCTAGTTATGTGTCTTTACGCCGATTCCGCGGAACCTCCTCTGCGATATCGGCGTGATGTCCTCTTAGCAAATTATGGTTTTGCGCTTAAATTTATGTCGAAACGTCCAACGCTCGCTTCTTTTTTTCAAACCGCGCTGGATTAACTTTATAGGAATATCCTCATTAATCCAAGGCCTCCAGAGGTTCGTTTTCGGGAGCTTCTTAGAAAGCATGATATTCAAATGCCTAGCACGTTTGCTAAGGAGGAGAGGGTGTCCCCCCTTGGTTACGTGCAACACCTCACGTAGATCTTGAGATGACGATATACCGGAAATCTGCGATGCCTACATTCAGTATCCGCACTTGTGTTTTAGAATTTCTGCCCGGTTATACTGCCCGAAGTTTGATCTACATTGATGTATCTAAGTGCGCCAACAGTGTTGGATGTGCTTATGTGTTTACGCTGAATCGACAGAACCCCCTCTGCGATATCGGCGTGATGCCTTGCTAGGCAGTTATGGCTGTGGACTTGATTGTATGCCTACACATCCATCTTGTAATTAAACAACCATCTTGTGCTACAAACAGAAATCGTTGTCTCAAGAGTGAGTTTGGTTTTAGAACATATATTTATGCAATTATTCAAGTTGATTGAAATCTGGAGCAAATGAAATACGAGTATTGTATTTATTACGAGTTCTCTCTACTGCAGTATAGAAATTACGTCATTGCAGCTTTAAACACCAGGTTTAACTATGCCTTTCACAGAAAGCATTCTGTACATTTATGGTACTTCTCATCATCATCATCATCATCACACAATGCAAATAGTAGACATTCTTCATCGTTGTTGCTCTCCTCTCTGTCTCTCGCACTCACTTTTTCTCCCTCTCTCCTCTCTCTTACACTGCCTACATCTTCACCACTCTTCCTTTCACTATATTTTCCTACTCCCTCTCTCCTTTTCCACTCTCATTCTCTTACCTCCATAACCTCGCCGGTCTCTCTCCTTTCTTTGTAGCTTACAGACCATGTAATGTTTTGAAATATTAAAACCTTTTTCTGTGGTTTTAATAAAAATTAAAGGACAATAAAAGGTTTAGCCCATGTTGTGCACAAACATGATCCTCATTCTTGCAATGGACCCAGCTATACTGTTTTTCATAGTAACCGGTTTACGTACATGAATAGTAGTAAGGAAGTATTGTAACATTGTGTATGCAAACTTTCGTTGGATAGCATTTTTCACAAAACTTAATATTAAGAGAAGTATTTCAGGTTGTTAATTTTACGTCACATAAGACCCCCCTCCACAATCGAGTTTTGGTCAAGGATATTGAGATGACATACAGCGTCTTTTCTAAATGGAATCTAAGATAAGCCACTCGTAGTATTAAGTTTCATAGCAATCGATTTGGCCATTCTTGTATGAAAAGCAATTAATTATTATATACGTTGATATCAATCAATCACCCAAAATTTAAAATTGGCACAAAGCTTTCGGTTACATTTCATTTTCTCTAACACTTGCTTATAATGGATAGAGGCATTCCACCCAAAAATTCGATATGTAGATGTCACCGAAATACATGCTTTGCGGTCCCCTAAAACAGAAAAAAGTCGTTTTAGAAAAAGTCTCTGTGAACAGCGTAACTCAAAAACGAAAATTCGGATAAATACTTAAGTTACTACTTATGTTTAGTATCTTCCAAGGAAATGCCTCCACCCAAAATACGTTTTACATGGAAAAATATTTAAGTTTTTATTTTGTCAAAACTGGTCCAACGATTTCAATCTGGATTAAAATTCCGTATGCTTAAGGTATCTTCGGAATCATTTTTGTATTCCGAATGAACCATTTAGTATTGACCAAAAATTACAGAATAAATGTAGACATCTTTAAAACATGAAATTTATATCAAACAACTGTTTTTGTGATATCAGCCCTTTCCGAGGTATCCGTTTTATTAATATTGTTTAATTGTTAGAATTTTTCAATGCCCTCCCATTTTGAAATGGTCATCATTCAGTTGTTACCGCGATGTCATGGAAAGAGTATGGAGTATCAAGGCCAACATATTATAGTGACCCGCCTTCATACAGAACACACACACACACAAACAAAAGTTTAAACGTGCCATTTTTGGCTTCTGTATAGCAGTTGTACACGTTAATATCAACTGTTGACCCATAATCTAAAATTACCACAAACAATTACCGCGTTATTATATGCATAGATAAACAACAAAATGAAGCTATAATCAGATTCAGCTGTTCTCTGCTCCTCTTTGTGCGCTCTGTAGCGGAGGTCTGTCATGTCGATCCGTGATGTGTTGCAGGAGTGTAATCCTCTAGCACATCTTCGGGACACTATGTAACTGCCGGCCAGTCTTAGCCCACAATAATCAAGCGGTCGAAAGAGTTTTTAAGTTTTTGTTGAAGGTAAACTTTCAAATGAGGATATAGCCATATTGATATCAAGTGTTTCGTACCTCTAGGCTTAATTTTATATATTCCTCTTTATCTCTGGCCTTTGACATGAACTTTTGTATTGATCTTTATCTCTGGCCTTTGACATGAACTTTTGTATTGATCTTTATCTCTGGCCTTTGACATGAACTTTTGTATTGATCTTTATCTCTGGCCTTTGCCATGAACTTTTGTATTGATCTTTAGCTCTGGCCTTTGCCATGAACTTTTGTATTGATCTTTATCTCTGGCCTTTGACATGAACTTTTGTATTGATCTTTATCTCTGGCCTTTGCCATGAACTTTTGTATTGATCTTTATCTCTGGCCTTTGCCATGAACTTTTGTATTGATCTTTATCTCTGGCCTTTGACATGAACTTTTGTATTGATCTTTATCTCTGGCCTTTGCCATGAACTTTTGTATTGATCTTTATCTCTGGCCTTTGCCATGAACTTTTGTATTGATCTTTATCTCTGGCCTTTGACATGAACTTTTGTATTGATCTTTATCTCTGGCCTTTGCCATGAACTTTTGTATTGATCTTTATCTCTGGCCTTTGCCATGAACTTTTGTATTGATCTTTATCTCTGGCCTTTGCCATGAACTTTGGTATTGATCTTTATCTCTGGTCTTTGCCATGAACTTTTGTATTGATCTTTATCTCTGGCCTTTGCCATGAACTTTTGTATTGATCTTTATCTCTGGCCTTTGCCATGAACTTTTGTATTGATCTTTATCTCTGGCCTTTGCCATGATCTGCTTTCTAAGGGTGCTAATGACCTTGTAGTTGAGCGCCCTTGAACATAAATCATCATCATCATGTTTTTTTGGTACCACAGCCAGATGCAAGCACTACAGCGCTGCCATATGGAGAACATGTGAACTAGCAAGCCAAAATAGACACGGCTGTTCTCGAACTTTTTATAGGTTTAAAATTAATTAATTCTAGTGTTAATTTACATTAATTGACCTTTAAATGTGAAACCTGAGACTTAAAGTACTTAAGAAATTATAAATCACTATTGGGGAATGGTGGCACAGAAAGCCATAAATACGGTTCAAATCCGGGCCATGGCATTGAATCTCTCACTCTGATTCTAACTTAAATTTTTGGGGATTTCATCTAAACATAATTTACATGCATTAGATGTTAATTTCATTACAGGTTCCTACCACCGCTTTTATTTTGAGATACAACACAGATCCCTACCACAGCATCCACACAATTGAATCTTTTGCCAACCATTGCGCACTGCGTGTGAAACTTCCACTTCGGTTCAAACGTTTTCTAGATCTTTATATTGTAAACATTCCCGCGATAATGGAGGCTACCCATTAATATACTCCAATTAAGTGATATACTTACACCCTCTGAGGGTCAAAAAGTTTAACACATGAGGTTGGAGGCAGCAACTTCTGCGTTCACTTATGGCATATAGGATTTTACATGCGTTTTTAAACTCATCTCTAGTCAGAATGTAAATGACCTATAAAATTACTTTGAAACGGTGAGCTGTGTGAAAAGCTTCTAAGAACGTGCTTTGTTTCTTGTTATTCCGTTAGCACTATACAAAGTTAATGGTGCAAAAAGATTTGCCTATAATAATAAAAGCATAAAACGAGTTATCTAGTCAAAATCCTTGAGGAGAGTACCTCAGCGTGCAAAACCTTAATTGCTCGTATCTCCCAAGGTTTATCAAATTAAGCTTTGCTTAACAATTTTGATATTGTACTGATTCATAACATTTGATTTGTAATTGTTAATTATTAATATTTATTCCATAGATTTTGGTTTTACTTTCTCTATAGCTTAACTATAGTAGGTAGCGGAAGTATTGTATTCCATCCAGAATGATGGTATTCTCGAGTATCGAAACTTCACCTAAAATACACAGTTTGTGGTGCCTTGAAACAAAGAAAAAATAAAAACAATTGCGATAAAACTAGCTGTGTGCATGAGAGAGAGACAGCAAAACTAAAAGTCTGATGAATACCAAATTTGATACTGCCATCCTTTAAGAATACGACTCGGAAATTATCATGGAATTCTTCCCATTCCAGACAATCCTTTAAATGTAAAATATTTGGTTTTTCTTCTCAGAAATATCTCTAACACTTTGAATTAAAATATATTTCTGAGGAATTACAAATTAAACGTATATCACGAATTTTCTATAAATAGGCCGTGAAGTCCTCTAGATTCTTACTGCATGGCATATAAACAACAAATTCTAATAGATAAAATACCACTATAAAAATAAAATATAGGTTTTGCTAAATAACATTTTTCGTAGCATTAGCCGTTTCCGCAATGCTAGCTTATTTCTTCCTAACGTTTTCCATGCCAATAATTTCGCTGCCCTATTTACCGCATTGAATATCTTGGATTTTTCTTTCAATCGCTTGCGTTCATTACTAGTACAAAGTGTTTCTTGTATGTAACGATATCTGTATTGCTCAATTTAAAATATTATATAGTCAAATATGTATCGTGACTGCTGTAAATCCATAGCATAGATGGATCGCTCTATTATGAATAGTATAGGTAGCTAATAGATAACGGGTAGAGAGGGTCTTCTGAGTGTTACGCATCTCATAAAGGTTTGAGTACAAGTACGAGCTTTGCAGCACGAATGACTTCCTTGTAATATCTTCTGACAAAACACTTAGCGAGATTTCAAACATGACTCCGAGAAACTTGTGCTTCGTGTAATAGTTATTTACGATGTAAGGACTTTATACAGAACTTAACATGCGAGCACAGAAATTAACTAAAACAGCACTAGCGAGCCTAGTTAGTGTACTTATGAGCACGTGGTGTTATTTATAACGATAGAGCGTTCTATCATTATTAATGTTATTTTGAATCGTAAATATTAGAAAATAAATAATTTTATTTTACTCGTGCTTAGAACATCTATTGAAATACATTTTAATTATTTTGTACTCTAACGTTCTATTCTGTTTTTTTCTTTGTTCTTTCTGCAACAATTATTTGAAAACAAAACATGTGTGATAACAATTCAAAATATCAGAAAACGTTTATGGAAAACAAAATTGTTTACTATAAGGTTGAATCGAGATTTATTATTGTTTTAAAGAAATAGATATTGATTTGGGTTGATTGATAATTCACGACCTGTTCTAGCAGAGTTTATAACTATAATAACATATTTGCATATAAACATTGTAAAAAGCGAGTGCAGCAGAATTTGAATACATTTGTATTCAAACTCTTTTGATTGGAAACTTTGTACTGGAACTAAAACACAGTATTAAATTGTTTTGATTCTATAAATCGTTTTTAATCTACCTTGATTGTCAGTTCGCGAACAAGTTGCGGCAGAATTACAAAGAATGATATAATTGCATATAAACTAATTAATAGATACACGTTGTTAGTGGTGGTGGTGGTGGTGGTGGTGGCGGTGGTAAATTAAAAGTGAAGGACGTGGATCTTAGTTGTAGAAAAGCGGAAGGAGTGACAATGACACCTAGTAACACCCTCCGTAATTATTATAACGGGCTAGCACCTAGGGCGGTATTCATAGTCGACCTTGGTGCGGACTAACTTGCTACTTCGATGGGTTTACAGTGGGCCATCAATTTTCCTAATCATAAACTAGGACGTGCGATGGTCCAGGTATCAAACGCCGGTCCAGATCAAATTTTAGTCTACCTCAGAGGGGTAGATTAAACACAGATGATCTTTGCAAAATCAAGTTACTATGGAGTGATGGGGCCCGCATTCGGGAGGCCTCGGGTTCGATTCCCGGCGACCGTTCACTCTGACTCATGGGTTTTCTGGTTTTTTTCAGGGTCGTCAGGCGAATGATGGAGTGGTTTCTTTCAGCTCCCGAATTTCCTGTCCCTCCACTTCGTTCCATTCGTCCATCTTTCATCCCTTTAGTCTCTTTCAGGAGCGAAAGTATCGCCGATGGTGTTTCGATGCAGCGTGGCAGGGGAAAAGGGTGATCTCTGTGAGCTCTCTCCGTCCCTCGGATTTTGGCTGACTGACAGGATATCTGAACCCCCCTTGAGGAGCGTTGGAACCCCTCTGTGTAGGGCGAGGTCCCCGGTCTGCCTTTCCGTCTGCGGGGTGTCTACTTCTGGAAACTTAGGGACCCTGTCATTGCTGTATCGTCGCTCCTAGATCCAGCCGCCTGGTGTTTCCTCTCGGTTCATCCTTCCTCCCGGAGACACCCTCTCGTGGGGCATAGGTACAATATCCACTCCGGATCGGTGCCGAGTCCTCTCCGTTAAGAAAGATAAGATAAGAAATGATATGATTGCTGTGCGTAGAATTCGGATCAGCATCTAACAAGATTAGACACAATTGGAAGGTATCACGACAAACTTCAGAAACAGGTACTAAAGCAAACTCCAGAACACTGTCGTCCTCCGTGGTGTAGTAGTTACCATGCTAGCTTCTAGTTTTCGAGGTCGTGGGATTAAACCCGGCGGACGGCAATGGATTTTTTCGGGCGTAAAAATCCTCAGCATGGCTGCCTTTGGAAGGGAAATATAGCCAGTGATCCCGTGTCGTAAGTTTAAGGCATGTAAAAGAACCTCAAGCCTGATAAAGAGACCTCTAAGCAAAATTTCCTGTCTTTTACACCCAATATAGAATGGGATGCTAAGGACCATGGCAGTTAAGGAGTGTCCAAAAATAAAACTCATTTTTATTTGTGATGCTATCAACAACGCTAGTGCGCAAACTATGCAATCAGGATGCGAACCTTGAATTATGGGTGGATGTAGTGCATGCGCGGGAAGGTTAAGGCGAATTTTTCATTCCATCTTACGCTTAGAGCGTAAGGGTTGCATACCTACATTAGAAATCCAACATTCCAAAGATACTTAGACACCCCCAAACCATGTATTTCCGGACTTGAGTTCCCTCTTGAATTTGAAATTTAATGTTCCTCCCAACATACTAAACGTTGTCGGTGTTTTTCTATACAGACTGTATATAAGGGAAGTAACCAAACCTCAGGCTAAGCTATTTATCGTGCTGGCGCGAGGAGTAGTTAGTTCTCCGCTGAAATAAGCTTAGAGTAGTGAAGGACATTCCGATAAACTCGGTAACTTCCTCTATTGTATCGCGTCGTGAAGAGCTGTTTTTGGCTCGGTTGTGTATTGGCCACTGCAATTTTACACACGGCTATCTTTTTAAGGGTGACCCAGCTCCCTATTTGTCCGCTTTGTAGCGAAGGTCTGTCGGTCCGACACGTGTTGGTAGAGTGTGTTGGTCTAGCACATCTTCGGAACCCTCTGCAACTGCCGACCAGTCCTACTGAGGTCTTAGCGAATGATAAGCAAGCGGATAATAGGATTTTTAATTTTGTGTCAAATGTAAATTTCCAAATGTGGATTTAGTCATATTGATATCAGGTGTTTTATACTTCTCGGTTAATGTTATATATTCATATTTATATCTGGCTTTCGCTGTGATTTACATATTCATCCTTATCGCTGGCATTTGCCATGATATTTTGTACAGATCTTTATCTCTGTCCTTTGCAATGATTTGTTTACAAGGGTGTTAATGACCTAGCATTTGAGCGCCCGTTAACATAAATCATCATGGGGTTACATTTGACTGCAGTCGCATGGATTTTGCATCTTTAAAATATACATTACAGTTTTGTTGAGAAATGTTTGTATTTTTACAATATAAAAAGCCATAAATAGCATAATTGTATTGCTGAAAGTTAATGTACTATGAAATTTACAAAAAAAACACTGTTAAGGTATGCTAAAAGTTTGTCTAAACATGTTTGTGCCAAATGGCAGCACTATGCATTAGAGGGTTAATGAACATTTATGTTTAGAAAATCAGCAATTGATGATACTGAAATAAGAATTTATAAATTGCTTTGTAGTACCAGCTTAAAATTGTTTCATTAGAGATTTGTTTTGTGAAGCGCCTTTTCTTTCGGACGGAGGGGGCGATAAAGTATTTACGTTGCTCTGTGTAAAGTCAGAACGCCTAATAAATTCAAAACCGAAATCTATCAAAATCTGAGTTAAAATACAAGATACTAATTTGTATATTTCTTATTTAGCCTGAATAAATACAAGCGTCCTATGCATAATGTACTATTTCGACAATCAGTTTCTCAAAGTGAGCTGGGAAAAAGATCTGGTGTTATTAGTAATATTGCTAATACTCTTAGCTTCTAATGACATGCAACCATAAGTGCGATTCCGAAATTGAGAGAAACAGTTTCCCATGTTCAACAGGTTTTAAGTGATGCGAAGTATACGAAACGTAATGTATATTAATCTCGAGGGAAGCAAGGTGTAGCAAGGTTAACAAACGACGTGCAGTTTCAAAGCACATCATTCATCCCGTAGAGTACACGTGCGCTATCTGTTGGTGCTAGTTCAGGATAGCTCTATTCCCTTTATCGCTGACAAAGAGCTGTAAGCATTCCTCAACACGACACAAAGTCCATACCATTCCTTGATCTCGTGGAATGCCTCTTCAGTATTGTGGAACATCAGGGACGCAATAGCGTGTTTTCTGGCAAATACTTCTTCATCACATACCAAGTGAAACAATCCATAGGAGTGTATTATGGGAATGGAGGAGCCCACTATCTCATGGGCAATTCCTAATTCAGGTATTCATGGACAACCAGAGGAGCGCATTCTACTGAAGATCACCCATGTATTAAGTCGCTGGCGAATCTGTGTCGCTCTATCTTTGCTCCAACTATAGTTAGCGATAGAAACCCAATTAATGTTTTATAAATGCTATAGATCATAATATTTTATAATAAATTTTGCAATTAAAATCTTATAGTATTCTATAAAAGCTATTAAAGTGCACCAGAAACAATCTTGCTTCTTTTATATGTTCCGTTTTTATTTATCTAGCGTTCACTTATATTATTTCACTCCACTCAAAGGCTCCATATTGAGGTTTCAATGGTAATACATGCTTTGATGTCCCCTGAATAAAAACATTTTTAAAAGAAGCTCCTCGCTCGCGCCCCCGCGTATGTATGTGTGTGAGCAACATAAAGCAAAAAGAGTCTGATCAGTACCAAATTTCGTATTTAGCTTCAGCAACTTCCAAGGATGCGACAAAAAATTTTAAGAAAGTCCTCCCACCGCAAACCAACTTTCACATCGACAATGTTTCGTTACTTTTGAGTTTTTCAAAATGGCCCCCAAAATGGGCCACGCCAGTTAGACCCTTCAGTCTTGCAGAGATCTTAGCAGACAATAATCAAGCGGCTAATAAGGTTTTTTAGTTCGTGTCAAAGGTAAATTTTCAAATGCGGATTTAGTCATATTAATATCAGGTGTTTCATACTTCTCGGCTTAATTTTATATATTCATATTTATTTCTGACTTTTCCTATGATTTTATATTGATCCTTATCTTTGTCATTTGCTATGATTTTTGTACTGATCTTTATCCCTGGCCTTTGCCACCATCTGTTTTATAAAGGCGCCAATGACCTAGTAGTTGATCGCCCTTAAATACAAATTATCACCACCACACGCCAGTTGAATTTAATCATCAGACTAAGGATCTGGGACAACTAAGAGTGAAGTGAAGTTTACTGCGCATAGAGTAGGGTGGAGTGAGGTGGCGGATTGGGATGTTGTTTACCCGTGAGGCCATGTGCAATCGGCTTCATGACTAAAAGGACAGTACACTTCTGTCTCTCATTCATTTTCTACCATCACTAGACTCTACTGTTTACAATAGCAAATAAAGCAGAGCATGGGTGATTTTGTTTACATCAGCAGTACTGTGTTTATGGAACTCTATAGTAAGGTTGCACATACATTTGCTGCTAACTTGTCCCGGATTCTTAGCCTATTAATCATAAAAGCTTTACACGCTTAATTCTCAAGAACTTGTATTATTCTCAAACCTCTCAGGTATCCACTTTTTTTCAATTCTTCTTTGTGATCTGATATTTTAGAAGTAGTGCAAGCAAGACTGTCCAGAGTTGCATTAACAAGATGGAATTAGAATATTCTAATACCTATTAATCTTGTGTACAATAACATAGAAAACTTGAATGATTGCATCGAAATTATTGAAGAGAGGTGGATTATTACAACCACAATAAACGAAACAGTAAGTAGTTATAGAAGAGCTCTTGGAGATATAAACTTTATTTTCCGGTTAATAGTTTTCCATAAAATCCTACCTCATGTAGACATTTTCTACCAGGGCTTCAAAAGAAGAGCAAATATATTATGATGTTAAAGAATGACAACCTAGTTTTTAAACTTTTGTTTAAACATCAAGTGGAAAAGGAAAGACTAAATACTGAAGTACACACACAGTTAGTCGAAGATTTTCCGGAAGCGCCAAGGAAAAGAGAAGAATGTAATATATAAGGGTAAGAGTCACCTAGGAGAGCGTGACATCATCACAACTACTGTTACACATAGATTTGTTTACAATGGATATTTAGAAGCTGCAACTTTCTGTCATTTAAAGGTTTCTGTGAAAGTTTCCCTGCAGAAATGTTCACACGAGTAGTGCAAACTGAAGCCGAAATTATGAAGTCAATAATTAGCATAATAATCTGAGAAGGATAGTGATATAAAATAAATAATAAAATATTTAATTTCAGTGTATGTATAAAAAGGAGAAGCACTGGAAAATTGTTGACTGTTAAAAGCGACAGAAAGACCAGACAGGCACAGTTTAGCTAATTAGGGACCAGCACCAGGTATAAAGGGTAAAATAGCTGAAGCCAGCTTCTCTTGGAATTAGTGGGTGCAGTTGCACTGGCCGGGATGTGAAGGTCATTATAGGCTTCATGACGCTAAGTTTGAGGAGAGTTTGGAGGGGAGAGAGGGGAAGTTAGGAGTTTTTCCTCTTTGTAGCGCGGTGGTGAAATTCACTCTGTCCTGAGCGATTGATGAGAGCGGGACGACATTCTCGTCGAGTTGTGAACATTGGCGGCGAACATTCAAGAGGGTAGAAGGTTCAGCTGTAGTTAATAATCTTCGGTCTTGGTAAAGACACAGTAGCATCGTATGCATCTAAAAGTGATCGGCAAACCTTAAGTTTTATTTTAAATGGTGAAAATAAAAGTGTTCCAAGAAAGCGTTCGTGTTTCTCTGTACACATCCACGCATACCCAGTGATTAAGATCTCATGCTCGAGCAGCCGTGGCAAAGTATAAAAAAAACAACTAGGAGGAGAAATGCAGCAATCGTGAGGCAAAGGTAGTGCTTCATTGTTGGGGGACGTAGCGTGGCTGCGTCAAAACCTATCCTTTTCTAATACCAGCAAAACTGCATACCGAGTTGAAACTATTATTACAGACGAAGTGACTGTAATATTAAAGGAGCATTGAAACGTTTGCAGTTATAAATGAAAATAAACTTGCATCAGTACTCAGTGTAGTCACGAAACTTCTGCACATTGTAATAACAACGACGATGCAACTGCAGAACCTGAACGTTGTTTCTAGATTCTGAGGAGGATAAAAGCTTTTTACTTTCTCCACCACGTACAATGGGTGCAAAAAGTGTGCCGATATAAGGAGCCGCGTTTTAAGTTGTCAATAAATAATTAACGCGCCTCTGCCGCGCCTTCCATCCCTCATTCGACTACAGAGGTTAATGCTTGAATGCCGAACCAAAATGAGCCGGACTCATTCATGGGCTACAATGCACAGTCTTTGGGAGGCAGATTGTTTCAATCATTTAAGTGACATATACCGATTCTCCATCCCTTTCATAGCCCAGCTAGGCCTGACTGTTCTTGCTAGCTTATCGGACTTCAGCTAAAAGCAATTAGAGGATAGCTCACCTAAGGCACGCACGGAACACAAATGATGAGGAGATTCTGCCAACATTCAAGAATGGAAAACACTAAAAGTAACCAAAATCAGCAGCACTTTTTTTTTCACTCGACTGTACATAGTACGCAGAGAAGGTATTGCATTCCACCCAAAAATCTGATACCATGATTTCACCGGAAAGACATATTTTTAAGTCCCTTGAACAGAAAAAAACATTTTTAGGAAAAGGTTCGCGCGCGCGTGAGTGTGTGTCCATCTGTGTGTACGAGTCTGTGAACAGCATAATTCAAAAACGAAAAGTGAATAATTTCCAAAATTGTTATTTAGGGTGAGTACCTTCCAAAGATGCGAAACCCCAAACTACGCTTTCCATGGAATATTTTTTTAAATTTTGTATTTTCTAAACGCTGGCTTTAAAATGTTGTTTAAAATACCATATATTAAAGATATTTACATGACAAATAAAATGTATATCTTGAATTTTCCGTGAATAGCTGAAGTCTACTTCCTTCAGAAGGAATTTTGTATAATCTGAATAAACGTTAAGTGATAGACGAAAGCGTACTACACAAACAGTGTAAATCTCATTGAAACTCACAATTTATTTCAAATTACCTTCTTCGCGGCATCAGCCATTTCCGAGATATCCGTTATTAATGGTTCGAATTGCTCAATACTTGGCCATTCTTATAAAATCCTGTCGATTTTCAGTTGTTTCTCGCGATGTTATGGAAACAGTATGGAATTTTAAACCCACCGTATAATCCCCTGTTCTAAAACATTTGACTATCGCTATTCCCTCTGCATCTATAACGAAATGTGTAATGCTACTTCTGGAAGGTTTATCTCGATTAAAATGAAGTAGATGTGCAAATAAACTTTCGTAAGAATAGTTTGCAAGAATAATAAAAACAATAGAGGGTAGAGAAGGCCATATGAACGTAACACTTACGATTTTTAAGGCATACAATAACAAATTACAGGCTCGATGCTTTAGCAATGTCAATAAATAAGGACATTTACAGTAAAATGCGGGATTGTTATGTCAGAATGGTGGGAAGGTTCATTAAATTAAAGAATAGTAAGAATTATTGATTTAGTATATATACTATACGTGTGTGTATGGGCCAAACCTATAATATATACCATATATATATATATATATATATATATATATATAACTTCGCAATTGTAAACTATTCGCATTCATAATGTACACAGTGATATGAGTATACTTATGTGAAAAACACGACACTGATGAGATGGCAGCTTATTTGCTGTAACCAACCTTATTTTGGATTTGGGTGATTTTGAATTATGCTATAATAACGTACTTTTATATGAGCATGCATTAATCCAACATCTTTCCGGGAAAATGGTACTAGGCTTCCTGCACTAATTCCTGGCCGCTATATTGGAAGTTAAGAACCATTCTTTCCGGGATTTATTGGCGTACAATCGGGAAAAACAATGGCTAACAATATTAGTTGTGAAGATTGATTACCAATACTTAAAAAAGCAAAATCGCTTTCGCGCGCCCCGAGCCGCCCCTGCTTTTAAGAGTTTTTCATATAGTGATGTCAGAATTGTATTTTCAATAGCTGTTGGTCGTGGTGTTCGGGAAAGTTTAGATTTTATGAAACAATAAAGTATGTGAAATAATATTTTCTTTACCTTTTATTTAAATGTTAACGAGACTCTTTGTTACAGCAATTTTCAGTTTTCTATGCCACTTCTGTTGAGACATTACCTTTTGGGAGGTTCCGGGTTCAATTGTCGGTGGCCTGTCTAGCTCTAGTGGACATTCTGATCATGTTTTTCTCGTGGTTTTACTTTGTTGATAAAGACGAATGCTGGAATGGTGTATTCCACCACAGCTCTTCTCTCTTCCCCATTTCCTCTCATTTCATGTCACGTTTCAGGTTGGTTCGGTCGGTGTCGGGCAGATGGCACAGAGGCTTACGATTTGGTAATGTTTCCACGGTCTCACTGGAGGCACGTCTCCGAGCGGCCCTCCTGTGGCCGGGTGGTCAAGCCTGGAACTATTAGGGAACTCTGCGCGTCTCTGTCAATTTGCACCGGCTTCGCTCTGCAACCCGTGTGCCTTCTGCAGTTTCCTCACCTCATCCGTTCCTCCCGGGAGTGTATGCACAATGGATCCCTAGAAGTTCGCAGTGCTAGGTGTCTCTCCGTTCACCAGTCCAGTCCAGTCCAGTGATGAGACAGCTTCATTTTCCTTTTTGTAAAATCAATTTCTTTGAGTGCAGGTACTGTCTTCATATGGAGCCGTGCTACCCTCTAGTTCCCAAGGTCGCGGGTTCAAACCCGGCGGAGGGCCATGGATTTTTTCGGGCGTAAAAATCCTTAGCATGGCTTCATTCGGAAGGGAAGTAAAGCCGGTGGTCCCGTGTCGTAGATTTAGGGCACTTAAAAGAACCTCAAGCCTGATAAAGGGGCCTCTGAGCAAAATTACTGGTCTTTCACGCCCAATATGGAATGGGACGCTAAGAAGCATAGTAGTTAAAGAGCGTCCATAAATAAAACTCAGTTTCAATTTTCATATGGAGATACACTACTCGACGCATATCTGCGGAGTTTACGTAAGCTTCCGATATATACGCGTAACTTTGATGCCGTAATACCATATGCACTCTCCTGCGGAATTCTCCACAAATTCACTTTCTAATTACCATACGATTATATGTTTCCTAAATCTCATCATTTCTCTTCTTTGATGATTAATACTTTTCAATGTTTCCGTTGGTACGTCGCTCAACTATTTACTCTCTTTTTACTTTTTTACTTTCTCTACTACGTATAGTAAGTAGGGGAAGTATTGTATTCCACCCAAAAATTCGATACCGAGATTTCACCGGAAATACATGTTTTGAGACCCCCTGAATCCAAAAAAAGCATTTTTGGAAACATGTCCGTGTGTATGTCTGTCTGTGTGTCTGTGTGTGTGTGTGTGTGTGTGTGTGTGTGAACAGCATAACTCAGAAACGAACAGTCGGATAAACACCAAACTTGGTATTTAGGTTTAGTATCTTCCAGAGATGCGACACGAAGGTTTTCAAGAAAATCCCCCCTCCCCAGATTACCCTTTACATGGAACATTTTTCGAAAATTTTAATTTTCTCAAAAATGGCTCTAACGATTTTGATTAAAATATCATATGTTTAAGATATTTTCATGAGAAATAAAATGTATATCTTGAATTTTCTGGGAATGTCTCCAAAAGTATTCTTCATTGTAAACGAGTTTTGCATAACTGGTAAACCATAAGAGATAGACAAAATTTTACTACACAAAAAATGTAGATCGCGTTAAAATACACAATTTATGCCATATACATTTTTTTGTTGAGTGAACCATTTTTGAGATATTACTTGTTATTCCCTTAAACTTTTCAATACTTATTTTCTCAAATGGGAATTCGTTATTCATTTTTACTTTCTCTACTACGTATAGTAAGTAGGGGAAGTATTGCATTCCACCCAAAAATTCGATACCGAGATTTCACCGGAAATACATGTTTTGAGAATCACTGAATCCAAAAAAAGCATTTTTGGAAACATGTCCGTGTGTGTGTCTGTCTGTGTGTCTGTGTGTCTGTGTGTCTGTGTGTCTGTGAACAGCATAACTCAAAAACGAACAGTCGGATAAACACCAAACTTGGTATTTAGGTTCAGTATCTTCCAGAGATGCGACACGAAGGTTTTCAAGAAAATCCCCCCACCCCAGACTACCCTTTACATGGAACATTTTTCGAAAATTTTAATTTTCTCAAAAACGGCTCTAACGATTTTGATTAAAATATCATATGTTTAAGATATTGTCATGACAAATAAAATGTATATCTCGAATTTTCTGGGAATGTCTCCAAAAATATTCTTCATTGTGAATGACTTTTGCATAACTGGTAAACCATAAGAGATAGACAAAATTTTACTACACAAAAAATGTAGATCGCGTTAAAATACACAACTTATGTCATATACGTTTCTTTTGTTGAGTGAACCGTTTTCGAGATATTGCTTGTTATTTCCTTAAATTTTCCAATACTTATACTTTTTCTCAAATTCGTTATTCATTTTTACTTTCTCTACGTATAGTAAGTAGGGGAAGTATTGCATTCCACCCAAAAATTCGATACCGAGATTTCGCCGGAAATATATGTTTTGAGACCTCCTGAATCCAAAAAAAGCATTTTTGGAAACATGTCCGTGTGTGTGTCTGTGTGTGTGTGTGTCTGTGTGTGTGTGTGTGTGTCTGTGTGTGTGTCTGTGAACAGCATAAGTCAAAAACGAACAGTCGGATAAGTACCAAACTTGGTATTTAGGTTCAGTATCTTCCAGAGATGCGACACGAAGGTTTTCAAGAAAATCCCCCCACCCCAGACTACCCTTTACATGGAAGATTTTTCGAAAATTTTAATTTTCTCAAAAATGGCTCTAACGATTTTGATGAAAATATCATATGTTTAAGATAATGTCATGAGAAATGAAATGTATATCTCGAATTTTCTGGGAATGTCTCCAAAAGTATTCTTCATTGTGAACGACTTTTGCATAACTGGTAAACCATAAGAGATAGACAAAATTTTACTACACAAAAAATGTAGATCGCGTTAAAATACTCAACTTATGTCATATACATTTCTTTTGTTGAGTGAACCGTTTTCGAGATATTGCTTGTTATTTCCTTAAATTTTCCAATACTTATACTTTTTCTCAAATGCGTTATTCATTTTTTTTATGTCCTGGACATGCAAAGAGAATGGAATGCTCCACATAGCAACCAGCGTTAAAATATTTGACTATCGCTTAAAAGCTACCATATTTCCCTTGCATGTACAAGAAAATTACCAATAAGATTGACATCTCGATATCTCGATTAACATGAAGCATATGGAGAATAGGCGTTTGTAAAATTAGATTGTACAAGAGTAGAGAAAGTCATGTGAGTGTAACACATCAGATTTTTTGTCTTGGATATGCAAAGAGTATTAATCTGTGGCAAAGGGAATGGTGCTGCACCTAGCAACCAGCTATTAAGAGATATGTATGTGCTTAAAGGCTACTGTTTTTCTATATTGCCCTTGTAAATATATATTCCCCTTACTTCTACAAGAAAATTAGCAATAAGATAGAGTCTGCAAATGTTTATCTCGATTAACATGAAGTAGATGGAGAATAAGCGTTTGTATAAATAGTTTGTACAAGAGTAGAGAAAGTCATGTGAGTGTAACACATCAGATTTTTTTTAAGTTCTAACGTTCTTTAACCTGATAGATCATATCGGACAATGAATGAAATTATGCTCAAATGAGTCCGGGATTCATAGAGCTTAAAGCTGCCAGACATTCGTCTTCTCAGGATAAAGGAAAATCCCTATCCAGGTAACTCGCCATAACCGAAATTCGAACTCAGGACTTGTTGAATGTAGGGCAGACAGGCTACCCCAACACCACAGAGGCGGGCTATTTACATTATTCTAACTTTGCTTTCTAGCCAGGCTAACCACATATTTCGGTGACATTACTGACGTTATATTTTATTTACACATAATTTAAATAACCTTCTTCTATCTGATACTAATTCCTAATATTAATCCTTATTCATTACCATTCGTCATCACCACAATTTGTTTTGATTTTAACATTGTATAATAGAATTCTTTTCTTGAAGTGAATTTATATAAACATTGCAATTTCTTACTCAATTCCTTTCTTTGCAAAAAATCTGTTTATATATTACAATTTTTATGAGCTTCATATTTAAATTATAATGCATTAGTTTCACTGCTTTTAACTTTCTATGGACATTTGATGTTATTGTCATAATTACCTGTTTTCATTACTCTTCCGTAATCAAAATCAAAGTCATTTGCCTTTTGCATAGTTTGCTGAATTACTACCTGTAATACATCATGATATATAAAGGTGAAAGTCGCTATAAAGAATTTCCGAGACAGTGCGACTAAAATAAATACTTATACAAAAGTTTCAAGGCATTTTAAAGAAAGTTTGAGGAAGCATGTAAACTATCATACCAGAATGAGAAATCATTTAGCGAAAAGCTCCAGAAATCCAAATGTCCATATACTCTTCATTATTTATTCGGTGAAGTTGGTAAAAGACATATCTACATTTCCTAATGGTGTTTATGAATGATGAAAACGCAATGAAAATGATGCTGGCATCAGACACCAAAGGATGTAGGATGTGCTTATCGGAGGGGGACAAGTCGCGCACTGCAATCAGCATGATCTATTGTGACTACACGCCCCGGGAGGCAGGGATGAGGCGAAGTAGCCGGAGGAGGTTCCAGGCCCGCAGGTAGACCGGCCTACAGAGACCTCAGAAGACCCTAATATTTCCAGTTTTAACACCCGCGCACTAGTAAACGAGGGCAACGCTGTAATTCTAGCTGGCGGGACAGCTCACTCTGGCGAGAAATCTTACATCCACGTCAGCTGCCTTGCACCGCCAGCTCCGCAGGGTCTGAAACCACGTGAAATAAAGGCGAAATGAGAGGAAATGGGGGAAAGAAGAGATCGTGGTAGAATACACCACCTCGGCATTCGCCTTGGCGACCAGGAAAAAACCATAAAAAACTCCATAGTCAAAAAATAATTGAGTTTTATTTATGGTTCTTAACGTCCCGTTCTATATTTGGCGTGAAAGAGCAGAATTTTTGCTCAGAGGTCTCTTTATCAGGCTTGTTCTTTTATGTGCAGTAAATCTACGACACGAGACCACCGGTTTTATATCCCTTCTGAAAAAAAGCCATGTTAAGGATCTTTACGCCCAAAATCACCGGGTTTGAATCCACGGCCTTGGGAACCAGAGCCTAGCATAGTTAGCCCTAGATCACAGAGGACGACAACCCCATGGAGTGGACGGTTACCGGGAATCGAACCCGGAACCTCCTGAATGCGGACCACAGACGTTGCTTCCTGAGCTGTCCCGCTCGGTAAATTGAAGTATGTACTCCACCCTTGAAGTTGACGAAACTGGCCACTCTGGGTGAATATTTTGACAAAACATATGCAAAGGAGATAGCGGAGGGATTTCTCGTTACCATGTGCAACCGAGGTCCTTCTACTTATTGTAGAAAATCCTTACTGGATAACACACTACAAACAGCTAGTTCCGTTCTATGAACTGTTTTATGATTACTTTCTATTGATAGACAAACAATGCCATCCTTATTAAAGGAGGGGGTGAAGGCATATTGTACAACCAAGAATGGCGTATAAGGCAGATGTTTCAATGCACAGTGTTTTTCAGAGCGCTCAATCGTGCAATAAAGTTCCTCTCATCTGGGACTTCAAATGCGTTCCCAATCATAGTTGACACATTGACCTAATCTTTGTGGAGGCATGGCGCTTTTAATTTCATGATAATTAGGAAAACGCTTAACAACACATAAGAAACTAATCTCTCTCAACCACTCTTATTAAGATTATAGGATGGTCTCATCTCAATGCCATCAGAAACACAACTACGTGAGGAGAATTTGCTTTACTACCTATGCCAGAAGAAGTCGTAATTTTCTTCACACGTCTAGCACTCTTATTATCCTCTCTCTGGGTTGAAGGGAATCGAAAAACTTTATTACGGAGTAAGAGAGAAGATTCACAGAAAATTAAAGTGGCGAGTGGAAGAATTGAAGGTGTGGTCCGCAGGGATCTTTGTTCAGCGCATTACCTACTACATTTCCAAGGTCTCATCCACCTTCAGTAGACGTTTATGATGGAGTTCACTTTGTTATTACTTTCTCTAATACTTATCTATATAAGTAGAGGAAGTATTGCATTCCACACAAAAATTCATGCTGAGATTTCATCGAAAAAACGCCTTTAGAGGTTCCCTGAATCCAAAAAAGGATTTTTAAAAAGAACTCTGTGCGTCTGTGTGTGGATGCGCGCGTGCATCTGTCTGTCTGCCTCTCTGGCTGTGCAAACAGCATAACTTGAAAACGAAAAGTCAGTTAAATACTGAATTTGGTGTTTAAGTTCGGTGACTTCCAAGGATTCGATACGAAGATTTACAAGAAAAATGTTTGCTATTTTTTATTTTCTCAAAAATGGCTCTAACGATTTTCATTAACATACAATATGTTTAAGATATTTGCTTAACAAATAATATCTATATCTAAAAATTTCCAGGAATAGCCTGCGAAGTCCTCTTCCTTCTGAATGAATTTTCTATCACTTGTAAACCGTTATGCTCCTTGTACACGTTCAAATTTTTCTCAAATTCAATGCTTTGCAAGACTTTACAAGAGTTATGACAATTTCACGACTATTGTTGTCAAATTACTTCCAATACTTGTAATGTCTTTGAAATGAAAGCAAATAAGTACATGCTCTAAACAGTCAAAATGTAATGGATTTATCCAATGAAGTGTGAGTATTTACAGTGCATCACGAAATCTGCAGCATGCCTGAAACGAAAAGTAAACAAGAATGGCTACCCGGGCAAGGGTATGTCATATGCGAGCTGATTTTATACGAAAGCTGGCCAAGCCTATACGTTGTGGGCTCCGTGGATTACCACAACAAGGTGTGGAAGACGAGAGCATATGGAGAAATTGCCGGGTAGATTTCCGGAGTATACAATTATTATGCATTAATGCAATGTTATATATAGTGTAGTTAACCTTTCAGTTCGTGTTATTTCCATTGTATTCCTTAATCGTAATCTGATTTAATGGATTATAATACGTAAAAGTGCTATGTAATATTACATAAAGAACAATATTTCATTGCAAATTGTTATACTGTGACGCTAATAGTAAATTACTCTGCACATGATAAATTACACTAGTCTGCATTTTCAAACTTTTTGTCAGATGATTTCTTAAAAGTAGGTGTTCTTGAACCGCGTTTTTATGCTGATTCCAGAAATAACAACCTTTTTTCTCTATCGCGTCAGGGTTTTACACAAAATAAGTAATGTTTTGACAATTTTACTAATGAGCGTAGAAAAGTTCAAATACCACTTCACACAAGCTAAGTTTTTATTCAAGAAACATTTTAAGAATACTCTCAAGAACTCCCCTAATTTATTTTATGACTACATTTTAACAAAACAAGAAGCCAAAGTGTTTCATTTAATTTTTTTCAAACTTTCTCTTCTTTGACTTCCTTGCAGATCCTTGAAGATGACTGCCCCTCCTCAACATCCAACAGTAGTCGGCCATCATAGTTTCATTCCATCTCCCCCGGTACCTCCTTTCCATTTCCTTAATATCTTGGTGAAAACATTCACCCTGCTCTTCACTATAATGTCCCATATTTTCTGGAAAGTAGTCGATATGTGAATGCAGAAAATGCACCTTTACACTCATGTTACAACCCGTCTTCTTGAAATTTTCCAACATTGTTTTGACAATGGTCTTATAATTAGGATCTTTGTTATTGCCTAAGAAGTTTTCAGTAACTGATCGGAAGGCGGTCCATGCTTCTATTTCTCTCTCATTCATTGTCTTCTCAAAATCTTCATCCTTCATCAATTTCTTTATTTGAGGACCAACAAAAATTCAGGCCTTTAATTTGTCTTGTGTAATGAAGGGAAATTTCTTGGAAAGGTACTTGAAGCACGGTCCATCCTGTGGTAGAGCCCTTACAAATTGCTTCATCACGCCCAATTTTATGTGTAGTATCGGAAGCAACATCTTTATATCTTTATATTTTTGAAGTGAAGTTTTTGAAAAAAAGCTGTACGTGATAGTAAAAAACTAAATCAGTTCTGAAAACAGTATAAAAAGTGAGTCAGAATCACTTATTAGTTTTCAGTCATCCGATATCATGCAGACTAGTGTTATCAATGTATCCTGAAGGGGTTAATTTTAGCAAAGAGGAGAATTATTCACACTTACGACATTGACAACTCTTGCCACGTCATGTCAAGTCTTGTCAATCTTGTCAAATATTGAAATATATTTGACAATTTTTCTTGTTAACTTTTGAATTCCAAAAAAAAAGGTATGACCATGTATAAGGGGGTTAAGAGATAGACAGAAACTTACTACGGAAAAGATGTAGTACAAAATCTACATCATATAATTTGTTTGTATTAACTTTTCCGATGCATTCTTTATTATTTCTTTGAATTGCGAAATACTTTATACAACATCTAAATCGCTATTTTTTTTCTCGTGTTCATGAAAAGAGATTGGAATTTCAAAGTTATCAGTAGGATATATAGGACAGAGCTGGCGCAGTTTTTTGCGTTTATATGGGAAAGGATAGGGAAAACGAGGCTAGATGCGACGGTTCAAGGAGGAAAATGCGTTTATATGGGGGAGATAGGGAATACGAGGACTGACGCTAGGCTAGACAGTGGTAGGAGGGGGAGTGCACTTTATATGAGACAAATAGGGAATACGTGGAGAGGTGCTAGGCTAGACAGAGGCTGAGTAATGTATGGTTTATATGAGCGGTATAGGAAAACGATGAGAGGTGTTAGACTAGACAGGGCTTGAAACGTAGTGCATGGTTTATATGAGAGATATAGGAAAACGAGGAAAGGTGTTAGGCTAGACAGAAGTCGAGGAGTAGAGTATGGTTTATATGAGAAGTATAGGAAAACGAGGAGAGGTATTAGGTTAGGAGAATTGAGTTTGTGTTTATAAGGAGAGACAAGAAAACGGAGAGAGATCCTATGCTAGGATAGACAGGTGTTAAAGTTAGGTTAGATAGGAAACCAAGGAGTGATACTCAGCTAGAGGGGGGAGGGGGCAGGAGGGAATGAGCTTTTGAGAGGTAGGGGATACGGGGAGTGGTGTTAGACTAGACAGGGCTTGAAACGTAGGGCATGGTTTATATGTATGAGAAGTATAGGAAGAGGAAGAGGGGTGCTAGGCTAGACAGAGGTTGAGGAGTAGAGTATAGTTTATATGAGAGGTATAGAAAAACGAGGAGAGGAGTTAGACTAGACAGAGGTCGAGGAGCAGAGTATGGTTTATGTGAGAGTCATAGGTAAACGAGAGAGGCGTTAGGCTAGACAGAGCTAGAGGAGTAGAGTATGGTTTATATGAGAGGTATAGGAACAGGAGGAGAGGTGTTCGGCTAGACAGGTAGTGTAGCAGTAGGAATATGTACTTATATACAGGAGAGATAAGGAATAGGAGGTGCTAGACTTGAAAGCGACTTTAGACGTGAACTTAGTGGAAAACTGTTTCATGTCAATGTTCTAGACATGCCCATCACGTAACCTATTCAGGGAAAAGGTGACTCGTTCAGGGGAAAAGGTGACTGCTCAGGGAAAAAGGAGGCCCACAAAGGGAAAAAGTTGACTAGCAAAGGGAAAAACGTGACCAGCAAAGGGAAAAAGGCGACCAGCAAAGGGAAAAATGTGACCAGCAAAGGGAAAAAGGTGACCAGCAAAGGGAAAAAGGCGACATGCAACGGGAAAAAGGTGACCAGTAAAGGGAAAAATGTGGCCAGCAAAGGGAAAAAGGTGACCACCAAAGGGAAAAAGGTGAGCCATAAAGGGAAAAAGGTGACCTGCAACGGGAAAAGCTAACCCACTCACACTAACAGGTAAGTAATTCAGCTAGTATTGCAAGAGGTTGACTGCATCATAGCAGTGTATGATTTCACAGGTAATTCAGCTAGTATCGTATGTATTTAGGCTAATTCATCTAGTAACACAGAATAGATTCCAGAGGCTAACTGCATCATGGCTCTGCATAATTTCACAGGTAATTCAGCTAGTATCGTAGGTATTTAGGCTAATTCAGCTAGTATCACAAGAGGATAGATTCTAGGGTTGGGTATAGCTTAGTGTCGTATTTCACAGGTAATTCAGAGAGTATCGTAGGTATTTAGGTTAATTCAAGTATCACAGACGTTTAGAGTAATTCAGCTAGCATTACAGGAGGGTAGGTTCCAGGGGTTGGTTATAACATAGCTTCGTATTTCACAGATAGTTCAGGTAATATCGTAAGTATTTGAGGTAATCGACATAGCTTCACAGATATTATTGATAATTTCGATCAGAGATTTGTATCACAGCTATTTAAGGTAAATGCAGGTGATTCAGGTTGTATCAATGGTATTTGAGTCATTTTAACAGGTAATTCATCTAGTATCATTGGTATCTAAGGCAAACCAGATAGTATCACAGGTGCTCGTGCTAATTTAGAGCAGGAATTCGTATCAGAACTAGTTAAGGTAATTTCACATGATTCGGGTAGTATCACAGGTATTTAAGTCATTTTCACAGACAATTCAGCTAGTATCGTGAGCATTTAAGCTAATTCATCTAGTATCACAGGAGACTAGATTCCAGAGGCTAAATGCATCATAGCTATGCATGATTTCACAGGTAATTCAGCTAGTATCGTAGGTATTTAGACTAATTCAGCTAGTATCACAGGAGGCTAGATTCCAGGGTTGGGTATAGCATAGTTTCGTATTTCACAGGTAATTCAGAGGGTATCGTAGGTATTTAGGATAATTCAAGTAACATAGGTGTTTAGAGTAATTAAGCAAGTATTACAGGAGGCTAGATTCCAGGGTTGGGTATAGCATAGTTTCGTATTTCACGGGTAATTCAGAGGGTATCGTAGGTATTTAGGATAATTCAAGTAACATAGGTGTTTAGAGTAATTAAGCAAGCATTACAGGAGGGTAGGTTCCAGGGGTTGGTATAGTTTCGTATTTTACAGATAGTTCAGGTAATATCGTAAGTATTTGGGTAATCAGCATAGTTTCACAGATGCTCGTAATAATTTCGATCAGAGATTTGTATCACAGCTATTTAAGGTAAATGCAGGTGATTCAGGTTGTATCAATGGTATTTGAGTCATTTTAACAGATAATTCTGATAGTATCGCAGGCGCTCGTACTAATTTAGAGCAGGAATTCGTATCTGAGCTAGTTAATGTAATTTCACTTGATTCGAGTAGTATCACAGGTATTTAAGTCATTTTAACAGGCAATTCAACTAGTATCACAGGTACTCATGGTAATATAGAGAGTAATTAGATTATAAACATTTCGCATCCATCGTTACAACAATTTATATACTTTTTTCTAAATCTTACAAACTTATTATATGTTAAACAGTTATTGTACGATGCGGAGAGGGATAAACTGCATATTGGTTCACAAATTGAAAAGCTTTACGTCAACATACCTTTATTTTAGTTCGTTGTAGATGTCTCTCCCCTTTTATCCAGGCTTGAGACTAGCACTAGGATTGCTCCTAATGGCGGGGTTACCACCTTCCCTTCCATCTTCTTCTTTCTTCATCAGGCGTCAGCTATCAGCATATACAGCACACAGATAACCTTCTTTTTTAAGATTGTAGACTCACGAGAAAATCTTTATCTTTAACTTACATTCTTTTAAGCACTGTTTGGAATATTGTAATGTCCATACGCATATGTCGTTATCCCGTCCTCAGCAATAATTCTTTTATCATCAAACGGAGTCAATGCAATTTTATTCACTTGCACTGTAGCAAGAGCATGCTTTCGTGATAGGATCAGATTCATAGGTGTTCTGATGATTTCACTGGTTTTAAGACAGTCTGTATAGCTGTCAAACGAAATGTACTGCATAATAGCGCTACGTTTTATACCTTTAATCTTTTTTATCATTGACCCTTGAATATCTAAGGCATACATCTTAGGACGTAGTCCAACAAAGCGTAGGATGATTTTGCTATTAGCCTCATCTTTAAATTTTCCCAATACCTTCTTGTTCTGAGTAGAGTAACATATATGGTTGACAGGGTAATCAGCTGTATCGAGATGCTCAAGAAAACGTAGCTTATCCTGGTACACATCTTCAGTTGTTACACGATGAATGAACGAATCAGTGTCCATATACATAAGCTTCAGGTTTTCAACTCCATAATAAGGCAACAAAACGTCGTAATGATAGTTATACATTAATGTCTTGGAGATGTCCAACACACTCATACCAATGTATATAGGCTTGTTGAATACAATCTGTAGAGAGGCCATATGTACAGCAGCTAGATTATCAGCATATATCGTCCTGTCGATAAACGTAGGCTTGGCGATCAGCTTCTCTAGAGTTTTTTCATTGGCCACCAGTCGTATATCCATACGGTTACGCAGGTTCTCCATAGTTTTTCCAAACATAGCGTTGTTAAAGAGCTTGTAGAGATCCTTCTCGAAATCTTTTGCAGCTTGTTGTCGTAGCCTGTTGTTAAATTCCACATAAGGTTTCAACCACTGAGACTGTCGGAATTATAGCACACGATGGATTTTTGTTAGTCGTAGTCCATGACTAAGAGCTTGCTTCAAAGCCATGTAATGCACTACATACTTCTTTCGAGGTCCAAGATGAGGTAACAGTTTCTTTGTAGATGATTCCAATGGTTTCATACACTCTGGCAGGAAAGGTAGATCGTTGTGTAGATCGTGAAGTTCAGCAGGATACTCGATGTCGACTTCTGATATGTACCCATGAGGATCATCTTCTTGTAGTGTTTCTAAGTTGATTTCTTCAGGTGACATCCACTGAAATCCACCAAAAGGAAGGGCGTGACACATTGCCCACCCATATTGGTTATTAGCGTCCTCGTATGTGATAAATTGGGTTGGTCTCGACGGATAAAACTTATCCATATAAGTGTTATTAGCCTCAGCATACCGATGGGAAACTTGGCATAAACCTCCTCTTATACCTGATTCCACCATGAGTAGTTGATCATAATCTTGTAACAGCTCCAACTTAATTCCAGTATACAGTAACATGGCGTCCCATGTAAGACCTGGAGAGGTAAAATAATGGGCAGGATCAACTTTGTGTGTTTTAAGGGTTTGCTCTCTGAACGTCTCAAAGACATCAGCTAGGAGAAGTACATCCGAAGTTAAGTAGAGATCGCTGTACTCTCCCAGGTTTCTCACATTAAACAGCTCCCATACATTTATAGCATGATCGTAGTCAGTATCAGTAATTTCTTCTTCATTTAATCTATTGTAGAAGTAGTCCTTAGGAGGCAAGCAGGTCTCGTTCAGGACATCCCATGACGTAACAAAATCATAGGGAAATACACCCTTACGGGTCATCAACTTCAATTTGTCTTCTCCAAAGTACTTTAGCGTTTCAGGATACGAGGTTAGATTTTTTACTAACTTATCCAAGCTTGTACTGAGGAATCGGAAGCTATCCACAAATCGAAGCTTTATATCTCCTACATACTTGGTGAATGAGATATAGCTTTCTTCAGAGTTAGGAATTACCTCCACACGTTCACCTGTACAACCCAGCTCCTTAACAATGAAATGAGAGTCATATCCGCTAAGGTTATGCATGAAGACTGGTATATATTTAGGTGTTTTACAGGCTAAATTACATTCATTATGAAGACTTCCACGATATTCACCGCTGATGTGATCATGGTCGCGTACTTTGTAGTTTTCTCCTGTAAAGCCTTTTCCACACAAGTAGCATGCCGTAGAAGACTCAAAATCCTTTTGCTGTTGTTCCGTAAGTTTCAGAGGCTTAGTAGATTTGTATATGTCATCAATCATTTTTGCAAGAGATGTCAGGTACAGCATAAACTTCTGAGGAGCATCAGCACCACGATACACATAGGGTTGCTTAGGAAGACCAGTTTCGAGATGTTCAACACTGGATGTAGGCTTCACGTAAACACAGAAGCTCATTGGTGTGTGCTCTTGATAAGGGGTTGTATAGGAAGTTTCAGGATTGGGTATACACGTATGGCATGGAGTGAGAATACTCTCAAAATCAGCATAGATGACATAAGGTACTTTCAGCATCCTCTCAACATTTTTAAACTGAACAATTGATTTCTCCTTGGCAGGCATAACTACCCTCGCAACACCATGTTGAATACAGACGGCTACATGTTCTTGCAGTTTTTCCTGTCCACTTAGTCCATATCGATCATCAAAATGTGTGAAGCAGCGCTTACAGGTATAAACCCGTCCATTATGGATAGTTTTCTGGCGTCGAACGAGTTTCTCAAAATTCTTTATATATACGTAGTGATGTTTTCCACTACTATCATTCAATAGTAGCAGGCCGCGATGTTCAGGTAGTTCAATATCAACAACCTTTATCGGATACACTTCATGCTTCTCATCCAGCCCGAAAACGTTAATAGATATCTTGTTAAACTTCTCAAATTTTGGTATTTGAGAAAGTGGAGTAGGATAGGAAACACAGCTGAAGTCGTACTTATCTTGAAGTTGTTTGTATTTGTTCACACGCTGTGCATCCTTCCCTATGAATTTAGCTAATACAGAGTACATGAAACATTTCTCGTCGGTAAAGTTCTGAATGTTTATACATGCTTTCCTTGCTTCAACAGCTGACGGTAGTGGTATGTAGCTACTTCCTCGCAACGGATTGTACTTGTTGATACGAAGTCGAACTCCTTCCACAGCAAGCAAAGCCCAGCTGCTACCCTTAAGCTGAGACTCCTCCATTTCAGTCACCAATTTCTTGAATTTCACTTCCATCGCTGACTCCAGATCAGTTTCCAGGAAAACAGCTTGATTCCGTGTTTTAAATGTTTTGTCACAGGTTTCACCAATACTGTTAACAAATCGACACTCAGCCAGCAGATTAATTTTAACACTCTTATGAATGCTAAGCTCTTTATGCACAGCCTGGATTATCCGTTGTTTTGCCTCTTGCAGATACATATTCAGGTCCTTAGGTGACTCGCATCGTATAAAATACGATTTCAATCGTCCTTCGAATGAAGTTTCGTATTCTTTCATATCACAGTCCTCCATTGTTGACAGCAACTGATGTTTAGTTGGCTCCAATCTTCTTTTCTTCTGAGGGCTGCTTATTTCACATATATCTTCGTGTCGCTGTCCCTTATAACCATCTTTGAAGGTTACATTACAATGTTTACATTTGAAGAGCTTCTTGCAGCTCATCTCGTGTCTTCTCTTGTCATAACCTCGGAGGAACTTCTTCCCACATTTTCCGCATGCATATCCAGTAGCGCTTGTAATAATATCCTTATACGCTGAGTTATTCATCTTTATTCTTGATGTAATAACGTATTAATCACTGATCAATGAAATGTAGACCTCTTCACCTTGATACCACTTTAGAAAGCTGATTATTCTTGGAGAGAACACGATGTTAACACCTCAAGACTAATTAGCACAATGAAGTCCAATGCCCTAGATCACCATATTTATAGAGGGAGCACGAACCTTTTAGATCAATCATAAACTCGTTTCATAACCAGATGTATATGATCGCTCAACGTGTATTAACCCCCTCAGCCATATAACCTCAAGTCTAGAGACAGGATGTTTATGATGTCACACCCAGAGACAGAATGTCTGACAGCATCAAACACGTTTAAACTCGTCTAATAACTACCTGCTTATGCCGTCACACCAGCAAGAGAAGCATTCTCCCACGCTCATTCAGAGATATATTTGAAGTTCAAAGCCTACCACCACCATCACCACCTATTGTACCAAGGTTAATTCCAGCTGTATTATCACAATACTTAAAGTAAAAGCTTAAAAGGTAAGGAGAAGATGTCCCCCTTATTTACTTAATTATCTCATGTTTTCATTCCCTTTTCAATTCTTCCTTTCCATCTTCTCACAGAAAGCCCATTACATTTAACTACAATCACGAGAAAAGCAATTTTTTCATAGTTACACAGATTCTAAGTTCTAAATCGAACCGGGTAATACTTTTAATAAATGTATTTTAGCTCCCCAATATCAGCATCAAGCATTTAATCTTTACTCAAACCTGATATGATTCATAAGCTTGAAGATATATGAAATCACCCCTTCGGGATTCGATCTGAGTACTTTAAAGTAATATTTGTCATGATAACGATATTTAAGGACTAGATACTCTGTTTACGTTTACCTTGACATGTATATCTAAATTAAATTACGAGTTATTAAATTTTTGCAAGTAAATTTCATTGAATCGGTATTCGAACCCAGAACACCAGGAACAAAATAATTTATAATATTAGTCTGACATGTTAAACAAAGCTGTATGCAGTTACATCTTCGATCTAAGTGATATATTCTAGTGTACAGAGGAAAATTAAGGAAGTCATTAAAAGATGGGGAATCGAACCAAGCACAACTGATTGACAATTATATACAGCATTAATCACCCAGTACAGAACCTATCAATCATGCTTTGGTACACTCCTCTACCTCACTTACTTCCCGAGATAATGAAAATCTCAAAATTAAGGATCGACCCCAGGACGTCAGGTATCTAATTACACATCTACAAGATACTACCTAACAACGTAAACGCAATAAAGTTTATTTGGTGTCCTTATTGTAATTAGTTTAGGGGTTATTAAATTTATAATTAAATTACATTTTATCGGTATTCGAACCCAGAACACCAGAAACAAAATTATTTACAATGTTAGTTTGATATGTTTAAAGGTGCTGCATGTAGTTACAGCATCAATGTAAGTGATATATTCTAGAGTATAGAGAAAAATTAAGGAAGTCATTAAAAAATCGGGATTCGAACTAGAGACAACTGATAGAAAATTATATACAGTATTAATTACACATTATAACAGCTATCAAACATGCTTTGGTCCATTCCTCTAGCTTTCTTAGTTTCCGAGATAATGGATATTTAAAAATTAAGGATCGACCCCAGGACACCAGGTACCAAAATATACATTGAAAAGAAACAACCTAATGACGTTAATGTAATAAAGTTTATTTGGCGTCTTTATATTAATTAGTTTCTGAGTTATTAGAAGATAAATTTGTAATCACTCCTAGGATTCGAACCCAGGCATCCCGGTCAACTTGGAACAATGTCCTAATGACGCGACGCATTCCAAAAAATTGATTAGTTTTTATCTATTGTTCTATCTCTTTTCATTCAGGAGATATAAGCGATTAAACAGTAGGAATAATAAGCCGGTTCTGGCACAAAGGAAGATGCCGACATCTGATAAGGTTCTTTGTTCTATGCCGGCATGCCATGCCCATATTATTTCTACTGTTTAATCGCTTATATCTCCTGAATGAAAAGAGATAGAACAATGGGATAAAAACTAATCAATTCTACGACTGGTGACAAATGAAAAAACTCTAGAGAAGCTGATCGCCAAGCCTACGTTTATCGACAGGACGATATATGCTGATAATCTAGCTGCTGTACATATGGCCTCTCTACAGATTGTATTCAACAAGCCTATATACATTGGTATGAGTGTGTTGGACATCTCCAAGACATTAATGTATAACTATCATTACGACGTTTTGTTGCCTTATTATGGAGCTGAAAACCTGAAGCTTATGTATATGGACACTGATTCGTTCATTCATCGTGCAACAACTGAAGATGTGTACCAGGAGAAGCTACGTTTTCTTGAACATCTCGATACAGCTGATTACCCTGTCAACCATATATGTTACTCTACTCAGAACAAGAAGGTATTGGGAAAATTTAAAGATGAGGCTAATAGCAAAATCATCCTACGCTTTGTTGGACTACGTCCTAAGATGTATGCCTTAGATATTCAAGGGTCAATGATAAAAAAGATTAAAGGTATAAAACGTAGCGCTATTAAGCAGTACATTTCGTTTGACAGCTATACAGACTGTCGTAAAACCAGTGAAATCATCAGAACACCTATGAATCTGATCCTATCACGAAAGCATGCTCTTGCTACAGTGCAAGTGAATAAAATTGCATTGACTCCGTTTGATGATAAAAGAATTATTGCTGAGGACGGGATAACGACATATGCGTATGGACATTACAATATTACAAACAGTGCTTAAAAGAATGTAAGTTAAAGATAAAGATTTTCTCGTGAGTCTACAATCTTAAAAAAGAAGGTTATCTGTGTGCTGTATATGCTGATAGCTGACGCCTGATGAAGAAAGAAGAAGATGGAAGGGAAGGTGGTAACCCTGCCATTAGGAGCAATCCTAGTGCTAGTCTCAAGCCTGGATAAAAGGGGAGAGACATCTACAACGAACTAAAATAAAGGTATGTTGACGTAAAGCTTTTCAATTTGTGAACCAATATGCAGTTTATCCCTCTCCGCATCGTACAATAACTGTTTAACATATAATAAGTTTGTAAGATTTAGAAAAAAGTATATAAATTGTTGTAACGATGGATGCGAAATGTTTATAATCTAATTACTCTCTATATTACCATGAGTACCTGTGATACTAGTTGAATTGCCTGTTAAAATGACTTAAATACCTGTGATACTACTCGAATCAAGTGAAATTACATTAACTAGCTCAGATACGAATTCCTGCTCTAAATTAGTACGAGCACCTGCGATACTATCAGAATTATCTGTTAAAATGACTCAAATACCATTGATACAACCTGAATCACCTGCATTTACCTTAAATAGCTGTGATACAAATCTCTGATCGAAATTATTACGAGCATCTGTGAAACTATGCTGATTACCCAAATACTTACGATATTACCTGAACTATCTGTAAAATACGAAACTATACCAACCCCTGGAACCTACCCTCCTGTAATGCTTGCTTAATTACTCTAAACACCTATGTTACTTGAATTATCCTAAATACCTACGATACCCTCTGAATTACCTGTGAAATACGAAACTATGCTATACCCAACCCTGGAATCTAGCCTCCTGTGATACTTGCTTAATTACTCTAAACACCTATGTTACTTGAATTATCCTAAATACCTACGATACCCTCTGAATTACCTGTGAAATACGAAACTATGCTATACGCAACCCTGGAATCTAGCCTCCTGTGATACTAGCTGAATTAGTCTAAATACCTACGATACTAGCTGAATTACCTGTGAAATCGTGCATAGCTATGATGCATTTAGCCTCTGGAATCTAGTCTCCTGTGATACTAGATGAATTAGCTTAAATGCTCACGATACTAGCTGAATTGTCTGTGAAAATGACTTAAATACCTGTGATACTACCCGAATCATGTGAAATTACCTTAACTAGCTCTGATACGAATTCCTGCTCTAAATTAGCACGAGCACCTGTGATACTATCTGGTTTGCCTTAGATACCAATGATACTAGATGAATTACCTGTTAAAATGACTCAAATACCATTGATACAACCTGAATCACCTGCATTTACCTTAAATAGCTGTGATACAAATCTCTGATCGAAATTATCAATAATATCTGTGAAGCTATGTCGATTACCTCAAATACTTACGATATTACCTGAACTATCTGTGAAATACGAAGCTATGTTATAACCAACCCCTGGAACCTACCCTCCTGTAATGCTAGCTGAATTACTCTAAACGTCTGTGATACTTGAATTAACTTAAATACCTACGATACTCTCTGAATTACCTGTGAAATACGACACTAAGCTGTACCCAACCCTAGAATCTATCCTCTTGTGATACTAGCTGAATTAGCCTAAATACCTACGATACTAGCTGAATTACCTGTGAAATTATGCAGAGCCATGATGCAGTTAGCCTCTGGAATCTATTCAGTGTTACTAGATGAATTAGCCTAAATACATACGATACTAGCTGAATTACCTGTGAAATCATACACTGCTATGATGCAGTCAACCTCTTGCAATACTAGCTGAATTACTTACCTGTTAGTGTGAGTGGGTTAGCTTTTCCCGTTGCAGGTCACCTTTTTCCCTTTATGGCTCACCTTTTTCCCTTTGGTGGTCACCTTTTTCCCTTTGCTGGCCACATTTTTCCCTTTACTGGTCACCTTTTTCCCGTTGCATGTCGCCTTTTTCCCTTTGCTGGTCACCTTTTTCCCTTTGCTGGTCACATTTTTCCCTTTGCTGGTCGCCTTTTTCCCTTTGCTGGTCACGTTTTTCCCTTTGCTAGTCAACTTTTTCCCTTTGTGGGCCTCCTTTTTCCCTGAGCAGTCACCTTTTCCCCTGAACGAGTCACCTTTTCCCTGAATAGGTTACGTGATGGGCATGTCTAGAACATTGACATGAAACAGTTTTCCACTAAGTTCACGTCTAAAGTCGCTTTCAAGTCTAGCACCTCCTATTCCTTATCTCTCCTGTATATAAGTACATATTCCTACTGCTACACTACCTGTCTAGCCGAACACCTCTCCTCCTGTTCCTATACCTCTCATATAAACCATACTCTACTCCTCTAGCTCTGTCTAGCCTAACGCCTCTCTCGTTTACCTATGACTCTCACATAAACCATACTCTGCTCCTCGACCTCTGTCTAGTCTAACTCCTCTCCTCGTTTTTCTATACCTCTCATATAAACTATACTCTACTCCTCAACCTCTGTCTAGCCTAGCACCCCTCTTCCTGTTCCTATACTTCTCATACATATAAACCAAGCCCTACGTTTCAAGCCCTGTCTAGTCTAACACCACTCCCCGTATCCCCTACCTCTCAAAAGCTCATTCCCTCCTGCCCCCTCCCCCCTCTAGCTGAGTATCACTCCTTGGTTTCCTATCTAACCTAACTTAAACACCTGTCTATCCTAGCATAGGATCTCTCTCCGTTTTCTCGTCTCTCCTTATAAACACAAACTCAATTCTCCTAACCAAATACCTCTCCTCGTTTTCCTATACTTCTCATATAAACCATACTCTACCCCTCGACTTCTGTCTAGCCTAACACCTTTCCTCGTTTTCCTATATCTCTCATATAAACCATGCACTACGTTTCAAGCCCTGTCTAGTCTAACACCTCTCATCGTTTTCCTATACCGCTCATATAAACCATACATTACTCAGCCTCTGTCCAGCCTAGCACCTCTCCACGTATTCCCTATTTGTCTCATATAAAGCGCACTCCCCCTCCTACCACTGTCTAGCCTAGCGTCAGTCCTCGTATTCCCTATCTCCGCCATATAAACGCATTTTCCTCTTGAACCGTCGCATCTAGCCTCGTTTTCCCTATCCTTTCCCATAAAAACGCAAAAAACTGCACCAGCTCTCTCCTATATATCCTACTGTTATCGTATAGTGACCCGCTTTTAAGACATTTAACTATCGCTTAAAAATAAGCTAAACCCCATAGCGCTACGGATCATGCAAGGCCTTGACCTGCCAACTCGACTGCCCACCTATGCCCACATACGCACGACAAAGGTGGGCGATTATTCAAGCAATACGGGGAGGAAATGTAGCCAAAATCGCGCATCCCCCAGCCAAAATGTGGGCTCTCGAGGCAGAGGTCTCTACCTATTACATCTTCTATCCTCACGATGCTATAGCGGGGAGTTATAGTGCGCACCCCCAGGGTGGGATCGAACCCGGGCACATTCCCTGGACGGGAACCATAGCACTATGCTCCAGGCCACTACGCAGGACGCTGTAGCTTAAGTCTACTATATTCACCTTGTACCCGCAACAAAATGTGTAGTAAAACCATTTCTGCAAATGTTTAACATGAAGCAGGTAGAAGAAGAATATTTTGTAAGAGTAGTTTGTAGAAGCGTGGATAGAGAAAGTTATGTGATGTCTCTAACCCCATATATGTCTATGACCTTCGGATTACCTCATTACACCCAGCGATGACTAGGCCCATATCTGAGGTGGAGGCACCGAGATGTTGGAGTCCGTTACTTCCGATGGTAGGATGATGATAAGGAAGGCGATGAAATGAGAGGACCTATAGCTGGTACCGTGGACTCCGAACCATGTTGGACCTTGGGAATACGTCACATTAGCAAGTCAGAGGTGAAGGCCTGGATAGGGCCGATTTTAAAATCGCCACCCCAAAACCGGAAATCGAACCCCGGACTCTCAGAACGATAGCCGGAAACGAAACTACTGCGCTCCCCTGGCGCCCAAGTCATGTAATGTTACACATAGATTCTTTTTACTTTCTCTACTACGTATAGTAAGTAGGGGAAGTATTGCATTCCACCCAAAATTTCGATACCGAGATTTCACCGGAAATACATGTTTTGAGACTCACTGAATTCAAAAAAAGCATTTTTGGATACATGTTCCGTGTGTGTGTCTGTCTGTGTGTCTGTGTGTCTGTGTGTCTGTCTGTGTGTCTGTGTGTCTGTGAACAGCATAACTCAAAAACGAACAGTCGGATAAACACCAAACTTGGTATTTAGGTTCAGTATCTTTCAGAGATGCGACACGAAGGTTTTCAAGAAAATCCCCCCACCCCAGACTACCCTTTACATGGAACATTTTTCGAAAATTTTAATTTTCTCAAAAACGGCTCTAACGATTTTGATTAAAATATCATATTTTTAAGATATTATCATGACAAATAAAATGTATATCTCGAATTTTCTGGGAATGTCTCCAAAAGTATTCTTCGTTATGAACGACTTTTTCATAACTGGTAAACCATAAGAGATAGACAAAATTTTACTACACGAAAAATGTAGATCTCGTTAAAATACACAACTTATGTCATATACATTTCTTTTGTTGAGTGAACCGTTTGCGAGATATTGCTTGTTATTCCCTTAAATTTTCCAATACTTATACTTTTTCTCAAATTCGTTATTCATTTTTACTTTCTCTACTACGTATAGTAAGTAGGGGAAGTATTGCATTCCACCCAAAAATTCGATACCCAGATTTCACCGGAAATACATGTTTTGAGACCTCCATGAATCCAAAAAAAGCATTTTTGGAAACATGTCCGTGTGTGTGTCTGTGTGTGTGTGTGTGTGTCTGTGTGTGTGTGTCTGTGTGTCTGTGAACAGCATAACTCAAAAACGAACAGTCGGATAAACACCAAACTTGGTATTTAGGTTCAGTATCTTCCAGAGATGCGACACGAAGGTTTTCAAGAAAATCCCCCCACCCCAGACCATCCTTTACATGAAACATTTTTCGAAAATTTTAATTTTCTCAAAAATGGCTCTAACGATTTTGATTAAAATATCATATGTTTAAGATAATGTCATGAGAAATGAAATGTATATCTCGAATTTTCTGGGAATGTCTCCAAAAGTATTCTTCATTGTGAACGACTTTTGCATAACTGGTAAACCATAAGAGATAGACAAAATTTTACTACACAAAAACTGTAGATCTCGTTAAAATACACAACTTATGTCATATACATTTCTTTTGAGTGAACCGTTTTCGAGATATTGCTTGTTATTCCCTTAAATTTTCCAATACTTATACTTTTTCGCAAATTCGTTATTCATTTTTTTATGTCCTGGACTTGCAAAGAGAATGGAATGCGCCGCATAGCAACCAGCGTTAAAATAGTTGACCATCGCTTAAAAGCTACCATATTCCCCTTGCATCTACAAGAAAATTAGCGATAAGATTGACATCTGGATATCTCGATTAACATAAAGCATATGGAGAATAGGCGTTTGTAAAAATAGATTGTACAAGAGTAGAGAAAGTCATGTGAGTGTAACACATCAGATTTTTTATCTGGTGTTTGTATACGCAGTTTACAATCGTGCACGTGTCTGAACAGCATGTTACAATCGCGCAACCTCAGTTAATTCCATTACAGCTCCGCGGTAGTATTTCTATAGTGTTTGCAACTTGTAATGAAGTTGTTCTAACGTTTACAGTATAGTTTATTGCATACGGGATTCATCCGTTCATTAATTCATTCCTATGGACTGAATGTGATGTGATGTGCCATACCAATATTGCTTCACTTTTGTAGAAGCTGTAAGCAGAGACTGTCTCAACTGATACACGATGCCTTTCGCTGTGATATAATCCCAACTATGTCTGCTATCCTACCCCTTGCTCATTATACTATAACCCTCCTACCCGCGAGGGCACTAAGCATCCCACTTGAATGTAAGACGTAGGCTTAGTAACTGCATCATACAAGCTGTATCATAAAGCCAATGTGATAAGTCCATATGAAGGAGAACTTTAGACCAAGAAACGTTCATGTTCAAGAATTTGTATTAAGTAAGGCTTCAATTGTAAAAATTTAAACTTCACGCTTCCATGATACTGCAGAGTCTCATTTATGTTTTAGAAGAGTAAAACCACACGCGTATCGACACACTAATTGTTTGTTTTTTTGTTTTAATTTTCCATTTATATGCAACCTTTAACACCTAGGACTAACTGCGGAGGATACCCCATTCCGGGATCAACATAGAGCCTCCTTTTCCCCTGCTATGCAACGCCGACACTTTCAACCCTGAAACAGACCAACCAGATGAAAGGTGAAGTTAAATGAGAATGTAGGTGAAATGGAGGAACAGGAAATTCGGGAGATGTAATGAACCTTCCCAGCACTCGCCTAGCGATCCGGGAAAACCCCAAAAACCCCATGGGTCAGGAAGGTCGGCCGCGGGAATAGAACCCACAACCTGCCGAATGCGGGCACACACGTTACCGCCTGAGCTATCCCGCTCGTTCACTGAAACCTAAGGGTTTGCTGCGTTATCTACTATCACTATTGTTTTAGTTACATGGTCCTATCCCTTTAATTAGCGACAATAGTTTATTAACAAAACTTTCTCTAGGAAAATCATAATTTGGGTTTATCAGACTCCAAAAGTTCACATATTTTCCTACTCGGTGCCTACAATGATTACTTTTAGTATCTGCACTTGGTTTTTAGAATTTTTGTCAAGTTACAATGAACGACTTTTTATCTACACCGATGGATCTAAGCGCACCGGCGTTGTTGGATGTGCTTAAGTTTAGGAAACTGAACCCCATACATTCAGTTTTCATGATAACGCTTCCATTTATAGTGCAGGGCTGTATGCCATATACCGAGTCATTTTGTATGTGCGTAGTCGAAAATTGGGAGACTGTCTCATTTTGAGTGATTCCATTAGTGCACTTGAGAGCCTTCGTGAGTTGTAAAACTACCATCCCATTGTAAAGTACATGCAGATTGTCCTCCATATTTTACACGCTTCTGATTTAATGTGCAGTGCGCTTGGATGCCTGGTCATGTTGACTTTCCGGGGAATGAACTCGCGGATTTGGCAGCTAAGGGCCAACCACAGAATTGCAATATCTGGTATAACATCGGAAGACTTTAGGTTTATTGTGCGGAGAGTGGTTTTCCCCGCGGAAATAAACTTAAGAGTAGAGAAGCACATTACGATAAATTGGATAACTTCATCTCGTGCATCTAGCGTGAGATGTGATTTTGGCCCGGTTGCGTATTAACCACTGCAATTTTACGCAGGGTTACCTTTTTAGGAGTGACCCTGCTCCTATTTTGTCCGCTGCGTAGCGAAGGTCTGTTGGTCCGTCACATTTTGCTGGAGCGTATTTCTCTAGCACATTTTCGGGCCTCTCTGCAACTGCCGATCACTCTTGCAGACATCTTAGTGGACGATAACCAAGTGGTTGAAAAGGTTTTTAACTGTTTATCGAAGTTGAACTTTCAAATTAGAATTTAGTCACGTTGATATCTAGTTTTTCTTACCTCGGCTTAGTTTTGTATATTCGTCTTTATCTAGGACCTTTGCCATGATTTTGTGTATTGATCTTTATCTCTTGCCTTTACCATGATCTGGTTTTCTAAGGGCACTAATGACCTTGAAGTTGAGCGCCCTTAAATACAAATCATCATCATCATCATCTATGTTGGGCGTGAAAGGCCGGAAATTTTGCTCAGATGTCTCTTTATCAGGATTAAGGTTCTTTTACGTGTTATAAATCTACGATACGGGACCACCAAGCCTTACTTCCGTTCCGAAGGAAGCCATGCTAAAGATTTTTACCCCCGAAAAAATCCATCATCCTCACCGGGTATACCGACTTTTTAATAATGAGCTTATGAGAATGAAAAGAAAAAAAGTGAAATCGTATTTCAGGTCAAATCGATACCAATTTGGAAAAAATGTAAATATACAACATGGAATTTTTCGGAACTAGCAAAAGCTGCAAAACTTTGACACATTGAATGTGTTTGGGTTTTTGCGAACTTTAGAATGGTGATGACTGTGTAGGTTTAGGATAGGATGGCTCTGATACTATTGTTTGGGTGTATGGATTGGCCAATAGGCATTGTGGCTGCTATTGCCTTTAGAGAGGTGCTGGAAACTGTTTCATATGCTTTTGTGTTGAATATAAGAAAGGATCTTTGTATTTGTAGCAGTTTATGTCTGGCACTGCGGGATGTTAAGTTGAACCAGGCTTCTCCAGCATATGTAATGGCCGGAAGGATGGCGTAGTTATAAATCAACTTGAAATGGTGGAAAGGCATTGCCCAGGTAGCTTTATAGCAGCACACTAAACTGTTATGTATGTATAAACTTGTGTTTTCTAGGTGAATCGTCCAGTCCATTTTACTGCCGAGTATTATGCAGAGGTGTTTTATTTTGGTTACTACGTTTAGTCCCCACCTTGTGACTGTTGGGTGACTGAGGTGCATTTCTTTCTTTCTGGTGAATATTAGCATCAGTGCAGATGTTTCTTTCGATATCTTAAGCTTCTGAGTTTTGCAGTCCTCAATGACTTGGAGACATTCCTGTACTGTCTGGAAGACTAGTAAGTGAGAGAGTCCTCTATCCATGAATATTATGTTGTCTGCATAGACCACCGTTATCTCTTATGTTTACTAATTTATATAAAATACACTGGGGGTTTAGATGACTTTAGGGAATATCAAAAGAAAGTCGTGCAGGTATTTTATTTGTCATGGCAGGATCTCGTTCATCTGAAATTTTAATCAAAATTACCAAAGTCATTTTTGAGAAAATAGTGCGCGTGAATGTGTATGTGAGAGGGGGACAATATAACATAAAAATAAAAATATGTAAATAATAAATTTGGTGCTAACCTTGAGCACTTTCTCAAGACACATCACAATATTTTCTGATTATCCCCCTCCCCAAGAAGCTCTGCATGCCAAAGTTTGTTTTCTCAAAAAATTACTGTTGACATTGTTGATTGAAATACCACATACTTTGAGATATTAGAATGACGAATAAACTATTTGTCTTGAATTTTCTGTAAGCAGGCTTTGAGGTCCTCTTAAATCTCTTTGAAGTTAACAAAAGTTAGAAGCCTTGATGGGTATAATAAAGCGTAACAGGTAATGGACAGAGGGAATGCAGATATTGCATATATGATTTTATAATAATGAAACACATTATGGATTATGGATACTTTATTACATAAATTCATGTGAAATTAAACAATAATTGAACCTAATTTTAATATTGTACCACTATATTTTCTACAGTATCTAAAATTGGATATGTAGATATGACACATTGTTTTATAAATGTGCTAGCCATTGTATTATGAAATTGTAATTACGCAACATCTGTCACGCTTAAATAGAAAGCGTCACTTTTCATTCGAATCTTGATTCAATAGGACCCAGAAATTAAAAATATTATTTATCAATCTAAATACATATTCCTTGTATTTTCACTTTGAATCGCCCTCAAATAGTTTAAATTTTAAACCAAACTTTTGATTAGTTTACATTTTATCGAGTGCAACATTCAAAATAACTGATGCATTTACTAGCCGCAAGTAACAACTCACTCTTGACCACAAAATTCTCTTGCACGGACGTTAAGAAAACAACGATCCAGAAGTACGTATAATGTGAGGCGAGTGACGTGGAAAGCAAGTGGATTAGATTTCCTCTAAAAGGTGGGTTGTCAGCACAGGGGCTGTGCATGTCACAGAGGTTATCGTGGAGATTTTGTTCGTCCTTGTTTCGGGCTTTCTAACTTATCGCACAAGGAAAAGAGGCGAAGCCGTAGCAGAGTATTCTGCTCACGTCCCACAAACGGTGGATATTTCCTATGTATACAAACAGCAGATCTCGAAATTGAAACACCTTGAAACGAATACAGCGCACACATTAAAGGCCATTCATGAATTAACATCCATATAGAATAGAGAGTATAGTAGAGAATAGAAAATATAGAGTGGCACTGTTGTAAATCGTCCAGCATTGGAGCACAACTGTATTCACGTCATTTAAGATTCCAAGAGAGTCCCAAAGTGGATATTTTCAGTTTGCGGGAAAATTATATTAAGTTGTATTCCTGTCCGGACTTTTGACTGGTGGAGGCAGTGTTTCCCTATTGGAATCGAATTGGAATTGGATTCTTAATTTAACAGTAGAGAGAAACTGAATAAAACCTCTATCGTGGAGAAATGCTTCCTTTGTGTGGTATACAATCAATGGACGCACTTTAAATCTATTTGACAAAGAAAGAAAAAAATCTGATGTGTTACACTCACATGACTTTCTCTACTCTTGTACAAACTATTTTTACAAACGCTTATTCTCCATATGCTTCATGTTAATCGAGATATCGAGATGTTAATCTTATTGCTAATTTTCTTGTAGATGCAAGGGGAATTGCTAGGCTTTAAGCGATAGTCAAATATTTTAAGAGCTGGTTGCTATGTGGAGTACTCCATTCTCTTTGCATACCAGGACAAAAAAAATTTAATAACGAATTTGAGAAAAAGTATAAGTATTGGAAAATTTAAGGGAATATCAAGCAATATCTCCAAAATGGTTCACTCAACAAAAAAAATGTATATGACATAAATTGTGTATTTTAACGCGATCTACATTTTGTGTGTACTAAAATTTTGTCTCTCTTATGGTTTACCAGTTATGCAAAAGTCGTTCACAATGAAGAATACTTTTGGAGACATTCCCAGAAAATTCGAGATATACATTTCATTTGTCATGAAAATATCTTAAACATATGATATTTAAATCAAAACCGTTTGAGTCATTTTTGAGAAAATTAAAAGTTTCGAAAAATGTTCCATGTAAAGGGTAATCTGGGATGGGGGGGATTTTCTTGAAAACCTTTCGCATCTCTGGAAGATAGTGAACCTAAATATCAAGTTTGGTGTTTATCCGACTTTTCGTTTCTTAGTTATGCTGTTCACAGACACACAGACACACACACACACACGGACATGTTTCCAAAAATGCTTTTATTGGATTCAGGGGGTCCCAAAACATGTATTTCCCGTGAAATCTCGGTATCGAATTTTTGGGTGGAATGCAATACTTCCTTTACTTACTATACGTAGTAGAGAAGGTAAAAAAGGAGGAAAACGTATAAATATTGGACTCATTGCCTTTCTGCAATAAGCGCTTCATATACGGGGTGAGTTTGAAATCCACCGACAAACTTCAGGGAGTGATTCCTGACCGGAAATGCAGCACAAACGTTCATATTACCTTGTGTCCGGAAATACCTAGTTTCCACGGTAGATGGCACTGAAGAACGATATCAAACAAAGAGCCCTAGTAATGGCCTGAAAACCATCCATTCAAAACAGATGCTCAAAGTGGCTCCATGGGATGCAATGCACGCATTCACACGTTGTATCATGGGCCCCCAGAGCCTAGTACTACGGTCATCATCATCACCATCATAATCATCAAAAGAAACCCAGGCTATCTCCTTATTGTGAGGATAACACCTCACGTTTGAGAGGTCACGAATTCATATCTCACTCTTATCCTCAGAAGACAAATGTCGGGGCTATGAAGCTTAAGCTCTTTAAAGCATTTCACCCGTTTCATTCATCCGGCGTCCGATATATTCTGCCTTTTAAGTAAGTTAAAATTTAAGAAAAACGGTGGATATAGTGCATTAATTAAATGTTGAACACTGTATGAAATTGTTAGTAATTAGTAGAAACGTAGAATAAATACCCAGGAGCATGGAATATTTTTACAGCTCTCTGAATTATTATTAAAACCTAGCTCCTGGCCCTGCGTAATTTCCTCTGAGCTTATACATCCTGTTACTGATCACCCGGGGTCGCTACAAAATTCAATAGTCACTTCTATAGTTAGATGGCAATGAGGGAAAATACAAAAAATCCTAGTCAGAGTAGAAGGAATTTAAACCATAACCAACGAATTTCTCCGAAATTATTAATATTGGACATAAATTGTGTATTTTAACGAGACCTACATTGTTCATGTAGTAAATTTATGTCTATCTTGTATTGTTACCAGTTATGCAAATAATAGAAAATTCTTTTAGGCTGAAGAGGAATTCACAGGCTATTCACAGAAAATTAATATATATATATATATATATATATATTATTCATGCAAATATTTCAAGCATATCTTATTCTTAGCAAAACTGTTAGAGCCATTCTATGAGAAACTCGAAAAAACTGAAAAATTCTGCATGTAAGGGATAGAGTGATTTTCTTAAAAATCTTCATACCGCACCCTTGGAAGATGCTGAACTTAAATATAAACTGTGTTATTTATCCAACATTTCGTGTACAAGTTATTCTGTTTAACACAAACGCGCGCGTGGAACTTCTGTTAAAACATTGCTTTCTTAATTCAGGGAACCTCAAAACGTCGATTTTCAGTGAAATCTGCATATGGAATGTTTGGATGGAACATTATTTCCTCTACTTACTATAGGTAAGCAGTAGAGAAAGTAATTATTGATACGCCTTCTTATATATTCACCCTATCGAAATTTTGTGAATAAGAAAACTTGTCAAACATTATACTTGTACATTTTTGCTATAAGATGAGAGATTTTAAACCACCACATACTTAACGGGATGGCTCAGGTGGCCCGCATTCGGGAGGTTGTGGGTTCGATTCCCATGGCCAACCTTCCTGGATCATGGGTTTTTTCGGCAGTTTCCCCGGGTCGCCAGGTGAATGCTGGAAAGGATCCTTACATCCCCGAATTTTCTGTCCCTCCATTTCATTTCCTTTCACCCTTCATCTGCTTGATCTCTTTCAGGGTTACAAGTGTCGGCAGGAGGTGTCGGTGTACATGTCAGGGGAAAAGGATAGTTTGAGGAAACCTTCGTCCCCCGGGCCCCCTAGGGGTGTGTAAGCCCACAGGGGGAGGGGGCCGACTGCACCAGCCAGCACCTGTAAATTACACCTGCAAAGAGTAGGGACCCTGCCTGCGGTGCCTCCTGGTCAGGGGTCTAGGCATTAAAATCTGCGTAGGTCGAGGTGTTTAGTCCCCCTCCGCTTGAGTAGGTGTCTAAGTGGAACCTAACTTAAAGTTTCATTGAATAATAAAGTCTCTTTAAAAGTGAGAAGTGAAAATAAAAAAGAATCTGATGTGTTACACTCACGTGACTTTCTCTACTCTTGTACAAACTAATTTTACAAACGCTTATTCTCCATATGCTTCATTTTAATCGAGATGTTAATCTTATTGCTAATTTTCTTGAAGGTGCAAGGCCTTAAGCGATAGTCAAATCTTTTAAGAGCTGGTTACTATGTTGCGCATTCCATTCCCTTTGCATGTCCAGGACATAAAAAATGAATAACGAATTCCCATTTGAGAAAAAGTATAAGTATTGGAAAATTTAAGGGAATAACAAGGAATATCTCGAAAATGGTTCACTCAATAAAAAAATGTATATGACATAAATTGTGTATTTTAATGCGATCTACATTTTTTGGTTTACCAGTTATGCAAAAGTCGTTCACAATGAAGAATGCTTTTGGAGACATTCCCAGAAAATTCAAGATATACATTTTATTTGTCATGAAAGTATCTTAAATACATGATATTTCAATCCAAATCGTAGAGCCATTTCTGATAAAATTAAAATTTTCGAAAAATGTTCCATGTAAAGAGTAATCTGGGGTGGGGGGATTTTCTTAAAAACCTTCGTGTTGCATCTCTGGAAAATACTGAACCTAAATACCAAGTTTGGTGTTTATCCGACTGTTGGTTTCTGAGTTAAAGCTGTTCACAGACACACATACACACACACACACACGGACATGTTTCCAAAAATGCTTTATTTCGATTTAGGAGGCCTCAAAACAGATATTTCCGGTGAAATCTTCGTATCGAATTTTTGGGTGGAATACAATACTTCCCCTACTTACTATATGTAGTAGAGAAAGCAAAAAAAAACAAAACAAAAAACAAAAAGAATCCTCACAGACACAGAATTTAAAAATAAGATTTTTCGCTTCTAGGTAGCCAATTGTGCACTGTATCAATTATTTACCCAAAATCGAACGTTTGGATAATTTCGGTCACAATTATGTTACGTACATACATATCTGTGTTTGTTTTGTTTTTTAATACCACGGTAAAGTAACTTCAACTCAATTATACAATTCTCTGGATATTAAAACAATGTAGGTCACTATAGCATTGGTGACATACAATCCTGTAAAGATCTCATTTAGTTGACCAGCAGAAGTCAATCCTTTGTATCTCCTTTCAAAAAACAAAAGGCAGGCTGGAAAATTCCTAGAAATTAATATCTGTCCGTTTCCAAGTTAATCATAGAACGTCAAAGATCTCTGCTATTGACATCCCAACCACTCCACGGTTTAATTATTCTTCCATTAAAGCTCCAAAAGGAAGCTGCTGTTGCCTCTTAACTCCACTGAATAAAACTATGACTTTTTGATTTTGGTTTTATTTGTGGAACGTTGAAGTTTTTGCAACCTTCTAACAGAATGAAGAATAACGATTTCACATTTATCACTATAAAATCCAATATTCTCAAACCGGATGGTATATTCAGACATTTGCTAGAAAGCTATGTCGATATTACTTCAAATGTCATACACACATGTTTGGGGGGTGGGACTGAGTTTCAATCGCACGATTTCCTCTGCCCACTTTACATCTATTCTGCAAATTATTTGTAAAGAAATTTGCTTTTCTACTTCTTGTTTTCCGAAATAGCATGAATGCACATTTTGTTACAGGTGCATAGAAACCTTCAGGACGGTAATGTGACAATCAAATGTTTAAAAATCCGATGTGTTCCATTCACATGACTTTCTCTACCCTGTATTTTTATTATTGGATATACAAACTATTCTTACTAAAGCTTATTTTTCTATATACTACATTTAAATTCAAATAAACCTTTGCAAAAATAGCTACATTACACATTTCGTTACAATTACAAATACAACAGCGATAGGCAGATGTTTAAGAACTGGACGGTATACGCAAGCCTTAAAATTCCCTACTGTTTCCATGTAATGGCGAGAAACAACTAAAAATCGATGGAACTTTAAAAAAAATGACAGTTTTTGAACAATTCGAAAATTTAGTAACGGATATCTTAGAAATGGCTTATGCCGCAAAAAAAACTTGTTTTAGGGAAATTGTGTGTTTTAAAGAGGTCTAATTTTCTGTGTGGTACGTTTTAGTGTATTGCTTGACGTTATCAAGTTATACAAGATTATACAAAATTCGTTCCTGATAAAAAGGACGTCCTAGACTATTCCCAGGAAATTCAAGATATATATTTTGTTATGTAAATATCTTTCATATATGGTATTTTAATCAAAATCGTTATCCATTTTTTAGAAAATCAAAATTTTCAAAAAGTGTTCCATGTAAAGGGTAGTTGGGGTGGGGATAATTTCTTTAAAACCTTCGTGTCGCGCCCTTGGAAGATACTAAACTCAAATATCAAGTTTGGTGTTTATCCGACTTTTCGTTTTTGAGTTATGCTGTTCACAGACATGTTTCCAAAAATGCTTTATTTGGATTCAGGATGCCTCAAAACATATATATCCGGGAAATCTCGACACTAGAATTTTTGGGTGAAACACAATACTTCCCCTACTTACTAGACGTAGTAGAGAAAGTAAAAGGAATCTTGCTGTATGGATGCTGCAATTGATATTTTGAATACTGTTTACACGGCGTGCATTTCAAAAGGTTTTAGTTTGGAATACTGGAAAATTCCCACCAACTAAGGTGTTCTTGTAAATGACTAAGCCAAGTGATCTAACACAAATTGTATGTTTTAATAAAATATTTGCCCAATTCTTATAGTTTCTCAAATATGCAGTGTTATTCAATATTCACTCAGGAAGAATCTTCACAGAAAATTCAAGATATACCTGTTATTCTTCGCCTCACGACAAACATGTAACTTTTTAATCAAAATAGTAGAGCCATTTTTGAGAACATAAAAAATAAAGAAACATTCTCAGGTAAAGGATATTTGGGATGAGGGGATATTCTTTAAAATTTCCATACCGCTTGCTAGGAAGATACTAAGCTTAAATACCAGGTTTAATATTTATCTGACCTTTCGTTTTTGAGTCATGGTGTTCACACATAGATACACACACATACATACCAGCGTGGGAAACTAAAAGTCTTATCTCGCCAATGTTAAATCTACATATTTTATGATCCATTATCTCAAAAACTATTTTAGATATCAGAATGAAATTTTGACAGGATATAGATGATTGCCTTTAAATTTACTTATCTACCTTTATACACACAATCGGTTTGTTTACTTAGAAAGATTTATTTTCTTTTGTGCCTAGGCCCCTAATGGCCCTTAGGAGGGAGGGGTGAGGTGAGAGGAGACAGAGGGTGGTCGGATTAGGAGACACCACAAGGCAGAGTTCAGGGTCTCCACATTTTTCAGAATGAAACTCCCCGGATGGCGGCTGGTACAACATGTTCCCCTCCCCCTGCGGGTTTGCACATCCCACTGGGGGACCTGGGACTCTGTGACCGCCCCCATTCCGGAGGACGAAGTGTTCCAGAGAGCATCCTTTTCCCCTGCCATGCAACGCAGATACTCCCACCGACGCTTGCAACCCTGAAACGATCAAGCAGATGAAAGATGGAGTGTAGTGAGAATGGGGGTGAAATGAGGGGACAGGAAATTCTGGGGATGAAATGACCTTCCCAGCATTCGCCTAGCGATTACGGGGAAACCCCTGGAAAAGCACATGGGTCAGGAAGGTCGGCCACGGGTAACGAACCCACGACCTGCCAAAAGCGGGCCGTAGATTTTGCCTCCTGAGGAATCCCACGCGGTAAAAGATGGGCTAAAGTTACCTCTCCACTTCAAAGTGTGTAGGAGTTATGATTTTTTTTCTGTGAAGTATGTAGAATTCACAATACAAAATGGCAGATGCATTATAATGTTTAAAAATATATTTAAAATATAAGTATTTATTTAAAATAATAAAATATACATCAAATTAAAGAGGAAATTTCAATTAATAAAACACATAGTAAGCTAAATATGTTACTTTTTAACAATTTTTCACAATTTAGCCCCCCCCCTTAAATGCTTTTGATGGGTTCAGGGATCTCAAAATATGTCTTTTCTGTGACATCTTGATATCGATTTCTTTTTGGGAGGAATGCAACGCTTTCTCTCACCCACCATAGGTAAATTATAAAATTATATAAATTTTCAACTCGCATGCTTCCAGCCGGTTCTTAAGATGGCAATATTTCCCATGTTTTAATTTCAAAATGCTACTGTGCTGCAAAAAGACATTATCGAAAAAATTAAAACTATACATTACAGTTTTCATATTACAACGTCCTTCATACTGAACTTCAATTAGTATGATTTTTAAACCAATTTGTTAGGTAGTCGTTTCATAATAATGGCTTTTCAATTTTCATTTTAGTATCAAAATGTCGTGGGTTTTCGTAACCATAAATTAGCGTGCTTAAAAGTACAGTGTTTTTCCTTCACACTTTGGCCATTGGACGGCCGCCGCAGCTCGGACTCCCGTCGAAAGTTATAATATCCCCGCAACCATCTCACGCTCCCATATTTATAGTTGCAGCTACAATAATAAGCACATGCCTTATCAAAAGAGATGCTGGAAATGTTGTCGTATCTTTTCAGAAATTTTCATTCACACTGAGAATTCAGAGATTGCGTGAATTTCGTGCCTGTTTTCTTTTACTTCTTTCAATGTATGGAGCTTGTTACATACACCTTATTTTTTTCAAATTTCCCTATAGATAAAATCACATACAGTTAAATCAGGGGATCCGAGGTCACAATTCTTTACTAACTACCCTATCTTCGTAAATTTTGACTCATTAGCTCTACGCGGTAACAAAGTCTTGTTGAAAAAATCCAGACTGGCATTCAACGTTGGTCAACTGTGCAAAAAATAGTGTAAGGCATTGCTGTACCTTGCATTTATTGTCTTTTGGAGAAAAAAACGTCTTATTATTCTGTATGCATTTACTGCATGCCAGTATACGCGTCATGCAAGGGAATCCCGTGTATAAAATAGGGGTTATCTGCAATCCAATATCTGTTATTTCGCGACGAAGCATAGGCATATAAATGGAACCATGCTTCATCAGAGAAGAATATTAAGCGTGACTCAATTACTCTATTATTTCGCAAAATCCAATTACAAAATTTTACCCGACTGTGATGATGACATGAAAAATAAAGTGTATGCAACAAACGCCATAAATTTGAAGAACTAGAAGACATCAACGAAAAATTTGCCCAATTTCGGATATTGAACTCTCGAGTGTGAATGAAAATTTCCTGAAAAGCTGCCAGAAATATGCGGACAGGGAAGAACAACATTTCCAACATCTCTTATAGGATATGTGCTTGTTATCACTGTAATTGTAACTGTAATTATGAGAACGTGCAGCGGTGCGGGAATATGTACCTACAACTGTCCGAGCTGCGGTGGCCACAGTATGAAGGAAAAGCACTGTAGATAATTTACGCACGCCAATTACAAAATACTGTAAATATAAATTTCAACTGTTTATTTAGTACCTACAGCTTCTTTGCTTTTTGTAGAATCCGCCTACTCATCACAGCTTCTACTGCATTTAGTATGTCCGAATTCACTGTTTAATGACTCGTTATCACTTTCGTTTCAATAATTGTGTATTGAAAATTGCATGACAAGCACAGCTCCACTACCTTTGATTAGTAGGTCCACTTCAACAACTGCTTTACAACCAACAAAGTAACCACTGCCTCAAATGTGAAATCTATTTATTTGCATACGAATCGAATACCTTCTCGCCTTTATCAGAAGTGCGAGATTAAAATAAAATTGGGAGAGAACTAATGAAGAAGTTTATTCTCTTTAAAAATATAAGCATAACAAGGATTTTTGAACAACTGTCTAAGATATACTGCATGAAACACCTGCAAAACTATCGCTCTAGGTCTTCAACTTAAAACGTATTATTTTGGCTCGTTTTATGCACAAATGTCTATTGTTATGGTATTAAATATATCTATGCGGCAATGCATTTGTTACATCAATGACATAAATTTTATACATTACCCTTATATTTCGCGAATGTTAGTTTGAAATAAAAGTATCGACCGTGACAGGACTCGAACCTGCAATCTTCGGATCCGAAGTCCGACGCCTTATCCATTAGGCCACACGGTCAGGTGGGTGGCTCGCATACAGAGAGCATAGAAAGTGAGTTAACGATGCTAATTCCACTTTATTTATTTCTTTTGAGGAACAAATGAGCTTGCCAATTATAGATGTACCCATAGTTAACAAACCCGAATTCCCACTGCATCACTTGACGGATGCTGCCAAGGAGCGATAGTAAGCTGGATCGATAGGACCTCTTAATAAGGGAATTGTGCGGTTGAATAAAAGATTTCTGAGAAGGCGGGTAGATGGCTCCCATGTCTGCACCAGAAGGAAGTTCATAGGGTATTAGAATATTATGTTCGTGGCGAAAACAGTAAATTGTTGCAAATACAATCGTTTTGTGATTTATATGTTTTGGGGCTCAAAAAGGAGGTGTAATCTTGCTGCTAGCGTCTCCCTAGGCTACTCGCCGTACGACGGCAACCTTTGTGAATGGAAAATCGCTGAAATTATGCGAGAAGTTGTATTAGGAATACAAGTGTTGTTGGCTAAACGTAAGTCATGCCGCCGAGAGGAAGAAGAAGGCAGGAAAAACCATGTTCGTGTACCACATAACCTCGCGCAATTCCGCAATACGTACAGTTGAGTGCAAAAACGCATGCTGACGCTTTTGGTTACTTTTAGTGTTTTCCATTCTTGAATATTGGCAGAATCTCATCATTTGTGTTCCGCACCCGCCTTAGGTGAGCTAAATTCTAATTGGTTTTAGCTGAAGTCGATACACTAGCATTACCCGATGAAGAAAGGCCAGGCCTAGGAGGGCGATGAAAGGGATGGATAATCATATATGTCACCTGAATGGTTGAAACAATATGCCTCCCAAAAACTGTCCATACTAGCCCCTGAATGAGTCCGGTTCTTATTGGTCCAAACCTCTGTAACCGAATGACGGATGGAAATAGGGCGCGGCAGAGGTATGTTAATTATTGATTGTCAACTTAAACCGCGGATCCTCATAGCGGCACTTTTTTTTTGCACCCGACTGTACATAACCTTAAAATGTGAAAACATTTTGTAACGGAGATTGCGTTATTACTGATGGAATAAACATAAACTAATGCATCTACCACAAAACTATGAAATCATAACCTCTCGCAATTCCGCGATAGGTAATTAGCCTTAAAAGGTGAATACATTTCATAACGAGGATTACTCATTTCTAATGAAATACACTGAAGCTAATGCACACATCACATAACTAATAAATCATAATCTCGTGCAATTTCGCAATAGTTAAATAACCTATGTAAATACCTGTCCTAACGGGGATTACGTCATTGGATGCAACAAACTTAAGCTAATGCATGAACCACAAAACTATTAAATCATAACCTCGCGCAATTCCGCGATAGCTAAATAACCTTAAAACGTGAATACGTTTCGTAACGGGGATTACGTCATTTCATTCAACATGAATTACGGCGAGTGATGGATAGTTTCCTAAAGAGGTGCCAAAAATGTATGGACAACGATGGTGGCCATTTTCAGCATCTCCTTTCATAAAGTTGGTAAGTGAAGCCTTTAAAAGTGGTTTTAAAAATGTTTATGGTTTCATCCGCGCCTTTATATCATAGTAGCAGACGACAACGAGCGCCGAGAACGCGAACAGGAAAAACACCGTGCAGCCGGTTCGTAGTTTTTTGGCTCAACCTGTATTATCCTCGTAAGGATTTGCTGCAATAACTTCTCGTAGCATAATTAGATTATATACACAGAATTGAAGTCCTTCTTGGCTCTCTTGTTCCAGGATATTTACCGCAAACCTTCACACTAAGAGCTTGTATTACAATCCCCGATTAAAAGCTGAGGTTTTCAAACATGTAGTTATTGTACCTGTTGGTTAACTGGAGTGCCCATATTACGAACGCGAAGTAACTGTAAGATAGTGAACCTGGAGTTTGTTAACAATTTGGTATGGTTGACAACATTTTCTTACGCGATTTCACGCCACCTATTGGAAACTTATTACATTATATATTTAAAATAAGCTTTCTGTTGTAATTTTCTTGAGTCCGCCATGTGATATATGAATATAATCAAATATAAAATTTATATTAATTTGGTTTGAGGAATTGCGTGATTAATATAGATCGTTTCTGATGGCTGGATGTATTCGGAATGTAGTAAAGCATACATGTTAATGCTACAATGTGTATCGGTTAGGCAGCAGCACATTTTAAGGGTTGTGCCGTTAGTTTAGTTTGCATTGGAATAGGTAACTGCGTTTCTATATGTTTAAAAAAGAATGACTTAAAACCAATATAGTAGTTCTTGGAGGTAATGTAAAATAGGATAGCTATACGCGAAGCGTAGTTTGAAAATAAGTTAGAGCTTTTCGGAATATTACGTTATGTGGGCTTTCGCTCTCAATATGATTTCGGTTAATGGAAAAATAGATTTTGCAAATAGTATACAAACGCGTTGATAGCCGAGAATGCTGGAGTCTCTCTTGATTCTAATGCACGCTAACATGTATTGCATTAGTTTTGGTGTTAAAACATTCAAACTGATTAGAGCAGGAATGAAATGGTTTAACTGATGTAAATTAGCATCGTACTTACCTATTTTATTTCTGCCAGGTGCGTGATGGCACGGAGGTATTAGCTGTAAGGCTTACTCCACTACGTTGAATTTTGTGACGGTTACATTTAAAAAAAAATTTCGACAAGTGTGTTCAGTTAAAAATCTGATGTGATACATTCACATGACTGTCTTTACCCTGCATATTTTATTAGTGGGTATACAAATTATTGTTACTCAAGCTTATTTTACTATGTACTACATTTTAATCCAATTAAACCTTTGCAGAAATAGCTACGTTACACGTCCTTATAGATACAAGGGAACAACGAAGTCAAGTTAAACTGGACGCTAACAGCTGGCCTTAAAATTCCCTACCGTTTCTTTGCAATCGCGAGAAACAGCTGAATCTTGAAGGTATTTTAAGAGAAAGACCAAGAAATGAACAATTCGAACCTTTAATAATGGATATCTCAGAAACGGCTCATACCACAAAAAGCTTATTTTAAATAAATTGTGTTTTAAAGAGATCTATATTTTTGTGCCGTCGTTTTCGTCTATCACTTTAAGTTTACCACTTATACAAGATTATACAAAATTCCTTCCGAATGAATAGAACTTCACAGGCTACTCCCAGAAAATTCAAGATATACATTTTATTTGTCACGTAAATATGTTTAATATATGGTATTTTAATCAAAATCGTTACAGCCATTTTAGGGAAAGTCAAAATTTTCGAGAAATCTTCCATGTAAAGGGTAGGGGGATTTTGTTTAAAACCTTCGTTTTCATCTTTGGGAGGTACTGAACTTAAATACCAAGTTTGGTGTTGATCCGACTTTTCGTTTTTGAGTTATACTGTTCATAGACACAAATACGGACCTTTTTCTAAAAATGCTTTCCTTTTTCTTATTCAGGGGGGCCTGAAAACATGTATTTCCGGTGAAATCTTGATATCGAATTTTTGGGTGGAATACTATACTTCCCCTACTTACTCTACGTAGTAGAGAAAGTAGAAAAGACCATAAACTCAGGAAGAGGTTGTGATGCTGCTACATAACAGAGCATAAGTGTGATATAAAATAGAGTCATAGTACAATTTACGTTAATCTGAATCATTTCAAAACTTCGTCATCCCTCTCCTCGAATTTATTTTTTTCGAAATCTTATTGTCTGTGTGTGTGTCTGAGCATTCACATCGGCATCGCTGCAAGAGAAGTAATGTAGGGCTTCAGCCAGATTAAAGCCTTTCAGAATATTAAATTATATAGATTTTGCTGTTAAAACGCCCTGAGTAGTGTGAATGAAGTTATTAATAAATGCTTAGGTTTATAAGGAAACCCTCACAAACAAACAAATAAAAAATGGAAATCCGTTAAGTACCCAGGATTTCGCCGTTAATATACTCTTGTACGAGTAGAATAGTGTGGAAATATGTTGAGTGATTTTGGAGTGTTAACTTATATGGATTTTTGTTTTCAATTCACTATAGGTTAGTAGGAAAATAGAACCTTTTGGAATATAAGGTTAAGTTTCCCTGTTATTCGTAAAGGTTACTTGCAAAATAGGTTAGACGCATGAATATTGGGTTAATATGAGTTACGTTATACCTATATTTAAGTAAACATTACTGTCGTTCACGTTAGAAAAGAAAAAGAAAATTAAATTATATGAAAACTATGTTTAATAATAATGCTGGAGATATGCAGCAGAAATGTAGTAGAACTTAAAGCAACCAGTGTAACTTTTGACAATCTAATAACGTTTACGAAATTCACCCTCATCACAAACTTAGAATTACTCTTTCAGAAGTCTAAATATTTTGGCTTTCCTCCTGTTACATAAATATTGCTCTAATGTTTCGCCTTAGAATCGCTATCGACTATCACTGGAGGCCGAAGGTACGCCATTTTTGTATAGTTACCTCCAAGTTAGTACCCTAATAGTTACCCGAGATGGCAGTTAGTCCATCGCTAAGAACAACTCCCGGTTAGCTGTTAACTGAAGGTCATAATACGAAAATTTGCCCTGATTCCTAGTTAATTTCTAACCAGAATCTTAGTCGGAGATCGTAATACAGGTCCTTAATTAGTCAGAATGTCGTTTTACGTTATTCGTGTTCTCGTTACCGTAAAGTGAACTCGTGTGCATAAATTCAGTCACTTGGTTTAAGCGTTTATGGTAACTCAGTAGGCTGTGCAAAAACATTCAATTATTGCGAAGTTCCTCTTGGGTATTGATATGTCCAATGCACGACGATTACAAAATCCATATTTTCTCAATATACTCGGACTCGTTTCACCTTGCGGTATACATTAAATGCAGTTAAGCAAACATTCGTATGTATAAAATGAGCAACAGATGTGTTCATTAATGGATAAGGCTATTACCTCATACATAACGGAAGGTAAAATTATACAGAGCGGTCGTTTCACGGCCCAGAGCAGCTCTCGTGTAACCGCTCCGCGCGCTGTGTACTACACCGAGGGGTTTTTCCATTCTAAAAGTCCCGCGTTACGTACTCCTGAGCAATAGTAACATGCACTATGAGTACTAACCTTGCTATAGGCACTTGTACTGAAGGTGGTGCCCAGCTGCATTGAGACATTCCCGGCGATCCTCGTCGTCACGAGGTTGCAATTCATAAACAATAGTCACTCTGTAGGGTTTCAGTTTTAAAAGTTTAGCAATTGTATGCACAAAGGTTTTTGAAACACCTACTTACTATGCAACATGCCTTAGAGTCTAGCGGTATGGCTCAGGCGGTTCCGTCTGTGGCCCGCATTCGGGAGGTCGTGGTTTCGGTTCCCGTGGTCGACCTTTCTGACCCTGGGTTTTTTCAGATGTTCCTCAGGTCGCCAGGCGAATGCTGGAAAAGATCATTAACATCCCCCGAATTTCCTGTCCCTTCATTTCATCTCCATTCTCATTTCACTTCACCCTTCATCCGCTTGGTCTCTTTAGGGTTGCAAGTGTCGGCGGGAGGTCTCGGCGTGTGCATGGCAGGGGAAAAGGATGCTCTATGGAAACCTTCGTTTCCCGGACTGCTAGCGATCTCCGGGTCCCAGACCTCCCAGGGGATGTGTAAGCTTAAGGGGGTGAGGGGGCCAACTGCGCCAGCCAGCACCCTATGTAAATGGTAGGGACCCTGCCCTCTGACTGTCGTGTCTCCTGTCTCTGGTCGCCCTCTGTCTCTTCTCTCCTTATCCCTCCTTCCCGGGAGCGCCCCGTCAGGGGCAAGACACAAAAGATCTGCGTAGGTCGAGGTGCTAAGCCCCCTCTGCTTCTAGTCCTATCCTTTTGAGAGCGTTTGAAAAATGCTCCAACCTTGTACATTTTTTCCTCCGTTACATGTACTTTTCGCTTCTTAAGTTTAACGTTTAGGGATTCCGTTGCCCCAAACTTATTAACCAAATTCTGACAGTTCACTATTTGAAACTGAAATGCCAGGAAATGTCTCCTAAAATTGTCTATCCACCTGTCTACATGATTTGTTTTTACGTATGTATCGTACAGAAAATATCTTTGTTCAAGAGTGAATTTTTCAATAGGCATTTCAGTGGACTAATAACACGACAAGAACAGCAACAATAATAAGAATACTCTAAAGTAATTCAAACACGACACATGTTTGAATAAGCTTTCATTTTTGAGATGCACAACGGACAAACTCTAGTCTTCACAGCGCGAACAAAAGGTAGCAATTAATAGCTGAACATCACAGCCGATAAAGCGTAGCCTTGAGCGAGTCATTCATAGTTAAACCTTGTTTCTTACAACCTTTCCCCGCTGATTTGTATTCTTTCGCGCTACATTTCCTTCTCCTTTCCCTTGATTGGCTAATGTACACCACTGAATGGCGAGAATGATGCCAAAAAAACTATGCAATGCAAGGCCAGGCGATAAAAGCGATATAAAAAATCTACCACGATAGAAGCACGAGCTTTCGTCATTCTGAGAGGTAGGTTTAAACCGAAGGATCTTTTCTATTTGTTGATAAGCATTTATGTGCATTTCAGATGCATTAACTCTCTTACATAATATGTTTGATTTATACGGTTACAAAAATGCAATATGACAGTTCTCTTCGACTATATTGAGATAAATAATCATGTTAAATAAGGAACAGTTATGTATCGCACAACGTATTCCACGATAGACAATGAGATGTGATTTGTGCACATAACAGTTAAGAGATACGGGCAGAGTTATATGTAACAGATTTTAGTGAGCTAGCGGAACATACCGAGATCACTGCAGTGCAAGTGAATCATGCATACACGCGACGGCATTGTACTTTGCGAAGTATGTAAAATTATTTCAGTAGTGCGCGATTTCTTTATGAAAGCTAACAGGAATTGTTTCAAAACATATGTTACCGCCTACTTGAAGATTTTAAGCACTTTTTTTAATAGTTTAAAAGTTATTTTAGTCGCCAAAAACCATCTCTTTTAATTTCTGAGAGCGTGATGTATAGCGACAAATATAAGTTTAGAAAAATGCATAGTTTAACCAGAAATGGTGTTGGTTTGCATACAGGGACAGGAAATAAGTGTAACTGGAGTTTTTGAGATTTTTAATGTAGCCTATCGTTTACGACTGGTCCAAAAACCCAAGAGTCCAAATTTTTAATGAAAACTAATACCAAATGTTGAAAGAAATGGGACAGAAATTTGATGATTGAGCAAGACAGTTTCTTCCCCCCCTGTGAAAATTAAAAATTAGGGGTCGGTTTTACCCCTTGAGGTTGCAATCTCATTTAAAATGCGCCATATGGAGAGTAATAGGTCACAGATATTTCTGATGCAGTAGATTACCTTACGTGTATGGGTAGCATTTAAACCTTGAAATACGTTTAATTTAATTTCACTTGCCTCCAAGGTATTCAATTATCTAGAAGACTTTTCAGGTGGCTGTTCTCCTTTATCTTTTTACCTTTTTATCTATCTTTATTTATTTTATCTATTTATGTGTTTATCCTTTGGCGCCGTGGCCGAGTGGTTAGACCGCTCGCCTCTCACCGAGGTGGCCCGGGTTCAATCCCAGGGACCCGCACGTGGGATTTGTGGTGGACAAAGCGGCGTCTGGGCAGGTTTTCTTCGGGTTCTCCGGTTTCCCCCGCCATTTATTCCACCGAATTGTGAAAATCGGATGGTTTCTGAGCTTACCCTGGACCTGGACACACACACACACACACACACACACACATTTTCTCTCCTTGTAATCTTAGTGTAAGTGAATACTAAACTTAAGGCTCCATTGAAAGGTGGGTGTGGGTAAGAGAGAGAGCTCAAAACGAACATTTGAATACGTACTGAAAATCATATTAAAATCGAGTATCTTCAAAGGATTCATGACGAGGCATTCTTGTTGCATTTTATAACACGGAAAAACGTGGAATAGACAAAATCGTTCTACAGGTAAAATGAGGAGCTCATTAAAACGTATATGTAATATATTTACTTTCTAATTTTGTCCGCTCGTGTGTGTGTGTGTGCGTGTGTGTGTGTGTGTGTGTGTGTGTGTGTGTGTGTGTGTGTGAGTGCGCGCGCGTGTGTGCATGCGTGAGAGAGCGTTGTAATCTAATTATGAACACTAAACTTGAAAAATGTTATGTCTTATTTTATTGAAACTATTTTTGGCAAATATTTATCGTGACTTATACGTTATATGAGTATCGAGTGAATATAAGTTATGAGAGGACCGATTCACAGGGTTCAAAATGCTTTTCTTTTAGTAGAGAGATACCCAACCGTCGCGCAATTTCCTCACTTAGTAGGCATATCTTTTAGAATGATTAACAGGAGCAGCATATCTCAGGGAAAGAGTCAACATTTGAAAACACAATTTAAAAAAAACAAACATACATTTAAAACTACGTAAAGTAATGATACTATTATGATTACCTTAATTAAAACATTGTCAACAATTGCATGTATTTTAAGTCAACTCTGATGCCCTAGAATTGCCGACGAAAAAGACAACCATGCACAGCAGTAATGTAAACAAGGAAACCGGGAAAAAAAATATTCGCAGTCGGTAGGACTCGAACCTACGCTCCCAGAGGGAATCTGATTTCTAGTCAGACGCCTTAACCACTCGGCCACGACTGCTTATGAACGGCGATGGCCTCCGTATTGCTTATGAATGTTAGTATCACAGTGTCGCTCTTGTTTGAAATTCCTTTCTTTTTGATGATTTGTAATAATTAGTTGAAGATTCACTGCTCACCCGTGAAGTGGAAGCGTGTACTGTCTGTTTTATTTGCCTACTTTGAAACAAAAAGAAATATTTGTGTGCTAAACGCACCTGCCTTCTCAGGACATTTCCACTTCACAAAAATAATCGTTGAACAGTACACAGACAGGGCAGGATTTGATTCGAGTGGGGCTGTACAATGTTTATACGTACAACAATCTGTAAGGTATTAGCGTCGCATTCGCTTTCCGTCAGTTCGCAACCTGGTATAACATGCACCAATGCATGCATGAGGTAGAATTTTTGCATAGCTGTGAGTTTCTTGAACACTGGTCGAGTCTTTTCATATTTGGTTAAAACCACAGTATACGATTTTTAGGCGAGTACTGCAGATTTCTTTAATCGAATGATGAACATTTCAGTCGATTCGGGAGCCAAAAGCGTGTTATGGTGCAAAGGATATAAAATAATCTATCTGCTAATAGAGCAATAACAAGTCATTGACATTCTTGTTATTTTAATTGGTTATTTAATTACATTCCTGAAAAGTACTACATTGTTTCCACAATAATGATTCTAAAACTACGAAAATGATAAAATTCAGCAATAAGAAAATAAAAGCGTTGTTTACGGCAACATATGCTAGACTTCCTTTGCCACGCGATGAGTTTAAAGCAGTTATCGATTTCTGGTCGCCAAGCAGGGATGTCATTTAAATAATCTGATACCCTTGAGATCACCCAACATATTCCATATTTAAAAGCAAACAAAACTGTGAATTCTAGAGGGAGAAACTGAACATAACTCTAAGATAGGATGTGTATCCCTTGAACTACTTTGTTAAGTACGTATTATACTATTACACTAGTTTTGTGACCTATTTCGCTTGATAGTGCTTAGTTTCATTGTCGCCAGTTTTAAATAGTTTTGCCATATAAGCCCATATCGGACTGACTTTGTAGCATTCCTTATTATTTTTGTGGGATATATTATTTTTACGTTCTGTAAATGTGACTATACGAGCATTTATGACCGAAAATCATAAGGTATAATGTATTCCATTGGACGACATCGAACTTTCGCCTCATTTATAACACCGTGCTGGACGATAGGTACAGCTCCGTTAGTCCAAGGCCTGTGTTCGTTTCCGGGATCTTCTCAGAAAGCATGATATTGAAATATCTAACATGTTTTCTAAGGGGGAGAAGGTATACCGTTTGGTTACGTGCCACATCTCATGTAGATCTTGGGATGACGGTACCGGAAATCTTATGATACCTACGTTTAGTATCCGCACTTGTTGGTTTGTTTGTTTTTTGTTTTTTTTTTTTGAATATTTATCAGGTTACAATGACCGAATTTGGTCTGCACCGCTGGATCTAAGAACATCAACGGCGTTGAATGTGCCTATGTTTATAGAGCTGAACCGCATACATTCGGTTTTCATACTAGCACTTCCATTCATAGTACTAAACTGTATACCATATACCGGGCCATTCTGTATGTGCGCCGTCGAAAATTGGGTGACTATCTAATTTTGAGTGACTCCCTTAGTGCGTTTCAGAGTCTTCGTGAGCTGTACAACTACCAACCCATTGTACAGCGCATCCAGGATGCCCCACCCCCCATATTTTATAACCTCTGGTTATGTGCAGTGTGCTTGGATTCTTGGTCACGTTGGCTTGCCGGGAATGACCTGGGGGATTTTGCAGCCAAGGCAGCGACCACAGAAGCCAGTGTTGCAATATCTCGTATAAAGTTGGAAGATCAGGCTTGTGTGGAGAGCGGTGCTGTCGTGCTGGCGCGAGAAGTGGTTAGCTCTCCGCGGAAGAGTGGTGGACATTCTGATAAACTGGGTAACTTCCTTTCCAAATTCCAAGTATGTCTTCGTGACTCGGCTGCGTATTGACCACTGCAATTTTACGCACGGTTACCTTTTTAAGGGGGACCCTGTCCGCTGTGTAGCGAAAATCTGTCGATCCGTTATGTATTGCTGGAGTGTATTTCTCTGCCACATCTTCGGGACTCTCTGCAACTGCCGGTCAATCTTGCAGAGGTCTTAGCAGACGATAACCAAGCGTTCGATAATGTTTTTAAGTTCTTATCAAAGATAAATTTTCAAATGCCGATTTAGTCAAATTTATGTCAAGTTTTTCATACTTCCCGGCTTAGTTTTGTATATTCACCTTTATCTCTAGCTTTTGCTATGGTTTTTATATTGGATCTTTATCTCTGGTTTTTGCCACGATCTGCCATGATCGGGCGCTAATGACCGTGGAGTCATCATGAGTTTTTCTAAAAATAATTTTTTTATTCTGTGAATCTTAAAACGTACATTTCCGATGAAATCTCTACATCAAATTTTTGGGTGGAATGCAAAAGTTCCTCTACTTGTAAAGTAAAATGTAGCGATAGTGATAAATGAGTCGTAGAACTGTATTTTGGAAAAATTGTTTCTAAATTAATTTCTCATAATTTATACAAATGCTGCATATACTAGTGAACATAGCCTCAGTTTCGGATATTTCGATAGGTGTAGTGCAACATTATGCTAACGTACTGGCAGTAGTCAGGCGCTGTGTCATTAAGCTAAATGATAAAGCAAATGTGACCAATAAAAGCACTGCCGGTGCTCGAGTTTTACGTCTACTCCCGAGGGAAGAATAACGACGGTGAGGAAAATAACTACAGGAATTAAGTTATGGATATTCTTGAATTGAAATAGTATGTGTCATTTAATACAGTAGGTACTATAGTGAGCTATATTACGATCACCAAGCGCATTTAGATATAAGAGATGATAAAGTAGGTACTAAGGGAAAGAGGTATGTAGTTTCATACAGGGTGTATCTAAATTAATGTTACAAAGTCGGTGGCAGGTATGTATCATGTTATCATATTTTGTTTATAAACCCATGTCCAGGAACGTTTTGATTACGGTTTTGAAATACGGAGGAAAATGTTAGCAATATGGATCGCCAAAGATAGGAAAGAAGTGAAAAAGAAAACTGAAATAATATAAGTAAACAGATAAGGTTTTAATCAGCCTCTGAAGGTGTCTGCCGTCAACTATGCATTTTGTGCATCGCTTGGTTATGTGACATGGATGTTTATTAGCACGTAAGCTGCCTATTTCACACATACTCCTCTCTAATTTTGGAAACATGGTGTGGGCTGAGTGGCGTCTGTTGGTGTAATGCTGTTGACGAAGCCACCAAGCCTCACTTGCATTCCTTCGAGCTTAACCGTAGATGAGAAGCATCTCGATGTAATGTGCGTTTGTGTACAAACAACTTTAACTAATGAATGTTACGTCTACTGCTTGTCGTGCCATATACAGCTTGTTTATCTATAGTCATCCTCCTTATCGTTCCAGACAGTAAACAAACAGTTTCTGGAAATATGTTTATAGACAAAAGTACCATCACATGCTAGATATCTATCTACCATGAAGCCTTGTAACATATAGTTTTACACACTGTAGTAAAGTAAGATTGGAGCAGAAGCTCTGGCAGACTAAGATATTCCTTGCTAATTCTAACCCTCTATTATTTTCTCATACCAGTATTAAGAGGTACCCTTTTGTCTTTCTAAACGGTGTTGTTTTTCTTGAATTAAAAAGGGCAGCCTCCATTTTTCTCAACCAATTACAGTGTTCAATTTCATTAGCCTTACTCAGAGAGAACAGAATAAAAGCCCCTGCTGTGCTCCATGATCCAGTCGATTATCCTTTTCCATGTGTGCACCTCTATATATTGCCTGCACAATTAAAATAAATGAGAGAGAGGGATGGACTACTGATCTGTGCATGCCCAGTAGCAACACTGAGCATCTTATGATCTGTAACATTTCGGGGACGAGACCTTGAAGCTGGCATATTCAAAATCTATGAGTACGATAACTTTAGGCTGTCTTTTGATCAATCTAAATTAGCAATGATGAGTCTCATCAACATGAAATCTAAGAGTATTGCCCATAGAGACAAGAAGTCCGGTTACATCCCTTTATAAGATACTTAGAACTTACTAGAAATGAGAGCCAATACACATGTAGAGGAGATTACATTTGAAAAACGCAGGACCGGATTTTAAAACTCCCAGTGTTTTTTTCAAATAAGTGTTCTAAAGATAATTACTTACGGTGTTATACTGAAATATATAGCATATGTTTTACTTATCTTGAAATCCATTATGTTCTAGACGCGCTAAAAGGTCTCAAAAATGCAAATTGTGCGTGAAAAGGATTTATAAGACCCCTATATTAGAATACGCACATGTTGAAATCATACTAGCACATATCGTCCTCCGTGGACTAGTGGTACGTGCTAGCCTCTAGTTTCGGAGGTCGCGGGTTCAAAGCCGGCGGAGGGCGATGGGCTTTTTCGGGCGTAAAAAGCCAGTGGTCCCGTGTCGTAGATTTACGGCACGTAAAAAAGAACCTCAAGCCTGATAAAGAGGCCTTTGAGCAAAATTTCCGGTCTTTCACGCCCAATATGGAATGGGGCGCTAAGAACCATAGTAGTTAAAGAGGATCCATAAATAAAACTCAATTTATGCACATGCTTATTAAGATGGCTTTGATTTGCTGCTGTTGCTCCGCAGAGAATGCACGTAAAACAAAAGAACTGGTAAATTTCATCTCAAGTAATCTTTAAATATATAGGTTTGTGTATTTTCTAGTTCTGTTTTTATCATGCACGTTGCGAATGTACAGCAAACATATAAGGAGACAAGATTTTATTCAGCGTAAAAACGAACTCTTCAATCGATATTTATAATGAGTAACCCGGAAAATAATTTTTCTTAATAGCTGTGTTCTAATGTCCTGTCCAAAAAGCTGTTAGTTGGTGGTTTAGCGAGCTAAGGAATCTTCATATCTACCATTTCAGCCCGTGTTTAGTTTCGATTTAATATCGGAGGATAAATCTTCTGTAACTGTGGAATCGTTGTTATTTACGGGAACAAAGAGAAGCTGCACGAGTTAAAAAAACCAATTACTGTGATTATATAAGTTTTTCTCGGTAATATACATACTTCTTTCACCATTAAAATAAACTTACAGGTTAGGGTGGGGCGGAAACAATAAGCTGGTTTCAAAATGCAAAAATATTGATGTTAGTAAAATTTATATTTATATGTATTCCTCTTACAGTACCTTAAAGCACAGTCCTTGGAGATTGGAGAACACATTTCACTTTTTAAACAATGTCTTTTAGATATCCACCATCATTTTCAATGCATTGTTGTATACGTCGTTCGAAGTCGCTCATAATGTATCTCGATCATCTCCTCCCGGATTCGATGTCTTAAGTCTTGAATGTGTGCTGGTCTGGTCTCGAACACTTTCCGCTTTAAATAGTTCCACAAGAAGTAATCAGATGCCGTAAGGTCTGGAGAACGAAGTGACCATGCCACATCTCCAAATCTGGAAATCATACGTCCAGAAAACAAGTTCCGTAGTGTTGCCATGCTAATTCTTGCAGTATGAGTTTGCGCCATCTTGCTGAAACCACAGACCATCAGTATCTTGAACTTGAGACACAAGAAAAGTTTCACTCATGTTTCAGTCATGTTAGCACATGGAATTTACAGTACACGTTTCTCCATCTTCGTCCTCAAAGAAATACGGTGCGATTATTTTGGTGTTCGTTAAAGCGCACCAAAATGTCGCCTTTGGATCGTGAAGTGGGCGCTGATGGAGCTCACAGGGATTTTCAGGAGGCCAATATCGCTTGTTCTGCTTGTTGGCACTTCCATGTGCTTCGTCACTCGTGACAAGATTGCTTACGAATTCCATTATTCGGTGACAGAATTCCAAACGTATTGTCTTATCGTGACCCGTGAGAAGTTGCACAACTTGAATCTGTAAAGGTGAAATCGCAAGTCATGTAAGATTGCTGCGAACTGACATGTGTAAAGCAATGGCATGCTTCCTTGCCGATCGTTCAGACTCCGTTCCACAGATGCCTGTACTCATGTTGTTTTGTTCTGTACGCCCAGGCGGTGATTGGTTTCTGACACTACCTTCTGTAAGCCATTGTTGCGCGTCGATTAAGTTCCCGTCGAAATGCTCTCTGGGTTTGTGTGATTGAACTGGTTCTGATGGACCAATTTACGGCACAAATACGCTCCCTCACTATCCAGCGCTCCATGACTTACTGACAGAACGGGGAGAGGAAAAAAAACTGGCGAACTCATTTCCAGGGTGTCTCCCACAGTCCTGCCACACGCTCGCAACAAACAACCCGTTAGATTAAAAGCAGTCATTAATTCAAACCCGCTTATTGTTTCTGCCCCATACTGTACAATATTTCCAAAATCTGGAAAATTGTCGGGGGAAGGTTAAGAAGATCAGAGATACAACATCCGCCAATATTTCATTCCCATTTACGTGAATATCAAGAGTTTTATTTCTTTCGTTATTACAAAATCATGACCCAGTATAATGATTATTTTGAATCGTTATATAATAATTTCACAAACAGCATGGTGGAAATTTGTCATTCTGGTTTTAAAAGGGCACCTGCAGCTAGGAAATTCTAAAACACGAAGCTAGACGTATGTATGGATGCATCTGCTGTTCCAGAATATTCCACAGGAAGGGTCCTAACATTGTAATGAAAACATAGACGCTTACTAAAGAGACTGAACTGGGTTTTTTAATCTTAGAAATGGGATTAAATAAATGTCTTTAGACTTTGTATCATTTCGACTTCTCCAACTCCGAAAGGTTATCATGCATTAATCTACCAGACCACTAGATGCCGAGATAGGCGGCATCTCCATCTGTAGCCTGGTCACGTGGTAGCAACTGCCATCCTTCTGCAGTGGATACGGCAGCCGAGTGACGTAACAGCCTGCCCCAGCGGCGAAAACTGCAAGCTGGTTCAGGTCGACTCCCGGCGTGTGGACTGGCGACAGAACAAGAAAGGAAAAATGCGTCGAGCTGACAGGTCGCAACTGGAGAGACGAACGTGTAGGGTATGAATGAGTCAGTACTTCAAAGTTACTTTTCGGCTCTAAATTCGCTATCCACATTTCTTTCGGTTAGTATTTATCTAAATTCCCTTTTGCTAATAATTTTTCAGAAATTCTAGCCAGAGTGACGCATTTTTAGAGAGATCCGTTCAGGAGTTTTCAAAACATACGAGTAATCTCCTTTACCATGATGTATTGTCTAACTTTTGCAATTCCTTAAAGTAATGAAAGAAAGAGAACCGTTAAAGGTTAAGTGAGCTTTAAATTCAATATAATGCTATTATTTTGGAAAACTTGTAAGGTTACAATTGTTACAATTTTAAAGTTTATCTTTGTTAAAATTTTCAAAGTTTAAATTAACGTTAAATTCATTGAAATTAGCCATGTTATATACTTGCTTGTTACATGGAGTGAAATATAAATCAGACATAGTGAACGGACACACACATCTTTGGGCACGTTTGTTACGTGGAAGCCCAAGCATTCTAAAACTTTGTAGTGAACATGGTCAGAACCGGTCAGAACAACGAATTAACGAATGGCTCTGTTTATCCAGAGACAATTTAGGAAGCAAACAAGAACTATACCACGTTAAAAGAAAAATCTGATGTATTACACTCACATTACTTTCTCTACTCTTGTACAAACTACTTTTACAAACGCTTATTCTCCATCTACTTCATGTTAATCGAGATAAACATTTGCAGACTATCTTATTGCTAATTTTCTTGTAGATGTAAGGGGAATGTATATTTACAAGGGCAATATAGAAATACAGTAGCCTTTAAGCACATACATATCTCTTAATAGCTGGTTGCTAGGTGCAGCACCATTCCCTTTGCCACAGATTAATACTCTTTGCATATCCAAGACAAAAAAAATGAATAACGAATTCCCATTTGAGAAAATAAGTATTGAAAAATTTAAGAGAATAACAAGCAATATCTCGAAAATGGTTCATTCAATAAAAAAATGTATATAACATAAATTGTGTATTTTAACGCGATCTACTTTTTTGTGTAGTAAAATTTTGTGTATCTCTTATGGTTTACCAGTTATGCAAAAGTCGTTCACAATGAAGAATACTTTTGGAGACATTCCCAGAAAATTCAAGATATACATTTTATTTGTTATGAAAATATCTTAAACATGTGACATTTTAATCAAAATCGTTGGAGCCATTTTGAGAAAATTAAAATTTTCGAAAAATGTTCCAAGTAAAGGGTATTCTGGGGTGGGGGGATTTTCTTGAAAACCTTCGTGTCGCATCTCTGGAAGATACTGAACCTAAATACCAAGTTTGGTGTTTATCCGACGGTTCGTTTCTGAGTTATGATGTTTACAGACGCACACACAGACACACACGGATATGTTTCCAAAAATGCTTCTTCTTTTTTTGGATTCAGGGGGTCTCAAAACATATATTTCCGGTGAAATCTCGGTATCAAATTTTTGGGTGGAATACAATACTTCCCCTACTTACTATACGTAGTAGAGAAAGTAAAAAAGCAATAGGCATTAATTTTAAATAAAATATAAATGAATTTAAATTAGAACCAAGAAAGATAATACATATTAATACACTACACAAATACACTACACCACACAATAAAATTTAGAATATTCACCCAAAAAAATTAAAGCAAAAGCATTTCGATTCGCAATCCCAAAACTTATTTCTATTATATTTTTGCACGAAGGTACTTGAATCTTTATATTTTGCCCTAATCACTTTATCTGAAACCACGCAAAAGCTGCGAACATTTTCTCTTTTGCTGTGAAAAAGCTTGAGAGATTTTATTTGAAATTCCAGGTGTACCCCGAGAATCCGTTGAATAATCATTATCTCTTTCCTCTAAGCCGGACAGGCTATTTGCATGGTAATGTCGCCGAAATCCGGCACTGAGATCTTGGAAAGGTAATGTTATGCAGTTTCCTGAACTCTCCGCCAGTTTTAGGGCACAAATATCTCGGCACAGACTTGTATGTGTGTTGTCTCTACTTTGTTCATCGCACGTAGGTGGAACTGTGGGGAATAACCCTGCTCTAGTTCAGTACTGGCATATTCTTTCAATTGGCATTTTCAGAAAACATTTAGTTTCTGTGCTCTAATTCAGAAATTTCGTGGTGGAAATTAGAATTCTGGATTTACAACGTTTTCATATCCAAATTTTCTGAATTACAGAATAGAAAAACCCAATAATTGAACGCTCTTTACACAGAAAGAAAGAAAGAAAGAAAGAAGGAAAGAAAGAAAGAAAGAAAGAAAGAAAGAAAGAAAGAAAGAAAGAGACTTAAAGGTATACTAATTAATACTGAACTACAATCGCTTCACTCCTAGAACCCAACTTTATGTGAACACATGACGTCATTAACCGTGATATGCGGGATACCGAAGCAAATCACAGCAAATGTTTATTTTAACTATCCTGTATTTCATTTCAACTCAGCTTTTATTTCGTATATCACTATTTATTTATTTTGTTGCCAATGAGCCCATGTAGGACTACGCAAAGTACTTAGAGACGTTTCTTTGTTTTCCTTTGAATCCATAGTTCTCTCATTCTTGGTCTGTTGGTTTTCTTTCTCTCATCTGTCCATGTTGTTCCAGTTTTTTTCTTCGGTTTGTCCTCTTGATCAACTTGCCACTTAAGCACTTTGATTCTAAAGAGTTTAGGATATCTTCTTGAGTAATTCCTGCTAAGTTTAAGTATCTTTTACTTCACCAATCCACTTCATAGTACCTACATGTGCTTTACTTCTGTTTTCGTAGAATTTCATTATTTGTTTTGTGAGCCTGTTTGAGTTCATTCATTTAATGTGTCCATAAAATGTTAACCTTCGTTTCCTAATGCCACTGTGAATGCTTGTAGGTATATATTACTTTCTCTACTACGTATACTAAGTAGGGGAAGTATTGTATTCCATCCAAAAATTCGATACCGAGATTTCACCGGAAATACATGTTTTGGGACCCCCTGAATCCAAAAAAGGCATTCTTGGAAACATATCCGTGTGTGTGTCTGTGTGTCTGTGCGTGTGTGTGTGTGTGTGCGCGCGCGCGCCTGTCTGTGAACAGCATAACTCAAAAACTAACGGTCGGATAAACACCAAACTTGGTATTTAGGTTCAGTATCTTCCAAGGATGCGACACGAAGGTTTTCAAGAAAATCCCTCCACCCCAGATTACCATTTACATGGAAGATTTTTCGAAAATTTTAATTTTCTCAAAAATGGCTCTAACGATTTTGATTAAAATATCATATGTTTAAGCTATTTGTATGACAAATAAAATGTATATCTGGAATTTTCTGGGAATGTCTCCAAAAGTATTCTTCATTGTGAACGACTTTTGCATAACTGGTAAACCATAAGAGATAGACAACATTTTACTACACAAACAATGTAGATCGCGTTAAAATACACAATTTATGTCCTACACATTTTTTTGTTGAGTGAAACATTTTCGAGATATTGCTTGTTATTCCCTTAAATTTTTCAATACTTATTTTCTCAAATGGGAATTCGTTATTCATTTTTTTGACTTGGATATGCAAAGAGTATTAATGTGTGGCAAAGGGAATGTTTAGGTACCTAGCAACCAGCTATTAAGAGATATGTATGTGTTTAAAGGCTACTGTATTTGTAAATATATATTCCCCTTACATCTACAAGAAAATTAGCAATAAGATAGAGTCTGCAAATGTTTATCTCGATTAACATGAAGTAGATGGAGAACAAGCGTTTGTAAAAATAGTTTTTACAAGAGTAGAGAAAGTCATGTGAGTGTAACACATCAGATTTTTTTATTTCAATTTTACTTCTGAGTCTGTATTGTTCACCTATGAACCTACCTTAACGTTTCTTACAGTTTTGCATTCTTTTTTCACAATATTTTAGATATCTGCTTTTCTGTTCAAAATTAATTTTCCTACTCCATAGAGGCAATGTGGTTTAATTTAAGTATTATAAAGTCATAATTTTGTATGGTTAGACATGTATGTTTTATTATAGATGTTTTGAATAGGCCGATATGCTGTTTCCATTTTTTGGCATCTACTTTTATTATCTATAGTTTCGATTCCGTCTTCCTGAATTATTTCACAAGGGTATTTAAATTGCGAAACTCGTTTAATTTTTCTATATTTGGTTTTAATTTATGTTGGTGCTTCTTCATTGTGCGAAATGTATTCAGCTTTTTCGAAGGATATCTGCAGATTTTCTCTGCAATTTGTTTTAATAGTTCAATCTGTTTTTGAGCTGTTACGATGTCACGAGTGAGGATTGCTAGATCATCTGCATTTGCTAGGCAATCTATCTTTAATTTTCCTCTATCTATTATTATTTATTAATTAATTAATATTAGTATTATTTATTGGAATAGTAGACCGTTCTATTGCACGAATCTTCGGTTTCCCGCGCCGATGCACTGCTATTGTGCTACTGTGACTAGATGACCGAACACGGATTAAACTTTTCTCGCCCATTCATGTACCCGAGTAAACTATAATACCTTACTGTAAAATTATTGTAAAATATAATACCTTAAAGACTGCCTCTATGGTATGGCGACTAGTATGCTAACCTCCAAATCCAGAGGTCTCGGGTTTGGTTCCTGGCTGGAGGTAGAACTTTTTCCTTTTCCAGGATTATTCCCAATTCTTCCTAGAGTCTGGAAGTGTGAAAGAGAGTTGCATGTGCGTGTGAATTAGAAACAGCCCAAAATAAAGCCCAGTGATTAACATAAAAGTAAAACCAGTGAACATCATTGCCAAAGAGCAATTGTCCCAAAGGCAAAGTCGCCGATATGACCTAAATGTTAAAGGCGGAAGATAAAATATGGAAGAAAAAAATACCATAAACGCCAATTGCAGTGCTGCAAGTACTTTCAATAGACTGTCTCTATGGTATGGGGGTAGCGTATCTGCCTCACATTCAAGAAGTCCCGATTTCGAATCTCGGTTAGTGTGAGTTACCGGATAAGCATTTTTCCGGTTTTTTTTCCATATCCGGAAAAGACGAATGTCTGGGTAACTTTATGCTGTATTGACCCCAGGCTCATTTGAGCATCATTTTACCCATTTCATCCGGGAATGAACTTGCTGATTTGGCAGCTAAGGCGGCAACCACAGAACCCAATGTTACAGTACCTGGGTAACGTCGGAAGACTGTAAGCTTGTTGTTCGGAGAGCAGTGCTGTCGTGATGAGTGGTTAGCTCTTCGCGGAAATAAGCTTAGAGTAGTGAAGTACATTCCGATAAACTGGGTAACTTCCTCTCGCGTATCTCATGGTGAGGAGGTGATTTTGGCTCAGTTGCCACTGCAATTTTACTCACAGTTATCTTCTTAAGGGTAACCCTGCTCATACTTGACCGCTTTGTAGCGAAGGTCTTGTCAGTCCACCACGTTTTGCTAGAATGTATTGCTCTAGCACATCTTAGAGACACTCTGCAACTGCCGGCCAGTCTTGCAGAGCTCTTAGCAGATGATAAGCAAGCGGTTGATAGGATTTTTAATTTTGTGTCAAAGGTAAGTTTCCAAATGCGGATTTAGTCATCTTAATAGCAGGGGTTTCATACTTATCGGTTTAGTTTTATATATTTATTTAAGACTTGTTCTAGGATTTTATGTTGATATTTATCTCTGACTTTTGCTATGATTTTTAATTTCTCTACTACGTATAGTAAGTAGGGGAAGTATTGTATTCCACCCAAAAATTCGATACCGAGATTTAACCGGAAACACATGTTTTGAGACTCACTGAATCCAAAAAAAGCATTTTTGGAAACATGTCCGTGTGTGTGTCTGTGTGTCTGTGTGTCTGTGAACAGCATAACTCAGAAACGAACAGTCGTATAAACACCAAACTTGGTATTTAGGTTCAGTATCTTCCAGAGATGCGACACGAAGGTTTTCAAGAAAATCCCCCCACCCCAGACTACCCTTTACATGGAACATTTTTCGAAAATTTTAATTTTCTCAAAAATGGCTCTAACGATTTTGATTAAAATATTATATGTTTAGGATACTTTTATGACAAATAAAATGTATATCTTGAATTTTCTGGGAATGTCTCCAAAAGTATTCTTCATTGTGAACGACTTTTGCATAATTGGTAAACCATAAGAGATAGACAAAATTTTACTACACAAAAAATGTAGATTGCGTTAAAATACACAATTTATGTCATACACATTTCTTTTGTTGAGTGAACCGTTTTCGAGATATTGCTTGTTATTCCCTTAAATGTTCCAATACTTATACTTTTTCTCAAATTCGTTATTCATTTTTACTTTCTCTACTACGTATAGTAAGTAGGGGAAGTATTGCATTCCACCCAAAAATTCGATACCGAGATTTCACCGGAAATACATGTTTTGAGACCTCCTGAATCCAAAAAAAGCATTTTTGGAAACATGTCCCAGTGTGTGCCTGTGTGTGTGTGTGTGTGTGTGTGTGTGTGTGTGTGTCTGTGTGTCTGTGTGTGTGTGTCTGTGAACAGCATAACTGAAAAACTAACAGTCGGATAAACACCAAACTTGGTATTTACGTTCAGTATCTTCCAGAGATGCGACACGAAGATTTTCAAGAAAATCCCCCCACCCCAGACTACCCTTTACATGGAACATTTTTCAAAAATTTTAATTTTCTCAAACATGGCTCTAACGATTTTGATGAAAATATCATATGTTTAAGACAATGTCATGAGAAATGAAATGTATATCTCGAAATTTCTGGGAATGTCTCCAAAAGTATTCTTCATTATGAACGACTTTTGCATAACTGGTAAATCATAAGAGATAGACAAAATTTTACTACACAAAAAATGTAGATCGCGTTAAAATACACAACTTATATCATATACATTTTTTTTGTTGAGTGAACCGTTTTCGAGATATTGCTTGTTATTTCCTTAAATTTTCCAATATTTATACTTTTTCTCAAATTCGTTATCCATTTTTTTATGTCCTGGGCATGCAAAGAGAATGGAATGCGCCACATAGCAACCAGCGATAAAATATTTGACTATCGCTTAAAAGCTACCATATTCCCCTTGCATCTACAAGAAAATTACAAATAAGATTGACATCTCGATATCTCGATTAATATGAAGCATATGGAGAATAGGCGTTTGTAAAAATAGATTGTACAAGAGTAGAGAAAGTCATGTGAGTGTAACACATCAGATTTTTTTATGTCCTGGACATGCAAAGAGAATGGAATGCGCCACATAGCAACCAACGTTAAAATATTTGACTATCGCTTAAAATCTAGCATATTCCCCTTGCATCTACATGTACATTACCAATAAGATTGACATCTCGATATCTCGATTAACATGCAGCATATGGAGAATAAGCGTTTGTAAAAATAGTTTGTACAAGAGTAGAGAAAGTCATGTGAGTGTAACACATCAGATTTTTTATTCATGTTTATGTTTATCTCCGGCATTTCCATGATCTTTTTTACTGGTCTTTAACTCTGGCCTTTGGCATGATCCGTTTTACAAGGGCGCTAATAAACCTAGCAGTTGAGATCCCTTAATCATCATCACCTATTTCATTCTTCATCCGCTTAAAGGACGCTAAACTAATTAAAATTAAAAAATACTTTTAATACTTGAATTTTAGTTAACCATACTACATAGAAGGTTCATACCCACTGTTTCATATTAACCGTGTGCAGGCTAGAAGGTGAATCTAGAGTTGAAAAATTTAGTGCCATAGCCGGGATTCGTATGCATTATCAATGTGTGCTATCGTGAGGACATGCCCGAACGGATATTGGATTTCTCTAATATCATTCAAGTATTCCGATGAGCTCTAAGCTGATCTCACTGACTACTAAGTTACCCAGAGCAATTTATAGTCCTTATAATTATGTGAACCTATCCTGGAAATTTATAACAAAAATTATGTTGCAAAGACCGTTTTATAAATCCAAAAGCATTAGAAAAGAAGGAAAGTGAGAAAAGAGTAATTAAACATTTAACATTATAGGGTGATCTCAGCGCAGTGTTGCACTATATGTTAGCGCTTCAGACGTTTTTCCTTCTCTCCTGCATTGGTATTTCGATATTTTCTGCTTCTACTCATTTCTGCTTTTTGTTTTATCTGCAGCAAAAGACCACAGAACGTCTGAATGAAATGGAAAGTTCTCCTATTTTACTAGGTACTACAGTTAGAAATTAAAAAGTATTGGCTTTTCGATTAAATCTGGTCACAGGGAAAATTAATGATTAAATTAAAATTATACTGAGTTTCATTTATGCACGCTGTTTAACTGCTGCGACCCTTAACGTCCCATTCTATATTGGGCGTGAAAGACTGGTAATTTTGCTCAGAGACATCTTTATCAGACTTGAGGTTCTTCTACGTGCCGTAAATCTACGACACGTGATCACCGACTTTACTTTCCTTCCGAAGGAAGCCAGCTAAGGATTTTGAGCCAGAAAAAATTCCAGCGCCCTTCGCAACCTCGGGAACTGGAGGCTAATGGTACCCCTAGACCAAGGAGAATGCCCCCCCAAAGAAACCTAATAAAGAGAAAATTGGCGCATTTGGACATGAAAATTAAAAACCGAAAACGTTGCCAAGAGGACATTTTAATGCTCTGATCCCTTTAATATGATGAAAAGAGTTTCTATCGCACTAAAAAATAAAGCTAAATTCTGATATCTTACATATTTTGCTGTTGCAGTTACCATCACACTGCACTTGCGTTGTATGACATCCAGGTAAGATATTATTGATGTAAGTTCGAAAATGCAGATACCTGGAACGGTCATTTGTAGTTGAGAGAGCCTTGTTTATTAAAATTATGAAGTGGAATCCTCTAACCCCGTGGCAAGCTTTACCCCTCTTCCTCTTCTACATCTGACACACTGTTACTCTGTGCTTGAAGTACCTACTGGACGTGCGAGTCTGCACAACGTACTCAGGTTTGAAGTCTACTAAACACACATCACTGAATTTAGTTTGCATAATGAAAAGCAATCTCTTCAAGGGCGCTCATAAGAGTGTGCGGAATGTACGAGACAGGCTATGCCGTAAACACTGCCAACTGCATCGCGTCGTATCAATTTCGGCCGAAATGACTGCTAATAAAAGTAAACTGTGTTGTAAAAGTTAGCATGGCGGTTAATTTTTAATTGTAATATTTTTATAAAGCTCGTCTAATTTTGGTGGTATTTAAGGTTTTAAATATAAATTCAGTAACCCAGACTAAAATTTGTCACGCTGAGGAGGAAACGTACAATGATGCATATACGAGAGCGACCTGAAAATGTGCAGAAAATATAACAAGGATTCGTTTTAAAAATTTAAATGATTTTATTGTTAGTGCTGGGTCTGCACTAATTAACCGGGATGTAGTCAAGAAATATTTTGTAGTATGCAACCGTACCAAAGCAACAGAGTTCAGATTGCCGTCTTCGAGTGTCCGAGCGGTTTAAGGCATAACGGCATGAGCCATACAGTTCAGGTAGCATGCCTTCGAACCTTGCAAAATGTCTTTACTCTGTTTTTACTTTCTCTACTACGTATAGTGAATAGGGGAAGTATTGTATTCCACTCAAAAATTCGATACCGAGATTTCACCGGAAATACATGTTTTGAGATCCCCTGAATCCAAAAAAAGCATTTTTGGAAACATGTCCGTGTGTGTGTCTGTCTGTGAACAGCATAACTCAGAAACGAACAGTCGGATAAACACCAAACTTGGTATTTGGCTTCAGTATCTTCCAGAGATGCGACACGAAGGTTTTCAAGAAAATCCCCCCACCCCAGAGTACCCTTTACATTTTTCGAAAATTTTAATTTTCTCAAAAATGGCTCTAACAATTTTGATTAAAATATCATATGTTTAAGATATTTTCATGACAAATAATATGTATATCTTGAATTTTCTGGGATGTCTCCAAAAGTATTCTTCATTGTGAACAACTTTTGCATAACTGGTAAACCATAAGAGATAGACATACATTTACTACACAAAAAATGTGGATGGCGTTAAAATACACAATTTATGTCATATACATTTTTTTTGTTGAGTGAACCATTTTCGAGATATTGCTTTTTATTCCCTTAAATTTTTCAATACTTATTTTTCTCAAATGGGAATTCGTTATCAATTTTTACTTTCTCTACTACGTATAGTAAGTAGGGGAAGTATTGTATTCCACCCAAAATTTCGATACCGAGATTTCACCGGAAATACATGTTTTGAGACTCCCTGAATCCAAAAAAAGCATTTTCGGAAACATGTCCGTGTGTGTGTCTGTGTGTCTGTCTGTGTGTCTGTGTGTCTGTGTGTCTGTCTGTGTGTGTGTCTGTGAACAGCATAACTCAGATACGAACAGTCGGATAAACACCAAACTTGGTATTTGGGTTCAGTATCTTCCAGAGATGCGACACGAAGGTCTTAAAGAAAATCCCCCCACCCCAGAGTACCCTTTACATGGAAGATTTTTCGAAAATTTTAATTTTCTCAAAAATGGCTCTAACGATTTGGATTAAAATATCATATTTTTAAGATATTTTTATGACAAATAAAATGTATATCTTGAATTTCCTGGGAATGTCTCCAAAAGTATTCTTTATTGTGAACGACTTTTGCATAACTGGTAAACCATAAGAGATAGACAAACTTTTACTACAGAAAAAATGTAGATCGCGTTAAAATACACAATTTATGTCATATACATATTTTTTGTTGAGTGAACCATTTTCGAGATATTGCTTGTTATTCCCTAAACATTTTCAACAAGTTTCTCAAATGGGAATTCGTTATTCATTTCTACTTTCTCTACTACGTATAGTAAGTAGGGGAAGTATTGTATTCCACTCAAAATTTCGATACCGAGATTTCACCGGAAATACATGTTTTGAGACCCCCTGAATCCAAAAAAAAAGCATTTTTGGAAACATGTCCGTGTGTGTGTCTGTGTGTCTGTCTGTGTGTCTGTGTGTCTGTCTGTGTGTGTGTCTGTGAACAGCATAACTCAGAAACGAACAGTCGGATAAACACCAATCTTGGTATTTGGGTTCAGTATCTTCCAAGGATGCGACACGAAGGTTTTCAAGAAAATCCCCCCACCCCATACTACCCTTTACATGAAAGATTTTTCGAAAATTTTAATTTTCTCAAAAATGGCTCTAACGATGTTGATTAAAATATCACATGTTTAAGATATTTTTATGACAAATAAAATGTATATCTTGAATTTTCTGGGAATGTCTCCAAAAGTATTCTTTATTGTGAACGACTTTTGCATAACTGGTAAACCATAAGAGATAGACAAACTTTTACTACACAAAAAATGTAGTACGCGTTAAAATACACAATTTATATCATATACATTTTTTTGTTGAGTGAACCATTTTCGAGATATTACTTGTTATTCCCTTAAATTTTTCAATACTTTTCTCAAATGGGAATTCGTTATTCATTTTTTTGTCTTCGATATGCAAAGAATATTAATCTGTGGCAAAGCGAATGGTGCTGCACCTAGCAACCAGCTATTAAGAGATGTGTATGTGCTTAAAGGCTACTGTATTTGTATATTGCCCTTGTAAATATATATTCCTCTTACATCTACAAGAAAATTAGCAATAAGATAGAGTCTGCAAATGTTTATCTCGATTAAGATGAAGCATATGGAGAATAAGCGTTTGTATAAATAGTTTGTACAAGAGTAGAGAAAGTCATGTGAGTGTAACACATCAGATTTTTTTTGTCTTGGATATGCAAAGAGTTATAATCTGTGGCAAAGGGAATGGTGCTGCACCTAGCAACCAGCTATTAAGAGATAGCCATGATTTTATATTGATGTTTATATATGACCTTTGCTATGATTTTCTGTATTGATCTTTTTCCCTGCCCTTTGCTGTGATTTTTTATATTCATCCCTATCTCTGGCTTCTGCCATAATCTGTTTATGTAAGGGCGCTAAAATCTTGAGGTTTAGCGCCCTTAAATACAAATCAATAAATCTATATTGATGTACCTTTCCATTCCCGCTCCTCCTCCTTAACATATCTTTGAAGTAATGCGTTCAGGTTCCAGGTGAGATTTCTTTCTGGTAGGTTTTCTGAGTCCTTAAGATTTTAACCATCTTCCGTATTTCTATAATATGTCCTGTCCCCACAACTTTCGAAATTCCACTCGTTCTTGCTTGCTTGCCAATCCGCCTCCTTTTGTTTAATTTTCTCTTTGTGTTTCTTGCGTTTATTAATAAAGTGCCTACGCTCTCCCTCCCTTCCCCTCTTTCTAAATACTTGAAATGCATTTTCGGCTTTTCTTTTGGCCTCCTTACACTGTTGAACATACTAGATACGCGATTTCCCTCCGAGGTTACTGTTAGTCACTTTGATCATGAATGCAGCCCTTGCTTAAAGCATGTGTCAAATTCTCTATTGTCAACATACTAATTCCTCTAAAGCCCTGTTCGTTGTTTGTTTGAAACGTTCCGCATGCTCCACTTTCCACCTGTATCTACTTAAGTCTTTGCCCTTCCTTAATCCCTCGCTGTTCCCCCATCATGCCCCTTATCTATTTTCTCAGGATGTAATTCCAGTATAATTGGGCAGTGAGGTAACTCAGCTCTATACCCCACCCGAAAACCTTTAATTTTTCTAATCAGTTTTGACTAAACATGTAGTCAATAACACTGCTTCCATTCACGTTTATGTATACATATTAGCTCCCCTTCTATTTCCTGACCGTACTTTTCGTTTGATATTTCTAGGCCAAAAGCGTTACAGAAGGCAAAACGTTCTTTTCCGCTAGCAGTTATACATGATATATGCTTCTTCGTTGCGCTCCTCGAATGTCTTCAAACCGCTCCTCCCCTCCACAGAAATATCTTCCTCCATAATGAGCATATCTGATTTTGTAAATTGTTCGTAAATCTGATATCTACTCCGTCAAATCGTCAAATAAATTAGTATTTGTATATCTGGAAGTTGTCGGCTGATTATAAACCCTACAATAATTATGTTCCTTCCCCCTAATTCCAATGTTATGCAAATGATCCCCTCCATATCAAAGTTTAATTTAAACAAACAAGAATGCAACTCAGTTATGAATGCAATAAAACGTCCGCCTGGCCACCTCCACCTTTTCCCCCATGTTTCTCTGCTCCTGCTGAAGGCCTGAAGGTGTTGTAAGTTCAGATTGTCACCATTGTCAGCCATGTATCCATTCAGCATATAATATATAAGTCATACAAAAGCTCCAGAAAGTGATCACGACACATTATTTTATCAATTGTCAGAGTTCCATACTGCTAGCCTGAGAGGAGAGTTCGAGTCCAATTTGTCTCTCTACCTCGGCGAGGTGCACTTGTTTCCTGCGTTGAATAGCTGACCTTTGCATTCTGTGCTGCGTTGGCTCTCTTAATGACTGGGACCTCCGCGGAGGGTGCCTCCTCCCTGATCCTTCCTGACTGTTTCTTTTTGGGGGAGTCGCTGATACTGGTTGCTTCCTTTCCTCTTTCCTGACTTCCTTTCTGGCTGCAACGCCTGACTGAGCTCCAAACCTCTTGCTTCAGATTAAATTTGCTGTTGCCTTGGAGTGGTTTGCTGCCGACGCTACAAAGTTTCGGGTTCAATCCCAATGTCAAACCTGGGCTCCTTTCCATCCATTTATTTTAAGTCCAGTCGGCTCCATACTCGCACATTAATGATTAGCTTGTCAAAGCGCAGAACCACATGACAACCCTGTTTTCTAGCCTCAAACATATGCCTTTTAAGGAACTCCCTTTCCTCGTGTTCACGTCGGCTGTAGTCCGAAATGCTCAACCCCCTACCCCTTAGTGTGTTTCATGGTGTAGTGGTTACCATGCTAGTCTCTGGTTCCCAAAGTCGCGGGTTCAAACACGGAGGAGGGCGATAGATTTTTTTCGGGCGTAAAATCCTTAGCATGGCTTCCTTCAGAAGGGCAATAAAGCCGTGGCCCCGTGTCGTAGATTTATGGCATGTAAAAGAATCTCAACCCCGATAAAGATTCCTCTGAGCAAAATTACCTACCGATCTTTCACGCCAAATATAAAATGGGTCTCTAAGGACCATAGCAGTTAAAGACCGTCTATAAATAAAACACAATTTAATTTATTTCGCTACCCCTTATGTGCCTGCATTCGCGGAGGATTCCGGTCTTAAGCTTACAATGTACTAAGCGAAGCGCTATGGGCCTCTTTCCATTCCCGCACGTCCTACCGATGGGCCCTCACTATGCAGTAGGCTCTCAGTTCCACTCCAGTTTGAGCCACAACATTCCTAATCATATCTTCAGTCACCTCCCGTTCTGTCCTTTCTCTTCTCTTACGCCATATACCATTATATTGTCCCTCCTAGATTTATTTTCAAGGCAGTCAGATTTGTTCTCCAGGAGATCAATCCTTTCCTCCATTCTCCCCATAATGTCGCCCACCTACATGATATTTGCGGAAGCGTTTGCATATTTCCTCCCGAAGCTGCTCAAACAGATTCTACAAACATTCCACTTTACTGTCCGACTCAAAGCGACTCACAGAAATACGTCTGTTCTTCTCCGGGTCAACCAGGACTCCCTGAAATTATACCTGTAGGTATAAATGAAACTGTGGCAGTTGCCGAACGGTCAGAATTTTCGGGATAAATGCCCTCATTCTCTTATTAGGGTTTTAAGAAGACCGGACATTCACTAACTCAAATAATATTTCCTTTGGACTAAGTCACTGTGCTACTGAATGACCAACTCTCGCTCTCCAGGCATGTCCGCGCATTATACTTCACAAAGCTCTAACCTTCCTGCTCACCAGCTTCCGGTACAGCTGCTCTATTCGCATAATGGCGAGAATACCTGTCCTTAATGCTTAATACAAAATATGGATGTGTAACTTTTTTTCTGAAATATCTTTTCATTTCAGTCTGTGGCGAAGCGTTACCTCGGAGATATCTCGGGTCTAGAGGATCCAGATATACGACATGGCGTCATCATAACGTGCCAGTATATGCATGGAAGTGTTCAAGAAGCCAGTGAGCAATATTTGTTGGTATGTTACATAGGAACTTTCTGGTCTTTAAAATGGGTAAGAGAAGTTCAAGAGTTACGTTTTAGATGGATTAAATAAAAATATTGTGTCATTCCGTAAGGACAGCTGAATAAAATACAATTACAGAATTTGTTTTTATTTTTCCCAGGTGTTTAGTCTATTTATTACTAGTGCGCAAACCTCAGGACATAACGTGCTGTGACCGTTATCAGTTTGAAAACACCTGAGGGGCGATGCTACCTGCACGGCTGGCTACTTCTGCCTTGTCAATATTTCATGGCATTTTAGAGTCTCTTCAATGTTCCAGTGCAATAAATTTGATGGTGCTGACGTTTTGTTCGTTAATAACTAATTTTGACGGGAGATATTCTGATTTTCTTACAGGAGCTGTCGAGACACAATTACGTAACGCCCACATCTTACCTCGAACTCCTCACAACTTATCGCCGTCTTGTGGGCCAAAAGCAAGGTGCAAATTCAGAAGTCGTAGAACGCCTCAATGTAGGTAAGTTTTGAACTAAGCTTCTCTTAATATTCAACTAACAGTCTTTAGCTTAAATATTTTTCAAAACAATATATAATTCGATATTTTAATTCTGCGGTAAAAATAATTCTTCGTCCTTACTGTGTTGAAACTTCGTCAGAATTTAACCTTTGCCTCAAGTCAAAGACGTTGTGAACATAAGCTACAGAAGTCTTAAAATTATCCAGGAGCAACTTAAAAGCGACCACAATTTTAATAAAATATGTTCTTCCTCTAGCTATTCTGTAATATGTTACACTTACGTTGCAGAATCATAAACAATATTTTATAAATTTATAAACTGTCATTGTACATTCCTACTACTGAAACTAAGTGTAAGGACAGTTTAAAAGTAAACTAATTTAAAGTCCTTAAATTAAAATAATACTCTCTTTTTTTCCCCTTCTAATGCTTAGTAAATCAGGTTGTGAAAATATAATTCTGGATTTATTTGTGTCTACTGAGAGACACGAAAACAAAAAGCATTTTTGTAGTCCACTAAAACTCTTTAAAATTGGTATAGCCTGATATTTCTCGTGGAAAAGTGGTAACACATTCAAGATAAAACGTATTTTTGGTGGGGGTTTCCTGATTATCGGAGGTGACTCGGCACAGCTCCAGTGAGGATATTGTACCTCGGGAGCCGAGAGTGACGGTATAGTAATGACAGGGTCCCTACAGTTTCTAGATTCAGAACTGTCGCAGCCGGACATGCAGACCGGGAACCCGGCCCGACACAGAGGGTCCAACACCCAGCTGTGAAATGACCGTCCGTTTACCCCGATAATCAGCCGAAAGTCGAGGAACGGAGAAAGTTCCACAGAGAGCATCCTTTTCCCCGTCATGTCCCACCGAAACACTGAATATAAGTCGCACGCGTTAATGCGCCGCCACCTCGCTCGTTATGCTTAAGTGCTAATAAAGAATACTAGCGTACGTTTTATGCTGAGTTCATTTCCATCTTGAATACCTAACAAATTAATGAGTACTGGATATAAGTATACAATATTATGATATATTTTACATTTCTTTGATGTTTATACTTCCTTAATTCCATCATATGTACCATCACAATACATGTACCAACACTGCACAGAATTATAATAACGTTTGTCCCACACAGCGTCGAAATTGACTTGCTTCCAAAACAAAAATAATGTGAAAAAATGGAATTTTACGTTTCAGTAGCTATTTTTCACATTGAATAATACCCATATAAACTTGAAAGAATCTATACTGGAATATTTTATAGCGCGTATAAACAAATTATGCTTCACAATAACATAATAAATTACAAAACTACATTTGTATATTGTTCTGTCGCACTGAACATATTAGATTAGAATGTTAACCAGAATAATTTAATGTCGAAATACTATGGAGTAAAATATATGACTTTGCTAAGAAAATGCCATGTACTTAAACACACCAAGAATCTCACTTGTAAAGTAATGCATTGCGGGTTTTTTTTTTCTTTCTTCAGTTGCGTAATTCAGTATTCCACAATGGAATGATCAGTGTTACATATTCTGTCATTATGAAATAAAGTTCTATGCAGCCTGAGTTCTTTCTGATACTGCACAGCTTTTCAGAAGCATATGTTTCCCATTTATATGCCGTCTTTAACACCTAATGTAATATCAAGTAATACAGACTTTTTAAGGGCAGACTAAATAAGGGAAATTGGCAAAAAAAAATTACATTTTTACTTTCTTTACCGTGTACATAGCACGTAGAAAATGTAATATTGCATTCCATCCAAAAATTCGAAGACGAGATTTTACTGGAAATACTTGTTTTGAGATCCCCTAGATCCAAAAAGACCTTTTTAGAAAACCGTCGCCGTGCGCGCGTGTATGTACATATGTATGGAAAGGTTGGATGGATACCAAACTTGGTATTTAGGTTCAATACCTTCCAAAGGTGCGGCAAGAAAATTTTTAAGATAATCCCCCACCGCAAGTACGCTTTGCGTAAAGATTGTTTTGAAATATTTGATTTTCTAAAAATTAGCTCTAACGATTTTGATTAAAATGCCGTATATTAAAGATAATTACATGGCAAATAAAATGCATATTTTGAATTTTCTGTGAATAGCCTGTGAAATCCTCTTCATTCAGGAGGAATTTTATATAATCTTATACGACTAGTAAACATTAAGCGACAGACGAAAACCTACTACACAAGAAATTAGATCTCTTTAAAGCAGACAATTTATTTCAAATACGCTTTTTTGTGGCATAAGCCATTTCTGAGACATCCGTTATTAAAGGTTCGAATTGTTCATTTTTTGCTCATTCCTATCAATATTCAGTTGTTTCTCGCGATTGCATGGAAATAGTATGGAATTTTAAGGCCAGCGTATAGCACCCAGTTCTAAAACTTTTGCCTATCGCTGTCCCCTTTGTGTCTACAACGAAATGTATAATGTAGCTATTTCTGCAAAGGTTTATTTGGATTTATATGTAGTAAATAGAAAAATGAGTTGTAGTAAATAGAAAAATGTGTTTTAGTAAGAGGAGTTTGTATACGCACCCTTAAATGATAGAGGGTAGATAAAGTGAACGTATCACATCAGATTTTTAACTTTGGGTTCATCATAAAGTGATATTTAATTTGATAGGTATATATTTTATCATTTAGACACAATACTTCATCTTAATCAAGATTTGGGAAACTAATGCCCGTTCTAAATTCAGCTTGCCCTCGGTCTGCCTTGATCTCTTATGCCATGGGGTTTGTAACTGTATACTTGATAACCTATTCAAACCCATTCTTTCCAAATATCTTCTGCATTTATTCTGCTATTCCTCAACTTCCTCAACTATACTTTTCACTTTGAATTATTCTCTAACTAGTTCACTCTTATATCTACCTCTTATTGTCACTCCTACCAAGTAACAAGCAATCTCATCTGCCGCACTTCAAATCCTCTTCTTGTCTTAGGGTTCTTACTTCACTACCAAATTTTAAAGCTGGTTTGGCAGTAATGTTATGTATCCTTTTTCGTTTGCTTCACCTTTCATCTTATTCAAGTTTCGTTTAATTATTCCATTTAACTTATACACACGTTAAAAGTTTCCTCCATATCTTTATTTGTGGCATAGGATATATGACGCCCTAAATGGGTATCCCCATGGGCCTACTATGGTAGGTATGGGATTGTCGCTCCCGGGGTCCCGAGCCACACTCTCGATTGAGTTCCTATAAGAGGTGAGAGGACTTATGGCAAAAGCCCAATCAACTGTGGTTCACTACTACTAGTTACCTCCCAGAACACAGTCTGACGGATACTGTAGCGCGGGACGGAGGAGGGAGTCGCAAAGGGTGACCGGGTAATGCCTCTGGGAATCATGTAGAATCATGTTCGTATCCGCTGATAAAGATCAGTCTCGGGGAGAGGCCATTGCATGAGCTGTAACACTCCTGAAGGTGTTTGGGTCCCTCTGTCTTTAAATTGGGAGGTGAGACGCTAAGGTAAGCAAAGTCCAGGCCAGGACTCTCACATAAGCCTTGGTGATGTCCAGGATGTGAGCATGCCATCGGAGACATTTGCAATGGTGGAGGATTTATCGCCATAGAAAAATCCAAAACAAAGGTTAATGTAAAAGAAGCAGTCGAGTGTTGTGCTCCTCGCTACTTAGTAATTAACCGAACAAAGGAAGGTAAAAAGTTTACATCGGTGAGCCCATTTACAATTCTAAAGTGTCTCGATTAGATTGCTGGTCCGCTTAAGTCGTGCATTACATATCGCAATGGCACGCTCCTTGTTGAAGCACATTCAGCAACCCAGGGCAGCGAAAATACTTAAAGCTAACATATTAGGGAGCTGTCTTGTTAAGGCTGAGATGCACAAAACCTTGAACTCCTCCCGCGGTGTGGCAAACACACGTGGGTTGGACTGTATGACCTATGAGTAGATTCAAGGAAAATCTTGAAGAACAAGGTGTGACATTGGTATATCGTGTCCAGCGGAAATAGGTACATTAGTGGCTACTCTTACCCTGATTCTTACATTTGATCGGGTAGATCTCCCTCAAAAAATTAAGGCAGGGTATGACGCTATCGAAGTCAGGCGATTCTTCCCGGATCGCTGAGATGTATCCGCACCTCTTTTTAAGAATTTCTGTCCGGTTACAGCGATTAAATTTTGATCCACATCGATGGATCTAAGTGCACCAACTGTGTTGTTCATGCTATGTTCATGGAACCGAACCGTACACATTCGGTTTTCATGATAGCACATCCGTTTACAGTGCAAAGCTGTATGCCATGTAACGAGCAATTTTATATCTGCGCTGTCGAAAATTGCGAGACTGTCTCATTTTGAGTGTTTCCCTTAATGCACTTCAGAGCCTTCGTGAACTGTACAACTACTAACCCAGTTCAGCGAATCCAGGATGCCCTGCATGTTTCATACCCTTCTGGCGTTAATGTGGAGTGTGCTTGGATACCTGGTCACGTTGACTTGCCGGGGAATGAACTTGCGGAGTTGGCAGCTAAGGCGGCAACTACAGAACCCAGTGTTACGATACCTCGGGTAACGTCGGAAGATTTTAGGCTTGTGCGGAGAGCGGTGCTGTCGTGCTGGAGCGAGGAGTGGTTAGCTCTCCGCGGAAATAAGCTTAGGGCAGTGAAAGACATTCCGATACACTGGGTAACTTCCTCTCCTGTATCTCATCGTGAGGAGGTGATTTTGGCTCGGTTGCGTATTGGTCACTGCAATTTTACGCACGGTTATTTTTACTTTCTCTACTACGTATAGTAAGTAGGGGAAGCATTGTATTCCACCCAAAAATTCGATACCGAAATTTCACCGGAAATACATGTTTTGAGACCCCTGAATCCAAAAAAAACCGTTTTTGGAAACATGTCCGTGTGTGTGTCTTGTGTCCGTGTGTCTGTGTGTGTGTGTGTCTGTGAACAGCATAACTCAGAAATGAACAGTCGGATAAACACCAAACTTGATATTTAGGTTCAGTATCTTCCAGGGATGCGACACGAAGGTTTTCAAGAACATCCCCCACCCCAGATTACCCTTTATATAGAACATTTTTAGAAAATTTTAATTTTCTCAAAAATGGCTCTAACGATTTTGATTAAAATATCATATGTTTAAGATATTTTCATGACAAATAAAATGTATATCTCGAATTTTCTGGGAATGTCTCCAAAAGTATTCTTCATTGTGAGCGACTTTTTCATAACTGGTAAACCATAAGGGATAGACAAAATTTTACTACACGAAAAATCTAGATCGCGTTAAAATACAAAATTTATGTCATAAATTTCTTTTGTTAAGTGAACCGTTTGCGAGATATTGCTTGTTATTCCCTTAAATTTTCCAATACTTATTCTTTTTCTCAAATTCGTTATTCATTTTTATGTCCTTGCCATGCAAAGAGAATGGAATGCGCCACATAGCAACCAGCTCTTAAAATATTTGACTATCGCTTAAAACCTACCATATTCCCCTTGCATCTACAAGAAAATTATCAATAAGATTAACATCTCGATATCTCGATTAACATGAAGCATATGGAGAATAAGCGTTTGTAAAAATAGTTTGTTCAAGAGTAGAGAAAGTCATGTGAGTGTAACACATCAGATTTTTTTAAGGGTGACCCTGCTCCTATTTGTCCACTTTGTGGCGAAGGTTTGTCGGTCCGTCTCGTGTTGCTAGACTGTATTGCTCTAGCACATCATCGGGACTGCAACTATCGGACAGTCTTGCAGAGGTCTTAGCAGATGATAAGCAAGCAGTTGATAGGATTTTTAATTTTGTGTTGAAAGTGAATTTCCAAATGCTGATTTAGTCATCTTAATATCAGGTATTGCATACAGATCGGTTTATTTTTATATATTTATATTTATTTGTGAGTTGTGGTATGTTTCTATATTGATATTTATCTATGGCTTTTGCTTTGATTTTATATTCATGTTTATCTCTGACCTTTGCCATGATCCGTTTTACAAGGGCGCTAATGACCTAGCAGTTGAGCGCCCTTAAACGAAACAAACTGCTCCTATTTCTCCACTTTATGGCGAAGGTCTATCGGTCCGTCACATGTTGCTAGAGTATTGCTCCAGCACATCTTCGGAACACTCTGCAACCGCCGATCAGTCTTGCAGAAGTCTTAGGGAATGATAAGCAAGCAGTTGATAGGACTTTTAATTTTTGTGTCAAAGTTAAATTTCCAAATGCGGACATAGTCATGTTAATAGTAGGCGTTTCATACTTCTCAGTTTAGTTTTATATATGAATGTCCTATGATTTTATATTGATCTTTATCTGACTTTTGCTATAATTTTTATATTCATGTTTATCTCTAGCCTTTGCTATAATAGTTTGTACTGATCTTTATCTCTGGCCTTTGCCATGATCCGTTTTGCAAGGGCGCTAATAACCTAGCAGTTGAGTGCCCACACAAATCATCATCATTATCATCAGCGCTTTAGTGGGTTAGTAATGTCATTTTGTCAACGTGAAACATCGATTGCAAAATTCTGTGCTGGTCATTGAAATGCCACCCCATACTCGAAATTCTAATTGACTTGCTGCATACTAAACATTGTCCTCTAGCTATCCTATAGTGTGTGTTAAGCTTAAGCTGAAACCTGTTCAGAATATTAGAGAGAATCTGAAATAACGGAGCATATGATGTTTTAACGTTTCCTGAAACTGAATTATTGGCTCATTCATTCATAATTGCTTTGTGAGAATTAGTGAGAACCAATTTGAGCTGAGTCTATCATTTTACGTAGTTGCTTTCCATCTAATCCAATTGAGGCCGTGATATCGCCCCAGCTGTGAAAATAAATTTAAATAATGGAATTATATGTAATGCAATTTTTAGTAGTGAGTGTAAATATCTATGTTTATGATAGTGTAAAACATAAAAATAAGTTAGGATTTTGTAATCCAATGCCAAAACGCTGACGATTAAGGGTTAGAGAAGGTTCAGGAAAAGTAAAATTCAAGTGAAGAAACCAAGCTTTACGAAGGATTTTTTATTACAGCGCTATTGTTACATGCGTTGAGGCAATTCTCTATTCGTCTGTTATATAATTCTGTAGTCAGAGGGGATGAAAGCGAAACTGCGTCTGAAGCCGGTGAACCCAGGAAAACGTGAAGAATCGGCCACATGATAAAGGACAATAGCCAATAAGATTCATTGATTAAGATGACCTAAAATAGAGACTTTTCGAACGTCGCGAAATAGTATCCAGCGATGATGGAGTAATATGACGTCAAAACTTTGACGTGTACTATAAAAATGGACACATTACTCAACTCTGGATCAGTTTTCTCAGATTTACTCTTACCAACCGGAACGACTGGTATGGCATTCATACAAGAATTTGGCGCTCGAAATTACATGCTGCAGTGTAAGATAAAATTAAACAGAAACTTCAGGTAGGCTACGACTAATATAGCATATATTCGCGAGCCGCTATTGGATACATTATACTGTAACAAATGAACACCAGTTATTTATCACCAGGCACTTAACGTAGCACAAATGTTACACTTGAGTCACATTGGCACGCACCCGGAATACAACACAATTTCAGCTGATCCGTAGAATCAATTCAACTGCCGAACTGCACGACTCACAACCAAACTGCACTCTCCACTTTTCACTTCGTCACTTCTTACAGAAGTCAACTCAACACTGGCTCGTCCTGCTGAAAGCAGTCCTTTATATAGCTCTCGCATACAATGTGTAACTTTCGAGAACAAGAACCTATTAGAATACGCCGAAACGAAGGTTCCGAAACAAGTAGTGGTACATAAGAGGGCCTGTTATTCCACACTTGCTATTGTTCTATTGTTTCCGCGCTGGCTATTGTTCCGATCGCCCTTCGCAGGCCACACTCAGGACCCAGGTCGGGAGACACTTACCCGTGGCCGCAGGTAGCGCCGCGCATGTGGTCACAACACCTGTGTAATAGTTTGAGGAAAGTATACTGATGCACATATTAAGTGTTAAAGGCATAGAATACCGCGGTGTTGAGCTAAGTAAGTTTTATTGCGTGAGATCGAAAGATCTGTGATAAAATATCATAGGGGTAGAGATTCAGCAAACCGAGTGAAGCAACGGTATGGTCAGTAAATAAATAGCCTAATGTGATACTTCTTTGTGAACAATGGCAAGTATTAAATAGTCTTATAGCATCATTAATTGTGGATAAAGCTTATCATGACTTCTGATTCCGAGAACACAGCTTGGGATCCTCTTGTTCCACATTCTTAGTTTTCCCAACTGAGAATAAAACTTATTTTCTCCGTGACGTATACAGGTGAGATGCTGGAAAAGGTAGAAGAAGCATAAAGAGATTAGTCAACGTGTTGGATGATTTTCTCAGAATTCAATTTCATTGATAATTGTCAATAACAGAGCTCTGCCTCGTCCTTTTGACTCCCCATGTAGTACAGCTCCATCTTGATAATTTCTCTCACATTTCCATTTTTTTTTATTCTTCAGACTTCATGTCGTTTTCTTCTGTTTGTTTTAAGCATAACTTCCACAACCACTACGATGTTCTCATTTTAATGGTTTATATGAATGGACTGTTCCTCAGTGGTGTAATCAGTGGTGGATTTAGAAAGCATGTAAGTTAACAAATTTAGTTTTGACACATGTGACATCACATTACAAGTTCAAAAGGTGTCATGCCTCCTTAATAATGGAAATAAAAGTGTTATTAATAACCACTGAACTCTGTTTTTACAATAGGCAGGGACCTGCGTTTTTCAGGTCCCTGCCTATTGTAAAAATACAGTTTTGCAATATCACCTACCTTTTAAAAATATTTCCTAAAATGCTTGGGAAAGAGCTACTTATATATAACTTTGTTAAGAATTCGAAAATTAGACAGATTTATTTCGTGAAATAAAACGAAATGAGCCAATAACGCATATATGTCAATTTTATAAATTTTATATGCACAATAATGCGAATTCACGGTGTTTTCCTGGCGACTTGTCGCTAGGGTTGGTAACACTGCATCGCAGTCTTACAAGGCCAACTTCTCCCACTTTATCAACTCGACTCATGCGCGTGCATTCCGCTTAAGAACCTGGTCTTGCTAAGCATTGTTTTTTCTCTTTGTTTTCTACGTTTAGTATTATGCCCAAGGTGAGCGTTAGTGCAAAGGAAAGGGCTCTTGAATTTAAAAATGACAGATTATGTGCATCCGATTCAGAAACCATAATGCATCAATACTGTAACTGTACGATATCTTGGGATAGAAAACATACGTGCACCAAGCATGTGCGAAGTGAGAAACACCAACGACTGAAGAGGTCATCTACAGCCAACACTCCTCTTGTCATAAGAGACAACAGAGTGTTGTACAGTGTAATTTTATCTTTTCTTAAAGGAATATATGGCTAGAGAAATTGGAGCACCCTGCTATTAAAGAATGGATGAATGAATTCCTTAAAGCTATGCTGAATAGATCACTGCTAAAATTATATTATTATTTATTTATTTGTCACTTAGAAACGGAACTTTATAACATTAATTCCTAACATCTTTTTTAAAAGGTGCTGAAAATTTGTCGCAAGTTAGATTGTTAAGAGAGAAGTATGTTCCAGTGCTAAGAGATGAAAGAGATCAACAAGTGAAAGAAGCAGGCTGTGGTCAGAAGGTTATGTTGCTATGTGACGAAACGACAGATCAGTTGGGTCCATAAGTATTTGTGTGTTATTTCGTCCTCTTGAACAAAAAATAAAGCAGGAGTTGTATGTTGCTGATGTACATATTCTGGAAGCAGCTGTCCAAAATCATGCAGCAGGGCAATACTTAATTCTGTACAGAAATACTCTATTAACTACGATAATAACTTGGAACGGTAAGCGACAGTACAAAATATGTGACAATGTGCTTCAGTTCCCTGACTGTCTTCCTCGGAGAGGATACAGTTCACATTCGGTGTTGGGCACACCGGCTAAATTTGGTGGGATGCATATTCACGAAAGAACTGATGAAACTTAATGCAGCTGTGGTTAAAGCTGTGTTTCTCAATACGAGAAAGAGAAAGCATCTGTATGTTCGATTTCTCAAAGAAAAGTATCCATCTGAGAAACCTATACTGTTTACAGTATCAGTGCTGACAAGATGGAATACTTGGTTCGAGGCCGTTTTCTACGTTGAGAAGCATCTTCGTGATATAGGTAATTGAGTTCGTGCATTTTGAAGATCTGGACTCTGTCAGCAATGCTGGTATTGATTTCATGAAATCGCTGACAAATGATGAAGTAAGTATAATTTCAGCAGAGGTAACATTCGTCAAGGAATATGCCAATGGTTTAGCGTAATACATCACTGAACTAGAAGGATCTTCATACCCGACAAGTTCTACGCTTTATGGAGAACTCAAGGAAAATATTGAAAAATTTCGAAGTAGCAAAAGAAGGGGATTTTTTTAGTGAAACAGAAGAGAAGCTAAATTGCATCAGAAGCGCAGATGTTCAAGGAGATGTTAGATCAGCTGTGAAAAACACTGCAGCTTTAGCATTTGCAAAATTGCAGTTACTGATGTTTGAAGTCCCTGTTAATAAGTTGTATTCAGCACTTGAAATGTTTAGACCAATATTCATCATTAACAGTAATATCGATTCAGCACTAGTGAAAAAAGTGAAGTCTATTCCATTCTTGAAAACCGTGAATGATTCAGTGATCTCAAAAGGGTCCAGTAAACTTCAAGAGCAAAGCAATAAAATTATGTTGCGAGATGGAAAAATAAATATTGTGAAAGTTCTAGGTAGTTTGCTTGACAGTCATCCTGAGTTTAGTGGCAGAGCTCCCCGGTCAGTGTGGTATCCATGTGCTAATGTTGACTGAACGCTTCTTTTCTTGCTACTCAGGAGTTTTGAGCGATTTGCATTGCAACATGAAAGAAGAAATACAAATATTATGGTAATGTTCTCCTTTGACAGAAAACACAACATAATGTACGAGATTGACTTTGTCCTTGAACTGCAAGCGTGCAGTGGACTACGGAGCTTCTTGCCTGCGATGCAAATAGCTTAACACCAGCAGTTCAAAACGATTGTCAACAGGTGCAGTCCAAATAATGTTTCACATGTATATGGTCATAAATATAGTGGTTTACATGTATGCAGGTTTTACAGGTTCACTTATTGGAAGTACGATCATAATTGTATTGTTTGATGCAGTAATATAATGTACTACTGATGCTACTTCGCGTAATATTTATTGTTCCGGGAAAGAAAGGATATAAGTACCTTTGGAACAGGGTGTGAAACAATAGAGCGAGAGGGAAGAACAATACATCGCTGGCTCAGGTTCGCTTACGTCAAGCACAAGGACAGAGCTAAACTCCTGAGTCGTGGACAGTACTTTTCTTTTATGGTATTATGTTCATTTCAGTGAGACTTAACAGTCAGTTATTGTAGTATCAGTGTCTAATGTTGACTGAAATCTTCTTCTCTGACTACTTAGAAGTTTTTAGCGACTTGGGCTGCAACAGGAAAGCGATAATGTTTTCCTTTGCCAGTTAGAAAAAGGAATATGTATCTTTCTTTCATGTTATGCCTTCTTCAGTGATAACTGAAAGATAAAGGTGTGTGTTTTTTAAAATAAAACTCAAAATAGTTCTTCAATAATCTATTTACATGAAAAAGTACCTTAAAAATTCCAAAATATCATAATAAAAACTAGTAAAATAACGCGAAATTTTCCAAAAATAACCCCGATTTCCACCAAAAAATAAAACGAAAAACGCAGATCCCTAACAATAGGTAGTTTTGGAAATTTTCAGGCTAATCTTAATGATAGCTGGCTAGTGCTAAAAGGAATTAATTTATCACAAACAAGTTGCAATTATTTTCTTGATGTTGTGAGCTTTGCCAGATATATCCGGTGGCGTAGATGCGCTTTTGAAACTTTAAGCCCTTATGTAAGGCTTATGAATGGATATCTAACTCTGATTCCATTCCGATGTTTGATGGGCTATATGCAGGTGGAGATCAGGAGCATCACTTCAGTCTCTGTTTTGAGGGAGCACAAGATTGCCTTAAGCAGCTTCCCGAATTTTCAGTGAATTTTACCGACACATTTAGCCTAAAAGAAAATTTTTTATTTCTTAACAGCGAAATACTTGTATTAAAAGTGTAGTTCTCATTTTTCTTTTGGTAGAGCAGTAATAACCAGTAGCCTATTTATTTCTCATAAATTAGAGAGGCATTTGCTTCCGATCCCACTAAATGACGCTCCTAGTGGCGATAATTGCAAACAATTTTCTTTAAATGGATCTTAAATAAACATTAGAGTGTGAAATTAACTCATTAAGAGAATTGCTTTTCCTTTTCAAATTAATGTGGAGAGACATTTTAAATTAATGAAAAGTACTCCAGTTGCATTTTTCCCTTCATACAAAACACCTTTCTAGGAAACTAGGTTAAACGAAAACAAAAATTACTGTTTTAGCTGTGAATGTTAACGAATACTTCGGTTATCATGGAACACAACGTAAAGCCTTTACAATACATTTAGAATGTTTACAAATTCATTAGACATCATAATACTAATTACATAATGGGACTGTGCATATACTGTGAATGTAGAAAACATGAAGTTTACAAAAGTAACATAACCTGAGTTCAAAACGACGAATAGTATATTTCTCAGATCTATGGTTGGTTGGCACCGAGCGAGGTGGCGTCGCGGTAACGTGTGCAACCTGCATTCAGGAGGTCCCGGATTTGATACTCGACAACGGCCCACTCTGACCCATGGTTTTTTGTGGTTTCCCAGGGCCGGCAGGCAAATACTGGGGTGGTTCATCTTCTACCATGACTCTCGTGCCCCTCATTTTCTGTACCCATCATCTTCCTTGTCGGATCGGTAATTTTTGCTGCGATTCTATCGCATACTGATCCGATCCAAGACAGACTATAGGTGTATAGTTTATTCTACAGCATGACCGAACATTAGACACAGATCATATCGAGACATTCGTGTGGCTCTTGGAGCTTTTTCAACTAGCCCAGTTGTGAGTCTTTACGCCGAAGCCGCAAAACTTCCTTTGCAATATCAGCGTGATGTCCTGTTAGGAAATTGTGACCACGGGCTTAAATGTATGCTTATACATCCAAAGTTAGCTTCTTTTTTTTCAACACCGCGATGGACGAACGTTATAGGAACAGTTTCACTAATCCAAAGCCTGCAGGTGTTCATTTCCGGCAGCTTCTTAGAAAACATGATATTGAAATGCCTAACATGTTTCCTTGATTATTGTGATATCTCACGTAGGCCTGGGATGAGGAATATCGGAAGTCTGCAATGCCTACGTTTAGTATCCGCACTTGTTTTTTAGAATTGTTGTCAGGTTACAATGACCTAATTTTGATCTACCCCGATGTATCTAAGTGCACCAACGGTGTTGGGTGTCCTTATGTTTATGGAACCGAACCCCATATATTCTGTTTTCATGATAGCACTTCCATTTATAGTGCAGAGCTGTATCCATATACCAAGCCATTTTGTATGTGCGCCGTCGAAAATTTGGTGACTGTCTCATTTTGAGTGATTCCCTTAAGGCACTTCAGAGACTTCCTGAGGTGTACAACTACCATCCCATTGTACAGCGCATCCTGGATGCCCTCCATGTTTTACACGCCTCTGGCGTTAATGCTGAGTGTGCTTGGATTCCTGGTCACGTTGTTGTATATCGTGTAACGCCGGAAGACTTTAGGTTTGCTGTGCAGAGAGCAATGTTATCGTGCTGCTGCGAGGTGTGGTTAGCTCTCCGCAGAAATAAGCTTAGCGTTGTTTAGGACATTCCGATAAACTGGAGAACTTCCTTTCATGTTACTCGTCATGAGGAGGTGAGTTTTGCTATGTTGCATATTCGCCACTGCTATTTTAGCACGGTTACCTTTTTATGGCGATCCTGCTCCTCTGTTCGCTGTGTAGTGAAGGTCTGTCGGTCCGTCATGAGTTGCGGAGTGTATTCCTCTAGCACATTTACGAGCCTTTCTGCAGCTGCCAGCCAGTCTTGCAGATATCTTAGCGGTAACCTATCGGTCGGAAAGGTTTTTAACTTTTTATCAGAGAAACTTTCAAATACGCATTTAGTCACGTTGATGCCAAGATTCTCGTATCTCTTTGGTTAGTTTTGTATACCCTGTATCTCTGACTTTTGCTATGATTAATCTTTATTTCTGGTCTTTGCCATGATTTTTGTGTTGATATTTATCTCTGGCCTTTGCCATGGTCTGTTTTTTTAAGGGCGCTAATGACCTTGTAGTTGTGAGCCTTTAAAAATAAATCATCTTCAGCTTTGTCATCTTTCAGCGTTGTAGGACCAGCCGACGGTGTTCGGCGGATTGCGGCTGAATGGTGGCTATGCGCTCTGTGGAGATTTCTTCTTGATGTCGTCCAGGGACCGCTCGGTTACCCGTCTCGGGTGCTTTCGGGCAGGCGCTCCTTCGGCGACTCTCCGGAGACTTGGGGCCCAATGGGGAGATTCGGGCGGCATTGGAGGCGTTTAATCTGAACACATTAGGAACATGGCCGTCCTGGCGCCCTTCCCATCCAGATCTGGTCGCCCTTAGTATCTCTCCCCTCATCGCTTCCTCCCAGGGGTCACGGTAAAAACACAAGGGGTCGAATGGCCTTCGTGCTGTGCTCTGTTCCGGGGGCCCCTTTCGTTCTCCCCTACCTTTAGGACTGGTTGGCCTGAATTTCCATGGCACTTCATAGATAGTTCTTTATTGCATATTGAGTACGCTTGGTCTTTGTAGGCATCTTCATATGAACTCAGTAGGGAATAATGCTCTTGATATGAGATATTGCATTAATTGGGAGTAAGCTGTGGTTGTTAATACATACGTATATACGTACGCATATATCCCATACTATTAATCAAGTCAATTCTGTGTGTGTGTGTGTGTGTGAGAGAGAGAGAGAGAGAGAGAGAGAGAGTGTGTGTGTGTGTTTGGGTGTGGGTGTGTGTGTATGTGTATGTGATACCCAGTTCTCGCAATCTGCTCAATGGACTCTGATGAAATTCATTGGAAAGGGCTTTTAGAGGACGAGGAATCGTTCTAGAAGGTCTCATCTCCAGGAAAATTTGAAAGAAATATTTCAATTGGAAACGGTGGCACATCAGCAAAACTAAGGTTGGCGATATAACCTGAGAGTTAACGCGGCATATAAATTGAAGAAATAAAAAAAGAAAACAGTCATAACAATACTTATTTCGTACAAAATAAATGTATTATTTAATCTATGCTAAGTGTTTTAGAAAATTATTTCATAATGATTTTATAAATTTATATTTATTTTAAACTGTAATTAAGCATTAAGGTAAATAATCCTTTGAATGTTGCTTCATCCTACACTATTAAACGATTTAACCATGTATATACAATCCATGGCCATGATTTGTTGGTAAGTATTTAGGAAGTTATTATAAGAAATTAATTTAATAATCAGCTGTAAGTTATAATACTTTTGTATCAATCTGTGACATTCCGTCCCAGATAGTGGTGTATTACTAGTTTGCGTTTTGCAGACTTAGAATATTTTGTATTTAGTTGGTGTAAAGCCTTGCTTTTCTATAAATAACAAATGCTTGCTTTATTAATTTATGCTATACAACGAATACGACAAACCAAAACAGGAATACTTGAGCCAAAAACTTGCTGTAGAATTAATAATGTCAGCGTAGCTTCAGCTGTTAATTTGTATGAAAATGAATAACGGCACTGTTCTGAAGCATATAATTCATCAAATAGAAAATCGTCTAATCGTCTAACATGTCCACAGAACCGTAAACATGCGTACTATTGTTAGTTCGCTACACTAAAGACTCAGTATGTTGCTAGTCTCCTAATAGAAATAAATATGGCATATTAAATGAATAAATGAAAAAAAGCAGAGAAAGTTTCGGATTCATTTAAAATAAAAAATCTCTTGAACGTTACCAGCTGTTAATTCAGGGCGTTCTCACTCATACGCAATCCAGATTTCATTCCCAGCGCTCTAGATTAAATTTTATATAACTATTTAATTAGATTTTTGTGCTCCAGCGAAACATTTTGCCATTCATCAATACTACTTTGCATACAGGGACCCTTAAAATAAAAGTATTCTCAGTTAGATGCACGATTTACTTTGTTGGAAAAAACTGATCACTAATGCTCTCATGGAAGTAAACCGTTCTGTCCTTGAAGTGTAATATCTTTATTTGCTTTCATATATTTAAAATTATTACGCATAGACATGTTTGTAACTATATGTTAAGCCCTGATTCATATATCCATTAATTAAAAATAAAAATTTCGGTTATTTCAAGATCAATTTTTAAATAATAAAACACATTAAATAAACGTTTATCCATCTCATTCTTAACAACTGATAATGATTTTTACTTTATTAATAACTGAGAAAAATCGGCGGCGTCGTGGCCGAGTGGTTAGACCGCTCGCCTCCCACCGAGGCGGCCCGGGTTCAATCCCAGGGACCTGCATGTGGTGTTTGTAGTGAACGAAGCGGCGTCTGCGGGGTTTTCTCCGGGTTCTCCGGTTTCCCCCGCCATTCATTCTACCAACTGCTCCATCATTACCTTTCCTTTCATTCATTTCACCAACATTTCGTTTCATCTATTTCCTTCATCCCATCCTGGATGCTCTGTCTGATCCTCGACGGGCCTCTGACCCCAGGCACTCGCTTGTAAGTCCTGGGGGTGTAAGTCCTACATAAGAGGAGGGTAAACAGATAATGAATAACTGAGAAAAATCGATCTTGTACGTTCTCAAACTTCTGAGAAACTCAGACATCATGTGTCCAGGTACTTAGATCCTATAAGCAATGATATTACAGGGAAGTTTATTTTAACAGCGTTAATAAAAATACATCCAGAGTACGTTCAAACCGTATTATCTATTTCACACTCTCCAAAGGTATGAAAATGACACTATGAACAATATTATTTTATAATGTCATCAAGGATTGCTATAACGGCCAAATGAATTTATGAAATTATGCTCAAATGGACCGCGGTCCATAGAGATCCTCAGAAGACGACTGTCGGGTAATCCAGGTAACTCGCTCCAGACGAGATTTGAACTCCGGACCTCTTGAACGTGAGGCATTCTGCGCTTTACATCCCGAAGGTGGTAATAGAAGTTATTACATGTGCGGGCTTTATGTATCTAATAGGCAAATGTCAGTCCGAGCTTAAACAGCAGCAGTCTGAGCAGTTCTTAGCATCAGCATGAGTAGGTATATATAGAGAGATCGAGCGCAGTTTTTTGCGTTTATATGGGAAAGGATAGGGAAAACGAGGCTAGATGCGACGGTTCAAGGAGGAAAATGCGTTTATATGGGCGAGATAGGGAATACGAGGACTGACGCTAGGCTAGACAGTGGTAGGAGGGGGAGTACGCTTTATATGAGAAAGATAGGGAATACGAGGGGAGGTGCTAGGCTAGACAGAGGCTGAGTAGAGTATAGTTTATATGAGATGTATAGGAAAACGAGGGGAGGTGTTAGGCTAGACAGAGGCTGAGTAATGTATGGTTTATATGAGTGGTATAGGAAAACGAGGAGAGGAGTTAGACTAGACAGAGGTCGAGGAGCAGAGTATGGTTTATGTGAGAGTCATAGGTAAACGAGAGAGGCGTTAGGCTAGACAGAGCTAGAGGAATAGAGTATGGTTTATATGAGAGGTATAGGAACAGGAGAAGAGGTGTTAGGCTAGACAGGTAGTGTAGCAGTAGGAATATGGACTTATATACAGGAGAGATAGGGAATAACAGGCCTGATGCTAGGCTAGTCAGATGCTAAAGGAGGGAGGGATATGCTTTATACGAGAGAGATAGGGAATACAAGGAAAGATGCTATACTAAACAGGACTTGAAGGGTAGAATATGAGTGATATAGCGAACCGAGGAGAGGTATTAGGATAGGAGTTTTGAATGATGGAGTAGGCGTTTATATGCGAGAGATAGGGAATACGAGGGTCGATGCTAGGCTAGACGGTGTTGAATGAGGGAATGCATCTTATATGAGAGAGGTAGGGGAATATGAGGAGAAGTGCTAGGCTAGTCGGGAAGGTCTGAATGAGAGATTATACGTCTATATGGGAAAAGATAGGGGAAACGAAGGTAGGTGCTAGGTTGAGAGAGTCTTCAAGGAGGAAAATGCATTTATATGAGCGAGATAGGGAATACGAGGACTGACGCTAGGCTAGACAGTAGTAGGAGGAGGAGTGCGCTTTATATGAGACAGATAGGGAATACGAGGGGAGGTGCTAGGCTAGACAGAGGCTGAGTAGAGTATAGTTTATATGAGAGGTATAGGAAAACGAGGGGAGGTGTTAGGCTAGACAGATCTAGAGGAATAGAGTATGGTTTATATGAGAGGTATAAGAACAGGAGAAGAGGTGTTAGGCTAGACAGGTAGTGTAGCAGTAGGAATATGGACTTATATACAGGAGAGATAGGGAATAGGAGGGCTAGACTTGAAAGCGACTTTAGACGTGAACTTAGTGGAAAACTGTTTCATGTCAATGTTAGAACGCTAATTCTAGACATGCCCATCACGTAACCTATTCAGGGAAAAGGTGACTCGTTCAGGGGAAAAAGGTGACTGCTCAGGGAAAAAGGAGACCCACAAAGGGAAAAAGTTGACTAGCAAAGGGAAAAACGTGACCAGCAAAGGGAAAAATGTCACCAGCAAAGGGAAAAAAGGCGACCACCAAAGGGAAAAAGGTGACCTGCAACGGGAAAAGCTAACCCACTAACACTAACAGGTAAGTAATTCAGATAGTATTGCAAGAGGCTGACTGGATCATAGCAGTGTATGATTTCACAGGTAATTCAGCTAGTATCGTATGTTTTTAGGCTAATTCGTCTAGTAACACAGGATAGATTCCAGAGGCTAACTGCATCATAGCTATGCATGATTTCACAGCTAATTCAGCTAGTATCGTAGGTATTTAGGCTAATTCAGCTAGTATCACAGGAGGTTAGATTCCAGGGTTGGGTATAGCATAGTTTCATATTTCACAGGTAATTCAGAGGGTATCGTAGGTATTTAGGATAATTCAAGTAACATAGGTGTTTAGAGTAATTAAGCAAGCATTACAGGAGGGTAGGTTCCAGGGGTTGGTTATAGCCTAGTTTCGTATTTTACAGATAGTTCAGGTAATATCATAAGTATTTGAGGTAATCAGCATAGTTTCACAGATATTATTGATAATTTCGATCAGAGATTTGTATCACAGCTATTTAAGGTAAATGCAGATGATTCAGGTTGTATCAATGGTATTTGAGTCATTTTAACAGGTAATTCAGATAGTATCACAGGTGCTCGTGCTAATTTAGAGCAGGAATTCGTATTAGAGCTAGTTAAGGTAATTTCACATGATTCGGGTAGTATCACAGGTATTTAAATCATTTTCATAGCCAATTCAGCTAGTATCGTGAGCATTTAAGCTAATTCAGCTAGTATCACAGGAGGCTAGATTCCAGAGGCTAACTGCATCATAGCTATGCATGATTTCACAGCTAATTCAGCTAGTATCGTAGGTATTTAGGCTAATTCAGGTAGTATCACAGGAGGCTAGATTCCAGGGTTGGGTATAGCATAGTTTCATATTTCACAGGTAATTCATCTAGTATCACAGGTACTCATGGTAATATAGAGAGTAATTCGATTATAAAACTTTTCTCATCCAACGTTACAACAATTTATATACTTTTTTCTAAATCTTACAAACTTATTATATGTTAAACAGTTATTGTACGATGCGGAGAGGGATAAACTGCATATTGGTTCACAAATTGAAAAGCTTTACGTCAACATACCTTTATTTTAGTTCGTTATAGATGTCTCTCCCCTTTTATCTAGGCTTGAGACTAGCACTAGGATTGCTCCTAATGGCAGGGTTACCACCTTCCCTTCCATCTTCTTCTTTCTTCATCAGGCGTCAGCTATCTGCATATACAGCACACAGATACCTTCTTTTTTAAGATTGTAGACTCACTAGAAAATCTTTATCTTTAACTTACATTCTTTTAAGCACTGTTTGTAATGGCGTAATGTCCATACGCATATGTTGTTATCCCGTCATCAGCAATAATTCTTTTATCATCAAACGGAGTCAATGCAATTTTATTCACTTGTACTGTAGCAAGGGCATGCTTTCGTGATAGGATCAGATTCATAGGTGTTCTGATGATTTCACTGGTTTTAAGACAGTCTGTATAGCTGTCAAACGAAATGTACTGCTTAATAGCGCTACGTTTTATACCTTTAATCTTTTTTATCATTAACCCTTGAATATCTAAGGCATACATCTTAGGACGTAGTCCAACAAAGCGTAGGATGATTTTGCTATTAGCCTCATCTTTAAATTTTCCCAATACCTTCTTGTTCTGAGTAGAGTAACATATATGGTTGGCAGGGTAATCAGCTGTATCGAGATGCTCAAGAAAACGTAGCTTGTCCTGGTACACATCTTCAGTTGTTACACGATGAATGAACGAATCAGTGTCCATATACATAAGCTTCAGGTTTTCAGCTCCATAATAAGACAACAAAACGTCGTAATGATAGTTATACATTAATGTCTTGGAGATGTCCAACACACTCATACCAATGTATATAGGCTTGTTGAATACAATCTGACGAGAGGCCATATGTACAGCAGCTAGATTATCAGCATATATCGTCCTGTCGATAAACGTAGGCTTGGCGATCAGCTTCTCTAGAGTTTTTTCATTGGTCACCAGTCGTATATCCATACGATTACGCAGGTTCTCCATAGTTTTTCCAAACATAGCGTTGTTAAAGAGTTTGTAGAGATCCTTCTCGAAATCATTTGCAGCTTGTTGTCGTAGCCTGTTGTTAAATTCCACATAAGGTTTCAACCACTGAGACTGTCGGAATTGTAGCACACGATGGATTTTTGTTAGTCGTAGTCCATGACTAAGAGCTTGCTTCAAAGCCATGTAATGCACTACATACTTCTTTCGAGGTCCAAGATGAGGTATCAGTTTCTTTGTAGATGATTCCAATGGTTTCATACACTCTGGCAGGAAAGGTAGATCGTTGTGTAGATCGTGAAGTTCTGCAGGATACTCGATGTCGACTTCTAATATGTACCCATGAGGATCATCTTCTTGTAGTGTTTCTAAGTTGATTTCTTCAGGTGACACCCACTGAAATCCACCAAAAGGAAGGGCGTGACACATTGCCCACCCATATTGGTTATTTGCGTCCTCGTATGTGATAAATTGGGTTGGTCTCGTCGGATCAAACTTCTCCATATAAGTGTTATTAGCCTCAGCATACCGATGAGAAACTTGGCATAAACCTCCTCTTATACCTGATTCCACCATGAGTAGTTGATCATAATCTTGTAACAGCTCTAACTTAATTCCAGTATACAGTAACATAGCGTCCCATGTTAGACCTGGAGAGGTAAAATAATGGGCGGGATCGACTTTGTGTGTTTTAAGGGTTTGCTCTCTGAACGTCTCAAAGACGTCAGCTAGAAGAAGTACATCCGAAGTTAAGTAGAGATCGCTGTACTCTCCCAGGTTTCTCACATTAAACAGCTCCCATACATTTCTAGCATGATCGTAGTCAGCATCAGTAATTTCTTCTTCCTTTAATCTATTGTAGAAGGAGTCCTTAGGAGGCAAGCAGGTCTCGTTCAGGGCATCCCATGACGTAACAAAATCATATGGAAATACACCCTTACGGGTCATCAACTTCAATTTGTCTTCTCCAAAGTACTTTAGCGTTTCAGGATACGAGGTTAGATTTTTTACCAACTTATCCAAGCTTGTACTGAGGAATCGGAAGCTATCCACAAATCGAAGCTTTATATCTCCTACATACTTGGTGAATGAGATATAGCTTTCTTCAGAGTTAGGAATTACCTCCACACGTTCACTTGTACAACCCAGCTCCTTAACAATGAAATGAGAGTCATATCCGCTAAGGTTATGCATGAAGACTGGTATATATTTAGGTGTTTTGCAGGCTAAATTACATTCATTATGAAGACTTCCACGATATTCACCGCTGATGTGATCATGGTCGCGTACTTTATAGTTCTCTTCTGTAAAGGGTTTTCTACACAAGTAGCATGTCGTAGAAGACTCGAAATCCTTTTGCTGTTGATCCGTAAGTTTCAGAGGCTTAGCAGATTTGTATATATTACCAATCATTTTTGCAAGAGATGTCAGGTACAGCATAAACTTCTGAGCAGCATCAGCACCACGATACACATAGGGTTGCTTAGGAAGACCAGTTTCGAGATGTTCAACACTGGATGTAGGCTTCACGTAAACACAGAAGCTCATTGGTGTGTGCTCTTGATAAGGGGTTGTATAGGAAGTTTCAGGATTGGGTATACACGTATGGCATGGAGTGAGAATACTCTCAAAATCCGCATAGATGACATAAGGTACTTTCAGCATCCTCTCAACATTTTTAAACTGTACAATTGATTTCTCCTTGGTAGGCATAACTACCCTTGCAACACCATGTTGAATACAGACGGCTGCATGTTCTTGTAGTTTTTCCTGTCCACTTCGTCCGCTCTGGTCATCAAAATGTGTAAAGCAGCGCTTACAAGTATAAACCCGTCCATTATGGTTAGTTTTCTGGCGTCGAACGAGTTTCTCAAAATTCTTTATATACACGTAGTGATGTTTTCCACTGCTGTCATTCAATAGTAGCAGGTCGCGATGTTCAGGTAGTTCAATATCAGCAACCTTTATCGGATACACTTCGTGCTTCTCATCCAACCCGAAAACGTTAATAGACATATTGTTAAACTTCTCAAATTTAGGTATTTGAGAAAGTGGAGTAGGGTAGGAAACACAGCTGAAGTCGTACTTATCTTGAAGTTGTTTGTATTTGCTCACACGTTGCGCATCCTTCCCTATGAATTTAGCTAATATAGAGTACATGAAACATTTCTCGTCGGTAAAGTTCTGAATGTTTATACACGCTTCTTTAGCTCCGACAGATGACGGTAGTGGTATGTAGCTACTTCCTCGTAACGGGTTGTACTTGTTGATACGAAGTCGAACTCCTTCCACAGCAAGCAAAGCCCAGCTGCTACCCTTAAGCTGAGACTCCTCCATTTCAGTCACCAATTTCTTGAATTTCACTTCAATCGCTGACTCCAGTTCTGTTTCTAGAAACACAGCTTGATTCCGTGTTTTAAATGTTTTGTCACAGGTTTCTCCAATACTGTTAACAAATCGACACTCAGCCAGCAGATTAATTTTAACACTCTTATGAATGCTAAGCTCTTTATGCACAGCCTGGATTATACGTTGTTTTGCCTCTTGCAGATACATATTTAGGTCCTTAGCTGATTCGCCTCGTATAAAATACGATTTCAATCGTCCTTCGAATGAAGTTTCGTATTCTTTCATACCACAGTCCTCCATTGTTGACAGCAACTGATGTTTAGTTGGCTCCAATCTTCTTTTCTTCTGAGGGCTGCTTATTTCACATATATCTTCGTGTCGCTGTCCCTTATAACAATCTTTGAAGGTTACATTACAATGTTTACATTTGAAGAGCTTCTTGCAGCTCATCTCGTGTCTTCTCTTGTCATAACCTCGGAGGAACTTCCTCCCACATTTTCCGCATGCATATCCAGTAGCGCTTGGAATAATATCGTTATACGCTGAGTTATTCATCTTTATTCTTGATGTAATAACGTATTAATCACTGATCAATGAAATGTAGACCTCTTCACCTTGACACCACTTTAGAAAGCTGATTATTCTTGGAGAGAACACGATGTTAACACCTCAAGACTAATTAGCACAATGAAGTCCAATGCCCTAGATCACCATATTTATAGAGGGAGCACGAACCTTTTAGATCAATCATAAACTCGTTTCATAACCAGATGTATATGATCGCTCAACGTGTATTAACCCCACAGCCATATAACCTCAAGTCTAGAGACAGGATGTTTATGACGTCACACCCAGAGACAGAATGTCTGACAGCATCAAACACGTTTAAACTCGTCTAATAACTACCTGCTTAAGCTGTCACACCAGCAAGAGAAGATTTCTCCCACGCTCATTCAGACATATATTTCAAATTCAAAGCCTACCACCACCATCACCACCTATTGTACCAAGGTTAATTACAGCTGTATTATCACAGTACTTAAAGTAAAAGCTCAAAAGGTAACGAGAAGATGTCCCCCTTATTTACTTAATTATCTCATGTTTTCATTCCCTTTTCAATTCTTCCTTTCCATCTTCTCACAGAAAGCCCATTACATTTAACTACAATCACGAGAAAAGCAATTTTTCCAGAGTTTCACAGATTCTAAGCTTCTAAATCGAACCCGGTAATACTTTTAATAAATGTATTTTAGCTCCCCAATATCAGCATCTACCATTTAATCTTTACTCGAACCTGATATGATCCATAAGCTTGAAGATATATGAAATCACCCCTTCGGGATTCTATCTAAGTACTTTAAAGTAATTTTTATAACGATAACGATATTTAAGGACTAGATACTCTGTTTACGTTTACCTTGACATGTCTATCTAAATTAAATTACGAGTTATTAAATGTTTGCAAGTAAATTTCATTGAATCGGTATTCGAACCCAGAACACCAGGAACAAAATAATTTATAATATTAGTCTGACATGTTAAGCAAAACTGTGTGCAGTTACATCATCGATCTAAGTGATATATTCTAGTGTACAGAGGAAAATTAAGAAAGTCATTAAAAAATCGGGAATCGAACCAAGCACAACTGATTGGCAATTATATACAGCATTAATCACCCAGTACAGAACCTATCAATTATGCTTTGCTGCACTCCTCTACATCACTTAGTTTCCGAGATAATGAAAATTTAAAAATTAAGGATCGAACCTAGGACGTCAGGTATCTAATTACACATTTACAAGATACTACCTAATAACATAAACACACTAAAGTTTATTTGGCGTCTTTATCTTAATTGGTTTAGGAGTTATTAAATTTATAAGTAAATTCCATCGAATCAGTATTCGAACCCAGAACACCAAGAACAAAATAATTTATAATATGAGTTTGGTATGCTTAAAGGTGCTGTATGTAGTTACAGCATCAATCTAACTGATATTTTCTAGAGTATAGAGTAAAATTAAGGAAGTCATTAAAAATCGGGATTCGAACTAGAGACAACCGATTAAAAATTATATACAGTATTAATTACACATTATAACAGCTATCAAACATGCTTTGGTCCATTCCTCTAGCTTTCTTAGTTTCCGAGATAATAAAGTTTTTAAAATTAAGGATCGAACTCAGGACACCAGGTACCAAAATATACATTCACAAGAAACTACCTAATGACATTAATGTAATAAAGTTTATTTGGCGTCTTTATCTTAATTAGTCTCAGAGTTATTAGAAGATGAATTTGCATTCACTCCTAGGATTCGAACCCAGGCATCCCGGTCAACTTGGAACAATACCCTAATGACGCGGCGCATTCCAAAGAATTGATTAGTTTTTATCCCAATGTTCTATCTCTTTTCATTCAGGAGATATAAGCGATTAAACAGTAGAAATAATATGTATGTTTGAGCCCACAGAGAGATGCCGACATCTGATAAAGTTCTTTGATCTATGCCGGCAAGCTCCGCCCATTTTATTTCTACTGTTTAATTGCTTATATCTCCTGAATGAAAAGAGATAGAACATTGGGATAAAAACTAATCAATTCTTTGGAATGCGCCGCGTCATTAGGGTATTGTTCCAAGTTGACCGGGATGCCTGGGTTCGAATCCTAGGAGTGAATGCAAATTCATCTTCTAATAACTCTGAGACTAATTAAGATAAAGACGCCAAATAAACTTTATTACATTAATGTCATTAGGTAGTTTCTTGTGAATGTATATTTTGGTACCGGGTGTCCTGGGTTCGATCCTTAATTTTAAAAACTTTATTATCTCGGAAACTAAGAAAGCTAGAGGAATGGACCAAAGCATGTTTGATAGCTGTTATAATGTGTAATTAATACTGTATATAATTTTTAATCGGTTGTCTCTAGTTCGAATCCCGATTTTTTAATGACTTCCTTAATTTTACTCTATACTCTAGAAAATATCAGTTAGATTGATGCTGTAACTACATACAGCACCTTTAAGCATACCAAACTCATATTATAAATTATTTTGTTCTTGGTGTTCTGGGTTCGAATACTGATTCGATGGAATTTACTTATAAATTTAATAACTCCTAAACCAATTAAGATAAAGACGCCAAATAAACTTTATTGTGTTTATGTTATTAGGTAGTATTTTGTAAATGTGTAATTAGATACCTGACGTCCTAGGTTCGATCCTTAATTTTTAAATTTTCATTATCTCGGAAACTAAGTGATGTAGAGGAGTGCAGCAAAGCATGATAGATAGGTTCTGTACTGGGTGATTAATGCTGTATATAATTGCCAATCAGTTGTGCTTGGTTCGATTCCCGATTTTTTAATGACTTTCTTAATTTTCCTCTGTACACTAGAATATATCACTTAGATCGATGATGTAACTGCACACAGTTTTGCTTAACATGTCAGACTAATATTATAAATTATTTTGTTCCTGGTGTTCTGGGTTCGAATACCGATTCAATGAAATTTACTTGCAAACATTTAATAACTCGTAATTTAATTTAGATAGACATGTCAAGGTAAACGTAAACAGAGTATCTAGTCCTTAAATATCGTTATCGTTATAAAAATTACTTTAAAGTACTTAGATAGAATCCCGAAGGGGTGATTTCATATATCTTCAAGCTTATGGATCATATCAGGTTCGAGTAAAGATTAAATGGTAGATGCTGATATTGGGGAGCTAAAATACATTTATTAAAAGTATTACCGGGTTCGATTTAGAAGCTTAGAATCTGTGAAACTCTGGAAAAATTGCTTTTCTCGTGATTGTAGTTAAATGTAATGGGCTTTCTGTGAGAAGATGGAAAGGAAGAATTGAAAAGGGAATGAAAACATGAGATAATTAAGTAAATAAGGGGGACATCTTCTCGTTACCTTTTGAGCTTTTACTTTAAGTACTGTGATAATACAGCTGTAATTAACCTTGGTACAATAGGTGGTGATGGTGGTGGTAGGCTTTGAATTTGAAATATATGTCTGAATGAGCGTGGGAGAAATCTTCTCTTGCTGGTGTGACAGCTTAAGCAGGTAGTTATTAGACGAGTTTAAACGTGTTTGATGCTGTCAGACATTCTGTCTCTGGGTGTGACGTCATAAACATCCTGTCTCTAGACTTGAGGTTATATGGCTGTGGGGTTAATACACGTTGAGCGATCATATACATCTGGTTATGAAACGAGTTTATGATTGATCTAAAAGGTTCGTGCTCCCTCTATAAATATGGTGATCTAGGGCATTGGACTTCATTGTGCTAATTAGTCTTGAGGTGTTAACATCGTGTTCTCTCCAAGAATAATCAGCTTTCTAAAGTGGTGTCAAGGTGAAGAGGTCTACATTTCATTGATCAGTGATTAATACGTTATTACATCAAGAATAAAGATGAATAACTCAGCGTATAACGATATTATTCCAAGCGCTACTGGATATGCATGCGGAAAATGTGGGAGGAAGTTCCTCCGAGGTTATGACAAGAGAAGACACGAGATGAGCTGCAAGAAGCTCTTCAAATGTAAACATTGTAATGTAACCTTCAAAGATTGTTATAAGGGACAGCGACACGAAGATATATGTGAAATAAGCAGCCCTCAGAAGAAAAGAAGATTGGAGCCAACTAAACATCAGTTGCTGTCAACAATGGAGGACTGTGGTATGAAAGAATACGAAACTTCATTCGAAGGACGATTGAAATCGTATTTTATACGAGGCGAATCAGCTAAGGACCTAAATATGTATCTGCAAGAGGCAAAACAACGTATAATCCAGGCTGTGCATAAAGAGCTTAGCATTCATAAGAGTGTTAAAATTAATCTGCTGGCTGAGTGTCGATTTGTTAACAGTATTGGAGAAACCTGTGACAAAACATTTAAAACACGGAATCAAGCTGTGTTTCTAGAAACAGAACTGGAGTCAGCGATTGAAGTGAAATTCAAGAAATTGGTGACTGAAATGGAGGAGTCTCAGCTTAAGGGTAGCAGCTGGGCTTTGCTTGCTGTGGAAGGAGTTCGACTTCGTATCAACAAGTACAACCCGTTACGAGGAAGTAGCTACATACCACTACCGTCATCTGTCGGAGCTAAAGAAGCGTGTATAAACATTCAGAACTTTACCGACGAGAAATGTTTCATGTACTCTATATTAGCTAAATTCATAGGGAAGGATGCGCAACGTGTGAGCAAATACAAACAACTTCAAGATAAGTACGACTTCAGCTGTGTTTCCTACCCTACTCCACTTTCTCAAATACCTAAATTTGAGAAGTTTAACAATATGTCTATTAACGTTTTCGGGTTGGATGAGAAGCACGAAGTGTATCCGATAAAGGTTGCTGATATTGAACTACCTGAACATCGCGACCTGCTACTATTGAATGACAGCAGTGGAAAACATCACTACGTGTATATAAAGAATTTTGAGATACTCGTTCGACGCCAGAAAACTAACCATAATGGACGGGTTTATACTTGTAAGCGCTGCTTTACACATTTTGATGACCAGAGCGGACGAAGTGGACAGGAAAAACTACAAGAACATGCAGCCGTCTGTATTCAACATGGTGTTGCAGGGGTAGTTATGCCTACCAAGGAGAAATCAATTGTACAGTTTAAAAATGTTGAGAGGATGCTGAAAGTACCTTATGTCATCTATGCGGATTTTGAGAGTATTCTCACTCCATGCCATACGTGTATACCCAATCCTGAAACTTCCTATACAACCCCTTATCAAGAGCACACACCAATGAGCTTCTGTGTTTACGTGAAGCCTACATCCAGTGTTGAACATCTCGAAACTGGTCTTCCTAAGCAACCCTATGTGTATCGTGGTGCTGATGCTGCTCAGAAGTTTATGCTGTACCTGACATCTCTTGCAAAAATGATTGGTAATATATACAAATCTGCTAAGCCTCTGAAACTTACGGATCAACAGCAAAAGGATTTCGAGTCTTCTACGACATGCTACTTGTGTAGAAAACCCTTTACAGAAGAGAACTATAAAGTACGCGACCATGATCACATCAGCGGTGAATATCGTGGAAGTCTTCATAATGAATGTAATTTAGCCTGCAAAACACCTAAATATATACCAGTCTTCATGCATAACCTTAGCGGATATGACTCTCATTTCATTGTTAAGGAGCTGGGTTGTACAAGTGAACGTGTGGAGGTAATTCCTAACTCTGAAGAAAGCTATATCTCATTCACCAAGTATGTAGGAGATATAAAGCTTCGATTTGTGGATAGCTTCCGATTCCTCAGTACAAGCTTGGATAAGTTGGTAAAAAATCTAACCTCGTATCCTGAAACGCTAAAGTACTTTGGAGAAGACAAATTGAAGTTGATGACCCGTAAGGGTGTATTTCCATATGATTTTGTTACGTCATGGGATGCCCTGAACGAGACCTGCTTGCCTCCTAAGGACTCCTTCTACAATAGATTAAATGAAGAAGAAATTACTGATGCTGACTACGATCATGCTAGAAATGTATGGGAGCTGTTTAATGTGAGAAACCTGGGAGAGTACAGCGATCTCTACTTAACTTCGGATGTACTTCTTCTAGCTGACGTCTTTGAGACGTTCAGAGAGCAAACCCTTAAAACACACAAAGTCGATCCCGCCCATTATTTTACCTCTCCAGGTCTAACATGGGACGCTATGTTACTGTATACTGGAATTAAGTTAGAGCTGTTACAAGATTATGATCAACTACTCATGGTGGAATCAGGTATAAGAGGAGGTTTATGCCAAGTTTCTCATCGGTATGCTGAGGCTAATAACACTTATATGGAGAAGTTTGATCCGACGAGACCAACCCAATTTATCACATACGAGGACGCAAATAACCAATATGGGTGGGCAATGTGTCACGCCCTTCCTTTTGGTGGATTTCAGTGGGTGTCACCTGAAGAAATCAACTTAGAAACACTACAAGAAGATGATCCTCATGGGTACATATTAGAAGTCGACATCGAGTATCCTGCAGAACTTCACGATCTACACAACGATCTACCTTTCCTGCCAGAGTGTATGAAACCATTGGAATCATCTACAAAGAAACTGATACCTCATCTTGGACCTCGAAAGAAGTATGTAGTGCATTACATGGCTTTGAAGCAAGCTCTTAGTCATGGACTACGACTAACAAAAATCCATCGTGTGCTACAATTCCGACAGTCTCAGTGGTTGAAACCTTATGTGGAATTTAACAACAGGCTACGACAACAAGCTGCAAATGATTTCGAGAAGGATCTCTACAAACTCTTTAACAACGCTATGTTTGGAAAAACTATGGAGAACCTGCGTAATCGTATGGATATACGACTGGTGACCAATGAAAAAACTCTAGAGAAGCTGATCGCCAAGCCTACGTTTATCGACAGGACGATATATGCTGATAATCTAGCTGCTGTACATATGGCCTCTCGTCAGATTGTATTCAACAAGCCTATATACATTGGTATGAGTGTGTTGGACATCTCCAAGACATTAATGTATAACTATCATTACGACGTTTTGTTGTCTTATTATGGAGCTGAAAACCTGAAGCTTATGTATATGGACACTGATTCGTTCATTCATCGTGTAACAACTGAAGATGTGTACCAGGACAAGCTACGTTTTCTTGAACATCTCGATACAGCTGATTACCCTGCCAACCATATATGTTACTCTACTCAGAACAAGAAGGTATTGGGAAAATTTAAAGATGAGGCTAATAGCAAAATCATCCTACGCTTTGTTGGACTACGTCCTAAGATGTATGCCTTAGATATTCAAGGGTTAATGATAAAAAAGATTAAAGGTATAAAACGTAGCGCTATTAAGCAGTACATTTCGTTTGACAGCTATACAGACTGTCTTAAAACCAGTGAAATCATCAGAACACCTATGAATCTGATCCTATCACGAAAGCATGCCCTTGCTACAGTACAAGTGAATAAAATTGCATTGACTCCGTTTGATGATAAAAGAATTATTGCTGATGACGGGATAACAACATATGCGTATGGACATTACGCCATTACAAACAGTGCTTAAAAGAATGTAAGTTAAAGATAAAGATTTTCTAGTGAGTCTACAATCTTAAAAAAGAAGGTATCTGTGTGCTGTATATGCAGATAGCTGACGCCTGATGAAGAAAGAAGAAGATGGAAGGGAAGGTGGTAACCCTGCCATTAGGAGCAATCCTAGTGCTAGTCTCAAGCCTAGATAAAAGGGGAGAGACATCTATAACGAACTAAAATAAAGGTATGTTGACGTAAAGCTTTTCAATTTGTGAACCAATATGCAGTTTATCCCTCTCCGCATCGTACAATAACTGTTTAACATATAATAAGTTTGTAAGATTTAGAAAAAAGTATATAAATTGTTGTAACGTTGGATGAGAAAAGTTTTATAATCGAATTACTCTCTATATTACCATGAGTACCTGTGATACTAGATGAATTACCTGTGAAATATGAAACTATGCTATACCCAACCCTGGAATCTAGCCTCCTGTGATACTACCTGAATTAGCCTAAATACCTACGATATTAGCTGAATTAGCTGTGAAATCATGCATAGCTATGATGCAGTTAGCCTCTGGAATCTAGCCTCCTGTGATACTAGCTGAATTAGCTTAAATGCTCACGATACTAGCTGAATTGGCTATGAAAATGATTTAAATACCTGTGATACTACCCGAATCATGTGAAATTACCTTAACTAGCTCTAATACGAATTCCTGCTCTAAATTAGCACGAGCACCTGTGATACTATCTGAATTACCTGTTAAAATGACTCAAATACCATTGATACAACCTGAATCATCTGCATTTACCTTAAATAGCTGTGATACAAATCTCTGATCGAAATTATCAATAATATCTGTGAAACTATGCTGATTACCTCAAATACTTATGATATTACCTGAACTATCTGTAAAATACGAAACTAGGCTATAACCAACCCCTGGAACCTACCCTCCTGTAATGCTTGCTTAATTACTCTAAACACCTATGTTACTTGAATTATCCTAAATACCTACGATACCCTCTGAATTACCTGTGAAATATGAAACTATGCTATACCCAACCCTGGAATCTAACCTCCTGTGATACTAGCTGAATTAGCCTAAATACCTACGATACTAGCTGAATTAGCTGTGAAATCATGCATAGCTATGATGCAGTTAGCCTCTGGAATCTATCCTGTGTTACTAGACGAATTAGCCTAAAAACATACGATACTAGCTGAATTACCTGTGAAATCATACACTGCTATGATCCAGTCAGCCTCTTGCAATACTATCTGAATTACTTACCTGTTAGTGTTAGTGGGTTAGCTTTTCCCGTTGCAGGTCACCTTTTTCCCTTTGGTGGTCGCCTTTTTTCCCTTTGCTGGTGACATTTTTCCCTTTGCTGGTCACGTTTTTCCCTTTGCTAGTCAACTTTTTCCCTTTGTGGGTCTCCTTTTTCCCTGAGCAGTCACCTTTTTCCCCTGAACGAGTCACCTTTTCCCTGAATAGGTTACGTGATGGGCATGTCTAGAATTAGCGTTCTAACATTGACATGAAACAGTTTTCCACTAAGTTCACGTCTAAAGTCGCTTTCAAGTCTAGCCCTCCTATTCCCTATCTCTCCTGTATATAAGTCCATATTCCTACTGCTACACTACCTGTCTAGCCTAACACCTCTTCTCCTGTTCTTATACCTCTCATATAAACCATACTCTATTCCTCTAGATCTGTCTAGCCTAACACCTCCCCTCGTTTTCCTATACCTCTCATATAAACTATACTCTACTCAGCCTCTGTCTAGCCTAGCACCTCCCCTCGTATTCCCTATCTGTCTCATATAAAGCGCACTCCTCCTCCTACCACTGTCTAGCCTAGCGTCAGTCCTCGTATTCCCTATCTCGCTCATATAAATGCATTTTCCTCCTTGAAGACTCTCTCAACCTAGCACCTACCTTCGTTTCCCCTATCTTTTCCCATATAGACGTATAATCTCTCATTCAGACCTTCCCGACTAGCCTAGCACTTCTCCTCATATTCCCCTACCTCTCTCATATAAGATGCATTCCCTCATTCAACACCGTCTAGCCTAGCATCGACCCTCGTATTCCCTATCTCTCGCATATAAACGCCTACTCCATCATTCAAAACTCCTATCCTAATACCTCTCCTCGGTTCGCTATATCACTCATATTCTACCCTTCAAGTCCTGTTTAGTATAGCATCTTTCCTTGTATTCCCTATCTCTCTCGTATAAAGCATATCCCTCCCTCCTTTAGCATCTGACTAGCCTAGCATCAGGCCTGTTATTCCCTATCTCTCCTGTATATAAGTCCATATTCCTACTGCTACACTACCTGTCTAGCCTAACACCTCTTCTCCTGTTCCTATACCTCTCATATAAACCATACTCTATTCCTCTAGCTCTGTCTAGCCTAACACCTCTTCTCCTGTTCCTATACCTCTCATATAAACCATACTCTATTCCTCTAGCTCTGTCTAGCCTAACGCCTCTCTCGTTTACCTATGACTCTCACATAAACCATACTCTGCTCCTCGACCTCTGTCTAGTCTAACTCCTCTCCTCGTTTTCCTATACCACTCATATAAACCATACATTACTCAGCCTCTGTCTAGCCTAACACCTCCCCTCGTTTTCCTATACATCTCATATAAACTATACTCTACTCAGCCTCTGTCTAGCCTAGCACCTCCCCTCGTATTCCCTATCTTTCTCATATAAAGCGTACTCCCCCTCCTACCACTGTCTAGCCTAGCGTCAGTCCTCGTATTCCCTATCTCGCCCATATAAACGCATTTTCCTCCGTGAACCGTCGCATCTAGCCTCGTTTTCCCTATCCTTTCCCATATAAACGCAAAAAACTGCGCTCGATCTCTCTATATATACCTACTAGCATGCAATGGATTGGCACCTTCTGATTGGTTAACGCTTTAGACTCACTCCCCCAGGAGCCTATTATGGTAGCTACGTGATTGGTGCTTCCGGGGTCCCGAGCCACAATCTCGACTGGGTTCCTCGACGTGGTGAGAGAGCTTAATGCAAACGCCCAACCAACTATGGTCCAAAAGCGTGTTTGACTAACTACCAGTTAACTCCCTGTACACAGTCTGACTGATACCCCTGCGCGGGACGGAGGAGGGGAGTCGCAAAGGGTGACCGAGTAACGCGTTATTTCCAGCCCCTAAGTATCATGTAGGACTGTATTCGTATCTGCTGATAAAGGTCAGTCCCGAGAAAGGGCCATTGCATGAGCTGTGCCACTCCTGAAGGCGATTGGGTCCCACTATCTATAAATTGGGAGGTGAGACCCTAAAGTGAGCAAATTCCAGGTTAGCACTCTCACCTAAGTCGGGATGGCGCCCAGGATGTGAGCATGCCATCGGAGACATTTGCAATGGTGGAGGATTTAATCGCCATGGAAGCAACAAAATCCAAAAATAATGTTAATGGAAAAGAAGTAGTCGAGTCTTGTGGTCCTCGCTAATTAGTAATTAACACAACTGAGGCAGGAAAGAACTTTTAATCGGTGAATCCATTTGTAATGCAAAAGTGTCTCGATAACATTGCAAAGAGGCGAATCGTGCCCACTCGTTCCTTACCTTTGATCGGGTAGACTCCGTCAAAGGATTAAGGCGGGGCATGAAGTCACCCGCTGATATGTTATAAATGTCAGCGCTTTCGACACATCAGTGATTTCTGAAATGATGAATCTACCTGTGTTAACTATGGAGACGCCTCACACACGGAGCATGTACATTAGCTCCAACTGGGTTAACTGCAGTAGTGAACACCCATCAATTTCCCGAGAATGCCCCCGTTTTAAGAGGAAAGAGCGATTCAAGACGTCCAGATTAGGGAGAAGGTGTCCTTCTCGGAAGCCCGCAAACTCTGTGTATCCGCCAACCCTCTGTCAAGAAGTCCAGCACCTATAGCTCAGTTGCAGCTAAACTGATACCGAGTCGGGAAATCGCAACTCAGACTAGGGGTATTAACAGTGCCATCATTTCAGAAAAGATTCTTGTAGAGATCACTTCGAAGGCCCTCGAAATCAATACCTATATCATCAACATCTGCCAAGTCTGTTACTGAAAAGATCGTATGAGTAAAATAACCTTCTAAACAGTCCACCTCAACCAATAAGACTGCCAAGCTCTTAACGTATAATGCACCGCCAATAAAGTTCCAAGAACAGCTATAAACCGACTTGCTGAAAGTAAGTGAAAAGTGTGTACCCAGAACATCAAAAGACAAACTAAGTCCCATACATTCGATTTTCATGGTAGCACTATCATTTATAGTGCAGAACTGTATGCCATTTACCGAGTCATTTTGTATGTGCGCCGTCGAAAATTTGGTGACCGTCTCATTTTGAGTGATTCCCTTAAGGCACTTTAGAGCCTTCGTGAACTGTACAACTTCCATCCCATTGTACAGGCATCCAGAATACCCTCCATTTTAGACGCTTCTGGCATTAATATGGAATGTGCTTGGATTCCTGGTCACGTTGGCTTACCGGGAATGAACTGGCAGAAATGGCAGCATAGGCGGTAACCAATGTTGCAATATCTCGTGTAACGTCGGAAGACTTTAGGCTTGTGCGGAGAGCGATGCTATCGTGCTGGCACGAAAAGCGGTCGGCGCTCCGCGGAAGTAAGCTTAGAGTTGTAAAGATCATTCCGATAAACTGGGTAACTTCCTCTCGTGTATCTCGTTCTAAAAGCGTGATTTTGGCTCGGTTGCGTATTGGCCACTGCAATTTTAAGCACAGTTACCTTTTTCAGGGGGACCCTGTTCCTCTTTGTCTGCAGGGTAGCGAAGGCCTGTCGGTTTATCGTGTTTTGCTGGAGTGCATTACCCTAGCACATCTTCGAGACTTTCTGCAACTGCCGGTCAGCTTTGAAAAGCTCTTAGCGGATGATAGCCAAACCGTCGAAATAGTTTTTAAGTTTTTGTCAAGGGTAAACTTTCAAAAGCTTTAGTCATGTTGATTTCACATTTTTTGCACCTTTTGGCCTAGTTTTGTAAATTCACCCTTATGTCTGGCTTTTGCCATAATTAGTACCTACTGTGTAGGGATTTTTATCTCTGACTTTTGCCATGATTTTTATATTGATCTTTATCTCTGGCCCTTGCCAGTATATGTTTTATAAGGGCACTAATGACCTCATAGTTGAGCACCCCTAAATATAAATCATCATGCTTTAGTCTCAAGCGTTTCAACTAATCTTGTAGCACAAACAAAAGCCAGTTTCGAACGTCTCGATTATTCCTTGTTTGAAAATAGTTTCCTCAATATTTTTGTTCTTGGTTTGCCCTAGAAATTATTGTAGGAATACCTGGGCATTGTCTGTGAAATGCAAACTACAGTGATATTAAACTATTATTATTATTATTATTATTATTATTATTATTATTATTATTATTATTATTATTATTATTATTATTCAGGAATGGATAAGCTACACAGCACCGAAAAAGAAGTAGCGCAGCTTCAAAAAGATCTAAAGGTAATGAAGCCGGACTTGGAACTGGCTCAAAAAAAAGCAGGAGAGATGCTGAAAATAATTGAGAAGGATCGGGTAAGATTTTTTTCCTTTCATATACATATTTAGAAATAAAAAGCAAAACATATAAGAATATGATCTGCCAAGGGTTAGCGTAAGCACTTTATTGTAACCAAGTTGTAGCATTAATATAGGCAGCTCATTGCCAATCTCAGTTTCGTTTCGCCGTAATATTGTTGCCTTTCAGAAGTATTCCGTTTCCAAACAAGCAAGCTATCAATTTTCCTTAAGATTACATTTTGTTATACATAGAGGCTTCTTTAAGGGAACAACCATCAATCTTCTTCTCCTAGCGGGCTACAAGGGGCTTTGACATGTCACTCTTACCTTTTCAGTATTCCAGCTATGTCCATACATCAATATGTTGTTTAGGGACTGGTTTTCAACACAAATGAAATTGATATTTAGAAAATCTGCGGCACACCTGCTTTTGGTGAGACGAAGGAGATCTGCTTCGTTTCTTTATATTAAAACTCTGCAAGAGACTTAGTAAAGTATTCATGGAGTTCTTGACCACATATATTAACACAGAAAAACTTAAAAGTTTGCAATAAATAATTCGTACGTATGGAGTACGTATGGAGTGCATGTAGTAGTAGCAGTACTAGGGATGGGACCTCTACACCATCGATATCTCGATACTCTGTGGTATCGAAGTATGTCTAATACTTTGAGATAAACCTTCGATACTTTACCGATACCTTTACATTTTTAAGCTTTGCGTTAATGAAAGTTGTTGCTTTTAACTTTATGGTAGATAAGGAATGAAAGGGGTCGAGGCTTCACATTTGCCTCGCACATGCCCTCAAAGAGGGACTATAGTTCTTGTTAGACCTTGATTGCGTTTCCTGTGGATGAATCAATGTAACATTCCATAGACTCTTGTATCTAAATTAAAACATGAAAACAATGGGGGAAGGAGTGGGAGATACACGTGCGAATTGCAGCGTTAACCGAGTTGTGAATGAAGCTGATTTAGCTGACGCACTAAATCACGTTTCTGTAATAGCTTGGCTTGGTGACTCGCTCTCAGCCTACTCCGGTGACTAAAACTGGGAATCCAGCAGAAACAAATCAGAACTTAAGGATGAGATAATACAGCGCATAGATATAGAATAGAAAGAGTAAGAATGCTCCTGTACTTAAACAAAAATCTTTGATTCCTTTAATCTCTGCATTTCATGTAATACTCGTACTTCCTTGATTTTTTCTTCAAAATTTTAATTGTGTCTAATATGCCTTTGTACTAAACGCGTACATGTTAATGTATGAGGATGTAGTGGAGAGACTTAATTCACTTTACTATGTTTCCGAGTGTCATATGGCTTACTTACTACCGGACGAAAAAATACGAGGGCTGATCAATAAAGACTGAGACTGATTTTTTTCTGTAGTTTCCTTGATAGTTTTGTCTCTACCACGAATACTTGAAAAGAGCAGGGTTTCATGTATAATGTCCATAAGCGACAGCACTCTCGTAACGGTAGGTTGGTAGTAATGCTTATATTGTTGACCATACTTGAATTTCGCATACCACAAAATGGAGGTGACACGAGAGGAGCAATGCAGCGCAATAAAATTTTATTTTCGTTTAAATCATACAGCCTTGAAACTTTTGAAAAGCTGAAGCAAGCATACGGTGAAGATGCACTACCTCGTGCAACGGTGTTTAGGTGGTTCAAGGACTTCAAAGAAGGGCGAGTCCTCTGTGCTAAGCAAGGTGGGCCTGGTGTTTCGGAATGGAATGATTTACCAGCATGCAGTTCCCCCCCTCACACTACTGTTACAGCAGCTACTACACGTCAGTATTGGCTACACTGAGGAAGCACATTACAAGGAAATGTCCAGAACACGATCGGAATGGGTGGCGACTTCATCACGACAACGCGCGGCCTCACGTCGCGAATCAAGTCCAGGAATTTTTGGCTAAATTCAACATTACCTGTGTGCCGCATCCGCCTTAAAGCTCCGGTCTTACCCCCTGTGATTTCTTTTTATTCCCATTACTAAAGGCAAAGCTCCGGGGTATTCGATTTGAGAGCACTGAAGCAGTGCTAAAGAAAAGTGAGGCGATTCTCAAAGAGCTGACAAAGAATGGCCTGCACCATGTGTTCGAGGACTGGCAGAGACGGTATGAAAAGTGCATTCAGTTAGGAGGGGACTTCTTTGAAAAAGATCATGTCAACATTGAAATGGAGTAATAAATATCTGTGAAAAAAAATCAGTCTCAGTCTTTATTGATCAGCCCTCGTATATACTGTTATGTGGAAGCTGTAAATATAGGTAGAATGGTGAAACATAGACATTATTTTTAGCTGCTTGAGTTTCATGTAAAATATTTATAAGTTTATAGTTTCAATATTGCAGAATTAAGAAGAATTTCCAGTAATGATTTTGTATAGATAGAAAATCCTTTAAAAGAATGTTTTCAGCACAAAATATAATTACATTTAAAGGTAAGCAAAGAAAGTATTATTATTATTATTATTATTATTATTATTATTATTATTATTAGCCTTGACTAACAATAGAAGATATTAACCTGTGGCATTATCAAGATAAAAAAGTGTATACCAATTGGAGAATGTCAAATAGAAACAATTTCGGAATTAGTATATCGTAATACAAAACTGGTTATATGCAGCAAACTATTAATAAGAACGTAATTCAGTAAAGAGGCTATTGCCTTTACGGTTTTTTATAAAGTGGGTATCGAGTATTGGTGCTCAAAATCAGTATAAGTATCGAGAAACAGTAGTATCGTCTCATTAGTAAACAGTACACAATGTTTAATTGCTGCCCTAAGGGGACAAAGGGTGGGCGCCACACCCACAACTCCGGTGGCATTGCCTGACATGCAAAGCCGTGCAAACTACATCGCCTCTCATTAGCAGTTAGGATATAACATGCAGGGCATTTTGTTTTGTGTTAGAATGTGCAGTTAGTCGAGTCCCGCATTAGCACCCCGGTTAGTCTCGCTATGTTATTTGCTGGCATGCGTTGCAAATGATGAGGACCCGGGCTGCACCGTGAACAAGTCCTGATTGCGCCTGGGAGATTGGAGGTGACAGTTATAACAATACACAATAAAAAAAGTAATTTTTGACTTTAACTATCTTTGAATTCTTCTATCCATACTTCTATTTTCAAATAGAAGTTTTACCTCGTATTACCTAAAGAGGTACAAAATCAAGATTGCAGACTTCTATTTAAACAAAACGAAACAATCTTGAACTTTTACCACTTCAAAGGACTTGACGTTACATACTTACCTTGAAAGGATTCAGTTGTAGTTGAAAGTTTCATTTTTGCTTTCTGTGGCATTAATTTAAAATATTAGTGTTACTTGGCATCCAATTTTTTCGGATCGCTACTTAATACCAAATTTCGTATTTAAGTTCATCTTTCTGGAATGAGATAGCTACTCCAAAGATGCAGATTGCCGTATTTTTGTGTATTGATCTTTATCTCTGGCCTTTGCCATGATCTGTTTTTCTAAGGGCGCTAATGACCTTGAAGTTGAGAGCCCCTAATACGAGTCAGACCCGGCAGTTTGCTTGAACAAATAATTGTTAAGTCGTACCAATTGATAACACTTTCTAGATTCATCTTATCGACATTTTGTTAATAGCCGAACTTCTCAGAAACATAATGGACATAGATGCTTACTACGCAAATATTTTAAATAAGAAATAATAAGCCACATATTCCTATTTTTCTTTTTCCGTTTCTTTTTTGCTTTAATGCCCCATTAGAACCCACTCATGAAGGAATTAATATGGTATATAGCCATTCTCAGAGTGATCTAAAATATGTTGTTTATAATGTCCCATAACAATCCGTTCAATCATTACTGAGGAAAAACAAAATAAATAAATAAATAAAAAGAAAATTGTGCGTGCAAGCAAATATTTTAAAAATATGAGTTTTGTTTGAGTTGAGGCTATTATGCATGTAAATATTACTTATGTATATTAATAAAAATTAACACAATCTCTCTGCTATCGTTCTATTAAATTTATGCATAACGCATTCAATGGGATGCATTCTTATTCATCTTTCTATTTTGTCGTCCTCCGTGGTGTAGTGGTTACCATGCCAGTCTCTAGTTCTTGAGGTCGCGGGTTCAATCTCGGCGGAGAGCGATGGATGTTTTCGGGCGTAAAAATTCTTAGCATGGCTTCCTTCGGAAGCAAGTAAAGCCGGTGTTCCCGTGTCGTAGATTTACGGCACGTAAAAGAACCTCAAGTCTGATAAAGAAGAGTCTGAGCAAAATTTCCGGTCTTTCACCCTCAATATAGAATGGGACGTTCAGGACCACAGCAGTTAAACAGCGTCCATAAATAGAACTCAGTTTAATTTAATGTAATTTCATTTTTCTATTTTTGTACCATATCTTTGGTATCTTCTTGCTTTGTGTGTGCATTGTAGAACTGAAAAAAGAGGAGAAGAGGAGACTCTCAAACTGTCTCTAACGGGTCATAATCTAATCATATTTTTGTGTTCCTGTCGTAGATTTACGACAGATGAAAGAGCCTCAAGCCTGATAAAGAGGCCTCTGAGCAAAATTTACAGTCTTTCACGTCCAATATAGAATGGGAATTTCAGGACCACAGCAGTTAAACAGCGTCCATAAATAAAGCTAAATTTAATTTTTTCCCCTATTTTTGTACCATATCTTTCCATTCTTCTTGCTGTTATGTGTGCATTGTAGAACTGGTAAAAAAAGAGGAGAAAAGTGAATGGGAACTCCCAATTTTATAATAAACCAGAAGTATTTCTTATTGTGATGTTATATGATATGGGTCTCAGCTGAGGATGAGAGAAACAAATCTCTCGAAAGCGCTCCTACGGTAACAACTAGCGCCTTTATGTGATGTGAATTAACATATACCAACTCAAATTTTAAGTAAGGGAACTCCCAAACTGTCCTTAAAGAGCCATAATGTAATCATACTTTTATTGTGTTTTTTCAAAGCTAAATTACATGCAGTTTCAAAAGTGTACGCTATAGTGGAGCTGGAGAAATACTGTTGTTAAATTCATATGTGTAAGAATTCTGCAGAGTTCAGATAATGAATGCGATGTCTCGAGTTCTGTACACAATATCGGTCGATATTGACCAATATGGCTAACTATGGAAACAGCCACCAGAATTTGCTATCAATTCCTTATCACCCATGGCAGAACATTTCAAAATATGAACCTTTAACCCAGAAAACCATTATGCCATAATAACAACGTTAAAATATGCACAGTCCCTGGAAACAACTGGATTTGTTGGTCAAGCGAATTCAAATCCAACGTCATGTGCAGATTTTCCCTGAATTTATATTCAAATGGCATCTCCATGTGTATGATAGTTATTAGCTTTTACTTTCAGATACGAACAACACAAAACCGGCGCTGCATTATTTGCCCATTTGCAGAAATGACTGCTGCTTCGATAACAAGAATTGAAATGCTAACCTCCAAATCCAGAGCCTCGGGTTCGATTCCCGGCTGGAGAGTGGGAATTATTCTTTTAGCCTGCCATTCTCCTTAGAATCTGGAAGTATGAATGACAGTGTGAATGTGTGTGGTAAGATTAATGAAATAACAAGAAATAATACCAATCCAAAGATTACATCATTGCCGATGAACAATTGTTCCAAAGGTAAACAACAGCCGCTGATATGACCTTAGACGTTAAAGGTGACATATAAATGGAACAGTTAAAAAGGAAAGAAAACAGAATTAGAGGAGCTCTTCCATAAATTCTTAGCCTAAACAAATGACAAACGATATCATAAAAACATCCCCGTGTTCATCGCCCTGCATCTTCATCCGAATCAGGTGACCTACAAAAATATTCTCGATAAATAGATTATATATTATTGAAAGCTGTGGAAAAGGGAAAGAGGGAAAGTAACAAAGCGAACCTTTTAATTCCCTTGCCGCTTACCTATGGTAGGTAGAGTTGTATTCCAACTAAAAGGTCGGCGTCGAGATTGCGCCGGGAATATGCGTTTTTAAATTCCCTGAAACAAAGAGACTATGTCTGTAAACAGGCATTACTGGAAAATCAAGTCAATTAACTTTCAAACTTACTATTTATGGCTGTGATACGAAGAGTTTCATGGAATGTCCCTCCCCAAACTACCCTTTACATGGGAAAAGTTTCATTATTTTCTCAAAAATAGTTCCAATTATTTTTATTAAAATCTCATATGTTTAATATGTTGAAATGAAGAATAATATACCCTAAATTTTCTGCGAATAGTTTGAAGTCCAGTTCGTTTTGATAGAATTTTCTATAATTTCTATAACCAGGAAATCATAGCAGACAGACTAAACCTTATCACAAAAAACATTTTCATGCATGTAAACAACATTTTTGGTAGAGGAATGCACCTCTGAAAATGTTATTTTCTAAAGTTTTCAATCAATGCAGCTGAAAAGCTGTCTTCGTAAACATTGGACGGTTTTAAATTTCGTTTCTATATCTTATATTGTTATCAGATATTAATCTTAATGTCCTATTTCAAGTGTTCCGCATGAAGAAATTTTAAAGATAATCTACTTTAGATGTCCATGTCATTTATATGACCATAGCACACAAAATTATCGCGTAATTGGTTGACTAGTTTTAGTTAAAAAGAAAATGGTTTTAATTCTATCATTATACATGCATACGTTTTCCTTCTCCTTTTTGATTTAAAATTCAATAATACAAAACTCTTCATAATCTAATAAAATTTATATAAGATGTTTAATTGTTTGACCTTTCGGAAAGTGCATGAAAAGTTCACAAGAATTGGATGAAAACCCCATCGTGTAGAACGTTTTGATGGAGCAAAATTGCGGAGAAAAATAGTTCAAAAACTCAAGTTTTAGAACTAAAAAGATTTTTATTGTAGGACTAAATATAAAAAATATCAAAAGGAAAACCAATTATGAAATTGTGGCCTTTAAATAGATTTTGTGGACGCGTAATCCTGAAGTCCATTTGCCGAGATTTTTCATTAAATTTGAGAGGTGGATTCCTTTAACTCCATAAATTTCCAAGACTTGAGTTTCATCTCAGCTCCAATGTATCATATTAATATAGGAGATAACCACTTGTTTGCCGCCAAAGGTTGGCTACAATATAATACACACATTTGCGAAGCTTCCACTAACAAAAAAGCCATCGTAATGATGGCTGATGTGACGCATTTCCAGCTGACTGCTGCTTCTGCATCCTACATATTACAATGAAAGAATAAAATATCGAAGTCCATACAGGCTAATTCTGAAATAAGTTCTGACAAACAGCTTTACAAATTGAAGAGTCACTTCAGCATGAATATTATAATACACGGGAATGCCTGTGAAATGCTAATGAGTGAAAATGTCCAGCGAGTATACTAGGATTGCCGTAATCTGGTAATACAAAACCAGGACATTTTTACCGTTAGTTTAAACCTTTTAAGGAAATGAAATTTTGAGGAATAAGGTCCCTAATGTAAGAGAAATGTGTATTTAATTAATAATCCAGAGTTTAGGAAAGACGACTTTATTGTATTTTACCTTAAGTAAGCACATATAAACATGTATTAAATGTATTCAGCACAACTTAATGTATTCACTATCAACATTTAAGACTTTTTAATACCAATCGTATTTCTCAGAACCTGGAACAGAAAAAACGAACTTGGTGTTGTTCACAGTAAGTTTAAACTCACTACAATTTATATTACTTTCTCTACTACGTATAGTAAGTAGGGGAAGTATTGTATTCCACCCAAAAATTCGATACCGAGTTTTCACCGGAAATATATGTTTTGAGGCCTCCTGAATCCAAAAAAAAGCATTTTTGGAAACATGTCCGTGTGTGTGTCTGTGTGTCTGTGAACAGCATAACTCAAAAACGAACAGTCGGATAAACACCAAACTTGGTATTTAGGTTCAGTATCTTCCAGAGATGCGACACGAAGGTTTTCAAGAAAATTCCCCCACCCCAGATTACCCTTTACATGGAACATTTTTCGAAAATTTTAATTTTCCCAAAAATGGCTCTAAAGATTTTGATTAAAATCTCATATATATATATATAAAATAATTTTATGACAAATAAAATGTATATCTTGAATTTTCTGGGAATGTCTCCAAAAGTATTCTTCATTGTGAACGACTTTTGTATAATTCGTAAACCATAAGAGATAGACAAAATTTTACTACACAAGAAATGTAGATCGCGTTAAAATACACAATTTATGTCATATACATTGTTTTTGTTAAGTGAACCATTTTCGAGATATTGCTTGTTATTCCCTTAAATTTTTTAATACTTATTTTCCCAAATGGGAATTCGTTATTCATTTTTTGTCTTGGATATGCAAAGAGTATTAACTGTGGCAAAGAGATTGGAGCTGCGCATGGCAACCAGCTATTAAGAGATATGTCTCTGCTTAAAGGCTACTGTATTTTTATATTGCCGTTGCAAATACAAAACAAGAGGAACATAGTACGCCGTAAGCGATAGTCAAATATTTTTAGAACTGGTCGCTATGTATAAAATGTAATTCTCTTTGCATGTCAAAAGATCGTTTCTGCAAATGTTTATCTCGATTAATATGAAATAGATGAAGAATAAGATTTTGTAAAAGTAGTCTGTACAAGAGTAGAGAAAGTCATGTGAGTGTAACACATCAGATTTTTTTCACATTGTATTATATCTGTAGCACTACATCAACTGATGTTACTGTTAATCTATTCCTTCCTTCTGTCCATTGAGTACTCGTGAGGGAAAAACTTTCTCTACATTGGTGTTATGACCAGGAATGGAGAAAAAATATCCCACAATTTTTGCAACTTGAGTACTACTCACTAGAAATGCAGTTATAAATGAAGGCAACCCATTTCTTATATGACAACAAATTATCAAAACTATCATCCTTTGCCTGCCCCAAAAAACATTAAATTTGTTGAGTGCAAATATAGTAAAAGTCGCGAACTTTTGTCTTTTCGGCTTGGACGTTTTCATTTACCATAAAAACGTGGACAGTCCGCGAAATCCATATCGTATGGTAACTAAGTATACCACATCAGATTTTTAATAGCCGTGATATCACAATCCATTATATGAGGTTCTCATTTAAGAATACCGAAACCTACAACGTTTCTAAAGCATTCCTTAGAAATGCTAATGCAATAGAAAAGCCGGCTAACGGAGCGAGATGATTTGGGCATTCGGGAGATCGCAGTCTCAAATCCCACATACGGACTAATCTAATTGTGGTTCTTTCATAGTTTCCCTCGTCGAAAGGTAAATACCGGATTGGACACTTCAGCCAGAGCTCAGGATTACACCTAAAGCTTTTCTTTTGTTATGCTTAGTTCCGAAAAACAAAAGAGCTGTTCGCGATCGATAGCATGCTTACCCTTAGCGTTCCGTCAACAGGAGACTGTCTCCAGTCCAAAAACATTTTCGTTATGTTTGATGTTCTCAAAAACAGCTCAAACGATTTTGATTAAAATGCCGTACATTTAAGATATTTACATTACTAATAAATTGAATTCTTTGGGAATATCTTACGAAGTCCTCTTCATTCGAAAGGAATTTTGTATAATTATGTGTAACTCGTAAAACATAAAACACGAAAACTTACTACAGAAAAATATAGATTTCTTTAAAAGACACAACTTGTTTCAAATTACCTATTTATGGCATCAGCCATTTGATATCCGTTGTAATTGGTTTGAATGTTTCAATACTTTATCATTTTCTGAACGCTATCATTCAATTGTTTCTCACGGTATCGTGGAAAGTCTATGAAACCTCAATAACAGCAAATAGCGATCAGCGTTTAAACATTGAATTTCGATTCGAACTCCTGCATTCGCCTTGTTCAGGGAGACACAATGAACTGTGAACCGGCTGCGCGGAGTTTTTCAGTACGCGATGGCGGCGTGCGTTGCCGTGTGCGGTTATCATAGAGTGGCGCTGATGCAACCATACAACAATTTCCTTAGCTGTGTTTAAAGTCTGTACTTAGCTATTATGAAGGGAGATGCTGAAACTGGTCATCTTTACTATTCATACACTTCTTTTTAAGAAATTATACATCACTCGCCGTAGTTCATGTTGCGAAATGCTGGCAATTTCCTGGCGGATATTTTGTTTCAATTCTTCCAGGGTGTGTGGGTTTATCTTGTATACTTTATGTTTTAATTTACCTCAGAGATAAAAGTCGCCGGGGATTAAGCCAGAGGAGGAGGGGGCTACAAATCTCTACTAATAATTATATCCTCCTCAAACACACTTTCAGTTGTTCTCTCGAAATATTGGCAGTATGGGTTGTGGTAGAGTCTTGTTTTAAAAAGGCAAAGGCATGCTCCCTGTCTGTGAATTCTCTAAAAAAGGCGAGGCAAAATTGCATTCATGTATGCGGGAGGAGGGGGGGTAATTGCTGACTCGATACAATATTAGGCTTGTTAGAATTCCTTAACGATTATTTTGTGTATACACATATCCATGAAGCTGGAACCAAGCTTCGTCCGAGAAAAATATTAAATATTGGTCTAGTTCACCAATGTATTCACTATTGAGACTTCACTCACAAAATGTGCCCCTACATACAGGATTATCTGGTTGAGGAGTTTGTGCCACAGTTATTTTGTATGCTTTTAACTTTAATACTTTAGTAGCTTTTTGCACAGAGCTACACAAATTGCCTGCCTGTTGTGAAAGAGGCTTAAGCAATTTCTGGGAGGAAGTCTCAAAACGATGACCGATATCGGCTAATCTTTCTTCGGTTTCCTAGACTGAAAACTACCTGTGGTCTGAAATTTATTTCACCGAATATGGAATGTTGTACGACCTAAAATATTTACACCTGGGTATAGTTCTGCAAATCGTATTTTCACTTGACCAGCTCGCCGTATTAACACATGTGAATCATACCTAAATACATTATGAAATTAATAAACATATACTGAGCCATAATTGTGACTAAATACAGGACAAAATAATAAATAACTCTAACAACTGTCCGACTTACCTAAACTACCTACACCACATCACGGTTAACGCAATACTGCAGAGCAGAGCGAATCCAGCGTCAGTAGCCTGACTGATTGCAAAAACGGCGGGAAACTCGTGTCCACACGCCCAGTGAAAAAATCTGATGTGTTACACTCACATGACTTTCTCTACTCTTGTACAAACTACTTTTACAAACGCTTATTCTCCATCTACTTCATGTTAATCGAGATAAACATTTGCAGACTTATTGCTATTTTTCTTGTAGATGTAAGGGGAAAATATATTTACAAGGGCAATATAGAAAAACAGTAGCCTTTAAGCGCATACATATCTCTTAATAGCTGGTTGCTAGGTGCAGCACCATTCCCTTTGCCACAGATTAATACTCTTTGCATATCCAAGACAAAACAAAAATGAATAACGAATTCCCATTTGAGAAAATAAGTATTGAAAAATATAAGGAAATAACAAGCAATATCTCGAAAATGGTACACTCAACAAAACAAATGTATATGACATAAATTGTGTATTTTAACGCGATTTACATTTTTTCTGCAGTAAAATTTTGTCTATCTCTTATGGTTTACCAGTTATGCAAAAGTCGTTCACAATGAAGAATACTTTTGGAGACATTCCCAGAAAATTCAAGATATACGTTTTATTTGTTATGAAAATGTCTTAAACATACGATATTTTAATCAAAATCGTTAGAGCCATTTTTGAGAAAATTAAAATTTTCGAAAAATCTTCCATGTAAAGGGTAATCTGGGGTGGGGGATTTTCTTGTAAACCTTCGTGTCGCATCCTTGGAAGATACTGAACCTAAATACCAAGTTTGGTGTTTATCCGACTGTTCGTTTCTGAGTTATGCTGTTCACAGACATACACACACACAGACACACAGACACACAAACACACAGACACACACACACGGACATGTTTCCAAAAATGCTTTTTTGGATTCAGGGGGTCTCAAAACATGGATTTCCGGTGAAATCTCGGTATCGAATTTTTGGGTGGAATACAATACTTCCCCTACCTACTATACGTAGTAGAGAAAGTAGAAACACAGCGCAGCCGGTTCAATAGTTCATTGGATATCTCGGTACCTATATCCAAATGTATAATGAAACTATTTCTGCAAAGGTTTATCTCGATTAACAAGAAGTGGACAAAAAAAACCTTTGTAAGAATGTTTTATAGGACCTAAATAAAAATCAACGAAAGTGGGTAGATAAAGTCATGTAAACACAATGCATAAGATACTTGAGTTATGCTGTTTATGGATAGACATACGAGCGCGCGCACGGACAGATGGACGGACGGACGGGTCTTTTCTAAAAAAAGCTATTTTTTTAATTCAGGGGATATCAAATCATGTATTTCCGGTGAAATCTTGATAGCGAACCTTGAACGGAGTGCAATATTTCCTCTGCCTATGCTGAAGGAAGCCTAAAAAACGAAAAGAAAAGGATGGGTTGTAAATGTTTGTAAAGGTATACTGACCTACTGCGGTCTACCCTCATGACAGCGAAGTTCGTGAGTACATCTACTAATCACCATAGGAAAGGTAAAACAGACAGAAACAGGAGTACTGCGAATGATTTACTTAATTAATTTACTTATTTATTTATTTATTAGTTTGTTTACTTATTTACCGTGGTAGAAGTTAATGCCACCGAGCGGGATGGCTCAGGGGTAACGCCTATGGCCCGCATTAGGGAGTTCCCGGGTTCAAATCCCGCGATGACAAATCTGACAGGAGATATTTTTGCTGTTTTCCTCGGTCGCTAAGAAAATGCTGATTTGAATATTCTGATCCGCGAATTTACCTATCATGGCTGTCATCACATTTCATTTCCTTCTTCTTCACTACCACACCAGGTATTGAGCTGATCACCCATCCTGGATATGTTTGGTCTAGAGTCTGCTTGTTCCTCGACAGGCTACTGACCCAAGGCATTGGCTTGTAAGTCCTTGGGGATGTAGATCCTCAAAGAGGATGGTAATCTGAAGAAGAAGAAGAAAAATCTGATGTGTTACACTCACATAACTTTTTCTACTCTTGTACAAACTATTTTTACAAACGCTTATTCCCCATATGCTTCATGTTAATCGCGATATCGAGATGTTAATCTTATTGCTAATTTTCTTGTAGATGCAAGGGGGATTGATAGGCTTTAAGCTATAGTCAAATATTTTAAGAGCTGGTTGCTATGTGGAGTATTCCATTCTCTTTGCATTACCATGACAAAAAAAATGAATAACGAATTTGAGAAAAAGTATATATATATTGGAAAATTTAAGGGAATAACAAGCAATATCTCGAAAATGATTCACTCAACAAAAAAAATGTATATGACATAAACTGTGTATTTTAACGCGATCTACATTTTTTGTGTAGTAAAATTTTGTCTATCTCTTATGGTTTACCAGTTATGCAAAAGTCGTTCACAATGAAGAATACTTTTGGAGACATTCCCAGAAAATTTGAGATGTACATTTTATTTTTCATGAGAGTATCTTAAATATATGATATTTTAATCAAAATTGTTAGAGCCATTTTTGAGAAAATTAAAATTTTCGAAAAATGTTCCATATAAAGGGTAATCTGGGGTGGGGGGATTTTCTTGAAAACCTTCGTGTCGCATCTCTGGAGGATACTGAACCTTGTCGCGGTAATGTGTTCGTGTTATCTTATTTGCTGAGCGCCTGTTATTTTGTACTATTTTGAATTCTGGGTTCTTTGTCCTCCGGCTAGCTATTATTACTCAGTCGAGCATATATCTCTGAGCAGGGCATGTAAACGGAAAGGAGTTGTTAATAAAAGATAACACTGATAAAATAATTTGTTTTTACACTTTCATTGCCGTCACGCTTAATTAATTTCACATCTTTAATCTTGATACACGCCTGACTGAAACTGTTATATTTCCGAATGTAATTACTGTCGTAATAGTTGTCGTGTACTTCACATTTTGTAACTAACTTTACGACGCGAGAGATTCATCCAAACTGTATGACATTCACCTCACCAGAGATTCCTCAAGACTGCGCGACGTGTATCTCGTGAATGATTCTTTAGAACTACGTGATGTGTACCTCGCGAGAGATTTCTGAGAACTGCATGATGTGTACCTCGTGAATGATTTTGTAGAACTGCACGATACTTGCTTTTGGCTCAAGAATTTATACTCCCTCACCCCGATATGCCTAAACATTATAATAGAGCTACTATTGGTTACTAAATCGCGCCAACATTAGCGTCTGTTTTGTAAGCCAATCATAATTACTAACACATATGCTCAAGGAAAGATATTTCCTCCATTTCTAAAGAAAGACACGCTACCCTGACGTCATTTGTTTGTCTCTTCTAAGTGATGAACAACTCACCCCCTCGCTTCATTGTTATTACCCACTTCCATTGTCAGTTTCAGTGAGGCCGTGTAAACTTATTTCCTAACAAGGCTTATAGCTAACAAACATCTAAAATCATTGTCATACAATAATGTTAATTTACACACAATCACTCTGGCATTCACAGTGTTGTGATATAAAATACTGCCTCAACCTAAATACCAAGTTTGGTGTTTATCCGACTGTTCGTTTCTGAGTTATGCTGTTCACAGACAAACACACGGACATGTTTCTAAAAATGCTTTTTTTGGATTCAGGGGGCCTCAAAACATATAGTTACGGTGAAATCTCGGTATCGAATTTTTGGGTGGAATACAATACTTCCCCTACTTACTATACGTAGTAGAGAAAGTAAAAATAAACATACAAAGTTCTAACAAAGAGAGATACATATCAAAATGAAAAAGGAAAAGAATCAAAACCAAAATGGTTTTAAGCGGAATATTCATATACGTAAAAACAATTACTCTTAATGGTTTTATATTTAAATTTTAAATATTAATTGTAGCACATAAAATAACAGTAATAATAAATTAATGTTGTGAGGTATCTATCATTATAATATAGCAGCAGATTAGGTTGAGCTATAAGTGTATATTTCCCACTTGAGCTGTTGCCTCTCAGAGAAAAATCGTCACAAAGTGCTTTTAGGTGAGTATGCATCTCGAGAATGCAACATTACATAAGGAACTTTATAAATAAACTATTATATATGTTTATGTTCGGAGAAGCATACTCTCCAGATTATGTTCTTCCCAACAATGAAACAAGATACAGCTTGCCCGTATCATGTTCTCAACGATCGTATCGGCATTCACTGTGTGCTATTGTAGCACTGAAAGGAAATGTAAACCCCAAGGACCATGAAGGCATTTTAGGCGACCAGGGGGATTCAATGGCGCAAGCATTGTTCCCAAGAGGGGTGCTATTTTTGAGGATGATAATGCATCTCATATAGTTGTAATGGCCCAAGGGCGAAACTACACATCTTCCCTGGTCTGATTTGAATATTATCGAGCTGCTGTGGTCAGCGTTAGAAATCAGAGTAGGGACCCCTTGCCTTTCTTCAGTATTTTGGAGTAGTTTCTACTTGAAGATTTATATAGAATTCTACTGAATACCATCCATAACTTGTGCACATTAATTCCCAGAAGGATTAAGGCAGTAGTCAAAGTCTAAGGAATGTTAATATTATTTTCGACGACATACTGTGACTGATGGAAAGTTGAACTTCTTGCATTCAGTGCTGGTAACCTAACATACCTGCGTATTTTGTCTATGTAACTGTATGTATGTGCATGAGCCATATTAAATCCTTTAACCTTTGATATTTATTTTTGCAGAAATGGAGTATAGTCATACTTACCGAGCGGGATGACTCAGGCGGTTAGGTCTGTGGCTCACATTCATGAGATCCCGGGATCGATCCCCAGCGACCGCTCACTCTGGTTTTTCGTGGTTTCCCTGGGTAGCCAGGTCAACTCTGGGGTGGTTCATCTTCTACCACGACTCTCCTTCCTCTCATTTCCTGTACCTATCATCTTCCTTGTCATCTATTTAAGGGTTGTAGGACCAGGCGACGGTGTTCTGCGGGTTGCGGCTGGACGGTGACTTGCGCTCTGTAACGTATTTTAAGGTCAACAACCAGGTCTGGATAATCCATCGTCACCTTGTCACCAAGGTTAATGTTGGTGACCTTGCAGTACTAAGTATGAGTTGCATGTTATTGATTTTTTAAGGTCAATAACCAGGTCTGGATAATCCGTCTCCACTTTGTCACCAAGGTTAATGTTGGTGACCTTGCAGTACTAAGTATGCGCTGCGTGTTATTGATTTTTAAGGTCAACAACCAGCTCTGGATAATCCGTCGCCACGTTGTCAGCAGGGTTAAGGTTGGTGAACTTACTGCTCCAAAAATGTGCAACAGCATTTAGCAATTTATTAATTTTATTTTCATATAAGTACTTTTTTCTTTATTCACTATCGTCGAAAAAGTAGTGTGCAATACACATCCGCTAAGTTCATTGGAGAATCTCGGAAGTAGAAAGTACTCGACTTAGTCTCGTGCAAAAGGACCTGCTCAAACATTTACTGGACCTGAACCAGTTATTGGCGCTTCATTAAACTCTCTTCGAACAACCAATGTTGAGTGTATTAATCTTAACCACCAATTGCAATGGGTTCGAGCAGAGGGATGCAAGCACAGTAAGCGAATGATTAACAGTACATCCTCCTCACTCACTGAAGATGACATCACATTGTGCTTAATCTCAGTAGATCTGAAATGAAACTGATAACTGGGCTGTTGGCTGGATATCGTAGACAACGGAAACACATACAATAGGAATCTTTAGAGAGGAACTATTATGAAGGCTATGTAACAAAGAGAATGAATCTGCCTCTCATATAATCTTCAAATGTGAAGCACCGGGTAGGAAAGATGTGAACTTTTGGGTCTGATAAGCCCAAATGATGATTTTTCATAAAGAAAGCTTAGTTAATATACTCCTGTCCCTAATCAGAGGGACGGGACTATTTAGCTAAACCAAAAGTGATAGGATATAGTACAACAAACCGTTAGGTTTCAGTGACCCTGCGGGATGGCTCAGGTGGTAACGTCTGTGGCTTGCATTCGTGAAATCGTGGGTTCGATTCCCGCGGCCGACCTTCCTGACCCATGGATTTTTTCTGGGTTTCCCCGGGTCGCTAGGCGAATGCTGGGAAGGTTCATTACATCCCCCGAATTTCCTGTCCCTCCATTCTCATTTCATCTTTGATCTGCTTGGCCTGTTTCAGAATTCAGGTGTCGCGAGAGTCTCGGGGTTGCATGGCAGGGGAAAAGGGTGCTCTATGTAACATTTAGTCCCCGGAATAGGGCGATCTCCGAATCCGGGCCCCTTGTGGGATGTGAAAGCTTGCAGGGGGAACTCGGTTCACCAGCTGCCATCCGCAGAGTTTCAATCTGTAAAAGGTAGGAACCCTGACCTATGCCCTGCTGTGCCTCCTGGTTCCGACCACCCTCTGTCTCCTCTCACCTCACCCCTCCCTCCAGGGGCACCCCTTCAGGGGCTTAGGCACAAGATGTCCTGTAGTACGAGGTGCTAAGTCCCCCTCCGCACCTAGTCCTAATCCTACTTCTAGGTTTCAGTGTTAACAGCAATTACAACCCGACCCCATCACTACGACCGTCAAGTCGTCTCGTGTTTTCAATCTTATTCCTTGTCCAATTACCATGCATAGTATCTGAATATACTATTATCCAACCCTGAGTGTAGGGGCACCGTGCTAGCCTCTAGTTCCTGAGGTCGCGGTTTCAAACCTGGCGGAGGGCGATGGATTTTTTCGGGCGTAAACATTCTTAGCGTGGCTTCCTTCGGAAGGAAAGCAAAGCCGGTGGTCCCTGCCGTATATTTACGGCACGTAAAAGAATCTCAAACCTGACAAAGAGACCTGTAAGCAAAATGTCCGTTCTTCACGCCCAATATAGAATGGGACGCTAAGAACCATAGCAGTTAAAGAACGCCCATGAATAAAAAAAATCTGCTCCTGTGTATTTTATCGAAACATACAATGCGAAACATCGGCATAATTTACCTATTTAAATTTCATGCTCATGTTGCAGTGCATCTACGTACACTCTAGTTGTGCAACATTCAGGTTTGCAAATAATGCTCCTCGTAAAACTGCGCAATTTCCGGTTAGGATTATTACGATCGTTGAAAACGATCTGCAGTTAACCCACAGAGAACGAGTCTATGAAGCTGTTGTGTACCATGTTTCGCGGTTTTGCAGCAGCACTGAGTAAATCAAAAGTTGTCAGTCGTTTTCCGGAAATGGAGAACAACTACCAAAGATTAATAAATCAGTAGTCCACGGCTCTCTGCATAACGGGTGTAGTACACTCCATTGATATCTTTATTTATCTCAATAGTCGTGTGATAATTCTTTCAGAAAACTCCTCTTTCCGTGAATACGCCATAAGCTGCCATTTTCAAACAAATTACAGCTCACTAAACCTACTGCTAAAACTAGGTTAGCATCAAATTTATCGCCTCTCTAGCCCAGTTTTTTCGTATTGGTTCAGAGAAGACAAAAATTAAAATACGTGGAAATAGCAGCATTGTACTTGACACAACATTTCCCCAAACTCGCTGTAGAGGCTATCAGTCTTCTTCAAATCACAGTACCATGAGAATACCGAGAACATAATCATGTATGTTACAAGGATAGAACGTGCGGTTTTATGTATAAGCTGAAATATTCTGACAAGGCCGGAATTTTGCAATGAATACGTACAAAACTTTCGCCTTTTTTAACGTAAAATATCGTGGATTTCCTTATTTTTATTCAAAATATAGAAATGAAGAAATTATGCTCATTTCGGGTAAGGCGCTGTTCAGCCGACAGGCATTTGTGGAAATAATAATATAATTTTAACACTCGAGCATCAGATGCAGAAATAAATGTTCCATATACCATTTGTAATAAATTAATTAAAGACATTGGGAAACGTATTGCTACGAATTTAGAATTCAGATATAAAAGGGAGGTAGCCCTACTTTACGGAATGGTGACTCTACCTATGTGAGTCCCAGAGTACACATCCCACAAGAAGTACTCTACATCCGATTTCTGATCGTCTGTAAGGGCGTTAATAGGGCGTGACTTAAGATATCCGCTGGCGCCTCCTTCACTCTTAGTGCGTTGAAGGAGGAAGGGGGCTACAGCTTGCCTGTTTAAGAACATGCAAATAGCTAGGAAACGCTACGTTATATGAGGGCCTATAATTGATGTTTGAGTTCTAAAATGCTAACGTCTTGAGAATTGACTCATATTCAAGAGTATTTCCAAACAGATATTTTCTGTATATTCGCATTAACCTCGCGAAATGTCGACAAAATCTGTCGCTATTCCTCATCTCCACCCCTATACCTATTCGTGATTTGCCAATGAGTTGACAGAACTAGCATAGGTATGCTTATTGGTGCGATACACAGCACAAGACGTGATAGCACCTACAAGGTGACACCACCAGTCAATAAAATGTAAGTCATGGCGTCATGAAGAACCCTAGAAACGGTAACAAATGCGGTTTGCATTCCTGTCGTTTCTGTAAAACGCCAAGTATGTGCAGTGGGTCCCAGCTCGGGTTACGATGAAGTCCTCAACGGTATCGACAAGGGAGAAGACTTCGGTATGGTGGGGATGGTGGAAGATGTTATCCTAGCGCACAAGGGTCACTGAGGGGTTTCGTAAGGGATTTCCAAAGGCTGAGGAAGTTCACCTGATATAAAATCCTGGTCCAGAAGGTTGGGGTTTTTATGATTGGGCTGGAAATCAATCCAGGTAAAAACTAGCCTTCTTTTTAGTCTCAAAATAACTTTACATTTACATATTCAGGTGACGTCAATGAGGGAGATGGAGCCGCGATAACACGAGCGACTCGCATTCGAGAGGTCCCCGTTTCAAACCCCTTGGTCGAACAATCTGACCGAAAGTTTTTCGTGCTTTTCGCCAGGCGAATGCTGAGTTGGATAATCTGATCCGCGAATTTTCCTATCATTCTTTCATCACTAGATTTCATTTTCTTCTTCTTCGCCGCCATACCAGGCATTGGGATGATCACCCATCCTTCCAATCAGATTATACGCGAGGAGTGGAAGTCCTAAATATGTTAGGAAATAAAACAGCATAAGCAAAAGTGGAAGAAACACTTATTTAGAATGAATGACCAAAGAATTCTAAGTCAGCATATCAGTATAGGCCAGTGGAAAGAAGAAATGTGAGCAGGCCGGAGAAGAGATAGAATTGGTCCTGGTGACCCACCATGGCCGTCTGAAGAAGAAGAAGAAGAAGATATAAAAATGAACATTAACAATTTTGTTGATTAAAACAACGAACGACATAATCCAAATGAACCAAGACGTCATATTAGCCTATACAGGGTTGACCATTTAAGTTGAGACTGTACAATATCTTTAAAACTAAGCGTTGTAGAAAGAAATGTCTTTAATAAAAGTTGCTTGATATTATGGAGGAAAAGTAAATGCCATTAGTCGTGTTTTATTTATAAGACGTTGTGATGGTCAGTTTAGTGTCGATTTAAATCGACCCTAATTGAAGGTTCCCATTTTAAAAAATTAAATTGACCCTAAAAATCATAACGTCCTCCAAGCAAAACACAACTAATGGCATTTACTTTCCTCCATAATATATAAGTTTAGTTTTGAAGATACTGTACAGTCTCAACTTAAATGGTCCACCCTGTATATTGGATTTGGTGATGAAACCCTTTCTAAGTTTCTTAGGCTCGCTGCGGGAGCCTGTCAACCACGGGAGCTTTAGGACATCTCTCGACACAGTGTGATGGAGTCTTCACATGATGCAGTGCGTTCATGTGGGAGGTATCTATTATTGTTTACATGTACTGAAAGTATTTCTGACCGTATTGACAATAACTGAGTGGTGATAAAGCAATAAACATGTTGAATTCATTTTGTTTCAGAAAAGGATGGAAGCGTTTAATGTGGGAGACTTAAAGATCGTTCTTAAGAAAACGGCACATTGTTGTGGTTTATCGGGAAAAAATGTCGTACCCGCATGTTGGCATGGTAGCTCAGTTGGTTAGAGCAAGCAGACGGAAATTGGAAGATCTATGGTTCCGGTCCCGGCTGTAACATTGAATTTTTAAGTCGTCTGATTCCAACTTTTTAGCTCCCATTTCCGGAAACGACATATTAGATAGACACATATTGTGCATACGAGGTGACACTGATCATTTTTAGAAAATCAAATAATGATAGTTTTAAAAAGTTTAAATGATTTTTTGTCAAAATATTCCTCTTTACCATCAATACATTTTTTTTCTCTTAAAGCAATGATGCTCTTCTTGAGGCACTTCGGAAATCAGGCTTTTATAATGTTCCACTGTTTCATATGATGAAGAAAAAGTGATTCCACGCAAATAAATCACAAGGTGCTATGTCAGGGCTGTATGGTGGAGGGCCCATGGTGTTGGCCTTTAGAGCATCCAGATACTCAGTTGTTGGTTTTGCTGTATGCGAACATTGTTTTTCCTTTTGGGCGCTTTTCACGAACTCCTTCAAAATTTTGCTGTAAACAGAACTTGTGTACCAATCGGCAGTAACGGCACGTCTATCCTCTAATGCTATAGTAGCTATCTTCTTACCGGCACTGCGAGTTCGTCAAACTTTTGTAGACTTAGACTCTGTTCGAAAGACCCAGTGAACCGATTGACTTTTCTTTGCAGCATCATAACAATCAATCCAAGATTCATCACCAATAAAGACATTCCAAACCAAATTTGAAGTGCCCCTTGGAATGTTTCCATAATTTTTCTGCAGCAATAAATGCGTTGTTGTTTTTTATCGGGAGTCAATTTATGTGGAATCCATTGACAACAAAGTTTTCTCACGTCTAACTGTTGATGTAAAATGTTTTGGGTTTGACTCATACCAATGTCGCCCGAATAAGTTCATAACATGTCCGTCGATCTTCTTCAAGCATTGCTCGAACAGCGACAATATTCTCATCCGTAAGTTCTTGGGTATCCTTCACGAAATTCATCACTAACAAAATACCGATCTCTTTTGAATTCGCTGTACTAATTATAAATTGTTTCCTTAATTGGGGTTTCTTCGCCAAATTAAGCCGTTATTCACATTGTTTAGGCGTTAATGACGATTTAAAATCGTAAAAAATCATAGCCCGGAAATGCTTTCTAATAAAACTCTTTTTTGGGTGAACACAAAATCTTTAAATGACAATAATTAACAAACTATTAGAGCAAATCGAAAAAACTACGCGGCAATCAACCTTCAAAACATTATAAAGTAGTTGTCAAATATAAACAAATTTCGCATTTTTAAAAACATGGCATCCTAAAACTGTTTAGTATCTCTTTCGTATTAGACTCTTCACTGCAGAAATTATTTAAGACGGCTGTGACCTAAAACAACCACTTCAGTGCTCTTTAGTCGCAAGCCAGGAAAATCAAACAGGAAGAATTCCAGCAAATGTGCTTTCAGACTCATTGAGTATTGGAGAACAACAAATACAATAAAGAAAAACAAATAGCTTTAATGCACGCTATTAATATAGGAAAGACATTTTCCCTAGAGGAATCGGAAATGGTAATGGCTCTGCGTTTAGAAAATGTTTACTCTTATCTAATTCTGACGTTGGTTAACCTGTATTATGTTGGCTGAAATGGAACGAGCCGAAAATTACCATAGTGCAGTTACTAACATATGACATCCCAAAGCGCAAAATCGATACTGTGACTTTGTCTAGTTTTCACACCGTCACTTCACTGTTGTGAATCAGTTCACTTCTCACTCTCGCTTCACTAATGCGATCTAGTTCAGTTTTCACTGTCACTCCAGTATGTTTCGCGACGTAATGGCGTAACAAAATACGCGTGAAAAAGCCTCTTCTGCCTTCCGCTTCACTCACTGGGGTGTTGAGAGGATGCCCGGCTGTGACTGGGAATTTCTCTTTAACCAGAATCATTTCCCATCCTCCGCAGAGTTTGAAGTATGAATGTGGGACTGAATGTGAGCGTGTTCATGATAAAAGGTAAGAAAGCCTAAGGCTAAGAAACCTACCAGTCGACCACGATATGAGTGCGCTTGGAGGAAGGCACCACTATTTTTGTTGACAATGACTAACGCCATCAAGGCTAGGGATCACAGGGAAGTGAGAGGCAAGGCGATAGGGAATGTACAGTTACACATTGAAAATACTACTACATTTTCAGGCTTCAGCTTCTCTAGTATATGCAGTCGGAATTGCAGATGTTTTCTTTACCAGAATGTCCTTCGGATATCCCGCCCACTTATTCCGTAACTGTTTAGTTCCTCTTCCCACCGAACGCACTTATATCGTGGCAGCATAGTACAGTTTAGCGAGTGAAAACACCAACACCTTCAATTGTTTCTCAAATCAAAACCCCCTAGAAGACCATAGAAGTTAAAAGAGGCTATACAGATGAAACAATTTTAAAAATATGATGTGCTGCATTCACATGACTTTCTCTACCCTCTATCGTTTATTAGTGAGTGTGCAAACTATACTTACTAGAGCTTATTTTTCTGTATACTACATTTTAATCCAAATATACCTTTACAGAAATAGTCCATTACACATTTCTTTAGGATACAAAGGGTACAGCGATAGTCAAATGTTTTAGAACTGGACACTATATGCTGACCTTAAATTCCATGCTGTTTCCATACAATCACAAGAAACAATTGCATGTTGACAGAACTTCAAGAGAATGTTTAAGTATTGAACAATTCTAACCATTAATAACGAATATCTTAGTAATGGTTTATGCCACAAAAAATTATTTGAAATAAATTGTGTGTTTTAAAGAGATCTACATTTTTTGTATAGTACGTTTTCGTCTATTGCTTAACGTTTATCAATTATACTAGATCATACAAAATTCCATCCGAACAAAGAGGGCTTTATAGGCTATTTCCAGAAAATTCAAGATATATATTTTATTTGTCGTGTAAATATCTTTAATATATAATATTTTAGTCAAAATCGTTAGAGCCATTTTTAGAAAATCAAAAATGTCGAAAAACGTTCTATGTAAAGGGTAATTTGGGGTGGGGTATTTACTCGAAAACCTTCGTGTGGTATTTTTGGAAGGTACTGAACCTAAATATCAATTTTAGTATTTATCCGACTTTTCGTTTTTCAGTTATTTTATTCATACAGACACATACCTAGACATTTTTCTAAAAATGGTTTATTTGGATTCAGAAGCCTCAAAACGTGTATTTTTGGTGAAATCTCGGTATCGAATTTTTGGGTGGAATGCAATACCTACCTACTATGTACGTAGTAGAGACAGTACAAATTAAACGACATCCTACAGCAAGCACAGCAATGGGAAACAATCGCTGAGCTACAAGGGCATCTCCAATGTTATCTTTAATAACAGACTGTACTATAAAAAGCAATATCATCTTCAGAAGATTAACTTAGTCCGGTTTTAACTCTAATGGGTTAAATATTTATAACAAATCTCATAAAATATGAAATGAAGTCATTAAAATCCGTAATGGAATGGCGTTTTCGAGCATTACAGCTCCACTATATCTCCTAACTATCCTGAAAGTGCATGCTTATTTGAATACTCTACTGGTCTGTGTCAATATCACTAATATTGACACGTAATATTTCAGTAGCAGTGTCATTATGTGTTTATTGACTTGGTTATTGGAAGTTTTGCTGCTGCGGATAATACTCGAAGTTAGCGTTTTTGTTCCGGAGTTCAGAGATCATACATCAAAGAGCAGGCTATGACAAAAGCAGTCGCATTAATGTGATAAAGCACTCGAGTGGCAGTTAGAGAGACCATCTATTGTCACTCGCTATAAATAACAACTTGTTTGCCTTGTAATTACTGAACATAATTAATTATTAAGGTGGCATTCTAACGACGCGCCAGCATTTTATACTTCAGTCACAGCCACATTCACTGTAGATAAATGTTTTCCATCGTTCAGTGGATTTTAAAATCCAAATAATTCTTTCCTGTTTTACTCTTTCATATATACACTGTATGTTCACATTCGTCTGCCGCCACTCAAAGAGTGGGGTCAGAGACTTCATTCAAACTTGAAAGGTTGATCTATATCTAAGAAGAAGAAAAAGAAAGGAAATGTTACAATTACAAGACTTCCTTTACCCACTATCATATAGTTCCATAGTCATTCTAAAACTTATTCACAAAAGGTCTGCTTTCTGTTAAACATTATAAGTGTTGGTGTAAATCAGAAATGGCTTCAAAACACATTTTGTTATAAATCACAGGACGAGGCTAGATCATCAGTCAAATGCTTAAAAAGTAGGTATTGAAATTACGTACCCTTTGTATGCCCTCGCGAGAAACAAACAAACAAACGAACAGATCACTTCAGAAGGCTATTTCTTAAAATTCTGTAAAATTGAAATGAAGAACAGGAGATGCCGTGTAGACCGCTAAAGCTATAAAACAAATTATGTTGCAAACTTTAACAAATTCTAAAAGTTTTGTAGTAAATGTCTATTGCTTATACTGTATATTATAAAATTCTTCAAATTCTACACGAAGAGAACTTCACAGTCTATTCACAGAAAATTCAAGCTACAAATTTTATTTTTTATGCCAATATCTCAATCATATGATTTTTACCTTCTCTACCATGTACCTAGTAAGTAAAGAAGGTATTGCATTCCACCCAAAAATTCGATACCGGAATTTCATCCGAAAAACATGCTTTGAGGCCCCTGAATAAATAAAAAAAGCAGTTTTAGAAAAAGGTCTGTGTGTGTGAGAGAGAGAGGGGGGTGAGAGAGACTCGAAAACAAAAAGTCGGATAAACATCAAACTCTGTATAAGTTCAATACCTTCCAAAGATGCGACATGAAGATTTTCAAGAAAATCCCCCACCCCAAAATACTCTTTACATTTTTCGAAATTTTGGTTTTAAAAAAATTGCTGTACTAATTTTTAATAAAATACCATATATACATATATATGTATTACAAATAAAATGTATATTTAGAATTTTCTGGGAATAGTCCTTGAAGTCCTCTTGATTTGGAAGAAATTTTGTATACCTAATCTTGTATAACTGGTAAACGTTAAGCGAATAGGCGAAAACGTACTACACAAAAATGTAGATCCAAATGTAGATATTAACATACAATTGATTTACAATAGCTTTTTTGTGGCAATAGCCATTTCCGAGATATCCGTTAATAATGGTTCGAATTTTCAACACTTGGCCATTCTTTAGTCCTATTGATTTTCAATTGTTTCTCGCGATATCATGGAAAGAGTATGGAATTTTAAGGCCAGCGGGTAGCGTCCAGTTATAAAACATTTGACTATCGCTATCCCCTTTGCATCTGTAAGGAAAGGTTTAGCTCGCTTAAAATGAAGTAGATAGGAAAATAAACTTTCGGAAGAATAATTTGTATAACTAATAATAAACGACAGAGGGTAGAGAAAGTAATATGAACGTAACACATCAGAATTTTTTTAAATAGTATTAAAGGCCTTTCTTACTGCATAGGCACCACAGGCGGTGGACACTGACGATACATGGCATGAAATGATAATTGGGAAAGGAAATATGTGAAGGAAATGCTCCAGGTCTAAGTTTAAAGTACCTTCCCGGCATTTGCCAGTTACGAGGACTGAAGAAAATCTGGAAAAACAACTCAGTCAAAAAGGACGGTCCTGACGGGAATATTATGATGTTTTAACTAAAATGGTTACACTCGTTTTGAAAAAATAAAAACTAAGGCACATTTTTCCACGTAGAAGCTAGTTTGGTGTGAGGAGCTTCGTGAAAATATTCTGTGTAGCCTCCTTGAAAGATGTTGGCCTTAAACACAAAGATAGGTGCTCATCCGACTTCTGGTTTGTTATGCAGTTCAGTGCACACACGGACCCTTTCCTAAAACGCCTTCATTTTATTTCATGGGACTTCAAAACGTGTATTTCCGGTGAAAACTCTATATCTGACTTTTAAGTGAAGTACAGTACTTTATCGTATGTAAGCGGTAGAGACAGTATTGTAGATTCATGTGAGTTCTGTGAGTTAGGGCCCTGGACCTAGCAAGAAAATAGTGTTTTAAATTTAACATCCTGTATACTTGCTGGCAATTAACATATCCATAACTGCAGCTTCCCACAAAGGTTCAGGTTAGGAATCTATGACAACACTCATTTTCACAAAATTAGATCATAATTATATTTCCCTGTATACATTAATTACACAAATATGCTAAAAAATTAAAACATACTACACACATACACACAGAGTGGCCCACGATAATGAAATTATATTAATTATGTAAATAATTAATAAAAGTCAGAAAATTGTTATTTTATGTAAAATAAACAACAAATAAACTTTCTACTTTTGGATTATATTCCTTTTAAAATGTTCCTAAAAATATTCTTATAAAATGTACCTTTAAAATCAACAGGGAAGGTAGTATCTGAGAAAAACTGATTTCCCATGCTGAGTCCCTATGTAAAGTGATTTGATTTCCAACCTGTAATATAATACGAGGGTAAGTCAATAAGTATCGCACATAACTTTTTTAATTCATTATAACAATAGAAACTTAAAATTACCTCAGTTACTTAGTCCCCTTGCTTCTCAATGCACATTGTCCACCAGCTTTCTGATGCCCTCAGAGAAAACTTGTTTCGTCTGAGTAGCACGCCATGTATGCACCGCTTCCTTCATTCCTTGGTCTTTGGGGAATCGACATTTAAGGCATTTTTAAGTGGACCAAAAAAGATATGGTTTGCCACTTCATCGACAGTCAATCTTCGGTTCTCTGAGTCAGGTTAGACTTGTTCAAGTTGGCGTCGCTAATGGATATGGATGGGCGTCCTGCTCTTTCCTGGTCCTTCACAGTTGTCCGACCGTTTTTACTTTCTCTACTACGTACAGTAAGTAGGGGAAGTATTGTATTCCACCCAAAAATTCGATACTGAAATTTCACCGGAAATACATGTTTTGAGACCCCCTGAATCCAAAAAAAGCATTTTTGGAAACATGTCCGTGTGTGTCTGTCTGTGAACAGCATAACTCAGAAACAAACAGTCGGATAAACACCAAACTTGGTATTTAGGTTCAGTATCTTCCAGAGATACGACACAAGGTTTTCAAGAAAATCCCCCCACCCCAGACTACCCTTTACATGGAAGATTTTTCGAAAATTTTAATTTTCTCAAAAATGGCTCTAACGATTTTGATTAAAATATCATATGTTTAAGATATTTTCACGACAAATAAAATGTATATCTTGAATTTTCTGGGAATGTCTCCAAAAGTATTCTCCATTGTGAACGGCTTTTGCATAACTGGTAAACTATAAGAGATAGACAAAATTTTACTACACAAGAAATGTAGATCGCGTTAAAATACACAATTTATGTCATATACATTTTTTTTGTTGAGTGAACCATTTTCGAGATATTGCTTGTTATTCCCTTAAGTTTTTCAATACTTATTTTCTCAAATGGGCATTCGTTATTCATTTTTTTTGTCTTGGATATGCAAAGAGTTATAATCTGTGGCAAAGGGAATGGTGCTGCACCTAGCAACCGGCTATTAAGAGATATGTATGTGCTTAAAGGCTACTGTATGTCTATATTGCCCTTGTAAATATATATTCCCCTTACATCTACAAGAAAATTAGCAATTAGATCAAGTCTGCAAATGTTTGTCTCGATTAACATGAAGTAGCTGGAAAGTAAGCGTTGGTAAAAATAGTTTGTACAAGGGTGGAGGAAGTCATGTGAGTGTAACACATCAGATTTTTTAACTTTTCAATCCATTTGTACACATTTTTCGGAAGTAAAACATTGCCCCCATATTGTGCGAGAAGTCTTCGATGCATTTCGTCTCCTACACCTTCAGACGACAAAAAAACGCATAACCGCACGCTGTTCTTCTTTGGTGCAAACGGTGAGGGGTGCAGCAATCCTCATTATGCAACAATGCAACGCTCACTGGAGTGATAACGGTCAAACAAAGGAACAACATGTCGACGTGCGCGCGCACAAACCGGTACGGCCAATCTACAAAAATTAAAAATAGTATGCAGATACTTATTGTTTTACCTCGCATATATACAACTTCTATGTAAACTAAGATACTTGTTTCATGTTATATGTGTATTGCCTTTTTCTTAAGTCTGATTATACACATTTCGATCTTAACCTATGGGCATTTGCGTATTTTTGTGCTGCAATAACAACACCATTTTCCACATTCCGAAAAGAAACGTTTTATATTGAAATGGTTGTCGCCATTTACTCTCGTTTCTCTTATTGAAGAAATGAAAGTTACAATGCATGGCAGCACGGAAAGGGTTTACACAGAGGAACTTGCAGCATAATATAGCAAAGTGCCGGAAATTCGGTTCCATCCTCAAGAGCTACAAACATCCATACCAGAAAAGTACAACATGCGGGACTGTGATGCTAATGGATCAGTTAGTACATTTTAACTCGTCAGGTTTTTCATCCCAAAAATGCTGGATTGCTAATGTAATTATCTGTTTAAAAGGAGTCGCAATAGCCTATGTTAGTTGAAGTAACAAATTCCGTATGTTTTTTCTTCGACAGCCAGAAGACACAGAACTCTGAAATGTTACGAGTGGCATTTTATTTTTCTTTAAATATTTATAACTCTAGAGTTTCAAGATTTCCAAGAAAATCTCCATAGCTCAATCTACCCTTTACATGGAACAATTGTTTAAATTTATTTTTTAAAAAATAGATCTAGCGATTTTTATTAAATACTATACACTAAAGATATTTACGTGGCAAATGAAATGTATATCTTGATCTTCTGGGAATAGTCTGTGAAGTCCTCTTCATTTGGAAGGAATGTTGTATAATCTTGTATAACTGGTATACGTTAAGCGATAGACGAAAACTTACTGCGCAAAAAAATGTAGATCTCTTTAAAACTATTTATTTCAAATAACTTTTTTGTGGCATCAACCATTTCCAAAATATCCGTTATTAATGGTTCGAATTGTTCCATACTTAGCCATTCTTTTAAAGTCCTGTCAATATTCAGTTGTTTCTCGCGATTGCACAAAAACAGTATGGAATTTTAAAACCAGCGTACAGCCTCCAGTTCTTAAACATTTGACTATCGCTGTTCCCTTTGTATCTATAATGAAATCTGCAATGTAGCTATTTCTGCAAAAGTTTATTTGCATTACAATGAAGTAGATATTAAAATAAGCTTTAATAAGACCAGTTTGTGCACGCACTAACAAACGATAGAGGGTAGAGAAAGTCGTATGAATGTATCACATCAGATTTGTTTTACTTTCTGTACTACTTGCCTATAATAATTAGAGGAAGGTTGCATTCCACCCAATAATTCGATGTGAGATTTCTCCGGAAATGCATGTTTTGAGGCCCGTTAATAGAAAAAAAAGCATTTTAGCGTACACGCGCACTTGTGTGTGTGTGTGTGTGTGTAAACAGCATAACTCAAAACACCAAACTTTAAATATTTGGTACTTAGTTCACTGTCTCTTACGGATGCGGCCCGAAGATTCCCCCCATCCCAAATTACTCTTTATATAGAAAAAATGTCGTTATTTTTATTTCCTTGAATCTGCCTCTGACGATTTCTGTTAAAATGTCATATGTTTAAGATATTTACGTGACAAATTAAATGTATACAATTTTCTGAGAATAGCCTTTGGAGTCCTCTTTATTTTGAATAACTTTTGTATAACTGATAATCCGCAAGAGATAGACAAAATCTTACTGTACAAGAAATGTACCCATCTCATTAATCCCCACAATGTATGCCGGATAAAATTTGTTGTGACTTTAACCATTTCCGAGATATTCTTTGTTATTAGTTTGAATTTTCTAATACTTACGTATACTTACTTAAACTAGCAAGTCTCGTGGCCTTGCAAAAACAATGGAATTTCAAAGCTACCACATAGTAATTCGCATTTAAACGACTTGACTATCGCTTCAGCCTTCTATATTCCCCTTGCACTTGCAACAAAATGTGTAATAAAACTATTTATGCAATGGTTATCTCGAGTAACATGAAGCAGATAGAGGAATAAGCTTTTGTAAGAATAGTTCTTGACTGTGGGTAGAGAAAGTCATGTGAATGTAACACGTCAGTTTTTTACTCTTTCTACTACGTATAGTAAGTAGGGGAAGTATTGCATTCCACCCAAAAATTCGATACCGAGATTTCACGGAAATACATGTTTTGAGGTGCACTGAATCCAAATAAAGAATTTTTGGAAATATGTCCATGCGTGTGTCTGTGTGTCTCTGCGAACAGCATAACTCAAAAACGAAAAGTCGAATAAATACCAAACTTGGTATTTGAGCTTCGTAACTTCCAAGGATGCGACACGAAGATTTTCAAGAAAATCCCCCCACCCAAGAATTCCCTTTACATTGAACATTTTTCTTCAAAATGGTTCTAACCATGTTTAAAATATTTTCATGGCAAATGAAATGCATATCTTGAATTTTCTGTGAATGTCCCCAAAAGTCCTCTTCATTCTGAGTGACTTTTGTATAAGTGGTAGACAAAATTTTACAATACAAAAATGTGGATCTTGTTAAAACACACAATTTATGTTTTTTTTTTTCCTGGAGTGAACCATCTCCGAGATATTCCTTGTTATTTGTTTGAACTTTCCAATACTTATACTTTTTCTGAAATGGGAATTCGATATTGGTTTTTTTTTTTTTAGGTCCTGGACATGCAAAGAAAATGGGATGCTCCGCGCAGCGAGTAGCTCTTAAAAGATTTTATTATCGCTTAAGGCCTACCATATCCCCCTTGTACCTATAAGAAAATTAGCAATAAAATTCTGCAAATGTTTATCTCTTTAACATGATGTCGATGGAGAATAAACGTTTGTAACAAATCAGTTTGTACAAGAGTAGAGAAAGTCATGTAAATGTAACGTCAGTTTCATTTAACATGTGGTCAGTTGCTGCTATCAATTACACATTAATATCAAACCAATTCTTCCGATATAATGTCATATGGAGCAGTTCACCGAGCGAGATGGCGACGTGGTAACGAGTGTGACTCGCATTTGGAAGATCCCGGTTCGATCCCCGGCGACCGCCCGCTCTGACCCATGGTGTTTCTGTGATTTCCCCTGGGTCGACAGGCGAATTTTCGGGTGGTTTCTGCTCTACGAGGATTTCCATTTTATCATTTCCCTTTCATTCCGTTTCCTTCTTATCTTTTAGGGGTGCTTCAAAATTTCGTGGTGTATGACGGTGCCGGACAGATGGTGCAGTGCTTGTTCAAAGTGAATACCAGAGGGCTGCTTGGTCGTCGGGGTTCATTGACCTCTTTAGGCAGCTCCGGCAGTGGGACGGATCTTCGAGCTTGGAAATGTTAGGGACTTCCGCGCGTCTCTGTGACTTGTGGCCTGTAGCCTCCTGTTGTTGCTTCACTTCATCCCTTCCTCCTGGAGGGTTTAGATCTATGCAGGTCGCAATGCGCGAGGTGTAACCTATACCTATGGAGTAGTTCAGATATCTACCTAAGTTTTACATGTGAGGCGTGTATTGCAGCAACGAGAAGCAAAACTAAACATTTCATATCAACTAGTACAAACAAGCTAAATGTATTTTCCTCCAAACACGGCTTAGGCCCTGGTTCTCCTGAGCAAACATTCTAATGGCTTAGAGCCCGGGCAATGGAAACGAGGCGAGGGATCAACATTCATCCCACCGGAAAACGAAAATCTAAAAAATATAATGAAATAGAGAAAGAAGGGGATGGAACTTGGAGAGCGTTGTTTACTGCTCCAACCAACCGAGTTCTTGGGCAGTAGTCAGGGGTTAACATCCCGGGGCTCCTTGTTGCACTGGGAACTTGCTCGCTTAATTAAGCCCATCCGTGAAACAGAGTATGCAGAAAGGAAGTGGGGAAGGAATCACATAACAACAGTGGTGTTATGCTGTGCGGCCAGTCCGAATCGATATCGTAATCATTTCGTCATACTTTTTACTTTCTCTATTATGTATAGTAAGTAGGGGAAGTATTTGTATTCCACCCAAAAATTCAACATCGAGATTTCACCGGAAATACGTGTTTTGGGACCCCTGAATCCCAAAAACAACAAGCATTTTAAGAAAAAGGTCTGTGTGTGTGTGTGTGTGTGTCTGAACAGCATAACTCGAAAACTAAAATTCGGATAAATACCAAATTTTGTATTTAGGTTCAGTATCTTTCAACGATGCGACACGAAGATTTTCAAGAAAATCCCCACAGACATAGACACACACACAGGGCCTTTTTCTAAAAATGTTTTTTTTATTCAGGGGACCTCAAAACATTTATTTCCGGTGAAATCTCGATATCGAATTCTTGGGTGGATTGCAACACTTCCCATACTTACTATGCATAATAGAGAAAGTAAAAATGACTTCGTAATCCCTTCTTTTAATATAAAAATTTGATGTGATACACTCACATGGCTTTGTCTACCTTCTTTTATGTGTGGATATGCAAATTATTCTTACTCAAGCCTACTTTTCTAACTACTACATTTTAATCCAAGTAAACCTTTGCAAAAATAGCGCATTACACATTTCGTTATACATACAAAAAAAACAGCGATAGTCAAATGTTTAAGAACCCGACGTTATAAGCTGGTCTTAAAATTCAATACTGTTTCCATGGAATCGCAAGAAACAACTGAATGCTGAAAAGGCTTTAACAGAATGACCAAGAAATGAACAATTCAAACCTTTAATAACGGACATCTTAGAAATTGCTTATGCCACAAAAAAACTTATTTTAAATAAGCTGTTTTAAACAGGTCTACATTTTTTGTGTTGTACGTATTCATCTGTCCTTAACATTTACCAGTTATGCAAGATTATATAAAATTCCTTCCAAATGAAGTGAACTTCACAAGCTATTGCCAGAAAATTCAAGATATACATTTTATTTGTCATGTAAATATCTTTAATGTATGATATTTTAATAAAAATCGTTAGAGCCATTTTTTAGAAAATCACGTTTCTGCAATAGTGTGGCTTGGTGAGACTACTCCGGTGACCAAACTCCGGCAAAAACAAATCAGAACTTAAGACGTGACATAGATAATACAACGTATGGAAATATCTGTTCTGTCCTTCTACCTGTTCGTGTTTATGCAAGTTAAACTCGGGTCACGAGTGTAGCTTACAGGTATAGTGTACGACTAATCCATAATATGGATAGACAATCCATTATTATGATGATGATTATTATTAGCCTTGACTAACAATACGGAACAAAACCTGAGGCATTATCAATATAAAAATACTGCTGCCAATTGGAGAATGTCAATCAGGAACAATTTCCGAATTAGCACACAATACATGGTTATATGTGTTTATACACAGAAAATTACTAATAAGAACATAATTCAGTGAACAACCCTATATAGTTTTTTTATGAAGTGAATATCGAGTATTGTGTACCGGTTGTTCAAAAAATCAGTATCGGTATCGAGCATCGAAGAATAGTGGCATCTCACATCACTAGTTTTAAATATACTTTTAAAAATAGAACTGCATCTGACATTTTTGTTCTATGAAGTCTCCACCACTTCACAGAAAAAAATCATATATCCTACACACTTTGGAGTAGAGAGGTAAACTGTAGGCACTTTTAGGTGAAGTTTTGCTCTAAAAATTGGTACTACTGTCAAGTATGACAGCTGCTGTGTGCTCAAGACATATGGTATCTGCGAGTTTGTTTTCTCCATTTTTGCTTTGAACAGCTTATTTTTATGAGCACATTTTCTAGTACAAATGATCCGTTTCTTGGAGACTGTTACAGGTAGCAAATGATAATTAACTAACTAGAAGCCTTCTCTCCTTAACGCCCACCCGAACCGAGGACTCTCACTCTCCAGGACGTATGACAAGCTGGGGTAAACGCCTTGAGGGGGTCAGAGGGCCTACGGATCAGAGAGGAGAGACCCAGGGTGGGGGATCAGCCAAACGTCCGGAATGAGAGCGAGGAATTGAATGACAGAGGCAGATGAGAGATGAATGATAGGAAAGGTGATGATGTGATGATGAAGCACCGGTGGAATGAAACATGGCGGGGAAAACCGGAGAACCCGAGGAAAACCCGCCCAGACGCCGCTTTGTAATGATAATTAGATAGCTAATTATTTTATGATGATAAAAATAATCTCCAAGTATAGTTATGGATCTACTTTAGTATTATTAAGATGGTTGGTTATATTTTAAAAAAATAATTCCTAACAAATTGTAATCAAAGAATGGTATGGCAGTGATACGGTATTGGATTACGAGTGAAATGCACCTGAATTACTTAAGAAATCGAGGGTTTTGATATCCAAGTGTTCTGTAGAGAATGTGGAGTTGTTTCATACCAGGGTTGTTGCTGGAACGAAATTAATTGTTCCACCCACCCGCCCTTCTTAGCGACCGCTCTTAAGTAGTGGTTACTGGCGACAGTTTGTATAACGTTACCAACCGAAGAAGACAAAACGACGCTAAAGGACTGTCGCCATAAAAACTAAACATTTACGCTATCATGGACCACTGGAGTTTAGCCTCGCAGGTTCCACGGCTATGCCCTGTCATCGCTGCTGCAACTGCTCCACTCCACTACTTATAAAAACAACCCTCGGCTAAGCTTTGCGGCTTAGGAACCTCAAGATACACAAGCAACGCTCCCATAATGCCTCGGATGGATGCATGTAACTGCCCAATATGGAACAAAAGTGACAATATTGTTCACAAATGTAATAAAATATGACAACCATGACGTACAGTATACATGATATGTTATATTGCTATGAAATCAATAAAAATAAACACGTGGATGCGTGTTTGCCATGTGTATAGTGAATGAGACCCGGACCCCAATACCAAATCTTATTAAGAAAATAACCCCATCTTCCTCAATAAACAAACTTATTGTATAAAAATATATCAGTAAGCTTAGAAGGTATGCATATGCATCCTGTAAGAATTTTAAATAGTTTCTGAGATAATGGGCCGGAATTTAGCAGATTTAACATTGGCAGGATAGGGCTTTTAGTCTCCCATTAATTCGTTATACTTGTAAGCCAATCTGCCGTTGTGAACAGGAGTGAAGAGTCGTTCTCCGTGATGTAGTGGTTACCATGCTAGCCTCTAGTTCCCGTTGGATCACGTAAAAGAACCTCAAGCCTGATAAAGAGGCTTCTGAGCAAAATTGCCGGTCTTTTACGCCCAATATAGAATGGCACGTTAAGGACCACAGCAGTTAAAGAGCGTATATAAATAAAACTCAATTTATTTTTATTTTACAGCAGTGAAGAAACTAGCCGGGTACCTACACGGTTGTGAATACCGCGCTCTGAAACCGAACTACCTTCTGGCCAGTGAGGATGCCTGAATTAGCATTCATCCAGCTTCTAATTGACAGATGTATATCATAGCCTAGTAATGAACTTCTATTGGACAGACACATGCATATATCAATCAGAAGCAATCATAAAATTTAACGCGCGATAGATTTCCCGCGGTTCACTGACCTAACATCTAAGCTGCTTTGATTTGTCTATCATAGAAGTTCCGTTACCGGATTTCGCCGGAAACACAGTTTCAAGGCCTCTTAAATTAAATTGCGCATTTTAATAAAGCGATACTGCGTATATGTGCATGTCCATCCGCCTATATGCATCTGTGCATTCGTGAAATACAGCCTTTATTTCTCTGTCACAAAGATTTCTCCAATAATTGATGTGATTAAATAACCAGAAATTTAAGATTTCGGCATGACTGAATTTTCCTAAAATGCATTTTCCTTTCGCGTTGCTTGTGAGGTTTCCTTAGATCTGGAAGCCTATAAGGTGCATACAAGCTTCCTACTTGGAAAGCTAAATACAGGGTGGACCATTTAAGTTGAGACTGTACAGTATCCCCAGAACTAAGCGTGGTAGAAAGAAATGTCTTTAATAAAGGCTACTTGATATTATGGGGGAAAGTAAATGCCATTAGCTGTGTTTTATTTGGGGGACGTTGTAATGGTCATTATAGGTTCCCATTTAAAAAAATTAAATTGACCCTAAAATGACCATTATAACGCCCTCCAAACAAAAAAAAAACACGGCTAATGGCTTTTACTTTCCTCCATAATGTCACGCAACTTTTATTAAAAACATTCCTTTCTACAGCGCTTAGTTTTGCAGATATTGTACAGTCTCAACTTAAATGTCCACTCTGTATATGTCTGTTGTCCTTGCCCTCGCTCTCGCTCTCTCTCTCTCTCTCTCTTTCTCTCTCTCTCTCTCTCTCTCTCTCTCTGTTATTTATAAACCAGCTTCGAAATATTTTCCATTGTGCGCCTAAATTTTCCTAGATTTTAAGTAGAATAATTTGAAATCCCAAATGGCCATTCCTTTTTTACTTTCTCTACTACGTATAGTAAGTAGGGGAAGTATTGTATTCCACCCAAAAATTCGATACCGAGATTTCACCTGAAATACATGTTTTCAGACCCCCTGAATCCAAAAAAAGCATTTTTGGAAACATGTCCGTGTGTGTGTCTATGTGTCTGTGTGTGTGTGTGTGTGTGTGTGTGTGTGTGTGTGTGTCTGTCTGTCTGTGAACAGCATAACTCAGAAACGAACAGTCGGATAAACACCAAACTTGGTATTTAGGTTCAGTATCTTCCAGAGGTGCGACACGAAGGTTTTCAAGAAAATCCCCCCACCCCAGATTACCCTCTACATGGAAGATTTTTGAAAAGTTTAATTTTCTCAAAAATGGCTCTAAAGATTTTGATTAAAATATAGGTTTAAGATATTTTTATGACAAATAAAATGTATATCTTGAATTTTCTGGGAATGTCTCCAAAAGTATTCTCCATTGTGAACGACTTTTGCATAACTGGTAAACCATAAGAGATAGACAACATTTTACTATACAAAAAATGTAGATCGCGTTAAAATACACAATTTATGTCACATACATTTTTTGTTGAGTGAACCATTTTCGAGGTATTGCTTGTTATTCCCTTAAATTTTTCAATACTTATTTTCTAAAATGGGAATTCGTTATTCATTTTTTGTCTTGAATATGCAAAGAGTTATAATCTGTGGCAAAGGGAATGGTGCTGCACCTAGCAACCAGCTATTAAGAGTTATGTATGTGCTTAAAGGCTACTGTTTTTCTATATTTCCCTTGTAAATATATTTTCCCCTTACATCTACAAGAAAATTAGCAATAAGATAGTCTGCAAATGTTTATCTCGATTAACATGAAGTAGATGGAGAATAAGCGTTTGTAAAAATAGTTTGTACAAGAGTAGAGAAAGTCATGTGAGTGTAACACATCAGAGTTCATGAGTTCATGGCTAACATATTGAGCTGTTTGTTTTTCTTTCTTTTTTTCGCTTATACTCCGTCTTTAACCGCAATAGTCATATCGGCGGCCTTATACCTTTTGAACATATCGTATTGCCTACCGGCAACGGTGGTAACTCGTATTCAGTTGTCGCACACACATTCAGATTCTCATTCATACTTTCGGACTCCGGGGAGGATAGGGAATAACCTTGGTTAGAGAAAAATTCTCACCCCAGCCGGGAATTGAACGCGGGACCCCTTGCACTGCGCTGTTATGTAATAAGTAACCAGTTTCTAACTCGTTGCCTATAACAACATTTTATTCATTTAAAATTTATGGGTATATTTGTCATGTTTAACATAAATTTACAGAAAATATCTTTTATGAATGGTATAGAGGACGTAGATAATTTAGGTTACTAAAAAACAAAGATGGCTGATGCCGCATGTCTCTTTATATCTGGCTTTTACCATGATTAGTACTGTATACAGATATTTATCTTTGGCATTTGTCAATCTGTTTTACATATATTAATGACCTTGTAATTGAGTGCCCTTAAATATAAACTTATCTCTCTACTAGGGCGATCAACGTTCTAACTGGAGTCACTAGATATATAACCAGAGAAATCAAGAGACAACCTATTTACAAAGGACGCATTATTTCTCTTCTGCTAGTATTATGATTCATTGTTATATCATATACACGGTCTGTAATATTCTTTTCTTTGATGCAAAGATTTGGATATCACCTTCCTTCCCCGCCATAATCACTAATTATTACCTATAACCTGGATACACCTTAAATGTTAAATTAAGCACTGAACCGTACCATGGACTTGATTTATACAACGCGCGTTTGTTATTAACGTTGCAAATTACTGTGCTGTAATACTATGAAGAACAACTTATAGTTGGTAACGTTTTAATATCAGTTCGGTGTACTTACCTAAACAGAACCATTAATTTTTTTGGATTTCTTCTACACAGATCTTCTTCCTCTGAAAATAAAACCTCACACAGACAACGCTACGCCAAAAATTGCAGAAATTATTCAAATTTCTAGTTAAATGCAAAAGTAGGACCTAATAATTAATAAGAACGTAATAACCTAATCTGATAATAATAAGTAAATGCTCATATAATTAACCTAATAAATATAACTATAACTAATCTAATATAATTAATATAATATGATAACGAACTCGCTTATTCACTCACTAACTTGTCCTCCACCGTGGTCTAGGAGTACCATGCTAGCCTCTAGTTCCCGAGGTCGCGAGTTCAAACCCGGCGGAGGGCGATGGATTTTTACAGGTGCAAAAATCCTTAGCATGGCTTCCTTCGGAGGGGAAGTAAAGCCGGTGCCATGTGGCACGTAAAAGAACCTTAAGCCTGATAAAGAGGCTTATGAGCTAAATAATACCGGTCTTTCATGCACAATATAGAACCATAGCAGTTAAAGAGCGTCCCTAAATAAAACTATTTAATTTTACTCACTGACCGACATAACTGATTGATTCTCGCGAGAACGCTCTCTTGTATAGCCAATGGAATTTTCCACAGAACATTCCAGAACTAGCTGGACATACGTTCTCGAGGCGGAGGGAAAGAAACTTCCAGAAAATTCGATTATCTGCCGATAAAGTTTCTGGTGTTTACGCCGGGCGAGATCGCGACTTATTTTTGTTTATCTCCAACTACCTAACGCTGACCTCCCAATAACCTGGGCCATAGCCGCTGCGTCACACATAATTAATACTATAATGAGTGCGTCAGTTGGTGACTAAATGGTCGGCGAACATCTGCGAATATAAAAGCAGGGCGGCAACCTAACAGATACAATATAACTAACCTTTCCAATACATGTAACAGGTGCGTATTTGCGGAGGAGTTGCCGGTTATGAACGGAACTTAACAACCAGAATATCACATTATATTGTGACTTATCCCATAATGGTGAGAAAATACTACACTTTACTGTCGTCCTCCGTGGTGTAGTGGTTACCATGCTAGCCTCTAGTTTCCGAGGTCGCGGGTTCAAACCCTACGGAGGGCGATGGATTTTTTCGGGCGTAAAAATCCTTAGCATGGCTTCTTTCGGAAGGGAAGTAAAGCCGGTGTCGTAGATTTACGGCACGTAAAAGAACCTCAAGCCTGGTAAAGAGGCCACATCAGTTAAAGAGCGTCCATATATAAAACCCAATATAATTCAATTAAATTTGTTGCACTTTACTAACCTCTCGTACATTGTAATCTCTATATACGGAGGGACTAAGAAGCTCTAAAGAAAGTATAAGCCATGGAACTGCAACAAATAGGAATTTTTCCGAATATGGTTTTATTGAAATGTGTAATATTACTGTTTACCTTACATTGAAAGTCACGGTTAATATAGAAATGATTAATTAAGTAAAACTAATACCCAAAACCTTTAAATATTGGTACGGAGTTATAATGAAACAAAATAAACAATGTTGTATGTTGAATCACATTTATGAGAGGTTAATGCGTTTAGGGGAAATTATTTGTTTAGCTGTCATCTACACCAACTATTTCTCACATCAATATTCATTAAATATCTAACCAACCCCCTGCCAATGATTAATGTTATCACAAAGTTCGGAGATTCGTTCTCCCTCACTCCCCGTCCTTCCTTCTCTCCCTCCCGCTCTCTCTTTCATACATATACATTCAAACAGTAGTTTGGAAGTAAACTTCTGATAACCTATGCTTTTGGATGGACTGAAAAACGATCAAGGCAGAGACAAAATGACTGGTTTCAAAATAATCCTGATTCTGCAATATGATTGGCAGGTCAGTTGAAATGTTTATCCATTTCTTTTGGCATTTAGTATGTATATTTTACCACAAAACCTTAGGTAAGTATTGCCGTTTAAAACCGACAACTAATGTTTAAATATTTCTAAATTATCTACGTGTTTTTAGAACATGGTTGATAAGTAATATTTACACATGTAAATTATATAAGGTATGCTTGTAAAAGGTATTTGTGGTGGAAATTCGGGATTTGGAAAATAGAATTTTTAAATCTCATAGCAACAGCGTGCTTTTGAGGATTTATTTCTCATACATAGAGACATTCAAACAGATTTATTTAACTTAAAGATGTTAGGTATAGCTGAAAATGCCTAAGGTGTTACATTCTCATAACTTTCTTTGCTCACTCTTTTACAGACTATTCTTACAAAGGCTCATCCTTCTATGTGCTTCACGTTAATCGAGATAACGTCTGCTGAACTGCTTTTGTACACATTTGTTGTAGATACGAGGACAATACAGTAGGTTTAAGCGATAGTTAATCTTTTAAAAGCGGATCGCAACGTGATGGCTTTGCAATTTCATGTGCCCTGAATGACCGACCGAGCGAGGTGGCGCCGCTGTAACGCATGCGACTCGCATTCGGGAGGTACCGGGTTCGATTAACGGTAACCGGCAACTCTGATTCATGGATTTTACGGGTGTTTTCCCGGGTCGTCAGGTGAATGCTGGAGTGATTTCTCTCATCCCCCGAATTTCTTGTCCCTCTATATCGTTCTATTAACCATTTCATTCATCCTTTACCCCGCCGGGCCTGTTTCAGTATTGAAAGTGTTGCCACCAACGGTGTTCGGGTGCGGCATGGCAGGGAAAAAGGATGCACTCTGTGGAACTTTCTCCGTCCTTCGCCTTTGGGTAGTTGCCTCTGTGTGAGGCGGGGTCCCTGGTCTGCCTCTCTAATTGCCGGGACGTCCCATTCTGGAAACCATAGGGACATGTCATTGCTGTGACGTCACTGCTGGTTCCGGCCGCACGGTGTCTCCTCTCACCTCCTCCGTCCCGGGAGCGCCCCCTTGTGGGACATAGGTACAATATCCTCATTCATTGGGTAGGTGCCGAGTCCCTTCCGATATACATCCCATTCCACTCCATTCTATTCCTTGAATGACCACGAGAAGAAAAAAAAACCAATAGCGATTTTCCACTTCAAAAAATTTGATGTGTTGCATTCACATGACTTTCATTTTAATCACTCTTTTACAAACTATGTATTCTTATAAAAGCTTATTCTTCTATTTCATTTTAATCGAGATAAACGTTTATTACACATTTACACATTCGTTAAAGGTATAAGAAGAATACAATAAGCTAAAGCCGTAATGATGTTTTTAAAAAGCGGATCGCTATGTGAAGGCTTTGTAATTCCATGCTCCTTGCATGACCTCGATAAAAAACAAATACTATTCACCTCTTGAGAAAAGTATATGTATATAAAAGCTCAAAACCAGTAACAAAGAATCTCTCAGAAATGGTTACGCTACAAAAAATTGACATAAATTGTGTTTTAAGCAAATTTGCATTTTTGGTGTAGTGTATTTTTCTCTCTCTTACACTTTATTTGTCACGCAAATGTCTTAAACCCTGGTATTTTAATCAATTGTTCCATGTAAAGCTTAGTTTGGAGCGGAGGAATTTTCTTGAAGATCCTCTTGTCATAACTTTGGAAGATACTGAACTCAAATACTAAATTTAATATTTATCGAACATTTCGTCTAGCTATGCTGTTCGCGCTCACACACACACACACACACACACACACACACACACACACACACATAAAGTCGTCCACCGTGGCCATCATTATACCGGTAATGAGAAAGGACCGTTATCTTCCACCCAGCTACCGTCCTATTTCCCTCACCAGTTGCGTTTGCAAGATGATGGAATACATAATCAATGGGCGGTAGTTATGATGGCTGGCAACTCACAACCTACTGACCAACACCCGCACTGTTTTCGACAATGCCGTTCTACAATGGACCATCTGTATCATTACACTGTTCATCCAGGACTTTATGAAGGACCACGTTTTCCGAGTAAGGGTCGGCTAGATTTTTTCGAACCTTTTTGTTCAGGAGAACGGAATGTCTCAGGGATTGGTACTAAGCGTTTCACTGTTTGATATAACAACTAATTTGATCTCAAAATCTGTTCCTCCTGGGGTCCTGCTTATGCTAGACGACTTTGCCATCTATTGCACTTTTCAGTGTACGCCGTTTTCAGAACGCCGTCTGCAGCAATGTTTAAACAATATTCGAAAATGGAGTTTTAAAATGGCTTTCGTTTTTCAACATTTTATCTGCGTTAACTTCTGACGCATTAAACCGACGACGATAAGCACCTTCCCTTCAGGGGCTTACCTACAGGGTTTTAAGGGCGACCCTGCTCCTATCTGTCCGCTTTGTAGCGAAGGTCTGTCGGTCCGTCACCTGTTGCTAGAGTGCATTGCTCTAAGTATATCTATGGGACTCTCTGCAACTGCCGGCCAGTCTTGCAGAGATCTTAGCGGTTGATAAGCAAGCAGTTGATAGGGTTTTTAATTTTGTGTCAAAGGTAAATTTCCAAATGCAGATTTGGTCATGTTAATAGTAGGTGTTTCATACTTTTTGGCTTAGTTTTATATAGATATTCACATTTATTTCTGACTTGTGCTATGATTGTTATATTGTTCTTTATCCCTGGCTTTTTCTATAACTTTTATATTCATGTTTATCTTTGACCTTTGCCATGAAATTTTGTACTGATCTTTATCTCTGGCCTTTTCCATGATCCGTTTTACAAGGGCGCTAATGACCTAGCAGTTGAGCGCCCTTAAACACAAATCCAAATCATCATCCAGGGGCCTACTACGGTACGTACGGGATTGGTGCTCCCGGGGTCCCGAGACACACTCGATTGGGTTCCTCTAAGAAGTGAGAGGGTTTATGCCAATCAACTTTGGTCCACAAGTGTGTTTCACCATTATTAGTTACCTCCCTGAACACAGTCTGACGGATACCGCTGCGCGGGACGGAGGAGGGCAGTCGCAAGGTATGACTGGGTAACCAGTGACAACCAGTGTTCGTATCGCGGATAAAGCTCAGTCACGGGTAGGGCTATTATATGAGCTGTTACTCCTGAAAGCGATTGGGTTCCTCTATCTATAAATTGGGAGGTGAGACCCTAAGGTGAGGAAGGTCCAGGCCAGGACTAAGCTAGGGTGACGCCCAGGATGTGAGCATGCCATCGGAGATATTTGTAATGTTGGAGGACTAAATCGCTATTAATACAAAAAAAAATCCAAAACTTTTCATGTAAAAATCTAGTATACATTTTTTTTAAAAAAAAATCGTTCTGGAGTATTGTGGTCCTCGCTAGTTGGTCACAATTAGAACTGAGGAGGGAAAGAAATATTAATCGGTGAATCTATTTGTGATTCAAAAGGGTTTGGATAACATTGCTGGTCCATTTAAATCGTGCATTAGATCTCGCAATGGCACGCTCCTGGTTGAAGCGCAATCAGCATCCCAGGCAGCGAGAATACTGACAGTAACTGTTAGCTAGCTACCCTATACGATTGAAATGCATACAACCTTGAACTCCTCGCGAAGTGTGGTAAACACCTGTGCATTGGACGGTACGTTCAATGAGATTCAAGAAAATCTTGAAGATCAAGATGTGACATCGGGTCCAGCGAAAGGAAAGAAGTGAATTCGTGCTCACTCGTGCCCTGTTCCTTACCTTTGATCGGGTAGATCTCTTTCAAGGGATTAAGGCGAGGTATGAAGTCATTGAAGTCAGGCCTATATCCCGAATCCACTGAGATACTATAAGTGTCAATGCTTTGGATACACCAGTGATTGTTGGAGCAGTGAATTTACGTGTGTTAATTGTGGAGACATCTCACACGATGGAGCATGTACATCAACTCCTAGGTGAACATTCATCATGTTCCCGAGAATACACCGTTTTACGGAGGAAAGAGCGATCCAAGACATCCGGGTTAGGGAGAAGATATCCTTCTCGGAAGCCCAGAAAGTCCTGTGCATTCGCCAACCCTCCGTCCCAAAGTCCGCTACCTATAGCTCAGTTGCAGCTACAGCATTACATTCGCAACGCTTTTGCTATGATTTTATATTGATCTTTATATCTGGCTTTTGCTATGATTTTTGTACTGATATTTATCTCTAGCCTTTGCCATGATCTGTTTTACAAAGGCGCTAATGACCTAGTAGCTGTGTGCCCTTAAACACAAATCATCATCACGTAGATCATCTGATGACCACGTACTAGAAGTTTACGATGCCTACGTTTATTATCCGCATTGTTTTTTGGTTTTTTTAATAATTTTTGTCAGGTTACAATGATCGAATTTTTATCCACAGTGACGGATCTAAGTGCTTCAACGGTGTTGGATGTGCTTATGTTCATGGAACCGAACCCCATACATTCAGTTTTCATGATAGCACTTCAATTTATAGTGCATATCTGTATGCCGTATATCAAGCCATTTTGGATGTGCACCATCCAAATTTGGGAAACTCTCTTATTTTGAGTGATTCCCTTAATGCACTTCAGAACATTTGTGGGCTGTACAACTACCATGCCCTTGTTCAGCAAATCCAGGATTCCCTCCATGTTTTATATGCTTCTGGCGTTAATATGGAGTGTGCATGGCTACATGGTTATGTTTGCTTATGGGGAATTAACTGGCGGATTTGGCAGCTAAGGCGGCGACCACAGAACCCAGCGTTGCAATATCTCGTGTAATGTAGGAAGACGTTAGACTTGTGCGGAGAGCGGTGCTATTGTGCTGGCGCAAAGAATGGTCAGCTCTCCTCAGAAATAAGCTTGGAGTAGTCAAGGACATTCCGATAAACTGGTAACTTCCTCCCGTGCATCTCGTGGTGGGAAGCTGATTTTGGCTAAGTTGGGTATTGGCCACTGCAATTCTCTTTTTAAGGGTGACCCTATTCCTATTTGTCCGTTTGTGAAGGACATTCGGATAAATTGGGTAACTTCCTCTCGTGTATGCTCCTTTTTGTCCACTATGTAGCGAAAGCCTCTCGATCCATCATGTGTTGCTGGAGCGTATTTCTCTAGCAGATCTTCGGGCGTCTTTGTAACTGTCGGTCAGTCTTGTAGAGGTCTAAGCGGACAATAACCAAGCTGTCGAAAAGGTTTTTTAAGTTTTTATCTAATATAAACATTTAAATCCGGATTTACTCACATTGATATAAAGTTTTTTGTACCTCTCGGCTTAGTTTTGTATATTCATATTTATCTCTGACTTAGCTATGGTTTTTATAATGATATATTTTATCTCTGGCCTTTGCAATGATTTTTTGTATTGATCTTTACCTCTGGCCTAATAATGTTTTCTAAGGGCGTTAATGACCTTGAAATTGATCATCATCTTCGCAGAAATAAGGTTAGAGTAGTGAAGTACATTCCGACAAAATGGGTAACTTCTTTTCGTGCATCGTGAGGAGGAGATTTTGGTTGGGTTACGTATTGGCCACTGGAATTTTATGCATGATTATCTTTTTTAAGGGTGAGCCTGCTCCTATTTGTCCGCTGTGTAGCGAAGGTCTGTCAGTCCGTTATGTATTGCTACAGTGTATTTCTCTAGCACATCTTCGGGACTTTCTGCAATTGTCGGTCAGTCTTGCAGAGGTCTTAGTGGGCGATAACCAACTGGTCGAAAAGGTTTTTAAGTTTTTATTAAAGTTAAACTTTCAAATGAGGATTTAGTCAAATTAATATCAAGTTTTTCATACCTCTCGGCTTAGTTTTGTGTATTGATCTTTATCTCTGACTTTTGCTATGATTTTTATGTTGATCTTTATCTCTTGCCGTTGCCATGATTTTCGTATTGATCTTTATCTTTGGCCTTTGCAATGATCTGTTTTCTAAGGGCAGTAATGACCCTGTATTTGAGCTCCCTTAAACATAAATCATCATCACATTTCCAAGATATTCTTTTTAATTGGAATGAATGCTGAATTGCTTTATACTTTTCTCAACTGCAAATTGCTATTTGTTTTCTATTTGGGGGGGGCCGAGATGTTCATGCAAGCAGAATAAAATTTCAAAGGCATCACATAGCAAGCGAGCAGCTTTGAACATTTTTGACCATCACTTTAGCTTACTGTATGGTTGTATACTTCTTATGCCTACAGTGAAATGTGTAATGAAGATTTATCTGTATTAACAAGAAGTAGATAGAAGAATATGGTTTTGAAAGAATAGTTTATAGAAAAATGCATAGAGAAAATCATGTGAACAAAACACATCAGATGTTTTTTTCTTGTGATCATGCAAAGAGAACCTATACATTTCAAAGCTATCATGTACCCACCCACTTTTATAAAATCTGACTATCACTTAAGCCTATATGTTTTTCTTATACCTACAAGAAAATGTGTAATAAAATAATTTCTAAAACGTTTATCTCAATTAACTTGAAATAGATAGAAGAATAAGCTTATGTAGAAATAGTTCATAGAAGAGTGGGTAGAAAAAGGCAAGTAAATGTAACACGTCAATTTTTTTTGACCAACGACAGTAGTCAGTATAATTCTAGTTATAGACTGTGTCAAGTGAGTGTTAGTAACAGTATTATAAGAACTTTTTTGTACAATATTGATGCTGAATAAGGAATTTAATCTAATTTTTCAGGCTGAAGCTCAGGTAACAAGAGAAGCTGTTGAGAAAGAAGAACAGGAGGCACTGAAAAAAGCTAATATCACACAGGAGATTGCTGCAGATGCTCAAAGAGATTTAGGTAGGCACCCACTTGAGGAGGTCATAGTGGATGATCACCCAGCGGTTGAAAAAGTTTTTTTAAGTTTTTATCAAAGATGAGCTTTCAAATCCAGATTTAGTCACATTGATATCAAGTTTTCATACCTCTTGGCTTAGTTTTGCATATTTATCTTTATCTCTAGTTTGCTATAATTTTTATATTGATCTTTATCTCTGGCCTTTGCCATAATCTGTTTTACGGGCGCTAATGACCTAGTAGTTGAGTACCCTTAAAATAAATCATCATCATCATGAGGAATTTGCTTAATAAAGATGAATGATAATTAGAAAAAAAAAAGGAATGAAGATTTTGAAGCAGCATTCTTAATATCCGAATAGTATTTATGTGACATTAGCAATATAAATGTATAAAAATTTATTTATATATACTTTTCTTTTTTGGGGAGGGATGCAGTGAAGTTATTTTGACATCTACATGTATAAATTGAGATCTTCATTACTCTAGTTTCACTTTCTTTACCAGAAATTACTGGGACGTGCTTCGGAGACTGTTGTCTCCATCATCAGCCTAGATTCACTTCCATGCTTCCTCCTGACTTGTAGATGGCGTTTTCTGGCTGGATGTACTGTATGATGAGATCCTTTTCATAGTCTCACAAGGTTTAGTCTCACATGAGAAACGTAAAATATAAACAGAGAAATCAGCAATTGCAGAGCATATTTGGTCCACAGATTATCAGCTGAAAGAGAAATCTAAGCTCTTAAAGGCCCTTAGAATACCAGCAGAACTCTCCATTTGGAAAAAACTATTCATGCATAAAAATAAACACAATTTATTAAACTTTGATGTTCCATATGAAAAGGATCTCAACATAAGTACATCCAGCCAAAAATTCCATCTTCAAGTCACAGGAGGAAGCGTGGCAGTGAATCTAGGCTGATGGAGAAAACTCTCTCTGAAACATGTCCCAGTAAGTTTTGGTGTAGAAAGTAACGCTAGAGCAATAAAAACCTCAGTTTGTATACATATAAATGTCAAATAATTATTTTGTTCACATCTTACACTAAATTTAACAATATAATTCTCTTTTATTATAATTTTTTACTATCTCTACCATGTACTGGTACGTAGAGAAAGTATTGCATTCCACCTAAAATTTCCTATGGAGATTTCACCAGAAATACATGTTTTGAAGCCTCTGAATCCAAAGAAAGCATTTTTGGAAACAGTGAATGAGAGAGTGAGGGAGGGAGGGAGAAAACAGCATAATTCAAAAACGAAAAGTTGGATAAATACCAAACTTGTTATTTGAGTTCAGTATCTTCCAAGGATACACACAAAGATATTCTAGAGAATCCCCCACCCCAATACCCATTACACGGAACATTCTTCGAAAATTTTGGTTATTCTGAAAAATGTCTCTAACAATTGCCATATATTAAAGATATTTTTATGCCAAATAAAATGTATATCTTGAATTTTCTGGGAATAACCTAGGAAGTCCACTTCATTCAGAAGGAATTTTGTATAATCATATATAACTGGTAAACATTAAGCAACAGATGAAAAAGCACCACACAAAAAATGCAAATCTCTTTAAAACACATAATTTATTTCAAATAAGTTTTTCTGCAGCATAAGCCATTTCTGAGATATCCATTTTAATAAACTGTTCAATGCTTGTCATTCTTTATAAGTCCCATTGATTTTCAGTTGTTTCTCACAATTGTGTGGAAACAGTTGAAATTTTAAGGCCGGTATATAGCGTTCAGTTCTTAAACATTCAACTATCGCTGTTCTCTTTGTATCTATAATGAAATGTGTCACGTACCTATTTTTGGAAAGGTTTATTTGGATTAAAATGTAGTAGATTGAAAAATGAGCTTTAGTAAGAATAGATTGTATACCCACTAATAAAGATAAAGGGTACAGAAAACCATGTGAATGTATTACATCAGAATGTTTTATTTATTTGATTTGTTTGTGAGTTTAATGTCTTTAATCTGATGAGTCACATTGAACAGTGAATTGTGCAGCACAATAAGCCCAAGGCTGAAATGCATCTGGAGCAATAATGGAGATCTGTATTGTGTGAGACAACAACAATGAATTAACTAAATATGTGAAAGGATGCTCAAATGAGTTTGGGGTCCATAGAGTTTAGAGTTACCCAACATAATTTATCTGAGTGTAAGGGAAACCTTCTCCATGTAATTCACCCCAAGATATATTCAAATTTGGGACCTCTTGAATATGAGCCAAAAGTCCTACTCCAACATCATGGAGATGGGCTCTGAATTCTTATATTGCCTTGTTTACAGTATTTGTAACCTACTATTTCTATTTTACTCTGTTCTTAAATATCACTGCTAAATCATCACTGTCATTGTGTTTTTCCTTCACCTCAATCACATCTCTTTTATCTCCCTTACATTGGTGGAGAATCATCTCAGAACACTGTTCCTTACTTTAATAAAAATGTTTTAAGGCAATAATTCTTTTCTGTAAATTATTCCTCTACCATATTTTTCTTTTCCTAAATTTGTTTCCAAACATTCTACTAAAGAGTGCAATTCTTACCTATTTTATACATGACTGATACAATCCTTTTGCAATTTTAATTTAAAAAATAATATGTTACAGAAAATAAACAATGGAAAACCATAGAAGCATTACACATAAAGTTAATTATAACAGAAATTAATGCTATCTTTTGATGATCAAGCAGTTATACAGATGTAAATAATGTGCAAAAAAAAATTGGCATAGTAATAGACGTGTCAGAAAATAAAATTGTGCATTTTCTCTCACTTAGACTCAATGATTTAGATCAGTGGTCAGCAGCTGCTGCATTTGTGATGTAAGAGCAAGTTCTGAGGAAAGGCCAGAACAGAGTAAGTAGTAGAGGCATATCATTATAAATACGAACAGGCACAGTGGTGGATAGTGACACCTGACATTCTTAGCTGATGTAACTGGGCATCTAAATGACAAACTTCTCACTTCAGGGCAGACACCAGAAAATCAGTGTAATTTATGGTTAATTTGTGGCATTCAGAGCAAAACTAGCCTTATGGATATATCACTCTACTGCCAGGGAGACATCCCATTTTCCAAAGTTGTCTACAGTTTGCCACTCAAAAACAGATATGAATAAATGTGTACAAATATTGGAAGAATGAAGTCAAGAATTTTATACCAGAGTTCAAGATATTGTAAATCTCCACTTCAATAACCTTTGCAACACCATTTTCAGTGGTTATTGACAAAGTGCCAATATCATTGCAATTAGAAATAATCCTGTTACAAAATGATACAGACATGAAAGATGGCTTTCAAAACACAAAGGATTGGTCTTCCTTGTATAGGAATTTCCTAGAAACCAGGTTCTCTCAGTTTCACAAATATGCTGTCAGGGTGCTGAGTGTATTCAGATCTACTTTTGTATGTGAATAGTTGTTTTCTTGTATGAAGATCTGCAAACTACAACATACAAGCCAACTTTCTAATCTGAACTTGAGAAACGTTCTTTGCTTGTATGTTAGCCGGACTATGGCCCCAAACATTACAAAACTAGTGAGGGAGAAAAGAGGTGGGGGGGGGGAAATCTCGAGGAAGTGTTGAGCTTGAACAGGGCAGAATACAAAGAATACAAAGTAATGATGTGTTTCACATGTATGTATTTGTGCATAGTGCAAACCAAAATGTATAAAACCGTGTATTACATAAAAGAACTTGAGACAGTGAGTGAGAGTGAGTGAGTGAGTGAGTGAGTGAGTGAGTGAGTGAGTGAGTGAGTGAGTGAGTGAGTGAGTGGAAGCTGCCTCATATGTTCAATGTTCCAAATGGAAAACTGTGGCGCTACTGCTTAAAGTGTTTGAAGTAGCTTTGTAGCCGCATTTATGAAATCAAATGCCTCTCCAGTTATGCATTTCCTGTTTCTACAAATACATTAAATTAAAAAATGTTTTACATTTTTTTGACTATTTTTTGTTCAAATGTATTGTTATTTCCTTTGTGATGGGTTGGAATTTCCAGTCAGTTGCATAAAGTGAATACTTTCATTATAATATCTGAGTACTAGGTTAAAACATAGGCACTGTTCAGTTGAAGCACTTCAAGCTGTCCTCTCCAGCCATTCTCACTACACACATATTGTGGGACAGTGAGCAAGTTTGGCTGGGAGTATGACATCACAGAGCAAGGCAGCTGCCTGTCACTCATTAGATAATTGAGCATATATTTACAGACAGTAAAGACAAACTATTTGAATTATTAAGATAACATAAGATATTAGGATAACACAAACTACCCCAGATTGTTGTCCTCTGTGGTGTAGTGGTTACCATGCTAGCCTCCAGTTCCCAAGGTCGTGAGTTGAAACCCGGCGGAGAGTGATGGATTTTTTCCAGTGTAAAAATCCTTAGTGTGGCTTCCTTTGGAAGGGAAGCAAAGCCAGTGGTCCCGTGTCATAGATTTATGGCATGTAAAAGAACCTCAAGCCTGATAAAGTGGCCTCTGAGCAAAATTTCTGTTCTTTCACGCCCAATATAAAATGAGACGCTAAGGACCACAGCAGTTAAAGGGCATCCATAAATAAAACTCAATTCAATTTTACCCACAGGTTAAAACCATTCAAATCATTACAAGTACAAAATATTTGAGATATTCAAAAATTGCAAATTCTTTAATAATTTTAACTTCATATATTTTTACTGTTCTGGTACTCAAACTCATCCAGTGTACAGGAGTTTCTTGTGGTGGCAATGGCGGCAGCAGCAGTGGTTTCCCTGATACATGTCTGTTTATTAATCCAAACTGCCTAATTGATTAAAGCTTTGTTAAGAAAATACACTTAAAAAAGGAATACTAAGAGTGAAACAATGCTGCTACAATGTACATTTGGTTTTCATTTTTCTAATTTAGCACAAAGAGCAAAATGCACAGCTACATTTTAAAGCTCTTTACAATAATTTTGTGTGCTTGCTACAATTATGCTTTTTTACAAAGTTGTCATCAGCTAAAATTAAGCTGGTCATCCACATAGCCAGTGTATTTGAATTAAACAAATCATCTAGCACATTCAGTTATTCAGACTATTAGGAATTGTATTCAGATACATTCAGTAGCATAGCCAGAAAAATGGTGGAGGGTCATGTATAGTGATCCATTTTTTAAACAATTTGTATAAATTCAAATCATAAATGAATTAATCCTGATTTGAAATATTTAAATAAATTGTTTTATATTCACAGATTAAGTGCAGCAACTGGAATTAAAATTAGTATAGAATGTTTTATGTACTGTAAGAGGCTAATGCATTGTGACATGAGAATTTTATTTTATATTACTGCTGCAGGCCATTTTATTCCACTGCAAAATAGGGTGTCTAATTAGATTCTAAACTTGGAGATATGGCAATCAGTGGTAAATCACTCAAATTTAGCACCACAGTGAAGACGTGCTCCCAATATCTTAGCATGGTTGTACCTATGCAATCTAAAGTACAGTTTATGTTGCTGTCACCTTTGGCGATAGTGTCTGAGACATGCAGCATAAATATAATGCTAACAGTGATACAATTAGGAACTATCTTTTTCCTGCAAACCTACAAAGATTTTTAATAAGTATTTTAATAAAGTTATTTTTGCTATTAATTTTTACATTTTTAGCAAGGGGGAGTTTCAACCCCCAAAGCCCCTCCCTAGCCTCTGGGTACATTTTACAAAGACAGCACAAAAATATATTTTTCTTGCTATGAGCTACCAACAAGAAGGAAAGAAATTTAAGAGGTGAAGCAAATTTAGAGAAAAGAATTCACTTATAAAGTTATTTGGAGAACTTTTCCAAGCTATAATTTGATTCTTGTGCAATTCATATTCAAGCAATGGAGCTGTAAAAGCAATGCCAATACATTAGCAGTTATAACAATTATTTTGAAAATTAAATTGATATCAAGCATAAATGAATATTAATAACTATTGTGCTTCCATCCATACCTCCTCTTGTATCATCACTTTCTGATTAAAGGTTTTAAACTTTTTTCATTCTAGATGAAGCAATGCCAGCTCTAATGGCAGCTGAAGACAGTTTAAAGGCTTTAAATAAGAATGACATCTCAGAAGTACGGACAATGAAGAAGCCTCCTCCAGGAGTTCATCTTGTGATGGAGACCATATGTATTGTCAAGAATGTGAAACCACTAAAGGTTTGACACAAATTTCCATTTGTAGAATGTCTGAGAGATATTTAAGTTTTCACAAAATATTTTCATTTGGCTGATTGGTCAGTAGACCTAACAATAATTCACTCAACCAATTGATCAATCAACAGCTAATGCTACAGATTTGCATTATCTTACATTTCAAAATCTGTATTATAGTTACTTTGTAATATAATATAGTACTATACCTACTAGGTAACTTTAAATAAATCTTCCCTTGTTTCTCCTAATAGAAGACCAGTAATTATTTTTACTTCTTGTCTTCATGAGCATTCCCCAAAAAAGAAATGCATAATGACTATTCAATGTATTGGAGTTTAGAAATTCCATGATCTAATCTGAATTTTTTTCTGACGGCTATTCTTTTCCATATACTTTTCATGCTTTGATCATTAAGGCACTCTTGTAACAACAATTAAACACATTTATTACATAAACTGTTATACAACACAAGCCATGTGTATGAACACCATTTAAAAACAAGAATCAGATTTGAAAAATTTGCATAATGGCAAAGATTAGAATCATAGATTTCTTATACCTAAGCTGCCCACACCAAGCCACAAATATTTCTCATCTGATTTTGTATGTCCCAATGACCTTTAAGGTAATTGAGTCTAAAGGCACTCCAGTAGAAAGTAATGCACTACAATACTCAGTTTATGTAATAAATGTGTTTAATTGTTTATTCAGAAACATTTCTGATATCATTATTTACTTTCAGATGCCAGGAACTAAGCCTGGAGAAAAGATTCTGAATTACTGGGAACCAGGGAGAAACTTACTTCAAAATCCAGACCAATTTCTTACTTCACTAATGGAATTTGATAAAGAAAGTATTACAGAGGATATGATTGTAAAACTTGACCCTTATGTAAACAACCCAAATTTCACTCCCAAGATTATTAAGAAGGTCAGCAATGCACCAAATCAATGTATAATTTCCTTTAATAGCCACTAAGTTTCATGCAGTAGAGTAGTGCATAAGAACAGCAACAGCACATGCCCCAATATGTCCATTTTTAATTTAATATAGTGAAAACTTTCTCTTCATTACAGTGAATATTGGTATATTTTCAAACCGAATGAAATATCTATTGGAGTACCACAGGCACATAAAAAGGAGGGAGACTGCGAAGTTCAACCTCCTGCTGCCCTATTCTATAAAAATGGAGTATATTTTAGCGTTACATGATGTGCATTTTGCGATAGTAGCTCAGTCATAAAGCTTCAGCACGGAAAGCCAAAAATTTATAGTTTAAGATGCAGCTTTAGCACTGAATTACTTTCTAGAGTATTGTATTCAACCCAAAAATTTGATACAGAGATTTCACCTGAAATATAGCCATTTGAGGTTTCCTGAATAAATAAAATTTAAAAAAAAAAAAAAAAAAAACATTTTTAGAAAGGGGTGTGTATGTCTCTGTCTGCCTGTTTGTCTATAAACAGCATAACTCAAAAACGAAATGTGAGTTAACCACCAAACTTGTTATTTAAGTTCTGCAGTTTTCAAGGATGGTACATGAAGATTTTTAAGAAAATCCACCCACTCTCCTTTACATGGAAAAATGTTTGTTATTTCTTATTTTCTCAAAAATGGCTCTAATAATTTTGATTAAATTATCATATGTTTAAAATATTTGCATGAAAAATAAGATTTATATCTTGAGCTTTCTACAAGTAGCCTGTGAAATCTCCTCATTCTGAAAGGCTTTTGTATAATTGGTTAACTGTAATAAATAGGCAAAATCTTACTACACAAGAAATGTAGATCTCCTTAAAGCACACGATTTATATCAAATAAAGCCTTTTGTGCTGTTAACCACTTCTACAACAAAAGATTTGGGGAACAGACATTTGTTGGCATGCATAAATGCAGTATGGAATGTAATCAGAGTTTTTACTTTCTTCGCCACCTGCCTGTAGCAGGTAAGAAGTTTATTGTGTTCCATCCAAAAATTCAATGTAAAGGTTTCAGGAAAATACAGTTCTGAGGCCCTTAAGTCCAAAAAAGGAAACTTTTAGACAAATGTCTGTATGTGTCTTGTCTGTGTTTCTGTGTTGTATGCATTTCTGAACAGCATAACTCTATAACGAAATGTTCAATAAAAACCAAACTTGATATTTAAGTTCAGTATCCTCCAAAGATGAGAGAGACAAACATTTTCAATAAAATACCCCCTCTGCAAGTTACCATTTATGTGGAAAAATTTGTTATATTTTTTATTTTATGAAAAATGGCTCTATCTTGATTGAAATACCACATATTTATATCTTTACTTGAAAACTAAAATATATATCTAGAGTTTTCTGGGATAGCCTGCAAAGTCCTCTATGTTCAGAAGGAGATTTGCATAATTTTTTGTAAGAGTAAATCATAAGAGATTAGGAATGGGCAGAAAATAATGTAATGGTTACTGAAGTAATAGAGACAGTAACAAGTTACCCAATAATGGTTACCAAAGTAACAAAACAGTAACTAGTTATCCCATTAATAGTTACCAAGTCTGGATGACATCTTCACTGTATGTGCATTTGTATCACTTATCGGGAACTAGTTACCTCAACTCATTATGCAGTATTAATCTTCTCCACAAGAGATTATGAATAACATATCAGATCTAATATACCACCTGGTGAAAAAAATGTCTACTAATTATCCGCTTTAAGTATATATATATATAAGGGCTGTCCAGAAAGTAACGAGAAGTAGTGGGATAGCGCCACCATTTCGACATCAGCATGTGTAGTGGCCCAATATGCTTCTAGCTGTGCAAGGTGGAGCATCGTACTGTCACATGTTTGCTAGTTATAACCTAACATGAGCATCAAATTAACAAATCCCGCCAAGTGTGAAGTTCATATGAAGTGTGAAAAGGCTAAGAAGAACAATGCAAAACAAGCGTCATAGTCTTCTGAGATCCGGTGTTGAGTTTTTGCATGTCAACACTTGCCCTCACACAGCAAATAACACAAATGAACTTTTGGCCAAGTTCAAATGGGATGCTTTTGACCATCCCCCATAGAGCCTAGACTTGGCCCCTAGTGACTTCTATCTGTTCCCGTACATGGAAAAGTGGCTTTCAGCTCAGCGCTTTGTCAATGAAAAAGAGCTTCAAAACACTGTGACAGATTGGCTTAGTTCACAGGCGGCAGAATTTTATGCAGAGGATATTTCAAAAATTGTGAAAAGGTATGACAAGTGCTTGAATCTGTTTGGAGACTATGCAGAAAAATAGAGAAAAGCTGTAGTTTTCAGATGTATATGATAAAGCTTTAGTAGGTATACCGGCTTCATGTTTATTTCAAAATGGAGGTTACTTTCTGGACAGCCCTTGTATAACCAACTGAGATTGTCTATCTACATATTTGGTGATATTAGACAACAATATGTGTTTAGGCATTAATGCTTCTCTTCTCACCTTTCAAAATGTCACAAGAATATTTAAGTTATTATATGCTTAACTTCAGCCATGTTATGTTGGCATAATGATGTGTTTTTCTTTGCTATATCTGCATCATGTGATGTTTATATTTACTTTTGCATATAGCTCAGTTCGTCTATATAAAGTTGTATATGTGCAGGAATGAAGAAGCAAGCGCAAATGCATTTTTTAATTCTAAACCACTGTAGTAATCAAAGTGTTGACACAGCTAGAGAAACTTGTTTTTAGATTGCATCAAATAACAAAGTAAGTCTGTAATGACATTTTTCATATTGAAACAGCTAATTGTTACTGGTAACCATTATATGTAACTGTTAATACACTATAACTATGACAGTTACAATCATCACCCAAAAATAAATGTTTGTCACATCCCTGTAAGTGATAGATAAAAGTATACTACATAAAAATTGCAGATCTCTTTTAAAACACATAATTTCATTCAAATGGCTTTTTCTGTGGTATCAGCCATTTCTGAGATATCAAATATTATTGTTTTGAATTTTTCAATACTCTATAATTTTTGTTTTTGTTTTTAGGTGTTGTTATTCAGTTATTTTTTACAATGTCATGGAAAGACTATCGAGTTTTAAGGCCAGCATATAACATCCCACTTTTAAATATCTGACTGACAATTCAGTTTCTTCTATCCCTATTATACCTACAACAAAAAGTGTATTGAAACTATTTCTGCAAAGGTTTGTCTTGACTAACATGAAGTAGATAGAAAAATAAGATTTTGCATGAATAGTTTGTAGAGGCTATATAAAAATAAATCATTGTGGGAAGAAAATATCATATGAATGTAACACATCACAGTTTTTGGAATTAGTTACCAGTCAGATGTCTCTAACGCACATGGTCAAACTAACAGAGACTGCTGGAACAAAATTATTTTTGCTATGAAAAAGAGAAGGAAAGAGAAAGCAACAAAGAAATTTAAAATAAATTCCAATAATAGAAATACTTTATCTCCTTGATTTCAGGTGTCTAAAGCATGTACATCACTCTGTATTTGGGTGCATGCAATGTATAAATACTATTTTATTAACAAAGCTGTGGCTCCAAAGAAAGCTGCATATGCTGAGGCAAAAGAAGCACTTGAAGAAACAGAAAAGTCCTTGGCTAAAGCAAGAGAGAGAATGCGCCTGGTATGTATTTAATTACTATATTGTGTTACCAATGTTATGCTCCTATTAGAAGTTATTTATACTCTAATTTCCCTCCCATTAATTCACATCCTAATTCATGTACTAATGCTATTTGGAAACATATAATAGTAAAGCTTACCCCATTCCTGCTGCTGCATACATCTCTCTCTTATAGGTTTTAAATAGACTGAATAGTAACTAACTTTTTACGTAACTACCTTTCTGAGTTTTGTATAGGGACCAACATGCAAGCATAAATCTCACTTAACTATGATCACAAACCTACTAAACTTATTTCTATGTTTCCTCCTCATCACAATGCATTTTAATCAGCAAAACAATCAGCATTTTATATGCTAAATGATAAGAACTGATCATTATCACGTGAATAAAATTATTTTTACTTTCTGTACTACAAATATTACTACAAATACTACAAATAGGGGAATTAATTATTGTATTCCATTCAAAAATTTGATATTGAGATTTCACTAGAAATACATCTTTTGAGGCCGCCTGAGTGCAAAAAAAGCATTTTTAGAAAAAGGTCCACGTGTCTGTAGTCTGTCTGGGAACAGCATAACTCAAAAACAAAAAGTTGGATAAATACCAAACATGGTGTTTAGGTTCAGTACCTTCCAAAGATGCGACACAAAGATTTTCAGGAAAATTCCCCCACCTCAGACTACCCTTTATGTGAAAGATTTTTTGAAATTTTTGATTTTCTAAAAACTGACTTAACAATTTTGATTAAAATACCGTATATTAAAGATATTTATGTTACAAATAAAATGTATATCTTGAATTTTCTGGGAATAGTTTGTGAAGTCCACTTCATTTAGTTCTCTTTAAAAAACACAATTTACTTAAAATAAGCTTTCTTTTGTGATATAAGCCACTTCTGAGATATCTGTTATTAAAGTTTCAAATTGTTCAATACTTGTCATTCTTTTAAAGTCAGTGATCAGTTGTTTCTCACGATTGCATGAAAATAGTATAGAATTTTAAGTATAGCATCCAGTTCTTAAACATTTGACTATTGTTGTTCCCTTTACATTTATGATGAAATGTGTAATGTAGCTATTTCTGCAAAGGCTTATTTGGATTAAAATCTAGTACATAGAAAAAGAAGAATAGTTTGTATACCCATTAGTAAATGATAGAGAGTAGAGAAAGTCATGTGAATGTAACACATAGGATTTTTTAAATTACTAACCTTCCCCCCTCCCAAAAAGTAACAAAATGGAAACTAGGATTAATATCAAGGCAAAACTCCACAATTTTCTTTTGATTAGCTTGAATTCTTTACCACATATACAGAACATAAAACAAATGAAACACCACATTGATAATGAGCTATGTCAAACCACATTTGGGATAACAATTTTTTTTATTTATAATTACTTACTTTTGAATGCTAACATAAAATGTCCCTTGACCAAACATTTATTTTTTTCTATCTTAACATTTTTAATTTTGAAATTAAAAACTAATATAAAGAAACTGTCATAGAGATCTTGATTAATTAAATTACAGTACTAGAAAAAGCTTGTTTTATATAAATGTTATTGAATTTTTCAACTTTACCAACCAAAATGTTTAATTTCATATATTAGATGATACCTATTTTTTAAAAAGTGCACAACAGTTTTTAAATCCTTATTATTTCAATCTGTTGAAAACTTTAACCATGTAAATTAAAAACTGCAGTATGGAATAAATGGAGTTGAGAAAAATGGACTTGAAGTTGTTTTTTTTTCCCCCATTTACTTTAAAGTCATCCACCATTACATTGCTATACAGACTCAGGTTAACAGAATAAAGAATAATATAACAGGTAGATTAAGGTCAGCCAAATGAGGTCCCTCAGTCACGTTAAGTAACAGTTAAAAATCTGACATGAGTTTACAGTTGGTTGTCTTCGGTATTGGAGTCTTTGTCACATGATAACAGTAGGTCTTGTGGAAGGCGACTCTTAATCCTTAGGACTGTGTGTATGCATGTGTGTGCATGTGAGAGGGACAGTGAGAAAACAATATGGAAATACTGGTGCAATCCAATGTGTATATTATGTAACAAACTAGAAATAAATTTAAAAATAGCAGCGTCCAATTATATGGAGGAAAATGGTGCCAGGATTGTTGTTTTGTTATGATCTTATAACACAGGCAGTAACTGTGATGGATTATACTATTAATGAAATTGTTAAATTTTGTACAAAGTGGTGTTTGAGGTCAAATAGCAAAAATCTAAGATGACAGCATTAATAAAAGAATAACAAATAAAAAAGATTATTTTAAATGGAGATTCAGTAGAGGTAATGAGGAATTTCATTGCTTGTGGGTGAGATTTTCAGCAATGAGAGTTGGGAGGCACAGTCTAAATGTGTACACATGAAAGGTAAACTAGTCAAAGCTGTCAGAATATATTTATATAAAACTACAACACAGACAATGAAATGTCTGGAAAGAGTTTATGAAGTACTGGTTGAGTAGATACCTAGCCATGATAAAGGAGTAAATAAGATTTCTACTTTCATAGTCAGTGATAGAAAAGTAATAATTTATTATTCAGGTAATGCTAAAGATCAACTAGAAGCCATAATATGAAGGTTCAGCATTATCCACTAAAACAAAGGGTCTGCAGTACACTGCTTATAACAGTTTATAAATATAGTACACAAATGGTGTTTAAAATGGAGGATCCATATGAACCTCAAAAAATCAAAAGCGATAAGATTGAATATAAATTAATATTCTCACTATAAATAATATTCTCAATATAAACAAAAAACTGAGGAATATATAATGAAGTTTGGAAATAAAGAAATATTTAAAAATATTAACAAATGAAGCTGAGACAGTTAGATATTAAGGGTTAACACTAAACACCAAACTCACCTGGAATACCCATATCTCTTCCTACAAATAATAGCAGATGCCCCATGCTACATCCACAATGCCACCTTTCATTCGGATCTTGCCACAGCAATTGTAGATGCAACACTTCACCTCTGCTACACTTTGGCTTTACAGATCCTTCACCAACTATCCTAACAGTCTCCTAAACCAGATTCCTCTGCACTTACTACTACAACAACAACATCGAAGATTAAAAAGAAAACGCCATACTGACCTCGTCGAAGATGCTGAATAAAATAAATCTGAGGACAACCAATGAATTGTAATCTCAAACCATGTCTTCTGTATACACAAAGTATACAATATATTATTGTAGCTCAAATTTAATACACAATTAGTATAATAAAGTTAAGAAGAAGGATTGTGATAGTACATTTTTAGAAGTAACTGTAGTCAGTTGATTCTTCTGTAATACATGAAAGCTTTAACACACATTATCAATGGTGATGCTCAATTTAATCCCAAAATAACATGATCACATTATATAATGCACTTTCCACTATAAGATGATATTAAATACATTTCTGTTTTTGATAGACCTCTATCATTTTGGCCTTGTGCATTTTTCTCAGCTTTACTTTCTCCATTATGTATAGTAAGTAGGAGAAGTATTGCATTCCACCCAAAAATTTGATATACCGATTTCACTGGAAATAAATGTTTTGAGGCCCCTGTCCAAAAAACGCATTTTTAGAAAAATGTGTGTCTGTGTGTCTGTGAACAGCATAACTCAAAAATGTAAAGTTGGATAAATACCAAACTTGGTATATAGGTTCAGTATCTTTCAAAGATGCGACATGAAGATTTTCAACCCACCCCAGACTAACCTTTACATGGAACATTTTTCGAAAATTTTGATTTTCTCAAAAATGGCTTTAATGATTTTGATTAAAATATCATATGTTTAAGATATTTTCATGGCAAATGAAATGTTTGTCATGAATTTTCTAGGAATGTCTCTAAAAGCCCTGTTCCTTCTGAATGACTTTTGCATCACTGGAAAACCATAAGAGATGCACAAACTTTTACTACACAAGAAATGTAGATCTCGTTAAAACACACAATTTATGTCATATACATTGGGTGGTATAAATAAAAGAAGCTTTAGCTCATTTCTCACTAATTCCAAGCAATTGCTCAGTTTCGTATAAATAAAAATTTTTTCTCAACCTCCTCGCGAGCAAAAGCTTGCTGACCTTGATCGCTGAGCTATTGCTCGCGATATGGTATAAATAAAAACAAGTCCTGCTCGCCTTTAGTAAGCTTTTGCTTGCTATTTCTTGAGGTACCTCAGTAGGTACCTCAGCTTGCTCAATTGCATTTAAGTACCATGGTGGAGTTCATGATTGGAAGATGATAGTTCCAGTTAGGAAAATAAAAATCACACGACTTGCATTCACAAGGCTTTCTCTATCACTATTTCAGAAACAATTCTTACAAAATCTTATTCTTGGTATCTATTTCTTGTTAATCGAGACAAACTTTCATTACACATTTCATTGTAGGTATAAGAAGAATGCAGTAAATTAAAGCGATGGTCAAATCTTTTAAATGCGGATCGCTATTTGATGGATTTTAAATTCTGTTCTTTTCAGATGATTGAGAAAGAAAGAAAGAAAGAAAGAAAGAAAGAAAGAAAGAAAGAAAGAAAGAAAGAAAGAAAGAAAGAAAGAAAGAAAGAAAGAAAGAAAGAAAGAAAGAAAGAAAGAAAGAAAGAAAGAAAGAAAGAAAGAAAGAAAGAAAGAAAGAAAGAAAGAAAGAAAGAAAGAAAGAAAGAAAGAAAGAAAGAAAGAAAGAAAGAAAGAAAGAAAGAAAGAAAGAAAGAAAGAAAGAAAGAAAGAAAGAAAGAAAGAAAGAAAGAAGGGAGGGAGGGAGGGAGGGAGGGAGGGAGGAAGGAAGGAATTATGATGTTCTACATTCTCACATGGCTTTCTCTAATCATTCTTCTACAAACTACACTTACAAAAGCTTATTATTCCAGCTTCTTCTTGTTAATCCAGATAAACCTTCAATTTACATTTACAATTTCGTTATACGATACAGTAGGCAAAGTGAGTCAGCTTTTTAAAGAGTGTGGGTATATGAGGGTTTTGAAATTCGTTGCTCTTTGCATGACCACAAGAGAATATCGAAAACCGACTTCCCATTTGAGAAAATGATAAGTAGGTATTTGAAAATTCAAACTAATAACAAGGAGTAACTTGGGAATGGTTAACTAAAAAAAAAAAATAAAATAAGAACGGAAAAAAGAAATGCTTTGACATAAACTGTTTGCTTTAATGAGACCAGTTTCCCCCCCCCCCCATAGTAAGATTTTGCCTATCTTATGGTTTACAAATTGTGCAGGAACTTCAGAGGATATTCCCAGGAAATTCAATATATGCATTTGACAGGACAATATTTTAAACATGTGGTATTTAATCAAGACCGATAAGAGTCATTTTTGAGAAAATAAAGCTTTTGAAAAAAGTTTCCATGTAAAGGGTAGTTTGGGGTGGGGGGACTTTCTTGAAAACCTTCCTGATGCATGTTTGGAAGGTGCTGAACTTAAATATCAAACTTGTTATTTAACGACTTTTCCTTTCTGAGTTTGCTGTTCAGACACAGGTGCATAGTACGATTTTGTAGGATCTCTTACAGTTTAGCAATTACATAAAAGTCATTCAGGAAGAGCACTTCACAGGCTATTCCCAGAAAATTCGAGATATACCTAATTATATTTGTCATGCAAATATCTTAAAGAATACCGCTGTTTAATCAAAATTGTTGGAAACCATTTTTTGAGAAAAGGGATAGTTTTGGTGTAGTGGAATTTTCTTGAAAATCTTATCACATCCTTGGAAAATATTAAACTTGAACTAATTTTTACTTTCTCTACTACGTATAGTAAGTAGGGGAAGTATTGCATTCCACCCAAAAATTCGATACCGAGATTTCGCTGGAAATACATGTTTTGAGACCTCCTGAAACCAAAAAAAGCATTTTTGGAAACATGTCCGTGTGTGTGTCTGTGTGTGTGTGTATGTGTGTCTGTGTGTGTGTGTCTGTGTGTGTGTGTGTGTGTGTGTGTGTGTGTGTGTCTGTGAACAGCATAACTCAAAAACGAACAGTCGGATAAGCACCAAACTTGGTATTTAGGTTCAGTATCTTCCAGAGATGCGACACGAAGGTTTTCAAGAAAATCCCCCCACCACCAGACTACCCTTTACATGGAAGATTTTTCGAAAATTTTAATTTTCTCAAAAATGGCTCTAACGATTTTGATTAAAATATCATATGTTTAACATAATGTCATGAGAAATGAAATGTATATCTCGAATTTTCTGGGAATGTCTCCAAAAGTATTCTTCATTGTGAACGACTTTTGCATAACTGGTAAACCATAAGAGATAGACAAAATTTTACTACACAAATAATGTAGATCGCGTTAAAATACACAACTTATGTCACATACATTTCTTTTGTTGAGTGAACCGTTTTCGAGATATTGCTTGTTATTTCCCTTAAATTTTCCAATACTTATACTTTTTCTCAAAATGCGTTATTCATTTTTTTTATGTCCTGGACATGCAAAGAGAATGGAATGCGCCACATAGCAACCAGCGTTAAAATATTTGACTATCGCTTAAAAGCTACCATATTTCCCTTGCATCTACAAGAAAATTAGCAATAAGATTGACATCTCGATATCTCGATTAACATGAAGCATATGGAGTATAGGCGTTTGTAAAATTAGATGTACAAGAGTAGAGAAAGTCATGTGAGTGTAACACATCAGATTTTTTTTATTTATGCTGTTCACAACACTTTAGTAAAAAGATGTTTTTTTTTAAATTCAGGCACTCCCAAAACGTATATCTCTGATGAAATCTTGGCATCGAATGTTTGGGTAGAATGCAATAGTTCCTCTACTTGCTATACCTAAGTGATAGAGAAATTAAAAATTGATTCAAGACACAAGGACTCTGAAGTGTGTGCAGATACATATAAACAGTTATTTAAAAGAGAAAATGTAGAAGGTTGCACAACATTTTCTTCCTGATGCAAATGAAACCCAAGGTGGAACCTTCTAACAATGCTGAAAAGATCCTGACTTGTTTTATCTCGGTACTATAACGCTAACAGAATGTGAGTGAGGTCATAGCGATCCGCTCTCATTACCTGAAGACAAAGCAATATATGAATGAACACTTTCATAGAGCAGAATGTTTGTACAACTCAAAACCAGATTATAACTAAAGAATTTCATATAAAACCAAACTTAAATTTAACTTTCAACGAAATGAAACTCTTTCATCCAGCTTAACTTTAATTCATGATAACATCTTATAATTATTGGAATTACATAGTGATATTTTATATAGATGCAGAGGATATCAATATAAAGGTGTAAAAACAGAAGTACAAATAATCTACTTTCAATGTATCAGTTGGTGACACGTTTGTAATACTATCAAATAAGGAAATGAGGGCTTGGATTTAGAAAGGGGATGAATGTTATCTGTTGAAAATTGGGTGAATCTCAAATGTTTATTTAATTTGCGAAATCTTTGATTACAATTGTGTCATTTAAAATCTGTACCTCTATTAGGTTTCATAAACGAGAGTATGATTAACATGAATGAGCATATGGATATTTCAGTGCAGTAAAGATTTCAATCTTCTCGTGACAGAAGAATAGGCATGTTTGTTTACTCATCTGATGTGTCATGGTGAAGGTCATTGAGCAATAGCTTGGTAGGTGATAGCAAAAGCTCAACGAAGAGGGGAAATTTTTATTTATACCAAACCACGACCTGATGCTCGATTCTCAACTTGCTTGCGAGCTACAGCTCACAAGCTTTTGCTTGTTTTTATTTATATCACCCATTGTTTTTGTCCAGTGAACCATTTCCGAGACATTCCTTGTTATTTGTTTTCAAATTTTCTAATTCTTGTACTTTTTTTCAAATGGGATTTTTTTTTATTGCCCTGGACATGCAAAGAGAATGGAATGCTCCACATAGCAACAAACTCTTAAAAGATTTGACTATCACTTAAAGCTTACTGTATTTCCATATTCCCCTTGCACTTACACAATATTAACAATAGGATTTTGAATAGGTTTATCTCATTTAACATGAAGTAGATGGAGAATAAGCATTTGTAAAAATAGTTCATACATGAGTAAAGAAAGTCATGTGAGTGTAGCACATCAGATTTTTATGCATTAATTGTTTGTGTTTTATCACTTCTGCTAATGTGAACTTTTAGTATTCAGAATAGCATTCGTCGCAAATGATTTGGAATAATAGATTTTAGTTACAGATTATTCTGAACCAACAAGTAGTTAATAAATGTAGAAAAGTTTTGTTATTGCCCACATCTTGCCTGGTTACCCGGCAGGGAAGAAGTATCTGACACAGAAGCTGATAGAGCGAATCACCCTTTGTGTCCAGTATTAAAGAATCTGCTGCCTCTCCAATTCAAAATCTGATTCCCTTCTTAGGTAGTTTTCATGCATCTTTTATTACATTTTGCTTCAAGTTTTCAGAAAAAGGATCTGTTAAATTCACGGAACTAATCATTGTTCTCTTGAGTCCGTTTTAAAACATAAAATATTGAACATTCCTATAAAAAGTTTGTACATTAACACCTCTTGAAATACAAGAAGTGTCCTGTTTTTATTTATACTGGCACTTCATATTAGGGTTGTTGAAGATATAACTTAAAATGGTTTGAACCTATTCTGTTGTTCCTGTATTGATATTCTGCATCACAAATTTTAAAAGTTTGGTTTAATCCTCCTATTTATATTTGTTTACCCAATAGCAGGTCTAAAAGATAGCAAAAGCAAAGAGCAAGCATTCATTAGATCAACAATATAAATTGTTTAAGCTACTTAGTTTCAGTGCAATGCATTTATTGTTTTGTAACACAATATCTGCATTAAAACTGTTATTTGCAGAATTCTATCTTTCAAAAATCTAAAGAATTGTCTTGCATAATTTTGCCAAGCTTAATTCTTTTAGAAATACCAGAGCAAATAATCTGGGATTTCTCCGACATTATGTGGTATAATAAAAGTGGTCCTTGCAACACACGTTTTTCACAGAACAAATCTGGTGTTACAAGTTCTTTTACTGTATGTATGTATGTATGTATGTATCAGCACATCAGCATTCCTACCACTAGATGCAGTGTTTAATCTACCTGCCTCTTTTTGTGCTAACTTTCCAGTACTGGAAACTTAGCTTTCTTGGAAACTTTCCCCTACATAAACAAGGTCATTAACAAGATAGGCAAACTCTTAGAGAAAGTCAACATTAAACCCATCTTTGCTCCTACTACCAAACTAAAACAGTGTCTCCCTTCCGTGAAAGCTAAACAAGACCCTTTATCCATACACGGAGTATACTGCATACCCTGCAGCTGCAGACAGGTTTATGTTCGTACAACAAAACATAGTATCAATACAAGAATAAAGGAGCATAAAGCCTGCAGACAGAGAAGTCTGCAGTAACAGAACGCACACTATTACAAAGCCATGATATCAGATTTCACGAGACAGAAGTGCTCAACAAAACACTTACTATCATGCCAGGCTATATCGCAAGGCTATAGAAATACTTAAACATTGTAAGAACTTCAATAAAAAAAGAAGAATTAATCTGATTGCATAAAGTCTGGTTACTGGCATTGAAGAAATTGCATACAAAACCAGAAGAAAAAAAAACACATCCGCTCTAATTCCCAAATTCCAGACCCGGTAACACAATGACTAGCCAGCATCAATCAGATTAGTGTTCATTGTACTGTCCCTGGTATAAATACAGGTTGGTTACTGATTAATGAACAGTTGGTGCCAGAAGCTGCTCAGTGTGTCCTCTGAAGATGCCCACTGGAATGTCGGGCGAAACGTCAGGTGATGTATTATCGTTTAGACCATGGCCAAATAGCCCGGTTTGTTTTAAGAATTTTAATAATAATTTTATAATGTTTCCAGTGCTGGTTTTAAGCACAGGTACTTAATTTGTATAAAATAGTAAAAAAAAATACTGTGGGTGGGTAAAAAACAAGGGTAAATAAAATATAAACTGTAATTATTTTGTTATGATTTTATTGAATCCACCAACAAAAACAAAACTATCACCTCATTTTTCTACATAGTCTCCCAAATTTGACATACATTTTTGCCATCGGATTGGCAACCCTTTGATGCCATCCTCAAAGAAAGAAGAGGAGCATGTGTGCAGCCAGTTGTGCATGTACTCCTCTACCGCTGCATCATCATAAATCACTTTCCTCCCAGTTATTCTCTCAGTGGCCCAAACAAATGGTATTCACAGGGTCTGGACTGTAAGAGGTGTCCAGAGGTGCCCAATGCATTTCCTCCAGTTTTTCCTGTCTTAAGACAGCAGTGTGTGGCCTTGCATTGGCAGACAATTTCTGGAAATTGAATTCATCATTGATGATGGCTTGAACACTTCCAAAGCTTATTCCTATGAATGAAGCAATTTCAGAAATTATTGTGCACCAGTCTTCTTCAATAAGGTCACATACAACACGAAATGTTGTTTGCAGTGATGCTTGTCTACAGTCGTCTTTGGTGGGGCTCATTTTCCACTGTTTCCCATCCTGCAAAAATTGTTTGCGCCATTCATACACCTGGGTTTTTGAAAGGGTTGCTTCTCCAAACTGTGCAGGAACCTCCTCAAAATTTCAGAAGCTTTGGTGCCTTCTTTCGTCAGAAACTTGATGATGATGTACTGTGCAATAAACATGTGTACTTCTTGCATGTTCATGGCATACTGAAGCAAATGGCCACTCTGTGGTGTGTGAAGCATCAAGAACCCTACTCCAGACAACCTCACCAACATTGTCTCAAGGTCCCACCCATTTCTGTTAACTACCAGAGCCACTAAATTAAAATTCCAGTTTATATTTGATTAACCCTTGTATATAAGCATGTCATTAATTTGGGAGGTTATGCATTTTTATGAATTAGGCAGTATTTCTAAAAGAATTAAAAAATAATTGCAGAAAGGTACATTTTCTAATAGAATGTGAAATATTAAAGTATGGAGAGATAGTATATGGAATGAGAGTTGGAATAATTTATGACAAGATGTAGCAATTAAAATACTGGCAGATGCAATGGTAAAGAAAATTAATATCATAAGAGGCATTTTCAGGGAGGGTAAGAGATAACCAGATAGAGAGCTAAAGAAAGGAACAAAAAATTGCTTACAGTTTTGAACATTTTAGTGGCTGGATTTCATACATACAACATGGTGGTAAGATATAGAGAGCTGAGTTTTAGTTATACTAGATTTTTTTAACCGTATTGTATGTTCTAATTATAATTTTATATGCACTTGTTAGATATAAACAAACAAAATTTATATAACCAGTATATATGGCCATGAATTGGTGATGAGTACAGAAACTCATATGATATTAATTACATGAGTGTTTTATTGGACTGCAAGGGTAGTGAAATGTAAATAATTTCCCAATTTCTTTACAGATAATGGAGAATTTACAAAAGCTAGAAGACACTCTGAAAGCGACTGAAGATAAGAGAGAAAAGCTTCAGGCCAGTATGCAACTATGTTTGGATCGCATGGATAGAGCCGTAAGGCTTATTGATGGTTTAGCTGATGAAAGAACAATATGGATTGATACAATTGCAAGTCTAAAAGCTGCTAGAATCAATATTATTGGTGACATACTTATATGTTCTGGTGAGTATATGTTTAAAATTAGAATTCTGTCCCAAGTACTCAATTTATTTATTTATTTATTTAATTATTTAATTTATTTATTTATTTGTTTGTTTATCACAGAAAGGGACTAAAGTATGGTTATTATGTTCTTTCTTTTCTTTTATCTTACTGTTAGATTAATTTCATCTTTAAATTATAATTTTTAAAAATCACTTAACAACAACTTGTAGATGACCTTAAATAAGTACTGTATTTCAGCTGCTGTGGCATATCTTGGACCATTTATAGATAGCTACAGGCACATTTTGTTTGAAAAGTGGCGTCATATGCTGAAATCAAAAAATGTACCTTACTCACCAAACTGTGGACCAGTTTCAATTTTGGGAGAAGCAGTTCAGATTCGGCAGTGGCAACTGTCTGGTCTTCCTCGTGACAACTTTTCTGTGGAAAATGCAGTAATGATAAAAAATTCTTCTCGCTGGCCACTTTTTATAGATCCACAAGGCCAAGCAAATCGCTGGCTTAAGACCATGGTAAGTGTGCACAGCTACTTGAAAAAGAAATATTTAAGATCTATACTAATAAACAAAAGGTTAAAGCAATAATCTCAACTTTATATACATTGTATATGGAAAGTTTTGGTCACAAAATGCTTAGATTTAGGGAGAATTTTTGAACAAGTATCAATTTCAGATTAGGACCTATAACATTGATGAGATAACTGATAAGGAATAAAGTTCTGGAGAACTAAAGAATATAATACTGAGGTTTATTTTGTTATGGTATTGTTCTACTCTTTTGCATGAAATGCTTAAGTGGATTGGAAATAGGATAGGAAATTGTCTTGTAGTGAATGCATGCTTTTCCTCCATTCCCTTTCATGCTCAAATTGACAGCTGCACTTAGGGGTAATCAAATTAGCTGTTTCCTTAGCTCAAAATAACATAAATTAAAACAAGTATGCTTTGCAGCACTCGCATGAATTTTCTCTACCTATTATACACACATACACACACCATACACAAGTGGACCACACAAGTTGTTTTGTTGAAGTTAATTTGTCCTGGAGTATGAGTATATGTATACCAAAAGATTAGCACAAGGGAACATGTATGCAAACTGTGTCAAAATTGTACTTCTAACATTTTTATTTTATAGACTACATGAGAATATGTTCCCAGAGTATTTTTTTTGTTCTCCACTTCTAAGTCCATTTAAGAATTTTAATATCTTGGCAATGCAACTGTGCTATGCCCCTTTTTCAGCTCAGACACAAGCTATGTCTCTGTTTCTGTGTGTTTATATTGTTATATATTCCTACTATTTATTTCAAATATTATAAGTAGTTTATAACTACAAGTGAACCCAAAAATAATTGTTTGAAATGCAATAATAGTTTAAAAAATGTGAGTATAGTAATATGTTTCAAAAAAGTATAAAATAAGTCTCACACAGGATGCGTCTACCTCCCAGTCATCATCCAGGAATAAGAAATATAAAAGTATTTTGTTTTTCTGTTAAGATGCTAACAAAATATTTAGGACTTATATTAATAAGCAAAAAGTAAAAGCAATAGCCTCAAGCTTATATACATAGTGATGAAGTGGCTATGCCCAAGGTTATTGGGAGGTGAGCATCAGGCAGTCGAAGTAAACAACAATAACACTGCTCACCAGCATAAACACCAGGCATTATTGGCAGATAACCAGAGGAAGTTCCTTCCTCCCCCTCCTCCAGAATGTGTGTCAAAATAGTTCTAGAATGCTCTGTGGAATATTCCACTGGCTATATAAACAAGCATTCTCATGAGAGCAGGGAGTCAATTAGTTGAATTAAGTTGCATCAGTCAGTTAGTGAGCAAGCAAGTTGGTAGGCGAGTTTCCCATGAGACACCAAGTGCAATTCTCCAAACAAGTCTGTGGTGACGCCTGTGGCATGCAGCAGGTGCTGCTGTGGTGCAAGAGATTATGGAGGCCTTGTGTTTGATTCCTCAGAGAGTGAACCTTCCAGAAGAGGAGGCTACGTCACGAAGGAAGTAAAGCGGCTGAGAATTGAAAGTTCACCTTAGTGAAGTGACAGAGTAAGGAACTCCCAGTGACGTTGAACTAGATAAGAACTTAAAAACAGTGACAGTGAGAACTTAGAGAAGTGACAGTCAAAGAAAAACTGGACAAAGTCACAATATATATTGTATTTAGGAAAGTTTTGGGTCACAAAGTGCTTAGATTCAAGAGAATTTTTGAACAAGTATCAATTTCAATTAGGACCTAAAGCTTTGATGAGATAATTGATAAAAATTACAGTTCTGGAGAACTAAAGAATATAACATTCAGGTTCATCTATAGTATTGCATCACGAGCTAGCATAGGATAGGAAAACATGGCATTGTCTTGTATTGAACATAAGCTTGTTCTCCATTCCCTTTGATACTCAAACTAACTCCTACACTTAGAACTAATCAAATTAGTTTGTGTCTTTACCTCACAATAACATAAATCAAAGCAAGTCTACTTTTCAGCACTAGCATTACTTTCCCTACCTATTTATATATTTTGTGATGCTGTTACTGTGGGTGTCAGGCTTTGTCACATGGATGGGACAGTGCCAGCCAGAGGCAACATTGAGATACAAGGATATATTCATTTTTCTTCCCCTCTCCTCTGACTTTCCAGAAAGCTCTGCAGTTATGTACAAGTGAGCATACTCACAAGTGAGTTTGAGTTTTTACTTTCTCTACTACATATAATAAGTAGGGGAAGTATTATTTTCCTACCAAAACTTCGGTGTCAAGATTTCACCAGAAAAATAGTTTTGAGGCCCCTTGAACCCAAAAAAAAAGCATTTTTATAGAAAGGTGTGAGCATCTGTGCATGTGTATGCGTATGTGCATGAACAGCACTACTCAAAAAGGAAAAGTTAAATAAGTATCAAACTTGGTATTTAAGTTCAACATCTTCCAAAAATGCAACACAAAGATTCTCAAAACAATCCTCTTATCCCAACTAGTTTACCATTATGTGGAATATTCTTCAAACTTTTTAATTTTCTAAAACATGGCTCTAACAACCTTGTTTAAAATACTATATATTAAAGATATTTATATGACAAATAAAATATATATCTTGAATTTTCTGGAAATAGCCTGTAAAGTCAGCTTCATTTGGAAGGAATTTTGCATAATCTTGTATAACTGGCAAACATTAAGTGGTAGACAAAAACATATTACTCAAGAAATGTAGATCTCCTTATAACAAACAGTTTATTTCAAATAACGTTTTTTTGGGGGGTCAGCCATTTCCAAAGTATTATTAATGGTTTCAATTGTTCAGTACTTAGCCATTCTTTTAAATTCCTGTCAATTGTCAGTTGTTTCTTGAGATGTCATGGAAATGGTATGGAATTTAAAGCCAGTATATAGCATCCAGTTCTAAAACATTTGACTACCGCTCTTCCCTTCGTATCTATAACAAAATGTGTAATGCACCTATTTCTGGAAAGGTTTATCTCAATTAAAATGAAGTAGATAGGAAAATAAGCTTTTGTAAGAATAATATACCCACTAATAAATGCTAGAGGGTAGAGAAAGTCAGGTGAATGTACACATCAGATTTTTTGTTGTTGATATGAAATGCAGTGCTGATTATTCAATGTGATCTGCAAGCATCAGCAAGTGATAGAAGAGGAGTTCTGTGTGCAATAGCTAGTGAGGGAGGAAGGGAGAGAAGATGAGTCCTGTGTTTGACACTCTAGTAAGTGATCACAAAGAGAGAAGAGAGAAGCCTCTTTTACAATAAATATATGTTGTGAGGCTCCCTGAACCCCCCCAAAAAAAACATTTTTAGAAATAGGTCTGTGAGCATGCATACATCCATGCATGTGTGCATGCATGCGAGAACAATATAACTCAAAAATGAAAAGTTAGATAAATACCAAACTTGGTATTTAAATTCAGTATCTTCCAAAAATACAGCACATGGGTTTTCAGGAAAATACCCCTAATCCCAGCTACCCTTTACATGGAACATGTTTCGAACATTTTGATTTTCTAAAAACATTCTCTAATGGTTTTTATTAAAATACCACATATTAAGATATTTGTATGACAAATAAAATGTATATCTTGAATTTTCTGGGAATAGCGTGTGAAGTCCTCTTCATATGGAAGGAATTTTGTATAATCCAGTGTAACTGGTAAATATTATGTACATCTCTTTAAAACACGCAGTTTATTTAAAATAACTTTTTTGTGGCATCAGCCATTTCAAAGATACCTTTTATTAATGATTTGAATTGTTTGATTTTCAGCTGTTTCTTGCTATTGCATGGAAAGGGTATGGAATTTTAAAGCCAGCATATAGTGTCCAGTTCTAAAACATTTAACTATTGTTATTCCCTTTGTATATACAACAAAATGTGTAATGTAGCTGCTTCCAGAAAGGCTTGTCTCGATTAAAATTAAGTAGATAAGAAAATAAACTTTCATAAGAATAATTTGTATACCCATCAGTAAGTGCTAGAGGATAGAGAAAGTCATGTGAATGTAATACATCAGATTTATATATCATAGTTTAACTTTCGTTATGCACAAAAGGGAAAGACAGAAAGGGAGAGAGAAAGAAAACCTATAGAAACAGAGACCTCAGCAGATAATAAGATAATGCAATAGCTCTGGTTTCGGCTATCATAAACATTTAGCTTTTAAAATTGGGTTTATTAAATCCTTCATATAAACAAGTTTATTTATGAAAAACAAAATTAACTTTAAGTATTTATGTGTGCAAGAAGTTAAGCTCTTATTCACTTCATTACAGTTCTTACAAATATAAATTATAAACATTATTTACCTTTCAGTGTAAGGATGATGGTATATCAGTAGCCAAATATACAGACAAAGATCTAATGAGAACTCTGGAAGCATCTGTAAGGTTTGGCCAGCCCGTTCTTATTGAAAATGTGGGCACAGAAATAGATCCTGCTTTGGATTCCATCCTTCTGCGTCAAATATATAAACAGGGAGGCCAGAGTGTCATAAAAATAGGTGATTCTGTAGTACCCTACAATGAAGATTTCTGCTTGTACATCACAACAAAGCTACCTAATCCTCACTATTCTCCTGAAACAGCCATCAAAGTTTTGTTAGTCAACTTTACACTAGTGCCCAGGTAATTGAAGGCATTATGTTTCTATTCTGTGAACGAAACATTATGATAGTTATAACTAGGGTGACCAGATTTCCCTCATTTCCTGGGTGTAACTTATATTTTATTCATGTGCCCACAAAAACCTCAAAATGTTGTACATTGAAAGATTCTGTATAAAAATATAAACAGGATCTGGGTTTGTGTCAATAAGGTACTGTGCTACCTATCTCAAATCATCATGTATTCATATATGTAGGTACTCTATATTGATATTGCAAAAAGGGCTGCAGCACTGTCAGACACATTGTTGTTGCAATGGAAGAAGTGTAGCAATTGCCTTAAAGGCTTTGAATTTATTAACGGCAAGTTACTCCAAATGTCCTACATCAGAAATTACCTGAATCTTCGAAATAAAAACATACCTGGTATATCAGCATTCAGTCAGCCAAGCAGTTGAGTTGCAGTTCAGGAGCATGATGTGAACAATAAAACCAAGCAGGCTAGCAGCATCTATTGCATTGTTTCAGTTGGTGAGTAACGAGATGTTTAAAGAGTTTTGGAAGTGCGGCAGTGTGATCTTCAGCTTGAGCCCTGCAGAATTATGAGGAAAGGGCAGAGCATACTACACAGCTACGTGAAAGCTGGAACATAAGGCTGAAATTTATCAGAATATCACATAGTATTTAGTCACACTAGACAAAGAGAAAACAAATTTGTTGGACTCGTCATAGTAACAAATTATTCTGTGATGATCATTTACTTTTAGGGTTTTGTGAACAAGTAACAACTATGCATTTTACATATCCTTGGCTTAGAATGAGATCACTTAGATTCACATATTGGTCATGAAGATAAGGTGATCAAAACTTAACAGTCTTCTTTGGCAAACAGACATCTGGTCACACTAGTTAAACTAGTTCTTTGTTTAATCTCATAAATGGTTCAATAGTTATTAGTCTTATAAACCTGAGATCAATTAATATATTTAAACACCAGTATTTTGTGGATTATGGAATTTTATGCTAGTAACAGAAGAAAAACTATTTAGCAGTTAAAAGTGAATAACTTAAATACAAAATATACTTTATACAGTAAGTCCTAGTGTAAGAGAATAATTTCAGTGTTTATGCAAATGAATGCACTTAAACAAAGATTAAATGAGTGATTAGAGCTTAATCATACAACTTTCACTGTAGTTAGTAAGGTGATTTATTATCCTCTTTGAAAGAAGTTTTCAGTAAAAATATGGCTAAACAAAGTGGTTTTAGCTACAGGCTTTTAACCTGTTCTTCATAAACTATTTTAGTGACCATGACACAAAAATATATCACCTAATACTGGTTTAAGTCCTTTTTAATGACTAAAGTTAATTGGTATTTAATAAAGTATACCTTAATCCATTATTTTTTAAGATATTTGAGTGAAACAAAAACAGATTAATATCTTAATCTATAACCTGGAATGAAGTGCTTAAACCCTTAAGAATAGATTATTATTGTATTTTCAATTCACATTGATTTTGACTTACTTCTTCATATACTCTTTTGTTTTTAATTATTGCTTGAAGTTTAGTGTCCTTTAATCTTTCAAGTCATATCAGACTATGAATGAATGAAATGGTTGAAATGATGCTCAAACAAGCCCGGATACTTAACGCTTAATCTTACCCGACATGTATCTTCATCTTTTGCTTATCGTCAGGATAAGGTAAAACACCAAAAGGGCTTATCCAAGTAAACCACCCTAATCAAGATTTGAACTCAGAACCTCTTGAATCTGAGGTAGACATGCTATCCCAATATCATGGAGCTGAGTTCATGTAATATTGGTATTTCACATAGGGTATAATAAAAATAAAGCAGCAGGTTAGCTACTTTAATTCTTCATAGACCTTGCACCATAGAAGCCGACTGATTATTGTTATTTGCACCTTGAGGCAATGCAGAAAGCTTTTGCACTGCATCATTTGTCCTTAGTTTCAGAGTGAGAGATACTAATATAAACCTGTGGAATGTTTTCCAAGCACAATATAAACAATAGAAGTAATAACTAGCCTTCTGCATATTCTGTGCTCCTCCATGAATTCAATGGGTTATTTTTTTCATTTCATGATCTGAGGACGACTTATCCATAGCCTGCAATTAACGGCATGGTATGAAACATCCTGGGCTAAAACATCCATATTTAACTCATTTAGAAGCAAAGGAAGCAAACAGGGATAGTAAATCAATATAACTGGAGCAATATTATAACTGAACAAAGAAATCTTTTATGTATAAAACACAATAAAAATAGGTGAAATATTAAGCCTGTAAGGGGTATAGCTTATGTTCAACATATTGCTTCTATTCCATTGGATGTAGAACTGACTACACAGCTACATAAAGCTTGGCAGAACCATTCTAACAATAACACGTGGAAGGCAGCTTGAGTTGGTAAGTTGGTTCTGTTCATAACAGTCAAGGGATATATAGGAAAGATTATAACTAAAATTTTCTTTCCAATGTAGTAAAGCTATATCATATTTTTATCAGCTTGTCTCTGCAAGGTTTTCAGCATCCTTTACTTTTGAACAGGATTACTATATAAATCAGTGCCATTTTAATTTTTTTTAAATATGAATGAGTCAATGTTCACACTTAAACCTTCACTTATGTCAAGTTGCAAAATCTTGGAATGTTTTCAGAGACATTCATCTCCATCACCAGCATGGTGGTGACTAACAATTGTTCTCCTTTCCTAATGTTCCAAGATTTTACAACTTGACATAAGTGAGTTTTTAAATGTAAACATCTACTCATTCATATTTTAAAACATTTAAAGTGAAAATAACTTCACAGTTATCGTGCTTCTGTTTTTAATATTTAATCAGTGTTCAATTATAAGTTCATGTGCATTGATTTTTAATAAATGCTATATACGAGGTGTGATCAAAAAGTTTCTGGAATGACATCATAATTCCTACACAAAGTTTGTTTTGTCTAATCTGCACTGTCACCCTCGAAGTAGTCTCCTTGGGAGTTGATACACTTGTCCCAGCGCTTCTGCCACTGCTGGAAGCACCTCTGGAAGTCCTCTTCTTTCAACATGTTCAGAGCCTTCTGCGATTCGCGATGGATGATATCATGTCCTCAAAACGGTGTCCTCGGAGCCGCGTTTTAAGTCGCGGGAAAAGAAAAAGTTCCGCTGCTGCCAAATCTGGAGAATAGGCGGGATTCATCCTATTTTTATCCAAAAATTGGCGAACAGAAAGGGCTTTGTGCACGGGCGCATTGTCATGATGCAGGAACCAGTCACCATTCCTCCATTTCTCCGGCCGTTTGCGTCGCACTTTCTCCCTTAATCTTTGCAGCACTTGTTTGTAGATCACTTGATTCACTGTTTGACCCTGTGGCACAAATTCCTTATGTACAATGCATTTAATGTCAAAAAACACTATCATCATTGACTTCACTTTGGATCGAACTTGTCTGGCCTTTTTTGGGCGTGGAGATGAAGGACTCTTACACTGTGAAGATTGTTGCTTCGTTTCTGGATCGTACCCATAAATCCATGTTTCATTACCAGTAATAATTTTCTCCATAAACTGTGGGTCATTTTGTAGCTGTTCTTTAAGATCTGTGCAGGCAATCACACGGCTTTCCCTTTGGTAATTTGAAAGCAGGCGGGGCACGAACTTGACGGCAATTCTTCTCATGTGCAAATTGTCTTTCAAAATGCTTTGAACACTTCCAAAGGAGAGTCCTAATGAGTCAGAAAGTTCTCTTATTGTAATGCGCCTATCATGTAAGACCATTTCCCTCACCTGATTGATATTTTCATCACTTTTGCTGGAACAGGCTCGCCCCGAATGATCTGCATCTTTAACTGATGTCACGTCACTTTTAAATTTCGAAAACCACTCAAATGCTTGAGTTTTGCCCATAACTTCCCATAATCCGTTCTTAACATTTCCTAGGCTTTGTTGCAGTTTTACCGAGCTGTTCGTTCTTTGTTCTTGTAATCTGACATTTTTGCTACGCGGAAACATCGCAGCACATGCAAAACACGTGTTCTTTTAAGAGCGTCTACCTCGTCACTACATGGTCACAGGAAGTCACGTGAACTCTCATTTTTATCGGGAAGGAACGCTGTATGTACAGTCTGGGTAAGAATTAAAGAAATCTCAGCGTCAGCATTGCTGTGAAGCCATTTCCGAAACTTTTTCATCACACCTCGTCTATGAAGCCTTAGAGCACAATGTCTGAGCTTGACTTTGGACACTGGTAGTACAGAGCCTTTGTTTGGTGTGTGGCTGGCCAAGCAGGAATTTGTTTGGTACCAGGAAGCACGCTGTTTGTCAGCAGAGTTCAAGTGCACAGATTTCTCATCCATTTGGGATTTCTTTCATGGGGGATCTTTAAAAGTAAAGTATATTGGAATAACCTGCATACATTGGAAGAACTGAAAGACAATATAAAAAGAGTACAATTTCAGAAGAAAAATTAATGAGTGTTAACGCAAATTTTCTTAAAAGATGTATGGAGCACAAGGATATTATTTTCAATATCTTCTATGATGAAGATATGAGATTATTGTATGATTTACATGAAAAGTCTATACGCTTTAATTTAAGGGACTTGAATATCTGACTCCACCAGCAAACAACGCGCTTCTCAGTGTCAGGTAAATTCCCAGCCATGCATCCAATCAAAGGCTCTTATTTGATATCCCATTGGTTTGTAATTAATAAACAAACTCTGAAAGATTTAAGTATTTAATATTATTTCTATCTTAAACATATTTTGCTTTAATGTGCATTTCTTTTTAATGAAAATCAAATGGAACAGTGGCTTACAAGGCCAACTACTAGCAACAGTAGTCTCACAAGAACGTGCTGATCTTGAAGAAGCACGAAGTGCAATCATTGTTTCCAGTGCTCAGATGCGACAAGACCTACAAGAGTGTGAAGATCATATTCTGGAAAGACTTAGTTCTAGCACAGGCTCACCTGTAGATGATATTGAGCTAATTGAAACACTTGAGGCTTCCAAGAGAAAGACTGATGAAATAAAGGTATGTTGAAGGTAAATAAAAGAAAATAGATACTTGCCCTATTTTACAGACCTAATAAACAAAAATTAATTAGACAGTTTCTTAAGAACTGCATTTGCTTGCTTTCTGCATCAGTCTGATTAGCTATTGTTCAGTCTAGTTTCATAATCTAACCTTTCACATTGCACTGTGGACAATGTGAAGAGGGCACCACAGTAGCTCAGTGGTTTTGTTTGTAGCTCTTGTATTATTGGTCCACAGTCTGATTCCCGGCTCTAGGCGGGGGGGGGGGGCAATTTTAAGCTGGCCATATCTAAGTCTTTACCCCTGACTTGCTCATGTAAAATACACCCAAACTCCAGTGGTTTGGAGTCCATAGTTAAATCTACAGGTCTTCTCATTCTCATTATCGTACTACCATTGGAGGTAACAGACACTGTCCTGCCCCAAGGGGCCTACTACAGTAGATACGGGATTCGCACACCTGGGGTCCCGAGCTAATCTCTCGATTGGATTCCTCTAAGGGATGAGCGGCTTTTTGCAAAATGCCCAATCAACTTTGGTCCACAAGCGTGTTTGACAAACTATCAGTTACCTCCCTGAACACAGTCTGACTGATACCACTGCGTGGGACGGAGGAGGGGAGTCACAAAAGCTGACTGGATAATGCATAATTCCCAGCCTTTAAGTATCATGTAGGACTGTGTTCGTATCCACTGATATAGGTCAGTCCCAGGGAGGAACCATTGCATGAGCTGTTAAACTCCTGAAGGCGATTGGTCCACCTGTCTATGAATTGGGAGGTGAACCCCTAAGGTAAGCAAGGTAAAGGCCAGGACTCTCACCTAAGCCGGGTTGGCGACCAGGATGTGAGCATGCCATCGGAGACATTTGCAATGGTGGAGGAATTTTTTCACAAAGGAAATATCCCCCCAAAAAACATAAAAGTCTAATGGAAAAGAAATAGTCGAATGTTGTGCTCTTCGCTACTTAGTAATTAATAGAACAGAGGAAGGGAAAAAGTTCACATCGGTAACCCTTTTATAATTCAAAAGGATCTCGATAAAATTGCTGATCCTGTCAAATTGTGCATTAGAAGTCGCAATGCACGCTTCCGGTTGAAGCAAATTCAGCATCCCAGGCAGCGATTATCTTGAAAGCAAATATGTTAGCCAGTTATCCGATCCGTGTCGAAATACACAAGACCTTGAAGTCCTCGCACGGATTTGTTAACACCCGTGCATTGGACGATGTGTACAATGAGGAGATTCAGGAGAATCTGGAAGAACAAGGCGTGACATCCGTATATCGGGTTCAGCGGAAAGAAAGAGGTGCATTTGTGCTTACTCGTATCCTGTTCCTTACCTATGATCGGGTAGATCTCCCTCAAAGGATTAAGGTGGGGTATGAAGTCATTGAGGTTAGGCCATATATACCGAATCCGCTGAGATGCTATAAGTGTCAGCGACTTTTTAACAGTGAATTTACGTGCGTTAACTGTGGAGACATCTCTCACGATGCAGCATGTACATTTGCTCCAATCTGCGTTAACTGCAGTGGTGAACATCCATCAGTTCCCGAGAATGCCCCCGTTTTGCAGAGGAAAGAGCGATCTAGGAGATCCGGGTTAGGGAGGTGTCCTTCTCGGAAGCCCGGAAACTTCTACTTATCCGCCAACCTTCTGTCCCGAAGTCCGGTACCTATAGCTCAGCTGCAGCTAAACCGGTACCGTGTCGGGAAATCCCAACTCAGGCCAGCGATATCAATGTGGCCACCATTTCCGAAAAGATTCTCTAGCTAGAGCGCAGCCAAAGCCTTTAAAATCAATACCGATGACACCAATATCTGCCAAGTCCACTACTCAAAAAACCACATCGGTAAAACTGCCATAAAAACCGTCGATCTCAACCAGCAAGACTAGCAAATCCATAATACACATTACATCGCAAAGAAGTTCACGTCCAGCTATGAAAGAACCGACTTCCTAAAAGAAAATGGTAAGCTTTTATCCAAAACATCTAAAGACAAGAAAAGTCCACGAGCATCTCCTAGGAGATCCTCTTCTGAGGAATCTTCTAGAAAGGATTCAGATGGGCGATCTACATCTTCACCGACCTCCACTTCCAATCGGTTCGAGGTTCTCGAACCGAAGTTTTCAATTGGAAAGCGGTCCTCTCCCGTGGAGGTGGAGCAGGATGATTCTGCCCACACTACCAGAACGACAGTGAAAAAGAGGCACGATCCTTCCTCCGTTAAAGGTGCTAGCCCGTCACCGAAAAAGGGCAAATTCAAGGCAGTGGACTCTTAGAATTGAGGACTTATCCCATTATGAATACTATGGCTATCCTAGAATGGAACACACGTGGAATTAGAACACATTGACCAGAGCTTGAAATTTTACTCAATAAGAATAATCCTTTGTTCGTATGTTTACAAGAGACTATGCTCCGTCCGCAAGATAGCTTTCAAATCAAGCGGTATACCCCAGTACGAAGAGGGTATTCCTGCGCACGGGGGCACTATGATGCTCATCAGAGATTATATATTTGTGGAATCTGTATCAATACAATTTGACACCAGTCAGTGGCTGTAAGCGTCAAACTGTCATCCATCCGATTTACAATTTGTAACATTTATCTGCCTCCATCCGATGACCTCTCGCTCACTGATTTAGAAGATCTAGTTTCCCAGTTACCAATGCCTTTTCTGTTGCCAGGAGACGTTAATGCCCATCATCCTCTTTGGGGCTCATCTCGGGCTTGTGCGAGAAGTAAATTAATTGCCGATATTTTGCACAATTACAACTTAGCTCTTCTGAACACCAGATAGCCTGCATTTCTCTCAGACTTCATCAACACTTTTTCACACCTGATATTGCAGCTTGTTCACCACAGTTAGCAGTTTCCTTGCAACGGCATGTCATCTCTGATTTACACTCTAGTGACCACTTTCCATATCTTATTAGTCTCTTAACACAAGGTATATATATTCCACACGTTTGTCTAGATGACGCTTGGATCAAGCCAACTGGAACCTTTACTCCCCGTTGGTTGTGTACAATTACAATGAGCACGACTGTGTGGATGTTTAAGTCGAACATCTCACAGAGACAATTTTTTCTGCTGCTGAGCAAGCTATTCCACGATCGACTTCCAACCCCCGTCGATTTCCAGTCCTTTGGTGGACGGAAAAAATGCCAAATGCCATTCTTGCTCACAGGCGTGCTCTTAGGGTTTTCCATCGTCCCCTCACACTGGATAGCCTAATCGAATACAAAAAAAATTGCATGCCAATTCTAGGCATGTTATAAAGGATAGCAAAACGACTTCTTGGAGAAAGTTTGTAGATTCATTTAATCGACATACACCTTCCCGTCGTTTGGAATAAGTTCGGGCGTGTGGCCAGAAAATCGACCCTAATGCCAATTGCCGGTCTTAAAACAGCTTCAGGAGCTGTTATTGATACATTTGACGTGGCTAACACATCTGGCCATGCTTTCGCTCAAATGTCTAGCTCAGATAACTAGATTCTTGCCGGTCTTAAAACAGCTGCAGGAGCTGTTGTTGATACATTTGACGTGGCAAACACATTTGTTGTGCTTTCGCTCAAGTGTCTAACTCAGACAACTATTCGCCCGAGTTCCTTCCTGTTAAGACTCAGGTGGAATCTCAAGGTTTCTGGCTTCGTTCAGGAAATATTGAAGGTTACAATCGCCTTTTCACCATGGCGGAGTTAGAACACGCTCTTTCATCTTCGCGACTATCAGCACCAGGACCAGATCTATCCACGAACAAATGTTGTAATAGCTCTCTCCTGAAGGTAAGGCTTTCCTATAATCGTGTTTAGGTTGACGCCACTTTTCCAGAAAAGTGGCGGGAGACCACTGACATACCATTTTAAAAGCTGGAAAGGACCTCATCTCCCATCCAGCTACCGTCCTATTTCCCTCACCAGCTGCGTTTGCAAGGTGATGGAACGTATGATCAATAGTCGGCTGGTATAGTGGTTGGAAACTTGCAACCTGCTGACCAGTACCCAGTGAGGTTTTCGAAGAAGCCGTTCAACAATGGATCATCTTGTGTTATTATCCGACACAGATCATGAACGGATTCATGAAGAATTGTCAAACCGTTGCATTATTTTTTGACCTTGAGAAGGCTTATGATACGTGTTGGCGAGCAGAAAAACTACGTTGCCTACACGCCTGGATAATACGTGGACGCTTACCACTTTTCATTCAGAAGTTTATGAAGTTTTCCGTGTAAGGGTCGGCTCGGTTTTTTCGAACCTTTTTTGTTCAGGAGAACGGAGTACCTCATGGATCGGTACTAAGCGTCATTTTGTTTCCTATAGCAATTAATTCCATCTCGAAATTTGTTCCTTCAGGGGTATTGTCATGCTTCGTAGACGACGTTGTCGTCCATTGTACTTCTCAGCGTACGCCGTTTTTTGAATGCCGTATGCAGCAATGTTTAGATAATCTTAAAGAATGGAGTTCTAAAAGCGGTTTTCGTTGCTCAACTGAGAACGCAATCTGCGTGAACCTCTTGCGCCGCAGGAGACGATTACCACCTTAGTTCCGATTCGGTCCAGATTTACTACCATTCGCAGATTCGACGATATTCCTGCAGTCGACGTTTGATAGGAAACTTAGCTGGTCATCGCATATAGCACAGTTGAAAGCGCGATGTGACCGTTCTCTGTATGGATGTTAAATGGCAAATCTTGGGGAGCGGATCGGACAGTTTTGCTGCGACTGCATCACTCACTGATCCGATCAAAGTAGACTATGGGTGTATCATTTATTTCTCAGGAGATTAGTCACAGTATATAATCGGGGCATCCGAGTGGCTATAGTTGCTTTTCCCACTAGCCCAGTTATAAGTCTTTACGCTGAATCGGCAGAACCTCCTCGTGATATCGGCGTGATGTACTCTTAGGAAATTATGGTTGTGTATTTAAACGTATACCAAACCATCCAACGTTCGCTTCTTTTTTACTTTCTCTACTACGTGTAGTAAGTAGGAGAAGTATTGCATTTCACCCAAAATTTCGATACCGAGATTTCACCGGAAATACATGTTTTGAGGCCTCCTGAACCCAAAAAAAGTATTTTTGGAAACATGTCCGTGTGTGTGTCTGTGTGTCTGTCTGTGAACAGCATAACTCAGAAACGAATAGTCGGATAAACACCAAACTTGGAATTTAGGTTCAGTATCTTCCAGAGATGCAACACAAAGGTTTTCAAGAAAATCCCCCACCCCAGATTACCCTTTACATGGAGCATTTTTCGAAATTTTTAATTTTCTCAAAAATGCCTCAAACGATTTTGATTAAAATATCATATATTTAAGATACTTTCATGACAAATAACATGTAGGTATATCTCGAATTTTCTGGGAAAGTCTCCAAAAGTATTCTTCATTGTGAACGACTTTTGCATAACTCGTAAACCATAAGAGATAGACAAAATTTTACTATACAGAAATGTAGATCGCATTAAAATACACAATTTATGTCATATACATTTTTTTGTTGAGTGAACCATTTTCGAGGTTTTGCTTGTTATTCCCTTAAATTTTCCAATACTTATAATTTTTCTCAAATGGGAATTCGTTATTCATTTTCTTTTCTTTCCTTCTTTCTTTTTTTCATGGTTATGCAAAGAGAATGGAATACTCCACATAGCAACCAGCTCTTAAAATATATGACTATCGCTTAAAGCCTACCAATTCCCCTTTGCTTCTACAAGAAAATTAGCAGTAAGATTAACATCTCGGTTGACATGAAGCATATGGAGAATAAGCGTTTGTAAAAGAGTAGAGAAAGTCATGTGAGTGTAACACATCAGTTTTTCACACTGCGCTGGATAAACGTTATAGAGCGTTAATCCGTTAATCCAAGGCCTGCAGGTGTTCGTTTCCGAGAAGTTCTTAGAAAGCACGACATTGAAATGCCTACTATATTTGCTAGGGGGAAGAGGCTGTTTCCCCCTCGGTTACGTGCGACGTTTCACGTAGATCATAGGATGACGGTATGTCGGAAGTCTATGATGTCTACATTTAGATCCGCAACTGTTTTTTAGAATTTCTGTCCCGTTACAGTGACCGAATTTTTATCTACTCCGATGGATCTAAGTGCACCAACGGTGTTGGATGTGCTTATGTTCATGGAACCGAACGTTCGGTTTTCATGATAGCACATCCATTTATAGTGCCGAGCTGTATGCCATATACCGAGCCGTTTTGTATGTGCGTCGTTAAAAATTGGGAGACTGTCTCATTTTGAGTGATTCATTAGTGCACTTCAGAGCCTTCGTGGCCTGTAAAACTACCACCCTATTGTTCAGCGAATCCAGGATGCCCTCCATGTTTTATGCGCTTCTGGCGTTAATGTGGGGTGTGCTTGGATACCTGGTCACGTTGGCTTGCCGAAGAATGAACTTGCGGATTTAGTAGCTAAGGCGGCAACCACAGAACCCAGTGTTACAATACCTCAGGTAACGACGGAAGACTTTAGGTTTGTTGTGCGGAGAGCATTGCTGTCGTGCTGGCGCGAGGAGTGGTTAGCTCTCCATGGAAATAATCTTAGAGTACATTCCGATAAACTGGATAACTTTCTCTCGTGTATCTCGTCGTGAGGAGGTGATTTTGACTAGGTTGCATATTGACCACTGCAATTTTACGCACGGTTATCTTTTTAAGGGTGGCTGTTCTTATTTGTCTGCTTTGTGGTGAAGGTGTATCGGTCTGTCACATGTTGCTAGAGTGTATTACTCTAGCACATCTTTGGGACACTCTGCAACTGCCGGCCAGTCTTGCTGAGGTCTCGCAGATGATAAGCAAGCTGTTGATAGGATGTTTAATTTTGTGTCAAAGGTAAATTTCCAAATGCGGATTTAGTCATGTTAATAACAGTGTTTCTACTTCTTGATTTAGTTTTATATATTTTTGTTTTATTATTTATTTATTGTGTAATGATTTTTATATTGATCTTTATCTGTGGTTTTTGCTATGATTTTTATATTCATGTTTATCTCTGGCCTTTGCCATGAGCTATTTTGCAAGGGTGCTAATGTCCTAGAAGTTGAACACCCTTAAACACAAATCATCATCAGACACTGCCCGTTGGGTGCCTCCAGCCATCACTTGGTGGAATGAGTTTTCTCTAAAGATCATTAACCATATGGGGAGTTTTGAAACAGCAACATATTTTTTTCTGAGAGTTAAAGAAATTAATGAAACTTAACTACAGAAACATATGCAAATAGCTCAATCATTAAGAGAAGTGTTAACTTGTATTAAATCATCTATCAGATAACCCTACCAACTGCTGATGTTTGTCCTCGCTAACTCTGGTAGTTTGCAAAATGTAGAAGTCATGACTGAATATGGAGTACAAAAAATTATTATAATACTTCAGTCATTTGAACATGTGGGAAAGCATAATAGCATTGCTGAAAGTTAACATGACTCTTACTGGCTTTTTGTGAATACAAAGCAGGACAAACAATTCATTGAACTTATGGTACCTCAATGAGTTGCCATTGCATACCAGGATAACTTTCTTGCATTGAAATGAGAGTAGGTACCTTCTGCACTAGAAAAGTTAATAATTCCTATTTCTGTCAATGGAAATATAAAAAAGACAATTTCCCTTTTATCGTCCAAGATTTGTAAAAGGGCAACATTTTAAAATTAGGAAAGTAAAAATTGGCTCTTTTGACGAACAAACAGATAATATTTGTCATTCCTTACAAAGCCTAATGCCCATGAGCTAGGCTGAGATCCAGAGTGTATGATAAAAATTAAAAGGAAGTATGGTTATTGCAAATTGCTTAATCTCAGCTTAAATGTTTAAGATCCTGAATCATGGAGTAAATGCAGGTCTTTACCCTTATTATGAACGTTTCGGTATGGATAAACTCAGATTTGATTCCTTCTGAAATTTTCTCTTCCTCTGAAAAGATGTGTGCAAGGAGTTTTAAATGTCCATTGTTTCTACACCAAATTTAGTTCATTATAAAGTTTAAATGTCCTGGGTAATCTTATATTTATATAAAACTAAATTAAAAATATTATTACAAAATCCCAGTTTAATGTATGTTAAACAGCTGCTCTTTCTGTAAGTAGCACTTAAAGGGGTAAAAATCCCTCAAAAAGCTTCAGTATTTTGCACATTCTTCATGTTCTTAATAACTTTGATTACAACTTTTTTTTTATCCTTTTTATCTTTGTAGGTGAAAGTTGAAGCTGCAGAGAAAACACAGCAAGATATTGATGAAACACGAACACTTTACGTTCCAGTTGCAACTCGAGGACAGATACTCTTTTTTTGCGTCTCTGATCTTTGCAATATTGATCCTATGTATCAGTATTCATTAGAGTGGTTCATGAACATCTTTATTGGCAGCATGGTAAATACTGAAAAGACAGGTAAAGTTTATGGTCGAAAGCATCTGTAATAATGGCTCAGTGCAGTTCAGTTCTTTTTATTCATATCTTTGTGTTGACACCCCCCCCCCCATCATACTCAGTGACACCATTCCATAAGGAATCTAAGTTGCCTCTGTTATCATGCACTAAAGTTGTGCTAAAACTATTAATGGAAAACTAGGTAAATATTCAGATGCAGACAAACAAACATGATGTTGGTGGGTAAATGTTAAAAGCATCTGTCTTAGAGGAGAGTAAGTAGGCAAATTGAGATTGAATACTGACCATGATAAGCCCAAGTTTATGGAGGTAGTACATTCATATTTGGCAGAAATTCAAATAAGGTCTCATACTAATAATATTGTGGAAATACTATTCTTGTGGCTAAGCTGGAGTGGGAGCCAACTGGCATACTCTCAGCTTAGCCTCCAAAGAAAAAAAATCTGCTCACTGTTGCAGTCTACAGTTCCTCAGAGCACATAAGCACCCCTCATGTTAAGCTGGCTGGCTGTGCAAGAAGAGTAGTGAATCTCAAATTTTTCACAATGCTCAATGCTATCCCTTTGATGCACAAGCACCAAAAACACGGTATTACATGGTATATTACATACCATTAATTAAATGTTCTCATCGTATTATTGAAATTATAGACATAAAGGGAACCATTGGAGCAAACTGTTTTCTAGTTAAAAGGAACTATTTTAATGTTCTTCCTGCAGAGCTAAATTACCTTTTCTTTTTAGAAAATATTCCTTGCAAAATTTGTTTGTTAGGTTACATTGTAATTTGGTACTTATGTATGGCTGCAGGAAGTTTTGCAAAATTAGTTACTTATTGCTTATGAAAGTTCAGGTTGCTTTTTTTAATTGTCATCTCAAGAGAAAGAAAATTACCTGCATCTATGTGACTTCTGATTTTGACTCATTCAGGCAATCAAAGTTCTATTGTTCACTCTCCTCCTCCAAAAAAAAGCAGATACCTCAGCTTTATGTTACTAATATGGTTCAAATTGTAAAAAAAGGAATCCAAAAACAATCTATTTATGCTTCTGCATTTAACACTACTGCCACATTCTGTATCGCAGACAGAAAGACAAACAAAGAAAAAGAAAACTTCAAAATTACTTTTTTAAGCAGCGTAAATGTTAATAATGCATTGTTTATAACAATAATTATTGCACTATTGCCCTAATTTTAATTCAAGTTGAACAACTAAATGACCAACAGCACAGCTTAAAAATTGATTAAAATTATTCTAATAAAATAATTAATTCGTGAGATGTGTAATAATCAGGATTAGGATTTTTAGGTGCAAATTTCAGATAAAAAAAGGAAGGGAAAAGGTGCTCAAATAAGGTGAGAAAAGGGACAATAAGGTGCTGGTTTACTTAAGGGGATGCACAACTGAAATTGCTAATTTCTAAACTATTCATTCAATTGGGCTGAAATTTTAACCACATGTCAGTCTTCTTTAGGAATTTTCTTTGTGAATTTTAATCTAAAATCTTAGTTAGTTTTCAAGTTATTAATTTTCAAAATATAAAATTATGGGTATATGCAAAATGCAACACATGATGCATTTTTTAAAAAAAAAAAATCTTATGTTGCTTCTATGTCAAGGAACTACAAATCTGTTATATAATTTTTTTTCTACCATTCTTAGTTTAAAGAAAAAAAGTTTTGTAGTTCTGTATTTGCATTTTTTTTTTTTTTTTGGTTTCTTTTGTATACATTGTTATCTTCAAAAATTAGTAGCGCAAAACCTATTCATTACACAGAAAAATTATGACAGTTTTATTTATTTGAGTTTTTGAAATAAGCACAAAAAGTGTCAATATAAATGAATGAAAACTACATCGTGTGGAACATTTTGAACATGCAGAAATGCTGAAAATAAGAAATGCCTTAAAATGAAGTTTTAAAAATATAAACAGCTAGCAACCAAATGCGCAAGGGTATTTAAAAAGTCTCATAACGATCCTGAAGCATTTGCTAGGTCAAAAATATAAGCAGAATCTAAAACTGCAAGCAATGGAGAATTTTTTGGGAACATAATTTTTTTAGATTTTTTGAGATTTTGGGCTAACTTTAGTTGTGCATTCCCTTAACTAATTCAACGATTTCTCTCTCCTCTATTCTAATTTATTGAACTACACACAAGTACATCAAATTATCACTCATCAAAAGAAGGAAAAAAACATGAAGCTGTTGTACTTCAAGACATTAAGCATCTCCACATTTTTAAAAGTAAGTCTGTTTCTATTAGGAGATAGAATGTCTTTGTAGATGCTAAAGTTTCTTTCAACATCCACAGAAACCAGTGGGGGCAAACCTTGTATTCACTCAGAATGGCAACTCTATAGATGTGGCGAATTCCTCAATGTCTGCATTCTTCTAAAGACTAGATTCAGGTTTGTCTTTGGCAAAGCCATCTTACTGCTCCCCCCTCATGGAAGTAAAAATATCCCATTGTTTTTCCTTTTCCAGACCTTGTTCTTCCAATCGTTTAATAGCTGCAGGCAGGTACCTGTAACTATGGACACAATATAGTTCTGTCTGCAAATTATGTATTTTCTCCGGTAACAGAAGTCTTGGAAATTGCACCTGCATCGGAGGGATCCAAAGAAAGCACAAACTCTTTAATTTTGTCAAAATTCTCACACATCATAGCAGCACACTTAATCCAAGATCCCCAGCAAGTAAAGACTGGGAAATTTGGAAGGGGCAGGCCAGTGGTTTCACTATAGTAAACAACAGTAGGAGCTTTCAGTAGAATCTTCTTCAGGGCAGAGATGAATTGATTTGCGATGTCGTATTTGTTCCTTATGGATTCACAAACCCTGCAAAGGGCATGAGCCAAGCATGTCACATGCCTCAAGTTAGGAAATAAAGGTTTCAATTGGTTAATAGCTGAAACCATGTATGGAGCCTGATCCATAACCACAAGAAGAAGTTTTTCAAACTCGATACCAGTAGGCCAGAGTTTTTGGCAGAAGTCCATAATGGATTGCATTACTGTACTGGCATTGGCTTTCTGCAGCTCATACATTTTTAGCAACATGAGCTTAACTTTCTATGCTGCTACGGGAAAAACTAAAATGTTCAAAATATATCGTTCCATTGAGTCTATGGTTTCATCCACAATGATTCCCACATCACAATCAGACACTTTCTCCTTGATTCTTTCTATGGTTTCTTTGTAAACAGGCTACATGTAGTTTTTTCTTAAAATACTCTCATCGGGCATTGATATCTTTGTGTATTTTTCAAGAAATCCCTTGAAGGCTGGATGGTTCACCTTATTGAGTGGAATTCCTGCTTGTGTAAGAGCTGCACACAGATCAATGTTTAATTCCTTCAAATTTTGGCTTTTTGAAGAACACTGTTGAAACGCATTTCCTAATAGAAGTTGCCGTGATTTGTTTTCTTGAAGAGTCTTGTTCATTTGATGCTTAGAGCTGGAAATGTGTTGTGGATGCGATCTTGCTGGTGTTTTTCATCTAGCAAAATTCCTGAATCACAAATAGTACATCGCATAACAGTTCCATCAGTGTCTATGAAATCTTGTTTGAATTCCTCAGCCAGAACAATAAATCGAGCACTGGACACCTTTGGCATGGTAAAATCTAGTACTAGTACACTCGTTTGGAGAGATAACACTAGTTCACTTGCTAACACAATGCGACTGTCACACAACTCATTCTTGCACTCATTTGCTGTCCACATTCTCTTACAACACCGCGACAATTACCAGAATGTTCTCATTCATGCTGGAACTTCAGTCTCAGTGATTTCTAGTAGTTTCAAGCAGAACCTAGTCTTAATAATTCTCGGAACTGCACGGGTGAGGTTACTGCCGTCTCTGCGTGTCCAGCCTTCGCCTCCACACAAACAGATGATGTCTCTCACAGTAACAAACTCACATTCACGAACAGCAGGCTACTGATTCTGGTGGGATAGAATCACTCATTGTCATTTGCATTATTGCTGGCTACTTTATAGCGGTAAAGTGAGAGAAAGAGGTTTTCATTAAACAGACAATTATTTTCCATTGTTGCGGATGTGCTTTCAATTCCCACGTGGCATTTACTGAAAGAGGTAGGCTTACTATTCACACGTAAACAGCAAGCTGAGGAGACATTAATTGAAAGTTAAAGAATAAATTAGAATGAAACTTAAAAGAAAAAAGGGGGGAAAAGGGGATTATGGGCATGGTTGGGGGAAAATGGGATAAAGGTGCCAAAAAGCAGTAAAGGTCCCAAAAAAGGGAAAAAGGTGCAAGAAAAAATGCCTCTTTTTGCAACTAGAAACAAAATTTTACACTGTGATATCTTTCCGCACAGCTCTAACTTACCCTAAGAAAAAAGGTGCACACTTAAAAGTCCTAACCCTGGTAATAATATCAATAAAACATTATTATTTATTAATAATATTTATATGTACTTGAATACACAAAAGCAAATGTTTGCATGCAATTAAATTATTTGGAAATTTTGTAACTGTGCAAAATGCTTTGAAGATACTTTATCATGTTTTTGGCTTATAGAAAAAAAGTATATCTTATCTGTTATTATTTAATTCATAATTTTCTGATAGAAAACCTGGCTTAGAAATTCATGAAAAGTACCTTCACGGTTCTTATTTCTGGAGCTCCGTTTACAAAATGGTACAAAGCAATACACCATTTCAACAACACATACATATAACCATGCACTATGTATATGTATAAAACTGCCTGTCAATAATTCGCTTTCAAAACTGTCCAGAATCTAATTTTTTTTCTTTCCAACTGGAAAGCGGAAAGTATTCATGAACAGCTACTAACTTAATGTAGTTTTGTCAAGATATCAGTCAACAGCACTGTTGCTCTGGTGCAGTTAATGATAGTACATTACTGAGACACATAAGTCTTAATTCTTGCAACCATCCATTATGTATTCTAATATGTCACTCCAAAAGTGTTCAGCAGCAGTTAAACCATTAAAGTGACAGAGATATAATTGCTTTTATTTGAAAGAGATGTATTTTAAGGCTATAATCACAGTTTACTGTAACAATGTGGCAGGCATTTTTGCAAGAATATGGTCGGGAACACACTCATTGTCACACAGACAAAAATAATAGAGCTATCATGACATGATTTTCGCTCTCCTGCTGCTTCACTATGGCAATGCTTCTGCACACACAGCAACCAGGACACACAATTCCTTGGCAGATCAAACTTTTGGTTGGTTGGTTGGTTGGTTGCTAATGCTCAACATATTGAAGTTCTTCCATTTGCCTTCTTGCTTACAGTAGCATAATAAAAGATCTGCCACTGTTAAACGTTGACATTTCTGGAGATGAGTCATATTCTTTGTAGAATCCTCTTCTCTACAAAGTACACAATTTGGAGTCAGAGGATGTTTAATTTATATAGATGTGCAACCAAGCAATCATGTCCTGTATGTAATCAGAAGAGAGCAACAGCTTTTAATCGTGGACATTCTGCAATTATTGCTGTTTTGTTCAACAAGGTTTTCCATTGTTTATTTATAATCTCTTGAATTGAACTATCATATATTTTTTATTGGATGGTTTTCTGAATTGTTAGTTTTGATATGTGAAAAGATAAAGTTAGGTTTTTAATTTGGTGAGAGATTGTGCCGTTTTTCGCTAAGAGCCTTTTCATTATCAAGGATTTCACAGTGTGAAAGAATCCACTGCAAAACTATCAACTTATGAAGAGATTGTCTCCACCTACCTTATTCTCCAGATTTGGATCCTTTTTCCCAAAACAAAAGAAAAGCACTGTGGTCGCCATTTCTCATTACATAAAGAGCCACTGGGGTTTTACACAGAGGCTGTGAATGACCTCCCAAAAGAAGCTTGGTCAGATGCAATTTCAAATGGTTTGAACAGATGCAGAAGTGCATTCGTCACAATGGAGAATACTTTGAAAAGTTGTGAAAGTTACAATTTAATTGAAAAGTATATTGCTGCTACTGAAATCTTTGGAGTGACTCTTGTATAAATAACCCTTAACCATGTGGATAGGATCCTCACTACAAACCATACAGCCCACAGCACGAGGGTGCTTTAAGTAGCCTTTGCTTCAACAAGAACAATGACAAATGGTAGATGCTATTGAGCAGACTTTCTCTTCTTTGGAGGCTAACTCGTCAGTGATGTCAGTTAGAGTTATGAGTTATTAATCCTATATTAATATGCTCTGCTTTGTTGTTGGTGTTATTATCATACACCTTCTAATATTATTGTATGTATATAATTTTTACTTTCCCTAACATATATCTGCAGTAGAAAGAGGAAGTACTGTGTTCCACCTCCACCCAAAGATTTGATATTGAGATTTCACTGGAAATACATATTTTAAAATTCCCTGAAACAAACAAACAAACAAAAAATTAGGAAAATGTGTGTATGCAAATGCATGTGTGTGTGCAAAAGAGAGAGAGAGGGAGCAGCATAGCTCAAAAATGAAAGTTGAATAAATAATGAATTTAGTATTATATAGAAAATCCGAGTAGGAGTTGAAAGGTTTCTCCAACTCAAATTTTCTATATAATTTCAAATTCACATCACTGTTACTAGCTTATCCATATTTTATACTAATAATGAATTTAATATTTAAGTCCAGCATTTTCCAAGGATACAACATGAACATTTCCATGAAATTCCCTCTACTCCAAACTTGCCTTTATGTGGAAAAAATTTGTTAGTTTTTGCTTTGTTCAAAACAACTCTTATCAATTTTGATTAAAATAGCATATGACATTGACATGAGGAATCAAATGTATATGTTGAGTTTACAGTACACACTTGTGATTGTGTAAATGTGAAGGAAGAAAAGACTCTCTTTTGTTGTACTTGCCTCTTCTTTCTTTTCTTTTCTTTTCTTTGGAGGTTACACATACCAGCCATGGTGAGCTTCAAAATAAAGTTTTAATATAGCAGAATCTACTGCAGTAACCACAAGGTTATGGGATACCACTCCTCTTTAGTACTGAAACATGAAATTCATAATCTTGCACATAACAAAATATTTAGAATGTCAGCATGTAGGGTAACTACAAACTGCATATGGTTTTAGTTAAAAATGTTTAACTTAATTAAGACATTTTGCACATTTAGGAATATGCAAAACTAACTTTTGTTGCTTGTTGCAGACGATATTAATGTACGCATCTTCACTGTCAATGAAAACTTAACATTCAGTCTGTATTCTAATGTGTGCCGCAGCCTTTTTGCAAGACACAAATTTCAATTTGCTTTTTTAATGTGTGCAAGAATATTAATGGATGAAGGATATATAGACCATAATGAGTGGCATTTTCTTCTGGCAGGAGGCTCACCATTACGTGTAAGTGCTTTAGAATACATTTTAGTTTTGTTAGCTCTGAAAACAGATACATATGATGAATGTTTATGAATAATAATATGAATTTTATTACAGGTTGCTAAGTAAGGCGGTGCCACAATAACATGTGTAACTCGCATTCAGGAGGTCCCGGGTTCAAACTCCCATGGCTGACCAACCTGACTGAAGGTTTTCTGCAGTTTTTCTCAGTAACTAGGCGAATGCTGGGTTGGATAATTTGATCCTCAAATTTTCCTCTCATCCCTTTCATCACTACATTTCATTTCCCTCTTCTTCACTCCCATACCAAGCATTGGGCTGATCACCCATCCTGGATATCTAGATATGCTATGATCCAGAGTTTGCTTGCTCATCTACAGGCTACTGACCCAAGGCATTGGCTTGTAAGTCCTTGGGGATGTAAGTCCTACGAGACTAGGGTAATCTGTTGAAGAAGAAGAGAAAGGTTTCATTAACAGTACAGCCATAATTATATCAGTAAACATGCTTTCTTTGCATATAACTTCTGAAGTAAACAATACAAATTCATTCATATACTCTGAATATACCTAGGAGAACACAAAAACTGCTATAGAATGAACATGCACTTATTTTAAATGATTGTCCTGTGCAGCTAAACAGCAGCAATATTTTAAAGTCAATTGTTAATGGCTGCACAAATTATTGCATCAAGTTAAATTTGTTCACAGGTTGATTTGTTTCATATTTTTAATATCGTGTTACTATGTTGCTGATTTTGACATGCTATCAACTCAAGCTTGTGCCGAACAAACCCAATGGATTGAGTTACCACTAGGTCATTCAGTGGCTATGTGAGGCATTGCTTGTGAAATACTGCTGCTTGCTTTTTGCTTTGTTTGCAGCAACACTGTCCTGCTGAAAAATTCACAGTTTACCTTTAGACGGTTTTGTATAGGGAAGGTTTATAAACGTTTCAGACATAACTGTAAGTCTTTATTCGACCTATGTAGAAATCATCTCTGGTGCTCCATTCCAGGAAGCTGCCCACTATACTATGACAGTTGCAGGATGATGTCCCCAGTGCATGAATAACATTTACAGCTTGTTTCATATGTGTGCCCCTTGTATCATGCATTATGACATATTATTTGAAGTGTTCATTGATACAACAGGTTTTTTTCCCCTTAATTAGCTGTCATATACTTATACAAGTGTCTGAAATTTTCAAAAATGTAATATATAAATCAAATATAGAAAGAGATTTACAAATCATCAACTTTAGACAAACATTTTTCTATTAAGAAGTATTTTAATTTTTTCTAAAATTGTTTTTTAACATTTAGTGCCAACATTGTTTAGTTTCAACAAAGTAACAATTTCTTTAGCTTGCTTCCCATATCTTTGAAATGGGATTTAGACTATGAAGACCTGAAAACAATGCAAAATAAAAATAAGGAAGAATCAAAATTCAAAATTATGTTTATAAAAAGGTATTTAAGGCAAAAGTAATGTAAATATAATTTATACCTACAAGAAAAGGGTAAGAAGAAGAAGAAAAATATTGACAAGTTTTATCAAGAAACTCGAGAGAATGAATGTAAATAAGTTAAATTTTGTAATTATTAATATGTATAACACATAAAAAGACATGCTGATTTGTGGTAAGGTAAAGAAAAGAAAATGTAAGAATTGACAGCAGTATTGTTAAGATAGTGAAAAGACAAAAATATAGACAGAAAGTGCTACAATGCTAGTTAAACAATAGGAAGACAATACAGATTCAGATTTATTCACCAATGTAACAAAAAAACAAAAATAAACAAAAAAAGTTACAAAGTTCGTCAACAATACATATAACACATAAAATATATATTTACAAAGATTTAACATTATTTTGCTTCTGGCGTTAATGTGGAGTGTGCTTGGATACCTGGTCACGTTGGCTTGCCGGGAATGAACTTGCGGATTTGGCAGCTAAGGCGGCAACCACAGAACCCAGTGTTACAATACCCCGGGTAGCGTTGGAAGACTTTAGGCAGTTGTGTGGAGAGCGGTGCTCTCGTGCTGGCGCGAGGAGTGGTTAGCTCTCCGCGGAAACAAGCTTAGAGTAGCTAAGGACATTCCGATAAACTGGGTAACTTCCTCTCGCATATCTCGTCGTGAGGAGGTGATTTTGGCTCGGTTGCATATTGGTCACTGCAATTTTACGCACATTTATCTTTTTACGGGTGACCCTGCTCCTATTTGTCTGCTTTGTGGCGAGGATCTGTCGGTGCGTCACGTGTTACTAGAGTGTATTGCTCTAGCATATCATCGGGATTCTCTGCAACTGCCGCCCAGTCTTGCGGAGGTCTTAGCGGATGACAAGAAAGCGGTTGATGGGATTTTTAATTTTATGTCAAAATAACTAAATCTAAATGCGGATTTAGTCATCTTAATATTAGGTGTTTCATACTGATCGGTTAAGTTTTTACTTTCTCTACTACGTATAGTAAGTAGGGGAAGTATTGTATTCCACTCAAAAATTCAAACCCGAGATTTCACCGGAAATACATGTTTTGAGATCCCCTGAATCCAAAAAAAGCATTTTTGGAAACATGTCCGTGTGTGTGTCTGTGTGTCTGTCTGTGAACAGCATAACTCAGAAACGAACTGTCGGATAAACTCCAAACTTGGTATTTAGGTTCAGTATCTTCCAGAGATGTGACACGAAGGTTTTCAAGAAAATCCCCCCATCCCAGATTACACTTTACATGAAACATTTTTCGAAAATTTTAATTTTCTCAAAAATGGCTCTAACGATTTTGATTAAAATATCATATGTTTAAGATATTTTCATGACAAATAATATGTATATCTTGAATTTTCTGGGAATGTCTCCAAAAGTATTCTTCATTGTGAACAACTTTTGCATAACTGGTAAACCATAAGAGATAGACAAAAGTTTACTACAGAAAAAATGTAGTACGCGTTAAAATACACAATTTATGTCATATACATTTTTTTTGTTAAATGAACCATTTTCGAGATATTGCTTGTTATTCCCTTAAATTTTTCGATATTTTCTCAAATGGGAATTCGTTATTCATTTTTTTTGTCTTGGATATGCAAAGAGTATTAATCTGTGGCAAAGGGAATGGTGCTGCACCTAGCAACCAGCTATTAAGAGATATGTATGTGCTTAAAGGCTACTGTATCTCTATATTGCCCTTGTAAATATATATTCCCCTTACATCTACAAGAAAATTAGCAATAAGATAGAGTCTGCAAATGTATATCTCGATTAGCATGAAGTAGATGGAGAATAAGCGTTTGTAAAAATAGTTTGTACAAGAGCAGAGAAAGTCATGTGAGTGTAACACATCAGATTTTTTATATATTTATGTTTATTTATGACTTGTACTATTTTATATTGATATTTATCTCTGGCTATTGCTTTGATTTTTTATTCAGTTTTATCTCGGGCCTTTGCCATGATATTTTGTATGATCTTTATTCTGGCCTTTACAATGACTTATTTTATAAGGGCGCTAATGTCCCAGAATTTGAGCAACCTTAAACAAAACAAAACCAAAACCAATGCAACTATCCAATAGTATATAAGTTAGCATAAGATTAGTTAACGGACAGGACACCTAGCACTTCAATCCCCAATAAAACTTTCATGTGTAACCGCTGGGAGAAACAGATGAATTGAGGAAACACAGGAGATGTGTGGGTTGCAGTGTAAGGCTAGTGTAAGTCAACAGAGATGCACAGCTTTCCCTAATAGTTCCAGGCTTGACCACCCGGCCATGGGAGGGTCACTCAGAGATGTCCCTCTAGTGGGACTGGGAAAATACAACCCAGCTCGACAGGCTTCCCTCCAGCAGGGCTGAGAAGAAGTTCCAAATCACAAGCCACTGTGCCATCTGCCTGACAACGACCGTTCCCCAGCCCCAGAGTCAATTTGAAACATAAAAGGGAAATGAAATGAGAGAAAATGGACTGACTACTGTCCATGAACTACATGTGTAACCCTTGGGAGGAATGGACGAGGTGAGGAACCGCAGGAGACGTGTGGGTTGCAGAGTAAGGCTGGTGCAAGTCGACAGAGATGTACAGCATTCCCTAATGGTTCCAGACTTGACCACCCGGCCATGGGGGTCACTCAGAGATGTCCCTCTACTGGGTCTGGGAAAACACGACCCAACAGTGAAGGCTCGACAGGCTTCCCTCTAGCAGGGCCAAGAAGTTCCAAATCACAAGCCACTGTGCCATCTGCCTGACACCAACTGATCCACAGCCCCAGAGTTGATTTGAAATATAAAAGGGAAATGAAATGAGAGGAAATGGACTACTGTGCATGAACTACATCCTGTATGTGATGTCACGTCCATCCCTGCAGTCTAGCTATACGGCAACAGGACAAGCACTCATTGTCAACACATATAGAGTTGTAAGAGGGACAGCCATGTCAGAATTAAATGCACACAATTTGCCTGAATATGTGGCTGAGTTTGGATGTAGGTATTTCACTATAAGAGGAATAAATATATTTTGCAACATATGTCTATAAAGGCAGAGAAAAATTTCATCCAGAATCACTGCAATTCTAAGCAACATATAAAAAGTATAAAGATGTTTGGCAAAAATGTAGCTGAAAATACACAAGCTATAAGTTCAAATTCATACACTCAGAGTTTAGTAAAGGTTTATGTGAAATAATGGTATATCTTCCTCGGCATGATGCATTCCCACCTTGGATTGGGTAGACCAGAGCCCATTAAAAGTCCTCCAACTGGGAGTCCCTCAAGGTTCTCCAACTGGGAGTCCCTTTGGGTTGGATTTTCTGTTGAGCACTTCTTAGTCTGGTACCTCATTATGAACCTCCCTGGTATGAGTGTCTCTACCAGTACAGCTTAGTAAATCACTGGTACACGGAAGCCCCCCCCCCACCAACTACAAGTTTTATAACTCAGAACTGCAGATTTTTCTTTACCTGACGTCCTTTTGATGCATCGCTCATTTCATTCGCAACTTTTTAGCTCCTCTTCCCACTGCATGCACTCATATTGTGGCCGAGTAGTACACTTGCTCAATTGACATAATACCAATAAGAAAAAAAGAGCATTCAAAGTCTGAAATTAAAATCTTTTACAGATATATATATATATATATATATATATATATATATATATATATATATATATATAATTAATTTTCACAGCCAAAATAAGGCCTTTTTCACACTTTTCAGAATATTATTGATGTAGCAGTCTTACACTCACTCCTGCGCTCACTATCCTAATAGATCAGAATGATAAGGAACAGAGGAAAATGGCTTGAATTTGGTATTGCCAATTGACTAATAAATTCAGGTAACAATGAAAAAAATAATTCTAACCACTGCTTCCATATTATTGTTCCGTACAGTGCTGTTAATTTGGCCAATGCTGGATTAGCGAATTCACAATGTTGTCATGTTTCTCAAAACACCTGAAATTCCAAGAAAACTATTTTTTTGCTGAATTTACAGTCTTAAAACAGGGTACTGCATGCAAGGCCTAAACATGCAAAAATACGGTATCTCGAGTCTTTGGGGCCACTCTTGCATGCCCTCCCCCCCAGCATTGCATTGCAAGGGTTGCAGGGCCAGTTGCTACACCACTGCCCCTCACCAAATTGCAAGTATATTGTATGCTATGCTCCTGTAAAAAGATAGATAGTGATCAAATAAAATGTCATATAAACAAACATGCCCAGACTATCACTACACATGTGACTATATGACAATGCCTATTCAATGACAATGCGCATGTCTTTATGAGCATTTATAAAATGAACAAGGGAGTCAACAGAAATAGTTAAAAATTCAAATAATATAAACAGAGTGGACAGCCTAGATGTCAACAACATATGGATGACTCTGTTGCATGCTATTCAAGATCAGATTGAAGCACCTAGTTTGGATGCACAGGAGTGGACAGTTTCGCAAGCTCTTCCACTACTGCTGGTAAAACAAGCCAATTCTGAAGTTCTGCGGATTGAAAGATGCATAATAAAGAGGTCTTTAATGGCTTTAAAATGTTGGAGTTCAAATAATATTGACATAACACCAAACAAAAATGCTTTAATTATGAACAACAATAGCCATAAATGCCTATGGTCAAAGCTGTGTACTTTATGTTCACTTCATTTCTTTATTTTTGAAATAAATAAAAGTTAAATGTAAAAAATTTGAAATAAACTAGGTTTATTTCATTGTTTATATATTTATTTGCTTCAAATTAAGTAATTTGAGCATGTTTAACAGTGAAGTTGAATGAGCAAGAGAAAACAGAGAGAGAGAGAAAGAATGAAAGAGGAGTGCTTTTCTTCCTGAGTAAGGTCATAGCTATAAAATATAACTAGAATATTAAGCCTCAAATCTGAATAATATCAGATTTTATTTTGCTCTTATCCAAAGCATTAATATATTACTACAGAAGTGCTACAAATATGGTAGTTTTGATAAGTCCTTTACTCATTTATTATGTCAACATGTCTTAAAGCAAGACTGCTTCTTCCTTAGGACGTTCAAAATCCAGCACCAAGTTGGTTGTCTCAGAGACCATGGCAAGACATTTTATCTTTGGAAAATTTGCCAAATTACAAGGTATTTGTTGAGGACTTTATTAATGATCCAGCACCTTACAAAAGAATTTTAGATTCACTTACACCACATACGTAAGTATTTGTGTTCCTTCATGCCTAAACATATAAAGAAAAGAACAAAGAGAGAATGGATATTTTACTTAATGAACAGGGAAAAAGACATGTATCTACTTATATGTATAAGTAAATTATAGGACTTTCTATGCACATAATTTTAAAGAATTTGTTATTATCTAACTGCACTTCATATGCCTTTTCAGAATAATTTCTTATGCCTCTTCATGCATGTCACTGAAAACTTGCAAGCAAATCTACAATGATTATACCATTCATTCATTCTTCATTCTAGATAATTGGGGAGTATCTTTTAATTGGTCATCCATAACACAGATCAGTGGTATCTCCTCTGGATGTGCAAGTTGTGTGTCAATGTCCAAAGAAAAATGGGGGGGAGTTTATTTTTTCCTATTTTCAAATGATAGATTAGCAAGCGTTGCCATGCAGCAGTTAAATCCTCAGAGAACGCATTAGATTGAGTGCATCTTATTTCAGACCTTCCAGCATACTGCCAGTGAGAAGCAAACCTAAATATCCTATTAAGCATGTAATAGTACTATCCATTTCACTTTCACATGGTGGTCAAGGAAGAGGATAATCTTAAAATATTATTAAATACATTTTAATACCTCCGTATTAATGATAATTAATTGTTCTTCCACACATGTCATGTGTAGACTAAAGTTGCAAAGGTAGAATCAGACTGAAAAATTCAATACTATAGCTGGGATTCAAAACATGGATCTTTAGCTTTCTGTGTCATTACTCCAACCAACTCAATTACTATGGCAACATGTCAGCAGGACATTAAATTCTTCAACTGATACATTTTTTCTGGTAAACTACAAGGAATTCTCAAATTCATTTTGAGATAATATACTCCAATAGTGACTTACAATATTTTCAGTACTGTTTAAGTCCTGGGTTTCATAGTTAACCATAATTATCATTAATTGGTTTATTAGGTCAATCAATGATAATTATTGTTCTTTCTCATGTCATCATGTGTTGGCCAAAATTGGAAAGATAAAATCAGACTGAAAAATTCAATTTCCATAGCTTGGATTTGAATTTTTCAGTCTGAATCTATCTTTCCAACCCTAGTATTATTTAAGCAATTTTTAAACAAATAGCTTGTTCAGATATCTTAAAGATGTAGACTTAGAATAACAAACAAATTGTTTCAACAACTGCAATTTACAAAATTAGACTGTGAAGCTTATTTAAGTATAATTTATTCAATAACAAACTGAATCATTGGATATACTTTCAGAGAGAAAATTAGATTGTAAAACTTATTTAAGTGTAATTTATTCAACAACAAACTGAATCATTGGATATTCCTTCAGAGAAAAAATTAGACTTTAAAACTTATTTGAGTATAATTTATTCAATAAACAAAATTAATCACTGGATATTCTTTCAGAGAGCTATATAGGATGCATCACTTCAGTTTTATGTAACTTTAACTTTTGATTCAGAACTGCTTAATTTTTTCAGTGAACCTTTACCAAACCCATGGGAAACAAAATTTACAGATTTCCAGTTTCTTCTTGTACTAAAGTGTCTGAGGTCTGACAAATTAACCAATGCTATGCAGATATTCATCGCAAAACATTTAGGAGGAAGATTCATTGAACCACAGACTGTAGACTTGCAAAGCATGTTTGATGAATCATCTCCCACAAATCCTCTCGTCTTTGTGCTTTCACCTGGCACAGATCCAGCAACAGATATCTACAAATTTGCTGATAAGGTATATTTAGTCCTCTAATCAAAGCAGATTATATTAATGTGAGTAAAAAGCTACAAGACTTGCAGCTATACATTTACTTATTTAAATGTCTTTGTATTTCCTTCCTTCCTTCTGCTCTTACTTCCTTCCTTATTTGTTTATTTATTGCATTATGTAGACATATGTGTAACAACTTTCTTTAAAATATGTTTACCTATACTGGAGTTCTTTGGAGCTTTTATGTAGGAAAACCTATTATGATACATTCACAATGTTTTCCTTACCCTCTATCTTTATTAGTGGATCTGCAAACTTCTCTTACTAAAGTTTATTTTTCTATTTAATACATTTTAATCCAAATAAACATTTACAAAAATAGTTACATTACACATTTCGTTACAGATACGAAGAGAACCGTGATTGTGAAATGTTTAAGAACTGGATTCTATATGCTGGTCTTAAATTCCATACTGTTTCCATGCAATCACAAGAAACAACTGAATGTTGAAAGTGCTTGAAGAGAATGACCAAGTAATGAAAAATTCAACATGTACTAATGGATATCTCAGAAATGGCTTCTACCACAAAAAAAAAAAAAAAAAAAAAAAAACGTATTTGAAATAAATGTGTGTTTTAAAGAGATCTACATTTTTTGAGAAGTACATTTTTGTCTATCCCTTAACGCTTACCAGTTATGAAAGATTATACAAAATTCCTTCCAAATGAGAGGACTTCACAGGCTATTCCCAGAAAATTCAGCATATACATTTTATTGGTCACATAAATATCTTTAATATATGATTTTTAATCAAAATCATTTGAGGCATTTTGTAAAAAATCAAAATTTTCGAAAAATGTCCCATGTAAAGGGTAATTAGAAATGGGGGATTTTTCTTGAAAATCTTCATGTTGCATCTTTGGAAGACACTGAACCTAAATACCAAGTGTGGTATTTATCAGACCTTTTGTTTTTGAATTGTACTGTTCACAGACAAATGGACGTTTTTCTAAAATGCTTTTTTTGGATTCAGGTGGCTTCAAAACATGCATTTCTGGTGAAATCTTGGTATCAAATTTTTGGGTGGAATGCAATACCTTTTTACTCACAAATATGATATCAAGATTTCACCAAAGTACATGTTTTGAGGTTCCCTGAATACAAAAACAGCATTTTTATAAAAAGATCTATGTGTCTTTATGTGTGGGTTGCATATGCACATCTGTGTCTGTGAACAGCATAACTCAAAAAAGTTCATGATCTTCCAAAGACACAACATGAAGAATTTCAAGAAAATCTCCCCAACTCTTTTACATGAAATTTTTTTTTAATTTTTTATTTTCTCAAAATTGACTCCTAACGATTTTGATTAAAATAGGTACTATATATTAAAGATATTTACATGACAAATAAAATGCATATCTTCAATTTTTTGGGAATAGCCTGTGAAGTCCTCTTCATTTGGAAGGAATTTTTGTATCATTTTATATAACTGGTAAGCATTAAGAGATAGATAAACATGATGTAATCACAAAAAAATGTAGATCTCTTTAAAACACACAATTTATTACACGTAGATTCTTTTTGTGGCATTAGCCATTTCCAAGATATCCATTATTATTGATTTGAATTGTTAAATGTTTCTGCCATTTCTTTTGAAGTGCAGTTGCTATACAGTTGCTTCTCACAATTTCATAGAATATGTATGGAATTTCAAGGTCAGCATATAACAACTAGCTTTTAAACATCTGACTTATCAATTCATTCCTCAATTCCACTTGTATTTACAGCGAAGTGTGTATTGAAATTATACCTGAAAAGGTTTATCTCAATCAACATGAAGTAGATAGAAAAAAGATGTAATGTGTTATGCTCACATGACTTTCTCTACCCTTGTACAAACAAGTTTTGCAAATGCTTATTCTCCATCTACTTCACATTAATCGAGATAAACGTTTGCAGAAAATATCTTATTGCTAATTTTCTTGTAGATGCAAGGGGGATATGGCCAGGGCAGTTTTATTTATTTAAATTCATAGCAAACCAATATGGGAAAATGTTGTTAGATAACAATAGGTCTAGTGCTAGTAGCACATTTACAAGAAAAGAGGAAACTTAATATTGACTTACATAGGTAAGGTGACAATACATTCCAGTTTTCAAAGCAGTCTCCATGTTTTGTGCTGTAAGGTGGAATATCCTCATTCTGGTGAGGTTTTCTTGTCTATATAATGTCTCCAAGCAATTTTCTTATCCATGTGACATCTATATACTATGAAGTGGGTACATGGTAACTGTGTGGGGTACTGTTAAGTTTAGATCTACTAGTGGAAAACCCTCCCTGAAATTTTTTTATGGGTATGGGCATGGATATGGTAGGCTTTAAGCGATAGTCAAATCTTTTTTAAGAGCTGGTTGCTATGTGGAGCATTCCATTCTCTTTGCATGTACGGCATATTTAAACAAAAAAGGAATAACAAATTCCCATTTGAGGAAAAAGTATAAGTATTTAATAATTCAAACAAATAACAAGGAATATCTGGAAATGGTTCACTCCACAAAAAAAAATGTATATGATAAACATTTTGTGTTTTAACAAGATCTACATTTTCTGTATAGAAAAAGTTTGTCTATCTCTTACAGTTTATCAGTTATGCAAAAGCCATTCAGAATGAAGAGGACTTTTGGGGACATTCCCAGAAAATTCAAGATATACATTTTATTTTTCATGAAAATATCTTAAATATATGATATTTTAATCAAAATCATTAGAGCTATGTTTAAGAAAATCAAAATTTTCGAAAAATGTTCCATGTAAAGGGTAGTCTAGAGTGGGGGGGATTTTCTTCAAAATCTTTGTGTCGCATCTTTGAGAGATACTGAACCTAATACCAAGTTTGGTATTTATCCAACTTGTGCTGTACGGGCTGCTATTGATACATTTAACCATTTGAGGTGGTTAACACATTTGCCCGTGCTTTTGCTCAAGTGTCTAGCCTAGATAAGTATTCGCTCGAGTTGCTTCCTGTTAAGACTCAGGTGGAAACTCAAGGTTTCGGGTTTCCTTCAGGAAATCCTGAAGATTACAACCGCCTTTTCACCATGGCGTAGTCAGAACACCCTCTTTCATATTCTCGTCTATCAGCACCAGGACCAGATCGTAATCACATACAAATGTTGCAACAGTTCTCTCCTGAAATTAAAGCTTTCCTACTCGAAAATCGTGTTTGGGTTGACGCCACTTTTCCAGAACAGTGGCGGGATGCCACTCTGATACCCATTTTGAAAACTGAAAAGGGCCGTCATCTTCCGTCCATCTACCGTCCTGTTTCCCTCACCAATTGCGTTTGCAAGGTGATGGAACGCACGATCAATGGATTTGGTATGGTGGTTGGAAACTCACAACCTGCCGACCAACACCTAATGCGGTTTTTGAAGATGCCGTTCAACAGTGAACCATCTTGTGACATCATCGACACAGAGCATGAACGGATTTATGAAGAATTGCCAAACCGTTGCGATATTTTTCGGCTTTGAGAAGGCTAATGATACGTCTTGGCGGGCAGGGATACTATGTTCCCTACACACCTGGAACATACGCGGACGTTTACCGCTGTTCATTCAGGAGTTTATGAAGGACCGCGTTTTTCGAGTAGGCGTCGGCTCGGTTTTTTCGAACCTTTTTGTTCAGGAGATCAGCACTGAGCGTTACACTGTTTGCTATAGCAATTAATTCTATCTCGAAATGTGTTCCGCCAGGGGTATCGTCATGCTTATTCGTAAACGACTTTGCAGTCTATTGTACCTCTCACGTACGCCGTTTTTGGAATGTCGTATGCAGCAATGTGTAGATAATCTTCAAGAATAGAGTTCTAAAAATGGGTTTCGTTTCTCAACTGAGAAGTCAATCTGCGTTAACTTTTGGTGCCATAGGGAATGATTATCACCTTTGCCCCGATTCGGACCAGATTTATTACCTACCATTCGCAGATTCGATGAGATTTCTTGGGTTACCTTTGATACGAAACTTAGCTGGTAATCGCATATAGCACAGTTGAAAGTGCGATGTGACCGTTCAATATCTCACGGGTATTAAAATGGCAAATCTTGGGGAAGGATCGAACAGTTTTGCTGCGACCGTATCGCGTACTTATCCGATTAAAAATAAGACTATGGGTGTATCATTTATACCTCAGCACACCATATGTGCTGAGGAGATTAGACACAGTTCATAATCGGGGCATTCGGGTGTCTATTGGTGCTTTTAGTACTAGCCCGGTTATGACTCTTTACGCCAAATCTGCAGAACCTCCTCTGCGATATCGGCGTGATGTTCTCTTAGGAAATTATGGCTGTGCGCTTAAATATATGCCTGAACATCCAAGGTTTTTTTTTTTTTTTAGCATCTGTAACTGTTTTTTAGAATCTCTGTCCGGTTACAGTGACCGAAGTTTTATCCACATCGATGGATCTAAGTGCACCAACGGTGTTAGATGTGCTTATGTTTATGGAACCGAACCCCATACATATGAGTTTCATGATAACACATCCATTTATAGTGCAGAGCTATATGCCATATACGAGCCATTTTGTGTGCGGTCGAAAATTGGGAGAGTGTCTCATTTTGAGTGACTCCCTAAGTGCACTTCAGAGCCTTCGTGAGCTGTACAACTACCATCGCATTGTTCAGCGAATCCAGGATGCCCTCCATGTTTTAGACGCTTCTGGCGTTATTGTGGAGTGTACTTGGATACCTGGTCACGTCTTGCCGGGGAATGAACTTGCGGATTTAGCAGCTAAGGCGGCAACCATAGAACCCAGTGTTACAATACCCCGAGTAGCGTCGGAAGACTTTAGGCAGTTGTGCGGAGAGCGGTGCTCTCGTGCTGGCGCGAGGAGTGGTTAGCTCTCCGTGGAAATAAGCTTAGAGTAGTGAAGCACATTCCGATAAACTCGGTAACTTCTTCTCGTGTATTTCGTCGTGAGGAGGTGATTTTGGCTCGATTGCGTATTGGCCACTGCAGTTTTATGCACTGTTATCTTTTTAATAGTGACCTTGCTTCTATTTGTCTGCTTTGTGGCGAAGGTCTGTTGGTCCGTCACGTGTTGTTAGAGTGTATTGCTCTAGCACATCTTCGAGACTCTGCAACTGCCGGCTAGTCTTGCAGAGGTCTTAGCGGATGATAAGCAAGCAGTTGCAGTTGATAGGATTTTTAATTTTGCGCCAAAAGTAAATTTCTAAATGCGGATTTAAAGATGATGTTGATATCAAGTGTATCATTCTTCTTGGTTTAGTTATATATATTACCATTTATTTCTGACTTTTGCTATGATTATATTGATCTTTATCTCTGGCCTTTGCCATGATATTTTGTACTGATCTTTATCCCTGGCCTTTGCCATGATCTGTTTTACAAGAACGCTTATGACCTAGCAGTTGAGTATCCTTATACTCAAACCATCATCATCATCAAGGTTTTTTTTTAAGTTTTTTTTTATTTACGGACGCTGTTTAACTGCTGTGGTCCGTAGTCTCCCATTCTATATTGGGCGTGAAAGACCGGTAATTTTGCTCAGAGGCCTCTTTATCAGGCTTGAGGTTCTTTTACGTGCCATAAATCTATAAAACGGGACCATCGGCTTTACTTCCCTTCCGAAGGAAGCCATGCTAAGGATTTTTATGCCCGAAAAAATCCATCAACCTCCGCCGGGTTTGAACCCGCGGCATCGGGAACTAGAGACTAACATGGTAACCACTACATCACGGAGGACGACATCATCATCAAGAACACCTAAATAGTTTGGCTCTATTGTCAATGGAGAATGAAAGAGCACATTGGATTAACATTACTTTCTTTGCCTATGTTCAATCAAAAAAGAAAATCTTTACATCAAAGTTTAATCATGTTTTTACTGTTGAATAAATCATTTATTTTCTGATATCAAGAAAATTTGTACTTTAAGCTTTGTTAACTTTTGGTCTGCATTTTTATTACTTTAAAATATACCCTTTAAAATGGTTTTATATTTATTACAATAATGCCTACTAGAGATACTGAATAATATTTTCTATTTTAATTTATAAGTAGTTAAATAAATTTATCCATCCAAGAACAAAGTATTTTTATTTTGAAAAGCATATGCTTATTTTAGTTTGGCAGGACCTGAAGTCCAAAATAACACTCTTTCTGATCCTGTTTATTTATTGTAACAATAAGTGAATACCATACTTTTTAGACAAGTACAAAACTAAATCAAACGATTAATATCTTATTATTTGATACCATTGTTCTTCATATTTTTAAAACCAAATATTACATATTCGTTTATGTGTGGTTAAATCATGCATATAGGCATTATACGAAATCTAGTTTATATAATGGCTATACACATAAGATTTAAAATTCCTAAATTCATATCTGGAAATTGCAATTAGGGGCTCCATTTGAACCTTTTACACCAGGATCTCCAAGAACCTATATATGTCATTGATAGATGTATTTAACGTTAAATAACTAAAAGTTGACTATCTGATCTAATATTTTCTTTTCTTTCGAGTTGTTAAGACTGAAAGGGAAGAACGTTTTCAATACCATGACTATTAGTAACCACACACATATATACTAGTTATCAGTGTTGAAGTTTTCTGCACTTCACTGGTCATGGAAAACCACCTACAGTGAAACATGTGACCCAATGAACTTAAAGAATACTAAATGACCCATACAAATAAATTGCATAATCTTGATAAACGAGCAAAAACATTTGAATGGGTTTTTCATTGATTGTTTAAATGCTGGACCTATTGATTGACGTAATGGCATAGAATGTATAATCCTAATAAAATCTGAATATTTATTTACAGTAAAAATATAATCCAAAACCTGCTGCCATATTATTGTCATTGTTGTTTCTAATGCTCCCCATATGCCTATGATCTTCAGGGCCATAGGCCATATGACATATATATACATGGTTGCCATATTATATCAATACATATTTTTAATTAGCAGCATTTGACCTAGGCCGTATCAGATGACTGGATGGAATAAACATGGAGATGCCTAAAGCAACCTGATATTCATTCAAATGACTTGAGATAAAACTCGCATTATAAATAAACTCAGCTAGGTAGCTTATCCAAATAGAAAGGCAAGGGCAAGAACTGTAGTGCTGCATGCTGTGGTTATGTTTTAAAAATCCATGTTTACTTTCTCTACTATGTACTTACAGTAAGTAGAGGAAGTATTGTATTCCACCAAAATATGTGATGCCAAAATTTCATTGGAAATACATGATTTTGAGGCTTCCTGAATTCAAAAAAAGCATTTTTTAAAAAAGGTCCATGTGTGTATAAATTGCCATCTGCACACTCACCTGCCCACCTGAATGCCTGCCCACATGCCCTCCCACCTGCCCATCTGCTTGCGAACAGCGTAACTCAAAAATGAAAAGTCAGTTAAAACAAATCTTGGTATTGAAGTTACATGGATATGTTTTCATTATTTTTTATTTTATCAAAAATGGCTGTAATAATTTTGATTAAAATAACATATGATTAAGATAGTCGCACGACAAATAAAATTTATATCTTGAATTTTCTGCAAATAGCCTGTGAAGTCATCTTCATTCTGAATGACTTTTGTATAACAGATAACCGTAAGAGATTGACAAAATCTTACACAAAAAATCTAGATCCTTTCAAAATCCACAATTTATGTAAAATAAAAGCTTTTGCAGCATTAACTATTTCTGGGATATTCTTTGTTATTTGTTTGAATTTTGAAATACAACACTTTTATCAAATATTGGTACAAATGTTTAAATCTAGATGACAGTAATATGATAAAAGAATGCAGACAGTTCCAAAAAGATGTTTTAGGAAGAGCAAGTTGGTTTGAGGAGATGGGAGATGGGAAATGTGCTAGAAGAAATTGGCATGGGGAATCTTTGGCTATTAGATAAAAACAAGAACAGTAGATATTGGAAAGAAGTGGGAATGAGGGTGGAAGACATAAAGAAATAAGAGATATGGGCTGGCTTTGAGGATAAAAGTTCATTGACTTTGTATATGTCTATGTACTTCTCCCTCCCCCAATTTCTCTTAATTAATTTATACAATTAATTGAAAGAATAGGTCTTGCTTGCATATCCACAGGAGTAATATTTTTAAAAAGGATAGGAAATAATTGCTCAGGGAGATGTAGATACTATGTATGACAAATTGGGTAGTATTTTGCATTGGCTAATAGAATGTGAAAAGGTTAAAAGATGCAGAGATGATATTTGGAATAACAAATGGGATAAACTGAACAAGGAAACAGTAGTAATCAAAATGTTGGCAAGTCCAAAAGCAGAAACAATTAAAATTGTGGGGACAGTTTTAGGAAATAAAAGAGGTAAGTGGACAAGGAGCCTAAGAAAGGAGCAACAGAAAAGTTTCAGCCTAGAAAGTGAAGAGATAGTACAGTAGCTTTATACCATACATAAGACCTGGGGGTTAAAGTATGGGAAAGCTAGTTTATAGATGCACTAGATTTTTAAAAAAAGTTTTTAGTTGTAAGTTTCTTTGTAACATTGTATAAAAAAGGTGGAAATAAATATTCATTCATTCATTCATTCATTCATACCTTTATCAAGTGGTAAGTTGCTATTCATTTTTTCTTGTGGTCATTCAAGGAGCATAGAGTTTCAAAACCATGACACAGTGACACACTTTTAAAAAATCTGACTATCACTTTAACCAACTCTATCCTTCTTATACCTACAATAAAAGTATAATACAAGTTTTTCTCAATTAAGAATAAGTAGATAGAATGGACTTTTGTATGAATACTTTATGGAAGAACGAGTGGAGAGAGTCATGTGAATGCAACACATCAGATTTTAAACTTCAATAAACTTCAGCCTGTAACTATCATACTTCTTTTTGGGGTGACTTATTATCTTTTAAATAAGCCCAGTCATAACAGATGATGAATGAAATGTAGAAATGAGCCATATGATAATCATCCTAACACTGAGGAAAAATCACATGCAGCTTGGCCTGAATGAGATTCTAATCTGGATATGCTGCACTTAAAAATTACATTTGTAACAGTAGGACAGCCTTTGGCTGGTGAACAATAGTATCATGTTATAAGACTTAGCATTCTGTGTCATAAATATCAGGGTTACTTTACTAACAGCTGTTCAATATGTTAATGCAACTTAAAGATAGTTTTCATGAATTTTAAGAGCATATGCGATTAAAAATTGTTTGAAGATTTTGAAACAAACTGAAAGCTTAGGACTAAAGTCTGAATTTTAAGTATCTGGCATTTATTATGTCTACATTTTTTTTCCTATGGAATCAGAGTAATATTTCAGACATTTGAAGATTGAATGGATAATTCTGATGCACCTCTGTTAACATTTGCAGAAAAGGTTTACCAAAAAAATGTACAGCATATCTCTTGGACAAGGCCAAGGACCACGAGCTGAGGCTATGTTGAAAAGTGCTCTTGATATTGGCTATTGGGTTTTCTTTCAGGTAAATATATGCACTTGCAGTCCAGTCAATTACAAATGTAAAAATATGGGATGACTTGTTTATCCTAATTTGATATTAATTCTCTGGACTTGGCTTGATCTTCATAATGCATTTTAAGACATTAACCTCAGAACTGAAATTTTAAAAGTCTTGCAGACTACTTGCTTACTTCCTACCCAGTGAAACAAAAACATTTGCTGAAAGTGAAAGGGTAATGGCATACATAAATCAGGTGCTCCCTCTTTGATGTCTCCTGTTTTTGGCACAGAAGTGACTAATCACAATCTTTCCAACCTGCTAAGACATTCTTATCTCCACATGATTACTAATTGGCTGCTTAATGCAAAAATTTGATGTAGCTTTTAAAGAAAAATAAGCATGTAAATCAAACAATGAAAGTTAAAACTGGAATTCATCTTACAAACACTTCAACTTCATTAGGTTTATAACTTCATAACAGGTTTCAGGAGCTGTTTCTCCAATCATCAGCAGGTTATGGCTGGTGAGGCTGATGGTTGTTTGATCCTCCTGGTGATCAAGGTTGAAAAGCTAAATGTACTTGCTAATCAAATTTTCTTCCATTGGAATATAAAAATTCATAACTTGTTGCTGATTTATCTGGATGAAAATCTTCTCCCACTCTTAGATCCACTGTGTTGTTGATATGACTCATTAATTTTGCATCTTCGTTTATTTCATTATTCCCAGAAATGCATGGCTATTGCTGATTTCTCTATTTGCTTATATTTAATATTTAAAAATTGTTCTTTGGTTCTGGTCCCTAAAAGCTGTTGAAGTATGTTCTATGGTAAAAAGCTAATGAAGTTGAAGTATTTGTATGATCAAGTCTTTTTTCTAATTTGTATTGTTTCTTTGCTTGACTGTGCAGTTTCCAAGCGTAATTAAGGTAAATTAAAATTACCTGTATCACGAAATGCTTCAAATTAACATATGGGAACTCTATACCTGTGTTTCAACTAACATTTCCATATCCAATAAAGATTTGGAATGATCATAGTAACACAGAAAACTTATAGAATACAGTGGTTTTTGACATTTGGTCTGATTTTATTCTGTCTTGGAATATAAATTTGAAAGTTCTTGGAAAATTTAAACTAATACATTATGTATTTAAGAAATAGATTCAAAATATTTTGAAGTTCTTTGTAGCTTATGTTTTGGACGTATTCAGTTACAGATAGAGCTTTGTGTGACTATTTTGGGAATGTCTGGGAAAGCACTAGAAATCCTTGAATTACAAAAACAAGAAAATAACAATATTAAAAATATAACTTGTTGAGAAAATGCAGTGAAGTGTAGTAACACTGAAGAGAATAATAAATGGATCTAACACTCAAGTGTTAACATTGTGATAAACGTATTTGAAATTCTGAGGCATTATGCTTCCATCATTAACTGTGATCCACTGTTGATCAAAGTGACACAGTTGCAGTTGTTATATATCTATCATATCATATCATAACATATCAATCTGTAGATCCTATAGTGAGTTGGGCCAGCTTAGGAGAGCTGGGATGTAGATTACATCAAAACTACATATATTGTGCACATTTGTGAAAATAAATTGTAACTCTTATGTGGAGTATGTCAGAGCTAAAAATTACAAATCAATGTTATTTACATTTAAAATATCTACGAAAATATTTATTGGGATGTATCTGGAAATCTAAATGATAATCATCTCATCTCCAGATACATCCAACCAAATGAAGCAGTTCCCGAGGTCACAGGTTCAAACCCGGCAGAGGGCGATGGATTTTTTCAGGCATAAAAATCATTAGCATGGCTTCCTTTGGAAGGAAAGTAAAGCCAGTGATCCCGTGTTGTATATTTATGACATGTAAAAGAATCTCAAGCCTGATAAAGAGGGCTCTGAGCAAATTTCTGGTCTTTCATGCCCAATACAGTATGGGATGCTAAGGACCACAGCAGTTGAAGAGCGTACATTAATAAAACTCAATTTAATTTAATTTAACCAAATGATCCATAACAATGACAAGAAACTCATCAGTGGCTCACAACTGATGCTGGAGGCAACATGTCTCCAAAACGTGTTTGAAGATAATTCATCACAGCAGTGAAATTTGAATGTTAGATCCATTCACTGTTACTCTTCAGTATGATAATAATATTAATAAACAAGTGCCATGAAATTTGCTTTATAAAACTGCTCTTATAAAATTAAATGGGTAATGTGTCACTATTTCTTTTTTACTAGAACTGAGAAGTTAATTCTTTATGTTTGCTTTCCTTCTCTCAATTAATTCTTGTCCACAGCATCAGTGTTAATGGCTTCCTTCTTTTGTTTCATACTTGGGAAAAATAAAGCAATTTCTTTTTTTACATGTTTCTTGATACCTACTCAAGGATTTAGAGCATACCAATATTAAATTCCAAAATCAAAACTTACAGAACTGTCACTTATCTCCAAGTTGGATGCCAGCATTGGAACAGCTGATGGAAAATATACCAGAGTCAACACACAAAGAGTTCAGAGTATGGCTCACTTCTATTCCATCTCCTGACTTCCCTGTATCTATCTTGCAAAATAGTAGCAAAGTCACAGTGGAACCCCCTAGAGGCCTCAAGGTAATAACTTCTTCACATCTCATTATCATCCTTTACAAGTGGAGAACATATCTTTCTTTATGACCTTTGAGGGTGCAAATTGAGTCCTATATTATTTAATATATTCATAGATGACATATTAGAAAGAGTGAAAGAAAAAACTTCGCACTGCCCCATAATAGCAAATACAGAGATACCAGGTTTATTACACGCGGATGATCTTATGGTCGGGGCTATAACGGTAATTAGGCTACAGAAAGCAGTTAATGGGATACATGAATTTTGCGAAGAATGGGGAATAAAAGTAAATATAAATAAATCAAAAGTTATGCTATTTAAAAGAGGAAATAAACTAAAAAGAGAACAGAAATGGCAGATGGGGGGTTTAAAGTTAGAAGTTGTCAAGGAGATGGATTATTTGGGGGTGAGGATGAGCAGTAATGGTGAATGGGGGGCGCATAGCAGGAAGGTTGTGGCTAAAGGAAAGGCAGCAATGACAGGAGTAAGGATGTGTAAATATAAATTAGAAATGCCAACTAAATGGATAGAAAGAACGTACGAAGCATTGGTAGAAGCAAGAATGCTATATGCAGTAGAAATCTGGGGGGGGATCGGATTTAAGCAGGAAAATAGACCAGAGTTAGAGAATGTTTTGCAAAGAGCTATTGGGGTTAACAAGATCAGCACCAGGGGAAGTAGCATTAGTGGAATTAGGAAGAACAAGAAGAAAGGGAGTGATACTGGAAAGGATATTAAAATTTTGGTATAGATGCCTGAGAAAAGATAAAGAGGAAATTTTTAAAGATATGCAAGGAACAACAAAAGAGTATAAAAAACAAAAATAGCTGGTGGACAGGGGTAGAAAAAATTATGGAGAAGATAGGAATGGGAGATATTTGGAAAGCAGGAGAAAGAAATAGCCACAGCTTCTGGATAACAGTAAGAAACAGAGTGGATGACATAGAAAGACAAGAGATTTGGGGAAGCTTAGAAAACAAAAAGTCATTAGGGTTCTACAGATTAGTAAAAAGGAATTGGGGAAGGGAAGGGTATGTAGATTATTGTAATAGGGCAGAAAAAGAAGCGTTTGCATGAATGAGAACAGGATCAATGTACTTGAGAGGGATAAGGGGTAACAAAAACAGAATTTGTGAATTATGCAGAGGAAGTGAAAGCACAGAGCATTATATGACAGAATGCAAAGAATTAGCAGAATGGAGAAAAGAAGTATGGGGAAAAAATGGGGAAAAATGGATAGGAAAACAGTAGCAATTAAAATGCTAATGCGAAAAGAAAGCAAAATAAGAATATGGGGGAGTTCCTAAAGAAAGTAAAAGAGAAATGGATTAGAAAAGTAAGAGAGGTAAGAAAAGTAGAAAGGCAAATGGAGGAAGGAGAAGATGGGCAATAGGGATTAAAGATAGCAAGGGATGATTAGATGAGCCAGAAGGCCTGGGTGCCAGGCAAAAAGAGCAGTATAGCTGGCGACAAAAAATTTGTACATAGGTTAAGTTAGTTTGTAAGAGGAATATTGTAAAAACAAATTGTAAAAAGAATATGTAGAAAATGTACAAATAAAGTATCTATCTATCTATTTACCTATCTATCTTATGACCTTTGATTTATCATTTACAGGCAAATCTATTAAGAGCTTACACAAGCCAGGTAACCGATTTTCTACCTTTTCTTAAATCAGAAGATCCAAAGGTACCTAACTTCAAGCTACTGCTATTTTCTCTGTGCTTATTCCATGGAATATGTCTGGAGCGACGTAAATTTGGAGCTCTTGGATTCAACATAGCCTATCAATTTACAGATGGAGATTTGCGAATATGTATCTCACAACTGAACATGTTTCTTCTGGAATATGACACTGTTCCATATAAGGTAGGTACCCAAAATTACCAAGCTGTTATGACTAGTTTACAGTGAAGCAAATAAATACATATTAACATATTAAATAAATCATAACCCACTAATTTTTAAAGCAAAGATTTATTGATATATTTACAAGTTTTAACTTGACTGGATTTCTACATTTTCACGTGTAACGTCTAAACAGCACAAGACAAACATTATAAAAATTAAAAAATAAATGCCCCACAATAAAAGCAAAATACTCATATAATTTTATGTGACATACCTCAGTACTTTCCCTTGTCAAATAAAAATCTTTTAAGATAGCCATGGTTCATTAAAAAAAGTTAGCAGTTGTTGCTTGAATAATGGCTTGGTAATTATATCAGCAATTTGATACCTTGTAAGATTTGTTGAACAATCGTCTAATTTCCTAACACCTTTTTTATAATGTAAAAATGCTGATACTAATATGTTTTGTTCTTCTGTGAAATTCAGGGTTCTGAGCTAGTCTGATTGCTACTGTGTTGTCTACATATATGAACGGAGTTTGTTAGTTCTGTTATTTCATAAAAAAAAATGTTTCACTCAAATATCTCTGGAGCACTTGTTAACCGCAATTACCTTAGCCTCAGTAGTTGAAGTTGCTACTGCTGACTTGCTTTGACTGAAACTACACCACTATTTGCTTTGACTGTATCACTAGCAGATCTTTGTGTCATTTGACAGCCCCCAATGTCCGCATCACTTAAGCAGACTAAAACCCTCTTTGTACCAATACTTGTGTTTACACCACAGTTTGGAAACTTATTTTGCCCATAATGTGTTAATGTATTAAACGAATCATAATTTATTAATATTTAAAGCAGAGGTTTATTGATAAGCTTACAACAAAGTTTTAACTCAATTGTGTTTCCACATATAACCACTAGAAAGCAGCAAACCAACAGACTAAACATTAAAAAAACATTCAAAAACAAAACACTTACAGATTTTTACATGATATAGTTCAATAAAACAAAGTCAAGATTATAGTAAATATTTGCAGATCAGAACAGGAATACTCAAGACTTTGAGACTCACAGAAACTTTCTCTACATAGAATACACTAACAATTAAATTCAGATTTTCATTTAAAATGGGTAACCAACAGGAAAGATTTCAATATGCAACCCATGTCTAGAAATTTTCTACAAAATACAAATCATCATTAAAGTTTCAAATTCAAATAGAAGTTACTACAAAATCATTCATCAACTATACTATGTGCCAGGTGGTCATAATTAAAGTGATGATTTTCACGTGGTACAGCATGGGCTGTAACAATCTTAGGAACCTGGAAACTTGCAGATATGCTAATTATGCTTTTGCAAATTATACCAAAAAATAATTAGTTCCAAATCTTCCCACCAGGTAGAAATATGGCACTGTAAATAGTCAGAACATGGCTAGGGTGCAGGGAAAAGGCAGAAAAGAACACATGATAACAGTGTTTTTGACACGTTTATTATGAACTATTGTTACAAACACTATTCAACACAGTTCTCCCAGATCAACAATATTTTTTCATCCATAACATAGCATGGTCGACAGTTGCTTGCAGCATAACTGGTGAATTGAGAGCAACATATTGTTGTATGCTAGTCTTTAGATATGTCCCTAATAGACACAATCTTTCAAATATCCTCAAAACCAGAACAATCTTTCCACTTGTTAAGATATTCTTATCTCCACATGATCACTAATTGGCTGCCTAATATAAATAATTACTTTTAATACATTTATTACTAAACACACCCACATATACTCCCAAATTCATATTTCCAGACTCTACAAAGGATAGGGAATGATTCTGGTCCTGGAAATCGAGTCTAGGACCGCTGGGTTGAGATGTCAGAACACTGATCACTTGACCACTTTACCCATATTGCTCTTATTATCCGACCGGATTCAGCATCAATCCAGTGAGGATATTGTACCTATGCCTCACAAGTTGGCACTCCTGGAAGGAGAGACACCAGCGGCCGGAACCAAGAGTAACAGCACAGCAATGACAGGGTCCCTACCGTTTCCAGATTTAGACACCCCAACAGTCAGAGGTAGATTACAGGCCAAACACAGAGGGTCCAACACCATGCTCCAAAGGGGCGGTCCACAGAGTTCCACAGAGAGCATCTTTCTCCCTGCCACGTCGCACTGAAACACCATCGCTGACACTTCCAACCATGAAATAGACCAAAGGAGGTGAAGGATGAATGAAATGAAATGGAGGGACAGGAAATTCAGGGGCTGAAAGAAACCACTCCAGCATTCACCTGATGACCCGGGAAACCCTGAAAAAAAAACCATGGTTCAGAGTGGGCAGTCGCCGGTCTCCGGAATGCAAGTCACATGCATTACCATGGCGCCATCTTGCTCGCTACCACTTGACCACAGAGGCAGTCGTATTTTTATGAATATCTTATGAAGTCCTCTTCATTTTCTTAGTGAATTTTCTATAACTCAGAAACTATTGGAGATTGACGAAAATTGCTGTACAGAGAATTTAGAGCTCATTAGAATGTAAGTTTATGTCATATGATTCTATTTGTATTATGGAGTAATAGATTCCTTCATTATTATATAAGCACATCTATGCTTGTTCTGCAGCTTAAATGAATATAACTAAGTTCAATTTGTGTAAGTTGAAACAATTTCTTGCAAACATCTAGTTAGTCTCTTTAATCAGAATCAATGAAGCTTACGGCATTCCTGAACCTAGAATCCATGGTCTCTGCATTATTGTAATATTCCAAATGAAAATAAATAAAATTATTTAGCTAATCTACCCAGAATACTTTGGTGCCTAGAGTTACTGAATATTTAACTTTAACAGCTTATAGAGAGATACATTTTTTTTTAAAATATCTTTTGCTTCCTTTGAGTAAATGGTTGGTTTAATCAACTTCTTTTGTTAGCATAAGTATGTTGTCTCGATCTTCTGTACACTACAGAATGTGTATCTGTATTAACAAATAAAGTTAGCATTTATTAGCAAAAGCCAGAGTCTCTTTCGTGCAGATATATACTTCCAGTCTTTCTTCTTTCCAGGTTCTTCTGTACACAGCTGGTGAAATAAATTATGGTGGAAGAGTCACTGATGATTGGGACCGCAGATGCATCATGAACATATTACAAGATTATTATAAGAATGAAGTACTAAACGAAAGTTATGATTTTTTTGGAAATGGCTTATACCATCAGGTAATAACATAAATGTGATACCTTAGAGCAGTATATAGTGGGTGTTCATTTTTATTTCAGTGCCACCAATTTAATACCACTTTTCCTTCTGTTAATTATGAGAAACGTGATTTATACAGGTTGCTTTAAACATTAAGTATTACGGGATTGGCCTACAAAGAGTTTACTATATATCTTATAAACAGATATATTGCCAAAATAAAAGTTGCTCATTAAGATTTCATTGCTATAAAATAATAGTTGCCCACATAGATTCTGGACTCCCTTGACAATTTATGGTAATGGGTCAATATTCCCAAGTTGTTTCATTACAATTTGATTTGAAGTTTTTTTAATTGACTTCTTTTATTAAATTAAGGAATAGTTGATGGTTTGATTACTTTTCTAATAGTAATGAGGTAGTTAAAATTTGTCTTTGAGTTGAAAAACTTTTCGTATAAAACCCACTTGGTTTTTAATTTTTAATTTAATGTGTAAGTGTTCCAATAATTGTTACACACTAGTCTTCTTAGCTTTTCATAGACATATTCCTTTTCCTTCAATGTCATATTGAATTGGCCTACTTTTGGAGATTTATATGTTGTGTTTGTTGTTGATCTTGATCTATCCCATTTTGTAGAAGATAGTCATTTTAAGATTTTCAATCTGTTTTGTGCTGATTCAACAGTTTTCTCTACATGAACTCTCCAATTCAGTTTTTGATCAAGGTAGATTCCTTGTTGTTTTGATTCATTAGCATGTGTAATAGGTACATTGTTTATTGGTATCTTATGTCTTAAAATCTGATAATGTGATTTTAGTAGATTTATTTTCATTAGATTTCCTTCACACCACAGTTTTAAGTCTGGTGCTCTATTCATCTCTTGTGATAATTTAATTCATCTCCTTTTGCACACGACATCCAGATGACCAAGTCATCAGCAAACAAAGCAGTCTTCATTTTCCTTTTTTGTAAGAGCTTTTGTGGCAGCTCATTGATCATAATATTACAAAGGGTTATACTTGAAACTGACCCTTGTGGGAGACCTTATGGGTCTGTTTGAATTCTGAATATGTTTCTATAGTAGTAATAGATTTTGAGCAAGGAATTTTGAAACCAACTGAGCTTAGGTCCTTTTATAGCATAGGTGACTATTTTTACTTTCTCTACCACGTATAGTTGTGTTCTGGGCCCCATGGGATGAAACGTGGGGATGGGGAAAATGTAATCTGAGTTACACACAAAGCTACTATGCAGTGAATAATAGGGTCTCAGTCAGCATTCACCTGCTGCATTTACATAACCTACTTTGCTCAATGTATCCAAGTAATTCACAAAGGAAGAATCAGATACAGAATTAGAAAAACCACTAATATAAATAGCCTGTATGTTTATTTTTCAATGCCATGTCTAACTATGCGAGACCTTTTAATTTCCCTATTACGTATAGTAAGCAGGGGAAGTATTGCATTCCACCCAAAAATTTTATACCCAGATTTCACAAGAAATGCCTGTTTTGAGGCCCCTGAACCCAAAAAAGCACTTTTAGAAAAAGGTATGTGTGTGTCTGTGAACAGCATTACTCAAAAACAAAAAGTTGGATAAATGCCAAACTTGCTATTTAGGTTCAGTATCTTTCAAAGATGTCACATGAAGATTTTCAAGAAAATACCCCCACCTCAAACTACCCTTTACATGGAACATTTTTCGAAAATTTTTATTTTTTCAAACATGGCTAAAATGATTTTGATTAAAATATTATATGTTTAAGATATTTTCATGATAAATAAAATATATACCCATAATTTTCTGGGAATGTCCCCAAAAGTCATCCTCTTTCTGAATGGCTTTGCATAATTCTTCTCTCTCTTTTTTTTTTTTTTTTTTGAGTGAACCATTTCTGAAATATTTCTTGCTATTTGTATGAAGAATTTTCCAATACATACTTTTTCTCAAATGGGAATTCATTATTTTTTTTTATGTCCTGTACATGCAAAGAGAATGAAATACTCCACATAGCATCAGCTCTTAAAAAAGATTTGACTATCGCTTAAAGCATACCATTTTCCCCTTGTACCTACAAGAAAATTAGCAATAAGATAGTTTCTGCAAATGTTTATCTTGATTAACATGAAGTAGATGGAGAATAAGCATTTGTAAAAATAGTTTGCACAAGAGCAGAGAAAGTCATGTGAGGGTAACACCAGATTTTTATTCATTGTCATCAAGTCTGTATACTTGTGTATATGTATACGTATCCCTTCCTAGCTTCACAAGCTTGGAACACATCTATACCTATTAGATAGAGAAGGTATTTCATTCCGCCCCAACATTTGATATCAAGATTTCACTAGAAATGCCTTTTGAGGTCCCCTGAATAAAAAAAAGAAAAGAAATTTTTACAAAATTTCCGTGTGTGTGTGTGTTGTGTTTAGTGTAAGTGTGAATGTGTGAGAGAGAGACAGAGAGAGAGAGAGAGAGAGAGAGAACAGCATAACTAAAAAACAAAAAGTCAGATAATTATCAAACTTGGTATTTAAGTTTAGTACCTTCCAAAGGTTTAATACCTTCCAAAGATGTGACACAAAGATTTTCAAGAAAATCTCCTCACCCCAAACTACCCTTTACATGGAACATTTTTAAAAAAATTTTATTTTCTAAAGAATGGCTCTAATTATTTTAGTTAAAATATCATATATTAAAGATATTTACATGACAAATAAAATATATATCTGGAATTTTCTACAAACAGCCTATGAAGTCCTCTTCATTTGAGAGGAATTTTGTACAATCTTGCTGAAGTGGTAAAAGTTAAGGGATAGGCAAAAATTGTTCTTCACACAAAATGTAGATCTGTTTAAAACACACAGTTTATTTCCAATAAGCTTTCTTCTGGCATAAGCCATTTCTGAGATATCCACTATTAAAGGTTTGAATTGTTCATTACTGGATCATCTCTAAGTCTTTTCAACATTCAGTTGTTTCTCGCAACTGCATGTAAACAGTATGGAATTTTAAGGCCAGGGTATAGCATCCAGTTCTAAAACATTAGACTATTGCTGTTCTCTTTGTATCTATAATGAAATGTGTAATGTAGCTATTTCTGCAAAGGTTTTGAATTTGATTAAAATGCATTAGATAGAAAACTAAGGTTTAGTAAGAATAGTTTATATACCCACTTATAAAGATAGAGGGAAGAGAAAGTCATGTGAACTTTTCACATCAGATCTTTATTGAAGTAGTTTCTCTCCCCATACTGAGTCATTGCACTTTTTAAGTCAATGAAACTGCTTATGTGGTTTCTGATTTGTCTAGTGAATTTTTAATATCTTGACTAAGCATTGCAACTTACTGTGTAGTGGAGTGAACTTTTGGAATCCTGCTTGTACTGGTGTTATTTGTTTTTCTTCCAGAAACCAGTTTAATCTGGCACAAACCATTTTTGCCGCAATTTTTTTATTTTGTGGGATCTTTATTTGGTTTTAATGTTCGGATATTATAGCTTTTCTTCAGATATCCAGTATAGTGGTATTCCAAATTAAATTATATAATTCCAAAGAACTTGGTAGTTTCTACTCCTAAATGTTTAATAAATTCTGAGATTATTTTATCCGTTCCTGGGCTTCTCTTACATTTAAGCTCTTTTATTGCTTCTTTGAGTTCTTCTATTGGAAAGAATTGTCTCATTTTTACCTTCTCTATCACGTTCCTAGTAGGGAGAGAAAGTATTGCATTCCACCCAAAAATTTGATACCGAGATTCCATCAGAAATACATGTTTTGAGGCCCCATGAATACAAAAAGAACGTTTTAGTAAATGTGTGTGTGTGCGTGTTAAATATCAAACTTGGTATTTAGGTTGAGTACCTTTCAAAGATTTTCAAGAAAATCACCCACCCAAAACTATCCTTTATATGGAACATTTTTCGAACATTTTTTATTTTTCTAATAAATGAGTCTAATGATCTTGAATAAAGTACCATATATTAAAGATATTTGCTTAACAAATAAAATGTATATTTTGAATGTTCTGGGAATAACTTGTGAAGTCCTCTTTATTCAGTAGGAATTTTATATAATCTTGTGTAACTGGTAAACATGCAATGATAGATGAAAACATACTATAAAAAAATTGTAGTTCATTTTAAAATACACAATTTATCTCAAATAACATTTTTTGTGGCATCAGCTATTTCTGAGATATTTGCTATTAATGATTCAATTTTTTCAATACTTTGTCATTGTTTTTAAGCCCCGATTTTCAGTTGTTTCTGACAATTGCATGGAAACAGTTTGGAATTATAAGACTGGCATATAGTGTCCAGTTTTCAAACATTTGACTATAACTGTTCTCTTTGCTAATGAAATGTGTAATGTAGCTATTTCTGCAAATGTTTATCTGGATTAAAATGAAGTAGATAAAAAAACTTTCATAAGAATAATTTGTATACTACTAATAAGTGATACAGGGTAGAGAAAGTTATGTGAATGTAACACATAAGATTTTTTGGTTTTTGTAGAGCTATTAAGAAAATCATTAAGTTGGTTTTTCAAGTTCTTCTGAATTTATTTTCCTTTCCTTGGATAATGAATCTCTCTTAAAATAAAAGTTGTTAAAATATTCTGCAATTATTTGGTCATCAATATAAATTTTACTCTTCTAATTCAGAGGTTCTTTTATAATTTTGGGCTTTGTATTATTTAAAGATGATATACATTTGTGAGTTGTTATGCTGTCAATTTTGCAGTTAATTTGAAATAGGAAGGCTTTGGTATGCTCTTTCTTTGATTTAAGTACTTTTTTCTGGAATGTCTGCTAATTGATCCATCCGCCCCAACAGACCTTTTTTAATTGAATTTTTTTAAAACAGCTATTATTTCTGTAGTTGTGAAGTGCATATCTTGTATATCTAGTGGTTCTTGAATTTTCTTCCATATTCTTATATGTAGTTGTGTTATCCATAGTTTCACTATCCTGTGGTCAAACATAGGCTTTATTCTGCTTCTTGTGTCTGTAATGTATGTTCCGTCTACTTTTTCTGGTGTTGTCAATTTAGTTCCAGTTCTAATTTTACCAGACATTATTTTGTATATTATGTACCAAGAGTTGGTTCTTCAGGTATTATGCAGAATGTTTTCCATGATTTTAATTTTGATTCTTGTATTTTTGCTTCCAACTCTCTTTTCCTTTCAGAGTGCTTTGCTTTCCTCTCCTGTTTAAGGTTTTCATTTTCAAGTAGCTATTCTTTATTATGTACTTTATTATGGTAACTTTATAATTTGTATTAGTACTTGGTATTTCCTGTCTCACCAAACTGAGATTGAATGTTAAAATCTTTTGATATATGGTGCCATCTTGAATGCTGCATGTACAGTTAGTCTGCCTTGGTAGTTGGTTATTGAGAATGATTAAATCCACATAACTACTGTCTCTTATTGTTTCAAACATTGGTTCACATTTGTTATTTATAGGTACAATGTTCAAGTTGTAGAGGGTTAAAAGGTCTTCCAGGGCTTTCCCTCATTGGTTTTTTAACACATAATGCCATTTTGTACCATTACTGTCAACTGCCATTGATAAATGTTGTCCCTTAGAGTGATTTAGAATTTTTCCCATCTACCTAATATTTGTTTTAATGTCTTCTGCAATATCAAAGTAAGAACTTATTTCATAACATTTTACATTTTTAAATTTTAGTTCTATTACTGGGTTATCTTCATCAAAAAATTGTTTGTTTAGAACTGCATATATTTATTATTTACTAGCAGCACCGACCATTTCCTTCCATTTCTACACTCATAGGATCTAAGTGACTCCCAGCCAAATTATTGCACACAGTATATGGTTCTTATATGAAGTTTGGTTTTTCGTGTATCATTTTGATAACATTATTTGTTGCTGCTCACTTATATTGTAAGTTAACTTGCCTGCACTTACAGATTCCATTCTTTTATTTATATACCTACCCATGTGTGTGTGTGTGTGCTGTGTGCACACACTGTACAACTCAAGAATAAAATGTTGGGTGAATACCAAACTTAGTATTTAACTTCAGCACCTTCTATTCATTTTCTAAAAAATGCCTCAAGCAATTTTGATTAAAATATCATAAGTTTAATATATTTGCAGGACAAATAAAATGTATATCTTGAATTTAATAGGCATAACATGTGAAGTCCTCTTCGTGTTGAATGACTTTTGCATAATTGATAAACTGCTAAGATTTAGACAAAATCTTGGTACACAAAAAGTATAGATTTCGTTAAAGCACATAATTTATGTCAAATAAACCCTTTTGTGCCATTAACCATTTCTGGATTTCTTTGTTATTGGTTTGAACTTTCAAATACTTACATATTTTTCAAGTGGCAAGTAGCTGTTCATTTTCTTTTTCGTAATCATACAAGGAAAATGGAATTTCAAAGCAGTCCACTTTTTTAAAACTCTGACTATGCTATTATTTCAGTCCAGCTATAACATCAGTGCCATTTTCTTGAAGATACTGATGCAGAAATTGACAAAATGTCAATGCTTATGTAGGTACCCATTTGGACCATGACCAAAAATTATTGATTTTAACAATCTGGGATATTGTTTAGCATCTATCTAAAGCATAGCATTTTCAGTGCTTGGCAATAGTATTCTTACACAAAGAGTCTTCTTCTTCTTCATTACATACAACCAGCCTCAAGCAGTGCTGACTGTATGATATTTCCAAATAGGTATGATACTTCCTGTACAAGATATATGCAGTAGCTCCTTGTTGACTGGGGTATATCCTAATAGCTTCAAATTACCAAAAGCTGTTCCTACTTTAGAAAAATCTGATGTGTTACATTCACATAACTTTCTCTACCCTCTATCATTTATTAGAAGGTATACAAATTATTCTTAGGAAAGTTTATTTTTCTACTTCATTTTAAACCAGATAAACCTTTGCAGAAATGGCTACGATTAGTTAGAATTATACATTTCGTTAGAGTACAAAGAGAATAGTGTTAGTCAAATGTTTAAGAACTGGACGCTATATGCTGGCCTTAAAATTCCATACTCCTTCCATGCAATTGCCAGAGACAACTGAAAATTGATGGGATTTAAAAAGAATGACAAAGTATTGAACTATTAATAATAGATATCTGAGAAATGCCTGATGCCACAAATTTGAAATAAATTGTGTATTTTAAAGAGATCTACAATTTTTGTATAGTAAATTGTCATCTATCACTTAACATTTACCAGTTATGTATGGTTATGCAAAATTCCTATCGAATAAAGAAGACTTCACAGGCTATTCCCAAAAAATTCAAAATATACATTTTGTCATGTAAATACCTTCAATATATGTTATTTTAATCAAAATTGTTAGAGCCATTTCTTATAGAATAAATAATGTTGAAAAATGTTCCATGTAAAGAGTAGTTTTGGACATGTCACATTCTTGGAAGGTACTGAACCTATATGTCAAGTTTGGTATTTATCTGACTTTTCATTTTTGAGTTATGCTGTTCACAGACACAAACACACATACACACACACATACACACACATGCACACGCACACACACACACATACACACACACACACACATGTATGGACCTTTTTCTAAAAGGTTTTTTTCGTATTCAGTGGGCCTCAAAACATGTATTTCTGGTGAAATCTCGGTATCAAATTTTTGGGTGGAATGTAATACTTTATCTATCTGTATGAACGTGGTAGGGAAAGTAAAAATAAGACATTTTTGATAAAGTCTTCTCAATAGAAGAACTCAAAGAAGCTATAAAAGAGCTTAAATATAAGAAAAGCCCAGGAATAGATAAAATAATGTCAGAATTTATTAAACATTTAGGAGTAGAAGCTACCAAGTTCTTTGGAATTATGTAGTTTAATTTGGAGTACCACTATACTGGATATCTGGAGAAAAGCTATAATATCCGAACATTAAAACCAAATAAAGATCCCACAAAATAAAAAATTGCTCTCACAAGCATTTTAGCAAAAATTGTGGCAAATATGGTGTGTGCCAGATTAAACTGGCATCTGGAAGAAAAACAAATAACACCAGTACAAGCAGAATTCCAAAAGTTCACTCCACTACTCAGCAAGTTGCAATGCTTAGTCAAGATATTAAAAATTCACTAGACAAATCAGAAACCATATCAGCAGTGTTCATTGACTTCAAAAGTGCATATGACTCAGTATGGAGAGAGAAACTACTTCAATAAAGATCTGATGTGATACGTTCGCATGATTTTCTCTTCCCTCTATCTCTATAAATGGATATGCAACTATTCTTACTAAACCTTAGTTTTTTATTTAATGCATTTTAATCAAATTCAAAACCTTTGCAGATAGCTACATTACACATTTAATTATAGATACAAAGAGAACAGCAATAGTCTAATGTTTAAGAGCTGGATGCTATACCCTGGCCTAAAAATTCCATACTGTTTTCCTGCAGTTGCGAGAAACAACTAAATTTTAAAAGGATTTAAAGATAATGACCATGTAATGAACAATTTGAACCTTTAATATAAAATATCTCAGAATGGCTCATGCCACAAAAAAAAACTTATTTGAAGTAAATTGTGTGTTTTAAAGAAATATACATTTTTTGTGAAGTACATTTTCATCTATTCCTTAGCGTTTACCAGTTATACAAGATTACACAAATTCCTCCTGAATGAAGAGGACTTCATAGGCTATTCCCACAAAATTCAAGATATATATTTTATTTGCCATATAAATATCTTTAATATATGGTATTTTAACCAAAATAATTAGAGACATTCTTTAGAAAATCAAAAATTTTTAAAAATGTTCCATGTAAAGGGTAGTTTTGGGGTGGGGAGATTTTCTTGAAAATTTTCATGTCACATCTTTGCAAGGTACTAAACCTAAATACCAAGTTTTGTATTTATCCAACTTTTATTTTTGAGTTATCTGTTCACAGACACACACTTTGGATTCAGGGGACCTCAATATATGTATTCCTCTACCTTTTAGGTACATGGTAGAGAGAGTAAAAAGATTATACAAAAAATTGTGGATAACTATAGGCCTATTGTTATTTAGTCCATGTTTTCTAAAATTTTGGAATTAGTTATGTACAATAGAATTGCGTCTACCCAAGAAAAATATGCAATTAATGACAAGTAAAATGGCTTTAGGAAAAACAAAACTATATTAAATACTTTTTATGAAAGGGCATCAGGGTAGTGCATGGTTTTGCTTCTGGCTCTCATAATGAGGGTCTGGTGTTGATTCTTGGCTCTGGGGTTGCGATTTTAAGAAGGCCCTATCCACGCCTTCACCTCTGACTTGCTCATGTGAAGTATTCCTAAGGTCCAACATGGTTCAGAGGCCATGGTAAAAGCTGCAGGTCCTCCCATTCTACTGCCATTTTCCTCATCACCCTACCATCAGAGGTAATGGATTCCATCCGCTGGGTGCCTCCACCTCAGAAATGGATCCAGTCATCACTTGGTGGAATGAGGTAAAGGTCTTAGGCTATATATAGGGAGCATTAGAGATGATGACATTTTATGCATTCATAAATGAAACGCTATAAGGGATGGATGCCAGAAACTCCACTTTTGGCATATTCATGGACTTAAGCAAAGCATTTGAGTTAGTTGACCATACCAGAAGCCTATGGAATACAAGGGTTAGCTTATAAGTGGTTTGAATACTATTTAACAGATGACAGGTTACTGTGATAAGAAATTAAATAAAAAGTAGTTTCATGAACTCTGATATAAAGGTAGTTAAATATGGAGCTCCTTGAGCGTCCAATCTTGGACTCTTACCATTTTTTAGCTACCTCTTAACATTCCCCATGCAAAAACTTATGTTGATGATGCTAATTTTATACTTAAAGGTAACACTTGTGCACACCTACAAAATCAAGCTGATAATGTAATGACAAGCATGATGCAATGATTGTGCTTAAATTCACTGATATTAATTGCAAAAGAAATCTTGTTGCATATGCATTACACATTCTATCTTAGGTAACATGAAGGTAGCAAAAAAAATCACTGTAAAAATGCAGTCACAAAATAATAGAGTATGTCTCTGAAGCAAAATTTCTGGGTGTTACAATTGATAATTTTTGACCTGGAAATCACATATCAACTACAAGGGTCACCCAGAACGTAATACAACACATTTTTTCCTTTTACAGTTATTTATTGAACACAATGAAACTTACACACAAGAAAGAATGATGTTTCTTCTACGCTCCCTATTTTTCCACGTAATCTTCTTTCCGTTCTATCACACTCCTCCAGCGAGACACAAGGGCATGTATGCCCTGTTGGTACCACTTGTTGCTCTGGTCATGAAGCCATTTCTTCACTCAGAAAATCACCTCTTCATTATCCTCAAAGTGTCTTCCACAAATGGCATCCTTTAATGGCCCAAACAAGTGGAAGTCTAAGGGAACTAGGTCAGGGCTGTAGGGTGGATGGGATAACACTGTCCAACCCAGTTTAGTGATGTGTTCCCAAGTCCTGAAACTTGTGTGAGGCTGAGCATTATCACGCTAAATAATCACCTGGGTTGTTATGGTGCCAAAGTCGCTGGAAGCGCTTCTTGAGTTTAAATAAATAAATTGAGTTTTATTTATGGACGCTCTTTAACTACTATGGTTCTTAGCATCCCATTCAATATTGGGCATGAAAGACAGGTAATTTTGCTTAGAGGCCTCTTTATCAGGCTTGAGTTCTTTTACATGCCGTGAATCTACAACACTGGACCACCGGCTTTACTTCCCTTCCAAAGGAAGCCATGCTAAGGATATTTACGCCCGAAAAAATCCATCACCCTCCGCCGGGTTTGAACCCACTACCTTGGGAACTAGAGGCTAGCATGGTACCACTAGTCCACGGAGGACGACTTCTTGAGTTTGGTTAATGTGTTCATATATGCTTCAGAATTAATGGTGCTGCCTCTTGGCATCACATCAATGAGTATGATACCCTCACAGTCCCAAAGCACAGTGATCATGACTTTACTGACGGAAGGAGTTGATTTGAATTCTTTATTCTGCGGAGAGTGAGGATGATGCCATTCCATTGATTGTCATTTTGTTTTGGACTCAAAATAGTGAATCCAGGTTTCATCATCTGTCACAATCCGGGACAAGAAGGCTTCTTCCTTAGCTTCAAAATGTTGCAGCAACTCAGAAGAAATATTTTTCTGAGAGATTTGTGTTCCAGTGTAAGACAGCATGGAACCCATTGTGCACACACTTTTGAGTAAACAAGAGCATGGCTGATAGCATCCACACTTCCTTTGCTGATTGACAGCTTCAGCATCAACTGCCAAGTCGTTATGCCTTGGTCCTTGTGAATGAGCACATCAGCAAGCTGCATCTTGTCAGGTGTGACAACCGTGAATGGCCTCCTTGAGTGCTGCAAATCTTGGAGCCCTACTAAGCCGCCTTCTAATGTCTCACCCTCTGTGCTCAGTGACTAACCATACTTCCACTGACTGCATATGCTCCATAAACTGCAAACAAATGTTTGTGAATGTTCTCCCCATCAGTTTATTTCTCCACAGTAAGAAATTCAATGACAATACACTGCTTGTAACGTACATTACTTACAGATGCCATTTTGAAACATTGCTGTAGCTATGCTATCTGTCAGAGGAAATAGAAAATGTGCATGCACACTGTGGAAACTTCAAATAATGCACACCTAAAGTTTCACATTCATACCATTGTTGTTGGCTGAGAAAAACCATGTGGTACATTACTTTCTGGGTGACCCTCGTATATTGCAACTAAACTTAACAAAGACTATGGAATATCTATTTTAAAAAACATCTGTAAATTACATTCATTATGTGTAACATATTTTTCCTATGTGCAAACTACACTAACTTATGGTGTACTTATCTGGGGATCCAGCAATAAACTAAGCAATTTGTTTTAGTTCAGAAGAAAATTATTAGACAAATGCTAAATCTGAAACCTATCTCACCTTTCAAAAAATAATATTCTTACCTTGTCATGCTTGTATACACATATTAGGAGCTGTATGCTTTATAAGAAACAGCATTCATTCATTCAACACAAACAATACTGTATATGAACATAACACTAGAAACAATAAAATACACCTACAGGTTGTCAGAACAGCTCAATTCTACATAAGGGTATAGATAAATACAGCCTAATTACAAATAAAATAAATAATTGTAATAATACAAAGTTTAAAAGAAATATTAAAAAGTCTTAATTGAGCAATCCTTTTATAGTGTGTAGGAGTTCTTTGAATGTGGTAATTACAAAAGTAATCTAACCTGGCCATGGTGTTGTTGTTGTTGTTGTTGTTGTTGTTATTATTATTATTATTATTATTATTATTATTATTATTATTATTATTATTATTATTATTATTATTATTATTATTGAGTCCTTTTATCTTGTTGACTTTCTTGTATATCTTAATTCTTGTATTCCTTATTATGCTATTTTAATTTAAATTTATTGACAAAGCCATGAACTTGTAACAAAATTCTTATGCTAAATAAAAGCCTGTGTGTTTATGCACACACATTTGCCTAATTTATTTCTTAACCCAACCCTGTTGAGGCCATGAATAATTCTAACCTAAAAGTATGTATTACAATGTCTTCTCTTATAGCTGAAGGAGTCAGGACAAAAGAGCGCTAAGCCTCAATTTCCTAGTTTTATAGGAGAGATATTTTAAAGTCAAACTAAATCCTGAAATCATACTGTATACAGGGTTATTCAAAAAGAAGGAGCAGATTTTAAATATTAATTTCTAATGAACAACACTAATAGAGGCACATATGATACATCACTGGAATAGAGGAAGGTTCAAAGTTTTATTTTATGCATTCAACATGAGCACCATTTGTTATGCAAGAACGACCAGTGCCTTTTCCTTTGCATCAATGAAATGCAAGCTGCAATGAAACAATGGATTCACTCTTTGCATACTGCAGCACACAAAATGAGTTATGCTGTGGCATTGCTATTTTCACATAAACAAACCACAGCACCACTGTGGGCAATTGAATGGAACTAGTAGATGGGGGCCTAAAATTTTGAACTTTCCTCTATCCAGTGGTGTACTGTTTGTGCCGTTATCTATTGTCCTTCATTATAAATTAATATTCAGTGTTGGCTCCTTCTTTTTGAATGCCCCTGTATAGGAGCATTGTATTTACATTTTCGAAATGTTTTTAAAACTATTGGCAGTTTTTTTTTTTATGGAAGCTCTTTAACTACTATGGTTCTAAGCGTCCCATTCTATATTGCTTGTGAGAGACTGGTAATTTTGCTCAGGGACCTCTCTATGAGGCTTCAGGTTCTTTTACGTGCCTTAAACCTATGACATGGGACCACCAGCTTTACTTCCTTTCTGAAGGAAGCCATGCTAAGGATTTTTACACCCGAAAAAATACATTGCTCTCTGCTGGGTTTGAACCCGCAACCTCAGGAACTAGAGGCTAGCATGATAACCACTACACCACAGAGGATGACAGTTATTTTTATGTGTTCTCTACTATGATTTGGATTTTGTCTGTTTGTTATTAATATTTGAAAGAGTACTTTGTGTAGTTTTTGTGGCTTGGCACTTTTTCTTCCATTAAAAATTAAGTTTTTATTTATTGTAATTAGGGTTTTATATAACAATAAAACAACCTCTAATGTCTTTAATTTTAACTCAAATGTTATGAAAATAGAGCAGAAAAAAAAAGAAAATTGTATGTTTCATAAATTTACAAGGTGGTTATGCCTTATACCTGCTCGACTTCCACAGCTTCTTCACAATCTATTACCAAATTGAGGTAATACTGATGATGTTCACATGGAATAAACTCAAGAAGTTTCATTACATCTTCATCATTTTTGTTGGTAAAAAATTCCTGCACTTTAAGGCTACTCTTGTTGCACTGCCTTTCTTCCTGGTGTTATACTCCTCTAAATTTAGCTCATTTGAAGTTTAATAACCCATGAATTGGTTAAAAACGAAAACAAATTGACTCTGTGAACCTGTTATTTGCACCTTTTACACATGTCTTTTTATCAGTGTTCATTATCCCATTTTTCGGAAGTGTCAAGTTGCAGCAGTCATTGTGTTGAATATCTGTTACATAGAACTTTTTTCTTTCATCCACATTCCAGTATTATTTTCCACCAGCCTGTAGGGTCATAATGAGAAGATGTTGTCATGTTGTCACTGATACTTCTTGGTTTTATTGAAGTATCTATCTGGTGATAAAACTTTATGCCGAGATGTCAAGAACCAGTGATCAATCTCTGAAAACTGGTTTGTATGGATGAGGCAAGACCACAGAGTCATGATATTCAAATTTTTGTTTTGGTCTCCACAGCAGTCCAAGAAAACCTTAGCAGCAGTTGCATTTGCCTTCAGATATTTCATTATGAAACTTCCTATTTCATCACTACCTACAAATGCAATGCTCTCATTCCACAGGAACATGTAGCCTCTGTCACTTCCAAAGTCATGGATACTTACATTGAAATTCCATAAGATCCATACATAAAAAGCTGCAGAAAACGTCAGTTTGGGCATTGGTAGAGTTTGCTGTAGGTCAATGAAAACTACATGAACAGAATCATCCTCTTTTGCTAAATATTTGGCCATCTTTGATTTAAGTGAGCCTGCATACCGAATATGAAGTTCCTTTTCTCTCTTTGCAGAAAGTTTCTCTTTTTCAGCACCGTTTTCTATTTTAATTTGCTCTAAATCACAGGTGTTATAGGTATTGGTGGTAACTTTGGTGAATATTTGTTGGTACTTGTTCTCAGAAACAGTAGGCTAGTCTTTTTCTGCAACAAACTCGATATACATGTCATATAGAGTTTTAATATTCATTTTACATCCTAAGTATATTCTATTTGGGTTTCTGAGTCTACTGTATTGGAACTGATACTTAGGAAAACACTTAATGTACTCATGAACCCCTGCTATAGCTCTATCTGAGACTCCATTAGCTCTTTTGTTATGATTTCCTCATTTAGCTACAGGGGTGTGGCTATCTTTGATTTAATTTTCTTTATTATATAGTTTACCCTTCCCCTGTGGTTCTATAGACCATGAATAGTCATGAAAGACTTTTTGTATACTCAATGATTTTCTATCTATTTAACCTTAAAAATAAAAGTATTCCGTTTGTAACAGGGCCCTTTTCATTAATCTTGTGTCTCTTTTCACAGGATAACATCAACATATCAAATAAATAACGTGTATTTATATGAATAATATCTACAGACTTCATGTTTCAATTTTATTTGTACCAAAACTCTTCATTAAGTCCTATAGTGACCATTACAATTATATTTTTCCTGTAATTTTCTTTATTGGTTTTTACGTTTATATTTTATGTGTTATTGTTTTAATCCCTAATACAGGGTTGTTTTTATTCAGTGGAAGAACATCTAGAAATGATTTAGTTTCTAAGCTTTCTTATGGAATATACTATGTTCTACAATTCCAAAATTTAGTTTAGGCACCTACTCATGTAAGAAATTAGGATTTCTGTATTTGTGTATTACATCATACTTGTTCTTTTTGTACTAACATTTGCATTGTTAATGAAGCCAATATTTCTGTATTGAAATCAAATGGTGAATTTAAATAAATAAATAAGTAAGAATTTTACTTATCAAAGTCTGAAAGATCCCAAAACCCATTAAACAATGAGGATACCTGACCTTTTTTAATTTTGGAACACCTGGGAGGACATAAACACATTTCTTTTATTATTGCGACAGTGATGGTTTTAGCAGTCTTGGGTTATTTATATTCTTTTCCCTCATCCCTCTTTTTCTTATTTCAATGTTCTTCATGTGGCATGTCCTTTGCCCTTTCACTAGAGAAGTAAAAGATGGTCATCCTACACCATTCACATCTGGAGAGTCCTCTTTGATCCTGAAATAAATGTTGTATTAGTAAATAAATACTATGATAATATTCTCCCTTATTTTAAAATTAAGTTAATTTTATATAGTAATGGTGTTAATAATGTTGTTTTGGATGGCATGGTATTTCAGAGATTTAATTCCATTTCAAGGATTGAACACACATGGTATTAAAAAAAAAAATAGTGCCAGTATCTCATTATAAGACTAAAACTAAAATTCTTGGATCAATAAAGTGCCAAGCAACAATCCCCCAAAAATAGGAAAAACATAATGCCAAGCCACAAAATGTTTTATTTTCAAGAAGAGGATAATCCAAGTTTCTGATATGTTTCTATATTACTTGCATTACATAACAGCAACATAGTCTAAAATCTAACTGAAAGCATTACCAGTAATGAAGTTTAAGTGAAAAATATGTTGGTCATCTAACCAAATCAATAAAGAATAACTTTTTTAAGTATAAGAATAATACCAAGCAACACATACTTGTTCATCCTCCGTTGATATATTTTGCTCAACGTCTTTTGATAGATACTCTGGATCCACATCAGAATTAATGCACATTTTTCTGAATCAGTAGAAAATGTAAGCTGCTTCTTGTAGGTCGTGATCCATGATGTAAGCCTGATGTCTGACATTGTCTTGCCTCAAAAAAGAATCTTGTGGCTTGGGGCAACAAAATTGAAGTGACATGTAATGTCTGTGATATAAACAAAAAACATATATATACACTCACTCACACATAGTTATTGCTATTACCCAAGAGATGGCAGTGATAGTTCAGTTTTGCCAAAAATGATGCTTGGCACTTTTTTGCCCTGGTCCCTTAATTCATGTATTCTGTGCATTGGTGTATCTAAGAGGTTGACATCTTTATAAATGTGACTGACATATGACATATCCAATTACTCTACACAGGATATAATAATCATCATTTATAGATATAAAAGTACCTAGTTATGTTATGCTATTTGCATTGTTACAACATATTTTTCTATTATCAGTTATCAACTGAATTAGAAGTTGAAGACTATTTGGATTATATCCGCACTCTGCCATTGAATGATGAGCCAATCATATTTGGACTGCATGAAAATGCAAATATTACTTATGCTCAGAGTGAAACTGCTACTTGTTTGAAGACACTATTAGCTTTACAGCCTCATGCAGTTGGAGGATCAGCAGAGAACCAAGAAGAAGTAATATCCAATTTAGCCACCAGCATCCTGAATGAGATTCCAAATGTATTTGATGAGAAAAGTATTGGAGAAAAGTAAGTGATAAAAAAAACTACCATTATGAAACAGAAAAGCTCCTATGCAGGCCATGGCTCTTTTATATGGAAAGAGTAGTTTATTCATAGTGTGCAAACAAAATGTGGAAAACAGTGATTGCTAATACTGCTCAAGATTTAAGGCTTAAGCCCAGGTATAAATTACCACAGTAGAGGCTCAATACTTTGATGTTCTGTAAAATAAAATGAAAATAATTGATTACAAAGATCAATAGCCTCTAACATAAGACATTTGGGGTAGTTTACTTATATAGTGCTTTTCTTTCACACTGTCACCACCGCATGGGGTTCATGTACAGCTCAAACTCCAGCCAAAATAGTTAAAAATCTGCGCAACTGCCTCACATTCTCATAGTTACAGCTACAATTACAATGATAATATGCACATACTTTATCATAAGAGATACTGGAAATATTATCGTTCTCTACCTGCACATGTCTGGCATCTTCTGGGAAAGCTTTCATTTACACTCGAGAGTTCAATATCCAGAATTGAGTATTTCTAGCCTGATGTTTTCTTTTAGTTCTTCTGATGTATGGGGGTTTGTTGCATACACTTTATTTTTTGCATGATCATCAGAGTTGGGTAAATTTCTGTATTGAATTTTGCAAAATGTCAATGATAAAGTAATTGACCCACCTTAATATTCTCCTGAGGAAGCATGGTTCCATTTACATGGTTATGTTCTGCCATAATATGATGATACTGAAGCACAGAGAAAGCTGATTTTGTATACAAGATTTCTGTACATGATACAAAAATTGGTGTGTGGATCTTCAAAATAATAGGACCTTTAGTTTCTTAAAAAGCAATAAATATAGAGAGATACAGTAAAGACTTACACCAGTTTTTTTTCAACAGCTGACCAACGTTGAATATCAGTCAGGGTTTTTCCAACAAGACTGCTACAGCGCATACAGCTAATGATTCGTTATATTTAATTGGACATTTTTTAAGATAGGGTAATTAGTAAAGGGTTGTGGTCCTTAAGAGCTCCTGATTTAACTGTATGCAATTTTCAACTATGGGGGAACTTGAAATATAAACTGTATGCAACAAACCCCCATATATAGGAAGAACTAAAAGAAGGGGAGAAATTCACTCAATTTCAGATGTTGAACTCTCGAGTGAGAATTCAAATTTCTTGAGATGCCATAAATGTGTGGATAGAGAGGTACAACATTTCCAACACCCCTTATAACAAGGTATGTGATTATTAATCATTGTAATTGTAACTGTAACTGTAACATGAGGAGGTTGCAGGGATATTATAACTGTTTTGGCAGTAGACCAAGCTGAGGCAGCCAACACACTAGCCACCGTGCGGTAGCCACAGTGTGAAAGAGGGTACCGTTACACAAACAGTGATTCTCCATTCACATATAGTGCTTTTCCTTCACACTGCAATTATCACACGGCCGCTGGTGTGTCAGCTGCCACAGCTGGGACTCCTGCCAAAACAATTATAATATCCCTGTGATGGCCTCATGTTCTCTTAGCTACTATTACATTGGTAATAAGCACATGCCTTATCAAAAGAGATATTAGAAATTTTGTCCTTCTCTACGCAACAATTCTGACATCTTCCCAGGAAATTTTCATTCACACTCAAGAGTTCAATACCCAAAATTAAGTGAAATTCTCGCTTGATGTTTTGTTTTTGCTCTTACAGTGTATGGGGGTTTTGTTGTACACATCTTATTTTTCATGTGATCATCAGAGTTGGATAAATTTTCATAATTGGATTTTGCAAAATGATAGAGTAATTGACTCACGCCTAATATTCTTCTTTAATGAAGCAGGTTCCATTTATATGCCTATTTCATTGCAAAATAACAGATATTGGAGTACAGAGAAACTAAATTTTACACATGAGATTCCCTTGTATGACGCAAAAATTGGTATGCAATAAAGGCATACAGAATAGTAGAACCTATATGTTTTTGAATAAACAGCAAATGCAGCAAAGTACAGGAATTACTTATGCCATTTTTGGACATTGACTGATGTTGAATATCTGTCTGAGTTTTTCCTACTAGTATTTGCTACCATACATACCACTTATGAGTCATTAAATTTAATTCAGGAAATGTTTGAAGATAGGGTAATTAGTAAAGTTTGAAGATAGGGTAATTAGTAAAGAAGTATGGCCCTCATGATCCCCTGATTTAACTGTGTGTGATTTTTTATCTATGGGGGAAATTGAAAAATAAAGTGTATGCAACAAACTCCATACATTGTAAGAACTAAAAGAAAATATCAAGCAAGAAATTCACTCATTTTCGCATATTAAATCTTGAGTGTGAATGAAAGTTTCCTGAGAAGATGCCAGAAATATGTGAGCAGAGAAGGAAAATATTTATAACATCTCTTATGATAAAGTATGTGTTTATTGTAATTGTAATTGTAACTGTGAGAACATAAGGGTTGCAGGGATATAATAACTGTTAGACCTGATACTAGTATCCTTTGAGATACTAGAAGAGATAAAGGACTGAGGGTTTGTTTAAAACCTTCCTTGTCTGAGCACAGACCTATATGCTTTGGTCTGAAAGGAAAAGGAACACCTGTACACAGGAACCCTAGGAGGACCAACTTGGACTCCCTTAAAAGGGAACTGGAAGGTGGGCTGAGGAATGGACTCCAGTTCGGGCTAAGAAATGTAGAAAGACCTGGAGGGGTACATAGGGTTTTTCAAAGAAATTGCCCCTCATTAACGAGGTATGGCTAAAGATAATTTTTTTAAGGTCCATAAGGAAAAAGACACAAAGCTATACATAGTGTATAGGGCCAACAAGTGTCAGGCAATTTGGAACTCCTACAAGGAGTCTCAAAGAATTTATAAAAAAGAAATCTGGAAGGCCTCAGAGGAATCTTGGAGGTTCTTCTGTGATAATGTGCAGTAGCAGCCAAGCGCCGTTCACCTGCAGAAACTGCTGGTCTTCAAAGCTGGAGCTAGGCTGGCCTCAATAGAGGATCCCTCCAGGAGAGGTTTGAGGCTCACTTCTTGGAGGCTTGCATTATAAATCAAGAACCAAACTTGGGTAGGACACACTGGTCTTTACAGGAAGGCTGGGCAGTGGCCACCAAGATTGTTACTTTTAAGAAACTTAAATGGGCCATTTATACTTTTGAGCCCTATAAAAGCACAAGTGTGGATTGTGTCTTCCTGGCTCTCCTTCAGGAAGGCTGGGAGATTGTTTCATTCCACTTACTGAGAATATTCAAGGCCTGCCTGGCTATTAGGCATGTTTTCCATCTCTGGAGGTAGGCTAAAGTGGTGTTCATACCTAAGATGGGTAGCGAATCCTACCGCAGGTCTAGGGATTTTCATCCTATCTGTCTAACATCCTTCCTGTTAAAGGCTCTGGAAAGACTGTAGATAGTTTTCTGAGAAATGAGGTACTGGTGGACAGACCCATTCACCCTCACCAGTATGCCTATTGGCCGGGTAACTCCATGGATACAGCACTCCATCAGTTTGTGGTGAGGCTGGAGAGGACATTGGACTGTGGAGAACTCACCATGGCAGTTTTCCTGGACCTCAAAGATGCCTTTAATGATTTGACTTTAGGTACTATTTGGAAATGTCTGGAGAGCAGGGGAGTCAATCTGGTTGTAACATACTGAATCATGACCTTCATGGCTACCTTGGGGAGTGAGTCCATGAAGGCAATAGTGCCCTGAGTGTCACCTACCCTGTAGTGTCTGGTGGTAGATGTACTGCTGGACAGACTTAACAGGGAAGGAATTCATACTCAAGGTTATGCCAATAACATTTGCCTTGTAGCAAGTGGAAAATTCCCAAGTACTCTGTTTCAGAGCTCGTACAGGGCTCCTATAGGGTCTAGAGAAATGATGTAGAGAAACAGACTTGTTTGTTAACTGAAATAATGATCTTCACAAGGAGGAGGAGGCTGCCGGGTTGGTAGAGCCCCACCTGTTTGGGAATAATTTGAAGCTTTCTGGAATGGCCAAGTGTCTCAAGAGTTATTCTGGATGATGGACTGAGCTGATAAAAGCATGTTGGTTACAAAGTCAAGAAGGCCTACAATGCATTGTGGGCCTGTCAAAGATCCATAGGACTGAGGTGGGGCCTGAGATCCGAAGTGGTCAAATGGCTATACACCTCGGTCATAAGACCACCAATAACTTAGGCAGTGCTGGTTTGGTGACCTGCCACTCATGTGAAGGTGGTGGCTACTGGGCTAGACTCGCTGTAAAGATTGGTATGTATGGTGACTACAGGGACAGTACAGATCACTCCTCAGTCTGTTTTATAGATTTTGGTAGACCTTCCTCCTTTACATTTGTTTGCATAAGAGGTGGCCAGGATGAGTTCATACTACCTCTGGATTGTAGGGAGGGTGGTGTTTTAAGCTACTCCATAGAGGGCACTCACCGATTCTTTCTGGATTACAGAAGAAGTGTCCTATAACCCAGATGGTCAGGGATTTGATGGGGACGACTAGGTATAACCATCCTATACTGTGGTAATACCCTCCAGGGAGGAGTGGGACTCAGAGCTGGGTCTCTCCCAAAGGCAACGGGCAGGAGTAGTTCACGGACGGTTCCCACCTCGGAGGCACGATAGGGGCTGGGGCCTATGGCTTAGAACCAGGCTTGTCATTCCCCTTGGACAATATGGCATGGTTTTCCAGGCTGAGGTCTACACGATCTTAGCCTGTGCTATGCATATTTTCAATATGCCATGCAGATGTACACTCGGATACTATGCTCGGATACTATGGCAGCTTTGAAAGCCCTTAAGGCAGTTAAAACCACATCCAGACTGGTGTAGTTATGCCAGAAGATGTTGGATAGATTATCTATCAGCTGCCCAATCATACCTTTTTGGGTCCTGGCACATACTGGTATTAGAGGAAATGAGATGGCAGACACTCTTGCAAGGAGGGGATCAGGGCTCGATTTTATTGGGCCTGATCCCTTTTATGGAGTGTCTGCTAGTAATGTCAAGTATGAGATAACCCAACTTATGGTGAGGGCTCATCTTGAGATTTGGAGTATGCAAACCACTGCCAGGCAGACCCATGATTTGATATCAGGGCCTGACCAGAAAGTTTCTCCTGAATTTGAACAGAGTTAAGCTCAGAGGGGTTGCGGGCTTTCTCACAAGCCACAACACCCTGAGCAGACATTTATGCATAATGGGTCTTACACAAGACCCTTTATGTAGGATATGTGCGAGGGACTTTAAGACCTCACAGTATATACTATGTAACTGCAAAGGATTTGCTGTGCATATGTATGTATCCTTAGGGTCCTTTTTCTTGGAACCTGAGGAGATAAGAAGGGCAGATATCAAGGACATGGTTTGTTTCATACAGACCATCAAACTAGAGTAATGCCAAAATATGAGGCATATCGGGCTCTTGAGCCTGCGTGCATGGCCTCTTTGAGAGGCCACTCAGTTATCATCATCAAGTGACAGTCATCAATCCAGGTCTTCTCAGAGGAGGCTCCCTCAACAAAGATGAGACAAGCAAGAAGTGTTAGCAAGAAAATGATCTGTTCTTTCTTTTCAGCCAATGACCATATTGTAACACTTCCACTTGAGAGACAAAAGACTGTTATTACCCCAAGTTTTTGACACACTAAGAACAAAGCATCTTAAAACTGATTTGCATGGAATTCTGTTGCACCATGATAATGACTCTATCCACTACACTTGAACCAAATCAATTTCTGCAAGAGTGTTTGCCCCATCCTCTCAAACCATTGAAATCTAGTCCCATATGACTTTTTATATTTCTCAAAATAAAATAAACTCATGACCAAAGATCTGAATCATCAGAAGCATTCAAAGAATGTATTTATCTAAAGAAGCTTGACATTCATCATTTACAAAATGGTTTGAACAGATGAGATATTGTATACATAGAATTAATGGAGAATACTTTGAAATGATTTGATGATCAGAGAGCATTTTTTTAAATTTTATGGAATTGATTCTCAAAATGTTTCCAAATGAATCTCTCAAACATTAACTGTTTTTACTTTATGCTTACGTGGACTTGCAGCATGAGGACTGGTAGCCTTTGTAGAAATTTCTTGTTAATTTCACTGACACTTTATATGGAAATGTTTAGTTGGTCCTCATTTAGATCCTGATGATGGTGGCTGGATAATGTCATATTAAATACAGCATGGCTAATGAGATAGACTATAGAATGAGATATATAGTAGTGATAATTTTAAATATGGCTAGTGCTGAATAACTGTAAATATAATTGTACATTTTCCTATTAATTTAACAAGCAATTCTTTTGCTTCTTAGAATTTGAACCACAGTAGATGGTTTAGTTGGTTTCTAATGATGAGCAGTTGATAATTGATTGCACTCCAATATTTAGTAGGAAGATTGGAATAGTGAATGGAGGTTGGACAGCAAAGAAGTTCATCTTGGTCCATATCCTCATCAAGATGAAAGAACAAGTAGGGAATTCTGCAATCCTATTCAGTGTAATGTTTATTAATACAGGCATGACCTGTAAATAATTGAAAATTGCTACTGAGGATTCTTTTGGCAGTGTAGCAATTGTACCCATTTCATCATATAAGCTTTCCCATTATTTTCCAACTGATTTTTATGCATTTTCTTTCTTAATTTTATAACTGTGTACAGATATAGGTATTCTTTTGACTGAATGCGGTGATAGTGGTTTAGATAATTGTGATATGATTGTGTTGCCTTTTTTGGCAAAAAATCAACTGATTCATTGCCCTTCTCTTTGTAGTATGCAGCAACATACTGCAGAACTATCCTTTTATTTTAATTTGTTAATTGCATAATTTTGTGTCACTAGGATGTTACAGATTTAGGTTGTCATCAGATAATATAGCTGTGATAGTTGCCTCTGAGTCAGACACTATGACAATTATCTCAAATTTCTGTATTCAGTACAGAAGGTTTTGTAAGCTGGGATTTCCCCATCAAAATTTGCATATTTAAGTGTAATCCTCTGTAGAAGAAGGAAAGCGAACATACTGCACCAACACCAGTATCACCATTATTTGACAAGCTGGATCCATCAATAAAGACATGTAGTCACATGTATTGTTTCTAGTGATATTTTTTTTAAAGCATATGGGAGTATTTCTGTTTTCTTTGTTTCTTCTGTTGAGTAGATAATGTTCAACATCAAAGAGGTCCAGGGGATTGTTAGTTGATGTTCTGTCAAGAAAGAAAGTTTTAATTTCTGTTTTACTTCTTTGACCACAGTGATATGTGTATGGTGACCACAAGGGATCCAAGCTGAGCAAAACATTGCTTCTGCCTATGTTTTGCTTCTGTCTGTGCTCTTCTCTTTCCTCTTTCCTATCTGACTTTTCTATGTAATTCTTTATTTTCTTCCAACCCCCAACACTATTAGGATATCTGAGAGTTAGAGAGTCTTTCCTTTTTCTCTTCTCTTATTTTTTCTGTTTTCTCATTCTTCTTTAATGTAATATCTAAAAATGATGACATAACTGCCAAATACATGGTGCCCCAATAAACAATTACAATTATGATTCAAATGCACTTTAAAAGAGAAACAATCCACAGATAAAATAGTCTCCCAATTGGATCTCTGGGCATAAACCTTTTTTCAGGCAGTCAAATGAAGCACAGTAGGTACTTCCAGTTTTATTAAACAATTGCAGTTTTACTTCATCAGACCATGACTGGATTAGAAGTATCAGTTGACTTCAATTCATACCGCATCCTATCAATCTCATTAGCCACAAAATACACATATAAAGAGGGGAGGTAGTTAAATAGTAGGCAGTCCAGTTGTTTAACCAGCCTTGTTAAAAATTGATGACTGATATAGAGCTTGTCAACCAGTGATGATGATAGTTATGAAAACAGAACTTAGTCTAAGATTGGAAGCAAAGAATTGTTATAAGAACTTTGGAATATGACTTTAGCTGCCATTCATTATGTGGATCCTGAACTAGGTACCACTTTTAGACCATTTAAGATTGCTGATTCACATCTTTAGGTAGATTTAGCAAATTCATTAGAAATAAGTTAATTAGAAGCAAGTTTGAGGTTATATATTAATCAGACAAGTGTAGCAATCTCCACAGGTTCATGGAACATTCCTACAGCATATGGATGAGCATTGCCATTAGTAAATATGAATTTGTGCAAAGGACATGTTATTGTAGGAAGGATTCCAACAATGTAGCATTGCTTTTTCTATTCTACAGTATGTTTTAAGAGAGGGGACTTGACGTTAGCATTGCAATTGGAAAAAATAGATTGAAAATCAGCTGGTACAGAGGAATTATATTCACAAGGTAAGTATAACACCCCTCATGCTGAAATGTACCCTCAGAGTGACAGAAGTGATGTAGGTAGTATAAGGAAACAACACCTAAAATATCAACTGCCAGTTTTAACTGCAAGGTGCTGAAATCACAACTGGAATCCTTCAACAGCAACTCAGTATGCAATACAGATGGACATCCTGCTTCTGCTTCAATGGAGCATGTGGAGTTTGAATAATTGGACAGAGCACCTTGTCACCACCCCTCCCTCACAACATAGAAACTAGTAATCTGAGCCTCTGTATTCACATCTCACGCAACAATACAGTAAGCAGTCAGGGCTGTCCAATCAAGTTAATAGTTCCATGTAGTTTATACATCACACCTGATGTATAATTTGAGGGTGGGTTTTGGCTTGAGGGGTCTGATACTTTCCTTGTCAACAACAGTGCCAGGGTTGCTGGTTTTGATGACACTATCAATACATTGTGAATTGATTACAATAATTTTGCTTGTTTGACAGCTTCGGAGACACTTTTCTGGTTTTGCAGTTTTTTTTTTGTTTTTTTTTGGTAGTATCTGTATTTTTGTTGGTATTAATATATTTTGGGTTAATAGTACCTACAAATTTGCTTGCATTATTCCGTTAAACACTCGCTTTCATTCGCTCTCTCTCTCTCTCTCTCTCTCTCTTACTTTCTCTCATGTATGGTCCAAGTAATATTTCCAAAATCAGTAACCAATCTTTTTTTTCTCCGTTAATTTTTTGAACCAAAATTCAGTAATAACTAGCTTAATGAATGTAGAACAAAGCAAAAATATCATAGGATTAGATCACAGGGTTGGCATGCAAACTGAAATGCATGCATTATCATTAGGTAAAAACTTGAGAAATTTAGCAGTTGTGGATTTCAGAGTGTCTTTATCTGACATTCACTAATAGCATTATTTTCTGCCAAAAATATGCTTACTTTGATTATGCAGGCTGATACTCATACTATACTCACTATTTGGCTCCACCATCAATTGGACTGATCTAGTCAGTTGAGGGTCCAATGGCACACTGAGTGTGGTGACTCTGTCACTGGCTTAGTTTGTGCATGTGCTATGTGTCATACTTGGGTAAGTTTTTTCCCCCTTAGTATCCATTCATTCATTATTTGTTGCAGATTTTGGTTGTATTGAATTTTTGTATCTCTCCCTTATAAAAGAGATGTTTTCACTGCAGTAGACAAATGTTATGTTTTTCAACATCTTTAAACAATTTCCTATTTTTCCCCCTTTCTTATTGAAAGAATGTCTTGAGGAACTTCAATAGTTTCTCTGTATTTAAAACTTAAGCCCTTCCTTCAAGTTTCAGACTAATGAATTTTATGGTTTAACATGGTGGTGGATTATTAATACAGTTAATCATTTTAGTACAAAGAAGTACAATGATTCACAACTTCCAGTATAAAGCTTAAAAACAAGTTTCAATTCATAAACTTGACACTGCTACTCTATAAAATTGTATTTTTTTTCACAGAATTAAATATAAACACTGGGGGCTATAACTGTTTGAAAATATCACTGTTTTTGTAATACACCTAATACAGATATGAAGTGCCTGTACAGTTTAAAGATATAAATGTGTGAAAAAGTGAATTTCATGAAATATAGAGAATATTTTGACATTTATTCTACAGAACAGATAAAACTTAATATAAGCAGCAATTGAATTTTCTTGAAAGAAGATGAAGAAGTGGTGGTGGTGGTCTGGATATTAATGTATACATTTTACTATGATGACAAAACAAGATGACAAGTGATGTATATACAAACAAATAACACTGAAAAATTAGAATAACTCCTTGAATATTTATTATATTTTCAAACTAAATTTTGTTGTAAATCACAAAAGTTCCCAGAAAAATTACGCTTGTAAACTTTGTTATTTGAATGTTTTTGTTTGATTCATGCTCCATTTAACTCTTCTTTTGGTGAAAGTAATTAAGATGCCATAGAGCCTACTCTGTAAGTTAAGCATATTGAGTTTTATTCTGTGCTAAATTAGTGTTATATTTAATTTATAGTGGACTATTAGGCTATTGATTTTATTTGGCCTAGTACATGCCCTAACCATATGATCACTGCTTATCCATCTTTCTAGCAAACATAGTACTGCAGTGCCAAACACTGTTACTTACCTGGAAAACAAACTTAAACTTTATTTTAGTTTATATATTTATTAATTAATACATTGTTTAGAAGGTTTTAAGTGTTTTATTTTCAATAGGAAGTATTTGTAATGTGTTGTTATTTTTCTGCATTCTAAGCACACTAACAAAAGATACATTTGACTTTGCTAGATATCCTGTGCTATACAACGAATCATTAAATACAGTACTTGTTCAAGAAATAATGAGATTCAATCGCCTTCTCAAAATTATTCATGAAAGTCTTAATAACCTGCTTAAGGCAATGAAAGGACTTGTTGTGATGTCTGGAGAATTTGAAGCCATGGCAGCCAGCTTGTTTACAAACATGGTACCAACAATGTGGGCAGCTAGAGCTTATCCATCTCTGAAACCATTAGGTAAGCAGTATTTCTATAGCACACTTATACAGGAAAACAAAACATGTATGATTGCTATGGGTACAAACTACAATTGCACAGACTTTTGTGATTTCTCTTCATAAAGCTTTCAATTTCCTTAACAGAGATAGTGAACTGTATCATCTACATAACTGTTTCAGTGTGTTTGCACAAACCAAGTAGTATTTGAATAAATAAAATATGATCAAAGTATCTTTAATAGATTGTTGTATGATGATGAGAATTATGGGTGGTATGCATACAGAGAGTTATCCTGAGACATCTCTCAAAGACAAATTGAGTTTGTCATTGCAAGGGAGACATGTCTCACATTTTGCAAACATAAAAACCGCATATTGCAGTTGAGAGAGCTTACTGTTTTGAGATATCACATACAGTTCTATCCTGTGTTTTTCTAACCAATGTGACATTGCATTAAGCAACTAAATAATTTACCTCTCTCTAATTTCACATATTTTTACAGCAATAACAATTACTTTTGAGGTTCATTGTTAGATGCATGTTTACTGTAGGCATTATAAACAATTATTTATGATACAATGCATTTTCAAAGAATATTACTTTATACAAAACATCAAATTTGTCTCACTTTCATGCTGATGAGCTTATAATATGAAGCATTTTATTTTCTTCCTTCACTCTTTTGGCTCCTCTTGTTTACTAGTAATGCACACCAACACAAACTGTAGCTACATAACTGCTGTGTAACATCTATGGAGAAAGAAAGAGTCAGTCCCAGTATATAGAAATACCATCAGATCAATGTAAGTTTTTCTGAATCCAGTTATATGAAAATTCACAAGAGCAAAAAAGAGCAAGAAATTTTACAGTAAATAAAGAGAACATTTTGAGATTATCTCAAAATTAAGAGTTTTAATTAAAAACTTTGAGCCATTTTTGAAAAAATTGAAAGTAAATGAAAGATGTATTGTATTTTATATTTATTGTGCTAAGAGATTTACAATTGGATTGTCTACTGAACTTGACCCTGGCCACTCATTCTGTAGACCACTACAGTTTATTTACATTTTACAATTTCTTGTCAATAAATTATCTTGTTTCAGTTTTTCGTATCCCATTTCCACTTGATTTTCACTTTTCGCTTATTGATTACTTTACCATCACACATTCACCATAGTTTTCCATTCAAAGTAAGATACAATACCTCTTACTTTTCTCTATCCACTGTCCAAAGCCATTTATTTTTGACTTTATACAAAAGCTGTCCAATGCTCCTAGCGTCCTTACACATCATTTCGATTATAAGCGTATTTCTATCCCCCTTCAACCATTTCTTTTTAAAAAATTCTCTTCTCGAATTTTCTGTTCCTTGGCACTTAAATACTATGTGCTCAATGTCTTCAACACAACCACATATTGGACATTGATTTTGAGGAATAACCTGTCTTAACCCTCTTAGCCTCCATGCTCTGGTTCTTACCCATGCAATAGATTCTCTCTCTTCTTTATTTACTATGTCTATATATTTTTCCCTACCCCATGTATTTTTCATTGGCCTATAACAAATCAATGAGCTCTTTTCGGCAATCTCACTGAACATGATTTGTATTTCTATATCTTCTAACCTTTTCCTCGCCTTTTTCCAAACATTTTTCACATTATTTTCTCTCCTTCTCCACATGTCTCCTAACCCATTTTTCTTCAAAATGTTCTGTAAATTACTTACCCATCCATCATTCATAAAACTATTCTCTTGGTATTCTATACATTGTCTTAACACATTACTTTTCCTAGATTTAAAGTTCTGAACCAAAATTTCAAAGCTCTTTCCATTATCTTCCCCTTAGTCGCCACCCTGCCCATCTCTAATTGTTTCACATTGATTTAAAATCATAAAAATTTCCATAAATGTTCTCTAGTCAAATTCATTTGGGGTGAACACAAGATCTTTAAATGATAATTAATGAACTATTAGAGCAAATAAAACAAACTAAATGTAGTTAACTCACAAAATATTAGAAAATAGTAGTCAAATATAAACAAATTCCATTGTTTTTAGAAACATGGTATTCTAAAAATTATCATATTGCCCTTTTACTGTAATGGGACAAGAGACTGGAAGGATAAATTTGTGATAAGTTGGGAAATATAGGTAAAACACTTACAGTAAAGGGGATGCTTAAAAATGTGATTTCAGTGACTGCACTTGCATCAACACTTTCAGATTGGATGTATTTTTGAGTAAGACCAGTTTATCAAGGTTGAGGGCATATCAACACTACTCTGTGTCATTAAAACCACAACTACCTGTCCACAGGTTTGCTCAAATATCACTGACTAGGATTTCAGTGTTGATGATTAGCTAGGTTTGAATTCTTGTGATGCTACAAAGTCTGGAAATGAACAGTGAATCCATAAAATAAATGGCAATTAATGTGCACGATGTTGATGGGACATTGGTAATGGTAGTACGGTGATGAAACATTTGTTCTGCATCTAAAGTATAAAAAATAAAGTATGAACAATATTTTTTTCTTTAGTTAAAGCAATGTTAATGTTCATAAATTTAATCAAGATTCCAAAATATGAAGCAATGAAGTTAGAGAACTTCCCAGAATTCAAAGCTTCTTACAGCCATATTTGGGGCAAATAGATTTATAGCTGAATGTATATGCACATATGGGCTGAAAAGGTTAACTTAACTAATTTCATGTTTATCAGAATTAAGTAAATGTAGAATATTTATCTTTTCATATGCTTGGTATATTTGACTTGATTTAAAACGATGCTTTACCCAAGTCATAAGAGAATAGTCATAAGTTGCTTTCCCACTAAAAAATCAAACTAAAAAGTATGATCAAAGTAGAAAAAATAAGAAATGGATCACTAAAGGAATAATAATCTCATGTAGAAAGAAAAGACTTGTACATCATATTAGGAAAGACACAAATGACCCACAATTTATTACCTACTATAAAAATTGTGTAGAAATCTTAAAACAAGTAATTCTAGAGGCAAAACAATACCATGACAATAAATATATTCTAGGCTCTGAAAACAGAAGTAAAGCAATATGGAATGTAGTAAGAACAGAGACAGCTCCACAAAACACAAGGAAAGTATCGAATTACAGCAGAACTTAATGAACAGTTAATATTAATAGGAATTTTAATATTAACTTTAATTAATTTGGTTTAAACTAATTATCATAAATAAGGATATAAAATATCTTATTATCAGGTCGAAACTGATTACAATTAATTTGTTTCTTATATTAATAATGAAATTATTATACCTCTAATTTGTTTCAAATAATTATCTAGTAAAACCAATTGAAGTAGCCCAAGCTTTTAGTAATTATTTTACAACTGTGGTAACCAAACTTATAGACATTTCCTCTCCTATAAAAGCAAGGAACCCCTTAGCAGCCATACCCTCCAGTTGCAAAACAATCTTTCTACCACCCTTAACCTCAGCAGAAATATCAGATGTTATGAAAAGCCTAAAACAAATCTTTCTTTGATGTTGATGGAATTCCTAGCTTTATTATTAAGGAAGATGTAATTACACCCCTTGTAGATATTTGTAATCTCTCCATATCCTCAGGTACCTTCCCCGATAAATTTAAATTGACATGGGTAAGGCCAATCTTCAAAAACGGTCATAAAAAATATTGAAAATTATAGACCTATCTCAGTCTTACCACTACTATATGTATAATACATATCCTTCTAGAAATTAATGGATATTTTTCTTTCTCCCTGCTGGGATTTAGAAAAAACAAATCCATTAATGAAGCTATATTTGACTTCATTAAACATGTGTTAGATGCTAAAGATAAAAGAAAGCACTCTCTTGGACTATTCATTGATCTAACTAAAGCTTTCAATCTAGTAAACCATGACATATTATTAATAAAATTAGACTATCTGGGAATCAGGAGGAATTGTAAATGACTGGTTTGCATCCTACCTAAAACATAGGAAACAGATTATAGAAATAGGAACAGTCAGTCAGAAATACAAAAAGTTAATCATGGAGTGCCCCAAGGGTCAATTCTGGGACCATTATTGCTCCTTATTTTCATTAACAATCTCCCATTGAACATCATTTAATGCATATACAATAATGTTTGCCAATGACACATTGTTTTGAGCAGTGACAATCCTATATCTTTGCAGGAAAAAGTAAATCAAGCAAACAATGGTTTGCAAAGTTGGCTAACAAAGAAAAGCTCTTGTTGAAAGTAGAAAAAACAGCATATTTGCATTTTCATCCTCAGTCACCAAAAATATTAATCTGAAACTGCATATAAAACACCCTTAGTTAGAAAAAGTGTAACAAAATTCCTGGGAATCTGGATTGATTCTGTACTCTCATAGGAAATCCATATATCACAACTGGGCATTAAACTAAACCAATTATGCTATGCCATTTGTAAATGGCTAATGTGTGCTCCATTCAAGTGCTAAAGATAGTATATTTCAGCTGTGTAGAGTTCCTAATCAGCTATGACATTCCCTTTTGGGGATCCTCTCCTAAATCAATGCATGTTTTCAAATTCAAAAAAGAATATTAAAAGCAATTTTGAAAGTGCCCACAAAAACACCAAGTAAATATGTATTTGACATACTTAAAGTTATGCCTACTCCTTGTATATATATCCTTGAAACTCTAAATTTCATACACAAGAATAAAACCTATTTCCATAAGAACTCAGATTATCATAACTACAATACAAGGATTGTTAACAACTTGCATTTATATAGTCGTAGGCCTACCAAGAGTCTACTGAGCATTTCACACTTAGGTGTATTAATGTACAATGAATTAGATACTGCATTAAAAATCTCAGTTCCCAAATCTTTTAAAAGCAAACTAAGAATATTATTCTCCTAAAGAAACTGTATTTAAATATAAATGACATTTTGAATTATCCATGTTTTCCTCTATAAACAGTTGATATAAGATTTGAAACTGTTATATTTATCTAAACCATTGTCAATGTACATATGTGTGTGTATGTATAACTATTTAAATATTCCATATGATGCCATGTCCATGTCCAATAACATGTACATTGTTCCCAAAGGATGAAAATAAATGTGAAATATGAAATAAATTTTTTTGTTGTATATTGCTCCTAAGTTTTTAAATAATACTTTCTATAAATAATTATAAATCTAATCAAAATACACTGACACATACTCTCTATTGAATATATCCAAAATGGTACTCCATAGTAAAACTGATAGCACAATTAGGAAAAGTAAGCATTTCAATATATACGGCCATATGTCAATATAACAAATTTCTGGGGACTTTGTAATTCATTTTGTTGTACTGAAATTTTGTTAAATCAGTTATATAATAGTTTATCTTAAAAGGGGCAAAATTGCAATTTTTAAATCTAATATGATACTGTGTCCATTTTTAAAATGTAATATGTATACATTAGGTATGCATATGGAAGGAAACAATACAGTTAAAAATTCACTACCAAATTAATTTCATATTTAATTAAACTTGGCAACGTAATATAATTTAATTAATATGTAGTGGACTCATATACTACGTAACATACCATACATATCTTTTCATTTTGAGAAAAAGTCTGTAACAGAATACTTCACAGTTGATTCTTCCAAATAGTTCACAATGCAACTTGCACTTTTAATCATATTGTCAACTTACTCTAAGATTTTTAACTTTTCTTTCAAAGAAAACTGCTTTCTTTCACTTTTTGCTATTCCATTGGTTGACATTGCTTATACCAGACTTGCTCTGAGCATACTGAAATTCCCGTCTTACATTGGTTAAACATTCACCTTTTAATGATATCTTTCAAACAGACTGCCGGATTGTGGAATTCAATTAGACAAAAGAGATATTTTATGACAAAATCTGAGACAAAACACTGTATGGTCAAGGATGAATAAGCCACTCCGCATGCAACATTGTATGGTCAGGGATTAATAAACCATTCTCTGAATCCGAAATAGCACTACAATTGCTCAGTAAGTCAAGAAAATATTTTAAAAATTTGTTCAATCAGTCATATTCATTAAGGGGAATTTCTTATTTTTGCTATACTAAGATTTTTGTTGTACTGACTTTCATACAATTGAAATAATTTAACACAGATGCTTATGGGGATATAGAAGGGGATTTCAGTTTTTTCCGTTTAACTGAAATATTTGTTAAAGTGGCATTTGTTAAAACAATATTTGACTGTACATTTTAATACTAGATCCCTAAGCTGCATCCTTCATCTCACCAACTGTATGCGATAGAAGTGATATTGATTTAAGTACATTAACTAAGTTGTCAAGTAAAGAACCATGTTCATATACAAAAGAGCCAAAAAACTACGAACAGGCTGCACAGTGTTTTTCCTGTCCGCGTCCTCGGCGCTCGTTGCCGTCTGCCGCTATCATAGAAAGGCACAGATGAAACCATACAACATTTTTAAAACTACTTTGAAAGGCTTTACTTACCAACTTTATGAAAGGAGATGCTGAAACTGGCCACCGTCATTGTCCATACATTTTTGGCATCTCTTTAGGAAACTATCCATCACTTGCCGTAGTTCACGTTGAGAGATGCTGGCCTTTCTTGGCGGATATTTTGTTTTAATTCTTCCAGGGTATGTGGGTTTGTCTTGTACACTTTGTTTTAAGTTACCCCAGAGATAGAAATCGCAGGGGGTTAGGTCGGGGGATGGCCACAAATCTCTACTAATAATTCTGTCCTCAAACACACTTTCATAAAGTTCTTAAGTAAAGCCTGTGAAAGTAGTTTTAAAAATGTTGTATGGTTTCATTCGCGCCTTTCTATGATAGCAACAGATGGCAATGAGCGCCAAGGATGTGGACAGGAAAAACACTGTGCAGCCGGTTCGTAGTCTTCTGGCTCTCCCTGTATTACCCGCTTTATAATTTATATAAAATTGGGACCACAGAATGTGATCACATCTTCTGGTTTAAGGAAAAATTAAAACTCATCTTGAGGAAGATTATTTTGTAACTCTTATCTCAAAATAATAAATACAAAGTATCTCCCTGCAAACATGTCATTTTTAATTACTGACACCAAATTGCTGTCGGCATAATCATAACAAAGTATTTGGTACTGCAGTCTAGCTGTTTATTTTCATACCTCTTTGTATCGTACCCATATATGCGTTTTAGTACTGGACTGTTTTCACGTGTCATAGTTTATTGTTTTGTAGCAAAGTAGATTTTATTAGAAGTAATGGTGGTATTTTAAAACTGCTATCATAGAATGTTTCTTTGTGTACGGCTATGGACAGTTTGAAGTAACTATTGCAAAAGAGTCTTTTTGGGAGTTAAAGGTAAATGGGACATTTGTTTTAGATTAGATGACCTGTTTGAACATAATCATTGTTGGTTTTGTTATTTCTACTACTACAACCTTTAGGCCCATGGGTAACTGATCTGAGAGCAAGAATAAACTTCTTGATTGACTGGATAGACAATGGAATACCAAATGTTTTCTGGATATCAGGTTTCTACTTTCCCCAGGCTTTCCTCACCGGAACAATGCAGAACTTTGCAAGAAGAAATGTTGTATCAATTGATGCAGTGGACTTCGGTTTTAAGGTATATACACCTGTTAATATGCTACAGAGCTTGCTGCTCCATATTACATAGTATAATGTGATTTAGGAAAGTGAATGCACTTTTTACTTTCTCACTACTTTTCACCAGAAATACATGTTTTGAGACTCATTGAATACAAAAGTGTGTGTGTGTATGTGGGTGTGTCATGTGTGTTGTTTCATGTCATGTCTGTGTGGCGAGGGGGGTGCGCGCACGTGATTGCATGAGAGGGAACTCAAAAACAAAAAACACAAAAAAAATGGTTAAATATCAAACTTGGTATTTAAGCTCAGCATATTCCAAGGAAGCAACATAAAGATTTTCAGCAAAATCCCCCTAACCCAAAATATCCTTTACATGGAAAAATTTCTGTTATTTGTTATTTATCAAAATGGCTAATGATTTTTATTAAAATACCATATGTTTAAGACATTTGCACAACAAATAAAATCTATATCTTGAATTTTCTGGGAACAGCCTATGAAGATTGCTACATTCATAGTTACTTTTGTATAACTGGTAAACCACAAGAAAGAGTCAAAATCTTACTATTAAAAGATGTAAATCTGGAAGTCCACAATTTATGTCAAAACTTTTTATGATGTTAGCAATTTCTATATATTCCTTGTTATTGCTTTGAACTTTCAAATACTTATACTTTTTCCAAGTAAGAACTCAGTATTTATGATTGCTATCATCATGGTCATACAAGGAAGATTAAATTTCAAAGCCATCACATAGTGATCTGCTTTTTAAAAGTCTGACTATCACTTTATCCTACTGTATCCTACATTGAATGTGTAATGAAAGTTTATTTCATTAACAAGAAGTAGAGGTCTTGCCGGGGATATTGGTGTATTTCCTTGTACTCAGCTAACCCTCATAACATTTTTCCTTCCCAGAAGCACATAGTGCTGATTATACAAAACTAACATTACAAAGTTTATACAGTGCACTCTGAGCAGTCTCTAGAAAATTTTTGTATGCTTGAGTGTGTTTGGCTTTATGATAAGTGCGGCCAATTACAATACTTATAGTACATCTGTAATTAGAGAAAACCTTGCACAGTCAGAGCCACAAAATAGTATCAAACATTTATGAATTTATGAAGCAAAAGAAGCAAAAAATAAAGAAGTAGTCTGTTCACCTGGCTATTTCAAGAAAATACTGAAGGTACAAGTCAGGGTTGCAATAGTTACTGGAGTGTCAATGTCTCTAGGATTATAAAGGATATTAAAAAATATGCTCAAGAAAGTTTTTTTTTTCTTTTTTGGACACTTCAAGCAAAATATACAATATACCCAAATGAATCGGAGATAACAATGACTTTGACAAATTTATTATCAGATTACAACCCACAGTTTCTACACCACAGAGGGAATTGTCCCTACAGTTGGAAGACTGCAGAGAAGGTTAAGGGAATTGGTAGGATTTTAAGGAAGGTGGTGGCGGCGGTGGTGGTGGTGGTGGTGGTTTCAAATTATTTAAGAGCTAAGAGAAAGAACATTGATTTTGATGTTTGGAATTACTATTAGAAAACCAGAAACTCTTAGAAAATGGAATTTTACAGGATGTTTGATTTTCTGTTTATTGACATAAAACCATCAACACATTTAAATTACTGTGTTATCTTGCATACATATGCTAGAAATAGGGCCATTCATAAGGGAGGGCAAGGTAGTAATGTGCCAAAGGGCACACAGAATAATCTATATGATAAATAGCAGAAGAATGGATATGTTAATTTATCACATAATCTTTTGTGCTATTCTTCCATATGTAACTATATTCTATGTATTGCATAAGACTTTGTGAATACTGAGAGGCTCACCACAAGGATTTATTGGGTGACCAGAGTTTATGTGGGTGAATCTAGGTAAGGAGGTCACATTTCTTAAATATTGATTATCTTGATCTTACATTCACTATTCTATGATGTGAATGGTAACCAAGAGAATATTATCCAATTAGCTAAATTTGATGGATACTTTTCCAGCCATAAGTGCCTTTGGACAGATATCTTCAGTGTACCTTATTCTTCTCTTGTTTAAAGCCAACCCTTGGGATTTGTATCACTGCTCTTGAAGGAGGGAACACAGCTTTTCTCTTTTATAAGGGTGATAATAACACTAGTCTGCATGATATCGGATGACTGAAAACTAATAAGTGATTCTGACTCACTTTTTTATGCTAATTTCAGAACTGCGTTTAGTTTTTTCTATCACGTACAGCTTTTTCACAACTTCACTTCAAAAATATACAGTTGAGACAGTAGATGATGAGTATTGTTGAAGGGAAATTTATCACTTTTTGGGGGGAAATTTCTCAATACAGACTTGTAAGTCTTTAGGTTGTTACACCTGTAGATACTGGTTGCTATTTGTAATTTAGGCATTGTTGTTAATATCAGAGGCTTGCATTACCAGTGCTATATTGTGATTGAACTTATAAATACATGATGTCTACACGATAGTGTGTGAACAATCCAAATGTTTTTTGCTACATTTGTGGAAATTATACAGTGCTGCAGCAGAGAACTGATATAACAGACTTTGTGAAAAAAGTGTACCATGCTTATTTTAAAATAAAATTTGGTGAACAAGACAAGGCCTGGGCTCCAAAGACAGTTTGCCACTATTGTGTTGAGAGGTTAAGATTCTGGATAAAAGGAAAGAAATCATGCATGCCATTTGCAATTTCTATGGTGTGGAGGGAGCCTAAAGACCACCTTAAAGACTGTTATTTCTGTTTAGTTAATGTTCAGGAGTGCAATTCAAAAAATAAGAAACACATTGTGTATCCAGGTATTACTTCAGCCATCAGGCCAGTTCCACACGGAGAAGATCTGCCTGCTCCTCTTCCTCCAGCTGTTTTAGAGAACTTGGAAGAAGATGGTGTTGAAAGTGAACCTCATGCAATCACCAAAGATGATTCTGATGATGTCTACTGTCCTGAATACGACGTGACTCCACAACTGTTCTCTCAGAGTAAACTAAATGATATAGTACCTGATTTGAATTTGTCTAAGGAATCTGCAGAGTTACTAGGCTCCCGTCTTAAAAATAAGAATCTTCTGGAACCAGGAACACATTACTCATGGTACAGACACAGAGAACAAGAGCTAGTTCCTTTTTCCTCACAGATCGAGTCCTTGGTTTACTGCAATAACATAAACGAGTTAATGCACTTTTATAACATTGAACATGATCCTACTCAGTGGAGACGTTTTATAGATTCATGAAAGAGGTTCCTGAAAAGCGTGTCACTGCATAATGAGAATGTGTATGGGTCCATTCCTGTCACACATTCAGTTCAAATGAAAGAGACAGTTGTAACAAGTATCAATATAAGGAACACAAATGGCGTATCTGTGGTGATTTCAAAGTTATTGGAATACTATTAGGACAACAAGCTGGGTTCACAAAAATGCCTTGTTTTCTGTGTGAATGGGACACTTGGGCAAAGCAAAGACATTGGAGTGTGAAAGTATGGCCACAGCGGAGAAATTTGTTGCCTGGAACTAAAAATATCCTGCACGAACCGCTTGTAGAGAGACAAAAGATATTGCTTCCGCCACTACACATAAAATTAGGCTTGATAAAGCAATTTGTAAGGACTCTACCACATGATGGACCCTGCTTCAAGTACCTTTCCAAGAAATTTTCCTTCATTACACAAGACAAATTAAAGGCTGGAATTTTTGTTGGTCCTCAAATAAAGAAATTGATGAAGGATGAAGATTTTGAGAAGACAATGAATGAGAGAGAAATAGAAGCATGGACCGCCTTCCGATCAGTTACTGAAAACTTCTTAGGCAATAACAAAGATCCTAATTACAAGGCCATTGTCGAAACAATGTTGGAAAATTTCAAGAAGATGTGTTGTAACATGAGTGTAAAGGTGCATTTTCTTCATTCACATATCAACTACTTTCCAGAAAATCTGGGACATTATAGTGAAGAGCAGGGTGAACGTTTTCACCAAGATATTAAGGAAATGGAGAGGAGGTACCAGGGGAAATGGAATGAAACTATGATGGCCGACTACTGTTGGATGTTGAGGAGGAACAGTGTCATCTTCAAGAATCTGCAAGGAAGTCAAAGAAGAGAAAGTTTGAAAAACTTTAAATGAAACACTTTGGCTTCTTGTTTTGTTAAAATGTAGTCATGAAATAAATTAGGGGAGTTCTTGAGAGTATTCTTAAAATGTTTCTTGAATAAAAACTTACCTTGTGAAATGGTATTTGAATACTTTTCTACTTGTCAAAACATTACTTATTTTGTGTAAAAACCTGACATGATAGGAAAAAACGGAAGTTATTTCTGGAATCAGCATAAAAACTTGATTCAAGAACACCTACTTTTAAGAAATCATCTGACAAAAAGTTTGAAAATGCAGACTAGTGTAATTAAATAATCAAGCAACTTAACCTAGTTAGTTTTATTGTAATCAGTGCAATTCATAAAGGAATGTAAAATATTTTTCAAGACAATGAATGGTTTTGTTCATTATTTTCTCATTCACAAAGTGTGTAAATGCATTTAATGCATTGGAAATCAAGAAGAGGTTTCCATCGATGTCAGTTATGCATTAGAATTACAACTCCAGGATTGTAAATACAGTGTATGAAAATAAGACAGAACTGATCTCATTTTTAAATATATTGTTAATGGCTCAGACTCCTGGGACATTTATTTGTGCCAGAGGATATTTAGCATTATTGAAGGATTTAAACCTTTCTTTTTTTTTTTGGAAATTTTCAGTCATATTTTTGCTTTCACTGATACATTATTCTCCGTCAAAGATTTTTTATGTAAGTATTGCATTGCAAAAGTGAAAAAGATAATTTCTTTCATTCAAGAATCTTGAAACAATTTTTATAATATGTACCTATGCAACCCTAGAAGAAAGTAACACAAATGAGAACGAAGCTAGAAAGTGACATCAGGAAGGTGAATTGGATGATCCCAGAATGAGATATCTGCATCTTTATGAAGATGTAACTGACATGACAGCCAAATGGAAAATCAATTTTGTGATTTAGAAGAACCAAAATTTATTGAGCTATTTATTCAAAAAAGTTTCTTTCTTTCAAAATCAGATTTCCTGAAATTTTGTTTACATTTCTTAAATCAGGCTACAAAAATTTGTTTCCTTTTGCAAATTTGTGAATGAATTAGTGGCTGTTTATAGGTTTTCAGTCTTTTCAGGTAGGACAGTGACTGAGATTGCAAAGTTTTGAAAGACACTGAGTTAGGAGAAGAAGCATTTCCAGAAGTTTATAAATTATGCTGCCTCATAACTATAATTCCATGAGCACCTCCACGGTAGAACATAGTTTTCATGTTTAAAACACATAAAGAATTATGTATGGAACACTCAACTAAGACAGGTTTTCCTGACTTTTATTATTATCGATCAAAAAGACTCTATTGTGCAAAATTCAATGCCAAAGACATTTTTATGATCATGAATTATAAAGACTTTCCTGAATAGGACAGAGGAGGATTCCATTGATGTACAGATGAAGGGGTAAACTTTACTTTTGTTTTAATACGTATTACGTATAATAACATATTTTTATACTTTTTTCTGTGTAGACTTATTAAATAGTGTCATGATAGTTCCATTGCTACTTGTCTCCCTGAAAAATATCACCGCACACCGCTATTGCTTTTTTTTACTGGTGTACTTCTTTGCACATCACAGTTTTACATCGATGCGCAGTGTCTTACCTCATTATGAGAGGTCATTAACTAATAAGTTATTGTTAAAGGTTTCCTATTTTAAAGTATTATCTTTGTTTTATAAAAAAAATGAGACATCTTAAAATTATGCCAATTACAACAGAAATTTAGAAATGGGGGAGAGGGAAATCCCAGATGTTACATTCATGTGACTTTCTCTGCTCATACTTCTACAAACCATTCTTAAAAAGTTTATTTTTCTATCTACCTCTTATTGAGGTAAACTTTCATTACACATTTACACATTTTGTTATAGGTATAAGAAGAAGACAATAGGTTAAAGTGATTGTTGGTTTTAAAAAGTGAGTTAGTATGTGATGGCTTTGAAATGTCATTGCTCTTTGCATGACCATGAGAAAAAACGAATAGCAACTTACCATTTTGAAAAAAGTACAAGTATTTAAAAATTCAAACCAATAACAAAGAATGTCTTGGAAATGGTTAACACCACAAGATATTGTATTTGACATAAGTCATGTACCTTAAAGAGTTCCCATTTTTTTTGTTTTTTGTGGTAAGATTTGATCTAACTTTCAGTTTACAAATTTTATAAAACTCATTTGGAATATAGAGGACTTCTCAGGCTATTTGCAGAAAATTTAAGATATACATTTTATTTGTCATACAGTATCTTAAATATATGGTGTTAAAACCATTTTTGAGAAAATAAAAACTAACAAAAATGTTTTCATGTAACGGGCAATTTGGCATGTGGGGAGTTTCTTGAAAATCTTTGTCTTATCCTTGGAAGGAGCTGAACTTAGATATACCATTTTTGGTACTTAATGAACTTTTCCTTTTCGAGTTACGCTGTTCTCTCTCTCTCTCTCTCTCTCTCTCACACACACACACACACACACACACACACACACACACAAACATGTGCCCAGCTTCTAAAAAATGCCTTCTTACTTTCTCTACTACATACAGTAAGTAGGGGAAGTATTTTATTCCACCCAAAAATTCAATACCGAGATTTCATCGGAAACGCATGTTTTAAGGCCCCCTGAATCCAAAAAAGGCATTTTTAGATAAAGGTACATGTGAGTGATTGTCTGTCTGTGTGTGTCTGTGAACAGCTAAAACAAAAATGAAAAGTCGGATAAATATCAAACTTGACATTTAGGTTTAGCATCTTCCAAGAATGCAAACCCAAAAAATTTCAAGAAAATGCCCCCACCAAACTACCCTTAACATGGGACATTTTTTTAAATTTTTTATTTTCTAAAAAATGGCTCTAATGATTTTGATTAAAATACCATATATCAAAGATCTTTCCGAGATATCCATCATTAATGGTTTCAATTGTTCAGTACTAGTCATTCTTTTAAAGTCCTGTCAATTTTTTATTGTTTCTCATAGCACCCAGTTCTTAAGCATTTGACTATCACTATTTTCTTTGCATCTATAATGAAACGTGTAATGCAGCTATTTTTGGGGAGGTTTATCTTGATTAAAATGAAGTAGAAAGGAAAATAAACCTTTTTAAGAATAATTTGTATACCCAGTAATAAGGGATAGAGGGTAGAGAAAGTCATGTGAATGTAGCACACAGATATTTTGTTTTTAATTCAGGGGCCCTAAAACATATATTTCTGGTTAAATCTCAATATAACATTTTTGGATGGAATACACTACTTCCCCTACTTATATGAGCAGTAGAGAAAGTAAAAATGGAGTATTAATTAGGATTCTCAACATTGCTGTCTATTCTCTGATGCACTTAAAGTCTCCTATATTAGAAAACTATGGATAGGTGTATTTGCAGACTGTTAATCCAAGTTAAAATATAACAGTTTTCTTCTAAGGGGAAAGTCAAAGAAATCTATTCATTCAGAATAATGAAATGGTGTTTCAAGTAATTGCAGATTTTAGCATATTAATGATAATGTGTTCATACAGATTCACTCTTTTGCCCAAACTACATCCACAAGAAAAAATATGTGCTCCACAGCTGCAATAATTTAGAGAGAGGTGCAGAAAATAGTATGATGAGTACTACAGAAATTTTGTATGGTAAATAAGATGTACCTCTCTTGCTAACATAAGGCAACCTCCCTTATCTCATTCATCCTTAGCTACTTCCAGTTCAAGTTAAATGGCTAATTTCTGAAAAGACATAAAATTAAGTTTGATTTAATAATACAGCCAAAATATTTTGAAATGAATTCCACAAAACATATTAATAAACCAAAAATAAAGAAGTAGCATATTATATATAGATTTTAAGTTGTAATCTTCTTTTTATTTAGGTCCTGAATGACAGACCTTCAAAAAGTCCTAAATCTGGCTGCTACATTATCGGCTTTTTCCTAGAAGGTTGCCGCTGGGGGTATAAGGAGCACAGACTTGTAGAATCTCAGCCAAAGGAATTGTACACAGGTAGCTTTATGCCGATATATTATTAATTTAAAATATCTTCAGACATCATAATCATTCTCTGTGATCTAGGGGTACCATGCTAGCTTCTGGTTCAAATCTGGCATAGGGCGATGGATTTTTGTGGGCATAAAAGTCCTTAGCATGGCTTCTTTCAGAAGGGAAGTAAAGCTGGTGTTCAGGTGTCACAGATTTATGCTACATAACAGAACTTCGAACCTGATAAAGAGGTCTCTGCGCAAAATTACCGGTCTTTCATGCCCAATATAGAATGGGATGCTAAGGACCATAGTAGTTAAAGAGTATCCATAAATAACTCAGTTTCATTTTTCAGGCACCCTATGAAATTTAATAGTGGCTGTATTTGATTTACAAATGAATGCTACAGTGTTACCTTCCTTTACCTGGTACATTTTCATAAAGCCCTTTATCAGAGAATAGAAGTAGAAGCATAGAGCTTTATAGTACACTTACTGAAGAAAGTGAATAGCAATGGTTTACAAAATACAGTATTTATTTGTTACAATTGTTTACTTCAGGCAACATAAATTTTTCTACAATACATTGAAAAACTTACATTACATATACTGACTTAATTGTGCTGTCAACATTAATTTAACTGAAGAAAAATCATAGATAAAAGATTATAAAGAATTATACTATAATTAAAACCACAGAGAAAGTGCAAAAAAAGAAGGAATGAAGAAAACATTACCAAAGGAATAGACACCATTGACATTAAGGAACTTGATTTAAGTTCTGAAATTAGTAAAAAATAGGAAATCTCCTGACTTAGATGAATTAAATGTTGAATTGTTTTAAAATTGTAGAAGGGTTTTAAAATTAAAATATTTACAGGTTATAAATTTATTTTGGAAAAAGAAAATCATACTGGGAGAATGGTAAAAGCAAAAGTAATCTCAGCCTTTAAGAAATTGAGACAGGAATTCATTAACAACAACCATAGAATACATCATAGAAGAAAAACTTGAAAGAGCAGTATACAAACTAGAAATACATACTGATGAATCTGGCTCCATCAGACCCAGGTGACAATGTGTCCTTCAGTGCTCACCAAAGATTAGGTGGAGAGAGAGAGATGGCTCCCTGACATAAATATCAGGAATGTCTTCGAGATTAAACCAGACAATTCTGGACACTTCTTTTCCCCCTGCCTACTGCAAATATTCTGGAACTCTTCAATGTACTATATAAGCGAGCATGTGAGCAAATGAATTAGAGAGTTCATGTTGTTGATGCGACATGAAGTGGTGTTTTCTGAAAGAGGTTGTGACAACAGTTGAGACATACAGTGGGAGCTACTACTGCCAATGATTAGCTAGGTCTTGTGTTTGTTACTCCAGTGAGTGAAGTGGAAGGAAGAAAAGGCTCTTTACACGTGGTTCATTTCACTGCTACAGTGAAGATTGAACTAAGTTACACTAGTAAAGTGAAGTGAACACTGAAATTTAACTAAATCACACTAGAAAAGCAAAGTATCATTGAAAACTGAATAAAGTCCCAATATATAAAATCTGAAATCTCTAAATTAAATTGAGTTTCTTATTTGTGGGTGCTCTTTAATTACAATGGTCCTTAGCATTCCATTCTATATTGCACATGAAAGACTAGAAATTTTGCTCAAAGGCCTCTTTATTAGGTTGAGGTTCTTTAATATGCCATAAATCTATGACATGTGACCAACGGCTTTACTTCTCTTCCAAAGGAAGACATGCTAAGGATTTTTATACCTGAAAAAAATCCATCACCCTCCACAAGGTTTGAAGCCTGGTGAAATGAAATGCCTAAAGTAACAGCATGAAAAATAAAGAATACTTTCCATAAAAGCTAAGATACTAATTGATAATAAGCTATGATTAAGTACCTATGTTCCTTTACTTATCTTGAGTGTGATGTATCTGTTCTCCTCCATGGAGTAGTGGTTACCATACTAGCCTCTAGTTCCCGAGGTCGCGGGTTAAAACCCGGCGAAGGGCAATGGAATTTTTTGGGCATAAAATCCTTAGCATGGCTTCCTTCGGAAGGGAAGTAAAGCCGGTGGCCCCGTATCATAGATTTACGGCACGTAAAAGAGGCCTGATAAAGAAGCCTCTGAGCAAAATTACCATCTTTCACCCCCAATATAGAATAGGACACTAAGGACCACAGCAGTTAAAGAGCATCCATAAATAAAACTCAGTTTAATTTAATTTGTGATTTATTCTTTAATAATGATGATGATGATGATGATGATGAGATAAAGAAATTTCATAGTTTTCATTATACATGTGGAATAACCAGAATAACATTGAAAGATAAAGTATGGGAAACAACACAGATTAAATTTTATAAAACAGTGGTTGTGGCAGAATTCTTCTTCTTCTTCTTCTTCTTCTTCTTTATCTGTTTAACCTTCTCTTATGTAGGACTTACACCCCCAGGACTTACAGGCGGGTGCCTGGGGTAAGAGGCCCATCAAGGAGCAGACACTCATGGATCAGACAGAATATTCAGGATGGGTGATCAGTCCGATGCCTGGTATGGGAGGAAGGAAGTAGATGAAACGAAATGATGGTGAAATGGATGAAAGGAAAGGTGATGATGGAGCAGTTGGTGGAATGAATGGCGGGGGAAACCGGAGAACCCGGACAAAACCCGCCCAGATGCCGCTTTGTCCACCACAAATCCCACATGCGGGTCCCTGGGATTGAACCCGAGCCGCCTCGGTGAGCGGCGAGCGGTCTAACCACTCTTTGTGGCAGAATTGATTTATGAAAATGAGAAATGGGCGATCAAAACTAACAACTTTAAAAAAACACAAGCATCTGAAATGAGATTTATAAGATCAGTACTGATGCTGATTCTCTCTAGATGACAAAACCAGAAATGAAGATGTACAACAATTAAACATATTTTTTGTGAATAACAGCATTTTACAAATTGGAGAAAATAGGAAAAAAATTGGAGAATGAGAAAAAATTATTATCTTACAACCACCATCCAAAAGGAAGAATCACCCCATGGGCCTACTATGGTAGGTGCACGATTGGCACTCCCATGGTCCTGAATCACACTATCGATTGGGTTCCTCTAAGTGGTGAGAGGGTTTATGCCAAAGGCCCAAAACTCTTTGGTCCATAAGCATGTTTCACCAATGACCAATTACCTCCCTGAACACAGTCTAATGGATCTGTTGCATAGGAGGAAGGGAGTCACAAGGGGTGATAACTATGTAATAGGTCATTTTCAGCCCCTGAGTATCATGTAGGGCTGTGTTCATATCCACCGATAAAAGTCAGTCCCAGAGAGGGGCCATTGCATGAGCTGTTACATTATTGAAAGTAATGGGTCCCACTATCTATAAATTGGGAGGTGAGTCCCTAAGATGAGCAAGACCCAGGCCAGGACTCTCACCTAAACTGGGTCCAGTTAAGTCGTGCATTATAAGTCGCAATGGCACGCTCCTGGTTGAAACAAATTCAGCACTACTGCAGCGATTATATTGAAAGCAAACGTGTCAGCCAGCTATCCTATACAAGTCGAGATGCACAAGACCTTGAAATCCTCACGCAGTGTGGTAAACACACATGCATTGAATGGTATGTGCAATGAAGAGATTCAAGAAATTCTTGAAGATCAACGTGTGGCATTCATATATTGGATTCGGCAGAAAGAAAGAGATGAATTTGTGCCTACTCCTACCCTGTTCCTTTCCTTTGATCGGGTAGATCTCCCTCAAAGGATTAAGGCAGGGATGGCTGTGCATTTAAATGTATGCCAAACTATCCAAAGTTCGCTTCTCTTTTTCACATTGCGCTGGACGAAAGCTATAGGAATAGCTCCACTAATCCAAAGCCTGCAGGTTTTCGTTTCCGGGACCCTCTTACAAAGCACGACATTGAAATGCTTAGCATGCTTGCTAAGATGGAGACCCTTGGTTACGTGCGACATCTCACGTAGATCTTGACGGTATACCGGAAGTCTATGATGCCTACGTTTAGAATCCGCATCTGTTTTTTTGTATTTCTGTCCGGTTACAGTGACCAAATTTTTATCTACACCGATGGATCTAAGTGCACAAACGGTGTTAAATGTGCTTATGTTCATGGAACCGAACACTATACATTCGGTTTTCATGATAGCACATTCATTTATATATAAGAGATATGGCATACAGCAGGGCTGTATGTCATATACCGAGACATGTTGTATGTGTGCCATCGAAAATTGAGAGACTGTCTCATTTTGAGTGATTTCCTTAGTGCACTTCAGAGCCTTCGTGAGCTGTACAACTACCACCCCATTATTCAGTGAATTCAGGATGCCATTCAAGTTTTATACACTTCTGGCGTTAATGTGGAGTGTGCCTGGATCCCTGGTCACGTTGGCTTACCGGGGAATGAACTCTTGGATTTGGGATCTAAGGCGACACCACAGGATCCAGTGTTACAATATTTTGGGTAACGTAGGAAGACTTTAGGCTTATTGTGCGGAGAGTGGTGCTGGTGCGAGAAGTGCTTAACTTTCCGGAAATAAGCTTAGAGTAGTGATGAACATTCCGATAAACTAGGTAACCTCCTCTCGCGTATCTCGTCGTGAGGAGATGATTTTGGCTCTGTTACGCATTGGCCACTGCAATTTTATGCACAGCTATCTTTTTAAGGATGACCCTGTTCCTATTTATCCGCTTTGTAGGAAGGTCAGTCGGTCCATCACATCTTGCAGGAGTGTATTTCTCTAGCACATCTTCGGGAGACTGCAACTGACGGTTAGTCTTGCAGAGGTCTTAGCGGATGACCAGCAACCGGTTGATAGGGTTTATAATTTTGTGTCTAAGGTAAATTTCCGAATGCGGATTTAGTCATGTTAATAGCAGGTGTTTCATACTTCTCGGTTTAGTTTTATACATTCATATGTATTTATGACTTGTGTTATGATTTTTATATTCATTTTATCTCTGCCCTTTGCCATGATATTTTGTACTTATCTTTATCACTGGCCTTTGCCAGGATCCGTTTTACACGGGTGCTAATGGCCTAGCAGTTGAGGTCATCATCATCTCACGGTCGACTGCCCAACCCCATTGATTTCCGGTCCTTTGGTGGACGGATGAATATTGAAAGGCATTTGTGCTCATAGGCGTGCTCTTAGGACTTTCCACTGTCACCCTACACTGCATAACTCGATCCAATACAAGAACATGCATGCAAAGTCTAGACAAATTATTTAGGGTAGCAAAAAGGTATCGAAGTATTATGGGCTAATTTAACCTTACTCTGACGTATGGGATACGATAAGGCGTGTGGCCGGCAAATCGATCCACATGCCATTCGCCGGTCTTAAAACTGCTGCAGGAGTTGTAGTTGTTGTTATTGTTGTTGATACATTTGAGGTGGCTAACACATTTGGCGGTGCCTTCGCTCGAGTATCTAGTTCAAATAATTATTCGCCTGATTTTCTTCCAGTTATAACTAAAGTAGTATCTCAAGGTTTCTCGATTCGTTCCGGAAACCTTGAATATTATAATCGTCTTTTCACCATGGTAGAGTTAGAATAGGCTCTTTCATCTTCATGAGTATCAGCAGATGATATCCACGTACAAATGTTGCAACAGCTCTCTCCTGAAGGTAAGGCTTTCCTACTCAAGGTCCATAATCGTGTTTGGGTGACGTCACTTTCCCAAAAAGATGCCGAGGGGCCATCGTCATACCCAGTTTGAAAGCTGGAAAGGACCGACATCTTCCGTCCGGCTACCGTACTATTTCCCTCACCAGATATGTTTGCAAGGTCATGGAACGCATGATCAGTGGACGTTTGTTATGGTGGCTGGAAAAACACAACCTACGGGCCGTTCAAGAATCGACCACCTTGTATCATTATCGACGCAGATATGAACGAATTCATGAAGAACTGTCAAACCGTTGCAGTGTTGTTGTTTTTTTTACCTTCAGGAGGCGTATGATGCGTGTTGATGAACAGGGACACTAGTTTCCTACACACCTGGAACATATGTGGACGCTTACCGCTGCTCATTCGGGAGTTTATGAAGGACTGCGTGTTCCGAGGAAGGCTCGGCTCAGTTTCTTCGAACCTTTCTGTTTAGATGAACGGAGTACCTCAGGGATCGGTACTAAGCATTACACTGTTTGCTATAGCATAGCAATTAATTTTATCCCTAAATGTGTTCCTACAGGGGTATCGTCATGCTTATTCGCAGAAGAGTTTGCCGTTTATTGTACTTCTTTGCGTACGCCGTTTTTGGAACGCCGTATGCACAATGCTTAGATAATCTCCAAGATTGGTGTTCTAAAAGCGCCTTTCGTTTCTCAACTAAGAAGTCAATCTGCGTGAACTTCTGGCGCCGTAGGAGGCGATTACCACCTTCGCTCCGATTCGGTCCAGATATACTACCATTCGCAGATTTGACGAGATTCCTGGGGTTGACGTTTGATAGGAAACTTAGCTAGTCATCGCATACAGCACAGTTGAAATCGCGAAGTGACCGTTCTCAGAATATCTTATTAAATGGCAAATCTTGGGGAGCGGGTCGGACTATTTTGCTGCAACTGTATCGCACACTGATCCGATCAAAAATAGACTATGAGTGTATCATTTATTCCTCAGTACGACCATCTGTACTGAGGAGATTAGATTCAGTCCGTAACCGGGGCATTCGTTTGGCTATTGGTGCTTTTCCCACTAGCCCAGTTATGAGTCTTTACGCCTAATCTGCAGAACCTCTTCTGCGTTATCGGTATGAAATCCTCTTGGGAAATTATGGCCGTGCGCTTAAATGTATGCATCAGCATCCAACGTTCGCTTCGTCTTCTCATACTGCGCTGGACGAACGTTATAGAAATCGCTCCATTAATCCAAGACCTGCAGGTGTTCGTTTCCGGGAGCTTCTAAGAACGCACGACATTGAAATGCCTAGCATGTTTCCTAGGGGGGAAAGGGTGTTCCCCCTGGTTATGTGGGACATCTCACATAGATCTTGAGATGACGGTATACCGGAAGTCTACGATGCCTACTTTTAGTATCCGCACCTGTGTTTTATAATTTCTGTTCGGTTGCAGTGACCGAATTTTGATCTACAGCAATGGATCTAAGAGCACTAATGGTGTTGGATGTGCTTATGTTCATGGAACCGAACCCTATAAATTCGGTTTTAATGATAGCACACCCATTTATAGTGCAGAGCTGTACGCCATATACCGACCTATTTTGCATGTACGCCGTCGAAAATTGGGAAATTGTCTCATTCTGTGTGATTCCCTAAGTGCACTGCAGACCCTTCGTGAGCTGTACAATTACCACCCCATTGATCAGCGAATCCAGGATGCCCTCCATGTTTTACACGCTTCTGGCGTTAATGTGGAGTGTGCTTGGATACCTGGTCACGTTGGCTTGCTGGGGAATGAACTTGCAGATTTGGCAGCTAAGGCGGCAACCATAGAAGCCAGTATTACAATACCTCGGGTAACGTCGGAAGACTTTAGGCTTGTTGTGCGGAGTGCGGTGCTGTCGTGCTGGCGCGAGGAGTGGTTAGCTCTCCGCGGAAACAAGCTTATGGTAGTTATGGACATTCCGATAAACTGGGTAACTTCCTATCGTGTATCTCGTCGTGAGCAGGTGATTTTAGCTCGGTTGCGCATTGGTCACTGCAATTTTACGCACAGTTATCTTTTTAAGGGTGACCCTGCCCCTATTTATCCGCTTTGTGGCGAAGGTCTTTCGGTCTATCACGTGTTGCTAGAGTGTATTTCTCTAGCACATCTTCGGGACTCTCTGCAACTGCCGGACAGTCTTTCAGAGGTCTTAGCGGATGATAAGCATGCTCTTGATGGGATTTTTAATTATTTGTCAAGAGTAAACTTCCAAATGCGGATTTAGTCATCTTAATAGAAGGTTTTTCATACTGATTGGTTTAGTTTTCACTTGTGCCATGTTTTAAATATTGATATTTTTCTCCAGCTTTTGCTATGATTTTTATATTCATATTTAACTCTGGTTTTTCTTTGATTTTTATATTAATGTTTATCTCTGGTCTTTGCCATGATATTTTTTACTAATCTTTATCCCTGGCCCTTGCCGTGAACCGTTTTATGAAGGCGCTAATCACATACCAGTTGAGCGCCCTTAATCAAAGCAAACATAAACATCACCTTCGCTCCGATTCAGCCCAGATTTACTCGCATTCGCAGGTTCAACGATATTCCTGTGGTTGGCGTTTGATCGGAAACTTAGCTGGTCATCGGAAATAGCGCACCTGAAAGCGCGTTGTGGCCGTTCTCTGGATATCTTGCGAGTATTAAAAGGAAAATCTTGGGGAGCGGATCGGACAGTTTTGCAGCGATTGTATTGCGCACTGATCTGATCAAGTTAGAATATAGGTGTATCATTTATTCCTCAGCAGGAGCATCTGTGCTTAATAGATTAGATACAGTCCACAACAGTCTTTATGCCGAATCGGCACAACCTCCTCTGCGTTATCGGCGTGATATCCTGTTAGGAGATTGTGGCTGTGAGCTTAAATGTATACGTATACATCCAACGTTGGCTTCTTTTCACTACACCGCGCTGGACGAATGTTGCAGTAACAGCTCCATTAATTCAAGACCTGCAGGTGTTCGTTTCAGGGAGCTTCTTAAAGTGCATATTGAAATGTCTAGCATGTTTCCTAAGGGGGAGAGAGTGTACCCCCCTGGGTTACATGCGCCATCTCACGTAGATCTAAGGATGGCGGCATTCCCGAAGTCTACGATGCTACATTTAGTATCCACACTTGTTTATTAGAATTTTTGTCAGGTTAAAATGACCGATATTTGATGTACACCGATGGATATAAGTGCGCCAACGGTGTTGGATGTGTATGTTTTGGAACCGAGCCCCATACATTCCCCTTTTCATGGTAGCAGTTCCATTTATAGTGCAGAGCTGTATGCCATATACCAAGCCATTTTGTATGTGCGCCGTTAAAAAGGGTCCCCAAGGGCCTACTACGGTAGTACGGGTTTGGAGTTCCCGAGATCCCGAGCCTTATTCTCGATTGGGTACCTCTAAGAGGTGAGAGGGCTTTTGCCAAACACCCAATAAACTTTGGTCCACAAGTGTGTTTGATCAGATGTCGGTTACCTCCCTGAATACAGTCTGACGGATACCGCTGCGCCGGCAGAGGAGGGGGGTCACAAAGGGTGACTAGATAAACCCTTGAGTATCATGTAGGACTGCTTTCGCATCCACTAATAAAGGTCAGTCCCGGGGAGGACCCATTCCATGAGCTTTACATTCCTGAAAGCAATTGGGTCCCTGTGTCTATGAAATGGTAGTTGAGACCCTAAGGTGATCAAGATCCACGCCAGGACTCTCACCTAAGCAGGAGTGGCGCCCAGGATGTGAGCATTCCATTGGAGACATTTGCAATGGTGGAGGATTTCTTCGCCATGGAAAAATCCAAATCAAAACAGCTAAATGGAAAAGAAGTAGTCGAGTTTTGTGGCCCGCGCAACTTAGTAACTAATAGAACAGCGGAAGGCAAAACGTTTACATCGGTGAACCATTTTATAGTTCAGAAGGGTCTCGATAAAATTCCTGGTCCTGTGAAGTGCATTAGAAGTCGCAATAGCACGCTCCTGGTTGAAGCAAATTCAGTATCCCAGGCAGCGATTATCTTGAAAGCCAACTTGTTAGCAAAATATCCAATTAGAGTCGAGATGCGCAAGAACTTGAACACTTCGCGCCGTGTTGTAAACACCCGTGCATTGGACGGGATGTCCAACGAGGACATTTAAGAGAATCTAGAAGATCAAGGTGTGATATCTGTATATCGGGTTCAACGGAGACAGGGAGGTGAATTTGTGCATACTCGTACCCTGTTTCTTACCTTTGATCGGGTAGAACTACCTCAAAGGATTAAGGAAGGGTATGGAGCCATTGAAGTTAGGCTATATATCCGCAAACCGCTGGGATGTAATAAGTGCCAGCGATTTGGTCATACAAGTGCTTTCTGTAACGGTGAAGCTACCTGCGTTAATTGTGGAAAATTCTCACACAAGGGAGCATGTACATCAGCTCCAACATGCGTTAACTGCAGTGGTGAACATCCATCTAGTCCCCGAGAATGCCCCCGTTTTACGGAGGAAAGGGCGATCCAGGAGATCCGGGTTAGGTAGAAGGTTTCCTTCTCGGAAGCCCGGAAACTCCTGCGTGTCCAACAACCCGTTGTCCCGAAGTCCGGTACCTATAGCTCAGTTGCAGCTAATGCGGTACCGAGTCGGGAAATTGCAACTCAAGCCAACGATGTTAACGGGATTACAATTTCAGAAAAGATTCCCGTAGCCAGATCACTTCCAAAGCCCACATCTGCAACAACACCTGCCAAAATCCCTTCAGCAAATTCAATAGCAAGACCATCGACTTCAAGCAATAGCACTGGCTAACCCGTAACTTATAATACAGCACAGATAAAAAAAAGTCGTCCTCCGTGGACTAGTGGCACCGTGCTAGCTTCTAGTTCCCAAGGTCGCGGGTTCAAACCCCGCGGAGGACAATGGATTTTTTCAGACGTAAAAATCCTTAGCATGGCTTCCTTCGGAAGAGAAGTAAAGCTGGTGGTCCCGGTCGTAGATTTATGGTACGTAAAAGAACCTCAAGTCTGATAAAGAGGCCTCTGAGCAAAATTACCGATCTTTCACGCCCAATATAGAATGGGATGCTAAGAACTATAGCAGTTAAAGAGCGTCCATAAATAAAACTCAATTTAATTAACCACAGATAAAGTTCAAGACCAGCTATAACCGAACTGACTTTCTGAAAGAAAATGCAAAGTCTGTATCTGGAATATCCAATGGAAGGAATAGTCCACAAACATCTTCGCGGAGATCCTCTTCTAAGGAATCTTCTGGGAAGGACTCGGATCGGCGATCAACATCTTCGCTGATCTCAACTTCCATGTTTCATACACTTCTGGTGTTAATGTGGAGTGTGCTTGGATACCTGGTCACGTTGGCTTGCCGGGAAATGAACTTGCGGATTTGGCAGCTAAGGCGGCAACCACAGAACCCACTGTTACAATATCTGGGGTAACGTCGGATGACTTTGGGCTTGTTGTGCGGAGAACGGTGCTTTCGTGCTGGCGAGGAGTGGTTAGCTCTCCGCGGAGATACGCTTAGAGTAGTGAAGGACATTCCGAAACTGGGTAACTTCCTCTTGTGTATCCCGTCGTGAGGAGGTGGTTTTGGTTCGGTTGCGTATTGGCCACTGCTCATCTTTGTCCGCTGTGTAAGGAAAATCTGTCGGTCCGTCATGTTTTGCTAGACTCTGTTCCTCTAGCACATCCTCGTGACTCTCTGTAACTGCCGGCCATCTTGCGGACAATAACTAATAGGGTTTTTGAGTTATTGACAAAGGTAAATTGGTCACTGAATTTTACGCACAGTTATCTTTTTAAGGGTGACCCTGCTCATGTTTGTGCGCTTTGTAGCAAAGGTCTTTCGGTCCGTCACGTATTGCTAAAGTGTATTGCTCCAGCACGTCTTCGGGACATTCTGCATCTGCCAGCCAGTCTTGCGGAGATCTTTGCGGATGATAAGCAAGCGGTTGATAGGATTTTTAATTTTGTGTCAAAGGTAAATTTTCAAATGCGGATTTGGTTATGTTGAATTCAGGTGTTTCATAATTCTTGTTTTAGTTTTATATATTTATATTTATTTCTAACTTTTCCTATGGCTTTTATATTGATCTTTATTTCTGGTTTTTGCTGCAGTTTTTATATTCATATTTATCTCTGGGTTTTGCTGTGATATTTTGTACTGATCTTTATCTCTGGCCTTTTCCGTGATCTGTTTTAAAAAGGCTCTAATGACCAAGCAGTTGAACGCCCTTAAACACGAATCATCATGTTGAAAATTGGGTGACTTGTCTTATGTTGAGTGATTTTCTTATTACACTTCAGAGCCTTCATGAGCTGTACAACTGCCATCCCATAGTACAGCGCATCCAGGCCCTCCATGTTTTACACACCTCTGGTGTTAATGTGGAGTGTGCTTGGATTCTTGGTCATGTTGGCTTGCTGGGGAATGAATTGGCAGATTTGGCAGCCAGGGTGGCGGCCACATGTTGCAATCGCATGTAATGTCAGAGGATTTAAGGGTTGTTTGCGGAGAGTGGCGCTATCATGCTGGTGCGGGTTGTGATTAACTCTCCATAGCTTAGATCAGTGAAGCGCATTCCGATAAACTGGGTAACTTCCTGTAGTGTATCTCGCCATGAGGAGGTGATTTTGGCTTAGTTGCATATTGGTCACTGCAACTTTACACACAGTTACCTTTTTAAGGGTGACTCTGATCCTCTTTACCTGCTGTGTAATGAAGCTCTGTTGGTCCATCATCTGTTGCTGGAATGTATTCCTCTAGCACATTAATGGGCCTCTCTACAACTGTCAGTCGGTCTTGCATATGTCTTAGCAAATGATAACCAAGTGGTTGAATAGGTTTTTATGTTTTTATCAAAGATAAGCTTTCAAATTTGGATTTAGTCACACTGATATCAAATTTTTCGTACCTCTTGGCTTATATTTGTGCATTCATCTTTATTTCTGGCTTTTGCTATGATTTTTATATTGATTTATCTCTGGCCTTTGTCATGATTTTATATTGATCTTTACCTCTGGGCCTTGCCATGATTTTTTGTATTGATCTTTAGATCTGGTCCTTTCCACGATTGTTTCTAAGAGTGCTAATGACTATAGTAGAGCACCCTTAAAAATAAGACATCATCAAAAGGAAGAAGACATTTAGAATGGCAGATGGCTTGAGTAAACATGGTCAGAACAAGCACATCATGCCTATCCATGCGGAGCCAAATTTAAATTGTACACTTGTATTGTCTGAAGATTTTGTTTTATAGTAACTGTTAATATTTATAGCTTTCCAAAATGCTTTCATTTATTCATAAAATGCTAGTCATGACAACAGTACAGTTCAAAATGGAAACAGATTAAAACATTATTTTTGAGATAGACATTATATGCAACTGGGTGGAAAAAGCAATAATGAAGTATTCTTAATGCGAGTGTTTACATTTTTACTCGTTTGTTGGCAAATACAATATTATATTTTATCTTTAACATTACAAATACAGGGTAGCTAAATTATATTCGAACTCACTCGTGGCCTCTCTCTACTGCGCGAGACAGCCGGCAGTCGCCGGAGAAATTACGCCAGCACAGGCGGACTAAACCCGTTACCTTATAATAGATGCTGAAAATGTTGACCTTCTGCTCTCAAATAGGTAGCATATCTCGTGTAAATATTCTCGCTCACTCTCCAAAGCTCAGCAGCAGGAATTCTAATGATTTCTTGCACATTGGTTTCTCTAAGTTCCTGTAGTGTGCGAGGATTGGAACAATACACTTTGACTTTTAAAGAACCCCATAAATAAAAACCAGAACTCGTTAGGTCAGGAGAACGAGGGGGCCACAAATCAACACTAATTATTCTGTCATCAAACACCTCTCTTATTGCATGTAATGATTCGGCAGCCGTATGTGCTGTTGCAGAATCTTGCTGGAACCAACCATACGATTTCTCTTCTTCTGTCAAGCGATTGCAAAATGAACATTTACACAAAATATGCTGCCTGTTTGAGATTCAGAAGGTCAACATTTCCAGCATCTATGATAAGGTAAGGATTTTAGTCCACATCTGCCGGTGTAATTACTCCAGCGACTGCCGGCTGTCTCGCACAGTAAAGTTCGAATTAATTTAACTACCCTATATATAATATAAATGGAGGCTTTACATTGTAGAAAGAAATATTCATTTGAGGTAGGGGGTGAAAAAAGGAACAAAAGAACTTTTGTTTGCCAATTTTGTTTTTGTACTACAAAAATACCTTGTGGAAGAAGTTTCCTAGACTATTAATTTGGCTTCAAATTAATCAATGGGCACTACAAGGAATATCAGTTTTTGAAACTTTTCGGAAGAAAGAATAGTAAAGAGATCATTGTAAAAATTAGAAACCCACTCACACTATTAGCAGATACTATTTAATGCAAAAGCAAAATAATAGTCACCAGTTTCTTAAATTATGGATCTTTTATAAAATTCATATCCTGGCTTTTAGCAACGGAAGGTTTAAATCGATTAGCATAACACACATTTATTGGCATTTAAATGAAAAATTTTGTTTCACTCAAATCTTTTTTCTCTTCTGCTTACTTTTAGTAATTAGAGGAAGAATTGTATTCCTCCTATGGTATTTAAGTTCAGCATCTTCCAAGGATACAACACAAAGACTTTTAAAAAAATTTCTGCACCCCAAATTACCCTTTACTGTAACAGTTTTTTTGTTATTTTTCATTTTCTCAAAAATAGCTCTAACAATTTCACTACATGTTTTAGATATTTGCATAACAAACCTTATGTCTAAACTTTTTTGCGAATAGCATGTGAAGTCCTCTTCATTCTGAATTAATTTTGTATGACGTGTAAATCATGAGATAAACAAAAACTTACAACACAAAAAATGAGATCACATTTAAAACGCTCAATTCATGTCACATAATTTTTATGACATTTATCGTTTCTAAGATATTGTTATTGTTTTGAAGTTTCAAATACTTTATATTGTTTTACAACTACTACGTTGCTTCATTTCTGAGACATCCATTTAAAGGTTTGAACTGTTCATTTCTTGGTCATTCTCTTAAAGTCCTTCAACATTCAGTTGTTTCTTGCGATTGCATGGAAATAGTATAGAGTTTTAAGCCCAGCAAATAGCACCCAGTTCTTAAGCATTTGACATTTTAACTATCGCTGTTCCCTTTGTATCTATAATGAAATGTTAATGTAGCTATTTCTGCAAAGGTTTATTTGGATTAAAATGTAGTAGATAGAAAAATAAGCTTTAGTAAGAATAGTTTGTATACCAGCTAATAAACAACAGAGGGTAGAGAAACCCACGTGAAGTAACACATCATAGGTTTTTTTAAACCTCTTGTATTGAAATGTGTAACAATACATTTTCTGGAAACATTTATTTTTTTTACCAAGAAGGAGATAGAAAAATATACTTTTGTAAGAAGAATGGATATGGAAAATCATGTGAATACATCAGATTGTTTTACTTTCTCTACTACGTATAGTAAGTAGGGGAAGTATTGCACTCCACCCAAAAATTCAATTCCAAGATTTCATTAGAAATACATGTTTTGAGGTGCCTTGAATCCAAATAAAGCATTTTTGGAAACGCTGTGCGTGTGTGCGTTTGTGCGCGTGTGCGCGTGTGTGAGAACAACATAACTCAAAATTGAAAAGTCTGATAAATACCAAACTTGGTATTTAAGTTTAGTACCTTCCAAGGATGCGACACAAAGATTTTCAAGAAAATCCCCCCACACTAACTACCCTCTACATGGAACGTTTTTCGAAAATGTTGATTTTCTAAAAAATGAGTAACAGTTTTAATTAAAATACCACACATGAAAGGTGTTTACATGACAAATAAAACGTATATCTTGAATTTTCTGAGAATAGCCTAGGAGGTCCTCTTCGTTCGAATGGAATTTTGTATAATCTTGTATCACTTGTAAACATTAAGCAAATGACGAAAATATACTACATAAAAATGTAGATGTTTAAAACACACAATTTACTTAAATAATATTTTTGTGACATAAGCCGTTTCTGAGATATCCGTTATTGTAGGTTCGAATTGTGCAATACTTGTCATTCTTTTAAGGTCCCATTGATTTTCAGTTGTTTCTCGCGATTGCATGGAAACAATATGGAATTTTAAACCAGTATAAACTATCCAGTTAAATATTTGACTATCACTGCTCTCTTTGTATTTACAATGAAATGTATAATGTAGCTATTTTTGCAAAGGTTTATCTGGATTAAATGTAGTAGATAGAAAAATAAACTTTAGTAAGGGTAATTATTCTTACCCACTAATAAAGATAGAGGGTTGAGAAAGTCATGTGAATGCATCACATCAGATTTTTTATATTATGTACTTTAACTACAAGGGCATACCACAGCAGTTTTTCAATACATTTCATGAATGCCATATAATGGGCTTTGCCATAGCTGTATTTCTGTACTATCTATTTGATCTCTAATTGAATACTTTCCTCAAATGATGTAACCAACATCTTTCCCAAAAGTGTTCTTTTAGGTAGAATGTGTTTGTTTAGTGGTGACAACTTCAGTTCATTGCCAAGTTAGTTCATTGACAGAGAGAAGTGATATCTCTTAATCAAAGAAGGCAATTGAATATCCCTTAGTTCATTCTCCATGGGTAGCAAGTCAGCCTCACATTCAAGAGAGCCAAGTTTGAATCTCATTTAGGGCAAGTTACCTGGATAAGGCTTTTTTCCAAGGTTTTCCCTTATCCTGAAAAGGTGAATGTCTTGTAACTGTAAGCTCTGTGGATCCTGGGTTTATTTGAGCATCATTTTATCCATTTCATTAATTCATCATCCGATATGAACCTGTCAAAGGACATTAAATTACTCAAAAGCAGAATCCCTTCATGTCAGGAAACCATACAATATTTTGCACTTATGTACATATTTGTGCTTTCAAAAGTACAAGCATGCAAGGTATTCTCCAGTAATGCACGCAGTCCATTTACATTACCAACTGAATCCTTATTGTAAATAAGCAATAAGGTTTACTTAATATTTCTTTTGCAACTGAAATGCAGCCTCTTCTAATTTTTAATAACTTTAATATTCTTTAACTGAATAGTTCTTATTTGACAATGAATGAAAGGGATGAAATGATGTTAAAATGAGATTGGAGTCTCTAGAGTTTTTGGGTTAACCAAAATTACCGTTTTGAGGATAAGTGAAAATGGTCAAAAAACCTTATCCAGGTAAGGTATTATCATAAATTACTAAAAGATTATAAAGAATTTACAAAGCCCTTGTACTTGAATACGAACACATTGGTGTTATAAAAACATTCTTGCATGCATGTAATATCCCTCAGGGGCCTACTACGGTAGGTATGGCATTGGCGCTCCTGGGGTCCCGAGCTGCACTCTCGATTGGGTTCCTCTAGGAGGTGTGAGGGCTTGTGCCAAATGCCCAACCAACTTTGGTCCACAAGTGTGTTTAACCAACTAGCAGTTACCTCCGTGAACACAGTCCGATGGATACCGCTGCGCGGGATGGAGGAGGAGAGTCGCAAGGGGTGACTAGGTAATGCGTAACTCCCAGCCCCTGAGTATCATGTACGACTGTGTTCGTATCTGCCGATAATGGTCAGTCCCGGGGAGGAGCCATTACATGAGCTGTTACAATCCTGAAGGCGATTGGATCCCACTATCTATAAATTGGGAGGTGAGATCTTAAGGTAAGCAAGGTCCAAGCCAGGACTCTCACCTAAGCTGGGGTGGTGCCCAGGATGTTAGCATGGCATTGGAGACATTTGTAATGGTGGAGGAAGTATTGCTATGTGTTTTAAAAAATTAAAAAAAACTCAAAAGATGGTGTAAACGTAGTCGAGTGTTGTGGTCCTCGCTACTTAGTCATAATTAGAACGGAGGAAGGACAGACATTTTTATCGGTGAACCCTTTCATAGTACAAAAGGGTTTCCATAACATTGCTGGTCCAGTTAAGTCATGCATTAGATCTCGCAATGGCATGCTCCTGATTGAAGCAACTTCAGCATCCCAGGCAGTGAAAATACTTAGAGCTAATATGTTAGCCAGTTATCCTGTACGCGTTGAAGTGCACGGGACCTTGAACTCTTCGCGCGGTGTAGTAAATACCCGTGCATTGGACGGTATGTCCAATGAGGAGATTCAAGAGTACCTAGAGGATCAAGGTGTTACTTCCGTATATCGGGTTCAGCGGAAAGAAAAAGGTGAACTAGTACCTACTCGTACCTTGTTCCTTACCTTTGATCAGGCCCATCAAAGGATTAAAGCAGGGTATGAAGTCGCTGAAGTTAGGCTATATATACCGAATACGCTGAGATGTTATAGGTGTCAGAGCTTTGGACACACTAGCGAATTTTGTAACGGTGAATCTAGATGCGTTAACCGCGGAGACATCTCTCTCGTTGGAGCATATGTATCTGCTCCAATGTGCGTTAACTGCAGTGGTGAACACCCACCAAGTTGCCGAGAATGTCTCCGCTTTACAGAGGAAAGAGCGATCCAGAAGATCCGGATTAGAGGGAAGGTGTCCTTCTCGGAAGCCCGGAAACTTCTGTGTATCCGCAACCTTCTGTCCCGAAGTGCGGTACCTATAACTCAGTTGCAGCTAAACCGGTAACGAGTCGGGCAATCGCAACTCAGACCAGCAATATTAACGGGGCCACAAGTTCTGAAAAGATTCTCGTAGCTAGCACGCAGCCTAAGCTTTCAAAACTAACACCCACAGCATCAACATCTGCCAAGTCCATTGCTGGAAACATCACTCCAGTCAAATTACCAGCAAAACCGTCGACCGCAAATATAAGACTGGCAAGCCTTTAGTATATAATGCCTCACCAATAAAATTCAGGACCGACTTCCTGAAGGAAAGTGATAAGTCTGCACCCAGAACACCTAAGCAAGAAAAACATACACAAGCATCTCCTCGGAGATCCTCCTCTGAGGAATCTTCCGAAAGGAATGGGATCGGCCATTAACATCTTCGTGATCTCAACTTCCAATCGGTTCGAGGTTCTCAAACCGAGCTTTTCTATTGGAAAGGAGTCCTCCCCCGTGGAGGAGATGGAGCAGGAGGATTCTACCCACACGGCCAGAACGACAGTGAAAAAGAGGCAGGATAAATCACCCGTTAAATGTGTTAGCGCGGCACCAAAAAAAAGGGAAAATTGATTCGACTACCGCTTTCCACAACGTAGTAGGCTTTTACGATTAAGAACTTATCCCGTTATAATTATAATGGCTCTCCTACAATGGAACATCGACCAGAACTTGAACGTTTGCTCAACAAGTATGATCCTTTGGTTGTATGTTTATAAAAGACTTAATTCCGTCCGCAAGACAGCTTTCAACTTAAACGATATACCCTACCACGATGTGATCTTACACCGGAAGAGTATTCCTGCGCACGGGGGCACTATGATGCTCACCAGAGGTGTTATATTTGTGGAATCTGTATTCATACAGTCTGGCATCCAGTCAGTAGCTGTAAGGATTAAACTGCCATCCACCCCATTACCAATTGTAACATTTATCTGCCTCCACCCAATGACCTCTCGTTGACGGATTTAGAAGATCTAGTCTCTCAGTTAACAATGCCTATTCTGTTGGTGGCAGACGTTAATACCAATCACCCTCTTTGGGCTCATCTCGGGCTTGTGCGAGAGATAAAATAATTGCCGATCTTTTGGACAATTATAATCTAGCTCTTCTAACACCGGAGAGCTTACATATCTTTCAGACTCCATCAACAGTTTTTTACACCTTGATATTACAGTTTGTTCACCACAGTTGGCAGTTTCCCTGCAATGCAATGTCATCTCTGATTTCCACTCTAGTGACCACGTTCCACGTCTTATTAGTCTCTTAACACAATACCCTAATTCCACGCGCTTACCTAGATGGCGCTTAGGTCACGGCAACTGGAACCTTTACTCCCAGTTGGCTGTGTTTAATTATAATGAGCACGACTTTGAATTTTTTGGTCGAACATCTCACAGAGATAATTATTTCTGCTGCTGAGCAAGCTATTCTACGGTCGAATGCCAACCCTCGTCGATTTCCAGTCCCTTAGTGGACGAAAGAATGTCGAAACGCCATTCGTGCTTGCAGGCGTGCTCTTAGGGTTTTATCCGCGTCGCCCCACACTGGATAACCTAATTAAATACAAGAAAAGGTGTGCCAAGTCTATACATTTTATAAAGGATAGCAAAAAGACATCTTGGAGCAAGTTTGTAGCTTCATTTAATCGACATACACCTTCCTCTGTCGTTTGTGAAAGTTAGGGCATGTGGCCGCAAAATCGACCCACATGCCAATTGCCGGTCTTCAAACAGCTGCAGGAGCCGTTGTTGATACATTTGATGTGGCTAACACATTTGGCCATGCTTTCGCTCAAGTGTTTAGCCCACATAAGTATTCCTTCCTGTTAAGACTCAAGTGGAATCTCAAGGTTTCTGGTTTAGTTCAGGAAATCTTGAAGATTACAATCGCATTTTCACCATAGCGGAGTTAGAACACGCTCTTCCATCTTCGTGACTATCAGCACCAGGACCAAATCGTATCCATGTACAAATGTTGCAACAGCTCTCTTCAAAAGTAAGGCTTTCCTACTCCAGGTCTATAATCGTGTTTGTATTGACGCCACTTTTCCAGGACAGTGGCGGGAGGCCACTGTCATGCCCAGTTTTAAAGCTGGAAAGGAACGCTATCTTCCTTCCAGCTACCGTCCTATTTCTCTCACTAGTTGCGTTTGCAAGGTGATGGAACGTATTATCAATGGGTGGTTGGTATAGTAGTTGGACACTCACAATCTGCTGGCCAACACCCAATGTGGTTTTGGAAGACGCCGTTCAACAATGGACCACCTTGTGACAATATCAACACAAATCATGAACGGATTCATGAACAATTGTCAAACCGTTGCAATATTTTTTGACGTTGAGAAGGCTTATGATACGAGTTGGCGAGCAGGGATAATACGTTTCCTACACGCCTGAAACATACGTGGACACTTAGCACTGTTCATTCAGGAATTTATGAAGAACTGCGTTTTCCAGTAAAGGTCGGCTCAGTTTTTTCGAACCATTTTTTTTCAGAACGGAGTACCTAAGGGATCGACACTGTTTACTATAGCAATTAATTCTATCTCGAAATGTGTTCCTCCAGGGGTATCGTCATACTTATTTGTAGACGACTTTGCCGTATATTGTACTTCTCAGCGTATGCGGTGTTTGGAACGCCCTCTGCAGTAATGTTAGGTAATCTCAAAGAATGGAGTTCTAAAAACGGCTTTCGTTTCTCAACTGAGAAGTCAATCTGCGTGAACTTCTGGCGCCGTAGGAGACGATTATCACCTTCGCTCCTCGGTCCAGATTCACTACCATTCGCAGATTCGACGAGATTGCTGGAATTCACCTTTGATAGGAAACTTAGCTGGTCATCGCATATAGGACAGTTGAATGCGCGATATGACCGTTCTCTGAATATCTTGCGGATATTAAAAGGCAAATCTTGGGGAGCGGATCGGACTGTTTTGATGTGACTGTCAAAAAATAGCCTATAGGTGTATCATTTATTCCTCAGTACGACCATCTGTGCTGAGGAGATTAGCCACAGTCCATAATCGGGGCATTCGAGTGACTATTGGTGCTTTTCCTACTAACCTGTTACGAGCCTTTGCGCCGGATCGGCAGAACCTCCTCTGCGATATCGGCGTGGTGTCCTCTTAGGAAGTTATGGTTGTGCGCTTGTATAACAAAACATCCAACGCTCGCGCCTTTTTTTTCATACTACGCTGGAGAACATTATAGGAATAGCTCCATTAATCCAAGTCCTGCAGTTGTTCGTTTCCGGGGTCTTCTTATAAAGCGCGACATTGAGATGCCTAGCATGTTTGCTAATAGGGAGACGGTGTTGCCCTCTTGGTTACGTGCGACATCTCACGTAGATCTTGGGATGGTGGTATACCCGAAGTCTACGATCCCTACGTATTGTATCCGCACCTGTTGTTTTAGAATTTCTGTCCGGTTACGGTGACAGAATTTTGATTTACACTGATGGATCAATGTCCATCAGCGGTGTTGGATATGCTGATCTTCATGGAACCGAAGCCTATACATTCGGTTTTCATGAAAGCACATTCATTTATAGTGCAGAACTCTATGCCATATACCGAGCCATTTTGTATGCACGTCATCGAAAATTGGGAGACTGTCTTAAATTGAGTGATTCCCTTAGCGCACTTCAGAGGCTTCGTGAGCTGTGCAACTACCACCACATTGTTCAGCGAAACCAGGATGCCTTTCATGCTTTATACGCTTCTGGCGTTAGTGTGGTGTGCGCTTGGATAGCTGGTCACGTTGGCTTGCTGGGGAATGAACTTGCTGATTTGGCAGCAACCACAGGTTCCAGTGTTACATATCTGGGGTAACATCGGAAGACTTTAAGCTTGTTGTGCGGAGATCTGTGCTGACGTACTGGCTCGAGGTGTGGTTAGCTCTCCACGGAAATAAGCTTATAGTAGTGATGGGCATTCCGATAAACTGGGTAACTTCCACTCGCGTATCTCGTCGTGAGGAAGTGATTTTGACTCGGTTGCGTGTGTTAGCCACTGCAATTTTATGCATGGTTATCTTTATAAGGGCGACCCTGCTCCTATTTGTTCGCTTTGTAGCGAGGACCTATCGGTCCGTCCTGTGTTATTAGAGTGTATTGCTCTAGCACAAGAATGGCGAAAACGACTTCCTTCCGCGAGTCACCAAATATGCAACACGCACTGCATCACTCAGCAGCATGTGAAAAACAAACGGACGGTTGCAGAGAGGGAACGGCGCCTGCGAGTCAAAATAACTCGCGAGTCACGTTTTCGCCATCTCTGCTCTAGCACATCCTCGGGACTCTCTGCAACTTCCGGGTAGTCTTGCAAAGATTTTAGCAGATGGTAAGCAAGCGATTGTTAGGATTTTTAAATTTGTGTCAAAGGTAAATTTCCAAATGCGTATTTAGTCATGTTAATAGCAGGTGTTTCATACTTATCGGTTTAATTTTATATATTCATGTGTATTTCTGACTTGTGTTATGATTTTTATACCGATCCTTATCTCCATCTTTTGTTATGATTGTTATATTTATGTTTATCTCTGGCCTTTGTCATGATCCGTTTTACAAGGGCCCTAATGACCTAGCAGTTGAGTACCCTTAAACACACACACACACACAAATTAGCAGAAAGTATGAAGGTAAATGGAATATCTCTGTCCCTATCTAATGCATGCATATTGCCATTAGCTTCATTCTTTTGTACTCTCGCACTGTCACCAAGTTGCTAATAACATGGTATTTTCAACTGTTATAATTTCTAGCTTTGAATACATTATACTTGCAAAATATTTTTCTCTATCAGATGAAATTATTTTAAGAGGCTTCATAGATTTCTGTGGGCACAAATTTCTAAATAAAATGAGTTTGTCAGTAAAAGTCCAAATATTTGCTGTTTCCATGATTATCACACAGTGGCTATTAAACTAAAGGGTAGGATGCAGCAGTATTTTTTTCTGAGCTAGAATAAACTAGAGTGCTGACATCTGCCAAGCTTTAATTCTCTATCTGTAATAAGATGAGTGTTATAATTTTTAAATAAAATATTTTTGGAAAATTCTATACCTATGCAGTAGAAAAGTTCCAGCAAGAAACGTTTTTGTTATTGGTTTTACAACGGGAATCAAGCAATAAAAATGCTGAGGAAGGTTGGAGACAGTTTTTAAAAGAAGCCAGAAACTGTAACTTCTTATATTCATTGAATATAACAAACAAAAGTCATCCATCTTTTCAGCTAACAGGCGCCAGGTACGAGGCAGAAGGCAGTAGAAGTAACAGCAGTTTGTAAGGAAGTGTGTATATTTATAGCATGTGAAGCACTGTGAAGTGTTTTGTAGGTAATTTTAATGTAAATATTTTATGAAGGGAGAAGCCAGGAACAGACAAAATGTTGATAAACTAAGAAGCCATTCAAATTAACAATGAATGTGTTAGATTATTCAGGTAAAATAAGTTACTAAGGCAGTAAAAGAAACAGCTAAGGTTACCGGGTGTTGAGAAACAGTGGTTTATAGGGTAAAAAAGGAATAAATGTAAGGGCGCCATCAAAAAAAGAAAGCAAATGGGTGGGGGAAGCAAAAACACATTAAGTTAATGCAATATGATGGAGTAGCACAAAGCGTTCAGTCTTACCTTTCTGAAAACGTTCCAACCATTGAGTGAAATTTTGTCAAGGATACATAGAAATGATAACCTATCAAATTATAGCTTTTATATCTCCATATTTCTTTGATAATATATATATATATATATATATATATATATTATGCCTGTAAAATCGTATTTCAATGAACTAAAATACAAAGCGGAGAGATAAAGTGCAGGTGAAAATTAAATTTGTAACAGTAGCCTTAAATAGCAATGCAGATATTTCACGATTTGGCGATTTATCATTCACAAGATAACATTAAATTGGTACTAGACTAATCACAGCTGGTTGCCAAAGTTTCAAGCGCACATAGCATATGTGGCAACAGTGCATCCCATTTAACCTGTACTATCTTTTAAGCATGGATAGGAAGGAAACGTACAATAGTGGAGAGAGTTTTAAAATATTGTTAAGATATTTTTAATTAGAGTACAGCAATATAATAAAAGACTGTTTGACTATCAAAGAGATGGAGAGGGAGGAGAGAGTTGGTATGGGGAGAATGGGAAAACTGATAGAGGAAATTGAAATGGGGAATGTTTGGTGACAAAGAGGAAAGCAATGTCAGTAGATTTTTGAACGAAGTAAGACAGAGTGAGGAAGATATGAAGAAGCAGAAAATGTGGACAAGCTTTGAAACAAACGATTTTAAATCTGTATAAAACACTAAAAAGAAATTGGGGACAAGAGAAATATATAGACAATTATGATCAATCCAGAGAAAAAGGTCTTGCATGGATGCACACTGGGGCATTATTTCTAAAAGGATTAACGAAAACGTTTGTGGAAAGGTGTATTTTGCGTAGGAAGTTAAATGATGCTTTCCATTGTTTAACAGAGTGTAAAACGTATAAATGTGGAGACATAGTCTGGGATAGAAAATGGAATAAATTACCACAAGATGCAGCAGCAGTTAAAATGTTGCCAGACATAAAGGTAGGGAACATTAATATGATGAGGCATTTCCTAGGAAAAGAAAGAGATAAGTGGATGAGAAGTTTAAAGGAGCTTGAGAGCATAAGTAATTGCGGTGGTGATGTATTGTAGAGGCTCTTTAATGCTAACTTTTTAAAAATATGTTGTTTATATGTTTTTAGAGTTATAAATACAAGCCATCCACCTACAGGGTGTCTACGGTCTTGGTTTAAAATTCCAGTATATTTCCAGTATTTCTAGTGTAGGTAAGTTTTGACAAAGTTACAGTACTGCATGGAGCCATGTTGCAGTAAAAATTCAGCAGTATTCAAATGTGTGTTGCGGCTAACTTAACACCGGCCGGTTTCCCCAACAGATGCTAAATTTTAACACAATGTTAAATTGATTTAACACTGAAGTTAACACAAATTCTGTTTCATCAAACAGTGTTAACTTTAACCACTTATTAAAGCCGGTGTTAAGTTAACATCCCCATACCCCTGTGTTAAGGCGTTTAACAAGTGTTTGAAATTGGAAACTGGCTGCTGCAAACCGTGCTGTTGATGCAAGTTTGCTACAATGGCATTTTTGAATTACATTCCTAATAGAAGAGCAGTCTACGTCATAATAAATCTGAAATCCTGCAAAAGGAGGAATTTTTAAAGCAATATAGACTGTCCAACGGGTCATGAGCATGGTTTTATAGGAAATACAAGAGGTTAGAATACTATCAAGAGAAACATGCCTCTTTCTCCTATGTTACAAGTGTTAATTAGGTACTTAGATTTTATGCTACTAACATTTTTCATTTACTTGGTGGGGGATAATGTTGGTATTTCCAAAGCTACCGTTTGTGGGTTTATTCAGAAGGTTTCCAAAGCAATTGCTTCAAGAATCAAACAGTAATTTTAGGGGGGAGTCTGCTTGATTAATTAGCGATAACAGATTTTCGTCCACTTTAGTTTCAATGCAGTCTCCACCACCAGTTTTAAACCGTCTTAAACCCTCTTCGCAACTAACGTTTCTGATGCTGCACTTTATGTTAGCATAAAATTTCCGTAGTTGCTTACTGGACTTAGAGAAACACGTTCATTCCAATTAAATTACTCGTGGAATTTGTCCCAGGCTGTAATTTATCCTTTAGGTAAGACTGTCAGCTTTGTGTACTTTACAATAAGTCTATACTTATTAACCAGAGGTTAATTAACAGTTTCAAACGGCGAAACATTATTCCAGTTGACATTGTGATTCTAACCTCACACAATCGCGAACAACACATGGCGATTGCCATGAATGTAAATAGTTGTTGGCTACTGACACAGTAGCGCAGCGATACGTAGACAAAAGTGCATCGGAGTATGTTCAGAAGCAGTGTAGCTCGGCCACCGCCTTCTCGAAAGCTAGTTTTCACAGTTGTCTTTGACATTAATAAAATGTTAACTAACAATTTGCTGCAAAAGCTTGATGAAACGCAAAAGTTTTAACCTTATGTTAAACTTTGAACATCGTGTTAACTAACATTATGTTAGAGTATTTTTAACATCGGTTTGTGAAACTGTTTTATTTGTTTCCACAGCCATAATCTGAAGCTGCATTTATTACTAGCTGCCATATCCCATTCTCAACGCATGGCTTTATATCCTAAATGACAATTTAATTAAATTTACTCTTTGTACTGTTTATGAAATTATGGTTCAATGATCTAGAATATTTTATTCTGATTTCTCTCTATTACCTCTTAAAACTATAATTTTATAAAATTCCCATACTAGTCGTAATAATGGACCAAAGAATCACCGATATTCACAGAAATGGGAATGAAATATCAGTAGATTTTGTATTTATTATCTTAGCCTCCCCGCAACAATCTTCAAAATTCTGGAAATGTTGTATAGCCTGTAAAAACATATTGGGCTGAAAGATTATCCGAATGTTTGTCATTTTTACGTAATATGGAGATACTTTCGAACATGTGACGCGAGAGACACGAGAAATTCTCCATCTGAAGGTTCTCCAATGCGCATGCGCAAGCAGACGAAACGACCGATGACTATTAGCTTTATTGCTTCTCCATAGCAGCCAACATATGCATAATTTGTAAAAAACCATTGCCAACCTCCGAAAAAAATCCATATATGTGCACAACACTGTGGAAGTGATTAGCAAACGGACACTTTTGAAAGGTCCTGACCATGCTTTCTCTCAAGTTTTATTACTTTACAATCATGGTCATGCAGTGAAGTAGAATTTATTTTAGTTTGATATGCAAAGTTTGTATGTTCTTGGAGATATTCTCGCAAATAATAAAACTTTTAGCGATGGCTCATCCAATTAATAAGATGAATCTGTCAGTTTACCTTAGTGATACAGAGAACACAGACACATGCTCACATTTTTCAGTAGTTGTGGCATCCTGACACCAAGAACCGTTCAGCGGACCCTTTCCAGGAACTAATGGAAGACATTAGGCAGTCTAAACTGTGGTGTAGTGTTTAGGTTTAGTTAAAGTTTAGGCTAGGCGTAGTTAAATTAACGAGTTGCTGTTTAGTGCACATAGCTAGTCAGCATAATTTAGGAGCAATGTATATAATTATCTAGTTAGTGTAATTTGGTGACAAAAAAGAATGTTGGCTGCATTACTTCGAGTGATGCATGATGGAGAATTTGGCTGCCCTGCATTCTTCTATATGGCTGGCTAAATGTGCAGTATTTAAATAAACAAATAATTAAAGGCTTAAACTATGTTAATAAAACGTTTTCCAACAAGAAATCATCCAAATAAATAATTCTAAATACATATTACACCACACAATGTGAACCTGTACTTCGAAAAAATATGCCGCAGACGTTGGACGTAGAAAAAATCTCACGTTCACATGTTGTAAAGTTGAGCCGATGAAGAATTATGAAGCAATAGATATCATGCAAAACAATAACATTAAAAAAATACTTACTTGATTAACAAGGTCTTTCAAGAACCAATATTCTGAAATTTTAATCTGAAATAAATTAATGCTATACGGGTATTTCATTCAATTTTTCCAATATTTAATCACTAATTGCAGTATAATTTTAGTATATCCAGTATGTAAAAATGATTCAAGTATAGTTCCAGTATGTGTAGACATCCTGATCAAGCACACAACAAATCCAATTTCACAGAGCACATACTGGCAAAGATCATAGCTACAAAAATATAGGAATTTAATTCAGTGCTTAGTTTCTGGTTTTTCTGTATAAAGTGTATATGTGTATTATTTCTATGCACCCTAATAATTTGACATTTTCAAGCACAAAGAACCATTCCTCTCTTGTATACTGAACATCCATTTCAACCTCAAATCCTACACCCTATTGGATACCATAATACCCACAACACATCATCCTCCTCCAATCTTCATCCTAAAATGAATCCAAGATATGTCAATCAGCAATCGCTGAAGGTGTATATATATCCACAAAACCGCTGTATATTTAACAAAGATAAAAGCCATATATGTGTGTGTGTGTGAAACTTATTTTCTTAAGTGATTAAAACAATTGTCTCACATAATAGCTGCCCTTGGTTCTGTTTTAAAGACTGCATACACCATATCAGAATTGTAAAATGTCTTACTTATTGCTGCTCACATATGTTGCAGGGTGAATTAAAAGCCAGTCATTTTGGTTGTATTACGTTAAGTGACATTTATAATATTTTATCAGTGTGTACCATTGCCATTTTGAAACTTCTGTATAATGCTGCAGTAGCATTGCATGCTTCCTCTGCTGCAAGAAAAACTGGTTTTGATTGCTGGTACTGGCATGGGGAGTTTTCCCCTTTTGAGAAGCCTGGTATGCGATACATTCAGCCTCACGAAATCCTTGGGGATACCAACTGAGGAGCTATTTATTTGAAAAGTATTGGCTTCTGGGCTTGCAAACTTAATGGCTGGTACGAAGAAATATGCTGAACCGTCACCTCCCATACAGCACTCTGCTCATGTGGATGGAGGCAGAGAATGTGTTGTGTGATAAGCTTTGGCCTATTTGGATTTTTGTGCCAGGAGATTGAATCTTTTACTTTCTCTAATAGAGTATGATTTTTTTCGACCTGACCCTGCAGAAACACAAACGAGAAGGTTGGAGAGGGGAGGGGAGCGTGGTGCAACAGGAATGCCTAAGGTACGCAGCCGTTCTCCTACAACTAACCCAAACCCTTCCCGGGAGATAATGGGCTCATCCAACTACCCATCCAGCTGATTAGGGCCAGGAGGAAACATTATACTATACTAATCTACAACAAAAAATCTGATACAGAGATTTCAGCAAGAATACACGTTTTGAAGTTCCCTGAATCCAAAAGAAAGGCATTTTTAGAAAAAGGTCTGTGTCTGTGAAAAGCATAAAAAAAGTTGTTTAACTATCTAACTTGGTATTAAGTTCAGCATTTTCCAAGGATATGGTAGAATGATTTTCAAGAAAATCCTCTCACCCCAAATTACGCGTTAGAAAAATGTTTCTTACTTTTTATACTCTCAAAAAGGACTAACAATTTTGATTAAAATACCACATGTTTAAGATATTTACATGACAGATAAAATACATATCTTGTATTTTCTGGGGATAGTCTGTGGATTCCTGTTCATTCTGAAAGAGTTTAATATAATTAGTAAACTGTAAGAGGTGGACAAAATCTTACTACCAAAAAATGTAGATTTTATTGTAGGATATAATTTATGCCACAAATCATTGTGGAGTCAACCATTTCCAAGATGTTCTTTGATATTGGTTTGAATTTTCAAATAGTTATACTTTTTCAAGCAATAAGTCGCTATTCATTTTTTCTCATCATGGAAACGGCATAAAATTTCAAAACAGCGAATACGCAGGTCGCGTATATAGCGACCTGCGTTTTATAAATTTGTAACTTTAGCCTACGGCATCTTTACAGCTTTAATTAAATGTTTAAATGTGTATTGAAAGTTTATCTGGATTAACAAGAAGTAGATAGAAGATTAAGCTTTTGAAAGAGTAGCTTATACAAGAGTGAGTAGAGAAAGTTGTGTGAATGCAACACATCTGATTTATTAAAAGTTATTTCCATACAGTTTGTACATTTAATGGAAGCAAGTTAAAGCAGTTGTTAGTTAACTCTTGTATCTTACAGATATGCCTGTAATATGGCTGATTCCTGAGGCGAACAGAGTACCCCCAAAACAAGGAATTTATGTGTGTCCTGTGTACAAGACTCTAACAAGGGCTGGTACGTTGTCTACAACAGGCCATTCCACAAATTTTGTGACTACGATTGAGTTGCCAAGCAACATGCCTCAAAAACATTGGATACAACGAGGTGTGGCATTAATATGTGCATTAGACTATTAAACATCTTGCACTTTATCTTGCCAAGCTGAGCAGCCGACCAATTCTTTCTAAATGCTTCAATGAACTACAATCATTTGAGTTTATATACCACAATTATTAGATATTAAAGTTGACTATGTTGTATTACCTTTAGTGCATTTAATATATACTCCATTCAACCATTACTCTTCTTACTGATTAGTGATAACAATTTTTATGCCAGAATTAAACTAATTAATTACGGTAATGTACATAATTCATTATACGTAATGACATCCATTCCACACAACTGACACAGAAATATATTACATAACTAAATTGTGGGGGTCAGTAAGCCGTATGATAAATAGCAGGCAATTATAATAGTTATTGTGATTGCTGTTATAAGAATCATATTTTCAATCATAGTTGAACCACACTTATGCATCATTCACTTCTATGCTTTTCAGATATTCAGGGTGAATCACCTAAAACTTGCACCGAAAATATTTCGGAAATGGAAAGTGCTATTGATGCGCAGTTTTCGCAGCATTGATTGTAGTCAGGGGCTCGTACATTTAGCCTATAAGCACATTTTAATAATACTGAGAAATTGTATTTTTTGAGCAAACATACAGTTTTTAAATGGAACAATGCCTAGTTACATCAACAGAATAAAGGTAGGGTAAATTAGAATGTCAGTGGCGTTAGTTGCAAGATTCTAGTGTAAGTGGTTTACGAGAAATCTTATTTTGAAACTTTTACGCACCGACACTTGTACAACCTGTGGTAACACAAACTAAAGAAAAACAAAAGTGAATTACAATACCTCTGTGGATTCTTACAAGTTAAGAGAACATAGCCCTTTAAAGGTTGTGTTCAAAATGACCACCGGCAGCTTCAATACACGTTTCCAGTCTGCTATGGAAAGACTGCTGCACACGTTCTAGCATTTCAGCGGAAATTTCAGAGCAGGCAGCAGTAATACGTCGTTTCATATCGTCTGGGGCAGCTGGTACATCCTTGTAGACAGTCTCTCAGCCTTCCCCACAGAAAAAGTCTAAAGGGGTCACATCCAGTGAAAGGGCCGGCCAAGGTACAGGTCCTCTTCGTCCAATCCAACGATTTGGAAACAATCCGTTAAAACAAGCTTTAGTACTTCGTGCACTATGGACTTGAGAGCCATCATGTTGGTACCACAGGTTCCTCCTAGTCTGCAAAGGAACGTCTTCTAGCATCTGTGGCAGATGGTCTGTCAGGAGGCTGCGATACTTCTATGAACAAAGGGCTTATGAGCTGATGATTCATTATCCCACACCACACTTTTAAACTCCATGGACGCTGACATTCCACTTGACAAAGCCAACGAGATTGTTAACAGACCAATAGTGCATGTTTCTGCGGTTTACCTGCCATGATTAGTAAATGTTGCCTCATCACTTATCAAGATACATCATGAATCTGGAGTAGCATGTCTTAATGCCCATGTACAAAAGTTAACACGATTTTCAAAATCGTTTCCATGCAGCTCTTGATGGAAAGAGATGTGATAGGGGTGGAACCTATGTCGATGGAGAATGCGCAGTATACTTGCTTGACTTATGCAACTTCCACGTGCGATTGTGCAGGAACTAATTTGCGGATCTATTGCAACGGCAGCCAAAACATTAATTTCGGCCTCTTCTCCAGTCACTTGTTTGTTTCTGTTACGTTTTCTAGGCGTTACAGTACAGTACTTTCACGTAATTCGTTGAAGAGGTTGATAAATAATTGCTGAGATGTTTGCGTCTATTGGGATACATTTCCGCATACATCGTACAGGAACGAACTGCATTCTTCCTACACTCCCCATACACCATGAGCATGTCGGCTTTTTCTGCATTAGTAAACCCCATCTTTCACTCACGACTTACTGCTTGAATTGTCACAAACTAGCTGACCAGAAAGCCCCAATGCAATCATTGAACAGAAAACACAATGCAAACAATACCATCATACCTAGCAACTAAGCAGGTTGAATGGGACTAACAATTGTCGGGATGGAAACTTTTCAAACTACGATTTCTCGTAAACCACTTGTACTAGAATCCTGGAACAAAGACCATTGACATTCTAATTTACCCTACCTTTATTCTGTTGATGTAACTAGGCATTGTTCCATTTAAAAATTGTATGTTTGCTCAAAAAATGCACTTTCTCAGTATTATTAAAATCTGTTAATAGGCTAATTGTACGAGCTCCTGACTGACAATCAATGCTGTGAAAACTGCATATCAATAGCATTTTCCATTTTCGAAATATTTGCGGTGCAAGTTTTAGGCGATTCACCCTGTACATTAAGCGTTTTAGGCACCGAAATTTGTCCAATAATATTTAGCTTAACTATTTTTCCAGATATGTTTTCTCATTAATACCCACATTTTTCTACCCCCAGGACCTACTATGGTAAGTGAGGAATTGATGCGCCCGTGGTTCCAAGCCAACTCTCAATTGGATTCCTCTAAGTGACGAGAGGGCTTATGTCAAACGCCCAATCAACTTTGGTCCACAAGCATACTTGACCAATTACCGTTACCTCCCTGAACACAGTCTGAGAGATTCTGCTACCCTGGTCGGAGGCAAGCCTCAAGGAGTGACTGGGTAATGTGTAATTCCCAGCCCCTGAGTATCAGCCAATACGAACACATATTTACATGATAAAGATCAGTTCCGGGTAGGGGCCATTACATGAGCTGTTACACTCGAAGGAGATTTGGTCCCTCTGTCTATAAATTGGGAGCTGAGACCCTATGGTCCAGGCCAGGACTCTCACTTAGGCCAGGGTGGCATCCAGACTGTGAGCATGCCATCGGAGACATTTGAACTGGTGGACATTTTCACCATGGAGACCCCCATACATAATAATAATAATAATAATAATAATAATAATAATAATAATAATAAAAAACGAAAAACATTAAAAGCTAATGGAAAACAAGTAGTCGAGTCTTGTGATCCTCGCTACTTGGTAATTACCAGAAGTGGGGAAGGAAAGAACTTTACATCAATTAATCCATCTGTAAGGGATCTAGATAACATTGCTGGTCCATTGCCGTATTAGATCTTGCAAAGGCACGCTCCTGGTTGAAGCATATTCAGCACCTCAGGCAGAGAGAATACTGATAGCAAACATGTTAGCCAGCTATCCTGTACGAGTTGAGATGCAAGGGATCTTGAAATCCTCGTGCAGTGTGATAAACATCCGTGCACTGGACGGTATGTCCGAGGAAATCCACGAAAACCTTAAAGATCAATGTGTGACGTCTGTATATCAGGTTCAGTGAAAAGAAAGAGGTGAATTTTTGCCCACTCATTCTCTGTTCCTTACCTTTGTTTGGATAGATATCCCTCAAAGCATTAAGCCCCAGGAGCCTACTGTGTTAGGTACGGATTTGGCCCTCCCGGGGTCTTGAGCCACACTCTCGACTGGGTACCTCTAAGAGGTGAGAGGGCTTATACCAAACGCCCAATTAACTTTGGTCCGCAGTGCATTTGGTCAACTACTAGTTACCTCCCTGAACGCAGTCTGATGGATAACGCTGCGAGGGACGGTGAAGGGTCTCGCAAAGGATGACTGGGTAACGCGTAATTCCCAGCCCCTGAGTATTATGTAGGATTGTGTTCGTATCCGCTGATAAAGGCAGTCCCGGGGAGCGGCATTGCATGAGCTGTAACACTCCTGAAGGCGATTGGGTTCCTCTGTCTTTAAATTGGGAGGTGAGATGCTAAGGTGAGCAAGGTCCAGTTCAGGGACTCTCACCTAAGCCGGGGTGGTGCCCAGGGTGTGAGCATGCCATCGGAGATTTTTGCAATCATGGAGGATTTTTTTTTGCCATGGAAAGCTCCAAAACAAAAAATAGTGTAAAAGAAGTAGTTCAGCACGGAGGTCCTCGCTACTTATTAATTGACAGAACAGAGGAAGGTAAAAACTTTACATCGGTGAGCCTATTTTGAATTCAAGAGTCCCAATACGATTGCTGGTCCGGCTAAGTCGTTTATTAGATCTCGCAATGGCACGCTCCTGGTTGAAGCACATTCAGCAACCCAGGAAGCAAAAATACTTATAGCCAACATGTTAGTCGGCTATCCTGTCCTGTTAAGGTTGAGATGCACAAGACCTTGAACTCTTTGCGCATGTGGTAAACACATGTGAGCTAGATGGTATGACATATGAGGAGATTCAAGAAAATCTTGAAGAGCAAGCTGACATCGGTATATTGTGTCCAGTGGAAAGAAAAAGGTGAATTAGTGCCTACTTGTACCCTGTTTCTTACCTTTAATCAGGTAGATCTCCCGCAAAGGATTAGAGCAGGGTATGAAGCCATTAAAGTAAGGCTATTCATCTCGAGTCCACTGAGATGTTGTGTCAGTGCTTTGGACACACCAGTGATTTCTGCAACGGTGAATCTACCTGTGTTAACTGTGGAGACATCTCTCACGATGGAGCATGTACATCAGCTCCAAGTGCGTTAACTGCCGCGGAGAACATCCATCAAGTTCCTGATAATGGCCCCGTTTTGCACAGGAAAGAGCGATCCAAGAGATCCGGGTTAGGGAAGTGTCCTCGGAAGCCCGGAAATTCTTGCGCATTAGCCATCCCTCTATCCGAAGTTCAGTACCTACAGCTCAGTTGCAGCTAAACCGGTACGGAGTCAGGAAATCGCAACTCAGACCAGCGATATAAACGGGGCCACTATTTCAGAAAAGATTATCGTAGCCAGAACGCAGCAAAAGCCTTTAAAATCAACACCCACGACACCTTCAACGTCTGCAAAGTCCGTTACTTAAAAGATCACAACGGTGAAATCACCATTAACAGCGTCGAGTTCAAACAACAAGTCTAGCGAGTCTGTAATACATAATGCATCGCCAAAGAAGATCAGGACCAGCTATAAAAGAACAGACTTCGTCAAGGTAACTGAAAAGCCTTTACCCAGAACATCTGGAGTCAAGAAAAGTCCACGATCATCTTCTCGGGTCTCCACTTCCAATCGGTTCGAGCTGGAGTTTCTGCCCGCATGCAGTAACGAGTGAAAAAGAGGCAGGATCCTTCCTCCGATAAAGGGCAAATTGATTCGACTACTCGTCCAAAATGTAGTAACTCTTAGGAATGAGAACTTATCCCATTATGAATACTATAACTATCCTGCAATGGAACATAGGTGGAATTAGAACACATCGACCAGGGCTTGAACCTTTACACAAGAATCCTTTGGTCGTATGTTTACAAGAGACTAAGCTCCGTCCGCAAGATGGCTTTCAAATCAGGCAGTATACCCCAGTACGGTGTGATCTTACATTCGAAGAGGGTATTCTTGCGCACGGGGGCACTATGATGCTCATCAGAGATGATACGATGTTTGTGGTATCTGTATGCCTGACATCCAGACAGTGGCTTAACGCTTTTTCTGTTGGTGAGAGTCGTTAATGCCCATCATCCTCTTTGGGGCTCATCTCGGGCTTGTGCCAGAGGTAAATTAATTGCCGATTTTTTGGACAATTGCGACTTAGCTCTTCTGAACCGAGAGCCTAAATTTCTCTCGAACTCCTTCAATACTTTTTCACACCTTGATATAGCAGTTTGTTGACTACATTTAGCAGTTTCCTTACAATGGAATGTCATATCTGATTTACACTCTAGTGACAACTTTTTATGTCTTATTGGTCTATTAACACCAAGTATGTGTTCCACACTATTACCTAGATGGCGCTTATATCATGCCAACCGGAACGTTTAGTCCGAAATGGTGTGTTTAATTACAATCAGCACAACTCTGTGAATGTTTTAGTCAAACATCACAGAGATATTCTTTCTGCTGCTAAGCAAGCTATTCCTCGGTCGATTGCCAACCCCCATCAATCTCCATCCCCTAGTGAACGGAAGAATGCCGAAATGCCATTCGTGCTCGCAGACGTGCTCTTAGGGTTTTCCAGTGTCGCCCTACACTGGATAATCTACCGAATACAAGAACATGCGTGCCAAGTCTAGACATGTTTTAAAGGATAGCAAAACGACATGTATGGAGCAAGTTTGTAGCTTCACTTAATCGACATACACCTTCCTCTGTCGTTTGGGATAAATTAAGGCGCGTGGACGGAAAATCGAACCAAATGACAATTACCAGTCTTAAAAAGCTGCAGAAGCTGTTGTAGATACATTTGACATAGCTAACCCACTTGGCCGTGCTCCTGCTCAAGCGTCTAGCTCATATAACTATTTGCCCAAGTTCCTTCCTGTTAAGACCCAGGTGGAACCTCAAGGTTTCTGGTTTCGTTCAGGAAATCTTGAAGATTACAATCGCCTTTTCACCATGACGGAGTTGGAACATGCTCTTTCATCTTCGCGACTACCAGCAGAGGTTGCTACGCTAGCTTCTAGTTCTCGAGGTTACGGGTTCAAACCCGGAGGGCGATGGATTTTTTCGGGCTAACAATCCTTCGCATGGCTTTCTTCGGGAGGTAAGTAAAGTCGTGGTCCCAGGTCGTAGATTTACGGCACGTAAAAGAACCTCAAGCCTGAAAAAGAGGCCCGTGAGCCAAATTTCCTGTCTTTAATGCCCAATATAAAATGGTATGCTAAGAACCGCAACAGTTAAAGAGCATCTATAAATAAAACTAAATTTAATGTAAGCAGGACCGCGCCGTATCCACGTACAAATGTTGCAACAGCTCCCTCCTGAAGGTAAGGCTTTTCTACTCGAGGTCTATAATCGTGTTTGAGGTGACACTACTTTTCCAGAAAAGTGGCGGCAGGCCGCTTGTCATACTCATTTTAAACGCTGGAAAAGACCGTCATCTTGCACCCTATTTCCGTCACCAATTGCGTTTGCAAGGTGATGGAACGCGAGAGCAATGGACGCTTGGTATGGTGGTTGGAAACTCACAACCTGCTGACCAACACCCAATGCGGTTTTAGAAGACGCCGTTCAACAGTGGGCCATATTGTGTCATTAACACAGATCACAAACAGATTCATGAAGAATAGTCAAACCGTTGCGATATTTTTTTTACCTTGAGAAGGCTAATGATACATGTTGGCAAGCAGGGTTACTACGCCTCCTATACACCAGGAATATACGTGGACGTTTACCGCTGTTCGTTTAGGAGTTTATGAAGCACCGCGTTTTCCGAGTAAGCGTCCGCTCGGTTTTTTCGAACCTTTTTGATCAGGAGAGCGGAGTACCTCAGGGATCGGTACTAAGCGTACACTGTTTGCTATAGCAATTCTATCTCGAAATGTGTTCCTCCAGGGGTATCGTCATGCTTGTTGGTAGGCTTCTTTGCCGTCTATTGTACTTCTCAGCGTACGCCGTTTTTGAACGCCGTATGCAGCAATACAGAATGGAGTTTTGAAAACAGCTTTCGTTTCCCAAATAAGTAAATTTTCGTTAACTCCTGGCGCCGTTGGAGATGATTACCACCTTCGCTCCGATTGGGACCATATTTATTACCATTCGCAGATTCGACGAGATTGCTCGGGTTGGCCTTTGATAGCAAACATAGCTGGTCATCGTATGTAGCACAGCTGAAAGCCCGATGTGACCGTTCTCTAAATATCTTGCGGGTATTAAATGGGAAATTTTGGGGAGCGGAGCGGATCGGACAGTTTTGTGCGACTGTATTGCGCACTCATTCGATCAAAAATAGACTATGGGAGTATCACTTATTCCTCAGCACGATCATCGAGGAGAATAGACGCAGTCCATAATCGGGGATTCGTGTGGTTATCGGTGCTTTTCCCGCTAGCCCAGTTATGAGTCTCTACGCCGAATATGCAGAACCTCCTCTGCGATATGGGTGTGATGTCCTTAGGAAATTATTAGTTGTGCACTTAAATGTATACCAAACCATTGGGTAACTTCCTCTTGTGTATCCCGTCGTGAGGTTGCGTATTGGCCACTGCAATTTTACGCGGACCCGGCTCATCTTTGTCCGCTGTGTAACGAATATCTGTCGGTCCGTCATGTGTTGCTAGACTCTGTTCCTCTAGTACATCCTCGTGACTGTAACTGCCGGCCAGTACTGCACAGGTCCTAGCCGACAATAACCAATAGGGATTTTAAGTTTTTGACAAAGGTAAATTTTCAAATGCGGATTTACTTAGGTGTTTCATACTTCTCGGTTTAGTTTTATATATTCATATGTATTTTTGACGTTTGCTATGATTTTTTAATATTGATGTATATTTCTGGCTTTTGTTACAATTTTTATATTGACCTTTATCTCTGGCCTTTGGCATGGCATTTTGCACTGATCTTTATCTCTGGCCTTTGCCATAATGTTTTACAAGGGCACTAATGAACTAGTAGTTGAGCACCCTTAAACACAAATCATCTGCATACAGAGGGGCCCAAAACATGTACACATTTCCAGATGACCAATTGCATGTAGACACTTCTGATTTTGACACACTATCGCAGGACAAACACTGACTATTGTAGTGCCAACAGGAATTGCTCTGCATGCAATTTAAATTTCTTCCTGTAATTCAGCTAGTGTAGATGCTTTCTTTTGATATACATCTTTTAGGTACTTAAAAAGTCCAGGTGTGTTGAGCAGGGAATGTGGAGGGCATTCAGTATTTATTTTGTTACTTAAAGTCAAGCAAGTCTTTGCCATTTGGTGGTGTTCACTGACCCTTTATCATAGCCATATAATTCCTATTGCAATTGTCCAACTATTGATTTCTTTAGACATGTCATTAATACTACACATTGATGCCACAACTCAACATGGAATTTAAAAAGCAGCATAGATATCAATAGTAAAGTATGTTTAGTTTTTGAACCCCTCTGTATATTTCAGTTGTGCAGATGCTTCCTTACAGTGCAACATCAGAAAAACTAACTACAAGTCTGAACTGGGTTTTCTTAGACACAGAAACCTCCAGTTACCAACAATGGAGGCTTATCCTTCATTTTGTGTGCTTTCTCTGATCCAATACACCCGGTAATTTTGTGAAACTGGTGATATTTATTTTATTGAAGTTTTATTTGTGAGGGGTACCAGGCTCGATTCCTGTCTAAGGGATGGGAATTTTTCTCTATCCAAGATTATTCCCTATTCTCCCCAGAGTCTGGAAGTATGAATGAGAGTTTGAATGTGTGCATGATCTAATACAGAAAACCCACAGAAACAACCAAAAACCTACCGACAATGGTATACAAGTTAACACCATTGTTGATAGGCAACAGGTTCTGAAGGTAATGGCCACTGATATGAACACTGCAGTTAAAGGTGGCTTATAAATTGAAAAAAAAAGCATTAAATAACTTTTCAGGTTTTAATGAAATGAGTAGCCAAGTGTGTTAACACATGGGCTTATGAATGTAAAGTCTGCAGTTCAAATTCTATCAGAACCCCATCCCTGAAATAAGTTCTTAGTCTTCATAACTAGAAAATGTATTACCAGTGTTACTGACTGTGATGCTATGCGAAGCACTACACTATTCAAATTCATTTAGCAGACATCTACATGTGTGCTAATTCAACAAATTACACATTTCTACAATCACTGTTGAATATCTCAGGAACTCATACATGTAAAAGTTCTATTTGTTCACAGCTTTAATATTCTGAAATGCATGCATTACATCAAAGTGCTACGAATTCTAAGGAAGCAAGGGAGAAAAATAAAGGAATTTAAATAAATCTTCCTTGTTACTTTCATCAGAGGATATGTTTTATTTCTTTAGTCTATATCTATAAACAACAGTAATTATAACACAGGAATATGTGGTTTTATAATCTGGGGAATGAAATCATATTTATCTCCCATACCTTTGTTTAGCTCTAAAATACATCCAAACAGTTTAGGCACTGAAACTACATTACCAGATAAAATATAAATAAAGTTAGTTTCATTTGCTTTCTCTGCATTACAAATAAGGAGTCTTTTACTTATATAATCATTGCTAAGTGAAAGACTCCCAGTTTCTATATATGACTGCAAAAATGAGGAATATATTTGAAAACTAGCTCTTAAGCTTTCCCAATCCTTTAATGACTTAGCTGGAGCATACACAACCCTAAAAGGATAACCCAAGTTCATATATGTGCTGGTAATTAAATTCAGGGTTTTATCAAATTCATCTTCTATTTCCTTGCAAGACCTTGCACCCACGAACACTTCGACAGATGATGCCTGACAAACATTAAACAAGCCTAAGGAGTGCTCTGTATACATATTGCTTGTAGGGGTATACTGACGACCTGATGCAACAAATTTAAGAGGAAGTGATTTTGGTGAAATTGTTTCTTTTGCAAGGAAGGCACAGAAAGAAGGTAAAGAAGAGCCTCCTACTAAATGAAGATGGTTAACGTCACTGTTTTCAAGGATATCACCAATGTCTTCAAGTACGAAGGTAGCTAATGGATTTTCATGGTCTGTTCCACTTCCTTCTATAACAACACTCCTTACAAAATCAGAATTACAAAACCTTACAAATCCATTTTCCATTAATACATTCACAAAATAATGCATTATACCCAGCTCACATAGCACACCACTGCCTTTTAAATAATAGCAAGTAGGACTGTAATACTCCAGTACATCCAGCTTTGCTCCTATTTGCAGATGACTTTCAGTTTTGATTTTCATAAACTCATTTTCTACCATCTTTAAGATAGTTTCTTCTTTAATTGGTGTTTGATGGTGAAGGTCATTTGGCAACCTCAAAACTCTTGCCATAGTCTTTTTTTCCAGTTCCCAAACAGCTTTTGTTACGGCTTTCATATCCTCTCTAATAATCTTTCCCTGTAATTTCAATCTTTCTATTTCTTTTATATCCTCCTCTGTGTTTGTTTTGCTTAGTTCTTTAATTTTTGCGGCAATGACAACTCGTCTATCTTCAAGTATACTTTTGTCCTTTTCCATATCTGACAGTATATCCCAAAGACTTTTCAGTTTCTCTATATTAGGATTAATTCCACGATTTTTTAGATTTTCTATGAGATTGGGCATGTTTTTGAATCGTTCTTCAGCATCCACATATGGTGTTAGGGTTGCAAACATATCTTTGGCCTTATCACCAGTTATGTAAAGTGCAGAACCCGTAGATCGAGAGCAGAAGCATCTTGCAGCTCTTTCCTGTTGCAAAGCTAGGTATAGAAATCTACTTCTAAGGGAAAACATTTTGATCTTCAATGCTATGCAAGTATATTTAGTTTATTTCACTACTCTTTTCACTTTCATCCAATGATGGTTGTGTTTCTATTTTCCTTTTCTTTGGTTCCTGAAAGCTGCCTTTCCCAGCAGCTCTCTCAGACTCTTCTATGCTGTATGGTTCCAATTCCAGTGCCTTCATACGGCGTTTATGAACCTTTGTGCGAAAGTGATCTTGTAATGCTTGATTATCAATGAAATAACGGCTGAAACAAACAGAAGATCAATATTACATTTATAAGCACAGCATATGCAACCTCTTTTTTTTCTAACACTACTGTACATAATTTATGGTAACATATATGGTAGAGCCATTGCAATTCAAGCCAGTGTAACAAAAATTAAACTTATACAAAATACAGTATAACCCTGGTTACATTCTTTTGAGTTTCCATTTAAATTGCCCCACTTGTACAATGTGTGAACATAAAGACATCTGCCCTCACATAATGTGTAAACCAAAAATCTGCCTGGATGGATAAAAATATTTTTAAGAATTGCTTTTTACAAGATTTTTTTTCCAGAGACAAAACAATGCAAGCTTGGCATCTTGGCTTGCCTTCCAAAGCAATCTTAAATCTTGACAATGCTGGATCACACCCTGACAAGGAAGAATTAAAACGTGATAGAAACCAAATATTGTTCTTAACCCTAAATGTGATGAGTTTAATAAAGCCCATGGACTAGGATATTTCAGAATGTTTGGAAAATGAAAAAAGTATAGTCGTTCATTTGCTTCAGACACTCCTACAAACTATAGAGGGCAAAGGAATCTTTGTGGAGTTTTCTAAACAAGACCATGATACAAGACATGGTTTTTCTGCAAGGCCAATTCATGGGCTTAAATAAACACAGATACATTTAGAAAGTCTTGGAAAACTTGAGTTTTCTTGAGTTTTTTATAGGATGAAATGGATACTAATAGTATAAACAAAGATGATGATGATGATGAGGAGATGCAGTTTAAGGGTGCTAAACAGCTAAGGTCATCAGCGCCCTTACAAAGTATAAAATTGAAAATCCAAAGATAAAATACTAGTAAAAACCGCATAGTAAAAACCAATATAAAACAAGCCATCAAATTTGAAAACCACCACAAAAAACATGGTAAATAAAACAACACAAGAGTAAAACGTGTCAGGAACTGTAGAACGCAAGGGACAAGAGCGCCATATCTCATCCGGGGAGAAAAGTCCCCATTAAAAACAGTATAAAGTCAAAAACTAAAACATGCTCATCGCATCAAATGCGTCGGCTAAAACCAATTTCAGAGATAAAACATAAAACACGTTCTACAGTATGCGCGTCGTCTGCCAAAACGTTGGCTATACCAACAGGCAGAGACACATGAACGCGCAATTGTGCTAAAACCTGACACTCCCGCTCACAAAGTGGTGCAGGGTCACCACTGAGAAGATATCGATGACTAAAAAGGCAATGTCCGATTCGTAAACGAGCTAAAATTGCCTCTTCCCGACGGGAAGAGCGAGAAGAGGTACCCCAAACTATCGGGAGAGGTTTAACCTCCCGCAACTTGTTCCCCCGGAGGGCCGTCCACTCATCGCGCCAAAGCGAGAGGATGCGGTATCGTAAATTAACATAAAAATCTGAGGAAGGAACAACACAGGTAAAACATCTGGGTGATAAAAACGCAGATTTGGCAGCGGCGTGGGCAGACTCGTTTCCTGAGATGCCCACATGACCTGGAATCCACATAAAAGAGACGCTGATGCCAGAGCCACCAAGCGAGTGAAGCAGGTCATGTATGCGCTGTACGAGCGGGTGGTAACTGTACAGCGCGCTAATACTTTGAAGAGCACTCAGGGAGTCTGAACAAATAAAACAGTGCCGTAAGTGCTGAATGTATAAAAGAGACTGATAAATGCTAAAAAGTTCGGCGGTAAAAATCGAACATTGCCCCGGTAAACGAAAGGTAAAACTATTTCCACCACAAACAAAGGCACACCCTACTCCAGCGTCAGTCTTAGATCCATCAGTAAAGATAAAATGAAAGTCCCCGAATTGAGCCTGAAGTTCTAAAAACGCTGATCTAAAGACTGAAGAAGGGGTCTAATTCTTCGACATCGACGCTAACCCAAGGTAACAGTGGGCCTCACCGCGCAACCATGGAGGAAAACGCGTTTCCCCCCTTGGAAGGGCCGGCGCTGGCGTAACGTCCAAATGCCGAAGAAGTTGTCGAAATCGAAACCCTGGAGGGAGCAATGCAGAGGAGCTAACTAAATATTGCCGATCAAGCGAATCCTCGTAAAATAACGCGAAGGACGGGTGTTCAGGCAAGCTTGAGAGTCGACAGGCATAGCTGCACAAAAGCATCTCACGCCTGAAGGACAGCGGAGGCGCTGCAGCTTCGGCATATAAACTAGTTACAGGGCTAGTTCGAAAGGCCCCTGTAGCGACTCTTATGCCACGATGATAAATGGCATTCAATCGTCGTAACACAGATGGAAGTGCCGACGAATAGACAATGCACCCGTAATCAAGCTTGGATCGGACCAAGGAGCGATAAAGATGCAGAAGGACGGTCCGATTAGCTTCCCAGGATGTGCCACTTAAAACACGTAAAAGATTAAGAGAACGGTCACACTTTGCTTTTAAAAAGGAAATGTGCGAAATCCAACACAGCTTCCTATCAAAGATCAACCTCCAAAATTTCACCTCGTCTGCAAACGGAAGGATCTCTGGCCCAAGATGGAGAGGCGGCGGAGGGGAAAGCCTTCCGTCGCCAGAAATTGATGCAGACGGATTTCTCGGCGGAGAAATTAAAACCGTTGTCGTTACTCCAGGCGTAGAGACGGTCGATACAGCTCTGGAGACGGCGTTCGAGCAGACAGGTCCGCCTTGAACTGCAATAAATGCCAGGAGGAAATGCCAGGTGGAATACAATCAACAATGGGGTTGATAGCAATCGCAAAAAGTGTGACACTGAGTACAGAGCCCTGCGGTACACCGTTCTCTTGAGTAAAACTACTAGATAAAACCGAGCCCACACGAACACGAAAGACGCGGTCCCTCAAACTCCCGCAAAAATATGGGAACACGACCGCGGATATTCCATGCGCGAAGTGTACGTAAAATGCCGCCCCTCCAACAAGTGTCATAAGCTTTCTCCAGGTCAAAAAACACAGCCACGGTTTGACACTTTCTCAGAAATCCATTCATAATATGCGTCGACAGAGACACCAGATGGTCGACGGTAGAGCGATGGCAACGAAATCCGCACTGAGCGTTCGCTAGAAGTTTCTGAGACTCAAGCCACCATGTCAACCGCCCGTTGATCATGCGCTCCATCACCTTGCAAATGCAACTGGTGAGGCAGACAGGGCGGTAGCTGGAAGGTAGTTGGCGATCCTTCCCAGGCTTAAGTATTGGGACAATGGTGGCTTCGCGCCAAACGGAAGGAAAAAGGCCGTCTTGCCAAATACGGTTATAGACCTTAAGAGAAAGAGTTTACTGTCGGCTGAAAGGTTCTTTAACATCAGGACATGAATGCCGTCCGGCCCAGGAGCGGAGTGCCTAGAGCAATGAAGAGCGTGCTCCAGCTCCCTCATTGTGAAAAGTTCATTATAACACTGTTTATTAGTAGACCGAAAATTATATGTGGCGGAATCCAGCCGGTCCTTGATAGAGCGAAAGCCGGCGGAATAATGGCCTGAACTGGAAACCGCCTCAAAGGCAGCACCCAGGGTGTTAGCATGGCAGCCGGATCCACTATGGTGGCATTGGGAACCTGAAGGCCACAAATAGTACAATGCGACACTTTACTGAGAAGCGACGAAGCTTATCCCAAACAACAGATGAAGGCGTAAAGCCATTAAAAGACTCGGCAAAACGAGTCCAAGACGCCTTCTTGCTATCCTGAATAATGAGACGAGCCCTGGCGCGCGATTGTTTAAAAGTAACCAAATTATCAAGTGTAGGGTGTCGCCGAAACACCCTAAGCGCAGTTCTACGGGCACGAACGGCGTCCCGACAATCCTCGTTCCACCACGGAACAGGTAGACACTGAAGTTGGGAGGATGAACAGGGAATTGCGCGTTCGGCGGCAGATAGAATCGTACACGTAAGGTGCTGCACCATTTGGTTTATGTCGGTGAAGGGCTGGTCGTCAAAATACACGAGGCTGGAATACAAACTCCAGTCGGCTTTTGTGAATATCCAGGTAGGTACTCTGGAATGTTGGACGTGGTGAGACAGAAGAGAAACGATGCAAGGGTAATGGTCGCTGGAGTAGGTGTCAGCGACGACGTTCCACTGCAAACGACTAGCAAGCTGGAGTGAACAAACGGCAAGGTCCAGGTGAGAGAATGTACCAGAAGAATCAGAAACAAAAGTAGGTTCACCTGTATTGAGGATGGAGAGATTGAACTGGTAAAAAATGTCGAAAAGAAGAGCTCCCCTCGCACAAGCCCTTGAACAGAGTGAACAGAGTTTAGTTTTATTTATGGACGCTCTTTAACTACTATGGTGCTTAGCGTCCCATTCTGTATTGGGCATGAAACACCTGTAATTTTGCTCAGAGGCCTCTTTATCAGGCTTGAGGTTCTTTTACGTGCCGTAAATCTACGACACGGGACCACCGGCTTTACTTCCCTTCCGAAGGAAGCCGTGCTAACGATTTTTACGCCCGAAAAAATCCATCGCCCTCCGCCGGGTTTGAACCCGCGACCTTGGGAACTAGAGGCTAGCACGGTACCACCAGTCCACGGAGGACAACACACACACAAGCCTTGGCGAACCCCACAAGGGGTGATGGGCATTAAAATCTCCCAACAGAAGAAATGGTGTTGGGAGAGCGGACAGGAGAGCTCGAATGTCCGCGGGAGCGAGGGGAGACGATGGAGGCGAATACACAGAGCAAACAGAAAAGAAAAAGCCGGGTAAGTGAAGTCTAAAGGCAACAGCTTGCAAGTCGGACGTAAGCGTGAGTGTCTGAAAATGAACGTCGTTACGCACGAATAACATGACACCTCCATTAGCAGGAGTACCCTCATCCGGTTCAAGGTCGTAGCGAACCGGAGTATACCCTCGGAGCTCAAAAGGGTCGTGAGGGCGTAGCTTGGTCTCCTGCAAACACACGACCATAGGCGAATGGGAACGCAATAAAAGTTGCAGTTCCGCCCCACGTAAATTCCAATTCAGGATAGCCATAAATAAAAGGGATAAACTTATTTAGAAGGACGGCTCAAAATTACCTTGTGCTTAACCTTTGGGCTCGGGCTTTTGGTATGGAGTTGGTCAGACTCCATAGACTCCTCGAAGGGAGGGCCCACGCGCTCAGAGCCAGAAACCGACTGAAGCGCCGAGAATCGGTTCTGGGTGGCAATGGGTGAAGGGGGCGGCTGAGCGCGGCTTGTCCCAGGAGCATCCTGGGACTGCGACCTTCGAGGAGGAGGGGAACTTTTCTTGCCGCGCGCACGCGGAGGGTCTTTAAGGAAATCTTCCCTGCGAAGTTTCTGCTTGGGCTTCTTTTCGGTGCCTTGAGACTTCAGAAGCTTAGGACCAGCTTTAGATGGCTTAATAACCGTGCTAGAGACGGACGGCCGGATGGGAGTGGCGGTCAATGCAGTCATGGTCCAGGTCTGTGTCTCTGCATCTTTATGGGGTACTGGCGAGGCAACAACAGAGCTGAATGTTCCGGATCGTAGGAGCGAAGGTTGGCGCGCATGCTAACGCCTCCGGGCTTCGGCGAAGGAGAGTTTCTCCTTTACCCGGATCTCCTGGATCGCCTTCTCGTCCAAATACCGCGGAAAGTCGGCAAATGAAGCAGAATGAGACCCTTTGCAATTAACGCAGACGGGAGCTGTTGAACAGGTACCTTCGTGTGAGGGATGGCAACAGGTTGCACAGATGGTAACGGCACTCTTACATGAGACTTGCGTATGCCCAAAACGTTGGCATTTGAAACAACGCAGAGGTTTAGGTATATAGGGCCTCACTGCAATACGCTCGTACCCTGCTGAAAGACTCGTGGGCAGATCGACGCCATCGAAAGTGATAAACAGGTTACGAGTTGGTACCAAAATTCGGTCGCGTTTAGCCTGCACTCAATGAACAGCTGTCACCCTTTGATCAGAAAGATAGTCGACAAGTTCTTCGTCCGACATACCATCGAGGCTATGAGTGGTAACGACGCCTCGACAGGAATTCAAGGTGCGGTGCTTCTCCACACGGATAGGATAACCGTGGAGAAGCGTGGCCGCAACAAGGACTTACTCTGCTGTTCAGATTTGGTTTGAACCAATTCGAAGACGAGTGCAGGACTGAACCGTTTCTGCAATAGCGTCAATGCCCTTCTGATTAATGAAAGGGTTCACCTTCTCAAAACTTTGTTCTTCTTCTGTACGTGAAATGACCAAGTAACAACCAAATGTCGGCGGTGCTACTTCTGTTACATAGACTTTTCGCCGCTTGTTGTGAGTAATGGAGAAAGGGTGCTCCATAGCGAAATAAATCCTCCACCACTGCAACCGTCTCCGACCTCGGGCTCTGACTTCCCGGGCGTTACCCCGGCTTGGGTGAGTGGCCTATCTATACCTACCTCACCCCAGGGTCACATCTCCCAGGACATACACAGAGGGACCCAATCGCCGTCAGAAGTCAGCAGCTCATGCAATGGCCCCCTCCGCGGGACTGCAGTTGAAAAGCGGATACGAACACATACCCTACATGACGACCCCGGGTAGTGGGGATGACGCCATTACCCACTCACCCAACTGCGCACCCAGTGCCCGGGTATCCGTCAGGCTGTGTCCACGGATGATTAAAATAAAAGGATAAAAGAAACTAAAAGTGTGTGGGCGTTTCGCACGCAAGGTAGGCCGGCGAAGAAGGAAAATAGATGCGTAAATGAATGGACGTGGGGCGAAATGTGCAGAAATAGAAGAGAAGAAAGAAACGATGGCGAGGGGCGACATGGAATGAAATGCACAAAACGCACGGGAACGAACCCACCTCGACCGGACGGGGATGAAGCGATGAAGATGGCGATGAGTGGCTCGGGAACCCCCGGGTACGCCAAAACCCGTACTCACATAAGGTGAGTAGAAGATGACCTTCCCTTAGCAGAACTGATGAAAATGCTTAAGGAGGATTGCAGAAGCAATATTTAGGTTAAATTTAGACATTATAAGTATGACTGCTACATTGTGAAGACGATGCTTAGCATCTAAAGTCAATGTTTAAAAGCCAACATTTAATTACTGACGAAAACACAGTTTAACCTCAAAATTTACACTGCAATGTGAAGTTAATGCCTGCATGCAATGGATAACATTAATCATATTGCTATGTGAAGGCAGTATCAGAGAGATACATTACAAATTCGAAGATATTCTCTTTGTCATAACCTTCTGCCTGATCAAAGCAATGCTTTAAATTAATTGAAGTGAGGCCACAAATTAGCTATATGTGTTGCACGCTGTACTGCAGTGACCTTGGTATTTTTCTGATTTGCAACTGTGGTGCATGACACATTCAAGGTTATCTTTTATCAGTCGTTGCTTTGTGTTGTATGCTGTAAAGAGGGCTGACATTGTGCACCTTAAAGATGAAAATTTATTCAAGATCTATGTTGTGTTTGATTTGATTAAGAGTGTTAATAACTTATTAGTTCACTGCAACGCCTGTTGACAAATTCATGCTTGAACAATGAATTTTTATATGCGATGCATACGTAAAACCCGAATATGTAGACAGGTGTATAGACAATTTCAGGAGAAATTTCCTGGTATTCCAGTTCCAAGTAGAGAAACTGTTCAAGGCCTGGTTAATAAGTTTAGGACAATGGGATCACTAAACCTAAGAAGTGAAAATAAAATTTTCTAACAGAAGAAAAATTCACAAAATTCTATTTGTGGGAACCCTAAAAAAAGTTTATAGGAATAATCCCCACACCATAGACAAACTTAAGGACAATATAAAAACAAAAATTATGAATATTGCGCAAGAACTTGTGCGTGTGAATGGAAATTTCATTTGAACATCCAGGAATGTCTTCAAGCAGATGGACACCACTTATAACAAGGTTAATAACAAGGAGTATAACAAGTTTAACTCTCATTATAGTGCATGTTAATATTACTTGTAAGTAACGCAAGAGTTACGGAATGAAAAATCCCTAGTGTAACAGACAGTGTGCAGAGCATGCATATGCGCCAGCTGTAGCCTCACCATACAATGATCACACTGTACAACAGCACAATACGAGGTGTTAATTGCCCACAACATTGTAGCTTCTTTCTTAGCAAGCACAGCACTTGACATCATTAACATCAATGCATTGACTACATGCAGCACTTGAGTCCATGTGCTTCCTGTCTTTCATTAAACAGGTAAACATTAATTCTTGAATGTGCTAAATAACCTGTTTATTATACATTATTCTGCCTACTCATATGCTTTGGAAATGGAGTGAGACAATTCTATTTTAATTACGTAGGTTATTCTTTTGTTTCAAAGATAATTTTATTTTATGGAGCAATAGGTGCCACTGATTGCCCCCTACATCAGAATAACTTGTCCTCTGCGAGATAAGGCTGTTGTTCACATAAACCAGATGGGATACTTTTAACAGCAATTTTCCCCAGAGTCCGCTATTATAACCTTTACTGACCACTGCCACTTTACAGTACTGGAAACACAGTCTTTTCTTCAACACAAAAGTTTATAACTCATTTAGTATTGATTTGTTTATAAATTAAAAGATGAAAGCAACTCTTAAAACAAAAATATGTTGACTTAAAAAAAAAAAAAGAATTACAATTGGTAGAAATCATAAGGACAACAATGAAAGACATTTCATGCTTCCTTTTCACAGCTAATGTTCAAACCTAACAAATGTTTGGCTTAACAGTGTTTAAGAAATGAAAATGCTTATTTAACTTAAACATTGTTTAGCTGGTCAGTATCTAAGGGGGGTATTCATAGTCGAGCTTGGTCCAGACCAACTTACTACTTCCAGTGGGTCAGCGGACCCTCGATTTTCTTATTCACATACTGGGACTTGCATTGGTCTGGGGATCAAACGCCTTGGTCTGGACCAAATTTTGGTCTACCTCAGCATAGATTAAAGGCAGATTATCTTTACAAAACTGATGACTATGGAGTGATGGACGTGGCTGCTGTGCGTAGAATTCGCGAAATGAGATGGAGTAAAACTGTCTACCAAGATTAGTCATAATTGGAAAATATGGCAACCTAAACTTCAAAACAAATATAGGTTTAGTAAAGCAAAGGTTAGAAGGCTGATAAAATTGAATCATCCTAACCTATGACAGAGACAATAACAATAACCAAGGTTTAAGTACCTCAATTGATACGTAAATGCTAATAGCACTTCCATATTATGCAAGAGGAGGGTATCAAGAAAACACTCCGACCTTATTAAGGTGTCAGTAAGCCATATTATAACTAATGTTTCATGTGCCATTACTAGATTTCCCTTCGTTAAACCAGGATTACGATGAACTTTATGTAACCTGACGGGACATAAATGCTGCTAAAGTAAAGGTCTAATTAGTATGCAATTAATGCAACAAACAGGAATGAATCTTGATTGATTGTTCTTTTATTACTTCATACTACTGCTTCACACTGATTGGTTGTAATTACCATGAGACATTAAACTTGACATAATGGGAAGGAAAAGTTTGACATTGCCCAATTCTTAAGCTACGTCGCGTTATATTAAGTCACGTTAAGACAACCCTAAATAGCTCCATTTAATACAGTGTGTAAGACCTTCACCTTACATCGCATTGAGCTAAGTCACTTAGATTAAGTACAAAGTCATGCAGGTTTTACTCACGTTTTGCCGGCGAGGAGAGGAGGATTAAAATTCCCGGAAGGTTTATGATATATCAAAATTTCCTCAGGTAATTATTACTGTATAATTACTATCACACAGTATTTAATTATTTGGCTAAGATCCAGGGTGAGATACATTTTAATAACTGCAAATATTGCTTGCTATTTAAATTTGATTTTGTTCTGCAATTTTAATGTTAAAAGTTAATATTCCAGAATGTTAAATTCTTACTGAAATGAGTAACAATGCCATGAAAAAGTGTATCTGGTGGATAAGAACATTTTCAAAAAGGGAGGGGGTGGCAAAAGGTTAGAATCATGCACAAAACTGCCTATATATTATCTCCCTCCATATCTCCTCTTTTTTGCGTTGGTGTTTGTGGAAACCGATTTGTTTTGAATGATATCTCCAGCATTTTTTGTATTAAGGAAAACAGACATTTTCCTCTTCCAACCATTTTAATGCACGCTTCTTGATTATCTCCATTTTTTGCTGAGGGTGAGCACTGAACCGATGAAAAAATAGCTGTGAAACGACCATAGAACATTAAAATTTAGGGAGTAACAGTGGTTAGTTTACTGCTCTATGGAATTTGCACATGAGTAGAATTATCTTTCTTAGTCGTGTAACATTTTCTCCTTGCTGATCCATGGCCTTTCTTGATCTGAGGCTTTTTATCATCTATGAGTACCAAAAACTTGGTCGGCCTTTGGCCTGGACCAAATGAGTCTGGAGATAGTCCAGGAATCTATGAATTTAAATTAGTTACCATTTCTGCAATCTGCCCTTGTTGTTTACGAAAATGAGGCTTCAGAATGTATTAACAGAGATGAAAAGTTTGCTTGATCAATACAACAATTTTGAAATGATAAATGATCTCAATGAAGACTGGCAAAAAAAGTATGCCTGCAGAGAATCTACTAGTGATGACCCAAACCATGAATTTGACAGAATTACATGGAATAATTGTGCTAGGTCGAGCAGCAAGTGGAGGCTTACTGACTGAGACTATGCTTATTAGAAAATGGTGTGATATTACTGCTGAAAAACAAGGCTCTGTTTTAAAACCAAAGACAGGACAATTTCTTTAAAATTTAAATATGTTTCTTTTAAACTTGGAAATGTTAGCCCATATCTAATACAGGTATGTACTATATTTTTTTAAAGTTTTTTTTTATATTATTAATCATTTTTCCACACATTGCATTATTTTCATGTAATTCGAGGTAGGTTCATTCACAATAATTATAGTAGCTCTATTCTAATATCCAAGATACACAGTGTTAAAAATTAGATGATTAGAGCTACAAATAAATATTTTTAATGTTATATTTAGCAGAATAACAATCCCTTTTGTTGCTGTGGCATCAAATTTCAACTGTGTGTGCATGAAAACCTTTTGAATTACAGTGAATTAAACTACATGGGAAGAGCTGCCAATCCATCCACAGGAAGCTTGATGAATGACAATTCCTCTTCCACACATGCTGTGTGTGGGCCCAAGTTGGAAAGGTAGAATCAGACTGAAAAATTCAATGCTATGCCAGGATTTAAACCACAAGTCTTCAGCTTTCCATGCCATTGCTCTAACTAACTAAGCTGCCATGGCAATATGCCAGTACAACATTAAATTCCTCAAATGACTTGGCTATGACGATAAATTTTTCAGTTTGATTCTACCACAGAGAGAGAGCGAGAGCAAGATAGAAAGAGTGAGTGAGTGGTCACTCTTGCCATCACAAATGAGGAGGAGTCAACATCCCCTGAAGATGTCCAACAAAGTTATGGACGGAATGTCGGGTGAATTTTCATCTGTTGGATTATGGCCTACAAACCTGGAATCTGCATTTTATTATATCAATGACTCATTATTATTACCCATTCAGATAGCCTGGGGAACTATTAACTAGGATCATGAATAACCACAGTGGGGAAAAAAACAAATGCATTTTCAAATCATGCAAAACCATGGGAGGTTTTCTGGAGCCTAGGAATGCCAACCAGACAAATTGTCATGTTTCACATTTTCCATTTATATTCATAGTGTATTATATGCTTAATGTGCATAGCTGCCTTCAGTGTAAAATATAGTCAAGGATGCCAAGAGCCATAACGGCTGTTAGAACTCTCTCTAGTAGCAGGTTTGGAAAAACAACACAGAAAAGACTTCCAGCAGCTGCATATGCTTCCATTCTCAACTTCATTTCTGCTGTCAAAAGTGGCATTTGGTTTAAAAATCATAATAATTATTTCCAAAAGAGCAAAATAAAATTTTCATGTCACTGATGTACTAATCGACATACTTTCCCATTGGTTACTTCTGAATTATCAAAAGTCCACAATGCTCCAATCTTTCTATTTCATTTATTGTTTGGTTTTGCATTCCTTATTTCTTGTGGAATAAGTTGAGAAACTGATAAATGCCAATTTTTTAGATTTCTACTTTCGTTTCTATTCTTTGTATCAAACTTTAGTAAAAATTCATAGACTGAAACTTACAGCTTATGTGGTATTAAATCAGCAGTATTTTGGTAGGACCAGTTATGGAATTAATTGTTCTTCCACACAAGCCATGTGTTGGACAAGGTTGGAAAGGTAGAATCAGACGACTGAAAAATCCCGGCTATGTCATTGAATTTTTCAGGGCCAGTTATGTTTTTAAGAAATATATTAAGTGATGATGCGTTATTTAGAATTACATTTGATTAATGGAATTTTAGTTATATGGGAGGTGTTTTCAACAATAACTTTTTTTCTTTCCATATTTCTTTTCTGGTATGGTACTATACCTAGTTTATGTATACATGAAAAGCACCCTATCAGCTGCAATGGAAATCCTTTTAAACCTCCCCCCTGTTGATACATATAATTATCAAAAGAGTTTTAAGGCTGGGGGCTTACCAGCTGAACTTAAATTCAAACTGGTATAATTCCAACACTTCAGGGCATAACAAAATTATAAATATGATCAACAACCCTCTATGTGAGATGGGCAGTGATTGTATGCTACCTAAATTAGGTTTTGACATGCCATTCAGTATGGTGTTACAATGAAACATAACATAACATAAGATCTCAATCTATAGACCCTATCGTGAGCTAGACTACTCTAGGATGTAGATTACATCATAAATACATAATTACATTGTGTACTTGTATGTAAATAAATTGTAGTTCTTATGTAGAGTACGTGCTAAAAAATTTTAAAACAATATTATTTATACTTAATGTAGTTATAAAATTTGGTAACATTTTACAGTCAGTTATTTTTTGAATGAAAGAAATCCTCCTCTGTATAGAAGGTGTGAGTGATGAGATATCTTTTTAATGCTAACTTGAATTTATTTTTATTAGTTTTCAGTTCCTTAATATATGATGGAAGTGAATTAAATAATACAATACCATTGTAGTAAGCCCCTTTTTGGAATACTTGTAGGTTATTGCTTGGCCTGTGTAAGTTCTGCCCATTTCTGGTTTGTTTGCTGTGTATGTCTGAATTTTTTATGAACACTTCTGGGTGGTCAACAAAGGTTAAAAGTACAGCTAAAATATACTCACAGGCTAATGGTAGAATTCCAAATGTTTTGAATAGTGGTTTACAATGAGTTGATTTCTTTACACCTGCCATTATTCTTATTACCTTTTTTTGTAAAAGAAATTTTTTTTTTTTTGCATCTACTGAATTTCCCCAAAATGTTATTCCACAAGTCATAATTGAATGAAAATAAACATAATATACTGTTTTTAGGATGCTTTTATTTGTAAAATGAATTAATGATCTAATTGCAAAACATGCAGAGCTTAGTTTTGGTAGGATGTAGTCAATATGGTCTTTCCAATTCATATTATGATTTATAATAAGACCAAGAAATTTTATGCTACAAGTTTCAGTAATTTCATTGCCTTCATGTTCAATTCTTAGTCTGCAATACTTTTATTTTTTGTGCGAAAATTGATATACTTAGTTTTTTCAAAGTTTGTATGAATTTTGTTACTATCGAACCAATTATTTAACACCAAACAACCAAAACAAAACGAATTGTCTTGCTGGGAGTCTAATCTGGTATACAAATGGCTCTAAAATAGATGATGGATCAGGGCTGAAATCCATAGCGAGTTACCAAGGCGTGATATAGAAGTTGCTTTTGGTCACAATGCCACAGTATTCCAAGCTGAAGTGTAAGCAATTGAAACCGCATCAGAGAGAATCTAAAAATGGGGCTATAAAGGTAGAAACATTTGGATTTTATCTGATAGTTAGGCAGCACTTAAAGCATTAACATCCAAGTTAAACAGAGATTGCTTAACAAGCCTCATACAGCTGCAAAACACAAGGTTACTCTTGGGTAAGTGCCTTGACATCTTAGGCAACGAAAAAGCAGATACCCCTGCATGGAAAGGATCTGCTCAATTATTTATTGGACCAAAACAGTTTTTGGCATTCCCTTAAATACTGTTCTAAGAGCCATTGCTGAATGGATTAGTTATTTCCAACAAAGGCAAATGGCTTCAAACAAAAGGATTCGAGCACATTAAGCAAATGAGCAAAATATCTTCCTGGTTTATTAAAGATGTATTAAATACTACTCAATACATCCCAAACAAACCTAATAACTGGGCTATAAACTGGACATTGCAGATTAAGGAAACATCTACTACAATGGGAAGCTTTAAGCAAGAATCACTATGTAGATTATGAAATGAAAAACATGAAACTGTTTATTATATAATCTTTAAATGCAAAGTTTTAGGTATGAAAAGATAATGTATTGGTATTGTAAACCCAAAGGAAGCTATACCTACAAAGAATTAAGTTAAAAATCTACTGTTCATTATTAAAGTTACAGATCTATTTAACTAAAACTACAACAGGAGAATACTACAGCAAACCTCAAATGTTTCAGTGTTAAGGGAAGGTTAAACCAGCTTCCATCTTTATGTAAATCAAATCAAAATCAAGCAGTACCTCTGATTGCACTTGTACATAAAACACTATTTTGATGGAGGAAAGTCACTCTATTAGGATTAAAGTGACAGTATTTGTCTTTACATACAATTCTATACAATCAGTATCTGATACTTACGCACAATGCAAGCAATAGAATTGAGCATTTCCTGGTTTATCAAAATCTACCTCTTGGTTTAGCAGTTTCTTTGCATTTTCTTCTTTTAAGTCTTCATCTATCTGTAACAGATGGAAACCAGCAATATAAGGCATTTGGTAAATGCAACACAAAAATACGTCAGGAGAAAGGTGCCATATGCATCAGCAGTCCTACAAGGTACCTTAAAAGATGACAGGAAATATATCATGAAGGTTGGACAGTTAATGTATTGGCCAACTATTGTGGTCACTGAAAAGGGAGATTTACCATCCCATGATAAGATAAAATTGTTAAATGAAGAAACTACTTCCTTCATCAATAACTACAAATTGAAACATGTCATGTTATTCAACATTCCAATGTTTCTTTTTAAATTAATGACAATTTGTAACCAATTTCTAAGCAAGGACATGAATATTTCATTGTACATACAGCAATATAAAAACTATGACCTTACATTTATGTCACTCTACCAACTATTATTTATTTTTATACCATATATAAGCTTATTTTTCTATCTACTTCTGTTAATCCAGATAAACATTTACAGAAACAGCTTCATTAAATATTTCATTGTATCCACAAGACGGATAGAGGGAGAGTCAAGTCGATACTCAGGTGTTTATAAACTGGGTGGTCACATGCTGGCCTAGAATTTCCATTAAATTTTTAAGTGGAACACAATACGGGGTCGCTCTGAAAGTTTTGAAAATGGGCAACCATAAGTAGTGGTAAGCCAAAGCAGCTTTTCTTCAGATTGTAATTCAGATAGCAAATGTGCAAGTCTGGGCACGCTCCAATAACATGCACGTCAGCACCTAGTGTGTAAGTATAGCAGGTACTGCTATGCCATACGCTAGGATGGAGATCAAGCGAGAGCATTTCTGTGACTTTTCTATGACTTTAAAGTCAGTTTAGGAGAGAATGCCTTGAAAGACTGCATCGTGCATTTGGGGATCTTTGTGCATTGCAATCCACCATTTATCGATGGTGTGCAAAGTTTAGAAGAGGAAGGGATTCCCTTGAAATTGAAGACTGAGGAGGACAACTGGCTACAACAATGGATGAATATGTGGTGAAAGCAGAGCGCATGTTGCGGGAAGATCATCATTGCGCATATGGTCAGATTCAAGAAGCCCTAAATATTGGATTGGCAGCAGTGAAAACAATCCTGAAAGAAAAACTTGATGTCAGGAAGCTTTGCAGTTGCTGGAACCCCCACCATCTCACAAATGAACAGAATGCTAGGAAATGATTGAAAAATTCAATGGAGGAAGATCTAAAAACATATTGAACATTGTAACAGGTGACGAAAGCTGGATTTACCAGTATGATCCAGAACTAAACAACAGTCATTGGTCTGAGTCTTCCCAGAAGATCCCCAACAAAACTGAAGCGAACAGGAAGTGTTGGCAAGAAGATGATCTGTTCCTTCTTCTCAGCAAAAGGCATATTGTAGCAATTCCGCTTGAGGGACAAAAGACTGTTGCTGCCATGTGCAACACCACAAAATGTCTGCCTAAAGTGTTCAATGAACTGAGGAAAAAGTGTCCTAAGACTGGTCCACGTGGAATTTTGTTGCACTATAACGATCTCTGCTCACACTCCACAAGAAACAACTCAATTTTTGCAGGAGTCAGATATTTGTGCCATCCTCCCTACAGTCCAGATCTAGCCCCATGCAATTTTTTTCTATTTCCCAAAATGAAAGAAAAAAAATCGAGGTGAATGCTTTGAGTACCTGAAGCCGCACTAGCTGCTTACAAAGAATGTATTTGCTCTCTGTCCAAAGAAAAATGGTGTTCAGCATTTGAAAAATAGTTTGAAAGGATGAGACGGTGTATAGAATGCAATGGAGAATATTTTGAAAAGATGCAACGATCAGATCTAGATTTTTTTAATATTTTATTGCGTCCTACTAATTCTACCTTCTAAGTACTTGATAATGTAAAAATATAGTACAAAGTCAGAAAATGGAAGTAATGCGGCCAAATCAATAATATTCCTTAGCACCCCAAAATCATAATTAAAAGGAACAACTTGGGTAAAGTTTCTTTATGTGGAGAGGTAGAAGTACATTATCCTTCATAAATTGTTAAACCATCCTTTTTATTTTCTCGCCACCTACTTATAGTAGGTAAGAGTAAGTATTGTATTCCACAAAAAAATTTAATATCAACATTAACCGGATATACAAAATTTGAGGGCACCTGAATTACAGGTTGCATGGGCTGAAATTCTTAGGCCTGGCCCAGCCTAAGAATGTGTTATAGTGCACCATCCGGCCCAGGACCGATTGCCTAACTTTGCTTTTAATAACATTATTTTACAGTTTTGTTTATTATTATTATTATTATTGCTGTTGTTATTAGCAGTCCACGATGCACTGCTGCTTGCAATGCAAATCCCCCAGGGGCCTACTACAATAGGTATGGGATTGGTGATCCCGGGGTCCCAAGCCACACCCTTGATTGGGTTACTCTAAGTGGTGATAGGGCTTATGCCAAATCGCGACAGTATTCTTTGTTAAGTTCCACGTTGTGGTAGCCAATTTGTGGCGGTATTAGTGTTTGTTTGAAAGATGCTACTGTATATTTGCCGCACGTATTGAATACAATTTGTAGCGGTCACTTCGTGTTATCTTTTACTGAGCGCCTGTTATTGTGTTTAATTTTTGGGTTCACTGTCCTCCGGCTAGCTATGATCTTTTTGGTCGAGCACTTATCTTATACAGATGTGTAAACGGAAAGGAGTTTTTTATCCAAAGATAACACTAATAAAAGAATTTGTTTTATACTTTTTATTGTCTTAACACATTATTCACTTTCACATATTAATCTTGACACTCGCCAAACTGAAACTGTTATAATAACTTATTTACTGCTCATTATTAATTCGCGTACTTCAACTTTTTGTGTAATTAACTTTACGACACTTGAGATTTTTCATAACTTTGCTACGCGTAACCTGTGAATCGATAAACTATGCTCTGTATTCACCATGACTGTTTCTGTTGAACTCAGCGACGTGTAATGCACAAATGTTTCCGATGGACTGGAGCCGACGTGTAATGTACAAATGTTTCCGATGAACTGGGAGGAATCTACCTCTAACTTAGCTCTTTTTATATTCCCACACCCCGATATGCCTAAAGATTATAACCGAGCTGCTATTGGTTAATAAAACGTGCCAACATTAGCGTCTATTTTTATATCCAATGAAAATTACGAAAACATATGCTCTAGGGAAAATGTTCCAGCAAATTCTAAGAAAAACGCGCCAATATTACATCATTTGCTCGTCTCTAATAATGATAAACAGCTCACCCCCTCGCTACATTATTGCACGCTATTATTGTCAGTTTAGTAAGGCCGTATAAACCCACTTCTCGACAATACTTACAATCAACAAACATCTCAAATCAATGTCACACAACAATGCATATTCACACTACAATCACTGACATTTACATAATTTGTGATACAGATTACTGCATCAAAATGCCCAATCAACTTTGGTCCACAAGCGTGTTTGACCAACTACCAGTTATCTCCCTGAACACATTCTGAGGAATACCATTGTGCAGGAAGGAGGAGGGGAGTTGTAGGGATTGACTGGGTAACACACAATTCCCAGCCTCCGAGTATTATGTAGGACTGTGTTTGTATATGTTGATAAAGGTCAGTTCCAGGAGGGGTGGTTGCATGAGTATTGCACTCCTGAAGGTAATTGGGTCGCTCTATCTTTAAATTGAGAGGTGAGCAAGGTCCAGGCCAGAAGTCTCACCTAAGCTGCGGTGACACCCAGGATGTGAGTATGCTATCGAAGCCATTTCTAATGGTGGAGGATATAAGCACTATGGATCCCAAAAAAGCCAAAACAAATACTAAGGTAATAGAAAAGAAGTAGTCGAGTCTTATGGTCCTTGCTACATGGTTATTAATAGAACAGAGGAAAAAAGAAAATTTACATAGGTGAACCCTTTTACAGTTCAAAAGGGTCTCGATATGATAGGTGGTCCGGTTAAGTCATGCATTAGATCTCGCAATGGCATGCTCCTGGTTGAAGCACATTCAGCAACTCAGGCAGCGAAAATACTTAAAGCCAACATGCACAAGACCTTGAACTCCTCACGTGCATTAGATGGTATGACCAATGAGATACAAGAAAATACATAAGTATATCGTGTCCAATGGAAAGAAAGGTAAATTAGTGTTTACTCATACCCTGTTCCTTACCCTTGATCAGATAGATCTCTCTCAAAGGATTAAGGCAGGGTATGAAGTCATCGAAGTCAGGACATTTATCCCGAATCCGCCGAGATGTTTTAAGTGTCAGCGCTTTGGACACATCAGTGATTTCTGCAATGGTGAAACTACCTGCATTAACTGTGGAGACGTCTCTCACGTGGAGCATGTACATCAGCTCCAACGTGTGTTAACTGCAGCGGACAACATCCATCAAGTTCCCGAGAATGCCCTTGTTTTACAGAGAAAAGAGCTAGCCAAGAGATCTAGGTTAGGAGAGGGTGTCCTCAGAAGCAAGGAAAAAATTGCGCATCTGCCAACCCTGTGCAAAGTCCGGTACCTACAGCTCAGTTGCAGCTAAACCGGTACCCAGTCGGTAAATCGCAATTAAAACCAGCTTTATAAACGGAGCCACTATTTCAGAAAATATTCTTGTAACCTCTTCAAAATCAATGCCTGCAAAGTCCGTTACTGGAATGATCATACCAGTCAAATCACCAGCAAAACCTTCAACCTCAAATAATGACTGGCAAGCCTGTGGTATATAATGCATCACCACTAAAATTCAGGACCAGTTATGTGAGAACCGACTTCCTGAAGGAAAGTGATAAGTCTGCACCCAGAAAACCTAAGGGGAAACTAGATCCATGAGCATCTCCTCAGAGATCCTCGGAGGAGGAATCTTCCGGGAAGGACTCAGATCGGCGATCAACATCTTTGCTGATTTCAACTTCCAATCGGTTAGAAGTTCTTGAACCAACACTGCCCACACTGACAGTTAGTCCAACATTAAAGAAAAAGGGAAAATGAATTCGACCACCGCTTTCCACAATGAAGTAAACTTCTGTGATTAAGAACGTATCCCGTTATAATTCTAATGGTTATCCTACAATGGAACATCCGTGGAATTACAACACATCGACCAGAGCTTGAACTTTTGCTCAACAAGTATGAGCCTTTGGTTGTATGTTTATAAGAATCCGCAAGACAGCTTTCAACTTAGACGATATACCCTAGCATGATATGATCTTAAGCCAGAAGAGGGTATTCCTGCACACGGGGCACTATGATGCTCATCAGAGATGATATGTTTGTGGAATCTGTATCCATACAGTCTGACATTCAGTCAGTGGCTGTAAAGATTAAGCAGCCATCCATCCAATTTATGATTTGTAACATTTATCTGCCTCCATCCGATGACCTCTCACTCATGGATTTAGAAGATCTAGTCTCTCTCAGTTACCAACGCCTATTCTGTTGGTGGGAGACGTTAATGCCCATCACCCTCTTTGGGGCTCACCTTGGCATTGTGCGAGAGGTAAATTAATTGCTGATTTTTTGGACAATTATAACCTAGCTCTTCTGAACACCGGAGAGCCTACATATCTCTCAGATGCCTTCAACACTTTTTCGTACCTTGATATTGCAGTTTGCTCACCACAGTTGGCAGTTTCCTTGCAATGGAATGTCATCTCTGATTTCCACTCTAGTGACCACTTTCCATGTCTTATTAGTCTCTTAACACAAGATATTAGTTCTACATGCTACCTAGATGGCACTTAGATCATGCCAACTGGAACTTTTACTCTCAGTTGGCTATGTTTAGTTATAATGAGTAAGACTCTGTGAATTTTTTTGGTCAAACATCTCAGAGAAGTTTCTATTTGACAGTTGACTGCCAACACTCATCGATTTCCAGTCCTTTGGGAAGAAGCCGAAATGCCATTCGTGCTCGCAGGGGTGCTCTTAGGGTTTTCCAGTGTTGCCCTAATCGAATACAAGAAAATGTGTGCCAAGTCTAGATATGTTATAAATAATAGCAAAAAGACATCATGGAGCAAGTTTGTAGCTTCATTTAATCTACATACACCTTCCTCTGTCGTTTGGGATAACTTAAGGCGCGTGGCCAGAAAATTGACCCACATGCCAATTGCTGGTCTTAAAACAGCTGCAGGAGGTGTTGTTGATACATTTGACGTGGCTAACACATTTGGCTGTGCTTTCGCTCAAGTGTCTAGCTCAGATAACTATTCACCCGAGTTCCTTCCTATTAAGACTCGGGTGGAATCTCAAGGCTTCCTTTTTCGTTCAGGAAATTTTGAAGATTACAATCGCCTTTTCACCATGGCGGAGTTAAAACACACACTTTCTTCTTTGCGACTATCAGCACCAGGACCAGATCATATCCATGTGCAAATGTTGCAACAGCTCTCTCCTGAAGGTAAGGCCCACCTACTCAAGGGGATAATCGTGTTTGGGTTGACGTCACTTTTCCAGAATAGTGGAGGGAGGCCACTGTCATACCCATTTTGAAAGCTGGAAAGGACCGTCATCTCCCGTCCAGCTACCGTCCTATTTCCCTCACCAGTTGCGTTTGCAAGGTGATGGAATGCATGATCAATGGACGGTTGGAAACTCACAACCTGCTGACCAACACCCAATGCGATTTTCGAAGACGTCATTCAACAATGGGCTACCATGTCATTATCGACACAGATCATGAACGGATTCATGAGGAATTGTCAAACCGTTGCGATATTTTTTGACCTTGAGAAGGTTTATGATACGAGTTGGAGAGCAGGGATACTATGTTCCTTACACGCCTGGAACATACGTGGACGCTTACCACTGTTCATTCAGGAGTTTACGAAGGATCGCGTTTTCCGAGTAAGGGTCGGCTCGGTTTTTTCGAACCTTTTTGTTCAAGAGAACGGAGTACCCCAGGGATCGGTACTAAGCGTTACCATGTTTGCTATAGCAATTAATTCTATCTGTAAATGTGTTCCTCCAGGGGTATCGTCATGCTTATTCGTAGACGACTTTGCCGTTTATTGTACTTCACAGCATATGGCGTGCTTAGGTAATCTCCAAGAATGGAGTTCTAAAACCAGCTTTCGTTCCTCAACTGAGAAGTCAATCTGCGTGAACTTCTGGCGCCATAGGAGACATTACCACCTTCGTTGCGATTCGGTCCAGTTTTACTACCATTCGCAGATTCGACGAGATTCCTGGGGTTGACGTTTGATAGGAAACTTAGCTGGTCAACACTTATAGCACAGTTGAAAGTGCGATGTGACCGTTCTCTGAATATCTTATGAATATTAAATGGCAAATCTTGCGGAGCGTATCGGACAGTTTTGCTGCGACTGCATCGCTCACTGATCCGATCAAAATAGACTATGGGTGTATAATTTATTCCTCAGCACGACCATCTGTGCTGAGGGGATTAGACGTAGTCCATAACCGGGGCATTCGAGTGGCTATTGGTCCTTTTCCCACTAGCCCAGTTATGAGTCTTTACGCCGAATCGGCAGAACCTCCTCTACGATATCGAGTGATATCCTCTTGGGAAATTATGGCTGTGCGCTTAAATGTATGCCTCAATATCAAACGTTCGCTTCTTTTTTCACACTGCGCTGGACGAACGTTATAGGAATAGCTCCATTAATCGAAGGCCTGCAGGTTTTCATTTCCGAGAGCTTTTTAGAAAGCACGACATTGAAAAGCCTAGCATGTTTGCTAAGGGGGAGGGAATGCTCCCCCTTGCTTACGTGCGACATCTCACGTAGATCTGGTGATGACGGTATACCGGAAGTTTACAATGTCTACGTTTATTATCCGCACCTGTTTTTTAGAATTTCTGTCCGGTTACAGTGACCGAATTTTGATCCACACGGCTGGATCTAAGTGCACCAACGGTGTTGGATATGCTTATGTTCATGGAACCGAACCCTATACATTCGGTTTAAATGATAGCACATCTTTTATAGTGCAGAGTTGTATGCCATATACCGAGCCATTTTGCACGTGGGAGACTGTCTCATTTTGAGTGATTCCCTTAGTGCACTTCAGAGCTTTCGTGAGCTGTACAACTGCCACCCCATTATTCAGCGAATCCAGATGCCCTCCATGTTTTACACGCTTCTGGCGTTAATGTGGATTGTGCTTGGATACCTGGTCACATTGGCTTGCCGGGGAATGAACTTGCGGACTTGGCAGCTAAGGCGGCAACCACAGAACCCAGTGTTACGATACCTCGGGTAACGTCGGAAGACTTTAGGCTTGTTGTGGGGAGAGCGGTGCTGTCGTGCTGGCGCGAGGAGTGGTTAGCTCTTCGCGGAAATAAGCTTAGGGTAGTGAAGGACATTCCGATAAACTCTCGCGTATCTCGTCGTAAGGAGGTGATTTTGGCTCGGTTGCGTATTGGTCACTGCAATTTTACGCATGGTTATTTTTTTAAGGGTGACCTTGCTCCTATTTTAACGCTTTGTGGCGAAGGTCTTTCGGTCCACCATATGTTGCTAGATTGTATTGCTCTAGCACATCATCGGGACTCTCTGCAAGTGTCGGAGAGTCTTGCAGAGGTCTTAGCGGATGATAAGTAAGCGGTTGATAGGATTTTTAATTTTGTATCAAAGGTAAATTTCCAAATACGGATTTAGTATGTCGATATCAGTGTTTAATATTTCTCGGTTTAGTTTTATATATTCATATTTATTTCTGGCTTTTGCTATGATTTTTATATTCATCTTTATCTCTGGCATTTACATTGATATTTTGTACTTATCTTTATCTCTTGCCTTTGCAATGATCTGTTTTGCAAGGGTGCTAATGACCTAGCAGTTGAACGCCCTTAAACGCAAAGCATCATCATACATCATGCATATGCAGAATGGATAATAATGGTACCAGTATTGCACCTTGTGGTGCTCTATATCTCAGATTTTGGTCCACTGAATTGTATTCCTCACCACTGAATTTTATAGCAACAAATTGTTTTCTGTATGATATAAAGGATTTTAGTAGTGTTTGTTCTAAGTCCCTTATGCAATAAAGTACATACAAATACACAATACATGTTATACAAATACACGACGAAATTAACATGCATCTGCATTTAAAAGTATAAGTTACATTGTTACAATCTCATTCAATTATGCAATGAAACAGTCCACTATCAAACATGAGATTTTAAATATGTTTGCATTACACACACACATACATATTACATTAAATTTTCATTTTACATTCTGAAAGATGTAAACAATACATTACAAACATTTGGAGATGGCATGCTTAACAAAGATTGAATACTTATTTGGGTTTCAAAATTGTTTGTAATTAACTTGGAATATTGCTCATTTTACACCCCAGTACACTAAACACTATAAAATATTTATTGAACCGCAGTCTTCATAATCACATAAGAATAATTTTCAATGTTAATTCTGTGTATTTGTTCAGCTGTGAATATGTGCCTTGATCTGATTCTAAGAATAGTAGGAAGATTAACATGATAGAACCACAAAATATTCAGTATAATTTTTTGAATATTTAGCACTTAAGAGGTTTTGCAACATTTAGTTGATCCCTGTTTTCTTTCTTTCTTTTTTTTTTTTCTTTTTTTTTTTTGCTATCTATGAACCATTAATTTTTTTAATGTCTTAAAATATATGGAAAACCGTATTCAAAGGATTTTCCTTTTACTCTTTCTAATTTTGCTAATTTACCTAACATTTTATTGCCTCTAATGTTCCCATGTCTGTGAATCCAAAAGATTTTGACAAATACCTTACTTATTTTTAAATACTAAGTGCTTTAAATTCAGTACGTGCCAGTTACAATTGGAATAGTAACAAACTGATTTTGGTGATTGTAAACCTAAAAGACCATCTGTTAAAATTACTAAGGGCCTATATTACCATCTCCAGTTAAGGTTTTGGGTAGAAATTAACTGGGAGTCAGGATAAATTTTTGTATTACGACTTTCAATTAGCTGCTAATCGGGAATTATTCTTAGCAATGAACTGCCACCTTGGGTAGCGTTAGGGTACAACTTTGAGGTAATCATACAAAAATGGCACGCATTCAGCCTCGATTGATAGTCAACAGCGATTCCAAGGCGAAATATTAGAGCAATATTTATATAATGAGAAGAAAACAGATATAATTAGACTTCCGAAAGAGTAACTACCAGGTTTGTGATAAGGGTGAATTTCGTAAACGTTATTAGATTGTCAACACTTGTTTTAAGTGCTAATACATTTCTGATGCATAATACTGAACCTTATTGTTCAGGAGAACGGAGTGCCTCAGGGATCAGTACCATGCATTACACTGTTTGTTACAGCAACTAATTCCATCTCAAAATGTGTTCCTTCGGGAGTATTGTTATGCTGATTTGTAAACGACTTTGGCATCTATTGTATTTATCAGCGTAGCCATTTTTGGAACATTGTATGCAGCAATGTTTATACAATCTTCAAGAATGGAGTTTAAAAATAGCTTTTGTTTCTAAACTGAGAAGTCTATCTGCATTAACTTCTGGTGCCATAGGAGACGATTACCCCTTTGCTCCAATTCGGTCCAGATGTGCAGTTTATGTAAAATGTCATAAGTCATAACACTTCATATGCACAAGAGAGGAGAAATGAGATGTGGTGAGAGTGGTGGGGGAGCAAGGGACCCGAAGTGATATCAGAAGTCGAAGGTAGTGACATACATAACAACACAAGGCATAGTAAGCATCTTGTAAGCTTGCAATACCACACTCACAGCAGGTGGAATAATGACCCCCACCACTCTTATTATGTAAGTGGGCTGATCGGTGCTATTCTGCATCTATGCTTCAGGAGTGGGGGAATGCCAAACTGTACCTCCATTTACAGGTGAGGCAAGATTGCTGGGGTTGAATTTTGAAAGGAAATTTAGCTGGGCATTCATTATAGCACAGCTGAAGCTTGGTGTGACCATTCTCTGAATATCTTGCTTGTATTAGGTGGCAAATCTTGGGGAGTACATTGGACAGTTTTGCTTTGATTGCATTGCACATTGATTCGATCCAAGTTAGACTATGGATGTATCATTTATTCTTCAGCACGAACATCTGTGCTGAGAAGATTAGACATAGTCCATAATCAGGACATTTGTATGGCTATCAGAGCTTATCCAACTAGCCCAGTTGTGAGTCTTTACACTGAATTGGCAGAATCCCCTCTGCAATATTGGTGTGATGTCCTGTTAGGAAATTATGGTTGTGGGTTTAAATGTACGCCTAGCACCCAATGTTTGCTTCCTTTTTCAACACTGTGCTGGACAAATGTTATAGGAACAGCACCATAGTCCAAGGCCTGCAGGTGTTCGTTTCTGGGAGCTTCTTAGAAAGCATGATATTGAAATGCCTAACATGTTTCCTAAGGGGAAAGAGGGTGTACCCGCTTGGTTACATGTGACATCTCAAGTAGATCTTGGGATGATGGCATAAAGGAAGTCTACAATGCCTACATTTAGTATCCACACTCCTTTTTTTAGAATTTTTGTCAGGCTACAATGACTGAATTTTGATCTACACCGATGGATCTAAAAGCACCAACAGTGTTGAATGTGTGTATGTTTATGGAACTGAACTGCAAACATTTGGTTTTCATAGTAACACTTCCTTTATATTGCAGAGCTGTATCCATATACAGAGCGATTTTGTATGTGCACCGTCGAAAATTGGGTGACTGTCTCATTTTGAGTGATTCCATTAGTGCACTTCAGAGACTTCATGAGCTGTACTGTTGGACAACGAGAAGGCAAGCAGGGCTTGAGGGGCGAGCAGGGTTCTGTAACTGTTTATCTGCTCACGTACTGTCGATTGTTTACTACGTTTACTACAAAATGTGTTTATGTGTGCAAATGAACCACCCATGCTTCCAGATCTGATACTAGTAGAACAGCAACTGCCGTAATAGGTGTTAACGCATTGGCTCTTGCTGGTAACACGCGTTACGGTATATACTATAATACTACAACTTATATCATTTTTGTTACTGTTATTCTTTCTTTATTATTTACATATGGCTGGAATTCGAAAGAAGGGACAAACTATCCACAGTGAATCAAGGGAAGTAATAAGAAAAGTGATTGAAGTATGTGACGAAGAAGCAAAATCAGGACAATTGACATGTGTAATTTCACAAAGTAATTCATGCGTGGCAAATTATTGTGGGATATCGGAACGCACTGTATCACGAATAAGGAGAGAAGGTGTTACAGCTGGTGAAAAACTATTGCATACTCCGGGGAAAAAGAGACAGTGTGCCGAGGAATTTAAATTTCATTGTGATGACTTTGATAGAACAGTAATTAAAAACTTAATTCGAGATTTTTATTTGGTTAGAAAAACAGTGCCTACTGTTCCCAAATTACTTGTAGCAATTAGAGAAACTGTACATTTTCCATGGGGAAGAGAAACTCTACGGAAGCTGTTGCGCAGTATGGGCTACGAATGGAAACGATGTGGAAGCAAGAGAAAATTACTTATTGAACGTCCAGACATAGTTAACTGGAGAGCTAGATATCTAAGAACTATAAATGGATATAGAAATGCTGGGAGAAATATCATTTACATTGATGAGTCCTGGGTAGACAATAACTTGACGTTTGGAAAATGCTGGCAGAGTGATAATGTCTATGGCATAACGACAAACACCAGCTCTTCGAACCACCTGATTCTTGTAAATGCAGGCAGCAATGAAGGTTTCATACCCAGAGCCTCTTGATATTCAAAGCTGGACTTGCTTGCGGGGATTATCAAGGTCAAATGAATGGAGTAAATTTCCAGAAATGGTTGGAGGAGAAACTTTTACCTAATATACCTTCCAACAGCATCATCATGCTTGATAATGCTCCATACCACAGCGTACATGCAAATAAGCCTCCATCAAAGTACGCTGTAAAGCAGGAAATGATACAGTGGTTGGAGAACAACAATATTCCATGTTCTGCTGCAATGCGGAAGGGCGACTTGTTTGATTTGATTCAAATGCATAAGCCAAAAGAAAAAGTATACCATATCAACAAAGTAATAGAAAGGCATGGGCATACAGTTCTTAGGTTACCTCCTTATATGTGCGAGCTGTACGCTATAGAACTGGCATGGGCAGCAATAAAGCAAAATGTAAGAAAGCGTAATGTAACTAGATATCTATCTTTAAGAAATCTACAGCAAGTGTGTGAAAGTGCAGTGAACTCTATTACATCAGCTGATTGGGTGGGCTATGTCAGGCACGTTAAAAAACTCGAGGATGAGTTCAGGCAAAAGGATGGGCTGGTGAATGATGCAATAGACAATTTTATTATATCAGTTGGAGGCCTGGAGTCTAGCGATGAAGATTTGGAGAGCGGCAGCGACAGCAGCGAAAATGAGAACTTCTCAGACTTGGATCTTGCACGACCGCTACTGCACTTCTAGCCATGGGTGAGTACTTAACACTGTGTAGTAGTTTATAACCTCCTAACATGCTTATTGTATCCATACGGCGAGCGTAAATATGATACGGACACAGGAAAGTGTTGATGTTACACATTCCTCTTGCTTGCCTTCTTCTTATGGTCTATCAGTACATCCATTGTACAGCACATCCAGGATGCAGTGACATACTGATTGCATACTGCTTTATTGACCAAATGCTGCACCTATTACTGCAAACTGACCAGGATGTAGATGGACAGATGGAGGCAGAGTTTGCAGCTATTATGCTGCTGTATGTTATTTGCATTTGGCTGAAGAGAGGATTTATTCATTATTACTAGTATTACTACTGTTATGGATGTGTGTTTGTTGTGATAATTATGCTATTCTGGGCATCTCAACATCGCAGACAAAAAAATTTGACAAAGTTACTTTTTTTCTCTTTACATGGAAAAGCTTTTGTTATTTTTTCATTTTCTCAAAAATGACACTAATAAATTTGTTTAAAATACACATGTTTAAAATATTTATATGACAAACAAAATGCATATGTTGAATGTAATAATTAATACTGGTCTTTGTTTTCAAGCCCAATAAACCTTTTTCTAAATTAAGTTAAACAAGACCCACAGTCTAAGCCAGGACTAGGATTGAGGGCTTGGCACTAGCCTTTGCAGACCTCTACATTGAATAAAAAAAAGTATTTTTAGAAAAATGTCTGTGTGTGCGCACAAAAAAATGAATAAGTACCAAACTCAGTATTTAAGTTCAGTGTCTTTCAAAGATGCGACATGAAGATTTTGAAGAAAATCACCCCACCCCAAGCTACCCTTTACATGGAAAAGTTTTTGAAATATTTTATTTTCTCAAAAATGGTTTAAACAATTTGATTAGAATACCATCTGCAGTAGCACTCAAAAGTATTTTGTAGATGAGGTTTTATGTTGTCAGTACTGTTTGCATGCAGTCACAACAGAACAACACATTTAACTGTGTAACTGTGCCGTGGTCACATATCTAGCAAACAAGCAAATTTATACAATAACAATGCAAGTATACATTCCTTTATCTCAAAAGTATTTTGTAATGAGATTTGGTATTAATTAAACATTGTTACTTAGACATTTAGACAGTGCTTATTTGTAGACACACTATAAGTATGCCAAAACAAAAAAAAATACTCCGTTTATGTGAGACAAGCTTTTTTGAATGCTTTGAAGAAGGGAAGGTTGCAGTCTAGTATTGCTAGAGATTTTGGCATATCACAACTAATATGTGTGTGGAGTCAACAGCAAAAACAGGAAGGCTGATAAGACAAGGTCTGGTTCTCCTCAAAAAAACAACAATGCAGGAGGACAGAAATTCGTAAGCAGTTGGTTGCTGATCCAAGAAAATCAGCTCAACAAATTAAGAATGATCTGGAGCAGTATAATGAACCTACATGTCTCTACTGTAAAACATTGCCTAGTACCAGGTGATTTAAATGGTAGACGACCATCAGGTAAACCACTCATAAATTCAAAAAAAAATAGAAAGGCCAGGTTAGAGTTTGCAAAGAAACATCAAACTTGGAATTCTACAGATTGGTCTAAGGCTTTATGAAGTGATGAGAGTAAATTTAATTTATTTTCTTCTCATGGTGTGCAAGTATATACGTTGACCAAAAACCCAAAAGGACAACATAAAGTACTAAGTAGCGACAGTTAAGCATGGTGGTGGCAGTGTCATGGTGTGGGGATGTTTTTCTGGAAGTGGGATTGGTCCTCTAATTCAAATACAAGGCAATATGGATCGTTTCCTGTACAGCAACAGTTTAGAAAGGAATACGGTTCCACATGGAGGAAGAATATGCCATGTAATTGGATTTTTCCACAGGACAATGATCCAAAATATACCTATGGCCATTAAAAAAAATTCTTTTCAGATAAAAAATAAAACATTTGGAGTGGCCAAACCAAAAGAGCACCTCAGGGATGAATTGGATTGACATGTTCGTTGTATAAGATACTCAAACAAGGATCAATTTGCTGCTGCCTTATTGGACAAATAGTCAAAACTCCCACTCGACCGATTACAAAAGCTTGTGGATTCAATGCCAAATACACGTTCAGCTGTGATCAAAGCTCATGGGTATGCAACGAAATACTGATTTTTACTTTCTCTACTACGTATAGTAAGTAGGGGAAGTATTGCATTCCACCCAAAAATTCGATACCGAGATTTCGCCGGAAATACATGTTTTGAGACCTCCTGAATCCAAAAAAAGCATTTTTGGAAACATGTCCGTGTGTGTGTCTGTGTGTGTCTGTGAACAGCATAACTCAAAAACGAACAGTCGGATAAGCACCAAACTTGGTATTTAGGTTCAGTATCTTCCAGAGATGCGACACGAAGGTTTTCAAGAAAATCCCCCCACCCCAGACTACCCTTTACATGGAAGATTTTTCGAAAATTTTAATTTTCTCAAAAATGGCTCTAACGATTTTGATGAAAATATCATATGTTTAAGATAATGTCATGAGAAATGAAATGTATATCTCGAATTTTCTGGGAATGTCTCCAAAAGTATTCTTCATTGTGAACGACTTTTGCATAACTGGTAAACCATAAGAGATAGACAAAATTTTACTACACAAAGAATGTAGATCGCGTTAAAATACACAACTTATGTCATATACATTTCTTTTGTTGAGTGAACCGTTTTCGAGATATTGCTTGTTATTTCCTTAAATTTTCCAATACTTATACTTTTTCTCAAATGCGTTATTCTTTTTTTTTATGTCCTGGACATGCAAAGAGAATGGAATGCGGCACATAGCAACCAGCGTTAAAATATTTGACTATCGCTTAAAAGCTACCATATTTCCCTTGCATCTACAAGAAAATTACCAATAAGATTGACATCTCGATATCTCGATTAACATGAAGCATATGGAGAATAGGCGTTTGTAAAATTAGATTGTACAAGAGTAGAGAAAGTCATGTGAGTGTAACACATCAGATTTTTTATTTCAGATTCCAAAATATTTTTGTTTTATTCTTACATACTTAGACCTACAAATTACTTTTGAGCCAGAATAATGTTTATTTATTTTTTATGTAAGATAACTTTGTTTAAACTAAATGTATTTTTGTACTAAATTAATTATAATTACATACTTTTCAACTATCCATTGCATTCTACTAAAAAATTTGATACCGAGATATTGCCAGAAACACATGTTTTGAGGCCTCCTGAATCCAAAAAAAAGCATTTTTGGAAACATGTCCATGTGTGTGTCTGTGAACAGCATAACTCAGAAACGAACAGTCGGATAAACACCAAACTTGGTATTTACGTTCAGTATCTTCAGAGATGCGACACGAAGGTTTTCAAGAAAATCCCCTCCCCCCAGATTACCATTTACATGGAACATTTTTCGAAAATTTTAATTTTCTAAAAAATGGCTAATGATTTTGATTAAAATATCATATATTTAAGATACTTTCATGACAAATAAAATGTATATCTTGAATTTTCTGGGAATGCCTCCAAAAGTATTCTTCATTGTGAATGACTTTTGCATAAACCTTAAGAGATAGATAAAATTTTACTGCACAAAAAATGTAGATCGCATTAAGATACACAATTTATGTCGTATACATTTTTTTTTGTTGAGTGAACCATTTTCGAGATAATGGGTGATATAAATAAAAACAAGCAAAAGCTTGTGAGCTGTAGCTCCAAGCAAGTTGAGAAACAAGCAACAGGTCGTGGTTTGGTATAAATAAAAATTTCCCCTCTTCGATGAGCTATTGCTATCAGCTACCAAGCTTTTGCTCAGTGACCTTCACCACGACACATCATCTGAGTAAACAAACATACCCATTCTTTGACAGGAGGCAATTTAAATCTTTACTGCACCTAAATATACATATACTCATTCATGTTAATCATACTCTCATTTATGAAATCTAATAGACATGCAAATTTTAAATAACACAATTATAATTAAAGATTTCGCAAATGAAACAGACATTGAGATTCACCCAACTTTTAACAGCTAACGCTCATCTCCTTTCTAAATCCAATCCCTCATTTCCTTATTTGATAGTATTACAAACGTGTCACCAACTGATATATTGAAAGTAGATTATTTGTACTTCTGTTTTTGCACCTTTATATTGATATCCTCTGCATCTATATAAAATATCACTATGTAATTCCAAGAATTTATAAGATGTTAAGAAAGGGAATTAAAACAAATTAATCTTAGAGTTAAGACTTTCATTTACACTGAATTAAAGTTAAACTAGATTAAAGAGTTGATTAAAGAGTTTCATTTGAAAGTTAAATTTAAGTTTGGTTTTAATTGAAATTCTTTAGTTATAATCCGGTTTTGATTTGTGCGAACATTCTGCTCTATGTGTTTATTTGTGTATCGCTTTGATTATATTACCAGTCTTCCGGTAAAAGAGCGGCTCGCTATGACCTCACTCACATTCTGTTTAGCATTATAGTACCCAGATGAAAACATGTCAGGATCTTTTCAGCATTGTTAGAAGATCCATCTCGTGTTTCATCTGCCTCTGGAAGAAAATGTTGCGCAACCTTTTACATTTTGTCTTTTAAATAACTGTTTATATCAGCACACATCCGAGTTCTTGCATCTTGAAACAATTTTTAATTTCACTATCACTTACATATAGCAAGTAGAGGAAGTATTGCACTCTAAGCAAAAATTCGATACCGAGATTTCATCAGAGATACACATTTTGAGAGTGCCTGAATTAAAAAGAAACATCTTTAGCAAATGTATGTGCAAACAGCATAAAAAGAAAATTCCTCTACCCCAAAACTATCCCTTTTCTAAAAAATGGCTCCAACAATTTTGATTAAAATCCGCTATTGTTTAAGATATTTGCATGGCAAATATAATTAGGTATATCTCGAATTTTCTGGGAATAGCCAGTGAAGTGCTCTTCATTCTAAATGACTTTTATGTAACGCTAAACTGTAAGAGATTCTACTACAAGAGTCCTACTACACATCTGTGTCTGAACAGCAAACTCAGAAAGGCAAAGTCGTTAAATAACAGTTTGGTATTTAAGTTCAGCACCTTCCAAACATGGGTCAGGAAGATTTTCAAGAAAGCCCCCCCCCCAAACTGCCCTTAACATGGAAACTTTTTCCAAAAGCTTTATTTTCTCAAAAATGACTCTTAACGATTTTGATTAAACATGGCATCTTTAAAATGTTTTTATGTCAAATGCATATATTGCATTTCCTGGGAATATCCTCTGAAGTCCTCTTATTTCTCAGTAACTTTTGCACAATTGGTAAACCAGAAGATAGGCAAATCTATCTACAAAAAATCTTACTACAAAAAGAAAATTGTTCTCGTTAAGCAAACAATTTATGTGAAAGCATTTCTTTTTTACTTTCTTTTTTAACTTAGTCATTCCTGAGATATTCCTTGTTATTGGTTTAAACTTTCAAATAACTACTTATAATTCTCTCAAATGGGAAGTCGGTATTCGATAGTTTCTCGTGGTCATCATGCAAAGAGCATCGAATTTCAAAGCCCTCATATAGCCAGGTGCTCTTTAAAAAGCTGACTCACTTTACCTACTGCATTGTATAACAAAATTGTAAATGTAAATTGAATGTTTATCTGGATTAACAAGAAGCTGGAATAATAAGCTCTTGTAAGTATAGTTTGTAGAAGAATGATTAGAGAAAGCCATGTGAATGTAGAATAGCAGGATTTTTTTATCTTTTTTCCGCGATCATCTGAAAAGAACGGAATTTCAAATCCATCAAATAGCGAACCCACATTTAAAATATTTGACTATCCCTTTAGTTTACTGCACTCTTCTATTTCTACAATGATAGTTTATCTCCATTAACAAGAAGTAGCTACCAAGAATAAGGTTTTGTAAGAATTGTTTGTAAAAAGAGTGATAGAGAAAGTCGTGTGATTTTTATTTTCCTCTCTGGAACCATGATCATGAACTCCACCAATATATTAAAATGCAGTTGAGCAAGCTGAGGTACCTCAAGAAATAACAAGCAAAAGCTTACTAAAGGTGTGCAGGACTTGTTTTTATTTATACCATATCACGAGCAATAGCTCAGTGCTCAAGGTCAGCAAGCTTTTGCTCGCGAGGAGGTTGAGCAGAAAATGTTTATTTATACGAAACCGAGCAATTGCTTGGAATTAGTGAGAAATGAGCTAAAGCTTCTTTTATTTATACCACCCATTGCTTGTTATCCCCTTAAATTTTCTAATACTTATACTCTTTCTCAAATGGGAATTTGTTATTCATTTTTTTTTGTCCTGGTAATGCAAAGAGAATGGAATACTCCACATGTCAACCAGCTCTTAAAACATTTGACTATCGCTTAAAGTCTACCAATTCTCCTTGCATCTACAAGAAAATTAGCAATAAGATTAACATGAAGCATATGGAATATAAGCGATTGTAAAAATAGTTTGCACAAGAGTAGAGAAAGTCATGTGAGTGTAACACATCAGATTTTTTCTATTAAATACCTATCTTTATGTAATTGTAACTATCAAATACTTTTGAGCGCTACTGTAGGATATTTACATGACAAAAATGTATATCTTGAATTTTCTGGGAATAGCTTGCAAAGCCGTTTCATTCATTGTATAACTGGTAAATGTTAAAGAAATTGACAAAAGCATATTGCCAAAAAATGTAGATGTCTTCAAAACATGCAATTTATTAATTTTTTTTTTTTGCGGCATTTCCAATATATCCGTTATTATTGGTTTGAACTTGTAATACCCATGTCATTGTTTTAAAAGTGCTATCATTACTCAGTTATTTGTCGCAATGTCATGCAAGACTCTGGAATTTTATAGCCACCCGATTTTTAAACATCTGATTATCAATTCAGTTTCCTTTATCCCCCTTGTATCTACAATGATATGTGTAATAAAAACCATATTTCTGCAAAGGTTTACCTTGATTAACATGAAATGAATAGAAAAATAAGTTTTCTAAAAAATAATTTGTAGAAGCAATATAAAAACAAACACTGTGGAAAAAGCCATGCGAGAGTAACACATTACATGTTTAGAAAAAGGTGTGTGTGAACACCATCACTAAAAAGGAAATATAAGATAAATACTATACTTAGTATTTAGGTTTAGTATCTTCCAAAGATGCAACACAAAGGTTTTAAGGAAATCCCCCCAATGCAAACTACCTTTAGATGGAAAATGCTTGATTTTCTCAAAAATGGTTTTAAAAATTTCGATTAAAATATCATATAATGGAGCTACTTACATGAAAAATAAAATGTATATCTTGAATTTACTGGGAATAACCTGTGACATCTACTTCATTTGAAAGCAATTTTATATACTCTTATATAATGGGTAAACCATAAGAGATAGAAAAAGCTTCCTCCACAAAAAAATGTGGACCCCTTTAAAAGAATGCAATTTACTTCAAATAACGTTTTGTGTCATCAGCCACTTCTGAGTTATCTATTAATATTGGTTTGAATTCTTCAATATCTTGTTATTTTTATTACGATAGTGTCACTACACATTTGTTTCTGGCAATGCCATGGAAAGAGTACAGAATTCAAAGCCCTCATAGAGCCACCCGCTTTTAAACATTTATCGATTTGGTTTCCTTTATCACCTTGTATCTAAACAAAATGTATAATGAAACCACTTCTGAAAATGTTATATTGATTAACAGAATTATAGCAAAAAGAATCTGATGTGTTACATTCACATGACTTTCTCTACCCTCTATTGCTTATTAGTAGGTATACAAATTATTCCCACGAAAGTATATTTTCCTATCTACTTCATTTTAATTGAGGTAATCTTTCCTGAAATACCTGATTTGCACATTTTGTTATAGATACAAAGGGAATAGGATAATCAAAATGTTTTAGAACTGAACGCTATATGCTGGCCTTGAAATTGCATATTCCTTCCATGACATTGTGAGAAACAACTGAAAATCAAAGGACCTTATAAGAATGGACCTTATTGAACAATTTGAACCATTAATAGCGCATATGTCAGAAATGGTAGATTCCACAAAAGGAGCTATTTGAAATAAAGTGTGTATTTTAAAGAGATCTACATTTTTGGTGTAGTACATTTTTATGTACTAAACATTTTTATGTTCTGAGGTATTTAAGCTACTTTAGTGAAATTGTATATTTGCAACATATATATTACATTTTTATGTATTGCTTAACATTTACTGGTTATACAAGATTATACAAATTTCCTTCCGAATAAAGGCTATTCCCAGAAAATTCAAGGTATACATTTTTTCATGTAAGTAACTTTACTATATGGCATTTTAATAAAAATCATTAGAGCAATTTTTTAGAAAATCAAAATTTTCGAAAAATGTTTCATGTAAAGGGAAGTTTGGGCTAGGGGGGATTATCTTGAAAATCTTTGTGTTGCATCTTTGGAAGGTACTGAACCTAAATACCATATTTGGTATTTGTCTTACTTTTTGTTTCCGAGTTATGCAGTTCATACACACACATTGGCGTTTTTCTAAAAAGGCTTTTTTGGGGAAATTCGGTGGCATCAAAACATGTATTTCTGGTGAAATCTTGATATTGAATTTTTGGGTGATATTAAATACCTTCTCTACCCTTTATGTACATGGCACAGAAATTAACAATCTTTTGTAAAAATGGTTTGTAGAAGCTGTATAAAAATTATTAATAGGGCATAGAGAAAGTCTTGCAAATGTAACAGATCAGTATTTTTCTTGTTTCTTTACCTAATACCGTAGAGGAGGTACTGCATTTAACCCAAAAATTTGATACCAAAATTTAATTGAGAATACATGTTTTGAGGTTCCCTGGATTAAAAAAAACATTTAGAAAAAGTTCCATGTATATGTGAACACGTGTGTTTGTATCAACTCAAAAATGAAAAGATGGTTAAATACCAAAAATGGTATTTAAGTTTAGTATGTTCCAGGGATGCAATATGAAGATTTTCAAGAAAATGTCCCACTACATTTTTTTTTTAAATTTATTTTCTCAAACATGGTTCTTACGATTTTGATTAAAATACCATACATTTAAGATACCTGCATGACAAATAAAATGTTTATCTTGAATACTCTATCTCTTCTTTCTGAATTACTCTTGTGTAATTGGTAAATTGTAAAAGATAGACAAAATCTTACTGCACAAAAATAAAGGCCTCATGAAAGCACACATATATGTTAAATAAATGTTTTTGTGGCATTAACCATTTCAGAGTCATTCTTTTTCAAACATTTATACTTACATCAAGTTGTAAATTGCTATTAGTTTTTTCTTGTGAGCGTGCATGGTATTTCAAATCCATCACATAACAATCCGCTCTTAAAACTATGACAATCACTTTAGCCTACTATCCTTCTTATACCTACAATGAAATGTGTAAATCTGCAATGAAAGTTTATACCAATTAACAAGAAATAGAAGAATAAGCTTTTGTAGGAATAGTTTGTAAAAGAGTAGAGGAAAGTCATTGAATGCAACACATCAGCTTCTTTTATTACTTACCAGCTTTTGAATACAATATTTTAAGTGTGTATCCAGATTTTATTTACCCACCGCTAAGAGTAGATTATTGAGAACTTTAACAATTGTCATCTTTCTGACACTGTAAAGATTGTTATAAAAGGCATTAAGTTATGACCATAGCCCAAAATGATGCATGCAGAAAAATATTCTGATTGTATAGGGAAAATCTGAGTGGTTAAGACCAGCGAGCATTCAATGGTGAAAAACATAGTGAGATGGTATATATTATGTATATAGTGAGTGTTTTTTTTGGAGGAATTGGGCCCATCTGCAAAAGCTCTGTATGCACTGCAGCCTAGTGAGTGGTTAAGAGATAAGATAATCTATATGTGTTTTACTCTGTAATTGTTTTAGTTATAAACATTGTTTAAATGTTTAGTTATAAGAAATTGTTGAATGAAAGTGTAAAACTGAAATCTAGTGGCGCCACTAGGCTACTTTCTAGACATGCCTCCTTTAACATGGACACAAGTATGGAAGAAGCAACTGGAGTGAGTGACATGACACTTGCCAGATGACTCGGAAATTCGTTGAGCTGGGGAAGCGAGATTCCAGAAGTTTTCCAAAAATGTTTGCTGATATGAGCAAATAGGATAGCTGAAACAAATTTAAAGCATGTGAATGAGCGAATGAGATTTAATTTTTCTAAATGCCCAGGAAAACTAGTGTTTGTAAGCGCCGTAGCTAGTTTTCTATAAAAGGGAGTGTGAGAGTTGAACAGAGGCATTATTAACACTACCATTCTCCTTAATTATTAAATTTTATGTAATGCCTACAAAAGCTCACAAGGCCATTTGTACCTTTCTTGGCGATAATTGTAGTAGTTAGAACATTACCAACATAATAAAGGTGGAATCAGACGGCTAAAAAATTCAATGCTATAGCCAGGATTTAAACCATGGATCTTTGGTTTCTGTCTGGTTGCTCTAACCAACTGAGCTACCATTGCAGCTTGCCAGTAGGGCATTAAATTCAACTGATTTACATTTTTTCCCCAGTAAACCACCAGAAGATCTCAAATTATTTTGAGAGAGCATACCCCAATGGCGACTTATATGTCATAAGTACTTTAAAGTCCCAGGCTTCCAGTTTAACCAACTATTAGGTCAATCAGTGGTAATTAATTGTTGTTCAACACAAGTCATGTATACGACAGGGATGGAAAAGTAGAATCAGACAACTGAAAAATTAAATGCCATACTTGGGATTTAAACCATCGATCTTCCGTTTACGTCCAGTTGCTCTAATCAACTGAGCTAACACGGCAACATGCGGGTAGGACATTTAATTCCTCATCTGACTGGCATTTTTCAGTGATCTATCTTTATTAACAATTGCCATAAGAATAATTACTTACATTTTCACAGATTCACAAAATAACAAAGGAACAGCGAGTTCATATATTATTTGTCAATCTCCTCTCTGACATCAATCATGGAGTAATAACACAGTCAAATAAATAATTACAACAGCAATGCTACCTGCACAAATATTAAGTTGATATAATCGCTTGGTTGGAAACTTAACAACATTTTGAACTGCATTATATACACTGTGTTTGAATGTTAATTTTGGCTTTTGTTTCGTTTTCTTAATAGTTTTATGTATGTTGGTTACTGAGAATAAACAAGGTTATATTGGTGTGGTTTAAAGTGCTATTGTTTCTTCCCATTTAAGATTTTCTCTATAAATAGCAACAAGGCAGCCCGAATGTGACAATGTGGAAGTCGCTCAGGTGCATTCATGAGAAATCATCATTACAAACAGTGGTATTTGTGATTGTTCAACTTTTACCTAGTGTTATCTCAGTATTTTTATTTTGTTCTTTACAGTGTCCTGAAAGTTTCAATTAACTCTTTGTTTAAGTGTTAAGCAGTTTCATAAAGAACGAGGAGTTAGGTAAATTAAGTTAATCATGGCATTCGAGTTTAAAAAGCTACCATGCAATGTTGAGTAAATCAGCTAGTAATTAATAAAGTGTAATAATCAATGAAGTCAAGTGTCCATTTATCCATCTGCACAACCACACCCGAGATAAGAGTGAGTACCCGATGGCAATGGAGATGACATCTTGGCAGCTAATAACCCAAGCATATGTATTGCCAGGGCAACCAACCTACAAACCCATCCACTACAATAGTCACTGAAAATTACATGCTTATAAACAATGGTCTAAGCCCTGAAAAGAAACATATTAATGGAAGTGTTCTAAAACTTCCTCTTAGTCCCCTGCTATTTAATATAGCAACCCATAACATAATCAAAGCAGTGAAATCCTATTACAGTGTACTGATATGGTGATAGCAACTGAAAATTTTAACACGGTACAAGAAGCTTGTTTCTTGAGTGTAGTGATATAAATGGTAATGGATTTAAACATAGGTTTGTTAATTATATTCTTAATTTTATTATATATGTGATCCATTGGTGACACTTTATAACATATGTGTTTGATATGGTTCAGCTTTGCTCTAAATGGAATCTGCAAAACAAAAACAAAGAAGCAAGTAATTATGCCATTGCAAGCCACTGTTAAACAAGTGACTCCATTGGTTTTTAGATATTGCTCTGTCTGAATGGTGTTTCCAGTCGTAACACATGGAAGTGAAAGCTGGACCTTACATAAGACAGAACAAGATCCTAAATACCTTTGAACTGTGGGTTTGGCAAAGGCTATTGTGCATAACACGGATCAAGAAACAAACCAATGCATCTATAATAAACTCAAAACAGAGTCAGCACTGGAAGCTCTTGGTCTAAAGAGTAAACTGCACTATTTTGGTAAATCTAATGAAATCAATGTCCATATAAAAAGGAATAAGTCTAGAAAAACATCAGATATGGAGGAAGAGGAAGAATTAGAATATAATGGCCACATAAAATAAAGAACACTACAAAACTAAACTGGTAGAGCTATGAGCATCTGTACAAGACAGAAGAAATTGACGACATACAATATGCAGGTGATGGTAACCAGAATATGTTCATAAAAATGTGGCAACTGCTAAGAATATTCTACAAAATCAACAGTCCCACATGTGACCTGAAGAGTTACTACTACTAATTCCATTAAGTTAGTTCATGTGTGTATATTATGAAATTACAACAACATACAGTACTAGAGCTTGGAAGAAGATTAGTTGGTAAACACATCTAACTTATATGCAAGTCTGGTTAAGGTATCTGTGGGTCACAAAGACTTCTGCACCATACTTGTGTGGTTAACTTGACTGGAATCACATTTATATAATACATATGGCAAAAAAAATACAATCCTAAAGGGCATAAAATGTTTACGATAAGTGGAAAGCAAAAAGAGTTTATACAGCCAATCAACATACACCACCACTATACTAGATGCGTGAATAATACTGTGATGACACATGTTGATACAATTAAATATGAATTAAAGGGTATAATTCACTTAATGACCATAGCCTATAATGAACTCCCAATGAATATTAAAGAAATTACAAAACTCACGCTTAGAATAAGACAAGAAAGTAGCTACTAACAGAATATTATAAATAAAATGCTATTGTAAACATTCTAGATTCTAGTCTGTAATATGTTTGTTCTTATCCTGTAAAACAATAATTTTGGAATGTTTTCATTGAATTGTCGTTATCTCTAGTCTCTTAGTTCTTGTTATGTATTTTCCATATGTATTTTATTTATATCTCCCTTCCTTAAATATTATATAGTTCCTTATCACTGCCATATAATTATAAAGTGATTGTCGATGGTATGAGCCCAAGCACTCCTTGGGACCTGTATTTAAATAAATAAACGCAGCCTTAGTTTCCATCCAGAACAAACATTGATTGAGTGAAGAGGCAGAAATAAGCAACCAGCAAGTACCTATTGCATTTCCGATTGGGGAAGGTTAAAGGAATTTTAATTAAATGTTTAAATCATGCCATTAATATTTCCAAAAATTACTGAATTAAAATGCATGCTCTTACAATTCCTGTAAATTTCATTTGCATTGCTATCTAGGCAATTGCAAAACTGACTAAATATATTTATGCAATACCTATTCCAATGAAACTTCTCTTATCATAAAGCAGAACTCTAGATGTTTACTTTTAAACATGGCCTTCATTGGATATGAAGGTTTTAATTTTTCATAAAATTTTGGTACTTGCAGCAAAGAAACTCTGCATATACTTACTCATATGCAAACCATTTTCAATATTTCATTTTTGCCCTTTTAATGTTTATTCCTCCAATACTTTAAAAGTGATTAGCACGATTTGCAAATAAAATGGTGTAAAACTAAACAATATAGGTTATAACAGGCTCTTGTCATTTTAGGGGTGTTAAATGCGGTTATATTCTGCTCTCGAACTACAGAATATATTAACACGGTTTATCTTTATTTTTATCAAGTTAACTTAATGAGGTAAGTGATACTATAACCTGTCTGGCTTGCAGAGAGCGTGGTTTAAAACAATATTTCTTACTTCATCGAGATCCTTCTTCCTCCTTTTCGTTCTCCACCGTTTTTGTAGATGCGTATCACCGTAATGGTACTTCTTTCTTTTGTAAGTCATAACGCAAAAGTTTGAAAATACTTATGTTTAATAACCACGTGTTTACCTTCCTCCATATGAAACTATCCAAGATATACGTCACTCCATGTGGTGAGAATGGGCTGATTCTGGCTGGGGTTGTATCCTGTCCAATGTTTTTGGAAAAGCAGTTGACCCCACTCATTAGTTTTGAAAGCTGCGGTTAATGTGAAGCTGCGCAGTGAGAGATATTTACAAATCGTTAATAGTTTTATCTTTAATGGCAAAGAAGGGACTAAATTAATTTATTTTTTTTTATTCACGATATATTTCTTATGGTTAGTATACCGCCACGAAAAATCATTGCTGTGGTAACTACCGCTATCTGTGGCAGTTTGGTGAATGAACATTGTTCTTTATAGAAACTGTTCCACGTTTGAAGTGGAAATATAAAATTAGCTAGGTACGATTTAGTGTTTTTCGGTGCATTTATAACCAACTTTTGTTGCTGTGTACTCTGTTCTAGCAAAACAGTCTACTAGGTGAAATTGTGGCTTGTAAGAACATTCGAAAATTTAGAATAAGATCTTGACGGTCGACGCCATTTTGAACTGGAGTGACATTATGCTTGGTGTGAGCCGTGTTATTAGTTTGTGGTGTGAAAAGCGCGTCGGTAATGCTTAGTAGTAGTGCGAAAGAAAACTATTAAATAGCGCAAGAATGGGGTGGATTGCAGACTCATCTAGAGATTTAGCTGCTCTGTGTTGCAAGCGTTCTGCGCATTTATTGCAGCCTAAAGCGAGTTGCAACGTCGAGAAAGCACAGGGAGTAGGAAACTGAGTCTACCCTACTTGTGCGGGAGTCGAACAATACCCTTGGTCGGTTGAGGCTCAACTGCTATCTTTCTGTGGTGAATCTACTCTTCCCGATGTCCGCGTCGCGCGTATCGGACCTCTCAAAGTATAAATGCGTCGATGGAACACGTGTGGTGTAGTAAACATAAGTGATTTGGTGTTAATATGGCCAAAATTCTCAATAAGGATCCAGTCACATACCAACGGGAACGTGATGGTTTTATACGGGACTTGCGACAATTCCACGAAACCCGTGGGTAAGTGTTTGATTTTTCACTGTTTACATTTAATTGTTTATGTTTTGTGTAGGTAGTGGAATCAATAAACAGGTGATGCAATGGACTTGTCTTTTGCAGAACACCATTTCGGAAAACACCCAAGATAAATGGCCGTGAAATAGATCTATACCTTTTGTATGTCCTGGTAACTGCCCATGGAGGATGGATAAAGGTGAGTAAATTAATAAACATAGTCACTAAGAGTTTTTAATTTATTAATAAGGTAAAGTAATTAGGTAACTCATTGGCCAGTAATCAGTTCATCGAAAATGTAGGCAGTAGGTACCTCCTAGAATGCAGTTTGATGTTTTCCTTATTTACTATCATTAAGAGTATAGAATGGGATTTTAAATGTGCACATATTATTTGCAGGCAGATAATACTCATTCTTTGTGTAGTAGGCATAGGAAACATTTAGATTTTAATTGTTTAAATTTTTATTGCTGCATCAAATGTACTTGTTTGCATAGAGAGCTTTTGTTTATGTTCATTCTTGGCAACAGTCTGTAGAATCCAATGTTTTTCTGAAATGTGATAAGCTCTTTTGTTTGAAATGACCTTTTTTCCTCATTTATTTTTTGCTTATTTTATGCATCCCCCCCCCTGTCTACATAATTTGTGAAATATCTTAAATTCTTTTTTTTTTTTTTTTGGAAGAAACAGAAATTGTTTAATAATTGAAACCAATTTTATGTAAGTACTAGTGTAAAATATATACTGTTTAGGATTAGCTAGAGGGGTTATATTATACTCTTTTAAGTTGCTTATTAGATGTTGGAATCCAATAGTTTATTAATGAATGTATTTATATTGGTTTATTCGTATTCTAAAGATTTAATACTGTTTTGCGATTACACAATTGGTGCATTAGTAAAAAAGATAATGTTTCACTTGATCTAATATTCTGATTCCATTTTAATATTCATTTATTGTATGTATACATAATGTAAGCTTCAAATTGCTAATACCTTGTGTCCTTCATTGCCCATTTGGGCACATTTTCATAATTGCTTTTCTAAACAACTAAACGTTTCGCTGTTTATCTCATAACTTTTGCATAAATGTCAATACTGAAAAATTTGCACTTTAGGATTGCTAAGTATTTAAAATCATTCAGATGGGTAGAAAAAGGTTTTAAATGCACCAGGATCAAAACTAAATACTAACATTTTTATTTCCATTTTTTAGTGAAAGTATACCTATACACAGGAACAAAGTAAACTATCTTAATGTTTGGTATCCAAAACAAATCTACAGAAACAAGTAGTGTGAAAAAGGCTTAACATATAAATACTTGACTGAATAAATATTTTTCTCAACAAAAAAAGACTTTAGTATATTGTTTTTTGTTGAGACTATAAAATATGAAACCAAGTTTGTTCATACATTCTGTGTAAATATGTAAAGTTATATATAGCTTGAGCTTCCACAGCCTAAGATGATATATACTGCTTCCTAAAAATAATGTTTGTTAGTACATTAACACACTTCTTTAAAATGTGTGTATAGTTTACTTAATTTAATCATATTTCTATATAAGCACTTTTTTTTGTGGTGTGGTGTGGTGTGTGTGTGTGCGCAACTGATGCACATAAATCAAAATCCAGGTGGTGTGGAAAATTTTAAATGGTTTGATATCAATGATATAGAAGAAATGTTTATAGGGCTATTATAGATATTTTGTCAACAAAATTATAGGCTAGACTAAATTCTATTATCTTTTATCTGTATGTGTGCTTTGTAAAGCACTTGTGACAAATTTCAAGTTTAGTTTCCTTTGACTTAGAAGATATGTAGTCAGCTTACAGAGCTAAATGCTAAACTTTTCTTCTTTAAATGAACAAACTATATGCAATTGAATGGAGAAATTGAAGGTGACAACAAAGATTTAAGAAATTGTAAGTAAAATAATGCCAAGTTGAACAGATGTCTTCCAGTATCATGCAAAAATCTTGCTACTTTTAAGCTCTGGTTGTGCAACATGTATTAAATTTGAGATAATTTGAATTCACTCGGCAAAAAAAAATTAAGTTTGCTAAATGCTTCAAATGAAAATAGGATCAGTTTTCCTTAGAAATGGACAAAGATAAAACGTAAATACTACCGTATTGCTTTGTTTAACAAAGGTGGTTATGTAAATAAAGAGCATCACCTTCGTGTGTGGGGGATTTTGTGAAAAATGTGGGACACTTTTACTTTTAAACATTTCACTAAATTGGTTACATCCTTCCTTACCTACAAACCGCAGCCAGCAGGCTTTGTTCTTAAATGAAAGTAATGAAGCTTTTTCTCCCCCATCTTGCTGCCAGTGATGTTGATTAGACGTTTTGGAATAGTTTTGTTGATGAGTGTACTGTTATGTTTCATGTAAGTTTTGTTTCTAGTGGTGCTTGTAAGTTTCTTGTGTTGATGATTGCATGCAGAATTATTTTTACTGTAGCAAGTTCTATGTTTGTGTTTAATACAGAGAAGTTTGTTTTTCTTTTCAATATTTGTATTAATATCTAAGTGGAACTGCTGTTACTTTATTGTGCTGGCTTAGTCACAAAAAAGAAAGTCTTATCAGTTTTATTGTTAGCTAAAGTGCCCTAAATTTGTGTGCTGCTTTTATTCTCTCCATTTTTAATTTTGTATAAGTGAGACATTACTTTCCTCACAAAACTGGTTTGCAGAAAAGAAATTGTTAATTTTTTGACATGGGCTCTGGCTATTGAGAATTACAGAAGTTTTAAATCCTGACTGAAAAAAAAATCTTAATTTAGCGGAATAAATCTTTAGCAAAACTGCAATGCAATCTTATCAAAAGTGGGATGAATGATAGAAAGTTCTTTTTAAATAAATACAAGCCTTCTGTGTTAGGCCTTTACAAGGTCCATAAACGAGATCAGCATTATATATTTTCTCAAAAAGCAGAAGTATGTCTCAAAATTTATGGATGCATAAGAAATTTGCTGTTTTCATGTAGTGAGACTTAATTAGAAACATACCTTCTTATTTTCTTTTGAAATCAACTCTGCTGTCTTCATTCAAACATGTTTTGATTCTAAAACCACCTGTTTATCAGTTTCATTTGCTGTAACTCCTTATTTCTTGTACTTTTAATTTGAAGAATAACCGTGCATTCCAGCCAGCCTATGGCCAATTTGTATGAGACTAACTCCATCTTTCATTCCAGTTGGTTTGTATTTTAAGACTAATTCCGTGGCCCCATTCCAGCCAGTTTTTATTTCTGAGGCTCACATCCTACTCTTTTCCAGTCAGTTTATATTTCTAAGACCAATCCTTTGACTCTATTTCAGCCAGCTTTTGTTTTTAATACTCACCTGCTCCCCCTGTTTCAGGAGTTAGCATTTTTAGGCATCCCCTATAGCTGGTTTCTATATTTGAGTCTAATCTCCCTCTCCCATTTCAGCCCTTTTTTAGACAAATTTCCTCCATTTCAGTTTATCAAGCTAATCTACTCATTTCCACCCAGTCAGTTTCTGTTTTATAGCCCAATCTACTGCCTCCTCTTTCAGCCCAATTTCCATTTTTGAGATTAATATATCCCTCCCTTCCCTCCAGGTTCTGTATTTGAGGCTAATCTACTTCCTCCCTTCACCCACCAATTTATATTTTTGAGCCTAATGTACTCCTTTCCAGCCAGTTTCTGTTTTGAGGCTAATTTATTTCCTCCTTCACCTACCCAACGTATATTTTTTAACCTAATGTACTTCATCCACTATAGCCAGTTTGTGTTTTGAGGCTAATCTACTCCTCCCTTCCAGTCAGTTTTTGAGGCTAATCGAATACTCCTTCCCCACCATAAGTTTGTTTTTGAGGCTAATCTATTCCCTCTGTTCACCCAGCCAGTTTCTTGAAGGTAATCTACTCCTTTCCCTCCAGCAGTTTCTGCTTTTGAGGCTAATCTACTCCTCCCTATCCTCCAGCCAGCTTATATTTTTGAGGCTAATCTACTCCCTCTCTCCATCCAGCCAGTTTCTTGAGATTAATCTACCCCCTCCCTCCAGCAGTTTCTGTTTTTGAGACTAATGTAATACCTCCCTCTCCAGCCAGTTTGTGCTTGTAAAGCTAATCTACCGCCCTCCCTCATTCCAGTCAGTTTCTATTATTAAGGCCCATCTGCTCCCCCTGTTTCAACAAACCTCTATTTTTGAGACTAATCTCCTCCTATTTTTTACCAGTATCTTTCTGAGGCTAATTTACCTACTCCCCAATTCCAACTTTTTGTTTGTTTTTTTAGTTCACATCCAGCATACCAACAGTTTCTACTTTGAAGGCTATCCTGCTCTGCATAATACATCCATTTCTATTTTTGAGACCAAACACACTCCTGGTCATTTTTGGTTCCAGTCTGTTTCATTTTTGCAAACGCTCAGCCAGTGTCTGTCTTGAAGTCAGTATCTCCCCATTAAACGTCAATGTTTATTTTTGATACTCTTAACATTCCATTTCAACTAATATCTTTAACCTTTAACCCTTCATTCCAGGCATCTTCTATTTCTAAGTTCAATTCTATTCTCAAGACTAACATTTCAGCATTTTTCTTTTGTCTCCTGTTCCACCCAGTTTCTATCTTTAGAACTGCAACCCTCTGCTCCAGCCTATTGTTATTTTTAAATTATAAGACCATCCCCCTCCCCCATTCTAGTGAGATCCCGTTTTAGAAATATTCTCTCTCCCGATTTAGAATATACGTGTTCTGTGGAGTGCATTTGTGTTTAGATTATTTCAGCCTTTTAATATTCTAGAAACTATCCCTTCAGAGATATCCCCTCATATTTTCAGAGATTTTACCCCCATTTCTGTCAATATCTGTTAAGAGATAAGTAGCATCTTCATTACCATCAAGTTTCTATTTGCGGACACTAGCTTCTATCTTGAGTGGTGCTTATATTCTGGAAACCGCAGGACTGCAGTTACTTCTTCCATTGTTATACTGTTTGTGAAATATTCAAAAAATCCTATAGAGAAGAGGAAACAATTTTTCTTGGTAAAGCCCTGAAAGTGTATTTACAGGATGAGTCAAAAAACTACCAACCGCCTGCGCGGTGTTTTTTCCTGACCGCATCCTCGGCGTTCGTTGCCGTCTGCCGCTATCATAGAAAAGCGCGGATGAAGCCATACATTTTTAAAACTACTTTTAAAGCCTTTATGTACCAACTTTATGAAAGGAAATGATGAAACTGGCCACCGTCGTTGTCCATACATTTTTGGCACCTCGTGGATAGTGATGGATAGTTTCCTAAAGATGTGCCAAAAATGTATGGACAACGACGGTGGCCAGTTTCATCATTTCCTTTCATAAAGTTGGTACAGAAAGCCTTTAAAAGTAGTTTTAAAAATGTAGGTTTCATCCGCGCCTTTCTGTGATAGCGGCAGACGGCAACGAGCGCCGAGGACGCGGACAGGAAAAACACCGCGCAGGAGGTTCGTAGTTTTTTTGGCTCACCTGTATAACTGCATAAAGTTTATCTTCAAGGTCAATAATTTCTAGTTAAAAAGTCATGATGCCTTCAATTTGCAGCATTCATATGCACTGCAACTATATATATTATATTTTGCCCAAGTACAATTAGGTATTTTGTTTTGTTGAAATTCCTTGTTTGCAGTGTTGATAGGATGCAAATGGTATAGCTTCAACTGATTTCATTGCTTAAGATATGCCAGATAACATAAAAAGTTTATGATATGGCGGAAATGCAATAATATCTATGATATTTATTGAACTTTTACCCATGGGAGGATGCTCAAATTTCCTGGAATACTGTCTTAATTTGTTTGTGTTTTTAACTTTTGATTTTTATAAGTGATATATGCTTACATTGGTTTATGTCTCACTTGCTTCAAAATTTTCATGTGAGAATTCAGTTAAACAGCAAACTAGTTTATATATATATATATATTTATATATATATATATATATATATAATCTGACATTGGTTGCTAAATAGCCATTGTATGACTTGAAAACGTTTTTCTTAGTGCTCAACATTTGACATTGGTTCATTCCAAGCAACACATTTTGGACTGACTGCTCATGACTGGTGGAAGTGTCATAAAAGTGAACTAGAAAGATTTTATGAGAAAGAATTCCCTACATTTCAGCAACCGCTTGCAGTTAAGCCCATTTTTCATCATTTAGACTAGGTTTTTTTTTCAAAAATTGGTTTTCCCTATTCAGCATGTAGGCAATTTAAATGATTTTGATGTTTAGCTACAAGTTTTTAAGGACGATTTAGTATGAAAATGTGATAGAAATCATCCGTCATGTAGATTTTAAAGTGCATGTGCTTTCTCAAGAGTGATTGAACCGATTATTATGTCCTTTTATAGGTACATTAGGCCCACTTGTTGCACATTGGATTGTGCCTTTTTAAAAAGGAGGAGGAGATATAATGGGGTAGGAAGTCTGAATATTTTACCTATTGATCTTATTGTGTAATATGAGCATAATATTTTTGGCAAATTTGTTGCTTAAGAATTTCGATAGGGCAAATATTTAAGAAAACTAGCTTATTCTTCTTTGCCGCAGTTCTAGGCTTTTAATGGTGGTAAGTAGCGAGATTCCGAACGTATAGTAGGCAATTTAAATGATTTTGATGTTTAGCTACAAGTTTTTAAGGACGATTTAGTATGAAAATGTGATAGAAATCATCCGTCATGTAGATTTTAAAGTGCATGTGCTTTCTCAAGAGTGATTGAACCGATTATTATGTCCTTTTATAGGTACATTAGGCCCACTTGTTGCACATTGGATTGTGCCTTTTTAAAAAGGAGGAGGAGATATAATGGGGTAGGAAGTCTGAATATTTTACCTATTGATCTTATTGTGTAATATGAGCATAATATTTTTGGCAAATTTGTTGCTTAAGAATTTCGATAGGGCAAATATTTAAGAAAACTAGCTTATTCTTCTTTGCCGCAGTTCTAGGCTTTTAATGGTGGTAAGTAGCGAGATTCCGAACGTATAATAAGCATAAGGAATGTGCTCACTTCTGTGTACTATTAAACCAATCTTTATACCCCAGAAAAATCAGTTTTAGCTCTCGTTTTTAAACCACAAGAATTTACGTTGCTCGTAAAGGTAAAGGTTGACACTCCACATTCATTACGCAGTTTAAAGTGCAGTGTTACTGCGTACTGTAAACAACAATTAGTGAAAGAAACAAAAAAAAAAAAAACATGATTTTTTTTCTGTATTGGAATGGCAGACAAGAAGGGGTCCTGCGTAATTTGGCAACGTTCATATCCGGGATCGGCGCGTATTTTGACCACCTTGGATTAGCAGGCATTGCACGAGCTGCTGCAGTGTGTTTACTGTTGACATCGGAGGCTGCCGTGCACGGCCAGATACCGACCGGTTTCCTCGTCTAAAGGAGATGCTGTTTTTAGCCGGCGTCTTGGCGCGGTGTTGCCGAACCTAGCAGTTGTTGCATCTCTATCAGCGGCGGTCCTAGTGTCACGTGGGCAATGTGTAACACCGGGGGTGGGTGGACTGATGCCCCCCTCTCCTCTTTACACCCTACCGGATTGCCGCCCGGCCCAGTCCGCTCACAGCCGAAGGTGAAGTGGCGCAAGGTCAGGGTTTACCCTCTCCTCTTCCCCTCGCGTATCCATTGCCCCTCCCCTTCATTTCCTCGTGCTCGGGGAACGCGAATACCGCATGCGATGCGGAAGTAGGTCCTTGACGCATCCATTTCCATTCTTATGTCACATGTCCCGTCGTTCAAGATTATCGCCCTCCGGGAAGAGAAGTTATGCAAAATTGACATAGTTGATACTTTTTGATAAAGAAGTGTAATCATATTCTTTGCGTATTGTTTTTACAACCGATTATCATAAGAAGCTAATCATTGTTGATAGTTTTTGAGCGTGGAGTAAAGTTAAGAGCTAGGGTATATAACCTAGAGTGATATTTGCTGATGCTATTTCTCGAAAATTTGCTAAAATGTATGTCTTCTTCTAATTTACCAAATTGTATTGTTTTGAAAAAGCATTGTGCCCTTCAACAGAACACGGAGGTGAATTTTATATCTATTATCATGTGCACATTCGGTTCATTCCAACCCCCCCCCCCCATTTCTCTGATGACCAAAGCCATTCACGTTTTTACATTCTCCACCATAGTAGGTAGAGAAGGTATTGCATTCCACCTAAAATTACATTCCGACATTTAACCGTAAATAGCGTTTTCAGGCCTCTAAATCCAAAAGAAATATTTTTAGAAAAACTTGTGTGTGTGTGTGTGTGTGTGTGAACAGCATAACTCGAAAAGGAAAAGTCGGATAAGTACCGAACTTGTTAATTAAGTTTAGTATCTTTCGGATTCGGATTTGTTTATTAAAGAAATAGTGGCCTGGTGCCTGTACATTAAGATGCGACACGAAGATTTTCAACCCCAACTACACTTCATATGGAACATTTTTGGCAGTTTTGATTAAAAACAAAAAGGCCGATATGATACATTCACAAAACTTTCTCTATCCTCTATCTGTATTACTGGGTATACAAACTATTTACTAAAGCTTATTTTTCTATCTACCACATTTAATCACAATAGGCTTTTGCATAAATAGCTACATTACACATTTCGTTATAAATACATAGGTACAACAGATAGTGAAATGTTTAAGACCTGGACTCTATATGCTGGCCTTAAAATTCCATGTTGTTTCCATTCAATCGCGAGAAACAACTGAATGTTGAAAGGACTTTAAGAGAATGGCCTTTAATAACGGACATCTCAGAAACGGACCTTTTCTAAAAGTGCTTTTTACTTCCTCTACGTATAGTAAGTAGGGGAAGTATTGCATTCCACCCAAAAATTCGATACTGAGATTTCACCGAAAATACATGTCTTGAGCTGCCCTGAATCCAAATGAAGCATTTTTGGAAACATGCTCGTGTGTGTGTGTGTGTTTATCTCTGTGCAGCATAACTTGAAAACGAAAAGTTGGATAAGTACCAAACTTGGTATTTGAGTGTAGCATCTTCCAAGGATGCGACACGAAGATTTTCGAGAAAGTCCTCCCACCCCAGAATACCCTTTACATGAAACATTTTTCGAAGATTTTGATTTTCTCAAAAATGGTTAACGATTTTAATTAAAATGTATGTTTAAGATATTTTCAAGGCAAATGAAATGTATATCTTGAATTTTCTGGAAACGTCCCCAAAAGTCCACTTCATTCTGAATGACTTGCATAACTGGTAAACCACAAGAGATTGACAAAATTTTACTATATAAAAATGTAGATCTCGTTAAAACACAATTTATGTCATATACGTTTTTTATTTATTTTTTTTTTTATTGTTTTGTCGAGTGAAACATTTCCGAGATACTCCTTGTTTGAATTTTCCAATACTTATGCCTTTTCTCAAATGAGGATTCCTTATTCTTTTTTTTTTTTTTTTTTTTTTTTTTTTTGTAATGTCCTGGACATGCAAAGAGAATAGAATGCTTCCACATAGCAGCCAGCTCTTTAAAAATTGACTATCGCTTAAAGCCTACCATGTTCTTCTTGGACCTGCAAGAAAATTAGCAATAAGATTAACATCTCGATTAACATGAAGTAGATGGAGAATAGGCGTTTGTAAAAATAGTTTCTACAAGAGTAGAAAAAGTCTTGTGAGTGCAACACATCAGACTTCTTTGAATTCAGGGAACCTCAAAACATGTATTTCGAGTGAAATCTTGGTATCCAATTTTTGGGTGGAATGCAATACCTGTTCTACCTACTATGTACGTGGTAGAGAAAGTAAACAATCTTATGTGATGCATTCACATCACTTTCTCCACTCTCGATAATTTATTAGTGGGTGTACAAACTATTTTTAGTAAAGCTTATTTTTTTGTCTACTACATTTTAATCCAAACAAACCTTTGCAGAAATAGCTACATTAGACATTTCATCATAGATTCAAAGGGAACAGCGATAGCCAAATGTTTAAGAACGGACACTATATACTGACCTTAAAATTTTATACTGTTTCCATGCAATCGCGAGAAACAACTGAAAGCTGAAAGGGATTTAAAGAATGAACAAGTAATGAACAATTCGAACCTCTAATTAACGGATATCTCAGAAATGACTTACAACTGATCAAAATAGTCAAACCTGTTGCGAAACTTGGTATACAATAATGTTACAAGCCCACTTAAAAATTAGGGTGTATGGCATCTTAATTGTTAACCCCAAAGGGAGGGTCTTGTAATGGGGTGCAAAATAAATAAAAATTCTGATGTGATACATTCACATTACTTTCTCTACCCTGTGTCGTTTATTAGTGGGTATACAAATTATTCGTGCACAAGCTTATTTTTCTATCGGCTAGATAGAACACATTGCAAACGTAAGGAAGAGGCTCAAGTTTCTCTACTGTTTTACTTAGGTTTATTAACAATCCAGAAAACTGTTTTATTACTGATTTTCAAAGCATCACATGCCGTAGGTTTCCCAACGAGCAGAAAGAAGGGGTAAATCATATGAGGGGGAGAAAGGAGAAATAATGGGAAAGACGGAGGTGGAAAGAGAGGGAGACAGGCAAGAATTTGCATATTTATCGCAATAATGCAAGGGGAGCTATGGTTTCAATTAGTTTACTGGTTGTAAACCAGTAAACTAATCGGCAATACTTTTACCAGTTGCGGCGATGTCATTTCGACGCTTGTTGTAAATAAAATAATAAAAATTATTGAAATATTCTGACTACTGCCAATAGCCTGCAGATATTTCGAAGGGATACCTGCTGAACAATCAAATGCAGTCTGTCGCGGTATTGTTAGTGTTATCTTATTTGCTGAGCGCCTGTTATTGTTTACTATTTTGAATTTTGGATTCTTTGTCCTCCGGCTAGCTATTATTACTCAGTCGATCAAATCTCTTGAACAGGGTGTGTAAACGGAAAGGAGTTGTTACTAAAAGATAACACTGATAAAAGAATTTGTTTTTACACTTTTATTGCCGTCACACTTCATTAATTTCACATATTTACTCTTGATACACGCCCGACTGAAACTTTTATATTTTCGAATGTAACTATAATCACTTATTTGCCGCACATTATTAATTCGAGTATTTTATAACTAGCTTTACTACGACGCGAGAGATTCTGTAGAATTGCGTAACGTGTACTTCGTGAATGATTCTGTAGAACTGCGCGACGTGTAACACGTGAATGATGTCTCTGGCTTCAGCATTTATACTCCCTCACCCCGATGTGCCTAAACATTATAACAGAGCTGCTATTGGTTAATAAAACGCGCCAACATTAGCGTCTATTTTTATATCCAATCAAAATTACGAACTCATATGCTCTAGGGAAGATATTCCCTCCATTTCTAAAGAAAAGCGCGCTACTCTGACGTCATTTGTTTGTCTCTTCTAATTGATAAACAACTCACCCCCTCGCTCATTGTTATCCGCTCCTATTGTCAGTTTCAGTGAGGCCGTGTAAACTTATTTCATAACAATGCTTATAATTAACAAACATCTCAAATCATTGTCATACAATAATGTTAATTTACACTACAATCACTCTGGCATTCACAGTGTTGTGATATAAAATACTGCCTCAAGTCATAAATGGAGGCGTCGAAATGGGTTCCTAGTGTTGTTGCACCGGCATTGCTGTGAATAAAGCAGTTAGCTCCCATGCTTGAAACCATTAAGGCGTACTACAGATCAGTTCTGGATGAAGAATAGGAATAAAAGAGGTTTATTAATTGATAATTCAAGTCTTCTTGGCGCCATATAAAACATTGCCATGTCTACGTCCTCCCCAAAAATGCAGTAAACCCATATGATCCTAACATGTGTTTTATGGATAGGAGAATTTCGTCTATTTTAATACAGCTATTTGATTTTGGCAGTGATGATAATAAAGCCTTAATTCTGGTTTTCCATTGTGGTTAATGCGTAGAAAAGCACATACAGAGGCGGACAAAGTTATTCTTCACTTTAACATATTCTAACTGTCGAATTTATGGAGATAAACATTTCTTTAATACACAGAAAGAACAAATGGTGTTAATTTTACGTGGTGTTGCATTTTTCGAAATCTTTCATTTTATTAGTTTTATAATATTTTGAAAATTGCACGTATATTTCAACCTTTTCATCTGTGCTGTTTATATATAAAATACAATATTTGTACAGTAGTTAGTTTTTTGTGTGTGCTACCTGATATTTTTATCTGTGTATGATTTAAAATAAATTTGTGAAGTCATAAAATTTGAGGCGTTATTGAGGAAGTTCAGAAAAAAGGTTGAAAATCCCTAGCTATCGTCCTGCAAATGTAAACCTGTTTTCACCGCAAAATCAGATATCGCAAAAAAAAAAAAAATGCTCTACTTGGTGCATAAAATAATTCTGGAAAACCACGTACAAAAACGTTAAAAAAAATGTGTATTTTTCAAGCAATAAGTGAACCTATATGCAAGATATTGAAAATTGCCAAAACAAGCAAACGGTAAGTACTCTGTTCTTTCTGTCTATTAATAATCTGATGATACATTCACATGGCCTTATCTTCCCTGTATCGTTTATTAGTGGGTATGCAAATTATTCTTAAGTTTATTTTTCTATATACATCTTAATCCAAATAAATCTTTGCAGAAATAGCTGCATTACACATTTCGTTATAGACACATAGGGAACAGCGATAAACAAATGTTTAAGAACAGGGCGCTATATGTTCGCCTTAAAGTTCCATACTGTTTTCATGCATTCGCGAACTGTCAACTGAATGTTGCTAGGACTTAATCACCAAGAAATGAAGAATTCGAATCTTTAATAACTAATATCTCAGAAACGCTTATGCCACAGAAAAAAGTTATTTGAAATGAATTGTATGTTTTAAAGATATCTACTTTTTTGTGTAACACGTTTTCGTCTATTGTTTAACGTTTACCAGTTATATAAGATTATAGAAAATTTCATCCAAATGAAGAGATCTTCCTAGGCTATTCCCAGAAAATTCAAGATACACACTTTGTCATGTATGGTATTTTAATCAAAATCGTTAGGAACCATTTTTTAGAAAATCAAAATTTTCGAGAAAAAAAATCATATGTAAAGGGTAATTGGGGTGGGGGGTTTTTCTTGAAAATCTTTGTGTCGCATCCTTAGAAAATACTGAACTCAAGTACCAAGTTTGGTATTTATGCAACTTTTCGTTTTGGTGTTAAGCTGTTCGCGGACATGTTTCCAAAAATGCTTTATTTGCATTCAGGGGACCTCAAAACATGTATTTCCGGTGAAATCTCGGTATCGGATTTTTGGGCGAAATGCAATATCTTCTGTACCTACTAGATATGTGGTAGAGTAAGTAAAAATGAGAATTTTATCTCCATTAATTTGACTACTAGAATTTTTAAAACTGTATACGAATACCTTTCTCCGCCTCTGTAGTTCAAAGCATGTTTTTAAAATATTAATGTTCTGTTCCAGTCATGTTTATTCAAGAGGACATAAATCCTTTAGTGCAGAAGGGCGCATAATGCAGTTTCAGTACGAAAGTCTTTCGCGGTTATATCCGGCGCCTCTATTTCGATTCCCATTCGGAAATATTTCGCTGCGGAACTGTACAGGTACTCGTGCTGCTTTAGGCACCAACAGGTTCAGTTTCGTTGTCGTTTCATTCATAGTTTCGCAAGCTTGGGAAATGTTAATGACATTAAACCATAAGAAGAAAATAGCATATTTTAACGAACGAGTAACGAAACGTCAGATTTGTCGCTTTCATGTGGCTTTCTCTACTCACTCTCCTACTACCTATTCTTATAAAAGTTTATTCTTCTATCAACTTCTTAATACCTAATCGAGATAAACTTACATTACGTATTCGATATAGGTTTAAGAAGAATACGGTAGGAATTTAAAAAGCGTATCGCTGTGCGATGGCTTTGAGATTCCATGCTCTTTGCATGACCACAAAGAAAAAGTATATGTATTTGAAAATTGAAACCAATAACAATATCTCGGAAACGGTTAACGCCGCAAAAACATTTGACATGAATTTTATGATTTAACGAGGTCTACATTTTTTTTGGTAGTAAGTTCTCTCTCTTACGATTTATCACCTATGCCCAAAGTCTTTCAGAATGAAGAGGATTTCACAGGCTATCCCTAGAAAATTGAAAAATTTTATTTGTCATGAAAATATCACAAACACATATAGCATTTTTATTAAAATTGGCATGGGCCATTTTTGAGAAACTGGGAAATTTAAAGACTTTTCATTTTTGAGCTATGCTGTTCACAGAAACACGCAGCCCTTTTTCGTAATATGGCATTTTATTTCATGGTACTTCAAAACGTGTATTTGCACTGAAATCTTATATTGAATTTACTTTTAACTTTTTTGGTAGAGAAAGTACAAATCGCAACCCAATTCATTTCCAGCCATTTCAATTGCGAAAATCAATTTGTAAGAAAAGAGGTTTGAAAGTTAAAAGTTCACATTGGAAGGACATCGAAAGGTAATGCGATAGTGGATACTAGTGGAGAGCAGTCCCTCCATGGTTTGTGGTTATGAAACTGCATGTCAAGCATCGTATTGGCTACACAAATGGATTACTTGTGGCGAACTGTAGGGGTCCTGAAACAAAATCAATAAACATTCAGGAAATTAGAAACAGGATAATTGCATAAAAAGTTGTTACTAAGAGGGGGGTCCCGGAGAAGGCAATTGATTTGAGCTGGCCTTAGTGATGGAGGAAGATACATAAGTAGTGGTGTAATCACGGAACGGAAAATTGCATCGTCGGGGATTATAATTTAAATGTATGTTGTATATGCTTGACTATTACATGGAAATAAAAAAATCTGCTTTGTAGATGATTTGATTTGGACATCAGCTCCACGAACATAATCCATTTAGCAGACGGAATGTTTTTCAACAAAGTCTTCCCATATTTATAAAATCTATATTAAATAAAATCACCACACTGTTTAATATACAGCAAATGTATGGAACGCGCGGAAATGACATTGTTAGAAACCTAATTGTATTGTATGCAAAGGACCGTGATACGAGAGAGAACAAAATCTGATGTTTCATATAATTTTATCTAGCGACCATCGTTTAGAGTAAGTATTGCGTTCGGTCCAAAAATTCGATATCAAGATTTCTACGTAAATACACATTTTGATGTCATCTGAAAAAACATTTAGAAAAAGTTCGTGTGCGTGTGTGTCTGTGAACAGCATAATTAAAAAACGAAATGTTAGATGAATACCCAACTTGGTATTTAAACTCGGCGTCTTTGAAGTTTGGAACACGAAGATTTTCAAGGAAATCTTCCACCTCAAACTACCCATTGTATGGAAAATGTTTCGTTATTTTTTATCTCAAAAATGGCTGCAACGATTTTGATTAAAATACTATGGTTTAGATATTTGCATGGCAAATAAATTGTGCACCTTGAATTTTCGCGATAGCCTTTGAAGCCCTCTTCATTGGGAGTGATTTTTACTTTCTCTACTACGTACAGTAAGTAGGGGAAGTATTGTATTCCACCCAAAAATACGATACCGAGATTTCACCGGAAATACATGTTTTGAGACCTCCTGAATCCAAAAAAAACATTTTTGGAAACATGTCCGTGTGTGTCTGTCTGTGAACAGCATAACTCAGAAACGAACAGTCGGATAAACACCAAACTTGGTATTTAGGTTCAGTATCTTCCAGAGATGCGACACGAAGGTTTTCAAGAAAATCCCCCCACCCCAGATTACCCTTTACATGGAACATTTTTCGAAAATTGTAATTTTTTCAAAAATGGCTCTAACGATTTTGATTAAAATATCATAGGTTTAAGATATTTTCATGACAAATAAAATGTGTATCTTGAATTTTCTCTGAATGTCTCCAAAAGTATTCTCCATTGTGAACGACTTTTGCATAACTGGTAAACCATAAGAGATAGACAAAATTTTACTACACAAAAGATGTAGATCGCGTTAAAATACACAATTTATGTCATATACATTTTTGTTGTTGAGTGAACCATTTTCGAGATATTGCTTGTTATTCCCTTAAATTTTTCAATACTTATTTTCTAAAATGGGCATTCGTTATTCATTTTTTTGTCTTGGATATGCAAAGAGTATTAATCTGTGGCAAAGGGAATGGTGCTGCACCTAGTAACCAGCTATTAAGAGATTAGATGGAGAATAAGCGTTTGTAAAAATAGTTTGTACAAGAGTAGAGAAAGTCATGTGAGTGTAACACATCAGATATTTTTTTTTTTATAATTAGCAAGCCGTAGCCGTGGCATGGCCAGAAAAATATTAAGCGGGGTTATGTATAAGGCTCTATTCTTTAAACAATTTGTATCAATTCAAATGATAAATGTGAATTAATCCCGAGTTGAAATATTTAAATAAATCAATTCTATTTTCAGGTTGAGGTGCAGCAATTGGAAATAAAACTTGGATAGGATGTTTTGCATATTGAAGTGGCAAATGTGTTGTGACATAAGAATTAATGACCACGGTGAATTATTTTATATTACTGCTGCAGGCCATTCTATTTCACTACAAAACAGGGTTTCTAGTTATGTTCTAAACTGGTAGATATTGCACCCAAATTTAGCGCCGGAACCGAAACATACCCGCGATATCTTACCATCACGCCATCTAAAATACAGTTTCTGTTACTATCACCTTTGCGATATAGTCTTAAGACATGCGGCATAAATATAGCGCTACCTGTGATACGATTAGGAAGTATATCGTTTCCTAATAAGCGAGAAAGAAAGGTGCCATTATTTAACGAAAAATTATTAATTTTTACATATTTTATTTTATCAAGGGGAGTTCCAACTCCCAAATTCCCTCCTTAGCTACTCCCATGGCCGTAAGAGATACACTAAATGTTACTATATAACATTTTATTCTTTTGAATTTTTAAATACTTTATATTTATTTTCAAATGCTAAATCGCTCATCGTTTTCTTTTTTCTTTTCATGGAAAGTTGAAATTTGAAAGCTGCTAGTTTTGTTTGTTTCTTTCTGTCGCTTCAGCCTCCTGTATCGTCTTATAGCTAAAACTAAATGTGTAACGAAACTATTTCAGCAATCGTTTACCTCGACTAATAAGATGTATAAAGAAGAACACCTTATAGAAGATGTGTGGAGAAAGTCGTGTGAATGTAACTCATCAGAAATGTTTTTCTACGTGCAATGTTAATCGAGATAAACGTTTGCAGAAATACTTTCATTACAATTTGGTCGTCCTCCGTGGTGTAGTGGTTACCATGCTAGTTTCTAGTTCCCGAGGTCGCGGGTTCAAACCCGGTGGAGGGCGATGGATTTTTTTCGGGCGTAAAAATCCTTAGCATGGCTTCCTTCGGAAGGGAAGTAAAGCCGGTGGTCCCGTAGATTTACGGCACGTAAAAGAAGCTCAAGCCTGATAAAGAGGCCTTTGAGCAAAATTACCGGTCTTTCACGCCCAATATAGAATGGGACGCTAAGGAACACAGCAGTTAAAGAGCGCCCATAAATAAAACTTAAAAAAAACTACTACTTGTATGTAGACACAAAGGGGATGCAGAAGGCCAAAGCGACATTCAAATGTTTAAAAAACGCCACCATTCGCTGGCTTTGAAATTCCGTACTCTTTCCATGGCGTCGCGAGAAACAACTGCAAAGGTTACAAAGTATTGTAAAATTCGAACAAGAAAACGATATCTCGGAAATTAAGAGATATACCTGTGTGTGTGTTGGTAAGTTTTTGTCCTAACTTTTAGGGTTTATCAGGTATACAAAATTATACAAACTTCATTCCGAATGAAAATTAAACAAGTGCATTTTATTGTGCATCTTTAATTTTAGTCGTGTAAATATTCTAAACATGTGGCATTTTAATCAAAAATCGTTGAGTCGTTTTTTAGAAAATCTAAAATAACGAATTTTTACTTTCTCTACTACGTATAGTAAGTAGGGGAAGTATTGCATTCCACCCAAAAATTCGATACCGAGATTTCACCGGAAATACATGTTTTGAGACTTCCTGAATCCAGAAAAAGCATTTTTGGAAACATGTCCGTGTGTGTGTGTGTGTCTGTCTGTGTGTCTGTCTGTCTGTCTGTGAACAGCATAACTCAAAAACGAACAGTCGGATAAGCACCAAACTTGGTATTTAGGTTCAGTATCTTCCAGCGATGCGACACGAAGGTTTTCAAGAAAATCCCCCCACCCCAGACTACCCTTTACATGGAAGATTTTTCGAAAATTTTAATTTTCTCAAAAATGGCTCTAACGATTTTGATGAAAATATCATATGTTTAAGATAATGTCATGAGAAATGAAATGTATATCTCGAATTTTCTGGGAATGTCTCCAAAAGTATTCTTCATTGTGAACGACTTTTGCATAACTGGTAAACCATAAGAGATAGACAAAATTTTACTACACAAAGAATGTAGATCGCGTTAAAATACACAACTTATGTCATATACATTTCTTTTGTTGAGTGGACCGTTTACGAGATATTGCTTGTTATTTCCTTAAATTTTCCAATACTTATACTTTTTCTCAAATTCGTTATTCATTTCTTTTATGTCCTGGACATGCAAAGAGAATGGAATGCGCCACATAGCAACCAGCGTTAAAATATTTGACTATCGCTTAAAAGCTACCATATTTCCCTTGCATCTACAAGAAAATTACCAATAAGATTGACACCTCAATATCTCGATTAACATGAAGCATATGGAGAATAGGCGTTTGTAAAATTAGATTGTACAAGAGTAGAGAAAGTCATGTGAGTGTAACACATCAGATTTTTTTCCATATAGAGTAGTTTTGGGTGGGGGATATTTTCTTGAAGATCCTCGTGTTGTATTATTGGAAGATGCTGGCTGAACTTGTATGTATGAATCTGACTTTCCATTTTTACTTTCTCTACTACGTATAGTAAGTAGGGGAAGTATTGCATTCCACCCAAAAATTCGATACCGAGATTTCACCGGAAATACATGTTTTGAGAATCACTGAATCCAAAAAAAGCATTTTTGGAAACATGTCCGTGTGTGTGTCTGTCTGTGTGTCTGTGAACAGCATAACTCAAAAACGAACAGTCGGATAAACACCAAACTTGGTATTTAGGTTCAGTATCTTCCAGAGATGCGACACGAAGGTTTTCAAGAAAATCCCCCCACCCCAGACTACCCTTTACATGGAACATTTTTCGAAAATTTTAATTTTCTCAAAAACGGCTCTAACGATTTTGATTAAAATATCATATGTTTAAGATATTGTCATCACAAATAAAATGTATATCTCGAATTTTCTGGGAATGTCTCCAAAAATATTCTTCATTGGAACGACTTTTGCATAACTGGTAAACCATAAGAGATAGACAAAATTTTACTACACAAAAAATGTAGATCGCGTTAAAATACACAACTTATGTCATATACGTTTCTTTTGTTGAGTGAACCGTTTTCGAGATATTGCTTGTTATTTCCTTAAATTTTCCAATACTTATACTTTTTCTCAAATTCGTTATTCATTTTTTTTATGTCCTGAACATGCAAAGAGAATGGAATTCGCCACATAGCAACCAGCGTTAAAATATTTGACTATCGCTTAAAAGCTACCATATTCCCCTTGCATCTACAAGAAAATTACCAATAAGATTGACATCTCGATATCTCGATTAACATGAAGCATATGGAGAATAGGCGTTTGTAAAATTAGATTGTACAAGAGTAGAGAAAGTCATGTGAGTGTAACACATCAGATTTTTTTTGTCTTGGATATGCAAGGAGTTATAATCTGTGGCAAAGGGAATGGTGCTGCACCTAGCAACCAGCTATTAAGAGATATGTATGTGCTTAAAAGCTACTGTTTTTCTATATTGCCCTTATAAATATATTTTCCCCTTCATCTAAAAGAAAATTAGTAATAAGATAGAGTCTGCAAATGTTTATCTCGATTAACATGAAGTAGATGGAGAATAAGCGTTCGTAAAAATAGTTTGTACAAGAGTAGAGAAAGTCATGTGATTGTAACACATCAGATTTTTTAATTATGCTGTAGGCGACCTCAAGTATGCTATATGGCAATTTTTGGGACGAGTTTCTATAAGAATAGTGTATAATATACTTACCTAAAGTAGAGGAGTATGGTATTCCACCTCAAAAATTCGATATCGAGATTTCACCGGAAATACACGTTTTGAGATTCCGTGAATCCAAAGAAAGCATTTTTGGAAAAATGCCCTTGTGTGTCTGTGAACAGCATAACTAAAAAACGAAAAGTCGGTTAAATACCTAACTTGTAATTTAAGCTCAGCATCTTACAAGGATGTGGCCAAAGATTTCAAGAAAATCCTTTACATGGAAAATTTTTCGAAAATGTTGATTTTCTAAAAAATTGTAACGATTTTGATCAAAATGCTGCCTGTTTAAGATATTTGCATGGCAAATGATATGTATTTGAATTTTAAATATACTTTTCTCAACTGGGAAGATTTTTTTTTTGCGATCATGCAAAAAGCATGAAAATGAAAAAGCTGATGAAGCAGCTAAAGAAGCAACATGCCACTCTCCAAGCCTGGCCGACATCAAGGTTCCGCATCACGATTTCCTAAAGTATTAAGTATGTAAGAAATGGAAGCTACACTGGAGTTCCACATCCAATAGCAAACTAATGGCCTTAAGCTCCAATCCTAGTTTTAGTTACCCAATAAAACACCTAATTCGTCGTGACCAGGTACTTCTCACCAGGCTACCTATCGGACATACTGCAATTACCCATTCATATCTCCTTCGAAAAGATCATCAGCCCACATGCAAGGACTGTCACTCCATTCTCACAATTCAGCATATAGTTGCAGAGTGCCCTATCTACGATGTTCACGACTTAAGTGTGCTATTCCTGCTAACCTCTCGATGGCCTTGAGTGATCCGACCATCTCATGGTAGTAAAGATTTTAAAAGAAATAAAATTGTGTAATGTTATATAGGGTCTTTCAACAAGAGTGTCCTATGTTTAACATATGATAGCTGCCGTTATTGAGTCACAGTAGTCATTTTTTTTTCATGTGGTTACAGTTGTTATTGACAAATAGCCATGGAACGTTACAGCATTCAGCAACGCGTAGAAATTGTGAAAATTTATTATCAAAATGGATCATCTGTTCGCCAAACCTTCCTAGTATTGAGTGAAGTTTACGGTGTGCATAATCGTCCCCGCGAGAGAACGATTCGGCGTTTGATCGATAACTTTGAAACAAGTGATTCTGTCAGCGATCAAAGAACGCCTGTACGTAATCGACGTAAGCGCTCCAACGAAGACATAGGCGACGTTCGTGAGAGTGTACGCGAGAACGGAAACAAATCAATTGCTCGTCGAGCGCAAGAATTGGGGCTTTCGCCGACCACAACTTGGCGAATTCTGCATCTGGACTTGAGTTAACTCAAGAACTAAAGCCCAACGATCATAGGTTGTGCCGTGTATTCGCTGACTGGGCTATGGAGCAATTGGAAGCTGACCCGGATTTTTGTTGAAAAATCATCTTTAGCGACGAAGCCTACTTTTGGATGGATGGTTGTGTTAACAAACAAAATTGCCGCTATTGGAGGAATCACAATCCATGCAGATCCAAGAACGACCACTTCATCCCCAAAAGGTTACTATGTGGTGTGGATTTTGGTATGGTGGAATCATTGGTCTATATTTTTTCCAAGATGAAGATGGAAAAGCTCTGTCAATGGAGAAAGATACCGGCCTCTTATAAGGGACTATTTTTGACCTCAATTGGATGGTATGGATCTCAGAAACATCTGGTTCCAGCAAGATGGTGCCACATGTCATACTGCTCTCGAAACAATCGATCTTTTGAAGGAGAAGTTCAGGGGTTTCATCATTTCCCGTGGTGGTGATGTTAACTGGCTCCTTGAGGTCATGTGATTTAACGCCGTTGAATTACTTCTTGTGGGGTTATGTTAAATCTCGAGTTTATGTCAACAAGCCAGAAACAGTAAATGATCTTATGAATAACATCACGCGTCTTATTCGTGAAGTTGGACCTAATTTACGTTCTTCTGTAATTGAAAATTGGTTCAACCTTATACGCTCAACCCAACGAAGTCGCGGCGGTCACTTAACTGATGCTCTGTTCCACACGTAATGACATGTTCCAAAATAAAAAGAGAAAGAAACCTCTATCATGTATAGAACGTGTTTTATTTAAGCTCAAAGATAGAACTCTTGTTGAAAGACCCTGTATAATCGATGTAGTAATTTGTTTCAAAATATTGTATTTATTAAAATTTATTGTAGTCGCGTTATGACTTTAAAGTTAAAGCGACAATAATAAATTTAAAAAAAACATGGAATTTCAAAGACGTTACATAATAACACGCGTTTAAAAGTCTATCGCTTTACCTACTGTGCCTTACCATGGAATTTGTAAGTATGAATTGGAAGCTTATCAGGATTAACAAGAAGAATAAGCTTTTTAAAAAATAGCTTGTGGGAGAGTGAGTGTAATACATCAGATTTTTCTCGTGGGCATGTAGGGATAGGAATTTCAAAATCAACACAGCAACACGCTTTTTAAGAATGTAATTCGCTTTACCTACCGTATCTCACTAGAAATATGTAAATTTGAATTGAAAGTTTATCTGGATTAATAAGAAGTAGGTAGAAGAATACGTTTTTATAAGAATAGGTTGTAAAAAAAAGAGTACAGAAAGTCACGTGAGTGCAGCACATTAACATTTACGAAAAATGCTCTTTTTTCTTTATTCATAGCCTCAAAACATGAATTTCCGATGAAATCTCGATAACCATTTTTTTGAAGTTAGCCTACATTAAGGAGGGAGCTCTAGAAAATTAATATGTTGCAATACAAACCAGGAACAGCGTTTTAATTCAGCTTATCGCTAAGAGCAGCATCCACAGGTGTTTTGTGGAAAGTGTTCAGAGTTATTCAGACTCCAACTTGCCAAGCGCTTTTGAACTTAATAGTTTAATTGTGTGGTAAGTTTCAGTATTGATAAACAGAACTTTATCTTAACAGGATGTAAAATTGCGTTTATTTTGGTCGTTCTGATTAATGTACGTTATTCCAGCGTCTAGTATTGTTTTATTGTGTTAATAACAAAAATCATATGTTCTGCTTCGGTAGAGCATAATCGCCCTAGTAAATTGCGTGTTATAATTACCAAACTAGAGTGGCTGAAATTGTAATAAGGACGGACGCTATTTAAAGAAATCTGATGTGTTGCATTCTCTAATCTCTGTTCTTTATTAGCGGGTATACAAATTACTCTTACGAAAGCTTATTTTTCTATCTACTTCAATTTAATCGAGATAAACCTTTGCAGAAATAGCTAAATAACACATTTCATTATGGATATAAAGGGAACAGGATATTCAAATGTTTAAGAAAGTATTGAACAATGCGAACCTTTAATAACAGATATCCTGGAAATAACTTACGCCACAATAAAGTTATTTGAAATGAATTGTGTGTCTTAAAGAGATCTGCATATTTTGTGTAGTACGTTTTCGTCTATCGCTCAGTGTTTATCAGCTAAACAACATTACGTAAAAAGGACTTCACAGGCTAGTCACAGAAAATGTAAGATATACGTTTTATTTGTCGTATGAATATCTTTAATATATAGTTTTAGTCAAAATCGTTAGAGCCATTTTTCAAAAAACTAAAAATATCGAAAAATGTTCCATGTAAAGGATATATGAGGACTTTTTTGAAAACCTTCTGTGGCATCTTTGGAAGATACTTAACTTAAATATCAAATTTGGCATTTATACTACTTTTCGTTTTTGAGTTATGCTGCTCAAAGATACACATAGACTTTTCTAAAAGTGCCCTTTTTTATTCAGGGTGCCTCAAAAATATATTTCCAGTGAAATTTTGATATTGAATTTTTGGCTGGAGTGCAATACCTTCTGTACCTATTAAGTACTGTTAGACAACGTAAAAAAATGCGTTTTGGGATTCGAGGGATTTAAACACGCATTAAAGTAAATTGAATTTTATTTATGAACGCTCTTTAACTGCTGCGGTTCTTAGTTGGCGTTAAAGACAGTAATTTTGCTCAGAGGCCTCTATATTAGGCTTGAGGTTCTTTTACGTGCCGTAAATCTTCGACACGGAACCACCGGCTTTGCTTCCCTTCCGAAGGAACCCATGCAAAGGATTTTTACGCCCGAAAAAATCCATCGCCCCCGCCGGGTTTGAACCCGCGACCTCGAGAACTAAGGCTAGCATGGTAACCACTACACCACGGAGGATGACACGCATTGCCGGCGAAATCATGATATGAACGTTTTTGGTCAAATGCGTTACTTCTACGACAAGTAAGTTTTAAAGAAAGTAAAGGCCAAGAACTGTAAAAAAATTGCATTTAAAATACTACTTTTCTCATTAGGTATTATTTTCGCCAAAATATTCATATTTGTAGAGTAAAGTTACTTTTACTTCTGTCTCAAGATCCATGCATCCACAGTCAAAATACAAGCAAGACAATTAATTGTAGTCTCCGGAATATGTCACCTCTATTCCTGGAGAAAGTTTGCTTCACAGCGAACCGATGGATAAAACGTGGTTTATAAAGGGAAATGATGTACATATTGATGTGTGCTTGAGACACCCCAGCGCAGCACATTTATATTTCACAACAGACTTGGAGGACGAATGGTGACAAATCGTATTTCTGTTTTATACATTTTTTTGTTGTTCATTGCTATAGTCGCTTTAACTGAGATGGTCACATCGGGGGCTATATGCAATATTGTCTGCTCAGGTATCGGCGCTAGGAGTGGAAGCACAGTAGGTGGAATTACGGTTTTCCAGATTATCAAGCTTAATTATCTGTGTTAGAACTGAAATTATAACGCACTTGCTTATAAGAATTAACATTTTGTATAGTGAGGTACAATAAAGATTGCCTCTGCGCGGTACATGTTTTGCTTACTTCGCTATGCAGTCACAGAAAATTGGAGTGATGTCAACATTCAGCAGAGCTACTATCCATTCCAAACCAGAGTTCCCTCTGATGTAAACAAAAACACGTGCTTCTACTTGTCACGAACCTAAGCACACACTCTTACACCAACGTAAATAGTTCCTTAATACATGTATTGCATCATAAAACATTGGGGCAAGAAAGGTGTGGAACTGCAGATTTTATTGCGGTTATCATAAGAACTCATTGCTAAAGGTAATGTATATATACTAATGTTAAAAGATTACAAAATATGATTTTGTCTGCTATTGCGCTAACGTCGAGAGTATCTTGCTTGTTAATTACCAACTGTATGCACTACTGCCATTCTCTTATATATACGAGAAATGCAGCAATGAATTCCAGAGGTGCTATCTGAGTACCGAATAAACACTTTGCGTAACACAGGATATATGATAAGCGAACAGGATCACACGTATGCTCAGTTCAGGTCAAATGTGATTTAGTCAGTTGGTATTTGAGTTCACACGGCAGAGGAAAGTGCGTGTAGTGCGAATAAACTGTTCAAACACAAAAGCGGGAAACAGTTAAAAATGGCGAAAAACAAACAGCTCTTCATATATTTAACTCACTATTAGAAAAATACCCGACACTTGCATTAGTGCATATTACGAAACACATCTGATTTTACAGGCGTCAGTGAGAAGTGTAACCAAAGCGAGCAAGGAATATAAACAGACATAACAGAACATAGAAGAGGATAAAATGTGGGAACTTGTTTTGTGTGCGACAGTGCTGTGGAATTGTGGATAAGCTTGTCATTATTTTGGAGAGTAGTTCTGATTCCGATATGGCAGCTGAGTCATCTTCGAAGGATTCGGATTTGAGTGTTGTACTTTTGCCCGAGGATTGTGATTAATGTAAGTAAAATGTTCATTTCCGCATACTTATAAAATCGATTGTTACTTCAGGTTGCATTTTGAACTATGATTCTAACACAGGACGCGTTTTTATAGATTCAAACAATGTTCAACAAGCACATGAGAGAGGAACAAGCTGTCATTAGGGGTGAGGATTACGAACTACTTCCGCGCGGATAATACAAGAGTTTGTTTACAGTGAGAGGCACTCTGGTTGGGAATGGACAGTAGAAACTTACACGACACAAGTAATGACTGTATAGAATGCATATACACAGTAAATTTGTTGTGTAATCGAAATGTAATGTATCCAAATAAATCTGGAAAACTGGGACAAAAGCCATGTACCAAATAATTCAGTGAACTGACTGCACATCCCAGAACACACGGATGACCTCACCAGTGAGGAAGATATTAAAGCTTAATCGCATGACACCGCTGCGACTTGTATAAACATCGTTACCAGAATTAGCATATACAAGTGAATTTTTTATAACACTATCAAGTGTTTCTTCCTGCCGCGAACAACGAAAGCCAAAGCAGTAATTATGTCATTCATAATCGTCTACCAAACGCATTTCTTCTCACTGCTGGTTTAAGTTAATCAATGAAGCTGTTCACGTGTAAACATTTTCACCATTTATTGCAAAGCTGCTGTGGATTCCAGCATTGTCATTAAGACCAGGAATATTCCATACTCGTCACTCTTTGGAAATCCCATAACTGGAGTCAGCTTTCCCCGGAATCAAGGCAGCCTGCCTCGCATGGATGTGAGAAGCGCTGCATAGTGTAGGTCCCGCCGCTGTTGGCCTGCCCACAGCCCGCGCTCACCACCGGTCGTCGTCGTGCACTGCCCTGCTCCGTGTTCCTTCCGCGAAGGCGGTGGCGGTATCACTGAAGTCTGAACCTAGTCATCGCATCTAGCGACGCGAGCAAGTGAGCGAGGGAGCCAACTGAAAACGCAGCGGCGACCTGCAGTCAATCAAGGCGCGAGCCCCGGCCCCCACAACAGGCCGCGTTGTGACGTCCCAGAGACCATGACCTACTCACATGCAAGTTCCACGTTCCAATGGGGCGGCGTAGCATAACCTAAGTTTGTATGCTAATCTCGCCCTCCAGGTGACGCTCTTAGGCTTAGTGCACACCAACAATTAAATGGTTGCTCCTTCGAAAAACCATTAAGTAGCCGGAAACGTGAGAGCGCTCACTGGTAGCCTACTCGGTATTAGCTCGTTCACAAGGAGAGCACACCAGTTGTAGAGAAGTAGCTTAGGTGGTTTTATTCCTTGGCACATTTCAATAATGTGAATTACAACCAAGAGGACACTTATAACGAGTAAAACAATGCGAAGGTGTTTACAAGTCAAATGTTGCACCGGGGTATAATGGTATTCATCTATAGATTATTCCATCTCCTTGGGCCTGCTAAGTTTCTTCTCCCAAGAGGTTTATAATACCGGTTTTTGGGGGAGGGAGTTGGGGTGATTTCTATAGCCCCTTAACTGCTATGATCATATGGGGTCTTTGACTGAAACATTTGATGGTGTTTTTACTCTTTGAACTTTTAGGTTAGGTTACTGTAGGTTTTCGTCGTTTTTAACTTATTTTCACACTCACACTTCCAGACTCTATGGGGAAGGGAATAATCCTAATTAAAGAAAAATCCCCCGTCCTGGAATCCACTCGATCACCGATGTTTTGTGTTAGTAAAACTGAACCCTAAACAGTAGGTAAAAACACCAGAAACGAACCTTTGGAGACAGACAAGATCATTTTAAACAGAGGAGCATTTTCATCTGGAAGCGAAGGCCGATAACTTCCAAACTTGGCATTTTCCAAAGATGTGACACGAAGATTTTGAAGAAAAGGCGCCCTATCCGAAGTGTCTTTACATGGAATTATTTTTTAAAATATATTTTTACTTTCTCAACAATGACTCTTAGCGGTTTTTATTAAAAAAATACCACACGTTTAAAATGTTTACATGAATAAAATGTATGTCTAGAATTTGCTCCTAATAGCCTGTGAAGGCCTCTTCATTCAGAAAGAATTTTGTATAACTGGTAAACGATAAGAGAGAGACAAAAATACAGAAGATATAGAACTCTTTAAACACACAATTTATTTCAAATAACTAGGTGTTGTCGCTATTCAGTTTTTACTCGTGATGTAGAAAGATCATGTAATTTTAAGGCCAGTTTATAGCGACACGCTTTTAAATCTTATCGATTCGGTTTGCTCTAATCCCTTTGTATCTACAACGAAATGTGTAAAGAAACTATTTCTGCAATTTTATCTCGATTAACATGAAGTGGATACAAAAATAATCTTTCATAAGAACAGTTTGTAGAAGCTATATAAAATAAACGATAGTTGGCAGAGAAAGTAATATGAATGTAACGCTGTTGTTGTTACTAGGACAGTGGAATATTTCCTATGTGGTTCCAAGTACAGGCGTATCCCAGGCATCTAAAATGGCTACATTCCATCCAGCATGGAATACTTACCATGCATTACTAAAATGTGTGGTCTAAAAGGTGCCTATTCACCATAATCTTAATATTTCAAAGTTCGTATCCGAACCTTAGATTTGGCTCATTTCTAGCTGGAGGAGGTCAGCCAGCCTTGAGATGTCTAAATATGCATTTGAATATCCGTACGACCGAAGAAACATTCTGGCATTGCTTAACGATCTTAAACTCTAAAATACTCGTTTTATTGCAATTAGAAGCTCGCGTAAATAAATTAGCACACAAAAGTGACCTCTTTTCAACCATTAAATATATTGCTTTATAGAATTCTGTTTAATGATAACTGTTTATGTAGAAGGGACTAGGAGGTGTTTGACTTATCATGCTCTAAAGCTAGGAAACAGGTATGAATTGGGTATTTAATAGTTCACAGTAATGAATAAGAAAGAAAAAAAAAGCGACAGTTTTAGTATAAATGCAACAGTACCTCTGAAAAGTGAGCTGCTAATTGTATTTTAGTTATTCATTTTTTTTTCTTTGAAGAAATTGGAAATATCACCTATAAGATATTTTAAGACAAAATGTTCAATATTTAAAAATCTATCACGTGCAGAAATATTATTCTAGTTTAGTACGCTTAGCAGGTTATCTTATATAAGTAAGGAGGGCTTCAGTTTTGCAATTTTTATAGGTTTTGAGAAAAGGGCGATTATTTTTGGAAATCTATAGTTTCGGGGTAATGAAATTTAGATTATGTTCCGCTTTTACGAATTTCACAAAGTACTCATTACCAACTCATTACCTGTTGCTTCTGTTGGCTCCTAGTTGATTAGTCTATCGCTCTAGGCCGGCAAGAATAACTACTTTTACCTCCATTTCCTAACGTACATATTAAATACATATAAAACTCCAAAAAAAAAAAAAAAACTTTGAAAATGCGTATGTTCACTTCAAATATTTTAACTACGTAAAAAATGCATTTCTTTTTCTGAGCCTGGGAGAATTACAATTTATATTGATTAAAAAACAAAAAATAATTTCAAATCATTTAAACTTTCTGATCCTCTAAGTGCACAACATTCTGAATTTACGCTTCTGGTTTGTGTAATATACAGGATGTGAAAAAATCAAGTACATAAAATTTAAGGATAACTATGTTCAACATTTTATTTTTGTGTATATTTTCATGTCTAAGTGCGGCGCTGATGAGAAATGTGTGATATTTAATACGATAATGCATCATTATTTTCCGGATGATTACAAGTACTCTAGTGGTATTACTATTCCCAGACATAAATCTAGCCGAAATGTGAACATTTTGGATTACGGTGATGTCAGATTTGCGAAACAGGTGAAACACCGTTGTTTTTCTTAAGTTTGCATACATTTTGAAGAAACAAATGCCTTTATAAAACCAATTATGCTTTATTATTTGAAATGTGATGTATATGCTGAACATTTAAACCAGTTTTGTTCTTTAATCAATTCAGGCCAAACATGATTAACCCTTCCTGTAAGTTCGTCAAAGCATACAAACTGTGTCATTTTACACGTTCATGTCTTCTACTTTCACTTGTAACCTCCAATCTTTCAGCTATTTTAGCAACAGGTAGAGCATTTTTTTTGCCTGAATTGTTAGGGCATGTCATGTGACCAAAATTAAGAAATAATTTGGTATTTCACTCTACGAAATTGCGAATCTGTAATGTCTCTTTTGCGAGAAGTAATGAAGCCAACTTAAGGTCATCAGAAACTCATGAATTTGAGGCAGTATTTTTACCACTTAAATGGTATCAGTCTAATTATATAATATAAAATATGACAGCCCGCCTTAAAGCAATATGTGTATAATATAATATATAAAGTATATTGCAATATTGCAGTCATTGTATTATGTTTATATTATTATGTACATGTATAAAAATGTTAAGTGAGTGTATTACGTAATTTAACAATGTAGGAACTGTGAGAATAGAAACAAGCTGCCTTTTGTAGCAAACAGAATTACAAAGTAGAAACCAAAGTTGCTAACAATGAGTTAACCTTGAGACAACAATAAATTAGAAAGTTTAACCCTCCGCTACACGCGCGATCATTTCACCTCCATTACACGCGTGCGGTAACGTCCATTCTGTTTTCTCGCTGTTTTTATGAATGCATATTAACCAGCAGTTATTTTCAGAAAAAATACTTCAAGAAATGTTTCAATGAAATGGTTCTTTACGCATCACTGTCAATTTAAGGTAAATCATTCACGGTGGTTGCTATTTTCACTGCACTCACTGCACAGTTATGTTGCAACAAAATCTTGTTGGTCTGTTTTTCTTCCTATCGCAGAAGTTGCATCTTCCTCGAATAGTTGCTTGTGGAGCGTTAGGAGTAAATTCAGCTTTCGGTAATCCCAAAATTTCCATAATACGGTTCTTGATGTTCGTTGTATCTGATCGACCTTCATTGTCAAATAATCATGCAATAATTCCTTGGCAAGAACTTTTAGATAACCTTTTCTGGGAATGGTTGAGTTTGAATTTCTCCTCTAAATTACATATCCATTGATTGCAGCAATATTCAGAAGAGGAAAAAATTATAAATGGCCAGCTTCTGGTAATTCTTGTCACAGAGTATGTGCATTTCATCTCATCAACTTTATCCACACCAGATTTGGTATCATTATAAAAAGTTACGATTTCTGGCTTGGACTTTTCCGAATCACTGTCAATACTATTATCATGTAAAGTAGACGGTGTCAGAGCGACCTTGTCTTTCTTAGGCTTATATGAAACAAGTCTCACATTCTTCCTAAATGCAAAAATGTTGGATTCCAGAGGAAGATTTTTTGCTGTCATAAATGGAGGAATTTCACGTTTATCTTTTCGAATTGTTCCAACCATTGTCAGTTTGTCATTGTCCAACAAGTCAACCGCAAGTGGAATTGATGTGAACCAATTATCACGTTACATTTCTGCCATATTTGGATATGTATTTCACCATTCTTTTGGCAAAAGCATGAGGTGTGTTGTCACAGAAATATGACCCATCCACCCGTTTTCCAAAATATATTTCTAAATGGCTAGTATAATACATCTTCGCATCTGTAAGTGCAAAACTCTTTATACCATATTTTGCCGATTTTGATGGGATGTATTGTATAAATCCACATCTGTACCTGAATGCATCCAGTATTTCATCCACTGTAACTAGTTCTGATAAACTGTAATGTTTCTGGTAGTTCTCATTGAACTGATCGATCAAGAATCGGACAGCGACTAATCAGTCTGTTTCTTTCGATGAGCTCTGGTTCTGATGTCATCAAATCTCAGACATGTCAACAAAAAACGAAAACGATTTATGCCCATTGAAAGTCTGAAGTACTTCACCCCAGTACCATCTGCAGCCCAGAAATCGTGTAAATTTGTGTGTGAGGTTCGCAGAACACCCGCCAAGAAAAGAAATCCTAAACATGCCTTGATTTCTGTAATGTTAGTGTCTGCAGTATCCCTTTCCCTGGAATATTTAGAACGAATGATAGATATGTAAATATTAGTATATCAAACAATTTCTTCTAAAATGTTATCAATTGGACACTTGAAGTTTTTTTGCTCCGCTTATGACTCCCGGTAAATGCTTGACAGTATTATGTTGAGCTCTTCTTACTCTCCTATTTTGAATTAGAGGTCGATGACTCCATTACATACCATGTTTCCCAGCAAACAAGTCAAATTTATCTATAGTATCATCTTCGTCAAAGACTGCTCACTTTCAAAATTGTGATCACTTGCAAAGATTGACTTTGGATGACTACAATCTTCATTAGCAAGCTCTTCGTCTAGCCATTTCAAAAGCTGCTCATCATCCACTCTTCTGAAAATAATAATAAAAAAATTAATAAAACTTCTTTCAGTACCTAATCAATGTTGGTCAATGACAAGGATACAATTGTATGACAATTAGGATAAATACATTTTCTAAATAAAAAAATAAACAACTTTTCTGAACGATGTTATTTATATTTTGTATATTACCAGGAAAAACGTGTCTTACCTGCAATAAAAGAACTGATCACAGAACTGACTCACAAGAATGCACGCACCTCACCAATTTGCTGTTTCAGACAGTCGAGACTGTCTCCAATTAACCGCGGACTCACATTCCGCATTGCATGAAACGGAGGGTTAATAATGCTACTAACAATTCTTGGAATATTTAAAACATGTTATAAATACCCAATCAAAAACTAGAAAAGCTTTAAGTTAAATAAAAGTATTTTATTGGAGTATGATTAGCCAATCAGACTAGAAATAGAGGAAATGTGAAAATTCAAGCGGCAGACGCTACAAGATAGCGTACCCAAGCAGGTAGTTAGATTTGGTACGTGTTCAATGTAAGACATAACAATTTATTGCGGTGAGAATAATATAAAGTTTACCTGTTAAAAAGTGCAAATAACAATAATCTCACAGCTCTATAGTAGGATATATCAGTGAAGTGTTATTTAATCGTGTGAAGGATTAATAAACAAAGTACAATGCAATTATAATTTGTGTAAACCTTGTTCTGTAGCCACACCAGCCCTGCTAAGAGATACGTGTTCTAAAAATTACTACTGACGCAACCGAGGCATACATATATATTTAAATAAACATTAAAATACAAAGTTGATTTTTTAAACGTGGGGCGAAGGCCAGAGGAAAGCTTGTATCGTACGTGGGACGAAAACTCCAAGAAACATATCTCCCGCAATGCGTGGTGCAACCACAACAACAATTCAACTACTTCAAGATTGTCGTCCTCCGTGGACTAGTGGTACCGTGCTGCCTCTGGTTCCCAAGGTCGCGGGTTCAAACCCGGCGGAGGGCGATGGATTTTTTCGGACGTAAAAATCTTTAGTTCGGCTTCCTTCGGAAGGAAAGTAAAGCCGGTGGTCTCGTGTCGTAGATTTACGGCACGTAAAAGAGCCTCAAGCCTGATAAAGAGGCCTCTGAGCAAAATTACCGGTGTTTCACACCCAATATAGAATGGGACGCTAAGAACCATAGTAGTTAAAGAGCGTCCATAAATAAAACTCAATTTAATTTTACTTCAAGATTGGCACCCAAAGCGTGGTGCTAATAACGTAAAGATATTCTACCGCAAATTAACATTCGAAACTAATGGATAGCGGGCATCACTGATAAAAGAAAATCCTGTCTGAACCCAGCAGTATTTTTAATCAGATTCGTAGTTCGGATCTTTTGAATTTGATGTTTTGATTGTTTCTCCCTTCCCTCTAAAGTCGAATATTTCTATATCTACCATATTCTTCAAATTTATATGTACTATAACAAATCTAACCAGAGATATTCTGCTAATTTGCGATTTTGAATGAACGATTAATGCTTGCGTAATGGCTACCCTAGCGCAGAAATGGTATTTTTTAAATGTGTGCGTAATGCTTTCACGCTAAAATGGCCCAACGTGCAACATTCCTTAGGTCCTGCTTAAAAAATAAGCTATTAGGGCATCTTTAATTTCTTTGTGGTGGAAAAACTTCGAAGTGTCTTGCTTATTATTAAGTTTTATGAATGTCATAATGCAAATTAATACTTTTGTTGTTTTACAAAATTTCTCTGTGATTGACAGTTAAGAAATTACAGCAGTTGCGCGTTACTGTTATTTCTACGTAAATCGGTTACTACGAGAAGTCATATAGTTCCGATTGTGTATATCAAGCATACTAATAAACAGACACAAGTTTGTATACTTATGTTTTAATTTTTATTAAGTCCCCCCAAAAGTAATTTTATTACCAGTTTTCATAATATCGCATCACATGTAAGTTGATGCGGTATAATGTTATTTGTGTAACATTATTGTAGCCCCACGTTGTGGTAGCCAATTTGCGACGGTATTACTTATAATGTTTGTTTACATCACGTGTGTTGAAGCCATCTTGTGACGTCATTCATTTGTTCGGTTTGTAGCTCCATCTTGTGTTAGCAATTTGCATCAGTGTTAGTGTTCGAAAGAATTTTAAGTTTTGTTTACTGTCCACCGGCTAGCTATTATTTCAGTCGAACATGTCTCTTGATCAGGGTTGTGTAAACGGAAAGGTATCTTTTATCCAAAAATTACACTGATGAAGAAATTTTGTTTTACACATTTATTGTCGAACACGTTAACTATCACATTTACACATTGATCTTAACACTCGCCAAACTGAAACTGTTATAACTTCTTACTTATCACTTTTAATTCGCGTACTTCAACTTTGTGTATTATTAACTTTACAACACTTTAGATTTTTCGTAACTTGTGAATCTATAGCCGACGTATCTCATACAACTATTTTGACGAACTGACGAACTGAGGACGACGTGTAGTGTACAAAGAATTTTGATGAACTGCATCAAGCTACCTCTAACCTACCCTATTTATACTCCTGCATCCAGATACGCCTAAATATTATAACTGAACTACTATTGGCTAATAAAACGCGCCAACATTAGCGTCTATCTTAATATCCAATGAAAATTATGAATACATATGCTTTAGGGAGAAAACATTCCAGAAGGTTCTAAACGGAAAAACGCGCCAACATTACGTAACTTCCTCGTTTCCAATAATGATAAACAGCTCACCCCCCTCTCTGCATTATTGCGCGATTATTGACAGTTTCAGTAAGGTCGTAGAAACTTACTTATCAACAATAATTACAGTCAAGAAACATCTCAAATCAATGTCACATAAAAATGCATATTCATATTACAATCATTATTTACATTTAAGTAATTTGTGATACAAATTACTGCATCAAAGTTGCACAGAGGTGAGAAAGGTATGAGGACGATGGATCGATAGAGAGGGAGATACGGATTTGTATGTAAAATGAGAGAGGGGTATCGCCACATTTAACGCTGACAGAGCTGCGGATTCTGCTAGTTTTTCTGTAATAATTTCAAAAACAGAAGGAAGAATCTGTTTTGAAAAACTGTGTCGTGCCCGGACTCGAACCATGCATCTCGGCTTTCTGTGCCGATTTTCTTACACTGAGCTAGCACCTTAAAGCACGAACTTCTCACATATATAATATTCATGCATCCAGGTGAACCTGCAACGCGGTTTTACGATTTAATTAGTTATTCGGATATACGTTTGCCTACTCTTGAAAGAAAACTTACATACACTTGCATACACTAACAACAAAATTAAACTTCTTAAGTAAGGCTTTCACAGGACTTACTAAAACGTACTATCTGAAGGGACAGAGGCAATTATAATTAAAGTTTTTTTTTAAAAAATATTTTAATTCTATGTGCATTTTGTTTTTGTTTTCGTTTTCATATGTCTGTTGTATCTCCGACTTTTAACGTTCCACTGTCTGAAGAAATTTTAACATGGTTTGCTCCAAATATTGCATATTTATAAAGATAAGCTCCTAATAGACATTACGGTTTGCTTTGAACGCCCTGATTTTTATCCACCAGACGTCCATCATGAATCGCTGAAAATTTGCTGCTTCATTAATATCCAGTCTCATCTTTTTTATAATCCTTGAAACTGAAAGCGTTAAGGTATATTTAGACATTATTTTAATTTAGAAGGTATGTAAATGCAATACCTGGAACTTTGGTGATGTCGACAACGACCTAGTTACAATATAACATTCTGATAAATTTTGGCGAATTGCATCTTTTAAATCGTCGAGTTGCGAATGTTCGAAGAACGTTGGAGGATCAGAAATGCGTTGTCAAAGACAGTTGCCAAGTAAGCCCATTTAAGACTTCATTAATTTACTCATTTTCTGGCACTCGTTTCCAGAAAATAAACACAAAAACGTAAGAACCGGCTAGGCGGGTGTGTTTTTTCCGCTTAAATATTGAAGAATTGTAGTTTGAGCATATTCTTAAGCAATTTTTTCGTGCACTCCTTTTAAGACAACCTATTAATGAAAATGCCAAAATCTATATTTTTCAATATTCTTGAAGCTTTTACTGCAGGCACGAAAGAGTTTTAGCTCTTTAGTGTATGAATTATTTTTCTACATATGCCACTCTTTCTTTGATTCCCAAAACCGGTTTAGATATCCCTGTCAAAGGCACCTTAATGTAAGCGATTTGAATAGCCATGGTCGTTAAGGCCTGATACGAATGGCCTGGTCATCCATTCAAAGCCGAACGTCGTGAGTTCGAATCTCAGCGACTGCGTTCAAATGTGCCTGTGGTAAAGGAAGGAGTGCCCACGTAGAATAACCGGTGTGAAGGCACTCTTGGATGATGACGGGGCTGCATTTGACTGCAGTTGCATGGATTTTGCCTTTTGTTAAAAATAACACTACCTGCAATAATACTGAAACAAATTAATATATTTATGATATTAGAAAGCTACAAATGCTTTTATATTGTTAAATCCCAGTATACTGTGAAAATAACAAAAACGTTGACTAAACATCTTTGTTGCCAAATGTCAACATTATGCATTAGAGGGTTAAAAATTAATGTACCTAGGTACATCATATGTTGTAGGGACCAGTAAACGTATTGAACTGGCTGTTGCAACTTTCAAGTTATAACAAGCGTTGCGTTGTTGGCCACTTTACTCTTAACTGCACTGGTGTTAATGATTTTGCTTGTTTTTCCCACCATTAGCGGTTTTTCTTTGCTTCCCAGTCATTGACCAACGGTTCCGAGAAACATGGCTGAATAAGCAACACAGAAGTATCAGTCTGTAAAGGCAACCGCGCTGTTTTGATGTTCTGTTGCCGTGATCAAATAAATATAGCCAGTTGGCGTTGTTCTTCGGGGCGATTTTGAAACGAAGAACTCAGATATTTGATAGCAAATAGTAAATGTTGCCTTGGAGAGTACGAGTCTCCGCCCTGAGAGTTTACCGCAGTTTTCTGATCGACGCTCTAAACGGCTTATATCGAAACTTTCTGGAGCTTTTGTTGATGGCGTGTATACTTTTAAATATGCTATATATATATTGGCTGTTGTTTTCACCTGCAATGTTCCGGGATCGAGATATTAACTGATATTGCATGGCGATACAGGTATTCTTCGCTCTTGGAAATCTGGAACTGTTACACTCGCTGTAATAAGTCAAAGTCGATAAAAGTTTGTTTTTTCCATTGCGTGTGAAGAAGGTTAAATTACCGAGCAATTTTGGTTTAAGGCCACGTCCTTAAAACGTGAAAGGCATTCTAGAATATACAATCGCTTGTTTTCCATTATGAAAGAAACGATAGTTCAAGAACTATTTTACTGAACTAATTGAGTATAAACCTGTAGAGAAATAGTATCTTCCATGTGGTATCGTAGCTTGCAAGGAAATGTAACAATAGTATTAATGTTTAAAAAAACGGATCTCTTGTATAATGAGGGTAACGAATCTTCACTCTCAAGCATGTATAAAACTACTGAAACATCAGCACAGACCTATGCCTGCTTGGCCGGGAGAGAGCCAAATGACCTTGGGCAATCCATCTTAAGGTGTAAGGATACTCAATACTGAATTTTCGACAAAATTTCGAGAATAAAGGTTCAACAAAATATAGAGAGACTTAAAATGAGGATTCATTTGCGGTTTTACGCGTTTGGGATTTAAAACCCAATAAGCAGGGTTTAAATGAATGTGCGCAGCTGTGTACAAGTTGAACTTCTGAAACTTGATTTTCTCGTAATCTTGTTTACTTGAAAGTACCTTACGATGCAGTTTTTGTTCAGTGCGCGTTCATTTAAAGGGGGTGACAGAATCTAAAAAGGTTTTTCTTTTTACTAAATACAGTGTTGGATGTAGACTTTTAGGAATTAATGTGTGGTTGAGTTTTAAAAAATAAAAAAAAAATATTACATACTTTGATGTTTTCTGGGACAAGTTTTAATGTTAAAGATTTAATCTTTGACTTAAAGAACTATAGTTGAGAAATAGAATACAGAATTTAAAATTTTCACATTTTCACCGCGTGACATTTCACATTACTCTTTTTTTTTTGAGAATTATTTTCTTGGAAAGTTATATTTATAGGATCAACAAAATTATAAAAAATGCCAACCAACGTTTTAGAAATTAGCAGTTTCAGTCAGTGCCGAGTACTCTTAGATTTATCCTCCTTTTCCATCCTTCATCCTGTTCAAGGGTTATCAACACTAGCCCAAAGGCAAACTTGTGCAAAACTGGCATTAGTTACATTTGTCCATCTTTCCAGTTCTACTTTCTCTTCATTTTAGATAGCCAATGTATAGGACGACTTTCCATTCAAGAATTCACCGGAAGCACACACTTTAAGACTCCCCGATTAAAAACAAATGAAAAAAAATAGATAAATATCATTGTTTGTGGCAGCATAACTCGAAAGCCAAACGTTGTTAAGTACCTCATTTCATACCAAGGCAGATGCGTGAGTGAAAAACTAAAAATCCGTATATGTATTTTGACTCACTTGACTATTTGCCACATATGCAAAGCATAAAAGAAATCACATGCAATTTTACGAGTTATGTCAAAGGTTTTTTGGGAGGATATTAATTCTTTTGTTTATAATTACTTGTTGATATTGAAAGTGCTCCTTGCAGCAAAATGTTTATTGTATGTTCTAAAATTTTATTTTTGCCCTAGAAAACTAACATTAGTAAATTGCTGTCAGACATTGATTAATTTTAATTAGTCCACTAGAAAAATTGTTTTATATATTTTTTTAAATGCCCAACTATACTAATTTGAGTTATGGAGTATTTTTTGTTGCAAATTAACTACGTGTTTTTTTTAAAAGTGCACACAATTTGTAAATCCTTATCCGAATCTCTACTAAAAATTTCAAGGTTGTAAATTAAAAACCAGTGATACGTATAGCATTTTTAATAGTGGAAAATACTGAAGAAAGGTGGGGAAAAGTCGACTATAGGTTTAACATCGTACTTTACCTAAACGTTGGAGTGAACGTGTGGAGCTTTAAAATGACAGATATTAAGAAAACAACGGAGCGCGAAAGTACAAGGTATACGATTTAAAAAGATATACTTTTATTTTTGTTGGACTTCACCATGCATTGACTTAAGACAGATCTTTTAAGAATGCAAGATGAAGATTTTCAGGAAATTCATTCTACTCTCAAAATAACCTTTTACAATCTACATAAATACTGTTCCATTATTTAATTTTTCAAAATAGGCTCGAATTATTTTGATTAAAGGCAAGGATGTGCTTGAAATATTGATATGACAAAATGCATGTCCTGATGTTTCTGTTAATACATTTGGAAATCATTATCGTTTAGTTTTACATAATAACGAAAGTTGGAAAGACAGAAGACGTTTGTACAGGCAAACTAGATCTCTCTAAAGGCATACAATTATGGCAAACATTCTGTGACATTTCTGAAATATTGTTATTATTATATTTATTATTATTATTTAATTTCCCGAAAACAAAATAAACCTTATTGTGCAGAACATATTAGGGTTGTAGTTTAATAATTACTTACTGTTAACAAACTATTTAACATTATGATGAAAGCTTGTTAAAGATGCGATGAACTAATGTTAGAAAGTGAGAAGAATAACATTGTTTTTTGAATGTTTGAAATGGAGATTTTGCCAGTTCATTGTCACAAAAATTCAGGTGATTGTCCAGGGTACTCTTTATCTTCCAAATGAAGGACACTTAAAAATCAGGTGCTGTACAGCTTGAAGGCATCCACAGAAGCCTCAATAACATTCTGGGATATTGATCTTAAATAGCTCGAAATATGACTTAAATTTAGCATAACCAGATAGGAATTGAGTAAGTACTTTCCGTGTATTAAGCAGTGCAGTTGAAATGCTAAGCTGTTTTTTATTACATTGCCCTGAATTAACGCAAATAACTTCATCTCGCGACGGTTATGCAGGTGCGTTATTTCATCTAGTCAGTGTATGCCGGACAGATGCCTCGTTTACCTAAGAACTTCTTGAAGGGTGTCCTTTGTTGGTAGTCATTGGTTTTGTTGCTGTTAAGTTTTTTTGCGGAATGAGACTTGGGATTGTGGAACTGCTGGCTGTTTACGTGGTCATAGATGGCCTTATGTGTACGTCTATTTTATTTCTCCTTGTTTGTTCTGTAGATGAAACTTTGGGTCTTAGTAGTGCATGTTCAATCCGGTGCTTGCCTTGCGATTGAGGGAAACCACGAAGTAAGAAAAGAATGAGAAAAACAAAAGCATTGTCCGAAACACGGGATTTGAACCCGCGACCTCCCGAATACCAGCCAAAGACGTTGCTGCCTGAGCTATCTCGTTTGGTGTAACATTTTTCTTAGCAATTCATATATTAGACAGTTTGTCCCTTTGGCCACTGAAATTTTAAGTGGATCGATAGCTAGTCACCTACCTGATTCAGAAGGAAGTTTTTAACCGCATATGGTGCCTCTCGTTTGCCTAAGACTTTGTACCTTGCCCGTTAAAAAATCGGAAGTGGAGGGGAGCCAAACTTTTACCGTGAGCAGCAGGCATAACGTTCCTCTGATGTTTGACCTTCACAGAAAGGCTTGGTTCATGGTAAATAGAAGACCGTATGTTTGTACAATGGAAGTAAATTGAATGTAGAACAGAAATTTTGCTTTCTTGGTCTATTAAAAAACCCTAGGCCTCTCCCTTCTCCGTCAAATTAGAATGCTTAGTTTATGGGAGATTAGCTGTTTACGTAGGCTTTGCCCTTAAGAAATTTAAGCAACTAAGCCATTCCAGCTTCTGCTGAGCATATATTGTGATACATTTATATGCTCCTATTTACATTCTTCTGTAAAATTAAACCACACTAGGATTGGTAACTTTTGGTTTCATACAAATGGAGGCCCCGCGTAGCCGCGGTCGCTGGATTGTTTGACTTCGCCTTTCTGTGGCACAAACGGTCGCCGGTTCGAATTCGGCCATAGGCATGGGTATTTGTGTCCGTGAGTTCCCATACTGAGTATAAGGGACAGCACAAAACACTTCTCGTGGTCCAGGTGCGAGGGTTTCTGAATCCTTTAACGTCCCTTTAGCTACATTACTACTTCATATGCATTTTCAAAGTAATGTTCAGTGATGTATTCTCAAAATAGCATATAAAGATGTCAAGGTGTGTTTAGAGACAGAAACTATTTAAACCCAGGAACATTATTCAGGGTAAAAGTTAGTTACTATATTGGCTCATTCCACATATTTTGAAACCAAGGCTCAATTTTTTTTCACACCTGTATGCTACAATTTTCAAATTCCACTGAAAAATATGTGAACTTTCTTGTGATTAGTTTTATTTTTTTCCTCTTTTTCAGAAACAGCATAAATTTCACATTTCAAATGTTGTACAAATCTTAATAAATTTGAATCGTAAATAGGCAGCTAGTTGATGTTAGTTCTTACCACCTAAATTTTAATAATCTGTGATTCGTGTGCTTATGCTTTATTTTTAATTTATTCTTTATTATATTGTAGTACAATATAATAGGTGCCTTTTTAAGATTTATTTAAATCAGATAATGTTTGCATTTTTAGAAGTCTCAAACTTGACCACATATCGATTTTGTTCTTCCTTACACATTGGAGTTTAAGTGAAAATTTCCACATATTGTATCCAAAAGTAGATCATGCTGCCTTATAAAATTATAGAAAAAAACAGTTACAGTTTTAATTTAATGTTACAGTTTGAGTTGGTGAGGTATGTGATAGGTCATGTTTGTGAGCAAGGGATCAGGTTTGTAACACTAATTAATTGCAGATTTGGATACTATATAGCATTGTTTTATTAGTCTACTACTCTCACCAAGTGGCAACAGTAGTAACTCCCTGCTATAAATTATTTCAACCTCCTGTTCATGGCACATGGTTTAAAAAATTAGTTTTATTTATGGACGCTCTTTAACTGCTATGTTTTTAGCGTCCCATTCTACGTCGGACGTGAAAGACCGGATATTTTGCTCAAAGGCCTATTTATCAGCCTTGAAGTTCTTTTTCATGCCATAAATGTACGACACGGGACCACCGTTTTACTTCCCTTTAAAAGGAAGCCTTACTAAGGATTTTTATGCCCGAAAAAATCCATCGCCCTCCCCCGGGTTTGAACTCGCGACCTCGAGGCCTAGCATGGTACCCCTACACCACGGAGACAACATACACATGGTGTCTAGTGGAGTTAAGTACATAGAAAAGTTCAAAGTGATCTACAACCATCAGTCTCTAATCTGATAGTTTCATGACTCAATTATGGATAAGGATCAGAGAGCAAGGAAAGCAGCCAATCAGAGGTATTACCAAAAAAGGTCATTTAAGTTTCAAGAAAAATAGAAAATCAAGAGCAGAAAATGATACGACAGAGAAAAGAAGCTACTACGACTAAAGGGAGGAGAAGAAAAAAAAAGGGGAACACAGAGAAAATGTAGAGCTTCTAGAAAGCATAAAAACAGTGCAGTTGCATCAGCAGGCCCTTCTACTGCTTCTGGGGCTCAGCATTCACCTTACAGGATTTCACAGACCCTTGGTAAGGCAGTGAAGAAAGCTCTGAAAACTTTGCCGGCATCTCCAAGAAAACAATTAGCAGTTAAGAGTACTGTGGCAAAGAAGGTGGGCCTGTAACTACAAGGGGAGAAGATTGTCTCTGATCATAATCAACATAGAGAATTAGTGCAAGCATCCAATGTTCAAGTTAGGTTTCTCTGCTTTGAACAAAGCATGTGATGGTGTCCATCGAGCGAATTTAGAAACAAGTTCACCTCTTACCTTTAAAGCAATTTTCAAGTGTTGAAGGGAAGTGTTAAGCCAAACCCATGGGAAGGGGTGGTGTAAAGTCTCGAATTATGTGAAGAAGAGCAATTATGGAAAATGCAGCTGATTTTGCCACAGTAGCTCTAAACATGGTTCTTAATGTAGCTGTAATTCCAGAGATGCGGAAGATATAGGTAAACTTCAGATTCAGTGGAATCTAACAAAGGAAGTTGCAGGCATTAAGATGTTATTGATGTTCCAACAATCATGTGTATTGTGTAGCAATCAGCAGTCATTGGATAAGCCAATACAACATGTGTGTTATTGTGAATCATGCTATGATTGCCAAGATTATACACATGATGCAAATAATACATCACCAACTAAAGAACAAAGTTCTAACATTTCACTAGGACATTTGTACTTGTGAAGGTATTTGATAAGAGAACGTGGAAGCCATATGTAGCACAAGTATCTTCACTTGACAACTCTGATGACAATGTGGTTTTTCCTAAGAAACAATCTGAACTTTATACTAGTATATAATAAAGATAATGTTGCTGCTATACAATTGAATGACATAATTGAAATATTAGCTATTCCCTCAATTACAAATCAGGGATTGTAATGTTTTCACACTCAGTTATCAAGTTCATACAATGTCAGATGTACATGATCACTTGTCACAAAGATGACCAGCATTTTATTACATTAAACAATTATAATGCATTTCTAGTTAATCCTATATGACAATGTTAGACTATGCTGAAGTGTGAAAAAAAATTAACAAAGTGATTATCAGTAATCACAGAATTTTTAAAAAGGGGATATGTATGTCATTCGTTACTTCTAGTTTTCGCCACATACATGATCACTGAAAAATATTTAATTTCATTACTGACTAAAGATAAACGCATATTCTATGTTAATTTTACTTTTAATATCCTTATTTATAAGATGTGATTTATTATTTATTAAAGATGTGATTTAGCTTCAGTGATAAACCAATTTATAACATACTATTTGTGTGCATTTGATATGTGTTTGTCACATATATGACCATGGAATGAGTATTGTATCTAATAGCTACTGTTATTTAATAAGGAAAATAAAATAAATTAATACATAATAAAGCTTTCTAAAATCTTGGAAGTAAAATCTATAATTAGGAAGGTAGAAAGAGACTAAAAAATGCAATGCCATAGTCGAGATTTGAACCCAGGTGTTTGGCTTTCCCTGCCGTTGCTCTAACCGAGCTACCATATGGTAATATGTCGGAACGACATTAAATTCTCCATTGGCGACTTCCAATACGATAAGTCCCGGCCTTCATAGTTAACCATTATCAGAACAATTCATGGTAATTTTATTATTTATTCTTCCACACATGCCATGTGTAGGCTAAGTTGGAAACGTAGAATGAGATTGAAAAATGTAATGCCATAGCCGGGATTTGAGCCATGGATCTTCGGCTTTGCGTGTCGTTGCTCTAACCGAGTTACCATGGCAACATGCCGGTATGACATTAAATTCCCCAATATTTTCCGATAAACCAAAAGCAGTTTCAAATTGATTTTGAGGTAACATGCCTCACTGGCAACTTTACAATATCGTAAAAGCTTAAATGTTTTGTAAATAAAAACAAATTTCCAATTCATGGCGTATAAAAGCTTATATTGAAGTTTCAGAACATCTAAAATTCCGAGTTCTGAATTATGAATTTGCGTCGAAGCTGGTAAGGGTGCTTACCAGCTTTATCTCGAAGTACTTACTTTTGCATTGGCAATTGGTTTAAAAGCTGTTGCGATGTTTGTTTCGAGTGATTTGAAAAGTAATCGGAATGGTTGGTCATTTGCTTTATTTATAACAGGGTGGTTAAAAACTTATTGTTTGTACACATTAGTTGGCCTCAATTTGAGTTGCCGTAAGGCTGTGCAGGAGCGTCGGAAATAGCGCATTTCGACTGTTCATTTCCAGGTGCGCTTTGAAGCTGGCAGTTGATTACTTGGGTCGGCTGTTTTACAGCTTGACTATGTGGGTCGCTGAACCCCCGTATATCGGCTTGCCGTGGTTTGGCTTGGAAAGGTGGGAAAAGAGTGAAGAGAAGAGAGAGGAGTTTAGTTGGATTTGCTCAGGCCAGCCTAGCAGCTCTCGCCTAGCGACGGTCGGGTAGCCTCGACTTGGTTCGTTTAGGCTCGGCGCGGCCTGCTAGCCAGCACAGGGATCGGGCTAAATACCAGCGACCCGCGCTGCGGCTGGTGATGGAAGCTTAGCATTCAAGGCCGAGCTATATCATGTTATTATAGAAGACATTTTGAAGAGAACGGCTTCGAGTTATTTCATCGCACTAACATCTGACCCCATGAAATACTTAAGTTATTAGTTAGGAAAAGGCATTAATTAAGATTCTTGAAATGTAACTAAGTTCCCTCCGGCCACTCAGTTGCTGATGTCATAGGGTGTTGCCCAGACAAACTGATAGGCTTTTTAGGAGCGATCACTCAACCAAGGAGTGCCTTTGAAACATCTAATATATTCTCATCCATCTTTGTAACTTATTCAGACCTGTTTCATTGGTGATAATTTGAGAAATATAGCAAAGGCGAAATCAGAATTTGGTCAACTATCCTGAAACATGGATGGAATCCTTTTGTTCCCGCCACACCTAATGTTTCTGTAATGTTTAAATATATTTAAGCTTTTGTTGAAGTACTAAGAGATTAATAAGCTACTTTTACAGGGTTTTTGTTGGAATGTGCTCACGTATGCCGAAGTTAGGACTTTACCATGCGTTCCATGTAGGAGATAAGCTGCAGAAAGTATTATATTTAATGCTGATCATAACAGCGTTCGTTCCTGAAGTATGAATGAAACAAGTTGGATTTTCTGAAGAAACCACGAGTAATCGATAATTCATACTAAACTTCTTTTAGGAGCTGAACCTTTGTTCACACATTCTACCTTAACTCTCGCTGGACGCGTAGGCCAATAGGCATCTCCTGTAGGTCAAGGTCGGTTAGCCGATGGTGCACGGGATGCTGTGTAGCACACCACCCTAAGTGCATCAGGTGACATCCCAACGGTGTGTACCATAACAAACCGGTCTCGGTACAATGAATTTGCTTACGGTTACAAATTTGAGTTGAATCATTAGAAGTTTAATGTCCCTCCTGCAGAACAAAGGACTGAAAACTCTGGTTTCGATCTAGCAGGAATTTTAATTGTATCTTTGACTTGCACTACAGATACATTTGCACACTTTCATTACTTAATTTTTCAGAATGTGCATGAGAGATTCCATAGGAAATGGATAAAAACGTCATCCATCAGAGTATTTTGAATGAGTAGAGACGTTGAAAATAGAATAAAATTATTAAAATTAGTTTTAAAATTAAAAGAAAAAGGTTTGTTGTGTTTTTATACCACGCTGGACAAGGTAAATAGTATTTTAAATTGCTAATATATTGTAATAATAATAATAATAAATTATAAGCAATAGAATTACGAAACCAGATAGGTGCTCTCTTGAAGAACAAAGGACTTGAAATTGTAGCTTGACTTTTTTTTCCCTTTTTTTTGTTTAATTAACAGGGATTTTTATTGTATCTTTTACTTTTAGTACCGAGACGTTTGGACCCTTTCATAAGGTATTTATTTTTTTCAGAATGGGCATGGAGAATCGCTAAAATTAGTAATTTGAAAAATTAAAAAATAGTTTGTTTTGCTTTCATACCATGTGGGACAAGGTAAAATACACTTGAAATAACCAAGATATTGTAAGTGATGATACTACTACTACTACTACTACTACTACTACTACTACTACTACTACTACTACTACTACTACTAATAATAATAATAATAATAATAGGTTGAAGTATAAATCAGACACTTTTAGTATTTTTTCTGGACGTAATATCAGTTTATTTTTGCAAATTGCAACCAATTATTTCGTTACTGAAAACCACTATGGCTAACAGAAAACCAGAGAAAAACTTAAATGTAAAAGTGAAAATAAATTTAAATAATTGAACTGCTGAAGTATTTGAACTTTTGGTAAATATGTGAAGGTAAAACATTGCGTCCACTTAAAAATCATATGCTGGAAATGTATACAGTTTAGACGTTTATGTAATCAGAAGTGATGAATCGTAATCTTAGCTGAAAGAGAACAGAAGGAATGGGTAAAGATTGGGAGGAATATAAATAAACAGGAATTCAAATGATAAAGAAATAATTTCTGCATAAGGAATGTTCTGGATAGAACCCATGAAGTGAACACATGTGACGTAGAACATTTAAATATTATTTCATTGACAAGTAAAATTAATGCAATTTTATCAAATAAGGCGCACCCACGAATTCGAATTAAGGTAATTTGACAGCTTAGGCTGTTTATTTTATCATTCTTTTCGGCGAGACCTTGAAGACAGGTGTCAGCTTCTGCAAGTTGTAAACACCAATTCTTGGCACTCTGTACACGTCTATTAACTGCAACTCCACAATTCAAAAGTCACAAATTATTCCACACGAATGCTGCCTGCGTAGCGTTCTTGGAATCTCATATAGGAAACTTTTCTCGATAGGAAAGCAAACTTCTGCCTCGAACCTTTTCTCGAGAGAATATCAGCAAAGAAAACCACCTCTTTCGGTCAATGGATTGCCTCTAAACGTTTTTTAGAAAGAAAGAAAGAAAGAAAGAAAGAAAGAAAACGCATTCAATGTCCAGCCATGCAGAGTGGTACGGTCGGTTTTAGACACCCTATACTGCTTCTCGGAGTCAGGCCGGGGAGGTCTTGCAGGCGGAAAGGTTTCTTCTTCAAAGAAAACACACCACAGCGGAGGACATGGTGCCCATGTGACTCCACAGTAAACGAGTACAACGCAATTTTGTTCACCACTCGTCGCATATATCCGAAGTTTGCTTTTGATAGGAGGATTTTGACTTGACTACTTTGGACCATTACGTACGTAATCGTTTGCTATGTTCAGAGGCGCTAAGTATATCGTCGTAGTCGCGTGAATGTATGTTTTACCCTAGATTCTCAAAATGTGGCGCATGGACCTAGATTGGTAATGGCCAAGTTTTTAAATTCAAGGAAGTATTAATGAATGCCAACATATTTTTACTTTCTCTACTATAATAAGTGAGGAAGTTGCATTCCACCGAAAAGTTTGATACCAAGATTTCACCGGAAATACAAGTTTGGCGGCTTCCCTAATAATAATAATAATAATAATAATAATAATAATAATAATAATAATAATAATAAACAATAAAAACATAGAAAAAAACCCGCGCGCTCGTGTGGGTGTCTATGAAGAGCATAACTAAAAAATCTTTTGTGATACATTCACATGACATTCCCTACCCTCTCGTTGATTATAATGGGCGCATCTTAAGTTGGTGAATAACCGTTGAAGGAGCAGGAATTCCAATATTGCCGCTTTACGCCTCGATCCACGTGCCTGAAACAAAGATAGTGGGGAGGATATTTGTGAGTTCGCGTTGTGATCTTAACATGTTTTTGGTTTATTAATTATCCATGCTGTACCCGGTAATGCCTAGGATATCCTAGTCTTACGTCAGAGAGAGCGAGAAAAGTACAAAAAATCTTATGTGTTACACTCACATGACTTTCTCTACTCTTGTACAAACTATTTTTACAAATGCTTATTCTCCATCTACTTCATGTTAATCGAGATAAACATTTGCAGACTCTATCTTATTGCTAATTTTCTTGTAGATGTAAGGGGAAAATATATTTACAAGGGCAATATAGAAAAACAGTAGCCTTTAAGCACATACATATCTCTTAATAGCTGGTTGCTAGGTGCAGCACCATTCCCTTTGCCACAGATTATAACTCTTTGCATATCCAAGACAAAAAAATCTGATGTGTTACACTCACATGACTTTCTCTACTCTTGTACAAACTTTTTTTACAAACGCTTATTCTCCATCTAGTTCATGTTAATCGAGATAAACATTTGCAAACTCTATCTTATTGCTAATTTTCTTGTAGATGTAGGGGAAAATATTTACAAGGGCAATATAGAAAAACAGTAGCCTTTAAGCACATACATATCTCTTAATAGCTGGTTGCTAGGTGCAGCACCATTCCCTTTGCCACAGATTATAACTCTTTGCATATCCAAGACAAAAAAATGAATAACGAATTCCCATTTGAGAAAATAAGTATTGAAAAATTAAGGGAATAACAAGCAATATCTCGAAAATGGTTCACTCAACGAAAAAAATGTAAATGACATAAATTGTGTATTTTAACGCGATCTACATTTTTTGTGTAGTAAAATTTTGTCTATCTCTTATGGTTTACCAGTTATGCAAAAGTCGTTCACAATGAAGAATACTTTTGGAGACATTCCCAGAAAATTCAAGATATACATTTTATTTGCCATAAAAATATCTTAAACATATGATATTTTAATCAAAATCGTTAGAGCCATTTTTGAGACAATTAAAATTTTCGAAAAATCTTCCATGTAAAGGCTAATCTGGGGTGGGGGGATTTTCTTGAAAACCTTCGTGTCGCATCCTTGGAAGATACTGAACCCAAATACCAAGTTTGGTGTTTATCCGACTGTTCGTTTCTGAGTTATGCTGTTCACAGACACACACACGGACATGTTTCCAAAAATGCTTTTTTGGATTCAGGGGGTCTCAAAACATGTATTTCCGGTGAAATCTCGGTATCGAAATTTTGGGTGGAATACAATACTTCCTCTACTTACTATACGTAGTAGAGAAAGTAAAAATGAATAACGAATTCCCATTGGAGAAAATAAGTATTGAAAAATGTAGGGAATAACAAGCAATATCTCGAAAATGGTTCACTCAACAACAAAAATGTATATGACATAAATTGTGTATTTTAACGCGATCTACATCTTTTGTGTAGTAAAAGTTTGTCTATCTCTTATGGTTTACCAGTTATGCAAAAGTCGTTCACAATGAAGAATACTTTTGGAGACTTTCCCAGAAAATTCAAGATATACATTTTATTTGTCATGAAAATATCTTAAACATATGATATTTTAATCAAAATCGTTAGAGCAATTTTTGAGAAAATTAAAATTTTCGAAAAATGTTCCATGTAAAGGGTAATCTGGGGTGGGGGGATTTTCTTGAAAACCTTTGTGTCGTATCTCTGGAAGATACTGTACCTAAATACCAAGTTTGGTGTTTATCCGACTGTTCGTTTCTGAGTTATGCTGTTCACAGACAGACACACACGGACATGTTTCCAAAAATTCTTTTTTTGGATTCCGTGTGTCTCAAAACATGTATTTCCGGTGAAATCTCGGTATCGAATTTTTGGGTGGAATACAATACTTCCTCTACTTACTATACGTAGTAGAGAAAGTAAATATGTGGTATTGTATCTCCGAGGATTGTAGTTTCATTTTAAATTTACGGAGAAATCTAAGGGGATGTGCTAAATGCTAAATCTCTGAACATTGTTAAATACGCGGGAACGTCTGTTTACTATTATGAACCTCTGCGCCACCCTTCCTTAGGTTTGCCACCTTGAAGTTCGTGTTAATGGATTCGCACATACAGACATTCCTTAAATTATTTGCATATTTCAGTATAATCAGAAGACTAGCTACCCATTTCTTAAGTGCGCAATTACCTAACAATAACAACAGACGAAATCGGTGCAAGGATCCAAAATAAATACATACATAGCTACTTCAAAATTTAAAGTTCGTTAATAAGAACAGCCATACTTGCATATTTTTGGGCCCAGAACTGGACGCTATGTGCTGGTTTAAAATTCCATACTCTTTCCATGACATCGCGAGAAACAGCTGAAAATCAACAGGACTTAAAAAGAATGGCTAAGTATTGAACACTTCGAACCATTAATAACGGATATCACGGAAATGGCTAATGCCACAAAAATAGATTGTTTAAAATAAATTGTGTTTTTAAGAGATCTACATTTCCTGTGTAGTTCGTTTTCGTCTTGTTTGTATGTAAATACCTACAATACATGATATTTTAATCAAAATCGTTACTCATTTTTTTAGAAAATAAATTTCGAAAAATCTTTTATGTAAAGGGTAGTTTGGGATGGATTTTCTTGAAAATCATGTGTGGCATCTTTGGAAGATATTGAACATAAGTACCAAGTTTGGTGCTTATCCGAGTTTTCGTTTTTGAGTTATGCTTTTCAGAGACACACACACACACACACACACACACACACACACACACACACACACACACGGACCTTTATCTAGAAGGTTTTTTTGTTGGATTCAGGGGACCCCAAAACATATATTTCCGGTGAAATCTCTTTCAGTTAAAACCTGAAACTTAGGCATTTAAGTTCAGCATCTTCCAAGGATGCGACACGAAGATTTTCAAGAAAAATCCCCCACCCAACTACCCTGTATTAAAATATCACATGTTCAAGATATTTGCATTACAGATAAAATGTATATCTTGATTTTCAGGCAAGTCTGTGAAGTCGTATTCAGTCTGAACGACATAACTGATAAACCGTGGGTTAACTATTTCCGAGGTATTCTTTGTTATTGGTTTGAATTTTCAAATACTTTTTCCAAGGGTTAAGTCGCTCTTTGTGTTTTATGAAATTTTTAAATTTTTTAGCGATCCGCTTTTTAAAAATCTGACAATCGCTCTAGCGTACTGTATACCTACTTGTATCTACAACCAATATGTGTATTTGTACTGAACGTTTATCTCGATTAGCAAGAAGTAGATAGAAGAAAAAGCTTTTGTAAGAATAATTTGTAGAAGAGTGAGCAGAGAAAGTTATATGAATGTTTCTATTGCGGAGGGTCTATATTAGTGGTGTACAGGGTATTAACCTTGAAAACCTGGAATTAGCCTGAAATTTGTTTTTTGGCCCGGAAAACCTGAGAAAAACAAATTTAAAGTAAATGCTAGACAATCAGAATATTTTCTGTTATTTGGTTTTTTCCTTCCTGCAATACGAGGAATATCTTGCCAATTGTGATTTTTTTTTAATTAAAACAAAATTAAAATTAGTCGAGTTCACCTGAAAGTTTTCCGGGCTCGGTTATCTACGACATTGTAATTTGAGGAATGTTTAAGGAATACTTAGAAGTAATTTTTCATTATTCATGATGCACATGACAGTCGTACTTCTGGATCTTATATTGTCACATGGTAAACAAGGTTCTGAATTGGATATACATTCGTGAATACGAACCTTTGAAATAAGGAAAAAAAGATGAGTAAATAAAAGAAGCATTATCGTTACAGTGGGCTGTCATTTCACCCTCAAATAAGATTTTTTTTATTAACTACTAGAGTTACATATTAAAAGGATAGTAGTGGCATAGTACTAAAAAAAAACATATTAATTGACTCAACATGGGGTTCCCTAGGAAGAGACATTCCGAAATATGAGGTTCTTTTTATTGTAGGCCAAATCATGTAAGGATCCTCTCCAAATTTTTACGTGACTCTTTCGTTCGAGTCTTAAAGACCAGGAATTGCTATTTCTACTAATGGAATTAGGCTATTGTATCAAGAAATCCTTCAAAACCGACATTTCTGCAAACAGTGCCATCATAGAAGCATTAGTAAACATTTAGCAAACATACAGTGTAGTTTAGTAATGTTGCAAAACATTTATCCAAAACATATCGAAAAATAATAATAATGCGCATTAAGCACTAAGAGTTAATAATAGTTTCTTGTATTTAATGTTTTAACTATAATAATTAACGGTAATTTAATATAAGTTATGCAAAAAAAGTTTAATTTTACTCTGACGCTATTGAATAGTTGTTTGATCTCTTACGTTCCTAGGACTTAAGGAAGTTATTTTTTACGTCAGTTTAATCATTTATTGGTGATATTGTCACTTATAACAAAATTGTGCCACTAAATATAGAATGATTTTCTGAGCACCATACACCAAAAAGCTGAAAAATCGCAAAATTTTCAAAAAAACATTAAAGCCGGTAAAATGGCAAATCCGAACAAAGAAAAAAGCTCCAGTAAACAGTAATATCGCTTGTTCGTTTTAGCATATTAAAAATTATAATTTTATTTAATTAAATTTAGCTACTAGAATACTTTAAATTGGAGACAAACACTTTCTGGAGTCACTGTACATAAGCTACATGGTACGAGGAAAAGTCTCAAGGAATTACATCTGATATGCCACATACAGTATTGAGTAATGCAATTCAGGAAGATCACCTAACTTGGAGACGGTCATAATTAAATTGAGGGATTTAGACACATTGCAGATTACAAGGCAGAAATAATAGAATATAAGCATTTGAGAAGGATAATAGTTTATTTTTCTAAGGTCAAAAGGCAATACGCTGCGATATCTCACAATCATTGATCATAGCTGATAAGTTGTCTCGTGTTCATTCAGCGAATTCAAGCTGCAGCTGTTACGAGGCTTGTTTTTAAAATAAGTACTGATAATTTTTTAAATAATAACAGAACATTTTCCAAGTAATTTATCATTCACTACCTTACACTACTTCACATAGTCACCGCTGTTATTCAGGAACTTGTAACGGGAAACCAGTTTTTGTATACCTTCGTCAAAGAATAATCCCGCCTTTGATGAACGTCCAGTCTGCACTTTTTGTTTCTTGAAATGCCTTCCAACGAGGAATTTCTTCAGATGAAAATCACTTGGTGCCAATTTCGGACTGTAAGAGGGTGGTCGAATTGTCCCCAACCAAATGGTGCGATCATCGTGAGTTTATTTGGCTGTGTGTGGGCATTGTCATTCATTATTATTTCTCCATAAACCTCACAGAATTGGCGATGAATGTTTGCTGACGTAACATTTCTCGCATTCAAAAAACGAATCACTGATCTAACTTCACAGTCGGTGGGTCGTTCGATTGTTTTAAGTATTTCAAAACGCTCTAACAACAGGAAAATACAAAGTGACGATCCCTCACAGCTTCCTGGTTTCCTAATGGATGGAGGAAGTGATCGCACATCCTCAAACTCGCGACTGCAGCGGTGAGATATTAAAACGGTACTTTAAAAAAACCACCTCGTAGCTTTGCCATCGTCGAGGAATTTTGAGCCACTTGATAGTGATTTTATTGGATTATGATGTATTGTTTTTCGCAGCAAATGTACAAATTGTAAAGCTAGTACACCATTATCTCATTTTTATCTTTGCGCTTGAATAAAAAGGGCAGTAATTGAAAAGTAGACGACACCATTATCTTGATCGCGGTTACTGTCTTCTTAACAGCGGAAATAAGACTTGTCAAATCGTTATTGCGCAAGCGATGTTTGCTACAAATGTAAATGGCATGGCATGGAGGTGTATCCTTTTATGAAAATATTCTCCATATTTTAAACCCTGTTTTCCGGAAAGCAAGCCTTGAAGAGAGGCAAGATCATCCAAATTTTTATACTTTAGCACGACTTATTTCTGTTGGATTGCTCAGCATTTTAAAACCGGATTAAGAGTTGGAATGTTAATATTCTGTTTTTTCTTTTCTCAGATATCTATGAATGTTGATAATGGTGGATATTTCTCAGCTTGTGTTTTTATGGCAGAGTGAGAGTTTACAGTAAAAAAAATGTTTTTGATCATATTTAGCTCAAAGTATTCAATTGATTTGGATAATCTTTTCGCTGCTGAACAGTTATTTCCAACCTACACTTTGGAATGGTGACCAGGATTTTGGTGGGAACACACATGTCCCCCTTATTTTATGTATTTTTGGCATCGTAAATAAAATATGGCTATAATATATTCAGATTTTCTTGTGCATTCGATTAATATTATCTGGCTATTTATTACGAAAATGACTTTATTTTTACTTAATAGCCATTTGTCTACAGTAGAGAAATTATTGCATTGCGCCAAAAAGTTCATCGAATTTTAATGAAAAATACGTGCTTTGGGGATCCCTGAACCAACAAAGAACATTTTTCTTCTTTGTCTGTTTACCCTCCCCGTTGTTAGATCTTACACCCTCTAGGACTTACAAGTGGGTGCCTGGTGTCAGACGCCTGTCGGGGAGCACAGACTATGGATCAGAGAACAGCCAGAATGGGTGATCAGCCCGAAGCGATGAAGGAGATTATATAGAATGATGGTGATATGAGTGAAAGGAAAGATGATGGAGCAATTGGTGGAATGAGTGGCGACGGAAACAGGAGAAAACCCGCCCAGAAACCACTTTGCCCACCACAAATTCCACATGCGGTTCCCTGGGATTGAACACGGGCTGCTTTGGTGAGAGGCGAGCTTATTTAACCATTCGGCCACGGCGCCACCGTAAAGAACATTTTTAGAAGAAAAAATCGCATAAAGAAAGAGAACTATAGAAATAAAACGTTTTGAATAAACGCCAAATTCTGTCGTCCTTTAAGAATTCAAGGTGGATATTTCATTAAATTCGCCCACTCTAAACAGTTGGAACAGTTCTGATTATTCTTTATTTTCTCTTGAATGACTAGCCATTTTGATTAAGTTTGGGATTTTGACGAATAAAACATACATCTCCAATGTTTTGTAAATAGCTACCTCATTTTATTTTCATTGAATTTTTTGAAATAGGAAATCTATAAAAGCAAAGCTTCTCTATGGGTAAATATAGAACTCATTAACATGCAGTTTGTTTTTGTTAAATAAAGCTATCAATTTTTTCTTTGCATTAAGCATTTCCAAAATATTCTCTGTTGCGTATAACCTTTCTCAGGTTGAAGTTTGCGTTCGTTGCTCCATCTGGAGCTTTTTCTCACGAGCTCAAAAATATCCATTTGTAATATAAGCAGTTGAATGTTATTTTCTCGCCATGTAGGGGTATAATCTACCCGTATTGTCTAATGTGGAATACTTTTTTGGGAAATATTTATCGAGATTCAAGAAAAGTAGACGGCATGAAGTTTTTGCATGAATGCTTATATGGGTTCCTCTGAATTGGTATTATGTAGAGAAAAGTTAAAGTAAAAATATAATTTCTTATATAAAAATCCACCCAGTGTAACGCTGGTCAGTGCAGTTAAACATTCTATTTACAATCCAAAGTGAAATTAAGTGGCCAATTAAGGAAAATTTGGTAGGAGATTCAGGGAAGAAGCGTGTTATACGTATATTACGAAATAAATCATATTTCAAACCCATGTTTGTTCAATGAAGGCATAGACAAAGCGCCACGTTCACGTTAGAGTTTCTTATCTACTTTATCGAAGGAGGGTTGACGTTGGGAGCGAGTTGAGGACGCTCCTCTTTAATATTGGACAAGAGAGGAATAATGTATCTCGTACACATCATTGTCGTCATGGTTACGTTTCGCTTTCAGGACAGATATTTCAAAGCACAGCTGTCTTAAAGAGATCGTTAATATATTGTCTTAATCTGTAATTGTAATACTGAAGTGTTGCTTTAATCTGAGCTTCATTGGTTTCAAACTGTTCTCTCTCTTAATGACCAGCTGCCCATGTGTTTTATGCTGTAGCACCCAATAGTTACTTTTAGTCGATAGGCGCCTGACGTTTGAAAAAATATGTGACAGATCAAGAAAGGTGTGTCTACGTACTCAGTTTTCTGAAACCTACCACCCGAGGAGTCGGATGTCCAGCTCCCAGGTTATGTACGAGGGCGTATTGATAAGTCACTGACTTTTTAAAGTAAAGAATTTTTTTCTCCAAAAAATCAATTTTATTTCTCTATATAGTCTACTTTCAATTCAATGCAACGTTTCTCCAATTTTTTTAACCCTTCAAAAAATGATTTTTCGAAGTCTGCAAAATATGAGGTTGTTTCTGACATTCACTGGACGTGAATTTCTTCCCAGCGAGTCAATTTTCCAGGTTTGCGAAGAGGAAGAAGTCGCTCGGAGCCAAATCTAGAGAATATGGCGGGTGAGGTAGCAGTTCGTAGCACAATTCCACAAGTTTTGCGATGGCAATGGCTGACTTGTTTGCGGGTGCATTATCCTGGTGAAAGAGAGCCTTTTTCTTCACCAAATGTGGTCGTTTCTTCAGCAGTTCCTTGTGAAACTGATCCAGCATTGCGGCTTAATATGAACCTGTGATCGCGTTACCCTTTTCCAGTTAGTGAATGCCTAACACTCCTTGTGAATTCCAAAATACTGCTGCCATGATTTTTCCTATCGACGGAATGGTTTTCTCTTTCTTTGGAGCAGGTTCGTCGAAGGAAATCCACTGCTTTGATTGTTGTTTGGTTTCAGGTTGATGGTAATGGATCCAAGTTTCATCAAGCGTGATATAACGCCGCAAAAACTTATTTTGGGTTGCGCTGGAACATGTTTAAACATCCCTGTGAAATGGCCAGAAATGGTCACACGATTCGGCTTATTCTCAGCTTTGAGCAGTCGCGGCACCCATCTTGCTGACAGCTTTCTCATACCCAAAAATTCATGCAGAATGTTATACACCCGTTCACTCAGATGTTTATAGTCTTAGCTATCTCACGAATTTTCACTCCTAGGTCTCCCAACACAATATCGTGAACTTTGTCCAACTTTTCTTCTGTTATGACCTCAACCAGCCGTCCTGTGCGCACGGCATCTCTTGTGCTCGAAATTCTGTGAACCTTGCCATGTGATGGAGCAGAGTCCCCATAATACTTGTTCAGCTTTTCTTCCGTTTCCTTCACCGTCTTACCACGCAAAAAATAGTGCTTTATCAGAACACGAAATTCAATTTTCCCCATTTTCTTCAAAGCAACACTCATCTGCTTATTTTAGACGCTCACAACAATGTTCTATTAAACAAATAACGAATTTCTGCAAGTATACCGAGAATAGATGTAAGACAAGAAACCTGTGATTAGAACGCTATCTCTCGTCAAAGTCATGGACTTGTCAATCCGCCCTAATTGTGTATAGTAAGTAGAGTGAATGAGAAATCATCTTGTGATTGAACCTCCGCCTCCGAGTCAGTTATGCAGGGCTTGTATCTTCTGGACCAGTCATTTCAGGAAGGAAAACTTCCATGAGAGCGATGATTGTTCTACTATTCAGGTGTTGCCAAAGCTTTTTTAACGAGGGCCACATTAACCGTCAGAGAAGCCACGGAAGTTGATAGGAATCGTATATTCGCAGGCACGAGGCGCACAGATCGCATCAGCTTTCCAACGCAGTATTTTATTCAACTAATGTATATATATATATGTATAAATATATATATACACATACATACACACTTACGTATTACTAACTGGTGTAATTAATACTTAAATAAATGACCAGTCTTTCATTCATAGTCTGTGACAATGTAACTCATAGGCTACTATAAACACCTGTTACATGAAATAGTTTTAAATTAATATAACAGCACATATTCCAAGAGAAGAATGACATTGACTTTTCTGTGCTATATATATTTGTGGTTTTAATTTTTTGCTGCCTTTCTTCAAAGGGGGCTCTGAAAGTTCATCAGTAATAGCAGACTTTTATTTTTATTTGACATATTTCGTTTTGCAAAACGTCTTTTCAGGGATATACTTATCTTGATGTGAACACTGTTATTAGTCCTTGCGTAGTCTTTCAAATGAGGGACTATGTCATTCGGCAGACTGTTTTAAAAATGAATCAGATTAACATCTTTATATTGGTGTTTCAGTGGGTCATTATGCTATATATCAATTAAAAATCTGACTTGCTTAATTTTGTTTTATCGTTCGAAATTCGTGAATAAATAAATTTAATACCGGCGCAGTGTTTCTTTAAGGCAACTCGCCGGCCGGGTTCGGCCAAACCTGTGCTAGATGATCAGCACTGACGAGAAGAATGTGTCAATCAAAAGGTAATTTTCTCTGCACATCAGTCGGGCCATGTAAGCCCGCATTGCACAAAATACGTAAGGGCGATACTCTTAAAGAGTATGAAAGAAACAAGACAATTGAGTAAAAGCCCGCAGTGAAACATTTCAAATAAATAAAACTCGCTTTAACGTAGGATGTTTTAATGTTACCTTAGAATTACGCTTATATGATCAACTGGTAGGGAAATACGATTTTGGGCGTGACTCAGTGCTTAAATGCATCGAAATTGAACATGGCCCCTTTTTACGAGACTTTCTGTAATGGTTATATATAGTAAGTTGAAGTATTGCATTCCATCCAAACATTCGATACTGAGATTTCACCGGAAATAACACGCTTTTTGACTCCCTTATCCCCCCCCAAAAAGTTATCGTGTCTATGAACAGCATAACTAAAAATGAAAAGTCGGTTAAGTACATGCTTGGTATTTAAGTTCAGCATCTTTCAAGGTTGCGACAGGAAGGTATTCAAGAAAATACCCCACCCCAAACTAACCTTAATTCTACAATTTTTCGTTATTTTTTATTTTCTCAAAAATGACTAATAATGTTGATTAAAATGCATATCTTAGATTTTCTGGAAATAGTCTGTGGACTCTTTATTCTGTGACTTTTTGTAACTGGTAAACCATGAGATATGACAAAATCTTAATACACAAATCATATAGGTCTCGTTAAAGCATACAATTTGTCTAAAGTTCTTCTGTGGAGTTAACCATTTCCGAGGTATTCCTTGTTATTGATTTGAATTTTCAAATACTTAACTTTTCTCAACTGGCGAGCCGCTATTCGCCTTTTTCTCCTCTTTTCTTCTCGTGGTCATGCAAAGAGCATGGCATTTCATAGCCATCACATAGCGACACGCTCTTTAAAAATTTGACTATCGCTTTACCTACTGTATCCTACAACAAAATGTGTAAATGTGAATTAAAAGTTTATCTGGATTAACAAGAAGTAGCTAGAATAATAAGCCGTTGTAAGACTATTTTGATTAATAGAGAAAGTCACATGAATGCAACAAATTATATTTTGTACTCGAGCTCAAGTATCGACCCAGTTGCAGGCGGTCTGTTACCACTAGCGTGTATCGTCATAACTCGTATAAAGTTGGGAATAATATTCGTGCAAAAGAAATTTATTCTGAGGGCAATCACTGGATTGTATCCTCAATACAAGTGTTGTAATTCTTTGGAATTATTTTGTATGTTATTAGCTCAACTGTAAATTGTTATATCATAAAGTTGGCTGAATTAGAAAAAAAGAAAGGGGGAAAAAAAGTCTTCAAATTTATTGTTCTAACCCATGGATCATGTCACTACTTCACAGTGAGGAATAAAACAGGATATTAACTAAATGACGCTAAAATTGCATAAAGTTATGGCGATAAGTAAGTCGCCTAGTGTGTCCGCACACATCCCAGTGTGATGATTCCGCTGAACATGTATGTTTTGAGGTTCCCTGTACCCTCCCCCAAATAATTTTAAAGAAAGTCTATTCGTTCGGGATCGCGCTTGCAAGCAACATAACTTAACGAAATATGTCGAATAAGTACGATATTTGGCATTAAATTCAGCATCCGCTGAAGATGCTGCACGATTTTCAAGAAAATGCCCCCACCCCAAACTACTCTTTACATGGAAAAATTATTTTTTATTTTCTCAAAAACGACCCAAATAATTTTTATTAAACTGCCATGTGTTAATGTTTGGCTGGTAAATAAAACGTATATATTGAATTTCCTTGGAGTAACCTGTGAAATTTTCGTTACCGATTGAATTTTGTGTAATGTATACCCGGCAAACCATAAGAGGCAGACAAAAGCTTACTACAGCAAAAATATAAATCTCGTTAAAACACCAATTTATGTTTAATAACAAAAATTGTGGCATTAACCAACCCCAGTCGTTTGCCATGCAAAGAATTTTGCATTTCAAACCCAGCATATAGCTACCCGGGGTTTAAAGATGTCTCTTGTATCACTCTTGTACCGGCAACGAAATGTGTAGTGAAACCATTTCTGAAACAGTTTTTGTTGATAAACACGAAATAAATAATAATAATAATAATAATAATAATAATAATAATAATAATAATAATAAAGGTTTTGGTAACAATAATTGCAAATATAAAAATAAATTATTGGCTAGAGAAAGTAGTGAATGTAACATTTTTTTCCATAAGCTCTTTTAGAAACGTGAACTATAATGACAGACAATATGACTGTCAGCCTCGTCTGAAATAGTTATAATACAGATGACTAGACACCTTTGGTGGTGACATACTTTGAACAGTAGCGGAAGGATGTTAAGTTTCCATTTATTTTATTCCAATATTCTGATTAAATGAAGATAACTGCGTGTATGAAACGCAGCCAGCGTTAAAATACCGAGAATACGTTACGGAATTGCATATTACAGGAATCAGAACATTAGCTCTATAACCCTTTAATTAGACAGCGGTTGCTATTTTGTCAATTGCTAGTTCTGCCACCAATGCCAGTTTTTATAATATATTACAAAACTCTTATGTGAAGAAGTGGAAAACCAAACATCGTCACTGTAATATTAAGAGGACTGGACAGCGTTAGCGTGACGTACATCTAAGCCTTCATTAAGGAGAGGGATAGTATAAATCCCATTGTAGCGAGCATTTGTTTTACCCCGGAATAAAAACACAATGGAAATGACTTTCTCTACCCCCTGTATTTTATTAGTGGGTGTACCTATTCTTATGAACGTTTATTTCTCTGTCTGCTTCATTTTTCTGCAGATAAACGTTTGCAGAAATAGCTACATTTCGCTTTTTCTTACAGATACAATGGAAATAACAATCATATGTTAAACAACTGGGCGCTATATGCTCACCTTAAAATTCTATACTCTTTCAATGGAATCACGAGAAACAGCTGAATATCGACAGGACTTGAAAAGAATAACAAAGTATTAAACAATTCGAATCATTAATACCGTTATCTCAGAAATAGCTTATGCCACAAAAAAAAGTTGTTTGAAAAAAATTGTGTGTTTTAAACAGATGTACTTCTTTCATCGTTACCAAACTTCGTTTACCATTGTACAAAATTCCTTACGAAAGAAGTGGACTTCACAGGCTATTCCCAGAAAATTCAAGTTATACATTTTATATGTCATATAAGCTTATTTAATGTGTAGTATTCTAATCAAAATCGTTAGAGCCATTTTGGAGAAAGCAAATAAACAAAAAGCGAAAAAATGTTCCATGAAAAGGATAGTTTGGATTGGAAGATTTTCTTGAAAACCTTCGTGTCGCATCTTTGCTGGATACTGAACTTAAATACCAAGTGGATATTTATCCACTTTTCGTTTTTTAGTTCCTTTCGCAGACACACATACACGGACCTTTTAATTTTTTATTCAGAGGAGCTCGAAACAAGTATTTCGATACCGTGAATGTTAATCTAGACAAACGTGTACAGAAAATGTTTTATTACACATTACGTTGTAGATATATATAGTGGACCATTATTAAAGACATTTCCTTCTACAATGCTTATACACCCTCAACTTAAATGGTCCACTCTGTATAGGATATAATAGGTTGAAGCGAGTCTTATCTGCGGCTCGCTTGTATGCTGGCTTTGCACATCGACAGAAACAAAAGAATGGTGACCAAGCATTCCAAAATATACAAAATGTTGCACAATTCAAATTAAGTGTACCGCTTTGTAAATAGCAGTGGGGATATGTATTCTTTGAAAATATCAAATTCTAGTGAAAGAATTTAAAATCTAAACGAAGCGCATTACAGTCGACTAAATTCGCTATGACTCGCTTGCACACGGAGTTTCTGGTTTTCAAATCTTTTTGGCGAACATCTTTATTTATTTCAAATTTCATTAAATCCTTTTTTAGCTTTCCATCATTTAGAAGAAAAAAATAACATATATGCTATCGGAGTTACTTTTTCTTACTAAGCATTATTACGTGTTTACTTTCAGCTGCCCTTTAGCGCCTCCCCTGCCCATGCCTTCATTCTTCGATGTGTTGAATTGCTTGCGGAATCGACTCTTTAACATCCGCGGGCCGGCCAAAATTTGTTCTCCACGAGACACAAATGACATGTTGCATACAGAGGACTGCGCTCGTTCCTCCAACCATTTAGTGTAGTACTCTAGTGGCCAAGGGGGGGGGGTCTACAGTTTTAAAGGTTAAAAAAAGTTAATTGGTCATTTGAACTTCTGCGTTTATTGCCGTGAAAGAGTTGTTTGATATCTGTTTTAATCTCAGTGTTAATGATTTATCAGGTCAGTGTATTTGGGATGCTCTTAACGCGTTTATCAGTATTTTTCCATTGCTTTAGTTATCAAAACTGTTTCCATTGAACTTAAATACTGAAAAAAAAGAAAAAAAAAAGAATTGAAAAATATTTATATAGGGTAACAATTATAAAGACAGATTCTGTAGTATGTATAATATAAATCAATATTTATGAAAACAATCGTGTAAATGCCAGAATGATAATGTTTTACAGCTGTCATTTAGAATTCCCCCCCCCAAAAAAAATTAAAAGTATACTTTACTAATCTAAATGTGTTTTCACAATTGTAATATCTGGCAAATTAAACTTCAATAATTCTCGTAGGTGTTGGTCGCCTCTTTAAGTTCTAGAGGAAGAAGTACTTCCATAGAGGTTACGGGGTCACAGTTTGGCTCTCTTTTTCAGCACTCCGTCACCATGATCTGTGCTCCACGAGTCTCATCCATTAGACACAATACCATAGAGACTAACAAATCCGCAGTTTTATTCAAATCTGTGCCCTTTGTGTTGCTTCATATGAAGCAGATAGGTTAAAATTCTTTAAAGGCAATGTAGACCGTCTCTTGGTGCCAGGATCATGGTTATTAATTTTATTAATTCTTCTTATCACCTTTATAATTTATGACCCTTCCATATGTTTTCCGTTAAAAGCGTCCCCGTGTTATCTGGTGTTCTTGGGAAGGATGTAGACGCCAGGGATTTAAGGCGTTATCTATGAAACATGGTGGTGTGAGTTGTAGTGGTAGTCTATAAGTTTTCCCATTTCCACCCGTTGTGTTTTTACCAGTTGCTATATGTGTGCCACACGGTGTTCATTGTTTGCTGTGTGGCCTGTATCAGCAGGAAAAGGAGGGGGTAGCCTATTGCACGGGGCACGGATCAATAACGCTTTTTTAATTACAGGTCCCCGACTTTTCCATTTTAATATCAAACATTTTCGTTGGTGGCTGCACAGGGCGGTGACGGCGATGGGCAGCTGCGTACTGCATTTGTAAACGGAGGGAGGTGCCACTTCCTGCAATCGTGCAACAGGGGAGAGGGTACGGCGTTATTTTATTTTAATGTGGTTTATGTCGCGTCCCAGCCTAATATTGATCCATAACATGACCGGTATATGATAAGTCAGATAGAGGAACATCAAAATACGGTACTGTTTACGTCAAGAATGACGTAGATGCGCTGCATATGATGCGTGAATCTAACGTTAAGTGCTATTGATGTATTTGAGGCGTGTCCATAAAATCCCGCTTCTAAAGCTTCACTAGACTGCCTACATAATGTATTCTACGACTTCAGTTTGTTTAGGAGTATGTTTATCTTTGTCAGTTTGAGGAGTAGTTTTTAGTCTCTTGCATTTTTAAATCAAATCATGCTTGTCATTGCGACTATAGTCCCCCCTTATTTTATTGATCAGAGCTTTTGTGCCATACAGAGCCGTACAAGAGCAAAATAAATAACAACGAAATGAGGTAGGCCCAATTGAGTCCCTCCAACAATATTGCAATATGTGAACTATTGCAGTGCGTATTTGATACTTGATGAGGTGACTCTTGATCCGGTTGAATTTTGGGGTGACTGAATACATCTGATTTCATTTGGACCAGTTCTACCCCAAAGAGGACAATCGTGAAGGAGCAGCGGTCGAAGAAGCGTTCCGAGGTGCTGCTTTGGTTTTACTGAAGATTTTCGGTTGAGTTGTGGATAGAGCTTCTATGGTCTTCCTTGAGCTAATTTAAGGTTGCTCTGAGGTTTCCAGGGTATTGCATTATTGACTATTCGTCTACTCAGTGTAAAGTTAATTACTTCACATTCATCGCAATTTAGGGAGATATGTCAGTTATCAAGCCAATATATTATGCTGTTTAAGGTTTATTGCAGGAGATTCGAGGCCGTGGGAATACCATAAGTGTTGCGTAAAGAGCTGTGTAATTAGCGTACATGCAATCTGTGTGTTCTTGCTAAATTAAATTGAGTTTTTATTTATGGACGCTCTTTAACTGCTATGGTCCTTAGCGTCCTATTCTACATTGGTTCGTGAAAGACCGGTAATTTTGCTCAGAGGCCTCTTTATTAGGCTTGTGGTTCTTTTACGTGCCGTAAATCTACAACACAGGACTACCGGCTTTACTTCCCTTGCCGAAGGAAGCTATGCTAAGGATTTTTACGCTCGAAAAAATCCATCGCCCTTCACCGGGTTTGAACCCGCGACCTCGGGAACTAGAGGCTAGCATGGTAACCACTACACCACGGAGGACGACATTTTGGGGTGATGTGCCATAAGTTAAGGGGCGACATAAACTGTCTACTTACGACGGCAGTATGCTAAATTCTCCTGGTACCGGAGCTTCCATGTGTTACCATAGCACGACCAATACTGTTTCCATGCAATCGCGAGAAACAGCTGAATGTTAACAGGACTTCAAGAGAGTGACCAAGTAATCAACAATTCGAACCATTAATAACCGGTATCTCAGAAATGGCTTATCCCACGAAAAAACTGAATTTGAAAATTGTATGTTATAAAGAGATGCTAAATTTTTTGTAGTACATTTTCGTTAATCGCTTAACGTTTACCAGTTATACAAGATAATACATAAATTCCTTCCGAATGAAGGCTTCACTGTCTATTCCCATAAAATTCAAGTTATACATTTTATTTTTCTTGTAATTATCATTAAGGTTTGACGTTTTAATCAAAATCGTTAGGCCTTTTTTAAAATCATAATTTTCGAAAAATTGCCATGTAAAGGGTACTTGGAGATGGATTTTCTTGAAAATCTTCGTGTTGCATCCTTAGAAGATACTTAAATACCATGCTTGGTATTTATCCGTTTTTGAGTTATGCTGTTCACAGACACACATGCACGCACATTTGCTAAAATGATTTTTGTTATTTCCAGGGGTCTCAAAACGTATTTTCGGTGAAATCTCGGTATCGAATATTTGGGTTAACTGCAATACTTTATTTACCTATTATGTACGTGATAGGGAAAGCAAATGTATCTAAATATCTCGCCTAATATTACTTTTTTGTCGAAAAATGTTATAATAAAAGCCTATAAGAGTAATGTTTCTGACAAAAAAAATTATTATACCAGTTTTTCGTCACCACCATTTTTAACTACCGTGCAGCTGTGCTGATCATGCGCCTCTCGGAACAACTGTGGAGCATTTATTTAGACACCTGTCCAGCGACAGTACTGATAATGGAACTAATCGGCTTTTGAACCAGCGGAACACATACTCAAGAACAATCACATTCATATTTCATAAAGGGCATCGTCATCGAGGAATATTCTTCATGAAAGAAAATTTTCTAGAGCTCAATCGGAAATCGAATCCGGAGCCCTGGAACAGCAGACAGTTCATCTATCAACTGAGACACGGAAACAGGTTCTGCTCTCGTTACAAGCATAATTAAAAAGCATAAGTTGGTTTACTGTTCAAACGTTTTTGGTCGAGCACACTGTATACAGGATGGAGCAAAAGTCAGTTTCCCCTTACGTAGCACTACCTAAACACATAATGGGACAAGGCATGTACAGGCTTAGATTTAGTTGGCAACTTATAAACACATTCTTTTTTGTTTTTAATTGTCCGCCGCCATGCTCAATACATTTAAGCAACACCTTACATGTGATTTATAAATATGGGACAATAAAGGTTTATCTTCATTGATGGTATAGAATGCATTTTGAATGGACATTCTCAGTTCATTTAAATTTCTTGGCGTTACGGAAAACACCATATTCTTCAGAATTCCCCATAGATTAAAATCAAATGACGTCAATTCACAAGAAAGTGGTGGCCAATCAAAAGTCTCACAGCGTCCAACACCGAATGTGTTATTAAAAAAATTGTGAATGTTCTATCCAAAGTGGGGAGCTCCATCTTGTTGCCAAATTAAATTCTTAATGCGGTTGTTTTCCAGCTCTAGTAGTGCAAAGTTCTGCAGCATTTCTAAATAAGCTGAAATAACTGTACCTTCAAAAAATTGTGGTCCTATTATTCCAATGCTTGAAATTACTTCCCAGGCATTAATGCGTGGAACATTGAGCTTTTTCTCCATTAGATATCTCACGGGGGTTTTTGTCAGACCAATTAACACAATTATGGCGATTAATACGCCCATTAATACTTGCCTCATCTGTCCATAAAAGTGACTGCCAAAAATTTGGATCTGTCTTGTTACTCACTATAAACAACTCATTCGTCATCTTCATGCAATGGGAGAAGTAATTTTGGGCGAAAAGGCTTGCATTTTACGTCTTTTAGGATTCTCTGCAGGTTCCTTCGAGATAATGTCTAACCGAACAGATGCCTTCCTAGTTGACTTGTGAGGACTTGCTACAAATGCCTGAACAACTAATTTAGCATTTTCTTCATTACGTGGCCGACCGGATCCCAAAGCACCTGCAATGCTTATGTTCTTTAAAATTTCACGTTGAGTTTCCGCAAATGTTGCCCAGTTGGTAACGTGCATCGGGAAACTTTGTATGAAAGTCATCATTAATTCTGGCAGTCACTTTTCGTACTTCCACCAAAATTGAAGCTTGCAAATGCATTGTTCATTAGTAAATTAATGTGTCTTGCAAAGAATGTTACGCAACACATTAACAATAACGTAAAAAAAGCTGACTGACAAACAAATGAATCTGTATACGTGTTGCCAACAATGCCCTGTGATTAATGTCATATTCCCACCGACCCTAAGATTTACCGACAAAAAGTTAAGGGAGAACCGACTTAGGCGTCATCTTGTACAATAGGCTAATTACATGGACGTAATTGAACTGTTATGCCATCCATAACGCTTCAGCGACTCATTACGATCTTACTTGGAGGCGCGCGCAGATCCCCTATCGCCCATACCTTCAAAGCAGCAGTTCAAGATTGCAGAAATGGCAGTCGCGAGTTTGGAATGCGACACTAATTTAGAAAATTTTAACACCGGCGGAAACTGAGACACAAACGGTTCATTGTAATGTTAATATTCTAATAAATTGAGTTCATTTCCTTTGCTTCAGTATATGTTGCTTTCATGTTAGCGGCAAAAAACCAATAAAATATATAGCGTGGACTCAACACTGCTGCCATCTGTTGCATTACTAGGAAGTAGTCACAAGGTCCTACCATCCGATCAGCATTTAATTACATACAATTACGAAGGTAAGATATTTTTTTAAAAAAACTCAAAGTTTTGAAATTATAGTGTGGTCGACCAAAAATAGCCGTATGCAGCTTGACTATAGTGGTAATTAAGGCACACGTATAAAATAATTAAACACTCTGCCAATCGTTTTATAAACATACTCGCGTCTTACTACCATTTTAGTCTTGTTGCATAATGTACTATTACGCTATGCTTTACTTACCAGAGAAAACCAGTTTTAAAAGATTTCAAAACATTACATCTAAGTTGCACATACATCAGAGAGGGGCGAATGGCAAGGGAGATACAGGATAAACAGAGAGGGAGGGAGAGAAGAGAAGAATCTCTGCTTTTAACGCAAAACTGCAAGCCAATCTGCAAGTTCTGCTGTTTTCATGATTAAAGTGATTGAATTATACAGACCAGAACGACAGAATGCCCGAATAACAGTGTTATTTTGTGATGCCATTTTATTTCTGTTTAATGTCAAAGTCACGAGCTTATTGATATATATAACGTTACGATTTATTCAGTGGATACAAACCGTCGCTAGAAATGAAAATGAAACCTATGAAGTGAAATTATTTACACCAACCTATTAATTACATATTCAGCACATAAAGAATTGGAAGCCCCATATTGTATTAAGGATGTGAGAACACGGAAGCCCTAAAACATCCATTTGCGTACTAAAGTGCAATTTGCTTACTAGTTGAAATAAAATCACAAGAAGGGAGAAAATTCAATTCTGCGGTTGTCGCATTGTTTTTGTAGAATCTAAAATAATCTTTGTATGAATAGGTTTCATAAACAAATTTTATTTTCTCTAACGCTTACCTTTGGTAAGTAGAATATTGTATTTCACCCAAGAATTCGATATCGAGATTTCTCCAGAGATGCATGTTTTGAGGTGCCTTAAATAAATGAGTAAATAAAAGTCGTCTTAGGGTCGAATTCATAGTCGTCGCTAATTTCAATGAAGTTCTTAAGCAGCGATTTTCAATACAGAGACGCTACTCTTTCAGATGAATAAGGAAATGCTTTTTCATATAAGGAAGCTCTTACCTCCACTTATATGCAATAAGGAGAGGACGGCGACGCCATCTTGCATCAATTGTTGACAGCGCAGGTTAACAATAATAGCGATTTCGTGGAGCATATGGAATTTCATAACAAAATGGCACTGCACATTAATAAACGTATTTGCATGATTTGCAGAATTCACTTGGAACTTATGGGGATGCTGAATTTAAGAAGTGATATCGGTTTACCAAAGCCGGTGCTGTAATAATCTAATGCTTCTGCTAAACAACGTAACCTTAACAAACAGAGGTTATGAAGTCGCAATGTGAAACAGGCTTACTTGAAAAAATAATGCATAGAATCTCAGTGCTATAACACTATCCATATGCTTTCTGTTCAGACGTTTTCCCATTTATGTTGTCCAAAATCCTTAGGTCCCTAGAAAACGAGGATCCGCTTTTATTAAAAACATTTAATAAAAATAATAAACCTTGTTAGTTATTGGCTACTTTGCTTTTCTACTTACTGCTAGATAGTGTAATAATTGCATTTGTGATATGCTTCCATGCATGCATATACACAGTGAACAGATTGTTGTAAATACTTCTAGCTACTAACACTTCACGCTAGAAAGTCAGGTTTTCAGTTTTAAAACAGTCTATGAGTGAATACCACTTACGGTCGTACATCACACAGCGTCCGATTTGCCTGCATTCTACGATTCTCAGCACCATTCTTTTATTTGGTTTCTTTTCTGCTCGCTGAAATGTTTTCCTTTTGGCATGTTGTCGACCTAATGTAACTGTATAACTATTACTACAAACCCTTAACTAAATTTACAACCTACTTGCTTTTAAACCAAAGTTAACTAATTAATAAATGCACCACAAAACTCGCAAACTTCTACCACGTGCTCAACAGCTGTTGCGAACAAAACAACGAATATGGAAATGGCAGCTGGCTATGTGGTCACCTGCATATTCGTTTATAACTTCCTTCGCGCATCCCAGTGGCTGTGAAACAGCTGAACATGTTGCCACATGTACTTCGGAAATAAGAAAGCTCATAGCGCTGGGCATATAAGTACCGTCTATGTATACCAAATGATAATAAGCGTTTCCTTATCAAAAGGCAATACTTATTGCTTAAACATCTCCTTTTCACATAAGTGGCGATTATGAATTCCACTCTTAGAAAAAGGTCCGCTCGTGCATATGTATGCGCGTGTGCGCTCGTCTGTCTATGAACAACATACCTCAAAAATTAAATGTTGGATAAATGCCAAACTTGGTTCAGTATCGTGCAAGTTTGCGACACGAAGAAAATCCGCACATCCCGAACTACCCTTTACCTACTGTTTTACTCTTAATTATATCGGAGGGGACTCGGCACCGATCCAGTGAGCATATTGTACCTATGCCCCAGAAGGGGGTGCCCCCAGGAGGGAGGAGTCACCGGGAAGCCGGAATCAGGAGTGACAGCACAGCAATGACGGGGTTCCTACAGTTTCCAGATTGAGCCTCCCCTACAGTAGGACAGGCAGACCGGTAACCCTATCCCACAGAGTCCAACGCCCCTTCCGAAGGGGCGGTTCGTATAACCCAGCAACCAGCCGAAAACCAAGGGACGGAGAAAGTTCCGCTGAGAGCATCCTTTTCGCTGCTAAGCGCACCGAAACATCAACGCCGACACTTACAACCCTGAAACAGACCTAACGGGGTGAAGGATGAATGGAAGGGAATGGAGGGACAGGAAATTTGGGGGCTGAAAGACCCGAGAAACCACAGAAAACCCCTTTGGGTCATAGTGGACGGTCGCCGGGAATCGAACTCGGAACCTCTTATTGCATTCTTTCCAAAAATTCGATAACCCTGATTTCACCGGAAATACCTACATCTTTTGATGCCCGCTAAATCCAAAAGAAACCTTTTTAGAAAAAGGGGTCTCTCTCTCTCTCTCTCTCTCTCTCTCTCTCTCTCTCTGTACAGCATAACTCAATAATGAAAAATTGGATAAATGCCAAACTTGATATTTAAATATCTTCCAAAGATACATAAACATTTTTAAGAAAACTCCCCCTGCCAAACTACCTTTTACATGGAAGATTTTTCGAAAGTTTCTATTTTGTGGAAAGTGGCTCTAACGCTTTTGATAAATATACCATACGTTTAAGGTATTCATATGACAAATAGATTGTATACCTTGAATTTCTGGGAATGGCCTGTGAAGCCCTCTTCATTAGGAAGCAATTTTGTGTAACTTCTAAACCGCAGCAGATAGACAAAGAATGTAGATCTTAAAAATACATATTGTATTTCAAATATTTTTTTTGTGGCATCAGCCATTTTTTAGACATCCGTTATCATTGGTTTCAATTTTTCAACTCATTTTATAGTCCTGTCGCTATTCAGATGTTTCTCGCCAAGTTATGGAAAGAGGGTGGAATCTCTAAGCTTTTATACATCTGACTATCGATTCCGTTTCCTCTATTCTCTTATGCCTTCAACAAAATGTGTAATAAAACTATTTCTACATAGGTTCATCTCGAGTAACATGAAGTAGTTAGAAAAATAAGCTTTCGCAAGAATAATTGTAGAAGCTGCATAATAATAAACGATAGCGGCAAAGAAAATCGTGTGAATGTAAGGCATAAAGGATTTATTTTAAATGGTTAAAACAACTATGTTTAAATACCACATTTTAAGATACTTGTATGGTGAATAAAATGGATATCTAGAGTTTACTGTGAATAGCCTATGAAGTCCACTTCATTCGAAATGTGGTGTAAGAGATAGACAAAATCTTATTACACAAAAAATGTAGATTTGGATAAAATGATGTCCCTTTTTTCGTAGCTTTAGCCGTTTTGGAAATCCGTGCTGCATATTTGTGCCATCTGGCGCAATTAATTGAAAGCTTGCTGTTCTTTTTCTTTCAATCGCAAGAGCTCTCTACTGCTACTTGATAATTTAATGCTGTTTCTGCATGTTGTATGTAATTAAGCTTTTACTATCTAAATTGAAACCATTCCTAGGCAAAAAATGTGAATAAACTCAAGTGGGCCATCAATTTTTATTTAAACACTATAATATAGGTATATCGGATTTGTAGTGGGTAGATTAAGTATTTGATGCACGATTTTGGGGCGGGGGAGGGGGAAGTATAATGAAAAGCTGAAAATAGAATTGCACCGAATACACAAACAATTTATAGATAAAGAGTCACATACACAAACGTTTGTTGGAAACACTGGCACCTAAAGCGCTATTAGCTTCATTATTACTACCAATGGTGTACGAATGGTGCTTTCAGAGTTGAAATAACTTTTCTACTTAAAAAATTTCATTTCTTCAGTACGCCTCAAAAGCTATCGATATCGTACTAAGGCATGCTTGGTATGTCTTACAACTCAATCGACCTTCATAATTAGTCGATTTTAAAAACAAAACGTATAAAAAGGAGAGCGTAATACCAGTTGTTTTTTATTGTTAAGGTATTTTGGTTAATTACGGTTTTAACCTTGTTTAAAATCATTGATGGTTTTTGAAAGGTATTCAGTTCTTCCATTAGAGCTCAGATATGTTTAGGAATTAAGCACTTCCATAAATTACAATAAATGACCATGAGATAAAATATGGTAGTAAATAAAAATATGTTTTATCCAATCTAACCGCAGGTACATTATTGACTTCATTTAGGCCTTTTTTCATAACAGCAGACCTTGTTCTGTGGCGCTACAAAGTTCACAAGCAGTTGTAATTTAATCTAATCCAATGCAACGCAGGCGCAAGGACAGTGTAAAATGACTGTATGTGGAAAAGAGGATTTTCTGCGAAAAGTTTCTAAAAACCAGAGAAGAGGGTAGATCTGTTTTTCTACTAAAGGCTTATTGTGTGCGACATCTGCGCTAATCAAATAAATACAAATCTCTTGTTAGTGTATAAGCTTCTTTATTCCCCAATAAGCAGAATATGTTTTACTAATACTTTTTCTGGGCTTAATAGAATATCCCAGAGCAGTAAGATAGCCTTAGTTGACTCACAAGGTGCTAAAGATAACATTAACGGTATTTTCCAAATCATGTTTCGTGACTCAAAATTATCAGAATATTCTAAAAGTGGAATTGTTATAAATTGTTGCGGACATTAAATTAGAAAATAAAAAATTTTCTCCATATTTTCCAGATACATCCATTATCCATAAAATGAACAATTTCATGAGCTAGTTCAGAAAACAGCACCAATAGACATGAAATCGCTCATTCCTTTACGCCTTCTAGGAGCAAATGTTGCTAGTGTAAAATGGAGAACGTAAGTGGCTAGATTATTATCATGAATATTAGAAGTTTTGCCTAAAAATTAATGAATGCAAATTGTACGGTTATTTGAGCCCGAGGACGAATAGAAAATTATGAAAAGCATGGAATTTTGTTGCGTAATTATTGTTAAAAAGTGTGAGGTGAAGTGTAATTTTATAGATGATGTGAAAAATATACGAAATATAAACTGTGTTATTTCCCAATACTCTAAATGTCTTCTCTGTGATCTATTATGTTTCTGCTAATTCAGTGAAGCTGACAATTGCAGTTATTTAATTTTTACTAGGCTTGTACCCCAAAACTTTTGGTCAAAAGCAAAAAAGTGTCTTCTTTCGTGTAATTGTATGCCATGCTTCTCGCGATACGCGAAAAGCAGTTTTCCGTGAGGCAGCGAAGATCTGCTCTGCTCGGTGGTCGCCGCTCGACTGGTATGTAGTGAACAACTTAGCTACCAACTTTTCGTAATCGGGAACCTCACTCATGCTGCCTCCGGCCGGCGGCGGGAACACATCGACCAATCGCCGCCAACGTCGTCGTCACCGCCCTCTTTTCTGTTTTACAAGTCAACAATGCCATGCCCTTCCTTACGATTGACTGCTGGACCTGTTTTCGTCTAGTACACCCAAGTCCTTTATCGACATCGTGCCATTTATCAGCAAGAATCGCAAAATACTGTTTGGCATTAGGTATGACTAACATTTTGCATATCAACGTGTAACATCTTGCAATCTCTTGATGGAATAAATTAGACGTTGATATAATAGTCTGTCATTATACTTAGCTTATTTCTTTTCAGAGAATTAGCTGCTGATAGGACCAAATTATCTCCGAGAAAGGGAGGTTAATCAGGATTTGCCAGTCATATTTTGGTTGAAAGAAGTTCGATTGGTAAATCGAACCAAGTACCGAGATTCGAGTCGTTTACCAGGTTACTGTGACACTAGGTTATCAATGGCACGTTTCAGCGAATGCGTAGGTTCTCTTCTCACTTGGGTCAAGCGGTATTGGATATTTTTATTCAAGGGCTAACAGGTGTTGGGATTTTTCTTTGGTCATTATTTTTTTTTCTCTCGCCTTGTTCATGTAGTCCAAACCAGAGGTTTTAATTGAGCCAGTAATCGGAATCAATATTTCGAATGAATTGCGAAGCGAGTGCCGGAAATGTTCACTTATAAAAATAGGAAGGACCCACTTCTCTTAAATAGAAGCCGTGTGTGTTCCTTATATAGGTAGAAGGCAAATGTTCAACTTTGGCAGCTTTAAGAAATTAAATACAAATGAGAAGTTACGAATTTTTATTGGTAAATTGAGGAGAGGACGGCATTGGAAAGTTCGTCTCTATTTTACTCTTAGGATAGTTGTCTTAACCTTTTGTTTATTCCATAGCCCTTTAAAACGTTATAAATTATAAACCGTATCCTTTCGGAAGAGTTTGAATCCAAATGTCTAATACTTCTGAATGTCTTCAGAATAAACACTCAGGATCTTAATGGGTTGAAAATGGAAGGTATTCTCATACATGTTTTTCATGCTCTTAATAATCCAGTATGGAACAACTAAGTGACAGTTATTTTTAAACTCTACGGTACTAGCAAAGGATTTTGGTGGATAAATGCATAACTTGGAGATACAGTAGCATGTTTTTTAGACCGCATGGCCTAAAAGTAGAACCTTTAACATAGTGCACACGAACTAAAAGCTTTACATTATCGCACTAGTGCGATACAATTTTTATACCACTCCATTGTGACCAACTTTGGTCTCAAGTCCAATCACATGGCAATTACTCTTTGTATTTGCACATATTTTAATTTCTCATGGCAGTCGCATTATCTGTTCACATTACTAATCGTTATACTTCAATTTATCGCCATTCGTTATGGAGTTAACCTATACCTTATGTTGGCAGCCTTGTGCTTTCTTTGATCTAAAACGTTAATGAATTCAGAAGAAACTGAAATGGAAGAGCCAGGTGAAATTACAAAAGCAGCAGAAAGAATAACTCTGGAACTTCTTAGCCAAAGAATCCAGAAAGCAATATGATGTAGCATTTCGCTTCGTTACCTGGTTTAAGGCAAAACACGTTGAAAATAATTTCACTGAAAATGGCTGCTAGCGAATCAACAAAACATTTTACACCTCACTGCACACGAGATTGATCTAGTTTTTAACGTAATTTCTCTTCTTTCAAGAATCTCACTATACACGTGAGTGGATCTCGTTGTAAACGTGATTTCTCTTAGTTTCAGGAATCAGTATAATATTATTTTATTGATATTTTACAAATTTGAGCGCTGTCAAAAAAATAGTATATGCCACACGTGTTAAACGTGGTTTTATTTTGCCCGTAGGTTTACCGTAGGCCGAGTTTCGCAAACATTCCTACTCGCAAAATAAAACCCTACTTTTAACACTTGCATCATAATCTATTATTATGACGTGGTCGGAGTTCCTGCATGCATAGCTGGTAACAGAAATCATACTGCTTGTGAATTAAAGGCTGAAACATTTTTAACTAATACCAATATTGGAACCTTGAGACTAAAAAAACTGTGATGCATAAAGCATAATACTTTACCTTAATAAATGCAAGACCACTGTATGCATTTTAAAACGAATCAATTTATCACATTAAAGGTAGAAAATAGAACTGCAAATGGATAGTGTTCTCTCAATCTACTTTCGATATTTATTCACTACATGTTTTATTATTTAACATTTTCTATGCTAATAGGTTACTCTTTTGCAAACTAAAAATGTTCGACACGACGTGGTTTGCAACCAATGTTCAAATTTTTAGCAGAAACTGGGAGAGGATGAATTTAAAAGGCTGGCATATGCTTTTTGATATAATTTTAAATTGCTCAGAATATACATAATAAATTCGACCACCTAGGATAAATGGTTACAGAAATTATATTTAAAGATTTACTCTTTTTTTTTCTGAAACAACCGGAAGAGTGAAAATAATCTATATCCCAGTTTGGTGTATTGTTATTTAAATAATGTAGTAACGGTTTTTACTTTTCAAAATTAAGATTTCGTAATCGTGTGCTATACTAAATAAATTAGTATAAAAACAAAATAAAATAATTTTTTCAAAATAATATTTAATATATCTGCATGAAATTTAAAACACTCTTATAATTTTGTGGTAGAACAGCATGTGACAAAATGTTGAAAACATTTGGATGATAGTTGCAAGATTTAGAAATTTCAGCTTAGGGTACCCCTAAACCTAAAGTGCTCAGTATTTTGTATTAGGAGCCGAATGTGCTTGAGAAAAGTCAGTAAATTCCAAAACCTCAAATGTTTTCAAGATCTTGCAGAAGTTGAGCATACAATGCCGTGGGCACGAAAGCCCAAGTGGACCATGGCATACCGCACGGACGCTGCATCCTTTGCCTCTGTCTGTGTCCATAGAGTGCGGTAATGGAAGGGGCATGTGGTCAACATGCCGCTTTAGCGCGGTTTCCGAGACCGGTATAGCCCATTTTCCTCCAAGCAGCCCCACAATTTTGTACACCTCCTTACCATGCCACCTTTCTTAGGATAAAAATTCCTTGTCGCTGCCAGGAGTGGAAGCTTAGTCTCCCCACACTGCTGCAGCAACGGTAGTACAGCAGTAGGTACAATGCTATGGTCGATTCATTTAAATAAAATCCAAGCTCGTAAGGTTATCTTGGTGATAAGTAAAAACGAGCAGTAAAACTAGTTTTTAGATAGCTTGGCCAATAAGTAGAACTTCTAACACGGAGCACACGAGATAAAAGCTTTAGGTAATCGCACGTTTTCATTGTCTTTTTACGTGATTCATTTCTCATGTCGCTCGTATTATCTGTTCACAATACAAATCGTCATACTTCAATTTATACAATTCGTGTAGAGTTAAGCTATACGTTATATTGGCAGCTATCTTTGATCTAAAACCTAACTCATTTTAACCTACACAAAAGATTACATAGCGGAAATTATAGAAGCAGCAGAAAGAGTGAGTAACACTATATGTATTTACTCAAAAAATCCAAAAAGCAGTATGATAAAGCATTTAATCACGTCATTGCCTGATGTAAAGCAAAACATGGTGAAAATAATTTCACTGAAAATGACTGCTAGCGAATCAACAAAACCTCAAACCTCTGACATCCCGCATTTCTCTTGTTTCAAGAACACGTTCTAAACATCATTTCTGTTAGCTTCAGGAATTAACATTATAATATTATTGATATTTTACAAATTCGAGCGCTGTCTAAAAAAATGGTATATGCTAAACGTGTGAAAAGTGTATTTTGCTCGTAGGATTTGCGAAACAAAGGCCACATTCCTACTCGCAAAATAAAACCCTTGTATCATAATCTACTATTCTTCACCTTTTACCTGTCATACAAGCTAAAGCAGAAAATTACAACTTTTTGGCGGTTTAACCTGATGTTAATTTCGCTCTGTGTATGCAAGGCTAGATAATTTATTTTAAGAAATCTGATGTGTTACATTCACATGACTTTCTCTACCCTCTATCGTTTATTAATGGGTATACAAATTCTTACGAAAGTTTATTTTCCTATATACTTCATTTAAATGGAGATAAACCTTTGCAGAATTAGCTGCAATACACATTTCGTTATAGATGCAAAGGAAGCAGCGATAGTCAAATGCTTTAGAACTGGAGCTACGGCCTTAAAATGTCATACTCTTTCCATGACATCGCGAGAAATAATTGACAGGACTTCAAAAAACTGGCGAAGTATAGAACCATTCGAACCATTAATAACTGTTACCTCGGAAATGGCTGATGCCACAAAAAATCTATTTTGAAATAAATTGTGTGTTTTAAAGCGATCTACATTTTTTTTGTACAGTACGTTATCGTCTAACGCGTAATGTTTATCTACCATTATACAACATTATACAAAATTCCTTCCGAATGAAGAGGACTTTAGAGGCTATTCCCAGAAAATTAGAGATATACATTTTATTCGACATGTAAATATCTAATATATGATATCTTAATCAAAATCGTTTAGAGCAATTTTTTTTAGAAAATCTAAAATTTTGAAAAGTAATCCATTTAAAGGGTAGTTTGGCGTGGGGGATTTTATTTAAAATCTTCGTGTCGCATCTTTCGAAGGTACTGGATCTAAATACCAAGTTTGGTGTTTATCCGAGTTTTCGTTTTTGAGTTACGCTGTTCACACACACACACACGGATTTTTTTTCTAAAAATACTTTTATAAATATATATATATATATATATATATATATATTTCATTTAAGGATCCTCTAAACATTTATTTCCGTTGAAATCTCGGTATCGAATTTTTGGGTGGAATGCAGTAGCTTCCCTACTTACTAGGTACGTGGTGGAGAAAGTAAAAATACTGTGAAGGGCGCTCGTAGATGATGGACATTAAGATGGCATCGCACTTCTCTACCAGCACAGAACGTATTTTAGCTAACCTTTGGAGCATTAGTTCTTGATTAATATTGTGCTTCATACATCACTTACATACATTGAAGTTAATGGAACTTCTAGAAGTAGGGAGTAAGTTAAATCATTGGGGAAATTAAAATATTGACTCTGTTTTAGAAACACTCTACTTCTGGAATTTTGTAGACCAACATTACGACCGCGCAGATCTAGAAATACCGGGGGGAGCTTAGATTTGCGTCCGTCCCCATTTACCCGCGCTTGTACATAAAAGTGTTTCAAAGTGCTAAAGAAAATGATGCATTCTTTTATAATGTTTACGACTGAGGGATAGAGGAGTATGGAATTTTGTTAGGAGTAAGAAAATTCTACCTTCTTAATAGTTGCATAATGTATTTGTTACTCAGTGTCAAAACTACCTTGTTTTGAATAAACATGAGAATCTACTTTACACGGCAATATAAGCAACTGAATGTTGTGCTGTTTTGTTTTTTACCTATAGCTTAGTTAGCTGTAGTAAATAGAAAAAGTATTGCATTCTACCCAGAAATTTAATATCGAGATTTCACCAGAAATGCACCTGTTGAAGTCCCGGAAAAAAAAAAAAGCTTAGAAAAAGGTCCGCACGCGCATGCGTGTGTGTATGAACAGCATAACTCAAACCAGAAAAGTTGCATAAACACCAAACTTGTAATTAAGTTCAGCAACTTCAATGCGATACGTAGATTTAAAGAAATTACCAACCGAAACTACCCTTTACGTGGAAGCATTTTTTTATTTTCTTAAAACAAAGCCGCTTAATGATTTTGGTTAATGTACCATATGCTTAAGACAACAAAATTATCTTGAGTTTTCTGAAAACAGCATGCGAAGGCGCCTTCATTTCGAATGAACTTCATGCTTTTTGAAGTGCTAAGTCCCCTTTTTCTTTCTTTTTGTTGTTTTTTTTATTTCTTTTTTTTTCTTTCTTTCTTTCTTTCTTTCTTCTCATGCAAAGAGTGGAGATTCAAAGCTATCATAGCAGGTATGCGCTTTTTAAAGGTTATACAATCGCTTCAGCCTACAACGAAATGTGTAAGAAAAGCATATCTGCAAACGTTTATCTCGATTGACAAGAAGTAAATTGTAGAATAAGCTTTCCCAACAATGGTTTGAATAGTATGTAGAGAAGCTCTGTTAATGTAAGACGGATGTTTTTGAAATTTGATTTTGGAGGGCTTTGGGAATTTGATTACGCTAAAACAGGACTGCGAAAATGCTGTCACCAAATATGCAAGTCTCGTTACACCACTTGCAGCATGTGAAAGGATGACATCGACCCGTAGGAGGGAGAGGGAATGAGCGAGTCCAAATGCCCCGCGAGTCTCATTTTCGCCACCTCTGTGCTAAACGAAGATTTCTATCGGACATTTCTTCTTTCTGCAAGTTATTAAACAAATGCATGCTCACATGCGTCGCGGCTACGAGAAAAATATTGTTCTCTAGTTTATATTTTTATATCATTGTGAAGTTTCATTGTTACAATATAAAATATTCCAGTGTATCACACTTTGTCTTGTGTATGTTGGAGATTATGTATGCAGAATATAACTACTAAGGGGTAGGTTTCCAGTTTCTTTTTTGGAAACAAATAGATTAAAGCACAAGTAAAGGTGCAGGTAGTTTTGCAGTCATTGTGTTTCCAAAAGCGGATTGCAATTTCTGTATAGCTAATATTTCGTGAATCCGTTGCTAATAATAATAATAATAATAATAATAATAATAATAATTTGGAATGTGACTACATATAACATCAAGTTGGTTACGGAATTCTTTTTTTGTGAGAATGTTGTAGCAGAAAACAGATTTCCCCATTGTTTAACCATTTTAAGCAATGTGTTGTATTACAGACACTCAGAATTTACAGAATCATGATTGAATGGGATTTTGGTGTTCAAAAAGTAAACAGTGTAAATATGTTATGCATAGTGTTAAATTTTGGGTGCGTTCGCTGTTTGGCGGAAATGGACTTCAACCAAATCTGAAATATTGTCAACAATTCCATCTCCCTACGCGTTCCGAGGTCGCGGGTTCAAACCCAGCGGAGGGCGATGGAGTAGCATGTCTTCCTTCGGAAGGGAAGTAAAGCCGGTTGTCCCGTGTCGTAGATTTACGGCACGTAAAGGAACCTCAAGCCTGATAAAGAGGTCTCTGAGCAAAATTCCGATCTTTCACGCCCAATATAGAATGGGACGCTAAGAACCACACTGCAGTTAGAGCGTCCATAAATAAAACTCAATTTATTTATTTTCTGTACGCGTATAAGTTTAAAAACAGTACAATTTTAGGAGGATTTCCAAACCAGCTTAATTCAGCAGTTATCTCAACCAAACTTGAATTGACAGGTGTCCAATTCCTTATATCGTATATTAAATTTCTTAGTGCCATTTAGTGCACCGCTCCTTGAGTTGTTTTCAAGCGTGCAGATGAAAAGCGATGGAATAGGAACTCTGTAATGGTGAAGCTCACTTAAAACAATCTGTGATCTGGAGCAAAGCGCTTTGAATTTTGTCTATATAGAACGAGTGTAATGCCGAGAAATCGTAAATTTAACTGAAGGTTTTATAAAGTCGTGATAAGGTCGTTGGAAGTCGTTAAAACCCGGTGGTTTTGATAAGCGAAATCTCACAGTATGATTTAGACATAATCGAAAGAGTTTGGTTTCCATCCGAGGATGCTATTACACCAAAAGTCATTTCATTAAAAAACCTGATGTATTCCATTCACTCGACTTTCTCTACCCACTATCGTTTATTTTTATATATCCTGCCAGATTATTCACATGCAAGCTTATTACTTTATCACGTACATAGTAGGTAGAAAAGATATTGCATTCCAACCAAAAATTCGAAACGAGATTTCACTGGCAATACATGTTTTGAGGCCCCCTGAATAAAAAACTCACTTTTAGAGAAAGGTGTGTCTGTGTCTGAACAGCATAACTAAAAAAATGAAAAGTCCGATAAACACCAAACTTGATACTTAAGTTCAGTACCTTCCAAAGATGAGACACGAAGATTTTCAAGAGAATCCCTCCATCCTAAACTATCGTTAACATAGAAGATTTTTCGATTTTTTTTTTTTATTTTCTAAAAAATGGTTCTAACGATTTTGTTTAGAATACCACACATTAAAGATATTTACATGAGAAATAAAATGCGTATCTTCAATTTTCTGGGAATAGCCTATGAAGTCCTCTTCATTGGTAAGGAATTGTGTATAATCTTGTATAACCGGTAAACGTTAAGTGATAGACGAAAACGTACTACACAAGAAATCTAGATCTCTTTAAGAAACACAGTTTATTTCAAATAGTTTTCTTTTGTGATATAAGCCATTTCTGAGTATCCGTTATTAATCATTCGAATTGTTCATTACTCGGTCATTCTCTTGAAGTCTTGTCGTCCTCCGTGGTGTAGTGCTTACCATGCTAGCCTCTAGTTCCCGAGGTCGCGGGCTCAAACCCAGCGGAGAGCAATGGATTTTTTGGGGGTGTAAAAATCCTTAGTATGGCTTCCTTCGGAAGGGAAGTAAAGCCGGCGGTCCCGTGTCGCAGATTTACGGCACATAAAAGAACCTCAAGCCTGATAAAGAAGCTTCTGAGCAAAATTGCCGGTCTTTCACGCCCAATATAGAATGGGACGCTAAGGATCACAGCAGTTAAAGAGCGTCCATAAATAAAATTCCATTTTTTTAAGTCCTGTCAACATTCGTTATTTCTCGCGATTGCATGGAAACAGTGTGGAATTTTATGGCCAGTATGACGTCCAGTTCTTAAACATTTGACTATCGGTGTTCGTTGCATATCTATAACGAAATGCATAATGCTATTTCTGCAGTAGTTTATTTTTATTAAAATGTAATAGGTAAGAAAATAAGCTTTAGTAAAAGTAGTTTGTATACCCACTAATAAACGATAGAGGGTAGGGGAAGTTATGTGTATGTACATCAGATTTTTTTCTGTCGATTTCATGTTAATCGAAATACATTTTTGAGATAGTTTCATTACACATTTCTTGTGGGAATAGAGGAAACTGAAGATGTTTAAAAGCGTGTCGCTGTATGCTTGTCTTGAAATTCATACTTTTTCCATTACATTGGGAGAAACAATTTAAGAAAATCGCGAAATATTTAAAAATTCAGGCCAATAAACGGATTTCTCGGAAATGGCTGATGCTGCAAAACGTTGTTTGAAATAAATTGTTTGTTTTGAAGAGGTTACAGTTTTTGTGTAGCACAAATTGTGTATCTCTTATGGTTTATCCGTTGTACAAAATTATAAACTCTTTCGAATGAAGAGGACTTCACAGGCTATTCCCAGAAAATTCAGGATACATACTTTCTTTGTCATGTAAATATATTTTTATAATAAACCAGAAGTATTGTTTATTGTGATGTTGTGTAGTATTTAAAATTTGAGTTGGAAAATGTTGATTCACATCACATAACAACTAGCGCATGTATGTGATGTGAATCAACATTTTCCAACTCAAATTTTAAATGTAAATATCTTGTCTATTCGGCATGGTGGTCCTTCCAAAAATGCTTTTTTTGGAGTTCAGGGTGCCTCAAAACCTGCATTTCCGGTTAAATCTTGTCATCGAATTTTATGGGTGGAACACAATACTTACTCTACTTTAAGTACGTATAAGAGGAAGTAAAATTGCAGCTCAAAAATCGTTCTTTGTGATCAAATGGCTACAAAGGCTATTTCGTTGAGACTATTTCGAAATATGTAGCACATAATTTGAAATATCATTGAAAGTAAAGCCACAGTTAGACTACAGCTTCTTCCTTGCTAAGTTAAACATTATGTCAGGCACACGGCGTTGTAGTCAAGAAAAGTGAAATTATGTTATCCCGTGAGGTGCGCGCTGCACGGGTTGAGAACCGCTAGGAGCGCTGTAGCCAAATGAAGACGAGGGCGTGGCAAGTGCGATAGACTTCCTTCCACCTGACCCGAACTCCGCATCGTGGCACTTGGATAGTTATATAGCTCTGGTATCCCCGGTCTTGTGTGTACTATAGTAACTTGAGCAACAACTCCCGGCAGATCAATATAACGCCAGGTTCGCGCCTTCTCGGACGCGCTCGGTCTCTCCCGGTTTTGACAGACATTCCACTCTCGCCCTAGCTTATGGCTTGATCTGGGCTTCCCCCTTGTGGAAAAACGTCACCGCTTGATTCTCCTAAAACAATTTGTGGAAACAAACATAAGCAGTTTTATTGTGCTCATGCTCATCCTTCCGATGCGTACCTATAGCGGGTAATAGTTTGTAAGCACATATATAATGTGTACTATATGTATATTCCTTAAACGATCCTACATTTTGCAACGATTACGTCCAAATTCTTTAAGGAAAAGTAAGAAAATATTCGGTTTGGATTATTTTAAAGATATTCAACAAATATTGAGAAAACATTTTCCTGTTTTCTCAATAATAAAAGGATAAATATTGCGCTCTTCATTGTTTTAAGTTTGCGAAAAACCACCTCTAATTTGGGATGGAGTTGAAACATTTTGGATGGAAGAAATTTGGATTTTCAGTACGAATGGAAAACCTGCCACAGTAAAACTGAGGTGATCAAATTAAAAGAATTGAATACCATCCATATTGTGGTTGCTTTAGTTCATTTAATGTAAATAAGGAAATATTTGAAAAATTGATGTGTAAAGCCGTCAAAGCTCCGGGTAACTCATTTATGACAGTCATATGATAAACGTTTGCTGTAATTTTTCTATTTTGGATGAACTGATGCCCGAATTGCATTTTGGAGGGGGGATTTTAAGTTTTGTGTGTAACATGCTTTATGCTCCCCTCTTTATTATTATTATTATTATTATTATTATTATTATTATTATTATTAACAAATTACACGAAGCATCAGCTCATCTAGTCATACTCCTTTCACATTAAAGTTCACTTTTCTTAGGCAAGTCTTTCAATGCACAAACCAAATATTTACAAACTGTGTCGTATTTTATAGTTTATGAAGCTGTTTTACTTGAGTTCATCTGATAAATTATAAGGATTTTATACAGAGTGTAAACAAACACATTGGTGTCAATTTTTTCTGACATACTAACAACACATTGAAGAAAGAAAAGAAACTCATATGAAAGTAATTCGATTTGTTCCTCCATTGAGTGGTACCTATGTGTACAGTTCAAATTTCCATTCTATTGAAATCGCAAGAAAATGTATTCGACATTTGAACGGAATCCAATACATGATTGTGTGTAAAAAGGTACCCTGATATACAAGGACCTTGTGCAATAACATTCTTACGAATCCACGAGTGGTGGTTTGGTCGATGGGGATTCATCGAATATCCTGCTCGATCACCTTTTTTAATCCAATGGATTTCTTCTTTTAAAGCCTTGGTTTATGCAACTCCTGTATCTAATGTTGATATTTTGGGAGATTATCCAAACGGAATTGGACCAAATACGAAACACTTCAGGATTTTTTATTAGAGTACGCTTAAGAACGAAACGCACGCTTCCGGAATGCCTAGAAACAGGAAGGTGTCATTACCGGCAGTTTTTATTACCTTCACTATGTCACTAATGTCATTAGCAATGAGGTCTGTGAAATAAAGAATTTTCAGACCACATTTTTTTCTCAATATTTTACCCTTAGAAATGCGCCCCTCAAAATATTTGAGACTAATAAGTTAACACCTATATGTACACGTTCCTTGTTTCTTTCCGAAAGGTGAACACCCAAAAATGTTTTAGTCAAAATGCAGTTATGCTAGTCTTATAGCAGTTACCACAATTAACTTTGCCATAGTGAACCATCAATAATTGCAACAGAGTGGTTTAAGGAGGCGGGGTGAAATTTTGAAAATTAAATTGAGTTTTATTTATGGACGCTCTTTAACTGCTATGGTCCTTAGCGTCCCATTCTACATTGGGCGTGAAAGACCGGTAATTTTGCTCAGAGGCCTCTTTATCAGGCTTGAGGTTCTTTTACGTGCCGTTAATCTACGACACGGGACCACCGGCTTTACTTTCCTTCCCGAAGGAAGGGGTGCTAAGGATTTTTACGCCCCGAAAAAATCCATCGCCCTTCGCCGGGTTTAACCCGCGACCTCGGAAACTAGAGGCTAGCATGGTAACCACTACACCACGGAGGACGACATTTTGGGGTGATGTGCCATAAGTTAAGGGACGACATAAACTGTCTACTTACGACGGCAGTATGCTAAATTCTCCTGGTACCGGAGCTTCCATGTGTTACCATAGCACTAGCGATATTACAATTTATTTCACGCATTTCTTGTGTTTTCAGCCTTATTTGCCCCCAATCTATTGAATTTCATTCAAATTTGGTAATACACAACACTAGATATCAGAGGGCCTCAGTATTAAGCTTAGACACATTCGTTCTTTATCAAACCCGTGCATTATGAAAAAGTTGCAGAGTTCTGCCAAAGCTACGTGTGTAAAAAGTGAACACGTTGACAGAACAGTGATAGTAATGTCGGTATAAATACCGCTATTCTCTCCGGCGTTTCCACTTATTAGTCATTACCTACCATATAGGTGCCCAAAGAATTTTTACGTATGTTCATTCGCCGTCTCTTAAAGACGGTGGCAGTGGAAGGGACGTTAAACTGTTGCTTTGATAGAGCATAGCATTCAATGGTTGCTGAAAGTAAAGGAAAACAGTTTTTCCATATTATTGTGTACGGTTTTCTGAAACGACGTGTTAAGACTTGGTGTGAAGCGCATTTCGGTTTGAGTACTTCAGCCGGTGGCATGTTGAAAGACTGCCTTTGAAACTAAATCTTTTTAGAACTTGCTTTGTCATTAAATTAAGAAATCTGTGTTGTTTACATGAGTTCTGTTATTATTGTTGGTATGTTTTCTTTTTAGTACTGTTTAGCGCTGCTTTCAGCTATATGGACCTGTCAAAGGGACTCATTCGATGAGAGTCAGGGATCGAATGGCCCAACATTCCGATCACAAAATCAACACTTTTGTTCTTTGTGACATATATTAATGCAGAAACAAAGCAGGAAGCAAAGCCAAGAAACGAAACTTAAGCCTGCATTAAGGACTTTTATACCTTGGACTTATTATTATTATTATTATTATTATTATTATTATTATTATTATTATTATTATTATTATTATTATTATTATTGGAACTGAGTTAGCAGCCCTACTAACGGAAGTAGCAGATGAAAAGACTGCAATTCCTGGGTAAGGGAACAGGGGAGTTTGTATGCTCACTTTGACAGTTTGTGTATGCCAGCAAGTTGCCAACAGCTGTGCCAAACTAAATAGTGACGAGCTTATCTGCTTGCCCTGTGTGTGTTTGTTTTTAATTCTATTTGGATAATTATATATTCAATCGTTTCAAAGTGGAGAAATATAAATTAAATTGCTTAAACCTGTAGCTTATATAGCTTAAGGTGTCACGAATACAGTATTGACCTAAGGGAAGAACTGTAAAAGAACTTAAAATTATATAATATAAAAACAGATGAAGAGAAAATGTTGAACGAATGGAAACACACAGGTTACCTTGTAAACTGCTTTATTGTAAGCTCTTCTGCGGGAAAAGAAACAGCTCGCTCCAAAACTCGGAACAAGCTTGAGGTCCAAGCCGTGAAGCCATTTATAATTATTACCGTAATTACACCCTTTTGATAAAAGTATGTAAGGCAGACTTATAGTCCATCCATCTTTGGGGCGGGGTGAGGGAGCGAAAGTTACCTGACATTTGGTTTTTTCAGAAAATATCCCGCCTGAGCTTCCTGTTTTATATAGGGAATTTGCCCTGTGATGCAGATTTAGTGCCACTGTGGTTGACAGATTTTGTATATCTACATGGTTCAGCAGGATGGTGAAATGACAATATTTATCTGTTGCTCAAAACACACATTCAGTTTGCTTTTTTGTTTTTCCTCTCTTTCTTTCTTTTTTGCTTTCTGCGCCAGTTAGATAACTAAGATGGAAAAATAAGTGGATTCAATCCAAATAATTTCACCGGAAATGCATGTTTTGAGATACCATGTGAGAAAGAAAAAGAAAATACGTGTTGGAAAGAGACGGTGAGAGAAAATGGCATAAACAAAACGAGAAATTGGATAAATACCAAATTTCGTACTTCAGACAGACATCATTAAAGGATACCAAGAAAATGCCAAATTCTAAACGACCCTGTACATTTCCGTTATGGTTATATGTTCAAAATTGACTTACCTAATGCAATGGCTCAGACGGCGTCTGTGGTCCGTGTTCAAATCCCGTGGACTGACCAGTCAGACTTTTTTGTGGTTTCCCTCAGTCACAAATGTAAATACCGGATTGGATATTTAATACCGCGACCCAAAGTTCCACCTTAAGTGTAAAACAATAGCAAAAATGAAAATAGCGATAATAGCCAATGCTCTGCAATCTATCCACAGATAATGAAAGCAGGTAAACTGACAGTACCGTGATGCCATCTGCGCGGCATGTTTAGAAGCAGAGATACAGTTGCATAGTACTAAGGTCTATGGACACGTCGTAGCTGCCATCTGCCCATCACAGAAGCAAGAGGTACAGTTGTCTAGCGCCAAGATCTCTGCGGACATGTGATGAAGCAAGATAATACGGTGCAGGAGTGAGACCTAGAAGGCTAACTGTCCGTCGCATACCGATCCACGAGCTATCTCCTAACAGATCTGTCGCGTTAGGACCACGTAGTTAAGCGACATAAAATAAATAGAAAAAAAATTGATCAATTTTTATTGAAATCCCAATTGAAATTTTTACTAAAATGTCATATTTGTTATGCTGGGTATTTTCGATATGTTATGGATATCCTGAGAATCCCCTTCATTATTTTAAATGATCTGTAAACTTTGAAAGATGGGGGACGGAAGCTTCTACAGAAGAAATGTAGAGCTCAGTAGTATATAATTTGTTTCATTACCTAGGATTGCACGTTATGTATAATCATTGTGCATATTCACGTTCTCCCAAGTTCAAGCTGCTGCGTTATCTGAGTATGAGAATACACAACTCTTCTGCTTTTCTCCCTCTTTTATTTTCCCCGCAAGAGAGAGAAAGAAGGCATATAGGGCAACCAAATCCATTTGCCTGATTTGATACAATTCCAAGGCAATCCAATATCCATGATTAACCAAGAATCATTTTTATATCAATAGCAAAACATAAAACTGTACCTATGAATTGGTAATAGAAAGTCGTTCGTGTGTTATACGTTAAACGATTTTATATACCTTTTAGCTTACATAGTGGGTTCATAAGACGTGGGGTCCATCATACATTCCACAGCTAAGTTAGTGCACCTCTTGACCTATGGCTGATGACCTTAGCTGTTTAGCGCCCTTAAACCACATCACATCTTGACCTATGTTGTAGAGGTTAGTTATTTGCGGTTAAACTTACAAGTTTATTACGACAGTAATTGAATAATGCATGCTCCACAATGTATTTAGAGTTAAGAAGTATGCGGTTAAACTAAGTAGCATTACTTGGAATAAAATAAAATAATATTTGGTCGTTTATTTGAATATTTGTGGCTTGTTACAAATAAAAACTAGATTTTTGTTAACTAGTTGTGTTGTAGAGCATTCAGTAGCTCCAAAGTTTACCACTGCAATAGGAAAGAAGATCGCCTTAGTATTTAAAGCAAAATTCACTCTGTATGCAGTACAATCAACTGCCCGAGGCGCGGAGAAACTAAAGCATGAACGAAACGTGGATCGCTCTTCCGAAATAAAGCGACTTGGAGGAAACTAGGTCCATAGTGTGCGCATGCGTTTTGGCTCAAGATACGTGTGTACGTACCGTACACAGAAGCAGTTTAGTCAGTTCCGGTTTTGCGGAGTGCTATGCAGGAGTCAGAGCACTATACTGCCTTGCGTGGTTTACGCGGGTGAACGCGTGCCAACTTCCGAGTGGGCGTTTCACAGCACTCACCCATGTAAACAGGCCTTTCGGAGAGTGCGCAAGATGAACTCCTGCGTTCGTTTATTATTCTTTGATTTTTCATGAGGTGATCGAATAAAAGCAGAGTATTTTGTTTTTTTGTAATTCATCAGTCGCAGTAAAACTTGAAGCAAAAGGTTGCTCGCTAAGGATAGGGGGTTTTGCATTGTCCTCGCAGAAAGTATATTTTGCACATTTTTGTCATGATTCATCATGAACTTTTCTACCATTCAAACTTCTCAAAATGCCGACGACCGCTTAGTCCTCGCATCATATCAGCAGTATTAACGTAGTCTAAATGGCAAAGTTCAACATGGATATCATCAATATTCTCAACTTTTCTCCACATTTGTATGGTGAGGGAATAATCCTTTTCGATAGTGAAGAATGTCTGAATGCTTGGATTATTAAAACTTACAGGTCCTGCTTATTAACCGGGTAGACTGGACAAATGCTCAGGACGCAGTGTTTTAAGGGGCGCAAGAGCAGTTACTTTCAAGGATGAATTATGAAAGAGTTGTTAAAAGCCTGGCTCCTGTCACCTTGTTGATTGATAAATGAGTAGCGGCGCGCCACCTGAGATGTTTGAACCATGCATATGTATTTCACATTATCCACCTACAAACGCATACAGCCAAGTGCCTCTCTTGAGGTTACCCAAAAAAACTAATGATAATTAAAAGTCTCGTGAGAATCGTAACAATGCATGTGTTTCAATTTTACAGTATTTAGTACAATTAGGGTGTTTGGGAGATGAAACTGCATGGGTGAATTTGTCATAGTGCTTTTATTCTTAGATATATCTTGCAACTTAAACTTGAAAAGTTCATTTTATCAACCACTATTTCCACCGGAACGAAGTTTTTACGTTATAAACGAAATGCAGAATACTAGAAGACCAGTTCTTGTGAACAATAAAATGACTACACTAGTATTAATCTGCTCTCAAAAGGAAGTAACACTGAAAGAGTTCTCTTAATGTCGATGGCTGATATGCGCGGGTCAAAGTGGTGAAAAACGTATGGTGAAATTTTTATCACCTTATTTAGCATATAAACACTACTATTTATTTATATTTTTTTTTACTCCAGATAGGATTAAAGTTAAGGGGAAGAGCGCATCAAAATTCACTTTATCCAAGGTGCCTTAACAACTTACCGTAGGGGGAGAGAAAGAAAATATGGATTGATGGTCAACTCTGATAAAGTTGTCTTCAGCGCATACATGTGTTTCACCGTGACGTTCTTCTTTGGTCGTCGATGGTTTTCCTTTTCTGCAGAATGCTCTTATCTCTAAGGATATATTTTGGCTTTCATGCAAATCTTGTTTTGAAACAATGATTCTGGATTAAATCACTTCCCAGAGCTAAATATAGTATCCTGTTGTATTTAATGTGAAATTGTGTTGGAAAAAGAAGAAGAGAATTGTGGAACAAGTTTGAAAACATTTGTGAAAAGTGTAGAACATTTCCACTAAAACAATTCCAATATCAAGGCACACGTGGAACACAATGGCCTCCACAACCGAGGATTATTCCATTTGAAACAAGCAGTTTGCATACCTACAACATAATGCCTTTGTCGCCAATGTAACAGCTGCAATTAACACCTACTACGTCCATATCTTTATTAAGAATATATTTTAGCAACAGTTGTTGCTATTGTCAGCTGAACAGACGGATTGTCACCAAATATAAATAGAGAACGGTATAACGAAGGAAATATTTCATGGTTGACTTTTAGAGAATGTGCTCTCTCTATATGCTTGTGTTCTCTATATATGCTGTGATTTGGTGCCGCCATGGAACACGTTCCATGTGATTTACGAAGGGGTCTCGTTTTGTATTTCCACATGACCTAGTCTTCGATTCCCAAGTAGTAAACCTTGAGAGACCATAAAACTAACGGACGAGCATGCGACTTCATTTAGGAAAGGGACTAACAAAGGAAGACATGCTGATGCTTCAGTATTAACCATTGTCAGCTTTTGACTTTTGCTAAGCAGGCACTCCAAGACAAAGGGATGGATGTGGGGAAGGAACACCTTTACATTAAAGATGCCATAAATGTTAACGCCAAGCAATGGTTCCTCTCACTTTGGTTAGTGGGGTAAGGGGAGTCGAGAAAGGTTTTACTACTCGTCAAACGAACAGTTTTGCGCACTGAGATGCACCTGGCATGTTGGCGGCTATCACTCCTGAGATTGGTATTGTGAAAACGACCTGTGGGCACCGTTTTGTTGACCTTTGGCAGTCTCTCACTTGTTAAAACAGTGCCCTCTTTGCTTAGCTTAATGTATTCAAGACAGCAAGGTGTACTTAGGGGTCATTTCACTTCTTAATTCCCCAAAAATAACTAAGGATTTTGATTAGAATACCCAGTGTTTTAAGATGCTTATCTGGCTAATAAAACGTACATCTTAGCGTGTGAATAACCTGTGAAGTCTATTATTGGTAAATCATTGAGAGAGACTAAAACTTGACATTGGTCATTTTCGGGATATTCGTTGTTATTGGTAAGTGCTAAGTCATTCTTTTGTTCCTCTTGATGTCGTACTAAAGTGGAATTTCTAAGCCAGCGTAATATAGGGACCCACATTTTAAAGATTTCACTACTATTCCTGTATTTCGTAGTATCTGCAATAGTTTATTTAGATTAACATTAAGTAGCTGGAAAAGTAAGCTTTTGTGAGAGTAGTTTGTTGAAGAAATATAAGGGATAGTTAGTGGTGGAAAAAAAATCGTATGAATATAACTTTTTTTTTAATACAGAAAACAGTGGAAGTACATCCTGTTAAAACGTTTGTTCCATCTCTACAGTGCCTAAGAAGCAGCTTTTGTGAACATGACGTGTCTCCTTGTATAAAGAATTTAAAAATATAATAGCTTAATACTGAGCAGAGAACCAGTTCTTCACGCAGTTTAGTTCTATCGAGCAAGCCATCCCCTCCTCTGATACTCTGTTATGTAAGCATCCAGTGATAACTTGCTGCGCCACGTGCTTTTGTTTATCTCGAGGTCGTTCTAAGCCTAAAGTCCGCGTTGTTAAGAGCAAAGTTGCTGCTATTTTAGTGTCCCGGCGATTCCTTTCAGAGTACTAGAAAATATAATCTTTAAAAACGGAAGATTCGACGCTACAGATTGAAGTTTACTTATCTTTTGGCCATGATTTCGATTCTTCTCGCTTTTTTTCTGATTTTGCTGTTTGCTTGCATTTTTAAATATAATTGGCTGCAGGATTTGTGAAACTGGACGAACTTACGTAATGTGAGGTCTGTTCATGCTGTGCAGCTTTGGTTCTATGAGAAATTCTTGCCTCATAATTAATCGCCTAAGCGTATATGGCAGCCGGTCGATAGGTCGATATTTATGAATACCTTTATTAGCTTTTGACCTTTGAATGCCGGATCCTACGTAGGATGCGAGGTCGGCATTTCCACTAGCTAATGGAACAGCCTGAAGGCAACGAAAATGGAGGGAGTTGAATTATTTCTAGTTAATTACTTAATGATAAGTGTTAATATTCTACAACAAAGCCTGTTCACTGAACTATAATGAGGGAACAAAAGTATAACAAGACTTTGGTCGTTTAAATATAAAAAGAGAGAAGCTGAAGCAAGTAATTCATAAAAGGTGCGTACTGGCGGCGTATTTTATTTTGGTATGCATTAATAATGGTACTATTTGTCACTAGTTAAAATACATGCAGCTCTTACGGAGCGAAATGCTTATGATCGAAGCGTAAGCGAGGTTGGAATTTCGAGGCTAGTGAGAGAGATGCTTCCTTATTGTACTTTGTTCCACACTGCGTGGTGGTAATACTGGAATCTATATTGAAGATAGTTCATTTCGTGTTTATACAAACAACTGAATGACGAATTTTTATGGAAATTGGCTTTGGAGAACTTTGAAAAACAGATCTCCAAATCTAAAATTCACATCACAATTTTTTTCTCCCCTTTCTTTCTTCCGCTGATTACTAACCTAAAATACTCAAGTCGGCAGAGTCTCTTTATTTCAGCTAACTTGATACACATAGTAGTGTCCTGAAGGCGTGTTCATTTTGATGGTGTCATATACAAATATATTAGAATGACCATGGAACTTGTATTCAGGCATCTGCGAATCATCAGTTCTATTGTAAGCAAGGTGGTTATGATATAACCGGAACACACAGATTCATGCCAGATTCTGGACTCACTGAGAAACCTTCTTTATCAAAGAAACATTTCTCAAGACCTGCCCATGCAGGTGGTCTACCAATTGAACCAAAATAATATGGAACAAATTTTGTTCTGACTCTTCAGTGGTCTGGTGGTTATAGATCCCGGGTTCGATTAAAAAAGTGTGTGTGTGTGTGCGCTAGAAAAAATTAAATTGAGTTTTATTTATGGACGCCTAACTATAGTGTGCTTCTTAGCCTCCCATTCTATATTGGCAGTGAAAGACCGGAAATGTTGCTCAGAGGCCTCTTTATCAGGCTTGAGGTTTTAACGTGTCGTAAATCTACGACACGTTATGTGTGTATATTAGAGAATGTAAAACAATGCACATATTGCTTTAGATCGAGTATAGATTCCTAGAAATATTCTATTTGTTGAATTTTGAGATATACTCTTATCTTTGAAAAAAAAAACATTAGAATGTTTAGCCCAAATCAGCATGTATGAAAGCATGGTAGAAGTTTTATTTTTGCCTTCAGAATGATAAAACTGCGGAGACATCCCAAAGCTTAGAAATTCTTATATTAGCTTGCCATTTAAAGAAACAGTTGTTTATAACCGTCTGGGTCGTTTTCAATTTAAATAATTCATGGTATAACCTCAAATCAAAACGAGATTGTATTTCCATAATTGTGCACTTAGCCGGTCTTCTAATTAAACCTGATTTTCTCGTTCTGTTGTAAATATTGCTTCCGAAGCTCCCGTGTGTACAGATTACTAGCCCAGGTGTACTGAAAAGGAATGAAGATGAAAATATCTGGAACATGTGTGTGGTTTGCCTTAAAATATAGGGGCATTGTTGTTTTTACTAACTTCCTACCGTTCCAGTTGAAAAAAAATCTGATGTGTTACACTCACATGACTTTCTCTACTCTTGTACAAACTATTTTTACAAACGCTTATTCTCCGTCTGCTTCATGTTAATCGAGATAAACATTTGCAGACTCTATCTTATTGTTAATTTTCTTGTAGATGTAAGGGGAACGTATATTTACAAGGGCAATATAAAAATACAGTAGCCTTTAAGCATATGCATAATCTCTTAATAGTTGGTTGCTAGGTGCAGCACCATTCTCTTTGCTACAGATTAATACTCTTTGCATATCCAAGACAAAAAAAATGAATAACGAATTCCCATTTGAGAAAATAAGTATTGAAACATTTAAGGGAATAACAAGCAACATCTCGAAAATGGTTCACTCAACAACAAAAATGTATATGACATAAATTGTGTATTTTAACGCGATATACATCTTTTGTGTAGTAAAAGTTTGTCTATCTCTTATGGTTTACCAGTTATGCAAAAGTCCTTCACAATGAAGAATACTTTTGGAGACATTCTCAGAAAATTCAAGATATACATTTTATTTGCCATAAAAATATCTTAAACATATGATATTTTAATCAAAATCGTTAGCCATTTTTGAAAAAAATTAAAATTTTCGAAAAATGTTCCATGTAAAGGGTACTCTGGGGTGGGGGGATTTTCTTGAAAACCTTCGCGTCGCATCTCTGGAAGATACTGGACCTAAATACCAAGTTTGGTGTTTATCCGACTGTTCGTTTCTGAATTATGCTGTTCACAGACAGACACACACACACGGACATGTTTTCAAAAATGCTTTTTTTGGATTCAGGGGATCTCAAAACATGTATTTCCGGTGAAATCTCGGTATCGAATTTTTGGGTGGAATACAATACTTACCCTACTTACTATACGTAGTAGAGAAAGTAAAAACTCTGTGATACATCCACATGTCTTTCTCTACCCTCTATCGTTTATTAGTGGGTATACAAACCTAGTCTTAGTAAAGTTTTATTTTTATATCAACTTCATTTTAATCCAAATAAACTTTTGCAGAAATAGCTCCATTACACATTTCGTTATAGATACAACAGCGATACTCAATTTTTACTTTCTCTACTACGTATAGTAAGCAGGGAAGTATTGTATTCCACCCAAAAAATCGATACCGAAATTTCACCGGAAATATATGTTTTGAGGCACCCTGAATCAAAAAAAGCATTTTTGGGAACATGTCCGTGTGTGGTCTGTGAACAGCATAACTCAGAAACGAACAGTTGGATAAACACCAAATTTGGTATTTAGGTTCAGTATCTTCCAGAGATGCGACACGAAGGTTTTCAAAAAAATCCCCTCACCCCAGATTACTCTTTACATTGAACATTTTTCGAAAATTTTTAATTTTCTCAAAAATGGCTCACGATTTTGATTAAAATATCATAGGTTTAAGATATTTTTATGACAAATGAAATGTATATCCCGAATTTTCTGGAATGTCTCCAAAAGTATTCTTCATTGTGAACGACTTTTGCATAACTGGTAAACCATAAGAGATAGAAAAATTCTAGTGCACAAAATATGTAGATCGCGTTAAAATACACAATTTATCTCATATACATTTTTGTTGTTGAGTGAACCATTTTCGTGATATTGCTTGTTATTCCCTTAAATTTTCCAATACTTATACTTTTTCTCAAATTCGTTATTCATTTTTACTTTCTCTACTACGTATAGTAAGTAGGGGAAGTATTGTATTCCACCCAAAAACTCGATACCGAGATTTTACCGGAAATACATGTTTTGAGACCCCCTGAATCCAAAAAAAAGCATTTTTGGAAACATGTCCATGTGTGTGTTTGTGTGTCTGTGAACAGCATAACTCAGAAACGAACAGTCGGATAAACACCAAACTTGGTATTTAGGTTCAGTATCTTCCAGAGACGCGACACGAAGGTTTTCAGAAAATCCCCCCACCACAGACTACCCTTTACATGGAACATTTTTCGAAAATTTTAATTTTCTCAAAAATGGCTGTAACGATTTTGATTAAAATATCATATGTTTAAGACATTGTCATTAGAAATGAAATGTATATCTCGAATTTTCTGGGAATGTCTCCAAAAGTGTTCTTCATTGTGAACGACTTTTGCATAACTGGTAAACCATAAGAGATAGACAAAAGTTTACTACACAAAAAATGTAGATCGCGTTAAAATACACAATTTATGTCATATACATTTTTGTTGTTGAGTGAACCGTTTTCGAGATATTGCTTGTTATTCCCTTAAATTTTCCAATACTTATACTTTTTCTTAAATTCGTTATTCATTTTTTTATGTCCTGGACTTGCAAAGAGAATGGAATGCGCCACATAGCAACCAGCGCTTAAAATATTTGACTATCGCTTAAAATCTACCATATTCCCCTTGCATCTACAAGAAAATTAGCAAAAAGATTAACATCTCGATATCTCGATTAACATGAAGCATATGGGGAATAAGCGTTTGTAAAAATAGTTTGTACAAGAGTAGGGAAAGTCATGTGAGTGTAACACATCAGAATTTTGTTTGTCCTAGTAATGCAAAGAGAATGGAATACTCCACATAGCAACCAGCTCTTAAAATATTTGACTATAGCTTAAAGCCTACCAATTCCCCTTGCATCTACAAGAAAATTTGCAATACGATTAACATCTCGATATCTCGATTAACACGAAGCATATGGAGAATAAGGGTTTGTAAAAATAGTTTGTACAAGAGTAGAGAAAGTCATGTGAGTGTAACACTTCAGATTTTTTAAGAACTGGACGCTGGCCTTGAAATCCCACACTGTTCCAATGGAATCGCGAGAAGCAACTGAATGTTGACAGGAGTTTAAAAGAATGGCTAAGTATTGAGCAGCTCCAACCTTTAATAACGGATATCTCGGAAATGGCTGATGCCACAAAAAAGTTATCATAAATAAATTGTGTGTTTTGCAGAGGTATGCATTTCTTGTGTAATACGTTTTTCGACTATCGCATAACGTTTAGCAATTATACAAGATTATACAACATTTCTTCCGAATGAAGAATATTTGAACGGATATTCCCAGAAAATTCAGGATATGGATTTTGTCATGTAAATATCTTTAATATATGGTATTTTAATCAAAATCGTTGGTCTTTTCTTTAGAAAATAAAAAAAAAAATCGAAAAAATGTTCCATGTAAAGGGTAGTTTGGGATGGGGGTATTTTCTTGAAAATCTTTATGTCGCATCTTTGGAAGCCACTAAACTTAAATGCCAAGTTTGGTGTTGATCTGACTGTTCGTTTTTGTGTTATGCTGTTCACGGATCCCCCCCCCCACACACACACCCTTTTGTGCATTCAGGGGCCTAAAAATATGTATTTCCGTTGAAATTCGATGTCGAATTTGTGGGTGGAATGTAATACCTTCTCTACCTACTAGGTACGTGGTAGAGAAATAAAGAAAGAAAGAAAAAATAAAATGGTTTCCAAATAACTTCCAAAGAAGCAGTCATGTACGTTCATGAGTATTTGCGCAGAACCGTAAGAGCACAGAAGACGAACAAAACAGATATAACAGCAAGATATACTTCTCACAAAATTTAGAAAAGGTACAAACGATATGTCGTTTATTGTAAGAGGCTATAAACGCAAACTTTCAACAAGCCACTTGTCTTTGTTGCATGGGATGGGTTCTGCAGTCAAAATAACCCTCATAAATTTGTATGTTGAGGAAAGAATGGTAACTTTTATCACTTCTTTCAAGCGGCATAACGTTTGAACCTTCACTAAATTTTGCACCAACTATAAGTACTCTTGGTCCACTGTTATTCGACTGACTGGAAATCTTTCGTATCGAGTCGCGATTCTTCGTTCCATTACGAATATTGCCAAGTGGCAGAACTCCACTTTTTCTTTCCCCAACATTCAACCTTACGAAACAATTCGTAACGTTCGGTTAACGACAATGTATGCCGCGTTCCATCTAAACACCTACGAGTTACTGCTCAGTTCATGTTAAGGGAATTCGTGTCCATCGTCGTCTTCGTAGTAATCGTCCTGCACCAATTTCCATTTTTCTGATCATAATTATGTTCCAAAACTGCGTCTCAGATAATAATTGCCTTTCACACGTGTATTGTAAGAGCTAAATAGTATTATTAAATCTGATCGTCCTGAACGTTGCCACTATTGCAATTTGAACGCTTCTAAGATCTCGCATCATCTTTATGCTCGTAACTGCTGTATCTCGCAACGTATTCTCTACGATCAAAGCGTTACTTTTGGCTCTTATAAAAATATCCGGAAGATCGCGTAAGTACTAAGAGGACTTGTTATTTTGGAATTGTATAACTGTTACCGAGGATGGAACAGTTCTAAAATAACGGTTATTCTACCGCAAAAATAAAGCAGCGTGAAGCAGAAATGAAAATGTTAGTTCTAGGAACTCCGTTCACAAGCGATTATATTGTTATACTTGGAAAACAGAATTTTAACATCTAGACAGGGTGCGCAAGCCTAGGTGAGATATAAATTCAGCGTCATGTACACAATAAGTAAGATTTTATCTGGCGGTCTGAAAGGTCTGTGATTCAATTCAAAAGGAGGTCGCTACTGTGGTACAACTCAAAAGGAGTGCGCTACATAGTCATAAAGGAACAAAGTTACATGCATTGCCCTTCAAATAAAGCAGCATGGTCATATTACTCGTTCTTCTTTGGCATGTTTCCAACAGCTGAATCAGTAGCCCAAATCGCTACCGACGTAATGCACTGCCTGTCGGTATTTCCATCGGCGCAGGCGTGGAGACTTTTAATGTTGCACCATGTTTTCGTTTACAGTTCTAGCTGAGCTCTGTAATATAAAGAATAGCATGTTCAGTGAAGATAAAATTGCGAATTAAAAATTAGAACAGCGCAAGCTTCGAAAGTTGTTTCTACTCGCTGGACGTGACCAGGGAGATCCATTCCTCGTAGATGAAAATATTTGTTTAAAAGCAACAATAAAGATGGCAATAATTATCACAAGACGTGTTACAGTATGTTTCTTTAAACTAGCTGGTTTTCTCATGTGAACATTGGCAAGCGTAGTCCCAACAAGAAGCAGCATAAATGGGTACACCAAGATTATTTCCTATCAGGATGGGACACATCAATGTGTTAACAAAGCACTTTTTGTTTTGTTTTATTTTCTCTGCCGTTACCTTCGGTAATAAGAGGAAGTATTGTATTCCATTAAAAAAAATCTGATGTGTTACACTCACATGACTTTCTCTACTCTTGTACAAACTAGTTTTACAAACGCTTATTCGCCATCTACTTCATGTTAATCGAGATAAACATTTGCAGACTCTATCTTATTGCTAATTTTCTTGTAGATATAAGGGGAAAATATATTTACAAAGGCAATATAGAAAAACAGTAGCCTTTAAGCACATACATATCTCTTAATAGCTGGTTGCTAGGTGCAGCACCATTCTCTTTGACACAGATTATAACTCTTTGCATATCCAAGACAAAAAAATGAATAACGAATTCCCATTTGAGAAAATAAGCATTGAAAAATTTAAGGGAATAACAAGCAATATCTCGAAAATGGTTCACTCAACAAAAAAAATGTATATGACATAAATTGTGTATTTTAACGCGATCTACATTTTTTGTGTAGTAAAATTTTGTCTATCTCTTATGGTTTACCAGTTATGAAAAAGTCGTTCATAATGAAGAATACTTTTGGAGACATTCCCAGAAAATTCGAGATATACATTTTATTTGTCATGACAATATCTTAAACATACGATATTTTAATCAAAATCGTTAGAGCCGTTTTTGAGAAAATTAAAATTTTCGAAAAATGTTCCATGTAAAGGGTAGTCTGGGGTGGGGGGATTTTCTTGAAAACCTTCGTGTCGCATCTCTGAAAGATACTGAACCTAAATACCAAGTTTGGTGTTTATCCGACTGTTCGTTTTTGAGTTATGCTGTTCACAGACACACAGACAGACACACACACAGACACACACACACACACGGACATGTTTCCAAAAATGCTTTTTTTGGATTCAGTGAGTCTCAAAACATGTATTTCCGGTGAAATCTCGGTATCGAATTTTTGGGTGGAATACAATACTTCCCCTACTTACTATACGTAGTAGAGAAAGTAAAAATCATATCGCGATTTCACAACAAATACATGTTTTGGGTTCCTTGGACCCCCGCCACAAAATGTTTAGAAATGAAGGCTCCCCCACCCCGAGTATAATACCGGACTTCATGTGTCTTTTTTTACTTTCTCTACCACGTATGTACACAGTAAGTAGAGAAGGTACTGCATTCCACCTAAAAATTCGATACCGAGATTTGGCCGGAAATAGCATGTTTTGAGCCCCCCCCCCCGAATTCAAATAAAGCTTTTCGGAAACATATCCATGTGTGTGCTGTGAACAGCAGAGCTCAAAAACCAAAAGTCGGACGAGTACTAAACTTGGTATTAAGTTCAGTATGTTTCAAGGATTCGACACGAAGATTTTGAAGAAAATAACCCCACCCAAACTACCCCTTACGTGGAACATTTTTCGAAAATTTTGATTTTCTAAAAAATGGCTCTTAACGATTTTGATTAAAATAGCATATATTTAACATTTTTACATGAGAAATAAATTGCATATCTTGAATTTTCTTGGAATAGCCTTTGAAGTCCTCTTCATTCGGATGCAATTTTGTTCAATCTTGTATAACTAGTAAACGTTAAGCGATAGACGAAAACGTACTATACAAAAAATGTAGATCTCTTTAAAACACAATTTATTTCAAATAAGTTCTTTTGTGGTGGCATAAACCATGTGTGAGGTATCCGTTATTAAAGGTTCGAATTGTTAATTTCTTGATTATTAAGTCCCTTCAATATTCACTTATTTCTCGCGATTGCATGGAAACAGTAAGGAATTTTAAGGCCAGCATGTAGCGTCCAGTTCTTAAATATTTGCTATCGCTGTCTCCTTGTATCTAACGAAATGTGTAATGTACCTATCTAGTAGACATAAAAACAAGCGTTAATAAGAATAGTACACTCACTAATAAACGACAGAGGGTAGAGAAAGCCTTGTAAATGTATCACATCCGGTTTTTTAATTGTATTTCGCGTTTTTTTTTTTTTTTTTTTTTTACGCGGGTGTAAGATTCGGAATTTAGGAAAGTGATAGTAAAGGAGAAGAGCAAATGGGGAAGTAAGGATGGGTATTAGGGTCCCGCCTTTGCTTCCCCGTTAGTGCGGAGAGGATAACAGCTGGCAATTAGGCCGGCAGTGGGTGAAGGGGAAAGTGTCCGGGTGACAACTAGGGCTCTGGCTGCCGCCATACGGAGTAAAGGAGAGTGGATAGGTGTGAGGACATTTTTATTTCCGTAAATATTTGGTTTTTAAAACTGTGTACATTGTGTTTGATAGCGTAATTGATGTTGCGTATGTTGAAGTCTAGCTGTAAATTCTTGAAGGTACGGCGAGACATAGCCGGTGTGCTGGGATAGTTCTTGCAGCTGCGACGCTAGGCTGGCTGCGGCTGAATGAGAGGTGTTGTGTTAGTATTGTGGTTCAGCCGTCTGCGTTGCCTGATCAGCTGTGGTGCTGTAAGGAAGAGCCTGGTTGTGTTCAGTGCGGGCGAGTTTCCACTCTATTGACTGGATGGTCTCGGTGTTGTCCTGGAAGGTGTGTTCTTGTAATTACGTGATCCGGTCCTGTAGTTACTGTAGGAGTGTGGAGAGCTGATCGATTTTTGTGTGACGGAGACGGCTGTGGGGTCACGTAGATCTTGAAGTCTGTGGATTTCTTTGGGTGGTGTAGTGTGGAGGTTCTGGAGTTTAGCTTCGATTCTCTGGAGCTGATCAGGTTTGTAGTGGATTCGGCTGTCGTGATTAAAGTGTTGACGGCGGTGGTGATGTTGGCGATGACATCCTCAAGATTTGCCATGCGCGAGTTGAGTTAGTTTCAGAACCTCGGAATGGAGGCCCTCGATGTCTTCCCTTGTCGGATGTTTAGCTGTGGCGGTGGTGACAATAGCTGCCTCAAGGTTGCCAGCGGGCTCCCTTGGTGGAGTGGTTGCTCTCTTTCAAGGTGGCCAAATATTTTTCACAAAATTCTTCGTATCCCAAACTAATCTTTACTCCGGACTTTATTATTGTTTGATTTTCTTTAAAACGGCTCTATTGAATTTGTTTAAAGCATATTTTTTTTTTAGATGTTGACTTGAATGAAATATGTGTGTGTGTGTGTGTGTGTGTGTGTGTGTGTGTGTGTGTGTGTGTGTGTGTGTGTGTGTGTGTGTGTGTGTATGAGCTAAAATGTATCTTTCTACTCCACAAAGAGTGTGGAACGTTTATTTTTTCTGTGAAGTGATGCGAATTCACAGTTAAAATGGCAGATGCACTACCATTTTTAAAAATGTATTTAAAATATAGGTATTGTGCCTACAATGATAAGACATGGAGAGCCAAAAAGCTACGAACTGGCTGCGCGATGTTTTTCTGTCCGCGTCCTCGGCGCTCATTGCCGCTATCATAGAAAGGCGTGAATGAAACCACAGCGTTTTTAAAACTACTTTTAAAGGCTTTATCTACCAACTTTATGAAAGGAGATGCTGAAACTGGCCACCGTCGTTGTCCATACATTTTTGGCACGTCTTTAGGAAACTATCCATCGCGCCGTAGTTCACGTTGAAAAATGCTGGCAATTTCCTGGTGGATATTTTGTTTTAATTCTTCCAGGGTGTATGGGTTTGTCATGTACACTTTATGCTTTAAGTTACCCCAGAAATAGAAATCGCAGGGGGTTAGGCCGAGGGACCGAGGAGACCACAAATCTCTACTAATAAGTCTGTCCTCAAACACACTTTCAATTGTTCTCGTCGAAATATTGGCCGTATGAGCTGTTGCAGGGTCTTATTGAAAAAAGGCAAAATCATGCTCCCTGTCTGTCAATTCTCTGAAAAAAGGGGGTAAAATTGTATTCACGTGGACAAATGTGTGCCTAATTACAGGATTACCTGGTTGAAGAGCATGTGCCACAGTTATTTTTTATGGTTTTAACTTCAGCAGTTTGGTAGCTCTTCGCGCGGAGCCATAAGAAATGCCTGCATGTTGTGAAAGACGCCTAATTGATTTTTGGAGGAATTCTCCAAGCGATGACCGATGTCGTCTGTTTCTTCGGCAAGAACCGTATGCCGTCTTTTAGATTTCTTAGCCTGAACACTTCCTGTGGTCTGAAATTTATTGTAAAGTTCACGAATTGTTGTACGTCTTGGAACTTACACCTGGAATCTCTCTGCAAATCGTACAATCACTTGGCGAGCTGACTGACAATGAGTTAACACATACGAATCACAAATAAATACACGCTGTGCAGTAGAAAACATATAGTGAGCCATAATGTACTTTGTGACTAAGCACAGAACAAAATAATAACTTGTAGTAACTTGTTATATACACTGTGAACCTTTTAAGTTGAGACTGTACAGTATCTCCAAAACTAAGCGTTGTAGGAAGAAATGCCTTTGATAAAAGTTGCTTGATATTATGGGGGAAAGTAAATGTCATTAGTCGTGTTTTATTTGGAGGATGTTGCGATGGTCATTTTAGGGTCAATTTAATTTTTTTTAAATGGGCACCTACAATTAGGGTCACTTAAAGAGAAAAATTCAATTTATAACACTACACAAAAAAAACTAAAAATCTAATTTTTGGCCCTTCGTCATTTAGTCTTCCCTTAAATTAAGAAATGCGTTTTAAAGTGGTTTGTTGAAAGCTTTAAAATATAACGCTTTCAATTTCAAATACTCGTTTCATAACAACTGTGCTGTACATGAAATGTTGCAACCACTAATTTATAGAATGTTTAAATGTATAGAATCGATATGCTACGTCTGTTGAAATGTTAACGTCTTACTGTTTGACAAATTTGCTTACTGTATTTTCCTATCTTCGACATTTCACAATGCCACAAAGCTCTTGGACTCCATACTTGTCAGCAATGATGTTCGCATTTGTGATTCGATGATAAGGAATCCTAACTTCAAAAATATTGTTATAATATTTGATTTATAGAATTCTATAAAAAGGGAAATCATATGAATAAAAACACTAAAGCAATTCAGGAAATAGAAACAATGTTGAGAACCTTATGATGCCAGTAACGTTTAGAAAGAGTAACACGATGCTGCGAGTTTTAAGATTCCGGACCACCTGTGGCTGCACCAGCTGGCATACTGAGCGAGACGCCCACTTCTCACAAGCATGAGCATTAGAGGCCACACACGTTGTTTAAGGTGCTGCTCATACCTAAATATTGCAATTTCCTGCTTTGTATTATATAGGTTGGTAAATTAAATTAGTTCTCCCTTTTTAGACTGTAATTCGGTCATTAAAACACCTTCCTGACATGTCTCTGAAGTGTAGGCCAAGTAAGCTTTTTAAAATCAAAGACAACTTCAGCACTGTTTGCTGCCGAAAACAGTTTCCGAAACATGTATGATTATCCTTGGGCAAAACAGAGACTTATCGTAATTTCTGGTTTTATTCCAGTTGGACAAGGAGAATGACATACGTGTATCATCAAGGTTGTGCTGAACATGAGTGAAGCATAGTTTTACGAGTAGCATAAAAGGACTGTTGGTGAATTGATTTAAAATCCTTGTACGCAGTGAACCGGTTTAACAAGACTATTCCGATCATACGCCGCGTATTTTGATACACCAATAACGTTAAGCGTATTGAGATATCGACCAATCACGGTCGGTTAGCTTACATGTTTGCAAAGGGTGCTATTTTACTGGATAAAACGCCAGCTCATTACTGAACCGTAATAGTATCAATATGCAGTGATTAATAGGTACGTTAATCAATTAGGTGTGATTTTATTCAATTTACATTCAAATAATGTTAATTTTAAATGAATCATGATCTTGAAAAAAATTCTCTCATTTGAGCTATTTTGAGGTTGACTCTTTTCTCATTCCCACTGTTGGTAGCATTTTTTAGTATTCTGTAACATATTCTATTGTTAATTTATTTAGTAGGCATCTGATAGTTGACATAATAGTGATTTGATTTTAAACAACACAAGAAAGTAATTATTATTTATATAATACATAATGCTCTATTAATGGAATAATTCTAATAAATCCCACCCCAGATTGCGAGTTTCATCAGATATAATTCCCTCGTGCTTCGCACTCGCGAATCTATCGATAAAGTTGTAACCACACGTGGGATTGAACATTACGGCTCCTGTCGTCAGCTTGATGCTTGCCGTCTTCGCACATCGTTGCAGCAAAGGGGTTTGCTTTGCTATTTAATTTCATCATGCAAACGTCTATGTGCATAACATCTCTTGGATCAAGTGGCCTGTTTTGAAATATTTTGTAGGGTATTCGTTATGGAGTCAATCATGAAACATGGTCCTTTTATTATATAATCATTTATTGATTGTAAAATACATGACACGTTACTTCATTCCTAATGTCATTTTTTCGATCCAAAAGCGAATCCAGCTACGGGTCTAAATTTTATTTCTGCAGCCTCAATTTTTCGTTCATGCTGCTCTTTCAGGAAGATCGTATGCTGTCTCACTCTTTTCAGTAGATTTTTTTCATTGTGTCCAAAAGTTGTTGGAATCAGGCAAGTCCTTATTTTGACTGTTAGATGCAATGCAGCCCTAATAATTAAATGAACTGACCCTGTTATGTATGACTTGAATAATTTAAAGAAGAGAGAAGAAAAAGAAAAAGCAGATACAGCAACACCATTTGTATCTCGTACTCCCTATCGATGACTTCTTTTTTAGCCAAAACAGAAGTTCTAATGGGACATCTATTTAATGTTTTCCTATATGCTTTCAGCAGTTTTAAGATGCTTCAGTAAAGCATCGTAATAGGATGACAACAGAAATTAGTGTTGACACCAATTGATGAAACTAGAGCATGACAGCGCAGATATTAAAATAAATTATTTAGTTACCAGTTGGAAAGAACTACCACCTCTGGCGCACATGTCCCGCAATTTGAGAACCACAAGCCAAGACAGGGAACAAACAATAAAGCGGATTTTGCCTCTTATCTTTTTTTACCTGGTCTCTTCTTTCTTTCCTCCTACCTTTAGAACTTTTAGGACCGTTTTATTGCTGCAAAATATTTGTGAAAATGTGTTTTGGCCAATGCATTTCTGAAGAAATATGTGTTGAGGGGACACCGTTGTTTACGTTTAAATAGAAAACTAATAACTAGTACAAGAAGCCGACGCAACTAAGGCCACATATCGGTACACTATTTAAGCAGACGAAGCTGGAAGGTGACTATGCAGACCAAGGCCATCTGACCTGCAGAAAGACCGCCGTTGTGAGTGTTTAATCTGAACATAGGCCAAAAACATATTTTCTTTTCTTAATGTGTGTGTGTGTGTGCGCCGCAAGAAATTTCGCAATTAATCTAGCTAGTAGGGCATGAAGAAATTTCAAATCAGCTCTTATCTGGGTACAAACAGTATAAAAGAATTAGGATAGCAGCCTGAAGATGTAAGAAACTTATGGAATACATTACTTTCTCATCCAGGACTCTTGTTTCCCAGCTTTCATTTGTTCTCCTCCTCTATCCGTCCTTAGCTAAAATTACTCTTATTTAGAGATAATTAAAATAATGCTGCTCTTGGTCTAAAGGGATGAACTGTCCCTGCTGTAGTGTTTCATTGGCCTTTGTGAAGATGAATTACCGCATCACAGTTGCTCTCTCTCTCTTTCCCACAGTCTTACGTCACTGCAGGCGCTTGAATCATCACGGAATGTTGTGAAACACTTTTCCATCGAGGGGCTCACTTTTGGGGTTACCTGTTTGCAAATGCCCACCGCGTATTTTTAAACTTCGCCGTTACGTCAGCGCCGCGACAGTTCTGTGCCCACGGAAGGATGAAGTGGCCACGAGCCAAACTCTGCGTTACGTCCAAAAATGCAAGCCTCTGTGCACATCCCCACTCCTAGTTGTACCGTTTCTCCGGCGTGCTGGACTCCGTGTAAGTAGCTATGGAGTTTTTCCAGAATTCCCATCCCAGTGTTTAAATATATATATGCGCGCGCATGCTGCATTACATTCACATGACTTTCTCTGCTCACTATAGTTTATTTTCGATACCGAGATTTCACCGGAAATACATGCTTTGAGACCCCCTGAATCCAAAAAAAAGCATTTTTGGAAACATGTCCGTGTGTGTGTGTGTGTGTGTGTGTGTCTGTCTGTGAACAGCATAACTCAGAATCGAACAGTCGGATAAACACCAAACTTGGTATTTAGGTTCAGTATCTTCCAGAGATGCGACACGAAGGTTTTCAAGAAAATCCCCCCACCCCTGAGTACCCTTTACATGGAACATTTTTCGAAAATTTTAATTTTCTCAAAAATGGCTCTAACGTTTTTGTTTAAAATATCATATGTTTAATATATTGTCATGAGAAATGAAATGTATATCTCGAATTTTCTGGGAATGTCTCCAAAAGTGTTCTTCGTTGTGAATGACTTTTGCATAATTGGTAAACCATAAGAGAAGGACAAAATTTTACTACACGAATAATGTAGATCGCGTTAAAATAAACAATTTATGTCGTATACATTTCTTTTGTTGAGTGAACCGTTTTCGAGATATTGCTTGTTATTCCCTTAAATTTTCCAATACTAATACTTTTTCTCAAATTCGTTATTCATTTTTACTTTCTCTACTACGTATAGTAAGTAGGGGAAGTATTGCATTCCACCCAAAAATTCGATACCGAGATTTCACCGGAAATACATGTTTTGAGACCTCCTGAATCCAAAAAAAGCATTTTTGGAAACATGTCCGTGTGTGTGTCTGTGTGTGTGTGTGTGTGTGTGTGTGTGTCTGAACAGCATAACTCAAAAACTAACAGTCGGATAAACACCAAACTTGGTATTTACGTTCAGTATCTTCCAGAGATACGACACGAAGATTTTCAAGAAAATCCCCCCACCCCAGACTACCCTTTACATGGAACATTTTTCGAAAATTTTAATTTTCTTAAAAATGGCTCAAACGATTTTGATGAAAATATCATATGTTTAAGATAATGTCATGAGAAATGAAATGTATATCTCGAAATTTCTGGGAATGTCTCCAAAAGTATTCTTCATTATGAACGACTTTTGCATAACTGGTAAACCATAAGAGATAGACAAAATTTTACTACACAAAAAATGTAGATCGCGTTAAAATACACAACTTATATCATATACATTTTTTTGTTGAGTGAACCGTTTTCGAGATATTGCTTGTTATTTCCTTAAATTTTCCAATACTTATACTTTTTCTCAAATTCGTTATTCATTTTTACTTTCTCTACTACGTATAGTAAGTAGGGGAAGTATTGCATTCCACCCAAAAATTCGATACCGAGATTTCACCGGAAATACACGTTTTGAGACCTCCTGAATCCAAAAAAAGCATTTTTGGAAACATGTCCGTGTGTGTGTGTGTGTGTGTGTGTGTGTGTGTCTGTGTGTCTGTGTGTGTGTGTGTGTCTGGGAACAGCATAACACAAAAACGAACAATCGGATAAGCACCAAACTTGGTATTTAGGTTCAGTATCTTCCAGAGATGCGACACGAAGGTTTTCAAGAAAATCCCCCCACCCCAGACTACCCTTTACATGGAAGATTTTTCGAAAATTTTAATTTTCTCAAAAATGGCTCTAACGATTTTGATGAAAATATCATATGTTTAGGGTAATGTCATGAGAAATGAAATGTATATCTCGAATTTTCTGGGAATGTCTCCAAAAGTATTCATTGTGAACGACTTTTGCATAACTGGTAAACCATAAGAGATAGACAAAATTTTACTACACAAAAAATGTAAATCGCATTAAAATACACAGTTTATGTCATATACATTTTTGTTGTTGAGTGAAGCATTTTCGAGATATTGCTTGTTATTCCCTTAAATTTTTCAATAATTATTTTCTCAAATGGGAATTCTTATTCATTTTTTTGTCTTGGATATGCAAAGAGTATTACTCTGTGGCAAAGAGAATGGTGCTGCACCTAGCAACCAGCTATTAAGAGATATGTATGTGTTTAAAGGCTACTGTATTTCTATATTGCCCTTGTAAATATATATTCCCCTTACATCTACAAGAAAATTAGCAATAAGATAGAGTCTGCAAATGTTTATCTCGATTAACATGAAGTAGATGGAGAATAAGCGTTTGTACAAGAGTAGAGAAAGTCATGTGAGTGAAACACATCAGATTTTTTCAATAGGTTCTGGACTCAAAATGTAAGTGTCACAATATTAGGCTTATGTTAAATTTTGCTATTAGTTGTAATGAATCCAAATGTAATATGAGTTTCTCGAACATCAAATTGAGAATAGTGTTTTAAAAACCTGACTCGTCATACAGGCCGACTTACAACTTCAGATTTTCATTGTGTGCGCGCACGCACTCTAAAAGGGTTATTCTTCTATTCATGCTACGTCGCGATATAGTTTTGACTACTAATCGTTTGAATTTAAGCCATATGGAGTCAGGTTACGGAAACAAAAACAACTGTTCGCATTTCGCCAGTTTCGTTACTAATTAAACCCCGTGGGGAAAAATTTCTGGTGTGATTAAATTCACATGATTTTCTCTATCCTCTACATACTAGTATACAAACTATTCTAACTAAAGCTTACTTTTATATCTACTTCATTTTAATCCAAATAAACTTTGCAGAATAGCTACATTACACATAAAAGGGAACAACGATAGTCAAATGCTTAAGAATTAGACGTTATACGCTGGCCTTAAAATTCTATACTGCTTCAATGGAATCGCGGAAAACAGCTGATTGTTGACAGGACTTTAAAAGAAAGGGCAAGTATTGAACAATTCGAGCCATTAATAACGGATATCTCGGAAATGACTGATGCCACAAAAAAGTTATTTGAAATAAATTGTATTTTAAAGAGGCTTACATTTTTTGTGTAGTGCGTATTCGTCTATCGCCTAACATTTACAGATTATACAAAATTCCTTCTGAATGAAGAGGACTTCATAGGCTATTCCCAGAAAATTCAGAATCCAAGTTTGATGTTGATACGACGTATTTCGTTTTTGAGTTATGTTGTGCACACACACACACACACACGCCGAACCCTTTCTAAAAATGCTTTTTGTATTCGGGGACCTCAAAAAATGTATTTCTGTATGTCGGAATACTTCTAGACCGCAGTAAAAACAGAAATGACTCGATAAAGTATTTAAACTCTGAGGTGAAGAGTTTGAAGAAAGACAAGGCCGTTCCGTGGTCAGCAGTAAAAAGTATGAGGAAAGCCCGTTTAGCGGGCAGGACAGATGTTCGGTTGGTGGTGTCAGGAGGTGGCATCATGGATCGCAGTTGTAGAGCAGGCGCGGCACGGGATATTGATTCGCTAGTTGGGATGGCGCGGGCGCGGATTGCACATGTTACTTGCTCGCGGTTGTATTGATGGTGACCTCACGCATGCTCGCCCCTGGCCACTGCGCAGCTGTTAGTCGCGGTAATCGGCCATGCTTTCTCACCCATTCGCGCCATATTTTCTGTTCCTGTATTTATGTTGCTTAATCTATTTCCTTTCCATTGCTTCATCCTCCCTTATTACCCTTTTCCTCTCCCTTTGGTGTTTTTATATCCATTTTGCAATGGCTCAGCATTTCTGCCAACATTCTTTGTTTTCCCACGTCCCCAGCTAAGAGTTTATTGCCTCTCAATAAATTATGTGTGCCACAACATACGTATAGTAGGTGGAGATTTCACCTGAAGCACGCATTTTGCACCTCCGTGTTATACAAACGTTTTTAGGAAAAGGTCTATGAGTGTGTGAACAGCGTAACTCAAAAATGAAAACTCGATTAAATACCAAACTTGGTATTCAAGTTCAGCGTTCTCCAAGTATGCGGCACGAAGATTTTCAAGAAAATACCCCTACTCCAAACTACCCTTTACATGGAAAAATTGTGGCTAATTTTTATTTTCTCAAAAATGGCTCTAACGATTTTGATTAAAATGACATTTGCATGGGAAATAAAATGTATATCTAATTTTATGGGAGTAGCTTGTGAAGTCCTCTTCATTCTGAATTACATTTGTTTAATTGCTACACCATAAGAGGTAGACCAGATCTTACTATACAAAATTTATATATGCTTAAGGCACACATTTATGTCAATACATTTTTTTATTGTGGCATTAACCATGTTCGAGATATTCTTTGTTGATCGGAATTTTCAAATAGTAAATCGCTATTGGTTTTTCTCGTGGTCATGTAAAGAGTATGGAATTTCAAAGCTATCACTTGGCGATCCCCTTGTTAAAAACATGACTATCGCTTTAGCCTACTGTATTCTTATTCATGCAACGAAATGTGTAAATATGTCATTAAAATTTGTCTATTAACAAAAAGTAGACGGAAAAAATAAGCTTATGTGAAATTAGTTTAGAGCTAAAGTCTAGTGAATACAACGCCAGATTTTTCATAAACGCTGCAACCGTGGGAAGCTATCAATGTCACTCTCCCTCCCCCCTTTTGGTCATCAAGGTCTTATTAGCCACAAGGATGTCATTTCTATTAAATTCACGCACACATTTACTCTCACACTCATATCTCCAGACTCCAGAAAGGATGGGGAACAATCCTGGCTAAAGGAAAATTCCCAACCTCCAGCCGGGAATCGAACCCGGGACCTCTGGATTTGGAAGTTAGCATACTAACCATCAGGCCACAGAGGCGGCTTTATTTTCAACATACATTTTAGTTTCGAGTGCAGGCACCATAATGCTAACGCCTTGTAGACTCCAGATTATAACACATTTAATATAGTTACAGTTAAGTAAGTAAATGCACAAATTAATGTTTACTACCAAAAATAATTAGTAAAACTTAGATTAACTTGTGAAATATATGTCAACACCAACGTTTCCAAATATGCTTATCATGTTTTACTCCCCATCCAAATTAAGAAATCGTTCGTGTTCTTTCTCATATCTGGTATATGGTTTATTTGTAATTAGGGATAATCCTGCTTTTCGGTTTCTACTAAGATACCTCACAGAAAATCCATTTCTGCTTTTAATGGCAACAAACATGAAGAAATGGTGTCATAAAAACAAAAAATAGGTACACTCCACAGTAAATCCTTAAACTATATTAATTGTATTTTTATTTAAAGTTTATATTTTGTTTTGTAAAACAATAGCGTATGACATTTATGTTATACAATATTACGTCATAGTGTATGCTAATATACTAGTTACCTAAGCAACAACTTCAGAAAGCTGCTTCTTTTTTCTCGCCTTACATGCCATAACGATCGGCAAATAATTTTGCAGCATGGCAATGGCAAAAAAGCATTGGGAGAGTGCATGTGTGAGAGAGAGAAAGAGAGAGAGAGAGAGAGAGAGAAACCTAATTCTAACCAGTCGTGCAACATATTCGGAAGATGGTACATGAGGATTTGCAAGAAAATCCCTCTAACCCAAATCACTGTTAGCATTGGAAATGTTTTGTATTGTTTTATTTTATTAAAAATGACTCTAACGATATTGATTAAAATAGCCTATGTTTAAGAAGTTTGTGTGACTAATGAAAGGTACGTATATATTTATAGTGGTTTCATTCTGGCCAGTCCAATCAAGGTCACGCATGGTAATCCCCAATTTCGCTCTATATATCTGTCTCTTTCTACACTTTCCAGTCCCTCCCTTCCTCGAAGCTGGAGACCAGAGTTGCAACAATTAAAAAACAGACTTTACTGCCACAGCAAAATACTGTTGTTACTGCAAGTGGGGAACTGAGTGATAATTTTCTTTGAATAGTTGTGAAGTCCCTTTTATTTGATAGAATTTTGTGTAACTGGGAAACCTTAAAAGTTGGAAAAAGATAGTACAGGAAAAATGTAGAGCTTATTTTTCTGGCAAATAACGTTTTTCGTAATGTTAGCCGTTTTCGAAATATTTCATGTTGCAAGTTTAGACCAAAGCGTCATATAACGGACATGCTTTTCTTTCCATCGGAAAAGCTTTTTACCACGAATAAACATTTGAATGCTGTTTCCGCTTTTGTAATTAAGCAAAGAAAAATAGTAGTACAGGTCTCGCCAGGGATATTGGCCTATGACCTTCAGGGCTAGCCCAGTCAAGCCAGCTCCCTGATGTTTCAACACCTCCCTTGCAAGTAGCACATGGTTCCTTCTGTCCAGTACCTTCCACTCTATACAACTCCCGTCTCAACTTGCACCATTTTTCGAGCTGCTGTCCTGTATGTCATACATCTATACGGTAAATGACTCACATCGTAGCTTTCCATTAAAATTTCCACACGCCAAAATCCGTGCCGCGACCAATACAGACGGATTTTTTCGTCCTGACGCGCTTATCTGTATGCACAGTGCCTGGACAAGCCCATCTATCTTCTGGGAGAGGTGTTGGCGCGTACACAACGTGAGATACAACGTGGTGGAATATGATTCCATCATGAGATAAGGTGACATCAAGCGTTTCGAATGAGTGTTGTTCCAAGCAAAAGCAATCCTGCCAGCCGTTCTCCTCTGTGCTCCTTTCTCCTCTGTGCTTCTGCACTGTTAGGTCGAAAAAATCGACTTGTACATATTGGAGTAATGTAACGTGGATAGGAGAATCATTTTTATGATTAGTATAATACAGAACAGACATATTATGTAAATTTATTATTGGTAAAGAAAGTCATGTACATCAGTTTTTTTTTCTTTTTTCTATGTTCATTTACCCGAATTGAAAACCCAATTAAGGAACCTTTTCTGGGAGGTGAGGGGGCTTTTCCCGACATACTTCGGTTGAACATTTCAAAATGAATCGGGAATGCGTCTAGTGTTTTAAACATTCAGCTGTTTATAGAATATATTACTCAATATTACCTATGATATTGCTTTTTGTGTAAGTACCACATGAAAGGACTTACAGTAGAGGGCTGTACAGTTGAACGGCTCGAGTAGTAAAATCCGCAACTACGTATGCGCCGGGTCTAACGCACGCGTGATACACATTTACCATGACTCGCGCTCTCGATTTTGTATTACCTTGCGAGCTGAGAATCATAGCCTGCTCGAAGTGTTTTGTTGATGTTTCTTCCGGACTGCAGTGTTTGTACAGGTTGAGGCTTTCCACGAAATCGCGCTCTTCTGTAGAGTTCGTGCGCTAATTCGTTTTAAGGGACAATGGAACTGAATTTACCACTTTCTGTAATTTGAAGTTATTTAGTTTTAAATTAGCACACATGTTCCTGTTGATAGCGGCAATTTATGTACAAAATACCAGTTTGATATAATTTTAATTACTTTCCAAGATATTACCAAAATAACAAATTCTGCAAAATATTGGCAGAACCTTGATGATCCCTTGCAACATAAAAGTTGAAGTAGAGCATTTGTTTTTCTTTTTTAGCTTAAAACAATAGGACTAGTTATCGCTTTTTAAAACTTATTACATATTAACGTTCGTTTCTCTTCAGATTTTATTGGTACATTTTCTATAAAAATGTGTTGTTTATTTTTCGAAACCTGTAGTTTTACCCCCCCCCCCCTCCCCCAAAGGACTGGCGTTGGAACATGCTTAATAAGATCAAGCATGAACCTTCATTAAAATTACACCACAATTAATGTGTAAGGAACAGTGTTGGATAAAAACGAAAAGGACATGTGTATATGTTTACAAATAAACAAGTGTTTTATTTACAAAAAAAAAAGGCAGTATAACTAAAGCAGTTTCGAGTGCGAGAAGTACAGATTTTACAGATTCAGTGTCTTAAATAGTGTGACTTCGCCCAGTTTTTCAACTGTCACTCAGTTCTCACAAGTCACTGTTTCGCTTTATGTAGTTCACCTTCACTGGGAGTTCACTTCACCAATGTCACTTCACTATGTTGAACAGTTCAATTGTCTGTCACTTTACTTCCTTCGTAACGCAGCCTGTTCACGTCACGGAAGCCGTCACACATGATGTCGCACGGGAAACTCAGTCGCTTACTCGCTCACATACTGACACAATTCAACTCTGTCGCAACTCGATACGCACTCACTCACTCGCGAGAGTTGCGACTGCCCCGACTTCTCAGCTTGCACTGACTGACTGCCGTCCACGAGAGCACTCACTTATATAGGCAGTGGAATATTCCATAGAAGGTTCTCGAACATTCTAGAAGTATTTTGACACACTTTCAGGAGGAGGGGGAAGATGAAGCTTCCAGAAAGTTCTAGTTATCTACCGATAGCTCGCCCGGTGTTTACGGGCAATCGGCGTTATCGCTGTTGACTGAACTGCTCGGCGCCCACCTCCGGATAACCTTCTACTATAGCGCTGCGTCACAATAGGAACGTCAACGTGACACGCTGTGTATGCTGTTCAATTGTTGACGCTCTTTATGGGCCGTAAACTTATATTTTGATTTTGAATTCGCAAAACTGTTTTTGTTTTGGTTTGTAAATAAAATAATGTATGTAACTTGTGATATTTGTTTTATACCCCCTGAATTTTTATTACTCGCTACGCTCGTGATTATAATATTTCCACTCGTTGACGCAGTAATTTGTATCACAAAAATGTAAATGTCAGAGTGATTGTAGTGTGAATATGCATTGTTGTGTGACATTGATTTGAGATGTTTGTTGATTGTAATCATTGTCGAGAAGTGGGTTTATATGGCCTTACTGAAACTGACAATAATAGCGTGCAATAATGTAGCGAGGGGGTGAGCTGTTTATCATTATTAGAGACGAGCAAATGACGTCAGAGTGGCGCGTTTTTTTTTTTTTTTTTTTTTTTTTTTTTTTTTAAGAATTTGCTGGAACATTTTTCCCCAGAGCATATGTTTTCGTAATTTTCATTGGATATAAATATAGACGCTAATGTTGGCGCGTTTTATTAACCAATAGCAGCTCGGTTATAATCTTTAGGCATATTGGGGCGAGGAAGTATAAATTCAGTGTCAGGGTTAAGTTTCATGTAGTTCAACGGAGGCATTCATGGAGTATGCATCGCACACAGTTCAAGGTTACGCGTCGCAAAGTTATGAAAAATCTCTCGTGTCGTAAAGTTAATTACACAAAAAGTTGAAGTACGCGAATTAATAATGTGCAGTAAGTTATTATAACAGTTTCAGTTTGGCGAGTGTCAAGATTAATAGGTGAAAGTGAATAATGTGTTACGACAATAAAAGTGTAAAACAAATTCTTTCATCAGTGTTATCTTTGGATAAAAAACTCCTTTCCGTTTACACACCTGTATAAGATAAGTGCTTGACCGAGAAATCATAGCTAGCCGGAGGACAGTGAACCCAAAATTAAATACAATAACAGGCGCTCAGTAAAAGATAACACGAAGTGACTGCGACAAATTGCTCCCATACGTTGTGCAGATAAACATGAAACATCTTCCAATTACCAACATTAATACCCCCACATCGTAAAAAATCCTAAAGTTGCATAAATAACTATGTCGACTGTTTCAAAATGAAAAAAAGAATTCACTATAATGCCAAATGATGTGTATTAGTTCCAAGTGTATTTATATATTGTAAAAATCTAGAATTCGATAACTTTTTTCATTTGTTTTTCCAGGTGTCTGTTCTCGGGTCCCTTAATGGTACGTTTTGGTCTCCTGTTGGCATAATGCGAAAAGATGGTACTTCTAGACATTAATTAATAGGTGTTTGTTTTATACATTTTTTTTATAAACAGCTGAAGTAATCGTCATAGTGCGTCAATTAGAGCTTTCAGATGTTAAAGGCTAGTTTAAAACAGACATTTAAGCAAACCAGAAATAAAAAGGCCACGCTCGTGTATAAAAATAATTCAATCTTTCACAAGTTGCGTACATGATTTGTGTTATGTTGTAAGTAGAATATTTTAGGTTGAAATATACTCTCCTTCAAGAAATGTGCCTAAACGCATATACCTAAAGTAACCACCTATGTATAAACGAAACAAGAATCTAGACGCTAATAAATTATCAGACATTGCAGATTTTGCTCGCTGATCCATAAAGAAACTAGTGAAAGGTGTATTTATCAACGAGTAATATTACAGAACGCGTGGAATGAGGATGAAGCGCACGTTGTTTATATAGACATCTTTTCTTGTATCAGCTATTTCTGGCCAGTCTCATTCTTTGCGTAACCAAAGCAGGCGCTGGCACGTTTTTAAAAGAACCAAACATTTACGAGACTTCAGTGGCCGGCTGCGTCCATCTGTAGGGCGGAACAAAGGGTTTTAAACCAGTGAGGCGACGTTTATGAAGCGCTTAAACGGCTGCCTCTTTGATGGTCTCTGCCTCCCCAACGGAAACCGGTGTGTGGCGTTGATGGGCATTAAGATGATGACGCAAATCAGCAATTGCTCTGCAGGACCGGTACTTGCTTTGTATGGATCAATGTGCATAAACACGCAAATGGAAGAATTCGCTGAAAATTTCCGTCTTTTTTCTTTCTTGTCTGTCGTCCCTCCCCTAATCCTTTTACTTTCTCTATCACGTACATAGTAGGTAAAGAAGGTATTGCATTCCACCAAAGATTCTATACGGAGATTTCACCGAAAATACATGTTTTGAGGACCCCTGAACCCCAAAAAAGTATTTTTAGAAAGAAGGTCTATGGTTTATGTGTGTGTACAGCATAATTCAAAAACGAAAAGTCGGATAAACACAAAATTTGATATTTAGGTACAGTACCTTCTAAAGATGCGACACGAAGAGTTCAAGAAAATACCCCTATCCAAACTGCGCTTTACATGGAACATTTTTCGAAATATTTTATTTTTTAAATAATGAAGCTAACGATTTTGATTAAAATACGTATATTAAAGACATGACAAATAAATTGAATCTCTGGGAATAATTCGTGAAGTCCTCTTCATTCGGAAGGAATTTTGTGTAATCTGTATAACTGGTAAACATTAAGCGGTAGGCGAAAAACGTACTACACAAAAAAATGTAGATCTCTTTAAAACACACAGTATATTTCAAATAACTTTTTTTTTTTGCTTTGCTTCAGGCATTTCCGAGATACCCGTTATTAATGGTTCGAATTGTTCAATACTTTGTCATTCCTTTAAAGTCCTATCGATTTTCAGCTGTTTCTCCCTATGCCATGGAACGGGTATGGAATTTTAAGGCCAGTATGTAGCGTCTAGTTCTAAAACATTTGACTCGCCATTATCCCTTCATATCTAGCTCTGTAATGCAGCTATTTCCGAAAGTTTGGGTTAAAATGAAGTAGATAGGAAAATAAACTTTCATAAGAATAATTTGTACACCCGCTAATAACGTCTATCACTTAGCGTTTTACCAATTATACAAGATTATACAAAATTCCTGAATGAAGAGGACTTCACTCACAGGTTATTCTTAGAAAATTCGAGATAAGCATTTTATTTGCCATATAAATACTTTAATATATGGTATTTTAATCAAAATCGTTAGTGATTTTTTAGAAAATGAAAAACTTCGAAAAATGTTCCACGTAAAGAGTATTTTGGTAAGTACTGAACCTAAATACCAAATTTGGTATGATTTTCTAAGAAGTGGGTCTAACGATTTTGATTAATACCATATATTAAAGATATGTATATGACAAAACGTATATCTTGAATTTTCTGGGAATATCCTGGAATTTTGTATAATCTTGTATAATTAGTAAACGATAGACAAAAACTACTACAGAAGAAATGTAATCTCTTTAAAATACACAATTTGTTTCAAATAACTTTTTTGTGGCATCAGCTATTTCCAAGATATCCGTTATCAATGGTTCGAATTGTTCAATACTTAGCCTTTTTGTTTAATCCTGTCAATTTTCATTAGTTTCTCGTGATGTCATGGAAAGAGTATGGAATTTTAAGGCCAGCTTATAGCGTACAGTTGTTAAACATTTGACTATCGCTACTCCCTTTGTATCTATAACGAAATGTGTAATGTATCTATTTCCGCAAAGGTTTATTTGTATTAAAATGTAGTAGGTGGAAAAGTAATATTTTATAAGAATAGTTTGTATACGATAGGGCGTAGAAAAAGCCATAGGAAAGTGTCACATCAGATTTGTTTTATTTATTCAGTGTACCTCAAAACATGTATTTCCATTGAAATCTCAGTATCGTATTTTTGTGTAGAATGCAATACCTTCTATGTGCGTGGTAGAGAAAGTAAAAATTGGTTTTATCGGTTTTGTTTAAAGGAAGTTACACATGTAGATCTAATCGCACAATTTATTTCAAATAATTGTTTGTATCAGCCATTTCTTAGATATCCCCTTATTGCTGGTTTGAATTTTTAGAAGTGTTGTGACTTCAGGTGTTTGTCTCAATGTCATAGAAGAAAGGATATGGAATTTAAAGGCAGCCTGCTTTTAAACATCTGACTATCGATTCTGCAAAGGTGTCCATTAACATGAAGTAGATTGAAATATAAACTTTCGTAGGAATAGTTTGTAGAAGAAGCAGTAGAACGACATGTGAATGCAACACATGAGATTTACTATTATTTTTTTAATTCGTTCTCCTCACCTTTGTTAATTTCCATTAGCATAAGTATTCTTTAGTATGCCATCAGCACATCTTAAGCATTTTCTTCCTACTACCACTCTCCTCCGTTCTGAAGACATTCCTTTACTGCTGAACAGCTTGGAGGAGTACCATTCGTATTGTTTTCTTGAAGCGAGACATGCGAAAATAAATTTCTGAATTTATTTAAATACCATAGTGTTATAAGTTGGAAAATGCAACTCGGAAATTATCATAAATAGCGAAAGTGCAGCCTTGATTAGTTTATGTGAACATGGATTAAAATGTAATTACTTTCTCTACTACTTACCTATTGTAAGTAGGGGAAGTATTGGTATTCCCACCCGAAAATTCGATATGCAAATTTCAGTGGAAATACCCGTTTTGAGGTTCCCTGAATAAAACATTTTATAAAAAGATTCATGCGTGTGTCCGCGAACAACTTGGACACAACTTGATGTTTAAGTTCATTGAATTCCAAGGATGCGACTGGAAAATTTTTCGTTTACTCTAAAACGGCTCTAATAATTTTGAATAAAATACCATATGCTTAAGATATTTTTGATGACAAATTAAATGCATATTTTCAATTTTCTGCCAATAGCCTCGTAAGTCCTCTTCATTCTGAATGAACGTTTCCATAACTGGTAAACTGTAAGAGATAGACAAAGTCTTGCTACATAAAAATATTATATGACGTTAAAGCACACAATTTATGCGAAATAAAAGCTTTGTGGCGTTAACCATTTCCGAGACATTCTTTGTTATTGGTTTGAATGGTACCTTTCTTTTTCTCTTGCCATGCAAAGCGAACGGAATTTCAGTCATCATATAGCGAACCGTTGTTAAAACATTTGACCTTCGCTTAAAGGCAACTGTATTCCCTCAATCCCCTTGTACTTACAAGGAAATATACAATAAGACAATTTCTGCAAAAGTTCATCTGGATTAATATGAAGTAGATAGAATACTAATTTTTACTTTCTGTACTACGTATAGTAAGTAGGGGAAGTATTGCATTCCACCCAAAAATTCGATACCGAGATTTCACCGGAAATACATGTTTTGAGACCTCCTGAATCCAAAAAAAGCATTTTTGGAAACATGTCCGTGTGTGTGTCTGCTGTCTGTCTGTGTGTCTGTGAACAGCATAACTCAAAAACGAACAGTCGGATAAGCACCAAACTTGGTATTTAGGTTCAGTATCTTCCAGAGATGTGACACGAAGGTTTTCAAGAAAATCCCCCCACTCCAGACTACCCTTTACATGGAAGATTTTTCGAAAATTTTAATTTTCTCAAAAATGGCTCTAACGATTTTGATGAAAATATCATATGTTTAAGATAATGTCATGAGAAATGAAATGTATATCTCGAATTTTCTGGGAATGTCTCCAAACGTATTCTTCATTGTGAACGACTTTTGCATAACTGGTAAACCATAAGAGATAGACAAAATTTTACTACACAAAAAATGTAGATCGCGTTAAAATACACAACTTATGTCATATACATTTCTTTTGTTGAGTGAATCGTTTTCGAGATATTGCTTGTTATTTCCTTAAATTTTCCAATACTTATACTTTTTCTCAAATTCGTTATTCATTTTTTTTATTTCCTGGACATGCAAAGAGAATGGAATGCGCCACATAGCAACCAGCGTTAAAATATTTGACTATCGCTTAAAAGCTACCATATTTCCCTTGCATCTACAAGAAAATTACCAATAAGATTGACATCTCGATATCTCGATTAACATGAAGCATATGGAGAATAGGCGTTTGTAAAAATAGTGTGTACAAGAGTAGAGAAAGTCATGTGAGTGTAACACATCAGATTTTTTATAATATTATGTTGAAGGATGGGTGGAGGAAGGCATGTGAATGTAACACTAGGGGCATATTTTCCCCTATTGTACTCACTAAATTCATGCGCCAGTGTGAATACCCCACGTGGGTTTTTAAATAACTTTGCACGATCTGAATTGCATGCATGTGAAACAAGTCAATTTATCTGTTTTTGAAAACAAATTCTGTCTCGTAATAAAATTGTCCCAAGGACTGCATTCTGCATCGTTTTTAGATCAGATTCCCAGTAGAGGTTCTCAAGGTTTTGTTTGTCTTTTGTTTTATTTATGTATTTGTTTATTTTACCTTTAATAACTAAGGTAATATCAGCTGCTTTTACTTCATAACATTTTATACCTGGAGTGATTTCGCTCTTGGAGTTAATCGTTGGATTTTATTGCTTTGATATGAAACGTTGAATGATTGAAGCGTTCACCGTATCATTCACCTTCCCACATTCAAGGATCAGGAATAACCCTAATTGTAGAAAAAAATATCCTCCATCCGGAAATCGAACCAAGGATCTCTGGATTTAGAGACTAGCATGCTAACCACTATGCCGCAGAAGCAGTTATTCAATAGTTCATGGATTCTGGTAAGAGATTCAATTATGGTTATACGAGACGTGTTTTTAAAGTAAGTACCGTTTTAATATTTTGCCGCCGCAGCGCTGCAGTCGCGATTATGAGCATACGCGATCACTTCCTCCATTCATTAGGAAGCCAGAAGCAGCTGTGAGCGATCGTCAGTGTTTTGCTGCTGTTAGAGCGTTTCGAAATGTTCAAAACAATCGAACGACCCGCCGAATTAAATTGGGTTTTACTTACGGAAGCTCTTTAATTACTATGCTCCTTAGCCTTCCATTCTATATTGAGCGTGAAAGATCGGAAAGTTTGCTCAGAGGCCTATCAGGCTTGAGGTTCTTTTACGTGCCGTAAATCTATGACTCGGGACCACCAGCGTTACTTCCTTCCGAAGGAAGCCATGCTAAGGATTTTTACACCCGAGAAAGTCCATCGCCCTCCGCCCTGTTTGAACCCGCTACCTCGGGAACTAGAACGCCCGCCGACTGTGAATTCAGATCAGCGTTTCGTTTTATGATTGCGAGAAATGTTACGCCAGCAAACATCCATCACCAATTTGTGAGGTTTATGGGGAAACAATAAGTGACAATGCCCGGGCACACACAGGAAACAAACTCAAGATCTGATGCATTATTAGGTTGGGAGCAATTCGATCACTCTCCTGCAGTTCGGATTTGGCACCAAGCGATTTTCTTCCGTTTCTTCATCTGAAGAAATTGCTTGGAGGAAAACATTTCAACGTCGATGATGTGAAACAAGTGCAGACATTGCTTTCCTCACAGGCGGCATCATTCTTTGACGAAGGCATACAAAAACTAGTTTCCCGTTACAAGTGCTTGAATAAGGCGTGAATATGTGAAGTAATGTAAGGCAATGAGCAGAGACCGGAAGTTTAGGCATTATAAATCATTAAAATAGGCAGGCAAAAGGGCACTATAAATACTAAAACAGGCAATAAAAGGCAGTTGGAAAAGCCCATTTATTTAGTAGATTGCACTATTCAATAACTGTATCGTCATATTTTAAAGAACTTAAAAGTTTTAAACAAAATGCTAGTGTTGTAATTGACACAAAAATGAAATATTTTTTTAAAAAGGCCTGTGTATTGCAATGCCTTATTCGTTGCACGTGACAACCAAATGTTTTTTAAGTTCTCTGGGGTCATATTGAGTCTCCTGTCAGATAACATATTTTTCATATGAGAAAATGACCTCTCAACATTGACAGGTTATTGAAGCAAATCTAAAACATACATCATTGTAGAATCCATTTCAACTGCAACAGAATTGTCACCTTGTAGAATTTTTGAAATATTTCTAAGTTTATCCAGATCAGAATTTTTCGATAACACTTTTTTAACACTTTTCGCTAACTAATGAACCTCGTTTCCCTGGTACACTGTCCACACATAGCACTGCATCATCCACAATTTTCACTGACTTCGTTAAAGGTTGTCCTCTTTCTTGAACCTGGCAGATCACTTGTGGCAGGAACCAAACTCGGCCGCAATGAAAGTTAAGCCATTTTTCACTTCCGAAGAGTTGAGAAGTTTCTTGGCCGCTACAATTGAAGATGCTTCATCCTCCAGAGCGTTCACCACCTCAGTTATACTCTGGAAATTTGAAGCGTAGTGAAGTGCTGCTGAGATTCAATGTCCCCCATCTGGTTATGATAGGTTGGGGGGGGGCAGAGGGACATCTGGTGCAATGGATTTAAATGTCAGGATTCTTGAGGCGGCTTTCACAAAGATCTTCTTAATACTGGAAATTAAATTGCCAACATCCGGAAACAAGCATCGTATCTCTTCTGACACCCTGTGAAAGCCATGTGCTACGCAGGTCATGTGAAGCATGTTTGGAAATAGCACTTTTAACGCTATTCCAGCCTTTCTCATATATGGTGCAACGTCACTGATGAAAAGTAAGATGTCGTTTTGAATCTTTTCAGGCCACAGCAACTTTAATGAACTGGTGAATAACTGCACGATAGTTGAATTGTTAACTTTATCAAGACATCTCTGTTGTGAGCAGGAATGGTTTCATTAATTCATTTTCTGTAGGATCTAATGGTCCAATAACAACATTGGCAATGAAACGACTCATGGTATCAGTTGACTCGTCGATAGAAATCCAGATCATCTTTTTCATTTTATCTTTAATGATTTTCATAGTGTCATCGTAACATTCGGTTAAGTAACATTTTCGCAAACTTGACTCGCTAGGTACAGTTTGGTTAGTATACTTCTCCAAAAACTGTGATAATGTAGGATTCTGTAATTTCCGTAAAAAGGATTCCGGCGCTGAGGAAAGCTTTACATAAGTCGAATGCAAGGTGGGATTTTCGACTCGATGTTGCAATTACTATTGGAAGCAAAGAAATCTTCTTCCTAGTAGCCTTGGAAAGTGCATTTTTTGTGTTTGATTGTGTCGATATGCTTTTTCGTAGTTCACTGACTGCTCGCATATTTTGCATGTGAGTACTTTACCATCGGTACAAAATACGCCGGATCCAAAAGTATTAACGTAACTTTGGAATTTACTGCGTAAAGAAACACTGCATTTCGGTATCTTGCTGTTAGCTACAACAATGTTGCAATGAAAACTGAAAGAAAAACAAAGACCCGCACTCATTATTGCCTTTTAAAATAAACACAAGCTGTAATTCAAATTATCTATACATTTATTTGCACGGCAGCACTAATTGTTGCAAAGAAAATAATGAACTGAATGAAGGACTCCTATGTTGTCTGCAACTTTCAATAATATACATTCGGCAAACTAACTTTCATTGTCACGGACTAACGGTTATTGAAATCAAATAAGCCTGAAGGAAATGTTTAATAATTAATAAATAATAGATATATAATGAAATAAAGGCAATAAAGACTATTTATTTCGTAAAATAGGCCTTTATATTTAAAAAGCAGAAAAAGGCAACATAAAACTGTGGCATTTTAATCACAAAGGTATAATTCGTACAGATTCACTTTCAAATTGAAAACAGATTTGACACATTTAAAAAGGCATCCCTAAGTTCCTGTCTCTGATAATGAGTGATAAAGTATTTGGAAAATAATGTTATTTTTTAAAAAAAAATATTGATACTTTAAAAACACGCCTCGTAATATTACATAGGCGCGCCTATATATTTCGGTATGACACTTTATTTAGCTTATACTCGTATACCTCCAAACTAAAAGAAGTCTCATAGGTAGTAAGTAAAGATATGGTATATTTAACATTTGTAGAGCCAGGGATCTTCTCTCTCTCTTTCAATGAAATGTATAAAAAAATTCTGAAAAGTTTAGTGATCAACATAACTTGGAGTTTCAGAATCTAGTCAGTAGTGCCATTAAAGGGGGAGATAATAGAAAATAGATTTACCTTCCTTTACCGCGATATACCTGCAGGTTGATATTTGAGTGCAACATGCTCATTTGTGGACGAAATAATTTATGTAATATGCAGTACTTGGATCTTTTTAAACATTGGTTGATGATAAACATAGGTACATCTGCTTTTAAGATCTTATTATGTTTAGTGCGCTGTAAGTGCTGGAACAGTGTTAACTTGCGTGGCATTGAAACAGTTCGCGGGTATTCTATAAGTGAACTAAGCGACTGTTATCAGCAACAGATTCTCAAATCAAAATGGGAAATTCACACACAGAAAAGGTTTAAAAATAAGAAAGCTCCATGGTTGCCCGCATTCAAGACAGCTTTATGCGACCGATGCCAGTTTGGCAAGATAAACAGGTGCTGACGAAGTAAATCATTGTCTTGCAACTGCTGTTGAAAATTAATGACTTGCACATTTGCTTGATTTGTGCAGGAAGTATGTTTTTACTAGTGCCAATATCAATAAGAAATAAGTTAGCCATTGTGTTGGGGATTCTTAGGAGTTGTGTTATTTCTTGATCTCTTGAGTATTAATGATGCGTCCTCGGGACTAGGTCTAACAGCAACAGCCATTCCGATTGGTCTTGCAATACTGTTCCTGGTCATTAAAATGTACGTTGTTAAAGAGAGAGATGAAATCAAAAGTAAATGGTCTCAGAAGAAGAATTTTCAGAATTTTAAGAGATGTAGCAAAGAATTCGTATAGGAACGGAAGTGCTGAAGACAATCAGGGTTTATTGCTTTGAAAAACGTTACTGGGATGCAAGTACAGCAGCATTGATACTTGATGTTTATCAAGTTAGTTTTTGAACAACATGTCATCTTGAAGATATCTACAGATCAGAAGGATTTCTATAGATTTCGGTTGCTGATGAATTGTGGAAAAGTTTGAAGCAAGAAATAATTGTTAATTACCACTGCCATCTTTAGTTTCATAGAATGCATTGACTTCTCTGATGTATGTTTCGTTTGGTTGGAGAATCCTCTTGGAACGAGGAATGATCCACGTGCTTATGTGCATGTATTTCTTTAATTTTATGCATGGATAACGGAGGAATTCACCTCATCTATGTCAATGCGTTCTGGGATCCAATTCATTCGGGTCATTTACTCTCTCGTTAATAAAAGCGCTTCGTGATATACCAGTTGTACCGAGTTGTTCCGTCAGAACAATCGCTGATGGATTTCCAAAAGCAGAGTTAACATGGCGTTATCAAACTCAAAATGAACATTTATAACCTAAATTTGTTTCCATCCCTCCCCCCAAAAAAACTGGAAAGAGGAAAGAAAGTTAATGCATCAACAGTATTATTCAAACATGAAAAGGAGAATTTTCGATATTTCTCCCATCTCAACAACCTTTTGTTGCGAAACCTTATATTTTATATAAAAAAAACTTCTAAGATTTCGAAGAGGGTATGTTAAGTTTGGTGTAGATTACGATAGAACTCGTACATTTTTAGCAAATTCCCTTGATCCTTAGATTTAAAAAAACATTTGTAATGCGATTCCCCTATAGCTAAGCAGAATCATTGCATATCTCTTCGCTTTTTCTACACAGTTTAGGGGAGGAATTACAGTAGCATGTTGTATTAATTAATCGTGGAAAGGTCGAAAACGACAAAGGTTAAAACATATGCCGTAAATTGCATTTTGACGTTTTTACATTTATTTGTAAATTCATGTATAACTGGAACATCATAAAAGATGCCACAGAAAAAAGGAAACTTTCTCTAAAAATGTAGCATTTATATAAATCAAATTAAACTTCTCTCACGCACCCAAGGCTAACATTCCATTGTTTCATTTGTAGAGCCCCCTTCCGTGATCATATTAGGGATTTTGAATTGAGAAACAACAGATGATTGAAATAGTGTAGACTTTTGTTTTGTTTTGTTTTGTTTTGTTTGAAGCACACATCTTCACTCCCACATTCATACTTCCAGACTACATGGGAGCAGGAAGCGATTCTAATTCCCCTGCTCAAGCCGGAGTTGAGTTTTTATTTTTTAATTTATTTATGGACGCTCTTTAACTGCTGCGGTTCTCAGCGTCCCATCCTATGTTGGGCGTGAAAGACCGGAAATTTTGCTGAGGCCTCTTTACTAGGCTTGAGGTTGTTTAACGTGCCGTAAATCTCGACTCGGGACCACCAGCTTTACTTCCTTTACGAAAGAAACCATGCTAAGGATTTTTACACCCGAAAAAAAAATCCATCGTCCTCCGTCGGGTTTGAACCCGCGACCTCGGGCTCTAGAGGCTAGCATGGTAACCACTACACCACCGGGAATGAAACCTCTGGGTTGAGAAGCCTGGGCGCTGACCACTCGACTACAGAGGCATTCCAGGTGACTTTGTTAACATGCAACAAACTATTTCTTTGTGGATATTCTCTGACTCATTCGGGTTAAACTGTAACATAACTTCTCTAAAGCGTTAACAATAATGCGAACAGGCATGTGCTGTAATTATGCCTAACAAAGGAGAGACTTTATTCCGAATATTGTTCTTTCCATAATGAGGGGAAATCTCTTAAAAGAGTCGCAGATGGCGAGTGTTGATTTACACAAAATAAACGACAAAAAACAAACAGGAATACAGTAGACTGCTTCCGTCGTCGAGTGGTCAGCGAACTGACTTCTCACCCGGAGGTTCCGGATTCAATTCCCGGGGGGATTTTTTTATTTAATTAGGATTATTTCCTACCCTCCATAGAGTCTGGAAGCGTGGATGTGCATGCGAAAATAGGTTAAAGAAAAGCGAAAACCTAAAGTAACGTAACATATAAGTACAAAGAGTACATGTTCACCATCAAATGTTTCAGTCAAAGCCCCCGATGACCATAGCAGTTAAAGGGAATATAGAAATGAACCCCTTAAAAAAAAAAGGAAAATTTTCTTAAGAATCGGTATGAAATTGTAATGGAAGTGATTCGAATTTTTGACACTAGGTATTTTATTCTATCCCCCCCCCAAAAAAACATTTGTATGTTTTGCAGTAGAATGCTATGTACAGCGTTGTCTCAGATGGAAACTGTGGTGTTGATTGGACGGCCTAACTCTGCATTCGTAGGGGCACTTTATTTTCAGAGAAATAGGTTTTGTCACATGTTTTCGAAATAAGGGTCCGGTAAATTAAATTGAGCTTTAATTTTCCCTTTAGTATGTTCCAAAGCATAAAATATGCGTAATGTTGGTTTGAATTTTCGGCGCTTTTTCCTACACACGAGTTTTAACCTACTTTACCTACCTTTATTTCTAAAATTGAGGTTACTAAGGCCCTATATTTGAGAACGGTCTGAACGTTTCTGTTCTTTTAAATGTGTTCTGTTCCGTGCATTTTTTTCGGTTCTGTTCCTTGCAATATTTTATTCATCACCCGCTATTTTTACTTTTATTTACCCATATAAGATAGAAAGAAAGAAAAAAAAAAAGATCAAGCCACATGATGTGCATTCGATAAACTGCAAAGAGGTCACTGTTACTGCTGGAATTCTGTCTAATAGGGATCAAAGAGAGAACATTATTAGCATATGAGTATAAAGCAAATTCAGAAGCCCTCATCCGATTTTGGTAGTTCTTTCACCGTTGAAAGGCAATCTTCCTTTGGATGACCATAAACCATAAGCCAGCTTCTAAGTTCAATTTCTAAATGACCGAAAGACAAAGAATATTTAAGGCCCGGGTGTTAGAATACGAGCATGTTGGAGCCATGTTCCGAAGATAGCTGTAACTCTTCGTTGAGAACGCCACAGAGTTTAAAGAACATAAAATGCATGTAAAATAAGACAAAAGCAGCATATTTGATTTCAAGTAATATAAATAGGTGGTCACATTTTAGCAACTTAGAAAACAGAAGAGACCGTCTCTACGTTTGCGATACTTAACCAGGATCTTTAAATAACCATTATGTAAGTAAGTTTTCTTGCGTTAGCTCTGTATGTTTGTATCGCGTTCATTACCAATGAGTGCTACAATACAATTAAATAAGGACTAAAGTGTGTGTATAGCGTAACATTAGTTAAGATATATTTTATAATTAACAATTGAAAATATAGTTCTCTTGATGGTTACAGATTATGTTATTTCCAAAATGTTTTAGGCTTGTTTGGCTTGAGAGTGGGGAATCTTCATATTACCAGTTTCGCCCTTATTTCGTTGTATATTGGTGTTGTACGGGTTTATGTATTATATGAGAACTGTGTCGCCTTTATGTTTAAATAACTGCTGGGGTTATCGACTGTTTCGATTGTAGTATTACTTCATATCCATTTCCGTGAACTTCAGAGGATTTTTATTCGTTATTATTTTATTTGGAATTTCACGGGGCTTTGTGAAATTAAAATTGTAGGGCTTAATGAGGATTCGCCACAAAAATCTTGATCACTGCACAACATTTTAAAACAGAATACAGGAGGAAGTAAATCGAATTAGTTAAATCGTTATTCGAGGTTTAAAGTGCTGTCTGTGGAACATTGTGTAAGCCGTCTAGTTGTAGCATATATGCTTCAAAAGCTGCTATTTAGGTAGGAGATAGAGATTAGAAACGGGAAATTTCAGCTCCGTTGCCAAGGGTAGGCCTTTTGCGCCTACTGAACCTCTGAGAGGAAGAAATGGGCGATAGAGTGCGAAGGTCGACCAGATCTGATGACGATAGGTGCGGCAGGGTCCTAACGTTTCCAAATTGAGCAATCCCGACCATCCCTTCGATGTCGCTTCTATCACGGATAGGTTCGGACAGAAGGTTCCACCTCGGCGAAGGAATAGCTCTCTTAAAAGTGCATACGCCGCACACCACTGTCCATCGCACCTGGCCCTCAACCTAGACAGATGAAATGAGAGGAAATGAAGGACAAGAAAATTTATGTAAATGATAATCCGCCCTAGCATTTGCCTACGTCTTGGGGAAACCATGAAAAAAATCGTAAGTTTTGGGTGACCTGTCCAACGGGAATCGAACTTTGGACTTCCTCAATACAAATCCGAGATCTAACTATAATTCTTACAGAAATAAGAGGAAAAGTAATCCCACATTCGGCATTGTGTGAATGGAGACTATTTTCCATGAGGTTACATACTACATTATATGCGGAAGTCATATTCACAATTACTTACCTTCCTGACAGAGATAACTTTTATGATCACAGCTCGAGCAGCAAGGTCAACTAAAAGCACTACACTGCTGCGAAGTGTACTGCAGGTTGTAATGATAACAGAATGGATCGTATTATGAACATATTTATTTTGAGTTTCCCCTGTAGCGTGCACGAGTAGGCTACCAATTCTGCTGTACGAGACAGCCTCGTGCCTCTTCAGTTGCTCGGCCGCATGTGTTAGGCGGTGATAAATGATATTGTACACGCCACCTGGATACCGAAGAGGATTAATGAAAGCTCAGAGCTGTTTGATCTAAGTTAGCCTCCGGCATACATATATCATGTTTAGTACAGAAATGCCTCTGACTTAAATTCCTGAATTCTGCATTGCATGACAAGAATGAGAAACTTGCTGTTGCCAACCTGGCAGCGGCAAGTTTGCGGTCGCTGAGTCATCGCCTCTGGGTTCAAGCTTATGCAGCATTAGCAAGCGACACACCTTTTTCCTCTACTTGATGCTTCGTGGAAATTCTGCTTACTCCGTTAAGAGCAGTCGAATTTTCCAGTGCGCTTTAATGCCTTCTCCGCTAGCGATGCATATATCCGTGGTAGTCATTAGCGACATTCTGATTCTGTGGGATTCACTATCCTTGGCTCTGTTTTGGCTATTATTTTTGGCGTGCTGTTTACAGAATATTTGCCTGTGTTTACCTATATACTGATCGTGTTTTTTAAGTTATCGACATGCCTGTTGAGCTGCTCAATGCTGACAAGACGTGTTTGGTTTTTGTGAATTCAGTATGTGACAAACAGTATGTGCATCTTGCAGTCTTCGCAATCCCAAGCACACTGCAACACGATGACTACTCGTTTTTAAATTCTTCTTAAGTTCCTCTGGAGAGAAGCTAGCATGCGGCTGTTCATAAAGAATTACAACGCTTGTGAAAGGCGCCGTTGAATTAAACATTCGTCTGCTTTTACGAACACTACTTGCATGATAACACGCTGTAGTAATGTCAGGGTTGCCAGCGCATGCTATTAAATTGCCGCAAGATGGCCCTCGAAAATTCACAATTTTCTAAGCAAAGTCTCTAGATTTTAATGCGTAATCTTCGAAAACTCAGAAAAACCCTTCAGCTACCCACGGCAGCTGGGTTCACCCAAAACATATACACAGTGCATATCTGACATCTGGTTTTGTAAAACACAACTTCGATCCCCTGTATAAGATTATACTTAATCTAAACAGAATACTATTTTAATTAATATTAAAGATCGAGGTTTCCAAATATGTGTGTTATTGCGTTATATAGGTAAATATATTGATAAAAATTAAACCGCAGCTCCGTCCGCTTATTGCGTTATGCGTTAAATGTGATGTTTCGTATCGGTCTTTCCATCTTTCTCACTTTCCACATTCCTCCCGCTCTCCATTTCTGCCCCCCCTCCTATTTCCGGCCTCATCCACCCGATTCGGGAAGATGATAGCACCATGCTTCCCCCAGCCGGAATGTGGTTTTCGTGACCTACAGACGCCTACCTGTCGTAGCTTCTCAAATTCCTCACGATGTTGAGTGGGCACCGGTCCTGTACATGGACCGAAAAATCCGCACCCCCATGGATGGACTCGAATCAATGCGCATTCCTTGACTGTGCTACGGCGCAGGACTGCTTTTTACGAAGTGTATTAAAATTAAAACTTAAGTAACAAAATGCGTGTGTCTTATGCCCTGCAACACGATAGGAACTACATTGTTTCTCCTAGCATGTCATATACTCTAGTTTAAATAGGATCTGAAGAATACCAAATTTCATAATAGTTGGTTCGGCCATTTTCGTTTGAAAATATTACAGACGCTCTCCAGCCCATTAACATTTTGAAAGTGCGATTTCTGGCCATATATATACAAAACCGTAAATTACTGAAAACTTAAACCGTTAAAGTTATATGAATAGATTACTAGTTTAAAAACCGCAAGAAATCCCGATAGGCGGGATAAAATATTTTTTTCGCCACAAAAGTAATAATCACTCTAGGCGAAAAAAAAACCGCCTAAATTGGCAACTCATTACGGCAAGCATTGCTTTCTAACCTTGTGTTATGCTTGCAAGACGGGAGGCTGCCTTTATTACTTCCTTGATGTATAAAGAATGCTAAAGGATCTTACAGTCACTTTTAAAATAAATTAATTAAAAAAATCTGATGCGTTACATTCACATGACTTGCTCTGCTTGTTATCATTTATCGAGATAAACCTTTGCAGAAATACTTTTATTACACATTTCGTTAAAGGTACAAAGGTGTATTGAGGAAACCCAATCGATAGTCTGAGGTTTAAAATCTCGTCTAGAAATTCTGGCATCGCCAGAAACAACTGAATATCAACCGCACTTTAAAAAAGTCTGATGTGTTACATTTACATGACATTCTCTTAACTTCTGTTGCTTATTAGTGGATATACAAGCTATTCTTACGAAAGTTTATTTTCCTCTCTGCTTCATTTTAATCAAAATAAACACTTCCGGAAATAGCTATATTACATATTTCGTTATAGATACAAAGAGAATAGCGAACAGTCAAATGTTTAAGAGCTGGGCGGTATATGCTGGCCTTCAAATTCTGACTCTCTACATGACATCGCGAGAAACAAATGAAAATGGAGATAAACCTTTCCGGAAACAGCTGCATTACACATTTCGTTATAGATACAAAAGCAGTAGTGATAGCAATGTTCAAGAACTGAATGCTGGCCTTCAAATCTATACTCTTTCCATGACCTCGCGAGAAACAGCTGAAAATCGGCAGGGCTTTAAAAGAATGACTAAGTATTGAACAGCTCGAACCATTAATACCGGATATCTCGAAAATTGGCTATTGCCACAAAAAAAAAAAACTGTTTGAAATAAATTGTGTGTTTTAAAGAGATCTACTTCTTTTTTTTTCTGCACGTTTTCGTCTATCGCTTACCAGTTATCCGGGATTATATAAATTTATTTACAAATGAACAGGACTTCACAAGCTATCTCCAGAAAATTCAAGATATTTTCTTGAAAAATCTTCGTGTCGCAGCCTTGGAAGATACTGAATTTAAATACCAAGTTTGGTATTTTGGTATTAATTTTCGTTTTTGAGTTATGCTGTTCACAGACACCGCATGGACCATTTTCCCCTAAAAATGCTGTCTTTTATTTCAGGAGGTCACTGGTGAAATCGCTGAAATTGAGTTTTATTTATGGACGATCTTTAACTACTATGGTTCTTAGCGTCCCATTCTATATTGGGCTTGAAAGACCGTAAATTTTGCTCAGAGGCCTCTATCAGGCTTGAAGTTCTTTTACGTGCCGTAAATCTACCACACTGGACCACCGGCTTTACTTCCCTTCCGAAGGAAACCATGTCAAGTATTTTTACGCCCGAAAAACTCTATCGCCCTCCGTTTGAATCCGCGACCTCAGGAGCTAGAGGTGCCCTAGACCAGGGAGAACGACTGGTGAAATCTCGATAACGAATGTTTGGGTGGAATACAATACCTACCTTCTCTACCTATAGGCACATGGTAGAGAAAGTAAAAAAATGGCCTTATTTCCCGGTATTTTATTTTTTTGGGACACGGAATCGTTAGTACATTTCCAGTTGTGATCAAATTCTCACAGAGAAATTCCAAGGAGATGGAAAGCTTGATGCTACCTAGTATTTGGCTCCTGTTCACAAGGATTAAGAACGGGGGAACGAGGGAAGCTTGAGTTCCCCCAAACGGAATTGGAGCTGACATATCACGAAGATGTAAAAGGAAGTGTAGGGAATGGAGGAAAAGAGCAGGAAAGGAAAGATGGAAAAGTGACATTCAGGAATCCTTACCTTTCTTCGTGAGAGAACGTATATTTTGAAATGAAACATGGAAATCCCAAGAGTATTTCTGTTCATCGCATTTCCTCGGTATTCTCTGGCAGAACTAGCAGTCGACCTCAGGACATAAACATTCCAACATGAGGGAATAGCATGCGGCAGAAATTATATATTGCTGTTTATCCTGGCAGCCCTACGCATAAAAGTTCCACGAAAATGTAACCACATTAGCTCGAGCTCAAACAAGGGTACAGCAGTATCATAAAATACGTGCCATTCAGCATGGTTGTTTGTATTCGTAGTAAGATAACTAAAACGTATCTTTTATCATTTTCAGCTGTACTAATGCATGAATATTTATCAAGCCAGAAACATGAGCAATAAGCCAAATCACTGTTACCACTTGCGGCTTCTGCAGTTCTTTGCGTAGTTTTAAAGCTGATAGTGTTTTTGGTGGGTCAGTCCAGAGGTGAAGGAAAGGTGATTCGCGGTAACATTTGGATTCTCTCCGCGGCTCCCCCCTCAAAGCGGCAGTCTCCTTGATTTCCATTTGCATTGTATGCAGAGGTTATTGCTGTTCGGCGCTGTCATGCGGGTTATCTAATTCCTGGGACTCTAGGAAGGTGGCATATGCAGTGTTGTATGCAAATGTCAGCTTTTAGCACCAACTAAAATAGTACACACTAATCTCAACAGCATTTAATGCACTATAAACCTGATATCAAGATTTTAATGCCCCCAAAAGGCAACATTTGGGCTGTTTTACTTCATATCCATTAGGGAAAAAAAATCAACTAGCAATCCGTTGTCTATCAGCAATGAAAAAAATTCTATCGTTTATTTCAGTTGCCTAATATACGGTTAATATACTAAGGATGTCTTCGTTGTTTTGGAACGTTAAGTGGGTTATAATGTGAACTACCATCCAGCTATGCCTTGCTAAAATCCCCATATGATTTGCATTGATCTATTATAGGTATTTGTGGTCTTCTCATTGGAATTGTTTGAATGGTGAAACCTGGCGGCTTACGGTGCTAAAAGATAATTGTAAAAGCTTCGCAAAAGAACCCCTTAGCGTCCTTTCTTACGAATTGCACACGTAGATATCTAAGAATACTAAATATGAATACATCTCTTAAACAGACAACACCTGCGCTGATCAATTAAAGATACCTTTTTTTTACAAGCCCTGTATGACCTGCAGTACTTGTTAGAGAAAATGGACTTTCAATGAAGAATTCAACATAATTAGCATGATTTGAAGTCATATAGTCATATAGCCTATCGTTAGTGTTAAAGAATTAACATACAATAGGTTTTTAGCAACAATCAAATACAGTCGTGGGTCACAGTCTATGAATTCATCATTTACATATCACCCTGCTTTTCACCTCTGCATCTGTGGAAAATCGTGTCGAAGGAAGCAGAAGCTTCCCCCTCGACTGGCTTTTTCACCCTCGCAGATATTGCTGAATGTGGATGAGCCATCACTGACAACGTTGACAGCTGTGTATTAATCAAAATGCTCACATTCTGGATCGATAGTACCAAAATAAGGTGACGCCTCTCAGAGCGTTTTTGGCATCTTTTCAGGATCAATCTGGCCGGTTTTAACACACGCTTTTTAAGCCTTTTTACTTATTTATTTCCATTCCTTATTAGCGAACATAAGCTCCCAGTTGCTTAAGGTAGAAGAAATGATATGCACAGAACTCACATTCACAGACATTTTGCCTTTCCAAAATTACATAAGGAGATTTGTTTTTTTTTTATGTTCCATTATATATCGCGTTTAACATGTCATATCGCAGCGATTTTTACCTTCGGAACAATTGCTCATTAGAATGATGTTCACTCGCTTACAGTGTGTTAATCTTTGGGTTGGTATTACTTTTGATTATTATATTAAATTCACACACACACACACACACACACACACACACATTCATACCTCCAACTCTAGGGAGGATGAGGAATAATCCTAGCTAAGGAAAAGAGAATGTTCTTTTTAACTCAGTGTTAATGTAGGAAATACTCAGGTGTCCATATTATTCACACTACATCGAGTTATTCAACTCATATTCCTACATTTTTTTTTTATTAAAAAGGTCACTAAATGGAACATTCAATCAAGAGTGTCATCTTAAGCAATTTTCCGGTAGTACAATGAAATTTCGAAATTGACAAAGTTGGCAAGAATGCCATAAAGTCTTGGAAGATAGCGTAGAAAACTTTGGCAATCGAACATTTCGGAGAACAATATGGGAGTTTGATATATCATTTTCTAGAAGTAGCATAATTTTAGTCGAAACCGTCGGTTAACGATCCGCAAAGGGTTCTGGCTCGGCGAAGTTTTGATAGGATCCGAAGGCCTCTTTAACTTAAACCCATTGACAGCGCAAAACCCAAATCAAGGAAGCAATCCTAGTCGAGCAAGCATCCCATGGCTGTGCCTGAAAATTAGCCTGGAGTCTCGGGAATGAGCCTTGAGCTCTGAATGAGCACAGAGACGAAAATGCCGACGTACAGGAAAGTGTAAACAGTAGAATGGAACTCGGACGTAATGCATTCGAACCCTGTTGGGACCAGTTTGAGTTAAGTTAACAGGTTACATTTAGCACCTGCGGATCGCTGAAGATGCTTGGCGGGCGAGACTTGGAGGTCGAATCCGGGTGCCAGGCCTTGTTTGGCGGCCAACGGCCTTGAGGGGAAGGTGAAGGTCACACGGGGGGATGCCGTCAGCGATTGGAGTGTTGTATATAGTGATGTTGACGTGAGAATTGTGTGTGGGGGGGATGGAAGGTTAGTTTCCCCTCTCGCGCTCTCCTCCCCTCTTGTCGCTGTAGTCTTGGCCTTCGCCACGCCCCCTTGGCGGCGGCATCATCATCATCATCACCATCATCATCCGACGTGGCCCTGTCGATACGGCGCTCAGCTGCTGTAGACATTTTAACGCCTTCATATGATAATCTCTTCCTTGAGAGAATCATGATTAATTTTGCCGAACTTAGGCGTCAGGATGTACTGAAACTTCAAAGAGCAAAACAGCTACGAATTACGCTTAAATTGAAATAAACACGAAACTTGGCTGCAGTATTCTGTGTTGTACACATACCAGGGGATCAATTTACATATTTGCGAACACATGCTTACCAATGTTTCATAATTTTTTTTTTAAAATTGTCGTTTGTATGGATCGTTTTAACTTCCATAGTCATATCCGAGGCTTTGACTTGGGGAAAAAGCTGATGGTGTTTTATACACGCTAAAATTAAATTGAGTTCCTTAGCTCCCATTCTGTATTGGGCGTGAAAGTTCGGAAATTTTACTCAGAGGCTTCCTTATCATGCTTAAGGTTCTGCTACGTGCGTAAATCCACGACACGAACCACCGGTTTTACTTCCCTTTCGAAGGAAGACATGCTAAGACGTCCGAAAAAAAAATCCATCGCCCTCCGCCGGGTTTGAACCCGCAACCTCGGGAAGTGGAGGCTAGCATGGTACCACTAGACCACGGAGAACAGCGTTTTTACACGTTGAACTGTAGGTTTGCGCAATTTTTTTAAACTATTACTTTTAAACATACATTCACTCCCACATTCATACTTCCAGACTGCGGAGGTAGGGAATGATTTTGGATAAAAAAAAATTCCTCCACCTCAGCTAGAAATCGAACCCAGGTTGAGAATCAGTGCGCTGACAACTCATTCGCAGAGGCTGTTTTTTGTGATGGTGCCTTTGGAGAGCATTATCGATTCCTCCATTACTCATTTTGGCGTGAAAGTCATTCCAATTATAGACGGTCTCGAAACATTATGTAAACGAGTAACGTCATTGTTGTTGAATGAGTGATGGCCAATTGTTTCCAACCTCCGATATGACCTTTTTTAATGTTAATTGCGCTATAATTATGGAGAAAATATCCGTTCTATGGATATAGTCCGTATTAAGCAAATAGACGTGTCATCTTACCAGTCTGCGAGATGCTTTATTTATAAATTTAGTATCTCCAGAATCTTTCTGCAACAGAAGTTTGTTTCCATTGTATAATTTAGTAGATCACCTTTTTTCTTGTTTTTGTGACATTCTACGCAATCTCTACAGTTTTAGTAGGTGACAAATTTCTTGAAAATAAGGTACCTAGCGCTCTATTAACACATGTCATTTTAAAATAAACCGTAGGCATTTATAGCGGGATATATGTCACTTTCACCAACATTTCGTTTCATCTACTTCCTTCATCCCATAACAGGCATCGGGCTGATCACCCATCCTGGATGTTCTGTCTGATCCATGAGTGTCTGCTCCTCGACGGGCCTCTGACCCCAGGCACCCGCCTGTAAGTCCTGGGGGTGTAAGTCCTACATAAGAGGAGGTTAAACAGATAATGAATGAATAAATATATGGCACTTTCCCGTGCCATTTTAATTTTAATTTTCATGCTTACTCACGCATATATAAAGGTCATAACTGTGTGGGAATAGTGGGACTGGCAACAAAGTTCGTGTTTCCTGCATCATTTTCTCCGTCTGTATATTAACTTATTAGATCACAAAAGGTAGGCCATAGAACAACACTGCTTTGAAAGTTTCTTTTTTAAGGCATTAAAGAAATCGCATTTTAATCAAACACGTTTTAAAAAGCTTGGACATTATAGAGGCGACGCTTGAATCTTTATGCAGTCTTCTCCGCTCTGCGTATACGAATCTTGGATCATAAAGAAGAGCGACACATTTATAACTTGACATTTTATGTAGGTTATGTTATGAAAGGTTTCGAACGGGGTGGCCTAAGTAGACTTTGCATGTTTTAGTTTTTATACATCTGGAAAACTTTCCTTTTAATGCCATTCTAGCATACATGCCTTATATCTGAAATATCAACACTTTTAGCAGACCTCTCTGCAGTGAAAGAAGTCACCATCTTTCAGCAGGAATCTTCCGTCTTCCACTTGACAGTGATGGATACGGAAAGATAAAACTTACGTTTCAGTTGCTGTCGTGCGTGTGGTTCTGTAGCTGTTCATATAGCTAGCAAACAACAAATTTTAGTCACGCTACGTCTGCTTCTTTTGGCAGCTTATAAAATGCTCGTCTTTTGTTACAGGTGAACAGCAGGAACGAATGGGAATCGTTGGTGGATCATTTTGGATTATCGAAACACTGTGTAAATGGCAGCGTTGGACTCAAGCAAATCTACCTCAGGTGAGTAGCTTTAGGACCATATAATGCTTGAAAACTTCAGATATTGGGCTTCGAAACCCCCAAATCTTCAGAGTAAATGTAAGATATGTTTTCATACCAAGTAAATCAATCATCTATATTTATTTTTAATTTATGCAACCTGCTAAGCGGCAATAGTACCTAAAGGTCCGTCTTTGTCCTATTTACGTGTGTAGGTAAACGAAGACACCGCACTCGATGTGAAAAGTTTTAAAGGAGATTGAAATATCTCAAAGACGACGTACTATCCTGTATAATGAGAGAAGCGCCAGGCTGCGGCTGATAGACACACATGTTTACCTCCTTTCGGTTCTGGCATTAAAATTACTGCACGTGCGTTTGATATGGCGTATACAAGAACTTATGTAATTCGATTAATAACAATAAAACATCTAATAGAGAGACAATACTGTTAAATGGCTATAACAACTTTCGAAATTAGAGATAACAGCGTTTGCCTCGTATGAAGCTAGACAAGAATTTAAACCCCCCTGAGCTTCAAGTTTCAAAGTAACTGAGTGGTATCATAATCATTCGTTCAGCCTTAAGAAGTGATTATACAGGTTCATATCCTACTTGTTGGTTTTAACTTTTTTACCCATGTACTGCTTTGGGCTTAGACTTTTCTCCATAAAACATGAATGTTGCAGGTACATTTAAGATTTTTAGGTTGCGTAGGGATGAATTACAACTAATTGGGCAAACTTGAGTGATCATAGAATATAGTAGGTATAATACGTCTGTGATAATTATTTGGGTTAATCTCCTGCTGAAGTCACAAAGAATTGAAATCGGAAAGAAAAGGGGAAAGCTCAAGGCATAAGGTTTGAACTAGCGATATTTGAGTCCACTTCATTATTTTCGGTGTAGATACTAGTTCATTGGACCACGAAGTATCGATATCATCGTTTTTTCAGTTCTGTACCAAACTGTTGCTTTCTAAGCCTTTTGTGTTTATTTGCGTTTATGAAGACTGTTAAAACAGAGGAACCGAAGATATTTTATATGCAGTTAGGTGTAAAACATGTGTTTTTGGCAGAAGTAATCTCTGGGTTGCATAGATGCATTTAAGGGCACCTGATTGATAAGTGATTAATTAAGGGCAATATATTGTTCGCTATGACCCAATTTCAACAAGAGAGATTTTATCAAGTTTGCCTTAAAATATTTACCTTTTTCATTCCTCCAAGCTTTTCCTGCAAAATGTCAGCAGTATCTTGTTAAGTGTGAGTAGTCGATGAAAAAGCTGTGTTTCATTCGTGGGTTCTTTTACTTCTCTTAATAAACACTGAGTTATTGTTGAATGCAGCTACAACTTGTTTCTCTTGCAGTCGGGATATCAAAATTTCATTTTTACGTATGTAGAATGCATAGTTGTCAAAACTCCTGGAAAACCTATACAACTGATAGCAATTATTCGTAATTTGCGGGAATTCCGCTCTCGTTAGAGATATGTTTTTTTATTCTTTTTTATATTACGTCATATCGCGACGGATCTGTTGGTGGATATCTCTTTGAACGATATATAATGGACAGTTAGCCTTCTAGCTCTCTTCCTGTAGCCCTGCTTCATGCCGTGCAGATGGCATTAGAGTGCCGTCCAGTCTAACCGCCGCCCTCACACAGAAAGGCGGACAGTTAGCCTTCTAGGTCTCATTCCTGTAACCCCTGCTTCGTGCCGTCCAGTCTAACTGCTTACATTGTCTGTAGATAGATGGCATAACATTCGCTATTACCACTTATTTTTCATTTTACTATTGTTTTAGACTTAAGATGGAACTTTGGGTCGTGGTATTAAATATCCAATCCGGTATTTACCTTGGCGACTGAGGAAAACCACGAAAAAACCTCAGACAGATTGGTCGGCCCACGGGATTTGAACCCGGGACCTCCCGAATACGGGCCACAGACTTTACCGCCTGAGCCTTCCCGCTCGGGATATGTTTCTTAAAACTATTGCTTCTAATTATTTTGAAAAAAGTTGGAAATTGTAGCATTGTTATCGAACAATTCATATAGACCCAGTAGCATAACATGTCAAATTTATTAAATACACACATTCATGTTATACGCGCATTTTTGTTAGTAGTGTTTTGTAATCTTTCATATATTTCAGCCTTATCCAGTGTTGCTTTCTGATGTTCTAGTATTGCTTAAAAGCATCAATCAGTTACTGGCGTCCACAGTAGTTAGCGTCAGATTTAGCCTTCCTCTTATTTCTTCATATTGGATGTTTTAAAAACAACTGATGGTGTTCGTAACTCTTTGACGGCAGATCTTTAATATTGGATTTAATCATTTTAGCCATGGCACATTCAGATTATAAGGCTCTAGGGAATGGTTCTCCTTAAAGATTAACCCTCCCTAAGCGGGAATCAACCTGACACCTTTGAGCTGAGAAGCCAACCATTCGACCAGAGAGAGAGGGAGAGGGAGGGAGAGTCAATTCCCAAAACTTACACGCTATTAACGATAACCGGTCGAAACAGAATTTTGTCGTATTGTTTGTTTCCAAGCGGTAACCTATAACGCTTGGAAACAAAGCGAAGATGCTATGGCCTTAGGGACTTACTTATATAGATGAAATGCCATCTGTGCCTGGAAAGGAGGAGAAATAGGTAGAAACAAATGCCTCAGTACTTTAAGTGCTGTGTGTGCAATACTGTAAAGACATTTTTCGAAACGCCTAACAGAACAAATGTATTACATTTTATATTTTCAGTTATTAAAAAATCAGTAAAGTGTGACCCTTGCTCATAAAGTACTCATTTTACCTAAGGTTCGAAAATGCACTTATGGGGAGATTAAAAGCCCAGCGACTAGGATTCGGAACGACAGAGGTCCCACACCGCTGGTCCGACTAACCTTTATGGAGGAAGACGACTACTCGGCGGCCCTACACGCAGGAATGCCCTTATTAGGGCAAACCCTGGTGATTGAGGCCAGCCGCAGTGTGCGACCAACTCCATGCCGCCGCTGCTGCCTTTACGGGCACACAGACGCGTCATGCGACGCCGCTCCCCGCTGCCACTATGTGGGAACTTCACCGCAGACTGCAGGGCACATGACCTGACACACCGCCGCCGCTTCTGCGCCTCCTGTGGGGGCAAGGGGCACTACACTGGCCAGGCCATCTGCCCACTCTACCCACGTAGAGCTACGCCGCGCATCGCAGACACACCACAAAACATCACAACTACACCGCAGCACACTTCATCGAACGACTCATCACAGATAGCAGCTACGAACCAGCCCATCATCGATGCCATCCAGGACCTGCATGCTGAGGTGCTGAACCTAGCTGGCAGGCTCAGCGCACTGGAGGAGCAACTCAGCGAGCAGCGTGCTGGAATCACTGACACCATTGACCAGTCACACGACGTGACCAAGCAACACATCCTCGACAACATCCAGAGCCACTTCACTGAACAACGAGAATGTCTACAGAACATAAACACAGAATGCTCAACCTTGGGAGAGATCCCTTACCATTTCAAAATAGTCCTCGGCACCATGGAAAGCCAGTATAAAGATCTGGTCGCACTCATCACGTTAGCTCAAACACCTTATCCAGCACATCATCGTCACCAAAGAGCCAATTCCCGGAGGTAACAGGCCCGGGATTGGAGCCTGCATCTCCTGTTAATTCACCACTGTTACAGGTCCCTGTCAGGGCAATCGCCATGACAGATACCTGACCTCCACAGCGGATTTTTCCGCCACTTTTAGTAATCACCCACAAACAGCGGGTTTGCTTCGGCGGTACCAGCATCATGATCACCACTATGCCCCAATTAAATTGCGCCATCACAGAATCACATCCTTCTTTTCCTCCTCCTTTTCCTTTCTACGCCTATACTCATATTCTGTTTTTCCTTCAGACCTCTATTCCTGTTCCCCCCCCCCCCAAAAAAAAAATATCCCCCAATGCTAAATCTGCTAAATTCATGACCCATTATCTCAAACTATATAAGATAATGATATTGTTCATAATCGTTAGTTTGGGTGTCATATGATATTGTTCATGCGGGTTGGCGCCTTATGAAGTTGTTTATAAGCGTTGGTGGCACATGACGCTGTTCATGTGAAGTTGTTCGCTTCCTCGATGCGTGATTTCTCTTCTTTATCCGGCCAGCGTTGAGCAGTGTCGACTCTGTAAAGTCTACAGGGTGTGGTGAAATTATATCGATTACGATAATAACATCAGCTCTGGTGAATATTGACTTTATTATACTGTTATAATTTTGCATTCAGGAACGCGAACCTCAACTTCGTTAATCATCCGCTACTGACCTAGTGATGCTTTGTAGTCGGCCGTATTAAGATGTATTTGAATAAGTTTTCCCCGCGTTCATAGCCGCGGCCTAACTTGTACGGTGCAGAGTTCAGCTAAGAGTTACTTGTAAGTTTCAACGAAGAAGTGAAGTTACTTGTCCTAGAGTTTAGCGAAGATTGTGATTACATGTAACATGTTGCAACGACGAGAGAAGAGTGTAGAGTGTCGTTACTAGGATTTTGTGAATTTCGCCATATCTGATTTCATCCCTACTCCGCGTTCGATTTTCAATCATGTGACGATCTCCTGTTTTCGGGATTCGTCAGTTTGTATTTATGGCATTCCATTTACTGGCTAAAATGTTCATTTCTGCACAGCTTTTTCTTCCCATGGTACTATTTTCAATTTGTTTAATTTATGCTGTAGCACGTACGTATGTTTATGGCTTTAAACCTTTTCTCGGTTTCTTCCGCTTTGAAAAGAAACAAGCACTTTCCTCGTGGACCCCTTTTAATGGCCTACGCTTTTGTATTCAGTTTTGCCGACGGACCCATCCTGTTCCAAGAGAAAGGGATATGTCAGTGACCTGAACCTTATTTCCTCAAGCAATTTGCAATGTTTCCGTATTAAGGTTTTCTTTTTATGGAGTTATAATATTAAATACAATATTTTACATCTTTGTTTAATCTATATACAAGCATTTCGAATACGGAACCGAGTTGACATTTTACATGTTTATTTAATCTATATACAATTAAATCAACTACGGGTCCTAGTTGAACGTATCAATAAACGACTCAATTTTTCAGGATATGACTTCCAAGGACATTGAACTACTTTTATCCAAAAGTTTGTTTATTAAGGAAGGATGATTATTGTATTAATTATGCCAGCTCTTGATTACAATTTTTCAGCAATTAGTTAAAAATAAGCAACCATGCTATTAAGGCCAAAGTAGAGCCACGACAGAACTTAGAGGTTGTTTTTACCACCATAAACTGTAATTCACAAAAAAAGTTGTTCAAAGTAAAGATGGAGAAAACGAACTGGCACATATTTTTAAAGAAAGAAACCACATGGCTTGAACACGCAAGCTGCCATACTTAGCAGTAGTACCAATTTATATAATAATAAAAAAAAAAGATGGACTAAAGGTTACGATTCTACTCCGAAGTGCCTTATGTCTTCTTTTTGTTGGTTTGTTTGTTTGTTTTTTATTTAACGCAGTGAAGCAGAATTCACAGTACAAAATGACATATGGAGTACAAATTAAATAACAAATACATTTAAAATATAGTAAGCATTGTGCCTATAGTGATAAAAGTATGTATCAAATTAAAGAGAAAATTCCCATTAATAAGTCTGCTTTTATTATTTAAAGCGTAATTTTTTTTGACAATGTTCGGCATTTAGTTTCCCCTTAAATGGTTTTCCTTTCACCATAAAGGGCTAAGCTTGTTAACTTTTACCTCCTATTGCACAGTGTTAAACAAGTTTTGGTACGCTCAGCTCCTAAACTATACAACCTAAGGAGATGAAATTTGGCCATGATCTTCTCTATACCCTTTACTACCTATTAAATATAAATAAGTAACTATTATTCATTTAAGTTATTTTTCCGGATTTTTTTTTTTCAAATGTAAAAAAAAATCTTGCATAAAAGTTCAAAGTTAATCATGCACTATTTACAGAGAGTTTTCTTTAATTTATTTATGGGCGCTCTTTAACTACTATGGTCCTCAGCGTCCCATTACATATTGGGTGTGAAACACTGGTAATTTTGCTCCGAGGCCTCTATCAGGCTTGAGGTTCTTTTACGTGCCGTAAATCTACGACACTGGACCACCGGCTTCACTTCCGTTCCGAAGGAAGCCATGCTAAGGGTTTTTTCGCCCGAAAAAAAAATCCGTTGTCCTCGGCCGGGTTTGAACCCGCGACCTCGGGAACTAGAGGCTAGCATGGTAACCACTACACCACGGAGGACGACTTACATAGAGTACCTTAATACTAATTACTGATAAAAATAATTTTCACATTGGGCGTACCTGAAGTTCTAAAAATGTCGAACAGAGAAAAATAATGTTAAAGTTTGAACATAAAAGAAACTTTACTTTTTGTAGATTTAGAACATGCCAGTTGCTGCACAACTGCTAAATGACTGAATGCTACTTGGCTTCGACATCGGGAGATAAGGCCATGAGATCTAAGACACGATAGGGGTGGCTAACCTATCAAATCAAGGATTGCAGGATTGAATCCCGTTAAAATGCATGTTCTGTATTCAATAGAAAAACTGGAAAAAGATGGGGAGGGCCCAACTAAAGCAAGAGATGTAATGGCGTGGTTGGATGCTGACGGGTTTCGATTGATTGCACACACGCTCATTTTTACCCTGGAATTAAATTAATTTATTTTCCTTAATTTTGTGAAATTGCCCAAATTTTGAATACACCTAAGGTCATCATTGACATAGGCACCAACAGAAACAGTGAACTTTGCCGTTTAAATATTGGGCACGTTCATAAGCCTAACACAAGGCCTGCTAGATTTACAGCTGCAGAATTAAACCCAAAGATTCAAGAAAAGGGGGCATAAGCATTAGAAATGAGTTGTAGGAGCTTACATAATTGCGTTTAAAGGGCACTTTCAGTTTGAGTTCACAGTCGAAACTTCAGAATATTCATCTTAAAACGTCAGCGAATAAGAATCAACAGAAAAAAATTGGAAGACTTTAATCCATATCGAGGTATTCGGTCCGCTTAAACTTCCCTGTATTAAACCTGGCGTAACAGTCTTTTACAAATACCTAGATTGCATAACTACCTTTGAGGAATATTGTACAAAGTAATTAAAACAAGCAAAATTTAATACAAAGAAAGATTAATTCTGCCGAGTTACATTTTACGAAACCTGATAATGCTGATCGTACTGAAATACGTTTGAATAAAATCAGTTGTCGTACCCCGTGTATCTACAGAAGCTCGGCTGCCCGTCAGTTGGGCTTTTATTCTCTCTACATCCGCTTTTCTCTTTTGTATCTTTTGTTAAACCAACAGGAATCATCAGTCCAGTTGTCAAATCCCTTTTCTGCAGCGCTACACAACCGGATCAGTGCTAGCTTATGGATGTAAACCTCGAGCGTGAAAGAGAAATGTAAAGAAAAGAAAGAAGTCTCTGAAGTGCGTATGGATGTATTAGATGTATTGAATTGTGGGTGAAGGGAAACTATGAGGAGCAACCTCCCGGCTATGCTCAATCATTCAAGGAAACCTCCAGGAAAAAGCGGTTGCTGAAATTAACTGAAATAACACTGGAAAATTAGGTATATCTCGCTCGCTAATTTGGGATTCATTGTTTACGTATAAATAATTGATAATTTATTCTGAGTGTTCTTGTGAACATAGGGTGGAATGCATAAAGTCAAGCATAAGCTTTACCTTGCTAATTTTCAAGTGTAATCTTGGCTTTTAATGCATAAAACAGCTTCGACTTGATTTAAGTCTAGCATTTGCTTTGGAGCCAGCTAGCTGCCTAGCTTTAGCTTGAATTTTCCAGCAATGACTTGACTTTAAGTGCAAATCCGATGCATAAAACAAGCGAAAGCTTCACTTCCTCTAGATTAATCTTGACTTTTTTCAAGCTACCTCAGTAGGTGACTTGATTCATACAAGAGAAGTCTTAAAGAGTTGTTTTATCACACAAAATGGCACAGTTCATGAATATCCGTCAAAGAAAAGTGTAAAAAGTTAAATTAACTGTAACTTTAGTATGTATTTGAAAGTACCAAATTCAAAAATGTCGTGTTAGAAGCTTCCTATAACAGAAGAAGCAATAATGCATACTACTCAACAGCGCTATTAACATGTTTGCCTCTAGTTTTCACCTATTGTTGCGGCATGTAAACATCACACGTTTCAGAAATGCAGCGTGCCACTGACCACCTCTTTCGACAATAGCTAGAAAATGATAACTGAAGGCGGCGAACGTTTTAATTACTTTATTATTGTGGCGGACGGTTTAATTAAAGTTTATTATTGTAAGGTATTGCGCAAGATTTCATAATCTAATTATTTAATAGTTTCCTTATTCGAACGGTCTCCCTTCGTTTTAAAAATATTTTTATATTCATAAATCTACTCTTATTTGCTTAAATAACCGAATTAGGCACTTTTAGGTTCTATCACGAAAAATAGGCTTTATTAGGTCCTAACGTAAAATTGGGCCAATTTATAAAATTGAAGTATATTACTAGTTGGTAACTAAAACATTAATATAAACCGAAGTTTGGAGTGTATGAGGTCAGGAATAAAATAGGTCAGAACCTACGAATCCGGGGCTTAGTTATTAGTAATGTAACCTTATTAGATTATTCAGAGGTGATCCTAAAAGTGAAATTTCTTCAGTAGCAGAGGGATACAGATGATCTCAATTGTCATTGTTCTTTCAATAATTAACATCTTACGCATAAATGCTGGGATTACTTTTGCTCATAATAACTTCAAATCTCAATGAAAATGAGAAATTTCTTAAGAGAAATTAGTTATAAGCTGGTAAAACTAGCTCCATCAAACAAGCGCTATAGACAGTTACATTTGGAACTCTTAGAACTAGAGGAGCCACAATAGAAAAGAAAGAGTTTCCAATAAAACTTATATAAATGGTAAACTCAACAACGTCCAGTTGTTAACCAGAAATAAAGGAACTAAAATAAGCAATTTTAGTGTTGTTTACAGGAAAGACATGTGTAAACCCGTTTGAAAACTGTCTTGAAGAACCTGATAAAATTCATAATGAAGCAAAAAAAAGAATTTGAAACTGTCCTTTTTTGCCAAAGTAGTATCTTATTGTTACGTACTTTATCATTCGCTGTAATTTTCCGATATATTTATATTTTATAGCAGTTACGTATAACATGTATCACATTACAGAATACGTTTTAAATTGCATTTGATACTACAAACCTAAGCAAAAAAAATTACACAAAAACTTTTAAATAATTGGCTCCTGAGATCGACTTGCATTCTTACCTGGAATACTACCAATGGTTGGGTTGCTTTCGCCATCAAGCAGCTGCAGAAATTCTTCTTCCCACCTTCTTAACCTTATTTTCTGATTTCCCGTGGCGTTACGGTCAGTTTTTCTTTTTAATTCAGTCTTCATATTCTGAATCTTTTTCTGCACCTGCTGTGGAGTGAATTTTCTGCCTAAAATTTCTTCCAGTTTGATGCAGGTGGTTTGCACTGCGTTCACTTTCTCTTCTTTAATGCTCGGGATTTGCGATTTACTCAACAGTATTGGAAACTGCTTAAGAATTGCTAGAAAGGTATTCTGAATATTCACTTCGTCTGCCATTACGCATATAACTTCGATATAGGTTAGGTACCGTATTCGCAAAACACTTATGTACTCGCCACATGAGGCAACAGTTATGAGCCGCATTTGGCAGACGACAGCTGCGCGCGCAACGTATTTCAAACGTTTGCTGGAAAAACGTTTAGCGAAAGCTTGCTAGATTAAGATTCTTTTTATGCATGAGTTAAACAAGCCAAAGCTTAATCTTTTAGATTAATCTTAAAGCTTTCGCTTTAACTTAAAGACTAATCTTCAAGACAAAGCTTGGATTTTATGCATTCCACCCATAGAAATACCATTTATCGATGACTGCACCACAATTAAACTCCTCGTGCTGTTATTGGATTGACATTCAGAGATAGCCAAATAAATATGACTAGTTGCAATGTCAAAGATGTTAAGAATTGCAGCAGAAACGGCACATGCCAGGAACCACTCACAGAGAAACTCGTATTGTTGAGGTTTCGCAAAGACGCGCGTACTTCAGTAACCTACCATTCTTGAAATTGCTCTCCCTCCCTACTAAACTCAGCAATGGCGAAGCGTGAGCTAATTAATAGGGTAACCACCTTCTCCTCCTCCTGTTTTGTGACAAACATGAACCGACTACTCACACGACCGCACAGGACATGCTTTCAGAGCTTAAATAATAGTTTGTCAATTATTTATAAACTTGTAATGCTTCCTATTTACGCAGCGGTATACAATTGTGTTTATAACGTGCTTTAAAGTTTAGTCAGTCGATTTAAATTTATTGCTAAAATATGCTTTAGAGGTAGCTAATTAGATAGCGGTATCATATCCTTTTAATGAAATGTACCACAATGTATGTGATCTAAAGTGTAAGACATTGTATAAAATGTTAAATTTAGGAAAATTAAACTCCAAACCTAAACAATACTCAACATATGTATATAGGTTTTATATTTTCTTAAGTATTCATATAATAAAAAAAAGTAATCAACATTCAAAGGACCTTAATTATATTTGTGTAAGAAATGTATTTTATATAAAACATCTGGCTTTCATTATGTAATCTTGACCTTCTACACAATTTAAATTTTTAAAGTTGTAGGACAGTGAAACCCAACCTGTTCTCTTAAGAGCTAAGGTTCAAAGTCCATAGTTCACCCCACCTATTACAGAGGGTGCCAAAATACGTATACACACTTCAAGCAAAGAAAAAACTGTATTAACATCATAAATCGGAATTCACACACACTTCTAATCATCTTAGACTTTTAAAATTACAACAGTTGTTCAAAATGCCCACCATTGGCGTCGATACACTTCTGAGTACGTTGAACTACTGGCCGAGCAACATTTGCGACGTGTTCTCAGCGATTGCAGCACATGCCGTTTCAATTTCTTCCCGAAGTACTGCCAGTGTAGCTGGTTTTTTACGGTATAAAACATCCTATAGGTAGAAGTCCAACGGAGTTAGATCCGGAAAACGCGGTGGAAACTCAATCGGACCTCTTCGTCCTATCCATTGCACTGGTAGAAGTCTCACGTGCACATTGCTTTGTAGATTCCTGCGGCGAGTACTCAAAACGTTCCGAAACCATAGCCGAGGACGCGGGGCTTGTTGCTGTGCGAAGTCTCCTAGATCTGCCCTTGTGAACATCGCATACGGTACCATGAGTCTCAAATTTGTCTCGAATGTGTGCAATTATTACTCGCGTTGGGGGTTCTGTTCTGTACGCACGTCTCTATTGCCGATGTACTTCAACAACATTCTCGGTTTTCCAATACAACTTCAAAATTATTCCTTACCGCTGTTCAGACGATAATCTTGGCTCCATTTTGTTGTAGCAACGCTAGCATAACGTAATACGAGTCATGTCTGTTTACAGAACATCGTACGATAGTCTTGGCTTCATTTGTTCATTGTTAGTTTTTCTGTTGCGTAGCAACACTAGCATTACGTATGTGAATCACATCTATTTACAGAATACCATATTGCACATTACTGTTGTTTTTCGGTCCAGCTTTGAAATACATCAAATAAATATTTTCTGTTTGAATGTGCATACATTTGTTTGGCACTCTCTGTATATTTGAGAGATGGAGAAGCTAAACCAATCAAGTTTCAGTCCTTGGCAGCACGAGTGGAAATGACTGGAATAGGAAACTCCCTCATCTCCAAGGTTGGGCATCCCTAGAACAATACCTTTGACTGAGTCAGTCAATGGCCTGTTTCTTTCTTCCGTGTGTCTGCTGTGCTTAAATCAGTATTAAAAAAAACTCAACATTAGCACTGTGTGCAGGAATAGTAAAGTACGTCTACTATTTTCAACAAATATAGAATGCCCTAGAAGTTCCTAACCATTTCTGATAAGGGGCAATTTACAACAAAGAAGACACCGTAGTTCAATGAAATTTCGACATGACTACGCTGCATATCCAAGCAAAGTTGCCATCTATCCTAGGTACATCTGAACACACTCTGCAACATTGCTGGGGAATTGTACACACCGATGTCCAAATGCGTTAACGCAGTAGGTGCTGCAAATCCCTAATCTTTACCTTGTACACCTGACTCTTGATGTGACCCCATGCAAAGAAGTCGAAAGGTGTTATATCCGGCAAGTATGCTGCCCAGAACCGTGATGAGCCTCGTCCAATCCAGCGTCCTGGATTCGTCTTATTGAGGTAATCCGCACAACGTGCAAAGTCGATGAGGCGCCTCTTGTTGAGACACCATCGAATCAGGATTTGTCAACAAACAATTGGGAGTGCAGGAATTGCTCAGGCAGGTCCAGTTATGATGTTGGCGTGATGTTGCTTCAGCAAAAAAGAACGGGCTTGAGTGCGCTGTTCGGTGATGCCCAACCACACGTCCACCTTTTGAGTGTTACGTTCCAATTCCATGTCGATCGGTGGTTGATCAGTCTCAACCCATACCCTGCTGCTGTGATTGACGAGCCCACAGGTATGAAAAGTAGCCTCATCTTTGAACAGAACATGTGCCAACAAATGTTCATTGTTTACTGCATCGAATAAATCATGGCATATGGCCCTGCGTGCCGCATAGTCCCCAGGTTCAAGATGATGGAGCACCTGGATGTGATAAGTCTTTTGCTTCAGTACGAAGTGCAAGGTTTGGCACACACTAGGCTTTGGTATGCCGTGTTCTCGCTTTTGGGTTCTGCTCGATCGCCTGTCGAATGGACTCTACAGTTCACTGTGACGTCGATGGCCCCCCAGAACGTTTCTCGTCACGAACATCGTCAGCTCGCTGGGACTTGTTGATCAAACCTCTAATGGTTGTTCGCATTGGGGCTTCTGTACGATAACGTCGGCGAAACCGTTCTTGGACCTCGGCAAAGGGCAGTCCATTGAGTCTCCAACTTACGACGTTTGCTCATTGTTGTGTGGTCCACATCTTTCAGATTACTTACAATAAAGAGACAAAGACTAGCGTTTTCCCAGAAATGGTTAGGTACTTCTCGGGCACCCTGGAGTTTTCTAATCCTTCTCAAGGTGCCGATCAATTTGAAACTACAGAATGTTTACATTCCTCAAAATGTAGGACAGTCCGGGATTTTTTTTTTATATACGCCTGGCTCCATTAGAATTCAGTCCCACAGCCAGTCACAGTAAAAGCAGGCTAGTCTGTCTAATGGGCGGAGAAATCTGGCTATAGGAAAACACTGTTTAACAACTACCGCGGTCTCGGATGATGCCTGTTTCCCTCGTTCATTAACCCTGGCAAAATTTACAGATGGACGAATGTATACCGCAGTAGTACCGCACTACTTAAAAGTTTGTATCAGAAACTTCAAATTCCCAACCAGAGTTGAAGACTTGAAAAGTTGGAAATGTAATGAAGCTATGAAACGCGAAGAGTAAAAATGGCGTAATAACGCAATATAATTAAATAGCTTTTCGTTCACAAAATACCTTGGGTAAATACTGTACTTTGTCTGCCCTGACGCTTCGCCCCTGAAATTCAGTGGTTTTCACTGCCCTTCCAATCTCTCAAGCTGCTGCAGTATGTAACATTCCTGTGTGTTTCTCTGCCCATTCATCTATAAACTATTCATATAAAAGTTTGAAAATCCACTTCATGTAAACGTTTGCGAAATGTTTTAATCACACATTTCGTTGTATGTACAAGGGCAATACAGCAAGCTGAAAAGACAATCAAATCTTTTAAAAGCGGGTCGCTATGTTATATCCGGGCATAGCAATTTCTAAGCATTAAAGGAAGGAAATGTTGAACTGCCACTGGACTGTAGGCAAGGAGGCCGCAAATAAACCATCCCCCAGCCCTTGTATAGTTTGTTGCCGTCTGCAGACGGCACTCGGGCCGGTTTTTACCTGCCTGTCAGTGATCCTTGGCCTCTGTTCTTTGTAGTCTTCGGTTCGAGTGTAGATTACTTGAAGCCAACTGTTGAAGAATTCCTATTACTGGTGATGACTTTGTAATTTCAGGTTCCTTGCATGACCACGAGAAAAAATGAAGCGACCTAACACTTAAGAAGAGTATAGAGTATTTGAAAATTCAAACCGGTTATAAAGAATATCGTAAATGTTTAATACACAAAGACTTGGCATAAACTAAAACGAGATCTGCATTTAATGTATGTAAGTTTTTGTCTGTCGCTATGGTTTACAAACTTTGCAAAATTATACAAAATTCAGGATTTCAGCAAGTTGTAGAAAATTGAATATATGGATTTTATTTTTCATGCAAATATCTTACACATGTTATTTTAATCAAAATGTTTGGAGTCATTTTTGAATAAATAAAAATAACGAAATGTTTTCACTGGAAACAGCTGTTTGGGGTGAGATTTTCTTGAAACTCCTAATTTTTTTTATTTACTTATTCAGGGTTCTCACTGTATTTGCAGTGAATCTCAAAATAGAATTCTTAGGTGGAATACAATACTTCCTCACCGAGCAGGATGCCTCAGACCGCAATGCCTGTGGCTCGCATTCGGAGGTTCCGGTTTCAAATCCCGTGGGCCGACTAATCTGACTAGGGGTTTGTCGTTTTTTCTCTTAAGTCGCCAAGGTAAATACCGGATTGGATATCTAATACCAAGACCCAACGTTCCACTGTAAGTCTAAAACAATAGTACAACTGAATATATATGATAATAGCGAATGCTCTGTGATGGATATTGTCATCTATCCACTGATAATGAAGGCAGGTAGACTGGACGGCACCCTAATGCCATCTGCCCGATACATGTAGAAGCAGAGACACAGTTGCCTAGCACTGAGGTATTTGTGGACACCTGCCGAAGCTGCCAACTGCCCGTTACAAGCAGAGGTACAGTTATATAACACTAAGGCCTCCGTGGACACGTGACGAACCAAGATGGCATGGTACAGGGATGAGACCTAGAAGTCTAACCGTCCGCCACACATCGATCCAAGAGGTGTCTTCTAACAGACCCATCACGATATGACAACTTACTTAAAGCGACGCAAAATAAATACAGAAAAAAAACCTACTTTTTTTACTTACTATAAGTTGGTAGTAGTGGTAGTAAAACACAATCATAGTAGGCCACCTAAAGATACAAATCCCAAAGTAATTGCTAGCATAGTTAACACTAGGATTTTATTTTACCTGTTAGTCATAATGCCTTGCTTAGGCTCAAAACTCGCAAGCAATTTTCAGTCTTCGTCAGGAACGAATGCGGTTGCGCAGTTGCGTCGTCCTCCGTGGTGCAGTGGTTACCATACTAGCCTCTAGTTCCCAAGGTCGCGGGTTCAAACCCGGCGGAGGGCGATGGAGTTTTTGGGGCGTAAAAATCCTTAGCATTGCTTCCTTTGGAAGGGAAGTAAAGCCGATGGTCCCATGTCGTAGATTTACGGCACGTAAAAGAACCTCAAGCCTGATAAAGAGGCCTCTGAGCAAAATTACCGGTCTTTCACACCCAATATAGGATGGGACGCTAAGGACCATAGCAGTTAAAGGGCGTGCATAAATAAAATTCAGTTTAATTTTTTGGATAAGCAGTTGCAAATCCTTTGCGACGCCATAGTGTTTCCTAACCAATAGATGCACTTGCTGCTGCTTAGCAGTAAAATTTTAGCAGCGTATCTAATTTCCAGTTAGAAACAGACTCCCATTATGTGAACCCCTTGGGAATTCAGACTCTGAAGGGGAATCCAACAACGTAAAGTAAGGTAATGTACGCAATTATGTGATGCATTTACTTTCATAAACAATAAAAATGTGCTTCCCAGGTCCGCACTAAACAGCCACGTGCTTGTGACCACTCTCCTTTCCCCTCCTTATAACTGCGCGGCAGCTGTCATCTACCGGCTTCTTACGTGACGCAGACAATAACATGCTTCACGCAACATTAATGCCAGTATTGTTTCAGAGTATCGTGTAACAAAAGCCTTTGCATATCTTTACTTTCCCTGTCGTCTACTTATAATAGAGGATGTACTTATTGTACCAAAAAAAAGTTCGGTTTTTAACCTAAAATATACGTTTTGGTTCATAAAATCAGAAAAGAAAACATGCTTAGAAAAGAGTCGTATTGTTTGTGGACAGCATAAAAAAGATCTTTAAATGAACAATTGTTTGATATTTTCTTAAAAATTATCGATTAAAATATGTCTTGGATTTTGCTGTGATAAATGTGTAATCATGTTTTTTTTTTAATAACATGTGAAGTTCTCTATATTTTCATTGAATTTTATGCAACTTGGAAATCATGAAAGATAAACAAAATGTTACTACAAAAAACATGTAATTGTTTGCGCATGTCGTATGTAGGTATGTAAGTGCGTATTACTTAATTTTAATGTTTTCTTTCACGGAATCTAGTTAAACAAAACTAACAAAACCTGTTCGCAATCGTTTCTTTAGACATGTTTTTCAACTGAAGCGGAATTTTGGGTAGACTTAATCTTTGTTATGTGCATTGTTTTAATTAACAGCAAGATTGTACCAAATTGTAGGGAAAAAATACGTTATAAACAAGTTAATGTGTACCACCTATTCTCATCTGGCTGCATTTCGGGCTACGCAAATCTTCATTGCACTTGTGCAAGGGATAAATTGTAAGGTCGAATCTTGATTGCCTATGTTGCAGCACTGTGTCGTCCTAATTGGTCACCACTGATAATATATTACATTCATAGTTTGCGTATTGTGGTTTATATCCCGCCCATGTTGTGGTTAGAATTTCCAATTTTGTCATTTGAAAATTATGGGTTTTGCCGTTTCCACAGATCCGTTGCCAAGGTTTAGAAAAAGAAAAACAATAAAATTATTCCAAATCACCCATTCTTGTTCACAACCTAATCAAGGTGAATAAAGATCACAGGATCACGAGCCAGAAACGCATTGCAAATGTTGGCATTAAACATATGCTGCAGTCAGGGAAAATATCAGAAAAGTCGCTAGTAACAGCAGAAGTAGCAAACGGTTAGAATAAAAGCGCATGGAATGCAGTTAAGGGGTGAGTTCAGTATATTTGAACAGTCACGTATATAGAATTCTATAAATACGAGAAGTGAAAGGTATTTCTGAATTTCTGAATTTAACCAAGTTCCCATTGTCGTCCTTCGGAAGGGAAGTAAAGCCGATGGTCCCGTGTCGTAGATTTACGGCACGTAAAAGAACCTCAAGCCTGATAAAGAGGCCTCTGAGCAAAATTACCGGTCTTTCACGCCCACGCTAAGAACCATAGTTAAAGAGCGTCCATAAATAAAACTCAATTTAAAAATTTAAGTTACCATAGTAATAAGGTAAGAGTAGCATACATATAGTTTTTAAATATTGGCCCAAGCGGGGAGGAGATTTGGTGGGGTAGTTCTAAAGTAGGCTGGGTTTAAAGTAATATAAGGGTATGCATTCTAGTCAGACACACATTCGTAACACTCTCTCTTGGGAAATACTTATTTTATCTGATGATTACTCGTGTGTTATTTTAAGCGCTCAGTGACGCGCTTGTGTGATTTAGCGGCTGTCGCTAGAGGTTTTGCCGGTAAGGTTTTTAATGACTCGTGGCAAGTTATGCTGCTAGTTTCTTTTACTGCGGAAACAGTTTTTCAAACCGTAAAATTGATACTGCAGATGCTAGCAGGTATAATAATTCAACTGTTATAGCTTAGAGTGCCTCAATTCATAATCGGTTTCATTCTTTATTTTCAAACGGTCGCCAACCCAAGTACTTGATCACGTTAAATTTCTCAGTAAATTTAAACTGGTTTTATTCCTGTAGACTACGCCCAAGAAGAGAAAGATCTCATAGCTTTACCATTGTAGCAGCCAGCAGCAGAATCAACAGCAGAAATTGAAGCAGAGGGTACGGCTTCAAAAGGTGACGATATCGTCCGGCTTCAAAACTTGGCGACCATCGCAAGGCTAGTAACGACTTCAACGGATAGAAACGAGCTCAAAGCATTATGCAATAGCATAATTTTTTGCTATAAATTTCTCCAAAAATTGAATGGAATACTAGGTCAGGTGTTTGGTTTACTTGTACTGCTACTAATTACTTTCTCTGTTAGCCAGTAGTAAGTAAAGAGGAAGTGCTGTATTCCACCCAAAAATTCGATGTAGAGATTTCACCGGAAATGTGTGTTTTGAGGCCCCTAAATAAAGATTTTTTTAGCAAAAATTCCAAATGTGTGTATGTGAATAGCATAACTAAAAAAGGAGATGTCGGATAAATACCAAGCTTAGTATTTAATTTTAGTTTCTTCCATAGATGCGACTCGAAAATTAAAAAAAAAAAAAAAACACCATCATCACCCCAAACTCCCTTTACATGTACAATTTTTAAACATTTAAGATATTTGCATAGCAAATAAAATGTACATAATGAATTTTGTGGGAATAGACTGACGTCCTCTTCATTTGGAAGGAGGTTTATTTCGTATAACGGATAAACCAAAAGAAGTAGATGCACCTGCTACCCCCCTCAAAAGTAGATCTCTTTAAAACATACAATTTATTTCAAATGACTTTTTCTGTAGCATCATCAATTTTCAGATATCCCCTATTGGTTTGAATTTTTCAGTACTTTTGTCATCTTGTTAAAGTGCTATCGTTATTCAGTTGTTCCTCCAATGTCATGGAAAGAATATGAAATCTCAAAGCCGGCATATATGCCATCTGACTATCGATTATGTTTTTTGTATCCGCCTTGTACCTACAACGAAATGTGTAGTGAGATAATTTCTGCAAAGTTTCTTTCGATAACATGAAGTTAATACAAAAGAAAGCTTTCTCAGGAATTGTTCGTAGTAGCTAAGCGATAGTGGGTAATGAAATTGATGTGAATGTGACATCAGATATTACTTTCTCTACTACGTATAGTAAGTAGGGGAAGTATTGTATTCCACCCAAAAATTCGATACCGAGATTTCACCGGAAATACATGTTTTGAGACCCCCTGAATCCAAAACAAGCCTTTTTGGAAACATGTCCGTGTGTGTGTCTGAACAGCATAACTCAGAAACAAACAGACGGATAAACACCAAACTTGGTATTTAGGTTCAGTATCCTCCAGAGATGCGACACGAAGGTTTTTCAAGAAAATCCCCCCACCCCAGATTACCCTTTACATGGAACATTTTTCGAAAATTTTAATTTTTCAAAAATGACTAACGATTTTGATTAAAATATCATATGTTTAAGATATGTTCATGACAAATAAAATGTATATCTCGAATTTTCTGGGAATGTCTCCAAAAGTATTCTTCATTGTGAACGATTTTTGCATAACTGGTAAACCATAAGAGATACACAAAATTTTACTACATAAAAAATGTTGATCGCGTTAAAACACACAATTTATGTCATATACATTTTTGTTGTTGAGTGAACCATTTTCGAGATATTGCTTCTTATTCCCTTAAATTTTCCAATAATACTTTTTCTGAAATTCGTTATTAACTTTTTTGTCCTGGTAGTGCAAAGAGAGTGGAATACTCCACATAGCAACCAGCTCTTAAAATATTTTACTATAGCTTAAAGCCTACCAATTCCCCTTGCATCTACAAGAAAATCAGCAATAAGATTAACATCTCGATTAATATGAAGCATATGAAGAATAAGCGTTTGTAAAAATAGTTTGTACAAGAGTAGAGAAAGTCATGTGAGTATAACACATCAGATTTTCTTGGATATGCAAAGAGTATTAATCTGTGGCAAAGAGAATGGTGCTGCACTTAGCAACCAGCTATTAAGAGGTATGTCTATGCTTAAAGGCTACTGTATTTCTATATTGCCTTTGCAAATACAAAACAAGGGGAACATAGTAGGCCTTAAGCGATAGCCAAATATTTTTAGAACTGGTCGCTATGTGTAAAATGTAATTCTCTTTGCATGTCAAAAGATCGTTTCTGCAAATGTTTATCTCGATTAATATGAAATAGATGGAGAATAAGAGTTTGTAAAAATAGTTTGTACAAGAGCAGAGAAAGTCATGTGAGTGTAACACATCAGATTTTTTTGTTAACTGCTGTGCTTCATATTATATGGAAAATGTATCCATTGACACTGATTTCACAGCAGCAATGGCTGGAAACACGTGCTCTGAAGAACACAACAGAACCCTGAATACTGCAGCGCAAGACAATGGACGCACAAGTGGGTCAGTGAGAGCGAGATCTGCGGTGAACAGGTGAAAGTCCAGGTGAGGTGTGCCTCTCAACACCGGAAATTCCCCTCAAAATTTCGCTTTTGATACCAGCAAGCAAAGTCGGACACTAAAGTTTATAACGGTTTGGTCAAATGTGTTGTGGGAAGGAATTCTGCAACCGTAAGATTTTTCTTGCTTCGACAGTGGATGCAGTAGTATCCACATCAGTGTGGCATGTCTGTCTAGTAATCCGTAGGACTCACGTTCGAAGGTAGACTTGACTGAGAGAGGTTTTCACCTTCCCTGAGAACTATAAGCCAAATGTGAGTAACTGTCTCTTGAACAGTCATCGCTTCATCTATTGCCTCTGTAGACATGTCTCATCAGGGACTTTTAACTTTAAAAATTATGTAACACTCGTGATTTTTTGTAACCATTATCAATTATTTTCACGTATACCTACTATAAAATTATTCATGCAAATATTTCTATATCTGTATTCGGTAGAACAGGTTTCAATTGATGAAGCATACGCCAGGATGAACCAATGGTCATTCTTTAGAGCGAATGTCGATGATTATGTGCTGGTCACGATAACTGCATATACTCTGCAGCAGTTAATGAGAAATAAAAGAATGACGGCTGCCTCCGTAGTCGAGTGGTCAGCGTTCTGGCTTTTCAATAGATGTCCTGGGCTCGATTCCTGGTTGGGAATAATTTCTCACACTCTGCAGACTCTGAAAATATGATTGCTGCGCAGTCAAGTTTGCTTCATGGCAAAAATCCAACGTCAAAACCTACAGTGCAGATTTACTAATACCATAGTTGATTCTCAAGTGAAAGACCCTGCATTGAAATTAATGGAGACTATATACACGAAAAAATTAAAAGAACGAAATTATAGCTGAATTCACATTTTGAAGTGTATCGTTTAAAACGTGGAGGAATTTGAACGAACAAGAGCGAACATTTCCGCATAAGTTGTATAATGAAATGTTTAATTTTTGCATAGTAAGTTTTTAGCTATTATGGCTTCCCAGTGATTGAAAATTCTAAAAGGGCGAAGATTTGTAGAATATTTAGAGAATATTCCAGAATTGTTGTTCATCAGGTCAAGGTATCAATGATATTCAATGGCGTTTGAAAAAAGAAAAGATAACGAGACTGCCTCTGTGATCGAGTGACGTGTTATGACTTCTCAACCCAAAGTCGAATTCAATTCCCGACGGGGCAGGGGATTTTTCTTTAATCATAATCATTCCCTATCTGCCTCCGCAATCTGTAAATATGAATGTGTCTTAAATGTAAACATTAATAAAAACAAACCTCAAAACATGCTTTTCTGCAAGTTAACAAAAAAACAAAACAAACAACAATGTGTGAATATGTAATGTATATATTTTAACGTTTTAATTTGGGCATTTGCTAGAATAAAGGAGATGAGTGGCTTTTTCTTGTTGTCCACGCCCTATGAGATATTAGAAAATAAATGCAAATTATAAAAGTAGAATCAAGACTTGAATATCTACTTAATATTTCTGTGCGGTCAAAAGAGGAAAAATGAAGTTGAGATGGTGTGCAGGGGAAAGGGCCGCCTCGAACAAGACTTCACGCTTCTACGTAGACAAATGACATGTACCTTATGCGTGGAGCAATTTTCCACAAATTTCTCTTCAGGAGATTCCGAAAGGTGTTCGTGGATTTGTAACAGTAGCGTGAAAGGATACATTTTGGATTGTGTTCGATTTCAAGAATTTGGTATTGTTGCTTACGTAAAATGTTATGTATATTCGGCGCAGCAAACTTAAAACTGTCTTATTTTGTTTTTTTATTGTTATTCTACATGGGTAATGAGTATTAAATATTAATAAAACAATTACGGGTATTTTGATTTCAACACTTACCGCAGGAAAGCCAGTTTTATTATTAATTTTGGAAACATTACGTAAACCAAGTGAAAGGAGGGTTGGCAGAAGGACTAAGGATAACGTAAGCGAAGCTGCAGGTTCAGCGTTTGGAATACGCTGTTGCATAAACAGCATACTGGAGGTCATTACTAGGTGAGGCTGATTAACTTAGCCCCAAACCTCGTGAAAGCATCATTCTTTCTCATGAAAGGTTAAAGAGCAAGGAGATCGCACACGGGCGAATACCCTCATATCCTGTAGGCTAGGCGCCCGCATGTTTGGGTTATCTCATTTGGGTGAACGCCCGCTCCAACGCTGTTATCTCTTCCTCTGCAACAAACTCAGGATACTCGCCGAGAAAAAATTCCGTCGATATAAAAATGCTCCTAAAAGCTGACGAACAAACAAGTAAGGGGAAAAGCGAACGGTTGGTTTTTCAGCTTTATAGTTGTTTGAAAATGCCTCCTCGAAGTTACAAGTCCTCATCATCTTGGCGTGATGGCTAGCACGTCTGTCCAGTTATCCTATGGGCTCGATTTCGAATCTGGGTTGTTGCGAGTTGCCTGAATGTCCGTTTTCTTTCTTTCTACCGTTCTATAACTTTCCCTTAGAGTAAACTGATATCTTAGAATCCCTTATATCAGTACTCATAAATTATCGCCTCCGTAGATTTGAGATCTCGCAGAAAAAAAATTGACATGTTACATTCAGTGAATTTCTCTAGCATAATTTATTTTTACACCTCTTAACTCCTTGGTCATGTCGCGACGGATCTGTTGGTGGATCTCTCTTTGAACGATATGTGACAGACAGTTAGCCTTCTAGGTCTCATTCCTGCAGCCCCTGCTTCATGCCGTGCAGATGGCATAGCATTCGCTATTACCACTTATTTTTCATTTTACTGTTGTTTTAGACTTAAGATGGAACTTTGGGTCGTGGTATTAAATATCCAATCCGGTATTTACCTTGGCGACTGAGGAAAACCACGAAAAAACCTCTGACAGATTGGTCGGCCCACGGGATTTGAACCCGGCACCTCCCGAATGCGGGCCACGGACTTTACCGCCTGAGCCATCCCGCTCAGTTTACACCTCTTTATCTTACAAAAGTTATTTTTCTATCCACTTCATGTTAATGGAGGAAAGTTTTGCAGGAATGGCTTCATTGCACATTTCATTATAGGTACAATGGGGATACAGGAGACTGAAGTGATCTTCAGATCTTTAAAAAACGGTCTATATGCTGACTTTGAAGTTCCATACTCTTTACATGACATCTTAATTAAAAATAAATAATAATAATAATAATAATAATAATAATAGTGATTTAGCATTCAAGAAATTTAATAGTCTTGGAAAACTCCAACCAATAGCTACAATGTATCAAAGTTGTTAATCATTTTTTAAATATATTGTATAACGAAAAAATGTTCCATGTAAATGGTAGGTTCGAGTGGTTGGGTGGATTTTATTGAAAGTCTTTGTGCCACATCGTTGGAAGATGACGAACTTAGTTTGGTATTTATCCGACGTTTCGTTTTTTTTTACGTTATTCACGCAGACACACACAAACGCGCTCGTGCTTTTTTCTAAAGATGCTTTTTATGGGTTCAGGCCTCAAAATACGGTTCTTTGAAATGTCGATATTGAAATTTTGGATAGAGTAATACAATAGCTCTACTACCTAGGGTTAGAAAAGGTAATTAGAAAATTGAATTTTTAATATCTAGTCGTTGCTAATGGTGAATAATAATAGCGACATAAACAGCAGGTATTTCGCCCTTGCATCTGCAGAGACAAAATCACGCTCACCTTTTGAAACGAAGAGATTATTCCTGTGATTCCCCATCTGTTACGCATCATTACTAATTTACCTTCTAGGTTTTGCTGTGTCAGATTCCATTTTTTGTGCTGCAAATTGCATCTAACATACGCGACTTTCTCGATAGACGCAGGGACCTTACAATAATTTTAATGAATCAATTACTGAAACACCGATTTGTTTTATTGTTATTGTTTGTGGACACTCTTTCAACTACTATGGTCCTTAGCCTCCTATACTATATTGGGCGTGAAAGACCGGAAATTTTGGTTAGAGGCCTCTTATCTGGCTTGATTGTCTTCCTTTTTTCAGGCTTGGTTTCGCTTCCGTTGCAAAGAAAGCTATGCTAAGGATTTTTATGCCCGAAAAACTCCATCGCTCTCCGCCGGGCTTGAACCGGCGACCTCGGGAACTAGAGGCTAGCATGGTACCCTAGACCAGAACTACTGACTATGCGTTTGAAAAGACAAATCTACGGAGATCAGAATTTTCGGGGTTATGATCGCATAAACTTTTTGCTTACCCGTACTGGACTTAAATAAGCTTATATACTAGTAGGGTTTGCAGCAGTTACCTCTCGAAGCAGAGTCTTTCTTGATTCTCTTTCGCCATGATATTTCCCGCAAGCCTTTATGCTAAATCAATCGGAATGTGGCGTTACCTTATTGATACTTTCGTTAGCGTACGTTGCGTAAAGTGATGCATGCGAAGAGCATTGGTCACGTGGGTTTAGCGCTTACGGTAAGCCAGATTAGGCTGTGCAAAAACTAAATTGGCTTCTGTCTGTAACCCTTTATTCAATAATCACACGTCTCATTTATAGATAGCATCTTACTGGAGTAAGAAGCATCGTTTCAAAATCATTCAATTGTTTATATTATTATCAAATATTTGCATTGTACTCACATTTCCATTTTATTTTGCACTAGTCAGTAATATCTATACATTTTATTATGCATTTTAACAGCTCATGCTCTACATATGAATTCAGTTTGACAACACATCGTACTACTTTATTAAGATTTTCTTTGGTGTTCTCCCCTGTCCTGAAAATATTGATACCTTTGGACATATAGTTTGTGCTTGTATTTCATTCGTAGCCAAAATATCTGAAGGAGGCGATGTTATTCCACAAGTTCCGAAGGTTCACTAGGATGACTAGGGACAGGGTTTTAGTGTAAATGTATATTCTCTCTGTCAGAAAGTATACTCACTTAGTGTGTGAGTTAATTACTAATTTTCCAACAGTTTAAACAAATTTTATATTGCATATATTGCGTGTTTTGTTAATAAGCATACTATTTCAGCAGGTTATAATGCTGTCTATTTGCTTGTTTTACGTGTATATTTTATAAACATATTTTTATTTTATTTATCTTCAGTAGGCAATCAGTATGCCGTGAATTCCCGCCTTATCTGGTCATAGCCGTTTCCTCACGGCATGAAGGAGTTCTCAGAATTAAGTTGAAATGTGGTTTATACTTATCTATTAGTAATATTAAATTTGGTTTAAATGTTATTGTTTAGTATCTCTTAACATTATTAAAATGTAACTTACTAATTTAAATAAAGGAAATCCGTTAAATATCCAACGTTTAATATTTTTAGAAATGCAATTTCGAAAATATTCCTATAGGTTCGCAATCGTTATCCAGTTGAAACTTCAGATCACTGAATTCAGTGGTATGGTGCATGTATATGGGAAGGCCGTGTTTTCGTGTATTTGCTAACCAGTGGCGCCTGCTTATAAGAGCACAAGAGCACGTGAACACCCCAACGTTTGACACCTTGCGGATTTGTTGATTATTTTTTCGTTGAATGCTATAAACGTAACGTAGATGCGGTAATTTATCTTCTATGGCGTTTAAATCTACCGCGCTACTCCTCTAAACTCGATAAAATATGGCAACAAGGTCGGTAGCACATATTGGCTTGGGCACGTCGAAGATTTTGCGCATGTGCAACTGGTATGACGTAATTACCATATGGGCCAAATGCACTTGAAGGCGTGTACGAAGCTTCTCCCGCGCTGTTTCCATACTATTACTACAATTTTATGCTAATGCGACTAGATGGTAGCACTGCAGCAGAAGTAGTTAAGTGCACGAGCACGGAAACTTCTCTTGGTTATTCCAGACCATCCATGCTCTCAAATACAATAATTTGATTTACACGTTACTTCGTTCTTGCCCTAAAGCGCTATACTTAATTATGTTCACAACAAACACCCACAAAAACAACCCTTTCATTTGCCAAATAGCTTGTGCGTTATTATTATTATTATTATTATTATTATTATTATTATTATTATTGTATTGGGAGCGGCTGCAATTGTATCCAAGTTTTTCATAATCTTAACTATTATACAGCAGATCTTATTTCACATTTTATGTCTATCTACCTCTAAAATTCTCTGAACTCCCAAAATGTACGAGTATATTCGCGAGGCGCTACTGATGCCAACTCTTCAATATTAATACTTCATACTAGAATTAAAACGTTTCCGGAATTAATATGTATGTATGCATAATCTGAATATAAATATAAAAGGTAATGAGACATATTGTAATAAAGTAAACATTTAAAGCAATTCTCTGTAATCTCTGTGTAAATAAAATTGTTGTGAAAGCCGTACGAATTGTTTAATTCGTCAAACTTTAGAACAAAGGGAACATTAGAGCATAAAATTCCGGTACCTATTAATAACAACAACAACATAGGATGTCATTGATCTGCAGACGATGTTGAGTTGTTTACTCTTTAAAAAAGCTTTGCTGGTTCGTTCTTATGGCAAAGATCCCTTTCTCTGTGCACCTAGCGCTGAAGAGCTGGTGTAAGATGCTACATAAACGTTCACCTCACGTTTCTTCATTGTTCTGCAACAAATTCCAAAACAATAGAATTGCATCACCGAGAGCTAGTCATTTTGTGCGGTAGAATTATCATTGGGAAGCATTTGGTCGCAATTCAGCGTCCAGTATCATATTAAAGCAATAGCGACTTGTGCGTAATATCAGAATATACATGAATCTTGTTAAAGAAATGTGGAATTCAATTTGATTATTTTGACGGTTGCAGAAGGGACGTTTAGCTGAGTGATTTTCCCTTACAAGTGCGAAGATGTTTTACGGCCTCGGCTGCCTCAAGCTATAAAGTACAATCTTTGGTCCTTATAACATAATTAATTATTCCGTTTTGTGCCATAAAGGTTAAAGTGGGATTGGCGCGTTTTGCATAAGACCAAAATTGTATAACTCATATGCGTAGTATTGTCATACCTTTGCAAAATAAAAGTTCTTGAATTCCGAAACCTACTAGGTATATACTACCACCCCTGTAACCTTGTTCTTTTTAAATTATATATTTGAAAACAAACTCCACTTAGTAGCGTGGTGTCAAAATAATATTAATCAGTAATTAGTAGAGGCGGGATTTGTATGCAAAAGTCATGTTATTTATTTTACATTTAAAGGTTTGTAAAAATTATACATTTTGTAAACCACACTTTTACAAGCAGTGTTTGCTAATGTATATAAATGCATATTGCAGGGGGAAATGCATATATTAAATTTTAGTGCATAAATGCATGTTTTAGTCGAACACAGTATTAAATTCTAATTTTCCCCTTTAGCTAATCAGTAAATATCACTTTAGCAAAGTCTCTGCAATCAATATGGATGTATGTATATGTATGCATGTACATACTAGCATAACTCTGGAACACATGGAGCAATTTCAACTAAACTCGGTACATTTATGACTTGCAATCTGGAAACCAATACTGTGGGAATGGTGACATGAGAAATGATAAATTTAAAAATCTATCAATATTAGTATCGAATCCATAGTTTTCAGGGTCGTTGAGATGAATAGTGATACTCCCGACTCCAGTTCAGCCCCCATCACCATGGGGATGAGAAGAGGTGAAAGAATATACAAAATCAATATTAGTGTCGAACCCATATTTTCAGGACTGCTGAGGTGAACACATTTCTCTTAACCAGTTTGAATCCGGTTAAAAAAAAAATTAAAAATAAAAACTAACCTAATCTCTGGTTATATCCCGAAACCGGAGGACCCTATGGTTTCGCTGCGTCCTGGACTAATGGCGTGCAAATGTGGCCCATAATGGAACGGAGTTATTTATGTTGGTACTGACAAAATCTAGCCTCGCCCCTTATCAGCGTGATCACCTCTGTTTTTCGAACGTAATTCTTCCCACGGGATTGGCAGAGTACTTTATCTCCCTAAAAATATAGCCGAACTGCCGAAGGGTAACATCACAACTTAAATCTTATATTTTTATGCAACATTACCGTTTTCTTAATGCCGGATGTCTTATTGCAGTTTAGTAGCGGCAATAACACCTTCTCCATGTCGCTGATGGAAGATCTTATATATGTAAATGTCGTAGCTGTCATTCAGTTTAACACACAAATAATTCTTCATCCCTTCCTCTAGAAGGCCGAATTATATTGGTTTAGCGTTTCCTTGTGCACCAACCGTAGCGAAACTCTTTCAAAGAGGTGGTATCCAAGCCACCCCTTCATTTCATATAGATTATGAGCATCGCTAATTGGTAGGTTTGCTTGTCCCTGTGTTGTTTTCCAGGCCAGTCACACGGAGAACGCTTACAGGTTGGGTGAAGTCAAAAGTTGGATACCTTACGGTGGAAATCTTACGGAGGAGAAAACACCGTCGATTTAGGGGAATTGGTCACTTTTTATGCACGACAGTATACATATAAGAACCATTGCTTGTATTGGCAAGAATATACACACAAACAAATTGTTTATTTGATTTTTGTTAATTTTTTAAAATTGGTTTATTTAATGTCATTTTAACAACCTTGTCAAATCGCGACTACAGCAAGTTTTACAATTCCTTACATATTTGGGTTACATTAACAAAATTATTTTGCGTATCATTTTCTTTTTTACACTCTTGTACATATTTGCATACATGTGTTACTATTTGATTATGCATACAAATTCGGGCTCTAGTAATTAGTAACTTCCAATACTGTAGGAACCGCTACATCAGAGATAGTGCTGCCCGTGACCAACATGTACTGTTTCTACCGCCAGGCCACCATGAGCGGAATGCAATGTTTTGTAACCGCTTAGAAACCCTCTAAAATGTGAAACAGACAGGAAAATTTAATGCCTTAGCCGGGATTTGAGCCACGGATCATCCAGTTCCATCCAGTTGTTCTAACCAACTAAGCTATCGTGACAGCCCGACACTAAATTCCCCAACTGACCTAAATTTTTACCGATAAAACCACAAGGAAATCTCAAATTCATTTTGAGATAACATACCCAATTGCGACTTACAATAACGTGCATTTTAAACACCGGACTTCATAGTTTAACCATTAGGTCAATCAATGGTAATGAACTGTTCTTTCACACAAGCCGTGTGTAGGACAGGGTTGGAAAGGTAGAATAAGACAGAAAAGTTCATTGCCATAACCGGGATTTGAACCGAGATCTTCTGGTTTCCGTCCGATTGCTCTAACCAACTGAGCTACCGGGAAAAAATGCAAATCAGTTGGGGAATTTGATGTGCCGGCAGGTCACCATGGTAGCTCAGTTGGTTATAGCAAGCGGACGGAAACTGGAAGATCCATGGTTCAAATCCCGGCAAAGCATTGCATTTTTGTCTGATTCTACCTTTCCAACCTTGTCTTATTCATGGATTGTGCTAAAGAGCAATTAATTACCTCTAAAGTGTGTGTGCACATTCAGAGAAGCTTTCTTTTGTGGTAGAAATTTAACTGCAGTGTCGTTGTCCATTACGAGAAACATTTTAATATTGTGGTGCCCTTAATAGCAATACGGACCCAAACTCCTCGGAAGGCAGCATGGTCGTGCTCGCTGCTATTGTGGGTTAGGGAGACATTTAGAATATCACAAAATTTATGTCACTTGCGATTTTGACTGGTTTCCTAAGATGGAGCCCTTGCAAGGACGGAAATTACCAAAGACATTTGAGCTCCACTTGCACTGATTCTCGAAAACGACGCTGCTGTTGGCGTCCCACGCCTCCAGCAGTTTGGAAAAGTGTATGATAACGGGCACGTACATAGATAGTGAGGAGAACGTATAAGAAATGTAACTCAATATTTTTAGTATTAATGAATGATCAGTCATAATATAGCCCTCGCATCAACCGTTTGCTTATTTTCCCTTGCGGACAAGGTCTCAGAAGGCAAGCCATTGACAGCGGTTTATTTATTTTATTATGTTATATATCAATCATACATCTTTGCTGAGGTCTCAGGGATGACATGTTGCGGGAGTAAGTCGTTATCGGTTTTACATTATGCAAGCCATATTGATTTTAGAGAATTTACTTATAAAGAGAAGCTATCGGGAGGTTCAGATATTTTCCTTTCAGCACTATGCCATAAACGGTTAAGTTGGCAATAGTGGAGGTCGTTAGAATGCCTCGTAAAACCTAAACAGCGCTGTCATAAAAGCCAAATTGCACTATGCTGTTGCCGTAATTATAGCTCTGCAGAGAACGTTAGTTGACGTCTCTGCTGCTTGGGTTGAAGCGCTGGAAAGCTGAAGAACACGACCATTTGCCATGTCACCGTCGCGGGGGAGGAAAATGCGGATGGAATGCCAAGCTTACAATTAAGGATGCAGTGAAGTGTTGCGTGGAAGATTAATGTCTTTTTCACCTAAAATGCTTCCTGCAAAAATGTGGAAAGTGAGGAGAGAGAGAAAAAAAAGAGGAGGAATAAGGATGAAAAATAATAGCTGAGGATTGCTAGAAAAAGTGAAGACGAGTAGAAGCAAGAAAATTTCTTGAAACTAATGGAAAGAGTCTTCCAGAAAAGCAAATATAAGCCCGCAGATAGCATATAGGAAGAAATAGCCCCGTCTACAATAAAAGCTGTTTTAGGGTCACGGCTTAACTCTACGGAAACACAGAGTATGTGGTATGATGTACAAGCAGAAAAGATATATATGACATTATGAGAAACTGGAATTTTATAGCTGCAGATTCCATAAAATATAGAGAACCTGCTGTGCATTTTTCTCTATCTTTGTTTCATACCTCAACTGGAAATTTGGAAGTGTTCTTTCACATTTATCGCACAGTTCTGCTCGTTTACTTCACGAAACCATTGGTCACTTGACATCTGCACTGCAGTGATTATCCACCTCGGGGAGAATTGTAGACAAAACTGAATAAGCTGGCCAAAGTACGAAAACTTCAGAGCATCAGATCCAGTTCTTGTGATACTTAAATTAACTATAAAACAGAAACTATCAAAATATGTTGGGCTTACAAAGCTCTTGTTTGTGTATAAATTAGAAATAAAATTTGCATTTAAATTTGCTTTGTTATACGTCTGAATAAGTTAATGTTCCAAGTACATTCTTACCCGCGCAGCGGTTTCTTTCGTTTTACTTTCTCTACCATATACATAGTAGGTAGAGGTGATATTGCATTTTACCCAAACATTCGATACCGAGATTTCAACGGAAATACATGATTTGAGGACCCCTGAATAAAAAAAACATTTTTAGAAAAAGGTCCGCGTATGTGTCCCTGTGTCTGTGAACAGCATAACTCAAACGCGAAAAGTAGGATAGGTATTAAACTTGGTAGTTAGGTTCAGTACCTACCAAAGATGCGACACGAAGATTTTCAAGAAAATCCCTTCACCTCAAACTACCCTTTACATGGAACATTTTTGAAATGTTTTATTTTCTAAAAGTTTTTTATAAAAAGTGCCTAAATGACATTTTTATTAAAATACCATATACTAAAGATATTTACATGACATAAAATGTATATCTTGAATTTTCTGAGAATAGCCTGTGTGAAGTCCACTTCATTCGGAAGAAATTTTATATAATCTTTTATAACTGGTTAACTTTAAGCGATAGACGAAAACGTACTACACTTTAAAACACACAATTTATTTCATATAAGTTTTTTTTGTGGCATAAGCCATGTTTCAGGTATCAGTTATTAAAGGTTCGAATTGTTAATTTCTTGGTTATTCTTTAAGTTCCCTTCAACATTCAGTAGTTTCTCGCGATTGCATAGAAACAGTATGAAATTTTAAGGCAGCATACAGCGCCCAGATCTTAAATATTTGACTATGCTCTTTTGTATTTGTAACGAAATTGTATAGTACAATTATTTTTGCAAAGGTTGAATTGGATTAAAGTGTAGTAGATGAAAAAAAATGTAATAAGATTTAATAAGAATCGTTTGTATACCCACCAATAAACGATAGAGGGTAGATAAAGTCATGTGAATGTGTCATATCAGATTTCTTTCTTTCTCTTATTAATATTACGCACATTAGTTCACTGAGTTTGATGAACTGTGGAACGATTCAATAGTGTTCGTACTCAACATTTCAAATGTGCATGTACTTGTTTAATGTAAATGAAAAACAATAAAAAAATTGCACAGGTGAATAAACTCTATCTTTAGGATCCGGAAGGGATTTTAATGACATGCCAAAAATTGTTACATTCACATTATCATCTCCACCTACTCGTTTATTGGTATATATGCCCTTTAAAGTATTCTTATGAAACCTTATTTTTATATCTACTAAATGTTAATCGATATAAAACTTTGCATAAATAATTCCTTTATACATTTCGTTTTAGATGCAAGGGAGATAGAGGAAGTAGAATTGACAGAAGTTAAGTTTGTCGCTATAAGTTGGCCTTGAAATTCTATAGTCTCTTTCTATGAACTGGCGAGAAACAACCGAATAGCGACAGTGCCTTAAAAACGACAAACGTATTGAGAAGTTTAAACGGATATCTCGGAAATGGTTTATGCCACAAAATAAGTTATTTGAAATAAGTTTTGTCTTTTAAAGGGATATATATTTTCTGTGTAGTAAGTTTTTATCAATCTTCTAAAGTTTATCTACCAATTATACAAATTTATACAAAATTCTCTCCCAATGAAGAGGGCTTCACAGGCTGTTTCTAGAAATTTCAAGATATACATTTTACTTGTCATGTAAATATCTGAAATATATGGTATTTTAATCAAAATCGTTACAGCCATTCTCGAGAAAGTAAAAGACGTGGAAAATATTCCATGTAAAGGGTAGTTTGGGGTGGGGGATTTTTCTAGGAAATCTTCGTAGTTGCATCTTTGGAAGCTGCTGAACTTAAATATCAAGTTTGGTATTTTTGGACTTTTCGTTTCAGTTATACTGTTCACACACACGCACGCACGGACGTTTTTCTAGTAAAAATCCGACTGCATACCCTCATGATAGACAAAAGATATGGATATTTACTGAACCGCCCGAGAAAGTCTTTCCGTTATTGAAATCCCAGAGAATCCCAGTTTTCCAGGATTTATGGAAGCATTTCTCAAGAGTGCAAACTGCTCTCAGAGGCCCTCGTTAAATCAAGTAACCTGGAAGCACTGAATGCATTGTATGAGGCGTAGCATGTCAAGCAATGTAGCAAAGAGCATCTTAGCTAATACAACCGCTTTTTCAAGACCCTAAATGACATGGAAATGTAATTTCCAACCATGCGGACGACTGAGAACAAGACACACTGGAAGGGTGTGCCTAAAATGTGTGTGTAATCAACAGAGCGACGGCTGTAATGTTAGCGACCGATAAGAATGGAACGTACCCTTTAAAGGAGGACAACGAAATTTTTAGAGACTTCTAACAATCAAATATAAGTAATTCTGGGCACATTATTGAAAACCAGGTCACTCTACGACCTCTCGTTTTCATTCTGGAAGCCTTTAACCTCACCTCGCGGTGACGTCATAAGGCTAGGATCCTGCCACGCTACTCATTGTCAGTTGCATTAGTTAGCCTTGCGTTGCATTTAATTCCTGTTGTTATTTTGTGCTTGTAGGAGTTTTCCTTTCCTAGTGTTCTATGAGTTAAGGTCAAGAATGCGTTCGTGGTGTCTTATGGTTATGCAAATAATTCCGGCGTAAACAAAAATGCTGGTTATTGCCTTTCCCTGATGAAGATAAACCATATGGTGTACAACAAATGGGTTGCTGCTATTAAATGCAAAGATTTTGTGCAACCAAAAATGCTAGAGTATGTGGAATTCATTTCTTCATTTTAAAGAAAGTGATTTTGAGTTTGTTATAAAACTAAGAATAACGAACGAGAAATTCAAAAGCCCTACACTGAAAGATAATGCGGTGCCTTCGAAATTTTAAGGACTAAAAGAAAAACCTCAAAAAAGAAATAAACTCCAACTTTTTTTTTTAAAGAAAGCAAGTGCTACAGCTAGTCGATAATTCAGTAAACAATTCTCAGCAAGACAGTGCAGCCACACTATCTATAATTTCTGAGTTTTTACACCTAGAGTTGAAGATTGATACTGAAATACAGTGCGAGTTGGGAAATGAAATTTTTAGCGCTATAAACGCGCTAATCTGAACCAGAGTTTGACTTATGAGGAAGGCGAATCTTCAGCAGTAAATGATGAGGATTATAAACCGAATGAATATTTGAGGGAATCCAGTGAAGATGGAGAAAAGAGTAGATTGTCAAGAAAATGTTCTTTTGTGTTTGTATGTGTAAATGCTCTGCTTGCGCTATTCAGTATTTGTCACACCTGTTGCGGGCCTGGCACTGAAAAACAATCTAATACTCGAGAGGCTTTGCGAATTATAACTCGTGTAAATGGGCTCACATGAACGATGCTGCAAAGGTGGAAGTCTAAAAAGTAATTTGTGCATAGCTTCAGGCAAGTATCTATGCGGAATGTCTATTTCTTGGCAATCTCAGCCGCCAGTATGCAGCTCCTGTAGAACACTCCTAACAGTAAACCACATACAATATTTCTGGAACAAACCCAGAATATCAGAAAATACTGTTCTCTTACAAAGTTCTTTTATAATACTCTTATTTTAACGATATTTGTATGTATAAATAAGTTAAATTGTAACACTTTGTATTCCTTAATGATTTGTCATGTTACTGTTAATTACCTATGTAATATTCTATATATGTTCTAGCAATAGTTTTTGTTGCTCCATTATTGATCTCTATACCTAATGTATTTTATTGCCGTAATATTGTGGTAAAAAAATAACTGAGTTCTGTGATCTTGAATAAATACTTAAAAATAAAACTGTTCTTTTTTTCTGAATCATATTTTTATATAACTTGTTAAAAATTGGTTTTCCCTTCTGTACACAAAGCCTGGTTAAAAGAAAAGAACATTCTTTTGCAATTGCCATGAATGTTACACTTTTATATTTATGTGGAATGGACAGTACGACTTCCCAGGGTTTTCTGCTAAATTTGTAGACTTCATAATTGTACAAGAGAGGAACTGTAAGTGGTGATATTGAGGAAGTTGGTTGCGAAAATATACTGAGTTCTATGAATGAAAACCTACCATAAAGTTGTTCCTGACACAGGCACACGGGTATTTGAGCTTTGATGAAAAAGAAATTTTCGCACATACACTATGAATTTGATGTATGGCATTTTGCCAAATTCTTTATGAACATGTTTAATAAGATTCCAAAATCATCGGTCCTTCATGAATGGAAGCATTCTATTTATGATCATCTGTGGTGGGCATCTGCTACTTGTGCAAGTGACAATGTACTCCTAAAGGAAAAGTTCACAACAATTCTAAATCGCATTACTAATGTCCATAATTGGATAGGTTTTGAGATATGTTATTAAAGTGCTCGTGACGTGTTGAATGAAGAAAAAGTTTAAAAAAAACCACAAACTGACCATGTAAGAATTCCACAGAATACAGTGACTTGTGCAGTATCATAAAGAATGCAATATTTTGAAGTGAATTACGCTTATAAATAATTTTCATCATACAGAAAACCTTGAATCCAATCACATTGAGCGCTTGAGGTATGTCCCAAAACGAACATGTTTTTCATTTCTAGGCATGTATGTCAGATCAGTGATATCGGCTCTAGATCACAATTTTCACCAAGGGTAGTGGTCAGTTGCGTGGTATATTCTACATGGGCTGGAGAATGGATGTAGATATAAAAATCTGATGTGTTACACTCACATGACTTTCTCTACTCTTGTACAATCTATTTTTACAAACGCCTATTCTCCATATGCTTCATATTAATCGAGATATCGAGATGTCAATCTTATTTGTAATTTTCTTGTAGATGCAAGGGGAATATGGTAGCTTTTAAGCGATAGTCAAATATTTTATCGCTGGTGGCTATGTGGCGCATTCCATTCTCTTTGCATGTCCAGGACATAAAAAAATGAATAACGAATTTGAGAAAAAGTATAAGTATTGGAAAATTTAAGGGAATAACAAGCAATATCTCGAAAACGGTACACTCAGCAAAAGAAATGTATATGACATAAGTTGTGTATTTTAACGTGATTACATTTTTTGTGCAGTAAAATTCTGTCTATCTCTTACGGTTTACCAGTTATGCAAAAGTCGTTCACAATGAAGAATACTTTTGGAGACATTCCCAGAAAATTCGAGATATACATTTCATTTGTCATGAAAATATCTTAAACATATGATATTTTAATCAAAATCGTTAGAGCCATTTTTGAGAAAATTAAAATTTTCGAAAAATGTTCCATGTAAAGGGTAGTCTGGGGTGGGGGGATTTTCTTGAAAACCTTCGTGTCGCATCTCTGGAAGATATTGAACCTAAATACCAAGTTTGGTGTTTATCCGACTGTTCGTTTTTGAGTTATGCTGTTCACACACACACACGGACATGTTTCCAAAAATGCTTTTTTTGGATTCAGGAGGTCTCAAAACATGTATTTCCGGTGAAATCTCGATATCGAATTTTTGGGTGGAATGCAATACTTCCCCTACTTACCATACGTAGTAGAGAAAGTAAAAAGAAATATGAAGGAAAAAAACCTTATGAATGGAGACAAGACCTTGTAACACAAATAGCGAATGAAATAAATGAACACAAGTTTCAATATGAGTATGCTGTATTAGGAGTTACTGACCGTAATGACATACCTTGTAATATTGGCTCGCTCCAGAAAATTAAAACCTAATATGTAGGAAATGGAAAGCCGGTACTTTTCTCAGTTTGGATTACCCTTGCGAGAAAACGGGAGGGGGGTGGAATAAATTGAGGCGAGTTCAAAGAAGTGTAATTTTAAAACATGGATATAGGCACTACAGTGACTACACATTCCTGTTGAAAGCTAAGCTATGATTGATCAGCTACTCCGGCAGGAGATACCTGCTTCAAGAATACTGCCTAGCCGTATGACGTCACCAGAGTACGCTGCCGGTGTGAAAGATACCCTTCAGATCCTGAAGGTAAGTTGTACATTGTTCCGGTTTTCACCATTATTATGCACAATCCAAGTTCTTGTAGAATATTAAATAAAATAGACATATGCATTTTTAGTTGCCCTACTTTAAGCTTAACTAACCTCTTGACAGATTGCGCGTGCTGTATCCCAGTAGGCAGAAATAGGGACTGGATTTTAATGCAAATGAGAATTGTTTCTCTGTTGTGTCAGAAATTATACTCATTTAGTATGCGAATTAATTATTAAATTTTCAACAATATTTTATGTTGCATATAATGCATATTTTGTCTGTTTTGTTAAGTATAGTGTTTCAGCAGTTTGTGAATTACACTGCATATTTGTATATTTTATAGATGTTTTTATTGCATTCATTTTATTTACAAATTTACATTTGACTTACAAATATATTTCTAAATAATACTAGTATGCGCCATTGAGTCAGTTTTGAAACTTAACAACACTGATGGTGGCTAACTTGCAACGCAATCAATATGTCACAGCACATCGGTTAATTCCCTCCATATTTGGTCATAGCCGTTCCCTCACGGTATGAAAGTAACTTGTCAAGGAGTTTTCGGGAATATGTTCAAATGTGGTGGTTATACTTACCTATATGTAATATTAAATTTAGTTTAAACGTTATTGTTTAGCATCTCTTAGTATTATTAAAACTTCAACTTAAACAAAGGAAAACAGTTTAAAATATTCAAGCGTTAATAATTCTATAAATTCTACTCCGAAAATATTCCTGCAGGTTCGCAGTCGTTCTTCAGTTCAAATTTCAGGCAATCAGTGGTGTGATGCTAGTTTATGGTAAAGGCTTTGTTTTTGTGTAATATTGCCAAGAATAAAAGTGAGCGACAAAGCTAGGCTACAGCCATATAACAGAAGTATTGCATTCCAACCAAAAATTCGATAACGAGATTTCACCGGAAATATATGTTTTGAGGCTTCCTGAATTCAAATTAAGCATTTTTGGAAAAATGTCTATGAGAGAGAGTGTGTGTGTGTGTCTGTCTGTCTGTCCGTCTGTCTCTCTCTGTGAACACAATAACTCAAAAACAAAAGTCGGATAAATACCAAACTTGGTATTTAAGTTCAGTTTCTTCCAAGGATGCGACACGAAGATTTTCAAGAAAAATCCCCCACCCCAGACTAACCTTTACATGGAACATTTTTCGAAAAATTTTTTATTTTCTCAAAAATGGCTCTAACGATTTTGACTAAAATATCATATGTTTAAGCTATTTTCATGGCAAATGAAATGTACATTTTGAATTTTCTGGGAATGTCACCAAAAGTCCTCTTCACTCTGAATTACTTTTGCTGAACTGGTGAACCGTAAGAGAGAGATAAAAATTTACTACAAAAACCGTAGATCTGGTTAAAACAAATTTATGTTAGATATTTTTTTTTCTTCGAGTAAACCATTTCCGAGATGTTTCTTGTTATTGATTTGAATTTTCCAATACTTATACTTTTTCTCAAATGGGAATTCCCTTCTTTCTTTTTTTTTTTTCTTTTTTTTTTTGTGTGTGTGTCCTGGACATGCAAAGAGAATGAAATGTTCCACATAGCAACCAGCTCTTAGAAGATTTGGCTATCGCATATTCCCCATGCACCTATAAGAAAATTAGCAATAAGATAGTTTCTGCAAACGTTTATCTCTATTAACATGAAGTAGATGGCGAATAAGTGTTTGTAAAAATAGTTTGTACAAGAATAGAGAAAGTCATGTGAATGCAACACAGAATTTTTTTATTATTATTTTAGCGCATCTTTTTTGATTTTAGGTTATTATTTTGTCATTTTCTTGCCGTTTACATCTTTACTTAGTAATTTTGTTTTGTAAATTCAGTATATAATTAGTTTTATATTATTGATAATGCATAAGGATAACTTTCAGTAGAATTCAGTATACAACTGAGAAATAAGACTGTGTACATTCGTTACTCGCATTCTTGCGAAAAATTACAATCCTATTTAATGGTTAGTCTGGAAAGGGTTGCTTGCGGATGGAGGGGTGAATATTGTTAGGGGTACAGGTATCATTACTGTTATGATTTCATGTCCCAAACTAGGGATGAGGAAGATCAATTTTCCAACTTTTGCGTTAATGAGTGTTTACAATCAGTTGCTATTGTCATTGTTCTTGACCTTGTGACGTGTCCTAGGCTGTGAAGTTTTGCAAACCTGCTTCAAAAACAATTTTCTCAATTTTCTTTGCAGATTCTTAAAACAAGGTGGTGGAACAAATATATTTTTTAAATTAATTTTCTAAATGATCTCATTCTTATACCTAATTTGTCTACTTGGACTTATAGAAGACAATGCCCAGGAATAAATTGCCTTATAATTTTCTGCACACTAGTTTTAATAAACTCACTTTTAGGTTTTTATAATTATGCCTTTTTAAAAACATTTTAGGTTAGTTTTACAAAAATGTTTAGGTCTTCAAAATCTGGGCCCCGGTAAGACAAATCGCCGTTCAGAACTTCTAGAACAGGGACCCTGGGGTTGGAAAATTTTGGCAAAACAAAATGAGATTATTATCAAATTTTAAATTTTTACTTGTAAAAATACGTTCATGTAATCTCATAGCTTTCGTATTCTCTACTACGTATAGTAGGTAAGTAGAGGAGGTATTGTATTCCACCCAAAAATTCGATACCGAAATTTCACCTGAAATACATGTCTTGAAATCCTGAATCCAAAGAAGCATTTTTAGAAAAAGGTCCGTATGCATTTATGAACAGCATAACTCAAACGAAAAGACGGATAAACACCGACTTCGTATTAGTTCAATATCTTTCAAAGATGCGACACGAAGATTTTCAAGAAAATCCTTCCATCCCAAACTGCCCTTTACATGGAAGATTTTTCAAATTTTTTATTTTCTAAACAATGACTAACGATTTTGATGAAAATACAGTATATTAAAGAAATTTACATAACAAACAAAATGTTTATCTTGAATCTTCTCGGAATAGCCTGTGAAGTCCTCTTCTTTCGGAAGGAATTATGTGTAAGTTTATATAACTGGTAAACGTTAAGCGATAGACGAAAACATACTGCACAAAACTGTAGATCGCTTTAAAACACGCTATTTATTTTAAATAGCTAGCTAGTTTTGTGGCATCAGCCAGTTTCGAGATATCCGTTATTAATGGCTCGAATTGTTCAATACTTAGGCATTCTTTTAAATTCCAGTCGGCATTCAGTTGTTTCTCGCGATTGCGTGGAAGCAGTATGGAACTTTAAGGCCAGCGTATAGCGTCCAGTTCTTAAACATTTGACTATCGCTATTCCCTTTGTATCTATAACGAAAAGTGTAAGGTAGTTACTTCTGCAAAAGTTTATTTGAACTAAATTGAAGTAGAATATAAAAATAAGCTTTAGTAGGACTAGTTTGTATACCCACTAATGAACGATAGAGGGTAGAGGATGTCATGTGAATGTGTCACATGAGATTTTTTTTTTATTCTTTATGTCTGCGATTTTCAAAGGTGTATCGACATCTTAAAAGTCATTGAATAGGCACATAGGCTTGTTCCATGTGTTTTATTCCGTTTTTCTCCTAATTTTTTCAAGGCTTAAGTTGTGCCTTACCTATCAGTTGTGGTTCAATTTTATTTATGTACTTTAATTTTTAGTTCAGCCCCACAGTCCCTTAAGCAATTCATGCCAACCAAACCTTTGCTGTCCACACTACTGCAGGGTTAAGTGATTAATGCTTTAGTTTACTGTATTATTTTCATCATATAGCTAGCAGAGAACTCAGGTAATGTGCCTTTGTTAAAATATCAGTTTCAAAGCGATCGTATATCGAGAAAGGAGTTTAATTTTAGAACCTGTCTTTGTTTTTTTCTTTCTATTTTAATCCCTTGATAGTGACTTTGTCACTTTAACAGGAAGCTTTAAAGAAGCAAGAGAAAATTGAGCGCATACAAATCTGAAAAATTAAATTAGTTGAACATATTAATTTTTTATTTTTTGGGTGACGCATTTTATTTTTTAACCCCTAGTTAAAATAGGGATATGTACTTTTTAAACCACAGGTTTCAGAACAGGTAGTAAAATGTCAAAGTTTATAGCATGAAAACGCAGTAAAAATAAAGGTTTAGAATAATGACTTTATAACTGGCTCGAGTCATTTAAACGTAACGTAATTATGGATGTTTCTAAGCGTCGTAGGGCTCTGAAATTTGGCAGTTCTAAAATTACAGATTAAACAAACAAAAACAAGATTTTTCCTGAAAAATGGCCAATATTTCCTCCAAGGTGGTGTAAGTAATTTTATAAACATAATTATTTACCCCGCTCGTGCAATTACTTCCCCAAGGTGAACATTTTTTTACCAAATGACAAGATGCCATGAACACCTTTCATTGTGTGCCTGCAAAGGATATGGTTACTCAGGAATACAGCAGCGGCATTTGTTATGGGCAGCGGATTCATCGTTGGAGGCTCATGGATCTCAAATACAAAGAAAAATGGTCGTTTTGATCTGTTATTGAAGCTTACATATCAGCCACAGGGTTGCCACAGCAAGATAGCAACGTTTCAGGTATAACTTAAAGCTGTTGAATAACCACAAAAATATCATTGTAAACACCTGGATCGCTCGCAGCAGCGCCACTATATGGGGAACCATCACTGCCACATGACATTGCGTCTGCATCACGTGAACCGTGCCCATTATTTCCGCCACTAAACGTCAGTAACAAGTAGTTTCCAGCAGACCCTCTCCGGAAGGTTTCATTTAAGTTTACATGTGTCGGGCGTACAATGCAAAAGCATGCATGTGAACTCGAAGCGTTCAACATTAATAATAGTCGCGCCCAGAGTTTCTGCATATCTCTAGCGTAGTAACGTCGAACTGTGGCCCCAGATTCATGGTGCACTTTGCCTATTCACAACTACACTAACATTTTTGGTTATTTTTTCGAAAATGGTTCTAATGATTTTTGTTAAAATGCCATATATTTAAGATAATTGCACAAGTAATAAAATGTATATCATGAATTTTCTGTGAATAGCCTATAAAATCCTCTTCATTGAGAACGAATTTTGTATATCTGCTAAACGATAAGGGATAAGACTTAAACTTGCTGCTCGAAATAGATCTCGCCAAAGCAAATAATTTATTTCAAACTTATATTTATGGCATTAGCCATTCCAAGGTATACCTTGCTATTGATCTGAATTTTCCAATACTTAATCATACATTTTTGAAGTGCAAAGTCACCATCCGTTTGTTTGTCGTAATATCATGCAAAAGAGATGGCATTTCAAAGCCGGCACATTGCGACCCACTTTTTTAAGATTTGCTATCGCTTCAGTATCCTTTAGGTATCCCCCTAGTATCTAAAACGCGTATTGTACTGAAACCACTTACTGTAAACGTGGATTTCGATTAACAGAAGTAAAAATAAGTTTTTGTAAGAATAGTTTTCAGAAGAGATAAAAATAAACAATAGCGGCTAGAGAAAGTCATGTGTATGTAACACATATTTAGGCTTTAAAAAAAATTGAGGTTTGAAAATACGGTACATTTTCTCTTATTCGTGCCTTAACGAATGAAATCTACTCTACTAAAGTCTGAAGGTAAAGACGACTACGCACATGGTTAACTTATCTGCTATTACTGCAAGAAGTTCGACTTATCCTGACTACTGGTGAAGTATCAATGTAGGTTTTTACCTTTTAGATATTCGTACATGCTTTCTCACCCTCTCCCCTTGTCCAATCTCTGTTCGTTGTTTTACTTTCTCTACTACGTATAGTAAGTAGGGGAAGTATTGTATTCCACCCAAAAATTCGATACCGAGATTTCACCGGAAATACATGTTTTGAAGCCTCCTGAATCAAAAAAAAGTATTTTTGGAAACATGTCCGTGTGTGTGTGTGTGTGTGTGTGTCTGTGAATAGCATAACTCAGAAACGAACTGTCGGATAAACACCAAACTTGGTATATAGGTTCAGTATCTTCCAGAGATGCGACACGAAGGTAAAATGCAAATCCCCAAAGCCCAGATTACCCTTTACATGGAACATTTTTCGAAAATTTTAATTTTCTTAAAAATGGCGCTAACGATTTTGATTAAAATATCATATATTTAACATACTTTCTTAACAAATAAAATATATATATCTTGAATTTTCTGGGAATGTCTCCAAAAGTATTCTTCATTGTGAACCACTTTTGCATAACTGGTAAACCGTAAGAGATAGAAAAACTTTACTGCACAAAAAATGTAGATCGTGTTAAAATACACAATTTATGTCATATCTTTTTTTTTTTTGAGTGAACCATTTTCGAGATATTGCTTGTTATTCCCTTAAATTTTCCAATACTTATACTTTTTCTCAAATGGGAATTCGTTATTCATTTTTTTTGTCTTGGATATGCAAAGAGTATTAATCTGTGGCAAAGAGAATGGTACTGAACATAGCAACCAGCTATTAAGAGATATGTCTGTGCTTATATTGCCCTTGCAAATACAAAACAAGGGGAACAGAGTACGCCTTAAGCGATAGTCATATATTTTTAGAATTGGTCGCTATGTGTAAAATGTAATTCTCTTTGCATGTCAAGAACACAAATAAAAAAGAACAACGAATTCTCAGTTGAGGTGTAAGTATTGGAAAATTCAATGAAATAAAAAGGAATATCTCGAAAATGGTTCACTTCACAAAAAAAAATGTTTGACATATTGTGTGTTTTAACGAGATATACATTTTTTATGTAGTAAAATTTTGTCTATCTGTTGCAGGTTAACCAGTTATGCAAAAGTCGTTCAGAATGAAGAGGACTTTTGGGGACATCCCCAGAAAATTCAAGATATACATTCTATTTGCCATAAAAATGTCTTAGAGCGTTTTTTTGAGAAAATTAAAACTTTTCGAAAAATGTTCCATGTAAGGGGTGGTTTGGGGTGGGGGATTTTCTTGAAAACTTTCATGTCGCATCCCTGGAACACATTGAATCTAAATACCAAGTTTGGGTTTATCCGACTTTTCGTTTTTGAGTTATGCTGCTCACAGACAGACACACGGACATGTTTCCAAAAATGCTTTATTTTTTTATGTCCTGGACATGCAAAGAGAATGCAATGCTCCACATAGCAACCAGCTCTTAAAAGATTTGACGTTCGCTTAAAGCCTACCATATTCCCCTTACACCTACCACAAAATTAGCAATAAGATAGAGTCTGCAAATGTTTATCTCGATTAACATGAAGTAGATGGAGAATAAGCGTTTATAAAAATAGTTTGTACAAGAGGGGAGAAAGTCATGTGAGTATAACACATCAGGTTTTTTAATGTATTTTAAAATATTCCCTTTGCATACTTACTCCTTCTGAAAACGAATATTTTGTCCTATAATTCTTTATATGCTAAAAATCATAACAGACGTGTTTTCTGTATATGAATATCCATTCATCTCGAACACCTTTTCTTTCTAAAACTGGTCAGAGAATTCTCGCATGCGTCAATACATCTCCCTAGACAGTAATTTAAAGGGTATTAACAGATCTATTATGAACACTATCTGCAATTGTATAATTAATTGTAGGCGTCTAGGTCCACAAATGCAATTTCAGCGTCGTTGCGTATTTTATGTTTCCCTTAATTCTTTCATTTATTTGCAGTTGTTTAGATTGATGCGTATTTACAGAACTGTTTGAATTTGCTTCCGCTGTGAAAAGAAAAAAATTGGATTAAAAGAGTTCCCTTTAAATTGATTTACTGTTGGAAGTTACGAGGTTTTTGTGTAGCATCGCGGTATTACAGAATACACAATAGATTGAGGTCCACACGATTTTACAGCTAGGTTCCCCCCCTTCATGCTTGGTCTAGGAAATAAAGTGAAGCATTACATTTTGGACAAGCCTCATCACACCTCTCGAGACCACTGTCTGCTTTATGGCCCAGCATAAAACCTAGGGGGCAAACCATGCATTTTAGTGTCCCAAGTGCACCAGTTCTGCGCATGAAATGTGAGAGTAACATAAAATCCTCTCTAGGATTTTTGCCGCAGTGCCAGTAACGTAAAACCTTTTAAGCTTATATTCTAAAACCTCTCTGAACTTGATATCTTTAGACACGTTCTTAAAAGAGCACTGTCGAAATGTGCATCCGTTCCCAGTAGTTAAAATTAAAGTTTGCGTAATGAACTGGCTGTGGATTGACTGATGGTTTATGAAGCGGCGGGAAGCAAACAAACGGAAACTTATTAACCAAAGCAAGTGCAAAGCTTGGCACCACGTAGCGGTGGTTCACAAAAATCTTTCTCAAAATATTACATATACAAATAGAACTTGGTGAACGGACATCACATTGCTATTGACTCGTGACGAGCGCATCGAAGTCATCCCCAAGTGTTCGAAGAGAAGTATGGTACAGAATACCGTAGCAAGCTCATCACAAGAATTTAGCGCGGAGTTCTGTTGACAATACTGTGGCGTGTTTTTTTTTTCTGTTCAGACTATCGTAGGACTATAAGGACCACAATAAATTGCAGCGTACATACAAGTATTTCCTGCGCATAAAGACCTTTCCAAATAAATAAGTGTACTATTTCAAAGAATGCCCCAAATGTTGAAGGCTAACGGAGCCTTTCATGGGCTTGAAGCCAGAGTTTTCTAAGAGATCAAAAGATCACCTGTTGTAACAATGATAAATTAGCACCATACACTTGTTTACGTTTGTAAATCATCTTTGTTATTTCTTTTATAATTGAATGAGACAATGTTTAACAATTTTCGCCTTGAGCATTTCTTCTGTGTAAATAGTTTTTAGTGTGAACAACTTTTATCGGACTCGGTTTCATTTTCTTTCCACGCGTTATCGTCTTGTTGGTACACATCGTCCAGATGTCCTTCTGTTTTCTTTGTCAGAACGTGTTAAGTCCTTGCTGCGAACATCAGCTTGGCCACACTTTATTTGCTTATACTTGCCGTGTAGTTGCTGGAATATCCAGTATAATTTACCCTATTCTCAGCGACAATAAAATTGGACTGAAAAATTTCGGTTTTGCTTTTCAGACTAATAACTATACAGTTTTGTATTCGACCCCCTCCCCAGACACACACACACACACACACACACACACACACACACACACACACACCTCCCAACTGTAATGAATACAAGACATGTTGACAAAGAGCGGAGTGTTTTTATGAGCTGGGCTTAAGCGTGTCCTAAATCTGAAAGCAAAGGAGACCGCTTGTCACCAAGGATAACGCGGCAGTAATGCTTCTAGACTCGGCTTGAAACGCATTTTTGTTTGTTGGTGTTTGCTTTATGTGCATTCACAGACTGGTAATTTTAGTGAAAGAAAAAATGCAGTTCTTCATACATAAAAGAGATTAAATTGGTTTCCTGTAATAATACGGGCTGCTGTAAAACCGATGTGATCCTGGTGTGTCTGCAACTTTTTGCTTTAACTGCACAGCTGGATACATTACGTCAGGAATGGCGAGAGCATGCTTTGCGATTGTGTTTGGTCTTTTTCTGCCGCTTCTTTAAACGGCAGTCCCCCTGATTGCTATTTGTATTTTACATGGCGCTAGATAGTTTACCGCATGTGGCCTATTTCTGGGAAGGAAGACAACGCCAGGTACCTAACTCTAGGATTTGGTTAGCCCTTCTGTATGCATGTACAGTTTTCCGCCTGTAGGGTAGATCGTCCTGCTGTACAGCTAAACCAGTGAAGTTGCTTGCACTTCAGATATAAAAAAAAAAACAGTGCTTTAAAAACCTCCTTTAGGCAAACTACCTAGTACACCATATAGACAAGCTAAGCTTTTCTTAAACGTGATTATCTCTGGTTGTTTCTTCCATGATCATATTTTCTGCTACATTATACACTTAATAGAATTGTTTATGAATTATGTAACATTAAGCAGTTATTGAACTTCTGTTCCAGAATCGCCTATTATAGACCGTGATATTCGTGGATGGATGTGTTGTAAAACCAACTTTGCAAGATGGGTTTATAATGAAAGTAGCATTCTATACAAATACATCATTGCGAAACGCTTATTAAGAAAAAAGTTAACTCATTTTCTATGGCGCGTTCACAATCGCTCGCTTTTACGACCTTAGTTTATCTTGGATTCAATATCCACATGAAAACTATAGATACAAAAGGAAAAGACCCAGTTTTGGTTTTATTGATGCAGTTAATATTAAGTTTTACAGCTCGTGGTTGAAGTAGGTGTTAGAAAAGGATAAAAAGTTACTCAATACTCGGACTGCCTTTCAATCTGTTCACTGAGCTGACTTCAGAACCTTGATATACCATGTGAACATAACGCTTTTATATCTATTTCCTGTTGATCGTGATAAATAATCGCAGGAAATTATTTCAGTTAGGAAATTCCCTGGCAATATATTCTACGTTTGGCAGGCTGAGCGAACACTTATGAAAAGCAAAGAATGTTAAATTTGTATTTGTTACTATACATATTTCTTCCGTCGTTCTCTTAAGGCTCCACAGCTTTACAAAATTCAATGGAAATGAAGAGCAATTAAGAGGCTGTGTACAGAACGTTTAAGGTATATATTGTTCAACATTACAATATAGCAAACATATATTAATCAAAATTTTGCAGCCATTTTGAGAAAACAAACATTTACGAAAAAAAATTGTATATGTAAAGATTTTTGGGGTAGGAGACTATCTTAAAATAGTGGCCCTGCATGCCTAAAAGGTAAAAAAAAAAACAGCAACAAACCCACCTCCTTGGTGCCTGCCTCACATTCCGGAGTTCGAACTTCGGCTAGTAAAAGTTATTTTGGGATTTCAAAGGACATTCATTCGTCCTGCCAACTTTTACGGTTTGCCCGTAAAATGTATAGAGGTGCTATGATAGGCTAAATCTTATTTGTGTGTATCCATCACTCCCCCCCCGCCTTCATTGGGCTGTAACAAAATGCATAGCGTGTGAATTTAAAATGTAATTGTACTATTAGTGACCTCCAGTAACCAGCAATAAATTGGCGCGAACGTTCAGAAGCAGGCGCGTTCTATGGCTGCGGGATGTATTTCCCATTTTTATGACAGTTTTTGTTTGTAGTTCATTTTATGAATGTTAAAATATGGAGTAGAAATCTGTGCTTAGCCTATGAGGTGGTGTTCTTTGCATTAATACGTGTTTATTGGGGTACCAAGAAGAATTTCAGCCGGTGTGACAGAAGTTGTGCTATAGGTCATCAAGGATTCTTATAAAATGGAATTCCCGTTTATTTTACGTGTAATGTTTTTACATTTACTGCATTCAACATTTTACACATTCTAACCTTATGCCACTGCAAAATTATTACGCTCTGCTGGACAAGGAAACACTGCAGGTTTCAGTTTCAGGAAATTGACAAATATGAGAATGTTGGTTAACCAAGCGCAGTACACCTCGGGCTCGTTCAACCATTATTATAGAAAAAGCATCAGATAAAGTACCTTCACCACCATCAGCGAATTGGTCTTGATCCTACAACTAGCCTCCTCGGTATATAAAACAACCATCAGAGGGTTTCTTCTGAACTGCGTATGCAAATGGTTGATATAGTCTTGATATTTTCGCCCTTAGTTTAATACGCATAGTGTAACGTTTCTGGTTAAAATAATGTGAAGTTTGGGGTAGCCGAAGACGCCGGAGGAACACATGTTGACACACCGCGGCTCCGTGTTGTTGTGAGGGGTTTCCCGAGGAGTGACTCAAGCTTGCCACCTCACCCCTCCCTTCTGTTCACATTGACCCACTTGGATGGCCGGGATCGAGGAGAAGGCAACCTCGGGCCCTCGCGCCGCGGCGGGCAGACGGACGCACAGGACGGACTTGTGAATGAAAATGCGCGCACTCCCCCCTCCTCATAGTAGCGGCTTGGCCTAGGCTGCGCGCGTTTAGGTCCGTTCTTCTTAGTCGGCAGCCAGCCACCGGCGCGGGAGGGAGGAACGTCATACGTATCGGTGCTTACGGATAAGTCACACCATTTACGGAATAGGAGGCAGGTGGAGACCATGTGAGAAAAAAAAAAATCAGCAAACGTGGCGACTTTCCTCGGTTTCCCCTATTATAAGGTAAAGAAACTGCTGCATTGCACCCAAAAAGTTATATCACGATTTGAACCGAAATGCGGTTTTAACGCTTCCTAGAATTCCACCCCAAAAGTATTTTTAAGAAACTGTCGTTTGTTTCAAGTGCTAAGTCCCTACTTTTTCCGTCATGCAAAGAGTACGGAATTTCAAAGCCATCACATAGTGAGCCGCTTTTTAACATTTGACTATCGCTTCAGCGTACTCTATCCCTCTTGTATCTGCCTACACCGAAACATGTAATGAAAGCGTTTCTGTAACTGTTTATCTCAATTAAGAAATGCCGATAAAAGAAACTTTTGGGTGAATAGCTCGTAGAATAATGGATACAGAAAATAATAGGAATCCTTAAAAAAAAAGTGTTTTAATTAATGCCACGTCCTTGAAATACTGTCATAACTAGTTACGTGTATTTTTTTTTTTTAATTTCCTATGAATGGCCATTAAGTCCATTAGATTTTCATTAGTCTTTGCATAATGAGAAGCCAAACAAATTAGACCATGAAGGCATGTAGACTAACCTTTGTTAAAACATACAATACACTTAATGCAAATTACTTCTTTAACTGGTTTTGAAATATTCGCCGTTATACATTTGAGTTTTCCCAAATCCTAAAAAGGGAATTTTGAATCCTTAAATGCCTATTATTTTTAATGGGCATGTTGGTTGCTATTCCAACTTACAGTACACTTTGTAATGTATATTACCACAGCTCGTAATTGAAACCATTTGTATGCACATATCGGTATTAGCTTGAAGTGATTAGAAAAATGGCGCTTTATGTGACTCATTTTTAGAATACCTGTGGAGCGCTAGGGGATAGAGACGGTCGTGTTATGGTCATCAGATAGCGGAGGAGGCTTTTGGCACATAAGCGCTTCTGGAAACCTCTAGGAGAAGAGGTGAAGCGAAGAACACAGAGGGCGATCAGATTCGGTTTGCATGTTCGGACCCAGATGGGCTCCCTAACCCTCCAGATATTACATCCTGACGCTGTCGAAACCCCCCACAGCCTACCTTTCCCCACGGAGAGGGCTCTGTGAGGACCGGTCTCACACCGATCACGGGAAACAGTTCCGTAATCAAACTCCTCCTCCATACGCTTCGCCCGGCGTCCGCTCGCCCGACCCTTCGACCCTGAAAGATGACAAACAAATGAAATAACAGGAAATTGGGAACGGGAAAATTCGCGGCATTATATAATCCAACCCACAATTTGCATAATAACCAGGTCAGAGGACCAGCTCAACGGGAATGAACCCGGGATCTCCCGAATGCGAGTCTTACACGTTACCGCGGATTCATCTTGCTCGGTAGGCAGTCGTGTAACCACTTCTCAACAGAGCCTGCATTCTGCTCCAAAATAATATCGGTTTCCCAAAAATTAATGTTTTAAGGCCTCAGAGGCTTGTGGAGAACATATTAGAAGAGTCCTGTGCGTGAGTTCAAGTGTCCATTTGGCTGAGAAGAAAACTATAAAACCAAATTTGTTGTCCAAGATGAAAATGTAATATAATTTCTCCCATCCCATCTCGGAAATTTGTGGTTTTTCTTTTTTGTGGCGATTGTGATCATATCAGAATAATTTTAAGCCGTTTCATGTGGTATAATTACCACTTTAATTGAAATAAAGTTTGAATTTGAAGGCCAGCGTATAGCGGCCAGTTCTTAAACATGTGACTATCGCTATTCCCTTTGTATCTATAGCGAAATGTGTAACGTAGCTATTTCCTCAGAGTTTATCTCGATTAAAGTAAAGTAGATAAAAAAATTAACTTTCATAAGTAGAATTTGCATGCCCATTAATAAATGATAGGAGTAGAGAAAGTTATATGAATGTAACACAGTTTTTTTAATGCATCTAATAATTAACATTTTGCAACAAGAACACAGAGACGTTGGTTGAATGTAGTTGAGAGAAATATGGCCAAGAATAAACAAAACAGCTCTAACCCCCTACCCCAGGAGCTATATTTCGGATAGTATATTATAGCAGGATGTCAACTGTAGTTATTGCCAGTTACCGTTTTTCTTTTCTGTTCTATAACATATATTTAGTGGGTAGGCCGTTTCAGTCCTAAATTGAAATTAAAAATGCTCCAAATATCAATTCTAACAGTATATTGTGGTTAGCGGGCACCGAACTAATAAGTGGGTTACCTGGGCATTCATCTTGCAGATGATACATTAGGTGCCTGTAAGATATAGCTTATTTTCGAGTTCGTTAAGGAATTCTCAGGAGGATACGATGTGCAGCTATAAGATAGTCCCCTCCCCGTGAAACTATGACCAAGCTGAAGGAAAGTTGAATTTCAATTGAAATAGCACATTCTTAGCAGTCGCGTAATACATTTTTCCTTTGAATTTGAAAGGAAGCAAATTTCAACAAATATACGATTATGGTCTCCTGAATTCTGCCTATGATATTTCAATATCCATACCTGTAATATGAGATTTTTGAGAATCTTTTAGTGAAGCGAAATTATCCTTCTACTGTCTCACAATCAAAAAAATAAAAAGAGAGAAATTCTGTAGTGCGGGCCATTACGGCTTTCTCTATGCGTTTTCATTCATAACGCTATAAACGTTTAATTTCTATCAATTTAGTGTGATTCGTGCAAATACATTCTTTCCTACCTACAAAACGATGAATAGCTCACTTTGTTATGTTTTTATTAATCGTTAGCTTTTTTTATTTTACTGTTAATATTGTTTTTAACACCTCTAGGGAGGAAAGCGTGCGAACCTGGGCAAGTAATAATAATAATAATATTAATAATAATAATAATACCACTCTCCAGCCGGGAATCGATTAAGTGCGAAAGGAGGAACATTATTAATTATAGAACCATTTTATTGTCACTGTACACTAACTGTACCAACATGAAACGTGGTATGGTTACAATGAACTGGCTTTATAAACAATTTTTCTATTTCGTTTCGGAATTGAAAGTCGCTTATCTTGAATCTACTGTCACTTTTATAATTTCACTTCTAAGCATCTTATACTTTTAACAAGAACTGTATCATTTGCTACTTTCCTTCTTGTGGTTTCCCAGTTATAACTAGATTAACAACAACGAAAAGGTCTAAACAGGTATTTTGCAGAACATTTAAGTTAATTGTTTTCTTTATAATACCGATATCTCAAACTTATGTTGCCTTCATCAAAAGTTTAGGAACCATGTTAAGAAAATAATAATCTTATGTTACACTCACATGACTTTCTCTACCGTCTATTGTTTATTAGTGAGTGTTATACAAACTACTCTTTCAAAAGTGTATTTTTCTATCTACTTCATTTTAATCGAGATAAACCTTTGCGGAAATAGCTACATTATACATTTCATTACAAATACAAAGGGAATAGAGATAGTCAAATGTTTAATAACTGGTTTTAAAAGTCTTTCCATGCAATTGGAGAAACAAATCCTGAATATCGACAGAGTTTTAAAAGAATGACAAAGTATTGAAAAATTCGAACCATGAATAACGGATATCTCGGAAATGGCTTATGTCACAGAAACAGTTGTTTGAAATAAAGAGATCTACATTTTTTGAGTAGTCACTTTAATCTATCGCTTAACGCTTTAATCTATCTTTGTACAAGTTAGTCAAATTCCTTCCGAATGAGGACTTCACAAGGTATTCCCTGAAAATTCAATATATATATATAATCTATATATCTTTAATATATAATATTTTAAACAAAATGTTAGCCATTTTTTAGAAAATAAAAAATGTCGATAAATATTCGATGTAAAAGGTAGCTTGGGGTTGGCGATTTTCTTGAAAACCTGTGTCGCATCTTTGGAATGTATTGAACTTCTAGTCAAGTTTGATATTTCGTTTCTGAGTTATCTGTTCACAGACACACGGGCCTTCTTTCTAAAAATGCTCTTTTTTATTCAGGGAGCCTCAAAACATGTATTTCCGGTGAAATATCGGTATTGAATTTTTGGATGGAATGTAATACTTTTCCACCTTCTTAGGCACGTGGTAGAGAAAGTAAAAATTACCAATTGGAGGAATTCCCTGAAAATCTTTGTAAAATGGGCTTAACTCATACCACGTGTGATTAAGGTGTTTTTGTTTTTAAATGTTTTCACGCACTCGCACATACATACATATTTTTAATTGTTTACCAGAAATACTTAAAAATCTGTTTTCTGGTGAAATTTTGTTTCACATGTAAAGTGCAAAAGTGACGGACGAGTATAGAAACTACTGGTTTTATGTGGCAAATATACTCTACTAACAGGTGATCCCGCGTTGTCCCCCTTTCCGAACCTCTTGTCAACCGGCGTCTCCAACGATCTCGCGCGAGCTAAATTCGCATCCTTCCAGCTAGAGCACGTGGTCGCGGAAGTCCCAGATCCGCCGCCGTAGCCCAGCGTCCGCCTCGCACGGAGGCCCGACCTCAACTGAATGAGGTACGTTACTACGGCTAGGGCGTCACACGGGCGCTCTCCCGATCTCGGCCGAGAAGGTACCCATATACACACACACGATCATTCGGGCGCTGACATCCACGGTGGGCAACTTGCTGCTAAGATTCCTCTCACGAACACCAAGGCTTATGGTTCACGCTGAGGTAAACGCTTCGACTGCCACTGTGTGGGGCAAAGATTTTGGGAAACTAAGATCATGATGGAGATCTGAACCCGAATCTCCTTCTCTGCAATAATCTTACCAACTGCTGAATCACCGTAACTTCAGGTCCAGATGAAAACCAAATTGCAGTTGCGTTTAAACAACTCGGTTTATAAGAGCATCGCACTTGAAACTGAACTTTTTTTCAAATCTGGCTCTTCCCCATTCACCCTTCACACTAGTGCTGTCGGAACATCATTGGGGTAATAAAACAGACTTGTAAATATCTGGTGATTCAGCAATAGGTCCAATTCGTTTCAGAGAACCCGGGTCTGAGTATTTCATATCCAAATGATTTAGCTACTGCAAAACCGAGCCAGATGGCTTGCATTCGGGAGGTCGCAGATACAAGACTCAAGTTCCACTAGCAGGTTTAAACAAGTACAATTAAAATAATGTAATAGAAGGCGACTATACAACCGGGGCCAGCTAATTAATATAAAAAGAATTGATTTTTCTATAGCAGCTGTCTATCCACATGGTTAACTATTAATTTAAAATCCTGCCTCGGAGGTTGATAAGGTAAAGTGTGTTACTTTCGAAACCTCGCGGTTCAGCCACAGTATAACATTTCGAGATTGCCCATATACGTTAGAATAAATCTCAAAAATTATTAATCGTCAAAAAGGCTCATCATGTCAAACTTAATACCCATGGCATACCGTAGAATCGTCAAATGAATCCTAGGGTTAAGCCAGCAATTAGTTAGAAACGTTTTTTTGTTTTGTAAATATGCTGCAGTGCTGATATTGTGAAGGGGAGTATACGTGATTTGCAGAAGCACGTGCCAATCACAAGATCATCTCGTCCCTTGATATAAATAACTAGCCCACTGTAGGAAAGCTTATATACCAGAAGCTCTAAGGAATGCAAGTTTTGTATTTGACTGTGTGCTAATAAATTCAGACTAATAAACAAATACCTACAGACAGTGTCAATTGGCGTACCAACTCTGGTCATGTTCTGCAGGCATGACATGTAACAAGTTGTGTTCTAAGCCAGTTTTTAAACGCAATTAACCAAATCAGAAGGCGCAAATCTCTCGCGAAGGATTTTCTAGTGTTCTTCTCAGACACCGGCAAACAGATTGAAAATGAACTTATTGCTCTGCCACTGGTACCTACTGGTAAGTGCAACAATTCTCATATTATAGTAATAAAACTTAACCGATCTAAGGCGCCTATCCTATTGCACTTTGCCTCGAGACGTTTGCTAGCTTGCTGTGTATATTATACCTATGCTCGGTGAACTAGCTACATAACTTGGGGCTAAAGCGTGAGAACTGTTAACACCAAGGATACATTTTATCCAGTTTGTCGTACTAGACTACGACACTGGAGAGTTACTTGTTTTGCGCGAAATTATGGATCCTGTATATAAATACCATTTACCAACATCATTGAGTTTTGTCGGCCAGCACATGGCAACGACTTTACTCAGACAGCTGCTAATGCGTCATCTTTCCAAAGCGCTACGATAAGTATTTCACTTCACATCCAAACGGCACCTTTTCCTATAGTACTGGTGCGTTCATGTAATGCGTAACCGGTTTTTCGCAACAAAGAAATCCCCGTGTACTTATCTCTACCGTATATACATATATACTTTGTTGGTACACAAAATTCCATCCTGGTGGTACTCTCAAATAGAGCCTTAGAGCACAAATGAGCTGTGTACGAGCGAGTTGGGTATACCAGAATTCGATTCGGTGTCCCGCTCTCAGTCCATTCCATGTGGTACACCGAACGAGTTAACGTTGTTGCCGTTCACGTGATATTCCGGTATGGAGTCGATTGATGCAAGTGAAATGTTTTCTTAAAATGAAATGAAGGAGTTTTATTAATTTTGGGGATTGTTGTCGAGAAGACTATAATAATAATAATAAATATTTAAATAATAAGCATTGAAGTATTCCTAGATTCTTTTTAAGCAAACTCCCTTTGGTTTTAGTTTTATGCTTTTTGAGATTTCGTATTGTAAAACATAAAGGTGCTCTCGAGTATCCGTAGTTTTCCAATAGTTTTTTTTTTTCATTGGCGAGTTTATTCTCAACGACTTGTGTGGAAGAAGAATTGGTTATCAATTTGTATCTTATTAAAACAAAATTCAAATTTAAGTGGATACAACAAACTTTTTTTTTCATTAGTGACCTAATTGTATGTAGCATTAATATAAAGCAACAGCTTTGAGTCAGTTAAACTTTATTTGTTTTAAAGGTTTGTAGCAACATAATTTGAGTTAACGACAGTTGTACAGCTTCTTGAGTTAAGAATAATAGTTGTTTAATTTATTGTATTAAATGTAATTTGTAATGTTTATTTAACTAAATATTTAATCACACGAGTCTTGAATTGTTTTTCCTGTCACAGAAATCCTAAATAAAATTCTATATAAAACTTGTGTGATATTTAAATATTTTAATATATGCTTTGCTTAGGGATAATGGGAGAAGAAAACATGACTAAATGAAATGTATATAATGTAGTAAAAGAAGTTTTGACCCCTACAGTGGATAGAAACAGTCGAAAACGCAGTAACGTGACATATGCTGTTGTCATTAATATATGTTAACACACTGAAGCATTACGCGCGACAAGCTATGATGCGAACTGTCGAACGAGAGGGCATATGAAGCGGGGATATACCGAGCATAGTTCGGTATATTCATATGCTTTTCGAACGCTTTGGGCTGCAAGAAACAACGGAGTCTCATTATATACCATATGAAACGAACGAGTAAGACGCATGTCTTTGACAGCTCTACTCTCAGAATAGCTTTCCATTAGAATATATCTTGCTTCATATCTAACCGCATCTGAGTAAGGAGCTACAAGATTTATATGCCGCCATATCTTGTGGGCATGCCTTATGCAATCATAAATGGATTTGCCCTTTTCTTAAGCTTTTTGTTTGATATTTTGCCAGCTTCTCTCTCGTGAACAGAGTGGAAGCTTTTTCTTTAAAATTATTCTTCATGTATCAGTTGCGAATTAGCATTGCGTATCAGGTAATTTTAAAACCTGCTTGCTGCGTCAAGAACAACATTTTACTCGCTGATGATCAATCATTAAAATCCGGGACATAGCGGCTTTACGAATCAAAATATAACATGTAAAATATGTTGCATGTGATTAATTGGAAACTCGGCTAAAAGGCTCCCGGGCATTCAGTCAGAATATAGTTATAAATTGAGAGAAGTTAACTGCTCTGTTGCGTGGTTTTAAGTGTCCTTCTTTCTAAAGGTAGACATTAAATAACACAGAATATTTAAGTCCTTTTCGCTGTATTGCATAAATCATTGAATAATATATTCCTGGTGGTGAGTTCAGTATTCATTTTTATTGGTATAGGTTATGCACGCTTTGATAGCTTCTCAAACAGAATCTCTTGGAAAGTGGTACAGGAATTTATGCAATGTATGTGCCAATGCTGAACTGCTAATATTATCACGACTATTTTACACAAGAATTAGTGACCAATCCGGTAGAAACATCAGGAATTTCAATCTATTATAGCTACCTATAGCATCTACATGTGCATGTGTTTCACTAAATTCATCAGAAATTCCTGATGAAACAACTGTATAGTTTCTTTGTAATGTAATTAATGTTGCATACTGTCATGCTTCAGTTGTTTTCAATAATAATTTTGTTACCAAAGAGTATAAATGGCATAGCTGAGCTTAGCTTCCAAGTGAATCCAATGAATGAAGTATTGTAGCCATAGGTAACTGATTTCTACGTACGTATTTGATTTCTCATATTTGTTTACATTTAGCATCATTGCGTAATATACTTTTGTAGCCTTGCGCCAAATATACAAAATAAAATTTATGTTACAAAGTATGTTTATAATTTATCTCATGAGGTATATTTAATATATCTAGAGCTTCAGATTCTCTGATTTTGTACAAGTATTAGCGAATAGGCCAGCAGTATCAAATCCCACAGAATTTTTCATACTGCCTGCCTAACAGGATGAATCAGACTAATAGGGGTGGGGAGGGAAGTAAAGAAAACAAGCCTGCGTTAGGTTATATAGGTAGAATTGAAGTGGTGTCCTTCAGCACAGGTTAATGTTTTATGTACCTACTGACGTTCAAGGACGTTGAGTCAATTGCGGCTCATGGAAACACATTTGGACGTTTATGTATGCACGGAAAGCAACAAGCTGCAGGTCATTTACCAAGGTCACGAAGACATATTTTAGTATTGGAATTACTTAAATTAGAAAATCAAAGTTTTTCAAACTTTACGACAGAAATCCGCTACTGAATCGTAATTATTAGTCTTTTGCAGACTCCTTTACTCCTTTCTTTTATGCACAGTTTTGCTGAGCTACGATTTCCCTGATATATACCATACATATTCCAGAAAGAATTCATTTCCACTTTAAGAAATTCTAGCAACCAAATTAACTCAGAGAAAATTCTAATTTTAATCTGCAGAAAGAATAAACGATATTACAGTTTATGTAATCTGGCGTTTTTTCTAAATTTTTCGTTTTATTAGCATTGTCATATTATGAGAATAGCACCAGTTTTTTCATTTTTTTCAGTGTGTACAAAATTATATTACATCCATTTAGCAAAGCAGATTTTTTAATATAATACCTGAAATTGCAGTAAAAATTGTGATTTTAGAAAAAATGTCAAAGTCGGGAATTGTCAACGTTTTTACGAACTTCTTCATAAATTCCTCAGTTTTGCGACTGTGCAATAGTATAGATATCATTAAAAAAATACTATAATCATAGTGATTAAGACGCAAGTGTGTTTATCAAACGGTCGGTAGCGAGTTTCATCATTTTCATACGAACGTCTCTAAAATATCCAACCCCCGTGTGGGCAAACTCATAGTAGTGGCAGGGTGTTAACTGATACTGGATATACTGGAAAAATTGGATGAAATATCCATAAAACATTGATTTATGTCAGATTAAATTTTAGGTGATTGGTTCTTGGAAAATCTTATTAATCAAATACGTATTTTTGAATAAGTTATTATCTGTTATTCCTTAACTTTTTTTCCTATATAATAATGACTCAAACATTTGGAGAATCTTTTAGCCCTAAATGTTTTATAAGCTATACAACATTTCCAGAATTACGAAGATTGTTGCAAGGGAGGGGATGGGGGAGGCTAAGGTTAGAAATGCAAAATCTGCTGATATTTCATTCCAATTTCTTGAATATCAATGGTCCATTTTGGTCCAGTATTATGACTAGCATAGGAATTATGTGAAATTACAGTTCTAAGAGGTAAGTGGAAAAATTCGGCATAAAAAATCTGCTGGATCATTGTGCAATAATTTCATAAAGAGTACAGACTGTAAATTAATTAAGCCGTCTTTTAAAAAGCCACCTGTGTAAGATCGCGTATAACAACAAATAATAAGCACAGCTTCATATTATGGCTGCGGAAAGAAATAAAATCAGTAAAGATGCTTGCTTAGCCACAATACATATTTGAATACTGCAGCATTTTTACTGCAATATGCCTCGATGCAATTTTGTCAACATTTATACTGGAAATACTGGAATTTTAAACCTTCAAGGCAGTGGACACCCTGAGTGGTCACGAGGTCTGCCGCACCACCGAGCTAATTAGTTGTAAATTAACAAGGGAAGTATCAGGTTCCTCATGCGGAAAGTAGGGATGGAAATCGAGACGTGTGAAGTCGGGACGTCAGGTAAATCCAGTTCGTTATTGGTCGAGGGATGTGATCCGAGATATGTGTAGTGGGGACAGCAGTAAACCTGGTTCGCTGTAGTGATGCGATGTAGTGTTAGGAGGCCACAACCAAAACATTACCTGCCAGTTTAACTGCAAATCCTCGAAAATGAATGTCATATCTTCCATATGAACACATGAAATTAATACCAATTTAAATTAACTAGCTCGATTGGACAGCCCTGACTACCGGATTGTATCGAGGAGTTTGGGGAGGGGTTGCTTAGCTCAGTTATTCAAACTTCCGCGCACTACATTGAAGCACACTTCTGAAACAGGGATATCCATCTGGATCGCATACTCAGTTGCCGTTGAAGTATTCCATCTATGATTTCGTCACCTTGATAAGTTGTTCGTCGTCCATTTAATCCCAAGTTTAGGTAATATCATAAGGATTATTAGGAGCTACCAACATCGAAATAAGATTTCTGCGAGGTGTGAAAGGTTGTACAAGAAGCGACTTAATAAGAAATGCAAATACATGTTAAGATTGTAGAAAATAAGAATAGCTGGAAGGAACACATGAAGAGAATGAAGATAGGATACCCACGATTGTACATAGTTAAAACACCTCAAGGTAGAAGAGATGTCGGTCGCCCAAGTAAGAGTTGGGAAATGGAGTGAGGACAGAACACGCTATAGGCCTTAACCCTGGAATGTAGTAGAAGAAGAGGAAGAAAAGTTTGGTTGGTTGTCGAGTAGTGGTGGCGGTTGCTTGTTTTAAGCTGTTCAGCGTTTCACAGAGGAATTGATTTATACTTGTTTCATTTGTATAGCCCGTTTAACGTCTCGTTGAGAAATAACTCATGGTGTAAACTTTTATCGTAAAACAGATGCATTCATACTTCCAGACTCGTCGTCAGGTAGGGAAGGCATCTAGTTAAAGAAAAATTCCCTCGGTCCTGCTCGAAATCGATATCCGGAATCTCTGGGCTGAGAAAACGGAGACCACACCACAGAGGCAGTCTATGTAGGAATTGATAGGGTAGTTGCATGTTCCAATGTAAAGAAAGAATAAATAACCGACGTTATATTTCGCACCTGCAACGATCTGTCTTTGAAACCGGATATAAGTTATACATCCGATAACTAGCAACATTTATAGTAGTTTTCTTGCAATCTGGCGTAGCTATTTAGAGATCAAATAGAATTTTATGTAAAATCCCCTGTATCACACATGATACCAAAGTCTCGCCGTTACGTAGCGTGTGAAGTTCTACTCTCCCAAAAAGGAGCTGCAAGACCGAAAGTAACGGTCCAAAATGAAACCGCAAGCAACATACAAAGAAACCTTGTATTGAGGAAAGAAACCTCTTTGAGTTTGCTTTCGTACAAAATGCATACATGCAGCTTCCTGGCAGCAGAAGCAGGTCGTTTTTATCCACGCATAAAGTTATATATACCCTGACGGTGATATGCGGTCAGTCGCGTATACCCTAAAATGTTTTTCCTAGTAAATCTATTTTTGTTGGAAGCTATTAAATCTTAGCATGGATTAACCGACCCCCCCCCCCAAAGGACGTTAATATTGGCAAGGAGTTTTGACCAGCGAAAAGAGTTGTTTCACAAAAAGTCAGTTCCTGCCATTTAATACATTTGGTGCTTCCTGGAAGTAATATGTATTTTTAAAAAACCTTAGTAATGCCGTTGTTTCTCAGAGGTTTATTTTCTGTGATTGTTAAAGGGAATTTGGCAGTAGCATAGGTATAGTTGCTTTTAAAGGAAGAGTTCCGGATACACTTCAGGGCCGGACGACGGGTAATTTTTTTCGGATTACCCTCCCCCCTCCCCGAGTGAATGTCTTTCAGTCTTTCAACTTGAACAAACCCTATTAATTTCTCTATAGTTACCCATAACAAGTATAGAAGAAGTATTTTATTCCACCCAAAAATTAGAACCGAGATTTCACCGGAAATACATCCTTTGAGGCTCTCGGAATAAATAAATTATATGTACCGGGTGTTTCAGAAATACTTTTACAAACTTCGGGTATGGGTTCCTCACACCAAAAGAAGGAAAACAGTTCATATGAACATATGTCCCATAATCCTTGGTTTTCGCGCTATTCCTGTCACAATGAAAGTGTGAGTTCAACGGCCTTCGGGGTCCAACCTCAAAACTTCATTTCTCTATGCATTCATAGAAGGCGTTGACCCATTGTACTACATACGGTAGATGGCGAAGTGTTGCCATGGAGACTTGTTTACATTTGTCATTAGTCTGTCTTCAACGTTTCAATTCTATACATGTAGTGAGTTAACAGCACGTGTTTCGTTCCACCATTGCTGGATATTCATTTCGTGAACAGGCAGACATGATTTTTATGTATGGTCGCGCGAATGGTAATGGACGCGAGGCTGCAAGGCTCTATCAGATGGAGTTTCCAGACCGAAGACAACCGAGTCATCCAACCTTTGTCGCTGTTTATCGTCGCCTTGCTGATAAATGTGATAAATTCCTGGCCCCGGCACATTTTAGTCCATTGTTCGAGATGCACTGGTATTTACTATGACGGATGGATAGGCAGAGGAGGACCAGTTCCATGGCCTGCACGTTCTCCCGACCTCAATCCTGTGGATTTTTACCTCTGGGGGGGGCTTCTTAAATCATTGGTTTATGGAGCAGCCATCCCGGATGCAGAAACGCTTCATCGACTTGCCTGCGAAACCATTCGACACCATCCCGGAGGTTTTGACAGGGTGCGACATTCCATGATTCGACGAGTACAGGCATGCATAGAAGCAAAAGGAGGACATTTCGAGCATTTCTTAGTTTTGTGTGTTATAAGTGTACCATTGTGTTGAACACCTCCTAACGAGAAAACAAAGGATTATGGGACATGTTCATGTTAACTTTTTTCCTTCTTGTGGTGTAAGGAACCCATACCCGAAGTTTGTAAAAGTATTTCTGAAACATTCTGTATATATATAAAAGGTGTTTTAGAAAAAGATCTCAAAAGCTAATAGTCGGTTAAATACCAAATTTGATATTTAAGTTCAGCATCTCCCAAGGAAGGGAAACTAGGATTTTCAAGAAAATCCCCCAACCCAAACTACTCTTTACGTGAGGAATTTTTTGTTATCTTTGATTTTTCTCAAAATGGTTCAAACGACAAACCGAGAAAAACAAAACAAGCAAATGAAAGTTGCGTTATAGTTTATTGTAATATTTGTTAAACATGTTAAATGCTGCATTTTGGGACCAATTACATCACTTAATATTTCCCGCATAGGCTGGAGGGTAATTCCTAAATATACGGGATGTATGTACTATGTCTTATGCACATTTTTCTTCAATGACAACCCACATTTAATTATTTTATTCATTAATTTATTTTTACTGTTAAAATTGTACTTCTAATTCTTTGTTAGGGTAGTTTGTTTTTACTTTCTCCAGCACGTACTTATTAGAAGTTAAAGTATTGCATCCAGTGTCGAAATTTCACCAGAAATATATGTTTTAGGCTCTCTGAGTTTAAAAAAAAAGGTTTGTTTGTTTGTGTAAACAGTATACCTCAAAAAACGAACCATAGTTAAGTTCACCATTCTGCAGGGTTGCGCCACGAAGATTTAAAAAAAAAGCCCTTTACATGAAAACATTTTCATCCTTTTTGGTTTTCTCAAAATTGGTTCTAATATTTTGATTAAAATACCATAGATTTAAGATATTTACATTACTAATAAAATATATGTATATCTTGAATTTTCAGAGAATAGCCTGGAAAGTCCTATTCATTTGGAAGGAATTTTATTTAATTTGTATTCAAGTGGTAAACCATAAGATAAAGGCAAATATCTGGTATGTACACAAAAATGTGGACATCTTGAAAACACGAGGTTTATTTTAAATAAATTTTATTGTGGCTAGGAACATTAGTATAAACAGTATATCAGATTTTTTAACATTTACGTTTTAAGCTGTTGGGCGGATCAAATGCATTCCCATTATGATTCTTTGTTTCATAGGGATTCATCCCATCAACTTCGGATTGGTCCATCCATCGAGAGAACAGTTCAGGAATGCAAGTATTAGCGTCCATCTGAGAAAGCCTTGGGCCCTTTGGCTCTTATATACATCTGCGGTGGGGTTACCGGAAATTCTCGGACATGCCCTACATTTTAAGCATTTGTCCGGCATCTGGGGGCAATTTTTGAAAAGTCTCTAATGCCCTACATTTTGGCCGCAACTGCAGCTCGCTATGGTAACATGGCTACACCGGCTGCAGTCAAAGAGCATACTCGTGCATTAATAATATTGAACGAGAGATGTGGCAACGCAGCATTTATACTCTGAGGCAAAGCAAAGCGATACTTTACTCTCACTCTTCCATTTGTATTTTGGTTGTCGAAGAATAAGGAAGTGGAAAGTTAACAGTTAATTCACAGTGTTTTTGTTACAACCGAAATGCCAAACGAAAATACAAATTCAGTGATGCATTGTCGTTAAAGTATGTGTTTCAAGGCAGGAAGAAGCGAACAGGAAGCACAGTGCCGATTTTGTCCTCCAACAACAATATGTTTCTGTTGCAGACAAAAGTAAGGTTATAAAATAGTTTTTTTCTTCTTTTCTTTCGACTAGGACCGACATACTGCTGTGGCGATTATTTAAAGCGTTTTAATCTATAATTGCTAATTTTGGTAGATTATCATTATTTTAATACGACGAACGTTTCTCTTGTAGGTGCGCAAGATTTGGAAGTACGCCTGTCTTCTAAGAAACATAAAACTTCACGAAATTCTGCCGGTACTTCAGATATTGAGGGCTTCTTTGTTCAGCCCAAACAGTCAGCATATCGTGTTAGCGCTGCAGAGGCAACACTTGCATTTAACGCTATTCGTCACCACACATCATGCAAATCCATGGACTGCACGCCTGAACTAAATGCAAAGACCGAAGTGATTTAACAAAGTGCTTGCACCACATTTGTTGACCTGACGATACCATTGTCTGGAAGAAATTAGTTGTTTTTTTTTTTTGGCTTAGTACCGGCATCAGTAATTATAGTTCCCAGAAAGAATTTCCTATTTTAATACAATATTTTGACCTTAAAGTTGGTGGTATGCAGATAAAGATAGTTGAAATTGAAACTACTCCAAATGAAAGTGCTGAAACAATATCAGCAATATCGAGAAAGTTTAGTGGGGGAAATGTGTAGCATTTGGAGCTGATTATAACACGCATTTTGGTGACATAAATCGATCAGAGGGTAAAAATGTATTCAGGAAACTAAAGTCATATACTCGTATTAATGAAAATTTAGTTGTAGTGGGTTGCCCAGCTCACATTCTTAACAGTGCCATTCAGCATGCTTCGGATAGTTTAAGTGTAGATGTATTGTTTTCAAGCTATACAATTACTTTTCTATATACAGGGTGAATCACCTAAAACTTACATCGCAAATATTTCGGAAATGGAAAGTGCTATTGATGTGCAGTTTTCACAGCATTGATTGGTAGTCAGGGGCTCGTACATTTAGCCTATGAACAGATTTTAATAATACTGAGAAAGCGTATTTTTTGAGCAAACATACAATTTTTTAAATGGAACAATGGCTAGTTACATCAACAGAATAAAGGTAGGGTAAATTAGATTGTCAATGGTCTTTGTTGCAGGATTCTAGTACAAGTGGTTTACTAGAAATCGCATTTTGAAAAGTTTCCACCCCGACAATTGTTTATCCCACTCAACCTGCATAGTTGCTAGGTACGATGTTGTTATGTTTGTTTGCATTGTGTTTTCTGTTTATTGATTGCATTGCGACTTTCTGGCCAGTTAGGTTGTGACAGTTCAAGCAGTAAGTCGTGAGTGGAAGATGGGGTTTACTAATGCAGAAAAAGCCGACATCATGGTGTATGGAAATATAGCAAGAATGCAGTTCGTTCCTGTACAGTGTATGCGGAAACGTATCCCAATAGACTTCAACCAATTACGTGAAAGTGGTACTGTAATACTTAGAAAACGTAACAGAAACAAACAAGTGACTGGAGAAGAGACAGAAATTGATGTTTTAGCTGTCGTTGCAGTAGATCCGCAAATTAGTTCCCGCACAATCGCACGTGGAAGTGGCATAAGTCAGGCAAGTGTACTGCGCCTTCTCCATTGACATAGGTTCCACTCTATCACATCTCTCTCCATCAAGAGCTGCATGGAAACGATTTTGAGAATCGTGTTAACTTTTGTACATGGGCATTAAGACATGATACAGATTCATCATGTATCTTGTTTATTGATGAGACAACATTACTAATCATGGCCAGGTAAACCGCAGAAACATGCACTATTGGTCTGTTGACAATCCCCGTTGGCTTCGTCAGGTGGAACGTCAGCGTCCATGTAGTTTAAACGTGTGGTGTGGGATAGTGGACCATCAGCTCATAGGCCCTTTGTTCACAGAAGGAACAATGAACTCGCAAAAGTATCGCAGCCTCCTGACAGACCATCTGCCACAGATGCTAGAAGATGTTCCTTTGCAGGCACAGAGTAACCTGTGGTACCAACATGATGGCTGTTCAGCCCATAATGCACGAAGTAGTACAGCTTGTCTTAACGGATTGTTTCCAAATCGTTGGATTGGACGAAGAGGACCTGCACGTTGGCCGGCTCGTTCACCGGATCTGACCCCTTTAGACTTTTTTCTGTGGGGAAGGCTGAAAGACACTGTCTACAAGGATGTATCAACTACACCAGACGATATGAAACGACGTATTACTGCTGCCTGCTCTGAAATTTCCGCTGAAATGCTAGAACCTGTGCAGCAGTCTTTCCATAGCAGACTGGAAGCGTGTATTGATGCTGCCGGTGGTCATTTTGAACACAATCTTTGAAAGGCTATGTTCTCTTTACTTGTAAGAATCCACATAAGTATTGCAATTCCGTTTTGTTTTTCTTTAGTTTTTGCTACCACAGGTTGTACAAGTGTCGGTGCGTAAAAGTTTCAAAATAAGATTTCTCGTAAACCACTTGCACTAGAATCTTGCAACAAACGCCACTGACATTCTAATTTACCCTATCTTTATTCTGTTGATGTAACTAGGCAATGTTCCATTTAAAAAATTGTATATTTGCTGAACAAATACACTTTCTCAGTATTATTAAAATCTGTTTATAGGCTAAATGTACGAGCCCCTGACTACCAATCAATGCTGTGAAAACTGCACATCAATAACACTTTCCATTTCCGAAATATTTGCTGTGCAAGTTTTAGGTGATTCACCCTGTATAAGTAAGAACTGAGGAACTCGAGCATTATTGTGAATTTATAGAAATTAGTTACAAATAACTTCTTAGCCACAGTAAAACCAGGTGGTTATCTCTGTTCCGTGCGCTTGACAGAATAATTGAAATGTATGAGGCTTTAAAATCATACTTTTTATCTATATCCAATGCTCCTAAAGCACTAAAGAGGTTCTTTGAAAACAGCTTGAGTAAGGCTTATATACCTATATATCACTTACATTCATTGATGTCTGTGCTTCATCGTGGGATAAAACAGCTTGAAAGTAAACAAATATCCATTCATTGTTGAGATGACTGCAATATTAGATGTATGTTCTCTTCTTAAGAACAGATTGGAGGGTAATTTCATGTCACTAAATACGAAAAAAACATTGATAAGTAGTAGTGAGGAGGGCCTTTATAAAGAAGTTGACAATTTTGAGCAGGAGGCTGTTTAGTTGTATAGCAAATGTCTGGACCATTTGGATAAAGGTTGTGTGTCATTTTCAGAACTCAAATGTTTTAGTTGATTAAACTTAAATGATAAAGTATGCATGGGTGATTTACAAAAGTGTGTACAGTTCTTGAGTAAAAAAAGGCATTGTAATAGATGATGTAAAGTGTTGTGATGAGGTATGTAATGTGAGAAAACTTGAGAAAATGTCTTGTAATAATAAGTGGGTTAGATATTTTAGTGGTAGTAAGCATGAGGACTGCCATTATGAACGGCTGAAACTAGTTGAATGTTTTTTGTTTGTTTGTTTTTGCTTTCTATTGCTGCACGCAACGCTAATGTGAAAGAGTGTTTTCACTAATAAGAGCACATTACACAGGAGAAAGGAACAGATTATTTAATGATTTAGCCAAAGGTATTGTTTTAGTGAAGTATAATTTTAAAAACTTCAGTTGTGTGAAATTTCTTGATTATATTTCAAACAAGCTAGATGTTTTGTGCAAAATTAGTTCTTCAGAAAAGTATGACTGACTGCTGTTGATCACATTTAACATTCTATGTTTCTGGGTTTTAAAAAAAATTATGAATGTATAATACACCTGTGGTTATATATAAGTAGCATTTAAATTATAACTTTACATTATTTTTGCATTAACTGATAGTGTCATTTGTAAACGGCCTATATTTTTTTTTTTTTTTTTTTTTTTTTTTTTTTTTTTTGCCATTATGTCCTACATTTCCATAAAATAACCTGGTAACCCTAATCTGAGGATTTAGTTTTCCAAATTGTGCGTAAAATTATGCACGCCCAACAAGTGCAGCATTTAACACATTTAAGAAATCTTGATACTATAAATTAGTGATGGGACGTTACCACTATTTCATGATACTCATGCCGATTTTTAAGCACCGATACTCAATACTCTATAAAAAGAAATGTAAAGGCGATAGTTTGTTCCTGAATTATGTTCTTATTAGTAGTTTTCTGTGTATAAAACGCATGAAACCAATTTTGTATCTCATGCTAATTCCGCAATTGTTCCTGTTTGACATTCTACAATTGCAGCAATTTTATATCTTGATAATGCCATAGGTTGTATTATATCCCTTATTGTTAGTCAAGACTAATGGTGATGATAATAATTATAAGAATATGAAATTCCTTGCTTTTCTTTTTATGTAAGTATATTTTGTGCAAAAGACTTTATTTTAAAGGATTTTCTATCCATATTATAGAAATAAATCGTAAGCTACTTTCAGTACCCTAGTTTGACTTGCGTAAAAACAAACAGATGGAAAGAAAGAACAAATATATTTCCATGCGCTGTATTATCCCACGTCTTAAGTTCTGGTGGATTCACAGGTTCTGGTCACCGGAGTGGATAAATGTAATGGCTGATTGCAGAAACGTGATTTAGTGCGCCAGTTCAATGAGTTTCATTCACAAGTCGGTAAACATTGCATGCTACATGAGTTCTCTACTCCTTCCCTGTTATTTTGCATATTTTCATTTAGACATCAGAGTCTATGGAATGTTGCACTGATTCACCCACAGGAAACGCAATCAAGGTCTGTCAAGTACTATAGTCCAGCAACACTTTGGAAACACGTGCGAGACAATAACGTGAAGTCTCGGCTCCTTTCATTCCTTTATCTAGCATAAAATTAAACGCAACAACTTTCAATAATGCAAAACATTTTAAAAGCATCGAAAAAGTATCAAAGTTTATCTCAAAGTAGTAGACATACTTCGATCTAACGAGTATCGAGGTCCCATCCCTACTAAAAATATAGCAGTGTTTCATATTTATTTCGTACGTCGTTTTCGTGCAACTAAAAGGTATAACAGGTGGAAGAAGAATATGCAGCCATCTTTGACTAATAGCGGTTGTTAAACAGACTGCTGAATCCTTAGCTCGTTAACTAGTGCAGGAGGAATCAGGAACAATTTTGTAACGCTTTGGGTAGTGTTTCATTATAGTTAAATTGACCATCCACAATTAATTATGCTTATACACAGTTTCGTTGAGTGTCTTCAATCCAGAAAAGTTTGACATCATAAGTGCGAACATATTATGGATGCCTTTTGATGCTTTCAGCAACAAAACATTACGAAACTTTGACCCCTGAGTTTCTCTTTCATATGGGTGCAAATCCAGGTAGAAAGGGAATTAATTATCTATGTTGTTTCCCATTGCCATCAAATACACTTATATCAGTTCTGCTACCTTGTACTTAGAGGTTTCATACATTGTCTCATTTTATTAACTTGCAAATCAATTGAGATATTGAAAGATACTTCATATTTATCGGGGTCCAATTGATGGGTGGGAGAGTCATTTTCGCAATATGCCCAATCGCTGCTCTCGACAACCACCCTGGCACGGACAGCCTACAACTCTTTGGGCATGCTGGGCAACGCTGTTATCCAAGACCATCACGTATTTTGGAGATGTACATATTATGTAGTGCTAATTTTATCCCAACACATTTAATCTTGTGCCGGTTAACTACATACTCTGAGCTTGCGACTTGTATGAGGTTACAGATGGTCGCTGCCTGTACCGCACCTCATCAAGGTACCATGTTAGGAAATGATGAATCACTTCATGGCAGCAGCTGAAAGACCATACAATGCGGGTCCTCTGTTTTGTCAAGCGACTGAAAGACTGCGTTTATAACGTGCAGAAATCTTGTTGCAGATCAAGGGTTCTTCACATTACCTTTGTGGCGCCCTTCCATTTTATTATTGTGTCGAAACTCGTAAGAATCTCCTATAGTTGGCGTTTTCTGATTAGAAACCGAGATATCTGCAACACAAACATAACGGAGCCATTAATAGAGTTGATAGAGGAGCAAAAGGTTTTTATTTCACTCCCTCTACCTCTCCATACTCGGTCAGAAATCACAAAAATCCTCAAAATTCGATTTTACAAATGGCCTGCTTGATGTAGTCCACTAGTTTCAAAATGCTGTTAATGCGCCGGCACGTGTGTGTTAAATACAGATTCTGAAAGCTCTCCTCTCCAGCAAGGCGTTTGTCTTTAGACGATGTACAAAATCCCAGGCATGAAAGCTGTCGTTATTTAAGGCCTAAACATATAATTAAAATTTGAAATTGTTAGCGCCATCCATAGTCGTGCGTTTCCGAATAGGGACAAACGCTAAAGGCAGCCAAATTGAAATATGGTTTGAATTTGCTTACAGCTTGAAGTAAATTTATTTTAAACAGTTTTGAATGCATAGGTATCTATGTTAAAAGTATCATGAAATCGTTATAAAAGTTTGTTACTAAAAGGGACCACCTTCAGTAGTCACTATCGCTCACAACATGCCTTATGAAAGCATCACATTAGCGAAATTAAACTTTACTAACGTGTGTAATTTTCAGAAAAATGTTAATAGTAGAAAAAAGATTAGCCATTTTTGTGTATACAAGAAAATGAAACATCTGTATTAATGATAAACTTAATCTAATGTTATTAGACAAGAAAATAAAAATTTACTAACCGTAATCCTTTTATACATAATATGAAGTAAAATTTCTCCATTCCCAAACAACCCTTTACGTGAAAAAGATTTCATCTCCCCCCCCCCCACAAAAAAGCACGATTCTGACTACATTAATAAAAATCTCTTACGTCGGAGGCGTGTTTTTAAAGTAAGTATCGTTTTAATATTTTGCCGCTGCAGTCACGGTTTTTGAGCATGCGCGTTCACTTCCTGTGAGAGATCGTCTTTTTGTGTTAGAGCGTTCCGAAAAACAATGGAACCACCCGCCAACAATGAAGTCAGATCAGTGATTCTGTTTTGAATGCGAGAAATGTTACGCCAGCAAACATTCATCACCAATTGTGTGAGGTTTACGGGGAAACAATGAGTGATAATGCCCGGCCACTGACTCAAGATTTCATCGCATCATTTGGTTGGGAACAATTCGGCCACCCTTCCTACAGTCCGGATTTGGCACCAAGCGATCTTCATCTTGTTTCTGTATCTGAAGAAATTCCTAGGTGGAAAACATTTCAACGACGATGATGTGAAACAAGAAGTGCAGACTTGGCTTTCATCACAAGCGGCACTATTCTTTGACCAAGGCATACAAAAACCGGTTTTCCGCTGCGACAAGTGCCTGAATAACGGCGTTGACTATGTTGAGCAGTAGTGTAAAGTGTAAGGTAATGAATGACAAAGTATTTTGAAAATGTTCTGTTATTTTTTAAAAAGAAACTTTAAAAACACGTCTCGTATCTTGAATTGTTACAAATAACGTACAAAGCCCTCTTATATAACCAGGAAAACACGAGAAAGACAACGCGCTACAGAAGAAAGAAAGAAAGAAAAATATGTATTAAGATATGGAATTAGTTTTTTTTTTTTTTTTTTTTTTTTTTGCTGTAGATTCTCCGTATGTTCGTTTTAGTTTTCAAATATTTTAATCATAATTGATTCACCTCAAGGCAATTAATTGTCTGTAGTAATGCCACGAGTGGTTTCCAAATCCGTGATTCGAGAATTTATTTAGAGGATTTGGAAATCATGAGTGGCATTTGCTAAGACTATTTTACGAATAAAATGAAGTGATTTACCAAGAAATCTTGGTTATTATAATAAAATCATAAAATATCTATATTTATTTGTAATATAAGTGGCGTTGTTTATGAAAACAAGTTAGAATCTATGGTCACGTTTTGTTTGTTCGATCGGTGCAACTTGATCATAATATAGGTATTATTTTCTGCATCAGGTTGCGGAACTTGCAGTAGGAATTCGCTATTCTTTTATCTATACAAGAATGCTCCAAAAAGAGAAAATGTGAAACAAATAAAGCATATGTTATCAGTAGACTTCGGATCTTTAGGTCCTAAAAAATGTGAGTTTAGGTGCCTAAAATGGTCTTAAAAAGTAGGGAAATAGGTCTTTAATAGGTACAATAAATAAAAAAATTTTATGCATCACGGCATGCAAAACACAGTAATTAATGTTTTATTTCAAAACACACTTAAATACAGTAGAATAGATAACAGCCAGACAAGTAACGTGGGTTAAATTCTGAAAAAATACCTTCAAAAGTTTCCCACCGTTTCATCCTTTACACCATTCGGATACAGTACTTTTAGTCCGGAGTTTACGAAGTAGGCAACTCATTGAGCATTAGTTTTCTCCAACACCTTTGAACAAATCAAATGCGAATTTCCATAATTTTCTTCATCTAATTTCCCTACAGTTAAATTTGATATACTTCACCCCAGGGCGTCTATGGTTTCATATACGGAAACCCTGAGGTAGGAATCTCCCATTTCTGACCTTATTTCATACACCATCTCAAGATAATTTTTTCTAAGTGTCGGTTCGGAGGGTATTCTTTCTCTGCAATGACTTCATTGTTGTATTTTCAACTACATTCCAAGGAATGTTGGCTGCAGCGAGAATGCTTTACACATATCAAAATATAACTGGGATTTTTTTTTTTTTTTTTTTTTTTTGAGGGCATGGGCTGTTTAAATAAAGAATGCTGAGAATCTTTCTTTTTAGAATTTGCTTGATGCATTTAAGTTTTCTCGTGTTGTACCAAGTGACTGCTTTTTTCGGCAGAAACCTTAAATAGAAGAATATATTTATAAATATATTTAAATGTCGGTAAATCATATTTTGTTAAAATAATTAAAATTTTAAATGAATAACCAATGTAATTTATATAAAAATTAGTATAACTTAAAAAAATTATTTTACCAAATTAGTATTGTCTTGATCTGTTGTACTGTTAGATCCCAGTATTGGACTTAATAAAATGCATCAAATAAATTTGAGATTATTTTCAGATAGAAGAAAAAAAATCGTACGGTACACTTAACCGGGGTAGTTAACATACGTTTCATGTGAATAATAAAAATGCCAGAAAATACAGTAAAAATCTTACCTCCTTATTGCAGACCTCACAGAAGATTATTTTCCCATCCGTTGTATAAGACTGGAAATCCGAAATCCATGTTCTAATGCACTTTTGGTAGATTTGTTATTAAGCATTTTGCAGCACTAGCAGAAAAATTATCACAGCAACCAAAGACTTTAATATAGTTATAAGTAGGGCTAGGATTTTTATGATAGGGCATATATTTTTTGGTAGGACTGACATGCTCCTTAAATACATATAAATGCTTCTTATGAAACAGCGAAATGAATTAACCTAGTTTAAGTCATATTTTTGCATATATGGCCATTTCTCTCTGATAGAGCATATTTTAGTAAGTAAATGGTCATATTCGTCATATTTTCACTCTTTCAAGAAGAAAAGAACTTTCTCATGCAATTTATTTATTCCGTGTTACATTTCCCAGAATTGCGCACCTCATTTTGTTTCCTGGAAAATGGCAAGTATCTACATTCCTTCGCTGTTTCCTTTGAATTCACAATATGGATTTCACCCTTACGCATCAGTGAGTTTGTGTAAGCTATTGTTACTCTATGAACAGGTATCTGATTAAGTCATTCTGGACTCTGGACTGCAGACAAGTGTCTAATTCACTCATTGTGTTATTCAGTCTTATTGAAGTCGTAAGCGTGTGCAGTACAGTTCAGAAAAAATGCCTAAAGTGAAGCAAAATGTTCAAGTAAAACTAAAAAAGTTTGTGTCTCAATATGGTGAGAAAGTATTTTCAAGTGATGGTAAAATACTCTATTGTAAACTGTGCAACGTCAGAGTAACTGCGGTGAAGTCATTTAATGTTCAGCAGCATGTGGCAACAGATAAACACAAACGTGGAGTACAATGGATTGAAAATGAAAAAAACACTACAGCAAATGCTCCTAGGGAATCCAGCCAGTCTTATTCACCATTCTGCGAGGAACTTTGTACAGCTTTCCTTTGTGCTGATATTCCCTTAAGTAAACTAAACCATCCAAAATTTCGTGAATTCTTAGAAAAATACACAGGCAAACCTTTTCCTGACTCTTCCACATTAAGAAAAAACTTTGTCAGCCGAAGCTACGAAAAAACAATACAACAAATCAGACAACAGCTCGTAAATAAAAAAAATTGGGTATTATTTTATGAAACTACAGACTCTATGGGAAGATATATTGCAAATGTCATTGTGAGAACTTTGAAAGAAGATGGTCCAGACGAAAAGTTTCTAATAAACTGTGAACATTTAGAAAAAGTAAATTTTTCCACCATTTCTAAGTTGTTCGACAGATCTATGGTTGTCATATGGCCCGAAGGTGTTAAGCATGACAATGTACTTCTCTTCGTAACGGATGCTGCACCTTATATGGTGAAAGCTGCCGATTCTCTAAAAGCATTGTACAGTAAAATGGTGCATGTGACTTGTTTAGCTCACGCCTTGCACCGAGTTGCAGAGGAGATTCGTAGTAAATTCAGTGACGTTGACAAATTTATTGGATGTGTCAAAAAGATATTTTTGAAAGCCCCTTAACGTGTTGTAGCATTTAAGTTGTTAGCGCCAGACATTCCCTTGCCACCATCTCCCATTTTGACAAGATGGGGGTCCTGGGTTGATGCCTACAACTATTACTGCCAGAACTTCAACGTTGTGAAAAGCATCATTGATTCATTCGATAGCAGTGAAGCTACTTCAATTGGACTAGCTCAAGAATTAATGTTAATGGTGAAATTTCAGGCAAACTTTCATACATGAAATCAAATTTTGGATTTATTCCAGCTGTCATAACTGCTTTGGAGGGATCAGAAGTGCCACTGGTGAAGCAGATAGGACAAGTGAAAAAAGTTGTGAATAAATTAGAGGGTGTTTGTGGTAAAGTGGGAAAAGAAGTGTCAAAGAAAATGGAAAAGGTGTTAGAAAAAAACGAAGGGTATCATACACTGTGTTCCATTTCAATGATTTTGTTGGGTGAAAAGTTCTCTCTTAATCATTCAGATTTAGATTCAAATGATATTTTCATTTTAAATATGCTCCTCTTGTGTCAGCTGAAGTAGAAAGGAGCTTTTCGAAGTACAAGGCTTTGTTGGCTGACAATAGGAAATCTTTTTCATTTGAAAATTTGCACAAGGTCTTCATTGTGTATTGCAACTCAGAGCTTGTATGAAGTAGAATGAGGATGTAAAAAGCACATAGGTTCCTATAATGTTAATAAAAATCATACTGGAATGTCAAATTGCATAGTTTAGCTTGCTTCTCATGTGCATTTTATTCTCAAATAAATAGTTCATTATCAAAATTGACTTACTAATTTATTTTACAGTAGAAATTTTACCTCATTTTAATATTGTTAGGTCATATTTATCATGTTATTGTGCATATTTTGGTAAATGTTTGGTCATAACAGCATATTCTTTTGTGCATATTATGGTGATTTTTAGGTCATAAACATCCTAGCCCTAGTTATAATGAACACGATCCGACACTTTACCTAATTTTCAAATAACTGTTTCTGAGAACCAGACATGGACCGATTGTTATTGTACTCCATTGCCGAAGTTCCGATTTCGCATGCGGCACGTTAAGATTTCACTAATTGTTGCGCTAAGCCTTTTAAAAACGATAATGCGCATTTTATCAAACAGAAATCAAATAAGTATCCAGTCAGTGAAAGGTTTGTTGTTGATTAAACAGTTATTTATTGAATACAACAGTGTGGTGAATAAATTCATTGGAATTAAAAAAAAAAAGGCATCTATAGGCACCAAAAGGCAGAAATAGGCATTTTAGTTGAAATAGGCACTATAAAAGTTGGTTAATATCGTTTTAGGTCAATTATATGTGTAATTATCTATGTTAGGCTCAATAGGCTGTAAAGGAAAACAATAGGTAAAAACCTAAATATCCGAAGTCTAGTTATCAGCATATAGGTTATTACTTTCTTTACAGAAGGCTGATAAATGTTAACTTATTTCATTGATTTATTATGCACTTTATTTAAAAACAATTATCTCGTTGATTTTATGGTGTATTCCTTTACTCTTTTCCGTTTTTGCGGCATGAGTGAAATAGTCATTCAAACAATCGTATACGTCTTGGCTCAGTTAGATGGTGCACCATCATGTGGAAACAAGATAAACATATTATTCTGTTGCTGATATTGTGAGAAAGCTTAGCGTATCATAAACACATATTAGCGCAATATTGAGCGATTAACTGCATTTTTATTTTAGCTGAGAAATGTCTTTATCACACTCCATTTAATAATTTAATAAAGTCCTCTTACACAAATTAGAAGCGTAAACTACAAAGCAAAATAAGCCTCATTACATTTGGTACCTAACATTACAATTTGAATAAATGTAATTAGAAATGTTGGTACCTAACGATGCGTTTAATGTATTGGGACATAAAAGGACGACTTGGAATACCTTACCTTAATAAGGGTCAGAATGAAGACAACTTCACTTGCTACAGAACGCTTCATTTAAAAAAAAATGTTGACAATAAAAGTAACAAGTAAACTTAATTTTGTGTTTGCAGGTATTTGGACCGATACGAGAAGGTGCACTACTTGGGCGAGGACGTGGACCGGGGTAGCGACGACGATGAAGAGAGCCGACATCGGCGATGGTCCGCCCGGGCACTGCACTCGGTGCCCCTCACATACAATCACCACCAGCACAATGTTGCAGGTACAGTAGAAAGTGCTAGAGCGCTACATAGTTCTTAATGGAAACTAATTTCCCTTTGGCTGCCTAAGTGGCTCATTTGTTTCACTTTGCTTTTCCTCCTTGCACCCATTAAGGAGTGCACATATTTGAGCCCCGCGAACTAAAACGGAAAATGCCATCGATCATGAGCTCGAGGGAAGAGCTGTCCTTAATCATCCTAGACGAACTGTCGTTTCATTAACGATCCTTCCTAGCTCTGTACATAGCTCTCCAGAAGTTGCTCTCTTTTGTTTGTTTTTTTAACATCCACATGGTCATTAGTTTCACCAGGCAAAGACTATTTCGAAAGATAGAGTTTTGGGGAGATCTACAAACATGTAAGTTATGTTTTGCTTTTGGTGCGGAAATTCTCAAAAATAAATCTGCGTTTTACATTTTAAAATAACGGATAGTAACAATTCACTACCTTGTCGATATCGAAGTAGTAGAAGACGCCCTTCCCATTGTTGCTCGTATGGTTAGGAAATTGTGGACTTCTCACATTGTCTTTCGTTTTAAAGACCCTGAATACGCCACTTCCAAGTTTGAGCATGGTGCATCTCTGAAACGATGTGAAACTTTGCTAATGAGCATGCGCAGACCCTCAGTGTTACACTTGTTTGTTTTAGCAGTACAAGCAACATCGATAGAGGGTACTAGCAGCAAACGAATCGCCAAATACACCACAGAGCCTAGCAGAGGGTGGTGGTTTTATGATCTTAGTACTAGTTCACTGTAGGACGGAAATGGAGATTGCTCGCTTTAATCCCAAAAGCAACAGTAATAATAAAACAAGAGCCGTGTAGCAACACGGCTCTAAAAAGAATGAACGTCCTGCACATTAATACACATTTCTCACCATAGTAGCAAATAATTTCCATTAAGAAACAAACTCCTTTCCGCAAGTAAATTCGCCCCCCCCCCTCTATGTCGTTTCGGTGAACGTAATAAAAATTGTTATAGTAGTCGCAAAATGGCACATATTCTAACTCGGAATATTAGTAAATTCCTATTATTCTCCACGCCATTATTATTGCTTGCTATTTCAGTAGGAAATTGTAAACCCGTCACACTTTATTTCTAATTTTATTTTAATACTACTTACATCGTTTTATTTTATGCATTCTATGCCGGAAAGTGACATGTAATTATGCCTGTATGGTCGTCCTTAATTCGGAAGTAAATTTAAAATACCACTTTGGGTATTTAATTTCGAACTAGCACGATTTGCATTTTACGAATACGAAAACCCTTAAACCTATGTTGGTAAAGATGAGTCTCCAATTACACCATACAGAAAGTTTGTGAATACCTGCACTGTGCCTGCTGGGGCCAGATGTTGCTTAAATGAAGTTGTATCGCACTGGGGGGTTTTGCAATGAAGTATGCCCTCTTGTTCTGTAATAGTTACGTTTGTAAACGTATTAGCAACTAAATACAGGAATAAGTTATCACTGCGAGTAGCCACTGAAATGACGATGTATATTCCATCTTTAATATGTTTACATTACTCCTCATTGTCAAAAAATATAAGAATAATTTTCAATCCTAGCCTCATGCTGAATAAACCAAATTGTCAAGCATTTAAATTAGACATATAACATACCATCTATATTAAAAAAAGAAAGAAAAAAAGAGAACTTGAAATGCATCAGTAATGCATTACTAGTTCTGTATGGAAAAATATTTACCAGAGCTCTAGAGCATATCTCGAAGCTATAATTTGGACCCAAGATGAAAATCGTTGGTCCACACTGCATCAGATATCGATGTTCCACTGCAGCACTCACGTGCACAGAAGTTACATTCTTAAAGCGTAAAAATAGTCCAGCCAAGAGTAAGTAAGCTCATGAAAGATGTGTTATCGTCACTAACATCTTTTTCTAGAACGATCACGAATCATCGTGCAGAAAGCAGTTACAATGTTGCAGTATTAAGGAGGAGAATCTCCAGCGCTAGAACATGAGATTTGGAGTTGTTTTCTATTGAATAGCTGATGATTTACTCTTAGACTTTATAGAAGGGGTGGCCACTACCTGACTTTGGTAGCCGCAATCAAAGGGACATGCTTTGAAGAGAGCAGCGCTTAATTTTGGGTGTTGCAAATTAAAAGAAAACCTATAGTAGACGTTAAAAGTACCTTTAATTGCCAAACATTTAGATCGTAACCCATGATTTATTGAATAGATGCATCACTGAACATGTTTGCACAACAAAAATAAATTGACGTATAAAGTGAAACAGCTCCTCGAGATGAAAAGAAACTGTCGCAAACTATGGGAGCAAAGTAAATATCCCCCACAGAAAACACTGCACAACCGAGCCTCTCGGGAGCCACATCACGTCCTAAAGGAAGAGAAGATTCTCGCTACTAGAAACCAACTTCTTTCTCTGAATTGCAACAACGGATGTTTGTGGCCCCCCAAAAGTTACAAAATTAAAAAAAAATCATTGAGTTTTACTTATGGACGTTCTTTAACTGCTGTGGTCCTGAGGTCCCATTCTATTTTGGGCGTGAAAGACCGGTAATTTAGCTCGGAGGCCTCTATCAGACTTTTACGTGCCATACATCTACGACACGGGACATCCGGCTGTACTTCCCTTCCGAAGGAAGCCATGCTAAGGATTTTTACGCCCGAAAAAAACACACCGTCCTCCGCCGGGTTTGAACCCGGGACATCGGGAACCAGAGGCTTGCATGGTAATCACTACACCACGGAGGACGGCAACAAAATGCAAAGGTGGAATACCTCCTTTGAAGTTCAGTAACTCCTGGTATATCACCTCAGAAGAACAAGTGAAGATATTTTCTAAAATGTTGGAGCAGTTTAGGACAAACCCAACTAGAGATCCCGAATTCGAATAATAAAGTTACACGGGCTTTTCAGTTAACGCATTTCTCTGCATACTTCAACCCTTTGCAGGCATTAAACACAATAAAGACGTATCCAGCGACAAAACTCGAGGTCATGATTTGATTGTTAAACCACTGCTTGAGACACTTCCCTGAAAAATTCTTGTTTTTCTGACATAAATATATGCCATACTTCATCTGGACTATTTTCCAGGTATATGGAAATACGCATGTATTGTGATACACAAACCAAATAGACCCAAAAGCGATCCTCACAGCTATGGAGCAATCAGCCTCCATCTGTTTTCAGAGATTTTTGAACGCCTACTTTATCCACATCTCTTGATGTCAGCGAATTCCATAATACTTAATACCCAGTTTGACATCAACGCATTCTTATACTCAAAAACATCACGTAGTGGATGTAATTCTAGATACTTACGAAGAAAAATCTGTTTGTCTTGGGCTATTTCTGGAAACTGAGAAGGCGTTGGATAACGTTTGACGCACTGTACTATTGTGTAAAATAAAACCACTTCTCACAGACACCTTATTTAAAATAGTGCAGTCATTCCTCTCAAACAGAACTTTTTGCGTTAGTTACGAAAAAACAGTTTCCAATTCATGCTATACAAACTGATGTACCTCAAAGAAACATATGGAGACGCCGTTCTTATACCTAATATACGATCTTCCAAAGCATGACAATCTCGCCATAGTACAATTTGCAGAACGATGTCGCTATTCAAGATTTAAAAAATTATTTTCGAGAGCGCACGCATTCCCACTGAACAATCCACATCGCATCTCGGACTTAAACTGGACAGCAAACTCATCTGAGAGAACATACTACAAATAAAAGATTATACACACAATTTTTCGGTTAAAATATCTGCTTCAAGGACCATCACTATTACCACTTTATTTAAAAGAAATGATCTATTTCTCGCAGATAAGACCGATTTGGCAATATGGCTGCGCAATATGGAAGTTCGGCTTCAGCTCACAACTGAAAACATCCAAATCATTCGGATTCTCCACCTGATCCGCAACGAAGCTCTACGTACGGCAGGGACCTGAACACTCCAACAACATATCACCCTTCAGTTCTGTTGTATTCGACTTCATCGCTCCTTCCTACATCACTCCAGTGGAGCACTGAGCAGCATTCCAACTCGCCTTCCACCACTGCGACACCATCGAAAACTGAAACGCAAACGACATTCAGATTTACTACAACACTAACAATTTCCACACTAATGTAATGAGAACAGCCATTGGGCTGCAACCTCAAAACATGAGTTCATGATAATATATGCATACGTTGTGCCGTTTCCGCAGAATTGTATTATACTTAACGTATAATGAAATTCACTGAAATTAAAAAAGAAAATTGCATTTTTTCGATACCCCATTTAAGCTGTCATCTGCTTGAAATTTGGTTAGTGACTTGCGACACTAGTTCACTTAAACGTTCGTCACTTAAAACAGCTCGATGCCTTAGATTTAATTAATGTAAGCGTTGAATACAATGACTGATATAATTTAATTTATATACATGTCATTGAACCATAGAGGATGTTATAAACAATAATTATAAAAAGTATACAACCTGTACTTATCAATTACAGATAAAACGCGATAGATAAAAATTACAAAAAAATTCTACTCATGCTTATAGTTGCTCTGAAAAGAGTTCACTTAAATTGTAAAATGGCCTGTCCAAGGGCAACCAGAAATAATATTTTAGGGACGATCTCTCTAATTCTCATACATATATGAAATGGAAATGCATTGGCAATTTTGAGGACCATGTGTACATAATTATTCCTTGTCTTTTCTTATCTGTATCTAAGCAGGTCAAAGTTATCATATCTGGTGTTGTATTTGTATTTTTTTGCTAACGCAAATCCTGAATATTATCCTTGATGCAAAGTACTACCTCAAGATGTATAAAGACTCATTCAAATAAGCTGTCCCAAAATGGAGATCTCTCTTAGCAGATTCTTTTAATTTTGGACTTTTGTTCAGGTATTGTTTTCAAAATGGAATGGTTAAACACCCACTTAGTTTCAACTGTTTTAATCCTTCATCCTATTTAATCTCCAATAGTTCCAACTCTAGCTGCAGAATCAGTCGCAATTAACATTGAAACAGGGAAACGATTTTTATGCCAACAAGAAAGGAATTTTCAAAAAGGGAAACGAGGGTTGAAATACCGTAGGATCAGTAAATCTTTCTTTCATTTCTTCTGCCAGGTCATCTAATTTCCATATGAAATCTTCAGTTTCTACTTCAATTTTAGAAGGATTTTCCAAGATTGTTTTTTATTTTCCCCTTTCTTTCTTTTCTCTTCTCTTCTCTTTTGTTTCTTTCGAGAAGTGAAGTGTCCACGTGTTTTAGTGTGTAGATCTTTCTAAAAGTCATAGTTTATTCTGGAAGCTGAAAGCAGTCTGTGCTTGACCTGAAATAAGCTTATTTTGACATTGCAATGAATGGTTTAGTGATTGCAAATATTGTACATCTGTGAAAAATGTCATATCTAACAATCAGAGAGAGTCGTCAAGTTGAGGGAAAGAGTTGCGTCTTTTTTTAAGGAATATTTTGTTAGGTTATAGTAACGAGAAAAGCTTATTGAGTAGGTACATTACCTTACAAACCAATACTACGATACATCATCAGGCCACTCACTATCGCCGATGTCTTCTATGAAAGATTGAATTGACGATGTGTTTTGACACTTGAGTGAAGTAGTTAACAATACTCATACTTCCATAACATGTTCATATTTAATATTTTTGCCAGACATGTTACACGACTGTCATTGTTGCAGTAATAACAAAAAGCTTGCACGAAGTGCAGTGTCAGGATTATGCCGCGCCGTGGCCACCCCTGCTTTATAGCACGTGTTGGGCTTCATCCGGCGAAAATGAGTGTTTGCTCTAAATGACGCAGCACTGTTTGGTGTAAGCTATAACTGGAAACCAACTAAAACTGATGTCGCCATCTGCTGTTGATTTCGACAAAGTTAAATTTTGCTCTCGATGATATACGCAAAAAATTACGGACAGCGGGACAGGGTTGAAGTCCATAGCATTGTTTTACTCTAATAATCGTTATGAGGAGGCTGCCTAAGACGGTTTATAAGTTGCTTAAACCGAATTATAGCCGTAAAGTGTCTACTGATACCAGAAATTTATTTCAGATTAAATTTTCCGGGGATTGGTTCTTGGAAGACGTTAATCAAATATCTAAGTAATTTTTTAGTGTCATTGTTATGTATGATATCTAATATTTCATAATTTTTCTTGTTATGTAAAAATGACTCAAAACATTTGGATAATCTTTCATCCCTAACATGTTTTACAGGCTATACAACATTGCCAGAATTTTGAAGATTGTTGCGTGAGAAGGCATGGGGAGAGGCTAAGATAAATACAAAATCTGCTATATTTTATTCCTGTATCTGTGAATATTAGTGAATTTCTGGTACATTATTATTACTAAAATGGGAACTTTTTCGAATTATAGTCCTAAGAGGTAATCGAGAGAAAGCAGCATAAAAATAGCCTGGATCATATTACAATAATTTCATAAAGAGTACAGAGAGTAAATTCAATTAAATTGTTATTTGGGATTGAAAAAGCCATCCCTTCAACATTGGGCATGGCAGCTAGTAATAAACAAAGCTTCATATTGTGGCTGTGGAAATAAATACAACAGTAAAGATGTTAGGTAGCCACAACACGCATTTGAGTATTGCCGCATTTTTACTGCAATATGACTCGATACAGCACTGGAGTTTTATTAGAACTTGCACTGGAGATATATTGGAATTTTAAACCTTCAAGGTAGTAGACATCCGGAATCGGAGTTTGAAGCTGGCACAGCTCTCAAGGTTAGCAGGTAAAAATGTATACCTATAGTAATGCTAGAGCAGACCGTAAACTTACTAGTCCCTGGTCACCATGGAAACTGTCATCAAGCGCAAATTCCCATATTAAGTTCGAAAATCGCATCCGAAACATCAGTAATGGAGGTCAGAGGTGCACATCACTTTAGATACCCACCATCTCTGATATGTTTGTGTATTATATCAACGTTTATAAACGTGCCATATAATAGAATTTTATTACAAATGTTACGTTTCTGCGTAAAGAAGTCCAGGCTAAGTCGCAAGTCTTCCTAACACAATTCCCAGACAGTATAACAAATGTTCATTTTAACGGGTAATGAACGGCATGTGTACTAACATCAACATACTGTGTCAGACTGCCACAAGCTTTGGGCAGGGCGAGGTTACGGCAGCGGCTGCCGTGTGTTTGTTTGGAGAGAACGGAAGGGAAGTGCTCTCAGCTTATCGAAGCGTCTGGAAAGCGGATAGGAATCTCCAGAAATTCCCCCTCTCTCTCTGGCCGCGTGTGTAAAGCTTCTAGAATGCGCCGTTCGGGTATAGAAAGGAGGCTGACCTCTGGCTTTGGATTTGATTCAGTAGTTTCCTCAGCGTACGGCCAAATAGCATTTGTCTACACAAGGAGAGTCCTGAGTTCGATAAGTCCGGAGAAGGGGTTGAAGGGGCCTACGAATTGAAGTGTTGCGCCCAAGAAAACCAAATCGGTGACCGCAGAAAAAGCGGACTGTCACAACTTATTCCAATATTAGTTAAAAGTAATGAAACATCGGTGTGCAACACATAGAAACCTGATAGTACAAATTAGTATGCATACTCCAACGAATTTATTCATACCTATACCATTTTCGTTACAAAAGTATAGAAGTGCCCTACCACAAGAAAACATGAATTCTACCATTTCATGATCCCTGAAAAGACTTTCGCGGACTGTCTCAAATCATACACGAATTCTTTCTGTAATTGTTATCGTTTATCCCAGCTCCTTCACTTTTCTCTGGTTAAGAATCTTAACAGCTGTAAACTTATTGCCCCATGTGCTGATTACCGATAGTGATGCCAAATAGTTCGTTCCGAAGTTTCTTCAGTGTGGATTACTGACTTCGTCTTGATGTATCAAGCTACACGTTGAGTTTCGCGCTCTTAAGTGCACAGAATACTGAATTCAATTTTTTTTTTTTTTTTTTTTTTTTTTTTTTAAAGTTTGCATGGAACAAAATCTTTAAACATTGTAGAATCAGGGTCCAATTGCGGTTTAACCTTTCTAGCGACGTTTAAGTGGGAAGGCGCGTATTATGCGCAAATAGCGTGTGAAATTTTAAAACTTGATTTTCTCGTAATCTTGTTTTCTCGCATTTTTTTTCCTGTTTAAAATGCTCCACAGAATGCAATTTTTGTTTAATTTCTTTCATATGTTCAGCGCACAATTTCTGAAGCTGGATGAAGAGATTCTAAAGAGCTTTTCTGGATATCAAGCATAGTTTTGGATTTAGGTTTTCGCTTTACTACATGATTAAGTTTAGAAAATAAAAAGTGTTAATACTTTAAAACTCCTCCTCAAAAATTAATCTTTGATTGTAAATTGCTTTCTTCCAGGAATAATATTCACCATTTTAAATTTTAAAATTTTCATCACTAGGGGCCTTTTAAATGAGGCTCAATTTTTATTTTTTAAAATGTTTTTTCTTGGAAAGTTATGTAGTTACTCAGGATTATGGAAATTAATTTTGATATAATTATGTTGAACAAATATGTAATCGAGCGGGAATGCTCAGGCGGTAGCGTCTGTGGCCCGCATTCGGGCGGAATGCGTTCAAACTCTCGGGTCCGACCAATCTGATCAAAGGTTTTTCGCGGTTTTTCTCAGTCACTAGGCGATTGCTGGGTTGCTTAATTTGATCCGTGAGTTTTCCTATCATCCCTTTCATTACCACATTTTATTTCCTTTTTAACCGCCAAACCAGACATTGGGCTGATCACCCATCCTGGTTATGCTATGATCTATTTCCTTGCTCCTCGACAGACTGCTGACTCAAGGCATTGCTTGGGGCTGTAGGTCCTACAAAGAGGAGGGTAATCCGTTAAAGAAGAACAAATGTGTAATAAAATGTCACCTAAATTGCCTGAAATTTATAGGAATTAACACCCTTAAGTCTCCTATGAACAAATAAACTGGGTATTACCACAGAGTTAACTGCTCTCTAGCGTAGTGTACAGAAGCTTTTGAAATTGACAATTACTGTGTAGAAAACAGCTTTGGAATTATTAAATGAATAAACGTCGAATATATAATTATGGAACTGGCTACTTTGATGCGAAGAAATCCTTCAAATTTTAGAGCATAGCTTTCAATTAATATCTCAAATGTTGTAAACAGTTCAGAATGAAAAGCAAATTTTGGATTTTTATTTTTTCACAGAAGTATTTACTTAAGATATCCTCACAGTAAGTACAGAGACTTCGTTTGGAGGCGTGGCCGGCAAACCGGGAATTTCCTTGGAATCGGGAAGCACTCTGTTTGGCGGCGGAGTCGGATATTCATAGCCCCTTAAATTCACGCCAATTACAACTGCAGGAACCACATGTCTTCGTCGTAGAAGATTATGGAAATTATGCCATTCTGTCGCCAAACATCTCTCACGCCTTTTAGAAAATTTGCTTTCGTTAATTTTCCAGGGTCATGTAAACAAAACCATGCTTCGTCCGATAGAGCGATTATTAACATTTATCCAACATGCAATTGCAGAAATTAACTCTACTCACATCGCGTTGTTGCAATTCTGAACTACGGTTATCTTAAGGGATTCTAATTATAAAAGTTTAGTTGCACTGAGGTTTGTGAAATTATTGATTCTGGTGCACACTTTCTCGGAGATTTCTTTGGACCTCATTATAACTTTTCTCCGATGTTTAACATGTCTCCGAATTCTTCCTCTGTAAGAACACGTTGATTTACTCCCGTTCTTTATCAACAATAGAACCCCTTTCCCTGTGTATTTACAAGATTACGAGCCGTTTCTCTATGAGGCGCAAGAACAGCAGGGAATCTGTGTACTCGTAAATCGCAATCTCTCTTCTTTACAAGAGTGTCACATAGGAAGTATACAGGAAGATTCTGTGTGCAAAGTGTATGGACTTTTTGGCATTATAACAGCACAAACATCCTATAATGCTGAAGTTATAGGTTATTGAAGCGCTCTCATAATGCATAAACCTCTATTTATGACAACAGACTTCGTGTCAACTGATAACCGGCACATTGAGAGAAGGGAAAGTTAAGGGGGAACAAAACCGGATAGAAACAGCGCAGTGTAGGGCAAGCAATTCCCCGTAATACGGCTACCGTCCAAACAGAGCTCTATAGTTAAGTCTAGTAAGATCGGGCGATCGTGATGTGACCGTAGACAGGCAGAAACGATTTGGTTATCAGAGTAACTGTAAATTGTCATCAGTAACTCATTTGACACATGACATCTCGTCCCATCCTGCTAGACGTACCCTTTGGTTTTATGTTATCAAGTTGTTCGGCAACCTCTGAATATCCTTTCGTAAACAGTAGTAAACCATATCTCAGAAAAACAAAAGTGGTCCAATAATCCCTTATGACTGGGTGCAGCTGTGTTTAATGTGTTTTCGACTTCGATGGGACTTATTACCCTCCAAACTTAGTCCTGAACTGCCATTGTATTACAAGAAAAGATTTTGTGACCAAATGCATACGAATAATCAATTGTTTTGATAGCTATCTGAATGCTATTGCCAAATATTAACAATATACATGTGGTGACACATGTACATGCTATGTTTTTGATAGTTTTCTTTTTCGGTTCTGTACGAATCATCCTGAGCGTTTTCCAAAAGTTTTTCTTTTTTCTTTCGTCATTTTCTTAAAACTATGATAGATATAAGGCTTTTATAAGATTTAATTTTTAAAATGTGAAACGTAATGCTTTGAGTTTGTTTTCTTAACAGTAAATTTCGAAAAGATCGATAATGCCTTAGGTAGCTAAATTCCTGTTATTCTTATTAAAGAACGTTTAATATGTAGCAGTTGACATTCGCATAAGCACGAACCGCGTGTTTTGGTGTATGAGAAAAAGGTACTTTGATTTTGTGTTGTCTTTCATTGAAACACTTATTCATAATGTCTTATGGAAGTGATTTCAAACCTCTATAGAGTAATGTTGTAAGTGCCTCTTGCAGAATGTTGATAAGTGTTAAAAAACAAATTGCGTGTAAGTATTGTAAAGATAGGTTCTTGATCATCAAAAGAATAAGAATCTTAGAAGACAGAAATATTCTACCCACCAACTAACACTTGCTAACATCCTATAGCAGCAAATTACAATAAATGGTTACGGTTCGTTTGTTTATTCATTCCCGGATTGAATAGCGTTTTACTCGCTAGTGTAACAATAATGGAAGAGGCTCTTATTCTGTTTTATTGCCGAGTTAATGAGCTCTTGCTTATTTCTGTTGCAGTTTCTCTTTTGCGAGCGTTCCTTTCCGCTGGTGCAAGCTTGATTGCGGGCCAAATTGCCTTTGTGCCGAAAAAAGCCTGCCAAATTGCGGTTGCGTCGAACATGCATCTGGACTTAAAACGTTCTTTTGGTAACTGAAGACATTCACTGATTATTGCGGACCATAAAATCGGATATCGTACGCCGTTGTAATCCTATTGTGCCTAATAGTGTGGTATCGCAGTGTAATCGAGTTAATCTATTTCGGATCTGGAAAACGGCTCTATTTTAAATAGAATTTAGTGCAAAGGGGTTTTGGGGGACGAGAAATATACCTAGATAGTTTTTATCTCAAGAACACTCGTTTACATAGGGCTGAACAAAATGTAAAACTAAATGATGCAGTAAATAATAGTCGTGGCTGCAGTTACTAACAAAAGATTTCAAAGTTTACAAACTTGTGTATAAAGGTGGCCGTGATTTTTACTAATAGCAGATTGACACAAGGGATAAAACCACCTTTAACACGCGTGGCATATACAGCGCTCGAATTTGTAAAACATATTGATTTTCCTGAAACTAAGAGAAATCACGTTTAGAATTCTTGAAACGAGAAATGGCTTTAAAAAGCGAGATGTTTTGATGTTTTGTTGATTTGCTAGCAGTCATTTTCAGTGAAATAATTTTCAACATGTTTTGCCTTACACCAGGCAATGAAACGATTAAATGCTACATCATATTAGTTTCTGGATGTTTTGTGGTAAATAGTTTTTGTGTTATTCTTTCTGCTGCTTCTGTAATTTCACCTGGCTTTGCCATTTCAGTTTTTTCTGAATTCATAATTTCCGCAATTTAATCCTTAGGTGGGTTATATTAGATAAAAGAAGGCTGCCAATGTAACGTATAGGTTAACTCTACAACGAATTGCGATAAATTGAAGTATGACGGTTGGTATTGGAACAGATAATGTGACCGCCATGAGAAGTTAATCATGTAAAAAGACATAATGAAATGTTATAATCGGCGCAACAGTTCTAGACACGTGAAAATCTTAATGAGAGCTATGATGCGAGTTGCTTACCAGATCAGGTGGTGACCGGTCGACTGCATGCTGCAGGAGTGCGTGGGACAGTCATCGTCAAATATCCACATCGGTTATGCACTGCGTTGCGCTGATAAACTTAGTTATATACAGTATATTAAAATCCACGCTGTAAAAAGCGCTTAATATAAAAAACGCTGTCAATCATTGCCTCCAATTCTTCCACATCTAACAACCCTTCCTCTTCTGCGGAATCACTCACATTATTGCCGTCATCACTGCTGTCACTACTTTCTGCACCATTATCCTGGATGAGAATTATTTCTATTTGATTTTCTGCAATTCCGTATTTTTCGGAATAATGATTCTTAATTTATTCAGCATGTCGCCATACATTTTCCCATTCTGGCCTTCCAATTTCAGCAAATTGCTGGCGTTATAACTGCTCCACATATTTTAATTTATAAGTAATATTTCTGCATGCCACCCATTTTTTGATATCAGCCCAGATTAATTCCATTGGGTTTAGATCTGGGCGATACGATGACAGTCTAAGTACATTATGGCAATGTTGTATTACTATCTGGTCAAGTATGTATGACTTCTGAAGCTGCTTGTTGGCTTTAATTAAGTTATATAGCTTTGTTTTACTCATGCTTTCATCTAAAGCTTTATTATGTCTAAGTAACCAAGCTCTCATTTCTTCTTTCAAGGAAGTTGAGGTAGGTGGTTTGTAAATTTGAGTGTTGACGCATTGTGAAGCATTGTCGATGACCAGAACAGACCCAGCAGGCATATTAGGTATCAACATGGCGTTGATTCACTTCATGTAATTTTCTGTATTCATTTCTTGATGAAAATCTCCTGCTGTTTGTTGCGACTTGTAAAAGAAGGGCATTTGGAACGAAGCCGATCTTTTCAACAGCATGAACGATAATAAGTATTTGCCCTTTGGCAACAGGTGCCTGCAAACCTAATTCGCTATCGTCACTCCAACTTTTAGATGCTGTATGACTGCTGTGTATGTATGACTCATCTTCATACATTATAGTATTTTTCTGAAATTTGTAGCACCACCTTGAAAATTGATGCTGATATAAGTACACATTGATATAAGTACATATAAAATTAGTCATTTGGAAAGGTAGAATCAGACTGAAAAATTAAATGCCATAGCCGGGATTTGAACCACAGATCTTAGGCTTTCCGTGCCGTTGCTCTAACCGACTAAGCTATCATGGCAACATTCACTTTTTAGTTTTATTTCTATTTTTTATTTTATTATTATTATTATTATTTCATTTTATTTATTTATTTACTTTGCTTTTCTGTTAGAACTCTTCTATTTCATTTCGGTTTCTTCCACTTGAACCCTAAATCTTTAATAATTTTTCTGAGATTTGTAGCACCACCTTGAAAGTTTCTGCTGTGTTTCAGCTGGATGAGCAATCTGCTTATTATTAGCACAGTTTTTTCTTCCACATAGGAATTGTGAATCGTGCGACGAATGACGCATTCGAAATCATCTATTTCTGTAATACGTTTAGGGACCTTATGTTTCTTCCCAGGCGTGTCAAATGGCATTCTTTCATCCATATGCTTTTTTTCTTATCTTTGAGAACTCTGGAAACGGAACTCGGTGAAACACCAGTTGCTTTGACTACTCTTTCTTTCACTCTCTTAAGGCTTTTGTGGAACTCGGACGAACATATATTTTCTTCCTTCATCTCTGCTTCTTGCTTCATGAAGTCGACATTTGCAATTATTTCCCTACTTTGACTGTGTAACAACTTAGCACTCAACTTTGAAAACGTAGGAGCCATGTTTATAAATATAACAAATATAAAGTAAGTACTATTTAGATACTGGTCTCTTTAAAATTACAACCAGATGCAGGCACTTTATATGCAGACTGTAAGTGTTACGCACTGTGAGTAAGCAAAGGTATTATATCGCTTTCGTTGATTAAGCTGAACATAAACCAATCCTAGGCTCGGCAGCTGGGGAGGCAATCAAGGTCACGATTCCAGAAGTTTTGCGCGAGTTATAAACCTAATTAAACTAATTCGAATTATTAAACATGTGCAAATACAAAGGGTAATTGCCATGTGATTGGACTTGAAACCAAAGTTAGTCACAATGCAGATTATCACTAGTGACTGGTGCGATAACCTAAAGCTTTTAGCTCGTGTGCACTGTGTTAGAAGCTCTACTTTTAGGCCATGCTCTCCAAAAAATATATTATTTAATGTGCAATGCTTAAAAAATGTTGTATAATTATTTAATCATAATTAAATGCAGTCCAACCTTTCATACGAAAATAGTGACTGCGTCTGCGGAAAGAAGCTGAACTTTCGCGATGATGCATGCGCAACGCAGATAAAGACTACCTAAACTGAAGTTGGCTGACTGTTCCTATGACGTCATGCTCGTAACCAGTGGCGCTGGTATGCAGGACTCCTCTGGCCTTGGTTGAGTAATTCATGAAGCTTGTTTACCTAGCACACGCACGAATGGCTTACAAATTACTTGGAGGATCTCCTCGGAAAACTAGAAATTTCAAATTACAACTCGCAATCAAAGAAGAAGAACAATCAAAAGTGGTTTCCAAGTAAACTCAGCTTACTTAACTGTTGCCAATTCTCAATCTAATAGTGATCGTATTTTTCATTTCTCCAGGTAAAAACTCTCATCTCACTCACCCCCACTACCACAGAGAGACAGTTTCTAGCTGTTGCCCCTTCTGTAAAACAATGCCCCCTTCTCTTCCTACATGCAGTCATTAGCAGAACACGCAGACTGACTACACTGATTCTTGAAGAATCGGCTTGGTTTTCCTCTGCTCCCAGTTAGGTTTATGCCATCTTTCTTCGACAGTGTTTTCAAGTTGAGAAATAAAAGTATAGAAGATGCGTGCTTGATTCAATACATCAGAAAGAAGAAAAATACAACAAAATTCGATAGCTTTTTCAGCCAATAACGAGCAATCCTTGTATTCTTACACTTTTATAAACTCTCTGGAATAATCGCACCTGATCTTCAGCTGTCCGTAGCAGGTAAACTAAAGTGAAGGACAATTCCTGGCTGCGAATTAGTTGTTGGTACATTAAATTGAAAACGAATACAGTATAACCACTAATAGTGCTTATTGAAGTTGAGTAGTTTTGGCAAATTCCGCTTGTGTTAGTGCAAAAGACATTTTCAAAGAATTCATGATATCCTTGTGGGGTTTCCCTATAAAGAATAAGGCATAAGCTTTTTTAATTTTTTTTCTTTTTAATTTAATTTGTTTTTTTTTATGTCGCCGTAGTCATAGACATGATCTAACATGATCATATAACTTTGCCCCGTATCTTAACAGTCAACGTGCAGTCACCTATCATTGGCTGCTGTCTTGGAATAGCTTATTACGAGATACAAAATCGTTCCGTATTTAACAATATCTTTTACCGTAATATATTCGAAGATAATTGTAAAATTTACATTTTCATGACTTATGAATTAAATACATTACGTAACAGTTAATTGCATCCGGAATGCATGTAAATTCTTATCAACAAATAGATGGGAGGATCCTTCGGTTTAAACCTGCCTCTCATTATGACGAAAGCACGTGCATCTATCATGACAATGTTTGTATCGCTTTTATCGCCTATCCTTGCACTGCATGCGCCTTGTTTGTCACCATTCAAAGGTGTATTTTAGCCAACCAGTGGAAAGGGGAAGGAAACGCAGCGGGGAAGAATACATTTCTGCGGGGGCAGGGTTATAAGAAACGTGGTATAATTGCATATTAGTCTTCCTGTATCATCCACTTGAGAATAAATGGTCTCAGTCGTCTCTTGTACCATTTATTTTATTACTATTGAATTTTGGAGGATATGGACTTCAGGATCGTGAAGCTGCTGGCTGTTCTTTGATGCTGGACAAATGACCTTAGTTGCATAGTCACCTTCCTGTACCATATATTTTTATTTCTAATTATTGCGCTGTGGTATTGAATGTTCAATCTGACAACTGAGGGAAATCCCAGAAGAAGGTGAAGACAGACTGGCCGGTACATGGGATTTGAATCGACCATCTCCCGAATGCGAACAGATGCTACCGTTCATATTCATCTCGCTCGGTGCATAGCAGGTTTATTACCTCCCTGTTTCAGTAAATGTATAAATCATGAACTGTGATTTGTTTTAATAAAAATCGTGCTTATGTAATGCATTAGAAGTATTGCCTGCCTAGATAGGTAGTTAGGGTGTGAGATTATTCACGATCATGGCCAGTATCGGCGAATATCTGCGCTAATATTCGGGAGAATTGAGAAAATACGGGTGCGGATCTGTACAATGACCCTAACGCGCTGCTTGCAAGGGGGCGAAGAAATGCCTGTGCAGATTACTCGCAGTGCCAGAGTTTGGCCGCACCGTTATTCTGATGAGCGAATGTTTGTTGTCAACACCCACAGAACGATGACGTTGATGGAAGAAGCGGCATGTGTCCGGGCAGGCGGGCGGCGTGTAAGAGAGAGACAGAGGCTAGCTAAACTTCCGGCAATCAATACTCGGCTACCAGCGCTGCTGCCTGGCTCGTGGATTGCCTGCCCTTCGCTTGCCACTGAACTCTTGATTCCTGGCGCGCCTGCGTTTCTATTGCAAATATCTGTGTGGCTTTTGTCACTTTGCGATGCTGTTTTTGTTCCTCGGTAACCAAGCGAATAGTTTGGACTCTGGCGTTGAAAGACAGTCTATGGGTAGATGAGAACATACAAATAAACAGCGACATGATTATAACTTTGGACCCATTTTTGGGGGAGGGTGAATTGTGTAAACGAAAGTCACATAATGACACGCAGTATAAAATACTTTTAAAGTAGTTTTGACTACTTTTAAGCGGTTTTCAAGGGTTGTGCAGATGCAGCAGCAACAACACGTTAAACATATTTAGTTTGTATATCACACTGAGTTATTTCTGCCAGCACCTTAATAAATAAAAAAACCTTTGTGTAACAGTCACTACTTTCTTTAGATTGAGCTAGTCTACAAGTTATTTATATGAGTAACTATTTGTTTAGTTTTCATATCTGCTCCCTGTTATTCGTCATAAATATTCGTAAGAAATGTTTCAAATAGTTAAAACCACTGTTTATACGCAGAACTGCTAAAGAAACAAGTCGATATAATCATCGGCCATGATGCTACAAACGGTTTGCTTGAGCTGGTGGGAAACAAAGGAAGTAAATGCTGATAGCAAACTGAAATTTTTACGGGATGTAGATGCATGCCTTCTGACTTACTGATCTAAGTTTGTGTAATAAGGAAGATAGCATTATTTTCTTAATATTGCCATCTTTTGTTTAAAATTTATCAGCAATTGTTTGTTTAAAACAATAACCAAAATTTTTAACACCAAGAAGATTTCAACAACACTTAGAGGTTGTTTATATTGCCCTAAAATTTAATTTAGCTATCTTCAATAGTGTCCTAGAAAACGGGTCATTTATGCCAGAAAATGTCATTCACGGAAAAAGCTGTTCAAAGTAAAAGTGGAGAAAATGAACTCGCAGATATTTGCAATCAAAAGAAACCTAATGGCTTGAGCACACAAAAGATGCCAATAGTAGTGCCAATTTGTGGAGCAAAACTTCTAAAAGATGGCCTAAAGTTTACACACTACTCCAAAGTATGTAAGAGTATTTTTGTTTCTTTTTCTGTGAAGGGGTGGAGAATTCTCAATGACTCTTTTAAAACTATATTTAAAATATTAGTATTTTTTCAACAGTTGAATAACCGTCCAGAACAAGGTTTGTAACCTTCATTTCTTCCAAAGTTGACTTTTACATGGAAGAAGGTTGTTAATGGTGCTTGAGACACGCAGAATATTGGATGTGCTATACCAATGCCCTCTGAAGTTTCCAATAGTTCTGTCTTGTCCCAAGCACCATCAACAACCTTCTTTCTCGTAAAATACAACTTAGGAAAAAATTATGGTTTTGAACCTTCCGTAGTCTAACTCTAGGGGTACCTCTAGTTCCCGAGGTCGCGGGTTCAAATCCGGTGGAGGGCATTGGGTTACTCTCGGGCGTAAACATCCTTAGCATGGCTTCCTTCGGAAGGGAAGTAAAACTGGTTGTCCCGTGTCGTAGATTATGGGCACGTAAAAGAACCTCGAGCCTAATAAGCCTAATGAAGAGGCCTTTGAGCAAAATGTCCGGTCTTTCACGCCCAAGTTAGAATGGGACGCTGAGGACCACAGCAGTTAAAGAGCGTCCTTAAATAAAACTCAGTTTTGTTTTTTCGGCTATTCAATTATAGAATATACCTATTAAAGAGTAATTTTTAGAGCAATTTTCTCCATTTAGTCTCCCCTTATAAAAACGATTTAAATTAAAATGTAAAGTTGGAATCATTACGCCTATGACCAACAATGGTACGTATTCTTTTACCTCGGTGCTCGTCAAGCAGAATCCTAGAGTCACAGTTGTTGATTAAAATCTTAGGCGATGGCGTAGTAGAGGATGAGAGTAAGTAGTTCAGTGTCACAGTTGAGGTCGTCCGACAGATTGTGTTGAAACTTTCGGGTAAAATTGCATTATTATGTTTTAAATTTATGCAAGGTACAAAATGACCATGATTTTAATACTAGAATTAAACTACATAGAAAATAAGGAGTAGTTTTTACTTTCTCTTCCACGTACCTACCTTGTAGGTAGAGAAGATAGTCAACCCAAAGATTCGATATCTAGATTTCAGTGGAAATACATGTTTTGAGGCCCCTGAATAGAAGAAACAGTTTCAGAAAACGGTCATTTGTGTGTCTGTGAACAGCGTAACTCAAAAACGAACATTCGGATAAATACCAAACTTGATATTTAAGTTCAGTTTCAAGAGAATCTCCAACCCCAAACTACCCTTTAAAAGGAAGACTTTTCGAACTTTTTGTTTTCTGAAAAATGGCTGTAACGATTTTGATTAAAATACCATATATTAAAGATACTTACATGAAAAAAATAATGAAAACCGTCGAGCTCTGCAAAATAGCCATTAACTGCAAACTCCACCTCTTCATTGTTGGCAAATATTTTACCACCAAGCCATTTCTTCAACTTTGAAAACAGAAAATAATAATCAGAGGGTGCTAAGTCTGGCGATTAGGGTGCATAAGGAAGCAATTCGAACTTTAACTCGTTGATTTTGGCCATGGCGATAATGGATGTGTGAACTGGTGCATTGTCTTGATGGAACAGAACTTTCTTTTTCGCTAAATGCGGCCGTTTTTGCTTGATTACACCATTCAAACTCTGCAATAAGTTTGCATAATACTCGCCATTGATTGCTTTTCCTTTTTGAAGATAATCAATGAAAATTATCCCACGTGCATCCAAAAAACCGAAGCCATGACCTTGCCTGCAGTTGGAACTGTCTTCGCACTCTGTGGAGCCGATTCTCCCCTTTCAGTCCACTATTTTGACTGTTCCTTCGTCTCAGGTATGAGTGATGGATCCATGTTTCATCCATGGTTATGAATCGACGCAAAAACTCGGCTTTATTGCAGCGAAACATCGCCAAACACTCGACTGAAACATCCTCAAGACGCTGTTTTTGTTCCATTGTGAGTAAACGTGGCACTCATCTTGCTCACAGCTTTCTGATGTCTAAATTTTCAGTTAGTGTGCGATGTACTGCATTTTTTGAAATGCCTACGATGTCTGCTAGCTCGCGCACTTTCAGTCGACGGTCATTCAATACCATTTTGTGGATTTTCTTCACAATATCTGGTGTGGTCACCTCATTTGGTCGACCACTGCGATGTTTGTCTTGGCAGGTCGTACGGCCTCGCTTAAACTCTGCCACCCAATATTTTACTGTTTTAAACGAAGGAGCAGACTCTCCCTGAGTACAATCTAGCTCAGCTTTAATATTGGTTGGACTAAGACCTTTCAAATGAAAGTATTGTATCACATAACGATGACCAGTTTTATCCAAGTTTACAAATTCGCTGAGAGAGTTCACTATTAATGGCTGCCAAACAATTACTAAACAACTTGGCATCGTCAAACTTAAGCTTTATAAGGGTGGTACTTTCTACCATAGTTCATTTGTTTGAAACAACAACCGCTATATATACGTCAGGTCGGGTACTTCTGGGACTGCCCTCGTAAGTGTAGTATTCTCGGATAGATGACGAATGTTTACAATGGTTATTGCAGAACAAAGAGAAAGTTCGTTTATTATCATATATTCCTACAATTAGTTGCTGACAGAAGGTGCGAAGGACTTATCGTGGCTAAATTATTTAATAAACGTGTTTGTTGAATATTTAGAAATAATTTTGATAGTCACTGCATAGATTGCCTCCAAGTAGAGTTGCCATTGTCTAAGCCCAGGCGTATAAAACAAGACTGAAAGTAAATATACAATGCAATTGAAACACGAGTTTAATCATTAAAACTACATTTGGCACATCCTGTGTTTCTGTTATTTTAAAATTAGAGCACATTCACTTGTTACCTGTCTATCACGTGTAAATCTTTTATTGACATTCCAGGAAGGCATTTCGAGCAGTTGTAGTGCAATTGCACAGCATATGTGTTTTCCCTTGGCATTGAGATATTCTCTTCTAGTTATGATACAAAAGGGGTCACTGCATTATATCCTTCATTTTGACATGGCTTCGGGAGTCTGAGGCTATTACTGACAATCAAGGGTGCCCATCCTCTCCCCAACGGCTATGGTGCATCTCCCCTAATTTTTCTGAGAGCTCGGTTTCAATTATTTAGTTCCCTTTTTATGCCGCTGGAAGGCTTCGCAAAGGGGCTGTCTTATAGGTAGCTATTGTGATACCGGTACACAATAAATGCTTAAATAAATAATTGGAGAGTTAAAATTAATAAAAGAAATCGTAATATTTACAGCAAAAGAATACAAATAAAAATATTTTGTCAGGTGTATTTTATTACTTGGCATTTCAATGTTGTCCTGTTGTATCTATCTAAATGAACCAATATAATAAGTGTAATAACGCAACGCTATACATTCTGAACGACTACATACCTACCTGCCTTTAAGTTACAGTTCCTAATATATATTTCCAAAAATTATCACTTGATGCGCCACATTATGCCATACAGTATGAGTTGTACTTAGCGTTACTCTTTGGGGGGATACAGCACATTTAGATTCTTTTTATCCTTTCCCTGTTTACCCTCCGCGTATGTAGGACTTAAACCCCCAGGAATTATAAACGGGTGCCTTGGTCAGAGGCCTGTCGAGGAGCAGACACTTTGGATCAGATGGAATATCCAGGATGGGTGATCAGTCCGATGCCTGGTATGAGAGCGAGAAAATAGATGATATGAAATGATGGTGAAATGGGTAAAAGGATGGAGTAGTTGGTGGGAGAAACCCGCCCAGACACCGCTTTGTCTACCGCAAATCCCACATACGGGCCCCTGGGATCGAACCTTGGTGAGAGGCGAGCGGTCTAACCACTCGGCCATAGCGCCGCCTACATATAGATTAATAAACCTAAGTTACAAACTGAGTTAACAATTACAGTACTCGATTAAAAATTGTAATAATAAATTGAATTAAATTAACCTACGTTAGTTTACTTCAGTATTTTGTATTCCCTAAAATGTTGAACTCCCCCCCCCCAAATGTTCCTGATGCGCAATTTGCCCCATGATCCTCCGCCCCGTGGGTGTGTCTACTGACAACACAAGCTATTATTATTTTTTTAATCCTATTAACTTTGTAGTACCTTTTGGTGCCATATAATTTTGCTGATTGTAGATTAACTTATTCTATACTAATATTATAAAGAGAGAAAATGTGTGTGTATGTGGTGGGGGGTAATCTAAAAAATCACTCAGTCCATTTTGATAATTGTTTCACAATTGAATGACTAAAGGATTTAAGAGGATTTACAAAGCTTATGTATTAGAATACGAACACGTTGGACTAATAAACAGATCATATTTTCGAGGAAGGCTTTTGCTTTTCGTTGAGATTGCCATGGGGTAGAAAATAGTTGTTACTCCACAGAAAACGCATGTAAAATAGAACATTGTGCCGATATTCATTCCAACGCAGATGGTCACGATTCCGCAACTAGGAATACAGAAGACGTAGCAAAACAAAAGAGGATCGAATCTGCTTATAACGCTACGATATTAATGCCAAAATATTTTAATAACCCTCATGTAAGAAAACTTTGCTACTTATGTTGTGGTGAAGCTTGTTAGCAGGGTATGTTAAATAATTGATTAAAGAGAGAAAGTTGCTAACATGTGAAGTCGGTGAACAGATATTTTATAATGAACAACCGAGAAGAATATTTTTCTTATGGAAGCAGACTGTGTGGCTTTTTCAAAGAGGTTTACTTGTTGGCCTGGGTGCCGAATCTCCATATTCACCAGCTTCACTTCTATTTGGTGTACATGTTAAGTGTTTCTGCACTGTGTGAAAATTATGTATGTAGCTATTATGCTATTAAATAACTACGGAAGCAAAGAGAAGGTACAAAGGTTTGCAATTTCAGTTACTGAAATTACGAGGGTAATTCAAAAAGTAACGGCAAACTATTTTTTTGCGAAATATATGTTTCAATTACAGATACAAACAAAATGTCATTTTTCAACATAATCACCCTCCTTTTCGTTACATTTCTTACAATGTTGCACCAACTTGTTTATTCTATCAGAATGAAAGGGTCGGATAAACACCAAACTTGGTATTTAGGTTCAGTATCTTCCAGAGATGCGACACGAAGGTTTTCAAGAAAATCCCCCCACTCCAGATTACCTTTTACATGGAACATTTTTCGAAAATTTTAATTTTCTCAAAAATGGCTCCAACGATTTTGATTAAAATATCACATGTTTAAGATATTTTCGTGACAAATAAAATGTATATCTTGAATTTTCTGGGAATATCTCCAAAAGTATTCTTCATTGTGAACGACTTTGGCATAACTGGTAAACCATAAGAGATAGACAAAATTTTACTACACAAAAGATGTAGATCGCGTTAAAATACACAATTTATGTCATATACATTTTTGTTGTTGAGTGAACCATTTTCGAGATATTGCTTGTTATTCCCATAAATTTTTCAATACTTATTTTCTCAAATGGGAATTCGTTATTCATTTTTTTGTCTTGGATATGCAAAGAGTATTAATCTGTGACAAGAGAACGGTGCTGCACCTAGCAACCAGCTATTAAGATATATGTCGATGCTTAAAGGCTACTGTATTTCGGTATTGCCCTTGCAATTACAAAACAAGGGAAACATAATACGCCTTAAGCGATAGTCAAATATTTTTAGAACTGGCCGCTATGTGTAAAATGTAATTCTCTTTCCACGTCAAAAGATCGTTTCTGCAACTGTTTATCTCGATTAATATGAAATAGATGGAGAATAAGAGTTTGTAAAAATAGTTTGTACAAGAGTAGGGAAAGTCATGTGAGTGTAACACATCAGATTTTTTTTCCTTCTTTCTTTCGTCCTCCGTAAAGGTTATTTGTTCTTATTAGAAGATGCACAATGAACGTAAACACTTCGTGTAGGCCTTCTTTAAGGGGTCCATCCACTTACCCACTCGCTTACCTACCCATTTCCTTGGTGTAATGGGTAGCGCGTTCACCATGTAATCCGGAGGGCCCAAGTTTGAATCTCTCTTGGATGAGTTGTCTAGATAGGAAGAGTTTCTCCTTATCCTGCAAATACACTTGTCGGCTAACTCCGCTCCTGGGCCTCGTTTGAGCTTTCATTAGACATGTGCAATAGAGGACTTAAAACACACACACACACACACACACACACACACACACACACACACACACACACACACACACACACACTTCCCTCTCCCTAAAAAAAAGCAATAAATAAAATATGTGGCGTTTACTACGTGCATGCAATACGAATCGTGATCTATGGGATAGTTTTTTTTTTTAATATTATTGCAAATCTGGCCGGCTATGGCTTTTATAGAAAAGTTCTACGTGTTTCTATGCCTATTTTAATGCGTTATTAAATAATTAACAGCTAAAGTTGCGTACAAGAAAACTAGAAGAGTGTATTTAGTACATCTTATATTATTTTCGTTGTCATTTGTTTGAAAACGTCTTAATTATACCATGTACGAGTCGGGTATCCAAAGCCCTGCGTACCTAATCTGTTTAAGAGAAGCAAAAAACCCACCGACCTATCGAAATGACCTCTGGACAGGAGGCCGCCATTTCGAAAATGCAACCAAATGGAACATAATCATCTAGAAGCCACGCCAGTGCAGTACAGAAAGATATCTTCCCTATGAAAGAACAAGCCATCGTTTTGGATTCTGTAGATGGACTCACGCTAAAGGAATACATGTGCTCTATTGATACGCTAATTAAGCCTAAAATTATACGTGTTATGTCTGGCATCGTCAGAAAACGTATCTGTCTCTATCTAGCAAACAATGAAATAGTGCAGCAACTAATTAACAAAACTAGAGCGAATATTGCAGACGTATTTTTAGAAATAAGACCATTGTTGACAAAAGTCAAGCCCTTAACATTTGTTTGGGGTCGACCACAACGTTTCTCAGAGTGAAGATGTCAGAACCAGGGTTGGCCCATATTTTAAGCTTTAGAAGAATAGTTTGTGCATCCAGACTACTCGGAGAAAATCCCAGAATTTATGCGCATGGAATACTCCGGACTTACTGGACGTACCTGTCAACAGACTCACTTTCATGCTTCATATGTAAACAACCAGGCCATGTGGCAAAGGACTGTAAATATAAAGATGCATAACTTTAAAACCCGATGCCAGTAGACTTGCTTCTGAATTCCCACCATTAAAGACAATTAGAATAGTCCAAAACCGTTGGCTACACCCGCACCGAAACCAATGCAACGTTTACTCTTATTAGTACTAAAATAAATATCAGCAACCTGAAAATCAGGTAGTAACACAAACACTTGCGAGTCAGCAATTGTAAATCACAACAAACCGGAGCGGACTAAAAACAAAAAAACAAACAAAAAACTGAAAAAGCAAAGCAACAAAGATCTAGACTTTCAACTTGCTTCCCTAAAAGAGACTTTGTCCAACCCTCAGAACAGCTGCCCGTAAAACTATGTGCAACTCAAAAGTATTTTAGAAAGCAAAGCAATTCCAATCCTGTAGCTGTTTTTAGGGATACATAAAAATACAGATGTTCAGCCCCTGATTGATCTCTTAGATGCGCATTATTGTCTGTTAAAAGACGTATGAAACGACGTTTTTCTATCCTAAAAAGAAAATTGCAGACATATAGCGAAGATTCTACATTTGTACAGTCAAACGGATGACCGTCACTAATCCGTATTGCACAACATGTTTATCCAATATAATAGTTCAGTGGAACATAAACGGTTATAGGCCGCAAGAGGAATCCCTTCAAGTAATATGAACAAAATCTACACCACATTTAATATGTTTAAAATAAATCAACTTTCAAGGAAATTACGAGGCTTTTATAAAAGACTACTCAGTTTATGCAAACAACAGAACCTCAACAGACCATGTAAGTTACGTTAACAACAAATGTATAGTTGCAAGAGGCAGAATAATTGACGATCTTGTTATTCACAAGATTTAGTACCGCTAAATACGGGACACCCAACACAACTTACAGGCAAACCAAGCTCCTTGGTGTAATGAAGAATGCCGCTTAGCACACAAGGCTTATAAGCAAGCTTTGTCACATTGGAAACGACACCATACTAATGGAATAAAGAAGTATATACCTATCTATATAGATTTAGAACAAAAATGCGCAGGACTTTAAGGCCAATCGGTCTGCGTGTTGGATAAAGTGCATTTTAATATTATCGTCTGGAACCTCAACATCTGAAACTTGGAATAAAATCGGAAATATCAATGAACAGGAAAAACGAAATGCACGGCCATCTTTGTTACATCTTAACAATAAAAGCATTACGAATCCAAAAGCCATCGCTAATGCCCTAGCATCCACTTTTTTTCTGAAGATTCCAGCAACGCAAATTGCTATACTGAGTTTATTAGGTACAAAAGTACCACAAATATAACAACTGAACACATCTTATAACTCAAAGTAGAATCTACCCCATCAACTATCCAATAGAAACCTCAGACGTTCCCAAGGCTCTTTCAAATCTCAAGAACGCTAGTCCTGGCCCTAATGCCATATATCTAGGTACAATATATTTCTGAAGACATTTCCAACCATCCCATTACATATAGGTATATCACAAAGCTTTTTAACGAAATCCTAGTAGATATGTGGTGAAATTCCAAAATATGGAAAGCAGCTACTGTGATCCCAGTTTCTAAACCAAACAAGATAATACGAATCCAAAGAATTATAGACTTGCGCAGTATATAAAGTAATGGAAAAAGTAATAAATAAACGGTACTGCGATACTTAGGCTTAAAGATTACATTTCAATATCAAAGTGGATTTCGCCAGTTAAGATCAACAGATAATCAGCTAATCAACATCGAAAGTTACGTTTGTGAAGCATTCATAAACGACGAACGTCTGGTCGCACCAATTCTTGATTTATAAAATGCTCTTGATATGGAAAGTGAGTCATAAAATTACTATTTGATATTGGGGTTAACGGATAGATACTACAATTCATTGCACATTTCCTTTCCAATAGACAGTTCAAGTAAAATTCAGTAATCAACTACTAGCCTTATTTGAACTATAGACCAGTTTTAAAGGCGCATTTACACGGGTCGAGAAAACGGTCGAGAGTTCACGCACTGATAGCCACAAACCTGTTCTCGCCCTGTGTAAACAGTCCGCGTACGAGACCACGACCAAGACCAGTCGTCTCTCGAACTAGTTTATAAAATCCAACAGTGTGAGGACTAAACCGAGCGTTGTGAACATGTCATCTCGATGGAACTGCGACGCGGTGATGCGTTTCGTACATACCTATCAAAGATTCATAAATGACATCACAGACTGCAGGTATAAGACGACAAATAGTATTCACTGGAACGCGAAACAAGTATTCCGGGTTCCATAAGTATCCCCAGATTTCAGGAATCTGAGTGTCGTTTCCAATTTTATTTTGCTTGGAAGAACTTAGAACTTCTCACATTTGTGTCACACTTTTTAATATTATTTTCAGTTTTTCCCAAGCAAATAAGTTAACTGTTTTTCATTTAGCGTAAATAAAAATCATGATATGCCGCTGGATCTTCTGTTTTTAGGTTTTTGCAAAGAGTACTAGAGGCCCCCAATATATTACGCAGTTATATCCAACTCATCCACACTTTTCTTCTACTCTTACGATTCTTTAGAACTGAACACAGCTTCTTACAAAGCAAATCAGTCACAATAGCAACACCTTCTTCAAGATTCTATGTTGACTAATGGTCGTGTTTTCTCGAACTTATCGCGTTTACGCACGCTCTCTCTCGCCACTTTTCTCAATCCGCTTTAGAAGCGAAAATTCACGACCGTCCTCTCGACCCGTGTAAATGTGCCTAAGTCTTACTCGTAAGTCTTTACTTAGTCGGCTCATCCGCCCCGTATGTAGGGCTTACACACCCTGTGCCTAGGGTCAGAGGCCTGACGAGGAGCAGACGGACATCAGTGAATGGAGAACCCAGAACGGGGGATAGTCAGGTATGAGAGTGGGGAAGAATAGGATATGAAATGAAGGCAAAATGGATTAAAGGAAAATGGTGATAGTGGAGCCATTGGTGGAATGTGTGTCGGGGGAAACCGGAGAATCCGGAGAAAACCCGCCCAGACGCCGCTTCCACCACAAATCGGGTCCCTGGGATCATCACAGATACTGAATAAATGTTACCTGTTTATTGCCTTAACATGAATGCTATCTACAAAGAGGCAGAAAATGTGTTTTTAGCCGATTAGTTTATGACTGATGTGTATAAAAATTAAGTGTTTTAATGGATACTTATAATTTATGAAGATACGTGTATGGTGCGATCTGTATACTTATTCCTTCGAATTCGCAAACCATAAGAAAATGAAAGGAATATAAAACACAGATTGAAAAGCTGTGGACTAGTCGCCTAAATTTCAGTAGTAGTATGCCATGTCTGCTTTCACCGCACAAGAAGAGAAAAAAGGTGTTTTGTGGAGAGGAGGTACTTTATAAAAAATGTAAAGTTTCTTCTTTAGAATAGTTGCTGCAGGCTCTTAACATACGGCTTAATTTGTTGACTTAACATCTAAGCACGCATGCTGAAGCAACTCGGAGGATTTGGGGCGGGAATAAGAGGGGAAGGTGTTACATTCATATGAATTTCTCTACCCACTATCGTTCATTGTATAGGGCTTGAACTATGTTTACGAAAGCTTATTTTTGTACTTCATGTTAAGCGAGATAAACCTTTGCAGAAGTAGTCTCATTACACATTTCGTTGAAGGTACAAGGGAGATAGAGGAAACCGAATCGATAGTCAATTTAAAAGCGGGTCGCTCGCTATATGCTGGCCTTGAAATTCCGTAGGCTTTGTGACATTGCGAGTAATAACTGAATAGTGACAGCATCTTAGAAGAGGACAGAAGTATTGAAACATTGAAATCAATAACGGATATCTCAAAAATGGTAATGCGACAAAAAAAACTTTTTGAAATAAATTGTGCTGTTTAAAAAAATCTTAAAAATTAAAAAAAACTATTTTTTTCATGTAAAGGGTAGTTTAGGGTTGGGGATTTTCCTGAAAATCTTCGTGTTGCATCTCTGATAGGTACTAAATTTAAATAACAAACTTGGTATTTAACCAATATTTGGGTTTTGAGTTTGTTCATGCACACGCTCGCATGCACGCGTACTACTTTTCCTAAAAAATTGTTTTTTTATTCAGTGCCTTAAAACATGCATTTCCGTTGAAATATCCATATCGAATTTTTGGGTGGAGAGGGACGTGGTAGAGAGGTTAAAAATGGTAGTACCACCTCCACGCGTAGTTGAAACAAGACTGTTGAGTGCGTGCCTTTGTTGTAAGACGATAATGAGTGATTCATGAGGTTTTCCTGTGACGGGAAGATCAGTCGTTAGGCAGATATTCTCTCTTCTTTGGAAGACGACAGCGCTCTCCTTTGGCACGTGCACCGCCTTTTCTACAGCACAATCAGCGGTGTGATCAGAGAAAGTTGCGTTTACATGCATTTGTCTGCAAGAGAGGGAGAAATAACCCTTGAGCAGCTTGGTTAACTCGTACTCTAAACGTAAAAATTGATTGGTGTTAAACACAAAAGGACTTTTAAACTCTCCCTAAAGGGACGCTTGGGCATTATTCAGAGTCATGCCCCACTCACTGAATCTAGGAAGCAGAGGGGGGACGATGCAGGAGCAAAGAAACAGTGGCGCGCTGTAAATTGAGTCAACAGACTAACTGCGAGCTTAATTCGGGTGTCTAAAAAGTCAAGAAGTTGAGGAGTGGATCTTGAGATTACTTTTTTTTTTTTCGTCAAAGAATTTAATATTTCAATATCGGTCACTTAAGGGGACCAACCTGTGAAAATAGTTGAAAATCCATGAAAATGTTGATTTTAAGATTTTTGCACACTAATAAACTGTGATTGTTATACATTAATATGCCGAAGTTATTTTTCAGCTAGTTACGCTTTAAAGGCTTTTCACACGACCATTTAAACTGCAATTTTAAAGGTAAAAAATTATAAGTTGTTTAGTCAAATGCATTTTACCAATCCATGTGAATGTTTAAAATGCTCCTTGCGGTGCAAATTTCAGTCAGATTTTTGCAGGAAAGAATCTCAACTAAGTAACACAGAATTTAGAATTTTCACAGATCGGTCCCCGTAACTGTCTAAAATCTTTAACACAAGGGTATATGTGAATGCAGAACAGTTACATCCTCCCAGCATATACCCATATTAGCAGCGATGAATTCATAGATGCTTCATTTTCGTCGTATCTGTTCCTTGCAGTAGCCTTGCCCCACTAACCACAGGGTGACAGCCTTTGGGGCAAACTATTCCAGGTGTTAGTATTTTTACTGTAAACTTCTATCTTGGAGTGTTTCCTTTAACAGTTTGTCCCCAAAAGTGGAGAGCTGTCAACGAAGAATACTGGAGAATGAACTCAGTATTTCTTTGTTAGTCCCTTGTCTAATATGAGGTTGCTTGTGCCACTTGGATTTACATCTTAAGCAGGATTTTCTAGTTGAGAAATGAAGTATGAGGCAGGTTTGACCTGTGCAAGTGTTCTGAAAGTGAGAGAATAAAAGCGCTCGGGCCTCGTTTGGGTTAGGGCTTCATCACCAAAATATGTCTTAAACTATGGATTAGGAAAGGGAATAACATATCAGAATAACTACCAGAAATATTCAGTAGTTGCGAGCATTAGACCGATTGAAATACGTTGTCCAGTTCAGTACAACATTTTTACCCCTGAAAGATCAACTCTGGACACTGAAGTTTCTAGATTTTCTCAATAAACATTTAAGCCATTTTAAATGTCACTATTCTCTCTTTATTTTGTCCCCTTCATTTATGGCAGAGGAAATGCAGCATTCGAAGGAAACAACATTGGGAAATACATATTGACAAAAAAGGGGGGATTTTACACACACAAAAAAAAGATTTGAGACAGAGAGGCACTACTCCAAAACGAAAGCTCAGAAAATTAAGCTTCTTATTTGTGCCAGGACATAAGGTGAATATTTTCATGGAATTCCTCTCCTCCCGTCCCTAACAAACCTAATACAGTGAAACTTGTGTAATTCGAATACGAAGTGCCTAAGAAAATAAGTATTTGAATTAAAAAGAAATGGTATCGGCAATGTATATAACATGTATTCTGAAGTCAACAGAGTATATTATACAGTAGTACGAAAAAATACAGTACAGTAGTAACAACACTTAACAGTGATAGGCCTAATGATGTCAGGAATCATTCTAACATAGTAGTTTCGCCGTGAGTAGGTACTATAGACTAGAGAGTGTAGGCAGGTACAATATGTTTCCTAAGAGATGGGTAAGTCTGGTTGATATATCGGGATGTGAACAGTACTCGAGCTTTTCTATCGTTGTGGCTGCTGATTCTACAAACTTCTTTCACAGACCTTCTCCTGAGTGGAACACAGTAAGTACACAATCCACAGGAGTAATTTATTGTCATCTCTCTCTAAACAGACAGCTTTAACTGTATAAGATTTCAGTTTTAGAATTAGAAGTTTGCCTAACGTCATAGTAGAGCCCCCCCCCTCCGTTTTGCCATATTCCATAAGAAATGTCGTTATTCATGCATTATACACAAAGCAAATTCAAGGGACAAAAGAAGAGTTCGAATTAAAGAATAATTCGAGTTATAAACGTTCGAATTACCCAAGGAATAATGTTGCTTATTTTGATTTTCTCGTGTATGACTCTTAGTTACACTAAACTTCTATACTTTTGAGATACAGATATGAATAAAATGTAGGTATACCTTGAGTACCTTGAAGATCCTTGTAGTTTTCATTTACTTTTCTAGGAACCCATAAGACAGGGGTGACGAAAATGCCTTCTTTCCACGAGTCACCAAGTATACATCACACATAAACCTCTTAGCAACATGTAAGTCCCGTTTTCGCAAGGTCTGCCATTAAGAAAAGATAAAATCTTAACACAGAAAAAAATAAGGAGCTAATTAAAACAGTCAAGCAACTGTCCTAATATTGGCCATTTCCGAAATGTTTGTGACTGTATTTTTTAGTTTAACCATGTTGGTGCGCTGAAAAAAACAAATTGTGATCTCCACTCCTTCATAATGAGCTCATTAAGGACAAAAGAGGTGAGAGGTATCCAACTTTCGTCTTTGCAAGATAAAGGAAAACTCGTCGCAACTAAAATTCGAGCTCCGTCCCACTGGATTACAAGGCAAACATGCTATTTATTGCACATGGAAATGACTCAGTATATATTACATAATAACTATAATTTTCGCATAGAAATCTTGCACAGAACATAAGTCCCTTTGATTTACTTATATTTTCACTTCATAAGTGTTAATCACACTTTCTAAATCACTTTCTTTCTAAAATTCCAAGTATACTACTTAATTTATGTTTAACCCGATTCGTAATAGTTTACCATTAAGGATGTTTGATGCAGATTTTAACCTAGAACAGCTTTTGGATTTTAATTTCAGAAACTAGTGCAGTTTCGCTGCAGAAAATACTCTCACCCTCTTCATTTAGGCATAACATATGGTGATGCTACAAACCTATTCGTATACAATAGTTCTGTGCGCCATGCATATTCCCGAGAAGGTATTATTGTAATTAAATGGGCGATAAAAATGACAGGAAAAAATACTACGCAATAAGTACGTATTTCTATATTGAAAGCCCGAAATACTTTTGGACAGACTGCGCTGATGCGATTGTACAGTGAAGAGAAAAGACGGATGGGTAATTTTCATGCCGCTCCAAGATGACTGTCAGGATGAATTAATGAATGTGTAAATGGTTATAGGGACTCATATTTAAAGAAGGAATTTAGGCATTGCTCCATTCTTTTTGTCCCTCCGGGTTGGCACGATTCATTCCTAACGTACAAGGCGATGGGATATGGCAACAGTATTCTTACCTTACAAGGAGATAGTAGGGAGATTGTGTGTGGTTTATTTTGATGGAAGTACATCGAAAATAATTGAAGGCATGCTTTTGCTATGCATTTCTATAGCTAGATATAATATCTAGAACGGTACATTTTCTCTTCTGCCCGGTTTTGCTGTCTTCCGTAGCATCCACATGTGGCTTTGTTCTTTTCCACGCTTTATACTGAAGAGCTTCTGTAACACTGTTAACAGCTGACTAAAACCTCTTGACATTGCTCTTGCTCTTTTAGATTCACGCTTTGTTTGGCCATTTCGTATTTTGCTCGATTAGCTGTTACTCATTCGATCCGCCTTTAAAGATCTGAGTTTCGCGACGTTTCGCTTTCCAGAAAGTTCTGAAATTAATGTAAAATATTCCGAGACAAGTTCCTATTTACGATTCCAGAACCTTTGCTAAATCGCCGGGCATCTTCCCGCCAAGCCATTGTTCTGTAACGGCAAGAATGAATCATAATGAATAAAATGACCCTAAAAGTAGCCATCGCGCTTCTACTAATCGATTTTGGATAAATTAATATTTAACTTAATGAGTTATTCTACGGCAAACAATGTCTTGTCAGAATATATTGTGTGTTGCGTGAGTGAGCGGCGAACAGCATAAATCGAAACCGAAACGGTTGGCGAATACAAAATGTCATTATTGATTCACACATTGCTCAAAGATGCTAGGCGACATCCATCCCAACAGCCCATTATATGAAAGAATGAGGCGGGGGGGGGGGGAGAAAGAAAAGAAGGAAAAAAAAATGTTATTTTTTATCTTCTCAAATGTTTTTCAAACAATTTTTATTAAAGTAACCTACAGAGGTAGACAGAAGTATTCAAATCTATGGATACACAGCTTTAAATATTGAATTAATCTACACAGCAGGTGGAATTATTTATTATTTTGTGATTCCACTGATGCGTTATTGTGTGTTTCGTGCACATACACAGTATATGAATGATAAGAATACGTATGCATTACTCAATGTGATTTCCCTTAAAAACGTTACGTTACCTTATGACACAAGCATTCAAACGCGCTCTATGATACAGCAGTATAACACAGTAAACGATGGAATGTTGACGTTTATACCTTTAGAACTCCTTATTCGTGACTGCTGCCTTACAGTACACAAGCAACTTCAGCTATAAGTGGCCACAATCGAAATGGGGTGGAAAGGAAAGGAGACGACTCTAGATGAGAGAAAAATCATCTTGCGCATGCATGAACAAAACAAGATATATAAAGAAATTGGAGAAGCGTCACACAGAAATCCGTCCACTGTGTGGTGTGTCATCTAACGCTATAAAATGAGAAATACCATTGCCAATAAGCCCAGAGAAGGTGCTCCGCCAAAACTTATTTCTAGAGATCAAAGACAAGTGGTGAAGCAAAATCCCAAAATAGTAGCAACAGCAATTAGAGCACATCTGGAAGAACATCTTGGGAAGATGGTTCATGAAAGAACAGTTCGTAGGGTTCTGAATAGTACAATCCCAGAACACCAAGAAGAAAACCTTATGCAAGTAAAATAAACAAGTAAAAGCGTTTAGTATTTGTCAATGAGTATGTAACGAAGAACAATATGGTATGGTGGGTGAGCTAGCTTTTATTGATGGCAACATGAACAAGTATTATTATAAGAACATCCTACAAGAACATCTGAATAGAAGCGCTCGAAAGCTAAATCTTGGAAAATTTTTATTTCCAACAATACAATGATCACACTTCAGAAGTTGCTAGATTATGGATCATCTACAACACACCCCATAAACTCAAAACACCACCTTAATCACCCGACTTAAACCCGATCGAGAACATGTAAGAATTACAAGCAAAACAAGACTGAAAGACATTATTCGGCAAGAGTGGTGTAAAATTCATTTAGACTTAACTAGCAAGTACGTACATTTAATGCGAAGGCATATTTTATTGTGCTGGTATTTAAATGTCCTCTTTTAGTAGCATAATGTCGATATTTGAATACTTCTGTCCGCCTCTATATGTTTCTGATGTCTGCATGGCCAATGAAATGTATATATTGAATTTTCTAAAAATATTTTACTCTGATTGAATTTTGCATAATTTTGGGTAACAGGAGAAACCATAAAAGACAAACAAAAACTTACGAACATATTTAAACACTAAACTTATCAGTCGTTTTCGTAGCTTAGTCGCTTTCTAAATGTTTCTTGTATACATTCATTTTCCCAAAGGTAAGTACGTCGTTTAACGGAGTATATGTGAACGTTAACGATTCTTCTGTATGTTCTGTTTTTCTTTTGCTGCACATGACTCGTTACTACGGCCCAGGTTAGAAACAGTTCAGTATTGTTTCTGCATTCAGTATGTAACTAGGCTCATTGCTTAGTTTGAAATAATGTTTTACGCAAACATTTATGTGAATAATGTGGTGGACCGAAATATCACTTAATACGAACACTATAGGAGTATGATAACTAATTGTTCTTTCACACAAGCTGTGATAGGAAGGCTAGAAAGATAGATAAGACTGAAAAATTCAGTGGCATAGCCGGGATTTGAATCACGGATCTTTCGGTGCAGGATGTGTACAGGATGCGGGAAAACAGAGTGCAGAAAGTTGTAAAGTAGAAAGACAGTATCAAACTAAATATTTTGAGGTTGGGAACATGGGGTCGCAGATGCAGTATACGAGCAACATACTCTATATTCTCTATAATATAATATTCTCTTACGTATAGCAACAGGAGCGCAGTTGGACATAATTAAAATCTGACTTTATGAAACAACTTCATTTCCTAGTGAAACTGAAATGTAAATCTCACATCTCAGTCAATCAGAGACTGATGAGTACTGGTACACAATGACAAACATTACATGCGCGTTCTGTACTGTACAAGGCGAGCGTTCAGTATTACGTATCCCTCCAGTAGGCTTCATTATCAGATACACTTAGTGACAGTGACTATTACTGCACAGGAAATCATTTTGTTTGGATCTGACGCCCACGAATAGTTTTCACAATCGGAGGGGCTTACACGGTGGATTTAATGTTGATATAGCGCAGCAAAAAAAAAGTTCTGCGATCCTTTGTTCCTGTTCTCAAAATGCTTGTTTTAGTACAGTTTTTCTACTCTACAATTTTAGGCACATTATTTTTCCGCACCGAGTACCTATATGAGAATTCGTAACGGATGGAAAAATTGTGTTTGGTGCACTTTCTGTTTCTTTCTTCTTTTATTTATTCTTTAGTTTATCTATATTAACCAAAAGAAGTACAAGAAATACATGTTTTGAGGTACACTGAACCCCAGAGACGATTTTAAGAAAGAGGAGAACGAGAACACATTTCAAGAAGGAAACTCGGAAGAGTACGAAATACCATACTTAAGCTCATTTCATTTAAGAAGAATTTCCTGGAATACACCACCTCAAATAACCATTCCCTATATGGAATTTGTTTTTCTCCAGAAGAATGGCTCTTAACGATTTATTCTCATCTTATCTTAATTTCCATTGAATTTTCGATAATTGGTCAACTATAAGAGATAGACCAAAGCTTATTGTGGGACACATTTAAGAGCTAATTACAACATATCTACTTTGTCAAATAACGTTTTGTAGCATTAATCGTTTCTGAGAAATATTCTGTTATTTTCCTGTATTTTAAGCAATACACTTTTGAACAGCTGTTATTGTCCGTTTTCTTTTTTACGTTCACTATTACGTATAGAAGTAGGGGAAGTATTGCATTCCACCCAAAAATTCGATATCGAGATTTCACCGAAAATACATGTTTTGAGGTGCCCTGAATCCAAATAAAACATTTTTGGAAACATTCTGCGCGCACGTGTGTGTCTGTCTGAGTCTGTGAACAGCATAACTCAAAAACGAAAAGTCCGATAAATACCAAACTTGGTACTTGAGTTTACTATCTTCCACACGAAGATTTTCAAGAAAATCCCCCACCCCAGACTACCCTTTACATAGAACATTTTTCGGAAATTTTGTTTTTCTCCAAAATGGCTCTAACAATTTTGGATAAAATATCATATGTTTAAGATATATTTATGGCAAATTAAATATATATCTTGAATTTCTTGGGAATGTACCCAAAATCCCTCTTCATTCTGAATGGCTTTCGCATAACTGGTAAACCGCAAGAGATAGACAAAATTTGAGTACTCAAAGAATGTAAATCTCGTTAAAACACACAATTTATGTCATATATTTTTTCTTTCTTTCTTTCTTTCTTTCTTTCTTTCTTTCTTTCTTTCTTTCTTTCTTTCTTTGTGGAGTGAACTATGCGAGATATTCCTTGTTATTTCTTTGAATTTTCCAATACTTCCTCTCAAATGGGAATTCGCTATTCGTTTTTTTTTTTTTTTTTTTTTTTTGCTTTTTTTTTTAAATTATGTCCTGGACATGCAAAGAGAATGATATGCTTCACATAGTAGCCAGCTCTTAAAAGATTTGACTATCGCTTAAAGCCTACCATATACCCCTTACACCTACAAGAAAATTAGTAATAAGGTTAACATCTCGATATCTCAATTAACATGAAGTAGATGGAGAATAAGCGTTTGTAAAAATAGTTGGTACAAGAGTAGAGAAAGTCATGTGATTGCGACACAACAGATTTTTTTGTCTCATGAGCCCATGCAATATAAAGAGTTCCATATTTTACTTCAGTTTTAACAGGTTTTTTGCTCGAGTCCCCTGTATCTGTCTGCATGCCTACAAGAATATTAGTTTTGAAGCCATTTCTGGCGAACTCTGTATAAAAATAAGCGGAGAAAGGCTTGGGATTGCTACAGATAGGTTGTGTTCAATAAGTAGTTGTAATCTCAAAAGGTGTTAAGTTTCATAGTATCTGGAATTTGATGTTTTTCCGTACTCCAACACCAACATATGAATACATTGGCCCTGCAATGAGCATATGTAACATACGATTGCGTCCACGTCCAACATAACACTCAGTACAACATTTAACCAATAAATAAAGTATTTCGACATAGTGTGAAATAAAATATTGCCCGCAACTGCAGTTTCTCCCCCCCCCCTCTCTCTCTCCCTATCTATGTATCTCTTTCTTTCTCGGATCGTTTCGATATTCCGGCTTCAGATTCACTTCGGTCGCTAAACTAACTTGCCGGTTTCTTCCCAAATCTAGGGGTTGTTATCCTCCTTTGCACCCGCCTTGGCATAAATTGTGTAAATGAAAAGTCAGTATTTCTTTTGATGTTTTGACTTATCTCTTATTATTCTTGTGCTGTATGAAATTTCGCAAGAAGGAAAAGAACTGTCATTTTACGGAAAACATGTTGCCCATGTTACATCATTATCTAAGCTTATTTTGACCAGAATAGCTGGATCTGTATTCGAAAGGAAAAATCTAGTTGGATGTTAGAAGAGAAAATGTACTCAATATATTATTCATATTGCATTCCTCAAAAATTTCCTAACTTGATAATTTACGTTCTTGGCTATTCTCTCTTTCTCAAATATTTTTACAGAATATGTTGTTTGCTTGTTGAAATGATATAGGGTTCCTTAAATCTTTTATATTTCCAACGTTTTGTTAAAAAGTTTTTGGGTCAAGTTGGCCAGTTTTTCTTTGTGGATGTGAAGTATAAGAATTGAAAATCTAGTTAACTAATAATTATGACAGAGGCAGTATCCAGCAAGAAACTTGAAGAAAGTATCAAAATGTATTTTAAAGGCTAAGAAGTTTCTGTCCTGATGCTGCTCAGACAGTTTTGAGCACAACCCAAAAAACCGGATGTAGCTGATTACACATTTCCTTAGGGAAGTAGGCTTACGTTACCAAGGGTTGTAGTACAGCACTACGAAAGGAAATCCGGTAGCACGGAACCCAGTAGCTGGCGATGACAGAGATTCTTGGTGTGACATAAACATATGTTGGCGAAAATCTGGAATGTAATATAGCGGTTATTCATTGCCGTTCTAGACTTGGGAACACAAGGTTGATGGTGCCGATACATTGCACTTGCTGCGGAATTTCTATTGGCCAAAATAATGTATGAATGTAAATTAGAAGAATAATGATCGAGTATTGATCAACACCGGACAAAAGCTATCCGTAACTTCGCGTTCAGAACTGTACTGTTTCCACTTTTGACCGCTTCTGATGAATGATTAGTGTTGGCATGTAGAATAAACTATTTATAAATAAAGACAGCATATTTGATGCGCATTTGTGTTACCCAAAACTCCGGAACGAATACATGGCAGTCACCTTTGGCCGGCTTCCAGTAAGAGTAGTTATATATTTTTGTTTAAATTTCAATTATACCGCAACGTTTTTATTTGTACTTGATTGTTTTTATTTCATACATTTTGTCGTCCTATTTCTTGTTATTTACTGGATTATAAGTAAAAATCTGCACAGTAATAATGCATAAAATGAAAAAAAGTGTTAAATAAATCACAAATTTGGAATGCACGTTCTGGTGCAGGAAACATGATACTAGAACAGTGCGATGCAGATTTTATTTTATTCATGTTTTAGTCACCTGCGGCATTAGCATGATTTATGTCCCATTTGTATCAATACGCTAACTGAATCACCTGCGATTTACGAAACAAGTTGCACACTAAGCATTAAAAAAGTATTTCTTTATTTCGTCTCCTACAGTTTTTAGGTGCGTTTACTACCGCGAAGCAACTTTTAGAGTAGCTTTGTCCTTCCGCCCATCTATTTGCATGAAGCAACTCACGAACTTGCTACACGCAAGGAGTTAACATTGGGATGCAAATTTGGCAGCAAATTCCAAATTTAGATGAAATAAGTTCACGGGAGCATTAATATGATCTTCTGATTCCACCTACCCTCTCATTTTCAAGTATTGATAACACGTCAACATTTCAATCTTCCGCTCATTTTGAAAAATTAAATTGAGTTTTATTTATGGACGATCTTTAACTACTTAGGTTCTTAGACTCCCATAAGATATTCCGCTCATTTTGGTGTAACTTTTACAGCGGTATGATAATTGTATATAATGTAGCTAAAACTCGTAACTTCGTAAATATTATCGTCCTCCGTTGTCTAGGGGTAGCATGCAGCCTCTAGTTCCTGAGGTCGTGGGTTCAGGCCCGGCGGAAGGCGTTGGAATTTTTTTTCGGGCGTAAAAATCCATAGTATAGCTTCCTTCGGAAGGGAAGTAAAGCCGGTGGTCCCGTGTCGTAGATTTACGGCACGTAAAAGAACCTCAAGCCTGATAAAAGAGGCCTCTGAGCAAAATTTTCGGTCCTTTCACGCCCAATATAGAATGGGACGCTAAGAACCATAGCAGTTAAAGATCATTCATAAATAAAACTCATTTTTTTTCGTAAATATTAATGCTAGAAAGGTGTTTTTTATCGGCAAATTTCACTACAGTTATTGGCAGAACCAAGCCGATTACCCATGAACCTGTAGGATTATAAGCCATTTTGTACAGCATAACGAGTTTTCCTTAAACTTTAAATTTAAAACCAACTTCTAAAGAACTGCAAATTTCTGTGCAAATGCCCCATTATCTTAGAAACTAATTGATACAAAATACCACCCATTCTTACTCTCTCTGCTACGTTTAGTAAGTAGGGGAAGTATATTGCATTCCACCCAAAAATTCGATACTGGGATTTCACCGAAAATAATGTTTTGAGGTGCCCTGAATCCAAATAAAGTATTTTTGGAAACATGTATTTGTGTGTCTGAACAGCATAACTTAAAAACGAAAAGTAGGATAAATACCAAAGTTGGTATTTAGGTTCAATATCCTCCAAAGATGCGACACGGAAATTTTCAAGAAAATGCCCCCATTTTGACTACCCTTTACTGGAACATTTTTCTAACGATTTTCGTTAAAACATCACATATTAAATAAATTTACATGACAAATAAAATGTATATATTGAATTTTTGGGGAACAGCCTATGAATTCCTTTTCATTTGGAGGGAATTTTGTATAATCTTGTGTAACTGGTAAACGTTAAGGATATACGAAAACGTACTACACAAAAAATGTGGTACACAGTTTATTTAAAATAAGTTTCTGCGATATCCGTTATTAAAGGTTCGAATTGTTCATTTCTTGATCATTCTCTTGAAGTCCTTTCAACATTCGGTTGTCTCGCGATTTCATGGAAACAGTGTGGAATTTTAAGGCCGCATAAGGTGTCCAATTCTTAAACATTTGACTGTCGTTGTTCTCTTTCCATCTATAACGAAGTGTGTAATGTAGCTATTTCTGCAAAGGTTTATTTGGATTAAAATGTAGTGGATAGTAAAATAAGCTTGAGTAAGAATAGTTTGTGTACGCACTAATAAGCGATAGAGGGTAGAAAAAGTCATGTGAATGTATCACACCATATTTTTAGCTAAATCGACCTTATTTAATGAAAAATGTTATACGTAATGCATATTATTTTTATAATTTAAAGCAGTATTTTTATGTGCTATGTTAAAAATATCACAACGTTGCTTCTGGTAAACAAAAGCTTATTCTTTTACATATCAACATTAAAAGCTTGCAGAACATATCTTGAAATATTCGGCTAATTATCTTAAATAGCTTTTTTTTACTTTCTCTACCACATACATAGTAGGTAGAAAAGGTATTGCATTCCACTATAAAATTCGATACCGAGGTATCACCGGAAATTCATGTTTTGAGGCCCGTGAAAAAAAGATTAGAAAAAAGTTCCTGTGTCTGTGAACAGCATAACTCAACGAAAATTCCGATAAGTACCAAACTTGGTATTTAAGTTCAGTATCTTCTAAAGATACGAAGATTTTCAAGAAAATCCCCCCACTCCTAACTACCCTTTACATGGAACATTTTTATAAAATTTTTATTTTCTAAAAAGTGTCTAATGATTTTGAAAAAAAGTAACATATATTAAAGATATTTACAGACAAATAAAATTCCAGTTCTTAGACATTTGACTGGCGCTGTTCCCTTTGTATCTATAAAGAAATCTGTAATGTAGCTATTTCTGCAAAGGTTTATTTGTCTTAAAATGTGGTAAATAGAAAATTTCTCCTGATTTCCATTTATTTTACATGTTGCTAGATGGGACTCAGGAACTGAGGTAATTTCGCCACCTTGTATAGAATCTTTTAAAATATTGATGTTTTTAAGATTGTTTCTCAATATATCGCAGTAAAACTTAGCAATGCTATCAAGCTATTTCCGGCGCGGAACAAACACATCTGAAATTCAAGCCATGCGTACATTTATAATCCTATTTGATTCTTGGTTTGTTTAGCACATTTTCTGAACGTTCAATATAGTAATCAACGAATGACGCTTTAGCTTTTTCGAACACCCCTCTTGTAACCGACTTTAGATGGGGCATATGAGTGCACGCAGTCACAGAAAATATTTATAATAGTAGTACGATAGGCGCTTTAGGGCGCATCAACAGCTTTGGTCGTTACCGTCCAGGTGAGTTCATAGCCTGTTACAAATTGCTTGAAGTAAAATAAATATGTATATACATAAAAATCCTCATATAATCGCCTGTGTGAATAATTCTTGTTTAATATGCGAGGAATTCTGTTTCACTTGGCACCAAACTATTCTCAAGTAAAACGTACGAAGGAGAAACCCCGTAGCTTTGGAGTTTGCTTGGATGATATTTGCAGAATAATCCTTCGGTGCATGTTAATACAATAGCGTTGTTTCTGTTGACATATCATCTACAGATATGATTCCTTCAGGTGGCTGAATTCCGGCGCTCAGCAAGACTAGTTCAAGCGAGAAGTTATCTATACGTTAAACAAGGTTAATACACCGAGTATGCACGTTTATGACCTTTGGAAATAATGAGGCTCTGTCCAGGCGACCGGTCGGCTAGCATCTTGCGTGAGAGGCTGTTCATTGTTAACCGTAGTAGAAACCTTCACAGTTCAGCAGTCCTCGCAGTGGCGGCTCGTACTGTGTGTAAGATCCGTTTGATCTTATTTAACCCCTTGAGAGCATCTGCATTGCCTGGAATGTATTGTCTTGTGAATGATCTGGCTCGTGATGTATATCCATTTGATATTGCTTAGCCCCTTGAGAATTTTTGTATAGCCCGAAATATACTGTGTTATAAATTAAATTGAGTTTTATTTAGGGACGCTCTTTAACTGCTGTGGTCCTTAGCATCCCATTCTATATTGAGCGTGGAGGACCGGTAGAGGTCTATTTATTCTTTTACGTGCCTAAATCTAGGAAACGGAACGTTGATATTATTTAATACCTTGAGAATATCTGTATGGCCCGAAGTGTTCTGTGTGTTGTGAATGATCTGGCTCGCGATGTGGTAGCTCCTGATATTATTTAAGCCCTTGAGAACATTTGTTTGGCCTAAATATACTGTGTCTTGTGAATGATCTGGCTCGTGATGCGTGTAGCTCTGTTTGATATTATTTAGCCACTTGAGAACATCTGTATGGCCAAATGTACCGCGTCTGGAGAATTGTCTGGCCGTAATGTGTGTAGCTCCGTTGATATTATTTAACCTCTTGAGAATATCTGTATGGCCCGGAATTTACTGTGTCTTGTGAATGGTCTGCTCGTATGTATTATTGGTATTATTTAACCCCTTGAGAATTTCTGTATGGCTCGAAATTACTGTCTTTTCTGGGTGAATCTAGCTCGTGCTGTATATAGCTCCGTTTGATGTTATTTAACCCCTTAAGAATATCTATATGGTCCTAAATGTACTGTCTCTTGTGGATGATCTGACTCGTGCTGTGTATAGCTCCGATTGATATTATTTAACCCCTTGAAAATATCTGTATGACCCGAATGTACGCTATCTCTTTTGGATCTGTTTCGTTGCAGCTTTCGTATTAGGTGCTGCTTTCAAGCTTAAATGTTAGATGTCACGAAACTGTTAGATATGTCACAGAATCATATCAAAGGCTTACATGAAAATTTGCCCCTATGAATTTCTTGTAAAACTAGCCGCTTAGTTTTGAAATCGCTGATATCCGGATATTGCACCCCACTTTATGTGGACGTTATGAATTTGGAAGATTGTCACAACGAAATCGTACTTAACACTCGTTGTGTTAATAGGTAAATAAAGTGCGTATAGCACAAGAATTATAAGAATGTTGTATTTATGTGTACCTGCAAGGAGGTCCAAGAGTTTGTGGGAGGAAATAAACTATTGCTTTGGTATATGTGTGCTTCATTCCTTTCAATCTTGATATTTTGCTTGTTGCAATTTTGTTGCATTTCCAGAGGAATGGATGTATGTTTATTTTGCTTTCCTTCTTTTCTTGGGTACCCATTATAGTGCACAAAGAGAAATAGGTTTGTGGTACAACAATGAACTTGTGTTTAATTTTGCCGAGGCATAACCAACCATTAGAGAATGTCAGCTAGTTCAGTCCACTGGAAGGTTTCAGGTCCTATTCTTGGAAACTTGCTCATTTGAAAAATATTTAATTGCCATCTCTGGGCTGGATGTGGATTTCCATTGCAGAAGCTTGCCTTGGCACTGAGAATGCTTTTTTCTTGAAACAATTTGTTGTCAGATTTTCTATTTGAAACGATTCACTTTTAAACAAAATAATAGCAAACTAAAAATTCTGTCACAGAAATCTTAAATATTTGTGTCTGGTGCCGAATTTCGTTTGTTACTTCCCCTCCCCATAGTTTATTATTAAACGCTTTATCAACAGATTAGTAAATATATGCAAGGACAGTCAAACTAAGCCGTGTTAAGCTCACTCTGTAGTATGGGGGAATACCTGCTTCACATTCAAGAGCTCCAGAGTTCAATCTCGGTTAGGGTACGTTTATCGTCCGATATGACCTACCTGGTTAAAGGACGTTAAACAAAAGAGAGGTAGTGAGAGTAATGTTGACCGTAGGATAAAGTTGCTATTTTATTTTATTTTATCTGGCGATCAACGTAAAGGCGTTACCTACTGCTAAATTATGTGTTAACATCTGAAGTTAAGAGTAAGATTGTTAAGTTGCCCTCATACATTTGAGGTGAAGCAAAAACACCCAGAATTGAACGTCATGTCATCCCACAAATCGCAGGAAAAGTCGTATTGGAAACACTTGCCTGGAAGAGGGGCTCGACCATGTTACAGAGTTCAGCGCTTGTAAAGCTACCACCGCGCATGTCTGTAATGCGCGCACACCTGCCAGCCGGTTCCCATCGTTGCCGCCGCTGCCGTGCGCTGTCTTGGTGAAGTTATCGACTAAGTCTTGCCGTAGATTTGTAATGCCCCTTTGCTGCTGAGCCAGTGACTTCCTTCCCGCCCTCCCTAGTCGCTGATGGATCCGTCAAGTAAATTACTACTCAAGGGAAGATAGGGTCAGAACTTAGCGCCCTACATCATCCTTCGCCTTCTTTTGTGATATCTTAGAGGAGTGGTGTGGCATTTCAGGACTGAAGAGAGATTGATCCAGGCTTAAAAGTCGGATTCTTACTAAATATTGCCTCAATCTTAATACCAGCTGTGACAAATGTGTTGGACAAGTGCAAATGCACAGGGAGCTGACGCATCTCGACCTTTCTGTGCATTTTCATTGTTACCAAAGCATATGCCAAGAGGTCATAACGACTATCATGCTAATCTATGCTAATATAACCTGCATATATAAATTTTTTGTTTATGTTTGTACACGTAAGACAATTCAGGAACGACCAAACAATAATTTAAAATTTTGTTGCATCAAAGAAAACTTCAGTGTCAATAATTCGAACATATGAAACTATTATTTTAGTTTATTTGGTTTGTTATAATGTTTTAAAAAAGTGAATTCTTCACAATATTTATAGGAGTTAATTCAACATTTTTCCCTGAACACTAGTTTAAACTAAAATTGTGATTTGTGATATCATAGATATTATAAGCATTTCTTACCGGTGATAAGACACAGGAACCAAAGATTTTCTTATCCGCCAGATTGGATCCTATTTCATTGACTATTGAGTAAAGCGCCTCTTTTGATTTTAAATTGAATATTCTAAAGGGGATAGCATATTTAAGATCAAAGAAGGCAAACAGATTCCAAAACTGGAAAATTTCACGATTTGACTCGAAAACATGCCAAATTGATTTGGATAATTTTCAGTTTTGAAAGCCTGGATTCTTTTCGTGGTTGTAAGTTATGGCATTTGTTCCAAAATAAACGATAACTTAGAGTTTTTAGGGTTAGAAAGTTCGCATTTATCTATTTTCACAATAGCTTGTCAAGGTTGTTCCCGCAGACTAAGTATGTTATGCAAGAGGGAGGGGGAGGCTGAGGCTCTAAAGAAAGATATCTGACAGTGCATAACTGATGCGAATGCTTGCTGTTGGTTATAGGCCTCGCCTTTATGCATTACTGTATTGTCGGTTTGTGGCGCCCCAAAATGGTGTTTGGTGACGAATGCTGCCTTCTCCAACCTCCGTTGTGTGGGGTTAATGTGCCAGCCTTCTAATCCGGTGTACCTGATGTTGAATCTCGGTTGAAACTGTCACGAAAATATTTTTTCCGGATTTTCGCTTATCCTGATAAGAAAAATGTTGATAGTTTTCAGCTCTGTTGTCCCTGGGTCACCTCCTTATTCGCCTCTGCAGATCTTAATTATAAGGGACGTTGCGAGATTTCTAGTTTGTGCTTTGAATGAGTAAACAACACTAAAGCCTATCATGGACTACCCTTATAGGAGATTAAGAGCCCTATGCAGCCAATGTTAAATCTGTTAAATTCATGGCCCAGTATGTCATAAACTATTAAAGATGTCAGACTGAAATTTTAACAGCATTTAGATGAATGACTTCTAAAGTTCATTGATACGCTTTTATCAAATAACTAAATTAAGTAAAATTGTAAAAGAAACATGACCATGTTTGTACAACTTTTCTATTCGTACATTAGAAGTAATAGTTAAATAAGAAAGACACCACTGATAATTTATTATGCTGTTGGATAGTCCTTGGCTTTAATAACTGCCTCACACCGTCTCTTCATAGAAGTAACCAAGTTTTTGCATTCTTCTGGGCTGATTTTATTCCATTCTTCTTTCGCAACACTTTTAAGACCTTGTTTATATGTTACTCAGCTTTTACGTACTCCTTTCTTCAGAATTGTCCATAGATGCCCGATTGGATTCAGGTCTGGATTCTGAGGAGGTGTTTGTAGTAGTTTGGGTAAATTCCATATCAATCAATTCATGTTCAGTCTTGCCTTGTGTTTAAATCATTGTCCTGCTGAAACCTATAACCAGGTGCCATGCCCATTTTCTGGGCACTCTGCTTTGCATTGTTCTATGAAATGTCAGTATACACATGTTTGTCCATAGTCCATCAATAAATTCTATATTACCAACACCGTTGGATGACATGCAGGCTTAGAGCATAATGGAACCATGGCCATGTTTAACTGTGGGAAGAGTGTTTCTGGGTCATTTGTCTAAATTTGCCATTCTCCAGACTCTGTTTATCCTATCTGACTCAAAGAGGTTTATCTTAGTCTCATCTGACCATATCACGCTGTTCCAAAAGTTCTGATGCTTATGAATGTGATCTTTAGCAAATGCAACTAGTTTCTTCCTGTTTGCTGCACTTACATAAGCTTCTTCCGTGGTGTTCGGCCATGATATCCATACTTCCATAAGACACGACGAACAGTTTGGTCAGACATCTTCTTTCCAGACACATTTTCTACTAATGGTTGTAACTGAGGGACGCCTAATTTTGGATTTTATCGGATTCGGCTTCCAATGAAACGTTCCTCTCGTGCATTCAGCCTACTTTCTTTAGGTTTTCTTGATCAATTCTTTGTAGAACCTTCCTCCCTAAATTTTTTGACTACGTACTGAATGGTCGAATGCGGTTTATTTATGTTTGTCCTATTTTTCTGAGACAATACCATCTAACTGCCAAGTTTATGACCACTTGCTTCAGATCAGAACTAGGTTCCTTTGCTTGCCCATTTCGATCACAACTGACAGAACGTATACAACTGTGACCGCAGTAGCCTAAACGACCTTTGAAACATGTACATGTTGAAGCTGTTTATGACGCAGTGGTCATTCTTAACAAATGTACGAATATGAAAGTTGTATAAAATTGTGGGCTATTTCTTTAACATTGCTGTTTCATGCAATAGTGTAGCTTTTGAAATGCATTTTTCATTGGAATTTGTTTGAATTAGATTCATAAAGATCATATAAATGACTCACAGAAAAACACAAGTTTTTAAGCAAGTAGACAGTGAGTTTTTATTGAAAATCTGAAGTGTACGAATAAGAATGTTATATACTGTAGGTATAACGCGTACAAAGCTTCGGGTTTTCCAGTTCTCAAAAAGCTGCGATTAATCCAAATATATTGGAGGACTTAGAATATGTCCATCTAGAGGCGGAAACAGGTACTGGATTCCAAAATGCTAGATTCTGTTGTTCATGGGATTTCATGCCAAAAGAATAGGTACTTTAAGATTGCGTTAACTCAAGTAATAAAAATTAACAATTGCAATTTAAGGTTCCAAACTAAAAGCGTGTGCAAGACATTTAGTTAGACATATTGGTGAAGATACTTCCTTCAGAGTACAGGTTACAACGTGCATGCTTAAAGTATAACAACAATTTAGTCATCAAAATACCATCGGCTAGTAAATTAATGGGATGCTGAACGTTGGAAATTATCGTTGTTGTATACAGGTTAGAATTTTGAACAGAATTTAGTTGAAAAGGATGGTATTGCGCAAAGTAATTGCACAGTGTTAAGCCGCTTGAGGTGGGCGTCTTGAGGCCTACTTCCCAAGAGTCTTTCTGGCATGAGGGAATCCCAGGTGACTACACTCTCCGAAATTAAATATGCTCTACCTGGACCCCACATAAACCACAAGCTGAAGCTTTCTGTTCCTCTTGCCATCTTAAACTTTTACATTTTCCTTATCAGTCTATATTCTGTAAATCACATTCTGGCCCCCCCCCAAATATCTCTTGTAGTATTCTTACTTTGCTAGGGATGCAGATATCGATATATTCATAATATTCAGGATGGAAATCAAAACATCTGACATAGGGATTTAACATGGGAAATCTTTCTTTTTTATACTCTTTCCCTGTTAATTTCAAAGAAAAATCTTAAAGCATATTGTATAAGAGTTTAAAAGTGAATCACGATATAATATTTAAGGTTTTTATTTTTATTTACTAATCCTACATATGAGTGATCTAAGCTATGTTTTTATATCACGATTTTCATTGTTACAAACTTGTGAGTTGTGACCCACGTTAATGAAACAAAAGTATGTAAAGAATTAATAAAAGTTGAATATTATTATTTTCTCTAAAGTAAACAAAATAACTAGCTGCTTTTGGAATGGTCTTAAATTATCATCAAAGTCATCTCTAAAATCAACAAGGGAAGAGCGTATCTGAGAAAAACTGATTTCCCATGTTAAATCCATATGTTTAGTTATCTGATTTCTTTGTATATTTTACCAGAATATGTATATAGGTATATCTGGCATTCTGTCTATCTGATGTACATCGGGCCAGATTGGCATGCTTGTTAGTTTTAAACACACTTAACGGAAAAAATTATTTGCTCGACAACGTTAGCATTAGAATGCAGAGGTTTTCTTGCTGGCCTGATTGATGGGCTATCGTCATTCGGCTGTCCCTGTGCTGTCTACTGTAATCTGTATTGTGGTTTCGGTTCGGACAATAAAGGAAAGAAAACACCGAACATTAAATTGCTAGTTATTACACAGAAACATTCTTAAAAGTTATGTTAAGACATGGTTAATAAAGTATTCCTCTCAAAGATTAACTTTAATTTGTCTTATGATTAGAATTTTACTATAATCAAAAGCCCTAATTGAGGTACATTTAAATCAGGCGATCGATGATTGCCATAATCCTAATATTTCAGTCCACCCCCAATTGACATATTAATAGCGCCTATATATTTAATTAGTATTCAAATTTGCACCCTTCCTTCTAACACAGGTGTTCCATGTAGTAGAAAGAGAGGGAAGTTCCTTCGTTTCTATATTTTTACTTTCTCTACCACGTACGTAGTAGATAGAGAAGGTATTGCATTCCACTAAAAAATTCGATACCGAGATTTCACCGAAGTACATGTTTGAGGCCCCCGGAGTGCAAAAATGCTTTTTTGGGAAAATGTCCGTGCGTGTAGTGTTTATGAACAGCATAACTCAAAAATTTTTGGGTTCAGTGCTTTCCGAAGATTTGGCACGGATATTTTCAGAAAATCCCCCCAACCAAACTACCCTTAACATGGATCATTTTTCAAAATATTTTTACTTTCTCTACTACGTATAGTAAGTAGGGGAAGTATTGCATTCCACCCAAAAATTCGATACCGAGATTTCACTGGAAATACATGTTTTGAGACCCACTGAATCCAAAAAAAGCATTTTTGGAAACATGTCCGTGTGTGTGTCTGTGTGTGTGTGTGTGTGTCTGTGTGTGTGTCTGTGTGTCTGTGAACAGCATAACTCAAAAACGAACAGTCGGATAAACACCAAACTTGGTATTTAGGTTCAGTATCTTCCAGAGATGCGACACGAATGTTTTCAAGAAAATCCCCCCACCCCAGACTACCCTTTACATGGAACATTTTTCGAAAATTTTAATTTTCTCAAAAATGGCTCTAACGATTTTGATGAAAATATCATATGTTTAAGATAATGTCATGAGAAATGAAATGTATATCTCGAATTTTCTGGGAATGTCTCCAAAAGTATTCTTTATTGTGAACGACTTTTGCATAACTGGTAAACCGTAAGAGATAGACAGAATTTTACTTCACAAAAAATGTAGATCACGTTAAAATACACAACTTATGTCATATACATTTTTTTTGTTGAGTGAACCGTTTTCGAGATATTGCTTGTGATTTTCTTAAATTTTTCAATACTTATACTTTTTCTCAAATTCGTTATTCATTTTTTTTATGTCCTGGACATGCAAAGAGAATGGAATGCGCCACATAGCAACCAGCGTTAAAATATTTGACTATCGCTTAAAAGCTACCATATTCCCCTTGCATCTACAAGAAAATTACCAATAAGATTGACATCTCGATATCTCGATTAACATGAAGCATATGGAGAATAGGCGTTTGTAAAATTAGATTGTACAAGAGTAGAGAAAGTCATGTGAGTGTAACACATCAGATTTTTTTATGTCCTGGATATGCAAAGAGAATGGAATGCGCCACATAGCAACCAGCGTTAAAATATTTGACTATCGCTTAAGAGCTACCATATTTCCCTTGCATCTACAAGAAAATTACCAATAAGATTGACATCTCGATATCGCGATTAACATAAAGCATATGGAGAATAGGCGTTTGTAAAAATAGTGTGTACAAGAGTAGAGAAAGTCATGTGAGTGTAACACATCAGATTTTTTTTATTATTTTATAAAACATGGCTAACTATTTTGATTAAAATACCATATATTAAGGCTACTTACATGATAAATTAAATGTATATATTGAATTTTCTGGGAATAGCATGTGAAGTCCTCTTCATTCGGAAGAAATTTTGTATAATCGTGTATAACTGGTAAACGTTAAACGATAGACGAAAACGTACTGCACAAAAACTGTAGATCTGTTTAAAACACATTTATTTATTTATTTGCATAAGCCAATTCAGAGATATCCGTTAATAATGGTTCGAAATGTTATTAGCTGGTATTCTCTTGAAATCCTGTCAACATTCAGTATGTTTCTCGCGATTTCATGGTAACAGTATGGAATTTTAAGGCCAGCGTATAGCGTCCAGTTCTTAAACGCTTTACTATCGCTGTTTCCTTTGTATCTATAACGAAATGTGTTATGTAGCTATTTCTGCAAAGTTTTATTTGGATTAAAATGTAGTAGATAGAAAAATTACCTTTAGTAAGAATAGTTTGGATACACACTAACAAACGATAGAGGATAGAGAATGTCATGCGAATGTATCACATCAGATTTTTCCAATAGAAACTCTACAGTAGTTGAAGCTCGTCGAAGCCAACCGGGGAGATGATCGAAATCACTGGAGTGGTTGTGGTGAATAATTTGCATAAAATCGAAGGGAAAAAATAAATGTTTGTAAATCACGTTATACAAAATTAATAATAACAAATATATATATATATACGAACATTTTTAATTGCATTCGATGTGTTATCGCTTCAAATATATTCCCTTTGTGGATATCTTTGATACATTTTATGATCCGTGTCAAGCGTTGAGAACTCACTAGTGACAGGGAGAGATGGAGGAGCAAATCGCAAAACTGGGGAGAAATAAACTGGTTTACACGGGTGTCGGACAAAGAGTAGATCTTTTGTGTAACAATGTCTGCATACCATATGTCGCTGCTCCTGACTGCAGAGTAGCAACTCCATGATGAGGCTGTTATCACTGACTTCTTCCATGTAATGCATAATGCGACGATTTAATGTAATTATACCGGATATGCATACAAAAAAGACATGTTACACTATAACAAGAAAATCAATTTTTTCCCCCTTTCTCAATTATTTACCTAAGATAGAGGGAACATCGCATTCGGAATAAAAATTTAATATAGAGGTTTCATTGTACATACACTCGTTTTCAGGCCCTATAAATCCAAAAAAAGAAATCTTTTCAGAAAAGAAAATTTCTGTAATTTGTCAGTCGTTTGGTTTGTGACCAGAGTAACTCAAAATAAAAAGTCGAATAAATACAAAATTTCAGTTCATGTTTCCTTTAAAGATTTATGATTTTTCAAAGAATTTCACTTCCCATCCCAAATAACTTTTTACAAGAAAAAAGTAGTTTTATTTTTTCTCTCAAAAATGGCGGAATGATTTTGATAAAGAATAGTACTTTTGAGCCGTTGGCGAATAAAAGGTATGGCGCATTGAATTGTTTTAGCATTCTTTTGCTTCTAATGATCTCGTGCGAAGGCTATTCAATATCCATAGTTTATTTAGTTATTTATTTAAGCACTTGTCGCCATCTCCTGTATAGCTGCATGTGTGTCTATAACAAACTTGGTACACTGGGCTGTTATTCATGACGAGTAGATGGAAAAATAAATTTTGTATGAATAATTTGTAGAACAGCTATGGAATTTTTTTTAAGGTTTTATTTAGGGTCGTTTTAACCTTCCTAGGTTTTATCACGACCTTTCATGTACAGTTGTTTACATTATTGGATTACAGTATAATATTTACACATTATGTATACATACAGGTTACAATTTGGTTAAATGTATTGATGGATATTAATTTAGGAAAAATAGTTACTTTCTGGATGAAAGTTGCATCATTGAGTGCTGCAGAAATATTTCTGGGCATACCAACCTGACTACGTTGATTTTCAAATTTTGGACATGTTAGAATAATATGTGCTACTGTTAATGCTGTTTTACATGTTTCACAAATTGGTGGAGAGCTTCTATTTAACAAATAAAGTGTATCAGTTTAGTATGCCCAATTCGTAGTCGGGATATTACAATTTGGTTTCGCCGCTGTAGCTGTCTTATTGGGTATTCTTGAGTTGAAGTTCCACGAACATCATGAAGTTTACTTGTAGAATTGTTCATCCAGCTTGTCAGCCATTCTTTGTGTATTTTCTTCTTAAAGTGTGTGACTGCATCTTGGATAGGTATTTTGATATCAGTATGTTGTGTTGGTAGTTCTGTAGCTTGTTTTGCTGCAGTATCGGCTCTTTCATTACCGGTATGTTTTTAGAGATGCTATCCACATGAAATTGAATGATTTTTCTAAGTTATAAAGAATGGTAACAATATGTATTTCGTTTACAATACTATTGGTATTGCGTTTAAGGCTGATAGAGAGTCACTGATAATTATGCAAGAGTCACTATGTGCAGTTTCCAGAGCGTATTCTAGTGCCTTTTTAATAGCATATAATTCACAACTATATATAGAGAACAAGGGTGGTAATTTGTATTGGAGGATATCTCCACATATCACAGCACATCCATTGCCTTTTTCAGTTATAGAACCATCCGTATAGATGCAGGGGTAGAGCAAGATGTATAAAGGTTACACAGAGGGCCTCTCGCCTATCCCGAACTCTGAACCCAAGCTGTAAACAAAACTAGAGATCCTTCCTTTCGCATAAGCGTTGGACGTAGATCAGTGGCATGCTATCATTAGGTAATTCTAAGAAAGCTGCCTGAAACTTTCACTGTCTTTAGTGAGAGCCTTCACACAGTCATTATGGCAGAACATGCAGCCAATCGCAGAGAATGATTATAAAATAATTTTAAAAAACGCCCAATTATATCTACAAAGGGTAATGAAATAGTAGACATGTTAGTTCCATAGTTCCATTCAGGTGGAACATACCCCTTTTTTTTGCATTAAGGTACAAGTATACATTTAGGGAAAATAAATATTGAATAAAACTTAATTAATCTTTTCGTGTGCTGTGCTAAACACTGTTTTAGGGGTAATTAGTAGTATTTGATGTTTTGGTTTTAAATTACTGTAAATTGCTTTCTCTATGGGTGTTCGTTCTCACTTCTGGCTGGCTCAGTACTTGTTACATTTCCAGTTATTTTGGTTCTGCCTACATTTCTTACCAGTTTTGTAAGTAGAGTAAAACTCCGCTTAACGGAACTACGCTTAACCGAAACGGCGGCGAAGGAAAGGGGAAAAAACAAACAAATAAACAAGAAAAAACGAAAACATTGGAGATGCTCAAATTCTCTCTGGCAACGTTGCTGCGACATTGACAAGTTCTTTTGTCTCAACCCTAAATTCCAGTACAGCTACTTTGTATTGTATGCAGTTAATTCTCACCCACACCACACATTCCAAGAAATACTGTACCGTTTTGTAAAGTGTTAACTGCTTGCACACCGTAACTCGAAGCCGACAGCAGACGTGGGTTTCAAAGCATTGGAGATAAGAAAGACTGCAAATTCGTATTCATATTTTAACAGGAAATATTGAATTAGCGTACTATCAATGACACAAATCATGTTGTTTTTAGTTGCCTTATGCGTTTTGTAAAAAGCAGTGAATCAATGTACATACTGAGGATTTCACGGCCGGCGTCATAACTAATAGACTACGACCACCGCAGACACTGAATCACTTCACCCTGAAGATGCCAAGCGCTGTACTTGGCGAAACGTCGGTATCCACAATGCCTTCTAGACCACGGCCCACAAGCCCAGATAGTTATTAGCAGTGAATCAACATTAGACACAATGCTTATCAAACGTTGGCTGCTCGCAAATTTTGCGGGAAGAAAGTTCAGAAAAAAAAATCTGATGTAATACATTGGCATGACTTTCTCTATCCTCTATAGTTTATTAATGGGTACACAAACTATTCTTACTAAACCTCGTTTTTCTATCTACTGAATTTTAATGCAAATAAACCTTTGCAGAAATAGCTACATTACACGATTACTTATAGATACAAAGGGAACAGCGATAGTCAAATGTTTAAGAACTGGACGCTACATGCCGGACTTAAAATTCCATACAATCGCGAGAAACAACTGAATGCTGACATGACTTAAGAAATGAATTTTCGGAGCTTTAATAACGGATATCTCAGAAATTGATTATGCCACAAAAAAACTTACTTAAGTTGTGTGTTTTAAAGAGATCTTCATTTTTGTGTAGTACGTTTTCGTCTGTCGCTTAACGTTTACCAGTTATACAATATTATACAAAATTCCTTCCGAATGAAGAGGACTTCATAGGCTATTTCCTGAAAATTCAAGATCTACATTTTATTTGTCATGTAAATATCTTTAATATAGGGTATTTTAATCAAAATAGTCAGCCATTTTTTTTAGAAAATAACAAATTTCGAAAAAAAAATGTTCCAGGTAAAGGGTAGTTTGGGGTTGAGTATTTTGTCGAAAATCTTCGTTTCGTATCTTTGGAAGATACTGAACCTAAATACCAACTTTGGTATTTATCCGACTTTTCGTTTTTAGTTATGGTGTTCACACACGCGCATATACATGGACATTCTGATGTGTTACATTCACATGACTTCCTCTACCCTCTTTCGCTTTGGGTATATACATTCTTACAAAAGTTTATTTTGCTATCTACTTAATTTTAATCGAAATAAACCTTTACAAAAATAGCTACATTACACATTTCGTTACAGATACAAAGATATAATAATAATAATAATAATAATAATAATAATAATAATAATAATAGCGATAGTCAAATGTTTTGTAACTGGACGCTATGCGCTGGCCTTAAAACTTCATACTCTTTCCGTGACATCGTGAGAAACAGCTCAAAATCGATCGGACTTGAAAAGGACTAAGTATAAGTATAGAACAATTTGGATCAATAATAACGGACATCTCGGAAATTGCTAATGCCACAAAAAAGCTATTTAAAATAAATTGTGTGTTATAAAGAAATCTACGTATTTTTTGTGTAATACGTTTTCGTTTATCGCTTAACGTTTACCAGCTATACAAGATTATATAAAATTCCTTCCGAATGAAAAGGATTTCACAGACCATTTCCATAAAATTCAAGGCATACATTTTATTTATAATGTAAATATCTTTAATATGCGGTATTGTAATCAAAATCGTTAGCCATTTTTCATAAAATCAAAAATTTCAAAACATTTTCCATGTAAAGGGTAGTTTGGGTTGGGGATTACCTGGAGTGTCGCATGTTTGGAAGGTATTGAACTAAATACTAAATTTGGTATTTAGCCAACTTTCATTTTTGAGTTATGCTGTTCACACCGCGCGCGCGTGGATCTTTTTCTAAAAATGATTTTTTTTTCGATTTAGTGGGTCTCAAAACATGTATTTCTGGTGAAATGTCGATATCGAATGTATGGGTGGAAGGCAATACCTACCTACTACGTACGTGGCAGAGAAAGTAAAAATTGATGAATTTGTGAAATACTCTTTGTAAATATCGTAATGTATTTTAATACTGTATACAGTAGAAGTTTTTAGTAAACGTTATTACATGCATTTGGAGTACAATTATATTCTTCCTTTCGCTGCGGGTTGAGGGGGAAGAATGCGTTATTCGAAACAGTTTTGTCCCCTTTAGTTCAGTTAAGCGGTGTTCTACTGTATTCTCCATTTTTATCTTTACCACGTATCTAGCCGGTAGAGAAGATATTGCATTCCACCCAAAAGATCGATACCGAAATTTTACCGAAATACGTGTTTTGATGGCCCTGAATAAAATGTTTTTATAAAAAGGACAGGATGTGTGTGTGTGTGTGTGTGTGTGTGTGTGTGTGTGTGTGTGTGTGTGAAAAAGAGAGAGAGAGCAAGTAGCATAACTCAAAAACGAAAAGTAGGATAAATACTTACCAGTACCTGTTTTGTTTCAGTACCTTCCAAAGATGCGGCATGAAGATTTTCCAAATGAATCCTCCACCTTAAACTACCCTTTGCATGGAACATTTTTCCGAATTGTTTTATTTTCCAAAAAATGGCTCTAACGATTTTGATTAAAATACCATATATTAAAAATAACATTAAGATAAAATGTATATCTTGAATTTTCTGGGAATAACTGTGAAGTCCACTTCAATCGGAAGAAACTTTGTATAATCTTGTATAACTGGTAAATGTTGAGCGATAGGCGAAAACGTACCGTACAAAAAAAAAAAAAAAAAAAAAAATGTAGATCTCTTGAAAACACGCAACTTATTTCTAATAACTTTTTCTGTGGCATCAACCATTTCCGAGATATCCGTTATTAATGGTTCGAATTGTTCAATACTTTTTCATTCTTTTCAGGTCCTTTCACTATTCAGTTGGTTCTCGCGATTGCACGCAGAGATGAAATTTTAAGGGCAGTACATAGCTTCCAGTTCTTAAACATTTGACTATCGTTGTTCCCTTTATATCTATAGCGAAATGCAACAACTATTTCCGGAAAGTTTTAACTCAATTAAGATGAAGATGAGGGGGGGGGGACATTCGTAAGAATAATTTGTATACCCACTAATAATCCCTGGGGAGTAGAGAAAGTTATGTGAATGTAGCATAAAATATTTTGTGTGTGTTTGCCAGCTTTGTCTGTAGTCCCTAATGTTTAGTCTTCCCTACAGAAAATAACAGCAACGGCACTGATTTCTTTGTGTAAAATTAAAATATTACAAAACTCTTAACAAAGCCACTTCTTTTATCATTTTTCCCCTTCAATAAAACGTCACTATTTATACGCAGAATGTTTTAAAACCGAATTGCTAATTTTTATTTTTCAAAGATTTTAATTGTTACGTTCCTCGTTTGTTTCCAGGTTTATTTATAGATTTTACGAAACATATTATCTCAACTATTCTGTCACATTCTCTGTTTTATTCTGATTTATGTGGTATAAAAAGTTCCCACTCTTTTTTAAATGAGGCAGTATTTTATATCGCAACACTGTGAATGCCACAGTGATTGTAGTGTAAATAAGCATTATTGTATAACATTGATTTGAGATGTTTGTTAATTATAAGCATTGTTAGGAAATAAGTTTACACGGCCTCACTGAAACTGACAATAAGAGCGGGTAACAATGAGCGAGGGGGTGAGTTGTTTATCAATTAGAAGAGACAAATTACGTCAGATTAGCGCACTTTTCTTAGAAATGGAGGGAATATTGTCCCTAGAGCATATGTGTTCGTAATTTTGATTGGATATAAATATAGACGCTAATGTTGGCGCGTTTTATTAACCAATAGCAGCTCTTTATAATGTTTAGGCATATTGGGGTGAGGGAGTATAAAAAGCTAAAGCCAGGGGCAAGTATTGTCCAGTTCAACAGGATCATTCACGCATTACACGTCGCCCAGTTTGACAGAATAATTCACGAGGTAAACGTCGCTCAGTCCAACAGAAGGATTCGCGGGTAATATGTCGTTCAGTCCAACAGAATCATACAAAGGTTATACGTCGCGCAATTCTACAAAATCTCTCGCGTTGTAAAGTTAGTTATAAATGTGAAATACGCGAATTAATAATGTGCAGTAAATAAGTGATTATAGTGATATTAGAAAATATAACAGTTTCAGTCTGGTGTGTATCAAGAGTCAATATGTGAAATTAATTAATTGTGACGGTAATAAAAGTGTAAAAACAAATTCTTTTATAAGTGTTATCTTTTAGTAACAAGTCCTTTCCGTTTACACACCCTGCTTAAGAGATTTGCTCGACTGAATAATAATAATAATAATAATAATAATAATAATAATAATAGCTAGCCGGAGCACAATGAATCCAAAATGCAAAATAATAAAACAATAACAGGCGCCCAGCAATAGATAACACGAAGTGACCGCGACAAATTGGCTCCCATACGTGGTGCAGATAAACATGAAGCATCTTCCAACTACCAACAAATATAATCTACTTCATAAAGAAAATGCAGAACAGTCTAAAGTTTAACCAAACGAGGAATTAAAACATCTTTAGATTATTCGAATAGCCTACAATAGTTACCTTTAGACCGTTGTTGCATAATTCGAAAGTAAGAGAAGAATAAGGTGCAAATAAACTGCATTAAGATGGTCCAGAAACGCCAGTTCAAACGTACATTATCTTATGGGAAAATCCTGTTATTAAAATTGCATCAACGGAGGTTTTTTGCAATTTTAATTGGATCTTCAGCTGCTGTTTGTTCACTTCATATGAGGTGCAAGTTCAATCTTGAAACCACCACACCGATTTGGTGTAGAGGATGGAAATCAAATATGAGATCCAGTCTTTAAGCAAGCAAGTAGTTTTGGTTTTTTGCAGAACATTTGTAGAAAACTCGCTGTTTCAAAGTATTTTGCAGCCTGTCTCAAGGTTTAATTTGTCTTTAATTGCATTCATTACCTGATATAGGACTTCTTGATATTTTGCGTAAACATCTTCTTTGAAAGATCTCTCTTAACTATCATAGAGGTCAGATCTTTGGAAAGGTTCTGCTTATGACGATCTCCAAAGATATTTCAGATTAATTCCTTTGTGTAGATGTAGGGCGGTGTGCTATCGAGCACGAAGATTGCTTTCCAGTTCATGACTCCTCAGGGATGAGTTATCTGCCATTCAAAGTAACGTTCCCTCTTCATGTAACGGTCTCTTTGATTCCAATCTTCGTTTCTTATGTCATGAGCTGGAGTGAAGCCACATCAACAGTGTATTTTAAGTCCTTAAGACCATCTTGAATGAAATACCAAGAATCAAGATTTTAATAAAATGCATTGAAGGTTAATAAAGAAGCGTGCTTCGTGGTCCAATGTGGGAAGATTTTGACTTCACTTGATACTAAAATAAGTAATTGGAATTATTTACTTTTCTCAGTAAAGAGTTTATGCTTTAACCTTTGAGTGGTGCATCTGTTTGACCCTTCCTGCATTCATAGAAACACAGTAGTATGTCAACATTCAACAAAGCTATCCGTAAATTTTACTAGACACGTTAAACCTCTATACGATGTAACATACAAGACACTTAATGTTGTGAACAGTGAAGTCCAAAATTGTGTCCGTATCCCAAGAAAGGGGGGTCATAAACTCAGGCCGAACAAACGAATGTCGCTACGAGGGAAGAAACCTAACCGAACCACAAATGGCGGCCGCTAAATATGGCAGCGCTCAGCGGATATATAACCATCGTTAGCGGTGAAACGGTTTATTCATTAATTTAGAGAGAGGTCTGTGGGAATAAATGACAGAACCAAGCTCCTTTGTGAGTCGTACGTAGCTGTTCTAATCAAAACGCGCAATTTGCGTCCCGGTGTACGTAATTTGACTGGTGTAACAACAAATTAAAGCTCCATTTACCCAAATTAGTTTGGTAGATTAGATTCTGCGTTCCCTTTCTAATCGAATAGTCTAAAGCAATGGTGCACAATCCTGTTATAAGCGTGGCTACTGAGAAATTGCTGCATTATGGAGACCCATATCTGCATGGGTAAAATGGGTGTATCATTATAGTTATATTACAGTCTTCATTTCGCTGCGCAACTTAAGGTGTAAGCCCTCAGGATGACAGTTAAATGCGCAACTGCCAGCATTTTAGTGTACTTATGGCCAATAACTTCTAACGGAAGACTCTGTATATTGGGATATGGGATTCCCCCCCCCCCCCGCCTAATGAAAATTTGAAATTGGTCGTAGTTAGGCAGGAAAGAACAACCGCTATAATAACTACAAAACCTGCATTGTGTTTAGAAATGGAACTAAATATTTGCAGTATAAGTAGTAAAAATTAGTTTGGTTGTGGCAGATCTTCAGAAATCTCCTGCAGTACCAAGGAAATTCCAATCCATGAATGAAGCTATGCTTCTTTAAAATTAGCTGTCAAAATTTTGGAATTGGTTTCAATTAGCATAGCCACGTCCTTCTTGATTTTAAACCCGAGACCATAACTTTGAATCCATCAAAACCTTATAGAGAAATTACGGCCCAGAAGCTGTCATGCTCCCAGAGTGCGAATCACTGTACTATATCAATAGCTGTAAAATCCCACATTTTCATAATTCGAAGCGCCAGAGCGGTCCCTGGGGCCCGCCGTATGCAATTCATATCGAGCTACGCTATCCATCGCTACGTTTCTGGACCAATTTAAGATTTCTACCAGACAGCGAACCACTGAAACATTGTTGTTCCTATAAAAAGTATATCTGTGGTCCTTTCTAAACCTTACCACCATTGTTTCGTAGTTGGTACATAATGGAGGTCTAAATTTCAATTTAAAAATGTCATTGCATGAACAAATATATTATTTACAGTCGGGTAATAGAGGATAATAATGCCAGCAAGCAAAAGCTTTTTTAGAATTGCTGCCAAAGAATGCGTTTAGTTCTAACGTTCAAAGTATACAAAATATGGAGTATCAGAAATGTTTTGTTTTTAACTTTTAATTATGAAAATTAGCAAACCATGGCAAACAAAACTGAGGTATCCCATTGCATTCTTCACAGTAGGAGGTTACTTTGATTACTTTATTTTTTGATAAATGAGTTTCTTTTTGTAGCATCTTTTATAATATTTTCGTACCTTATGAGCTGGTCCGTCGTGTTTCTTGAAGGTATGCATATTTAGATATTTCCTTTTCCTAGAAATTGAACTGCTGCTGCTGAGGGGGATAACTCAGAGTTTCATTTGAGAACAACACTTCTATGACTTTTTTATTTTATTTTAAATTTGTTGTACAAGTGTGAGGATTTTAAAATCCTATTCAATAACAGTAAACATCGCGAAAGAGCGGGACGCCAACCTAATAATACGGACATTATATCATTCAAGGCAACAGAGGCGCTCCGAGTGGGAGGGGAAAAAAATCAAATCTAATTCAATGAATCCATACATTTGTTAAAAATTACCGTGGACCGCTATGCAGCACCGCTGGCTCCACGATGAAATTTCTTGTGTGGGACCACGGCGATCCCCAAAGACCGCCAGGATTATTTCTTATAATAATTGTCTATAAAGTCCTCTGCAAAACTAATTTTTTGCAGTAAGTTAATATTTAATGTGCCCGTTATTGACTTTTGCGAGAAAGTCGCAACGGTCCTTGGGAAAATTTCATCAAATATCTACTGGCACTTAACGGTTAATGATCAGTTTATGGGTGCTTCAATGAAAAATATGGTGGAAGACTGAAACGGTCTTATGGTCTATCCTTGAGGAGAATGTTGGGATTTGGGAAGTAGAAGATGGTGGTGGTAATGATGCCATAGCTACGATTCTTCGTTGCCTGTTCAAGATTTTTACTATTTAAGCCTGGCTCATAACTAAAACAATGGCAAAACATTTAAGCAAGCTGGAGCTCTCATTTGGCTTCCACAAGGAAGAACCAATAATTAAATTTTTTATTCAAGGAAATCTTCCAGCGAACCGGATATCACTAGGAGGTATATGTGGCTAGTGTTTTCCCGCGAAGAAGTTCTAAGGTTCTCTTGTACAAACAGAAATTATCGAGTCGAGACATGTCCCGGACAAAAGGAAGGAAGGAAGGAAGGAAGGCTGGCTGGTGCTGCCGCCGTCGAAAGGGTCACCTTGCTCACTGGCTGAGTGACTGGCTGGCTGGTCTTCCAGGCACGGGCCACTGGCATGTGTTGCCAACATAACCTGTTGCACGTCATCAGTCCTTTCACCCTATTAAGCTCGATCATACTCCATTTGTCTTGGTCATGGAATCGCAGTACGCGCTGCGAATATTCTAGAAATGTCGACATACCATAAAACATTAGTTCTTTCAAAGGAAATGAAAATTCCCTACTGTGTGGATTTAAACAATACCACATACATACTCAAAATATTCGTCTGCACTTTAAAAAATTCTACCAGCCAAATTAATGGAGGGAATTTTTTTTGTATGTGTACATAAAGATCAAAATGTAATACACTTTTCGTGTTTTGGCGGTTTTTCAAATCGTTCATTTTACCATTTTATAAATGTTTGAAAAATATGCCAAAATTGCAACTGTTTTGTACGTGATTTTTTCAAAATTATCTTACATGCTTTGAGTAGAGCATTTTTTGTATTGATTTTGCGGTGAAAATAGAATTTTATTTGACGGAAGAATAAAATTAAGTTGAGAATTTTCAACGTTTTTGCCTTAATTTGTCATTTTCGTCTGATGTTTTACGACTTCACAAATTTATTTCTCCACCAGTTTATACCACATGTCGATTAAAGTGTTGAATGTATGCACAAAAAATGCTCTACCAATGCAAGTGCAGGCGAATACTTTCTTGGGTAACTGTACACATGATCCAATTTCAATGTAGGCGTCAATTAGTACAAACAGCATCGAGCATTCCTTGACCTTTGATACTCTATTACTAGATCCAGTCAAACCTTTGAATCGACATTGACAGAACCGTTAGATTTCTATTGGAAAAGTGTTTCTGTAAACAATAACTATAATTATTGTATTAAACGCTTTTTATAAATATGTGCTGCACTCACATGACTTTCTGTACTCATTCTTGCCACAAATGATTACAAACGTTTTATCTATCTACTTCTTGTTAATGGATAAACGTTCATTACACATTAATTATACATTTCGTTGTAGTCATAGAAACAATGTAGTAGGCTACAGCGGCAGCCAGGTTTTTTTTAAAAAGCAGGCGATCGCTGTGTAATGGCTTTTAAATTCCATACTCCTTGCATGATCACGAGAAAAAAAATATTAACTTACCACTTGGAAAAAGTATAAGTATATTATAATTCAAACCAATATCAAAGGAATATCTTGAAAATAGTTAACTACCCAAAAAGTTTGTATTTGACATAAATTGTGTCCATTAACGAGATTGTCTTATCTCTTACGGCTTACTTCACAGGCTATTCCCAGAAAATTCAAGATCTACATTTTATATTGTCATACAAATACCTTAAGCATATGGCATTTTAATCAAAATCTTTGGAGCCATTTTTAGAAAATAAAAAAGCAGTGAAAATTTTCCCATGTAATGGGCAGTTTACATGGGGGGAGTTTTCTTTAAAATGTTCCTGTCGCATCCTTGGAAGATGCCAAAATTAAATACCAAGTTCGGTATTTAACCGACTTTTTCGATTATGAGTTATGCTGTTTGCAGACACACACACGGACCTTTTTATAAAAGTGCTGTTGTTTTTATTCGGGGTGCCTCAAAACATGTATTTCTGGGGAAATCTCGATATTGAATTTTTGGATGAAATGCAATATAATCTGTACTTATAGGTAAGAAGTAGATTAAGTAAAAACAGTAGTGGACTATTTATTATACCACCCAATAATGTTGCTTTTCTCTAAGAGTAGCCAGATTGAGCTTATATTTATATAATCCATCTTGACCATCTCTCTTCACACATAGTTGAATTACAGATATAGATATCATTTTAGAGCATAATTATATGGCAGTTATTGTTCAGAGAACCAAGAGCTTTGTGTGATCTGTCCTAGTCACTGTTATCAAGCTTCTCTTCTTCTCTGTTCTTCAGATGCAAATTTCTTGTGACTCATTGAGCAAAGTTCATAAAGGAAAAGTACAGGTTGCATCAAACATTTTGAAAAGAAATACAGTGGTAGCAGAAAGCGCAAACGTGTTCTAATTGCACACATTGATACATTATATCTGGTTGATGCTAACTAGCATCTTGAATATCACACTGAGAAATGATCTCCAATATTTTCAATGCATTCCTGCAGCCGAGGCGATAAAGACGCCGTTGTTTATTTAAAGTCCAATAATGTCATTCGAACGAATGAATTCTGCATCTTTCACCTTTTGATAGTAAAGTGGTCGGTCGTTCACGCAGTTCTTGAGGACTGCAGTTGTGTGCTTAACCACACGCGTAGAAATGTGCTTCATCTGAAATGAAGATGAAAGTAACACTAGACTGCAGTCAGCTACTAGTGACATTCAGTGGTACCTATGATTAACATAATTTCAAAAATCGTCAAGTGTTCAAATTAAATTTACAACAGTATTAACTGACAGTGTTGACTATTATTATATTCTTCCTTAAAAGTATTAGGCCCTTACGACCTGTTACGAAGTTTGAGTATTATTATTATTATTATTATTTTGTGGTTAATTTGAGACTCAAAATTTGTAGGCGGTGGTTCGACGAAAGTGTACTGAACTGAGACTATCGATAACTGCAATGAAACACAATTTGTTTGAAGTAATAATTGCAAAAGCTAAAGAAGTGTCACTTGAACCATGCATAAGCAGGGTTCGAAAAACCAGGAGCCTGTCGTAAGCAATATCCTCGACCCTTAGAAAAGTTTCTCTGCCAAGAATACATTTTCCCTCTTAAGCTGTGAAACTACAAGCCCGAAGTACAGGGGAAAAGATACACTTCAATGCAAAAACAGTCATTTTTGACGAATTTGTGCCTGACCCTAAATATTCCCTTTTCACAATTCTCACTTCTCACTAGGTATTTAGGGCCAAGAATTTGCAATGCATACATTACTTGTGCTTACACTCCACATATCGGCTCAGTTGCTTGCTGTGAGGGTTTTCTAGTACTTTCCGAGTAGTTCAGGAATATGTAAAGAGTTTTCTCTTTTAGAGGCTAGTATTACAGATGTGATGCTGAACGTGACGTATTACTGCTAGGTAGAGCGGTAGCTTATAGTGAATGCAATAACTGCAGGTACTGCAGAACATAAAATCCTAGCTCTCATCCCCAAAGGAAGTCAGACGCTTCTGCATCCCTGAGGCCATCCTTCACCTATGATGGAAACCTCTCTTTGCTTTTAAAAGAATGTTATTATCGATCCAGATGTGCTAGACTGATATAATACGAGCTACTCGCTTAAAACAGGTTTGTGATGCATGTCTCCTGCCTCGAAATGGGACCTAGCAGAAGGATCCAAAATCTGTGCTCAACTTTAGCTGCAGAAGCTACACTCTGGGTGGATGAGCCACATACTTTAGCTTAGGAAAATGAAACAAACTTTTCGTTTATTTCACGCTCGCAACTATTGCCTCAAGAAAAGTTACCTCTTACATTTTTGTCAAGTGTAAGAAGTTAAAGGTAATCACCAATCACCTTCCCCACCAAAAGGGATTTAGTACCTCGAAGATGCAAACAAAAACACGTAGAACATGTTTATCCTTGGGTGTATCGTTTTAATTTGTTTTTATCTTCTCTGTCGCCTAGATACGTAAGGTAGAAGTTACTGCATTCCACCCTAAAATAAGGAATAGAGATTTCCCGAAATGCACATTTTGAGATCCCCGAATAAAAACTAGATAACTGGAAAAATTTCTACTACCTGTGCGTTCATCTGAAAGCACCACAACTGAAAAGCGAGATATCGTATATCACTTAGGCCAGGCAAGTTAAATTTCTTCTCATTCTCGTTGACTTTTATTAAACACTAAGGGATAGACAAGCGCTTTGAGCAGGAAAAGTGTTGAGCTCGTTGACATACACAATGTATGGATGTTTTCGTGGTATTAACCATTTCCGAAAAATTCACAATTGTTCGTCTGGATTTTTTCTTCCCAAATTGTAAGCAGTGCCTACACTTTGAAGCGTTAGTTGACTGCTCCCTTTTGCCATATTTTTTTCTTTTTGAGTTTAACACTTAAGCGGCAGGGGAAGATGCAGGAATTAAATGGATGAAATGATGCTCAAGGGACCATAGACGACATTCTTCTCAGGATAAGGATAAATCCCGAAAAAAAGGACACTTCCATTTAACTCGCCCTAACCGAGATTCCAACTCTGGACCTCTTGAATATGAGGCAGACCCCCTCACACTATCCAGGTGCGTACTTCTCTCTTTCTCTTTTCATTTTTCTTTCTTTTTCTTTTGAGGTTTTGCAAACAATGTCATGTCGTGGCTATCATATGCAATTGCTTTTTTTAAACAGCTAAGCGATATCTCATTCTACATGTATTACCTAAAACTAACTACAAGGCGGAAACAGTCCCAATGGGCCAGAGCCTTCCCTCCTAAACGCTTACCCGAAAGGAGGACTCACGCTCCCCAGGACGTATTTCAACGTCCGGTGGTAGACGCCTGACGGGGGCAGAGGGCCTAATCAGAGAGTGAGAGACCAGCATGGGTGATCAGCCACTCGCCCGGGATGAGAGCGAGGAAGTGGATGATAGTTGCAGATGAGGGATGAATGATAGGAAAGGTGATGATGAAGCACCAGTGGAATGAAACATGGCGGAGGAAACCAGAGAACCCGGAGATAACCTCCCAGACGCAGCTTTGTCCACCACAAATCCCACATGCGGCTCCCTGGGATTGAACCAGGACTGCCTTGGTGAGAGGAAGCGGTCTAACAACTCGGCCACTGCGCCGCCTAGTAATATTACCTAGCTAATCGAAATCATTTTCGGGGAATATTTATTATGAATTAACAGGAAATGAAGAGGGAACAACATTCTGATATGTTGCAGTTATGACACTGTTCATGGACACACATCCACACACACACACAGACCTTTTTCTAAAAATGCCTCTTCTTTCTTTCTTTCTTTCTTTCTTTCTTTCTTTCTTTCTTTCTTTCTTTCTTCAGGGAGCCTCAAAACATGTATTTCCGATGAAATCTCGATATCGAATTTTTGGGTGGAATGTAATACTTTCTCTGTTACTATACGTAGTAGAGAAAGCGATAAGCCTTTATGTGCATAGTTTGTAAAGTAGACGTGAAAATAAATGATAATGGATAGAGAAAAACAAATTAATTTTACACTTATGTTTTAGGCTTCAGTGGGAGTATTAAGCCCCTACTTTGAATCAAGACTTTGTAACACCAAGAATCGTATCTTGTTATTTTCAGTGTATTGTCGCTCAGAATTTTTCAAAACTCGACTATTGATCAGAGGAAAGTTTTGTTAGTTACAATGAGCATCAATTATGCTAATTTATTGTTGCAAGCACCGAATTTGCGTTTTCTGTTCGAGTGTTACTCCTCAGTCCTGGTTGCGACAGCGATAAGCAGAAGAAAGCCCTAGGGACCATAAAGACGTCTATATCGCCTGCTTTATGTTCTTCCCTACAGATAAAGCCTTGAAGTGGGATTATTGCAAGCGTAACAACTTGCTAAATGAAATGGCGGCGACATCCTTCGAGCGTTGTGAATGCGGCTTGCACGAGATATAAAATGATCTACAAGCATCACTGCTCCTTTAACTAACATCCGGATAGGGCAAAACTGGTAACATTACTTACAGTACAGTCCCGATTATCCGACTTAAACAGGTCGTGGCCTAGTCGTATGACGCGGTTAGTAATAAACATGTTTAAAACTGACAAAATACATTAATTATTGTTTAAAAAAGTTGCATATTATTGCTGTCGCTCGCTCGGAACACTACTTCTCTATTTCCTGCCAGTTCGTTTTCCAGTCCCCTGCGATCGTTTTTCCTGCGTCATAATCCTGTGCCACTTTTAATAACGTTTCACCTTTGTTCAGTCTCGTCAAAGTTTCGGTTTTTCTTCCATCGAGTTTTTCCGGTTTGAAGACATAGCAGGTAGAGAAGGTAATTGCTTTCCTCCCAAAAATTCATACCGAGATTTCACCGGAAATACATGTTTTGAGGCTCCTTAATCCAAAGAAAAGCATTTTTAGAAAAAGGTCCGTGTGTGTGTGTGTGTGTCTGTGAACAGCATAACTCAAAAACGAAAAGTCGAATAAATATCACACTTGGTATTTAGGTTCCAGTACCTTCCAAAGATGCGGGATGAAGATTTTCAAGAAAATCCCTATACCCCAACTGTCATTCACATGGAACATTTTTCGAAAATGAAAGTAAAATGAATAAAATGTGTATCTTGAATTTTCTGGTAATAGCCATTTGCAGGGAATTTTGCAAAACTGGTGAATGTAAAGCGATAGATGAAAACGTACCATACAAAAAATGTAAATGTCTTTAAAACACACACTTTATTTCAAATAAAGTTTTCTGTGGCATAAGCTATTTCTGACATATTCCTTATTATAGCCATTTTTCAGAAAAAAGGGACAAAATTTCCATGCAAAGGATTTTTAGGGATTGGGAAATTTTCTTGAAAATCGTCCTGTACATCCTTGAAAGTTCCTGAACTTTAAATACCAAGTTTAGCATTTAACCTTTTTTTTTTGGTTTTGAGTTATACTGTTTACACAGAGAGAGAGAGAGAGAGAGAGAGAGAGAGAGAGAGAGAGAGAGAGAGAGAGAGAGAGAGAGAGAGAGGCGTTTTCCTAAAAATGCCTCTTTTTTCAGGGGTCTCAAAATGTGTATTCCGGTGAATTTTCGATATCGAACTTTTTGTGGAATACAATATTTCCTCTACTTAACCATGAGTAACATGGTAGAGAAAGTAAAGATTACATTAAATTTAAGTTTAAAATATAGATAATTGCCATACACCACCATATTTGGTACAAATAGTGTATGTCTATGCAGAACTTGCCAGTATGATGAGAGTCAACCTCATCTTCTAGGCTCTTTAAGTTTTCTCTTCTTTATCCTGGCCTCCTGAGACGTTTCCAAGAGTGGTTTTTTCACCCATTTTATGTGCATCTGTTGAAGGCTTTTCAATGTATTCTGGACTTAAGTTGTGTTGAAGGACCCTAGCTCGACCAGTATTCCAATATTAAAGGAAAGTACTGTATCTAAAACTCCCATTTTTAGAGTTTTGATTCCCACAAACAATCTTTGAAATTCTTCGCACTATCGCTGTTGGACTCGTTTTTTACTTTCTCTACTGTGTATAGTAAGTAGGGGAAGTATTGCATTCCACCCAAAAATTCGATACCGAGATTTCACTGGAAATACATGTTTTGAGACCTCCTGAATCCAAAAAAAGCATTTTTGGAAACATGTCCGTGTGTGTGTCTGTGTCTGTGTGTGTGTGTGTGTGTGTGTGTGTGTGTGTGTGTGTGTGTGTGTGTGTGTGTCTGTGAACAGCATAACTCAAAAACGAACAGTCGGATAAACACCAAACTTGGTATTTAGGTTCAGTATCTTCCAGAGATGCGACACGAAGGTTTTCAAGAAAATCCCCCCACTCCAGACTACCCTTTACATGAAACATTTTTCGAAAATTTTAATTTTCTCAAAATGGCTCTAACGATTTTGATGAAAATATCATATGCTTAAGATAATGTCATGAGCAATGAAATGTATATCTCGAATTTTCTGGGAATGTCTCCAAAAGTATTCTTCATTGTGGACGACTTTTGCATAACTGGTAAACCATAAGAGATAGACAAAATTTTACTACACAGAAAATGTAGATCGCATTGAAATACACAATTTATGTCATATACATTTTTTTTGTTGAGTGAACCATTTTCGAGATAATGCTTGTTATTCCCTTAAAATTTTCAGTACTTATATTCTCAAATGGGAATTCGTTATTCATTTTTTTGTCTTGGATATGCAAAGAGTATTAATCTTTGGGAAAGGGAATGGTGCTGCACCTAGCAACCAGCTATTAAGAGATATGTATGTGCTTAAAGGCTACTGTATTTCCAAATTGCCCTTGTAAATATATATTCCCCTTACATCTACAAGAAAATAAGCAATAAGATAGAGTCTGCAAATGTTTATCTCGATTAACATGAAGTAGATGGAGAATAAGCGTTTGTAAAAATAGTTTGTACAAGAGTAGAGAAAGTCATGTGAGTGTAACACATCAGATTTTTTTATTTTGAGTACGTCCATGGAGACACTTCAACAGGTCAAGGTGTGAAAGATCTTGATATGTGGGCATAAGCTGGTAGGGCCTGATGTGTGTATTCATATTTATTACTGTCTCTATCACATACCTAGTAGGTAGAGAAGGTTTTGCACTCCACCCAAAAATTCGATTTCCAGATTTCGCCAGAAATACATGTATCGAGACCCCCTGAATCCAAATAGAGTTTTTTAAGCAAAATATCCGTGTGTGTGTGTGTGTGTGTGTGTGTGTGTGTGTGTGTGTGTGTGTGTGTGTGTGTGTGTGTGTGTGTGTGAAAAGAATAACTCAACCAAACTTGATATTTAGGTTCAGTATGCAACACGAAGATTTTCAAGAAAATGGCTCTAACGATTTTGATTAATATACATGAAAGATGATGCAGTAATTTGTATCACAAATTATTTAAATGTAAAGAATGATTATAGTTTGAATATGCATTTTTATGTGACATTGATTTGAGATATTTGTTGATTGTAATTATTGTTGAGAAGTGGGTTTACACTGCCTTACTGAAACTGACAATAATAGCGTGCAGTAATGCAGCGAGGGGGTGAGCTGTTTATCATTATTAGAGACGAGGAAGTTACGTAATGTTGGCGCGTTTTTTTTTTTTTGTTTTTTTTTAGAATTTGCTGGAACATTTTCCCTAGAGCATATGTATTCATAATTTTCATTGGATATAAAAATAGACGCTAATGTTGGCGCGTTTTATTAGCCAATAGCAACTCAGTTATAATCTTTAGGCATATAGGGGTGTAGGAGTATAAAAAGGGCTAGATTAGAGGTAGACCCCGTCAGTTCACCGAAAATATTTGTACACTACACGTCGTCTTCAGGTCAGTTCGTCGAAAACATTTGTACGTTACACGTCGCCTTCAGTCCAGCAGAAATATTTGTAAAGTACACGTCGGCTATCGATTCGCAAGTTACGCGTAGCAGAGTTATGAAACATCTAAAGTGTTGTAAAGTTAATTATACAAAAGGTTGAAGTACGCGAATTAAAAGTGATCAGTTATGAAGTTATTATAACAGTTTCAGTTTGGCGAGTGTCAAGATCAATGTGTAAATTGTGATAGTGAATGTGTTCGACAATAAAAAGTGTAAAGCAAATTCTTTCATCAGTGTTATCTTTGGATAAAAGAGTCCTTTCCGTTTACACAACCTGTATAAAGAGAAGTGCTCGACCAAAAAGATCATAGCTAGCCGGAGGACAGTGAACCAAAATTAAATAAAATAACAGTAGCATTCTTTAAAACAAACACTAATACTGCCGCAAATTGCTAACACCAGATAGAGCTAACAAACCTAACAAAGAATCACGTCACAAAATGGCTTCACCACGTGGAGTAAACACAAATACACAAACAACATTAATAATACCGTCGCAAATTGGCTCCCAAACGTGGGGCTCAGCAAATTAAATAATATTACAAGTAAACCACTTCAAAGACATGACATAACATAACAAATAAAATGTATATCTTGAAATTTCTGAGAATAGCCTATGAAGTCCTCTTCATTCGGAAGGAATTTTGTTTAATCTTGTATAACTGGTAAACGTTAAGCAAAGACGAAAACGTACTACAAAAAAAATGCAATCTCTTTAAAACACACAATATATTTCAAATAAATTTTTTGTCATAAACCATTTCTGCGATATCCGTTATTAACGATTCGAATTGCTCATTTCTTGGTCATTCTCTTAAAGTCCTGGCAACATTCAGTTGTTTCTCGCGATTATATTGAAACAGTGTGGAATTTTAAGACAGCGTGTAGCGTCCGGTTCTTAAACATTTGACTACCGCTGTTCCCTTTGTATCTATAACTAAGTGTGTAATGTAGCTATTTCTGCAAAGTTTATAAAAAATTTAATAAAAAATTAATTTGCGTAAGAGTAGTTTGTATACCCACTAATAAACGATAGAGGATAGAGAAAGTCATGTGAATGTATCACATCAGACTTTTTCACATATATACACCAGTCAGTAGTGCGTGTTTTGGTTTGTCATCTGTCGACAACTTATGAAAATACACTATGTAATCAAAAGTATCCGGACATCCCCACAAACATACGTTTTTCATCTTAGGTGCATTGTGCTGCCACCTACTGCCTAGTACCCATTATCTGCGACGTCAGTAGTCATTAGACATCGTGAAACAGCAGATTGGGACGCTCCGTGGAACTCGCGGACTTCGAACGTGGTCAGGTGATTGGGTGTCACTTGTGTCAGAAGTCTGTATTCGAGATTTCCACTCTCCTAAACATCCTTAGGTCCACTGTTTCTGATGTGATAGTGAAGTGGAAACGTAAAGGGACATGTACAGCACAAAAGTGTACAGGACGACCTCTTCTGTTGACTGACAGACCGCCGACATTTGAAGAGGGTCGTAAAGAGTAATAGACAGACATCTATCCAGACCATCACACAGGAATTCCAAACTGCATCAGGATCCACTCCAAGTACTATGACAGGCGTGAGGTGAGAAACTTTGGATCAATGGTCGAGCGGCTGCTCATAAGCCACACATCACGCAGGAAAATGTCAAACGACGCCTCGCTTGGTGTAAGGAGCGTCAACATTACACAATTGAACAGTGGCAAAACGTTGTGTGGAGTGACGAATCACGGTACACAGTGTGGCGATCTGATGGCAGGGTGTAGGTGTGGCGAATGCCCGGTGAACGTCATCTGCCAGCGTGTGTAGTGCCAACAGTGAAATTCGGAGGTGGTGGTGTTATGATGTGGTCGTGTTTTTCCTGGAGGGGGCTTGCACCCCTTGTTGTTTTGCGTGGCACGATCACAGCGCAGACCTACATTGCTATTTTAAGCACCTTCTTGCTTCCCACTGTTGAAGAACAATTCGGGGATGGCGATTGCATCTTTCAACACGATCGAGCACCTGTTCATACTGCACGAGCTGAGGCGTAGTGGTTACACGACAATAACATCCCTGTAATGGACTGGCCTGCACAGAGTCCTGACTTGAATCCTATAGAACACCTTTGGGATGTTTTGGAACATCGACTTCGTGCCAGGCCTCACCGACCTACATCGATACCTCTCCTCAGTTCCGCACTCCGTGAAGAATGGCCTGCCATTCCCCAAGAAACCTTCCAGCACCTGATTGAAAGTGTGCCTGCGAGAGTGAACGCTGTCATCAAGGCTAAGGGTGGGCCAACACCATATTGACTTCCAGCATTACCGATGGAGGGCGCTACGAACTTGTACGTCATTTTCAGCCAGGTGTCCGGATACTTTTGATCACGTAGTGTATGTGGTCTAAATTGATCTCATGCTTTGTAGCCATTTGAATGTAACCTAATCATATTACTATAATAATTAATGACACATGGAGGTTTTTATAAATGCAGAGAGAGAGAGAGAGAGACCAAAATTCTAAATATTTGTTAAAAATTGGAAAAAGTGTTTCCTTAAAGGAACTGTTAACCGGTTCATGGTATATTATATTATGGTAAATGTATATTCTCAAAGAGAGTATTCGAGAGGAAGGATCAACCCATTACACTTTACTGTAGCAAGAGTACACTTCCAGACAAGTCTTCTTTAAGGCCCCTTTTACGCGATCAAACTTTTTTTCAATTCAAGAGTTTACAAGAAAAATTGTCAAACATTTTTCAATATGTGACAAGATTGTACAAGACCTGACAATGTCATAAATGTGCATTTACAAGTTGTCTTTTTTCAAACTGAAACCCTTCAGAACACATTAATAAATAATTTAGCACGCACAAAGCAATTTACTATTTGCGTCACGGTATAACTGTTTGTAACGGTATGAAATACTTACTGTTCTTTACTAATATTATGTAGCACTTTCGCGTATTATATCCAATAAAATCACATTACGGTTATGGAATACAATGGAAATAACACCAACTGATCACTGTATATAACATTGCATTAATGTATACGTAGTTCGGAAATCTCCCTGGCAATTATTTCTTCACACCTTCATCTTGTCGTAATCCACGGAGTCCTAGACATACGCACATGACTAGCTTATGTATAACCTAATCAGTTCGCATACGACATGCCTTGGCCGGGTAGCTATTTTTGTTTACTTTTCGCTTTCAGCCATGTTGCAGATTTTGTGACCACTATAAATGCTTGCATTTCATTGGCTAAAACCATCAAATTATTGTCAAATCTTTGATCGTTTAGAGCATGTCCTTATTTGCTTTCAAGGCTTTAAAAGTACTGGAAGGAATTTGACAAGAAAAGTTGTGAAGTTGTGACAACTCTTGAAAAGTCTTGTATTGAATTTGACAAAAATTTGATCGTGTACAAGTAGCTTAAGAAGCGTTTTGCAAGTGTCTTATCGCAAACTGAACTGATTCCATAAAACCTCTTCAGATGCGAGTTAACTGTTTCTATCAAACCTACTACAGAGCTAGATAGTTAATGCCATTATCTAGAACGGGATTTTTAAAAGTAACGTACCAGTTGGTTGAATTCAAAATACCACATTGGTTTAGCAGCCGCAAAAAAATGGCGGGTAAAAGTCTTTTATAACGGATTTATGATCATATTTCCTGAATTATAACGCTGATCACCGGAATCAACCAATTTAATGAGAGCTGTTGGGATCAACAGGCCCCAATTATGATTTTTCTTTGATCCAGTGCCAGGACTGAAATGATTGGGCACATGAAACCTGTGCAGACGTTTGTGAAAACATTACGTTTTGCCAGTGTGGTCACCACAAAGTAAAACATGATTAGCTTTAAACGTTCATCACAAAAATAAATGTTAATTAACGTGCTCAGGGCTACCCACCATTTGGATGAAATTCAGTAAAATTATTGGATATTGTCAACATACATAAGCTTTGTATTTACTTCTTCTTTCTCGGTTTACCCTCCCCTTTTGGAGGACTTGTACCCCCCACCCCAAGACTTACAAACCAATGCCTGGTGTCAGACGCTTGTCGGCGAGCAGATAGACTTATGAATGGGATAGAACCAGGATGGGTGATCAGCCCGGAAGCCTGTCGTCCTCCGTGGTCCCAGGGTGGCAGTTCCTGAGGTCGAAGGTTCAGACTCGACGGAGGGTGATGTATATTTTTCGGGCGTAAAAATCCTTAGCATGGCTTCCTTTGGAAGGGAAGTAAAGCCAGTGGTTCCGTGTTGTAGATTTACGGCACGTAAAAATGCCTCAAGCCTGACAAAGAGGCTTTTGATCAAAATTTCCGGTCTTTCACGCCCAGTATAGAATGGGCGCTAAGGACCATAGTAGTTAAAGAGCGTCCATAAATAAAACTCAATTTAATTTTAGCCTCAAAGCCTGGTATGAGAGCGAGGAAGGAGATATAAAATGACGGTGAAATGAATGAAAAGAAAGGTGATGATGGAGCAGTTGGTGGAATGAATAGCGGGGAAAACCGGAGAACACGGAGAAAATCCGCCGAAACGCCGCTTCGTCCAGCACAAATCCCGCACACGGTTCCCTAGGATCAAATCCGGGCCGCCTTGGTGGGGGCAACGGTCTAACCACTCAGCCATGACGCCCCTGTTTTGTATTTACGAAAATGTAAAATAATTTACAAATTTCAAGCTTCATTGTGGGCAATTAATTTTTCAATCTACGGCTTTTAACAGTGAGATGTGTATTAAATTACGCTTGTGTTTGAACCCCCCTCCCTTTTCTTCAAAGATTGTGGTGCTTTTGTTTCTTTTTTTCTTCTATCTGGAGGGGACTCTGATTGCTCCCATTGAGGATATTGTATTTATGTCCCACAAGGGGTCGCCCGCGGGAGGAAAGAGGAGGTGAGAGGAGACACCGGCCGGCCGAAACCAGGAGCGACGGCACAGAAATGCCAGGGCCTCTGCAGTTTCCAGATTGAGACGCCCCAACAGTCAAACAGGCGGACCAGTAACCGCCGCCCTCTCAGGGTTCAAAACCCCTCCTGAAGGGGTGGTCTGTATACCCCGGCAACCAGCCGAAAGCCGAGGGACGAAGAAACTTCCACAGAGAGCATCCTGTTTCCTTGTATGCCGCATCGAAACACCATCGCCGACACTTCCAACCCTAAAACAGACCTAACGGGATGAATGAAATGTTGAATGGAACGAAATGAAGGGACAAGAAATTCGGGGCTGAAAGAAACCACTCCAGCATTCGCCTGACGACCCAGGAACCCCCCCCCCCAAAAAAAAACTTGGGTCAGAGTGGGCGGTCGCTAGGAATTGAACCCGGGAGCTTCCGAATGCGAGTCGCACGCGTTACCGCGGCGCCACCTCGCTTGGCTTGTAATATTACAATCACACTCCTGGATAATAGAGGACAGAAAGTTCGTTGCGAGTTAAGTAAGGAAGCCAGGTTGGGAAACAGATGAGAGTTAAAGCCAAACTAGTTCAATTTGTTGCAGAGGTAGTACCAGAAGTTGGGTGAATTTATTTAGAATTAATGCAATATATAGTGTGCAAACATTAAATTCTTAGGAAGAATTTGGAGTTCTATTGTTGCTCCTAAATGTAGAAGCAAATTCTTCCAAGCTTTCTTCTTCCGCTTTAGTAGACATTTTGGAGCCAGTGTTTAGTTCTCTTGATAACTGTCATTTCTCATCCCCGAATGTGCGTAACAGCCTCATTGCAGAAAGCAATTTGGAATGAAGATTGTAAATTGGTTTTGTTTTGTGATTTCATTTCCATCGCACACGTCCCCACTGCTAGCTCAAAAGAGCAACCGGATTTTGGCGGAAAATAAACATTCGTAAACAAATGTAGGCTTTTAATTTTGTCTCCTGATTCTTGAGTTGGTTTATTTCCAATTTAACTGGGAGTACATTTTTATTTTGTCTACCATCCTACGTATATGTTGTTTTTCTACCCATCGATAATTCTTCGTAAATGCTCGTTTCGATGTACCTTGAACCTCTCAAAACATCTTAGAGGACTGAACTGCATTTTTAAACACTTCTAACAATAAAATATAAACAATTCTTGGCATATTGTTGAAAACAGTGTCGTTTTACCAACTCTCTCCCCTACAAAAATCTCAACCGCCATCCCGCAACCTCCATATCCCGTCACTACGTGGTTAAGCCCAAATTGGGCAGGTACACGCCTAACACACCTTCGGGTTGCCCTCAGCCAATATGCCGTCGTCGTCGTCGTCGTCTCGATTTCTTTCTGGAAGACTTTTGTGAATTCCTGGGCCCTTGGCCATTCCGTTCTCCTCTGTACATTGAAAAGTGAGAAGTATGAAAATAAGTGATAACTCATAAAGTCGTGTGATTATGGGTTATCAGCTTTTTGTAACAAAATTGACTCCCCGAAATCATGCTATATTTATGACATTTTACGTAGTGTATCTACTATAGCTGAATTTGCTTAGATCGTTCGTTTCCTAAGGAAATTAAATGCAGTGAAACCATTCAAGTTGAATACTTATGAAATGTATATTTAATAATGGCCAGGGAGAGAATACATATTCAGGGTTGCTGGAATAGGCTACATACAGTAACCAAGCACTATAATGAAGCTCTGAATACCGTTAATGAACGTTGAGGCAGCAGTAGACTTTACTAAGGTTTCTATGTCTCCGCTTTACTGGAGAGAAACCTCGTCGTGCGTGTGCAAGGTTGGGAAACCAAATTGGAGACTACTGTCATGAGCGTCGTTTCACAATAACTGGGGTAGAGGGAATAAGTAATTGATATTATATGACACAGATCAAGGAAAGCGTGGATTTCATGGTCATCCGGAGCGGGCATTAACATTGCTCACAGATTTACAACTAAAATCGCTTTCAGCAGTGTTGACCGTTGCTACAGTGCTATTATTTTCTCTGCTGCTTATAAGATACAGTATTGTATTCCGCTCAACAATTCGTTATCGAAATCCACCAAAATGGTCTTTTTAGAGGAAAAAAGTGTGTGTCTGCGCGCCCACGTCTGTGAGAGAGAGCAGCATAGTTCAAAAACGAAAATTTTGCATAAATATCAAACTTCGTACTTAAGACAGCTTACAAACATGCAAGGCGAAGATTTTCAGATCCCTCCAATCCAAACATACCATTAAGTGTAAAAAATTATCATTGCGTTTTCATTTTCTTAAAAACGGCTTTTGTTACAATTCATATGTTTGAAATATTTCCCTAACAAAGTATAGGTTTATTATCTTGAATGTTCTGTGAATAGTCTATGAAGTCCCTTTTATAATCATTGACTTTTGTATGTAAATGGAAAACCATAGAGTCACAAACTTACTACAGGAAAGCATGGTACAACTCATTTGTAGCCTTAACCATTAACAAGATATATCTTGTTTTTCGTTTGAATTCTACAATTTGCATTTTGACTTTTCTTTGTTTTTCATTAGTCCACGCAACGATATGCAGTATCAAGTTCTGCATATTGTTTGATTCGCATTACAACAGCAGGCCAATACCCAGCCTCTTCCTACCCATAAATATTGAAATCCTTTCTAATATTGGTCATGGTATATAGGTACCTAGAACTAATAGTAATTTGTAGAACAGTTGAGAAAAGAACGATAGCTGATACAGAGAGATGCGTAGGCCAGGCTATGTAGTTTATCTTCAAATTGGACAGTCAATCAGATTGTAAACCAGAGTTGAGGATAATAAGGAATCCCTCTCCAGGCCAGGTTTAATAAATACAGAGTGAGCCAAAAGACTCCGAACCGGCTGCGGGTTTTTTTCCTGTCCGCGTCCTCGGCGCTCGTTGCCGTCTGCCGCCATGATAGAAATGCGCGGATGAAACCATACAACATTTTTAAACTACTTATAAAGGCTTTACTTACCAACTTTACGAAAGGAGATGCTGAAACTGGGCACTGTCGTTGTCCATACTTTTTGGCACCTCTTTAGGAAACTATCCATCACTCGCCGTAGTTCACGTTGAAAAATGCTGGCAATTTCCTGGCGGATATTTTGTTTTAGTTCTTCTAGGGTGTGTGGGTTTGTCTTGCATACACTTTATATTTTAAGTTACCCCGGGGGGGGGGTATTTTATTGAACAATATTACCTTCTGCGCGGTGTTTTTCCACTGGGCGTGCGGAGATATGATAAAAATATGATAACGCACTGTTGCTATAAACAAAGTCATGCTGTTGTGGTTTTGTTGTGCAGTGTGAAGTGCAGTTTTGAGTTTACGGCGATGTGATGTAGTTCAGTTATTACGAGTTATTTATTATTTTGTCCTGTACTTAGTCACAAAGTATATTATGGCTCTGTATATGTTTTCTACTGCACAGCGTGTATTTATTTTTGATTCGTTTGTAACTCGGTCAGCTCGCCAAGTGAAAGTACGATTTGCAGAAAGATTTCCAGGCCGTACAACAATCCATGAACTTGACAGTAAATTTCAGGCCACAGGAGGTGTTCAGGCTAAGAAATCTAAAAGACGGCGTTCGGTTATTACCGAAGAAACATTAGACGGCATCAGTCATCGTTTGGAAAATCCCAAAATTTCCATGATGGTTAGTTTCCTAAAGAGGTGCCAAAAATGTATAGAACAACGACGGTGGCCAGTTTCAGCATTTCCTTTCATAAAGTTGGTAAGTAAAGCCCTTAAAAGTAGCTTTAACAATGTTGTATGGTTTCATTCGCGCCTTTCTATGGTAACAGCAGAAGGCAACGAGCGCCGAGGACGCGGACAGGAAAAACACCGCGCAGGCGGTTCGGAGTCTTTTGGCTCAACCTATATAATACCATTTGCCGAGTATACCGTTGTCTGTATTTACCCTGTATAATTTTGTGGCGTATACACGGCCTGGTAGGTCTTAAAAACAAGGTAGCAAGATGCGTTCCCTTTGTCTCTCCGCCTGCACGCACGGAGCTGAAATATACAACGGAATCTTGGGAAAATTTGTCGGAACATTTAAAATTTGGATGAAATCAGTGCAGAAGAAGATAATTTATACGGACAGCTTCCCAAAAATAAACGATTTTTAGGCCAAAACCTTATATATCCTTTTGAATAAAGATCTTAAAGCTCTTAGAGCTTTAAGATCCACCAAATTATGGTAATGTTGTAGTGAAGTGAAATATGAGGAATCGTTCTTTATACTTTTCTGTTTAATTTAAACCTGACTTAGCATCCAAAGTCATATCGATGGGTTTGCGTTTGGAAGCACCAGCAATGGCAACTCTGATACATTGTTATAGTAATTTAAAAAAAAACAACTTTGAATCACACATTCAAACTCCGGTTCACCTTCTCTTTCTCATCGATGTGCTTCAGTCGTTAAACGAAATCCCAAATTCACGCTCAAACTAGACAAACCACAGACGAAATTGCAAATCGCGGTTGAAGAAAGTAAGATCACAAAACCGCCTTAGAAATCCATTTTTAGGTTAAATGTAAGCAGAGCCACTGTAATAAGCTGCGCACTTGAATTTCTAAGAAGCTACCTAAAGCAAGAGCTCTAAAATGATCAAAAGGCTTAGCATTTTCAAATTATTATTTTTTTGACCTAATCATGGGGAGCTGTCAAAAATTGTTTTTATGTATCTATATCGGATGCTCAGATTGAGGGATGTTCTATCCTCTTGTGGTAGACGGCGGCACGAAAATGAAAAAAGAAAACGGATCGGTGCTTGTGCGTTTGTTGAAAAGGAATGAGAAAATGCCATGTCATCGTCGAGACTGCTGCCGACCATCTTTGTGTGCAGCGCGGCAGTCAGCAGGATCTGTAAATATGACGCAAGCTCAGAAATATGTTTTACTCGAATAATTTTTCACATTTCTGAACCTTTTAACACATTTCGTGCAAATACTCTGTAATGCTAAATAAAAGAGTGTATTTCTGAAGACATTTAAATTGATGTGGAATTTATTTGAATTAGTAACCTTTGTAGTACACATTTAGTTTGGTTATCCTATTCCTGTGGAATGGGAACAGATGGAACCTGTGTTACACATCAGAACAGTCAGTGAAAAGATTGGTCGGAATGAATTGAAAATAAAATGTGTGATGATCTCCGAGCGCTTGAGAAAAAATTAACCTTAAATACCTAAGAAAACAAACTTGATATTGATACTAGGTAGAGTACACTAAAATACAGGAATTGTTAACACTAATCTTAATTGCGTAAATATAAATATCTTGGCGGTTTGAATTCACCTCGTGAAGTCCACAGCATTATTTAGAAACCATAGTTCATCAGCATTACGAATCATTTGAAAAGATAGTAGCTACTGTATTACGAAGAATTTGTATGTCATCGCGCTTTTAGACCTGCATCAAAAGAATCTATGTTTTGCAGCAATGTTACAATTATGATTAGTGCTGGTTAGGCGGAATAACAAATACATATATTGCAATATACTTACTTGCCTGCTGAAGATTTTTTTTTAACTTCGCCTAATATCCGGACTATATCATACGGTTGCCTGTTGGTTCTTTTTATACACATAATTCAGTAAGTGCCAAACAGCAATCGCAGTAACGTAGTCGCGTTCCTGTAGAATCTCGTGGATTTAATCAGAAAATGAACTTCTGCGATCGTGGAATTGGGTTATATGGGTACGTACACCTAATAAGTGTGATGCTGGATATATCGTCTTAGTGGCAAAGTCACCTACTAGATGCTGGGTTAACTTGTTGATAGATGGCTACATCTCCGCTGTCGCCTGCCTGTACCTTCTATATTATTCCTGTATTTTATTCTGGGGTGGAATTTTGGTTCGTAGTACTGAACGTCCTATCCGGTATTTAACTGCCGACAAACGAAATCACGAAGAAAGCTCGTCAGATTGCCCCGTACATGTTAATTTGAATACGCTGCTCCCAAATGCGAGCGATAGACGTTACCGTTTGAACCATCTCGCTTTTGTTTGGCAAAATGTATTATTTTTCACAATTTGAGAATTGCACAAAAATGAATACCTACATATTACAAATATATTTTAATGTCCTTAACATCTTGGGTCTAACAGGCAGTTATGATTGACGCACAGACGAGTCCGGAAGTCATAGAGCAGACATTTATCTTCTCAGGAAACTCATTCCAAATATCTAATTCATGCCCTCCAAATTAAGGAGAGGAGATTGTATATTTTTAAAAATATTTATACGTCATTAAAGTTGTAAAGTAATTCAACTTACCGAGCGGGATGGCTCAGGCGGTAAGGTCTGGCCCGCATTCTGGAGGTCCCGAGTTCAAATCCCGTGGGCCGACCAATCTGTCTGAGGTTTTTTCGTGGTTTCCCTCAGTCGCCAAGGTAAATACCGGATTGGATATTTAATACCACGACCCAAAGTTACAATAGTAGAATGAAAAATAAGTGGTAATAGCGAATGCTATCTACAGACAATGTAAGCAGTTAGACTGGACGGCACCCTAACGCCATCTGCACGGCACGAAGCAAAAGATCCGGCTGCCGTGCGCTGGGGTCCTCTGTGGGCACGTGACCAAGCAAGATGGCATTTCCAGGGATGAGACCTAGAAGGCTAACTGTCCGTCTTTCTGTGTGGGAACGGCGGTTGGACTGGACGGCACCCTAACGCCATCTGCACGGCATGAAGCAGGTGGTTACAGGGATGAGACCTAAAAGGCTAACTGTCCGCCTTTATATGGGGGGGATGGTTGGACTGGACGGCACGAAAGCAGAAGATTCAGTAGCTATGCGCTGGGGTCTCTGACACGTGACGGAGTGGTGGTTACAGGGATGAGACCTAGAAGTCTGTCCATCACATATCGTTCTAAGAGTTATCACCAGCAGATTCGTCGCGAAATGACGGAGTTAAAGCGACGTAAAATAAAATAGACTAAATAAATAATACAACTTAAAAAAACTCTTTTTGCTTGTGTCATTTTAATAACAAAATGGCAAATGTGTACATATTTTAATAGTTCGGAAGATATATAATTTTCTGTCGTACAGTGTAGCAAACAAAAAGGAAGAGGAAGAGAGGATGGAATTAGGGAACTGAAAACACAGGTTTGCATACACGGGAATAATGTAAATTTGCTTTTTTAGGCATTATGATATAAAATCCACTTGTTTCCAAATCAAAAGCAAATTTTTTTTAAAAATGATTTATTCATTTATGATATTTACATTTTCTGGTTTAGTTTAACACTGGATATACACAGACAAATTGTTTCTTAAACATAAGTATGCACTAACATAAGACACTAATATTGATTAGGTAAGGAAGGGTGTTTAGTTTCCCTTTTGTTCCTCCTTGCTTTGGTCGTACTTCTATATGAGTTTAGTGGTTTACATCAGATATACACCTGTGTAGGCTACAGCCGAAACGATAGGAATGGTGTGAATCCCACACCATGGGCAAGAAAACTGTCTCTCTCACAACGGAGTTACCCAACATAGGTGTTTAAATGGAGATGGCCGTAGCTCGTACAGCGTAATGAACACTATGCGTTACAGTCCAGAGTTTGGCAAAGTGCTTACCAGCCATCGCAACACGAAAATCTGGCCACAGTAAATGATGTGGTCGAAACCAAGTGCGTACTTGAGGGTCAATCTCAGCAAGAATAGCCAATAGTTTGGCACGTATCGGAACCATGATAGTGCAAGAAAACAAACGATGGAGCACGGTATCCTTCTCTAAACAATAAATGCAGGTATCTAGATCTGACATACGTATACGATGAAGGCGTTCCTTCGTAGTTAACAAATCATGGAATACATTAAACCAATTGGAACGCACCACTACAGGGAGCGAAGACGAATTTATATTTCTCCACACTTGGGACCAACAAATACCACCTGGTGCGATTTGGCAAATGCGCATCTCCGGCGGCCTCAGTGAATGGCGTAAACGCTTATACAATGATTTGGAAGTTGGACCAGTCCCTTGGGCATAGTTAGTGGCCAAATAACACCATTCTTGTACATAAGTCATCAAAAAAATATCGTGCGGCGGAAGTTTACGCAGATCCGGTGGGGGGTCAGATGTCAAGCTTACTAGATCAGTAACACAACCATTTCGAGGTAAGGGTATCGTCTGCTTCCTGCAGTTTGTAACTCCTGCTGAGAAACAGAGCTACACATTGTAGCTGTACATTGAGTAACACAAGGCCACCGTACATAGGGTGGCGATATAACGTAGAAAGGGGAACTTTATAAATACTCCTATGCCACACATACCACAAACTGACACTAGTGAGCTGTCTCGGCATATGGACGGCAACACCAACACCTGCGAGGTGTACCACAAGTGAGACAACTCATACAAATGTAAAACCCACACACGTTGGTGCAGGCACAAATCCCTGTGATACAGCTCCCTAGCAGTAAAGCTAATACGATTTATTAGCGGGGGCCAATTCAAGGTCTGCATTTCACATAGCGACAAGGAAAAGTGGATACCCAAAATTTTGAGATTCTGCACCGTGCGCAATAAAGGAATATGCGGCGGCGTCTCCCAGTTTCCAAGAGGTAAAACTTTCGACTTCCTCGTACTGACAAGACCAGAAAGTGCCCCAAAATTGTGCAGAGTATCATGCATCTTAGTCGCATCCCGGTCCGTTGTCAATAATACACTGACATCGTCGGCATAGGCTAAGGTAGAAAATCGGTATCCCTGAAACGAAATCCATCCATTGATCCATCTGGTAAATTAGGGGTTCAAGGCCAACGCAAACAGAATCATGAATGCCGGGCCACCCTGACGAACTGACCGTCGAACAGGTATAGGTGCAGAAAGATACCCGTTTATTTGTAACACAGCGGATATATCTGTATAGAGCAATTGTATACAATGCACAAACACATCAGAAAGCACATGCCAGCGCAGTGCCTCAAATAAATAAGCATGTGACACGCTGTCAAACGCACGATGAAAATCTAAGGAAGCCAAAATCGCCCGTTGCCGAGTATACTGGCATAGAGCGACACTGTCACGCAACGTACAAAGCACATCAAAAATAGTCCGACTAGATACCCCACATTTCTGTGCGGGATGCAGGATATCTGGCAGAAGAGGTCGTAATCTGTTAATAAGCACCCGCGCCAGAAGTTTATAGTCATAGGTCAGTAAACTAATGGGCCTATAGTTAGCGACATCGCCTCGCTTGGGAATAAGCGTTATCACTCCCTGCTATTGTGAATCGTATAAACGCTTACGTTCCAGGATAACATTCAAAACAGCCACAAAGTCATCGCCGACGATGTCCCAAACGGCCACATAAAACTCTTGGGGAATGCCGTCAATGCCTGGAGTTTTGGAACGTTTTCCTTGTAAGAGGGCTGCATAAACTTCTGTCTAATGAATCGGGAGCACCAGTTCATGTGCCTCCTTAGAAGCGAGCAATCCAGCAGGAGGGGGAAAAGCGGCAAGGGAGGGAGTCGGCCCCGATTGAGCGGCAAAAAGTTGCGTGTAGAACAAACGAAAACACCGCAAGATATCCTGTCTCTGTGTAACTGAGTTTCTATTGGAATCGCGAACACTTAAAATCATCCGAGCTGTGCGGCGTTTAAAATCGTGCATCAAATGAAACATTCGTATTTTCATTTGGAAGTTGTTGCTGTGCTCTGCTGCGAATCCGAACACCTTCCATGCGACTTCTATAAATAGTAGTGATTTTGGCCTTGTAGTAACTCAATTTACTTCGTAAACACGGCGAGGGGTGATCATTCTCCTGAATATCCGAAACACAGCGACAATAAAAATTTAAAAGGAATTCCTCATCCTGATGCGCAGCCCAGGCATAAGTTTTACAAAAGGCTTTAATTTTAGGTTTATGAAATGGTCCCACCAGTCAGCTATATCGGCATATTTACGTTTCTGGGACTGCCAAGAACGCCAAGCCTGGGCAAAGTCCTGCATAAATCCGGGGGCAGATAAAACAGTCACGTTCAGTTTCCAAAAATATCGCCCCATTGGGAAATACACAACATCCAATTCAAGGTGCAAAATTACAGCCGCGTGATCACTAAACGGAACTCCCACCGTAGTTATACTCTGAGCACTAGATGTCAATCCAGTGGGTACATATAGTCTAGCAAGTCTAGCTGCAGAGTTACTAGAAAAATAAGTAAACTGGACAGAACGACGTAACAGGGTCCATACATCAACCATTCTTAGTTGTGACGTCAACGCATTTAACGGCGCGCTAGGCTGGTAAAAACACCTGAACAATCACCCGCGTTTAACACACAGTTAAAATCACCACCACAAATATATCGCTCCAGAAGGTTACGTAACAAATAGGGCACTTTCTTCTGAAAAATGACATTCCGTTCACGGCGCTTAGCACTACCCGCTGGGGCATATATATTAACAAACAGATGGCCTTGTAAACTACCATTTATTTCGCGCCCCAAGGGAAGTTTTTCAACCGATTCAAGAGCAATACCGGCTTTCGTTAGAATCGCAGTCCCGAGCGACTGAGTGCCAATATTCTTGCAAGACGAATAGTTAGAGATCACAGAAAAATCCGAGGTTTTGACCTCCTGTAAAAATAAAATATCAATATCGTGGCAATTAAGAAACGGTTTTAAGGACCGAAGTTTTAGAGTGGAAGTACTACCATGAAAGTTAACAGTAGCTATTGAAAATGTTTGAGGCATAAAAGGAAATCAAACAGTATCAAGAGTCACAAGAGAAGAGCGGGTAGCACGCCGCCCACCCAAAAAAACTGGGACAATAGAAAATTCAACAAAATAACTAATGCATGGTAACATAAGCGCCACTAAGTCACACACATAGCGATGGCCCCTCGTGGAGGTCGTCGACATCACTGTCAGAAAGAACCGCAGATGATGGCAAATCTCGGACATCCGGCGGTTCGGAGGCCATAGCATCATTCCAGCGGCGGAAACTGGAGTAACGTGCTCTGTAGATAGAGCCTCACGCAAAAGTAGGTCAACCAAAATACTCACGTTTCCAGAAGGCGGCCTGCTGACTGGGCGGAACAGAAAGCTCACAGGCGATATCCTCAACTCGTAGCACCTTACGTTGTGTACTACGACGAATGCCTTTGCGACGCTTACTGGTCGCTAGCGGGGGTGGCGATTGTTCCTCACTGTCATTGACACTAAGCGCAGTCAAATGGGCTTCCTCTGCTGAAAGTGTCTGTTCATCACTTAGACCATCGGAGGCTTCCGAGAGAGGCACCGCTTTGGCATAACACTGAGAAACCTTCTCACTCGCACTGGAGTCAATCATTTCCTCAAAGGAAGACGCACTTTTACGGTTACTAACAGGTGCAGAAGGTGGACACTCCGGTGTAAGAACAGCAACATCAGAGGACGTGGACGAGTGTTCCAAATCAGGCGGGCACAGTGGTGGCACTTCCAACAAAGTCTCTTTCGCGCCAATATCCGGATCACGAGAAGACCCCGCCGTGGGGGAGGAACCAGGCGATAGGCTAGAATGTCGTAGCACAGGAAATTCCCGCTCGGAATTTAAGACAGTCCAAGCCGACTGCTCAACCGCCCTAAGGGTTTGTACAATACCGCGTTGCCGCGGACAATCACTCCTGAAATGACCAGGTAGGTGATAGTAGGCGCACGTGGGAGGCTGACCAGGATAAACCACTAGAATCCGGTGTCCGGAGATGTATACAAAACTACTGTCTATTCCAAACCAGAGTGCCTTTCACTGAAAACAAACTCTTTGTATTATCCGCGCGAAAGTAGTTCGCAATCCCCGCCCCTAATGGCAGCTTGTTCCCCTCTCACGTGCTTGTTGAACACTGTTTAAATCTATAAAAACGCGCCCTGTGTGAGAATCATAGTTCAAAATGCAACCCGAGGTAACAATCAATTTTATAAGTATGCGGCAATGAACATTTTACTTGCGTTAATCATAATCCTGGCAAAAGTACAACACCCAAATCCGAATCCTCCGAAGGTGGCTCAGCTGACATATCGGAATCACAACTACTCTCCAAAATAATGACAAGCTTATTCACAATTCCACAGCACTGTCGCACAAAACAACCCACATATTATCCTCTTCTATGTTCTATTAGATTTGTTTATATTCCGTGCTCGCGTTGGTTACACTTCTCACTGAAACGCATGTAAAATCCGATATTAGTTTCGTAATATGCACTAATGCAAGTGTCGGGTATTTTTCTAATAGTGAGTTGAATATATGAAATATTGTTTGTTTTTCGCCACTTTCTGTTTCCCTCTTTTGTATTTGAACAGTTTATTTGCACTGCACGGACCTTCCTCTGCCATGTGAACTCAAATACCAACTGACTAAATCACAAGATTTGACTGAGCTGAGCATATGTGTGCTAGCGTATTATGGATGACCGTTCGCTTATCATATTTCCTGTGTTACGCAAAGTGTTTATTCGGTACTCATTACCTCTGGGAATTCATTGCTACATTTCTCGTATATGTAACAGAGTGGCAGTCATGCATACGGTTAGTATTAACAAGCAAGATGCTCTCGGCGTTGGCGTAATAGCAACGAAAATAATATTTTGTAATCTCTTAACAGCTATATCCATTGCCCTTAACGATGAGTTCTTATGATAACCGTAATAAAATGTGCAGTTCTATACCTTTCATGCTCCAATATTTCAAATAGAATACATGTATTAAGGAACTATTTACGTTGGCGTAAGAGTGTGTTCTTGGGTTCGTGATAAGCAGAAGCACGTGCCTCTGTTTACATCAGAGGGAACTCTGGTTTGGAATGGACAGTAGGTATATGCTTAGTGAGTAAAATGCGTACAGAGCGCACACTGAAACTCGGATAACGATAGGGCGCAGACAATTGTTCAGTAGATGAAGCTAGAATGTTCCCATAGGATTTGAGAGTATCAATAACCACAGCATTGGACACCTCCAATGGTAAATGGTACAATTGCAGTACCCGATATCCAACACCTGCGTGTTCCAATTTGACGGTGCCACGTTCACCAGTAAAAAAAACAAACGGTGCTTCTCCACGGGTACGCTCAAGAATGTATTCTAGTAACGATGCACACTGAACCTTGATATAAAAACACCTGGTAAGATTATCCAACTGTATCATAAGTACCTGATCCATAGGAAGCTTTAAATTGTCGTAAATCCAATCATGAATTTCGTAAGCTAAGACCTTCGGTGCATTACGTTCAAAACTAATTTTGACTCATGTTCACAAACAAGAAAAACTGATGGTAAGAACCAGGTGAAAGCCGGGACACAGGTCCCACACAACACGACCTCACCGCACAGCATAGAGACCGCAACTGATGGGACATGGAACCTCAGGATTCACTGCTTATTTTACTTACTGCATTTTTACCGACATATATAACGAAAATTCTATATAAAACACAAAATACAGACAAATAATTGTTTTATACTATTTTGCAATTGAGTTGCTATTTTACGTTTTTAAAATCATTATAGAGAAAAATATTCGTGATAAGACATTTTCGCTTAGCGAATCTAAGTTAATTCTACCAAAACCATTAAAAAAACATCGGGTCTTAATATTTTATATTTGTTTTTTTTTATTTATGTTTGTTTTATTAATACGGCATGCTTATCCACATGTACAGTTCAAATTTTGAGTGTTTGGAAATTTCGTAGTAAACCTCTCCTCCATAAGGAAATGTTTTGTAATAATGTATTAAAAGTTATACATCTGACAACGTACAGATAGGTACAAAATGGTTCATGGTGTATTTAGCACATATACAGTATATAACATTCTTATTCGTACACATCAGGTTTTCAATAAAAAGTCACTCTAATTGCTTAAAAACTTGTGTTTTTCTGTGAGTCATTTATACGTGCTTGATGAATCTAATTCAAACAAGTCCAATGAAAAAATGCATTTCAAAACCTACACCATTACATGAAACAGCAATGTTAAAGAAGTAGCCCCCAATTTTATACCACTTTCCTATTCGTACAGTTGTTAAGAATGACCACTGAGTTGTAAACATTTCAACATGCACGTGTTTCAAAAGTCGCTTAGGCTACTGCGGCCGCAGTTGTATACGTTCTGTCAGTAGTGATCGCAATGGGTAAGCAAAAGGAGCTTAGTTCTGATCTGAAGCAAGTAATTATAAACTTGGCACTTAGAGGGCATTCTCTCAGAAAAATAGGAGAGACAGTAAATAAACGGCATCCTACCATTCAGTACGTAGTCAAAAAATTTAGGGAGCAAGGTTCTACAAAGAATTTACCAAGAAAACCTAAAGAAAGTAAGCTGAATGCAGGAGAGGAACGTTACATAGTAAGCCGAATCCGAGAAAATCCAAAATTAAGTGTTTCTCAATTACGACCATTAGTAGAAAATGTGTCTGGAAAGAAGATGTCTGACCAAACAGTTCGTCGTGTCTTATGGAAGTATGGATACCATGGCCAAACACCAAGGAAGAAGCCTTATGTAAGTGAAGCAAACAGGAAGAAACGAGTTGCATTTGCTAAAGATCACATTCATAAGCATCAGAACTTTTGGGACAGCGTGATATGCTCAGACGAGACTAAGATAAACCTCTTCGGGTCAGATGGGATAAATAGAGTCTGGAGAAAAGCAAATTCAAGCAATGACTACCGAAACACTCTTCCCACAGTTAAGCATGGTGGTGGTTCCATTATGCTCTGGGCCTGCATGTCATCCAACAGTGTTGGTAATATACAGTTTATTGATGGCACTATGGACAAATATGTGTATTTTGACATTTTAAAGAACAATGTAAAGCAGAGTGCCGAGAAAATGGGCATGGCACCTGGTTATAGGTTTCAGCAGAATAACGATATTAAACACAAGGCAAGACTGAACAGGAATTGGTTGATATGGAATGTGCCTAAACTACTACACCTCCTTAGAGTCCAGACTTGAATCCAATCGAGCATCTATGGACAATTCTGAAGAAACGAGTCCGTAAAAGCAGAGTAAAATCTAAACAAGAGCTTAAACGCGTTGTGGAAGAAGAATGGAATAAAATTAGCCCAGAATAATGCAAAAACTTGGTTACTTCTATGAAGAGAATGTGTGAGGCAGTTATTAAAGCCAAAGGGTACCCAACAAAATATTAGATTATCAGTGGTGTATTTGTTATTAGAATATTACTTCTAATGTACGAATAGAAAAGTTGTACAAATGTGGTCATGTTTCTTTTACAATTTTATTTAATTTAATTTGTAAGTTCGTAAGTTGATCTTTAGTTAATTCCTAAAACAGCACATGTTATATTGTTCACATTTATGGTAAAAATATTAATTTAACTGTGTCTTCTAATAGACATTGAAGTATTTTCTTAGAAAATTGAAGTGTGTGAATAAGAATGTTATATACTGTATATAGTTTTTTTTTTGGGGGGGGCTATGTATTAAGTTTTATCAAAACTTATAAATCTTGCCGTAAGAGACACAGTCATTACCCTCTCATTGCAGAGGTTGACTATTTTTTTGCTTGAAATTATTCTGTGCAGATATTTTATCATGATTATCAGAGCGGTAGAAAAGTTATCTTTATATGCGTAATTCATAGGCCCCCCATTGGTGTCGTATGTAGTAATGGGAAAATGATGTAACTGTTAATCTGTAGATTACTGAACAGGAACCCATTTCTTATTCCCGAAGGAAGTAGTGGCTGCCTTGCAGCACAGGATTACCCAACACTGCTGCACCTTGATGGCGCATTGTTCCGGGTCCCCTCGCGCCGTTTCCGACAGGTGCGCGACTTTCCTAGGCGAATGAGAACGCATGTATACTTACGCAATCAAACAGTCGTGACGTCACACTAGCGGGCGGGGAGTTACGTCCTCGTGGTGCTCTGGTCACTGACCCCTCTCGGCGGCACACGTCATATGCTAACTTGAGATATTTCGTCGTGATCCACTAATAGTGCAGCATACTGCAGGTGCAGTTTCCATTGAGCCAAACGCGATCAGCCGGCAGGCATCGGCTAGAGGTCACCCAAAGTTTGGTTCCATTAATATACACTTAATCGTTGAGAATTTGTCATATCAACAACTATGCGAACCGGCATCGTCAGCTGAAAAACAAACGCAGTTTAAAATTGTTCAAATGAACAACTGAGATTCAAAAATTCAATATCAAGAAATAAAGCTTTTGAGAGGGTGAAAAACAAGAGTAAAAGATCCGGGCTTACGCTGTTTCTCCGGGAAACAGCTAACAAAAAGCCGAAGAATAAAAGTTGGTGTATAAATTCAGCTCTTCCAAGAGCGCGCGGCACGAAGATTTTCAAGAAAATCCCTACATCCAGACAACCCTGTGCATGGAATGGTTTTCCTTGTATGTTTTGGCGATGTTGAGTAAAATACCACACACATGTAAAATACACATTCGCATCATTAATAAAACATATCTTGAATTTTGTGTGAATAGCTGTGAAGCCGTTTCCCTGAATGAATTTTCTACAACTGATAAAGCACAGGAGAGAAAGAAAAACTTATACAAAAAAAATGTGGAGCTCATTGAAATATACAATGTCAAATGGCTTTCTGTAGTATTAACTATTTTCTGTTTTCGTATAGCTTCCAAATTCTACAAACTATTCCTGCAAAAGCTTATACTTACAGAAATATTTCATTACAAATTTCGCGTAGGTAAAAAAAGATTCAGAAGAAGGAAACGTAATCAATGTTTAAAAAGCGAGTGGCCATATGCTGGCCTTAAAATACTACACTCTTTCCATGGAATCGCGAAAAACAACACTGAGTGATGAACATTTCAAAAAATAACAAAAGTAGGTATTGAAAAAGTCAAACCCATAACAACGTATAACTTGGAAGTGTCAGATACTACAAAAAGTTTTTGAAATTGTGTGTTTCAGAGAGATTACTTTTTTTTGTGGTAAATTTTTGTCTGTCTGTTACGCGTACCAGTTATACAAATTCCTCCCGAATGAAGAGGACTTTGCAGCCTGTTCCCAGAAAATTCAAGATGTACATTTTATTCTTCATGTAAATATATAAACATATGTATCTATGGTATTTTAATCAGTCATTAAAGCCATTTTTCAGAAAATCTTAAATAAGTAAAAATGTTGCATGTAAGGGGTATTTCGGGATGGTGGATTTGTTTGAAAAGCTTCGTATTCGTCTTAGGAAGGTACTGAACTTAAATACCAAGTTGGTATTTATCGTACGTTTCGTTTTTGAATTACGCTGTTCACATACACCAAAATATCTATTTCCGGTGAAATATCGGTATCTAATTTTTGGGTGGCGTGCAACACTACATGGTAAAAGCTTTAAGTAAAGAAGTAAGTGAAAGCTGACTATGATATGAAACATTTGCGTTTTGTTTTCCGTATTGTGCATGCAACCTAGTCCATGTTGTTTAATGAGATTATTTCTAGTCAAAAATGTATCGTAACGTAACGCTAATCGAATCATCTCAAATACTGTCCTGAAATAAACATTTGGAGAGAAAGAAGACAAAATGCTGGGTTGGTGATTGGAGGGGACAAGGTCATGAACGGCTTGTTCGATTTGGCTGCAAGAAGTAGACAGCGAAAAGTACCTGTCAAAGCTGCTACACCGATTTTTCAGTTTTGTGTGTTTCTGAGTATTATGGATAATGAAGGTCGTTTGTCGAAAACAGATATAGCGTCTTCTGCAGCTAAAGTACTTTATTCGCTTACTGTGTATCACTGCACACTTCTTTCTTACTCATAAGGGCCGTAAACTAATTCTAATCTTGTAAGTGCTTTAAGCTATTTTTCCTCAAATCTCTATCCTGCGCATGTAATTAATTTTACTCTGTTGTGACATCAATTGCTACAAAAGTACCATGTAATGACAACAATAGACGAAGTAATTTGTTTACTCAAGTAAATATAATTTGGTTAGCACAACCAGGAAGATATGCATTGTTGGTAACCTGGTAAACCGAACCGTTTCTTCCGGAACGTTTCGTTTGCTCCGATGTGTCTACGGAGATTAGGTGCATCTTAAGAGGCCAAGGTCACACATATGCCGGTGTTGATGTGCTGTACGGATTGCCGTCAATGCGCAGTGCGCGCCAAACTTACGTAACCGGGGTGCCCAACATCTCGACGTGTACGTCAAAAAGCATGCGCGGAGTACTCGATAAAGTAACTAAGCGTCCTCAATGGAGTAACAGTAAGGGGAGATTGACGGAATCATAACAATCTCAAAATGCATTTTATCTTTACACAATCTAGATTGTCAAGAAGCAGAATTTCTCTTATGACTGAAAACCGTCCAGCTTACTTTGTCTGCGTCTACAGCACACTTCAGTTAGACGGCACGACAGTTGTAGGCAAAAAATTAAAGACTTTAGCGGACCACGCTTTTTGTGCCCCGAAAGAACTTAGCTTTCATTGACAATAGCTATGACATCCAATGTTTTTATTCTGCCTGCTTTAGGTGTAAGATTGTGCGTGATCGTAATTAGAGTGCTTAGGATTTTAAGTATCAGAGGACTGCATTTCACTCACATAAAAATTGAATAGATGCGTAGTGTGAAGTTCAAATTAACGTCTCCTTGTTTTTGGCATCTCTTTAGTGTAACGCCCCTTTTTACTGCAGACGGTACCACAGGCGGTGAACAATGGTTTTACATAAAATTATATAATAATTTGAGAAAGGAAATAAGCACTTTGCGAAGGAAACGTTCCAGGCCTAAGTTTATGGTACCTCTCCGGCATTTGCCAGTTTTGAAAACTGAGGAAAACCTGGAGCAAAGAAGAAAGAAAGAAAACCTGTCAGGGAGGACGGTCCTGGGGGGGGGGATTTGAACAGTTGAACGACTTCGGCTACCCATGTCGGTATAGCGCACGAATATCGTTCCAAGAGTCCATAGTTCAAAACTGATTGGATCACCGAACTTACACCCCTAGGCTATTTTGTTTGAGTTATGTTGAAAAGCACATGCTATGCGAGACTGTAACATCAGAGAAGGGCCTGTATGGATATTACATGCATTTGACCATCAGATTTTGTAATTTAATGCTGGTATCTTATTGTTGTTGCCTTGGTGAAGGTCTCTTGCTAAAACATAATACACAAGCGTTGCCAAACTTGACATCCCACGGTGGCCAAACCATGCATTTTCACATGGAAAAATCTTGAAAAATAATTGGTGAGTGACGCACAACATACCAAGTCATGTCAGTGTAACCCTATCCCAAATTAGATCATCAAAATTGCTTCCCGCCGAACTTTCCGCCCCCTGTTCCGTAGTATTTTTACCCTTGTTCTAAAGAATGTGTCATTTTTCCCATTCGTATGGAATATTTTCCAAAGTACGTCCCATAGAACAATTTTCAACCCCATCTATTAGGGGTGTTATTTTGCATTATCCCCCTAAAAGAATGAAGGGAGCAACTTTTTATTTAGGAAAAATGCTGAGAAAGTAGCCCCATTCGTGCTGAGTATACTCATAACGGCCTCCCGCCAAACATTTTCCACCCCTTCCGTTGAGGAGATGTTTTAACACCCTCACAGTATTTTTACTTTTGTCCTAAAGAATATGTGGGCCAAATTTTATCGAAATCGGTACAAGGGTGTAGGAGCCTATAAGGAACAAGCGCACACACCTATACATTGACTTTATAATTAGCATTATAGTGCAATGACATGTACAAAATAAAACATTGAAGGTAGCCGTGGCTTAACATCCGTTCCACGTTCTCTTTACACGTTTGCTTCCTTGCACATTTTCCTTCCCAATTTTGTCTTCTCCTTGGAACTTCTGTGCTGGATTGTCTTGTCTTCTAATCTACGAATAACATTAGACTTGTGCTTCATCTCCCACTAATATCTTGGCATCAGCAGGAGCGTTAAAATTAGGTGGTGGAGATTCAGTACTTGAAGATTTGTGACCTTGATGTATGTACAAGTTGGCATTGAGAGCACACAAAGGAACCAGTTATGAGCTCTTATTTTTTTTTCATTGTATTTTAAGTAGCGATATCTTTAAGCTAGCTTAGTTACCTGATATATTTAAGAACAATTAATATCTCTGATTAATTCACAATGAAATGAAAAAGCATTAGCGCAGTCAGGATTTAGTTCTGGAAGGGGTCTGAACTTCGTTAGCTCCATTCGCTACTGCAGAGCGCTTACTAGCACCGCTTTGTTCGTTCGTTCGTTCGTTCGTTCGTTCGTTCGTTCGTTCGTTCGTTCGTCCGTCCGTCCGTCCGTCCGTAAGCATGAAACAACTTACGAACCGTGGCGTATACCCATGGAGGCATTTTATAAATGCGCATTTGAATGAAATTTGTTGAGACCTTTCAGTTTTGTTTAAAATGTCTAACAAAAGAGTAGTTCATATGTGAGCCTCATAAAAAGTTTAACAAGAAGGTGAAAAATATGTGCAATTTTCAAAGAATTATCAAACTAGTAAAATAAAAATAATAATATCAGAATACATAAGCTTTAATGTTGTTTGTTCTCTCCCATATTAAAAATTATAATTTTCTCTTCGTTAATTTGGCTGCTATAATTTTTTAAAGTGGAGATGAATATTTTTTGTGAGTCACTGAACCTTTTGTTTGTTATGTCAATATCTCAAACTTTGTAAGTAAAAAGCTTGAGACAAGCAGAATGCATGTTTTAGAGTGGGTTGATTTCCTGAAAATCTTTGCTTACATCCAAAAAGAATGACTGGCTTAATTACAAAATTTGGTATTTATCTGGCTTCATCTTTGAAGGTAGCTGCTCACATACACAAAGGACCTTTTTAATGTACTTACTTACTACCTGTCTTACCTGACATTGCATGAATGCACTTTTATATTAAAAGTATGCATATCAGAAATTGTAAAAACAGACACCCGGGTACGTAATGAAACAATGACACAGAAATGTGGAGTTTTGTTGAGATTTCGTGATGACATTTAATGCTGAAAGAACTATCTAGTTGGATTTGTAGCATTACTTACCATGGTATCATACAAATATGTATTACACTTTCTCTCTATACATAAATAAGGACAAAATAAAAGTGATCTATTTACTTTACCTCTGTCAAGAACTCCATTGAAACTTTGTTCTTCTAATTTAAGAAACTTTGTTCTTCTAATTTAAGAAACTTTGTAGATTTTTACTTTCTGTACCACATATATAGCAGGTAGAGAAAGTATTGCATTCCACCCAAAAATTCGATAACGAGATTTCACTGGAAATGCATGTTTTGAGGCCCCCAAGTAAAAAAAAACTCTTTAGAAAAAGGTCTGTGCGTGCGCGCACACCTGCCTGTGAACAGCATAACTCAAAAACGAAAAGTCAGATAAATACCAAACTTTATATTTAGGTTCACTGTCTTCCAAAGATGCAACACAAAACTTTTAAAGAGAATCTCCCACCCGAATCTACCCTTTACATGGAGCATTTTTTGAAATTTTTGATTTTCTAAAAATGGCTCTGATGATTTTGATTAAAATATCATATATTAAGATATTTACATGATAAATAAAATGTATATCTTGAATTTTCTTGGAATAGGCCTGTAAAGTTCTCTTCATTCAGAAGCAATTTTGTATCATCTTGCATAACTCGTAAATGCTAAGCGATAGACGAAAATGTACTATACAAAAAAATGTAGATTTCATTAAAACACGCAATTTATTTTAAATAAGTTTTTTTGTGGCATAAGCCATTTCTGAGTCATCCGTTATTAAAGGTTCGAATTTTCATTTCTTGGTCATTCTCTTAAAATCCTTTCAACATTCAATTGTTTCTCGGGATTGCATGGAAACATTATGGAATTTTAAGGCCAGCATATAGCGTCCAGGTCTTAAACATTTGACTATCGCTGTTCCCTTTGTATCAATAACAAAATGTGTAATGTATGTAGGTGTTTCTACAAATGTTTATTTGGATTAAAATGTAATAGAGAAATAAGCTTTAGCAAGAATAGTTTGTATACTCACAAATAAACAATAGGGGGTAGAGAAAGTTATGTGAATGTATCACATCAGATTTTTTTTGCTCTGCAATCTTTGTAATTTCTTTCTAAAACATCAGTTACAAATTAATATGGTTGACAACATTTGGACTTCAGTTAACCTTATTCATTAGTAATGTTTTGTTAATTAATGTTATTAATTAGTCATCTGGTGTTTCAAGAGTCTCTTTCTCTTCATATAATTATGGTATTAGTGAAGTCTATTACATCCAGAGGAAATACTGCAAAGTGTTCCTACATAAAGACAATTAGAAGGTACCACATGCATACCATAACCATTATAAGCAGATTCGATTTTCTCTCTCTCTCTCTCTCTCTCTCTCTCTCTCTCTCTCTCTCTCTTTTCTGTATCTTCAGTTTTCTCAGTTGCTAAAATCGTGACCATCTATGTGCCATGCATGTAAAGAAGTATCCATGGTTTTTGTCTTATTTTATATGCATTTTCAGTGTGGTAACAACTATTTTGTACTCCATGGCATTTTCTGCAAAAAGTCTAATCTTTCTTGGCAAGCATTTTCTTTTTATGACTCCAACACATTCACTTTCTAATATCTAGGCATTGTAAATCCTAGTATTTTAATTCTTTAGGAGTTGTCCTATAATCCATGTCTGTCAAGAATAATAGGGTTTTAATAATGAAAGAATTATCAGAATCAGTGGAGTGGTTTTCAACCCCCCCCCCCTACATACACACACACATGTGCATGCACAAATTCTCTCTTTTTAATCAGATATGTGTTAAGAATTGGATAAGCACAATGGATATGGTCAAATGTGGACCAACATCTTGCGATTGGTGTTCTCTTCAGCCCAGTTATGTTTTAAATTAGGCCATTCTCAAAACTTAAATTCATATTTACACTACTGTATGTCTGATAGGCTGCTTCATTGTGAAATGTTTTTGGTATAAATAACCCTTGAACTGGCTTGATATTTAGTACCTGAGGAAAGCCATAGAGGAAATATACTGAAAGCTAGATCTGCAACTTATTTTTAGCTGATTTCCCCCTAAAATTACTATTAAGACTTAAGGTAGAGTAGAATATACAGTTTTGCAGCTGCTGCTCTCCATAAAGCACCCCGTATGAAACAAGTTTTCTAGAACATTTAGCTTGAAATATGTCTCTGCTCAGGGCCCATTTATGTACAGGCCAACTAGGCTGCACCCTACACAAAAAGAAAAAAGGCTGTTCAAACAATTGTAATTTTGAATAAACTAAAATAAAAAATGTCTGTTTTAATACTGTAATGTGGGCTCTCATATACCTAAGTACTGACACCACTAACAAGCTATATAGAAACAAAACTGAATTGCTTTGAAGAATATGAGGCGAAAGCTGCTGAGTTAACTGATTGCACAGAGTATAAGAGTAAAACACAGCGTTCTTCTTGACTGTTTCCAAGCAAGCACCAGAAGCTGAGCTGATCCCATCAGAAAAATTTTGAACCCAGACTTTCCTTCCTCTCATAGATAAATTTGAATCTTCATTGCGGCAGAGACATGAGTCATACAAACTTGTTGATACCTGTTTTGAGTTTCTCAACAAGTTGGATACACATTAATGAAGAGATAATTGCAGCAGCTCAAAACTTATTAGAAGAATGTAACAATGACTTTGACAATCAATTGGGAAATTACTTTATTCAGTTCAAGACATTAAGGAATCATTAATTGGAAAGGTTGATGTGTAATATACGTCTACAAAAAACTTCAAATATTGTTTTTCTGATATCAAGGTCACATTAAGAATTTGTGTGTCACTTATGGTCACAAACGCAGTGGAGAAAGTTCATTTTCAATTTCCCCACTCCTCTCTTCCATTTAACATTTTAGTCATATTGGTAGCTTTGTCTTTGGAACAATTGCTCATGGCAATGCGTTCCCTCATTTACTGTTCGTGTTAATCATTGTTTTTTTTTTTTTTAAATTCACAGCCACTTTCAGACTTTAGGGGGAATAGGAAATAATACTGACTTAAGAAACATTCCCACCCTAAAGCTGGGAATTGAACCCGGAGCCTCTGGATTTGGAGGCCAGCATGCTAACCTCCATGTGGAAGACAGGCTCAACATTTTGGTTTTGCTCAGCATTGAAAGTTGTATTTTAAGACAAGTTATGAAGATATTATAAGCAGCTTATTAGTATGAAGTCGGGGCAAACCAATTAGCTACTGAGATTATTTCAAATGTTAATTTTAAAGCTAGTACTGTATTTGAACTAATATAAGTTAAATTTGCTCGTTTGTTACTTTTTTTTTTTTTTTACTTTCTCTACATGTACATAGTAGGTAGAGAGGACATTGCATTCCACCCAAAAATTTGAAACTGATATTTCGCCAGAAATACATGTTTTGAGACCCCTTGAATCCTCCCCAAAAAGCATTTTTAGAGGTAGGTCCGCGCGCGTGAGAGAGAGAGAACATTTGATTGTCGATTGTCACTATTCTCTTTCTATCTACAACCAAATGATGTGCAATGCAACTATTTCCAGAAAGGTTTATGTCTATTAAAATGAAGTAGATAGGAAAACAAACAGTTTAAGAATAATTTGTATACTCACTAATAAGCGATAGAAAACAGAGAAGCCGCATGACTTGTGTTTGCTTGATACGGTTAATTCAAATTAAAATACGTAATTTTTAAAATTTAAGTACTAATTTGGGAACATAGCATTAATCTCAATTTTGTGTTCTCATAATCTAGTTACTTGTTCATAGTAATGTTAGTAAGCGATGTTGAATGCCTTAATGATTTTCTGTTCATTTCATTTTTATCTCATCTATTTGTTAACCTTTAAATACTCTATAGTAAAATTGTCTACAGACTTTATTAATATTATTATTGTTGTTATTATCATCACCATTATCATCCTCCTTGTACTGTCAGAAAGCTGCCCCAAAATGCAATTTTTGCAGGTCAATTTCTATAAAATTTCCCCAAGAGGATATGCCATACCCAGAACTTCTGATAGAACCCAAACCACAGATTCAGCCTAGGAGTCTACAGATACTAAATATGGCCTTATGTCTGCAAGTTCAATATTAAACTGGAAGTTAATTCTTCCATTATCTGAACTGATATTGTTGTCTCCATCATTAATACCACTGCTAGATAAATTAGTGATTTAATAATAAAACAAACTGCATCATCATTAATAGACTTTCTCTTGTGGAAAAATTGAAGTCCCTTGTAAAGTATTAATACTGTTACTTGTATAGAATCTAGAATCACTTATAGCTAAGATTAGAATAATAAATTACAAACATGCAAAACATTTAAATGGAATACACTGTCTTAATTTGTATTGCTTACAAGTGAATTTTTGCAAGCATTAGTTCTCACTTTATGAAAGAAGTCCCTAATACCGATAAAGGATCTGTTTTAGTTGTAAGAAAAATGCATTTCAGAATAGATGTTTTGTACTGTATGAATTAAATAAAGATAACAAAGCCCTTCCTTTACATTAGATTTAAGATTTAAATACAAATTAGCAAGGGTCGCATAATATGAATTTGCTTCCAAACATCTATATTCCTTCTCAGCTGTTGAATTTCTTTTGTTTCAGATGCTCTTCGATCATATAATGGACTGTCGGTGAACTTGTACAAGCCGTCAGATTATGATCGCCTGGCATTGTCATTAATCTCGCCTCTGCCCAATGAGCAAGATTTTGCCATCAATGTGTGCACACTGCTATCAAACGAGGGCAAACACACCCTTAAACTGGATAAATGCCCTCGTCTCATTGATTTCCTACTGGCACATGCAGGAGTCTTCAATCACTGTAAGATAATGTTTTTATTATAACTAAACTAGTAATAGGTTTAGTATTTATTCTATGTTCTTGGTCTTAAGTAACGCTTTAAGTGCATGTATTATCACAGCCTGTTATGGGCAAGTTTATCTTCTGCTTGTCACATGCAAGGTATGCAAACTTCAAAGTGTAGGAAATAAATGTATTTTCCATTATCACACCAATAAACCCAGCTAAAAATAGTTCGGAAAACATATAACTATGCTTCAGAATGAGATTTTTATGGATAAGGAGAGCTGAAAACATGACAAATTAATTTTATTCCAACAACTTGCTTGTTGGTTATTATGTGTCTTGACATAAAATGATTATTACAGAGATCTCCACCATTCACAAAAACCCCCTATATTGGACTGTAAAAACTAAAGTGGTTGGCAACTGCCTGCAAAATTCCTCGCACTAACTTGCAGATTATATTGCACTAATTATAAAATAACCTCTGGCTGTAAATGGAATAAATAATAATTAAGAAAAGCAGACCATCCATGCATGGATGAGATTCTTTAAGAATACCCAAAGGTAGAATTTCTAAATTCTCTGACTATGAACATAGTTTCTTTTTTATATATGTTAGTGTGAATGCAAAATCAGTTAAAACCTGAAGTTAGTAGGAAATTCTAATTTTTACAAACAGCTCATCCATCAAAACCTGAATTTACTAGGGAGTTGTAATGAAGCAACTTTAGGAAATTGTATAAAATGTTGTTTTGTTTCCCTAATAATTGTACCTGAACATTATTATTACTATTGTTATTGAAACAGAATAGTTTCAATACACACACACATGCACGCACACGCCTTTTTGGGCGGGGGGCAAGTACAATGGATGAACCCTTGTTCATTTCCAGTGCCTTCTTTCTATGCTGCAGTCTTCAGGGAAATTTCTGCATTTGTGACCTCTTCTTGTGTCAAGAAAATTTGAGACATCAAATTTGGATCTGAAATGTGTAGTAATAATAATAATAATAATAATAATAATAATAATAATAATAATAATAATAATAATAATAATAATAATAATAATATGTAATAGGCTTCCCACTTTGCATTCTGTACACTGTACAGGAAAGTAAGCGTAACTAAATTAAACTCGATAAAAAAACTCTACACAGGTGGTAGTAGAGGCTCAACTAAGTAAGTATTATGTTCCAGGTATTGATGAAATGACCTACAGTATTCAATTTTAAAGTTCAGTGAACCTACCTGCAGTATAGTTTACTCAAACTTTCACCTTTAGTTCCAATTCTGTATAGGTAATTGTCATTTCTCTTTCTTTTTTGTGTGTTGGCATGTCTCACTTGTCTATAGAAAAGTGTTAAGAGTTATATTGGCATATTTCCTTGGATGTTTCCATTTTCAGCCTTCTGTAGCTACATGCGTGCTTTCATTAACATTGAATATTTCTTCGGCAAGTAAATAATGTTTCATAGGTTCATTATTCTTCATTTCAACTGCTATTACATCAAATATTTTCATTCTTCAGTATTGCAAAGGCATCTTCTGTATGGTAACTTTGGCTAAAAGTTTATCATGTTTATTTCTTTTCACGACTCAATAATGGTATTTTTTTTTCTTCCTAAACTTGTAAAAACTTCTTAATTTAACATGTTTTCCAACTTCTCGAGCCCTCACAATGCATTTCATCACTCATTATGAATGAATGAAAATTTATTAATCAGTTCTTTTACTGCCTGAAGCGAGCACACTACTTAAAAGCATACACCAATTGAATCCAACAATGACTTTAATGGTTGTCCATCTAGATTTTAAATACTTAAGATCATACAAGGAGAATTGACTAACAACAACCAGTTAACTCTAGATCTTATGTAATTACATCATTCAAAACTAGAATTTCCTAAGGAGCCTTACTTATTTCTAATTGTACTTTTAGTTAAGTGAAATGTTTCTAAAGAGCTTTGTCAGAATTATAATTTCCTAGCAACTTCAGGTTTTGACAAATTTTGCATTCCAGTTGCTACACACGCACGCACACCTCCCTCAGTTGAGGGAAATGGCCAAAATAACGCATAAATGAGAAAATGTAAAAATATACTGAAACTGATTTATTGGATTATTACTGTAATTATGTATTATTTAATATAAGTAATTAATATATGAAACAAACACACAAATAGCAAACATAGCACACTATTTAGAATACTTATATGCAAGCCAGTACTGCCATTCATAACTCTAAAAGAAGGGTGGGGCTTTACACTAGTTTAAAAAAATTGTCAATTTTTCTTTGCTTTGATTTTTCCACATAGTCACACACTAGTCATTTATATGCACTCATCACAAAAATGCTATCATAATTTCTGGAGTTGCCTCATGCCTGCTGGGAACACTTTCATTATATAACCCCACTTCTTCATCACTGTCATCATCAGATGCAGACTAGGGAAGAATGACTGTCTGACCATATTGTTAACAGGTGTGCAGCAATAATGCATTATGAAAATATTAATGCCTCTCCCAACACGCCGAGCCTAGGATACAGTTATAGAAACCATGCACAGTATAAGCATAACATACTTGGAAACCCAAAAAATGTGATATATTAATAAGAAAATGTATAATTGAGCTAAATGTTATGGACAAAGTTCAGTGCCTAAAAATTTAGGATATATCTGAGAAGAACTTAGAAGTGAATACTGTATAAATGAAGTTCAACTGTATCTCATATTCTTTTTGATATTAGGTCTTAAATAAAATTTGTGTTCAGGAAAATTGGTTAGAAAACACATTTTTTGTTAGTCATTATTGTTTTTGAGAAAAATGTATAAACCTTGTAAATACAGCTGTTTTCCTCACTTTTGGAAGATAACTTAACAGACTCAATAACCTCATTATAGAAAAACTATTTCCAACATCTTTTCTGGCCTAAAAATTTTGCAAGAAATTGAAGAAAAAAGACTGAAATTCCAAAGGACTTCACCTTGTTTGCAAGACAGCATTTGATAAGAGTTGCAGCAGTAGATAAGAAATACATCAAATTATCAAACTAGAAGGCCATGCAGAATTATAAGAATACAAATAAAATTTTGTTTCTTAAAGGTTAGTTTTCATCTATGTATATCCTTAGCTTGGGTTGAACCACAATCGGAACAAATGTTTGTATAGCTTTCCCTTCCCATATAAAGATTAAGATCATAATAATTTAAGACACTGTAGGTTTCTGGATGAAAAGACAATGTCGGTTGACCAGATGTTGTCATTAAAAGTGAAAAGAAAAAAGAGAAGAAACCCGTCCCAGTGTAATTGACACATCTAAACAGGTTTGTACATTTGAAAGTTAAGTTTTACTCAACTGCTAATGGACAATTTTGTTTTTTCTTTCTTTTCATATTCTATGCTAGGCTGGCTACTTATGGCTGCCTCCTTTTGCAAAGGAGAAAAGTTTGTCATTTCAGGAGCCTTTTTTGAAATGTCGACAAACACAAGAAAGTAAAGTTTTTTGGAAATTTTTTTAATATTAATTACAAAGAAGGCTACTTTATTGTTCATTTTGCATAGAAGTACAATAATGTACTACAATATAACACTTTTCTATCATACTTTTCTATAAATGCTTGATAAGCAGAAATGCAAAATAGCAACAAACGTTATTGAAATACAAAACAAAATACTGGATACAACAATACTAAACTGGAAATCTATTGATCACTTTCAACAATATACTTATAAAGTTCTTCTGATACGTTAAAATGCCTCATAAGTTTTAAGACATCCTTTTTCTTTTTTTGCTGACCATGTCCTTCTTTTCCAAGGTGGCTGCTTTCCTCACTTTCTGCTGCAGTTTCTGGATTTCCGTACCTCAACCTCTACAGGACTTCCATTATAACCACTTCGATAATGACCACAATACCTTCTTAAACTTTTCATAAGCCATCACTCGCTGAGAATTTATTTTGAAAGGCATCTTAGATCGTAGGGCTTTCAGTACACTGGACTTGATATCCTTTGCTTCCCAATCTTTGTTTAGTATCTTGACAATGTCATGTTGTTCCAGTACTTTATAGTATTCAGTCGGTGAAAGAATATCTTCCTTTTTTCGGTAGTCTTTTTCCACTCCAACAAACATGTGTCAGGAGGCATGTAGCTTGTGACCACGAATAGGGAAATAATGTACCAGCTTATTAAATTTTCTGCTTTCTTCCATGAAGACCATTATTGTGCACACCATTACTGATTTCTATTTTGACTGGTACAGGAGTCGGAAAATAAATGAATTTCATTTGAACCATTTTCTGGCTGAGATGCCTCAAGGTTTCTGAGAAAATCCAATAGAGCAGAAGCTACGTGGTTGCATCTTTTTGGTCCTTCTGTTTCAAGCAAGTGTAGAAAGCAATCCTTTCCTTTGTGCTTGGGAATGAATCATAATACACAAATTGTATAGCCAAACCTGCCTTGAATTCAATACTTCACCTACAGAGAGCTTTGGTATTGGCTGATTGTGTTGTATATCAAAACATATTTTAATCACATCTGGATTTTCCTCCATTATTGCATAGAACTTTTTTGCACGAAGTTTGTGCAACCTGTGGTTTGTTGCTAATTGATTCTTTTTCTCTAGATCTTGTTCCTTCTTTAATTTCAGTAGACCCATCTTGCATTTTGAGCATGTATCTGTATGGGGAGTTTTAAATGACAAATTAAAGCAGCGATTATGTTTGTACTTCAATAAAGGCCTTCCCTGTTTTTCACAGAAATGTTCCCACATATTGATTGCATTCAGCTCGAATGGTAAATATCCTCTTTTGGGCATTTTTTCTTGAATAGTAGCTCTCTCTACACCTATATGTTTTGATATCATTCTTTATAGCTTGTATAACTTCCTTATCTTTAGTAATGCTGCAGTCTCCCCCTCTGTTTCAGCTGGTAACTTCCCTGTTAGATGAAATTTATTGGCCAAATTTGAGAGTCTATCTTTGGACATCCCTGATGTTTCTTGAAATGTTTTAGCACATACAGGTACTGTCTAGCCAACTTTTTTGCTTATGCTGTACTTTATTGAAACAATATTCTTCCTTTTTGCTTCTTTCTTGATGTTCTGTATTTTGGTGATGTGATTACCACATATTTTAGTAATAATTTATCCTGGTTAGCTTTGTTTAAACTATTTACATGATGATCAAAAGTTGTGATATCATTATAAGTTAGATCAGCTGCTCGTCATTCTTTTCTTCCAAAGGCTTTTGTGTTCATTGGTATATCTTTGTAGTCCAGGTGAACAGGCAATAGCTGGCATTTTTTTGTTCTTGTTGGACTTCTTGGATGCTTTTACTCTTGATCTGGACTTCCTATCACCTGAGCATTCACTTATATGTGTATCATTTTCTGAATCACTTGTATTAACCTCCATTTTATAGTTTTAACAGCCTACTCGTTTACTCCAAACTTCTCCCTGACAAAGCTAGCTCGAACTGAGCAATAATCATGAGTTAATGTTATTGTGTGAACCACTAATTTCTATTGTTGGTTGTGGTGGCAAGTGCTTGCCTGCACTTTTCTCCCTTAAGGTCTCTCAGAACCAGAGCACAGTTTGCATTTATCAACGTTTGCTTTAACTGGCTGAAAGCAAACATAGAGTTTTCCAGAAACTTGTTTTCAATGTCCTTTAATAACACCAAATATTGGACTTTGACCAAACCGTTTCAACTGACATACATGGCAACAAGCTTGATTTGTATCTACAGAAATCTGAATTTTGACAAATTTAGCATTTATCGACTTTTGAAAAAATGCTCCTTAATTGCTAAGCTAACTTCCATTTATCTTTAGAAGGAGAATAAAATACACAAAACATTGCAGTAACACCCTCCCTCCCCAAAAAAAGGAAGGGAAAAAAAATCACTTGTTTCTTTTCCTCCTAGGTATATCTTGATGCTCTCTATCTGGCCCTATATATTTTCAAATGGGGAATCTTCAGACCATTAGTTATGGCAATTTACAAGTTCTTAATTTATCCATAACTGAGTATTTCAAAGTGAAACAGCTGAATGTTTCTGAAATGCTTGGAGTATTTGCTAGTTAAAAGTAATATTTGATTTGAGGGAGGGATGAATCATCTGTTTTATCTAATCTTTATTGTCATTAGAGGTGAAATACATTTCTGTGCATATGTGTAATGGTACTGATGTCTATATGTCTTCAATAATCATGCTTTTCATGGTGTAATTGGTTAAGATAGGTGCTTGCCACATGTTTGACTGGGATTTGATACCATACTACATACTATTTTTTGTATATATTTTCCCCTTCATGATTAGACCTTAATGGTTAATTGTATTCTCATTCTATTTCATCAGCATAATTATTACACTTTCTATTTTAAATTTATTGCAATAAATTGAGAATGCACTCGGGTATGTCAGGACACCACTTAAGATATAGAGCAGGGCATAATTGAGGAGTTGAATGCAAGAAGGGCATGAGTCAGGAAACATAGTTTATAGAAATCTTGAGCCAAAGATTTAAGTTACAATCATTTTTATTAGTTGTTTGTAATGCATTTTGTGATGGTATAAGCATTAAATTCAATATTTATAAATACAAAACACAAAACTGAAAAATGCCTACTAATTTATGAATGGAAAAACTATGAAATACAAAAACCCTTGCAGAAGCCCTTTGTGCATAAATGGTTTCTAAATCATGAATGAATAAAGAAAGCAATGAAATAGCATAGTACATACGTTTCTGACAACCTGCAAATATTAAATAACCTTTAGTTTAGTTCCAAAATGTTAAAATTATATTTATCTCTATGCTGTAAGTTATTAATATTTAGTTCTTCTTCCTATCAGTCTATTCTGCATCACCTGAGCACTCACTTCTTTCTTCACTTAGTTTCCGGTTTCCCTCTCTTGGTCTAGCATTTGACTCGTCAAATGTTTGTTTAAACCACTCTGTTTGGTTTGGTTCTAAAAACCAGAATAAACTCTGAATGTCTTTTCCTGCTGTGGTTTTATTTGGTGTTTTCAACAACAGATAAAGTAGAAACAAAAGTTTGAATGCAATTTGCTTCTTTAAAAACTGAAAAGGTATGTAACTGCCACAGCAGATTGATGAGGCTGTTAATGCTCCATGTTGTTGAAAACATAACCTAAGATATGGCCGTATTGCAAGAACATGTCCTTTGGATGTTGGTTTTGGAAGAGTGAAATCCTTTAGTTGAACACTTTCAGTGCAATCATCATAGTAAAGAATTCACCAACGAGTGTCAGATATCTCCAGTGTAAATATTTTCAATGGACTTCAGCCATTTAGAGTATACACCAACATTTCTATCATTTTGGCTATAGCCATGTCTTCGAATAGGGAACAGGTAAGTAACTTTTACTTGAAATAATTGACCAAAAATGAGCACAATTGTACAGTGTTAATATTTTTAAACTGTCCACCAGCGTTGTCAGACAATAATACTATTTCTGAATATTTCCGACCTTGCATCTTTATTAGGAAATCATATAAACCTAGGCTACAGTGTCAGGATTTTTCTTGGATGTAGTTTCAGGGAAACAGTGCATTATGGATGTACCATTATTTGTGACAATGTACATTGAAAACATTCATCCATAGTGGCCATTTGTAAAACTGAGCATTCACACTTAGTTTTGGCACAGGTAAATTTTGCCCATAATCAAACTTAAGTACCAAAGCTTCAGAATTTTCTTCTTTGCATCTGTGCAAAAATTCTTGTTTAATATTCTTGTGTGCCTCAACTCTTTTCAAATGTAAGTTAAGTTTAGTTTTCAAAACTGTGTCATTAGGATTATTTTTTAGTTGTTGCTCTGTTGAAAAACAAAAATCACAGACATCAGTGTGTGGCTTTCTAAAAGAGAACATGATGTTGGGATGAAAGTATGTAAAATAAGAGTCATATGTCATTCTTAGTTCATTCTTAATCTTGTCCTTGTAATAATTTTTTTTAATAAATAAAAAAGTTTCCATATATTTAATGATGGGTTGTCAAAATAATTTGTTTGATTTCCCTGAGCTGTAATGAGACTTGGAATGTGGTATGGAATTTAAATGTTCATCAACCATTTCCCTATGGATTTAACAATTTTGTTTGATCTACTTGAATGCCTTCCCCCTTTTATCAGGCAATTAGACCTTTCACACTCTTCTTTTGTACAATACGGATCCTTTTTTCAGAAATCTGAAAAAGCTTTAAAATCAACTTTCAACATACTTTACCTCTTCCATCTGACAATTGAAGAGAGTACCCCCACAGGTTTTGAACATTTCTATTGGTATGTTGTTTTACAGTTTGTATTTCTTTTGAAGTAAAGCAACTGTTTAAGAAAATATTTTGTTTGCTGTTATCTGCTAAACCATAAAAATTTAAGAATCAATTATTTTGGCTTTCAACACTCACATTTTTGTAACATTCCATAGGACAACATTGGCTGATGTGAAATGTTTTTTTTCTTGGGTACTACTTTGCCTTTGGTATTGGCATATGACTTATCCTTTCTCACATTGCATTTCATTTATTACTGTTTATTGAGCACTTTTTACCCTTTTTTTTTCTAAAATAAAAACATCATCATCAGTAGAGTTCATCTTCATTATTAATAGTCAATACAATGAATTGTTTATTGTTGCCTTTAATCCAAATGAACTGAAGTGTACCACAAACAAAAAATAATTTACCATCATTATGGCAACTTTAAATATAATAGTGTTATTCAGTTTATATTAATAGCTTGAATCTCAATAAATAAATGTTTTTATTTGTTTTATGCAAAAAGGGCCTGTGATAAAGATTTTTCAAAAGCTTATAACTTAGTCAGTATTCAACATTTTAGTATGATATTTTGTGGGATATTCTTTATTGGCTAAAATTCAACATTAGCTGTTTTAAACAAAAAGGGCTTCAGGGCCCCTGACATCCTTTTTGCATTCAACTCCTCAATTTTACAAATCATCCTGCCACACAATGCAGCCTCCTCGCATAGGTAGATAGGCTTGCAAAATGTAAAATACACATAGTTCACCAAAACTTTTTATACTTGTATTGGATTGGGAGTGAATGAACATTTTTTATCTATTTAGATATTAATGAAAGTTGAGCAAATTATTTGCATGGTTTATCTAATAGGAAATGAAACTCATTCTCTACTTTAGGTTTAAGAGCTTATCTTTTAAGAACTAATCTGCCTTGAAGTACCCAAAGTGATATTAGGTCACAGAAAATATATAGTGATTTCATCTCAATGTCAGATGTCTTAAGGTGTAATGAATGTTAAGAAAATAGTACAGAATTTGTGAGCCATATCTTTTCTGCCAAGCTGAATGTATGCCCTGTACAGGACTGTCCATAGCGTTTGTTAGTTACCCACATATTATGTAGTGCAAAGCTGAAATAAGTTAAAATGAAAAGCAGGGGTATATAATGAATAGCAAAGAGCAAAGTATTGCATCACTAGTGTTGCAAAAACTTCTCTACATGTTGTAAAAATAATGAATGCTAGTGGCACATATCTCTTGACATGTTGCAATGCTGTGTCCATAAGATCTGTACTATTTCCTCAACATTGACTACATCATATATGTCAGTTTAGAGTCCGCTTTTTTTTTTTGGGACACATGAGTGTGCTTTTATATAAGTATCAAATACACATATGTTTAATTTCATCAGCTAAGAAAAGGAATAAAACTGAACCACTTTTTCCCTGAATGCCAAACTTAAGAAGGTGAATTTGAATCATACATTACCTCTTAAACTGTGGATGCTAGCAATTTTAAACAGATTTTATCAGCTACACGTTTATCAATTATTTGAACACAGCTGCTTGTTTTGGACATATTTCAGTATGAACCGTTAAAGTGTTAATTTATTTCAATTGTAGATGACCAGCAATTAAAATAGGTAGCCTTGTGATATATTAATTAGTGTAACTCATTGGATCAGTCACTTGAAAACTTCACTATTTGGCCATTTACCTTGAGCTTCAGAAGCATCTGAGCCATTGGCTCAGCAAAATGTTTCTGAAACATATTCAAGGTTATTAATTCACTGTGTTCTTTTCAAAAATTATTTGTTATTATTGTCTTTAAATTATTTATAGTGTAAGATCTTTAAACCAAGAATCAGACAGTATGATGTTCCCTCTATTGGCTGCAAAATTCAATGCACTAGAATTGTGTACAAATTTTCCTGGCTTTGGATACTATGTTAGTTTCCCTTTACACTACCATAATGAGAAACATTGTCTATGGATGAAACAGTGAATAAATTTATTAAGTTATATTCTAAAAACCAATCTAAAAATTAGTTTTTGCATAAGTTGAAAGACATTTAGGTCAGGAGCAGGTTTAGATCAATACAACTGGTGGCAACTGGTTCAGTTTCTTTTGCATACATTCACAAAACTACAGGTGCATATCCAAACCTTGTTACTCTGTGATCTTAACACCTTTCTGATGACACTTTTCCTTTCTGAAATTGAAATGATTTTCATTAAAGACAGGTATGTTTACTGTTTAAAAGCCTGTACTTAATGTGTGGATGCAACACACTTCACTGTAAAGAACAAGCACATTCTCAAACTTCTTACTCATGATTATGAGCACTTTTGTGGTTATTTACTCAACTGCATAAGGACATACTTATTTCCATAACACTAAGAACGCACTGCCTCGTGCAAATATATACTCATCTCCACAGACATATTCAGCATTTAAATGTGAGAATATACTTGTGCCAACTACACTCTGACCATATGGCATCATTGACGGTGTTTTGCTGTTGCGATTTGTTAGTGGTGTAGATGTATCACGTAGTTTGTCTGGTTTGTTTCCTGCATTCAGTGTTCCCATTAATAACATTTGGTAAAATACTCAAGAAATATTCTATTTTATTTAACAAATATCAGCTACCCAGTAATGGACAAAATTTGAAGCCCTTCAAGAAAGGATGGCTGTAAATCAAACAACAAAGAAAATGAAGATGGGAGGACAGAAATAGTATGCCAATAAAACAGGAGCGGGGAAATAATAATAATGTGATAATGATAATACTCAAGTATTTAAAGCTAGAATTAGACTGAAAAATTCAATGCCATAGCTGGGATGGCATTGAATTTTTCAGTCTGATTCTATCTTTCCAACCTTATCTTACCCATGGCTTGTGTGAAAGTTATCAAGTATTTAAGTCATAGACCTTGATATGCTGGATGGAAATTAAAATCTGACTGTTTCTACGTATAAGAAGAGCACTTGAGTATGTTCTACTTTGCTTCCATCATTTGAGTATGCATTTTAAAAAAAAGTGATATGTTGCATTGAGATGACTATCTACTTACTCTTCTACACACCTTTTTTTACAAAACCTTATTCTTCTATCTGCTTCTTGTTAATTGAGATAAACTTTCATTACATATTTACATTTTTTATTGTAGATATAAGGATACAATATGCTAAAGTGATAGTCAGGTTTTTAAAAAGTGGTTCGTTATGTAATGACTTTGAAACAAATAGTGACTTTTCACTTGAAAAAAGTATAAGTTATACGAGGGCAGTCCCAGAAGTACCTGATCTGACATATAGATAGTGATTGTTGTTTCAAATAAATGACTATGTTAGAAAGTATCAACCTTATAAAGCTTAAGTTTGAAGTTTGACAATGCTACATTGTTTAGTAATTTTTTTGGCAGCCATTAATAGTGAACACTCTGCAAATTTGTAAACATGGATAAAACTGGTCATCGTTATGTGATACAATACTTTCATTTGAAAGGTCTTAGTTCAACTAATATTATAGCTGAGCTAGATTCTACTCTGGGGGAGTCTACTCCTTCATTTACAACAGTAAAATATTGGGGGACAGAGTTTAAGCTAGGCTGTACGAGTTGCCAAGACGAACATAGCCGTGGTCAACCAAATGAGGTGACCATGCCAGAAATTGTGAAGAAAATCCACAAAAAGGTATTGGAGGACCGTCGACTGAAAGTGCATGAGCTAGCTGACATTGTAGGCATTTCAAAAAGTGCTGTACATCACACATTGACTGAAAATTTGGACATGAGAAAGCTGTGCACAAGATGGATGCTGCATTTACTCACATTGGAACAAAAACAGCATCATGAGGTTGTTTCAGTTTGGCAATGTTTCGCTGCAATAAAGCCGAGTTTTGCATCAATTCATAACCATGGATGAAACATGGTTCCATCACTTCACACCTGAGATGAAAGAACAGTCAAAACAGTGGATTGAAAGAGGAGAATCAGCTCCAAAGAAAGCAAAGACCGTTCCATCTGCAGGCAAGGTCATGGCGTCAGTTTTTTGGGATGCACGTGGGATAATTTTCATTGATTATCTTCAAAAAGGAAAACTAATCAATGGTGAATATTAATGCGAACTTATTGCAGCGTTTGAATGATGAAATCAAGCAAAAACGGTCGCATTTAGCGAAAAAGAAAGTTCTGTTTCATCAAGACAATGCACCAGTTCACACATTCAAATTGCTTCCTCATGCACCCTATTTACCAGATTTAGCCCCCTTCTGATTATTTTCTGCTTCCAAAGTTCAAGAAATGACTTGCTGGTAAAAGATTTGCACAATGAAGAGGTGGAGTCTGCAGTTGATGGCTATTTTGCAGAACTCAACAGTTCTCACTATAAGCAGGGTATTGAAGCAATTGAACATCACTGGAAAAAATGTATTGAGCTGAAAGGAGACTGTATAGAGAAATAAAGATGTTTTTTCCCAAAATTTTTGTGTTCTTTGTTAGATCAGGTACTTCTGGGAAAGCCGTTGTATTATAAATTTAAACCAATAAGAAAAGATAATTCAAAATTGGTTAATATCACAAAAAAAAATTATTATACATAAATTGTGTGCTTCAATGCGGTCTACATTTTTTGTGCAGTAAGATTTTTGCGTATCTCTTACAACTTTTCAATTACACAGTAATCATTCAGAATGAAGAGGACTTCTAAGGCTATTTGTAGAAAATTCAAGATGTATATTTTGTTTGTCATGAAAATATCTTAAACATATGGTATTTTAATAAACAATCTTTAAAGGCCATTTTTGAGAAAATATAAAAATATTGGGAATTTTTCCATGTAAAGGGTAGTTTGAGGTGGAAGGGTTTTCTTGAAAATTTGTTGTGTCGCATCCCCAGAACAAGTTTGGTATTTAACCAACTTTTGCTTTTGGAGTTATGCTGTTCAAGGAAGACTAAAGCACACGGAGCTTTTTATAAAAATGCCCTTTTTTTTTTTTTTTTTTTTTTTTTTTTTTGATTCGGGAAATCTTAAAATTGTACTTCTGGTGAAATCTTGATATCAGATTTTTCGGTGGAATGGAATATTTCCCCTACTTACTATAGGTAAATAGTAGAGAAAGCAATAACTAGATTCCCAAGAAGCTTTATTCCTACCAAACAGATTATTTACTAAAAGTGAAGTATATGTCTTATGCTAATTTCATTCGACAACAGTGAATTCCTCTCCTATGTTTTTGGACACAGAGAACACGAAAATAGCATTAGGGTTTTCCTATCATGTAACAGTATTCTGGACAACTTTCTCATTTATCTCTCTTGTTTTATTAGTCTAAGGAATTGTTAAACCCCAGGAATATACAGTTATACAGAATTTTCTGGTTGCAATTGCTGACCTAAAAGTGATAGGAATGCTGCCAGGATTCACAAAATATTGCTATTTTCTTTGTGAGTGGGATAACCGGGATGTGCATAATCATGAAATTAGAGGATGGCCATCAAGAGAAAATGTAGGACAAAAAAATGTGAAAAGCTTACCACTTGTTGACGCTGACAAAATAATTTTGCTCCCATTGTATATAAAACTGCAGTAATGAAGAACTTGTTGAAGAGGATGAACAAATCAGGAAGGGTATTCCAATATTTAAGCAGAAAATTTCAGAGGTTGATTGCGCAAAAGTAAAGTAAGGCATCTTTATAGGGTCAGAAATATGCAATGTGTTCATGATTGTGTATTCGAGGTTACTCTTTAATACTCAACCTGACTTGTCTTCAGATCCATATGTATATGAATTTTCTGCAAAACTATAGAGCAGACAATTACAGAGATTTGGTAGAAGATTTGTGGAGGGCTTACAAGATACTGGGATGCAATATATCCCTTAAGATTCAGTTTCTCCATTCCCATGATTATATATATATATGATTTGGGTTAAAATCACAAGTAGATGGTAAAATTAGAAGGGCACAAACTAACAAATTGTAGACAATAGCCTATGGATTGTATGTTGCAAAAAGTTCATCATGTCCTCTCAAAAACTGTTAAGTGATAGAGAAAAATTGGCTTCATATTTGAAATCACCATATGCAAATTAACTAAAATTGGATATTTTAATTTCTGAGAGTAATAGAAAGTTTAAATTTGTTGTGCTGTGATTTATATTTTTATGAGTGATTAAAATAAAGGAGAAGAGAGTATGTCAGCTTAACTGCTTTTCTTATTTATTGCTCTTAGAGTTAGCGTATTGAGCATAGATTGTGAATTTAACTGCTAATGTTCTAAAACTGTTTATTAATAAAATGTTGCTTGCAAGTTCCTTTCAGTACAGCACAGAACATTATATTTACTAGTGCATTTATGTCATTATGTAAAATGGTAATGTATGAGATCCCCCACTCTCCCAAAGAAAAAAAGTTGAGATCCAAGATTTTTATTCTTAGCTGATGATACGTACATATCTAAATGTTAGTTATTCACATTATAGGACTTAGGCCTGAAGATATTTTATATTGAGCAATAAATCTAAAAAAGCTACTCTTTTTTTTAAAGAAATAATTTGCTGATTTTTGTTGTTATATTATTTGGCATATACACTAAAGTGAAATATTTCTTATTTTCAGCTTCATTACGTCAACTTTTTGAAGAGATCTATGGCAAAGTTCGAAAACATTCGGTGCACTGCTTTTGGACAGATGCTGTTGGTGATTCAGACATGGGTGATCTGGAAGATGAAACCAAATTTCCTACAGCAAAGAGCAAAATAAAAGAAGTGATATGTGATGACACTGGGGGAAAGGGAGTAGTAGGTGGTGCAAATAGCTTAATGGACAAATTTTCAAGAAGTAGTAGCAGGTGTAGTGATAGAATAGGGACAAAAACTATAGATGCAGAACCACCAAAGTTTCTTATGGATAGTGATGGGTCAGGGGAAAAGCCAGCGGTAGAGAAAATGGAGGTAGACGAAACCCCCTCCAAAATGGAAAATGAAAAAGAAAAGATGGTGGACAGTGGTTCAGCTATGGATGTTGAGAGTGAAGTTCCAGAAAAACCTAACAGTGCAGAAGATGGGGAAAGGACTGGTGCAACAAAAGTTTTTGAAGAGGGTGAAGATGGACTATTAAGTGAAGTGGATTCACAAAAAGCCAAGACTGAAAACCATTTAAAGGTTTCCTTAAAAATTGAACCTTCAGATTTGGAACTGTTCTGTCTAGGAAGGTCCTTTGGGACTCAGGACTATATTGGACAAAGAGTTCTTCAGGTAGCAACTATTCTGCGGAACTTAAGTTTTGGGGAAGAGAACGTTAGTGTTTTGGCTCGCAGTGTGCCATTTCTGCGTTTCTTGTTACTTTGTGCGTCATCAAAGTGGAATCAGTTACACCAACTGGGATTGGACATGCTGGGAAATGTGGCAGGTGAAGTGATTTTGGAGGATCCTGGCTATGACCGCCTTGCTTCATGTTTGTTGAGTACGGTAACAAGGGGCTTGCATTCTCAAGACCGTTATGTAGTAGTATCTTGCCTTGAGGTGCTCAACAAGCTTAGTCAGAAGGATGAAAATGAAGATGTAATGCTGCGTTGCCTGGACCAACAGGTGTATGACCAAGTGTGCACCTTTCTCACACTACACGACATTATGCTGCTAATCCATACACTTGAGTGCCTCTACTCCCTTTCGTCTCTGGGGGAGCGAGCCTGCAATAATATTGTCCGAGTCCATGGGGCAATAGATACACTTGTTTCTCTCATTACAGTAGAGGTGAGTGTTATTCTTTTCTTGATAATTCTGTAGAGCAGTAATTGTCAACTAACTATTTGGGACACAATCAGGCATCAACACATTTGCTTAGAGTCATGTTTCTGCTGCAGTATATTAAGTTGAATCTTGCTTTAGTTATAATGCTTGTAGTTTTTTTTTCTCCAAATACAGGTATTTGGTTAACACTGCTATAGAGGATCCTTAAAAATTATAGAAAGCTCTTCGCTACCAGCCAGATAAACTTGGAGAAGGCTTTCCAGACTATCTGGCTGATTGCATGAGTATGAGTAAAGTTCTGAACACGTTGTAGTGTTTTTAATCCTTTTAAGATTTCATTTACTGCATAAAAAATGCCTTGACAAGTTCAGTTGTCAGCAATGCAATACTACAAATGCAAATACTGTTTAGTCTCATAGCTCTGGGTCCCTTCCGTGGTGTAGTGTTTACCATGCTAACCTTAGTTTCTGAGGTCGCGGGTTCAAACCCGGCAGAGGACAATGGATTTTTTCGAGTGTAAAAATCCTTAGCATGGCTTCCTTTGGAAGGAAAGTAAAGCCGGTGGTCCCATGTCGCAGATTTACGGCAGTAAAAGAACCTCAAGCCTGATAAAGAGGCCTCTGAGCAAATTACAGGTCTTTCACGCCCAATATAGAATGGGACGCTAAGGACCACACCAGTTAAATAGCGTCCATAAATAAAGCTCAATTTAATTGAATTTTTTCATAGCTCGGGAAGAGAAATATGAACACTGTTTAGTTCTCATGACTCTTGATGTTGCCTTTCCTGGGAAAGAGGGTGAGAAATAGTTGCTATGGAATACAGGGAATTGCTACAAATCCATTGTCTGCATGTATGGGCAGGCTGCTTCCCACCTAAACAACCCCATCCCAGCTTTTCCTCTTATGTGTCTTCCTCAAAACTGTTCAAATGAAAGGGACTAATTAATTCTATGGCACAACAGCCCATGAAGGGCCAAGGCCTGCCACCCCACACCCACATGCACATGGCAGAGGTGGACAATGATCGAAGGTAATGTGGTCAGCACCAGTCATCCCCCAGCTGAAATGTTGGTTTCCATGATGTAGAGATCACTCCTCATACTCTTATGATACTGAGAGGATACTGGTCATTTATGCGACCCAAAAAATCCTCATCCCCATGAGTATGCTCAAAGCCATACCCATTCCATGGTTAGGAATGAGAGCACCACATTTGAATGTACACTGTATGTGCATGGAGAATGTTCTTAAAAGGTATTTTCTGTAAATTTTATTGGAAATGATCATGCAGGGTTGTGGTGAAATTTCTTTAAAATTTCATTTTATCTTTACATGTGCTGAAAATAAAATCAGCGTGAAAAATCCATCATATACAGTTTTACTGCAAAATTATTATTAATATACACATGTTATGAATACTTGGTTTTTGCCATTCATAAACCAGTGTTCCACTGGAAATTTGTGGATTAACCTATTATTATGATCATCTTTTAACCATGGCCACTCAAATGTCAAACACAAGTTGAAATTAAATTAAGATTTCCTCATACCTGAGACTGAAGTTAGCAGTTTAGGGTAGATTGTTTAAAAATTTGAAACTATTTACCAGGAAATAAAAATGGTTGAGCTGTGTATCTAACCATGGTGAAAATATACTGAAGAATTTCAAAACCCTGGGGGTGAGTTTAATCTCTTTAAATGCATGTTTGCTCAAAATATAATCTCCAGCTTGAAAATCATGATATTCTCTTACAGTAAGGGCTGGTTTCACCAAACATTGGTAAAAATGCTCTTAACATCATGTTTGCTAACATTTAGTTAAAAGTTTAACATAATGTTAAAACTCTTGCGTTTCATGAAGCTTTTGCAGAGAATTGTTAGTTAACATCTTGTTAATGTCAAAGACAACTGCAAACAGCAGTTTTTTAGAAGCTGGTGACCAAACTATGTGGCTTCTGAACATGCTCCAATGCACTTTTGTCTATGCATTACAGCACTGTCTGTATCAATAATAGACAACTAGTTTTCATGATTGTTTGAGGTTAGAATTGCAATATCAACTGAAAAATCTAGATGCAGAGGAATTTAATGGTTTGCCATTTGAAAAGTATTAATTATAATCTCATTACTAATATAGAGGTTTTATCGTGTGCTGACAGATTTACATTAAAGGCTAAAAAATCAGCCTGGGAGAAAATCTGCAAGTAATTTAATTGAAATACACACTTTCTTCCAGGCCCAATAAGCAACTGTGGCGATTTTATGCCTACATAAAATGCAGCACCAGAAATGCCAAGTGTGAAGAGCGTTTAGGAGGGTTTAAACTGAATGTGGTTACTACATTGAAACCAGAGTGGACAAAAATGTGTTATCACTGATTAAGGATCAAGCAGATACAACAAAAATACGGTTTGCTTCTTGAAGCAATTGCTACTGAAACCTTCTGAATAAGGTCACAAATGGTAGCTTTAGAAATTCCAACATTTATCACTGCCATTAAATGAAAAATGCCAGTAGCATAAAATCTCAAATAATTAACACTTGTAGCAGAGCAGAATAAGGTATGCTTCTGTTGATAATATTGTAACCTATTGTATTTCCTATAAAACTATAAGCACGACCACTATGGACAGTCTGTATTGCTTTAAAAGTTAATTCTTTTACTGGTTTTCAAATTTATTATGATGCACGGCTCCTCTTCCATTAGGAATGTATTCATAAATGCCAAATACAGCAAATTTGCATCAACAATTGGTTTGCAGCAGCAATTTTCCAACTTCTAACATTTGTTAAATGCCTTATTAACACAAGGGTACGGCAATGTTAGCACCAAGTTTAACACTTTGTTAATGTTAGCATTGTTCGATGAAACAGAACTTGCATTAACTTCAGTGTTAAATTAGTTTAATTTAGTGGTGAAACAGGCTCCAAGAATAACAATAATATGAACAGAGATTACAAATGTATGCCAGATCATGAAGCTGTAGAAATTGCACACAGGAGTAAAAGCAGTATGTATATCTTTATTTATAATAAGCAAGGCTGTACTTGGCCTTTGACAAAGGTAAATCGTTAATTATGACCATCCAGTAGGTCCTTCAAAGTATTAATGTACATACTTGCTAACATTTACACTTTGCCCATAAAATGCACAAGGGTAGCAGAGGCCTTTTTATGATTTTACTGCAAAGGATGCATTTTTATGGCTTTAAGGGTAGATTCAAAGCATTACAGATTTTTACCACAGATATAACAAAGCATTAAATTCTATTGCATTATATCTTAACTTATACAGACTGAATGTACCGCACTAATTGATATAGTGCCATGATGGATTACAGTTTATCTGTATGTCTATACTTCATTACCATCATAGTCCCCATTCACAGAGCTGCAACAAGATGCATTTAAAATATAATTGCACCACAGTGACCTCTAGTAATCAGTAGTAGATGGATGCGAACATTCATTAATGGACAATGTTAATTGTATTGTAAAGTCAACTTCCTCATGCAAATTGTTTTATGTTATTCACATTATATGGCTGTAGAATATAAGTTTCCATTTGTTATGAGTTTTTGTTTATAGATCATGTTATGAAGCATAAATCATGTATTAGAAATCTGTATATAGTCTAGGAAGTAGTGTTCTTTGCTTTAATGTGTGTTTATTGTGGTACCAGCAAGAATTTCAGTGTGACAGAAGTAGTACTACCAGTCTTCAAGGATTCTTAACTGGACTTCTCATTTATTTTTACATGTTGTTTTTCTATGCTTTGCTGTGGAAACGTTTTTATAGGCTTCAATTTCTGAAAGTTGGCAAGTATGTATATAATATTTACCATGGAATGTGCCACATTTACACGTTTTCCCATTTCACTCAGTAAAGCCGCATTCACTTCACTTAAAATACAATCCAAAATTTGAAGGGAAAAAAAACTGTTTAGGTAGATATTTGAAATGAATTTTATATTTAGCATAGAACTTAAAATCCTCCAAAACCTATTAAAAGGTTTTTATGGATCTTAATTTTGCAGTCAATGTAATCTGTGCATTTGAAAATATAGTTTGTGCACTCCATTGGTAATTTGAAATTTCTATAGGCATTCTGACAGAAGGGTGAGGAGACTGAGGAACCAACAGACAGTATTATAAGTACAAGAAACTCTACAAAAAACAATATTTAAAGGCAACAAAATAAATAAAAACTTTATATTAACTGCAGTAAAGAAAGCACTTCACTGCTTATAAAGCAAATAGTTAAGACAATTCAAGCTTTGAAAGGATTATTGCATCTTCTAAAAGGGAAAATTAAATTACTGCCATAAAAATGATTAACTCTACACAAGGCTGAAGTAAGAGGAGAGAGCTGATATATCTGTAGTAATATAACATTATTGCCCAAAAGTAACACATAACTATGGTTGCATAATATGTTAGATTTCAAAATTTCCACAACAAACCACTAAACTCACAAATCAGCTGTATTTAATAAGTAGATAATGAAGATCGTCATAAATACATATCCCGTTATTACCTGTTAACCAGTTTGTGAATCTCATTTTTTAAATTGTTTACCTTAACCCATTAATACCTAGTGTTGCTGTATGGTAACACGCATAACACATTCTTACAGTTGTTATTGTGCTTTCAAAATTAATGCTGGAGGTTTGGTACCATTGCTAATCACTCTGTAAAGGAACCGCATTTATGACAATATAGTGTTTATTGTCATGTTTGTTACAATAATAACGTACAGGTTGTTCGAAAACTGCTATCACTGAATGTGGAGCAGAAATGGACATCTGTTTCGAGTAAGTATATTTTTATATGGTTAGAGTTATTATGTGGATTATTTCTTGGTAGTATATTTCTTTGTATAGTGCAATATATATTCTGTGGGAGTTACAAGGTGATTCAGAAAAAAACAGGTGAAATTATAGCTTCCTAATTCCAATGTTGTTATATGGCAACGCTAGACGGATATACTCAGTAAGATGTATATTTCATTATGTTGTTTCAGGAAATGCCTTTCACTTGCTGAAGCACTGAAAATAATTTACAGTGATGATATTGATGGTGATGTGTTTATTGAGCCACCAGCATCAAATGTAGACACAGATGAGGATTCTGGAAATGTGGATGAAGGCAGATTATCTGACAACCTGACATCGCGCCAACTGGCTAAAGCTGAAATAAGATTACCAAATAACAAAAGAATAGGTGTTGACCAAAAGGAGTACAACCTATTGGTACAGCCACCCACACTAGAGGCAGCTGCACCTGAAATTGTATCTACTCAGATATCCAAAAAATGTTATCAAATGGACGACACTAGAGGCAGCTGCACCTGAAATTGTATCTACTCAGATATCCAAAAAATGTTATCAAATGGACGACTGAGAGGGAAATAACTGAAAAACAATGGGGAAAAAGGAGCTGATTTTGACATACATAAACCTATTGAATTTCCCACTCCAGATTATTCAAGATATGAACATATGCCACTAATTGAAATTTTCAAATTGTTTCTTGACCAAGAGTTCATCGAATATTTGGTAGAGGAAGCCAGGCACTATGCATTTTTTTAATTCTTCAGGACCCAAAGATAACAGTAGAAGAAATATATATATATGTTGCGACTACAGTAACTTGCCTTCTAAAAGGCACTTCCAGAATTCAAATGATGCCACGAAGAATCTGGCTGATTCTCAGTCAATGAAAAGAAGCAGATTTCGTCAAATCTGTAGATTTCTGCACTTTGCAGGCAACACTAGAATTGACCATAATGATAAGGTATGGAAAATACAGCCTATAATGGAAAAGTTAAAGAAGAGCTGCGTTGATAATTTCATACGCGAGGAACAACTATCATTTGATGAATGCATGGTCAAATATTTCAGCCGACATGGGTGCAAACAATTCATCCGTGGCAAGCGCATTGGATGCGACGGATATTGACCAAGGATGGATATTTGGTGAATTTTGATTTCTACCAGGGTAAAGGACCAAACTGTAATGCTGAACTATGGCAAGTTATTTGGTAAAGCGGCAAGTCCCTTACTCTTACTGCTCAACAAAGTTCCAGATGAGAAGAGAAAACTAAACTACAGCTTCTTCAGGGATAATCTATTTTATAGCGCACCACTTTTCTCATTTCTCAGGTATTGTGACTATTCTGCCTTTGGCACTATTAGAGAAAATAGAATCCCTATAGGATGCCCGCTGGAAAACAAGCAAGTATTCTCTAAGAAAAGATTGTGGGCATTTTGAGACAGCATTACAGAAGACTGATGGACTGCTTTATGTCCAAAGGATGGATAACTCAGTAGTCACAATGATCTCTTCTTCATGTGATGCACAAGAAGTTAGTCAAGTGAAGAGATTTTCACAGCAACGGAAGTGAAATGTAATGATTCCAGCCCAAGGCTAGTCGCCAAATACAATATCTTTATGGGAGGTACTGACCAGATGGACCAGAATATTGGAATAGCAAGCAAAAAATAGTACTGGCCTTTATTTATGTAGATGCTAGATGTGGCCATTCAGAACAGCTGAATTTTGTACAATAAAGTCAGAAGACAAAGAATACCTCAGCTGGATTTCAAAAGAGAAGTTGCTACTATCTATCTCAAGAGATACCAGACTGTACCAAAAGGTGTTGGAAGACCAGCAGCTTCACGAATATCTCTTAGCGGTCGCATATCAGCTTCTATAAGATTTGACAAGCTGACCACCTTGTCCAGCCAATGGAAGGAGGAAAAAGGAAAAAGTGTGCTAATGGCAACTGTAAATCAAGTGTGAGAACAATGTGCTTGAAGTGCAGTGTTGGATTGTGCATCAAGTGCTTTATTCCCTTTCATACTCATTAGATTTTATGTGATTTTACAGATGTAGAAAATACTGATGTATGTATACCATACGTGCATTTTTGTGGAATCACACAATATGTTTTCATACTTAATTCAAATTGTTAAATTTTTGGGGTAGACAGTATTACCTTTAATAATGATGTAGACTACTAGCCTACTGAAGATTCAGAATACAATTTCTTAATGAAAATTATACGCCATAAAACTAGGTAGTGGAAACGCCTAGCATTGCTATATGGTAACGGCAAATATTTTCAGAACTGGGTAATGAATACTTTTTTTTGTGTTTTATTCAGTACATTTGTGTTACTTAGAGACGTAATAAACTAGAAACAAATAAAAATTAACAAAAAAAATTCAAATTTAATAATTGCAATGTTTCACCTTTTCTCTGTGCTATCAACCTAATCTTTATTGCAGAATGAATGCATCAAGATTGATACTGCCCCACTGTGTAAAGTTTAAGTAGTTCATTAATTTTTTGTTGTCATGTCTTTCAATAAAGAAATTGTTCCAGTTTATGCCATAAGGATTATGATTTAGTAGATTGAAGTAAATATAGGTAGTATAAAAAAGAAAGGAAAGAGAGAAGGTTTTAAAAAGTGCATTACTAGATAACTATAGTTGTTGATTTTCTATAAGCATTAGCTCCCCATGTAAATGGCCCTTTAGAATGAAAATTATATACGAGCACAAAATCTACACTTTTTTAATGAAGTCATTTGCAATAAATTATGTATAAACTTAAAATCTTAAGCTTTTATACTTAGTTTTTAAATTGTGCGAAGATTTCTTGGTGTTGCATAGTGCACCTTCTGCAACAGCCACTTAACTGCAGTCTGTTTCTCTCCAGTGATTGGTCATTGTTTACACAATCTGCCTAATTAGTTTTGTATATTGGATTAACATCTTGAGTTACGTTTTTAATTTTCATTTTAAATGGCCCTAATATTTTAATCCTGCGTGATGAAAATCTGTTCATGTAGGGATCTCTATTCAATCAGCTTTCTAATAGTGGATCATAGGAGGTGCTAGGGAGAAGCAGGTGCTCAGTTGTGAAAATGGCTTGCAAATGCTTAGGAGTTTGTTTCTCAGGGAGAAACATAAGGGACCATTGGCTTTACTTCCCTTCTATAGGGAAGGATCCAGGCTAAAGCTTTTGCACCTGGAAAAAGAGTCTCTTGCCCTCCATGACTATAAAGTTTATTAAAGGGATAATGCAACAGCAGCAGATGATGTTAAGCCTTTTGTTCAAATAAATGCAGACTTATTTTTACAAAATATTCCAGAAATTCTGTAGTTCAGGAATGTAATTCTCTTGTTTTGTGTGCAAATATTTGCTTTAGTAATGTAGTCACTAGAAGTTAACCATGTTAAATATTTGGCCATCATCGCTCATAATTTTAATGTTACATAGACATTTGTTAAGTGCACATTGTCAGTACATAGCAACAAAAGCATATTTTGTTTTATTTTTTAATAGTCAAATTGTAATGATACAGCATTTTCAAGAAGAAAATGATTATTGCAGATGCCTGTTAATAAAGATGTTTATTTAATAGGCACAAAGTTATGGACCTAAAGCATGCATTCTGATGCGAGTTGTGGAGACAGTATCTGGAACACAGTCAGCAGCAACCACAACCACCACAACTACTTCTACGGCAATGGCTGCAAACTCCAGTCCTCAGCCTATGATGGCAACACCAGTACGTCCTCCATTGTCTGCTCTCCCACATCGTCACACACCACAACGTAAGCATATATTATGCATGTCTGATACACCTACACAAAATGTGAACATAGTTTGCTACTCACAGAGGGTGCAATATTGGACCCATGTGTATTTTAGCTCTGTGTTTGTTAATATATTGAATAATAAAGACAATAGTGATTCATAACTACTTTTTAACAATTAAGTTAAAAGTTTTGAAACTAAATTTGAGCCTGTGGGTGCCTAATTAATTTCACTGACAGAAATCAAAGTTTAAAAAATCAGGGAAAAACCATGCTGCTCATTGAGATTATTGGATTTTCATGTGTTGGTTCATCCATACTCAAATTTTGGGTGCTGTAGAAGCACTTGAGTACATGAGTCTGTAAAACTTGAATTTATGCAGACTGGCAAGGTAGCATTTCCATTGCACCTTGCTTGTTTTCTAACATGCTGCAGTCCATTTTGATGCAAAGCCCATATCTAAAAATATGCTCAAGCTGTATTTAAATGAGAATAATTTAATAACTTCACTTAGATGTAAGGCTAAATATCCCTATGCAAATCACAGAAATTGGTATACGGTTCAAATTGAATAATTTGGCTCAGTGGAAGAAGTAGATGGAGGCTAGTTTTTAATATATTAAATTTTTTTGTTGCACATTTATGACTGCTTATATGAAAAGTTAGACAAACAGAAAATTCCATAACCATATCTATATTACTTAGGCTGAAAACATATTGTCTTTCATTTTGAGTGCTTGGTAGGTGTATGGGAAATGGTAGCAACTTTTTACTTCCATGTGTTTCTAACAAACTCAGTTGTACATGCTATCTTCTATATTTCTATTGTTAAAGTTTGACGTACTTGGGGATCAGGCATCTTGTCAACTGAGCCAAAGATGTACAAGTGATGCAACATGCATAAGCAACAAGTATATGCTGCATTGTCAATACACATTTTCTTTAAAGTAACTTAAAGGTATAGTCCAGTGTAAAATCATATGAATCTGAAAATAATGCCTTAAGAGGAAAAGCATAATAGTATTTTCCTCATAAAATCAAGAGGATGCATTTTTGAGACAAACAAGTCAGTGTTCAACCTTGTGATGCCACTCCTACCTCGTATTTGCACGGTTTGGTAATTTCACACTGTGTATGTACTGGCTGTCTCCCACTCCAATACTGGTAAAAACAAATAATTCTCAAGTCGAATTAACCTTCTGAGGATGGGAACAACCGTTTCCCGAAACATGTTAAGTGAGTAAACTTAAGTGATGTTAGTGTAACAATTCCGACTCACCTTTAAATAAATATTTCTCTTTTCATCAATTTCCTCATTGCAAAAAGTCTCCTAAGTAGTTCAGACCCTGAGAATTTGGAATGTTAGAAAGAATGTTTTTAAAAAGTACATCTCACATTGGGGGATACTTCAATAAAGAAAAGTAACAGTGAAGTTAAAGCTTCATTGGAAGGAATTGTGGCAGTCACCCTTCAGGCACTGGAAAGCACACTGTTTGCCAGTGGAGTCAATAGTCATAGCCCCTTAAATTCAAAGCATAAGGTTTCTCGTGCAAATTATAAGTACAATAACCACATACCTTCACCATAGGTGATGTCCTTTTGCTCTCACACTTACCCCCTTAAAAAAAAAAAATGAAAAGCGGATCAATAGAGTGATTGTTAATGTTATTCATCACCTAATGTAGTTGCACTTAAGTTTAATGGCATTCCAAGCTGAGGTTTGCAACATTTTGATTCCTGTTTAAGCTTTCTGAAGAATTTCTTTGGGCTTCATACTAACTTTTGTTTGATGTTGTCAAGTTTTTCGTCTGTAAGAATACAGCGATTTAGTTTTGGATTCATATCAACAATTTGTCCGGTTTCTGTAAATCTATTCATAATATTATGAACCATTTCTCTGTGGTGCGCATGAACAGCAGGGAATCTGTGTATAAATCACCATCTCACTTTTCTGCAAGATTCACATGGGAATCATACATGAAGATTCTGTGTGCTCAAATATACAGATTTCTTAGCATTATAACAGCACTAACACTCTGAAACATAGTCTCATAATGTATCAACTGATTGACACATGAAGAGGAGGGAAACAGAATTGGTTAAAAACAGTGCAGTGCAACAAGCAATTCTCCATAATACAGCCAAGTCATGCATAGAAATGAAGGCACTCTAGTATTAGTACTTATCTGAGAGAAGTGGGGGAATTGTTGCTCTGGCAATGGCTGGTACAAGTAAAGATAATCTTAAATATTTCCTAGGTATTGCAGAAATCACTTCTTAATGTGTGGAAAACAGTAAATAGATTCAATGTGAGATGAGTGGGGAAGTCTTGCTTAATGAAGGAGACTCCCCTATCACATGGTGAACAAGATCGAATAACATTAAGAATAATGAATAGTTTTATACAGACTCAAATTGTTTGACATACCTTATGTTCTGTGTATAAGTATTTCTGATGCCAGACACATCAGTTCAAGTTATATTTTTTTCTTGATATCTGATGCAGCAACTGGTGGTTTGAAATCGAAGTGTAGTAATCATACTATCGTAAAGTCAATATGAATGCAAGTGAATTAAAACTGCAATAAAACCTTCAAAAGCTCTACTTGATGACAAGGAATTTATATCCCAAAAATAAATATGAGAAAGAAATTCGATCTCAAAAAGATGTAGGCATAATAATGTTGAAAATATGGAAATTGCATTCCTATACCAACAGTTATTGAAAGCATGTTTTGTCGTGTGTTTTAGAAAATAAACAACATGAAAGTGTGTGTGTAAATTGATAACTCATATATTGATTTGATAAACTGATTCTTGATACAATCAAATACCTTTTAAAGAACATCACTTTAACAAATATTTCATTCAACAAAAAAACTGAAATCCCCTTCTATATCTCCATAAGCATCCATGTTAAATTATTTCAATAGTACGAACATCGGTACAATGAAAGGCTCAGTATAGCCAGCCCTGCATTTACATATGGGCCACATGGGCCTGGGCCCAGGGCGGCAGCATTGAGAAAATAATTAAATATATATGCTGAAAATAAATTTTCACATGTGTTAAAAACGAGCAGTGATGGTAGCGGGAATTCTTGTTCCTGAGAGTGAAATTGTAGGTAGATGGATGGAGATCTTACATGCATGGTGCAACTGACAACACTGCCTTCTGCATGCTGCCTGCACTGTTTTTCAGTGTGTTACATGGACAGGGGGAACACAAAAATTGTGAGCCCATGGGTGTATCATTACCTAAATATGGGGCGAAGTGTAGTAAAAATAAGAAATTCTCCTTAATTAATATAAGGCCAATTGAACAAATTTTTAAAAAGTTTTCTTGATGCTGAACAATTACAATATCATTTCCTGATTCAGAGACTGGTTGATTCATCCTTGACCAACACTATTTTGTCTCACCTTTTGTCACGAAAGGTCTCGTTTTAATAGAATTCTGTAGTCTGGCAGTGTGTTTAAAAGGTACCGTAAAGTTTTCTTTTGTCTCATGTGGTTAACCTACATAAGACAAGAATTTCAGTGTGCTCAGAGCAAGTCTGGTTTAAATGTCAACCAATGGATTAGCGAAAAGTAAAAGAAAGTAGTTTTCCCTAAAAGAAAAGTTAAAAATCTTAGAAGTTCACAATGTGACAAAAAGTGCAAGTTGCATTGTAAACTACTTGCAAGAATCAATTCTGAAGTGTTCTGTCTGGGGGGAGGGGATTCACAGACTTTTCTCAAAATGAAAACCTTTGTAAGATATGTTATGTAGTATATAAGCTTACTACATATTAATTATCTAATGTTGCAGGGTTTAAAATTTTAAATATGAAATTACTTTAGTAGCAAATTTTGAATTGTGTTGTTTCCTTCCATATTAATTCCTAATACATATGTATTAAATTTTAAAAAATAGATACAGTATCACATTAGATTTAAACATTGCAATTTTGGTCCTTTTAAGATGAAAATATTAAATAACGGATTTAATGAAATGTAGTACAGCAAAATAAATTTCAAAATCTCCAAGGCATTTAATTTTACAGCAATTCTTGGTATAAAATGTCACAGCTGTAGTGGTAAAAGAAATAATTCTAAAAACAAGGGTGACTTCCAAACTCCTGAAATATGAAGATTTGTGCCATATAAAAGTTTCTAAATTAGATTAATTCATGGACAGCATTGATAATAAAAATCATGTTTTGTACCACCCTATGTAGTGAACAGGATACAATATAGCTTCCTGAACCTGGTGGAATTTATCATGGATTGTCAAAGATATTCTACTGGTCTAAGTTGCTGTTTATTTAGTAGAGTGATTAAACAACAATTTATATATATATTTAATTATTTCAAATTAATTATACTTTTTAAAGACCTGGGTTTGCAAGTTTTTAATATAGAGTCAACTGAAAAATTCAATGCCATAGCTGGGATTTGAACACAGCTCTCCCACTCTAACCATTGTTGCTCTAACCACTGAGCTATCACATGCCATTGGGACATTGAATTCCCCAATTGACTCAAGTTGTTTCCCAGATAGACCACCAAGGCATCTCACTAGAGATGACAATCTCAATGGCGACCTACCATCGCAAGTACTTTAATGCTGGGTGCATATGGGTTTCTTAAGGAAAGTAGTTGAATGGTTAGAGCAACTGCACAAGAGTGGGAGAACCATGCTCAAATCCACCTGTGGCATTGAATTTTTCAGTTGACTATATTAAACAAAAATAATAATAATAAAAACAATTTGCACATATTTTAGCACAATTCCATAATTCAGTTGTGCTTTACCTGTGTGTGTGTGTGTGTGTGTGTGTGCGTGCGTGCGTGCGTGCGTGTGTGTGTGACATCCAAACATATGCTTAATTATCTGTACTGCATATGTGCCTGGTAATGATTGGAGTAATGATGTCATCAAGTATTCCATTCCGTATTTTCATTTCATGTAATCATATAAAAGTTAGGACAAAAGCGAACAGTCTTGTGTCCCCCCCCTCCTGTTTCTGTAAGTGATTTTAGGCTGGACTTCTCCTTTAAGCATTTTTTGAATACCATATCCTACTCATTAGCATTTGGCAGCTTTAAAATGTGCATAAGATCTCCAAAACATGAAGCGAGTGCTTTAAAAATGCTTCCATGTGAGAGAATGTGAAGTTAAAAAAAAGTTGTCAAGTTTTACAGACTCATTGGAAACATTATTTATAACTGGTAATGTTTTAAGCGTATTAAAATACTGGAGACTTTTAAGTTTATGCAGATCAAAAGGAAATGTAGAGTGCATTGGATTAAACTAGCATAATATGTTTAAGGTATAAAGTAGATGATCATATAATCCAATAACACACCTTTTCTTTTTATTTGCATATAAGATTGTAAGATGTTGCTTAATATTGTCATACTCAATATGCCTCAAAAAGGCATCTGGGTATCTCCTGCAGGAATGGTAGTTGGTGCTCCACAGCCCGCTGTTGCCACACCAGTACATCTGACCCTTGCACAGAATCCTCATCCATACCACCCACCTCCACCACCACCACCACCGCCGCAGCAGCAGCAACAGCAACAACAACAACAACCTCCACCACCACCGCCACCACCACAGCAACCACAACAGCAACAGCCTCTTGCTCATCAGCAGGCAGCACAAGAAAATGAGCAGTTTGCTCTTGCTTGGTTAAGAGCCACATTTGAACCGGCAGCAGGATGTCGCATTGAGCAAGCGGAATTGTATAAGCAGTATTTGACAGCCTGTGCTAAAATTGGCCGTCGTGGAGTTATTGCCCCTCTTCACTTCCCACGTTGTGTCAGGTGGGTCTTCTCAGCATTTTTCTTAATGAAAACTAGACTGTTCTCTGTTCAGTGATTCTTACTGAAAGATTTTATATATATACATTTTAAACTTAAACAAATTGATGTTTTAGGTCGGTGTTTGGAGGCAGTGTTGGTCCGAACCCACAGAAATCCATGGTTGGTGTCAATGGAGGTGCAGAGCAGCCAAGTGGAAACATTCTCATGTTCTACGAGGGTATAAAGGTGCGACCAGCTCCTTTCACTATTCCAGTGTCAGCTTCAAGTAGTGTTCAGCATGTTCAGCAGCCTTCTGCAGCCCAAGTAATACTGCAAACACAAAGCTCCCAAGTGCAGCGAAAGGGAGTTACTGTGGTATCCAAGACAGTGACCCCATCTCCACCACCTCCACCACCCCCTCAAGCACCCACACCCCCAGCAACTCAGGTTGTTACTGAAAATCCATCCACAGGAGGGGATGTTTCACTATCTCTTACCCCAGCACCTGCATCACCCATCCTTAAAGCTCAGTTGAGTGCACCCCCAAAACAGAGAGAAGCTTCTAAAGGGGACGTGAAAAGTCAGGTATGTTGGTTTTCTTTTCTATCTTTGTTTATATTAAGGGCCCTCAACCTGAATCTGCCTTAACTGTGATAATCTGAAGCAATAATCAGATCACTGGATTTGTTTACAAACCAAGCCAAACTACGTAAGTTTTTAACCAGGAAGCAAATGCAGTACTTTGCAGAAAATATTAAGTCAGCAAAAGCTGATATGTACTGTGTAGGACAAAACTGTTAAGTATTTTACTTATTTTCTATTCAGAGAATGTTGCATTGTCCATTCCTTATGTCCAGAAAAAAAAAGTAATGGATTTTGTAGCCTGCGAAATGTGGCTTTGCATAGAAAATACTTGGGATGTTCAGAAATTTGGTTCTATGTAGTGTGCATATATAACAGGTATTAAAAAACAAAAGTATTCCATATTTTGAAAGGTGGTAGTATGGACCAAAAATAAGAAAACAATTTCCAGTAAAAATGGGTCTGAAATGCATACCTTAAGAGCTATGAGCACTTGTTAATCTTCGCTACTGTGAAACATCTCTTGTACTGCAAACTCTTTGCTTATTACCTCTGTACGACCTACAGCAGACAGTAAACAAATGAGGACATTCTCTGTTATCGTCCATAGATGCAGCATGCAGTAAACATCTGTTAGCGTTGTTAGTGTAAACCACATTCACAGTTCTGGGTAAGTGCAACGCATATTCATATTAGTTCTAATGGAATCAGTTTGTTTTGATAATTTTGTGAAATGCTTTTACATTGCAGTTTTATCTTTAAATCTTTGGTGTATGCAATTCCCATTAATGGTGTACAAAACTACAGGAAGGTGTCATCAGTGCCTACCAGAGCATTTGTGACCAACCTGGAGAGTTTGAGAGGGTGCATGATTCCCTAAGATATCGGACAGAAGCATGACTTACTATGAATGGACACCATATTGAGTACCTCCTTTAGCGATGATTCACAAGTGCAGGTCATACGTAATTGCAAACAGATTACATTAGAAGCCATGCTGTTTCACAGTAACATAGTAATGTGTCCTCATTTGTTTACTGCATTCTGTAAGTCATATGTAATAGCAAAGAGTTTGCAGTAGAAAAGATGCTTCATAGTAGCAAAGATGAACAAAAGCTCATTGCTCTTAAGGTATGCATTTTAGAGCCCATGTTTACTGGACGTTTTTTTCTTGTTTTGGTCCATACTACCACCTCTGAAAATATGGAATACTTTTTCTTTAACAACCTGTATATGTATAATATATTTTATGGTTAGAGGGGAGAGAGAAATTTAAGATGGGGAACAGGAAGGAAGGCTTCATAAACAAACATGGTGCAGGATTTAAGTCATGGATATGAAAACTCTATTATAATAGACGAATTCACAGTGTTAAGTCATGGATGTTTAAACCTTGTCTTAATGAGGACAATAATATAGATCTGAAAAAGTGAAAAAAATTGTTAACTTCAGTCTTGCTACAAGTGTAAAACTTCAAGCTGCCTGTATAATAGCTTGACAGTGGAGTTGCGGATTGTGGCAGGTGTCTTGCAGGTGGAGTAGCCGCTTTTTTTCCTTACAAATCTTTGTGACAGATTCATTGTTGTGAACAGTGCACCATTTATTTTTTTATTATTATTATTATTATTATTATTATTATTATTATTATTATTATTATTATTATTATTATTATTATTATTACATGATATTTCAGTGATAAAAGTCTCACCATATATAAGTTAAAATCCATCTGTTCTGTACCTTCTATTGAGTACATTTCTGGTTTTTTTTTAAAAGCTTTCCCTTCAAAATTTTTTGTTGGTTAGGCATCTTGTTATAAAATATAACACCTTTCAGAAAAGATTCTGCCGCTGCCATCATTTAAATGATGTCATAGCAAGTATTTTACAACACACTCATGTTCTGTAATTATTTTGTGACTCAGTAACCAAAATTAAGCAATCTGTTAACATAATATCCATAAATGAAGAATTAATATTGGTATTGAAATTTTGGATAATGAAATCTAATGGGAAAAACATGTTTAGAAAAAACAAGCCACACTGACAGTGTATGTTGCATCTCTGCGTAAATATATTTCTGGTTGGATAAATGAGTATTTTCAACATCATGGTCATACCAGCAAAACAACAGAAGAAAAATTAATAGCATAATGATTGATTAGGCCCATGTTGTATGTCATTTCAAGTCACAAATATGCTCGCCTTGGTATGAAGGTAATGTTTCTACTTCTTCAACTTTGCAGTCTGAGTTTGAATTTTAATTGGGATGATTTGTCTAGATATGATTATAGTTATGAGACAATTGCCGGGTAACTCTCAAGCTCATTGTATCCCCCTTGTTTTCCCATCCTCAATAAACAAGAGAGAGAATATCAGCTCATTGCCTATCATACCCTTGAATACTGACCACAGCCCTGAAGGGGTACAAGAATGAGATATTGATGGACCAATGGTGATCACTTGATCAGGTAGGTAGCAGCTTTGTGCAACACATGTGGATCATGTGCTTTGCATTACAGTGAACAAAGAATGAAAGAAATATTGAGCAGCAAACTTCTTTGGGCATTTTACGTATATTTAATTTAAAAACAGATTTATATTTGTAATACACAAGAAAATTAAATATGGTTTTAATAAGTATTAATCATTTCATATGTAACATCTGGTTCAGGGAGTTTTAGGTGCATAAACTGAAAAATAATTTTGTATGTGTACCATACCAGATGGTTTTTCAGGTAGAGGCAAGCACACTCTCCACTATATGAAAATCAATGTGCAGTGAATGGCAGAGATTAGATCTACCATCCCATGCAAATAATGCACGAGTAGGAGGTAATAAGAAAGCATAATAGTGATCTTACCTTTTATCAAAGCATATGTTGAAAATTATATTCATCTTACTGGATGCACAGATCATGACCTAGAAAATTCTGCAATTCCTTCTGCAACTCTCTATCTGTAATTTCACTGAGTACTTGCCTGATTTCATTTTGAAGTCCTTTAAGAGTGTATGGATTGTTTACATACATTTTCTGTTTTAAATCCCCAACAGATAAGAATCACATTATTTGTTGCTCAACACTGTACTGCACCATTGTAAACAAAGGATTTGCTGTAAGTTTTGTGTTTTCAACAAGGTGTTCCAATGACACCGAACAGTCAGGAGGCTGGTACTGTAAGCATGGCGATTGTATTTCTTCCCATGAGGGAGCAGTCATTTCTCCCTAGTAAACATGTACCGTAAGGCCCACTATACGGTGTACAGTTTTAGAAGGCATATGAGCTAAGCCAATGCTTGCCTGGCATGGCCGTAGTGCTGCCAAGTGATATGCCAGAACGAGGATGGTAGTGGGAGAGAAAGAGGAAAAGTAACATCCGTCGCATCACAAACTCTCAGAACGTAAACTTACTTACGTACTGAAGCAAATGATGCTTCTACATAGCATTATAACCTGTAACATTCAATATTAATGTGTTTATTTACTGAAAACAATGTACCTGAATTTCTGAAAGCGACTTATTGTGGAGGCGTTGCTAGCTCATCTTCTTCCTCATGCTCAGTTAATTCAGAATCAGTTTACTGCAGAGTTACTTGTTTATGAAAATCCTCTTCCTGGAGTTTTTCACGTGAGCAATGTGACTATCCCAGTCTTGTTTTGGCACTCTTGTCAAGTGCAGCATGCATAAGCCTTTCAACATCCACAAGACGAAAAGTGGTGTTTTCTTTAGCGACTTCCCCCTTTACCTTAGCCCAAATCAATTCTATGGGGTTGTACTGGCAATGATAAGGAGATAAATGAATAATTTTGTCCCCTTTTGTAATGCAGTTTGATCTAGCTCATCCGTTTTTCCTGGCATTTTGTACTGATTTACTTTTTGTAACAATTCTGCTCTAGTGGAATGCTATGTTATTACATGCCAGCCAGTCCTGAATATCTTGCTGTTTGGAATTAGTAGAGACAGGTTTATCTAAGATTTTAGATTGGTAACTTGCATTATCGATGATGATTGACCCCTCATCTAAAAAATTTTAAAATTTGTTCATGAACCATTCTGTGTAAGAATCTGCTTCATTTCAGAATGATAATCAACATTTTTATTCCCTGATCTGGAATGGAAAACCCATTTGTTTTCGGGAATGAATCCTGTTTGTGCAGAATCTGCATGAGAAATTAAAAGCCTGTTTTATTTTCCTACAGGTATCTTAAGTCCACTTCTTCCCGTCAAATCTTGTCATATGTTTTGCTTACAATGATTCTGATTTACCCACGTCTCATCAAGATAATGAATGGGGCAGGTATCTCTAGATTCCCTAAACATGTGCATAGTTCTTAAAATTGTATTCTCACAGCAACAATGTCATCTCTTTCTAGCAAGAATTTACTCCCATCATTAGTTGTTGTTCGTTTTTTATTTTTATTTTATCTGAAGCCCAAATTTTTCAGTATTAATCCCATTGAAGTAGAGGAATCCATATAATCTATCTTTTCCCTCATAATACGAACCAGTGTTTTAATAGTGGGGTATTTGCCATTGTTATACATTTCATATATTGTGTGGCGAAGTACATCTTTTTCAAAATCATCTAAATTGGAAACACTTTTTTGCTTTCTGGTATGCTTTCCTGGAGATTAAAATAAAGGCTCACCAATTTCTGTGCTAGATGCTTTGCCTTCTTTCATAACGCATGACACAGTATATACACTCACATTACATGCTTTGGCTGTGAGTTTCTGGCTTATTGAAAAATTTATTTGATCACGCACTTCCTCAGATGACAATTCCTTGAAGAAAGAGTACACTTTAAAAATAATATTTCTGGCCTGAGAGTGCAGTACTTTGTCCTTAGTGCCTGCACTGCTGGTACAAGGTTTTGAAAGTGACATTATTAACACTTCACAAAAAAGAGAATGTAAAATAAAACTTTATGCTTACTGTCACAGTTACACAAAACACTTAACTAATTTTGCCTTAAATTTACCTTGCAGTGGTCTTGAACTGAACTTCAATGAACACGTGCGCGTGCTTCTGGGCTGAAGTAAACCGTGTTCAGTTAATTTATAAAGGAAATACTGCAGTTTAAAACATTACTCCATAAATGTCTCACCGACTACTGCTTAATGAAAAGAAATAACACATTGGCAAGGTTGGAAGTTGGAACATACATAAAAAAAACACGAGAGTAAGCAATATTTATTCCTAGAACAATATTTCCGGAAGTATACGGCATAGAAACATGACCTTTGAACAGGCTGCTTCAAAATTTGTTGCTGCACATACCTAGGCACATTACAATGTAGAATTTCTAATAATAATTTTGGACGCATGAAAAAGAGGAAACACTGTTCCTCATGCTTGTGCCGTGGGTGTCCAAACTAGGCAACACTGCGTGTCTTTGATAGGCCAGTCGCTCTAGGCAAGTCTCTCCTAATACCGCCTCATATGCCTTCTAATACTGTATGCTGTATAGAATGCTTGTTAGGTTTGAAATGGTCTGCACTGTATATGTCGTGCAGCGCTGTGAAAACCCATAATAAAATCGCCTTTTCTATAATATTAATAAAAATTAAAGCATTAGTAAAAGGTTTAACATTACATAATCTTGGACCTCCTCCTTGTTTGCAGTGCAACTTATTGGAACTATCTAGGTATTCTGTGTTTCTTGTGGTTAACAGTTACTAACAAAAGCTTGTTGTAACATCTTAAATATTTCCACTATTGACATTTAGCACCTAACAAAACTTTCAGAAACATTATGCTTATAAACTTTTTTTATTGTTCCATTTATACCCGCCTCTAGCTCCAGTGGTCATATCGGCAGTCTTATACCTTTGGAACATATTGCCTATTGGCAGTTGTGTTAACTTGTATATTGTTTCATTGGAGTTATGGTTTATCTTTGGGTTTTATATATTAGAACACATACACACACACATTTGCACACTCATTCATACTTCTGGGTAGGATATGGGATAATCTTGGCTAGAGAAAAATCCCCCTCCTCCCGGGACCCCTTGTACAACAGGCAGGTGCTCTATTAACTGAGCTACAGGCCAACCCTTATAAACTTTTGTTATCTAATAGTTTTAAAAAAAAGGTTAATAATAAGCAAGATATTTCGATTTGTAACTTTGTGCCCCATTAGAACCCTCTCTTTCGGGAAAGTAATTAAGATGACGTACAGCATATTTACACATATGCACGCACACATATCTAAACATGTTGCTTCTTGGCTTCAATTTAGCCTATTATATACATTAGTAAAATTATTATGTATATATAAACTGCATAACCCTGATAATCCAAACTAATTGGACTATGGCATCTTAGGTTCCAGACAGATTCAGATTGTAAGAAAGAATACGTAAAATTATTCTGAAAGTGATTTCCTTTTACAAAAACGTTATGAAATGCAGACTTAAGTAATGGGGGCTATTGTTTAAATATCATTCACAAAATGCAGTATCATTATTGCTGTGTGTCAGATATCAGGTTGAGAATCCTTAGACACGTAGTATGTGAACAGATTTTAAATGTAGTTTAGTTATAAGATCTTTTAAATTGTTGATGCACTATATATCTGCACTGTTGCTTGGTCCTTAAGTTTAGCACCTAAGTACATATAATGTAGCATTGGAACATTACTCGTAGCATTATGTATGAAAAGCTATTCAGAATATTTCAATAACACAAATGAATTTAAAAAAAAAAAAAAAAAAAATCAGGCTTGTGTATACTGTTAACATTAAAAACGTGGTTTTGCAGTAATAACATTTCCCAGAGCTTTAGGTCTTCCAGTACTCTTTAGCTACAGAAATTTACTTTGAAGGCCATATATTATATTCTTATAGCAATGTGAGGCATCTAGAGTCAGTAACTGCCAAGTCCAAGAAGAAAAATGAAATTGCTTTCTGGTGTAAGTCTGCATGGCATCAGCTTAGATTCCATAGAAAATGCAAGTTGATTAGCATGATTAAACTATTATTCATATATTAATAATAGGTTTTTATTTATACTCTAATAGTAATTGGAATCATGGATACAAAGCACCTAAAATAAGGGAAGTGGCCAAATTTTGGAGAAGCACTTTGGGCCTGGTTGACAAGAGTACTGAAGTTTTACATGCAGATCATGCATCCAAGTAATGTCACTAAAGTGAGGGTGAAAAAGAAGAGGAAGAAACTATTGATCTTCAGGAAGAAGAAACGAGAATGTTTTATAAAAATCTAAGAAAACAAAAACATCTGGATTTTTTTTCTTTGTAACCTAAATTGCTATTGCCGTGTAAATATCAAGCAGTGTAAAATGATGCTGATGTACTTACGAGGTAGGCATACATTATTGCGTGATTTAAATTTTTTATGTAGTTTTCTTCGATTTGATTTGCTGTGCCCTCTTTGCCATGCAGAAATGCTTTTCTTGCTTTCAAAATTGTCTGAAATCAATTTAGTTTTTCATAAATCATTAAATCCAAATTAAACTTAAAGAATGTACTAACTTCCTTAAGGAGGAAGTTCTGGATATATTAGGTAAGTTGTCACATAAAAACTTGATATAGAAACGTTACTTAATATGGTTCAAAAATGTTCTCCATGTAAAAATATCCTAATTTTCTAAAACCTTGTTTCTTTGGACAAGCCGGGTTTTGAATCTGGCAACTCACATAATATAAAGCAGCCTTTCCTTTGGCAAATCTAATACAATGCAATCATGGCTAGCATTATCTAAATATCATAGTGTTCAGAAAATTTCCATCACACTTTCACATGTTTATTACTGGAAATAACATTACTTTAATTCCTCTCACATTAGAAAGAACTTTTAAAACTTGAGCAGTTTGACTTTCAGTTCCAATAGAATAACATTAGAAATAAGAGAAAAAAGAAAAAAGTGTTAATATTTTAAAATTATCCTGGCTATTCTTAACAAAAGACTTTCAGTCAACTATTTGGTACTTTTAAAGCATTACAAAAAACAAACTTCTTCATTGCTTTGTCATGATATGCGGGTGTCCTTTCTAATTAATTTTGCTAAAAGTTTATTAAATTTAGTATTGAATTATCAGACATGAAAAATACATGGCTTGTGGTTATTATAAATACTGTAGAAATTAGCACGTTCTCAGTTTATTTTGCTTACCACCATAAATTTATGAAATGTGTAGTAATAGAATTGAAACTCATGACAGTGCCTGTCAAAAGGTAAATGTCACAGCTGATTTGTGATAAATACTTTTTTGTAATCCATTATTTTGTGATAGTTCAATTCAGTGAGTGATGAAAGCAAGATTGCGGCAGGGAATGAAGAAAGCATATAATGAATGCTTGAGCAGCCAAATGTATTGTGTTTTATTTAGAAGCTCATGCCTCCATTTGGAAATTCACCTTGAGATAAAGCAGAGAAAAGAGTAAAGCTGTGTATCACAAGCTGAAATAAGATCGTTAGCACAATGTCTGATAGTACTTAATTAAAATGCACACAGGAGTTTCTTTATTTTTGTTTGTGATAAAAGTATAAAATTAAATCATGGAAATTGTGATCAACTAAATAAGTAGAAATAGATTTATAAAAATATAAGATATAGTTCATATGAAATAATGAACTATTTGGAATTGTAACACTGCACCTCACTTGGATTTAGTTATTTATGTAATTGCTAAAAAAATGAAGCATTTTCTTATACGTGAGTTGTTTAAACTTAGTTCTAGGCAAGGTTAGAATTTTGATTCGAGTAAAGAAATAAACATCCGAGTGCCATGCTGCTGTTTTGTAGGAGTTGGATTTAGAATGGTTTGAGAGTCAGGTTAAATGCATCAAACAAAAACGTGTAATGAATTTTTTCTTTACATGATGATTCTGAAAGAATGAAAAAAAGAAATGCTCATATTTAATGTGATAGGATGCATATGTATATTGTTGTGTAATATATATTTTTATATTATTATGAAGTATTTACATGTAGCAAGCCAATATATTCCAATATGATATTTTCTGTACATCTTGGTAAACAAGTAATATAAAATATGAATACAGACAGAAGCATAAAGTTGAATTTTCCTTAAGACTTTTAGTTTGGAAACAAGCAAATGTTGATAGTATGGAACAAAATTGATAAGCAGACCATCAATTTTGTTGCATTTATTAATATATTTTTCAAAATTTATGGCTAGCAAGTATGTGTCTCCCAGCAGCTGACATATGTGTCAAACATACAGTAATTTTTCTCCCACTGTAACTTATGTAAATGTTTATGGCGTGCAAATGTTTGATGCTCTTTCCTAAAAGGAACCCAAATTCATGTAGTGGATGTTTATGATGAATGCTACTGCTATTCAAGCTAAAGAAAAGTTTTGGAACCGGAGTTGATAATACGTTACATAAGCCTGATTTTTTTGTCATTGTTTGGCTTAATTGATTCAGAAAGAGTAAAATTTTCATACATTTTGCTTCCCTCATACATTGGTTTATATAATTTGCATATATTTTAAAAGTGAATTTGTTGCATTCCCTTTTCAAAGATTCAATGTATTTTTATTTTATTTTTTTGCTTTATACAGTAGAACTTCTGTTTGGAAAGTTTGCACACTCTTTAAAAACTTTGTACCTCATTAATGAATGTAAATGTGAAGTTTTCTTTTAGCTAGTTGTAGATATCATTTGGGAGTTCATAGTAAGGCACATATTTCTAAAAATTTCAGAAAAAAAGAAGTTATTAAAAGCTTGAAACCTAAATGAGGGCAAGTCAATATAGAAAAATAGAATAGTTAAAAAAAAAAAAAAACACTGCGAAATGAAGTAGACCATTTGAATTTATTTGATTTAATAGTATATTGCTCCACATGCCTAAATTTACACAGACATGTTACTTGGACAATGTCTATCTAAATTGAGGTTCGTAAAACAAAATGAATATTAAATCATTTAAAATGGTTTACCATAACTAGATGTAAACTTCTTTTCTTTGCTGCAAATTAAATGTTAAACATAAAAGATCTTGCTATGATTTCCCATATAAGTAGCTGAGTTTTGCTATTGTTTGGTCGTGTGTTGTCACTGTTGCTACCGTGAAGGTGTTGGCTCATCCCCACTTGACACAAGCCTTGCTGGGAAGCAGTGGAGGCTCCTCAAGCCCTGCTGGAGGCAAAACCGCAATGGTGGGCTCCAGCAAGGACACACAGCCAGGAGGAAATGGCCCTCCTAGCAGTAGTACATCGTTAATCAAGAGCCTGCTGGCTACCAAGGTAAACGCTACCGGCAGCGAGTGCATGATGGCCCAGCCGACCGCTGCCGTAGCAGCAAGTAGCATGCTGCCTGCTGCGTGCTCCACTACCACTACTACTACTACCACTACTACAGCATCCACATCCACCAAGCAGACGCTGCCCCATACACCACAGGTAAACACACTCCTCCCAACCCACATTCTTATGATTAGGATAGGGTTTACCCTCTATAACAAATCCATTGATTTTTCCATATCAATATTGTTTCATCTATGAGATGAAATGGTGTGGTCATATAAGGCATCTCTTTACTCTAATTATACCAAGGAATGCCATATTTGCTGATATACAGAACTGGGGACATGAGCAGGGATAGTTTATCAATGTATAACTCGTGAATAATACAAGTATAAGATAAGGACCTTTTATCTAATAACTGACAATCTGAAGTTTCTGTTTCACTGAGGAAATTGTAAAAAAATAAGGATCTTAAATGCATGCATGACATTAAATTTCAGGTAAATTTGTTTCATGGTGAAAGCAAAATGGTAGTTTGGTAAAATTTACTTTAATGAATATTTTGGGAAATAATCATAAAACCAAATTTTTGAGAGACACTTCATATAAATTTTCTTCTAACTTCTTCTTAGGTTTCAGCATTGAGTTGTTTCATTCAAACTTAATTAATAGGGATGCAATAAAGATCACACCTTACAACCCGAGTAACAAACTGAATTATTTTATAAAATTAGATATTGGCAGTGGTGTTATTTGGCCAACTTAAAATCTGCCAAATATTTACTGATGTTAAAGATTTTGTATTCAGGATTGTCAATTGCTGTTAAGCAGCATGTATTGAATAGACTAAATAAGTCTTTAATAGAACGCTATACCTTCTTACTTGTTTATCGGGCATTTTGAGCACACTCAGTGAAATAAGCATCCATCATAGTTTTCTGGGGTACAAGAATTTTTAATATCTTTTAAACAGATAGGTCATATTAGATGGTATAAATTAACAAAATGAATGTGCAAATAGTTCAGGCACCTAAAGTTTCTGGATAGTCATCCAATGAACTGAGGGAAAATGCCAAATAAAAATCTTGGACAGCTGTAATCAACAAGGATACAAACCTGGGCTCTCAGCACGAGATGTAAAATTACTCTTACATAGATGAATGAGCTCTGTAAGAATTTGTTTTCATTTGTACACTTTAGCCATACAAATTGCTTAATGTGCGAGTCAGCTAAGATTTTTATAAAAGTATTTCTATTGACAAGCAATAAGGTAAATGTAATTTTTCTCCAGGTTATGTTTATCTACTTTTTCAAAAAGTTGCAACTGTCAAGCAGTATAGAACATTCTTATGAGATCATGTGACTGTTTTGTTGATGTTATAAGAAATTACAAATAAAAATATATACCACATATATGAATATTCCAAATAAAACATAGTTATATTATTTTAAAGCACAGTGAGATTTTGAAAATGGTGGCTAAGTAGTCTGTCAACTTATAATTGTTACATTGTAAATTATTTAAGCACATTCATTAAAACAAAAAACAAAAATGAGGTAAGAGTGAGCGTTAAAGAGTAAAAATGTTGTTAATTTGTCAGTCTTTTCAGAATTACTTTTCAGGACTTTGCTATCCCACTCCTCCAAGTTTCAGAAGTAACCGTAATTAATAATGTAAATTCAGTCCTGTGTAATCTTGTATTTGAGCAAATATGGCTTGTGCATTTTAATGTCTTGCAAGGGGTGCAAAATAGGAGGTTCAGTTTTCATGGAAATAACTGCTTCATTCTCAAATTAGAAGTAATGGTTACATAAGATCAAGAAGCTTTTGGTGGTGATGGTGGTTTATTTGTGAAATTCTAACTATCCAGCAAATAATGGTATAATAGAGTCCTGGTTTCCCTGTGAATGGTGGCAGGCGACCTGCTCATTGGTTGGTTGATGGTGTTACTGTTGGTTGCATGTGTTTGAGGTAGTTTTGCAGGTATATGTAAGTAATCTCTGTAGTTGGTCTTTTTTTTTTATATAAAGATTTAATAATATGTAGGATATCTGATTTGTACCTTAGTTTAGTTAATATTGATGTAGTAAAATCTTGCAGACTTGAATGACTTTGAAATAGAACATTGTTGAAAATAAATTAACAGCTATGCAGTATGAATGAAAAAAAATGTTTTATGTGAAATCTAATAACAAACAATTACAATGACTATTTAAATTAATAAGCATGCAGAATAATAAATTGGTTGCAATAACATAGTTTAAGCAGAAAATAAAGCAATAGTCTCATTTTACATGTAAAGATTGAAGTTCTCTTATGTTTTTCAACATTAGCAAAGGTGCAGAATGTAATAGAACGGAACTTGACTATAACTGTTTTTAAAATACTACATTGCCAAATATCTATTTAAATTTTTTCTGGTTTTCTTGATGTCAAGAAATCTTAAGGCAACAAGAGCTTTAAAACACTTAAAAAGATTACTTTTGTAATTATATTAGATTCTCCATTCATCACATATGCACTCATGCATGTGATATATAGGGCATTAAATTAATTTGGTATACTACAAAACAATACTTATAAATGATTCATTCATAGTAAATACAAAGCATGGTTGTAACTTTTAATTCCATTTTATTGAAAGCACCATTTTTTATACTTTTAGGTACCCATTTCCCTAACTATTTCAGCCATTTGCATTGACTTGAAAATGTTATGCACCATACTCTGGTGTATATGACATCTCATACTAAAATTATGCAATTTGGCAAACATTAAATGTTATTTCATATTCTAAAAACTTTGAAATGGTGTAATATGTTTTGAAGAACAAAACAAAATAACTGTAGAGCCTGAAAGCAGTGCTCCATAAATCACAAATTTAGTACCAGTTTTTCTTCATATCTTTTGTGATTTCACAAAAAGTTTTAGTTCTGTATGTTATGAAAAAAGAGAAAAGTGTATATATTAATTTTGTTTCTTTCATGTGTCAAATTCCTGTGTTTGAGAGCGAAAGAATCTATTGCTTTTCTTGTGTGAAAAATGACAGAATAACATCTGGACAGTAATTTTACAAAAATTCATGTCTATATAGTACACCTACTATTGCATAAAATGTAAACTCATTTTGTGAGGATTTTGAGGATCTGGTTGCCTTAAGTTCTACTGTCCCCCTAAAATCATATGTAACTATGATAATGTCACGATTCCTTCTTATGATAGATTAGTAATTTATCACCAGTTAAACCTGGATGTAATGCTATCTTAAAATGTTGTTATAACTCTTTCATGTCATGTTAGAAGTCATGCAGTGTGTGTGTGTGTGCTTGCATGCATGTGTGATATTTGTTAATACTTACATAATGCAAGTTGGCCACAGGCACACAAAATATTTTATGGGAATTTTGCTTTCGAAAATACTTGTAACTGCATTAGCTCTAAGTGGCCAAAAACTTTTACATAAATGTGGTAGCTATTTTAGGATTAACAGAATTCTGTTTTTGAAATGTGTCCCATATAAACGTTGAAAAACCTCATATTAATCAGAAGTAATGACTGACTTTTTGAAGATTATTTCACATTTTTATAGTATTTACATAAATGCTTTATAGAGGTATAAATATAAAAAATAATAAAATGACCTTCTAGCTATTATGATAGTTCACAAGAACACTGGTTTGTTTTTAATATCTACTCTTTATATTATACTGCATTAGCTTCAAAATATTCCTTCAGTTGTTGTATTTGACAAAAATAAAACTCGGAGCTCTTTGGCGAATAATGAAAGCATCAATGTTTAATTTCAAACAGTTTAAACCAAGATTCTTGTTGGGTATGTATTGTCTTCCTCAAAAATCTCTCATGTAAGAGTGAGATGACTTTCTCTTCCAATTATTGTTTATTTTCATAGTTGTTTTACAAATGACTGATGCTTGTTTTTATGTTATCGTGTATTTATTTAACACTTATGTTATTGTGCCAAGTATTTACCAGAAATGGTTTCTGCTAAGTACTATAGGTAATATGATACTAATATACCAAGACACCTTTTCTAGGTACAATGAGGCAGAGACAGTAATCAACTGTTAAAATATCAGGTCAGCACAATTACATTAGTCATGATATTACAAACTCTGCATAAGCTGTAAGAAGTAAAGCAACAAACATTTGAAAATGTACTGCTTAAAATGCAAAAAAGCTTTCCCAGCAAATATTTCATAAGGGTTAATGTCAAAGCAAAATGTAGACATAAGTTGTATACTTGAAAGAGATCTACATTTTTCTTCTATTTTTTTGCTTTATCTCGTAATAGTTCCAATTGTGTTAAATTCATTGAGAAAGTAGAGAATCAGATACTGTATAGAGGAAATTCAAGACACAATTTTCTTTTTTATGCTTGCAATAACTCAAATTTATGGTATTTTAATTCAAATCTCTTAGTAATTTTTTGGAAAGTAAAACAATTACTAAAATTTTTCCATGTTGATGGTGAGGGTGGGACAGGGTTGATGGTTCAGGATACCTCATAACGTGTTTCTGGTGGAATCTTGATATTAAATGTTTTGGCCAAATGTAGTAGTTTTCTCTACCATAGGTAGGTTGTTGAGAAATAAATTTAACATACTCCAGTATATTTGAAAAATCAATGACGTTTTAAATATGTGGTATGTTGGGTCTGACATAGTTATCTTAAAGGCGGGTTTTCCTAGTGGTGCACTTATTATGTCGCGTGTAATGCCGACCTTGAATGCATCACGTAATGCGCTGCATATTGTGTTTTCCTACAAACAGATAAAACATGGCAGTTGTGAACGGATTAAAAAATTAGTTGTGTATCAAAACAGAAAAAAACTGTGCTTATTGTGGGTGTTAGAAGATTGTGAAGATATAGAAGACGAAATTGATTACGTAGTTGATCATTATTGCATTAGGAACTCTTTTAGTGAAGTGTTTTCTTATAGAGAAGACAAGGGAGCTTTTAAAATACTAATTAAGAAACACCTATTAGGAGACGATGCATACTTCAGATTCACCCGAGAACAGTTTTTCCTGGTTAACCTAATTCAAGATGATTTGTATACAAAACAATGCAATCGAGTGAAAATCTGCATTTCATCAGCAGAAAATCTTGCCCTAACTCTGGGGTATCTGTTAGGAAGGAAAGTTGCATTTTTTAAATTAAGAATTTAATGAAAAACTGGTGAATTAACTTTGTTAATTATTTTTTGTCCCTTCATATTGTAAACTATTGTCCTACTAAAATTGTGTCAATTGTTATAAGATAACATTGATAGAAAGTAACATGCATATGATTTATAAAATAAACCGTGCCTGTTTTCTTCACCATTTTTCCAATCTCCTTCCATATTAAATCCTTCTTTAAAGTGTTTTTGAAGTCTGCATTTGCCATATTCCACAAAATGGAATGTCCAGCAACCAATTCAATTAGCTGTTCATCTTCTGCAGTTGAAAATCGAATAGTAGGAGGTGTCATTTTGTAACATGCATGATGTGTATCAAATACAACTTCACACACAAGGTCTCTATCATGCAGCGCACAACGCACTGGACTCCTCTCAATGCAGTAGGTCTGTTGCGCCAGGTGCATTATGCTGGTGCAAAATGAACTGCGTAGTTTAGGAAAACATTTCAATTATTTTTCATTGTTTGAGTCTGCTGCGCATTGCGCTCGACATGTTACGTTGCACGCGGCATAGGATTTGAGTTGCTAGAAAACCCGCCTTAACAGCACTAAAGAAAGTTCACAGTTTGACAAGTATGTTTTCTTGCATATATAACAATAGAAAATACAAATAAATATCCTTGTTCAGTTTTGACTTATAAATTTAGCAGAGTAATAGTTTCGTTAAATGCCAAGATGGATTTATCACAATTAATATAATGGGTTTGCTAGAGAAGCTTGATAGGTGAGTTTTAATTATCTTTGGAGTAATGATTCCATTATCATCATCAGAGAGAGTGTATGCTGCAACAGCTCACTGTGGTTTCATGGGAACCACCAAAAGATTAATTTGTGGAACTGATTGGTTTTTCCAGCATACAGTACATGATTTGGCGATGGTAATGAAACCATTAAATAAAAAGTGACAGTGGGTTTCTCCAGTAAGCAATATGATTTGCCTACACATATTATGGCAGTAATGGAAAGGAGGCAAAGATGGCTTTGCAAAAGACCCAATTATAGAGTAGAATGATTGTCATTGTGTACAATTATCCTCCATGTTTAGGCCTTGTAGATTACTAGCATGAAGTATTTAAAATAGATAACAGAAGTGTAACATTTAGTAGTAGTGTTTTGATGTATTCTTTATTCTAGTATCAGTATTAATTCATCATTATTTCAATTGAGATGGTTCACAAAGGTAAGTGTAATTCAAAACAACCCCATCCTTCACTTGTTGTATCCTTCTCAAATGCAGCAGATTACATTTACCTTCAGAGCTTCATTTCAGCATTTCTTAAAATGTGCACTCTTATCCAACTCCATGTATATTAGTATAAGAGAACTGAAATTTGAGTCATTACATCTGTAGTCACTTCCTGGCTTTTCTCATGTGTATCACCTTGATGGTAAAAAAGATATTGAAAAATGGGTTACTGTATTGACTTCAAAAGAATTTGGGATAAAATTGGTGAAATCTACTTCTCAGGAATACAGACAGTGGACAGACCTCAATGAAAAGAATATACCTAATATGTAGTAAAATGTAATCTGCATGGCCTATATTTACCAAACTTATATACGTTATTAGTCCTTTGGTTAATGATGTACTCAAATCATCTTGTTCATCTTCTAACTGATTATATTTGAAGAAGTTTTACAATATTATTTATGAGAAGATGGTACTTTGCTTTAATGATTAATGATAAATTTGAAAAGGTACCTTCTGTAGATTGTAAAAATGTTCAGTATTGAATGTGTGTGTACAACTTGGAATTTTACACCAAAATCAGGATGTATATAAGTAGTGTTTGCAGGTTATGTGGTCTGTGTTGCTGGACTAACAATAAATTAACTGTACTTCACATATTAAATAGGATTGTTGTATCAACTATCAGGTTTAATACGCTTTACGGGTTGTTTATAAGCTGTTGATAAGCAACACATCTTTTGCCATTCTCAGGTTTTGTGAATGCAAATAGAAGATGATAATAAAAAGTGAGTACTGCTCATTTGATAAAACTGCAGCTGCCTAAGTCACATTGTGACAGTATCATCATCTGTTTGAATATCAGACCGTAAACCTGCAATGCAACTAGCCATTGGGGTGAAGGACAACATTGATCAATTGACTTTACAGAAAGTTTCAATTAAAAGTCACTGATTACAGGATGATTACAGCTCATTATGAAATGCTCAGTTTTTATTTTCCAACCGTTTGTAAAATATATTACATAATATGTTTTCTTTTCCTATAATAATCAATATACACTGGTCCATGTATACTGCTGTATAATCAGAGAATTCTGATTAAATTGAAATTGTTCTTTCATATTATTAGCTATAGGATTGTAAAGAAACAGTTATGAGAAATTAAGGACTTCCCCACCCTACTCCACTTCAATTCATACCTTTAACATCTAAGGTCATATTGACTACTTTGCCTTTGGAACAGTTGCTTATCAACAATGATGTTCACTCATTTACTATCATGTTAATCTTTGGGTTTTCTATTTAAACATTAATTTCACATGCACATTTACCCTCTCATTCATACTTCCAAACTTTAGATAGCATGGAAAATAATCCTGGCTAAAGAAAAATTCCCATCCTCAAGCTGGGAATCAAACCTGGGACCTCTGGATTTGGAAGATAGTATGCTAAGCACCAGACCACAGAGGCAGTCTTATGTATTTTATCTATTTTACAAGGACAGTTTAAGTATGGCAAAAAGCAAATAATTTTTATCTCCTAGCATAATCTTCATTTGAAACTATTCACCTGTTCCAATGAGTTTCCATTTTTCAACCTATCAAAATAGTTGGATAGTACCACTAAAATCCTCATTCATACTTGTCAACTGTATGGTTTGCCCATAAAATGTATGGAGGCAGAGGCCTATTTACAACAAAGGAGGCATTTTTACAGCTTAGTGTGCAGATTCAAAGTGTTAAGATATTCACAGGGACAGGACAAATCATTCAATTCTATTGCATTTTGCTGTAATTTAAGATTACGAATTGAATGTAATATACTAATTGGTATACAGTGCTAAGGTAGGCCACAGCTTATCCTTCATTTTGTCTATCCTTCATGATCGTGTTCTCCCTTCACTGGGCAGCAGCAAAATACATAGCATGCAGATTTAAAATTTGAATTTACCACTAGTGACCTCTAGTAAGCAACAGTAATGGGGATGAACATTCAATAATGGACATCATAAATTGTAAAGTCAACTTTCTCACATAAATTATCTTATTTGCATCCTATGGCTAGAGGATGTAAGTTTCTCATTTTTTGTGACAATTTTTGTTTATGGTCATGTTATGAAACATAAAACGTGGACTACAAATCTGTGTAGCCTAGGAAGTAGTTTTCTTTCCTTTAATACATGTTTATTGTGATACCAGCAACAATTTTAACATGTGTGACAGAAAACAGCAGTACTACCAGATCTTCAAGGATTGTTATAAAAAGGAATTTCGATTTATTTTACATGTAATTTTTGTACATTACTGCACTGAACGTTTTACTCATTCTAAATTTCATGTCGCAAAATTATTGCTAGAAACCAGATGTTCAGGCACTAAAAAAGACAGGCAAAAAGGCATTTCAAATGTGTAATATAAACTGAAAAAAAAAGAGGACATTTATACTTTTAAAAATCATCACAATATAACCGCTTGTAGCTAAGCAACAATAAACATATTAATAATTATAAAAATCATAAAAATACTAGACTCGCCCTTTTAACGCTGTTTATTATTTGCTGCACATAACTAGATGTTTCTTCAGATTGTGAACACACAAATTTTGTTGTCTGTCAGTTAATATGTTTTCCAAAACAGAAAAAGAATATTCAACGTCAACTGTGATAATTGGAGCATACTTGAAACAAGCAATGATCAATGGGCCCATGTTCACAGAACCTACACTTCTTATTGTTTCAAAGTCTGTATTACCTGACATTACTCTATTGCATTTACCACACACTGCACTTCCTATCGTGTTTCACAATCATAAAAGATGTTACCAAGGGTAGTCCTGTTTCTTCAAGACTGGCAATAAATCCAGGTAAATTTGCATAATGGGCAGCAATAAAAGCAAGGTCATTTTTAATTTCAGCTTCATTGAAAAGTTTTTTTGCATCACGAATATCTTAAGTTCATTGCATAATATTAAACAGCAGCAATCCAAGTTCCCCATCTCATTAGAATTGGTTGTGTAGGTAAGGCAAGATTAAGTGCGAGCTCTTTAAATGTCTGGATACAGGATTAAGCTTTAAGGAAAATCTTCTTGGTATTGGAGATCAAACAATTGACAATCCTCAGCAACATGATGAAATCGATGTGCAAGACAAATTATATGACAAATTGCAGGAAAAAGGCTTTTTAAATTTCTAGTAGCTTTCTTCATATAAGGTGCACTTTCTGTAAGAAATAGTACATTATGATACCAATGTCTCTCTGGCCACATGATATTCAAGGCTGTATTAAATAACTAACATTTACATTATTGGCTCTTTCAAGTGCCTCAGAAGTTAGAAGGAATTGGTACAATCCTCTTCATCATCTATGGTCCATAGCTCCAATGATTACATTGGCTGTCTGCCTACCAACTACATCTGTTGTCACATCGATGGAGATATATTGTCTTTCCCCTAACCTAGAGTTGAATGTTTTTCATAATATGTCTTCATAACAATCATGTGCACATAATTTTTTCTATATGTGGATTCACTTGGTATGGACTGTTTAGTGTATTTCTCCAAAAATGTCTTCAAAGATTTGTTTTCCAATTTCCATAAAGGGGTGCCTGCCTCTAGGAATGCTTTACACAAACCCATTGAAGAAGCTGATTGGTTATATCTTAAAGCCAACAATAGAGTATACACTTTTTTCTGGTTGTCTGTCTTTGCTACAGTGGAAACGTGTTTAGTTGTTCCAAAATGTTGTGTTACAAAATATTTCTTCTTGTGATTTACAGACTTTTCACTCTTTACAGAGCAAGATGATTCCATCTGTTGAAAAAAATATTACCTCCAAATTCTTTATTAAATTTGTTCAGTTTTGTACTTAAATGCTCACTTGTCTTCGCATGGCGTCAAATTGTGAACTGAAGTGTAACTATAAAGACATTTACTAAGTGACTGGCTTTTTTCTCAATATTCTTGTATTAACAATGAGCATATTGCGAGATGCAAGCCCATCCCTTATTGAATGTAACAATGATGCTGTTAGAAAGTCTTAAATCAGTGAACCTTTAAACAATCAAATAGTGAAATACTTAAACTTGAACCCTTGTAGGCTTATTTCCTTTAACAGTGAAGTCTGCTGTAAGACAATGCTGCATTGGGTCAAACAGTTATAATTATTACTGTCAAACAAGCATTAAATTATAGTAAACAGAAATTGGATATTTAATTATTTTTTCTGACGGCCATCATAAAAAAGGAAACTTTGCCACATCCGTACAAAAAAAAAAAAAAAACTGCAAAATAAAAACCTTCCTACAATGTTTGATAGATCACAAACATCATGTCTGTACACTTAAATTATTTCTGACGGTTACCAATAAAAGAAGCCTTTTGCCATAAATCCGGGCTATTATTACATTTTGTTGGACAACAGAAAGTTTTACTGGTTCAATTTTGGGAAGTTGGCAAGTATGCTCATTGAATGAAAATGTCTTTCCTCTGGGCAAACTGTTAAATTCAGAAACAGGAAATAGTGGCTATGATCTATGGATAATAGGATGGATGAAGAAACAATTCAAAATTTAAGTAAATAGAATTCAAGCCTTGCTGATGTCAGATAGTATATTGTTTGATGGAAAAGCACTTTTCTGCACTCCAGTCATGACACTTTACTTTTGGTTTTTTTCCAAACAACCCAACACTGCTGATAAAAGGCTCAAGTTATTGTTGTGCTTTGCCAGAAAGTCTGATGGCATGTTCCTTGGGAATACCAAAACACAGTAGCGGTCACCTTTCCAGCTGATAAAGCAGTCTACTTTCTTTGGTGCACTTTCACCAGCCCTTGTCTGCTGCTTCAACTGAATCCATGTATAATCGTGAATCCATTTTCCAGGTAAAAAAATAGGTGCAGAAAATCCTTGTAGATTGGAATTAAGCACTGCCAAACAACACACTAAAATACCCTATCATATTGGTCCGTGGTTAACAGTTGCAGCACCCTTCCAGCTGGACACTCGTCTGTTTGAAATGCTTACAGTTCCAACTATGAGCTTCACAGCTGTCGCAGTTTCAGCACTTTAACTTAATGGTTTTCTATTGTAATACTTTCTTCTTCCTCCTCATTCTGTTCCAAAAACTGAGTCTTTTTGGGGGAGGTGTGGGATCCCCATGAACTTCATCTTACTCAACTTGAATTTGAGCTGCAATTCTTTTCTTCAGTAAAAAATTTTAATTACTGCACAAAAGTGTGCTTTCTATGTTTCTTCTAACATATGCCATAACAATCATTGTAGGTGCTTGCATGATGATAGTAAATGGCATTTCTACTTAAAATGCTATCATGTATCAACACAAATATGCTTACCAAAAGTAATGACACACAAGATTATTTCTCATAATTTCATGAAAATTTAACATGTTTGTCAAACCACCCTCACAAAATAAATTTATCATTTCACACAGGTCTTATTGGAAATTAGAAGGAAAGTGTATTCTTAAGCTAATAAGGTTTATATTATTTTTTTACCCTTCTAAGGTTTAATGTTCTTTACAGAAATCTCTCAAGAGAAAGTCGTGAACAAATGCAAGTATATATGGAGAAGGATCTGCAAATGTTTTGAAAACAAGTTAGGCATTTGGAAATAGACTTTCTGTTACAAGGGCAATACTGAAAATTTTTAGAAGCCCATGTTTCTAAAAACAAATGAAATTTGCTTACATATTATTTCACAGCTACTGCAAGTTGATTGCCTTGTAGGTTGTTCAATTTGTTTTAATAGTTTGTTAATTATCATCATTTAAAGATTTGTGTTCACCCAAAAATGAATTTGACTAGAGAACATTTCTGGGCCATGACTTTTTATGGTTTTAAATTGTTGTTAATACCTAAACAATGTGAAGAGCGGCTTAGAAATGCATTTGGCAAAGAAGCTCCATCTAAGGCAACAATTAATAATTGGTACAGCAAATTCTAAAAGATGGTTTTTTCTTAGTGGTGAATTTCATGAAGGACACCCAAGAACTGTTGTTGCCGATGAAAATATTGCCCCATTCTAGCAATGCTTGAAGAAGATCAATGGACATCTTGTGAATTTATTTAGCAACATTGGGCATTGGTATGAGTCAAATCCAAAACATTTTATACCAACAGTAGACATTAAAAACTTTGTTGTCAATGGATTCCAATAAACTGACTCCTGATAAGAAACAATAATGCGTTGATTGGTGCAGAAAAACTCTGGAAAAATTCTAAGGTGGCACTGCAAATTTGGTTTTGAATATCGTTCTGGTGATGAATCTTGGATTTATTGTTATGTAAAGAAAAGTCAATTGGCTCAATGGGTCTTTTGAACAGAACCTAAGTGTACAGAAGTCCAACAAATTTTCAGTGCTGGTAAGAAGATGGTTGTGAGTTTTGTTTTTTTCTAAAACGGACTGTATTACTTCTATAGTATATGTGATGATAAGGCATCATCGCATACAGCAAAACTAATACCTGAGTATCTGGATGCCCTTAAGTTCAGCACCGTGGACCCTCCACCATATAGCCCTGACCTAGCACCTTGTGATTTCTTTTTGTTTCCAAAAATTAAGGATAAAATGCATGGAATTACTTTTTCATCATCAGATGAAGCAGTGGAACATTATAAAAAATTGGTTTCCGAAGTGCCTCAGGAAGAGTTGCATCATTGCTTTAAGTACTGGTTTCATCGAAAGCAAAATTGAATGTTATTTTGAAAAACAATAGAATCATTAAATTTTATAAAACTAATTGTTGTTTGATTTTTCTAAAAATGTTCAGTGTCTCTCTCATATCACACTCAGTAGTTCTGTTTTATACAATTTTAATAATGAAAGTAAATAATGCTAACAATGAACACTGAAATTCTGACTGAAAAAGGAAGGCAGTCAAAACAAGAAAATAAACCATAAAAAACATGCCGGTATAACATTAAATTGCCCAACTGACTCGCATTTTTCCCGGTAAACCACAAGGAAATTTCAAATTCATTATGAGATGACAAATGAGAGTCAGTTGGGTAATTAAATGCCATGCCAGCATGCAGCCATGTTAGCTCAGTTGGCTAGAGCAACCTGATGGAAACCGAAAGATCCATTTTTAAAATTCCAGCTACTGTATTGAATTTTTCAGTCTGATTCTACCTTTCCAGTAATATAATTTTATTACATTACAGTTGTTCTACCCGAGCATTTCATAATTTCTGCATTGAGTGAGAGACATCACTGTAATCAGCGAAAATTAAACTTGCATCACAATGAAACAAATCACAGTTGACAGAATTCCTTTGTAGATTAAACTCTACAACAGTAGTCCTCGTGTATGCTGCGTTATGAACTTTTGTTGCCTAAAGGTAAACCTTTGTTGATACCTGTTTTAGTTCATAAAATATTACATGAATATAACTTAAAAGTGGTTGTCTAGGCTGCAAAGACAGTTGATACAACAAACTACATCATGACATCCACATATACTTTTATTAAAAGTATCATGACTCCTCTGGTTTCTTGCTATTTATATTTATCAAAGCTTCTGTCATTGCATCATTGTAACAATGAGTCATAGCACAGCTTTGTACTTTGATATCACTTAAAGTTACCTTTAATTTGCAGCTACAAGACAAATTGTGTCAAATAAAGCCTGGTTCACAATTGCCAATGAGCAGTAATGGAAACAAAACAGGAAGGTGAATGCCATACACAATCAATTAAGAATGGGAATGGGAGGCAGCAATCATAACTCACTTTGATAATTGTAAATAATTGGTTTTTAAGGTTGGTTCACAACAAATAGGAATGGAAACTATAATAAGAAGAGAGAAGCACGAAAACTTCAGTGAGAAGAGAAGGAAGAAGACTTGGGTGTTTAGAGCTTTTAATTCACAATGAACTGAGGATGGAATCAAGAAAGACTGTCAATTAGTAGAGCCTTTGGACATGTGGATAGCCTAGCAGGAATTTGCTTGGCACGGAAGCACACCATTTGCTGGCAGAATCGGATGTTAGTCCCTTAAGTTCAATCGCACAGATTTCTGATCCGTATGTGATTTCTGTCTATGGGGACCTTAAAAATAAAGTGTATTGGAATAACCCACATACACTGGTAGAACTCAAAGACCATATAAGAAGAAAAATTGCTATTTCAGAAGAAGAATTAATGAGTATTAATGTAAATTTTCTTAAAAGGTGTGAGAGATGTGTGGTGGTGGCACAAAGTCATAATTTCCATCTTTTGTAACTAAGGTAGGTGGTTAATGTAGTTATAATTTGCATGAGAAATCAGTTTGCTTGAATTTAAGGGTCTATTAAGCATCTGACTCTATTGGCAAGCAAATCCCACTAAGCTGGTCACTTGTCCAAACAAAGGCTCTGTGCATTGATAACATGAAAAAGTGATTGTCATTTGTTTAGAACCAATCATTGACATTTTACTCATCTGAATGCAGATTTGCCAATGTTGAAATTCAATGTGATGAAACATTTTAATAAGCAATACCTTCACTGTTTGCAATTGTTAAATTGAAAATGGAAGCATGTGCTGCTGCCAGGAGTATTTCCATTTTTGTTTTTCTAAGCCTGCTATTAGAAAGAGTTTTACTGACTTATGGGCCATGGTCTCCTTGACTATCCTCTACAATGAAGACAGCGATACACAATAAGCATACAGTATGCAATGATTGAAAACGGAAAACATGAAACTTAACCAATCGTCCCATGTTATGCAAAACTTCCCGTTGATTGTGCGTGCTCACATTTGAAAATGATATATTAGCTTTTGTTTCATTCTAGTTCCTGTTGCTGTTCCCATTCCTGGGCAATTTGTGCACCAGGTTTAAACCCAGTAATGTTACTTGTCCAAAACAGATTTTAATCTTGAACCCATTAACTCCTTTTGCTTTAGTCAGAAGTATGTTTATATTTTAAAGCTTTTAGCCACATTTCTTTTCTCTTCTTTTCTTTCTTTGTTTAATATCCTCTTTTGTTGTCTGTTTTAAAGCTAACAACCTGAATTGTAGCACAGATTATGCATCTCTTTTGAGTCTGTGTATGGGTTTAATTTTCTCATGTAAGTTTTAAAGTTAAATGTTTTCTCTATTTTGTGGAAATTTTCTGTATTGCTCTTTCATAATAAGCAAACCAACATCTTGTTCACAATTGGTCTTAAATATTTGGTATTGTAATTCAAGTGCCATTAAGCTTACTTGGTGCCTGCTGACTTGAATTCTAGTTCAGTAATACATGCACCTATATGTTGATGCTGTTTGCAAATTCTTTGACTCATCACAGTTTCAGGAGAAGAGATCAACACTACTTTTTGGACAATGGACTAGTAGGAGATTCACATTTTCTGTTTCCTTCTCTCAGAACCATTCTGGCCACATTTTTGCTCCATAAAAGACAAGCCTGCATGTCTTAAAATATTGAAAATGCTGTACTTTCTGAACACCACATAACTCCAGTCTGTGCAAGCTTTGCCCATTTGATTGTGCTCTTAACTTTGACCAAATTAGTTGCAAAGATGTTGCATGATACACAGCAGAGAGCAAGAGAGCGACTTCAGTAGCAGACTGGCTACTATTTAATAGCCTATTCTCTTCATAACATGCACTTGACACATTGTCATGTGTTTTACAGTATTGCAGTGAAATTATACTCTTTGATAAATACAAGGCACATTTCACAGTACATTTACATAAACATGGAATGTAGATAAAGTTAAGATGTTATACAGCATTACATTTTACTCCTAACTTAGTAATAGTATATGATACAAGCTGACATATATACATTCCTAGATTGATTTCAAATGGTAATTAATTACAAAATAACATTGCAAGCATGGAGATAACCCTTTTTCTGAACTTAACTGTACCTGTTGCGTAATCGCTGTGAAAGAAATATATGTTGTACAATAAGCACTATATTACCTCTACATAAAATGAGAGTCAGAAAGTAATGCCTCCTTTTTTTTTTTATCCTTAAATACAGTAGTTATGTAAAAAAATTCCGAATTTGGCGCAATTTCTCAAGCCGCCTTCTACAATCCACTGTAGTCTGTTATAAAATGGCAAACATCAGTGTACGTATCAGGCAGTATTCTGTGATAGAATTCTTGAATGCAGGAGGTGAAACACCCATTCGCATTCTGAAAGGCTGAGAATGTTATGGGGATGCAACAATAGAAGTCAGCACTGTTAGTCAATGGGTTCGTCAGCATAGAGAAGCTGAAGGGTAAACATCATTGGTTGATGAAACAAGTAGAGGCAGGCCAGCAACTGCACTGACCCCAAGCAACATTCAGCGAGTTAACATTATTCGTGAAAACCACTGTGTAACAACAGATGAATTGTGACTTGTGCTCTCCATTGGTAAAGGCAGTGTGATGGAGATTATTGGAAAACTGGGGTACTCAAAAGTTTGTGCATAATGGGCAACAAGAATGTTAACTGACCACAATAAAGAGACAAAAAATAATAGCCTCCATCTATTGCAGCGCTTCAATGTGGAGGGAGAAGCATTCTTTGCGAAAATAGTGGCTGGAGACAAGACTTGGGCTCTTTTTTTTAAAACCTTAATCAAAGAGGCAGTCGGTGGAATGGCATCGCACATCCTCGCCAAAGAAGAAACAATTCAAAACTGTGCAAATTGGCAGTGAAAGTCTGGGTGACAGTGTTTCTGGATGAGCAGGGTATCATTCTGTTTGAATTTTTGCCTCAGGGGTGCACAGTAAACTATCCAGTACACCAGCACCCTCAAGAAGCTAAAAGCACGTCTTTGACAAGTTTGCCCATCAATAGCTATGGCAGATGTTCTTATTTTCCATGACAATGCAAGACCAAACACCAGTCGTTGCACCACTCAATGGAATGCGCAAATTGAATGGGAAGTCTTGCCCCATCCACCATGCAGTTCTGACCTAGTTCCATCAGATTTCCATCTATTCGGGCCATTAAACTCACCATGGTCTTCACTTTGAAAACGAAGAGACCTTGAAAACGACTGTGCGCCAATGCAGGACTGTGATTTTTACCGCACTGGAATACATGCCCTTGTTTCCAAATGGAACCAAAACAGTGGAAAAAGACTGAGATTACATTGAAAGGTTATAAATTAAGCCTGAATGTTATGGTTATCATGTTATGTAATTTTCCTTTAATTTTTTTCAAAATTAAAAGAGAAAAAAAATAGGCATTACTTTCTGACTAACCCTTGTATTTACAATATTCATTCCACTATATAAACGCCAAATATAAAGTGTTAAATCTGTGATCTTGAATTGCTGAATAGCATTACCCATCTTTCTGTTTTGTTTTGCTTTTTGTCAGTTTAGTGCGAACCATTTGCAATATTAGGTGTAAGGTTTTGAGCAGCATGTAAGCACAAGACACATTTCAGATGTAAGTCTGACAATGGTGCTCTCTGCCTGTGCTTGCACATTTTCATTACTGAAAATAACTTTGCATAAGTATGTTGACCCGAATATACTTACAATTTTAGCTGTATGATTATGAAGTCAGGGAAAACTTCCACGAGGAAAATTATTATAGAACCCCATTAGATTGGAGCTGTTATGGAATTTGTCTTGGTCACTTCTTGGCCGCACTGCAGGTCTGTAAGCTCAAGTTGTAGATCTGTAGAAACACAATCAACATTTGCAGAATGTGGTGTGGTAAATATTTCTAATCCAGATTTAAGTGTTACCATTTCCTGGAATCTTAATTCAAATTCTTCATGTAAATCAGTCAGAATCTACAAATATTTTGTAAAATCAGCCTCCTCAGCTAGCGTAAGTACAGAATTCAGCTAACAAAAATGCGCAGTATTTCCCTCTTTCAATTGTTGCTCCCATAGCTTAAGTTTACACTTGAATGCTGTTATTGTCACACATTTGAGTGATTAACTGACCTTTTCTCTGTGATGAAGTGTTTAAGTCATTCCGATGATTGAACAAATCTGCTATAAACACTAGACAGCATATCCATTTGCTGTCATTTAATTCAGAGGCATCATTTTGCCTTTTATTTCCATATACATCGCAACTTCAGTACGAAGCTCAAAAAACCTGTGAAACATTTTTCCTCTGCTCAACCATCATAGTGCACTGTGATATGGAACATCAGTATATTCACTGCCCAGAGCTTCGAGGAGTGATTTGAACTGATGATGATTCAGACCAATGGATCTAATAGCATTAACTGTTTTCACCACTACACTCGTAACATTGTTTACTGTTACCTTTTTTGCACGCAAATTTTCCTGGTGAAAAATGCAGTATATAAATATGCACTGTATTCCTAATTCTGGGGAAGTAAACTCATTTAAATGTCCCGCAAAGCCATTTTTGTGCCCAGTCATTGCAGCAGCTCCATCTGTTGCAACAGACACAAGTGTTCCCAGGGGATAACAAAATATTCGACACTTTCCTCTATGCAAGTCAAAATATCTATATCTGTTGTTGTTCCTTTCATAGATACTAAATCTAGGAGCTCTTCTATGCATTCCAGGTTTTGGTTCACTCCACGAATGAAGACGGTTAGTTATGAAGTGTCACATGGACGTGTACTTTCATTCAATGCTGATGAAAAAGCTATGAAATTGTGGCATCTTTGTACTAATTAGTTTTTAATGTCTTCACCAGGATTTTCAATTCGGCGGGCTACAGTTCACTATGAAAACTTTACAAATGGAACTGTTGCAAGAGATTTGGGCATTCTGCTGACATTCATAAGCATTCTTTAACAAAGCCTCCATGTGTGAAACTTCTTAAAGTCTTAGTTATTTCCATAGAAATATGAAAAATGAGCCAGAAGATGACTTGGTCAAAGGAGAATATAAATGAGAATATTTTATTACAATAATAATAATAATAATAATATCTGAAGGTGACAAAATATATTTTAAAACATGCATTACTAATGTTTACATAAATTATACAAGCTTTAAATAATTGACTCTTACCTGATACTCTTGTCAGTGCTGCCTTCAGCAGGTTTATTTTCACTACATGCTGTTTGCCTTTAATATCTTCATAAACCTGACTATGGTACACATGTGATGTCTTTTAAGATTAAATCGTTTTAGCTGGTGAGGGTTTTGTGATACACCAAAATTTCACAGCACAATCCATTTCTGTGAGCAAGAAATCTTCCCATTCCTCCTTGAAAACTGGAGTTGAGGGCCTCCATTTAATTCCACTGGAACTTGGCTGAAACATTGTCTAAAGACACTTAACATTAACCTACAGTCCACCACTCTGCTTGCGTTTACGCAAGCATGATGTAATACCCTGCTGTCAGTGAGGTGGGCTCACTGCCCTACAGCAACTCTGACACACATAACTATTAGACATGATATCAGAAGGCATAGTTGTATCTAATTACACATTAATATATTTTAAAATCCTCATACAAGAAGTATGTGATTTGCTTTTCACCCTATAAACTCTCATTCCAGTTAGTTTTTGTTTATCCCTTTTGCCGCAATTGTTATTACTACTGTTGAGAGCAAATCTGGCAGAAGATTTTGTGTTTTCTTATTTCAGTTCTTCTCCAGAGAAATAAAAGGCTATGTTCTTCTAATAATTCTAACAGGGGGAATTGTGAAGTACAGAGTGGTGGAACTATTAATAATGTTAACTACAAAACAAAGTAAACATTAAAACAAATGAAATTATTCTTATGTATTTTTATTTCTCCATTGTAAGCTTTGTATGTTAATATTTCAAAATAAATTTTAAGCAGTATTTTTGGATACTATTTTATGGTCAAACTTTGCATGCAAATGTTACTAAAATAACTGACAAAATTTAAAATCTCTAAAAACACTTGAGTTGTGGTACAATGCGTTAGCAAGAAAGATCGAGATGAAATGCGGAAACAGAACAGTTTGTATAGCATTTCCGGAAATCTTTAAACTAATGATTCTACTTGCCAAGAAGAACTACAAGCGTCAAGTATATTTTCATTTGTGTATGTTTTTAATCCTTTAGTCTCCTGATAAAGTGGTAAACCCGAAATATTGAACAATTTTTAGTGTGACTTTGCCGTTTTTATCTTTCGCTCAGAACAATCTTCTTCTTCCTCTTCTTCTCTCTCACTCTTGTTTTTTTTTTTTTTTTTTTTTTTTTTTTTTTTTTTTTTTTTTTTTTTTTTGTGTCGCCACAGAATATATCTCTTCTTGAGTTGATCACTCATGCAAATATATATGTGTTATGTCAGAATAAGTAGCCATGGAGGATAAAAGCGGCACTTGCAATTAAAACAGGGTGCCGCAAAACTGCTGGAGCCAGCCTTGATGTACTCCAGGCTTAATGAAGGGGCTAAAAACCAGTCTTGCTGTAGCATTGGTCTCAACTTTCCAGGTTCGAGTTACTTCTGTTTATCAGTAATTTCCCATTGAGATCATAATTCTGGGTGGACATCTTCCTATCTTAAGATTTCTCAGCAATGAAAGGAATGAAGTCAGTACCAACATACTGACCACAAAGGTGTTCCACAAGCAGACAATAAATATTTTATTTCATAATGGTTTTATTTTGAAGCCTAAGTGCTACTAGAGTGCTTATATCTGTAATGGACACGTACATTACAGGGGAAATAGCAAATGCTAAGAAGATTATTGTAGATTGTATTTAAAACACACCTAAGCAGAAAGAGAATTTTGTATTGGAGTGTATTTCTAACAGCATGTGCTATGAGTAACTTAAGGCACTGAACCATTAAGGATTTTCACCTTTTGAAGGCTAATAAGTTATCTTTAAATGTTTGTCTATTTATTTGTATATGTTTTAGCTTTACTTTCCATACAAATTTGTTGAGCATAAATATCAAGTATAGAAGAAAGTTTATTTGAAGTGCAATTTCATATTTCAAAATTAAAGATATGCTTATTACAAAATTATATATAGCAAAGTACAATGCAGCTAATTTTATTTGAATCAGATATGTAAATTCAAAATTAATTTTATACCTATTTTGTGTACTAACAGTGGTAATATCTCTAATTGTATGACTTCAGTTTGATGTACGGTTTATGGTAATTTCGGCTATAGGTCACCCAGAGACAGCAGCAGCAGCGCCTGTTACAGCAACAGCTTCAGCAGAAAAAAGATTCTATTTCTCCTCCTCCAGCTCCAGTACTTTCCACGGCTTCCTCAAATAACATCCAGGGCAAAGTTATTGCTTCAACCCCCAGCAAGGGTAAACCAGCTACAGTAGTAACCACTTCAACTGCTGCTGTAAAGCCAGCTCCTGATCCAAGACAGAGGATATCGCGCATTAATGGAGCTAGAACTCCATTACAGGTAAAACTATTTGGCAGTATTATAGCATTTACCTATGTTTATTGGCACAACTTAAGTTGTCATTAGACATTTGTTGGCCTTGTGGTGAAGAGCTTGGGGTAATTCTGTCGCTGTGGTCTTGTAGTAAACAGCGGTAGTACAGATTGTAACCAAGTCATTTCTTTGACAACCAGACTGGAGTAGCCAAAATACAATCCATGATTGCCATGGTCCTTTTTGTGTAACATGGTACATAATATTCATTGGATACATTACTTCCCAGATCAAGTGATGCTTCAGTTCACTTGTTCTATATGTATTGTTCAGTAGTATAACTTCATTTGTTATTTGGTGTGTATGCTGTATATTTAAAGAAACTATAAACATTGATGACACTAAAATTCAGCACAGAGAGAAAATTTTGCAGGAAGCAAATCAAACTACCATGTTATCTTTGTAGTAGGTACAGGGTGGCACACAAATGAGTTACCAATTTATTTTTGAATAGAAATTTTAATAGTGCACAACGAGAATTGATCTAGCTCAGCACATGCTCACTATGGCTGCCATTTCAATTTTTAACGTCATTCAAGCGAGCACTTATGTTAGCGTGACATGTACCTTATGGTACATGTCTTCCATGCTTTCACAATAAGCTTCTGTGCTCCGGTAGATCTTGTGGACATTTTTGGAAAAGCTTTTCCTTTAGACACCCCCTTAGAAAGGTGAGGTTAAAATCTGGACTACTGGGGGACCATATTTGGAAACCTGTGTGAAATGAGCTGCATGTTGAAATATTCATGTAAGAAATGCTGGAATAACATGAATGTAGGTCTAAAGAATTTCAACACAAACACTTTCCAATGAGGACATCTTGGTATCATTTGATGTAGAAGCTGTATTTTCCAGTGTACCAACCGACATAGTATGAAAAACCTTAGAGCAGTGGCTTAAGCAAACTGGCATTCGCACCACAGAAATGGAGGATTACACACAACTGACGGGTAACCCACTCTCCTCCTCCTTAGATATTTTCACGTGCCAACTAGAAATTCAGATCTCAAGAAATTTCTCTCACATCTTCAAAACATGGTACCGTTATGTGGATGATATTTTCACTATTGTTCCATAAAAGTGCTGCAAGTGAACCTACAACACCAGTCTATTCACATCACAATGGAAGCTGAAGTAGGAGTTATTTACCTAAAAATAATCCGAGAAGACCAGCACCTTACTTTTTGCAGAAACCACTAACTCAGACAACTTCATAAAAAACAGTAGCTTCAATCCCACAGCATATAAAAATTTAGCATTCAGTAGTTTATGTTACAGACTAATGATGCAGACTAATGAACACCCCCATGAAACCAGAGGAATACAAAGTAGGGTATAAACACATCCTTACAGCTGCAACTAATAATGGATACAAAAAAGAGTCAATAGATAGAAAGATAGCCAAGTACAAAAGAGAGAAACAAATAATAGACACCACAAAATTGAGCCAGCAAAAAGAACAAAAACAATACAGGAAATTTACTTATCATTCAGGTGTTCATCATAAATTCACCAAGGTCTTCCAGAAATACAACATAACCTTAGCTCCAAAAAAAAAGCTACAGCATATAGAAGCTACTTCACACAGAAAAGAAAGATCCACAACATATCAACATGACATCAAGCATTTATAGAATAAACTCCTCCGATTGCAACCACATATACATTTGACAAACAAAAAGAGAACGTAAACACCAGAATGAAAGAACACATGAGAACCATAAGATACAAACAAATTGAAAAATCTGCAGTAGCTACCATTTCTGCTCTACCAATCACGAGATTGCACCTAACGTCACTTTAATAAAAGCTGCCAGTTTCCCAACTGAACTAAGTACATGGGAAAGCACACGTGTATTAAAGCACAAAGATCACTTCATGAATTTTGATTTGTCACTTCTGAACAACCTTTGGAAGTTTGTCATTTCACCAACGGATATTACCACTTCAGGTATCCCTACAGTTAAGATCGCCAATTGCACTAGGAACCAGTTGGAACACCTGCTGATGATGGTGTCAAGTCGTCCTCGAAACATGTTCAGGTACTTTTTAGTTAGTGTTGTTAAGTGTTTCAAATTCCAACTCATCTATATAAATACATTTACTATTTTTCTCACACTGCAACTGTTTGGCAAAATTGTCAAAATTTGTAACTGTTCACTCTTTTTAGTAATAGTTTTAAATTTCTCTTTCAATTGTACTATTATTCCTGAATCATGACTTTAAAGACCCACATCTTCATCACCACTTAGCTGATGATGTTACATTTGTGTTTGCACTACATCCATAACCTTTTTGGGATACATTTTCTCTATCAGTCGCTTCTTCTTAATTAGTGATGCAGACTACTACTCAACCAATCATTACCAATATTTGAAGCACTTGGATCCTTGTTTTCATCCAAGATGATTGCTTTGAGAGATCTCTGAATCACTGCTTGCTTTGTTGTTGTCAGCACTATCTTTTTTTCTTAGTTTATAAAACTTCATGCAACATTTGGAACACACTTTTCCTGTAATATTACGTCCGTCATGTAGGTCTACCATCATCTACTGTTGAACTGTCTTAAATTTTTTCAAACGTGAGAATGTTTTTTTTTTCTCTCTCTCTCTTCCCCCCCCCCTATTAAATGGATTACAACAAAAATTTCTCTCTCACATTCATTATCCACATTCATGAAAAGTACTGTTAGCAATTCACTTAAACTGCATTTGGTTCTCTGTTTTGTTAACTAAATGATAATTACATTGAACTAAATAGAAAAGTAAATATTGAAAACAACCATCTTACAAAGTAGTTTACCGAAACAAGTAAAATCATGGAGTTAGCGTGACGTTAGTGTAGTGGTTTGATCATGAATTGAGCTACTACAGCATGTCTAATATAAAATTAATGATTACTTTATTTTAAGGTTGTGTTAATATTTTTGCAATGCTGGAAAAAGTTTGTGTTTAGATTTGCAGTTGGTTTACTACAGACCAGAACAAAATATATAATTACTTGGAAATTAATTGGACTTCCAGCCTGGAATTTTCTGGGTGTTTTATGCTAATGCAGAATGTTAATGTGAAATATTTTTCAGTTTTTTAAAATTGTAGCTTTTTTGGGAAATTCAAGAGCAAAATGTCCAGTTTATGACTTTGAAATCTTATTAAAGTTCATTGCATTGTTGATACACAACAGCTTAAAGTATGCTTTACAAGCTTATAAATGTCATCTATAATCACCCATACTTTGCCATAATTATTGATAGAGTTATTTAAATAATGACATCAGTGTGTGTTGAAAAACCCTGTCATTCTTCGAAATTTGAAAAATCAATATAAAAAATAAATATTTGGCAGAGAAGTTTGATACTTCACTAATTTAACTAACACAACTATGTCTTTGATCTGCAAAGTTATGATCCAAGAGGCTCAGATTGGGGCCTGTGTTGATTTGATGGACTGATTATAGTAAGATTTAAATTCTGCATCCACCAAGTCATCCAAGGGAGACTGTTTTATATCTGCTTTGTAAACCTAGAGGTTCAATTACTAGGTGGAGAGGGAATTTTCTTTAATAACGATAATGCCTATTTTATTGTACACTTATAGCCTCAAGTGAGAGAATCACCTTGTGTGAAAAATGCAAGAACATTGAGCAAAGAAATTGCCATTTGCATTAATGACATTACTGTTTTTATAGGTGCAGCCTCAAGCAGCAACACCTTTGCAGCAGTCACAGGCGCAAACCCAAGCCAGTTCTCAAGTACAGGTTCAGCCTCAGATACAGCAACAGGTAACAGCACTGGAAATACAAGGTTTTATATATAGTTTTAGTGCTGTATTTTTATTTGTGTTTGAGGCAAGCATCTTTCAGAAATGGTTTTCTCATCCAAAATTTAAAATCCCAATGAATTTAACAGCAAGCATAATATGAGCCAATTTGCACAATATTTATTCTCTTTTTAATTCCTGAAAGTATGGTGTTTCTCCAGTTATTACAAGAGCCCTTTCACTACAACTTGATTTAGAAATTCAGCATGTTATATTAAAAAAATACACTATGTGATCAAAAGTATCCCGACACCCCCACAAACATACGTTTTTCATCTTAGGCGCATTGTGCTGCCACCTACTGCCTGGTACTAATTATCCGCGACCTCAGTAGTCATTAGACAACGTGAAACAGCAGAATGGGATGCTCGGTGGAACTCACGGACTTCGAACGTGGTCAGGTGATTGGGTGTCACTTGTGTCAGAAGTCTGTACACGAGATTTCCACACTCCTAAACATCCCTAGGTCCACTGTTTCTGATGTGATAGTGAAATGGAAACGTGAAGAGACATGTACAGCACAAAAGCGTACAGGCCAACCTCGTCTGTTGACTGACAGAGACCGCTGACATTTGAAGAGGGTCGTAAAGAGTAATAAGCAGACATCTATCCAGACCATCACACAGGAATTCCAAACTGCATCAGGACCCACTCCAAGTACTATGGCAGTTAGGTGTGAGGTGAGAAACCTTGGATTCCATGGTCGAGCAGCTGCTCATAAGCCACACATCACGCAGGAAAATGCCAAACGACGCCTCGCTTGGTGTAAGGAGCGTCAACATTACACGATAGAACAGTGGCAAAAAGTTGTGTGGAGTGACGAATCACGGTACACAATGTGGCGATCCAATGGCAAGAGTGAGGGTATGGCGAATGCCTGGTGAACGTCATCTGCCAGCGTATGTAGTGCCAACAGTGAAATTCGGAGGTGGTGGTGTTATGGTGTGGTCGTGTTTTTCCTGGAAGGGGCTTGCACCCCTTGTTGTTTTGCATGGCACGATCACAGCGCAGACCTACATTGATATTTTAAGCACCTTCTTGCTTCCCACTGTTGAAGAGCAATTCGGGGATGGCGATTGCATCTTTCAACATGATCGACCACCTGTTCATACTGCACAAGCATTGGCGGAGTGGTTACACCACAATAACATCCCTGTAATGGACTGGCCTGCACAGAGTCCTGACTTAAGTCCTATAGAACACTTTTGGGATGTTTTGGAATGCCGACTTCGTGCCAGGCCTCACCGACCTACATCAATACCTCTCCTCAGTTCCACACTCCGTGAAGAATCGGCTGCCATTCCTCAAGAAACCTTCCGGCACCTGATTGAAAGTATGCCTGCGAGAGTGAACGCTGTCATCAAGGCTAAGGGTGGGCCAACACCATATTGACTTCCAGCATTGCCGATGGAGGGCACCACGAACTTGTACGTTATTTTCAGCCAGGTGTCCAGATACTTTTGATTACGTAGTGTATATAGTGGTTAGAGAAGGTATTGCATTCCACCCAAAAACTCAGTACCGTGATTTCACCATAAATACATGTTTTGAGGCCCCCTAAATAAAAAAAGCATTTTTGGAAAAAGTGTGTGCGTGTCTGAGAAAAGCATAACTAAAAAAGAAAAAGTCGGATATATACCAAATTTGATATTTAAGTTCAGTATCTTCCAATGCATATGACACAAACGTTTTCAAGAAAATGCTCCAGCCCCTACAACCCTTTATATGGAACATTTTTCGAAAATTCTGATTTTTTAACAATTGGTTCTAACGATTTTGATTAAAATATCATATGTTAAAGGTATTTACATGACAACTAAAATGTATATCTTGAATTTTCTGGGAAGAGCGTGTGAACTCCTCTTCATTCGGAAGGAATTTTTTATAATCTTGTATAACTGGTAAATGTAATGCAATAGATGAAAACATACCATACAAAAAAATGTATATATCTTTAAAATACACAATTTACTTCAAATAAGTTTTTCTGTGGCATAAGCCGTTTCTGAGTTATCTGTTATTAAAGGTTCGAACTTTTTTTTAGTTACATTAATACCCCACCTTTAACTACATTGGTCTTATCAGCAGCCTTATCAGCCATTGGTCTTATCACACACACACACGCACACGCACACGTATTCACAGTTCCAGACTCTGTGAAGGATAGGGAATAATCTTGGCTAAAGAAAAGATCCCAACTCGGAATCGAACCCAGGACCCCTCGCATGTAGGCAGGTGCTCTACCGACTGAGCTACTGGGCCAGCCAGTTTCGTTTTTTTTTATATATATATATAATAGTTCCATTTATACCCCACCTTTAACTACATTGGTCATATCGGCGGCCTTTCCTTTGGAATTTATTGCCTATTGGCAATGGTGTTAACTCGTGTAACTCTTGTAAGCCTCATCGATTTTCAGTTGTTTCTCGCGTTTGCATATAAACAATATGGAATTTAAGACCAGCATATAGTGTCCAGTTCTTTAACATTTGACTATTCCTGTTCTCTTTGTATCTGTAACAATATGTGCAATGTAGCTATGTTTGCAAAGGTTTATTTGGATTAAAATGCTGTAGATAGTAACATAAGCTTTAGTAACAATAGTTTGTATACCCACTAATAAAGATTGAAGGTAGAGAAAACCATGTGAATGCATCACATCAGAACTTTTAATGTTTATCTTAAATCCTAACTTCCTAGATTGTATGTCCAGATTTATCAAAACATTCTATCATCTTTACATTTTTTCCATTTATGGTGACCACATCATCCATATATGCTAAAACCTATTGGGTCTTATTGAACATAGATCCATCGATTATACTTGAGATTTTCTGATTGCAATTTTTAACGCTGGGTTAAATAATAAATGGTCAGTTACATCTTGTGTAACACCTTTCGCTCCAGATGCAGTTTTGTATAGATTTATCAACTTATTTGGTAAACAAAGTTGAAGCACAGATTCGCAGTTGCTCTCTACAATCACATTACCATGTCTTGCAGATTCAAAGACTAAAAACAAAAACCTAAAACAAACATTCTAATGTGTTACATTCACATGAGTTTCTCTACCCACAATAGTTTATTTGTATATAGTTTCAACAAACTATTCTTGCAAAACCTTATTTTCTTATCACTTCATATTAATGGTAATAAACCTTTGCATAAATACTTTAATCACCTATTTCATTGCAAGCGCAAAGGGGATAGAAGATAGCCAATTGCTTAAAAGTGGGTCGTTATAAGGAGGGCTTGAAATTCCATACTCCTTGCATGATATCGCGAGAAACAACTTGATGGTGACAGTACCTTAAAAAATGACAAAGCATTAAAAATTCAAACCAATAATAACGAATATCTCGGAAATGGTTGATGCCACATAAAGTTATTTGAAATAAATAGTGTGTTTTAAAGATATCTAAATGTTCTGTATAGTAAGTTTTTAACTGCCTCTTATGGTTTACAAGATACACAAAATGATACAACATTCTTTCCGAATGAAGAGGACTTCACAGTCTATTCACATGAATTTCAAGATATACATTTTATTAGTCATGTAAATATCTTAAACATCAAGTATTTTAGCCAAAATCGTTATAAAGCCATTTTTGAGAAACGTAAAACATAATCTGGGGTAGGAGTATTTTCTTGAATATCTTTGCGTTGCATCTTCAGTAGTTATCTGACATTTCGTGTTTGAGTTATGCGGTTCACATACGGATAGACAGGCGCACACATAGTTATCTGACATTTCGTGTTTGAGTTATGTGGTTTACATATGGATAGACAGGTGCATACAAACACCCACACACACGATTACAGGACAGTTCAAATCCAGGACTAAGTGCATGTTTTATAGAGACTAAAGCACAGAGAGTAACTACTTATGATAAATTAATGTTGTCGAAGCACATTTTCCAATATTTTCTCCATTATAAATTTAAAGCGTAGTTCATAGGAACAACAAAACTCCTGTTAGTATGTTCTAGGAACAACAAAACTCTTGTTAGTATGTTCTAGAACTATCGTGCACAACAGTTTATTTTACTTTTATTATTCTATAATAAATCTGGAATACAGACAGAATAAAATGAATGAACGTTTGTTATAAACTGAGACAAGATACAAAGTTATGCAGGTGTTATGACTCTGTTTTAGCAAATGTTTCACTCAGCAACACTGAACACTTTTTTGTAATGCAATTTATGGAAAGACTCCATACATTTTCTGAAATTAATGCGCTACTGAGCACAAACTTACAATGAACTCGCCATAAAAAGGAAGGGGAAAACCTAAAAAGAAGCAATTAAGGGTATTAATAGGATCCCCGGCTGTGGCATCATACATACTGACCATAACTTTTGGGGCGACCTCAGTACATTTACTTCTGTTTATTTCGGTTAAAGGGCTTATTTAAGGTTAATGGTTCCAAAGAACGACTGACTTTTGTATCATAACATCAACCTCATCTAATCTATTATTCTGCACTTATTAAAGCAAAGAACGAAAAAATTGGCGAACAGAAAGTGCTTTGTGCACGGGCTCATTGTCATGATGCAGGAACCAGTCACCACTCCTCCATTTCTCCGGCTGTGTGAGTCACACATTCTCCCTTAATCTTTGCAGCACTTGTTTGTAGAACACTTGATTCACTGTTTGACCCTGTGGTACAAATGCCTTATGTGCAATGCCTTTAATGTCAAAAAACACAATCATCATTGGCTTCACTTTGGATCAAACTTGTCTGGCCTTTTTCGTGCATGGAGATGGACTCTTCCATTGTGAAGATTTTGCTTCGTTTCTGGATTGTACCCATAAATCCATGTTTCATCACCAGTAATAATTTTCTCCATAAACTATGGGTCATTTTGTAGCTGTTTTTTAAGACTGTGAAGGCAATCACACGGCTTTCCTTTTGGTAATTTGAAAGCAGGTGGGGCACAAACTTGGCGGCGATTCTTCTCATGTCCAAGTTGACTTTCAAAATGCTTTGAACACTTCCAAAGGAGAGTTCTAATGAGCCAAAGAGTTCTCTTATTGTAATGTGTCTATTATTTAAGACCATTTCCCTCACCTGATTGATATTTTCATCAGTTTTGTTGGAACAGAGTCATCCCGAACGATCTGCATCTTTAACTGATGTCAGACCACTTTTAAATTTCGAAAACCACTCAAATGCTTGAGTTTTGCCCATAAGTTCCTCCCCATAAGCTGTTCTTAACATTTCATAGGCTTCTGTTGTAGTTTTACCGAGTTTAAAGCATAATTTGATGTTCGTTCTTTGTTCTTCGTAATCTGACATTTTTGCTGCGTGGAAAAATCGCAGCACATGCAAAACACATGTTCACTTCAGAGCATCTACCTCGTCACTGCATGGTCACAGGAAGTCACGTGACCTCTCATTTTTATTGGGAAGGAACGCTGCATGTACAGTTTGGGTAAGAATTAAAGAAATCTCAGCGTCGCATTGTTGTGAACCATTCTGGAAACTTCTTGATCACACCTCATATATCATGAATGCAAGACAACCATTCATTTTTGAAAGTAAATATTTTAGGAAAAATGTGGTATATTGCATTTTACATGGAATGTTCATTTCAATAAAGCCAATGTAAAATATCTGTGCTGGTTTGCTAAGTTTATGGCATCCCTCATTCTGTTCTTTCTTAATTGAATTAATAGAGTACACTGAGATGCTGAAAGTCTTTAATAACAAAGGTCATATGTGTGTGAAAAGAATACAGAAAATGAATTACAAATTAAACAATATATACAATAAAACTTATGAATCCTGATTTAATATTTACCTGCATTTAACATCAAAATCATTACTTTAATTTATATAATTTTTTAATTTTATTTTTCGATTTTATAATTGAATTTAACACATAGGTTTGTTTTGTGAAACCCACATTTATTGTATAAAATATGCAGAATATCAGAATAATGATAGCATTTCTTACGATTTGTTGTAAAGTGTATAAACTTGAAAATTTAAATTTCTCAGCAACTGCCTTTCTATACAATTTTTTGCAAATAGATTAAATTGCCCCATCTCCAGCTGTTTGCTAGGGCATGTTCACGCACTATCAGTTCCTTGCATTCTGATTTGCTGTGCTTCAAACTCTATTGATTTTCATTGTGAATGTCTTCAGAGTGTGGCTGTATCATTGCAAAGCATTTGCTGTTGCTGATATCACCACGTGTTCATTTGTTATATAAAGGAACAAACATCTGGCCACAGGAATGAGCCTTGGCAGCAAATTCAACATTGTGCTTGCGTGAAAAATGATTAGCAGAAGCATAGGCCATAGTATGCTGCAAGGAAACCAAGGGGTTCCATGTTTCTACATTTGACAAATATTAGCCTTATGTTTATGGGTAATTCACAATGAAAATTGAACGTTAACACGACGACATAAAACTTGAGCATAAAGTTAACAATATATGTTGTCAGTCATTCACAGCGACAAACGGAGACTTAAGCAACAGTCAATCGCAAGAGAGTGTAGAACAAAAGAGGTTATGTGCATGCATGTTGTACCCAGTTAAGAGATGTAAAACTTGCAAAAAAGCATATGCTAGTTTCTTATGTTTGGCATAGACATGAAAACTTGCAGACTTATATGTTTACATTATAACTTTACAGCTATGTTTATGTCAATGTCAGCCAATGTGAATGCATACATCAAGATACATAAAGCAAGTTTCTATGCCTTAAGTTATGTTTATGTCTAAGTTTCGTTGTGAATGACCCTTTAATTTTGTGTATGTATATGAGAGAGAGAGAGAGAGAGAGAGAGAGAGAGAGAGAGAGAGAGCGCTGTCATTGTATGCATTTTACATGCATGTGCAATGTTGAGCCACTTGTTATACAAAGTACTTTTGTGCTACATGCATAGTGAAAATAGAAGACTATGTGTGTATGCAAAGATTATATTAAATCAAATGGCAACAGCAGAGAGAAACATTTTCTCTTTCTGTAAAAGTCTATGTAATTTGGAAGTTGAAAAAATTCAGAATGAGAGATTTCAACATAATGTTCTTCCAAATATATATATATATATATATATATATATATATATATATATATATATATATAAACTTCTTTATTAGGATGAGGGGGAAAAAGTCTTATTTTAATTAAAGAATGTAATATTAATATAATGCACATATTAAAAATATAAAAATAAGATTGTGCCAATACAATATTATCACTCAGTTACAACTGCTTTAGGTTGAGCCAGGGCCACTTTTTATTTCTTTATGTAGTCAGATTCACACTTGAGGGATAATTAATTATAGGGTATTAATCAGCAAGAAATACTTAAAAACAGTGTACTGGTTGTTTTCAAGAAACTTTTATGAGAGAATTGAGAGTAGAAATATTATTAAAAAATGGTCTACTCTTGGCAGATTGGCAGCAAATGCTTCATTGAAACAAGTAAAAATAATTTAATAAAAATGCTTCTGTCACTAATCTACATTTTCACATGTGTTGATGAAGAGATACCCTTGATAGTATGCATCTAGGTCACCCAAATAAATTAGAGCTCACCTGACAATTTGTGGTGGCAGTGCCCTGTCATAGTGTTGCGTCAACTTTATTACAAAACCCAGCAGGCCCCAACAAATTTTCACATTATTTATACAATAATGGAAAATTGCTGCCAAATAGGTAGTGGAGAACAACATAAAACTGTATATAATTGTGAAATTATCTATTTATTATTCCTGATATCTATCTTATTCCTTAGACCTCTCTAAAGCCCTGAAAATATAATTCCTTCCTGCCCCCCCCTGCTCTGGGTAACACTGTAGAACATGTAAAAAGTTACAACATTTCTACTTGAGACTATCAATATGTCAACCATTTTATGTGATAACATGTTTTGTGTAGCTACATATTGTTGTCATACATTTTCAGGTGGATGCCATGAAAGATGCAGAAGACAGTTCCACCAACAGCAACAGTATCACCTGTAGCAATGAAAACAGCAGCAACAGTGACACCAGTGGTGGTATTATAAGCAGTACAAATATAGGAATACCAACAAGCTGTGGCACTAGTGTTATAACACAGGCTCCACCTAAATTGGTTGCAGAAAATCATGTTCCTCCACCAGCATTTACTGTCAATAGTGGTAATGCTGCACTAAGAGGTCGCAGAGAACCACCTCAGCCGCCACCTCCACCGCTTGCACCTCTGAGCAACTCTCGAATACCTCCCAGGTTGGATTTAGAAGACTCTGATTCCACAGGCAACAATTCCTTGGCATCTAGTAGTAGAGACTGTAGTGCAATTGGTACAGGTAACATCTCAACGGATGATGGAGAGAATTCACTTACTAGCTTTGAGGGCCTGTTGCTGAATGGTATCCCTCATTCCTTGGACATTGATGCTGCATCAAATGACAGCAGTTCCAAGGACTCTGCTAGGAGTCTGTCGCATTTACAAAATCCATCGCTCAAACCTCCAACTACTAAGAGCCTAATGTTGGCTGACCTGTTGGAGAAAAAAGTGGATAAGAAAGATCCTCCCGTAATCAATGGTATATTACCAAAAGAATTGCGTATAGGAGAGAAAGGTTTGGAACTTGTAGAAAATCATTTAGAGAAAGTATTGAAAGAAACTTCTGTTATACAGGCAAAGCCAGGTGAAGTGAAAGAAGTATCAAGGAATACAGGAGGTGTGAGTGGTAGTGATGTAAGTGGTGTAGTAAGGACAGCAGGACAACTTACAAACAATGTGACAAATGTGGAGAAGGATAATTCTGCATTTAAAACTGTAGGCATTGGCACTACTGATGAGCCGTTGCTGACAAATTCAGTAGTATGCTCCACTGAGCACATCAGGTTTGGAGTGACGACGCAACAAACCCAGACTGTGCAAGCTACAAAACGACCAGCAGCGGAAACCATTGGGCTCGAAGATGGCGAAGTGGAAGCAAAGCGGCCGCATTTGTCCTCAGAGAATGCTGTTAATGGATCAGCATCCCCAGGGCCAGTAAATCCTTCAAGTACAGGAACTGAGCAAAGTAATCCAGCTCCTGCTTCACCAGATTCAAATGATAAATCTTCAACTGCATCAAATGACAATTCTGAAGGCGTGAATGCATCTCCATCAGCAGCAAATTTGTATGCAGCTTTAGCAGCCTCTGCACTGGAAGATGAACCTGATTTGGACCTTACCCCTCCCCCTCCACCAGCAGCGCAAGTTTTGGTACAAAGTGCAGGAGGTCTAAGACAAGCGGTTTTCTTAGGCCAGGGAGTGGATCCCAGTCAGCAACAACAATTAATTGTGGCTGCACCCCGGCAGATCATTGTTTCCCAAGGACAGATAGCACCTCAAGGACAAGTATTGATCAGTGCTGGTGGTCAGTTGACCCTACAACAAAGTCCTAATACAGCCATCAAGACATCTTCAGGTCATCAGGCTGTCCCTGTGCTGGTACAAACTGGAAGCAGTGCATCTCAGCGAGCTCAGATTGCTGCAGTGAGCCATTCGCAGGCACCACAGCTGGTACAAACCGGACAGGTTGTACTATCCCAGTCCAGCTCTGGTCAGTTCATTCTCTCTCAAGCACCAGCACAAGGTCAGGTGCAGTTGGTGCAGACTGGTAGTGGTCAAGCAAGTCAGTACATAGTTCAGGCTAGCAGTAGTTCTGGACAAGCACACTATGTAGTGGCACAGCCACAAACAGCATTGGTTCAGGGGCAGACACAGACTGTGTTGGTGGCACAAACTCAACAACAACAAGGAACTGGTACCAAAACCATAATTATCTTGCAGCCTCAGAGCTCTTCTACTGCCACACATCATCAGAAAGTGGTTGTGACACCACAGGGTCAACCAGTTGTAGTAACTCAGGTTCCTCGACCTATTCTTCAAAGTTCTGCCATTTCCAGTCCTTCTTCTACCATTCAGCCACCAGCTCTTGTGCCGACTTCCAGTGCTCAGCCGCCAGCTCCTCCATCTCCTGCACCTCAGACTATGAAGCACGTTGTGTCATCTACTGCTGCCCCTGTGCACATGCCTTCCCGTGTTGTACAGTCCACTCCCCATTCTGCCTCTACAGGCACTTCTACTAGTCTACCTCCACAGTCTAGAGCTCTTACTCCTAACCCACCAAGCACTGGGGTGGTGACCATCACATCAACACTTGCATCTGCCACAAAAACCATTTCTAAGCCACAGACAGTTCATCCTTCCATTACATCGACAGTGTCCAGGGCGTCTTTAAGTCCTTCTGCCAACTCTGTCAACATAGTAAAAGCAGGCACTGTGTCTGTTGCAACAGCAGCGACAACTTCTTCAGCTGCTTTTCAGTCTAAGCAGCAGCAGAGCAGAGTCTTGCCCAACACTCGACCTCAGACTCCAGGTATGGTTCCTGAAGCTTCTCCAATTCAAGAGAAGTCTGTTATACAGCATCCAGTACGTGTTGGAACTCCCAGCACAATTCAAACAAGGTCACAAACTCCTCAGCATAGAGCAGGAATGACACCATCTCTGGACCAGGCACTTTTCCTCTGTGAATGGAGGGGTTGTATGAGGTATTAAACAATTAGCTTCTTCTTCTTCTTTTTTTTTTTTATTTCCTCCAATTGGTATGCATTTGCATGAGGGTACACCCTTTTATTTTTTGATGATAAATTTTGTGTAATTTTAAACCTTTTATAAATCCTTACAAAAAGCAATAGAAATAAGCAGAATGTACTTTGTACATTTTTATTGTGTATAACTTGGTTTGCTTTTTGATAGTTTTGAAAGTTAAATAAAATTCTCAATTTTGGGGCATTATAGAAACAAAATTCTTATAAGAAATGCAGAGTTTATAACTTAAAATATTTTCTAACACTCTAAACCAACACTGTAAAACAGCTATACAAGATGATATGTGATAGAAATTTGAAAAATTCAGAACTTGCAAAATGTTTGAACAAATTGAATACAGTATGAAGAGTACCACGGCAACCCCCATGAATCACCCAAATTTTTTTGAAAATATGCCTTCATTCAAGATCTTCTCAAGAAAGAAAACTTTTAAAAAGTTTATGCAACGTACTAAAACAAAAAATGTGTGGTATTAGGAGATTTGATACTTTGCACGACACACACAGCTAAGCTTAAAATATTTGCACACACAACCTGAATCTTAAATTAACATCATCTAGACTGATGAAGGAGACAACATTCTCCAAAACATGTTTGAGTAAGTTTGGTGTAAGTGAAGCTAGAGAACAAAAATATTCAGTTTGTATTTGGAAATGTCAAAAAGCTTCACTGTGTTTTACCTAAAGAGAAGAATTGAAATAAGCTTCAAGTTTCTCTTTGAAATATGCAAGAACATCATTTAAACTTAGAGTAAATAACTTCTTATACAAACTTGTAGTAAGCAGTCACTAAGAGTATCATCATCCTCCTCCTCCTCCTCCTCCTCTTCTTGTCCAATAGCCTTTGTTGTTCTTTCACACACAGTGGAAATTAAGTTTGCCAAACTCAACATTTTTATATTCTCTTTGGAATTACTTATGGATAAGGCACACCCGTTCTTTCTTATCCGGATGCAGTGGCATCCTCTTCCTACAAGTAAAAGTGTACCTTTCTTTAGTTTGCAATAACTTTCATTCTAAAATAGTTGGCTTGCACCCCTGTTTGATAATAAAGGGAGAAATACAACCTTTTAAGAATGCCCAAATATGAGGTAAGAAAATACTGCTGTTCCCTTACAAAGAGTACTTTTTGTATATCACATACTTTTCTTTTATGTACTTGTAGGAGCTTCAAGTCAGCGAATGAGGTGTACATGCATGCTTGTGAAGCACATTGCCCATCTGGCAGCGAGGAGATCCAGTGCCTGTGGGAAAGATGTGATGCGATGAAGAGGAAAAGGTTCTCACTGATGACTCACCTCTATGATCGTCACTGTAATGCAGATGTAAGTTGAGAGAAATAATAAGAATCATATCATGTTGTATTTAATTTATACCAAGTGGGTCAGCTGCAACTACTTTTGCAGTTTTATGCAATCTGCAATTTATATTCCAACATGAAAACATCAGCCCCTATGGTAAGATCCACCCAAAATGTGTAACATGGATATCTTTGGTTGCACATTTAGTGAAATTACTAATAATATAGCAGATATTGTAGCATCACCTTTTAATGCACTTGTAAAGCTGATATTTGTATACTGGGACAAGAATATATTACACATTACATTAAATTGACTGTAAAGCAGTTATAATATTTGATGTTAATACAAAAAAGAACTTGCCTAATATATTGTGTGTCAACAGATTTGTTATTTACTTATGTTCCTTAATATAATTATCATGCTTCTTTCTTTGTTAATAATTGTATTTATTCATTTCAATCTGCGTACATGTCTGGTATAATGAGGAAGGGAATATCAAAATAACTCAAATTTAAAAGGTACATGACCAACTTTAATATAAAGTGTCAATAAAGAAAATATTTTACCTTTCATTTACAACTATAGAAAAATAAGAAACAAGAATGTTGTTGATATTGACAAGTAAATACCTGCATAAAAGCATATTTTCAGGAGAGAAGTTATAAGTCTTCCTTAGTAATTTAGACAGGTATAACTCTCAGTCTTCCTCAATATACTGGACGGATATAACCTTCAGCATTGTCAATGTATCATGCATAATTAGTTGGCATGTTTTTAACATCATTGTTATTATTAAAAGTCTAAATTTCGAAATAAAAAGAACCTCAACATATAAAAATAAAATAAAAAAAGTAATAAATTTATTTCAAACTCTTTCCCTGTACCTGAGAAAGATAAGAAATCTTATCACTTTAAGAAACATAAAAAGAAAATAACTTCACAATATATAATGAAGCACTAAAGAACCAACAAAACTTACACTTGAACCCAGCACACACATAACATTTTATTAAAAACCGCCGTAGTTGCCCATCTCTCATTTTTTTAGATAGCTGAGTTGGAACGAGCATGTGGTTTTAAATAATGTCTGCAGTAAAGATAATTTCAATCACTGTGTGGGCTAATTTTTTTAGTGTATGAATATTCATAAATAATCTGATATGTTTAACTTTGTTATTATATTTTAATTTGCAGTTCTTCTTTTTATTTATATTTAATATTGTTATGGTTTAGTATTTCTTCATTGGTAAACTATAGATAGGAACTGTTTAAACATGACATTGGTACATTTGATGTAGATGAAATAAACATTATACATGTTTGATCTAAGGCAACATATAATTGTGTATCACAGTTTAGCATGGAAGTTTTAATAGTTTCACAATTTTGGTTCCTTGATCCAACATATACAAAATGTATTTTGTTATTAATATCATCTCATGCTGGCTTTAATGAAAATTAAAAAAAGAAAACACGTCAACATTAAGACGCGAACCTATGTTACCAGTGATTAACATAGTCAGAATTCTGCTGAGCTACTTGGACACTTGGTGGAGGACAAATTCTGGATTCAACCTTATAGCTTGCATGCCAGGCACTTCGCCAGTGTCACCCACATGAAAAGTCTTACCTTTACATGTATATTATAGCCTTTTAAGACAGCTTCAATCCTTTGTTGGACAGTTTAATGTTGTTATTCAGATGACAAAAGCTATTACTTATGTTACTTTGAAGTATACAAGACATAGTTTATGCCAAAATTTAAATAAACCATTATCTAATAATCTGTGAGCCTTGATTGTACATCGTCCATTGGGGATATAGATACATCTAATTTATCATAGCCTATCTCATCTGTAATTACAAAATTCCACCATTTTCTTTTTAACTGAGTTTGATAATGGGATTTGTAAATTTGTTTCTTAAGTTGAGCTATGACATCTCTTGTACATCTACAGGATAATGGTTACAGGTGAGATTCTTTAGATGTAGAAATGAAGTACAACTATTTATTTTCCCAACATAATTTTGTGTTTATTTCAATTAAATTCTGTTTTATTATTTATAATTTTCGAATTTCTTATTAACATAATAAATTCACGTAGATATCCAGAGAATATTACTAATGTACATGATCTGAATTACATTATATAATTACGGAATCAAGCTTGATATACTCTAGATGAGAGCGGAGTGTTAACCGATGTGCTCTGGTTGAGTGCTGAAGGAGAGCTGACTGCTAATTACATAACAGAAAATGTTTTTATTTCTCCTTGACAACATCATAGCTGTTTTTTTAGTTTCTTTGTAGAAATAAATAATTTTTATTCTATGGTCATATTAAGTAAAGTATGTAATTTTTCCTTATTTATAAATTTTATTATAGTTGACCATGATATCCTTCATTTTGCTATTTCGTTAATAAATAATTTTAATCTCTGAATAGATACACATAAACAAAATTACATTCACAATTAAACCAATAAATACAATAATCTCAATGATAACATCAAAGATATTTGAATAATATAACATATAAATGCATATAACAAAGTAACCAATACCCTAGGTTTCAGCTATTCTGTTCATACTCGTGTAAATCAGCATGGCTTCCTTCAGAAGGGAAGTAAAGCTGGTGGTCCCATGTCGTAGATTTATGGCATATTAAAGAACCTCGAGCCTGATAAAGTGGCTTCTGAGCAAAATTACCGTTCTTTCGCACCCAGTATAGAATGGGACGCTAAAGATCATAGTAGTTAAGAGTGTCCATAAATAAAACTTAATTTTTTTTCGTGTAAATCAAATCTAATAAATATTTCTGCCACAAATGCCTTTTAGGGTATTATTTCAACTTTAAAAATTTTAAATTTAAATGAAACCACAAGACTTCGTGTATTTTCATGTTAGCTGTTTGTGTCTTGTTTTAAAAGTGTAAATCAAAGAAATTAAATCAAATTTTAGATATATTGATGAGATGAATATATGTTGTATGCGACCATATTGCATATATCCATGATGAGATCAAATGTTATAAATGGCCATCTGTCATACTTGTCCTCCATCATGCTTAGGTTATACTAAATCATTATATAAGCTTCCATATGCACTTGAAATAGCATCCAGTTAAATGTAGCTTTTCATATATATATATAACATACGTTTCTATCCCAAATATTCATTTGAATTGATAATTAATATTGAATATAATATATGTTATCATATCCAAAAGGTAGTGTAATCAACGAAGTGAAGCAATTAATAAAATACACTCGAAAGTGAAGTCAACCTAAACACTCTTACTAGCTTCACTCATCTATTAATTTTGCAGAACATGAGCTCACATCATCAACTGTGAGCTCATGCTCATGATACATGTTCTGCAAAATAAATAGGTGAGTGAAGCTAAGAGTGTTTAGGTTGACTCCACTTTCATCAAGAGTATTGTATATATTATCGCACTTTTGTTTTAATTATCTTATTTATATTTGTTAACAGTTTTTAATTTTACAATTTTAAGATTATAATTAGGTATTCTGCAGGAAAATTATACACGTTGCTTTCCTTTAATGCTCAATATTTTTTCATATATATATATATATATTAGGTTGTCTCATAAGTAATGACGGTTTTTAAGTTGTGTGTTTTATAAGATAGAATTGGTTTTCTTTGGTTCGCCAATGCCATTTACAGGATGCCATGGCTAGTATTGCATATATTGTGAGAATGTGCCAGTCGTCACAATCACAAAATGGAAGTTATAAAGTTAAGATTAGAGTCTTTCTACTAATGCACTATTGGAAAGATTATAAAGCTGCGAAGTATGTGAAGTGGAAGGAGAAGGTGTTGTTAGTGAGTGTGTGTGGCACAATGATGGTTCCAACGTTCCAACACTGGAGAAGAAAACACTAAAGATTTACCACGTTCTGGAAGACCTAAATTATGGGATATTGAGAATACATGCAGAACTTTTGGAAGAAAATCTGCAAGAAAGTACTCAGCTGTCAGGAGAACTTGGTCCATCAAAAGATACCATACATCACTAAGATTAAGAAACTTGGAAAATCAAACAGAAGTTGTAGATCTGTACCTCATGAATGGACACCTCAACCGGCTCAACGTAGAGTGGATTTCTGTCTTCAGCATATCAGCAGTCCCATGGATGATAGATTTATAAGGAGAATTGTCACATGTGATGAAAAATGGGTCTATTACTGCAACCCTGACGCCTCAAAACAGTGGCTCAGTCCCCGTCAACCTGCCAAAGTCATCATAAAAAAAATCAGTTCGACCCCGAAATAATGTGTGTGGTGAAATTTTGAAGGAGTGATTCACTGGGAGTTTTTTCCAAACGAGTCAATGCAGATCTTTATTGTCAATAACTGGAACGAGTTTATGAAATTTTGAGCTGGAGATACCCAGCATTAGTTAACTGAAATAGAGTTCTCTTGCAGCAGGACAATGCAACACCCCATACTGCATGAATAACCATGATAAAAATTCAGGAATTGAACTGCTTACACACCCAGCATACAGCCCTGACTTGCGCCTTCAAATTATGTTCTGTGTCAATCCATGGCCCATTTCTTGCGTGGAAGAAATTTAAAAAAACTTTGAAGCTGTGGAAGTGGACCTCACTGAATTCTTTGCATCAAAAACCAGAGACTGGTACTGTCATGGAATAATAAACCTCACTGAAAAATGGCTAAAGACCATAGAATCTGATGGTCTCTACTTTGAAGAGTAGTTTAATTTCTTTTCAGAAAACGTTCCAAATAAAGTTTTGTTTAGAAACTGACATTAGTTATGAGACACCATCTATATATATCGTCATAGTATCATTGTCGAAATTTCTTTCACAATAAACAAATTCATACACTTATATTCTTATATGGAATAGAAATATGGGGGGTGGCAAAGGGATGGATTAAGATTGATATAGTCCATAGAATGTTTTGTAAAGAAGTTTTGGGTTTATCCAAGAGTTCACCAAGGGGCGTGGCACTGGCAGAGCTAGGAAGGATAGGGAGAAAAGGTATAATAGTGGAAAGAATTATGAAGTATTGGTATAGATGTTTAAATTTAGAAGATAATAATATATTAAAAGAATGTATACAGTTTCAAAAAGCTGTCCTAGGAGAAGAGTGTTGGTTAGGGGAGATGGGAAATGTCCTAAAAGAAATTGGCATGAGGAATATTTTCCTATTAGATAAATATAATAACAGTGGGTTTTGGAAAGAAGTGAGATTGAGGGTGGAAGATATCGAGAAACAAGAGATATGGGCTAGTTTTGAGGATAAAAGGTCATTGATCTGGTATAAATCAGTTAAAAGAGATTGGGGAAGGGAGAAGTATGTAGATATATGTAATCAATTTGGTAGAATAGGTCTTGCGTGGATGCACACAGGAGTAATATTTTTAAAAAGGAATGGATATAATTGTTCGGGGAGATGTATTATGTGTGATGAATCGGGTAGTACTTTTCATTGTCTAATAGAATGTGATAAGGTTAAAAGGTGGAGAGAGGTTATATGGAATAAAAAATGGGACAAGTTAAACAAAGAAGCAGTAGCATTAAGAATGTTGGGAAGCACAAAAGTAGAAATAATTAAAATGATGGGGACATTTTTAGGCAACACAAGGGATAAGTGGATAAGGAGCTTAAGAAAGGTACAGCTGAACGAGCATAGTTTGTAAAGTGGAGAGATGGTATAGTAGCTTTATCCCAATATATACAGCCTAGGGGCTAAATATGGGGGAGTTAGAAAACTGGTGCACTAGACATAAGTTTTAGATGTAAGCTTTATTTGTATTATTGTAATAATGATGAAATAAATATTACATTACATTACACTTATATTCATATTATTCATATCATCAAATACCTTCATTAACAATTAACAATTTCGACTCACCTTTAAATAAATAACCTTCATTAATCTTTATGTATACGACTTTATTAATTATTCGTTGAATAAAACAAATTATCTTTCTTTATTCCGTTGAAGATAAGCAAATTTCTATTCTTTTTATTCTCACTTGATGTTAATTACTGTATTTTTATGTGATAACAATTACAGTAAGATAATATATATTCAATATGATAACTTAATATTTTTCCAATCTCGTTCTTTAATTACATTTCGTTCTTCATAAATTATTATGTATGTAAGATTGCTTAGGATACTGTTTGTTAAATTATTTCTAAAGGTAGATAACTTTACATATTTTCTGTTTTAATTTTATTTCAAGTGGAAAAGCTTACCTCAAGAATATTTCTTCATTAGATGTTCCATGTAACTTACGTGCGTGTGATCACCATGGATACAATTCCTAAAATTTTCAAGCATTCATATATCTTTATAAAAATAATTTATAGATAATGTTGAAGAGGAGGACATTAGTTATACCAGCAATTAATATCCAAACATCTGTTTCTTTTAAGTAAATTAATTTCCTTATTTATTTCCAAATGTATTATATTTCAGTTATAATTAATTCACTTCAATTTATTTTAAATTTTCCAAAAATTCTTTCTAATTACGATATGTATTTTCTTTCCAGTGCCTTCATTGCTGATAACTTAGCAATTTTACATATTAATAAACAATTTAAAAATGCCGATGGTGAGAAAAATGTGCATCTGTATTTGGAAACTTGGTTTACTTTAAAAATGGAAGCTCTTGTGATACCTCAATCAGTTTTCCTTCACAATGTATGAAGCATATTAATATTTCTAATTATCCATATTAACTATTATTAAACTGTCAATATATAGTGCATCAAAGAATCTTCAGAAGAGCATATTGAAGTTGATATATGTTAAATAACTGTTCTCTCAGGAAGAAAAAAATGAAAGAAAGATTAATTTTTTGGCTCGTTTATTATATCTCCTCTGATGCAATTTTAGCTTATATTTTCCTTTATATTTCTTTGAAGGGTTTAAGTTTACTCTTAGGGAGTCTTCATATGATTTTTTCATTTAAGTTTTGCCATCCGTAAGTGTTCTCTCCAAATTGTTTTGAATGTTTAATGGACCAGCATACAATAATTCCATTTTAGAATTTCTTTTCGTTGAAGCTTTAGAAATAATATGTCTTTTTAATAACATTTTATCTCCTGGTTTAGGTAATATTGTATTTTTAAATCTTTTAACCTTTTCTTTTATCAGCTTCTTCTCTTAATCTTATAAATGCGAGCTGGCACTTTTCTTTTTCGATCAGTTCTCTCTGTGCCCCACGGTCATAGGAAAGTCAATAACTAAGTTTTTAGGTTTCATATTTAACATTAGTTCTACTGGAGCAAATTTTGTAGTTGTGGTTTACGGTATTATTTATAATTTCTTCTATATATTCACATTGGTCAAGCCAGGAGGTGTGATCTTTATGGCATGAAATTCTCAAATAAATCAAATATCCCTCATAGTCCTCTCAGTAGGATTTCTCTGAGGATAATATGCCGATGAATAATATAATTCCAATTTCTTTAATGCATTTTGGAATAGTTTGCCTCTATGCATAGTCGCATTATCAGACTGTCACCTGCATTTTACCATATTTAGTTATATAATCTTTTGTTACTTTATTTAAATCAAGTTCTGCTTTTTATACTTTTAACAGGGAATACTTTTTGTAAATTTTGTGAAAACATCAAACTTTAATTAAACATATCTGCATCCATTTTTACCTATCGGGAGTTTACCATGTTCGTTGAAAGTTACCAAAGCATTTTTTTCATTTCTTATGGTTTCGGAATAACATCATACTTCATGTTTATTGGCTTCGCCTTGACATAATTTACTCGTTGATATTAGCTTTCTTATTTTCCTTCCAGAATGTGCAAGTGAATGATGAAAAGCTAAAATAATTTTATTTTGTATTGCTTTTGGTACTATTATCTTCCATTTCTTTATGTCAATCTCATGTAATTTAAATAAAATTCCATTGAATTTCCCTATTTTAGCATCTATCCTGGGTTTTATTTCAGGAGCATTATTGTTAAAGTTCATTATTAGTATCTCGTTATGTGGATTACACATTGTTTCTGGGATATGTTTTTTTTATATTAACCGAGATAGCATATCACTAAAAACATTCCCTTTACCAGATATGTATTTGATTTCTATATTGTGAAATTATGTCAGGTCTTGAGATTTTGGAATTGCTTAACTTACATTTTTGTATAATTAGATGCCGTTGCTATCACATGATTGTCACCTTGTTCATATTTTTGGGCAAGTACTGGTCCAAAAGAGTCTATACTAGGATCAGTATATATTAGGAAAGATAAATTTGGATTTGGTCGTTCCAGAAGGATTGCTTTTTAAATAAATCTTTAACCTTATCAAAAGCTTCTTGATGTTTTACATTCCATTCCCATTTAAAGTCTTTTCTTATTAGCTCCCTCAATGGTGACAATTCCTTAGAGTAATTAATCATAAATTTCGATTGGTACTGTAAAATTCCTAAGAATCTTCTCAATTGCTTTAAATTTCTGGGAGGAAATACCTTCTATAGCTTTAACTCTCTCGGGATTTGGTTTTATTCTTTCAAGTGAAATATGAACTAAGAATTCCGCTTCCTTTACAAAGAATTCTGATTTTTCCAAATTAATGGTCATATTGCTTTGCTTAAATTTAGATAACATATAATTTATCTTTAAGATGCGATTCTGCATCTTCACTGTAGATTTAAAAATCATCTACTTATTGATTAACAAAACCGTCAGTGGTATTACCAAATATTTTATTTAAAGCTCTCAATAAGGCACTCCCACTTGTAGATAAAACAAACGTACATTTTAAAAATTGAAATACTTTTCACCGATGAATAAAGCTGGTATGTTTTCTAACATTTTCATATAAAGGTATCTGCCAAAACAATGCTGTTAAATCTAATTTGGAAAAATGTTTGCCACCTTTCAATTTCAAAATTAGTTGATCAACTCCTACTGGTCGAAAATGATCCAATAGTGTGTGTGCGTTGGTTTTCATTGTGTCAACAGTCATTCTCAATTTCCCTCCTTTTCTTACGAACCCATACCACAGGATTCACATAACAAGATGTAGAAGGTTCTATAATTCCGTCTTCGAACATATCTTGAATAACCTGATCAGCATCTTTTGTAATTGCATTTGGTATTGCCCTTGATTTGTGTATATACAGAGTGATATTCGTGACTTTAAATGTATGTGTGTATTGGTTACATGTACCAGGCTTTTTGCTGAGTATTCTTTTATTTATTATTAAAATCTCCTATAGTATATTTTTCTCTGCATTATTTAAATTATAGGCTTCATCAGCGTTTTGATTTATTAATTGTATTATCTTATCCTCATTTATTAATGTAAAATCATTTTGAAGATTAGATTTCCCTGTTGCCATGACATCCTTGACAAATTCAGTGCTTACAAAATTCAATACCTTCATTTTCATAAATTTCATTGCTTTTATCTGCATTTATTTTTACCAATATGTTATCATATAATTTTACATTTTCAACAAAAAAAGTCTTTTATCTGTGACCATGTCTTCTTACAAGGGTAATCCCAAAAGTAAGGTCTCCAAAGCTCTGGGATCGCAGGGAAACTGTTTGTGTGGATGTTGGCCATACTGCTTTTTTTCTTCCTCCCTCCACTCTTTTCAGAAACCGTTAGCCACTACCGCCAGGTGCAAAGTTCGTGCAGTTATTCGCTTTTTGAGTGCAAAAGGGGTTAAACCTGTCGAAATTCATCGACAGTTGATGGATGTGTATGGAGAGTCTTGTATGGATGCCAAAAATGTCCGCAAGTGATGTAGAGAATTTGCAAATGGTCGCATGGAAATTCATGACGAAAGAAGCGGGAGACTGTCCATTTCTGACGAAACAATTGCAAAGGTTGAGCAAATCGTGCTTCAAGATTGGCAGATCACTCTCAATGAGCTCTGCATTTTTGTTCCTGAGATTTCTCGAAGCACTATTCATCGGACTTTGATTGAAGAGTTGAAATCTCGGAAGGTGTGTGCAAGATGGGTCCCAAGAATGCTGACAGAAGATCACAAAAGGCAACACGCTGAAACTTCCCGCCAATTTCTTCAACGCTATACAGATGAAAAGGACAACCTTTTGGATTCAATAGTCACGGGTGATGAAACTTGGCTTTCCACTTCACACCTGAGACCAAACAACAATCATGTGAGTGGCGGCATGGTCCCAAGAATGCTGACAGAAGATTACAAAAGGCAACGCGCTGAAACTTCCCACCAATTTCTTCAACACTATGCAGATGAAAAGGACAACCTTTTGGATTCAATAATCACGGGTGATGAAACTTGGGCTTTCCACTTCACACCTGAGACCAAACAACAATCACGTGAGTGGCGGCATTCCCGTTCACCCAAGCCGCGAAAATTCAAGAGAACACCGTCTGCCGGTAAAGTCATGGCAACTGTGTTTTGAGATCGAAAGGGGATATTGTTGGTCGACTTTATAGATCCTGGGACAACAATAAATGCCGACAGGTATTGTCAGACATTAAAAAAACTCAGACGGGCAATTCAGAACCGTAGAAGAGGAATGTTGAGCAAGGGCATAAGCCTTCTCCATGACAATGCTCGCCCCCACATCGCCCGTCAAACCATGAATCTTCTGCAACAGTTTGGATGGGAAACCATCACCCATCCACCCTATAGTCCGGACTTAGCACCCAATGACTACCACTTGTTTCCCAAGTTGAAAGAACACTTGGCTGGAAGTCGCTTCGGTGACAACAATGAAGTGAAAAATGAGGTCCATCACTTTTTCAAGAGCATGGCGGCAAGCTGGTATGACATGGGCATACAAAATCTGCCACAGCGTCTACAAAAATGCATCACCGAAATGGTGATTATGTGGAAAAATAGACAAATGTTAAAGTTTCAAAACTATGTACCATTTGGTTCAATAAAAGTTTCTTTTAAAAAAAATTGCAGACCTTACTTTTGGGATTACCCTCATATTTATCATATCGAGTTTCTATGCATTCTTCCACAAATTTTATAACAAGTTTCACTTCTACTATCCATTTCAAACCAGAGTTCCCTCTGATGTAAACAGAAGCATGTGCTTCGGCTTGTCACGAACCCAAGAATATACTTTTACGCCAACGTAAATAGTTCCTTAATACATGTATTGTATATGAAATATTAGAGCAGGAAAGGTATAGAACTGCACATTTTATTGTGGTTATCATAAGAACTCATTGTTAAAGGTAATGGATATATACTAGCTGTTAAGAGATTACAAAATACTATTTTCGTCTGCTTTGCGCTAACGCCGAGAGCATCTTGCTTGTTAATGCCAACCGTAATGCATGACTGCCACTCTCTTACATATACAAGAAATGCAGCAATGAATTCCCAGAGGTGCTATCTGAGTACCTAATAAACACTTTGCATAACACAGGATATATGATAAGCGAACAGTCATTCATAATACACTAACACACATATGTTCAGCTCAGGTCAAATCTTGTGATTTAGTCAGTTGGTATTTGAGCTCACATGGCAGAGGAAGGTGCCTGTAGTGCGAATAAACTGTTCAAACACAGAAGCGGTAAACAGTTAAAAAGTGGCTAAAAACAAACAATACTTCATATATTGAACTCACTATTACAAAAATACCCAACACTTGCATTATTGCATATTACGAAACTAATATCGGATTTTACAGGCGTTTCAGTGAGAAGTATAACCAAAGCGAGCAGGCAATATAAACAGACATAATACAACATAAAAGAGGATAAAATGTGGGAACTTGTTTTAAGTGCGACAATGCTGTGGAATTGTGGATAAGCTTGTCATTATTTTGGAGATTAGTTCTGATTCTGATATGGCAGCTGATCCATCTTCGGAGGATTCGGATTTGGGTGTTGCACTTTTGCCCGAGGATTGTGATCAACGTAAGTAAAATGTTCATTGCCGCATACTTATAAAATCGATTGTTACCTCAGGTTGCATTTTGAACTATGATTCTGACGCAGGACGCCTTTTTATAGATTAAATAGTATTCAACAAGCACGTGGGAGGGGAACAAGCAGCCATTATGGGCGGGGATTGTGAACTACTTTCGCGCGGATAATACAAAGAGTTTGTTTTCAGTGAAAGGCACTCTAGTTTGGAATGGACAGTATGTATATAATTAATTTGTGAGTCTTTTAATTAATTTTAAATTTTACAAAATTTTGTGTATCACTCCCAGTTATCAATGATGGTGTTAATTTAGGAATTACCAATGCTATAAAATTGAATTTCCAGTCATCCATTGTTTATTTGTATTCTTACTTGATATTTTATGTTCTTTTTTCCTCCCAATCGCTGTACTACAATTTACCCTGCCTGATTTTCATTAGTTATTCTTGTAAATAAATTTTCATCACATACGAAAATACTTGCACCCGTATCAATCATTACATTTAATTCAGTATTCCAAATTTTTAATTTCATTAATGGTGGATTTTTCATTTCTTTATTATCATCATCATTTTTAGTATGTTTTTTTATAGCTTCTATGTGAGAGTCAAATTTACCGTCTCTCATGCCACATCGACCAACCTTCAAGACACAAAATTGACTTTGACCTAGTTTTCCACTGAGTTGACCTTATATGTGTTATTCCTTGCATTCGGTACTCTTGATTTGATAAATATTCTCTGCAAAGCATTAAGTGATTTATTTGATTATCTCTATGTGACGATCTTTTCATGTATGCTCTTGAAATATGGTTACTGTAATTTGGCTCATTCCTTGGTATAGCATGATTATATCTGTCCTGTATATTTGGGAATCTATTGTTGTAATTTGATGTGTGTTTCTGTTTGTATGCCTCCTTCTGTTCCTAGTTTTTCTTTTCAAAGTGTTTTACAGTGTTGTCATGTGAGCTGTAAGTTATGTTCCCGCATTGGCTGTTATTGTGGTTATGTGTCCCTATTTTGTTTCCTTGGTCAATTTGTTTGGCATTTTATGTTTCAAAAGCTGTCAAGAGTTCTGTTACATTCTATAAAGTCAACAGCTTAGCTACCATTAGTAGTTCTTACAGTATCTGGAAAATGTCTTATTATACTGCCAATAAGTTCCGACTCCATTATACTTGGTTCCAACAATTTTTCTTTAGAAAGGTAGAATCAGACGACTGAAAAATTGAATGCCATACCCAATGAATTTTTTAGTCGTCTGATTCTACCTTTCCAACCCTGTCCAACACACGGCTTGTGTGGAAGAACAATTAATTCCATTAATTTTCCTTTATTTGCTACTTTCATAAAATAGTCTTAACAAAAATAGTCCTTTAGATGGATCATATCTTCCTGTCACTAGTTCATTCCTTGCTTGATTCTCCATTTATTTTCCTATACTTTCTTGTTCTTTTTTAAATCTTTCTTCTAATGATTTCATCTGTTCATTTATTTCTTTTTGTAGTTTTTTGTTACTCTGTTTCATACTGTCTCTCTTTGTTGCAATTGCATTGCATTAGATACATCTTTTATTTCTGATATAACCATCTGTTTTAACACTTTCACTATTTAAAATTTCTCTTCACTCAACAATTTCTATACCTCTGTTTTATTTCAAAATTAGTTTGACAAGATTTCATGATTTCGATTTCTCCAGCTATGTCTACTCTTATGCTATCAACTTCTTTTTATATTATTTGTATATTCTTTTGCTCTCTTTTACTTGAATTTTTAAATTATTCATTTTATTACTGACATTCTGTATCTTTTTTTATTATTTTGCTCCATTTTCTGTTCTAGCTTTCATTGTAATTTTGCTAACTCAACTTTCCTACTTTCTCTGATTCCCTCATAAATTTATATAAGTCTTCTAGCGTTAGTTCTACTCTTTATCCCGGACTCTTTTCTTCAGACATTTCCTCTACCCTTTCTACATTTCCTACTTTTTCACTAGCTGATTCTGTTGTTGTATGTTCATTTTGTGGATTATTTTACTTCTTAATAGCATAAAATTGAAATGTTTTTCTTCTACTGTTTGATGTCTTGTGCCATTGCAATCCTCTTCATGATGTTGTGTTCCTCAGCTGTCCGATGGTCGTTGTCCTCCTCACTCTAGTCGTCCTCTCCACTGTAGTCCTTTGGTCATCAGCATCTCGTAGATCTACTCTGTTGCCATGTAGTCGCCAATCATCCTTCGGCCTTTATACATCATTGTGATGTCATGATGCCTTCTAATATTATCCTTCTTTATTGAATTTTTAAATTTTTTTTAATCCCCCTCGTTTTTACTCGAACCCCACATTGCAAAAGCCAAATATAACAGGATTTGTTAATTGGTTTCTTTTTTAAGTTGAGCTGTGAGATTCTTTAAATGTAGAAGTGAAGCACAGTTATTTATTTTCCCAACATAATTTTGTATTTATTGCAATTAAATTCCGTTTTATTATTTATAATTTTAAAAATTTCCAATTTCTTATTAACATATTAAATTTGTTTGGATATCTAGAGGATATTACTAATACACGTGATCTGATTTACATTATATAATTACTGAATCAAAATTTGATATGCTCTAGATGAGAGCTAACTACATGACAGAAAATGTTCTTTATTTTCCTTGACGATATCATAGCTGTTTTGTTTAGCTTCTTTGTAGAAATAAGTAATTTTGTTTATTCCATGGCCATATCGTCACTCATCTGACAAAGTGGCGTAAGCGCCAAAATCGAAAAAATTGAGATATTTCGCCTGTACACTCCATTTGACCATATCTATATTCTGACAAACTGGCGTACCTCCATCTCTAATGGTTACTTGGCAGTAAAGATCGTGTTATCGTCGTAAACGCCATTGCTCACTCATTCTTTTTCAGACGAACAGGCGTATGAGACTCGCAAGTTGCTTACGTCTCCTCGTTAGATACTATCTTTATTAAAATTGGTTGATACGTCTATGTGCGCAGTGTAATGCTAGCCACTCTAGACCAATTTTTGCCACCTGATGCCAACAATTAACATGTGTTTATAAATTTGGACAAGAGAAACCTGCTTCAACGATATTGATTGGTCTGAAAACACCTGCAACAAACTAATGCAGTCTCAGTAAAGCAGTAGTTTGTTATGAACATGGTCTTATTAGTAAAGCGGAGAGATGGAATTAGAATGTGGTATAATGCAACAAAATTTAATGCATTGAAAGTGATGCGTTAAAGATAGGTGCTGAAATTAAGTATAGTGGTTATCAGACAAGAAGTATTATTATGGGAAAGTGATTCAGTTGGATCGTTCAAAGGAAAATCGGAACGACAAATCACAAACGGAGTCTATGTATGTTGCTCTCAGCATTTTAAAGATCCACACACAAGACAGTTTTGAAAATGTAAATGCTACATCTGCAGTCAGTACTAATATAAGGGAACAGCGTTGTCATCAAGAAAAGGAAATACGCCAGTTGGAGTAGCCATTTAGTGAGTGTAATAATAGTAACTATGATCCGCCACATAGTGAAAACTATCAGTTTCTCAATTGCAAAAATGAAGGTTCTGGGATTTACCCACTTTGTTTATGTTTGCTATGTACAAAGAATTCAAATAATAACGAATGCACTTACCATTGTCCAGAACAGTATTCTTAAGAATATTTACATCCAGTCCTGACACTATCTAAAATGTATTCTATGCATAATGAAGATAACATCTCGCAGCCCAAAGGCAGTCATCAAAAACTTACTCCAGAGTACACAAATCAATGAGTCTATCATTCCAGTATCCTAAGGAGGACTACTGCAGTTTGTGTGCAACTTAGCGTCATGTGATGCTGCAAAGAAAATAAAGTTGCTGGATATGTACGACAAATACACTGAAGAAAAGAATGCTGTAAGAAATAAGAAAAACAAACCCAAGATGATATTCCTCTGCGGTATTTGATCTTCAGCAACTGATTCAGCTGCCCCTTTCCAAAAAAAAGTGCTGTATTCTATCGAATACGTTTATCAGCACATAATTTCACGGTTTACAACATTTGAATCAAAGATTGTCTTTGCTTTCTGTGAAATGAGACTATCAGCAAAAGGGGATCATCTGAGACTGCAACCTGTGTGGGAATCTACCTTCAAAATCTTGATGTCCACGGTGTAAAGGATGCCAGGCTGTTTGCGATGCCTGCAGTAGCAAGAATACCACCGCAGTGACCATGTTTTTGTACATTCTAAGCAACTCAAAAGAATTCACTGTCTACCAACTTGTGCTTCTTCGAACCCAACCATGGTCAAAACGAAGGTGATTCTGTCCACAGCACTATTTCAAGAATCGTGACACAGGCATGGAACATCTACATACCGTGCCAACTGGTACCTACCGGTACCAGCTGCTCCATATGAAACACATTCTATGAGGGTAGAAGATTTCTTGGACTATAAAAGCATTTAAGAGAGCCTACGGATCCGATCCCCAAAGATTTCAATCTGGAAACAAAGTGGATTGGACTGCAATCAGAGAAGTCAAAGTGACCACAGACGATGCCGCTTGCGTCTTTGTAAAAAACATCATTTGCTAAACATTATGAGCGGCTATCTCTGAAATCCAGGAACACTTCAGGGGTTTTAAAGCTTCCTCTGCCTCGACTTAATGTAACCTCTCCAAAGCTTTTGGCTGAGAAGTACAAGCGATCTACAGGAGTTATGCAAAGATCCAACACCAGTAGTAAGAGATGCTGTTTACAAAACATTCTACAAGGAACTGCCACACTTCTAAGCTGCATTAACCCATGGACATTTTCAATACTTGTCTGCGTTTCCTAAAAGCATTTGCAAACAAAACCTTATTGTATGCAATTAAAAAAAACAATAGCATACGTATTAATACTTGATATTGCTACGGTTAAGGGGAATTTTTTATCTGTTTGTTTCCTGAAAGCATTTGTAAACATATTATTGTACATTATTCATCAAACTATTGTCATTCAAAATAGCATACATATATGCTTGTTTTGCTATTGTTAAATAAGTTCAGAAGTTGTGTTTCTTTAAAGATGTGTAAACAAACAAATATATTATTTGCTAAATTATTGCAGGTAATTAAAAATAAATAAAATACACTTAAATACTTGATATTACTGTTGTTAAATAGATAGGTACCTCTATTTATTTTATTGACTTCCAACCCTTTACATTGTACCATGTATTTAGAATAGAAATATATACGTGAAAAATATACATAAAAATAAATAAGTAATGATACAGCCCAAAACGATAGCATATATCAGCATAATATATTGATAATGTGTATGGTGTAAGCGCCTTACTATCATGGATGAAATCTTTCAAACCGACGTATCTCCAATTTAGGCCTTTTTGGCCTATATGGTATCCAAATTTTAGAGTCTAACATTAGTCTTTATTAAGAACAACTATTAAAGATTTGAATCACTGTATTATATTTAATGTATCATTTTATGCTTTTGAGCCGTAGGTCCCTAAGTAAACACACTTTTCTTTAAACTGCTCTCCTGTAAAATTACACTTATGTCGCTTACGTCTGTTCGTCTTTTTAGCGACGATATGAAGTAAAGTATATAATTTTTCCTTATTTATAAATTTTATTATAGTTGACCATGAAATCCTTCATATTGCTGTTTTATTAATAAATAATTTTAATCTCTGGATATATATATATATATATATATATATATATATATATATATATATATATATGCATTAACAAAATTACATTCACAATTAAATCAATAAATACAATAACCTCAATGATAACATCAAAGATATTTGAATAATATAACATAAATGCATATAACATCATAACCAAACCATATGCTTCAGCCATTCCATTCATACTCGTGTAAATCAAACATAATAAGTATTTCTGTCACAGTGGGCTCATATGAAAGGTCCATTTTATCAGAGGCATATACTGAATTGCGTGGCTATGTATACTGTGATGTAAAAGCTTGTAAAACAGCTTGAAACCTGGAATCTGCTCTCAGTAAATGAGTCGTATGTTTTTAAGTTGTACTGTAGTGCAGAGTACTTTGTATCCCTTAAACTGCTTTTCCTCTGCATTTTGAGCTTTTGTCTATATAAAAATGTCAGATAATAGCTGTTGGTAAGCGAAGAAAATGGACTTTAAACACAATTACAGCTTGAAGGTTGACCTTTCTTCCAAAAAAGCAGTAGCTGACTTACTTGGTATAAGTACCATCATTTGGAATAATTCTGCACAAATATTGAGCATAATTATGATAGTGTATGTGTTGCCATACTGTTGAGCTTCTATAACTGTTAGAAAAGAATACAAATAGTGAGCTGGAATAATTCCCAGACTGAGTAATTTGATAAGTGTAGGCATTGACATTTCTTGGCATTGTACTAGAACAGTACTGAAAAATTAAGACTATATTTAAAAGCATGTAAGCAAAAAATAGTTTCTGAATTGCATATGGTGGGATTTAAGAGCAGAAAATGGTAAGATCCATAAATTTATTATTTTTCCTGTTGAAACTGGCTTCAACATAAATTTCTTGCATATGCAAAACCAATGTAGGCTGTACAAACTAAGGTCATTTGCTAAGGTTTATCTTTGCGTTTTTCTCTCTGTCTCTCTCCAGATTGTGATTTAACTGTCTTTTGCTTGTATATTTACACTGTTATTCTTGATGCTTTATTTTAATGAAATCATAAAAGTTAAAATAGTGAAGTTTAAAATTGACATTTTCGGAAACATAGTAACAACAAAATCTCAAAAAAGTTTATATAATAATTTGAAATAACGTTTTTCATGTTGTTGGCATACTGGAAAAAGGCTGGCAACTCACATTCTGTAAGTATACAAGAAATCAATTTAGATAATTCTCTCCAGGAAAGCTTATCTTTACCAACTGTTTCAAAGAAGTATAATAATTGGAAACAATTGCACATCAGCAAAGCCAAAGCTGGCGATATGACCTTAGATGTTAAAAGGGGCATATAACTGGAATAACAAAAAAGAAAGAACCATGGAAATATTCATTTCATACAAAATGGATATATTATTTAATTAGTGTACAGTGCTTTAAAAGTTATATAAATTCATAATTATTTTTAAGTGCAGTTTCATTTTAAAATAGGTAATCCGTTGAGTATTATTTTTTTCTATACTATTAAAGATTTAAGCATATGTGTAGAATCCAGGGCCAAGAATCTAGCCCATATCAGTCATTCTTTAAGATGATCCATAAAGATGTAATTTATTATGAGTAATAGGTAAGTTTTATTACTGTTATATTTATGCTTTCATGTGTCAAATATAACTTTGTTTTTATTAGATTGTGTTTCACAGACTTAATCATAAAATCTTTATGATTTTGTTGATACAGACTTTTCTCCTATGAACAGTAAATGTATGTTTTAACTTATGAATACAACAAACACATTAAGATCATACCAACAGCTGTGTCTTGCAGGAAACATTGCTACTGCCAATATAGCTTCAGCTGCTAGTGCACAACATAAAGCAATTTTATGCTGTAATAATCCATTTAATATTTATGCATTAAAAACTTCCACAGCATGCCCATATAAAATGTATTAATACATCACATTGACATTATGTAATCTAAGTTTCAACTGATTGTGAACCTGCAGGAATATTTTCAGAACTGAATTTATAAAATTATTAACAGATGAATATTTTGAAATCCTTTCTTTTGTGTAAATTAGCAGGTTACACTTTTATAAATGTTAAGAAGTGCTAAACAATAAAATTTAAAGTAAATTTAGTATTATGTCTAAGTATAAACACCATACTTGAACTTAATTCCAAGAACCCCTTAACAGTCATCCTCATACCATGAGGAAACAGCTACGCCCAGATAAGGAGGGGATTCACCAATGTGACCTAGCCTATTGATTGCGTTGAATGTAAGCTACCATCAGTGTTTCCAAGTTTTAACACTGACTCAATGACATATATTATTCAGAAATATTGTATTTGTAAATCGAATATGAAGCTAAAATAAAACTATATTTATAAAATTGCACATATAAAAGAAGCAAATATGCAACATAAAATATGTTTTAAATTGTTGGAAATTTAGTAACTAACTCACATACCAAGTGAACATACTTTCTGACAGTAGGGAAAAACTATGCACTTGCAGTAAAATAATCACATCAATACCTTGCAGCACAATTATTAGCTAAGGAAATCTAATCATAAAAGTTTATCTCACACACACAGAATCATAAAGCAGCATATATTTGTTGATTCATTTATACAATGAACTTAGTATGTTGCTAGCCTATTGACTATAAATAAATTAGATTTTAAGTGAATAAATGGAGAAAATGGCGGAAGTTTCTTATTCATCTAAAAACAGTATATCACACAATTCAGCTTTCACACAAGTGCAAAGGGTTTCTGGAATACATTTTTTACAACTATTTCATTAGAACTACTTTACATACAGAAACACTGAAAGTAAAGCTTTTTCAGATATGTGTGGCATTGCTCATTCTGTTGTGAAAAAGCGATCACCGATGCTTTTAAGAAATGAAATCACCCTGTCCTTGAAGTTGGATGTCTGAATTTCTTTCAAATATTTACACATAATTCAACCCTGACTGTTTGCACCTTTAATTTAAATCCTAATGTATATACCTACTCTTAACCAAAAAGTATCATGTAAGATATTTTAAGCTCAGTTTTGAAACAGTGAAAGTACCTGAATATCTTACGAGTTCTCATACTTTTGCAAAACTATGATATCACCAAGCAAACTCCAAGGATTAGTTTGAGTTGAAAACAAACAAGTAAACAATAAAAATTATTGTTTTGGATCCCTAGAGCTCTGTTTACAATTTGTCTATCTTCATGTTAGTACAGTGTTAGCAGTTTAATGCACTATATATTTTGAAAAAAGAAATAAACCAATATTTCTTCTTGGAAAAGGTGTGAACTTCAGGTGTCATAAATTTTTCAGGTTTTACGAATGATGGCAGTACGTCGCCGCCAGTTGTCCCAGAGTGGAAGAAGCGAAATTCCTCCACCACAGCCACCACCTCCTCATCCTGGCTATGCACCAAATGCAGCTTTTCATGCAATCAAAAGGCATGCTTTGGAATTCGTAAACCCCAAAGAAATGATGGTAAGTTGCTTATGTGTTTCTTCTAATTGTTTGATTATGTTATGTAAGTTCAGAAAATTATATAGATGTAATGTTTAATAGCAAACAAAAATTGGTTAATGGATTTATAATAAAATTAAATATTTATATTGTTTAGACCAAAATGCTTATTCAGTTGAGGCCTTCTCTGTAATAAGTAGGAAATGCATTTACCAGTTCTAAATCCAAGTGATAAAATAATGAAGATTTACACATAATTTCTAAATTGAACAGAAAAAATTATGTGATACATTCACATGGCTTTCTATACCCTCTATCACTAATTAGTGGGTATACAAACTATTCTTGCTAAAGTGTATTTTTCTACCTACTTCATTTTAATCCAAACAAACTTTTGTAGAAATAGCTACATTACACATTCCGTTATACATACAAAAGGAATTGTGATAGTCAAATGTGTAAAAACTGGACGCTATATACTGGCCTTACTCTTTCCATGCAGTAGTGAGAAACAACTGAATGTTGACAGGACTTTAAAAGAATGACAGTCTCAGATAATTTGAACCATTAGTAACGGATATAATGGATAACTCAAAAATTGCTTATGCCATAAAAAAGGAAGTTATTTGAAATAAATTATGTGTTATAAAGAGATCTAAATTTTTTGTGTAGTACGTTCTCGTCTATCGCTTAACGTTTACAAGTATGGTATTTTAATTAAAATCATTAGAGTCACTTTTTAGAAAATCAATAATATTGAAAAATGTTTCCTATAAAGGATAGTTGGGATGGAGGGATTTTCTTGAAAATCTTTGTGTTGCATCTTTGAAAGGTATTGAACTTAAATACCAAGTTTGGTATTTATCTGACTGTACGTTTTTGAGCTATACTGTTCACACACACACATACACCTTTATCTAAAAATGCTTTTTTTAGGGGATTCAGGGTGCCTCAAAACATATTTCCAGTGAAATCTCGTCATCAAATTTTTGGGTCGAAGTAGGAAGTAGTACTTCCTCTACTTGCTATACGTAGTAGAGAAAATAAAAATGTTGCTTTTGTAGCTTGCTTCATTCCATTTAAAATTGCCAGTGATCATTGCAGAAGCTAGATGTTTTGGCACCATTAGACCTGCACATACATGTTTCTATTATTTATTATTCAGATATTACAGGAAAACATACTTTGGTATAGTAGTTCTGCAAAGGACACATAGAAAAGTAAGAAGCTATGAAGAATGTCAAAAATATGTGATTTATTGGTTTTGAAGACTAACATTTGCATATTAGTTTTGCCAATGCAAAGTAAATCAGCAAACCTTATAATTATAGTTCTGACCACTTTTGAAATTCTTGTGCCTTCAGTTGAGAAGTGGGAAAATCATGCTGTTGAAATCTTCTAGCAAAAACACACTAATCTGAATTTTAATAAATTTGTAAGCAAAGCTACCATATTTCCAAACTTTAATTGTTCTCATAACAACAGATAACTAATTAAAATATGATAAACAAAGTCTATTAAAAATAAAGATAAAGTTGATCTTTTGTAATTAATGAGTCACAATGTCCCACCATCCCCCTTTTTTCCCAGAACCTGATGTAGGACTGTAGCATATTATAAAACATCTAATGGGTTACATTCACATGACTTTCTCTGTCCACTATTTTTATTTTTATAAAGCCTCTACAAACTATTTTGCAAAAGTATATTCTTCTATCTTCTTCAAGTTAAGTGATAAAGTTTGCATAAATAGTTTCATTATACATTTTGTTATAGGTACAAAGGAGATAGTGATTGTCAAATGCTTAAAAGCATGTCACGGTATGCTGGCCTTGAAATTAAATGTTCTTTCTGTGACATTGTTGAGAAACAACCGAATAGCAAAATATTGAAAAATTCAAACCAATAATAACGGCTATCACGGAAATGGTTGATGACACAAAAAGGTTATTTGAAATAAATTATGTGTTTTTAAAGATGTGTACATTTTCTGTGTAGTTTGTTTTTGTCTATCTCTTGTGGTACAACATTCCTTCCAAATGAACAGGACTTCACAGGTTAATCATAGAAAATTCAATATTTACTTTTTATTTGTCATATAAATATCTTTTCGTTTTTAAGTTATGCTGTTCAAAGACACACACACACACATACGGGACCTTTTTCTAAAAATTTGATGTATTACACTCACATGACTTTCTCTACTTTTGTACAAACTATTTTTACAAACACTTATTCTTCATATGCTTCATGTTAATCAAGATATCAGATGTTAATCATATTGCTAATTTTCTTGTAGATGCAAGGTTAATTGGTAGGCTTTAAGCTATAGTCAAATATTTTCAGAGCTGGTTGCTATGTGGAGTATTCCATTCTGTTTGCATTACCAGGACAAAAAAAATGATTAACGAATTTGAGAAAAAGTATAAGTATTGGGAAATTTAAGGGAATAACAAGCAATATCTCGAAAATGGTTCACTCAACAAAAAAAAATGTATATGACATAAATTGTGTATTTTAATGCGATCTACATTTTTTGTGTAGTAAAATTTTGTCTATCTCTTATGGTTTGCCAGTTATGCAAAAGTCGTTCACATTGAAGAATACTTTTGGAGACATTCCCAGAAAATTCAAGATATACATTTCATTTGTCATGAAAATATCTTAAACATATGATATTTTAATCAAAATCGTTAGAGCCATTTTTGAGAAAATTAAAATTTTCGAAAAATGTTCCATGTAAAGGGTAGTCTGGGGTGGGGGGATTTTCTTGAAAACCTTTGTGTCACATCTCTGGAAGATACTGAACCTAAATACCAAGTTTGGTGTTTATCCGACTGTTCGTTTCTGAGTTATGCTGTTCACAGACACACACACACGGACATGTTTCCAAAAATGCTTATTTTGGATTCAGGGGATCTCAAAACATATATTTCCAGTGAAATCCCGGTTCGAATTTTTGGGTGGAATACAATACTTCCCCTACTTACCATATGTAGTAGAGAAAGTAAAAATGCTCCCCTCCCCCAGGGCTATCAAAACATTCATTTCTGGTGAAATCTCGATATCAAATTTTTGGGTGGAATACAATATTTCCTTTTACCTACTATAGGTAAGTGGCAGAAAAAGTAAAAACAAAAAGAAGAAAAAAGACAACAATAACTTAATTTTTTAAAACAAAAATTTAAAATGGCTTACACATGGTTTTTGTATAAATTGAGATGATGATGGTAGTGAAATGACATAAAGATGTACACAGCAGTGTTTTCATTTTGCAGATAGTCTTGAGTATGTACATTGTGTGGTGGCAACAGTAACAACTGCTGTAATTTTTCATCCAAATCAGATGTTTAGCGATGTGAAACAAGTTCCCTTTCCAACTTATGAAATAATTTCTAAGCCTTTGGAATTAGAAAAGTTACATTAAGACACCAATAACTATAACAATTATGCAAATATAAAAGTAACTCGTCGTTACAAATTCTTGTGGAAACATATGAAGTTACAGCAGATGAAATAGGGAGGGAAGGAAGTACACAGTGATCATATGTCTCTTTCTGTGCAGCTACTGGCTGCCGAACCACTAATTAGAAAAGAAAATCCTATAATATTTATTTTAACTGTAAAGAAAACTTTGGTGCTAATGGAAATCTTTGTAATCCCTCAAATGTTGCTTAAAACCTAATAGGTTGTTAGTAAATGTTTAACTTATTGATGCAAAATTAAGTAGACAGAAACTGTTTATATTCTGTGACCTTGACTGTATCATTCAACATTTTCTTTAATCAGTTTGAAGTTATTTCTTTTTGCTTGCTATTTGGAAAGCATTTATCGCAAGTGCAAGGTGATGTGTGGTTTTTTCATGATGAATGCTTTGTTTTAAAAAAAGTACAGTGTCCTGTGTTTGTAGAAATATAGTAACACATTAAAGCACTGTCTTGAAGCATCTATGTAATAATTATTATAAGCCTAATTATTTGAAGTCTATAATAATGTGATTTTAGATCCTTTTAAACAAAACTTGTGTTAAACTATTTTCTCCTTTAAATGACAATGCAATTATGACTTTCGTTCGCTAAGTTGATAATCCTCATGTTCAAAATTATCCTGGTAGAGAATGCAACAAAGTAAAGGAACATTAGATTTCACAGCAAGACTTGTGTAAACAAACAATTGCTTGGTTCTGGCAACTCAGATGATGAATGTGTTCCTGAATTGGTCCTTTTTTATCTACAGGTTTTCAGATACTCATTGCATATGTAGAAGAAATCTGAGAGCTTTCCAAAGTGAAACTTCCAAACTTAAGTAAATGAAATTTAAGTTTCAAGATTCACTTATCTTTATAATGCAGAGAAAGTCTCAACTATTGAACTACTGTTTTCAGAGACCAATGATATTTGGTAACACTGTTGAAGCAAATTGATCTAATGGCAAAATCTGTAATATATGATTAAGGTAAGAAGGGAGGAAGAAAAGGCTTCAAGTGTTGCATATATGTGTATAATTGTTGAATAGAATGTATATATTTATGTTAAGCATAGTGAGGTTCAAAGGAAATTGATTTATAAAGATTTAGGGAATCGCAAGTGACAAGCATCTAGAGGTACAATGCTTTGGGGAAGGGTAAATGACTTGTCATGCTTTGTCCAGAATTACTGAGCATCAGCGTTAAGCTTATGTGATACATCTGAAATTATCCTCATAGTATATGGAAAAAGGTTACTGTAAAAAGAAATGAATGAAAGCTGATGCTGAATTTAGCAGAATAATATAGAGTAAAATGGAATACATCTGTCATTAATTGAGAAAATAAGGCTGTAGTGCTAATAAACATAGTTTCAAAAATTCTTTCTTTTACTCTCTTAGATGCATTCTATAGGTGGCAAGTTTGAAAACTGCTCTCAAATTTACATGTCGTCTTCCTAATTTATCTTTTCACAATGTCTTCCAATTTAGAAGTTTTATCTTTGCTTCTTCATCCAAATAACCAGCAGTTGCATGAAGATAAATTTAAAAAAGTAACATAACTAATACCTGTGGAACCTCAAGGCTATCAGATTTGTTATAACTGATAATATGATATAATAATTTATTGGTGTGTATGCAAAGCAATTAACAGCATAATAAAATCGTATGCATACATACAGTGACCTAGTTGATGTTTTTTCTTGTTGATGCTGCTGCAGAGGCCCGCTAAGCCGGGGCCACCAGTTGTTATCCCAGCTCGGACTGGCCCAAGCCCGCCCGAGCAGGTAAGATGCACTTGATGTGGCCAAAAGTGTCGTTGGCATTTGGTACAGTTTGTGATATTGGCATAGTGTTTAGTTTGCTCATCAAGTATATTATCTTGCATGCCCTGATTTCCATTTTTGTTTCCTGTACTTCAGCACTGCAACTCTTGTTTCCTATACATAAGATTTGAACTGTTAATTCATGCACTTGTTTTCAGTTGTTTAACTTTGTTTGTTACTGTGACTCAGAGGATTGTTTATAAATGAAATTAAATATATTTATTAAATTTATTTACTTATTTTTGGTTGTTTTGACTGCTTGGGGCTTAAATATCTTGTAGTATGATCAAAATGTTTTTAACACTTAGCACATGGCTCCTACTATATAACAGAATGGATGAGAGTAAACGAAATGTGTCCCCATTAATACTAACCACACTGTTTTCCACGAAACATAATATCCCTGCTAACAGGGTATTCTTCAGGTTCTCTAGGCCTTGTAGTTCATCTTTTTGCCACTAGATTGCAGTGCCTACTAAAGCAAGGCAATATATCAATAAATCTATTGGAAATTATTTAATATTTCATTGACTGTTTAATCTTTTTCATGCTTATTTTTGAAAAGTAGATTCTTTGTCCTTCTTTGCACTAAAGTGGCACAGAATAGGTACAAATGTGAAAAAGACTAAAGAAAAGCTTGCTGAAACAGTTAATGATTGACAGAATTTCTCTCTCTCTCTCTCTCTCTCTCTCTCTCTCTCTCTCTCTCTCTCTCTCTCTCTTTCTCTCTCTCTCTCCAGTATTTCTATGTGAAACTGCATTACTTCAATTTTACTTCTGAATGACCCCTTTCTCATTTTGTATGAAATTAAATTTCCAAATTTTCAAAACCTATTTATAATTTTCATGCAACTTCAGTCTTCCATGACAACTGAAAACATGTTTGAGTTAATGATAAATGCTATAAGCACACCTGTTCTCCAATTATCTTTAATATGCAAATGTTTTTTAAACTTGTGTTGTGATACATAGTATAGATTTTTCAGTGTGATGTAAGTGTGTAAGCTCCGTCAAAGTATTGTGATACAAAATTGGTAGATGAACTACAGCACTTCATAAGGTGTATTAAACTTCTTGCTTCAGAATGCTTGAAGCATTAAAAATGTTACGTTTTTGCATTATTTCGTTGAAATTTATTAATTAGTATTTTATTCCCAGCAAACTTCTTTTTCACTTGTGTGCACAAATTTAGATTTTTACTATTCTAATTTTACTTTCACACCAGAACTTACTGGGACATGTTTCAGAGACTGTCTTCATCCTCTTATTTAACACTTGTGCATACAAGTGTTAAATAAATTTTACTGGGTTTGCCAAAAGTATTTAGAAAAACTTCTTTATATTTTGCATAAATAAAACCCAAATATACACAAGTGTTAAAGATTACAGGTTGCAAAAATTTTTGTTGTTTGCTTACCATGAATAGTAAGTAGATTGATTGTTAGGGTTGAAAGTTTATTTGCATTTCAGGAGCATTTTTGGATCATTGATGGACTATGCTTCTTTGTTACATATTTGCATAGAAAGAAAAAATAAAATGCTTACATAGCATATTACTGAGTCTGAACATACATTGTTTATTTGGTTGCTAAACAATAAGCTTTTAACATTTTATCCTTATGTTTTAGATCATTTTGCACAGTATTAAGAAAGGTAGTCTGGTATAGCTTCCGTATATGAGTAATTTTATTTTTCTTTACTAAATCACAGATCTGCTGCCTTTTGTTTTGCAGTGTTTAAGCACGGATATTTGTTTGCATGACAATTGTGGTAAACAGAATGGTTTTTTGTTTAAAAGTATTTTAATGGAACATATTTGAAGAAACCTATGTATTTGCTACTTTTTCATTTTTATTTATTCCACTTTTATCTGGATATGTAGTGATAGATTCTGATTATGTTTTTGGATTGCTCCAGATGTGATGGTAGGAAATGTAGAAAACTATAGGTGCTGATTTAAAATGCCCACATGAACAAGTAATATGTGCAATAAAGGCAGTTTTAGATATTCATTTAGCTGCAGTAATTACTGGTATAAACATTGCATCTAGTATAAAACCAAAATTCAAAAGAAAGAGCATTCTAGAACATTAATAACATAATTTACTCAACTCAACCAAATTATGTTATTAATTTTTTGCTTCACTTAATTCATGTCCATTTAATATTTCTTCACCTATATTCCAGAACATGTTTATGTTGTTGCTATTCTGAATTCTGTTTTCATTTGGACTTAACCTCTTTCTGGCCATTTGTTAACCTAATCAGTGCGGCAGGTCAGTGCATTGTTGTTAATGCATCAACATATAGCATAAGCAACCTGCCTGCTGCATCAACTTATTCCAACCAAACCATCAGTAATCTCATAGTCATTATTTTATATTAATTCCTTTATTTTAAATTAAAGTTCCCACACTTCAAATAAGTACAATTGTTATGATACAAGCAAGTAGAGTTTGAAAGAAAACCTAGGAGAAAATGAATTTAAAAGGCTAGTGAATAATAACCGAAGAACGGAAAACCGTAAATAGTAAAACTTGTGAAAATAGTAATAGAAAGTTAATCTAACAAGTGGCAATGTTTAAATATTTAGGATATAAAATATCAGTCAGTGAAACGAAAATTGATACTGAAGAAAATATTGAGAAATATAATAAACTTAATGGGTGCATAAAAAGAAATTTTGGAAAAAATATGAGGAAAATAAAATTAAGGATCCATAGGACAGTAACTAAGCCAGCATTGAGATATGGTTGTGATATATGGGTGCTTGGAAATCGTGAGAAATCAAGGCTGGAGGCAGCACACATGAGATTTTTAAGATAAATATTGGGAGTAACAAGACAGATTAACTTCATGTTGATATAAGGAAACAATTGGGTGAACAATATGTGATAGAGGAAATACAGCAATATCACTGGCAATGGAAAGGATTTCCTAGCCAAGCATTATTACATGAACCACATGGACAAAGAGATATGGGACGACCATGAAGAAGATGGATAGAACAGTTTAAGAGCCTCATAGCAGGTCGTAAGTGCCTAATGCTTATAAGGGAAGAAGAAGGAAACTGAACAGGAAGTAAAACAGCATACAACATTTTATTTCACAATACCACAATAATGGGAATGCACACTAACAATCATATTGATAGCATAGTGGAAAGTAGAATTTTGTGCATTGGGTCCTCATTTGTTTATAACTGATCATGATCGTTTATCGGTTGCTTCGAATTCAGCCAACATCAAAATTTAAGTAATAATTTTCTCAACTCAGATCCATTACTATTTCTGATTCTTCTTGCCATATCAAGCACCATTCCTTTATTAATAGAGTACATTAAATTTACTGTTCTTGTTAATGTTTATCGTTTTTGCTATCTTTGTAATTTTTACTCTCTCTCCTGCTCTCTCACTCTCTCTCTCTTTTAGGCAATGGCCAGTTTTTAATTGCATATAATGATGCTTTCATTAGAAGAACTAATGCTCAAAGAATCTGAGGGAGTCAGAATGCACATTTGCTGGTATTTCTTCTGGTTTCATTTTCTCAGCTTGGATTACAGAATTTCATGTCACAGCTGCCATGAATAATTTCTACAGTGAAGATTCTCATATGCAAAATAGGATCTAATATGCTGTTCCCACGACTTGGGAAAGCTTCTCATTAATTGTGAACACTCTTACAGTACATGTATTTCAACTTTCTTGTCCTGATTTGGGTTACTGTTTTGGTTATTGTGCACCAGCCTTTAGCATGCTCACGTTTTAAAACAATTGGTGAAGAAAAATTATATCTTTTCCCCCTATAATTTTGCTCCTCTTGCCTCTCCCCCCTTTATGTCATTTATTAAATTTTAAATGCAGATGTTTAAGCATTGCTTTAAATACTGCTGATTTTAAAGTATCGCTTTGGCTGAATGCAATAGAAATTATCCTTAAATAATTTTGCTGCTTTACATTAAAAAGTGAAATTCTGTACCTCTATGTGTATAAATTAAAACCTGCCTGACACTGCCTTTTTCTTAATGCAAAATTTTTTAAGTCAGATTTTTGGCAGGAAGTCTTAATAGGTATCAAATAAAATCTCTGAACCTCTATTTGTTAGAGGTGATTCATAAAATGCCATTGATTACACCTTCAGTGACACATGACATAAAAACAAATATTATCTTGCAAATCGCAACATTAAAGTAGATGCCTGTGACCTTATTAGCCAAAAGCATTTACCAAACTAAATCTTGTTATCACTAAACATAATAATATGACTTTTTTCTAGGATGACAACGAGGGTCCTGTAACTAAGAGTATTCGACTGACATCTTCACTAATTCTTCGTAACCTAGTCATCTATTCTACAAACGGAAGAAGGTAAGAAGATGCTTTGATTTTCTATATGTTTAGTTTGATTTGCAGTTATAAACTCATATTATCTCTATAATACACATTATCTTAATTATTATTTAATGTTCTTGTGATTAATTGGGCAGTATTGTGGTGTCCAAGGAATGTTTGGAGTTAAATTTATCTTATATTTGGATTAATACACTTGCACAACATTACATTGAAAGCAGGGATCCAGATATCTTTATTGAACTCATATGGGGCACACAATACCACGTGTCTGCAGCATAATAATAATAATAATAATAATTTATTTTCTTGTAAGTAAACTTCTACAGCAATAGACAAAGTCAGATAAGATATACATTGACATTACAACTGGAGTTACTCAATTGTTACATGTTAAAATCACAATAATTCAAATTCTCATTTATAGAATAAAATAGATTATCAAGTAGGAACTCATACAATTTATTTTTAAAGACATTTTTAGATTTACATGATATTGCTTGAGGGAGCTTATTAAAGATTCTTACACCTAAAATTTAATGATTTTGCATAGTTTTGGTGAGCCTGTGATAAGGTACATCACTATGCCTACTACCTCTTGTATTGTATGGATGTAACTATTGTCTCTGTTGTAACACAGGCAGCTTATTTTTTATGTGTATCAGAACAGCATATATACACAAATTTATATCTGTCAGTAATTTAAGTTATTTGAATATGAATTTACAATTGGCTGTTTTAGGTGCATTTGCCATTATTCTAGCCTTTCCTGTATTAATAGAATATCCTCATATTCAAATTATTACCCTAAAGTAATATTCTGTAGGAAAATTTACTATGGAAAAATGCAAAATATGCAGATCTTATATAGTTGTCTGGCACATGTTTAGCAAGACTTCTGATTAAATGCACAACTCTAGACAACTTACTAGTTATATACTTTACATGTGATTCCCAAATTAACTGACTGTCCATGAAAATACCCAATACCTAAACTGCCTTGAGATTATCTTCTGGTATATCTTGGAGACTAAATGATAGATTTTGTGTTTTGTTTTTATTGAGGAAAAAACCATTTGCTTTAAACCACCTTGAGGCCTATAAAATAATGTCATCTGAGATCTTTTTAAGCGCATAAAAATTTGAACTATACACTAAGGAATGTGGCATCATCTGCATATAACATAGAATAGTAGATAGTTTAAATGCTAGATCACTAATCATTATCAAAAACAGCAAAGGTCCAAGCACAGAATTCTGTGGAATGGCATATATAACTTATACTTGACTTTTTGCCTCCTACATAGACTGTCTAGGATTATCTGGTATGATTTGAAAAATGTTAACCCAGTATTGTTAATGCCATAATAAGCAAGTTTTAAGGCAGATTATGATTCACGCAGTCAAAAGCTTTACTCAAATCACAAAAGATTGCTGTAAATAACCTTTGGTAAAAAAATAACAAAAAGTAGTAAATAGTAAAATGTCCTAGTTAAAGTTAATTACAACAAAATTGCTGCCTGAAGAACTATGTTGTTTACCAATAAGGCTATGGAATTATAATAAGAATGGCAATAAAACATACAGCATGGAACAACGATGGGTCCAAGACAGTATTTCTAGAATAGAGTGCACTGGGGAAGTTTCCGCACAGACCACTGTGTTAGAGTTCATGCCAGCCGAACAGCTGGTGGCACACACTTATGCTTGTAACAAAATAAAATGTAAATTGCACATACTTGCCAACTTTTACAGTTTGTCTGTAAAATTAATTGGAGTGGGGTCTTTTTACTTCTTTTTATGAGTTTATGGCAATAGATGGCTTTTTTTATGGTTTTTTTGGGCTGATTCAAGATGTTGCAGATTTTCACCATGGATATAACAAAACCTTAATTTCTGTTGTATTATATTGTAATTTTTTTTATGATAGTGATGTAAGACTTCTCATTAACTTAAGATTACAGCCCAAATGTACTGCACTAATATTATACAGTGTTATGATAGACCAGAGCTTATGTCTGTGTCTATACTTCATGATGCTCCCCCATCAACATGTGCATACTTTGTTTTGTGGGATTTAAAATTTTATTGTATCACTGGCAGCAACCAGCAGCAACCATATAGTAGTAATGGTTCGCATGAATTGTAAAGTCAACTGTTCCTTGTAAATTCTTTGCATTCTATGGCTTCAAGATATAAGTTTCGCCTAGTTTGTAACAGGTTTTGATTATAGTTCAAGGTATGAACTGTAAAATATGGACAAGAAATGCATGTGTGGCCTAGGAAATGGTGTTCTTTGCTACTATTTAGTTCTTATCTATGGTATACAAGAAAGAATTTCAGCATGTTTGTCTGAAAGAAGTAGTACCAGGTCTTCAAGAATTCTCATAAAATAGGATTCCCATTTATTTTATGTGCATTTATTGCATTTAACATTTTGCACATTCTAAATTTCATGTCATCACAAGATTGTTTAATGGTTTTCAAGTTGGCAAGTGTGTGCACTCATCACAGTCATAAAAGATGCGGGAAGTGTTCTCGTCATTGGAGTTATAGTTTAACCCATTTATGCATACTGTTGATGACTTTGTTTCTTATGTAAGCAACTCTTTACAGGTTCTTTATGAGTAAGGAATGATGAAAATAAAACTAAAATTAAATCTTTTTAAAAAATATGCTTAAATGCTCAAATTTAATATTGTGAAAGGAAACTTTTACAAAAAAGAAACAATATTTTCAGCCTTTATTGTTTAGGGTGTAATGTTGTCTATAAAAATTTTAAATGCCTTGTTTTTTTTTTAATTTTTTTCTGAAAGGTGTTCTTATTTAGTTGCATGAACAATTTCATTTGTCTCATTAAAAAAGGTTTGGATGGTTTGGGAACAGACCTCTCTCCAGTTGATTAATTTTTATGGGGATATTTGAAATGAAGAGTCTTTGTTAAGAGGCCCACAAATATGGAAGAATTAAAAATGGATCAGGAAAGAATTCAGAGATTTATACACCAGCAGTGACTGAAAATGTTAAGAAAAAATTCACGCTTCGATTAGCCACTACCAGATTGTAAATGTGGAGCATTTTTAACACCATATTAAATAATTAGAATTTCATTTGTTACAGCAGCTGTGTAAACTTTGTAGAAAATTGTTAAACAAGCCAGCATTACTTTCCCATAGCAACCAAACCTTTTTTTATGAAACAAATTAAATTGTTCATGCAACTAAATAAGCCTACCTTTCAGAAAAAATGAAAAAATAATGTTGCTATTTAATATTTTTGACGATTACATCACAATAGTGGTTGAAAATTTTGTTTCTTTTTGTAAAATTTTCCTTGCAAAAAAGTTAAACTTGACATGTCGAAGCATTTTTTAAAAAAAGAAGTTAATTTGAGTTTTGTTTGCATTATTCCTTACTTTAAAAAAACATGTATAATTAACACTCCATTTAAGCTCATAAATTGTTTTTTATTATTTCCACATACTAGACATTTTATACTCCTTAAAATAAATTCTCTGTTGGCATAAAATCAGTGGAAACATGTTGGTCAGGACCTTCTAGCGTTCAAATGTCTTTCTAAAGAATTTTTTTAACGTCCAAGCTATGTACGTAATGTATGCCTTGTGGCATTGTCCTGCTGAAAGAAGCCATGTTTAATCAGTTTTTGGTTTAGCTGAGCAGTATGTGAATAAATTATCATCTCAAAGTATTAGACATCTGAATTCACAGAACTGTCATAGCAGATTGGTGTTTTGTTTGTGTTTGTGGTGTGGCAACCCATACACCAATACCTGTGAATGTAGCAGAATTTCTCTTTACGGCATTGAAATTTTCTGAAGACCATATCCATGAATTTAGGGAGTTAACATAAGTAGAATCATTAATAACACAGCAAAATGAAGTTGTTTTATTACTTGAACCATGATAATTTTGTATGGATGCAATTTAAATTCTATTCTTACAGTGTTATTTAATGTCTGCTTATAGATTCCAGATTGTTAATTTATGTATGGCTTTTGTAGGGCTCTACAATGTTATAACCAAGATTTGATCAAATTTTTCATCTGTTAAAATCTTGCTCCTACCACTTCTTGGCATGTTGCGAATTGAATCAGTCACATGAAATTTAGGTATTACATCACATATAGTAGGACAAGTTAGTTGCCTGGCAAGTTGACTTGGTCTGGCTGCTGCAGAGAAAATCCTGATCTTTGTAATATACTTTGTAACTGGTATGTTTTAAAGCAACTCGGAAGTGAGAAAGTACATAATATTGGTATATGTCTATTGACGTTTGTCACAACTTGTAGTAGTACAAAATAGTGCATACTATACTCCTTTTTACTTTCTCTACTACTTAGCTGTATTGCATTACACCCAAAAATTTTATACAAAATTTCACTGGAAATACATGTTTTGAGACTACCTGAATAAAAAAAAAAAAAAAAAATCCCACATTTTTAAGAAAAGGTGTTTCTCTCTCTCTCTGTGTGCGCGCGCGCGTGTGTGTGTGTGAGAGAGAGAGAGAGAACAGCATAACCCAAAAACAAAAAGTCGGTTAAATATCAAACTGGTATTTAAGTTCAGCATCTTCCGAAGATTTGACAAAAATCTTCAAGAAAGTCCATGCACTGCAAACATGAAAAATTTTTGTTTAATTTTGGTGTTCTCAAAAATGCTTTAACAATTTTGTTTAACGTATCATATGGTTAAGATGTTTGCATGACAAATGAAATGTAATCTTGAATTTTTTGTGACTAACCTGTGAAGTCCTCTTCATTCTTAATGACTTTTGTATAATTGTTATACCATAAGAGGCAAAATCTTACTGCACACAAAATGTAGATCTCATCAAAGCATACAATTCATGACAAAAGTATTTTTGTTTTTTCTTTCTTTTCTTTCCTTTTCTTTGTTAGCCATTTCTGAGATATTCCTTGTTATTGGTTTGAATTTTCTTCAAATACTTAACTTTTCTCAAGTGGGAAGCTGCCATTCTTCTCCCCCCCTCATGGTCATGTAAAAAGTATGAAATTTCAAAGCCATATCACATAACAACATCCTCTTTAAAAATCTGACTATTGCTCTACCTACTGCATCGTACAATGAAATGTGTAACTGAACTGAAAGTTCATCTGGAATAATAAGCTTTTGTAAGAATAATTTTAGAATAATGAGCAGAGAAAGTTATGTGAATGCAACACATCAGATATTTCAACTTAATGATATTTATTATGTGGAAAGACCGTGATATAAACATGGCTGATAAATCAGGAGTTATAATGCTTGAAGTGCATTCAGGAGGTTGCAACCAAAAGAAGTAGAATGGTGAGAGAGGCTCATTTCACATAAAATCTGAAATCATGGCATCATGCTCGCAAAGCTACCAGCACCCAACATGCAAAGCACTTCCGCAATTGTGAAGCTCTTATTGCTTTCATTACAATAGGGGTAGAAATATGTTATTTCAATAATATGAAATAGTATATTGTGCATTCTGAAAGCCTCTCCCCATTTTTTTCTTTGCCATCAGTCCGAATAAAATAATGTCCCTCTCCAAAATCGTTCTTCATTGCAGTTGTTGCATTAATAGTTTCCTATTTTTCAGACAGTATTGATTGTCAACGGTGGAATGGGATAGCACTTTCAGGAAAGAACAAAAGAACTTCAGAGTTTTATTATGAATAATAATGCTTTTAATTATTGCAGATAGTGTTCTGTGGGTTCATGGAGTGATTCAGTGTTACATAACTGCATACATACAAATACAGATTTCATGTTTATTATATAACAAATACAATAGTGCAGTGTTGGAAATACTCTTTCAATGAAAATACAATAAATAGCATAGGAAATGCATTATCTGATTCAATACTCATTTATTTCACAGATATAGGTTTAAAGAATTATGTTTGTTTGAGATACATTGTCATAGGGAATCTTAAATCACTTAACCATGTTGTTCATCTTAAATTATTATTGAATAGAGTAATAGGCTTTGTTCACAAACATCCTATAAGAGCAGACTTTTTATCACCAGATGACAATTTTAATGTATCTTGGAGAGCATTAAACACTTTAACCCACTGATAATGAAGACCTCTTTGTTATTTACATTATGTATAGATATAGATATGTGTACATTACAAATGTGAGGTTACTACATCCTCTAGCATAGCATCAGGCATTTCACAAATATCCTACTTTTAAGACTTGTAATATTACAATTAAGTAGAACATGCTGCAGAGATAGACAAACTGAAATATACTTTCTTAACATCAGTAGCTCCAGAAACAGGACTTTGTCTGTGTAAGCTTTAAATAACACTTAAATTGCAAAATCTTTATGCAGCTTGTTGGAAGGCAAATTTGCTAAACAGTGCTTGGAAATCATGCTATGGACAAAAGTATGGACATGCCTAGTATGCCCAGTTATGCATATTTATAAAAAGTGTAAACTGCGACTTGCAATAGGAATAAACCAACTGATCACTTAACTTTATGATTCGATTGAAGCACTCAATTAGACATTACATTAATCCAAATCCACTTGCTGCGACAATTTAAAACTCGATAACAGAGGGAGGGGACACAGATTAATACTAATTGCTAAATAGCACCCTTTATACCAATAAAAACAAAATGTTTCTTTTTTATTGTTTTGGCAAGGTTAACAACATAAATTCCATATATCACTTGCTTTTGTCACTAATTTATTGTGAATAATGTTGTATGAGATACTGATGACAGTCCATATGTTGGCTATGTGAACTAATTTGAAATTAACATGGGGTACATTATGAGCCCCTCTCTTGATTCGGCTCCTCTTGGTTGCAACCAACTGCTGAATTAAAATTAATATCCGGTGCTTGCAGAATGAATGCATTCTGACCCATACCCAGTAATCTTCTAAGCATAGATTTGTATAGTGGCAGATTTAACGGATTGTTACGATAGGGATGCTCTTCATATACCTGGTTGTTTTTGACAGCTACATATTGTTGCAAAATAGTATTTTACAAAAGTTGCTTTGGACCCATCATTTTAAGTTGTAAGTTTATTGTCATTTTGGTCAACAACTATTCCCTTGGCTGCCTCTGTGGCCAGCATTCTGGCCTCTCAACCCAGAGGTCCCAAGTTAAATTCCCAGCTGGGATAAGGAATTTTTCTTTAATTAGAATTTTACCCTACACTCCACATAGTCTGGAAGTATGTATGTGGGAGTGAATGTGCATATGTTTAAAGATATAAACGATTAAACAATCTACAGTCAACAAATTGTTTCTCAAGTCAAAGACCCTATTATGACCATAGAAGTTAAAGGGAACTAAATAAATAAATAAACTTCCCTTATCAGAGAAGGCTGCTCTGAATCGTAATGTGCCAGTGATAATTACTGAGTAGCCTTAGGAATTGAATTTGAAGTAAGTACATGCCTGCCAGTGCAAAGGCCAAAATTTGAGCCTGATAAATAAGATTGGAGTAGGGGTTGTGTTGGTATTTCATCAATCCTCTGCACGTCGGTCTAAAAGGTATATTTTGTAACCCTATTGGAAGAGATGCTTTCAGTGTTTACCAAAATCCCTAAACAAGTTGCAGTATTTTGGTTCAATGTTAGCATCCATTCTTGGTCTATCCTGTTTAGAAAGGGCAAGTCTCTTTCTTATCAGGAATGGGGAGTCAAACAGGATATTCAAGGCAGTCTCCTTACGCAGTTTGCACATTCTACAAATGGGCTGAGTCCTACTTTGCTTAGAAGTTTTCTGAAGTGACCATATCCATAATCAGCCCAACTCCTTTTTTTCTTTTTTGTATATAATTTTTTTCTGCCTTCCAATTTTAGGGAAGATGAAGAAAGAGTGTTGCTGGAATTTGAGGATGATAACCAATATATTAACCTCTTTTGTTATTTGTACCAGGAGATGTAGAGCAAGGAAAGAAAGAATAGAGAACAAAGGAGAGCACAAGTTATCCATACATATTTCAGATGTGGGCTAATTCATTCACGATAAAAAGTAAGCCAGGTGCAACATAATGCCAAAACTTTGTGCCCATGTTATTCAGTGTAAGCATTCACATAGGGTGATGCAACATGCTATATAATACAGTTTGCAAACTTCAAACTTTATTAAATGATGGAAAATGAATCAACGTTAGACACTCATATTGCTCCACTTACCAAATTATTGGCAGGACATGCTTCATTCGTTTTGCATCATTTAATTATTTGCTTCACTGTGTGAAAGTTCCAGTAATTTTAAATCCAAACTTTATGCTTGCGTTGCTTGCATAGAGGAAGAATTCTGCATTTTCTTCTCGCATTGAACAACTCATGATTGCTATCCGAGATTTTATGTCATCTACTCTACAATCAAGGGCTAATCCATTTGGCAGTGCCACTCCATTTTAAATGCTTACACCAGACACTGATTTGTTGTTTGCTTGGTACAACACTTTTTTATCTTATTTATTTATACAGACTGGACATATTTTCATATTTGATATTATTGATTATACTAATCAATTTGAAACTTGTGGTACGCTCTTAAGATTTCTGCATGCAATTCACAGATCTAGAAACCTGTGCCAATTTCTTGCACTGTAACACCTATAGCTGCATTGTGAATGGTCTTATGTGTGTCCTTATACTTCATTATGTTTGCATCTTCTCATTGTGTAGGGGCCTTATGCGCTCCTTATAGAAGGTTCACTTTTCAAAATGGGCAACAATAAGTTGTGGTAAACCAAAGTAGGTCTTCGTAGCTTTAGATTGAAATTCAGACAGTAACATGTGCAAGCCTGGATGCACCCCAACAATGTCCAGCTTCAGCACGTCTTTGTGTGTGGATGTAGCTGTTGCTACACCATATGCTAGGATGGACCTCAAGCGAGAGCATTTCTTGCTATATGATTTTCTATGACTTTAATGTCTTTTTATGGGAGAGAGAATATCTTGAAAGACTGCATTGGGCATTTGGGGATCTTTGCCCTTCGCAATCCACGATTTATCAATGGTTTGCAGAGTTAAGAAGAGGAAGGGATTCCCTCGAATGAAATGACCACACAGGATGGCTGGCTACAGCAACAACAGATGAAAATGTGATGAAAGCAGAGTGCACATTGCAGGAAGATCGTCATTGCACATCCCAGATTCTAGAATTCCTCTGTGAATATTGGATTGGCAGCAGTGAGCACTCTCCTTAACCTCTTAATGTCGGAATTATTTTGCTACACATGCTGTCATCCTCTATTTCTTAAAGTTTACAATCCCAAAGCGTTTCAAATAGCCATGATCGTTTTGGCAAGAGGAAATGGACTGGCCATCCATTCAAAGCCAAACATAGAAGTTCGAAACCCAGCAACTAGTCAAATGTGCCTGTATAAAGCATGGGAGGGCCCAAGTAAAATCACCAGTGTGATAGAATATTTGGATGCTGACTGGGTTATTTTAACTGCAGTTGCATGGATTTTGCTTTTTATTGTTTAAAAAACAACACTACAATTTGATTGATAAAAATTATTATTCATATGGCACAGAACATCTAAAAATACTTTATTTTATTGAAGGTTAGTATAATATGAAATTTAAAACAAAAAGCTATTAAAAAACTGTAAAACCTTAACAAAACACATTTGTGTAAAGTATGCTACACCAGGCACATAAGGGGTTAAAGAAATACTTCACGTCAAGAAGTTTTGCAGTCATCGGTTCCCCCACCAATCACAAATGCACAGAGACAGGAACATGTGCAATGGTGCCAGGATAGGGGAAGATCCAAAAACATATTTAACATCGTAACAGATGACAAATGTGATCCAGAAACTAAGTGACAGTCATTGGCCTTGGTGTTCCCAGGAAAGGATCCCCCAACAAAAGTGAGACGAGCAAGAAGATGGTCTGTTTGTTCTGCTCAGCTAGTGGCCATATTGTGACAATATGAGCAGTTAGTAAAGAAGATGAAGTAAGCCATGAAGACTGTTCACTGCCATACCATGTTTGGGCTGATCACCACACTATGATCCAGAATTTGCCTGCTCCTCGACAGGTTACTGACCAAAGGCATTGGCTTTAAGTCCTACAAAGAGAAGGATAATCGGTTAAAGAAGAAATATATAGGCCATTATGAAGTACAACAAAACCTGATTTTACAAATCACCATTTAACATTTTTTCCACATTTTACATCGGATCCCCACACTCGTAGCTTTTACTCTTCATTTCACAACTAGAAAACTTCCTAAAGAGAGGCCCCAAATCTATCTGGCACATAACCTCAATTAGGCAAGGGATCTACAAAGCAGGAACAAATCTATCCTCTAGTATTCACCATTGTCATCTTTTGGCTTTGTCAATAATTGGTAAGGAGGCGCTCCAAGACAGAGAAGGGGAGTGATGGCAGAACACCATTACAGTAAAAGTGGCAACAGCTGGAAATGTTCACCCTAAAATTCCTGTCATCCTGTGGCTAGTGGATTGAGTTAAGCTATGTGTTTTCAAATTGGAGTTTATTGTATAATTGTGCCTTGTGAGACCTGCATAAAATACACAGAATATGTGCATAAATTATTGTATATTATAACACTTGAACACTAATTCATTGGAAACATGCTGATTTGACAATGGTGCCACAAGGTAGTCTAGCATTCTCATTGGCTTTCCATTAGACTTTGTGCTGATTTGAAGGATTACAAAAGCAATGAAGTCCATTTCAGTCTATTGTATCATTAGTAAAAAAATAAAATTGCCTAGATGAATGTGGTATGAAAGTAATGCAGAATTGCAAGCAATGCATAGCATAACTTTATCCCTCAAACAAGTGCTACAAATGGAAAGAAGCATTTAAATAGAGCAAGCAAGCTGCAAATTTGATGTTTTTTTGCTCCAAAGCATGAAGAAAAGTGAGCACATCAATTCAGGATGTTAGTTGGAGAAAAAAGAAGGTAGTGGGCAATAAGCAATTCCCTGCGTAATATTTGAGGAATGTGCAATGTTGCCTGCAGCTTTTTTAAAGTAGCATATGCATTAGTTACATTACTGCCATAATACATTCACTGTAATATTGTGTGTTACTAACATATATAACTTTTTTTTAATGCATGAAGATAAGGGTTACATAACTCAATACCATTTTCTTAGAAAAGAGAACAAACCCGCATATAGTTAACCCTGCCACCTTTGAAACTTTTCTTATTCCCCACAGAAAAATTAAGGGAGTTTTACTGCACTTGTTAGATGTCATACAGCATGTAAATAAATATATATTACAAGGCTTGATGGAGGTGAATGGGTAACATGTGATCATATTTTATTAATAAACCCATTTCCAGAAATACTTTTTTTATAAGTTAGGGTCTATGAAATATTAAGGAGACATAGGCAGTACAGATCAAATCAGATAGGAAAGAAGTAAAAATGAAAGCTGAAATACCCTAAGTAGCACATAAAGAATTTTTAGACATGGATTTATAAACAACATTAATCAACTACTGAAGGTGCTCAAAATGGCTGTGGCCAACTTCTATACATTTTGTGCATTTCCTGATTATTTGATGTCGAATCCTTAAAAGAGTTCAAATTCGAGTGTACGCATGTCCGCAGATGTCCATGGGATTGTTTGGTGTAACTACCCGTTTCACTTATATATATCTCTCCAATCTTATAAACAAAGCATGATCACATGTACACATCTATCTACCACCTAGCTTTGTTACACACATTTTTTTATATAATGTCTTAGTAATTACTAGTTTTTATTTTATATTTTGTAAATTCTTGTATTTGTGCTTTGGAATTTGAAGCTGAAAGCAAATAGTTTCATCTTAGCACTTAAGATTGCTAATTAATGAATATTGTTGTGTTACAGATTCCTCAGGAGCTATGAGCCACATTTGGCCAGTGTGGCATTAAGCAATGTGGAGTCATCGAGAACAATTGCACAAGTATTGTATGACATGAACCAACAGACAAGTAGAAGGTGACCCTACTAGACAGCAAAACAGACTTGTGAAACAAGATAGTGTGAAAGACGATAAGTGTGATGGTGCAAGCACACCTAGTGTGTTTGAAAGGTGTCAGGTGTTGAGACAAACACTCCTGTCCTGGTGTGTTGCTCTTAATCGTTGTATATTTATTTTCGCAGTACTCCAATCTCTCATAGTAATTTCTGAATGGTTGGAAGTGTACAAATCTTAATATTGATGTAACAAATTTTTTTAAAAAAATGCAGGCTTATAATGTTGTTGCGGTCTTTGGACAACTTTTTATGAGATGATAATTTATATAACTAGGCTTGAAAACTTTTGTCGAATTGCAAATGTAAAGAAAAAACAAATGTCTCTCTATCAACAGTGTTGTAACTCATGTTTGTCGTTTCCTCTGATCTATACTTAACTCTGGGTCGGAACAATATGCTTTTTCATATTTTAACAACTTCTTAACTTTGGAAGTTCATTTTTACATGACTTTGTGTTGCATACCCATGGAGATACATGTGCAATTCTTTTTCTAATATTTATTGGCAAAAATATTATGTATATGCAAAACAGTGTATATAATTTCCCAACCTTGTATGATTCCTGTTAGAGCAATTTTTGGATGTGGAACCGTGTCTTTTTTGGAATTAGTATATGATAAGTGTAATAGAGTAACTAGTATTTTTTGTGTATAGTACATTAAGGAAAAAGAATATGCACATCATTTTAGTGAACATAATTACTGTTATCCTGTTTCACCTTAAATTCGTCCATCAGGACCTTGTGAGAAAGCGGTAGCTCCTAATATGATCAATCAAACCATTGGCGCAAAATTTGCTTGGTCATAAAAACTGTGTATCAGTATTAGAAAGCAGGTCACCAGAGTTGGAAGACAGCAAGATCACTGTTATTTTTTTAGATCATTACAGGAGGGATGAAATCTTTTATTTTATTTTCTAATAAAATTGTGTATTATGTGAAATATTGCACTTTTATGCAATAATTTGGAGGCCATTTTTAAAGACAAAAAAAAAATCATTCCATGGCACGAATTGCCTGCTCCCTCCCATTAAACTCCCATGCAAGAAAGCAACAAACAGATCTGTGCTGCACCTAGTGAGAATGTGAAACAATCCAGCCATTTCATGAGCACATGTACCATAACTGGTTAACTTTGGTACTGTATTTATGGTCTATTTTCATGTGCTTTTTTTGTCATTCTTTTTTGTATGAAAACGTAGATACATTTAGAAAGAACTGTAAAATGTTCACACAACAAAAAAAGTTTAAAGAAATAAACAACTGCATTTATTGATTTGTAATGATATAAGACTCGGCTTCAGAAAAAGCTCTTGGTGCTATTTCCTGTGCTCCTTACCCAAGTAAACTCTTCCTGTTTGATGCACTACACATCAAATACTTGGTGACAAAAGAAGTAAAGAACAGATGTATGAAAACTATAATAAAAATAACGTTTAACCGAGTTTTCTTGCAGTTAATTTATGAATGTGTGCACTTTTTTTAAGGCTATGGCTCCATTGGCCCCCCCTTTTTTTTAAGCTGTGTATTACTGCCTGGAATTTTACTGTAAGAATGTAGCATAATTGGTGTAAAATCACTGCAGCTGAAGGGCACTTGTTTATTGCTCATCTCTGCTTTTTCTGGCTCTAATAGTGATAACATACTGTGATGTGATTCGAAGGGATAGAGTAATAGTTATTTTTATTGTTGAGGCAGAACGATAAGAAAAGGGAAGTGATTATAATAATGGTATAGTATCACTATCATGAATTGTAATGCAAATAAGTTTTCGGGGTAAGGAAAATAAGTTTTCTGGGTATGCTAATTGACATGGCCTTCCGTATGTTTTTGCTCATTTGAATCACACTTATGATAAAAGCACAAAACATGAAATGTTTGTATTCTTTAACAGTAAGATCTTGATGTTGCCATTGTAACTCTGCTGGCTGTAGTAAACTACTGTAAATGCAACCACTTGCATTAACCATATGTTGTTTACTCAGGCAGTAAAACACAGCTCATAGCTGTGAAAAATTTACGGCAAGTGGACCTGAAGCCCAATCCTTGAATTGAAACACCAGTCAGTGGGTCATTTACTGTTATAGCATTTGTTTGAACTGCACCTTCCCACTGCATAGTATATACCTTATCAGGTTCTTATCAGTAATGAGCACCTGATAAGGTTATTTATATTTCTCAGCTTTTGAGTGAATATTAGTAACTGCCATTTTTGGAAACATGTTGGTCTGTCTAAGCACGTGCTTTGCATTTTGCACAGCTTGTACATAATCCTAGTCATTTTATTGCATGTGATTTGTGTTAGCACACAATCATGGTTGTGAAATATTAAGTATGGGTAAATCTTAGCTTTAAAAAATATATATATAGCAGTACAGTCATGAGAAATTCAGGAAGAAGTCTATGAAGTGATAGAACATGCAGGGGATGAATCTTAAAGGGAAACTGGTAACTCTGTAAAAGCTTTGATGAACAGGAAGAGAGAATGAAAGGAAGGAAATGAAATCTTGTATGTAAGAAAAATTACAAATGAAACCACATAGAATAAGGCGGCCTTAAAGCAATATTATAACTTTTTATTTGGTATTATTTTGTTTCATAATTATTAACTGTTCCAAGTTAGTAAATCTGACTAGTTCAGTTTTGTTCATTCCTTGTTCACGAAGCGTCAAAATCAACCTTAATATATCCTTTAAAAAGCTGTTTAGAATAGAATGAACATTTTAAATTGTGACAGCATTTCAGTTTAAGGGTGAATCTATTAATAAATCACAGTGTACTCATGGGCCTAAAATGAGTGTTAGATATACAATTCAAGGAGCAAATATTGAAGGTGTTCAAGATGTGTGATGGACAGATTTTCTGCACCCTATGTTAACAGTGTGTAAAGAAAATGTAGTTTTATTGTGATTCAAATGTCCTCTGGTTGAATGTGCAGAACATCTTTGTTTTGTTAGACACATTTTGGTGGATAAAGTAGAAAAGAGAATATGTGATTGCTAGTTGTTATGATGCATTCAGGCTGCCAGGACATACGGGCAGATCAACTTGCCATTGCAGAATTATAGCATTATTAAGTATTCATATAAACAATATAACATGTTTAGAGTTTGTGTTTGGTTAAAGTTAATAGCTTTCTAGCATTGTCTTTCATGAGTGGGACATTTCAGTTCAAACTATGCATTTATCGATCAGAGCACAGAGTAGCACAAACTGTACGGGTAACAAATATAGCTAAATGCACATTGAAAACAAATACCAAAGATAAAATTCTGAAAAATAGGTTGTCAAACATTTAGGTACTTGGATAGCTGCCTGCCTATGAATTAAGTTACGTAGAAAAAACAAGAAGAAATATTTGATGAGACTTTAAAATAAGGAAATGAAAAACCAGTGCTTAAGATTTTTGTAAATGAATCATGGCATCCAAAAAGCACCAGAGTCAATAAGGGCAATCTAGAAAGCAATAGATTTGACTATAATGGTAAAAACTCTTGATACAGAAGAGCAAGGATGACCTATTCGATTTCAGCTTTCATCGGATAACACTTTCATCTTTAAATACATCCAGCTGACATTGGCATGTGTGTTAAAGCCAGAAATCAAGTCATGTCTTCAGCTAATGATGGAGGCAACATCAAAATAATAAAGGTAATTGCTCTTTGGTTTATGGATGTAGATGCTATACAGCTAAGTTAATATAATCATTTATATTTTTAAAACTGTCCATTCTGAACTAAAAAAAGAAAACGGTAACAGACAGAAAAATGCATAGAAACAGAGAAAAAGCCGGAAGGATAATTATAAAAAGTAAATAGTCCTTGATATAGCCACAATACTTTCCCCCTTAGAAAATATCTTTGAAACAGTTCTTCCTGAGCGGGTTCTTTTTATCTCCTTGTGCGAGTCATCATGTGAAAGTAAAGTGACTTGAGCTGGGTTTGAATTGAGTGATGTAGAGGATTCACTGAAATATCAACAGCTGAGCTTATGTCTCTAAAATAAGCTTTAATCTGTCGATAGAAACAGTTTGACGTCCATGTGGGATGTTGATCTTGTGTTTCTCAGAAAAGTGTAGCATGACAGAAGGTCCATAAGCGGGTTGTAATGCCTTTCTCACTGCATCATGTTTCGCAAAAAGGTGTGAAAAATGTCAGTTCTGGATATTGAAAAGGCTTACCGATAGAATGATGTTCTGTGTGGACTAGTTTAAAATGTCTTAATGCTCTCACAGTTGTGAAGGAAAACGGGTTCAACAGATGAATTTTCAGAATCGCTGAAGAAATTGACAGGAAGCTTTATTGTGAAATGCCATCATTCAATTTTTCCAATGAACGTAGAATGGTATGCTATTGTTTTGATGCGGCTGATCTCTATTGTTCTGGTAAGATATTTAAAGAGGTTGCTTCAAATTGTTTGCCTCTGCCAATAATAATTCTGCTTGGGATACCAAATCTTGCAATCCATGTAGGAAGTATAATTCCACTGCTGTTTCATCAGTTAGAACTTTAACTGGAGTAACTTCAGCCATGTCAAAATCGATCTATAGTAGTTAAACAAGGTATATACAGACTTTTGATGTTGGCAATTGATCCACACACTCTACATAATGTGGCTAAAAGATGTGCTTCTTTGTAAGCTCCTACTGCACTTATCTTATGTCTTCAAACTTTGTTCTCTGTTGGGATAAACAGGTTTTGCCCATTGTTTAATATTTTTCTGAGAAGTGGCCAAATAAAATGTTTTCAGATGAGATCTATACAACCTGGTATACCAGGATGATCCATATTATGGATAGAATTGAAGATAGTCTTCCTCTGTGCATCAGGCACATATCAGAATTTTCCTGTTGAAATGCCACCAATGAGTTCTGCTCCGCTGAGCAGAACAAGAATTTTAAACTTCAACAAGCATGAGGGGTTCATGTAAAGTTGAAGTTCTGCTATATGAGATAGGGCTTTCAAGGCCAATAAAATTTATTCTTGAGCAAGCATCAGCAACAATATTTTCTTTGCCTGAACAATCAGTTGAGAACTGATCAATATCTCTGTTGTCTGTTTGAGTGAATGTTTATTTAATTTCTGTTTGAATGCAAAAGCAAGAGGTCGATGATTGGCACAGAGAAATCTCTCCTTTCAACCATATGACAAAAATATTTTACCGTTGAATAAGCTGTCAGTAACTTGTGATCATTTGCACTGTAATTCCTTTGGGCAGGGCTCTCTCTCTCTCTCTCTCCGTTTTTTTTTTTTTAATATCAAGTCTCATTCCATAGTTGACATAGCGAGGCTCCAGGGGCAAAATGTAATGCATCAACCATTAAGAGTATTTACAAATTCACAGCTGGAGCTGGACGTGCCAAAAATGTAGCATTTGCTAAGTGTTTAAATATTATAAAAGCTTGTATTGCCTCTGCAGACCATTGTAATTTAGTTACATCTTTCTTTTTTGTTGAGTAGCAAATGGAAAATAATATATCCTGAATTTCTGAGCTAACAGAAAACATTCACCTGTTGAATTTTTATTATCTGCAAAAGTTAGCAAAGGTCGTGTACTGTTCCTGGTAAAGGATAATGCAATATGGTGTTTACACCTAGGAAGCGGCAAAATTCCACGGCTGGATATCAAAAAACCAATGGAACTTCAACACCAAAAAAACCTTTTGATAGGTGGATGTTTAAATTGTGTTTGTTGGGTTGTCATAAAAGTTTAGGATGATTTTCATGCTTTTCTTTATTCTTGGAAGCTATGAGAATGTCATCTATATGCACAAATGCAAAATTCAAGCCCAATAGGAGGGAGTGTATGTATCCCGAAAAGATTGTGTAGCATTAGGCAATCCAAAAGACATTTTTAGAAATTCAAAAAGCCCAAAAGAGGTAATGACTGCAGTTTTAGGAATGTCTGCTTGTGCAAGGTAATGTGTGGGAGTGCTTAGTTAAGTCAATTTTTATGAAAATACTGTTGCCATCCAGTAAATAATAAAAATCTTGCACATTAGAAATAAAGTAAAGATCTGGTTGAGTAATTGCAGTAGAGCACGATAGTCACCACATGGTTTCCATGAACCATCTGGACCAGCATCTGTTAGGTGGCTTACAAATGTCCAAATTTTCTGAAATTCAAGCTTAATTGGAGCCAACTTTTGTGGGAATGTATGCCATGCTTTTGCTGCAACAGGAACATCATTAGTGATGATTGAATGTTGCATTTCACAGTTTAGCAAATTGAAACTTGGTAACTTTTTAAGAAGATTCGGATATTGAGAAATGTCAGTATATACTTCTGATGTGGAGATATTGTGAGAACAGATGCTTCTGTAGTTCTAGGTGCTTTACTTGTGTAAAAGTTGTAGGACATCTACAAATGAGTCATTCCATGTCAAGTTGAACACCCATGAAACACAAAGTCATCAAACCTCTTTGAAATTTTTTGTATTCATTTGATGGTTTGAAAAAGAAGACATGCATGTTTTTGGTCCTGCGGCAGTATCTCCTCCTGTCCATTGTTGTTGTGGTTTTTAATGCCCATTGCTCGCGGCTTACCTTTCTGCAGCCTCCGCGTTGACTCCAGATGTTCGAAGTATGCTGGTTCTCTGAATTTTTTTATCCTCGGCTAGCTGAAGTAATTTCTAGAATATGTGAGAGCATGAACTTTTCCTTGGTAAAGGAAACGTAGATCTCGGGTGTGGTAAAGGGGAGAAAATAGACGTGCTTTAGTTACAAAAAGACGATACTGCTGTTTTTTTTATTTAGTTATTTCTGGTGGTACACAACACTGATATTGTCGCCATTAAAACACTGTCCACTGTTGTTGAAACACGGCGCTGATATCACACAAAGTTTATATATTTAGTAGATCTCTTTACGCGTGGCGACTCTTAGGTGTGTTGCGAAAACTGTCTTAATTCACTTTTGGCGCGAGATCTCTCAAATATCCAGCAGCATCTTTCCCTGCCTGTAGTTTAGAAAATGAGCCTCGATTTTGATCCTAGCAGATCTATTTCTAGTCGCAGGCTTCTTGGGCTGCTGCATTTCCTATTGGTGCATTGTTAGCGCCACTCAACGCATCTCACTATTTCTATAAATTTACAGGGATCTCATTGGTCCAATTTTAACATAAATCACGGCTTTTCCTAATTTTACCGTTAAGCTTGTTGTCTCCCTCACTCTGGTCATGGTGAATTGTACAAAGGAACAAAAGCTCTACACCCTCGCTGTATGAACAATGCGTTTGCTACCAGAGAGACATCGTAAAACTAGACTTTTTGCTTTGAAGACACTTTTCCTGCAGCTAAAATATCTCGTCGTGGACAGTATTTTAACATAGCACTTAAATTATTTACATTAAACAATTTATAACTCCTCTAATATTAGTAACCTAAATATAGACATATCGTTAAATGACCCTTCTTAAGCTACACAGGCAGTAAAAGAAAAACATTTGTACATAGCATAATTTAACCTCACTAAAAATTAATTAATCAAATTATTAATAATTACATAACTCATGCTCGGCCTAGAGTTGCCGTTTCAAATTGCACTGTTCTGGAAAAGAATAAATTTTTCAGCACTTGATACAATTTTCTTTTCCAGAATACTTTCTCTGAGTATATACATTTTTTTTTTGTTTGTTTGTTTTGTTTATAGAGAACCCTTCGCTATACCTATTCCTTCACAAGGGTTCTGACAAACCGGCGGTGTTTACACTTCGGTCATTCCCTCTTACCCTTTGTTGTGGGTTGTTCATTCTCTAGAAAGTGAAAATCCTTTTAAAACAGGTTTTCCGAGAGGCATTCTCTCGCACATACACTTTCACTCACACGAATAACTTGTAGTGCAGACAAATACGCTAATACCCAAATTAAGTTCTAACAATTAAATCTATTTACATACATACATACTGATAAATGATTATTATGTATTTAGTTATTTACTTATTGGGTGTATTATCTTTACTACTTGTTCATAGGGCTGCTACCTCATTTCGAGTAGAACTAACCTGATTATTTTCATTACATTCTTCACCCTTCTCATTCTCTAAACATTTGTACGGTTTGAGCAACTGTTTATGATATCTCCCTACGATCTTTGAATTCTTTATTTCTTGTAAGTCAAATGTATCCGAGCCAAAAATGTTAATTACGCGGTATGGACCTTTAAATAAATTTTCCATTCTATGAACCTTTTATTCAGAATGCTAGACTTTTTCTTGTCCCGTATCAATACTAAGTCTCCCAGTTCAATCAACCAGTGCTTTCGCTTCTTTTGTTTAAATTTTTCCTTCCTTTTCTGCGCCTTCTTCGACATTCTTTCAAAAGCTTTTTTAAACATCTCTTCTTCCGTTAGTGTTTTCGGATCTTTAGTTTCTAGTGTTAGTGATAATTCCCCTTCAAGTGTTTCCATTAACTTCCCCTTCATCAGCTCAATGGGCTTATAACCGGTAGTAGGGCTTACACTTTCATTTAAAATATTTTCAATACGCTGGTAGTGATTTGCCCAATCGCTGTTTTTTTATAGGCCAAAATTCTCAAATAAACAGAAATGTGCCAGATTATTCTTTCGCAGGGATTGCTTTGTGGGTGGTATTTTGAGCAATGATACAATGTGATCTCGTTTTCCTTTAATGTGTCTACAAATTTTCTGTTGGTAAACATTGAAGCATTGTCGCATAAAATTGCATGCATCTTTCCAAATTGTGGAACATACGACTTCATTATCTTTCTTAGGCATGTTTCACTTGTAATCTTCCTGACTGGTAGATTTTCACGAATTTTGAAAATATATCTATTAACACTACTATATACCTAAATCCAAATTTACTACTAGGCATCTCACCATGACAGTCCAAGGTCACTAACATGCCTGGTTTTCTCTTAGGATGGAGTTTGTCTCGTATTCATATTGAAGGTTCAATGGCTTTGCTTTTTGGCATTGTAAGCATGTCGAAACTATTCGCCTTTATGATGTAATTTTGGAATATACAGATTTTCTTGGATCATTAAAGCGGTGCGTTCTGAGTCAGAATGTGCTAAAGCTTGATGAAACGTGCTTATGAGTTCATTCTCCATGTTCTTAGGCATGTACGTCTTCCATTTCTGTATTTCGTTGCCATGTAGTTTATATAACACGCCCCCTTTTACCCCTATGTTTCCCTAGATATTTTGAGCTATATCTGGGGCCTTTTTTATCAATTTATTTAATTTCTCATCTTGTCGCTGCTGGTCCCCTATTCCTTTTAATTCTGTTATAAATCTTTTGCTCAAGAGTATTTCGATGCTCATTAATGTTACTTCATTTTTAGGGTGTTCTATCCACTCCAGTATTTCACTGTTGTTATGTAACCTCGACAGCAAGTCGCTAAAAACATTTGTTTTTCTTGGAATGTGTTTCACCTCAACATCATACGAAAGAATCTCATGGATGTACCTAGATAATTTACTACTCGTAAGCCGGCAACGTTTCATAAATGAAAGACTCACATGATCGGTGTATATAACAACCTTCTGTAGATATATGTATGATCTGAATTTCTGTAGTGCGTAATACACAGCATAGATCTCTAATTCGGTGACCGAAGCATTTTTCTCTGTTTGACTTAAATGTTTTGACGCGGCATTTATCAAATTGATTATCCTCATCTGATTGGTTCCTTTTCCGAATGATTTTGAATCTTATCTAATTAGTTCTCCTAGTATAAAATCATTTTTTTTGAGCCCTGTTTCACATTTGCTACTTATTTGAGAATTTTGTGCGCTTAGAATCTGCTCCGAGCTCTTGATTGGATCCTGTCTTAGTTTTCCGGGTTATCGGAATTAATTGGTGTTCCGCTAGACTCTTCTACATTTCCGTCTCTCTGGGTTTGCCTATAGTTTCCTCGGCTTCCTCTAAAGTGTCCCCGGGAAGGTCTTTCTCTCCTTTTGTCTCTTTCTGGGTAATTCTCGTCATACCTCTCTCCTACGTCGCTTTCCCCTCTGTCAGAAAAATAATGTTCCCTGGGTCTGTTTTCATTATTCCTGCCTCTCCTATAGTTAAAACGGCCCCTGTATCTTGGTCTGGTTTGGATAGTATTGATGTGATACTGGTTATCACCTTCCCGCCGGAAGCGGTTATTTTCCTGGTTTCTGTTTCCAGATTGTGGTACATCATTCCAGTACCTCTCTCTGGGGTTATAGTTCCCTCTTGCGTTTCCTCTCCAGTTCACATTCATTGTATTATCCAGTGGTGGTCGAACTGTATAGTTTTGTTTGTGGTTCAGACTACTTGTCTCGAATGATGATACCAACTCAATCAATTCGGGAATGGAATTTGGCTTCGCGATGAGTAGGTAATGGTGTATGCGCTCCGGATAATGGAGTATAATCATGTTAATGAAATCCCTCTCACTTATGGGTGGCTCGATTAATCTACTACTTTGTGCTTTAGTTAGTAAATAATCTACCATGCTCAGGATTCCGCGCTCATCATATTTGCCATTAACTAGGATAGATCTCACCTGGTTCTGAGTATTAGTACTCCAATACTTATTCAAAAATGCCTGTTTGAAATACTCAAAATTATTATTCTCCCCCAAAGTCAATCTTGCCCATTGAAGAACCCTTTGACGTAAACCTTTACGAACGATTAACAATTTTAGCTCGTCCAGAATTTGCTTTAAACGGAAATATTCCTCAAGGTCATTTAGATATTGTTTTGGATTATCAGCTGAGTTTTCCTCAAAAGTAGGTACCCCTATCTCATTTAACAAATGATAGTTTGCATTACTTACACGGTTCGATGTACATTGGTGCCCTGAATTGAAATTATATGGATCGGCGGCTGGACTTTGACTTCCATTTCCTCCCTGAAAGTGGTGCTAGTTTCGCTGGGTGTACTATCATCACTGTCTCACACCTATCCCAAGTCTACCAATAGAACGTTTTAACTCCTTTACACAATATTCATGTTCTTCAACCCTCTTCACAATTTCATGATGATTTGAGAGCTGTTCAGTTATTTTTGACGAAAGTTCATTTATCTTTCTCTGATCCTTCTCTACCACTGTTCGAAATTTTCTGAACTCCCTCTGGATGTTAGATTTTCTAAGGTACTTTGTTTTTTTTTTCTAAAGAAACATTTACAGCTCTTAAGTCATCATCCAATTGCTCTTTTATGGCTAAGCTGGTAACACTTAATTCCGTTTCTACATCCCTCCTTAGTTTTTCTACATCAGTTCTTAGACCTAATTGTCCAGCTGACTTTGTAATCTGGCGACCTGTTCACCTACTGTCCGTGAGGTTTAAGTTGTCGTGACCCTTTTAGACAGAGAAAGGAATACTCCCCATCTCGCTCTCGCTCTATGGTGACGCAGGCAAAGCAGATACACCAGCCAAACAAGCATCAGTGGCGGGATGCCCCTCCTCCTCTCCGACCGGTTGTTGTTCATTCTCCGATTCATCATCAGAGACTTCAAATGAATATTCGTACTCATCTTCCGATTCCGATTCTTCTAAATTTATGACTAATCTGTTCGTAATTTCATCTACCAGACCGTCTTTCTCCCAGTAAAACTGTTCAGTGCTTTGTACATGCTCACACGTCCTTTTCCAGTTGTCTGGAGTCACTATTGTAATTGCATTATCAAACAACGCTTTTACATCACCACTTTTAAATGAAATATTATGTTTGGCAACATCGTTCTTGACTTGCGCCCATATAAGTTCTATAGCGTTAAAATCACAGTGATAAGGTGGCAGCCATACTATGGTATGTCCATGCATTTCTGCTAGTGCATCTATTTCATAAACTTTGAAATTGTCTTTTTTCAATTTAATTAGCTCATATAGCACTGGTTTTGTCGCTCGGGGATCAAACTCAATATTTCTATTACGGAGCCATTCCTGCATATGGGATTTGAGTGAAGATGAAGTGGGTGCTTTATTAATTTCTATGGAATGATAAGGGGCATTGTCCATAACGATGACACTATTAGAAGGAATGTTAAGTAGCAGTTTATTAACAAACCAATCCTTGAAAATATTGTTATCCATTTCTTCATGGTAGTCTTTACTGGATTTTGACTTAAAAGTTAGCAAGGCATTAGAAACCCTGTTGAACATCTAGCATGTACAACTATAAATTGCTGTCTTTTGCCTATTGGTGTTTTAAGAGGGAAATCATTTTCATCACCGTCACACTTCCACACCTTATTTCTCGTATGGTTTATATTTACCCACGTTTCGTCAAAGTAGACTATAGACCTACCAGTAGCTCTCAGTTCCTTCATTCGTCTTAAAAACTGAAATCATTTAGAAACAATATCCATTCGTTCCATTAAAAAACGTCTTCCTTGCGAATTTTTGCTATAACTGAAATTAAGCTTTCTAAGAATTTTTCTTACCGACCACACGCTTCCTTTCAGTAAGTCTTGAACTTTTAAAACTTCATAAATGTCCTCCAAACTAGGCAGAAAGTCTGTACGATATAGCGAATAGATTGTTCGCTTAATAGCAGCTGTCGTGAATGAGTCTATTTCTGTTTTTTGCGATCTCCTATTCGAGCGCTTCTTGCCTGGAGTTTGCAATCTACTGCCACTAGCTTCAGTATTTTTGTGTTCTTTTAAAATTCGCTGGACGGAACGAGCAGAAATACCTGTAGCAGCAGCAGTTCTCTCAACTATACTAGTCACTGAAATAGTCGGCTTTCCACATTTCAACGCGTCACATTCATCTGAAGAAACTGTGAACTTTGACTACCATTTCCCTACCATCTGATTTTAGAACTTTCCCTCGAGACCCAATTTGAAACAATACAAATACAGCCAAAACTACTAGAAAATAATTCAACATTATATCCATATACTGTAACACTGAAAACATCTTGCGTATCGTGTACAACCACAAAACACCAAACTCACAGCTCATACGCCACTGTAAGATTCAGTCGGCATACAATAGAAGCGGGCGGGATGCGAGCTTCTGCGGGTCTGGAAATTCCACAAATCGCAAGAAAGAAGTGGTTGCTGTCCCACCCCCTGTGCTAGACAAGGACAGCACTCTGTGTGAGACAAAGACAGTAGAAAACCTGCCAAGTTGAACATCACAGAGTCTAAATATTCCCTCATCTCCTGAGCTAATTTCCCTCTCATTTTTCTGTTCCCCTCTCGGACATACTCCCATATCTGGATATTCTGCTCATTTAATTTCCCCTCTACATTCTTATTTTGTTCACTCAGTTTTCCTTTTTAAGTCCTTACTCTGCTCACTTAAGTTTCTTTCTAAGTCCTTACTCTGCTCATTTAATTTCCCTTCTAAATTCTTATTTTGTTCACTTAATTTTTCTAAGTTTTTAATCTGCTCACCTAATTTCTCTTCTAAATTCTTATTTTGTTGACCTAATTTCCCCTCTAACCTCTGACTTTGTTCGTCTATCTTTGTGCTTAAGTGTTGAAGGAATATCATCAGCTGGTTCTGACCTGGGTCAATGGCCTGCTCAATTGGTGTTTGTCCTTCCAGCCTAACTTCTACCTCTGTTTCCCCCATATTTCCTCCATCTGTTGTTATACTGACAATGGCCTCCCTATTCAGTTCTTCCACATTTTCCCTTGACCTACTCATGGTTCCGTTAGAAGGTTCTACCTCCCTAGTAATGACTTTACACCCTTTCAATAACTGTCTTCACAGATACTGAGTAACTACTCTGCATGCCTTTTTTGTTTTGTTTTTTTTATATAAATGTTCTAACCTGTACTTTCTCCTATGTTAATTGATGCGTCCCGGGTTCGAATTCTGGTGAATTTCTAGAAGCGATGTTCTCAGCTGTTTTGTTATCCCACGTAGGTAGACTAGAAGTTCGCGTTGTAATTTTGTTCTGCTGTACCCCTTTCCTCTGAAGATTCTTCCTCTGTGCGTTCTTTCCTAGTCCTCCATTCGTGACCCACAGTGTTGGCGCCAGTTTGCGGCAGTATCTCCTCCTGTCCATTGTTGTGGTTTTAATGCCCGTTGCTCGCGGCTTACCTTTCTGCAGCCTCTGCGTTGACTCCAGATGTTCGAAGTATGCTGGTTCTTTGCATTTTTTTATCCTCAGCTAGCTGAAGTAATTTCTAGAATATGTGAGAGCATGGACTTTTCCTTGGTAAAGGAAACGTAGATCTCGGGTGTGGTAAAGGAGAGAAAATAGACGTGCTTTAGTTACAAAAAGACAACACTGCTGTTTCTTTTATTTAGTTATTTCTGGTGGTACACAACACTGATATTGTTGCCGTTAAAACACTGTCCACTACTGTTGAAACATGGCGCTGATATGACACGAAGTTTATATATTTAGTATATCTCTTTACGCGTGGCGATTCTTAGGTGTGTTGCGAAAACTGTCTTAATTCACTTTTGGCGCGAGATCTCTCAAATATCCAGCAGCATCTTTCCCTGCCTGTAGTTTAGAAAATGAGCCCCGATTTTGATCCTAGCAAATCTATTTCTAGTCACAGGCTTCTTGGACTGCTTCATTTCCTATTGGTGCATTTTTAGCGCCACTCAACGCGTCTCACTATTTCATATAAATTTACAGGGATCTCATTGGTCCAATTTTAACATAAATCACGGCTTTTCCTAATTTTACCGTTAAGCTTGTCTCCCTCACTCTGGTCACGGCGAATTATCGTACAAAGGAACAAAAGCTCTACGCCCTCGCTGTATGAACAATACATTTGCTACCAGAGAGACATCGTAAAACTAGACTTTTCGCTTTGAAGACACTTTTCCTGCAGCTAAAATATCTCGTCGTGGACAGTATTTTAACATATCGTTAAATCACCCTTCTTAAGCTACACAGGCAGTAAAAGAAAAAGATTTGTACATAGCATAATTTAACCTCACTAAAAATTAATTAATCAAATTATTAATAATCACATAACTCGGGCTTGGCCTAGAGTTGCCGTTTCAGTCCCTAACTTCAATATTTTGAATACTAGCCAAAGTCAACATTTTCGAAAAAGTATGTGTGTCCTCCTTCATAATAGCTTTTATTTCCCATTCAAATTCTCATATAAACTCCATATTGGACTCGTTTTAAGCTTATGGAATCTATTTTAAACATATACTAGAATGAATCTGATTCAACAAATAAGTTTTTATTGCAGAAATTTGGACTTAAATTCGATTTTGTGTAATATATTCTACAACTTAAAAATATTTTTTAAATACTTACTCTCCGTTTAGTATGTATACATGTGCAAAGTTTCTGAAGGGCATTTGTTCAAATGTATTTATAAGAAGTTATTTTCCCAGCCAGAACCCTTCTCATGATAATATAGCGCAGTGGCTTCTACTGGAGTGTGATAGCAAAGGATGGCGCCGTCGACTCACAACTGTTGAGTGTTACCCAAGTTTATTCTTCTGAATCACTGCCGGATTTAAATTACAAACAAACCCCTATCTTGGCAAACCAGATTAGGTATTTCCTTTCATAGAGGACTAGTCCAGAATATTTAGTTTGTGTAGAGAGATAACATTCTGTGTCGTTTGTGAATTTAATCTGTTAAATTTAGTTGTGAATATTTAATATGAGTGGTACCGGTATGCTACAAAACAGTATGATTGTTGCTTTAACCCCTTCAAAATTAACAGACACAAGTTCAAGAGAAAAAATAATTTGCAGCCAGTAACTAGTAAAATGCTTTTAAAACTGAAAATGGAGGATGTACTATCCCCACAACTAAGAGTGTGGCCTCATATCGCCATAACAATTTTTCAAATTCCATATATGATTGAAAATTGACATTTGTGAATCTAGTGTTGTTGGACCCAGTGCCTACGATATTTGGGTAGCTCAAAAATTACACCTTCTTACCAGAGTAGTGATGCAAATGAAATGAAGGAAAGTGTAAATGTTTCAAATCTTAATACTAGTTTAGAATCAATCTTAGGCAACTCACATATATTGAAATGAAAAGAAAATCTCAAAAAACATATTCATCCCAGAAATTACCAAAAATAACAGAAAAACTTAAGAAGAAACTATTTCATATTGAAGGTGAATCGGTCCCAGAAGAAAAACAGGATTCAGAAATAATTCCGGAGCTGATAGATTTCATAGTACACATGATTGAAACTTCAAAATTCAGATTTTGTCTATTTTCAAAAGCTGGTCTTAAACTAAATTAAGAAACATTCTGGCAATAATGTTTCAAACTGTATATACAGGTAGCAAAAATATTAGCTTTAAAGAGGGGCATTTTGTTGACTGATGAAACCAAATCTGGTAAACCGTTAGAATCTTTTTTTTAGTAACTGCATTGGTCTTGTCGGCAGCCTTTCCTTTGGAACTTATTGCCCATTGGCAATGGTGTTAACTCGAGAACTCTTGTCTTTGGGTTTCTTGCACTTTGGTTGTTTAATCATTAGATTCACACTCTCATTCATACTTCCAGACTCCGGGGAAGATAAGGAATAATCTTGGCTAGAGATTCCCCAGCCGGGAATCAAACCCGGGACCCTACCACAGGTTAGAATCTTCTGTGGTGGAAAAAGTATTGTTTTCCATTTCAGTGTTATGGCAGGAAAAAAGAATCATGTTTCCATTAAAGGACAGAAAATTAAAAAACAGAAGAGATTGATTTTGTGCCTTACGCTGTTTTAAAGATAAGTGTATTGTGACTCTCCAGTTTTTCTGTTGTCACTGTTTAGTTTTTATGTAGTTCACCTTCACTGGGTTCACTTCACTAAGGTGAACTATACTCTGTGAGGTTTAAGTTGGCAGGTTTTCTACTGTCCTTGTCTCACACAGAGTGCTGTCCTTGTCTAGCAGAGGGGGTGGGACAGCAACCACTTCTTGCAATTTGTGGAAATTCCAGACCCGTAGAAGCTCGCAACCCTCCCACTTCTATTGTATGCTGACTGAAGGTTGCAGTGGCGTATGAGCTGTGGAACTATGAGTTTGTTATTTTGCGGTTTTACACGATACGCAAGATATTTTCTTTGTTACAACATATGGATATAATGTTGAATTATTTTCTAGTAGTTTTGGTTGTATTTGTATTGTTTCAAATTGGCTCTCGAGGGAAAATTCTAAAATCAGATGGTAGGGAAATGTAGTTAAAGTTCACAGTTTCTTCAGTGATGAATGTGATGCATTGAAATGTGGAAAGCCGACTACTTCAGTGACAAGTGTAGTTGAGAGAACTGCTGCTGCTACAGGTATTTCTGTTTCTTCCGTCCGGCGAATTTTAAAAGAACACACAAATGCTGAATCTAATGGCGGTAGGTTGCAAACTCCAGGCAAGAAGCGCCCAAATAGGAGATTGCAACAAACAAACAACAAAAAAACAAAAAAAAAAGCAGAAATAAACTCATTCACTGCAGCTGCTATTAAGCAAACAATCTATTCGTTATAGCATATGAACTTTCTGCCTAGTTTGCAGGACATATATGAGGCTTTGAAAGTTCAAGGCTTACTGAAAGGAAGCGTGTAGTCGTTAAGAAAAATTCTTAAAAAGCTTAATTTCAGTTATAGTAAAAATTCGCAAGGAAGACGTTTTTTAATGGAATGAATGAATATTGTTTCTAAACGATTTCGGTTTTTAAGACGAATGAAGAACTGAGGGCTACTAGTAGGCCTATAGTGTACCTTGACGAAACGGGTAAATATAAACCATACGAGAAATAAGGTGTGTAAGTGTGACGGGGATGAAAATGATTTCCCTCTTAAAACACTAATAGGCAAAGGAGCGATGTTCAACAGGGTTCATTCTTAATGCTTTACTAACTTTAAAGCCAAATCCAGTAAAGACTACCATGAAGAAATGGATAACAACATTTTCAAGGATTGGTTTGTCAATAAGTTGCTACTTAACAATCCTTCTAATAGTGTCATCGTTATGGGCAATGCCCCTTATCATTCCATAGAAATTAATAAAACACCCACTTCATCTCCATTCAAATCCCATACGCAGGAATGGCTTCGTAATAGAAATATTGAGTTTGGTTCACGAGCGACAAAACAGTACTACACGAGTTAATTAAATTGAAAAAAGACAGTCTCAAAGTTTATGAAATTGATACACTCGCGAAATGCATGGACATACTATAGTACGGTTGCCACCTTATCAGTGTGATTTCAATGCTATAGAACTTATATGTGTGCAAGTCAAGAATGATGTTGTCAAACATAATTTTCATTTAAAGGTGGTGATGTAAAAATGTTCTTTAATAATGCGATTACAAAAGTGACTCCAGACAAATGGAAAAGGGTGTGTGAGCATGTGCAAAACACTAATCAGTTTTACTGGGAGATGAAATTACGGACAGATTAGTCATAAATTTAGAGGAATTGGAATCGGAAGAAGAGTGCGAAGATTTGTTTGAAGTTTCTGACGGTGAATCCGAGAATGAACAACAACTGGTCGGAGAGGAGGACGGGCACTCCGCCACTGATGTGTGTTTGACTGGTGTATCTGCTTTGCCTGTGTCACCATAGAGTGAGAGCGAGATGGTGAGTATTCCTTTCTCTGTCTAAAAGGGACACGACTACTTAAACCTCTCGGACTGTAGTTCAATTTTCCTTCACTTCACTTCCTTTGTGATGTAGCCTCTTCATGCCGGATGGCTCACTTCACTCAGGATTCGAACACAAGACCTCCACAACTCATTGCTCTGCAGTAGCAGTGCTGCATGTCACAACAGACATCACCAATTCTTTTGGAGGATCACTCTTGATGTCGCACAGGAAACTCACCCGACAACTTGCTCACTCACTGACTGACTGATGCAACTCAGTCTACTCTCGCCACTGATCCACTCCGAGAGCACTTGCTTATATAGGTAGTGGAATCTTTCTACAAGGTTCTTGAATGTTAAAGAACTATTTTGACACTCTTTCTGGAGGAGAGGGGAGAAGAAGGTTCTAATATCTGCCAATAGCACACCTGTGTATACTCCGACTGCCCGACACTGACCTCCCAATAACTATGGACCATAGCCGCTGCGTACACAGCTCCCTTCTCAGAGCTGTTCAGGACAAACCCCTCCACCAGCTGTAGGAAGGCAATCACAATGAACTACCACCAACCCCCCCCCCCCCCTTGGGGCTGACACCAAATGCACAACAGGAGCCCAGGAACTGTGGCACGGATGTTGCATGGTGGGCACCACTTCTCCATGTTGCTTCGAAGATGCATCCAATAGAATTGACAACGTAGCTTTGTCAATGTGTTGTTTGCATCCAGGTGCCTTCAGTAGTGCTGGCATGGGTTTCCTTGAGGACTTCCTTTACAGTTTTCTTCAAGAGCACCAACTGTTTCACCTTAGTCCTTCTGGCTACAAAACTCCCACATTCACTGCTACCAACCACCAGGGAGTCCCAGACAGTTTGTACGTCTTGATTCTTTATCCTTCAGGATTGGCCCTAAGTCTCGATTCTCCAGCTGCTCTCTCAAGATCTGCTCATCCCAACCAATTGCAGGTTTCACCATGGCTGGGCATTGGGCTGCAGCACTCTCTTCATCTGCTGGTTCAGATGCTTGTCCATTGCAGCCTATACCATCCTCTTGCTCCGTTTCCCTTGCTGATTTGGATGCTCCTTCAGTGCTTTCACCATTGCTTTTTTCTCACACTTGTGGAGGCAATGCCAAAGCTGAGTTCAGAACTCATTTATGTTTCCATCTCTATTCTGGAAACCATTTTCTCCATTCCAAATTTAATTCCTCCTTTACGCTCTTCATTTCACATAATAATTGTTTAAGTATTTCCTCCATCTTGGCTTTTGTGTCCCATTCCTGACATCAGTGAGACTCTGTCCAGTTTTTCCACTGTCACTCTTCACTATTTCGTTTTTATATAGTTCACTTTCACTGAGAGTTAACTTTACTAAGGTGAATTGTTCAATTCTGTCACTTCACTTTCTTCGTAATGTAGCCTCTTCACTCAGGAGTTGAACACAAGGCCTCCACAATCCAACACTCTGCAGTAGCATTCACTGCATGTCACAACAGTCGTCACCAACTCGCTCTGGATGTCACATGGGAAACTCACTCACTCATTGATTGATGCGACTCACTCCCAAGAAAGCACTTGCTTATTTAGTCAGTGGAATCTTTCCACAATGTTCTTGAACATTCTAGAACTATTTCGACATACTTTCTGCAGGAGGGGGAAGAGAAGAAGCTTCCAGAAGGTTCTAGTTAAATGCCGATAGCGCACCCAATGTTTATGTTAGCAAGCAGCAGTTACTACCTTGTTTACTCCGACCGCCCAGTGCTAACCTTCCGATAACCTTGGGCCATAACTGCTGCATCACAATATCCTGATATCAAAATAGGTTTGTCAAAATTTGCTCAACTGAGACCTAAACAGTGTAGGTATATTTCTAGGCACCCAAGGTATGCATTCCGCTTGCGTTTGCACTCATCATGAGAATGTGAAACTGATGCTTGATGAAATGAACATTTCTTATCTTACTGCAAATTCAGGTATTGTCCCTGTAATTATAAGGAGTGTTTCTTTCAAATAATTTGTAACCTCCATAACCAGATTGCTATTTAAGGAAATGTGTTAACTGCCCAGGGACTGAAAACTTAGTCAATAATATTCTGGACATTTTTGAAGAAAGAAAGTATAGAGCAGGTGACTTATAATCAGTGTGTAATCATAGATAACACAAATTCAGAAATAATACAATCACCTGTTGAAGACTTTCTGGAAAAATTGTCAGATCTTTTAACTCAACCTTTATAGACAGTCTGCATTTTTGTCTGAACAGAAAGAAAATTTGAAACCTAAAAATGCATTGTATTGTGATTTTTTGGAAAACTATGGCTTTGTCATTAACAAGATTCTATTCAGGGGGCATTGGAACAATAAACGAGGCAACAATCCATCATTTGTCACTTACTTTAAATAAAACATAGCCTAAAACATAAAAATTATATTGTCATATCAGAAAGTTTAAAACCTGATACAGTGCTGTTCATCTGTTCCAACAACAGTTAACAAACATAGAAGGAAATAAGAGATTTGGAAAAAGTATTTAATTTTTCCTGTGGTGTAGCGCTCAATACAAGAACAAAAAAAAAAAAATTGTAAATGTGTTTTCATGAGGAAGATTTTGGAATTAGCGTGGAATGGGATTTCCTCACAGCAAGGCACCTTGTGTTGTAATTGGGAACACTACTAAAGATCTAGCAGAGAAAGCCAGTCTCCAGCCAGGATAAGATCCTATCACAACATCTCATAAACTTTGGTGCAGAATCATATTACAAACATAACATTTAATTTTTTACAGTTAATGAGCACAAACAAGAGAGTGATATTTTGGGGGTAAGATATGGAAACTGAAAACCTATAACAGGCACATTAAAGCTACATTTTTTCATACCATTATCAATATTTGAAGCTGTAGTGAAACTATTCATTTCATTCAAAGTGAAGGAAAAAAGTTTTCCATTTAAACAAACTGTTCTAGGTAGATTTAGGCCTGTAGATTGTTTCCAGGGAGGGCACTGTGCCTTGAAAGAAACTTGAACGCTTTTATCGTTCTTCCCATTCTTTGTCAGCTATAGTGGATCCCAGCACGACTTGACAGCGCAGAGCTCTGGATGTCCACCAGCCCCCAGTCTCAAGTTCATTTTACCACATGGCTAGGTATATAATACTAAATAAACCAGAAATAATATCCTCATAATATTTGGCATGCGGTTACAAAAAAACATGGAGCAAGAAGAGTGATTTCTTTCCAGTTTTGTAAGTGGTTGATATACTTAAATTTAAATTCTAAAATTAAAAGCCTTTTATAAAACTAGAATATGTTTCATTTAAAATGATTTATATACTGTAGGAGAGAGAAAGCGCATTTTCTGAGCTTTCAAATTAGATATTTAGAAAGGCTCTAACATAAAAAGTATCAGAACTATCCATATTTAAACACATTGAGAAGGGTGCTATTTCTGAAAATTCGTTACCTAGTAAAAGGCATAATACTACTCTTAAATATTATTATCAAGCATGCATACACATTTTTTTTGTCATAAGCAGGGTTAAGATTTTTAGGTGCAAATTTCAGATGAAAAAAGAAAGGGAAAAGGTGCTCAAATAAGATGAAAAAAAGGGACAATAAGGTGCTGGTTTATTTAAGGGGATGCACAACTGAAATTGCTATTTTCTAAACTATCCATTCAATTGGGCTGAAATTTTAACCACATGTCAGTCTTCTTTAGATATAATTGTTTTGTGAATTTCAATCCAAAATCTTAATTAGTTTCAAAATATAAAATTATGGGTATATGCAAAATGCAACACATGATGCATTTTTCAAAAAAAAAAAATTATGTTGCTTCTATGTCAAGGAACTACAAATCTGTCATAATTTTTTTTTCTACCATTCTTAGTTAAGGAGAAGAAAAAAAAGTTTTGTATTTGCACTCCCTTTTTTTTTGTATACATTGTTATCTTCAAAAATTAGTAGTACAAAAGCTATTCATTGCACAAAAAAATTTTATGACAGTTTTATTTATTTGGGTTTTTGAAATAAGCATAAAAAAATGTCAGTATGAGTGGATAAAAACTACATCGTGTGGAACATTTTGAATATGCAGAAATGCTGAAAATAAGAAACGCATTAAAATCAAGTTTTAAAAATATAAACAGCTAGCAACCAAATGCGCAAGGTTATTTAAAAAGTCTCGTAACGATACTGAAGCGTTCTCTAGGTCAAAAATATACGTAGATTCTAAAACTACAAGCAATGGAGAATTTTTTTGGGAACATAATTTTTTTTTTTGTTGAGAGTTTGGGTTAATTTCAGTTGTGCATTCCCTTAATTAATTTAACAATTTCTCTTTCCTCTATTTTAATTTATTGAACTACAAGCAAGTATATAAAATTATCACTCATCAAAAGAAGGAAAAAAACATGAAGCTGTTGTACTTCAAGACATGAAGCATATCCACAGTTTTAAAAGTAAGTCTGTTTCTATTAGGAGATAGAATGTCTTTGTAGTTGCTAAAGCTTCTTTAAACATCCACAGAAAGCAGTGGGGCAAACTTTGTATTCACTCGGAATGGCAACTCTACGTATGTGGCGAATTCCTCAATGTCTGGATTCTTCTGAAGACTAGATTCAAGTTTGTCTTTGGCAAAGCCATCGAACTGCTCCCTCACGGAAGTAAAAATATCCCATTTTTTTTCCTTTTCCAGACCTTGTTCTTCCAATCATTTAATAGCTGCAGGCAGGACGTAACTATGGACGCAATATAGTTCTGTCTGCAAATTGTGTATTTTCTCCGGTAACAGAAGTTGCTGTGCTTTGGAAATTGCGCCTGCATCGGATGGATCCAAAGAAAGCACAAACTCTTTAATTTTGTCAAAATTCTCACACAACATAGCAGCACACTCAGTCCAAGATACCCAGTGAGTAATGACTGGGAAATTTGGAAGGGGCAGCCCAGTGATATCCCTGTAGTAAACAACACGGCTCAGAGCTTTCAGTAGAATCTTCTTCAGGGCAGAGATGAATTGATTTACAATGTATTCGTTCCTTATGGATTCACAAACCCTGTGAAGGGCATGAGCCAAGCATGTCACATGCTTCAAGTTAGGAAATAAAGGTTTCAATTGGTTAGCAGCTGAAACCATGTATGGAGCCTGGTCCGTAACCACAAGAAGAAGTTTTTCAAACTTGATACCAGTAGGCCAGAGTTTTTGGCAGAAGTCCATAATGGATTGTATTACTGTACTGGCATTGGCTTTCTGCAGCTCGTACATTTTTAACAACATGGGCTTAACTTTCTCCCCAGCTAAGGGAAAAACTAAAATGTTCAAACCATAATTCCATTGAGTCTACGGTTTCATCCACAATGATTCCCACATTGCAGTCAGACTCTTTCTCCTTGATTCTTTCTATGGTTTCTTGGTAAACTGGCTCCATGTAGTTTTTTCTTAAAGCACTCTCATCGGGCATTGACATCTTTGTGTATTTTTCAAGAAATTCCTTGAAGGCTGGATGGTTCACCTTATTGAGTGGAATTCCTGCTTGTGTAAGAGGTGCACACAAATCAATGTTTCATTCCTTCAAATTTTGACTTTTTGAAGAACTCTGTTGAAACACATTTCATAATAGAGGTTGCCGTAATTTGTTTGCTTGAAGAGTCTTGTTCATTTGATGCTTAGAGCTGGAAATGTGTTATTTGATGCGATCTCACTGGTGTTTTTCATGTAGCAAAATTCCTGAATCACAAATAGTACATTGCATAACAGTTCCATCAGTGTCTATGAAATCTTGTTTGAATTCCTCAGCCAGATCAATAAATCGAGCACTGGACACCTATGGCATGGTAAAATCTAGTACTAGTACACTCGTTGCTAACACTAGTTCACTTGCTAATACAATGCGACTGTCACACAACTCACTCTTGCACCCATTTGCTGTTCACATTCTCTTATAACACCGCAACAATTAACAAAATGTTCTCATTCATGCTGGAACTTCAGTCTCAGCAATTTCTAGTACTTTCAAGCAGAACCCAGTCTTAATAATTCTCGGAACTGCGCAGGTAAGGTTACTGCTATCTCTGCGTGCCCAGCCTTTGCGTCCACGCAAATAGATGACATCTCTCACAGTAACAAATATTCATGAACAGCAAGCTACTGATTCTGGTGGGATAGAATCACTCACTGTCAATTGCATCATTGCGGGCTACTTTATAGCGGTAAAGCGAGAAAAAGAGTTTTTCTTCGAACACAATTATTTTCCATTGTTGTGGGTGTACTTTCAATTCCCACATGGTGTTTACTGAAAGAGGTAGGCTTACTTGCACGTACACAGCAAGCTGAGGAGACATTAATTGAAAGTTAAAGAATAAATTGGAATGAAACTTAAAAGAAAAAAAGGGATTATCGGCATGGTTGGAGGAAAATGGGATAAAGGTGCCAAAAAAGCTTAAAGGACCCAAAAAAGATGCGAGAAAAAGTGCCTCTTTTCGCAACTAGAAACAAAATTTCACACTGTGATATCTTTCTGCACAGCTTTAACTTACCTTAAGAAAAAAGGTGATGAGGCAACGTTTACTAATCATGGCCAGGTATACTGCAGAAACATGCACTATTGGTCTGTTGACAATCCCTGTTGGCTTCGTCAGGTGGAACGTCAGTGTCCATAGAGTTTAAACGTGTGGTGTGAGATAGTGAACCATCGGCTCATAGGCCCTTTGTTCATAGAAGGAACAATGAACTTGCACAAGTGTCGCAGCCTCCTGACAGACCATCTGCCACAGATGCTAGAAGACGTTCCTTTGCAGACTAGGAGGAACCTGTGGTACCAACATGATGGTTTTGCTAAAATGCTTGCATTTCATTGCATGAGGCTCATCAAATTATTAGCAGCTTAATGTTTTGATTTATTTGCATTATCAGTTAATTTATGGGTATATTCTCCTACATTTTTTTATGTAGTTAATTCACTATGGACTTTCCAGACGAGTATCAAAGAGTAATAATATTGTATTATAAATGCAATTATTTTTAATATTAATAACATTGCAATTGACCATTTTATGGCTGTGGGTCAGTTTCGCATGCTAAAATTCTTAAGTACATCCCTAATAGAATTCTTAAAAAGACCCTGGAATAATAAGCCATGCAGTATAGCTCGTACCGGCAAGTTGCCATGGTAGCTCAGTGGCTAGAGCAACCAGATGGAGACTGGGAGATCCGTGGTTCAAATCCCAGCTATGGCATTGAATTTTTCAGTTGTCTGATTTTACCTTTCCAACCCTGTCCAATGCACAGCTTGTGTGGAAGAATAATTAATTAGATTAATTGACCTAATAGTGGTTGAAACTATGAAGCTCGGGACTAAAAGCACTTACAATATTGTAGGTTGCCATTGAGGTATGTCATCTTTATACAATTTGAGATCTTGTGGTTTACCGGGAAAAATGTGAATCAGTTGGGGAATTTGTCATACTGGCAAGTTGCTATGGTAGCTCAGTGGCTAGAGCAACTGGACGGAGACCGGGAGATCCGCGGAAAATCCTCCACAAAACTCTTTTACATGATGAGAAGGTTGGCATATGGTGCACATTAACTTTGCATAGGATCATAGTCTTCTATATTTTTTGGTGATGCCATCAATGCGAGAGATAATGAACACAAATTCTCAACCCATGTTTTGAACAGTTAACTGATATCTAGAGCATTTTCAGCAACTACCCATACAGTAGCTGAAACATTAAATTTCAAAGGAAATATTCAAGGACAGGGTTATTAGTAGAGGATTATGGCCCTCTAGGTTCGCCAATTTGTTGGCCTGCAATTTCTATTTGTGGGGAAATCTAAAAAATAAGGTATACAAATATCATCTGCCCACAATCCATGAGTTAAAAGAAGTATTGTGTGAGAAATTCAGAGAATTACAGTGCATGAATTTGCACAAGTAATTGTCAATTTCCGTCAGAGATGTTAGGAATGTATTGCAGTAGATGGACATCATTTTCAACACCTTCTGTAGTCAAGGTTAGTAAACAATATAAAAGCTGACTTAGCAGACCCATTCATCAGCGAATGAGAGTGCTGATGAATGCCACCTATTGCCATAAAGAATCCCAAGGAACGCTCTGTATAATATTAATAAATGGAAAATGTTTAATAAAAATTAATTTGGATACATGCCTCCCAAAACATATTATTCTGGATGTATTCCATAATGAGTTTTAGTGTTACGTATACCAATGCATGATAATTGTATTTTGCAGAACATACAGTACATTGCAGCATATAGTACCTGTGCTACAAAATATGAAAGAGCCCATTCTTCCCTATATGTCCAACTACCAACTCTTGTGGAATGCATCTTGTAATTGCATTCAGCAATGTTCCATCCCTGAGTTATAAGACTCTTTTTTTGTTCTTTTATTTATTTATGGATCCTCTTTAACTGCCATGGTTCTTAGCATCCTTGAAATCATCATTTCAAATCATTTTCAAATATTATGTTTGATCATATTCTATACAAGACTTACTTTTCAATATTAATCAGTACATGTACAAGTGATAATAGCCTAACTTATCTTTGAGAATTCTACAGATAGTGTTATTACTATATCACATACCTAGTAGGTAGAGAAGGTACTGCATTCCCCTAAACATGTTTATCAAGATTGCACCAGAAATACATGCTTTGAGGCCCCCTGAATGCAAAATGTTCAATAAATACTAAACTTGGTACTTAGATTCAGCATTTTCAAGAAAATCCCCTCACACCAAGTTACCTTTACATTGAAAATATTTTGAAATTGTTTATTTTCTTAAAATTCACTCTAATGGTTTTGATTAAAATACAATATGTTTAACATATATACATTATAATTAATAAAATGTATATCTTGAGTTTTCTGGGAATAAGCTTTTTGTGTATCTTGGAACTGTGAAGAGATGGACAAAAATGTACTATGCAAACAATGTAGACTTTAAAACATACCATTTTTTTCAAATAACTTTGCTGTCATCAGCCATTTCTGAGATAACTGTTTGGTTTCAATTGTTCAAGACTTCTTAATTTTTTTAACTCCTGTCGCTATTCACTTGTCTCTTGTGATGCTTATGGAATTTTAAAGCCATAATGCCTGGCTTTTAAACATATACTCGATAGCTTGCTCGATTCCCCTTGTACCTACACACAAAATATGCAATAAAGCTATTTCTGCAAGGCTTTATCCTAGTTAATATGAAGTAAATAGAAAATAAGCTTCCATAAGAATTTTTTTGAGAAGTTATATAAAAATAAAGAATATTGGGCAGAGAAATTTATGTGAATGCTACATCAGAATTTTATTTGTCATTATTGTCTTTAGCGCTGAGAATGAGCTAAATATTAGGATGCTCTAGCATTTTAAGGATTCAATACAATTTCTCCTATTCAGAGACTGATTATTTTCACCGTAGTTGCATGTCAGTTTTATATTGCTCTTTAAGGAGAATTTAGTTCACCTTTAATTTCAAACAGTTGAAGCTTTATCACAAAGAATGTGATTAAATGACTTTCCACTGATTTTGTCTACTTTGTAAATATTATTTAAATTATCTTAGCTGTCACTAGTTCATTTTATAAAACATTAACATCTATCAGCCAGAGAATTGATTCACAAATTTGTCCTTTGACATGCTGAGTAAATACTCTTAAGTTTTATATTTTTCAAACAAAGTGTTGGTAGACCATTTCAACCACATTTTAATTCCTCCTCAAATGGTAATGAACCAAAAGATGCTTACGTAAACTTTTATGAACATTTACCTTCTCTAATTACCACCCAAGCGTAGTTGAGCTGCTTTTGCCCACTACGCCAAGTCAGCCAAATGGTGTATTTGCATAACATGATACTGTCATGTTATTTTATCTGGAGTACAGAGAGAAAACATTGTATAGTTATTGTTATCACTACATTGTCGACTCACTGTCGATTAATCCTCTGCAGTTCTGAGGTAGTCTCACTATTGTATTAGTTGTGATTCTAGCAATGTTACATAAAGGTGTGATTACAAGATAGGATCTCAAGAGTAGCAAATACTGAAATGGCCTCAGAAAGTTGAAGGCAAATCTCTCAAAGCTTTAATTTTCTAGGCAGATAGTAGAGAATGCTGAAAATTTAGACAAATAAAATCCTAAACACAATGAAGAAGATACAGCCTTGGAGTTTTCAGCAGAATGCGATGTTCTGAGGTCCTCAAAATCCAAAAGCATTTTTAGAGAAAGGGTGTGCTATATTGTGAGCAAGAGAGAGCGGCATAACTCAAAAATGAAAATTTGGATACATACCAATTTTGTATTCATGTCTGGTATATTTTGAGGATGTCAGATGAAAAGCTTTATGGAATTCCTCCGCCTCAAATAATGCTTTACATAGAAAAATGTTTGCTCTTCTTATATGTTATCAAAAGTTGTCTTGCTGTGAAGTTGTCTTCATTTCCAATGAGTTTAGTAATTGAGAAACCATAAGAAGTAACTAAGGTTGACTGCTAAATATACAATTTATTTAAATTACTTTTCTCAAAGGATTAGCCATTTCTGAAATATTTGTTCACTGTTGTATGTTTCGTTTTCAAAGTTGAGGTTTATTTTGATGTGCTATTTAACCATTTGAAAATGTATGATTCACTTTACTTTCCCTATTGCTTATTTATTGCAGTAGAGGAAGCAATGTATTCCATCCAAAAGTTTAGTATAGAGAATTAACTAGTAATACATACTTTAAAGCACCCTGAATAAAAAAAATATTCTGATGTTCTACATTCACATGACTTTCTCTTCCCACTATTGTTTATTTTCATATACTTTCTACAAACTACGTTTATAAAAGCTTATTACTTTTTCTATTACTTACCTATAGCAAGCAGATGAAGTATTCCATCACATCCAAAGTTTGAATACTGAGATTTCACCGGAAATACATGTTTTAAACTCCCTAATTCCAAAAAAAAAGGTATTTTTTTTAAAGTGGTCTGTGTATGTGTGTGTCTGTCTGTGAACAACATAAATGCTGATTAACTACTAAACTTGGTATTTAAATTAAGTATCTCTCAAAGATGTGATGCAAAGATTTTCAAAGAAATCCCCCCCAGCCCAAACTACCCTTTACATGGAAACTTTTTTGAAATTGTAGCTTTCTCAAAAATGGCTCAATGATTTTGATTAAAATGCCATGTAGATATTTAAAATATTTACCTGGCAAAGAAAATGTATATCTTGACTTTTCTGAGAATAGCCTGTGAAGTCATCATTTGGAAGAGGTTTTGTATAATTTGAATAAGAGGTAACCCATAGGATATAGATAAGACACACCACACAAAAAAGGTAGATTTCTTTACAATTTAGTGCAAGCAACTTTTTCTGTGGCATCAGCCATTTTGGAATCATAGGTTATCACTATTTGAATTGTTCAATACTTTGTCATTTTTTCAAAGTGCTGTCATTCAGTTGTTGAATGTGACATCATGGAAAGAGTATGGAATTTCAAGGTCTGCACAATACAGTGACATTTGACTATCGATTCTGTTTTCTGTATCCCTCTTGCACCTACAATGGAATGTTTAATGAAACTATTTCTGCAAAGGTTTGCTTTGGTTAACATAAAGTACATAGAAAAAAATCTGATTTGTTACATTCTCATGCCTTTCTCTACCCTCTATTGCTTATTATCAGGTATGCAAATTATTCTTATGTAAGTTTATTTTCCTACCTACTGCATTTTAAGCCAGATAAATCATTCAGGAAATAGTTGCATTACACATTTCATCATAGACACAAAGGGAATAGTGATAGTCAAATGTTTAGAACTAGATGCTATATGCTGGGCTTAAAATTCCATTTTCTTTCCACGACTTCACAAGAAACAACTAAAAATCAACAGAGCCAAAAAAATGGCTAAGTACTGAACAATTTGAACCATTAATAACCCATATCTCAGAAATGGCTGATGCCACACACAAAAAAAAGTTATTTGAAACAAATTATGTTTTAAAGACATTTACATTTTATGTGCAGTATATTTTCATCTAACAGTTACCAGTTATATAAGATTATACAAAATTCCTTCCTTGTACAGTCTATTCCCAGAAAATTTAACGTATACGTTTTATTTTTCATGTAAATATCTTTTAATATATTATCACAATGCATGTGTTACAATTATTATTATTATTGTGTTATAATTATTCATATGCTCATAAGCTTTGAAGCAAAGGCTTCCATGTGGTTTCCAAGTCCAGATACCCACTGTATGGAATGTGCAGAGTCAGAATCCATTCAACTCAGGAGTGATTTACGAATTCTGCTGAACCATGGCAGGACATTTACCTGTAGGGGAAAGGTTCTACTTAGCTAGCTGAAGTGGCCCTTTAAAAACCCCAGATTTTAGGTCTCTTAGTTATTGGATAGGTGCTGGAGGAAGCCTTGTCGGTCTACCTTTCAAAAAATAATACATAAGATAAAGTGTAATCTCCAAAACTGTGGCATCATGCATCAGATAACATCTGCAGTGCTTCAAGTAAGCATGTCTTCCATGTAGTTATTTATAAACTCCCCTTTCGGCCTCGAGCCATGTTTTATAATAAATCATATACTTTTATAGACTATATAGTAGTTTAGGCCCGCCCTGGTCATACCCGCAGCTTTCACGTGTCATGTATTGAGTAGTTTAGTGCGAACGTGGTTTTTTTTTATGTTCCAAATTGAAATTTGTTAAATGTCGAGCGGCTCAATTTTTGGAAACCCCATGTTCGGAAGTGTAAATTAAGTCCCATGATTTCGGCCATAATGGAAATTAAGTTTTGTGTCACCTCACGGTAATGACACAAATGCAGCAAATCGTCAGAAAACTGAAGAAAAATATTGTTTGACTATAGAAAGAGTATTGGTGTTAATGATTGTGTCGAAAAATGTGAAGAAAGAGGGACGGAGGTATTACCGATCGACTCCGTACTCATAACTACAGTGTACATCTCTTCAGGACAGTACTTGATAAAAGAAGAAACGTCTAGTTCTGTGCATGTCTGTGTGTAGTATGTGATGTTTTGTTGCACACTAGTTTTAAATTATTTTGAAAAGTCTGATATTCATTTTAGGATTGCTACTATTATAGTACACGTGCTATGTAATTATGTAAAATTTCGGTCTTACTTTTGAGGTTTACTTGCAGAAGATTTAAATTTTACGACGTACCGCCAGGCATAATTTGAGCCATATGTCAAGTGTACTTTAATCTTGCCTTATTAGTGTGTGCATTGTTGTGAAGTAACTTCTCATCTACGGCGCATCCAGAAAGTAAGTTTCCCGATTTTGTTTCCTTATAGTAAACGTATTTAGGCGAAAAATTGCGCATGCGTAACAGATCTATGACGTATCAATCCTATGCCGGCCGGACAGGTCCCGCCTGGTGCCAGTAACGCGGCAGCCGTGGACCGAAATGGCGGCCCTTATTCATTCTCCCGCCGCCTGCGAGGTTCGGTCGGTGATAAAATTCCTCACTGCACAAAACATAGCGACGATCGAAATTCATCTTCGCTGGTGTAGGCAGTTTACGGAAGGTGGTCAAAGTGTCCATAATAAAGAGCGCAGTGAGTGGCCGGTTAACTGGTGCGGCAGCAAATCGTGGAGAACCGTCGCTTCATGATTATGGAGCTCAGTGGCCATTTTTCGCAAATATCGCGATCCTTGTTACATGAAATTGTCACTAAGCACCTACTGTTAGGAAATTGTGTGCGGAGGGCGCCGAAAAACCTGACACAGGAGCACAAAACGAAACGCTTAGGAGCAGCACTGACATTTCTGCAGCGGTATCATGATGACGGCGACGAGTTCCTCGACAGGATCGTCACGGGCGATGAGACGTAGATTTCGCAGTTTACCCCGGAAACCAAGCAACAGTCAATGCATTGGCATTACAGTGGATCTCCGGTCAAGACGAAATTCAAACAGACTGTGTTGGTACAGAAAGTGATGTGCACGGTGTTCTGGGACAGGAAGGGCATTCCGCTCATTGACTTTCTGCCCAGAGGTGAAACAGTGCGGAAATTGGGACGTGCCATTCAAAACAAGAGGCGTGGAATGCATACTGCAGGTACTGTGCTGCTCCATGACAATGCTCTTCTACATACAGATCGGCGTACTGCAACTGTTCTGCAGGAGTTCGGGGGAGCTGTTTGATCATCCACCATACAGTCCTGATCTTCCTCCCAGCGATTTCCATCTTTTCTTGCACCTCAAGAAATTCCTGTCCTCCGGTCAGTTTTGACCATGACGAAGAGCTGAAGACGACTGTTACACGCTGGTTCCATTCACAAGCAGCAGACTTCTACGACACAGGAATACAAAAGTTGATCCCACGATATGACAGGTGTCTCAATTCTTGTAGTTACTATATCGAAAAATAGCTCAAGCATTGCTGCACCTGTTGTCAATAACGTTTTTTCATGTAACTATGTTTTCTTTGTTTTAAAAAATAGGGAAACTTACTTTCTGGATGCACCTCGTATTTTCTTGGTAAAGTTTTTTGCGTTATAATAAGAGCACACTTTTCATTTGTAATTGTTTTTAACAGTGATGTTATTTTAAATTGCTATTCCCGTGTGTGAAGCATTTGAAAACAAACCCTTTCCGTAACGCTATGCTAGCTATAAGAAAACTGTATTTTTCAGGAGTTTTTAGATGATTGCTTTAATCATGTTATTACAATCTATACTGCATGAGATCTTATGGATGTATTCAATTTTTTTTGTTAAATGTAAGGAAACTCTTGTTTTAGTACTTAATGTGATATGGGGTATTTTTATGGTACAGTTATGTTATAAGGGGAAAAAAGAAAGAAATTGAGTTATTATTGTGTTTCATATAGAGACCCTCAGTGTTTATGTGTTTCAGAGACCTCCCATGTTCCCTCCTATACTTGTAATTGCAGGAAGTTAATACAAAACAAAAGTATTTCTTGTTTCTCCTTTACACGTCATCTCATTCGAGTGTGAGCCCAAGAACCGGTAATCCGTATTTTCTTCGTGTCAGTTGAGCTCTGGACACATGGAGCACAGTGCTGGATAAAAACTATCAGTCGGCAGAATGCTGACATCTGCAAGAGTTGATTTTACGTGCGGCGAGCAACGACAGTGCGGGACCATGCCAACGTCAACATTTTGAAGACGCCTAAGTATCAGGTAAGGCGGCGCCGTGGCCGAGTGGTTAGACCGCTCGCCTCTCACCCCGCATGTGGGATGTGGTGGACTAAGCGGCGTTTGGGCGGGTTTTCTCCGGGTTCTTCGGTTTCCCCCGCCATTCATTTCACCAACTGCTCCATCATCACCTTTCCTTTCATCCATTTCACCATCATTTCGTTTCATCATACCAGGCATCGGGCTGATCACCCATCCTGGATATTCTGTCTGATCCATGAGTGTCTCCTCCTCGACGGTCCTGGGGGGTGTAAGTCCTACATAAGAGGAGGTTAAACAGAGAATGAATGAATAAGTATCAGATATGTTTATAATTTGTAAGACCAGGATGGGTTTCTTGTAAACTATTAAATATATCCCCTCAGCTATTGTCAAATTGCCATTTTTATTTTTCTATTCTCCTTCGGGGACTCCTGAAGCCCGTAGGATATTTTCGCTTTGTAATGTCAATTTTCTTCTTTTTTTATAATTCACACATTCGTCACGCCTCTAGTTCTTATTTGTTAATGCTAAGTTCATAAAACCCCATTTTTGCTTGTTTTGTTCAATTGGTTATGTGTGGTGTTATAATTTTAAAATGTGACCTATCAGAGATCCCGATTATTTGTGTGTGTGTGTTTGGCTCCTAATGCGTGTTGCGCGGCTCGTGTAGCCGCATGTAAGTTTGTTGAGCCGTTTAAAAGTCCCAATTGTGCAGAGCTAAAAGTCACAAGGTGTCTGTTGTCGACTTCTTAGTGCAAGAAAGGTTGTGTATTGTTGCGCGCGCGCGTTTTGTTGCAGTATTCTGGACTAATATTGTACGTCTCGGTGCTCTCAAGTTATAAACCTACGGTCTTGTGGAGCACTGGGATGTTGAGCTATATTGAGCAGGTCCCGATAATTTTGTCACTTTTGCGTTTAGGGAGCCTCAGTGTTACATATATAGTTGTGTATGTCTGTATCTCTGGTAGATCCCTTCGGTGTCTTGGGAAGAGTGCGTGAATGTCATTGTTGGTACAGCCCGATTAACTTGAGGTGGCAGCTCGCTGCGTAGTACAAGAGGGGCAACTAAGAGTAGTGGGAGACCAACTGCAGCCATATGCGCCCAAGAGGGAGGGGAAATCACATGCATCTTACCTTGAGGCTGGTTTCAGACAACAGACGCAACACTAGCAGAAGATCCAGTTGAATCTGCAGTTCCTTGCTCTTGACAGTCTTCACCTTCCTCTTCACTAGAAAACTTGGAGGAATCACTGCTTTCGTCGGTGTTGCCCCCTAGATGAATGATAATTTCCTGTCCTCCATCCAGCAAGCCTTCACTGCGCATGAATTCTAGCTCAACATTGATGACTGCCTACATCTTTTCTGCTAGTCTTCTGAAGAAATATCAGCAAACTTCTCGTCAGCTAACTTAATCCATTTTGAAAGTGACGTTTCTTTCTGCAACCCAGTTCTTCACTGCAGCCCAAATGAGTTCGATTGGGTTCAGCTCAGGATGATAAGGTGGTAGGCGTAAAACAGTATGATTATATGCCTGAAGGAAACTGTCTATTTTGTACTTGGGGATTTTGGGTTTGACAGGGATGATCATATTATAAATGTCAGGTTTGTGAAAGGAGAATAAATCAATGGCAGTGAAATGTTCCGTGGGAAGGTTTTCTCTCAGCCAGGAAATCATTGTGTCTCTTTTGGAACTTGCATTAGGTGCCTTATTAAGTACCACATTGTGGTAAGATGCATTTCAATCACCAGAACAGAATTTCAGGGAGGTTAGGGATCAGTCTTTCTTTTATCCACTTCTCATAATTGACATAGTTCATGTCATCGTGGTAGTCTCCGGTTTTCTGCTGGGACTTGAACCGGACATATGCATTAGGGATAAACCCTTGCTCACCTCCTGCATGGCGCTGACCTTTGGAAACCGGTGCTAAGAGCCCATGGAAACTGTCATCACTCCAAGCATATGGAGTAGTGTGTGATTAATGTATATGTCTCATCCATATATATTATGGGACGGTCCTCACTTCTGTACGTTTTAACATTCTAAGATAATGGAGCCGCTTAGTTCTGATGTCGTGCCGCTCCATTAGGACTTTTCTATTCTTTTTTGTCCTTTTCCAGGTAAAACCCAACGTTAGTAGTATCTTTCTTAATGTAGATACACTCCCTTCAAAGTTGATCGAGTCCTTTAACTTTGCATGCACCTTCTTGAGTGTCGGTCTTTGCTTCTGAAGAATATAGAATTCATTCACAGTTCGGCGCACTACTGCCTCATTGAAAGTATCTAAGCTCCACGATAAGACCTTTTAGGTCTCCTTTTTATGCGGTGTGGAGAATGAAGGGGAAATGCCACTATCAATCTCTTTGGTTTCCTTAATAATTCTTCTTACACTTCTTTAAGAAGCGCGTGCCTCAGCAACACTCTTTCCAATGTTTTTCACATTGATGTTTACCACGCCAGCCGCTATACATCTTTTCATGTATTTATATACATTGCTAATAACTTCCCTGGTTTGGGAGTGCAGTACTTTGCCTTAAGTTTACTGCCATGTATTAACAGTAAGTAAAACGCAAATCCAAAAAATACTCAACGCAGGCACTCACACATACACATACAGAGAATACAACTCAGAACAAAGCTAACTGTTTCGTATATATGCTGTTATAGACGAACATATAGCGCGCACGGACACGAGCCTTAAAAAAATTACAGAAGCTTAGATAACGCACGTGCACCGCAACGACTCCACATGCGTAACTGACCCTCACTCTCCTCTTGGGATAGATAACGGACTTATCGTTTAGTGCGCACCTTTCCTCAGCTGCCACCTCAAGTTAATCGGGCAGTATGTAAAGGTAGAATCAGGCAAATGAAAATTCAATACCATAGCCGGGATTTGAACAACCGGACGGAGACCGGGAGATCCGTGGTTCAAATCCCGTCTATGGCATTGAATTTTTCAGTCGCCTGATTCTAACTCTCCAACCCTGTCCAACACACGGCTTGTGTGGAAGAACAATTAATTCCAGGGGTATGTAAAGTGGTTTATATGCAAAGGTCTACACACCTATGCTTTGTTTTGGGTTCACGCAACTTTATTTTCTTTTAATAAGCATTTTTATAGCTTTTTGTGTCTGGCTGGCTTACTAGCGCTAATTATGTATGTGCCTCTATTGGTGTCATTCACGCTCTGTGTATGAGTTAGTTTGCTGTTTTTAATCGTTTATTTGGGAGACTATGTCTTTTGCTTCTTGTACAGTGAGCTTCAAATGTTTTCCGATAGGCCAAGGGGTGTAGAGCAAGAGGGGGAAGAAATTTCTTCTCGACTAGTCATGCCTGGCTATAGCCAGCGTGCCGGTATCGTCTCAAAGGTCACATTTACTTCTGTGTATGCATTCAGCGACCTGACTCTAAGAAGAAAGAAGACGAAACCAAATACTTTTCTCTTTACTAGAACTATTCAAGCGAAATAAATTAACATATTCTTTTCATAATATGTTGTTTAAAAATCAAATATTGCACTGGTTATGCGGGTGCTGCACAAGTTTAAGATTCAGTAATTTTCTTGAGAAACAAGTTTCCCATAATGTATATCTTGTTTTTAACGTTTGTTGCTAGTAATAAATAATAATATTAATAATTATAGTTTCATAATTATCACCAACAGAACGTTCTACGCGTGCTACGAAGGTATTTATTACCTTGAATATAAGTTCGTTTTGCTGTTTAATTGTCATAGATATTGATGACAACGTTTAGTGCTAAGTGTGTAGTTTCATACATTTGGCACATTCAGTTCTGATAATATTCAAGTAATGTTTTAAAAATATGGCAGCAAAAGTAATATTAATGTTAAACTGTTGAAGTAGTTTGGAAACAATAAGTATAACATTAAATTTTCTTAAAAATGAGATATATCTTGCGTTTGTTACTGAAAAACGAATAAAGATTGTTTTATTTGAAACACAATTCCCCTTAGATGCACACTCACAAGTGAAAAGAAGAAAAACTGTGCCAGTCGTATAGTGGACGTAGAGTAAAAACACCTATTTAGGCATTGTATGCAAAATGTTAATAGATACGAGGAAACAACCTTTGGCGCAAAATATGCAGTTTCTATATAGCTGTTTTATTCGTTGAGGACAAAATATAACTAAATTTTCAAAATAGTGACCCGAAGTGTTAATGCAGATAGGTTGATGTGCTTTTGCTGCAATTGGTTCATTTGAAAGCACTCTATTCTAAAAACTAAATTGCTTTCAAGTTACAAATCTGAAGATGCCCCCCCAAAAAAGGCTTTGTATTGCGATTCACGTTCTGTATTCTTAAAATTCTTCTCTTCTCTGGTCTAGAATGGAATGGAATGTGTAACGGAGGGGACTCGACCCCGATCCAGTGAATGAGGATATTGTGCTTGTGACCCTCGAGGGTGCGCTCCCGGGAGGGACGAGGCGAGAGACACCGAGCGGCCGGAAACAAGATTGAGGGCACAGCAATGACAAAGTTCCTAAAATTTACAGATTGAGACGCCCTGACAGTTGGGCAGGCAAACCGGGGATCCCATCCCAAACAGAGGGTCCAACGCCCCCCAAGAAGCGGCCCTTATACCCTGACAATCAGCCGAAGACCGAGAGAAGGATAAGGTTCCAAAGAGAGAATCCTTTTCCTATGCCATGTCGCACCGGAATACCATCGCCGACACTTCCAATCCTGAAACAGACCTAACGGGGTTAAGGATGAATTAAATGAGGAATGGAACGATATTCGGAGGCTGAGAGAAATCATATCAGCATTCGCCTGACGACGCGGGAAAACTCCGGAAAAAAACCGTGGGTCAGATTGGGCGGTATACCGGGAAGCGAACTAGGGATCTCTCAAAAGCGAGTCGCACGCGTTACCGCGACGCCACCTGGACGTAAACTGGAAGATCCGTAGTTCAAATCTCGACTATGACAGAATTTTTCAATCTGATTCTATCTTTCCAACCTTGTCCTACACATGTCTGGAGTGAAAGAGTCTTCTGTTAATTGAGATGAAACTGCAATTACAAACTTCGTTGTAAGTATAAGAAGAATGCAGTAGCTCAAACAATAGTCAGATTTTTATGTGGTGTCTTTGAAACTCCACGCTCTTTGCATTACCACGAGAATTATGATGAGGAAGAATTATATTTAAATATGAATTAAATTATTATTTTAAATTGAACAAATTAACATGTTGCATTCACATAACTTTCTCTTCTCACCATTCTACAAATTCTTTTTTCTAAATCTCATTTTGCTGTCTATTTCTTATAATCCAGATAAACTTGCAAATCACATTTAGCTCATCTGTGTGGTTTAGCTCACATTCAAGTGGTCCCGAGTTAGAATCTCGGTTAAAGTGAAATACCTGGGTAAAGCTTTTTCCAGGGTTTCCTCATATCCTGAGAAGATGAATGTTTGATTCTAATTTCTAGTGACCTCGGGCCCATTTGGGCATCATTTTAACCATTTCATTCATTCACCGTCTGTAATGGCCTCCCGGTTAGAGGACTTTAATTAAATACCAAAAGAAAAAGTTCACATTTACAAGTTTCGTTGCAGTATATGTAGATAAAGCGATAGTCACATTTTCAAAAAGCATGTTACACGCGATGCTATGAAATTCCATGCTGTTTATATGACCGCGACAAAAACAGAACGAATAGCGACTTCTCAGTTACAAAAAAATATTCAAACCAATAACAAAAAATATCTGGGAATTTGTTAATTTCATAATATATATAACAAACTGCGTGCTTTAACGGGGTCTGCATTTCTTGTGTATCAAAACTTTGTCCAATCTTTTAGAGTTTACCAATTATACAAAAGTTATTCAGAATGAAGAAGGCTTTAGAGGCTCTTCTCAGTCAGTTCAAAATATATATTTCGTTTGTTATGAAAATATTTTAAACAGCGAGTATTTTAATCAAAATCATTAGTCATTTTTAAGAAAATAAATTTTGAAATTTTTTCCATGTAAAGGGTCGTTCAGGATGGGGAAATTTTCTTGAAAATCCTTGTCACAACTTTGAAAGATGCTGAAGTTTGGTAGTTAACCGACTTTTCGCTTTGGATTTATGTTGTTCATAGAGACGCAGGCATATGGAGGTTTTGCCCTAAAATATGATGTGTTGCATTCGCATGATTTTCTCTACTGACTCTTCTTACAAAGCTTATTTTGCACCTATGTCATGTTAATACCCATAAATCTTCATCACTTATTTTCACAATTCGTTGTAGGTATAACCAGAACATATTAAGCTAAAGCGATAGCCAAATCCCTCAAAGCTGACCGCTACGTGATAGCTTTGGATTGGTTGGCTACGGAGGGGACTCGGCACTGATCCACATAGTGGATATTGTGCCTACGCCCCACAAGGGAGCGTCTCCGGGAGGCAGGATTAGGCGAGACAAGACACCGGGCGTCCGGAACCAGGAAAAACGGCACAGGAATGACAGGGTTCCTAAATTTTCAGATAGAGACTCCCCGTCAGACGGACAGGCAGACCGGGAACTCCACCCAGCACAGAGGGTGTCCAATGCTCCTCAAGGAAGTTAGGATACTCCCGACAGGCAGCCGAAAGCTGAGGGACGAAGAAAGTCACAAAAACATTCTTTTCCCCTGTCACACTGCTCCGAAACCCCATCGCTGACACCTCCAACCCTGAAACAGACCAACGGATGAAAGATGAAGGGAAATTAGAATGGAGATGAAATGGAGGTCCGGAAATTCGGGGATGTGAGAATCCTTCCCAGCACTCGCCTAGCGACCCGGGAAAACCCCCCGAAAAAACCTATGGGTCAGGAAGGTTGGCCAGAGGAATCCAACCCACGACCTCCAGAATGTGAGCCACAGACCTGATAGCTTTGAATTTCTGTTCTCTTAGTATGAACACCAGAAAGAAAGAAAGAAAGAAAGAAAGAAAGAAAAACAATAGCTATTTGCAGTTGAGGGAAGTATAAAATATTTGAAAATTTAAAATAATAACAAAGAAACTTTCAGAGTAGGTAAAATATAAAAGTTATTTGACATAAAATAAAAATGTTATTTGATATAAATTTTGTGCTTTAACAAGATCTACAGTTGTTGTGTGGTAAGATTTTGTCTCTCTCTCTCTCTCTCTCTCTCTCTCTCTCTCTCTCTCTCTTACGATTTACTAATTATCTAAAGTCATTGACAATAAAGACTAATTTACAGACTATTCATAGAAAATAAAAGATATAAATTGTATTTATCATGAAAATAGATTAAGCGTATGTATTTTAATCAAAATCTTTAGTCATTTTTGAAAGAATAAAAAATTTAGAAAAATATCCAATGTAAAGGGTACTTTGGAGTGGAGGATTTTCTTTAAAATTTCAGTATCGCATTCTTGGAAGAAGTTGAACTTAAACACCAAGTTCGAGTTTTAACCAACCTTTTGCTTTTGAGTTATGCTATTCGTGGATTCAAACACACACACACACACACACACACTTGGATCATTGTCTAAAAATAAATTCATTGGATTCAGGGGCCGCAAACGTGATTTCTCGTGAAATTACGACATAGAATTTTTAGATGCAACACAATACTTTCTCTACTTACTGTAGCTACGTAGAAGAGAAAGTAAAAATACTTACTTTGGATTCAGGGGTTTCAAAACGTGAATTGCGTTAGTAGGTACATTAGAGGAATCCTGGGCCACTTTTTTTGCGTTTATATGGAAAAGGATAGGGAAATCGAGGCTAGACGCGGCGGTTCACGGAGTAAAATGCGTTTAAATGGGAGAGATAGGGAATACGAGGGCTGATGCTAGGCTAGACGGAGGGGTTGAATGGAGGAAATACGTTTATATGAGAGGGACAGGGAATACGAAGGCTGATGCTATGCTAGACAGGCTTGAAGGAGGGAAATGTGTTTATATGAGACGGATAGTAAAACCTCCGTTGCTATGCTAGGAGGTAGTTGAAGGAGGGGAGGAAATGCGTTTATATGGGAGAGGTAGGGAAAACGATGATAGGTGTCAGGAATTGTGAATAAAACTGTAATACAAAAAACCGCATTATTCAAGAACTTTAACAACAAAAAGACTCAAGTATAAAACATTTGTAAGGTGTTCGAGGAGTCTTTAGTGGAAAAACCCCCAAGTCTCATTAGGGTATAAATGACAGTTCAAAAACACTTAATATGCAGGAATGTGTATTCATATACAAATGAGGTACCCAACCCCCTCTCCCCCACCCTCTTCCCCAGCTCCATGGTACTTTCTGTTGCAGCTGAGGATCATAAATCTTGTTGAGTATAATGGAAGCTTGACAGTTAAGCAATTAAGGCTGTCAATCAACTGTCAAAACGAACAAAAGAATAATAAATCACGCTTCTTAACAAAGGCGGAGACATTATTCTACCCATTCCATACCAGGCCATGTGCTTTTCTGCAGTGCAGCAACTCACCCCCCACCCTCGCATTGTTTAACGACCAAGTGCAAAAGGTTATCCATCACTGTCAAAATGAACAATAGAGTATGCTGGACAAAGGATCAGACGCTATTGTCCCAGCTCTATTGAATACTTTCAGGAAAGCCACCTGTGAGCTCGCAGTCGCATTGTTTGACAACCACGTGCAAGAGAGCAATAGAAAGGCTTGACCCGAGCTAACAAAGGAACAGATTCAACTGTATCCCTTTCCATTGTCCGACCACGCGCATGGTTTAACAAAAGAAACTGGGGGAGGCTTTATACTTGCCCTGTCTTTGTCCATGTGAAAGACAGAGAGGTCAGTTTACCTGCTAGACCGTAAACAATTCCACCAATGTTCTAATCCGGCATCATGGCGTTGGCTTTTCGCTGAGGCCAGTTCTCTCTGAATGTCTTCACCAAGTCCTACGAATATATCCGAACATAGTTAACAAGCTCTCTGTTTATGTAGCTGACTCTTTTCAAGCACTGTTGTTAAAAAGCGCGCTTAATATATTTCATTACATACATTAAACCTCTGTGTATACTTGAATATCCATAGATCGGTGTTCGATTCTTACTGCAATCAAAAAGTTTAATGTTTTAAATGCTAATGAGAAATTTATGCTTGATAATTTTATATCGTTACCCTTATTAATGAAAGGGTGTTTAGAGGCCCCTAGTTCGAATCTTACCATGTGAAACTCTAATGCTTAATAACTATTAAACTATGAGAGTATGCGCGGTCAGATTAAAATGCGTTTAACAAATATAATTTAATTTTTTATGTATCATTACCCTAATTAATGAAAGGGTGTTTTTAGGGTCCTAGCTCGAATCTTACCCAGCGAAACTCTAATGTGTAATAAATATTAAACTATGAGAGTATGGACGGTCAGATTAAAATGTATTTAACAAATATAATTTAATTTTATACATCATTACGATGTTTTAATGAGCGGTATTCTTAGGTACCCAGAGGTCCTGGTTCGAATCTTACCCGGGAACTCTAATGCTTAATAATTACTAAATTATTGAAGCATGCACGGACAGATTAAAATGTATTTAACAAATATAATTATTTATATATTCCGATGCGTAGACACGATTCTTTATTTTCTTTCTTCTTCTCTCTTTTCTTCCTTTTCCCTCTTTCTATCTATCTATCTATCTATCTATCTATCTATCTATCTATCTATCTATCTATCTATCTATCTATCTATCTATCTATCTATCTATCTATCCATCCATCCATCCATCCATCCATCCATCCATCCATCCATCCATCCATCTATCTATCTATCTATCTATCTATCTATCTATCTATCTATCTATCTATCTATATATCTATCTATCTATCTCGTTCTTTCTTCTCGACTTGCACTCATCCGACCGTTCACATATACACGAACACTTGTACATACATCAACAAACATACACCAGTGCACTCACACACACATACACGCACATACACACATACACACATTAACCAGTGCGCTTACACACACGCTCGCATACACGCATACCCTCACGCACATACAATCACCATAATAAACTATGAGAGTATGGACGGTCAGATTAAAATGTATTTGACAAATATAATTTAAATTTATACATCTTTATGATGTTTTAATGAGCGGTATTCTTAGATACCCAGAGGTCCTAGTTCGAATCTTACCCGGGAACTCTAATGCTTAATAATTACTAAATTATTGAAGCATGCACGGACAGATTAAAATGTATAACAAATATAATTATTTATATATTCCGATGCCTAGACACGATTATTTATTTTCTTTCTTCTTCTCTCTTTTTCTTCCTTTTCCCTCTATCCATCCATCTATCTATCTATCTATCTATCTATCTATCTATCTATCTATCTATCTATCTATCTATCTATCTATCTATCTATCTATCTATCTATCTATCTATCTATCTATCTATCTATCTATCTATCTATCTATCTATCTATCTATCTCTTTCTTCTGGACTTGCACACATCCGAGCGTTCACATATACACGAACACTTGTATATACATCAACAAACTTACACCAGTGCACGCACACACACGCACACACACACCTGTACGCACACTAACCTGTGCGCTTACACGCACACCATCACGCACATACACACACCCACACACACATTAACCAGTGCGCTTACACGCACACCCTCACGTACATACATACACCAGTACACACACATACTCGCGCGCGCACACATACATATACCAGTGCACTTACGTACACAAACGCACCTACACACACACTCATACACCCACGCATACGCCTACAGGCATGGACACACACACACGCACACATACACGTACGAAGGCATTGGAAATTATTGCCTTTACAGAATTCAAAAATCTTTGCCTCATTTCACTGTAACCTAGCAAAAATGTAATTCTTTTCAGGCTACCATCCTCACATGACTTCCATCCCAACGCATTTTGTTTATAGTTCATATAAAAACATTATGGAGGTACTCTGAGAGAGAGAGAGAAAGAGAGAGAGGAATTGAAGCAAGTAGGGATAGAAGTGCTGAGAGCCTCTGCTCATGCGCAGCAAGAGATGATGTCATTGGGTGCAATAATAACGTGACGTGTATACATACCCCCGCCATGACGATGTGTCGACATCGCCTGGAGGGGTTTAGATCCTTATATAAACAGATATCAGTTCATGCTAGAAACATTGTGAGCTGATTAACTCTACATTTAAGTTTAAAAGAACTTAAAAAGCAACGCGAAGTGTTTTTAATTTAAGAGGTGCAGGCCATTATGTTCATCAACACGAAACACGAAACAAGTGAGTGAGTTTTTACATGACTAATCAAAATCACTGTAGGCTTTTACAATGCATTTAATTTTGTTTAAAGGATGCAGTGCATGAAAGACGTTCCGTTGCAATAACGTCATATTTTTTAATCTGTACTTTACACTCACATGGATTTTTCTACCCACTCTTCTTGCATAAACATTCATATTATTTTCTCCGCTCATTCTTTGTTTCTCTGCAGGTTCATCTTCCATGAACATTCACATGATTTTATGTACTAACTCTTTGTTTCTCTACACATTCATATGATTTTCGCTACACAATCTTCTGTAAACATTCACATGATTTTTTCTACCCATTTTTTTCTCTACAGGTTCATGTTACATTAACATTAATACATTTTTTCTACTCATTCCTTGTTTCTATGAACATTCATGCGATTTTCTCCACTTATTCTTTGTTTCACCATACATTCACACGATTTTCTCTATTCAATCTTTGTTTCTCTACAGGTTCATCTTCCGTTAACATTCACACGATTTTCTCTACTTATTCTTTGTTTCTCTACATGTTCATCTTCCATGAACATTCACACGATTTTCTCTACTCATTCTGTATTTCTCAATGCATTCATACAATTTTTTCCGCTCATTCTTTGTTTCTCTATACATTCATACGATTTTCTCCACTCATTCTTTGTTTCTCTACACATTCATAAGCATACTTACAAAACCCTTGGTGATGCATCACAACACACACCTTAGTTCTAATATAAACAAATGTATACCTTCAGTATAACGGTATGGCAGAGATGGGGAAATTTAAGACATGTAAATTGTCTTTTTTAGCTTCAGAAAAGGTATGTAGAAATAACAAACTTAAGTATTGAATGTTCTCCTATTTTAACATGAAAACATTCATAAATAAAACAACTGACTCGTTGATAATACATATAAAGATACAAAAGATACACGTTATAGAATTTATAAAAAATTCACAATATCACATGTTTTGAATTTAGTTATATCTATCGCATTGAAATAACGACCAATATCCGAATTTTATACAAATCTTTTATGTGCACTAGCAATAAATGTAATTTTTTCAGGTTACCTTTACTTCATAAAGCATGTTTTCTAAGAACTACATTGTGTAATGTTTCAGACGGTGCAATAAGGGGAAGCAGAAGAGGGGCAGCTTTGTAGACTCGCAAAGCAGGCTGACGCTATTGGAGGATAGAATAAGCAACATCGAGACCCCCAAGAAACATACCGGTAAGAAGCGGGTTCCGAGACGTCTGCATCTCTAGAAGACACAACGCTAAGATAGGATTCTTCTATGATCTTCCATTGCTTATAGTGAAAAAACACAGACAAATTTGTATACATGACAATTCAGGATTGTGAAATAATTCGAGAGAGTCTTCCTGCATTCAAAGCATACCACCAATCGAGAAAGTGTCCGCGAGTGGAATATTGTGAGAATATTGTTTTCTCTTATAATGTTGTTGCTTATATGCAAGAGCTCGAAATGAAATGTTTGAACGCTAATTTAAATGATTGTGAAATACTTTTAAATAGCGATGAAATTTGCAGGCTAAAAGACTTGAATCGGTTATAGATTACCATTTCGGTAACCTAGCTGCTGCAAATGTAATGCCATATGCTGGAACGAGGAGTTGGAGGAAGAAAGTGATGGAAATGCAAGATAAATAACAATAAAAAGAATGAATTTATGCTTTTAATGAAAAATAAATCCTTACAATGATTAGTTTAAAATATAAGCTGCATCACATGAGCCAGAGGCTTGTATGTAAATACTTTATCATGAATTATTAAACAATACAATGAGGTCTGTGCAGCAATATTTACACTAGTTTGAATTTCTATTCTGATGTTGACACTACAATTTACAACTTCCTCTGGTTGATGTGAACAATGTATAACAAATATAGGAGAAAATTTAATAAAATCTTTTCTCTTCAATAAAGGATAATTCTCTTTTTCATAATAAGAGCTTTGAAACTTTGAGTACATGTCATACAGTGATGCAAATCTCGAGTTTCCAAAGTCCAAATTCATGTCATGATAGAGATAACATTCACTATTAAGATAAAGTCTCAAATTAGCTATGTTACACTGAAAGGGAACAGTCTTTAGATACGATACTCGATCTTAAAGTCTGAGCATCCAAAACGACAAATCTCGGCTTCTCCATTTTTTATGTGGTGGCGACATTCCAAGTGAATGATTTAGTTTGTGGCACAGCAGGCTGAGTACGCAGATCCATGGCCCTAAATGGGAGATACAGCGACTTGTCCGACTTGACAATCTTGAGAATTTCAACCTTTTCAGCATCAGAAAGTCGAATCACTGGCACTCTCCACTCGATTCGTGCAAGTTTAACGCTTGCATTCTCTTCACCCTCAGGCGCTATAATACAGTTTTTAGAGTCCTTGGAGCGAATCAGCACCAACTCAAACTTGCTATTGAGTATGAGTTCCTTGTGGTCGTAAGAAAATCCCAGAAGCATCAAAAGGGGTACTATGGCGTTGAAGGCTCCACTTGCTGCATTCACAATGTCCATGTCTAATCCAGGATAGCACCATCCAGCATTCAGCAAACGATCAGATTCCATGGGGTTGAGAGCAGCATAGTTTCGTAAAGTTGAGGCGATCCCGGGGTTCCTGGTTTGATCAATAATTGATCCGTTCATATCCAGTCGAATCTCCTCAAACATGAATGCAATAGCGTTATTGGTAAGCTTTGCAGTAGTAGCTGTTTCATTATTTTTAGTAATATTCCCCTCAATGTATAGATAACTTCGATTAAGTAAAGTATATAAATCCTCAGCTTGACAAGGGATTCTAATCTCGTCATTAGAGTCCAGAGCTGATGTATTATACGGTAAAAACACATGTTCCTCTTCTTTAGTGACCTTATCCTCGAATCTCGGTGTCCCGGTAACATTGAAGATGTCCATGGTTATAAGATTCTGAAGTCCAATGCCTGGAGGAACTGTCGATTACGTGTTGTTAACCCGATGGGTGCCAGGGGTGGAGTATGAAGAGTACGTCGAATCATTTCATTATTATATTCTCCACGTTGTCGATTTCTTCTTCTAAAATCAATGGGTATTATGCTTATATCATTGTTTATAAAGTCAATGATATTGCTGTTATGCTCTCCTATACGAAGGTTGATTTGCTCTATGAAGTGGATGTTTATGAATAACAGGTAAAATGGATTTGATGATTCTTGTGAAATATGATATCCAAACGTAACAGAAGGGAAAAACTCATAGATCGAGTGTCCACTTTTACCATTGAGGGAGGAGACTGATGCAATACTGAGCTAGATTTGTATGATGCTCAACTTAAATATATTCACCAGGAAATCAGATTCAGCCAGCAGATTAGCTGGATTAACTTTGTCGCAGACAAAAAAACGTTCATATAGAACAATCATTGGAAAAATTCAACAGTGAAAGGACATTTAATTTCAGCCATCATCGTGTTATTATTGATCTAATAAAGAAGACATTCTGATCCACCTCTAGCTTATCTCTGATGTATTCATTAATATCAGTAATCTCATAAGTTCCATCAAGTATACCAATAACCTTAATTTCATCATTGTGCATGTAATGAAATTGATTATTACTCCTATCAATATTGGGAATGGAATAGAAGGTTTCAAATTCAATAGAGCAGTCTCATAATGACCTTTTGGATCTAACTGAAGAGGAAGATTCAGGTATGTGGTAAGAACAGACTCGTTGCCACTGACGTCAATAGTGCAACTCATTGCGATAGAAATTGCAAGCACAAGTGTCCCAGATGACCGAGCTGAAACTCTGAAACCTCTTAGTGTTATACAGTACCTTAACACCTCTGAGGTACCTTTCTATCTCTTTTGGAGGTTTCAAGTTTCCAAAGCTATCGAAATAAAATGACACGTTGCCATCCTTCTTTATAGCAAACCAATGAGTGCCTTCATTCTCTGAAGTATCGAGATTAACAATAATTCTCTCTCTCTAACAAGGTCTTGAGGGTAGCTGATCGATCATGTATACACCTCTAAAATGAGGAATCTTTAAATGTCGGGCATACAAGTTGAGATCTATGTTACTCAAGGTTTTTTCCGGGACAGTTTTTTGAATTCCCTTTCTGGCTCTGTCTCCTCTTCCTTTCGGCGTTCCTCGCCTTACTCTTCTTCACTCGAAGACCACTCCCTCTTGATTCAATTCCTCTGTTACGTCTCATCATTTCAGCAATTTGTTTATCTGTTGTCTTTTTCTTATTTACTGCTGAGGCAATTTGCGCTGCACCTCCAGCTGCAGCACCTAGAGCTGCAATAATTCGTATGAGGGATAGAAATCCTCCTCGTTTCTTCTTCCTGCATCCAGCACCAACAGACACCTTTCCCTTCATAATTGCTGTTACTAGTCTCGCTGCCAACTTTTCAGCTAATGTTGCATCAGATGATTGCACTCTTTTCCACGCCATTTCAGCCAAGTCTTGTCGGCAATGTTTCTCGATGCAGAGTCCTTATGCTGAGCGTAGGCAATGTCGTGAAGTTTGCACGCTTCGTCTAACGGGTTGATTCCGGGGTCTGCTCTCTTTAACCTTTTTCTAGCTCTGCTCCGGGTCCGCAGTATCTGTAACCAGGTAAATGCACTTAATTAAACCAGAGCCTCTTGCGATCTTAACCTCGTTAGCTCTCATGGTATACTAATTGAGTTTTATTAGTGCGTTGTTCTTTTATACTCTGTCATTGGTCACGAACATTAGCATATATTAATTAAGCATTCTTTATTTTATATCGTATGATAGAACTGCTATGATATTATTCAGCTGCTAGACTTTGAAAAGCGACTTTATAGGCAATCGTCACGGAAAGCTGTTTACTGGAAATGCTAGCTGTTTCATTGTATTTAAACAGAGTCGAATCACAGGTGTTCGTGATAATTACAATCACTGTTTTTATCGCTGTTATTTAATGTAATTTCAGCTTATTCATGTAGTATCCAAGGTATTCGAGTCCATTTTTAAAAAGTAATTCGGTTTCATAAATGCGACTGCTGAATCCGCAACTAATGGATTAGCTACTGCTGTTACCACACGACGTCTTGTTGCTACAGCTGCTAATGTTATGGCCGCGACTAATGCTGTTACTATTGTTGTAGCAGATGCTGCTACAGCTGTGTGATCTGTTACAGCTATAGTTGTACAGGCTCTGTATCTGCCATGATAGCTGCTGTATTTGCTTCTGCTACAGCTATTGTGCTGACTGTGTCTAATGTTGCTACAGCTGCCTGATCTGATGGTGCTATTGTTGTAGCTGATGTTGCAGTGTTGTATCTACTACTACAGCTCTCGTATTTGATGTTACAGCAGCAGTGATGACTGCTGTTGCTGTGGTGCGTGAATCTACAGCTGGAATATCATTGCTGTGATGCTTGCTGCTGCTAGGACTGCTAAATCTATAGCTACTGCTGCTACAGCTGTTATGTAACCGGTTGTTGTCGATGCTATTGTAGCAGATGTTGCTACAACTATAGGATCTGTTACATCTATTGTTGTACAGCTGCTGTATCTCCTACGGTAGCTGTTGTATTTGCTTCTGCTACAGCTATCGTGCAGGCTGTGGCTGATGTTTCTGTAGCTGCAGGATCTATTGCTCATATCGTCTACTGTTTCTATAGATGCTGTATCTACTACTACATCTGTCGTATTTGCTGTTGTTGTGATGCTTCCTGTCGGTGCTGAATCTACAGTTGTTGGATTAGCTACTGCTGCTGCTACAGCTGCCGTGTAACCGATTGTTGCTGCTGTAGCTCTTGCTGCAATGGATGTTGCTGCAGCTGTCGAATATGTTGACGTAACTCATGCATCAAACAATCACGAACGATTATTACTGAAAATTTATCGAAATGAAAACTTCATTTTAATAGATAATTCATAGTATCACAGATTACACTACATTTATATACTTTTCTAGACCATACAAGCTTTTATATGTTAAACAGTTAGCGGGTGAAATGGTAACGATGAAACAGTGAGAGTGCATAGAAGTAAAATAGCTAGTGCATTCACATGGTTGAGCAGATATTATAACATTTTTAGACAGCTTTATTGCTTTATGTGTTTACATTTTTTGATCAAGTGTAGCAGCTTTATGGGTTAAATAATTTCTTCATTAAACAAGGATTGTAAGGTTAGACGTCTCTCCCCTTTATCTAGGCTTGAGACTAACACTAGTATTTGATCCTAATGGCAAAGTTACCGCCTCCCCTTCCATCTTCTCCGTTCTTCACCATTTGCCTGTTATGTGCATACACAGCACATGAGTAAATTTTAATTTTTTAAGTTTGCAGACTCGCGGAGAAAATCTTCATCTTCGGATTACATTCTCTTAAGCACTGTTTGTAATACTGTAATGCCCATACGCATAGGTAGTTATTCCATTCTCAGCAATCTTTTATTATCAAAGGGATTCAATGTATTTTATTCACTTGCACTGTGGTAACAGCGTGCTTTCGTGATAGGATTAGATTAATGGGCGTTCTGATAATTTCACAGGTTAAGACAGTCTGTATAGCTGTCAAACGTAATGTACTGCTTAATAGCGCTACGTTTTATACCTTTAATATTTTTTATCATAGAGCCTTGAATATGTATGGCATACATCTTAGGTCGTAGTCCAACAAAGCGCAGAATGATTTTGCCATTAGCCTCATCTTTAAATTTTCCCAACACCTTTTTGTTCTGAATAGAGTGTCGTATATGGCTGACAGGGTAATCAGATGTATCGAGATGCTCAAGAAAAGTAGCTTGTCCTGGTACGCATCTTCAGTTGTTACACGATGAATGAATGAATCAGTGTCCATGTACATAAGCTTTAGGTTTTCAGCACCGTAATAAGGCAACAACAGGTCGTAATGATAGTTATACATTAATGTCTTGGAGATGTCTAACACACTCATTCCAATGTATATAGGTTTGTTGAATACAATCTGACGAGAGGCCATATGTACAGCAGCTAGATTATCAGCATATATTGTCCTATCGATGAACGTAGGCTTTGCGATCAACTTCTCTAGAGTCTTCTCACTTGTTACTAGTCGTATATCCATTTGGTTACGCAGGTTCTCCATAGTATTTCTAAACATGGCGTTGTTGAAGAGTTTGTAGAGATCCTTCTCGAAATCATTTTCAGCTTGCTGACGTAGTCTGTTGTTAAATTCCACATAACGTTTTAACCATCGAGACTGTTGGAATTGTAACACACGATGTATTTTTTGTTAGCTGTAACCCGTGATTAAGAGCTTGCTTCAAAGGCATGTAATACACTACATACTTCTTTCGAGGTACAAGATGAGGTATCAGTTTCTTTGTAGGTGGTTCCAATGGTTTCATACACTCAGGTAGGAAAGGTAGATCGTTGTGTAGATCATGAAGTTCTGCTGGATACTCGATGTCGACTTATAATATGTAACCATGAGGATCATCTTCTTGTAGTATTTCTAAGTTGATTTCTTCAGGTGAAACCCACTGAAATCCGCCATAAGGAAGGGCGTGACATATTGCCCACCCATATTGGTTATTAGCGTCCTCGTATGTAATAAATTGGGTTGGTCTCGATGGATCAAACCTCTCCATGTACATGTTATTAGCCTCTGCATATCGATGGGAAACTTGGCATAAATCTCCTCTTATACCTGATTCCACCATGAGCAGCTGATCATAATCTTGTAACAGTTCCAGCTTAATTCCTGTATACAGTAACATTGCATCCCATGTAAGCCCTGGAGAGGTAACATAATGTGCTGGATCAACTTTGTGTGTTTTCAGGGTTTGCTCTCTGAACGTTTCAAAGACATCAGCTAGAAGCACATCTGAAGTTAAGTAGAGATCGCTGTACTCGCCTAGGTTTCTCACATTAAACAACTCCCATACATTTCTAGCATGATCATAGTCAGTATCAGTAATTTCTTCTTCATTTAATCTATTGTAGAAGGAGTGCTTAGGAGGCAAGCAGGTCTCGTTCAAAACATCCCATGACGTGACAAAATCATATGGAAATACACCCTTTCGAGTCATCAACTTCAATTTGTCTTCTCCGAAGTACTTTAGTGTTTCGGGATATGAGGTTAGATTTTTTAACAACGTATCAAACTTGTACTGAGGAATCGGAAGCTATCCACAAACCAAAGCTTGATATCTCCTACATACTTGGTGAATGAGATATAGCTTTCTTCTGAGCTAGGAATTAAATCCATCCTCTCACTTGTGCAACCCAGCTCCTTGACAATGAAATGCGAGTCATATACGCTGAGGTTGTGCATGAAGACTGGGATAAATTTAGGTGTTTTACAGAATAAATTACATTCATTATGTAGACTTCCACGATATTCACCACTGATGTGATCATGGTCGCGTACTTTATACTTTATTTCGGTAAAGTCTTTTCCGATACTAGTAGCATACCGTAGAAGACTCAAAATCCTGTTGTTGCTGATCCGTAAGTTTCGGAGGATTGGCTGATTTGTATACATTATTAATTTCCTTTGCAAGGAACGATAGGTATTCCATAAATTTCTGAGCAACATCACCAGCACGATTTATATGGGACTGCTTAGGAAGACCAGTTTCAATATGTTCAACACAGGATGATGGCTTCACGTAAACACAGAAGCTCATTGGTGTGTGCTCTTGATAAGGTATTGTATAGGAAGTTTCAGGATTGGGTATACAGGTATGGCATGGAGTGAGGATACTCTTAAAATCTGCATAGATGATAGTTTCAACATCCTCTCAACATTTTTAAACAGAACAATTGATTTCTTCTTGGTAGGCATAACTACCCTCGCGACACCATGTTGATTACAGATGGCTGCATGCTCTTGTAGTTTTTCCAACCCACTTCGTTCATATCGATTATCGAAATGTGTAAAACAACGCTTGCATGTATAAACACGTTCATTACATTTAGTTTTCTGGCGTCGAATGAGCTTCTCAAAATTCTTTATATACGTATACATAGTGATGTTTTCCACAACTGTCACTCAATAGTAGCAGGTCACGATGTTCAGATAGTTCAGTACTAGTAACCTTTATTGGATACACTTCATGCTTCTCATCCAGCCCGAAAACGTTAATAGACATCTTGTTAAGCTTCTCAAATTTAGGTATTTGAGAAAGTGGAGTAGGATAAGAAACACGGCTGAAGTCGTACTTATCTTGAGGTTTCTCGTATTTGCTGACGCGTTGAGGCTTGGTGCTGACGAATTTGGCCAGTATGGAATACATGAAACATTTCTCATCATTAGAGTTCTGAGTGTTTACGCAGGATTTTCTTGCTTTAACAGATGACGGTAGTGGTATATAGCTATTTCCTCGCAACGGATTGTACTTGTTGATACGAAGTCGAACACCTTCCACTGCAAGGAAAGCCCATTTGCTACCCTTAAGCTGTGTTTCCTCCATTTCAGTAGGCAATTTCTTGTATCTCGCTTCCAGCGCTGAGTCCAGATCCGTTTCTAGGAAAACAGGTTGATTCCGTGTTTTAAATATTTTGTCACAGGTTTCTCCGATGCTGTTTACAAATCTGCACTCAGCTAGCAGATTAACTTTTACGCTCTTGTGAATGCTAAGCTCTTTAAGTACAGCCTGGATTATCCGTTGTTTTGCCCCGTCCAGATACATATTCAGGTCCTTTGTTGAATTGCATCGTATAAAATACGATTTCAATCGCCCTTCGAGGGATGTCTCGTATTCTTTCATATCACAGTCCTCCCTTGTTGATAATAACTGATGTTTAGTAGACTCCAATTTTCTTTTCTTTTGAGGACTATTTATTTCACATACATCGTCATGCCGCTGACCCTTATAAACACCATTGAAGGTTACATTACAATGCTTGCATTCGAAGAGCTTCTTGCAATACATCTGGTGTCTTCTCTTATCATAACCTCAGAGGAATTTCTTTCTGCATTTGATACAAGAGTATCTTGATGCACTAGGAATTATATCCATATATACAGTTATTCATCCTTATTCTTGATGTAATAACGTCTTAATCACTCTTCAATGAAATGTAGACCGCTTCACCTTGATATCACTTTAGAAAGCTGATTATTCTTGGAGAGAACACGATGTTAACACATCTAGACCCATTAGCACAATAAAGACCCTAATTATAGAGGTGACACGGTTCATTTTAGAATGATCATATGCAGAGTTTTTAATAATAAAACGATGATTCAAGGCGATACCTTTTATATTGAAATACATGGTTAAACAGTCTGGTGGTGGGGAGGGGATGTATAGACGTCACGTGATTATTGTAACCAATGGAATTATCACCTGTTGCGCATGCGCAGAGGCTCTCAGCACTTCTATCCCTAATTGATTCAATTCCTCTCGCTCTCGCTCTCGCTCTCTCTCTCACTCAGAGTACCTCCATAATGTCTTTACATGAACTACAAAAAAAATGCGTTGGGATGGAAGTCATGTGAGGATGGTAGCCTGAAAAGAATTACATTTTTGCTAGGTTACAGTGAAATGAGACAAAGATTTTGGAATTCTGTAAAGGCAATAATTTCCAATGCCTTTGTACCTGTATGTGTGTCTATGCCTGTAGGCGTATGCGTGTGTGTATGTGTGTATGTAGGTGCGTTTGTGTATATAGGTTTGTGCGTATAGGTGTGTATGTGTGTGTGCGTGCACTGGTGTATGTTTGATTGATGTATGTACAAGTGTTCGTGTATATGTGAACGCTCGGATGTGTGCAAGTCGAGAAGAAAGAAAGAGATAGATAGATAGAAAGAGGGAAAAGGGGGGAAAAAGAGAGAAGAAGGAAAATAAAGAATCGTGTCTAGGCATCGGAATATATAAATAATTATTTTTGTTAAATACATTTTAATCTGTCCGTGCATGCTTCAATAATTTAGTATTTATTAAGCATTAGAGTTCCAGGATAAGATTCGAGCTAGGACCTCTGGGTACCTAAGAATACCGTTCATTAAAACATCGTAATGATGTATAAAAATTAAATTATATTTGTTAAATACATTTTAATCTGACGGTCCATACTCTCATAGTTTAATATTTATTACAGATTAGAGTTTCGCTTGGTAAGATTCGAGCTAGGACCCTCTGAACATGCTTTCATTAATTAGGGTAATGATATATAAAAATTAAATTATATTTGTTAAACGCATTTTAATCTGACCGCGCATACTCTCATAGTTAATAGTTATTAAGCATTAGAGTTTCACATGGTAAGATTCGAACTAGGGGCCTCTGAACACCCTTTCATTAATTAGGGTAACGATATAATATTATCACGTGTCAATTTCTCATTAGCAATTAAAACATTAAACTTTTTGATTGCAGTAAGAATCGAACACCGATCTATGGATATTCAAGTATACACAGAGGTTTAATGTATGTAATGAAATATATTAAGCGCGCTTTTTAACATCAGTGCTTGAAAAGAGTCAGCTACATAAACAGAGAGCTTGTTAACTATGTTCGGGTATATTCGTAGGACTTGGTGAAGACATTCAGAGAGAACTGGCCTCAGGACAAAGCCAACGCCATGATGCCGGACTAGAGCATTGGTGGAATTGTTTACGGTCTAGCAGGTAAACTGACCTCTCTGTCTTTCACATGGACAAACAAAGACAGGGCAAGTATAAAGCCTCCCCCAGTTTCTTTTGTTAAACCATGCGCATGGTCGGACAATGGAAAGGGATACAATAGAATCTGTTCCTTTGTTAACAGCCTTCAGGCTCTCTTTTGTTAAAAGCATAATTTATCACGGTCTTTTTTCATTTTGACAGGTGAAGGGCAAGCTTTGTTCTTTTGTTATAGGCTGTGGAATGGGATGCTACACGGATGGTCTTTCTAAAGAAGCCTTGCTCTGAACAATAGAAAGGGATACAATAGAATCTGTTCCTTTGTTAGCTCGGGTCAAGTCTTTCTGTTGTTCTCTTGCACGTGGTCGTCAAACAATGCGACTGCGAGCTCACAGGTGGCTTTCCTGAAAGTATTCAATAGAGCTGGGACAATAGCGTCTGATCCTTTGTCCAGCATACTCTATTGTTCATTTTGACAGTGATGGATAACCTTTTGCACTTGGTCGTTAAACAATGCGAGGGTGGGGATGAGTTGCTGCACTGCAGAAAAGCACATGGCCTGGTATGGAATGGGTAGAATAATGTCCCCGCCTTTGTTAAGAAGCGTGATTTATTATTCTTTTGTTCGTTTTGACAGTTGATTGACAGCCTTAATTGCTTAACTGTCAAGCTTCCATTATGCTCAACAAGATTTATGACCCTCAGCTACAACAGAAAGTACCATGGAGCTGGGGAAGAGGGTGGGGTAGGGGGGTGGGGGACCTCATTTACATACACATACCTGCATATTTAGTGTTTTTGAACTGTCATTTATGCTCTACTGAGACCTAGGTGGGTTTTCCACTAAACACCCCTCCTCGAACAGCTTACAAATGTTTTATACTTGAGTCTTTTCTTTGCTAAAGTTCTTGAATAATGCGGTTCTTTGTATTACAGTTTTACTCACAATTCCTGACACCTATCATCGTTTTCCCTACCTCTCCCATATAAACGCATTTCCTCCCCTCCTTCAACTACCTCCTAGCATAGCAAAGGAGTGTTTACTCTCCGTCTCATATAAACACTTTACCCTCCTTCAAGCGTGTCTAGCCTAGCATCAGCCTTGGTATTCCCTGTCCCTCTCATATAAACGTATTTCCCCCATTCAACCCCTCCGTCTAGCCTAGCATCAGCCCTCGCATTCCCTATCTCTCCCATATAAACGCATTTTTCTCCGTGAACCGCTGCGTCTAGTCTCGTTTTCTCTATCCTTTTCCATATAAACGCAAAAAAAAGTGGCCCAGGATTCCTCTAATGTACCTACTTCCGTTGAACCTCGTTATTCAATTTTTGGGTGGAATGCAATACTTTCTCTACTTACTCTAACTACGTAGTAGAGAAAGCAAAAATGTTTTCTTTGGATCCAGGGAGTCTCAAAACGTGTATATCCGGTGAATCTCGTTATTCAGTTTTTGGGTGGAATACAATACTTTCTCTACCTTCTGTAGCTACGTAGTAGAGAAAGTAAAAATGCTTTATTTGGATTCAGGGGGTCTCAAAACGTTATTTGCGGTGAATCTCGTTCAATTTTTGGGCGGAACACAATGCTTCCTCTACTTGCTGTAGCTACGTAGTAGAGAAAGTAAAAACCTTTGTTTGGTTTTAGGGAGTCTGAAAACGAGTATTTCCGTTCCGAGTATTAATGTCGTTATTAAATCTTTGGGTGGAATACGATACTTGCTCTACTTACTGTAACTAAGTAGTAGAGAAAGTAAAAACCTTTGTTTGGTTTTAGGGAGTCTGAAAACGAATATTTCCGTTCCGAGTATTAATCCCGTTATTAAATTTTTGGGTGGAATACAACAATTCCTCTACTTACTGTAAGTGCGTAGTAGGGAAAATAAATTCAATGGGGCTCAAAACGTGTGTTTCCGGTGAATATTGTATTTGAGTTTTTGGGTGGAATACAATACTTCCTCTGTTTACTGTAAGTGCGTCGTAGGAAAAGTAAAAAATGCTTTCTTTGGATTCAGTGGGTCTCAAAAAGTGTATTTCTGGCGATCTCGTTTTTTAATTTTTGGGTGGAATACAACACTTTCCCTACTTATTATAGGTAAATAGTAGAGACAGTAAAATATGAGTTGTGGAATAGATAAGCGGCTGGTTGTCATTACGGCATCTTGCATGCAACCAAATAGGGAAAAGTGTAACTTAGATTGTAACTTTAAATAATTTCTGGTGTAAATTGTTGTCACGATGCACGGAAAAATCATAGTTCATAAGGGCATTATGAAAATAAAGAACATATGTTAGTCAATAATGGGTAGAGAAAGCAGTAAATATATAAAAACCAAAAAATTTTTTTAACACTTGCTTGTCATACAATAATATGATGCCTCTAATTCCTAAAAATTAGTTTGTATACTGCTTGTGTCGCTGTGTTGTAATGTTATTGCTGTTTTCTTTTCACAGTTATTACATTCTTACAGCTAAGTGTAAGGGAAATGTGCTGGAATTATATTTTGTTTAGCCTGTTACATTTCTTAACCTTCCTTGTAGAGCGGGTATGAGCTAAGATGCCTGGAATAATCTCTCGATAAACACCCTGCTTGCTCCGCTCCCGGTGCAACGGAAAACATTTGGAGCCGTCTGTGCAACGTATAGTAATTCATGCACGGTCAGGGATTGTCTTCTCAGGAAGTGTGAGCTTGCTCTTTGTTCTATGATTCCATGTATAGGCTGCTAGGCGCGTGTGTGGTGACAGTAGCGTACGCTTCAACTATTGTTGATTTGTATATCCTTGACGTGAGGTACGGTAGGTCGGCAGGATCGCATGGTTTTGTTGTTCAGTTTATACGTCTAGCATCAGTTGGTGCCTATTTCCTTCATTTCTTTCTTTCTCTCTCTCTCTCTCTCTCTCTCTCTCTCTCTCTCTTTGCCTATACCCTCTTTTGTTTAAGGGTGCGTGTCAATCTTGGCGTTTGTCGTCAGTTACGGTTTGGAAACAGAGATGCAATGTGGACAGTATCGCTCTAGTGGCAATCAGTACTTCTAAATCAGCTTTTCCGATACTTTTTTGCTTCTCCTCCTCGCGGTAACTGTTACTCATATGTCTCGTGTTACTTTTAGTGTACAGCATATTTAATTTTTGTCCACGTCTGCCCCCTTTCCCCCATTTATGTTTCCTTTACTCCCTTTTCCTATATGTGCCACTGTTTTTCTTCCTCATTGCTCGTTTTCCGCTACCTCACTAATGCTACTAATGCTATACTCGGCGCCAATCAAGAAGGTGATTGACAGTTACTAACCACGTGGCGGAAAGCTTTAAATGAATGGGAGGGGATGAATACGTCACAGCGGTCGTCATAGCAACCATTAGAAGGACCAATTAGAACTAAGACGTTTCCATAGCAACGATAGACGCAAATGCCTTGTTGCGATATCGTAACACGTGATTGGCAAGACGTGCCGAGCGAGCGACCGTTGCAGTAAACATGAACTGCAGTCTTATCTTCTTCTGTCGCTGCAGTTATAAACAATGTCCTCCTTTTAGCCCCAGCTTGCTTATGTTTTTGTATCAGTTTAGAGATTGCCTGCGTACTGAAAAGCTCTTTTGCATCGTCCTATTTGTATGGCATTTGTGTGTTACGTGTGTTTGAGTCCGTGTATTTATGCGTGCGTGTGTTGTGTGAGCATTTATAATTGTGTTAACACGTTTCATGGGTATTTAATAATTTCCAAAAATAGTAACAAAGATAGCGCAGCCAAACAAAAAACTGAGCGCATTCGGGAACCGAATAAAACTGTATTTAGTAAAGGTATCCCAATTAAAGGACAGACGCGGGAAATAATATGCTCCGTGAGAGAATATTTCGAAGAGGAGAAAATAATTCAGTGGCTTGTTCGCCGCAATATACCGATGAAGGAGGGACTGAAGAAAAATGAGCTAAGGGAACTTGTGAAAGCAAATAAACTGCGGTTTCCAAGTTATGTAGTCGATGGCAGAACATGGTCACAAAATAGTTAGGCTTCCCCCTTATCATTGTCATTTTAACTAGATTGAATTAATTTGGGCCGACATAAAGGGTTATGTTAAGCGAAACAATAAAGGTTTCACTGTGTCGTCAGTAATAAAGCTTACAGAAGAGCCACTAACAGCAATAAAAGCTGAAAACTGGGGGAAAAAAGCGGTGACTCATACAAAGGGCGTAATAATTGCAGCTTGGGAAAATGAAGCAGTTTTGGAAGAAACTATAGAACAACTTGTCAATTTCGTGGGGAATTCTAGCAGCTCTTCAGATGATGATGATAATGACGACGGTGGCAACATTGTCTATCAAACGAGCAGCAGCAACAACAGCAGCAGCAATAACAGCAGCAGCGATGCAAGCGATTCGAAATCTGCATTTTTTCCATTAGAATAAGCATCAATATTTCACAGGTATGCCTCTTCTGTTAACGCAGATTTTTACACTGATATATTCTAGCATTTTCTATCCTCTGCACTAGATTTATTATTTTACAATTATCTTCGTATACAAGTATAAATAATTCCCGCTCTACAATGCAGGCCCAACCCAGTCGCCTTCGACACAGTTCTAGCACGCTCTCCACGTGGTCGCGATGAGCGGCAACGTCGCCTCTCTCTCTCCGCGAAATGTCAATCACCTTCTTAATTGGCGCCGAGTATAGTACCTTTTTGTTTTTCATGCCCCCCCCCTGTGTTCGGGCGCTCCTTCTACTGTGCTCCACGTGCGTCTGCAACCTTTGAAGGCCACGCACAAGACCGCCTGTTGGCGGGATTACGCTGTCTGACTTCAACGCAGCTACTAGTGTCCATCTAGGATACCTGGGATCATCTTGGTTTCATTGCGATGCATCTTCGACGGTGGCGAATGGAGATCTGCTGTGTTCTATGGTTTATGTGCATTTTGCTTATACACACGCTTACATGTCTTGCTGGTGACAGGTGACGGCTCCTTGTCAATAACATATGGGTCGTTGACTTCTGTTTTATTGATGATACATCCCTTTGTCTCCCCGCCAGTTCTTACGGCCGCTGAGCGTGCTTCAGCGACCCCGCAAAATTTCGCCTCAAATCTTTTGACTCTCTTCACCCGTATTTATATATAGGATGTTTCTGCTATGTGTGTGCATGCGTCTCTCTCACCTTTGTATGTGCGTGGATGATTCCGTCTATTAAGTCTCTGCCTTTACTGATTCTCTCCCTCCGGAGTGTTCTGTTTTTCCCTCTCCTTGCTTATATTTGTCACCTCTCCATTCTTCCATCCGCTGTTCGTCCTGTCTCTTCTCTTTCTCTCTCCCTCCGATGTGTGGTTTTCTCCCCCTAGATTGTATGTAGCAAGAACCTTTATGTACTTTATTACATTCCTTATTTTTTACTCTGCATTTTTGCTTTTAGTTACTCCACCTGCTCAACCGTGGACGGTATGTTTCCCTGGGCGGGTGACAATGTCACAATGCATAGGTTACACGTATTATCATTATTATTATTATTTTATAATTGTTAACGTGCTCATAAGCTTTGTGAATTATAAGCTTTGAAGCAAAGGCTTTCATGTGGCAATGTAAGTTCAGATACTTGCTGTATGAAATGTGCGGAGCCAGGATTCGTTCAACTCAGGAGCAATATAATTTGCTGTAGGTAAAAGGTTCTGCTTAGCGAGCTGAAGCGGCTCTTTAAAAACCGCAGGTGTTACGTGTCTTAGTCGATTACTATGATGATTTTTGTTTAAGGGGCTCAACTACAAGGTCATTAGCGCCCTATGGTCGATTACTGGGGAGGTACTGGAGGAGGCTTTGTCGGTCGACCTGTTAAAAAGTATTACGCAAGTATAATCTGCAAAAACACCGACATCACGCATCGGACATCAACTGCTGTGCTCCAGGTAAGTATATCTTCCACGTAGTTATTTTTAAACTCTCTTTTCGGCCTCTAGCCATGCTTTATGACAACTCATATATTTTTATAGACGTGTGGGGTACTATGTTGTAGTTCAGGCCCGCCTTGGTCGTACCCGCATCCTTGTCATGTATTTAGTGTAGGAACCCGTACAGACTTTCCCACCCTGACTTCCTTGTTCAAGGGAGTCGCTCTGGTTTTTGGTTTCCAACCTTAAGTGTTTGTGGAAGAGACGTACGGGTCATCCTGCCACATGTCTCACCCCTTGCGATCCATCTGAGCTACCCCTCCTTTAACCGCGAAATTTGCTGGAGGCCTCTGGTTGAGCACCTACCAAACACCCCCAATCCCTCCGTGACATTTGCCGGAGGCGCCGGTTTGTTGAGCGCCTTGCCCCCCGAAACTCCTGAATTCTGCCCCTTTATTTTAACCGTGACAATATGTATTTAATCAAAATCGTTAGAACATTTTTTTAAAAAATCAACAATTTCCAAAAGTGTGACATGAAAAGGGTAGTTGGGTGGAGAGATTTTCACGAAAATCTTTGTGTTGCATCTTTGGAAGATATTGAACTTAAATACCAGGTTTGGTATTTATCCGATCTTTCTTTTTTGAGTTATGCTGTTCACACATATAGACCTTTTTCTTAAAATGTTTTTTTTATTCAGGGTGCCTCAAAATATGTATTTCCGGTGAAATCTCGATATACAATTTTTGGATAGAATGCAATACCTTCTCTACCTACTGTGTACGTGGTAGAGAAAACAATAAGCTTTCGTAGGAATAGTTTTCAATAGCTATATAGAAATAAACTGCAGTGGAAGGAGAAAATCATGTGAATGTAACACATAGGATTTATTTTTCTATCTACTTCATGTTAATCAAGATAAGTATTTTCAGAAATAGCTTCATTATGCATTTCGTTGTAAGTACAAGGTAAGAGAGGAAACCGAATCGACGGTCAGATTTTGAAAAGCGGGGAGCTATAGACTACCCTTTAAATTCCATAGTCTTTCCGTTTATCTATTTTCTTATAAGGTAGGTGTTTCAACCATAAAAATCGTATTCGGGTGAAACATATATATGTATTTTAATTTCGAATCGGTGAACAGTGGTGAAGATCCCCTCTTAAGGAAATGCCTAGTTTTCGAACGATAAGGACATACATTCATGATCTGTAAGTCCGTTTTTCGGGCAAACTCCAGTGTTATTATTAGACTTCGGGTATTTAGGTCATAAAAATGTGATATTAGGCGCCTAAATAGGTCCTAAAAAGTGGGGAAATAGGTCTTTAATAGGCACAATAAATAAACAAATTTTATTCCTCATGCCATACAAAACACAGTGATTAATGTTTTATTTCAAAACACACTTAAATACATTAGGATAGATAATACAGTAATTGAACAATCATTCTATAAAAACTCTGTGTCACTGTTAGTTAATTAAAATATAATGGATAGATTTATGTCTTACATGAATTTAAAAAGTTAATGCAACATTGTTATTTTTCAAATGACAGATTCTTTAATTTCACTTTTGGCCATAATTTTGTTCACAATAAATAATAAGAAGCATTTCCTAATGATGTGGGATAAGTTTATGTCTTTTCTCGGTCGGAATTAGCTTAAATATTGAAAAACATCTCTCAACGTCTGCGGTGGTGACTGGAACATATTTGAGAAGAGAAACCAATGCGAATTAAATCCTGTAGGGAGATCTGGCTCACGTCCGCTTAAAACATCTGATACTCCTTTCAGAACCGTATATCCAGGATTTTTGGCGAGCAGCATTTGTAGTTTTTTGGAAACAATTTTCCCAAACTCACCAACAGCTTTATTTAACTGGCTTTCTGCTTTTGTAAATAATGTGATTGATTCAGTGAGACTGAGCTTTGATGATTCTAATTGCTCTATAGTATCTGCTAAACATGTGAAATTAGCACGAATATATGACAAATCCTGTCTCAAACCTTTCTCTCGTAGGGCATTCTGGGCAATCTTAATACGCTGCGATTCTTCTTCCGAAAAACTACTTACAACCTCTTCAACACTGTCAATGTTCTCACTTAATACTTAACAGCCTGCAGCCACGTACCCCATCTTGTCAAAATAGTGGTGGCAAAGGCAGATTGGGAACATCTTTCTTTGAAAGCTGCAATTCTAGAATTTGATTTAAAAACACTTTCTTTATGGAGGATATTAAATAATTAATTTTGGAAAACTGGTTTCGAATCTCCTCTGCTACTGGATGAAGACAAGTAACGTGTGTTAAATGCTGAAAAAAGTACCTTCAAAAGTTTCCCAGCTGCTATCATATATGGTGCTGCATCAGTGTATCGTAACACCACCCTTTCATCCTTTACACCATTCGGATACAGTACTTTTAGTCCGGGGTTTACGAAGTAGGCATTTGATGAGCATTAGTTTTCTCCAACACCTTCGAACAAATCAAATGCAAATTTCCATAATTTTCTTCATCTAATTTCCCTACAATTAAATTTGATATACTTCACCCCAGGGCGTCTGTGGTTTCATATACGGAAACCCTGATGTAGGAATCTCCTATTTCTGACCTTATTTCATTCAGCTGTTATTCATACCCATCTCAAGATAATTTTTCCTAAGTGTCAATTCGGAGGGTATTCTTTCTCTGCAATGACTTCATTGTTGTATTTTCAACTACATTCCAAGCAATGTTGGCTGCAGCAAATGCTTTACACATATCAAAATAGAATTGAGATTTTTTTTGAGGGTATGGGTTTGCTTCTGAGAATCTTTCTTTTTAGAATTTGCTTGATGCATTGAAGTTTTCTCGTGTTGTACCAACTGACTCCTTTTTTCGGCAGAAACCTTAGGTAGAAGAATATATTTATAAATATATTTCAATGTCGGTAAATCATATTTTGTTAAAATAATTAAAATTTTAAATTAATAACCAATATAATTTACTTACCAATATAATTAGTATACATTGAAAAAAATTGTCTGTTACAAATTTAGTATTGTCTTGATCTGTTGTACTGTTAGACCCCGGTATTGGACTTAATAAAATGCATTAAACAAATTTGAGATTATTTTCAGATAGAAGAAAAAGTCATACGGTACAATTAATCGCGGTAGTTAACATACATGGTCTCATGTGAATAATAAAAATGGCAGAAAATACAACAAAAATCTTTATTGCAGACCAACAGAAGATTATTTTCCCATCTGTTGTATAAGACTAGAAATCCGAAATCCATGTTCTTATTAATGCAATTTTGGTAGATTTATTCTTAGGCATTTTGCAGCACTAGCAGAAAAATTATCACAGCAACCAAAGAACTTTAATATAGTTATATTATGAACACGAACCGACACTTTGCCTTATTTTCAAATAACTGTTTCTGAGAACCAGACATGGGCCAATTGTTATTGTATTCCATTTCCGAAGTTCCGATTTTGCATGCGGCACCTTAAGATTTCAGTAATTGTTGCGCTAAGCCCTTTAAAAGCGACACCACGCCGCATTTTATCAAACAGAAATCAAATAAGTATCCAGTCAATGAAAGATTTGTTGTCGATTACATAATTATTTATTCAGTACAACAGTGTAGTGAATAAATTCATTGAAATTAAAAAAAAGGGCATTTATAGGCACCAAAAGGCAAAAATATACATTTATGTTGGAATAGGTGCCTATGGGCTCTATAGAACTTGGTTAATATCTTTTTAGGTCAATTATATGTGTAATTATCTATGGCTGTAATTATCTACAGCTCAATAGGCTGTAAAGGAAAACAATAGGTAAAAACCTAAATATCCGAAGTTTAGTTATTATCTAACGAAAATAAACTCCACATAAACTACCTATACAGTGCGAAACGGAAAAACTGTTTAAACCTAACGAACACTTTTATTTTCATCTTTTAACATACCTACGTACCCGCCCGCCCAACTACATAATTATACGTACCTACGTAGGTTATATAAAGACACACAGTATATATAAACATTTCTACAAACACCGAATAGTGATTTTCTATTCTAAAATGCCATTTCCATTCTACTGTATTTTGCTGCATATTACGATAGTGTTCAATGTGCTAATGAGGTCTTATTACATGTTCTGGGTAGAATTACGAGGGGATGTAACGTTCCAATTATTGCCCAGAAGTTGATATAGTATATTGATGAAACTTTTTCAGTGTTATCATTGGTCCCTAAGTGCATTATGCTGAGAAAATCAGCTCTTTATGTCCTTTATTTTTTACAGGTAATGCCAGAAGTGACTAAAGTGTAAGGTAGAGAAGATTGAGGCTCCCTGCATGATAAAGTTCTTGCATTTGAAAGGCCGGGAAATTCATGATGAGATAATGGCAGTTGATGGAAATGATTGTCCATCTTATGACACCATTGTCAGGAGGAAAAGGAATTTCCAAACTGGTCACACGTCCCTCACAGACGAGCCAAGACTTAGAAGACCATCACTGACGGAGGAGGCGGCCACAGTGAAGAAAGTGGAGTGTTCAATCCTGGAATACAGACGAACAACCATCCAAATGATCATGAATGAAACTAGTCTCAGTTATGGTAGTGTGTGGAAAATTATTCATGAGGAACTGTAGATGACTAAGGTGTCTGCATGGTGGGTTCTACGTTTGCTAACTCCTTCCCAGAAACAAAATCGGCGTGATCTTTCCTGACAGCTGTTGACCCTGTTGGAACGGGATGAAGAGAATTTTTTTATCGTCTGATAACCATGGATGAATCTTGGATCTATCAATATAATCTAGAGACCAAAACCATGAGCAAGGAGTGGAAGCATACTGATTCCCCTCCCCCCAAAAGGCAAAGGTGCAAAAATCAGCAGGCAAGGTTATCCTTTCAGGTTTTTGGAACTGTCGTGGAGTCATTCTCGCAGATTACCTTGAAAAGGGTGAAACAATTACTGATGCATACTACAGCAAGCTTCTGGACAAGTTGCGAAATGTTCTGATTTAGAAATGCCGCGGTATGCTCTCTAGAGGCGTTCGTTACCTAGCTGAAAAAGGTCTTGTAGCATCTGCCTTATTCTCCCGATCTCGTGATTTTTTTTTTATTCCCAGAAATGAAAAATTCGTTACGGGATCGCTGATTTAACAAGAAATATGACGCCAGTCATAAAGTGGAAGAGTCGTTTAAGGTGCAATATGCAGACTTCTACAATAACGGCATTCAGAGGGTCAAGAAACGTTGGGAAAAGTATGCAAATCTGGATGGTGAGTACTCAGAGAAGAGTTAACAATTACAAAACAAGCTCTCTGTCAACTTTTTTAAAAGTGATAATTAAAACTTTACGATTCACCCTCGTAGTACAAACAATGAATAACAGTACCATCTTCACATTGTTTGAAATCACAGTCACTATTTCCCACTCATAATTTTGATTCTAGTATGCTATTGAAATAATTTAAAGAAATAGTGAAAAGGGTAATTGATGTGTCGCTGACCTTAACTTTGTGTAAATACCTATGACCTTTCAAGGACATAGAAAAGGACTATGTGAATCACACAGTGATAATTTTCTTGCTATTATTGAACTTCTTAACAAATATCATACCATTTTATCTTGGTTAATGAATGAGAAGGCAAAAAGTAAAAACACCTACTTAAATTCCCAAACACAAAATGAACTCATTCAGATGCTGTCTTCACAAATAGAAAACAAGGTAATTGCAGAAATACATTACGTGATCAAAAGTATCCCTACACCTGACTGAAAATGACGTACAAGTTCGTGGCGCCCTCCATCGGTAATGCTGGAAGTCAATATGGTGTTGGTTCACTCCCGCAGGCATACTTGCAATCAGGTGCTGAAAGGTTTCTTGGGGTATGGCAGCCCATTCTTCATGAAGTGCGGAACTGAGGAGAGGTATCGATGTAGGTCGGTGAGGCCTGGCACGAAGTCGGCGTTCCAAAACATCCCAAAGGTGTTCTATAGGATTCAAGTCAGGACTCAGTGCAGGCCAGTCCATTACAGGGATGTTATTGTCGTGTAACCACTCCGTCTTAGCCCGTGCAGTATGAACAGGTGCTCGATTGTGTTGGAAGATGCACTCGCCATCCCCGAATTGCTCTTCAACAGTGGGAAGCAAGAACGTGCTTAAAATATCAATGTAGGTCTGCGCTGTGATCGTGCCACGCAGAACAATGGGTGCAAGCCCCCTCCAGGAAAAACATGACCACACCATAACACCTCCGAATTTCACTGTTGTTACTACACACGCTGGCAGATGACGTTCATCGGGCATTCGCCATACCCACACCCTGTTATTTGTGACACAGGAGGAAGTCTAACTTGGAGATATTTAGAGACTCTCAGATATAAGGGTATTATTAATGATCTTTTGATGGTTTATTTAGGCCTGTTATCAAATATAACTTTTTCATTCGAGAATAAGACATCGTCACTATCTTGAGAGCATATGTTAAAGTCAATTGTTTTCTTCTAGCTTCAAGTGGAGGTTCATTTGTTTCTATTTGTATACTTACTGTTGGGCTGGTACAAAAAGCTCCAAGTGTTATTTGAAGTGCTGTGGTTTGTATTGAATCTAACATTTGGGGACAAGAAGATCTTGCAGGATTGTAAACAATAGCACCATAATTCAATTTTGTTCTAATAAATGCTTTGTAGGTATTTAACAGCACATGATAACCTGCTCCCCAGTTTTTGGCCGCTAGGATTTTCAAAACGTTTAACCTCTTGTGACAGTCATCTTTAAGACCTTTAAGATAAGGTATACAGTTTAATTTGCTATCAAAGGTTATCCCCAGGATCTTGATTTTCTTAAGTAGTTAAAGTCTTTGGTTGTCAACATACAGTTTTGAGTCTATGTCATTACACCTTCTTTTAGAGAAGCAAATACATTTGGATTTAGTCTTTGAAAGCTTAAACACCCTAACTTCCGCCCACTTTTGAATCTTTAAAATTGTCTCTTGCAGCATTTGTTGAATTGTATCAATGTTTTTTCCTATACAAGATAAAATAAGATCGTCTGCAAAAAGACATGCTTTAACAGGTGGTGATATGTTTGAAACAATGTCATTTATGCTATTAGACACAATGTTATGCTGATAACTGATCCTTGTACTCCATTCTTTACTGTGAATTTAATTTACTCTGACTTGAATTTGTCAATCCTGAAGAAAGTTGGTTAAGAAGTGTAGTATATTTCCTGTAAGATATCTCTTTAGAACGTCAACAATATAATCTTTTCGTGCCATGTCGTATGGTTTTTCAATATCTAGACTAACTACTACACAGTATTGCTTGTTGGTAAAAGCATTCTGAATTTCAGATTCTAGACATATGAGATTGTCTGAAGTTGAGTTAAAGAATTTGATGTTTTCGAGATACCATCTCTTATTAACTATCTTTTCTAGTAGTTTACACATAGTGCTAGTTAGAGCAATTGGATGATAACTTTCTGTAGTTCATTTATATTTTTCTGGTTTCAGTATCGGGATTACGATAGCATTATGCTATTGGTCAGGAAATAAGTTTGAAGTCCACATGAAATTATAGATTGCTAGAAGGTAATTTAATGCAATGGATGGAAGCTGTTGATGAATTCTGAACTTCAAATGAGAATTTGGAGTTATTCGAGATTTTGGCAAAGTCATTTGCAAGTGTATCAACTATGTGTTGATTTTCATTTATAAAGGTTCCAGTAATTTGATTTCTAAGGGCTGTGACACGGAATTGATTATATTTCCAGCTATTCTTTTGATTTTATCCCACACTATTTTGAAGGGTGTTTCTGATGTCAATGATGAGACAAATGATACCCAAGAATCTCTTTTACTTTGTTTGATAACTTTATGAGCTATTGCTCTGCATTTCTGGTAATTTAGTTTGTTTTCAGGTGTAGGTTTTCTTTTATACAGATAAAAGGCATGGTTTTTATTCTTTATAGCGATTTTGCAGGTTTCATTCCACCAGGGAACCTTTCTATTTGAAGTACGCCACAATTGTTTTAGGGATGCTTGCATCTGCAGATTGGATGATAACTTTTAAGTCATGTACGATGTTGTTAATGTGTTTTGGAGAAAATTTGTCAGGGGGTGTTAGGTTTTTTAAGAGATTTGTGACAGTATCTCTGAACTTCTGCCAGTCAGCTTTATGGGTATTCCACTTAATAGTGTGGAGTGTTTGAGAGTTATTGCTGGAATAATTACTTTCACTTGTGACTATGATGGGAAGATGATCACTTCCATGAGGTGAAGTGTAAACATACCAGTTCATTTTTTCATAGATATCAGGTATGCAAAGAGTCAAATCTATACTGCTGCTACTCCCTTGTGCAATATCATAGCAAGTAGATTTTGTAGAATTCATTAAGTCAAATTCGTCTAATACTTTTTCTATAATTTTTCCTCTGATGTCAGTTTTGTAGCATCCCCATCAACTGTCATGACTATTAAAGTCACCCATTAAAATAAACTGTTTTGGTAACTGTCATATAAAAAGTCTTAGATCGTCCTTCTGAAGAATGTGGCTGTTTGGGAGATAAATATTATAAACACAAACATTTGGAGGTAAGTTTATTAATACCACCACAGCTTTGTGGACAGGAAATAACACATTTTTCATGAAACATTGGCAAGAAACTTAGGGACTCTCCTCATATGCCAGGAGTTTTATGTCAGCAATCTCAGTGTTGGAAACTTTAATACAAATTTTAATCTAGAGGTTTAGATTTAATGCAATGCTTCCGAAAACATTTGACTTGGCATGCAGAATTTTACTAGACCAAAATGCTCGCACATGGTAAACTTTCCTGCATTATTATACATGAGAGTGATACATGTAGATGTCACAATATACATGCTACATTAAATTTACCATTAAAGTTTTTTTTAGTGGCAATATCCGCCTATTTTATTGCTTATAAAGCCCACTGCTACAAAAATATACTACATGCAATTTGTCTTCTATATGAAATGAAGCCAAAGAATGCAGAAAAGCCGAAAATAACTAAGAGCACATTTGTATTTAAAAAAAAAAAGTGTTGCATTCACATTACTTTCTCTACTCACTCTTCTACAAATTGTTCTTACCAAAGCTTCTGTTTCTTCTATCTACTTCTTTTTAATACAAATAAACCTTCATTATCCATTTAGACATTTCGTTGTAGGTATAAGAATGCATTAAGCTAAAGTGACAGTCAAATCTTTCCAAAACCTGTCACTAAGTGATTCTCTTTGCTTACAAAAGAAGAAAGAAAAAGAAAGAAAAGAAAAAAAAATAGTGATTTGCAGTTGAGAGAAAATTGAACATTCAAACTAACCACAAAGAATATGTGGAAATGGTTTAACACCACAAAAAATTTTGACATAAATTGTGTGCTTTAACGAGATCTACATTTTTATGTGTAGTTAGATCTCTTACTGTTTACTAAATATGTCATTCAGAATAGAGACTTCACAGGTTATTCCCAAAAGATTAAGATGTACATTTTATTTGTCATAAAAATAACTTAAACATATGTATTTTAATCAAAATCTTTAGAGAATTTTTGAGGAAATCAAACATTTTGAAAAATATTCCATGCAAAAAATGGTTTGAGGTGGGAGGATTTTTTTCAAAATCTTCGTGTTGCATCCTGGGAAGGCCCTGGACTGAAATATCAAGTTTTATAGATATTTAACAGAATTTTCATTTTTGAGTCACCTATTCACAGATCCACACACATATACAGACAGACAGGCACACGCATATGCACACACATGTGCAGACTTCCTCTAAAAATAATTATTTTTGGGTTCAGGGAGCTTAAAACGCTATTTTTTGTGAAATTTCACACCAAATGTTTGGGTGAAAACAGTACTTTCTCTACTTATTCATGGTTCACACTATTTTTCATATATTGATTTCCCCGACTATTTTAAACATTTTCTCTGTGGTATGGTAAAATTTTTCGAAATACATATTTAATTTGTCATTAAGTATATTATATTGAGGTGGTAATTTTTGAAGTCTAAAGGAAATAACGAATTGAACCATGCATTTTTGTTTCACTGAGCTTTCAGTCTCCAACCTCATCATAGCCACTCAGTGCTCTTATTTTATTTGTGTTCAGTAAAACGACAATTGCTTTCATTGTGTCCTAGGTACTGAAAATGCATATAAACTCAAAATACAAACAGTGAGTAAAACTAATTCAGTTTCAATACATCCAATGAATCTGCATCTCTGTCTGTCTCCTTTTTGTAAAGCCCACAATAAGCGAATCCATGTGAAAATTTCCCTGACAATTTTCTGAAAACTAGCTATTTCTCTTACTTTTTGACACATTTGAAAGTTTTCGTGCATTTCTAGCTATGTGACCATGTTACTGTAAGTATATATCACAGAAAGCATTGATAGAGAACATCTGAAAAGCACTGGTAGTTGGGAAAACTATGAGGTGATACACATATGAGGGCAGATTGATAAGTCAGTGACTTTTTAAAGAAAATAACAATTTTTTCCAAAAAAATCAATTTTATTTCTCAACATAGTCTCCTTTCAACTACATGTTGTTAAATGTTTCTCCAATTTTTTAACCTTTCCAAAAAATATGATTTTCTGAAGTCTGCAAAATATGAGGTTGTTTCTGCCATGATGTGTTCACTGGGCATGAATTTCTTCTCAGCGAGCCAATTTTTCAGGTTTGCGAAGAGGAAGAAGTCGCTCAGAGCCAAATCTGGAGAATATGGTGGGTGAGGTAGCAGTTCATAGTCCAATTCCAAATTTTGCGATGGCAATGGCTGACGTGTGTGGGTGCATTGTCCTGGTGAAAGAGAACCTTTTTTCTTCACCAAATGGGGTCGTTTCTTTAACAATTCCTTGTGAAACTGATTCAGCATTGTGGCATAATATGAACCCGTGATCGTTTTTCCCTTTTCCAGGTAGTGGATGTCTATCACCCCTTGTGAATCCCAAAAGACAGCTGCCATGATTTTTTCTGCCAACGGAATGGTTTTTGCTTTCTTTGGAGCAGGTCTGCTGAAGGAAATCCACTGCTTGGTTGTTGTGTGGTTTCAGGTTGATAATAATGGATCCAAATTTCATCAACCGTGATATAATGCCACAAAACCTCATTTGGGTTGCGCTGAAACATGTTTAAACATCCTGTGAAATGGTCACACGATTCCACTTGTTTTCAACTGTGAGCAGTCGTGGCACCCATCTTGCAGACAGCTTTCTCATACCCAAAAATTTGTGCAGAATGTTATAGACACCTTCACTCGAGATGTTTATGGTCTTGGCTATCTCACAGATTTTCACTTCCAACACAATATCGTGAAATTTGTTCACCATTTCTTCTGTTGTGACTTCAAGTAGTTGACCTGTGCGCACAGCATCTCTTGTGCTCAAACGGCCACATCGAAATTCTGTGAACCATGATATGTGATGGAGCAGAGTCCTCATAATACTTGTTCAGCTTTTCTTCCATTTTGTTCACTGTCTTACCATGCAAAAATTAGTGCTTTATTAGAACACGAAATTCACTTTTCTGCATTTTCTACGAAGCAACACACATCTGCAAAATTTTGACGCTCTCAAAAATGATCTAAGAAACAAATGATGAATTTCTGCGATTATACCCAGAATAGATGTAAGACTGGGTGCAAACAAGAAACCTGTAATTAGAACGCTATCTCTTGTCAAAGTCATGAATTTATCAATCTGCCCTCACATATATGTACTTGATGGCATTATCATGCTTAACCTAGTCACTGCTAAAACCCTATCAGATTCAGTAGGCATCGATCAGATGGTTATATTGGCTATCAAGCCTCTGCAGCTTCTCTTATTTATACTTTTGAATGATGTAAATAATGCCTAATTTTTGGAAAACCACTTACATGAATAAAACTTTAGAGTCATAAGTTATCTTAACAATTTGTTCTGCATTTAGTAAATTTGTTACATATGCATAAAGGTACATTTTTCTATAAATACACACTGCTGGACCACCCCCCCCCACAAAAAAAAAAGCTTAACACTTTAAATTTTGAAAATGGCTTTACAATTTATTTGATAAATTCATATATAATTTTCACTTAGAGTAAAGCATTCATTAGAGCAAATTAACTTGTGCCATTTTACGTATATTTTAAAACATTAACTATTTATTTCATTTCCATTTAGGACATTTTAATGTACAAACAACTTTAGTTTATTTTTTAATCTTTGCTCTTCAAGTGGAGTAAACTTCGATTACCACACATGTTTGAATAACAGCCTTCATGCTAGCCAGCATGTTTAGAATCTGCACCTGTCTTCAACTAATGCAGCAGCTTTTGCACAATCAACAAGGCTAAAAGGCATGTCTTTTGCTGAACTGCATCACTTCCTTACTAAATGCTACTAGAAGATCGTCCATTGCATGAAAAACTCGTTGATGAATACCACGTGCGAGTGTATCCCACACATGCTTCATGGGATTGAGGCTTGGACTTCAAGCAAGCCACTTTAAGGTGACAATCCCTGCTGCATACAGAAATTGTAACTTATGCTTAGTGCTATGGGGTTGAGCATTATTGTGCATAAGAATGAGGTTCTCACCAATGTGTGAAGCACAGGGAATCACATGTAGAAGTAGCATCTCCTCAACGTGTGCTGTTAAACAAGCTAGAGAATTTTGCTCTACTCCTCAATCATCCAGTCCATGTGCTCTCGAGCAAAATTAAGATCTCTTCGGTGTTGAGAAGTTAATACTGGTGCTATGGCAGGTCTCGAGTTCAGATTTACTTTTTTTGAGTCTTCTGCGCATTCGCTAATGTTAATATTGCAAGCATTTTCCAGATGATTTCTCACCTCAACTGCAGTTATGTGACACTCTCTTAAAATAGCCAAAGTTAAAAAAAGTCACATTCACATGACTTTCTCTACCCTCTATTGCTTATTAGTGGGTATACAAATTATTCTTACAAACATTTATTTTCCCATCTTCTTGATTTTAATAGAGATAAACCTCTAGGAAATAGCTGCATTACATATTTCATTACAGATACAAAGGGAAATGCCACAGTCAAATGCTTTAAAACTGGGCACTATATGCTGGTCTTAAAATTCCATACTGTTTCTATGGCATCGCGAGAAAAAACTGAAAATTGACAGGACTTTAAAAGAATGGATAAATATTGAACTCAAATTATTAATAGTGCATATATAGCAGAAATGGCTGATGCTACAAAAAACTTATTTGAAATAAATTGTGTTTTGAAGAGATCTCATTTTTGATGTATATTTTTGTCTATCACTTAATGTTTACCGGTTATACAATATTCTCCAAAATTCCTGCCGAATGAAAAGGACCTCACAGGCTATTCCCAGAAAATTCAAGATATACATTTTATTTATTATGTTAATTATTTTCACAAATTTTGAAAAATGTTCCATGTAAAGGGTAGTAGGAGTGGGGGATTTTCTTGAAAATCTTCGTGTCTCATCTTGAAGATATTGAACTTAATGCTAAGTTTGGTATTTATCTGACTTTTTGCTTTTGAGTTATGCTGTTCTCTCTCTCTCTCTGTCTCACACACGCACATACACCTTTTCTAAAAATGCTTTTTTGGGGTTAAGGGTTTTCTAAAAAAACATATATTTCCAGCGAAATCTTGACATTGAATTTTTGGGCGGAATACAATACTTCGCCTACTTACTATATGTTGCAGAGAAAGTAAAAATGGTGTGATGTACATCTGAGACAACCTTATCCGGGAAGCCTTTGTGGGTATTATGTTTGCAAAGTCATCTTATAGCTCACAGAATACTTATTTTAAAACTCTCACTACATATGCAATACCTGCAATATTTTCAACTAATGCAGCAGCTTTTGCACAACCAACAGGGCCAAAAGGCAAGTTTCAGAGCACAAATTCTCACAAATAGGGAATAATGAATGAACATTCACAAAGTGTGACATGATTTGTTTACTATCACAAATTGTCAGAGTGGCAGAAAAATGCAGATTTGTAAAACTTAATACACATGTTGCAAGTGTTCCAAAGCAGGCAAGGACCTTCTAAATCCACTAGAGAATATCTCTTAAGAAACAAAAGTTTGCATATTCTTGTTTGCAGAGTGCACATAACAAATTCTAGCAATGAGCCCATATGACAACATATTTCAACTAACTAAATTTTCACAGCCATTACATATTTTTTTACTTTCTCTACTACGTATAGTAAGTAGGGGAAGTATTGTATTCCACCCAAAAATTTGATACTGAGATTTCACCAGAAATATATGTTTTGAGGCCCCCTGAATCCAAAAAAAGCATTTTTGGAAACATGTCTGTGAACAGCATAACTAAAAAACGAAGTTGGATAAACACCAAACTTGGTATTTAGGTTCAGTATCTTCCAGAGATGCGACACGAAGGTTTTCAAGAAAATCCCCTTCACCCCAGATTATCCTTTACATGGAACATTTTTGGAAAATTTTAATTTTCTCAAAAATGGCTCTAACGATTTTGATTAAAATATCATATGTTTAAGATATTTTCATGACAAATAAAATTTATATCCTGAATTTTCTGGGAATGTCTCCAAAAGTATTCTTTGTGAACGACTTTTGCATAATTAGTAAACCATAGAGATAGACAAACTTTTACTACAAAAAAAATGTAGATCGCATTAAAATACACAATTTATGTCATATACATTCTTTTTTGTTGAGTGAACCATTTTCGAGATATTGCTTGTTATTCCCTTAAATTTTTCAATACTTATTTTCTCAAATGGGAATTCGTTATCCATTTTACTTTCTCTACTACGTATAGTAAGAAGGGGAAGTATTGCATTCCACCCAAAAATTCGATACCGAGATTTCACCGGAAATACATGTTTTGAGACCTCCTGAATCCAAAAAAAGCATTTTTGGAAACATGTCCGTGTGTGTGTGTGTCTGTGAACAGCATAACTCAAAAACGAACAGTCGGATAAACACCAAACTTGGTATTTAGGTTCAGTATCTTCCAGAGATGCGACACGAAGGTTTTCAAGAAAATGCCCCCACCCCAGACTACCCTTTACATGGAACATTTTTCGAAAATTTTAATTTTCTCAAAAATGGCTCTAACGATTTTGATTAAAATATCATATGTTTAAGAAAATGTCATGAGAAATGAAATGTATATCTCGAATTTTCTGGGAATGTCTCCAAAAGTATTCTTCATTGTGAACGACTTTTGCATAACTGGTAAACCATAAGAGATAGACAAAATTTTACTACACAAAAAATGTAGATCTCGTTAAAATACACAACTTATGTCATATACATTTCTTTTGTTGAGTGAACCGTTTTCGAGATATTGCTTGTTATTCCCTTACATGTTCCAATACTTATACTTTTTCTCAAATTCGTTATTCATTTTTTTATGTCCTGGACTTGCAAAGAGAATGGAATGCGCCGCATAGCAACCAGCGTTAAAATATTTGACCATCGCTTAAAAGCTACCATATTCCCCTTGCATCTACAAGAAAATTAGCAATAAGATTGACATCTCGATATCTCGATTAACATAAAGCATATGGAGAATAGGCGTTTGTAAAAATAGATTGTACAAGAGTAGAGAAAGTCATGTGAGTGTAACACATCAGATTTTTTTGTCTTGGATATGCAGAGTATTAATCTGTGGCAAAGAGAATGGTACTGCACCTAGCAACCAGCTATTAAGAGATATGTCTATGCTTAAAGGCTACTGTATTTCTATAATGCCCTTGCAAATACAAAACAAGGGGAACATAGTACGCCTTAAGAGATAGTAAAATATTTTTAAAACTAGTCGCTATGTGTAAAATGTAATTCTCTTTGCATGTCAAAAGATTGTTTCTGCAAACGTTTATCTCGATTAATATGAAATAGATGGAGAATAAGAGTTTGTAAAAATAGTTTGTACAAGAGTAGAGAAAGTCATGTGAGTGTAACAGATCAGATTTGTTTTGTCCTGCAGTGTATATTTATATATTGAAAGTGTATACAGCATTAAATTATAAGAGGAGACAGACAGTTTACCACAGTTGAACCCCAGTTTCCAGTATAAGCGCAGATGTTAATGCATTATATGCTGTTTAAGTATGCTACTTTTGTCACAAATGCCCAGCTGTATACGTTTCTTACCAGCCATGTTGCGTTGCTCTATCCCTCTATTGCAGTCCTTTAGTCACCACCACACCATCCAGTAAACATTCTCAGTCCAAAGAACTTCACATCTGAATAAATCACAGCTTTTCTTGCCTATTGTCAGTAGTGGTTTACCACAAAAGCATACTATATTAATTTCAAGAGTCAGAAGATTGTTGTACACTCTTTCACATAGGGCACTTAAAATCTGCTGTTAAGTAAATATATAAGCAACAAGACCTTATCCTGAAGAATATTTATAAAATTAAGAATTGTGTTAAATTTGTATTTCTGTGGAACATATTTACATATGCTTTGTGTGTACATGGCGGAAATGCTTTCATTCTTAAGAGTCCGAGGAATGTTCAGCATGCAATAACATACCTTATAGCATGTACAATATAGGTGGATTTCTACATAGCCTACTGTGTTCTGACTGTGCAGTGTCATGTTTAGAAGCAGCCAAGGCACACTTTCCATATAATTTACAAAGACAGCTTTTTTTTCATTTCCTCATGGCCTACTGTGCACTGACCATGCTGTCGGTGATAAGTCATCAGCTTGATTTTATGAAAATGACCGGGATGCAGTAACCTACCATAGGTAGTTTGCCGTCTGGCTGCTGTTTGCACTTCAGCTATTTCCGGCATTTTCCATAATGATACAAATACATTTCACTCACATTATTCAGGGAAGCCAATTTGCTGGTTCATTAGTACTGTCACATAAAGATTATGACAACACTGATTAAATATAACAACTGGAAGGTTAAAGAAGAAAGGTTGAAAAATTCTTCTCTCTTCAGTAAAAGCAAATAAGTACCATAGAATACAATATCCTCTTTGTGATCCATTGTTATTTAAACAGAGATTTGAATCCAAGATTCCTTTAAGTAGGAGCTAAAATATTTTGAAAGATAATTACCAATAAGTAAAATGTAGTCCATAACAGAGAATTTTTAATTTCTAAATTTTCAAACATCATATAAACGATCCACGAATTATTCCTTGAATGCACGGTTTAATTTAAATTTTGAGAAAACTTATGACTTATTAAATAAAGATGCCTTTTAAATGCAATATTTAAGAAATTTGATTATCAGTTTTATCACAAGCCATCCTCTTTATAATGTGACCTTAATTTTTTTTCTTTTTTTTTGTAGTTCAGCATCCTTTAACCAGTTAGGTCATTTTGGACGATGAATAAAGTGGGTGAAGTTGTGATCAAATGAGCCTGGGGATCATACTGCTTAGATTATCCAACATTCGTCTTTTCAGGATAAGTGAAAACCCTGCAAAAATCTTATCTCATTAACTCATCCTAAATGAGATTCGAACTCAGAACTTCTTGAATGTGCGGTAGACAGACTACCTCTACACCACAGTGGCGAGCAAGACCTTAATTCTTATTCAGATGTTACCTATTTGATAGTAAACCATATTTGATTTGATCAATGTGTTTCTTTTCTTTATTTATTTATTTAGTGGAACATCTTTTGAATTACAGCCCATTAGTATGGTAAATTCACTCATTGACTGAATGAGATGTCAATGGGTTTAAGTAAATTTAATAGAGATTCAAGAGTTGATTTTGACTTTACCGAAGCAGCACAATTCGTATGTTTTGGCTGTAATTAATCCCCCATTACACCATTTTAGCCCCTCCCTGGGTCCATCAAAGGATTGAATCAAGCATGAAAATAGCTGGCGTATGGTCAGTGCACAATCGACTTAGTGGAAATCCACCTTTTAGAACGGAAGCACTTGAGAATTGTATAAACATTTCTGTAAAATGTAATCTTACATGGTTTGTTTTCAAAAATAAATTTTATGTGCACAAGTCAATTTCACATCTACATTGTCTATCGTGTGTGTTAGAGCTGAGGGACTAACTGTATCACATAACTCATTCCAAGAGATTTTATGAAGTCAGAGAGGCAACCTATCCCAGCCCCTGTTGGCAGAATTTTTATAAAGCTACAGAGGCAGCCTATCCTATATTAAGAGCTTTTCATGTGGTATAGAAATTGCCTTTCTGTTCCAATCACAAAACTATTAAAATGGAGAAAAGGAAACTTGGGAGGTTATTTTAGAAAATAATATCAGACTATAGAGGTGACTATTTATTTCATAAAACAAAGAACATCATACAAATTAAGCATTCTTAGGTCAATTTAAAGATACGTAACAGTTTCCAAAAATAGCAAGAATGAATGCTGAACATTTTTAACAGGAACCCTGAATAAGGAATAAAACTGCTTCCTGGGCCAATCTCTTTCAATAATTTTACACAAATAAAATTAAAATTTGTACAAGAGCGGTACAACAACAGCATTTGTTTATTTTAGCTCAAGCCCTATTAATATTATTCTAAAATTAAATTTACAATATATTTTGTATTAATTTGCTATACAGTTTTACAAGTACCACCATCATTATGTGATTATAATTTCATTATTTATATTTGATTTTTTTGTATAATGTCCTATTCAGATTATAGTAGTCATTAAAAAATTGTGTTTTGTCAATAGTGACAAACAATATATAAACATTTTTGAAGTAAAACTAAAATAAAGAAGGGTAATGATATAAACCACTGAAGAAAAAATACATTTAGTAAATATTTGATCAAAAAAAATATAAGACTAGCTCTGGGAAATTTCCTTTGGAAGTCGCTATGAAATTGATTAAATACAGTGACTGGGAAACTGAAATGGTTTTGTCCTCTGAGCTTGCACAATTTTCCGGTTTTACCAGTAGACAGTGGCAATACAGCCTAGTTTATCATGGGAGACAAAAGCTGGTGCTAAGATCTCTAAGCCTTTCATGTACAAACTATGGAACTTCCCCATTAACTACCAGCATTTGAAAACTATAACTCAAAATTTATCACCATAATGTGGGAGTCCTCAAAACATTACCAATATTCCCACATTACACTGAAAATCATAGCTATTAGACAACATTTTACACAATCATTTCTGTTAACATTACAAGGATTAGGACAAGCTAAAACATTAGTGTTTTTTTATGATGGCTGGTTAAAAATAAGACTTTTATGTATATATATTACCTTACAATTTAATTAATTCGGTGCCTCTATCGACAAAAAATTTTAGTCCTATAAATTTTCATTGTTAGAATTGAATTATTATATTGCATAACAAGTTCAGTTTTTGGACATGCTATATGAACAGAATGGTTCTATGTAGGGGGAATAGTAGTTTATAAGTGATATGTTAATAATTTGACTTTATAAAAAGGGAGAACAAGCTTAGAGGTGGCACAGAAACAAGAAGAAATAAGTGTCAATTCAATTGTGTAAGAACTATTGGTGTTCCATGTCACAATTTCCATCATAAGTAAAGGCACTGCAGTCTACAGGCAGAATAATGCACCAAATATTACTGCAAATTTAATTTACATTCTTAAAATAAATCACGTTTTTATACTTCTAAAATGCCATAGGCCAAAGTGTATTTGTATTACATATAGATCCAGCACAATATTCTGTATTGTGACAAAGCTCACTATAGTTCTGAAACAAATGAGCAATAAAATAAAATACAACAGTAAAATCATTTAGAACAAGAGTAACTATAAAATCCAAACTATAATAACCAGTAAATCTTCATATATATATATAATTTTTTTATTATTTTACATTCAAAAATTTGTACTTGAGCTGACTAAAATTGAAAAAAAAGAAAAAAAAAAAAAGAAAAGCTGATACACATTTCTTGTTTTAATTAACTTAAAATAATGCAAAACATAGTAACCACATAAATTCAGTCAACACATAAGATCCCCTGTGAAAATAGCAGAACTTTGTTGAAAGCTATCCAAAATGTTTGTCATGCTAATATATTTCATGGTTTACTCTTGCTTTGTGACGTTATTAAGGATAGCTTCTTACAAAATTGCAAAATACCTCACCTCAGTGCAACTTAACAAGACAAATACCAAAAAAGAGAGGAAAAGAGAAGAGAGGGAGAAAAAAAAAACATATCATAAAGATCTGCAAGGCATGGAATGCATAACACTTAAAAATTAACATTTTTGGTAATACATTTACAAGATATTAACATGAGAAAGAAAAAAAATAATAATTTTATTCTAACTTGATATAATTTGAATAACAAAATCTAAGGATTTATTGCACAACTGCACTGAAATGATACGTTCTCCACTCATGGGGGAAGAAAAGGATAAAGGAAAAAATCTCACAACCATTTTCTGAAAAGTTTTATATGGTCTATTACTGATTGTTCCTTCTGCCAACTGAAATGTTCCACATTCTACCAAAACCACCACCACCACCTTCATTTCTGGCTACCAACACCAAAACTGCTCAGAATGCAAACTACACACGGTCATTTGTTACAGTATCAAACAAAATGCTAAGCAGCACAGATTTGCAGAAACACATTTGATAAATGCCAAAGAACACCACTCTCATTAAGTCATGTACATAGCTATTATGTGCATGAGAAAACTAGTAAATTTTTACACATAAGAGGTAATGCCATTTATACAATATGAGAAATATGCTAAAACTACTCCTGAGTGAGGACATTTCAGTCGGCAGGCATGTTTAAAGCTCACTATTTCATATGTTAACAACGAAATGAGATTTTAATTATTTGTGGGAAAAGCCTTACAACTTCTTTGTTTAAATATTACGTCAACTACTTTTACAACAACTTTTTTTTCTTTGTAATTCCTAAGCAGTTGTAAAGAATCATTATTGAACAACAACAAAAATAATAGATCATTCCCATAAAATACACCTTCAATTTTTACAGAATCTTTTAGCAATGTAACAGAAGTACTGTTACACACACAAAGTTAAATACAATCTATTAGGAATAAAAGAAACCATTAAATACAAGATCTTGCACCTTAAAGTAAACACAGTCAACATGAGAATATCTTACAACATTATATGAGTACTCGTACATCACAAATATTATTTTGGCAATAACAGTTTTCAAATGTCTAATATACTTTTAATTCATAATCTTACAATTAGTGCCAAGATATTTATTGGTTTCCTTTTTCCTTTATGTTTATATGAACAGCCATTTTCTTTAAAGAACACAATAACTGAATGAAATAAAAAAGATAAAATATTAAATATAATGTATATGAAAAAGTTGAATAAAAGCATTTCTTAAAAAAGGGAAAAAATAAACAATAAAATTCAGATAAAACACTGAAAATTGCAAAATGAAAATAATGCTTCAGTTTGCTGGTTAACCATAAATTCAAGGAAACATATCTAGTCTACAGTAAAAATATAGGTTTAGACTGAGATATAAAACTCAACACTGCCATACTTAAGTGATTAATAACAAATGAATAAGCTACTTTATTTTCTCAGCAACTAGGAAGACAAATTAGCTGGTCGCGCATAACAACCACAATGCTAAAACTCTTGTTTGTAGCTTCTCAATGTTATCGTAGGTTCAGTGCGTTCATTGCACTTCATAATTTTTTTTTTTATTTTTTTCTTTCCACTTACCAAATGCAATAGCAACTGGCAAAGCAGAAATCTTCAAGGCAGTATAATCCCACCTTGTGTGTTTGTGTGTGTTGTTTTTAAGCGTACTAAATTAAGGGAAGAGACTGACGCCCATTTGTAGATGCACATGCCCTGCTTTTGGTATTTTCAGTCATATTGCAGAACTGTGCTAAATTAAGACTAGTAATTATTTCTAATTCATGTACAGATTACTAGTAGCATTATACATGAATATCTTGCACAATACTAATTTTCATCATCTTTTCATCATACTGCAACTGGCATGTGCATATACAAATGGTCAGACAAAGAAAAGCACACAGGGCAGGAGGTATGCACCTTTGACATGTTAAATTGCTTTTAACAAAATTGGTTCAACACTGTTTTAAATGTTTCTTTAAAAAATACCTCATGGGGCATGGCCTTTGTGCTCTTCACTGTAAAAAGTGACAACTTTGGAACCAGATACAATGGATGACAAAATGTCTTTGTCAGGGAAATAGTTTCAGTGCATACAAATAATCATAAAAAAAAACAAAAACAAAAATTTTACATGTATAATTCTAATAAGATCCTTAAAAAGATTTAGGAACTCATTTCCCTGACTGCATTTTAATTGCCTCCAGCCCCACTATGGATGGAATGATACATGACAAGATTTTATATAAATATTAATAGAGACTTTTAACTTTTTCTTCAATACTGACAAAACTAACAACACTTATTGCTAGTGAATTTTGGTGGGAGTTAAGAATAATGATAAAAAAAGAAGTCATCAATGCTGTTTCTTATGCACTATTTGTGTTTCTCAAATGGTTATTTCAGAACTGATCAACATTTAATTATTGTATCTTTTTAGATCATTTTGTGAGTTTGGGTTTGTGTAATGCAAAGGGTGAAAAAAAACAGACTATTTTTATGGAGTAGCTATCTAAAAACAATTGTATTTTTGTACACATTGAAAAAGACTTGTGTGATTTGTAAAAATCATCAAAAATTCTATCACAATTACCACAAATATATAATATTTTTGTAGTTTTTTTATTTTATTTTTAATCTATACGAGGTAAATCATAGGGGGTTAAAAATCAGGTTAGACATCTCTCCTATGCCACTAAATAGTTATGGATTTTTTACAGGTTGATGGCAAAATAAAGGAGAGATGCCTAACTTTCAAGGTCAAAAAGTTATGTAAATATATTTATATACTCAAAACATGTATAAGTTTTTTTTAATCTGAGCAGGTTTATATATGTATATAATAAGAGAGAATGTATGTGTGTATGTGTGTTTTGTGTGTTATGTGTAAAGTTTTGTTGCAATCACTTAAGGCAATTAACAAAAATATATACTGACGTGTTTATGACTTACCACACGCAGGTTTACCATTCAAATCAAATTTACAATACAGTAAAATCCACTGAAAATTTTGCTCTTTCCGTATCTTTATGTTTGAGAAAAACACTTGACATCATATGTAGCTAATTTTAAGTAGTCCCCATTGCCCCTTCCCGTAAAAGAAAGATTAGCAGTCACGGTTTACACATACATGTTCTGCCCTAAGAGATAATTTAAGCACAAGATTTTTTTTTTTTATGATTTTTATATATATATATATTTTTTTAGAAACATTATGTCTGTTATTGTGAAACTTACCTCTAGTTTTGCCGCTAGTAAATATAGGCAGCGCACAATAAAATAACAAGATACTAAGGTCACAACTGATCCTGAAGATACTATTATCACAGGCATGTTTTTACCGAAATGTTCTCTTTTCTTATCTTTTAAGAGTCACCAAGAAATAACACAGGAAAAACACTGCAATGGTTTCTTGGTATAAGACACAGTTAGAGACTAAAACATTTCATTTCAAAATGTATGTAAATGAGATATATAAGAACTAAAATTTTAAAACTGCCAAAACAATCTAGTAGTGCAAATGCCCTCTCTTGTAAGATTTAGAACTTTTCTGCTGTTTTATTCTCTAATGAGCATGAGCACTTAGGATGGCACCTACTTTTGATAAAAATTCTTTCTATTAGGTAAATATAAATACTTTAAGAGAACACAATCCATGATGGCTACTAGTTAACTACCAGAAATTCAACATTAAGTTTACATAAAGAATGCCTTCTGTTAGCAAATATGTTTTTCCTTGGATATAAATTTTCGGTTCTTTGGTGATTGGAAATGAAACCCGGTTTTGGCCATGTGATTGACAAGTTTCACTAACCATACAGGCACTTAAAAACGAGTGACAAAGAAGCTCCAAACTCGAAAATGTCCATTGTGCAAACAGTACAGCACAGTGATTAATACCAGAAACAGGGATATATAGCTTGCAGAAAATTTAGACTAACATTCACAATTTCCTTTGCACTTACAATGTTACAACTTATATTCAAGAAGTTTTTCCCTCCCAATTTCACAGATACATATGTGCTATTCTTTTGGAAGTTCAAACAACCTACATTAAAATTTCATTTCTGGTTGTAAAGCCAATAGCTTCACTGGAAAGTACAATAATTTCCATTCACACAAGGGGATGAGAAAAAACATATTATTGCGCAACCAAAGTTACACTAACAATTACATAGTTAAATTCATGGCACGGTAAAAGACAAACATTCATTTACAGCTGTTAGTCTGCTGCCATTTGCAACAAACATTAAGTTGCATTAATATCAAGATCAATGACCTTTCTTCTCTCACTTACAAAGTAAACAAAATTTGCAGTCACACTTCTTATAGTTACAGCAGTATAATGAAAATTAATAAACTGACCTGAGTAAGTATTGTAATCATTACAGTTACCTTAAAACACTCATAAAACCAGACACACAGCCATTTTCAAGACATTCACACTCATGCATGACAATATTCTTCTCCTTTTCAAGCATGAACTGTTAATACATTAGGAACCATATGACTGCTGCTACTGCTAATAATAATATAATAATTTAGTTAAAAACTTTTAACAAATAAAAAATAATAATTAGTGTATATATCTTTCCCTATAGTACTTGTGTTATTTGGATAAATTTGCTAAATGCAGTTTCATCATTACACTCTTGGAGAATAAAAATCAAACTCTGTCTAAACTAAATACTTTTTTTTAAAAGGATAGACATTATTAAAAACTAAGTTTCTGCTCAAGCTATAGCACTCATTACAAAAAGAAACTTAATACAGATGTGACTATTGCAAATAAAAGTATCAGCATAAAATCCTGCAGAGTTATGGTTTGCGAGATCATCTATATTTTAGACTATGCCAACACACAATGGGTTACTGAGTGCTAAAAAATCAATGAGATGGAAAACAGGGCTTTAGCACCAAATATGCACCCTCTCTGTGTAACAACCCAATGGTGTTTACCTTCTATTCTGTTGTCTACAACTAAATGATGTAAGTATATTATATAATTATATATGTATATATAGATATATTGTTTTAAAATACTTCATTGTCAACAGCATGCTGCTTCTTCAAGCCATGAAACACTATTCTTTTTACATGATATAGAGAGTGTTGAGAACCAGGACATGGTGATTGTTCTTGGCTAGAGTAACCACATAACCTTCGGATGTTATTTTTAGGCCGCAACAGCGGGATACCTGCATACAAATGAATATCCAAGCATTAGTTGTAAGAAGCATAACAAGGCACATTAATTATATCCATGATCAATAAAACAGCGGTAAAATCAGAATAAACAAAATCATAAATGTATTCATGTTACACATCAGGTCCATTTGTATTGTTTTGTGTTTTGCATTCTGACATTCACTGGACAGCCTAAGAAACAATCTAAAAAAAAATTCTATATTACATTCACATTACTTCCTCTACCCTTTATCATTTATTACTTTCTCTACTACATATAGTAAGTAGGGCAAGTATTGCATTCCACCCAAAAATTTGATACCGAGATTTCACCGGAAATACATGTTTTGAGACCCCCTGAATCACAAAAAAGCATTTTTGGCAACATGTCCATGTGTGTGTCTGTCTGTGAACAGCATAACTCAGAAACGAACAGTCGGATAAACATCAAACTTGGTATTTAGGTTCAGTATCTTCCAGAGATGCGACACGAAGGTTTTCAAGAAAATCGCCCCACCCCAGATTACCCTTTACATGGAACATTCTTCGAAAATTTTAATTTTCTCAAAAATGGCTCTAATGATTTTGATTAAAATATCATATGTTTAAGATATTTTCATGACAAATAAAATGTATATCTTGAATTTTCTGGGAATGTCTCCAAAAGTATTCTTCATTGTGAGCAACTTTTGCATAACTGGTAAACCATAAGAGATAGACAAAATTTTACTACACAAAAAATGTAGATCGCATTAAAATACACAATTTATGTCATATACCTTTTTTTGTTGAGTGAACCATTTTCGAGATTATTCCCTTAAATTTTTCAATACTTATTTTCTCAAATGGAAATTCGTTATTCATTTTTTTGTCTTGGATATGCAAAGAGTATTAATCTGTGGCAAAGGGAATGGTGCTGCACCTAGCAACCAGCTATTAAGAGACATGTATGCGCTTAAAGGCTACTGTATTTCTATATTGCCCTTGTAAATATATATTCCCCCTACATCTACAAGAAAATTAGCAATAAGATAGACTCTGCAAATGTTTATCTTGATTAACATGAAGGAGATGGAGAATAAGCATTTGTAAAAATAGTTTGTACAAGAGTAAAGAAAGTCTGTGAGTGTAACACATCAGATTTTTTTTTTATATAGCTTCCACAAACTATTCCTATGGAAGCTGATTTTTCTACTTTATGTTAATCATGATAAATGTCTACATTTCATTGTAGGTACAAGAGGGATACAAGAACTTAAAGTGATAGTCAAATGTAGAAGAGCGAGTTGCTATATGATGGTCTTTAAATTCCATTCTCTTTCCAATATACCAAGATTGACAGCGCTTCAAAAAATGAAAAAGTATTGAAAAATTCAAACCAATAAAAAAAGATATCTCACAAATAGTTGATGCGCAAAAAAGTTATTTGAAATAAGTGTTTTAATGTGTGAAATAATATGTTTTAAAGGAATCCAATTTTTTGGTGCAGTAAGCTTTTATCTCTTTCATGATTTATTGGTTATACAAATGAGACAAAATTCATTCCAAATGAAGAGGGCTTCATAAACTATTCCCAGAAAATTCCAGATCAACATTTTATTTGACATGTAAATATCTTAAACATACGGAATTTTAATAAAAATTGTTAGAACCATTTTTGTGAAAATAAAAACTTTTGCGACATTTTCCATATAAAGAGCGTGGTAGAGCGAGGAGAGGAGTGGATTTTCTTGAAAATCTTTAGGTCACATCTTTGGAAGATGCTGAAATTATGCTGTTCTCTCTCTCTCTCTCTCTCTCACACAGACACACACACACACACACACACAAATATATTTGTACAGGCAACAAACAACGTGCCCAAAATTACAGCTAAATGCAAGTTGTAATTGGAGGTTAATCTTACTAGTACAGCAAAGATGAAACTCCGTTTGGTGCCCTTTGCAAGGCTAAGTTTTCAACTGTACATGTACAGTAGTTTTCATATCTTGACAGATGCAGAAAGATGTGCCTTAGTTCTTCAAGCACAGTTCATTTACAGGAAACCGGAAGACATTAATAAATTATAGGGGTGTGCTAACATTGAATGTCTTCCAGTCGTATACACTCTTCTCCTTCCACAACCCTAGAGTAGAACAGTGCCTCTTGCTTGCTGACTGTAGCTTCCCTCGCCATTCAGTGTTCCCCTAACCACCATGCAGGTTGTATTCTTGACCATGTATGTATTAGAGCTCTGTCACTAGCATATATATATATATATATATATATATATATATATATATATAATTTATAAGTGTTAACACTGTTTCAGCTGCTGCACTGGATTGCTTCATGGACACATTCTATTTCTAATGAAAATAAAACTTAAGTACAGGAGCATATTTATTTTATTTATTTAAAGGTGAGTCGGAATTGTAACACTAACATCACTTAAGTTTACTCACTTAACATGTTTCGGGAAACAGTTGTTCCCATCCTCAGAAGGTTAACTCGACTGGCCTGTGTTGTTGGTGTTTCCGTTTTTTGGACTGGATCCTGTGGTGGCATCTTGTGGTGGAGAGATGTACTTCCAGAGAGGATTTGGTGACGGCAAATCAAAATTCATTAGATGTGTGTTGTGTTTTAGAATGGTGATCTTCTCCCATGCATCTAATTCGGCTGCAAATTTGGCTGGTTTGACTAATGTAATATTGGGTTTGATGTTGTGATTAGTGATCCAAAAATGGTGTGAAACTGCAGATTTGTCCATTTGTTTGTATTTAATACATCTCATGTGCTCCTTTAGCCTAGTTTCTAGGTTTCTTTTTGTCTTACCTATGTATACTTTATTGCAATCTGAACAATTGATTTTATAGATTCCAGCTTTTTTGTCTTGTGGAATGGGGTCTTTTAATTTGTTACAAAGTAATTTCTCTATGTTAAATTTGTTCTGTGGAGCTAGGCTGATGTTATGTTTCATGAAAATCTTCTTAAATTTGTGAAAAGTTCCTGGGTGGTATGTGAATTTCTTGAACTTTAGCTCTTTATCTTGCTGGCTGAGATTTGTTGTGTTTCTGATGTGCATCTGTCGTTTGAATTTTGCAATTTTTTTGTCAATAGTTGTTTTGTTGTACCCATTATGTATTGCTGTGTCTACTATATGCTGGTATTCTAACTGGTATTCTTTTTTATTTAAGGGGGTATATACCAGTCTATGTGTTAGGCTGTTTAGTACTGCATGTTTGTGTGTGGTTGGATTGAAACTCTTTGGAAAGCAAAACTATAACAGACACTGATAAATCTAGATTAAAACCAGATCACCCCACTTTACCAAGAATGTATGCTCTACCTAAAATACACAAACCGGGTAATAAGATGAGACCAATTGTCAGCAATATTGATTCTCCTACCTACAAACTGGCAAAATGGTTAGTACAGAGATTCTCTTCACTACCAAAATTCAATAGCAAAAACATAATGAATTCAGAAGATTTAATACAGAAGATAAAATTCCTGGAACTCGAACCAGAAGACAGATTAGTTTCCTTTGATGTCACTGCACTATTTCCAAGTGTTCCTACAGATCAACTCCTGCGTCAGTTAAAGAAATGGCTACAGCAGACTAACCTACTTGAAGAAGAAATAGTAGACCTCATACAACTTACCAATTTATGCATTGCACAAAATTGTTTTAGTTTCAATAAGAAGTTCTATCAACAACCAACTGGTTTAACCATGGGCAACCCACTTTCACCCTTCTTGGCAGATTTATTTATGAGCTACTTAGAAACACACATAACAACTTCCTTTCCATACATGTTTAAAGTTTGGCACAGATATGTTGACGACATCTTCGCTGTTGTCCCTAACAGGTTCATACATGACTCCTTAGCCTTACTAAACCTACAGAACCAATCAATAAAATTCACCATAGAAATAGAAAAAGAAGGCATGCTACCATTTTTAGACCTAAAAATCATCAGAGAACAAAAGAACCTAACCTTTGGCATATACAGGAAGCCAACACACTCTACTAATTACATAAAAAATAAGAGTTTCAATCCAACCACACACAAACATGCAGTACTAAACAGCCTAACACATAGACTGGTATATACCCCCTTAAATAAAAAAGAATACCAGTTAGAATACCAGCATATAGTAGACACAGCAATACATAATGGGTACAACAAAACAACTATTGACAAAAAAATTGCAAAATTCAAACGACAGATGCACATCAGAAACACAACAAATCTCAGCCAGCAAGATAAAGAGCTAAAGTTCAAGAAATTCACATACCACCCAGGAACTTTTCACAAATTTAAGAAGATTTTCATGAAACATAACATCAGCCTAGCTCCACAGAACAAATTTAACATAGAGAAATTACTTTGTAACAAATTAAAAGACCCCATTCCACAAGACAAAAAAGCTGGAATCTATAAAATCAATTGTTCAGATTGCAATAAAGTATACATAGGTAAGACAAAAAGAAACCTAGAAACTAGGCTAAAGGAGCACATGAGATGTATTAAATACAAACAAATGGACAAATCTGCAGTTTCACACCATTTTTGGATCACTAATCACAACATCAAACCCAATATTACATTAGTCAAACCAGCCAAATTTGCAGCCGAATTAGATGCATGGGAGAAGATCACCATTCTAAAACACAACACACATCTAATGAATTTTGATTTGCCGCCACCAAATCCTCTCTGGAAGTACATCTCTCCACCACAAGATGCCACCACAGGATCCAGTCCAAAAAACGGAAACACCAACAACACAGGCCAGTCGAGTTAACCTTCTGAGGATGGGAACTGTTTCCCGAAACATGTTAAGTGAGTAAACTTAAGTGATGTTAGTGTTACAATTCCGACTCACCTTTAAATAAATTCAATACACATCACTGTTTCTAGCTTCTTTTCATTACAATATATTTATTTTAGTTTGCAAAGCTAGCTTTTGACCTCTGACATAGCAAAGAACATCTGTAAAATAAATTACTTGTGATATAGTCTCCTATGGTTACTACAAGACAATTCCGTCCAAAGTAAAACATCTTATTTTATTATTGAAGAGAAACACCCTTAATTACATTAAATAGCAAATTTTCATACTGGCCAGAACAACAGGTGTCAAATTAACATATAGTAGACAAATTATCAGAAGTAATGGAGGCAAAACAGCGGTTAATCCAAAATCAGCCATAACCTCTATTATAAGTAGGTACTGGTGTGAGGCATGTGTATAGATATTAAGATTCTTACAATGCAGAAACTGTCATTTAACTCACAATGTGTGTGACAGCTTTGTCGGCGCAATCTATTCAGCAAGCACCCATTAATATAATTTTGAGTCAAACTAATACTCCATGCTCCATTTATCACTAGTATTTACTTAGAATGAGTTTCATTAGGACCTACCTAACATCATCAGTTCATGTCAACTGTTGGATTTTGATTTGCCAAACACCCTGGTGATGATTGAGGCATCTCTCTCAATGACCTGATGAACATGAAGTTTGGGTTCTTGTAAAATGTGGTGACAAAATTGATGAGCTTTCTTCATATTTCTTTATGAAGATATTTTCCCATATAGATAATGCTGTTGGACCCTCAATGCTTTTTAATAAATGAATTTCCTGTTCTATATCATGGTTCTCTTTCCAAAAATGGTACACCATTGCAGGTTTGTCTATTGTTCCTAAAACACCTAGTTGCAATTTATATGGTAACGGTCAATTTTTTTTTTTTTTTTTTTTTTTTTTTTGGGGCGATTTCAGATTTTGTACACAGAAGTTGTTCTGTGGTGCCTAAGTAATGTTGTATTCTTTTTTTTGGAAAAAGTATGTAGCTCTGGGTGCTATGTAAATTTCCTGTATGAGGTTTTGTTGCTAATTGGGGAAAGTGTAGTTATTTGTCTGCATCTCTGTTGTCTTTTGAATTTATCAACTTTCTTTTTACCACTTCTTCCCTGAAACTATTATATTCTGCAAGGTGAACTATGTGATTGTGTTCTTTGGTATATTCTGTCCTGTTTAATGGAACATTGACGAAACTATTGATGACAGCAAGCTTATGTTGTCTTTGGTTGTGTCCATTTGATTTTTGAAATTTTCTGTATGCCAAATTCTAGTTTATTGTGTTTTCTGATTATTTCCAAGTCTAGGAAATGGATTTCATTATCCTTCTCTTTTTCAATAGAAAATTTTATTATGGGATCCTGTAAGTTAAGCAGTCTCAGTGTATTATCTACTGTTTCTCGTTTACTATTGTCCAGGTGCTATTCTCATATTAAACCACAGTTTGAATATCAGGCAGAAAGAATTTGTAATTTGGATTTCAAAAAAAGCTCATCTGCCAGGAATGGAGATAGTGGGTTAGCCATAGATAATCCCAATTTTTGTTTGAAGAAGTTTCCATCAAATGCAAAAAAGGACTGTTTAATGCCGATGTTTGTTAACTGAAGGTATTCTTCTATAATATCCTGGTCTAACTGTACTGAAGCCATCTCAGAATGTGATTCATCAGTTTGTCTCTTGGCACACTTGGGAACAAAGAGATCATGACAAAGAATACCATTTGGTCAGTGGGTGAAAATTTCATGTCTTCAGTTTTGTTGATGAATTCCAAAGAGTTGCTGATAGTGGGCTTTCAAACTTAGGTAGCGCCTTGAATTTCCTGTTTAGCCATTTGGCCAATTTGTAGCAGGGTGTGTTGATGTTGCCGATGATTGGATGCCTCTTGTTTCCTGGTTTATGAATTTTGGGTAGGCCACATATGCTGGCTATTGTGGGATTGTCTGGTTTAATATTTTGTTTTATTTCTTTTGGGATTATCATTTGATTCTTAATTGTGTCGTTTACCTGTTTTCCCAGAATCTTCCCACGTTTATTTCTGACTGCTGCTTTTTCACTTGTATTTAAACCCTCAGTAGCTACTTCAATGTCTACTATATAATCTTTGATGTTATCTGAGAAATCCATGCAAGTTTTTAATCCTTTGTTTAAGAATGCTATTTCCACATGTGTGAAAGTTCCATTCGACATATTGATTACTTGTTTGAGAGTTTGCTTGTTTATGACCTGACTTTTCATTTTATTTCCGAAATTAGACCTTAAGAGTTTTCGGTTCTGCTTTTTTATTCCTTTTGTTTACACGGATGTTTATACGTGTTAAGGAGCTGTTTTCTAGGTTATCCCAAGCTGTGTTTGCCAATAATTTGCAAAGTTTTAAGTGCAACTTATAATGCTCCAAATCTGTTTCAGCTAATTTACTGTAATGTTTGGATATTTCAATCTCTATAAAAACTTTCTTTTCAGCTGTCCTTTTTGTTGGCTGTCACAGTTGATTTCGTTAATTTATCTAACAAAGTTCAGACATACTTTGTTTTTTATGCATGGCTTTAAGAACTTTATGTCAAGTGAAATGTTTGATCTTTTCCCTTTAATTCTGAGATAGCTTTTTTAATTATTTAAGGTACTGCTGAAAGATGCATGCTTTCCGAAACTAACCTCAATGTCATCCATTTTGATCACCTTGCTCGTTCCAACTGTCTTGTCCTAGAAAGGCTTGAAGGCCAAGTGATATTCTTAATGTGGATGGACTATGACACAATGAAGCATAAAATTAATATAACTTTGAGTTGAACTAATACTCCATGCTCCATTTATTACTAGTATTTACCTAGAATGCATTTCATTAGGACCTTCCTAACATCATCAGCTCATGTCGACTGTTAGATTTTGATTTGGCGAATTCCCTGGTGATGATAGAGGCGTCTCTCTTAGTGACCTGATGAGCACCAAGGTTGAGTTGACATATGTGTTGTTAAAACTACAAGTTTTCCTTCATATTTCTTAATTCAATGAATAGACGCATGTAAACAAGAAAACGGCATCAAGAAAATATATGACCAGTGAAAGGAATAATATCAGCCTGCAAAATCGTTTTGTGGCTCTGCAGGCTTGGATGATGATACTAAATCGAAGAAAATAAGTCAAGTTAATGCGTATGAGCGACCAGCAGTAAACGACAATGAGAAATGTGATTCAAATATGAAAGAAATGACTCAATGGTACGACACTCAAGCAATTACATTGATGAAGGCATTAAAGTGTATTGTTATCCTGGAGCTCAGCTTCAACATATTAAAAAACAACTAATGATCCAGATGTTGTTGTGATCCACGCGGAACAAATAAAATAACATGGTGTGTAATCCTGAGGACACCATGTGGGAGCTGGCCGATGTGGTGACGGTCAGAAAAGAGCTGTTCCCTCGGGCAAAATTCTGTATCAGCGGGATCATTTGTCATCGGATGAAGATCTTCGGTACATCCATGGGATCAACTTTACTTTTGACTGGGTTTGTAAACAATATAATTGTACTTTCGTGGACAGTAATGCATGGTTAGGTGATAGGGATTTAGGTAGGGATGGCCTTCACTTGAATAGAAAAGGCATAGTTAAGTTTGCTAATCTACTGAATAGAGTAATATCCCACATAGATCTCAAAAACTAGGCAAATGTGATAGTGATAGATCTAATAGTTCTAACTTTGTACTAAATACTACACTATCCAATTCAGCATGTCATAACCTTAAAACAGCTGAACACACAAATGAAGACTGTAAGAGAACAGGGAATAGCTTTTCAAATACCGACACCTTGAGTTTCAATCTTGGTAATAATACTGAAAACCTCAGTAACACTCAAAATATACCCCTCTGTGTTTCATCAAAACGTTCGGTTTATCCGAAATAAGATTCTTGAACTGGAAGTACTAATAGAAGGGGAGTTAAATTATGTAGACATAATGTGCATAACTGAGCATTGGCTAACCCCCTATGAATTAACCGAACTGAGAATACCAGGCTTTAAACTAATACAGGGTTTCAGTAGATCAGCCAAAAGAAATGGGGGGTCTTTAATATTAGTAAAAAACAAATCTAAATGCTAAACCTATATCAATGTTTCAGGCATTAAATGCTGAAGAACACTTTGAAGCCAGCATTATAGAAATTGCAAACAAGCTGATTAAAATATGCATCTATAGAAACCCATTGAGTAACATAAACCTCTTTATTGAAAAGTTAGATATTATCCTTAATTGCTTACTAAAGTTAAAGAAAACTATAATTCTTCTAGGAGATTTAATATAAATTTCTTAGCCCACAACTATGAAAGATCAAGGTTTATTACTCTACTAAATATTTACAGCCTTCAGCCAACAATAAATATGCCAACTAGGTTCACTGAAATGAATAAATCAGCAATAGATCAAATAGCTGTAAGTATAGATTTAATCAATTCTATTACAACTGTTGATGTAGTGGATACTTGTCTATCTGATCACTTTGCAAATCTATACTCAAACTGGCCTTGTAGGAAGATTTGGGAGGAACCGAACACATTGTTTAAAATGGTTAGGTTACCGAAAGCGGAAAATGTAGACTATTTTAATTATTTGCTACGACAGGAAACTTGGGAAGATGTTTATGAGGAAAATTCAGTAGATACTATTTATTTTAGGTTCTTAAGCACCTTTAAACATTGCTACGAGACAGCCTTCCCACTGATTAATCTAAAAATAAAAAACCAACAATCTACATGAGTAACTAAAGGCATAAGAACTTCTGGTAAAAAAATTAAAGCTCTACAATCTAATTAAAAATGGAAATGTCTCAGAGGAGCTTAAAAATTACTACAAGATATATAAATCAATCTATAAAAGAGTAATTTAAGCTGCTAAAATATTAGATAATACCGAAAGATAAGCAAATCAGTGAACAAACAAAAAGCCATGTGGGACATTGTAAAAAGGAAGCTAATTCTAATTCTTTAATGAAAGAAAATATCAAATTAAAATGCAAAGACAATAGCGTAACCAACCCAAAAGCAATAGCAAATACATTCAATAAATTCTTTGTTGAAATTTCAAAAACCTCCGAGAATAAAAACTATCCTAAAGATATTGATAGCCCAAACCCGAGCTATTTTAACGACAAATCATTATTCCTAACTCCTTTATGCGAAAATGAATTGGCTGACATAATTAGGGAGCTTAAAAACAAAAAATCTGAAACTATGGATAGAAGTTTGAGCTATTTAATTAAAAAATGTAGTGTGAATATCTTAAAACCTCTGTGTCACATTATAAACAAATCTCTCCAAAGAGACACATTCCCTCATGAGCTAAAGACAGCTAAAATAAAACCAATATCTAAGAAAGGCGAAGCCTCAGACCCTAACTACAGGCCAATAGTGTTACTTTCAGCCTTTTCAAAATTTTTTGAAAAAGTTATGTACAAGAGGTTAATGAATTTCCTTAACAATCATAATATAATTAACAGCTATCAATATGGATTCCTAAGCAACAAATTGACTAGTCTGGCTGTCATTAACTTTGTTGATAGTTTCTACGACATACTTGACAAAAGTAAAGCTGGGGTTTGATTATTTCTGGATCTATCGAAAGCCTTCGATACTGTAGACCACAAAATTCTACTTAACAAGTTGTATAGATACAGTGTAAGGGGAGTGGCCTACGATTGGTTTAAATCTTACTTAGAAAAAAGAGAGGAAATAGTTGAAATTGACTTCATTGAAACTAGATATAATAAAATTGGAAAGGAAAATTCTGAAAAGAGTTGTAACATCAGGGGTTCCCCAGGGTTCTATTCTGAGTCCTCTGCTATTCCTGTTGTACATATATGACTTACCATCATGTCTTGAAAATATTAATCAAGCCAAATTTATTTGCTGATGATATAAGCAACCTCATCACAGGAAGGGACAATAGTAGCCTTCAGTCAAGTATATCTGCAGTTGTGAGTAGAATAATTAATTGGTTTGAAGTCAATAAACTGCATGTAAATGAAGAGAAAACTAAAGCTTTAAATTTTCAGCATAAGGCTTGTAGAAAAACAAGAATCCCAGCATCAAAATGAGTACCAAATTGGTGCGAAACAAAATTTTTGGGTTTATGGGTTGATAAAAACTTAAGATGAGACATTCATATTGAAAAGTTATCAGGGAAGCTGAGTAGAACTTGCTTTGTACTTCATTGCCTAAAATCTTGAATATCAGCCACTTTTCTCATTAATTGCTATTATGCTTATTTTCACTCTTTACTATTGTATGGGCTACCATTATGGTGAAATGCTATAAACAGCATCAAAATATTTAAACTACAAAAAAGAGCAATAAGAATCTTGGTAGGTATCCCTAAGATGGCTAGCTGCAGAGAAAATTTTTGCAACTTCAATATTTTGACCTTACCATGTCTGTATATGAAAACCTTGCTAATTTACATCAAGGAGAATGTCTCTGATTATGTTATTAATGGTGAAATACATTCTCATCATACCCAGAATAAGCACAAATTACATCCTCTTACCCACAAAACCAAACTATTTGAACATCTCAATTTTTGAAGATTTAGAAGCTTGTAACAGTGATGTGTCATAATTTTAAAATAGAGAGTTGAGCTGCTGTAGAGAATGCTGACGATGGGGACAAGCCGTCTCCCGAAACGCGTTCAAGTAAGATTATCATAGTGATGTAGTGTAACAACCCTCAACTCTCTATTTTAAAAATATTTGAACATCCTTTAAATATAATGGTCTTAAGGTGTTTAACTATTTACCAGGGTACCTGAAAAATATAATCTCTGTAAATAAATATAAGGCAGAATTGCACAAGTTCTTTGTTAAAAATCAATTTTACTCCCTAGATGAATATGTGGAATATTGCACAGGGAAAAGTTAAGTTTAAATGTGAACTTGTTTTGTTACATGATCCCTGGTTTTATTCTATCTGTGGGAAATATGTTGGAGCAAGTGACTACCTGAAGACTACCTTCAAGATTGGCTTTGTATTTAACATTATAAGACTAAAATTGTTAATGTATTTACCCCATGTATTTTATTGTATCCATACTTTGAGTAGGCTTATGCTAATCTATATATGTTTTAGATTTCCTTTGATGAAACCAATAAGTCAGTATGATTTCTAATGGTGAATAAATCTGAATACGAAGATCTTTTCCCATGTAGATAACGATGTTGAACCCTGAACACTTTTTAATAAATGAATTGCCTGTTTTATATCATGGTTCTTTCCAAAAATGGTACGCCACTGCAGATTTGTCAATTTCTTTGTTTCTAATGTTCCTAAAATGTTCTTTAAGCTTAGTATTCAGATTCCTTTTAGCTTTTCCAATTTAGACTGTGACAACTTCACACACATTCACTCTTCTTGCCCATCAGGCAAGGAATAAACCTACCGAAGAAACTTTTCATCTCAGGCAGGAATCAAACCAAAACATCTAAGTTTAACAGCTAAAATGCTAACACAGTTTAGGTTTTTGTGTGTTTAAAGTATAAATCTTCAACTGCAGTGCATTTCTGGTATATTTTTTTTAATAAAAACAGTAAAGCAAGTTCACAGCTAAGCCACAGTTTATTCATTTGTGGTTACTTCAGGTGACACATATTTCAAGTAACTATTATACAAACCAAACCATCTCAAAGAGAATGCATAAATTTTAGACTACAAATTCTTGCTTGAACAGAAAAGTTCACATTTAAATGTTAATAGAATGCAAACAAAAATCTTTTAATGGATGGTAAGGCCCATATACAATGCGAGACAGAAAAGTTCAGCAATACGAGCATTTTCGAAGTCAAAGAATTCCATATTATGCATGCTTTGGTTCATACTCTCACAAAACGTGCACTTCATGTTTCAATATAACTATTTTGTGCCTACTGTACATAAATGTATTTCAGCTACAGCCAAGGCTTGGCTAATTATAAACAACTCATACTTTGACCTGATCAATCAAGTAAAATTACTCTCACTTAATACAGGGTAAACCAAATGGAAATGGGATCAGTGGCATATCACTTTAAAATTTCATTTTGAATTGGGGTCAAATAAGAGTACTATTATAGCTGTTCAGAGCGAACTTTCATAGGAAATGTTTTTATCATTCATACAGTTTCAAGGAAAAACGTATATGTGTCGTTTTATTTTGACTAGGCTGCAGCTGCCCAGCTGTTAGTACATGAGCAGAAAGATACCTAAAAATATTGCAGGATTGACAAACATGTTGAGGGTATCCCGTAGAGTAAATATGCTTGGCAGCCCAGAAATTTACACGTTTGCCCAATACCATCAACACGTCAAAATCTTCATTTGCGAAAACCACCAATGTTTGTAGTAGAATTTGTAATCACTTAACTTTTCAGTTTTTCATTAACCACAAAAATAAAATACTTGTCACTGTATTATACAAAGCCATCTGAGCTTCCTTTACAAACAATTTTAATTTTCTTTTTGAGACATTTCTCTGTAATGAGTGGCATTGCTATCTGCACATCTGGGGTTCATGTGCAGTCTGTTTGTATGCTCTTCTCTTTGAAATAGTATGAATTGATTAAAACATTTCCTGCTGACCCACTTCAGGTGTTGTCTAATTTATGAATTTTAATACATTAAATACATGCGGTATTCTGCAAGACTCGAAACTTGGTCCATATCTATTCTTATTATATATAAATTGCTTATTTAAACAAATTAACAGATGCTGGTGGTTTAGCCATCGGATATGCAGATGGCACAACGATCATTGTGAATGGAAAGTCGGAACCCTGAATCCAAAAAAAAGCATTTTTAGAAAATGTCTGCATTGTCTCTCTCTGTGTCAGAACAGCATAACCCAACAACGAAAAGTCAGATAATTACCAAACCTGATATTTAAGTTCAGTATCTTTCAATGATTCAACACGAAAATTTTCAAGAAAATCCTGCCACCCCCAAATACCCTTTTACATGGAACACTTTTCGAAAATTTTGATTTTCTAAAAAATGATTAAAACACCAAATATTAAAGATGTTTATATGACAAATAAAATGCATATCTTGAATTTTCTGGGAATAGCCTTTGAAGTCCTTTCCATTTGGAAAGAATTTTGTATAATCTTTGCGGATGAATACAAAAGAATGGACAAGATGAATAGAAATGAATGCAGATGAATACACAAGATTTAGTAATTTTTATTATTATTTAGTGAATTAAACATTTGAGGAATATAAGGGGGAATAAATATGGTTATTAAAATAATTGTAGTATTCCGATAGGTTAGTAGGAAAATAAGGTTAATTTTGCTGTTATTTTGTAAAAGTTACTTGCAAAATAAGTTGGATGCATGGATATTGGATTAATAACATTTAGATGATATATTTAAGCAAACATTACCGTCATTCACATTAAAAAAAATAAAACGATATGCAAACTATGTATAAGTATAATGCTGGGGGTATTATGCAGCAGAAGTGTAATAGAACTTAATCCAGTGCAACTTTTGACAATCTAATAAAGTTTACGAAATTCACCCTCGTTCCAAACCTGGAAATTACTCTTTCAGAAGTCTATTATTTTGGCTTTCCTCCTGTTACATAAATATTGCTCTAATATTATGCCTTGGAATAGCTACTAACTATTAATTGAGGCCAAAGGTATGCCATTTTTGTATGGTTACTACCTGTGGTGGCAGTTAATTCAACGCTAGAATAACTGCCGGTTAGCTGTTAAACCGAAGGTCATAATACGAAAATTTGCCTTGACTAGTTAATATCTAACTGGAACCTTAACTGGAGATCATAATACAGGTTCTAAGTTATACAAAGTGATATTTATGTGGTCTAAAATACTCAGTCTTAAACTACAACATTTTAAATTATGTTACTCTATTATTTGCAATTTTAATTTCATTAATTGCTACCATTTTAAACATAAATTTTTCAGAACCTACAACAGCACCAACCTTCATTACTGCATATATATGGATAATGCATTACATACCTTTACATATGGACACTCAAATTCTGACAGAAGAGAGCCATCTCTGGAGAAAACAGCTACATGGAAACGATTTCCATGTGAATCACCGACTAAAACATCACCAGCATCAGATATGTCAATTCCATTTGGGAAATTAGTGATACTCTCACAGCCTATACGACGTAAAAACTGCCCTTCTTCATTGAATACCACTACACAGTGGCCTTTAAAGTCACAAACAAAGTACTCCTTGCCTGCAATAAAAAATACCATATTAAGCACAAAATATAACCAATTATGTCCAGCATTAGATTTATGGAGACTTAACACATGTTATGTATACGAGACATAATATAAACAGTGAAAACGAAAGTTCATACTAAACAAGGAAATGTTTCAGTCTATAATGTCACCAAGCTTCTTTACTTTGTTTTCATATTATACTTGGAAGATGTGTACAGAGAAGTAGCCATTATCAATGAATAGAAATTAAGTCTGATTAGATGCATAATACATTACTTAACGTTTTTTAATAATATATGTTTTGGAAGTATTTGCATACCATTGATAATGGAAGCAAATGCTTCTGAAACATGACCCTTTAAAAAGGGTATAAGTGGTGTATTGTGCATCTAATCCAACCCAACTTCTATTCCTTGGCAAGTGAAACTCAAAGTGCTTTAACCAACTCAATTATGTATTTCTTTGCTTACTGAGAATTGTTTATTTTTATCAAGATTTCAGAAAACTAGCAAAGAATTAAAATACTGTTATTAGATTTTTAATGACTCTGATGGCACAGGTCCAACAGTATGTATTTAATTTAAAAAAAATTTGAGATTTTAACCATTCAAGGAAGATCTTCAACAATGAAAACAATTGAATCTCAGTTATATATTACTCACTTCTACGATTTTCACAGACATACATTAAAATTTTAGGCACACAAATTTGTCCATTAATATTTAGTTCAATTATACATTTTTCGGTGATACGTTTTCTCATTAATATTGTGACATTTGGTTAGGGTAATGTTTGTTTGTTGGTTGGGAAATGTATGTACTAGTGTGTGGGTTGGTAACAGAGATCGTATGATGTCAGAATAGTAGTGGGGGAAACGGTTCGTTAGAAGGTAGCGTCAGTTGCCTCTCTCTTTTGCAGCATGACCACCATGATTGACGCGTTGCCGATGGCAAACAGGTAACATTTTATGTATCTATTAACATCCAATACATCTTGGTTAAACTAAAGCCCTGGCATGTGATTTTTAGTAGATATTTGATCCTTCTTCCTTCCCATACAATGTTTTAGGAATCTTTAGGTGTATTTAGGATTTTGTTGAGCTCGCCCCGTCGGACATCGTGTAGTTTATTGTTTGATCCTGTTCACGGTACCTATTGCTCTACCCCCCCGTTTTTAACTAAAATATGTAAAGAGGTTACGACAATATGTCACATTTTTCTGGTCTATATGTATGAAATATTTTAATTTACTTACTCATTTATATGTTATGTTTATGCTAGGTTAAGATATATTATGCATGATTCCTATATACTGTATCACTGTTGTAGCACAAAACAGTATAAATGTTGGGTGAGGCATCAATATTTTCAGAATGAATTATTGCTAAGCACATGTTAACAATGCAAATGGGGTAGGTCATTCTTCTCCAGAGTTGTTCTTATGTTGCTACTGACAGTGATAAATAATTACAGTGTTCCCAATGCGCATGAGGCAATAAAGCTCTAGAAATTACACAATCTCTACCATCTCGAACCTAAATGATGGCATTTCTGTATAATCGACTAGTATATGACTGTGACGAAAAAATCAAAGCAAAGAAACATTGACTATATTTTAAAACCAGTGTAAAGCACCAGTACTCTGAATTTCGCCCCCCTCCTTGTTTTGAATTATTAATAACAATACTGGCATGCATGTAAGTACTCTAAGCAGCATATTGTGTTTATTATTTACGTGTTTCATTTATAACTTTCTTATACTAAATAATACATAATTACTTTTAGTAATAATATAATAAAATAGTTTTTTTCATAAGAAAATTCACTTTTATGTGTTTTCATTTTACATTATTTTAGCCATCTCCCTTTGAAAACACATATTGAGGTTATACTGTATAAAACTTATTTACATAGTATCATTTGATTTCTTAATTTACAATATAAAAATTAAGAAATTTAACTTGGTTAGCCATGTGGATTTGCAGGTTTTCCATTGGGCACCTACCCCAAGTGGCAGCTAGTGGAATGCTCATCAGATATATACCCCCGCCGCTGTATCTTTGCACTTGACAGTTCGTGTGGCTTCAGGTTGGCTACATTGCGGTTGCGACGTTGCCAGACTGGCTAGTAAACAACAACAGCTGATTTTTCTCCTTTCTATCGTGTCTAAGCCGCATACAAAAAGTGTACTCAAGTAGCGAACGTCAATGAATAATAACTATTTCGTATTATTATTGTTAATTGAAAATAAGCGATATAAGCAGCTTTGGTATGGTTGGATACTCCTTTCTATGATAATAGGCATAAATGTGTCTACGTATGACGTCTAATTGGAAAGCATCAAGATTTGTGACTGGACGAGGCTGCTTTCTTTTCTTCCCTGGAGTTGATAGAAATACCTGTTGCGTTCCAGATGGTTCAGGAATTTTGTCCTCTTTCTCTTGGAGTTTCACTCCCTTGTGTATAGGTAACAGTTCTCGTGCTTACCCAAGAGCTGCTGCAGTTCCTTGTACGGCTTTATCAGCAGGAATAGAGGGATTGCCATGAAGTTTTACGTACTCCTTTTCCTGTTCAAAGAATTCCCGGGTTCTGCTTAAAAAGTTCCAATGCCTGACTATTAAGTGGCACACCTCGGCGCAAAGGATTTTCATTTCATGAATCACTCGGTGATCGGCGTCGTTTTTCAGATATTGTCGCACTTAATTTTTGTCTAAATAAATAATATGAATGAAATATATATAAAATAGATAAATATATATGTATAAACGAACAATAACAAAACTATTAAACAATAACCACAAATATAAATAACAATGAATATGTAGCTTGCAAAGAACAACTCGATGCTCGTGCTAGAGATTCACAAACTGAAGCACGTGGTTGGGAATAGTTACATCCGGCAACAGAGCCGATTCTTGTTCCGGTTCCGCTTTGTCATCGGCCATCCGGAATGCTGCCTTGTGATTGGCTTAGGAAGTCAAACGGTTGAAGCTTTTCATCTGTTTTTTTTGCGAGTGTACCAACTTAAACGCTAGCTGTCAAGTGCAACGTTACAGTGGCGGGGGTATAGTTGGTAGGAAGATACAGAGGCTGACCAAAACCAATGTTGCTGCCTTTGAGTAGTAGTTGACTCTACAAAGGCTAAACTGATGGCAAGTGACATGGTCCTACAGGTGTGGAATTAGGCACAAGACTTGCTCCATGTGCCATGTTCCCGTCCCTGTTCCCCCTACAGGAAACATATTCCAGTCCTCAAACCGAGCACCAACAGCATTATGCTCACGGACACTACTTTCTATGCCTGATAAAGAGAGGTCACTGGTTCGAATTACTACATTTGGTGTTGGTGCCAGCATGATGGTGTATGGCATCACCTCTTCTCCCTCGGGCTGGATCATGGGCTGAAGACAAGAGGAGAAGAGTCGAGTCTTTCACTGGGGACACGAGAAAGAACAACCCTACTGGGTTAAGGCACAACTCCATACCTTGGGATCACGTAACTATCAAGCATCCAGCAGGTTCAGACTTGGTAAAATTTCTCCTAATCATCTGTTTGGTTGTAAGTAATTCAAAATTTTACATATAAGACTGGAAATCATCTTTACCATGGCCCTTTCTAAAATGGAGCTTAAAGTTATTATAGTTTATGTAAAACAATTTGTAAAGAATTAACTGCTCGAAAGAAATAGTTTTTGATGTGAGGAGAAAGGAACATTGTAATTCTTTATGAAGATTTTATTCTCTTATTTTTATTATTCTTTTATTCTCTTTTATTCTTTCTTACCAAAACGCAATTGAATAATGAAAACAAGTAATATATTTCAATCAATGTGCATTTACTTTAATTGTTAAATCTGAATATATTAATAAGTTTAATAAACTGTAAGTTAATGACAGAAATTTGTTACGTAATTTATCTTTGTGAATTTCCCTTCCAATTCACCTTTATGGAAATTAGATTCACTCCTCTGGGCAGTAAAATAAAGCAACAAAAATGTTCATTCCCTACACTTGTAAAAATGTAACTAGGAATGAACCTTGTAACTTAGCCTGTTACAATTTACGATGACAAGGCACATGGGAAATGCACAGTGATTCTGAGTACTGAAACATGGCAGAGAAGAGAGCAAAGCAGAAGATATCATCCCAGAAGTAGCAAAGACTAAAGGGGAAATAACTTTAAAATCTATAAATGTAAAAAAACAGGTACATAAGAATATGACTTCCAAATATCAAGACTGGAGGTAGAGTTGAAAGAGAGATCTGCAAATAAAGGATTAAAGCAATGTTGTTGTACATCATGTCCAGGAAGCTTGCGTACTCCTTTACCTTACTAGTTTCTCATTAGCATATTATATTGTAATTATTCGTAATATTGTAGGTATATTCTTGGCCTGACCTTAGCCTCACTCAATTGTCATTCTGTGAGCAGTGTGCACCAACCTAGAGTAAGTTCTACTTCCAAAGTACTTTACTCCTTTTAGATACTCCCAAAGTAAATTACCACAGAAATAAATGTCAGAGAGCACCATCATATAGTATGTTACTACGGATGCAAATAGAACACAAATAGAGGTTAGAATTTACTCTTGCAACCTGGATGGAGTAACAAACCTGTCGATTGAACTAGAATATTGTATCGAATTTGGAGAAAGATATTTTGACACGTTCATGGATTACTTAAATTACATTGATGATCTTGACAAAGAAAACGGGCATTATTTACATTACATTGATAATCTCGATGAAAACAATGGGAATGCAATAGTGCATATAGTATGGGCAAGAAAAATTCATTCGATACTTATACTTCAAGGAATGTTTCAGTATTGGAAATGAATATATTACATTCCTTTTGAACTTGCTTGGAGAGCATTTATAGCAAAATTCAGAAATGAATTCAGCTGTATCACCCAAACTGCAACTGTTGTGTGTCCTGCAAGTATTTTGTACCAGAACATTTCGTATACCTGATCACCGTCTTTCATTGCAATGTTAGAGCGCTTTTGAGGTTAAGAGCAAGGTGCATAATATACACAAGTGTTCATAAAATAAAAGGCAATTCTTCACTTTTGCAGGTTTCCCACACATAGAGGGTGCAATTGAACTTTTCCGAAATCAGAAAGGGTATTTGTCCATCAACATGCAAGTTATCTGCGATGCAAATCTGAAGATTAGGAATGCTGTTTCCAAAGAATTTTAAGCTGCTCTTCAGTATATTTCCTGTCGCCTGAATGTACTGAACTCGTCCATCATGGTTTTCCAGGCATTTCTCTTCCAGCATTTTTACATTATGTTTTTTGTATACTACATTGTTTAAATGGATGTTCATTATATCTACCAACAAACATTTATCTCTTTTGCTGACATTTTCCTGTATTTTCCTATCACACAAAACCTTGGCCATGATCGTTTCAAGTAAATCATGTAAACAAAACATTACTCGGGAAGCTCTTGCCTCCGTAGTTGTAACTAAAAGAGTAAGGGCTTGTATTACGGTCTCCGGTTAAAAGCTGAGATTTGCCAACCAGTGGTTATTACTAACTGTTGGTTAAACGGGGTGCCCCATATTATAAACACTAGGTAACTGTAGGTTAGTTAACCTGGAGTTTGTCAACAATTTTGTATGGTTATAAAAATTTTTGTGCATGATTTCATGCCACCTAGGTGAAAACCTGTGGCATTAGATCTTGAAAATAAACTTTCTGCTGCACTTGAGCATACCATCTGATTTATGTGTATAATAAAATCTAAAGTTTTTATTAAATTACTGTGATGGGCTTTCATGGTTAATATAAATAGTTTCTGATAGCTTGATAATAGGCTGGATGCATTTAGGAACATAATAGAGGTACTTGCTATTAATATTATGATTAGTATACATTAGGCAGTGGTACATTTCTAAGTGTTATACCATTAAATGCACAAATTAAGATTTTTATTATTCTAGCTTCACTTTTTAACCAGAACTTACTGGGACATGTTTCACAGACCATTGTCTCCATCATCAGCCAGATTCGCTGCCTTGCATCCTCTTGTGACCAGTAGATGGCATTATCTGGTTGGACGTACTGTGTTACGAGATCCTTTTCACATGGGACATCAAAGTTTAATATATTGTGCTTCTTCTTATGAATAACTTTTCTCAAATGGAGAGTTCCTATAAAGGGTAGTTTGGGATGGGGGGATTTTCTTGGAAATCTTTGTGTTACATCTTAGGAAAGTACTGAACCTAAATACCAAGTTTGGTATTTACCCATTCGTTTTTGAGTTATGCAGTTCACAGACAAGGACATTTTTCTAAACATGTTTTTTTTTAAAAAAAAATTATTTATTTATTCATTCAGGGGACCTCAAAACAAGTATTTCTGGTGAAACCTTGGTATCAAATTTTTGGGTGAAATGCAATACCTTCTCTAACTACTATAAATGTGGTAGAGAAAGTAAAAAGGTCATAAACTTGGGAAGAGGTGGTGATGCTGCTACAATTACAAAGCATAAGTGTGATAAAAAATAAAGCAATTTTCATTAATCTGAGTTATTTCCAAATTTCCTCATCCCTCTCAAGTTAATTTTTCCAAGATCTTATTTCTATTACATAAATAAAGCCCAGCCCTTCATGCTCGGCATTGCTGCGAAAAGATGTAGAGCTTTCACTAGGTTAAAACACTTCAGAATATTCAATTATATAGGTTTCACTGTTAATACGCTCTGTGTAAGTTAGTGTGAAAATACTAACCTTAACTTAATAAATGCCTACATTTAGAAGAAAATACCCAGACAAACAAAAAAATGGTAAGCCTATGCATATATACTTTTGCTATTAATAAATACGTGTACATTAGTGTGGAAATATGTTAGGTGATTTTGAAGTATTAACTTATAAGGATTTTTGCTTTCAGCTTCCTACAGGTTAGTAGGAAAACAGGACATTTTGAAATATAAGGTTAAAATTTGCTGTTAATATACTTTGTAACGATTACCAGCAAAATAGGTTGGATGCTTTTATGTATATCAGGTTAATATCAGTTGTATTACATTTAAGCAAATATTACTTCCATACACCTTAAAGAAAGAGAGAGGAACAAAATAAGATAAGCAAACTATGCCTGAGTATACTGTTGGATATGTTATACAGCAGAAATGCAATAGAAATTAAAGCAACCAGTGCAACTTTCGCCAGTCTTATGAAATCCCTTCTCACCCCAACCTGGAAATCATCCTTTTGAAATATTTTAGCTTTCCTCCAGTTACATTAATATTGCTCCAATATTTGACTTGGAATTGCTATTGACTATCAATCGAGGCCAAAAGTATGCCATTTTTGTATGGTTACCTCCAAGTTAGTACCCTAACCACTAGCCGAGGTTCATCGCTAAGAATAACTCCCAGTTAGCTGTTAACTGAAGGTCGTAATAAGAAAACTTGGACTGACTCTCAGTTAACATAAAACTGGAACCTTAACCAGAGATCATAATTTAGACCCTAAATGTAATTTCTCTCCCCAACATTACTTATGGAGTAAATTGCTCCCGTAGTAGGGCTTTTAGTAAATGTTAATTCTAAAGTAATGTACTCCATGGTGCTTGCTGCCCTATATTGTTGTTTAATTTTATTATTTCTACCAACAAACACTTATCTCTTTTGCTGATGTTTTTGCCCCCCTTTTCCTATTACAAATAACCTTATCCATGATCGCTTCAAGTAAATCCCTCAAACAAAACAGTACTCTTACAATAGAACACCTTTTTAATGACTTTCAGGGGACTTCATATTTGTTCCATATTTGTCCCTAGAAGGGGATTCATGGGAAATTTGTGGTAGGTACATTTTAAGAAAAAGATGATCAGTACTAAACAAGAAGGAATAGATGTATACACGAACATGGATCATGTCTGTCTCTTAACCAGTTTTATTGTATAAATGCTCCGAGATATTTGTCTTTCACTTGCATGACAAAGCCACTTGCTATGGATTACCTCTATTCCAAGATGGTGGTTTGCTTCTTCTTTCCCAGATGCTCACAGAAAGCAGTTCTCGCTGAATCTGGTTAAGCTGTTAATTAAGCTCTTGTACACAATGAAGGATCAGAAATACCATCTAACCACATCCAACCTCTCCACTACAGCAGAAAAAGTTGGCTGTACTGGGCTCTTCCCCTTTTTGTTCTTCTATGCCCCTAGTGCTTTCTCTCTGGTTACACAGCACTGCTATACAAATCTGTGATGCTGAGGCCAAGATATCACAAGTTGCATATTCTTCAAATGTTACACTATCATCTTCCAATCTTCCTCGATATCGATGTCTTCTAAGCATTCTTCGTTAGTGGCTGTAGCATTGAACCCCGAATGATGAAAACAGTTTGATATTTTCTGGAGTGACCAGTTGCCATGCAGGTACAAACATGTGCATGGCCTATAATATATTGAAATACATGTAATTTCTTCACCTCTTTCAAGGAAAGAGATAGCTTTCTGCACAATTGCTTTACAGAACTTCACCTTTGTTGAGCGAATTATACCGGCATCTAGAGGCTGCAGATGGCTGGTAAAGTTAAGTAGAAAGAAAACTACTTTTATGTTATGCAGAAAAGATACATCAGGAGGATGAGCAGAACATTTGTCCATGAACAGCAGTATTTTTCTTCCCATTGATCCCATTCTGGCATCTAAAGAACTTAAAAATGTTGAAAAAATCTCTGAAGTCATCCAGGCACTCTGATTGAAGTCATACTTGCACGGCAGTGCATGAATGTTCCTGAAGCATCTTGGAGTTTTGAATTTCCCAATAATTAAAGGGGTAAGTTTTTCACTGTGTCATCACTGTTGGTGCATAACAAAGCAGTAAATCGTTCCTTGCTTGCTTTGTCCCCATAGCATTTTCCCCTGAGAACGTGTATGTTTTTCCAAAGCTTTCCCCTGTAAAATACTTTCATCATGTGGAATGTTCTCATTCTTTTTTCCTCAAACCACTTCATTAATATATTTTCTAATTTGTCATATGGTGAAAAATGCATATTCTTATGCTTCTTGACCACAGAACTGCACTGCACCTCCACATTCAAAATAGAATCCGTTTGCTTCAAAATGCCAAACATGATGTACACTATGTGATCAAAGTACCGGACACCTCCATAAACATACGTTTTTCATCTTAGGTGCATTGGGCTGCCTAGTACTCATTATCTGCGACCTCAGTAGTCATTAGACATCGTGAAACAGCAGAATGGGATGCTCCATGGAACTCACGGACTTTGAATGTGGTCAGGTGATTGGGGGTCACTTGTGCCAGAAGTCTGTATGCGAGATTTCCACACTCCTAAACATCCCTAGGTCCACTGTTGCTCATGTGATAGTGAAGTGGAAACGTGAAGGGACATGTACAGCACAAAAGCATACAGGCCGACCTCGTCTGTTGACTGACAGAGACCGCCTATACAGTGGAATCTCGTTAGCACGTTCCTCATTAACACGTTTTCCCGTGTATTACGTTGAATTATAAAAGTCCCGGTACCAAATCACCAAATATAATAAATAATGTTTGCTTAGTGCGTTTTCCCGGTCCCGCTTACTACGTTTGAATTTTGACGTCCTCATTCGCTGTTTTGGCCAATCCTTGATCAGTACAGTGGGAGTAGGCGTTTATTATAACACGTTCATAGTTTGACGTCCTCATTTGCTGCTTTGGTCAATCCTTGGTCACGGGGTGGATATCGGCAGCCAATCACATACATGCATTTAAATATTTGTGTGACACAATTTCTGTGGGCGGGATAGAGAATGCTTTACCTTGGCGTGGTAAACGCTAACGATAGTTTCTAATGTTGAGTGATGACCAAACAACCGTAGATTGTATTTTAACTTTTCATTTACAATGAAAAAAAGAAAGTGTAGTAGGTAAATAACCAACAGTGAAAAACTGAAAATCCTTGATGTAATCACAATCCAAATACAAAACATGTCGATATAGTGCGGAAGCTAAACATTCCTCTGTCAACCTTAAACACAATTGTTAGCAAACCTAAATTGATTGAAACTGCTTTTAAAGAAGGGAAAAATACTAAAACAAAACTTTTCTCTTGGAAAATAGGATCAGAAGAGGACCGGAACGAAATTTGTTGCATGGAAACACCTCTGTATTCAAATCGTCTTGTATACACCAAAGATAATATCGTCTATTGTACTCGTAACATGATGCACGCTCATAATTTTTTCTTTTTTAGCAGAAATTGTTATCACGTGTGTAATAAAACACACAGCAAAACCACTATTGCCGCTTCCACAATTCGCAATTTATTTTCTCAAAAACATTCATAACCTAAAAAATCCAGGTTGACCAACATAAAAGCTTGAATTATTTATTCTCAGGCTTTGTGTATCCAAATCCATTTAAACATATTGAATTTAACATGGAAACGCGGATCGTATTCAGTATGAAATTGTACTCAAAATCGATTTAAATTGCCCATGGAGATGTAGTAATTATTAGATTTTTATTACCTATGTTCTTAAATTGCAGATTTTGCATTTTTGTTAACACGTTTTCCCGCCTATGACGTCCAAATCCTTAGGTCCCTGCAAAAACGTACTAATGAGATTCTACTGTATTTGAAGAGGGTCGTAAAGAGTAATAGGCAGACATCTGCCAAACGACGCCTTGCTTGGTGTTAAGGAGTGTCAACATTACACGATTGAACAGTGGCAAAACGTTGTATGGAGTGATGAATCACAGTACACAATGTGGCGATCCGATGGCAGGGTGTGTGGGTATGGCGAATGCCTGGTGAACGTCATCTGCCAGCGTGTGTAGTGCCAACAGTAAAATTCGGAGGTGGTGGTGTTATGGTGTGGTCATGTTTTTCCTGGAGGGGGCTTTGCACCCCTTGTTGTTTTGCGTGGCACGATCACGGCGCAGACCTACATTGATATTTTAAGCACCTTCTTGCTTCCCACTGTTGAAGAGCAATTCGGGGATGGTGATTGCATCTTTCACACAATCGAGCACCTGTTCATACTGCACGGGCTGTGGCGGAGTGGTTACACGACAATAACATCCCTGTAATGGACTGGCCTGCACAGAGTCCTGACTTGAATCCTATAGAACACCTTTGGGATGTTTTGGAACGTCGACTTCATGCCGGGCCTCACCGACCTACATCGATACCTCTCCTCAGTTCCGCACTCCTAAAGAATGGACTGCCATTCCCCAAGAAACCTTCCAGCACCTGATTGAAAGTATGCCTGCGAGAGTGAATGCTGTAATCAAGGCTAAGGGTGGGCCAATACCATATAGACTTCCAGCATTACCGATGGAGGGTGCCACAAGCTTGTAGGTCATTTTCAGCCAGGTGTCCGGATACTTTTGATCACGTAGTGTACGAGCCATTTCATATTTCTTCGCCATGTTCGACACCGAAATTTGTAGATTCACTTCCACATCCTTAATAATGGTCAATTTTTTCTTGAAGAGTTAACTTCTTTCGGTTAGCAGCCATTGTATATGTCTTTAATTACTACTGGAACACAAGCTGTAACTCAATACAACATGCTGAAAGTGATGCAGCGCTTTCGCTTAGGTAACACAAATACGAGCTGGGCAAACTGAACAGGAAGTGACGCCACGCTTTCACTTCTAAAGAATGTCAATTTTCTGCTAATTCCTGTGCTTTTACTGAACCAATCATCAAATATGCTCTTAGCGGCACATACAACCAAATCGAGATATCCGTGTGAAGGACAAGATATGCTGCCTTAACGTCGGTTGTTCCCTAAGTGGACTTTTCATTAAAGAAAGGTTTGTTATTAGCGGGTTTACTTTAACATTGTGTTTATGGAGCTTTTGGCAGGACTTTTGAAAACATTAATTACAAACGGGGATGTTAAAAAGGGGTTCTACTGTACTTCCATAGTAGTAACTAAAAGAGTGAATTGTAGTTGAGCTCTCCAGTGTTACTTCTTGAGTAATTTACTCCCATAGTAGCCTACTTCCATAGTACAGACTTCTTTAGTAAACCTTACTTCTGGAGTAATTTACTCCAACATGGTACATGCTGCCCCATGGGTTGAAATGACAGCTACTATTCACTTTCTGTTGAAGAAGGTTAGTTGTGAGTGTATGGATATATATGAACATCCTCAAACAGGAGAGAGAATTAGCATCATACAAGTACACAAAGGGAATGCTTTAATAAGCCTCCACTGATAAAGAGGACAATGACATCCTGGGAAAAGAAAGGTGATTACAATAGGAAGTATGAAAGAACGACCTAAAGAGGGAAGAAAGAAGACATGCCATGAGACATGCATTGAAGTTGGAGTCAGTTGAGTGCTCTTGCATAAAATATTTTTACAAATGGTCCATTGAGCTTGACATTCCACAATCGACTCTTTTTGATTACATGAAAGACTTAAAGGTGAGTCCGTATCACCTGACCTTTATAAATAAGCTGTATGACACAGATATGAAGAAGCATCTTGATGCATGTAGATATTTTGGCCCCAAAAAAAATTACACCATAAAAACCCTACTAAACTCCAAACTAAAAGATGACATCCCACAGGAGAACAAACCAGGAATATACCAGAACAACTGCAATGATTGTGAAAATATATACATTGGGCAAACCAAGAGAAATATAAAAACGAGAACAAAAGAACACTTCAGTTACATAAAACAAAAACAGGAAGATAAATCAGCAGTAGCTTGGCACTTTTGGAGAGACAAACACACCATAGACAGAAACCCAAAAATACTTAAAAACATCTCAGGAAAAGCAGAACTTACAACTTGAGAAAACATCTATATTTGGAAGAACTGAAACCGCACTTATAATTTTGAAACCCCGCCAGGAGACTTACTTTTGAAGAAGTTCTTCCAGCCGCCACCCGAGTTCCAGCTTACAACCAAGACGACGGATGCGGGCAGTCAACAGGGAGCTGAGGATGGGAGCAATTAGCTCCTAAAACATGTATTCGTGATAAAAACAAGTAGTGTTGCAAACGACTCAACAATTACTAATAAATTCAGGTGCCAGAATTCATTAGCAAAAAGAACCAAGAGCAAGTAAAATCATCTTATTTGAAACATTGCCATGTTAAAACGTAATTATACCCAAGAGTTAATATTTTTATATAACTAATGCCTGAACAGCTACAATAAATTAATAACTATATAAATAAATACTATAATCACAAGCATGAGGGGGTGGGGTAAACTTAGTTACCAACTGGATCTATCTAACGCTTTGCAAAATAATCAGATGTTAGCAGTATGACAGGATGCCATTCATAGGCAGTAAAAGCATGTTTAAGGGTGATTCCCAGCTACAAGTTAATGAAGTTGTACATATGCATGTGTGAGTAGTCCTCCCTTCTTAGAGTTTTGTGCACGATCGGCAAAGATGACACTGAAAAGAATACTGATAGATAGTGAAATAATGTAAATGTGTAATGAATTCAGTGATGAGTGTTGTTACTTCAAGTTATTTGATTCAGAGGAAGAAAGTGGTATAGAAGCTGCTCTGCAGTAAGCTGGATGCAACAGTGGCTCAGGAAACACTAGTGATGAGTGCCCAGATTTGCAGGTGTGACATACTCTCAGCAATACCAGTACTTTAATTGGCAAGCCCATTTCCATCCAGATAAGTGTTTCCAGCTTTATTACGCAAAGAAAGCATACTGAGTGCGTCTAATACCAAGGTGTATAGTATCCAGCAGGTATGAACATTTACGCAATATTAGTAATAATGTGTATGAATAAGTGTAAATAGCATAATATTTTTAATTTTAGAGCAAGTTTTAAACTTTGTTAAATCTGGCAAATTAATTCTGCACAGGAAGGGTTAAGTTCAGTACAGTAATTACACAATTTGGCTACAGATATGCTTGATGCACAGAAAATATTTTTGCATAAGTTACATTTCTCTTTAATTTATATACTTTTGGAACTGGTAAATAAATGTAAAAAGAAAAGTTTCTGCTTTAACATTAACATTTTTCCATAATTTCTTGAAATGTTAATACTGCATAATAACTTACCACTGATTGCAATATCTGAAGGTTCGCGCATATAATCACTACAGTCAAACCAACGAAGAAGATCACCTCCCTCTGAAATTACGAACACTGTTGGTGATACACTGTCAACTGCAACAATGTGACCTTGAGAAGTGACAGCCAGGCCTGCCACTATATCTATATACCTGCAAGTAATCATACTCAATATTAGTGGATTAGTCATCTCAATAAGACAGATAGCACTTGAAATTAATGAGCTTCAAATCATCTAACAAAATCTTAAAATTTAAAATAATTGAGTTATTTTAAAATAACTTCAAATGCTGTAATGCTGCTTTGTTATGAAAACTCTTCATTTTTGTGGTATTTATTTTACAAAATTACTAAGAAAAAAATTATGTGCATACAATATGCTCCAAAACACCAAATAGGAGAATCACTATTAAAGAAACACAAACACATAATGCTTATCATAAAACTGATTTAAATCCTTAAGTCACATAAAATACTGTAATAAATGTAAATTAATTAGTCTGAATACCAGAAGAGGCATAGCACAACAAACTTTATTGTATAAATTAATAAACAATCTAGTGGATAAACCATCATTTGTTCAATACCTGAATTTTAACATCAACAAATCTGCATTAAGAGTACAATCACTATTTGTGTACCAAATTCCAAGGCCAGTAACTTTTAAGAATTCAATATTATTAAGAACCTGTCTTACATATAATGCAATATTGATTAAATTCAACCACTTGGATCTTTCCCACAGTTTCTGTGTATTTAAAAGGTAGCCTTATACAGCTGTCTAATTATTCACAGTTTGTCTGTGTGGGTGCATGTTGTTTGTGTATGTATGTATTTGTATATTAGTATGCATGTATATTTATTTGTGTTACTTTTTATCTACCTTCTATAATTGGGATTTACATCCTGTTGAAAGGGAGTAAGTAAATAAATAAATCTGCTGAATATTTTATATTAAGGAAACTACGTATTATGGAAAACAGCAATACACAATCTATCCAATCTCCATATGATGCAATAATATCATATGCATAATAAATAAAGGTACTATAGTTTCAGTCAATTCCATCACAAAATTAAAAATATAATATAATTTTATATGCCTATTATGTAAAAATATAGCATTTATGTTAAGTAGTTCCCTGTTTTCTAAACATTTACTTATGTGTTATAAAATAATTTAAATCTTATTCCATTTTAATTTATTTATTCTACAACACCAGCCTTACCGAATGGCTATTTTCTTAATGAAATGCCCATTTTTAGTAAAGATTTGCATTCGGGAGCGCTCATTGCCCCGATCACATACTACAAATTTTCCAGTGTTCCTCATCACTGCAACCTTTCTTGGATACCATAGCTGCCCTTCTTCTTTTCCTGGGATTCCAAACTGAAACTTGAATGTGCCAGTTTTTTCAAAAACCTGTAAAGAAAGCAAATGTTTTAATACCTATTTTACACTCCTGAATTACTCTCTTTACCTACAATCTCACTTAGGAAAGTGACAAACTCTGTGCATCTTGAAGTTTAAGAGGAGATGGAGGAAAATGTACAATGTCTTAGAGAGCTGCTTGTGTCTCATCTTTTTCTAAATAAACATTGATGGAATGAGGTTCCCCGAAGGTTGTAGTAGACCATTTGAGGAGGATTGGAAGCAGCAACATTTTTATGCATACTGTTTATTCATTATTTCTTTTATTGCCATTTTATTCAAAGCTGTTTCTTTCTAGCTATTTTTATTTTCTCTAGTACTTACCTATCGTAAATACTGCATTCCACCCAAAAATTCAATACCAAGATTTCACCAGATGGACACGTTTTGAGGCTTCTTGAGTTAAAAAAAAAGTATTTTTAGAAATAAGTCTGTGTGTATTTAAGTCCGTGAACGGCAAAACTCTTAAACAAAAAGTCTGTTAAGCATCAAACTTGGTATTTAAGTTCGGCATCTTCCATGGATGGTAGTCAAGGATTTTCAAGAGAATCCCCTTACCACAAATTATGCTTTACTTGCACCATTTTTCATTAAATTGGATTTTCTCAAAAAATGGCTTCAATACTTTTAAAAAATGCAATAAAAAATCATTTTAATTGAAATGTATGTTTAACTATTTTCATGGCAAATATAATCTACGAGGGCTGTCCCAGAAGTACCCGACCTGACGTATATATAGCGGTTGTTTCAAACAAATGACTATGGTAGAAAGTATCACACTTATAAAGCTTAAGTTTGATGATGCTATGTTGTTTAGTAATTGTTTGGGAGCTATTAATAATGAACTCTCTCAGCAAATTTGTAAACATGGATAAAACTAGCCATTACAACACTTTCATTTGAAAGGTCTTAGTGCAACTAATATTAAGCTGAGCTAGATTCTAGTCTGGGGAGTCTGCTCCTTTGTTTACAACAGTAAAATATTGGGTGGCAGTGTTTAAGCGAGGCCGTAAAAACTGCCAAGATGAACATCACAGTGGTTGACCAAATGAGGTGACCACACCAGAAATTGTGAAGAAAATACACAAAATGGTATTGGATGACCATCGACTGAAAAAGCGCAAGCTAGCAGACATCGTAGGCATTTCAAAAAGTGCTGTACATCGCATACTAACTGAAAATTTAGACATGAGAAAGCTGTGCACAAGATGGGTGCCGCGTTTCCTCACAATGGAACAAAAGCAGCATCGTGAGGATGCTTCAGTGAATGTTTGGCGATGTTTTGCTGCAATAAAGCCGAGTTTCTGTGTCGATTCATAACCATGGATGAAACATGGATCCATCACTTCACACCTGAAAGAAGAACAGTCAAAACAGTGGATTGAAAGGGGAGAATTGGCTCCAAAGAAGGCAAAGACAGTTCCATCTACAGCCAAGGTCATGGCATCAGCTCTTTGGGATTGATTATCTTTAAAAAGGAAAAGCAATCAATGGCGAATATTATACGAACTTATTGCGCAGTGTTTAAATGATGAAATCAAGCAAAAATGGCCACATTTAGCAAAAAAGAAAATTCTGTTTCATCAAGACCAATGCACCAGTTCACACATCCATTATTGCTATGGCCAAAATCAGTGAGTTAAAGTTCAAATTGCTTCCTCATGCACCCTATTCGCCAGACTTAGCCCTCTCTGATTATTTTCTGTTTCCAAAGTTGAAGAAATGGCTTGGTGGTAAAAGATTTGTTCAACAATGAAGAGATGGAGTTTGCAGTTGATGGCTATTTTGCAGAACTCGGCAGTTCTCACTATAAACAGGGTATCGAAGCTATTGAACATCACTGGGAAAAGTGTATCGAGCTGAAAGGAGACTATGTAGAGAAATAAAGATGTTTTTTCCCCGAAATTTTTGTGTTTTCTTTGTTAGGTAGTGTACTTCTGGGGCAGGCCTCATATATCTTCCATAAGAGATAGACAAATCTACTACACAAAAAATGTATATCTCATTAAAGCACATAATTTATGTCAATTTTTTTTTGGCAAAGAAAACAGAATTTCAAAGCATCTCTTAGCGGCTGGCTTTGAAAAGATTTGTATATTGCTTTACCTTACTGCATTCTTCTTATACCTACAACAAACTGAGTAAATGTATAATGAAGGGTTATCTGTATTAACAAGAAGCACATGGAAGAATAAGCTTTTGTAAGAATATTTTGTAGAAGAGTGAGTAGAGAAAGTCATGTGAATGCATCAGATTTTTCTATATTGCATTACACTCAAGAATTTGATAACAAACTTTCACCAGAAATACACTTTTGAAGTCCACTGAACCCCAAAAAAAGCATTTTTAGAAAAAGGTATGTGAACAGCATAACTCAAAAATAAAATGTTGGATAAATACCATACTTGGTATTTAGGTTCAGTACCTACCAAAGATGCGACACAAATATTTTCAAGAAAATTCCCCCACCCCAACTAAAACATTTTTCAAAATTTTTGATTTTTTAAAAAATGGCCAACAATTTTGATAAAAAATCATATATTAAAGATATTTACATGACAAAATTTATATCCTGAATGTTTTGGGAATAGCCTGTGAAGTCCTCTTCATTTGGAAGGAATTTTGTATAATCTTGTATAACTGGTAAACATTAAGCGATAGACGAAAACATGCCATACAAAAAAGTATATCTCTTTAAAACACACAATTTACTTAAAATAAATTTTTCTGTGGCATAAGCTGTTTCTGAGATATCCATGATTAAAGGTTTGAATTGTTTAATACTTTTAATTCTTTTTAAATCTCATTGATTTTCAGTTGTTTCTCGTTGCATGGAAACTGTATGGAATTTCAAGCTGGCATATAGCATCCAGTTCTTTAATAGAGACTGTTGCTGTTCTCTTTGTATCTATAATGAAATGTGTAATGTAGCTATTTTTGCAAAGATTTATTTAGATTAAAATGTAGTAGATAGAAAAAGAAGCTCTAGTAAGAAGTTTGTATACCCACCAATAAAGGTAGAGGGTAGAGAAGGCCTGTGAATGTATCACATCAGATTTTTAACCTTTATTTCTGTAGGGTTTTTTTTTCCTTTATCCTCTCCTACTTGAAATAATTTCTCCTGCCTAAGAAGCAGTGAGAGCTCTACAAGTAATACATGGAAACTGAAATGAGCGCATGTATAAACTAGGAAGACATACTGCAGAATGCCTTGGCGTGGCATCAAGCACTTGTGACTAATATTTTTAAAGAACAATCTGTGATACATTCACATGACTTTCTCTACCCTCTATCATTTATTAGTGGGCATACACACTATTTTTACTAAAGCTTATTTTGCTATCTACTACATTTTATCCAAATAAACCTGTAGAAATAGCTACATTACACATTTTGTTACAGATTCAAAGGGAACAGTGATAGTCAAATGTTTAAGAACTGGACACTATACACTGGCCTTAAAATTCCATACTGTTTCCATGCAACCACAAGAAACAACTCAATGCTGAAAGGACTTGTCTATTGCTTAAAGCTCATTGTACATGATCAAATATTTGTCATATTATACTTACAAGACTTTTCAAGAGTTGTCACAACTTCACAACTTTTCTTGCAAATTGTTTCCAATACTTTTGAAGTCTTGAAAGCAAATAAGGACATGCTCTAAACGGTCTCAAAGATTTGACAATGATTTGATGGCTTTGGTCAATGAAATGTAAGTACTTACAGTGCGTCACAAAATTTGCAACAGACTGAAAGCAAAAAGTAAACAAAAATGGTTACCCAGCCAAGGTATGTCTTATGCAAACTGATTAAGTTATACACAAGCTGGCCAAGTCTGTACACCAATAGCTCCGTGGATTACCACAACAAGTTGAAGCAGATGAAGCTATATGAAAAAATAATTGCCAGGCAGATTTCTGAACTAAGTTTACATTAATGCAACATTAGTGTGGTTAACCTATTAGATGGTGTTATTTTCATTGCATTCCATAATCGTAATGTGATTTCATTGGATAATACGTGAAAGTGCTACTAATATTAGTAAAGATCAATATATCATTGCAAATTTTTATACTGTGATGCAAATAGTAAATTGCTTTGCGTGTGATAAATTATCAGTGTGTTCTGAAGGGTTTCAGTTTGGCAAAGAGACAACTTGTAAATGCTCATTTATGGCATTATCAAGTCTTGCCAGGTCTTGTTAAATCTTTTCACACATTGAAAATATTTGACAATTTTTCTTGTAAACTCTTGAATTGAAAAAAAAAAGAAAAAAAAATGTATGATCGTGTACAAGGGGCTTATGGCTTACCTGTTGTACAAGATTATACAACATTTCTTCCAACTTAAGAGGACTTCACAGGCTATTCTCAAAAAATTCAGTATATACATTTTATTTTTCATGTAAATATATTTAATATATTATATTTTAATCAAAATCATTAGAGTCATTTTATAGAAAATAAAAACTTTTGAAAAATATTCCATGTAAAGGGTAGTTTGGGTTGGGGGGATTTTCTTGAAAATCATGTCGCATCCTTGGAAGGTACTGGATCTAAATACTAAGTTTGGTATTTATCCTACCGCCAGTCAGTCGGTTGGTTACTCACTCACATGGACCTTTTTCTAAAAATGATTTCGTTTTTATTTAAAGGGCCTCAAAATATATTTCTGGTGAAACCTTGGTATCAAATTTTTGAGTGGAATACAATACTTCCCCTACTCACTACATGTAGTAGAGAAAGTAAATAAAAAAGCTGCAAACAAATAGAAAAATATAGTAAACTCAATAAGAGGAAGACAGAATAAATTCATAACAGTTGGTGCTTATGGGCATTTAAGGGGAGGTTAACCAGCTTATACTGCCAATGTTTAATTAGCTTATTTAAAGACCTCTTATCTCAAGAACTACTGAAGATATCATTTTTAACTTTTTACATCATAAAGATAAAATATTTGTAAGTAAATCAGCCCACATATATGAAGAAATGCATATTAGAAAAAAAGATAAGATTTTTCAAAATTATTTTTATTTTTATGCAAACTAATACACATATATTATGATTCAAAACAGGTGCATTTCATGATTGTGATGTTGTCATCTTGCGTTAAAATTTCAGCCTTCTAACAGTTATAGTCCTAGACAAAATGGGGCATTTATTACAAAATATGTAGTTTTGAGAAAAAACAATTTAAAGGGGAAAACGTAAAAAACAAACCATCAAACACAAACAAAACAAAAAAAACTTTTTATTGAATATTACACATGAATTAAATTACTAAGAATTTATTACATCAATTACTTTTTGCAGATGACCAAGTAATAACACAAGATATTAAGGACACTTCATGCATGATGAAAAAATTAATGGAATAAAAGTGAGACTTGATATTAACTTTAACAAAACAGAATATTTATCAACAACAACGAACACATGAAAAATTACAGGTTATCAATGAGGAAATTAGAATGGTCAATAAATTAAGTATTTGGGATCAATCACATCAGCAGATGGAACTAGTAGATTAGAAATAGAAAAAAGAATAAATGAAGGAAGAAAAACAATTGGAATGTTGAACTCAATATACGGAGCAGAAAAATTTTAAATAAAAGTAATTTATAATGCAATATTATAAAATATATTACTATATGGAGCAGAAACATGCACAATAAATAGGAAACAAAATAGAAAATTACTAACAACAGAGATGGAGTTTTGGCAGAGACTTCTTCTTGAGCCTCAAGAAGGGATAAAATTGGAAATGCAAAAATTTGGGAAATAATGGATGTAAAAACAAATGTATTGGAAATAATAGAAGAGAGAAGATGAAAATGATTTGACGTGTGAAAAGAATGGGAAACGATAGAATAAGAATGGGAAGCTGAAGGAAACAGGACAAGGAAGAACAATGGATGGATGGAATCCAAATAAGAGGAGTGACTGACTGCTCTAACCATCTAGAGGATTAACAGATGAAGATGCAGAGGATCAGGATTTATGGAGAAATAAAATTATGTATGGGTTGTAGGAAAACTATTCTATGTAGCTAATTCCTAAATAATAATAATAATAATAATAATAATAATAATAATAATAATAATAATAATAATAATAATTCAATTGTACCATAACCACTATCCTCATCCATGTCTTCCTGCTCTAGTCTAGTCCCCCTCCTGTTGGATCTGGTTGCTTTAGACATATTTTGCATTGCAATTCCTGCCTTACAAATTCTTATGTGACCTTAATCACTTAATATGGTCACTGTTCTCTTCAATTTTCACACCTAAATGCTCCAGTACATTCACTCTGCCTGTTTCTCATATTAAATGTAATAACTTCATCATGAATCCCCAATTCTAATATTTTTCTATCCACAAAAACATTTTTTGGCACTCATGTCCATATGACATTGTTGAAAGACTCATTCACATTTTAGTCTTTCCATGCAAATATTTAACCAGGAAACGTGATTGGTCAAGATAATTGTTTACAGAAGGGTGGCTCATGCTGTGGTACACTTCAGTAAGAGATGACAATAAGGACCTCAATCAGGACTGACAATGGCATGACAAATGATCAAATTGAGGAGTATGTCTCGACTGAATAGAATGTGCCAAAGTGATGTTAACATGAAGGAAGAGATCTGCAAGCCCCTCTTAGTTGTCAATGCGCCAGGAAGGGACAATGGTGAATCTGCGCCAAACTTTTTAAAGATGCATAAAGCTCTCTGGCAAAATATAGTTTGAATAAGCATGATACAACACAGATTTGGTCTTCAAGGAGGACATCACCAATCTTTTCTCTTTGCTGTCTTTGGTTGGATTACTATTGTATCATTGCTGTGTCTCTGGCCTTGATGTTTCATGAGGGTAAATAAAGAGAAAGGTAACAGTTTGGTCACCTTTAGCAAGAATAGCACTGTTAATTTTCACAGTAAACAAGGCTATTGTGATTCATTTCAACTGATAAATCAATACTGATTTGATTTTAATAAATATAGTTTACAGTTGTTGGTTAGAGCATTGCTACATATAAAAAACAACAGGCGCAGTCTGCGGTGCTGGGTGTAACTCACACAAGGGTTAATGTTGCTTTCTAGCACCAATCATAGGCTTCCTCCCCATGTGTTTTCACTGTATTTTGGGCTATGTTGCCAACTCTCTTGTAAGTGGAGCAGGTGACATCAGTGTTTGTTTCAATCCAAGTGAAGTTGTGCGTGCAATTTACTGCACTGTTATAATTATTCTCATATTTATCATTATATGGCTAGTGGTTCCTCAGAACCAAAGAAAAAAATCGGGTCTTACCAGAGCCAAAGACATGAATTTATATTCAAGCTACATGAGAACCTATTTTGAGATGGGGGACCTCTTCTTCCTTTGACAAGAGTGGTGGATAGTGTGTTTGTGATGCACTGAAAGTGGACAAAACAACTGTGGAAAGTGTGCGCAGTAGTGGCAGAAACTATAACACTTGCCTCTCTCAGTCAAGCAAAATGAGAGAGGGGGGGGGGGGCGGCAGACTTTATGTCCAGCGCACGTGTGTGCGTGGGTGTGGGTGTGTGTGTGTGTTTGTGAACAGCATAACTCAAAAATGAAGTCGGATAGATGCCAAACTTGGTATTTGAGTTCCAAGGATCTTCCAAGGATGAGACACAAAGATTTTAAAAAAAAACCCGCACCCCCAACTACCCATTACATGAAACATTTTTTTAAAATTTTGATTTTCTAAAAAATGGCTTTAATGTTTTTGATTAAAATATTATATATAAAATATATTTACATGACATATAAAATGTACATCTTGAATTTTCTGGGAATAGCCTAGGAAGTCCTCTTCATTTGGAAGGAGTTTTGTATAATCTTGTATAACTTGTAAATGTTAAGCAATAGACGAAAACGTACCACACAAAAAATGTAGATCTCTTTAAAATACACAATTTACTTAAAATAAGTTTTTTGTGGCATAAGCCATTTCTAAGATATCCATTATTAGAGGTTTGAATTGTTCAATATTTGTCATTCTTTTATAATACCATTGACTTTCAGTTGTTTCTTGCGATTGCATTGAAACAGCATGGAATTTTAAGGCTAGCATATAACGTCCAGTTCTTAAACATTTAACTATCGCTGTTCTCTTTATATTTATATGGAAATGTGTATTGGAGCTATTTTTGCAAAGGTTTATTTGGATTAAATGTAGTAAATAGAAAAATAAGCTTTAGTAAGAATAGCTTGTATACCCACTAACATGTGAGTGTATCACATCTGATTTTTACATACGCGTTAATTATGAACATTTCAAAATTAGGTATGCAACTTTTATTAAATAAGTTTTCTTTGATAGTGTTATTTCATCTATTCTTGAACACAAATGTCATTGCATATTGTGTATTAGTAGATTTTTGCTTAAATTTCAAACTGTTGTCCATAAAGGAACTGTGCAGTATCTGCTGTATTAAGTTCATAGTTCTCCGACCAAATCTATCAGGAGTACCAACAAATACATAGCCACTTTCCGAGTATGGCAACCTGATATTTTCGCGCAGTGATACGGTATTTGGTTAAACTCAAATGCACTTCTGTTTCCAATTTTGTTTGAAGTGAAGTTTTCATTTTCGCATGGTTTTCGTTAAAGATAGTTAAAGCTATTAAAGTTCTCATCTTGCATTTTATTGGATTTTAAACATTTGTTTGTTAAAGTTTGCTTCCTGCATTTTTGTTGGTTGTTAAAGAGTTGTTTATCAAAGCTTGTATCTTTTATTTTTGTTGGTTAACTTTGACAACATAATGGAGGTAAAGAAAAGGAAGCAGTTATTAATAGAACAATAAGTTAAGCTGATAAAGAAGGCAGAAAACAAAATGAAGCACTAGCACGTGAGCATAACATCAAACCCACCACTCTTTCGACAATACTTTGTGACAAAGACAAAATACTACAGGCGTGCGAAAGGTCAATGATTTGTGTTGGTGATTTCCATAAAGTGGAAGCAGCAGGGGACTGTGGTTAAAAGATGTAAGTTTCTGGACCAATGCTCCAAGCAAAAGCAAAGGAGTTTGCAACATTACTGGATGTCAAAGACTTCCAAGCAAGTGCTGGTTGGCTTTTTCATTTTCGGGATAGATATGGTATTTCCTGGAAAACAGTCAGTGGAGAAGCAAGAGATGTTGACATAGAAGCTCTCAGGAATAGAAGAAGCATATTTGAAGAATGTGATTGTAAATTACAAGTCAGAACACATTTTCAATGCAGAGGAAGCTGCATTTTTTTTATTTTTTATAAAATGCTGCCAAATAAAACAACACTTATCAGAGTGAGACCTGTACTGGTGGTAAGCAATCAAAACAGGAACTTACAGCAATATTCTGTTGCAATGCCACAAGTTCAAGGAAGCTGAAGCCATTCAGAATACAGCACTTTGCTAAGCCAAGGTGTATCATCTCTAACTGTGAAATATATGGCCAACAGCAAGGCATGGATGACTGTTCACAGACTGGCTCATGGAGGTGCATAAAAAGATGGGCAGAGAATCTTATCACAGGCAACTCTCTATGCATAAAGTGGACTGCAGGTTAGAAAATATCAGGCTTGAATTCCTACCTACTATACTGCTGCCAAGTCAAGAAAAAAGTAAATGTATTACTCCCCCCACCTCTCCCCCAGCAGCACTACTTGCATCAGCTGACTTTCAGCTGGGTCCCAAAGCATGCCCGCAAAGAAACAAAATTACGTAAAATCCAATTTTCATCTAAACACTTTTCAAAATTGCTTTATTTTCACACAGTATTAAAAGTTTCAGATAACAGCAAACAAGTAAAGAAAATTAACTCATAAATAGCAAATCATTTCTAAATTAACACAGTAGGTATATGTAAATGTATTTTGCCCGTAAAGACTAACAAAGCATATTTGAAGCCATATTCATTCGTTGTGCACAGCTTTCTGTTTTGTTAAATATGTTTAGGTTAAGCTAATCGGGTTTAAACACAACTTATGAAGTATGAAATGAGTGCATAATCTAAACAATCAATAAAATACAAATTGTAAAAACAATGCAATTACTCACAGTTACCAGTCCTCCTCCATTTCTTCAATACCGCTTAAGCTGTCATCGGAAATTTCACTGTTGTTGTTTAGGTCGATTACTACTTTTTCTTGCATACCTTCAACAAGAAGGTCCAAAGTCCACATTTTATTTTCTTCTTCCACAGTATGCCTAACATATTGCTCCAGTTTTCAGGTGTGACTTTTGTATTCCTTCACAGAGAAGGAATTGTCAATTTTGAAACTGGTATTGTTCTTGCAACATGCCCTTTATCCTGACTACACACCATTTCTATAGGATTTATTTCTCAATGGTAAAGAGGTAAATATAGCACTGTATGACCAGCTTGTTCAGCCATATTGTCAATGCGCTATTTTGTATACCTGCGTTTCACACCATGAACCAAGTCCAAAAGTTTGGATTTAATTTGGCATTTCTCAAAATGAATGTCTTTACTGCGAAGCCAGCTCTGAATGTTTGCTTTCTTCCAAGAAGAAATTGGTACCTGTTCCAGCTTTACAGAAAGGTAACTTGCATTATCCATTACAACACTGTGCGGTTTAAGTTTTGGCAATAAACACTGAAATCATTTTTCAAATCTTGTGCCATCCATTTCTTCATGGTAATCTTCAATTAATTTTTTTTTTTTTTGGCCCTAAAGACAAGATCTGCATCTTCCACAAAACTGTCTTTATTCCCGCAGTGGATAACAATAACAAGTCCGACCTTTCCACTAGGTGCCTTCAGTCCTGTTTTAAGTCCACCAATAAATGCTTGATGTTTACTTTTTATTGTTGAATCTTGTCAGAGTTTTGTTACAGTATGCCCTGCATTCACCCAAATTTCATCTAGAAAACATATCGGATGACCCTTGTTTCCGAAATGACAAATACTGTTTATTTATGCCGCCACTCAATAATATCATCACATTTTAACAGATCTGCTCCTTTGCCGAGCTTCTTCAAAATTAACCCTAAATTTTTCAATAATTTTCGAACAGTGCTCTTTCTAAAGCTTGGAAAAGCACTGTCAATGTGTGATTTTTTTTTTTTTTTTTTTTTAGCCTTGTAGTCTCTTTTCTGTCGGGATTTCGTTTTTCTGAAAAAATTCATGAACTTCCTGGTGAATATGATTTAGTACATGTTCGGAATATTTATTTTTCCGCACTTCTAAATTCATTGAGGGCCGAGTAAATGGTGGAAACTGACACCCCCGTTAAGTAGGTTGTCCTGTGCACAATTTCATCCACAGTCCAGTTATTATTTTCTTTTGATAGCCTGCTGTACACATTTAAAACAATTTGTTTAGATTAGCACTTAATTTTGCACCACTCCTGTTTGCTTTAAAATATAGAGCGGAAGAACTCATCGCACTACACATGGTTGTCGCCATTTTGATCTTTCAGCAGGTTTGCCAACCTATGAGATTACAAATGCTTTCGTACAACTGACACATAACATACAGATGAGGTATAATTTACAAATATAATTTATTTTACGTATTCATATTACCCTTTCTATCGTAGATTGCTGTTAGGCACGCTATGTATTTACTTATATGACTCCATATTTGCATCTTTCGTGATAGTTTTATAAATGGTTAACGTTGGCATTAACATGATATTTCCAATTTAAACCTGGAATAGTATCATTACAATAGCTTAACATTAACGTACTGTAGTATAAAATAACTACAACAGTTTATTGTTGTGTAGCAGCAAGCTTATATGCTTTCCCCTTGGGTGTAATGAAAGGAGACTACTACGGGAGACTATTTTTTGGCCTCAGCACAGCTTGTCATGTGGAGGGGAGCAGAAAAGATCTAAGATGCCACTTTTTTCTTGACATGACGATGAGTTGCACATTGATGTTATAGCCACTACACCACGGAATCATCCAGAATGTCAAAATACACTTTTGCATACATCTGGTGCAACATGTGTTTTATCAACATTAAACTTAAGATGCTTACCAACGTCAATATTCTATAGGGTATCCAGATGATAGCACGGGCCTGGTGGAATGTGAAAGCAACTACAGTTGTGAATGGCTGTGGAAAAAACTGGCATTCTGAATTTTCAACCAGTTCCAGCACTGAAGTTTCTTTCAAGTTGTGGGAAGAAGTTGCAAAGGAACTGGATCTGCCATCCTTGTTAACCCTTGAAGAATATGTCCCTAGGGATGCTAAGGCAGAGGCAACACATCATCTTACAGAGAAGGAATTAGTGGAGTCTTTGGCTGTAGCAGCCCCTCAAGATGAAAGTGATGACAATGAAGAGTAAGAAGTTGAAGCTGTTGTTAGTGTCTTCCGTTGATGCATGATGCACATACAGCAGCTAAGGCGATATTTGGCAAAAACTGACAAGGTGCCAGAACATATTCTGAAGTCACTTAGTGAGCTTGAACAGTTTGTGGAAGAGAACTTGTTGGAAAAGTCAAAACAAGCCAAAATCAATAAGTTCAAGACCTGTGAGTAAAGTGGAAAATGTGAGCTGATTTGGTGATGTATTTTGTACATACAAGAACTTTAATGAATTTTTGTATTTGCTAAATCCCTTTTTCAGTATAACATAATTTTCGGAATAAAATAAATCTTATGATTTTCTAAAGTATAGGTTGGGCGAGAAGTCCGATTCCCTGTGAGTATCAAATGTTATTATGCAGGTTGGTAGTATCAAATGTTATTATGCTATGTAGCTATGTTACTTCTTATCAGTTGTTGGAATTCATGGTTGCATATTTTTGCAGTCGAGTTTTAATTTGTAGCCATGGCAGATGTCAACGGTCATAGTTACACTACTGAGGAGTGCTTAGTGACAAGTGTGTGGTGCATGAACGACGACACACAGGTCAATCAGACAGATTATGGAAGCATTTGAGGAAAGATTTAATAACATTCCACTGCGAAAAGCAACACTTCTTCATTGGAAAAGAGGTGCTTATGCTTTTGGTAGTGTTAAAGACAGGCTGCGGGAGCGGAAGGAAGAAGTCACAACAAGAAACATGTGCCGGAGTCTCTGCTTTGATTGAACAATCTCCTATGAACGCGTAAACGTGCTTCGGAACTCAGTATACCAAGGACAACAATGCGAGATCACATGAAAAAAGCCCTTAAGCTCAAAAATTTTTGACTGACATTCGTAAACGAGTTACCAGATAGAGACCGGAATGAGTGCGTTTTAGCATGTGGAATTTCCAAATGCCAAGGTTAAGTTTTCAGATGAATGTGCAATTTATCGCAGCTCACACATTGTCTTTTGGGCCAAAAAGAATCCTCATTACACAGTCGAGTTAGAGGGGAGCTCGCCTCACATAATGATATGGGCAGCGATGACATCACATCAACTTGGACCACACTTCTTTTTTGAAGGGACTGTAAATGGCTCAAATTATTTACACATATTACAAACATGGTTAATAACTCAGCTTGAGGAAAGGGGTCTCACAGAATGCATATGGTTGCAGCAAGATGAAACACCTCCTCACTACGCTCTTGTAGTGCACAAATTCCTAAATAAACACTTTCCAGGATGGTGGATAGCTCACTTGAAATGGCCACCAAGAAGCCCTGACCTCACCACACCTGACAACTCGTTATGGGGAGTCATTAAAGCTCATGTATCTGCATGTCGTTATGCTACAAACAAAGAAGTACACAGTGCTGTTGAGGAAGCATTTTGTACTATAACACCGGACATGCTCAAGAATATGTCAAGAAGAACGTGGAGACATATGGAACTGTGTTTACAGAATGCTAGGGAACATACAGATATATTGGACATTAATACGTTGAGTACTTGTGCTAAAATAAATCAATTAGCATTCGATACTAGGGGGTATGAAGACTTCTTGCCCACCTCTGTACTTTCTACTGAGATTCCACTGTACTTGGCAACACAATTACGGAATGAAACTGGTATAGTCAACTCTACTAAAACTGTTGAACCACCACTTTGAAAAATAAGAAAAGAGAAATATTGGCTGCTTTTGTTATTTTTAGTGAATCATGTGTTTTAAGCAGTTATACAGGTATTTTGTTTCAAATTTCTTTGAATAACTATGATTTATTTGATTTTCCACCATTAAATCTAAAATTTCCAATGTAACTAATGATTAAATCAATAATTACAGAAAGATTCTGTTATGTATATCAAGCAAATATTTTCAAAATAAAATGTCATGCATTTTGAAATGAATGAATGAATGAATGAATGAATGAAATGAAATGAAATGTAATGTATGTACACTATGTGATAAAAAATATCCGGACACCCATACAACATACGTTTTTCATCTTAGGTGCACTGTGCTGCCACCTACTGCCTGGTACTCATTATCCGCAACCTCAGTAGTCATTAGATATTATGAAACAACAGAATGGGATGCTCCGTGGAACTCACGGACTTCGAATGCAGCCAGGTGATTGGGTGTCACTTGTGTCAGAAGTCTGTACGTGAGATTTCCACACTCCTAAACATCCCTAGGTCCACCGTTTCTGATGTGATAGTGAAGTGGAAACGTGAAGGGACGTGTACAGCACAAAAACATACAGGTCGAACTCGTCTGTTGACTGACAGACACCGCCGACATTTGAAGAGGGTCGTAAAGTGTAATAGGCAGACATCTATCTAGACCATCACACAGGAATTCCAAACTGCAACAAGATCCACTCCAAGTACTATGACAGGCGTGAGGTGAGAAACCTTGGATTCCATGGTCGAACAGCTGCTAATAAGCCACACATCACGCAGGAAAATGCCAAACGATGCCTTGCTTGGTGTAAGGAGCATCAACATTACACGATTGAACAGTGGCAAAACATTGTGTGAAGTGACAAATCACGGTACACAATGTGGCGATCCAATGGCAGGGTGTGGGTATTGCGAATGCCCGGTGAATGTCATCTGCCAGCGTGTGTAGTGCCAACAGTGAAATTCGGAGGTGGTGGTGTTATGGTGTGGTCGTGTTTTTCCTGGAGGGGACGTGCACCCCTTGTTGTTTAGCGTGGCACGATCACAGTGCAGACCTACTTTGATATTTTAAGCACCTTCTTACTTCCCACTTCGTGGATGGCGATTGCATCTTTCAACACAATCGAGCACCTGTTCATACTACACGGGCTGTGGCGGAGTGGTTACACTACAATAACATCCCTATAATGGACTGTGACTATAACACAGTGAAGCACAAATTAACAATTAATTTTTAGTTGAACCTATGCTCCACACTCCACTAATTTTGGTATCTTACCTAGTAAGATACCAAAATTAATCCATATGTTGCACAATTTGTTGTATCATATCTTCGCTAAACATTATTAATGTCTCTATGACAGCAGTGTTTGCAGAAATAGATATTTTAGGAATTTCTTAATATATTAGCTTAGTTACATTAATATAGCAATTGTTGACTGGTCATTAAGACTCTGATGAAAGAATCACGCAATTATATTATAATTTAAATTATAAATGCTCTTCAATAAGAAGCTATTTATTGTTGCTACTGCATTCATATTATCCAAAGTTGTCAAAGATTAAATGTTTATACACCTAAATATGCACTTTAAAATATAATTAGTGAGAGGTGTAGTAATTTACCAAGTTTACTCTAATAATTTGACCACATCTGTGTACCACCATCATTAGTGTAGACATATAACTATGCACAGTTTACAGAGAATTGAACGGGAAGAAAACTAAAACTGAAATTCAGACGCACCTGTATACGGTGATTATTTGTGTCAGCCACTATTATATCTTCTTCTGTGCCCAAACAAAATCCATGTGGTGAATTGAACTGCCCTTTGCTTGGACCCAGCTGACCATATTTGCAGCGAATTTGCATTGGCGTAAGTTTACCAGTTGCAGCACGTGGGTGATGAAATGTTCCTGTTGGACCTCCACCAGTTCCCCCTCCACTTCCACTCCCACCATTGCTGCCACCACCACTTCCTCCTCCACCTCCTCCAACAATTACTGGCATATTGTGCATGTTTTCATTCAAAATCTCATCTACAAAAAAGAAAGAAATACAGCATTAAGGACTCGGTAAAGTAATACACAGATATTAAAGGATTTAGCTTACTTATTTACTATTAAAAAAATGTACATACCATCATACATGCTTGAATGTAACAAGCCAAAATAACGGTTTACACTGTATGTTTATTTATCTTATTTGAGAACTATCTTGCAAGTTTGACATCTATAAAGCTCGCAAAATTGAGTTTTACATGTTCATTTATTTTCAAATTGTATTAAGGCTAAAGATTGGTGAAAATCACAAGAAAGTCTTTCAAAAATCAAAATTTGCTTTTTAACTCTGAAAAATGAAATAATGTTTGTTTTGTAAACCTGAGCTGTTTTTAAGCCTAAGGCAACTTAAAGCCTCTGGGACTTTTTAAAGGGACCTGTGCATGTGAGAGTCTGCTGTCACTCTAGAACACTTCGTTCTTCAAAATGACAAATGTTATGTATCATTCAATACATATTTTCTGTAGTTATCGAGGATAAAAATGCATATGGTAGAACTGTATACAATGGCTAGATATTTATTCAAAGGCTACACTGTTCATTGAAACTTTTAGTGTCTAACAGCAGAAAATAAAATATTTCTTTTCAATTCGTGTCATGTGAAAAAGTCTTAAAATTTATTAAATATATGAACACATATGTAGTTATTTATTTTGCATTTTATTAGTTTAGCATTGCATAAAATCATTTTTATACACATTGTCATAGTGCTAATGATAGGTTAGAGGTTAAGTACAGCTTTTTTAAAGAATTCACAGCAGCCTTTATTTATACAATGTGTGAGCATATGCAGAATGCACAATTTATACAGTTTTGATTTCATGATGATGATGATGATGATGATGATAATAATAATATAAAAACTGTAATATGGTAAACATAATTACCAACCAAAGAAAATAATTTCTAAACGCAAGAGGCCTTGCAAACGTAAAGTGGATGAAAAGTCAGGATTTCTCAGATTTCCAATTTTCAGCATTCTGCGACATTCAGAATGTAAAATGAATGTAATTTTTTCTCCAACCTACATAAATACATGTTTAATAAAATGGCAAATTCTTATTCTTCTGCAACTGAAACCATTGAAACCATCATTATGTTGAAGATGTAATAACGTTTTAAAATGTGAAAAGTTAACAGTATAAATATTCTTTCTTCTTCTAAAATAGCATCTAGGAAAATCTAAAAAGCATGTGTCACATTCTACATACATGTATTAGAAATAGATTAAATGTAGTGTGAGAGAAAAGTTTTGTAAACTTTGGCAACTGCGACAATTTTTAACAGCACTACAGAAAAAGTTTTCAAGTGAATTATTCTATAACATTTGGCATATTAAAGTGAAATTTTATGTGCTGCATATTTATATAGTATCCCACAGGTGGTAAAAACTTTAGATCAAAAGGTGTATAAAGGTAGAAGCTGGAATTTTGGGATCCATAGGCTTAATGAGAATATTGCAAAAAACATTTAAGTCTCTAATATCTGTGTATCTTTTATACACCTTTTAACTTTGTAGCTCATTTTTAATTAATTTTTTTATTTTAAACAACTGATTAATGCTAAACAATGTGTCCGTGAACAAACCCGTCTAGTGATGTAACAATCATCAGTTGCACTAACATTTTGTACTGATTATAATATAATCCCTACTTCCAAAGGTTATACCCCATGGCCAATTCTAACTCCAAAGGGAATCAATGGCCTATCTCAAACTGTATTAAATTCTCATGTCATTTACAGACGATAACTGAAATGGATTTTTGTAAATTTATAATCTATCATTCTTTGTATGTACTCCAGCCTATCTCTCCTGTCAATCTTTTCAATTAATATACAAGGGTAGGTCCTTAAGTTTACAACCTCGCCGATAAGGATTATCACCTTCACAAAATCCTGTTGTGATGGCATACTTAATCTATTAAGTAATTAATTGCAGCTTCTGCTATGTTGTCCTCAGTAGCACAGATATAGTTGCATAAAGAAGGCTATGTGTAGAAGATCTGGCATGTTCAAAATTGAGTATTGAACTGTTATTCAGTTCTTCAAAAAAGGACTTACTCCAAATGAAATTAAACAGCGATTGGATGGTGTATATGGGGAAGCCTTCCCCTCATATTCTACCATAAAAGAATGGGCCAAAGTTTTTTGAACGGGTCAAAAAGCATTGAAGACGAAGAGCATGCAAGTCGGTCCTTGATATGCTCACTTCTGAAAACATCGTTCTTGTGGAAGGAGATATTATGGAAGACCAACAGCTCAAAATAAAAGAAACAGAGCAAGGTTGAGCCTTTCTAAAACAACAGACCTTTAAATTATTCATGAACATTTAAACATGAATAAGGTTAGTGCAAGAACATTTAAACATGAATGAGGTTAGTGCAAGATGTGTACCTACATTTCTTTACTCAGTCCAAAAGCAGCAAGTCATCTGTTAAGCATTTTTTTGGAGCTCTGTCATGGGCACGAGAGAGAAGTTCTACACTCCATTGTTACAGGAGATGAAGCTATGATTGTCTACTATGATCCTTTGCCCAAAAGAGAATCAATGGAGTGGCGTAAACCTGGCAAAACACTGCCTCTAAAGGTCAAGGCACTCAGTCAACCAAGAAGATCATGGCCACAATTTTTTGGGACTGTGAAGGAATACTGTTCATTGACTTCAAGGAGAGTACTATGGGGAGTACTATGCTGGCCTACTGCACAAACGGCATGCTTCCATCAGAGAAAAGCTGAGGTGGAGTGTGCGCCTTCTTCATGACAAGAAGGCTTGTTATTTCTCAGTGCAATATTGTCTGTAATGGCATCCTTTTCTCTCCTGCTGTGAGTTTTTCAGGATATCTCATTTGTGCAAGTATTGTGCAATGTTGTATTGCTTTCTAATACAGTTAATTTCATTGGTATTAAATGGATACTAAGAATTTTTTTCTTTCATAGCAGTGGTTTCTTTGTTATTTTCCAAGTGACATGAATCTTAGTAGTACACTTTCTTCTAATTATGTGCAGGATGTTTGAATTTTTACATATACATATACTTTATTCACCTTTTGGAAATTTGTTACAATTTCATGGCTTCGTCATACAAAATTTTACAATTACAGACTTAAATTTAAAAACAGAGATAACATTATTTACAATTAGTGAAATATTCATTGAATTCCTGTATACTATAAAAACATTGGTCGATTAGGAACTTTTTGACCTTCTTTCTAAATCTAACTAGGTGTTTGTCTGTGATTTCATTGGTTATCGAGTTATACATTTGGATGCCAGTATGCAGTATTGAATCAATCTTTTTAATTATTCTGGCTGCTTGTATGTGAATTTTACTGCTGGTTCTAGTACTATGATTATGAATTGCATTATTTGAGTAAAATTGTTGTATATTACTATTTATGAAGCAAACACTTTCTAGTATATATTATATGCAAGGTAAGGTGAGTATGTTATTTTGTTTAAAAATGGATTTTGCAGTGGGCAGACCTATTTAGATTAAACATTTTTCGTATGATTTTCTTTTGTGTTACAAAAAGAGTATTGTCTACTGAATTTCCCCACAAGATAATGCCATATGCAAGAAGTGACTGAACATATGCAAAATAAATTGTCTTTAGCGTAATGAGGTTGCATACTTTTTACTTTCTCTACTACGTATAGTAAGTAGGGAAAGTATTGTATTCCACCCAAAAATTCGATACCGAGATTTCACCAGAAATACATGTTTTCAGACTCCCTGAATCCAAAAAAAGCATTTTTGGAAACATGTCCGTGTGTGTGTCTGTGAACAGCATAACTCAGAAACGAACAGTCGGAAAAACACCAAACTTGGTATTTAGGTTCAGTATCTACCAGAGATGCGACACGAAGGTTTTCAAGAAAATCCCCCCACCCCAGACTACCCTTTACATGGAACATTTTTCGAAAAAGTTAATTTTCTCAAAAATGGCTAACGATTTTGATTAAAATATCATATGTTTAAGATATTGTCATGAGAAATGAAATGTATATCTTGAATTTTTTGGGAATGTCTCCAAAAGTATTCTTCATTGTGAACGACTTTTGCATATCTGATAAACCATAAGAGATAGACAAACTTTTACTACACAAAAAATGTAGATCGCGTTAAAATACACAATTTATGTCATATACATTTCTTTTGTTGAGTGAACCGTTTTCGAGATATTGCTTGTTATTCCCTTAAATTTTCCAATACTTATACTTTTTCTCAAATTCGTTATTCATTTTTTTATGTCCTGGACATGCAAAGATAATGGAATGCGCCACATAGCAACCAGCGTTAAAATATTTGACTATCATTTAAAACCTACCATATTCCCCTTGCATCTACATGAATATTACCAATAAGATTAACATCTCGATATCTCGATTAACATGAAGCATATGGAGAATAAGCGTTTGTAAAAATAGTTTGTACAGGAGTAGGGAAAGTCATGTGAGTGTAACACATCAGATTTTTTAGTACAGAGATTATATGAGTTCTGTTAATTTTTGTTGTAATGTTGCAAATGTGTGATTTCCAGTTTAAAGATTTGTCTATAGATATTCCTAAGAATTTAGCTTCTGATGTGTATTGAATTAATTTGTTATTGTAGGTGATCATTGGATCAAAATTTAGTCTCTCTCTATTGGAGAGGGTAAAGTTCATACACTGGGATTTATTAGTATTTAATATCAGCTTGTTTGCGGTGAGCCATTCCATTAAAATAGTCATGACTACTTCTGCCTGTTGTTGCAATTTTGCGTGTGTTTTCCCTTAGTATGCAGCTTGTATCCCCAGCATGTAGCATTGTTGTAGCATGAGGTATGTTAATCAGCAAATCTTCTATGTAAACCAGAAACAAAAGAAGACCAAGATTTGAGCCCTGAAGAACGCCACATTTTACTACTTTTAATTCAGAGTCAATTCTACCATTACTTTCGTTACTTAAAGATGTCACCTGTGTCCTTTTATTTAGGTATGATTTGAACCAAGAATGTGCTAAACCACGTATTCCATATGATTCTAATTTAGATAACAATAAATTGTGGTCAACCAAGTCAACTTAGATACTCCAACTGTAGACTTATTGTCATCAATTGCATTAATGGTTTGCTTTATGAAGGAATACAGTGCATTTGTTATACTTTTGTTTTTTCTAAAGCCATTTTGCTGATCACCAAACACATATTTTCCTAGAAAAGGCGAGATTCGATTATACATTACCGTTTCCAGTATTTTTGAAAATCCGGATGAGGGATATCGGCCTATAATTGTCAACATTGTTTGGATCATCTTTTTTAAATATGGGGACAATTTTACTTGCTTTCAGTTTCTCTGGAAATATTCCCGGAGTAATTGAGCTATTACATATACTGAGTATGGGATTGACAATATAGCTTATGCTTTGTTTAATTAAACATTCTGGTACTTCATCTGGTCCAGCTGAAAAACTGTTCTTTTTAGATTGAACTATTTCGATTATTTCCTTGTGTGTTACTGGCATAAGGTATATACTTTTATTGTTTCTATTTAGTTTGAGATTGGTCACAGTATAAGTATTGGTTTGTGATGGTAGCATTCTATCTGCAACAATGTTGAAATGATTATTAAAGATGTTTGAAACTTCGACTGGATTTTCATATATTACATTGTTCACTGTCAAGGTTATTCTTTTTTTATGTCAGGTTTAGAATTGGCAGTTTCACTCCTAATTATGTTCCAAATAGTCTTGTTTTTATTTGACAAGTTGCAAACCTGCTAATCAATATGTCATTCTTTTGCTGCCTTTATTACCTTGTTATAAATTTGCTTATACCGTTTGAAATATTTGATGAATTCATCAGTTTTATTTACTTTACTTATATTGAATAGGCGTTGCATCTGCTTACTAGAATTTATGATTGCTTTTGTGATCCATTTTTTACTCTTCTTTACTAATATTCTTTTTTATTGATTGATTTATATGGGAATGCTGAATTAAAATGATGCATAAATGTTTTCATGAATTTAGAGGATTTAAGGTCCACACTTAATTCAGTGTAGACATCCACCCATTCTTCTTTTACTAATAATGAGTTAAAGTATTGCATATTTTCCTTGGTAAATAGCCTTTTGTGTATTATCTTGGGTGTTGTCATTTGAGTTTAACAAGTCTGCTAAGGTTAAAATTATAGCATTATGATCAGAGAATCCGGTGTTAACATTTGCTAGCTGGAGCTTTTCGGTTGTTTGATCAAGTATCATAACATCAATTGATGTGCTGGTTACTCTTGTAGCGTTCTGAACAAGGTTTTCCAAATTGTATGAACACTAGTAAATGTTTCAGGTTTTGTAGGGGGAACTATCTTTCAAAAAATCGATATTGAAATCGCCAATAATTATAATTCTTTAGGCATGTCTTTTTAATGATTTTACTACCATTTCTAGTTTTTCAAGAAACACACAATGATTTCCTGTTGGGGGACGATATATATACATATATGCAATAAACAACTTTAGATTGTTGATTTCGATAACGGTGTGCTTGAATTCTTTTTCTGTATTTAATTTGCCATTTTAACATCTCATATTTTATCCCCTTTTTAACAAGTATTATGCTGCCCCCATGTCAGCAATAACATAGTTAGAGAACATAACCTGATCTAGCTTTAAATAATTGCTTTTGATCCAATGTTCAGTAAAGCAGCACACCTGAATGTTTTCGTGATTGTTTAAAAATATTTCAACAGCTGGGAAATTGAAGATATGTTTAGGACAGGCAAAAAAGGAAGAAGACCAAGACCTATTATTTTGAAACTGACAACAATGAGAAATAAAAAATGGGGAGATTATAAGACAAACAAGAAGACTAATGGGGGACAAAAATATTTACAGAACAGGAATATATGAAAGAGGAACAAGACCTGAGGATGGAATTAATTCAAAGAATGAAGGAAGCAACAGCGGAGGGAAAAAAATTCTTAAGAGGTCTACAGTTAATAGTAGGTGAAAAATTGAGTATGAATATAAAAAGAAACGAAGCAGAGGAATGTATGCATTGCAGCAAAACATAGAACAAAGGCCAGAGCAGAGAATGGGAATGTCAGCAGGATTTCAACAAAGTCAAACACGGGCAAGAGGAGGGCATCAACACGAGAGAACAGACATATGGAGCTGATCAGGAGGGCAGGAGAATCTTTGGAGAGAGACAAGAGACAAGGGGAAGGCAGGAAGAAGAGTTGGTAGTAGAAGGGGATGGCGAAGAAGCAACATTGGTGAGTGAGGTGACCAAGAGGGAGGGGCCAGAAGAAAGAAGGGGAAGCAGCAGGTATTGTGAGGAGTGATGGAAGGGAGACAGTGAGAAGTGAAAAAGTGGGAAGGGGCAAAGCGTCGAGTGGGAAGTGATATGGGTAGGATCCATGAGTGAGGCAGAAGAAATAATGTAAAAGAAGGGTTTAAGAAACTATATCCAAGGAGGGTCAATACAGCTTAGGGGTGAAAGAGAAGAAAGGCAAATGGAGCATAGAACTACAAGATACAGGAAAATGATGGAGAGTTTTAAGTTTCAAGAACAAATAGGGAAAGGGGTTGAAATTAATGTTTTGGAATGTGGAAGGGCTAAGAAATAAGATAGGTAGTGATGAAATTGAAACATTATGTGCTCTATGGATATTGTAGGAGTGGCAGAGACATGGTTGGGAAAGGAAGAGATAGCAGGTTTTAAGTTTCTAGAGCAAAAAGGTATGGAAAAGATGCGATAGGGGAAGAGCATCAGGAGGAGTAGGCCTGTTTGTAAAGAACGATATGGAAACAACTATTGATATAGAAAAAATGGAGAATAGAGGTTCCAGTGTGTTATTGCAATAATTAAACAGAATAACAGAGTAAGAATAGGAATAGGGGTGGCATATAACCCTCCAGAAGATTCATACTTTTACGGCAGTAATTTTTATAGTAAGCTAGAAGACATGGAGGAAATATGGGAAAAGGGTGCCAAAAACATAATTTATTGTGATGGGAGATTTGAATACGAGGAGAGGAGAATGGAAGGTTATTAGGAAAAGAGTCGGTAGAAGAGGATAGGGATGTGATAAAGCCGAAGAAAAGCAGGGACGGAGTGAGTATAGGGAAGGAAAACAATTACTAGAATTCTGTGAGGTAAACAACATGTTAATATGCAATGGAACAATGGGAGGAGATGAGGAAGGGGAGTTCACATTTGTAAATGGAAATGGGCAAAGTGTAGTAGATAATAAGTTATGTAGTGAGGAACTGAAGGAGAGAATCACTACATTTAAAATAATAAATGAAGCAGTAAGTAGTACTCATTTTTCATAATAATGGAAATAAAAGTTTTGGAGGAAAAGGAAAAGAATAAGGATATAGCTCAAATAAAGGCAATAAAAGTGTATAAATGGAGGGAGGAACTAAAAGAAGATTTTTTAAAAGAATTAAATTCGAAGGTAAGTCGGTGTGTGGAATAAAAATGGCTTTGAATGAGGGAAAACTAGAAAAAGTATTACAGCTACTGAAATTATTATTAACAAGAGCAGGAGCAGGGATGGAAAGAAGGCAGGGAAAAGGGAAGTATTTAAAGAGCTTATTAGATGGAGATCAGAGAAGGAAAGGGATAGACAAAATCTGATGAAACTTAAGGGAGGATATAAAGGTTTGCAAGAGGCTAAGAGGAAAGGATGGAAGGGAAATACAGAAAGGAAACTAAAGGCAGCAACAGATGGAAAGGATACCAAAAATATATGGGAAATAGTGAGGATGAGGAACAAGGCAAAAGGGGAGAAAAATGAAATTACACAGAGTGAATGGATAGGATATTTTAGAAGGCTAATTGGAGAAGGGAAGAGAGTAAAGTTAGATCCAAAAGTGGTAGGATAACAAATATTTAATGAAAAATTAGATGGAACTTTACCAGCAAATAAGGAATATAAAAAAAGGCAGGCAGTAGAATAGATGGAATGCTAGGGGAATTTTGGAAAATACCAAGCAGGATTTCGGAAAGGTAAACAAATAACTGATAATGTATTTATCATAAAGACTATAATAGATAAACATTTGAGCAGGAAAAGAGGAAGGATATATATGTTAATTGCAGATTTTGAAAAAGCATTTGATACAATAGAGAAGCATTAGCTTAGAAATTAAGAATGAAAGGGGTAAGCAAAAATTTTATAAATGAAATTAGGAAGATTTACAAAGATATAAAATTTTGTATAAGATGTGGAAATAATGGAATTACAGAAATGACTGAGCAAAAAATAGGATTACGACAAGGGTGTAAATTGAGCCCTATATTATTTAATATATTCATAGATGATATATTAGAGTGAAAGAAAAAATCTGCACCATCCCATAATAGCGAAGAAAGAGATACCAGGTTTACTATATGTGGCTGACCTTATGGTTGGAGCTATAATGGTAATTGGGCTACAGAAAGCAATCAACGGAATATACAGGAATTCTGCAAAGAATGGGGAATTAAAGGTAAATATAAACAAATCAAAAGTTATGGTTTTTAAAAGAGGAAATACATTAAAAAAAGAGAAGAGAATTGGCAGATGCGGGGTTTAAAGTTGGAAATTGTCAAGGAGTTTGATTATTTGGGGGCGAGGATGAGCAGTAATGGTGAATGCGCAGTGCATAGCAGGAGGGTTATGGCTAAAGGAAAGGCAGCAATGACAGGAGTAAGAATGTACACATACAAATTAGAAATCCGACTAAATGGATAGAAAGAATGTATGAAGCATTGTGAGGCAGTAATTTTAACACTAAAATGATTTCAGTCTAATTGTATAATATATACATATAATTTAATAACAGCCCGCCTTAAAGCGTATATTACAGTCATTGTATATATTAATATTATTGTAAACATGTTCAATAATGTTATGTGAATGTATTACGTAATTTAATAATGTAGGAGCTGTGAGAAATAGGTCAAAAGTTGCTAACAATGAGGTAACCTTGAGGCAATAATGAGTTTGAGAGTTTAACAATACTACTTCTGATTCTTGGAAGCAATAATGTAATTTTAGTGACAGTTTATAAAATAGCCAATCAACAACCAGAAAAAGCTTTAGTTAAATGAAGGTATTCTATTGGAGACGAAAATAGTTTACATGTTAAAAAGTGCAAGTAATTAATTAAAGAATCTCACAGCTCTCTATATCAGTGAAATGTTATTTAAATCGTCTCAAGCATTAATAAAAGGAGTAAAGTAAAATTATAATCGGTGTAAGCCTATATTCTTAGCCGCACCACAACCCTGCCAAGACATCCATGTCTCTAAAATAAATACTGACGCAGTCGAGGTAAACATAAATATATAATATTTAAAGAAACAGTAAAAATACAAAGTTAATATTTTTAAACTTGGGGCAAAGGCCACCTGAAAGTACATTTGGGGCAAAGGCTACCGAAAACTGTTTACTATACGTGTGGTTGCAACTACTACAAATTCGGCTCCCCAACAGGTGAAATATAATACAACTCCTTCAATACAACCTACTTCAAATTGACGCCCAAAGCGTGGTGCAAATAACGTAACAAACCATCTTCTCAATTGGTAGAAGCAAGAATGCCATATGCAGTTAAAATCTGGGGGGGCCTGAATTAAGCAGAAAAATAGACCAGAGGTACAGAATGTTCTGTAAAGAACTATTGGGGTTTCCAAGATCAACACTGGGGAAAGTAGTGCTAGTAGAATTAGGAAGAACAAGAAGAAAGGAAGTGATACTGGAAAGGATATTGAAATTTTGATTTAGATGCCTGAAAAAAGTTGTAGGGGAAATTTTAAGGATATGTATGGAACAACAAAAGAGCACGAAAAATAAAAATAGCTGGTGGACAGGGATAGAAAAAATTATGGAGAAGATAGGAATGGGCGACATTTGCAGAGCAGGAGAAAGAAATAGCAATGGCTTCTGGATAACAGTAAGAAACAGAGTGGAGGACATAGAAAGACAAGAGATTCAGGGAAGCTTATAAAATAAAAAATTCACTAGGGTTCTATAGATTAGTAAAAAGGAAATGGGAAGAAAAGGGTATGTGGATTATTGTAATAGAGCAGAAAAAGAAGTGTTTGCATGGATGAGAACAGGATCAATGTACCTGAGAGGGCTAAGAGGCAGAAAAAGCGGAATTTGTGAACTATGCAGAGGTAGTGAAAGCACAGAGACAGAATGCAAAGAATTAGCGGAATGGAGACAAAAAAGTATGGGAGGAAAAATGGGAAAAAATAGTAGCAATTAAAATGTTGACAAGAAAAGAAGAAAGGAAAAATAAGAACATGGGGGAGTTTTTAAAAAAAGTAAAGGAGAAGTGGATTAGAAAAGTAAAGAGAGATAAGAAAGGTAGAAGGGCAAACGGAGGAGGGAGAGGATGGATCATAGGTGATTAAGCATAGCAAGGGCTGCTCAGCTGAGCCATAAGGCCAGGATGCCAGACAAAATGAGCCGTACAAGCAGAACATAGCTGGCCAGAAAATTTGTACATAGGTTAAGTTAGTTTACAAATGAAATATTGTAAAAAAGGATTGTGCATAAAATATGTACAATAAAGCTTATTTATTTATTAATATTTTGTTTCTACCATGTTTCATATGAAAATTTAATACAACACATTTGTGCCTAAATGCATGATTTCTTTCACAGCTTTGTACTGTACCTAGTGCAATTATTGATACAGCAATAAAGCAATATTTTCTACCTCTGATACATTGATGAGTTTATTATATGTGCATTTTGATATGTCTTAATGATTACATGTACACTACGTGATCAAAAATATCCAGACACCTGGCTGAAAATGACGTACAAGTTCGTGGCGCCCTCCATCGGTAATGCTGGAAATCAATATGGTGTTGGCCCACCCTTAGCCTTGATGACAGCGTTCACTCTCACAGGCATACTTTCAATCAGGTGCTGAAAGCTTTCTTGGAGGATGGCAACCCATTCTTCATGGAGTGCGGAACTGAGGAGAGGTATCGATGTAGGTCGGTGAGGCCTGGCATGAAGTCAGCATTCCAAAACATCCCAAAGGTGTTCTATAGGATTCAAGTCAGGACTCTGTGCAGGCCAGTCCATTACAGGGATGTTATTGTCGTGTAACTACTCCACCTCAGCCCGTGCATTTTGAACAGGTGCTCGATCGTGTTGAAAGATGCAATCGCCATCCCCGAAGTGCTCTTCAACAGTGGGAAGCAAGAAGGTGCTTAAAATATCAATGTAGGTCTGCGCTGTGATCATGCCACACAAAACAACAAGGGGTGCAAGGCCCCTCCAGGAAAAACATGACCACACCATAACACCACCACCTCCGAATTTCACTGTTGGCACTACACACGCTGCCAGATGACGTTCACTGGGCATTCTCCAAACCCACACCCTGCCATTGGATCACCACATTGTGTACTGTGATTCGTCACTCCACACGTTTTGCCACTGTTCAATCGTGTAATGTTGACGCTCCTTACACCAAGCGAGGCATCGTTTGGCATTTTCCTGCGTGATGTGTGACTTATGAGCAGCCGCTCGACCATGGAATCCAAGGTTTCTCACCGTCTAAATGTCATAGTACTTGGAGTGGATCCTGATGTCGTTTGGAATTCCTGTGTGATGGTCTGGATAGATGTCTACCTATTACTCTTTACGACCCTCTTCAAAGTCAGCGGTCTCTGTCAATCAGACGAGGTCGGTCTGTATGCTTTTGTGCTGTACATGTCCCTTCACGTTTCCAATTCACTATCACATCACAAACAGTGGACCTAGTGATGTTTAGGAGTGTGGAAATCTCACGTACAGACTTCTGACACAAGTGACACCCAATCACCTGACCACGTTCGAAGTCCGTGAGTTCCTCGGAGCGTCCCATTCTGCTGTTTCACAATATCTAATGACAACTGAGGTTGCAGATGAGTACCAAGCAGTAGGTGGCAGCACAATGCAACAAGATGAAAAACATATGTTTGTGGGGGTGTCCGGATACTTTTGATCACATAGTGTATGCATGATCTACTACTTCGTATTTTGTATGAGATTTGTTTTAGACTTTATTCTCACATGTTCACAGTATGGAAGAATGATTTAACATTTTCTGCACAGGATTGGTATTTTCCATTATTTACAAATTATTACAATGTTTAGTTAGTTAAATTTGCATTACATGAGGTACCTGTATTTGATTTTTTAGTATTGAGTAATTTTGATTTTGGTGTGGGTAAGAGATTGAATGTTCTGCATTTTGTTTGTGAATTCTAGCAATGTTGAGGTGTTTTCTGTTCTTTCCTTGTTATTGTATGTATGAATGATAAGTGCACTTTAAGTATTTTATAAGCTTGTAATGCAATTTAGTACCAGCTGGTTAGGTTAGTTTTGGGATCCCTATTATGTTTTATGCTTTCCTTGTAACTGGCATTTTTATATTTTGCTTTTATGTCAAAATGATTTGATTTATATGTACGAAAAACCATATGTTTTGCTCCTGTCACACTTATTTGTTATTTTTTAGTGTATTTGCTGTCAAAAGTTTGCTCTTAATCTGCTTTTAAATTCATTGTTTATGTCAGGGTCTAATTTCTTTTTTTTGTAATTTGTATTCATGTATGTAAATTTGGTTATATCTTTGGTGTAATTCTCTTTCTTTTTCATATTTGCTTGTGGAATGACATACAATGTTCTTATTATATTTGTAACTTTGGCCTTGGAATTCACTTTATACACAGTAACAACATTACTGTTTTAATTATATCTGCTATATGGGCAACACGAGTGTCTAGTGTGGACGAGCCTGCTTTTTGGAAGACATGTTACCTGCCTGTTTGGCTTCCTGCCTTGCTGCACCTGTTGCCTGCACCACTTTGTGGCAAAGTGCAATATTGGAGGGGCAACCCAAGCCAGCAGTTGACTCTAGCTTACCGTATCAGCTTTATCACCATCAACGCCTCCTGGGTAAGGCCAACCCAGTGCTCTACAGACTTATCATCCAACATTGCATTGTCAGTGATTGTGGCTGCTGTGGTGGAACAATGGAGGTAGTACTGAACAAAATGGTTTACCTCATAGTCTTGGTGCAGTGCGTGGTTATCAAAATTTAACTTTCATACAGCAGCATGCTCTAGTGCATGTATGGTGCTCATTCAAAACCTCGCAGAGAACCTTGAACACATGTTGGTGTTGTGTGGCACTCAGATTCCAATAAGAACTTAGCAATGTCATTTTTTGTGTGAAGTCACAGTAACAGACACTTTATTTTTTTGTATCGATTCACACAGACAATTTTTCTTCTTGTCACACCATCTAGCTTCAGACATTTTTTACTTGTGTGGTGTACTTTAATGGTCACAAGAACTACTTAAAGCCATTGTAAATGTTTTAGCATTTTCTGTAATGTATGTCATATTTTTTTTTATTTCGACAAGGACGTTGACCTTGGTGGCCAGGGAAGATGTGGCATTTAGTGGGGTTTTGGGGGATTACTTTATGTATTTGGGAGGGTGGGTTGTACCTTCAGGGTTTGGTAGCATTTGGCTGGTAGTGACATAGGGATTAGAGGGGGGAGATAGCACGTATATACTGCCACTCATTATCTCTGCCTCTTTCTGTGTTGTGTTGGGACAGTTAACATGGATGAGCACACATCTTCCAGCCACCAGGTAATTACACAACTTTCCTTTTTTAGAATAAATGTGCCTTATTATGATTTGAATTTGTGTTGAGTTATTGAAGTTATATTCCTGTCCTTTCTGTTTTTTTAAGAGAAACTATCTAAGTTACTGGAATATATTAAGGTGGGATATTAACTGCGCCCTTATGTTCAACCCAGTTACATTGTAAGATAATGCATATGCAATCCCTAAGAGTGTTCTACTCTCTAGATTTGTTTGGGATCATGACAATATCCTAAACAAACATGACACCATATTGCAGGTTTACATATTGAAACAATTGTTTTGTTACATAGGAATTCAAGCAAAGGAAACATATTCTTACCACCAATGATTGTACATTAAAGACAAACAGAAAATTTCCAAGAAGCTGTTTTGTCACTTGTTATAAGTTCTACATATAACCACATAAGTGTAAAAAGAGCAGATGTTGATGAATGTATTAATTTACATTCTGTTCAATATTTGAGTTATGACACATTAATAATGGCTATAAAGTCAGTTGTATAAGAATAGTTACTTTTTAGATGTCAAACTTTCAAAAAACTACCTCATCTTCAAATTTATTTTTCCTTTAAAAAAGAGGAAAATTCCATTAAGTGGTTATATTATGTAGTTACACCTCAAATTTTAGGTGATGTTTGTAGGCATGTTCCTTGAAGATTTTTTTAGAGATGCCATTTTTTAAAAACGTTTAACATCCTTTAACCTGGTAGGTCATATATCAGATGAAGAGGGAATGAAATGGGTAAAATGATGCTCAAATGAGCCCGGGATCCATAGAGCTTATAGTTACCCAATATTTGTCTTCACAGGATAAAGGAAAATCCCGGAAGAAATCTTATTGAGGAAACTCACCCTAACCGAGATTTGAACACTCAGGGGACCTCTTGAATGTGAGGCAGACTAGATGCCATTTATTTTTAACTCTATTTCTTGGAGAATACAGTTATTATGCGGTCCAAATCTCTTGACATTTGAGGCATGTCCACTAATAAGGCACTAGCAAATAGCAGCATGTGGCATTGTCTCATATGGACAGTATACCTTGTCGCTGGTAAAACTTTAATTGCATCATGTGCGCGCATGCAGATTTTGTATTTCAGAAAAGCAACAAGTAGCTAGGATATAAGGTGACTTTGGACAAGTAAAAAAAAGAATCACATTTTTACACCCAAAGGTTCGCCATTAATTTAGTTATCTTTCTTGATGTTTAAACGGAGACTTTTAGTTATAATTATGCTTGTAATAGTAATAAATCCATTGCTGTCTTAGTTATTTTATATTGTTATGTCATTAGACATAATTATCACCTAATAATGTGCAATTCTCCATGTTCTAAATAAATTTAGAAATAGTTATCCCACAAGGTTTTCTAATACAGCTACAAACTCGTCATGAAAATACTTTCAAAGCCCTCTTACGCAGCTCTAGAAAACCATACATGACATTGTTTTTTAATAAACGTCATGTATGGTTTTGTTCCACAGAATAATACCATTGGAAAACCAATGCGCATAATGCCAAGTCCTAGAACCAAGCAAGTATCCCTTACATGGGAAGAACATGCTGTGCTTTTTGCAACATTCAACATCTCGTTACTTGGAATGCACAACAAAACAGCTGTATAAAGAATAAGGCAACTGAGAACTTTAAGCAAAGAATCACTAACTGTCTTCACATTCTGGAGGAAGCATCAACAATGGAATTCATTGCACCATAGAGGCGATAGCTCAAGGTTAAAACATTGACAAAGCAGAAATACTGCTGGTGTACTTATGTCAGGACTTGCAGCTGAGGCGTGCTCATTAAGTACACCAACTGCTTCATGTGTGTGTAGGGGAGCGAAAAAGGATATGCCATTAGCTGTGCCACTTGAACAACAAAGGACGCATAGAAAAGTATGGTTTTTATTTCTCTAATTTGTGTGTTACATCTTGTTTATTGTGCCTCTTCTTGTTCTTGTACTTCTTAAGTGAACGTTGGGCGTTTATAACAAAAGCGTAACGTTCTGACGAGCAAAGTGAAGTGAAGTTTCGTACCGCACGGTAGTGTTCTTTTATGCTTAGCAGCTTCTAAAAGTACTGATACACTAGTCAGCATCTTGTGAGCCAACCTGATTTGAGCCACTTGAGAGCCATTCATAAGCTGCTTATTTAAATTATTTTCTGCGCTAACCTACCATGAGCTGTCTTTCAGCCAAATCTGATTTGAACAAATGGCAATTTAGTTTTGGTTTAGCATGTCTTTTGTGAGGAAAGCTTAGCTGTTAAGCTTTGCTTCCCTTAATTGGGTCAATTTGAACAAATGAAAGAGATTGAAGTACATAGGCTCTCAAGCTGGAGTCACTATGAAAAAGCAGGTCTTCCAGACTGTATGGGGATGGCCAATTGGAAAAGTTCCATTTTCCAAGGAAGAGATGTTGGTGGGCCCCATGGCCTACTGAACTATTCAAATAACAAGGTGTAAACTTTGTAGGACATTAAGTTTTAGTAGATTAGCAGAAAGAAAGAAAGAAAGAAAGAAAGAAAGAAAGAAAGAAAGAAAGAAAGAAAGAAAAAAAAACAAACAAACTTGAATTTACTATGCAGAGGATCCGAAATTTTTACAATCCTTATTTTCTGTCGCTTATCTTGGTAAAAGGCAGTAAGTTCACATGTTTGAGTAAAAAGAACAAAAAAACCCTGAACATGAACCTTGGTCTTGAGTGGTTTGGCTTGCAAGAACCCCATAATGTGTGAGCATATTTTGTGGCGTATTAATAATTTGGGGGTTTCATTGTCATTACCAATTATTTTGCATTATCATTATCAAGACATATTTTGTTTACCTTTGAAGTTGCTTGGGATGACGTCACTCCTGGCTGGGAGTTTTTGCTAGCAACGAGTGGTGGGGATATAGTGTCTGTCTTGCTGAGTATTCCGAGTGAAGCGGATCGGCATCCAATCCGGCCTTTGGATCAGTGAACATCTCCCCTCACCTTTCGTATTTAATAATGAAGGAACCCCAAACGGTTGGGAAATAAACCTAGGAATGTGTAAGTAGATTTATGTAACGGATTTTGTACAGTGAAAACCCACACCACATTTCGGTCCTCGCAGCCAAATGAGTATATATCCCCTCAAAGTATGTACTAGGACTAAAAATTAATTTAATTTTTCATGTGAACCTTTAGGCCTCTACCCAGCATGTAACAATATGCATATATACTACACATTGTTCAGGCATTCTTTATAGCATTTTCCTTTTTATCTTTCTTTCCTCTAGCTTAGAACTTGTTTAAAGAAAGACTTCCTGAGTTTGATTCCCAGCTGGGGGGTGCTAATGTTTCTTTAGCCATTATTTCCTATTCTCCCTAGAGTCTAGGAGTATGAATGAGACTGTGAATACATGCGTGTAATTTACAGGGGTTTTGATTCAATAACAGAGCACTTAGTGAGGAAGAAAACTGTAAATTGAGGCAGTATTTTGATGCCTAAATAATATTAATTGTGTTTTATTATTATTAAATTCAATAACAGCTCACCTTGAAAAACAGTATGTATATAATTATTATTATTGTAAATGTATTTATTAGTGATATGTAAATGTTTATATACTCTAATAGTGCAAAAACTGTGAGAATAATATGCTTTAGGATGTTAATAATGAGGTAATAATGTAATTTTGGTGACAATAATGTGTCTGGAATTTAAAAAAATACTGGTTATGAAAAGATCGGTAATAACGTAATTTCGCGCACGGTTTGGAATTGGCCAATCAAAAGTAAGGAAAAGTTTTAGTTTGAATACTTAAATTCTATTGAACTAGATTTAGCCAATAAGAGACTGGCATTACCGAAGCTATAAGATTTTTACCGTTGAATTCAGTCAGTCGCGGGTAAGATGATGTAGAGTACGGATGGTAAAAATTGTGTTCTCCGCTAGAATATATATAGTGCTCACAGTTTTTCTTTTATAAAGTGTTGTGTTTATAAATGTGCAAGTATAAAGAGAAATAAAAGAAGTGAAATTAAAAAGTAAATTCTGTGACATTTTAATTCTTGTCTTATCACAACCTAAAAAGAACTTGTGTTTCTATAGTGCGACTGAAGCACCCGAGGCAAATTAAAATAATATTACGCAAAACAAGCATCATCTTCCTACAAAGTTTAGCCTCCCAAGCATAAAAGAACATCAAAGTGTATCTTCATTACGTAACTTAAATACTTCTTCAAGGTGACGCACATACGTGGGGATTCTCACACCTCATATCCAGCATCCAGCTAAATAACTTTTTCAAAGTTGACAACAAATACGACGAAGAACAAATACATTCTTCAAATTGGCGTCCTCAACGTGGAGCTAAATAATTACATAACAGCACACTTATTCAAATATACGTAATGATATTTACGTAAGACAAAAATCTAAATTGCAAAATCCAGAGACTGCTCTTAAAAACGAAGGTATCTAAGGAAAATCATGAATCAAGGCAGATTCCAACCTTCTTTTTTCAATGCGGAGAATGGATTTTAAGTTTTCTGAAGCTTCACAACAACTGTAACTGAGCTGTACTAACTTAAATAAAGCATACAATATCTTTAATATTATATTGTGGTTAAAACTATCTTTTTACTTTCTCTACTACGTATAGTAAGTAGGGGAAGTATTGTATTCCACCCAAAAATTCAATACCACGATTTCAGTGGAAATATATGTTTAGAGACCTCCTGAATCCAAAAAAAACATTTTTGGAAACATGTCGTGTGAGTGTCTGTGAACAGCATAACTCAGAAACGAACAGTCGGATAAACACCAAACTTGGTATTTAGGTTCAGTATCTTCCAGAGATGCGACATGAAGGTTTTCAAGAAAATCCCCCCCACCCCAGATTACCCTTTACATGGTACATTTTTCGAAAATTTTAATTTTCTCAAAAATGGCTCTAACGATTTTGATTAAAATATCATATTTTATTTAAAGGTGAGTCGGAATTGTTACACTAACATCACTTAAGTTTACTCACTTAACATGTTTCGGGAAACCGTTGTTCCCATCCTCAGAAGGTTAATTCGACCTGAGGATGGGAACAACGGTTTCCCGAAACATGTTAAGTGAGTAAACTTAAGTGATGTTAGTGTAACAATTCCGACTCACCTTTAAATAAATTCAATACACATCACTGTTTCTAGCTTCTTTTCATTACAATATCAACGTAAAATATCATATGTTTAAGATATTTTCATGACAAATAAAATGTATATCTTGAATTTTCTGGGAATGTTTTCTAAAGTATTCTTCATTGTGAACGACTTTTGCATAACTGATAAACCATAAGAGATAGACAAAATTTTCCTACACAAAAAAATGTAGATCACATTAAAATACACAATTTGTGTCATATACATTTTTTTTTGTTGAGTGAACCATTTTCGAGATATTGCTTGATAATCCCTTAAATTTTTCAATACTTATTTTCTCAAATGGGAATTTGTTATTCATTTGTTTGTCTTGGATATGCAAAGAGTATTAATCTGTGGCAAACAGAATGGTGCTGCACATAGCAACCAGCTATTAAGAGATATGTCTGTACTTATATTGCCCTTGCAAATACAAAACAAGGGGAACATAGTAGGCCTTAAGCGATAGTTAAATATTTTTATAACTGGTTGCTATGTGTAAAATGTAATTCTCTTTGCATGTCAAAAGATCGTTTCTGCAAATGTTTATCTTGGTTAATATGAAATAGATAGAGAATAAGAGTTTGTAAAAATAGTTTGTACAGAGTAGAGAAAGTATGTGAGTGTAACACATCAGATTTTTTGTATATTAATTCAACTGAGATTTTTTGTATATTAATTAACTGGCTTCTTTCAGAACCAGTTGTTAACAGCCTAAATGAAACAACTTTCTGAAGAAATACATAAGCAGATTTTATATTTTCTGCATATTATAGCACAATTCATTATAATGAAATCATAATTGTTGCATATTTTGGCATGATTTATCCTTTACTCTTTTTGAGATTAATTTTGAAAAGTGAAATTACTGACATCAGTTTGCTATAATTAAAAAATCCGATGTTACATTCACAGGACTTCCTCTGCTCTCTATCATTCGTGTATATACAAACTATTCTTATAAATGCTTACTTTTCTATCAACTTCATTTTAATTGAGATAAAGCTTTGCAGAAATAGCTACATTACACATTTCATTATTGCTTTTGGAAAAATGTTTTTAGAACAGAAGAATTTGAAACCATATCTGTTAAGAGAATGTGTTCCTTGGTAAGAATGCAGGCATAATGAATTGGCTTTAAAGTGACACAGGTAGCACAATAAGCCCAAAGCTGAAGTGCATCCGGAGCAATGACGGAAATTTGTATCAGACATGACAAGACACTTTTGTTATAGATATAAAGGGAATAGCAATATTAAATGTTTAAGAACTGGATGCTATAAGCTGGTCTTTTAAGTTCCATACTCCTTCCATGACACTGTGATAAACAATTGAAAATCGACAGGAGTTTAAAACAATGACAAGTATTGAACAATTCGAATAATCAATAATGGTTATCTCAGAAATGGCTGATGCCACAAAAACAAGTTATTTGAAATAAATTGTTTGTTTTAAAGAGATCTACCTTTTGTATGTAGTACATTTTCATCTACTGTTTAACGTTTACCAGTTATACAAAAATTCCTTCAAAATGAAGTGGACTACACAGGCTATTCCCATAAAATTCAAGATATACATTTTGTCATATAAATATCTTTAATACACTTTAATCATAATCATTAGTTCATTTTTGAGAAAATCAAAAGGGTAAAGGGTAGTTGAGGTGGGGGCTTTACTTGAAAATCTTTGTATCATATATTTGAAAGATGCTGAACTTAAATACCAAGTTTGGCATTTATCTGACTTTTCGTTTTTGACTTATGCTGTTCATACATGCATGAATCCTTTCCTAAACATTTATTACATTCAGGGGCATGCATATAAAATTTATTGGATTCAGGGGCATGCAAAATATGCATTTCCAACAAAATCTCCGTATCAAATTTTAAGGTGAATGCAGTATCTTCTCTACCTACTATGTACATGGTAGAGAAGCCAAAAAATGAATAGCAACTTAGTGCTTTAAAAAAGTACGAAGTATATAAAAATTAAAATCAACTGTACAGAATATCTTGGAAATAGTAAATGAAAAAGCTATTTGTCAAACTGTGTGTTTTAACAAGATGTACATTTTGTGTATTAAGTTTTTGTCATGGCTAACGAGATAGACTGGCTACGGTGCGAATTGAGATCAGCTGATACTTCTAGTCCAGTCATGGCCCGATGAAGTAAAAAGCCTATTCTAAACAAACAAACAAAGAAATTGCTTGTTAAAATGCATGGAAAATGCGCAGTTATTTCATGCAGCTATTCAATGTTAACCATATTTAAGACTACCACTATTTCGTAACTCTGCTTCGCGCCATAGCCTGCCTGCCTGTCTGTCGTGTTAGCCACGAGTTTTTGTTTATGTCTGTGGTTTAAAAGTTAAATAAAATTCCAATGAACAGCACTACACAGGCTAATGCAGAATATAAACACACATTTTATTTGGATTGAAAATATCTTAAAACATATTGTATTTTAATAAAAATCATTAGAACTATTTATGAGAAAATAAAACAAACATTTCGCATAATTTGAGGTGGGAAAATCCCCCCGATTTTCTTTGTCACATTCTTGGAAAATGCTGAACTTAAATACCAAGTTTGGTATTTACACTATTTCCTTTTTTTTTTTTTTTTTTTTAATTATGCTGTGCAAGCATGCACACAACCCCTTTCTAATTTTCTGGATTCAGGGAACCTCAAAACTGTATTTCCAGATAAATCTCAATATTCAATTTTTGGCTGGAATACAATACATCCTCTACTTACATTAGGTAAGTAGTAGAGGAAGTAGATTCAATAACAGGTTACAGTAAAGAAGGTAATCTTTAACTATGCTATCTGAATGAGGTGATTAATGATTAACAATTGCCTAATACTGGAAGGAGTTCGTGTTTCTGAAGTTAAACTAACAAAGAATGAACATGTTTCACCTTCCTTTTCCAGATCAGTTTCAGGACAAACTAGAACCATTTGCCTTTTGAATTTTCAAACTGTTTTTAATTTTATGTTACTGGACTGTCTCTTAATGCAATTCCACCTCCTGTGATGCACACATCTTTACTTAACTTCAGGAAATAAGTACGTGCATTACACTTCACTTCTCAATATTCTAAACAGCTTAATGGTAAGTTTGCTCTTACCTGGCTGAGATAGGATAGGCGATGGGGTTCCAGACAGAGACTGGAAAGGTGCCCCATTCATTGGTGGTATAGTAGTATTTATCTCCAAGTTTGGTGAAGGACCCCGCCCCAGCACCAGGTTACTTCCTACAGGTGGGCCACCATTTGCCAGATCTGATGAGATAATGCAAGCAATTTAAGCACTAAGCATATCTAGCTCTACGTATCTTATGTACAATAATAATAGCCATAAATTAAGCCTTGATGCAATAAAACTTTACCTTACATTGGTTAGTGAATACTAGCAACAATTAAGAATTGTGCATGTTGATAAATCAATCCTTACAACCAAAGCAGAAAGCAAATTTACAAGCACACTCTTTCTAATCCATTTTGTCTTTTTTAAAGTGAAGCTATTTTCATAAATTACTACTAACCACCACAAGCACTCTCCAAATGTGAACATTATTAGTCATTCTGTAGTGTGTTGACTTCAACATTCCTACAACTATAAGGAAGAATCTTTTGAGAGTTAGTTAACGGGACCGCAAAGTTATGATTACAGTAAATATCCATGGATCCATACCCGAAAAACACTACACTTAGGGCCGGTTTCACCAACAGATGCTAAATGTTAACCACAATTATTAAACTGATTTAACACTGAAGTTAACACAAATTCTGTTTCATCAAACAACGTTAATTTTAACAATGTGTTAAAGTTGGTGTTAAGTTAACCCCCCATATCCCTGTGTTAAGGGGTTTAATAAATGTTAGAAATTGGAAAATGGCTGCCTCAAACCAAGCTGTTGATGCGAGTTTGCTACAATTGGAGTTTTTGAATGTCATTCCTAATAGAAGAATAGACGTACGCCATAATAAATTTGAAATACTACAAAAGGAGGAATTTTTAAAGCAATATAGACTGTGCAAGAGACCATGAGCATGGTTATGGGAAATACGAGAGGTTAGAATACTACCAATAGAAGCTTGCCTCTTTTTCCTAAGTGTTAATTAGGTACTTAGATTTTTCATTTGCTTGTGATAATGTTGGTATTTCCAAAACTACTGTTTGTGAGTTTATCCGGAAGGTTTCCAAAGCAATTGCTTCAAGAAGTAAACTATTTTTTTCGGGTCTGCTTGATTAATCAGCGATAACACGTTTTCGTCCACTTTAGTTTCAATGCAGTGTCTACCACCAGTTTTAAAACATCATAAACGCCCTTCACACCTAATGTTTCTGGTGCAACACTTTATATTAGCATAAAATTGCCGTAGTTGCTTACTGGACTTAGAGAAACGCGTTCATTCCAATTAAATTACTCGTAGATTTTGTCCCAGGTTGCAATCTTATGCTTTAATGTAAGACCATCGTCCTTTTCGCCCTTGACAACACGTCTAAACTTATTAACCAGATGTTAATTAATGCGCTTCAAATGGTGAAACATTTATTTCAGTTGACATCGTGATTCTAACCTCAAACAACCGAGAAAATTACATGAGCATTGCCATGAATGTAAATAGTTGACTAGTGACACAGAGAGTGCGGCGATACGTAGACTAAAGTGCATCGGAGTATGTTCAGAAGCAGTGTAGTTCAGCCACCACCTTCTCGAAAGCTAGGGTTCGCAGTTGTCTTTGATGTTAACAAAATGTTAGCTAACAATTTGCTGTGAAAGCTTGATGAAACGCAAAAGTTTTAACCTCGTGTTAAACTTTGAACACCTTGTTAACAAACAAGATGTTAGAGTATTTTTAACATCGGTTGGTGAAACCAGCCCTTAGCTATCTACTTGCTTACACTGGAGCTTCAACAGATTTTCTGATGTCACTGCTGATGTAATTTATCCAATGAAGAAGCCAATTATTCAAACCGTTCAACACAAGATTAAGTGAGCATTTATACGAACCTTTCTGAGATTACAAACGGAAAACCTGGTATGCTGCAATAGCAAAGCATGGTGTAAAAAAATTCTATCTAGGAAGGGGAGGGAAGAAGGAAGAAAGAGCGTGCGAGAAGAATTTAATTTTATTTATGGACGCTCTTTAACTACTATGGTCCTTCACATCCCATTATATATTGGGCATAAAAGGCCGGAATTTTGTTGAGGTCTCTTTATCAGGCTTGAGATTCTTTTATGTGCTGTAAATTTACAACATGAACCATCAACTTTACTTCCCTTCTGAAGGGAGACATGCTAACGATTTTTACACTCAAAAAAATTATTGCCCTCAAATGGGTTTGAACCTGCGACCTCGGGAACTAGAGGCTAGCATGGTACCACTATACCATGTAGGACGACGTGCAAGAGAGACAGACATGCAAGTATTATGTACATCTATAAACATACTTGCCAACCTGAAATTGAAACCTGTGAAACTTTCCCTTGGACAACAAAGTACTTAGGTTAAATAATTTCATGAGAATACATAAAATCAGCATTGGAGCAAAACTCACTAAGTTCACCCACAGATGAAATTCCTTTTGATATGTATTCCCCATATTTTGATAGCACTCAATCGATCTTGCAATCCATTTGTTTCAAATAGCACTCTTTCCCATCATAAAATGGCTTCAAAATAGGGCGTTTGATTAAAAAAGAGCTTAATTCACTGAGATTCACTAAACACACCATTTTACAAACTAAAATTTGCTTACGTAACACTGGTACACACATGTTTTGATTGCTGTATTTGCGTTCTATGGAACTAGAAATGCACATGTTGCTACCAAACAGCATCAGATATTGCTTTCTTGAGTCTTGTTTGTAACATTACACAAATGAATGAATGAAGAAAACGAATCTCCTTACTCGAAGGTCTCAGATAGGGAGCTGTGACACTAATAGTATATTTGCTGAAGTATTACATCATGGAAAATGAAATAAATATTGCAGGCAACAGTAGAGGTACCAGAAAGAGAATGAAAATGCAGGAAACGAAGAGAAACAAAGTAAAACTGAGGTAAATGGCTTCTGTTATCTCATTAACATCATTTATTTTATTACTCTGATGCAAATAAATGCAAGGGTTCATGAGGAAGAATGATTGCAAAGATACTGAGATGACTTTATATAGCCACCAGAAATTTCCACAGATTCTAGAATGTTCAAGAAGCGGGGAGAAGATTCTAGTTATCTCTCAATAGTGTTTCTGGTGTTTATGCTAGGCAAGAGTGCTACTTATCTCTCCGTATCTCAGTTGGTCTGTGCCATCCTATGGATAGCTTGGCAAGTAGCTGTGTCACAATATCTAAACATGTAAAGCATCTTATGGGTGGTTTTTCGATCTTGCTCTGCAAATCTCATATGTACTATCTAGGAGTGAAATGCAGATCATCTTTCATGCTAGTTATATACATATATAAAAAAAAGGCAAGAAGTGTTAAGTTCTCTTTTTCTTGCATTATCCTCCAGATACAACAATAAGATCACAACTTTTTATTATCCCTCTAAGCAAGAATTTTCCATACTTTACATAACAGGGGACCACATTAGCCATCAGAGAATGAATTTCAGGCGAAGTCACATAAGTTTAAGTTAGGAACAATAAACAGGCAGCCATGAGGTGCACAGTAGATTAGTTTTCAAAAAAGTGTTTTACTGAACTAAAATCTACACTTACTTATTAATACCAATGTAATTAAATACTTAACAAATCAATCTCTCATTCATAGTCTCATGACAATGTAACTTATAGGCAATATACATTAACACCTGTTACATGAAGCATTTTTACGTTAATAACAGTTCATATTCAATGAGAAGAATAAAACTAACTTTTCTGTGCTATAATTGCAAAGATTTGTGGTTCTAATTTTGTGTTACCTAGCTTCAAATCTGACTCCAAATGTTCACCAGTCTAACAGACATGTGTTTTAATTTGACGTATTTCATTTTTGAAAAGTCTTCACAGATAAAGGTTGATACGAATGCTGATATTAGTCCTTGTGCAAAGTCTTTCAAATAAGGAAATGTGTCTTCGGCAAGTAGTTGTAAAAATCAACCAAATTAGTTTCCGTGTATTTGCCCTTCAGTAATTATAGTGTGTGTATGTGTATATATATCTATATAAAAATAAATTAAAACTGAGTGCTTAATTTTATTTATATTTTTTAAGTTTGAGGCAGGACAAACCTAAGCAGCTTGTGCGCTGGATTTGACAAACCCTGATCTAAACCATTCATGTCTCCACTGAAACGAGTAGTTAAATTTGAGTATATACCACAGATCCAGTGTTTAATACTCCAAAGCAGAGTCAAGGAAGCAAAGAAGGAGGATATTGATGCATTCTTACAGAGGAAGTTCTGGAGTGAATGCAGATGTGAGACTGCAGCAGTTTTATGTGAAGGTTGTGGAAGAAGTGTCTGTACTCTGTAGCAAAAACCAGAATGAAGAAGAATTTAACTGTTGGGAGGAAGAAATTCCCATTGTTTAAATTCAGAAACAATTGTGTTTGCTGAAAGAAACATTGACATAAAGGTGTTTACGGAAAAAGAGACAAAGGAAATTTGAACACTCACTTGCCCCTCCCAAAATGCACAAAGCAAAGTATAAAACTGCTTTTGCAAATGGAATTGAGGTTGTTTATTAAAATATCATTACATATAATTTTTTGCCATTTGTTTTTTTTTTCTTTTCTTAATGCTCATGATAATATTTTCAGTATAATTGGTTCAAAATGCACTGTTATAACACTTTTCATTATAGATGTGGTAATAAACAATGATTTTAGTGATAACAGTATTTTGGCAAGTGGCATTTGCACTACGATTAGATGTGAAGAACCTTAAGAAGCCCTGTTAAGTTTAGGAGATATCAGTTTTTCCTCTCTCCTGAAAACTCATTATGTACTTAGAGCTGTTTGAATTAATGCTCCTCAAATGCAGTAAAACATCTGATGTTATATTCACATGACTCTCTATCATCTATTACAAATTATTCTCACAAAAGTTTATTTCTGTATCTACTTCATTTTAATCAGATAAGCCTTTGCAGAAATAGCTAGTGTCACATTTCGTTATATATACAAAGTTTTGTCAAAGTTAGAAAATTACATTGTTTCAATCAGTTAATATTGTAACCTTTATTTCTTCTTCCCATGATTGGATTGTTAGGATCTTGAAATTCCCCCCAAGGCAGAATGTTACTGCACCCATTACTATTTGTTTCTGCAAAATAATCTGTGAGCAGCTCTGAGAAGAAAATGGTGACACTTTTTGGATAACCCACAAATTGTTCTGCAGGACAATGTTACAATGTTAGGTTGCTGCATGTGTCATACTCTCAGAGTCTTGCAGCTTCTATCTAATTCCTAAGATAAAGGAACCACTTCATGGGATTTACTTCCAAACAGTTGCAGATGTTCAAGAAACCGGCCACTCTATTTGCGCCATCACAGATTAAGCAGTGCCACAGGATCAAACAGCCTCCAAATCGCTGGAAACACATGCAATGCTGGTGGTTACATCGAAGGCTTGCTAAACTTAGAAACATATAGGTTTGTTATGTACCGAGGAGGAAAAATATAGTAGCCAGAACAAAATTCAACCTATGTTATTAGGAATGTACATAGTGGAATGACAAATGGACACTCATTAGAAGTGTTACAACACAGGGCATGTGACAAATTTATCAATTCAACATTTTATGACTTCATTAATACAAAAATGGAAAACTTTCATTTGCCAGGGGAGCCACAAAACTATCTGCTGTAAGGTTTATATTTTTCTAGCACAGTAACTTGCATGCCATTTCCATAGTGTAGTCTTGATGTCTTGTCGCATAAATGACCAGGGTTCAATCATAGCGATGTTTTATTTCCTATTAATTCTTAAATGGTTAACAGCATTCTCATTCATTTGCAATTTTGTCGAAGAATTAATTATTAGTTTCTTTTTATATATATTGCCACATGTGCCAAAGTATACCAGGAGTACCTGAACACATGTGAAACAGCTTATTGAATTAATGCAGTGCTAATGTTAAAAGTAAATAAAATACTGTAGAGTCTCATAAAATATTATAAAATATTCTATCACACAACAGAGCCTTCAAACCTCCAAACAGATATCTATATCTTTAATACTTGGGTTGGACTGGCAGAGGCCTGAGATTCAAATCTTGGTCGGTTGCACCTTCTTGGCTGTGTGCATGTGCATGTTCGTGTAAGAGTATATGGTGTCTGAATACTGTCCAGTTTGAATATATTAATAAAATGTAAATTATTCAGTATAATTAATTTTAATTAGAAAGCTATAAATACTGTTCTGGAAAAAAGAATCAAAAGAAGTTACTAATGTCTTAAGATTGGTATCATTTTACATAAGAATGCAGCAAAAATTCTACATATCACAGCAACCTCCAACACAAAGGTACACCTTCCCCCCCCCCAAAAAAAACGTGGCCAGTTTCAGCATCTCCTTTCGTAAAGTTGATAAGTGAAGCCTTTAAAACTAGTTTTAAAAATGTTGTATGGTTTCATGCGCGCTTTTCTATGATAGCGGCAGACGGCAATGAACGCCGAGAATGCGCACAGGAAAAACACCACGCAGGCGGTTCGGAGCCTTTTGGCTCACTCTGTATATATATGGTATCAGATGTGATTGAGCGAATGACAGAGCTTCTTGTTTCTTATGTGTATATGAAGACTTTGCAATTTACTGTTTATTAAATATGGCTATTAAGTTTATATCCAGTATTTAAGATGGGTGAATGACAATTTAGACTGTATTTAAAATTTGTCAGGTTGTGCAAATTATTTGCAGGGTCATCTAGTAACTAATTGATAAGAGCTGTGCTATTTTCTCTTCCTTCCTTTCATTACAACAAAAATAAAGCCATATCAAGCTTAGGCATAATACCAGGAATTAAGCAATGTGCTTAGCATCTGCTAAAATTATTTTAAAGAGCAGGTAACTAGCTCACCATTAAGGAGAGCTCCAAGAGTTGGTGGAGGAGTGGAGGTGGTACTGTGCCCAGCCCCTGGCTGTGTTGGAGCAGCAACAGGGGTCAAGGGATCCACAGTTGGTCCACCATTCACCACAATCTGACCTGCAAACACCCCAGCATCTCCTGTTAACATAAATCCCGATTACTTTCATATTTAAGTTGAACAGTCTAACTATAAACAAAAGTAGCTAAACTAAAGTCACAGACACTATCAGCCATATTTAAAAAAACAAACAAACAAACAAACAAATGAGCAAAAGAGTAAATAAAAACGGTGAGCACTGATGATGAAGAAACATGGCATACTAGTGTTAAGTTGGAGAAAGTGTCTACAAATGCTTTAGCTGAACAAGGAAACCACATATTTTTTCTTTCTGCAGACTGGATCTGGCGATTTAAGTGGAGTGATTAGCATATTATTGTCTGACTTAGGTAATCACAAGTATGCAAGTAATCATGCCTTGGTTTGTACCAAAGGGATGAACAATTACAATGGGATATCCTCAGCTTGAAGGAGTCAGCAAGACCACTGCTAACCTTCCTTGACATAAAAATAGAAACCACAAAAACCACAAATTCCATAATGGAATTCATTATGTATAAAACAACACTCAGATATCCACATAAATGATCATAATACCACAAGAAAGAAAGAAGTATACCAGAAGGAATATGAAATGATAAAAACACAGCAACATACAATGCCTTTAAGGAATGAGCTCATCAATGAAATAATTACAAACCTCCAGGAACTTAAAAAACAACAAAGTATGCATTTGGAAAGTTGAATCAGACTTTAAATGCCCAATTAAAATATCATTCAGCTTTCTAACTTTTAACTAGTGAGAAAGAATTACTGAAATAACTTTTCAACCACAAAACACCAATATCCAGAAATTTATATTATAACCCATGGGAATGTCACAGGTTCAGCAAAGTACTACTACATCCATTTTAGCACTACAGAAGAATTTCAGTATACAAAATTTAAATCAGATAAAAATATCTGGGTACAGCCATTTTTCTGGTATACATCTACCCAGTGTATACAAAGAACCCATCACAGAACAAATGTTGTGATATGACTGCAATTTAAGTAATGGTAGCAGAATATAAGATTCAAAGGTAAGCAAAAATATTTGTTGGGAAAATTGAAATAATATTTGGACAAGGAACACTTCAGAAATAATATAAAAAGGAAGCTAAATCAGCAGTAGCTAACCTCTTTGTTAAAAACCACCAGAAACATACAGGAAACAATCTATAATTTTAAACATAAAAGCATTATAAACTTTAATGTATCAACAAAAGATTTCACTTGTAAGCTCATTTAAATAAATGAGAAGACAAAGGACAATGTAACAAAGCAGAAATCTGAATATAGCTGAGAATGCAGACTGTTGCACTTGAAATAGGTTTGGTCAAAACAAATAAGGAATATATGTCTGCTCAGACCTGTCAATTGTTTAACAGGAACTCCAATCTGAAAATCTTTCATTCATATAAAAACTGACAAACTTTCTGCATATGATTATTTTGAATTGTATGGGCAAGTGTGCTATGCAAAGAAATTTCAGGAACATTTTGAAGTTAAAAATTAAATTATATTTTGAAAACATGACTTTATAAAGGGCACAGAAACACTTAGAAAAGCAGTGAAAACAACTTAGTAGAATCCCTCGGTCTAGGACTGAGCGAGTATTCAGGAGGGATAACTCACCGCCCCCATGCTACTTGTCTTTTGCCTTTAGCTACTGAGTTATCCAATGAGGTGTCTTAAAGAGGAAGGGGCTAATATGCGGGAAACAAGTGTCACGTCACTAAGACAGCAATTTTATAGTGTAGAAAAATTTAATACTATCTTGTTTACATTGTGATAACTCAAAAACTAAAATCTTTATTCCAGTTCTGTAAGAGATATGTTAAAGAGCACTGTTTCGAGATGACGATAATGTGGATTTATCTCCCTATATAACAAAAAAAATTAAAGCCGATAATTTTCTTTGTAAAACTTGAATTGAAATAATTTGTATTATGAAAATCAATTAGCAAGGAACCTTTTTCCTTGAAGAGATAGATGGGGGAGTGAAGCTATGAAATACGCTAAAAAATGTGAATTAACTTTTGGAAGATATCCCATGATAATACATGTTTGTGAAATACTATCGCTAGTTATATGCAAACATTTGTTTTCACACCAGCCGCATCTTGCTCTTTGCATGGTCTGTCACAGCAATCTACAAATTTAGCATTTTTGTTGCAATGCTCTTGTGTCTTTAGTCCTGCCTCTACAGTTGGAGAGTTACACAGTGGTGAGATTAAGCGATAAATGATTTTGTGAGAATAAAATAAAACACGGGCTAGGAGAACTTATGATGTGTGGTGCTTAAGCAGCGACTCGAGTAGGAGAGGCGTGCTCGCCCAAGGCAGTAAGAGAAGGGGAATACATTAGTGAGTTACCCCTTACAAGGTTTTTTTCTAAGTTGCTGAACTATAGTTCAATGGCTGAAGTGCTGGGATCATGTTAAACCTGCAAAATAATTACACATGCAGGTATCACTTGCAGTGTTTAACACAGGCCGGTTCTATAATCTGCCGATAAATTGCTGAAAAAACTATGTGCCGGATTTCTTAGCAATTGGCATTCTACAATCTCTAGCTTGCACTATTGGAAAGATATCTTTGCCAATAAGTTTTCGGCTTGAGAAGGCGATACTTACATTATCCGACAAATATGTTTTTCATGTTCATAACTGTCACAATTATAAAAATAGTAATCATAGAAGAATTGTATTTATTGGACAACAATAAGGAAATTATGTTATTTCTGCATAACAGGAGAAAGCCTAAGGTCATAAGAAACAGACAAAATTATTTCCAAGCAATGGACAAAGACGAAACTTATGAAACACTAGCAGGCTACCCAACACTGCACCGTTAGCTTTTTAAACTAATGACAATTTCATCTCTTCTATTTTTTTATTAAATTATTGTACGACATTAGAGAATGTTTATGGTTAATCCTTCCCTTTACTTCTTGTTTCATACAGCCTCAGCTATTCCTAATAAAGGATGAAAAAATGAACTCAATTACTAATACAAGTGTTCTTACATCAGGTTATTAAAATATATTAGCATTGGTATCACATGCATATTGTGCATTATAAGCAGTTTAATAATTCTCTGTGGTTATGCTGTGTCTTAATTCCTAAATCGTTACCATCTATACATATTATATCAGTGGCATTTGTTTTATTTTACATGCATTTGCTGTGGAATAGCAACTATTTTGTTGCATTCTCAATGAAAAGTCAAAGCCTTCACAAGTAAGTTGTTTTATAACTCCAATGTGTTTGTATTCTAGTACACAGCTTTGAAAATCCTTTTTAGTCTTTTAGTAATTATGAACTGAAATTAGGTGCTTTATAGTCTTGTGTCCTTCAGAAAGAATAATCTTTTTAATGGTGAAAGAATTATCAAAATGGGTTGAGTAGTTTTTGGAGAGACATTATACTACATAGACACAGATAGATACCCATGTTCTCTCTTTATAATGATAATATAGATTTTGGCTTAGCAGGAGCATAAGAAAACTCCGCAAAGAAATACATAAACAAATACAATCAGCAACATGGAGTTTGAGTTTTCTTTTTTATTTATTTTTGGACGCTCTTTAGCCACTATGGTCCTGAGTGTCCCATTCTATATTGGGCATGAAACACCGGTAATTTTGATCAGAAGCCTCTTTGTCAGGCTTGAGGTTCTTTTACGTGCTGTAAATATAAGACACGGGACCACCGGATTTACTTCCCTTTCCTTAGGAAGCCATGCATAGGATCTTTATGCCTGAAAAAAAATCCATCGTCTTCTGTCGGGTTTGAACCCACAACCTCGGGAACTAGAGGCTAACATGCTAACCACTACATCACAGAGGACGACAGCAACACGGAGGTATGGTTATGTGAATTCTGACGCGATTGTCCCCCAGCATGTTATTATTTTTTATTTTTTATTTTTTTTTGCCTCCAATTTACTGCATCAGGCTTTTTATTCTCAGCTACATCCCTATATTTTTCTACAAGGTTTAAGGGAGTTTACCAGTCATCACGAGAGAAATTTTGAGCCCTGCTTCCCTTAGTCTCTTCCATTTTATTCTAAAACAATAGCAAAAGATGCACGTGCAAAACACAAACTTCGACTTTGTTGTGTGCTTTGCACAGTAATTCTAGTTTGTTTTACACTTTATGAATTCCCCAATGGTGGCACTTCCATTTGAATTTGGAATGGCAAACTAACACATCACAGATTATTGTATTGGATTGCTATCCAGTGGAAGCTGTGTGATTGTAGAATGAGAGCATTGTTTATAGGCCAGAAAAGTTTATTTGGAGAATAACTGTAGGCAAGACTTATCGGGACATTGTAGAACCGGATTAATGTTAGAAACTGGCTCTGTGGTCAGTTGTATTGCATGCCTTCATGGCTCAAATTGCATATGAGGGCAGACGTATTAATATTTTCTATGTGAAACCTAGATGTACAACACACAATTATTAATTCTTATATCTGTTCAACACTAGATGAATATTAGGCTTACTGCAAAGCATATTCACACTTCCCAAACTTTGGAAGTAGCAGAAAAAGAAAACAACTGAGCATTGAGTTCAAGACTAAATCCATGCATGCTGTTACTATGCCACAGAACCAGCCTTACACACTAGCTTTATAATTATAATATTTTTATTTTCTCTACCATTACCTCATAAGTAAAGGATGTGTTGAATTCCACCCAAAATTAGATATCGAGATTTTACCAGAAATACATGTTTTGATGCACCTCGAATCCAAACAATCTGATGGTTACATTCACATGACATACTCTATCCTGTAATTATTCTTACGAAAGCTTATTTTTCTATCTACTTCATTTTAATCAAGATAAACCTTTGCAGAAACAGTTAAATTACACATTTCATTACAGATACAAAGGGAACAGTAATAGTCATATGTTTAAGAACAGAACTCTATGTGCTGGGCTTGAAATTCCATATTCTTTCCATGTAATCATGAAAAACAATTGAATATCGACAGGAATTTAAAGAATGACAAAGTATTGAACAATGTGAACCATTAATTATTTATATCTTGGAAATGGCTTATACGACAAAAAAGTTATTTGAAATAAATTTCTGTTTTAAAGAGGTCTATATTTTTTATGTAGTACGTTTTCATCTATCTCTCAATGTTTACCAGATATACAAGATTATATAAAATTCCTTCCAAATGAAACGGACTTCATAGGCTATTCCCATAAAATTCAAGACCTGCATTTTATTTTTCCCATAATTATCTTTAATATATGGTACTTTAATCAAAATTGTTAGGGCCATTTTTCAGAAAATCAAAAACTTGGAAAAAATCTTCCATGTGAAGGGTAGTTTGGGATGGAGCATTTTCTTAAAAACTTTCATGTCACATCTTTGGAAGATACTGAACTTAAATACAAAGTTTGGTATCTACTGGGTATTTATCCAACTTTTTGTTTGTTAGTTATACTGTTCAGACACAGACCTTTTTATAAAAATGGTGTTTTTGGATTCATGGGGCCTCAAAACATATATTTCTGCTCAAATCTCGATATAACAGTTTTGTTTGAAATGCATTATCTCCTCTACCACTATGTACATGGTAGTGAAAGTAAAAAAGTATGTCTAGAAGAGAGAGAGATACTGTGTGAGTGTGTTTTTTTGCATGAACAGCACAACTTAAAAACAAAATGTTGGATAAATATCAAATTTGAAATTTAAGTTCAGGACCTTCCAATAACAAAAAGGTTTTGAAAAAATCCCCCACTACAAACTACCCTTCACATACAAAATATTTTTTTATTTTTGTTTTTCTCAAAAATGGCTCTTAACAATTTTGATTAAAATACCTTATATATATTTTGGAGATGTTTGTATGACTATAGTGGTTTCACTGGCCTCTCACTCTATATGTCTGTCTCTTACAGTTTCCCCTTCCTCAAAGCTTGAGACCAGAGTTACAAGACTCTATGAACTCAAGAAGTCCCGAAATGGAACCTGAGTTAGGGTGAGTTACTCATTTGAGAATCATTTCACCCATTCTATTCATCGTCCAGTATGACCTACCAGTTAAAGCATGCTAAACTGGAGGGAACCCCCTCCCCCAAAAAAAAGACTACTGCCACGATACTGTTTACTGCAAGAGGGGAATGGGAATGGGAACTGAGTCGAATGGGAAGATGGTTGCAAGCAGGGAAAAATGACCCTGAATGAACTGTCGAAAATGAAAATACTATTACAAAATGTTAATCTTGCATTTTCTGGGAATAGCCTGTAAAGCCTTCATTCAGAGAGAATTTTGTACAATTCTTTATTACTGGTAAACCATAATAGTCAGACAAAAACTTAACTACATACAAAATGCAGATGTCTTTAAAAAACACAATTTATTTCAAAAGACTTTTTTGTGGCATAAGCTTTGTATCTATTGTTATTGATTTGAATTTTTTAATACTTTTGTCATTGTTTGAAGACACCGTTCTGTCAAGAGTATGAAATTTCAAAGCCAGCATATTAGACATTTGACTATTTTGTCAGTTTCTAGTATTCACCTGTAGGTATAACGAAAAGTGTAATGTAACTATTTCGGCAAATATTGACCTTGATTAATATGAAGTAGATAGACATATAAACTTTTTAAGTATAGTTTGTAGAAGCTATATGAAATATACGATAGTATGTAGAGAAAGTTATGTGAATGTAACACATCAGATTTTTATTTCTTTTCTGGGGGGGGGGGGCATGGCAAAGCTTATGGTATATCACAATATATCTTACGTTATGCATGTGAATCTTGTCCACAATATGCATATTACACACTCAAAATATCCAATTTCAGTGTGAAGTTAGACTTCGACATGTTATATTTGTACTGTTGATGTTTCATTAGCAATAAGATGTGAAAATAGTCATTTATACTGGAAATGGTAAAAATCAATCCAGTTTTCATAATATTAACTTTGCATATTTCTTGCAAGTTTCTATAGTTTTCATTTCTAACCTAAAAGCACAGGTGTTCAATCCAAATTATTTTATACAATGATGCCTCTTAATTGAACACTTCACAATAAAAGAAAGAATCACCTTTTGTTGTAAACAGTGTTCTTAAGTGAAAAACAATTTGATATTAGATGGATTTCCTTTAATCACATTCACTGAAGACATCAACCTAAACCATGGCAACTCAAAATTACGAACAGTGTTTTAAAACTTAATGTTTTCATCACCATCTATAAATTATTTCACTAAGGATTGCAGTTGGTTTGAAGCAAATATTAAAGAAAGTTCATAACAGAATTACATAAATGAACATTCATTATAAGTGTTGGGACAAAGGGTGTGTGAAAAACTAACCATTCAATTTTATTGCACCACATTATAGATAAGTTTATCTCCTCAATATACATATATGCACTTTCACTTGCTTAACTACACATTAGTGTAATTATTATTAAATAATGCACTCTTATTAACTGAATACAGTGGATCCGACTCTTGTAAGCTACTGACTATTCATTGGTCCTGATAAGCTTAAACACCAAGTTATCTTGCTACTAGGGCTACTCTATATAAAATATTTACCCACTTCCTAATTTCACAAAATCTACTTCATTTCCCTGATTCATTTCTTTTATCCATTTTCTTTTTGCCTTTCCTAAATAACTACCAATCTCCTTAATATTTTTATCTGATTTTAACTGTAACAATCCTTCCCCTATCTATTGGTGCATTAGCCCATTTCTCCAACCTTAATTCAAATTCGATAATCACAGGAAAATAATTATCTTTCTTTCTGTACGTTGGACATTTATCTAAATCTCTTCTTCCTAGCTCTACATAATAATAAAAACTAAATTAAAATAAATCTGTATCTTTCATCGGGCAGGGGAGCCACTGTGCTATCATGGTGTGGCATCTTTGGAAGATAAAGTTATGATACTCTCGCTCACGTGCACATCTCACACAGATGCAAAAACTTCCTCAAAACATGTACTTCCATTGAAATATCAAAATCAAATTTCTGGGTGATATACAATACTTCTACCTACTAAATACGTGGTAGAGAAAGTACAACAGTAAATCCTCGACTACTTCATTTAAAATAAGGCAAAATGTATGCATGATCAGTAACGATGATCCAGACAACTTAAAATAAGACTTACCTTGATTATTTAGTGAAACGCTGCCCAGTTTTGCTAAAGCTTGCAAATTGTTAAGTGCATTGCTTGTTGAGCTTATGTCTCCAGAAAATAAATCTGCCAAAGTAAAGGAAGGTGTAGGGCTTGGGTTGGAGCTTGGTGCAGGGTGTGTTGGTGGAACACCAACAGGAGAAGTTGCTACTACAGCAGCTGCTGCTGCCGCGGCTGCTTCTTTCTCTGCCAAATTTGCCAGCTGCTGCAAATTGTACTCCTGTATGCTTGTGAGGCCATGAAGGGAAGTTGGGGGTAAAACAGGAGGTGGTACTGAAGTAACTTCAGTTGGCCCAAGCACAGATGGGGGAAGAGAAAATCCGGGACCAACTCCCGAAGCAAGTTCCCCTTCAAAAGAGGATTGCATTGATGTAGACAAAGAGACAGGGCTGGTACTTGTGACGGTGCTTGCACATCCATTTGTAATGCTCACTGTACTTGCACCAAGAACTCCATTCATATTCAGTGGCTGCACTGGTGGCAATGTTGGTGGAGGAGAAGATTCTTTGGGAGTAGATGCTGTTTCTGCACGGAAAGACCCAAATGTAACCTGCAAACAGAACGATGCATTACAGTTTCAATTTACAAGTAACTCAATTGGAAGAGAAATTTTCTGGAAAACCTAAGCAGAACTAATTTATATATAATTACTCATTTAAACTTGTAAATGTGTTGCATATTTATTAGAAGAAATAAATAATTTCACAAATGACATAACTGCATATACTTTAAAGCTTATAGATTTTAATTTGAAAACAAAATGTTTTTAAAGTTTTTATACTTTATATGCACATAGAGATATTTTCAGCAATAAATATAATTACAAAGGCTGCTAAAACACATTTAAACAGTGTTTTGGTCTTTTTCCAGCTGCATGCTTCTCAGAATCATTGTTCAACATTGTTCGGAGCATTAAAACAACTAAGTGCAACATAGCATAGAGCCATACTTGCCACTTTCTGAATTTTCAACCTGTAATGCCTTTCCTTGTCTAGCAAAGCGTAATAATTTAGCCATGACATGAAATTTAGGATGTGTAAATGTTCAGTGCAGTAAATGCACAAAAATACAAGTAAAATAAATTGCAATTCTGTTTTAAAAGAATCCTTTAAGATCTGGTAGTATTGCTTCTTTCTGTTACCACAGATAAACATATATTAAAACAAAGAACACCACCTCCTAGGAAACTTATATCCTACAGCCATACAACGCAAGAAAGATAAATAATTTATGTGAGGGAGTTGATTTTACAATTATTGTCCATTACTGAAAGTTTACGCCCATTTAGTGCTCATGTTACTAAGAGGTCACTAGTGGTGCAATCAAGTTTTAAATCTGCATGCTATCCATTTTGTTGCAGCTCAGTGAATGGGGATCGTGATCATGATAAAGGACAGACACAGATAAGTTCTGGCCTATCATAGCACTATATACCTATTAGCATGGTACATTCAGTGTGTTATCTTAAATTACATTAAGATGCTATACAATTTAATGCTTTAACATGTCCATTTAACACACTGATTCTGCTCACAAAGCTGCAAAAAATGCCTTCTTTGCTGTACAGACAGAAAAAGGCCTCTGCTGCTGTACATTTTACTGCAAACCATAAAAGTTGGCAGGTATGCATAAAGCCTTAGGTATTCATTTCTTACAGAAACAGCCTGAAGGTTGCTCGGGTTTAATCCTTTCAGGCTTGGTGGTTTAAAGAAGAAATCTCAATACTATTTTATCTTTAGCTAATGTAACTTTTAAAGAACAATATAACAGAAATGACTAGGAGAATGAAAATTTGTAATACTAAACTTCCTTTAACACTTAATTCAAAGGACATATTTCAACAGCTGTTGGAGGATGAGAACAAGTTAAGTGTCTAAGTGAATTTTAGTGATGTAAATTTTCATTCTCTTAATCATTATATGGTAAAACTTCACTGTGAGTAGCTTATATCTGAATAATATAATAGAATCTAAAATTTAAAATTAAATGGTTTAAACTGGCTGAAATTAAATCAAAAAGCATTATTTCCAATTGTTATGAACACATGTGTTAATATACTTTGTTATTTTCTCTTATCTGCAACATGAACACCAATCCCACTTGTGTCTTGTATTCAGCTAAACACAACAAATATCAAAATATTAAATATCTACAACACATTTATGACAATTTGAATGCCGGCTTTTCTTCTTTTTACTTATATAAAACAAGATCAAATAAACTCTAAAACCAATAATGGAAAGCTAGCACTCAAAGACTCAAGAGAGAAGAAAAGATCAGGCCCTATTATGCTGCCATATTGATTAGGGTGCAAAATAAAATCAAAGTTTTAAAATTCAAAGGTCTTGGACAGTTGTAGAAGGCAATGAATGCCAATGGATGTATTGACGGTAGTAATTTTTAATACAACCTCGCCAGTTGGTTACCAATCTTGACTCAGATTGCAGCTTGGATCAGTCGTTACACCATTCCCCGGTAAAGCTGAGAAATTGTTTTAATAATCTTTTACGTTTGTTATTTTCTTTCAGGAGTACCACTAATAATCTCTATTATTAATATACTTTATATGAATATTAACAGGTTGTAGTGGTCTGCATATGAAAGTACATTAAGAATTTGAACTTATATCCTTTACTCACTATGGCCATTGTAATGAATAACTTCACACCTTTTCATTTCTCGTTATGTAGCTTTATTATTTTATTATGCAATACCTTTGCAATCCTAGTTAATCTCTCTCTCTCTCGCAAGCACACATTATTGTTACACATATGCAGATTCCCTTAACATTGAAGAATATTCTTCACTTTCCATAGCTTTCACCATTTTAAATATCAGTTTCATGGCCTACCTCTCGCTTGTTGATTTCACATGGCAACCAACAATGCATTACATATCGCATATCGCTCCCATACATCTCTCTTGGTTAACACTTTTAAACGTAACTTTAAAATTAAACACAGCATAATAATTCTAAATACAATTCCTCTAAAATAATTTTATTGGCACCCCTAAAAATGCATCATTCTTTCTCATCATTTTTTTTTTAATTTTTTATTAACATTTTCTAAATCTTATAACTGTTACAAGTAATTGTATGAGGGGAAAACTCCCTGTTATATAATTCTGATTATCTCTTTGATATGTTTTCTTTTCTACACATTCTTTTCAAAATTATATTTTAATTTACTTTATATGTTTCTAATACAATTTTCACGTTGATTTCTTTAAATATACAGCTTTTGTTTTGTGTGTTTTGTTTGGGTTTGAGTTTTTCTTTTGATATAAGTAAATGTTGTGTTGGGTTGGCGAGTACTTCCTTGTACTTTTTGTGATGTGTACTCCATCACTAGACATCGTACATGTTGTTCCTCTTCTTATAAATTCAATCTTGTAATCTCTTATAGGATCTAAGGATCTGCTCATGGTACCTTCCAATTGTTCTTTAATCTCAAATGGACCACTATATATAAGCTCCATATGTCAAAATCTCTTCTCACCAGCTTTAGAGATTCTGGGAATTTTCACTAATACTCATTCTCTCATCTCTGGATTCCACTTAGATCTATCTTTTGGTTTTCTTCTTCCTTTCCTCAGATTTCTTATGATGTTCCTGTAAGCAATTTCATACTTTTGTTTGATAAATTAAACTGAGTTTTATTTATTGACGCTCTTTAACTGCTATGGTCCTTAGCGATTGAAGGTATGCAAAACAGCTGATTTTCAAAGATCTTGATAGGCCATGTACATCTCATTTTACACCAAGTTTTGTGAATGAGAAAGCCTTCCACTCAATTGGAACTGCATTTGTTAACAATGGACCAAAAATGCATTCAAATGAACATTTCTCAAGTGAGTTCAGGCTTGTTTAAATGCAATTCCATTTTCTCCAATGTTTCATGACAGTAGATGAAACGTGGATTCATTACTACACACCACAGATGAACAGTCCAAACAATGAGTGGTAACAGACAAAAGCACATCAAAGAAATTAAAAATGGTTCCATCTGTAGGAAAAGTCATTGCCAGTTTTCAGGGGTTCTCAAGTTGTGGTACTCCAGAAGGGCAGAACCATGATTGGGGAGCATTACACTTCACTACTGGACCAATTGAAGGATGCTACTCAGGCATGTTCACACCTTGTAAAAAAGAAAGTTATCTTTCGTCACAATAATGCACCTTCACACATGTCTGGAATTGTTGCCATAAAACTGCATAGTCTTTAGTTTCACATTCACTATAATTACTGGATTTGATTCCCAGCGATTACTTATTATTCCCAAATCTGAAGAAATAGCTGAGTGAACTAAGATTCACGCCAAATGATGAGGCTGAAGTAGAAACAAACACTTATCTTGGACAAAACTTATTTTACTGAGGGTACTAAAAAGTGGTAAAGGCATTGGACTAAATATATTAATTTACAAGGTGACTTGGTGGGGGAGGGGGAAATTCTCTCAAATCTTGTGTCTTCTTGAACAGTCTGAGAACTTTTGGAGTGCCCTCATTTAATGTGATCATGCAAATTTGATATTAAATCCAGCACGGCCATCAAAAGACTTGATGTACTTCAGAGCAAATAATCAGATCGAAGTCAATTCCGAGAGTGAACAATGAAGGTTAAGCTTTCATCTTTTCTTTCTTTCCTGTTTCATATTATGCTGTACAATATTGCATTTTCAAATTAAGGCTTCTGGTTAATCTTTAGCATTATCTGAATGGTAAAATTGCTTTTCCATTTTGACTATGAAAATAGAGATAACTTTTTGCATTAATATATGCAGTTTGTTCCAACAGTATTCTGAACAGTCTCAGCTGCCAACAACATTGTACATAGATTTTATTTAGTAAGTGAGGATGATTTTTCAATCTTGTGCAGAATGTGAATACAAAGATAGTTTTGGAACATAACTCTTTGTGTAGTATGTTTTCGTCTATTGCTTAACGTTTACCAGTTATTCAAGATTCCTTCCAAATAAAGAGGACTTCACAAGCTATCCCAGAAAATTCATGATATACACATTAATTTTCACATAAAAAGTTTTAATATGTGGTATTGTAATCAAAATCATTAGAAATAAAAAATTTTCAAAAGTTTTTCAAGTAAAGGATAGTTTGGGATTGGGGGATTTTCTGGAAAATTGTGTAGCATCTTTGGACGTTACTGACCTTTTCATTGTTTAGTTATGCTGTTTGCACATGCACACACCTTTTCCTTTAATTATTATTATGATTATTATTCTGGGGTTTCAAAACATATTTCGGTGAAATCTTGATAACTAACGTTTGGATGGCATGCAATACCTTCTCTGCTTATGTACTGGTAGAGAAAGTAATAAAGTAAAATTAAAAAAAATTCTGTAATTGCAATGGAATCACAAAACAGTGAAGCAATTCTTAATGCACTTATACGGAAATCAACTTGAACGCTCTTAAATGCTTCACTTTTCACTCACCAATTTTTACTTTCTCTACTGCTTATCTATATGAAGTACAGGAAGTATTGCAGTTCACCCAAAAATTTGATACCAAGATTTCACCAGAAATAAGCGTTCTGAGGCTCCCTGAATCCATAAACCAATTTTTTAGAAGCTGTCTCTTTTGTGAAGAAGCTCTTTTGTGTGAACAGCATAACTTAGAAATGAAATTGGTTAAACACAAAAATTGGTACAAAGATTTTCAAGAAAATCTCCCAATCCGGAACTGCCATTTATATAGGACATTTTCCCTTATTTTTTAATTTTGCAAAAATGACTCCAACAATTTTGATTAAACTGCCATATGTTTAAGATGTTTTCATGACAAATAAAATGTATATCTTGAATTTTCTGGGAATAGCTGTTAACTCTTCTTCATTCTGAATGACTTTTGTACAACTAGTAAATCGCATAAGAGATATAAAATCTTACAAAGCACATGATGTAGATCTCATTAAAGCACACTATTTATGTCAACATTTTTTGTAGCTTTAATCATTTCTGAGATATTCTTTGTTACTGATTTGAATTTTCAAATACTTATACTTTATTTTAAGTGGTAGGACACCCTTTATTTTTTTCTTGTGATTATGTAAGGAATAAGGAATTTTAAAGCTATCACATAGCAATACACTGTTTAAAATCTGATGTGTTGCACTCACTCTTGCACAAACTATTACATATTACAAATGTTTATTCTTCTATCTACTTCATGTTAATCAAGATATACATTTGCAAAAACTGCCTGTTTACATATTTCTTTGCAGGTACAATGGAATTAGGGGAATACAATAGGCTTTAAGCATTAGTCAGACCTTTTAACACCAGGTCATTATATGATGACTTTGAAATTTTGTTCTTTGCAAAGACAAGAGGAGATGAAGAAAATATTTCTGATGTGTTACATTCACATGACTTTCTCTACCCTCTATTGCTTATTAGTGGGTATATAAATTATTCTTACGACAGTTTATTTTTCTATATACATTGTTTTAATCGAGATAAACCCTCCCGAAAATATCTGCATTACATATTTTGTTATAAATACAAAGGGGATAGCGATAGTCAAATGTTTCAGAACTGGATTTTATGCACTAGCCTTAAAATTTCATGACATTGCAAAAAACAACTGAAAAACGACATGACTAAAAGAATGCCTTAGTATTAAACAATTTGAACCATTAATAATGGATATCTGGAAATTGCTGATGGCACAAAAAAGCTTATTTGAAATAAACTGTGCATTTTAAAGGGGTCTACATTTTTTGTGTAGTATGTTTTTGTCTTTGCTTAGTTATACAGGAATCCACAAAACTCCTGCCAAATGAAGGGTACTTCAAAGGTAATTCCAGAAAATTCAAGATATATATTTTATGTCATATTAATATCTTTAATATATGGTATTTTAATCAAAATCATTAGAGCCATTTTTTAGAAAACCAAACTTTTCATAAACTGTTCCATGTAAATGGTAGTTTGGGGTGGGGGATTTTCTTTAAAATATTGTGTTACATCTTTGTAAGGTACTAAACCTAAATACAAGGTTGGATTTATTTGACTTTTGGTTTTTGAGTTATGCTGTTCACACATGCACCTTGACTAAATATCTGATGTGTTACAGTCACATGACTTCTCTGCCCTTTATCGTTTGTTAGTGTGCATACAAATTATTCTTACAAAAGTTCATTTTCCTATCTGTTTCATTTTAATTGAGATAAACTTTTCTGGAAATAGCTGCATTATATAGTTCATTATACATATAAAGGGAATAGCGAAAGTCAAATGTTTAAGAGCTGAATACTACTTAAGGGACTTAAAATTTCCATGCACTTTGCATGCAGTTGTGAGAAACAACTGAATATCGAAAGGACAAATTAAATTGACTTTTATTCATGGGCACTCATTAACTTTTATGGTCCTTAGCATCCCATTCTATATTAGGCTTGAAAGACTGAAAATTTTGCTCAGAGGCCTCTTTATCAGGCTTGTGGTTCTTTTATTTGCCGTAAATTTATGACATGGGATCACTGGCTTTACTTTACTTCCAAAGGAAGCCATGCTAAGGATTTTTATGCCTGAAAAAATCCATTGCCCTCTGCCGGGTTTGAACCCACAACATCGGGAATTAGAGGCTAACATAGCACCTCTTGACTATGGAGGATGACTCGAAAGGACTTGAAAAGAATGACAAAGTACTGACAATTCGAACCACTAATAACAGATATCTAGGAAATGACTGATGCCACAAAAAAAAAACTTATTTGAAATATATTGTGTATTTTTAAGAGATCTACACTGTTTGTGCAGTACCTTTTCATCTGTTGTCAGTAGTTCCTGCTACTCTTCTCTTCTGAGAATGTCCTCCACAGTTGACGACAAAACATCAAGTTTTAATACTTTATTGTTCGGACACAGCCTACAAGCCCGAAAAGATGTCATATTTTACTAATAACACCGGCCATAAAGACCTACGATCATATTCTTACTAAAACTTATTTATCCATCTGTTATATTTGATCCAATTAAACTTTTGTAGAAATAGTTACATTACACATTTCGTTACAGACACAAAGAGAACAGCAGTAGTCAAATATTTAAGAACTGGATGCCATACATCAACCTTAAAATTTGATGCTGTTTCCATGCAATCGCAAGAAACAACTGAATGTTAACAGGACTTTAAGAAAATGACCAAGTAATGAACAATTCGAAACATTAATAACAGATATCTCAGAAATGGCTTATGTCACAAAAAACTTATTTGAAATAAACTGTTTTTAAGAGATCTACATTTTTTGTGTAGTGCATTTTTGTCTATCGTTTAATGTTTACCAGTTATACAAGATTATACAAAATTATGTGCAAATGAAGAGGACTTCACAGGCCGTTCCCAGAAAATTCAAAATTTGTCATGTAAATATCTTTAATATATGGTATTTTAATAAAAAATCGTTAGAGCCATTTTTTAGAAAATAAAAATTTTCCACATACAGGATAGTTAAGGATGGGGGGGGGGGTTATTTCTTTTAAATTTCTGTCGAATCCTTGGAAGATACTGAACTTAAATACTTGATTTGGTACTTAGCTGACTTTTCGTTCTTGAGTTATGCTGTTCTCTCTCTCACTTGCAAGCATGGACCTTTTTCTAAAAGCACTTTTTTGGATTCAGGGGGCCTCAAAAAATGTATTTCCGCTGAAATCTTGATATCGAATTTTTGGGTGGAATGCAATACGTTCTCTACCTACTATGTATATGCTAGAGAAAGTAAAATTGTTTTTGGATTCAGAAACCTTAAAAACATGTATTTATGATGAAATCTTGGTATCAAATTTTTGGGTGGAATGCATTACCTTCTCTACCTACTATGTACATGATAGAGAAAATAAAATGAATGACGCCTTCCTATTTGAGGAGAGTAACAAGGAATGTTTTGGAAATGGTTCACTGCACAAATAAAGTATTTGACATAAATTGCATGCTTTAATGAGAGATACATTTTTTGTGCAGTAAAGTTTTGTCTATCTCTTACGGTTTACCAGTTATACAAAAGTCTTTCAGAATGAAGAGGACTTCGCAGGCTATTCCCAGAAAATTCAAGACATATATACATCATAAATATATGTGCAGTTTTCACAGCATTGATTGGTAGTCAGGAGCTCGTACATTTAGCCTATAAGCAGATTTTAATAATACTGAGAAAGTGTATTTTTTGAGCAAACATTCAATTTTATAAATGGAACAATCCCTAGTTACATCAACAGAATAAAGGTAGGGTAAATTAGAATGTCAATGGTCTTTGTTGCAAAATTCTAGTGCAAGTGGTTTATGAGAAATCGTATTTTGAAAAGTTTCCACCCCAACAATTGTTTGTCCCATTCAACCTGCTTAGTTGCTAGGTAAAATGTTGTTATGTTTGTTTGCATTGTGTTTTCTGTTCATTGATTGCATTGCAACTTTCTGGTCAGTTACTTTGTGACAGTTCAAGCAGTAAGTCGTGAGTGGAAGATGGGGTTTACTAATGCAGAAAAAGCCAACATGCTCATGGTGTACGGAGAGTGTAGGAAGAATGCAGTTCGTTCCTGTATGGTGTATGCAGAAACGTATCCCAATAGACGTCAACCATCTCAGCAATTATTTATCAACTTCTTTAACCAATTACGTGAAAGTGGTACTGTAACACCTAGAAAACGTAACAGAAACAAACAAGTGACTGGAGAAGAGACAGAAATTAATGCTTTGGCTGCCGTTGCAGTAGATCCGCAAATTAGTTCCCGCACAATCGCACGTGGAAGTGGCATAAGTCAGGCAAGTGTACTGCACATTCTCCATCAACATAAGTTCCATCCCTATCACATCTCTCTCCATCAAGAGCTGCATGGAAACGATTTTGAGAATAGTGTTAACTTTTGTACATGGGCATTAGGACATGATACTCCAGATTCATCATGTATCTTGTTTAGTGATGAGGCAACATTTATTAATCATGGCCAGGTAAACTGCAGAAACATGCACTGTTGATCCGTTGACAATCCCCGTTGGCTTCGTCAGGTGGAACATCAGCGATGGAGTTTAAACGTGTGGTGTGGGATAGTGAACCATCAGCTCATAGCCCCTTTGTTCATAGAAGGAGCAATGAACTTGCACAAGTATCGCAGCCTCCTGACAGACCATCTGCCACAGATGCTAGAATACGTTCCTTTGCAGACTAGGAGAAACCTGTGGTACCAACATGATGGCTGTCCAGCCCATAGTGCACAAAGTACTACAGCTTGTCTTAACGGATTGTTTCCAAATCGTTGGATTGGACAAAGAGGACCTGTACCTTGGCCGGCCCGTTCACCGGATCTGACCCCTTTAGACTTTTTTTCTATGGGGAAGGCTGAAAGGCACTGTCTACAAGGATGAACCAACTACACCAGACAATATGAAACGATGCATTACTGCTGCCTGCTCTGAAATTTCCGCTGAAATGCTAGAACGTGTGCAGCAGTCTTTCCATAGCAGACTGGAAGCGTGTATTGAAGCTGCCAGTGGTCATTTTGAACACAACCTTTACTTGTAAGAATCCACAGAAGTATTGTAATTCCCTTTTGTTTTTCTTTAGTTTGTGCTACCACAGGTTGTACAGGTGTCGGTGTGTAAAAGTTTCAAAATAAGATTTCTTGTAAACCACTTGCACTAGAATCTTGCAACAAATGCCACTGATATTCTAATTTACTCTACCTTTATTCTGTTGATGTAACTAGGCATTGTTCCATTTAAAAAATTGTATGCTTGCTCAAAAAATACACTTTCTCAGTATTATTAAAATCTGTTTATAGGCTAAATGTGCAAGCCCCTGACTACCAATCAATGCTGTGAAAACTGAACATCAATAGCACTTTCCATTTCCGAATAATTTGCGGTGCAAGTTTTAGGTGATTCACCCTGTATGGTATGTTAATTAAAATCTTTGGAGCTATTTTTGACAAAATCTAAATATTCAAAAGATGTTCCATGTAAAGGGTAGTTTGAGGTGGGGGGGGGATTTCCTTGAAAATCTTTGCGCTGCATCCTTGGAAACTGCTGAACTTAAATACCAAGTTTTGTTTTTAACCGACTTTGTTTTTTACTTAAAAATATACATACACTTTTTCTAAAAATGCATTTTTTTGGGGGGTTCGAAAAATATATTTCTGGTGAAATACAATACTTCTACTTACTTAACATAGTAGAGAAAGTAAAAATCTGACTATTGTTTTAGCCTACTGTATCCTATTTATCCTACAATGAATGTGTAAATGCATAATGAAAATGTATCTCAAACAGAAGTAGACAGAAATTTAAGCTTTTCTTAAGAATAGTTTGTAGGAGTCGAAAAGTCATGTGAATCAACACAACCAATTTTACATGCATAACATTTATCACGAGTTTGTACTCGCATCATCAGCTGACTTTGACTGCTGAAGCAATTGCCAGATCAATTTGTTTGTTATCCTCTGATATATCTAAAATTGTGATTGTTTGCTTAGGCTATTTTGAAATTCTTTATACGATTTAAAATTTTGTTAGGTTTTTTTTCTACCAACCTTCTAGTTTTTTTGGTTTCTGAACTGGTATCAATATTGATTTCAGTTTTTGTCATGGTTTCCAGCCCAAAAGTCTCATACTACTACTACTACTACTACTACTACTACTACTACTACTACTACTACTACTACTACTACTACTACTACTACTACTACTACTACTACTACTGATTTTTTCATTTGTTTGTATTTGATGCAATGCCTATGTTGTTTTAAGTGGGTGACTACATTTCTTTTATTTTTTCCTAGATATACCTTATCACAATTTTGACACTAAAACTGCTGGTATGATCAGGTAGTTAGCATGGTAGCTTTGAAATCCTGAGGTCCCGGATTCGATTTTCAGCTGGAGGATGGGAATTTTTCTTTAGCCAGATGTGTGCGTGCGTGCGTGTGTGTGTGTGAACATTGACCCTTTTAGCAAACAAACTGTTATTGTAGCTCTGCCCTTCTATTTGGTACTATATGCAACCACCATTAATGATTAAAGGTCTGAATGAGAACCAAGGAGCTACAGAAGGCTTAAAAAAGATGGTTCTTATGGATATAATGCTTGCAAGGAGGTAGACGAATGTTCTCCCGAAGAGTGAGACAGAGCACGTGGGTTCTGGCAGAATGGGTTAGCTGACGGAATATGGTGAAGCAAAGGTTAGCTTTGGAGGTTTGAATCTAATACATCAAATTGTTGGTTCTTTTTTTTTTTCTCTCCTTGTGTTTATTTTCTGTATTTAGTATATTAATTTATTTTTGTTATTGACTCTCCTGTGAGCCAAAGACACAATTACAATCAGATAATAATTGTGGATCATGTTTATCCTAATAATCTGTACTGTATCTGGTGTTGTAAATTGTGTTACATAGTTATCTTTCATTCTTTTGGGCGCATGTCGATTCTATTAAATTTAACAGTTTTTGTTTCATGTTTAAACCTTATGTTTAACTTCCTCTATTGACAAAGGAGTTGTAAATGTGCTAAGTTCACGGGTAAACAGAATAATAAATTGTTAAAGAGCGTGGATTTCATCAATGAAGTAAATGTTCAAAATGACGATCCCCTTCATCAATGCACATTTGGGTACATTGCCAGGGAGACCTTCATGCCTGCATTCTTCACGTATGAGTGCTCGTAGATGATTTGGGCTTTGCGGTTCTTGAGCGCAGATCCTTTAAATGACCCCACAGAAATAATTCCAATGGGGTGAGATCAGGTGATCTAGGGGGCCATGCAATTGGGTCCCCTTGGCCAATCCATTTTTGCGGATTATGTTCTATGTAAGTGATTCCTTACAATCAGTGACCAGTGTGGTGGAGCTCCATCCTGGTGAATCCACATTCCTGTCCTTTTCACTAGTGGCACATCTTCTAGTAGCAATGGCAATTCTTCTTGTAGAAATGCAAGGTACCGTGATCCTGTGAGATTGCCTTAAAAAAGTGTGGTTCAGTTATCTGGTTGCCTAATATTCCGCACTAGACATTGATGCTTCAATGCGAATTGCATATATCCAGTAGTGCATATTTGGCAGTTAACAGTTCTGTTATTGTGGAATGTGGCTTCATCACTGAAGAGAACATTTCCTAAAAACTTTGCATCCATTTGCGCTTACTGTCATAGCCACTGTTCATATATCACTTGTGCCTGAAAGTCACGTCCGTGAAGAGCCTGGTGTAGTTGTAGATGACATTTATTACGGTGCAATATGCGCATCACTGAGGACTGGCTTAGACTTAGTATAGATCTTGTGCTGTGGCCCCTGAACTGGTATGTGGATTGTTTTCTATTGCATTTCACACAGCTTCTTCATTGCCTCCAGAGGTTACTGGAGCATTGCAAGCAGGTATGCTCTTCCAAATCCTGTTTCACGAAGGCATCTTTCAACCTTCGAAAAGCGTCTTCTACAGTAGGTGCACTACTTTCTGGAAGCCGTTCTTCATACAGGTGCTTTGCTGACAGTACATTACACCTTGTTTCGCCATAGATTAACAGCATGTCAATATACTCATTGTTTGCATACATGACAGCAGCCGTGTCTCGTAGAAAGGTTTCAAATACTCAGTAAATAATGGAGAGTTTATTCACGCCAAGCATTGACGCGGGTGCAAATAGCTAAAGCCACTTTGCATGCATGAAGTGTTTTAAACTTGGTTGAATTGGTTAAGCATAATACCGAGCATAATAAAATACCTGTTATGAAGTACCACCATCAGTGGAAAACATGGCGATTATTCTATTTTGTACACGCTTAAAATGTTATCAAAAATGTTCTTTGTATCATAATATCAAATTTATGGCCAAAGAGATAAAAAAAGCAAATAAAAACCTTGATCTTAACATGAAGGATACGCAAACTGAAGTGGTACAGTGGTAAAGCAACCATGATAACACCATTCGGCCAATGCTACCTTGCGAACTCGGATTCTATACGAATAAATAATTGCAGACCTCAGGCCCCACCTCAAATCTTTACATGCTTTTTGCAGTTTCATACAGTGTTTTGAGCTCGTTTTGGTAGTTTTAACTCAAACAAACTGCATCAGCCATTTCATTTACTGTATGAACTGAAGTAGGCCGTAGTTTGTGACAGAAGCAAAATTATCTACCTAATGCTTATCATCTTTTCGATGTGACAAAAACGTCGTAACAAATGGCGAGACATCTGTCCTGGAAAGTGCTACAAATATTCTACTTTTTAAGCAGCTAGACAGGAAGCTGTTTCTTTCAGGATATCTACATTTGCAGAAAATTCAATCTTTTCTGCATGTCAATTATTTCAAGGTCCAGGAATGCTATTCAGTGTTGGTTTCTGTCATGGCTGTGAACTTAGTTGTGGGAACCTGCATGTTCAGGAGCTTAAACATATCTGTGTGTTTATGTGTGACAATGGCAAACACATTGCCCAGGTATCTATACTAGACTTTAAACACATAAGGAGAGGCTTTGGAGATGTGTTTTTCTAACTGGCACATGAACAGAGTCACTAGAAAGGGATAGTGGGCTTCCCATGATAGTCCTGTTTCTTGCTGATAAAATTTTCCTTTGAAAACAAAAAGTAGTCTATGCAGATTTATGTGAGTTTAATATATTCATCTAAGTTTTCTGTACAGATGTTGATGGACTGCAGCCATTTCTTGGAATATGCAAATAGCCTGCCTCTTGAACAAAACTTGTGTGTCCATGGAGTCTAGTTTCACCAACTGTAGTTTCTTCACTAGCTGCAATGACTTCTTGATACTGTGATTTTCTAACTGTGGCATTTCTTGAACTTTATGAGTAACTAGCTGGCAAGATGGTAGGAAGGAGTATTGATGTAGCTGGCTATGCATCTCATGCTTCTACCAGCTTTATTAATCTTAGGGAGACTATATTCTGGCTATTCTAGGTTTGTTCATCTTGATAGTGTGTACACATACTTTTGGGATAACTGTGCTGTTGTTCAGCACTCTCTCTACAGTTTTCAACTATTTGTTCAATGTGGCATCCCCCCCTTCTAGTAATCCTCGCATTCTATCCGAGTAATCTACCTCATTTAAAATTACAATTTTCAAATACAATACAACCTCAGTGTTTATGGTTATGGTAATTTTTTTGGTAATGCTGCTCCAGAGGTTGACGTGTCATGGCAGGTGCCATGCAATGTCAGGCAGGCCACCCTGTAGAAAAAAACATCACTAAAATGTGTGGCATTTGGCCTTTTAAATGCCCCAAAGTTGTTTAAGCACTTCCGATTATGTATTCTGGCATGATTTATTGAGTTAATTGTGTATTCTGGCATGATTTTGTCAGCAGTCAACAATCAACATGGACAACTTATGCATTGTTGCAGGAATGAGGTCTTAAATAATGATGCTGTTCTAATGGAAAACTGGGACATAGAACAACTCGCAGAAGAGCTAGCAATGTGGTAGTTGGCACGTCGTCACCTGAGTAAAAACCAAGCGAGATGTGTGAATTGCAATATGCCATGTCACCTGCAGCTACATGGCAAGTGAAATGATGGAAAATAATGGGGCTGTGGTCGCTGCAGGAAGAACACATCTGTAAGAGATTCATTTTTCTCTAAGAGTAAGCTGATGCTAAAACAGATAATATTCTGTTTGTTTACTGTTGGGCGTAAAGACTAAATGCAATTCCAATGCACCCAGGAGGCTCGGTGTGGCCGTGGGCACATGTTGGTAAACTGGTCCAACTTCTGTAGAGAAGAGTGCCAGATCCATTTGAAGCGGCATTCTTCTTAAGTCGGAGGACTGGACGAAGGAGTGCCGCTTACGGTGGGAAATGATGAAAGCAAGTATTTCCACCGTAAATACCATCACAGACAATGACGAGAGGGACACTGGGTCTTCGGTGGAGTGGAGAGAAGATCCGGGAAGGGCTTCTTTGGTGGAGATTCCAGATAGAAAGGCAGAGACGCTGGAAGCCCTCATCCAGGAATATATCCTATCTGGAGCAAACATCGTCTCCAATGGCTGGGCTGCATATGGAAATGTGGAGAACATTAACAACAGAGTGTACGTGCACTCCATTGTTCTTCACAATGAGAACTTTGTGAACCTGCATGATCCAGATGTACATACCCAGCGGGCCGAAAATATGTGGATGAGAGCCACGGCCAAGCTTAGGAGGCAGTTCGGCACTTTTCAGGACCTCTTCAACTCATATTTGCACGAGTTCATGTACATGAACAGAGTCCCAATCGGAGAGTGTTTCAGAATTTCCTTGTCACACTCCCTGAGAATTATCCTGTGGCATATCATTTTCGCAGCTCTCTTTTGGTTCGTCTTCTCCCTCAGATCTTCCTTTTCATCTTTCTTCTCTTCCAAAATTTCATATTTCTTCATTGTCTATCCTCCAGAACTCCATCTTTCTTCTACATCTGTGTTCCTTATATGCATTGATGCAAAACAGCCTTTATTAAGGCTAACAGTTGCATCCTGAAAGCGCAGATATGTCCTTGGACTTAATTATACTAGCATTTATTATTATTTAGTTGTATTACATTTGCTTACTGCGTCGCGGTAATTATTTAGTTCAATTACATTTGTTTACCACATTGCGGTAATTATTTAGTTCTGTTACATTTGTTTACTGCTACCCGGTAATTTAGTTCTATTACATTTGTTCACTGCTATGCAGTAATTATTTAGTTCTATTACATTTGTTTAATGTGTTGCGGCAATTATTTAGTTCTGGTAAATTTGTTTGTTGCTACCCGGTAATTATTTAGTTCTATTACATTTCTTCACTGCTATTAGGTAATTATTTAGTTTTATTGCATTTGTTTATTGTGCCATGGTAATTATTTAGTTCTGTTAAAGTTGTTTACTGCTATGCGGTAATTATTTAGTTGTATTACATTTGCTTAATGCGTCGCGGTAATTATTTAGTAATATTACATTTGTTTACTGTTGCATGGTAATTATTCAGTTGTATTACATTGTATTACATTTGTTTACTAGTGCACGAGCGCTAATGGCTTCATTACTAAACATCAAGCATTAGACAATAACAAAAATATTTTTACTGCTTCGCGGTTAGTATTCAATTTTGTTGCATTTATTTACTGTTTCACAGTTAATATTCAGTTTTATTGCATTTATTCACTATTTCACGCTTTTCTATTACGGCAGCGTATAACAGTTCGCAACAGTACCAAACTGTTTCTGTTTTTACTAAGGCAGCAGCATTTTTTCCATTTAACAGTTGGTACCTGACATTGTGCATCATCTGCCATGACACGTCGACCTCTGGGGCAACATTACCTTGTTTTTGCAGTGTGTATTCAGACCCTTTTTGTTCTGCATTCCACAAAATATTTCAATGCACTTGTATTTTTGTCGTTGTTGCTCAACTCTGGTATAGCTTAAGATAGTGGGAAGGACTTGATTACCCTGGTATCACTAATAACAAACTTAACATTTGAGTTGATTTATAACACTTATACATCACTTACTTAACCCCTTAGTCAGGGCTATTCTATAACTTTGTTGTTAAGAAGGCGACTACAATGATTTAAGCTTAAAGAACTGCTCTTAACAAATGTACCACCATTTGGCAATCTGTAACTTGTTTGTTTTCACGATATTTGTTTTCTCGAGGTTTGTTAGCTCACTGGACTAATTGAAAATTTGTGACAGTGTTTTGTTTTCATACTGTCATCAGTGCCAACTACCAAGTGCTTTTGTTACTTTTCCTTGCCAAAATGGAGACAAAGCGTACTATGAAAATGCCACACAAAAGATACAAAATATATGTGGATTTTAAAAATTCACACCCATTGCTTAGAATAGCATAACTTACATTTTCTTGTGATCCCAAATAATTAGATTTTTATGGCGAAAACTTGCCAAGCTGTTTAACAGCTGTGGCAGTGGCCCCGTAAACTGAGCTTAATTTTAGGTTAGGAATGACAAACATAAGAATTAGCAATGCAGTGGGCTGATACGAGGGAAACAAGTGTCACGTCATTGTGGTGAACACAGCAATTTTATAGTGTAGAAAAATTTAATAGGATCTAGTTTGCATCATGATAATTCAAAAAGTAAAATCCTTATTTCTGTAAGAGGTATGTTAAAGAGCAAATTTTCAAGATGATGTGATTAGTCTCCCTGTAAAGAAAATTAAAGCTACTAGTTTCCTTTGTAAAATAATAATTTGTATTATGAAAATTAAATCAGGGATGAGCTTTTTGCCTTGAAGAGATAGATGGGGGAGTGAAGGCTATGAAATACCATAAAAAGTGTGAATTAACTTTTGGAAGATATCCCATGATAATACCGCATGTATGTGAAATGCTATCACTAGTTATATGCAAACATTAGTTTTCACAACCGCTGTACCTTGCACTTTGTGTGGCCTGTTACAGCAATCCACAAACACAACATTTTTGTTGCAATGCTCTTGTGTCTTTAGTCCTGCCTTTACAGTTGGATAGTTACAACAGTGGCGTGATTAATTGATAAACGATTTTGTGAGAATAAAATTAAACATGGGCTAGGCGAAATTACGGCATGTGGTGCATCAGCAGCAATTCAGAGGTAGAGTAGGAGAGGCATGTCCACCCAAGGCAGTTAAGAGAGGGGGAATACATGACCAGGTGAGTTATCCTTTCTAAGTTGCTGAACTATAGTATTTTATTTTGGATTATTTTTCATATGCAAATTTACTATGTATAAATTACTATTTTATAACCCAAATGACTTATGTTCTTCCTCTTCCAGCAGCATCGATATAAATTAAATTTCTATGGTTATGAGAGACTGGTAAATAGCTTTCTGCTAGCCAATTCTTTTAGCAGATTGGAAGTTATCTTAAAATAATACTGGGAACAGAAATGTATTGCTGTACTACCCTACAGCTGAAAAGTATTCAGTTCCCTAACCTTAACCTAAAAAATGAGGCAAATGAATTCGTGAACCATGCAAATAAACACAAGATTTATCACCATTTGAACCTAAAATTCCTAAACCAATAACTTAGTTTTTATTAAGATGTGAGATTACACATTTACCTTCCTATTAAAACTCGTCTCTCAAAACTTATGTTAGGGGCATTATTTACCAATGCTATTACATGGAACATTGCTTACTTAAGCGTAATCCATGACATTCATATTTTACGCTAAAACGAATAAATAAAATTTAATAATCAAAATGACAAGCTTCTATCGTGCTTTTCCTCTTACAGCAGCATTAAAACGTCTATGCAAATGTGTTGTGTAACAAATGTGTTAGCATGAGGGTCTCGGGGTTTGTTGCGTTCAGCAAACAAATCTTTATTCTTAACAAAATTTTGTTTTGTTACGAAGTTACAGAATGCTGATCAATTGATTAGTGGCTTTAACAGTTTGTTAAGCTTAACAAAATGTAACAGAATAATCTTGATAAGACTGGTGTAGCACATTTGACACAAAGGTGTTTTGTTAATGTTTTAGATTTTTTAATGGCTCTTTATTTTTTTTTTTTTTTTAAATTTCATATTATACTAACCTTCAACAATAAAATACAGCATTAATAATGGTTTTATACTATAAAAATATTAAATTTTTTTCAATAAAAATAATCAATGCAACTGCAACAAAGTGTAACCCTGTCAGCATCCAAGAGTGCCATCACACCTGTTATTTTACTTGGGCTCTCCACGTCCTTTACCACAGGCACATTTGACTGACGTCACTGGGCTTTGAATTCATAACATTAGGCTTTAAATGGATGGCCAGTCCATTTCATCTTGCCTTAAAGCTCATGGCTATTCAAATCACCTTGGTTGTGGTGCCTGTGAAAGGGATATGAAAGCCGGTTTAGGAATTACAGGAAGAGTGGCATATGCAGCAAAATAATTCTGGTATTAAAGGGTCAACATTAATCAGAACATATTTCAAAAGTCATAATTATCATAGCCATTTCTATGTTAGCCATCTAAGTTTTGGAAAACTCTAAGCATATCTGGGCCTTTATTAAGAAAGGTTTAATTCTTCATTGGTGAATATATATTGAGAAAGGCTTACTATGTTATAGTATAGGATTGCGCATAAAGAATGGTCTGATTTGAGTTGCGTAGTATGGAGTCATTGTATGCGCCTGCTGGTATGTGTATGTGGAATGAAGTCGGAAAGGTCTGCCATTTGCAATTATGGTTGCATGGACTGCAGAGCACTGCTCTTTCGCTGTGGAAGATGACTTAAATAATAACTCTCCCATTATTTTCAACAAATCTTTTGTCGGCATTTCAGGCTGAGACATCACAAAGTTTCTGATCACTGAACAATCGTAAGGTGGGTGAACCATTTTTCGTACCACTGCATATAGCTTAAGATGAAAAGTCCAGGATGCCCAAGGCCACAACGAACTCCTGCGTAGTGGGGGAAGCCCGCCAAGCTCTCATAAGCAGTCCTCGGCATTCTGCTGTCAGGCATGCTTTAGAGCTAGCAAAGTTGTGCCATTCCCTGCAGCATATCATCCATGATCTACACTTCCACCCCTACAAGATGCAGGTTGTACATCAACTGAACAAATGTGGCAAAGTTGCCTGAAGGAAGTTTGCAATGGACTTTCTTGGTTGCTTAGCAGTGAACTGCAAATCTTGAGCAACTAGTGATGTCTGATGAGGCCCATTTTGAACTTAGCAGGGGTGTGAACAAACAAACTTTGTACTATGCACCAGGTAACCCACATGTGCTACATGAGAAACCACTCCAAAGCGAACGTGTAACAGTGTGGTGTACCACTACTATATTTGGCATCATAGGCCCTTATTTCTTTGAGGACCACACTGGCCGTGCTGTTATATAGTTACTAGTGATCACTATGTGGATATGGTTAATGCTGTTCTTCCAGCACTGTCAACCACAAACTATCTCAGATATGGTTCCAACAAGTCAAGGCTACAGCTGATACGGCTTGACGATCCATGGATATCTTGCGGTCTGCATTTTGAGGCCGATTAATTTCCAGATTTGGAGATGTCCACTGGCCAGCATGGTCGCCAGATTTGACTGCCCCATGACTTTTTTATTATGGGGGTATCTGAAGAGTGAAGTCTATGCTACATGCCCTCAAACATTGGCAGACCTTAAGGACTGAATATCAGATGCCATGGACCTGCTACATCATGTGATACAGGCTTCTGTTCTGTGTAGAATGTATAAAATGTAATGTTGGTCATTTACCCAGATCATATTCAAGAAACAGCAATTGTTATCTATAATGACTAAATGGCACACCTTTAACTATGTTTTCATGATATGTTCAAATAAATTGCTGTACTACTTACAATACACTGGTCTGTTTATATCCTATTCTTTCTGCCTAACCCTGTAGAACAACTTAGCAAAATTCCTCGGTCTATGGACTGCGCAAGTATTCAAGAGGGATAAATCGCCCCCACTCTATTTGTCTTTTGCCTTTAGCTACTGAGTTATCCAATGAGGTGTCTTAAAGAGGAAGTGGGTTGATACGCGGGAAACAACTGTCACGTCACTGTTGTGAACACAGCAATTTTATAATGTAGAAGAATTTAATAGGATCTTGTTTACATCATAACTCAAAACTAAAATTCTTATTCCAGCTCTGTACAGGGTATGTGAAAGGACACAGTTTCGAGATAATGAAGATGATGATGACGTGCGATTGATCTCCCTGTAAAAAAATTAAAGCCATTAGTTTTCTTTGTAAAACTTCACTTGAAATAATTTCTATTATGAAAATCAATCAGCAAGGAACTTTTTTCCTTGAAGAGATAAATGGGGGAATGAAGGCTATGAAATACCCTATAAAGTGTGAATTAACTTTTGGAAGATATCCCATGACAATACTGCATGTATGTGAAATGCTATTGCTAATTATATGCAAACATTAGTTTTCACACCTGCTGTACCTTGCACTTTGTGGACTGTGACAGCAATTTACAAACACAGCATTTTTGTTGCAATGTTCTTGTGTCTTTAGTCCTGCCTTTGCAGTTGGATAGCCAACAGTGGTGTGATAAATGATTTTGAGAGAATAAAATAAAACCAGACCTTTTTATAAAAACTCTTTTGGTTAGAAAATCTCAAAATGTGTATTTCTGGTGAAAATATAAAAATTTTTGAGAGGAATACTATAATTCCTCTACTTACTATAGGTAAGCAGTGGAGAAAGTAAAAATGTCCTAGGTTTGGCTTGAATTCTTATTAAGTACTAAGGCTGATTAACATAGCTTCTGTTCTGAGATCAACTGTTACGATATATCAATAATGTTTATATTACACATACCTTGGCAGAAGCTTCAAACTTATCAATATCAGTTTCAAATTCCAAAGTGGTGTTCACTTCAGGTTTGGGCGTATTGTTTATCAAATTTAACAGCTGTGCACCAACAACTTTCTTGAGACAAAGAACCTCAACAGTGTTTCCATGTTCTAGAAGACGGGAAGTGAACTTGCAAGCATCATCAATCTTCTCCATTGTCTTTTCAACACTAAATGCAAAATAAACATAGTCATGACTGAATGCAAATGATATCATTAAAAATAATTAACACTATGTTATGAATTGCAACCACTGATATTTTTGCAGTTTTCTTACTGATGCCTGGGGACAGATACAAAGTTATGAATGTGTTTACCTAATACTTAAAACACTAACCTGTGAAATGTATCCATTATTTTAAGTTCTCGGTTTGAATGTAATTGTTTTAAATCCTCTAACGCCTTGTCCCTGCATTTTTCAAGCACGGCTTTGTAGCTTTGGAATGTCTCTTGTATCAGGTCTTTTGCATTATCATGTTGAATCTGCAGCTCATTTAGAGCATTAGCCAAATGACTTGAAGCATCCTCACAAAATTCCACCTTTGACTTGCTTTCTGTCATCAGACTCTTCAGTTCTTCGCGTAAGCGTTCCTCTGCCTCAGACAGCCTCTCATAATGATGTTCAGGAGATTTGTGTTCTTTTAATATGCACTCATTGCAAATGGGCACCTAGTTTAAAAATAATAAAATATAAATATATTAGAAATGAATTGCAATTGAAAGTATTCATCTCATTCTATTACAGAAACTAAATAAATAAAAAGCTATGTGAATAATTTCTGTACATGCAGTGCTGAAATCCTTATAAAATGATGCTAACTTGTAAATACATATTGTTTCTAGACCTATTTATATGAAGAATAAATAAAACTTTATAATACTAAGATAATCATTATAAGAATACTAGACCAAAAGGAAATCTTTACCAACTGGTTTTAGCATTACCCTGTTATCAAAAACTGTAGTAGCATTTTGTCTTATTTAATGGTTTATCAGTTATAAAAATTCATTCACAATAAGGATCTTACATGCTACTTGCAGAAAATTCAAGTTATGCAATTATCTTGAACATATTGTGATTCAACTGAAATTGTTAACCATTCTTTAGAGAACAAAACATTAACATTTTTCCATGTAAAGGTGGGATGCACAAATTACTCTGAAAATCTGATAAATCTGTGTGTTGCACCTTGGAAGATACTGATGTAAATACCAATTTTGAGTTATGATATTCCTCTTAAATACAAGCATCTTTTCTTATAAATGATTTTCTTTCTTTCTTTTTTGGGTTAAGGAGACCTCAAGGTATGTATTTCATGTGAAATCTTGATATTGAATATTTGGGTAGAATGTCATGCTTCCTCTGCCTACTGCAAGTAGGTGCCAGAGAAGGTAAACAGACCTATTATTCTGTAGACAAATATATTAAAGACAACACAGTATGCTCATTATAGCTGTTGTACACAACTAAATTTAACTATCTAGAATTTACACTCTTCTGCCAGCCATTGGATGGTTAGTAACACCCAAACTTTGAAATATTCTGCAAGAGGTTCTAAGCTGTAAATGGTGTTCAATATTCTTCTGGCACAACTTTTCAATATTCATAGGAAAACTTTTTATATACAATACTAAAGAAAATCCAAATATTCCACAAAGGAATAATTACAAAAATAAACAACAAACAACACTTCACACATTAGAAATAATCATCATTTACAGCCACTTGAGGAATTCAAAACATCAGAAACAAAATACCGAGAAAATGAGGCTTCACATATACAAATATGATTCCCTCAAAGCAACAGCTGGGACTGGAAGCATATGCTCACTTTTCTTATTTTATTCTAATGTGGGAACTGACACTACAGATTTTGATAGAGAAATAACTGCAATCCACATATATCTAAGGAACCTATTATATAGAACAAACACGTTTCAAAAGTCACACCAAATTCAAGAATGCAGGATAATGATATACCATTTAAAGAAATTAAAACAAAATATAATTCTTCAATGATCCCATTGCATTGTGGTTGGATTGGAAATGAATCTTTTGGCTAAAACACAGAAATACCACAAAAAATCCAACAAAAATTATCTTACCATTCAACAAGACTGCTTATCAAGGGAAAATTCCAGTTAATAGAAGGGGGAGGAGAGATGGGGGAGGGAGAGGCAAATTCTTACATCTAAGGCTGGAACAGCCCTCAATTACAACAAAAATCTGCTATTGCAACCTTTCACTAATTACTGGTCACGACTCTTGGAAGACTCTTGAAAAGGATTGGAATGCTTAATTCTCCAATTTGTGTGTTTTGCAATTCAAATTAACCCATGAATTTAAAGCATTTACAAAAATGCAGAGCCGTACAAGGAGAAGATTCCACTCTGAAAAAATACTGAAGTGCAAGAAGACACCATTCAATGCGACAATGCATTGAATATCCAATCACCTCGGGGAAGATGGGAGTTCTCAATCTTCACTACAGTTGTTCCAACAAGATGGGAACTAAAGAAAATAATTCATAGCAACCAGTCTCAACAGAGGGCAGCACTTTCACCTTCTACTCTACACATTGGGATCAGGGGGCGAGGCAGTTGAAGCTAGTCGGCATCTTCCGAAAGTACTTCTATGGCCATCAAAACCAAGTGCGTTTGTGATGTAACAATAAGCTGACTCAACATATTTTAGTTCTTTTAGTCATGTTATGTAAATCTTCCCATCGTTTTGTTTTTGTTTGTTATAAATATTCTTCTTTAATTTTTGTATTGTATGTTGATGTAATTATTCTTTTGATAGAGTGATAAGACAGTGGACCGGATGATTTTGATGTAATTTTACTACCTTACTTGGCCAGAAAATCAAGTGTGTCATTACCATCTATTACACATTGTGCTGGTATCCACTGAAGTAATACTCTTTTATTTAAATTACTTAATTGTTTTCTATTTTTTGAAATTCTAGGACATTTAGACTTTAGGCTGTTGTATCAGATGCTATGGATATCATAGCTGCTTTAGAGTCAGATAGAATTACAACTCTCTTAAACTGATTTGATATAAAAGATTTTGTAAGCTCAGAATTACTAAAATTTCACCATCAAAATTTGTAGAATTTGAACTTAATCTTTTATGAAAAGAAAAGAATGGGCATACTGCACCAGCACAGCACCACCATTATTTGGTAAGCTGGATCCATCAGTGTAAACATGTAGCCATTCATTAACAGGATATTTAAAATTTATTATTTCTAATGACATTTGTTTTCAAAACATATGGAGAGAGAGGTTTCAGATTTATAAAAATTTTCTGCCAAATGTAGATAATGTTCAACATCAAATAGGTCAAAAGAATTGATTTTTGTTTCTAACTTTTCTTTTAAGAATGGGAGTTTTAATTTTTGTTTGACTTCTTGGACTTTATTGAGAAAGCTTTGTTGAGTTTTTAAGTTTACCTGTGGTTATTTTCTTTTTTCCCCAATTGCTATAGGGTAGTCTGGTTAATTTTTCATATTGTATGATAGCTGCTTTTTCACTGTCAAGATTAAGTCCTGAGTTATTTGTTAGAATTTGCAGAGCAAGTACTGGGGTAGTTTTATCAGCTCCAGTTACTAAATGAAGAATTTGGTTTTGAGAATATTAAATTTTTCTACATTTGCAGTTATTAATATCTCCTCACAACATTTTAAAGTTGGTTTAGTATACATCTTATAAAAAATATCAAAGTTTGTGTAGTACTTCCCCATTTTTTTCCTGCTAGTCTTTTTAATATGGTAGTTTTTTTCCTGATTTCTGTTTTACTTTCTCTACTATAGATAGTGAGTAGCGAAAGTATTGCATCCCACCCAAAAATTCGATATCAAGAATAAAAAAAAGCATTTTTAGAAAAAGGTCCATGTTGTGTGTGTGCGTGTGCATGTGTGTGTGTGTGTGTGTGTGAAAAGCATAGCTAAAAAACAAAAAGTCGGACAAATACCAAACTTGGTATTTAGGTTCAGTATCTTTCAAAGATGCAAGATGAAAATTTTCAGAAAAATCCCTTCACCCCAGACTACCCTTTACATAGAACATTAACATCTAACGATTTTGATTAAAGTACCATATATTTAAGATATGTTCATGACAAAATGTATATATTGAATTTTCTAAGAATATCCCCAAAGTGCTCTTCATTCTGAATGGCTTTTACATAACGGGTAAACACACAGTTTGTCATATACAGTTTTTTTTTTTTTTTTTTTTTTTGTGCAGTGAACCATTTCCAAGATAATCTTTATCATTTGTTTGAATTTTCCAATATTTATACTTTTTCTCAAATAGGAATTCGTTATTCGTTTTCTTATGTCCTGGACATGCAAAGAGAATGGAATACTCCACATAGCAACCAGCTCTTAAAAGATTTGACTATCGCTTAAAACCTACCATATTCCCCTTGCAGCTACAAGAAAATTAGCAATAAGATTAACATCTCGATATCTTGATTAATATGAAGTAGATGGGGAATAAGTGTTTGTAAAAATAGTTTTTACAAGAGCAGAGAAAGTCATGTGAGTGCAACACATCAGATTTTTTGCATATATTATCAATGTGTTTTCTCCATGTTAATTTTTTATAAAAAACAGTACCTAAATATTTGGCTTCACAAGTATCTGTAAGCGTTTTCCCGTCAACATACAAACATCTTTTCACTTTCTTCCCCAACTAAGTTTTTTCACGCTCCCATAAGGGAGGGATCACGGTGTCATGCTTGTTTTTCTTCTTTTGAGGTGCTTGTTACAAGTGGCTAGGGGAGTTATTGTTTGTGTTTGCAAAATGAATCCAATTAATGACATAGTTTGTAATACACTTGAGTGCCATTCTCCTAGAGGAAAATAAAGATAAAATGTTTTAACAGTTAAAACACCTACCACACCATTATGTATTTAAGTAAAAATGAAAAGGAGGGGGAAACTGGTAAATGCTATGATGTTAATTTAAAGATATCTTGGTTTTCCTAATTCCTGTGGTTATGAAGTAGCTCCATTTTAGAAAGATTATTTTGTTGGTCCTGATTACTTTTTAATAGTAATCATAATCTCTGGATTAAGGAAGGATTTTAAGACTATAACGCAAGCACAAGGATTTTGCCTAACACCTGAAATGTAAACTGCAATTCAACACTGTTTTAAAGAATATAAATACCATTTCTGATGTCCTATAAGAAAATGCAAGACTATTTATTGTTCAATTCAACTAAAATGCTGATGAGATGTACAGTGGAGTGGAATGGAATGTTTTAAATTTTGCCACGTAAATAAGATGTATTTGAGGATCATACAAGTTATTTGCTTTAGTTTTAACAATCTCATCTACAAGTGCATCAGTGGAAAAAGTTTTTCACATTTGAAAACAATTAAATGTCATTAAAAACATTACATTACAAGGCAGACTCACATCATTAGCAAGCATCTCCATACAGAAGGGACTTTTGTGTGAACTTATAAGGAAACAGCCATTTTATGAGGACATCACGGACGAGTTTGCTTTTCTGAAAGACCAGAGGATTGACCTAATATCACGACAACAAGAAATAGGCAAGTCTCGCATGATGATTATTATGCAGCTAAATGATGTGTTCTAGAATTCTGTTATTTTTCTTTACTAAAGCCCAGCCCTTCACCTAAATTTTAAAGTACAGATTGTCACTGGAAAAGATCACACCTAATCTGCTGTAGGTAGGTGGGAATGTAGTTACTGGTTACTGAATATAAGTAGAGAAGAGCAGGAAGTGGTAGTGTCAATAATTTCATTTTCATGCTTTGAGTTCATCAGCTGAACCATTGTGGCAGCAGTGTGAAACTCTTTGCACTATTTATCTTCGTCAATACGATATTGACTTATTGAAGACTGCCAAAATTGGAGTTACGGTCAGTTTGGTTTCAATGTTTATGAAATAGGTAATACAGGCAAATACAAAGTGTTTTAGAAGAGGGGAAAGACAGTCCAACAGACAATGCAGCTAATGTTTGTAGATATTACCAAAGTGGTAAGTTTAAGATATTGAAAAGGCATTTGCAGCAAGCAGCAGAACATTTTAAACTGAAAAAATCAATTGTTTTAATGGAAATGAAAAACAGCATAGTCAATTTAAAGACAGTTTTCAAAGAGGCCATCCTATTGTTTTCCCACCTTCACTCTTTTTAACTACTCCCTCTTAAGTTAAGGTTCAACTGTATGCTTTTATTGGAATTAATATTTCAGCGGTGCCACAACTATAAAGCATATCTTACAGTATTTAGGATGCTACAACAAACTTTGTATATTTACCTGGCAAGCATAACAAAAGAATTTCATGTTTTCTGTTGGATGATGTTCACAATAGATTGGTTTGTGGATTGGCATTGTTTCACGAGAATTCTTTAGTTCCTCAAATGCGACAACATGGTGATTCTCAAAGCAGCGCATGAACTGAAATAATCAAGCAAAAGAAACATTAATTGTAATTCTCAAAATTCTCTACTCAAAAGGACTCCCACAGCCAATTTGTTAATAGAAATTTTAACCATGCCACAATTATACTCCCATGCACACTTCAATGTACTGTTGCACCCTATTAAAATTATTGGAAAAAAAAAAAATAAAAAAAAAAAAAAAAAATAAATAAATAAATCCAAACTATTAAAATTATTGAAACCCTCAATAATTTTAATTGTTTGCATTTACGTCACATCAGGGCAGAATTACAAATGAGGAAGTTCAAAATGCAGATAGGCAATACCAACATCCTTCTAACTTCACAGAATTAGGCCAAAGGTATGTTTCCAATCAAAGAGACTGCAGTCTATTCACCTTTTTATTGGTATATCTACTTTCTATTTTATCTTTGGTTGATATGCAACTAAATGCAAAGCATTCCAATTGCTTTGTTTCTTTATAATATATATGCTAGGCAATGATAACCTCGCAATTCCACCACAAAACTGCATCAGGCAATGCAGATAAAATTGGCGCATTACGTGTTGAGAACTGTGTGAATTGATTGTTGCTTCTTGAGTTTTCCTTCTCCAGTTTCAATCACCTTAAATTGGCAAGAGTTTGTCATGCCCCTTGTGGATGCTTGAGGAACTTTGAATCTCAGGTGGAGTGAGATGGTTTCTTCCTCATGGAGTTGCCTGGGGATTATGAGCGAGAAAGGCTGTTGGAAGCCTTTGGCGAGAGATGTGGATTACTTCTGTGGGCAGTGAGTCAGGCCAACATTTGGGTTCCTTAAGCTGCCATAGGGTTCTTTGAGGGTTCTTGTGCCTCTGTGTGACCTTATGAGTTTAGTAAGCACATAATTTTTGAGTGGAGTTTGTTATTTTATGGCATATTTTTACTGGCATGTTTCTCTGGGTATATTTTTACTGGCTATGAATCTAAGATTGGATGAGTGCCAGGGAGTTCACGATTGCTCTCTCAAAATTCAATGTAAGATTTTTCCAAATCCAGCTACCATATTAGTTTGGGTGCTTTTGATTTCTTTTAGTATTTTGCCTTAAATTTTATAAGGTTAAAGTTTTTTTCCACCTGGTTTGTGTTTTCTCTTGCATCCTATTGGTGCAGTTTGTTTTAGAACAATAAGTACTGGGAGCTGAGTTAGGGTATAATCCTTCGCCAGAACCATTTTATTGTAGTTTGTTATTCACACTTTTATTCAGCAAGCTCACTTTGCATGTAATATTGCCATAATACCTCATTATAGTCTCAAGTAAATGAGCTTAGGTTGTGCAGAATATGTACTTGAGATTTTTGGACTATAAACAGTCATTGGATTGCTTTTACTACATACTACAGTCAGTAAGGTTATAGCGCCAGTTGGGCAATTCTATACTTGTACTAGTGCCAGTAATCTATTTACTCTGTCTTACTTTCGGTGAGGTTACCTTGCATATAATATTGCCATTCTCAAGCAAATAAGATTGGGTTGTATAGATTTTTGGACTAAAATCAGATATTTAATTTTTTCACTACACATTAAAGTCATTAATGTTATAATGCCAGTAGTGCAATTCTATACTTTTACTAGTGCTGGTAGTCTCATTATTTACCCTGTTTTCATTTAACAAGATTACCTTGCATATAAGTTCACCATAATGTCACTATATTCTCAATTACCCAGATTGGGTAGTACAGAATGAGTACTTGAGATTTTGAGACTATATGTGATATATAGTTGCCTTCATTGCATATTAAAACTAGTAAGGTTACACTGCCAGTTCAGCAATTCTCCACCTTTACTAATGCTAGTAGTTTATTTGCTTTGCCTTGTGTTTAACAAGGCCAAAGTATGAAAATTATATAGCTTCCTGTTCTTGTTCCAGTATTTGTTTACTAGTTGTTATACTTTTATATAGCATTTTATTGTTTTATATACATATACATACATACTGGTGTATTTGTTACTGTTTCTGTGAACTAGCCAGGTTGGCCAGTTCAACTAATAAAGCGTTAAGCAGTGGAACTTGGATTCCTACATAGCCCCTTGTTACCATTTCCAAACCAGTACAATCCTCAAACATTTCATGCTCCATGTCGAGCATGTGCCAAATGGCTCATTGGAAGCAGAGCATAGCTGTGATTTTTGCTGGTTCGGGATTTTGGCTTAACACTTTGTTCATTTTAAGTTTGTTTTTTACAAAAATGAGAATTCTTTTTGAGTTGGTGATTCGTGGCTGGGAGGGGGGGGGGGGAGTGACAAATGTGGCGGAAGTCCATACTTTCGGTTATTAGAGTGTGTGTAAAGAGGGCCCAGTGTCCTTGGCTCGTCCCAGGGTAGTGAATGGATTGTGGGAATGGTGAGGGCCTGTTTGCAGGTGGGAGTTGAATTTCAGGAAATTTTGTAGGACTTTGACAAAGAGGTCCCCCCACCTGAAAACATTAAAGCATCTGGTTGCACAGATTAAACATTACATCGGAGGGGGTGATTATGTAAAAAGGTTTTATCCTGAATTGCCTCGCTTAGATAAGTTGAAGTTTCGGCAGGACTTGTTAAGTTTACGGGATCATTGATTAGGATCAACTGGTCTGGGACTGTCTGGGGAAGGATCATCCCAGGTTCAGAGGCACAAGGTGGAAGATACCAGGATCTATGCCAGCCTGGTTTTCCAGCAGAAACCGAGGTCGATTCGGATGACCTTGAATGATGGAAGCTTTTGTACTTCTGCTAAATGAATACTCTGCTGTGGAGGATAGGCATGTGGGTGACGCTTCAGTCTGTCAGGATTTACCATCTGAATCCACATCAGAGCCACCTGGTGATGGGGGTATTGGCTGTTCTCGGATGCAGTTGGTACGTCCGGCTAGGGGAGGGGTTACTTGTTTTTGCTGTGGGCAATTTGGCCACCTTGCTCGCGCCTGCCCAGTGAGTCAGCGCCGATAGGTGGCAAAGGGCAGTCAGGGGCAAGCTTACCCTTTTCGGGTTCAAATCTGAGTTGACATCTGAGGTCCAAGGCAGGCTAGTAAACTCATCGCCCTCTCATTTTCTGGCAGACCTTTAGTTCAGGTAACAGTTGGGAGGACCCCCATTTTGGATCTATTGATTTGGGGAGTACCTGTTCCTTGGTTGATTTCTATTTCTTTCAGGACAATTTAAGAGCGCAGGAGAGTAAGTTTCAGTCCTGTGATGTGGAATGCTTAACTGTCTATGGCCAAATGTTAAAGGTCTGGGCTAAAGCAAAGTGTATGGTGTGTTTCCCTTGTTTTACTTGGCAACACGTTTGCTTGCTCCTCAGGAGTTATCTCATCCTGTGATATTAGGTGCTGATTTCATGGTGCGTACGGGGTTATGTTTAACTTTCCGGAACAAGCAGGTGTCATTTCCCTTTACTCCTGAGGAGGGATTTCCCTTTCTGAGGGCGTTGCTTACACTTTTGCCACCCCTACAACTGTGTGGTACTTTACCCTTGGGAGAGGAAAGTGAAAAGAACCATCTTGGGCACTTGAACCCTTAACAGGCTGCTCAGATCTGCAAGCTCGTTAGTGAGTTTGGTCAACTTCTTTCGGATCACCCGAGGCTGACTAACAGGGTGAACTATGATATCCAACTTCTGGAACACACTCCGGTGAGGCTTTCACAATATAGTTGACTCTGCCTAAAATGGCAATCTTAAAATCTAAAATAGCTGATGTGCCCCAGAAGGGGATAATCAGACCATCACAATCCGCTACAGCAACACTACATTTCTTGTCCAAAGGGAATGGACTATTTTCGTCTCATTGTCCATTATAACATGCTTAAACAGAAAATATACATTGAGGCGACACTGTTACTGGATCTTCCTACCACAGTCCACAATTATACATCCTTGAATTTCAATAATGCCTATCATCAGGTCAATCTAAATAAGACTTGTAGGCATCTTACTGCCTTTGCCAGCCCATGGAGACTTTATGAATTTAATCGGGTCCGCTTTGGGGTTGTCAAGGGGCCACACAGTCATCCTCCGTGGACTAGTGGTACCGTGCTAGCATCTAGTTCCCAAGGTCGCGGGTTCAAACCCTGCGAAGGGTGATGGATTTTTTTCGGGCATAAAAATCCTTAGCATGGCTTCCTTCGGAAGGGAAGTAAAGCCAGTGGTCCCGTATCGTAGATTTACAGCACTTAAAACCTCAAACCTGATAAAGAGGCCTCTGAGCAAAATTACAGGTCTTTCACGCCCAATATAAAATGGGATGCTAAGGACCATAGTAATTAAAGAGTGTCCATAAATAAAACTAAAAAAAAGGGGGAGTGCAAGTTTTGTCGCGCATTTTAGACGATCTATTTGCAGATAAAGTTTGAGTATTTGTACCATTATATAGACAATCTGGTCGTCTATTCCCCGGACTTTGCCATTCATCTTGTGCATCTTCGGGAGGCATTTTCACAGTTGGTTAAGGCGGTCTGACAGTTAAGCTGTCGAAAGTGGTTTGCCATGCAGCAAATTGCATTCTTGGGCCATTTCATCTCCCCTAGTGGGGTTACAGTTGACCCTGATAGGATCATGGCGTTATGTAATTTTCGGCTGCCATAAAATCTGACGGAGTTGGCTCTATTCCTGGGAATGGTTAATTGTTTTCTTTTGAAATTCATTCCCCGCTTTGCGCACAGGGCAGAACCCAAATAACTTGCACTGAAAATGAGTCAAATTTAAGTGGGAGATGAGCCAACAGCAGACGTTCGAGAATCTGAAAGATGTTTCAAAATCCTCCTATTCTCACCTTTGGATTTTACTCATGACTTTATTCTCCAACAACGCGCGTCCACGTATGCCTTGGGTGCCGTGCTATTGCAGGAGTTTCCACAGGGACGCTGTCCTGTTTTTTATGCTTCAGAGCACACTGAGGCAGAAAGGAGGTTTTCTGTTTATGAGCTGCAGACTCTTGCAGTGATGTTTGGGGTAGGCAAATTCAGAATGTATGTTGGGCATGTCCCATTCGTTTTAGAATGTGACAATCAAGCTCTTATATGGGTCTTGGTCACACTGAGCTCGCCCTATAGGGTGTGCATATCTCATAAGTTCACTCCTGTTCATATTAGGGCCTTGAAAATTTAATTGCAGATTCATTCACCCTTATGTTTGGAAGTGATGGTCAACCGGAACCAGGTGGATGTTGTGAAGCTGGGTTCATTTGTGAAGACTTCCATCAGCTATTTACCGAACTGGGTCAGCACCAACGAAGTGTTCCTCACTTATTGGAAATTTATTATCAACTATAAAGCAGTCAGCAAATTTTTCTCCAATGTTTAAGTGAGGCTAGCTTCCCTACCAGGGCTAGGGAAGATGGTCAGTATAAGATTGTCGTCCCACAACTATTAGTTCCTGTTATTTTCAGTTACTTTCATGACTCTCCATTGGATGGCTATTTGTGGGTTTACAAAACCTGGCAAAAGATCCGGCGGAACTATATTTGGAAGGGTATGGACTGAGATATTGCTGCCTGTGTTAAGGCATGTCGTTTGTGTGCTCTGGCAAAACCTGCTCAGCGCACGACTTGGGGTGGGTTGGCTTCAGCAGTTGCCATTCGCCTTTGGAAAAATTGTTTGTAGATTTCATCGGTCCTTTCCCCAGGTCGACGGTAGGTAACACCTAGTTGTCATTGTTCTCGATGCCTTCTCAAAGTTCTGCTGGATTGTAGCAGTGCCTAAAGCTACAGCTTCGACGATGATTGGTGCCCTAAATAATATTTTTGCTTCCCATGAAGTGCCTAAGGTGGTGGTATCTGATAATGATTCGCAATTTACAGCCAAGGCATTTCGTAATTTTTGTTTCAGCTGGGGGCTGAAGCACATTGTCACTGCCCCATATTATTCGAAACTGTCACATGCGGAGATTGAATAAAAATCTTAAATCTGCCTTGATTGCATACCATCACCAGCTGCATAAGGCCTGAGATATGAACTTGTGACATCTGCAATTTGCCTCTAACAATGCTTGCCATGAGACCCACCAGACGACCCCCTTCTCCCTGAAAAATAAATTGAGCTTTATTTAGGGACGCTCTTTAACTACTATGATCCTTAGCATCCCATTCTATATTGGGCGTGAAAGACCGATAATTTTCCTCAGAGGTCTCTTTATCAGGCTTGAGGTTCTTTTAAGCGCCATAAATCTAAGACACAGTACCACCGGCTTTACTTCTCTTCCGAAGGAAGCCATGCTAAGCCTTTTTATGCCTGAAAAAATCCATCGCCCTCCACTGGGTTTGAGCCCGCAATCTCGGGAACTAGAGGCTAGCATGGTAACCACTACACCACGGAGGACGATTTTAGATCACTCCCGAGGTGATTAGGGAAATGTGGGCCAGTGCCTTGAATAACTTGAGAAAATCCCATCAGGTCAAGCGGAGACGTCATGAGTCCTAAAGCAAGCCTTCACCATTTAAGAAGGCATACATGGTGATGTGTAGAAATTTTCCTTGAGTTCTAAGTCTAGCCTTTATGGCTATGTTGGCTCCGCGTTACACTGGATCATATTGCACACCACTAATGGTGTCTCTTGCAAAATGCTGTGCCTGGACTCCCATAGATACACACAGCCCACATCTTTCAGCTAACACCAGCTCCTGTAACTTTGGGTGGTCTCGAGCATCTGGTGGGTCTTCCGCCCTTGACGCTCGGCAGCACATCACGTTTGCCAGGATAATGGGGAGTAATGTTTAGTATTTACACTCATTCAGTTTCCTTCCAATCAGCTAAATGGGGTTAAGTTTCATTTAGAAAGTTAGGTGTTAGCTCTGGTACTCTTCCGAGTTGATTTTGTTTCACCTGAGGCACCTGTTCTTGATTCTCCAATTTGTTGCAGTCTCCTCCTCTGCTGTTGCCATTGCCGATTCCTGCAGGTTATTCATCAAAGCTTGGGTGGAGCAACTGCGGTTTGGATGGTCATCATGTAATTTCCTCTTTTCCTCCTCATGGGCCACCTGGTCTGCAGAACATTTCCGTCGCATGTGTTGGAAACCCGGCATCCCCACTCATCATGGCATGAAGATAATTAACTGGCTCAGTATAGCCATCCTTGCGGCCTTCTGCTTCGAAGATACTAGTTAGGTCTTGTGGAGTTGCCTGGGTAGCTGCATGCTAGCCACAGTACTCTGGTTTAGTTTGGTGACCCAGAAGGCTGAAGAGGATTTCCTGCAGCCTTCTTATGGCATTTCCCAAGCTGGTTCTGGTTGGGGTTAATAGTGGTCGAACTATGAAGCCCAGGACTTAAAGACTTACAGCATTGTAAATGCCATTGGGGTATGTTATCTCAATGCAATGAGATCTCCTTGTGTGGTTTACTGGGCAATATGCGAATCAGTTGGGGAATTTAACGTTGTACTGGCATGTTGCCATGCTAGCTCAGTGGTTAGAGCAACTGGGCAGAAACCGGGAGATCTGTGGTTCAAATCCCAGCAATGGCATTGAAAATTTCAGTTGTCTGATTCTACCTTTCCAACCTTGCCCAACACACAGCTTGCGTGGAAGAACAATTAATTCCACACTAAAGACTATTATCCTGTGATATAGTAGAGCTTCCCATTTGAATGAGTTGCTATTGCAGGTACATTATTACAATGATTCATATCTAAAGGTGCAATGCAATGAACACAATATAAATGTTTTGTGATGTGTCTGAAGCATAGTTCTCCTGAATTTGGATGACTATTGTTTTAATTTATATAGGCCGAAAAACTTTATTACCAATCCTAATTAAATTAACAACTTCATGGGAACATTTATAATGGAGTTACAAGGTTTTCAATGACCACCATCAATATGCTTGTACCAATTTACTTTAAACTTTTTAACCATTCTGTCCTGCTATACCTGGCAAATTGATAAGTATCATCTTAGGAAGTGATTACAGAGATGAATGAAAAATTACTATTTCTTACTTATTTCTGAACAAAACATTAGTTTGTGAGCTTTAAAAAGCACCAAAATTCAACATGGAATGATAACAAAAACTCTTATTAAAATATGTCTCGGAGTAGCAGCTGATCTATATTGTTTATTTTTACTTTCTTACTAAAACACCTAGTTTTGATGTGATTTACCACTTCTGTTTTTGTATAAATCATAATTTCTGCTGAAGTTAACTCATTTGTAACAGCATCCTTATGGTACACAATGCTGAACAAGCACATACCACAGCTAATTGTGTAAGCATGCACAATGGACAGTATTACCAACCATGTAGATCACATTTATTTTGATTTATTGAGTATTTCAATAAAAATTAGAGAGCTAGTTCTTATCTTCAACCATTAACTGTTTAAATTATTTTATTGCAGTTTCTAAACTGTTAAATAAAACTAGTCTTCTTTCACTTCTTTGGTTGGATCTTTATACAGGGTGGAAGGCAACCTATAATCATCCTTTTAAAGTATGAAAGAGCATATTGTTTTGAGTGTTTTTCTTTAATAAATTTTTTCTATAAGCTTTCTGTTTTAGAAATGATTACTATTTTATTTTGCATCATACTGAAACACAGCAAATTCAACAATTTAATTCTTCAGCGTCCACTGATATGGCAACGAACAAATAAACAGAAAACTACACATGATTTTAATGTAACTAAATATCATACGGAATGTGGAAATGAGGAAGCATTTATATTATGTAAATTTGCAAGGTAGAATCAGATGAACTGAAAAATTCAATGCCATTGCTGGGATTTGAACCACAGATCTCCCGGTTTCTGTCCAGTTGCTCTAACCAGAGCTACCATGGCAAAATGCGGGTATGACATTAAATTCCCAAACTGATTTGCATTTTTCCCGTAAGCCACAGGGAGATCTCAAATTGTATTGAGATAACATACCCTAATGGTGACTTACAATGCTTTAAGTATTTTAAGCCCTGAGCTAAAAAGCTTCTTCCACACAAGCCATGTGTTGAACAACCAGTTAGAGCATCCAGACAGAAACCGGGAAATCTGTGGTTCAAATCCTGGCACTGGTATTGGATTTTTCAGTTTGTCTGATTCTACCCTGCCAACCTTGTCCACACACGGCTTGTGTGAAAGAACAATTCCACTACGCAAATGATTAGGAACACTTATTTTATACACTTTATAAATAAAAGCTGAGAAACCCAAGTTACAAGATTATGCTTTCTTTCTTTGTGAATTATAAAACTGTGAATAATTAAAGCAAGAAAAAAACGAAAAATCAATAGGAACTTTAAATTATTAAAAGTGAAGAGATGTACATATTAAAATGTATGAAGAGTTGCATGTTAAAACTTACTGCATTTAAGTCAGATGATTAAAAACAGTAAACATTTCTTGAAGACGTTCAGTCTTCATTCTCAACTGCTTGATGACTGCTGCCCTCCCTCTCCTGATGCACCGTGACCTTGATGCCCTCTAGCAGTAGTTCTACTAACTTTATTAGTTCATTCTGGGCGAGATCTCAAAATTCAATAAGCGAACTTCTTTTCTTTAAATATAAATCTTTCCCAAATATCCAATTCTAAAGCTGAAGTAGCAGGCTTCAAACAGTTTGATATCCTGTCCTATTTCATGATTATTCAACCAAAAGTGGAGAACTATAGCCAACTTAATCTGTTTGTCTGTTTTTAATATTTCTTTGGTGCTCTTTCAATCCAAATTTGGTGTTTAAATTTCTTATAGTTTTACCTGTGTAAAATTTCTCACAATCTTCGCAGTTAATCTGATAATTCTCAATTTCATTTTGGATAGGATAGTATTTTTGAGAGGTTTATTGAGTAAATTATTCAAACTGTATTTATTTTGGGGAGCCAATCTGATATTGAATTTTTTAATTTCCAATCTTTATTATCGGTTTCCTTTAACGTGGTCAATTGCTTCGGTTTTTTGTTTTTCAAATCACATTTTATTAATTTGTTTATCAAAGTTGTTTCAAAATTATTGAAGCTTACTATTTCTAAAACATGGTGACATTCTTTTAAGTATTCTCCTTGATCCAGTGGTATACTTTGGAGCCTGTGTATTAAACTTCTGAAGAATGCAAACTGATGGGAAATTGGATTGAATTTATTCTTCATATAACTGTCCATATGTGTACGTTTTCTATAAACACCAAATTTAAGCTGTTTTTGTCTTTCATGATTTTTTAGTCTAAAAAAGGCAACACACCATTTTCTATTTCACAAGTGAATTTGACATCTTTATCCTGCAGATTAAGTAATTTTAATGCACCATCTTTGAATTTGTCAGAATTACGGCAAAAATATCCACGTATCTAAATGATATTTTGTAAATATGAGAGAAGGCTTGTATCAGTAATGTTTCTAGATGGTTCATATACAGATCTGCCAATAGTGGAAACAAAGGGTTACCTAGAGCCAACCCATGTGCTTGTTCGTAATACTAAGTTTTGATTTATGCATATTTCAGTTATTTTTATATCTTCAATTTCCAAGGGATTTAAATCTATAGAAATTAACCATTTTTTAAAAGCGTTGAGATTTTATCTGCGGGATTACTTGGAACAAAGCTTTAACATCAAAGGAGAACATGATATCTGTTGTTTTTGTTTTCACAATTTGAAAATATTCAATTAATTTAATTTAATTTACAAAGTGCATTTGGGTTGCTTTTTTATTTCTTCTGGTGTTCGAAATATTCCTTCTTGCATTTCCACATCAGTCACTTCTGTAATGTATACACAAGCTTTCATATTGCCCCAAACAAAAAAATCAATTGGATTTATATCTGACAATCTAGTGGCCATCTTACTGTTCCATTCCAAGCGATCCAATGTTTACATAGGTGTTGCATAGATGGCCACACATGGCTCTACTTATGTGCTGAGGTGCACTGTCATGTAACAGCCACATATCATTTCTTACTGCCAGGGGAACATCCCTGTTTGTTTCTTGAAGACAATGAAGATAGATGGTTCCTGTCTAAATCTGAGGAAGAATCCATGGACCAAATAATGTGTTTCCTATGATTTCTGCATTCAGAAAATTTACATTCCTGCATTCACAGAAAATCTGTGCTGAAAGCTGCCTACTCTTATTATGTGTGGATTTTCATAAGCTCAGGTGTGTGCATTATGGTAATTAGTTACTCCCATTTCTGGTAAACGTTGCTTTATCCATTGCAACCATTCTTGTTGAAGAAACCATTTGGAAAATCCTACCCTTGGCGCACAATCTGCTTCAGAGAGATACTGGACGTGCTGAGTATGATAAGGGTATAGCAATTCTTTTTTTAATGTTCTCAAAACAGTCCAATGGGATACGTCAATAGTGCGAGCTATACCACTATTACTGAATATATTACTGCCTTGTCCAATGTGTCAGAACATAACAAAGTATGTTTGTCATGGGTCCCAGGACATAAAGGAATTGAAGGCATGAGAAAGCTGACGAACTTGCAAAACAAGGATCGACACAGCTGAAACCCAAACCAGAGCAACCTATAGGCACACCTAAGTGTTCCATTACAACAGCTATAACAAACTAGTGAAAAAACAACTCTCTTTGGCCTGGAAGAGGATTCCAGGAATTTGGCATGGAAAATTGTTTATCAAAGAGCCATGCAAACCTTTGACTGACAGACTGCTTAAATGTAGTAAGTCTCAGTTAAAAAAAAATAGTAGCCTTTGCCACTGAGCATGCACCAGTGAGAAAGCACCTAAACATAATAGGAAGGTTTAGGCAACATGGACTGTAGATTGTGCGGATCTGAAACTGAAACAGCCTATCATATAATATATTCCTGTGAAGTGTTAGCATCAAGGAGATATAAGATCTTTGGGAAACTTTATATGGAACCAGAGGACTGCTACCCCAATACACTATTGGGCCTGTGTAATCTGGTGAGGGACACAGGACTAGAGTGAAGGGGTAGCAATCTTTACAAGGTTAGCACAAGCCTTTAGGCTGCAGTGCAACCAGAGCTTTTGCAGACGGGCCCTAGTAAAAAAAAAAAAAAGAAGAAAAACACAGCAGCTGCCACTGCTTCCAGAATCTTCTTCTTGTGCAACATATCTTTGGCCAACTTCAACATGAGGAGATACGCTTCCTGTATCTGGAAATCTTTGACAGATGAAAAACAAAGTCCAATAATGTGGTACTCATCTATTTGGAAATCTTTCTTTATAAATTCTTGCTGCAGTTGTTGAATTCTGACGTGATTCACCATATATGAGTAGCATTTCACGATACTCACATTAGTAAAGTGAACCATTTTGTAACTGATAACCCACTGTTTCGAAAGCGAGCTGTAAGTGCAATAGACAACAGCTGAAGTGCATTTCTTTATAAACAAACAACTGAAGTGCATTTCATCCGATCTTACAGTGTTGCCATGTTAAGTAGTCTTGTGGCTAATGATGTAGATTTCAACTGAGACAAATTTTGAAAGCTTATAATAATAGTAAGAGTGCAAATTGTTTTAATACAAAATGTATTTAAACGCGCAGAAAATATTTATCTTTCAATCTCCTCTAAGAAATATTTTACATAAAATCTTCATTTAAAATAGAGTTAATATTACACAATTTTTGCTTTTTTCTAAAAAACTGCTTTAAAAACAGCAAAACCGCACTAAGATTTTTTGTTCTATTCATTACAAAGAGTTATCCTGTTCAAGGATGATCATAGGTCACCTTACACTGTGTATAAATATATGAACAGTTAAAACTCTACCTGTATAGTTTGTAGTTTAAACGTGCACAACTGTTATTTATTATACAAGTGATTAACAATAGATATCCAAAAGTAGAAGTGTTTAGTTCACGAGACGCAGTTGAGTATGACACATTTTATCAAACATTGCTAATTAATACACTGAATAAATGTAGCTATTTAAAATTAGATATTGTACATAGTAATCCTCTGGGCAGTTACACTAGGCCATGTTCCATTGGTGGCTTTCATTGGTTGTTAGCTTGTTACTAGGAATTCTGAACAGTTCTGTTTTTGTGTTAGGAGATACCTAAATTATAATATGGATACTGAAGGAAATATACATATTCCTGATATTGTGTTGGAAGAAGCTAAAGCACTCTATTACCTGCAAAGTCAAAAAATATTTATGAGACAGAATTACAGCTGTTATAAAAATTGGAGAAGTGAGAAGAATGTTGTTGATGTAAATGAAGATATTTTATTAGCACACTTATCTAATGTGGCTAAACTGCCAAAGCATCTTTGTCATGGAATAATCAATTATAAAAGTCAACTTTAAAAGTAAATGAAAATACTGATATATCGAGATAACTTCTCCCTAATATTCTGGTAAATTTAAACTGTTAATCATATTTATTTAGTTCATGTATGCATTTTTCACACACATAATCACTAGCTGATGCAACAATGGGTGATTTTGGGGATTTTGCTCATTGCTCATATAAACTGCAACATGAATACAAAATACAACTTCATATGTCTGATAATATATTACTTTTAGTACTTTAATAGATAGTATTGGATTAACTTTTATATATTCCTCTTCTTCTTTAACTGATTATCCTCCTTTTGAAGGACTTACAAGCCAATGCCTTAGTAGCCTGTCGAGGAGCAAACAAACTCTAGATCAAAGCACATCCAGGATGGGTGACCAGCCCAATGCCTGGTATGGCAGTGAAGAAGGAAATGAACTGTAGTGAGGAAAAGGATATAAAAATGCTCAGAACAAATTATCCAACCCAGCATTCGCCTAGCAAGAGGAGAAACGCAAGAAACCTTCAGACAGATCGGTCAGACCCAGGGGTTTGAACCTGGGATCTCCCAAATGCAGGACACAGGTGTTACTGCCTGAGCCATCCCGCCCGATAAACTTTTATAATAAAAACCTTTTTTTTTTTTTTTTTTTTTTAGATTAAATGTTGAAGTTTCAATTTTATTGCTTTCTTTTGACATTAGAATTTTGGTTCAAATATACAGAAGCACTGTCTTAGAACTTAACAACACTGTCTAAAAGTAGAATGTATGCAAAGTTTCAAAAAAAGCCCAACAACTACTGCCTTATAACAATATACAGCGCAAGCTGTGAAGTTAGCTCACTCTAAGGGGTTTTAAAGATGTCACTGAACTTGGGGATCTGAAATGAAAGAATCTTAGATGAAACTTGTACTCAATTATTTAATTAAAGCTGACAGTGCAGTTTTTAAATATGTGGAAAACATCTAATTATAAAGTAATTGGTATCAATTTAAAAATTAGCATAACAAGGCCTACCTCATGTGCAGTATTACAATTTGGGCACAAGAAATTGGCACAATCGGAGCATCGTGCCACAGCCTTCTCCTTTGCTTTGCAACTTGTGCAAAGAACAGACATACTCTCTATTGCTGACATATCCATGATATTGGTTAGTACATAATCACAGGGAAGGGAACCAGCCCCCTTTGTTCCAACCTAAAATACAAAATGTATTCATTACACACAAAAAACAAAAAAAAGTATATATACATTCTGAAAAAATTAAAGGTTTGAAAATTATCTGACAGAGAAATTGAATGGGTGTTTGCAAAATAGGGCTAACCAACAGCTTTTAATTAAAGTTACAAGCTTCAATCTACTGCAGAAACCGCTATCTATCCTCTCTGAGTTTGGCTAATTTCGTGGAAATCTTAGTGATGAGAAAGAAAGCTTAGAATTATATATTGATAGTGCAGAATCCAAATCTCCAATGTCAATTTTTATCAGTTTTAGGTTTCCGGTACATAAAAATCTGCATTTTGCTGCATCCGCTACACTAGTCTTCTATGTTAATATCCTTTCCATTGTGTCATAAAAAAACGAAACATTTTCCATCTTATAAAACGTATATGTTTCCCTGCTGTGAGAACCTCCTGTCTGTTCAGTGACATTTTAGCTAATGCATGGGAGCCCTTCCAAGCATGTAGGGGTTTAGCTACTGAAAGGAGGTAGTGTTTACTTGGTATGAGACAAGTGAGGGGTAAAGAGGAACAATAGTGAAAAACTGTTGGCTGTTTTCTACTGTACACATCAAACATGGCAGGAGTTCAGCATACTGTGCACCCTTCCCATCAATTATCTTTATTTTTCGATTCAATATAGTACTTGTACAATTGAATTGTGTCAACATAAAAATTATAAACATCAAATATAGAAGTAATAACACTGGTAAAAATCATAATAATGATCATTAAAAAGGAAAGAGAGAGAGAAGTGTGTGTGTGCGTGTGTGTGTGTGTGTGTGTGTGTGTGTGTGTGCGCGTGCGTGCGTGCGTGAGCGTGCATGTGTAAAATGTAGGCCTTTAAGTATTGTCTAGACATTCATCAATACTATAATATGCCTCATCTATCAAGTAATGTTTCAACACTGTTTTGAATTTATTATAATTGTTATAAGATTTGATTTCCTTAAGTAAGTCATTATAAAATTGTACACCCATAAACTAGTCATCTTTTCATAGAGATGAAGTCTGTGAGGAAAGATTGTTTATATTCCTTTTATTGTGAATGTTAAGAGTTAGTTTGCATAGGAAGTTTAAACTTTTTAAGAATGGGGAGTGTTAAAAGCTTAGTCTAAAAGTATTCCTACAGGAGTCATTGTAAGCTAGGTGCCCTAGGTATCTTAACTGCTATTTTTTGTAAGGTGTGACTGAATAGGAGAAACATATTTCAACCTAGACGTATTATCAGACACAAATTTGTGGAGAGCAAGTAAGCTTTTACTGATAACTGATTTTAGTTTTTCAATGTGGTTATCATATGTAAAACTGCTACCAATAGTGAGAGCTAAGAGTTTTGTGGTATTTACATTTTTTATTGTTGAATGATTAATAGTGACCTGATCCAGGGAGTCAATATTTTTTAATCCAGAAGTTACTATTTCACATTTTATTGGGTTTGCATATAGATTTAGAGTTTTAAAATATTTTACAATTGATTTTACAGTTTTATTAATGTTAAGAGTTCAATGTTAATAACGCAACTGTAGCATCATCAGCAAATTGTATAATTTTAGCATTTCTTGGAATTGTTTCACCTACATCATGCATATATAGAATGAATTATAATGGTCCCAGTGTTGAGCCTTGTGAGATTTTGTTCCACTGAATTGTATTCCTCGCCATTGAATTTTATAACATTAAATTTTTTTCTGTGTGATTTAAAGCATTTTAAGCTTTACCTGAGAGATAAGCCACCCCACACAACTAGTTAAAACATCACTGATCAGGCAGTATGTGTTTACCTCCTATGTCAAGGCAGATGTATGGTATCCATCCATGGCAGACTAACATTTTAAATTGTAGAAAACTACATCATTGTCAATTACAGTCAATTAAAAAGCACCAATAAACATTGAAAAGAATTAAAATCCTTCATTAACAATACATAAGGTATTTCATACAGCTAGAGGCAAGACAGAAGATGGCTGAATTCAATAAATGATAGAAATATATTGATTTTCGTAGCTCAAAATTGTTTGCGCAAAAGTTACATTTAGCCTAAAAATGGCTTAGTGACACTGAATATTTGGTTTATTAATTCGAAGTACTGAGCTCCCTTGTCACAATGTTTAGAAAGCAGTGTAGTAGTATAATTATTACAAATATAAAGTACCTGAATTAAACTGTAAAATGTTTTCTTTTTGGAATAAACTACTTATACTAGCTTTGGAATCATCTGCAGCTCATGAGGTTAATGATGGCGAAAATGTGTTAAGTAAACCTAAATTTAGTCAGAAAAATGGGATCTAATGATTTCTGTTGCCATATTAATTTTTGTTGATTAAAAAGTTGGTTCATTGCTTATTTTTTTTTTTTTTATTTATTTATTTATTTGTGCTAGCAATCTTCCTTAGAATATGGCTATACATCAGCCCAAGCTGTTATCTTGCCATATTCTACCCAATTACTCTCTTTAATTAGAACATAAAAAATGAAAATAATAATAAAAAATAATAATCTTATAATACTAATATTATAATAATAATATAATTACATAACTTAACATCACATGATGAAATTAATTTACATCTCTTTTTATTGTCCATAATCATTTCTCCTACCTTTTTACTATCCTTGTTAAAAATCTTGCTTAAAGCTATTTGCCTGTCCAGTTTGAACCATTTCCCATAGCTTCCTTTCTCCAATGCTGTGTAACTTTACAATCAAAAACGATATGTTCTAAATCTTCTCTTTCCACACATATTGGACACTGGTTCTGTGGGAACCCATTTCTCATTCCTATTAGTCTCCATACACTGCTCGTACCCAGGCTATACTTTCTCTTTGTTCCTTATTTGAGTTATCCACATACTGTTCTCTATATATGATTCCAAGGAACTTTTCTTCCCAATGTTACTAAATAACTTTTGCATCTCTATATCTTCAAACCTCTGCCTAGCTTCTTTCCAAAAACCCTTAACATTATTTTCCCTCCTTCTCCAAATTTCTCCCAGACCATTATTTTCCAAATTAGTTTGTATACTATAACTCCACCCATTTTTCTTTAAGCTCCTTTCTTGGAATTCCAAACACTGCCTCAACAAGTTCTTCTCTTCTAAATTTAATAGTCTGTACCAATATTTAAGAGCTCTCTCCATTATTACCCCTCTTCCCCCCACTCTCTGCATTTCAATTACAACAAATTCCTTAACTGTAGCATTTGGCAGGCCTAAAACTTCTCTACAAAAACTCCTATGTACCATATCTATCTCTTCCCAGCCTCATTCTACTCCCCATATTTCACTTCCATATAACATTTTTGCTTCAACTACTGTGTTATATATTTTCTCTAGCCATTTAACATTTATATCTATATTCTATATTTGCACCCTCTAATCGCTGATATTGCTCCTTTCCCCTTTGTCAATACCAGTTTCTTCCTTTCTTCCCATTTTCCACCCCCATCCATTTTAACCCCTAAATATATACAATCTCTGACCACTTTATATTCCTTCTCTCCACTCTTCCACTTTTCATACTTGCCCAGTTTGGCACCTTTCTTAGACACTATAATTTGAGTCTTTTCATGATTTACTTTCATTGCTTATAATAAAATGATATTTTTAACTTTTACCACTACAATAGCCAACATAAGCAGACATTTCTACACGTATCTTTTTAATTCATAATATTTAAGCAGTTATGTGATTATGCGCATAAGAATGTATTTCAAAATTATATTACATTAAGTTTACCTTAGTTGAATATATTATACCATGAATATCTTCCTCTTTTAGATGCCAGTGGAGGAAGAGAATCCTAATCACTTGAATAATGTACAGGTTCTTGATTTACCCATTGCTGAAGATGAGATATTGCCCAATGTTGTTTAATACAAGACAACAGAAAGCAATATGGAAGAGGAACAGGCAGAGGGAGCATTAGAAAGAGACTTCTACAGTGCCTGATTTGAATGACATTATGAATATATGGATTCTTTAGAAACTATGAGTGGTACCTACGTCTGAAGATGCTACTTTGAACATGAGTGAGGACTTGGCTAACGGTTATGGTAATAACGCCCTTGATATTAATAAAGATATTCACAGAGATGCTGATTATATTCCCAGTAGCACAGATTCATCGGATGCAGTTGAGGATCCTGTAGTAACAACCAGAATATCAAGAAAAGAAAAAAGGCAGGAGAAACACAAAAGAATAGAAGAGAACTAAATTTCAAAATCAGAGATTGGGAGAGAAAAGTTATGCAAGATGGGGTAGAAAAAATGAAGGAAAATGTAATGAGAGGTAACTTAGACAGCCCTGTACCTCATGAGTCTGTATGAAATCTAAAAGACGCTTTTGTGACGCAATTTTGGAAGACATGAAAAAAACTTCATAAATATTTTTGGTCAAACCTTAATTGGAATGAAAGTCATACATTTCTTCCCTTGTAGACTGTGTGAAACCAAACCAGAAACAACATTCCGATTCAGGTGACAGAAGAGGGCCAATTACATTACAAAAAAGAGTTGTGTAGAGGGAAAAAAGCTAAAAGAAAATATATACACACACCTATTGCAAAAGAAAATCTATCACATCCCATTAACCCAATAGAAAGCTTTGAAATAGAATGCAATTTAAATCTTTGTGAAATCTTCAAGAAACAAACAATAAGTGTAAATATTGCAAAAAATTATAGCTTACAAACACTATAAATTAAGTATCCTGAATAACAATGGACGTGTATGTATATATACACTGATGGCTCATTTTTAAATAATGGGGCTTGAGCAGGTGACACGTGCCAGTTTTCTCCCTTTACAAAAATACTGGATAAAACACTGCAAATTTTGATGGAGAAATTGATGCAATCTACACTGTTCTTAAATATCTGTTTGGCTTAAAAAATACAAAAACATTGTTATTTTATCAGATTCTAAAGCTGCAATCCAAACAATAGCATTAACTAAGGATCCAAAAATAGAAAAAATAAGAGAAATTCATGTTTGGTTAAAGAGACACAAAATTTAAAAAAGAACATAAAAAGTCACATTACATGAGGTTCATCACAATCCCGGCATTACTCCAATCAAGTGATGAGAGTAAATTCTAGCCTATATTTGGGCTCTGTTTACTTCTGTAGTAACATACTACATGACAGTGCTCTGACATTTATTTCTGTTGTAATTTACTCCAAGAGTATCTGAAAGGAGTAAAATACTTCAGATGTAGTTAACTTGAGTGTTAACTTGAATAGTAGTTTACTACAGAAGTAGAGCTTACTCTAGGTTGGCACACACCGTCCTATGAAACCCTCAATGATTTCAAAGATTTTGCATGACCAAATGGAGAGAGGCATAAATCAATGAGACCTGGTAACAAGAAAGATGATCCTACAGCAAATGATGTGTGCCACTTTATGTACTTGCCTAGTGAGTGATTCAACATAGAATTAATTTTGACGAAAATTGCAAGCCATTTCCACATGTACCCATGACTCTATGATTCATGTCTGAAAATAGTACCCCCAAAATGATAACAATTGAAAGAACTACTTCCATCAGAATTCATTATTTCTATGATTCACTTCTACACTAATCACAAACTAGAGGTGAGTAATATGAGTAATGAATAATTAAATTGCAATTTATAATTTCACAAACATACTTAATCATTACGTTCCATTGTGAGGTCCTTTTTCATACTATTTGATCTTCTTTAATGGTAAATGAAATAATTCAAAGCATGTACATGTATTCTTAATCTTGATGAACTCCTATGTGCGTAATTATTGCATTGTGTGTGTACCAAAACATCCTAATTCTCTCCTCCAAATATGTAAATTTTATATTTCCAAATAATTTAAATAGCATATCATTGATTTTTAAATACATTTCATCAGTGCTTATTTAATTACTAAGTCAATTAATAGTTTTTACCTTCTTCTGGAAAGTTAATGTTTTTGACATAGTGGTTTGAATTCTGCAACATCAATACATTTTATTGGAAACATGCTTCTTTTTTGGGGGGGGGGGGCAAAATTGGACTTTCTTGGCACTTCGCACTGGAGGCTTCACAGATGTTGTGACTGTATATACCAGAATCTCTGAGCGATTTGTTTTATTGGCAATTGCAAGGATTGCTTTTCTCTGTTTTGATAAAAATTATGGTTAGCCCAATTTTGAGAGCACCCTTAAATTGCTTTTGAAAGTTGATAGTACTGCATTTCTTTCACCTTTCTGGCAGAGAATTTTACATCATTTTATCCAAAAAATCTTTCTCTACTCATCACTTTCTACAGTTCTGTAATCTATACTAGAAAACAGTTCAGAACAATAAATACCTGCATTGAAATCATTTCTGTTAAGTTGAGGTACCATAAAATCTTGTTAGGACAGCATTGTGAGGCAATAACAAAAGATTTCTTTCCTGTTTAGATATTTTATGATATTACATCAAAGTAAATTACTCTTATATAACAATTCATCACACTTTATGCAAATAAAGAACAAGGGAATTACTCTCAGTTTGAACAACAAATAGAATACTTGTTCAAGCAGGCACACACTTTGATTATTAAAATTTATACTAATAACCAATATTTCCTACCTCTGAAGACCGGTTGCTATTTGATTTAGCAATAATGTTTAGCAATTTAGATTTGTGATATATTAGAGGACACCTCTCAACCTGTTACAAATTTTGTACCAATTTGGTTTAACAGGCCTAGAAATGCATCCTGTTCACATCTGTTGTCAAGATAAAAAGAACATAGAAATACTTAAATTATCAAAAATAATATAAAAAAATCAATTATCAAGGGATAACTGTGCAATGTAGGTTTTAATTACAATACTTTAAATGAAATTTGTGAACAGTTGTGTTTTATTTATTCCTCATCCCTCCAAATTTCAAAGCTCTCTGTAAACTGACATTATATCAAGAATGCAAGTGTTCTTACCTTAGTTTCTTGCTTGCACTTAGGGCATTTTATAATACTATCTCCTTTGCCTGAATCCCCTGTTTCATCCATAAGCATTTTTTCCAAACAGGATTCGCAGTAAACATGCAGACATGATAGCACACGTGGACTGCAATACTTTTCGCTGTAACACAAAATTTATTCTCTGTCACTCCCATAAAAGAAAGAAAAGAAAAATGAAAAAACAACAACACATATGCAAACAGAAGTGCTCCTCTGTTACTTCACATGAACTACTTTTAAAGCTCCTATGAAAGTAATATACAATCCATGCTTCTTCCTCTTTGAATATTAACTGTATTGAGCATCCGATTTAATAGCTAGCCCAGTATTTCATATGGATTTACAACAAAATGTACTCTTCACATTCAAAAAATATTTTGTAAATGTTGTCACTGTTGGAATCTTGCAAAACAATAAAATATTCCACGGTATGTGCCTAAAATTTATAAAACTGTATTTAATGCCGTAATTCAAAATAAAATCAATTTATTCTAAATTTCTAATAATATGCTAACAAAATTTTTTTGTGACACTATTTTCATTTGTTTCAAAATATGTTTCCAAGACTATTGTCGCCTACAGCTGAGCATGAGGATGATAGTCCTGGAAAATTGACTGATAATTTGACTCTTAAAAGCTCTAAAATTAATTAATTATACTCTAACATTCTGTTCAACTCTGAAAAATACAATGTATGAAACTAAATCCTGCACACATGCTGACATAATATAATAGCTCTCATTGGTTCATTCTTAATCATACAGTTTCTGTTTTTAAGTACTCCAGGACACATTTATTTTCACTTTAAAAAGTTCTAGCTACCAAATTAATGAGAGAAAATGCTGATTTTTAATATGGAGAAAAAAAATAATATTACAGTTTGTGTGTTCTGGCAGTTTTCTTGAATTTTATTTTATTACAGGGTTCTCAACAAAAATGTGAACCTAACTTCCCTAAGCAAAATACTCTTATTTCCCTGATCACAATTTTGTATTTGCAGAATTTTTAACAGCTTCCCCCACTCCTATTTAATTCCTGGTGCCCCATATTATCAAATTTAAAATTCTTTCTCCACACTTTACAGTAGGCCTCAAATTGATTGCCCAGTACATCATCAAGCCATTCTTGAGCAATCAATCCAGCTACTTATAGTTGAAATAATTTTTTTTGATGGGTGGGAGGGGCACCAGTTTTATGATGGAGTCAATCAATCTGAAACTGCAGTTACAAAAAGGTGAACAAACATATCTTTAACATCTGTGAAAGCATTTACATATATACATAACAGTTCCTCTGCATTTAATTTGAAACTCGTCACTTCAAGGGTTGGGAGGAGATTTTAAGGATCAAAACATGTAATCCTCCTTAATATGTAGTTTTTCATCAGTATGAATCATCAGACATGTGACAACATTGAACCAATTTCCCTGAAGCATGACAATTTTTACTTTCTCTACTACATACATATAGTAGGTAGAAAAGGTATTGTATTCCACCCAAAAATTCAATACCAATATTTCACCAGAAATACATGTTTTGAAATCTGATTAGGAAAAGGTCTATGAGTGTGTGAGCCTGTGAACAGCATAACTCAAAAACAATAAGTCACATAAATACCAAACTTGGTATTTAGGTTCAGTATCCTCCAAAGATGCGACACGAAGGTTTTCAAGAAAATCCCTCCACCCAACTACCCTTTACATGACACTTTTCAAAATTTGATTTTCTAAAAAATGGCTCTTAACAATTTTGATTAAAATATCATATTAAAGATATTTACATAACAAATAAAGTGTTTATTTTGAATTTTCTGGGAATAGCCTGTAAAATCCTCTTTATTTGAAAGGAATTTTGCATACTCTTGTATAACTGGTAAACATTAAGCGATGAAAATGTACCACATAAAAAATTTAGATTTCTTTAAAACACACAATTTATTTCAAATAACTTTTTTGTGGCATCAGCCATTTCCGAGATATCCGTTATTAATGGTTGAATTTGTTCAGTACTTTGTCATTCTTTTTAAGTCCCATCAATATTCAGTTGTTTCTGCATTGCATGGAAACAGTGTGGAATTTTAAGGCCAGCACATTGCATCCAGTTTTTAAAAATTTGACTGTCACCGTTCTCTTTGTATCCTAACAAAATGTGTAATATAGTTATTTCTGCAAAGGTTTATTTATGTAGATTAAAATGAAGTAGAGAGCAAAATAAACTTTCATAATAATAATTTGTATACCCACTAAACGATAGAGGGTAGAGAAAGTCATGTGAATATAACACATCAGATTTTTTTAAATACTCCCCTGTCTTTCCCTGACCTTCACTGTCTTTCCAGGTCACTGGGAACCCTGCATTAGTTTTGTGATTGTTTTACTTCCTCTGCTACTTACCTTTAGTATGTAGAGGAAGTATTGTATTCCACCAAAAATTTTGATACCTAGACTTCAAAAATATAAGTTTTGAGATTCTCTGCATAAAAAGAAAAAGCATTTTTAGAAAAAGGTCTGTGTGTGTCTTGTTTGTCAGCAGCATAACTCAAAAACTAAGTCGGTTAAACTCCAAACTTGGCTTTTAAGTTCAGCAGATCTTCCAAGGATGTGACAAGCAGATTTTTAAGAAAATCACCCCACCCAAACATACCTTTTATACGGAAAAGTTTTAATTTGAATTTTCTCAGGAACAACTAACATTTTTGCTTAAAATACAATATGTTTAAAAAATTTGCACAATAAATAAAATGTACGTATAGCTCAGGGGCAGCTCTAAAAGGGAGTAACAAGTTAGCACTACTCCAGAAATATTATAACCAGTGGTCCATTGATTAATGATACTTCTTATAAAGATTCTCCAGAACTCTTAAAAAAGTACTAGTTATCTGTAGGGGACTTGTATGTCCATCTGTGCAGGCTCTGCTACTGGTGACAAAAAACCTCAAGGGGAAGGTGCAGAGGGGAAAATTTGGAGGTGTGGCTTCGTTAACACAAAGCTACACCTAGGGAAATGACGTATAAACAGTAGCTCCGCCCAGGACAGTGTTGGCATCTGAAGTGTTGCTGGAAGTATCTCAGTTGGAACAGCCACATGCAACTTGAGATTTTAGTGTATTATTGTGTAAACAGTATTAATAGCATATTATTATTATTATTAATAATAATAATAATAATAACAACAACAACAACAACAACAAAAACTTATTGCGAGTGAAATGAATTCTATAAGTAAATTGCATTTTCCTCTAGATCGTTAGAAGATTCATCAGAAGGTAGGACCTTCAACAGAATTTTTAACACTAGTATATTTGAGAAACATGACTGGTTATGCAGTTGTGATGTAAAAACTATTTGGTGGAGAAGAAACATGGACAAAGACAGGTATGACTTACGTTCATCACTTAAATGAAAGAGTTAAAAAGCAATGTGAAAGATGCACTTAATTTGACCCATATGGGAAATGCAAACATTGCTGCTCAACTAGATGGCACATATAGAAGAATACTGAACTTCATAACCAGAAAGCTGCCAACAGCAGATATATCCTCAATATTATTATTATTATTATTATTATTATTATTATTATTATTATTATTATTATTATTATTATTAATTACATCAGATTCTGTGGCGCTTTCAAACTAGCACTGAGAGGTCATGATGAAACAGATTCAAATCCAGGTATTTTTCATGGCCTTATCAATTTCAGTGCAGAATTGGATAAGGCTATCAATACTCATCTTGAAAACTAAAGGTCCAAGACCACCCAAAATGAGCTTTTGGAAGTTATGTTAGAAGTATGTCACAATGAAACCATAAACCAGATAAAAACTGTGGATTTCCTAGCTGTTATTGCAGATGAAACAAGTAATGCATCTAACAAATGTCAATTGGTTGTTATATACAGATACATTCATAATAGACCTGTTGAAAGATTCTGGGGCTTCATTATTCCTCCTGCCCATAATGCTCCAAATCTGGCAAAATCTACTACAGATGAGCTTCGTCATTTAGAAACCTGCACTAGAAAACTCATTGCTCAGAATATGATGGCGCATCAGCTATGATGGCTCATCTCGTGGGACTCAAGCACTAGTGAAGGAGCTTTGCACAGATGCGCAATATGTTACACATCAGCTCAATCTGATCATGCAAAATGCAATATCACCTAATAGGAATGTGGGAGTGTTTTTTCCAATCTTAAGGGTATTGGCTCATTTTTCTCCAAAACACCAGAGAACAGCAGCTTTGGATGAAGTCGTTAAAAAATGACTTCCCAACCAGATGGAATTTTCAGTTGCTGAGTGTCAACATAGTGTATGAGTATAGAATTATTGATATAGAATTATACTGATTGATTATATGAGGGCATTTCAAACTGAAGCTAGCAAAACACATTCAGCACATTCACAAAAGCCTATGGTCATGAGGAGATTCTTCAAAACGAAAAGTTCATGTTTTGGCTTTCATTTTTCCACCAAATACCTCTTGTTAACATTCCTTTTAAGCAAATGCAAAGGACATCTTGTGAGCCATTATATGTCCATAAACAGATACAACCATTTAAGTATGTTATTTCAAACATTACAGAAAATATAGATGTTTTTAGTACACAGGAGAGTGAAGGCAAAAAAAGAATTGATGACAACATGGAAACAGGAGACCAAAGAAATCTGTGACGTAATAATATAACACGGTAGAATCCGCTTTGAATTCAAAGGCCACCTTTCAGCAGCTATGTTATTCTTTTCCTACAGATCATCTTCAGGAAGTTTAAAAGAACTACAATTTTATAGATGTGAAAATTAAATTGAGTTTTATTTATGGATGCTCTTTAACTGTTGTGGTCCTTAGCATCACATTCTATATTGACATGAACGACCAGTAATTTTGCTCAAAGGTATCTTTATCAGGCTTGAGGCTCTTTTACATGCCATAAATCTTCAACACATGACCACCAGCTTTGATTCCCTTCCGAAGGAAGCCATGCTAAGGGTTTTTATGCCCGAAAAAAATCCATCACCCTCTACTGGTTTGAACCATAACCTCGGGAACTAGAGGCTATCATGGTTTATAGGTGTGAGGAAACTACAAACAGAATTGACTACAATATATGAAAGACATGAATTTAAGAACATTACAGGTGCTCTATCTATATTTGACTTCATCAATGAAAATAACTTAAACAAAACTTACAGTAAATATGTGAAACTATTTAAAGTTGTGCTTATTATCCATACCCCATCTGAAACAGAACACAGTTTCTCTACTCTGAAGGGAAAAAAAACATTTCAGCTCAATGTGACCCAGGACAGATTTTCTGCCCTTGCCATGCTTTCAATGGGACGACGATGATGATTTGTGTTTAAGGGCGCTCAACTGCTAGGTCATTAGCTCCTTTTAAAACAATCATGGAAAAGGCCAGAGATAAAGATCAATACAAAATATCACGCAAAGACCAGAAATAAAGATCAATATAAAAGTCATAAGAAAAGTTACAAATAAATATAAATATATAAAACTAAACCAAGAAGTATGAAACCCTGAAGTCCACATAGTTAAATCCACATTTGGAAATTTACCTTTGACACAAAATTAAAAATTTTATCAACAACTTATTTATCCACTAAGACCTCTGCAAGATTGGCTGGCAGTTGCAGAGTGTCCCGAAGATGTGCTAGAGCAATACACTCTAGCAACACCTGACACACCGACAGACCCTCGCTATAAAGCGGACACATAAGAGCAGGGTCACCGTTAAAAAGATAACCGTCAGTAAAATTGAGCAGCCAATACGCAACCAAGCCAAAATCACCTCCTGATGAGAGGAAGTTACCCAGTTTACCGGAATGTCCTTTACTACTCTAAGCTTATTTCCGCAGAGAGCGCTAGCACGACAGCACCCGCTCTCCGCACAACCAGCCTAAAGTCTTCCGACGTTACCCAAGATATTGTAACGCTGGGTTCTGTGGTTGCCGCCTTAGCTGCCAAATCAGCAAGTTCATTCCCTGGCAAGTCAACGTGACCAGGTATCCAAGGACACTCCATATTAACGCCAGAAGCATATAAAACGTGGAGGGCATCCTGGATTTGCTGAACAATGGGGTGGTAGTTGTACAACTCACAACGACTCTGAAGTGCAATAAGGGAATCGCTCAAAATGAGACCGTCTCCCAATTTTAGACAGCGTACATACAAAATGGCTCGGTATATGGCATACAGCTCTGCACTATAAATGGATGTGTTATCATGAAAACCGGATGTATAGGGTTCGATTCCATGAACATAAGCACATCCAACACCGTTGGTGCACTTAGATCCATCGGTGTAGATCAAAATTCGGTCGCTGCAACCGGACAGAAATTCTAAAAAACAGGTGCAGATACTAAAGTAGGCATAGTCCGGTATACCGTCATCCCAAGATCTACATGAGAGGTCGCACGTAATAGGGGGGGGGGGAGGAACACACTCTCCCCCTTAGAAAACATGCTAGGTATTTCAATCTCGTGATTTCTAAGAAGCTCCCGGAAACGAACAACTGTAGGCCTTGGATTAATGGAGCAGTGTGAAAAAAAAGAAGCGAACGTTGGATGTTTTGACATACATTTAAGCGCACAGCCATTAATTTCCTAAAAGAACATCACGCAAATATCGCAGGGAAGTTGCTGCAAATTCGGCGTAAAAACTCATAACTGGGCTAGCGGGAAAATCAGCAATAGCCACTCGAATGGCCCGGTTATGGACTGCGTCTATTTCCTCAGCACAGATGGTCGTGCTGAGGATTAAATGATACACCCATTATCACGCCAGTGCGCGGTAGAGTCGCAGCAAATATGTCCGATCTATTTAATATTCGCAAGATATTCAGAGAACGGTCACATTGCGCTTTCAACTGTGCAATATGCGATGACCAGCTAAGTTTCCTATCAAACGACAACCCCAGGAATCTCGTCGAATCTGCGAATGGTAGTAAATCTGGACCGAATCGGAGCGAAGGTAATAATCGTCCCCTACGGTGCCAGAAGTTCAAGCAGATTGACTTCTCAGTTGAGAAACGAAAGTGGTTTTTAGAACTCCATTCTTGGAGATAATCTAAGCATTGCTCCATACGGCGTTCCAAAAACGGCGTACGCAGAGAAGTACAATGAACGGCAAAGTCATCTACGAATAGGCATGACGATACCCTGGAGGAACACATTTCGAGATAGAATTAATCGCTATAGCAAACAGTGTAACGCTTAGTACCGATCCCTGAGGTACTCCGTTCTCCTGAACAAAAAGGTTCGAAAAATCCGAGCCGACCCTTACTCGGAAAACGAATGAACAGTGGTAAGCGTCCACGTATTCTCCAGGCGTATAGGGAACGTAGTATCGCCAACAGATATCATAAGCCTTCTCGAGGTCAAAGAATATTGCAACGGTTTGACAATTCTTAACGAATCCGTTCATCTGTGTCGATGACACAAGGCGGTCTATTGTTGAACGGCGTCTTCGAGAACCCCACTAGGTGTTGGTCAGCAGGCTTTGAGTTTCCAACCACCATATCAACCGTCCAATGATCATGCGTTCCTCACCTTGCAAACGCAACTGCTGAGGTAATTGAAAATTATAAACTCAGGTTTTAGTTTTATTTCTTATTTAATAACACATTTTTCCTGCTCAGAGGAATAATATAACAAAATAGTTTCATCTTCTCTCTATAAGCCACCGCAATTTAGAATGCCGATATTAGGCCAACGGTAGCTGGACGGATGCTGACGGCCCTTTCAAGCTTTCAAAATGGGCATGGCAGTGGCTTCCCGCCACCTTTCTGGAAAAGTGGCATGAACCCAAATATGATTATAAACTTCGAGTAGGAAAGCCTTACTTCCAGGAGAGCTCTTGCAACATTTGTACGTGGATACGATCTGGTCCTGGTGCTGATAGTCGCGAAGATGAAAGAGCGTGTTCTAACTCCACCACTGTGAAAAGGTGATGCAATCTTCAAGATTTCCTGAAAAAAACCAGAAATCTTGAGATTCCACCTGAGTCTTAACAGGAAGGAACTCGGGCAAATAGTTATCCTGAGCTAGACACTTGAGCGAAAGCACGGCCAAATGTGTTAGCCACATCAAATGTATCACCAACAGCCCCTACAGCTGTTTTAAGACTGGCAGTTGGCATGTGGAACGATTTTCCGGCCACACGCATTAACTTATCCCTAACGACAGAGGAAGGTGTATGTCGATTAAATGAAGCTACAAACCTGCTCCATTATGTCCTTTTGCTATGCTTTATAACATGTCTAACCTTGGCATGCATTTTCTTATATTCGATTAGGTTATTCGGTGTGGGGCGACGATGGAAAACCCCAAGAGCACGCCTGCGAGCGCGAATGGCCTTTCGACAGTCATCGGTCCACCGAGGGACCGGAAATTGACGGGGCTGGGCAGTCGGCCGAGGAATAGATTGATCAGCAGCACACAGAATTGTCTCTGTGAGATGATCGACCAAAACATCCTCACAGTCGTGATCACTGTAATTAAACACAGCCAACTGGGAGTAAAGGTTCCAATTGGCTTCATTCAAGCGCCATCTTGGCAAACAGTGGAACATATAGTGTTAAGACTTATAAGACATGGAAAGTGGTCGCTGGAGTGTAAATCAGAGATGACAATCCATTGCAAGGTAACTACTAACTGTGGTGAACAAGCTGCAATATCAAGGCCCGAAAAGGTGTTGAAAGAGTCTGAGAGACATAAGGGCTCTCCAGTGTTCAGAAGAGCTAAGTTATAATTGTCCAAAAAGTCCGCAATTAATTTACCTCTCGCAGAAGCCGAGGTGAGCCCCAAAGAGGGTGATGGGCATTAACGTCTCCCACCAACAGAAAAGGCGTTGGTAACCGGAAAACTAGATCTTCTAAATCCGTGAGCGAGAGGTTATCGAATGGAGGCAGATAAATGTTACAAACGGTAAATCGGAGGGATAGCAGTTTAATCCGTATAGCCACAGACTGGATTTCAGACTGTATGGTCACAGATTCCACAAAAATATCATCTATGATGAGCACCATAGTGCCCCCGCGCGCAGGAATACCCTCTTCAGGAGTAAGTTCACACCGTACTGGGGTATACCGTCTGATTTGAAAGCTATCTTGCGGACGGAGCTTAGTTTCTTACAAACATACAACCAAAGGATTAGTCTCGTTGAGTAAAAGTTGAAGCTCTGGTCAATCGTCTAATTCCACGTATGTTCCATTGAAGGATAGCCGTGGTATTCATAATGGGATTAAGTTCTCAATTCCAAAGAGTCCACTACTTTGAGGACGACGGCGGTCGAACCAATTTGCCATTTTTCGGCGACGGGCTAGCACCTTTAGCAGAGGAAGGATCCTGCCTCCTTTTCACTTCGTTCTGGCAGTGCGGGCAGAAGCCCCCTGCTCCATCTCCTCCACGGGAGAGGACCGTTTGCCGATTGAAAATGTCGGTTCGAGAAGCTCGAACCGATTGGAGTGGAGATTGGCCAAGATGTAGATCGCCGATCCGAGTCCTTCCCAGAAGATTCCTCAGAATAGGATCTCCGAGATGTCCGTGGACTTTTCTTTCCCTTGGATGTTCCAGGTACAGACTTTTCATTTTCCTTCAGGAAGTCAGTTCCGTTATAGCTGGTCTTGAACTGTATCTGTGGTGCATTATATAAGTTGCGGACTTGCCAGTCTTATTGCTTGAGATCGATGGTCTTGATGTTGACTTTACTGAAGAAATGTTGTCAATAACAGACTTGGCAGGTGTTGTTGCAGATGTCGATTTCGTGGGCTTTGGTAGTGATCTGAGTACGATAATGTTTTCTGAAATTGTGGGCGCTGGCTTGAGTTGCGATTCCCCGACTCGGTGCCGGTTTAGCTGCGACTGAGCTATAGGTACTGGATTTCCGGACAGAGGGTTGGCGGACGCGCAGGAGTTTCCGGGCTTCCGAGAAGGAAACCTTCTCCCTAACCCGGATCTCCTGGATCGCTCTTTCCTCTGCAAAACGGGAGCATTCTCGGGAACTAGATGAATGCTCACCACTGCAGTTAACGCACGTTGGAGCTGAAGTACATGCTACCTCGTATGAGAATTCTCCATAGTTAACGCAGGTAGCTTCACCGTTATAGAAATCACTTGTATAACCAAAGCGCTGGCACTTATAGCATATCAGCGGGTTGGGGATATATGGCCTAACTTCAATGGCTTTATACCCTGCCATAATCCTTTGAGGTAGGTCTACCCGATCAAAAGTAAGAAACAGGGTACGAGTAGGCAACATATCGTCCAATGCACGGGTGTTTAGAAACACGCACGAGGAATTCAAGGTCTTGTGCATCTCACTCGTATGGGGTAGCTAGCTAACATGTTTGCTTTCCATATAATAGCTGCCTGGGATGCTCAATGTACTTAAACCAGGAGCATGCCATTACGAGTTCTAACACAGAATGTTACTGCACAGCAATTTGATCCAGTCTCTTTTTGGATAGTGAATGGACTAACCGTACTGAACTTACTTCCTTCCTTCCTCAGTTCTACTGATAACTAAGCAGTGGGACTTATAGCACTCGACTACTTCTTTCACAACTACTTTGGTTTTTATTTGGGGGGGGGCATTTTTTGGTATCCATAGCGCTTGAATCTTCCATGTCTCCGATGACATGCCCACATCCTGGGCGCCATCCCAGCTTAGGTGAGAGTCCTGGCCTGGACCTTGCTTACCTTAGGGTCTCACCTCCCAATTCATAGGGGGTCCCAATCGCCTTCAGGAGTGTAACAGCTCATTCAATGGCCCCTCCCCGGGACTGACCTTCGGATATGAACGCAGTCCTATATGATGCTCAGGGGCTGGGATTTAGGCATTACCCAGTCACCCCTTGCGACTCCCTTCCTCCGACCGGCGCAGCGGTATCCGTCAGACTGTGTTCAGGGAGGTAACTAATCGTTGGTCAAACACGCTTGTGGACCAAAATTGATTGGTTTTTAGGCATCAGCCCTCTCACCTCTTAGAGGAACCTAATCGAGAGTGTGGCTCGGGACTCCAGGAGCGCTAATCCCGTACCTACCGTAGTAGGCCCCTGGGGGGGGGGGTCAGTAGAACGAGATCTCATTATGCAGATACCTGATTTCAATCAAAGGGCGATTGAAAAATTTGCTACCAGAAAGGATAGGCAAATAGATTTTCTCTTCAAATAGGCGAGTTTGTTTTTAAATGAAATCTCATGGTTAATTAGAAAATCATGTAGTTTTTTACTTATTTTTACATTCTCAATTATGGGAATTCAGTGTAAGTGATCATCATTAATACATGCAAACCCCAAGATATTTACTCACTGGCCGCCACTGTTATATCTTGAATTTTCTGGGAATAGCCTGCAGTCCTCTTCATTCTGAACGACTTTTGTATAACTGGTAAAAACACATGTACCATAAACCGTAGTAGATAAATCTTACTACACAAAAAATTCAGATCTTGTTAAAGCACACAATTTATGTGAAATATTTTTTTGTGGCATTAACCATTTCTGAGATATTATTAACCACTGGTATGAATTAACAAGTACTAATACACCTTCCTACTGCTAAGCTGCTGTCTAAATGCTATCAGCTTAATGCTAAGCATTTTTTTCTCATAGTCATGCAAAGACAACAGAATTTCAAAGCCATCAAACAGCAACACTATTTTAAAGAGTTGACTATCGCTTAAACCAAATGTACTCACCTTGCACTTGTACCTACAACAAAAGAAAGAAATTGAGTTTTATTTATGGATGCTCTATAACTACTATGGTCCTTAGTGTCCCATTCTATATGGTGTATTGGGCACGAAAGATTGGAAATTTTGCTCAGAGGCCTCTCTAACAAGCTTGAGGTTCTTTTACATGCCATAAATCTATGACATGGGAACACCAGCTGTATTCCCTTCTGAAGGAAGCCATACTAAGGATTTTTACACTCAAAAAATCCATTGCCCTCCTCTGCTGGATTTGAACCTACAACCTTGGAAACTAGAGGCTAGCATGGTACCCCTAGACCAAGGAGGACAACTGTTTCTGTAAATGTTTTTAGCTCAATTAATAAGAAGTAAGTAGAGGAACAAGCCTTTTAAAGAACAGTTTGTAGAATAGTGGGTAGACAAAGTCATGTAAATATAATACATCAGATTTTTATTTTCTCTACTATGTATAGTAAGGCATGTATTAAAATTGATAAAAAAAATCCCCTTGTATCCCTATTTCACGTTTAAAGATATTTTATTACAACAACAAATTTGACATTGAGATTTCACCTAAAATATATATTTTGAGGTCTCCTGAACCCCCCCCCCCAAATAATTTTTAGAAAAAGATCCACGAGAGTGTCTGGAAACGGCATAACTCAAAAAAACTTGGTATTTAAATTCAGCATCCTCCAAGGATGTAACACAAAGATTTTCAAGAAATTCCCACCATCCCAAACTACCCTTTACATGGAAAATTGTAATTTTCTGAAAAGTGGTTCTAAGGATTTTGATTAAAACACCATATATTTAAGACATTGACAAATGAAATGTATGTCTTGAATTTTCTTGGAATAGCCTCCGAAGTCCTCCTCATTCTAAATGACTTTGTAAAACACAAGTTATTAAACAAAAAATTATCTTGCTAGAAAAAATGTATATCTTTTATATCTTTTTAAAGCACAGAATTTTTTGTGGAAGATATTCCTTCTTATTCATTTGAATTTTGAAATTCCTATAGTTTTCTCAAATGGGAAGTCATTCTTGGTTTTTTTCTCTCCTGATCACACAAAGAGAATAGAATATCAAAGCCATCGCATAGCGGCAAGCTCTTAAAGGATTTGACTATTGCTTAAACCTATACTCCCCTATTCCCATTGCACCAAATGTGTAATAAAATCATTTCTACAAATATTTATCTTGATTAACATGAAGTAAATAGAAAAATAAGTTTTTGTAACAATAGTATATTGAAGAATAGGCCGAGAAAGTATAATGAATGTAACACACAGTGTGGATTTTTTTTTAACTGTAGCAAAATTTTCAACTTTTGTAGATGAATCTTTTTGGTATAACGCATGAAATTGTGGTGAAAATGGATTTTGATCTGATGGAGGGGAAAACAAAAACAAATAAATTGATGTGTTGCATTCACATGACTATTCTTCTATAAAACTTGTTCTTCAATTCTGCTTGCGAGCATAGAACTTTCATTACACATTTACATTATTCATTGTAGGTACAAGAAAAACACAGCAGGCTAAAATGAAAGATAGATTTTTAAAAATTGGTTCACTGTGATGGCTTTAAAATTCCATGCTCTTTTCATGGTCTTGAAAAAAATGTTAGTACACTAAGCTCTTGCTAATCTGGTTCTCAGTAATTTGGTTCAGTGCCGAATATCAACAAAGTATCATTTATCATTTGGTATTTCTTTACTAGTGTTTTAACATCCATTCTTATGCATATGGCATTACAAATGGAGGACACTGATGATACATGAAATGAAATAATGGGGAAGGAAATGTTCCAGGCCTAAGTTTTAGAATAACTTCCTGGTATTTGTCAGTTATGAGGACTGAGAAAAACCTAAGAAAACCTCAGTTGGGGAGGATGGTCCTGGCATGATTTGAACCACAGACCTCCGTTTATGAGTCCATGCCTTAGTAACCTCAGATACTGGAGTTCATCTGAATTGATGATATGCAACAGCGGTATGCTTTATCATGCAACTGTTTTACAACCATTACATCAGTACTGCATGTATCTGGTTGTATAAGCTACTCCAGGAAGATATCCGCTGGAGTAAAAGTGTAGTCCTCTGCTGATGCAGTGTTGGAGCCAGTACTGAGCGACGATGATTCAGTCAATTCGGAATCATCAATTGCTGACACTTTGTACACTGACATGTTTCACAAGCTTCCAGGAGCAGGAGAAATTGATGAAGTTGTTGCTAGTGGCTGAGTAAGAAAAGCTGTGAGGTAGACCAAAGTTTAAGATGAAGAACTAATCAAAAGTGCGCAGGAAAGTAAGGAAGAGAGAGCATGAAGATTTCTCACACTGCTGGTGTTGAAACTGCATCATTGTGGCAACTAAAAATTTGGAGCATTTCATAGTGAGTTATATTACTGTATATGTACACACTCAAGGACCAAGTTTTGTATGAAAGTGAATGAATCTTTGGATTTAATAAAGTATAGTCCATAAGTGTTTAAACTAAATTTCACACTCTCAATAATCTGGCACTTCCGCTAATCCGGCACCCATATGTGCAAGGAATGGCTGGATTAGCGAGTCTAGCTTATATGAAGATTCAAACTAATAAACAAAGAATTATCTTGGAAATGGTTAATGCCATAAAAATTATTTAACACACACATGCGTGCAGACCTTATGCGTTTTTTTAAAATTCAGAGAGACTCAAGATGTGTATTTTTGGTGAAATCTCAACTTCAAATTTTTGGATGTAATGTTAATACTTCCTCTATTACTATAGGTACACAGCAGAACTTAAATGTTAAAGTCAATAATTATCAAAGTCTTTAATGAACCTCCTCATTAATACCTCATGCTTTATGATTTCACGAATTGATCTCTACATCAGTTTTAATCACGTCAGTGACATTGTCAGGTATTATATAACACAAACTTGCTCTACTGAATGTACATAAAGGATTCTGTACAAATCGAGGTGTAGAAGTTGAGAAACTAATACAATTTTCATAACAATAAAAATATAACTGAAAATCTATAAAAATGCCATAACAGTTAAACTGTAATAATATTAGTTATTTCTACATTTAAAAAAAATGAAAATTAATTTTACTGCTAGATTTTTTTTAAAATGCAGAAAAATACTTTCTGGAGTCACTTCATATTTTAATTCAATAAGGTATTTAATTTTTCATTAAAATGGTGGAAAACAGGTAATTTTATAACTTATTGTTTAACAATAAGAAAAAAATTCTGATGTGCAACATTCGCTACCTATCAAAATTTGCATAATCTATCCTTTATATATTATACCTATAAAAATTATCCTTCTCTCCATGTGATCTTAAATATAACAAATGTTTGTCAGAAATTATTTCAAATTAAACAATAGGACTTAGTTACAAATAATGTCAAAACAATACTCAACTGTTTTAATAAGTTGTAGTGAGCTCATGCAAAGAAATTGGATCAAAAAAAAAAAAAAAAAAAAAAAAAGAGGAAGAAATGCAAACTTTCAAACTTGTTCCATCAGATGACACACTCTTACATTTGGGAGATTGTAAACTTACAATAAGAACTGTTTTGGAAATGGCTACAGCTCATTTACTTATACTAAACCTTATACTTTACTTATACTATGGTTTAAACAGGTAAAGGATCACATGCTTTGTCATCACAATCCTATGAAAAGAGCTTCCGTGGTTGCAGGAAGGCCATACAAGCTTGCGGAGCTGATGGTAAAAAAGCTGATGTGCTACAGTCACATGACTTTCTCTACTCTCTATCGTTTATTAGTGGACACATATAAACTATTCTTATGAAAGCTTATTTTTCTGTCTACTTCATTTTAATTCAGACAAACCTTTGCAGAAATAGCTACGTCATACATTTCATTACAGATGCAAAGGGAACAGCAATTCAAATGTTTAACAACTGGACGCTATACGTTGACCTTAAAATCCATGCTCTTTCCATGCAATCAAGAGAAATAACTGAATAAGGGACTTGAAAAGAATGACAAAGTATTGAATTCAAACTATTAATAATGGATATCTTGAAAATGGCTTAAGCCACAAAAAAGTTATTTGAAATAAATTGTGTCTTTTATAGAGATCTACATTTTTTGTGCAGAAAATTTTCATCTATTACTTAACATTTACCTATTATACAAAATTCCTTCCAAATGAAGAGGATTTTACAGGCTATTCCAGATAATTCAAGATCATTTTGCCACACAAATGCATTAAATACTTTAATCAAAATCATTAGCCATTTTTGAGAAAATAAAACATTTAGAGAATGTTCAATGCAAAGCATAGTTTGGGTTGGGGGATTTTCTTGAAATTTTTTTTTTTAATGTATTTATTAATGTTGCTTTAACCAGAGGTCATATCACGACAAAATATACATAGATTTTACAATAATGTTATAAACATTCAATTACAATCAGTTATATAAATTAGCATCTTTCATAACTGTAGGATGTTACATAAATATGGTTCATTAGGAGCATCACACAAATTGTTAGGAACACCATTATTAAGTCCCTGAATGTCAAGAATACTCTATAATTAGATGCTGGACCATGAGAGTGATTTGACACTGATGACATTTAGGTGGAAGATCATGAGTACCCAAAGTCGCAGGTTCAAACCCGGCGGAGGGCGATGGATGTTTTCGGGCGTAAAAATCCTTAGCATGGCTTCCTTCGGAAGGGAAGTAAAGCCGGTGGTCCCGTGTCGTAGATTTACAGCACATAAAAGAATCTCAAGCCTGATGAAAAGGCCTCTGAGCAAAATTACCGGTCTTTCACACGCAATATAGAATGGGACGCTAAGGACCATAGTAGTTAAAGAGCGTCCATAAATAAAACTCAATTTAAATTTTGGATCGTGATATGTGTGAGTTAATGTTGTGTGGCCGATGCAGAGTCTGGTGAGAACTTGATCCAGTCGTGGAAGGTGCTATAAAGAAAACCTGGAGGTGGGTGCAGGGCATACGGTGTGCAGCTTGCAAATAGCCATAGAGTACCAATCATGTTTCCATTGTTGCATGATAGTTTGTTTTACTCACGGTTGGTAGTCCTAATGAGGAATTTTTATTACCTCAACCTGAGACTGTCTCATGGCTTCTTTGGCTGCTTTATCTGCGGCCAGCTGACTTATCTCGTTGGCGGTTATACCAGCATGTGATGGAATCCTGGTTAATGTGACGGATTTTCCAGTATGGATAATTCTATGGTATAACTTTTGCAAGTTTTGGATCAAACAGTTATTAGATGTTTGTTGGATTCCTAACAGGAAACTTAAGTGAGTCAGTGAATATCATAAAAGACTGATCTCTGCTGTCTAAAATATACTGAAGAGTGAATTGTATGGTGTATAGTTTGGTTGAGAATGTTAAGTTGATTCAGTAACCTCTAGCATTGTATATGGTAAAACTATGGAACAGTTATTATTTTCAACAAATCGAGAGCCGTCTGTGTAGGTATTAGAGGGTAATGTACAAACCTCTGTAACATTGTGTGGTACAGAGGACTGATAGATTCAGTTTTTCTTACTTTGGTGGTGTCAGCTGTTTGAAAATTGATCTTTCATGGAACTGTATTCACAGTGTGTGACCTCAAAGCATTTCAGGAAAATGCAAGTTAAATTCAGTGAGGTAATGTGATAAACAAAGAGAGAAAGGTGTACAGCGAGTTTTATGAGGTGAGGTGTTTTGAGCAGTAAATACATAACAATACATAATAGATCCTGGCAATGTGGCAATCTTGGAAGCATAGGATAGATTCAAGTGTTTTTGTCTTACACTCAGAGGGGGCTCATTAGCTTCAATTCTTAAGCTGTTGCAAGGAGTCGTGTGAAAAGCACCAAGAGCAATCCTAAGAGCAGACGACTGGAATCTTAAGAGTGCTGTGTTACTAGATGAATGATATACTATGGATCCATAATCAATCTTGGAACAAATAGTGGCCTCATAGGTTCTCATTACGACGCTGAAGTCAGCATCCAATTTTTGGAAGCTAAGATCGCTGATCAAAGTATAGACCCAGTATTCGAACTGTGTTGACTGTTGAAATGGATGATTTTCCAAAGATGAGTTCAAGATTCAAATGAGATGACTAAAGCCTGATGAAAACTGCATGCTGACTTTTAGGAAGAGAAAGCCTCAAACCAGTGGTATAGCCCCATTTTTACTTTCTCTACTACGTATAGTAAGTAGGGGAAGTATTGTATTCCACCCAAAAATTCGATACCGAGATTTCACCGGAAATATATGCTTTGAGACCCCCTGAATCCAAAAAAAGCATTTTTGGAAACATGTCCGTGTGTGTGTGTCTGTCTGTGTGTGTGTGTGTGTGTGTGTGTGTGTGTGTGTGTGTGAACAGCATAACTCAGAAACGAACAGTCGGATAAACACCAAACTTGGTATTTAGGTTCAGTATCTTCCATAGATGCGACATGAAGGTTTTCAAGAAAATCCCCCCACCCCAGATTACCCTTTACATGGAAGATTTTTTGAAAATTTTAATTTTCTCAAAAATGGCTCTAACGATTTTGATTAAAATATCATATGTTTAAGATATTTTCATGACAAATAAAATGTATATCTTGAATTTTCTGGGAATGTCTCCAAAAGCATTCTTCATTGTGAACGACTTTTGTATAACTGGTAAACCATAAGAGATAGACAAAATTTTACTACACAAAAAATGTAGATCGCCTTAAAATACACAATTTATGTCGTATACATTTTTTTTGTTGAGTGAACCATTTTCGAGATATTGCTTGTTATTCCCTTAAAATTTTCAGTACTTATTTTCTCAAATGGGAATTCGTTATTCATTTTTTTTTGTCTTGGATATGCAGTTATAATCTGTGGCAAAGGGAATGGTGCTGCACCTAGCAACCAGCTATTAAGAGATATGTATGTGCTTAAAGGCTACTGTTTTTCTATATTGCCCTTGTAAATATATTTTCCCCTTACATCTACAAGAAAATTAGCAATAAGATACAGTCTGCAAATGTTTATCTCGATTAACATGAAGTAGATGGAGAATAAGCGTTTGTAAAAATAGTTTGTACAAGAGTAGAGAAAGTCATGCGAGTGTAACACATCAGAATTTTTGGAGAGAATTAGCAGTAGTTTGCAGCAGACCTTCAGTGCTATTTACAACCTTTCCCTTGCAAAAAATTATTAGAACACCTGCAAGTACGTAAGCTTTAATTGGAAGTGAAATACATTAAGTTATACTGTTAATAGCAACCAAGAAAAGAGTGACACTTAAAACAGAACTTGAGGAACTCCTTTTTCCATAATTTTTTCTTTTGTGAGAAATCCATTGGCTCTAACAAATTTCTCTACATTGTAAAAGCAATCATATTTTCAGTGATTTCATTTTCCAGTAGTGTTCGAATAATGTGATTGTAGAATATTCTATCGTAGGCTTTTTCTATATCCAGGTTTACAGCAATCAGGTGTTGATTAAGAAAGGCATTCCATATTTCAGTTTCTAGTGTGATTAAGTTGTTCAGCGCAGATGGAAGTGCATGAAATACATTTTGTACTTCGCTGAAAAAGTTTTTACTTTCCAAGATACAGTGAATAATAATTTTCTTCATGAGTTTACATATAATGCAAGTTAATGAAATAGTGCGATAGTTTTTGGTAACAGAGAGGTCTTTGTTAGATTTAGGAATTGGAATTACAGTAGAAATACACCACTGGTTAGGAAAGCACTTTTCAACCCAAATATGGTTAAATACATGTAATAGACACTGTAAGGTATTGGTTGGCATTTGGATTAGAAATTGGTAAGGAATGTTGTCAGGTCCTGGGCTTTTGCTATTATAAAGTGAAGTGTTTCCTGCAGTTATTTTAAGGTTAAACTGGCATTAAACTGTTGATTTGTGTCAAAGAAAATTGTAGTAATTTCAAGATCTGTTAGGTTACTTTTGCACTGAAGAAATTTAGGATCATAAGTAGAATCACTGGAGATGTTGAAGAAAGAGTTGGCTAGAGTATCTACAATAAGCTGAGGATCAGTAATAGGTGTACTTGCTGTAGGTAGATGGAGTTGCTGTATTTTGTACAAACGTTTAGTCTCAGTTATTGCTCGCACTTCTCCCCACATTTCTGATTGGCTGGTTCTAAGTGTGAAGGATGACATGCATTTTAACCAAGATTCCAAGATTCTCTATTGCTTCTTTTAATTTCCTTGCAGGCTGCAGCTTGGGTATGGTTGAATTCTAATTTATTTTCAATGGTAGGTCTTCATCTATATTTTTAATATATCTTGTTCTTGGCTGGAATAGATTTTTTACAACCTTCGTTCCACCTAGTATTCTTGCTGATTAAATACATAAGTATTTATTGGAATGCAAAGTTCAGCAGAAGAAAGTATTGCATTGGTGAATAAGGAGATAATGTCATCAATCTGAAGTTGTAAGAAGTGATCAGGACTGGGAAGGTTGTCAACTGTATTTTGAAGTGTGCTTCTGTAACAACTCCAGTCAGGTTGATTGAAATTAAGTTGGATGCCATGGGTGTTCTGTAGTCTGATTTGCTATAGAGAGAGTTATAGGGAAATGATCACTCTTATACAGAGAATAAGAAACTGACCAAGGAAACAATGGTGCAATACTTCAAAATGTGTAGGAGCTAGTGAGTTTAGGAGTACTAAATCATGATTTTGTACAACAAATTCAATTATTTTCCCCCAGTGATCAGTTGGCTTACTGTTCCATAATGTGTTGTGGCTATTGAAATCACCCAATATTACAAAAGCTGAGGAAGCTCAGCAATAAGGTCTGTAAGAGTAAATATATCAAAATTTGTGCTGTTGGAAAGATATGTCGTGTGGTAAGAAAAATAGAGACTACTACCGCTTCCAGTTGAGTGTTGAATGGAATATATTTATGAGGGACGATATCCTTAACATAGATAGCGATGCCTCCACTTGCAATCTGTTTGTTTAATTTGTTCTTGTGATATGCAGAGTATTTCCAAACCTCTCCTACATGGTTATCTCGTAAGTTAAGTCTCTTGCAAACACAGTAGTACAGGATCATGTGTATGTAGGAGTAAGTGGAAGTATTCTAACTCTGAACAAAAACATTTATATTCCACTGTCATACAGTCCATTCAGCAGCCATACCTCATAGAAAATTATTGTTGAACAGAGTCCTCAGAGCAATATGCAACTCATTACAGCTAATATTTTGGTCAATAGCAGTTTGGAATTTCTTTCTAATTCTGATGACTTGCTCTTTCATTCTGGAACTAGGGAGAGAAGGGTGTAACTTGAAAAGAGTTTCCACCAGATCAGAAGGGTAAGGGGAGTAGTTTAGTGCAATGTTCAGTATGTCAGGCGAGTCAACAGCATGCAGAATTGTGCAAAACTGAGGGCATATTCACCCATCTTTGGAAGATACTGAACTTAAATACCAAGTTTGGAATTTAACATTAACTTTAATGTTTTAATTATGCTCTTCATATTGACCTTTTTTCTAAAAATGCTTTTCTTTAAAGCATGTATTTCTGATGATGAAATCTTGATATTGAATTTTTGGATATAATGCAATACCTTCATGTATGTAGTAGAGAAAGTAAAAATATAAATAATATTGTAGAATAACCACATTGGGAAAATGCATGTGCAATAATGTTTCAGTTAAAAATTAAGGCACACATTCTTTGTTTTTCCTTTATATAATTAAATCTACATTGGAGTTATATAACGTGTCACAAGCTAAATCCTCAAATGCTTTGCTAATAATTTCAAAGTTGGATTAACTCTGCAGTATAAAGAACATGTTAATAGGAAGCATTCCATAGATCTAATATATTCAAAAAGGAACAGTCCGGTGGAAAATCATATCAACTTGAGAAAGACCATGAATAATAGTAATTTACGTTACAAGTAAATTTACAAGGATTGAAAGTGCAGATGTTCATTGAGGCTAGAATTTCAAAATCAATCTGTGAAAGACTATTTAACTTACAATATTTTATTTCATAGTTGAATTTCATTATTAAAAAAAAAAAACAAACAAACTGTGTTACACTCGTATGACTTTCTCTGCTCTTGTACAAACTATTTTTAAAAATGCTTATTCTCCATTTACTTCATGTTAATCGAGATGTTAATCTTATTGCTAATTTTCTTGTAGGTACAAGAGGAATATGGTAGGCTTTAAGCAATAGTCAAATCTTTTAAGAGCTGGTTGCTATGTGGAGCATTTCATTCTCTTTGCGTGTCCAGAACATTAAAAAACAAACAACGAATTCCCATTTGAGAAAAAGTATAATTATTGGAAAATTCAAACAAATAATAAGGAATATCTCGGAAATGGTTCATTCAACAAAAAAACATGCATATTGAGGCAGTATTATAATACCTGAATAAAATACTTTTGTTATTTATAATAAGTAAATTCAATAACAGCCCGCCTTGAAACAATATGTATATAATAATTATTTAAATTGTATGCAACAGTCATTGCAAATGCTTATTTTTATTGTAAACATATTTTATTAATGTTATATGATTGCTTTATATACTCTAATAATGCAAGAACTGTGAGAATAATAAGTTTTAGGTTGCTAACAATGAGTAATAATGAGGTAACTGTGGCAATAATGTGTTTACAGTTTTGAAATGTACTGGTCATGATTAAAACGACGATGACGTAAATTCTGTAACAGTTTTAAAATTAGCCAAACAACAGCAAAGAAAAGTTTTAAGTTAAATGCAGAAATTTTATTGGACTAGAATTAGCCAATCAGAGACTTGCATTACCGAAGCTTAAGGTTTTGACCGTTGAGGTTATTCAGTTCCTGACAAGACGTGGTAGTGTGTAGATGAAAAAATGTTTCTCTATGGGCGTTTAGTAAAAACAGATATACGCGCTAAGTGAATATATAAAAGTTTCTCACAGTTCTTTAAAAAGTGTAGTGGTTTATAAATATGTGAAAGAATTTAAATAAAAGAAGTGAAATTTAAAAGTTTAATTCTGTGATGTCTACAATTATTGTCATACCGTGCCCTGCATAAGAATCCTGACTCTAAAGTAAGACTGACGCAGCCGAGGCAAATTCAAACAGTAATATTATGTAAGCATTAAATTAAAACCAACGTCTAGAAAGTGATACAAACTACATAAAACAACAGTTGAACAACATGTAACCTTCTTTAAGTTTACGTAATTCATTACGTAACAAAAGTTGAAGAACATATCTTCCTCAAATTGGTGCACATACATGGGGCTAACTCAAAAAGCAGCTAAAAATAATACGTGAGCAAACCCGCAACTTCAATATGACATAAATTGTGTTTTAATGAGATCTACATTTTTTGTGTAGTAAAATTTTGTCTACCTCTTACAGTTTACCAGTTATGCGAAAGTCATTCAAATGAAGAAGACTTTTGGGAACATTCCCAGAAAATTCAACATATACACTTCATCTGTCATGAAAATATCTTAAACATATATTTTAATCAAAATCGTTAGTCATTTTTGAAAAACGTTCCATGTAAAGGGTAGTTTGCGGTGGGGGGGATTTTTCTTGAAAATCTTCATGTCACATCCTTGGAAGATAGTAAACTCAAGTACCAAGTTTGATATTCATCTGAGTTTTTGTTTTTGAGTTATGCTGTTCACAGACTGACAAACAGACACAACGAATGGACATGTTTCCAAAAATGCTTTATTTGGATTCAGGGCAGCTCAAAACATGTATTTCCAGTGAAATCTCTATCTAGAATTTTTGGGTGGAATGCAATACTTCCCCTACTTACTATATGTAGTAGAGAAAGTAATAAGTTTTAAGGTATGTAACACAACTTGATCAACGCACTATGCTTATTGCACAGCCATCTATGCAGTAAGAGTTTTTGAATGTGATAAAATAATTTGCAAGTAAATAAGGAGGAACTGTTCCAATTTATATCGAGTATTCATTGTTTACTATGAAGTTATTTACTATATGTTTACTAATCTGGAAGTAAATAAGATGATTTGTCCATATAATTTCTATTGCTACCTTTCCAGGTTTACTTATAAAACTACTAATTAAATATGCTATGGTTTATTCATATGTTAGTGAAAGTGACATTTTTATGATTACAGCAATGTTTAATAAAATTATATGGAGCCAAAATGAGATCCATAATGAAATAAAGGAATATAACTGTTTTCCTCATACACATCTAAGCTTAAGTTTTCGAGATACATAGCTCAGTGCAGAACATTGTGACATATCTACAACTTTATTTGCACAGTTTGCTGTAGCTTGTCTCAACCTTAAAAGCAATATGGAAGTAAATGGGATCTCTGTCTCTATCTAACACATACATGTTGCTATTAGCTTCATCCTTTTCTACTCTCGAGCTGTTGCCAAGTTGCTAATAACATTGTGTAAATATTTAATGTTACAAATTTCATCTCTGAACACATTGCATGCATAATATTTTTCTCTATCAAATTATATCATTTTTAGAGCCTTTATAGATTTCTGTGGGCATAAACTTCTAAAGGAAATTGAGCTTTTCAGTAAAAGTCCGATATATGTGGTTTCTATGCTTATCACAAAATAACTAATAAAGTAAAGGGTAGAAATGCAACAATAGTGCTAATAACTGCCCAGTTTGAATTGTCTATCTTAAATAAGTTGAGCGTTATAATTTTTTTTAACTAAATATTTTTGGAAAATTTTATAACTATGCAGTAGAAAAGACAGCCAGCTAGAAACATTTTGTTATTGGGTTTACAATGAGAGAAAATGTTGAGGAGGGTTGGAGACAATTTTTAAAAGAAGCCAGAATCCTATAACTTCTTGCATTCATTGAATATGACAAACAAAATTCATCCATTTATTCAGCTAACAGGCCAGGCAGAAGACAGTAAAGGTTAACATCAATGGTAAGGAAGCATGTACATTTATAGTGTGTGGAACACTGTGCAGAATATAACTGTTTATTTATCTTCTCCCATACGGTGAGCTCTAGAGAATGGTTGGCTTAAAAAAGAGAGAGATTGTGTAGCAGAACCACATTTTTCGTGGTTGGCTTAAAAAAGAGAGAGAGATTGTGTAGCAGAACCACATTTTTTGTGTAGTAAGATTTTGTCTGTTTCTTACAGCTTACCATTTATGCAAGTCATTCAGAACAAAAAGAGGTTATTCCCACAAAATTCACGATATACATAGAATTTGTCATAAAAACATCTTAAACATATGCTATTTTAATCAAAATCGTTAAGGATACCCATCTGTGAAAAAAGGCCAAATCTTCACAAAACTGATAAATATGAATTTTAGTATTATTAAAAACTACCAACCTATTTTAGTTCTATGTAGCTTTTATAGCTGTACAACCTTTTAATGTATGTCATATAACGATTTAAATGTCTTAAGCCTAGCTTCCTATAAAATTGTAGTAAAAATTATAAGTTTTGGCAACATTAAGTAAACAAACCATTCAAAGGTTTTTATTAAACTCCAGTTACAAATTAATTTCATTCCCCCCATTCTTTATGAAATTATTGTATCTAAAGGGTTTTTATAGTGAATCCTCCCCTTTACCCCTTATAACTGTAACTTCATCCAGCCCCGACTATCTGGATAACAGATGAAAAATCCCTCAATATTAATGTAAAAGGATGTGAAGCATTGGCGGAATGTATCCGACTTCTGTAACCTCACCCCCCCTGACAGTTCTCCAAATTCTGGAATTGCTGTATAGTATATAAGTATCCTTTGGCAGTGGAAGAATCCTCGGTCGGAGTGATCGAGTTGCATGGCATGTTGCCATGGTACCTCAGTGTTTAGAGCAACTGGATGGAAACCGGGAGATCCGTGGTTCAAATCCTGGCAATGGCATTGAATTTTTCAGTAATCTGATTCTACCTTTCCAACTTTGTCCAACACATGGCTTGTGCAGAAGAACAATTAATTCCATTAATTGACCTAATAGTGGTCGAAACTATGAAGCCCGGGACTTAAAGTACTCACAGTATTGTAAGTCACCATTGGGGGTATGTCATCTCAATACAATTCGAGATCTCCTTGTGGTTTACTGGGAAAAATGCAAATCAGTTGGAGAATTTTATGACGTATCTGCATGTTGCCATGGTAGCTCAGTGGTTAGAGCAACCGGATGGAAACCGGGAGATCCGTGGATCAAATCCCGGTGATGGCATTGAGTTTTTCAGTCATCTGAATCTACATTTATAACCTTTTAGTAATTCACGAAATGAAATTAAAAGATGCTTTATAGCCCCATGTCTGCCAGAACAAATTGGGCCTTCCAATAGTGAAAGAATTATCAAAATATCTCTCTCACACACATGCACATACCCATGCAAATAAGAAAATCTGAAGTTATACATTCACATGACTTTCTCTACTCTGTTGCTTATTAGTGGGTATACAAATTATTCTTACAAAAGTTTATTTTCCTATCTACTACATTTTTATCGAGATAAACTTTTCCAGATACATTTCATTATAGATACAAAGGAATAGCAATAATCAAAATATTCTAGAACTAGTTGCTATACGCTAGCTTTAAATTTCCATACTCTTTCCATGAAAATTGACAGAACTTGAAAAGAATGACTAAGCATTGAACAATTCGAACCATTAATAACAGATATCTCAGAAATAACTGATGTCACAAAAAGTTATTTGAAATAAATTGTGTGTTTTAAGAGATTTACATTTTTTTGTGTAGTATGTTTTTGTGTATCACTTAATGTTTACAGTCATGGAATATTATATAAATTTCCTTCTAAATGAAGGAGACTTCACAATTATTCCCAGAAAATTCAAGATATACATTTTGTCATATAAATATCTTGAATATACAATCTTTTAATAAAAATTGTAGTAGTCTTTTTCAGAAAATAAAAAAAATTGAAAAATGCCCCATGTAAAGGGTAGTTTTGGGTGGGAGATTTTCTTGAAAATCTTCATGTCTTAAGTTCAAATACCAAGTTTCGTATTATCTGAACATTTAATTTTTTTGAGTTTTTTCTTTCTTTGTCACACACACACACACACACACACACGCGCGCGCACGCACACGCACACACACACCCCCCATGCATACACACACACACACACACACACTTTTCTATTTTTAGTTTTATTCAGAGGGCCTCAAAATATTATTTCTGGTGAAATCTCGATATCAACTTTTTGGGTGAAATGCAATACCTTTTCTACCTACCAGTATATGGGATAGAGAAAGTAAAGATTCTTCTGTTCATGTTAAATTATCCATGATAAATGTTTGCTTAAAAATTATATAAAATTAAGTCATCTGGACTGTTACATGCTGAAACAATTCAGAAGTTTAAAAGTCAAAATCATGCAAAGGAAACGAGAAAAATAACAGATTTTTAACATGTACTGTTGGATGACATATTTAAAACTGTGGAAAATGTAAACATTTAGCATGCATTATTTCAAAAGCCGCTAATGCAACAAAAAAAACTTGACACTGCATATTTTGATGAACTCTAAATTTTTCCTGCAATAAAGTTTTCCTAGTTATACAGATATACATCATAAAAAGCAGCACTTCACAAATTATTTACAGAAAGGTAGTCACAATGAACTGGAAACAGGAAACTCTATTGATAAGAATAACTTGGAACATCGATTTTGCAGATTGGGATATCAATGGTATTTTTTCATCTTGTAGTTCAGCTAACATAATGAGGAATAACCAGTAACAAAATGTGATACAATAAACAATATCTAAACGCTAAACATTTAACTCAAAACATCTCTTTGCATGTTCAGTCACCAACTTCTCAAAAGCTGTTGCTCAGTTTTCCAAACATTAACAATCGTGAGATTTGATTGAAATTATGTTTTGAGGTGTACTGAACTGGAAAAAAGAATTTTTAGAAGAAAGAGGTGTGTGTCTATGAGCAGCATAACTAAAAAATTATAACAACATTTCATATTTCAGTCAGACACTGTTTTAAGCATGTCAAACAGCCTTTTAAATGTAAAACTTTTAGTTATTTTTCATTTCCTCAAAAATAGCTCTATGATTTTTATTAAAATAGGTTTAATGATTTACATGACTACTAAAATGCGTATCCTGAATTTTCCATGAATAAACCTACGAAGTCGTCTTCATTCTGTACAAATTTGTAAATGAAACCTTATGAGGGACAAAATCTTCTGCATGAGAAATGTAAAGCTCATTTAAAACAATTTGCTGCATATAATTCTTTTTGCAGCATTAGCCAAATTCAAAATATTTCACGCTGTATCTTCAATAAACATTATAGTTGTTTCTGCATGTTGGGTATAAATACCTATTGCTGCTTAATTTGAGATAATTTCCATACAAAAGCACATCATAATGTTAACATGGACAGAAGAATCACCTGAAAAGCTATACATGTGAATTTGTAATGCATTGAGAAAATTGAATGACTGTACCACAACAGATTATTTTCTTCTGTTGAAATTAGTGCTCAAAGACAAATATATTTCAATGCCTCTGTAAATAGACACAACCCCTAAGTAGATGTCTACATTCTACCATCTGGAATACTTTCACAGAACTAATTATATGAACTAGTGCTTGTTAAGAACAAACAGAATCATTGTAAATGATTAAGAAAAATCTTACTACAATGGAAAGCAAGATTAATATTGAAGGTTTGTAAAAACTCTTGGTCGGTATTACTTTTTAATATTAATTACTGTATAAATAAGCTGTAAACAACTGAAGGGCTTGAGCCAAAAACAAGCCATATATAATGCATGTTTTTTGACAGATACAGCTTTTACATTTAACATGATTCTGTTGACATCAAATTTACTTCAGTGTTGACATATGGGTGTTCATGATACAGTTGTTTAGATATTTCACTATATTTAAGATTAAATGTCTCAATTTAGAACAAAGCACCTTCTCCCCTCTTAAATTACAGGTTTGTTAATAACTTTAAAATGCCTTGACTAAAGGTATAAATGTGGATTAGTATAATGTGTACGGTACCTCTTAGTTACAATATTTTAGAACCTGTGGATGTCAGGGAAAACTCATGGAGATGTCTGAGAGCTATTCATTAAGTAACTTCCATTTCAGTAACGTGAGCGCAGTATTCACCATAAAATTTGATTACACTGCTGTGCAGCTTGATTCAGTATGCTTTGAATAGTGATGATGATAATGATGACTTGTGTTTAAGGGCGTTCAACTGCTAGGTTATTAGCACCCTTTTAAAACAGATTATGGAAAAGGTCAGAGATAAAGATCAGTACAAAATATCATGGCAAAGACCAGAGATAAAGCTGAAACTAAAAAATCATACAAAAGTCAGAGATATGGATCAATATAAAAGTCATAGGAAAAGTTAGAAATAAATATGAATATATAAAACTAATCCAAGAAATATGAAATACCTGAATTGAACATCACTAAATCTGCATTTGGAAATTTACCTTCGGCAAAATTAAAAATCCTATCAACCGCTTGCTTATCATCCACTAAGACCTCTACAAGATTGTTGCAGTGTCCCAAATACACTCTAGCAACACGTGATGGACCGACAGACCTCCGCCACAAAGCAGACAAACAGGAGCAGGGTCAACCTTAAAAAGGTAACCATGTGTAAAATTCAGTGGACAATAGGCAACCAAGCCAAAATCTCACCTCCTCATGACATACACAAGAGGAAGCTACCCAGTTTATTGGAATGTCCTTCACTACCCTAAGCTTATTTCCGCGGAGAGCTAACCACTCCTGACAGCACCGCTCTCCGCACAACAAGCCTAAAGCCTTTTGGCGTTACCCAAGATATTGTAACAATGGATTCTGTAGTTGCCGCCTTAACTGCCAAATCAGCAAGTTCATTCCCAGGCAAGCCAACGTGACCAGGTATCCAAGCACACTCCACATTAACGCCAGAAGCGTATAAAACATGGAGGGCATCCTGGATTTGCTGAACAATGGGGTGGTAGTTGTACAGCTCACGAAGGCTCTGAAATGCACTAAGGCGAATCACTCAAAATGAGGCAGTCTCCCAATTTTCGACAATGCACATACAAAATGCCTCGGTATATGGTATAGAGCTCTGCATTATATATGGCTGTGCTATCATAAAAACCAAATGTATGGGATTCGGTTCTATGAACATAAGCACATCCAACATCGTTCGTGAACTTAGATGCATCAGTGTAGATCAAAATTCGGTCACTGTAACCGGACAGAAATTCTAAAAACAGGTGCGGATACTAAATGCAGGCATCGTAGACTTCTGGTATACCGTCATCCCAATATATATGCAAGATGTCGCACTATCAAGCCGGGGGGAGGAACACCGTCTCCCCCTTAGCAAACATGCTAGGCATTTCAATGTTGTGCTTTCTAAGAAGTTCCCGGAAATGAACACCTGCAGGCCTTGGATTAATGCAGCTATTCCTATACCGTTTGCCCAGAACAGTGTGAAAAAAACAGAAGCGAACGCTGGATGTAGAGGCATACTTTTAAGCGCAAAGCCATAATTTCCTAAAAGGACATCACGCCGATATCGCAGAGGAGGTTCTGCTGATTGGGGGTAAAGCCTCATAACTGGACTAGTGGGAAAAGCACCAATAGCCACTCGAATGGCCCGGTTATGGACTGTGTCTTATATCCTCAGTACAGATGGTAGTGCTGAGGAATAAATTATACACCCATAGTCTATTTTTGATCAGATGAGTACGCGGTACAGTCGCAGCAAAACTGTCTGATCTGCTCCCCAAGATTTGCCATTTAATATCCGCAAGATATTTAGAGAACGGTCACATCGCGCTTCAATTGTGCTGTATGCGATGACCAGCTAAGTTTCCTATCAAACGTCAACCCCAGGAATCTCGTCAAATCTGTGAATGGTAGTAAATTTGGACCGAATTGGAGCGAAGGTGGTAATCTTCTCCTACAGTGCCATAAGTTCACGCAGATTGACTTCTCAATTGAGAAATGAAAGCCATTTTTAAAACTCATATCTTGGGGATTATCTCAAGATGGCTGCATACAGCGTTCCAAAAACAGCGTACGTAGAGAAGTACAATAAACGGCAAAGTCATCTACGAATAAGCATGATGATACCCCTGGACAAACACATTTTGAGATATAATTAATTATTAATTAATTCTAATGCTTAGTATCGATCCATGAGGTACTCCGTTCTCCTGAACAAAAGGTTCGAAAAACCCGAGCCGACCCTTACTCGGAAAATGCGGTCCTTCATAAAATGTGGAATGAACAGTGCTAAGCGTCCACGTAATGTTCCAGGTGTGTAGGCAACATAGTATCCCTGCTTGCCAACATGTAACATAAGCTTTCTCAAGGTCAAAAAATATAGCAACATTCAAAATTCTTCATGAATCCGTTCATGATCCGTGTTGATGACACAAGGCGATCCATTGTTGAACAGCATCTTTGAAAACCACACTGGGTGTTGGTTAGCAGATTGCGAGTTTCTAACCACCATACCAACCGTCCATTCATCACGTGTTCCATCATCTTGCAAATGCAACTGGTGAGGGAAATAGGACGGTAGCTGGACGGAAGATGACAGTCCTTTCCAGCTTTCAAAATGGGTATGACAATGGTCTCCTGCCACTTTTCTGGAAAACTGGCATCAACCCAAACACGATTATTGGCCTTGAGTAGGAAAGCCTTACCTTCAGGAGAGAGCTGTTGCAACATTTGTACGTGAATACCATTTGATCCTAGTGATGATAGTCGCAAAGATGAAAGAGCGTGTTCTAACTCTGCCATGGTGAAAAGGCAATTGTAATTTTCAAGATTTCCTGAACGAAAACAGAAACCGTGAGATTCCATCCGAGTCTTTTCAGGAAGGAACATGCGCGAATAGTTATCTGAGCTGGACACTTAAGCGAAAACATGGCCCAATGTGTTAGCCACGTCAAATATATCAACAGCTCCTGCAGCTGTTTTAAGACCGGCAATTAGCATGTGGTCAATTTTCCGGCCACACGACTTAATCCAAACGATGCATGTCGATTAAATGAAGCTACAAATTTGCTCCATTATTTCTTTTTGCTATATTTATAACATGTCTAAGACTTGGAACGCATTTTCTTAAGTTATCCAGTGTGGGGCGACGCTGGAAAAACCTAAGAGCACTAATGCGAGCAAGAATGGCATTTCGGGATTCTTCCATCCACCAAGGGACTGGAAATCGACGGGGGTTGGCAGTCGACTGTGAAATAGCTTGCTCAGCAGCAGAAAGAACCTTCTCTGTGAGATGTTCGACCAAAAAACTTGACAGTTGTGCTCATTGTAATTAAAAATAGCCTACTGGTAGTAAAGGTTCCAGTTGGCATGATCCAAGCGCCATCTAGGTAAGCGTGCGGAACATATGTCTTGTATTAAGAAACTAATAAGACATGGTAAATCGGATGGATGACAGGCACTGACTGGATGTCAGGCTGTATGGATACAGATTCCACAATATATCATCTCTGATGAGCATCATAGTGTTCCCGTGAGCAGGAATACCCTCTTCGGTGTAAGATCACACCGTAGTGGGGTATATCCCTGATGTGAAAGCTTAGTGTCTTGCAAACATATAACCAAAGGTTATTCTTATTGAATAAAAGTTCAAGCTCTGGTCGATGTGTTCTAATTTCACGTATGTTCCATTGTAGGATAGTCATCGTATTCATAATGGGATAAGTTCTCAATCCTAACATTCCAATACTTCGAGGACGACGGTGGTCGAATCAATTTGCACTTTTTCATGACGGGCTAGCAGCTTTAACGTAGGAAGGATCCTGCCTCTTTTTCATTGTCGTTCTAGCAGTATGGGCAGAAACCTCCTGCTCCATCTCCTCCATGAGGAGGACCCCTTTCCAATTGAAAACTTCGGTTCGAGAACCTCGAAACGATTGGAAGTGAAGATCGGCAAAGATGTAGATCGCCGATCCGAGTTCTTCCCAGAAGATTCCTCAGATGACGATCTCCGAGAAGATGCTTGTGGACTTTTCTTGCCTTTAGTGCTCTGGATAAAGGCTTGCTATTTTCTTTTAGGAAGTCGGTTCTTACATGGCTGGTCCTGAACTTCTTTGGCTATGTATTAGGGGCTTGCTAGTCTTGCTGGTTGAAATCGGCGGTTTTTATGGTAATTTTACCGATGTGGTCTTTTAAGTAGCGGACTTGGCAGATATTGGTGTCATCGGTGTTGATTTTAAAGGTTTTGGCTGCATTTTAGCCACGAGAATCTTTTCGGAAATGGTGTCCCCGTTGATATCGCTGGTCTTGGTTGCAATTTCCCGACACGGTACCAGTTTAGCTGCAACTGAGCTATAAGGACTGGACTTTTGGACACAAGGCTGGCAGATACGCAGAAGTTTCAAGACTTCCGAGGACACCTTCCTCTGCTAAACAGGGGCATTCTCGGGAACTTGATGCGTGTTCACCACTGCAGTTAACACATGGAGCAGATGTACATGCTTCATCGTGAGAGATCTCTCCACTGTTAAAGCACTAGATTTATCGTTACAAAATTCGCTAGTGTGTCCAAAGCGCTGACACTTATAACATTTAGTGGATTCAGGATGAATGGCCTGACTTCGATAGCTTCATACCCTGCCTTAATACTTTGAGGGAGATCTAGCCGATCAAAGGTAAGGAACAGGGTACGAGTAGGCACTAATTCAGCCCTTCCTTTTTGCTGAACCCAATATACGGATGTCACGCCTTGTACTTCCAGATTCTCTTGAATTTCCTCATTGGACATATCGTCCAATGCATGGGTGTTTACAATTCCACGCGAGGAGTTCACGGTCTTGTGCATTTCGACACAGATCGGGTAGCTGGCTAACAATTTTAGTTTCAAGACAATCGCTGCCTAGGACGCTGAATTTGCTTCAACCAGAAGCGTGCCATTGCAACTTCTAATGCACGACTTCACAGGACCAGCAATTTAATCGAGATCCTTTTGAACTATAAAAGGGTTCACCAATGTAAACTTTTTCCTTTCCTCTGTTCTATTAATTACTAAGTAGCGAGGACCACAACACTCAACTACTACTTTTCCAATAAACTTTGTTGCTTTGTTTTGTTTGCTTGTTTTTTTTATTTTTATTTTTCTATGGGGAAAAAAATCCTCCACTATTGCAAATGTCTCCGATGGCATGCTCACATTATGGATGCCACCCAGGCTTAGGTGAGAGTCTTGTCCTGGACCTTGCTCACCTTAGGGTCTCACCTCCCAATTCATAGACAGGAGGACCCAATCGCTTTCAGGAGTGCAACAGCTAATGCAGTGGCCCCTCCTAGGACTGACCTTTATCAGCGGATACGAACGCAGTCCTACATGATACTCACAGGCTAGGAATTACACGTTACATAGTCACCCTTTGCGACTCCCCTCCACAGCGGTATGCATCAGAGTGTGTTCAGGGGGGTAGTTGGTCAAACATACTTGTGGACCAAAGCTGATTAGGCATTTGGCATAAACCCTCTCACCTCTTGGAGGAACCCAATCGAGAGTGTGGCTCGGGACCCTGGGAGCGCCAAACCCGACTTTGAATAGTGCATAATGAAAGACAAGCAGTTATTATTTCTGAGCTATACGTGTTCAGAATGGATGTTGCAATCAAGAACCCTGCCACATGTGAGATATGATCTGCAATATTATTTCTTGAGGCAAAAATGTGTGAAGTGAGTGAAATCCGCTGCCAACTTTGTGAAGTTTACAGACCAAACATCATGACTGAGTGGTGTAAGACTATGTCGCATTTTAACCTTTTTGTCAATCAAAAAATCAGTTCTTCATTCACAATACCAGACGGTCAGTTTTCTCATCATGGACAATGGTTCACCCAGCACATGTGACACCACTGTCTTCCACCCTGACACCACATTCACTCATACTGTCTATAACTTTAGAAAGCTCAAGATGGATTTCAGTCAATTTACTGTTTTGCCAAAGAAATTGTATCAGAATCTATGACACATTTGGCAAGGTTCTTGATTGCAGGAATCGTTCTAAATGCATGCAGCTCAGCAAATATTTGAATGACTCTTTCTACAACTATTGGAAATGTAATGAATCAAGTAACAAAACTGAGTAATTGTGGATTGATAGGAAAATTATAGAATTCACTATATAAAAGCGGAACTTACAAATCGCCCTTTTACGTGCAACCATCTTAATTTCTTTGATGTTGCTCTGCCAATGATTTGTGTTGAAACCGTGTGATTCTAGAAATTTCATCCTCGGAGGAAAATTCCTTTACTTTTCCTTGAGGAAATTAATTGCAGCAAGTTCTCTCATCTACCTTTAATAACACCTTGCTAAAAATACGATCAGCCCTGGAATTATTGAATATAAGGCCTGGTTTCTGAAATGATAAATTATCTTAAGTTAAAACAGCAATGGCATTTCTGGGACTACAGTTATCTGTTTCATGATTGGTAAACCAACTGCTCCTTTGTTGATTCTATTTAAATCTAAATCCATTATCGCAGTAGCACCAATAACATTTTTTTGTTGATGAGCCATAATCTATTGATTTTATCTGTGAAACTTAGTAAGATTCCAATGATATAATACAGTCTAGTTGTATTTCTTACAAGCTCTAAAACCAATTATAATTTTTACATTGATTATCCATAATAGAAGAGCTTCTCTCCAAAAGTCTCTTGTTCAAAAACTTTGAAATTCGATTATTTTTCATACGAGTATGACTATCTTTATATGGGAAAGAAATTTCCATTTCGTAGTATCCTAGAAACCCAAGAAACATGTGTTGAAGGTGGCATTATTTCCAAAAATGCCTCGTTTGTTCCATAATGACTGTTGTCGAAATGTTTCACATACTATACTCATAAGTCTAGGAAAGGGCCTGGTGTAAACAAATGCACATGCAGCACACCTTTCAAGCAAATAAAAATAGTTACTGTACTGCATGTATTATCACCATTTTGTGTTTCAAATAATGACATTATTTTAATAATCCTTGGGTTCTAAGGCTATTTAAAGCACTGAAAGTAATTAATAATTTTAATTATTTCATTTAAACGTAACTTAAATAACTAGATTCTATTTATCATGGCCATGCAGCCATCCCGTTATTTCTGCACACTTTATCGGTGGAAAGCAACAGCCATGCTAATCAGTATTGTTCATGTTACGATCATGGCTGAGTGTGTAGAGGTCAGAGCAGTGTAAATTAAACAAATGGAAAAGCCCTTAAAAGTGGGAACCAAAAAAAAAAGTTTTGAAGTGTTGAACCTTTCGTTTGAGCATCATGATAACCTTGTTGTTAAAGATATTAAATTAACATTGGAAGCAACTGATGTGCCTGAATATTTTTAGACCAAGTTGTAGACAGGTAGATTATAAAAACTTGGAAGACATCTCTAGTGATATCACGGCAAGCTGGATGTCACCAGTAGTACCTGAGGACTCCAATTAACATGTTGGTTTTTATTAATAAAATACATTTCATAAAATGCTTTCACACATTCTTGAATTAGTACATTTAGTTTAACAAGTATAGGGATATGTCTTTTCTTAATACTCAGTGCTGGTAAAGTGAAAGATAACATTGGGAGGTATTAATGGCAATTTCTTGATGTCTCAAAAATTTAACAGCTGAGCAGTATTGCGGACAAGAGAGAAACCTCCACATGCATTCACAAAATGTCAAAGCGCATAGTGATACTATGTGCATTATGTTAGGGCTCATTCTCGGGCTGGAATGATTATAAGTAAATACTAGGGGCGCATGCACCAACCTAGAGTAAGCTCTACTTTCGTAGTAAACTACTATTCAAGTCAACTTTCGGCAACTTCCATACGAGAGTACTTCCGAAGCATTTTACTCTTTTCAGACACTCCCAGATTAAATTACCACAGAAGTAAATGTCGGAGAGCACCGTTATGTAGTATGTTACTACGGAATTAAATAGAGCACAAATATAGGTTAGAATTTACTCTTGCGACATGGATGGAGTAACTAACCTGTCGAATGAACTAAAATACTGTATCATATTTGGAGGAAGATGTTTTGACATGTTCATGTATTACTTAGATTACAATGATGATCTCTGTGAAGAAAACAGCGATTACTTAGGTTACATTGATGATCTCAACGAAGAAAACGGGAATGCTGTAGTGGTATGCGAGAACATATGATACTTATACAGAGAGAGAGTGCTCAACGAACGTTTCGGTATTAGGAAAGAATCTTGTACATGCCTTTATAACCTGCTTGGTGAGCATTTACAACAAAACTCAGACAGGAATTCAGCTCTATAACCCAAACTGCAATTAATGTTGTGTGTCCTACAAGTGTTCCGTAGTGGTATATTTCAGATACTTAAGCCGGCATTACGATAAATTTAACGTAACAGACAGTTTAACACTGTATTAAATGATATTTAGGACCGACTTATCACTTAAGAGATTGGCAATGTCAAACTTTTCCTTCCTGTTATGTCAAGTTTGATGTCACATGGTAATTAGAACCAATCGGCGTGAAGCACTAGCTCGAAGTAATAAAAGAACTATCAATCAAGAATCATTCCCATTATGTTAAGTGCAAGCCAATTATACCTTATTTTACTTTACAGCATTTCTTAACCTCATATTACATTAAGTAAAGTTCATCGTAATCCCGGCATTACAGGCGATCTTATAAATAAACATTCACCATGCGTCTGCTAGTCATGTATTGTTGTTAGAGCACTTTTGAGGTTAAGAGCAAGGTACACTTACAAATATACATGAGTGTTCAGATAATAAAAGGCAATTCTTCACTTTTGCAGATTTCCCACACATTGTGGGTGGAATTGACTGCATGCATGTTACTATTTTGTGCCCATCCGTGAATATGGTGAACTTTTCTGAAATCGGAAGGGGTATTTCTCCATCAACATGCAAGTGACCTGTGATGCAAAATGAAGATTAGAAAACATTGTTTCCAGAATTTTAAGCTGTTCTTCAGTACGTTTCCCAACAGTTGAAGACTTAAACTCATCTGTCACGACTTTCCAGCATCTTTATAACACTTTTTTACACTCATATTGTTTAAATAGATTTTTTTTGTCTCTACCAACAAATATTTATCTCTTTTGCTGACGTTCTCCCTGCTTTTCCCTATCGCACATAACCTCATCCATGATCGAGTCAAGTAAATCGTGCAAGCAAAACAATACCTCCGGGAGTAATGAGCTCTTGCTTCTGTAGTCGTAACTAAAAGAATAAATTGTAATTGAGCTCTCCAACGTTACTTCTGAAGTAAATTGCTCCCGTAGTAACCTACTTCCTTAGTACGGACTTCTTTAGTAAACATTATTTCTGAAGCAATTTATTCCAACGTAGTGCACGCTGCCCTAAGGGTGATAAATGAGGTACTAAAACTTCATAGTATAAAACATTCTGCTTAAAAGATAAGTTTACTTTAATGCATATAAAGTTTTTTTCTTGATCTGCCAACATTTTTCCATTTTTGAAAAAGAGCTCCTCAACTACAACCTACAAGGGGTATTGTATATATTATCACCAGAAAGTTTTTGAAATGTGGATGAAACTCTCAAGTGCATTCATTGATCTTTATGTGCAGCTAGTAAAAATGAAGACCTAATATATTACTCACGCAAAACTTCTGGAATCGTGACCTTGATTGCCAGCCCAGCTGCCGAGCCTAGGATTGGTTTATGTTCAGCTTAATCAACGAAAGCGATATAATACCTTTGCTTACTCACAGTGCGTAACACTTACAGTCTGCATATAAAGTGCCTGCATCTGGTTGTAATTTTAAAGAGACCAGTATCTAAATAGTACTTACTTTATATTTGTTATATTTATAAACATGGCTCCTACGTTTTCAAAGTTGAGTGCTAAGTTGTTACACAGTCAAAGTAGGGAAATAATTGCAAATGAAGCAAGAAGCAGAGATGAAGGAAGAAAATATATGTTCGTCCGAGTTCCACAAAAGCCTTAAGAGAGTGAAAGAAAGAGTAGTCAAAGCAACTGGTGTTTCACTGACTTCCGTTTCCAGAGTTCTCAAAGATAAGAGAAAAAAAACATATGGATGAAAGAATGCCATTTGACACACCTGGGGTCCCTAAACGTATTACAGAAATAGACGATTTTGAATGCGTCATTCGGCGCACGATTCACAATTCCTATGTGGAAGAAAAAACTGTGCTAACAACAAGCAGACTGCTCATCAAGCTGAAAGACAGCAGAAACTTTCAAGGTGGTGCTACAAATCTCAGAAAAAATATTAAAGATTTAGGGTTCAAGTGGAAGAAACCGAAATCAAATAGAAGAGTTCTAACAGAAAAGTAAAATAAATAAATAAAATAAAATAATAATAATAAAATAAAAAAATAAAAATAAAAAGTAAATGTTGCCATTATAGCTTAGTCAGTTAGAGCAACGGCACGGAAAGCCTAAGATCTGTGGTTCAAATCCTGGCTATGGCATTTAATTTTTCAGTCTGATTCTACCTTTCCAAATGACTAATTTTATATGTACTTATATCAGCATCAATTTTCAAGGTGGTGCTACAAATTTCAGAAAAATACTATAATGTATGAAGATGAGTTATACATACACAGCAGTCATACAGCATCTAAAAGTTGGAGTGACGATAGCGAATTAGGTTTGCAGGCACCTGTTGCCAAAGGGCAAATACTTATCGCTCATGCTGTTGGAAAGATCGGCTTCGTTCCAAATGCCCTTCTTTTACAAGTCGCAACAAACAGGAGATTTTCATCAAGAAATGAATACAGAAAATTACATGAAGTGAATCAAGCCATGTGGATACCTAATATGCCTGCTGGGTCTGTTCTGGTCATCGACAATGCTTCACAATGCGTCAACACTCAAATTCACAAACCACCTACCTCAACTTCCTTGAAAGAAGAAATGAGAGCTTGGTTACTTAGACATAATAAAGCTCTAGATGAAAGCATGAGTAAAACAAAGCTATATAACTTAATTAAAGCCAACAAACAGCTTCAGAAGTCATACATACTTGACCAGATAGTAATACAACATCGCCATAATGTACTTAGACTGTCATCGTATCGCCCAGATCTAAACCCAATCGAATTAATCTGGGCTAATATCAAAAAATGGGTGGCATGCAGAAATATCACTTTTAAATTAAAATATGTGGAGCAGTTATAACACCAACAATTTGCTGAAATTGGAAGGCCAGAATGGGAAAATGCATGGCGACATGCTGAATAAATTAAGAATCATTATTCCGAAAAATACGGAATTGCAGAAAATCAAATAGAAATAATTCTCATCCAGGATAATGGTGCAGAAAGTAGTGACAGCAGTGATGACGGCAATAATGTGAGTGATTCCGCAGAAGAGGAAGGGTTGTTAGATGTGGAAGAATTGGAGGCAATGATTGACAGCGTGTTTTATATTAAGCGCTTTTTACAGCGTGGATTTTAATATGCTGTATATAACTAAGTTTATCTGCGCAACGCAATGCATAACTGGTGAGGATATTTGACGATGACTGTCCCACGCACTCCTGCACACACGACCAGTCACCACCTGATCTGGTAAGCAACTCGCATCATAGCTCTCATTAAGATTTTCACGTGTCTAGAACTTTTGCGCCGATTATAACATTATTGTGAAGTAGAAAAGGGACTTGCCACATGTCACTCACAGATAAGCCAAGAAAAGGAAGACCAAAATTCATAGATGGCATGGCTACAGTGAAGGTGGAGAATATTATCTTGGAAGACTGATGAGTAGGCCTTGTATTCTTAGGTAACTACATATTCTGTTTGCATCGTAATATAAACTTGAAACTGGGTTTTATGTTCTGCATATTCACACTGGAGCATATATTTTAGATTTTAACATAAGTCACCATCCCACCTATTATATGTTTAATTATGTAGGCTACATGAAGCATTTTTACTTTCTCTAGCAAGTGCATAGTAGGTAGAGAAGGTATTGCATTCCACTCAAAAAATCCTATACCGAGATTTCACCAGAAATACATGTTTTGAGGCCTCCTGAATCCAAATAAAGATTTTTAGAAAAATGTCCATGTGCATGAGTCTGCGAACAGCATAACTTAAAAACTAAAGTCGAACAAGCACCAAACTTTTGGCATTTAAGTTCAATACCTTCTGAAGATGTGACATGGAGATTTTCAAGAAAATCCCCCATCCTAAACTACCCTTTAATTGGAATATTTTCAAAATTTATTTTGTAAAAAATGGCTGATGATTTTGATTAAAATACCATTTATTTATGATATTTACATGACAAACAAAATATATATCTTGAATTTTCTGGGGATAGCCTCTGAAGTCCTCTTCACTCGGAAGGAATTTTGTATAATCTTGATACACAAAAATGTACTATATAAAACATACAATTTATTTCAAATAAATTTTGTTGTGGCATAAGCCATTTCCAAGACATCCGTTATTTATGTTTTAAATTGTTCATTACTTGGTCATTCTTTAAAGTCCTTTCAACATTAGTTGTTTCTTGCAATTGAGGAAACAGTACGGAATTTTAAGGCAGAGTCCAGTTAGACATTTTACTATCGCTGTTCCCTTTGTATCTATAATGAAATGTGTAATGTAGCTACTTTTGTAAAGGTTTATTTGGATTAAAATGAAGTAGACAGAAAAATAAGCTTTAGTAAGAATAGTTTGTATACCCACTAATAAGTGATAGAGAGTAGAGAAAGTCATGTGAATGAAACATACAAGATTTTCTATTAAGTGCAAGAATTGATGCCAGCTACAGTATCCCTCCACATAAAAGAAAATACAAAACATACTGCTTGCTCAAGCAGTAAAGCAAACGATGCAGTAACTAATACCCATATGTGACTTCATTACCCATTGTCCGGTTTTGCTTTCATAAATGAGCTAAATAGTAAAGATACTAATTCAATTAAAATTCTTCAAGGACTTTTAAGTGACACAGTGCTAAGAAATGACTTGGCATGCATTGCCGCAAATCTATTTTTCCTCTGTGAAAAAGAAACTTGAATTATAGCAATTCTTTTGAGAGAAGAAGTTAAAAGTGGTTCGGGATGTGGAGAAAAACCTGAATATTCTTTCTGGTCCTGCAGCAAAAAACATACAAGGAAAATACAAGGAAGTGTATGAAAATAGTAATGGATTTAACACAATGTATAAAATTCAAATGTGTTGGGTGGGTAATATGAAGAAAATAATGATGTGAGTGTGACATTCCATGCTATAATTATTCCAGACTTACTTCTTGTGACTGGAGCAGTCTTTTTCCAAATTGAAGTCACTTCTTTGTGACAATTGTCAATCATTTGGGATGGACAATTATTTGAGTAAACACAGTGCCAGATTGTAACTCTTCAATACGTAGTAGCCCAATCCAGAATTATGTCCAATGAGTACCACGTACATTTATATTAACTGAGCATTTAGATGCTACCAAATATTTTAATTTTTAGCACATAAAATATAAATATTTCTCAAGCTTTTAGTACCTAAAAATCCAAGCCCTACTGATGAGCAACTAACAAAATGTTCATGAATGAAATTGCTCTTTGTTATGATAGTATGCAGAAAAGTATCACAATGAACTGCACATGTTTAATGTCTGCATGGTGGTGTTTTAATTTTTTCACCTTTTCCTTCTTTTCTAGTAACCATGGTCAAATATTGAATCCATAACTACGATCCTAAGATCAAAGCCAAGGAAAGTGAGGGTGCTTTGATTCCCCACCCAGACCTCCTAGAAGTCTGCAGGGAAGGTCATGCTCATTTTTGGGATTGCCATGGAGTCATAAACCTCCTTGCCATGGGTCAGAGCATCACTGGAGCATACTACTGCTCATTTCTCTACAAATTGCAAGATGCTCATATTGTAAACATGTTGGTGTTCACCTTCTTGGCAACAATACACCAGCTCATTCAAGTTGTGATTGAGAAAGCAAACAATGTGTCCCATTCCATTCTCCCGATCTCACACCAAGTGATCTTTTGTTACCAAAGATGAAAAATCCACCGAGGGGTTGGCAATTTGATATTACCAATGATGTCACTGAAGTTGTGGAGCAGTGCTTTTTGACCAAATCTGCAGACTTTTTTGAGGCCTAAGGAAGTTCAAGAAACACAGGGAAAAATGTGTGACTGAATGGTGACTACATAAAGACTTATGTAACAAGGACCACTTATTAAAGTGAAGTTTCTATTTGTCATTTTGTTTAATGGTGATAATTAAAACTTAGGGTACCTCCATCTACTTAATTCTAATCATTAGCTGTATTTAATAAGTGTAGAATAATCATCCTATAATTCAATAAGCTGTGAAAAGCTGGCTAAAGCTGGAGAAGTGTTTGTGCTCCTAAATATTAATTTGAATACTTCAATGAAAGAGGTTTCAAAATAAACTACACATTATCAGCACCTTTACAATTTGTTAGCAGTTGGGACGCTGTAGAGCTGCTGCCTTAGGCCATGATGTGAACAAGATAATATTTTGCATTGCAAAGAAAGGATTCAATACAACAAATTGCTGCTTGGCACAATATGTTTGTATGTCAAGTACATTAAAACTTAATGTAAAAACATTAATAAATTAACAATTTTGCACATTTTTCAGCCATAAGGAAAGCAGTGAGTCTGCCACTCAACAAGTGAAAACTGTTGCATATAAAAATTACTAGAAATATTAACAAAATTACCAAAACACTTCATTTTTCATCAAATTAAGGTAATTTTTTATTTGTTAATTGTGCAGAAGTTGAGCTGCTCGAAAAAATAAATGAAAAACAGTGTTACTGCCAATTGTTTTTTGCTGATTAGATTTTTACTAGTTTTGCTAGAAAAGCTCCATTTTGTGGATACCAATTTGTTACATGCACGTCATAACTCTTCTTAGCTTGATGCTAGCCTTAGAGCGAGTAGGAGGCAAGTGTAGGCTATTAGGCTGTAGAGAGCCACATTGAAACCAAATGGTCATGTGTTTTGTAGATTTAACCCCGAGGTTAGCCTTAGGTGTGAACTATGTGTTCTAACATGACCAGGTAGATTAGCTCCAATTTTCAGTGCTGACACTAGTTTTGTCTTGCTGTTATGCTTGAAACTAAGACAGTGAATATAAGCAATCCAGATTTATCATAATGGGGGTGGGGAAAGGGAAGGAAGTGTGTTAACATTGTGTGTATATGTAACATTCAAAACTTTCATGGTAAAGTAACACTAATCATGGCTTTACAGGAGACATAACTGATCTCCTGTGAAGCCATGATTAACATTTATATGAATGAATTGAGAAATTTTTTCAATGTGCTGATTAACAGTTGTATACTTTACTTTTCAATGCATGATAGAACACAACAAAGCAAGGACAATTATATTGCATCAAAAATAAACTGAATAAATTACTTTATGTTATTGCAGACATTCATTTGTAGTAGGACCTTTAAAATGAACAGTCCTTGTTTGTCTCCTAAAATATAAACATGATTAAATATACCAAATGATAACCCTCTAGTTGTGAGCTCTGGGTCCTGGGGATCTGAAACAGCAACAGGTGTTTTATACTTTTTGGATTAGTGGCACTGACATGACAGCCGCCGTGTATATTCATTTACAAATACAATTATTCCATGTGTTTAACAGAACTTACAAGGCGCTTAGGACCCATAGTTCATTGGTAGTGTAACATGTTTCTAGTATAAACTTTTTAGATTAATGGATAACTGTACGCCATGCATATATCAAGTTCCAACAGTCCCTGGGGAGATGCAGATGATCTGGAAAATTTATTTTAGATACTTTTAGCAGAATTGAGTAACAAAAGCGATGATAATGACAGTGATTTCTTGCTATGCGATTCCTCAAGTGTATCTGAATGAAGTGAATTAGAAGAAACACGAGAACAAGAAAGTGATTCTGAGCAAACTACATTAGAAGTGGTAGGCAGTCGGCACCAAGTTGGCAACATCAGCAATGAAGACACAGAAGAATCTGTTAGAGAGCAACATGAAAATGTTAAGTCTGAGCTGCAATATTTCTGGAGCAAAAATCGCTTCAAGTGGTCTGCAAAGGAGCCCACAAGAAGGGGTAGGCTACTGCTGCAAAATATCATTTCTCCAATGAAATTTTGGATTAAAAGGTCCAGCAAAAACTGTAGGCCAATGAGATTTAGCTTTGGAACCTACTGTTTACTGACGACATTTTGCTAGAACAAATAAAAAACTCAATGCTCAAAACCAATATTCCAACTCATTTACACCTGAAGTTAAATTGATATTGTACAGTTAAAAGCCCTATTTGGCCACATATCTATGTGGAATATTTTAGATAAATCACGAAGATATGACAGATTTTTGCAATTGTTGAAACCAGTATAGAAATTTTTAGACCAGTAATGACTCAAAAGAGGTTTGAAGTTCTATTCTACATTTTATGGTTTATGATGAAACTAGGACTCAGAGAAAATCAGATGAACCAAGTGCAGCTATGTCCTGTTTCATTCTTTTATAAGAAATTTTCCAGAAAACTTCACCACTGGGGAAAATGGGTGTGTTAATGAAATGCTTCACACTTTCCATGGAAAATCTAAGTTTAAGGTTTATATGCCAAGAAAACCAAATAAGTATGGAATTAAAGCAATGATTCTTTCTCATGCCCAAAATTCACTGTTATCAATACATACACTTATACCGGTTCAGGATGTGATGGAAAAGGTCTTCCGAGTTCACAAACATGATCAAACCCACTCAATCTGGGCTTAGATTGGCACAGCCCGTTTTTGGGAGTCACAGGAATATCACTGGTAAAAACTGCTTTTCTTCAGTTGATTTAGCACTCATTCTCAGTCAGAAGGCTTAACCTACACAGATACCAAGAAAAAGAATAAACTCATATTCCCACAGAGTTTCAGGCCAGCAGGAAATGCCAGATAGCCTCATCTCTTTATGCATTTTCAGAAAAACCTCACACTGGTTTACTTTGTACCAAAGCAAGGAAAGGCAGTTATTATGCTTTCTTCGATGCATCACAGTAAAGAAAATGAATGTGGCAGGCCTGAAACAATACATCATTATGATAGAACCAAGGATATCAACTTCTTAGATCAGAAATGTGCAAATCATTCCACAGCAAGGAAAATGAATCCGTGGCCAATGGTTAAATTTTATGGAATGCCAGACATCACAACTGTAAATGCAGATACTTTGTACAATTGTTATAAAGAGAGAAGATCATTTTTGAAAGAAATTTCTCTGAAAGTAATAAAAGCAGACGTGATAAGGCAATTTGAAAATTCAAATCTGGAACATTCCATATGAAATTGAACAGCAAAAAACCTCGCATTTTTTGTTTGCATTGCAACTTTTCATATTAATAAGTTGTGCTAAGGAAAGCATATTTATCAAGTATTAGCATCTAAAATCCAACGTTGTCACGTTATTGAAAGATAAATGTATCATGTTAATTTATTTTCTCACATTTTAAATGCACATAGCTCTGGAACCCTGTATTTCAGAATACTGTACTAAATCTCATTTTGTAGATGAAAGTCAGCATTTCATTACAGCATATAATTATTTTTATAATATTCACAAAAATCTATATATAGTTTTCACTTATTTTAAGCATCTCCGGATTTTTTTTATAAAACTAAAATATTAGACTGAGAATAATCCATAGTGTCATTTAGAGAAGTAGGCAATGTTCATAAGTGGTTATGTTTGGGTGTTCATAGTTATAACACGAAAAGTTAGTAAACGCAGTGATTTATGTAGTTGCACAATGTTCACCAAGTGCTCTGTAAATCTGTGAGGAAACACTCAGAACTGCATACTGCTTAGTAAGCGTTCTCATTGTTTAACCATGTACAGCAGCTTGCTTGACCTTCAGTTCAAAACAAATGTGTGAGTGTGATGATGAGTGCATAAAGTGACTTTCTTCTTTAATTATTTTAGACAAAACCTTATCAGTAACCATTACAGTAAAATATATGCTTGATTGTGTTTAAATTACGGAATATTATCATATATAATAAAATTATTTTTCTTAATCCGTAACCATCTATACTTGAAAAAATAGAAATTTCATCACTTAAATAAAAATAAGAACATGTTTACCTATTAGTATGAAATTAAAGTTTAGGGAATAAAAATAAAGCTTGATATAAATAATTAGATTTAAAGGTTTCAGAGTTATAACAGCTTGAATTTGGAAATTTTAGGAAGATGCGATAAATTTGAACAATTTTAATTGCAAAACTATGATGTTTTAAATGTTAAGAGCTTCCATAAAACACTGTATACGGCTTGTCTACAAATACAAAAAAAGTTTCAGTTCGTTTAAAAAATGCAAGTCGATTTTCCTCCTATTTGAAATGGAATGTCCCAACTGGAGCTGGACATTAAACAAGAACTTTCAAGAATACCAAATCTGCCAATTCCTGAAAAGGAGATCGTGCAGCAGTGCACCAAGTAGAAGTAAACCCAATAGGTGCTACATATGTCCCTCTTCAGAGATAGGAAGACCCAAATCGTGTGCAACAGTGTAACAAACCAGTATGCAATGGATGCATTGAGAAATACTGCAAAAACACTGCCTTGTGTAAACAGAAGTGCTGCTCAGTAACCATACAACAATTAAATACTTTGTTTGCCTGTTTTATGTTACCTTGTAGTATTATATTATCTGATATGGTAATTGTTTTGAATCATATTGGATTTTATAACTGGGCCACTTGATGAAAACTTACCAAGATGGACAATTAGATTTTTTGATAGATGTTACATTTGAGGTAAAATATATCTAACTGTGAGAAATTGTGTAAACAGCAAGTGGAAAGATTGTTACCTATCTATTGTGATTTTATTGCAAGGTAACAACAAATGTTAAAAGAAGTGTTTGGGCAACTATATTTTAGAAAGGTTTCTTAAGAGTAAGTTTTAAACAACTTTGAAAACTAATGTTTTCCACTTACATATAGACTCTTTAGCTAAATTTACATTGAATTTATTGGTCACTGTAACTTCATATTATACCTCACAATTGAACTTTAATTATCATTGTGTAAAAGTCTCATTCCATTAAAGAAAAAGTGTATTTTTTGTGTTATTTTGAAACAATTAATATTTATTCAATGCTGATATGTATGATCAGTGAACCTTATGTAATAAACATCCAACTGCACCGTAACCTCAAATAACACAAAAACATAACAGTAGAGAAAGCTTTTAATAACTGTCCCATTCCATCACAGACTAGCATATGTGCATCACTAAATTCAACATTTAATTTAGATTCTGAGAAATACTTACTTTATAAGTGACTATATATATTTTAAAATATGCAGGTTGCAAGTTGCACACTGTAGGCATACATCCCATAAAATGTCCTGTGTGAGATTAATAATTTAGTTAAGAAATTTTATCTAAGGGATTGTATATCACTGCAAGCACCTGGGAAGAAGAATGTTGTGATAGTAATAGAGAATGAAGAAAAAGAAAAATTTCAAAACAGATATATGTACACCACTATTGTAGAGGCATAATAGATATTAAAAAAGGAAAACTCTGAAGTGTTTTAAAAAAGTGTTTTAAAAGTGGGAAATCAAAATTCTTTTCATTGCGACCCAAATTTGTCCTTCCAATTAGTGAAATGCCTCAACACAGCTGTTGTGTTGATGTCATAAGAACATAAATTTATTTGGACTACTCTGTGTGGGTATAAGGACGATATTCCTAAAACATCTTCACAACTAATCAGTACATTAGTATGCAATCCTGAAAATAACTGCATATCAAGCACATGTGATAGTTGTGGCATCAGAAACCTGCTCTGTCAGCATAATACCTAAACAGATGATGTAAATGAATTAATGAGGTTTGTTTGGAACAGCACTGATGGAAGAATTGAAAAAGCTCTGAAGGAGAACACTGCCTGTGAAGCATTTGAAGAACTTATTGAAAAAACATCCTGGAAACTCAGCATACATATTTTCAGGAGAAGAAAGTACTGAAGACGACAAAGAAATTGTAGTACAGATTGATTTTGCCGAAAATCACATCGTCAGATTTCAAAATGAAATTCAATTGGCATATTGGAGCTCCCAGCAAATCACAGTCTTCACAGCTGTACCTGTAATTCCTGGAATGGTACGAAGTTACGCAATTGTCAGTGACAAAATATCACATGATAAACATGCTGTCAACACATTCTTTTTTCAGGGTAGTTTCCCATATCAGGTAAACTTACCCAGAGGTCTCAATAATTAATTTTTTTTTTCAGATGATACAGCAAGCTTCTTTAAATAGCATCATTCTCTATGTGATTTAACTCACCTTCAGGAAGAGTTTGAAGTTCTGTTAACATGGAAATTTCTAGCTACACATCACGGGAAGGGCAGTGTCGATTGTGTTGGTGGAGAGTTGAAGAGTTTAGTATGTTATGTTGTATTTGGTGGAAAACACATAGTTACCAATGCAGTCTTTTTACTGGTGTGCCAGTAAACTGTGAAAATCAGTAGAGGTGATATTTTGTTGTAAATATGAAGTGGATCAACAAGACAATTTGATACTAATGAGTAACACTGGACACTCATTCTAAGCACATGCATTAAACTTGTATCCCCTTATAATGTGGTTTACAAAGAGCATGTTTTATCCAAAGAAAGGGAAAGAAAAAAGAAAGGAAAAGAAAAAAAATCAACTTTGATTTTATGACTGGCAGAAGTTCCAAATTGATACAATGGAAGGAAATTATAATACTCAAGACGTTGCTTTTGTAGTGGTGAAGTTTATGACAAAAAACACAGCTAAAAACTTCATAGTCAAATCTTAAAAGTTGATAATACTGAATGTGTGATCAATTTCATGAGAAAAATCAACAAAGATTTCAAATTCACATTTAAATTAATGACACTTCATGGGTTGCAATTTTGGATGTATTGAAAGTACTTCCAGTCCCTTCCAGATAATCACCAGGTTTTTCATTTCCTGGTGTAGACATCACGTATGTATCATAATATAAAGAAAGCAACATAGTAACACTGGTATGGAAATTATTTTATGAAAGATGCAATTTCAGCAGTTTCCATTTTGTACATGTCCCATTCTGTCATACTAGCTGTCTCATTCAGTCAAATAAGTAAAAAATGATAACTAAAAAATAATTATTTCCATGCCATTTTTCAAACTCTCATATTATATACTTGATATGTAGCTATCCATTACTGAAATGAGACGGCACATTTACATAGTTTCACAGAACTTCGGAGTTGTTTTAACTCAGAGGGAACTACCTTTTTGTCCATGTCCCTTTGTCACAGGAATACTACTTCATATTTTTACTTAAATTAACAAACTTTTTTCCTTTTATGCCTTTTGTGTTAACCTTCTGAAATTCTGTTATGAAGAGAAAAGATAAAGATTTATAATTTGTTACCGTTATTTTTGGAACATTAGACAAACAAAACCTTCCAAATGTCCCATTCTATCACATGAAATGGCCCGACTGTGTTTGATTTATTTATTAAGAAATACAAAACCTGTTCATTAATTACCAAATTTTCAAACATTTCTCATAACCTTGAAAGTAAGCAACTAATTCTCACCTGTTTCATTTTATCATATTGCAAAAGCTTTATAATAAATGAAAATAGTATTACTTTGTTTATATTTAATTTAATATTGTTGAAAATAAAGTAGGGTGATTTGGACCCAGAGGTTACGGGAATTTAAGCTCACAACTAGAGGGTTAACTTAATTGGTATCTCAACATTGGCAATAGTATCCTATTATTGTACTTTCGTATTAAACACGAAAAAAAAACTCATCTTTTCTAAACACTGTACTATATAATTCCTTTATTTCTAAACCAGATTTCATACAAAATGTGTTTTATTGCTTTGCTTTTAGATCTGATGCATTTACGAGAGCTAGAATGTACCGAAATCCCTTCAAACATGCCGAGCTTCTAACCTATAAAAAACTCATTTTCGTTATCATTACATTCTTGAATTTCAACTGCAAAGCTTAACAATACCGTGTTAGTCGCTGTTAGACTAATAACAAATAGTGTTTAGAGCATTCAACAATGTGTTAAATAATTACGATTATGACTATTTGATAGCTCCTCTCGTCAGCTAATTATGTAACTGCTATATTTGCAGAGAGAAATAATAAAAAAAAATGCGTACTCACCTACATATGTTGCAGATTTGCTCCCTATTTTCAGACGGACTAGATTCTTCCAATGGGCCTGGACTATTTCCTCTAAACCCATCTCCAAACAGTCCAATATCATTTTCGTCGTTGGAATCCATGACTGATCTGGCTATAACGTGTGGTCAAAAACTTGTATTGTTGATTACGAACACCAACTTCAAGTTTTCATTGATGCTGACGCGACCTTAAATTTAAAACAAGCATCACGCAACATTAATAAGCAATTAATTCGATGTACAACTGCTTTATTATTCCTTAAAGCACAATTGTCATTTTCGTGTCCTTGGACTTGCCAGTATTTGTGCTTATATCTGTAGGTATATGCTACTTCACACCCGCTACGGATTAAGTGTTTCTATCACAAACAAACGAACTTGAAATTTCCCTATTTATTTTTATTATGATTCCTACAATTTTCGTGTTATTATAACACATTTTTCTTGCAATATAGTGGAAATTGTTGTATTGTCATTATCGACAAATTGAAATCAACAAACACAGCAGAGGTCAAATACACCAATGTCAATATTCAACGCAGAAGCTTTAAAATGTAATAGGCATCAATGAAATGGATGCTTTTTAATATTAGCGTACATATAAATACAAAATTTTAATAATACAGGCGTTAAAATGTTTCTTTAATCGCAACTTTTCAAAAAATTAATATTTATTTCCCTACTAGACTCACCACTGCCATGGCAAATGGCGCGAACCTCTCATCTGTTATCAGAGAGTGTGTTCATTAAATCCTGAGGTTCTTAGCACGAAGTAAACTTACACGTGTACGCCATTTTTAGTGTAATCTTTTATTTTTGAATACAGATGCTTACATATTTGCTATTTTTCTTTTATATCGTACAGTGTTAATTATAACTATGTGGCCTAGATATAGGTGCCTTAACATCTCAAGTAAATATTGCTTCAACCGTGTTTATAACCTGCAAATTCCAAGGCATAATAAACATTAGTATAGCCATTACTAATTTATCTTTGTGTCCTTTTTATAAGCATTTCACAAAGTTGGGTTACTGTCCAAATCATATAAATACATCTCTCCCTCTCTGCCTCATCTCACCCTCTTGTTCTCTCCCTCGCACTCACAGATTTGAGAATCGAATGGTCTTATGCGGAGTTCACAATGGAACGACATTGGCGACGCGACATGAGCAACAAACCGATTGACCAATAGGAATTCAGCATGAACGCGACCAAATCCGTGCGATAAAAGTTGAATTGGAGTTAACTCTTATCGTGTGACATGGCGGCATCCATATAATAGGTTATGTACATAGGCACCGACTTTTGGTTTTGGGCACGGGGGCAAGGACATTTAAATGTTAAAAACACATACTTATGCAGTCTGTACGGCAGGGGCTCCACCCTCCTGTACAGATCCCTGAGCACCATCCAAATGCATTATCAAGTTCGCGAGCATCATCAAGTCTTATAGATTTAGTAAACAAATACACAATTGTTAATACATTCATCTAGGTTAATGAAATCCTTGAACTTAAATAGAATTCTATACGGTAATTAGAATGTTTTAATAAGTCGCTAAGAGTTAAATTGTAATGTAAATAACAAAAGTATTCTGACTTTACAACCAAAGTTTCTAAACTGAGCAATATAGCTCAGGAGCCCTCATTCTTGTGAGCACCAGATTGAAAACGCTTGCTGTAGTTTCCCTATTTAAGCCTATAATACATATACATTATTGAATAAATTATAATCTTACCTTATAATATTATGTTAGTGTAAATTCTTCAGCAAATATCTACTAGATAAACCGTCCATTTTAAAACTAAATATATAGGCCACATTTCTAGAGCACAGCACATATTTACTTTTAAAACTAAACAGACAAGATGAAGTGTTCATGATCCATTTGATCCATCTCCAACGTGCAAAATGTGTTAATAATTAATAAGGAACAATAAATTTGATTTGATACTTCTCTTCTTAGCCTAAATTTAATCACCACTACTTATCAACGCAAACGTGTTGCGGCGAGTACTTGAGTTCTTAATAAAATTATAATTTGATTTAAATATATTTTATCAGATTATTCGTGGTGGTGATGGTTAATTAAAGCTAATAAGTGGTTTAACCTCTTTTGTATCATTAAGCACTCGTAACTCTTAAATCTGCGTGACGCAAAACTAGTGGCGCAAAAGTCTGCGTGGATCACCAGTGCACGAGACAATGAAAAAGAGCGCTTTGTAGTAATGCAAGTAGTAATGCAATGGGAACAGTGAGTATTATATGGATTAATTTTTTAACTTCATTTAGATGTATCCCAGAATCTGGATATTTGATCACATCGACAACATTTGAGAATGTCTTAACATGCAAGTTCTTACTTCTTAATATGTCATGTATCATGTCCCTACGAAGTCTCAGTCTATTACCGTTTATCTTTTGCAAAACTCAATCAGTTGTGCAGAGTAAACACTTGTATCACTTAAGAACAATTCTGCTTTTTCAAGAATTACTTTTGAGTCTGAGTTGGACCTTGAAGCTAAACAATTTATAACGTAATCAATAATTTATTTAAAAGTCCTGTTGGTATTGTTCCTTTGGAACGAAATGATACCCATCTGAATAAGATAACCAGTGTTATACTCATATCTTCTAGGCAATTTTCGTTTTCTAGACATTTAAGGTCCATACAGATCCAACAGTGCACATTTCTTTATAGCCTCATCCCATATTAAATTAAAGGAATCTTTTAAAGACCGAATAGTTTGTTGTGGGTCATCAATAATATCATTACACGATTTAACACACAAATTCTTGGTTTGGGTTGTTCTGTTGGCTCCTTCTAAATGACTTAAAACTCTACTTATAATAATCTGTTAACATAATAAAAGTGCCAGCTTTTTCTAGAAATTTTAGGAAACCATTCGCTTTAGAACCTGCGTCATTCTTCTCACTTAGGTATGGAAAAGCCGAACAAATTCAATCAATTCCTTATAATTTTCTAAGATAGGTACCTGAAACAGATTTATATCTCAAAATCAACCTTGTTGGACAAGACGCAGGGAAGGGCTGTGATCTTGAAATTATTTCTACCACGAACGCTTCTTAGGAGATTCACGTATAAATGCTATCAGATCGTTGGTTAGCTGTAACATGTCTCTTGCTTCGTTCACATTTGTCATAAAATCCTGAGATACAAGGTTTAGTGAATGTGCGTTACAATAAACAAACAGTGCGCGCGGTTCAGTATATCTTATTTTAGCTTGCAATCCATTATGTATCTCGATACATTATGAGCGCCATCAAAGCACTGACCACATAAATCGCGAATATGTAGATGTAATCTTGTGAGCATATCTATGACAATTTTGGAGAGTATCTGCATCAGTCTTTTCTGTTGCATAAAATTCCATAAAAATTTATGAACTTCAAATGTGTTTCATTAACTGATCTAATCAAGTGTGAACTTGTTCAGAAACGTAAATATCACTAGTTTGTTTACAAGTTTGAAAAATATTTGATTCCCTTAATTTCATCCAGTATAGAACAAATCACCTCGTAAGAGAGCATTTCAGTCATTTCATTTATTATATCGCAAGATATCACTTTATATTTTGTTCTTTGTAACCACCCTTTTAATTCAAGAATATCCTACGACCGAAGCTTTAATAGTTAGTGTAAGTTAAATTCATTGACGGGTTTTCCTCTTACGCACTGCTAATCCTTCTCGAGCAAGTAAAAGAGGCTCGGAAATTATTTTATCAATAACCACCCTCGATTCTTGCATCTCTTTGTTGTGCAATGACACTATTTGAGCACTGACATATGTAACTTTTTGTTTGAATTTTTTTCAAAACATTTGCACGTTGAAAATGAGACTTTTCATGGGTAGTGAATCTTTCTATACCTTTTTTCTAGTTAGAAAACCCCACTTTTGTAAATACAGAGTTACAAACCTTTTCTGACTCCGAATAATAATTTTTACATACAGAACAGAAAACTTTATTTTCCGATTGACGACGGCGGTGGTGATGAGATAATAATGATGATGGCAATGTCAAACAGCTGGGCACCGGTGGAGATAAATTAGATTGGGTGAGAGAAGATTTGCACTCGTTTTTATTGTTATTAATTTTGGTCTCAAAGCGCCACATCATTAATAAATAAAACTATTGTGACTAACACATGGCGCATAACATGACATCCAGATTGGATAATTCAATAGAAAAGAATATTACACAACCGGCGACAGTGAATTCGCAGCAACCTCTCTATTAGATTTTGTTACACTGTTGAATTTGAATTACAAGAGAGGGGAATCGGATGAATAAAATGTATATTTATAAAGCTAAAAAAAGTATAGGCGTTTGGTTCACAAATTGTTTAATCGAATACCCTAATATCAACTTTATACACAGATAAATTGAAACATATGGCTAATAATTGACAAAATATAATCTTTCGGACTGGAAGGCCGTGGTCTAAGGGTAAAACTACTAGCACCCGACATTTTGGTCAACTTTTTGGTTGCCATCTTCAAGAGTGTAACACCCAGGATAGCTTGACAACGACTGCCAACTAAGCGAAGGCGAAGAATGTTGGCAGGCTGAGGGCAGCCCGAAGAAGTGTTGTGAGTGTGCATACCCTTGTTAGGGTTTAACCACTGGAAGGTAGGATAAGGTTTTGCAGGATGGCGGTAGAGACTGAGGTTGTGGAGGTAAAAGATAAAGGAGCTCAGCTTTTGCTGCTGGTTGGAGTTGCTCCTTGGTTACCGGGGATGCCCGTAAGCCATGCGTGGAACCCGGTGACGCCTAAAGGCGGCATTCTCTAGGGTTATAGTCCCCTAGAGACCGAACGAGGGCACTGCGATGGGATGGCAACTGGTCGTATAGTCGTTTGGCCCGGCACCTAATTTCATCCTCCAGGTATGGAAGAGTAGAGGCTTCGTGAAGTAGTCTCATGGGGAAAGCGCGGCATACAGAATAGATGGTCCGGATGCTCCTATTCTGCACCCGCTGCAGTCGGAACAGACTGGAATCCGCGGCCATGCCCCAGATCTCGCAGGCGTGAAGTAGGACGGAGATTATAAGTGCTCTAAAGAGGCGCAACTTGAGCGGTGTCGGCATTACAGACCCCAGCATGGGGTACAGGGAGGCCGTAGCCGCCATGCTCCGACGTGAGAGATCCGCGATGTGACCCACAAAAGTTAGACGTCTAACTGAACACTCAAGTAAGTGATGTAATTCGTCAACTCCATCCTACGTTGGAGGTAAATGAGGGGAAGTTGGCGGGGCCAACTAGGCAACAGATGTTTCGCAATTTATAGCTCACACCAAGGTGAAAACTGCCATGATTGGTGGGTCTGCAATGGCGTATCATCGCTGGTATTCACGTGCGATTGGGCTTAAATGTTTCTTCCTTTTTATTAAAGTTGTTGGAATGTTTATAAATTTCAATTACTTCCCTATGAAGTCTGGCGTAATAATATTTTGTTGAAGATAGTACTTGGGTGTCTTCATATAGGATACGATGATCCAAAGTAACAAAGCGTTCAGCGACTGCGGACCTATCTGTTTGCGCAAGGCGACAATGTCGTCCATGCTCTGCTATTCGGGTATTTATACTACGTTTTGTTGTTCCGATGTAAACAGAGCCACGTGTGCATGATATTCTATATGCATCTGAACACATAAAGGGTCTCTCTAAGATATTAAAGTTGGTTTAATTTTTCTTGTTGGCTTATATATTGTATTTATTTTGTACTTTTTAAGTATGGCTAAGAACTGTGCGTCAGGTCATTCTAAATTCATTGTTGCAGAAGGTGACAATGGCTCAGAATGGTCTGTCAGGTCATTCTAAATTCATTGTTACAGAAAGTGACAAACGATTGTCAGTGTATGGTGACTACAGTCAGTTCCGTAATGGCTTTCCATAACACACAGCGTACTCTACAGAAAATTCTTGTTCATTAACATTAAACGGGGGAAAGAACACGTGTTTGTTCTCGTGCCTGTGTAAGCACAGGGGGAATGAGCCCCCATGGAGTCTGCGCCTATGGTTATTGTTTTTGTTAAGAAGACATCAATCTCCAGCGAGATGCATGCCTTTTCCGAAGAAATACTAAAGTAACCCGAGTTGTATGAATTGAGTTCAAGTGCATACTACGAAAAGGCTTTCGCGCGAGCTTCGCGCGGTAATGTAAAATTGTGTCGCTTCGTTGTGAACACTAGATTTTGAGATGCAATATCGTGCCGCGAATGTCGCACCGTCAGTGTCGCTCTGTTGTAAATTGGGTGTAGCTTTGTTAGAAAGGCGAAAGGCACGCTCACATCTCTCTAGAGTAGGAGGAATGCCCCGGAGGAATGAAGATTATCTCTTATTCTCTTATACTGACGAACTAAAACTACATATGTTCAAAGTATTACAGTTTAAACAATTACGCTATAATTGTCAAAATATGTTATAAAAGTTAAAATTAAAAACTGGTGTATGGTAGGAATTTACTGGCTTTGAATTTGATTTTAGCATGCTAAAAATACCAATAAAGCATTAAACTTTAGAGGAATTAATTTCATTGCAGACTAATGTTATTTTTGTCCCTTTACTGCTTGCTGTGCTGTTGATTGATTTCTTCAGTTGTGTTTTATTCTTCCTTTCTGTTAATTCTTTTATATTATTATTATTATTATTATTATTATTATTATTATTATTATTATTATTATTATTATTATTTTCTTTTAAATTCCAAACAGCACTGAAAGCTGATTGCTTTACCGATCAAAAACACAGTTTATAGCGTAACTTCAATAATCTTCCTCTACTGCCATTTTCTCTCTTTCTTGCTTATGGAAGTAGTAAGCATATCTATAAAAAAAGACAGATCCATCTAAAATGATGTAGTTAAACATACAGATAAATAACTAAAAATTATTGGATTACATTCACATGGTTTTCTCTACCCACTACAATTTATTTTTATATCACTTCCACAAACTATTCTTATAAAAGCTTAGTTTTATATCTACTTCATGTTAATCAAGATAAACGTTTGAGAAATAGCTTCAATAAAAGTTTTATTCTAGGTACAAAAGGGATAGAGGAAACCAACTCAAAAGTGAAAAGTTTATAAGCAGCTTGCTATATGCTGACTTTAAAATTCTATACTCTTTCCATAACATTGCAGAAACAAGTGAATGGCAACAGCACTTCAACAACTATTAAGAATACCTTGGAAATGCTGATGCCACAAAAAGCTTATTTTAAATAAACTGTAAAGAAATATAATTGTAAAATATCAAAGAGAAAATCGTAGTCATGGGTAAAGATTCAAAGTGTAATAGATGGTATTATATCGAACCAAATATCAAATTTTAGTTATCTTGGAAATAACAAATCTTATGCTTATGATAAAGACGTGCAGTTTTAGGAGCAGTAAGGGGTGCAGATTAAAATATCACATTAGGAATGAAGACGTACGTAAAGAATTGCAAATTACACCACTCCTATATAAAGTTAAAACTTATAGAACAAAATAGATTCAATCCAGATAGAATGGAAGATAGCCAAGTACTCAAAGGAGCCTGGAAATATGTACCTGTAGAAAGGAGATTCCAAGGAAGAACAAGAAGGCGGTGGAATCAAGAACCGGAAGAGGCCAGAAGGCTTATACCATGGAGTCGACGATTGTAAATTTTAAAGAGATCTGCATTGTTTGTGTAGTAAGCTTTTGTCCTTCTCTTATGGTTTACTCGTTATGCAAGACTATACAAAACTCTTTCCGAATGAAGTGCTCTTAAAGGGTATTCCTCGAAAATTCAAGATATATATTTTATTCATATTGTTAAATATATGATGTTTAATCCAAATTGTTAGTCATTTTTTAAGAAAAAATATTGAAAAATATTCCATGTTAAAGGTTAGTTCAGGCACAGCCGGAGTCAATAAACTTGGCAACAGTGTAAAGTTGACTGACTTGGCTGGCTTTGTTTCCTACTCCCTAGTGAAATGCAATGCATGTGATATGCTTGATTGGAAATAGAATTAAAAAGTTTTCTTGGAAAGCGTGGATAAATAACACAGCCAGTGGTGATAATCACCTACAGTGAAAAGTTTTCATGGTAAGTATATCACATGCCTATTATGTATAGGCAATTATTTATAAAGGCGAAAAGTTGCTCATGTGGTGTTAATACTTCTAGGTTAATTCAAACGATGAGAGGTTAGATTGTTTCGATGTTACAATTTCGGTTTTATTTCTACTGGAACAAAAATACATGTCTATTTTATTTTGTTAGATGCCTGATAAATGCTGTGTGCCAGGCTGTAACAGTAATTACGATTCCGGGAAAAGCAGCTACGTAACTGTGTTCAAGTTTCTTGCTGATCCTGAAATACACAGTACGTGGGTCAAACGGATTCCGAAAAGGGGCTGGAATCTTAACGAGGAGATCTGTAGCACGCGTAAAGCATTTTGAAACCCAAGATATAATTATCTACGATGTTTATCATGATTGAGAATGTAACGAGAAACAATTCCCACGTGCTCGACCAAAACTACGACCTGGAGCAATACCGCGGATTTTTCCTAACCTGCCCACTTATATAAGTAGCCCAAGAAACGAAGTAACACGAAAGGATCCTAGTGAAAGGACAACAAAGAAGTGGAAGCATTAAAGAAAAGAATGAAGCATGGTTGACTGAAGAGTTATTACAGGTTTCTACAATTTAAATAATAACTTTCTTCAGAAAGATTCAGAGGTGAATAAGTGGAATTATCAGGTGTTGAGTGATGTTCTTATCAGTTCTCTGTGGAGGGTATCCCTAAAATTGCAGCAAGTGTAAAAATCAATTCTGATATGGCAATTCGAGTGAGTACAGCTAGGTGAGTGCCAGTGATTTGAAATGGATTTTGCCCGGAAATCTCAAAATTACATAGTGGTTACAGTTAGGAATTATCTTTATAAGGTATTAAATAAATGACAGTAAAAGTGATGTAAATGTTAGTAATATGAAAGTTTGGAAAAACCTAGAGAAAGCATTAGATTTCTGAAAAATTCAGGATTAGATGAAAGAGAAAATAATTTTTAGTTAGATTTCCTAAGTGAACAGCTACTCTTGTATGCCATGAAAAAAAGAAAAGAAAAGAGAAATATCTGTAAACATGATCCTCTGGGCCTTTATGATTTTTGAACAATCCCATGCAGCATATGATACTATAAGAAAAAATAGGCTTCTGTGTTTACCTCATCCAAAACAATTGCAGGAGCATATTTGTTCATTTTGTGTCACACCAAGTAGTGATTCAAATAATCTGCATTTTCTAAAAACTGTGGCTAGCAGGTTATCTGAAAGGGAAAATGTAGTAAACCTCCAATTGGACGAGATTTATATAAAATCAACATTTCAGTACAGAGGCGAAGTAGTTACTGGTTTGGCAGAAAATTCGTCATGTAACTCATTTAGCACCATATATGACTTGATGATCAATTCCCTTGCCAACATACTGTTAAACAATTACAAAACATTTAAATGATGCAATGAATCGCATGCATAACTCAGTCAAAAGAAGGAAGTTGCTTATATAGGGTCTTTCAACAAGAGTGTCCTATCTTTGAACTTAAATAAAACACGTCCTATAAATGATAGAGGTTTATTTCTTTTTTATTTTGGAATATAATTAATGCCATTAAAATAAAATCAGTTAATTGATCGCCGCGTCTTTGTTGAGTTGCGCGTATACGGTTGACCCAATTTTCAAGGCAGAAGAACGTAAATTAGGTCCAACTTCACGAATAACACGCGTGATGTTATTCATAAGATCGTTTACTGTTTCTGGCTTGTTGACATAAACTCGATATTTAACATAACCCCACAAGAAGTAATCCAACGGCGTTATATCACATGACCTCGGGGCCAGTTAACACCATCACCACGGGAAATGATGAAACCTCTGAACTTCTCCTTCAAAGGATCGATTGTTTCCAGAGCAGAATGACATGTGGCACCATCTTGCTGGTACCAGATGTTTCTGAGATCCATACGATCCAATTGAGGCCAAAACTAATCCCTTATAAGAGCCCGGTATCTTTCTCCATTGACAGAGCTTCTCCATCTTCATCTTGGAAAAAAGCTGGACCAATGATTCCACCATACCAAAATCCACACCACACAGTAACCTTTTGGGGATGCAGTGGTCGTTCTTGAATCTGCATTGGATTTTGATTGCTCCGATAGCGGCAATTTTGTTTGTTAACACAACCATTCATCCAAAAGTGGGTTTCGTCGCTGAATATCATTTTTCCACAAAATTCCGGGTCAGCTTCCAATTGCTCCATAGCCCAGTCAGCAAATACACGGCGCAACCTATGGTCGTTGGGCTTTAGTTCTTGAGTTAACATAATTTTGTAAGCGTGAAACTTCAAGTCCAGATGCAGAATTCGCCAAGTTGTGTTCGCGAAAGCCCCAATTCTTGCGCTCGACGAGCAATTGATTTGTTTCCGTTCTCGCGTACACTCTCACGAACGGCGCCTATGTTTTCGTTGGAGCGCTTACGTCGATTACGTACAGGCGTTCTTTGATCGCTGACAGAACCACGTTCAAATTTATCGATCAAAAGCCGAATCGTTCTCTCGCAGGGACGATTATGCACACCGCAAACTTCACACAATACACGGAAGGTTTGGCGAACAGATGATCCATTTTGATAATAAATTTTCACAATTTCTACGCGTTGCTGAATGCTGTAACGTTCCATGGCTATTTACCAATAACAGCTGTAACTACATGAAAAAAATTACTGCTGTAACTCAATAACAACGGCAGCTATCACATGTTAAAAATAGGACACTCTTGTTGAAAGACCCATTTCAGAATGTCGTAGTCGTATGCAGATAAAAAACAACATATTTTAAAAGGATTTATACTTATTTGTTACAATCTCATATTTTATAAATTATGATATTGGGGCTTAGGTTATGTCAGTTTTCTCCACGCAGAAGTTTAAAACAAGTTTTTTGAGAGAAGAGTACATTATTACTTCCTATCCCATAATTTTAAAATGTTTTTGCTTTTGCGGTAACTCATGTATGACTATCAGCTACACTGTTAAACAATTACAAACATAATTTAAATGTTGCAGTGTAACCAACCTTTATCAGTCAAATTAAAGAAGTTATCTGTTTTTAAGGGAAAGTGAAGTGATCCTATGTAATCCAGTTGTATAAACATGTAAATAAAACAATGTGCAAAATTATTCCTTATTTGAGTAACCTTTAATCCTTTTCCTTTAATACTCAGATCTGACAAAATAATATAGTATTTCTGCAAATGAGAAATTATATGTATTATTTGCTTTACCCAATATCTCACTCTTAAGCAAATAGGATATAACTTAAGTAAATTTCTAGGTAAACTGAATTTACTCAATTATCCTTGCAGATGTATTAATATTAATGATTGCATTACCGAATTACGAGGTCATTGCATTAAAGAATTAATGGATGGCAATAAACGTATTAGGTGTAAGGTAGGGTAGAGTGAAAGTCAATGATGATTACCATCTAGCTGGGATGTGCTATTGCGAACCACTGAATATGTCACCAAACATTTCAGTTCTATACGTAACGTATACAAAAGACAAGAAATTAATAAATGTTCAATGCGTTGTCCCAGCGGGCTGTGTTGCCAAGCTGTCAACTCCGGCATCCTTAAAGCTGGCTGTGGTTCAGGGTGGGTTGATTTTCTTAAAAATCTTTGTGTTACAGCTTTGGAAGATACTTGCTATTTATCTGACATTTTGTCTTTGAGTTACCGTAAAGTGGGGTACTTGAAAAAGTGGTGATATTTGAAACATTTTTATTTTCATTCTTAAAAGTGATATGGCAGCATTGTTTGTTATTTTCGCCATTTCTTTGTGTGATTATGTGGCAAACTGGAGCTTGGAGAAACATAATGCGTAATAATAGAACAGAAATGCTTCAAGTTCAGTGCTTTCAGACAAGTTTAGTTTCAAAGCTAAAGTAATTTTAAAGTTCATAGCACATAAAACTTCCTTTATAGGTCCAAAATCATTTAAGTAAAATAAGCATGGTATCATAATTAATCTCACTTCTCGGAAGACTGGCTTTGCAATCCGATCTATCTCCAAGCAGTCTTTTACATTTAAGAAGACAATTTCTTTTTGAAAAATGTGGGGTAACTTGAAAAACATGTTTTAAGTTTGCCCATGTGATTGCTTTTTTATTTATGGACGCTCTTTAACTGCTACGGTTCTTAGCGTCCCATTCAAATTGGGCGTGAAAGACCGGAACTTTAGCTCAGAGACCTCTTTATCAGGCTTGAGATTCTCTTACGTGCCATAAATCTACGACACGGGACCACCGGCTTTACTTCCCTTCCAAAGGAAGCCGTGCTAAAGATTTCTACGCCCGAAAAAACTATCGTCCTCCGCCGGTTTGAACCGACCAATGTTTGCCAATGTGTTTCAGGTTACCCACATTTAAATTTCATGTCATTTACAGTTGGATTTGGTTTGAAAATAATAAAGTAAAGATTTTATTTATTTTACTTCAGCTCAGAAGTGCCAAGAAAATACAAGACTTCCAGGGGCTTGACCCTATAAAAACTTCTTAGATGGAAACCTTCAAAAAAGTTCTCGATGATATCAGCAGGACGGATTTTTCCTGAATAAGGCAGTGAAAAGAATGGAGTATCAAATGTCACACTTAGTCGCAAATTATGAGTAAAACATTTGAAAAATATTGGCCGTACAGTAACACTAACAGCTGCTGATAAGAAACGCTTGGCAGAAGGTATTATTTTGGGCAGTAAGTGGGGGTTTCCCACTCACTTAGTTGGATGTTCGAATGATTGTGAATGAATTTTTAGACACACTAACAATTGCTAGGAATTTTTCAAAAATAATCTTCCAGGAATTTACTGGGTATGAGGATTTTTTGAACAATATATATAAATAATATGTGAGTGACTACGTTCAAATATTTATAGATCAAGAGCAGCTGTAAGTAGAAACACTATATCAGAATATTTTGATGAGTTGGATGGTGTTGTGCCACATTGAAAACTTAATTCCGAGACAAACATGATGATGGCGCTCAACGGGAAAAAAGACATTACTCGAGTGGATGCAAGCACCCTGATAGAATAATAGATGACATTAAGCCGCTACATCTGTAATGTTCAGTGGTTTAGCCCCAGATGTTCAGCTACCGTACAGGTATGTTATCGTGCTGAACATTTATATGATTATTGGACGCAGGTACTAGATATAACAAATCCAAGAATGGCTGGTTCAACAGCATGCTATTTTAAGATTATTATATACTTTCGAATTGCCGTACGAGTTTCAGGAAGTTTGACAAAGAAGTTCCGTAAGCTCTAATCGGAGACAATGCATGCACGGAAAGTAGTACAAGGTTCATTTTGCTTCCAACCAATAGCACAAAGTAATACCAACCATTGAATGTTGCATATTTTAGACCGTTTAGGATTCAATGGCGCAAAATATTAGAACACAGGGAGCATACTAAAAAAGATTGTTATCCTCCTCTCTCAAGAAATGTATAAAGAATATGACCGAAAATTCAGCATCAAATCAGAATTGGATTTCTGGATTCCAGGCAACTGGAATTTTCTCCTGAACAGAGATAAAGCACTAAAACGTCTACCAGGGCACTTCCCACTGCCGGATAAAGACAAGGAAGGCAGTGAAGGTTCATGGGCAGTCACTGAAAAGCTATCTAAGAGTTTCGAAGATTTGAAACCACAGGACAATAGGGCTCAACCAATGCTGGCTGAGGAAAGAAAAAGTGTTTCTTTATGAAACCAGCGAAAAATATTCCTAATGAAGATCTTGAAATCCATAACGAAGATCTGGAGTCAGCCTCTACGTCTACATTCAGGCAAAAAGTGGTAGGCAGTCTAACAGACAGAAGACACTGTCAACATTATCAGAAGTTCAAGACAAATTTCCTGCCAACACTACAAGAAAGTGAAGAATGTGGCTGATTAGTCTGATGATGAAAGTGGCAGCTATTCTGTACATGATTCCACCAGTAACTCAACCAGCTTGTCTGAAAATGGAGATAGCCACCTGGAGAAAGCATAGGAGGGAAACGATATCACAAATACAAGTTTAGAGAACCCGAGATGCAGCAAATCTGTAGTTGTATGTTTAAAGTAAAACGAGGGTACCAAAAAAGAACATTCAAAGAACTTTGTTGCCAACATTTAAAAAATCACTAGTGATGGAATTGAACTTACATTTACGAGGAACTCAATGAAAGATAATATACTTAGATCTTCACAAGAAGAGGGCATTTGTTTTGTGTAGACAAAATACATTGTACGTTCCATGAAAGCTTTGTCAGAAGAGGTCGTTATTGCTTTCCAGTTGAACTAAACTAGATACCTATTTGTTAAATATAATAGTATGAAGCTAATTCTTTGCATTTTGGTTTTACTGTAAGTTTATCACAATTATATTTTATCTTTATGAGCATTATTTGAAAAATTAAGCACTAAATACTGTATAATAATGATAATGAAAATCAAATGTTATATTTCTGTTCTACTTTTTGAAAAACTTGGTTCATTGTATCAAGTGTCCCACTTGATTTCTAATTTGAAAAATCAGGATGTTTCCATATAAAGTCATTCTGTTTCAAGTATAACCATAGTTTAAAATTCAGTCTGAAAATGAAAATCAAACTTTTGGTGCATATCTCCAATACTCCTTTCAGCATGCCACATATAATATGAGAGATGTTAGAGAAGAATTTGCACAAATTATGAAGTTATAGGTTATAGTTTGGAAGTGTTTCAAGTAAACCCGCTTTACGGTATGCTGTTCATAGACGTACAAACACACATGAACATTTTTATAAGAATAAATGCATTATTTTAATTTTATTCAGGGAGGCCTCAAAATATATGTTTCAGGTGAAATCTAGGTATCGAATTTTTAGGTGAAATACAATACTTCCTCTACCTACTAGGTATGTGATAGAGGCATTAATAGACATTTTGTGCACTTAGTCTATTAGAGTCTTGGAGTTTTCAACAGTCACAATAATTGTGAGAGACTACAATCCTGCCTTAACTCAGTTATAATAAGCACATCCATGAGTATGGAGGACATTTAGACAGCAGTTCCTTAGAACCGATATATAAAGGCAAAGAAAGATTAAGAAACAAAATATGCAACCAACGTAAACTTTATATTATATAGTCAAATTTGCTGATGTTTCACTACAAGTAAAAGAGGAAAAGACGCCAAGCAATACGCTACTAGAGAAAAATGACAATGGTGAAGAGCGTAGGATGAATGCAAATGAAAATAATGTGATATGTAGCAATTGCACTTTTTCTCTACCAGTTATAGTTTAGTAATTTAATTTTAAAAATTATTAATTATAAAATCTTATTACTTTCTCTACTACATACCTAGCAGTAGAGGGAGCTTTGCATTCCAACCCAAAATGGGCTACCAGGATTTCAACAGAAATATATTAATATTAGTTTGTACTTTTTGTAGAGTAAATATAATTTCGTTGTATTTTTTTAGAAAAAAATTAGAAAATTTTTAGAAAAAAACCGCATGTGTGAGAGAGAAAGATAGAACAGAATAACTAAAACGAAATGTTGGATAAAACACAATTTGGTGTTTAATTTTAGTATCTTTCAAAGATGCGGAAGAGTTTTCAAGAAAGTACCACGAGCCAAAGCATTACTTTTATGGAAAACTTTTCATTATTTTTTATTTTCTCAAAAATGACTCTTAACAGTTTTCATTAAAATGCCAAATTTTTAAGATATTTACATCACAAATAAAATTTATTTCTTGATGTTTTGGAAATAGCCTGCAAAGTCCTGTTCATTGAGAAGGAATTTTGTATAATTTGAAACCATAAGAAATAGACAAAATAATTACACAAAAAGTTAGATGTCTTAAAAACACATTTCAAATAACTTTTTGAAGACATCAGGTATTTTCGAGATATCTGTTGTTATTGGCTTGAAGTTTCCAATACTTGTCATTTTTTGAAGTGCTGTCACCATTCAACTGTTCCTGCGATGAAATGGAAAGAGTATGGAATTTTTAGGGTAGCACATTTGACACTCGCTTGAGTCTTCTGTATCCGCTTTGTAGCTACAATGAAATATAAATTAAGTAGTTTTAATAAACAATACCTGATGTTAACTTAATAGAAAGCTTATCAGATTAGTTGTCCACTTATGTTCCTTAATATAATTACCATGTTTCATTATCTGTTATTAATTATATTTATATATTTCAATGTGCATGTATGTCCGGTATGAGAAAAATATTAAAATAACCAACATTTAAAATCTACCATCTTAAAGTAAAGCGTATATAAGGAAACACGTTGACCTTTTGTTTATTACCATAGGGAAATAATAATTAAGAACGATTGTAAATTAATTTTCAACATAGCATGTATATATTAGGAGCATTTTCAGGAGAGAAGCCATTACTGCTCAATATTCTGGACAGGCATAATCATTAATATTCAGTCATTCCTCAGCAGAAGTACCATCATGACTTTAATACATATATTGTACAACTAGTCTGTGTGTTTAAAGCATTCAATAAAATCAACTTCACTATTATTATTATTATAATAAAAAGTAACATCTCAGTTTCGAAATAAAAACTGCAAAATTAAAAATGAGATAAACGTATTCTGAATTACCTTCCAGTACCACGAGTCTGAGAGAAATGCAAGAGATCTCATCGCTTCAAGCAATACAAATCAACTTCATAATCTACGATGCAGTACTAAGGAACCGACGCAACTGAGACTTGGACCCGACATACCAATCGACCACTTCAAAAAACGCCGCAATTGAATCCCGAAAGTGGGGCACGAATAAAGGAAGGTGAAAATACAAAAGTATTTAAATGAACACGTTTGAAACACCAACATACAACATCAAGACGGAAAAAGGCATCTCGGCAACGTCCGAAGAAATACTGACAAGCAGACGTCACGACATCGGAACCACGGCACACTACAAAGAAGAAAGGACTACCAACCAACTACGAGACATCAGGACTGAGGACCACAACAAATTTTCAAAGGAGGAAGAGGAGGACGCGACTTCAGACAACTAATGAAGACAGGACACTAAAATAGAATATATGCGTCTAAGAAATAACAAACTTATTAAATTAATAAAAATGGATAGGGAAAATATAGGTATGCAAATGTCACAGTCACAATTGGGAAATCTAGCAAACGAAGGAGAGTGTGCAGAGAAGGTGCAAATAGGTGATGTTGAAAAAACAGAATTGTCACTAGCATATCTATTTAAATTTATGGCAGAACTGAAACAAGGTTTAGGACAGAATGTAGAACAAGATAGAAAGAAGATGTGGATAGCAGCAGGAAAGAAGTTGTAGAATTAAAACAAGAATAGAGCACGATAGAAAATAAATTAGAACAGGCTACAGGAGAAGACATAGATAGCAGAAGGAGAGAAATAGCAGAATTAAAGCAAGCTTTAGGGTAGAAAATAGAACAAAACAGAAAATAATTAGAATAGACTAAAAGACAAGACCTAGAGAGCAGAAAAATCGAAATGGCAGAATTAGGACACAAAATAGAGCAAGGTGGGAAAGAATGTAAGAAAACATGGAAGTGACAAACAGTAATTTTAAAAGAAACAGAGAGCATCTTAGAAAATAAAATAGAAGACATAGCAAACAAAGTGGATGCTTTAGAAACAGAAATGAAAGGGAGTAAGAGAACGTTAGAGGAAGAAATATGGAAATCCAGAAACCAAATGACGAATGCGAAGCTAGCATAGAAAGTGAAGTCAGTAAGTAGGATGAAAACAGATTTGGCCGAGGAAGTAGAGCATTTGAAGGCTCAACAACACTATCTAGAAATAAAACAAAAGTTAAAAAGAAAACGTTAGATCAGGAAGTATAAATAATTAGGAAGGAAATGTAGCTGATGGGAGAATAAAGCAAACAATCGCATCTGAAATTAAAAAAAATTGAGAATGTAATGTAATCGCAACAAATGATAGACAATGTAAGACAAACCCAGATGGAGATAAGAAATGAAATTAAATAAATTGAAGGCAATAAATAAAAATCTATAGAGAGAAAAAAGAGAACATACAGGACATAAATAAGCTTCTGATTGCACTGCATGCGCAAAAAGAAGTAGGAATACAAATTAACAATGATTATGATATAATTAATGTAGATGGTATGAATCATAATGTCACGCATAAGAATGCAAACACTTCCTACACACACGTACACATACACGTGCACACACATGTAGTGCATAACACTTCTTACATTAACAGTATTTTACATGAAATAACACCAACCACATTCGATGAAGAAAAAGGATACGATCTGAAGGTGTTCATAAAAGAGATAGAAGAATATTTTTGAGGTATAAAGGATACCGAAGGAATTAAAGATGATGAGAGTAAAGAACATTCTAAAGAGCAAAGCATTACAATGGCATACTCATCTTTCAGAAACTTGTTCTTGTGAAAATATTGGGGTCCTGCTAAACAAAATCACGTCATACTGAACTCACTACAGGGTGATAGGAACCATCAAAAGAGTTATCTTCGGTAGACTATTTCATGAAAATTGCAAACAAAGGCAAATCGTAAAAACCAAGCATGTCAGAATCAGAAGTAATCTCAAGTATAACTAGGCATTTCCCAGACATAGTTCGTACAGGATTGATAGCAACCAAACCAGTAGATTTCGTGGATGTAATAGAACTTCTAACAGCATTCGGGACACAAAGTGCAAAACAAACAGATACAAACACAGTGGCAAAGCGTGAACTAATAGGTAGACACTTTCATCCTCTTCGCCTCCTCCCATTTCGGGCAAAGCTTTTTTTCAATGAACCACCTGTTTGCCCTAGCTTTTAAGTTGGCAACTCAACCACACAAAGTCTTTGACATGTCCACGCCTGAGATGCCCATGCATTCACAGAGTATTTGAATACATAACGGCACTCCGCCTTATAAGGGCAGTTTCAGGGAGAGCTGTTATCCAAGAAATCTCGTTTTGACACGTCCGCGTATAACTATAGATTTGAATATATAGAGACCTAAGATCAAAGTTAATTTGTTTTTGGCTAAGATTCATAGTTGTCAAAGACGTTCAAACGTATTCAAATTATTCGTATATAACATTGTTATTAGCCAGTATTATATCTTTGGCGTATTCCGAATACGATTTTTGCAAATATTACCACATTCCATTACATTATGGAATGTCGACCAATAAAAAATCCCACAAAACTTTAAAAATGGTTCTTACTCCAGTAAGATAAGGCCTACGTAAAACAGATGAGCGTTCAAATTATTAGCATTCAGAGATTAATTTTAATAACTTAAATGCAACAACCACAGCTACGTTTTCTTTTATTATACTAGAGAATGTAACACGTGGAAATGTCCAGCGTTTAGTATTATAAATTTATCACGGTTTTAACGGTTAAGAATAGAATAGAACTCTATGCTTATAAATTATATCACGTATTAAATACGCAAAGCGTGACAGCAAAACAGTATAGTTACTTAAAAATACAAAAAAGAAGAAAAGGCTATTCTGCATTCTTTTGTGAATAGATAACAATATAATAATAAAAACTATACCTTCAACTCATTCAAACAACATTTTAGTAAATCGGCTCAATTCTACTATCTTTCATTTCAGCAAATATGTCTATCACTCTCGTCTTGAAGTCAGGCGTTTTAATGAGATGCCAAAGGAGTTCCTTCTCTATAGCTGGAGAAATTGAAATTGAGTTTTATTTATGGACGCTCTTTAGCTGCTTGATCCTTAATGTCCCATTCTATATTGGGCATGAAAGACCGGTAATTTTGCTCAGAGGCCTATTCATTGGGGCTCGAGGTTCCTTTACGTGCCGCAAATCTATCACACGCGACCACCGGGTTTACTTCCCTTCCGAAGGAAGCCTGCTAAGGCTTTTTACGCCCGAAAAAAATCCCCACGGAAGACTGTTTCATTCTGTCTAAAGGCTTGTAACCTCTGTCCATCTGAAACAGTACGATCTATGTGACTTCGTCCTAGCATATGAAACTCCGAAGCCACGTGTTTCATGGCTTTTTTTTCAAAATTCTTTATAGTATTCACGCCAAGACTATTCCCCAATACCGCCAAATATCAAGCAATAAAACAGAGAAGTTTTTTATCCTTCCCTTCACCAGTTCCTCACAACCACTGGTGTTTATCGTATCAACTTCCTTTTATACCTTCGCACACATTTACCATCCTGCTGAGATAAAGTTACGTCAGGCCGTTTCTGCAGTTTATTTATTGCAATCTTTTGCTCTAGCGAAAGTGACTAAAAGCTACCGTTAAGCAGGCACAGAACTGCATCAAGTCCGAAGCCATTGTTCTGGGAAGCACAACTGGATGACACACACACACACACACAAACACACACACACACACATTGCGCACTTACGAACATTCTCTCTGACAAACTGAACACACTAAAGCTCCAAAGTTTACTAGCACAGCAGACCCTTTCCTGTTAAGAAATTGCTGCCTTTGTGTTCCTTCACCAATGTTGGTGGCAAAAAACGGCATGTGCTGTTAGAACTTACGATTCAGTTTGTTAGTTATATATAAGCTTATAATGATCCTGATTATGCAGCGGCGTATTGTTTTGTATAAAATTTTGCTTTAAAGTTTAGTGAATCGTTTAAATTAATTGCTAACATGTGCTTTTGAGGTAACCAATTAGAGCGCCTGGCTCCAGCAGAATTCAAGTATCACAGCCAATCACAGTAAAGGGAGATGAAAGCAATCTGTCTACTGGGTGGAACTATCTGGCTATAGGAAAACACGGTTTTACAGGTACCGCGGTCAGAGGAGGTGTCTGTTTCCCTCATTCACAAACCCTGACAGAATACACACATGGGAGAACGTCTAACCCCAGTAGTCCGCGCATTTGTTTGTATCAGAGATGTGCAAATTCCCAGATACAGTCTAAGCCTTGCTAAGTGGTAAATATAATGAAACTATATAACGTGAAAAGTGATTATTGACATAATAATGCATTGGAATTAAATAGAATTTTATACAAAAACACCTTGGACAGCTGGTGTCTGCCCCGTCGCCCCCGTACAAAAAGTAAATACGAATCAGCTACCCACACACAAAACCAACGTAGGAGAACATCAACAGGCACATTCAACAAAGGAACACCAAGAAATTTTGAAAAATACAACTACGAAAGGAGAGATGTACCCAACCCACATTCAACCAATCATAGTAAGAAAGTAAAAAACGTGGGGAATAGATACCACCAAACAACTGCTAGAAACGAACAGAACCATGCAGATCGCAACTTAAGGATGATGATTTATGTTTAAGGGCGCTCAACTGCTAGGTCATTAGCGCCCTTGTAAAGCAGATCATGTCAAAGGCCAGATATAAAGATCAGTACAAAATATCATGGCAAAGAACAGCGATAAAGTTGAATATAAAAATAATAGCGAAAGTCGTAGATAAAGATAAATATAAAAATCATAGCAACAGTCAGAAATAAAAATGAATATACAAATCTAAACCGAGAAGTATGAAGCACCCGATATCAACATGACTAAATCCGCATTTGGAAATTCACCTGACACAAAATAAAAAATCTGATGTGTTACACTCACATGACTTTCTCTACTCTTGTACAATCTAATTTTACAAACGCTTATTCTCCATATGGTTCATGTTAATCGAGATATCGAGATGTCAATCTTATTGGTAATTTTCTTGTAGATGCAAGGGAAATATGGTAGCTTTTAAGCGATAGTCAAATATTTTAACGCTGGTTGCTATGTGGCGCATTCCATTCTCTTTGCATGTCCAGGACATAAAAAAATGAATAACGAATGTGAGAAAAAGTATAAGTATTGTAAAATTTAAGGAAATAACAAGCAATATCTCGAAAACGGTTCACTCAACAAAAGAAATGTATATGACATAAGTTGTGTATTTTAACGCGATCTACATTTTTTGTGTAGTAAAATTTTGTCTATCTCTTATGGTTTACGAGTTATGCAAAAGTCGTTCACAATGAAGAATACTTTTGGAGACATTCCCAGAAAATTCGAGATATACATTTCATTTCTCATGAAATTATTTTAAACATATGATATTTTCATCAAAATCGTTAGAGCCATTTTTGAGAAAATTAAAATTTTCGAAAAATCTTCCATGTAAAGGGTAGTCTGGGGTGGGGGGATTTTCTTGAAAACCTTCGTGTCGCATCTCTGGAAGATACTGAACCTAAATACCAAGTTTGGTGCTTATCCGACTGTTCGTTTTTGAGTTATGCTGTTCACAGACACACAGACACACACACACACAGACACACACACAGACACACACACACACAGACACACACACGGACATGTTTCCAAAAATGCTTTTTTTGGATTCAGGAGGTCTCAAAACATGTATTTCCGCTGAAATCTCGGTATCGAATTTTTGGGTGGAATGCAATACTTCCCCTACTTACTATACGTAGTAGAGAAAGTAAAAATCATATCAACCGCTTCCTTATCATCCGCCAACTCTCTGCAAGACTGGCTGGCAGTTGCAGAGAATCCCGAAGATGTACTAGAGCAATACACTCTAGCAACACATGACGGACCGACAGATCTTCGCTATAGGAGCAGGGTTACCATGAAAAAAGATAATCGTGCGTAAAATTGCAGTGGCCAATACGCAACCAAGCCAAAATCACCTCGTCACGATGAGATACAGTTACCCAGTAACTGTATCCAGAGAACTTACCCAGTGAAAGTTACTCAGTTTATCGGAATATAACCTTCACTACTCTAAGCCTATATCCGCGGAGAGCTAACCACTCGTCGCGCCAGCACGAGAGCACCGCTCTCCGCACAACAAGCCTAAAGTCTTCCGACGTACCCGAGATATTGTAACACTGGGTTCTGTAGTTGCTGCCTTAGCTGTCAAATCAACAACGTGGCCAGGTATCCAAGCACATTCCATATTAACTCCAGAAGCGTGTAAAACATGGAAGACATCCTGGTTTCGCTGAACAACGGGGTGGTATTTGTCAGCTCATGAAAGCTTTGAAGTGCACTAAGGGAATCACTCAAAATGAAACAGTCTCCCAATTTTCCACAACGTGCTTACAAAATCGCTCGGTATATGGCATACAGCTCCGCAATATAAATGTATGTGATATCATGAAAACAGAATTATGGGGTTCGGTTCATCAACATAAGCACATCCAACACCGTTGGTGCACTTAGATCCATCGGTGTAGATCAAACCTCGGTCACTGTAACCGGGCAGAAATTCTAAAAAAAAAAAAAAAAAAACAGGTGCGGATACTAAACGCAGGTATCGTACACTTCCAGTGTACCATCATCCCAATATCTAGTCAGATGTTGCACGTAAAAGGGGGGAACAAACATGCTAGGCATTTCAATGTCATGCTTTCTAAGAAGCTCCCGGAACGAACACCTGCAGATCTTGGATTAATGGAGCTATTCCTATAACGTTCGTCCAGCGCAGTGTGAAAAAAACTGATGTGTTACACTCACATGACTTTCTCTACTCTTGTACAAACTATTTTACAAACGCTTATTCTCCATATGCTTTATGTTAATTGAGATATCGAGATGTCAATCTTATTGGTAATTTTCTTGTAGATGCAAGGGGAATATGGTAGGTTTTAAGCGATAGTCAAATATTTTAACGCTGGTTGTTATGTGGCGCATTCCATTCTCTTTGCATGTCCAAGACATAAAAAAAATCTGATGTGTTACACTCACCTGACTTTCTCTACTCTTGTACAAACTATTTTTGCAAACAAATTTCTCCATCTATTTCATATTAATCGAGATAAACATTTGCAGAAACGATCTTTTGACATGCAAAGAGAATTATATTTTACACATAGCGACCGGTTCTAAAAATATTTAACCATCGCTTAAGGCCTAATATGTTCCCCTTGTTTTGTATTTGCAAGGGCAATATAAGCACATACATATCTCCTAATAGCTGGTTGCTATGTGCAGCACCATTCTGTTTGCCACAAATTAATACTGCTTGCATATTCAAGACAAAAAATGAATAACGAATTCCCATTTAGAAAATAAATATTGAAAAATTTAAGGGAATAACAAGCAATATCTCGAAAATGGCTCACTCAACAGCAAAAGTGTAAATGACATAAATTGTGTATTTTAAGGCGAGCTACATTTTTTGTATAGTAAAAGTTTGTCTATCTCTTATGGTTTACCAGTTATGCAAAAGTCGTTCACAATGAAGAACACTTTTGGAGACATTCCCAGCAAATTCAAGATATACATTTTATTTGTCATAAACATATCTTAAACATATGATATTTTCATCAAAATCGTTAGAGCCATTTTTGAGAAAATTAAAATTTTCGAAAAATCTTCCATGTAAAGGGTAATCTGGGGTGGGGGGATTTTCTTGAAAACCTTCGTGTCGCATCCTTGGAAGATACTGAACCTAAATACCAAGCTTGGTGTTTATCCGACTGTTCGTTTCTGAGTAATGATGTTTACAGACACACAGACACACACACGGACATGTTTCCAAAAATGCTTTTTTTGGATTCAGGGGGTCTCAAAACATGTATTTCCGGTGAAATCTCGGTATCGAATTTTTGGGTGGAATACAATACTTCCTCTACTTACTATACGTAGTAGAGAAAGTAAAAAGAAACGAACGTTGGATGTTTTGGCACACATTTAAGAGCACACCATAATTTCGTAAGAGGAGATCATGCCGATATTGTAGAGGAGGTTATGCCGATTGAGGTAAAGCCTCATAACTGGTCTAGTGTGAAAAGCACCAATAGCCACTCGAATGCCCCAATTATGGACTGTGTCTAATCTCAGCACAGATGGTCCTGCTGAGGAATAGATGATACACCCATAGTCTATTTTTGATCGAATCAATGCGCGATACAGTCGCAGCAAAACTGTCCCATCCGCTCAGTTTTTTTTCCATTTAATACCCGCAAGATATTCAGAGCACGGTCGCATCGCGCTTTCAACTGTGTTATATACAATGATCATCTAAGTTTCTTATTAAAGTTCAAGGGATCTCGTCGAATCTGCGAATGGTAGTAAATCTGGACCGAATCGAAGCGAATGTGGTAATCGTTTCCTACGGGGCCAGAAGTTCGCGCAGAATAACTTCTCAGTTGAGGAACAGTTTTTAGAACTCCATTCTTGAAGATTATATAAACATTCCTGCATACGGCGTTTCGAAAGCGCCTTAGATGAGAAGTACAATAAACAGCAAAGTCGTCTACGAATAAGCATCACGATACCTTGGAGGAACACATTTTGAGATAGAATTAATTGCTATAGCAAACAGTGTTACATTAAATTAAATTCAGTTTTATTTATGCACGATCTTTAGCTTCTCTGGTTCTGAACATCCCATTCTATATCGGAGTGAAAGATCGGTCACTTTTCTCAGAGGGCTTTTTATCAGGCTTAAGACTATTTTGCATGCTGTAAATCTACGACACGGTACCACCGGCTTTACTTCCTTTCCGAAGGAAACCATGGAAAGGATTTTTACGTCATATAAAATCCATTGCCCTTCGCCAGGTTTGAACCTGCGACCAGAGAGGTACTCCGTTCTCCTGAACAAGAAGGTGTGAAAAAAACCACCCGAACCTTACTCGGAAAACACGGTCCTTCATAAACTCCTGAATGAACAGTGGTAAGGGTTTACGTATGTGCCAGATGTGTATGAAAGGTAGTATCTCTGCTCGTTAAAACTTATAAGCCTTTTCAAGGTCAAAAAATATCCCAATGGATTGGCAATTCATTAATCCGTTCATGATCTGTGTCGATGACACAAGGTGGTCCATTGTTGAATGGCGTCTTCGAAAACCGCACTGGTTGTTGGTTAGCAGGTTGTGAGTATCCAATCAGCATACCAACTGTCCATTGATCAAGCGTTCCATCACCTTGCAAGCACAACTAGTGAAGGAAATAGGACGGTAGCCACTGGAAAAGTGGCATCAACCCAAACATGATTATATAGTTCGAGTAGGAAGGCCGTATCTTCAGGAGAGAGCTGTTGCAACACTTGTACGTGCGTATGATCTGGTCCTGGTGCTGATAGTCGGGAAGATGAAAGAGCGTGATCTAACTCCGCCATGGTGAAAAGGCGATTGTAATCTTCAAGATTTCCTGAACGAAACCAGAAACCTTGAGATTTCACCTGAGTTTTAACAGGAAGGAACTCGGGCGAATGATTATCTGAACTAGACACTTGAACGAAAGCACGGCCAAATGTGTTAGCCACTTCAAGTGAATCAACAGCTCCTGTAGCCGTTTTAGGACTAGCAAATGGCATGTGGGTCGATTTTCCGGCCACACGTCTTAACTTAGCCCAAAGACAGAGGAAGGTGTTTGTCGATTAAATGAAGCTACACACTTACTCCATGATGTCTTTTTGCTAGCTTTAATGATTTGTCTAGATTTGGCACGCATTTTCTTGTACTGGATCTGGTTATTCAGAGTAGGGCGACGCTGGAAAATCCTAAGAACACGCCTACGCGCACGAATGGCTTTTCGATATTCATCGGTCCACCAAGGGACCGGAAATTGACGGGACTGGGCAGTCGACCGATGAATAGATTCATCAGCAGCACAAAGAATTGTCTCTGAGATGTTTGACCAATACATCCACACAGTCATGCTCATTATAATTAAACACAGCCAACTGGGAGTAAAGGTTCCAGTTGGCTTGATCCAAGTGCTATCTAGGCAAACGCGTGGAACATCTATCTTGTGCTAAGAGACTAATAACACATGGAAAGTGGTCACTATAGTGTAAATCAGAGATGGCAATCAATTTCACGGTAATTGCTAACTGTGGTGAACAAACTGCAAATCAAGGTGTAAAAAAGTGTTGGAGTCTGAGAGAAATGTAGGCTCTGCGGTGTTCAGAAGTGCTAAGTTATAATTGTCCAAAAAAATCAGCAATTAATTTATCTCGCACAAGTTCGAGGTGAGCCTCAAAGAAGGTGATGGACATTAACGTCTTCCACCAACAGAAAAGGCGTTGGTAACAGGGAAACTAGATCTTCTAATTTGCTATTTTTTATATTATATATCATTAATTGTAATTGATTATACTTTTTGCAAATCTTGGCAAGTTTTTAATATAGAGTCAACTGAAAAATTCAATGCCACAACCGTGTTCAAATCCCGGCTGTGGCATTGAATTTTTCAGCTAATTCTATAATACAAAATAAAAATAGATGTTCTAAATCTGTGAGCGAGAAGTTATAGGCAGATAAATATTACAAATGGTAAATCGGAGGTATGGCAGTTCAATCCTTATAGCCACTGACTGGATTTCAGACTGTATGGTCACAGATTCCACAAATACATCATTTCTGATGAGCATCATAGTGCCCCCGTGCGCAGGAATGCTCTCTTCGGGTGTAAGATCACACCGTGCTGGGCTATACTGCCTGATTTGAAAGCTACCTTGCGGACGGAACTTAAGTCTCTTACAAACATACACCAAAGGAATATTCTCGTTGAGTAAAAGTGCAAGCTCTGGTCGATGTGTTATAATTCTATAAATCATAATGGTGTAAGTTCTCAATCCTAAGAGTCCACTAGTTTGAGGACGACGGCGGTCGAATCAATTTGCTCTTTTCCAGTGACGGGCTAGCACCTTTAGCGGAGGAAGGATCCTGCCTCTTTTCCACTGTCGTTTTGGCAGTGCGGGCAGAAACCTCCTGCTCCATCTCCTCCACGGGAGAGGGCCGCTTTCGAATTGAAAACTTTGAAGCGGAGATCGGCAAAGACGTAGATCGCCGATCCAATTCCTTCCCAGAAGATTCCTCAGAAGAGGATCGACATGTTTGTGGACCTTTCTTTTCCTTATATGTTCCGGGTACAGACTTTTCATTTTCTTTCAGGAAGTCAGTTCGGTTATAGCTGGTCTTGAACTTTATATGTGGTGCATTATAAGCTACGGGCTTGGCTATCTTACTGCTTGAGGTCGATGGTCTTGAAGTTGACTTTACTGCAGAGATCTTGTCAGTATCAGACTTGGCAGGTGTTGTTGCAGATGTAAATGTTGATTTCGTGGGCTTTGGAGGTGATCTGACTACGAGAGTCGTTTCTGAAATTGTGGTCCCGTTAGTTTCGCTGGCTTGAGTTGTGATTTCCCTACTGCGTACGGTTTCAGCTGCAACTAAGCTAGAGGTACCGGACTTCGGGACAGAGGCTTGGCGGATGCGCAGAAGTTTTCGGGAGTCCGAGAGGGAAACCTGCTCCCAAATCCATATCTCTTGGATCGGCCTTTCCTTTGTAAAACGAGGGCATTCTCCCGAACTAGATAGACGTTCACCACTGCAGTTAACGCATGTTGGAGCTGATGTGCACCTCCCTCGTGTGCGAATTCTCTACAGTTAACGCAGGTAGCCTTAGCGTTACAGAAATAACTTATGTGACCAAAGCGCTGACATTTATAGCATTCCAGCGAGTTCGGTATATATGGCCTAACTTCAATGGCTTCATACCCTGCCTTAATCCTTTGAGGAGGTCTACCCGAACCAAGGTATGAAACAGGGTACGAGCAGGCACAAATTCACCTCTTTCTCTCCGTTGAATCCGATATACAGATGTCACACCTTGATCTTTAATCAAGATTTTCTTGAATTTCCTGATTGGACATACCGTCCAATGTACGGGTGTTTACAACACCGAGAGAGGAGTTCAAGATCTTGTGCATCTCGAGTCAAATTGGATAGCTTGCTAACAATTTTACTTTCAAGATAGTCGCTTCCTGGGATGAATTTGCTTCAAACAGGAACGTGCCATTGTACCTTCTAATGCACGACTTGACAGGACCAGCAATTTTATTGAGACCCTTTTGAACTATAAAAGAGTTCACCGATGTAAACTTTTCCCTTCCTCTGTTCTATTAATTACTAAGTTGCGAGGACCACAACACTGGATTACTTCTTTTCCATTCAAATTTGTTGTTGTTTTTTGTTTGTTTTTGATTTTTTTTCATGATCCTGGCCTGGAATTGCTCACCTTAGGATCTCATCTCCCAATTTAAAGACAGAGGGACCCAATTGCCTTCAGGAGCGTAACAGCTCATACAATGGCCCTTCTCCGGGACTGACCTTTATCAGTGGATACGAACACATGATACTCGGAGGCTGAGAATTATGCGTTACCCAGTTACCCTTTGCGATTCCCTCTTCCAGCCCGCGTAGATCCGTCAGACTGTGTTCAGGGAGGTAACTGGTAGTTGGTCAAATACACACTTGTGGACCAATGTTGATCGGGCGTTTGGCAGAAGCTCTCTCACCTCATAGAGGAACCCAATCGAGATTGTGGCTCGGGACCCTAGGAGCGTCAATCCCGTGCCTACCATAGTAGGTCCCTGGGGGCGCAGCTTAGGGAGATACACAAACAGGCGACGGGGTAGGATTAACCAAGTAAACCATGTAAGGTTTTGCAGAAGATACCTAAGGAACCAGAATATAAGGAGTAGCAATTACATAAGTACACAAGAACAAAGATACACAAGCACGATAGGAATGAGCAAACTGAAGTAAATGCAAAACAGGAGAGTCCATACAGTACACATACAAACAATTTATACCCACAGGAAAACTAAAAAAAGATCAATTTTGCGTCTCGAAAATTGATCGATGTGGCAAGAAAGACTATCCAGAATATGTACACGTATAAACAATAGTAAAGCAGGATGAAAATAATAACAAAGAAATGACAAATTCGTGATCAAAATAAATGTTTGGTATAGTTATGATAGAATTTATGTTCTTCCAACAAGTCGTGTGTTGGACAAGGTTGGAAAGGTAGAATCAGACGGCTGAAAAATTCAGTCGTTTTGATTTTACCGTTCCATAGTTATCATAGTTATGTAATTACACGCTATGATAGTCACGATTACAAACACTTCAGTTTGTGATGATTATTTATTTATAAATGTCACTACTGAAAGTCGAGCTGAATTTCTACCTGCTTGCCATGGTAATAATAAAACAAACTACAAATGTTATTCATCACCAGCAAACTGAGAGGAACAATAATACCACTGATAAATAAGAAAGTTAGCAATGCTTATAACCTAAATAAAATTGAGAGAAGAAGGTTAAGAGAAATGTTAATAAATAATCAGAGAGTATTTAATAAAAATCCAGGAACACGTAACAAATAACCCATACATTTCCGGTAACAGACATAGCACCATTTACACACAAATCAAGGGCAATTTCTAACTCCATTTGAAAAGAAACAGACCTGGTAATACAAGAAATGTTAAAAAATGGAATAGCATCATACTATATAAATCCGATGGTTTGGGTGCACCAAATAGGGGGAAAATTAAGACTGATGATTGATGCAAGGGAAATTAATGCTCATACTCTGCCAGTCCATTTCAGACCCGAAGGTGTCGAACAATTCATTTCTAAATTGAAGGGAGGCAAACATTTTTCAAGTTTGAATTCAACATCGTCATTTTGGCAGATACTCTACATAAAAACATCAGGACATTTACTTCTTTAATCTCGGAAAAATAAATTGAGTTTTATTTATGGACGCTCTTTAACTGCTATGGTTCTTAGCGTCCCATTCTAACGGGAGAACCAAGAAACTACGAACTGCGCGGTATTTTTCAACTGGGCGTGTGGAAACATGATAACGCACTGCTGCTATAAACAAGGTCACGGTGTCGACGTGGTTTTGCTCTCCAGTGTGAAGTGCAGTATTGAGTTGACAGTGATGTTGAGGCAGTATGTTAACACTTGAATAATTTCAATTAAATTATATAATATGTAAATTCAATAACAGCCCGCCTTGAAACAATATGTATATAATAATTTGTAAACAAAATGTATGTAACAGTCGATGCATATGCTTATATTATTGTAAACATGTTTAATAATGTTATGTGAATGCATTATGTAATTTAATAGTGTAAGAGTTGTGAGAATAATAAGTTTAACGTTGCTAACAATGAGGTAACAATGAAGTAACCTTGAAGCAATAATAAGTTTGAGAGTTTAAAGTCATGATTAGAGCAACGATAATGTAAATTTGGTAACAGTTTAAAATTAGCCAATCAACAGCCAGAAAAAGCTTTAATTAAATGCAGGTGTTCTATTGGACTAGGATTAGCCAATCAGAGACTTGAAATACAGAAGCTTACGGGTTTTGACGGTTGAAATATGTTCAGTTGCCTGCAGACCTTGGTAGTGACCGGATGGAAGATGTGTTCTCTAAAGAAATATTACGTATTCGTGTGAATCGTAAATTAAGTATACGTGTTAACAAAGTGCAAGTTTTAAAAAAAGAATCTCACAGCTCTTAATATCAGTGTAGTGCTATTTAATTTATGTCAAGGATTAATATAAAGAAGTGAATTTAAACTTAAAATCTGTGTAAGCCTACATTCTTGTCGTACCGCACCTTGCCTAAAAGAAACGTGTCTCTACAAACATTACTGACGCAGCCGAGGCAAACATAAACATAAATACTATCTATAGAAGCAGTTTAATAACAAAGTTAAGTAATGTTTTTGTTAAACTTGGAGTGTAACAACAAAAATACATCTTCAAATCAGCTTCTCATACGTAGCAACATATTACGTAACAACAGTAACTATTACATAATCAACTACTTCAAATAAATGCCCAAAGCGTGGTGTAAACTCCTTAAACAAAACAAACAAAAAAATTCAACAACAATAAACTACAACAGTTGAAGAACAATACTTCAAGTTGGCTTCCCAAGCGTGAGGCTAATAAATTACGTAATTAAATTCCGTAAACAAAACACCTACTTCAAGTTAGCACCCAAACGTGGCACATAACTTCTTCAATGTGATGTAGTCAAGTTATTACGAGTTATTTATTATTTTGTCCTGTTCTTAGTCACAAAGTATATTGTACCTCAGTATATGTTTTCTACTGCAAGGCGTGTATTTATTTATAATTCGTATGTGTTAACTCAGTCAGCTCGCCAAGTGAAAGTACGATTTGCAGAAAGATCCAGGCCGTACAACAATGTATGACTTTACAAGAAATTCAGGTCACAGAAAGTGTTCAGGCTAAGAAATCTAAAAGACGGTATACAGTTGTTACCGAAGAAACATTAGACGACATCGGTCATCGTTTGGAGAATTCCCCCCAAAAATCACTTAGGGTTCTTTCACAACAGGCAGGTATTTCTTATGGCTCTGCGCGAAGAGCTACCAAATTGTTGAAGTTAAAACCATGTAAAATAACTGTGGCACATGCTTTTCAACCAATAACTGTGGCACATGTGATCCTTTCCCGAGGTCGCGGGTTCAAACCCGGCGTGAGGGCGATGGATTTTTTCGGGCGTAAAAATCCTTAGCGTGGCTTCCTTCGGAAGGGAAGTAAAGCCGGTGGTCCCGTGTCGTACATTTACGGCACGTAAAAGAATCTCAAGCCTGATAAGAGGCCTCTGAGCAAAATTTCTGTCTTTCACGCTCAATTTAGAATGGGACGCTAAGGATTATAATAATTAAAGAGCGTCCATAAATAAAACTCAATTTCAATTTCAGGTGATCCTGTAATTAGGCGCACATTTTGTGAGTGGAGTCTCAGCAGTGTACACAATGACAAAATAGACCCATATTAATATTTTTCAGACGAGGCTTGGTTCCAGCTTCATGGATATGTGTGTACACAAAATAGCCGTCTTTGGAGCTCTGACAAACCTAATATTATTCGTGAAGTACTCCTTCATGACGAAAAAATTGGTGTATGGTGCGCCATGAGCGGAGAAAGAGTTATAGGGCCAATTTTTTCGGGTCAAAAGTTGACTCCGTACATATGTGAATACAATTTTGTCCCCCCCCCCTTTTTAGAGAATTAACAGAAGGGAGCGTGATTTTGCCTTTTTTCAGCAAAACTCTGCAACAGCTCATACGGCCACTATTTCGATGAGACAATTGAAAGTGTTTGTGGACAGAATTATTAGTAGAGATTTGCGGCCCCATCGCTCCCCCGACCTAACCCCCTGTGATTTCTATCTCTGGGGTAACTTAAAACAAAGTGTACAGGACAAACCCACACACCCTGGAAGAATTAAAACGAAATATTCGCCAGGAAATTGGTAGCATTTCTAGACGTGAACTACGCGAGTGATGGATAGTTTCCTAAAGAGGTGCCAAAAATGTATGGACAACGGCGGTGGCCAGTTTCAGCATCTCCTTTCACAAAATTGGTAAGCAAAGCCTTTAAAAGTAGTTTTAAAAATGTATGGTTTCATCCGCGCCTTTCTATTATAGCGGCAGATGGCAACGAGCATCGAAGACGCGGACAGGAAAAACACCCCGCAGCCGGTTCGTAGCTTTTTGGCTCTTTCTGTATATTGGGTGTGAAAGACAGGTAATTTTGCTAAGAGCCTCTTTATCAGGCATAGTGTTCTCTTACATGCCGTAAACCTACGACACGGGACCACCGGCTATGGAAACCATGCTATGGATTTTTACGCCTGAAAAAAATCCATCGCCCTCCGCCGTTTCATCCTGGAGGTAAAGTTTTCCAATTTTTGAAATGTGTTTTTGACCTGTCTACTACTAGTGGTGCACTTATGAGAATTCTGTATTACGTATTTGAAGACACCAGACTGTAACGCAATGCGTAAACGGTCTCCTGTATAGTGACGATTAAAACTTGTAAGAATTTTGTATAGCATTATGGAAATAATTATACATATACATATAGTGACGATCCAGAATCTCAAAATTGTATTGTCAAAATTGGGTGAACGTAATATGACTATCACTCTAGAAAAATCTGAAAATGTCATCAAAGAAGCATAATTTTTAGGGGATATAATTTCACCAGATGGTATAAAACCTAACCCTGAAAGAGTCAAATCTGATTAATTACACCAAGGAGTTACTAAGAAAGGACATTAAATAGCCAAGGACTGAAGAACACCAAGTAGAATTTGGGAAAATTAAGAAATTATTTCAAAATGCAATTCTTTTGGAGCATCCAAATCTAAACTTACCTTTTCATATTTACACTGATGTCAGTATACATTCCTTTGGACCTGTCCTTGCACAAAAAGATGAGTTTAGTCAGAAATTATGTAATTGTCACTGCATCTAGATTTTTTTACCAAAGTTGAGGCTAATTTATGCGTTTTGAAATTCGAGATAGGAGCAATACATTTTGCAAAAATTCAGGTAATGTGTACAATTATTAGATAATAATATACACTGATCACGTAAGCCTCTCATTTATTCAAAAATATATATTAACAAATTCTAAAATTGCAAGATATATTGATGAAATTACTTTCCAAAACAGAAATTAAACACATTTCAGTAAAAGAAAACATATTTAGTGATATGTTATCAAGGTTAAAATCTGAAACAAGCATTCCAAAAACAAATCAATGTACACCACAAAATCAAAGTTATGAATTTTAACGTAAAATACAATAATGCATTATTACAGATTTCCAAAGCCTAGTTATGCTACAGTAAGAGGACCCCGAATTAAAAGAAATATTTAGTACACCTCCCGACATAAAACCAAGAATTAATACCAAGATGGAAAAATTTAATGGAATCTTATTTAAACTACACAGGTCAGACATAAAGAAATGGAAAATAATAGTCCCTAGTTCAATTCAAAATAAAATCACACTAGCATTCCAGCATTTGCTCGCACATTAAGGAAGTGAAAAAACAGCCTTAGCCATTAGTGAAATACTTTATATCAAGCATTTAGGGAAAAAGGTGAAAGTTAGTTTCTACTTGTAAATTATGCTTAAAAGCAAAGTCAATGAACACAAATATGCCGTAATACCACAGTCAATTATAAGGAATAAGAAAAACACATTAGTAACAATTAATGAATATGAAGAGCTTCCAGTAGGAAAGAATGACTGCAAATATATTTTTGTAATGCCTGACGTTTTCACAAAATTCATAAAAATATATCCTGTGAAGAACATAAAGAGTAGAACCTACATAAACAAGATTGTCAAAGAATACATCTCACAATAGGGAAAAATGTAGACAATATATTTTGATAATACTACCATGCATAAAAGCAAGCTAATTCAGAATACTTTATAGGAAAAGTAAATCATATTGTATTACTCATCAGCTTACGATCCCCAAGGAAATTCTACAGAAAGAATAATGAGGAATATTTCCATTTACTTCCTTGTATTATTGCACAAAGATCACACTTTGCTGTTGACAAATGTTTGTAGATTGAGGAAATCATAAATAACATAATAAATTCACAACTAAATTTTCCCCCATTGAATTTATGATAGACAAACTCAGAACAGTCACCAATATTCCTACCACTATGGCTGCTCAAAGGGAAATGACAGAAAAAGAAAAATACCAATCTGCTTTTAAAAGACTGCAAGATAAAACTGAAAAAAGGAAAAATAAAGCCATAAAGCTTAATAAAAAATGGTTGCTTAAATTGGCGAAAAAGTACTTTTAAAAAACATAATATTTCAAAAGCATCTGCAAAAAGGAACAGCAAAGTGGAGTTAATATACACCAGTCTTTTAGTTATTTTAAGGCAATTAGAAGACCACAGGTCTCGTACAACTTCCAAATGGAAAAATAATGCGAAGGCATCACAAACATAAGCTCAAACCTTTTAAAGAAGAAAATATTTCAGGTAATAAACACAAAACTAAAACAACAATGTTTGAAAACTTTTTCATACGTTTCCATAGTAACCAGGTACATTAAGCATACAAGCATTTAAGCAACTATTTAATACTCACATTGTACATGAGTGTGGATAAAATACGTCATAAATAAAAAGAAATTTGGTGTTTCTTAAACTATAAGACAAAAAGAAACAATAGTTGAATATGAATACATATTAATATGATATTTTCTTATTGTCAAGAATCATTGAAGGTAACATGGTGAAAAGAGAAATTTATAGCAGGTCTGGGGTATAAAAGAACTAATATAGATAAAATAATTTCATTTGCATAAGCAAAGATGACCTTTATGGATTACAAGCAAGAGTAGGAAATGTCGTTGTCCTCTGTGGTGTAATGGTTACCATGCTAGTCTCTAGTTCCCGAGGTCGGGGGTTCAAAAATCGGGTGTAAAAATCCTTAGCATGGCTTCCTTCAGAAGGGAAGTAAAGCTGGTGGTCCCGTGTCATAGATTTAAGGCACTAAAAGAACCTCAAGTTTGCTAAAGAGGCCTCTGAGCAAAACTTCTGGTCTTTCATGGCCAATATAGAATGGGATGCTAAGAACCACAGCAGTTAAAGAGCGTCCATAAATAAAACTCAGTTTAATTTAGTAGGAAATGATTATAAAAAGAAGATAGTACTTGACTAATTGGTTTTTATAAGGTGCTTTACTAGTCAGGACTAAGCTTTCACAATTGTTATTGGAGACAAATAACATTTAAATATTAAATGCAAGATTTAATTCTGCAATTAAATATAAATATATTTTTGACAGAAATATGTTGGTCAAGAATAATGATGAATATAACTATGACGTAAGGATATGTAGAAGTTCTTACTTGATGACAGACAATTATGCGATGAATAAGAGTTAAATGATATGCTATAATGAAATAAAATAAATGTGTAATGGGAGGTTGTAAAAAATGATTAATAATAAAAAAGTTGATTTTCTTGTAAGATTGCTATAGCAACTGGATCAATAACTAGTAGTTATTAAAAATAATGATAGATATATGAAAAATATTGCACAAACAAAATTACAATGGCACTTAAGTTAAAAGTAATAGTCAATGTTAAAGAATTAATTGAATATTTAATGGATAGCTTGGAATGTTGGTGATCCAATTGGTCTGAATTAGGAACCTACACACACTATGGAGAAGACCATAGGAATAAACTGCTTATATTTCCTATTTAGACAAGATAAATCAAGAATTTCAGCAATTATAATCCACATCTTGCAATATGGGTAAGTAATAAACATAACTTTCATACTGAACAAATTTTCATGTTTGAAAAAATGCCATGGCAACGCATAGAAAAGTGATACACAATCGCAAACGCCATGTGTACATATGGGTACAAATAAAAACAAGAATGTAATGCAATGTAATGTAAAATTGTAAAACAAAGTAATTATTCCTTAAATTTAAAAAAAGAATTGTGAAATATAAATAAATAAGAATACAATAATTTACATTTAAGGAATAAGAGACAATAGAAGTTATGATAAATAATACCTGATTTACGTAACAGAAAAGTCACCTGATGTGTAATATATTAACAGATTTGTTGTCCACTTATGCTCCTTAATATAATTATCATGTTTCCTTATTTGTTTTTAATTATACTTATATATTTCAATCTTCCTATAGTATGTCCAGTATAATAAGAAAAAAATATGAAAATAACCAAAATTTAAAATCTATATGGCAAACCTTACTGTAAAATATTAATAAGGAAAACATTTTACCTTTTGTTTATAACCATGGAAAACTAATAACTAAGAATTGCCAAGGAGATTACTCCTCAGTAGGTCAGGCGTAATCATTAGTATTCTGTCAATCTTCAGCAGATGTATCATCATGACTTTAATATATTGTACAGTTAGTCGACATGTTTAAACTATACATAAAACAAATTCAATTTCACTGTTATTAGTATAACAAAAGTAACACTATAAATAAAAAACAACAAAATTAAAAATGAGATAAACTTATTCTGAATTACATTCTTTATATCATAAGTCTGAGAAAAATACAAGAGAATACAAACTAACTTTGTAATTTATGATGCAGCGCTAAAGAACCAATGCAACTCAGAATTTTAACCTGGTACACCAATTGATCACTTTAGAAACCACCGCAAAACTATTTATGCAAACACTTATTTTGATTAATAATCTGTTAAAAAGCAAGTCAAATATATGGGTTCTTTTAGATGACATATTCTTTGCATAGGTTGTTGAGAAACAAAAAAAGTGTACCATTTCAAAAGTGATAGCTTAAAATATGAAAAATTCAAATAAACAACAAGAATTATCTCATTAGCAGCTCATACCACAAAATATTATTAAACATACATATGAATTTTGATTAAAACCATTTGTGTCATTTTTAACAAAATGAAAGATAGCAAAAGCTTTTCTATGTACAGGTTGGTTAAAGGGCATTATCTAATAATCACTATATAGCCTCCTTGAAATATGCTAAACCTAATATGAAAATTTGATATTTAGCCATTCTTTTGTTTATACTTTAGTAAATAGAGAAAATATTGCATTCCACCCAAAATTTCATTCGAAGATTTCAATGGAAACACATTTTAAGGTCCCTTGAACACAAAAATGTGTTTTTAGAAAAAAGTCAAAGGGAGAGAGAGAGAGGGAGAGGGAGGGAGAGTGTCTGTTAATCTTATGCTACTATGTGATATATTGATTAGAATACCATATGTTTAAGATATTTGTATGACAAATAAAATTTATACCTTGAATTTTCTGAGTATAGAATTGTGAAATCTTCTTCCTTCTGAATGACTTTTGTATGATTGGTAAACTCTAGGAGATACACAAAATGACACAAAATGGCTTCTTGTTAAAATAAAATTGTGACATTAATAATGAGATATTGTTTCTTATTGGTTTGAATATTCAATTATTTGTACTTTTTTCAAGTAGTAAGTCACTATTCATTTTTACTTTCTCTACTATGTATAGTAAATAGGGGAAGTATTGTATTCCACCAAAAAATTCGATACCAAGATTTCACCGGAAATATGTTTTGAGACCCCCTGAATAAAAAAAAAGCATTTTTGGAAACATGTCCGTGTGTGTGTGTGTGTGTGTGTGTCTGTGTGTATGCCTGTGTGTCTGTGAACAGCATAACTCAGAAAAGAACAGTTGGATAAACACCAAGCTTGGTATTTAGGTTCAGTATCTTCCAGAGATGTGACACGAAGGTCTTCAAGAAAATCCCCCACCCCACATTACCCTTTACATGGAAGATTTTTCGAAAATCTTAATTTTCTCAAAAATGGCTCTAACGATTTTGATGCAAATATCATATGTTTAAGATAATGTCATGAGAAATGAAATGTATATCTCGAATTTTCTGGGAATGTCTCCAAAAGTATTCTTCATTGTGAACGACTTTTGCATAACTGGTAAACCATAAGAGATAGACAAAATTTTACTACACATAAAATGTAGATCGTGTTAAAATACACAACTTATGTCATATACATTTATTTTGTTGAGTGAACCGTTTTCGAGATATTGCTTGTTATTTCCTTAAATTTTCCAATACTTATACTTCTTCTCAAATTCGTTATTCATTTTTTTTGTCCTGGACATGCAAAGAGAATGGAATTCGCCACATAGCTACCAGCGTTAAAATATTTGACTATCGCTTAAAAGCTACCATATTTCCCTTGCATCTACAAGAAAATTACCAATAAGATTGACATCTCGATATCTCGATTAGCATGAAGCATATGGAGAATAGGGGTTTGTAAAAATAGATTGTACAAGAGTAGAGAAAGTCATGTGAGTGTAACACATCAGATTTTTTTTATTTATTTTCAAGTGCTTTTATAATAAAATAAAGGCTTTTTTGTGTGAAACTGTACTTCCTCTAGCTACCACAGATAAAGTGGTAAAGAAAGTAAAAATGCCTATCGCGAATTCAAGGAGCCTTATAATATTTATATCCAGTGAAATATAGAATTTTTAGGATAAATTACACATAGGCCTCTAGTTTGGTATCAAATTAGTAGGGAAAGTAAAATCTTCTACTTCCACAGTCTCAGGTATAGTGCCTTTAAACATTAATTTAACAGCCTACCATAAAGAAAATAAAACGATTTAAAGTAACCAACAGTGTTCAATGACCTTATTTTTTTATCTGAATTAATTAATATGAAGAAGCCGTTAGGGAGAAAATTCAAGTGAGAAAAGGCCACAAAAATGAGAATCTAGTTACCATGCAGAAGTACAAGACATATTAAGCTGTGCAAGTACTGTTTCCTCTCACTAAACCTCTGAAACCCAAGCCAGCATTCACCTTTGAAATATAATTGGTTTTGAATTCTGACCCTTACTCCAGGATAGCGCTGGAATTGATGGCAGAAACAACTTATATAAAATCTGGCAATAGAGCCAGTCTAAGTAAAAAGTGAAACAGCAAAGCATCCAATTAAAGAAATACAGCCTCCATTCTTAATACTCATTTTAAATACCTTTATATACATAATAATAAAAATCTGATGTGTTACACTCACATGACTTTCACTACTCTTGTACAAACTATTTTTACAAACGCTTAATTTCCATCTACTTCATGTTAATCGAGATAAACATTTGCAGACTCTACCTTATTGCTAATTTTCTTGTAGATGTAAGGGGAATATATATTTACAAGGTCTGTATCGAAATACAGTAGCCTTTAAGCACATACATATCTCTTAATAGCTGGTTGCTAGGTGTAGCACTATTCCCTTTTCCACAGATTAATACTCTTTGCATATCCAAGACAAAAAATGAATAATGAATTCCCATTTCAGAAAATAAGTATTGAAAAATTTAAGGGAATAACAAGCAATATCTCGAAAATGGTTCACTCAACAACAAAAATGTATATGACATAAATTGTGTATTTTAATGCGATCTACAACTTTTGTGTAGTAAAATTTTGTCTATCTCTTATGGTTTGCCAGTTATGCAAAAGTCGTTCACACTGAAGAATACTTTTGGGGACATTCCCAGAAAATTCAAGATATACATTTTATTTGTCATGAAAATATCTTAAACATATGATATTTTAATCAAAATCGTTTTGAGAAAATTAAAATTTTCGAAAAATCTTCCATGTAAAGGGTACTCTGGGGTGGGGGGATTTTCTTGAAAACCTTCATGTCGCATCTCTGGAAGATACTGAACCTAAATACCAAGTTTGGTGTTTATCCGACTGTTCATTTCTGAGTTATGCTGTTCACAGACAGACACACAGACACACACACGGACATGTTTCCAAAAATGCTTTTTTTGGATTCAGGAGATCTCAAAACATGTATTTCCGGTGAAATCTTGGTATCAAATTTTTGGGTGGAATACAAGTACAGCATAACTAAACAATTTCAAGTGGGAAAAGAACAGATTCTTCAACAGTAGTAATTTAAATAGGAGCTGCCTCTTTCTTAAACAGGAACTCCCTCTTTAAGACATGCTGTGTATGAAACCTTTAAAGGACAAAACCTTTGCTTATCTACCTGTCCATAAGGCTTATATTCTCCTGAGAGTGCTTCATGTTATACTGGACCTTGAACCCTAATTAGGTGGCAGGTATACAATCCATAGAGCTCTTTTTTCATGATAATGATCCATGTTATGTTGAACCTTGAACCTTAAGTAGGTGGCTAGTACACAGACCACCGTTCTATAAAAGAATGGTGGTCCTAAATCATTGTTTATGATCAATGTAGTACCTCAACTTAAATCTCATGTTTTCATTTTGATTTTGCAGAACTGTTTATTGTGAATTTTTGTTATGATTTGTAAATTAAATCATGTATCCATAGAACGTGGGATATTTTTATACTTGTGGAATTTCCACTCATAAAAAAGAAATCCTAATTCAGCCACAAGATGCATAAATAACTATAAAAATATAATGTATAAATAACTAACAAAATTGGCTTCATCTAATATATAGGAAGAATATGTTGAGATGACTTTCCTTCAGGGAGAAACTGTTATGCAAACTTAGTACTTATGGTTAAAAGAAGGTCTAAGCTCTACAGGAGGCAACATAATGCATTCAGTGGACACCCGGAGTTCATCTCTAAGTACAATATCAAGAACTGTGTATGAAAAAACACATCAGCGTTACATTCACATGACCTTTTCTATCCCCGATCATTTATTAATGGGTATAAAAATTATTCTTACAAAAGCTAAACATTCTATCTATTTTATTTTAATTGAGACAAACCTTTACAGAAGTAACTGCATTACACATTTCATTATAAATGCAAAGGGAATAGTGATAGTCAAATGTTTAAGAACTGGACACTATACACTGGCCTTAAAATTTCATACTGTTTCAAGGCAACCACGAGAAACAACTGAATGCTGACAGGCTTTAAAAGAATGAAAGAATTGAACAACTCAAACTATTAATAATGGATATCTTGGAAATGACTGATGCCACAAAAAATGTTATTTGGAATAAATTACATATTTTAAAGAGATCTATAATTTCTGTGTAGTGCATTTTCATTCATTGCTTAACGTTTGCCAGTTGTGCAAGATTATACAAAACCCCTTCCGAATGAGGAGAATTTTACAGGCTATTCCCAGAAAATTCAAGATATACCTACATTTTATTTTTTATGTAAATATCTTTAATATATGATATTTTAATCAAAATCATTATAACCATGATTTAGAAAATGAAACATTTTGAAAAATGTTCCATGCAAAGGGGTGAGGGGATTTTCATGAAAATCTTTGTTTCGCATCCTTGGAAGATACTGAAGATACATATGCACGCATGCACGTGCTCACACACACACACACACACACACACACACACACACACACATATGCATGGAGCTTATTCTAAAAATGAGATTTTGGATTCAGGGGCCTCAAAGCATATACCTACCTATTTCTGGTGAAATCTTGGTATCAAATTTTTGGGTGGAATGCAATACTTTTTCTACATCTGAGTACAGGTAGAAAAGTAAAAGTAGGATCACCGATGTTTTGGTGTTACATGACCAAAACTTTGAGATGCAATGATTTTATAAGAAAGCAAACCTAATAGGTAGGTAATAGAATGAAGCATCTCAAATGCCTTGTTGAAACTAATAATTATATTAATTAAAGAACAGAAAAGGAAACATAAATTCAACCAGTAAAACCAATGCTATGTGGAAAGTAATTAACAATGAAATCGTGATAAAAGTTCTACTATGCAAAATATGATGGTAATAAATAATAACAAAGGATAGTGCAAATTATATAGCTAAATTTTACATTGCAAATACCTTCATGAATAAGATTTGGATAGAAACAGGCAACCACTGGCCCAAACTAAAAATACGGTTTTTCTAACTCTTATTAGCGATAATGAAATTACTAAAATTATTGAAAGTCTCTTACCCCCAAAAAAGTGTAGGATTGGAATGGTATACCATTATATAGTAAAAAAAATCTGATGTGTTGCATTCACATGACTTTCTCTACTCACTTTTCTGCAAACTATTCTTATAAAAGCTTATTCTGTCTACTTCTTGTTACTCCAGATAAACTTTTAATTCACATTTACACACTTTGTTATAGGATACAGTAGGTAAAGTGATAGTGTTTTAAAGAGCATGTTACTATGTGATGAAATTTCATGCTCTTTGCATCACCACGAAAGAACAATGATTAACAACTATCCAGTTGATAAAAGTAGAAGTATCTGAAAATTCAAACTAACAAATAGTATCATGGAAGTGGTTAACTACACAAAAACTAAGTTGTTGCTTTAACAAGATCTACATTTCTTGTGTAGTAAGGTTTTGTCTATCTCTTATGGTTTACCAATTATACAAAAGTCATCCACAATGAAGAGGAGTTCACAAATTATTTCCAGAAAATTCAAGATATGCATTTCATTTACATACCTTAAACATATGATATTTTAATAAAAATCATTACGGCCATTTTTAAAAAAATAAAAAAATTTGAAAATATCTCCATGTAAATGGTAGCTTAGGATGGGGACATTTTCTTCAAAACCTTTGTTTCACATTCTTGGAAGATGCTGAACTTAGATAACAAGTTTGGTATTCAAATGACTTTTCATTTTTGAGTTATGTTGTTTACAGACACACACACACATACATGGACTATTTTCTAAAAATGCTTTTCCTGGATTCAGGGAGTCTCAAAATGTGTGTTTCCGGTGAAATCTCCATATAAAATTTTTGAATGAAATTCAATACTTCCTCTACTTCTTATAAATATGTAGTAGAAAAAATTAAAAATTGCAACAGCTTCTCCAGTATCCTGTGATGCTAATCTCTCTTTCTCTTGGGAAGTTTTATAATACCTCAAACTAGAAAAAAACAGTAACAATTTATAAAATGGTTGAACTGTTACATTCACATGTCTTTCTCTACCCTCTTATCGTTTCTTAGTGGGTATGCAAACTATTCCTGCGGAAGCTTATTTATGAATCTACTTCATTATAATGGAGAAAGACCGTTGCAGAAATAGTTACATTACACATTTTGTTATAGGTACAAAGGGAATCAGGATAGTCAAATATTTAAGAACTGGATACTATATGCTGGCTTTAAAATTCCATACTATTTTCATGATAACATGAGACAAATCTGAAAATCAAGAGAACTTTAAAAGAACGTCAAAGTATTGAGCAATTTATAATAGATATCTTGGCTTATGTTACAAAAATATTATTTTAAATCTAATGTGTGTTTTAAAGAGGTCTACAGTTTTTGTTTGGTAAATTTTCATTTATCGCTTAATTTTTACCAGTTGTATAAGATAATACAAACATTTTTTTTTCTCTATATTATTTTATGTCGCTTTAACTCCCTGGTCATATCACGATGAATCTGTTGGTGGATAACTCTTAGAACGATATGTGATGGACAGTTAGCCTTCCAGGTTTCATCCCTGTAACCACCTGCTCCGCCATGTGTCACAGAGACCCTAGCGCATAGCTACCGATTCTTCTGCTTCATGCCATGCAGACAGCATTAGGGTGCCGTCCAGTCCAACCGCCACTCCCATATAAAGGCGGACAGTTAGCCTTCTAGTCTCATCCCTGTAACCACCTGCTTCATGCCGTGCAGATGGCATGAAGCAGGTGGTTACAGGGATGAGACCTCTTTCAGAATGAAGGGGACTTTACAGGTTTTTCCCAGAAAATTCAAGATATACATTTTATTTGTAATGTAAATAACTTTAATATATGACATTTTGATAAAACTTTTAGAGTCATTTTTGATGAAATCAAAAGTTTCAAAAAATGTTCCATGTAAACGGTAATTTGGAGTGGTGGGATTTCCTTCAAAACCTTAATTGCATTTTTGAAAAGCACTGAAATTAAAACTTAAACACATCCATCTTTTCATTTTTGAGTTATGTTGTTCTCACACACACACACACACACACACACACACACACACACACACACACACACACACACACACACACACACACACACACACACACACACACACACACACACACACACACACAAACACACACACACACACACACACACATGCATGCACGCACGCACGCCCACACGCGCACACGCACATTTTTTTTCTAAAAATGTTTTTTTTATTCAGAGGGCCTTAAAACATGCATTTCTGGTGAAATCTTGGTATAGAATTTTTGGGTGGGATGCAAAAACTTCTCATACAAGCACATGGTAGAGAAAGTAAAAAGGATCAAGACAGGAAGTGTCAAACTAGAGACTAGTATTGCTGTTGTCAGCAACTCATAATTAATTATAGGAGAAACTAATGCATTAGCATCTACCATCCTTTTGGAATATCAGAAGGGTAGATTGTTATGCCCGAAAAAAAATTCATTGCCCTCCGCTGGATTTTTTAGCCCATGACCTCGAGAACTAGAGGCTAGCATGGTAACTGTCCTCCATCATGGAGGACAACGTATCATCGTGTGATCCCTCTCCACAGGTCAGAGGCAAGTGGCAAGGGCACAAGAAAAGTTGTAGAGTTGAGAATCTCCTCATGGTGGAGATGGTGACTTTAGCTCGATGCATTGGGTAGTGGCAATAGCCACACACTTTTAGGCCTTTTACAAATTTCTTTTGCTCTTTGTAAGTACTGCACTAAATTACATTCCTATCATGCATGTGGCATACAGTGAATATTAGTATTAGAGTGAGTTCCAATTCAAGGAGATACCAAAGATAAACACCTCTAATTAAACTAAACTTTCAAGAAGAACAAAGACTTTAAGGGAATTTTATGTATATGTCAAAGCAAATGTAAACCCTTTCAAGTGTTAGTGAATTGTTAAATACATACAGACTATAGCTGCAAGAATTAATGATATTTCTTTAAATTGCTTTTTAAACCTTGTTATCTTCCTTATTTCATACATGAGTCAACCACTAGATTATTTTATTGTGAAGAGTGCACATGTAACATGTTAATAAAAGATACAATTAATGGGCCCAGCATGTAATGACTAGCGAATATTACACATTCTCAGAAACAGAGCTAACAGTTTTAAATACGCTTAATAAAATTAATGCAGTTGTTAACATGGATAATCCCTGCGACCTTCAATGTTACAAAGCTAAAAGATGTTGCAGCTAACATGTCTAGTAACAATTTAGCTGTTCTCAAAGGATGAAAATAAAATAATAATAATAATAATAATAATAATAATAATAATAATAATAATAATAATAATAATAATAATAATAATAATGGTGGCAGCAGCAGTGGTAGTGGTGGTGGTGGTGGTGGTGGTGGTGGTGGTGGTGGTGGTGGTGGTGGTGGTGGTGGTGGTGGTGGTGGTGGTGGTGGTGGCTATGGTTAAAGCATCAACTCTTCAGTTTCAATTTTTAACTACCTATATAACTGTAAGAAGCGATATTAAAAGTGATGCCACATTCATCATTGAAATGTAGTGGATAAACCTTTTCTTTTTACTTTCTCTATGCATATAGTAAGTAGGGGAAGTATTGCATTCCACCCAAAAATTTGATACAGATTTCACCGGAAATGCATGTTTTGAGATCCCCTGAATCCAAAAAAAAAGCATTTTTGGAAACATATCCGTGTGTGTGTGTGTGTGTGTGTGTGTGTGTCCGTGAACAGCATAAATCAGAAACGAACACTTGGATAAACACCAGACTTGATATTTAGGTTCAGTATCTTCCAGAGATGCGACACGAAGATTTTCAAGAAAATCCCCCCACCCCAGATTACCCTTTAAATGGAACATTTTTCGAAAATTTTAATTTTTCCAAAACTGGCTCTAACGATTTTGATTAAAATATCATATGTTTAAGTCAATTGTAAGACAGGTAGCACAATTAGAGATGAGCAGGGTGGCAACTAAGGGGAAGATAATGGAAAGAGCTTTGAAATTTTGGTTCAGAACTTTAAATCTAGGAAAAAGTAATGTGTTAAGACAATGTATAGAATACCAAGAGAATAGTTTAATGAATGATGTATGGATAAGTAATTTATGGAACATTTTGGAGAAAAATGGTTAGGAGACATGTGGAGAAGGAGAGAAAATAATGTGAAAAACTTTTGGAAAAAGGCGAGGAAAAGACTGGAAGATATAGAAATACAAATCATGTTCATTGAGATTGCCAAAAAGAGCTCATTAGTTTGTTGTAGACCATTGAAAAATACATGGGGTTGGGAAAAATATATAGACATAGTAAATAAAGAAGAGAGAGAATCTATTGCATGGGTAAGAACCGGAGCATGGAGGCTAAGAGGATTAAGACAGAACCAGAACCAGAACCTCCTCAGAACCAATGTCTGATATGTGGTGGTAATGAAGACATTGAACACATAGTGTTTAAGTGCCAAGGAACAGAAAATTGGAGAAAAGAATTTTTTAATAAGAAGTGGTTGAAGGGGGATAGAAATACACTTATGATCAAAATGATGTGCAAGGACGCTAGAAGCATTGGACAGTTTTTGTGTAAAGTAAAAAATAAATGGCTTTGGACAGTGGATAGAGGAAAGTAAGAGGTAGCGTATCTTTCTTTGAATGGAAAACTATAGTGAATTTGTGATGGTTAAGTAATCAATAAGTAAAAAGAGAAAAACAAGTGGTAATGGGACATGAAAAAACTAAAAACAAACAAGATAATTTATTGACAAGAAATTGTAAAATGTAAATAATCTGCAGTGATTGTCTACAGAATGCATTAATGGGAAATTGTAAAATGTAAATAAACTGTAGTGATTGTCTACTGAATGGCCAGGGTCAAAGTGCAGTAGACAATCAAATTGTAAAACTCTTAGCACAATAAATATAACCAAATATATGTTTAAGATATTTTCATGACAAATGAGATGTATATCTCGAATTTTCTGGGAATGTCTCCAAAAGTATTCTTCATTGTGAACAACTTTTGCATAACTGGTAAACCATAAGAGATAGTCAAAATTTTACTACACAGAAAATGTAGATCGTGTGAAAATACAGAATTTATGTAATATACATTTTTTTTTGTTGAGTTGGGACCATCAAACCAAGAGCCAAGTGATGTGAATTAAAAAATCTGATGTGTTACACTCACATGAATTTCTCTACTCTTGTACAATCTATTTTTACAAACGCCTTTTCTCCAAATGCTTCATGTTAATCGAGAAATCGAGATGTCAATCTTATTGGTAATTTTCTTGTAGATGCGAGGGGAATATGGTAGCTTTTAAGCGATAGTCAAATATTTTAGCGCTCGTTGCTATGCGGTGAATTCCATTCTCTTTGCATGTCTAGGACATAAAAAAATGAATAACGAATTTGAGAAAAAGATTAAGTATTGGAAAATTTAAGGAAATAACAAGCAATATCTCGAAAACGGTTCACTCAACAAAAGAAATGTATATGACATAAGTTGTGTATTTCAAAGCGATCTACATTTTTTGTGTAGTAAAATTTTGTCTATCTCTTATGGTTTACCAGTTATGCAAAAGTCGTTCACATTGAAGAATACTTTTGGAGACATTCCCAGAAAATTCGAGATATACATTTCATTTGCCATAAAAATATCTTGAACATATGATATTTTAATCAAAATCGTTAGAGCCATTTTTGAGAAAATTAAAATTTTCGAAAAATGTTCCATGTAAAGGGTAGTCTGGGGTGGGGGGATTTTCTTGAAAACCTTCGTGTCGCATCTCTGGAAGATACTGAACCTAAATACCAAGTTTGGTGTTTATCCGACTGTTCGTTTTTGAGTTATGCTGTTCACAGACACACACACACACACAGACACACACACGGACATGTTTCCAAAAATGCTTTTTTTGGATTCAGGAGGTCTCAAAACATGTATTTCCAGTGAAATCTCGGTATCGAATTTTTGGGTGGAATGCAATACTTCCCCTACTTACTATATGTAGTAGAGAAAGTAAAAAGAAGAGGTTGAGCCAGTACATTTCTATGATAGTAACTACTTACTTACAATGTACTTAGTACTACAGCTTACAAAACACATATTCCCCAAGCATTTGACTTACCATCTTTGGTTTACATCTTTTGGTTTTGGAGAGGAGAAATATAGCAACAATGATTCTCTTTGCTGATAATACTAGTGCAATGGTATCAGAAAAAATTGCATAAACTTTGTCTAAAACTTAAAAAATTAAATTGAGTTTTATTTATGGATGTTAACTGCTGTGGTCCTTAGCATCCCATTCTATATTGGGCATGAAAAACCAGTAATTTAGTTCAGAGGATCTGATGTATTACACTCACATGACTTTCTCTACTCTTGTTCAAACTATTTTTACAAACGCTTATTCTCCATATACTTCATGTTAATCGAGATGTTAATCGTATTGCTAATTTTCTTGAATGTGCAAGGGGAATATGGTAGGCTTCAAGCAATAGTCAAATCTTTTAAGAGCTGGTTGCTACGTGACGCATTCCATTCTCTTTACATGTCCAGGACATAAAAAAATGAATAACGAATTCCCATTTGAGAAAAAGTATAAGTATTGGACAAATTAAGGGAATAACAAGCAATATCTCGAAAATGGTTCACTCAATAAAAAAACATATATGACATAAATTGTGTATTGCCACGCGATCTACATTATCTGTGTAGTAAAATTTTGTCTATGTCTTATGGTTTACCAGTTATGCAAAAGTCGTTCACAATGAAGAATACATTTAGAGAAATTCCCAGAAAATTCGAGATATACATTTCATTTGTCATGAAAATATCTTAAACATATGATATTTTAATCAAAATCGTTAGAGCCATTTTTGAAAAAATTAAAATTTTCGAAAAATGTTCCATGCAAAGGGTAATCTGGGGAGGGGGCATTTTCTTGAAAACCTTCATGTCGAATCTCTGGAAGATACTGAACCTAAATACTAAGTTTGGTGTTTATCTGACTGTTCGTTTCTGAGTTATGCTGTTCACAGACACACACACAGAGACACAGACACACACACGAACATGTTTCCAAAAATGCTTTTTTTGGATTCAGGGGGCCTCAAAACATGTATTTCCGGTGAAATCTCGGTATTGAATTTTTCGGTGGAATACAATACTTCCCCTACTTACTATATGTAATAGAGAAAGTAAAAAATCTGATGTGTTACACTCACATGACTTTCTCTACTCTTGTACAAATTATTTTTACAAACTCTTAGCAATATAGAAATACAGTAGCCTTTAAGCATAGACATATCTCTTAATAGCTGGTTGCTAGGTGCAGCACCATTCTCTTTGCCACAGATTAATACTCTTTGCATATCCAAGAGAAAACAAAAATGAATAACGAACTCCCATTTGAGAAAATAAGTATTGAAAAATTTAAGGGAATAACAAGCAATATCTTGAAAATGGTTCACTCAACAACAAAAATGTATATGACATAAATTGTGTATTTTAACGTGATCTGCATTTTTTGTGCAGTAAAATTTTGTCTATCTCTTATGGTGTACTAGTTATGCAAAGGTCGTTCACAATGAAGAATACTTTTGGAGACATTCCCAGAAAATTCGAGATATACATTTCATTTGCCATAAAAATATCTTGAACATATGATATTTTAATCAAAATCGTTAGAGCCATTTTTGAGAAAATTAAAATTTTCGAAAAATGTTCCATGTAAAGGGTAGTCTGGGGTGGGGGGATTTTCTTGAAAACCTTCGTGTCGCATCTCTGGAAGATACTGAACCTAAATACCAAGTTTGGTGTTTATCCGACTGTACGTTTTTGAGTTATGCTGTTCACAGACACACACACACACAGACACACACACGGACATGTTTCCAAAAATGCTTTTTTTGGATTCAGGAGGTCTCAAAACATGTATTTCCAGTGAAATCTCGGTATCGAATTTTTGGGTGGAATGCAATACTTCCCCTACTTACTATATGTAGTAGAGAAAGTAAAAAGAAGAGGTTGAGCCAGTACATTTCTATGATAGTAACTACTTACTTACAATGTACTTAGTACTACAGCTTACAAAACACATATTCCCCAAGCATTTGACTTACCATCTTTGGTTTACATCTTTTGGTTTTGGAGAGGAGAAATATAGCAACAATGATTCTCTTTGCTGATAATACTAGTGCAATGGTATCAGAAAAAATTGCTTAAACTTTGTCTAAAACTTAAAAAATTAAATTGAGTTTTATTTATGGATGTTAACTGCTGTGGTCCTTAGCATCCCATTCTATATTGGGCATGAAAAACCAGTAATTTAGTTCAGAGGATCTGATGTATTACACTCACATGACTTTCTCTACTCTTGTTCAAACTATTTTTACAAACGCTTATTCTCCATATACTTCATGTTAATCGAGATGTTAATCGTATTGCTAATTTTCTTGAATGTGCAAGGGGAATATGGTAGGCTTCAAGCAATAGTCAAATCTTTTAAGAGCTGGTTGCTACGTGACGCATTCCATTCTCTTTACATGTCCAGGACATAAAAAAATGAATAACGAATTCCCATTTGAGAAAAAGTATAAGTATTGGACAAATTAAGGGAATAACAAGCAATATCTCGAAAATGGTTCACTCAATAAAAAAACATATATGACATAAATTGTGTATTGCCACGCGATCTACATTATCTGTGTAGTAAAATTTTGTCTATGTCTTATGGTTTACCAGTTATGCAAAAGTCGTTCACAATGAAGAATACATTTAGAGAAATTCCCAGAAAATTCGAGATATACATTTCATTTGTCATGAAAATATCTTAAACATATGATATTTTAATCAAAATCGTTAGAGCCATTTTTGAAAAAATTAAAATTTTCGAAAAATGTTCCATGCAAAGGGTAATCTGGGGAGGGGGCATTTTCTTGAAAACCTTCATGTCGAATCTCTGGAAGATACTGAACCTAAATACTAAGTTTGGTGTTTATCTGACTGTTCGTTTCTGAGTTATGCTGTTCACAGACACACACACAGAGACACAGACACACACACGAACATGTTTCCAAAAATGCTTTTTTTGGATTCAGGGGGCCTCAAAACATGTATTTCCGGTGAAATCTTGGTATTGAATTTTTCGGTGGAATACAATACTTCCCCTACTTACTATATGTAATAGAGAAAGTAAAAAATCTGATGTGTTACACTCACATGACTTTCTCTACTCTTGTACAAATTATTTTTACAAACTCTTAGCAATATAGAAATACAGTAGCCTTTAAGCATAGACATATCTCTTAATAGCTGGTTGCTAGGTGCAGCACCATTCTCTTTGCCACAGATTAATACTCTTTGCATATCCAAGAGAAAACAAAAATGAATAACGAACTCCCATTTGAGAAAATAAGTATTGAAAAATTTAAGGGAATAACAAGCAATATCTTGAAAATGGTTCACTCAACAACAAAAATGTATATGACATAAATTGTGTATTTTAACGTGATCTGCATTTTTTGTGCAGTAAAATTTTGTCTATCTCTTATGGTGTACTAGTTATGCAAAAGTCGTTCACAATGAAGAGTACGTTTGGAGACATTCCCAGAAAATTCAAGATATACATTTTATTTGTCATGAAAATATCTTAAACGTATGATAGTTTAAACAAAATTGTTAGAGCCATTTTTGTGAAAATTAAAATTTTCGAAAAATCTTCCATATAAAGGGTAATCTGGGGTGGGGGGATTTTCTTGAAAACCTTCGTGTCACATCTATGGAAGATACTGAACCTAAATACCAAGTTTGGTGTTTATCCGACTGTTCGTTTCTGAGTTATGCTGTTCACAGACACACACACACACACAGACACACAGACGAACACACACGGACATGTTTCCAAAAATCCTTTTTTGGATTCAGGGGGTCTCAAAACATATATTTCCGGTGAAATCTCAGTATCGAATTTTTGTTTGGAATACAATACTTCCCCTACTTACTATACGTAGTAGAGAAAGTAAAAATATGGACATCAGTATTAAGTTTTTAGTCTTCAGGCAGTACATCTGTAAAAATTAAAAAACCTACATCTTTCTTTTGATTGTTTTGACATTTTTACCATATACTCAGAACATGAAACATGTAGTGCACACAAAATTTTAATGAGTTAATTTCAAACTGTTGTTAAGATATGAATATTTCATTCATAATTAATCAGTTTTATATGGTAGAGGGTAATATGAGGAATTATTAAAATAACTCCTACTGGAGCAATGGAGACATTCTTTAACCTGGCTCCATTGCAGTAAAGGAGGCAAGAATGCCATTCTATAGACGGCATCACAATAAGCAACTGAGAATTCCTGCAATAGACTCACATTTGTGAAGAATTAGGAAATACATAGAAGATGCATCTTTAGAAATGCCTTAGGATTACGTAATTCCAATTAAACATCATATAAAGAACTTCAGGGTCATTGTTGATCCTGAATGTTGGGCAAATAAAACTCTGGAAACTCCTGAGAAAACTTCTGGTTTACAGACAGCTCAGGAACAGGTTCCAGAGTATATGGCATAAGACCAAGGTGCAAAAAGTCTTTTCACTTGGATGAATATGCTACTGTTTTTGAAACAGTAATTTATGCTATTTTTCAATGCATAATCTAAACATAAGAAGAGCTTACACTGGTAAACAGGTCTTTATCTTCTCAGATAGCCAGGCTGCACTTAAGGCTCTAAGTAGACTCTAGGGTCAGGAGGTTTTAAACTGCCTAAACATGCTCACAAGTTAGGCAGAACAGAATGAAATTCTACTCATCTGGGTGCCAGGACATAGTGGCAAAGAGGAAAATGTAAAAGCTGATGAACTTGCAAAACAAGGAACAGTGTCACAATTTATTGGGCCAGAGGAACACCTTATTGTTTAGTAAGAGAGGCTATTAAAAACTAGTCCAAAGTGGAACATCATAAAGCCTGGCTTGAAAATCCAGCAAACAAATATGGTAAATTATTTGTTAGAAAACCATGTAAGAAAAGGGCTGAAAGCTTACTTAAATGTAAACAGACTTCAGCTGAAAACCAATATTCCATTTCTCACTGGACGTGCTCCTGTGAAAAAGCATCTTAACATGATGGGAATGTTTTAGGGTAACTTAGACTGCAGATTGTGCAGGAAAGAAATGAAGTAGCCCAGCACATTATATGCTGCTGTGAGGCTTTGGCTCACAGGAGATTTATATTCCTTTTGAAAAAATCTTTTTAGAACCAGAAGAATTTGAGACCACGTGTGTTATAAGACTGTATCCCTTGGTAAAGGTGTAGGCATAATGAGTTGACTAATTTTGAAGATTTAGAAGCTAGTAACAGTGATGTGTCATAATTTAAAATAAAGAGAGTTGAGGGTTGTTACACTACATCACTAAAATATTCTTACTTGAACACATTTCGGGAGACGGCTTGTTCCCATCGTCAGCATGTTCTCAACTCAAGTAAGAATATTTTAGTGATGTAGTGTAACAACCCTCAACTCTCTTTATTTTAAAAAAAATAATGAGTTGACTTTAAAATGATACAGGTAGCTCAAATCAGCAATGATGGAAATCTGTATCTTATAAGATAAGACAAAACAAGATGGTAATTGGACCCTACGGTTTATTGTATTTCTCTCAAAGTTTTAATTTGAGTTTAGTATACAAACATAAAGAAACCATTATTCAGGCATTTCTTAATTTTAATTAGTTTAAGAAAAAAAATTTTAATAAAATTGTATACATGTTATTGAATTATTCAACTTTTCCAAAGAAAAGATTTCAACTGAACTATTTAATATATTAACTAGTGCACAACAGTTTTAAATCCATAATTCCTGAAGCTCTCCTGAAAATTTCAAGCTCATAAGTTATATAAACTATGGTCCAAGAAGCATTTTGAAAAGTGAAAATCTGAAGAAAGAAGAAAGAAAAAAGAAAGAAAAAAAAATCTGATGTGTTACACTCACATGACTTTCTCTACTCTTGTACAAACTATTTATACAAACGCTTATTCTCCATCTACTTCATGTTAATCGAGATAAACATTTGCAGAGTCTATCTTATTGCTAATTTTCTTGTAGATGTAAGGGGAATATATATTTACAAGGGCAATATAGAAATACAGTAGCCTTTAAGCACATACATATCTCTTAATAGCTGGTTGCTAGGTGCAGCACCATTCCCTTTGCCACAGATTAATACTCTTTGCATATCCAAGACAAAAAAATCTGATGTGTTACACTCACATGACTTTCTCTACTCTTGTACAAACTATTTTTACAAACGCCTATTCTCCATATGCTTTATGTTAATCGAGATATCGAGATGTCAATCTTATTGCTAATTTTCTTGTAGATGCAAGGGGAATATGGTAGCTTTTAAGCGATGGTCAAATATTTTAACGCTGGTTGCTATGCGGCGCATTCCATTCTCTTTGCAAGTCCAGGACATAAAAAAATGAATAACGAATTTGAGAAAAAGTATAAGTATTGGAAAATTTAAGGGAATAACAAGCAATATCTCGAAAACGGTTCACTCAACAAAAGAAATGTATATGACATAAGTTGTGTATTTTAACGAGATCTACATTTTTTGTGTAGTAAAATTTTGTCTATCTCTTATGGTTTACCAGTTATGCAAAACTCGTTCACAATGAAGAATACTTTTGGAGACATTCCCAGAAAATTCGAGATATATATGTCATTTCTCATGACATTAGCTTAAACATATGATATTTTAATCAAAATCGTTAGAGCCATTTTTGAGAAAATTAAAATTTTCGAAAAATGTTCCATGTAAAGGGTAGTCTGGGGTGGGGGGATTTTCTTGAAAACCTTCGTGTCGCATCTCTGGAAGATACTGAACCTAAATACCAAGTTTGGTGTTTATCCGACTGTTCGTTTTTGAGTTATGCTGTTCACAGACACACACACACACAGGCACACACACACACAGACACACACACAGACACACACACACACAGACACACACACGGACATGTTTCCAAAAATGCTTTTTTTGGATTCAGGAGGTCTCAAAACATGTATTTCCGGTGAAATCTCGGTATCGAATTTTTGGGTGGAATGCAATACTTCCCCTACTTACTATACGTAGTAGAGAAAGTAAAAAATGAATAACGAATTTGAGAAAAAGTATAAGTATTGGAAAATTTAAGGGAATAACAAGCAATATCTCGAAAACGGTTCACTCAACAAAAGAAATGTATATAACATAAGTTGCGTATTTTAACGAGATCTACATTTTTTGTGTAGTAAAATTTTGTCTATCTCTTATGGTTTACCAGTTATGCAAAAGTCGTTCACAATGAAGAATACTTTTGGAGACATTCCCAGAAAATTCGAGATATACATTTCATTTCTCATGACATTATCTTAAACATATGATATTTTAAACAAAATCGTTAGAGCCATTTTTGAGAAAATTAAAATTTTCGAAAAATGTTCCATGTAAAGGGTAGTCTGGGGTGGGGGGATTTTCTTGAAAACCTTCGTGTCGCATCTCTGGAAGATACTGAACCTAAATACCAAGTTTGGTGTTTATCCGACTGTTCGTTTTTGAGTTATGCTGTTCACAGACACACAGACACACACACAGACACACACACACACAGACACACAGACACACACACGGACATGTTTCCAAAAATGCTTTTTTTGGATTCAGGAGGTCTCAAAACATGTAATTCCGGTGAAATCTCGGTATCGAATTTTTGGGTGGAATGCAATACTTCCCCTACTTACTATACGTAGTAGAGAAAGTAAAAATGAATAACGAATTCCCATTTGAGAAAATAAGTATTGAAAAATTTAAGGGAATAACAAGTAATATCTCGAAAATGGTTCACGCAACAAAAAAAAATGTATATGACATAAATTGTGTATTTTAATGCGATCTACATTTTTTGTGTAGTAAAATTTTGTCTATCTTTTATGGTTTACCAGTTATGCAAAAGTCGTTCACACTGAAGAATATTTTTGGAGACATTCCCAGGAAATTCAAGATATACATTTTATTTGTCATAAAAATATCTTAAACATATGATATTTTAATCAAAATCGTTAGAGCCATTTTTGAGAAAATTAAACTTTTCGAAAAATCTTCCATGTAAAGGGTACTCTGGGGTGGGGGGATTTTCTTGAAAACCTTCGTGTCGCATCCTTGGAAGATACTGAACCTAAATACCAAGTTTGGTGTTTATCCGACTGTTCATTTATGAGTTATGCTGTTCACACACAGACACACAGACAGACACACACGGACATGTTTCCAAAAATGCTTTTTTTGGATTCAGGGGGCCTCAAAACATGTATCTCGGTATCGAATTTTTGGGTGGAATACAATACTTCCCCTACTTACTATACGTAGTAGAGAAAGTAAAAAAAGGAATGGGGAAAAATTGAGTTGAAAGTTCAATTTGGTGCTTTACCTAAATTGTACAGGATATTTGTAGGTTTAAAATTGTTGACAAAAAAGCAAACATGCAGCATGAAAGTACAAGTTATACGTGTAATGAAATGCAAAAAAAAAAAAAAAAAAAAAAAAATGTAAATATTCACAGTTTTTTACCAAATTTCACTGATGCATTGTTTTAAGATTTATCTAAATTTTAAAGCTCTGGGATAATGTAAAGCGCATTATTAACTAAGATTGGTAATGTTTGCACTTAGATCAATGTGTTATTTTACTCAAGGTCCACACTAAAAGCTGTGCACTGTGTTTATTTTTGTGCAGTAAAGACACATGTTTTAATATTCTGGAGAAATTCTATTATGCTATAGAAGACCATCTAATAACATGCAGTAGGTACTCAACAGAGCATATACAAGGCCTATTCCATAAGTTAAGCCTCTCTTGTGATATATACTTTAATTTTTTTATTTCTATGTTAAATCAGGAATACTTTACTGGTTGTGTGGATATATACAACATCAAAACTAGACAACACATCTAATGTGTTACATTCACATGAACTTTCTCTATCCACTATCTATATTTTTATATAGCCTCTACATCTACCCTTTATAATTGTAAGTTTATACAGCTGTGGATGTTCCTAATAACAGATGAAAAATTCTTTGATATTCACGCAAAAGAATGTGAAACATTGAGAGAACATCTGACTTCCTCCTATCTCCCCCAACAATTTTCCATGTTCTGGAATTGCTGCATAGTCTATAAGTACCCTTCGGCAGTGAAACAATTATCAGTTGGAATGGTCAGAGCAAGTTTTTAGGTAATCACAGTAGATGACATTTTAATCCTTTGCATCTTCTCTCTGGTCCCATATTTATTTCATAACATAAAAGCTGCATAGTTTTCACATAACACATATACAACAAAATATACATGAAGCTGGTGAATACAAAGATTCCCCACTCCCAGACCCCCAAGTTAACTGCTTTGGAAAAGGTGCATAGTCTGCAACCATAATCTTCTGAGGTGCTAATTATAAAATATCGGTTGATTGATTTCTAATGTTAGCTGGACACAATTTTCTGTCTTTATATCCTGCTAACAACCTTGATTATAATGTACAAAATAAATAAGGTGAAAGTTTCTTACTTGAGGGTTCTTAAAATATATTGGCATTTACTGATTTGATTATCTTTTGCTTTGCTGTGTCTTACTTGCTAAATCATAACCATTTAGATATATATTTCCTGGAATGAAATATTTGGTATTTGACTTATTTTACATGCATATTCTGTGGAGTAACAACTACTTATTATTCCATGGCATTCTCATCTAAAAGGCCTTTATTACATGCTTTTTAGAACTTCAATATGTTTGTATTTAAATACAAGGGCTTTGTAAATCCTTCTTAACTTACAAAATGCAATTAGGTATTTTATAGCCTTGCATCTGTTATAACGAATTGGCTTTTCAAGATGATAGAATTATCAAAATCGGTTGAATGGTTTTAGATATTACTCTACATATATACATACACAAATTTTCTCTTTTTATAATATTAATATAGATTCTATTTGTTCTGCCATGTCTGTGGCCATTCTTTTAATTCCCTCACATTCCAATAAATGAAGTATAGCATTATCCTTCCCTCCACACATTGGGCATATATCTTCCCTTACACCACCTTAAGGCCTTTTAAGTTTTCCCCTCCAAATCCTATCCAAAGCAAACCCTTTTCTTCCATGCTTGCTACATATGTCACTATTTTTCTCTCCATAAGTCATATTTCAACATTCTATACAGTTTCAATGATTTTTTTAATCTCTAAAAAGCCCTAATTTATATTTCTATATGTTCTACTCTTAAGTCTTGCTTTTTCCAAAAACCCGCGTTTAACATACACCCATTCCTTAAAATCTCCTTATCCCAGTTTCTTGTGGAAATGGATATATCATAACTAGACTGCAGACCTTTAGTTTAAGATCTTTTCTTTTCCTGAGTTCCTAGCTGAAAATAAACTTGTACTTATGCATTTCATGACTAATTAAACTCGAAACATTAGTTTATAGCACCTAAAACAGCCTATTTTGATGCTAATGCCTATTTTTGCCTATTTTAGCTTTAAAATCCTAAAAGGTAATGTAGCATAAAATTCTTGTATTTTCAAAAGATTAGAATTGCTTTCAAGAATCAAAGGTGGGAGAGAGCTGAAGGTGATGTTTCAAAAAAAAAAGGAAAAAAAAAAAACCAAAATCTGTAGTTTCAGTGCATGAATAGTTCAACAGAAGAAAATGTCGAAAACAGATATTTCAAAGTCTAGTAGTATAAGACTGTGGCTGCCAGAGTTTTTGCACTATACGGTAGATGGAAAAAATATTTTCTGCCAAGCATGCAACAAAGAAGTTAGTTTTTATGTTTTTATGCTTCTTAGTTTTTCCTATCATTTCAGAATTGTGAATTTCTTCTCACGTCTTTTGACATCAGAGCATTTGTGAAGCAGATTAATTTGTAAATATTATTTAAAATTATACTAAGAGACAATGTAACATATCATATCTATAGGACAAAGCATACATATTTTTAAAATGATGCAACAGTTTTGATTTTTTTTAAAGTTTTGAGTTCTAACAAAAATCTATTCAGTGACAAGATAATTGGAAAACTAAAATTGTTAAACTGTAGTGTATGTATGTTTTTTTTTAAATTCTTCTTTATTATGCTAAAATTAAGTACTGGTATCTGTTAACAATACCAAATACCTTTTTTACAAACTTCTATACAGCATCTTGTTTCTTTCTTGTATTAGTTTCAAATGATAAAAAGTCCTACTTAACTCAGCATGCAGATGGAACATTACATTAAACAAATGTGAATGGAAATCAAAATTGAAGCAAACACTTTTAACAAAGACATCTAATGAATCCACCAAAAAGAACCAATTCTGCAGTGACTTGTGTCATGCTATTGTGGCAGCAAACATCCCTTTTGTAAAACTAGAAAATCCTATTTTCAAAGGTTTTCTTGAGAAATACTGTCATCAGTCTGCTCCTGCAGTCAACGTTGAGTAAACATTATGTGGATCCAACTCACACTGATGCATTGCACAGAATCTGAGAAGATATTGGGGAGTCTTGCATATGGATTTCTGTTGATGAAACTACTGACAGTCTTGGTAGCTGCATATATGGTTAAGAGTTTCATTTGCTTCAAGTATTCTACCCTTTGATGCTGCATGTAACTTGTGTAGCACATGGTATCAACTGTACATCAGAGCAAGTAAGGCTAGAATTCCTTAAGGTAAATAAATTAATTTCCATGGTAAAGCCACCATAAAGGATACAGGCATTCAAAGAACAACTTCCAGATGCGCCTTGCCACATGAACCTGCTGCTACATTCTGGGGCACGTGGTTAGCAGCAGCGGAATACTACAGTAAGCATCTCCCAGCAGTGTCCAGAAGATAATTGAAAATCTACTGGAGGAATCTCTGTAACTTCTGCAAAACAATTACTCAAGGATCCCTCAAGGCAATGAGACTTGGCTTATATTAGAGCCAACTACATGTTTATGGCAAGAATTATTTCTGAATTAGAAGGCTCAGGGAGACATTTCTTTATTGGAGAAAGTTAATGCAGCAGCTCCCCTAATATGTCTACTTAGGGCAAAATTCAGTCCCCCTGATTGCAGCATTCCTGTCCAACATGTGCTAAAAGTGAAGTATGCCCCTGCCACATCCGTTGAAGTAAAACATTTTTTTTAGCATATAAATTAATACTGACTGACAAACGCCATAATTTTTCTCTGGAAAACCTAGAAAAGGTTTTAGTTATTTACTGTGAAGTCAACTATGGTCTGAAACCACTGGTTTATCCAACATTTATCAAATTACATATTATACATATTTCAACATATGGCTATATGTGCTTCATACTGTATTTTTATTTTGGAAAAACTAAAAAGGTTTGGGATCAGTTTCATCATTAAAGTAGTATAATGGTTGTTATGTTATGCAACTGCGCATATTTCCATTTTCCTTGTTTTTAATGAATAATAATGTGCTCATATGTCAACACTGTGCATTTTACATTATGTTTAGTTTTTCTGCATAATACCTTTTAGGGCGTATTTTAGATTTTATATGGCCTAAATGAGGTACTCAAAGAGCCTATTTTATGCACATAAAATGCACTTTTTATGACCTAAAAATCTGTGGTCTAATCATAACAAATCAGATGTTTGTGGTTCTTATTTTTTCCTGCAAACTCAAACATTGCTTTAGGACATATTTCCCAATGCAATTATTCTGAACCAATATTTTAAAGTTTGCTCCACTATCTTACCCTTGCTACCCCCAGTAGATACAAATCTACTCTTCATTGCCCTGACATTACTCATCAAGTATTATGTTCTCATCCAATTGCAAGCTAATTTCCAAATTACTCTGGATTTCAGATTGTTTTTCTACAAATCTGTGAAAGATGGAAATAAAAAGTGCCCTAAAACTTTCTCAGTGTATCCATCAATATCTATATCTGGTTTAAAGGATAAAATCTATACCCCTTCTACATGTATATACATTTTCGTATACGCTGTTATTTTTATACTGTTTGACTTGAAAATATACTCATGAAGTATACCCAAGGCCCAATGCGGTTTAGAGTCCATGGTAAAAGCTGTAGGTCCTCTCATTCCATTTTCATACCATTATGACCCCTTCATTGGAGGACTCTGCTCTCTGGGTGCTTCCAGTTAATAAATTGGTGAAGCAAGGTTTCCCTGAAGGTCATTGACTGTATGGAGAGTGTTGAAAACCAACCAACCAACCTACTTGAAAATATACTTCCAAGCTACATATTACATTCCAGCTTGTCTCATGATTTGGATTAAAAAAACCATGAATTTTGTGAAAACAAATTCCAACAATGATTAAAGATATGATATGGTATGGTATTTCTAAATATTTTTACTTCTCTACAAGGAATGTACATAGTAGGTAGAGAAGGTTTTCCATTCCACCCATAAATTTGATATCAAAATTTCACCAGAAACAAGAACATATGTTTTGAGGTTTCCTGAATCCAAAATAGCATTCTTAGAAACAGGTTCATGTGTGTGTGTGTGTGTGTGTGTGTGTGTGTGTGTGTGTGTGTGTGTGTGTGTGTGTGTGTGTGTGTGTGTGTGTGTGTGTGTGTGTCTGTGAACAGTATAACTAAAAAATGAAAAGTCAGATCACTACCAAACTTGGTATTTAATTTTGGTATCTTCCAAAGATATGACAGGAAGGTTTTTAAGAAAGCCCCTCCACCTCAACTACCCTTTACATGAAACATTTTTCGAAATTTTTGATTTTCTAAAAAATGGCTATCATGACTTTGATTAAGATACCATATATTAAAGATATTAAATGAAAAATAAAATGTTGAGTTTTCTTGAATTTGAAAAATCTTGAATTTTGGGGAAGAGCCTGTGAAGTTCTCTTCATTCGTAAGGAATTTTGTGTAACTGGTAAACTTAGTGATAGATGAAAATGGACTATACAAAAAATGCAGATCTCTATAAAGCACACTAATTCAGATAACCTTTTTCTGGCATCAGCCATTTCCAAGACAACCTTTATTAATGGTTTGATTTGTTCAATAATTTGTCATTCTTTTGAAGTTCTGTTGGCATTCAGTTGTTTTTCACAATTGCATGGAAAGAGTAGGGCCAACATATAATGTCCAGTTCTTAAATATTTGACTATCACTATTCTTTTTGTATGTATAATAAAGCTGTAGTGTAGCTATTTCTGCAGAGGTTTAATCCAATTAAAATGAAGTAGATAGAAAAAAATATCTGATGTGATATATTTACATGACTTTCTCTATCGTTTATTAGTGGGTGTACAAATTATTCTTGCTCAAGCTTATTTTTCTATCTACTACGTTTAATCCAAGTAAACCTTTGCAGAAATAGCTACGTTACACATTTCATTATAGATACAAAGGGAACCGCGACAATCACATCTTTAAGAACTGGATGCTATATGCTAGCCTTAAAATTCCATACTGTTTCCATGCAATCACAAGAAACCATTGAAGGTTAATAGGACTGTAAGATAATGACCAAAAATTGAACAATTCAAACCCTTTATAATGATATCTCACAAACGGCTTATGCCACAAAAAAACTTATTTGAAATAAATTTTGTGTTTTAAAGAGATCTACATTTTTTCTGTAGTACATTTTTGTCTATTGCTTAACGTTTACCAGTTATACAAGATTCCTTTGAATGAACAGGACTTCATAGGCTATTTCCCGAAAATTCAAGATATACATTTTATTTGTCATATAAATATCTTCAATATGTGGCATTTTAGTCAAAATTGTTACAGCCATTTTTTTTAGAAAATAAAAAATTTCGAAAAATGTACCATGTAAAGGGTAGTTTGGGGTGGGGTATTTTCTTGAAAATCCTTGTATCACATCTTTGGAAAACATTGAACTAAATTTCAAGTTTGGTATTTATACGACTTTTTGTATCTACATTATGCTCTTCACACACACACACACACACACACACACACACACACACACACACACACACACACACACACACACACACACACACACACACACACAGACACACACACACACACGCACACACGCACTCTCGCACACATGGACATGTTTCCAAAAAATGCTTTATTTGGATTCAGGGCACCTCAAAACATGTATTTCCTGTGAAATCTCGGTATTGATTTTTGAGTGGAATACAAAACTTCCCCTACTTACTATACATGGTAGAAAAAGTAATAAATTTTCATAGCTACCAAAAAATGATAGAGGGTAAAGAAAGTCATGTGAATTTAACACAACAGACGGTTTTGCTCTAAAATAGCCATTCCACATAAATTGTGCCTATTTGGAAAAGAATCAAAAGAAAATATTTTGCACATATAGTTATTTATATATATATTTTTTTCTTTTTTGAAAGTTTATAGTCGCTTTAACATATTAGTCATATCACAACTTTACCTTTTAAAATAAATATTTAATAATAAAACAATGAGGTTATTTAACATGCTGGCAGTTAAATTTTGTTATGCTATATAGATGACATTTTATACATCAATAGTAAAAAAAGATCTTGTGTGTAGCATTCACACGAGTTTCTCTACTTAGTCTACTACAAACTATTCCTACAAAATCTTATTCTTCTATCTAATTCTTGTTAATCATGATAAATTTCATTACACATTTATACATTTCATTGTAGGTATAAGAAGGGCACAGTAGGTAAAGCGAGTCACATTTTTAAAAGGCGAATTGCTATGTCATGGCTTTGAAATTCTATGCTCTTTGCATGACTACAAGAAAATATGAATAGTGACTTACCACTTGAAAGAGTGTAAGCATTTGAAAATTCAAATCAATAATAAAGAATATCTTGGAAATGATTAATGCCATGAGAATGTTTGACATAAATTGTGTCCTTTAATGAGATTTATGTGTTTTATTTTATCTATTTCTTATCATTTATCAAAAGTCATCACAACAAAGAGGGCTTTATAGGCTATTCCCAAAGAATTCAAGATATAGGTTTCATTTGTCATCTAAATATCATAAATACCTGTATAGTATTTTAATCAAAATTGTTAGTTATTTCTGAGAAAATAAAAAATAACAAAGTTTTTTTCCATGTGAAAAAAACTTTGTTTGGGGTGGGGGATTAACTGGAAACCTTTGAGTGGCATCCTTGGAAGCTGCTGTCAACCAACTTTTCATTTTTGAGCTATGCTGTTCACATGCATATCCGCACGCACACACACACATACATACACAGTGACCTTTTTCATAAATATGGCTTTTTGGAATAAGGCAGTCGGAAAATATGTATTTCTGGATTAAATATCCATAATGATTATTTGTGTGGAATGCAACACTTCCTCTACTTATTATAGGTAAGTAGCAGAGAAAGTAAAGTGATTCTTGTGTTCACGTAATGTTACTTATGATAAAAGTTTTAGTAGAGAATTTCAAAAGAGGCCATATACACTTGCTTGCATGCAGAATACAGATGGCAAAATATAATTGTTCACATAACACTTTTTGTTACTGATGAATCTATGAGGAGGTAAAAGAATAATTATTTGTAGATGCCACACCACAGCTTAATTTGAGAAAGCTTAAAGATGAAACAATGAATGTTTAAAATTGAAGCTTATTTGACACAAATGTATATTTGAATGAGCTCTACATATTTTGTGTTGTATTTGTCTATCTTTTATAGTTTACCAGTTAAACAAAATGGATTCAGAATGAAGAAGACTTCATAGGATATTATAAAGAAATTCAAAATAAAAATGTTATTAATCATATGAGTATCTTAAACCTGTGTTATTTTTAATCAAAATCATTACAGCTGTTTTTGAGAAAATAAATATTTTTCCATGTAAAGGATAGCTTGGGATGGGTAAAAGTCTTCGTACCTCATCCTTGGAAGCAATAAATAGTACACTTGATGCCAAATGTAAGTGGAATACTGCAACAATAACAACAGGTCAGGGTTTACACACTTTACAGCTTGACTTGACTATTGTAGTGATGGAGTTGGGTTGAAACCTCCTATCACTATTGTTTTAGTTAAATAATGTTTAGGAACAGTAGTTTATTAGGGACAGTAGTTTATTAAGTAAGTTTTCTTTAGGAAAATCATTATTTGGGTTTATCAGAACCAAAAGTTCATATCTACCGAGTGCTTCACATTTGAAGATTAAATGAGGGGCAGTTTCATCCTCTTTGTTACATAGCCTGCATACTGATTTCTCTCTAAAGATTCTCATTGTATGTAGGTTGTTTCTGTAATCTACAATGTCCTGTAAGAGACCAGTTATCAGTTTTATTTCAGATCTATTAAGATTATGTACATTTTCTGAGTGAGGAGGATATGCATTCATCATTCTCTTACTGTACTTGTATCCCTCTGTTTGAACCCATGTTACAATGTTGTGATTAACTTACTCAGCAATCATTCTTCAAATAGAGTTTAAGGGTATGCCAAAAACTGGTTTAGGTCCAGTAAATGTTTGAGCAGATCCTTTCACTCTACAGCTTAAACTGGATCAGTTGCTGAGGGGACAGATCCACATAAAATTCTGTTATAGTCAAGCTATTTTAGTATTTGCAGCATTAAATTATAGATGCATTTCATTAGAATTATTAGTGAGGATTGCTTTAGAAATGACCCTTTCTACTGAAATTTGATGTGGTTTTAATTTCTTGGAATGTTCGCCCCACGTACGGTACAAAGTTTCTGGTGACCTTCTCCCCAACATTCACCTTTCCAGTGGCCTTCGCGCCACATTCATGAATGAATGTTTTATTTTAAATATTTATTTAAGTATTATATATGTATGCCTCGGCTGCATCAGTATTCTTTTAGAACACGTATCTCTTAGCAGGGCTGGTGTGGCTAAAGAAATAGGCTTACACAAATTATAATTTTTTACTTCACTCCTTTTATTAATCCTTCCTACGATTAAATAACACTTCACTGATATATCATACTATATAGAGCTGTGAGATTGTTATTTGTACTTTTTAACATGTAAACTTTATATTATTCTCGCCGTAATGAATTTTTTTATGTCTCACACTGAATACGTACCGAGCAAACTCTCGGGAATGCTGCCTTCTAGCGTCTAGCGTCTACCACCTAAATTCGTACATTTACTCTATTTCAAGTCTCTGATTGGCTAATCCTACTCCAATAGAATACTTTTATTTAACTTAAGCTTTTTCTAGTTTTTGATTGGCTATATTTAAACTGTTCTAAATATTACATTATTGTTCCAAAAATTATTAGTTGCCTTTATTAAACTTTCTAATTTATTGTCTCAAGATTACCTCATTGTTAGCAACTTTCGGCTTCTACTTTATAATTCTGTTTGCTATGAAAGGTGTTTGCTTCTATTCTCACAGCTCCTACATTGTTAAATTATGTAATACATTCACATAACATTATTATACTTGTACATAATAAAAATAAACATAATACAATGACTGTTACATACATTTTATATATTATTACATACACATATTGCTTTAAGGCCAGCTGTTGTTATATTTTATATTATATAATTATACTGATATCATTTAAGTGTTAAAAATACTGCCTCAAATTTTAATATATTTTTACTTTCTATACTACTTATCTTTAGTAAGCAAAGCAAGTATTGTTCTCTACCCAAGAATTTATATTGGCATTTCATGAGGTCCCCCAAATAAATAAAACCACATTTTTAGGAAAAGGCCCTTGTATGTGTGTGTGCGTGTGTGTGTGTGCATATGTGTGTGTGTGTGTGTGTGTGTGTGTGTGTGTGTGTGAGAGCAGCATAATTCAAGAATGAAAAGTCAGATAAATAACAAAACATGGTATTTAAGTTCTAGATATTCCAAGGTGGTATCACAAACATTTTCAAGAAAATCCCTGCACTCTAAACTACCCTTTACACGAAAACTGTTTTGTTATTATAGCTAAATAGCTGTAATAATTTTGATTAAAATTACATAGGTTTAAAATATTTGCATGACCAATAAAAAGTACCTCTTGAATTTTCTGCAAACAACATGTGAAGTCCTCTTCATTTAGAATGAATTTTGTATAACTTTTTATAACTGTAAACCATAAGAGAAAGATGGAAACTTTCTTCACAAGAGAATTAGAATGTATTAAAACACAGTTTATGTCGAATTATTTTGTGGCAATAATATTTCTGAAATATTAGCTGTTATTGATTTGAATTTTCAAATATGCTTTTTGCAGTGTAAAGTTGCTATTTGATTGTTTCTAGTAGTCATGCAAAGAGTAAAATTTCAAAGCCAGTATATAATGACCTGATTTTTGAAGAATATAACTACCTATTACTTCAGCCTCCTATATCCCCTTGCACTTATAATAAACTGTGTAATGAAACCCTTTCTGTAATTGTTTATCTCAGCTAACATAAAGTAGATAGAATAATACATTTTAGTAAGAATAGTTTGTAGAAGAGGGGTAGGAAAAATTATGTAAATGTAACATATCAGATTTTTTGTTTAAGAATGTCACCATTCAGCATTCTTATGATGTCATGGGAAGAATATGGAATTTCAAAGTCAGCATATGATGATACACTTTTTCAAGCTATTGCTTCAGTCTCCCTTATTCCCTTTGTACCTACAATGAAATGTGTACTAAAATTATTTCTGCAAATATTTATGTTGATTAATATGAAGTACATAGAAAACTAAGCCTTTGTAAGAATAGTTTTTAAAGGATATACAAAAATAAACAATAGTTGGTAGAGAAAGTCATGTGAATGCAATACATGAGATTTTTAACACATAAATATACATTCTAGTTTCAGAGAATTGTTTTTTATTTCATAGTTTTATTTCATTTCAAACCTTTAAACAACAGGTAAAATTATTGCATAATGTCTCACTCATCCTTGTTGCCCGTTCATAGGAAAGAAGCTCATTTATTATTATTATTATTATTATTATTATTATTATTATTATTATTATTATTAGTATTAGTATTAGTATTAGTATTAGTATTAATTTCTTTAAATGTGGCCAATAGTTTGTGATATAAAGTGAATTATGTATGAGGGGCATCCAATAAGTAAGTTTGCCTATTTTATAAAATAATTACACACAATATATCATGTTGAAACAATTTTATTTACATTATACAATCCTGTTACTTTTCTTCATAATCACCATGTTTTTCCAAGCATTTTTGTTAATGTGACACAAGTTTTTGCAAACCAGTGTTGTACGAGGTTGGGTCCTACTCATAACCGGCTGTTCACTTCTGATTTGATTTCATCATCGGTGTTAAAGCACTTACCTCCAGGATAAAAATTAAACTGAGTTTTATTTATGGACGCTCCCTAACTGCTGTGGTCCTTAGCATCCCATTCTATATTGGGTATGAAAGACTGCTAATTCTGCTCAGAAGCCTCTTCATCAGCCTTGAAGTTCTTTTATATGCTGTAAATCTATGACATGGGACCACCGGCTTTACTTCCCTTTCTGAAGGAAGTCATGCTAAGGATTTTTACATCTGAAAAAATCCATGGCCCTCTGGTGGGTTTGAATCTGTGACCTCAAGAAACTAGAGGCTAGCATGGTAACCACTACACCGCGAAGGATGACATCTCCAAGATGACCTTCGAATTGAAGGAGCATGTGAAAATCACTTGGGGCAAGATCTGGTGAATATGGAGGATGCGAGAAAACTCCCAGTTGAATCTTCCAAGCTCCGCCTGCGTCATTCAAACTGTATGAGGCCAAGCATTGTCATGAAAGAAGAGAACTTTGCGAGACAAAAGTCCAGGACATTTTCTTCTGATAGCAGTTCAGAAATTTCTCAAGAATTACAGTACCTCTCTGCATTCACTGTGGTGTTAGGAGGCAGGTAGTGAACAGGTGAAAACCCCTGTCCCAAAAAATGGTTACCATAACTTTTCCTGCAAGTGTGTGAACTTTGCCTTTTTTTTGGGTACTTTCATCAGGTTTCTTCCACACCATGCTCTGACATTTTGTCATGGGAGTCAAACAATGGACCTAAGTCTCATTTCCAGTGACAAGCTGTCTGAGAGCAGATCTTCCACTCTCTGATGCATTTCCAGAAACATTCTGGCCGAATCCATCCATTTCTGCTTGTGGACTACACTCAGAAGTGTGGCACCCATCTTGCACAGACTTTGGAGTAGTGAAGATGGTCTGTCAGGATCTTTGTGATAGATGAGAATCCAATTGCACTCCCAGGAGGTAGCTGCATTAAGATATCAATGGTAATGTGACAATCTTCCTTCATAATATTGCAAATTGCAATAATGACATCATCACATGTCACTGTAGTGGGCCTCCCTGTGTGCTGTTCATCATGCACATCTTTGCACTCTTTCACAAACTTTACATGCCAATGTTGAACCATTTGAATGCTTATAAGCCTTTCCCATAGACAGAGGTTAATTCCCAATGGATATCGAGAGCGGATAGTTATATTAATAAAAATCTAGTGGCAACACACTCTAATTACTTTGAATGCATTTCAAAGACAACTTGTCTTCAATATCAGCTGAGCCACTAACGAGTCTGTCGGTTCCGGTGTAGACGTCGCCGTTGGGCTTCCTGATGTTGACGTCATTTTCGGCTTGATGTATTTAAAGACGAGATCCTTTTCCGGAGGGAAATTGAAATTCATTAGATGGCTTTTGTTTTTTTGTATGAGGAGGTTTTCCCATATTGTCAATTCTATTGGATTTTGGATTGACTTGATTAAATTTATTTCATTATGGATCTTGTGGTTTGACTTCCAGAAATGAATATGCGATGGCAGATTTTTCAGTTTCTTTGTGTCTATATTTCTAAAATGTGCTTTCAGTCTCACTCCTATGTTCCTTTTTGTTTTGCCTATATATTTAAGTTTGCAATCACTATAATTTATCTGGTAAATGCCTGGCATTTTGTGTTTGTCCTTAAAATGTTATTTAAACTGTTTATTGATGGGTGCTAGTTTGATGTTCCACTGCTTGAATATCTTTTGGAATTTCTTATGTGCCCAAGGATGAAATGTGAACTTTTTAAAACTATTGTTTTCTGTTATTACTTTCTCTACTATGTATAGTAAGTAGGGGAAGTATTGTATTCCACCCAAAAATTTGATACCAAGATTTCACCGGAAATACATGTTTTGAGGCCCCCTGAATCCAAAAAAAGCATTTTTGGAACCATGTCCGTGTGTGTGTCTGTCTGTGTATCTGTCTGTGAACTGCATAACTCAGAAACGAACAGTCGGATAAACACCAAACTTGGTATTTCGGTTCAGTATCTTCCAGAAATGCGACACAAAGGTTTTCAAGAAAATCCCCCCACCCCAGACTACCCTTTACATGGAACATTTTTCGAAAATTTTAATTTTCTCAAAAATGGCTCTAACGATTTTGATTAAAATATCATATGTTCAAGATATTTTTATGGCAAATGAAATGTATATCTCGAATTTTCTGGGAATGTCTCCAAAAGTATTCTTCATTGTGAACGACTTTTGCATAACTGGTAAACCATAAGAGATAGACAGAATTTTACTACACAAAAAATGTAGATCGCGTTAAAACACACAATTTATATCATATACATTTTTATTGTTGAGTGAACCATTTTTGCGAAATTGCTTGTTATTCCCTTAAATTTTTCAATACTTATTTTCTCAAATGGGAATTCGTTATTCATTTTTTTGTCTTCTATATGCAGAGAGTATTAATCTGAGGCAAAGAGAATGGTGCTGCACATAGCAACCAGCTATTAAGAGATATGTATATGCTTAAAGGCCACTGCAAATACAAAACAAGGGGAACATAGTAAGCCTTAAGCGATAGTGAAATATTTTTAGAACTGGTTGTTATGTGTAATTCTCTTTGCATGTCAAAAGATCATTTCTGAAAATGTTTATCTCGATTAATATGAATAGATGGAGAATAAGAGTTTGTAAAAATAGTTTGTACAAGAGCAGAGAAAGTCATGTGAGTGTAACACATCAGATTTTTTTTGTAGTGTGGTAATTTCCTTTCTTTCTTTATCTTTTTTAAATTTTTGAATTTTCTTCTATACTAATTCTTTATCAAAGCCGTTTTTGTAGGCTACTTCTATGATGTTTTGGAGCTCTTTCTTATATTCCTCATATTTCAAAGTTATGTTTACCAATCTAAAGACCAAACTGTTGAAAATTGCATGTTTATGTGGTCCGTGTGTGTAGGTTTTCTAAAAATTCCGAATTCTAATTTATTGTTAGTTCTGATGACTATTATATCCAAGAAAGGGAGTTTGTTGTCTGTTTCTATTTCCATTGTGAATTTTATCGAGCCGTCCATCAAATTAAGTAGCTTGAAGGTATCTTCGCAAGTTTCTTGTTAAATACTGCAAAGATGTCGTCAACAAATCTGAACCATCTTTTAAATAAAAATGGGAATACATTTATTGTGTAGGCCTCCAGAAAGCTCATGAACAAATTGGCCTGAAATGGGGACAATGGATTTCCCATCGCTAGTCCATCAATTTGGCAATAGTATTCACCTTTAAATGTAAAATGGTTCTCATTGATACATAACTTTATCAGAGCAATATATTCCTCTATTTTTTCATTACCCATGTCTATTGACTTTAACTACTGCCTGGTATATGTAAGGAGTTTTTCTCTTGGTAAGCTAGGGAACAAAGAAATGACATCAAACGATGTCATAAGGTCATTGTCTGGAGTTCTAGGTTTTGGATATTTTCTATCAGATCAAATGTATTCTTAATACTTAGGCTGTGGAACTGTGGAAGTTTATGCAATTCTTTAACTAACCATGTTGATATATTGTATGTGGATGAGTTTATAGTGCTTATTATTGGTCTCATTTTTTGACTGGTTTATGTATTTTTGGTAATCCATATATCCTGGGTATGATAGGGTGGCTCAGTATGAGGAACTTTTTGTCTTTTTCATTCAAAATATGTTTCATGTTGTTTAGCACCTTTATTGTAGTGGTCTGACTCTTTTTTGTGGGGTCTTTTGTGAGTTTTTTTGTAATCATTGCTCTGAAGAAGTGCTATCATACAGGCTTCATATTCAGAGTTATCCAAAATTACTACTTTATTGCCTTTGTTGGCTTTAATATAAATAATATCTTTCTCTTTCAACGTTTTTAACGCGGATCGATACGGGTTACTTTTTGGGTTGTGTTCCTTCACTACTAATTCATTCAAAATATCCTAGCATTTTGCTCTTATGACGCATTTTTCATCTTCCGATTTGTCAAAAATACTATTTCGATATCCACTACGTATTCATCTATATTGTGTGCATAGTCAATACAGGTTTTAAACCCCTGATTTAACAAATGTATTTCCCTTTGGTTGAGCGAAACCTGGGACAAGTTGACTACATCTTCCTGAATTTGTGATGAGATAGTTGTTTTCCTGCGAAAAAATGAATGACAGAGCACAGTTCATAAGCGAACCCACTTTGTAGTGGTAACTCCATGCTGACTGGCAGCATACTGGCAAGATACTGCAGCATGCATTGTAAGCTGGTGTGAACATTACCAATACATAACAGTCAAACTCACTATTCCTCACATGTCATGGGCACAGTTTATTTTGCAGAGAAATGAAATAGAGAAACTTATTTATTGGATGACCCTTGTAGATCAGCACTGACTATTGTAACTTACAAATACAGTGCTATAATGGGACAGAGCTTATCTGTGTGTCTCCCTTCATCATGATCATGGCCCCCCTTCACTGGGCTCAACAAAATGTATAGCACAACTAGTGATCTCTAGTAAAAGGTATACAGTGCTATGATAGACCAGAGCTTATCTGTGTGTCTATCCATCATGATCATGGTCCCCCTTCACTGGACTCAACAAAATGTATAGCACAACTAGTGATCTCTAGTAAATGGTATACAGTGCTATGATAGACCAGAGCTTATCTGTATATTTATTTAAAAATCTGATGTATTACATTCACATGACTTTCTATACCCATTCATCAACAAAATATTCTTACAGAAGCTTATTCTTCTATCTATTCATGTTAACAAGATAAACATTAATTATAGAAATGATTTTATCAGGTACATATTTCCTTGTGGGTACAATGGGAATATGGAAATACAATAGACTTACGCGATAGTCAAAAATTTTAAGAACTGGTCACTACGTGATGACTTTGAAATTCTCTTTGTATGACCAGGAAAAAAATTGTTGACTTCCCATTTGAGGAAAGTATAACTATTGGAAAATTCAAACCAATAACAAGGAAAAGCTTGGAAATGATTAATTAACTCTACAAAAGAATGCATTAGACATCAACTGTACTTGTGCTTTAGCAGATCTACATTTTTTTGTGTAATAAAATGTTGTCTATCTCTTATGATTTACCTGTTATACAAAAGCCACCCAGATTGAAGAGGAGTTCAGAGGCTATTTCCAGAAAACTCAATATATACATTTCATTTGCCATAAAAATATCTTAAACATATGGTATTTTAATGAAAATCATTACAGCTATTTTCGAGGAAATAAAATTTTCAAAACATTTTCCATGTAAAGTGTAGTTTGAGGTAGGGAGATTTTCTTGAAAATCTTTGTGTTGTATCCTTGGAAGACAGAAAACTGAAATACCATGTTTGGTATTTAACTGACTTTTATTTATTTTTAAGTTATGCTGTTCATGACACACACACACACACACACACACACACACACACACACACACACACGCACACGCACACGCACACGCTCACGCTCACGCTCATACTCACACTCACACTCACACACACACACACACACACACACACACACACACACACACACACACACACACACACACATAGATTTTTTTCTAAAAATCATTTTTTTATTTATTTTGGGGTGCTCAGGCAACCTCAAAACATATATTAATCCTGACAAAATAATGTGGTTGGAATACAATGCTTCCCTACTTACTATATGTAACAGAGAAAGTAAAAATCTGATGTGTTACACTCATATGACTTTCTCTACTCTTGTACAATCTAATTTTACAAACGCCTATTCTCCATATGCTTCATGTTAATCGAGATATCGAGATGTCAATCTTATTGGTAATTTTCTTGTAGATGCAAGGGGAATATGGTAGCTTTTAAGCGATAGTCAAATATTTTAACGCTGGTTGCTATGTGGCGCATTCCATTCTCTTTGCATGTCAGGACATAAAAAAATGAATAACGTATTTGAGAAAAAGTATAAGTATTGGAAAATTTAAGGAAATAACAAGCAATATCTCGAAAATGGTTCACTCAACTAAAAGAATGTATATGACATAAGTTGTGTATTTTAACGCGATCTACATTTTTTGTGTAGTAAAATTTTGTCTATCTCTTATGGTTTACCAGTTATGCAAAAGTCGTTCACAATGAAGAATACTTTTGGAGACATTCCCAGAAAATTCGAGATATACATTTCATTTCTCATAACATTATCTTAAACATATGATATTTTAATCAAAATCGTTAGAGCCATTTTTGAGAAAATTAAAATTTTCGAAAAATCTTCCATGTAAAGGGTAGTCTGGGGTGGGGGGATTTTCTTGAAAACCTTCATGTCGCATCTCTGGAAGATATTGAACCTAAATACCAAGTTTGGTGCTTATCCGACTGTTCGTTTTTGAGTTAAGCTGTTCACAGACACACACACAGACACACACACACACACACACACACACAGACACACACACACAGACACACACACACACACACACAGACACACACACGGACATGTTTCCAAAAATGCTTTTTTTGGATTCAGGAGGTCTCAAAACATGTATTTCCGGTGAAATCTCGGTATCGAATTTTTGGGTGGAATGCAATACTTCCCCTACTTACTATACGTAGTAGAGAAAGTAAAAATTGCTATAAAAATCCCACAGGTATTGATTTATATTTAAGAGTAGACTCAAAAACAAAAGGTTACATTTAGATAAATGCCAAAATCATATTTAAATGATACACTTATACGTATGCCAGACAAGTTGTTCAAGAAAATTCCTCCAAGTCAAACTATGAAAAAATATTAAATTTTCTTTTCTTCATCTAAAAATAGCTGTAACAATTTTGAATAGAGTGTAATATGCTTGAGATATTAATGTGACAAATTAAATATGTGTGTATCTTGAATTTTCTGTGAGAAGCCTCTGAAGTCTTCTTCATACTGGCCGAATTTTATATAATTTTATATAACTGAAAATCATAAGAGAGACAAAAACATACTACAGCAAAAATGTAGAGCTCATTAAAATACAGAAATTGTTTCACAATTTTGTTTGTAGCAATAGCCAATAGTCATTTTTTTTTAATATTCTATGTTCCATTTCTATTAAAATGTTTAAATCAGCCACTTTGTGCACTTCTTTCATAAATAACTATCTTGAACATAAAAAAGCTTTTATAAAAGAAGAAGGATTAGTGTAGAGTTTTCTTTAAGTTATTTATTGGGTGATTATATTGGTGCTGAAAATAAAAATTAAGGTTAATAGAAACACAGCTGTTTAATATTAAAGTGATAAAATAGAATTTTAAGGGTGGAAGTTCTAGTTAATGGGAATGATTGCTTTATTATTTACTGGATTTATGTTTCGAAAGTATGGAGTATTAATACTTTCTCCTTTTCACTTTCTCTACCACTTGCCTATACTGAGTAGAGGAATTACTGTACTCCAAACAAAACTTTGAAAATTTCGCTGTAAATACACACTTTGGTATCCCTGAACATATAAATAATACTTTTTGGAAACTAGTCCATGCTCATATGCTCATGTATGTGTGTGTGTGTGTGTGTGTGTGTGTGTGTGTGTGTGTGTCGTCTGTGAACATTATAGCTCAAAACTAAAATGTCAGATATATACCAACATGGTCTTTAAGTTCAGCATCTTTCAAGGGCACAACAAAATAATTCCCCTACCCCAAACTAATGTTTACATAAAAAAGCTGATGTGTTACACTCACATGACTTTCTCTACTCTTGTACAAACTATTTTTACAAACGCTTATTCTCCATCTACTTCATGTTAATCGAGATAAACATTTGCAGACTGTATCTTATTGCTAATTTTCTTGTAGATGTAAGGGGAATATATATTTACAAGGGCAATATAGAAATACAGTAGCCTTTAAGCACATACATATCTCTTAATAGCTGGTTGCTAGGTGCAGCACCATTCCCTTTGCCACAGATTAATATTCTTTGCATATCCAAGACAAAAAAATGAATAAAGAATTCCCATTTGAGAAAATAAGTATTGAAAAATTTAAGGGAATAACAAGCAATATCCCGAAAATGGTTCACTCAACAAAAAAAAATGTATATGACATAAATTGTGTATTTTAACGCGATCTACATTTTTTTGTGTAGTAAAATGTTGTCTATCTCTTATGGTTTACCAGTTATGCAAAAGTCGTTCACAATGAAGAATACTTTTGGAGACATTCCCAGAAAATTCAAGATATACATTTTATTTGTCATAAAAATATCTTAAACATATGATATTTTAATCAAAATCGTTAGAGCCATTTTTGAGAAAATTAAAATTTTCGAAAAATCTTTTATGTAAAGGGTAATTTGGGGTGGGGGAATTTTCTTGAAAACCTTCATGTCGCATCCTTGGAAGATACTGAACCTAAATACTAAGTTTGGTGTTTATCCGACTGTTCGTTTCTGAGTTATGCTGTTCACAGACAGACACACAGACACACACACGGACATGTTTCCAAAAATGCTTTTTTTATGGATTCAGGGTGTCTCAAAACATGTATTTCCGGTGAAATCTTGGTATCGAATTTTTGGGTGGAATACAATACTTCCCCTACTTACTATACGTAGTAGAGAAAGTAAACATGAGTAACGAATTTGAGAAAAAGTATAAGTATTGGAAAATTTAAGGGAATAACAAGCAATATCTCGAAAACGGTTCACTCAACAAAAGAAATGTATATGGTATAAATTGTGTATTTTAACGCGATCTACATTTTTCATGTAGTAAAATTTTGTCCATCTCTTATGGTTTACCAGTTATGAAAAAGTCGTTCACAATGAAGAATACTTTTGGAGACATTCCCAGACAATTCGAGATATACATTTTATTTGTGATGACAATATCTTAAACATATGATATTTTAATAAAAATCGTTAGAGCCATTTTTGAAAAAATTAAAATTTTCGAAAAATGTTCTATGTAAAGGGTAGTCTGGGGTGGAGGGATTTTCTTGAAAACCTTCGTGTTGCATATCTGGAAGATACTGAACCTAAATACCAATTTTGGTGCTTATCCGACTGTTCGTTTCTGAGTTATGCTGTTCACACACACACACACACACACACACACACACACACACACACACACACACACGGACATGTTTCCAGAAATGCTTTTTTTGGATTCAGGGGGTCTCAAAACATGTATTTCCGCTGAAATCTCGGTATCGAATTTTTGGGTGGAATACAATACTTCCCGACTTACTATACGTAGTAGAGAAAGTAAAAGACCTAACCTAAGGCTAACCTTGCTTGAATTCAGAAATCTAAGCTTATATATAAAAGCAAAACCGAGAGAGTTGGGGATATATCTCCGTCTTTTGGCGGCATTACTTATTCATATGTTGCCAGCATTGCCAGAGAATGACATACAGTGCCATCTGTTGCCACCTGTATGACATACAGTGACATCTGTTGGACACATAAGACATCACTTCCGTCGCTAATGTGGGCAAGAAACGCAACTTACGCTTTTTATTTTGTATACGCTTTGGTTTCTGATTCACGGGAGGCTAGGTTAGGTTTAGTTTTTTTTTTTATAAAAGCTTAGCTTTCTGATTCACGGGAGGTTAGGTTAGGTTTAGTTTTTTAAAATATAAGCTTAGGTTTCTGATTCACGGGAGGCTAGGTTAGGTTTAGTTTTTTTTTTATAAAAGCTTAGGTTTCTGATTCACGGGAGGTTAGGTTAGGTTTAGTTTTTTAAAATAGAAGCTTAGGTTTCTGATTCACGGGAGGCTAGGCTAGGTTTAGTTGTTTTTTTTTATAAAAGCTTAGGGTTAACGGTAAAATCGGTTAATGCAATGCTACAAATACAATACAATATGAAAAATATAAGTTGTGGTCAGTTTCATAAATAAACTTGTGAGCAATATCAAGTTCATTTCTCTTGCTCAAAGCTCTGCGAAGTACGATTGGTATTAAAAAAAACTTAAATTTTGATACGGATTACATTAAGTTGTACTGAATACGTTTAATGCATTTTTGAAAAAACAATATGCTTACTAAAGGTAAAATACAATAAAACAGTCCTTCCAAAACTCTGGATTATTAATTAAATGCACATTTCTCCTATATGAGGGCTCCTTATTCCTTAAAATTTCATTTCCTTAAATGGATTAAAGTAACGGTAAAAATTGTCCTAATTTTGGATTATCGGTTATGGTAACCCTAATTAAGGGGGGGCGATAGCCCCTCTCATCTCCTCCCTGGGTCTGCCTATGAGCAGAAACCATATTTCAACGAGCAAGTCTACTTTTCAAAGTAGTAAATTATTGTATTAGTGTTTAAGTTTAATTATGTTTCATTTAATGGCTAAGCTTTGCTGAGACCCATGATGACTGGCACATTGCTAATGATATTAGATGTCATTTGCACTTTGTCCCTTCACCATTCCTCAAAAACCCAAGAGAAATTTCACTTTATTAAACTAATCTCAACTTATGTAAAAGCATAAACATTTTTCCTGCATATTGCAGGAATGCATAGCAAGATTTGGAATAATATTTGTCATAAGTCTGATTAAATGTTAAGTGAATGGCAAATACTGTTTCCTATGGAGTGTAACCGTGTTTTCACGGGACTGCACTTTGCGCCGCTGTGCTATAACCACTCTTGATATGGCTCAAAAGTATCATTGTTTATAGCTATCATATCTGAAAATATCAGCAAATATTTAAGGAGGCATCAGCTGTTACATTCATGTAATTTGGGCATGAACCTATCATGATAGAAAACAAAAGTAACAATCTCAGTTTCGAGTAAACTGTTGATGCTATTTCATTAATACTTTTGTTTGTACATTTGCAAATTGATGGAATATTTCCATTCAACATTAATTATTTATGCACTTCTCTTAAGTTCTAAGTAATTATGATTTTAACAATATTTTAAAATCTATCTGATATATAATTACAGTTAGCCTTATTATCACGATAATTAGTAATAATAGTTCATTATATTTTCAAATAGATAATACGAAGCATTTTTTGTCTCATATATGGCGTACATACAAGTTCAGATTTTAAATCATAAAGTTTTGAAATTAAAATTTTACTATATGCCTTTGAATGCCACCAGTGAAATTATGTTTTAAAGTTATAGAGAATACATTACTTACTCACCACAATTTGCACAGAGGCTTTATTCATTAGCCCTTTTAATAACTGTTTTCTTCCATGGCTACAGGATAGCTGAAGTTGAATTTCTACGACATTGTTGTGAAACCTATGGGGAAAAAATGTTAATACAACAATTGTTAGTGACTAAATTATATTTAAGGATAAAAATATTACTCATAATTTACAAATTCCAGAAAACAGACCAGAGTTTTCTTTCAAATTAAAAAAATCACAACTGAAACATAATTTTTATTTAATAAGTTTAGGAAAATTTAATGCTTCTAACTGTAAAGCACAGCGTTCCTTAAGACTGTACTTGAGCTGCATCTGTGTAATATATAATTAATTCAATGTTAAGTTACAAATGAATTGCTTCAGAAGCTGATCGTGATTAAACTATCGCATGTTTCAGCGCTTAGGATCATCAATCTTAAGGGAATTTAAAAGTTCAAGATGAATGAGCCGTAAAGAGGCGCACGAGATTACAGCATGGAACTCGAGAACACTGATGTACCAATCATGGTCGTTATTAGCTTACTTTTCGTTAATCACATCAAAACTATTTTCGTTCTATCGTTCAAGTCAAGTCGTACCATCAACTCACTTTTATTTTTGAAAATGAACGGGTAAATACGTAAACTTAAAACTGTGAAACGATTCCAACGAAATATAATAATTTTCGCTGTGCGAAATATTCATATACAAATGGCGATTCATTAGTTGGAATACAATTTGTGTACAAGCAAGATAATATGTTCACATACGGTTGAATTTCTATTTGCGTTCGTTTTGTAGCGGAAATAATGCGGTAGCATTTATTAGTGTGAATTATTTCGGTAATAACCCTGAAACTATAAATACTTAGAAGGCTGTCTGCAGATATCACCCTTAGTTTCACATATTCTTCAATTAGCATTGAAAACATCTATAAGTTCCTTAAATTTCATATGTACCTATATATAGACCGAGATTGCACCGAGGTAACGTGTGCGACTCGCATTTGTGAGGTCCCATGTTTAACCACCCTGGTTTTTATCGCGGTTATCCTCGGTCTCTAGGCGAATGCTGGATTTTCCTATTATCCTTTTCATCACCACACTTCATTTCCTTCTTCTTCACCGCCATACCAGACAATGACCTGATCACTCATGCTGGATATGCTATGATCCAGAGTTTGCTTGCTCCTCGACAGGCTACTGACCCAAGGCTTGTAAGTCCTTAGGGGTGCAAGTCCTACAACGAGGAGAGTAATCCGTTAAAGAAGAAGAGGAATTTCAACTTGGTAGTACTTGAAGTGGTTCGTCTAAAAACGCAACATTTCAGGAGGCTCTCACTATAAAATATCCTTAAAATTGAACATACGAGTATTTTATCTAAATTTTATATGCGTCGATAGAATGCCCCTTAAACTCTTACATGTAACATTCGAAGATTTTAAAGGTGAACCCACTCCTTTACCTCTTATAAGTGTAATTAATACATAATTACGTAAATACAAAATTAAATAGATTTCAAGCGACCTGCAGAAGTACCAGAAGAACACCAGAGAATAAAATAAGAAGAGCTACACAACTAAAGGCATACAAAACAATGACATTTGTTACAGAAGTGATAACTGGAACCTAAGCAGATAGGATAGAGTAAGAATTTAAATTCCTCTAACCAACAGCCAGATATAGATTAATGCATCAGAAGAGAAATGTATAAATAAAAGAGAAATGACAAATATATAACCTAAATGAGCATGTAGATAAACTAAGAACAGACTGGTATCAACATACGATATAACGAGAAATATCATACATTCCCGTAAATCATTCAATATGAGCCCCAAGGATCGGAAACAGAGGTAGACCGTTTCCAAGATGGCAAGACCAATTCAACACTCTTGAAGTCAGAACAGACCCGATGGCCTAATCCTTGTTAAAGAAGAAGAAAAAGAAGAACTGTGGTTTCGTAAAGTACCGTGAAATTCCTAATAACGGTAGAAAAATCTGCTGATATTCACAGAGATGGATAACCTCTCCTCGGGCAGTCTTCTAAGTTCTGAAAATGTATAACATATGTATATCTATTAGCGGTGATAGAATTATCGGAATGGTCGAGTAATTACTTTCTCTACCACTAACTTGTATAGTAGGGAGAAGATATTCCATCCAAAAATTGGACACCGATATTTCACCGGAAATGCATGTTTCGAGGCCCCCTGAACACCAAAAGAGCATTATTAGAAAAATCTCCGTGCGTGTTTGTGACTGTGCGTCTCAGAACAGCATAACACAAAAAAGAAAAGTCGGAAGAATACCAAACTTGGTATTTAGGTTCAGTATCTTCCAAAGATACGACACAAAGATTTTCAAGGAAATCCCCCAATCCCAAACTACTCTCTACATGGAACATTTTTCGAAATTTTGTATTTTCTAAAAAAATAGCTTTAACGATTTTGATTAAAATACCATATATATAGGATATTTACATGACAAATAACATTTATATCTTTAATTTTCTGGGAATAGGCCTGTGAAGTCCTCTTCATTCGAAGGAATTTTGTACAATCATGTATAACTGGTAAACGTTAAGCGATAGACGAAAACATACTACAACAAAAATGTGCATCTCTCTAAAACACAACTTATTTCAAATAAGTTTTTTGTGGTATAAGCCATTCCTAAGATATTCCTTAGTAATGGTCCAAATGAAATTGATGTTATTTATGGACCTCTTTAATTACATTGGTCCTTAGCGACCCATTCCGTGAAAGACCGAAAATTTTGTTCAGAGGCCGCTTTATCAGACTTGAGGTTCTTTTATGTGCCGTAAATCTACGACACGGGACTACCGGCTTTACTTCCCTTCTGAAGGAAGCCATGCTAAGGATGTTTACGCCCGAAAAATTCCATCGCCCTCCGCCGGGTTTAAAACCGCGACCTCAGGAACTAGAAGCTAGCATGGTATCCCTAGACCACGGAGGATGACTGGAAGTAGTAGCGAGAGTGTAAATGTGTATGTGAATTTAATGTTTATATGTCTTTTATAAAAAAAAAATCTGATGTGTTACACTCACATGACTTTCTCTACTCTTGTACAAACTATTTTTACAAACGCTTATTCTCCATATGCTTCATGTTAATGGAGATATCGAGATGTCAATCTTATTGCTAATTTTCTTGTAGATGCAAGGGGAATATGGTAGGTTTTAAGCGATAGTCAAATATTTTAGCGCTGGTTGCTATGTGGCGCATTCCATTCTCTTTGCATGTCCAGAACATAAAAAATCTGATGTGTTACACTCACATGACTTTCTCTACTCTTGTACAATCTATTTTTACAAACGCCTATTCTCCATATGCTTCATATTAATCGAGATATCGAGATGTCAATCTTATTTGTAATTTTCTTGTAGATGCAAGGAGAATATGGTAGCTTTTAAGCGATAGTCAAATATTTTATCGCTGGTTGCTATGTGGCGCATTCCATTCTCTTTGCATGTCCAGGACATAAAAAAATCTGATGTGTTACACTCACATAACTTTCTCTACTCTTGTACAATCTAATTTTACAAATGCCTATTCTTCATATGCTTCATGTTAATCGAGATATCGAGATGTCAATCTTATTGGCAATTTTCTTGTAGATGCAAGGGGAATATGGTAGCTTTTAAACGATAGTCAAATATTTTAACGCTGGTTGCTATGTGGCGAATTCCATTCTCTTTGCATGTTCAGGACATAAAAAAATCTGATGTGTTACACTCACATGACTTTCTCTACTCTTGTACAATCTATTTTTACAAACGCTTATTCTCCATATGCTTCATGTTAATCGAGATATCGAGATGTCGATCTTATTGGTAATTTTCTTGTAGATGCAAGGGGAATATGGTAGCTGTTAAGCGATAGTCAAATATTTTATCGCTGGTTGCTATGTGGAGCATTCCATTCTCTTTGCATGTCTAGGACACAAAAAATGAATAACGAATTTGAGAAAAAGTATAAGTATTGGAAAATTTAAGGAAATAACAAGCAATATATCGAAAACGGTTCACTCAACAAAAGAAATGTATATGATATAAGTTGTGTATTTTAACGCGATCTACATTTTTTGTGTAGTAAAATTTTGTCTATCTCTTATGGTTTACCAGTTATGCAAAAGTCGTTCACAATGAAGAATACTTTTGGAGACATTCCCAGAAATTTCCAGATATACATTTCATTTCTCATGACATTATCTTAAACATATGATATTTTCATCAAAATCGTTAGAGCCATTTTTGAGAAAATTAAACTTTTCGAAAAATCTTCCATGTAAAGGGTAGTCTGGGTTGGGGGGATTTTCTTGAAAACCTTCGTGTCGCATCTCTGGAAGATATTGAACCTAAATACCAAGTTTGGTGCTTATCGGACTGTTCGTTTTTGAGTTATGCTGTTCACAGACACACAGACACACACACAGACACACACACAGACACACACACACACACACACACACACAGACACACACACGGACATGTTTCCAAAAATGCTTTTTTTGGATTCAGGAGGTCTCAAAACATGTATTTCCGGTGAAATCTCGGTATCGAATTTTTGGGCGGAATGCAATACTTCCCCTACTTACTATACGTAGTAGAGAAAGTAAAAATGAATAACGAATTTGAGAAAAAGTATAAGTATTGCAAAATTTAAGGAAATAACAAGCAATATTTCGAAAACGGTTCACTCAACAAAAGAAACGTATATGACATAAGTTGTGTATTTTAACGCGATCTACATTTTTTGTGTAGTAAAATTTTGTCTATCTCTTATGGTTTACCAGTTATGCAAAAGTCGTTCACAATGAAGAATATTTTTGGAGACATTCCCAGAAAATTCGAGATATACATTTTATTTGTCATGACAATATCTTAAACATATGATATTTTAATCAAAATCGTTAGAGCCGTTTTTGAGAAAATTAAAATTTTCGAAAAATGTTCCATGTAAAGGGTAGTCTGGGGTGGGGGGATTTTCTTGAAAACCTTCGTGTCGCATCTCTGGAAGATACTGAACCTAAATACCAAGTTTGGTGTTTATCCGACTGTTCGTTTTTGAGTTATGCTGTTCACAGACACACAGACACACAGACAGACACACAGACACACAGACACACAGACACACAGACAGACACACACACGGACATGTTTCCAAAAATGCTTTTTTTGGATTCAGTGATTCTCAAAACATGTATTTCCGGTGAAATCTCGGTATCGAATTTTTGGGTGGAATGCAATACTTCCCCTACTTACTATACGTAGTAGAGAAAGTAAAAATGAATAACGAATTTGAGAAAAAGTATAAGTATTGGAAAATTTAAGGAAATAACAAGCAATATCTCGAAAACGGTTCACTCAACAAAAAAAATGTATATAATATAAGTTGTGTATTTTAACGGGATCTACATTTTTTGTGTAGTAAAACTTTGTCTATCTCTTATGGTTTACCAGTTATGCAAAAGTCGTTCATAATGAAGAATACTTTTGGAGACATTCCCAGAAAATTCGAGATATACATTTCATTTCTCATGACATTATCTTAAACATATGATATTTTCATCAAAATCGTTAGAGCCATTTTTGAGAAAATTAAAATTTTCGAAAAATTTTCCATGTAAAGGGTAGTCTGGGGTGAGGGGATTTTCTTGAAAATCTTCGTGTCGCATCTCTGGAAGATACTGAACGTAAATACCACGTTTGGTGTTTATCCGACTGTTAGTTTTTGAGTTATGCTGTTCACAGACACACACACACACACACACACACAGACACACACACACACAGACACACACACGGACATGTTTCCAAAAATGCTTTTTTTGGATTCAGGAGGTCTCAAAACATATATTTCCGGTGAAATCTCGGTATCGAATTTTTGGGTGGAATGCAATACTTCCCCTACTTACTATACGTAGTAGAGAAAGTAAACAAATCTGATGTGTTACACTCACATGACTTTCTCTACTCTTGTACAATCTAATTTTACAAACGCTTATTCTCCATATGGTTCATGTTAATCGAGATATCGAGATGTCAATCTTATTGGTAATTTTCTTGTAGATGCAAGGGAAATATGGTAGCTTTTAAGCGATAGTCAAATATTTTAACGCTGGTTGCTATGTGGCGCATTCCATTCTCTTTGCATGTCCAGGACATAAAAATGAATAACGAATGTGAGAAAAAGTATAAGTATTGTAAAATTTAAGGAAATAACAAGCAATATCTCGAAAACGGTTCACTCAACAAAACAAATGTATATGACATAAGTTGTGTATTTTAACGCGATCTACATTTTTTGTGTAGTAAAATTTTGTCTATCTCTTATGGTTTACCAGTTATGCAAAAGTCGTTCACAATGAAGAATACTTTTGGAGACATTCCCAGAAAATTCGAGATATACATTTCATTTCTCATGACATTATCTTAAACATATGATATTTTCATCAAAATCGTTAGAGCCATTTTTGAGAAAATTAAAATTTTCAAAAAATCTTCCATGTAAAGGGTAGTCTGGGGTGGGGGGATTTTCTTGAAAACCTTCGTGTCGCATCTCTGGAAGATACTGAACCTAAATACCAAGTTTGGTGCTTATCCGACTGTTCGTTTTTGAGTTATGCTGTTCACAGACACACACACAGACACACACACACACACACAGACACACACACACACACACAGACACACACACGGACATGTTTCCAAAAATGCTTTTTTTGGATTCAGGAGGTCTCAAAACATGTATTTCCGGTGAAATCTCGGTATCGAATTTTTGGGTGGAATGCAATACTTCCCCTACTTACTATACGTAGTAGAGAAAGTAATAAAAATGAATAACGAAGTTGAGATAAAGTATAAGTATTGGAAAATTTAAGGGAATAACAAGCAATATCTCGCAAACGCTTCACTCAACAAAAGAAATGTATATGGCATAAATTATGTATTTTAACGCGATCTACATTTTTCGTGTAGTAAAATTTTGTCTATCTCTTATGGTTTACCAGTTATGAAAAAGTCGTTCATAAGGAAGAATACTTTTGGAGACATTCCCAGGAAATTCGAGATATACATTTTATTTGCCATGACAATATCTTAAACATATGATATTTTAATCAAAATCGTTAGAGCCGTTTTTGAGAAAATTAAAATTTTCGAAAAATGTTCCATGTAAAGGGTAGTCTGGGGTGGGGGGATTTTCTTGGAAACCTTCGTGTCGCATCTCTGAAAGATACTGAACCTAAATACCAAGTTTGGTGTTTATCCGACTCTTCGTTTTTGAGTTATGCTGTTCACAGACACACAGACATACAGACACACAGACACACAGACAGACACACAGACAGACACACACACGGACATGTTTCCAAAAATGCTTTTTTGGATTCAGTGAGTCTCAAAACATGCATTTCCGGTGAAATCTCGATATCGAAATTTTGGGTGGAATACAATACTTCCCCTACTTACTATACGTAGTAGAGAAAGTAAAAAAAACCTAACGTAGTACAAGCCCAAAGATTAACATTAGGTATAGTAAACTAATGAACATCATTCCGATTAGCAACTGTACCAAAGGCAAAGCTACCGATATGATCCTACGTGTTTAAAGGTGGCATATAAATAGACGGGGAGGTGATTTTGCTTCTATACATGACATCTTCAGTGTATCTAAAAAAAAAAAAAAAAAAAACAAACTGATATGTTACATTCACTGACTTTCTCTAACCTCTATCGTTTATTAGTAGGTATTATTCTTACAGAAGTTTATTTTCCTATCTAATTCATTTTAATTAAGATAAACCTTTCCGGAAATACCTGCATTGCACATTTCGTTATAGATGCAAAGGGAATAGCGATAGTCAAATGTTTTAGAACTAGATGCTATACGTTGCGCTCGCTTAAAATTTCATACTCTTTCATGCAATCACGAGAAACAACTGAAAATCGACAGGACTTGAAAAGTATTAAAAGTATTGAACAATTTGCACCATTAATAACGGATATCTCGGAAATGGCTGATGTCCTAAGAAAAGTTATTTGAAATAAATTGTATGCTTTAAAGGGGTCTACATTTATTATGTAGTACTTTTCGTCTGTGGCTTAACGTTTGCCAGTTATACGTACAAGATTATATAAAATTCCTTCCGAAAGAAGTGGACTTCACAGACTATTCCCAGAAAATTCAACATATACATCTTATTCTTCATGTAAATATATTTAACATGTGGTATATGAATCCAAATCGTTACAGCCACATTTTCTACTTTCTCTACTACGTATAGTAAGTAGGGGAAGTATTGCATTCCACCCAAAAATTCCATATCGAGATTTCACCGGAAATACATGTTTTGAGACCTCCTGAATCCAAAAAAAGCATTTTTGGAAACATGTCCGTGTGTGTGTCTGTGTGTGTGTGTGTGTGTGTGTGGCTGTGTGTGTGTGTGTGTGTGTGTGTGTGTGTCTGTGAACAGCATAACTCAAAAACGAACAGTCGGATAAACACCAAACTTGGTATTTAGGTTCAGTATCTTCCAGAGATGCGACACGAAGGTTTTCAAGAAAATGCCCCCACCCCAGACTACCCTTTACATGGAAGAGTTTTCGAAAATTTTAATTTTCTCAAAAATGGCTCTAACGATTTTGATTAAAATATCATATGTTTAAGATAATGTCATGAGAAATGAAATGTATATCTCGAATTTTCTGGGAATGTCTCCAAAAGTATTCTTCATTGTGAACGACTTTTGCATAACTGGTAAACCATAAGAGATAGACAAAATTTTACTACACAAAAAATGTAGATCTCGTTAAAATACACAACTTATGTCATATACATTTCTTTTGTTGAGTGAACCGTTTTCGAGATATTGCTTGTTATTTCCTTAAATTTTCCAATACTTATACTTTTTCTCAAATTCGTTATTCATTTTTTTATGTCCTGGACTTGCAAAGAGAATGGAATGCGCCGCATAGCAACCAGCGTTAAAATATTTGACTATCGCTTAAAACCTACCATATTTCCCTTGCATCTACAAGAAAATTACCAATAAGATTGACATCTCGATATCTCGATTAACATGAAGCATATGGAGAATAGCCGTTTGTAAAATTAGATTGTACAAGAGTAGAGAAAGTCATGTGAGTGTAACACATCAGATTTTTTTTTTTAGAAAATACGAAAGTTCGAAAAATGTTCCATGTAAAGGGTAGCTAGGTTGGGGGGATTTTTTGAAAGTCTTCGTGTCGCATCTTTGGAAGGTACTGAACTTAAATACCAAGTTTGGTATTTAACCGACCCTTAATTCTTGAATTATGCTGTTCACACACATACACACACAAGACGCGCGCGGACCTTTTTCCAAAAATGCCCTTTTTATTATTTGTTCAAGAGGCCTCAAACCATATACCACTGGTGAAATCTCGGTATTGAATTTCTCTACCTACTATGTACGTGATAGAGAAAGTCAAAATCAAAGCTTCTTCGCAAGTATATTCTTTAATGACTCCAATATATTTGCATTCTGGTATTCTGGGCTTAGTCGTTTAAGAAGTGAAATTACAAGCTCATATAAAACCTGCGTCTGTCGGAAAAAACAATGCTTTTTAGTGACGAAAGAATTACCAAAACCGGTGTAGTCTGAGGCAGTATTTTATATCACAACACTGTGAATGCCAGAGTGATTGTAGTGTATTGTATGACAATGATTTGAGATGTTTGTTAATTATAAGCATTGTTAGGAAATAAGTTTACACGGCCTCACTGAAACTGACAATAGGAGCGGGTAACAATGAGCGAGAGGGTGAGTTGTTTATTAATTAGAAGAGACAAACAAATGACGTCAGAGTAGCGCGCTTTTCTGTAGAAATGGAGGGAATATCTTCCTTAGAGCATATGTGTTCGTAATTTTGATTGGATATAAAAATAGACGCTAATGTTGGCGCGCTTTATTAACCAATAGCAGCTCTGTTATAATGTTTAGGCATATCGGGGTGAGGGAGGATAAATGCTGAAGCCAAAGATAAGTATCGCACAGTTCAACAGAATCATTCACGGGTTACGCGTCGCGCAGTTTTACAGAATCATTCACGGGTTACACGTCGCGCAGTTCAACAGAATCATTCACGGGTTACACGTCGCGCAGTTCTACAGAATTATTCACGGGTTACACGTCGCGCAGTTCAACAGAATCATTCACGGGTTACACCTCGCGCAGTTCTACAGAATCATTCACGGGTTACACGTCGCGCAGTTCTACAGAATCTCTCGCGTCGTAGTTAGTTATAAAATGTGAAATACGCGAATTAATAATGTGCGGCAAATAAGTGATCATAGTTACATTCGAAAATATAACAGTTTCAGTCAGGCGTGTATCAAAAGTAAATCTGTGAAAGTAATGAAGTGAGACGGCAATAAAAGCGTAAAAACAAATTCTTTTATCAGTGCTATCTTTTAGTAACAACTCCTTTCCGTTTACACACCCTGTTTAAGAGATTTGCTCGACTGGGTAATAATAGCTAGCCGGAGGACAAAGAACTCAAAATTAAAAATAGTAAAACAATAACAGGCGCTCAGCAATAAGATAACACGAAAGTTACCGCGACAAGTCGTTTCGGAGATTACCACCTACCCGTACCCCCACACATACATTTTAAATCATTTACAATGATCCCCCCCAAAATCGTAAAGGAGTATCTACGTGCAAACTACCCTTAATTCTATAACAATTTCAATAACATTTGAAAGGTGTTGACAAAGTTTCTTCAAATTCTAATAAATAAAGAAATTGTTCAACCCTTAAATAAAAGTGAAAGTCAGAAAATGCCCGAACTGAAACTCTAATGCTTGAGTTCAATTTTGCAACACTATGCTTAAGATACCTATGATATTTTCAAGCTCTTTGATCAAGGCAAGAACCATGAGCGCAGTGGCTTAAATGATGATTTGTTTTATATGACACTTCCTCTGTAAAATGTTCACGTCAGATACATTTAATCAGTTCTTTGCCCTAGTTTTGCATTATGGATTAAAGTTTAAAAAAAATATTTAAAAAATTGGGTTGAAAACTGTTTATTATTAATATACCTCCCACTATTATGACTGGTCCGCTTTTTCCTCTGGTCAGCCTTCAGCTTTCCGTACACGCAGCGCTTCGATTAACAGTATGCAATATCAGCTTCTTTTATCTTCCGGTCGCTCACTGACTTGCCGAACACAGGACTGGTCTAGCCTCTTGCAGACGGAACTCGCTGAGTGAACAGCAAACACTACTGAACTGAACCTCACAACTCCCTTCCATACAGTGGCGATCGCTTCCTTTTATAACCGCACGAACCCTCGAGGATTGAAAATGCCTCTCCCTCTCTCTTCAACCAGTTCTACGCCGGCTGGCACTCTATTCCATATCGCGGAAGATCAGCGAAGGTTCCATCACTATATATTTTTACTTTCTCTACTACGTATAGTAAGTAGGGGAAGTATTGTATTCCACCCAAAAATTCGATACCGAGATTTCACTGGAAATACATGTTTTGAGACCCCCTGAATCCAAAAAAAGCATTTTTGGAAACATGTCCGTGTGTGTGTGCCTGTCTGTGTGTCTGTCTGTGAACAGCATAACTCAGAAACGAACCAAACTTGGTATTTAGGTTCAGTATCTTCCAGAGATGCGACACGAAGGTTTTCAAGAAAATCCCCCTACCCCAGACTACCCTTTACATGGAACATTTTTCGAAAATTTTAATTTTCTCAAAAACGGCTCTAACGATTTTGATTAAAATATCATATGTTTAAGATATTGTCATGACAAATAAAATGTATATCTCGAATTTTCTGGGAATGTCTCCAAAAGTATTCTTCATTGTGAACGACTTTTTCATAACTGGTAAACCATAAGAGATAGACAAAATTTTACTACACGAAAAATGTAGATCCCGTTAAAATACACAATTTATGTCATATACATTTCTTTTGTTGAGTGAACCGTTTGAGATATTGCTTGTTATTCCCTTAAATTTTCCAATACTTATACTTTTTCTCAAATTCGTTATTCATTTTTTTTATGTCCTGGACATGCAAAGAGAATGGAATGCTCCACATAGCAACCAGCGCTTAAAATATTTGACTATCGCTTAAAACCTACCATATTCCCCTTGCATCTACAAGAAAATTATCAATAAGATTGACATCTCGATATCTCGATTAACATGAAGCATATGGAGAATAATCGTTTGTAGAAATAGTTTGTACAAGAGTAGAGAAAGTCATGTGAGTGTAACACATATGATTTTTTTATTTATATTTCACAAAAAATTATGACATCCTGACGGTTCAGGTGATCATACAGATCTTCTATAACTGATTTACCTCATCTTTGTAGGACTTACACCCCGAAGGGCTTACAAGCCAATGTCTTGGGTCGGCAGCATGTGGAGGAGGAAGCAAACTCTGAATTATAGCATATTCAGCCCAATATCTGGAATGGCGGTGAAGAAGAAGGAAAGGAAATGTATAGTAATGAAAGGGGTGATAGTAAAATTCGCGGATCAAATTATCCGAATCAGCAATCGCCTAGTGACCGAGGAAAACCGCGAAAAATCCTTCTGTCAGATTGGTCGGGCCCTGGGATTTGAACATAGGACCTCCCGAATATAGGTCACAGACGTTACCATCTGAGCCTTCCGACTCGGTGTGATCATAGAATTCCAGAGTACAAACTATTTTAATTTATAACTGTTATAGAAGGTATGGCAATTGTTAACATTTAGTTCAGTTTTAAAAAAATATATTTTCTAATATACACAACACAGATAATAATAACAAAAACAACAATAAACAACTTAAGTTTTAGAGGTACGTCGCCCATCATTCATACCCAAGATGCAGTCGAAACATAACGGAACAAAGTCAGTTTACCTACCGAAAAAGGCGATATACGATTGGAAACCTATCTGTGGGGGAATTAAAAAAAGGCGATATTTACATAGTTTGTGCCCATGATTTATGCCGATTTAGTCACCGAATCAAAATGGTGCCTATGAACTAATTCTAGAAATTAACATCTTCAGGCTGTCACTAATAGTAGTAAGTACGCAACACTGTGGTAATATTCCCTCCTTTAATATATTCCCCCATGACACCGGTTTATTATCTTTCCATGGGATCGGTAGACCAGTTCGCTCATGACGTCACTGGAAGAGGGCGGAGTCTAGCAACGGTTTTTCACAAATACACTGCGGTAATTTGCTTCTGTTGTATTAAACAATTAAGAAAGCGTCATAGGAATAAAAGATAGGTAAAATAGAAAGCAAAGGTATAGATTCGATGCAGTTAAAAACCATCTGAAAATGAAACGCAAGAGTTCATGAAACGGAGGTGTTGTTATCAGCAATGTCAAGTTCCAGATTTTTGGTTTTCATTATTATTGAGGCATGGGAATTTAGTCGGATGAATTAACATTTCAAGTTTAATGTTTTAAGAACCGAAATGTAGAAGAGCTGGAAAGGATTAGTGTTCAGCTCATTCTTGAGGGGAACTAGTTTGTAAATAGTTTGTTCATCTTATCTTGTAGGAAGTCTGCAGAGAAGCTTCCCAAATTACGAAAATGGAAAACGGTAGCTTCAGAATTAGCTGGGGTCTGTGAGAAGAAAAGTATATTTATTTACCTCTCGCCTTTATCTCTCTGAACCAAAGTCACGCTTTGGTTTGTTTGCGCGTTGAGGGCATTAATCGTAGAATTTTCAGCTTTAGCTCAAGAAAATACTGTACCTCGGGATAACAAGAAAGGAAGCATAGATACATTGCTCTACATGAGAAGTAGTTGAAACATAAAGATTTGAAATTCGCATTTCTTAGTGCCGGCTCGTGGCCTAAACGATAGGTGAAGGTCTTTTTCACCCAAAACAAGACACGCAACTTACCCATTTCTAATCCGTTAAGTTGAGTGATTTTCATTGCATATCGTCAATGGTTTAAACGTTTTTAAGACAACCTTATTATTATTATTATTAATAATAATAATAATAACAATAAAATAGTTTATTTGCCTATGGATATGCAATATGTTTCAAGCATCGTCACAATCTAATATACATCATATTAGAATAATCATACACAATTATTTATTCTACATTTATAATTAAAAATTACAAATCAGCATTACAAATCAATAATTTAACATGAAAAACAATTTAAATTCTATTTTATACAACATTACTATAACTCATCTTTTATGTGCATTATTTGTTAAATACCTTTTTAGTTGATTATTTTTAAATGTATTTCCATTTAATATCCTTAAATAATTGGGCGGTTTATTATAAAAACAATTCCTGTTTTATTAATTTTCATTATTTTTATTAATAATCCTATTTTATTAAACTCACATTAGCGTACTTCCAAGAGCATACACATAGCGACAATAATCGCTAAGATTGTTTTCGCACATGAACTGAACTGACACTGAAGTTCCGAATCCTAGAACTTGGGGTTTGAAAAGTGATTTGAGAGGGAAAACATTTCGTTACCCAAGGTAAGGGATATTTGAAAGTTTGCAAAAGATTTTACAAGTGTCATTGACTACCGAATAACTCTACAAGGGTTTTTTCTAATCCAAAAAAATCAAGGATTTTAGCTTCACCGTAGCCTCGAAGCAGGTAGTTTATGTGAGTACCTAGCACTCACACAGTCGAAGTTTGAGTTGGTTGTTATGGCAACCAGACATAAACAGTGTAGCAGAGCATTTCAGAGCCGAGAGTAGCTTGCTCATGGACATTTTCCCATTTCTCTTGCTTACAACCCATTTTTTTTATTCCCTGCTACTGCCGCGGTAACACTTCGGAATGGACGAATTTCGCTCTTAAAATAGTGATTCGTAAAATTATATTAATGTATGTAAGTAGTGGACCATTTAAATACAAAATGTTAAAACTAGAGATAAATGCACGTAGTTAGAAAACAGCTGAAGTGGTAAGAAAATTGGTTTTATTTATGGACGCTCTTTAACTGCTATGGTTCGCGTCCCACCCTATAATGGGCGTGAAAGACCGGAAATTTTGCTCTGAGGCCTCTTTATCAGGCTTGAGGTTCTTTTACTTGCCGTAAATTTATGACACGGGACCACCGAAAGCCATGCTAAGGATTTTATCGCGTAAAAATCGCTAGCATAGCTTCCTTTGGAAGGGAAATAAAGCCGGTGGCCCCGTGTCGTAGATTTATGGCATGTAAAAGAACCTCAAGCCTGTTAAAGAGGCCTCTGAGCAACATTACCGGTCTTTGACTCCCAATATGGAATGGGACACTAAGGACCACAGCAGTTAAAGAGCGTCGATAATAAAACTCAATTTAATTTTATCTAGGGAGCTAGAGGCTAGCATGGTACAACTAAACTACGGAATGATAGCTGAATTGGCGCTTTACTAGCTTCACCTGATGAACCGCCCAAAGCATTCGCTATTTGTAAACAAAAACGTTTGTCAACAACTGTTAATCACTTGGAAACCTGCTCTTGGGAATATGTACACTGGTAGCGCTTCTTTATCGGAACACCCATGGAAAATTATTCCTGAGGTATTAAACCTGAAGCTTAACTTGAAATGTTCACATTTTATCAAATACATTTATTTAGCGAAAGAACCAACTAAGGAAGAAAAGCTACTCAAGAAGCAGTAATAAAAAGACTGGTACATGCAAAAAGGCTCCGGCAAAAACATTTGACAGTTTCCACAGTAACTACCAAACTTGCAACGTTATATCTTTTTTTTTGTCCTTTTTGGGGGGAGGGCAGACTTTGAACAAGTGCTATGTTCTTTGCTAAAGATTTTTACTTTCTCTACTACGTATAGTAAGTTGGGGAAGTATTGTATTCCAACCAAAAACTAGATATCGAGATTTCACTGGAAATGTATGTTTTGAGATTCCCTGAATAAAAAAAAAAGCATTTTGGAAACATGTCCGTGTGTGTGTGTGTCTCTCTCTCTCTGTGTGTGTGTGTGTGTGTCTGTGAACAGCGTAACTCAGAAACGAACAGTAGGATAAACACCTAACTTGGTATTTAGGTTCAGTATCTTCCAGAGATGCGACACGAAGGTTTTCAAGAAAATCCAGATTACCCTTTACATGGAACATTTTTCGAAAATTTTAAGTTTATAAAAGTGGCTCAAACAATTTTGATTAAAATATCATATGTTTAAGATATTTTAATAACAAATGAAATGTATATCTCGAATTTTCTGGGAATGTCTCCAAAAGTACTCTTCATTGTGAACGACTTTTGCATAACTGGTAAACCATAAGAGGTAGATAAACTTTTACTACACAAAACATATAGATCGCGTTAAAATACACAATTTATGTCATATACATTTTTGTTGTTGAGTGAATCATTTTCGAGATATTGCTCGTTATTCCCTTTCATTTTCCAATACTTACACTTTTTCTCAAATGGAAATTCGTTATTCATTTTTTGGTCCTGGTAATCCAAAGAGAATGGAATGCTCCAGATAGTAACCAGCTCTTAAATATTTGACTATCGCTTAAAGCCTACCAATTCTCCTTGCATCTACAAGAAAATTAGCAATAAGATTAACATCTCGATATCTCGATTAATATGAAGCATATGGAGAATAACCGTTTGTACAAGAGTAGAGAAAGTCATGTGAGTGTAACACATCAGATATTTTTATTTATTTTAATATTCAGTTTTTTATTTATTGTGCCATAAGTTAGCTTGTGCCTATTCATTGGGTTTTTACTGTTTAATTTAACTATACCCCCGCCGCTATAACGTTGCACTTGACAGCTAGCGTTTAAGTTGGTACACTCGCGAAAAAACAGATGAAAAGCTTCAACCGTTTGACTTCCTAAGCCAATCACAAGGCAGCATTCTGGATGGTCGATGACAAAGCGGAACCGGATCTAGAATCGGCTCTGTTGCCGGATGTAACTATTCCCAACCATGTGCTTCAGTTTGTGAATCTCTAGCAGAGCGTCGAGTTGTTCTTTGCAAGCTACATATTGTTCATTGTTATTTGTTATTTAGATTTGTGGTTATTGTTCGTTTATACATTAATTTATTTATATTTATCTATTTTATATATATTTCATTCATATTATTTATTTAAACAAAACTTAAGTGCGACAATGTCGGAAAAACGACGCCGATCGCCGAGTGATGATTCACGAAGTGAAAATCCTTTGCGCCGAGGTGTGCCACTTAATAGTCAGGCATTGGAACTATTATGGAGAACCCGGGAGTTCTTTGAACAGGAAAAGGAGTACGTGAAGCTTCACGGAAATCCCTCTATTCCTGCTGATAAAGCCGTACAACGAACTGCAGCAGCTCTTGATTTAAGCACGAGAACTGTTGTTCACAAAGGAGTGAAACTACAAGAGAAACAGGACAAAATTCCTGAACCATCTGGAACACAACAGGTATTTCTATCAACTCCAGGGAAGAAAAAAAAGAAGCCTCGTCCAGTCACAAATATTGATGCTTTCCAATTAGACGCCATACGTAGACACATTTATGCCTATGATCATAGAAAGGAGTATCCGACCATAAAAAAGCTGCTTATATCGCTTATTTTCAATTAACAATAATAATACGAAATAGTTATTATTCAGTGACGTTCGCTACTTACGTACACTTTCTGTATGCGGCTTAGACACGATAGAAATGAGAACAATCAGCTGTTGTTTACTAGCCACTCTGGCAACGTCGCAACCACGATGTAGCCAACCTTACGCGAAGCCACACGAACTGTCAAGTGCAACGTTATAGCGGCGGGGGTATAGCCGCCTTTAACTTCTCTAGTCCTTTCGATTGCGTTTCTTTAGAAAAGATTCCTTGGGGTCCTTAGCTTGTTGATAGGACTTTTGTCACCTCTATATACTTAAGTAAACCTTAGAAATACATTTAAAATTCACACTTCCAGTCTCTAAAGGATATGCAATAATTCTAAATAAAGAAACGTTCTTACTCTAAGCCATGAATGAAACCATTGAACCCTGCAATGAGAAGCTAGCACGCTGATCATTCAACCAGAGAGGCAATCGTTCTTTAGGATTGTTCGTATTTGAATCTCTTTCATTTGGCATTCAGACTTAGAAGTCATGATATAGTTACTAAGAAACATAATACCCTAAAATAAAATGTAACGTGCCTGAACTGCTTTATGGAATAACAATAACACTTTCTAAGTCATAAATATTTGAAACGGATATGCCTACCGCCTCGTATTTGGTATCGGTAGATAGCCCCTGTTATTACATTATTTTTGATATGTATGCTTATATAGTTTTTATTAATCATTTATGTGTATATTGTGACTATGCAGGCATTGTTAAGTACATACGTGTGCTTTGGTCGCCTGGATTGGGGATTACGTAAGTGTGGTGGGGGTAGAAGCATAGATGGCGTCCCCACGCAACATAGCGTGGCTTGGCTTGTTTTGGCTAGTCAGTCAGTGAGTAGAAGCGCACCGGACAGGTCGTGTTATTACGCACTCTCCATACACGGGATGTATGGCGTCCTCGACGAGTGGACATGAAGTCAAGGAGGTAACGTAACACTTTCAGCAATATAACATAATACCATCCAAGTCTTCCCTGTTTCATTTACCATAGTATAAAGCTCCTTTCTTCCATTCTGAACCATGTAGGCATCCTTTTATCAGTTATCCTATAATATTTTTCATTTTCATTTAGCTGCGTCCCTTGTCGTGGCCTCGCTTTATTAAATTTTTAACTTCCTGGTACCTTATTAGCGAGTTGTTCTACCCTAATGAGCGAGTTGTTTAGAGATCACGACATCTTGGTGTGAGGCGCCGAGTATTTTGGCCGGATATTTTTGAGATTTTTAAGTGCAAAATTTTTTTTTCTGTAAAATGCAGCGTTTTGGTCCTCCACGTGTTCGTTAAAAAATGTAAATCTTTTTCTTGGCTTAAGGATAAGGGTTTTGGTTGTATAATTTGTGGTTTCTTTATTCTAAATTCCTGTTGTATTGTTTTCTGAAAGTCCCGTGTCTAAATTTCAATTTTAAGTTCATTTTTATATTTTTTCCATTGTCTGTCGGTGGCGTGACGCTAAAACGTCTGGCTCCATTTTCCCCCTTACCTTGGCTTCACTTCTACTAAATTCTGTTACTGTGGTAAATCATTCGTGCTGGTCAATTTAAAGTACATATTTTTGTGAATTGTGAAAAATTGGGCGATATTTGTAACTTTGATAATATAGTTGCGTGTGTTAGCTGGTCTATGTGAAATTGCATTATTGGTTGCGTCATCTTGTAAGTGTTAACGACTCGAAAGGGAAGCAAATATTTCAAATTTCGCGTATTGCGTGTGTATAAAAGGTGTGGTACATTTGTTTGGAATAATAAAATAATAAAACGAAAGAAGTCAAGAGTATATATATTGAAATTTCATATTTGTGCATTGTACGCTCGCGTTACGAATAGTGGTAATCATAATGATGATAATTTTGCTTCACCGTTGCCATGTTTGGTTTATCTAGTTACGCAATGAATATTTTTGGGGGAAAATATTTCAAAATGACTAATTTAAGTAAACGTTTCAGCTACTACCAGCCTTGTCAGTATCTTCACCTAATTAGGTTTAACGTGACTCCAATAGGGACCAGTACGACGTGGATGTTGATGGATCAGCTATATGTGTGTTACCAGATTTTGGAAAGTTGCACTGGAATTTTGTGGTAAAAAGAAAGAAAGGAAACAAAACCTGTAAGTATGTGTACATTGTGTGTGCTAAAGTTTGGACGAATGAAACAGTTTCACAACTCACACAGGTATGCTAAATTTTTATTGTTTCACTGACTGATACTTAATTAAGCTTTGCTTTTCAGGAATAATGTGTGCTATGAATGTCTCTGCTAAATTGAAAGTTTATTATCATTTTGTGTAACTGAAATTTTGAATTCTGTTTTGGGCATTGCAAATCATTTGTTTTGTTATGTTATGCTGCAGGAATGTGTTTGATGTGTACTGTGTGCTTAATTAAGCTTTGATTTTCAGGAATGTTCTGTGACAGTATTGTTTTGGGTAATGATGTGCTTTGTTCTGCTGCATTCGTTTTGATTTTGGGTTTCATTATGATGCTGTGATCCTTTCTTTGCAGAAAATTGTTGCATGAATAGAGTGTGTATGTATGTTTTTGAGGTTATGTGAGTAGTATATGTGATATTTGCCTCGGTGGAAGTGCCTAAGAGTAACCCCGACGGTGTAGTGTGAGATATGAGTCAATATTTGCCTCGGTGGAAGTGCCTAAGAGTAAACCCGACGGTGGTAATGTGAGAGATGAGATGAGTTGATGTCAGTTTTGGTGCAAGTGCCAAAGAGTAACCCTGATAGTTGAAGTGTAAATGTTTGATTTTCAGGAGGGCTACATGTACCTGAAAATTCGATTTGATGTGATGAGTTGAGAGATTTTTGCTTATTGGTGTTGCTGAAACGTGCCCAGTATAGCGTGTGTGATGTATTCACACCAGAGAGTAAATGCAATGAAGTGTATGCAATGAGAATAATTTTTTTTGTGTTTATGCAACAAGTTTAGTACCATCTTATATAGCAAGTTTTAATACCATCTATTTTCCAGCTTAATTTTGATTCGGAGGATGTGGATGCAACAGTATAATGTCATGTTATTTGTGTAATTCCTGAAACGTTAATGTGATTTTTTTTAAGTTTATGCCTATGTCAGGTATTTTTGACTTTGCAGCATGTTGAATGAGACACGCCAGTGAAAATGTTTTATTTTCTCAGTAATTACTGTCTGAGAAAGTTGAAAGCTAAGACGATGATGATTATTGAAATGATGATGATTGAAATGCTGATGATGATTGAGATGATGATAATAATGATCATAACGAGATATTAATGTAGAGGAGACTATATATTTGACAGTAAAGCATGAGTATTGTAGTTGAAAATATGTAACGAGGTGTAGTTTGATGTATGTAATGTGGATTTATTTTTGAAGTCTGTAGTAATGTACACAGTAGTTTTGAGTAGTTATTTAAGTGAGTGTTGTGTATAATTTGGGCCATGGTCAGTATGAATGATTTCATTTCATTGTCATGTATGAATGTATTGTAAGTGCACTTATTTCTTTTCATTAGTAGTACCAGCTGGTTAAATAATATTGGGATCCCAAATAAGTTTCTATATTTGTGTTGTGTTATTGTATGTAAACAATGAATGTCAGTGATGTAGTATTTATGTATTCTGGCCCTTTTGTGTTTCTGTATTTGGATTCTAAAGCAGTTTGTGTTAAATTTTGGATGGTAACCCCTTGTAAAATTCAGTTTTTATGTCAACATGTAGTCATTTTTTCTCTTTGCCCCATACTAAAAGAATTGATTGATTGTAATCCTTTTTGGCATTTTAAATCTTTTTACTGTAAATGACATACTACTTGTTTTTTATGTATGATGATCTTCTGGAGCACCATTTCTACCTTTCTGTGATTTCTATTATAGTGACTTTGCTGATTCTGGAGCTTGAGTGTCAAGAGGAGTACCCCGCTGGATAGTCACGCCAAAGGTTCCAGAGACACCACAGGAGAGCTGTCGTTCATCCACTACACTGCAGTGGCATAAGGAGCCACTATTTTGGGGGGCAGTCCAAGCTAGCGATTGCTCCCCCCACATCTTCAACGACCTGCAGCACCTGAAAGACTGCAGCTGAAAATTCGCCGTTGTGGGTGATGTGGAAATCCCACCCACAAACGGTTACGTCGGAACATCCAGGTGCAGTGTAGTGTGCATGTAACAGTGGCAGCATGGTGTAGTGTGCGTGTGCGGGGTACTCGTACGTAGGTGATCTGTCAAACAAAAACATCGTCAGAGGCACTCGAGACTTCCAAATATGCCAGTCAGCATTTAATTCTTTCACAGATACTGCCTGTTGTCCAATTATCTAACCTCCTGTATGTCATATTTTCTTCTGTATTGTAATTTTTTTCTTCTCCATAAACAAAATCCTCCTTGTGTCGACGGGGGCGTCGATCTGGGTGGCCAGGGGGAGATATGACGTATGCAGGCATTGTTAAGTGCATACGTGTCCTTTGGTCGCCTGGATCGGGGATAACGTAAGACTGGTGGGGGTAGAAGCATAGATAGCGTCCCCACGCAACATAGCGTGGCTTGGCTTGTTTTGGCTAGTCAGTCAGTGAGTAGAAGCGCACCGGACAGGTCGTGTTATTACGCACTCTCCATACACGGGATGTATGGCGTCCTCGACGAGTGGACATGAAGTCAAGGAGGTAATGTAACACTTTCAGCAATATAACATAATACCATCCAAGTCTTCCCTGTTTCATTTACCATAGTATAAAGCTCCTTTCTTCCATTCTGAACCATGTAGGCATCCTTTTATCAGTTATCCTATAATATTTTTCATTTTCATTTAGCTGCGTCCCTTGTCGTGGCCTCGCTTTATTTAATTTGTTAACTTCCTGGTACCTTATTAGCGAGTTGTTCTACCCCATTGAGCGAGTTGTTTAGAGGTCACGACAATATATTATTTTTTGTAATCTGTATTTTTTTTTCTGTATGGAAACATGTTCCTGGCAAGACGAGTGTGTCAGGCAAGATATTGTATATATTGGAAAAAAGCAGCACACTTCATTGCTCTGTTTGGTTGCAGTCCTTTGTTAAATGGCAGGAGGGTACATTCTTTTATGCCTTTGTTAGCAAGGACTGACGCTTCCGTGGTCATAGGAAAAGAAGGAAATTCGCGCGTAACTCAATAAAACCCCGCGTGACGTTTGTACCATGTGATATATAAATTCAGCCTATCCTGTACAGAATTGAAAGCCCGCGCTTCGAGGCCCGTGAAGATATAGCCAATAAGATGTTTTTAGCATGGTGGCCCTAGAGTAGGGCGTGTAGGGTATAAAAGACCAACAAAATTTAAGTACCTCGGGGCCCGACGCGACTTCGCTTCGAGACTCCGCAGAGGTAACATCTCTACGCTTCGCCGAGATCACCGAAATGGGGAAGAGAAGGAAACGCCGTGCCGCCGAAGGTTCCACCGCTGCTTCCCCGGCAACCGCTGAGGAACGCAGCGCTCTCCAGCTTACTCCGGCCGCAGGCACCGCCGACTCGCTGGCAGCTTCACCGGCATCCGCCGGGAAGGCTGCATCGCCACCACCGCTGTCCGGGCGCAGCTACGCTTCTGCCGCTGCTTCACCCGGTCGCAGCATTACAACACCGGAGCCTGAACCTGTTGCCTCCAGCTCTGTTTCTCAGGGCTGTACGACGCCACCGATTGCCGCCGGCTTACCTCCAATGGTGAGTCCGATGTCACCGCCGACGCACCCTCCGGCAGATGGCCGCCACAGTGTAGTCATCTGTGGAGTACCGAGGGACCTTCCAGTACACTTCGTGCTGGATGCCGCAAGACATCACTGGCGCTCGGCAATTCGGGCATCCCGAATTTCCTCAAAACGAGGGCCAACACCGCTGGTACGCCTCCATCTGGGTTCCGCCTTGGACGCTCAGGCGTCCTTGGGGTCAAGCCTGCCTCTACTGGGACAGTGTTTGCGCATCGAGGCCAGCAGGAGTCAACGCCCGGTACCCTGCCGCCGCTGTTGTCTCTTCGGTCACACAGCGGAGGCATGCATCGCCGCACCTCGGTGCCACTACTGAGGGGCAGGTTGCCTCACAGCAAACTGCACCGCCTACGACCTTCGCCGACGTCGCCGATTCTGCGCCACCTGCTCCGGGCATACGCACTTCACAGGACAGGCCCAGTGCTCCCTGTACCCCCGGAGGAACCAACCGACTGGGACAACTGCATTAACGACGACCACCGAACAGCCTCCGCCGACGACGCCCCGTGTAAGGGCCAAACATCAAGAAACGCATCCAGAACTTCAAGACACGTTTGTCTGCCATGCAGGCAACACTCCAAGATTTCACCACTCGCCTGGCTGAGTTACGCCGTGCAACCTACACGCGCTTTGCGGCCGTGGAGGCCAAGCAGCGGACCTCGGCCAGAGCGATCAGCGCCCTCTCAAGGCAGATCACGCACCTACAACAAGATGACGGGATGCTCGCATCGGTCCACCGTAAGCTGGAACGGACGACGACGCCGAGGATGGAAGCGACGACCGACCCACGCGACTTGGAGCCCTTCAGGCTTCAATAGTTGGGCTTCGAGAGCTCCAGACCGAAGCCAACCACTACATTTCAAACTCCAAAGCAGAACTTCAGGACGCCCTGACAAACCAAGACTTCCATGACCACATGCTCACACTCACCCTGACAATACGAAGCATTATCAAAGAAGAACTCCGCTTCTTTAGGAAGCTTCAGCAAGCAGACGCCGATCCACCGGACTGGCCTGACGCATCTCCCAGAGGTCGCGTTAGGCACCCCAGACGTTACTGAACAGCATCGCACTCAACTCTACAGCGGCGGCATCCTGGGAACTTGCCAGTCAACACACTGTCCCTCTTTACTTTCCTTTACCTCTCACCCTGAATTCCCAAGGGCGCAAATAGGGCCTCGGTCATGCTTGCATCCTGGCGCTTCACCTGCACCTGGCTTAGGCCCTAGTGGCCGGCCAATATATCTTTACGCTGAATACGCCGGTGCAACAGCGGTACGGCCGCATTATCACTCCGAATTCCTTTTTCTTACTTCTTCCTTTTTCCATGCCATTCCGGTGGAGGAGTTTTTAATGGGTATGCCGACTATTGGTGAGTCCCACACTCTCAGTCCCGACTCCCATCGGGGCTGGGGTAAGTGATTAAATCATTTTCTCCTCCACTCGAAAAAAAGTACCTCGGGGTTCTGCTCGACCGCGGCCTCACAGTCACTCCCCATGTCAAGGCTAAGGTCAGCCTGGGTCACGCTTCCCTTCGGCAGTTGTATCCCGTGTTCCGCTCCACCATGCCTACCTACCTTAAACTGCGCCTGTATCGGGCGATCATTCCGCCGCTGATTCTGTACGGCTGCGAGGTCTGGAGCTCGGTGGCTCCGTCTACTATCTGCAGACTGCAGGTCGTGCAGAACCGGGCACTTCGGATGATCTACGGCACAGACGCAGGTTTCCATCACGCATACTCCACACCCAATCGGGTCTCCCATACATAGTGGCTGTTGTACGAGACAGAGAGAGAGAGAGAGCTCGTACAATTTACACTAAACTTGCCCCCATCCTAACAGACTGGTTAATGTACTTGGCCAATACGACCATCGCCAAACAAGACGTCGCATAAGCTACCGCCTCCCCAAGGATGCCCTTGACTGGTAGAAACTATCACTTAATCCTTCCTATAACGCATCCCCCAAGTTAAGAAGCATTGGGTCGGGTCACGGCTGGTCGGCTGACCACTCAGCTGCACCCCCCAACTGCTTTCCTTGGCACTTAATCACCATAGTACCCACTCCTTCCGGTTCCCCCGCTAGATGGCACTGCTTTATTTGACGGTCCAGCATGCGGCCGGCCAAGTTAAGCAGCATCGAGCTCGGTCACCGCTTGGACGCTTGTCCGCCCAAGCGGTATCATCGACCCGCGCCAATAGCAACACGAGGGGCCAACAACCGCCACCAAGTTAACCACACGCTTGCTACTAGACTTAAATCTATATTATCGCACTTGTAAATCCGTAGATAAACGGATAGGTACCGTGGCGATCAACCTTCCGCCCGAGTAAACTCGGCGACCTGTTCTTGCTCCTGGCTCCTCCTGGCTCCTGGCTCTAAGAGCCCAGTCTTCGTAATGTGCACCACCCGAAATCCACGTCTCTCTTCTCTAGAATTCTCGCGAAAAGTATGTCGCAGTAATAAAGATAATTTCGCCGATGCAGATGTGAATTAAAGAAGTGAAACTGATCAAGGCAGTGCTATTTTGAAACAAAGGTAACGTTTAATTCCGGCAAGAACGGGAAGCCATCCGTGTCGCGAAGAGACAGGTCTTTCTTGCCGTGATAAAAATCGTGTAAGTATAGCAGCCGCGTTAGATACCGGTAGTGATCGGGGTACTAATACGTCTGACATCATATCGGTACGTTGAATACGCTGTGAGTACGCCAAGCTAACATTCGCACCAAACTACTACATATTATATCTCCATGTTAGATGCATATATGTGTGTGTGTGTGTGTGTGTGTGTGTGTGTGTGTGCATTAGACATTAGAGAAGTTGGGGGTTAGGCAATCTCGTGCCAGGAAGGTAAATTGGAAATGTTATTTTGCTCTTCTGGTAAATAAACTAGATAGTGAGTCCCACGAATTTGATTTACTACACGTCCCCATCCAGAACCTGTACGGCCGAGGTCTTCGGTCCGTTGATATTACAAAAAGAAACGCCACCAGATCCCCATCCTCAAACCTGAGCAAAAACCAAAATAGGCCGGCAAAGAAACATCTAAATGACTTAAAAACTGCGACGGGGCGTGGGCCATCTTCGAGCATCGTAGACACGCGCATAAGCAGAAGCTGCCCGAGGGGACTTCACAACGGACACAAAGGACAGCGCCTGGTAGCGCCTTCCATCTCCCGGATCGACGAGAGACGGTAAGCTGGCTCATCTGTAAGCCCAGCCACATAAGGACCACCTCACATTCATCAAAATGAAATTTGATAAATTAAACATAAATGTGCGACAAAAAATGCGCTGATAAATTTTGATCATGTAACCTTTTAAGAGAGCTCTTATGCCTCAAACTCGCATCACTTTCTCTACAATTTCTGCAATATCTTATGCATATGGTATTCACATAAAACATAATTCTATTCACGTTACTTTAGTCACGATATATATTTAACAATAAATAATCTTAGCAATACGAAAAACAAAACACAACTGTTAGTATGTTTTAAGTTAGTCTTTTGTTACCACGTGAGGGGTGGGAAAATAATCGCGTAAGATGCTTTATAGATGCAGGATGACAGTTTCACCTAGAAAATTTCCAAGGTGTAACACGAATATTTCGAAAATGGCTAGTGCTACAAAAATATATTTGATATAAGTTGTTATTAAACGAGTTCTGCATTTTTCGTAAGCTTTTGTGTATCTCTTTTGGTTTACTGCCTATATAGAATTATACAAAATTAATTCAAAATGAGGACAAACTTCCGTATATGAGAATCACACGGACTCACTATACACATAACACACACGCATATCCATAATCATTTTACTGTATACCATAAATGTTCATATACTTTATGATGTAGATTAACACTGCAGAAAACCTATTTTAAAGTATTTATCATAATTGTTTACACCAAAGTTACACACATGCAGCCCACCCGAGGCATTATAGGAACATTGCTTCCCCTGTCAACATAGCCTAGGGTTGAGATCCCTAAGCCGAAAAGAACAGCTAAGGGTTGAGAGCCCTAAACCGCAAAGCGTAGCCGAGGGTTGAGAGCCCTAAGTAGCAGTATGTAGCCGGGAGTTGAGGGCCCTAAGTAGCAAAGTGTAGGCGAGGGTTGAGGGCCCTAAGCAGCAGTATATAGCCGAGAGTTGAGGGCCCTAAGTAGCAAAGTGTAGTCCAGGGTTGAGAACTCTAAGCAACAAAATGTAATGAGGAATGAGGGCCCTAATACGCAAACTGTAGTCCAGGGTTGAGGGCCCTAAGCCGCATAGCGTAGCAGAGGGTTGAGGGCCCTAAGCAGCAGTAGGTAGCCGAAGGTTGAGGACCCTAAGCCGAAAGCGTAGCCCAGAGTTGAGGGCCCTAAGTAACAAAGTGTAGCCAAGGGTTGAAGGCCCTATGCAGCAGTATGTAGCCGAGAGTTGAGGGCACTATGCAGCAGTATGTAGCCGAGAGTTGAGGGCCCTAAGTAGCAAAATGTAGCCAAGGGTTGAGGTCCCTATGCAACAGTATATAGCCGGGAGTTAAGGACCCTAAGTAGCAAAGTGTAACTGAGGGTGAGGGCCCTAAGTAGCAAAGCGTAGTCCAGGGTTGAGGGCCCTAAGTAGCAAAGTGTAGCTGATGGTTGAGGGCCCTAAGTAGTAAAGTATTGTCGAGGTTTGAGGGCCCTAAGTATTAAAGGGTAGCTGAGGGATGAGGGCCCTAAGTAACAAAGTGTAACCCAGGGTTGAGGGCCCTAAGCAGCAAAGTGTAGCTGATGGTTGAGGGCCCTAAGTAGTAAAGTATTGTCGAGGTTTGAGGGTCCTAAGTATTAAAGCGTAGCTGAGGGATGAGGGCCCTAAGTAACAAAGTGTAACCCAGGGTTGAGGGTCCTAAGCAGCAAAGTGTAGCCGTAGGATCTGTGAAACTGAACCCCTACATTACTTTCTCAGCCTTTTCGAATGTTGGCGACGTTGATTTAGCGACTTTTTGTTGATTGTTTTAGCGAACCTTTTACTTGCTTCCATTTCAAAATGGTGCCAGTTTCTTCTACATAAGTTTCGTCGCTAAAATGGGTGGGTGGGTGGTTTAGATTATTTCGTCCGGGCAACATCTAGTGCTTAACTCCATTTGGATTATTGTGAATACGCTGTCCTAGATTTTGTAAGTATTTTTATGTAAAACGTTAATTTCCATGTACGAGAGTGTGGTGGAGTGATTTTGTTGAAAATGCTCGTGTCGCATTTTTGGAACATGCTGAACTTAATTCCTAGATTGATTTCATCCGACATTTCGTTTTTGGGTTATGCTGTTCAAACATTGCACACAGGGAGCTTTTTCTAACATGCTTGTTTTTATTCAGGAGACCTCAAAATATGCATTTTGGGTGCAATATAATACTTGCTCTACCTGCTATAAATATATGGTAGAGAAAGTAAAAATGAGACATGCACATGTGAAAACGACATTGTAAAGTTAATAGCATATCGAATGGCTTAAAGCATGCAATTTGCGGCGAAATCGCGATATTACATTTATAGATCAAATGCAACGGTTGTGAAGGATAGAGAAAATAAAAATTATCTGATTCTGGAGGCGCACAGGTTAAGAACTATTTGCTTCACGTATTTCCTATGTCAGGAAATGTGTGCAAACATAGCCAGAGTTACAAAAACCAAGGATTGTAAATGATAAGCTGAAAATGTCGACCCTTCCAGTGTTCTGTGGTCCGATGATTTGTTCTGCTTACGCGTAGCTCTGTTTTGCACGTAAATTATTGTCAGACCGAATTCTGGAACACATTGTTCATCTAGAGCAGAAAGAAATAATTGACTGAGCACTATTCAAAACGGCCAAATGGGACTGCTATTGAAGCGCGAATCGAGAAATCGACTCATCGAATTTCGAGGCTGGGGAACGTTCTTGCCAAAGCTCCGTTTGGAATAAAAGAGCCATTGTTCTAAGACTGTGGCTTTTCATAGCCATACAGTACACGTATTTGGCTCCGTATGTAAAATCTTACCTACGTCCGAACAATGAAATAATAAGAAAATGGACACAATATAAGTTTCCGATTCAGACGTGGGAAGAAGAGGAAGAGTGAAATTATAACTGAAATAGATTTTTACTTTCTCTACCCATACATGGTAGGTAGAGAAGGAACAGCACTTCACCCAAAAATTCGATACCGAGATTTCACTAGAAATACATGTTTTGAGCTCCTTTGAATTCAAGGAAGGACTTTTACAAAAAGTGTTCATGTACGTGCCTGTAAACAGCATAACTCAAAAATGAAATATCGGATAAATATTAAATTGGTATTTAGATTCAGTACCTTCCAAAGATGCAGCACGAATATTTTCAAGTAAATCCTCCCACAGCAAACTACGCTTTACAGAGAACATTTTTCGAAATCTTTGAATTTCTAAAAAAATGGCTGTAAAGCCTTTGATTAAAATACCGTATATTAAGATATTTACATGACAAATGAAATGTATAACTTGGATTTTTTGGTAATAACCTGTGGAGTCCTCTTCATTCGGAAGAAATTTTGTATAACTGGTAAACGTTAACCGATAGACGTAAACGCACTACATAAAAATGTAGGTCTCTTTAAACCACACAATTTATTTCAAATAACTTTTTGTTGCATCAGCCACTTCCTAGTTATCCGTTATTTAGCCATTCTTTTAATCCTGTCGATTTTCAGTTGTTTCTCGCAATGTCATAGAAAGAGTATGGAATTTTAAGGCCAGCATATAGCGTCCAGTTCTAAAACATTTGACTATCGCTATTCCCTTTGTATGTGTAATGAAGCTATTTCCGGAAAGGTTTACTTCGAATAAAATGAAGTAGATAGGAAAAATAAACTTTCGTAAGAATAATTTGTATATTCACTAATAAGAGGGTAAAGAAAGTATTTGAATGTAATACAGCCGATTTTTATTATTTTTATTCTCATTATCGTTATTCTCATTATCATATTGTCCGCCCGTCCATGGTATTAACGTTATGTTGCCCGCCCGCATGAATGCAACAACTCTCTCGAGGTTGAAGTATTATACATAGGAGTTTAAAGAAGCATTGTTGCTAGATTTAAAATTTTATTGAGATCGGTATAAATTTAAATGTAATTTAGATGGAGAGCCTACTATACGTTTTCAACTTTTAGGCCAAACTCTTCACGTAGTGATTTGAATACTAAATTTCGTATTTAAATCCAGCTTATTTAAGGATACAATACGAAGCTCCTCGAACCTCAAACTATACCTTACATGGAAAACGTATTAGAAACGCATCTAAAGTTTGATAACATATGCTATTAAAGATAAAACGATGTCTTCAATTGTCCGCAAACTGCTTGTGAAATCCTTTTCACTCTGAGTGACATTTGTATACTTACATTTGTTTAACTGAGAAACTGTAAGAGGTTTGCATAAAAATGCAGATCTATTTAAAATACACCACTTGCGTCAGTTACCCATTTCCGAGGTATTCGCTGTTCTCAAACTTTTATCATACATTTTTGTATTGTTATAGGCTGTTCAATGGAGGGGGACATCTCGGCACCTCGACCTAAAGAGATGTACTCTGCCTACCACCGCCCCCCAGGAGTAAGGAATGAATTGAAGGAACCACACAAGAGGCTACAGGCTGTAGGCAGACAGGCCATAGAGACGCGCGGAAGCCCCTAACATTTCCAAGCTTGCGGACCCGTGTGTCACCGCCAGAGTCGCCAAGAGAGGACGATGAACGACCCACCAGTCGGGCAGCCCTCTGGTGTCAAGGGAAGTATTCTTTCCAGTGAGCCAGCGGAGGGCGATGGATTTTTTCGGGCGTAAAAATCCTTAGCATGGTTTCCTTCGGAAGGGAAGTAAAGCTGGTGGTCCCGTGTGTAGATTTACAGCACGTAAAAGAACCTCAAGCCTGACAGAGGCCTCAGCAAAATTACCGGTCTTTACGCTAAATATAGAATGGGACGCCTCGAACCACAGTAGTTAAAGTGCGTCTATAAATAAAACTCAATTTAATTTTTTCCAGTGAGTATGCATCCCGCCATCTGTTCCACACTGCCATACACCACGAAACCTAGAAGCACGCCTAAAAGATGAGAAGGAAGCATTCGTCTGTTGACCCGGGGAAACCAGGAAAAACCCATGGGCCAGAATGGACAGCCGTCGGGGATCCAACCTGGGATCTCCGGAATGCGGGCCATAGACTTGCCGCCTGAGCCTCTCACTCTGATTTTTGTATAAAAACAGTGTATATGGTGTTAAAACACAACTCTTTTATTTCGCGAGGTTATCCAAAGAGTAACCAATATCAGGGCGAGCATATAGCGAGCTCCTTTTTTACTTTCTCTACTACGCATAGTAAGTAGGGGAAATAGTGTATCCACCCAAAAATTCGATATAAAGATTTCACCGGAAATAAATGTTTTGAGGCCCCTGAATAAAAATAAACAATATTTTTAGAAAAACTCCGTCCGTGTGTGTGTGTGTGTGTGTGTGTGTGTGTGTGTTGTGTTATGCGTCTGTGAATAGCATAATTAAAATGAAAAGTCGGATAAAAACAAAATTTGATATTAGGTTCAGTATATTCCAAAGGTGCGAGACAAAGCTTTTCAGAAAATCCTCCCACCCCAGATTACCCTTTAAGTGGAAGATTTTTCGAAATTTTTAATTTAAAAAATGGATCTAACGATTTTGATTAAAATATCATATATTAAGGATATTTACATTAAAATAGAATGTATATCTTGAATTTTCTAACAATAGTCTGTGAAGTCCATTTCATTCATTCATTCATTATCTGTTTACCCTCCTCGTATGTAGGACTTACACCTCCCAGGACTTACAGGCGGGTGCCTGGGGTCAGAGGCCCGTCGAGGAGCAGACACTCATGGATCAGACAGAGCGTCCAGGATGGGTGATCAGCCCGATGCCTGGTATGGGATGAAGGAAGTAGATGAAACGAAATTTTGGAAAAAAAGATGAAAGGAAAGGTGATGATGGAGCAGTTGGTGGAAAAAATGGCGGGGGAAACCGGAGAACCCGGAGAAAACCCGCCCAGACGCCGCTTCGTCCACCACAAATCCCACATCCCGGGCCGCCTCGGTGGGAGGCGAGCGGTCTAACCACTCGGCCACGGCGCCGCCCGAAGTCCATTTCATTTGGAAGAAATGTGGTATAATCTTTTTCTTTTATTAAAGGTCGTTCTGGCTACATGGTCTTATCACGAACTGTTATCATAAAAATGCATTATGATATACATATATAATACATAATGATATAAATTAATTTACAATTGTACAAACATGGAATTAGGTAAACACTTGCAGTAAATTAGGGAGTTTTGTATCCATTAGAAACTGCAGCATCTTCTTGAGCATATTGGGTCTGTTAACTCCATTGGGAAGATTGGAAATGCCGGCTTGTTGTCTATGTCTACTATACTGTGGCAGAATGGCTAGAGGAATGTTACAGCTGGTACAAATCTTGTATAATCTTGTATAACTAGTAAACATTAAGTGATAGACGAAAACGTACTACAAAAATGTAGATTTCTTAATACATACAATTTATTTCGAAGCATTTTGTGGCATAGGTCAGTTATGTTTCGAATTGTTCATTTCTTCGTCATTCTCTTAAAGAAGGACTGGACTAAAACTTCACGTATCTATTTGATTTAATATTCTATAAGATCTTAGGTTGTGCATAATAATGGCGAAAAGCGGAACAATGTGCGACTTACCGTTCAGGAACTGCAGGGTATTTTTCACACCGACAGCGCCCTGTTGTAACATCATAGGCTAGCCAGTATTCTTGCAGCAAATATCTCCTGCCGGAGCAGCTGATCAGTCATATCGTTATGTTTCAACAGAAATGTGTGGTCACTGTAGTGCCTTGAATATCCATGCTTTACGTTTTACTTCTTTGAACTCGTCCCATTATTTACGCATTTTATTCTTTTTTTCCGCTGTTTTCTCACAAAGGTAATCCAAACAGGGTGAAGTACCGGTCTTCCATTTCCGGCTTATTAGGTTTAATTTTCTGGTGTGAGCCAATATTACAAAGTATGTCACTACGGTGAGTAACTCTGGTACAACATACTCGTGTTAAAACTTGTGTTCCTTAACTTCACTCACTATTTGTGTTACAAGGTTTTGTCTCCACTCATAAGTGTTTTTTCTCATACTTCTTTTTTACATTCATGCTACAGTCGATTTCGAATATTCCACGTAACTGCCCAGTACTCCTTTTCCTTGGAGAAAATTATGATCTAGAGCAGCTATCATTTATCTGACATACATACCTAGAAACGAAAAATGTGTTCGTTTTGGGACATACTTCAAGCTGTCATGGCTTTAGGATTCAAGGCTTCATGAATAATGAAAATTATTTATATATGTAATGCAATTTCAAAATTTTCAATTATTTATGATACTGCACAAGTTATTGTATTCTGTAGAATTCTTACATAGCCAGTTTGTGTTTTTAACTTTTTCTTTACTCAACACACCATGAGCAAATTAATGAAATTTCCCAAAGCTACCCAATTATTGACATTATAATGTGATTTAAAATTGATATGAACTTTTCCTTTAGTAGTATGCGTTACTTTAACAAGTAGTAGGTGCCTACCACAAATGATTATAAATAGAATGATTCCATTCATGAACGACCGATGATTTTCGAATCTTATTAAACATTTTCATTAGGGATTTAACAAGATGGCATACATCAAATTCATGTTGTATATGTGATAATTTCTTTTCCATCAAAGCTCTAATACCTGCGTGTTATATCTTTAGCAAGATCCCATACATCAAATTCATGGTGTATATGCGATAATTTCTTTTCCATCAAAGCTCTAATACCTGCGTGTTGTATCTTTAGCAAGATCCCATACATCAAATTCATGTTGTATATGCGATAATTTCTTTTCCATCAAAGCTCTAATACCTGCGTGTTGTATCTTTAGCAAGATCCCATACATCAAATTCATGTTGTATATGCGATAATTTCTTTTCCATCAAAGCTCTAATACCTGCGTGTTGTATCTTTAGCAAGATCCCATACATCAAATTCATGTTGTATATGCGATAATTTCTTTTCCATCAAAGCTCTAATACCTGCGTGTTGTATCTTTAGCAAGATCCCATACATCAAATTCATGTTGTATATGCGATAATTTCTTTTCCATCAAAGCTCTAATACCTGCGTGTTGTATCTTTAGCAAGATCCCATACATCAAATTCATGTTGTATATGCGATAATTTCTTTTACATCAAAGCTCTAATACCTGCGTGTTGTATCTTTAGCAAGATCCCATACATCAAATTCATGTTGTATATGCGATAATTTCTTTTCCATCAAAGCTCTAATACCTGCGTGTTGTATCTTTAGCAAGATCCCATACATCAAATTCATGGTGTATTTGCGATAATTTCTTTTCCATCAAAGCTCTAATACCTGCGTGTTATATCTTTAGCAAGATCCCATACATCAAATTCATGGTGTATTTGCGATAATTTCTTTTCCATCAAAGCTCTAATACCTGCGTGTTATATCTTTAGCAAGATCCCATACATCAAATTCATGGTGTATTTGCGATAATTTCTTTTCCATCAAAGCTCTAATACCTGCGTGTTATATCTTTAGCAAGATCCCATACATCAAATTCATGGTGTATTTGCGATAATTTATTTTCCAGGAGCAATTTATGGGCAAGTTTTCAATCATAGAAGTCAATATATTTTGGCAAGCAACTTTCTCAGTATCACCACTTACAGTTCCTCTCTGGTTATGAAGTTGTGAAGTCTAATACTTTTTTTGTTGCCAAATTTATTGTATAGACAGAATATAATGGGCATAAAATCCTGAGGAGTTGTACTATCCATCCCCACATAAATATAAATTTGAATCATTCATAGCAATTGCAAAATTACTTTCTTTTTCTTTTAACCAGGCTTTGTGTACAGAAGAGAAAACATTTTTTTAACAAGTTTATTAAAAGTATGATTCAGAAAAAATAATAGTTGTATTGCTTTTGAGAATGCTAAGAAAAAGTTAAGCGTCATTCCGCAAAGAACATGCTTTCGTAAAGATCGTCTATAGTAGCTATATAAAAATAAGCAATAGTGGGTGAAGAAAGTCATGTAAATGTAACACAAGATTTTTAAACTTTTACTGCCCTTTTAGATTCTGTATATCTCTTTGCAGCTATATAAAATGTGTATTGAAAACTTTCCACGGGGGAATAAGTTACATGCAATTGGTTTCTTTATAACATCTCGGCCAAAATTTATCGTGTTTGACAGGAAGTAGACAGAAAAATAAGGTTTTTTATGTCTAATTTATTGAGCTGCAATTAAAATAAATAATACTGGGTAGAGAAGGGTGTGATTGTAACCCACAATATTTTCTTCCACAATCACATAAGTCTATCTTGGTAAACTAACATGCCTTTCTCGTTTTAGTTTGTTATTACTTTCTCTTCCACGTGCATAGTAGATACTACCAAAAAATTCGATATCGAAATACATGTTTTGAGGTCCCCAGAATATAAAACAAATTAGAACAATGTCCGGATGTGTGTGTGTCTGTGAACAGCGTAGCTCAAAAGCAAAATGTCGGATAAAAAATGTGAGACAAAAATTTTCAATCCAAATCCCTCCTCCTTTGCATGGAATATTTTTCGAGTTTTTTGATTTTTTGAAAAGTGGCTTTAACGATTTCGATTAAAATACCCTATATTAAAGAAATTTACACGAAAAAAATGTATATCTTGAATTTTCTGGGAATAGCTTCTCAAGTCCTCTTTATTCGGAAGGAAATTTATATAACCTTGCATAATTGATAAACATTAACGATGGAGGAGAACCTACTGTACAAAAATGTATACTTCTTTAAAGCACACAATTTATTTCAAATAAATTTTTTGTATCATTAGCCATTTTCGGGATATCCGTTATTAATGGTTCGAGCTGTTCAATAAAGTCGTGTCGATTTTCAATTGTTTCTCGCGATATCGTGGAAAGAGTATGGAATTTGATGGCCAGCAAACAGCGTCCACTTCTAAAACATTTGGCTATCGCTATTCCCTTTGTATCTATAACAAAATGTGTAATGCAGCTATCTCTGGAAAGGTTTATCTCGATTAAAAATAAGTAGATAGGAAAATAAAGTTTGTAAGAACAATTTGTATATCCACTAATAAGCGACAGAGGGTAGAGAAAGTCATGTGAATGTAACAAATCAAGTTTTACCTTATATATTCATTTATTTTTCGTTGGAATGCAGTTAATGTAGTATTTTCTCTATTTTTAAACTGTATTCACTTTTCTTAATTTAAAACTGTAGTGGATAAATCATCTAGTCATTAGCATATTATAGTGATGTTTGAATACAACGTAGAGTATTAGTTTTATTTATTTCTGTATCTTCATTTTCTTTTTGATTATGTATATAATACGTGTATACTGCAAATAAAATTTTGGAAAACCTGGGCCTCATCTGGATATTAGTTTGCTTGTGTTACATATTATATTTTATTAAATTTAGAAGCGCTTGCTATTACTGACCCGGAGAATTTCTCACTGTTCTATAAAGTCCAGGAGAACGGAAGAAGTAATAAAATTTAGGAGATGGGACGCAGAGCGCAACCAAACACCAGACAGAAATTTATTGAACGTTTTAAGTGGAGCCCTTGTGGGAACAGCTCCATCGTCCCACTTTGCGAACAAATATATAGCAAACGGAACTCGACCCCGGGAATGCAGCCAAATACGCAGAATGCGCTGTCGCACCGATTAATACATAATAAGAAAGATTTTCATTATAATGCGTGAATAATGGATGACGTGAATCGCTGTCTACTCCGGTACACGTAAACCGCATGCCATTATCGGTATTTACTGGAAATTAGAGGAGCAGGATTACTGATGCAACTTGAATATGCTGTTGGATGGACACAAAGCCGTGTGCCATTCAATAGAAAAAACATTTTATGAATAATACACACGTAAGGGCATATAGTGTGAATTTTTAAACACGTGTTAAGCGATATGTAGTGGTGGTCAATTCTTGATGTGTCTGTTAATTTTAATTATTTAGCATTTTTTCAAGCGATGATGTCGAACTTTCCTCACTAGTTGTAGAGCTACACTCTAAATATATAGACGTGAGGTTTCAAAATAGCCCTATTCTTGGATATCATCATCATCACCTTTTTACAACATTTTTTATATTTACATTTAAAGTATGAACATTTGTGTTTCCAAATTAACTCCAACCTATGCCTTACTAATACTACTATTTGTTTTTTTAAAATTTTATTTGCTTTTGTAGTAAAATGTTTTTAATTGCCAATGTTATGCCGTACATTGGAACATTTTGGCATGGCATTTATTAATACAATTTGAAAAAGGCTGTATCTAACTGGGGTAACTTTGGTATGTGACCTTTTAAAAATATATGTTTGCTACAAGAGAACTTGAGATTACAATACAAAATAATATTTTGCACAATTCTTTATTATATAGAAACTACTGCACCGTGTGTAAAAACAGAGACAGAGATAGATATATAGATTAGATAGATAATTACTTAGAGAGACGGACGGATGGATGGGAACGGGCGGACCATGGATGATGGGTGGATGGATGGAGTGTACAAGATATATACAATTGGTCCTAAGACACTACTTTGTGGTATGCCTGACTTTATAGAACAAAGCGCTGTAAGGCTTGTTTGGAATTTTACTTGAATATATCTTTTTATATGTAAGATTTTAGTAATATTTAGAAATAATGTGGCAAAGATTTCCTCGGTTTAAACATCAGTCCAGTATGCCAAACCTTATCAAGCGCGTGACTAACGTCGAGAAGTACTCCTGAGCAGTACTGTGTTCTTCAAATGCTCGGATAATACCTCAGTTATTCGATGTATTTGTTCAATTGTGGAGTGTTGTGATTGCAATCCAAATTGGAAACTGGGAATCATTGAAGAAAAAATGAGGTTTCAGTAATGTCTCAAATAATTTAGAGAATACTGGAAGCAAGTTAATTGGCAGTAAGATTTTATTTCATTTGGGGATTATTCTGACAATTAACTTAATTAAATCTTTCAAATTCAAGAAAAAATTATAATTAATTTCAATACACTCTAAGCTCCGGGGAAGTAACCGGTGCTTAGTATAGCATCAGAAGTAAAAGTAATGAACATTACTGTTTTAAATGACAACTCCTGAAGTATTCGCCCAGTAATGAGATCAATTCTAGGGCCCTTTTTGGATTTAACTGATTTATGACTGTTCTTGTCTTCCCCTATGATATTGACGTAATTGAAGTGACATTTGAAAAGGGGTGTGAAGGTATTCATTTATTTGATCTTCGTCTTCGTTTTTAGGAAGGAAGGAAAAGGTTTAAATACTGATAAAAATGTTGAGCAAACATGGATGCTTTTTCTTGACTACTTCAAGCTCAATTTCCATAATTTTTTGAAGTGGTTATATCGTTCAGTTGGTCGTTTTAACATTTTTGTGGCTTTCCACAGCGAATAATATGCAACTTCCGTAGGTTTTCAAATATTCTTGGATATTGTCGTATGCCTCTCTTTACATTATTTTATAGATACAGATGGGGAGCTACTCGCTTGCAAAAGGCACCGGTAAATCAAACAGGAACTTCAAATGCGAGGCAACAACGAGGGACGCAGCTAAAGTTAAATTCCAAAATAATTGCTATACCAACATAATTCCTGGCTAAAGGGAGAGGAATGATTCTATTCTACCATAATTGAAACTTCCAAACGTGGATGGCACCCAATTTAATAGATGAAGTTAGATATTTACATACCTTTGCCCATTGCCTGCCGACGAGGACATCGTGGTTTAGCAGTTTCCCGTCTGTCTCACACGAAGCTTACTTGCTGACTGTTACAAAACCCCACGCCAAACTCGGGCGTCAGTAACGCTATCCCCTCCTTTGACACTGTTTCCCCTGACTCGCCCCTACTCACAGACAAACTGCCGTGCTTCGGTGCCCAGAGAGCGTCTTATCATTATTATCTGTGCACATGCCACAATATTCTCATCTTTAAAATCATGTATCAGTATTTTTAACTCTTGTGAAGCTCTGTTGAATAAATCTTTATCATTAGAATATCTGTTGTTTTGTCAATTTCGTTTTAATTTTCGACGTTCTTTTATTTATTCGCGAATAGTTTGGGGGTATTTTATTAACTCGTTGTAGTTCAATTCTGGAGTGGCCATCCACACAGTGGAATCAATTAGCATCGTAAAGTTGGCTATGTGTTGTTCTATTTCTTCAGATGTTTTAAGGTTAACATTTATGTTATCCTGTATGATTCCTTGAAAGTGATTCCAGTTTGTTAATCGGTTGTACAGAAGGAGTGGTCTTTGTTTCATAGTTATATTAGTGCTTAATGGCATTATTATAGGAGAATGATTAGAAGGCAGGTCGAATCATGACTCTGTGCTTTGGTGAAACCCTCTTTATTACAAAGAAATCGGTTAGGTCCGGTATGTTACGTCTATCCAATGGGCACTATGTTGCCTCTCCACTTGATGAACTCTGTATATTACTGTTTGCTATTGCAAGATAGAGTTGTCAGCCTCTTGTGGAAGTTAATCGAGATTCCCAAAAAGTATTCTTTGCATTCCAATTCACCTCCTGTAATGGACTTAGTTCCTAGTGTTTCAAAAAAGGATTCAATTGGTACTTTGTTTATGGCATGTCGAGGAGGCTAGTAGATGAAATAAGTATAGGAAGTTTCTATCGTACTGAAGAGTTTCATGATGAACAATTGAATTCCTTATTACAATGGCAGCCCCATCATGATCTTTTCCTGAAAGATGGTTTGTAATGTATATTACATATCCTGGTATTGTTAAATAGTTTTTTTTCAGAAATAAGCCTGATGTCTATATTTTCTTTTTTTAAGAAATTCATTTCTATTTCTTGTCTGCGTTCAGACAAGCCGTTGGTATTCTATAACGAGATTCTTAGAGTCTTAATCTTTTGTTTTTTGCTGGCGATGATCTTGATCAGATTGTACATTCTATCCATAATTTTTCCTATAATTTTTTCCACTGTTTTCTCAAATCTTATGAACATCTTTTCCATAGCATTAAGTAGTTGCGTGGTTTCATTATTAGTTGAATTTATGTTGCCTTTCGTTATCTCTGCATAAGTATTACCTGATGTAGTAGGACTTTGGGTTGTGATATGCGCCTCAACTGCTGAGGTGCTGGCTGTTGTTGGAATACCCTAAGGGGTGAGAATACCTTCTGCTTATATTATTTGTATGATACACATCCTCTATAACTTTCAGGGTGTTTTGGTTACAGTTTACAGTAGCCGGATGGTTAAGCTTTATGTTACAGGTGGCGTCGAATGATCACCTCCCGCATTTAACGCATCTGAAAGGACGATATTCGTTCAAGTGTTCGTAAGACTGGAATGCACTTCATTGCTAAATATAATTTTCTCTGCAAAACCGCAGTCCTCTTCTTGGTCACCAAATATATAATTGACTAACTCTTCACCTTTCAAACGGTCTGTTGGCTTGATTTGAATTGAGGAGATTTCTGAGGAATGCTGCATGAAGTTTCTCGGAAAGGCCAACTCTTGTAAATAACGGCGGTTTTATTTCTTGCGACTCGCATTACCATTCCTTGTCATTGCATAATGACCTACTGCTCTCTGACAATAGTTTCAAGAGACAGGCGATTAGAGGGTATCCGGGTGATTTCAACACCACATCAATCGCTCCTTTTCCATCCGTACTATGGGCACATTTCGCTAATTGAACATTCTACGCAGTCTTTGAAATATTTCTGCAAACATTCATACTGTGTTTTCAAAAAGCAAGTGTAACTGGAAAGCGTTGTTCCTCTGGCTGATGCTCTGTGCTGCAGGGTTCTTGTCTCCGGCTATTGCTGCTCGTCGGCTGCTGTATTCTCCATTCCTAATCATTACCTATCTAGCTAATTTCACGGGTCTCAGGATTTTCGTAGGTGAGACAAATTAATATACACTGCATTTCCCTTAAGAATGTGGTTTATTATCAAATAAATACTTATGGGCGGCTAGCGTTTCCCATTATAACACTTCCCACCATTGTAATAAATTAGGAGCCTAATCTAACTGCACACGTCTTGCCACTCATATGCACAGACGTACATTTGTCGACCAGAGAGTATCACTGTGTGAGGCCGAGATTCTATAAGAGAGTGAAAATCTGGGGCTTTCTTCCCCTTTTTATATCTAAGCCTAGTGACGCTTACCTCCACGCCTCAAAGCGTAACGACATTTCTAATTGGTCCTCAGACCGCGTTACCTTATTATGTATGTGAATATTCTGCTCCGAAACATTTCGCAAACGCGTCTCCGTGACGCGTCAGGAAGCAGATCCAATATCTGTCTCTTTCTATTTCTCCTTACTGCTACCAGTTCCCTGCTCATTAGCTTGGTGAAACGCGGGCTCTACCTAGAATTATCTTTTAACTGGAATTAGCTAGCTCGTCTGTTCCTTACTTAGCTAAGTTACAATCTGCTTTTGTGCAATTGTTGGTTGTTAAGTATTCTAGCATATTTCTTGGTGAATTATATTATTACATAGACATATAAATATTGATTTATATGTCTATGCAAATATGCATATATATGTGTGGTATATCCCCTTTCACAAGGCTTAAGGTTCTTTGAATAATACTCCATAATATTGGTCATTGCTTTAACAGTTTTATGATCCAGAATTTATGCTGCTTTCGAAATAAAAACGCCCCATGATTACAAATGCCAAATAAACGCAAATGAAAGTTCATTAACCGCTGTAAGCGTTCTTAGTACTAAAACAAAAATTTTGATGTCGCAAGACTATCTCCAGCTACAGTCTCTTATAATTATGAAACTATTTATTTATAAGTTGACTCTTGTATTCATATTATGTTGTTTTACTAGAAATAATCTCAAGCTAAACAATATGGACTTAGCCGCATGCACAATATGGAAAATAAAACACAACTGTTCGCATATCGTAAGTCACTTTTTGTTATTAATGAATCCTTGTGAGAAAAAAATAGGAACCTCTAAAATGCTTTATAGATGACTGAGAATACTTCTATATGAAACAACGAATATTTTGCAAATGGCTAATTCTACAGAAAAAGCTATGACATGGGTTGCATACTTCAATCAGCTCTGCATCTTTCGCGTAGTAAGTTTGCCAGCTATAGAAAATTATACAAACTTCATCCAAAAGTAGAGGACTTAATAAACTATTCACAAACATTCAAGGTATACATTTCATTAGCGATACAAATATCTTAAACCTATGATGTTTTAAACAAAATGGTTAAATCCATTTATCCGATTTTTACTTTCTCTACTATGTAGGTATAGTAAGTAGGGGAAGTATTGCATTCCATCCAAAAATTCGATATCGAGATTTCGCCGGAAATACATGTTTTGAAGCCCACTGAATCAAAAAAAAAGGATTTTTAGAAAAAAAGGTCATTGTATGTGTCTGTGTGTCTAGGAACAGCAAAACTCATAACAGCATAACGATTTTACCATAAGAGATTGACAAAATTTTACTACACAGAAAATCTCTCTTTAAACCACACAATTTATGTCATATGTATTTTTTTTGTAGAGCGGACCATTTCCAAGATATTCCTTGTTTGAATTTTCCAATACTTATACTTTTTTCAAATGAGAATTCGTTATTGTGTTTTTTGTGTAATAATGTCCTGGACATGCAAAGAGAATGAAATGCTTCACATAGCAACCATCTCTTAAAAGATTTGACTATCCCTTAAAGCTTGCCATATTCCCCTTGCACCTACAAGAAAATTAGCAATACGATGGTTTCTGCAAATGTTTATCTCGATTAGCATGAAGTAGGTGGAGATTAAGCAGTTGTATAAATAGTTTGTATAAGGGTAGAGAAAGTCATGTGAGTTTTACACATCAGATTTTTCCACTATGTTGTTTACGGACAAACAAACACACGGTTAGAAAGACTGAAATATGTTCAAACTTTTTCTTGTCTTAATTCAGAGGAATTCAAAACCATATTTCCAGTGAAGTATTAATTTCAAATTTTTGGGTGGAGTACAACGGTACTTTCTTTTTCTACCTTGGTCGAGAAAGTAAGAGTCATTAATTTTTTTAATCAGTAATTATTTTATTGCGAAATTAAATATTATGCTCTTTGTTTACTACAGAATTAATAGTGTTATAAACACTAAGCTACAGCTAACCAAAATATGCATTCAAATGAAACTGAGAAGTTTCTGAGGGCTTACAGTGTGAAACCTATTGAAGTTCTCAAAACTATTACTTGAAATAGATTAACTATTTGCTTAGCGTTTTTCACTTGGGAAGAAAAGTAACAACCGTGGCTGTTTATTGACAAAACTATATCGTTTTAGTGAGAACTGAATGTCATTTAAGGATTTGCAACCGGAATTTCAGTATGTTACAAAGCTGGAAAGCCACTACCCCTACTCCTCCCCTCAGAAAAAAAGAGTAGACGGATGAAGCTGGTTAATATCCTCTTTGAAAGCTCGACTGAGGCATCAAAGAACTGGACGGGTAAATGCGTCATATCACGGCACCATAGCAACCGTGAAAAAAATCAGATCTTTCATTCTTTGCTCTCAGTCAAACGACAGAGATTTGTTCTAATTGATCGGATGGGAAACTCAGCGGAGCGCACAGTGTTGGGCATGGGACATTACTTGGCTGAGCAACTGGCGACGTTGCATCTAGCATGTTGGTGTCTCGCATTTAACCCCCTATGAAATTACACCGCCATGATTATAAATAACTTTATGCTCGACCATGCCAAAATGTAGTATTTATATACTGGTAGCAGTACTTTAATGGGCCTCATTCAAGTACACCTGTTCATTAAAGTATTGGTATTCGACAATCAGAAGTGGCCACGTAACATTATGAAAGAGCAGGTATCGATTATTCTGCGTAGTACGTCTCACAACGCTAGCATCTTTGTTTGACACAGGTGCTACAAGGTCATTGTATTGTAACCATAGATAAAGGAATAACTATTCTAACACATCACTCAAACCAAAAACCAATACTTATGAAATCTTTAATTTAGATGCATGGTCGAGCATAAACAGTCGTATGAAACTTGACTATAATGGTAATTAAAATGCTCGTATGATAATTTTGCTCGCTCGGTTAATAATAATACTCGCGTTTTAATTACTACGATTATAGTCTCGTTGCATAATATACTAATTTCGCTTGAAATTCCTTCCTTAACATTATTCTGCGTGGAAAAGATAGCACTGTACATGAAAAATGAAGATAATCAGAAGTTATTGAGTTCGCTTTGTATTTAATTGCTTTCTATACTTAGCAACTCACAGTAGGTGGAGGTAGTATTGTATTCCACCCAAAAACTCGATGTGGAAAATTCACTAGAAATACATGTTTTGATGCCCCACTAACAAAAAGTATTTTTACAGAAAGCTCAACGTGTGTGTGTGTGTGTGTGTGTGTGTGTGTGTGTGTGTGAAGAGATAACTCAAAGACGAAAAGTCGGTTAAATACGAAACTTGGTACTTTCAGGACCTTCTATTTTAAGAAACTCCCCCACCCCAAATTACCCTTTATATGGAAAGGTTTTCCTCATTTTTAATTTTCTCAAAAATGGCTCTAACGATTTGGTTAAAATACCATATATTTAATATATTTTCATTAGAAATAAAACGAATATCTGGGAACGAATTTTCTGGGAATTTTGTGTGAAGTCCTATTTATTCTAAATGCCTTTTATACAATTGGTAAACCGTAAGAGATAGACAAAATCTTATTACACAAATAAGTAGATCTCGTTAAAGCGTACAATTTATATCCAATAAAATTCTCTGTAGCGTTAACCATTTCTGAGATATTCTTTGTTATTGGTTTGAATTCTCAAATACTTCCTACTTTTCTCAATTGCAAATCGCTATTCTTTTATTTTCTTCTTTCTTTCTTTTTCGTCTTCATGTAAAGAGAACAGAATTTCAAAGCCATCACATAGCGACCGGCTTTGAAAAGATTTGAGTACCATTTTAGCTTACTGCATTCTTCTTTTACCTACGACATGTATCTGTATTAACAATAAAGAAATAAATGAATAAGGTGTAAAAATAGTTGTAGATAACTAGTAGAGAAAGTGATATGAATGCAACACGCTGTATTTTTAATAATACTTGTTTTAATCTACAAATGAAGTGCAATCATCTTATAAAAATCTCATTTCACCTCGTTGGGTTTTCTTAATAGGAGTGGTTGTCCGTAGGAACTATAATTTTTGTTTACTAGAGGCTTTTGAATGTTTTTGAAAAATATTTTGATGAGCATGCAGACATACAGGAAAATGTTATAAGCAGAATGGAATAATAATAATAACTAAACGTATTATATGTTAGTCATAAGTATTATTTTACTCCTGATCTATTATTTACATTAAAATGATGTTGGAAAGAAATATTCACAGATATTTCCCTCTTTAGATCCTAGGTGTTTGCATTCACATTAAAGCTTTTGTTTGGTTTCAGAATGAAATTTTGCCACCTAACGTTTAAATATTGAATTATCCTATAAAGTTCTTAAGTTAATGCTCGTATCTGTGTGGAGAGTAGCTGTTCTCGGATTTTGCTGCCGCAGGTGCGCTGCTACATTTTTTTGTATATTCCTCCCTGGTGGACCAAAAAGGAAACAAAAGCTAGGTGTTAAGAGAAGGGATAATATGTTATAAGGGTAATCCCTTTAATTATGCCCGCTATCCACTGAGCTTAAGCCCGCTCTATTATTTTGTCGTAACTGTAGGTTTTTTTCGCTTTGTCGGAGCCGCTCTAAACATGTACGGATACAAACTCGGGCAGAGAGCCGAGTACCGTTTCCAGCTGCTGTCTGCTATTGCGTCATTCCCCCCTCCTGAGATTCCATACCATCCATGACCCATACCTATTAATTGATTTACTTGATTTAACTGCCGCTGCATGATATAAAATAAACATTTTCATATATTCATATGGCTTTCTCTACCCTCTATCGTTTATTATTGGTTGTACAAACTATTCTTACTAAGGCTTATTTTTACTTCTCTACTACGTATAGTAAAGCATTGCATTCCACTCAAAAATTCGATACCGAGATTTCACAGGAAATACATGTTTTGAGGTGTACTGAATGCATATAAAGCATTTTTGGAAACATGTCCGTGTGTGTGTCTGTCTGTGAACAGCATAACTCAGAAACGAACAGTCGGATAAACACCAAACTTGGTATTTAGGTTCAGTATCTTTCAAGGATGCGACACGAAGGTTTTCAAGAAATTCCCCCCCCCCCAGATTATCCTTTACATGGAACATTTTTCGAAAATTTTAATTTTCTCAAAAATGGCTGTAACGATTTTGATTAAAATATCATATGTTTAAGATAATGTTATGAGAAATGAAATGAATATCTTGAATTTTCTGGGAATGTCTCCAAAAGTATTCTTCATTGTGAACGACTTTTGCATAACTGGTAAACCATAAGAGATAGACAAAATTTTACTACACAAAAAATGTAGATCGCGTTAAAATACTAATTTATGTCATATACAGTGTTTTTGTTGAGTGAACCATTTTCGAGATATTGCTTGTTATTCCCTTAAATTTTCCAATACTTATACTTTTTTTCAAATGGGAATTCGTTATTCATTTTTTTGTCCTGGTGATGCAAAGAGAATGGAATACTCCACATAGCAACCAGCTCTTAAAATATTTGACTATTGCTTAAAGCCTACCAATTCCCCTTGCATCTACAAGAAAGTTAGCAATAAGATTAACATCTAGATATCGCGATTAGCATGAAGCATATGGAGAAAGTAGTAGGGATTTAGCGGTTCTGGCACAGTGAATTTATGCATGTCTATTCATATGCTAATTAGCCCCCCGCCCCCTCCCCTCCCCCTCCCCCCCGCTGTGCCTTGGTAGTTTTACATGCACCTGAGGGCCATAAATCTTGTTGAGCACAATGGAAGCTTGACAGTTAAGTAATTAAGGCTGTCAATCAACTGTCAAAACGAACAAAGGGGTCATAAATTTAAGGTTCTGTAACAAAGGCGAGATGTTTTTCCTACCCATCCCACATCAGGCCACTTCTGCACCTGGTCAGTTACCCACCCCCACTTCCATTGTGTGTCGAACACGTGGCATACTCATCCCACAACCCAATAACAAAGCCTGACCCTTTCCATTGTGTAAGAGATTCTATTGTGTGTGCCTTTCTATTGTCCTGGGCAAGGCTAGTTTAGAAAGACACCTGCAGCGTTCCCATCCCACAACCCAATAACAAAGCCTGACCCTTTCCATTGTGTAAGAGATTCTATTGTGTGTGCCTTTCTATTGTCCTGGGCAAGGCTAGTTTAGAAAGACACCTGCGGCGTTCCCATCCCGCTACTCCATAACAAAGCCTGACCTTTTCCATTGTTCGAGCTTAACAAAAGAATTCGAGGGTTGCTTTATACTCGTCCTGTCCTTGTTTGTGTGAAAGAGAGAGAAACTTGTTTACCAACTCTGCGTAACAACGCCAGGTCGGCCATCATGATTTTGCCTGAGGGAGTTCTCTCCGATGTTTTACGACATTCTACGAATATATCCGAGCATAGTTAACAAGCATTCTGCTTGGTCCATTTCAGGCAGTGACTGAAAAAGCGCCTAATATACATTTCATTACGTGCATTAAACCTCTGAGTGATATCCATAGATCGGTGCTCGATTCTTACTGTAATCAAAAGTTTATTGCTAATGAGAAATTAATGATTGATATTATTATATCATTACCTTAATTAATAAAAAAGGTGTTCAGAGAATTCTAGCTAGAGTCTTACCAAGTGAAGCTCTAACGCGCAATAACTATTAAACTATGCAAGGTCAGATTAAAAAAATGTATTTATCAAATATAATTTAATTTTTTATACATTATTACCCTAATTAATGAAAGGGCGTTCAGAGGGTTCTAGCTCGAATCTTACCCAACGAAACTCTAATGCTTAATAAATATTAAACTATGCAAGGTCAGATTTAAAAATGTATTTATCAAATATAATTTTTTTATACATCATTACCCTGATTAATGAAAGACCGTTCAGAGGACCCTAGTTCGAATCTTACGCAGCGAAACTCTAATGCTTAATAAATATTAAACTATGTAAGGTCAGATTAAAATGTATTTAACAAATATAATTTAATTTTTATATATCATTACAATAATTAATAAAAAGGGTGTTCAGAGGGTCCTAGATCGAATCTGCGAAACTCTAATGCTCAGTAACTATTAAACTATGCACGGTTAGATTAAAATGTATTTAACAAATATAATTTAATTAATGAAACGGTGTTCAGAGGGTTCTAGATCGAATCTGCGAAACTCTAATGCTTAATAAATATTAAACTATGTGAGTATTGGGCGGTCAGATTAAAACGTGTTTAACAAATATAATTTAATTTATACAACATTACAATGTTTAACGAGCTGTATTGTTAGGAACCAGAGGCCCCTAGTTCGAATCCAACCCTGTGAAACGCTATAATAACTATTAAGTTATTGAAGCAGCGGGCGGTCGGATTAAAATTGCATTTAACAACTATCATTGTTTATATTAAACCACCTCGTATACTTAGATATCCCGATGCCTAGACAACATTCTTTCTTCTTCTCCTCTCTTTTTCTTTCTATCTATCTCTTTCTTTCTCCACGACTTGTACACATTCAGGCGTTCACATATACACGAGCACTTGTACACACATCAGCAAACATACACTGGTGCACGCCTGCAAGCACATACACACACGCACACACGTACATTCAAGTACACACACACACGCACACACACAATCACATACATACACCGGCACATACACAATGCACATACATACAATAGTACACACGCGCATTCACGCACCTCATGCGTATACATACATACACCAGTACACACACGCATTCACGCACCTCATGCGTATACATACATACACCAGTGCTCTTACACTCACACATACATATACATGGACACACACACACGTGCAAGCACATATGCCTGTTCACTTCCACCCAACAGCACCAACCCACACACGCACACACCAACTCACGCGCATGTCCTGAATGAAAAGAGACAAAATGATGCAATAAAAACTAATTATAGCTCGGGATGCAAGGCTCCATTTACGATTGCTCGAAACCGGTCTTCTAATAACTCCAAAACTAATTAAAATAAAGACAGTAAATAAACTTTATTACTTTTATGCCATTAGCTCGTTTCTTGTGCATGTATATTAGAGTCCAGGTGTCATGGGTTCGATCCTTAACTTTAAAATCTCAATTATCTCAGAAACTAGCAGGGATTAAGGTGCGGACCAAAGCACGATTTTTAGTTCCTACGATGAACAATTAATGCTTTATATAAATTCCAATCAGTGTCCCTAGCTCGAAACCCGATGTTTCAGTGACTTCCTTAATTTTCCACTGTGTTCTAGAATATATCACTTAGATCAATGTTGCAACTGCATACAGGTCTTTTAAACACATCAAACTAATATTATAAATAATTTTGTTTCTGGCGTTCTGAGTTCGAATACCGATTCAATGAAGTTTACTTATAAATTTAATAACAGGAAATAATTAAGACAAAGGTAACAAATAAACCTATTACGTTTAAGTCATCAGATAATATCTTGCGGGCGTATATTAGGGTACCTGACGTCCAGGGTTCGATCCTTAAGTTTAAATCTCAATTATCGCAGAAACAGGCAGAGATAGAGCCGTGAACGAAAGCATGTTTGATAGCTCATACAATGAACAATTAATGCTGTATATAATTTTCAATCAGTTGCCCCTAGTTCGAATCCCGATCTTTCAATGACTTCACTGATTTTCCTCTGTACTCTAGAATACATCACTTAGATTGATGCTTTAACTGTATGCAGCTTTGTGTAACGACATTATGGATGTACTCTGTGTGAGAGAGAGCGAGAGAGGGAGAGAGAGAGCGAGAGAGGGAGAGGAAGTGAAACAAGCAGGGATAGAAGTGCTGAGGGCCTCTGCGCATGCGTAGCAAGAGATGATGTCATTGGCTGCAATAATCACGTGACGTGTAAGCATCACAGCCATGATGACGTGCCGGCATCGCCTGGAGGGGGTTTAGATCCCTATATAAACAGATATCTGCCCATGTTAGAACTGCTGTGTACTTATTAACTTTACATTCAAGTTTTAAAGAGCTTTAAAAGCAACGTGAGCTGCAGGCCGTCTACACATTCAGCACATATCAAAACGTGACAATGCAAGGTGAGTTTTAAATAACTATACAAAATCACTGTTGGCTTTTACAATACATTTAATGTTATTTAAACGTTACAGTACATGAAAGACGATTCGTTACAAAGAGCATCATATTTTCTAATCTGTGCTTTACATTCACATGGATTTCACTGCATACTCTTCTCCAGTTCTCATGATTTTCGCCACACATTCTTCTTACATAAACATTCATACGATTTTCCCCCCTCATTCTTTGTTTCACTATACGCTCACATGATTTCCTCTACCCATTCTTTGTTCCCTACAGGTTCATGCTCTGTTAACATTCACATGACTTTCTCTGCACATTCTTTGCTTCCATTAACATTCACATGATTTTCGCCACACATTCTTCTTACATAAACATTCATACGACTTTCCCCCTCATTCTTTGTTTCACTATACACTCACATGATTTCCTCTACTCATTCTTTGTTCCCCTGCAGGTTCATGCTTTGTTAACGTTCACACGACTTTCTCTGCACATTCTTTGCTTCCATTAACATTCACATGATCTTCTCAACACATTCTTCTTACTTAAACATTCATATGAGTTTCCCCCCACTCATTCTTTGTTTCACTATACATTCGCACACGATTTCCTCTGCTCATTCTTTGGTTCTCTGCTGGCTCATCTTCAATGAACATTCACACGATTTTCTATACTTATTCTTTATTTCTCTACACATTCATAGGCTTACTTACAAAACATACACACCCTAGTTCTAATATAAAGAAGTGTATAACTTGTTCTTCAACTTGAATAATGTAGTGAAAATAATAATTCATGACAATGTCTGTTACAGATTGTTTAGCTGATAGACTTAACAAGATGGTTGAAGAGCGTAGTTTCCTACCGACTCGTCGAGTTCAAGATCTCGAAATAGGTCTTAACTATGAGATAAAGTCCTTAAAGAGAGTTCAAACAAGATATGGTACCAGGATCGTATCTTGGATAAGATAAGATAAATAATAACAATAAAAGAATTAAGGTATGCTTTTACATAGTGTTTTTATTCATTAAAATCCTTGCATTCCTAATGAAAAATAAATCATTACAATGATTAGTTTAAGTTATGTCACAATGATCAAAAAGAGAACCGTCTTAAATGCATTACTCGATCTTAAGTCAGAGCACCAAAAAAAGACAAATCACGGCTTCTCCATTTTAGATGTGGTGTCACTATTCAGGTAAATTCCTGTAACACAGCAGGTTGAGTATGCAGATCTGTGGTCCTAAATGGGTGAAACAGAGTCTTATCCAGCTTAACAGTCTTGAGGATCTCAGCATCAGAAAGTCGAATCACAAGCCTTCTCCACTCGATGAGTACAGGTTTAACAACAGCATTCTCTTCACCCTGAGACGATGTAAAGTATATAAATGTTCAACTTGACAAGGGATTCTAAACTCGTTGTTAGAGTCCAGAACTGATGTATTATATGGTGAAAACACATGTTCCTCTTAGTGATCTTGTCGTCGAATCTCGGTGTCATTGAGGTGTCGGTAGCATTGAAGATGCCAATGATTATAGGATTCTGAAGCCCAATAACTGTAGGAACTGCTGATTGCGTGATGTTAACCTGATGGGCGTCAAGGGCAGAGCATGATGTGTGCGTCGAATCACTCCATTATTATATCCTCAACGTCGTTGACTTCTTCTAAACACTATAGGCATTATGCTTATATCCTTGTTTCTAAAAGCAATGATATTGCTGTTAGGCTCCCCTGTTTGCTCTATGAAGCGGATCTTGATGAACAACAGGTAAAATTTGATTTGAAGGTTCCTGTGAAATACGTTATCCAGCCGTAACAGATGGGAACACTGGTAGATGGAGTGTCCACTTTTACTATAGAGGAAGGAGACTGATGCAATACTGTGCTAAACTCGTATGATGCTCAACTTAAATATATTCACTAGGAAATCAGATTCAGACAGCTGATTAGATGGAATAACTTTGTCACTGAAGGACCACAGAACGTTCCTATAGAACAATCACTGGAAAAAATCAAGAGTGAAAGAACATTTTAAAGACATTTTTATAATTATTATTCACTGATCTAATAAAGAAGACATTCGCATCCTAATATGAGGGATCTTTAAACGTAGGGCATACAAGTCAAGGTCTATGTTACTCAATGTTTTTTTCCGGGACAAGTATAGCCCTCTGCCTGAGTTTTTGAATTCCCTTTCAGGCTCTGTCTCCTCTTCATTTCTGTGTTTCTTCCCTTATTCTTCTTCACTCGAAAACCTCTCCCTGTTGCTTCAATTTCTCTGTTACGTCTCATCATTTCAGCAAGTTGTTTATCTGCAGCTTTTTTCGTATTTACAGCTGTAGCAATTTGTGATGCACCTCCAGCGGCGGCTCCTAGTGCTGCAATAATTGGTATGAGTGGTAGAAATCCTCCTCGTTTCTTCTTTTTGGACCCTCCGCCAACAGATACCTTTCTCTCAATTTCTCTCTTATGCCTCATCATTTCGGCAAGTTGTTTATCTGCTGCCTTTTTCTTATTTACTGCTGAGGCAATTTGGGCTGCACCTCCAGCAGCAGCGCCTAGAGCTGCAATAATTGTTATGAGAGGTAGAAATCCTCCTCGTTTCTTCTTCGTGGTTACTGCACCTGGAGCTACCTTTCCCTTCATAATTGCTGTTACTAGTCACGCTGTCAACTTTTTCACCTAATGTAACATCAGATGTTTGCACGCTTTTCCAAGTCGTTTCAGCCAGATCTTGTCGCAATGTTTCTCGAAGCAGAGACCTTATGCTTTGTGTTGGCAATGCCACTAAGATTACAGGAATCGTCTTACGGAATGATTCCAAGGTCTCCTCTCTTTAATTTTTCTCTAGCTTTACCACAGTTCCTCAGTTTATGTAAGCAGGTAAATGTACTTCAACGGTTGCAGGCTAGTGAGAGAGTTAATTAAACCGAAACCTCTTGCGAGCTTAACCACCTTAGCTCTCACGTTATACTAATCGATTTTTATTCAGGATAGTTCTTTTATACTTTCTCATTAGCGTATATACATTAAGAGCGATTTATTTTACTTTAGCTGTCAAGCTAGAGAGGATGAAACAAGAATGCTCACAGCCTATTGATATGTTAGGCTTTGAAAGCGACTTTAGATGTGAACTTAGTGGAAAACTGTTTCATGTCAATGTTCTTGACTTGCCTATCAAATAACCCATTCAGGGAAAAGGTGACCAGCAAAGGGAAAAACGTTACCAGCAAAGGGAAAAACGTGACCAGCAAAGAGAAAACGTGACCAGCAAAGAGAAAAAGGTGACCAGCAACGGGAAAAAAGGTGACCAGCAAAGGTAAAAAAGGTGACCAGCAAAGGGAAAAACGTGACCAGCAAAGGGAAAAACGTGACCAGTAAAGGGAAAAAGGTGACCAATAAAGGGACAAACGTGACCAGCAAAGGGAAAAACGTGACCAGCAATGGGATAAAAGGTGACCAGCAACGGGAAAAACGTTACCAGCAAAGGGAAAAAGGTGACCAGCAAAGGGAAAAACGTGACCAGCAAAGGGAAAAACGTGACCAGCAAACGGAAAAAGGTGACCAGCAAAGGGAAAAAGGTGACCAGCAAAGGGAAAAAGGTGACCAGCAAAGGAAAGAACGTGACCAGAAAAGGGAAAAACGTGACCAGCAAAGGGAAAAATGTGACCAGCAAAGGGAAAAAGGTGAGCAGCAAAGGGAAAAAGGTGACCAGCAAAGGAAAAAAGGTGACCAGCAAAGGGAAAAAGGTGACCGGCAAAGGGAAAAAGGTGACCAGCAAATGGAAAAATGTGACCAGCAAAGGGAAAAAGGTGACCAGCAAAGGGAAAAAGGTGACCAGCAAAGGGAAAAACGTGACCAGCAAAGGGAAAAACGTGACCAGCAAAGGGAAAAACGTGACCAGCAAAGGGAAAAAGGTGACCAGCAAAGGGAAAAAGGTGACCAACAAAGGGAAAAAGGTGACCAGCAAAGGGAAAAAGGTGACCAGCAAAGGGAAAAAGGTGACCAGCAAAGGGAAAAACTTGACCAGCAAAGGGAAAAACGTGACCAGCAATGGGAAAAAGGTGACCAGCAAAGGGAAAAACGTTACCAGCAAAGGGAAAAAGGTGACCAGCAATGGGAAAAAAGGTGACCAGCAACGGGAAAAACGTTACCAGCAAAGGGAAAAAGGTGACCAGCAACGGGAAAAACGTTACCAGCAAAGGGAAAAAGGTGACCAGCAAATGGAAAACGTGACCAGCAAATGGAAAAACGTGACCAGCAAAGGGAAAAACGTTACCAGCAAAGGGAAAAATGTGACCAACAAAGGGAAAAATGTGATCAGCAAAGGGAAAAATGTGACCAGCAAAGGGAAAAACGTGACCAGCAAAGGGAAAAATGTGACCAACAAAGAGAAAAATGTGACCAGCAAAGGGAAAAAGGTGACCAGCAAAGGGAAAAATGGGACCAGAAGAGGGAAAAATGGGACCAGCAAAGGGAAAAACGTGACCAGCAAAGGAAAAAATGTGACAGCAAAAGGAAAAAGGTGGCCAGCAAAGGGAGAAAAGGTGACCAGCAAAGGGAAAAACGTGACCAGTAAAGGGAAAGAGGTGACCAATAAAGGGAAAAACGTGACCAGCAAAGGGAAAAACGTGACCAGCAATGGGAAAAAAGGTGACCAGCAACGGGAAAAACGTTACCAGCAAAGGGAAAAATGGGACCAGCAAAGGGAAAAACGTGACCAGCAAAGGGAAGGTGACCAGCAAAGGGAAAAAGGTGACCAGCAAAGGGAAAAAGGTGACCAGCAAAGGGAAAATGGTGACCATCAAAGGGAAAAACGTGACCAGAAAAGGGAAAAACGTGACCAGCAAAGGGAAAAAGGTGACCAGCAAAGGGAAAAAGGTGAGCAGCAAAGGGAAAAAGGTGACCAGCAAAGGGAAAAAGGTGACCAGCAAAGGGATAAAGGTGACCAGGAAAGGGAAAAATGTGACCAGCAAAGTGAAAAAGGTGACCATCAAAGGGAAAAAGGTGACCAGCAATGGGAAAAAGGTGACCAGCAAAGGGAAAAACGTGACCAGCAAAGGGCAAAACGTGACCAGCAAAGGGAAAAACGTAACCAGCAAAGGGAAAATGGTGACCAGCAAAGGGAAAAACGTTACCAGCAAAGGGAAAAAGGTTACCAGCAATGGGAAAAAAAGGTGACCAGCAACGGGAAAAACGTTACCAGCAAAGGGAAAAAGGTGACCAGCAACGGGATAAACGTTACCAGCAAAGGGAAAAAGGTGACCAGCAAAGGGAACACGTGACCAGCAAAGGGAAAAACGTGACCAGCAAAGGGAAAAACGTTACCAGCAAAGGGAAATAGGTGACCAGCAAAGGGAAAAATGTGACCAGCAAAGGGAAAAATGTGACCAGCAAAGGGAAAAACGTGACCAGCAAAGGGAAAAATGTGACCAACAAAGGGAAAATGTGACCAGCAAAGGGAAAAAGGTGACCAGCAAAGGGAAAAATGGGACCAGAAGAGGGAAAAATGGGACCAGCAAAGGGAAAAACGTGACCAGCAAACGGAAAAATGTGACAGCAAAGGGAAAAAGGTGGCCAGCAAAGGGAAAAAAGGTGACCTGTAAAGGGAAAATGACCAGTATCTCCCTCAACTCTCTCATTCTCTGTGCTAACTATCAAGAAAACTTTTACTCTTACCTCTATGAATCCATTTCTAGCTACTTGAATCTGCTTGTGCTTAATGAGATAGTTATAATTAACGGAATTACAACTATTATGTGCGAATGCTACAATATTTTGCTTAGTCTAATTCGGACATGGCTGTTTATATGCATCAAAACCTGAGTACATATATAAATACATAAATGTTAAAAAATAGCTCAGTCTCGTGTTATCGTATACGAATTCAGCATCTACAGTATACATTGACTAGTTTATATATACTGCTTGAGCATGAACACCCACAAAGACGGACAATTACATTCAATTTACGAGAATCTTGATTTTTCGTATGCTTCCCAAGGGGGGAGTAATCGCTTTGTTAAGTGCTGCATATGTAATAGAACTTTAAAAAACAGGACAATTTCAAGGCTTAAGCAACATAGGAGACGATGCTGTAAAGCAATGGCCAGCTGTGCATTGACTAGAACACCCAAACGAGATCCTGAAATCTTCTCAAGTCCCGAAGAGAGGGATTCAAGATGCACCGTACTTGGAACCAGTTCAAGCGACCCTGTAATAACGTCAAGAGCTACCACTGATGAAGCAATGAGAGCAGTTTCTTTGAATGAGCAAGCTCTGAATAAACACACCAATGAAAGCAAACATACTAGTGTCAACTCAGCTAGATTAGAAGATATATCCAAAGCGAATACAGAGGAGTTGCTATGCCGCTACAGCGATCCTAATGATTTGGTAAACATGCTAAGGGTACTCATGAGGCTTCATACACCTGATAAAAATGACTTTTCCGATGCTATTAACGACATTATTCAGGATTTCAAGCAGGGTGGTTTTATAGCGTGATTAGCATCTGCAGAACCTTGAAACCATGAAAGAGTTAGAAAGATTCCTCATATTAGGATGCGAATGTCTTCTTTATTAGATCAGTGAATAATAATAATAAAAAAATGTCTTTAAAATGTCCTTTCACTCTTGATTTTTTCCAGTGATTGTTCTATAGGAACGTTCTGTGGTCCTTCAGTGACAAAGTTATTCCATCTAATCAGCTGTCTGAATCTGATTTCCTAGTGAATATATTTAAGTTGAGCATCATACGAATTTAGCACAGTATTGCATCAGTCTCCTTCCTCTATAGTAAAAGTGGACACTCCATCTAGCAGTGTTCCCATCTGTTACGGCTGGATAACGTATTTCACAGGAACCTTCAAATCAAATTTTACCTGTTGTTCATAAAGATCCGCTTCATAGAGCAAACAGGGGAGCCTAACAGCAATATCATTGGCTTTAGAAACAAGGATATAGGCATAATGCCTATAGTTATTAGAAGAAGTCAACGACGTCGAGGATATAATAATGGAATGATTCGACGCACACATCATGCTCTGCCCTTGACGCCCATCAGGTTAACATCACGCAATCAGCAGTTCCTACAGTTATTGGGCTTCAGAATCCTATAATCATTGGCATCTTCAATGCTACCGACACCTCAATGACACCGAGATTCGACGACAAGATCACTAAGAAGAGGAACATGTGTTTTCACCATATAATACATCAGTTCTGGACTCTAACAACGAGTTTAGAATCCCTTGTGAAGTTGAACATTTATATACTTTACATCGTCTCAGGGTGAAGAGAATGCTGTTGTTAAACCTGTACTCATCGAGTGGAGAAAGCTTGTGATTCGACTTTCTGATGCTGAGATCCTCAAGACTGTTAAGCTGGATAAGACTCTGTTTCACCCATTTAGGACCACAGATCTGCATACTCAACCTGCTGTGTTACAGGAATTTACCTGAATAGTGACACCACATCTAAAATGGAGAAGCCGTGATTTGTCTTTTTTTTGGTGCTCTGACTTAAGATCGAGTAATGCATCTAAAGACGGTTCTCTTTTTGATCATTGTGACATAACTTAAACTAATCATTGTAATGATTTATTTTTCATTAGGAATGCAAGGATTTTAATGAATAAAAACACTATGTAAAAGCATACCTTAATTCTTTTATTGTTATTATTTATCTTACATTTCCATCACTTTCTCGTCCGACTCATTGTTTCTGTATATGTCACTACACTTGTAACAGCAGGTTATGCAAATTTCCTTATTATTTAAATGAAAGTCTTTTTATTTTCATAATTTGTATTCCAGCGTGGCAAACAGTCTTAATACTGTTAATGTATACAGGGCTCACGTCTTTTAGGATACAAATTTCACCATCACGTAAAGTATTTTCACAGTCACTTAAATTATTGCTCACAATGCTTAATTTCAGTGAATATAGGGAGACTAGTTCGAGCTAACTCTCAGCTATGCATTGAATTGTATACAAAAATGACCGTATTTTTTCATTGTATACCCTGTAATGTTATATAAGGATCCTGTCTTAATGTGTTTCGGTGATGTAGATGTCTCAGCACCCGTTTCTTGCCGAAATGTTTCTTGTAGGTGCCGATGGTGCTTATTCCACCCTCCAATAGCGTCAGCATCCTTTGCATGGTAGCAGGCTATTCCTCTTCTTCTTCCTCTTAAACATTGCACAATGAAAGTCTTAGAAAACTATCTTGGTCAAGTAAAGGCAACCTGAAAAGAATTACATTTTTTGTTATGATACATGTAAAATGAAGCATATGGCACATGTAAAAAGAAGCACAAAGATTTGTATAAACATTCGGATATTTAGAGTTATTTCAATGCGCTAGATATAATTAAACTCAAAGCATGTGATATTGTAATTTCGTAATTTTTTATAAAATTCTATAATATGTATCTTTTGTATCTTTATATGTAATATCAATGAGTCAGTTGTTTTATTTATGAATTTTTCATTCTGAAATGGGAGAACATTCAATACCTAAGTTTGACACTTCTACGCACCTTCTTTGCGTGTAAAAAAGACAATTTACATGTCTTAAATTTCCCCGTCTCCGCCATGCCGTTATACTGGAGGTATATGTTCCCAGGTATTTCTGCAATCTCTTGATCGGTTAACGAATTATAGCGCTCTGGCAAGAACACTTGACAATCCTCCAGCGAAGATACGATCCTGGTATCATATCTTGTTTGAACTCTCTTTAAGGACTTTATCTCATAGTTAAGACCTATTTCGAGATCTTGAACTCGACGAGTCGGTAGGAAACTACGCTCTTCAACCATCTTGTTAAGTCTATCAGCTAAACAATCTGTAACAGACATTGTCATGAATTATTATTTTCACTACATTATTCAAGTTGAAGAACGAGTTATACACTTCTTTATATTAGAACTAGGGTGTGTATGTTTTGTAAGTAAGCCTATGAATGTGTAGAGAAATAAAGAATAAGTATAGAAATCGTGTGAATGTTCATTGAAGATGAGCCAGCAGAGAACCAAAGAATGAGCAGAGGAAATCGTGTGCGAATGTATAGTGAAACAAAGAATGAGTGGGGGAAAATCATATGAATGTTTAAGTAAGAAGAATGTGTTGAGAAGATCATGTGAATGTTAATGGAAGCAAAGAATGTGCAGAGAAAGTCGTGTGAACGTTAACAAAGCATGAACCTGCAGGGGAACAAAGAATGAGTAGAGGAAATCATGTGAGTGTATAGTGAAACAAAGAATGAGGGGGAAAGTCGTATGAATGTTTATGTAAGAAGAATGTGTGGCGAAAATCATGTGAATGTTAATGGAAGCAAAGAATGTGCAGAGAAAGTCATGTGAATGTTAACAGAGCATGAACCTGTAGGGAACAAAGAATGGGTAGAGGAAATCATGTGAGCGTATAGTGAAACAAAGAATGAGGGGGGAAAATCGTTTGAATGTTTATGTAAGAAGAATGTGTGGCGAAAATCATGAGAACTGGAGAAGAGTATGCAGTGAAATCCATGTGAATGTAAAGCACAGATTAGAAAATATGATGCTCTTTGTAACGAATCGTCTTTCATGTACTGTAACGTTTAAATAACATTAAATGTATTGTAAAAGCCAACAGTGATTTTGTATAGTTATTTAAAACTCACCTTGCATTGTCACGTTTTGATATGTGCTGAATGTGTAGACGGCCTGCAGCTCACGTTGCTTTTATAGCTCTTTAAAACTTGAATGTAAAGTTAATAAGTACACAGCAGTTCTAACATGGGCAGATATCTGTTTATATAGGGATCTAAACCCCCTCCAGGCGATGCCGGCACGTCATCATGGCTGTGATGCTTACACGTCACGTGATTATTGCAGCCAATGACATCATCTCTTGCTACGCATGCGCAGAGGCCCTCAGCACTTCTATCCCTGCTTGTTTCACTTCCTCTCCCTCTCTCGCTCTATCTCTCCCGCTCTCGCTCTCTCTCACACAAAGTACATCCATAATGTCGTTACACAAAGCTGCATACAGTTAAAGCATCAATCTAAGTGATGTATTCTAGAGTACAGAGGAAAATCAGTGAAGTCATTGAAAGATCGGGATTCGAACTAGGGGCAACTGATTGAAAATTATATACAGCATTAATTGTTCATTGTATGAGCTATCAAACATGCTTTCGTTCACGGCTCTATCTCTGCCTGTTTCTGCGATAATTGAGATTTAAACTTAAGGATCGAACCCTGGACGTTAGGTACCCTAATATACGCCCGCAAGATATTATCTGATGACATAAACGTAATAGGTTTATTTGTTACCTTTGTCTTAATTATTTCCTGTTATTAAATTTATAAGTAAACTTCTTGAATCGGTATTCGAACTCAGAACGCCAGAAACAAAATTATTTATAATATTAGTTTGATGTGTTTAAAAGACCTGTATGCAGTTGCAACATTGATCTAAGTGATATATTCTAGAACACAGTGGAAAATTAAGGAAGTCACTGTAAGATCGGGTTTCGAGCTAGGGACACTGATTGGAAATTATATAAAGCATTAATTGTTCATCGTAGGAACTAAAAATCGTGCTTTGGTCCGCACCTTAATCCCTGCTAGTTTCTGAGATAATTGAGATTTTAAAGTTAAGGATCGAACCCATGACACCTGGACTCTAATATACATGCACAAGAAACGAGCTAATGGCATAAAAGTAATAAAGTTTATTTACTGTCTTTATTTTAATTAGTTTTGGAGTTATTAGAAGACCGGTTTCGAGCAATCGTAAATGGAGCCTTGCATACCGAGCTATAATTAGTTTTTAAATTGTATCATTATGTCTCTTTTCATTCAGGACATGCGCGTGAGTTGGTGTGTGCGTGTGTGGGTTGGTGCTGTTGGGTGGAAGTGAACAGGCATATGTGCTTGCACGTGTGTGTGTCCATATATATGTATGTGTGAGTGTAAGAGCACTGGTGTATGTATGTATACGCATGAGGTGCGTGAATGCGTGTGTGTACTGGTGTATGTATGTATACGCATGAGGTGCGTGAATGCGCGTGTGTACTATTGTATGTATGTGCATTGTGTATGTGCCGGTGTATGTATGTGATTGTGTGTGTGCGTGTGTGTGTGTACTTGAATGTACGTGTGTGCGTGTGTGTATGTGCTTGCAGGCGTGCACCAGTGTATGTTTGCTGATGTGTGTACAAGTGCTCGTGTATATGTGAACGCCTGAATGTGTACAAGTCGTGGAGAAAGAAAGAGATAGATAGAAAGAAAAAGAGAGGAGAAGAAGAAAGAATGTTGTCTAGGCATCGGGATATCTAAGTATACGAGGTGGTTTAATATAAACAATGATAGTTGTTAAATGCAATTTTAATCCGACCGCCCGCTGCTTCAATAACTTAATAGTTATTATAGCGTTTCACAGGGTTGGATTCGAACTAGGGGCCTCTGGTTCCTAACAATACAGCTCGTTAAACATTGTAATGTTGTATAAATTAAATTATATTTGTTAAACACGTTTTAATCTGACCGCCCAATACTCACATAGTTTAATATTTATTAAGCATTAGAGTTTCGCAGATTCGATCTAGAACCCTCTGAACACCGTTTCATTAATTAAATTATATTTGTTAAATACATTTTAATCTAGCCGTGCATAGTTTAATAGTTACTGAGCATTAGAGTTTCGCAGATTCGATCTAGGACCCTCTGAACACCCTTTTTATTAATTATTGTAATGATATATAAAAATTAAATTATATTTGTTAAATACATTTTAATCTGACCTTACATAGTTTAATATTTATTAAGCATTAGAGTTTCGCTGCGTAAGATTCGAACTAGGGTCCTCTGAACGGTCTTTCATTAATCAGGGTAATGATGTATAAAAAAATTATATTTGATAAATACATTTTTAAATCTGACCTTGCATAGTTTAATATTTATTAAGCATTAGAGTTTCGTTGGGTAAGATTCGAGCTAGAACCCTCTGAACGCCCTTTCATTAATTAGGGTAATAATGTATAAAAAATTAAATTATATTTGATAAATACATTTTTTTAATCTGACCTTGCATAGTTTAATAGTTATTGCGCGTTAGAGCTTCACTTGGTAAGACTCTAGCTAGAATTCTCTGAACACCTTTTTTATTAATTAAGGTAATGATATAATAATATCAATCATTAATTTCTCATTAGCAATAAACGTTTGATTACAGTAAGAATCGAGCACCGATCTATGGATATCACTCAGAGGTTTAATGCACGTAATGAAATGTATATTAGGCGCTTTTTCAGTCACTGTCTGAAATGGACCAAGCAGAATGCTTGTTAACTATGCTCGGATATATTCGTAGAATGTCGTAAAACATCGGAGAGAACTCCCTCAGGCAAAATCATGATGGCCGACCTGGCGTTGTTACGCAGAGTTGGTAAACAAGTTTCTCTCTCTTTCACACAAACAAGGACAGGACGAGTATAAAGCAACCCTCGAATTCTTTTGTTAAGCTCGAACAATGGAAAAGGTCAGGCTTTGTTATGGAGTAGCGTGATGGGAACGCCGCAGGTGTCTTTCTAAACTAGCCTTGCCCAGGACAATAGAAAGGCACACACAATAGAATCTCTTACACAATGGAAAGGGTCAGGCTTTGTTATTGGGTTGTGGGATGGGAACGCTGCAGGTGTCTTTCTAAACTAGCCTTGCCCAGGACAATAGAAAGGCACACACAATAGAATCTCTTACACAATGGAAAGGATCAGGCTTTGTTATTGGGTTGTGGGATGAGTATGCCACGTGTTCGACACACAATGGAAGTGGGGGTGGGTAACTGACCAGGTGCAGAAGTGGCCTGATGTGGGATGGGTAGGAAAAACATCTCGCCTTTGTTACAGAACCTTAAATTTATGACCCCTTTGTTCGTTTTGACAGTTGATTGACAGCCTTAATTACTTAACTGTCAAGCTTCCATTGTGCTCAACAAGATTTATGGCCCTCAGGTGCATGTAAAACTACCAAGGCACAGCGGGGTGAGGGGGAGGGGAGGGGGCGGGGGGCTAATTAGCATATGAATAGACATGCATAAATTCACTGTGCCAGAACCGCTAAATCCCTACTACTGGAGAATAAGCGTTTGTAAAAATAGTTTGTACAAGAGTAGAGAAAGTCATATGAGTGTAACGCACCAGATTTTTTTCTATCTATTCATTTTAATCCAAATAGACATTTGAAGAAATAGCTACATTACATATTTCGTTGTGGATACAAAAGGAATAGCGATAGTCAAATGTTTTAGAACTGGCCTTAAAATCCCGTACAATTTTAATGATAACGCGAGAAACAACTGGAAATCGACAGGACTTTAAAGGAGTGGCTAAATGTTGAAGGATTCAAACCATTAGTAACGGATATCTCAGAAATGGCTGATGGCACAAAAAAAGTTATTGGAAATAAATTCAGTGTTATAAAGAGAGCTACACTTTTTGTGGAGTGCGTTTTCATCTATCGTGTATCGTTTACCAGTTATACATTATTATCCAACATTTCTTCCGAATGAAGAGGACGCCACAGGCTATTCTCAGAAAATTCAGGATATGCATTTTACTTGTAATGTAAATATCTTTAATATATAATATTTTAATCAACATCGATTTTTTTGAAAATAAAAATTTTCAAAAATTCTCCCATGTAAACAGTAGTTAGGGGTGGGGGACTTTCTTGAAAATCTTAGCGTCACATCTTTGGAAGGTACTGAATTTAAATATCAAGTTTGGTATTTATCCAATTTTCGTTTTAGGGTTACGAGGGCAGTCCGAGAAGCACCCCACCTGATGGTTGTTTCAAACAAATGGCTGTGGTATAAAGAACCAACCTTATAAAGTTTGAGTCTAAAGTTTGATGATGCTACGTCGTTTAGTAATTGTTTGACAGCCGTCAATAGTGAACGCTCTCAGCAAATTTATAAACATGGATAAAACTAGTCATCGGTATGTGATACAAGACTTTCATTTGAAAGGTCTTAGTTCAATTAATATTAAAGCGCAGCTAAACTCTGCTCTGGGGAGTCTGCTCCTTAGTTTACAACAGTAAAATGTGGGTGGCAGAGTTTAAATGAGACCATACGAGCTGCCAAGACGAACTTCGCAGTGGTCGACCAAATGAGGTGACCACGCCAGAAATTGTGAGGAAAATGCACAAAATGGTATTAGATGACCATCGACTGAAAGTGCGCAAGCTAGAAGACATCGTAGGTACTTCAAAAATGCTGTACATTGCATACTGACTGAAAATTTATACATGAGAAAGCTGTGTGCAAGATGCGTGCCGCGTTTACTCACAATGACAAAAGCTGCATCGTGAGGATGTTTCAATCGAGTATTTGGCAATGTTTCGCTGCAATAAAGCCGAGTTTTTGTGCCGATTCAAAACGATGGATAAAACATGGGTCCTTTACTTCACACGTGAGACGAAGGAACAGTCAAAACAGTGGATTGAAAGGGGGGAATCGGCTCCAAAGAGGGTGAGACAGTTCCATTTGCAGGCAAGGTCATGACTTTAGTTTTTTGGAATGTGTGTGGAATAATTTTCATTGGTTATCTTCAAAAAGGAAAAATAATCAATGGCGAGCATTATTCTAACTTATTGCAACATTTAAATGACGAAATCAAGTAAACACGGCCGCATTTAGTGGAAAAGAAACTTTCATCAAGACAATGCAAGTAGTAGGAGAATAAGAGAGCTGGCCCACTTAATTTATGCATGGAATGCAATTAATATGCTAATTAGCCCCGCCCTTCCCCTCCCCCACCCCCACCCCCAGCTCCTTGGTAGTTTTACTTGCACCTGAGGGTCATAAATCTTGTTGAGTACAATGGAGGCTTGACAGTTAAGCAATTAAGGCTGTCAATCAACTGTCAAAACGAACAAAGGGGTCATAAATTTAAGGTTCTGTAACAAAGGCGAGTTGTTTTTCCTACCCCTTCCACATCAGGCCACTTCTGCACCTGGTCAGTTACCCACCCCCACTTCCATTGTGTGTCGAACACGTGGCATACTCATTTCACTAGCTTTTAACAAAAGAACAATGCTTACCCTTCAGCTGTCAAAATGAACAAAGCCCATGATGAATTAGGGTTGTGACAAAGAGAACCTAAGCCAGTTAACAGAGAAACAAGTTCTATTGTCCGGTGCAAGCATTCTTTAGAAAGACCATCTGGCATACTCATCCCACAACCCAATAACAAAGCCTGACCCTTTCCATTGTGTAAGAGATTCTATTGTGTGTGCCTTTCTATTGTCCTGTGCAAGACTAGTTTAGAAAGACACCTGCGGCGTTCCCATCCCGCTACTCCATAACAAAGCCTGAACTTTTCCATTGTTTGACCACCTGCTAGTTAACAAAAGAATTCGAGGGTTGCTTTATACTCGTCCTGTCCTTGTTTGTGTGAAAGAGAGAGAAACTTGTTTACCAACTCTGCGTAACAACCTCAGGTCGGCCATCATGATTTTGCCTGAGGGAGTTCTCTCCGATGTTTTACGACATCCTACGAATATATCCGAGCATAGTTAACAAGCATTCTGTTTCAGCCAACGACTCCGAAAAAGCGCCTAATATACATTTCATTACGTGCATTAAACCTCTGAGTGATATCCATAGATCGGTGTTCGATTCTTACTGTAATCAAAAGTTTATTGCTAATGAGAAATTAATGATCGATATTATTATATCATTACCCTAATTAATAAAAGTGCGTTCAGAGAATTCTAGCTCGACTCTTACCAAGTGAAACTCTAATGCGTAATAACAATTAAACCATGCACCACCAGATTAAAAAAATGTATTTATCAAATATAATTTAATTTTTTATATATCATTACCCTAATTAATGAAAGGTGTTCAGGGAGTCCTAGATCGAATCTGCGAAACTCTAATGCGCAATACCTATTAAACTATGCACGACCGGATTAAAGTGTATTTAACAAATATAATTTAATTTTTATATATCATTACAATAATTAATAAAAAGGGTGTTCAGAGGGTCCTAGATCGAATCTGCGAAACTCTAATGCTCAATAACTGTTAAAATATGCACGGCTAGATTAAAATGTATTTAACAAATATAATTTAATTAATGAAACGGTGTTCAGGGGGATCCTAGATCGAATCTGTGAAACTCTAATGCTTAATAAATATTAAACTATGTGAGTATTGCGCGGTCAGATTAAAACGTGTTTAACAAATATAATTTAATATACACGACATTACGCTGTTTAACGAGCTGTATTCTTAGGAACCAGAGGTCCATAGTTCGAATCCTGCCCTGCGAAACGCTATAATAACTATTAAGTTATTGAAGCAGCGGGCGGTCGGATTAAAATTGCATTTAACAACTATAATTATTTATATTAAACCCTGATGCATACTTAGATATCACAATGCCTAGACACCATTCTTTCTTCTTCTCCTCTCTTTTTCTTTCTATCTATCTCTTTCTTTCTCCACGACTTGTACACATTCAGGCGTTCGCATATACACGAGCACTTGTACACAAATCAGCAAACATACACTGGTGCACGCATGCAAGCACATACACACACGCACACACGTACATTCAAGTACACACACACGCACACACGCAAGCACATACATACACCGGCACATACACAATGCACATACATACAATAGTACACACGTGCATTCACGCACCTCATGCGTATACATACATACACCAGTACACACACGCATTCACGCACCTCATGCGTATACATACATACATACATACACCAGTGCTCTTACACTCACACATACATATACATGGACACACACACACGTGCAAGCACATATGCCTGTTCACTTACACCCAACAGCACCAACCCCCACACGCACACACCAACTCACGCGCATGTCCTGAATGAAAAGAGACAAAATGATGCAATAAAAACTAATTATAGCTAGGGATACAAGGCTCCATTTACGATTTGCTCGAAACCGGTCTGGATGCATGGATTCGAATCCTAGGAGGGATTACAAATTCATCTTCTAATAACTCCAAAACTAATTAAAATAAAAACAGTAAATAAACTTTATTACTTTTATGTCATTAGTTCCTTTCTTGAGCATGTATATTAGAGACCAGGTGTCATGGGTTCCATCACCTAATTTTAAAATCTCAATTATCTCAGAAACTAGCAGGGATTAAGGTGCGGACCAAAGCACTATTTTTAGTTTCTATGATGAACAATTAATGCTTTATATAATTTCCAATCAGTTGTCCCTAGCTCGAATCCCGATCTTTCAGTGACTTCCTTAATTTTCCACTGTGTTCTAGAATATATCACTTAGATCGATGCTGTAACTGCATACAGGTCTTTTAAACACAAGCTAATATTATAAATAATTTTGTTTCTGGCGTTCTGAGTTCGAATACCGATTCAATGAAGTTTACGTATAAATTTAATAACAGTAAATAATTAAGACAAAGGTACCAAATAAACCTATTACGTTTATGTCATCAGATAATATCTTGCGGGTGTATATTAGGGTACCTGACGTCCAGGGTTCGATCCTTAAGTTTAAATCTCAATTATCGCAGAAACTAGCAGAGATAGAGCTGTAGACGAAAGCATGCTTGATAGCTCATGCAATGAACAATTAATGCTGTATATAATTTTCAATCAGTTGCCCCTAGTTCGAATCCCGATCTTTCAATGACTTCACTGATTTTCCTCTGTACTCTAGAATACATCACTAAGATTGATGCTTTAACTGTATGCAGCTTTGTGTAACGACATTATGAATGTACTCTGTGTGAGAGAGAGCGAGAGAGGGTGAGAGAGAGAGAGAGCGAGAGAGGGAGAGGAAGTGAAACAAGCAGGGATAGAAGTGCTGAGGGCCTCTGCGCATGCGTAGCAAGAGATGATGTCATTGGCTGCAATAATCACGTGATGTGTAAGCATCACAGCCATGATGACGTGCCGGCATCGCCTGGAGGGGGTGTAGATCCCTATATAAACAGATATCTGCCCATGTTAGAACTGTTGTGCACTTATTAACTTTAGATTCAAGTTTTAAGGAGCATTAAAAGCAACGTGAGCTGCAGGCCGTCTACACATTCAGCACACATCAAAACGTGGCAATGCAAGGTGAGTTTTAAATAACTATACAAAATCACTGTTGGCTTTTACAATACATTTAATTTTATTTAAACGTTACAGTACATGAAAGACGATTCGTTACAAAGAGCATCATATTTTCTAATCTGTGCTTTACATTCACATGGATTTCACTGCATACTCTTCTTCAGTTCACATGATTTTCGCCACACATTCTTCTTACATAAACATTCATACGATTTTCCCCTCATTCTTTGTTTCACTATACACTCACATGATTTCCTCTACTCATTCTTTGTTTCTCCTACAGGTTCATGCTCTGTTAACATTCACATGACTTTCTCTGCACATTCTTTGCTTCCATTAACATTCACATGATTTTCGCCACACATTCTTCTTGCATAAACATTCATACGACTTTCCCCCTCATTCTTTGTTTCACTATACACTCACATGATTTCCTCTACTCATTCTTTGTTCCCCTGCAGATTCATGCTTTGTTAACATTCACACGACGTTCTCTGCACATTCTTTGCTTCCATTAACATTCACATGATCTTCTCAACACATTCTTCTTACTTAAACATTCATATGATTTTCCCCCCTCATTCTTTGTTTCACTATACATTCGCACACGATTTCCTCTACTCATTCTTTGGTTCTCTGCTGGCTCATCTTCAATGAACATTCACACGATTTTCTATACTTATTCTTTGTTTCTCTACACTTTCATAGGCTTACAAAACATACACACACCCTAGTTCTAATATAAAGAAGTGTATAACTCGTTCTTCAACTTGAATAATGTAGTGAAAATAATAATTCATGACAATGTCTGTTACAGATTGTTTAGCTGATAGACTTAACAAGATGGTTGAAGAGCGTAGTTTCCTACCGACTCGTCGAGTTCAAGATCTCGAAATAGGTCTTAACTATGAGATAAAGTCCTTAAAGAGAGTTCAAACAAGATATGGTACCAGGATCGTATCTTCGCTGGAGGATTGTCAAGTGTTCTTGCCAGAGCGCTATAATTCGTTAACCGATCAAGAGATTGCAGAAATACCTGGGAACATATACCTCCAGTATAACGGCATGGCAGAGACGGGGAAATTTAAGATATGTAAATTGTCTTTTTTACACGCAAAGAAGGTGCGTAGAAGTGTCAAACTTAAGTATTGAATGTTCTCCCATTTCACAATGAAAAATTCATAAATAAAACAACTGACTCATTGATATTACATATAAAGATACAAAAGATGCGTATTATAGAATTTTATAAAAAATTTACGAGATTACAATATCACGTGCTTTGAGTTTAATTATATCTAGCGCATTGAAATAACTCTAAATATCCGAATGTTTATACAAATCTTTGCGCTTCCTTTTTACATGTGCCATATGCTTAATTTTACATGTATCATAACAAAAAATGTAATTCTTTTCAGGTTGCCTTTACTTGACCAAGATAGTTTTCTAAGACTTTCATTGTGCAATGTTTCAGGGTGTGCAATAAGAGGAAGAAGACGAGGAATAGCCTGCTGCCATGCAAAGGATGCTGACGCTATTGGAGGGTGGAATAAGCACCATCGGCACCCACAAGAAACATTTCGGCAAGAAACGGGTGCTGAGACATCTACATCACCGAAACACATTAAGACAGGATCCTTATATAACATTACAGGGTATACAATGAAAAAATACGGTCAATTTTGTATACAATTCAATGCATAGCTGAGAGTTAGCTCGAACTAGTCTCCCTATATTCACTGAAATTAAGCATTGTGAGCAATAATTTAAGTGACTGTGAAAATACTTTAAGTAATGGTGAAATTTGTATCCTAAAAGACTTGATCCCTGTATACATTAACAATATTAAGACTGTTTGCCGCGCTGGAATACAAATTATGATAATAAAAAGACTTTCATTTAAATAATAAGGAAATTTGCATAACCTGCTGTTACAAGTGTAATGACATATACAGAAACAATGAGTCAGATGAGAAAGTGATGGAAATGTAAGATACATAATAACAATAAAAGAATTAAGGTATGCTTTTACATAGTGTTTTTATTCATTAAAATCCTTGCATTCCTAATGAAAAATAAATCGTTACAATGATTAGTTTAAGTTATGTCACAATGATCAAAAAGAGAACCGTCTTTAGATGCATTACTCGATCTGAAGTCTGAGCACCAAAAAAGACAAATCACGGCTTCTCCATTTTAGATGTGGTGTCACTATTCAGGTAAATTCCTGTAACACTGCAGGTTGAGTATGCAGATCCGTGGTCCTAAATGGGTGAAACAGAGTCTTATCCAGCTTAACAGTCTTGAGGATCTCAGCATCAGAAAGTCGAATCACAAGCCTTCTCCACTCGATGAGTACAGGTTTAACAACAGCATTCTCTTCACCCTGAGACGATGTAAAGTATATAAATGTTCAACTTGACAAGGGATTCTAAACTCATTGTTAGAGTCCAGAACTGATGTATTATATGGTGAAAACACATGTTGCTCTTCTTAGTGATCTTGTCGTCGAATCTGGGTGTCATTGAGGTGTCGATAACATTGAAGATGCCCATGATTATAGGATTCTGAAGCCCAATAACTGTAGGAACTGCTGATTGCGTGATGTTAACTTGATGGGCGTCAAGGGCAGAGCATGATGTGTGCGTCGAATCATTCCATTATTATATCCTCGACGTCGCTGACTTCTTCTAAATACTATAGGCATTATGCTTATATCCTTGTTTCTAAAGGCAATGATATTGCTGTTATGCTCCCCTGTTTGCTCTATGAAGCGGATCTTTATGAACAACAGGTAAAATTTGATTTGAGGGTTCCTGTGAAATACGGTATCCAGCCGTAACAGATGGGAAAACTGGTAGATGGTGTGTCCACTTTTACTATCGAGGAAGGAGACTGATGCAATACTGCGCTAAATTCGTATGATGCTCAACCTAAATATATTCACTAGGAAATCAGATTCAGACAGCTGATTAGATGGAATAACTTTGTCACTGAAGGGCCACAGAACGTTCCTATAGAACAATCACTGGAAAAAATCAAGAGTGAAAGGACATTTTAATGACATTTTTATTATTATTATTCACTGATCTAATAAAGAATACATTCGCATCCTAATATGAGGAATCTTTAAACGTCGGACATACAAGTCAAGGTCTATGTTACTCAATGTTTTTTCCGGGACAAGTATAGCCCTCTGCCTGAGTTTTTTGAATTCCCTTTCAGGCTCTGTCTCCTCTTCGTTTCTGTGTTTCTACCCTTATTCTTCTTCACTCGAAAACTGTCCCTCTTGCTTCAATTTCTCTGTTACGTCTCATCATTTCAGCAAGTTGTTTATCTACAGCTTTTTTCGTATTTACAGCTGTAGCAATTTGTGATGAACCTCCAGCGGCGGCTCCTAGTGCTGCAATAATTGGTATGAGCGGTAGAAAGCCTCCTCGTTTCTTCTTTTTGGACCCTCCGCCAACAGATACCTTTCTCTCAATTTCTCTCTTATGCCTCATCATTTCGGCAAGTTGTTTATCTGCTGCCTTTTTCTTATTTACTGCTAAGGCAATTTGGGCTGCACCTCCAGCACCAGCGCCTAGAGCTGCAATAATTGGTATGAGAGGTAGATATCCTCCTCGTTTCTTCTTCGTGGTTACTACTCCTGGAGCTACCTTTCCCTTCATAATTGCTGTTACTAGTCACGCTGCCAACTTTTTCACCTAATGTAACATCAGATGTTTGCACGCTTTTCCAAGTCGTTTCAGCCAGATCTTGTCAGCAATGTTTCTCGAAGCAGAGACCTTATGCTGAGCGTTGGCAATGCCACTAAGATTACACGAATCGTCTAACGGAATGATTCCAGGGTCTCCTCTCTTTAATTTTTCTCTAGCTTTACCACAGTTACTCAGCCTATGTAACCAGGTAAATGTACTTCAACGGTTGCAGGCTAGTGAGAGAGTTAATTAAACCGAAACCTCTTGCGAGCTTAACCACCTTAGCTCTCACGTTATACTAATCGATTTTTATTCAGGATAGTTCTTTTATACTTTCTCATTAGCGTATATACATTAAGAGCGATTTATTTTACTTTAGCTGTCAAGCTAGAGAGGATGAAACAAGAATGCTGACAGCCTATTGATATGTTAGACTTTGAAAGCGACTTTAGATGTGAACTTAGTGGAAAACTGTTTCATGTCAATGTTCTTGACTTGCCTATCATGTAACCCATTCAGGGAAAAGGTGACCAGCAAAGGGAAAAACGTGAACAGCAATGGGAAAAAAGGTGACCAGCAACGGGAAAAACGTTACCAGCAAAGGGAAAAAGGTGACCAGCAACGGGAAAAACGTTACCAGCAAAGGGAAAAAAGGTGACCAGCAAAGGGAAAAACGTGACCAGCAAAGGGAAAAACGTGACCGGCAAAGGGAAAAAGGTGACCAGTAAACGGAAAAATGTGAACAGCAAAGGGAAATACGTGATCAGCAAAGGGAAAAACGTGACCAGCAATGGGAAAAAAGGTGACCAGCAACGGGAAAAACGTTACCAGCAAAGGGAAAAAGGTGACCAGCAACGGGAAAAGCGTTACCAGCAAGGGGAAAAAGGTGACCAGCAAAGGGAAAAACGTGACCAGAAAAGGGAAAAAGGTGACCAGCAAAGGGAAAAACGTGACCAGCAAAGGGAAAAAGGTGACCAGCAAAGGGAAAAATGTGACCAGCAAAGGGAAAAATGTGACCAGCAAAGGGAAAAAGGTGACCAGCAAAGGGAAAAACGTGACCAGCAAAGGGAAAAACGTGACCCGCAAAGGGAAAAATGTGACCAGCAAAGGGAAAAACGTTAACAGCAAAGGGAAAAAGGTGACCAGCAAAGGGAAAAACGTGACAAGCAAAGGGAAGAAGGTGACCAGCAAAGGGAAAAAGGTGACCAGAAAAGGGAAAAAGGTGACCAGCAAAGGGAAAAACGTGACCAGCAAAGGGAAAAATGTGACCAGCAAAGGGAAAAACGTTACCAGCAAAGGGAAAAAGGTGACCAGCAAAGGGAAAAACGTGACCAGCAAAGGGAAAAAGGTGACCAGCAAAGCGAAAAACGTGACCAGAAAAGGGAAAAAGGTGACCAGCAAAGGGCAAAACGTTACCAGGAAAGGGAAAAAGGTGACCAGCAAAGGGAAAAAGGTGACCAGGAAAGGGAAAAACGTGGCCAGCAAAGGGAAAAACGTGACCAGCAAAGGGAAAAACGTGACCAGCAAAGGGAAAAAGGTGACCAGCAAAGGGAAAAAGGTGACCAGCAAAGGGAAAAACGTGACCAGAAAAGGGAAAAATGTGACCAGCAAAGGGAAAAAAGTGACCAGTAAAGGGAAAAATGGGACCAGAAGAGGGAAAAACGTGACCTGCAAAGGGAAAAAGGTGACCAGCAAAGGGAAAAATGTGACCAGCAAAGGGAAAAAGGTGGTCAGCAAAGGGAAAAAACGGTGACCTTAAAAGGGAAAAATGTGACCATCAAAGGGAAAAACGTGACCAGCAAAGGGAAAAATGAGACCAGCAAAGAGAAAAATGTGACCAGCAAAGGGAAAAAGGTGACCAGTAAAGGGAAAAATGGGACCAGCAAAGGGAAAAATGGGACCAGCAAAGGGAAAAACGTGATCAGCAAAGGGAAAAATGTGACCAGCAAAGGAAAAAAGGTGGCCAGCAAAGGGAAAAAGGTGACCTGCAAAGGGAAAATGACCAGTATCTCCCTCAACTCTCTCATTCTCTGTGCTAACTATCAAGAAAACTTGTACTCTTACCTCTATGAATCCATTTCTAACTACTTGAATCTGCTTGTGCTTAATGAGATACTTATAATTAACGGAATTACAACTATTATGCGCGAATGCTACAATATTTTGCTTAGTCTAATTCGGACATGGCTGTTTATATGCATCAAAACCTGAGTACATATATAAATACATAAATGTTAAAAAATAGCTCAGTTTCGTGTTATCGTATACGAATTCAACATCTACAGTATACATTGACTAGTTTATATATACTGCTTGAGCATGAACACTCACAAAGACGGACAATTACAGTCAATTTACGAGAATCTTGATTTTTCGTATGTTTCCCAAGGGGGGAGTAATCGCTTTGTTAAGTGCTGCATATGTAATAGAACTTTAAAAAACAGGACAATTTCAAGGTTTATGCAACATAGGAGAAGATGCTGTAAAGCAATGACCAGCTGTGCATTGACTACAACACCCAAACGAGATCCTGAAATCTTCTCAAGTCCCGAAGAGCGGGATTCAAGATGTACCGTACTTGGAACCAGTTCAAGCGACCCTGTAATAATATCAAGAGCTACCACTGATGAAGCAATGAGAGCAGTTTCTTTGAATGAGCAAGCTCTGAATAAACACACCAATGAAAGCAAGCATACTAGTGTCAACTCACCTAGATTACAAGATATATCCAAAGCGAATACAGAGGAGATGCTATGCCGCTACACCGATCCTAATGATTTGGTAAACATGCTAAGGGTACTCATGATGCTTCATACACCTGATTAAAATGACTTTTCCGATGCGATTAACGACATTATTCAGGATTTAAAGCTAGGTGGTTTTATAGCGTGATTAGCATCTACAGAACCTTGAAACCATGAAAGAGTTAGAAAGATTCCTCATATTAGGATGCGAATGTCTTCTTTATTAGAGCAGTGAATAATAATAATAAAAATGTCATTAAAATGTCCTTTCACTCTTGATTTTTTCCAGTGATTGTTCTATAGGAACGTTCTGTGGCCCTTCAGTGACAAAGTTATTCCATCTAATCAGCTGTCTGAATCTGATTTCCTATTGAATATATTTAGGTTGAGCATCATACGAATTTAGCGCAGTATTGCATCAGTCTCCTTCCTCGATAGTAAAAGTGGACACACCATCTACCAGTTTTCCCATCTGTTACGGCTGGATACCGTATTTCACAGGAACCCTCAAATCAAATTTTACCTGTTGTTCATAAAGATCCGCTTCATAGAGCAAACAGGGGAGCATAACAGCAATATCATTGCCTTTAGCATAATGCCTATAGTTTTTAGAAGAAGTCAACGACGTCGAGGATATAATAATGGAATGATTCGACGCACACATCATGCTCTGCCCTTGACGCCCATCAAGTTAACATCACGCAATCAGCAGTTCCTACAGTTATTGGGCTTCAGAATCCTATAATCATGGGCATCTTCAATGTTATCGACACCTCAATGACACCCAGATTCGACGACAAGATCACTAAGAAGAGGAACATGTGTTTTCACCATATAATACATCAGTTCTGGACTCTAACAATGAGTTTAGAATCCCTTGTCAAGTTGAACATTTATATACTTTACATCGTCTCAGGGTGAAGAGAATGCTGTTGTTAAACCTGTACTCATCGAGTGGAGAAGGCTTGTGATTCGACTTTCTGATGCTGAGATCCTCAAGACTGTTAAGCTGGATAAGACTCTGTTTCACCCATTTAGGACCACGGATCTGCATACTCAACCTGCAGTGTTACAGGAATTTACCTGAATAGTGACACCACATCTAAAATGGAGAAGCCGTGATTTGTCTTTTTTTGGTGCTCAGACTTCAGATCGAGTAATGCATCTAAAGACGGTTCTCTTTTTGATCATTGTGACATAACTTAAACTAATCATTGACATAATAAACTAACCTTATTTTTCATTAGGAATGCAAGGATTTTTAATGAATAAAAACACTATGTAAAAGCATACCTTAATTCTTTTATTGTTATTATGTATCTTACATTTCCATCACTTTCTCATCTGACTCATTGTTTCTGTATATGTCATTACACTTGTAACAGCAGGTTATGCAAATTTCCTTATTATTTAAATGAAAGTCTTTTTATTATCATAATTTGTATTCCAGCGCGGCAAACAGTCGTAATGCTGTTAATGTATACAGGGATCAAGTCTTTTAGGATACAAATTTCACCATTACTTAAAGTATTTTCACAGTCACTTAAATTATTGCTCACAATGCTTAATTTCAGTGAATATAGGGAGACTAGTTCGAGCTAACTCTCAGCTATGCATTGAATTGTATACAAAATTGACCGTATTTTTTCATTGTATACCCTGTAATGTTATATAAGGATCCTGTCTTAATGTGTTTCGGTGATGTAGATGTCTCAGCACCCGTTTCTTGCCGAAATGTTTCTTGTGGGTGCCGATGGTGCTTATTCCACCCTCCAATAGCGTCAGCATCCTTTGCATGGCAGCAGGCTATTCCTCTTCTTCTTCCTCTTATTGCACACCCTGAAACATTGCACAATGAAAGTCTTAGAAAACTATCTTGGTCAAGTAAAGGCAACCTGAAAAGAATTACATTTTTTGTTATGATACATGTAAAATTAAGCATATGGCACATGTAAAAAGGAAGCACAAAGATTTGTATAAACATTCGGATACTTAGAGTTATTTCAATGCGCTAGATATAATTAAACTCAAAGCACGTGATATTGTAATCTCGTAATTTTTTTATAAAATTCTATAATACGCATCTTTTGTATCTTTATATGTAATATCAATGAGTCAGTTGTTTTATTTATGAATTTTTCATTGTGAAATGGGAGAACATTCAATACTTAAGTTTGACACTTCTACGCACCTTCTTTGCGTGTAAAAAGACAGTTTACATGTCTTAAATTTCTTCGTCTCTGCCATGCCGTTATACTGGAGGTATATGTTCCCAGGTATTTCTGCAATCTCTTGATCGGTTAACGAATTATAGCGCTCTGGCAAGAACACTTGACAATCCTCCAGCGAAGATACGATCCTGGTACCATATCTTGTTTGAACTCTCTTTAAGGACTTTATCTCGTAGTTAAGACCTATTTCGAGATCTTGAACTCGACGAGTCGGTAGGAAACTACGCTCTTCAACCATCTTGTTAAGTCTATCAGCTAAACAATCTGTAACAGACATTGTCATGAATTATTATTTTCTCTACATTATTCAAGTTGAAGAACGAGTTATACACTTCTTTATATTAGAACTAGGGTGTGTGTATGTTTTGTAAGCCTATGAAAGTGTAGAGAAACAAAGAATAAGTATAGAAAATCGTGTGAATGTTCATTGAAGATGAGCCAGCAGAGAACCAAAGAATGAGTAGAGGAAATCGTGTGCGAATGTATAGTGAAACAAAGAATGAAGGGGGAAAATCATATGAATGTTTAAATAAGAAGAATGTGTTGAGAAGATCATGTGAATGTTAATGGAAGCAAAGAATGTGCAGAGAACGTCGTGTGAATGTTAACAAAGCATGAATCTGCAGGGGAACAAAGAATGAGTAGAGGAAATCATGTGAGTGTATAGTGAAACAAAGAATGAGGGGGAAAGTCGTATGAATGTTTATGCAAGAAGAATGTGTGGCGAAAATCATGTGAATGTTAATGGAAGCAAAGAATGTGCAGAGAAGGTCATGTGAATGTTAACAGAGCATGAACCTGTAGGGGAAACAAAGAATGAGTAGAGGAAATCATGTGAGTGTATAGTGAAACAAAGAATGAGGGGAAAATCGTATGAATGTTTATGTAAGAAGAATGTGTGGCGAAAATCCTGTGAACTGAAGAAGAGTATGCAGTGAAATCCATGTTAATGTAAAGCACAGATTAGAAAATATGATGCTCTTTGTAACGAATCGTCTTTCATGTACTGTAACGTTTAAATAAAATTAAATGTATTGTAAAAGCCAACAGTGATTTTGTATAGTTATTTAAAACTCACCTTGCATTGCCACGTTTTGATGTGTGCTGAATGTGTAGACGGCCTGCAGCTCACGTTGCTTTTAATGCTCTTTAAAACTTGAATGTAAAGTTAATAAGTGCACAACAGTTCTAGCATGGGCAGATATCTGTTTATATAGGGATCTAAACCCCCTCCAGGCAATGCCGGCACGTCATCATGGCTGTGATGCTTACACATTATGTGATTATTGCAGCCAATGACAAAATCTCTTGCTACGCATGCGCAGAGGCCCTCAGCACTTCTATCCCTGCTTGTTTCACTTCCTCTCCCTCTCTCGCTCTCTCTCTCTCTCCCTCTCTCGCTCTCTCTCACACAGAGTACATCCATAATGTCGTTACACAAAGCTGCATACAGTTAAAGCATCAATCTTAGTGATGTATTCTAGAGTACAGAGGAAAATCAGTGAAGTCATTGAAAGATCGGGATTCGATGTTCATTGCATGAGCTATCAAGCATGCTTTCGTCTACAGCTCTATCTCTGCTAGTTTCTGCGATAATTGAGATTTAAACTTAACGATCGAACCCTGGACGTCAGGTACCCTAATATACACCCGCAAGATATTATCTGATGACATAAACGTAATAGGTTTATTTGGTACCTTGGTCTTAATTATTTACTGTTATTAAATTTATAAGTAAACTTCATTGAATCGGTATTCGAACTCAGAACGCCAGAAACAAAATTATTTATAATATTAGCTTGTGTTTAAAAGACCTGTATGCAGTTACAGCATCGATCTAAGTGATATATTCTAGAACACAGTGGAAAATTAAGGAAGTCACTGAAAGATCGGGATTCGAGCTAGGGACAACTGATTGGAAATTATATAAAGCATTAATTGTTCATCATAGAAACTAAAAATCGTGCTTTGGTCCGCACCTTAATCCCTGCTAGTTTCTGAGATAATTGAGATTTTAAAATTAGGTGATCGAACCCATGACACCTGGACTCTAATATACATGCTCAAGAAAGGAACTAATGACATAAAAGTAATAAAGTTTATTTACTGTTTTTATTTTAATTAGTTTTGGAGTTATTAGAAGATGAATTTGTAATCCCTCCTAGGATTCGAACCCATGCATCCAGACCGGTTTCGAACAAATCGTAAATGGAGCCTTGCATCCCTAGCTATAATTAGTTTTTATTGCATCATTTTGTCTCTTTTCATTCAGGACATGGGCGTGAGTTGGTGTGTGCGTGTGGGGGGTGGTGCTGTTGGGTGTAAGTGAACAGGCATATGTGCTTGCACGTGTGTGTGTGTGTCCATGTATATGTATGTGTGAGTGTAAGAGCACTGGTGTATGTATGTATACGCATGAGGTGCGTGAATGCGTGTGTGTACTGGTGTATGTATGTATACGCATGAGGTGCGTGAATGCACGTGTGTACTATTGTATGTATGTGCATTGTGTATGTGCCGGTGTATGTATGTGCTTGCGTGTGTGCGTGTGTGTGTACTTGAATGTACGTGTGTGCGTGTGTGTATGTGCTTGCATGCGTGCACCAGTGTATGTTTGCTGATTTGTGTACAAGTGCTCGTGTATATGCGAACGCCTGAATGTGTACAAGTCGTGGAGAAAGAAAGAGATAGATAGAAAGAAAAAGAGAGGAGAAGAAGAAAGAATTGTGTCTAGGCATTGTGATATCTAAGTATGCATCAGGGTTTAATATAAATAATTATAGTTGTTAAATGCAATTTTAATCCGACCGCCCGCTGCTTCAATAACTTAATAGTTATTATAGCGTTTCGCAGGGCAGGATTCGAACTATGGACCTCTGGTTCCTAAGAATACAGCTCGTTAAACAGCGTAATGTCGTGTATATTAAATTATATTTGTTAAACACGTTTCAATCTGACCGCGCAATACTTACATAGTTTAATATTTATTAAGCATTAGAGTTTCACAGATTCGATCTAGGATCCCCCTGAACACCGTTTCATTAATTAAATTATATTTGTTAAATACATTTTAATCTAGCCGTGCATAGTTTAATAGTTATTGAGCATTAGAGTTTCGCAGATTCGATCTAGGATCCTCTGAACACCCTTTTTATTAATTATTGTAATGATATATAAAAATTAAATTATATTTGTTAAATACATTTTAATCCGGTCGTGCATAGTTTAATAGTTATTGCGCATTAGAGTTTCGCAGATTCGATCTAGGACTCCCTGAACACCTTTCATTAATTAGGGTAATGATATATAAAAAATTAAATTATATTTGATAAATACATTTTTTTAATCTGGTGGTGCATGGTTTAATTGTTATTACGCATTAGAGTTTCACTTGGTAAGAGTCGAGCTAGAATTCTCTGAACGCACTTTTATTAATTAGGGTAATGATATAATAATATCGATCATTAATTTCTCATTAGCAATAAACTTTTGATTACAGTAAGAATCGAACACCGATCTATGGATATCACTCAGGGGTTTAATGCACGTAATGAAATGTATATTAGGCGCTTTTTCGGAGTCGTTGGCTGAAACAGAATGCTTGTTAACTATGCTCGGATATATTCGTAGGATGTCGTAAAACATCGGAGAGAACACCCTCAGGCAAAATCATGATGGCCGACCTGACGTTGTTACGCAGAGTTGGTAAACAAGTTTCTCTCTCTTTCACACAAACAAGGACAGGACGAGTATAAAGCAACCCTCGAATTCTTTTGTTAACTAGCAGGTGGTCAAACAATGGAAAAGGTCAGGCTTTGTTATGGAGTAGCGGGATGGGAACGCCGCAGGTGTCTTTCTAAACTAGTCTTGCACAGGACAATAGAAAGGCACACACAATAGAATCTCTTACACAATGGAAAGGGTCAGGCTTTGTTATTGGGTTGTGGGATGAGTATGCCAGATGGTCTTTCTAAAGAATGCTTGCACCGGACAATAGAACTTGTTTCTCTGTTAACTGGTTTAGGTTCTCTTTGTCACAACCCTAATTCATCATGGGCTTTGTTCATTTTGACAGCTGAAGGGTAAGCATTGTTCTTTTGTTAAAAGCTAGTGAAATGAGTATGCCACGTGTTCGACACACAATGGAAGTGGGGGTGGGTAACTGACCAGGTGCAGAAGTGGCCTGATGTGGAAGGGGTAGGAAAAACAACTCGCCTTTGTTACAGAACCTTAAATTTATGACCCCTTTGTTCGTTTTGACAGTTGATTGACAGCCTTAATTGCTTAACTGTCAAGCCTCCATTGTACTCAACAAGATTTATGACCCTCAGGTGCAAGTAAAATACCAAGGAGCTGGGGGTGGGGGCGGGGGAGGGGCGGGGCGGGGCTAATTAGCATATTAATTGCATTCCATGCATAAATTAAGTGGGTCAGCTCTCTTATTCTCCTACTACTAATGCACCAGTTCACACATCCATTATCACCATGGTCAAAATCAATGAGTTAAAGTTCGAATTGCTTCCTCATGCACCCTATTCGCCAGATTTAGGCTCCTCTGATTATTTTCTATTTCCAAAGTTGAAGCTTGGCGCTAAAAGATTTGGCAACAGTGAAGAGCTGGAGTCTGTAGTTATGGATATTTTGCAGAACTCGATGGTTCTCACTATAAACAGGGTATCGAAGCTATTTAACACCGAGTGTATCGAGCTGAAAGGAGACTATGTAGAGAAATAAAGATGTTTTTTGCGTTTTCTTTGTTAGGAAGGGTACTTCTGGGACAGCCCTCGTATGCTGTTCACACACACATACACACCTTTACACACATGTACCTTTCCTTAAAAATGCTTTTTTTGGGTTCAGGGGGCGTCAAAACATATATGTTTGAAGAAACATCGACATAGAATTTTTGGGTGGAATGCAAAACTTCTCCTAAACAAACTGAGTTGTATTTATGGACGCTCTTTAGCTGCTATGGTTCTTAGCGTCTCATTCTACATTAGGCGTGAAAGATCCGACATTTTTCTCAAAGGTCTCTTTATCAGCTTGAGGTTCTTTTACGTGCCGTAAAATAACGGGACCATTGGCTTTATACCCCTCCCGAAGGAAGCCATGCTTGAAATTTTTAGGCCCTAAAAAATTCATTGCCCTCCGCCGGGTTTAACCCGCGACCTTGGCAGCTAGAGGCCAGCATGGTACCCTTAGACCACGGAGGGCGATAATTCTTCTACTTATATATACAGTAGAGAAAGTAAAAATAATGTTAAATGTCATTCAGCACAGGGTTGCATTAAGGTTACCACAGTAGTAAATAGTATACTTTTTGTTTTGTCTAATTTAACATTTATGTAAATAAAACAAAAATTCATTAATGAAAATAACACAAAAATTGCAGATTGTTATTGTACCCATATCTTCAAACCTTATAAAAGTTTTATATTATTAAAGTTTAGAGAATATTTTATAGAAAATAACTTATTTATTAATCCCAATTTGGACCTTCTTCGTATAAAGCCGCACATCTTACTACCAATTAACTTGTCGAGGCAACTTATAGTAGATACGAAAAAAGGAGTATGCTTCAGCTATGTCATTTGATTTAAGTATAGTTTTGACTGCATATCACGTGCTCTACTTCGAATTATTTAAAATGTTATATGCTACTATATTCCAAGAATAATTTAGTTCAATCTTATTTAACTGCATGTATGCATATATGTAAATCTAAATGGCAACAATTGTATGAAACATGGATTAATTATAGAGATCCCCCAAGGGGCTATTTTGGAACAATTTCTGTATTTTATGATTAAAGGTTTATCATGCATTCGTTATTAAACTCGCTGATTCAACCTTTATAAGTGCAAATAGCAACAATGATGATCTAAATATTTTTGTAACTAAACCATGACTGCCATAAGAAGATGATTTTCACGTCAATAGTTTTTAGCAAATGTTGATAAAATATGGGGTGTCTCAGTGGAGCGAAATTCTTCATTCTGTTAGTAAGTTAAGCTGCAAAATCGTAGCAATACACCATTTAATTTTGTTGATGTAAATATGGACATCACTACGTTCCTAGCTGTAACATTGCTTTATCAAGAACAACGATATTCCAACGGTTGCAAGTCGGTACTAGTGGTACCGTGCTAACCTCTAGTTCCCAAGGTCGCGGGTTCAAACCTGGCGGAGGACGATGGATTTTTTTCGGGCGTAGAAATCCTTAGCATGCCTTCCTTCGGAAGGGAAGTAAAGCCGGTGATCCTGTGTCGTATATTTACGGCACGTAAAAGAACCTCAAGCCTGGTAAAGAGGCATCTGAGCAAAATTATCGCTCTTTCGCGCCCAATATAGAATGGGACGCTAAGGACCATAGTAGTTAAAGAGCGTCTATAAATAAAACTCAATTTAATTTCAACTATTGCAAAAGGAACAGAAGAGAATAATCTCTAAACCCAGATGCTAATTTTCCTTAATCCAGAGTACCTCCGATCCCACCTTAGTCCGGCTATACGAGGTGGTTGTGCATTATATTATCAGAACCCACAATAACTACTCGCGTTATTGCATTAAATGTGGAGATTCTTCTCTGTCTCTCTTCCTTTCACACTTTCTCATTGTCTCAAATTCATTTTCGCTCCCTCTTCCTCTTCTCTTCATTCCATTATATATATATATATATCTTTCTTTTCGTTTCCCACTCTCCCTCTTCCACCATCTCTTTACTTATCTCTTTCTCTTTCACATTCAACTTTTCCTCCCCATCTTCCTTTCCCTTTTATCTTCCATTCTCTCACTCCATTTCCTTCCATATATATAAAATATACATATATTTTTTCTGTGGAATATACATATCGTTTGAGGTTTTGGAAACGGCAATAAAAGTAGAAGAATGCACATATTTAGTGCCTGTTCCTTGGGCTTGCAATGCGATCGGAACTCCACCAATTATGACTGCAGCTAGTATGCCACCTGAATAATAGTAAGGCAAAAGTGGTGAAACTTCTTGAAATACCTACTCATTCTGTTGAAGTTTTGTACATAACAAAACTGGCAGAAACATTTAGCTTATACATTTTTCTCACTATACAAAAAATAAAGAATAATAAGTGAGATGCTAGCTTTTTTCTCAATTCTGGGCTGCATTACTTTCTCTCTCCTCTCTCTCTCTCTCTCTCTCTCTCACACACACACACACTGTAACCCAATATATCATAGAAATGCAAAACAAATATTTGGATTTAAAGTTTGGAACGGGAGTATTTGCAAATTTTTGGCCCTGAAAAGTGAAGACCAGCGGAACTAAGATTTGCCCTTAGAATTTGGGTATTAAATTATACCTTATATCGAGTTTTGAATGTATAAAAATTATTTTAGAACACAGATGTATGAATGCAATGTGAGCTTGAAGGATATACGAGAATTTGTACTTGCCATCTTTTGATTCGCGGCTTTTTCCTGTATTGAAAACTTGATTGCATGAATCATGTTCATGTTTTTCCCCAAAAGAAAGCTGCGAGCCACAGTTTGCTAAAAAAACAAATGACAGCGTCAGACATTTCCATAATATCTACTCTAAGGACGCAGTTTCCAGGTAATGCGAAGTTTTCTTCGATCAATACAGTTTTGTCAACTTTCCAACTGCATGAAACGTAGCTATAAGCAAAAGTTTGGCAGTGTACTTTATTACTTTTGACAGGCTGAAGACGTAAATTTCAACTACTCACCTGAAACACAGAGTCATAAAGGATTTCTAAACTCCTTATCTTAAACTGGATTTTCAATTTAAACCTCTTACATAAAATATAATAATATATCCTATAATATTAAAGAATTAATGTTGTATCTGCTCTCGATTTCGAAGAAATTCGGTGGGAAATGGTTCTGGAGGACAATTATCAATTTAAAAGATCTCATGTCTAGAAAAATCCATTTTCATTGACTTTGTAAAAGAAAAAATTTAGTTGAAAACAATTGATCATCAGCAAAGTAAAAGTTGGATATTGATATTAAAGATATTTAGATATTAAAGGAAATATACGAAATAAATAACTTAAGTAGAAAGAAAGAAAGAAAGAAAGAGGAAAATAGTAATGATCATACTTATGCCGTGCAAAAAAAACATATATTATAAATTAATGCGCACTGCTTCATTTCCATAAATCTATAATACCTATTAAAGGGTCCTTCAACAAGAGTGTCCTATCTTTAACATGTGATAGCTGCCGTTGTTATTGAGTTACAGATATCATTTTTTCATGTGATTACAGTTATTATTGACAAATAGCCATGGAACGTTACAGCATTCAGCAACTCGTAGAAATTGTGAAAATTTATTATCAAAATGGATCACGTGTTCGCCAAACCTTCCATGTATTGCGCGAAGTTTACGGTGTGCATAATCGTCCCTGCGAGAGAACGATTCGGCGTTTGATCGATAAATTTGAAAGAAGTAGTTCTGTCAGCGATCAAAGAACGCCTGTACGTAATCGACGTAAGCGCTCCAACGAAAACATAGGCGTCGTTCGTGGGAGTGTACGCGAGAACGGAAACAAATCAATTGCTCGTCGAGCGCAAGAGTTGGGGCTTTCGACGACCACAATTTGGCGAATTCTGCATCTGGACTTGAAGTTTCACGCTTACAAAATGGTATTAACTCAATAACTAAAGCCAACGACCATAGATTGCGCCGTGTATTCGCTGACTGGGCTATGGAGCAATTGGAAGCTGACCCGGATTTTTGTCGAAAATCCATCATCAGCGACGAAGCCCACTTTTGGATGGATGGTTGTGTTAACAAACAAAACTAATGCTATTGGAGCAATCACAATCCAATGCAGATTCAAGAACGACCACTTCATCCCCAAAAGGTTACTGTGTGGTGTGGATTTTGGTATGGTGGAATCATTGGTCCATATTTTTTCCAAAATGAAGATGGAGAAGCTCTAACTGTCAATGGAGAAAGATACCGGGCTCTTATAAGGGACTATTTTTGGCCTCAATTGGATGGTATGGATCTCAGAAACATCTGGTTCCAGCAAGATGGTGCCACATGTCATACTGCTCTCGAAACAATCGATATTTTGAAGGAGAAGTTCAGAGGTTTCATCATTTCCCGTGGTGGTGGTGGTGTTAACTGGCCCCCGATGTCATGTGAATTAACACCGTTGGATTACTTCTTGAGGGGTTATCTTAAATCTCGAGTTTACGTCAACAAGCCAGAAAAAGTAAATGATCTTATGAATAACATCACGCGCGTTATTCGTGAAGTTGGACCTAATTTACGTTCTTCTGTCATTGAAAATTGGGTCAGCCGTATTCGCGCAATCCAATGAAGTCGCGGCGGTCACTTAACTGATGTTCTCTTCCACACGTAATGACATTAATTATGTTCCAAAATAAAAAAATAAATAAACCTCTATCATTTATTTTATTTAAGTTCAAAGATAGGACACTTGTTGAAATACCCTATACTTTCTCTACCACGTACATAGTGGATAGAGAAGGTATTGCATGCCACCCGATATAGAAATTTCACCGTAAATACATGTTTTGAGGCCCCTTAATAAAAAAAACATTTTTACAAAAGGTCCGTGTGTGTACGTTTGTGTGTCTGTATATGTGTCTGTGTGTGTGTGTGTGTCTGAACAGCATAACTCAAAAAGGAAAAGTTGGATAAATACCAAACTTGGTATTTAGGTTCAATATCTTCCAAAGATACGGCAAGAAGCCTTTCAATAAAATTTCCCACCCTAAACTATCCTTTACATGGAACATTTTTCGAAATTTTTTATTTTCTAAAAAACGACCCTAACCATTTTGATTAAAATACTGTATATGAAAGATATTTATATGACAAATAAAATTTATATCTTGAATTTTCGGGGAAATTAAAATTCAGCTTTTACTTATGGACGCTCTTTAACTGCTTTGGTGCTTAGCGTCCCATTCTATATTGGGCGTGAAAAACAGGTAATTTTGTTCAGAGTCCTCTTTATCAGGCTTGAGGTTCTTTTACGTGCCGTAAATTTACGACACGGGACCACTGGCTTTATTCCCTTCCGAAGGAAGCGATGCTAAGAATTTTTACGCCCGAAAAAATTCATCGCCCTCCGTCAGGTTTGAATCCACGATATCTGGAATTAGAATCTAGCATGAAAATTTTTCGGGGAATAGACTATGAAGTCCTCTTCATTCGGAAGGAATTTTGTATAATCTTGTACACTTGGTAAATGTTAAGCGATAGACGAAAACGTACCACACAAAAGTTGTATACCTCCTTAAAGCATACAATTTATGTAAAATAAGTTTTTTTGTGGCATAAAGCGTTTCTGAGATACCCGTTACTAAAAATTCGAATTGTTCATTTCTTGGTCATTCCCTTCAAGTCCTTTCAACGTTAAGTTGTTTCTTGTGATTGCATGGAAACAGTATGGAATTTTAATGCCAGCATATAGGGTCCAGTTCTTAAACATCTGACTATCGCTGTTCCCTTTGTAGTGTGGCAGTATTTTATATCACAACAATGTAAATGCCAGAGTGATTATAGTGTAAATAAGCATTATTGTATGACATTGATTTGAGATGTTTGTTAATTATAAGCATTGTTAGGAAATAAGTTTACACGGCCTCACTGAAACTGACAATAAGAGCGGGCAACAATGTAGCGAGGGGATGAGTTGTTTATTAATTAGAAGAGGCAAGCAAATGACGTTAGAGTAGCGCGCGTTTCTTTAGAAATGGAGGGAATTTCTTCCCTAGAGCATATGTGTTCGTAATTTTGATTGGATATAAAAATAGACGCTAATGTTGGCGCGCTTTATTAACCAATAGCAGCTCTGTTATATTGTTTAGGCATATCGGGTGAGGGAGTATAAATTATAAAGCCAGAGACGGGTAACATTCAGTCCAACAGAATCATTCACGCATTACACGTCGTTCAGTCCAACAGAAGCATTCGCGGGTAATACGTCGTTCAGTCCAACAGAAGCATTCGCGGGTAATACGTCGTGCAGTTCAACAGAATCATACAAAGGTTATACGTCGCTCAGTTCATCAGAATCATTCGCGGGTTACACGTCGCACAGTTTAACAGAATCTCTCGCGTCGTAAAGTTACTTAGAAATGTGAAATATGCGAATTAATAATGTGCAGCAAATAAGTGATTATAGTAACAAAAAATTATAACAGTTTCGGTCGGGCGTGTATCAAGAATAATTATGTGAAATGAATAAAGTGTGACGACAATAAAAGTGTAAAAACAAATTCTTTTATCAGTGTTTTCTTTTAATAACAACTCCTTTCCGTTTACACACCCTGTTTAAGAGATTTGCTCGACTGAATAATAATAATAATAATAATAATAATAATAATAATAATAATAGCTAGCCGGAGGACAAAGAACCCAAAATTCAAACTAGTAATACAATAACAGGCGCCCAGCAATAGATAACACGAAGTTACCGCGACAGTAGCTGTAATGAAATGTGTAATGTAGCTATTTCTGCAAAGGTTTATCTGGATAAAAATGTAGTAGATAGAAAAAATAGCTTGAGAAAGAATAATTTGTATACGCCTAATAAACGATAGAGCGTAAGAAAGTCATGTGAATGTATCGCATCAGATATTTTTAAAGTGAGTTTAACCATAGATTAAACAATCCGTGGAATACTGTTTTATTATATGCTATTAAATGATTTAAACATGTATACAGAATCTAGGATCGAGAACTAACACATCATTGGTTAAGATGGTCCGTAAGAGCACAATTTATTTCGAGTTATATTTCGATATTCTATGTAGTAGTTAATGCTGTATTTATAGATTGCGTTTCACAGACTAATTCAGTGAGCTTTTGTATGTAGTTGATGCAAAGTCTGGCTTTTTACGAGCAGCAACTCCCCACTTTATCAATCTATCTTATGCATACAGCGAATATCAAAGCCAGAGTCCTCGAACTTATCGACAATAACAGCTGCGTCCTATAGAAATACTGTAGCAGCACTGTTCTCATGAAAACGAGTCCACTCTTTATCCATTACAATCAGCAGCTGGTAAAACTGCCAATGTAATGAAAATGGATGGTCACATTGATACCTAAAGCAGAATTCAGAAATAGTAAAATCACACAAATATACCCTTAATTTATTCCCGTTCTTGATAATTGTGAATGTCTTTGGCTTAACAGCGAAGAGAAACTGAGCTCACAAGTTCTAAAACCTTTGTGAAGCAAGTAAGATACGATCATCAAGCAAAGTTTGGGGTTCAGGAAATTGATTAGAATCTACCAAATGTTTTATTTATATGTCATTAACTAGGCATAAAACTACTTAAGTGTATGTTTTAACTCTACTCAGTTTAAAACTCAGTGAAACAAATCCGCCCTGCCGAAAATAATCTTGAAATTTCTGTGAGAAAAGTCATGTGGATAATGGGATCTAAGGGCCTCACAAAAAATCGGTACTCTACTCTACCGTCTCTATAGGGAGGGACATAAATAGGTATACAGTAATAATACATTGTATATGCAAAGAAAAATCTACTTTAATTTGAGGCAGTATTTTTAACACTTAAATAATTTCAGTCTAATTATATAATATATAAATTCAATAACAGCCCGCCTTAAAGCAATATGTGTATGTAATAATATATAAAAAGTGTATATTGCAGTCATTGTATATATTTATATTGTTGTAAACATGTGTAATAATGTTATGTGAATGTATTACGTAATTTAATAATGTAGGAGCTGTGAGAATAATAGGTTAAAAGTTGCTAACAATGAGGTAACAATGAGGTAACCTTGAGGCAATAATGAGTTTGAAAGTTTAAATGCTACTGGTAATTCTTGGAGCAACAATAATGTAATTTGTGACAGTTTATAAAATAGCCTATCAACAACCAGAAAAGCTTTAGTTAAATGAAGGTATTCTGTTGGATTAGGAATAGCCTATCAGAGACTTGAAATACAGAAATTTACAAGTTTAGGCGGTTGAAATCAGTTCAGTTGGTTGCAGACAGCGTTACTAACCAGACGCAAAAAGTGTCCTCAAGAAATTTAATATGTATTCGTGTGAGACGAAAATAGTTTACGTGTTAAAAAGTGCAAGTGATTTATAAAAGAATCTCACAGCTCTATATCAGTGAAGTGTTATTTAAATCGTGTCAAGCATTAATAAAAGGAGTGAAGTAAAATTATAATCTTTGTAAGTCGACATTCTTAGTCGCACCACAACCCTGCCAAGACATCCATGTCTGTAAACTAAATACTGACGCAGCCGAGGCAAACATAAATATTTAGTACTTAAAGAAACAGTCAAATTACAAAGTTAATATTTTTAAAAATTGGGGCAAAGACTACCGGGTACCATACGTGCGGTTGCAACTACTTCAAGTGTTCGGCTCCCCAACATAAGAACTATAATACACCTTCAAATTTCACTAAAACACTAACGTTGAAACTACTGTTACTAATGTAAATGTTCAAGTTGTTGGCCTTCAGCATTTACACACTCTTGTAGTCTACATGTCACACCCAAACATACTTTTGTACACAATTCTTGGCATACCCCTCTTATGTACTGAATCATTTCATCAACAACATGGGGTCTTCTTGCAAATAATACTTTATCGTTAACAACACCCCCCAAAAAGAAGTCCATATATTTCAAAATCTAGATTCGTTGGTCTTTAGTTAAATTCCCAGCCTTCGTGACACAAGAGACTGAAAACAATGAATAAACCAAAGACAAAGGAATAGACAAAAGATAAATTGAGCAAGACTGTGAAACTTAATAATGAAACAATTAGTCATAAAAATCAAAATTACTCATCTGAATCCATCACATGTACCAATCATACAGCTGCATACCTAAGTAGCTTACCTACAGCAAGTTGAAGTATTGTATTCCAATAAAAAATTCTATACGAGATTTCACTGGAAATACACGTTTTGAGACTAGCTGAATAAAAAAGAAGCATTTTCAGGAAATGCCCAATATGTGCGACTAGCATAACTCAAAAAGGAAAAGTCAGTTAAATACCGCATTCAAAGAAATTTTTCGTAATTTTTTATTCTTTCAAAACTAGCTCTTTACGATTTTTATTAAAATACTGTGATATTGTCTAGTTCCATCTGTCTTTGTATTAGGTTTCAGTGTTTTTATTTTTGCACTAATTGTTACTGTTTTGATCTAGTTCTTCACCAGAACTTCACTTGGTTCACACTGCCTCTTCACCAATGTAAACTATTTCCCCGTCACTTCACTTTCTTCTTCCGGACGGTTCACTCACTTGGGAGTCGAACACGAGACGTTTACAATCTCTCGCTCCGCATTAGCACTCGCTGCACGCCATAGCAGTCGCCACAAACTCGTGGCACCCCTGTCGCACCGGAAATGCATCCGCCAAATCGCTCACTCACTCCTCTCGCAAGAATGCTCACTCATATAGCCAATGGAAACTTATACAGGGTTTTGAATGTTTCCAGCAGGAAAAACTTTCAGAAGATTTTGGTTTATCTAGCGATAGCGCTTCCAATGTTTGCGCTGGCGAGCGCTACTTATCGTTCTTTATCTCCGACTGCCCGGCGCCAGCCTCCCGATAACCTTGGTCCATAGTCGCTGCGTCACAATACCACAAGTTTAAGATGTTTGCATAACAGGAAAATGATTGTCTTGATGTTTTGGCAAATAGCCTGTAAAATCCTCTTTATTCCGAATGAATTTTGTATAACTAGTAAACAGTGACAAGTATTACTATATAAAATGTGTATCTCGTTAAAGCACACAATTTATTTCAAATGAAATTCTTTGTGGTCTTAATAATTTCCGAGATATTCTTCTTATTTGTCCGAATTTTCAAATACCTTTTCAAATACTTTTTCCAAGTAGTAAGCTAATATTTTCTTTCTTGTAGCCACAACATAGAGACCCGCTTTTTAAAAAGCTGATTATCGCTTTAGCTTACTGCATTCCCCTTGTACCTACAACAAAATGCGTAATAAAACCATTACTGCAATTTGTGAAAATGAAGTAAATCGAAGAATAAGCTTTACTAGGAATAAGTTGCAGAAGAATCATTAGAAAAAGTCATATGAATGTGAGAGATAAGACATTTTTTCAAGTAGTAAGTTACTATTAGAGTTTTCTCATGGTCATGCAAGAGCATATATAGAACAATCCGCTTTTTAAAAATCTGACTATTGTGGCAGTATTCTTTGTTAAGTTTGAAAGAATGCTACTGTTTATCTGCCGCACGTATAAAAGACAATTTGTTGCGGTCACTTCGTGTTATCTTTTACTGAACGCCTGTTATTGTATTTAATTTTTGGGTTCACTGTCCTCCGGCTAGCTATGATCTCTCGGTCAAACACTTATCTTATACAGGTGTGTAAACGGAAAGGAGTTTTTATCCAAAGATAACACTGCTGAAAGAATTTGTTTTACACTTTTTATTGTCTTAACGATTTACTGCACATTATTAATTCGCGTACTTCAACTTTTTGTGTAATTAACTTTACGACACTTGAGATAACTTTGCTACGCGTAACCTGCAAATCGATAAACTATGCTCTGTATTCACCATGGCTGCTTTCGTTGAACTCAGCGACGTGTAATGCACAAATGTTTCCGATGTACTGGAGAAATCTACTTTTTTGGGGGGGGGAACAGGAATAAAGGTCTAAGGAAAAACAGAAATATATATAGGTTATAGAAAGGAAAAAGGAAGAGGAAAAGAAGGATCTTGTTCTGTGGTGGTGCTATTTATTGGGGGCATAATTGGCATCGTGGTGGCTGATACCGCCGAAGCAAACCTGCGGTTCGTGGGTAATTACTAGAAAACGGAGAGGTCCAAAGTGGACACACTCCTCAGTGGGGAATAGGTAAAAGTCATGGCCGAGGCCCTGACAGTAACCTAGAAAACAGTGGTGACTTAACAGTTGATGATGGTACCGTGCCCGGGCCTGTTACCTCCGGGCATCGGAGTGTGGGTGGTGTAGAGTCGTCCCGCGTCGGTGGTTGCGTACCCGGGCTTTACCTCCGGGCACGCTGATGAGGTGATGCTGCGAGTGGAGGGGAATTGTCAATGTGATGGTGCAGGTTCCCCTCCATGCGTTTGTTGAGATCCTGAAGCCGATCAAAACCGTCAGCCGTCTGGTTGCGGCTTTCCTCCATGTAGTCGAGTGCGTCTAGGTGTTGCTGTTGAATCTTGGAGAGTGCCTCTTTGTGGTGCTGCGTGAGTTGTTTTGTGATCTCTGCGTAGTGTCGATCTAGTTTCTTCATAGATTCTGCGTGTTCAGCGAAGTGGCTGTTGACGTTGTTGACGAGGCGTTTCTTGGTGACGTCGTGTGATTCGTCTATGATGCTGACGACCTCCGTGAACTGTGCGCTGAGATGCTCTTCCAGGGCAGAGAGCCTGCTGGCAAGGTTTAGCACCTCAGCGTGAAGGTCCTGGATGGCGTCGATGATGTTGGTAGTCTTGGTTGATTGCTGCTTTAGTAAGTCGTTGGCGTCTGCTATGTGTTGTTGTATCTGCGGTGAGTCGTTGTGAGATGTTGGCGTGATGTTCTGCGTTGGCTCTGTGGTGTGCGGCGATGGTCTGCGTGGATAGAGTGGGCACGTGGCCTGACCAGTGAAATGCCCCTTGCCCCCGCAGGAGGCGCAGAAGCGGCGTCGTTGAGTCAGTGTGCCCGACATTCTGCGGTGAGTGTCCCGCTACCACAGTAATGGCAGCGGTGCGCGGCGTCGCATGTTGTGTCAGTGTAGCAGGCAGTAGCGGCGGCATGGCGTTGGGCGAACACTACGGCTGGCCTCGAGCTGCAGGGTTTGCCCTAACAAGGGCAGTCCTGCGGCGAGAGCCGCCAAGTAATCGTCCTCTTCCAAGAAGATGGGTCTGACGAGTGGCGTAGGACCTCTGCTGTTCCTAATACGCGTCGCCCTGGCCGCAGACGGCCAAAAGCGCTGCGCGGCGGTGAGGAGTAAGGTCTCCGGTAGTTGTCTATGAACTCCCCGGACGACAGCGGAGTGGCGTGCGTGCACGCGGTTCTGCGGTGAGTGGTCGGCTGCGCTGATGGGAGAGGAGGCGCTGGGTGCTTCGGCTGGCGGCGGCGAGGAGGCGGGAAGCTGGTCTTCTTCTTCGTCGGCGATGGCGATGGTTGCCTCGCAAGGAGCAGGCTTTGCGGCTGCGGCGGTTTTCTTCTTTCTTCCCATGTTCACTCGATGAGAGCACGAAGCGCTGACTTAGCCCTTTTTATACTCCCATACCCCGATATGCCTAAAGATTATAACTGAGCTGCTATTGGTTAATAAAACGCGCCAACATTAGCATCTATTTTTATATCCAATGAAAATTACGAAAACATATGCTCTGGGGAAAAATGTTCCCGCAAATTCCTAAGAAAAACGCGCCAATATTACGTCATTTGCTCGTCTCTAATAATGATAAACAACTCACCCCCTTGCTACATTATTGCACGCTATTATTGTCAGTTTCAGTAAGGCCGTATAAACGTAATTCTCGACAATAATTACAATCAACAAACATCTCAAATCAATGTCACACAACAATGCATATTCACACTACAATCATTCTGATATTTACATAATTTGTGATACAAATTACTGCGTCACTATCGCTTTCGCGTACGGTATACTTATACCTACAATGAAATGTTGAGGCAGTATTTTTAACACTTAAATGATATCAGTCTAATTATATAATACAAAATATAATAACAGCCCGCCTTAAAGCAATATGTGTATGTAATAATATATAAACTATATGGAACAGCCATTGCATTATGTTTATATTATTATGTACATGTATAATAATGTTATGTGAATGTATTACGTAATTTAACAATGTAGGAGCTGTGAGAATGGAAGCAAACTACCTTTCGTAGCATACAGAATTATAAAGTAGAAGCCGAAAGGTGCTAACAATGAGGTAATCTTGAGACAACAATAAATTAGAAAGTTTAATAATGCTACTAATAATTCTTGGAACAATAAAGTAATATTTAAAATAGTTTATAAATATCCAATCAAAAACTAGAAACGCTTTAAGTTAAATAAAAGTATTCTATTGGAGTAGGATTAGCCAATCAGAGACTTGAAATAGAGTAAATTTACAAATTCAGGCGGCAGACGCTACAAGACAGCGTTTCCAAGCAGACTTTACAAGGAATCGTTTCCGAGCAGTTCGATTTTATACGTATTCAGTGTGAGACATGAAAATTCATTACGGCGAGAATAAAATAAAGTTTACCTGTTTAAAAGTGCAATTAATAAAATAATCTCACAGTTCTATAGTAGGATATATCAGTAAAGTGTTATTTAATCGTGTGAAGGAATAATAAAAGGAGTGGAATACAAATTATAATTTGTGTAAGCCTTGATTCTTTAGCCGTACTACCGTGTTATTTAATCGTGTGAAGGAATAATAAAAGGAGTAGAATACAAATTATAATTTGTGTAAGCCTTCATTCTTTAGCCGTACTACCCCTGCTAAGAGATACGTGTTTCTGCAAATTACTACTGACGCATCCGAGGCATACATATATACTATTCAAATAAACATTAAAATAAAAGTTAAAAATGAACGCGGGGCGAAGGCCACCGGAAAGTTTGAATCGTATGTCGGGCGATCACTCCAAGAAACATATCTCCCGCAATACGTGGTGCAAACAGCAATAAAAAACAACTTCAAGTTTGGATCCCTAACAGTGGGGCTAGAACCCTCTCAAGATTGGCACCCAACGTGGGGCAGCAATTACCCTCTCAATGTATAAATGTGAAATGAAAGTTTATCTCGATTAACAAGAAGTAAATAGAAGAATAAGCTTTTGTACATATATGTTGTAGAAGAGTGAGAAGAGAAATTCATGTGTTGCAACACATCACACTTTTTTTCTTCTCATAATTATTCTACAATTATTCACACAAAAGCTTAAACAAGAGTTAATTACATAAAATAAATTTGATATATACTAGCATTGAAATTAAATATTCATTGCCTGAGCTCTTGAGAAATGAAACAAACAAATTTAAAAGTATACTGCAAACTAAGAACAATGAATACTTCGGAAACGATTAATGCCACCAAAATTATTTGATATAAATTGAACATTTAAACGGGACAAATATTCTTCCTGTACTAATAATTATCCATCTTTTAAATTTCTTTAGAACTTATCTATCAAACACAAAAAAGAAAGAAAGAAAGAAAAAAAACAAGAAGAAAATGTTTCGCGGGCATGCGAATTTTGTGTGAATTATTGTTTGTGAACAATAAACTCCAAAGCGGATTGTCGGACAAATGCCAAATTTGGTGCATGATTTCAGCATTTTCCAAGGATGTGACATGAAGATTTTCAAGAACATACCCCACCCTAAAACCAACGCTTAAATGGAAAAATTTCCCTTTTTGTTTTTATAAAAAATGGCTAGTAGATATAAAGGGTATGTTTGAGCACAGAGAGAGATGCCGATAATCGATAAGGTTCTTTGTTCTACGCCGACAAGCCCGCCGGTTCCCTTTGAGGGCTTACATGCCGCCAGGTCTCGTGTCGTTAGGCCCCGCCCCCTCTCGCTTTGTGTGCTTACCTAATGCCGACAGTGTCTGTGCCGACAGGTCCTACCCCCTCCCCCATGCGTTCTACTGTGGCGTCCTGACTTGAGGGATTTGTTTTCTCGAGGCCTGCCGCCCCTCGGCAAATTAATTAGGTAATGTTCGTCAAACATTTTTTTATGACTACTAATGTCCTTGATTAATTAATTGTATATGAATTGAATCGAGCGCGAGTGTTAGAGTGTATAAATAGCGCACTCACGAGAACAGCCGGACATGTAATGAAAACCCAGCAACCTACTTGTCTGAGGATGACTGAAATGTTTCATGTATACATTAGCTGACAACGTTAGACGCTTTCACCACATTAATAGACTTTAAGTTTGCATCCCGGATCTGTATACGATCATTAGCGGCAATGTCAGTAATTGTTTTCCTAAGTGCTCTGCACAACTCTCACCGCTTCAGATTGTATCGGAGGAAATTATATAAAAGCAGTAGCTTCTCCAATGATTTTCACAGTATCGTGAGAACACAGCGATCTAAGCACTCTGCAAACTTTATTCTTTCAACGTGGAAATTACATCGAACATCATGTCTGGTAAGTGTATCACCAATTCATTTTCATTAAAAAGTTAACTTATTACTTAGTACATTTAACTTATATTTGCGTTCTTGTTTTTAATGACGGACCTTTATTTGTAAATAGCTGAGTATACTAAAAGTTAATAGCTAGACAGTTGAATTTTTCTGAAATGTGAACAGTTTAGTTAAGTTTTCATTTTAGGTAAGCTTATTCTACATTGAATAGCTCAAAAAAAAAGAAAGAAATGTGAACAGTTTAGTTAAGTATTCATCTTGATGAGTAATTATTATTCCGTATATTTAAATATGTGTTTTCACCAAGTGAATTATATTCCTTTCTATTCAAAATACAATTACTTGAACACACTACGAATCGAATAAAAAATGTTCTGTATAAATATTCTTCCTAGGGTAACCGGTGCTAATCGATCCTGGGACTTCATGTTTGCATGCATTGATCGAACATTCATCAGTTAATGAGTTTAGTTAAGTTTTCATTTTAGGCAAGCTTATTCTACATTGAATAGCTAACTGCGCGAATTCTCAAAAAAATGTGAACAATTTAGTTAAGTATTCGTCTTTTTGAGTAATTATTATTCCAGGTATTTAAATACAGGATTTCACAGAGTGAATTATATTCCTTTCTAGACAAAATACAATTACTTGATTACCCTACGATTCGAATAAAGAATGTTCTGTATAAATATTCTTCCGAGGGTAAGCGGCGGTATTCGATCCTGGGACTTCATGTTTGCATGCATTGATCGAACATTCATCAGTTAATGTTTCATTCCTCTCGTGCATTTTATTTAGTAAAAACTTCCAGCCTGTTTCCATCAGGTTAAAAAAGAGATATTTTCCATGAGTGTGTCGAATAATACAAGTGCTTTATTTTGTCATAGAAATTTCTCAGGTGTTTAAAATACATCGACATTTCCCTGTATAAGCAATACGCAATAAAGTAAATTAACTTAATAATATAACTTTTCTTAAAAAAGTAAATAAATAAATAAATAAAAATCTAACGTGTAAATTAATTACGTTTTCAGCATTCAGTTCTGCTAACGTAGCTGAGGCATACATCCAGCTCCAGCAGGATACCCTCCACCGGCTGCAGGATCGTTCCTCAAATACAGCCATGATTCAGGCACCCGAACAACCAAATGGTAAGCATTCTTCAGAGTTTAAAAAAATTAATGTAACAATTCATATTAACTTCTTGTTCATATTCTTTATTATTATTATATTATTATTATTTCCAGGAAGCGGACTTTATTTTGAGGTCTGTCATCCATCGACCGCTGCACCGGCACCTCCAGGCTTCCAAGCCTTACTGGTGCCAAATCATCATGGATGGGGCTCTGACCCATACATGCAGCAACACTCGAATGGTAAGAATTTACAGACCTGTGTTTGAGCAATTGTAACTAAAAATTATTTAATAGCAGGTATACAAGGGCGATTCTAGCATACAAAGACCTACCTACGACAGCATAGAGTTCTGGATTGTATAAGCAGAAAAGGATATATTTAAGGGGAGTTTCTCACCACATATGCAGTCACATAACTCTTCCGGTCTCCCAGAATACCATGTATTTTCACGCATGTGTTTAAAACATCCATTTTTCACGTATAGCATATAGATTCTTTAGAACTCTGTACTTAAACATGCCATACTATTAATATTATCATTATTATTAATATTATTTATTTTTTCCAGGAAACGGACTTTATTTTGGGAGAGGCATCGCTCAACATGCAGCCGCTGCACCAGCACCTCCAGGTCTCGCAACCGTTGCACCTGCACCACAAGACTTCGCGACAGCTGCACCGTCACCCCCCGGCTTCCAGACCTTCCTGGTACCAAATCAGCAGGGGTGGGGCTCTGCCATATACATGCAGGAAGCACCGATCGGTAAGAGTTTTTCAATATTTTATGAACTTCTTGATTTATACATTCTATATTATTATTATTATTATTAATATTATCATTATTATTTTCAGGAAGTGGACTTTATTTTGGGATGAGTCAGTCATCGTCCACTGCACCGGCACCGCCTGGCTTCCAAGCCTTCATGGGGCCTAATCAGCAGGCTTGGGTTTCTGCCCCCTACATGCAGCAACCACCGACCGGTAAGAATATGTTTCAACATTTTATGAAGTTCTTTTACACATTCTATATTATTATTATTATTATTATTATTATTTTCAGATTTTGGTCTTTACTTTGACGAATGCAGCGACGAGTCGTCTGCGCCCCCTGGTTTCCCTGGAGTGTCAACAACTAGCCAACCGCTGAGCGGTAAGAATTTTTCGATATTTTATGAAGTTCTTGTTTTACATGTGCTATATTATTATTATTATTATTATTATTATTATTATTTTCAGATTTTGGTCTTTACTTTGACGAATGCAGCGACGAGACGTCTGTGCCCCCTGGTTTCCCTGACGGGTCAACAACTAGCCAACCACTGAGCGGTAAGAATTTTTCAATATTTTATGAAGTTCTTGTTTTACATGTGCTATATTATTATTATTAATATTATTATTTTCAGATTTTGGTCTTTACTTTGACGAATGCAGCGACGAGACGTCTGTGCCCCCTGGTTTCCCTGGCGGGTCAACAGCTAGCCAACCGCTGAGCGGTAAGAATTTTTCGATATTTTATGAAGTTCTTGTTTTACATGTGCTATATTATTATTATTATTATTATTATTATTATTTTCAGATTTTGGTCTTTACTTTGACGAATGCAGCGACGAGACGTCTGTGCCCCCTGGTTTCCCTGGCGGGTCAACAACTGGCCAACCACTGAGCGGTAAGAATTTCTCAATATTTTATGAAGTTCTTGTTTTACATGTGCTATATTATTATGATTATTATTATTATTATTATTATTATTATTATTATTATTATTATTATTATTTTCAGATTTTGGTCTTTACTTTGACGAATGCAGCGACGAATCGTCTGTGCCCCCTGGTTTCCCTGGCGGGTCAACAACTAGCCAACCACTGAGTGGTAAGAATTTCTCAATATTTTATGGAGTTCTTGTTTTACATGTGCTATATTATTATTATTATTATTATTATTATTATTATTATTATTATTATTTTCAGATTTTGGTCTTTACTTTGACGAATGCAGCGACGAATCGTCTGTGCCCCCTGGTTTCCCTGGCGGGTCAACAACTAGCCAACCACTGAGCGGTAAGAATTTTTCAATATTTTATGAAGTTCTTGCTTTACATGTGCTATATTATTTTTATTATTATTATTATTATTATTATTATTATTATTATTATTATTATTATTATTATTATTATTTTCGGGAGACTGTGATATCAATAGTAGCACACCTACATCACAGACATTTTCAATTCATCCCCCCTCCCTTTCTTCAGCGTCTACCATAAGACTGCTTGAAGTAACACCACAACCCATTTTTACGCATATCCATCCATCCACATCCTCAATATCACCTCCATCCCCACAGATTAGAAATTTAGCAACCCCTCTAACAGGGTTTGCTGAATTACCCCTAACACACACCAACCCCGACATACCGCAATCCCATATTACCAACTCCATCATCCCACAATGCAGTAGTAGCACACCGCACATTCCGGCAATACCATACACAGGCGAGGCGGCGTCTAAGGTATAACCAATCACCTCAGGTTCTACCACCCCTGCCACCTCTACTACCTCTAACTATAAATCGTATAAGAACATACAGAGAGAGGATGCATCTAAAAAAAAACAAATAGATGCTAAGGATGTACAGGGCAAATAATACAAAAAGTTATAAAATAAAAAGCCAGCTGTTTGACAATCATAACATGTTTATTCTTATTCACATTCTTCCTATACATTAAACCAAATCCTTTAAATTTACCTGAATACCTATAAAAAACATAGCACTTTACAAAAGTAATGCAGACAATCTTTATTCTTTATAAACATTATCCTATTACATTCTTCCTATACATTAAATCAAATCCTTTAAATTTACCTGAATACCTGTAAAGAAACATAGCACTTTTACAGAAAGTAATGCAGACAACATATATTTTTTATAAACATTATCCTATTACATTCCTTCACAAAAACCCATACATATTTCCTAAAGGCAAAGGTGATAGTCTAGACATTCTAAACACTCAGTTATATAATCATATACATCACACAGAAAGAGACCTGCATTATCAGTAAAAAAACTAAACATCTCAACAATGTCTGGATGATATATTTTATAAGTACAAGTTTTTTGATATTTCAAAGTTCCTGTTAACCATGGCCGTAATTGATTAACACAATTTCTCGATCCTGCCATGCTATAACTTTAGAAGCTTTCAGCTTACTTATAATTTTCTCAATCTCTTGTGTGTGACTATTATTACCAGCATCCCTCGACGCAATTAGTAACCTCAGTATATTTACTAGTCTATTCGGATTTTCAAGCGTTGATATCACTGAATCATCATCATATGAAGATTTCATATTCTCGCAACTTCCGATGTATCCAGATTTTTCACCAACAGTAGTCTCCAGTGAAGGACAGAGGCTGATCCGGTATAACATTCCCCTCTATACATCTTCGGATCTTCAAGTGCAGGAGAGAGAGAGTCGATTCAGTATAACATGTTGCTCTATGAAACTTAAATCTTGACAAAGAACGATTCTTAAAAATCCGCCCGCATATACAGCATCTAATAACGCGTTTTCCTCCATGTGTAATGTATGAAAAATTGAGTTTCTCATTCGTTAGTTGCACAGATTTTCTCGGGCAGTAGCTCATGCTAAAACTAAAAGAAATTAAATGAATACGTGAATGCTAACGCTCGAAGGAATTAAAGCGAATGAATGAATTCATAACACGCAACTATGTATATATCCAGGATGAGGACGACGGAGGGAATTGCAATCTATGCATAGCACTGGGAAAGGATACTCTCTTGAAACATTAGTCATCTAGACAACTATTGTTCACGGAGCCCGTACACGTCAGGTTGAATGGGACAGACCTCAGGTTCAAATCTTTAAGGGTACGGACCCCCGCCTTTTGCCTGTCATGTCTACTAAACCATTCTAACAGCGTAACATTACGTTAAAACGACACGTCAGGTTGAATGGGACAGACCTCAGGTTCAAATCTTTAAGGGTACGGACCCCCGCCTTTTGCCTGTCATGTCTACTAAACCATTCTAACAGCGTAACATTACGTTACAACGACACGTAACCAGAACATAGCGAGTGCGAGCAGGGGAAAAAAGGATGCTCTCTGGGAACATTCGTGGAAAAGGATGCTCTCTGGATACACTAGTCATCCACACAACGGATTGTCCCTAACATTTCCAGATTTCGGACCGTTCAACATCGTGACGCGCTCCTGTCATCTACATTTCGACGAAATTTTACCTCCCGAATTAAAGTTTGGTGCTCTGTATAGAACTGCACAACTTGCATTACGCTGCGTGTCCCTAGCGTTTCCAGCTCCTGAATCGTTCCAGCTAGAGGAATGCCTCTACCATCTTCATGTCAACGATCTGTTACTCTGAATTAAAGTTTGATGATCTGTATAGACCTGTACAACATGCATTACGCTATGTAACAGACTCATCACGCTATGTAACATGATCACGCTATGTAACAACATGATCACGTTATGTAACAACCTGATCACGCTATGTAACAAGCTGATCACGCTATGTAACAACATGATCACGCTATGTAACAACCTGATCACGCTATGTAACAACATGATCACGCTATGTAACAACCTGATCACGCTATGTAACAACATGATCACGCTATGTAACAACATGATCACGCCATGTAACAACATGATCACGCTGTGTAACAACCTGAGCACGCTATGTAACAACACATTCACGCTATGTAACAACATGATCACGCTATGTAACAACATGATCACGCTATGTAACAACATGATCACGCTATGTATAACCTGATCACGCTATGTAACAACATGATCACGCTATGTAACAACATGATCAGGCTATGTAACAACATGATCACGGTATGTAACAACCTGATCACGCTATGTAACAAGCTGATCACGCTATGTAACAACATGATCACGCTATGTAACAACCTGATCACGCTTGTAACAACATGATCACGCTATGTAACAACCTGATCACGTTATGTAACAACATGATCACGCTATGTAACAACATGATCACGCTATGTAACAACATGATCACGCTATGTAACAACCTGAGCACGCTATGTAACAACACGATCACGCTATGTAACAACATGATCACGCTATGTAACAACCTGATCACGCTATGTAACAACATGATCACGCTATGTAACAACCTGATCACGCTATGTAACAACATGATCACGCTATGTAACAACATGATCACGCTATGTAACATGATCACGCTATGTAACAACCTGAGCACGCTATGTAACAACACGATCACGCTAAGTAAAAACATGATCACGCTATGTAACAACCTGATCACGCTATGTAACAACATGATCACGGTATGTAACAACCTGATCACGCTATGTAACAACATGATCACGCTATGTAACAACATGATCACGCTATGTAACAACCTGATCACGCTATGTAACAACCTGATCACGCTATGTAACAACATGATCACGCTATGTAACAACCTGATCACGCTATGTAACAACATGATCACGCTATGTAACAACATGATCACGCTATGTAACAACCTGAGCACGCTATGTACAACACGATCACGCTATGTAACAACACGATCACGCTATGTAACAATCCTGATCACGCTATGTAACAACATATTCACGCTATGAAACAACATGTTCACGCTATATAACAACTTGATCACGCTATGTAACAACATGATCACGCTATGTAACAACCTGATCACGCTATGTAACATGATCACGCTATGTAACAACCTGATCACGCTATGTAAGAACATGATCACGCTATGTAACAACATGATCACGCTATGTAACAACATGATCACGCTATGTAACAACCTGCTCACGCTATGTAACAACCTGATCACGCTATGTAACAACATGATCACGCTATGTAACAACCTGATCACGCTATGTAACAACATGATCACGCTATGTAACAGCATGATCACGCTATGTAACAACACGATCACGCTATGTAACAACATGATCACGCTATGTAACAACCTGATCACGCTATGTAACAGCATGATCACGCTATGTAACAACATGTTTACACTATGTAACAACCTTGATCACGCTATGTAACAACCTGATCACGACATGTAACAACATGATCACGCTATGTAACAACATGATCACGCTATGTAACAACCTGATCACGCTATGTAACAACATGATCACGCTATGTAACAACATGATCACGCTATGTAACAACCTGATCACGCTATGTAACAACATGATCACGCCATGTAACAACCCGATCACGCTATGTAACAACATGATCACGCTATGTAACAATCTGATCACGCTATGTAACAACATGATCACGCTTTGTAAATAGGATGGACCATTTAAGTTGAGGCTATACAATATATCCAAAACTAAGCGTTGTAGAAAGAAATGTCTTTAATAAAACTTGCTTGATATTATGACGAAAGTAAAAGCCGCTAGTCGTATTTTGGTTGGAGGACGTTGTGATGGTCATTTCAGGGTCTTTTTAAATGGGATTCTAGTTGTAGGTTCCCATTTAAAAAAAATAAATTGACCCAAAATGACCCTCATAACGTCCTCCAAACAAAATACGACTACCGGCATTTACTTTCGTCATAATATCAAGCAAGTTTTATTAAAGACATTTCTTTCTACAACGCTTAGTTTTGGATATATTGTATAGCCTCAACTTAAATGGTCCACCCTATTTACATAGCGTGATCATGTTGTTACATAGCGTGATCAGATTGTTACATAGCGTGATCATGTTGTTACATAGCGTGATCGGGTTGTTACATGGCGTGATCATGTTGTTACATAGCGTGATCAGGTTGTTACATAGCGTGATCATGTTGTTACATAGCGTGATCAGGTTGTTACATAGCGTGATCAGGTTGTTACATAGCGTGATCATGTTGTTACATAGCGTGATCATGTTGTTACATGGCGTGATCAGGTTGTTACATAGCGTGATCAAGGTTGTTACATAGCGTAAGCATGTTGTTACATAGCGTGATCATGTTGTTACATAGCGTGATCAGGTTGTTACATAACGTGATCATGTTGTTACATAGCGTGATCATGTTGTTACATAGCGTGATCATGTTGTTACATAGCGTGATGAGTCTGTTACATAGCGTAATGCATGTTGTACAGGTCTATACAGATCACCAAACTTTAATTCAGAGTAACAGATCGTTGACATGAAGATGGTAGAGGCATTCCTCTAGCTGGAACGATTCAGGAGCTGGAAACGCTAGGGACACGCAGCGTAATGCAAGTTGTGCAGTTCTATACAGAGCACCAAACTTTAATTCAGGAGGTAAAATTTCGTCGAAATGTAGATGACAGGAGCGCGTCACGATGTTGAACGGTCCGAAATCTGGAAATGTAAGGGACAATCCGTTGTGTGGATGACTAGTGTATCCAGAGAGCATCCTTTTCCACGAATGTTCCCAGAGCGCATCCTGTTTTCCCTGCTCGCACTCGCTATGTTCTGGTTACGTGTCGTTGTAACGTAATGTTACGCTGTTAGAATGGTTTAGTAGACATGACAGGCAAAAGGCGGGGGTCCGTACCCTTAAAGATTTGAACCTGAGGTCTGTCCCATTCAACCTGACGTGTACGGGCTCAGTGAACAATAGTTGTCTAGATGACTAATGTTTCAAGAGAGTATCCTTTCCCAGTGCTATGCATAGATCGCAATTCCCTCCGTCGTCCTCATCCTGGATATATACATAGTTGCGTGTTATGAATTCATTCATTCGCTTTAATTCCTTCGAGCGTTAGCATTCACGTATTCATTTAATTTCTTTTAGTTTTAGCATGAGCTACTGCCCGAGAAAATCTGCGCAACTAACGAATGAGAAACTCAATTTTTCATACATTACACATGGAGGAAAACGCGTCATTAGATGCTGTATATGCGGGCGGATTTTTAAGAATCGTTCTTTGTCAAGATTTAGGTTTCATAGAGCAGCATGTTATACTGAATCGACTCTCTCTCCTGCACTTGAAGATCCGAAGATGGATAGAGGGGAATGTTATACCGGATCAGCCTCTGTCCTTCACTGGAGACTACTGTTGGTGAAAAATCTGGATACATCGGAAGTTGCGAGAATATGAAATCTTCATATGATGATGATTCAGTGATATCAACGCTTGAAAATCCGAATAGACTAGTAAATATACTGAGGTTACTAATTGCGTCGAGGGATGCTGGTAATAATAGTCACACACAAGAGATTGAGAAAATTATAAGTAAGCTGAAAGCTTCTAAAGTTATAGCATGACAGTATCGAGAAATTGTGTTAATCAATTACGGCCATGGTTAACAGGAACTTTGAAATATCAAAAAACTTGTACTTATAAAATATATCATCCAGACATTGTTGAGATGTTTAGTTGTTTTACTGATAATGCAGGTCTCTTTCTGTGTGATGTATATGATTATATAACTGAGTGTTTAGAATGTCTAGACTATCACCTTTGCCTTTAGGAAATATGTATGGGTTTTTGTGAAGGAATGTAATAGGATAATGTTTATAAAAAATAAATGTTGTCTGCATTACTTTCTGTAAAAGTGCTATGTTTTTTTTACAGGTATTCAGGTAAATTTAAAGGATTTGATTTAATGTATAGGAAGAATGTAATAGGATAATGTTTATAAAGAATAAAGATTGTCTGCATTACTTTTTGTAAAGTGCTATGTTTTTTATAGGTATTCAGGTAAATTTAAAGGATTTGGTTTAATGTATAGGAAGAATGTGAATAAGAATAAACATGTTATGATTGTAAAACCGCTGGTTTTTTTATTTTATAACTTTTTGTATTATTTACCCTGTACATCCTTAGCATCTATTTGTTTTTTTAGATGCATCCTCTCTCTGTATGTTCTTATACGATTTATAGTTAGAGGTAGTTGAGGTGGCAGGGGTGGTAGAACCTGAGGTGATTGGTTATACCTTAGACGCCGCCTCGCCTGTCTATGGTATTGCCGGATGCGCGGTGTGGTACTACTGCATTGTGGGATGATGGAGTTGGTAATATGGGATTGCGGTATGTCGGGGTTGGTGTGTGTTAGGGGTAATTCAGCAAACCCTGTTAGAGGGGTTGCTAAATTTCTAATCTGTGGGGATGGAGGTGATATTGAGGATGTGGATGGATGGATATGCGTAAAAATGGGTTGTGGTGTTACTTCAAGCAGTCTTATGGTAGACGCTGAAGAAAGGGAGGGGGGATAAATTGAAAATGTCTGTGATGTAGGTGTGCTACTATTGATATCACAGTCTCCTGAAAATAATAATAATAATAATAATAATAATAATAATAATAATAATAATAATAATAATAATAATAATATAGCACATGTAAAACAAGAACTTCATAAAATATTGAAAAATTCTTACCGCTCAGTGGTTGGCTAGTTGTTGATCCGCCAGGGAAACCAGGGGGCACAGACGATTCGTCGCTGCATTCGTCAAAGTAAAGACCAAAATCTGAAAATAATAATAATAATAATAATAATAATAATAATAATATAGCACATGTAAAACAAGAACTTCATAAAATATTGAGAAATTCTTACCACTCAGTGGTTGGCTAGTTGTTGACCCGCCAGGGAAACCAGGGGGCACAGACGATTCGTCGCTGCATTCGTCAAAGTAAAGACCAAAATCTGAAAATAATAATTATAATAATAATACTAATAATAATATAGCACATGTAAAACAAGAACTTCATAAAATATTGAGAAATTCTTACCACTCAGTGGTTGGCTAGTTGTTGACCCGCCAGGGAAACCAGGGGGCACAGACGATTCGTCGCTGCATTCGTCAAAGTAAAGACCAAAATCTGAAAATAATAATAATAATAATAATAATAATAATAATAATAATATAGCACATGTAAAACAAAAACTTCATAAAATATTGAGAAATTCTTACCGCTCAGTGGTTGGCTAGTTGTTGACCCGCCAGGGAAACCAGGGGGCACAGACGTCTCGTCGCTGCATTCGTCAAAGTAAAGACCAAAATATGAAAATAATAATAATAATAATAATATAGCACATGTAAAGCAAGAACTTCATAAAACATCGAAAAATTCTTACCGCTCAGCGGTTGGCTAGTTGTTGACCCGCCAGGGAAACCAGAGGGCACAGACCTCTCGTCGCTGCATTCGTCAAAGTAAAGACTAAAATCTCAAAATAATAATAATAATAATATAGCACATGTAAAACAAGAACTTCATAAAATATTGAAAAATTCTTACCGCTCAGTGGTTGGCTAGTTGTTGACCCGCCAGGGAAACCAGGGGGCACAGACGTCTCGTCGCTGCATTCGTCAAAGTAAAGACCAAAATCTGAAAATAATAATAATAATAATAATAATAATAATAATAATAATAATAATAATAATAATATAGAATGTGTAAAAGAACTTTATAAAATGTTGAAACATATTCTTACCGGTCGGTGGTTGCTGCATGTAGGGGGCAGAAACCCAAGCCTGCTGATTAGGCCCCATGAAGGCTTGGAAGCCAGGCGGTGCCGGTGCAGTGGACGATGAGTGACTCATCCCAAAATAAAGTCCACTTCCTGAAAATAATAATGATAATATTAATAATAATAATAATAATAATAATAATAATAATAATAATAATAATAATAATAATAATAATAATAATATAGAATGTATAAAGCAAGAAGTTCATAAAATATTGAAAAACTCTTACCGATCGGTGCTTCCTGCATGTATATGGCAGAGCCCCACCCCTGCTGATTTGGTACCAGGAAGGTCTGGAAGCCGGGGGGTGACGGTGCAGCTGTCGCGAAGTCTTGTGGTGCAGGTGCAACGGTTGCGAGACCTGGAGGTGCTGGTGCAGCGGCTGCATGTTGAGCGATGCCTCTCCCGAAATAAGGTCCGTTTCCTGGAAGAAATAAATAATATTAATAATAATAATAATATTAATAGTATGGCATGTTTAAGTACAGAGTTCTAAAGAATCTATACGCTATACGTGAAAAATGGATGTTTTAAACACATGCGTGAAAATACATGGTATTCTGGGAGACCGGAAGAGTTATGTGACTGCATATGTGGTGAGAAACTCCCCTTAAATATATCCTTTTCTGCTTATACAATCCAGAACTCTATGCTGTCGTAGGTAGGTCTTTGTATGCTAGAATCGCCCTTGTATACCTGCTATTAAATAATTTTTAGTTACAATTGCTCAAACACAGGTCTGTAAATTCTTACCATTCGAGTGTTGCTGCATGTATGGGTCAGAGCCCCATCCATGATGATTTGGCACCAGTAAGGCTTGGAAGCCTGGAGGTGCCGGTGCAGCGGTCGATGGATGACAGACCTCAAAATAAAGTCCGCTTCCTGGAAATAATAATAATATAATAATAATAAAGAATATGAACAAGAAGTTAATGTGAATTGTTACATTAATTTTTTTAAACTCTGAAGAATGCTTACCATTTGGTTGTTCGGGTGCCTGAATCATGGCTGTATTTGAGGAACGATCCTGCAGCCGGTGGAGGGTATCCTGCTGGAGCTGGATGTATGCCTCAGCTACGTTAGCAGAACTGAATGCTGAAAACGTAATTAATTTACACGTTAGATTTTTATTTATTTATTTATTTACTTTTTTAAGAAAAGTTATATTATTAAGTTAATTTACATTATTGCGTACTGCTTATACAGGAAATGTCGATGTATTTTAAACACCTGAGAAATTTCTATGACAAAATAAAGCACTTGTATTATTCGACACACTCATGGAAAATATCTCTTTTTTAACGTGATGGAAACAGGCTGGAAGTTTTTACTAATAAAATGCACGAGAGGAATGAAACATTAACTGATGAATGTTCGATCAACGCATGCAAACATGAAGTCCCAGGATCGAATACAGCCGCTTACCCTCGGAAGAATATTTATACAGAACATTCTTTATTCGAATCGTAGGGTAATCAAGTAATTGTATTTTGTCTAGAAAGGAATATAATTCACTCTGTGAAATCCTGTATTTAAATACCTGGAATAATAATTACTCAAAAAGACGAATACTTAACTAAATTGTTCACATTTTTTGAGAATTCGCGCAGTTAGCTATTAAATGTAGAATAAGCTTGCCTAAAATGAAAACTTAACTAAACTCATTAACTGATGAATGTTCGATCAATGCATGCAAACATGAAGTCCCAGGATCGATTACCACCGGTTACCCTCGGAAGAATATTTATACAGAACATTCTTTATTCGAAGCGGAGGGTAATCAAGTAATTGTATTTTGTCTAGAAAGGAATATACTTCAGTCTGTGAAATCCTGTATTTAAATACCTGGAATAATAATTACTCAACAAGACGAATACTTAACTAAATTGTTCACATTTTTTTGAGAATTCGCGCAGTTAGCTATTCTATGTAGAATAAGCTTGCCTAAAATGAAAACTTAACTAAACTCATTAACTGATGAATGTTCGATCAATGCATGCAAACATGAAGTCCCAGGATCGATTACCACCGGTTACCCTCGGAAGAATATTTATACAGAACATTCTTTATTCGAATCGTAGGGTAATCAAGTAATTGTATTTTGTCTAGAAAGGAATATAATTCACTCTGTGAAATCCTGTATTTAAATACCTGGAATAATAATTACTCAACAAGACGAATACTTAACTAAATTGTTCACATTTTTTGAGAATTCGCGCAGTTAGCTATTAAATGTAGAATAAGCTTGCCTAAAATGAAAACTTAACTAAACTCATTAACTGATGAATGTTCGATCAATGCATGCAAACATGAAGTCCCAGGATCGATTACCACCGGTTACCCTAGGAAGAATATTTATACAGAACATTTTTATTCGATTCGTAGTGTGTTCAAGTAATTGTATTTTGAATAGAAAGGAATATAATTCACTTGGTGAAAACACATATTTAAATATACGGAATAATAATTACTCATCAAGATGAATACTTAAGTAAACTGTTCACATTTCTTTTTTTTTTTTTGAGAATTCGCGCAGTTAGCTATTCAATGTAGAATAAGCTTACCTAAAATGAAAACTTAACTAAACTGTTCACATTTCAGAAAAATTCAACTGTCTAGCTATTAACTTTTAGAATACTCAGCTATTTACAAATAAAGGTCCGTCATTAAAAACAAGAACGCAAATATAAGTTAAATGTACTAAGTAATAAGTTAACTTTTTAATGAAAATGAATTGGTGATACACTTACCAGACATGATGTTCGATGTAATTTCCACGTTGAAAGAATAAAGTTTGCAGAGTGCTTAGATCGCTGTGTTCTCACGATACTGTGAAAATCATTGGAGAAGCTACTGCTTTTATATAATTTCCTCCGATACAATCTGAAGCGGTGAGAGTTGTGCAGAGCACTTAGGAAAACAATTACTGACATTGCCGCTAATGATCGTATACAGATCCGGGATGCAAACTTAAAGTCTATTAATGTGGTGAAAGCGTCTAACGTTGTCAGCTAATGTATACATGAAACATTTCAGTCATCCTCAGACAGAAGTAGGTTGCTGGGTTTTCATTACATGTCCGGCTGTTCTCGTGAGTGCGCTACTTATACACTCTAACACTCGCGCTCGATTCAATTCATATAAATTAATTAATCAAGGAGATTAGTAGTCATAAAAAATGTTTGACGAACATTACCTAATTAATTTGCCGAGGGGCGGCAGGCCTCGAGAAAACAAATCCCTCAAGTCAGGACGCCACAGTAGAACGCATGGGGGAGGGGGTAGGACCTGTCGGCACAGACACTGTCCGCATTAGGTAAGCACACAAAGCGAGAGGGGGCGGGGCCTAACGACACGAGACCTGGCGGCATGTAAGCCCTCAAAGGGAACCGGCGGGCTTGTCGGCGTAGAACAAAGAACCTTATCGATTATCGGCATCTCTCTCTGTGCTCAAACATACCCTTTATATCTACTATGGTTAAAGCAGGTTGGATTAAAATACCATATATTTAATATGTTTGCATGGTAAGTAAAATGTGTATCTCGAATTTTCTGCAAATATCCTGGCGAAATACTCTTCATTCCAAATGAGTTCTGTATGCTGTTGTATAACTGCTAAACCGTATGAGATCGGAAAACATGGAAAATATACAGATCTCGGTATACCACACAATTTATAGGTAATAATTATTTGTGAAAATACCCATTTCGAAATATTCGTCATGGTTTGAATTTTAGAACACTTATACCTTTTTGAGGTGCTAAGTCGAATTTGAAAATACTTTATACCGCGATTTGGGGTTACTTGAAACAATGGTGACATTTGAAAGGTTCTCATTTTCGTTTTTAAAAGTGGTGTGTTAGTCCTGATTGCTGTTCGAGCAGTTTCTTTTATGTTTAATGGCATTATTTGTAACATTAAATACTGTATAATAATGCAAATTAAGTGTTGTATTTCTGTTCCACTTCTTTAAGAACTTAATTCAGTTTTCAAGTATCCCACTTGATTTACGACTTGAAAAAACAGTATATTTTCATGTTTGGTAATAAATTTTAAAATTCAGTCTGAAAATGAAAATATGAGTGCATTATTTCCAATAACCTTTTCAGCATGCCAGCATGTATATGAGAGCTATCTCAAACAATTTATGTTTTAATAATTTTAATTAGTGGAGTTGTTTTTCGCTTCTACTCACCTTTTTAGAATGAGATTTTAAAAATGTAGTTATTTTATATACCTGCATCGCAACGTTGTTAACCGTGTTTCTTGGAAGTCTGCTCAACACTTTTGACAACCGAGACCCTTATTGACTTTAACTGAAGGAGGGAAACCCATTCATAGCTATAGTAACTGACTTTATTAACTGCCGTATAAACGTCTTTCCGAGAAACCAAAAAAGTAATGTTCGCTAAAAGAGAAAACGCGAACTGAATACACAACGTATCTGGACGGAATATACAGCTACGCAAAATCTCTTAAGTTCCATATTCAATATACGTGCACTGAAATGTTTCCAAAAGTACACCGAATGAGTGATATTCTTAACATTTAAACATTATTAAAATGTTTCCTTCTTACTTTCTCTAGTATCTATTTACATTAAGTAGAGAAGTAGAGCATAGTAATAATAATAATAATAATAATAATAATAATAAACATAATTAGCATCTCCATAATCAGCTTCACAGTTTAATTCTCCCGTTCCGGCTCGAAACTAATTTTCAAACTGGTTGCTCCATCACTTTTCTGATCGCTCTCTACTCCTTTTTCCACCGAGCGAGATAGCTCAGGCGGTTAAGTCTGTGGCCCGCATTCGAGAGGTCCGGGGATCGATCCACGGCGACCACCCACTCTGGTCCATGGGTTTTTCGAGGTTTCCTCGGGGCGCCAGGCGAATGCTGGCTAGGTTCATCTTCTACCACGACTTTCCTTCCCCTCATTTCCTGTTCCTGTTCCCATCATCTTCCTTGTCATCTGTTTCAGGGTTGTAGGACCAGGCGGCGGTGTTCGACGGGTTGCGGCTGGGCGTGGCCTTTGCGCTCTGTAAAGGTTTCTTCCCTGGCGTCCCTGCGGTACCATTCAGGTAGGTCTCTCCTCAACGTGAGGCTCGGCTCTGGGGGACCCTGGCGGCTGGTGGCTTGTGGCATCGGATGCGTTCTATCTGGAAACGTTACGGACCCTGTCCATGCATCCGCATCTGGTCGCCCCTCGGGTCTCTTCCCTCATCTTTCCCCTCCTAGAGGTGACGTTGGAAGCAAAAAGGGCCGACTGGCCTATTTGCGGCGCTCTGCCCCGATTAGGGGTCCCTCTGTGATACCTTTCCTCTTTTTTCCCCCTTCATGGATTGTATAGGCTATAGGTTGTTCAACGGAGGTGGACACCTCGGCATCACGACCTTCAGAGATCTATTATGCCTACTACCCCTCAGAAGAAAGGGATGAAGTGAACGAATCACAGGAGGCTATAGGCCGTAGGCGGACAGGCCACAGAGACGCGCAGACGTCCCTAACATTTCCAAGCTTGCAGACCCGTGTGTCAGCGCCGGAGCCGCCGAGAGTGGGCGAGGAACGACCCACCAATCCAGCAGCCGTCTGGTGTTCACAAGGAATATGCTTTCCAACGAACATGCATCCGAGCCAACTGTCCGGGACCGCCATACACCATGAGACCTAGAAGCACACCCGAAAGAGACGAGAAGGAAACGGAATGAAAGGGAAATGACGGAGTGGAAATTGTGGAAGTAAAGAAAGCATGCCAGCATTCGCTTGTCGACCCCGTGGAAACCACGAAAACACCATGAGTCAGGGCGGGCGGTCGTCGGGGATCGAACCCTTGACTTCCCGAATGCGGGCCACAGACTTTACCGCCTGAGCCATCCCGCTCGATTTCCTGAATTGTAATAGAATAGGATATAATGCAATCTAGTTTCCATGCATTTCTAGCACATGATGCAAATATGCCTGTTGCTTTGAGATTCTTTCAATCATATTAAAAATGTTAAGTTGTAGCCACATGACCTTATTAGGAACTTTGTCTATGATCTGTTTACATGCAACTGGACGTAAACATTTCATTTCCGCAACCTGGAACTGCCAATGCTTTGTGGAAGTATCACATTTTACCCAAAAATTCGAAATCGAGATTTCACCGGAATACATTTTTTGAGAATCCCTGAATCCATTAAAACAAGTTTTAATAAAAGGTAAATTCTGCATCATCTCATAAAAAAATAACCCCTTCACACTTTGGAATGAAGTGGTAAACTTATTCTGCCATTTAGGGGAAGTTTTGCTCTAAATATTGGCACTAGTGTTAAGCATGGTAGCTTCTGTGTGCTCAAGTATGTATATGCTTTCTTTGTAAGCATATGCGAGTTTGTTTTCTACATTTTTTCTTTGAATAGCTTTTTCTGCGAAGGAAACTTTCTGGTATAAACGACATGTTTTCTCATAAAATATTGAAGATAGCTAAATTAAATATTAGGACGAATAAAACATCTAAAGTGCTGTTGTCAATCTACTTTGGTGTCAATAACAAGGTTGATTTTTTTGTAAAAAATAATTGTACATAAGTTTTAATCAAAACATGGTTTAATTGAGAAAACACCCTATCTTCCTTAATAAACCAACTCATTGTATGAAAGTAGATCAATAAAATTAGAAGTCGCCTACATCCTGCAAAAATCTTAGTCTGATGTCTTAAATAGTTTCTGAGATAGTGGAGTCATGAATTTAACAAACTTAAAATTGACGGGATAGGGATTTTAATCTCACCTTAACTGAAATTTCCTATATTAATTTATCTATTTATGTTATACTCCTAGTAATAGTGTTTATTTAATTTTATAAATACTGACGTTATACGAATGTAACCGAGCGAGGTGTCACAGGCGGTAGCGCGTTTGACTCGCATTCGGGAGGTCGTGGGTCGATTCCCGCGGCCGAACTTGCTGACTCAGGGTTTTTCTCGGGTTTCCCCAGGTCGCTAGGCGAATTCTGGGAAAATTAATTACATCCCCCGAATTTCCTGTCCCTCCATTTTACCTCCTTTCTCATTTCACTTCACTTTTCCGGGTTGCAAGTGTCGGCGGGATCCTCAGCGTTGTATGACAGGGAAAAAGGATGCTCTCTGTAAAACTTGGACCCCGGAGAGTAGGCGGTCACCGAGTCTCCCCCCCCAGCGGAAAAAGCAAGCCTGTGCAGGGAGGAGGGGAACCGTTTGTACCAGCTGCCACCGGGTAATTTCAATCTGGAGAATGTAGGGACCCTGCCTTCTGCTCTGTTGTGCCTCCTAATTCGGCCACCCTCTGTCTCCCCTCACCTCTCTGCTCCCTCCCGGGGACCCTTAGGGGCCTAGGCACAAAAGATCTCCTTAGGTAGAGGTGCTAAGTCCACCTCTGCTCCTGGTCATATGTCATACCAGTTTACAAAAACATAATGAGGCAAATTGAAAACAAATATTAAAAATTTGATACTTTTATTGTTTCAATCCGATAAATCCTGCATCACGTGGAGCATGTGCTAATTAGCATATAACTAGATAATTAAATCCTTTATTACTCGTTCCATTAACATGAAAATTAATCGTGTATTTACCTTCGCCTAGTGACAACGAGAACTTGTGTGTTTTAGTGGAGGGTACAGGTGACTAAATAAAATTTCCTCGTTATAACATCGGTTTTCCGGTCCTCGAATAAATATTTTTCAGGTATAAAATGTTACTTCACCTTTGGGCGATTCATTAACACTGACGAAACAAAACATCGTTGGGAACAATGACCGATGGTAGCTGGGGAACAGATTGAGCTGATGCTGATGTCGATCCTTTATCCCCGTCGGGACACGTCACCTAGTGACATTGGTAACAAATCAAATTGGCAGTTAACTACGTTCCGTGGAACTCAAAGCATTCGCTTGTTTGTAGACCGCATACCAAAAATTCGACTAAAGATCCGTAAAGAAACAGTTTATTGGCAACATACTGTTTGTGCATTTAGGGAACGAATAAAAACAATATAATGCGTAACAATCACACAACTGTCTCTTCCCATTATTATTTCTTTTCAGTCTACTGTATAATTTATTTATTATAAAGCCTTAGTTTTCTATCTAATTCCTGTTGAACATAATGAACATCCATCGGAGATGGTTTCAATTAGGTAGTTCTATGTAATACAGCAGGCAGAGAGAACGTTCAACTATTTAAACACCAGGCGATAAAATTACCATCTGTATGTCATACTCTTATGAGACACAAAAGAACGAGCACTTAACATTTGCAAGCGAACTGCTTAAGACATTGGGACGGTTTAAGCAAATAACCGCGAATATTATGAAAACGGATAATGCAATAAACGGTTTAACCTTCCACAGCTTTTATATATTAAGAGATGCACATTTCTCAGACAGTAATTATCGTCATCTGTGGTCTAGTGGAACTCTAGCGCTAGTTTTCTGGCGTAAAGATCCTTAGCATGGCTTCCTTCGGAAGGGAAGTAAAGCCGGTGGTCCCGTGTCGTAGATTTACGGCACATAAAAGAGCAAGTCCGATAAAGAGGCCTCTGAACAAAATTTCCGGTCCTTCACTTTCAGTGTAGAATGGGATTTTAAGAACCACCGTAGTGAAGAGCGTCCATAAATAAAACTCAATTTAATTTCATACAGTTTGTTTTCTCTTACTTTTAAGGCATGTAGTTGCATCTGATTCAATTAGATTAAAGAGGACTTCATAGAGTGGTTATAGAAAGATCAAAATATGCATCCTATTAATCATTCCATATCTCAAACATTTTATATTTTAACCATAATCATAGTAATTAGAGCCATTTGAGAATATAAGAAATAACAAAATTTTTTTCGCAGTAAGGAATTAAGAAATGAGACAACCTTCCTGAGTGTTTCACCTTGTATTCTTAGGTATGAAATTAAGTATTGATTGTATTTTCGCACATAATTTATATATATATATACATTCATACATACACAACACACACATGTATATATACAAATACACACATACGTATACATATACATACATACACACACGCACATACAGACAGACAGAGAGAGAGAGAGAGAGACAGCGACTGAATGCACATGTAACAAATTCTAAAATGGAAAGCACATGCAACGTTAACAAGGAAGGTACTCTTGTGGAAGACATTAAGTCCAATTACCAAAAAGATATGTGAGTAAAATAGAATAGGACAGGACTAGGTACGGAGGGGGACTTAACACCTCGACCTATGGGGCGCCCTCGGGAGTGACGGATGAGATGAGAGTAGACAAAGGGAAGTCGGGCCAAGAGACACGAGAGACAGAGGGCAGAGTCCCTACCAGTTACATATTTGAACTACCCGGGTGCTGGTTGATGCAGCCGACCCCCTCCCTCCTCCTTAAGTTTACACATCCCCTGCGGAGTCCGGGGCCCAGAGACCACTCGCAGCCTGGAGGACGAAGGTTTGTTTAGAGCGTCCTTTTCCTCTGTCATGCATACGCCGAGATCTCTCCCGCCGACACTTGCAACCACAAGTCCAAGCAGATGAAGGAAGAAATGAAATGAGAATAGAGGCGAAATGGAGGGACAGATAATTCGGGGTACGTAATGACTTCCCAGCATTCATCTGGCGATCCGGGGAAACCCCCGAAAAAAACATGTGTCAGGAAGGTCGGCCACGGTAATCGAACCCATGACGTTCCGAATGCGGGCCACAGACCTACCCGCCTGAGCCATCCCGCTCGGTATATGAGTAAAACAAACAGAATTCGATACTTCCGGGATACAACGCGAGCGACGATTGTGAAAAACACCCGTATCAATATCATCCCAGTATCATTCTTCTCTTCAGATCATTGACCCAGTTGTTTTTCGAAGTCATTATCATGCGATTAGTGGTGAGCTAATTTTAAGTGTTACGTACAAAATCAACTTGCAACACTCACGCCAATTTCTCCACCCAATACGATATGCTAGGCATCTCTTATATATTGCACAATTTAAACAAATCTTCCATCCAGCAAAATATTTTATTTATTTTCTGCCAGCAATAGGGCGAAGAGTCTGAGTCTGCTGCGAAGGAAAAGAAAGAAAGAAAGTGGAAAAAGGAACGCAAATCTTCAAAATGCTTCACCAGATGACGCACAATATCAGAAAATGCAACAGTATAACACGAAATACAGCAAAAACGGTTAATTCTGTGAAATAATTATTTGAAAAAATGATACACTTTAATTAATTCTACGTTATTGTATAGTAACATCTACCTCTCTATTATGCTTTCCCAATTACTCAGAATTATAAAAAGCTCAATCAGAGGAGATAGAACTTAAGAAACTATTCGCAGAAAATTCAGGATATACATTTTATTCTCCATTCAGTATCTCAGGCACATGTCATTTTAATTCTAAACTTTTAAAGCCACTGATACAATAGTTATGATGGAGGTATTTCGTGAAAATCCCTGTTTCATCTCTTAAAGATGCTGGAGTTAATATTCATCAGACTATTCGTTTTAGAATTGGGCTGTCAGACACAAAAACAAGCAGAAATACAGACACACACACGCACACGGACCTTTTTTCCAAAAAAAGGTGTTTAGGATTCAGCGACCCTCAAAACATATATCAGAGATGAAATCTCGATGTCGAATTATTGGAGTGAGAAGCAACACTTCCTCAATCTGCCATAGATATGCGGCAGAGAAAGTAAACATATTAATATTCCAGTGATATTAAACATGGAGAAAGGTTTGAGTTTCATGGAATACTTACAGTAGATGCCAATACTGAATTTTCTTAGTAGTAGTAATAGTAGTAGTAATGGGAGCGAGGTGACTGAGGCGGTAGTGTCTGTGGCTCGCATTTTTGGCGGGAAGTGCCGGGATCAAGTCCCATATATCGACCAATCTGTATTTTTTTGTGGTTTCTCTCAGTTGCCATGTAAGTATCGGATTTAATATTCAATAATGAACCCAAAGAAATAGAAATAAAATAGAAGGTAAGGAAGGCGACTATGCAGCTAAAGCCATCGATCAACAAGTAACCCACGCAGATGGTACAAGAAGGTGATAGTGCAAATAAGACCATCTTTCAGTACCACATGACTAGATACGTGTACACTCAAGAAACAGCCAGTAATTTCACGACCCCAAAGTCCGCATCCCACCAAAACACAATGTAAGAAAATAAACGCTCCAGGACAGCTGCATTGTGTAAACTGGCTCAAGTGCATCAATGAACCGCAGTAACTGTCACGATATGATCAAGAAGAAATTAAAAGGACGTTGAAACAAAACACACACACACACACACACACACACACACACACACACACACACACACACACACTGCTAGGAAGACGCTGGAATCGGCAGTATTTCAAAGACAAACATGCAGAAAAGAAAGCGGACGGAGGATTAGGCACCATTCACAATAAAAAGTAAACGCAATCGCAGAATAAACGCAAGACTTTTAATGGCAGCATTCACATAGAGTCACGTAACTCAAGAGTTTGCAAACTGCAAGCTTTATTTCTTTCACCATGCATTGCCAGCTTTTGAACAGCATACGATCACAATGCGAGATTTTATGCCATCTACTGTGCAACCATGGTGCTCTTCCATTTGGCCGCGCCACGCCATTTTAAATGCTGACGCCAGACGCTGATCTGTTGCTTGCTTGGTTCAACGCCATTTTATGTTGATTTATTTATACAGACTGGATGCATTTTCTTGATGGATGTTATTGGTTGTGAATGGGGCCTCATAAAACTTACGCGTTTTAGAGGAGAACTGTGCATGGTCAAGACAATTCCACAAATCAATACACAGAAATTTATTTCATTTTATTCAATCTTTATATATACACAAATGTAATGATTTTATTCCGGCAATATTCAATTTGGTGTACATAATCATCGTTTACATGTATAACTGACTATTCTGAAGCCAAGATTAGGATTCTTAAACTTATGTTTGCAAATGGATATCTGGATGTCACCGTTTCACTTAACCGACTTACAGAGGTCTATTGTGCCCACCCCCTTAGAAGGAAGGGATGAAGTGAAGCAACCACGCAGGAGGCCACAGGCCACAAGATTACTATGCAACATAGGATAAAACATATTTTGGGTCCTATTTAGAGCGTAGACTATATGGTATCTACATTACTGCCAAAAATTAGACGTTATAATGAGGCACGAAATCACAAACTCTAAATATCTCGCTTATTATCGAGCTTTGTCAAAAATGTTATATAACAAAGATTTATAAACATAACTTTTCTGACAAATTTTGTGTTTTGCAGAATTTCGACACGATGAATATTTAATAAAGCATCAATTTTTTGTTATTATGGGGTACATAAATCAATTTCTGAAGAAGTGGAAAGCAGCGAAGTTTTGAACAATTTTAAGGTATTACTCGTACGTCTCTCACACTCCTGGTTCAGATTCAAATTCGGCTAGCCCAACCTGTCTAGTGGAAGTTTTATTCCGGAAAACTTTACGACTTTAGATCCCAGGGCTGATTGGCGCATTGTTTCATATTTCAGCTTGTTCTACCCTCCTTGTTAAAAAAAAATTCCACAGTGTGTAAAGAAGGGACAAAACACTTTCTTGAAAAAAGCTTTTAAGTTTTGAAGATTTTCACTTTATTTAACTATTACCTACGAAAAGTTTACGTTTCTGTTGCACACTAAATAAAATCATTCTCTGTGATTAGAACATGGTTATTTCTCTGTTAACTTAAACTGTTCTCCATCTAAAATTCTAATAATCAGTGTGTGTGTGTGTGTGTGTGTGTGTGTGTGTGTGTGTGTGTGTGTGTGAATGCGTGTGTATTCCTCAGATTCCTACACTCTTCCACCGATTTCATCCGAATTTGGCACGCATATTCTTTAGGAGAAGAGTAAAATTACCGAAGGAGTGATATCACAACAAACCACCCCCAACGGAAGAGGGGTTCGGCGAGAGGAAACTTTGCGGATTCTAAGCAGTGCGCCTGTTTTCTTATTACTTTTGCTAAATAAAAAAATAGATGTTGTTCCCTTCATTATTTTAGGGCCGTAATACAAAATCCAATCTAAATGCCAGATGGGATTGAAAATTGTTTAATAGGAGGCACTTTGGAGGATGAAATTAATTGCTCTTCCACACAAGCCGTGTGTTGGACAGGGTTGGAAAGGTAGAATCAGATGACTGAAAAATTCAATGCCACAGCCGTGGTTCAAATCCCGGCTATGGCATTGAATTTTTCAGTCATCTGAGTCTACCTTTCCAACTTTGGAGGATGTTCACTAAGAATAGATTTGACAAACATGTTCTTTATGAGAGTAAAAACACTGTGGCGGGTACTACCACAAAAAACCACCCCTAAAGGAAGAGATGGTAGAAACTGTTCGGCGGGAAGCAATTTTGAGTTTTTTTCAGCACGAATGGGGCTGTTTTCTCAATGCTTTTGTGAAATAAAAATAGAAATAATGTTTTCTGCATTCTTTTAGGAGCAGTTAATAAAAACCATTCCCAAAGGGAGAGGTTTCCCAGAAAGCTATTATGGCAAGCATTACGACAGTGTTCCATAAGCGAAAATGTGATACCAAATTTACAAACTATATTCTGGGAAATAAGTGAAAGTAAAGTTGAGAAATTATGTGTCCAGGGAATTTTATGCCACTAACGGATTATTACAAGGAATTTGTCTATCCTAGTACTCTTTAAAATATATATAGATGCTTGTTTACTTCAATGGTCCAAAAATACAATAAGATAGGAATTCCAATGAATCTAAATTACATCCTTCACAATTACAGCCAATTAATAGTAACACAAGATATTGAGGACGTTTCATGCATGACGAGAAATTTAATTGAAAAATATAAAATGTGGAGACTTAACATTAAATACAACAAAATAGAATATTTATTATCAAAAATGAAAACGGTGAAAAATTAGAGTTTATTAATGAGGAAATTAGAATGGTCAATAAAGTTAAGTATTTGGATTCAATCATAGAATATAAATATAAAACACAATAAGTGAAGAAAGAAAAACAATTGGAATGTTGGACTCCATATTATGGAGCAGAAACATTTTAAATGAAACTAAAAGCTCATGTATAATTCAATATTATGGAGAAATAAAATTATGAATGGGTTGTAGGAAAACTACTGTATGGTAGTTAACCCTTAGATAAATAATAAAAAAAATCTTATGTGTTACACTCTCTACTCTGTATAAACTGTATTTATAAACGCTTATTCTCCATTTACTTCATATTAATCGAGATAAAAATTTGCAGAAACTATCTTATTGTTAATTTTCTTGTAGGTGCAAGAGGAATATGGTAGGCTTTAAGCGACAGTCAAATCTTTTAAGAGCTGGTTGCTATGTGGAGCATTCCATTCTCTTTGAAGGTCCAGGACATAAGAGAAAAAGTATAAGTACTGGAAAATTCAAACAAATAACAAGGAATATCTCGGAAATGGTTCACTCCACAAAAAATGTATATACACAACTTGTTTTAACGACCGCTACAGTTTTATGCAGAAAAATTTTGGCTAACTCTTACGGATTACCAGTTAAGCAAAAGCCATTCAGAAAGAAGAGGACTTTTTGGGACAATTCCAGAAAATTAAAGATATACATTTTATTTGTCATAAAAATATCTTAAATATAGAATATTTTCATCAAAATCGTTTCAGCCATTTTTGAGAAAATCAAAATCTTCGTAAAATGTTCCATGTAAAGGGCAGTCTGGGGTGGGAAGGTTTTCTAAAAAGTCTTCGTGTCGCATCTTTGAAAGATACTGAACCTAAATACAAGGTTTGATATTTATCCGACTTTTTCGTTTTTGAGTTATGCTGTTCACAAGCACTTAGACACAGCCATACACGGACCTTTTTCTAAAAGACATGTATTTCCCGTGAAATTTCGGTATCGAATTTTTGGGTGGAATGCAATACTTCCTCTACTTACTATACGTAGTAGAGAAAGTAAAAAGGAGATGGCGTAAAAATGTTCGGAGGGGCAATTTTGTGGATATTCAGTAGGTATGGGAAATTTGGTACAATGAATGTGAGGTAATTAAATTATAAGGACAGAATACCAGTAATACTTTAATTTCTTTAATTATTTAGGTATAAATAAACCCAAGCGGGATGGATCAGGCGGTAGCGTCTGCGGTCCTCATTCGGAGCTCCTGGGTTCATACCCCAGGGGTCGACCAATCTGACCGAAGGCTTTTTCGCGATTTTCCTCGGCCGCTAGGCGAATGCTGGGTGGATAATTTGATCCGCGAATTTTCCTATCATCCCTTTCAACACTACATCTCATTTCCTCCTTCTTCACCGCCATACCAGACATTGGGCTGATCACCCATCCTGGATATGATATGATCCAGAGTTTGATTGCTCCTCGACAGGCTACTGACCCAAGACATTGGGGTCCTTGGGTGTGTAAGTCCTACAAAGAGGAGGGTAATCCGTTAAAGAAGAAGAAGCAAATAAACAATTTGGAAACTTTTATCAAAATCGTCAAAACTTCGGACAACACATATTGAACTGGCTTTCTGTTAGTTAAATATAAATCTGAGCATTACTCATAGTTACAGGGATGCATTTTGTATTACTAACCATTCTTTATGAAACATATTTCACATTACGGTCGTTTACACTACGCCGGAGCATGCTTCTCTGGTTCCCGGCCATGGACTACACCCGGGTACGATCCCAATCATGGCGGGTGCCGATTTTAATTTCTGGATATAGGACCGGTGCCTCTTCAGCATCGTGAGGAGTTGGATGGGCAGCGATCCCGGCCACGGAGGCCAACGTTATAGCTGGAGGATGCCTGATGCTGGCTACGTCATTTCCCCGTATTCGATTAATCACCCACGTGGACGTGAGGCCGGCAGTCGGATTGGCAGGTCTAGGCCCTTCGTGGGCTATAGCGCCACGGGATTATTATTATTATTATTATTATTATTATTATTATTATTATTATTATTGTGTACTTCGTGTGTAAAGTAGAGGTCCGCACGGTGCGACAATTTTGAAGCCGTAACCTTTGTTGCTGCTATCTCGAAGTTGCATCCATTTAGATAACATTTAATGTTACCAGCTTTGTTGTTGTGTTCTGCGATGTCGTCATTTCCCAGATCGTTCTGCTTTGTCTAGTCTGCCAGCTGCTACAGTGGTATAGCTATGTTCTTTGTCTCGGGGTATGCGTGAGTGTAGTGTGAAAGGATAACACCAGTTTAGTTAGCTGATAAATTTTAAAATTGACTCAAATATTCTGTTTGAAAAGAGTCGCCGAAATAAATTACTCCTATAACAATACTAAAGAAGCGAAGCGTCAGTTACCGCAAATCGCAGAAACGTTACTTGGAAGGATCCCTCGAAATAGCCACTAAATCTTTCTGATTCAAGCGCGTCATTGGGAGCTACAGAATTATGAAATGAAACTAAATACCACACCAGTAATCACAAGAGCCGTCACACAAGTAAGTCACATGATTTAGTAAGTAAGGTTAAGTAAAAAGTAAGTGTGTTTTAGAATGTACACTCCTTTCTTAACTTAAGCTCTGCTTACTTGTCACTACCCCACACCAATGTTTCTATTCACACGCTCCAATCCTAAACTCTATGTATGCGTTTCTGAAACTGTTTTCATGCGGTGCCTTGCTCGAATCTCAGAATTGAATTTACCTTTCTAATTTACAGAATTCCTGTCTATGTGACTATTCAAACGCACTGAAGTGCATTCCAGGATCATTTGGGCTTATGGTTCGCCACTCGGCTACTACTAATATCTTTCCTTAACTTGACACGGTATTGACCTTTTCTCTCCGGACAAATCTTTTAATTTAGGTTTATTGCATTATACATGATTTAATATACGGAATTAGTTATTGTACTTATTCTGTATCTTACTATAATTTCTTTATTGAATTGTTTATATATTCCTGTCAATAATTACGGTATCAACGTGTTGAAATTCATAGGCCCTTTTCGGCCCGAATCGAGCAAGAGCCTAATAGGTTATTCTGTACCTTGCGGCTGATTATTTAATTTTGTTTTACATAAAATTACTTTGAAGTTGTTGATTATTGTTATTATTATTATTACTCATTATTATTAGTCCACGAAGCGCTGCTGCCTGAGATGCGAAGGGACCCGAGTTCGATTTCCGGTATCTGTATGGGGATTTTTTTCCCTGCTGAGGAGCCTGGTAAGGCATGCACTCAGATCCTTTAGACCATTTGAAGAATCACTTTACAGAAATAGTGGCGACTCAGGTCCTGGAAACCGACATTAAGCGGCATGTTGACGGCATACTGCTTTATTGACCATATGCCGCTCCTATTACTACATCCTGCCTAGGACGTCCTGGGTGTGGGAGAACGGAGGGAGGCGGGGCTTTTATCTGTCGTGGTATTGTAACGTTATTCGCAATTGGCCGAAGAGAGCATTTCGTAATAATTATCTTTTAGTATTACTATTGCTATGGGTGTGTGCATGTTACAATTGTTCTAATCCGAGCATCTAAACATCCCGGACCAAGAAACGTGAAAGAAGAAACTTTTTTCGTCTTTATTTTCCCTTTACATGGAAAAGTTTTCTTTAATTTTGATTTTCTCAAAAATGATACTAATGATTATGATTAATATCATACGTACAAGATATTTACATCACAATTAAAATGCGTAAGTTAAATATGATTATTTAAATTTTTCTTCGTCTTTATTTTCAAGCCGAGTCCGCCAAACATTTTTCAAATTAAGCCCGAATCCGTGCAGATCTCTAGTGTTACCTCTATTCTGGAACACCTTGTAACTGCACGCAAGCACACATGCAGGTATTGGCTTCTTGAGAGATGTCCTGACTTTATCCTAGCGTTGTGTTCAGAGTAACACACTCCTGCGAGCGACAGTCAGTCAGGGATGCCTGAACAAACTTGCACACAAATGGAGACCTTCCTGGGTAATCTTTCAATTTTCCCAAGGCAAGAAACCAGGTCGCTCCACCGCTAGAGGGAACAATGTCCTTCAACTTGGCAGCCAAGCTCGGAAAGGTAATATCCACTTCAAAAGTGAAGGTAGATCTTGCACACTCTTTCTGTTTCATTGAACATTTTAATTATATAGATAACGAAACATTAAATGTTGTCTCGGAAGAGATCAAATATTAAATATGCAATAGAATTCATTAGAACTCGGCACCTGCATATTTGACTATTTTGTTCCTTTGTTTAGGATCGTAGGCTTTGTATACAGGATGTTCGGAAGTTCCACTTACGAACTTTTAGGATTATAGAAGGAAGTGAATAGATCATGTTTTGAATAGGAACCCATGTCCGCAAACGTACCACTTCTGTGTAACAACAATTTCAATTCAGTTTGGCTGGTATGCAACCGGTAGTTAAGACGAGTGGTGTTTAGGCAGACGAGCAGCTAATGCCATTTGACCTCTACCCTGGTTTGAACCCTATAGAGTCAGAGGAAGAAATTTTGGCACGAATTGTGGTCGCTGCACAACAAATTGCAGAGATACCAGGAGTGATGGAGAGACTTTACCAGGACATCATTTGTGGGTACAATGTGTGCTTTAGTGATCACATCGAACCGGAGTTGTACCGATCAGAATGCCAACCAGCCTGTGACGAAGAGAAATACAGATTGTTCAATTTAGCTGTAAACAAAAGTGTTTGTGAAATATGATTAAATTTGCTTTTTGTTTCTTAAGTATTATTTCCTAATGGGTTGTGGTGATGAATGAGATGGTGTCATCCTCCATGGTGCAGTGCTATAGTCCAGTTCCCGAGGTCGCGGCTTCAAACCCGGGAGGGCGATGTATTTTTTTCGGGCGTAAAAATCCTTAGCACGGCTTCCTTCGGAAGGGAAGTAAAGCCGCTGGTCCCATGTCTTAGATTTACGGCCTCAAGCCTGATAAAGAGGCCTCTGAGCAAATTTCTGTTCTTTCATGCCCAATGGGACGCTAAAGACCACAGCAGTTAAAGGGCGTCCATAAATAAAACTAAACTTTTTTGCGAATGAGACGGTAATCAACCTGTGAGGAAGGCAAAAAAAAACAAATCGTTGAGTTTAACGGTGAACAAAAGTGTTTGTGAAAACTGATTACGTTTCCTATTAGTTTCTTTAGTAGTATTACCTAATGAGTTGAATTGTAAGAAAAGTGATGTACTGAGTCATGCCTAACTAAAGTACTTACGCAAATGTGGTCGCTTTGAACACTTGTATTCAAATGGTTGTAGCATGGAAACAGTACGTTTCCGGACATTGGTTCCTATTCAAAACATGATTTTTTCAGTCTCCTGTATAAGTCCTAAACGTTTGTATGGGAAATTTCCGAACATTTTGTATATGCTACATGCATCATGCATACTGGAGAAAAATATACTAATTTTATAGTGTCTATAATTCCTATTTTCATAGTGTGAACCTTTTCGTGCTTAAGGGCCTAGTACCTTTTTTGTAATGAGAACTTTCATCAAGGATTTTAGCTATATTAATATTTTTATTATTTGTTATTTATTAGTACTATTTCTTAATTAATACAGGGTGGACATTTAAGTTGGGACTATACAATATCCCCAACACTAAGCGTTGTAGAAAGAAATGTCTTTAATAAAAGTTTCTTGATATTATGGGAGAAAGTAAATACCATTAGTCGTGTTTTGTTTGGAGGACGCTGTGATGGTCATTTTAGGGTCAATTTAATTATTTTAAATGGGAACCTAAAATTAGGGTGTATTTAAATTGACCCTAAAGTTACCATCACAACGTCCTCCAAAACAACACTAATGGCATCTACTTTCCCCGATAATATCAAACAACTTTTATTAAAGGAATTTCTTTCTACTTAGCTTTGGAGATACTGTATAGTCTCAATTTAAATGGTCCACACTGTAATTATTGTGTCATAAATTATTTATTTTAATATTTATAATTATTTAATTAATTATTTATTTATTAAAATTATTATTTCCCCCTCTGAACCAAAGAACCATCGTTAACAACATGCCTGAGGAAGTTTGTAATAAGAACATTCCTTTGCTAATTTAAGAGTTACGTTGTTTCGTGTAATAATAAAATAATAGCTACGTAGCACCTAATGCGGTAAATGGTCAACTACAAAAAATTATTGGTTCTCGACTGGGAAATCGATTAACTCTCCGTTTGTGCATTAATATTATGATGTCATTATAGTTTTCTACTTCAAAAGGGTTAGCCAGTATTATTAACACTTAAATGATTTCAGTCTAATTATATAATATAAAATTCAATGACAGCCCGCCTTAAAGTAATATGTGTATAAATAGCATATAAAATGTATGTAACAGTCATTGTATTATGTTTATATTATTATGTACATTTTAATAATGTTATGTGAATGTATTATGTAATTTAATAATTTTGGAGCTGTGAGAATATAGGTCAAAAGTTGCTAACAATGAGGTAACCTTGAGGCAATAGTGAATTGGAAGCTTTAATAATGCTACTAGTAATTCTTGGAGCAACAATAACGTAATTTTTGAGACAGTTTATAAATAGCCAATCATTCATTCATTCATTATCTGTTTACCCTCCTCTTATGTAGGACTTACACCCCTCAGGACTTACAAGCGGGTGCCTGGGGTCAGAGGCCCGTCGAGGAGCAGACACTCATGGATCAGACAGAGCATCCAGGATGGGTGATCAGCCCGATGCCTGGTATGGGATGAAGGAAGTAGATGAAACGAAATGTTGGTGAAATGGATCAAAGGAAAGGTGATGATGGAGCAGTTGGTGGAATGAATGGCGGGGGAAACCGGAGAACCCGGAGAAAACCCGCCCAGACGCCGCTTCGTCCACCACAAATCCCACATGCAGGTCCCTGAGATTGAACCCGGGCCGCCTCGGTGGGAGGCGAGCGGTCTAACCACTCGGCCACGGCGCCGCCAAAGATAGCCAATCAACAACCAGAAAAAACTTAAGTTAAATAAAGGTATTCTATTGGAGTAGAATTAGCCAATCAGAAACTGAAATACAGCAAATTGCACAAATTCAAGCGGTAAACGCCAGTTGCTTCTGGACAGTGTTCCTAACTGGACGCGAGACGCGTCCTCGAGAAGTGAGACAAAAATTCATTACGGCGAGAATATTATAAAGTTTACGTGTTAAATCGTGAAAGTAATTAATAAATAATCTCACAGCTCTCTATATCAGTGAAGTGTTATTTAATCGTGTGAAGGATTAATAAATGGAGTGAAGTAAAAATTACAATTTGTGTAAGCCTACATTCTTTAGCCGTATCACACCCTGTTAAGGGAAACATGTTTCTACAAAATTAATAATGACGAAGCCGAGGCAAACCTAATATTTAAAGAAACATTAAAATACAAAGTTGATTCTTAAACATTGGGGCGAAGGCCACCGAAAAGTAAAGTTGGGACGAAGGTCACCGGAAAGTGAACATTGGGGCGAAGACCACCGGAAACAAACTTTGTACAATACGTGGTTGCAACAACTTCAAGTTCGGCTCCCCAACAACAGAACTACAATACAACTCCTCCTAAAATTAAACTTCTTCAAATGCGAAAACAGAGTATTGGCCTAAAAGGACTAGACTTGTTTCATTGCAAACGCAACAATAGCTTGCTTAATAATAATAATAATAATAATAATAATAATAATAATACATAACGGACTCAGAAATAATTATAAACCAGCATGAGAAATAAAAAGTATTCAAGAGATAAAATACTTAAAAACTTGTAATAACATTTGCCATTAAGTTATGTATTAAGCAACAAGACTATAATGGTAGTAATGAAGACGCGAGTATGTTTATGAAATGAGCTTCTAATTTCTATATGAGCGTCTCACCGTTATAGTCAAGTTACATACGACTGTTTTAATGGTCGACCATGCTATAATTTCATAAGGTTGAGTTTTTACAAAAAGATCTTACAGTGTTAATTACGTGCAATTAAATGCTTGCGTGTTTGCGAGTAGTACAAATACATCTATTTCATTGTTTATCTAGGGAATGGATCCTAGTGGACTTTGCTTGAAGGTGTTAAGGTATGGAGAGCAGCCGAGTAACATCATGAATCCGCCATTACAGTTCATTTACGTCACATGTAATCAGCGTATTAGAATGTGGTTGACCAAAGCATATGTAGTAACTGAATAGTGCAAATTAAAAAAAATAATGCTTACATTTTAAACTTTATTTAGAGAATAGTGAATTTCGTAAACTTAATATATGGTGTATGGCTATTTGATATTTCTATACTGTTCTGTCACGTCAAAATGTGTTTTTTAAGTGGTAAATGAATAAGTGATTGTGCCTACACAAACGCTTATCGTTACTGATAGTCCTACATTAGTGCCTATTTTGAACTTGTAGCGCCTATCTGCCTGTCTATTTTATTTTTTTTACTTTCTCTATAGGAGCACAGTAGGTAGAGAAAGTATCTATTGCATTCCACCCAAAAATTCCATATCGAGATTTCACCGGAAATACATATTTTGAGCTCCCAAGAATAAATGAAAAAAAGGCATTTGCAGGAAAATGTGTATGTTTGTGCGCCTGTGAATACTATAACTCAAAAACGAAAAGTCGGATAAATACCAAACTTGGTATTTATGTTCAATACCTTCCAAAAATGGGACACAAAGATTTTCAAGAAAATCTCATTCCAAACTATCCCTAACATGGAACTTTTTTCGAAATGTTTAGTTTTCTAAAACACGGATCTAGCAATTTTGATTAAACCTCATATATTAAAGACATTTACATGAGAAATGAAATTTATCTATATCTTGAATTTCTGGGAATACCATTAAGTCCACTTCTTTTGGAAGGAATTTTATAACAGGTAAACACAATTTATTTCAAATAACGTTTCTTTTTGTGGCACAAGCCATTTCCGAAAAATTCGTTATAAATGATTCGAATTGTTCAGTACTTAAGTCCTATAGAATTTCAGCTGTTTCTCATGATGTCATGGAAAGTGTATGGGACTTTAAAGCCAGCGTGTAGCATCCAGCTCTAAAACACTTGACTATCTCTGTTCCCTTTGCATCTATAACGAAATGTGTAATGTAGCTATTTCTGCAAAGGTTTATTTGGATTAAAATGAAGTAGATATAAATATAAGCTCTCATAAGAATAGTTTGTATACACACTAATAAACAACAGAGGGTAGAAAAGTAAAGTGAATGTAACACATAAGAATTTTTTAATGTTTATAGCTCCAAGCTGTAGAATTCAGTAATGAGAACGGGTACAGCGGTACACGTTTTATTGAAATTTGTTGCTGAGATCGCTATTGCCACATTAAACAGTTAAGGTACGGTTGAATAATGCATTTAACAGAATATATATGAAAAATCAACTAAAAATTCTTGTTGAGTTCCTAAAGTTCCTAAGTTCCTAATTATGTGCTACATTTATAAGTCCAATACCTACATAGAAATATACCTTGAAACGGAGCGAGATGGTTTAGGCAGTGGTGTCTGTGTTTCGTAATGGGGAGGTTGCGGTTTCAAATCCCGACTTTCTAGTTTCTCTACTGTTTATCTATAGTAAGTAGAGAAGATATTGTATTCCACCCAAAGTTTGATACCGAGATTTCTCTGGAAATACAACATTTTGATATTTTTTAATTCTGTCTTTGTGTGTGTGTGTGTGTGTGTGTGTGTGGTGTGTGTGTGCGTGCGTGTGTTGTCCGTCGTGTGACTATCTGTGAACACTATAGCTAAGAAACGAAACGTCTGTTAAATACCAAACTTGATATTTAAACTCAGCGTTTTCCAACAACGCAACACGAAGATTTTGAAGAAAATTCCCTTACCCAACCCGCCATTTACGTGGAAAATATTTCAGTACTTTTGATTTTCTCGAAAATGGCTCAAACTATTTTGATTAAATATCCACATTAAAACCATTTGCATGACAAAATTGTATATATTGAATTTTCATTCAAGATTTTAATTTTAAATGGTACACATCATGCTCCAAAAGACATAATATTAAGCTAGGCTGTTGGCAAACTTTATGTTTTTAAATGTATCGTTAAGATTACCCTCTATTGTATAATCGATTTTGGGAGTTCGAACTAAAGAGCAAACAGAATAAAATTACTCATGTATTTTAACTCCAATTATCTGTTTAATGCTCATAACAGTTTTGAAATGATTGAAACAGATACTTTAAAATACGACGAGCCTTTTCAAGATTCTCGGCTTAGATCAGAGATGACATGAAGATGGCCAGATTAGTATAATAGTTGTTAAGCATTAAAGGCGTGTTGTAAATATTTTTATACGCAGGGTGTAGTCACTTATTTGTTACGATCATGTATACAAACTAGTTTTCTACAAAATGAATAAAGCTGAAATATGAGCTGTGATAAAGTACTTCATTTTGTAGGGTTTAACTCCAACAGAAATACAAAAGGAGTTAGATTGAATATTAAAAGGTTCGTTATCGACGATTAAAGTGTGGGCTGCTGAATTTAAGGTTGATCGCACATCCATTTAAGGTGATGAGCGTCCAGGGCATCTCAAAACCGCTACGACTGACGAGATTACAACATTCACAATGCCGTACTTAATGATCACCGATTGAAGGTACGCGGGTTGGCTGACACTGCAAAGACCTTGATAGACCATATTCGTTTCATTTTACACGAAGTTTTGGATAGATATCAGAAACGCCTTACAACAAAGATTTCTCAAAAATGTTTTGAATTATTTAAACGCAATTCCAATAAGTTTCTCCCAAGTTTCATAACAGTAGTGAAACATGGATTCATCACTACACGCAGAGATGAAGGGGCAGTCCAAACAGTGGGTGGCAACAGGTGAAAGTGCACCAAAGAAAGCAAAAATAGTTCCATGTACAACGAAAGTTGTACGGTTTTCTGGGATTCTCAGTTGTGGTGCTCATAGATTACCTCCAGAAGGACAGATCCAAAACCATAGGGTATTAGGCTTCACTATTGGACTAAGTGAAGCATACTATTCAGGCTAAGCGTTCACACGCGAAAAAGGATGTCCTTTTACGATAATGTGTCTTTACACAGTCTGAGATTGTTGCTGTTAAATGCATCAGATTTGCTTCCAAGTGCTTTTACATCTGCTATATTTGCCGAATTTGATTCCAAGAGATTACCTTTTATATCTAAACCTGAAGAAATACGAGGCGTGTTTTTAAAGTAATTGCCGATGTTTTTTTAAAAAATACCAAAACACTATTTTCCAAATACTTTTGTTATCATCCATTATCCTACACCTTACACTACTTCTCCATACAGTCACCGCCGTTATTCATACAAGACACTTGTCATAACGGGAAACCAGTTTTTGTACGCCTTTGTATGTCTCAAAGAATGATGCCGCCTGAGTTGAAAGCCAAGTATGCACTTCTTGTTTCTCAACATCATCGTCGTTGAAATGTTTTCCACTAAGGAATTTATTAAGATGAAGAAACAGGTGAAAACTACTTGGTCCCAAATCTGGACTGCAGGGAGGATGGTCAAATTGTTCATAACCAAATGATACGATCAGATCTTGAATTTGCTTGGCCTGTAAGCCCGGGCATTGTCACTCATTGTTGTTTCCCCATGAACTCACACAGTTGGCGTAACATTTCTCGCATCCAAAAAAAAGAATCACTTATCTAACTTCACATTCTGGTGTCGTTCGGTTATTTTGAACATTTTGAAACGCTCTAACAACAGGAAAACATAAAGTGACGATCGCTCACATCCGCTTTCTAATGAATGGCGGGAGTGATAGAGCATGCACAAAATCGTCACTGCAGTGCTGCAGCGGCAAAATATTAAAACGGTACTTACTTTAAAAACACGTCTCGTAGCTGAGTAGACGAAGATTCACATCAAATGTTGGAGGTGGTTGAAGGTGAGACCGATGCTTATTTTGTACATTTGGACAACTCTTATTTTACTAAGAGTAGAAAAAACTCTCTTAAGTCTTACATTTTGTTGACCGAGAACTTTTAAAACGCACCTGTATATTCAGATGACCATTTTTTGAAACCAATCTGTATTTTATTGTTTATTTACGTTTTCGACATAAATACTGCTATTTCGAATATAAATCCGAAATAAATGATAATTTTCTTAGAAGCGATTTCAATGATGTTACCCGATAATATGAGACATCATAAAACTAATTTTGAAATTGATTCCCAATTTTATTCCAAAACTCAGGTCACTTTAGGGATGACTCATAGTTTGAATATGAGCAATAGTTTTTTTATAAGGCAACATTGGTCTTCGACTCTATAAAATGTGCTATGCAGTGAATGTTTGCTGACGGACTTCATAACTTTTTATATTAACTTTTCAACAACATATTTATGGTACGATATATTAGAAACATACTGCAAGAAACCTTCGAGTGTAATTATGTTCAGAAGAGCATGTTTAAGCAATGCTGGACCGAGCATCCCACGAAGGACTCATATGCGACAGGAGATCAGCTGCGACGCATAGTGCTTACGAAAGATGGCCGACTTATCTTTCAGATTATGTCATGGCTAGGCTTGTAATCTTGAAGATCAAAAACAAAAGTTGACTGCAGTACTGCATATGTAAACCGGTTTACTGTTGCTTACTGGGCAACATCATTTCGCACTCCATCTGGGGAGCAGTTAATCTGAAAGCACTGCCTTCCATGTATCGATGCCGAAGATTACAATACACTCAAGACATACCATGTTACCCTGCAACAAATAATTGTTTAGACCCAACCTAATATCACTACAAAAAGATATTCTTATTTCGAAAACAAGGTGTATAATATCGGGATTACATACAACGTAATATGCAGCTCGTGTATCATTTATGATACCTCTAAAATTAGTGCATTCGCTTTCACTCGTGTTGTACGCTGTCTAATAGATTACACACTTATTACATAAATAATTATCATAGATAATTACACCAGTAATTTCCAAATTTAAGTAATGGGTTGCATTTGCTACGACAATTTTACGAATAAAGTAAACTAATAAAACTCATAACATTATATTTCAAACACTTAAAGCGAATAATAATTTAACCGCAAAACACCGGTTATTGTAGCGATGATTTTATTCATATCACCATACTAGTGAATTAAATCAAAGGTGTGCCAGATGTTATAAATCCTTAACATCTTCTCCGTTTACCTTCCTCATGTTAGCTGCCTGTCTGTTTAAATGTTTGCGTCTGCTGTGTTGGTGTTCGCTTTTCAAGTTCATGACCGCTCATAACTTAATTTATTTCCTGTTTCATAACTAGACCAAATCTTTCATACGCCAGTTTGTCTTTTGAATTTAGCGATTGCTTCCACTATTACTTATAATACCTCTTCGTAAGTGAAATGGGACGACAAAAGATTATGCTCTTTAGTAGTATATTATAGGGGAAGCTGGCGCAGTTTTTGCGTTTATATGGGGAAGATAGGGACTACGAGGATCGATGCTAGGCTAGATAGAGGTTGAAGGAGTGGGGATGAGCTTTATATGAGAGAGGCGGGGGAATACGAGGAGAAGCGCTAGACTAGATAGAGTTTGAGATGTGGAATATGCGTTTATATGGGAAAGATAGGAAAAACGTGAACACATGCTAGGATAGAAAGATGCTGAAGCAGGGGGGAATATGGACATATATACAGGAGAGATAGGGAATACGAGGAGAGGTACTAGACTATTCAGGGCTTGAAGGGTAGAGTATGGATTTTTATATGAAGAGACGAGCAAAACGAGGGTATATGCTAGGTTGAGAGAACCTTCAAGGAGGAAAATGCGTTTATATGGGAAAGATAGGAAAAATGAGGAGAGTTCCGGCAGGGACTGAAGGAGGGAGGGATATGCTTTATACGACAGAGATAGGGCATACGAGAAGAGGTGCTAGTGTAGACAGAGGTTAAGGAGTAGGTTAAACGTTTATATAAGGAATATCTGGAAAACGGGGAGAGATGCTAGACAGATAACGAAGGGAGGGGATGTAAGTTTATACATCTGAGGTAGGAAACCAAGGAGAGATGCTAGGCTAGACAGCTGCTGAAGGAGGAGAGGATGCGCTTTATAGGAAGAGATAGGGAATACGAGGAGAGGTACTAGACCATACAGGATTTGAAGGGTAGAATATGGCGTTTTATATGGGAGAGCTAGCAAACTGAGGAGAGGTATTAGGCAGGAAGGTTTGAATGACAGAGTATGCGTTTATATGGAGAGACGAGGAAAACGAAGGTAGATGCTAGGTTGAGAGAGTCTTCAAGGAGGAAAATGCATTTATATGAAAGCGGTAGGGAATACGAGGAGAGGTGCTAGTCTAGACAGGGGTTGAGGAGTAGAGTATGCGTTTATATGGGAAAATATGGAAAACAGGAGAGATATAGGATAGACAGAGGTTGAAGGAGGAGGAGTAATGTAGGTTTATACGGTAATATAGAGAGTAATTAGATTATAAACATTTCTTATCCAACGTTACAACACTTTTATATACTTTTTCTAAACCTTACAAACCTTTTATATGTTAAACAGTTAGTACGCGAGACGGAGAGGGACAAACTGTATATCGGTTTACAGTGAAGTATACGTTCTAACCTATTCCCACCTTGACTTCTCATTGTCTATTCGATCCTATCATCGTCTAACCTAGCCCACGTAACAAGACGGAACACCACGTAACATAACAGCGTAACATAACATAAGCACGTAACCGCATGACAAGACGTCACACTACGTAACATAAGCATGCAACCAAGTGACACGACGTAACAAGACGATCGCACCATGTAAAATAAGCACGTAACCACGTAACACCACGTGACACGTCGTAACCAGAAACGTCACACGATGTAACAACACGTAGCAACCATGTAACCACGTAACAAAACGCAAGAACAACACGTAATCAACCCATTGTAAAGACAATCTAAGCTAACCCATCCTTTATAACTTAGACAATCAGTACGAGGTGCTAGCCTAGCTTAACCTATGCAATCGCAGACTATCCTCTCATCATCTATTCTACTCAGTCATCGTCTAACCTAATCTGGCTAACCAGAGATAACCATTACTGTCTTTTAGTGAAATTGCGATGTTTTATTCAGGTTTTATTATTTGAGAGTCTTAATTGAAAACTTTTGTGTCAACATATCTTTATTTTAGTTCGTCATAGGTGTCTCTCCCCTTTTATCTAGGCTTGAGACTAACACTAGGATTGCTCCTAATGGCAGGGTTAACACCTTCCCTTCCATCTTCTTCTTTCTTCATCAGACGTCAGCTAGCTGCATACACAGCACACGGATAAACTTCCATTTTTGTTAAGATTGTAGACTCACGAGAAAATCTTCATATTAAACTTACATTCTTTTAAACGGTGTTTGTAATGTTGTAATGTCCATACGCATATGCTGTTGTTCCATCCTCAGCAATAACGCTCTTATCATCAAACGGAGTCAATGTGATTTTATTCACTTGCACTGTGGCAAGAGCATGCTCCCGGGACAGGATAAGATTCATGGGCGTTCTGATGATTTCTCCGGTTTTAAGGCAAACAGTATAGCTCTCAAATGTAATGTACTGATTAATAGCACTACGGTATATGCCTTTAATATTTTTTATCATTGAGCCGTGGATATCTAAGGCGTACATCTTAGGTCGTAGTCCGACAAAGCGCCGGATGACTTTACCATTAGCCTCATCTTTAAATTTTCCCAACATCTTCTTGTTTAGAGCTGAATAGCATATATGGTTGACAGGGTAATCAGCTGTATCTAGGTGTTCGGGAAAACGTAACTTGTCCTGGTGCACATCTTCAGTTATCACACGATGAATGAACGATTCAGTATCCATATACATAAGCTTCAGGTTTTCAGATCCATAATATGGCAGCAACACATCATAATGATAGTGGTACATTAATGTCTTGGAGATGTCCAACACATTCATACCGATGTATATAGGCTTGTTGAATACGATCTGTCGCGAGATCATGTGTACAGCAGCTAGATTAGCAGCATATATCGTCCTGTCGATAAACGTGGGCTTGGCGATCAGCTTCTCTAGAGTCTTCTCATTTGTCACCAGTCGTATATCCATACGGTTACGCAGATTCTCCATTGTTTTTCCAAACATGGCGTTGTTAAAGAGCTTGTACAGATCCTTCTCGAAGTCATTTGCTGCCTGTTGTCGTAGCCTATGGTTAAATTCCACATAGGGTTTCAACCACCGAGACTGTCGGAATTGTAGCACACGAGGGATTTTGATTAGTTGTAGTCCATGACTAAGAGCTTGCTTCAAAGCAATGTAATGTCCTACATACTTCTTTCGAGGTCCAAGATAGGGTATCAGTTTCTTTGTACTCGAGTCCTTAGTCTTCATACACGCAGGCAGGAAAGGTAGATGGTTGTGTAGATCGTGAAGTTCTGCAGGATACTCGATGTCGACTTCTAGTATATATCCATAAGGATCATCTTCTTGTAGTCTTTCTAAGTTGATTTTTCAGGTGATATCCACTCAAATCCACCATAAGGGAGGGCGTGAGGCATGGCCCAACCATATTGGTTATTGGCGTCCTCATATGTAATAAATTGGGTTGGTCTCGACGGATCATACTTCTCCATGTAGGCGTTGTTTCCTTTGGCATAACGGTGGGAAACTTGGTATATGCCGGATTCCACCATCAGTTATTGGTCATAATCCTGTAACAATTCCAGCTGAATTCGTATACAGCAACATGGCGTCCCATGTAAGTCCTGGAGAGGTGAAATAATGAGCAGAGTCAACTTTATGTGTTTTGAGGGTTTGATCTCTAAATGTCTCAAGGACATCAGCTAGAAGAAGTACATCAGATATTAAGTAGAGGTCGCTGTACTCGCCAAGATTTCTTACATTAAACAGCTCCCACACGTTTCTAGCATGATCGTAGTCAGGATCAATAATTTCTTCTTCATTTAATCTATTGTAGAAGGAGTCCTTAGAAGGCAGGCAGGATTCTTTTAAAACATCCCATGAAGTGACGTAATCATAGGAAATACTCCCTTACGAGTCATCAACTTCATCTTTTCTTTTCCGAAGTGTTTCAGTGTTTCAGGGCCGATGTTAGATTTTTCACCAACTTATCCAAGCTTGTACTGAGAAACCGAAAACTATCTACAAACCGAAGGTTTATATCTCCTACATATTTGGAGAATGATATAGCTCTTCAGAGCTAGGAATTACTTCTACCCGCTCACTTGTGCAATCCAGCTCCTTATCAATGAAGTGTGAGTCATACTTGCTAAGGTCGTGCCTGAAGACTGGAATATATTTGGGTGTTTTGCAGGCTAAATTACATTCATTATGTAGACTTCCACGACATTCACCACTGATGTGATCATGGTCGCGTACTTTGTAGCTCTCTTAAGTAAAGGTTTTTCCACACAAGTAGCATACTGTAGAGGCGTTGAAATCCATCTGCTGTTGATCTGTAAGTTTGAGAGGTATGGCAGATTTGTATATATTATTAATTCCCTTTGCAAGGAACGACAGGTATTCTACAAACTTCTGAACAGCATCAACACCACGGTATACATAGGGATGCTTAGGAAGACCAGTTTCCAGACGTTCAACGTCGGATGATGGTTTAACGTAAACGCAGAAACTCATGGGAACATGCTGCTGATAAGGGGATGTATATGAAGTTTCAGGATTGGGTATACATGTATGACATGGAGCGAGAATGCTTTCAAAGTCTGCATAGATAACGTAAGGTAGTTTCAACATCCTTTCAAAATTTTTAAACTGTACAATTGATTTCTCCTTTGTAGGCATAACTACCCTTGCAACACCATGCTGATTACAGATGGTGGCATGTTATTGTAGTTTTTCCAGTCCACTTCGACCACACTGATCATCAAAATGTGTGAAGCAACGCTTACAGGTATAAACGTTCTTTTTGCTTAGTTTTCTGACGTCGAATAAGTTTTTCAAAATTCTTTATATAAACGTAGTGATGTCTCCCACTATTGTCACTCAATAGTAGGAGGTCACGGTGTTCAGGTAGTTCAGTCTCAGCAACCTTTATTGGATACACTTCATGCTTCTCATCCAGGCCGAAGACGTTGATAGACATTCTGTTAAGCTTCTCAAAGTTAGGTATTTGAGAAAGTGGCGTAGGGTAGGAAACACAGATGAAGTCATATTTATTTTGAAGTTGCTTGTATTTGCGCACGCGTTTTGCATCCTTCTCAACGAATTTGGCTAATACAGAATACATAAAGCATAGCTCATCAGTTAAATTCTGGATGTTAATGCATGCTTTTCTTGCTTCAACAGATGGTGGCAGGGGTATGTAGCTACTTCCTCGTAACGGATTGTACTTGTTAATACGAAGGCGAATTCCTTCTACAGAAAGCAGAGCCCAGTTGCTGCCCTTAAGTTGTGATTCCTCCATTTCAGTAAGCAACTTCATTTTCGTTTCCAACATAAGAGTCCAGGTTCGTTTCTAGGAAAACAGCTTGATTCCGTGTTTTAAATGTTTTGTCGCAGGTCTGTGACACGCATTCGGGAGGTCCCGGGTACAAACCCCTGGGGCGACCAATCTGACCGAAGGTTTTATCGCGGTTCTCCTCGGTCGCTAGGCGAATGCTGGGTTGGATAATCTGATCCGCGAATTTTGCTATCATCCCTTTTATCACTACATTTCATTTCCTTCTTCTTCACAGCCATACCAACTGATCACCCATCCTGGATATGCTATGACCTAGAGTTTGCTTGCTCCTCACAGGCACTGTTCAGAGCCGTATTTTTTGTTATTAACGATAAACGCGAAAATTGTTTACAACTTCGACTAGAAGTATGTACCAGGAGGCCTACACAAGCCGTCCTTAGTCGGTTAGTTTATACCGGATAGCGCGGAAGTCCAAAGGTTTGCCTTAGCAGAACTACAAAGGGGATTCCATACCGACAGAGAGGAGACCGCTAAATGAAAGACCATTGCTTGAAAATGAACATTGTAACTGCTATTACTGGTTCCAGAGCTGCGTTATGAGATGTTCTGGGTTCGATTCCTAACTGGGCTCCAAAAAGTTGTCTTTAAACAAAAACATTTCAGTCATGCCCAGAGTCTGGTGTTTGAATGTGAGAATACCTATGTGTGCGTGTGAGATGTTATCGTTATTGCTATTTGATAACCAATTCGTCCATTAACAAGAATTCAGTCGCTTGACGCAAACCTGAGCACATGTGTTAAGTCATTTAGTTCTACGAAGTTAATCTACAATCATTGCAACTATATGACACCAGTTGATGTCGCAAAGTTAACAAGATTAAACAAAATTCTTTTCTTATTATGTTTATATACCCTTAAAGGTGGGTTAGAATTAAATTATTTTCTACTAGTGCAGTACTGATAATAAGCATGTGCAAAAACATGCCCGCCCTGATGGACGAATTGATGTAAGGGCCTGTCAGGCCCACGTTCTACCTGGAATGATCCAGGGGGAAAAATGTACTCAGAAGACAGATGCCGCGTCTGAAAATGTTCAGAACACAATCTTCGAGCTTCAGCTGCATTTTGGTGCGTCTCCGCACAGATTGTAACCACATCCGTGTGATCGTTATTAGTGAACATTACCTTTTTGTTTGAATGAACTGGTTCAACTGCATGCAGGCGACCACGCGACACTTATCAGTAAGAAATTACCAGTAAACACCTGCAGATAGTAGCGCTACCTTAATGACCTTTCGCTTTGTACCTGCGTTGCTCCTTTGAGCAGCAGTGATGCGACAACTACTCTTGCACCTATGTTATACGGGAAACATAAAACTGCTAAGCACGGCTTGGTTGGATAACTTGGTGCATATTTCACAATAAATGTAGACGACTTAAAAACGTAATTTTTTCGCCAATTTTCACAAACTTCGCTTTTCTCTGCGAAAGGCTTTATTTGCGCGATAAACACGAAAATGGGTATATTTTAAAAATTAATTGCAAAATTTACGTGTTTATGATATAAAGGTAATCAAAGCACTCGATTTTCGTTTTGAGCCATCAAAATTAATTGCTTAATCTGACATCAATCTCAGCTTGGTAAAGATTATGTTTAAGCTACTACCTGAATTCAGACTGAAAATAACACGTACTTTTATATTATATTGAATTTTGCAACTATGCTCGAAATTTACATCAGGTTAGTAATAAAATGATGCATTGCATTCTCTGTTGAGATTTAAAGCTAAAGGTAAGCAATTTCACAGAGTTTGTGAGAAATCTTATCAAGACTATGACTGGCATCAAATGTGGACATTGAAACATTCTTTTTGCTCTATTATCTACCAATTACTGACGAGATCTTCAATGGCCTGAAAACAGTGTAACAGTTGTATGTTGCAACTTAGTGACATGGAGTTTAATAAACAGTTGTGCTAAGCAATATTTAATTTAAGACTTATACCAAACACGAATATCCTTTCAAAAATAACATGCACCTCTGTTAAACTTCGCTTAAACTATATGTGGTATTAATAGTTCTATTTTACAGATAATACAATATTTGGATTTTGTAAGATAAATTAATCCTTTTAGTACAAATGAATTTACAGTCGGTCATTATTTTGAGTCACGCGTGCATCTTATTTTTACTTTTTCATGAAATCTTGTTGTATTATTAAAACGAATATACAAAAATTTTAAAAAGAAATGCAAATTGTTTAAAAAATCGGATGTGATACATTCGCATGATTTTCTCTATCCTCTATAGCTTAATAGTGAGTATACAAATTATTCTTACGAAAGGTTATTTTCTTATCTACTTAATTTTAATCGAGATAAACCATTTTGCAAATATATTACACATTTCGTTATAGACACAAAGGGAATAGAGATAGCCAAATGTTTTAGAATTGGACGCTATACGCTGGCTTAAAATTCCATACTCTTTTCATGACATCGGGAGAAATAATTGAAAATCGAAAGGACTTTAAAAGAATGGCTAAGTATTGAACAATTCGAAAGATTAATAACGAATATCTTGGAAATGGCTGATGCCAAAACACTTAGTTGAAATAAATTGTGTATTTTAAAGAGATCTACATTTTTTGTATAGTACTTATACAAGATAATACATAATTAATTCCGAATGAAGAGGATTTCACAGGATATTTCCAGAAAATTCAAGATATACGCGTTATTTGTCATGTTAATATCTTTAATATATGGTATTTTAATCAAAATCGTAACAGCCATTTTAAAGGTAATCTAAATTTTCGAAAAATATTCCAGTAAGGGGTAGTTGGGATGGAGAGATTTTCTTGAAAATCCTTGTGTCGTACTCTTGGAAGGCACTGAACCTAATTAGTAAAAACGTTTCGCTTTTGAGTTATGCTGTTCTCACATATACGGACCTTTCTGTAAAAACAACTTTTTGGATTCAGAGGGCCTCAAAACATATGTTTCTGGTGAAATCTCGGTATGGAAATTTTGTATAGAATGCAATACTTTCTCTACCTACTATGTACGTGGTTGAGAAAGTAAAAGTTATCACCAATAAAACACGCCCTTGCTACTGACCCAAGGTATTGACTTGTAAGTCCTACAAAGAGGAGGATAGTCCGTTAAATAAGAAGAAGAAGAAGAGGAAGGGTTTTAAACACGGATTCCATGTATTGCGAAAGTGTTATTCAAAATTTTCGTTCTTTGTTTATGAGTGCCGACAAAAATGGTCATGAACGAGTGACATTTTATAATGCGCAAGTTGCAGTCCGCTCCATCACTGTGCTTCACTTCAGGGCAGCGCCGAACTTGTTTCGAAGACTTAGAACACTAGTTATCTTCAACAGTAGTTATTTGTGTAAAGTTTAAGTATTACCGCTATTTTATTTTTTGCCAATGTAGATATATAGCGTTTATTTGACTAAGTGTTCGAGCACTATCCTTCTGTAATCCTAAGTAAATCAGTAATCGCTGTTTTGCTGCCCCACTTCCTTCCTGCTAGTGGCACGCATACAGACAACATGGAATTATATGTCTGGCAGCCCACAACCCGGAGTGTGCCTTTGGAAGGGGTAATTGCCTGGGACAGTGCTCTCCTCATTTACTGAGTTCATTCAAAACGAATGACTTAGCCGTGCTAGCAACTGAGAACCTTGCTTTTGTTTTATCTGTGGTAATACCACCAGTTTGTCGATATATTTCTCGAGCGCATCGCACGAGGGAAGTTATCGGTAGAGCTGAAGCCAGGAGTGGTAGTTGGTAACATTATTGCGTGAAAAGGTCTCTAAAATATTAACACTTCTGCTACACACGGTGCTCTCGATTTCCTGTCCGCTTCTTGAACTTATATTTCGTAGTGGTGCACGACGAGCCGGTAATGCTGATTGTATGTTGTGTATGATTCCAGGGGAGTCAGGGTGGTACACATTTTCATCAGTTATGAGTTGTGGCTCTGTAAATTCATATACAGGGTGGATCATTTAAGTTGAGACTGTACAATATCTCCAAAACTAGGCGTTGTAGAAATACATATCTTGAATAAAAGCTGCTTAATATTATGGGGGAAAGTAAATGAGATTAGTCGTGTTTTGTTCGGAGGACGTTATGATAGTCATTTTATAGTCAATTTAATTTTTTAATATGAGAACCTACACACCCTTTCTGACACCTAGTGGCTACAGGTGATTGGTTCACCTTTGTACTGTTTTTTTACCTTTAGTCAGTCATCATGGGACACCTCACAGACGTAGAAACAGTTCGAGCGGTCTTACATTGCTGTCGGAAGGTTGAACAATTCGTGCAGTGGCTGTAGAGCTTAATGTGGCTGAATCTGTTATTAATAGGGCATGGAAGCGCTTCATTTAACAGGTATGTATTCTAGACCAGGTCAGGGTCGTAAAGGCAAAACATCCGCCAGAGAAGACGAAATATGTCAGTTGTGCTCTTCGGCGGCGCAGAGTTATTGCTTGGGACCACAAAAATGACATTAGGGCGACAACTGGTGCAAATGTCAGTGACCAAACAATAGGAAACTGACTTAGGAAAGCATGCTTAAGACCACGAAAACCTCTCAATGCCTGCTCACAAGAGAATATGACTAAGATTTGCGCATGAACTGGCAGGTTCGTCAATGCGTAAAGTGCTGTTTACAGACGAATCTCGCTTTCGTCTAACACAGTGTGATGGAACGTCTGCGTGTATCGTCGCCGTGGTGAGCGTTTTAGGGCAACAGCAATCCAGGAAAGGACGGTTTTAGTGATGAGTCATTCATGGTGTGGGGTGGCATCTCTACTGGTGGCCGAACAGACCCTATAGTGGTCAAATGCCTATTTAATGCTGACAGGTATATTGCTGAAATTGTACTAGAGCATGTTATGCCTATTACAGTCGAAATGGGGCCCCGGTTTGTTTTGCAACACGACAATGATAGAGTGCATTCAGCAAGAGCCACCACGGCTATCCTAAGGGAACTCTAGATTCCAACAATGGGCGGTCCTCACGGAGAGTTTATGAAATAAGCTCGAGAAAGGAGTCCGAGACGTCCTGTAGTCCCTCAAACACTTCAGCAGCTTACAGATGCCCTAATCGAAGAATGGGGGTACATTGCACAAGGGGAGGTGCGCAGGCTTACCTCGAAGATGTGAGGCAGTAAATCAAGCACACGTAGGTCGTGCCAAGTACTGAAGTGCTCATTTATGTGCCAAATTGATCTTGATTGAAGGAATTTTCATTTTAGTTTTCAACACTGTAATTACGGCTTAGAGCATCCTTGTGTGAAATGACAAGTAAATAAGATGTATGCTGCTGTTAAATAAAAGCTTGAACATTCTTTAAAAGAATATCTGCCAACCTAAACCGATCTACTGCAGCAATATGTATGTTAAAACTTGTATACCTCTAATTGTTTTGAGCGTGTGTATCTGATTGGGAAGAAGACGGATGGGTGTTTATGGTTAACTATAACGGAACATATTGGGGCAATTTGCACTGTAGGGTACTTCATCGTGCTATGTTACCGATTAACTCAGAAATTTGGAAACATCTAGTGAGATGTCCAAAGGTAACTACAAGTAAAGTAGCTAAGGAAATTACGACATTTTGGTTTTCTTATAATGCATGTTCTTTATTTATTAAATTTAAAATATAATTATTTGTCCTGTTAAGTCTCTCCTTGGAGGAAAACTAAAATCCCAAACTATACAACAGCTAAGCTGCTCACATCACAACTCCCTGTGCTCCCATTCTAAATCAACTGCCTATTCGTAATGGCCATTTACTCTCGCTCTCTCTCTCTGTCTCTCTCTCTCTCTTTCTCTCTCTCTTATATACCGCTTTCTGTAAATCACTTTCATTATTCTGAATAACTATGCGCGGCAATTACCATGAAATTTGGAAATTTAAATGAAATGCATTTTGATTGTTTCGAGTGAATATTTATTTAATTACAAAGAAGGTCCTAATGAGTATACTGCTCTTTATAATTGAGGTGGTAAGCAAAAGAATATATGCATATAAAAAGAGTACACAAGTAAAGACAAAAATACAAATACATACCTTTTTTTAACCTACGAGTCGTGTTTTTAAAGTAAATACGTTTTAATATTTTGCCGCTGCAGCGCTGCAGTCACGATTTTGAGTATGCGCGATCATTTCCTCCATTATTAGGAAGCCAATTTAGAGCGACCGTCACCTGTGTTTCCTGTTGTTAGAGCGTTTCGAATTGTTCAAAACAATCGAACGACTCACCGACTGTGAAATCAGATCAGTGATTCGTTTTATGAATGCGAGAAATGTTACGCCAGCAAACATTCATCGCCAACTGTGTGAGGTTTATGGGGAAACAATAGTGAGTGACAATGCCCGGCTACACATAACCAAACAAACTTAAGATGTGATCGCATCATTGCTTGGGAACAATTCGACCACCCTTCCTACAGCCGGATTTAGCACCAAGCGATTTTCACCTGTTTCTTCATCTGAAGAAATTCGTTGGTGGAAAACATTTCAGCGACGATAATGTTGTGCAACACGAAGTGCAGACTTGGCGTTTATCACGGGCGGCATCATTCTTTGACGAAGGCATACAAAAACTGGTACAAGTACCTGAATAAGGCGCTTACTTTGTGGAGAAGTAGTGTAAGGTGTAAGGTATTGAATGATAATAAAGTATTTGGTAAATAATATTCTCTTATTTTAAAAAAATTATCGCTACATGCCACGTATTTAGAGTGTGTGAGAGTAATATTTATTAACTATTTCAACAAGCACTACAAGAGTTTCTGTTGTCGAGTTATTAGGAATTACAGTATTGGTCGAGTAGGTATTTGAAGAGTTTGTTTTTGAACTGAGATACATTAAGTGATGCTTTGATGTCAAACGGGAGATTGTTGTGTGTTTTGGCGGCACTATACGAATAATATACCTTTTATTCCATATTTGGTAGAGTTAATTGATTCTAGAGAGATGCGATTGACTGATCTTTGTTTTGAAGGAGTGAATATCTTTTTTGTGTTTGATAACTGAGTTGGTACTTATCGAATTGAGAGTTCAATAAAAGGCGCCGAGGCAAATTAATGGAATTGGGAGATTTTGAGGAAGAATTCAGATACAATTTATTGCTGTAGTGAAGCTCTCCATACCCTGTCAGTTGACCGAAAGATTAAAACATCCAGTTTTATATGCTATTTGACCAGGCTCATCTTATTTCCTATCATTGCATATTATTATCAAATAATCTTCCCATGTGGAGCCGGTGGCTAATTTCCTTCAAGGAAGTCTAACTGACCTCAGTGACCTAAAACAATGATAATTAAGTGGTAATCTGGCTGGAAAATCATAAACTTTGTTAGTCGAAATATGCTAATTATGACAAGGATAATGAAAAAAGAGAAGAAAGTTAAACATATACTATTTAATAAACTTGTCATGCGTATCGGAAAGTAAACATATGCTGGTAGCGTTTACTCTTCTGGCTCTTTCTGGAAGTGCGATAGTAGTAAACATTGCCGTGTTATCTATGTTTGGTCGGTTTGTCGAGTGCATGTAATTTTATGGGCGAATCTTCCGTCAAACAGTCGTTTGAAGGGCAATTTGACGCTGGATTTCCCAGCCTTACGCATAGGAAATGTAGTACTTTATTCTTTTTCGTTTCTTTCTTTTTTTTACTAATGGCTCCTGTATTTTTTGTTTTCATTATGGAGTTTCCTTTAACATGCGCACTAGGTCTACGGAAGGCACTATTTATAATTTATTATAATGGACCTGTCAAATATTGTCATCAATAATCACAATGTATGACATAATAGATGTGCTAAAACTGAAATCTTGAATAAAGCATAACTAGTTTACGAAAATTCAGTAATCACCAATACCTACGAAAAACGCCTTAGAAATTATAATGCAAAACAAAGTTGCGAACATTGGCACCAAATAACAGCTAAAACAATACATTAACTCAGAACTGAATTTCTAGTAATTCACTTATGCTTCATTGGTTGATAATCAGTCAAGCAACATATGCTTTCACTGGTCGTTCGGTTGTTTTTGGTGTACTTGAATTGCTTTGAACATACGCAAGCGTCGGCCGTCAACCTGATGGAAGTACAGCCAGATTCCTTTCTGACGGCATTGGCTGTAAGTGTAAGAACCATGCCAAAGCAGCGCGCTATTAGTTATAATCTGTATGTCAGTGCTCAGAAAAGTTAAAATCTTTGGTTAAAACGACAAAATCTATAACATTATTAATTATGCATATGCTAGATGAACGCTGCACCAGAAAAGCCGGGATCCCAATAATAATAATACTTCTGCAACTTCATCCAGATTTTTATGCAATTACAAAATTTATATGGTTTCCCAGTACAGTTGTATTATACCTACACTGTGTGAATGTCCTGGCATTTACTTTATTTATAATAATTATTAAAGAATTAATTTCGTAATTAGATCTTCTAATGTTCTAAGAGAATGATGTATTAATCACTCACAAATCATGTTAACAAACCTAATTGCAAAAACACGATTATTTTCTAAACCCTCATTAGCTTTTACATTTACATTTGCTGACTATTATCCCGGGTGAGTTTTCTCAGCCTGCGGATTGAGAAGTTATGCAGTCCCGGCGTTATACAGGCTATGCCGTAAACACTGTCCACTGCATCGCATTGTGTCAATTTCGGCCGAAATGACTGTTTTACACTGCTGTGCGTGCAGTGACTTGCACTCGTAGCGCAACAGTGTGCGTGTTGGCCTTCAGTGGTGAAGGTCCCAGGTTCAAATACCGACACTTGAAGGTACTTCTTATGTTTAGTATATTTAACGATAACTGATAATTTGACATGAAAGTGTCGTTTCACTTAATTAGTTTAATTATGTGAATTTCATTAAAACACAACTTGTTACTTGTTAGAATGTGTTTTAATGAATATCATAAATAAATGCAAGAAATGAAAAAAAAAACTCATTTATTCGCAGGTGATTTGAACTTCCGCACTTCAACATTACTTTCCAGCATGTTAACTACTGCGCTACTAGAGCACGTTAATAACGAGCACCACCACAGCCCTAATCAGCGGGTTGGTGAATGCGGTGTCAGTGCCTGCATTTCTCATTGTCTGTAAAATACAGGGCTGCCTAGTTACCAATCCGCAGGATGAGAAGACTCACGTGGTATATGTTGACTTGACTTCTGTCGGTTGCACAGTGCACGGCCTATTTGTCCAGTCTGCATTAGCAGATGATTATTAGAAGTCGTGTTAATAAAAAGCTCTATTAGCAAATGTAAAAGAAACAAGTAATAATATATCCTAAAATTTCACTAACACAATGCTAAACCGATTTAACATAGAAGTAAACGTAAACAATGTTAGCTGCAACATTCTGTTAAACGTTTTACGTATTAAGGGTACGGTGATGTTAGCTTATGTTAAGGCATTTACTAAGTGTAGAATTTGGAAAGTGGCCACTGCGAACCAAGCTCTTGACGCGGAATTACTGTATTTGGAGTTCTTTAATGTCATTCCTAACCAAAGATGAGTCTGCGTCAGAATGAAATGTTTATAGTTGTCTGCTATTGAACAGAGAACGTTACTACGTGCAGACAAAAGTATATCGGAGCGCATTCAGAAGCCCTGTTGTTCTCGAAAGCTGTGGTGTACAGTTGTCTTTGACGTTAGCAATATGTTATCTAAGAATTCGCTTTAAAATCGTAATAAAACGTGAGAGTTTTAACATAATGTCAGTAAACAAGATGCTAGAACATTTTTAATATGGTTGGTGCAACCGACATTAATGTTTACTAGGCACATCCTATTTATGTTTCATCAACGACCGCAATCAAGGAAAATCTCGCCCACCTCTGTGGTGTGGGGGTAGCTGTCGGCCTCACATTCAAGAGTTCCCGAGTTCGAGTCTCAATTAGGGTGAGTTACTCGGAAAAGGTTTTTTTTCTTTCGGTTTTCTCTCTTATCCTGAAAGATGGACGAGGGTAATTTTAAGCTCTATGGACCCCGGTTCATTTGAGCATCATTTCACTCATTTCAATTCATTGTTCGATGAGACCTAATCGGTTAAAAGACGTTAAACCTTAAAAAATCTGATGTGATACACTCACATGACTTTCTCTACCCTCTATCTTTATTAGTAGGTATGCAAACTATTCTTACTAAAGCTTATTTTTCTGTCTATTACATCTAATGCAAATAAACCTTTGCAGAAATAGTTACATTACACATTTCATTATAAAAATAAAGAGAACAGCGATAGTCAAATGTTTAAGAACTGGACGTTATAAGCTGGCCTTAAAATCCACACTGTTTCCATGCATTCGCGAGAAGCAACTGAAAATAGATGGGACTTTAATAAAAGAGTGACAAGTATTGAACAATTCGAACATTTAATAGCGCATATCTCAGAAACGGAATTTACCACAAGAAACTTATTTTAAGTAAATGTTGTGTTTTAAAGAAATCTACAATTTTTTGTGGTACATTTTCGTCTATGGCTTAAAGTTTACAAGTTGTACAAGATTATACGAAATTCCTTCTCAATAAGGATAACTTCCTAGGCTATTCCCAGAAAATTCAAGATATACATTTTATTTACCACGTAAATATTTTTCATATATGGTACTTTAATCAAAATCGTTACAGCTGTTTTTTTTAGAGAATACAAATTTCGAAAAATGTTCTATGTAAAGGGTAGTTGCGGGTGGGGGATTTTCTTGAAAATCTTCGTGTCGCATTCATTGAAGATCTAAACTTAAATACCAAGTCTGGTATTTATCCGACTTTTCGTTTTTGAGTTATGCTTTTCACAGACAGATACACAGACACAACACGGACATGTTTCCAGAAATGCTTTATTCGGATTCAGTCGCCTCAAAACATGTATTTCCGTTGAAATCTCGGTATCGAATTTTTGGGTGGAATGCAATACTTCCCCTACTTACTATACGTAGTAGAGAAAGAAAGAAAAAAAACCCTCTTTGTTAGTGAACGACCACTAAAATGTTGTTGTTCCTGGTCTATGCGGAGATTTCAGACTTACATTTTTCTAATAGCAAGAGCTGGTCGTTGCTGAGTAGAAAGCAGATAAATCACAAGGTTTAACTTTTGGCACCCGAAGTACCCACGTCCTGCACCAACGCTAGCTCGGGGGGAGACACGAAGACAAGGGCACTGGCTTGATATATTGAAATCAAACCGTAGTTTCATCATTCCTGCCCTTTTCCTGGATCTCTGCCTGAGACACAGGTCTCCACCACAATCATGCTGCCTAATCTCCCACATTTTAATTCCGATCGTCTCCCTCTCTCCCCATCTCTCTCTCTCTTGTGTTATTTAACGCGTCCACTTGAACGCAGTTTATCGGAAAATCAAAGCTACATGAAAACGGTAATTACTATATTGTTTTATTGTCAATCAAAACTTTGATTGACAAATGCTGATGGCAACAGATTTCACTACCGCCGGAAATGAATGGTTTAATGTTTCTATTTTCTCTATCCATCTGCTGTTTCAACACATTACAAGTGGACAAGGCAATTAAGTTTTTTGTAACACTGATACATATGTATACAGCCTACAAAAGCTGCAGTGGACGGGTGAAAACTAATTTTTGAATACTTCTACGAAGTTCAGAAAGTAAGTTCAAATAACCCTCAAAATCTATACAATCTTTCATAATATTCCACATCCGTTGGGTTCTATAAGACAGAGCATTTTTCCGAGTAGCCATTACCATTATGTCAGGAAAATTCTGTTATTAATGGTAAGTACAATAAATGTTGTACATCCATGTTTTCTTTGGCTTCATCACTTCTGAGGACAATACTTCAGATTTAGGTGCAGACAAAAATTCAGATAATCTAGATTGGCTTCTCTTTTACTGTAAATTACATTCATGCTTTAATGACAACCATTTCGAGGATAGAGCTCAACGAACGGAGATTAAGTATTATGAAACTAACAATAAACATACAATTTAAAACAATACTTTTGTGTTAGACGGATAGGAATTTAGCACTCATTTTTGGATATTGTCACCAGTGAACCTTGAGTCCATTTATGTCAAGTGTTATGCAAAGTAAGATGAAGGCCCCAGGAGAAAAGAAAAACAGACTTCTATTTTGTAGTTTAGCGTCCTTTAACCTGGTAGGTCATATAGGATGATGAATGAAATGGGTGAATGGTGCTCAAATGAGTCCCGGGTCCATAGAGCTTAAAATTACCCTACATTCGTATTCTAAGGATAAGGGAAAACCCCGTAGAAAGCCTTATGCGGGTATTAAGTATGACCAGGATCGGAGGGAGACTGAGTATATCGACCTAAGATCTTTTGTGCCTAGGCCCCTACAGGGGGAGCCCGGTAAAGAGGGTTGCGGTGAGAGGAGACAGAGGGCGGCACAATAGAGCAGAGGGCAGGGTCTCTACATTTTCCAAGTTGAAATTCCCCGGTGGCAGCTAGTATAACCGGCTTTCCTCCCCCTGCGGGCTTGCACATCCCAATGGGGGGGGTGGGACTCGGAGACCGCCTCCATTTTAGGGGACGAAGTGTTACAAAAAGCATCCCTTTTCCTTGTCATGCAACGCCGAGACCCAGCCGACACTGTAATCCTGAAACACCAAACAGATGAAAGGTGAACTGAAATGAGAAATGAGGTGAAATGGAGGAGGAAATTCGGGAGATGTAATTAACCTTCACAGCAATCGCCTGGGTCAGGAAGATCGGCCGCGGGTATCGAACCCATTACCTCCCGAATGCAAGTCACGCTACTGCCTGTGCCACCTCGCTCGGTTTATAGGGTAACTCACTGTAACCGAAATTCTAACTCGGAACCTCTGGAATGTGTGGCAGACACGCTACCCCCATAGAATGATTAAAGGTGCCACTAGATGTGGTCTAAACTCACGTTTAAATTAAATGACCGATTCATTTAATGCGTTTATTATCGAAACATAACAGCGGCTAATCAACTTTCATACTCGACGTTGTTAGCCTCTCTCTGGGATTAAAAAAGTTCGGCCCACAGAAAATGTGCAAGTTTTAGAATACACGTCATTACTTTGCTAGCACTGTAATTGTTATTAAGGTTTGCCGGCCCTCGTAGCCATGGTCGCTGGAGTGTACAGCTTCGGCGCTCCGCCAACTGAGGGTCGCGGGTTCGAGTCACGGCATGGGTATGTGTGTATGTGTAGTTTGTGTAATTGTGGTAATAAGGCGGTAAAAGACAACAGTAAAACACAGTGTGATAAACTGGGTAAACAAGGGAACTTAAAAGATTTCTTGAGTGTAACATGTGACAAAATGTCTGACGCTAAAGCTATGAAATAGGAATATGTGATAAAGAAGGAGGAGAATCTTTATTCAGGACGCTGGAGGATTAACCCTTATTGTAATACCCACCCCCGCACAGTGCGTTCTTTACAGCAATCCAGAGAGCTAAATTACGAATCTCGATGAAGTGCTCGATGAAGTTTATACCTGAGGGTTTCCCTTCTTCATATTAGACAAACGTCGAGTAGCTTTCAGCTTTTTGGACTGCGTGCTCACTGGAGCATTCAGTAATCGTCATTCAGAAATATCTTGTTAAGGCACTGAGGCGGTCAAGCTCACAGGAATCTTCGCCGCTGCAGGTCAACAGAAACAAGAGGCTTGAATCACATTATTCCATCACGTGCACATTAGCACTAATTATTTGCATTATTCACAAAATAATTACAGCACTGTGAAATACAGTGCACAAAATATGCATTTTAACTGCGAGAAAATTAAATTCCTCCCGTTATCACTAACATTTACATACACTGCGAGAACGTACTTTCAACATTGTACATAGTACCTACTTTCGCCTTTAGCTCCATATTGCACACTATCTTCTACAAATTTAGAAAAATCTAACATGTTACATTTGCATGACCCTCCATCATTTATTAATGGCTATAAAGCTATTTTTGCGAAAGCTTATTTTTCTATCTACTTCGTTTGAATCGAGACAAACTTTGCAGAAGCAGCTACATCACACATTTCCTTATAAATATAAAGGGAAGAACATATACTTAAATGTTTAAGAACTGGACGCTATCTACTGACATTAAAATTCCATATTCTTTCCATGCAACCGCGGGAAACTACTGAATGTCGACGGAAGAATGACAAATGAACGATTCAAACCATTAATAACGAATATCTGGAAATGGCTGATGCCACGAAAAGTTATTTGAAATAAATTGTGTGTTTTAACAGATCTACATTTTTGGTGTAGTACGTTTTCGTTTATCGCTTAACGTTTATCAGTTGTACAAGATCATACAAAATTCTTTTTGTATGAAGAAGACTTGAAAGGCAATTCCCAGAAAATTCAACATATACGTTTTGTTTGTCACATAAACATTTTTAATATATGTGCTTTAATCAAAATTGTTAGAGCCATTGTTTAGAAAACCAACATTTTCCAAAAATTGTCTATGTAAAGGGTAGCTAGGATGGGGAATTTTCTTTAAAATATTTGTGTATACTGAACTTCTATACCAAGTTTGGTATCTATCCAAATTTTCGTTTTTCAGTTACGCTGTTCATAGACACACGCACATAGAGAGAGCGAGAGAGAGAGACAGACGCGGGCATTTTTCTAAAAAGACTTGTTTTAATTCAGGGGACCTCAAAAACTATCAAAATGCAAAAATGCAAAAATAATAAAATTCATACTTTTACCAAATTTCACCGATGCATTGCCTTAATAGCAAGTTTCGTATTTAACCGACTTTTCGTTTTAGTTGTACTGTTCACAAACACAACTAAACATTTTTTGAGGTTCATCTTTTTTACATTACCATGGTTTTTTCTCGCACCATCGTTTATATTTATGTAGTTTTTACACACTATTCTTACTAAAGCTTATTACTTTCTCTACCACGTACTTAGTAGCTAGACAAGTTATTGAATTTCACCCAAAAATTCGATACCCAGATTTCGCCGGAAATGCATGTTTTGAGATCTCCTGAATACAAAAAAAGCAGTTTTAGAAAAAGGTCCGCGCGCGTGGGTGTGTGTGTATGGATGAGTGTGTGTGTGTCTGTAAACAGTATAACTCAAAAACGAAAATTCGGATAAATACCAAACTTACCATCTAGGTTCAGTACATTCTAAGGATTTGACGCGAAGATTTTCAAGAAAATTCCCTTACCCCGAACTACCATTTACACGGAAGATTTTTCGAAATTTTTTAGTTTCCAAAACATGGCTCTAATTATTTTGATTAAAATGTCATATATTAAGGATATTTACATGGAAAATGGAATTTTCTGGGGAATAACCTTTGAAGTCCTCTTTATTTGGAAGGAATTTTATACAATCTTGTATAACTTGTAAACGTTAAGCGACAGACCAAAACTTACTACACAAAAGATGTATATCTCTTTAAGACATACAATTTATTTCAAATAGCTGTTTTTCTGGCTTCAGCCATTTCCGAGATATCCGTTATTAACTGTTCGAATTGTTCATTTCTTTAAGCCATTCTCTTTATGTTTTGTCAACATTCAGTTGTATCTCGCGATGTCATGGAAACAGTATGGAATTTTAAGGCCAGCATATAGCGTCCAGTTCTTAAACATTTGACTGTCACTGTTCCCTTTGTATCTATAACGAAATGCATAATGTAGCTATTTCTGCAAAGATTTATTTGGATTAAAATAAACTAGATAGAAAAATAAGCTTTAGTAAGAATAGATTGTATCCTCACTAATAAGCTATAGAGGGTAGAGAAGATCATATGAATGTAAAGTATCAAATTTGTTTTATATCAGTTTTATGCTAATCTAAATAAACCTTTGCAGAATTAGTTCCATTATACATTTCGTTGTGGGTACAAGGGGATGGTCAGATGTTTAAAAGCAGGACGCTTACATATTGGTTCGATACTCTTTCCATGATATTGCGAGAAACGCCTGAATAGTGATAGCGCTTTAAAATAACAAAAGTAGTGAAAAATTAAAACAAAAAATAATGGATATTTCGGAAATGGCTAATGCCAAAAAAAATTATTCAAAATAAATTTTGCGTTTTAAAGCGTATAGCACGTTATCTCTTAAAGTTTACCAGATGAGGCCAAAAAGATGAACCCCAAAATATTTTGAGAAAAAGGTAAGGTTGTATCTGTGAACAGCATATGAGCAGCATAACTCAAAAACGAAAAGCCGGTTAAATACTAAATTTGATATTAAGGTAATGCATCGGTGAAATTTGGTTAAAGTACATGAAGGTTTTTATTTTGTATTTTTATTATATTTATACTTTTAATTTCATGCTATATCATTATTTTTTAATATTAACAATTATAAAACTACAAATATCTATTTAACCAGTGTTTTATCATTTAAGTAAACACTGGAATGAACTTTAAATTCCATTTTCTCAATTTCTTCTTTTCAGCATTTATCACTATTAAAAATGCTCTTTGAACCACAGTTTATAACTACTAGCTTGAAATTTTCAGAATGGCTCCTGAAATTGCAGATTTAATTTTTGTTTGTGCACTAGATAAAATACTAAAAAGTTGACATTACTTTACTGACATTTAAAAAGTTGAAGCATTCAATAACATGTATACAATATTTTTCTCTTAAAATGATTAAAATTAAGAAATTCCCTCAAAAGAATTTATTTGCATTTATATAATAAGCTCAAATTAAAAATTTGGGACCGATACGATCAACCAGGGGATCCAAGAAGAATGTGATACTACCATATCAAAAAGTGACTAATTATGAATAAATAAATTAATATTTTAACAAAAGTTTGACGTAGCTAGTTAACATTTTGTGCACAGTGTATGAAAAGTTAAAGGAATCAGAAGAAAAGTAGTTCTTTTTAGATTTTCACAAATGTGTTGCCTTAAGTTCAGGACCTTCAAAATATGCAACAGAGTTTGAAGAAAATTCCCGCACTCCAAACTACCCTTTAGACGGAATACTTTTAGAAATTTTTTGTTGTCTCAAAATATTTTTAACGACTTTGTTTAAAGTACTGTACGTTTAAGCTGCTTTCATGCCAAATTAAAATGTATATCTTTATTTTTCTGACAATAGCTTGTGAAATCCTCTTTATTCTATATGACTTTTGTATAATTAGTAAACCGTAAGGAATAGAAACGTTTTACTGCACAAAAATGTAGATCTCGTTAAAATGCAAAAATAAACTTCCTTTTTTTTTGGTGTTAACCATTTCCAAAACATTCCATGTTATTAGTTTGAATTCTCAAATAGTTTATACTTCTTCCAACTACAAATTGCTTTTTGTTTTGTGTCTTTCGTTTTCGTGTTTATACAAAGAGAACATAATTTCCAAGCTATTACATAGCGACCTGCCATGAAAAGATCTGACTATCGCTTTTGCTTACTGCATGCTTCTTATACCTATAACGAAATGTATGGATGAGTAATGAATGTTTATCTGCATTAACAAGAAGTAGATAGAAGAATAAACTTTTGTAAGAATGCTTTGTAGAAGATTGAGTAGAGAACATTATATGAATGCAACATATAAGATTCTTTTGTGTACTGTCCGTGGTCGCTTGGAGGCCGTCATATTAACTCAGTTGTTTCACACTCTCATGCATTGGCTGCTGTTTATGTTTCCGTTTGTGTTTGTGAATCACAACATAACGCATTAAATTTATGCTTAGGTTTTACATCATTATGCTAATACTTAATTTTAATTGTGAATGGTCCTTAAATGGTCCCTGCAGTTCAAAAAGCCAAGGAAAAAGAGAGACATTGAAAGGATCCGTGGAACGTACAAACTCAACTGGAACTGCATGCAGCTTAAACCCAGTGTTAGCAACACTTCCTCGCAAATAATGCCTAGATTGTATCTTTAAAAAGACATTATTTAATAAAAAAAGGCGTCTAAAACTACCCATATTTTCTTTGAAGAAGTTAAAACCACATTAAGACATTCTAAATACCATAACTGATTAGATAATTTCATAATATTTAAATATTCTAAAAGAACAATTTATTTAATATAAAATTGAGATTTCCTTCATTACTTTGGTCTTCACTGAAAAAGTTAACAAAAGTAACGCTTAAGCGGCCCTTATACAGTCGTTTTTGGCGACTTTTGGAAAGTATTGTTGCCAACGTGAATCATTCGAGTTTTATACGCACAGATCCCTCGGCTACGCTACACTCCCCTAATTCCAAAAAGCATCCCTCGGCTACGCATTGAGGCTGAGGGCTCTCAATCATGTTTTCAGCTATGTTGGGATTTCAAATGTTGGCTTTGAAGACCAACGTAATGCAGATTACCGTCGTTTTAAATGAAGACCAAAGTAATGCAACATAGCCTAAAATTGTAATGGAAGAAGATATATTTTTGCTAAGTACCAACACCGTACGTTAAATATATCTGATATTGAAATATGAAATTGGAGGGAAGGAGGGAAAACGCTAACCGGGAAAGATCCGAGGAACATCAAGAAAATTACGTGTCAAGAGGACATAATTTCAGAAATCGAGGTTTTCGGAATCGAGGAAGGGAACTCAAAACAGTGGGAGCAAAACTGAGATAAATTTAGCACCGTTAGGAACGGCAGTTCCGTACATGAACATGGAAGTAACCAGGAAAAGTGTCAATAGACTCCTGTGCAGTAGGTTCTCAGGACGTCTTTAATAATTCAGTATCTATTACCAAAATAGATAATATGCCTACACACACACACTCTGTAAGAAGATTGCAACAAAGAAAGATAAGGCTAAGAAAGGCTAAGAAACAGATTATTGCGACTATAGATTCTGGTTCATCAGCTTCAATTTGTTCGCAGAAATTTTATATAAATTTGATAAATGAAGGTAACAAAATTATGGCACTTCCCACCAGTAAATTAGTTTGACGTGTTGCAATCGGAAGAACGACACAGGTCATAAAAATACAAGCTCTACTTAACATAATTATCGGCGGAGAAAATTTCGAGGTTATGTTTCTAATTGTAAACCATTTGATTTGTGACATAATTTTAGGATGTGACTTCTTACGTGAATATGAAGCACGTATAGATTTTAAACATGAGGAGTTAAAAATGACAAAAGACAACAGAGAAATAAAGGTACCGTTTATAATAGAGAAAGTATCCGTGATTGAGAGGACAAAGGAAGAGGAAGATCTTTGTGGTCAAGAATTTTTTGGGCAAATAATGGTACAGATGGAAACGTGCAAATAAAGCAAGTAGTCACAAGATATGATGGGAACACCACGCCATATTTTCGACAGCTAGTAGAAAGGCCAGATGAAGTAGAGAAATTTACGACCCGAACAAAAGACGACCATGCGAGCGAGACAGACAATAACTGGGAAGAGAGGAGAAATGAAGAAATACTACACAAGTGTGAAGAGGCTTACAACATTACGAATACACAAAAACAAATCCTTCATGATGTTTTGATGAACAATAGTTCAGTATTTAGTAATATCCCCGGCAGATGTAACGTATATCGGCATACATTTCAGGTAGAAGATGTGCCACCATATAGACATAAGTATGATAATTTGCCTATAAGTCTTCGGAACAAAGCCAGAAAATTAATAAATAGCATGTTAGAAAATGGGATTATTGAGCAAAGCAATTCTCAGTATATACATTCGATCTGTTGGAGTATAAAACGAGATGGTAGTTTGAGATTAACATTAGATGGTAGATATGTCAACCAATATATGAAGTCAGGTCATTTTCAAAGTGAAGGAATCGAACAACTAATCACGAAACTTTCAAGAGGGAGATTTTTGACATCCATTGACCTCACTGCGTCATATTGACAAGTGGAACTAGATCCACAAGTGCGTGATTACACTTCATTTCAATACTTGGGGATCCAGTATCGTTTTTGTGTAAATCCCTTTGGTTTAAAAAACCCAGGAAGTGGATTTTTGAGAGCAATCTACAGTATTTTTGGAAATTCTGCAGATGACTTTTTAATAAAGTATATTGACGACTTCCTCATCATTAGTCAAACATTTGAGGAACATATGAATAACGCACATTTCGTGTTGAATAAATTGCAACAACAATGTATGACTGTAAACATACTAAAATCAAAATTTTGTGACAAGAAAATAAATTTTTCTGGGTTATGTAGTGGATGAACGGGGTATAAGATCTGACCAGAAGAGAATAGAAGCAATAATAAAAATTCCACCACCAAGGAACGCAAAGCAAATTAGAAGTTTCATAGGGGTATTGAACTTTCAGACTAAGTTCGTACCAAGGTATTTGGCTGAAATGGAACCACTGCGGCAGCTACTCCGAAAGAATATCAAGTGGAAATGGATACAGGATCATCAAAAGTGTTTTGAGAGGGTCAAGAACTCTTTGCTAAGTCCATATTGCTCGAGAGGCTCAGAGAAAATTTGAAATACGAGATTTATTTCGACGCATCAGTGCAAGGATTCGCCGGAATTTTAGGACAGCGAGACATCAACAATGAGTTTCACGTCATTAGTACAGCTTCTAGAGGACTTACAAGCATTTAGCGGAATTCTTCGGGACTCAGTTAGAAATTGGAGCACTCTTATTTTTCACTAATTCGTTTCAAGATCTATATTTATCAGTAAAAGGTGAAAGTATATTCGGATCACATCAGCCTAACTTATGTAGTGGAAAACTTGCTAGATACATTCAAGCAAAATCCGCATTTGATATTGAAATTATACACATTCCTGGCAAGAATAACACCTTCAGCGATTTGCTATCGAATTAAACTAGAACCCACAAATTCCCGAGAATAATGAAAGGCCCAGAAATGAAGTCAAAATATTGACAATTGAAATTCCTCTAAGCAAAGAAATGATAAGAAAATTGAAAAATATGAGGGAAATTCAAACTGAGAACGCAAAATTATTTGGACTAAAAGGAAATTCACCATTAATTGAAGAGGCAAAGAAAGAAATTGTAGCAATTCGAATGGAACATTATACAAGAAGCATGGAAAAGAAATGCCTAGTTGGAAGGTAATAGTTCCGAAAAGCATGGAAAAGGAGCTAATTAAGAATTTTCACGAAGTGTTAGCACACTCAGGGACGGACCGGACTATTTCTATGATTTTAGAAAATTTATACATATCCAAATTGCGTCAGAAGGTTCGGAAATTTATCTCGTGCTGCAACCTATGTCAGAAGGCAAAGCAAATAAATGCAGCATATGCATTTGAGACAAATTCTGTTATAAGGGATAAGCCGAGGTGCGTAATTAGTATTGACATTCATGGTCCTATACCTTCAAGTCAATTTGGAAACAAATATATATATATTTGTCTGTTATGATATATTCAACAAATATGTAAGAATTTGCCCTTTGAGAAAACCTACAAGTTTAGCATGTTTGAATAGGCTGTTCAAGTCGTATGTGATAGAGGAAGGACCAATCCAATCCATATTGAGCGACAATGTTTCGTCCTTCACAGGAAAAAGATTTATGAGGGACTGAAAGAAAATGGCATTAAACAATATTTTTCGTCAAGATACAGACCGAACTCCAACCCAGTGGAGAGGGAAATTGAGGAAATTTCGAATCACCTAAGAGTGTTGTTTCATCGAAAACAAACCCAATGATATGGATACGTGAATTTCGTTCAGAATCCACTCAACGAAACAGCAAACAATGCGACGGGATACAAACCATGTGCACTTAAATTAGGAAAAAAGATAAATACAATATGTAAGAAAATTCCAGAAGCCATTCCAGATGAGCACTCGATACCAAAAACGGAAGAAGAGATGTTCCGACAAGCATTCGAAAGGATGAAGAAAAAAGTCATAAAAAGAAAAACGAAACATGAAGAGAAGAAAAGAAAAGAATGGAAGATCAAAATAGGAGATTTAGTTCTGGTTAAAACTAAGAAATTGTCCGATAAGGCAAATAAACTTTATTGGCTAATGTTTCTAAAATATCATGGACCATATGAAGTTGTTGAAGTATATGGAACAACACATATGAATTATGTAACCCAGCAACCCGAAAAACCACTGGAAAGTTCCATATTGAAATGATCTAAAATCATTGTCGTACAATAATTTAATTTACACTATAATCACTCTAGCATTCACAGTGTTGTGATATAAAATACTGCCTCGAAATTTACTGAAATTCTTTAGGTAAAATACAAAAGCTGATCAATTTTGTGTGTCAAGAATCATACGTTTTGAGTGCATATTCCAGAAAGTCAACCTTATGATTGGTACATATGTTGATGACATGCCATGACTCATGGTAGGAAATAATACAACTACACAGGTAGTGGGAATTCACCCTATCCTTTTGCGTAGCTAAAGCGCAGATGAAATTATACTATTTAGACTAGATTTCAGGCTATAAGCATTTTATGATTTTATATGGCTAAACGCTACTGTAAAAATGCTGGATTTAGCCATAAAATAGCTAAGTTGGCAACACTGTTTAAACTGCTTCTCTGGTGATCCACTACTGACACGTGTGGACAGGGGCACAATCACAATGACCTTTTCTGTAAATCAGAAGCAATGCTGCAATCTCAGTGTTTGCTTAAGCAAGTAAAACTCACTGCGACCAGCCAGGGAGGTGTATCTTTGAAACGTGAACAAAGGAAACATTTCTTACTTCACTGCTGCGGCACAGATTACAGTTTTCCTTAGAGTGCAGTACCAGCGATGCAGTCAAGTAAGCTTTGACGTCAGTGTTTCTAGGAATAGATCTGCTTATTTTGCTGTCTCCTGGGACAACGTCGTCCCTGAAGAGGAAGTTTTTTGCACACACAAATGTAATTCTGGTAGCTGTATGCTGTGAGGTATCACTCCAGAATCGGCCACATTACAAATCGACATAACAATTCCGTAACAAATCAGCAGCAAACACGCTTTGTTGGAAACTGGCAGAAATATTCGAGCTTCCGGGCTTTGACCATTTTGGTAAAACATCAATTTTACAAATATTTGTTTAAATGAATTAAACAACTACATACTGCTGATATTGTATTATTTTAATTTGATCACCTCACCTTCATTGTACCAAATGAAGGTAATGAAAATTATCTATCAAATATTTTTCAATCCTATTCCTCATTAGAAGTGCTTTTTCACTTTACCAACCCCAAAAGAGTAAAGAGAGTAACATTTATAATTTGATTATTGAGAAAACAGCCCAATTGTACTGAATATTTTCAAAATTACCCATAGCCGAACGTTTTTAACATCTCCCCCTCTGTGAGTGGCTTTTGTTATACCACCTATAAAGGAATGAACATAACTTGATTCATATTTTTATTTTACAAAAGTATTAGAAAACACGCCCGTCCGTTGGGATAGCACCTCCACAGTAATTTTTATTCTTGTCCCGAAGAAACTGGGTGTCAAATTTTCCATTGGTACTGAAAATCCCCCAAAGTGCCTCGCATCGAAAAATTATCAATCCCATATCTCGTTAGGGGATTGCATTATCGCTCCTGAAAGGATGAAGGGAGCAACGTTTGTATTTTATTTAGCAAAAGTATTGAGAAAACAGACGCATTTGTGCTGAGATTCCTCAAAATTTCGTCCCTCCGAACATTTTACACACCGTTTTTGTTGGGTGTGTTTTTTGTTATAGCACCCCCAATGTATTTGTAATCTTGTCCTAAAGTATCACACACATAATGCACTTCATAGTAATTATATTCGGCTTAATCATATGTTAAAGCCTGAAAGCACTATATGCGCTTTGCAGCTAAGTTATTGAAGCTGTCGAAGCAGTGCTTAGAAATCATGGCTAACAGATGCTGGCAGCTTAAACTATTGGTGACAAAATACAAGGTGTTACTCATTATAACATTAATGAGATTGATACTATGCAGAAGATAGTAACCTCTATTTGCTTAAGTTGCTTTAACATCAGGAATTCTCTCACCTCAGCCAATAATCGGCAACACCACGCTCTAAACTCCGATATCATCCTCCAAAAACATTTATTCTCATTTCGTCATAAACATGATTCACTCCTCGCCACAGCGACCAAATTTCTCAGCTTAGGATGGAATACCTTCTGGTAGTCTTTTTCTTATTCTAATATCTCCACGATTGGAAAACCAGCGCGAGCAAAGTAATCAATAACAGCGCTTACGGAAGAAAGGGAATGTCGGCATATCATAACTACCTCCTCCAACTGCTGTTGGTATTCTGCAACAGCAAGTGTTTACGAGTGCTGCGGAACTGGACCAGGGTTCAAACTGCCAGCATCACCTACTGTAATAACTTAACGGTATTAAAAGGTTACCTCATGTTAAAACAAATTGACATTTGCGGAATAATACGCATTCGTTGAATTGCACTGTCTCCATAACTGTTAATTGTAGTAATTCTTGTGTACATTCTTCTTATAACTACAGTTATGACTTGCTCATGTTACGGAAATGTTGTTTAAATAAACAAAAATTGAAAACAAATGTCAGAGCACCTCTTCAGGCTGGAGACTTACATTAGCATGGCACTGTCATCAGCGTTAACTATCATCGAATGTGAATAACAAAGAACACCTTTCGGCATCCTAAGTTTTTATTACCTTAAGCGTTAAAACGGCCTCATAAGTCAGAATGAAAATTTGTGCTGTGTTTCGGGAAGTTGCAGTGATCTAGCGGGTATTTTAGGGAACCTGTTCCCTCAAAGACTATTATCGCACAGGTCGGGCTATGGTTGCAGATGTGAAAACAATAAAATATTTAATTTCAAACAATCATCGAGCGGGATGGCTCAAGTGGTAATGGCTCGTATTCGGGAGGACCGAGTTCAAATTCTCGGGGCCACCAATCTGGTAAGGGTTTTTTTTTGCAGTTTTCCTCGGTCACTACGTGATTGCTGGGTTAAATAATTTCATCCACGAATTTTCCTATAATCCCTTTCATCCCTACATTTCATTTCCTTCTTCTTCATCACCATGGGCTAATAACTCATCCTGGATATGCTCTGATCCAGAGTTTGCTTTCTCCTCGACAAACTACTGACCCAAGGCATTGGCTTATAATCCTTAGGTTTGTAAGCCCTAAAAGAGGAGGGTAATCTGTTAAAGAAGAATTTCAAATTACCTACACAAGAACTGAGTGCACCGAATTCGTTCAGTGTGATTTCATCTGTGATTCGTTATTGAGGCGCAATGAAAATGGCACTTCTCTAAAAACGGCCGATACAAGTGATAAAAGTGAAAAGCTTATGACAATATCGGCAAGGAGAAATCATGATGGAAGGAAAGATAACCAGATTTCCTAAACCAGATTTTCATCCAAGGAAGGTTATGCTCTGTACTGTACTCGAAAGAAATGCCTTACTTTCCAGCAGTGGGGCCATAACCTCCTAAAAGTACTATTCCCAGACGAGGCGACTGTAGGTATTGATGTATACCTACTGAAGAAGTTGCTTTCCATCATGACAACGCCGAACTACATACTTAAATGACGCCTCACATGTTTGGGAGGAATGTGTTACACCATATGTCCTCTTCTCCAGACATGCCCCTTCTGACTATTATTAGCTTTTCAAATTTCTGTAGAATTTCGTTAGTGGCAAACGCTTCGTTTTTTTTGAAGGACTGCACTCTCAACATGGAACAACTCATCAACACGTTCAATTCTGTCTTTTGCAGAAATTACATATATGAACTTCCATAAAGTTGGTATACATTATTGATGTCATATTTTGTGAAATAAAGTTTGTTTATTAAACGCATGCTTTGTTTTTAATTCTTTAGTTTGAATAAGCGTTGTCGTTATGGTCTGACTTTCGGGGATACCTCATTCCACCAAGCGATAATTGCACCCATTTCTGAGGTGGGCGCACCCAGTGTGCGGACTCCGTTGCTTCTATGTAGAGGTTATGATGAGAATGGCGGTGGAATAAGAGGACCTACAGCTTTTACCGTGGACCCCTTGTGGACTCCGTGATTCCTTGTCAAAACTCCACATGTGTGAAGGCGTGTATAGGATCGACTTAAAATTGTCACCCCCGAGCCGGGAATCGAACCCCGACGCTCGTACTAGATCCCAAAAGGAAACCACTGCGCTACCCGGGCGCCAGGGCGAATAACATTGGGTTTAATGTTTTGAAACATCTATATCCCATCCTAGATTTTTCGGCAACTTCTCTGTCGTACGTGCTGAGGGTTGAGCAGCGCTTTCAGGCGTTATTAGTAGTTGAGTAACGAAGAAACAAACGAATTCTTGAAATAACTAAGTACTTACTTGAAGAGAGAGAGAGAGAGAGAGAGAGAGAGAGAGAGAGAGAGAGAGAGAGAGTGCGAGTGCGCCGCGCACACAGGTACATAAATAACTTCACCTAACATTATAGTTTAAGGTCAATCGATTAAACATTAGTGGATAATTCTAATGTTCTTTATTATCCAAAGCCGCTGAAGTTTATAAATAAACAACAGTATTAGAAACTAACAACTGATATAATTTAAATTACTAGTTTATGTTGGAAAACATTTTTTAAGTAATATAAAATAATAATATTACAAAATATTTGAGCTGTAAACGTTATATACATTCTCTCCTTCCTGACATTTTACGAATTTTTAAAAAGGTTTACACAACTACGAATTGATCAAATAGTCCTGGAGACCGAGCGGCATGGCTCAAGCGGCAACTTCTGTAGCGGCATTCGGGAGGTCCTACTTCGATCACCGGTGACGGCCTCGTGCTTTCCCCGGATGCTGGGGTGATTCATCTTCTATTACGACTCTCCTCCCACTCATTTCCTGTACCTATCATCTTTCTTGCCATTTATTTCAGGGTTGTAGGACAGGTGATGATGTTCGGCGGGTTGCGGCTGGATGGTGGCTTGCGCACTGTAGAGGCTTCTTCCCTGGCGTTGCTGTGGGGCCTACTCAGTTAGGTCTCTCCTCCGAGTGGGCTCTGCCCCGGAAGGCCCTCAGGAGGTTCGTGCGTTACATGTGGAAACGTTAGGGATCTCGTCTGTGCTTGTACCCGTTGTCAACTGGAGCTGGTCCCTTCCTCCCTCCTGCGGATCACTGTAGAACCACAAGGGGCCGACTGACCTGCTTGCGGTGCTATGCCCCGGTTTCGGGCCCCCTCCAATGATTCGTACCTTTACGCGGGAGCTGCAAAAGTAATTCAACTTTATTATGCACATTAATAAAAACAGAAATTACCCCATTTTTATTGTTTTGAACTTTCATACCCACTTTTGCATGGCATAAGTTTATAACAGGAGGAAAGATGAATGTTTGCCTGTTTCAATTTCTTGCTACAGGAGAGTTAAAGAACTATACTTCAGTTACAATTGAACGAGATGGTTCCGTGGTAACGCGTCAGGCTCACATTTGGGAGATCCTAGGGTTTCTGCATGGTTTTTTTTTTCAGATCGGTAGAAAAATGCTGGGATGGTTTCTCTTCTGCCACGAATTTCCTGTCCATATCCTGTTCCTCATCATTTCCTTTAATGTTTCAAGATTTAGGACCAGTAAGGCGATTGGTGCGTTGCGGGCGGTGGAATGTGCGCTGTGTAAGGATTTCTCCCTGGCGCTTGGCTGGATGTCTGAGGCCCCTTCCTGGGAGTGATTCGTTTCATTCCAGATCCCCAGGTTGAAGATGGCTAAGGCGGGATCATACCGGCGTGAGGATTGGTATCATTCTAGAATCGTTAGGGACCCCGACCTTGCTATTGCGCATTGTCATCGGGATCATATTGGAAGCACAGAAGGTCCACTATGACCTAGGTACGGTGCTGTGCTCTTGTGACTGGAGCCCCTCCGTCTGATTAATCCTAATCCATACCATATTTATAAGAGAATTAACCAGTACTTACTGATGGGATCTCTGTAATTCTATGTCATTTCAATATCTTGCAGGTTAAACTGGAATTTATATGTGGGACATTTGACTTTAAGAATCAGACACAGCTTGTAGCAGACTCAATCAACACATCATCCATCACTTCACCAATTACACCTTATTATTCCTCTCGTGGAAAATTAAAAAATTCAGGGCACATAACAAGACATACGTATGCTACAGGTCAGAGTGCTATTTACGAATTGTTTTACATACATCATGCTTTTATTCTGATTTAGGTCAATTACTTAACGGGAACTTTAACACATAAACTCATAACTGTAAATGCTGATTTATTTATAGTAAAGTAAGGGTCCAGTATTGCGAAAGAAGGGGGAGAGAATAGGGGAAATGAATGGGTCTTCCTCCACAATAAACGCACATATTGTGATGTCTTATTTTTGTAAACAAGAGAGTAAGTAATTCGCTAATTACAAAGACTATGAGAAATAATTCCTCAGCATGGCATTCAGGGAAGGGATGTATGACGTTAACGTGTCTTCTGATATAGTGCACACTATGTTACAGCCCTAGATGCCTACAGTAAAGACACAGCTTTTCAAGAAAAGAAGTAGCAAAATTGGATAAGAAGCCGTAGTTCTTAGGCATGGTGATATCAGTCTTAGAGAAAGATGCTTAAGGAGGATCTAATTGTTCCTGTGATATAAGAATTTGGAAAATCGTATTAGAGGTACTCAAAAATCTTTGTGAATGAAGCTTATTTTCTGTACTCTCATCAAAGTAATATTCTATTTGTAATACTTCATTGTCCATACGTATAGATAAAAGACGGAGGAAGATTTCAGTGGCCAATATTCTGCCTATGTAACCTCTGGAAGGAAGACATTAGATGGAATATAAAAGCTGGTCAGAAATGGTGTCACAACGCAGGCGGGGTCCTTCTAAGCATTCCCCTTCCCAATCCTCTCGCACAGGTTTGGACAGAAGGTTCCGACGCCAGGGCAAAACACTTTTTTTCCCTAGATCATTTCACAAGTCATACGCCGCACGCCATCGTCCATTGCGCCTAGGCTTGCGATCCTGAAATATGAAGGAAGTCAATGATAATTTAGGAAAGGAATAATTTATGACACGCAAATTCCGCCCCAGTACTACCTAGCTACCTGAAAGCAACCATGAAAATACCTTTGGTCAGTATGGTCGGTCGCTTCGGCGTTTGAATCCAGAACCTCCAGAATATGACCTTCAGACGCCACATCTAAGCCATTCCACTTGGTTCAGTACTCGCACAGTTTGAGGATGTGGATATCTGCTGGAGAACTGTTAGATTTTTTTATTTCTTGCATAACTATTTTTATAAAGATTCAGAATCATAATGGAAGCACCACGTTATCGATATGATAAATTTATACATTTAGCATGAAAAAGATCTTTTGACAGTTACCGATTGCGGAGAGCGAATTTAAAATTAGTGTATCCAATAAAGTTATTTAGGTACACGGATGTGGTATTACAGTGTACTTGGAAAGAAAATGTAAAGTGTTTACATTTTAAGATGTACCGGCCCGGTGCCCCACCAAATGTGAGTAAGATGACGACAACGCCATCGGCGCCTTCACCAGACGTCACGTAAAGGTTAAGTAGCCCTAACCAGTGCTTTAGCAGAAGTGACGGGGACGGGACGTAGTGCAGGGATGATACCGAGAGGGTTATAGGTTGCGGTAGCTGGAAGGGTTTGAAAGGGTAACATTATCAGACATGTAATTCTCTTCCCAAGAGATGTTTTAATCTATCTAATAACAAACAAAACTACATTTAATGAGTTTACCTGGGTGACAAACGAAGTCGGGCGTTCCATCTTCGTCGTGCCTGAGGCCTATGCCGATGTTACAAGGCAGTACAAAATAAATTTAAGAAACTGATCGGCACAGGGTCCTTCTAGGCAAGTGATAGGCCGAGCGCCAGTCGTCAAAAAACTCTAAGTTTAAATAACCGACGAGAATGCTGACTAGTGCCTAGCTAGTAAGCGTATGTCAGCATGAAATCATAATTCGCCCACGTATCGACATGATCTGATGTTTCCTTTAAAATCATGCCACAAATTTCTGTTTAAGCATCCGAGAACTGACTGCAAGAATTCTAAAGCCAATTTCATGGATTTACTTAAGCAAATTGTGTCCCAAATATCTCAAATTTTATAAAATAATATTTATCACAGTTTTTAAAAATAAAACTATAACAATCACAACCTATATTGAAACATCATGTAAAATTCTAGTATATCCTTGGGCAGTTATTGGAAACATTTAAAAATAACAGGATATTGACAAACGTAACATATTTTTCTTTAATATAACTGTAGAAATAAAAAAAAGTTTGATTAAATTTTCAGTTGGAGAATGGAGAAGAAAGAAAAAGGAATACGGTGTAGTGCAAAATACACTTTTAGTAACTATCTGCTAACATTTATCCTGAAGTGATTGATAAAAGTAAAGCAACATTTCCTTCCTTCAAAAATTAAATACATGTAAATGATCTGAAGCAGAATAAAAACAGAGCAATTGCAAGAGAAATTTATGTGTAAATTGACTGTAAAAGAGTCTGCTATTGAGTTTGGTTTTTCTTCTTCTTGAATCATTTTAGTACCATTAAATTATTAACACGATAATGTAGCAACACGAGCAGGGGTGGCCCAAGTTGCCCGATAGCATAGTTTGATCAATTTGTAGTTTGATTAGTCCTTTTTTCTAGCCTCCAGCCAGCAGTAGAAAAAGGGATACCAAAAATGTTTCAAATTTGTATGTATGTGCATTCATCATGTCGTTTTTGGACTTCTGTCTTAATCTTCTGAATTTTTTAATTAGTCTTCTAGTATTTTGCTATTTAGTTATAAATTTATCCTATTTTCTTTCTAAACATGCCAGTCTAGATAGATTATGATTGAAATAATAGTAATTCATGGATAGTGAAATGGGCTCAGAGTCTAAAAATGTATTTAAAATGAAGGAAAACCCTAGAGAAAAGCTTTATCCCGGGAATTCACTTCAATCAGATTCGATCTCGGACTCTCCGGATTATTAGCAGACACCTTCCCATTGTACTGCGGAGGTGGACCTTGAAAAATCACACTTTCCATTCATGCATGAATATTGTAAAGTAATGGATATACAGTAATCAACTTTATTTTTAAGTGCGAGGGCAGTCCCAGAACTACCTGACCTGACGTATATATCATAACTAAATCATTTAAAATAAAAATTATTCTAAAAACAAATATTGTTAAAGAAAATAACATTAATAAAAAAATCTAATAAAACATAATGATAAATAAACCACAACTTAAAATAACTAATTCATTATATCTATGATACCACAAATCATAATTCTATCAGAGGTTGTTTCAAACAAATGACTTTGGTAGAAAGTACCACCCTTATAAAGCTTAAGTTTGAAGTTTGACAATGCTACGTTGTTTAGTAATTGTTTGGCAGCCAACAATAGTGATCGCTCTCAGGGAATTTGTAAACATGGATAAAACTGGTCATCGTTATGTGATGCAATACTTTCATTTGAAAGGTCTTAGTCCAACTATTATTAAAGCTGAGCTAGATTGTACTCTGGGAGAGTCTGCTTCTTCGTTTACAACAGTAAAATATTGGATGGCAGAGTTTAAGCGAGGCCGTACGAGCTGCCAAGACGAGCATCGCAGTGGTCGACCAAATGAGGTGATCACGCCAGAAATTGTGGAGAAAATCCACAAAATGATATTAGATGACTGTCGACTGAAAGTGCGCGAGCTAGCAGACATCCTAGGCATTTCAAAAAGTTCTGTACATCGCACACTAACTGAAAATTAAATATGAGAAAGCTGTGCGCAGGATGGGTGCCGCGTTTACTCACAATGGAAAAAAACAGCGTCATGAGGATGTTTCAGTCGAGAGTTTGGCGATGTTTCGCTGAAATAAACGCGAATTTTTGCGTCGATTCATAATCATGGATGAAACATGGGTCCATCACTTCACACCTAAGATGAAGGAATAATCAAAACGGTGGATTGAAAGGGGAGAATCGGCTCCAAAGAAGGTGAAGACAGTTCCATCTGCAGGCAAGGTCATGGCGTCAGTTGTTTGGATAATTTTCATTGATTATCTTCAAAAAGGAAAAGCAATCAATGGCGAGTATTATGCAAACTTATTGCAACATTTGAATGATGAAATCAAGCAAAAACGGCCGCATTTAGCGAAAAAGAAAGTTCTGTTTCATCAAGACAATGCTCCAGTTCACACATCCATTATCGCCATGGCCAAAATCAATGAGTTAAAGTTCGAATTGTTTCCTCATGCACCCTATTCGCCAGATTTAGCCCCCTCTGATTATTTTTCGTTTCCAAAGTTGTAGAAATGGCTTGGTGGTAAGTGATTTGGTGGTGTTTGCAGTTGATGGTTATTTTGTAGAACTCGACGGTTTGAACTATAAACAGGGTATCGAAGGTACTGAACATCGCTGGGAAAAGTGTGTCGAGCAGAAAGGAGGCTATGTAGAGAAATACAAATGTTTTTTCCCAAAATTTTTGTGTTTTCTTTGTTAGGTCGGGTACTTCTGGGACAGCCCTCGTATTATGCTAAAATATATTTTAAATATTGTTTGCAATAAACTGCAACTTTATCGAAATGTAGAATTAGATAATCCAATGAGTATGTTACTTTATTGCTGACGATATAAAAATCCAAGAAAATGACTTGTCGAAAAATGTTTTTACACTAGAAAATGTGCTAGCAAAATATGAACTTCAAATATAAATTCATAAATTAAAAGTAACGGCGTTTCAAGGAGAGTACCCTCTAAGATCCAAAACAATAAATAAAATAATAAATAACACAGTACTTGAAAAATAAAACAGTTTATTATTTAAGATATAATATAACGTATTTAGACAATCAATATTTAAATAATAAAGTAAATAAACTCCAAAACAATTGTGGAATATTAGTGAGAACATTAAAAAGAAGAACAAGAAAAGAAACTAACTTAAAAATTTATAAGACAGTGACGACTCCAAACCTAATGTATGGTTGTGAGACATGGATTATAAAGAATAAAGAATGGGATAAAATAAATGCGGCAAAAATGAGATACCTCAGAGATATTAAAGGGTATTCAATAAAGGATAAAATCAGAAATCAGACACAAATTAGGTATTGGTTCTATAAATGACAAAGTAAGGCAATATAGGGAAAGATGGAGAAAGCATTTGCAAGAGATGGTCGAAACCCGATATTCCAAAATGACATACGAATATCAACCATACGGGATAGAAATATCCGAAGTCCGATGAGATGGAGGAGACGAGGCCGGAACAGGAGAGATCTGCTAATCCATGAAGAGATGATGATAATATTTTCATCACATTTAATTTTGTATTAAATTCAATGTGTAATTCTTATTTATTAGTGTTTATATATAATACCACTCATTTGTGTTGTATTTATGATTATATAATTCTTATTGATTTGAGGAGAGTTTTCATATTTACTTATTAAGAAAGATGACCAATTAAATCAGAAGAATTGCTTCCGATCAGCAAAGTTAAAGCTCCATCTATAAATATTATATCCAGTCTCTAGATCCTTTATCCTCTCCTATTCATTGTTTGCATGGATTCACCCTAAGCAGTTGCATATACATATTATTTAGTTACATTTGTTTGAATTAGGGCTGTTAGAAGGAATTTCTTTGAAATTTTTCTATAACTTGCACCAGAAGTACTGTGTTTACTTTGACAATGAGCTCAAAAACCATACAAAATGAAAGTGGAGTTCAGAGCAATTTAGAAGATCTTAGATTTCATTTATAGTCCTTTGTGAAAATGCGGAATGTTATGCTTTGAAACCTTATTGAATAGATGTTTTATGTATAAAACTAGCAGAAACCGCAGATCTTCTCACGTTATTGCGTTAAATGTGGAGATTCTTCTCTGTATTTTTCTCTTCCTTGCTTTTTTCCATCCTCCTTTGGTCTTTCTCTATCTCCCTTTAAACTTGCTGTCCCTTTTTATTTCTCCATCTCTCTACCACATTCTCTCTCACACCCTTTTTCTTCATCGTCCTCACACCTCTGTCCCTCCTTCTACACTGTGTGCAACTTACTTGGTATGCAATGTTTTGAAAACTGTTCTTTCAGGGCTATTAATAAAAAATTAACACATGAAAATGTTAAGCAATATACAAATTGGTACCCCTTATGCTTGAAATTCTGTTTCTCATGGTAACCGTTAAAGTAAGTATATAGTACGTATAATAGTAACGGAATATTGTTCCAACTGCTAAAACATTCATTCTGTCGTAATTTGGTAAACAACAAAACTTGTCAGAAAATTTATGATTACAAACATTTGCTATACGGAATCTTTCAGAAAGTTTGATAGTGAGTAGGACATTTCAATTTATTTTTAATTTCTGTACCAAGAGGCCTCTCCCCTTTGCGCAAAGTGACGCCATATTTTCTAAGTAGGACCTAAGGACCAAAATTCGTAACAATCGGTTTAGCCATTCTTGAGTATAAAGAAATAACACGCACACACACACGTAGTCGTCCTCCGTGGTTTAATGGTGCCATGTTAGCTTCTAGATCCCGAGGTTGTGGTTCAAACCCGGCGGAAGGCGATGGATTTTTTTTCGGGCGTAAAAATCCTCAGCATGACTTCCTTCGGAAGGAAAGTAAAGTCGGTGGTCCCGTGTCGTAGATATATGGTACGTAAAAGATCCTCAAGCCTGATAAAGAGGTCGTTGAGAAAAATTTCCGGTTTTTCTCGCCCAATATAGAATGGGACGCTAAGGACCATAGCAGTTAAAGAGAGCCCATAAATAAAATTCTATTTTAACACTCACTCACTTACACTCACTCACTCACCTACCCACCCACTACTCACTTACTCGCAAACAAAGAAGGTAGCCAGTTCTATACCTTAGTATGAAAAAATTATTATGCGTTCAACATTTTTGTTCCAGTTTTATTAAATGTACTATTCGGCCACGATATGAATGCGCTTGGAGGAGAGCGCCACTGGTTTTCGTTGACAATCAAGGCTAGGGATCAGAGGGTAGTGAGGGGCAAGGCGATAGGGAAATGTACAGTCGCACAATAAAAACAGGAGTACATTAGCAGACCTCATCCTCGCTAGTAAATGCAACTCCGATCTGCGGATGTTTTCTTTACCTGAATGTTCTTCCGATACCCCGCCCACTTGTTTCGCAATCGTTTAGTTCCTCTTCCCATATTATCGTGGCCGATTAGTATATATAGCTAAAGTTGCAAAGTTAGACTTTCTGAGTTTATCGGCCAACAGTAAAAATCACGAAGGACAAACAGTATAGGTGGCTTAGCTGTGCTTTAACACGCCAGTGTTCACTATTAAGTTAAAAGGTCCCATTCTAATTTCTTCCAATGAAGCGCATGAACCGCATGAGCGAAGAAAGAATACATTATTAATTAATATATACCGCTAGGAAAAAGAGACATCGGACGCCCAAGAAAGAGATGGGAATAAAAAATAATGCGAAGACGGAACATGCGTAATACGTAACCCATGAAGTGAAGAAGAAGAAAAAGAAGAAGAAGATTTAGTAAACTATTCCTTTTTTCTCCCCAGATCTGAAAGATTAATTACTTTACGGGTTGCACTTTATTCACCCTATTTTACTCTTCCTGTAGATAGACATTTATAGTTACGAATACTTTGATCAAGTAAGCAGCTATGCAGTATATTTAGATTTCTGAGATTGTACCTCACTAAATGTTCAAATGGTAGGCACAACGCTGTTTTCTTTTCAAAAGTTAAAACTGAACATGGACATAATGGATAGTGATAAATTCAGTATTTTTACTTTCTCTACTACGTATAGTAAGGAGGGGAAGTATTGTATTCCACCCAAAAATTTGATACCGAGATTTCACCGGAAATACATGTTTTGAGACCCCCTGAATCCAAAAAAAGCATTTTTGGAAACATGTCCGTGTGTGTCTGTGTGTCTGTGTGTGTGTGTGTGTCTGTCTGTGAACAGCATAACTCAGAAACGAACAGTCGGATAAACACCAAACTTGTTATTTAGGTTCAGTATCTTCCAAGGATGCAACACGAAGGTTTTCAAGAAAATCCCCCAGCCCAGAGTACCCTTTCATGGAAGATTTTTCGAAAATTTTAATTTTCTCAAAAATGCCTCTAACGATTTTGATTAAAATATCATATGTTTAAGATATTTTTATGAGAAATGAAATGTATATCTCGAATTTTCTGGGAATGTCTCCAAAAGTATTCTTTATTGTGAAAGACTTTTGCATAACTCGTAAACCATAAGAGAAAGACAACATTTTTACTACACAAAAAATGTAGGTCGCGTTAAAATACAGAATTTATGTTATATACATTGTTTTTCTTGAGTGAACCATTTTCGAGATATTACTTGTTATTCCCTTAAATTTTTCAATACCTATTTTCTCAAATGGGAATTCGTTATTCATCTTTTTGTCTTGGATATGCAAAGAGTATTAATCTGTGGGAAAGGGAATGGTGCTGCACCTAGCAACCAGCTATTAAGAGATATGTATATGCTTAAAGGCTACTGTAATTCCAAATTGCCCTTGTAAATATATATTCCCCTTACATCTACAAGAAAATTAGTAATAAGATAGAGTCTGCAAATGTTTATTTCGATTAACATGAAGTAGATGGAGAATAAGCGTTTGTAAATATAGTTTGTACAAGAGTAGAGAAAGTCATGTGAGTGTAACACATCAGATTTTTTGTGGGTGATGATGAGTAAAATTATGCTGTCTACTGGCATGTGGTTGTCGCATTAAAAGCAAACAGTCCTGGATCGAAACCCCAATGTTGAACGCAAAAAGCTAGCGCTCAACCAGACCGGCTCTGTCACTTTCTTTGTATATGAACTTAATAAATATCAAGTGTAGTATTTTTTGCAAGACAAATGTTAATTATAAATAATCATATTTTCAGATCAAAGACAGAATGGATTAGGCACAATCCGTAGAACGTGCCAAGAGGTAACTTCCTTTATAGTCAATATGCACCGTGCTATAAAAGCAATCACTTTGGAGCTTTCTTGTTCGTCCCCCTTGTGCCTTCTCCCTCACATTTTTATTCTTTCATCCGCTCTCCTGTTCAGGATACAAGATACAAAGGCTCAGGCAAAAGACAAGCACGTGTCTATTAAATCTAATCATTACGTTTAGGAATTAATCAGAGAAATATGTCATACAATTATGAAAAAAAATGTTTCATGTGTTTATATTTAATAGTATTAGTAATAATAAGATAATAATAGTGATAGCAAGTAGTAGTAGTGGTTGTAGTAGTAGTAATAGTAGTACCTAAGGAGACATTGAATTAAAGCTAGATGAGATGAACGCCGAATGAAACGGGCACATAGAGTTAACTCGTAATTTATCTTTACATTTATTTTGAGTAAATAAACGACCAATCCAATCCACAATTGGCAGGCTGGGGGCAGCTCGAATGAGTGTATAAAGTGTACCTACCTTTGTTAGGGCTTAACCTGATGGGATGAGGTGTTCCCGGGATGGCGGGTGTAATTTAGGTTGTTGGAGCGAAAGGAGGTAGCAAGATTTGCTCCTCGACGGCTATAGGTTAGGTTGCAACGGTCCTTCTGCTGGTGTAAGGTAATTCCTAAAATATATATTCAGGGGATACTAATTCCAAGTTTTTGTTTATCCAAGCATCTCTTGTAGGACTGTAAAGGAGCTCAACTTTAGTTGCTGTCTCGAATTGCTCCTGTGTTACCGTGTGTGCCGGCATGCCATGCGTGGAACCCGGTGACGCTTCAAGGGGCGTTGTCTGGAGGTATAGTCCTCAAGAAATAAATGAAATACTCCGATTGCTATATCTTACTCCCCTACCTAAAGAACAACCGCCATCCTATAACCCCCATATCCCGTCACTACGTGGTTAAGCCCTAATTAGGACAGGTACATCCCTAACACACCATCGGGTTGCCCTCAACCTGCCATCATAACGCACGCACGCTATATCTTACTGCTGCTTGTCTGCCGATGCCATTCAGATCGCAACAATTTTCATGTATTCAAAAATATGCTATGTTTTAAAGCAATAAAGCATGTTCTTCTTATCGGCAAGATAATTATAAAATGTGATTCAGCAATTCTGTTGAAATTAAATTTCTGAAAAGAGACAATTGAGATAAAAAAACGCGTTACTTACAAGAGTGTTATCCAGAAGACGTAGGCGCTAAGTTCATATCCCGATAGAGGTACTGTTAACACTTGTGCAACGTCATATTGTGGCGTATGCACAGATAATAGGATACACGACTCTCTGGGCACCGAGATTTGAGACAGCAGTTGATCTGGGAGTAGGGGTAAGTTAGGGGAACTAAGTCTTAGGGGAAGGGATAGCGTCAGTGACGCTTGAGTGTTGGCGTGGGTTTGAGAGGAGTCAGTAAGCAAGCCCCGAATAGGAAAGACGTACAACTGCTTTCTTCGTGCAAAAGCACGATGTCCTCGCCGACAGACATTGGGCTGATAATGTAAGTACTGTCATCCAACTTTATCTATTAAATTGTGTACCATCCATTCTTTTGGAGTCTTAATTATGGTAGTGTAGTGTCCTTCCCTTCCCGTAAGCCAAGTATTATTTTGGTAGAGTAATGATTTGTGTTTAACTTAGCTGCGTTCCCCGTCGTAGCCTCGCCATGTGCAGATCTTGTTTAATTCACCGGTGCCTTTTGCTAAGCGAGTGCCTACCCTTCTGTTTCTGAGTAGTATTTTGTAAGAGGCTACGACAGTTGGTGGAGGGCCGAGCATAGTTTGGTTTTTTGTGAGATTTTTAAGTACAAATTTTTTCCCCCTCTGAATGTAACGGTTTGTGGTCCTCCACGTGGTCGCTAAAAAAAATCTAAATTTGTTTCTGGCTTAAGGGTAAGGATTTTGATGGTGTAATTTGTGATTTCTATATTTTAAATTTTGTTGCTTTAATTTCTGAACGTCTCGTTTCTAAATTTTAATTTTGAGTTCCTTTTTGCATTTTTCCATTGTCTGTCGGCGTGACGCTAAAACTCCTGACTCCATTTTCCTCTTATTTTGGCTTTATTTCTATTAAATTGTATTGCTGTGCTAAGTGGTTCGTGCTGGTTATTTTGAAATATACTTTTGTGAAAGGTGAGTTGTGAAACGAGTGAGATATTTGCAACTTTGAAAATGTCCTCGTCACGTGTTGGCTATCTAGGTGAAAATATTGTTTTCTGTGCTTATTAGCAGTGGTTCTGGAAACTTATAACTTTATATTCCATTGATTGTGATTTCTAGCTGTTTACTATACTTTTGTGGGACATTTTTCGTGTAACTTTTATGTACGCACGTGTGTTATGTAATTCCCGCGTGGTCATGCATTTCAGCACTAATTCTAGCTTGTGAAACCAGTCTTCATCAGCACGTGTTCTGTGCGTTTATTTGCGTGTTTATATCAGGTCAGATACATTTGTTTTAAAGAAAAAAGAGAAGGAATTTTTTTGTACTACGTACAAACTGCAAGTCTGTATTCTGCTCCTTTTGAGATAATGTTAGCGGTGGTCACAGTAGGTGTGAGTGGTTTTTTTTAACTTCCAGTTCGAGGTTTCTCACTGAAGACATCATTTTGTTTTTTTTCTTCCATGTGTTCATTCTGTTTAAAAATCTTGGTACTGTGTCCAAGTGGCTTGCGTGTCATGCTTGTGTAGACCGTATGTTGGTATAATTTTCTGATATTTCGCCGCGGGCGCTTAATTGTAATACTTCTGGTACTGTTTTATTTGGCTATGTTCTGATCTTGCTACTTACATTCATGTGATGCTATAAGTGTTTAGTTTTGTGTTATCTGTATCGCGTTGTCATATTGTTTACTTACTGGTTGTGTTATCTTTTGCGCTGCAACCATGCCTAAGCGACGTACTACGCAGAAATCTGATATGGCAATTGCTCCAGTTAGCAAGCACAGTGAAGTAGAATCTATGTCCAGTATTAGTACGCCTGTTGCTACTCAGATACTACCAGTGATGCCTAATCCGCCTGTCGCGGCCAGTACAATGCAGTCAGCTGTGTGTCGCCCGGTCATTGACCCCTCTTACTTTGAGAATTCCAGCAGGTTGTCGGCGCATGAATTTCTGCAGAACTTTGAAATGGTCGCTGCTGCTAATGGCTGGTCAGAAGAAATGAAATTGAAATGCTTTCCATGCTATTTACGAGATACTGCCGCATCATGGTTTCAAACTTTTCGCCATCGCCATCCTCACCATGATTGGGTTTTCTTGTCTACGCAATTTCTAAATGCATTTCAAATAACAAACCAGAGTGATATTCTGGAAATGAAACTCAGACAGCGGGTACAGTTGGATGATGAACCTGTTATTAGTTACATCTATGACGTGCTATCTTTATGTGACCAAGTCAACCCAGCTATGTTGCAGTTAGAACAAATTAAACACTTGCTTAAAGGTCTTAGACCTCTGTATGTACAATCTTTATTGCCATTTAATCCTCAAACTGTTGATGACGTAATACAAATTATTCGACGAGTGGACAAAGCACAGTTTTATATGCAGAACCGTGAACATCTAGTGTCTGCTCAATCTCAGGCTGCAGTGGTTACGCCACCCTCTGTTCTATTTAATAATGCATCTCTTCCTGCTGTTACTTTACCAGCTTCTCCTCAGCCTTCTCAGGCTTCTTCTCTTGTGGACGTACCTATCGATCCTATGCATCAGCTGATTGATCGTGTGGAACAGTTATGTAACAGAGTTAACCAGTTTCAGTTACCATCTTCGGAGAGAACTTCACAGCATTCACAGCTTCCACGGTCATCTGACTTCAACCGGCGGGATTCACCCGTCACCTGCTATAGATGCAACAGGCAGGGCCACCTGGCTCGCTTTTGCCGGAGCCGCCTCCCGCAGTCAAAAAACAACTGGCGCCGAGCCTGATACGACGAGACGTAGCAGCATCACCACCGCCCACCAGCATGGCTGCACCTCAACGGGATGTGTCTGCATTATCAGGTCAGATCTTGCAAGTTACTGGTCGTATTGCCCAGACAGAGCTCTCCATCTTGCTCGATACAGGAAGCGCAGTGAGTATTGTGAATGCTGTACATGTTCTTGACCGTTCTACATTAAAACCCATAGAGATGATGCTCCGCACTGCAGGAAACAAGTTACTTGATGCGCCTTACCACACTGTGTTAGATTTCTATATTGATGATGTTCTTTTTCAGGAGGATGTACTAGTTGTGAAAGATTTGTCCCATGATTTAATTTTAGGCCATGACTTTTTGCAGACCCATGATGTTATAATTGACTATGCACATAACCTGATAACTCTGAACTCTTCTAAGAATGATGCTTTCAGTATACCAATAACCCTAACACAAGGACCTTTTGTTGATATGGCAGTAAGCCCTCTCCATGATAATGATTGTGCAGATTCTGGTGTTAAAATGGCAGTTATGAATGATGTTAAAATTCCACCTCTGTCTACATGCTATATATCAGTTAAGCCTTTGTCAGCCATTAGCAATGAGGTTATGTTTGAACCCGCTCTTAACATAATGCAAAAGAAGAATCTTTCCATTCCACCCTTGTTGTGTCATTCTGCCTCTGAACTTACCATTCCAGTGCACAATAATACTTCAGTTCCACAAACATTGTTTGCAAATACAGTCTTAGCCAAAGCTTATGATGTTGCACTCGTTCAGAGTAATTCTGTTTTATCATCCGATGTTACTCCTCTGCCAGCTCCAAATTGTAATTTTAATGTTAATGGTAAACTCTTGGAAACCCAAAAGGCTGACTTACATGCTTTATTATTGAAATATAGTGATCTTTTTGCCACAACATTACAAGAACTTGGTACTACGGATGTTGCAGAATTTGATATCAAAGTAAATGACCCTAAGCCAATTAAGCAAAGACCATATAGAGTTCCCCATAAACAAAAGGAAATTATTGCTGAGCAAGTTAAAGAGATGCAAGATGCTGGCATTATCAAGGAATCGCAGTCCTCCTGGGCTTCTCCTGTAGTACTTGTCAAAAAGAAAGATGGCTCCATGAGATCTTGTGTCGACTATAGAAAATTGAATGCTGTTACGGAGACCTCCTCTTTCCCTTTACCATTGATAGACGATTTGTTAAGTTATTTGGGGGAGGCTAAATGGTTTGTCTCATTAGATTTACTGTCAGCATACTTTCAGGTACCTATTGCAGAGGATAGCCAGAAATATACCTCTTTTGTTACTTTTCAGGGTCAATATCAATTTACACGCTTGAGGTTTGGGTTGGCAAATGCCCCTAGGTTTTTCAGTTACATCGCAGACAAGTTGTTAGGCGATTTGAATTTTAAAAGGGCTATTGCATATTTGGATGACATTGTTGTTTTTGCTAAAACCTTTGAGGAGTTGTTACAAAATCTTGAGGCTGTTTTTCAACGTCTGGATCACCACAGGTTTAAACTCAAACCAGAAAAATGTTTCTTCGCTATGCAAAAGATCAAACTCTTAGGCTTTGAAGTTTCTAAAGATGGCATTTCCCCTGATTCTGATAAAGTTGTTTCCATTCAAAATTTGCCTCGTCCTAAAAATGTTCGAGATGTGAGAAAAGTTTTGGGATTGTTTAATTTTTACAGGAAATTCATCAAGGACTATGCAAATATTGCTCAACCACTAATCCAGTTGACTAGAAAGAATCAAAGTTTTATTTGGGGATCTGATCAGCAAATTGCATTTCAAAATTTGAAGGACTTATTAGTTTCGGCCCCTGTCTTAGCTCACTATACTCCTGGTGCTTATACCGAACTACACTCTGATGCCAGTGGACTAGGGGTTGCCTCAGTGTTGTATCAAAAGATTGATAATGTGTTGAAACCAGTGGACTATGCTTCGAGGACACTATCTAAATGTGAACGTAATTACAGTGTTCCTGAGTTGGAATTGTTGGCCATTCTGTTTGGACTTACCCACTTTCGCAGTTTTGTTTATGGCTACAAGGTTCATATTGTATCTGATCATCACTCCCTTTGTTATTTAAATAATTTGAAAGATTTGACTGGGCGTTTGGCACGATGGAGTTTGAAATTGCAAGAGTTTGATTACACCATTTCTTATAAATCTGGCAAGAAACATCATGATGCTGATACTCTATCGAGATTTCCTGTGTTACAACCTGCAGAAAGTGATCTTGAACAGCTTGAAGAACTTCCCACATGTTTACTGTCATCGGTTGAAGTCGCTAACCACCAGAAGAAAGATACTGGGTTACTTGAGCTTATTAATGCTCTCCATGATCCTCCGTCGGCCCCTGCTAAGCTTCAGAGACAAGTTTCCAACTATACGCTCAAATCAGGGGTTCTTTATCGTAAAAATGCTGGCTCCACTGGCCCTCTCCATCTGCTGGTTATTCCAGAAGCTCTAAAACATGAAATTCTTTCTTCATGTCACGATGATCCTCTTTCAGTCCACTTAGGATTCTCAAAAACATTTGCCAAAATTCACTCCAGATATTACTGGATTGGAATGAAGAAAGATATTGAACATTTTGTCCGAACCTGTCCCAGCTGTCAAACAAGAAAAGGACCGAAGAATCAGAAACCAGCAGGCTTATTACAACCAATTCCGGTTACATCTGTAGGAGGGCGGTGGGGTATTGATTTTCTTGGGCCTCTCCCACGCTCAAATTCTGGACACAAGTATATTGTCGTTGCGACCGAGTATGCTTCTCGTTGGGTCGAGTCTGCGTCGCTTCCTTCAGCAACAATCCCTCATGTTGCTAAGTTTATTTTGCATAACATCATCTGTAAGCATGGAGCCCCTGCTACCTTGTTATCTGATCGTGGCTCAGTTTTCTTAAGTGAAGTGACACAAGAATTGTTGAGATCTTTATCAGTGTCTTCCAATTTCACCAGTGCTTATCATCCAGCTTGTAACGACTTACTGAAAGATTTAACCAAACCCTCTTAAATATGCTCAGCCATTTTGTGGACAATAATCAGAAGAATTGGGACTCAATTTTGCCCTATGTCATCTTTTCGTATAACTCAAGTGTTCAAGAGTCTACTAAATTTTCACCCTTTTTCTTGATATATGGTCGAGAACCTTCTTTACCTAACCAGGTTCAACTACAAGCTACGTCTAATGACCTTTTTGTGAGACAGACATTGCAAGAGATTCAGAAGGCACGGGAGGTTGCTGTTGCTAACATTACAAAGCAACAGGTGAAGCAAAAAGAAGCATTTGATGCTAAACACAGAGATGTGGTTTATAATGTAGGTCAATTAGTTAAAGTCTTCACTCCTATTAGGAAGAAAGGTAAATGTACAAAGTTGCTACATAGATATTTTGGCCCTTTTGAAATTATCCGACAGATCACTCCTGTTACCTACCTTGTTGGTCGACCTCATGCTCCCCGTACCAAACATCAGAGTGTTCATGTGTCACGCCTTTACCCTTACTATGATCCTGTGGGTCCTTATAGACTGTAAAGTCTGAGTTTGTGATGCTTAATTAAGCTTTGCTTTTCAGGAATATGTGCTATGAATGTCTCTGCTAAATTAAAAGTGTATTATTATTGTGGGTGTAACTTAAATTTTAAATTATGTTTTGGGAATTGCAAATCATTTGTTTTGTTGTGTCATGCTGCAGGAATGTGTTTCATGTGTACTATGTGCTTAATTGAGCTTTCATTTTCAGGAATGTTATGTGACAGTATTGTTTTGGGTAATGATGTGATGTTGTTTTGTTGCATTCGATTTGATTTGACTTGATTTGATTTTGGGTTTCATAATGATGCTGTGATCTTTATTTGCAGAAAAGTTTTGCACGAATAGTGTGTGTATGTATGTGTGTATTTGAGGTTATGTGATATATGTGATATTTGCCTCGGTGGGAGTGCCAAAGTGTAACCCCGTTGGCGTAGTGTGAGGTTATGTGAGAAATATGAGTTGAGATTTGCCTCGGTGGATGTGCGTAAGAGTAACCCCGACGGTGCTAATGTGAGAGATGAGATGAGATGATGTCAGCTTCGGTGGAAGTGCCAAAGAGTAACCCCGACAGTTGTATGAATGTGTTGATTTTTCAGGAGGGCTGCATGTACCTGGAAAGTTGATGTGATGATTTCAGAGATTTTGCTTATTGGTGTTGCTGTAACGTGCCCAGTATAGCGTGTGTGATGTATTCACACGAGAGATTAAATGTATGGAAGTGAATGTAATGAGAATAATTTTTTTTCTGTTTATGCAACAAGTTTATTGCCATCTTAGATAGCAAATTTTAATACCAATTGTTTTCCAGCTTAATTTTGATTCGGAGGATGTGGATGCAACAGTATAATATCATGTTATTTGTGTCATTCCTGAAATTTTAATGTGATTTCTTGAAGGTTATGCCTATGTTAGATGTTTTTGAATTTGCAGCATGTTAAATGAGACACGCCAGTGAAGATATTTTGTTTTTGAAGACAAAATTGAAAGTTGAGATAAAGATGATAATGACTGAAGTAATGATGCTGATTGAAATACTGATGATGATAATGATTATGATTGAGTTGATGATAATAATGAGATGTAGAAGATAGTAATGTAGAGGAGAAATTGTATTAGTGACAGAGTATGACAATAGTAGTTGAAAGCATGTCACGTGGTGTAGTTTGGAGATGTATTGTGGATTTATTTTGTAGTTTGTAGTAATGCATACAGTAGTTTGAGTAGCTAGTTAAGTGAGTGTTGTGTGTAATTTGGGCCATGGTCAGTGTGAATGAGTTCATTTCATTGTCATGTGTGATTGTCTTGTAAGTGCACTTATTTTCTTTTGTTAGTGATACCAGCTGGTCATTAAGAGTTAATATTGGGATCCCAAATAAGGTTATGTTTTTTCTGTCATGTTATTGTATGAAAAAGTTACTGTTCTTGATATAGTGTTAATGTATTCTGAGTCTGTTTTAATGTTTTATTTGGATTGTGAAGCATTGTGAGTTAAATTTTGGATGGCAACTCTCTATAAAATGTAGTTCTTATGCCAATTTGTACTTATTTTTTCTCTTTCTTTGCCCCATGTCAAAAGAATTTTAGTGCAAACTTTTCAACCTTTCAAATATTTAATTGTACATTACATACCGTTCTTTTTATGTGTGATTGTTTGTTGGAGCACCCTTTTTATTGTTTGGTGGTTTTGTTGTAGTATTTTGCTGTGGCGGAGCTCGAGAGGATAAAGGAGTATCCCCACGTGGCACACCAGAAGTTCAAGAAACACCACAGGGAAGGTGTCGGGCAGCCACTACACTGCCGTGGCATAAGGAGCCACTATTTTGGGGGGCAGTCCAAGCCAGCGACTGCCCACCCCGTTGTCATCACCAGAGACCTGCAGTAATAACAATTCCACAGCCAAGACAAGTCGTCGTTGTGGGCACATTATAAACTCACCCACAAACAGTTTCAACGAACCATCAAGCGCAGGTGTAGTGTAGTGTGCGTGTGAACAGAGGCAGCGTGGCGTGTGTGCGTGTGCGGGGTGCTCGAGCGTAAGTGCTCTAACAATATTATCCGAAAAAATCGAGACTCCACTACGCCCAGTAACATTCTTTGTCGTCGTCTGGGTGTTTATCACACATGTGTTTTTTCTTCTTATTGTATGTCATTTTTGTTATTTTAATGTCTGTTATTGTGTTTGTTTGCCTTGTGTCGACGAGGGCGTCGATCTCGGTGGCCAGGGGGAGATGTGGCGTATGCACAGATAATAGGATACACGACTCTCTGGGCACCGAGATTTGAGACAGCAGTTGATCTGGGAGTAGGGATAAGTTAGGGGAACTAAGTCTTAGGGGAAGGAATAGCGTCAGTGACGCTTGAGTGTTGGCGTGGGTTTGAGAGGAGTCAGTAAGCAAGCCCCGAATAGGAAAGACGTACAACTGCTTTCTTCGTGCAAAAGCACGATGTCCTCGCCGACAGACATTGGGCTGATAATGTAAGTACTGTCATCCAACTTTATCTATTAAATTGTGTACCATCCATTCTTTTGGAGTCTTAATTATGGTAGTGTAGTGTCCTTCCCTTCCCGTAAGCCAGGTATTATTTTGGTAGAGTAATGATTTGTGTTTAACTTAGCTGCGTTCCCCGTCGTAGCCTCGCCATGTGCAGATCTTGTTTAATTCACCGGTGCCTTTTGCTAAGCGAGTGCCTACCCTTCTGTTTCTGAGTAGTATTTTGTAGAGAGGCTACGACAATATTCAGTTTCTTTGTCTTGCAAAGCACTAGCTGATTTATTACTAAAATGCTTTAGGCACCCACGCATATCACTAATATTTAAAAGGAATATAACTATATAAATTGTTATAAAAATATTATACATATTTAAATCACACTTAGCAGAGACCTAAAGTTGGTTATTTCGTGTAAGTAATGAAATTCCAAAATTTTGTGATTCCATTTCTTTGTTTTTGTGAAATACCAGTTTCCTACTTTTGGAAATAGCTTTTTGGTAGAAACTAAAGTTACTTTTTGTGGTGTAATCTTATTGGGTGTATAGGGACAGGGAGACTTCCAGTGGTTTACTTAGCGGTAAAATAGTGGGCTTTATTGGTAGAATTAATTTTGGATGCATCGGCTTCTTCTAATGAGGAAATCATATTAACTATTAGTAGCATATTATAGGGGAAGCTGGGCCACGTTTTGCGTTTATATGGGAAAAGATAGGAAAAACGAGGGTAGATGCTAGATTGAGAGTCCCTTCAAGGAGGAAAATGCGTTTATATGGGGAAGATAGGGACTACGAGGGTCGATGCTAAGGTTAGATAGAGGTTGAAGGAGTGGGGATGTGCTTTATATGTGAAGGTAGGGAATACGAGAAGTGCTAGGCTAAATAGAGTTTGAGATGTGGAATATGCGTTTATATGGGAAAGATAGGAAAAACGTGGACAGATGGTATGCTAGACAGATGCTGAATGAGCGAAAATATGAGCTTATACGGGAGAGATATGGAATGCGAGGAGAGGTACTAGACTAGATAGGGCTTGAAGGGTAGAATATGACTTTTATATGGAAGAGGTATTAGGCTAGGGGGGTTTGAATGGCAGTGTATGCGTTTATATGGAGAGACGAGGAAAACACATGTATATGGGAGAGATAGGGAAAACGAGGAGAGTTCCGAGGTAGAGCAGGGACTGGAGGAGGGAGGGATATGCTTAAACGACAGACATAGGGCATACGAGGAGAGGTGCCAATGTAAACAGAGGTTAAGGAGTAGGGTATACGTTTATATGAGGAATATGTGGAAAACGGGGACAGATGTTATGATAGACAGAAGCTGGGCCACTTTTGCGTTTAGATGGGAAAGGATAGGGAAAACGAGGGTAGATGATACGGTTCAAGGAGAAAATGCGTTTATATGGGAGAGATAGGGAATACCACGTCTGATGCTAGGCTAGTCAGATGCTGAAGGAGGGAGGGATACGCTTTATACGAGAGAGATAGGGAATACAAGGAAACAGGACCTGAAGGGTACAATATGGTGTTTTATATGGGAGAGATAGCAAACCGAGGAAAGGTATTAGGCTAGGAGGTTTGAATGATAGAGTAGGCGTTTATATGCGAGAGATAGGGAATACGAGGGTCGATGCTAGGCTAGACAGGGCTGAAGTAGGGGAATGCGCTTTATGAGAGAGGTAGGGGAATATGAGGAGAAGTGCTAGGCTACACAGGGTTTGAGGTGTGGAATATGACTTTTATGGGAAAGATAGGGAAAACGTGAACAGATAATAGGCTAGACAGATGCTGAAGGAGGGGAATATAGGCTTATAGGGAGAGATAGGGAATACGAAGAGAGGTGCTAGACTAGACAGATGCTAAAAGAGGAGGGGATACGCTTTTACGGAAGAGATAGGGAATACGAGGAGAGGTACTAGACCATACAGGACTTGAAGGATAGAATATGGCGTTTTATATGCGAGAGCTAGCAAACCGAGGAGAGGTATTAGACAGGAAGGTTTGAATGACAGAGTATGCGTTTATATGGAGAGACGAGAAAAACGAAGGTAGGTGCTAGGTTGAGAGAGTCTTCATGGAGGAAAATGCATTCATATGAGAGCGGTAGGGAATACGAGGAGAGGTGCTAGTCTAGACGGTTTGAGCAGTAGAGTATGCCTTTATATGGGAGAAATATGGAAAACGGAGAGATACAAGGATAGACAGGGGTTGAAGGGGCAGGGGGAATGTAGGTTTATACGATAATATAGGGAGTAATTAGATTATAAAACATTTCTCATCCAATGTTACAACACTTTTATATACTTTTTCTAAAGCTTACAAACTTTTTATATGTTAAACAGTAGTGCGTGAGACGGAGAGGGACAAACTATATATCGGTTTACAGCGAAGTATACGTCCTAACCTATCCCCCATTTTGTATGCTCTGGATCTTCTCATTGTCTATTCATTCCTATCATCTAACATAACCACGTAACAAGACGTAACCGACAAACGTAACCATCTAACAAGACGTAACACAACGTAACATAACAGCATGACAAGACGTTACACTACGTAACATAAGCATGTAACCACGTGTGAAGACGTAACACCACATAACAAGACGTCACACTAAGTAACATAAACACGTAACCACGTAACATCACGTGACATGTCGTAACCAGAAACGTCAGACGACGTAACAACACGTAACAACCATGTAACCACGTAACAAAACGTGAGAACAACACGTAACCAGTCCATTGCTAAGGTAATCTAAACTAATCCATCCTTCATAACTTAGACAATAAGTACAGGGCCTAGCCTAGATTAACCTGACCAATCCCAAGCGTTCCTCTCATCATCTATTCTCTCAGTCGTCGTCTAACCTAATCTGGCTAACCAGAGATAACCTCGTTTTTATTTTAATGAAATTGAAATGTTTTATTCAGGTTTTATTATTCGAGAGTTTTAATTGAAAAGTTTACGTCAACATACCTTTATTTTAGTTCGTTGTGGATGTCTCTCCCATTTTTATCTAGGCTTGAGACTAGCACTAGGATTGCTCCTAATGGCACCTTCCTTTCCATCTTCTTCTTTCTTCATCAGGCGTCAGCTAATTGCATACGCAGCACACGGATAACCTTCATTTATTTAGATTGTAGACTCATCTTCATCTCTCTTCATCTTCGACACTTACATTCTTTTAAACGCTGGTTGTAATGCTGTAATGTCCATACGTATATGTCGTTATTCCATCCTCAGCAATAACTCTTTTATCATCAAACGGAGTCAATGTGATTTTATTCACTTGCACTGTGGCAAGAGCATGCTCCCGGGACAGGATCAGTTTCATGGGCATTCTGATAATTTCTCCGGTTTTAAGACAGTCAGTATAACTCTCAAATGTAATGAACTGATTAATAGCACTACGTTTTATGCCTTTAATCTTTTTTATCATTGAGCCATGGATATCTAGTACATGCATCTTAGGTTGTAGTCCGACAAAGCGCTGGATGATTTTACCATTAGCCTCATCTTTAAAATTTCCCAACACCTTCTTGCTTAGAGCTGAATAGCATATATGGTTGACAGGGTAATTAGCTGTATCTAGGTTATCGAGAAAACGTAGCTTTTCCTGGTACACATCTTCAGTCATCACACGATGAATGAACGAATCAGTATCCATATACATGAGCTTTAGGTTTTCAGATCCATAATATGGCAGCAACACATCATAATGATAGTGGTACATTAATGTCTTGGAGATGTCCAACACACTCATACCAATGTATATAGGCTTGTTGAATACGATCTGACGAGAGGCCATATGTACAGCGGCTAGATTAACAGCATATATTGTTCGATCGATAAACGTAGGCTTGGCAATTAACTTTTCCAGAGTCTTCTCATTTGTCACCAGTCGTATATCCATACGGTTACGAAGGTTTTCCATTGTTTTTCCAAACATGGCGTTGTTAAACAGTTTGTAGAGGTCCTTCTCAAAATCATTTGCAGCTTGTTGTCGTAGTCTGTTGTTAAATTCCACATTCGGTTTTAACCACTGTGACTGGCGGAATTGTAGCACACGATGGATTTTTGTTAACCGTAGTCCATGATTAAGTGCTTGCTTCAATGGCATGTAATGTACTACATACTTCTTTCGAGGTCCAATATGAAGTATCAGTTTTTTTGTACTCGAGGCCTTAGGCTTCATACACTCAGGCAGGAATGGTAAATCATTATGCAGATCGTGAAGTTCTGCAGGATACTCGATATCGACTTCCAATATATATCCATGAGAATCATCTTCTTGTAGTCTTTCTAAGTACATTTTTTCAGGCGATATCCACTCAAATCCACCATAAGGGAGGGCGTGACACATGGCCCACCCATATTGGTTATTAGCGACCTCATATGTAATGAATTGGGTTGGTCTCGACAGATCATACTTCTCCATGTAGGCGTTGTTTGCTTCGGCATAACGGTGGGAGACTTGACATAAACCTCCTCTTATGCCGGTTTCCACCATGAGTAATTGGTCATAATCCTGTTACAATTCCAGCTGAATTCCTGTATACAGCAACATGGCGTCCCATGTAAGTCCTGGAGAGGTGAAATAATGAGCAGGGTCAACTTTATGTGTTTTGAGGGTTTGATCTCTAAATGTCTCAAAGACATCAGCTAGAAGAAGTACATCAGATATTAAGTAGAGGTCGCTGTACTCGCCAAGATTTCTTACATTAAACAGCTCCCACACGTTTCTAGCATGATCGTAGTCAGGATCACTAATTTCTTCTTCATTTAATGTATTGTAGAAGGAGTCCTTAGGAGGCAGGCAGGTTTCTTTTAAAACATCCCATGAAGTGACGTAATCATAGGGAAATACTCCCTTACGAGTCATCAACTTCATCTTGTCTTCTCCGAAGTGTTTCAGTGTTTCAGGGTACGATGTTAGATTCTTCTCCAGCTTATTAAGGCTTGTACTGAGAAACCGAAAACTATCTACAAACCGAAGCTTTATATCTCCTACATACTTGGAGAATGATATATAGCTTTCTTCAGAGCTAGGAATTACTTCTACACGCTCACTTGTACATCCCAGCTCCTGAACAATGAAGTGTGAGTCATACCCACTGAGGTCGTGCATGAAGACTGGAATATATTTAGGTATTTTACAGGCTAAATTACATTCATTATGTAGACTTCCGCGATATTCACCACTGATGTGATCATGGTCGCGTACTTTATAGTTCTCTTCAGTAAAGGTTTTTCCACACATGTAGCATACCGTAGAGGCGTTGAAATCCATCTCCTGTTGATCTGTAAGTTTCAGAGGTATGGCAGTATATATTATTAATTTCTTTTGCAAGGAACGACAGGTATTCCATAAACTTCTGAGCAGCATCAACACCACGGTATACATAGGGATGCTTAGGAAGGCCAGTTTCCAGATGTTCAACGTCGGATGATGGTTTAACGTAAACGCAGAAACTCATGGGAACATGCTGCTGATAAGGGGATGTATATGAAGTTTCAGGATTGGGTATGCATGTGTGACATGGAGCGAGAATGCTTTCAAAGTCTGCGTAGATGACGTAAGGTAGTTTCAACATCCTTTCAAAATTTTTAAACTGTACAATTGATTTCTTTGTAGTAATAGCTACCCTTGCAACACCATGCTGATTACAGATGGAGGCATGTGCTAATAGTTTTTCCAGTCCACTTCGACCACACTGATCATCAAAATGTGTAAATCAACGCTTACAGGTGTAAACACGTTCTATATGCATAGTTTTCTGACGTCGAATAAGTTTTTCAAAATTCTTTATATAAACGTAGTGATGTCTCCCACTACTGTCACTCAATAGTAGGAGGTCACGGTGTTCAGGTAGTTCAGTCTCAGCAACCTTTATCGGATACACTTCATGCTTCTCAACCAGGCCGAAGACGTTGATAGACATCCTGTTAAGCCTCTCAAAGTTAGGTATTTGAGAAAGTGGCGTAGGGTAGGAAACATAGCTGAAGTCGTATTTATTTTGAAGTTGCTTGTATTTGCTCACCCGTTGAGGCTTGACGCTGACAAATTTGGCTAATACAGAATACATAAAGCATAGCTCATCAGTTAAATTCTGGATGTTAATGCAGGCTGTTCTTGCTTCAACAGATTGCGGTAAGGGTATGTAGCTACTTCCTCGTAACGGATTGTGCTTGTTAATACGAAGGCGAATTCCTTCTACAGCAAGAAAAGCCCAGTTGCTGCTCTTAAGTTGTGATTCTTCCATTTCAGTAAGCAACTTCTTCATTTTCGTTTCCAACATAGAGTCCATGTCCGTTTCTAGGAAAACAGCTTGATTCCGTGTTTTAAATGTTTTGTCGCAGGTTTCTCCGACACTGTTAACAAATCTACACTCAGCTAACAGATTAATTTTCACATTTTTGTGAATACCAAGCTCTTTATGTACAGCCTGAATTATCCGCTGTTTCGCCTCATGCAGGTACATATTCAGATCCTTAGCTGATTCACAACGTATAAAATATGATTTCAAGCGCCCATTGAATGAAGTTTCATATTCTTTCATGTCACAGTCATCCATTGTAGAAAATAACTCATGCTTAGTAGGTTCTAATCTACGTTTCTTCTCAGGTCTGGTTATTTCACACACATCTTCGTGTCGGCGACCCTTATAACTGTCTTTGAAGGCTACATTACAATATTTACACTTGAAGAGCTTTTTACAACGTAGCTCATGTCGTCTTTTATCATATCCACAGAGGAGCTTCTTACAGCATTTACCACAAGAATATCCTGAGGCACTAGGAATGATATCCTTATATGAGGACTTATTCATTTTTCTTCTTGATATAATAACGTATTAACCCTTCTTCAAAGAAATGTACGCCTCTTCACCTTGATAACACTTTAGAAGGTCGATTATTTTCTGAGAGCACAGCGACGTTAACACCTCAGAGATGATTAAGTTCAGATGATAACACTTTAGAAGGTCGATTATTTTCTGAGAGCACAGCGACGTTAACACCTCAGAGAATGAAGTTCAGTGCTCGAGATCGCTCTATTTATAGAGGAAGCACGGACCTTTTCGAATCAATTATGTAACGTATTAACCCTTCTTCAAGGAAATCTGCGCCTTTTCACATTGATAACACTTTAGAAAGCCGATTATTCTCTGAGAGTACAATGTTGTTGGCACCTCAGAGTTATTTAGCAGAATGAAGTCCAATGCTCGAGATCACCCTATTTATAGAGGAGGCACGAACCTATTTTTAGATCAATTATATCCTGAATTTAAATACTAAAAACGGTGATGATGCGTCTAAGCTCTTATATTTAAATTCGTGTTACACTGATGCTCGGCCGTCGTCTCCGTACAGGTTCGGATGCTTAGAGTAAGTGTAAAATATTGCAACTATGATGTATTATTCGGATATAATCGTACAGATTCGGGTGCTTGACACGTTAGGGTGATGAATGATCCGTCGACCGAGCAAGAGGCAAGCGTTCCCCCTGCGCAACGAAACCTATAAGCACAAAATGCGAATGAAAGTAAATTTTGATAGCATACACCACTCAGCATTCGTGTGCAGACCAGGGAAAACCATAAAAAATCCGTGACCAGAGTGAGCGACCAACGGGAATCGAACCAGGGAGATCTTCAGATTGTAGACGTTAAAGATGTAAATGAAAGGGAAATAAAATCGTGATAGATGAGAAACCATCCAGGCATTTGCCTGCAGACCAGGGAAAATCACGAAAAAATCCGAGACCAGAGTGAGCGGATGAAGGTAATCAAACTCCTGAACCCTAGAAGCACAAAATGCGAATGAAAGTAAATCTTGGTAGCATACACCTCTCAGGCATTCGCCTGCAGACCAAGGAAAACCATGAAAATCCCAGGCAACAGTGAGCGACAAACGGGACTCGAACCAGGGACTTTAGAAGCACACGTGAAAGTTATAAATGAAATAAAATGAAAGAAAATCATGTTAGATGAGAAACCATCCAGGCATTCGACTGCAGCCCACTGAAAATCACGAAAAATCCCAGGCTAGAGTGAGAGACCAGCTGAAAATCAAACAAAGTATCCTAAAAGCACACGTAAAAGACGCAAATTATATAGAATGAAAGGAAAACGGAATCGATGAGAAACCACTCAGGCATTCGCTTGCAGACCAGGGAAATCGTGAAAAATCTGATGTCAGAGTGAGCAACCAACGGTAATCGAACTCCTGAACCCTAGAAGCACAAGTTAAAGATGTAAATGAAAGAAAATCGCAATAGATGAGAAACCAGCCGGGCATTCACTTGCAGACCAGGGAAACCGCGAAAAATCTGATGTCAGAGTGATCAACCAACGGGAATCGAACCAGGTAAACCTTCAGATTGTACACGTGAAAGATGTAAATGAAAGGGAAAGTAAATCGTGATAGATGGGAAAACCACCCATGCATGCGCCTGCAGACCAGGGAAAACCGCGAGAAACCTAAGGTCAGAGGGATCTTGCCTACGGAAATCGAACCAGGGAACCCGAATGCAAACCACAGACGTTATCGTCTGAACCACACCGTAAAATCAGGTCTATACCATACAACTCATAACAATAGACTACCATGCCAGATGACGTCATACCTGTAGACAGAATGTCCGGCATCAGTCCGAAATGCTGAAACTCGTAGAGAACGCGCTCGATCATTCAGACAGATGTTTACATCCAATGCCTACCATACCAACCACCGCAATCCATTACAAAGCAAAGTTAACATAATTTATGTTATAATACTTTAGAAAAAGCGTAGAAGTTTTTCTCTCCTTATTTAATTAAATTCATGTATATACCCTATTATTTCGTTTTTTTTGGTACTTTCCCTCGTCCCTCTCATTCTCCCTGAAGAATCAGTACACAATATGACATTTTTATATGCTTAATGTCCATTTATCACAGAAAACCACGATTTATACGCAGTTATCGCAGAAAACCACTACATTTGACTGTAATCACGAGCAAAGTAATTTTTTTCCAGAGTTACACGGATTATAAGCTCGTAGGAACGTATTAGAAAATTTATCATACTTTTTCAGTTCAAATTGGGTAAACATTTTTAAAGTCACCGACATTTAGCGTAAACATTATCATATTTCATTTTTAAAGCCGCCTTGTTAAATATAATGTCTCGCAATCCATTTTTAAAATCATATCAAGCGTGCGTTTTATGCATATAATGGATGTCTTCATATACCCAATATGGCTGCCATGCGCGTTAAACCCTTCAATATGGCCGCTTCCTCAAAGCTACTCATGGTGAGTGGGAGAGTGTGCTTTCGACTCTCTCGGCTAGAGTGCGCGCGCTGCAGGTTGCGAGTTGGGCTGAGAGGGTAGGGAGGGGAGGCTGCCGGTCCTAGCGAGAGTGGGGCGGGAATAACCAGGTCTAGCTACCGAAGCGGTATAGAGGGCTCGTCCAGGGAGGAAGTATAGCTCTCGCATTCACTTTAAGACGCGCCAACGTTCGCGTGTTCGTTACGTTATTTTTACTTTTTTAGTCATGCATTCATCCAAGAGATGTAATATTCGCCAGGACGACAGTAGTCAAATATGTATTACAAAGAAAATATCTTATGGTATAAACGTTTATTCGACATATTTATCTCAATTACTTTTTTGTTATTCGAAGATGAATTTGTATTCATGTCACGGGATTCAGCCCAAGACCACCAGGTCAATTTGGAACAACAGTCAATGACGCGCCACATTCCAAGGATATAATCACCCTTTACCGCATATCGCTATCTCTTTCCATTCGGGAGATATAAGAATTTAACGGTAATAATAGATAGTTTTGGGAAGAGTTTGAGTTTGAGAAGAGGTTTTGTTTTTGATACATCCAGAAAATATATTCTAATCTATTATATTAGTTGACTATGCATGTAAATCACACATGAAACTTATTTAATCTGCTTTCCGAAAGCTCATCACAACCAGATACTTTTGGCCTTCTATGCATGCAAACATCAAGAAATGATTAAAGACGTGCCATCAGTGCCAGACTTCGAAGATCTATAGGCACACTAAGGCCCCACTGCAGGAATACCAGCCAGCCTCCAAATTTGAACACATACATCATTGACGCTCGCTATAAATAAGTAATTTCGGCACAATGGCATCAATGTACATAATAGTAAGCGCGCCGCAACGGTGCTAATGTATGTAGCTCAGTGGAATAAACGAGATGGTAGCACTGGTACTTTCACCGCTCGCCGGAACGGATGGCTAGAATAGAAGGTATATAAGGGCACGCAGATACCAATGGAGAGGTGTGACTTCGCTTCGAGCTCTCATCGAGTCAACATGGGGGAGAAGAAGATCACCAGCTCTGCTGCCGCCAAGTTTCCCTCTCATAAGGGAAAGGAAGAGATCTCCGCAGCCGAACAAGATCTTCCCGCCATTTCGCCGCCGCCTGCCGAAGCAACCAGCGCTAACTCGCCGACCAGCTCAACCTACCGCACAGCGCCGCTTCGCTTCTCCGCCGTTGTCCGGGGTGTGCATCGCCAACTCCCGGAAACCCTGCTTCGCAACGCCGCACAACGCTTCTGGCCGTCTGCGGCCAGAGCTACGAGGTCCTACACCACTGGTCAGATTGGAAATTGTGGAGGAGGTCGACTACTTGACTGCTTTGGACGCAGGGCAGCCCTTGTTAGGGCAAACCCTGCCTCTTGAGGCTAGCCGAAGTGTTCGCCATACGCCATGTCGCAACTGCTAGCAGTACGGCCATCTCGCCACCGCCTGTGACGCTGCTCCCCGCTGCCATTACTGCGGGAATATATCACTCGCCGCCGACTGCAGGGCATACGACCTCACACATCGCCGCCGCTTCTGTGCCTCTTGTGGAGGCCAGGGGCACAACACCGGCTAGGCCGAGTGTCCACTTCATCCACACCGAGCCCTACCGGCGCAAAACTTCGCACCGCCTCCCCAGGCTCCGCAATCACAACCGACGTTGCCCCTGAAATACTCCAGAAGCTGGAGGACATTCAGGCGGAACTGCTGCACCTATCGGAGAAGATTGTAATCCTGGAGGAGGATGTCACCGAAACCCGTTTGGATATCAACCCCAGACCAGACCCCGAAGCAATTAGGTTCCCGCTCGTGAACACAGTGATGCTGACGGACAAAGCAACCCACATAACCACATCTATCAGAAGGTACGTCAAGGGGGAGGTGGCAGCTCTTCAGACGATGCTGGACGAAAGACTTCCAACGTCGACACTCAACCAGCTTCCGGCTTCAAAGTCTCGCGGTGGCTGGCTTGGCCGCTAGCGCCCACACACCCAACTACTTCCTCTACATCCTCACACCACACTTCCTATATATTCCATATACCCTGAATTCCCAAGAGCGCAAATAGGGCCTCGGTCATGCTTGCGTCCTGGCGCCTACTTTCACCTGGCTTAGGCCCTCGTGGCCGGCCAATATATCCTTACCACTGAATACGCTGGTGCAACAGCGGTACAGCCTCACTATCACACATGAATTCCTCTTTTTCCTTCTTCCATTTTCCTTCCGTTGGAGGAGTTTTTAGTGGGTATGCTGACTATTGGTGAGTCCCACACTCTCAGTTCCGACTCCCATCGGGTCTGAGGTTAGTGATTAAATCGTTTTCTGTTCCACTCGAAAAGAAATGGAGTCAGCCTTACTTTGGGTTTTGCCTACACACTAGTGACAGTAACAGTGGTCTATCCTCAAGAGTTACAGTAATCTCTATTTCTTATTTTTGTATTCTATTATAGATTTTTAGAACATTAAAGGTATAGCGTACTTTAGTGTTGTTTTCCATAAAAGGTTTAATATTAAACATAATTTAATATGTGATGGTAAAGATTTCTACTCGAAAAATAATACACAGAGCATAAAAGTTTAAAATGTGACCCGGTTTCATTTTTTGAAGCTTAATTTTCTGAAAAGTTAGGTAAATAGGATCACAAAAATTAATAATTTTTATAACTCTTTTAGAAATATATATGAAAACATTTACCTAAATTTGCTGAAATCAGCAATTTTGTATGGATTATAATCGAGATAATTGAAGATTATGATGCTTTAGAAAAAAAAAAATTTAGAAAAATGTTCCATGTAAAAGGTAGTTTGGGGTGGGGAGATTATTTTCTTGAAAATCTCCGTGTCGTATCCTTGGAAGGTACTGAACCTAAATACCAGCTGTTTTCGAGTTATGCTGTTCACACACACACACACACACACACACACACACACACACACACACACACACACACACACACACACGGACCTTTTTCTAATTTTTTTTTCATTCAGAGACCCCAAACGTGTATTTCCGGTGAAATCTCGATATCGAGCTTTTGGATGGAATACAATACCTCCCCTTATTACTGTACGTATTAGAGAAAGTAAAAATAAAATGTATCCTTGAATTGTTTAGGAATGGCCTGTGAAATCCTCTTCATTCGGAAGGAATGTTGTATAATCTTGTATAACTGTAAACGTTAAGTGATAGACGAAAACGTATTACACAAAATGTAGATCTCTTTAAATCACGTAATTTATTTCAAATAAGTTTTTCGTGGCATCAGCCATTTCTTAGATATCCGCTATTAAAAGTTCGAACTGTTCATTTCTTGGAATTAATTGTTCTTTCACGCAAGCCGTGTGTTGGACAGGGTTGGAAAGGTAGAATCAGATGACTGAAAAATTCAATGCCATAGTCGGGATTTGAACCACGGATCTCCCGATCTCCGTCCGGTTGCTCTAACCTTTAATTTCTTGGTCATTCTCTTAAAGTCCTGTCAACATTCAGTTGTTTCTTACGATTGCATGGAAACAGTATGGAATTTTAAGGCCATCATATTGGGTCCAGTTCTATCGCTATTCCCTTTGTATCTATAAGGAAATGCATAATGCAGATATTTCTGCAAAGAATTATTTGAATTAAAATGAAATAGATAGAAAAATAAGCTTTAGTAAGAATAGTTTATATACCCATTAATAAACGATAGAGGGTAGAGAAAGTCATGTAAATGTAACAAGATATTTTACTTTCTCTAGGTAGAAAGGTTGTCGCATTGCATCTAAAAATTAGATGGCAAGATTTCACCGGTATAGTGTTTTGAGGCCCCTGATCCAACAAAGCTTATTTAGAAAAAGGTCCGTGTGTGTGTGTGTCTATCTGTATTTGTGCCTGTGAACAGCATAACTCAAAAACGGAATGAAAAGCCGAATGAATACTAAGGTTGGTATTCCAAAGATGCGACATGAAGATTTTCAAGAAAATTCCCCCATCCCAACTACCCTTTACACGGAACACTTTTAGAAATTTGTCATTTTCTCAAAACTGGCTCTAACGATTATGATTAAAATATCATACATTAAAGATATTTACATACATGACAATAAAATGCACATCATGACAATCAAATGTCTTTGAGAATCGCCTCACTTTTCCTCAGCACGCTTCAGTGCTCTCAAATCGAATGTCCCGGAGGTTTGCCTTTAGTGATGGGAATAAAAAAGAAATCACAGGGGGCAAGATTGGGGTTATAAGGCGGATGCAGTAGGCAGGTGATGTTGAATTCCTGGACTTAATTTGCGACGTGAGGCCATGCGTTGTTGTGATGAAGTCGCCACTCATTCTGATGAAGTTCTGGATGTTTCCTTGCAATGTGCTCCCTCATTGTAGCCAATACTGGCGTGTAGTACGCTGCTGTAGCAGTAGTGTGAGGAAGAACAACAATCACAGCAGCTGTGTTGATGTTGACTTCAGTCATAGCAGAAGCCGAAGCACCAGGCCCACCTTGCTTAGCACAGAGGACTTGCCCTTCTTTGAAGTCCTTGAACCACCTAAACACTGTTGCACGAGATAGTGCATCTTCACCGTATGCTTGCTTCAGCTTTTCCAAAGTTTCAGAGGCTGTATGATTTAAACGAAAACAAAATTTTATTGCTCCTCTCGTGTCGAGTGGTATGCGAAATTCAAGTAGGGTCAACAATATACAGCATTACTACCAACCTACCGATACAAGAGTGCTGCCGTCTATGGACATTATACATGAAACCCCGCTATTTTCAAATATTCATGGTAGAGACAGGAAACTATCACGGAAGCTACAGGAAAAAATCAGTCTCAGTCTTTATTGATCAGCCCTCGTATTAATATTTCGATTTATTGAAAACTTTGTCATTCTTTTCAAGTCCTGTCAATTTTGAATTGTTTCTCACGGTCATGGAAACAGTATGGAATTTTAAGGCCAGCATATAGCATCCAGTTCGAATACATTTGATTATCGCTGTTCCCTTTGTATACAGGATGTCCCAAAATAGGCGGACAGAGTTTGGGAGCTGATACATAACATTATGTGAAACACTTTTTGTTAAAGCATGTTTTTTTGCTGCGGTACTTCTTTAAGTGCTAGAGAGTTAATGTCATTCCTGCCTCTCACCCAGTTTGTTTAAATACAACAAAATGAACGCGCAAATTACAGTATTGCATGTGTCTCAGTAAGGTACGTAATCTTAGTCCAAGGAACAAAAACAGAACACTCAAAAACCTCAGTGTTTACAGTACACCACAGCTTTCCCGTTCGAGGCAAATGTTGGAATGTACGTCCATTGCAGTGAACACAAACTGTGCATTGGCGTGCCCTGTTCTGCTACAGTCTTACAAAGAAACCTGGTTCTTTTATTTCGCCAGCTGCACAGGTTACGTTACACAAGTTCCTCTTCAGATCCAATAGGCATGTCATAAAATACAGACTTCATGTGTCTCCACAAAAAGAAGCCAAGTGACTTAATGTTAGGGAACATATACATTCCATGTTGTAGATAAACTAAGACCTGGCTGAGAAAATGTAGTATGCAACATGCATTCTGGTAAACAATAATGCACAATTTCAAGGAAGTTCAATAGCTCAGGATCTTAACATTGTATAAACCAGCTGAAGGTTTGCGTTTTGTTTCTTTCGTGAGTTCTGTTTTTGTTCCTTGAACTAAGATTATGTATCTTATTGGGATACACACAGTACTGTAATTTGCATATTTAAACAAACGGGATAACATTAACTCGTCTAGCACTTAAACGAAGTACCGGAGCAAAAAATATGCCTTAACAGAAAGTGTTCCAAATAATGTTATCTATCAGCTCCCAAAATTTCTCAGTCTAATTTTGGGACATTCTGTGTAATGCAGCTATTTCCGGAAATGTTTATCTCGATTAAAAGGGAGTAGATAGAAAAATAAGCTTTCGTAAGAATATACTCACTAATAAACGATAGAGGGTAGAGAAAGCCATGCATACCAGATTTTTTTAAAGGGTAAGAAATTTTAACTTTGAACAGCTGATGCATATAAACATTTGAGCAGCTTTTTTAAATATAAGGGAACTATTAATGAACTGAGATAAATTATACACATCTTAGGAATCCATCCTTGGGCTGGATTGTATAACAAATAAATTGTCAAAACTAAGTTAACTTACGCCTATAGTATTAAAGCACAGGCTTGGACGTGGCTAAGAAATTGTGCAAGTTAATAATTGGCTAAATGTGTGCCTTTTGTTATATGGGTAATATAACAATATGTGCCTTTTGCTTTGCTAAATAAAAGCATCTGATGTGTTGCATTCACATGACTTTCTCTACTCACCCTTCTACAAACTATACTTAAAAAATTCTTCTATCTACCTCTTTTAATACAGATAAACATTCATTAGTCATGTACACATTTCGATGAAGGTGTAAGATTCTTCTTATTTAGTAAACCAAAGCGGTACACCCGTAGTCAAATCTTTTCAAAGACGTTCGCAACGCGATTGCTTTGAAATCTGTTCTCTTAGCATGAACACGAAAAAGAAAGAAAGAAAAGAAAAAGAAAAACAATTTGTGGTTGAGAAAAGCATAAAGTACTTGAAAATTCAAACTAATAAGAAAGAATATCTTGGAAATGGTCAATGCCACAAAAAATATAATATAACATAAATTATGTGGTTTAACGAGATCTACTTTTCATGTGGTAATATTTTGAGTATCTCTTACGGTTTACCAGCTATGCAAAAGTCATTAAGAACGAAGAGGACTATTCCCAGAATATTCAAGATATGCATTTCTTTTCTTTTTTTTCATGGAAATGTCTTAAACATGTAGAATTTTAATCAAAATTGTTAGAGCCATTGGGGATTTTATTGAAAATCTTTGTGTTGCATCCCTAAAAGATATTGAAGTTAAATACCAAATTCTCTAAATGCTTTTTGGGGGGTTCAGATGACCCCAAAACATGAATTTCTGGTGAAATCTTGGTATGGAATTTTTGGGTGGAATGCAATACCTCCTCTATTGACTTTAAGTAGGTCTTGTTGTGCTCGACGCAGATTTCCATCATTGCTCCGGACGCACATCAATCTTGGGCATATTGTGCTACCTGTATCGTTTTAAAGCCAATTCATTATGCCTGCGACCTTTACCAAGGAATGCAGTCCCATAACAGATACCGTTGCAAATTCTTCTGGTTTTAAAAACATTTTCCCAAAATCAATATATCTCTGTAAGCCAAGGCATCACAGGAGCATATAATTGTTGGGCTGTTTCAGTTTATTTCTTGCACAATGTGCAAACTAGTTACCCTGAAACACTTCCTTCGTGTTAAGATGTTTTTTTACAGGAGCATGTCCTGTAAGAAATGTAGTAATTGTTCTCAGCTGAAGTCGTTGCATTTAAATAAGCTTTCAACTCTTTTCTTACATGGTTTTCTGATAAATAGTTTATCATGCTTATTTCCTGGAGTTTTAAGCCAGGTTTTATGATGTTCTACTTTAGATCAGTTCTTAATAGCCTCTCTTAATAGACACTGAGATGTTCCTAGAGCCAACTCTGGCTCTATATATTTTAAAGCTGCTCCTTGTCTTGTCAATTCATCAGAAATTTCATTTCCCTCAATGCCGCTATGGTCCAGCACCCAGATGGGTTGAACTTCATTCTGTTCTGCCAAGTTTGGGAGCATGTTTAGGCAGTGCAAAACCGGTCCTGACGTTACCTTATGACTACTTAGAGCCTTAGGTGCAGCCTGGCTATCTGAGAAAATAAGGATACATTTATCAGTGTGAGCTCTCCTTGTGTTTTCATGTATCATTGGATAATGCATACTTTTCTGTTTTAAAAAATTAGCGTACTTACCCAAGGGAAAAAAAACGTTTTGCACCTTAGTTTTATGCCAGGATCCTGTTCCTGAGCCATCCTTTAAACCAAGGGTGGCGAAAACGACTTCCTTCCACGAATCACCAAATATGCAACACGCACTGCATCACTCAATAGCATGTAAAAACAAGGGGACGGTTGCAGAGAAGGAACGGCGCCTACGAGTCAAAATGACTCGCGAGTCACGTTTTCGCCATCTCTGCTTTGAACCATGTGTAAACAACAAAATTTTCTCAGGTGTTTCCAGATCAATAATGGCTCTGAAATTCTTTATAAAGAATTTAATTGGAATTATATAGTATAATGGCATTTCTAAATATGCATCTCCTATGTATTTCCTAATTCTTAGCAAACCAAAGTGTACTTAAGGAATTCTCAGTTGCTGAGCATGCTGCAGTCTATAGAGTGCTTTTCTTGCTCCTTCATTAAAACTAAATGCAATGAGGTCAGGTTCAAGAGTGTCTCCAGTGCTGTAGTAGAATTGTTTTCACAACTCCTGTAACAGCCGTACATGCTGTTCTTAGAATTTTATTTATTGATTTTTGGAACCTGTTTAAGGACCTTAAACTAACAAATCAGTGCTCCATAGATTATTGATGGTATGATTATGCTGATGTATATCCAGTATGTCTTAGTCCCCATCTTTTATAATGCGTGCGCTTAACTTCTTCAAAGGTTGTTTTTGCACATTTTATTGTTTTCTTTAAATGTTCATTCCTGTCCATCTTGGAACCAAAAGGTCCTAGTCCCTTTATTTTTTCTTCTGATAAATGGTACTAGGCTGTTTTATGAAGACTAATAGTTAAACACTCATTCACAGCTCATTTTGCTACAGTTTCCAGGACCGACTGCATGAGTTCCCTGACTGCTCCTATGTAAAGGGTCTTTCAACAAGGGTGTTCTCTCTGTAACATGTGATAGCTGCCTTGTTATTGAGTTACAGCAGTCATTTTTTCATGTGGTTACAGTTGTTATTGACAAATAGCCATGGAACGTTACAGCATTCAGCAACGCGTGGAAATTGTGAAAATTTATTATCAAAATGGATCATCTGTTCGCCAAACCTTCCGTGTATTGCGTGAAGTTTACGGTGTGCAAAATCGTCCCTGCGAGAGAACGATTCGGCGTTTGATCGATAAATTTGAAAGAAGTGGTTCTGTCAGCGATCAAAGAACGCCTGTACGTAATCGACGTAAGCGCTCCAACTAAATCATAGGCGCCGTTCGTGAGAGTGTACGCGAGAACGGAAACAAATCAATTGCTCGTCGAGCGCAAGAATTGGGGCTTTCGCCGATCACAACTTGGCGAATTCTGCATCTGGATTCGAAGTTTCACGCTTACAAAATGGTGTTAACTCAAGAACTAAAGCCCAACGAGCATAGGTTGCCGTGTATTCGCTGACTGGGCTATGGAGCAATCGGAATCTGTCCCGGATTTTTGTCGAAAAATCGTCTTCAGCGACGAAGCCCACTTTTGGATGGATGGTTGTGTGAACAAACAATACTAATGCTATTGGAACAATCACAATCCAATGCAGATTAAAGAACGACCACATCATCCCCAAAGGTTACTGTGTGGTGTGGATTTTGGTATGATGGAATCATTGGTCCATATTTTTTCCAAGATGAAGATGGAGAAGCTCTAACTGTCAATGAAGAAAGATAGCGGGCTATTATAAGGAACTATTTTTGTAAAGCAGAAGTTCAGAGGTTTCATCATTTCCCGTGGTGGTGATGTTAACTGGCCCCCGAGGTCATGTGATTTAACGCCGTTGGATTACTTCTTGTGGAGTTATGTTAAATCTAGAGTTTATGTCAATAAGTCAGAAACAGTAAATGATCTTATGAATAACATCACGCGTGCTATTCGTGAAGTTGGACTTAATTTACGTTCTTCTGTCATTGAAAATTGGGTCTCACCGTATACGCGCAACCCAACGGTCACTTAACTGATGTTCTCTTCCAACGTAATGACATTAATTATGTTCCAAAATAAAAAAATAAATAAACCTCTATCATTTATAGAACGTGTTTTATTTAAGTTCAAAGATATGACACTCTTGTTGAAAGAGTGATGACGATATCATCAGCAAAGTCCGTGATATGAAAGCCTAGGTTACTTGCTTGAACAAGTAGCCCATCAACCACAGGTTCCATAGTAGGGGTGATAATACCCCACCCTGTGGACAACCACTCATGACCTTAGCAGCTAGGCTACTATCCTTGTGACTTGTATGAACTATTCTCCTCTCAGCATGGATTGAATCCACCGATAACAAGTTTCATCAATTTCATGTTTCGCTGAAGCAGTAGTCGATGCATTAAATGATATGTTATCAAGGGCACCTTCAATATAAATGAAGTCAAAAATCTTTTCCTGAATTGTCTTTTCCAATTTAAGCGATTGAAAATGGGCAGTTTCAGTTGATCTGCCTATACGATGGGAATGCTGATACTGGTGCAAAGAATATACCTCCAAAGCACCTCCTCTTATATGCCTATCTATTAATTTCTCAAGAGCTTTGAGAATTATTGACATTAAACTGATGGGTCCTAGGGACTTAGCCAGTGTCAAGGGTTTCCCGATTTTGGTATAAATACCACCTTCTTTTTTGGAAACGTTCTTTAGTGATATCTCTTTTGAAGCGTGCTTTTTGGTTCTCTACCTCTCGTGTTGCCTCGGCAGATGCCGTCGACCAGATTTGAGTTGAGAGGTTGGAACCGGCACACACACACACACACACACACACACACACACAATTTGGGTAGCAATACATTTGACCTTAATTTCCCAATATGCTCGTTAATAGATGATCATGATGAAATTAAAAGGCGAGTAGCTCTTCTTTAACCCACTGAGTCAAATTCCCAACATGCCAATGATTGTTCTCTCTAGCTGAGTGGTCATTGACAATATTTAGCCGAATGTTAAACATTGACATATGTCGCGAATTTAAAAGTACAATATAAAACACTTGAGGAGAAATAGTACACCTTTCACTCCTTTCGATCTTTGAAGTTCATAACCGTAGAAAGCACTACTTACTGGTCTTAGATTCTCTGGAGTTGTGTGTGAATCTGTACCGGGGTCCAGATAATGTGAAATGCAGGAAGTTTTACATGCAAGTGCAAACTGGAACGAGTTAAATTCATATGACTTTATCCAGCCATTCTTCCACAAAGTGTTCTACAAAAGTTTATTCTTCTATCCATTCTTGTTAATCAGAAAAATCTTTGCATAAAGGTTTATATTACACACTTCTTTGTAGGTACAAGAGGGATCTAGTAGACTAAAAAGCTAGTGAAATCTTAAAAAGGATTGATTGCCATATGCTGGAATTTGAAATTCTATTCTTTGCATGAGACGAAAGAAAGAAAGAATAAATAGGAATGTCTACTTTAACTCTTCAGAAAAGTGTACTGTTTGAAAACTCAAAGCAAGAGCGGATATTTCGGAAATGCTAAATACCACAAAAATGTTATTTGAACGTGAACTGTTTGCTTTCACGAGACCCACATTTTTTATACAGTGAGTTTTGGTTTTTTTAGTTATGCTGTTCACACACACAAAACGGCTTTTTGTTTGTTTGTTTTCTAAACAAAGCTTTTCTGGGTTCAGAGGAGGTCAAACTATGTACTTCCGGTGAGATTCCAACATGCATTGTTAATGGAATATTCTACTTTCTCTACTCACTGTGAGTAAGTAGTAGACGAAATAAATATTGTAATCTTATTATGTGTATACATTGTGCCAAATCCACCCTCCCAGGAGAAATATACATTACGCGACGGGCATGTATCAAAGGAACGCTGCCGAATGTGGCAAAAAGAAGTGCAACGATCAACGTAGTAGTTCTTTAATCAGTTCGCTACAAGAAGAAGAAGAACCAGCACAAGTTTGGACTCACGTAGTGGGTCACGCCACGAGACTCGTCGACTGCGCAGGCGCAAAAACACTCTCAATCTGCTCGAACGTGCCGGCTGGGAGGACGAACCAGTCTGTCTTCATCGAGGGAAACAAGCAGGATCACGTCAGATAGAGGCATTCGGCACGGTATACAAAATTCTCTTTCGGCTAAATATATTTAAAATTCTTTTTTGGTAATTGGGCAGCGGTAAAGAGTTATCATCGGGTAGAGATATTTATTCTTGGCGTTTAGCTATAAAGCTTTAAATGAGAGAGCAGGAAGCAAGTTGTAAAAATTGTAATCGAATAATAATGTAGAAACTGTAAACTCTAAAATGAAATAGGGAATGATAATTGTAATCATTTGTGTGATATTGATGTTGAGTTATTAAAGTAAAGAATACGGTTGTTAATTATTTTATGAATATATCTTCAAGCCATTATTCCTTGTATAATCCAGGTAATCTTGGGTCAAAGTAATCGCTCCAAAATGGCAGCAGAGCGTATGGAGTTCATTATCGCAATTTCATGTTCATACTGGAATTTTTCTTTCCTCCACGAGTTCGGATGCAATTATTAATGCAGCATTATTATGCACCACAAGGAGAAGTAGAAGATTTCCTGAGTTTTATGGAAAGGGTTAAATTGTGTGCACGTGTTTTTCAGTTATCGGATTCTGAAGCAGAAGTCTGTAAATTAATTATTTCAGGGTTAAATGGGATGACACGATTACAAGGTATAGTGCATAAGTTACCAACTTCGTATAGTGAATTGGATGAAATGTTTATACTCTGGCAAACTTTAGCTCCACCCAAGGAACTTTTTCAGCAGCAATTATCCACGGCCTTACATTTTCAAAAAGAGGCTAAACAGAATACAGATGATAGAAGTATGAAACCGGGAGTATTACATACAGTTTCGGGAGCAGATGGTAGCAAATGCACATATTGTGGCAGAAGCGGACATTCTTTTCAATTTTGTTTCCAACGTAATAAACCGAGATGTCCTTTATGACTAGACCGCAAAAAGCACAAATCTACATGGCAATTGTCGATTCAAGGCCGCCGAGATTTGCCATTACCAATGATAGAAATTTCTTGTTTTCGTAAGGGTACGATGGCGGTCATTGATTCTGGATCATCAGTAAATATCATAGATCAATATTTTCTCGATAGTCTATTTCCGAAATGGAAGCGATTAATAAAAGAATCTGCGATAAAAGGTGTTACAGTTTCAGGTTCGGAGTTCAATATTCTTGGGTTGTTAGATGTGCATATTAAAATGGCAGAGTTTTCGTGGAATATAATGTGTGCGGTTGTTCACAAATTACCGGTGAACCTTATTTTGGGTTGTCCATTTCTTAGAAATACACGGGCTGTACTGGATTTTTTTTCACTTACTTTGCACTTTCCGTTTGCACCGGAACGACAAAGTCCCTTTGCTTTGGGATCAAACTCGTTTAATCTAGCACCATCATTATCAATGCAGGTAGTTGACTTACATTCTCAATTATTACATCTTAACTCACAATATAGCCAACCTATTGTAGATATGGTGCACGAGTTTCAGGATGTTATTACAGATAAAATAGGCAGAGTAAAAGATTTTCTATATCATATCCAATTATTAGATACTACATCAGTTCGTTCGTCGCCATATAGATGCACTCCTCCGAAAGTAGAGATATTAAGGACCAAAATTGAGCAACTTTTAAAAGCAGATATTATTGAACCTTCCAAGAGTTCATATTCAAGCCCGTGTTTTCTAGTTCCGAAACCAAATGGTGAATCTCGATTGGTGGTCGATTATCGTAAATTAAACTAAAATATTCAGGTAGATGCCATGCCTTTGCCAGAGCTCCATACGGCAGCTCATTATTTTCGAGAAGCAAAAGTATTTACTACGTTAGATCTGAATCAAGCGTATTATCAAATACCTTTGGATGAAGTGTCACGTCCCGTTACGGCTTTTGCAACTCCATGGAACTTATATCACTTCAAACGGGTCCCGTTTGGTTTATAAACGGGAGCACAGACTTTATCTCGTTTATTAAATAATATTTTGGGGCAATACAAGTTTCAGTTTGTATTTAATTATTTGGATGATTTAGTTATTTATTCTCCAGATATACAATCACATGTGCAGCATTTAAGGTTTGTCTTTCAATGTTTGCGTCAGGCTGGCTTAACAGTTGGTCCGTCCAAAATTAAATTTGCTGTAAATCAAATTTCCTTCCTGGGACATATTGTTTCTCCTCAGGGAATATCCGTAGACCCAGAAAGAACTATGGCAATTCGGTGTTTTCCAGTTCCTTCATCGACTAAACGATTGGCATCGTTTTTGGGTATGGTGAATTTTTTTTCTAAATTTATTCCAAAATTTGCTGAAATAGCCGAACCATTGAATGCTCTTCGGCGAAAAGCCGTAAAATTTGAATGCACTTTAATTCATCAGAAAGCGTTTGACAAGTTAAAGGAAGCTATAATGAATCCGCCAGTGTTGGCAATGCCAAATTTCGAAGAACCTTTTGTTCTTCAAACCGATGCTTCACGATATGCTATTTCGGCGGTATTACTTCAGGGGATAGAGGGAGCACGAAAGCCAATTTATTATATTTCGCGTTGTCTTTCGCGGACAGAAAGAAATTACTCGGTGTACGAGTTAGAAGCTTTAGCCGTGCTTAATGCTTGTGAAAAATTTCGTCCGTTTTTGGAACATCGAACCTTCCATTTGGAATGTGATAAACAAGCTTTGACTTGGGTATTATCACATGCTAGGAAAACGGGGAAGCTCGCGCGTTGGGCTACCCGAATTGGCTCTTTTAAATTCACAGTTAAACATATTTCTAGTACTGAAAATGTTATCGCAGATGCACTTTCACGCATGTTTGTTGAACCACCGGTGGAGGACAATCAAATTAGTGCACCAATGTTATTATGTCCAACTCTTTCAAAGGATTTTCCTTCGGTGTTTACCTCCTTGGAGGATCATCAAGGTAAGGATGAGGTGTTAGGCCCTATTTGGGAACAGTGTCACTTAGGTAATATTCCTAAAGGATATTATTTTAAGGATAATCTTTTGTATGCTACGCTACCGAGGTCTAAATTGGTCAGAATATTGTTACCGCGTTCGTTAGTACCGGTGGTTTTACAATATTTCCATACATCGCCACATGGTGCGCATTTAGGTGTATTTAAAACAAAACAGAAAATACGCACTTATTTTGTGTGGAAACAGATGTATGCCGACATTAAGAACTATGTTCGCAAGTGCGAGATATGTTTGTATACTAAACCAGCACAAAATACTCGAGTGGGTCATTTACATTCCAAAATATCGATGTATCCCATGGAGAGGGTATTTCTTGATTATGTGGGTCCCTTACCACGTTCTTCTAGCGGCAATACATATCTATTAGTTTTGGTAGATGCATTCTCTAAATTTACATGGTTGTATCCAGTTCGGGCTCCGACAGCATTGACAACAGCATTAGTTTTATCACGTATATTTGCTTCTTTTGGTAATCCTCAAACACTGGTTACTGATAATGCTTCTTATTTCAGGGCATACAATTTCCGTACATTTTTGTTTGAAAGAGGAATACATTTTGTGCGAACATCACCTTATTATCCGCGACCATCGTTAGCGGAACGTGTAAACAGAAATTTGAGGACTATGTTAATTGCATTTCACTCAGACCATCATTCCCAATGGGATAACTGGTGTGCCGAATTTCAGTTTGCTTTAAATACGGCAGTTCATGTAGCACATCAGGCAACTCCTTTTTCACTAATGTTTCGTTTACAACCGGCTTGCCCTTTGGTCAATCAGTGGAAATTGTCAGATTTATTCCCGGAGTCGGGAAATGTAAATAAAGATAGAGAAACTTGGTTGCATACTTTACAAAATTTACGTGCAGATTATGTCCGACGTGAGATCCGATATAATCGTAACCGCAAGGAGAGTACATTTCAAATTGGGGATCTAGTGATGCTACAGGCACACCAGTTGAGTGATTCTAGTAAAAGCTTTACCCAGAAACTAGCCCCTCGGTATGTAGGACCTTTTCGGATCATTAAGATTGTTAACCAAGTTTCAGTGCAACTCCAGGATTGTGTTACTGGGAAAATTACAACAGCTCATGTCACTCAATTAAAACCCGTACCTGCTACCGTGATATAAATCCTCGCTTCCTCGCAGATAGGCAGCACCTTTTTATATAATGGTCATCGTCGGCATAGCGGGTTCGCTTCCTCACAGCTGACGATGATTATTTAAGGACGTGCTGCCTACTATATAGATAGACTTTTTATCTTGTTAAAAAAAAATTAGTTCTTTTAGTTATAAATATATTGTAAAATTCATGTTCCACTTTCATCTTATTCATTTCATTGTATATTTATTTGTAAACTTCACCTGTTTTAAGGTGAAGTAAATAATGTAAGTCCAGTAATTACATTGAAAAAAAACCAAAAAACCACAAAAAAAGGAAATGAAACACCTTATGCATAAAAGCAGGTTTTGATATGTATTATCATTGTTCCTGACCGCATATCAAATGCTGGCTTTTTTTTAAGTTTATGTATTTTAATCTGTTTTCTTCATTCCAGAGCTAGACTGATACAATTTGAAGGCTTCTACACTCACATTTTATGTATATTTGGACGTGGTTTTGTTATATAATCCACGTATGTTATCTAAATTGAGTTGAATGCTTCTGTCTACTTAATTGCTTGGTCTTGTTTTACATATACCATATGGACGGTGGGGAGATGTGCCAGGTCGAGTGGATGGACAGGCGAGACTACAACTCATCATATCCACAACGCACGTTCCTGTTCCCGTTCTACCGGTCACCTCTGGGGGGGGGAGTATTGTGCCAAATCCACCCTCCCAGGAGAAATATACATTACGCGACGGGCATGTATCAAAGGAACGCTGCCGAATGTGGCAAAAAGAAGTGCAACGATCAACGTAGTAGTTCTTTAATCAGTTCGCTACAAGAAGAAGAAGAACCAGCACAAGTTTGGACTCACGTAGTGGGTCACGCCACGAGACTCGTCGACTGCGCAGGCGCAAAAACACTCTCAATCTGCTCGAACGTGCCGGCTGGGAGGACGAACCAGTCTGTCTTCATCGAGGGAAACAAGCAGGATCACGTCAGATAGAGGCATTCGGCACGGTATACAAAATTCTCTTTCGGCTAAATATATTTAAAATTCTTTTTTGGTAATTGGGCAGCGGTAAAGAGTTATCGTCGGGTAGAGATATTTATTCTTGGCGTTTAACTATAAAGCTTTAAATGTGAGAGCAGGAAGCAAGTTGTAAAAATTGTAATCGAATAATAATGTAGAAACTGTAAACTCTAAAATGAAATAGGGAATGATAATTGTAATCATTTGTGTGATATTGATGTTGAGTTATTAAAGTAAAGAATACGGTTGTTAATTATTTTATGAATGTATCTTCAAGCCATTATTCCTTGTATAATCCAGGTAATCTTGGGTCAAAGTAATCGCTTCAACATCTAAAAAGGGAATAAATACAATGCAACATTTTAAAATGTTTCCTATGCTAGGCTTTTACTTTCTCTACCAAGTATCTAGCAGGTAGAGGAAGTATTGCATTCCATCCAAAAATTGATATCGATATTTCACAGAAAATACATGTTTTAAGGCCAAACAAGACTTTTTAGAAAAAGGTCCATCTGTGTGTCAATAACTAAATGAATGGTGTTGGAAATAGTAATGGCCACAATATGAGTGCGTTTGGAGGGAATAGGAACTAACAGAAACCCAACAAGTGGGCAGGGTATCGGAACGGCATCCACAGTTCCGAGTTGCATTTACTAGTGAGGTTGGGATCTGCAAATGTACTGTTTTAATTATGAACTGTACATTCCCTATCGCCTTGCCTCTCACTCCCCTCTGATCTCAAGTGTTGATGACGTTACGTATTGTCAACAAACACAGTGGCGCCCTCTTCCAAGAGCACTCATATCGTGGTCGACTAGTATCTTCAGCAGTCTGCAATGTTTTGTTCGTTTTATGTTTATCAGTACATATCATAAAACACTCAGGAAAAGAAACAGATAAATCGCTGGTGTACATTCACAAGACTTTCTCTACCCTCGCTTATTATTAGTGGGTATACAAATTATTCATAGGAAAGTTTATTTTCATATCTACTTAATTTCAATCGAGATAAAGGTTTCAGGAAATAGGTGCATTACACACTTTTTTACGGATACAAAGGGAACAGCGATAGTTAAATGTTTTAGAATTGTACTCTTTCCATGGCATCGCGAATAATAGCTGCAAATTGACAGGACTTTAAAAGAATGGCTAAGTGTTGAACATTTCTAACCATTAATAACGGATACCTCAGATATGGCTGATGCCACAAAAAAGTTATTTGAAATAAATTACGTGTTTTAAAGGGATCCACGTTTTTTATGTAGCACGTTTTGGTTTATCATTTAACGTTTACCAACTGTTATACAAGATTGCACAACATTATTTTCAAATTGTGACTTCGTAAACTATTCCCAAGAAAATCTGAGATATAGATTTTATTTTTCATGTAAATGTCTTTAATATATGCTATTTTAATCTAAATCATTAAAGTCATTTTTTAGAAAATAACAAATTTCGAAAAATCCTCTATGTAAAGTATAGTTTAGGGTGGGGGATTTTCTTTAAAATACTCGTGTCGCATCTTTGGAAGATATTGATCTTAAATACAAGTTTGGTATTTATCCGAATTTTCGTTTATGAGTTATGCTGTTCACAGACACACGCATGGACGTGTTTCTAAAAATGCATTCTTTTGGGTTCAGGAGACCCCAAAACATTCCGATCAAATCTTGGCATCGAATTTTTAGTTAGAATGCGATACTTCCGTTACTTACTATACGTATTAGGCTTTGCGTTATGCGCAATTTTTAGAAATGTACGTGCAACTGGGGTATGGAAAACTGTATCTAATATGTGTGATGCTGTTCAACAATATTGCGCTTTCTTCAAGATGGGTTAGCCATCTGGATTGTGTTAATAACTAACTACACACAGAAGAGCGATGTGCCGTGGTATTCATGAGAAGAATGAATAAGGCGGCACTGAGTTTGTGGATCCAGAGCAAGAACGTGCTCAGCACTCTAAATGTTCGTCGTAGAGATATATTTTTATATGCTTTATTTATTTGCTTATGCAGCTGCTATGCTAGAAACCATATAAGTATCAATGAAACTAGGTGGCGTATGACTTATTTATGACCTCGTGGATCTGAGGAGTGCCTGAAAGGTGAAATTGGCTGTTAGGAAGTTTGTGCACAAACTTCTCGAAACGTCTTATTAGTGTTCTGATATGTAAGGAAATGCACCGAGATCTTACAAAATCTCTACTGAGTTTATTATTGTATCACTCTTACTTAACATTAAAAATAACGTACAGAAGGTAACAAGCGTTTACACAAAAATTCCATACCAAGTTTTCACCGGAAATGCATCTTTTGAGGTCTCCTGAATCAAATAAAGCATTTTTAGATGTCCCTGTGTTTGCGAACATCATAGCTCAAAACTGAAAAGTTGGATAAATACCAAACTTCGTATTTAGGTTCAATACCATCCAAAGATACGACACGGAGATTTTCAAGAAAATCTACCCATCCCAAACTACCCTTTACATACAACATTTTTCGAAATGTTTAAATTTCTCAAAAATTGCGTAACAAATTTGATTAAATACCATGCATGAAAGATATTTACTTGGCAAATAAAATTTATATCTTGCATTTTCTGGGAATAGGCTATGAAGTCCTCTTCATTTGGAAGGAACGTTGTATAATCTTGTATAATACTGTTGAACGTTAAGCGATACACGAAAACGTACTACAAAACCGAGCGGGATGGCTCAGGCGGTAACATCTTGTTTTTTTCAAGAAAAGGTTTACAAGAAAATTCCCCACTAAAAGTAATCTTTATATGACATTTTTTATTTTCTCAAAAATGCCTCTAACGAATTTGGTTAAAATACATCGCGTATAAGATATCTGCATGACAAATAGAATGTATATCTTGAATTTTCTGGCAAGAGGTATGAAGTCCTCTTCATTCAGAATGACCATAAGTGATAGAAAAAAAAACTCATTACATAAAACATATAGCTCTCGCTAAAGCAAATAATTCACGTTAAAATAGCATTTTTGTGGCATTTAGCATTTCCGATATATTCTTTCTTGGTTTGAATTTTCAAATAGGTACACTTTTCTGAAGAGCTAAAGCCGTCATTCGTATTTTTTTCGTAGTCATACAAAGAATACAATTTCAAATTTCAGCATATGGCGACCAACCTTTCAACATTTCACAAACGTTTCAGTCTACTGGATCTCTCTTTTACCTACAACGAAGTGTATGATGTAAACCTTTAGGCAAAGTTTTTTCTGGATCAACGAGAAGAAGATAGAAGAATAAACTTTTGTAAGAATAATTTATAGAAAAGTGGGTGGATAAAGTCATATGAATTTAACTCGTTCCAGTTTGCACTTGTATGTAAAAACTTTGCGCATTTCAGTAGACTCTAGACTCCGGTACAGATTCAGACTACACACAACTCCAGAGTATCTAAGACCAATAATTAGTGCTTTCTACAGGTTGTGAGCTTTAAAGATTGAAAGGATTGGAAGGCGTTCTGTTTCTCCTCACGTGTTTGTACTGTGCTTTTAAATTCGCGACATATGTCAATGTTTAACATTCGAGTACATATTGTCAATGACCACTCAGCCTAAGAGAAAAATAATTGGCATGTTGAGGATTTTGACTTAGTGGTTTAAAGTAAAGCTACTCGTCTTTAATTTCATCACGATCTTCATTAACGAGCATATTATGAAATTAATGGCAAGTGTGTTGCTACCCGTGAAAAATATGTGGGCTCCAACCTCTCAGCTCAAATCTGGTCGACGCCGTCAGCCGAAGCAAGACGAGAGGGAGAGAACCAGAAAGCACGCTTCCAAAGAATTACTACTAAAGAAATTTTAGAGTAAATGTCTATTTCGATGTATTTTATACCCGATGCTGGTTCGACATTTCTTAATAAGGAATACTTGGGTTGTGTGCCGCTGACGTCATATTGCGGTACTTTAACTTATGGTTAGAGACACCGCACGTGCTACGTTCTGTGACAAGGACCGTCAATTCGGTATACACTAGAGCAGCTGTTCTAAATTGGGTGTGCTCTAGGAATCTGCCTGCTGCATGCAATACAGCTTGGTTTGGGAAGAAGCTGTCGTCACGGCTGAATGAAATGTTGGAATGAAGTGGCAGGACGCGCAAGCACTTGTGCTATCATTTTCGTCGTGGCTGACGAGAGAGCCATCGCCCAGTGATGTATCGGCTATCATGTTCACCTCTAGCCGGGCTCCGAGCACTGTTTGTGCGTACGCATGGATACTCTGACTCAACCGAGCAAAGTCGCAATAGCCTGCAGTAGAGGGCAAACTATCGGGCTGCTATTAGTGCATTCAGTTTTTGTGATATACGTTGTCAGTTGTAATTTCACAATTCTGTTTTTAAAAAATCTGATGTGTTACACTCACATGACTTTCTCTACTCTTGTACAAACTATTTTTACAAACGCTTATTCTCCATATGCCTCATGTTAATCGAGATATCGAGATGTTAATCTTATTGCTAATTTTCTTGTAGATGCAAGGGGAATTGGTAGGCTTTAAGCTATAGCTAAATATTTTAAGAGCTGGTTGCTATGTGGAGTATTCCATTTGCTTTGAATCACCAGGACAAAAAAATTGAATAACGAATTTTAGAAAAAGTATAAGTATTGGAAAATTTAAGGGAATAAAAAGCAATATCTCCAAAATGGTTCACTCAACAAAAAAAGTATATGACATAAATTGTGTACTTTAACGCGATCTACATTTTGTGTGTAGTAAAATTTTGTCTATCTCTTATGGTTTACCTGTTATGCAAAAGTCGTTCACAATGAAGAATACTTTTGGGGACATTCCCAGAAAATTCAAGATATGCATTTCATTTGTTATAAAAATATCTTAAACATATAATATTTTAATCAAAATAGTTATAGCCATTTTTGAGAAAATTAAAATTTTCTAAAAATGTTCAATGTAAAGGGTAATCTGGGGTGGGGGGATTTTCTTGAAAACCTTCGTGTCGCATCTCTGGAAGATACTGAACCTAAATATCAAGTTTGGTCTTTATCCGACTGTTAGTTTCTGAGTTATGCTGTTCACAGGCACACACACAGACACACACACGGACATGTTTCCAAAAATGCTTTTTTTGGATTCAGGGGGTCTCAAAACATGTATTTCCGGTGAAATATCAGTATCGAATTTTTGAGTGGAATACAATACTTCCCCTACTTCCTATACATAGTAGAGAAAGTAAAAATGAATAACGAATTCCCATTTGAGAAAAAGTATAAATATTGGAAAATTTAAGGGAATAACAAGCAATATCTCGAAAATGGTTCACTCAACAAAAAACAAAAATGTATATGACATAAATTGTGTATTTTAACACGATCTACATTTTTTGTGCAGTAAAATTTTGTCTATCTCTTATGGTTTACCAGTTATGCAAAAGTGGTTCACAATGAAGAATACTTTTGGAGACATTCCCAGAAAATTGGAGATATACATTTCATTTGTCATGAAAATGTCTTAAACATATGATATTTTAATCAAAATCCTTATAGCCATTTTTGAGAAAATTAAAATTTTCGAAAAATGTTCCATGTAAAGGGTAATCTGGGGTGGGGGGATTTTCTTGAAAACCTTCGTGTCGCATCTCTGGAAGATACTGAACCTAAATACCAAGTTTGGTGTTTATCCGACTGTTCGTTTCTGAGTTATGCTGTTCACAGACACACAGACACACAGACACACACACACACACACACACACACACACACACACACACACACACACACACACACACACACGGACATGTTTCCAAAAATGCTTTTTTTGGATTCAGGGAGTCTCAAAACATATTTCCGGTGAAATCTCGGTATCGAATTTTTGGGTGGAATACAATACTTCCCCTAATTACTATACGTAGTAGAGAAAGTAAAAAAAGTTTGGTACTGGTCTGCTACAGCATAAAAAGAGGGCTATTTATAGCCAAAAGTAGGCTCCACAGCACATGCACAAAAATTATGAATTAGGAAAACAAATAATATAATCGTCTCATATAATTCTTATCAATCTTATCATTCATAAATGTTGGCAAAAATAAGGGAACGTTTTACATGTGCATTCTTTTGTACATTAAGATGGAAAAGTAATGTGCAGGTGTTACCACAAATGATCTTTCGGATTTCGAACTCGTGTAACCTGTATTTAATAAAACTTACACACATAAAACTAGTATCAATTAAAAGAGGAACTCAAAAGGATTTTGTTATAGTATCACAATTGGCAACAATGACGCATAACCACCTACACCATTGCGCATTGTTGAAAGTTAAAAAATGGCTGTTATAGAGCATGGGCGAGTGCTCTTGTTCTCGATTACCGTGGTAATCAATCTGTAATTGTTGTCAATGACATTTTCGAACAAGATTTGGTGTAGATTCACCCAGTGAGCCTTCAGTCGTATGTGATACTCTGATTTTACGATAAGAGGGTGCGTTTATCAAAGGAAATCTCATGGACGCCAGTCGGTAAGCGAGGAAACTGAATCACACGTAGTCCTCAAAAGTCAACCACTGCAGCTAGTAGGGAGCTACAGATCCCTAAACCCACTGTATGGAAGGTTCTGCACAAATGTCTGCGATTTCATACATAGCGATTGCAGATGCTGCAGCTCCCAAACAAATAAGATAAAATATTGCGCTGTGGTTTCTGCAAGGTTATGCAGACTCATATGAAACTGCTGATTTGTTTCGAATCCATAGTGTTTTGTGACCAGTGACGAACTGAAGACCCACTGAGTGGATCCACACCAAATTTTGTTCGAAAGTGTCGTTGAAAAACGACTACAACTTGATTAACACGGTAATCCAGAACACAGAACGCTCGCCTATTCTCTATACCAGCCGTTTTGTAACCTTAAACAATACACAGCTTTGTACGTGATTATGCGTCATTGTTGCTGCATGTGACACTATAACAAAAACCTTTAGAGTTCTTCTTTCAATTGGTACTACTTTCATGTTTCTAAGATTCATTAAACGCCAGTTACACGTGTTCGAAACTCGAAAGGTTATTTGTGGTAACACTGTATATCGTTCACTTTTAATTTGTCTCTTATAATACTTGATTTAATCCTAAGAGAGTGACATTTTTATAACTCTTAATACAAATATTTGAATCATGAAATGCATATTGAGGATTTAAATTTTATATTACGTTTCTTTATATTTTATTATTCGTCAACAGTATCTTGCACAAAAACATAGACATTTCAGCTGTCACGGACATTGAGTTTTTACTGTTTACAATCTGCATATATTCAAAATTGATTATAATGGTAATATTTAACTACTAGAATCAGAAACTTATCCATATTGTCACATCCGCTTAATGGCTTTTTATTATTCATTTAATGTTGAATGTAAATGGCTAATTTTGAAAGCCACATTGATAGCTCGTTTAACATCTTCGTAATGTTAATGTATTATTTTTGTTAATGTTCTCTGATTATTCAGATGTTGAATCATTTATTTTATAGCATTTGTATTAGTTTGTCGATGACTGAGGCTCCTAAAACACTCAAAGAATGCACTTTTCACCTGTTTATCAGTATTGCGTAACACAGGAATCTGATATGACTTACCTAGAGCTAACAGCTGTAACTTATGAAGGTATCAACAAAATTCATTTTATGAGGGTATAATACGTTAAATTAATATTATTTACAGATTAAATACATATAGTTAAATATGTATTTTTGTATATATTTCATATATATTTTACATAACCATTTTAAGTTACAAAATAGAAGAGGTTTTCATGCTAACGTGGCACGAGAAATGACAAACAAATTGTCCTCGATATAAAATAAAAGTATAGAATAATTACGAGTTTCACAAGGAACTCCATTTAAAAGGCTTCGATTATTCAAAAGAGAATGGTCATTTATCAGGATTTATAGGGAGAAAATATTAATAAAAGCAGATAAAATTCGTTTGAAGGCCAAGTAACAATTATTTGCCATACTTAAAACTGTACTGACTATTGAGGTGAATTACACGATTTCAGTTCTATTTGCTGACAGCCGAAAGCGACAGATTACGAATCATCATCGACTTTAGAAACATGTCTGAAATAATCGATTCATGCTGGACCAGCCACAAGAAATAATCTCCTAATCAAATCAAGGTAGAATACATTTGCTTTCACAGAGGTAAACATTCTATTTAATGAACCTTACTATTACTGTTGTTGCAGTCTGTATGGGAAGTGTAAATAGTGTAAAACTCTAGTCTCTGCGCTAAGAAAAACGACTTTTGTATTTAATTTTGTGCTATCTGTCTGAAATATATGTGCAGTAACAGACTTAGTTTCATAAAAATATAAACAATAAATACTTGTGATGCACAGAAATGACAGAGTCCCTACAGTTTCCAGATTGAGACGCCCCAACTGGCGGATAGGCAGATTGGGGACCGCCGCACCTCAAAGAGGGTCCAACACACCGCTCCGGAGGGGCGGTCCGTTTACCCCCAGGCAACCAACCGAAAGCTAAGGACGGAGAAAGTTACACCGAGAGCATCCAAATATTTGTGCACTTAATGCCTTTTTATTTTTTCAAAATTTAAAGTAATCTATGCCCTTTCAATAGTAAAATTATCATTTAAACTGTATGGTAAACCATTTATTTACCCGAATAAAATGGACAACGAAGATACAATTAATGAAATGTATTTTAAAATCTATGTCTGATGCAATAATTATAAATGAAATAAACAGAAAATTGCCAACTTTAGAAGGCGAAACTCATTGCCCTATTATTGTGCAAAACTTCCTTTCATTTCGAAAATAAAACACTAGAATATGTAAATCTGTAGTTCTATCCACCTATTAAACTCAATATAAACAAATAATTCTGAAAACTATTTTATTTTGGAATCCCAGATTCTCTGAAATGTCTGAACCCTGTTCCAATTTCGACCAAAATAACATTTTAAAGTGAAAAGCGTTTTGATTTGTAGATCCTTACCTTCTGCACATTAAGATTTTACAGTGCTGAAAATCATGATGGCTTTTGAAATTATAGATTTGAATATTTTAAGCATGTTATCCAAATGACCATTTTTCAGGGATTTTCATTAAATATTTGTATGTACTCCTTTATTTTTGGGGTATTGTTCATATGAAGCGTTTTATGTCTGCTTAAGCAACTCTTATTTTAGGCAGTTTGTATATGACAGCGATAGCGTACTTGTTCCCTTCATTGAGAGGGTAGTGACAGGCGGTAATCAGGAGGAAGGGGCGGCTTAGCGCAGTCGCCGGACTCTCGGTGTTGGAGAATCGCGTCTCGTAGTGTTTCTCTCCAGCCAGCCAGTCAGTCAGTCGGCTCTCAGCCGCGAACACTAGCGTACGAGGAGGTAGCCGCGACTGCCGCTTCCGCCAGCCACGTACCGTATTGTTTCGTACGGTTGCGTTTGGTGACGCTCACTTTAAAACAAAACATGCTGCTGCAAGTTGGACCATCTTAATTTGTTAACAAAATACTGGAAAAACAAAACTCGCTTGACATTAACATCGGGTAAGTTGAAGTTAATAACTTACTCATTCCCTCTCTCTCTTGTAACATCCATTCTGTGGATATAAAAATAAAAGTCTTTACTCCCACATTTCACAGCTAAAGCTAGAAAATGTTGTTATGCGTGTCTTCTTTGCTGCAGTGTTTGAGATAAAAGGAAACAGCATTATGCACCTGATATAGATTGTTTTATTGTTAATATAGATAAAGCAACAGTTTTTATAGCAAACAAAAATATTCTCTTACGATATTAGTGATTTTATTTTGAATTGAAATAAAATATACGCTATATAAACTGATTTCATCGAAAGAGTACTTTAAAATTGCTGGTTTGCGAGATGCAACAGTAAAAACAAGCGATATCGATATTTTCATTTTCATTTGCTACAAGAGTTCCACTTCGAATTCTTATAATTGATCAGTGCATCGTTTTTCTGCAGTGCATATCACTCAAAGAGATAATACACACCAGTTGTCTCAATATTGTGTATATTCGTCATTCGCAATAAAAATGCTTAAATTTTCTAGCAAGCTGAATATATTTTTGATCACGACTTCCGTTTAAAACTTACATTTTGTCTTCGTGTTTATCGATGTTACCCTGAGGCATTAATTATATAATTAATAATGAATATAATGTGACTTATTCCTTTAAACGTTTTGTTAATGTCAGCGCTGAAATAAATAAACCACCTGATTTTGGAATAAGTTTTCGCTAAATGCTATATCCACATTTATTAAATTTTATTCTTGCGGAAAAGTTTATTATTTGGAAAAACCTTAGTTTTTATTAGGGTCTTTTCAAGTAATGACAGGACTATTTGTTTATTTACTGAGATTTTAAAATAAAAATTACTACTCGTGTTATTCAAAGCATTTCTGTAATGTTTACTCTGCTTCGATGAATGCAACAGGATAATTCACATATAAGATGGTGGTTTTTTGATATTATCGTGTAGAATTATGGTGAACAATACAACAGCATATCTGGCAAACTGGACTCTGGGTTGACAAGAGAACATTTTCATCGCTACCCTTTCACTTGATGATAACCTTTTAGTCTTATCTAAAAGCATCGGTACACAGTTTCAAGAATTACTATTCAAAATGTGCTAAGTAACCTCTAAAGGATATGAAATGGGCATCAATAATTTAGCGTTCGCTTAATGTTAAAGAAAATTATCAAACTTGCACTAGAATCAGACGATAAGGTAGCATATTCCCACGTAGAGGATTCAGATTTCATCCCCGTTTACTTCCTGTATGTCTTTCTCAAAATGGAAATATAGTGGTTCGCACATAAATTTCTCAGAAATGCCAAAGCGGAATATAAATCAAAGAATTAATTGAGATAAATTTTGTTTCAGATTCATTTATTTGTATATTTTATATATTAATTGCTAGAGAATGTTGAAAGTTCAAGAAAGAACATATTTTCAATGTTAAATGCTGTAGGCACATTTTGCTTTCACCTAAATTCTGTGTGAAATATTTATTAAGGTATCCGATTTAAAATATGTAAAAAATTATCTTGACACCAAACTTGGGGAGTTCGATGCCTAGACCAATGAGCTAAATTACTACTCCGAATATTAAAGATGTTCCATGGAGATTATTTAGTATTACATTAATATTTTTACACATTTAAGTATAAACTGAGCATATTCTAGATACGATTTTTGTTTAGTTTTCATTGAGGTTTTTAAAAAAAATATAGGAAATTCAACATTCTCTTCTCGTTTCAGATTCCTCCTTATTCTAGGCGTATTTGGTGAAGGCGTCTGTTTCCTCCAACTGGAGAGTGCTAATACGAAAATACTAAATATATAACGTATGAATATTAACAATTTAAATATTAATTACAAGCAATACTCACACTGTTTAATAAGCACTGTATTAAAGCAATAATTAAATTTAGAACAATAGAGATCAGGAAACAACAAGCAGACAAACAAATAAACATAGAAAAGCAGGATTAAAATATGTATATGATTATGAATTTTAGTATTTAAATGCGAATAGAGGTAAATTTATGAATTTAAACCCCGTGGAATTGATTCGTGACCCTTCCGAGTACAGAAAGGATCAATTGGTCTTTTTACAGTTTAAACATTCTAAAGAATTTAGAAAAACATTTAGGACTGACGTTTTAGGGCCCTTCATGCCTAATAGCCTTGTTGTATGTCAGATAATATTCTGTATATAATAATGAACAGCTGTCTCCAAGGCTCCCTTAAGAAATCGGATAACCATGGGCTATTTCCAGCACGGACTTTCTGTCTGCATCAAGATTTTACACATTCAGTACAACTTTACAAAAGTGAATGGCAATCGGAGAAATATTTTACTCTTTCTCGTCTCCCTCTATTTTTATAAAACCTTAGTAACGACAATACTCATGATTAAGTTGTAGGGTATATCCCATGCGTCGCTTCTTTGTTTTCACTACCACCCATCTAAGATAGAGCAAGGATCTACTGGATTAACAAATTCTATATAGAAAATTCAATCCTATAAGCATGATAAGATAGATGTTAAGATGTGCAGAGAATTTCTTTCACCTTAAACAAAGTTTTAATTTGTTTATTTTCTGAAAAACGGGTCTAGTTGTTTTATCACAAGTTTAGTTGCGATCATTATATATAAGATGTGTAGATGTCTTCTATTTTCTATAAATAGCCTACGATGCTCTTCATGTTTATTGAATTTTGTATAACTGGAAAATTATAGAATTTATTTCGGGAAAAAAACGCAAATCATATTCAAATACAAAATCTGCGTGAAATGCAGTTTTTAAAATTTCCGAAATATTCAATATTATTTATTTAAAATTTGTCGCTGTTTAAGCGTTGCCCTTTGAATGTTTTTCTTTCCTTTATGAAGTCATAAAAAGAGCTTGTAATGGTAATTTGAGCAGCATATACTGGTCTGCGGTTTGAACAGTTGACTGCTGTCTCAGCCTTAAAACTTGTATAGTGCCTATGAAAATAAACGACACGTAAGAATATCGCACAATAAATATTTTATAGAGAATTATTTGGGAGCTCTGATTCCATAAGTTTCATTACCAGAAGAATCAGCTAATGTGGGCCGGTAAAACTTTCTAATGTTTTTCGGAAACTTGATTCGTACTCTAAAAATGCAACTCTCCGTGTAGATGCTCTTACCTCTGAGCTACCACGGCAAGATCTCCGGAGGCGCATTAAACCTTCTCATCTGATTCAAGTATCCCATCTGTTTTTGCTTACTTGACTCCAGCTTTGTTAAATCAATTTTTGATATAATGTGCTCAAACTGTAGAAATGGATGGCGCAGCTAGTTGAACGTTGTCTTTCTGTGCCGAGGTTGCGGATTTGTTTCTGGGCCTAAACATCGATGGAAATTAAGTTTTCCTAAATTTGTAACCGCATGTGATTTACTAGCATATAAAAGGGCTCCTAAGAGATTGTATTTTGGCGCAGAAAACCTGAATAATATTGTTAATATAAAAAAGAACTTGCTTGCAAGAATCTGCAATTTTTATAGAAAAAGACGGTACGAACCACACAGAATGCAAAATGAGATATGAATTAATAAACAGCCCGCAACTGCAAAATACACATAACAAATTGTTACACATAACAAATAAATAAATGATTTTAAAGATTTTAGCATCCAAAATCAGGTAAAATCTAAAGTGCAAAAATAACTGTTTGGGTAAGGGCTACTGCTGCAAAAACTGTTATTTGAGACAATAATTGTATGTTTTAATGAAATGTATAATTTTTCTATAGCAGCAAAAAATACATTTAATTTATGCCAATATTTATACATTTTAATAAAAACCATTTGAGCTATTTTAGAGAAAATAGGAAGTGCAAACCTTTGTATGTAACGGGTTTTTTGAGATGTTGGAATTTTCTACAAAGCACCGCCCTGTAGTTTTAGAGGGAGCCGGCTTAATTTAAAGTTATGTATTCAATACACCTTTCGATTTTTTTTAGTTATTTTGTCCTTTCTCTCTCTCTCTCTCTCTCTCTCTCTCACACACACACACACACACACACACACACACACACACACACACACACACAGAGATCCTTTTCAAAACCTGACTCTTTGAATTTAGGGAGGTTCAAAGTATTATTCACTGTAAAATATCTATAACTCGCGTCGAATATAATGCTTCTTCTACCTTAAGGAAACAGTAGAGAAAACAACATAAAAAACAAAGCTGTATTCAAATTTTCTTTCTTAAGAGTTGATTTAGTGTTTCAGATGTTGATTAAGAGTTTTGAAATATGTTTTTTTTCTACTCAACGTTACATTTATCGCCATATTGTTCATAAAGCAAGCTTTTCGGTTTGTTTAGAAATACCTTTTTTATGACGGTAGTTATAACGCAAAGAAGATCACACACGGGATTGCGCACGAAAACCCAATATTAAAGCAGAATTGTTATACTTTTTCGCAGCGGAATTCATGAAAGCTTACATTAGTTTGTATACATTTACAGGTTGCCTTAAATATGTACCATCAGAAAACCAATGAAATAAAAGGATAATTTACAGAATTAATTAATATTCATAAGGGTTTCTGAAGCATTTTATTGCAATCTGTTAATTAAAGCAGTCTTTATTAGAGATATGACTCCAGGATCTCCTGTTCGTTTGCACAGAATAGCTGAGCTTTAGAAAGGCTAAAACACAGCCAATTTCAATGCACTGTAAAATAACGGATTATTTAGAAATGTCATTTACATTCGTTTGGCGAAAGCGCGTATGAAAATATTTTAATTAACAACGTAGGTGTATTATAATTTCTAATAAAGTCATACCTTACCCCATTATTTTACCTTGCCTCGTAATTTTCCAATTATAAGCAATTAAAAGCGCTTAAACAGAAAATGCATTTTTTATTTGGGTTACAAATTAATGAGCCGCTTCTGTGAAAAAAAGGTCAGCAGAATACGTGCATGAAACGTGCTTAATTGTATGCACACACGTTTGGAGATTTTTTTGTTCAACATGTTTCAGTTACTTAAAACGCGATAAAGTATACAGCCTACTTTTCATACGCCCTACTGAATTTCAACATTTCAAGAACTGCTTTATAGGCGGAGTTTTATTTAGCACGATTTTGACAGGGTTTACTCAGCAGAAAGGAAATATGCTGGGTATTTACATTACTTAGTCCTTATGGTATGATTAGTTTTAATACCTTGAAGTTGGAACAGGCCAGTGGATTTAAGCTCAAAAATAAATATTTTTCTTAGAACCAATGACTATATGTACAAATGCTTGTGGAAGGGGTAGAAGAAGAATATGATGACGATGATGATAATGATAATCATATTTTACTTATCTATAAAAACTTAAGAAGTTCTTCGAAACCAATGCAATTACACGATATCAATGTGAGATGTAAACATTTCAAGTAATCCACGGGATGATGTACGAGGTTTGGAGCACGCTTTACAGAGTTTAGGAAAAGAAAAAAAGGAAGAAAAAAGGAAGAGAAGACGGGTTTTTATTACATCTACTGCTTACCTAAACTAAGTAGAGTATGTATTGTATTCCACCCAAAACATCGTTATTGAAATGTCACCGGAAATACACTTATGAGGTTCCTTGGATTCAAAAAACGCATTTCTAGAAAATGTTCCAAGCGCGCGCGCGGGTATGTGTGTGTGTGTGTGTGTGTGTGTGTGTGTGTGTGTGTGTGAGTGCGAGTGAGTGAGTGAGTGAGTCTGTCCGTTCGTGTGTCGGTCTGTGAATAGCATAAACGTCGGTTAAACAGCTAACTTAGTTTATTTTAAGTTAAGCATATTCCAAGGATGCGGCACGAAGATTTTCAAAAAATCCCGCCACCGCAAAGTACACTCTAAACGGGATAATTTTTGTTATTTTTTGTTTTCTCAAAAGGTACTATTGCTTTTAATTACAATATCATACGTTTTAGATAGTTGCATAACAAATAAAATTTATATCTGTGAATATTTTGACAAGTCCTCTTCTTTGTGAACTAATTTTGTGTAGCTTGTAAGCCGTAAGATAGACACCTACTACATACGCTCGTTAAAACACATAGTTTATGTAAAAAAATTTGTAGCCATTGCCTTTTCAGAGATATTATTTATTGGTTTGAATTTTCAAACACTTGGCTTTTTACTTTCTCTACTACGTATAGTAAGTAGGGGAAATATTGTATTCCACCCAAAAATTCGATACCGAGATTTCACTAGAAATACATGTTTTGAGATCCCCTGAGTTCAAAAAAAGCATTTTTGGAAACATGTCCGTGTGTGTGTCTGTCTGTCTATGTGTCCGTATGTGAACAGCATAGATCAGAAACGAACAGTCGGATAAACACCAAACTTGGTATTTAGGTTCAGTATCTTCCAGAGATGCGACACGAAGGTTTTCAAGAAAATCCCCCCACCCCAGATTACCCTTTACATGGAAGATTTTTGAAAATGTTAATTTTCTCAAAAATGGCTCTAACAATTTTGATTAAAATATCATATGTTTAAGATATTTTTATGACAAATAAAATGTATATCTTGAATTTTCTGGGAATGTCTCCAAAAGTATTCTTCATTGTGAACTACCTTTGCATAACTGGTAAACCATAAGAGATAGATAAAAGTTTACTACACAAAAAATGTAGATCGCGTTAAAATGCACAATTTATGTCATATACATTTTTTTGTTGAGTGAACCCTTTTCGAGATATTGCTTGTTATTCCTTTAAATTTTTCAATACTAATTTTCTCAAATGGGAATTCGTTATTCATTTTTTTGTCTTGTATATGCAAAGAGTATTAATCTGTGGCAAAGGGAATGGTGCTGCACCTAGCAACTAGCTATTAAGAGATATGTATGTGCTTAAAGGCTACTGTATTTCTATATTGCCCTTGCAAATATATATTCCCCTTACATCTACAAGAAAATTAGCAATAAGATAGAGTCTGCAAATGTTTATCTCGATTAACATGAAGTAAAAATAGTTTGTACAAGAGTAGAGAAAGTCATGTGAGTGTAACACATCAGATTTTATACAGTTTAGATGGTGTAGAAGGTGTTAATGAGATCATAAATACAATGCTCGTTCAATATGATTCGACTTCGTTGAATATATCCTCATACAGGTTTTTATCTTTTGATACGGATTTAAGTGTTTTACAGAGTTACAATTCTAGAGGGATAAGAGGGAGGATCTGAACATAAAGTATAGTCTAGATTACTTTACATAAACTTCAATACAAAGGTTTACGTAAAATTAATAACGCCATTCGAAATTAAAAAATCTGACGTGTTACATTCAAATCACTTTCTTTATCCTCTATTGCTTTTTATGAGTATACAAATGATTCTTACGAAAGTTTATTTTCCAACCTACTTCATTTTAATCCAGATAAGCTTTCCGGAAATAGCTACATTACACATTTCGTTAAAGATACAAAGGGAACAGCGATAGTCAAATTTTTAAGAATTGGAGCTATACGTTGGCCTTAAAATTCCATACTCTTTCCATGACATCGGAGAAACAACCGAAAACAAACAAGACTTTGAGAGAATGACTTAAATATTGAAAAATTTGAAATATTAATAAGGAATATCTCGGAAATGGCTAATACTATAAAAAGCCATGTGAAATAAATTATATGTTTTAAAGAGATTAAGATTTTTTGTGTAGTCGTTTCGTCTATCTGTTAACGTTTACCAGCTATGCAAGATTATATAAATCTCCTAAATGAAGAGAGCTTCACAAGCAATTGCCTTATTATTCAAGGTATACATTTTATTTCTCATGTAAATATCTTTAATATATGGAATTTTATTCAAAATCATTGGAGCCATTTTTCAGAAAATCGAAAAATTCGAAAATGTTCCATGTAAACGGTAGTTTGAGGAGGGGATTATCTTGAAGGTCTTCGTGTCGCATCTTTGAAACGTAATGAACTTGAATACCAACTGTGCTATTTTTCCGATATTTCGTTTTTGTGTTTATGCTGTTCATAGACAGACAGACACGCACATGCGAGCCTTTTTCTAAAACACTTTTATTTGGATTCAGGGATCCTCAAAGCATGTATTTATGTTGAAATCTCCATATTGAATTTTAGGGTGGAATGTAATGTTTTCTCTGCCTACTATGTATGTGGCAGAAAAAATAAAAACCCGGACTTGTAACGCCGGGTAAGACAACCCGTATTTTGATGGAAATGGCAGCTATCATTAAGAAAACCTCTTTTTTATAAACTACAAGATATTTACTGTCAAACGTAGGCAAGAAAAGCCTGCTACATTTCGCTTTTAGCAGACACGTTTAAGTCAGCTAAACTCGAAGCAGAATTTCCTTTAGATATTTCTGCTTTCTGCTGCGGCAAGATCGCTTCCTGATTCTGGGATCTTACTGTATGATGACATTATGATTTCCATTCAGTTCAGTTCGTAGCGTCTAGCAAAGCTATCTATCGAATCAGTGAGACATAAAGAGGAAGCTTATTGAGAAACCAGGGATATTCGAATCATGTTGAGGTTGGGATATCTTGGAAGGCGATCTATGTGCAAAGAAATCTGAAATTCAGCATTCTTTGCTGTCGTGAACATTCTCAAAGGATTCCAGTCCATCGAAAGAATGCAGGAATTACCATTTTGGAGCGGGATAATGGCTGCAGTATTAAGACTAACCGGTTATCACACTTAGCCAAAAAACATGATATATCTTATGCTCTCATTTTCATACCTTATAGTATGTATTTATTATAATAATATGTACTTAAAACAACCTTTATTTTCTATACAAGAGGTTTCTTAACCAACACATGACTTAGATGCCAAACACGTGTTAATAATGAATTATTAATTATCGGTCAAAATATTCCAGTTACAGTTTTTATTCAATTTTCCTCAATTTTTACTTTCTCTACTACGTATATTAAGTAGGGGAAGTATTGTATTCCACCCAAAATTCGATACTGAGATTTCACCGGAAATATATGTTTTGAGACCCTCTGAATCCAAAAAAAAGCATTTTTGGAAACATGTCCGTGTGTGTGTCTGTGTGTCTGTCTGTCTGTCTGCCTGTCTGCCTGTGTGCGTGTGTGTGTGTGTGTGTGTGTGTGTGTGTGTGTGTCTGTCTGTGAACAGCATAACTTAGAAACGAACAGTCGGATAAACACCAAACTTGGTATTTAGGTTCAATATCTTCCAGGGATGCGACACGAAGGTTTTCAACAAAATCCCCCCATACCCAGGATACCCTTTACATGGAAGATTTTCCGAAAATTTTAATTTTCTCAAAAATGGCTCTAACGATTTTGATTAAAATATCATATGTTTAAGATATTTTCATGACAAATAAAATGTATATCTTGAATTTTCTGGGAATGTCTCCAAAAGTGTTCTTCATTGTGAACGACTTTTGCATAACCGGTAAACCATAAGAGATAGAGAAAATTTTACTAGACAAAAAAATGTAGATCGCGTTAAAATACACAATTCATGTCATATACGTTTCTTTTTGTTGAGTGAACCATTTTCGAGATATTGCTTGTTATTCTCTTAAATTTTTCAATACTTATTTTCTTAAATGGGAATTCGTTATTCATTTTTTTGTCTTTGATATGCAAAGAGTATTAATCTGTGGCAAAGGGAATGGTGCTGCACCTAGCAACCAGCTATTAAGAGATATGTATATGCTTAAAGGCTGCTGTATTTCTATATTGTCCTTGTAAATATATATTCCCCTTACATCTACAAGAAAATTAGCAATAAGATAGAGTCTGCAAATGTTTATCTCGATTAACATGAAGTAGATGGAGAATAAGCGTTTGTAAAAATAGTTTGTACAAGAGTAGAGAAAGTCGTGTGAGTGTAACACATCAGATTTTTTTGTCTTGGATATGCAAAGAGTATTAATCTGTGGCAAAGGGAATGGTGCTGCACCTAGCAACCAGCTATTAAGAGATATGTATGTGCTTAAAGGCTACTGTATTTCTATATTGCCCTTGTAAATATATATTCCCCTTACATCTACAAGAAAATTAGCAATAAGATAGAGTCTGCAAATGTTTATCTCGATTAACATGAACCAGATGGAGAATAAGCGTTTGTAAAAATAGTTTGTACAAGAGTAGAGAAAGTCGTGTGAGTGTAACACATCAGATTTTTTTGTCTTGGATATGCAAAGAGTATTAATCTGTGGCAAAGGGAATGGTGCTGCACCTAGCAACCAGCTATTAAGAGATATGTATGTGCTTAAAGGCTACTGTATTTCTATATTGCCCTTGTAAATATATATTCCCCTTACATCTACAAGAAAATTAGCAATAAGATAGAGTCTGCAAATGTTTATCTCGATTAACATGAAGTAGGTGGAGAATAAGCGTTTGTAAGACTAGTTTGTACAAGAGTAGAGAAAGTCATGTGAGTGTAACACACCAGATTTTTTAAAGTTAGAGAGGAAGAATAAACAGATTTACTCTAAAATGTTAACGTGACTTTTGGCTTAAAGTTTCAACTCCTAAGCTTTAACATTACAGTGATTTATTAAAACGCTTAACAGTAAGTGCGTAGTATTAGCATTTAATTAACTTTAATTACCGGTCATAGAAAAATTCCTTTATAACAGAATTTTAATCTGATTTTATTGACAACGTGCATTAGCAAAATTAATGCCACGATGAAGGCTTTTGCTCAGCTTTTTTGCAATTTCATTTCTGTGAATTTTTTTAAAGCCATAATTAACACTATAATTGAGTTTTAATACTGAGTGTTCAATTAATTATTCAATGTTCCTATGTAATACCCGTAATTTTGCAATCTGTGTGGATAAAAGGGTATTTTATAAAACGCAAACTGTTGGAAAATAAGGAACCAGAAAATCAGCAAATCAAAAATACATAATTTATTCAATAGAATATATTATGACAATTATATGATATTTCATTTTAGGAAAATCCATAGCGATAAAAACATATTTACTCAAACATGTTTTCGGAGCATAAAATAAATGTGCTTATATGCTTATGCTATCAAAATTGCAATTTTGCACCTCATGATGGCGATGGTGAGTAAAACATTATTTTCTGACGTACTAAGGATATTTAATTAGTAACTGCGTGAACATTTGTAGACGCACAATATAACCCTAGAAGAGTCTGACGGGTCAGGCATTTGGTTTAGCGCGGGCTTTCTGTGCCAAAGTTAAGGGTTCAGCTGGCACTTAGGAGTGCGTGAATGGAATGTGTCAGCTTTGGTAGTAGTGTATGACACTTAAACGAATTCCTACGGGACAAAATAATTTAATCCTGGTAGTTAGATTCGTCAAATAAGATTATCATTATCATCGTGATCGTTATCATTAAAGTTGTCACACAATTTTAGTAGAATTTCTAACTTTATCATCATCATCATCATCATCATCATCATCATCATCATCATCATAGTAGGTACATTATAAAAACAGTTTAGCAGAATTTCTAAAGCATTACAGTTACACTCATAAGAACCTTTAAGGATATTTATTATTTTATTTTACTTCTTATTTATTTCCCGTAAAGAAATAAATAACAATCTCTCTAAAGCACGGTGTCGAAACTTGGTTAGGTCAGTCCACCTGGCTCATTAGGACTAAAATTGGACAATTTAACGCTTTAGGTATCTGATCTTATTTGCACCCTAATTTCACGCTTCAGTGATCTCTAATATTTTATTTTCGGTTGAAAGGGTGCTAAAAAGAGCCACATAGCTTCGCCAAAAATCAGGAATAGAAGAAGTTTAATAAAGAGAAATAAATGAGTCGAGGAAGACAGTGCCTCAGCAGTAACGTTAAAGTTCGCTTTCTGGAGAATTAAGATTAAGGCAATACATCTGTGAAAAATCCGATGTCACATTCACATGACTTTCTCTAACCACTAGTGCTTTTGTGTAGTAAGCTTTTGTGCATGTCTTTTGGTTTACGCGTCGAAATTATATTAAATTCCTTTCGAATAAATACGTATTCACAGGAAATTCCCAGAAAATTCAAGATTTATATTTTTCTATTATGTAAGTACCTGAAAAATATGGCATTTTCATCAAAATTGTTACAGACTATTTTGATAAAATAAAAAAATAAGGAAAAAGTTTCCATGTAGAGGGTAGTTTGAGGTGGAGGAGTTTGTTGAAAATCTTCGTATCGCATCCTTGGAAAACGCCGATCTTGAATAATAGGTTTGGTGTTCATCCAACTTTTCTTTTTTTAGCTATACTGTTCACAGACACACACGCGCGCGCACGGACCTTTTTCAAAATATGCTTTTCTATTCAGGAAGCCTCAAAAGTTTACTTCCGGTGAAATCTCGGTATCGAATATTTAGGTGGAATACAATACTTCCCCTACTTACTATGCGTAGTAGAGAAAGTAAAAAATTAATAATCCACAACTGCTGTAATTGACCTGAAATGTTACATAACACAAATGGAATATAAAACATTTTAATGACATATAAGTGTGTCTGAGATGCTAACTTTATTTGGCTGATACGCTAATACAAAATTCTTGTGAAACCAGACATTTATTACATCTATTCTAAGCATTTATTCCGTGCTAGAGCAAATTATACTTTTTTTATTACTCTACTACTTACCTATAATTAGTAGAGGGAGTAGGTACTGCATTCCACCAAAAAAATTCGATACAGAGATTTCACGCGAAATACACGTTTTGATGCTCCCTCAAACCAAAAAAGAAGCAGTTTTGGAAAAAGCTTCATGTGTGTTTGAGAGTGAGCGTGCGTTAGTATGTGTGTGTGTCTATGAAGAGCATGACTCAAAAACGAAAAGTCGGTTCAGGTCTTCTAAGAATGCGACATGAAGATTTTCAAGAATCCCCCCTCCCAGGGGCGTAGCGTCAATGGATGTGAGTGAAGTATTACATACCCTGTAATTTTCTACAAACTGGTGGCAAAGAGGATGGTCGTGCAGAGAGGATGGAATTTCAAAGCCATACACAGCGTTTTAAAAATATGACTATGCTTTAGCTACTGTATCCTTATATTCAATTCAAAACGTCAAAATGCGTAACGGAAGTTTATATGGATTAAAAGAAGTGTATAGATGTGCAGACTTTTGTATAAATAGTTTGTAGATAATGAGTAGAGAAAGTCATGTGAATGGGATACATCAGATTATTTTTACGAATGAGTTATGGAGAATATTTAATGACAAGTGAAATAGTTAATATTATTAATAAAAGCACAATCATTTGTAACGTCTTAGTTCTCTCGAATCTTTGAAGTATATTAATTAAAATATGTGGCACGCAGATCATTTGGGACTGCAAAAAATGCTGTACAAGGACAAAAATAGACTTGAAGTTTAGCAATGCACTTCACCTCAATGACATGGGGCCATTCAAAATTGACCTATATTATAAAAAAATTATATAGCATAAACGAAAACGCAGAAGGTAAAAGATTTTTCGCCATTTTTTGCCAAACTTCACTGATACATTGCGTTAAAGTCCTTATTTATGCTAACTTGACCAGAATTTCTCATGGATTTCTCTATCAGGTTGGTATATAATTTCCACCACTCCAAGGCCCCCCCCCATGGCTATAGAAAGCAATGAAACTAAGATGCACAGTACAGAAGAAAATTGATAAGGCTGGCTACCATAAAAACAAATAAACAGATACTACGGAAGGTAACTGTAGGCCATCTGACTGACATAAACGAACTACTTCTTAAAAGTAGATGCGAAATAGTATCTAAAGACCGTGATATGACCACAGAAGTCGTGGTTCATGGGCCCTGGAAGAAGCAAAATAAATGGGCATAAAAAGACTTAAGAGATTTATTTTATCTGAGGAAAAAAACAAACATATACTTTAAAAACACACACTATAAGCCGTTGTATAAATTATTATGTGAACTATATAGGTAATATTTATGACAATACCTGTTTTATCTCCCGATTGTACATTTTAACAGCTATAACTTTTTCCTGATTATTATATATACATTTGTTTACGGATGAAGGTTTGAGTTGTTGAATCACTTCGTGCTTCCTTGCATGCTGCACGCCATGTGTACCCTTTGCATGTAGGTTATGAACTGCTGTGCCATTGCATGAAATATATATATTTTTGCTAGCGGGAATTGCAGGATTTCCTTACTCATAACTAACATCCAGGAACCATAAAGACACCAACCGGTAACTGTTACCTGAACGTGCAAGCATTTCTCCATTTCTGTTATCTAAAGCGATAGATGGATAAAAGAAAACGCTGCTCTGTATATATTTAGTAGGGGAAAGTCCATAAATATATCAATCAATATATCTGCAGCCAGATCTGATAGTATGTTTACATTATACATTTATGAAGAACTGACACATTTCTTTCTTTAATTATTCTGTTCAAAATTCACTCAATGCCCCAATTTTAGCACCAAATTAAGCAGAATGTTCTGGAGTTTCGATTGCCTGTCACTAGATGAGCAGATGTTCATGTTTTATTCATAATTGTTAGTTTTATTGTCGGCAACTGTTTTTAAGATTTTGTTCTAGTCAACCTGAAAATGGAGTACACATTAAATGAACGACTCTTCCTTGTAAAGCAATACTGGATTACGAATTCAATTACAGCTACTCAAAGGGTATACCAGAGAGAATTTGGTGTTCGGAATCCTCCCCAAAGAAACACAATACTGGGACTGGTAAACAAATTGGAAACAACTGGATCTCTGGTGAGTGAAAAAGGCAAAACTCGTTCATCTAGGCTTCCCACGGTTGTTGTTGACGTAAGAGCACGACTGGATCAGTCACCCAACAAATAATTAAGACTTTTGTTGCAGGCGACAGGGTACAGCTACTCAATGCGTCAGAGAGCTGTGAAAAGTGCAGGCCTAAAAGTCGTATATGATTTCGGTTGTCCATCAGTTACAGTGAACCAGATAAGGATCGACGACTGAATTATTGTCGTTGGTTTCAGGCGTTTATTGTGCAAAATCCTGCCATATTGTCCATCAATGGTTTACAGATGGATTTTTCATGGAGTTTGCTGAGCAACTAGACGATGTAGAGCTGAGTCAAGAATATTTTCAGCAGGACGACGCTACATGCCATACATCAAATAAATCCATGGTACTAGTTGCAAGTTTCTTTGACGACCGGATAATTTCCAAGAACCTGTGGTCACCGAGATCTCCGGTTTTGACATCGTCGGACTTCTTTCTATGGGGTTACTTAAAAGACAGGGTTAATGTCACACGTCCCCAGACATTGAACGATCTGAAGCACATTACACAGGAAATTCAAGCTATTGACAACAAAGTCCTCCAACGAGTGGCCAGTAACATGGAACGACTTGTTGAGTTGTGCCTTATGCAGGATGGAGGATATTTTCAACATTTTCTATAGTGGTAAATAATCTCCCTAAATTCCTTTGCATTTCAGGTATAATAAATTATCGCTAGCATAACTCGTTTTGAAACAATTAAAGAAATAAATGTGTCAGTTCTTCGTAAATCACTCTGTACTTTTGACGACGAGGATATTTATGCCAGTGTATAATGACCACTAATTATATAGTTTATTCCGAAATTTCTGTATATTGTCAGTCATTTGAACAGGCCACAATATTTAAATGCGTATTCACGTTTTACGTAAATCTAATACACATAATGTTAGACTATATCTATCGCGCCAGGGAGTAGGAGTATGTCAAAAATAGCTAGTTTTCAGGAGAGAGGTTTGAAGCTTTCAAAACTGTGACAATATTAACAGATGATGATTTGAAATAAACGAAACATGAGATGTGTTTAAGTCTTATTTATTATTATAATATTTTGAGGCTTTGTATATTTTGAGACTTTGAATGTATTTACGTAGGTTCATAATGGTATAAATATAATAAAATACAAATGTTAACCTGCGTGAACTGTCTCTGGATATGTTTACTTGATTCAGTTTTGCATTCACACATTCCACTCTTTTTCTCCCTCTGCTGTACATCTTCAAAATTTGAATTTCTTCTACTATTATATCAGTTCCAAGGTACGCATATAATTACATATTAATAACACCCTTAATAATCATATATCTTTTGAAATATAAGTACACAGCTGGTTTCCCTACAATAAAAGTTGTTGCCAAGCTTTTGTTCCTAAGGGTATACATAAGTCCATAAACAAACGGTAATGCCAACAAAATTCTGACATGTGTCTAACAATGTAAGTTGACATACTCTTGATCCCAATATACTCGTAATATTTTTAATCTCTGTTATATTGTTATGTTCAAAGTTTTATAAGTTGGCAAATTGTATAAATAAGACATAAACTTTTGGATACACACAAAGATAATGCTCTAAATTATACATATGTAACAAAAACAGAAAATAGAATTCTTTGACTTATACTGTTACTCCCTGGCACGAAATATATATCATAATATTCTACTAAAACGCACAATTAGTATATTATGCAACAAAACTGTAATGGTAGTAATCAAGACGGGAGTATGTTTATGAAACGAGCAGTAGCCAGTGTCATAATTTTCACATGAGTGTCTTAATTACCATTATAGTCAAAGTTCATACGATTGTTTTTGGTTGACCTCGCCAAAAATTCAAAACTTTGAGTTTTAGAAAAAGATAGTGTCATATTGCATTGGGCGTTCAATAAGTTTTGTAATCTGAAGTAGATCTATAGCCCTAGAGCTAAGATTAACTAGGCAATTATGACGAAAGCAATGCCATTTTAAATCAATAAAATCAACGTGCATATAACAATTAAACAAGAACTAAGGAGTCTAAGAGAGAGAAGAGAGAAATTGGATCTCAACAAAATTAAGGTTCTTTATTACAATCGCCAGATAATACCAAGGTTTAATATTACCCTACAGTTTGTACGTTTATCCGAAAACTGCATTGAAAAGGGGCACTATTACTTAATACATAACAACTTGTCTTGTAAATGGAATGATGGCGGTTATCTTTTGCACTGTCGCAAACTGCTCCAAATTCTAGGGACGTTTCGTAAAAATACTTAATCTATCAAATAACCTTCCCAATTTTTTTTTCAGTAATCGTATCCATTTGAGTTGCACGAAACAAATTTACCTTAACAAATCAAAAAGTTTCGAAACTAAACTCTAGTATATTAGGCTGAGAAGTAGTTTTTACAGATTCTAGGAAAAGAATTAGAACACGAGCGGGGCGACAGTTTTATTTCCGAGATTTTGTAAAACGCTTCACAAACGTGTATTATATACGGCATTTTTTGCAATATACTGTGTTTTAAAATATCATATTTAAATCTTAATATTTATAATATGCACAGCTGACTGATAGCAATCTGGCAAACGTAAATACGCTAAATATCGGAAGTGATTTAGTTAACATAACAGTAGGTCATGCCAAGAATCAAGTATAATGACAGCGGCACATAATACGTGATTCAACTGAAAACAATTAAATTGAAAAAGCGTGAGAAGTCGGGTGTGCTTCTTTAGTAACAAAAAATCCCAAACTTTACCATGAACTTCAGTGCGAAGGACTAAAAACGATTTAAGTACTTTTAATAATTCCTGTTCAATTGGAATAACTTTTATTTATTTTTAATATGTGAATTTCTAAATGAGGCTCAATAATTTCAAATGCAAGATTTATTTCATGTATTATTTAAGACTGGTTTGCGCATGCATTTTATATGTATTATTGTTATTATTGGTTTAGCGTCCTTTAACCGGTTAGGTCATATCGGACAATGAATAGTATGTGTAAAATTATGCTCAAACGAGCCCGGAGTCCATAGAGCTTAAAGTTGCCGGACGTTCGTCTTTTCAGCATAAGGGTAACTAACCCAACCGAGATTAGAAATCAGGACTTCTTGAATATGAGGCAGACACGCTCCTCATACCACAGAGGCGGGCACGTACATTATTGGATACGCAGAAGGCAATGGTTCTTGCTTACAACAATACCTATCTAAGTTGACAGCTGGATTTTATTACGATCATTTTCAAGTCATGGCGGCCGTTTCTTGTAACATCAAAAACACTCTATTGTGCAAAAACATTTCTTTGTTTCAGTAACAAAATACATGAAATGGCAGAAAAGCAATTTAATAATGAACCCATAACCTATATGCGGCCAAAGAAAGACTCGTAAAGACAAGAAGGTATTAAGAACATTTAGATTTAGTAAATGTCATTAAGTTTGGTAAAAGCTGTGCCATAATCCGTGGTTATACAGCAAAATTAGATGAACATCTAATTTAAGTAGTTTAAGTAGTAGCTTTTAAGTAGTTATCATTTTAGGATATATAAGAATTGAGATATTTCAAGGTGAAGAAAGACCCAAATAAATCTGAAAACCCACTAGTGATATCTATCAATGGCAGGCAGTAATCTCATGGTTTAGAAACGGACATACCCCCTGGTTATGGATTTACTGAGTACCTCGCGGCAGGAAAACAGCAGATAACATCGACTCAACGGTCTTCAGGAGATTTAAGTGTTACTATCTCAAGAATTATAAGGTACTGGTGGACCGCTTTGAATAATTATGTCCGTCATAAAATATAAACCGAACAAAAATAATGGTCTAATACGCTTTCCACACTCCATCTTATGTAGCCAACAAGAATATAAATGAAACTATCTTACAAAACTCCGTTCACATAGCCAAGATAACACATAAACATATAATAGAGTAATAAATACACAGAAATAATCAAATACGGTGATAAACGGGGTAGGAGACATATTTTCTATATTAAAGTTGAAAGATGTAATGAATCAATATCGTTGTTTTTCATTATTTGCCAAATGTGTCCATATACAAAAGCATAAAATGTTTTTGACAGCTTTTGTGACTGCTTATGTTGAGCCGCGGGCGACAAGCCAGGTATACGTAACAATAGCTACTGGCAGTCTCAACAAACAGGCATTTTTATTTTGCATTAATTTGCAATATATTACGTCTTGTAATCGAGAACTTTCAAGGATAAAGCAACAGCTTAAATAATACGTTGTAATTTATTCACTTTGTTATAGAAGATGCCAAACATTCTACACCTGCGTTTCTTATGTATTGGAAGATGCACTTTTGCTTTTTTAAACACTACATGAGGAATGTATACATACCAGGTGTTAAAAAAGGTATTGCATATTTTGAGAGAACACAAGAAAAAAATTTGATGTGTTACACTCACATGACTTTCTCTACTCTTGTACAAACTATTTATACAAACGCTTATTCTCCATCTACTTCATGTTAATCGAGATAAACATTTGCAGAGTCTATCTTATTGCTAATTTTCTTGTAAATGTAAGGGGAATATATATTTACAAGGACAATTTTGAAAATGCAGTAGCCTTTAAGCACATACTCTTAATAGCTGGTTGCTAGGTGCAGCACCATTCCCTTTCCCACAGATTAATACTCTTTGCATATCCAAGACAAAAAAATGAATAACGAATTCCCATTTGAGAAAATAGGTATTTAAAAATTTAAGGGAATAACAAGTAATATCTCGAAACTGGTTCACTCAACAAAAAAATGTATATGACATAAATTGTGTATTTTAATGCGATCTACATTTTTTGTGTAGTAAAATTTTGTCTATCTCTTATGGTTTACCAGTTATGCAAAAGTCGTTTACAATAAAGAATACTTTTGGAGACATTCCCAGGAAATTCATGATATACATTTTATTTGTCATAAAAATATCTTAAACATATGATATTTTAATCAAAATTGTTACATCCATTTTTGAGAAAATTAAAATTTTCGAAAACTCTTCCATGTAAAGGGTATTCTGGGGTGGGGGAATTTTGTTGAAAACCTTTGTGTCGCATCTCTGGAAGATACTGAACCTAAATACCAAGTTTGGTGTTTATCCGACTGTTCGTTTCTGAGTTATGCTGTTCACAGACACACACACAGACAGACACACACAGACACACACACAGACATGTTTCCAAAAATGCTTTTTTTGGATTCAGGCGGTCTCAAAACATGTATTTCCGGTGAAATCTCGGTATCGAATTTTTGGGTGGAATACAATACTTCCCCTACTTACTATACGTAGTAGGGAAAGTAAAAATTTAAGGCAATAACAAGTAATATCTCGAAAATGGTTCACTCAACAAAAAAAATGTATATGACATAAATTGTGTATTTTAACGCGATCTACATTTTTTGTGCAGTAAACTTTTGTCTATCTCTTATGGTTTACCAGTTATGCAAAAGTCGTTCACAATGAAGAATACTTTTGGAGACATTCCCAGGATATTCAAGATATACATTTTATTTGTCATAAAAATATATTAAACATATGATATTTTAATCAAAATTGTTACAGCCATTTTTGAGAAAATTAAACTTTTCGAAAAATCTTCCATGTGAAGGGTAATCTGGGGTGAGGGGATTTTCTTGAAAACCTTCGTGTCGCATCCTTGGAAGATACTGAACCTAAATACCAAGTTTGGTGTTTATCCGACTGTTCGTTTCTGAGTTATGCTGTTCACAGACAGACACACACACGGACATGTTTCCAAAAATGCTTTTTTTTGGATTCAGGGGGTCTCAAAACATGTATTTCCGGTGAAATCTCGGTATCGAATTTTTGGGTGGAATACAATACTTCCCCTACTTACTATACGTAGTAGAGAAAGTAAAAATGTCAATTAACATGGGTTGTAAAATGCATACCTTAAGAGCTCTGAGCAATTGTTCGTCTTCGTTACTGTGAACAACTCTTTTACTGGAAGCTCTTTGCTGTTACGTAGCAGGCAGTAAATAAATGAAGATACATTACTCTGTTATTGTTATAAGTGCAACGCATATTCTCAGGTTCTAATGGAATCAGTTTGTGTTTTGATAAGTTTGTGAGATGCTTTTACATTGTAGTTTTATCTTGGAATGTTTGGTGTAGGCAACTCCTATTAATGATGTACAAAACTACAGGAAGGCATCATCAGTGCCTGCCAGAGCATCCGTGATCAACCTGGAGTGTTTCAGAGAGTGCGTGATACTCCCTAAGATATCGGACAGAAGCATGCCTTAGTATGAATGGGCACCCATACTGTATTTAGCGTCTCCTTTAGCGATAGTTTGCAAGTGCAGGTCGTATGTAATCAACACAAAGTAATATGTCCTCATTTGTTTACTGCATTCTGTAGGTCATACGTAATAGCAAAGCGCTTGTGGTAGAAGAGAAGCTTCATAGTAGTGAATGAACAAGTGCTCATAGCGCTTAAGGTATGCATTTTAGAGCCCATGTTTACAAGACATTTTTGTTGTTGTTTTGGTCCACATTACCACCTCTCAATATATGGAATATTATTTTTAACACTTGAGGGAGATTCCTTATGTAGTGTTTCAAATACAAAAGTTTCAAATATATATATATATAGGAAACTTCTGAAAAACTGTTTAAAAAATATGATGTGTTACATTCACTTGACTTCATGCACTCTTCTACAAAACATTCTTACGAAAGCTTATTCTTCTACATATTTCATCTTAAAAGTTTGCAGAAATGCTTTTATTACACATTACGAAACATTTACCTCGATTAACAATAAGTAGATACAAGAATGCATTTTTGTGAGAAAAGTTTGTAGAGAAAGGTGTGTGAAAACCAATGTTTTAGCAATAAACGCTATTAAATCAGGATGAAGCAACAACGTTATTCAATATGACGTTTTACTTAATTTATAACGGAGAATAAGCCAAAAGACTTGCTACTAGAACTTAAGCAATATTCTACAGAATATCTTACACTGCATGAGAGTTATTTTAATGCTATGAACGTTTCGTTACGAAGCGCTCCGGGCACGTCGCCAATATTATCGCAATCCAGAGTTATCGATGTATGCGGTCCTGTTATCGAGAAGAAATATAGAGAAAGTTGATTTGCTGCCTTGACTGCTTTCTGCAGCGTATACAGCATGCTCCAAAATAATCATCATATGCTTAAAGTTGTGATAGAGAAAACACTACTGAACCTACGGATGTTTTTTTTACGAAGTTTAAAGACATACTATTGAGCAGTGCAGCATGTTTTGTATAGGGGGCTCTGCTCGTACCTTGTGATATAAATTATACTGCCTAATAAAACAGCGGTTGTTGGGGAGAGCAAGATTATCTCCCAGTTTTTAACGAATGGAATGGCTCAGGCCTTAGGGCTTATTGTTCATATTTGGGAGCTCTTCGATTCAAATCCCGATGACCTACAACTAAAGTCTGTTCGTGGTTTTCCTTAATTGCTCTGGTTTATGCTGGTCGTCGCTTCTTAGAATTACCGAATTTTTCTCCTCTCATTAATTTAATTTTCGAGCATTTTGTTTCATTGTTGGAGTTGTAGAAGTTTCCTGTATGGGAAACTTCGACGCTGAGATGGCGCTGATATGCATTATATTTCAGAGGTTCTTCTTGGTGCCTGTAGGAGGCAGAAGTACCGGAGCATATGCCCCAATTGAGAGGACGCTTCATTCTAACCTTCGTGCTGCTGAGGTTCCGATCAGAAACAGTGGTCGCCATCGCCTCTACTGCCTTGTTCTTGTTATACTCTGAGTGGCTATAAGACATCAACACCGGTCACTAGGCCGCATTCTTCACCGCTACCTCAATGTTAACCTCAAACCATCATTTTAAAATTTGGCATTTATTAAAGAATTTAATGTACGACACAGCACAGACGCTGTGCTATAGAAAGGTGAGTACTTGAACAGAACATTTTGATAGTTAATGATAATACAATTACAACGCTTTAATACATAAAGTTGTGTAGCTATAAATCTGACCTAACTCTGCAGCTTACACTTTTCATTCACTTAAGATCGGCAGTTCTAGTGGGCACGGGTTTTATATCCATGAAGAATAAGTTTGCAAAGTACTTTCAACTTTTTCCATACAGTAGAAGGACAATTGCTATGTAATTTCAAGAGCCTAAGGCCTACGTGGTGATTTAAAAACTGTTTTCCGTTCAACTACACTCATCTTCTCGAGGGGCATATAACCACATATCAAACCCCTAGAAAAAGAAATTAACAAAATGTTAAAAATTAAACACAGGGAAGGGAAAAACTATATAAAAATGAAGCTCGGAGTTTGCTGGCTCGCTGTTAATGAGGAGTAGAGCACGAGTTTATCATCTGATGTTGTCTAATGCAACTGTAAGCGAATGTTTTGGACTATTTCCCCAGTATATTCTTAATAAGGCTTCCTCTTTCAGCTTTAGTAATAAGATATATAGGCTGCCTCTACTGAAGTTGGATTGTATACTCTAATCATGTGGTTTCTGTTCTAGTACTGGTTATTTAATACCATTAACATGAATAATGTTTTATCTAGATTGTAACAACATTTATGTTTATTAATGTAACACTACCTAACTACTTACAGTTCGTTTACTACCTCTTTAAACATGATGTTGTTTATTTAATCTGTTTTTCTTTATTTTTCTTTTACAAAATAAAGTAAAAATTACTAAAATGACGAAAAATAAAGATAATTTGTATGTAAAAGATTATTAGTATATAAGTGTTTATTTTCGCTATGTACCTCTGTTTAAAAACATCACTGTTTTTAATTACCACACAACTAGTACCATTTCGTTTTCAAAACAAGTAAACAAGTCTTGTACATACTATCACAGATTGCAGTTAATATTTTGAATAAATAATTGTTATTTGCTCTTCATTTCGTGCAATATTCACTGATGTTATTAGCTATTAAATCCATTTTAATGGGGAAAATATATAATATCACTACGCAGAGGTGTAATGGTAACACAGAATGCACATTGTGCTAACGGTGCAGCAAAAACTGACAACGTTTTAAATATGAGAGATGCAAATAGCTTTTTAATGTGCACTTTGTTTACTCTATAGCTACAGTTTTAATTAACTGTCAATATATTCACCATTATCCGTAATACATGGGATCAATAACTAGGTATGCAATTTCAGCTTGTGCTTTATACTCTGGTTTAAGAAATAAAGCAGTTGAAACTTTCACCATGGCAGTAGTTCGTTCGATGGCAAGGGTTATCAGGCTATTTAGCACCATCTGCTAGCCATTTCATACACAAACATTCATTTGTTTTTGTAACCACAGTAGAATCATTTGCGGAAACAAAATGTGCTTTGATAAGAATAACAGTTCTAGAAATAATATCAGGAATGATTAGATTTTTATAGGGCAGAGAGATTTACTGGTCAGTGACAAGCGCTTTTTCCATAAAGATTTTAAAATGTTAATACTTTTCTTTGGTTTGCTGTAGGTTGGCTAAGTTTTATAACTTAGTGGCGATATATTGTCACCGACTACGGTATTGGTCCGGTATTAGGGAATTAAGGCCAAGAAATTAATATTAAGAGAGGGATGAAAAGGAAGATAGAGGCGAGAGAGATAGTTGGTTACGGAGTAGATCAAACACTCATCGGTTGGCCAAAATACAAGAGAGGAATAACGTTGAAGGATAAAATATATTTTCAAGAGTTTTTATGCTTGAAAACGTAACCGCCCACAAAGAGAATATTATGCAATATTCGCTCTGTTTATATTAGATCACAATGCAATTCTCGCCGTCATATCTGAAAACTCGAAAATGTGATCCGCGGATGTGTAGACGTTAGATGACGCAGCGATTTTATACGCATTGTTAGCTTTATAGCGATAAATAGAGAATTGAACTTCTGTTGAAATGCCATCTTCCAAGCTTTCTCGCTTTTAATTCTAAACACCGTGCTTAAGATTATTTTTCACGCCTTTTTAAATAATCCTATAGTGGTACGGCAATATATAGGGATAATTAATGTTGTGGTAAGTAAAATGACTGTTACATCATGATAATATCGCTGAAAACACAGGAAATGTCCTATCGCAATCTCTTTGGAGACATCTATAGGAAAAAAAACTCTTTAATTTACTTTGAGGATTAAATCTTTTTAGTTTCTGTAGAACTCACTTGTATTCCACCCAAAAATTCTATATTGACATTTCACCGGAAATACTTATTTTGAGCAATTAAAACATATCTGATGTGATGTGTTCACTCGACTCTCTATTGTTTATTAGTGACTATACAAACTATTCTTACTAAAGCTTATTTTTATATCTACTACGTTTTATTCAAAATAAACCTTTGCTGAAACAGCTGTATTACATATTTCGTTACAAATACAAAGGGAATAGCGATAGTCAAATGTTTTAGAACTGGACGCTATACGCTGGCCTTAAAATTCCATACTGTTTCCATGAGAAACAACTGAATATTGAAAGGACTTTAAAGCACGACCAATAAATGAACAATTCGAAACATTAATAGCCATATCTCAGAAATGGCTTATGCCACAAAAAAGTATTTGAAATAATTGTGCATTTTAAAGAGATCTACATTTCTTGTGCAGTACATTTTCGTCATCGCTTAACATTTACCAGTTATAAAAGATTATACAAAATTCCTTCCAAATGAAGAGGACTTTAAAGGTTATTCCCAGAAAATTCAAGATATACATTTTATTTGTCATTTAAATATCTTTTATATTTAATATATAGTATTTTAATCAAAACCGTTAGAGCGATTTTTTAGAAAATCAACATTTTCGAAAGATGTTCCATGTAAAGGGTAGTTGAAGGGGTGGTTTGTTGATAATCTTCGTGTTGCATCCTTCGAAGATACTGAACTTAAATACGAAGTTTGGTATTTATCCAACTTTTCATTTTTGAGTTATGCTGTTCACATACACACACACTCACACACACACCGATCTTTTTCTAAAACTGCTTTTTTTTTTGGATTCAGGAGGCCTGAAAACACGTGTTTTCGGTGAAATCTCGGTATCGAATTTTTGGGTGGAATGCACCCAACCCACCTACAATACCTAGTATGTGTGTGGTAGAGAAAGTAATATATATGTTTAGTAAAGTGCCCTGGTATTTGTCAGATTGCGTATATGCATTGTATGTGTGTGTGCGCGTGTGTGTATGTGTCTCAATGGCCTAACTCAAAAGCAAAGTCGGATAAATGCCAAACTTGTTATTTAAGTTCAGCAAAGCCAAAGAGACGAAACGAAGATACTAAAGCAAATACCCCTATCCCAAGCTACCCTACATATGGCAAAATTTCCTTTGTTTGCTTTTCTCCCAGAAATAACTTAACAATTTTAATTAAAATACCATGTACTTGAGATATTTGCATTGCAAAGAAAATGCTTATCTTGAATTTTTTGCGAATAGCCTGTGAAGCCCTCTTCATTCTGATTGAACTTTGTGTAATTTTGTATTACTTGTAAACCATAAGAAGTAGCCAAAAGATTTGTACCCATAAATACAGATCTTGTTAAAACACGTAATTTATGTGAAATATATTTTTAAGGGATTAACCATTTCCGAGATATTTGTTGCTTTTGGCTTTTCTAATACTTTATATTGTTTGAAGGTTAAGTGCTACGAAGAAAGTTATTGTAGATTTTAATGAGCTCTATAGTTTTTCTGAGGTATGTAGTTTTCTATTCTGATGGTTTTCTAGTTATTCAGGCTTATACAAAATTCAATCAGAAGGAGTTGCGTTATTAAAATCACGTTTTCTGTTCTGACGTGACACTGCCTGATGACTTTATTAAATATGCAATGTTCTAACTTTGCATGCGGCTTTTTAACTAAGATCAAATAGGTTGTTTTTTAATTTTAGTTTTTCGATTTGACAGTTCGAGGTTTTCAGATTCCAAACTTGGTATTTAAAGTCCAGAATACCGAGCAGGATGGCTCAGGCGGTTACGTCTGCGACCCGCATTCGAGAGGTCGTGGGTTCGATTCCCGTGGCCGACCTACCTGACCATGGGTTTTTTCGGGGATTTCCCCGGGTCGCCAGGTGAACGCTGGGAAGAATCATTACATCCCCGAATTTCCTGTCCTTTCATTTCATCTCCATTATCATTTCACTTCATCCCTCATCTGCTTGCTTTCAGGGTTGCAAGTGCTGGTGGGAGGCTCGGCGTGTGCATGGTAGAAGAAAAGGATGCTCTATGGAAACCTTCGTCCTCCCCACTGTCTCCGGGTCCCGGACCCTCAGGGGATGTGTAAGCCTAAGGGGGTGAGGGGGGCTGGCACCAGCCAGCACCAGTTCAACTATAAAGTACATAAAATAGGCTTTAAAATTATGTATTACATGAATGACGGTGCATGATGCTTTATTATGAATATATGATAAATTTATTTTTAAAATTGCATCGTGGGCGAAAAGATGTTTAAAGACATTTGAAGGGAATTTAATACAAGAATCTGAAAAATGTTGTTTTGTATCGTCTAAATAATTATGGAATTTAAAACATTTAAGCTTTAGAAAGTTCGAAAGCTTACTTAACTAAACGGTTGTTTCATAACTGTAGCGATAAACGACTTTTGAGTAAATTACTCAAAGTAATTAGGTAGTGAAAGTTATTGAAATTTTAAAGCTGGTTAGTATTGAAACGTATTTCTTTTTAAAATAAATCTGTGTATTGTATCCAGTTTGGAAAAGTATTCATACATTTTTATTTCACCACACATGTAGGTGCTAGAACTCTGCGTTTTGTAGGCTTACAGTAGGGTTGGAATATTTGCAAAATAGACTGATATTTATTGGAAATTAGAGTTATAACCATCGAACGAGGTGGCACTGCAGTAACGTGTGCTACTCGCATTCGGGAGGTCCCAGGCGGTCGCCCACTATGGCTCTATGATTTTTTGTGATTTCCCCGGGTCGGCAGGCGAATGTTGGGGTGGTTTCTTCTCTACCCGATTTGCTTCCAATTATTTCCCTTTTATTCCGTTCGTTCTTTCAGGTGTGCTTCTAGGTTTCGTGGCGTATGGCGGTGCCGAACAGATGGCGTGGACGCATGCTCAATGGGAAGAGTATTCCCCGTGAACACCAGAGGGCTGCTTGATTGTTCGGTCGTTCATCGCCCTCTCTCGGTGGTTCCAGCATTGGGACGGTCTGCGAGCTTGAAAATGTTAGGGTTTCCCGCGCGTCTCTGTGGACTGGTTCCTTTTGTTGTTGTTTTACCTCATCCCTTCCTCCTGGGTGGTGGTAGCCGCAATAGATCTGTGCAGGTCGCAGTGCGCTAGGTGTCTCCCTCCATTGAATCACCTATACCTAGAGTTATAACCCAAAGCATGAACGAAGTAGAAAAACAAATACCTATGCTTTCCCTATACCTATAACTTTCTTAAAAACAGACTTATGAGGCTACTTTTAAAAAGGGTACCCTTTTGCAACCAGCGTGCGTGATCGAGGGCCTTTTTGGAGCAAATGTTTGATCGCTGAAGTATGTATGAGGAAAACTGGGTTTTTAAATGAGTCTGACACTGTATTGTTGACTCGGAAAAGGAATGACGCACATTTATGTGAAAATGTGGATGAAATATTCACGCACTCCATGTTTGGTGAACATCTGCTCTTTCCTCCGCAACCACAACTGAATCTACAAACTGTGTGGCTTCCCTCCTTCGTTGGAATCAGTCTCAATAGAATCCAGCACACGAGCGGAAACATAATTGCTTGCTTTTCAGAGCAGTAGAAAATTGCTGCTAATAAAGTAGAGAGAGGTTGTAATTCGTCTCTCGTGAAGTTAAGGTAAAAAATTCCATATTTAAACTAGTCATTGTCACTTTAATTCAGCTAACACCTTATTATAACACAAATGAGCGATATTGCCGATAAAAACTGTAATACATTCCATCAATTCCAGTTACAAAACAGTATTATTTTGTTAAGGGTCATTACAGTAAATCAATGGAAATACAAAGATATGGAATATTTTAAATTGAAACTACATAAAAAATCGGTTGTGTTACACTCACATGACTTTCTCTACTCTTGTACAAACTATTTTTACAAACTCTTATTCTCCATCTACTTCATGTTAATCGAGATAAACATTTACAGACTCTATCTTATTGCTAATTTTCTTGTAGATGTAAGGGGAATATATATTTTCAAGGGCAATATAGAAAAACAGTGGCCTTTAAGCACATACATATCTCTTAATAGCTGATTGCTAGGTGCAGCACCATTCCCTTTGCCACAGATTATAACTCTTTGCATATCCAAGACAAAAAATTCTGATGTGTTATACTCACATGACTTTCTCTACTCTTGTACAAACTATTTTTACAAACGCTTATTCTCCATCTACTTCATGTTAATCGAGATAAACATTTGCAGACTATCTTATTGATAATTGTCTTGTAGATGTAAGGGGAAAATATATTTACAAGGGCAATATAGAAAAACAGCAGCCTTTAAACACATACGTATCTCTTAATAGATGGTTGATAGATGCAGTACCATTCCCTTTGCCACAGATTAATATTCTTTGCATATCCAAGACAAAAGAATGAATAACGAATTCCCATTTGAGAAAATAAGTATTGAAAAATTTAAGGGAATAACAAGCAATATCTCGAAAATGGTTCACTCAACAAAAAAATGTATATGACATAAATTGTGTATTTTAACGCGATCTACATTTTTGTGTAGTAAGATTTTGTCTATCTCTTATGGTTTACCAGTTATTCAAAAGTCGTTCACAATGAAGAACACTTTTGGAGACATTCCCAGAAAATTCAAGATATACAATTTATTTGTCATGAAAATATCTTAAACATATGATATTTTAATCAAAATCGTTAGAGCCATTTTTTTCGAAAAATATTCCATGTAAAGGGTAATCTGGGGTGGGGGGATTTTCCTGAATACCTTCGTGTCGCATCTCTGGAAGATACTGAACCTAAATACCAAGTTTGGTGTTTATCCGACCTTTCGTCTCTGAGTTATGCTGTTCACAGACAGACACAGAGACACACAGACAGACACACACACGTACATGTTTCCAAAAATGCTTTTTTTTGGATTCAGGGGGTCTCAAAACATATATTTCCGGTGAAATCTCGGTATCGAATTTTTGGGTGGAATACAATACTTCCCCTACTTACTATACGTGGTAGAGAAAGTAAAAATGAATAAGGAATTCCCATTTTAGAAAATAAGTTTTGAAAAATTTAAGGGAATAACAAGCAATATCTTGAAAATGGTTCACTCAACAAAAAAAATGTGTATGACATAAATTATGTATTTTAACGCGATCTACATTTTTTGCGTGGTAAAATTTTGTCTATCTCTTATGGTTTATCAGTTATGCAAAAGTCGTTCACAATGAAGAATACTTTTGGAGACATTCCCAGAAAATTCAAGATATACATTTTATTTGTCATGAAATTATCTTTAACATATGATATTTTAATCAAAATCGTTTGAGCCATTTTTGAGAAAATTATAATTTTCGAAAAATCTTCCATGTAAAACGTAATCTGTGGAGGGGGGATTTTCTTGAAAACCTTCCTGTCGCATCTCTGGAAGATACTGAACCTAAATACCAAGTTTGGTGTTTATCCGACTGTTCGTTTCTGAGTTACGCTGTTCACAGACAGACACACACACAGACAGATACACAGACGGACATGTTTCCAAAAATGCTTTTTTTTGGATTCAGGGGGTCTTAAAACATGTATTTCCTGTGAAATCTCGGTATCGAATTTTTGGGTGGAATACAAAAAGCTCCATGTATATTTTGACTTTGTCCAACTTTTAACTGTCACTGTTTTAATCTAGTCAACTTTCACTGAGACTCCGCTTAGTTCACTTCACTTATGTGAACTAGTTCAATTTCTCCAATCACTTCACTTTCTTGAGACGTAGCGGCGTAATGAAATATGCCCGATGGTTTACTTCACTGTCTGAGAAGTCGAACACAAGACGTCCCCAGTCTCTCCTGCAGTAGTAGTATTTACTGCTCGTCACGGCAGTCGTTCACAAACTCGCTAGGAGAACAGCATTTTTCGTCGCACCAGAAACGCACTCGTTATCTAGCTCAGGCACTGACTCACTCACCGACCCGGGTTCGTGAGAACGCTTGCTTATATACCAAAGAAAACTTCCACAGAACATTTTATGACTTTTGGAGACACATTCTGGAAGCGGGGAGGGGGGAAGGAAACTTACGGAAACATCTGCCGATAGCGCTTCCGATGATTACGCCGGGCGAGACCGCAGCTTATCTTTGTTTATCTCAGATTGCTTGGCGCCGACCTCCCGACAAACTTGGGCCATGGCAGCTACTCACTGTGTCGAACGAGGCTTATAAACTCTAGCAGCTGATCTCTGTTTAAATACTTTAATAAATGAAGCATACCATTTTTACTTTCTCTACCACATACATAGAGTAAGTGCGGTATTCCGTCCATAAACCGATATCGAGATTTCACTGGAAATGTCTTGTGGTTCCCCAAATTCCCCAAATGTCATTTTTCTAAAAGAAGCTCCATGTAAGTTGTGTCTTTGAACGGCATAACTCAAGACGAAATGTCGGGTAGAAGGCGTGGTTTTAAAATAAGTACCATTTTAATATTTTGCCGCTGCAGTCGCGATTTTGAGCATGCGTGATCACTTCCTCCATTCATTAGGAAGACAGATATAGCTGTGAGCGATCGTTAATTTGTATTTTCCTGTTGTTAGAGCGTTTCGAAATTGTTTAAAACAATCGAACGGCCCGCGGACTGTGAAGTCAGATCAGTGATTCGTTTTTTGAATGCAAGAAACGTTACGCCGGCAAACATACATTGCTAGTAGCATGAGGTTTATGAGGAAAGAATAATGAGTGAGAATGCCCGGCCACACACAGCCAAACAAACTCAAGATCTGATCTCATCATTTGGTTGGGAACAGTTCGACCATCCTCCCTAAAGTCCGGATTTGGCACCAAGCGATTTTCATCGTTTCTTCATCTGAAGAGATTCCTTGGTAAAAACATTTCAGCGACGATGATGTGAAACAAGAAGTGCAGACTTGGCTTTCATCACAGGCGGCATCATTCTTTGATGACAGGATACAAAAACTGATTTCCTGTTATGACAATTGCCTAATAATGACGTCGACTATGTGTAGAAGTAGTGTAAGATAATAAATATACCTAATAAATATTTGGAAAATAATGTTCTGCTATTTTTTAAAAAAATTATCAGTGCTTACTTTAAAAAAACACGTCTCATACATGGATGTAACACGAAGATTTTAAAGAAAATTTCCCCATCCCAAATACACCTTAAATGGAAAGTTTTCATTGTTTTATACTTTCCCAAAATGAAATCAACAATTTTTATTAAAATAGCATTTGTTTATGATATCTGTACAACTAATGAAATGCATATCTTGAACTTTCTACGAGTAGCTTTGAAGTACTCTTTATTCTGAAGTAGTTTGTACAGCTGGTAAGCCAGAAGTGAGAGACAAAAACTTAACTTAATATTCACAATTTATGTCCAATAATTTTTAACTTTTACATTAACCATATTCAGATACTAGTAGCTATTGGTTGGAACTTTCCAATATTTTATTATGCATTTTTTGAAGGGCTATGCCAGCACCCACTTTTTAAATACCTGACAATCAGCTGTCTTCTTTATCCCATTTTACTTAAAACAAAATGAGTGATGAAACCATTTTTTTTGAAATGATTACTTCAATTACCATTAAGATTAGTATGTAGAAGAGATATAAAAACAAGTGGTAGCAGCTAGAATCCACATCGAACCAACATAAGTCTCAACCAAACCATCTAGAATTACATATTTCAATATACAGGGTGAATCACCTGAAATTTGCACCGCAAATATTTCGGAAATGGAAAGTGCTATTGATGTGCAGTTTTCACAGAATTGATTGATAGTCAGGGACTCGTACATTTAGCCTATAAACAGATTTTAATAATACTGATAAAGTTTATTTTTGACCAAACATGCAATTTCTTAAATGGAACAATTCCTAGTTACATTAACAGAATAAAGGTAGGATAAATTAGAATGTCAATGGTCTTTGTTGCAGGATTCTAGTGAAAGTGGTTTACGAGAAATCGTATTTTGAAAAGTTTCCAATCCGACAATTTGTTGTCCCATTAGTTGCTAGGTACGATGTTGTTATGTTTGTTTGCATTGTGTTTTCTGTTCATTGATTGCATTGCGACTTTCTGGTCAGTTAGTTTGTGACAGTTCAAGCAGTAAGTCGTGAGTGGAAGATGGAGGTTTACTAATGCAGAAAAAGCCGACATGCTCATGGTGTATGGAGAGTGTAGGAAGAATGCAGTTTGTTCCTGTACGGTGTATGCGGAAACGTGTCCCAATAGACATCAACTATCTCGGCAATTATTTATCAACTTCTTCAACCAATTACGCGAAAGTGGGACTGTAACACCTAGAAAACGTAACAGAAACAAACAAGTGACTGGAGAAGAGGCAGAAATTAATGTTTTGGCTGCCGTTGCAGTAGATCCGGAAATTAGTTCCCGCACAATCGCATGTGGAAATGGCATAAGTCAGGCAAGTGTACTGTGCATTCTCCATCGACATAGGTTCTATCCCTATCACATCTCTCTCCATTAAGAGCTACATGGAAACGATTTTGAGAATCGTGTTAACTTTTGTATATCGGCATTAAGGCATGATACTCCAGATTCATCATGTATCTTGTTTAGTGATGAGGCAACATTTACTAATCTTGGCTAGGTAAACCGCAGAAACATGCAGTATTGGTCTGTTGACAATCCCCGTTGCCTTCGCCAGGTGGAATGTCAGTCCATGGAGTTTAAACGGGTGGTGTGGGATATTGAACCATCAGCTCATGGCCCCTTTATTCATAGAAGGAACAATGAACTCGCACAAGTATCGCAGCCTCCTGACAGACCATCTGCCACAGATGCTAGAAGACGTTCCTTTGCAGACTAGGAGAAACCTGTGGTACCAACATGATGACTGTCCAGCCCGTAGTGCGCGAAGTACTACAGCTTGTCTTAACGGATTGTTTCCAAATCGTTGGATTGGACGAAGTGGACCTGTACCTTGGCCGGCCCGTTCACCGGATCTGACCCCTTTAGACTTTTTTTCTGTGGGGAAGGCTGACAGACACTGCCTACAAGGATGAACCAACTACACCAGACGATATAAAACGACGTATTACTGCTGCCTGCTCTGAAATTTCCGTTGAAATGCTAGACCGTGTGCAGCAGTCTTTCCATAGCAAGCTGGAAGCGTGTATTGAAGCTGCTGGTGGTCATTTTGAATACAACCTTTTGAAGGGCTATGTTCTCTTTACTTGTAGGAATTCACAGAAGTATTGTAATTCCCTTTTGTTTTTCTTTGGTTTGTGCTACCACAGGTTGTACAAGTGTCGGTGCGCAAAAGTTTCAAAATAAGATTTCTCGTAAACCACTTGCACTAGAATCTTGCAACAAACGCCACTGACATTCTAATTTACCCTACCTGTATTCTGTTGATGTAACTATGCATTGTTCCATTTAAAAATTGTATGTTGGCTCAAAAAATACACTTTATCAGTATTATTAAATTCTGTTTATGGGCTAAATGTACGAGCCCCTGACTACCAATTAATGCTGTGAAAGCTGCACATCAACAGCACTTTCCATTTCCCAAATGCTTGCGGTGCAATGTTTAGGTGATTCATCCTGTATGTATATACAGGGTGAATCACCTAAACAGAAATGTTAACAGAATACATTTTAAACTATTTTAAACCTTTATAGAACTTTATATTAGTACCCGAATATCTTTCTAAAACAAGTCACGTCTTGTCTTATGAAAACTGATAAAGCAAGCTCCAATTTTTTATGACGTTAACCATAAACGAAGTGTGAATATCAAGTTTAATCTTCAATTTTTCAAAATGATATACAATTTAAACATTTGAATAAAGTACTGCAATTGATTCCATGCTTGTTTAAAACACTCGGAATCTTCTAATTGAAACTAAAATTAATTCCAAGTAATTAAATGTTTTGTTAAATATAATATATAATGGGTAGGTAATAGGTTTGCAGTTAACTAATGGGAAAACTTATACACTCAAGTCTACTTGTGAACAATAATTACAAAGAAACATACATTGGCATGAAACACATTTTTCTTGAATTATATGGAATGTAATATCTCAGTGTTTCAGTATGAAGGTATATCGTAAACGTATGCAGACCATAAAAATGTATTCTTTCCAGTATTTTAAGAAATGTACGCTTTTGAAGTTAATTAAGAAATTTGCTGAACATTTTTCAAATTCCCGGAAACTTATGTGAATATTTGGGACTGATCTTGTGCAAAAAGAAAATAGGGTTTAAATGCTTTTATTTTGTCCCAGAATTCATCATTCTACATGCTCTAGTTTTCGAGATCTAATGTAGTTTATTATAGAGTATGCATAAAATTACTCTTAAATATATGCTTTCATGGCAATCTAAAAGAGTATTATATAATGCTCGGATCCTTTATATACATAAATGTATTATATAAAGCAACATCTACATCTGTTGATTATTAAAAAGGTGGGTTGAAAACGGTAGTTATCTAAGTTATTTATTCACAGTGTAGAGCTCACACTAAGAACTTCAAATCTATGATTACTATGATTTTTCACATCGAACAGCTATATAGTAATACTTGATTTTAATTTTATTACATTAACAGCTTAATATTTTATAATAGTTTTTCAGAAATTTAGTTATGATTGAGTAGGAAAATAATTGGCTCTGTAGGAACAGGAGCTAGAGGCTATTAGAATTGTCAATAAATTTAAGTATTTGGGATCAATTATAGAAGCAGATGTAATTACTAGATTAGAAATAGAAAAAGGAATAAGTGAAGGAAGAAAAAGAATTGTAATGTGGAACTCCATGTTATGCAGCAGAAGCATTTTAAATAAAACAAAAAAAGATCCTTTACAATTCAATAGTACATAATATATTACTCTATGGGGCAGAAATGTGGACAATGAATAGGCAACAAGAAAGAAAATTATTAACAGCAAAGATGGTTTTTCTGGCGGCTTCTCGAGTCTCAAGAAGTGAAAAAATTAGAAATACAAAAATTCGGAAAATAATGAATGTAAAGAATGTATTTCAAATAATAGAAGAGGAAAGAATAAAATGGTCTGCAAATATGAAAAGAATGAGAAAGGATAGACTAGTAAGAATGTGTTAGAATGGGAATATGGAGGAAACAGAGGACTGGGAAGACCAAGATAACAATGGAAAATTTCTAAATAAAAACATACAAACAATGTTTTAGTATATTTAGAAAAATAGACAGAATTTCGCGCAAGTTTACGATTCTATTAGCAGAGAGAGAGAGAGAGAGAGAGAGAGAGAGAGAGAGAGAAGCTTAGTTTGCTTTCTCTGCCACTTATTAGATAAGGTAGGTAGAAAAAATTCGATGTAGAGATTTACACGCTCTGGTGTCCCTCAAAAAGCATTTTTCGTAAAATGATGTATGCTCGTATATCTATCTTTGCGCGTGCGGTATACGTGTGAACAGTATAACTCAAGAAAGAAAAGGTGGGTTACTGTCAAACGTAGTGTTGAAGTCCAGCATCTTTCAAGCATGCAACAAATGATTTTCACAAAATCTTCCCCCTCTCCCAAAGTAGTCTTTACATGGAAAACGTTCGTCAGTTTTTGTTTTTATCTAAAATTCCTCTAATGATTTTGATTGAAATAAACATATATTGGAGATATTTACAAAACGTATATCTTGAATTTTCTATTACACTTCCTGAGAATGACTCTTTGACTTGAACTCGTTGACTGTAGGTTCTTTAATGTTAGTTTTTTTCATTCTGAACATTAAAAACACATTTACTTCCATATGCATACTTCCAGACTCTGCGGAGCCCAGGAATGATACTAATCAAAGAAAAATTTCCCCCGCTCCAGGCGGGAATTGAACCCGAGACTTCTGAGTTGAGAATCCGGAACGCTGATCACTCGACCTATAGGCAGTAATTTTTGCTTAACTTGAAATCATTACTAGGCTAAAATGTTCGTGAATAACGTGACATAAATAGAGGAATCACTTTGTTTATCAGCAGTGTACTACATTATCTACCATACATTGGTAGATTTTAAATAATGTTTGTAGTTTCTAATTGCTGTAAGATAAGAAATTAATGTACTAGCTCAAGAGAAAGACTAAACGGGCTAAATCAAGTTACGTTTTTACGATTGTGTGGTTCCACGCAGTATATTTTAAAATACATTGTCCACGGTGCACCATAAAAGCATTCATAGCTCGTTAAGCAATGTATTAGCTATAGTACCTGTGTTGTAAGGCAATTTGTTGTTGTTAAATACACATTTCGCTCCGGCGGCGGGTTACCTTGGTGCTGCTATGAGAAAGGAAAGGCAATATAAGACAAGTTATGGTTTGCTCGTGACTTGTAAAGCTACGCAGGGATTTCCAGGCAGCATTGCCTTAAGAATGACGTTCCATACCCGTGCCTTCAATGAACTACAGTCCCTAATGTGCGTTCCCCGGCCTTGACCTAAATAATTCACCTCATCTCACCTACATCAGCCAACATTCTCACTTGCTGGTGAACCATTAACCAATAGTCGTTAACGCTCATAACAATGGCGGAAGTTTTGTGACTAATTATGACTCGAATACCGCTTATTTATCGCGCCGAAATTTCAAGTACACAGGATGCCTCTGAACAGCTGTATTCCTCGCAGGAATAATCACTAAGGATTGCGTGTACAACCTCAAAAAATAAATAAGCAAAACAAATTTACTGGCTTTTAAAGTATTAAAATCATAATAATTAACGAAATAATACAAGTAAATAAAAGGAATAAAGATAAAGATGTGAAACTAACCGAATTTCGACAGCTGTTACGTACAATACCTAAAAAGAGGCTAACTGGAAGACAGACTTGAGACAGTCCTTAAATTTTACAAGGTAATGGCACTTCCAGCATTACTATATGGATATGAAACATGGACAGTGACTGAGCAACGGAAACGGAGAGTTGAAGCTGCAAAAATGAAATTGCTAAGACCGTTGGCGGATATTCTCTATTAGACCATCAGAGAAGTGATGATATAAGGAACCGATTGAAAATAGAAAGAGTAATACAAGTTATGAATGGGTACTTAAAAAACTGGAGAGAACATTTAATGAGAATGAAACCATGTCGTCCTCCGTGGACCAGTGGTACCGTGCTAGCCTCTAGTTCTCGAGGTCGCGGGTTCAAACTCGGCGGAGGGCGATGGATTTCTTCGGGCGTAAAAATCCTTAGCATGGCTTCCTTCGAAGGGAAGTAAAGCTGGTGGTCCCGTGTCGTAGCCTCGGTATCTCACGCCCAATATAGAATGAGACGCTAAGGACCATAGTAGTTAAAGAGCGTCCATAAATAAATAAATAAATAAATAAAAAAAACCTCAAACCATGCTGTATACGCTTACGACCAAGAGGTCGCAGAAATCCAGATAGACCTAGAAAAAGATGGAGAGACCGATTTCAGCTGATGTTAAAGAAAAAGAATAATGCAGGGGATTTGAATACCATTTTGCGAAGTGAGTGTGGGAAGTGCATTATTTCAGAATCAGGGATAGTTTGAAAAGACGAGACAAAGTCGAATGTTTTCCATTTCCGAGTATTGCCCGCTGTTTTTGGCACGACCATGTTTTATTATTTTGAATGAAGTTTTAATAAAATACTTTATAATGGACTTACCCATCATCTCCTTGGAAGTTGTCCCCCATGCTGTAGTGGTTACCATGCTACCCTTAGTTTCCGAGGTCGTGGTTCAAATTCGGCGGAGGGCGAATTATATTATATCTCCTCGGATTCCCAACAACGCTGTCTATTGAACAGCTATAACTAATAAAACGGCTTAATATGACACCATATGTTATGGGGTTTTAAGTCAGTATTTTATGGTTGATGCTGTGACTCAAAGCCGGTTGTGTGAAAGTAATAATATGGACGATAACACAGATTCAGTATTTCAATAAGAATGAAGTCGGTGACGTGTATTATGAAGATGCAGATACTGAAGAGGCACGGAAAATTGGGTTTATTTTTCTTTCTGCCCTCTGTATGTTTATTATTATTATTATTATTATTATTATTATTATTTATATTAGTAGATATGGGTTTCCTTGGAAACGAATTCTTCTTCTTCTTTAACTGATTGCCCTTCACTTTGTAGGTTTACACCTCCATGGACTCACAAGCCAATGCCTTGGGTCAGTAGCTTGTCGAGGAGCAAGCAAACTCTGGATCATAGTATATCCAGGAGGGGTGATTAGCACAATATCTGTATGCCGGTGAAGAAGAATTAAATGAAATGTAGTGAGGAAAGGGATGATAAGAAAATTCGTGGATCAAATTATCCCACCCAGCATTCGCTTAGCTCGGAGGAAAATTGCGAAGAAAGCTCCGGTCAGATTGCTCGGCCCCGAGGGAAAATCATAAGTGAGCATTCCTTAGAAACGATAGGATACAGAGCGCGTTACAAATTTATCAGTTCAATATTTTATGACTTCACGTAATAATAAAACTGAATTAAAATAAATTTACAAACTGTCATCCAGCAATGCGCCACTGCGCTATCCGGCGTAAGGCTTATGCATTTATTGCACACTAACCAGCACACCGTTTCCGTAGTGTAATGGTTATGCTGTCGTCTGTCGCGTGAATAACCGGGTATTACAGGATGGTTAATGGTTTGTTTTCTTTCTTATTAATTCTTAAACGGTTAATCGTATTCTCATTCACTTGCAATTTTATCGAATGCTATAATTATTACTCTTTCTGTTATACATATATTGCCATGACACCCCAAGTATGTCAGGAGTACCTGGGCTCGAATTTAGGCAGTGCACCGCTATAAATAAATAATATACTGTGGAATCTTATAGATTTACAGAAGTCCTATCACACAAGGCAGCCGTAAAACCTCAACATGGAATAGATATTCTTAAAAAATACAAAATACATATAGGTGAACAGATTCATCGAGACCTTTTGTACTTAGGTTAAACTGGTAGAGGATTCAGATTCGAATCTCGGTTGGTTGCCTTCTTGGCTGTATACATGCGCATGTTCGTGTCTGAATGGTGCCCAGTATTAGCATGTAAAGTATTCAATGTAATGTTTTAATTAGAAAGTTCTTGGCAATAAATATTCGCTGGAGAAAACAAGTTACTAATGACTGCGGTGACATCATTGAAACCATTTTACACAAGGATACAACACACACAAACACCATAGAGCTTATCTTGTCAAACACTAAACATGTCAGCAGCCTCCAACATACGGAAATATCCATATAAAATATCTGATGTTACATTCATATGACTTCCTCTACCCTCTATCTTTATTTGTGTGTATAAATTATTCTTACGAAAGTTTATTTTCTATCTAATTCATTTTAATCGAGATAAACTTTTGCGGAACTAGCTTCATTGTACATTTCGTTATATATACAAAGGGAATAGCGATAGTCAAAGGTTCAAAACTGGACGCTATATGCTGGCCTTAAAATTCCATACTGTTTCCATGAGATCGCGAGAAATAACTGAAAATTGACAGGACTTTAATAGAATGGCTAAGTATTGAACAATTTTAACCATTGATAACGGATATCTGGGAAATAGCCTATACTACCAAAAACGTTATTTGAAATACATTGGGTGTTTTAAAAATATACACTTAAATGTGTAGTAGGTACGTTTTCGTCTATCGCTTAACGTTCAGCGTTATACAAGATAATACAAAGTGACTTCTGAATGAAGAGGACTTCATGGGCTATACCAGGATATTAAAGATATAGATTTTATTTGTCATATAAATATCATCAATACATGGTATTTTAATAAAATCGTTAGAGATAATGTTTAGAAAATAAAAATGTATAAAAAAGTTCCATGTAAAGGGTAGTTTTGGATAGTGGATTTTCTTGAAAATCTTCCTATTGCATCTTTGGAAGCTACTGAACCTAAATACCAAGTTTGGTATTTAACCAACTGTTCGTTTTTGAGTTATGCTGTTCACAAAACAGACGCACACAAAGGAATTTTTCTAAAAAGATTTTTTTTACTTATGGAACCTCAAAACATGTATTTTTGTGGAAATGTTTTATCGAAATGTTGGGTGGAATGCAATACCTTTACTACCCACATGGTGGAGGGACTAAAACGTTGGTGTCTAATGTAATTTAGTGAATGGCAATTAGCTTCCGTTTTCTCAGGTATATATGAAGATTTTGCAATTTATTGTTTATTAAACAGGACTTTTAATTTTAGAAAAATGCAATACAATAAATATAAAATTATGCTTACTCTATGCCACTACTGTGAAGCCAGTATTTAAGCATGGGTGAATGACAGTTTGTGGTGTATTCGATCTTTGTTGAGGTTGTGTGAATTATTCACAGGGATTATCTAGTCTTTATAAACATATTTCTGAGTTTGCATTACAGTATTTTATATTTTTCTTACTTTTAATGCCCCCAGCTATACTCAACACAGTAGAGACCTGAGGGAAAAAGATGAAGTCTATTTTGAGAAACATTTTATATTAATACTTAATTTATTTATAAACAAATCCAGGCATAATGTTTATGCTCTCTCATAGTATTTCTCTATAGCGTTCAACTTCCTTCGAGTTCAGATAATACAAAACCAAATAGAATTTACCGCATAAGCTTATAAGCGCTGAACATCCGCTTACAACCTTTCGCTTCATGAACAGATTAGAAGTGAAGATACTTGCATAATCGTAACCTGAGAAATAGTTTAATATTCTCATGGAACTTAAATTTTAGTATTTTTTATGTTATTGTGTATTTTAAATTCTCTGGAAGCAGGAAAGGTATTTGCAACGTCAGGTTACACCTAAGTTCGAACTGCGAACCTTGGCTGCACCAAGATACTTAAATAGAGCATTTCGATGCATGAATGCGTAACTGCGATTAACAGCTTTGAATGAACTTTTAGAGGTCAATAATACCCTAATTATTAGGTAGGTACTAAGGTCCACAGACACAATGAATCGCTCAGAAAAAATTTGATGTCAACACTCAACTGACTTTCCTTATCCATAATTAATTTAGCATTTGAATAAGTAAATACCGATTTGTATTCATATATAAGCTGATTCTTCCATCCATTTTAATTTATTCACGACATATTTTTTACCTAGGAATGATTTCAAATTAAGCAGGAAGTGATTAATTCTACGAAACAATCAAAAACGGCGTTAAGATGTTTACCCTATGGCAATACAAAGAAGAGGAAGAATCGCAAACTTTCAAGCATGTCCTTCAGATTACGTACTCAGAAAAATGTAAACATTGGTATCGAGTTCTTGGGTAAGTGGTAAGAAGGTAAAAATGAATGTTCACATGGGACAGGGATTCCGAACGTTTACTGTTGTCTGGTGTTCGTAATTTAAGAGCATGTGTAAGATTTGTAAAAGCATTACTCTGGGCTGGCGTTGGTGTGCTTCGAACAATATACCACTTTTGAGTTCGAATCCCTGATATACAATCAGACACATTGATCACACAAGGAATTACTCTGAACAGACAGAAGCGAAACTGAAATACGCTTTATTTATTCTAATAAACGTTATGGTTATATATGTGCTTTGAAGACACATCACGCTTTTATAAACACATTTTAAAAATCACTGTTCTACAGAGAGAAAGTGGGAGGAATATGAATTTGAAAGCGTACTTCATTATAACTAGCGAGCTAACAGCATGGGTACGTGAAAAGGATGAAAGAATGCAGGTTCTAAAAGAAGGTACTTAAGGGAAAAACAAACATCAACCACTTGTTTTTGCTTCTTCGTTTCCTTTATGGCCAAGTATTGGTATAAATCCTGTATAAGAGAGTGAGAAAGGGACGTAATCCAAGAAATTTATTTACTTCTTTTCCAACGGCTTGAAAGCATTACTATAAATCGCTTTGTGTGAGGTAATACGGTTTCTAAAACTAACTTCGATCACTTAAATTAAAGAATAACAAGATAAGGCAAAAGAAAGGATTGAATAGAACAGCGAAGAAGATAAAAAAAGTAGAGCACGGTGTTTACTAAAGCTGCAAAACTGAGACATCAGAAAAAGTGTTGTGAAACTATAGGAATACTTACAATAACAAATCCAACATACGTTAAGACATAATGAAGGTTTAGGGTGGCAATGTTTTATTATATTTCACTCTTTTTGGAAACGCCCTTGCCACTCATCTCAAAATATCACTCAACAAAAAGAAATATTTCAAAATGTGACCTGAAGCTTTCCTGACTAGTTTTTCTCGGACTTCTATCGGTATAGGGTTGTTTTGAAACCTACATTTCGAAGATGACGAACATCTAGAGCAATAATTAATTACAATATATCTTAAAACCAGCGGCAGAGTATCTTTTTTCGGAAACAACTATACTGTATAACTTACTCGCTTACCCGACATGGTATGGTCACCTTTTTAAACTCAAATGACTAATTAATTTCATTTACCTCACCCTGTAATTTATGAAATTATTGTAAAATGATGTGGAGGACTTTTATGGTGCATTATCTCCTTTACCCCTTATAACTGTAGGTAATTTCGTATAACCCCGGTTATTTTTAATAACGAACGAAAAATCCTCCGATATTCACGAAAACGAATGTGAAACATCGGCGGAACCTCTAACTTCCGTAACCTCCCTCCGAGTGTCTTCCAAGTTTTAGAAATGCTGCATAGTCTATAAAGTCCTTTGGCGGTGGAACAATCATCGGTCGGAATGGTCGAGTAATCTTTTAGATAAATACAGTAACTGCAATTTTAAACCGTCGTACCTTGTCTTTGTTTCCGTAGTTATTTAATAACTTAAAAGCTACATAGTTTTAATGCAAAACCCTCAACATATATAACGAAACAGAGGCAAAGGTCGTGAATATGAAGATTCCCCATTCCCAGGCCACTAAGTTAACCTCTTTGGAAAAGACACAGTCTTCGAGCATTGAGAAAAATAATCCTCTCAGTTGTTTATAAGACATCGGTTAATTGATTTCTAATGTTAACAATTTTCTCCCTACGGCGCCAGGGTACCGAAGTGTTTTTGTTTCGGCTCTCGTTCTGAGGGCCCGGGCCCGGCTCCGGGGCGGCTATTTTAATCGGCCTGATCCTAGCCTTCACCTCTACCTTGCTCAAGTGAAGTATCGCCATAGCTCAACGTGGTTCGGAGTCCACGGTGAAAGCTGTAGGTCCTCTCATTCTATTGCCATCCCCATCATCACCCTACCATCGGAGGTAACGGATTCCCCCCGCTGGGTACCTTCCACCTCAGAAATCGGCCCAGTCATTGCTTGGTGGAATGAGGTATCCCCCGAAGGTCATAGGCCATATGGTGAGCGTTAGAAACGACGGCGATTTTCTCTCTTTATACAAATATTTAGCATGCTCTGCTAAGGAACTTGATTATAACTTAAATACAAAGGAAATAAAGCAAACATTTCTTACACGAGCATTATTACATTATTTTGGCATTGTTATCGCATGCATATCGTGGCGTTATGAGCAGATTCGACTCTCTTTTGTTTTGAGGCGTCTTCTCATCTCTTAGTTTCTAAATGGTGACTATGTATATATTGTTTGGAATGAAATATCTGCGGCATTTGTCTTATTTTACATACTTTTTTTGTAGATTAACAACTACTATTTTCTACTCCATGAACAATCACAATGGAAAGTCGAAGTCTTCTTTGTAAGTGTGCTGTTTTATAACTCCAATGTGTTCGTATTCTAATACATGGCTTTGTAAATCCTACCTCAGCGACTCATTATGATCTTACTCTGCGACGCGCACAGTTTCCCTATCGCCCACACCTTTTAACACCTTCAAAGCAGCAGTCCACTGGGATCCATATTTCCCGAAATAAACAACGAAATATGTATGTTTAACATAAAATAAATTCTGTTCACTGTAATTTTAATATTCTAATAAACTGAGTTCATTTCCTTTGTTTCAACATTGTTCAATATACGTTACCCTCAAAAACAAATGAATATGACACGGACTCAGCAGTACTGCCATCTGTTCCATCACTCGCAACGCTCAAGGTCTTGCCATTATGTTGCTATCCGATCAGTATTTAATTGCACACAGTTAACAAGGTCAGATATTTTTGTAAAAGTTCAACATTTTGAAACTATAGCGTGGTCGAACAAAAACAGTCGTATGCAATTTAACTATCGGCAATGGTAATTAAGAACTCGTATGAAAATCATGAAACTCGCTAAAGCCCGTTTCATAAACACACTCGCGTCTTAATTACTACAATTATAGTTTTGTTGCATAATATAATGTATATTTGCTGTTTTCTGTTATACCCGCTATTATTGTTTGTATTATTACTAATTTTTACCGTCTCTACCATGTGCCTAGTAGTTAGAGAAGGTATTGCATTCCACCCAAAAAATTCCATATACTGTGGTTTTACAGAAATACATGTTTTGAGGCCCTTGAATTAAAAAAGAGCATTTTTAGAAAAAACATCCATATATGTGTGTGTATGTGTATGTATATGTGTGTATGAGCAGCATAACTCGAAAACGAAAACTCGGATAAATAAAAAACTTGGTATTTAATTCAAGATCTTCCAAAGATTTGACACGAAGACTTTCAGGAAAATCCTCCCTCCCAAACAATTCTTTACGTGGAACATTCCTCGAAACGTTTGATTTTCTCAAACATGGCTTTAATGACTTCGATTAAAATATTATTTATTTAAGATATCTACATGACAAATAAAATGTTTAGCTTGAATTTTCTGTGAATAACTTATAAAGTCTTCTTCGTTTGAAAGGAATTTTGTATAATTCTGTATAACTGATAAATCATAAGAGATATACAAAAGCTTAGTACACAAAAACTGTAGAGATCTTTAAAGCCCACAATTTGTTTCAAACAAAATTTGTTGTGGCATAAGCCATTTCCACATATTCCCTGTTATTGGTTTGAATTGTTCAATACTTTGTCAGCTTTTTATAAAGTGCCGTCGCTATTGAGTTGTTTCTCGTAATGTCATGGAAAGAGTGTAGTATTTCAAGTCTAGCTTTTAAACACCTGAGTCGATTCGGTTTTCTCTATCCCAGTGTAGAAACTCTTTCTGCAAAGGTATATACAGATTAACATAGAGTAGCAAAAATTGTTTGGTAAAAATAGTTTCTAGAGACCATATAAAAATAAATGATAGTCAATTCTCCTAGATAAAGTCATGTAATTTTAACACATTAGATTTTTAAATGTATTATTCATTGTTTATTTGTTGCGCTATTAATAAGTAGATATTTTCTCGTACACATATCAGCTGACCAGAATTATAACCGTGCTCTGTAGTTACGAGTTTGGTGGCTAGCTTGTTCGACACAAACTGTCGAAGTTAGGACCAAAGGGTGCATGTTAGCCCGATATAATGTTGCCAGCTTCATAAAAGAGAGGACAACGCTTAACGCTCCTTTGATAAAATGTATAATTCAATAAACAAAGGCTTTTACACATAAATATTAGTGCCAATTTGGTTATTGTTCTATACACGGTGGCAAGCCAGACTCGCTATACACATAACACACACCCCACAAGTAATTTACATCCGATTTCTGATTGTCTGTAAGGGCGTTATAAGGGCGTGACTTAAGATATCCGCTGGTACTTCATTCACCCTAAGTGCGGTGAAGGAAGAAGGGGCCTATAGCTTGCCTGTTTAAGAACATGTAAATAGCTAGGAAACGCTAATTTATATGAGGAGCTATAACTGATGTCTGAGGACTAAAATGCTAACATCTCGAGAATTGACTCATATTCAAGAGCATTTCCAAACAGACATTTGGTTTATATTATCAATTAACCTTGCGAAAGATTGACAAAATTGGTTGTCATTCCTCATCTATACCTATTCGTAATTTGACATCGAGTTTACAGAACTAACATAGGTATGCTTATTGGTGCGATACACAGCACAAAGCGTGATAGCACTATAAGGTGACACCACCATCCAATAAAATGAAGTCACGACGTCATGAAATACCCTAAAAGTAGGGTAAAAACAGTAAGTACCCTACTACCCCAAGTAACAAATGCGGTTTGTGCAGGGAAATCATGTTCATTTCTTCCTGTCGTTTCTGTACATGGTATTTTATTGCTTAAGAGTGGTACATACAGATAAGGAACAAATATATAGGTTGAACTACGTTTTACATAACATACTTTAACGCATTTATATTAATTATTAACACTTTTGTTCCTTATATAGATAAACGAATAACAAACGTATCTCCCACACGAGGCATGTTGCTTGTGCTGTTCTTTTGCTGCCAACATTGGCAATCCGAACATAGCCGAAGGTACGAAGTGCTTCCAACACGGAAGCGAATTTCTGCTACATATTTGGAGCTCTAAGCTGCAAAGCGCAGCCGGGTTGAGTGCCCTAAGCCGCAAAGCGTGGCGAGTATGCTTTTTATAAGCAGAGGAGTGAAGCGATTGCGTCCGAAGGCGGATCGACGACATGGAGCAGCAATAGGATCTGTGAAGCTAAACCCCTACTTTAGTTTTGCAGCGTTTTCATGTGTTGGCGACATTCATTTAGCGACCTTTTGCCCATTCTGTTGGCAATCTCTCTCTACCTACTAACTCAAATGTTGCCAATTTCTGGCATATAGCCAAAGTTGCTAAAAGAGGTAGGCGGGTGGGTCAAATGTCTTCGTTAGGGCAACATCTCCTGCTTAAATACGTCTTCATTCATTCAGTGGATTCATCTTTCTCGATTTTGTAAGAATTTTGGCCGTTTCCTTTGTCTTGTGCCCTTGATGGTTAAATGAAAAAAGTTAAAGTAAATGAAAACAAATGCATATACTGATGCGTCATTCACATGACTTTCTCTATCCACTCTTCTACAAAGTATTCTTACTAAAGCTTATTGTTCTATCTTCTTAATGTTAATCGAGTAAAATGTTTTCAGAAATAAATACCTTTATTAGAATTTCGTTGTAAGTAAAAGAAGAATTACGTACATTCAGCTTAAGCAACATTATTTTCCTTTCTATCAACACTGGTATTCCTCGTTTATTGCCAGCAGTGTACACTCATACATTCATGCCACAGTGTATCTAGACTATTTTGGAGTCTACGCTATCGAAGTTTTTGTTATTCTCCTTTACAGAGATTCAAACCGGTATGGTGAGATCCCAGATATCGTAAAGATGGCGAATGGCTGGCACAAAAAGAGAGTGAGGCAATATAACACACTCAAGTCAATAGACAGAAGTGTTTATTGTATACGCTCGTATCAAGTGGTAGCACGTGATGTCACGCGCTCCAGGCTAACAGTATAAATTCACCTGTAACTTGGTGTCTAACTATCGCAGCAATTTGGGGATTTCACCATTATTCATAGGACGGAATCTATTAAGGCGAAACGTGTTATTCGAAATATGTCGTGAGCTTTACCTGGAAAGAGATTTAAACATTAATTTAGCAAATTGTTATACAGAATTGTTATCAACAAAGCAATTACAATTGTTTTATTGATGTATTAGTTACTTGTTGCTGTAAGTATTACTGTGTAATCTACATATTTTTATTGTTCCATTTATACACTACCTTTAATAGTTGTATTGATATTTGTGTTCACTCGTATATAGTTTTCATTGAATTTCTGGTTTTTCTTTGGGTTTTATGCATTATATCACAAACCACATTCACACTCTCATTCATACTTCCAGAGTCTGGGGAGGATAGGGAATAATTTTAGCTAGAGAAAATTTCCTACTTCCAGCTGGAAATCGAACCCGCAACTCCTCGCATAGCAGCCAGATGCTTTACTGATTAGCTAAGGGGCCAGCCCTTATATCCTTACACAGTTTGTTGGGCAATTGGCTGTTAATGTCTGCAATGGACGATGCTAGCTCCTTCAACAGCTTTCCTTCGTGTGCTGTAGTGCGTGCTCTTTGGCACAATTAGATTGACATTCTGGAACTCTTTATAGTAGGATGTTTGTGGCTACACCCCCCGGGAGGCAGGGGGGAAGTGAAGGAGCCGCAGGACGTCGCATGTTCTTAGGCAGACAGGATCCCAGAGACGCATGGAAGTTCTATCACTTCCAGTTCGAAACACCCGCTCTCGCCTTTAGACGGGGAGTCCAGCGAGAGGCGACGAAGCAACCCTTGCAGGCAGTCCAACACGCTCTGTCGTTCGCGAGTTCCAAAACGCAACGACCATGGCATCTGGCCATCACTAGACGCACCATGGAACCTGGAGACACTGCCTGAAAGATGAAATTACAGGAAATGGGGGAAAGGAGAAATCGTGGTAGCATTCGCCTAGGCGACCAGAGGAAAACCACGAAAACCCCATAGTCAGATTGGGCGGCCACCGGGAATCGAACCTGGGATCTCCTAAATGTGGGCCACAGGCGTTACGCCTGAGTCATCCTGCTCGGAAACTCTTTATCGTCAATTTAAAAACTTATAACCGTAGAGACAATAAATGAAGTGGACAAAACGATGTTCAAATGAATCCAGGGAACACCAAGCTAAGAGTTATTTGACATCTGGTTTATTGGGATGTGGGGCATTGTTCATTTCCAAAACTCGTCAGGCCCACCGAACATAGTTTCTATCAGAAATCGATAAAAAAAGAAGCAATACTGTACCTCGGAAGAGAAACAGTTTACAGTTTTTGTTACGTACTTAAACGTTGTGTTGATGCATATCATAGCAACAATATTTAATATAAACAGTTCAAACAGTTCTTGGGGCTTTCCATGTTTTTGGAACTACAGATAAACTTGGTTTCTTGTTTTGTTTCGTTCGTAATATGCCACAAGATTTATAAAACTATGCTAATCAGTTCACACATGTGGTTCGATGTCTTTTGCAATTTGAAGTACTTGTAACTTATTTCATTTTTAGTAGAGTTAATAGTTTTGAAAGATGCATGACTTACTTTGTCAGAGTGCTGACATTTGTATCGGTTTTAAACTAACGCTTTAACTATACCTGGTAATTTTCTAATACAGACATCTGGCAGCGAATAATTCATCGCGAGTAAAATGAACCAACACATGTGGTCGAAAATGCAAATAATTGATCTTTTTATTATTTGTCGCCAGAAAAGAAACAAAACATCTCTAATATAGAGTGTCTACTAGAGGAATGTAAACAAGTGGTTTTATAACTTTGTGACACATAGACAGCAAAGACTTTATTAACATATTATTAATTAATATGAAAAACACTTTCTCTGAACTATTACATTTCAAATTGTATTAATTGCAAAGACTAGCTTATGTGCCGTCGCTGCTGGTTAGGCCTCCCGGTGTCTCCTCTCATCTCCTCCTCCCTCCGGGGCATCCCCTTGTGGGATATAGGTACAATATTCTCACTGGAGCAGTGCCGAGTCCCCTCCACTCATCAGAAAGAAAAGGCTACCCTTTTAGCTTCAGTGAAGGCCTATTTGTAATTCAGTATTGTACATTTGTAGTTTCAGGAAGTATAATATTTTATATATCAATTTATATATAATATTTTATGTCAGATTTAAATCATTTGAGTGATATAATTGTTTCTTACGACAAAAATGACTGAAAAATGTACAGAGATGAAATTATCATTCATCGCTAGAGAGCAGATTGGCTTTATTTAACGTTCGAGGCTAATTAAATTAAATTATCTTTTTTAGATTAGGCCGTTGCGATTTGCAAGTGAAATGTCTTATATAAGATGGTGAGCAATCCCATTCTTTGTCATGAGAACATTTGAATGTTTTGTTTTGGTCCTTTCGATAATTGGCTGACCTAAGTCCCGAAGCCCAGAGCTCTTTGCTAACATCATTGTTTTAGTTGCAATAACCCACTGAAGCAGATTACACAAGTTTGGGTCCGGGAACCTCCTCAGAGTACCCCAGCACAATTCTTCGCAATCGTTTTACTTTCTCTACTACGTATAGTAAGCAGGGGAAGTATTGTATTCCACCCAAAAATTCGATACCGAGATTTCACCGGAAATACATGTTTTCAGACCCCCTGAATTCAAAGAAAGCATTTTTGGAAACATGTCCGTGTGTGTGTCTGTGTCCGTGTGTCTGTCTGTGAACAGCATAACTCAGAAACGAACAGTCGGATAAACACCAAACTTGGTATTTAGGTTCAGTATCTTCCAGAGATGCGACACGAAGGTTTTCAAGAAAATCCCCCCACCCCAGACTACCCTTTACATGGAAGATTTTTCGAAAATTTTAATTTTCTCAAAAATGGTTTAACGATTTTGATTAAAATATCATATGTTTAAGATATTTTCATGACAAATAAAATGCACATCTTGAATTTTCTGGGAATGTCTCCAAAAGTATTCTTCATTGTGAACGACTTTTGTATAACTGGTAAACCATAAGAGATAGACAAAAGTTTACTACACAAAAAATGTAGATCGCGTTAAAATACACAATTTATGTCATATACATTTTTTTATTTGAGTGAACGATTTTCGAGATATTGCTTGTTATTCCCTTAAATTTTCCAATACTTATTTTCTCAAATGGGAATTCGTTATTCATTTTTTGTCTTGGATATGCAAAGAGTATTACTCTGTGGCAAAGGGAATAGTGCTGCACCTAGCAACCAGCTATTATGAGATATGTATGTGCTTTAAGGCTACTGTATTTCTATATTGCCCTTGTAAGTATATATTCCCCTTACATCTACAAGAAAACTAGCAATAAGTTAGAGTCTGCAAATGTTTATCTCGATTAACATGAAGTAGATGGAGAATAAGCGTTTGTAAAAATAGTTTGTACAAGAGTAGAGAAAGTCATGTGAGTGTAACACATCAGATTTTAAGTATCAATTTGGGTATGAAACAATGAGGAATTATGGGAAACTGAGTGAGATTCTCAATTCTTCATGGCTATTCCTCCCAGCTATTGAAATTGAGATCAGTGAAGAGAAAACAATGATTTACCAAACTTATATCAATGTACAAGAATGATTTTTCAATTCCTTTTGTTAGTCCGTTTCTCTAATCTAATTCAGATGAACCAGCTATTATCAGTACACATGGCATTTTTATAAGTGTCCTTAAGGAAAGAAGATGTATGCTTTATTATGTAGGACAGTAGTTTCTAAATAAGCGTGCTGTGACGTCAAAGCGGGTGGCTCCCTGGTTTGAATGGACGGGGGAGTCTAGTCGCAAGCTAAACTATCGTAATAATTAGGCACCTGATAATAATTTCCGCTGAAGCACGTATACATTTATTTCATGTATAACAAAATTTGGCGTTGAAAGCAAGTTTTGATCTATAAATGTTGCATGATCTATAAATTTTAAATGTTGCAATTTTGTTGTCTGTGTGGTGTTTCTTAGGATTATTGTATAGCGCTTAGAATATAACGTCTTTCTGAATAAGATAGTTTACTTATTCTGCAATATTATATCATTCAGAAATGATAGTTAAGATTCTAATTCTAAAATCCATTTTAATATATTAAAGAGCAAATGTAATTAATAATTTTAGCACACTATAAATATATGCAAAATATAAGAATATTTGCTTAAAGAATATACTGTAAACTGGAAATAAATTTGAGCTTATGGTTTAAATATAGGAAAAACATCTGTGATATCTATCGTTTATTAGTGGATATACAAGCTATTCTTACTAAAGAAAGAATCAGACGACTGAAAAATTCAATGCTAGGCCGGAATTTGAATATTTCAGTCGTCTAATTCTATCGTTCCAACCATGTCCTACACACGGCTTGTGTGGAAAAGCAATTCCATTAATTATTCTTACTAAAGCTTATTTTTCTATCTACTGTTTTAATCCAAATGAACCTTTGCATAAACAGCTACATTACACATTTCGTTATAAATATAAAGGGGACAGCGATAGTCAAATGTTTAAGAACTGGCGCAATACGCTGACCTTAAAATTCAATACTTTTTCCATGACATCGTGAGAAACAAGTGAATGTTGACAGGACTTAAAGAGAATGACCCAAAAATGTACAATTCCAACTTTTAATAACGGATACCTAAGAAATGGCTTATGTCACATAAAACTTATTTAAACTAAATTGTGCCTTTTAAAGAGATCTACTTTTTTGTGCAGTACGTTTTCGTCTATCGCTTAACGTTTACCAGTTATACAAGATTATACAAAATTCCTTCCGAATGAAGAGGAATTGATAGGCCTATTCCAACGAAATTCAAGATGTACATTTTATTTGTTATGTAAATATGTTTAATATATGGTATTTTAAACAAAATTGACAGAGCCATTTTTTAGAAAATAAAAAACTTAGTAAAATGTTCCAAGTAAAGTATAGTTTAGGGTGGGGGGATTTGATTGGAAATCTTCATGTCACATCTTTACAAGACACTGAACCTAAACACCAAGTTTGGTATTTATCCGACTTTTCGTTTTTGAGTTATGCTGTTCACAGATACACGCACACGGGATTTTTTCTAAAAATGCTTTTATTTGAGTTAAGGGGACCTCAAAACATGTAATTACGCTGAAATCTGGATATAGAATTTTTTGGTGGAATGCAATAGGTACCTTCTGTACCTACTAGGTACATGTAAAAAGCATACATATGTGAGAAAACTGGTCTGTCTGGTGCGTCAGGAATAAGATGTAAACTATCGCAGAAAATATACATATAGGCCTTTAGTGAGATTTCCTGTAATCAGTTGTGTTCTAGTACCTGCTGTCAGCCACCAGAGTCCGCAGTGCTAAGTGATTAGCGCAGTGCCTACTAGATGCCTCTAGGGTAAAGGGTATTTGAACATGAATTGGCCAACAAATTTTGCTCAGGAATCCTTTTTCTCAGGCCTTGAGGGCTTTCTATATGCGAACCACGGTGCTTTCCTTTCGAAGGAAGCCGAGATAATTTTTCGAAAAAGAAAAAAATATTTGCATATACGAGTATGTCCAAATTCATATTATAAGGAGAAAACATTTATGTATATAGGGTAATTTCAAAAATCACTCAACCTATTTTAATAATTCTTTCACCGTTGAAAAGCCTAATTTGTTTTTAGGATATGGCGCTATTTACAGGGTGCACCATTTAAGTTGAGACTGTACAATATCTCCAAAACTAAGTGTTGTAGAAAGAAATGTTTTAATAAAAGTTGCTTGATATATGGGGGAAAGTAAATGCCATTAGTCGTGTTTTGTTTGGAGGCCATTGTGATGGTCAGTTTAGGGTCCATTTAATTTGATCCTAATCGTGGGTTCCCATTTAAAAAAAATTAAATTGATCCTAAAATGTCTGTCATAACGTCCTCCAAACAAAACACAACTATTGACATTTAATTTCCCCCATAATATCAAGCAACTTTTGTTAAAGACATATTTTTCTACAACGTTTAGTTTTGGAGATATTTTACAGTCTCAACTTAAATGGTCCACCTTGTCACCCTCCTCTGAGCTTTAACCTTGGCCTCTGTGTTATTATACTTGTATTCGTTATCTCTCTGGCGCATTTATTGCCCATCCCAGTTTCATTTTGAGCTTAAAACCGTATTGAAATCTCCTCCTCCTCCTCCTCTTCCTCGTCTTCCACCACTACCACCATCACCCTGCCACCACTTCCTCCCTCCTCCTTCTTCTTCTACGTTTTCTTCTATTACTTTGTATATGACTTTCATGATATTAGCGTTCTTCTCTTCTCAAAGCCTCACGACACGAATATGCCTCCACGTATTCAAATTTTCCATACACAGAGTTTATCTGGAACACATTAAACAGTTTTACTATTTTTCTATAATCCATAAAGAGGAACAACACTTCTCTAATAGAAATAAATTTCATTAGAGCTTTTGGATCCCTCGGAATCGTGATCGAGGGATCTGCAGTACAAATCCCGCCAGAACCTGATTGACTGAGACTTTTTCCAGGTTTTCCTCAATCCTAATGGCTGCCAAATGTCGGGGAGGCATCCTAAACATAGGTCTGGAGGTATCTGTTCCATATTTCCTTTCCCAGTTATCTTTTCATTTCGTCATTTTCATTTTCATACGGCCTTTGGTGCCGTATATAGTAAGGATGGGCACTTAAGGCTACTAAATGTAACCACCGCCAATGTTCCGTCCTTGGCTGTCGCTTTTCTCCGTGCTTCTACTTCGAGAGAAGCAGCGTGCTCTGAGCTCATACTTCACCGATAGGAGATGACTGCTATAGTGCTTAGTAAATCAATAATTATATTATTTGGAAGAATTAACTTCCAACGTAAAGCATTTCTCCTCACCCAAGTTCCTGTGCATGAAGGCGTAAGCATTTACACTAAATTACAAACAGAAACGTACAAAAATCCTGGTATTTCTTCAAACATAGAAAATAATACATGAAAAGAAATAAATCTTCGTGTTTACTGTTAAATGAAAATTACGTATGTTACTAATAAAAATAGAAGCGATTCATAGATTCTCATCACTGGTTCTAAGCCGGAAAAGGAATTTGCGTAACGTTTTGATCTCACTGAACTTCTTTGATTTCCAGTTCGCAGGAAGATACCCACTTAAACAAATGTTTCGTATTTCGCTATAACGCAAAACATCACAAGAGACAAACTGCACTGAATGGCAACACTGCAGCAGAAGAAACACGATAAGGTGTGCACCTGCATATACACAGACTTACTATCAGACCTTTATTTCCTTCTACGACTCCCAACCTCTCGGCTTAACAATAAAGAACGCCCTAAAAGCTTTTCATTGGAACTGCACGGTTAAACCGGGCTCTCTTAAAAATTACAGCTTCTTTTTTACGCCCCTGTGTGCGTGCGAGAGGAGGAAAGGGAATCGCGATCTATAAAAAACCCAATTGCCGAGAACAAATTCCAGCTCTGTATGCAAAATGAACTCTCGCGGACCTGTTTCACAGAAACAGAAAAGCAGGGCTGCTTTGGGTGATATTGTAATGTATGAATATAAACCGTCTACTGCCAGCAAACCAGCTGGAGTTCTCTATCGAACTCTCGTATATGCAGTGTAAACAACTTAACGAAATGAAACCGAATCGAGTGAGAAAGTCAAACACGGTGCTGAGAAGTGAGAAAGGGAGGGGATGTAGTGTGTTAAGATGCCGGCACGTTAGCCGCAGAAGGGGCCAGGGTGGTTGTTAAGCCCGAAGTTGCCTTCTCTCTGTGTAAAGACTGTGCCACCCCTCTCCCACCCCTCAGAGTTTGCATACTCTTCTCTCCTTCCGACGTCTATAATACATGGCTCCACGGCAATTCCGTAATTACCTTCTTTCCTTTTGAGAAGGTAATTCGCTTTTTATACATCCTTTTTTTTCAATTGTGCAGATGTTCCCAAGAGATGTCGTTGTTAAAAAAAGTGGCGTATCCCAGTGGTGTAAGATGTTATCAGAATTCGTATAATTATAATAAAACAGTCATATCTTCAAATAAATTTAAGTTTATCTGTTTTAATTCTTTCAGAAACAGATATGCGGCTCCAGAGAAACAAGGAAGTAGGATAGGGAACAAAGAATTTCAAGTGTTCCATCTAGGAAAAATTTTTCTTCTGGTTTTAATTACATATGAGCAATTATGCGAAGAATTGTACTTTAGGACAAAGTAATAATCATTACAGGTTGCCATAGATGAGTTTATCTGAAGATTCCTGTTGTTCTTTTCAAATTAATTTATTTAGATCACATTGTTGTACAACACAAAACAAGAAGATGCATTTTTATAATTATATAACTAACCGAGCAATATGGTTCCGCGGTAACGTGTGAGGTCCTGGATTCGACTTCCGTTGGGGGGGACACTTGGTTTTTTTTTACCGGTTTTTCGTGGTTGGCAGGGGAAGGCTGTTGTGGATTATAGATATAATTCCGCGAATTTTCTTGTCCCCAATTTCCATTTATTTCGTTTCTTTTTCATGCTTTAGGTCGAAGGATCAGGCATTGCGGGAAAGTTATATGGCGGTGGAGTGTCGAGCTCTCTGCCCAGCGTTTGATGTGGGAGAGAGCCCTCTGTGGGGAGAGATAGGCATGTGGTGGGGGGAGGCGACCCCGTCGCCGTCAGCACGTAATATCCGGAGACGTTAGGGACCCCGCCTGTGTCCGAGCCTGCCCCACCGGATGTTGCCCTGTGTTCTTAACTTCACTCCTTCCTCCACAAACACAATAGATTACTTCGTTTACTGAGAGCCATATAATTAGGAGCTTTAAGAGGGATACGAGGTAGAATATGGAAAGCATTCAGGGACTTTTCTTTTTTCATCCTTTCTTTCCTAGATAAGGTCCAGCCTCTCAAGAAGCTGTTGCTCTACTGTCAGTAGCTGTCTTTCAAGTTTCCTAAAGTGTATTAGAAAAAGGAGTTTAGAACTGTCGCACTGAACGCAGTTTCCCCTTGAGCACCATACAAGCATAACCTTGTGCTAACACCGCCTGTAGGATTACTAAGGCCATTGCGCAAATAAAAGGTAACAGTTCATAATTATTTTGGTAATAATTGCCAAATAGAATAACTACTTAAGGGGGGAAATGGGTGAAAATATGACCAAAGATAACAAAATTTTACACTTTCAGTTTTTGTACCAAAAAATACTAGATGGTTTGATGTGCATATATGCAAAGTTTTAAAGCACTACAGTGCCTGGAAACAGTTCTAATTAAATCATATATAAAGGTCTGCGCTCGTTAAATGTCCCTGAGAAGGCATGGCAGTGATGAAATCGCTGCATGTACCAAAAACTCCTATTTTTTTAACGGATATTTGTGGGATTTTTTCCATGAAGCTTAGTTTCTGGTTTGTCATTGAGCCACCGTGATCGTATAGCATAGTAACAGCTCTGCGGTAGATGTCGTGTAACATCAAATTATGTGTTGTTTCATATATATGAGATAGAAACAAGTGTAAATAATGCAAATAATACCAGTGATGAAAGGTTCGATGAGCAAGAATGTGGTTTACAAAACAAACATTTAAAGCAGAAACAGCTGGAGGATAATTGTAACATGAACCTGGTGTAAATAATGAAGAGTGTAAATATGTATTGGTGGACATCAGTTTACTGTCATCAGTGGTGAATGATCTGAAATGTAATGACCACAATCAAAAGTGTTTGTATATAGGACATAAATTAGAACTGATTTGCAGTGCTTGTAAGGAAAAAAAGTAAAAGTTACACATCTAAGCTGGACACTTCTAGGAAGGTCTGTAAGTAATTATTTCTGCTTAACTGCACGCAAACTTTTAAACTCATTTTTCCTCACTTTAATTTTTGCTACACTTTTATTCATTAAAAACAAAATTACATTTACAAATTAGGTGTTAGAGGGCTGAAATGTTTACTGTACATGTTATAAAGCATGGCAAAAAATGGACGCATGGAATTTAGGATTAACTTAGTACTTTTTAAGCTAAAAATAAAATGTGTATAGTGATTGCAAAAATTTTAAATTTTTTCCATGCAGGTCATATATTTTTATTTAATTTCCCTTATAGTTAAGATATTACAAAACCCATTGCGTCAAATTTTTCTAAATAAGTTTATGGTTTTGTAAAACATATTCAAACTTTTTTCAAAAAAGGGTGGAGTGAATTTCATTTTGAAATTTGCAAGCTTTTGAAAGAAAATTTTCATTAATTCAAAAACTAATTGACACACAAAAACGTAACTCTGCCAAATAGTTCCACATGCCAGTCCAAATATGTGTATAAGAATTAAGTATGTAGCTTTAAAATTGTGCAAAAATATAAATTTCACCCATCATCCCCCTTAAGTATTAATGCTTACTTCCTTAGCAGTTCTGCTGTTTACAAACAAATGATTATCCGATCACAGCTTAAGTAGCGTAAACGCAAAGTAAGAAAACGACATACAAGACCTTCACGGGGCGGTACATCTGTGCCGGCAGTGTTAAATGATATTTTCGCCGTGCAGACCAGTTATCGGAGTTAGAAGCGTAATAGATTTCCTTACAGTCCATTCGCATTCCTTTCAGTCAGCAAGTAGGGCGGGAGGGAGGGAGGACACATTTGTAGAGCTAGGCAACCTGCTCCCCCTCCTTCCAGGCCTGACCAAAAATAATGCGAATGAACTATAACTGATTTTCTCTTTAAGTGCAACAGCATCTTGATATTGTGCTTTCGGCATAGAAAAATTTCGTGCGTTCTTCTGTTTGAATGGCTGTCAATATTTGCTTTCGCCAGCACTGATCGACCACCAGATATGTAAGTGTGTTTAGTAGGTGCTTTATAACATTTTTTGTAAAAGTTGGTGAAAATTACATGCGATTGAAATTTTTCCTCACAAGGCTAATGATTTATGTTGCATTGTAAAATATATTACTAATCTAAATAGCTAACAGATAAAATGACAATGAAAAGAATACTGCCAACGCAACATTAGAACAGTTTTGGTAAAAACTGGGAAAAAAGACGGGACTTAGGTTTGTTCTCACATGGTTGATGATCTTATGTATTATTATAACCATGTATTACTAACCTAAGCTAACAAAGAAAGTGATAATAAAACATTATTAAAAACCTAACATTAACATTGCCACAAAAATTCATTTCAGAATATCTTCATTCAGAAATCATGGCAAGAATTATAAACTTCAGCGGATGTAACTTTTGGTAAGTTCAATTATGAGCAGGCAGAGGGATTTTAGTAAGTAAAGAGAGCAATCGTGTTACCTCAAGGAGTATAGGTGACACCAGGTATTGTGACGGACACTCCCCTCCACATAGCAACAGACGGTTTCGTTGCGACTGTTCCATTTATTTGAAGTATATATAGGCCAGTGGAGAACTGTGGCAATGTGTCTAAAGTAAAGAAGAGTTCACAATAAGCATCACAACAAGCATCGTTTTTAGCGGAATTTGGCATGGAACATTTCAGCACAAATGGTGAAACCATAAGATGTAACAGAGCTCAAAGGGCGTTTGAAAGATCATGTTAAACAACCCGTAATTCTATGAAACACATGGAAATTGTGACATTATTCGAGAGAAATAATGTGGAAAGTGAATCTTCAACCTCCTCAGCTCCAAACTATGCATACGATTTTTCGAGGATCTGTGTTATACGCTAATAAGAATGGATATTGATTGAATTAATTTACAGCTTTTGATGTAAAAGAAAGGGCATGTAACTAAGATTTCTGTATATTAATACTTAATTAATAGCTTTATTACACATTATTAATAGCTAAACATACAATGTTTGTTTTCTTCTAATACTCCTTAATTCTGGTCTACCTGCAATCGAAGTACGGTGTACTGCCTTCAAACTGTACATCATATTTGTTTACAGACAGCACTGCAAGGTCACAAGCGCTTCCACCTTCCCTCCACCAACCCTCGGGGTGTTCCCAACTTGATGGTTTACTTACTAAAACCCCACTGCCTGATTATGAGTTATGACAGTATAGTATAGAATTTTTGGGTGAAATACAATACTTCCTCTGCTTATGTAAGTACGTAGCAGAGAAAGTAAACGTTTAGTCTCGTAAACTACTCCCACTGCATGAATCAGTGTACAGCTTGAGTGTTCAGAAAGAAACGTGCATTAGGTAATTTTATTTTAAATAATTAATCGCAGTAATATATTTTGTTTAGTTTGAATTATAGAACGTTTAATTATTTGACAAATTATATTAAATAAAAACAGAAGATATAAGCAAATCTTTTGTTTTTATGGATTTTATGTGCATACTTAAGCCTAATTCAACTTTTCTCAACTTTTGAATCTTTCCCTCCTACTAAAGAAGATAACTAACATATTCAGTGTTACCACCTGGTAAACGGGAAATATTTGCTGATTTGATTATATTGTTTCATAACCGAAGAGTGAAAGTATTTTTTATGACGTATCGATATTTGACAGGTAATTACTACGAGGCTTACACGTGCGAAATATATAACTACATCCTAGCGATTGAACGTAATTCTTGTGGAACGAATAAAGTAATAATCTAACGATGGATTGAATGCAGAGGGAAAATTTATGCAAATATAATTTAGTGCCCTAGCGGCGCATTGGCTCGAAGAAAAGGTAATATAGCGGCGCTAGGGGACGCTAGGCGTAAAATTCAGCATTGATTCAAGCCGATTTTAAATGCCAATGACCAATATGAAATACGTCCGTATGATGAGTGAAATAGTTAGTAATAAAGTTTGCAAACAATACGTCGGCAGATATTTATGATATTCTTTAGAATAAAGTCCCGGAAAATGTATCATCACTTGTGTTGATACCTAATTATTTTCTCCAAATAGAAATCTAGGTACTTTCAAATGTTTTAGAACGCGGCTGCAGAATCTTACCCTTCCTTATTTTTTGCACTTGGGTACAATGGAGTAGATAGAATCGAGCCACCAAATACCTCCCTCTTTTATAAATATTATTTACAGAGAGAAAGAGTTGTAGATGTCCATTGCTTAACTCAGGATTTTATATGGTAAACGAAATAAAGTATTGCAGTAAGTTTTCTCCTTGAACTTGATTCGTCATAAAACTTGACTTTTATGGGACATTTTTACTTCATTGGGTTAAAATTGTGAAGCGGAGGGGATTCGGCACCGATCCAGAAAGGAGGATGGGGCACCCCTGGGAGGGAGGGGTGAGGTGAAGGGAAACACCGGGCGGCCGGAACCAGGAGTGACGGTACAGCAATTAAAGGGCCCCTAAAGTTTATAAATTGAGACGCCCCCACAGTCGGACAGGCAAACCGGGGATCCCGCTCCACGAGGATCCGACGCCCAAGGAGCGGTCCTTATACCCAGGCAACCAGCCGAAGGCCGAGGGCCGGAGAAACTGCACACAGTCCTCCGCTTTCCCTGCCACGCTGCACCGAAACACCATCGCCGTCACTTTCAACCCTGAAACAGACTAAGCGTGGTGAAGGATGAATGAAATGATTAATGGAACGAAATATAGGGACAGGAAATTCGGGAGATGAAAGAAACCACTCCAGCATTCGCTTGACAACCCGCGAAAATCCCCGAAAAAAATCCATGGGTCAGAGTGGACGGTCGCCGGGGATCGAACTCAGGATCTCCAGAATGCGTGCCACAGACTTACTGCCTGAACCATCCAGCTCGGTTATTGCATGATTACTCTTTGATATCTTTAGAGTACAGTTCAAAAGTGCATCGATCTTTCCTCGACATTCGTTTTTTAACTGTTTTGTTTCATTATATAAACAACACGTTTCGCACAATTCACCATTAAATTTCCTCAGAATTGTAAATATATGTCACGCCGGGGGGAGCTGTCTGTCATTCGCGTCTCAATGCTGATTCACGTCACGCTGTCTAAGGTTGCAGTAGACAACAGCAATTGACTTTGCATCGAAGTGAAACTTGGTCAGAGAGAGAGAGAGAGAGACAGAGAGGCGTAAATATGTAAAATATGAAGCCTTTAACTTAATGGCAATACTGAGAATTGATGTTAATGATTGCAGAACTTAGAGCAGCGCTAGAGAAGCAGCTAGAACTTATGCAGTTGAATTTTCCAGCAGAAGCTTATTCAGGTATTGACGATAGGTAAGTGTTCAACAAAGATATGGGAAGTGTGAATCCTTACACTAAAGAGATGGTCATAAGCACCTCCCTCTTTGCTACAAACGAACAAATCCCAGTAACATTATGTAGTATCCCAGTATTAGTGATTCTGAACTACTCAAACGATTTGTCAACGACTATTGTGCTGGCACGATATTTTCCCCATACTTCATTCTCCCCCATCTCGCCGCCCTCTTCATCACAGCCACCAGTGGACGGTGCTATGCGGCGAATGCGGAGGGTGTACTTTGAGGAGAGAGCAGTTTTTACTCTGACTCCCCTTATCATTAATTCCTTTCCTAGGCTTTTTTCCAAAATGAATTACAATTTGGTTTCATCTAGGCTGTTTCTTTAAGAAATTTAAATATATTTATGCATATTTTATATTTTTCATGTTTAACTTCTTCCTCTTTCTCTGTTTAACCTCCTCTTATGTAGGACTTACACCCCCCAGGACATACAGGCGGGTGCCTGGGGTCAGAGGCCCGTCGAGGAGCTAACACTCATGGATCAGACAGAATATCCAGGATGGGTGATCAGCCCGATACCTGGTATGGGAGGAAGGAAGTAGATAAAATGAAATGATGGTGAACTGGATGAAAGAAAAGGCGATGATGGGGCAGTTGGTGGAATGAATGGCGGGGGAAACCGGAGAACCCGGAGAAAACCCGCCCAGACGCCGCTTTGTCCACCACAAATCCCACATGCGGGTCCCTGGGATTGAACCTGGGCCTCCTCGGTGAGAGACGAGCGGTCTAACCACTCAGCCACGGCGCCGCCATATGCTGGTTTAACAGTATGTTATTCTTTTCGTCCTTTTTAATTATGTTTTGTATCGGGTCAGGAGAGGGCATCGAAGTGACACTTGGTAGGTATGAAATATCTTGAGATGCTTAGAGGCCCCTAGCATTGTATTTACTGCCACTAGGTTCGGTTGCCCATGGTAAACCCTCACCTCATGTCTTTCTTCCTGAGGTGGCATAGACGCGACCGAGTCTAAATGAATACAAACTGCACTCCTGAAATTCTCCTCCGTTACCAACCTATATTGCATACAGTGACAGGTGCGGCCAAGTGAGAATACCATTTCTAAAGAAGTCTTTTCAGGATTGATTTGCCAATGTTTCATTTTCTCGCATAATGTGTTCTTTGATATCTAAATTAAAAATCTATTTTGATTTGCAGCACATACTTTGTGTATAATTTATTCAATTTTTCAAGATTAATAGCAGTATGGATATGTTTAAAATATACTTAAACACCTTCTACACGCTAATCTTTCCTCTCCTTATCCGAGTTTATTTCATTCATTATTTATTTCGATACCTGGCCTGTCAGAGCAGGTGGTGTTCCTATTTCAGTAGTCAATTGAAGGTACGAAAGAACGGAGGGCCCCCCGCAACCGGGACAGAGCACAGCGAGTAGACCGCAACGGCCCATTTTGCTTCTACCGTGACCCCTGGATGGGAGGGATGGATGAGAGGAGAGACCCAAAGAGTGGCCAGGTCCAGATGACGACGGGCGCAAGCGTGGAGGGGGTCCCAAACGTTTCCAGTTAACGCATCCGACGCCCCGGGTCCATTTATAGTACGTCGGCGGTCTCCCCTTGTGGGCCCCACTAGAAGGCGGGTCCTATCACAGCAGTCCCACAACGACGCCAGGGAAGAAACCTCTACAAAGTGCACAGCCACCGCCGAACACCATCGCATGGTCCTACAACCCTGAAACCGATGACAACGAAGAGATGATGGTTACAGGAATTGAGGGGCAGGGAAGTCGCGGTAGAAGAGGAACCACTCCAGCATGCGCCTGCTGACCCGAGGACCCAAGAAAAATCCATAGGTCATAGTGGGTGGTCGCCGGGGATCGAACCCGGGGCCTCCCGAGTGCGAGTCGCACGCGTTACCGCGGTGCCACCTCGGTCGATGTTATTTCAGTAGTACTAAGTTGCCGAATGTTTTTGGCAAAATTCTTGATGACGGACCAAAGATCAATAGAAGATGTTTTCTCCTTTCGATGACGTCTGAAGCTAATCTATACCTCTTCCACTATACATAATAAACATTGCATTTAACGCGTATGAGAATATTAGAGATCAAAAGTCGTTAAGTTTTTGTATTATATAAGCGATATCCTCTACCTAATATGTAACTTTTGGCTCCTGCGTATGCACTGTGTAACTGTATACCATATGCCGGTTGTAAAAAATATATTTATAAGACTCGGTGATAGAAATGTACCCTATAATTATATTTTGTTTATAAACCCATTTCTAGAAACTCCGTTTACGCGTTTCAGCCTCCGAAACGGAGGGGACAAACAGTAAACGTATTCGTTAGTTAAGAGTTATTTACCAATGGTACTGAATCAGGTATTACTGATGCACAGCAGTCTTTCATTACCATGCTAGACTCTAGTACCCGAGACCGCGGGTTCAAACCCGGCGGAGGGCGATTGGCGTAAACATCCTTAACATGGCTTTCTTCGGAAGGGAAGTACAGTTTGTGTAAATCGTCGTGACAGTCCCTCACTCCTGAAGCATATATGCGCAATAGCACTAACCAGACCACTTGCATAATAAGAGAGGTGGGGCTTAGTGTTCCAACTGCTGCGAGCTCAAATACAAGGTAACCTTACACATTTGTTTACAATGCGTTGTGTATGTGGCTGCCTCCGAGTTCTGATATCACTTGCTCCCCACCACTCTCACCACTACTCCTCATTTCTCCTCTCTTGCGCATATGGACTGTACAACATCTCACACAAGCTGTAAAGCCGGTGGTCCCGTGTCGTAGATTTACGGCACGTAAAAGAACCTCAAGCCTGATAAAGAGGCCTCTGAACAAAATTGCTGGTCTTTCACGCCCAATATAGAATGGGATGCTAAGGAACACAGCAGTTAAGGAGCGTCTATAAATAAAATATATAATGGTAGTAATAATAATTTATTGAGGTTTTAGGACATTACATGTATTGAAGTTGGTCCTGGTCATTGCTAAGATGGACAACCCATCTTATCTTACAAATAACATTATACATTGCTACTTTAGTTCTTATATATACTCATAGAATATTGTTTCCGCCTCCTTTTAACAGTCCATTTTTACTTTTTTTTTTTACTTTTTGCAAATATTTCCCTATATTCTTACAGTTTGTGTCTAAAATTTGATTTATGTCTATGTTCCTATTCATTCTATACATTTTATTTTCTGCAGATCTCAGTCAAATACTTTGTGTGGTACATCTTCTTTTCCGCCACATGATGGGCATTCAACCTTTTGGATAGCCATTTCGTTGACATTTTAACCCCCATAATCCTGCTCTTAGCGAAGCTGGTTGTCTAATATACCTTTCTCTTTACTGTTTTTCATTGAAACATAGATTACTAGTGACCTATTCTCTGTTAGTTAGCTGAACAATTTTTGTATCTCAATACCTTTATATAATCTTCTTGTCTCACTCCAAAAGTCTTTATCATTTGTTTCTTTTTTCTCCAAATATTCCCCCAAGTATACAATTTACAGGCATTCCATAAGGGAGTTTACCACAATGGTGTAGTATTATTTAATTTGCTTCTATAACCTATAAAGGAGCTATACACTAATAAAATTATTATGTGATACATTCACATGAATTTCTCTACCCTATATCTTTATTAATGCATGTACAAACTATTTTTACTAAAGCTTATTTTTGTATTTACTACATTAAATCCAAATAAATCTTTGCAAAAATAGCTAGTTAACTACATTGCACATTTCGTTGTAGATACAAAGGAAACAGCGATAGTCAATTGTTTAACAACTGGACGCTGCGTGCTGACCTTAAAATTCCACACTGTTTTCATAAATCTTGAGAAACAACTGAAAATCGATGGGACTTTAAAAGAATGAAGAGGACTTCGTAGGCTATTCCCAGAAAATTCAAGATGTACATTTTAGTTATCATGCAAATATCTTTCATATATGGTATTTTAATCAAAACTGTTAGAGCCACTTTTTAGAAAATTAAAATGGTCCATGTAAAGGGTAGTTGGAGTGGGGGATGCTCTTGAAAATCTTCGTGTCGCATCTTTGGATTCAGATTTTTCGTATTTAGATTTTTGGGTTATCCACAGGCAGGCGCACACTACATGTTTCCAAAAAGGCTTTATTTGGATTTAGGGCGGCTCAAAGCATGTATGTCCAGTGAATCGAATTTCTGGTGGAATGCAATACTTCACCTAATTACTATACGTAGTAGAGAAAGTAACCGGTTCAGGTTGGATTTCAAACCATATCTTATGACTCACATCTTCTATACAGAGACTGTTCTCATACAATCAAAGTAATTATAGTAACCTTGCTCCATCTAAATATTCAGTTTTGTAAATATACTAAATGCAACTAGTTTAAGTTTGCATTTTTCCCTATTCTAATGAAAAATAATTAAGTTATTAGTGATATGTAATTTGTTTTTAAGTTGGAATATTAATGTAATTTATGTAAAACTTACAAGAGTGAGAATTTCTGAATACGAAGTGCGTTTTCATCAGATGACATAATGTATGCAGTTTCTGACATAATATATACCCTAGAGTTACACTAACTCTTTTAGAAATGCTACTTTATGTTTATTTAAAATACATAAATTTATTAATATTTTTATTGAAACCTTTTTGATACAAGAAAATAATGGCTAACTTATTTACTTTTTTATTCAAGAGTAAATAAAACATAATTGACGTGCAGCATTGTAAACGCTGTCCACATTGCATAACATGACGTGTGCGAGATCGTACGGCAAATACCTTCAGAGCTTTCTTGTAACGCATTAACTATAATAACAAGATCCATTTTAAAATTATAAATTGTGACGAAACGGGACACCTAAGAAGAAGGAAAGAATAGAGACTGTGTATGTTCAACATTTGTTCCATCAGAAACTCTTGTAAGACTTGTATTAAGAAATCTTGGTGCCATGTTACGTCTTACACACAAGTTTGGTCCTTATACATTACTGAAGTCCACTCCTTTTCTATTTTATTTTGTAGGTGGTGTTTGATGCAATACCAAAAATTGCTGTCCAAATGATTTTTTTAGACTGAGCATTTTGTTGAAACTTGTTTTGTTATAATCTCTGTTTTGGGCGAGTTATATCGTATTTTTCACCTATTCCTAAAGAGTTTGTACTGAATGTTCATTCTGGTATAAATGGTAGAAAACTACAATTTTGGCTTTCAAAGCTCTACAGCGATTAAGAATACTTAATTAACGATAAAATAGTAGAACAAGTAAGCCCCTTATACACAGTAACTATACTTACCATTTTATATAGATACAATTAGTTTCTATATACCATCTTATATAGACGGCATAAATTCCGAAAGGTTTGTCGAAGATTTATGTGCACAATTTGAAAGTCAGAAAAAAAGAGACCATGGTAATGCTCTATAAAGTAATTTGCATTGCCACTACTATTATATGGAAGCAAAACTTGGACGCTAACAAAACAGACACAAAGGCAGATTACAGTATATAATAAAGTTACTATGAGGAGTAAAATAGCATATGTTGCTTCATTGTAAATAAAATTAAATCATAAGAAATGAATTAACAAAGTATAAGAATAATGGAGAAAATAGTGATGTGAATGGCAAAAGCTACACACTTAAAAGCAATAACAACTTACAATCCAAGAGGTAACAGAACGGTTGGAAGATAGGAAAGGATGATTGGAGCAAATCTTTGAAGGAACCGGAACAAACCAATAGGTTCAAGTCATGAATTTGATGATAAACGGTAGTATTAGTTTTTCGTAGAAAATTTACACTTTCGTGTTTACTAAATATTATAATTGATATTATTCTGCTTATATCAAGCACAGTAAAAGATTGCTGGAGTCTAATTTCCATAATATAAATAATACAGAATGTTTTAGAAGACTCAAACCCCTACCTAATTCGTCTTTCTGTATATATCAAATTAGGTATTGTCAATCAACAACGAGCGGACGCCTTCAAATTAGGCAACTTCTCACACATATTTGTGTTGTGTGCAGCGACAGCTCAAGGCTGCTACAGCTTGACGTTATTGCGTTGTACACAAGCACCATTAAATTCGTGAAGGGGTAGCAAAATAAATAGGGTTTGGGATAATTTATATACGGAAGATAACTAAGCTAGAAAACTCAAAAATACAGAGCAGCATTAATTAGCTTGACAGGTGGCATTTTGGTTAACCAAAGTGACCAAACGAAAAGAGAAAATTCTCTCTAGCGATAAATATCCGCTAACTAGAAGGGATGTAAACTAAAGAATAAGCACTTTAATCGTTATATACCATAGTAGAGTTATATTCCTTGAATGAATTTTAGTACACTTTTTCAGTGTCGTCTTTATCTATAGGAATAGAAACTACAGCTAAATGAGGGGTGGATAAAACATGCACATACTCTTTATTTCGTAATCGGTTATTCAGATAATTGAGAAGAAAAATGTAACTTCATTCATTTTGAGTTGGTTTTACTATCTTGTGATAGCTTCATATCTGCATGTTACATATTTAATGTAAAAATGTATGTTCATGAATTAAATTAGGCTTTCAGAAACTACAGCTCCGTTCCGTTGTTGCATGACTACAAGATTATTCATCCAATTTAACTCACTTCTCTGTCTCTCTCATTATTCACTCTCAGCTCCTCCTCTCTCTCACACTTTCTCCTTCGCTGTGATTTTCTCCCTCTTCCTTCCCCATAGTCTCTGTCCACCCTCCTTATTCTCTGCCTGTAACTCTCTCTCTCTCTCATCCTCTTTCCTCCGTCACCCTCATTCTTGCCTCTTTCCTTTTATGTAGCATGCAAGCTATGTTATATTTTGTAAAATAGCAAAATACTGTTTTCTCGTCAGTGTTTAAGTATAATAACACACAAACCTATACATGCGTTTTATTCTTGTTATACGATCTGAAATTTACTGTTGCCAGTGGTAACTCATTTATACAGATGAACAAAAAATTGATGTGACTTCTTTTATTCATCCTATCGACATTTTGTAAATAACAAAAAATTCTTAGAAATACAATGGTTATAAATATTTACTCTATATCAATTCTAAAAGAACTGAATAATAAGTGAGGTGTTTCGATGTTTTTACTTCGTGCCTCATTAGAGCTTTTCCATTATAATAAATTAACATACCATATAGCTCATTCTGCAGGGGACTTACTGCTATTAGGTTTATATGTCTTGTGTGTACATGTGTGTGAACACCATAATTTGAAAACAAAAATTCGGATAAATTTATGCTTAAATCAGACCTGACTAAATGAGCCAGGGAAGATGTTTCCAAAAACCCTCTCCCTTAAACAACAACATTCTTATAAACAAAATGATTCATGGATTGTTTAAAATATAATATGTTTGAGATATGTACACGAGGAACAAAATCTATATCTTGATTTAGCCTATAGTCTTCTTCATTCCTATTGAAGCTTATACAGAATGTAGCAAAAATGTACGGCACAAATTGCAGGACACATTCCTCACACGTAGACGAAGAAATTATGTTATATGAACATGGGTCTGGAAACGCTTTGTTTCCATGTAATAACTCATTTTCTCCAACTCATTAATCATAAGCAGAACGTTAGAAGCATGGGAAACATGCACTCTTGGTTACGCCTGGTTACGCCTGGTTACGTTGTCATTGCCGTAGGTGCACTGCCAGTGTTTTGTTTTACATGTTCCTGTTGCCATGCGACTTATGTCATTGCTTATTTACAGGTAACATCAACTGTTCCAGTGAGCTGTACGATCTTGGCAAGCACACAGTTACTACCTATTAGTAGAGTTGATCACAGACTTGGCTCGTGCAAAGGCAGTGTACATAAATGCAGAGATGACAGTTGCCCATTTGATGTAAGGATTAGCAGACGGCAATGGCGCTTGCGCTCAACGTTTGTACCGGGAGAGATTTCCAGGACAACGGTGCCCCGACATGAAAACTTTGAAGCCATAGATCGTCCTCTTAGGGGACACGGGGCATTTCAGCCTATACTCGCGACGGGGGGAGGCCTAGAATGACGAGGACACCGCAACAGGAGGCGGCAATTCTTCACGCAGTTGACGACGAGTGTCAGTATAAGACAAGTAGCTGCAACAATGAATGTTGACCATATGACTACCTGGCGAGTGTTACACAAGGTCCGGTTGCATCCATACGATTTACAGCGTGCGCAGGCACCATCAGCAGTTTATTTTCCTGCACGGTTACGCTTTTGCGTAAGTTTATGCAACAAAGTGTCAACCCTAATTTTAATGCAACGGTGCTGTTCACAGATGAGGCGTCGTTTCAACGAGATCAGATTGTAAATTATCACAATCGGCATGTATGGGCTGATGTCAACCCTCGCGCCACTGTTGAAGCAAGGCGTCAACAAAGACTTTCTGTTAATGTTTGGGCCGGCATTGTTGGTGACTGTTTGGTACGGCCTAACGTTCTTCCAACCAGGCTCAACGGTCAAAGTTACCATAATTTCGTAGAGAATGTTTTACCTGATCTGTTAACAGATGTGCCTTTAACTGTGCGACAAAACATGTACTTCATGCACGATGGAGCACCTCCTCATTTTAGTGTTAATGTCCGTCGGCTTCTAAATAACAGATTCGGTGACAGATAGATAGGTAGAGGGGGGCCAATTGCCTCGCTCCACGCTCCCCGGACCTAAACCCACTGGGCTTTTATTTGTGGGGGCATTTGAAAGCTCTTGTGTATCGAACCCCAGTATGTTCAGAGCCTTCGTGCCCGTACTATGGAAGGCGGAAGGCTGCAAAATCATGCGCAATACTCCAGGGATACATCAGCGCATCCGGGATTCACTACGACGGCGGGTTGATGGATGTATCAATGCTCACGGAGGGCATAATGAACATCTCCTGTGAGAAAGAGTTGCAAGTGGTATGCGTTTCCCATGGTTAATGAGTTGGAGAAAATGAGTTGTAACATGGTAAAAAAGCGTTTCCAGACCCATGTTCATATAACATAATTTCTTCGTCTACGTGTGAGGAATGTCCTGCAATTTGTGCCGTACATTTTTGTTACATCCTGTATTCCTAAATTAGAAACCACAGGAGACAGAAAAGAATGCAAAGCTTGTTAAAAATACAATTTGTGTCAAAGAGTTTTTCTCGTAATATCCAAATATTTATGATTACGTATTTCAAGTTTCTCTTGGTTAAACCGTGATGTGGCATATATGATTAATCTTCGTAATTTTGCATTATTCTTTTTTTCCCCGCATTTTCGATTTGTAACAAAAAGTGACATGCAATAAAATACCTCTGGTTTATCTTCACATGTTGCATGTAATAGACTCTATATTGCATAATTCGAAATCATTTTCTAAGTGGCAGTAACCTTTTTTATTGATAATTAATGATAATTAATCCCTCTTTCACACGAGTCGCATGTAGACTAAGTTGGAAAGGTAGAATCAGACTGAAAAATTCAGTGCCTTAGCCGGGATTTGAAACATGGATTTTCTTTCTTACTGTTGCTCTAGCACTGAGCCACCATAGCAACATGCCCGCATATGCTGCGAGTCAGTGTGTTCCATGGTAACTCAATGGTCCAGCAACACCATTGAACCTTCCCAATATTTTGATTACTTATTTTGGATGTCATATAATATAGTTTCATGTATGCATTTCACTTAAATAAGTTCTTCATTCCTTTTACTGTATAGACGATAAATCCTAGCAAAATATCTTAAAAATCAGTTTCTATTACTAATAGATGTTTCTCTTCTTCTGCCAAATCTTCTGTATTTTTTGTGCTTACATAACAACACTTTTAATTAAGGAATTATAAATTTATAAGTTAGCACTCTTTCGAATATTCCTAGTCCATAAAACTGAATTTATTTTTAATAATAGTTTTTCCATGCAATATTGTCTTTTATTTCATTATTTAATTTTCCTGTGAGTTCAATTTCACATTAAATACCTCAATTGCTTTTTTTAATAGATCGGAAATTCTCCCATAATCACATTATGTTTCTTTGTCATGTTTATTTCTAGACCTCACTTTATATAATCTTCTCTAAAACTTCGTCACATGACACAAGTTTGGGAAAATAAAAAGAAACGCAACATGAAACAATTCGAAAAAACGTGTATGGCCATTAAAATGTTACTTGACACATATTGCTTGTTTAAGGACTGCATAGTTGTTTTCTGTAATAAGTCATTATCTTATACATTTTCGGTTATATAAAACTTACCAAAATTTAATAAGAATGAAGAGGTATTTGCAGGTTATTTATAGAAAATTCACGAACACTTAAACTTAACATTAAATTCCCAAATATGGGATATTTTAATCAAAATCATCATAATCTTTTTCGAGAAAATACTAACTGTGACGAAATGTTCATTTAAAGGGAGTTTGAGGTAGGCAGCATTTTGTGAAAATCTTGTTGTATACTTGATTTGAAGTTTGGTATTTGTCCGACACGAACACACACATACACATCATCACGCACCGTTTATTTTTTGGATAGAATTACAATACCTTATCTATCTCGTAAGTTAAACAACAGAAAAAGTATAAGTAGTCAAATATAACTAGTATTTTCGTTATTGACGTGCAGTGAAACAGGTAGCAGAACATTTGAAACAATCAAACCAGGTTTTAAATTTTAAACTTACTCCTTTGCCTGCAACTTCGTTAAGCATGAGTATACTCAATCATACTGAAGCTCTACTGAATTGATTATTAAGTGCGAATAGTTTTCAGCTTTGGTTCAGCAGAGTAGCCGTTGTTTGCATTGCTGTCTCTCTTAAATCATCAGATTCCGTCCACTATTAGTTTAAGTACCTCGAAAAGCGAATGGTAACAACTATCGGTTAAAGGTACTGATAATGTACTCTGTGATGGGTTTTGCACTCGAAGCGGGTATTTGCAATTAAAGATTATAGAGTTTCTGCGGTTTGCCAACAAATTTATGCTCAATTTGGGTTGCGATTTGATGTTTACCATTTCATTTTCTATCTGGAAGGACCGAAGAGTAAACAAACTTGCCCCGCGTATCACTCGGTTGGGACTAGTGTGTAAACTAATCCACCAGAACCAATATTATCTCAGCAGCAACTCACGTGTGTGCCATTACGTTGTAGCTTGCAGAAAGTTATTTCAGATAGCGTAGCTTCCGGTAATATGCCCGTCAGAGGATTCACACATAGATATTTATACATTCTCTGTCTTCAAAGAAAAAATGTCTAAAGAAGAAATTCAATTGAAATTTATTACATTATTCCGTATCCGGGTAGAATATTTACATTTCACCAAACTTACGGAATCGTTGTTTTTTACTTTCGCTACTACATGTAGTAAGTAGGGGAAGTATTGTATTCCACCCAAAAATTCGATACCGAGATTTCACCGGAAATATATGTTTTGAGACCCCCTGAATCCAAAAAAAGCATTTTTGGAAACATGTCATTTGTGTGTCTCCGCGTAGGTGTGTGTCTGTGAACAGCATAACTCAGAAACACCAAACTTGGTACTTAGATTCAGTATCTTCCAGAGATGCGACACGAAGGTTTTCAAGAAAATCCCCCACCCCAGACTACCCTTTACATGGAACATTTTTCGAAAATTTTAACTATCTCAAAAATGGCTTTAACGATTTTGATTAAAATATCATATATTTAAGATATTTTCATGACAAATGAAATGTATATCTCGAATTTTCTGGGAATGTCCAAAAGTATTCATTGTGAACGACTTTTGCATAACTGGTAAACCATAAGAGATAGACAAAATTTTACTACACACAAAATGTAGATCGTGTTAAAATACACAATTTATGTCATATACATTTTTTTTGTTGAGTGAACCATTTTCGAGATATTGCTTGTTATTCCCTTAAATTTTTCAATACTTATTTTCTCAAATGGGAATTCGTTATTCATTTTTTTTATCTTGGATATGCAAAGAGTATTAATCTGTGGCAAAGGGAATGGTGCTGCACCTAGCAACCAGCTATTAAAAGATATGCTTAAAGGCTACTGTTTTTCTATATTGCCCTTGTAAATATATATATTTCCCTTACATCTAGAAGAAACTTAGCAATAAGATAAAGTCTGCAAATGTTTATCTCGATCAACATGAAGTAGATGGAGAATAAGCGTTTGTAAAAATAGTTTGTACAAGAGTAGAGAAAGTCATGTGAGTGTAACAGATCAGATTTTTTTAATTTCATTTAACTAACATTCATGCATAAAATGTGTTTCTTGGTAACTTAAACAACTTTTTAAAATATTATATTCTAATGACTCATGTTAACTTTCGCCATTTAGTGGCCCTATATCAGGTGTTTCATATTGTCTAATAAGTACTACGTAGAAAGTAAAAAAAGCTCTTAGCGAGAGTAGGGCATGAAATGATACAGGGATTCTGAAAAATTGCCAGAGAAGATATGAAGACATTGATAAAGAAGATTTGAGGGCAAAGAATAGTCTAATGAGATCATTGCTAGTTTACAAAATGATAAAGACGGAATTAGGAAAAGAAATCTGATATGATACATTCACATGACTTTCTCTATCCTCTATCTTTATTAGCGGGTATACAAACCATTTTACTAAAGTTTGTTTTTCTTTCGACTATATTTAATCCAAATAAAACTTTGCAGAAATAGCTAAATTACACATTTTGTTATACATGCAAAGAAAACAGCATCAGTCAAATGTTTAAGAACTGAAAGCTATACGCTGGCCTTAAAATTCCATACTGTTTCTATGTAATAGCGAGAAACAACTGAATGTTGAGTTTAAAGAATGACCAAGCAATGAACAGTTCGGGCCATTAATAACGGATATCTCAGGAATGGCTTTGCCACAAAAAACTTATTTGAAATAAATTGTGTGTTTTAAAGAGATCTACATTTTTTGTGAATTATGTTTTCGTCTATAATTTAACGTTTACCAGTTATGCAAGATTATACAAAATTCCTTCCGAATGAAGAGGGACTTCATAGACTATTCCTAGAAAGTTCAAGAATCTTTAATATACGGTATTTTAATGAAAATCGTCAGAGCAACTTTTTAGAAAATCAAAAATTTCGAAAAATGTTCCATGTAGAGACTAAATTGGGGTGGGGGATTTGTTTTTAATTCTTTGGAAGGTACTAAACTGAAATACCAAGTTTGGTATTTATCCGACTTTGCGTTTTTGATTATGCTGTTCACAGACAGACAGAAAGACGGACCGACACACACACACACACACACATACACACACAGGGACATTTTCTAAAAATACCTTTTTTTGGATTCAGGGTCCTCAAAAAATGTATTTAGGTGAAATCTGGATATCAAATTTTTGGGTGGAATGCAATACTTTCGCCACTTGTCCTCCGTGGTGTAGTGATTAACATGCTAGCCTCTAGTTCCGATGTCGCGGGTTCAAACCCGGCGGAGGGTGATGGATTTTTTTTCGGGCGTTAAAATCTTAGCATGGCTTCCTTCGGAAGGGAAGTAAAGTCGGAGATTTACGGCACTTAAAAGAACCTCAGGCCTGATAAAGAAGCCTCTGAGCAAAATTACCGGTTTTTCAGGTCCAATATAGAATGGAACGCTAAGACCCACACCAGTTAAAGAGCGTCATAAATAAATCTCAATTTAATTTGTTCCCCTAGTTACTATATGTAGTAGAGAAAGTAATAATAACATTGTAAAATTAAATAAAATAGTTTTAGATCGTCACAGGTTTAGGAGAATTTTTGTGGAATGTGAGAAGGAAATGGAAGACGTAGAGAGAAGAATATTGTAGAATTTAAGAACGTATGAAATATACGGAATGTAATACCGGAGGTGTGGGGAACAAAATGGCCAGAGCCAATCCTAGCAGACCCCGAATGTGTAAATAACTTAGCACAAATAAATAAATATGAAATACGCGGTATATAAATGGAATAATCAAACTAATGCCATCATTTAGTAAATTATTCACGATTGACTAACAATAAAGACTCTTTATGATTTTGGTATACAAAAAAGACACAACAAAGAGTTGACTATTGGGAAAATTAGGTCAGGAATTCTCCTATTTGCCGTACATGCAAAACATTTTAATAAATGCAGCTTTAAAATCCCATATATTCTAAAGTGACCTGTTACGTTCTATGGAACGTCCTTATCACTGCACACACGTAACATTCATAAGTAATTTATTTGATATCAACCATTTTTGACACTCTCAGCATATAAACGGTAAAATTAGAAACTGTGCACCTAAAACATATTTCCTTCGTTTTAACCCTCGTCTCTACTTTCTTGGTTTTAAGTAGGGCATTTGAGTTTTGTAATAATATGCCCATGTGGTGATATTTTGAAGTGTCTTGGTACATCTTGACTGCAACTTTAATACTCTATTCTAGTGAACAACCAGACGCACTAAAATAAAAAGAAAAGTGTATGCAAGCCAGAGAGAAACTGTAATATTCTGAGAAAGGGCAGCAAATAACCCTTTCCTTACCTTGATAAATGGTTGTTGATTAACTTCCTCTGTAGCACATCTCTGTTGATGTCTGCATTCTTCTTGCCCTTGAGCACAGCTGTGAAGAAGCCAAGGGCGTTCTGCCTACAGTCTGAAATGGCGAATAATTGTTCTCAAGTTTTAATTACTCTATTCTTGGAGCCGTGCATCTTCTCTAAATCCTCTACCTTTGTCCTTTAAAATGTGTTTTCTATTTTTACTTTCTCTTTTACTTACCTATAGTAAGTAGAGAAAGTATTGCATTCCACCCAAAAATTCTATATCGGGATTTCACCGAAAATACGCATTTTGAAGTACTTTGAATACAAACTAGCATGTTGAGTAAAAAGTCCGTATGTCCTCCTTGTGTGTCTGTGAAAAGAATAATTAAACAATAAAATGTCGGAAAAATTCTAAACTTGGTGTTTAAATTCAGCGTTTTTCAAGGGTGCGACACAAAGATTTTCAAGAAAATCCCCCAAAATACTCTTTACGTTTAAAATTTTTGTTCTTTCTGGTCTTTTTAAAAATGACCCTAATGATTTTTATTAAAATATCATAGGTATGTTTAAGGCATATAGAATAATCTTTTGAATCTTCTGTAAATACCCTGTGAAGTCCTCTTTATTGTGAATTACTTCTGTATAAATAGTAACCCGTCACATATGGATAAAATCTTACTAACAACTGCAGATCTCGTTAAAGCACACAATTTATGTCAAATACGTGTTTTCTGTGTCATTAACCATATCTGAGATACTCTTGGTTAGAGGTTTGAAATTTAAACTACCTGTTATTTTCAACTGTTAAGTCTCTATTCGTTTTTTCTCCTAGTCAAGCAAAGACTGTGATTTCAAAGCCATCATAAAGACAACCGCTTTTTAAAATTTTGACTCTCCTTGTATCTCTCTTATATCTATAAGCAAATGATTAATCATAATGAAAACATGTCTGCACATCTTTATCTCGATTAACAAGAAGCACATAGACGAATAGACTCTTGTAAGAACAGCTTGTAGTGGATAGAAAAAATCATGTGCATGCATCAGTCAGATTTTGAATTCAAAGCTTAAGAAAAGCGTAGCTGCGAAAAGAAATAGAAATCATTAACATGGCTTCCTTCGGAAGAGAAGTAAAGCCGGTGGTCCCATGTCGTAGATTTAGGGCACGTAAAAGAGCTTCAAACTTCATAAAGAGACCTCTAAGCAAAATTACCGGTCTTTTACGCCCAATATAGAACGGGACGCTAAGAACCATAGTAGTTAAAGAGCTTCATAAGTAAAGCTCAGTTTATTTGTGTGAAAAGAAATGAATAATACTGGATTATGATCCAAGTGTTAAAATAGGGTTTTATTTTGTGCAAAATAAAACCACTATTAACACGCGTGGCATATACTATTTTTATACAGCGCTCGAATTTGTAAAATTTCAATAACATAATATTATATTGATTCCTGAAACTAAGAGAAATCACGTTTTGCACGAGATCAACTCACGTGTATAGTAGATTCTTGAAACAAGAGAAATGACGTTAAAAACGAGATCAACTCTCGTGTGCAGTGAGATATCAAATGTTTTGATGTTTTGTTGATTCGCTATCAGTCATTTTCAGTGAAATTATTTTCATTATGTGTTCCTTTACACTGAGCAATGCAGTGATTAAACGCTATACCACATTGCTTTCTGGAATTTTTGGGTAAGTAGTTCTCGCGTTATTCTTTCTGCTACTTCTGTAATTTCACCTAACTCTTCCATTTTAGTTTCTTCTGAATTCATAACTGCTGCCATTTAATCTTTATGTAGGTACTAGATAAAAGAATAACGTTTTAGATCAAAGGAAGCACAAAGCTGCCAATATGAGGTATAGTTAATTCCACAACGAATTGCGGTGAATTGATGTATGACAATATGCTTTGGAACAGATGCAGCCGCCATGAGAAATTAATCATGTAAAAATACACAATGAAAAGCAAAACCTAATCAAACCAAGTCGAATTATACAATATGTGCAAATACAAAGGGTAATTCCCATGTGATTGAACTTGAAAGGAAAGTTGGTCACAATGGAGTGGTATAAACATTTTATCCCACTAGTGCGATAATGTAAAGCTTTTAGTTTTAGTGCACTGTGTTAAAAGTTCTACTTTTCCATGCTGGTTAAAAATACTGTTAACTTGTTTTCTTTTTCAAACTGGAAAATACTGATAAAATAGAACAATACAAAAAATGAGCAATACAGAAAAATCGATATTTTCTAATTATAACAATGGCTACCACTTTGGGAACTATTATAGAAATCCAACAATGTGAATGTTGCTGCATTTTAAAGACCATTAATGTCTTATTTTTCCAGAATACAATAAGCGAAATCCGGCTAATTAACTCGAATGGATTTTAGGTAAAGCCGCATTAGCGGCTAGGCTGTGGCGATTTTACATTCCGCCCGGGTAAACCTGGGCGATCTGCTCTCGATTGCTGGATAGCTGGATTTTGTTACAAAGATATTTAAATGTTTTGCCAATGTGTGAAATAGTATAGCTTAACTAAAATGCCTTTTATCTGAAGTGATACCATGAATGGTTTTTATCTTGATGACGATTTCACTACCCGTTGCATAGCGAATGTCATACATAAATCGCTGATTATTAAATCGTCAGTTGAAGGAATTTTAAGAAAACTAAGAAAATGGCATAGGACATATATAGGTAAGTTGATACCAAATTGTGAACTGTTCAATTGCATATTTTTACACCTTCAAACAGGAAAGTGGGACACAAGTGAGGAGACAGTTGAGGTGTGCAGGGTAGTTTGAACAGGGTGGTAAAATTGAGTACAAATACATACGTGCTCTACTTGCTTTCACCTGATTTACATTATTATTTTACAGTTATGGCTTTACGAACTCTAAAACTCTTCCATGTAACTCGCAGCTTCATCACAACAGTCGAATGATATGCAATGAGAAAAATCTTATGTGTTACATTCATATGATATTCTCTACCCGTTATCGTTAATTTTTATATATCTAGTGTCTACGGACTATTCCTGCAAAAGCTTATTTTTCTATCTAATACCAGTTGAGATAAACGTTTCATTATACATTTCGTCATAGGTGCAAGAGGAATAGCGATACTCAAATGTTTAAAACCAGACCTTATATTATATGCCCTTGAAATTCCATACGCTTTCCATGATATCGCGAGAAACAACTGAATAACAGCAGTAGATACCTTAAAAATGACAAAGTATTGAAAAGTCGAACCAATAATAAAAAGAATATCTCAGAAATGGTTGATAGGTACCCCAAAGGGTTATTTGAAATATGTGTGTTTTAAAGAGATCTAAATTTTTGTGTAGTATGTTTTCGTCTAACTCTTATGGTTCACCCATTATACAAAAAATACAATATTCCTTCCGAATGAAGAGGGCTTGACGGGCCATTCCCAGAAACTTAAAGATACATATTTTGTTAGTAATATAAATATATAATATTTTAATAAAAATATAGAACCATTTGTGAGAGAAAACAAACACACTGAAGAGTTTTCCACATAAAGTGTAGTTGGGTGGGGGATTTTCTTCGTGACGCTTATTTGGAAGATAAGATAGTCTTGGCACCCCTTTAGGACAATGGCCTCCTACTCTAGGTAGGGTAGATCATATACAAACTCCTAAGATACCGAGCTTAAATACCAAGTTTGGTATTTATCAAACATTTCGTTTTTGAGTTACCTATGTCTTCAGACACGCAGACACACACCCGGACCTCTTTCTAAATTTGCTTTCCTTTACGTTTTTATTCAGAGGGCCTGAAAACATATTTTTTGGGTGAAATCTCGACATCGGATTTTTGGATGGAATATTCTCAGTTCCTCTTACCTACTCTATCCGTAGGTGACAGAGAGAGCAAAATTTTATTGGATTTTTCTGGTGCAAAAGTCGTGAGCTAGTCAAAGTGTGCCAACTTTGATTATAAGAAACGCTGTTATGGCGTTTCTGTTAAGGGTTCTGCTTTTTGAATAGATAATTCAGTTTATTAATTGCGTTATATTTGTATCAGTAAAGCAGTACTAGAGTTCTTTAACTTGTAATTGGTGAAAATGCTTCACTCAAGATGTTCTGTAAAATTTGTTTCTCTCTGCACACAGTGACGTTGGTTTTGCTCATTTACGGCTCAGTTTAAAGCCTGAAAACAAGTACTGGATTTCTCTTGAATGACGCAACTGGCAGCTTGCTGCTTCCATGGCACTACTATTAGAACCCATTCACACTTTTTTTGAGTGGGTTGGAGAGAAAATTCGGAAGGACGTGAGTGAGGTTCCACATGAGCACCCTCGTAAGGCGCACCCAAACAGAGGATGGTTGTTGCGGGCGATTGTAGATTGCACTGAAGATCTTGAATCCGCTATGTAAACTACACTGAATCATTAGAGTTATACATGTAGATTGCACTGAGGAAGCGTGCTGCATGTTTTTGGACTGACTGTACTGACTACATTGCATCTTCAATTAGATTTCATTCCATTGCAGTTCCATAAATATACAATTCATATGTAATAGAAATGTCCATAAACTCCAGGCTGTGTATTTTTTACTTCGCTTTGAAAAATAATAGCAAATGCTCTTGACAAACGCGAAGCGATCAATTTGATCTTGTTCATATTTGCTGATTTGCTTCTGAATGTATTATTTATTTTGTGAAAGATTTTTTTTCCGTGCGTAGATTTTCGAAGCTGTTTATTTTGACAAGGACATCGGTCTGATAAGATGTCAACTCTTCCACAAAAACACATAAAGATGGATGACAGGAATTAAAGCTTGTTTTGAAATGCAAATGAAAAGATTCGCACGCATTCATAGTTTCTCCAGTGCCTGCTGATTTGGCTGCCCACATACAGGGAGGAAAATTGACATTTTCGTCAATGTAATTATCAATCAGGTAAGAATGTGGTGACAATGTTACAATGTTGTCACTTTCGGGTTGTAGTGGCATCAAATCATGAACAAATTAATCACCTATTTCACATGGTTCCAAGTATACTAATCCAAACACATAGTGCAGCCAGTGTCCAACGAATGAGTCCTTATCTTTGTACTCGCCTGCCAGCCCTAAAGCCTGTATTTCTTTCCACCATGCATTAGGTAAGTGAAATCTGCAAAGAATGACTTCAACATTCGGCCACACGGATTGCACGGCATTATAAATAGCTATTTCTAGATCGAAATTATAGCTGGGCTCAAATGCCTTATTTAACTGCTCATTACTCTCGTGACAGATGCTGTTTTATATGACCTTCTATTTTTATTTGGAAGCAAACAGAATACCAAAGACACATAACTAAATCCGTGAAGTGTAAATATTTGAGAAAAGAACTTTACGCAATAGTCAAATGTTCCGTCAACATACATCAAAGGGCACGTTGCTAAAAAGTTCAAATTCGTGCGACAGATGAAAATTACAATCCCGTTGTCTTTGTCGTTATGCATTACATATTATTCATCTAAGTTTGTCTTAATATTTAGAGCCTGAATCTTGTCGTGAGTTTCATTTCGGTCAACGGGAAACTTAGGTATTTCTTTTTCCGCAATTGATGTACATTTCATATTATTCGAGTTAAATCATTAATGTCTATTCAATTATAAGCAACATTTCTTTCGGTACAGATCGAACCCCTTTGCTTGGGCGTGCAGATATATCTTTCGTAGTCTTTCGTTTTGCATTAGTACTAAGTACTTGGCGTTGCAACTTATGTACAGCTTTATGATGGTAATGGACCAAATCGCTTCTACAACATCACCACTTTTCAGTTCACTATTGTAATAAAATTTAAAATACACTATAATCATTAAATATTTGCATCGCTCACTCACACAACGTACACCGATAACCTTACTCATAGATAATGATACAGTTCAGTTACTACACTGAATCAATGTCAACTAGTGATATTACTGATACAGTTCAGTATAAGTGGTGATGGAAACGAGCGAGATGGCTCCGCGGTAACGCGTGAGGCTTGCATTCGGGAGGCCCGGCTTCGATTCCCGGTGGCCGCCCACTCTGGCCATGGGTTTTTCGTAGTTTTCCCTGGTTGACATAAGAGAATGCTGGAGTAGTGTATTTTTACCACGGTTTCCTCTCTTCCCCGTTTCCTCTCATTTTGTTTCCCTTTCATGTTTCAGGTTGACTCCGGGGCTGTGATTCGGTCGGTATCGGGCAGATGACGCAGAGGCTTGCACTTTGGAACTTCTTCTCGGCCCTGCTAGAGGGAAATCTATCCAGCCGCCACTGCTGGGTCGTGTTTCCCCAGTACCACTAGAGGGACGTCTCTGCGCGACCCTGCAGTGGCCGGGTGGTCAAGCCTTGGAAGTATTACGGAACTCTGTCGCTTTCGCCGGCTTCGCTCTTCAATCACACACGTCTCCCGCGGTTCCATCACCCCACCCATTCCTCCCGTGGGCATACGCACAAAAGATCGAAGTGCTAGGTTGCCGCCGTTGACTAGTCTTGTCCTACTCTAAGTGTGATAGGAGTGAGAACTAACCTGTGCGGTGGCACTGCTTCTTTATACTAGCAGCGCTTACTCAACGACAACCGGTGACATTGGCGTCTCCTATACGCTGAGCAAAGCGGTACACTCTTGACATTATTTTTCACAAAATGCATGAAAATAGCAAACAGTGCTATTTACACCCATAATTTAGTGATGCAATGTAGTTTTCTGTTTGAATCCGAGACCTTTGTGCAATTTATAACCCTCCTCATTTTCAGTGCTATTTACTTCGGTGCAATTCCTCATTTTTCAGTGCAATTTACTTCCGCCGTTGCTGCTATCCAGAAGGTAGGAACGGGATGAGGTAAGAGGCGGGTATCTGCCATGGCCGGGGTCTTGGCAGGGACCAGGCGGGATGGCGAGCCTGGGACGGGCAGGAAGTGGTGGATATTCGTCTTTAATCTCAGTTTAAATTATGAGTCTGCTATGAGCTTAAGTGTAGGGACGCCGACGCGCCTCTTGATGTGAGTGAGAGCATGACATGCTGCATATCTCGCAGTTTCGATGCTGCGACTCTCGTGTACTCTGTATTCACTCTTAGATTGATCCGCGTCAAAACAAACCCCAGGTGACCAGTGCACCGCTATAATGTATCCTTCCGCCATTCGCACTAGAAATACTGTCACACTTTCAGACCATGTGGCGAGTACAAGCGGCACGTAGTGCAAAAAAGAACGGAGTCTTTATTTCGACAACTGAAACGGTGACTAGCATATTCTGTTAAGAGTTAAAGATGATAAGATTGTTAGTTGCAACAAAATAAATGTTTGCACATATAATAATAGTTAATTCTAAAATAAATAAACGAAAAATAAAGTAACAGGTATGCGATAACTTTAATTTATTCGCTCTCTGGAAGCCACACTTTATTAACTGTTGGCGGCTCATTTTAAAAAAGAAATTGTGCACTGTTACGCGAATTGCATTCTTCTCAAAATCACTACATTCTTGCATCGCGTATTTCATATGCTTTTTTTTTTCTTTCTTTCCTCGGGTGTAACCACTTTTGCCGTTTCAGATTTTTCTGCACATACTTGTACTCGAAACACCTGAACTTAGAAGTTAATTTCACAATTTCTTTCGCGGAAAGTGTTGGATATTTCTCACATAACTTATAATATAGATTCAACACTATTGTATTTTCACCACTAGTCAATGGTTTGCGCGGCTAATGCTTTCGTAATTCGACGAAAACACAAGAGCAAATTCACCATCCTCCATGATACTAAACACAACTGCTGGTTTCTGGCTGTAAACAAGATTCTGCGCCTACCCGGATGTCAGGTGACTCATACGAATTGCATCATGGGACTTGTAGCTCTGTTTTACGGTATAAATCAGCGTTAAATAAAAACCTTAGGTATTTGTATAGAATTTTATACTGTTTAAGGATAAATTCATTCTTAAATTCAGAGATTAGCATAGGACTACTTTCCTCCGCGCATTGCTACCACGGTGCACTGACCACGTGGGTTTGTTTTGCCGCGGATCAACCTAAGAGTGAATATAGAGTAGTCATATGTACCGGATGGCTTGTGGAGGCAATGTACGGCTGGTGGTAGGCGGTGGCGTGAGAGACTTCTGGATGTCCGGCGGTGTGTAAGGCGACTGAGGTTCCGCTGTGGTGTCCAATGGCAGTAGCGGCGAAACGACCCTCTTTTTTCCCGTATGCTAATAATGCGAAACGTGAAAATATTATGTTATTTACCTTTCGTTATAAGCTGTTGGAAATTGTGGCTTCCTGCGCCTATTAAAGCATGTCACCTACAGAATATATTATTGAACACTTTGACAAATTTCGGCAGCCGAATTATTGGAAAACGCAATCTTGTAATTCGTCGAGCATATGGGATTTGTTGCACAAACATTATCCTTAAGTATTAACAACAGATAACAATCACACAGATTTAGATTTTGGTACCATGCTAGTCTCTGGTTCCCGAGGTCGCGTATTCAAACCCGGAGGGGGCGATGGATTTTTCACGCGTAAAAATCCTTAGCATGGCTTCCTTTCGAAGCGAAGCAAAGCCGGTGGTCCCGTGTCGTAGATTTACGGCACTTAAAAGAAACCTAAACCTGATAAAGAGGCCTCTGAGCAAAATTACTGGTCTTTCACGCCCAATATAGAATGGGACGCTAAGAACCATATCAGTTAAAGAACGTCCATAAATAAAAAACCCACTAAATTGTGTTATAAATTCATGGTGAACAATGTTTACATTTCTCGCCATAAAGATGAGCCACATTCGTCATCATGAGTGCAATGTAAACGCTTTTTATTGTTTTGTGTTTTCTTTAAGATAAGAAAGATTAAAACTGAAAGATTAATTCTTCAAACTCGTGATTTGCACCCATAATATTGAACAGGATTAAGTACTGCGTCTATCTCTTGCATGTAGCTGCTTTTCAAATGACTTATAATGCAGTAAAGCAGAGGCGTAGAGCAATCTGAGGGATCCAGACTCCCACACAAAAGTTTTAAACTTTGGCGCATATTTATGATCAACTTCTTAAGATATATACAAGTATTTGAAATGTTAACGAAAGTAACTGAGACTACGGAACTTAAAGGCATGGAGATAAAACGCAAAGAGGAACACTGAAAGATCCATAAACAAAGACGACCGTGTTTACCATCGCCTCTCTACAGAATGACAGCATATAGATATAATTCTCTACCACTGTAAATCACAAATTATAATTCAGACATTTTGGTTATTGCACATAAAGTAGCACTCTCTCGACGACTGTTTACTGTCATGTACCAGCGTCTTATTATGGTTAAGCTAAAGAAATCTAGAACAATGCATGAAAAGGTGTTTTCATTTATTTTTATACAGCTACTACAAATAATTTCCTACAAAGGTTTATTTTTCTATTTATTTCCTGTTAATGGAAATAAACCTTTGCAGACATAGCTTCATTGCATATTTTGTTGTAGGTACAAGGGAGAATACAGAAAGCAGAATCGTTAGTCAGATGTCGCTATATGTATCCTTAAAGTTCATACTATTTCCATGACATCAGAAGAAACAATCGAATAACGGCAGCACTTTAAAACATGAAAAATTCAAACACAATAACAACGGATATCTCGGATATGATTGATTCCACAGAAAAAGTTATTTGAAATAAATTGTGTACTTTAAGACATAGCATTTTTTATATATTATCCGTTATAAAAATATATAAAAATTCCTCCCGAATGAACAGGGCTACACAGAGTATTCCCAGAAAATTCAACATGTACATTTTTTGTCTTACAACTATCTTAATTTCGCATTTTAATAAAAATAGTTAGAACCATTTTCGAGAAAATAAAAAATATCGGAAAACTTATGCTCTTTTTGGACTCGGTGGCTCAAAACATATATTTCGGGTGTAGTTTTGCTATCAAATTTTGGGTGGAATAAATACTTGCTCCCCCTGCTATGTATGCGGTAGAGAAAAGTGTAAATACTTACATAAGATAAGAATTAAATATTGATAAATTGAAGTATGCAGTTTATAGCATAGAAACCATTTGGAGAGTATTTACACAGAATGAAAGGCAAAGGTATATGCTGAAACTTTAGAAGGCCCACGAAGATACGAAATTGTGACTGTAAAATATGCAGTAAACGAAATGGGAACCTTGGGACCCAGTTTAAAACGATGCCTGGTTATCTTTGGTTTTGAACTTCCAATATATAGAACTTTGTAATACGAAACTAAACTTAACTTGTCTTATTTCAGATATAACTTGCACCTGAGCTACACAGAATATTATTAAAACTTGGTTCCACCTTTGAACGTTATAGAAAGATTGTACCGAAAGTTGCAGCGTATAACGCTACTTTCCCTTGAAGTTCGCTTTGCACAAGTTTTGAACTTAATTGTTTACACCAGGAGAAACAATTTGTTTTTCTCGCTGTGCCTTCTGAACCACCTGGAGATTGCAGTTTAATTAGGTGTGAAGTATACTTTATTACCAGAGAACCTTTGCACCGCCTGGTCTGCACTGTAAAACTGGATTTAAATATGAAATTTTACTCCTGGGAAACCTAACGTTCTCTAACCCAGATCCAAGAATGTAGTTTCGCCACAGAATAAAGAAATGTACAGCGCCGCGTTCTCAGCTGCAGAATAAAGGGAATTACTTCCAAGTTTCATCCCTCTCACTTTTATGATGTTTCTGTAATTGCTACTTACGTATGTTGTCAGTGTAATAAGAACACCTAACAACTCCTACTATATTTCATCAAGTAAACGCAATTAATGTCACCATTACAAATTTAAAGATTTTAAACAGAACTAACAACAGCTTTTATTTATGTAGCGTTATAGCTTACAAATATGGCATTAGATAGGTCTCCCTAGTGATAATTAATTGTTCTTCCACCAAACCGTGTGTATGCTAAAGTTGGAAGGGTGGAGGTAACTTTGTTTAAGAACAATGAGGTTCATATAAAAGCAATATACTCTTGTTCCTATTTATCGTTGCTTTAACTTCTAAGGTCATACAGCGACGTGTTTAGGCATTTGTTCGAATGCACTTGTAGGAAGTAGTTCGCTTATGTGTGAGAGGTGGCCTTAGGGTATCTTATCTTTCTTAACGGAGGGGACTCGGCACCGATCCAGAGGGGATATTGTACGTATGCCCCACGAGGGGGCGTTCCCGGAGGAGAGATAAGGTGAGAGAAGGCACAGGGCAGATCCAGGAACGACGGTACAGCAATAACAGGGACCCTACGTTTCCAGAAGTAGATACCCCGGCGGACGGACAGGCAGACCGGGGACACCACCCCATAAGAGGGGGTCCAGACACCGTGGCAGCTAGCCGAAAGACGAGGGACCGAGAAAGTTCTCAGAGAGCATCCTTTTCTCCTGCCACGCTGCACAGAACACCATTTTCGACACTTCCGACCCTGAAAGAGATCAACGGGATGAACAGGAACGAAATGGAGGGGCAGGGAATGCGGGAGCTGAAAGAAACCACTCCAGCATTCGCCTGACGACCCGGAAAACTCCGAAAAGATCCACGGATCAGAGTGGACGGTCGCCGGGATCGAATCCAGAATCTCCCGAATGCGGACCACAGAGGTTGCCGGTGCCTTAGGGTAAGTTTGCGAACTATTTTTGTTCGAATTTTTACAGGCTTTAAATTTCCTACATATTTTTTTTTACCAAAAATACCTATTGAACATTTCAATTCGAACATTAACAAAGATTCCCTAGGACAAAGTTTGTGAAGACGGTATTCGGAGTCATTTGGACTTTTAGACGCCATTCCCTCTCTGGCTGATGGTCCATTTGCTTTTCACATACTCTGAATGCTGTAGAGTCTGTTCCTACTTGATAACTCGTGGAAGGAAGGCATTCTAGCCTTCCCTATTCTAGCGTAAATGGAAATATTTATATGTTTGCATTACAAATTAAAACAGTCTTTACATTTTGCAGATGGCCAGATAGTTTTGACTCAAAATATAATGATTTAGAATATGTATATAGAAAATTAATTGAAGAGCATAATCGATGGGAATCAAATATAACTTTTCAAAAACCAAAGACAATGGTTATAGGAGGGAAGGTGGTGACTTAAGATAAAGGAGCGATTGAACATTGTGATATATCTAAATATTTGGCTGTTATAATCAGCAATGTTGGAAGAAATGATGTAGAACTAAACACACGAATTACAAAGGAAATTCTCCTATATCACAGCTTAACAGAGCTTTAGGGGATAAACAGATTAAAAAAAAGGAAAACCAAAACTAAGGTTTATAGTTCTTAAACGCACAGCTCTATATGGTTAAGAAGTTAGATAATTAACTAATGATATAAACAATCTTTTGCCAATGGGAATGGACTTTTGGCGAGGTGTTCGAATTCAATGTAAGGAAAACATTAGGAACAATATAATAAGACAGAAAATGAATGTTACTAAACATTTACACATTTTAACAAGACAGTTATCATTTGACGTGAAGAAGAAAGAAAAGAGTGACAAAAATTACATTCGAATAAATTCCAGCAAGAAAAACAAAATGAGGATGACCCAAAACGTGAAAGTTGGAAATTACAGAAGTTAAAATACAAAACATTTACAAGAAGGACAGAGGTTGGATAGAAGAGAGTGGTATTTGGCACTTCGAACAAATTAATTGTATATTATATTTTATGTTCAAATTATATGCAACTATATGTATTCGTATTTCACTGTCAAGATGTTATGCTTTGTAAAAATTACTGGATATAATAATAATTACTTTAATCAAGTAATTCCCACTAAAGCTTATCATATCGTCAGGAGTTTGGAACAAATACTAGCAGCTGTCAAAGCGTTGTCTTTTGTTTGGCGCAGATGCCATCTCTTGTTGCATTCACTGTTAATACCGTATGACTTGATTCGTACATACCATTCAAAACACACGAACCTTGGTTACATGCTCCTCTGCACTTTCTAATTTCAGGAAAATACTAAATTCAAGTTCACTTCTCGCTTATTATTTCTTAATATATTTTCACTTTCTCCATCGGCTGCCTATTGTAGGTAGATATATAGGAAAATATTTTACTCCTTAGAAAAAGAAAACGAATAGAAATTTTAGGAACAAGCCGGTTTGTTTGTTTGTTTGTGTGTCTCTTTGAAATAGCAAACCCAAAAACGAAAATGATTCCCCCATTCCAGACTACCCTTTGCATGGAAGAATGTTGGTTTATTTATCATTTTATAAAATAAATTAGCTGTGCCGATTTTCATTAAATATAATAATACTAACAATAATAATAATTGGGCTGTTAATGTAGCAAACTATATCGTATGCATTGAATTTTCTGTGACTAGCCTGTGAGGTCCTCTTTATACTGATTGAATTTTGCATAATATTAGAAAGTTGTAGGAGAGAGGGAAAAGCATAGAGCTCGTTAAAATACATAAAATTTTAAATAAACTTGTTCGTAACGCTAGTTATTTTCCGTATATACTGTTTTACATGTTTGCTTTTTACTACGGACACGCCTTAAGGTTTGCGATTCCTCTTTTTTATTTCCGTCGTAAAAGCACTTATTGATTAGTTTAAGATCGGTCCTAGATAAAAATATTAAACAAATAGCGTTATATGGATGGAGGAATAACTTTTTATACGAATACTATGGTATATACGTGTAGGTATAGGTTATACAGCGGAGGGGAACATCTCGCGACCTACAGAGATCTGTTGTGGATAACACTCTCCGGAGAAAGGGATGAAGTGAAGGAACCACAGGGGCGTATATACCGCAGACAGGACACAGAGAAATGCTCTAAGACCGTCCCAGTGCTGGAGGTTATCAAAGGAGAGCCATGAACGATCCGTCGACACTTTCCTCTAGTGTCCGCGGGAGTATCTTTTCTTTTGAGCATGTATCCACACCATCTGTCCGGCACCGGCATACGCCACGTAACCTAAAGGAAAGATGAGGAGGAAACGGAGTGGAAGGGAAATAATGGAAAGGAAATCGTAGTAGGAGAGAAACCACCCCAGCATTCGCTTATCGACCAGGGAAAACCACGAAAAACCCAAGGTCAGTGTGGGTGGTCGACGAGAATCGAACCCGGGAACTTCTGGATGTGAATACCGTGGTATATAAGGCACCTACGTGAATTTGGGTGAAGAAAGTCTTGTTAGATTAGATATTCCATCAATGTCAAAGTTTGAATTTTTGTAGAGCAGCTGAAACATCAATTGTAATAATAGTGGATACTGACTGCAATTTACTATTATCATGCTTTGGCTATTCAAAAAGTATCTACGTTCTTAACAATTTAAGAAATCCGTTTCTATGTCCCCACGTTTATCAAAAGAACAAAAATGCCTCTACGTTTAGAACAGTTGGCAACAGTGCTTAGAGTTGCCCTCTGTAATATCTCTTAATGTAAATCAGTCTTAGGGTTTCCTGTTCTTCACTTTAGTTTATTTATTTTTGTTATCACACAGACTTTAAGGGCCGTAAAAGCTGTAAAACAATTCAGAATTTACATGATGATGATGCTCATTTGTTAGTCGGATATTTGTAACTATAAATGGAATTGTATATACAGTGTGGACCATTTAGTTTGAGACTGTGCAATATCTCCAAACTAAGCGTTGTAGAAAGAAATATCTTGAAAAAAAGTTGCATGATTGTAAATGCCTGATTGTAAATTGACTCTAATTGTAGGTTCTCATTTAAAAAAATTAAATTGACCCCAAATGACCATCATAATGTCCTCCAAACAAAACACGACTAATGAAATTTGCTTTCCCCCATAATATCAAGCAACTTTTATTAAAGCCATTTCTTTCTACAACGCTTAGTTTTGGAGATATTGCACAGTCTCAACTTAAATGGTCCACCCTATATATTATTGCATTCCACCCAAAAATTCGATATCGAGATTTCACGATAAATACATATTTTGAGTCCTCCTGAATAAAAAAAAGGAATTTTTGAAAAGGTTCGCGAGTGTTTGTGTGTGTAAATGCAACTCAAATGCAAAATTTCAGATAATTATTAAACTTCATGTTTAAGTTCAGTTTATCTTCCAAACATGCGACACAAAGATTTTCACGAAAATCTAACCGCCCCAAACTAACCTTTACATGGAAATGTTGCATTGTTTTTTATTTCTCAAACATGACTGTAACGATATTTAAGATATGTACTTGGGAAATAAAACGTATATCTTGAATTTTCTGGCAATAACCACGAAGTCCGCTTCATTCAGAAGAAATTTTATATAATTTTGTATAACCGTAAACTATAAAAGAAAGCTAAACGCCTATTGCACAGAAATGTAGTTCTCTTTAAAGCATATGATTTATTTCAAATAACTTTTTCTGGCACATCAGCCATTTTCGAGGTATTCGTTATTGTGTTTTGAATTTTTCAGCGTTTTGTCGTTTTTTGAAGCGCTGTTACTATTTAGTTGTTTCTCATGATGTCATGAGAAGTGTATGCAATTTCAAGATCAGTATATAGCGACCTGATTTTAAACAGTTGACTGTCGCTGCGATTTCCTCTTTCACTCTTGTACCTACAAGAAAATGTGTAATTAACTCTCTCTCTCTTGAGACGTTTGTCTCGATTTACATTAAGTATATAAAAATAAGGTTTTATAAGAATATTTTGTAGAAAACGTATAGAACAAATTGTGGTTGTAGAGAAAGTGGTGTGTACTAGCCGGCCGTGATATGAGTGCGTGCGGTGGGAAGAGGAACTAACGGTTACGAAACAAGTGGGCGGGGCATCAGAACGACAGACAGGTTAAAGAAAACATCCGCAGTTCCGAGTTGCATTTACTAGCGAGGCTGAGGCCTACAAATGTAGTACTGTTTTTTGTGTGCGACTGTACATCTTACCCCTCACTCCCCTCTGATCCCTAGCCTTGATTGACAACAAAAACAGTGGCGCCCTACTCCAAGCGCATTCATATCGAGGTCGACTTGTATGTAACATATTAGATGTTTTCTTTGGCACATGAACCTGATTTTTAGGCTCTCATATGGACATTGTATTCCCTCCCTCCATGTTTTGGGAGAGCTTCGTGTAGTTTGCAACAATATCTTTTGGATAAACGTTTGCCCTTTAGCTGTAAGCAATAACCAAATGCTTTTATAACGGGTCTTTTTGGGTCATGCTGTTGATCACATTTCACAACCTTGAACACATTTTACTGAATTGCCCAATGAATGAAAGAAGTGCAATCTGAACCCATCTGAGTTAACAGGAAACCACAAAGTAATCTGGACAAAATTACTCACTTTTCCTTCTTCACACAAACTGCGGTCCGAACCTTGCAATTTGAACTTGGATTCATCACCAAAGGTTGCACATTTCCAATCTTCTTCCTACGATCTTATACGTTCACCGCACTTTCATTTTCTTTGTACAAAACGATTTCTTTCTGGGGCTTCTTTGACCTCAGTCACAAGACCTTCCATTTCACTCCAACATGTTCTCCAATTTTGAGGTCAGCAGCTTCTTACATTCGCAACTGTGGTGTATTATGTCGTCTTTCGTGATATGGTAAACAAACTAATCACTAATTGATTTTATCTGATAAAAGAATCTAAAAGCATGAAAAATTGCTCTTTTTAATTTCTCTACTACGTATAGTAAGTAGAGGAAGTATTGCTTCCACCCAAAAATTCAATGTCGAATTTTCACCGGAATATATGTTTTGAGGCCCCTTGAATCAAAAAAACTTATTTAGAAAAAGGACCATGTGTGTCTATCTGTGTGTTTGTCTTCTGTCAGGTTGTTTGTGAACAACATAATTCAAAAAAGAAAAGCCAATAAACACCAATCCTGGTATTTAGGTTCAATACCTTCCAAGGTTGCGACACGAAGATTTTCAAGAAAATATACCCACGCCATACTACCCTTTACATGGAACATTTATCGAAACTTTTTGTTTTCTAAAAAATAGCTCTAAGGATTATTAATTAAATACCATATATTAAAGATATTTGCATTACAAAAAAATGTATATCTTGATTTTTTGGGAATAGCCCGTAAAGTCCACTTCATTTAGAATAGATTTTGTATAACGTTGGTTTTTTTTTGTTTAACGTTAAGCAATAGACGAAAACGTACTACACAAAATATGTAGATCTCTTTAAGACACAACTTATTTCCTTTGGAACTTATTGCCTATTTGCAACGGTGTAACTCTTGCACTTTTTTTTCTTTTATTTTTTTGTTTTTAACCATTAGATAATACACACATTCAAATTCTCATTCATACTTTCAGGCTCTGGGCAGGATAGGGATTAATCTTAGCTAGAAAAAAATTCCCACCTTTGCCGGGAATGGAACCCAAGACCTTTCGCACAGCAGACAGCTGCTTTACCAACTGAGCTACGGGGCCAGCCAGTTCGAATTGTTCATTTGTCGGTCATTCTCTATTCCTTTCAGAATTCAGTTGTTTCTCGTGATTGCATGGGGAGAGTATGGAAGGCCAGCATATAGCTTCCAGTTCTTAAAACATTTGACTATCGCTGTTCCCTTTGTATACGTGAGGAAATGTGCAATGTATATATTTCTGCAAAGGTTTATTTGGATTAAAATGAAGTAGATAGAAAAATAAGCTTTATTAAGAATAATTGTATACCCACTAATAAACAATAGAGGACAGAAAAGGTCATGTGAATGTATGATATCAGAATTTTTGTTTAAAAAAGTCTTTATTCTGCGGCAGAAGATTGATGACAGTTTTCAACTTATATTAGACGTAGAGTTTGTAGCTATATTTGGAGGCTTACTTAGCGAGGTTTTTATGTAAATTAATTTTTTTCTCTACCGTTTACCTGGCAGTTATAGAAAGTACTGCTATAACGATTTCACCGCAAACAAGGTTTTAAGGTACTCTGAACACAAAAGAATCAATGTCTCTGTGTGTGTGGGGGTGTTTCTATAAACAGAACAAATAAAAATAATTCTGTGTTACTTCACATGAATTCCTGTACTCGCTCTTCTACAAATTATATATCTCACAGTAGGTAGAGCGATAACTCAGATTTTTAAGAATACAAAACGACTTTTAACGACTTACCATTTGAGAAAAGTCAAAGTATTTGAAAACCCAAACCAATAACAAGGAATATCTTGGAAAAGGTTAAATAAAAAAAAGACATTTATTTGACATATTTTGTATGCTTTAATGAGATCTATATTTTTGTGTAGTAAGAATTGATCTATTTCTTACTTTGCCAATTATGCAAAAGTCTTGATAATGAAGAGCACTTCAGAGGCTATTCCCAGAAAATTCAATATATGCATTTAATTTGCCATGCAAATATCTTAAATATATGGTGTTTTAATCAAAATTGTTAAAGCCATTTCTGAGAGAAACAAATTTTCAGAAAAATTTCAATGTAAAGGGATTTTCTTAAAAATCTTGCTGTCGCGGCCTTAAGTTTGCTATTCAACCGACTTTTTGTTTTTGCGTTATTTTGTTCACACACGCACACAGACAGGCCATTTTCTAAACATTGTTTATAATTCAGGGAGTTCTAAAAACGTGTATTTCTGGGAAAATCTCGGTATAGAATTTTTGGGTGAAATCAACACTTCCTCTACTTACCTATGGTAAGTAGTCACTACCATATGTAGTAGAGAAAGTAAACACCAAATAAATATCAACTTGTGTAATGAAGGCAAAGGATCTTTTAGGAATTCAAGGCGAAGATTTCTATGAACCGAAAACCCTCCACTGTTTTAATGAACATTTCTCAATATTTATTTTAAAATCACTCTAATGATTTTGATTAAAGTGCCATATGTTTGAAATATCGAAGTGCTGAACAAAATATACCCAGAAAATCTTAAATGTAAAGTGTCTAGAGTCTTCTTCATTCTTTGAACTTGATGTAGTTATGAACTCTTCAGGGATGTACGAAAGCTTTCCGCAGAAAAAAATATTAGATATTACCAGGATATAGATACAATTTATGCAGATATAAGCGTGTGGCATCCACCATTTCCGAAATATTTACTGTTGTTTGTCTAAAGTTTTTCACATTTTAAACAGTACTAATTGGCATGTTAAGTGGTCATGCTCTGTCTCTTGGGACTGCGTAAAAGAGTGTTTAAGGGAAGAGGTAGGTCCAAGTGACATAAGTTATTGAATTTACCATAAATCATAAAGCTATCTACATAAATATTTGAAATGCTGTAAGTGATTTAGAATAATCGCCTGCAAGTTGTACTATTTTTTTCAGAATTTTTACTTTACATGGCGCCAAGTTATAAATTGCTATAACCTAATTGACATTGCTGAAGACAAATCTGTTATAGATAGAATATTATATTCGATTAGCAGAAAATATAATTGCCGGGCATCTCTTAATAATTTAATTGTGGAACTGCGGGAAATCCATTATTAAATGATAAAGAAGAATTGCCAACTTCATTATTTTCTGGAAAGGTAGAATCAGATGACTGAATATTCAATGCCATAGCCGGGATTTGAACCACGGATCTCCCGGTCTCCTTCCGGTTGCTCTAACCACTGAGCAACCATGGCAACATGCCGGCACGCTATTAAATTCTCCAACTGATTCGCATTTTTCCCGGTAAACCACAGGGAGATCTCAAATTATATTCAGATGTCTTACCTCAATGGCGACTTACATTCTTTGTAAGTACTTAAGTCCCGGGCTTTATAGTTACAACCACTATTAGGTAAATTAATGGAATTAATTGTTCTTTCACACAAGCCGTGTGTTGGACAGGGTTGGAAAGGTGGAATTAGATGACTGAAAAATTCAATGCCATAGCCGGAATTTGAAACACGGATCTCCCGGTCTCCATCCGGTTGCTCTAACCACTGAGCAATCCTGGCAACATGCCGACACGACATTAAATTCTCCAACTGATTTGCATTTTTCCCGGTAAACCTCAAGGAGATCTCAAATCATATTCAGATGTCTGAATGCCCGGCTATGGCATTGAATTTTTCAGTCATCTGATTCTACCTTTCCAACCCTGTCCAACACACGGCTTGTGTGAAAGAACAATTAATTCCATTCATTATTTTCTATTTAATACTGTTTCCCTAAACGTGGAAAAATGTAAATTGCAGAAAACGAATCCAAAGTTTACAAACACATGATACATGCTAAAAATTATTTCAGGTATTTAATCCTACCTCTAAAAAAGCCAAACAAGTCATGATTGCCGCTTGTAATAACGTTGGTATGCCTGGTCATAGTCTTCTTATACAAAGATAAAAAATTCCTTCAATTTGAACGCACAAATTGATATAAGTAATAAACAAATACATAGGGCTGGAAAACATTGCAGTCAAAAGGGGGGTGGCAGTGCCCAGGCTGCAGCTGTTTAAATTTTAAAACCCATTTAGACTAATAATTTGACCACAAGGTTATGTGAAGATATATCCAAGGATGTATACCTACTTCACCTGTGACCCTCTTTTGAAAATTCTGAAATGTGGCCATTTTCAACCTATATACATCTCCCTTACCAAGGCTAGTATATATCGACTTGCTGTCGTCTCAGCCTCGTGTATATTCAATTTATATGTATCTACAGCAAACTATGTGTCGAACTATTTCTTGCGAATATGTTACAGAACGTACACATACAGACTTCTGATATGTTACATTCACATGACTTTCTCTACCCTCTATCGTTTATTAGTGAGTATACAATTATTCTTACGGAAGCTTATTTTTTTCTATCTACTTCATTTTACTCGAGAAAAACCTTTTCAGAAATAGCTGCATTTCACATTTCCTTATAGATACAAAGGGAACAGCAATAGTCATATGCTTAAAAGCTGGACGCTATATGCTCAGCTTAAAATTACATACTTATTCCGTGCAGTCGCGAGAAGCAACTGAAAAGTGACAGGACTTCAGAAGAAAAAGTATTGAACAATTCGAACTATTAGTAACGGATATCTCGCAAAATGGCTTATGACACAAAGAAAGTTATTTGGAATAAATTGTGTGTTTTAAAGACATCTACATTTTTTGTGAAGTACGTATGTATCCGTCTATCGCTTAACGTTTACCGGTTATACAAGATTATACAAAATTCCCTAAATTTTGTTTGTCATGTAAATATCTTTAATATACGGTATTTAAATCAAAATTGTTAGAGCCACTTTTGCGAAATTAATACATTTCGAAAAATGTTCCATGTAAAGGGTAGTTGGGTAGGGGAATTTTCTTGAAAATCTTCGTATCGCATCTTTGGAACATACTGAACTTAAATACCAAGTTTGATATTTATCCGACATTTCGTATTTGCGTTATGCTTTTCACAGACACGCAGGCACAGGGACACACACACACACACACACACACACACACACACACACACACACACACACACAGACCTTTTTCTAAAATTGATTTTATTTTATTCAGGGGTCTCGTATACAGGGTGGCCAACTTAAGTTGAGACTGTATAATATCTCCAAAACTAGGCGTTATAGAAAGAAATGCCTTTAACCCTCCGCTACACGCGCGATCATTTTACCTCCATTACACGCGTGCGGACCATGAGCCCGCATTGCATTTTATACCAGTTTAATGAACAATTTCAATGTTATGGTTAGAAAATATAATACATTTGAACCTGAATAATATAAGAATATAAATAATATAAATAAAGCCCAAGTAAATAGTCTTAAATCATAATTTACCCCTAAACCAATAAGAGCATTTACTGTAATCACTGAAATTAACTCCCATTCTGTTTTTTCACTGTTTTTATGAATGCATATTAACCAACAGTTATTTTCAACAAAATATTCAGAAAATGTTTCAGAGAAATGGCTCTTTACGGCATCACTGTCAATTTCAGGTAAATTATTCATGGTGGTTGCTATTTTCACTGCACTCACTGCACAGATATGTTGCAACATATTCCAGGCACACAAATTTACTGCACAGATTCCAACAAAATCTTGTTGGTCTGCTTTTCTTCCTATCGCAGATGTTGCATCTTCCTCGAATAGTTGCTTGTGGAGCTTTACGAGTAAATTCAGCTTTCGGTAATCCCAAAATTTCCATAATACGGTTCTTGATGTTCGTTGGAGTATTTATCTGATTGACCTTCATTGTCAAATAATCCTGCAACAATTCCTTGGCAAGAACTTTTAGATAGTCTTTTCTGGGAATTGTTGAGTTTGAATTGCTCTTGTAAATTACATATCCATTGATTGCAGCAATATTCAGAAGAGAGGAAAACATTATAAATGGCTATCTTCTGGTAGTTCTTGTCACAGAGTACGTACATTTCATCTCTTCAACTTTATCCACACCAGATTTGGTATCATTATAAAAGTTATGATTTCTGGCTTGGACTTTTCCGAATCACTGTCAATACTATTATCATGTAAAGTAGACAGTGTCAGAACGACCTTGTCTTTCTTAGGCTTATATGAAACAAGTGTCATATTCTTTCTAAATGCAAAAATACTGGATTCCAGAGGACGATTTTTTGCTACTGTCATAAATGGAGGAATTTCACGTTTATCTTTTCGAATTATTCCAACCATTGTCAGCTTGTCATTTTCAACTAGTCAACCGTAAGTGGAATTGATGTCAACCAATTATAACATGTTACATTTCTGCCAGATTTGGATATGCATTTCACAATTCTTTTGACAATAGTATGAGGGTGTTGTCACAGAAATATGGCCCAATCTACCTGTTTTCCACAATATATTTCTAAATGATTAGTGTCATACATTTTCGCATCTGTAAGTGCAAAAAGTTTCATACCGTATTTTGCCGGTTTTGGTGGAATGTATTGTATAAATCCACATCTGCCCCTGAATGCATCCAGTATTTCATCCACTGTAACTTGTTCTGATACACTGTAATGTTTGTTGCAGTTCTCCTTGAACTGATCGATCAAGAATCGGACAGCGGCTAACTTGTCTGTTTCTTTCGATGAGCTCTGGTTCTGATGTCATCAAATCTCAGACATGTCAGCAAGAAATGCAAACGATTTATGCCCATTGAAAGTCTGAAGTACTTCACCCCAGTACCATCTGCAGCCCAGAAATCGTGTAAATTTGTGTGTGAGGTTCGCAGAACACCTGCCAAGAAAAGAAATCCTAACATGCCTTGATTTCTGTAATGTTAGTGTCTGCAGTATCCCTTTCTCTGGAATATTTAGAACGAATGGTAGATATGTAAATATTAGTATAGCAAACAATTTCTTCTAAAATTTCATCTGTGAAGAGAAGCTGTAAAGAACCAATTGGACACCTGACGTTTCTTGCTCCGCTTATGGCACCCAGTAAATGCTTGACAAAATTATGTTGAGCTCTTCTTACTCTCCTATTTTGAATTAGAGGTCGATGACTCCATTACATACCATCTTTCCCAGCATACAAGTCAAATTTATCTATAGTATCACCTTCGTCCAAAGACTTACTTTCATAATTGTGATCAGTTTCACAGATTGACTCTAGATCACTACAATCTTCATTAGCAAGCTCTTCGTCCAGACATTTCAACAGCTGCTCATCATCCACCCTGCTGAAAATAATAATAAAAAATAAATAAATAAAACTTATTTCAGTACCTAACCAATGTTGGTCAATGACAATGTTGAAAACTGTATGACAATTAGGATAAATGCATTTTCTAAATAAACAACTTTTCTGAACATTATTATTTATATTTTGAATATTACAAGAAAAAGTATCTTACCTGCAATACATTATAAAAGAACTGATCACAGAACTGACTCACAAGAATGCACGCACATGGACTGGCACTCAACACTTCACCAATTCGCTGTTTCAGACAATAATGACTGTCTCCAATTATTGCCAGTGATTCGTTAAGGAACGAGGGGTAGGTAGAAAATTCCGCTAACGCAAAGCTTAATTTCTAATTCATTGTTGACGAAAAGTTAGAACCGCGGACTCATATTCCGCAGTGCGTGTAACGGAGGGTTAATAAAAGTTACTTCATATTATGGGGGAAAGTAAATGCACTTAGCTGTGTTTTGTTTGGAGAATATTATGATTGTTATTGCAGGGTCAATTTAATATTTTTAATTGGGAACCTATATTTTCTATGTTGTTTTCTTATTAGAAAATGCTTTATAAAAAGCTTTTTATTTCGTGATGAGGAATAAGGAAACAAAATAAAACATGTTGGTTTCCAATTACGATACGGAACTTAACCCTCAAATGACCAACCCTGGATGGCCCCACCATTCATTGCACTCTTCGTACACAGCCATTCAAAATTTTCGTTGTTATTTACGTTGGTGTAAGAACAATTTCAAAGTACTTTATACAAATGTTTAGCTTTTTATGTGGAGTGAGAAAACAACACAAAAAGGTTGTTTTCCATTTAAAAAAATTAAAGTGACCCTAAAATGACCATCACAACGTTCTCCAAATAAAACACGACCAGTGACATTTACTTTCCCCCGTAATATCAAGCAACTTTTATTGAAGACATTTCTTTCTACAACGCTTAGTTTTCGAGATATTTTACAATCTCATCTTAAATGGTCCACCCTGTATATTTCCGGTGAAATTTCGGTATCGAATTTTTGGTTGCAATTTATTTATTTAAGTAAACGATAATGGATCATGTGACTGTTGCACGTGAATATATGCACTTGTCATATCCCCCCTTTAAGTTGACCCAATAGAATGCAGTGTCTCCCCTCGAAATAGACAACACAGTAGTTACATGTTAGTTCCCGGAGCTAAGCACAGAAAGGTAATTAAACCACGCAAACGCGAATTTCATGTAAATGATTTTGTTTAAGTAGAAAGTGATCACACAAGATCTCCTACTATGGAAAATTACAAATTTGTATTCACATTACACCTGCTATCGTCCCAATTCAAATTACTTTGGGCAGAAAAGGACGCAAGCATCGACTGATCAATTGCATTCAAACGTTTACATTAAGTTATTCTAATGACCGTAACAGAATATCTATGTGAATTTTAACTGCTTAACGCGGTCTGCATCTTTGTGCTCATGTTTATTCATGTATCTAGCACTTTCATAGTTAATTCTTAATTCAAGTTGTTCAGAACTCCAATTAGTTGCTTTTGCGAAAGTTACCGACTTTGCTAGGAGGATTAGTAAAAACTAGAACCACAGGTTTTTAATTTACTTTCATACGATATGCTGCCGGACATGTCGCAAAGGTTTAAATGTTCCTGAATGTTACACGCTAGTACTATCATAACTTGGACTGGTTTTGTGAACATTTCTGTCTGTAGCGTTGGGTGTGATTGTGAAGCGAAGGGGATTCGGCACCGATCCAGTGAACCCGATTATTGTACCTAAGCCCACGATGAACGGATGAGGTAAAGGAAAGATCGGGCGGCCGGAACCAGGAGAGACGGCACAGTTGTGGCAGGGTCCCTACAGTTTCCAGATTTAAACGCCCCGGTCGACGGACAGGCAGACCGGGGACTCCGCCCCATATGTGGTCCAACGCCGCCGCCGGGGGCGGTCTCTCAGCAACAGCCGAAGGCTGAGGGACGGAGAAAGCTCATAGAGAGCATCCTTTTCCTCTGCCACGCTGCACCGAAACTCCATCCCTGACACTTTCAACCCTGAAATAAACCAAACCAGGTGAAGGATGAATGAAATGAAATAAGGGAACGAAATGAAGGGACAGAAAATTCGGGGGAGGGTGAATGAAACCACTCCAACATTCGCCTGACGACCCGGGAAAAGCCCCGAAAAAACCCATGAGTCAGAGTGGGCTGTCGCCGGGATCCCGGGACCTCCTGAATGCGGGCCACAGATTTTACCACCTGAGCCATCCCCCTCGGGATGTGTAACGTTGACACAAAGTTGTGTTGTTACAAATTTATCCCAGTGAACCCTATTCAACCCAATATGAACCCAAGGACAAAATCAACTCATATTACGGTACTACTACTACTATTACTGCTAGTGCTCTATTACTACTATTATTAGTAAGAGTACTACTGCTGCTTTTGATACTACTATTACTACTATTGCTACTATTGCTTCTATGGTATTTACTACTGTTGCTGCTACGATTACTACTACTATTAGCATTACTATTACTATTAGTACTACCATTACTAATACTCTTACGGCTACTACTTCAACATATTACCACTACTATCACCACTAGTATCGTCCTCCGTAGTCTAGGGGTATCATGCCAGCCTCTAGTTCCCGAGGTCGCGGATTCAAAACCGGCGGAGGGCGATGGATTTTTTTTTCAGGCATAAAAAAGGTGGAAGGGAAGTAAAGCCGGTGGTCCCTATGTCGCAGATTTGCGGCACGTAAAAGAACCCCAAGCCTGATAAAGAGGCCTCTGATCAAATTTCCGGTCTTTCAACCCCAATATAGAACGGGAGGCTAAGGCCCATAGCAATTCAAGAGCGTCCATAAATAAAACTCAAATTTTACTACTACTACTACTACTACTACTACTACTACTACTACTACTACTACTACTACTACTACTACTACTACTACTACTACTACTACTACTACTATTGCTACTGCGATTACTACTACCATTACTACTATTAGTACTACCATTACTAATACTATGCATTACTACTATTATTACTACTATTACTACTTGCAGGACCCGGAACCCCGCTCGCGTTATTGCGTTAATATTCACATTTCTCTTTCCCCCTCTCCAACTCTCGTTGTTTCTCCCTCCTTCTTTCTCTCATTTCCTCTATCTCCCTTCCTTTGTCTCTATAATTGTACAGGATACATGACATATAATATTTGGAACACCTATAGTAAAACGTCTTTTTAGGCGGCGCTATTAAAACTTAAGAGGTTAGTAATAGCTATTTATGTACCGACTACACAAGGTAAGCCTTTAGCGGACTAATTCAGTGCTTCAGTGCAAGACATACGATTCTATAAAACCGGATGAGGCCACTAAAGCTTTTGAAAACAGGACGGTTTAGTATGAGAAATTTAAAGCCATATAGTAGTCGACTGCTAGCGTTCTGGCTTCTCAACACAGAGGTCCCGGATTCGATTCCAGCAGAGCCTGGAGTGAAGTGAGTGTGTTTCGAATTGAAAATAAGAGAAGCAACAGTTAAAAAGCCTACAGCCAAAGAGTTATTTGTTTCTTAAGTCAAAGAAAAAACTGAATTCTACTCCTCTTGAGTCGAAGTCCCAGATATGATCACAGAAGTTAAGGTGGTCCGTACAAATGAAGTAATAAATTTTGTTCAACTCCTATACTTAAATGTATTCATTTACTATTAGAAATCTGTATCGATGCAGATTTTCATTTCAATGAAGATTTCCGCGCTTGCGCGCTGTCCTACTCAAAACCGTTGAAAAACAGTTTATCTTTAAGAAAATAGTTATATTTACATACTTTATCAGTAGATAAGTATTGTGCTTCATCACTGCTTTAATTTCATTTGTCGAAAATGTTTTTGCTTTTTTCCCTTTGTACCATACTGATTTCTGTTTTAGCAGGTAATACATCAGTTCCATGTTTTACATTTAGAGTAGTCTTAAATATCGAATAATTTGTCCCCAAGGTTGGGAATTTTATTGTTTTTTTACATTTCTTCAAAGTAAACTATGAGCACATTTTCTGACCATGAAGTTTGAGAAAAGATCTATCTTTACGTTAATAGCCCCATGTTGGGCGCCAATTTGAAGAAGGTTTATTTTAGGAGGAGTTGTATTGTAGTTCGACTGTTGGGGAGCCAAAATCTTGAGATAGTTTCTTGGAGTGTTTGCCCCACGTACGATACAAAGTTTCCGGTGGCCTTCGCCCCAACGTTTAGGAATCAACTTGGGTATTTTAATGCTTCTTTAAATATTATATTTGTTTAGGTTTGCCTCGGCTGCGTCAGTATTAATTTGTAGAAACATGTATCTCTAAGAAGGGGGTGATGCGGCTAAAGAATGTAGGCTTACACGAATTATAATTTTTACTTCACTCCTTTTATTAATTCTTGACACGATTAAATAACACTTCACTGATATAGAGAGCTGTGAGATTATTTATTAATTACTTGCAGTTTTAACACGTAAACTTTATAATATTCTCGCCGTAATATTTATATGTTCACACTGAATACGTACCTACTGAGCGAACCAATTGCTCAGGTACGTTGCCTTCTAGTGATTGGCGTTTACCGCTTAAATTTATAAATTTTTCTATTTCACCTCTCTGATTGGCTAATTTTACTCCAATAGAATACTTTTATTTAACTTTCAGCTTTTCTGGTTGTTGATTGGCTATTTATAAAATGTTTTAAATACTACATTATTGTTTCCAAGAACTACTAGTAGCATTATTAAACTTTCTAATTCGTTATTGCCTCAAGGTTACCTCATTGTTAGCAACTTTCGGCCTCTATTCTCACAGCTCCTACATAATTAAATTACCTAACACATTCACATAACATTATTATACACGTACACAATAATATAAACATAATACAATGACTGTTAGTTACATTTTATGTAGTATATTATACACATATTGCTTTTAGGCGGGCTGTTAATATTTTATATTATTATATAATTGGACTGAAATTATTTAAGTGTTAAAAATACTGCCTCAAGTTACATTCTTTCTTCCTCGCCAAACCATGAATTGTCATACAACTTTTCATACATTTTCTTTGATTTTTCAGGAAGGAAAATCTTGCTTACATTCCTCGCCTCCTCCAGGATATCAGGAGGTGTGGAACTAAATTCCACCTCTTCAAATTCACTAGTAAACATTTCTTTCTCCATCCTGTAAAATCAATACCTGCGATCTTGAATCGATATTCACTTGTTACGAAGCGCATCTATAATACGTATCGAGAAATTGATTTATCACATTATTATTCTCTTTAGTATGCATCTAAATATTAAATATTTATTGTATATATAAATGTTGTAGAAAAACAATTGTTTGCAACTCTCATATAATGGTTGTTAAAACGCTCGTGAAGTTACCCGTCACTCGCGTATTAATAACTCCCATTATAGGATCGTTGCATTAATAACTATTACGTTAGATATGCAGTTTGAGAGTACATTAAACAAATGACTGTCTGTTGTTTATAGCAACAGTATGCTCATTATATTTTTTACTCTCTGTTGTATACTAACAAGTTACTAACAAAAGAAAATAAACAGTAAATTAAATAGTTACAACTTAAAACTTTTATTGTTTTTTTTTTCCATTAAATGGTAATTATGTTCACGTTTATAGGCTACGTACGAATACGGATTTCACTTTTAGGCAGCGATACATAGAAAGAACTTAATTTATGAAAGGCTTTGTCTAGTTTTGTGGAAATATTAGCGATAATCCGGAAGAAATTTCAATCCGAGTCAGAAGCAGCTAAAGTACTATTCCATGGCTCGTTAACAGTCTGGCATGCAACTATTTTAGAGAGCATCAACCAAAAAGTTTAGTAGTACAAACATTGGGAATGCTATATGGTAGAAAACAACAATAAGAGATCTAAACCTGGCTAATGCACACGAATAATAGTCACAAATAGTGGTGTGGTTTCTCAAACATCCATCCCATGCAAATTTTGTAATTGACAAGACCTGTAAGAAATTTTATTTAGCATTTGCTGCAGATGGCTGATCCCGTAGCTCAGCCAGTAGAGTACGTGCTGTTGTGGTAAGGGTCTCGGGTTCGTTTCTCTGTTGGGCCTGAGAAATGTTTCTTTATACATGAAAGTTTCTCGGTGTACCCAGTGTGAATGTGAGTATGCCTGTGGGAGTGGTATGGTTATTTAATAACCAATTCGTTCATTATAAATATATTAGGATTGCCACTGAACATAATGCTGAGCACATGTGCTCCGGATTATGTCATATACTTATATGACAAATTAGTCTATAATTAACATTACTGTCACAAAGCTAACAAAATAAATTATATATTCAAACAATATAATTCGAGTACTTCATGATAATCTAGAATATGTTATATCTAACCTAATGAGATGGCTTAGGCAAGAGTGCTTGAGACTCGGGATACCTTAAGTTCAAACCCCGGGGTACCTAACTATCCTTACTGAGAATTCCTTTAGGGATTTTCCCCTGTTCGCTGCGCTGGCTAATGTTGGGGTGGATTATCCTACGCCATGAATTCCCTGTTTTCCATCCCTCTCATTTCAATTTTCAATTCCTGTTAAGGGCCAGTCGCTAGGTCAACCTCTGAACAGAGAGTCGCATTTATTTCGACACACTAACGGCTTAAATGTAAGAATCCTTCTTTTTTTACTTTCTCTACTACGTATAGTAAGTAGGGGGAAGTATTGTATTCCACCCAAAAATTCGATACCGAGATTTCACCGGAAATACATGTTTTGAGGCTCCCTGAATCCAAAAAAAGCATTTTGGAAACATGTCCGTGTGTGTGTGTGCCTGTGTGTGTGTATGACTGTGTGTCTGTGTCTGTGTGTGTGTGTCTGTGAACAGCATAACTCAGAAACGAACAGTCGGGTAAACACCAAACTTGGTATTTAGGTCCAGTATCTTCCAGAGATGCGACACAAAGGTTTTCAAGAAACTCCACCCACCCCAGACTACCCTTTACATGGAACATTTTTCGAAAATTTTAATTTTCTCAAAAATGGCTCTAACGATTTTGATTAAAATATCATATGTTTAAGATATTGTCATGAGAAATGAAATGTATATCTCAAATTTTCTGGGAATGTCTCCAAAAGTATTCTTCATTGTGAACGACTTTTGCGTAACTGGTAAACCATAAGAGACAGACAAACTTTTACTACACAAAAAATGTAGACCTCGTTAAAATACACAATTTATGTCATATACATTTTTGTTGTTGAGTGAACCGTTTTCGAGATATTGCTTGTTATTCCCTTGAATGTTCCAATACTTATACTTTTTCTCAAATTCGTTATTCATTTTTTTATGTCCTGGACATGCAAAGAGAATGGAATGCACCACATAGCAACTAGCGCTTAAAATATTTGACTATCGCTTATAACCTACCATATTCCCCTTGCATCTACAAGAAAATTAGCAATAAGATTGACATCTCGATATCTCGATTAACATGAAGCATATGGAGAATCAACGTTTGTAAAAATAGTTGTACAAGAGTAGAGAAAGTCATGTGAGTGTAGCATATCAGATTTTTTCTCTTGAAACACCAATAGCATCTTAGTTCACTACAACAGCCATTTATTGTGACGATCACACAGTGTTAAGTTAAATTGAGTTTAATTTATGGAGGCTCTTTAACTGCTATGGTCCTTAGTGTCCCTTCTATATTGGGTGTGAAAGATCAGTAATTTTGATCAGAGGCCTCTTTATCAGGCTTGAGGTTTTTTTACGTGCCGTAAATCTACGACAAGGGGCCACCGATTTTACTTCCCTTTTGAAGGAAGCCATGCTAAGGACTTTTACGCCCGAAAAAATTCTCGCCCTCCGCCGGGTTTGAACCCGCGATCTCGGGAACCAACATGATAACCACTACACCACGGAGGACATCACACAGTGTGCTGATATACTACTTCAGTACCCACTATATCTCTTGTACAGAAATCACATTTTCTGTTAGCATCTCGTAAACCAGACTCTGCATGCGGCACCATGAGATGTTTGATGTGAAGTTAAATCCAGTGATCGTGTTTGCCAGTAATTGGGCCAACTCGGTCAACCCGTCTTTGACCAAATCATTGGTTGTGATGGTCTCGCAAGGTTTACGAGCATAGACAGATTTGGGTTTGCTTTAGTTCGTTCAGTGGGGGATAGTTTGAAATGAAATTAACTGTAGCATGGGACGGTATCTTTTCGTAAAGTGATCATATTCAAAATATTATCTATCAGTGCCCTCCACAAGTCCTAAAAGTTTCTAATGAATCGAAACATTCGATATACAAGGTGAATCGTCAGCTATTAGGTTATTTTTTAAGTGTTTTCAATCAGATGTGACTTTGGTCCGACCTCGTCATCCGCTTTACAATTATTTATGTATTCAAATAGATGATGGCATCATACTCAGTAAACGGTTTGTTTTAGCGACAATAGAGGGTTTGAGATGATCTCTATCTCAAAAACGTGACCCTTTTTACAAGAACTACCCCAGTTTTCTAGCCTATCTTAAAAACATGCCTTTATACCCACCTCCAAAATCGCCTACTGAGCGAAACATGGATATAGTGCCAAAATAAGCCAAAAAGAAAACAGTGGATCTCACAACTAAACGTTAAATTCCAACAAATTAACAGATGCGCCTATGCCCAATTTAATATTTAAATTATACGTGAAATACATAGCCACATGTGAAAAAACATACTTAACAGCTTATACTGTTTAATTGATGACAGTAAAATGTCTAACACAGAAGAAAGCTGTCTTAAAAGGCTATATCACACAAGTGAAGTTTACAAATGTTTGCGTAATGCAAAGCTATATGCAGTTATTTAAAATATACTAAAAATCAAGGCAGCAACTACAGGTCTTTGGTATAAAACACTACCGCTCGAACGGGATTTTGTGTCTGGGTAGCACGGCATGCCCAGCCGGTCGTGCCAGCGCTCTATCTTCGCTTATGAAATGTGTATTCCTGTAAATCTGTACATAAAATGTAACAACATTATTTCTTATCTCATAGTAAATGCTAGAAATGTAATCCTTCCGCAGCTAAATAAGCATTGTACCGAGTAAAGGCATTTAAATTGACACGAATTAGCTCGGTCACTGTAAAGTTTCGCGTTTCAGTTCGCATGTTTTCCTTAATTTCCTCCTGTGTATGAGGATTTGTTTAGTACACTTTGTCCTTCAGGATAATCACAAGTAAAGATCACAGACTCTTAGATCGGGGAACAGGAGGACCGCGCACCTGCACTATTGTCAAACACTTTCACAACAGTATCCATGGACTCCTCTCTCTCTGTACGTGCAATTGTGGAATCTTGCTGAAACCAGAATATGATTTTTACTTTCTCTACTACGTATAGTAAGTAGGGGAAGTATTGTATTCCACCCAAAAATTCGATACCGAGATTTCACCGGAAATACATGTTTTGAGACCCCCTGAATCCAAAAAAAGGCATTTTTGGAAACATGTCCCTGTGTGTGTGTGTGTCTGTCTGTCTGTGAACAGCATAACACAGAAACGAACAGTCGGATAAACACCAAACTTGGTATTTAGGTTTAGTATCTTCCAGAGATGCGGCAGGAAGGTTTTTAAGAAAATCCCCCACCCCAGACTACCCTTTACATGGAGCATTTTTCGAAAAATTTAATTTTCTCAAAAATGGCTCTAACGATTTGGATTAAAATAACATAGGTTTAAGATATTTTGATGACAAATAAAATGTATATCTTGAATTTTCTGGGAATGTCTCCAAAAGTATTCTTCATTGTGAACGAGTTTTGCATAACTGGTAAACCATAAGAGATAGACAAAATTTTACTACACAAAAAATGTAGATCGCGTTAAAATACACAATTTATGTCATATACATTTTTGTTTTTGAGTAAACCATTTTCGAGATATTGCTTGTTATTCTCTTAAATTTTTCAATACTTATTTTCTCAAATGGGAATTCGTTATTCATTTTTTTGTCTTGGATATGCAAAGAGTATTAATCTGTGGCAAAGGGAATGGTGCTGCACCTAGCAACCAGCTATTAAGAGATATGTATGTGCTTAAAGGCTAAGGTATTTCTATATTGCCCTTGTAAATATATATTCCCCTTACATCTACAAGAAAATTAGCAATAAGATAGTCTGCAAATGTTTATCTCGATTAACATGAAGTAGATGGAGAATAAGCGTTTGTAAAAATAGTTTGTACAAGAGTAGAGAAAGTCATGTGAGTATAACACATCAGATTTTTTTCTTCCGTTAGCTGAATGAAAAATGGGGCGAGAATGTCATTTCGTTACGGCTCTCCATTTATTGCATTCAGGTAAACAATCGGTCCGATTATGCACGTTGTGCTAATCGTACACCATCTTCCTATCATAAAGAGGGAATTCCTGCAGACATTGTGGATTTAGAGCAGCACCAGCGTGTGTTTTTGGATGTTTACTTGCCGTTAGATGGAGCCACGTCTCGTCTGTGAAGAACACAAGCTGAGGGTCAATTAATCCTTCAGTCACTAATTACAGAAACGACTCGCAATAACGCACATGCTACGGGATCACCTGTTTTAAATTGGGAACATGTGTGCATTTGTAAAGTTTGAGTTTTAACAATTTTACTGCACTATGTGCAGAAGTCACTGATACCCCAACTGGTTAAATTAAATCGAGTTTTATTTACGGACGCTCGTTAACTACTTTGATCCTTAGCGTTCTATTCGAGTGTATTGGGTGTGAAAGACCAGAGATTTTGCTCAGAGGCCTCTTTATCAATGAATAACGAATTCCCATTTTAGAAAATTAGTATTGAAAAATTTAAGGGAATAACAAGCAGTATCTCGAAAAGGGTTCACTCAACAAAAAATGTATATAACATAAATCGTGTATTTTAACGCGATCTACATTTTTTTGTGCAGTAAAATTTTGTCTATCTCTTATGGTTTACCAGTTATGCAAAAGTCGTTCACAATGAAGAATACTTTTGGAGACATTCCCAGAAAATTCAAGATATACATTTTATTTGTCATCAAAATATCTTAAACCTATGATATTTTAATCAAAATCGTTAGAACCATTTTTGAGAAAATTAAAATTTTCGACAAATCTTCCATGTAAAGGGTACTCTGGGGTGGGGGGATTTTCTTGAAAACCTCCGTGTCGCATCCTTGGAAGATACTGAACCTAAATACCAAGTTTGGTGTTTATCCGACTGTTCGTTTCTGAGTTATGCTGTTCACAGACACACACACACACAGACACACACACAGACACACAGACACACACACGGACATATTTCCAAAAATGCTTTTTTTGGATTCAGGGGGTCTCAAAACATGTATTTCCGGTGAAATCTCGGTATCGAATTTTTGGGTGGAACACAATACTTCCCCTACTTACTATACGTAGTAGAGAAAGTAAAAAATTATGATGCATTGCATTCATATGACTCATTAACCTGTACCTTATTAGTGGGTATACAAGTTATTCTTACGAAAGTTCATCCTCATATCTACTTAATTTTAAACCAGATAGATATTTCTGGGAATAGGTGTATTACAGATTTCGTTATAGATACAAAAGGAACAGCTATAGTCAAATGTTTTAGAGCTGGACACTACACGCTGGCCTTAAAGCTCTTTCCATAATATCACAAGAAACAACTGAAAATAATGGCTAAGTATTGAACAATTGGAACCATTAATAACGGATATCTCGGAAATGGCTGATATAACAAAAGACTTTTGTATTTCAAAAAAAAGCTTTTTGAAATAAATTGTGTGTTTTAAAGAGATACATTTCTTGTGTAGCATGTTTTTGTCTATTCGAGTAGCTTAACGTTTATCAGTTATACAAGATTATGCAAAATTCCTTCTGAATGAAGAGGTTTTCAGAGGCGAATAACCTCTGAAAATTTAATATATATATATTTTATTTATCAAGTAAATATCTTTAATATGTTTTAATCAAACCCGTTAAAGCAATTTTTTTTAGAAAATCAAAGATTTCGAAAAATCTTCCATGTAAAGAGTAGTTTGGTATGGGGATTTTTTTGAAAATCTTTGTGTAGCATTCTTTGTTGGAAGGTACTGAACCTAAATGCCAAGTTTGGCGTTAATTCAACTTTTCGTTTTGAGTTATACTGTTCACACACATACACACGGACCTTTTATAAATGCATTTTTTATTATTCAGGGCCTCAAAACATGTATTTCCGGTGAAATCTCGATATCGAATTTCAGGGTGGAATGCAATATCTTCTCTACCTACTATGTACGTGGTAGAGAATGTAAAAATGATGGAACGCACTTTTAATAAAGTGGTAATCCTTGCCCACGAGGCGTCTCTGCTGAATTAATTATATGTATTTTTGTGTTTCCGTGCCGATACTTTTAGTGCTAGAGTCTCGCCCCCAACTTAGTGCCTAAACACGGCTGGGGAGAAATAACAGTCACCAAACATAAATTGACTATAAAGCCCAAATTTGAAAGCACTTGCAACATAGCAAGCAGACTATCACATACTTTTTACCCAACACCGCACAAGTAGCTTTTTGAACTCGAAAGACGATATAATTAATTTCACTTTCCTCCCCCTGTTCTTTAAGAAACTACAAGAAACTTAAACAAAGAGTTAATTAAAACTCTCAGGGCACTGTAAAGAACAAAATAAAAGAAAAATGTTTTTCTAATCAAAAGCACTGTTAAGCAATCACAAATACCACAGTTTTGTAATGACTTCTCATGAATGTAGCTGAGTGACTTTCAAGTTGTCACATTCGGGCTTATTATTTATTGAGAAAATTTCAATTGGAAAAATAATAGCAGTTTAAGTAACGTCAATATAGCCTTACTTATTCTCAGTAACCAACATATATAAAACTACTAAGAAAACACAAGAAAGACAAAATAAAAGAAAGGTCAAAATTAACATTTAAAGGAGAAAAACAAGAAAAATGAAAAGCTACAAATTACAATAAGTGAATATACCAACATCAAAGTATGATCGCAGAATGTATGGATATCAACTTCGATTTATTTATTACTCTTATATTAGCAATATTAAATAGGTCCTTATTACTTTCTCTACTACATATAGTAAGTAGGGGAAGTATTCGATACCGAGATTTCACCGGAAATACATGTTTTGAGACACCCTGAATCCAAAAAAAGCATTTTTGGAAACATGTCCGTGTGTGTCTGTGTGTGTGTGTGTCTGTCTGTCTGTGTGTGTGTGTGTGTGTGAACAGCATAACTCAGAAACGAACAACCGGATAAACACCAAACTTGGTATTGAGGTTCAGTATCTTCCAGAGATGCGACATGAAGGTTTTCAAGAAAATCCCCCCACCCCAGGCTACCCTTTACATGGAACATTTTTCGAAAATTTTAATTTTCTCAAAAATGGCTGTAACGATTTTGATTAAAATATCATATTTTTAAGATATTTTATGACAAATGAAATGTATACCTCGAATTTTCAGGGAATGTCTCCATAAGTGTTCTTCATTGTGAACGACTTTTGCATAACTGGTAAATCATAAGAGATAGACAAAATGTCACTGCACAAAAAATGTAGATGGCGTTAAAATACACAATTTATGTCGTATACATTTTTTGTAGAGTGGACCATTTACGAGATATTGCTTGTTATTCCCTTAAATTTTCCAATACTTATACTTTTTCTCAAATTCGTTATTAATTTTTTTTATGTCCTGGACATGCAAAGAGATTGGAATGCGCCACATAGCAACCAACGCTTGAACGATTTGACTATCGCTTATATCCTACCATATTCCCATTGCATCTACAAGAAAATTAGCAATAAGATTGACATCTCGATATCTCGATTAACATGAAGCATATGGAGAATAAACGTTTGTAAAAATAGTTTGTACAAGAGTAGAGAAAGACATATGAGTGTAGCACATCAGATTTTTTTGTTATTTTATCAATCAATAAATAATCATATGAGGTAATTAATAAGAAGAAGCAGTGATATTTAGTCAGATTTGATGTTATCACAGTCTAATGTAATAAGGTTCGATATTTGGTTAATTTTTCAACTAAGCGATTGTAGCACCTTTACATTTGCGGAAGCATAACCACACGTGACATAGTTGTACTTATTTACGTATTTGACTGTTGCATTATTCTACGATCGATGTCGGAGATGAAATCAATGAATAATATGTTTCTTTGTTATTTTGTGAGGCCGGGAAAGCCTAAGGAATTGTTATGTTGGTAATGTTCGAGCTATTACAATTATCCTTGAGAAAGATTTACATGGTTTTGCGAGCTTTTGTAAGCATCACATAAAATTAAATTATTAGTCGCGTAAAATGGCGTGAAGTTTCGAATTCTAAGCTAGACAGTAATTTTCGCCTTGTGTCAAAGGTTGCCTTTGCCAAGTTTGCTCTAAATCGGTGCAACGGTGTAGAAGTCTATAGAGAACATACATGTATCGTCATACATATATGTGTGTGTGTTTTATTCTTAATGTTTATATAAGGAATTTAAATTTCAATAAAAATGTTAGAGTAGTTTTCGAGAAAATAGAAAAAAAACTTAACTTTTCCATATGAAAGATGATGTAAGATGGGAGGAATTTATGAAAATATTACGTTACATCCTTGAAAGAGGATAATATTAATTATGAAATTTGCCACCCATCGAACTTCTAGTTTTTGGATTATGTTTTTCGAATTCGCGCACTAACACACACATGTTTTTGTTTTGTTTTTTTAATTGCTCTTTGGTTTCTGGTGACTTTAAGGTGTGTATCTCCGATGAAGTTTCGATACACAAATTTTGTATTAAACACAATACTTCCTCTACCTACCTTAAGTAAACAGTAGAAAAAGTAACGCTGTAATAACGATAGGTGAAATTTCTTTCATTTAAATCTCTATCTTTTCTCTACTTTTCTACAAAGACAATTAATTTCTTAATCACATTTTAGGTTAACTTAAGGAGGGAAAATCTAAAAATTAATTATATCTCCATTATTGCATGACATTAAAATATCAATATATACTTCAAAAGCAAGTCTTGAAATTTTTAAACTAGGTAGTCATTAAGGCTATACCCTTAAGAATAATATGTATATGTTCTTGAGAAAAGATTTAGGAAGCTGTCATCGTAAAAACTCAAATGCAAAGTTTCTAAATGGTTGAAACCTAAATTAAAACTAGCAAATGTAGTATTTGCGATCTATATAAATTGTAAAAAGAGATAAAGGATATTTAAGAACGAAAAGTACGTTGATAGCACAGTTGAGTATTACAGTCGAAATTACTTCACTCTCTCAGAAATAATAACACAAAGTCACGTCCTTATTGCACGCTCTCCCGGTGGAATTTGTAAACATACATCTGCTACAAGCCACTTCACTACTTGCCGGGGGCATATTTCACCTATTGAACATATAGCGTGCAATATTGCACTAAAATTCTATTATAAACAGATCAATAATACGAAACTGCACATTTCAAAACAAACACTGTGTAATTTTTTCACAGCGATGAAAGCCGTGTTTGCGCGCTTCAGCAGCCTAGTCAATTTCCCATAAAAAATATGGCAATGACATTAAAATCCTCGCTGTGGTGATAGGATTTAGGTGAACCTGAAGTAATGCAAAGGTCGACGCTGCTGTTGAAAACCCACGCGGTGTGAAACCTCCTGGCTATGTGACAATGAACACATCCGCTGTGTAGCGGTGCACGAGCGAAAAACGCTGTAAAACAAATATTCATGCTTGCGCGTTTCCGATTAGTCATGCCAGTTTCCGGTTAGGATACTTCTGAATAACTTTTAGTCTGTAAATGTTACCTGAACTGTACTGAGAACCATATAAAAATGCAGTTGAAAATATTATCATTTATAACAATTGAGGACTGGAATTCTCAAAGGTTGTGACAAAATTACTTTTTAGTTAAAAATAGTATTTATTTTAATTATTTTCAGTCGTTTTTATACAAGGAATTATGTCGAAATATAGTAATATACCAGATTATTTACCATATTACGCATATTATGTAAATAATACTGAGCTAAAACCATATAAATTAATGTTTAAATCTGAAATTACCTAAAATGGTAATCTTACATTTGGATTGTCAGTAAACCTACAAAAATATATTTTTCAAATAGTAATATAACTAAAATGCCTTTATCAAATTTATATAATTTGTCACTAATGAACCTTGAATCATCTTGAAATCAGAAACACCAACATTAACAATGTTAATTTTAATCTCATCAGTGATATCAATTTGCCGGTTAACACTTTTCAAGAAGCCAACACAATGCCATCTATCGCCATCAGTTTACAACTCGAAGATGAACTGGAACATAGCGCTTTTGAGAGGAAAAGAATCTTTCCGAAGAAATATCTAAATTTTGTAAATTTTAGCGTTTAACACCTTTGAAAATTTCAGATTGCAATTAGACATCGAATTTTAACGCAAATTCCCATTTAGGCATTTTAGGGAAATTAGGAAAATAATTGCACATATCTACAAATAATACAAAATCAAGCTTAGTGAATTCACTAAAATGTTAGCTGGCATTTATTTTAATGTGTTTTCTCCCTAGAAATGCTTAAAACATACAATTACAATATCGAAACTGTGTTTAAATGATGCTAAATACATATTATAACGAATTTTGCTAAAATCTTCTGGAAACAGAAGCGCTATCAGTAAGGGTTCAGAAGTTCGGAAAAATCAGATGTAATACATTCATATGACTTTCTCTGCCCTCTATCTTTATTATTGAGTACACAAATTATCCTTATCTACTGCATTTTAGTCCAAGTTTGCAGAAATAGCTGCATTACACATTTCTTATAGGTACAAAGGGAACAGTGACAGTCAAATATTTTAGAACTGGACACTATATGCTGGCCTTAAAATTTCATAGTGTTTCCTATTGTACCAACACTAGAGCTTACCCAATGTTGCGCCAGCTTTTTAAACTGGAATGACAAATTAATTTTAAATACCTCCCCCGTTCTTTATATAATTATTTTTTTAAGGTTTCATTTATACCTCGGCTTAATTACAATGGCCTTATCGGCGGCCTTTCCTTTGGAACACATTATTGCCTGAAGGCAATGATGTGAACTCGTATTCGCTTGTCTTTGGATTTCTGGTAAGCTTTGGGTTTTATTCATTAGATCACATACACATTCATTCTTCCAGACTCCGAGGAGAATAGGGAATAATCTTGGCTAGGGAAAAATTCCCAGCCCCCAGCTGGGAATCGAATCCGGGACCCCTCGCACAGTAGTCAGGTGCTATACTGATTGAGCTAAGGGGCCAAATTATGTAGTTATTGTACCAGAGTTTTGGTGAATATAATTTATAATTGAAATTTCGTACGGTCCCGGCTATTCGTAATAACGATGAAAAATCCTCTGATATTCACGTAAAAGGATGTAAAACATCGGCGATACATCTGACTTCCTTAACCACCCGCCGACAGTCTTCCAAGTTGTGGAAATGCTGCATAGCCTATACGTACATACTCTTTGGCGATAGAAGAATCATTGGTTGGGATGGTGAAGTAATATTTAAATAATTACACTGGGTGAAATTTTAAACCTCTGCACCTCCTCCTTGGTCTCATAGTTATTTACGAGGGCTGATCAATAAAGACTGAGACTGATTTTTTTCACATATATTTACTACTCCATTTCAATGTTGTTACCATATTTTTCAAAGTAGTCCCCTCCTACTTCAGTGCACCTTTTATAACATCTCTGCCAGTCCTCGAACACATGGTACAGGCTATTCTTTGTCAGGTCTTTGAGAATCGCCTCACTTTTCTTCAGCACTGCTTCAGTGCTCCCAAATCAAATGCCCCGGAGCTTTGCCTTTAGTGATGGGAATAAAAAGAAATCACAGGTGGCAAGATCTGGGCTATAAGGCGGATGCGCACACAGGTAATGTTGAATTTAGCCAAAAATGCCTAGATTTGATTGGCGACGTGAGGCCCGCGTTGTCGTGATGAAGTCGCCACTCATTCTGATGAAGTTCTGGACGTTTCCTTGCAATGTGCTTCCTCAGTGTAGCCAATACTGACCTGTAGTCCGCTGCTGCAATATTAGTGTGAGGGGGAACAACAATCTCAGCAGCTGTGTTGATGTTGACTTCAGTCATAGCAGAAGCCGAAACACCAGACCCACCTTGCTTAGCACAGAGGACTCGCCCTTCTTTGAAGTCCTTGAACCACCTAAACACTGTTGCAGAGGTAGTGCATCTTCATCGTATGCTTGCTTCAGCGTTTTGAAAATTTCAGAGGCTGTATGATTTAAACGAAAACAAAATGTTATTGCGCTGTATTACTCCTCTCGTGTCACCTCCATTTTGTGGTATGCGAATTTCAAGTAGGGTCAACAATATACTGCATTACTACCAACCTACCGATACAACATGCTGCCGCCTATGGACATTATACATGAAACCCCGCTCTTTTCAAATGTTTATAGTAGAGACAGGAAACTATCAAGAACACTTCAGGAAAAAATCAGTCTCAGTCTTTATTGATCAGCCCTCGTATTAACATAAAAACTGCATCGTTTTTACATAATACAGAAACTCTTGACATATAACATGAAATAAGTGCTGAAGGTAGTGAATATGAATATTCCACACTCGCAGGCCACCAAGTTAACTTCTGGAAAAGACACATGGTCTGGGACCATTGAATCACTTGCTTATTATAAAATAGTGGTTCTCGGATTTCTTATGTTAGTAATTTTCTCTCTTTATGCAGTTAATTAAGTTATTCAGTGGTTTTTATTCTGCTTAATTACACACACACACACACACACACACACACACACATCTGTAGTATTTGTTAAATGGTGAAAGAAAGAAATGTAACATGCGATTCCTACATTTATAAACAGGATCTATTGTCCATTTTTAAGTTGTCTTCTGTTTGCTTAAGTGTTGCATCATGGGTATCTGTTTATATTACTAGAAATGAAATACAACCGGCTTTTGTTTTTACCACCATCTGCGGAGTACAAAAACTAACCGGCTTTTGTTTCTACAGACATTCTGTATTGAGTGCATCCACTATTTTCTACCCCATGGCATTCTCAACGAAGGTTGTCTAAATTCTTTTTAGTATTTTAATAATTTATGATTTGAAATTACGTGATTCATAGCCATTGTCAGAAAAAATAAGACTTTCCAATGGTTGAGTAGTTTTTCAGATTACGCTACGTACTGTACACACAGACACACATAACCGTTTAACCGATTTCAGAACCATTTCTGTATTGAACAGCACTGTTCTTCCGAACGGGTATACGCTATAAAGTATTTCCAAAATGTTAAAACTGGTGGCAGCGGTAAGGTTTTTATATTCTTGTCAGCCAATTTCAATCCCGTTTCCATGAATATGAACATCAGAGAATATTTTTGGCCCTTGATTGCGAACATGGCAATTAATGACTTCCAGGCCAAAGTGGTAAACGGGGAGGCGTAAGATCCTTTAACATTGAATTATCGTGAGAAGATAAATGTCAAGAAACTCTAAGCTCTGAGGCCCCCGAACTCGTTTGAGCATCGTTTCGCCCATTTCATTCATCATCGTCCGATATGACCTACCAGGTTAATTACCATGCTAGCCTCCAGTTCTCGAGGTCGCGGGTTCAAACCCGGCGGAGGGCGATGGATTTTTTCGGACGTAAAATCCATAGCATGGCTTCCTTCGGAAGAGAAGTAAAGCCGGTGGTCCCGTGTCGTAGATTTACGCCACGTAAAAGAACCTCAAGCTATATAAAGAGGCCTCTGAGCAAAATTACAGGTTTTTCACGCTCAATATAGAATGGGACGCTAAGGACCACAGCAGTTAAAGAGCGTCCATGAAACAAAAGCTACCAGGTTAAAGGACGTTAAAGTTCAAGCAAATGAAAAAAAACAATGCTTTATTGGAGGGTGGGAGGGTAGTGTTCATATCATCAAGTTTCCCTCTGATTTCGCTGAACTTTGTTATCAAGAAGTATTTTTTGGGGGTTTAGTTTTGACGAAACGTAATACACTTGAGTTTTAGTTAGAATTTGCCAAAAATAAGCTAGTGCCCTAAAAGCTTCAGAAGCGTCTCTAGGTATCCTAATTTTCAATCCTTAACATACAAAGCCCATTCTTTGGTCTATCTGGAGAAAACTTTGTACACTTATACAGGCTTAAAACTCTAAAAAACTACACGTACCATATTTTTAACCCCTTATGTAGAAATATACTCTGTTAATCCATCTGGTCAAATATTTACATAATTATACTATAAGACCTGGAAAAAATATTACAATTTCAAAAAATAGCAAACAATTATTTGAATCATATTGTATTCTTGAAATTCTGAAAAAAATTTCCCTTGTCCTTTATTTTCAACCCTTTGAAGAAAAGAATATGCTTGGCCAACAGAGCATGCATTCCTGCACTTGAGCTATAGGACTCAGTGAAAGCTATGGGATACCTTAAAACTTCAAAACATATATTTTCAACCTCTAAGCACAAATGTATACCCTCTGACCAATACTGACAAACCTTTGGACGCTTACACTTTAGGTAGGAGAAAAAATTATGGATCACTCATGACTTTCAAAAACTATGCCTATCCTTTATTTCAACTCTTTACTTACAGAAACCATCCTGCATCTAAGACAAACCAAACACATGTGCATTAGTTCACCCCTTTAGGCACAACAGGAAGATCTGCTGAACTGGAAGTAAAACGAAAAATGCAGGGAAACAAACACTACAACAATAAAACACATCAGAACTGCGGAAGGTTTCTAGGTCACGATGTACTTATAAATTCATAGGACTGAGAGGAAAGTAACACCCACAAGAACATTTACTGAATACGTAGTTCAAAGGAGCTGTGTACAAGAATCCCGCATTTTGGTGATGAGCACTTGTTTGCTTCGTTATCCAATTCGATTCCTAGCCATCGAGACTCTCTTCGCTTTCGTCTGCTGTAACGGGAAGTCATGATTATTTAATATCTCCGATGGGTGCGCAATGTGTCAGCACTGTCGTAATTAGAATAGTTCTTCATAATTCACATATGGATCAGTTTTAATTGCAAAGTTCTCTCTCTATACTGTCAATCCATACGCTGTTTGAAATGCGCTCGCTATCTCTGACTGCAAAGGATTCAGAATCACAGAAGTCTGCACCCCTTTGCCATGACATTATGCGTGCGTTTATATAATCTAGCCCGCGCAAGAACGTTAACTGCGAAAATTACTTCTCTCTCTTCTCCATTTTCCACTCCTTCACTATTGCATTCTCTCTCCCGACTATTCTACCTCTCCTAACTCTCCTTTCGACCCTTCTCTGCTTCTTTCTCCCTGTTTCTGAGCAGCATAGCTGTTATTCGATGTTTTGAAAATCAGTACTAAAACAGTTTTCTCGACTTTAAGGCAGTTGGTTTAGTTATTAGTTGGTTTGATTTGTTCTATCTGAATTATTAATATTTACAGGGATGGCAATTTAAAATTTTATGTTCTTTGGGTGAAGCGTTTCGTTTTTAAAACAGAATTTCAGAGCGTTACAAAACAGGCTCTTTACGATGAGATTTTCAATTGTCTCTCGTGAAATTCAATGCCAAGAATCACTATTAAGTGGCTGAAAATGCTAAATAATGTGGCTAAATAAATGCCGCACAGGTTTTGTGATTTGCTTTCTTTTCAGATATGCTTAACTTAAACAAATCGGATGTGTTACACTCACATGTCTTTCTCTACTCTTGCACAAACTATTTTTACAAACGCTTATTCTCCATATGCTTCATGTTAATCGAGATGTTAATCTTATTGCTAATTTTCTTGTAGGTGCAAGGGTAATATGGTAGGTTATATGCGATAGTCAAATCTTTTAAGCGCTGTTTGCTATATGGCGCATTCCATTCTCTTTGCACGTTCAGGACATAAAAAAATCTGATGTGTTACAATCACATGACTTTCTCTACTCTAGTACAAACTATTTTTACAAACGCTTATTCTCCATATGCTTCATGTTAATTGAGATATCTAGATGTCAAACTTATTGCTAATTTTCTTGTAGATGCAAGGGGAATATGGTAGGTTATAAGCGATAGTCAAATATTTTAAATGCTGGTTGCTATGTGGCGCATTCCATTCTCTTTGCATGTCCAGGACATAAAAAAATCTGATGTGTTACACTCACATGAATTTCTCTACTCTTGTACAAACTATTTTTACAAACGCTTATTCTCCATCTACCTCATGTTAATCGAGATAAACATTTGCAGACTCTATCTTATTGCTAATTTTCTTGTAGATGTAACGGGAAAATATATTTACAAGGGCAATATAGAAATACAGTAGCCTTTAAGCACATACATATCTCCTAATAGCTGGTTGCTAGGTACAGCACCATTCCCTTTGCCACAGATTAATACTTTTTGCATATCCAAGACAAAAAATGAATAACCAATTCCCATTTGAGAAAATAAGTATTGAAAAATTTAAGGGAATAACAAGCAATATCTCGAAAATGGTTCACTCAAAAAAAAAGTATATGACATAAATTGCGTATTTTAACGATAGTAAAACTTTGTCTATCTCTTATGATTTACCAGTTATGCAAAAGTCGTTTACAATGAGGAATACTTTTGGAGACATTCCCAGAAAATTCAAGATATACATTTTATTTGCCATGAAAATATCTTAAACATATGATATTTTAATCAAAATTGTTAGAGCCATTTTTGAGAAAATTAAAATTTTCGAAAAATGTTCCATGTAGAGGGTATCCTGGGGTGAGGGGATTTTCTTGAAAACCTTCGTGTCGCATCCCTGGAATATACTGAACCTAAATACCACGTTTGGTGTTTATCCGACTGTTCGTTTCTGAGTTATGCTGTTCACAGACAGACACGGACATGTTTCCAAAAATCTTTTATTGGATTAAGGGGGTCTCAAAACATGTATTTCCGGTGAAATCCCGGTATCTAATTTTTGGGTGGAATACAATACTTCCCCTACTTACTATACGTAGTAGAGAAAGTAAAAAATCTGATGTGTTACACTCACATGACTTTCTCTACTCTTGTACAAACTATTTTTGCAAACGCTTATTCTCCATATGATTCATGTTAATCGAGATATCGACATGCTAATCTTATTGCTAATTTTCTTGTAGATGCAAGGTTTTAAGCCTTAGTCGAATCTTTTAAGTGCTGGTTGCTATGTGGCGCATTCCATTCTCTTTGCATGTCCAGGACATAAAAAAATGAATAACGAATTTGAGAAAAAGTATAAGTATTGGAAAATTAGTTGGTTTGATTTGTTCTATCTGAATTATTAATATTTACAGGGATGGCAATATAAAATTTTATGTTCTTTGGGTGAAGCGTTTCGTTTTTAAAACAAAATTTCAGAGCTTTACAAAACAGGCTCTTTACGATGCGATTTTCAATTGTCTCTCGTGAAATTCAATGCTAAGAATCACTATTAAGTGGCTGAAAATGCTAAATAATGTGACTAAATAAATGCCGCACAGGTTTTGTGATTTGCTTTCTTTTCAGATATGCTTAACTTAAACAAATCTGATGTGTTACACTCACATGTCTATCTCTACTCTTGCACAAACTATTTTTACAAACGCTTATTCTCCATATGCTTCATGTTAATCGAGATGTTAATCTTATTGCTAATTTTCTTGTAGGTGCAAGGGTAATATGGTAGGTTATATGCGATAGTCAAATCTTTTAAGCGCTGTTTGCTATATGGCGCATTCCATTCTCTTTGCACGTTCAGGACATAAAAAAATCTGATGTGTTACAATCACATGACTTTCTCTACTCTAGTACAAACTATTTTTACAAACGCTTATTCTCCATATGTTTCATGTTAATCGAGATGTTAACCTTATTGCTAATTTTCTTGTAGGTGCAAGGGTAATATGGTAGGTTATATGCGATAGTCAAATCTTTTAAGTGCTGGTTGCTATATGGCGCATTCCATTCTCTCTGCATGTCCAGGACATTAAAAAAATGAATAACGAATTTGAGAAAAAGTATAAGTATTGGAACATTTAAGGGAATAACAAGCAATATCTCGAAAACGGTTCACTCAACAAAAGAAGTGTATCTGACATAAATTGTGCGATCTACATTTTTTGTGTAGTAAAATTTTGTCTATCTCTTATGGTTTACTAGTTATGCAAAAGTCGTTCTCAATGAAGAATACTTTGGAGACATTCCCAGAAAATTCGAGATATACATTTCATTTGTCATGAAAATATCTTAGACATATGATATTTTAATCAAAATCGTTAGAGCCATTGTTGAGAAAATTAAAATTTTCGAAAAATGTTCCATGTAAAGGTTAATCGGGGTGGGGGATTTTCTTGAAAACCTTCGTGTCGCATCTCTGAAAGATACTGAACCTAAATACCAAGTTTGGTGTTTATTCGACTGCTCGTGTCTGAGTTATGCTGTTCACAGACACACACAGACACACAGACACACACACACACACACAGACACACGGACATGTTCCTAAAAATGTTTTTTTGGATTCAGGGGTCTCAAAGCATATATTTCCGGCGAAATCTCGGTATCGAATTTTTGGGTGGAATACAATACTTCCCATACTTACTATATGTAGTAGAGAAAGTAAAAATTATGTGCACATATTTTCACTTATCAACTCAATAAATAATGGGATGCATCTTAGAACAAATGGTACTATAAAATAAATTTCAATTTGTATACGTATATTGTGGAGACTACTAAATGTTTAATAATAATTGTAATAATAGTAACTTAAAAATTACGCCATAAGGAGTAATTTAATTGTTGGCAGACCTATAAAGATTTATAATATATAAAAGTCGATTTATGGTTGGAGTTAATAATGCTGATTCATGATAACAAATGTCTAATTGTTGCATAACGGTTTCAGTTTTACGCAAATTGCAAACATTGTATAAAAATCTGATGTGATATATTCGCATGACTTTCTCTACCCTCTTTCATTTTTGCATTTTTATTCCAATAGACCTTGTGTAGAAATAGCTACATTACATATTTCGTTACAGATAAAACGAACAGCGATAGTCGAATGTTTAAGAACTGGATGCTATATGCTGGTCTTAAAATTCCATACTGTTTCCATGCAATCGTGAGAAATAGCTGAAAGTTAAAAGGATTATAAAGAATGACCAAGAAATGAAAAATTCGAACCATTAATAACAGATATCTCGGAAATGCCTTGTGGCACAAAAAACCTATTTGAAATAATTTGTGAGTTTTAAAAAGATCTACGTTTTTATATAGTACGTTTTCGTCTATCGCTTAACGTTTACAGTTATACAAGATCATACAAAATCCCTCCCGAATGAAGACTTCATGGGCTATTCCCAGAAAATTCAAGATATACATTTTATTTGTCATGAAATATCTTTAATATATGGTATTTTAATCAAAATCGTTAGAACCACGTTTTAGGAAATCAAAATTTTCGGAAAATGTTCCATGTAAAGGGTGGTTAGGATGGAGAATTTTCTTGAATGTCCTTGTGTCGCATCCTTGGAAGATACTGAACTTAAATATCAAGTTTGGTACTTACCCGACTTTTTGTTTCTGAGTTATGCTGTTCACAGACACACACGGACATATTTCCAGAAATCCTTTATTTGGATTCAGGGGGACTCAAAACATGTATTACCATTGAAATCTTGTATCGATTTTTTGGGTGGAATACAGTACTGCCCTTACTTATAATACGTAGTAGGGAAAGTAAACGTGTTTCCAAATAGTAGTTAGATGTGCTAACGTTTGTTTTTGAACGTTTTTGTTATTTTTTGATGGAGCGCCGCCTTAATAAAATAAAAATATAAGTAATGCTTTACCATTGCAACTGGAGTATGTACACGAATAATACTAACGAAAATTTGGTATAAATTCTTAAATATTAACACTATAGAAATGTTTTAAATAACGCAAATCCTATGTATTGCATTCACATGACTTTCTCTTTTCACTCTTCTACAAACTATTCATACAAAACCTTATTCTTCCCTTTACTTATTTTTAATCGATACGAACTTTCAATACACATTTACAAATTTCGTTTTAGGCATAAGAAGAATACGACATTCAGATTTTTAAAATGTGCATGGCTTTGAAATTCCATGTTCTTTGCATGGCCCGAGAACAAAGCAACTAACCACCTGAAAAAATAGAGGTATTTGAAAATCCAAATCAATATCTCCAAATGGGTAACGCATAAAAAATGTTAATTGTGTCCTTTAACAGCTCTACAGATATTGTGTAGTAAGATTTTTTTCTATCTCTTTCGGTTTAACAGTTTACAGGCTCTTCCTAGAGAATTCAAGATATGCATTTCATTATGTCTGTAAATATCTTAAACTTTGATATTTTAATCAAAATGGTTAGAGTACTTTTTGAGAAAATAAAAATAACTAAAACTTGTCAATGTAAATCGTAGTTAGGGGTGAAAAGTTTTCTTGAAACTCTTCGTGTTGCATCCTTGAAAGGTGCTTGAACAAAAAGTTTAGTATTTAATCCAACTTTCCTTTTGAGTAAGGAAACACACACACATATCTACACAGTCTTCTAAAAATGCTTCTTTTTTGGATTCAGATAACTTCAAAACATGTATTGCTGTGAATTCTCGATATCCAATGTGTGGGAGGAATGAACATAAACAGCTTAGGATTAAGACGGTTGTAGTTTTTTTTTCTGAATGTGATACATCTTAAGCACATTAATTCTAGCCATTATCAGTAGCTTTGCCATTCATTTGACACTACCTACTTATTGGAAGGTATGGAAAGGAGGCGAAATGAGGTGTCAAGTTTATACAAACTCCTTGAAATACACCGAAGTTGATAGTTTGTGAGATAAAATAAATGTCCATGTATATCATTATAAATGTACTTCTCTAGTTGTATGTACGCTAATATTTTAGCATGCGGCATGGTAACACTGCTCGCGATGTTATTTATACCTCTGAACTCAGCTCTCACAACTAATTTTGATATTCATGTCGCATTAGTGAGTGGAAATCGAAATTATATTGAAATTTATGGTATATTGCGGCTACGGCATCTACTCTGGAACACAAGTACCTATGAAATACACTAAACCGCTTAGTACGCGAGTAGCTGAAGCTGCCTGCATTCACATGAAAACAAAAGCTTCTATCACTGACCTTTATAGGGCGCGACAAGCACTAGCTTATAGCATAAAGAAGAGTCACGTATACGCAATTTCGTATCCAAGAAGAGTCCCTTATTCCGATAATCAAAGATAAATGTGTATAATAATTCAGTGTTTTATTCTGTAGTACAGAATTGTAACAAAGCTAGTTTCTATTGCAGATTTGTCTTGTTTATACTATGGGAATATAACCCCTGTTTCAATGTGTGTTCAACGTAGTATGTTAAGTCTGCTAAAGTTGATAAGGCACATCTACAAATAAACTTCGTTACAAGTTCAGCAGTGCTGTAATTCTTCGGAGATTGCATACTTTGTCTCCTCTCATCGCACCCTTCCCTCCCGGGGCACCCCGTCAGGGGCTTAGGCACAAAAATCTTGTAGGTCGAGGTGCTAAGTCCCTTCCGACTTAGACCTACTCCAACCCCTATCAATCTCGGAAATAACAGTAAGAATGGATTGGCGTTATGGCATAGCTAACTCTACCATTTCAGCAGGTTTCATTGCGTGTGACGTTGCAGAACCTGTGTGGCGTAAGATTGCAGGAACGGAGAAGATCGTGAGTCTTACAAAATATATGAAGGGAAGAGAAGAGTACGCTGATACGTCGCGTTTCTGACGAGTTATCCGTTTACTGATACTGTCTGCGTGCTCCGTCAAAAGGTATTTACCATGTGTTGCGGTCATACTACTGTGAAATTTAGTAGTAGACTCTGTGCGGCTTTACTGAACTCTATTCCTCGACAAATAAAGAACTGACCTAATGGAAGACAGGCTGTACAGAGAAAAAAATCTGATGTGTTACACTCACATGACTTTCTCTACTCTTGTACAATCTAATTTTACAAACGCCAATTCTCCATATGCTTCATGTTTATCGAGATATCGAGATGCCAATCTTATTGGTAATTTTCTTGTAGATGCAAGGGTAGCTTTTAAGCGATAGTCAAATATTTTAACGCTGGTTGCTATGTGGCGCATTCCATTCTCTTTGCATGTCCAGAACATAAAAAAATGAATAACGCATTTGAGAAAAAGTATAAGTATTGGAAAATTTAAGGAAATAACAAGCAATATCTCGAAAACGGTTCACTGAACAAAAGAAATGTATATGACATAAGTTGTGTATTTTAACGCGATCTACATTTTTGTGTAGTAAAATTTTGTCTATCTCTTATGGTTTACCAGTTATGCAAAAGTCGTTCACAATGAAGAATACTTTTGGAGACATTCCCAGAACATTCGAGATATACATTTCATTTCTCTTGACATTATCTTAAACATATGATATTTTCATCAAAATCGTTAGAGCCATTTTTGAGAAAATTAAAATTTTCGAAAAATCTTCCATGTAAAGGGTAGTCTGGGGTGGGGGGATTTTCTTGAAAACCTTCGTGTCGCATCTCTGGAAGATACTGAACCTAAATACCAAGTTTGGTGCTTATCCGACTGTTCGTTTCTGAGTTATGCTGTTCACAGACACACAGACACACACACACACACAGACACACACACACACACACACACACACACACACACAGACACATACACGGACATGTTTCCAAAAATGCTTTTTTTGGATTCAGGAGGTCTCAAAACATGTATTTCCGGCGAAATCCCGGTATCGAATTTTTGGGTGGAATGCAATACTTCCCCTACTTACTATACGTAGTAGAGAAAGTAAAAAACAGCAATGGTTATCTTTAAAACATACTTTTAATTAAATAACTTTGGTGAATATTTCATCATTGCAGCAGGGAAACAATGATATTAGTTACATATTATTTAGAGCATACTTTTATGGTTAACTCTTTCTTACTTTCTCTACCACGTACGAAAAGTTGGATGAACACCTAACTTGGTATTTCGTCAGTACCTTCCAAAGATGTGACACGAAGATTTTCAAGAAGTTCCTCCATCCCAAACTAACCCTTTACATGGAACTTGATTAGAAAGTTTTGATTTTCTAAAAAATGGCTCAAAGTATTTTGATTAAAATATCATATATTAAACATATTTACATTACAAATGAAATGTGTATCTTGAATTTTCTGGGAATAGCCTATGAAGTCCACTTCATTCGGAAGGAATTTTGTGTAATCTTGTATAGCTGCTAAACTTAAGCGATAGACGAAAACGCACTACACAAAAATGTCTATTTAAAAAAAAAACAATTTATTTCAAATAAGTTTTGTTGAGGCATCAGCCATTTGTGAGATATAATAATCGTTCGAATTGTTCATTACTTGGCCATTCTCTTGAGGCCTTGTTATCATTCAGCTGTTTCTCGATGTCATGGAAACAGTATAGAATTTTAAGGCCAGCGTATAGCGTCCAGTTCTTAAACATTTGACTGTCGCTGTTCCCTTTGTATCTATAACGAAATGTGTAATGCAAAGGTTTTTATTAGGATTAAAATGAGGGGATAGAGAAATGAGCTTTACGAAGACTAATTTGTATACCCATTAATAAACGATAGAGGGTAGAGAAAGCCATGTGGATGTATCACATCAGAATATTTTGAACGGAAACCCTAATATATATTAGTATGTATTGTTTGTGGCATAAAAACAAACGGATTTGAGTCTTAAACATGTTTTTATTAAACTAACCATTATTTTAGAAATTATTTAAGAATTTATAAAGGAATTATTGAAAGACAAACTTAGATTTAATTTGTATGAATTTAACGAAACACATAGAAATAGGGGAGTTTTTTTTCAATCTTCTTAGATAGACTAAAATGATGGTTTAATAAAAGGGTTGTTTATGAGAAAAGTTACTATTTTTTGCCAGAAAATATTGTGGCGCAGCGGCTATGGCCCAAGGTTATTGGGAGGTTGGCGCCGTCAAGTCGGAGATAAACAGAGATAAGCAACTCTCACGGCCGCGCAAACACCAGAAGCGCTATCGGCAGATAACCAGAATTTTCTGGAAGTTTCTTTCCCTCTCCTCCAGAGCGTGTGTCGAGATAGTTCTAGAATGTTCTGTGGAAGATTCCATTGCCTATATAAGCGAGCGTTCTCGCGAGAGAAATCAGTGCGTCAGTCAGTGAGCGAGTTAGCGAATGCGTTTCTGGTGCTCCGAAAAGTGCTGCTCTACTAATGAGTTTGTGGCGACTAATGTGACGTGCAGCGAGTGCTACTGCGGAGCGAGTGAACCGCTCGAAAGAAGTAGCTACTCGTGTGTACTGCATTGCCGCCACTTCAAGAAGGAAGTGACAGTGGGGTGTGGAGATTTTCTTGAAAACCTTCGTGTCGCATCTCTGAAAGATACTGAACCTAAATACCAAGTTTGGTGTTTATCCGACTGTTCGTTTCTGAGTATGCTGTTCACTGACACACACACGGACATGTTTCCAAAAATGCTTTATATGCATTCAGTGCACCTCAAAACATGTATTTCCGGTGAAACCTCGGTATCGAATTTTTGTGTGGAATGCAATACTTCCCCTACTTACTATACGTGGTAGAGAATAAACGATAGATGATAGAGAAAGGCATGTGAATGTATCACATCAGATTTCTCTTCTCAAAGTATAATCTACTTTAAATGTAATTTTTTCGTGTTTGAAAAATGAAGTCATGGAAGAAGCACCCCAATGCGGTTACAGGTGATGATACCTAAACACCACAGTATAAAATTCAACTCTGAATCTGGGGGAAAACCGTGGTTTTATATGATTCCTTGTAGGAAAATAACAGGTGGTGCACTAGGAAATTGAAAATAATAATAGTCGGAAAAGGGTTGGCTTCGCTGGACTGGAATATGACCAAGGGCAGGTCGAAGGAAGGTCCTGATTATGAGGATCTTTAAAAAAAAAGTTAAACAAGAGCAGGCCAACAACAGCAACTATGATAATTGAGAAGTCAAAGCAGTCGCCCCCGGCGGAAATTAAACTAAGGCTTTCCTTGCGCATACACAGACTGGAGTTCTTAACATGCAAACGGCGGACTCATAATACTCACGTATCGACCCCATACATAGCCTTACTGCAACTTAGGCTACGTGAGCTTTTTCTTGTCCAACGCAGCTCGACTTTACTGCTAGCCTCAACGATTTTGTGATTCCGAGGCGTTCATTAGTTCCATTACATTCTCTTTAAGCCTTGGAATGAATGCACAAAAGTACCTAAGGATAAAACTGGATTAATGTCTCGTCTATCTAGTTGGTAAAAATATTCAACAGCAAGTAAATATTTATCACTAGCGTATCCATTATATCCAGGAGAACAACATAGCCAAAACATAAAAATCGGAAGTGTTACATTACATTGTCGCAGTTCTCAATGGCTTGTGTTATCTTATTTGCTGGGCGCCTATTGTTTAATTATTTTTAAATTTAGGTTCTTTGTCCCCCGGCTAGCAATTATAATCTAGACTTTTATTGCCATCTCACTTAATTAATAATTGACCTATTTAATCTTTATGCACGCCTGGCTGAAACTGTGATATTTATGAATGTAACTACAGTCGTTTTAGTTGCCTCGCACTAATTACTTCGCATACTTTACATTTTTGTAACTAACTCTGCGACGTGCACCTCGTGGGAGATTCTTCAGAACTGTGCAACACTTGCTTATGGCTCGAGAATATATATACCTTCACCTCGAATTGCCTAAACATTATAATATAGCTCCTATTGGTTACCAAATTGCTCCCGCTTTAGCCTCTGATTTGGTCAGCCAATCACTGCTACTAACATATATACTCTAGGGAAGATATTCCCTCCATTTCCAAAAAAAAGGCACGCTACCCTGACGTCATTTGTTTATCTCTTCTTAGTGATAAACAACTCACCCCCATGGTTTATTGTTACCCACTTATATTGTTAGTTTCAGTTAGGCCGTGTAAACTTATTTCCTAACAATACTTATGACTAACAAACATCTAAAATCCTGTACATACAATAATATTAATTTACACTACAATCACTCTGGCATTCACAGCATGTTATGATATAAAATATTGCCTCAACATGATTTTCTCCGCTTCCTATGATTCATGGGTGGATATACTTAATTATTCTTACGAAGGCTTTATTTTCGATCTACTTCATTTTAATCGATATAAACCTTTGCAGAAACAGTTAAAATACAGACATTTTGTTATAGATACAAAGGGAAGAGCGTAAGTCAATGTTTAGAACTGCACGCTATTCTCGGCCTTAAAATTCCATTCCGTTTCAATGCAATCACGAGAAACACGTGAATGTTGACAGGACCGTAAAAGAATTACAAAGGTTTCAACAATGCGAACCATTAATGACGGACACGGGTCGTTCATGGCCCTCTCTGGGCAGCTCCAGTAGTAGGACGGCTCTTCAATCCAGAAACTGTTAGAGACGTCTGCGTATCTTCTGTCTCTCTACTTTTTCCTTTAATATATTTTTACTTTCTCTACTACGTATACTAAGTAGGGGAAGTATTGTATTCCACCCAAAATTTCAATACCGAGATTTCACCGGAACTACATGTTTTGAGACCCCCTGAATCCAAAAAAGCATTTTTGGAAACATGTCCGTGTGTGTGTCTGTGTGTCTGTCTGTGTGTATGTCTGTGTGTGTCTGTCTGTGTGTGTGTCTGTGAACAGCATAACTCAGAAACGAACAGTCGGATAAACACCAAACTTGGTATTTGGGTTCAGTATCTTCCAAGAATGCGACACGAAGGTTTTCAAGAAAATCCCCCCACCCCAGAGTACCCTTTACATGGAAGATTTTTCGAAAATTTTAATTTTCTCAAAAATGGCTCTTACGATTTTGATTAAAATAGCATATATTTAAGATACTTTCATGACAAATAAAATGTGTATCTTGAATTTTCTGGGAATGTCTCCAAAAGTATTCTTCATTGTGAACGACTTTTGCATAACTGGTAAACCATAAGAGATAGACGAAAGTTTACTACACAAAAAATGTAGATCGCGTTAAAATACACAATTTATGTCATATACATGTTTTTAGTTGAGTGAACCATTTTCGAGATATTAAATTTATCAATACTTATTTTCTCAAATGAGAATTCGTTATTCATTTTTTTGTCTTGGATATGCAAAGAGTATTAATCTGTGGCAACGGGAATGGTACTGCACCTAGCAACCAGCTATTAAGAGATATGTATGTGCTTAAAGGCTACTGTTTTTCTATATTGCCCTTGTAAATATATTTTCCCCTTACATCTACAAGAAAATTAGCAATAAGATAGGGTCTGCAAATGTTTATCTCGATTAACATGAACTAGATGGAGAATAAGCGTTTGTAAAAATTTTGTACAAGAGTAGAGAAAGTCATGTGAGTGTAACACATCAGATTTTTCATATTTGAACCACAAATTATCACGCAACCGGTTTCCAATTCCTAACCACTAGACTTGTAAGCCTCGAGAGTGGTACACTCTGCTTTCAGGTTAGATACACCCTTAACGAAGTTTGTGGGTGAAATTAGACAACTAGGCAGGAGTGAACTGATTTATTTACCGTGCCGCAGTTAACTTTGATTACGATTTCACAAGATTACAAACCTATTATCTACTCTTCAAAATCAAAATTAAAAGTAAGCTCTGTTTGGGTCTCTCATATAGAATATGCTTATGCAGGGTTATTACAAAAGAAGTGGATCGTGAAACAAAAACTAAGTGTGATATCAACATAAATTTCGGGGTGTTATGTTGGGAAACTCTGAAAGTTTGCATTGGTAGTTTTGTAGCTGGTAATCATGTAAGTCATTATTGTTGAAGATGCAAAAATGGCGAATCCTGTGGAAAAAGTATGTTGTGTGCTAGAACTTGCTAAAACAAATTCTGTAACTGCTGTCCAACGACATTTCAGAACACGTTTCTGGAAACCACCACCGACTAGACAATTCATCTATGATTGGCACAGAAAGTTTGAGACAACAGGCTGTGTGTGCAAAAGAAAGAGCCTGGGAAGACCACGCGTATCAGAAGAGGATGTTGAACGTGTTAGTGGTGTTTTCGACAAGGGCAAGATTGGAATTAAAAATTCCACAACCCACTATATGGAAAATTTTGCGAAGGTGACTAAAACTGACTCCTTACAGGTGTGCAGTTCCTGCAGCAGCTACTTACAGACGATAAAGTCAAACGTCAATATTTCTGCATTGAAATGTTGCGACGTAATGAACAAGATGATGGCCTCAGTGAACGAATAGTCTTCAGTGATTAGTCAACTTTTCACTCGAGTAGAAAAGTGAATAAACGAAATGTTCGAATATGGGGGACTGAAAAACCAAGGGCTGTGTGGGACTCCCCCAAAATTAATGCGTTTTGTGCGATATCCCACATCAAGGTGTATAGCCCCTTCTTTTTTGCAGAAAAAATAGTAACAGCACCTACATATCTAGATATGTTACAGCTTTGGCTGATGCCCCAACTGTATGAGGAAATGGAAAGGGAAACTTTTGTCTTCCAACAAGATGGAGCACCGCCTCACTGGCACACAGATGTTAGTCTTTACTTGGATGAAATTCTACCACAGCGTTGGATTGTCCGTGCTGCTGTTGAGAATAACGCTTTGCTACGTTGGCCACTGAGGAGTCCCGATCTTACGCCATGTGACTTTTTCCTTTGGGGATTTCTCAAAGACAGAGTTTTCGTTCCTCCACTTCCACGCAGTTTAGATGAAATGAAGGAACGTATCAGAAGAGCCGTGGCAAGCGTCGATGCAGATAGGTTACAACGCGTTTGGATGAACTTGATTATCGTCTTGATGTGTGTCGTGTGACGCGGGATCATACATTGAACATTTGTGAGTTCAAAAACTAAACTTCAAGACTTCCTCTACACGATAGTGCAAACAGATTCACTATATCATTAATAGTTATGAATGTATAACACATTGAAAATGTCTATTTCTTTTGTAATAACCCCGTATTTTCCCTATTCACTGTAGTATTGTTTGCCTCTTGCTGGAATCCTTTACTTAACCATGTGCGTTGTTACAATTTAAAAGCAGACTTGGTGATCCAATAATTCGCGTAACCTTTATGTAGATCTAAACCGACTATATATTGTCTTTCATCCGTGTTTAAATACATGACTCGTCTGGCTGACTGTACTGAAGTAGAACAGAACATATTTGTATATAAAGTTGTCATATTTATTGTAATGTAAGTTTTTTAAACCCTTAAAGCCACATTTAATAAACAATAAATCTCAAAATCCTCATCCACCCATGAGAAAAAGAAGCTAATTATTGTCATTGAGTGAAACACATTGGACACATAAAATGGACAATTGAAAATCAAATTTGGCTGTTTATTTTTAAGGATGAATGTATTTACTGGTACATTTAAAAGCTACGAAGCCTGTCCCAGAGGTTCCCGACCTAACAAAGAAAACACAAAAATTTTGGGAAAAAAACATCTTTATTTCTCTACATAGACAGTCCCCTTTCAGCTCGATACACTTTTTCCAGCGATGTTCAATAGCGTCGATACCCTGTTTATAGCGAGAATCGTCGAGTTCTGCAAAATAGCCATCAACTGCAAACTCCACCTCTTCATTGTTGGCAATTTTTTTTTACCAGCAAGCCATTTCTTCAACTTTAGAAACAAAATAATCAGAGGGGGCTAAGCCTGGCGAACAGGATGCATGAGGAAGCAATTCGAACCTTAATTCATTGAGTTTGGCCATGGCCATAATGGATGTGTGAACTGGTGCATTTTATTGATGAAACAGAAGTTTCTTTTTCCTAAATGCGGCCGTTTTTGCTTAATTTGAGGCAGTATTTTTAACATTTAAATTATTTCAGTCTAATTATATAATATAAAATATAATAACAGCCAGCCTTAAAGCAATATGTGTATAAATAACAAATAAAATGTATGTAAAAGCCATTATATTAATGTTTATATTATTATGTACATGTTTAATAATGTTATGTGAATGTATTAGGTAATTTAATAATGTTGGAATTGTGAGAATAGAGACCGAAAGTTGCTAACAATGAGGTAACAATGAGGTAACCTTGAGGCAAAATTGAATTGGAAAGTTTAATAATGCTACTAGTAATTCTTGGAGCAACAATAATGTAATTTTTGAGACAGTTTATAAATAGCCAATGAACAACCAGAAAAAGTTAAGTTAAATAAAAGTATTCTATTGGAGTAGAATTAGCCAATCAGAGACTTAAAATAGATGGAATTTGCAAATACAGGCGGTAGAATTCAGTTAATAGTAGACAGCGTTCCTAACTGGACGTGAGACGCGTCCTTGAGAAGTTTAATACTTATTCAGTGTGAGACGAAAATTCATTACGGCAAGAATATTATAAAGTTTACGTGTTAAAAAATGAAGGTAATTAATAAATAATCTCACAGCTCTCTATATCAGTGAAGTGTTATTTAATCGTGTCAAGGATTAATAAATGGAGTGAAGTAAAAAATTATAATTTGTGTAAGCCTACATTCTTTAGCCGTATCACCCCCTGTTAAGAAATACATGGTTCTACAAATTAATACTGACGCAGCCGAGGCAAACATAAATATATAATATTTAAAGAAGCATAAAAGCACAAAGTTGATTCCTAAACTTGGGGCGAAGGCCACCGGAAAGTAAACTTGGGACGAAGACCAACGGAAAGTGAACATAGGGGCGAAGGCCTCCGGAAACTTTGTACCATACGTGGAGCAGTTACTACATCAAGTTTGGCTCCCAAACTGCAGCAATACAATGCAACTTCTCCTTCAAAGATAAAAACACCTTCAGATTTCATCATTCAAACGCTGCAATAAGTTTGCATAATACTCGCCATTGATTTCTTTTCCGTTTTTGAAGATAATCAATGAAAATTTTCTCACGCGCATCCCAAAGAGCTGACGCTATGACCTTGCCTGTAGATGGAACTGTCTTCACCTTCTTTGGAGCCGATTCTCCCTTTCAATCCACTCTTTTGATTGTTCCTTCATCTCAGGTGTGAAGTGATGGACCCATATTTCATCATCGGTTTTATTGCAGCGAAACATCTCCAAACACTCGACTGAAACATCATCACGACGCTGCTTTTGTTCCATTGTGAGTAAACGCGGCATCCATCTTGCGCACAGCTTTCTCATGTCTAAATTTTCAGTCAGTATGCGATGTACAGCACTTTTTGAAATGCTTACGATGCTCGCGCACTTTCAGTAGACGGTCTCGTACGGCCTCGCTTAAACTCTGCCACCCAATATTTTACTGTAGTAAACGAAGGAGCAGACTCCCCCAGAGTAGAATCTCGCTCAGCTTTAATATAAGACCTTTCAAACGAAAGTATTGTATCACATAACGATGATCAGTTTTATTCGTTTACAAATTCGCCGAGAGCGTTCACTATTGATGGCTGCCAAACAATTACTAAACAATGTAGTATTGTCAAACTTAAGCTTTATAAGTTTGGTACTTTCTACCATAGTAACAACAACCGCTATATATACGTTAGTCGGGTACTTCTGGGACTGCCCTCGTATATTCTGTAAATAATGCATATCATAAAGACCAAACAATAAACCAACATACTTTATTATAAGCAGGATAAGGATCCGGGACAACTTAAGAGTGAAGTGAAGTATACTGTGCATCGGGTGGGGTGGAGTGAGGTGGCGCATTGGGGTGTTGTGAGGCCATGTACAGTCCGCTTCGTGACTAGGCATAGACACTTTGTCTCTCATTCCGATGTATGTGTCCTATTTCATTGCTCAGCGTTACTATACCGTACTGTTTACAGTAGTAAATAAGGCAGCGCATTGGTGTCCTTGTTTACATCAGCACCACTGTGTTCACGAAACTCTATAGTAAGGTTGCATCTACATTGGTTGCCAAATTGTTCCGGATCCTTAGGCAGGTTATAGGCACACCATTCTTAGTTCACCACAATAAACGCAAAATAGAATAATAATTACTGTCCTCAAAAAAAGAAAAAAAGATGAGTATTAACGATTAATTACTAATAAGGAAGAAAGAAAACGATAATTTGTAATGTGGTATTGGTGTTTAGTCATTCACGCGACAGACGCCTATCTTAACTTTTATACTACGTAAATCGGATATGACCTGTAAAAACTTTAATATAGTTTTGGTTACTGTATTACGGTTGTATTTTACCTCCAATGAAAACACTTAAATAAAATAGCTGATTTATTCCTCCCACCACAATCGATTACAGTCCATTACGTATCTATTTCATCGCACTGTATTTTACTTTTAGCTAGAAGCAGTCCAAGCGTTTCGAAAACATTCGGCTTCTTCTTTTCGAAACTCACATCTCTGGATAAATTACGGTCTTTAAATTCAACTTTATTACCTTTTATGTGAATTATTTTAAATTTTTGGATTTCTTGGACGATAAAAAACACAAAGCTTTCAAAATAAACCAAAAGCTTGTCATATGTTTGAATAAAATACCGCAACTAAGGTTCTCAAAATCCCCATTTGAAATGTAGAGGGCCGCATTAAGCGTTTTGAAAATACGTTTATCAACTTAAAAAATATCAGTTAATACTTTCTAATATTAGTGCTTCTAATTGTATGAATAAGTTAGTTGTGTACTTAATAAGTTCAATATGCATATTAAATTAGCTTCTTGAAAATGTTCATTTACTCCAAAACTTTACATTTAGGGTTTTCTATTGTAGATATTACTGTTTTGGTTTTTTTAAGTTAACATTTTTCTGTGCTTTAAAATACTTTTATCTTGTTTCGTTTGTATTGGTGTAGAAGAGAAAGTCTGGTCTAGAACAAATTTATCGCCATTGTTTTAAGTTATCTTTGTTTTGTTTTAGGGGAATAAACATGTTTATAGTCTTCTATCTTTCTCTCTTTCTCTCTGGACAAAACAAGCTTCAGTAACCGAAACCAGAGCGTTAAATTGCAGGGCAAACATTGTTCTTTATTTTCATGATACTCCAGTGGCTGAAGAAATAAAAATGTCTCTCCCAAAAGTACCTACATCTCTGCCGCAGAGGAATTTCCCTACATGATAAACGTTTTTGATGTCGTCACTCCTGCCCCTAGAAACCATATTTTTATAAATTTAAAGTTATGCTAAAAGTTTAGAACACCCCTTCTTCTAAAAATCGCAGCCTATTTTCACGATGTGTCCCTAAGGAATATATTATGAACTTTTTTAAAGGTAAACAATATTAATTAACAATTAATTAGCTGACTATACAACAACAGTATGCAGAGATATCATTCTACTTGAACAGGCATGAGCCATAATTTTACTTTCACTATCTTTTAATTTCTATAAGACATATGAATATTACAAACTTTTGATTTATAGATTCAAATATTCCTATATCGATAAATATAAATGGAATACACCTCGAAATTGTGATATCTTCAGTAAATTTACGAATAAACTATAAAAGCAGCTGCAGTAATGAATGGCATTACAAAATTAAATGTGAAAAATCGATTTAATGTTGCGTTATCAACTGAAAAACTTTATACTCACTGATCTAATTCGATTCCAAGAATTGGAGTAAAAGCCAATGCCACCTTTTGAATTAACTTTTTTTCCATATTAACAAGAATCTCTAAACCTGGTGCTTTCATAATTACACGCCCTTCAACGTGACTTAAATAGTCATTGTCCTGGTAAGTTTCTAGGGAATTAACAACTTAACTGCGCTTTTCTGGGAAACTTTTGTTCAGTATTGTTCATCATTGCAAATGTTCCACACGATGTAGTTTTCATCCAGTCTGTTTATAAATTTCAGCATAAGTTCTTGAAGGCTCAGTAAAGACAATTAATATGTTTTTTTCATATTTAATATATTTCAATGCTTGTGGTTTCATTTAAATAACTATTTGCATTTTTTGTTTAAAAGTGGAATAATGCAATTTATAATTTTTACTTTCTCTACCATGTACCTATAATAGATATAGGAAGTATTCCGCCCAAACTGCACACACACACACACACACACACACACACACACACACACACACACACACACACACACACACACACACACACACACACACACCAGGTGGTCCAACAGCCCATGTTTGACGTGTGTAGATAGCCCTTCGTGCGTTAAAAGAGTTGCAGAACTCAGCGGGGCAATCTAAGTAAACACAGATCAGTGGGGAACTGGCGCAATCGTGCCCTAAAAACCCACTACTACCATCACCCCCACACACCAGCGGTTCTCAGAAACATCCATATGGAGACACAGAGAGGTTGGAGCATCCTATTAATCACAAAGGCAAAACTTCGATGTCCTATTCAATGAGCGAAGTCAACATCACAGTACCGTTTAGATGATGGTGATAATAATAGTAACAATAATATTTATATTAGCAAAGCACAAAAAAGTAGCGAAACACTGCGTGCTGTCATGTTCGTTGTTTATAGTTCATTATGTTAAACAAGAACAGCATAAACACAGTTTAAAAAACTGCTATGGGCGGATACGTATAGCTGAAATAAAGACATTTTAATTATTTGTCACTCTAAAACGTGAGTTTATACCCTCAAAAATAAAGCCTGGGTAACTGATGTGGAAAATATTCCAAGACCTGTTCAGTCTATTTTTGCTCTATCATCACGTACTGTACACTCTATTACAAGCCTGGGAAGTCACTCAATAAGCTTGATCCGCTCATCGTCTTTGCAGATAAATAAGAGGAATATCTGCGCGAATATCGGCCGCGCCCATAGCTCAGTCGGTAGAGCACCTGCCTGTTGTGCGAGCGGTCGCGGGTTCGATTCCCGGCTGGGAGTGAGAATTTTTCTCTAATCAACATTATTCCTATTCTCCCCAGTATTTATAAGTATGAATGAGAATGTAAATGTGTGTGCGATGTAATGATTAAAGCCCAACGTTTACTAGGAATCCCAAAACAAGCAAATACGAGTTAGCACCATTGCCTATGGTAAAAATATTTTCCAAAGGAAAGGCTGCCGATAAGATCATTGTAGTTAAAGGCGGGGTATAAATTGAACTGAAAAAAAATCTCGCTCACGCTAATTCTCCAGTTCCCCACTGACTTGTTTTTACTTAGAATTACCCCGTTGAGTTCTGCAACTCCTTTAACGCACGAAAGGATATCTACACATTTTAAATACGGCGCGGTTGGACCACCTGGTATTTATAAGTTTTGAACAGGTAACTGCAAAACGAAATATCGGATAAACAATAAACGTGGTATTTAAGTTCAGTAACTTCCTGGAACACACTCGAAGATTTCCACCCCAAATTACTCTTTACATTGACAAAATTTCGTATTTTGTTTCCTCAAAAACGACTAAAGGTTTTTATTAAAATGGCAGATGTTTGATATAGTGCCATGAGAAATACAACGTATAGGTACCTGGAATTTTCTGTGAGGAGCCTGTGAAGTCCTCTTTATTTTATTTAAATTTGTATAACTTTGAATAACTAGGAAACCTTAAAGTATAGTCAAAAACTTATTACAGAAAAAATATAGAGCTCAAATACACAACTTGTGTTAAGTAAATATTTTTTTTATTGTCAGCAGTTTCCAAATCATCTATCTTTCCCAAGCGTCATCTAACGGATATTCTCGACAGTTTGAGATTGATTTTTTCTTGCTTTACTTTTTTTCCATCGCTTGAGTAATGAGTACGTCTTGCTTAATTCGAAATCATTTCTATGTGAAATTGTCATCGCTAGAGAAAATCTGTGCGTAGAAAATTGAAAATTCTAAGGAGTGCTTTAAAAATATTGCTTAGTTTTGAAGAGGGACTGTTTAAAAATCATTCCTTATATTTAAAACTGAAATTTGTCAACATTTCCGTTTTCGGGGCTCTTTCTAAAATATTCCAAAATGCTCAATACCTATTTAAGATATTAAAATTTAAACATCGTAAAACTATGACATATATTTCAATAAATTTCATTGAAAATTTTGGAATTTAGCATTTTAAATTTGACATACCCTTAAGAAAAATTAAAATAAACATTAAATCAGAAGATTATATATTTGTGAAAATAGAATTTTTTTGTTTTTTGTTTTTCGTGTAGTTTTAAACGTTGATCCTTACAGGAAATCAGAGATTACCTGAACCATTTTGTTAACGTCTGAAGGTCTGGATTCAATCCATTCGCGGAAAGATTTATCCCGGTATAAGAGATTCTCGCATTCTCCTTCAAGTTCATTCTAAATTTTCCGTCCCTTAACATAGATGTGTTAATAGGCGAGATCTAATAACTAATTCAAATATTACAATGCCTATGCGTTTCTTTCCTTGTTACCTCATCATTCAGCTAAAAAGAATGAAAATAGCGGTGAACGCTGTGATGTCGCCAATCTCCGAAATACAGGGACGCGATTTTAATCCAAATCTAGCGCCCCGTTGTCACCTGCCCACTGCAGTTATTCCTTAAACAAGAATCATCTCCTGATCTGTAGAAACTAGCCATGGGACTGAAAACGGTAACTACTATAAGCGTTTCTAAAAAAAAGGCAAAACAAAATAAACAATAATTCAAAAGATAAAGGGAAATAAAGAGAACAAAGCTGAAAATGCTGCGCTAAAATAATACAGAAGAAAAAGAGAAGTGTTATAAAGATGAAAAGGGGAGGTCACGCGTACTTGTGTGTGGGGAACAGGTACGTGGGGTGGCATAATTTAGTTTGGAATGTAAAAATAAAAGAATGAAATGAGAGAAACAAGGCAGTGTTATTTATTATGGTTAGGTAAGCGGAGAGCAGTAGTAGTTACTCCGGTAAGAAATTCAACACATTCCCCAGAGTTCGATCCTTTGATGCAGTTCCCTCCCCCCTCTTCCATGGGATTACAACTTGTGCAATTTAATTAAATTTATTGCAAACACGCTGTGACCTCTAGGCTATTTTTAATAAGCTTACAACAAACAACACATTCAAAAAGAAAAGTAACATGCCAGAGAATGAATTAATAAGGGGATAGCCTCTAGGGGACGCACAAGCTGTCTTCATGAGTGCTTATGCAATGTAATATCAATCACTTTGTCATTGTATCTATAAAATATTATGAATTATGCAAATATTTGACCTTAATGGGACACTTCGTCCAGGCGAATTCATCCCTTGCGCATTTACTCCAATGAGGCGTTTCGGCCAATGGTACATTTAGTCTATTCGTTCAATCGTTCAATTTCGTTCAATGCGATTATCCAATGCGACATTTCGTCCTTTCAAGTATTTCGTTCAACTCGATTCGTCCAGAGGAACATTTCCTTTTCACATTTCGTTGAACCCAATTCGTCCAGTGGGACATACGACCTTTCAGATACTCTGTTCAATCCAATTCATTCAGTAGGAAATTATGTCCTTTCAGATATTTCGTTTAATCCAATTCGTCCAGATTTCGTCCTTTCAGACATTTCTACTATTTTCCTTCTGTTTGTACTTATAGAACGTTTCCCTTTCATTTCCGTTTGGTTTATACTAGGGATGGGACCTCGATACCATCGATATCTCGATACTCTCGATACTCGGTGGTATCGAAGAATATCTAGTACTTGAGATAAATCTTCGATGCTTTACAACTTTTAAAATTTGCATTGTTGAAAATTGTTGCGTTTAATTTATGCTATATAAGGAATTAAAGGAATCGGGACTTCACGTAATTGCCTCGCACGTGCCCCTAAAGAGTTGCTGGACTGTAGTTCTTGCTAGATTTTGATTGCGTTTCCTCTGGGTGAATCAATGTAACGTTCCATAGGCTCTTGTGTCTAAATGAAAACATGTAAAATGACGGGGGAGGGAGTAGAGATACTCATGTAACACGCATCATTGTGAATGAAGCTGACTTAGCTGATGCACTGAACCATGTTTCTGCAATATCCTGGCTTGATGACTCAAAAAAAAAAGAACGGAATTTAAGACGTGAGATAATACACCATATGTAAATATTTGTTCTTTCCTTTTTTCCTTCCCTATGTTAGTTCGTGTTTATGCAAGTCAAACTCGGGTCACGAGCGTAGCTTACAGGTATGCCATACAACTAATTTCCATAATACGAATAGACAATCCTTTATTATTATTATTATTATTATTATTACTATTATTAATATTAGTAGTAGTAGTAGCAGTAGCAGTAGTAGTACTAGTAGTAGTAGTAGTAGTAGTAGTACTAGTAGTAGTAGTAGTAGTAGTAGTAGTAGTAGTAGTAGTAATAATAGTAGTAGTAGTAGTAGTAGTAGTAGTAGCCTTGACTAAAATAGAGGGATATATAACCTGTGACATCAAGATAAAAAGAAGGAATTGAAAAACCGCTTCAAATAAAGAATGGTGATAGAGATAGTGATGTGAATCTAAAACCTAAGAATTTTTAATTTATCACCACAAGCTAATATCAACACGAGTCAGTAGCGTTATTGACCGGGGTTATGCATTTAAACAAGGCTGCATCAACAATAATTTCCGTCAGGAACACAAGTCAAGACGTCGTGAACAGAACGCACATGGAGGGGGGTGAAACAGGTTCTCGCCATTGCTGACAAGCAATCAGGAGGAGGTAACAATGAGGTGTCCGTTGGTCTGGCTGACATGCACGGTGGGGCGCCCTAACCGTGTTGTCATATAACATTACACTACCAACAGGATGTCCGCCCAGGCAACACTCTCCGCACAATTACGGTACAAATGTTCCAACATCCATTGGCCTTTCACCACAACATCGTGGTCCGAAAGGCGGCAACCTCTAACCTTTCAACCGCGAAGGATATTTCAACAGAGAAATAGTCCGCGGTCCAGCGGCGGTTTCGCTTCATGGGAGGGCGCAATTAATATTCGTTTCCAAAATAGAAAAATATACCACTGTAAAACCTAAATCGAAATGGAATCCACATTAGCAGAAAAATTTCAATATGGACTCTTGTACCACAATTGTGGCTTAGTGGTTGGCGCAGCAAGCCCGTTTGGTTTTTCAATAGGATCAGGATGACATTTTCAGGGTAAGCTTATTGTCCCAATAAATGACAATAGGTTTTGCATTCAAAGCGCACGCATATTGTATAGTTTTTGCACCTTTACCCAAGAATCGAAACAAAAGAAAACGTACTTTTTTGGGCGATTGTGCTTTTCATGAACTTATCATCCATCATGATATGCCTGGAAAGTTGGTTTTCAAATTTTTACTTTCTCTACCACGTACATATTAGGAAGAGGTGTTGTTTCCACTCATAAATTCGATACCGAGATTTCACCGGAAATACATGTTTTGAGCTCCTTTGAATAAAGAAAGCATTTTTAGAAAAAGGTCTGTGTGTGTGTGTGTGTGTCTGTGAACAGTATAACTCAAACACGCAAGTCGAAAAAATAACAAACTTGGTATTTAGGTACAGTACCTTTCAAAGAAGATTTTCAAGAAAATCACCCACTCCAAACCACCCTTTGCATGAAACATTTTTCGAAATGTTTGGTTTTCTAAAAGAATGGCTCAAACGATTTTGACTAAAATACCATGTATTAAATATATTTACATGAAAGCTAAAATGCATGTATTGAATATTCTGGGAATAGCCTTTGAAGTCCTTTTCATTCAGAAGGAATTTTGTATAATCTTGTATAACTGGTAAACGTTAAGATAGGCAAAAACATACTACACAAAAACTGTAGATCTCTTTACAACACAAATTTATTTCAAATAAGGTTTTTTGTGGCATAAGCAAGTTCCGAGATATCCGTTATTAATGTTTCGAACTGTTCAATGCTTTGTCATTATTTTTAAGCCCCGTTGATTTTCAGTTATTTCTCGCGATGTCATGGAAACAGTATGGAACTCTAAGGCCAGCATATAACGTTCAGTTGTTAAACATTTGACTATCGCTGTTCTCTTTCTACCTTAACGAAATGCGTAATGTAGCTATTGCTGCAAAGATTTATCTCAATTAGAATGAAGTAGGTAGAAAAATAAACTTTCGTAAGATTAGTTTGTTTACCCACTAATGAACGATAGAGAAAGTTATATGAATGTAACACATCAGCTTTTCTTGTTGACAGAGATTAACGCCGCTCTTACTACGAGATGGCACCACGGGCAGTGGGCATTGGTGATATACCTACACAATGAAATGTTAATTCAAAAAGGGAGTTAGGGAAGGAAGCATTCCAGGTCGAACTTTAATGTACATGTACCTCCCCGGAATTTGCTCGTTCTAAGGGCTGAAGAAAACCTGGAAAAATCCTAGCCTGGGAGAACTTTGCTGGCAGGATTTGAACCGCGGACCTCCCGTTCACAAGTCTATGCCTTTAACGACCTTGGCTACCCTTTTCGGTGTCGATTTCCTCACATTCGCTGCACCAACCTAAATCTAGCAGGCGGAAACTAACCGAATTAGCTTCTTCATCTCATTCTACACATCTAACTAATTTTTGGTTATAGCATATGCTCTATCGTACCTGGATTTGGAATTATTAGGAAGCAAAGAAGAGCACATCGTATTTGCCATGCCTCTTCAAATTCCGACTCAAAGCTATCCGCCATGATAGCATATTTTAAAGTATTCCATACCAGGAGAAAGGAATCGACTTCCGTGGCTCGACTTCAATCGATCTGGCGTTTATTGAAAAATAAAGTTTGATCGTGGTACATGCAGTATTTTTGAGATTGGTGCTAACCAGCTGTTAATGATCAACAAGCAGACAACTTTGTAATTACCAGGCTAAGGATCCGGGACAACTTAAGAGTGTAGTGAGTGCATGTGCATCGAGTAGGATGGAGTGAGGTGGCGCATTGGTTTGTTAACCTGTGCAACCGTGTGCAATCCGCTTCGTCGACTATACCTTCATCAGCGAGAGTTGAGTTGCAATGTAAACAAAGGTAGGTGTTCTTGTCCATAGCACGGGTGTGGTATTCTTCCTCTTTTATAACCAGTTCCGAAAACATTAGCTTAGTTTAAGCTTTTTGGGGAGTTATTTAATGTTATTTATATACCTATAAAATATATAGCTGGTTTGGTTAGAGCTATTCCATAAAGGCTTTATTTAGTGATGCAAATATCTCTGTTTCTGAGAAATACAACAGCCGATGCAATACTTCCATTGTATTGTGCACGTACCTTACTTCCCCCCCGCTCTATCTCCAGGCGGGAACGTTGGGTCATTTTCAGGTAAGAAACGGGCCTGTTTTCGCATATCAATACGTTATTTCCGTTCAGCTACGGCGCTAAGTGCGGTAAATACTGGCAAGGAATTACCGAATTGAAAAAGTACTTCGTTTTATTTAACACTGAAGCTTTAACTTTGTGAACAAGAAAAAAACAACAGTGATTATTGACGAGAAGATGTGTAGCGTCGTAAATATTTGCGAAACAAAAATATGGGAACTGGATGGTTTAACAGACAGTGCAGTGGTTCTTCTGGTCATTAATACTGCCAAGAGTGATTCAGAAAATTCCAGATCTGATCTATAAGAAGTAGAGCCGCCGCCAGACTCGGAATAAAAGTGAGTAATAAGCAAAATTGTATTACGAGGGCTGTCCAGAAAGTAACCTCCGTTCATGCGTAGCACGAGAAGTAGTGGGGGTAGCGCCGCCATTTCGACGTCAGCCTGCGCAGTGGCTCAGCACGCTTCTAGCTGTGGAGCATCGTACTGTTGCGTTTTTGCTAGTTATAGCCTAACAACATGAGCGCCGAAATAACAAATCCCGCAAAGTGTGAAGTGCGTATGAAGTGGGAAAAGGCTAAGAAGAGCAATCCAAAACAAGCGACGTGGCCTTCTGACATCTGGGTTGTGCTTTTGTATGACAACGCTCGCTTTCACACAGCAAATAACACAAATGAACTTTTGACCAAGTTCAAATGGGACGTTTTGGACTATCCCCCGTACAGTCCGGATTTGGTCCCTAACGACTTCCATCTGTTCCTGTACATGAAAACGTGGCTTGCAGCTCAGCGCTTTGGCAATGAGAAGAGCTTCAAAACGCCGTGACAGGTTGGCTTAGTTCACAGGCGGCAGAATTTTATGCAGAGAGTATTTCAAAGACTGTGAATCTGTTTGGAGACTATGTAGAAAAATAGAGAAAATCTGTAGTTTTCAGATGTGTGTAATAAAACTTTCGTATGTATATCGGCTTCATGTTTATTTCAAAACGGAGGTTACTTTCTGGACATCCCTCGTATTTGCCTCCAGTAATACATTAGTTACTACAAAGTAGCTTATTACAAGGGGAACAAATGTTCAATAAGCATATAATCTCCAAGCCCTGCACAGTAACCAACAGCACCAGTAGTGTGAACCGACTAAATGCCACCTTTCCTGCCCCTTCTCCTCCATCTTCTTTCCGCTCACACGTAGAAGAACGTGGACGTATCAACTCTCGTTGAACCAGGTATAGAAGTACAGGTCGATTTTTTCGTTGTGAAACGGCAGAAACGCAGAGGAGGAGAAGTAGTTTAGGGTGAAGGAGAAGGCTGGCAGTATTCCCCTTGCGTGGAACAAACTCTCACTCGGAACGGTGGTGACGTCACCCTATCTCAACTTGTGTACGCGCCTGCTGCTCTGTTACAACTGAACCAACACCCCTCCTAGAAGACAAATGTATTTGTCCAACTACTGCATACAGATATGCCTGTCACGACGAAAAAAATCGTACTGTACAATATACTTCTGTCTCTCATTCCGATATATGTGTCCTACTTAATTTTCCATCATCACTAGGGTGTACGGTTGCAGCAGCAACTAAGGCAACGCAGTGGCGTCTGTGTTTACATCAACAGTACTGTGTTTATGGAACTCTATAATAAGGTTGCATCTACACTGGTTGCTAACTTTGCCTGCTATCTAATGTAATTATCGATTTCTAAAAAACAGTATGTACCTAATATGCATATGTTAATTGTATCATAGAATCGAGGAAAACCTTGAAAATAAGACATGAACTATCGTCATATTGCAATATACATCTATCTGGATCACGTGTAAGATAATAGGTGAGGGAACTTACATGCTGTTAATTAATACTGTTTCCATGTAGGTACATTTATAATACTAATTTTATGGTTAATCACCTAACGTAATACGCTCTCTTTGAATCATATTATTTATCTGTTGTTTTCATTTGTTTGCTTACGCGAATAGCTTTGCAGAGCAAATGTCAGTATTCAAGACTCTACATTCTTTGCGCATGATAGCACTGTTGTTTCTAGTGACACCTCATTTTTAGTATAGTGAAACTAAAATGGTTTTAGATGTTGGCATTTTAGTAAATATAGAGAAGATTTAAAACTATTTTCAAACTGAAGGATACTCGGTAGTGAAGCTGCTTTATTATAAATTTGAAGTAATTTAGGTGAAAAGTTTATCATTGATTTGTTCAATGTAATTAAAGAGCAACTTTAATTTTGACTGTCATATATACCTAATTCTACAATAAAATGTTTTCATAATTTATAACTGAAACTCATGTAAATCCTCCAGATAATAAAAGCTTGGAGAATTTAAACTTTTAAATTTATATTTTAAATTATTCTTTATATTTCGTTGAAATAAAAGCTTACGTTTTATGTAAGTTTAAAGCTTTCCTGTAAAAATAACACGGTACATAATACTTTTAATCTTATAAAAATCAATTATGTACTAAATGATTATAACTGTAAATCCAAAACTATACTTGGAATGAACAAAAGGTGTTTACATCTCGTCATCAACCTTCAAAGAGCATATACCAAAATTCTGAAAAGAACGTAAACAAGTTGAATCACGGGGAATATTTTGAAGTGGCAAAAAATTAAGAAAACAAGCTTACGAGAAAATCAAAACATTGATTTTCGAGATAAAGTATTGCTGCTTGCGTAAGTAAATGGATCAAAACATCTTTAAAGAAAACAGTAATTAACCACGCTCTGATACTATTTTAATGCCAGCAGAGACATCTTTACTATATGAATTATTAACAATGCATTTGCGTTCCTCATATCTTCATGAACATTTAATTATAAACTTGTTAAATCCAAAGCTTAGAATCGAACATACAAATTAAAAGGTAGTATACATTTTATGAACTCTATAAAAGAAAGAAATTGAAGGATGGGTATAGGTAGGGATGGACGGGGTTTCAGAAGTTGGCCTATTCCGCCTATGTGGTTTCTGGGAGGAAAGGAAACCATTTCAGCAGAGTACCTCTTCCATGAACTTGTTTCTTCTTGACAGACAGATGGGCAGAAAGTTTCGATGACAATAATTAGAAACGTTTTCCATCCCAGCTCATCCTTCTTATGTCACACACCACCGTCCAATGCGCCTGGCCCTGCAAGCCTTAAATATGAAGAGGGGAATGAAATGATAGGGAATGAGGGGTTGAGGGAGGTAACATGTATGATACATAAATAATCTATCTCACCCAGTGACCAGAGAAAATCATGGAAATACCCTTGGTTGAAGTGGGTCGGCCCCTTAGGTTTTGCGCCCAAGACGCTACCGCCTGAAACACCCCTCTCTGTATTTGTAGAGGAGGAAAGTCTTTCAGCAAACCAAGCATATAAACAAACTGAATTAAGCAATAAACGTGTTTAACAACAGGCACGGCAAAGAGATACACTTTGTTTCCGTCAGTCATTTAAATGCCTGTAGTTAAGAGTTGAAGGTTCGAACGAACTATCGGAAGGAAGAAAATGATTTGCCCCGCAGAGCCGCAGGCAACTAACGTCGCTAGGTTATGAAGTGAGAGAAAAGTGAGATGATGTCTGCCTGCTGGAAAAACACGCAGAAGGGTGTGGGACATGTTAAAGAAAAGCGAAAGCTTCACTGGGGAGCTAGCAAAGAAAAAAGAGGTGTGGAGTGGGAAAAGAGGAACTGGGACATGGGGAAGGAAGGAAGGAAGGAAGGGGAAGCTGTAGGAAGGTTTCCTGTGTTTATCCGTACGTGAGAAATTGGAACTTGGCTTCGTTTTTTTTCTTTTTGCTTCTCACTCAACACGGCAAGGAATGAAAGGGCGTAAAAAGAAATAAAATTGTATAATTCACATGTTCTTCGAATTGTCATTCCTGTATTGTCCTCTATAAACATCCACATCAAGTAACTAGCGTTGTTTGTAAGTAAACTATCCTTTTAAAATTTTGACTTACTTAAAACTCTCCTCTAGGTATTCAAAATAACACCAAGATATGGCAAGGCTTTCAGAATCTAGCATTTTGTGGGCCTTAAGTTGACTTCTAAGTCACCTCAGGGTACACTTCTAGTGGAAAGAAAAAGTTTTCGGAATTATAATTTCTGAACATAGTAACACAAGAAGGTAAAAACAAAATCTATCTAAAAATTTAAAAGATCGCAGATAGTGCATAAAATACAAAAAGTTATAGCTGTAAGCTAATAAACTACCCGAAAGAGAAACCTGGAAAGAAAAGAAAGTTTAGGACTCTGTTTAATAGAAACCTAACTTATAAAGTTATAGACCTGTGTGCTTCATTTTAATTTTCGCTGTTGGGACAGTGTTCATAAAAACTACCACGGCTGTATTATTGCAAAATAATCCCTCAGTTTATCAGAATGAACTTACTCAAAAGAAAAACCCATGTATCTTGCATAGAATATAATTTTATGGAAACATCTGGATGGAGGCAGTTGTTTGGGGTGAATTTCATTAATACAATTATTATTCAGATAGGTATTGACTTTAGCATTCTCCCTTAAATTTACTTCAAATTTTGTGTTTGTGTTTTTAATAACTGTGAATACTTTGTAAACGTAGCAAAATTCCTTGTGGTTGTACCTAAAACTTAACAAATATGTTCTGTTGCCCAGAAGTAGTTGACATGAGAGATAAAATATCCAGTATAGGAAAAACTATTTTAATATTTGCTCTTTATTTTAAAAGACTAGTAGGTATATGCTGTTTAACGTGGTTTAGTGTTCATTTGACATACTCAAAGGGCTACCAAGTAACACGAAGATAGTGTGTTATTCATTCCTTACTTCAGCAGCTGGTGAAACATGATCCGCTTCAAGACTGCAGAGATTCAGGTTGGGACTGGAAGGCATGCTTCACATATCCCCACAGAAAGAAATCCAAGGGCGTGAAATCAGATGAACGGCAAACGATCGGTGAACCAATTATCACAAAACTGAAATCTGGGGAGGATCATTTTCATGCATTGTATGGATACAGTGCAGCTTGTAGGGTCGAAAAAGTAAGCATCTCAATACTCGCCGTACAAATTCTTTGCGGATTCCACTCTGTCCTTCCACAAAACAAATTGCTATTTTAGGGTTTACCGACACTTTTAGAATACGATTCACAGCACTATCTTCATCTCGATTTTGGCCCAACGCTTCTTTTCGCATCTAACACTGAAAAGTCCCTCTTAAGTTTATTTCAAAGTTTGTTTACAGCTTGAACTGTAAATTTTAGAAGTGGTGATACCGTTGATTAAATTCATCTGCAGCCTCTCTCAGAGTTCTATGGTCGTGTCCAAAATGTAGTACGACCGACACTGGTGGTCGAGCTCGTAAAGCACGACCTCGTGAGGGGAGATCCGCGGTTCAGAATCAACCAGGGCAGTCCTTCCTGACTGAGGTTTTCTCCAGGTATTCCTAAGTCCTCATAATTGGTAAATACGGAGATTTACCTTAGACATAGACTTGGCACGTTTCCTTCCCAAATTTCACCTCTCAATACTCATTTAATTTTATGCATCACCAGTTCACACCGCATGTGGTGCCGCATGCAGTTAAACACTACAAAAACCTACAACAAAGCAGTTCAACTCGATGTTCAGGAACCATCACGGTTGATCCGTGAACACATTACAATTACGTTTAAAGTAGCTTAAAACATTATTTGCCAGTAGCTTTTTCCTTTATGGATTAGAATTGTGATACACAAAAATATGTTTGTTGTCACTTATTACCTGCCAGTTGTATTTTAATATTCCATTGTTGAGGTGCATAATATTAATGGAAGAGTTTCCCACTGCCAACTGATTTCCAGGCCAATTGAAGTAACTACAGCCACAGACACACACACACACACACACACACACACACACACACAGACACACACACACACACACAGACGAACACCAAAAGCAACAAAGTGAACAATAAAAATCTGATGTGTTACATTCACAAGACTTTCTCCACCCTCTATCGCTTATTAGTGGGTATCAAATTATTCTTATGAAAGTTTATTTTCTATCTACCTCATTTTAATGGAGATAAATCTTTGCAGGAATAACTTACATTACACATTTCGTTAGGGTACAAAGGAAATAGCGATAGTCAAATTTTTAAGAACTCGGCACTATATGGTAGCCTTAAAATTCCATAGTGTTTGCATGCAACCGCGAGAAACAACTGAAAATCGATAGGACTTTAAAAGAATGGCTAGGTATTGAGCACTTCAAACCATTTTCATATCTCGGAAGTAACTGATGCTACAAAAAATTATTTGAAATAAATTGTGTGTTTTAAAAAGGTCCAAATTTTTTGTATAGTACGTTTTCATCTATCGCTTAACATTTACCAGTTATACAAGATTACTTAAATTTCCTTCCAAATAAGAGGACATTACAAGCTACTCCCACAAAATTCAAGGTATACGTTTTATTTGTCACATAAATATATTTAATATATGGATGTTAATCAAAATCGTTAACAGCTATTTTTTCAAAAAAATCGAAAAGTGTTCCATGTAAGCGGTAGTTGGATTGCGGAATTTATTTAATGGTTTATTTTATTACATTAAATTAATATTATTTTATGCTCATAGGTGTTCTAACTTTGCACACCGACTATTTAATCACCAATAGTATTAATTATATTAATATTGAATTTTTATTTAAGATTCTTGAAGATCTTCATGTCGTATCTTTGGAAGATACTGAACTTAAATAATAAGTTTGGCATTTATACGAGCCTCTTTTACCGTCTCTAACACGTACACTTCGATGAAGAAGAAAAAAAAAACAAAAGAAAAAAAAACCGTGCCGACATAATGAACTGCGTGTTAAGTTAGTAAGAGGTTCTCCCCATTCATGGCTCCATCTACCCCTTATCTAGTTCTAGCAACCCAAGTTGATTGGCGGCTTTTGCCCGTTTTTCCCGATGGCGGATGTACACCAGAGTCTAGGATCCCAATCGTTGAGAAAGCATAATCAACTCAGCTTTACTAATTATTATTTCGTAGGCTAGAAAGGTAGAATCAGAATAAAAAAAGTATGTAACTCGACATTAAGGTATGTTATCTCAAAGAAGTAAAGGATGCTTGTCTTACCGTGAAAACTGGAGTGACATGGAGAATTTCATGAGGTATTGTCGTACCAACATTGTAAACTCAGACGGCGGAACAGCAGTACGGGAAGCTGAAGATCGGTGGTTCGTATCTCGACTATGGCATTAGATTTCTTATTCTAATTCCGACTTTCCACAGTTAATTCGAAATTAATATTATTTTAAATACATTTTATTATCAGAGTTTTGCAAGAAAAAGAATATGACCAACAATTTTCAAATAATGGGAAAGTGCTATGATTTGCGACATTTTTGTAATTTTTTTCGTTTTACGTGGTTAATTTCGTATAAATCAGTTCCTTGCCTTGTTTTATAATTAAAAATCAATATGTCTGTTGCTTTTGTTGTATTGCAAACAGTTATTATTAGTAGAAGGTAATAATAATAGTAATAATAATAATAATAATAATAATAATAATAACCCCATAATGCTCTAACCTATTAAATAAGTTATTCAATGTAAAATACTTTTTATCTTTCCTGAAAGCTTTATTTATTAAACTGTTTTCTTCACATGCCCTTTAATTTTCCTTTGTATCCCGTTGTGAGATACTTTTGAAGCTTCTGGTGCCATGCAATCATGCATTTATAATTAAATACGCCACCTGGTTTGTGTGTCCAATAACCACATTGGTCGTATTTCTTCCACCAGTTTGACGTTCTTGGTGATACTCCACAGCTCGCAGCCCTCGTGAAGTCCTCTTCAGTCGGAAGGAATTTTGTATAATCTTGTATAACTGGTAAACGTTAAGCGATAGACAAAAACGTACTACACAAGTAACGTACACCTCTTTAAAACATACAGTATATTTCGAATAAGTTCTTTGTGGCATAAGGTATTTCTGAAATACCTGTTAGTAATGGTTCGAATTGTTCATTACTTGGCCATTCTATTGAAGTCCTGTCAACGTTCAGTTGTTTCTCGCGATTGCATGGAAACGGTATGGAATTTTACGGCCAGCATATAGCGTTCACTTCTAAAACATTTGACTATCGCTTTTCCCTTTGTATTTATAATGAAATGTGTCATGCAGCTATTTCTGCAAAGGTTTGTTTTGACTAAACTGTTGTAGATAGAAAAATAAGCTTTAGTAAGAATAGTTTATATAATGATAGAGGGTAGAAAGTCATGTGAACGAATTGCATCAGAGTTTTTAGTTATACTATTCACAGACTCACACAAGGACGTTTTTCTACTAATGCTTGCTGTTTCTGTTTATGATTAACGATGCAGAAGCGTGTGTGTATGAGAGAGAGAGAGAGAGAGAGAGAGAGAGAGAGGGATTATCTTGTTAGCCACTGCTCCTGTTGAAATGACGTTACGCTATCCCCCGTACATTACGTCACATGAGCACCCTTGTCCTTCACTCTAAGTATCCACTGGCATGCGATTGAAATACTCGTGCGTTAGCTCAGCTGTGATAGCAGCGTAATATAAATCCGCTTTAGCACGTGTAAAATGTTAAACATTTTGAGATGTGAGAGTCCAAGGCGAGCTCCAGGAGTTTTGTCGCCCCGTCGATAATTGCAAGCGCCGCCCCCTCAAGCTTTCAGACATAACTTAACCTTTAACCGCAATGTCAGCCCTCCATGACAACTTATTCTCAATTAACGTGTACATTTGCACGGTTAATCCTAAAGAAAACTAAAGACGCAAAGGTGAAAGAAGAGAACTGCTCTGGTCCCTGTAGCTCGGTCGGTAGAGCACTGCCTGCTGTGCGAGGGTTCACGGGTTCGATTCCCGGCTGGCGAGTGGGAATTTGTCTCTAGCCAAGATATTCCCTATCTTCCCCAGAGTCTCGAAGTATGAATGAAAGTGTGTATGATCTAATGATTAAAAAAAAAGTGAAGAAACCCAACGACAAGAGTTACACGAGTTAACACCATTGCCAATAGGCAATAAGTTCCTAAGAAAAGGCCGCCTATAGGACCAATGTAGTTAAAGGCGGGGTATAAATAGAACTAAAAAAAATCTGATGTGATACACTCACATGACTTTCTCTACTCTTGTACAAACTATTTTTACAAACGCTTATTCTCCATCTACTTCATGTTAATCGAGATAAACATTTGCAGAGTCTATCTTATTGCTAATTTTCTTGTATATGTAAGGGGATAATATATTTACAAGGGCAATTTGGAAACACAGTAGCCTTTAAGCACATACATATCTCTTAATAGCTGGTTGCTAGGTGCAGCACCATTCCCTTTCCCACAGATTAATACTCTTTGCATATCCAAGACAAAAAAATGAATAACGAATTCCCATTTGAGAAAATAAGTATTGAAAAATTTATGGAAATAACAAGCAATATCTCGAAAATGGTTCACTCAACAACAAAAATGTATATGACATAAATGGTGTATTTGAACGCGATCTACATTTTTGTGTAGTAACATTTTGTCTATCTCTTATGGTTTACCAGTTATGCAAAAGTCGTTCACAATGAAGAATACTTTTGGAGACATTCCCAGGAAATGCAAGATATACATTTTATTTGTCATAAAATATCTTAAACATATGATATTTTAATCAAAATTGTTAGAGACATTTTTGAGAAAATTAAAATTTTCCAAAAATGTTCCATGTAAAGGGTATTCTGGGGTGGGGGATTTTCTTGAAAACCTTCGTGTCGCATCTCTGGAAGATACTGAACCTAAATACCAAGTTTGGTGTTTATCCGACTGTTCGTTTCGGAGTTATGCTGTTCACAGACAGACAGACACACACACAAACAGATACACAGACACACACACGGACATGTTTCCAAAAATGCTTTTTTTGGATTCAGGGGGTCCCATAACATGTATTTCCGGTGAAATCTCGGTATCGAATTTTTGGGTGGAATACAATACTTCCCTTACTTACTATACGTAGTAGAGAAAATAAAACAGACTGTTCTGAGCGAAAGATGAAAACAGTAAAAATGTTCAATATTTTCGGTTTATCCCTTTATCAGAAGATTAAAAGCATGCAAAAAATGAAAATATACTTGACGGTCGATTATAACATATTATGGGTATATGGAGAGGGACACCTACTGAGATCTATTGCTGGTACCGCCCCCAGGAGAAAGTAATCAATCTACAATAACTTGAAACACCCCTATTTATAAACGTAATGCATACTGTTAAACACTGCCGCGCACGGGATATTCTGACGATAATCATCCAAAGTGACCAAGTCTGACTTTTTTACTTCACAACAAAAGATTTCCAAAACGTTGCTGGAATTTAAGCGTGGTTTCTAATTCCATCCTATTTTCAAATATCTTGTTCACGTTTTAAAATTTTGCCGCCACTAAAACCCGCCGACCTGGGCGGTGGCAATGCTCGAATCCACTTGAGCGAGCCGTCCCAAGTGAGGACACTTTTCAGCACTAATTTATACACTAGAATACAGTTTCCAAATGCCTACCTACATACGTAGTATATAGACACAAAAAATCTGTGTAGCACTCACACGACTTTCTCTACTCTTGTACAAACTATTTTTACAAACGCTTATTCTCCATCTACTTCATGTTAATCGAGATAAACATTTGCAGACTCTATCTTATTGCTAAGTTTCTTGTAGATGTAAGGGAAATATATATTTACAAGGGCAATATAGAAACGCAGTAGCCTTTAAGCACATACATATATCTTAATAGCTGGTTGCTAGGTGCAGCACCATTCCCTTTGCCACAGATTAATACTCTTTGCATATTCAAGACAAAAAAAAAATCTTATTGCTAATTTTTTTGTAGGTGCAAGGGGAATATGGTAGGCTTTAAGCGATAGTCAAACCTTTTAAGAGCTGGTTGCTATGTGGTGCATTTCATTCTCTTTGCATGTCCAGGACATTGTTAAAAAAAAGACGAATAACGAAGTCCCATTTGAAAAACAAAAAGTGTAAGTATTGACAAACTCAAACAAATAACAAGGAATACCTCGGAAATGTTTCACTCCACAAAAAAGTGTATGATATAAATTGTGTGTTTTAACGATATCTATATTTTTTGTTTCTCTCTTACGGTTTACCAGTTATGCGAAAGTCATTCAGAATGAAGAAGGCTTTTGGGAACATTTCCAGAAAATTCAAGATATACATTTCATTTGCCATGAAAATATCTTAAACACATGATGTTTTAATAAAATCGTTAGAGTCATTTTTGAGAAATTCAACATTTTCGAAAAATGTTGCATGTAAAGGGATGTCTGGAGTGGGGGGATTTTTTTGAAAATCTTCGTGTCGCATCCTTGGAAGATAGTACACTCAAGTACCAAGTTTGGTATTTATCCGGTTTTTCATTTTCGAGTTATGCTGTTCACAGACAGACACACACGGACATGTTTTCAAAAATGCTTTATTTGGGCTCAAGGCACTTCAAAACATGTATTTCCGATGAAATATTTATATAAAATTTTTGGGTGGAATGCAATACTTCCCCTACTTACTATACTAGTAAAGAAAGTAAAAATATGTTAGAAAGATTCTATTAAAGCCGTGCAATTCAAAAACATTTCTCAGTATCTATGTAACAATAGAGATAATTAATAGTGATGTAATTATACGCCATTCTATAGTAATTTCAGGGAAATAGTATACACGAAATTCCCTTTTCTTGCTACAATTTTGGTACCCATGCTATTGTATGGCCACGTTATAACAACTGTGCATAGTTAATAATAGGAGAAAAACATATGCTACCACTTAAACTGGGTTATTGTTCCGTACACGATGACAAGCCAGACTCGCTATACACATGACACATATGCATCTACTTGGTTATTTTATTGCTTAGAGAGATAAATACAGATAATGAGCACAGATATACGTTTTACATTGGGTCATTCAATAATTAGTAGCAACATTTGAATTGACAAGAATGAAAATAAATTTGGAACAGTCGCATTGTTGCTGTGATTAGAAGTAATCTCCTCCAACATGAATAACCCGCCTCCACACTTCAGGGAGACGACGGATGCCATCCGCAGCATCTTGTACTAATCTTCGAACAGACTGCTCTAATGCTGCTATAATTGCCTGTCTGGTTCTAAAGTGAACTCCTCTAAGTGGCAATTCATTTTCGCGAAAAGCTCAAAATCACACTCATATCTCATATCTGGGGAGTATGGAGGATGCTCTGGAATTTCCCGGTTCTATCTGCGAAATAAATTAACCACAGAAGCAGTTGTGTGAGAGTGAGCACCACCATGTAGCACCATAGGATGAGAATTCAGATGTGGACGTTTACGATGCACAGCTGATCGTAAATGGTGTTCCAGAAAGTAAATTTAACATGCACCATTCACACGATTTCCCGCAGGGACTGAATGAGCGACCAGGACACCGTCAAAATGAGCAAGTCTAAATGAGTTCGTTCTTGCCGATACTTTTTTGGCCGTGAAGAATCATGGTGCCGCCATTCATTTGATTATCTCTTCAATTTTGTTTGGTAGCATGGAACCCCTAAAGTAAGGATATGTCGAAGGAAACACTCGGCTTCCCGTCCATAGCGTTCTAAGTACAATCTTGCTGTTTCCATTCTTTGCCACATGTTTTCCTCTTCAAGATTGTGTGGAACCCATCGAGTGCAGATTTTCCTCCTTCTTCTTAAGTGTGTGAAGGATCGTACCAGGAACAATTCCAACTTTCCTTGCTAGTTCAATAAAAGTCCAACACCGGCGTTCTTCCAGCAGTGCTCTAACAGCGTTTACATGCACATCATCACTTGCTTCTTGCGGTCTGCCAGCTCCACGTTATTGATCAACATCTTCCCTACCTCTGCGAAATGCATGCGCCCATCTAGCCACATTATGGTATGGTAGTCTCTCTTCACAAGCTTCCAGTAATACTGCATGGCATTGTTGAGCATTCTTACCTCTTACAATCTGAATTTTAATGAAGCATCTTTGTTCGTATTTACTAAACGTTTTAGAGCACTACAGTCGACAAATTAAAATCACTACAAATATCTTATAAATAAGATTACCTTCAAACTCACAGATAACACACATCAATTGCCCTTCTTTCTCATTGTTATCAGCTTGCATCATTTACCGCTGATAGCGACACATACATATTGAGTGACCCATGTACTTTAACACATTTGTGTTTATTATTGGCACTTTTGTTCCTTATAAACGAGTTACAGAAAACCCATCACAGCATCCCTCCCGAGGCGTTGTATGTCCATTGCCAACATTGGCAATCCGAACATAGCGGAAGATACGAGTGCTGCCCAACACGGAAGCGGATTGTGTTCACTTATTTAGGGCCCTAAGCCGCAAAGTGTAGCGCAGGGTTGAGGGCCTACATCACAAAGCCGAAAGCTGTGACTGCGGAACGACGAGAGAGCGTAGCCGTAGGATCTGCGAAGCTAAAGCTCTACTTAACTTTCTCAGCGTTTTTATATGCTGGTGACATTAATTTAGCGACCTTGTGCCCATCAACTATTGTCGCCAAAAAGGAGGGTTGCCGGACCAAAAGACTTCCTCGAGGCAACATCTTCTGCTTAAATACTTCTACACTCCTTAAGATTATTTAGCACACTCCTTATTATTCGCTTTCGTACTATTTCTACTCATTTTCCCTTTCGGTCAGTACTAAACTGAAACCCAAACTGGAAAGGATTATAAACCCAAATGTGATCGTAAAGAGTTCTTCTATAGCGAAAGATATACCAGGACCGAAGTCAATAAAATGTATTGTGTTTACGCCCTTTCTCCAGTTTATCTATGGTAAGTTGAGAAGTACTGCATTTCATCCCAAAATTCCATATCAGTATTCCAGAGAAATGCACATTTTGGGGTACCAAGAATTAAAAAAAAACAAGAAAAAAAACTGAAGCATTTTAGAAAATGTCAGCATGGATGCGCAACTCTGAGCAGCATAAGTCAAAGAAAAAAATTCTGACGTGTTACATTCACAGAATATTCTCTACCCTCTATCGTTTATTAGTGGGTATATAAATTATTTTTACGATAGATTATTTTTCTATTTACTTCATTTTAATCCAAATAAACCTTTCCGGTAATAGCTGCATTACACATTCTTCCCTACCTCTCTTTGTACCTCTCTTTGTACCTACAGTCACAGTCAAATGTTTTAGAACTGGACGCTATACGCTGGCCTTAAAATTCCATACAATCGCGAGAAACAACAAATATTGAACAGTTTGAACCGGCTGGCTCCGTAGCTCAGTCGGTAGAGCAACTGCCTGCTGTGCGAGGGGTCCCGGGTTCGATTCCCGGCTGGGGGTGGGTATTTATCTCTAGCCAAGCTTAATCCCTATCCTCCCCAGAGTCTGGAAGTATGAATGGGAGTGTGTATGATCTAATGATTAAAAAACAAACAAACAAAACAAAAGTGCAAGAGTTAGTAAGTTCCAAAGGAAAGGCCACCGATAAGACCAAAGTAGTTGAAGGCGGGGTATAAATGGAACTAAAAAACAATTAGAACCATTAATAATGGATATCTCGGCAATGGCTGATGCCATAAAAAAGTTATTTGAAATAAATTGTGTGTTTTAAAGACATCTACATTTTTTGTATAGTACGTTTTGGTCTATCGCTTAACGTTTACCGGCTACCTATACAAGATTATACAAAGTGGACTTCACAGGCTAATCCCAGGAATTTCAAGATAAACATCTCATTTTTAATGGAAATGTCTTTAATATACGGTTTTTTAATCAAAACCGTACAAGCCGTTTTTTTAGAAAATAAAAAATTTCGAAAAATTTTCCGTGTAAAATGTAGTTTGCAATGGGGGGATTTTCTATCAGTGCACTGGAATAATTCGATTTTTAGTTTCAACAAGCTAGAAATGCGTATCTATTAAAATGCAAGTATGCATTAAATGAAAAACCAAAATCAAGGGTTTTATTATTATTATTATTATTATTATTATTATTCATGCAATAAAGGCTTGAATAACAAAATATCTCATACTTAGTATCAAATTGAAAAAATAAATATATCTAATGTCGCTTGTAAACTTACAGGAAAAATGAACAAACAATATTCAAAACTTACAGCTTTACAGCAAATAAACATCATTTTGCTTCAATTGACGTTGTCGATTTACTAATTGGGGCCAGGAATACTATCCCATACTCTTTTTAAATAATGTTGCGGCAAACATAAATTAAACAATTTATTTATTGAAGCAGTGGCCCTCATGTGTTTTTAAGGGGTCCCTAGCTATAGGTATTGAAAAGTCATTTGTAGTTTATTCTTAACTCTAAGTTTTCTCGGGCTTTTTTGTAGATTTATAAGTATTTGCAGATAGTGTTTTAAATAGTTGCAACTTTGTTAGCCGTTATTTGATTGTTTACAATTTCAGTTAAGTATTTGTATCTTTTTGTTGTTTAGTATGATTTGTTTATGGCAGCCTCCAATTGGGGAAGCTGAATTTGGTAATCAATTCTGAATATTATATGCACACGTGTGTGTGTGTGTGTGTGTGTGTGTGTGTGTGTGTGTGTGTGTGTGTGTGTACACAGTACATTGCATCATCTTTGTATATGTTACAAAATATGAAAGACCCCAAATGTTCGACCAGCTCTGGTGGAATATATCTGTAATTGCATACAGCAGTGTTATACCACTAGGTTAGAAGACTGCTTGTGTTGCAAGCAGCAAACGAGAAGGGGAGGGGTGGAGGTCGCAATATCTTTACAAATGGGGGTTTCCTTTCTTCTGTTTCTCGAGAAGTCATGCGGTATAAGACCACCACGTAGAAATACATTATAAACGTCTGCGGTCTCAACTTATTATATGGTTCAGCGTAAGTGGCACAAAATATGTGGGATAAAAGCATTTCTGTCAACATTCATCATAAATAACGCGAAGTTGACAGCAACAAAACCTTTTTATGAATAATTTCTACAATAAATATAAAAAATAAACTGTATTGGTTAGAGAAAGTCGTGTTTTTGTAGAACATCAGAATGGTTTTTCATTAACATTCCATTTTCAAGCTGTCACTTCAATGCTTGTACATTCTAAGTGCCTTGAAGTTGTTTCACGTTAACAAAGCTTTTATTTTTGGTATAATAACTTCATGTCTCAGTACATATGTACGTGCCATTATGCAGTAAGTTTTCTATAATTACTATTTAGATCCTTTTTTTTTTCTCTCGCTGAAGATTTTAACGATACCTTTATTACTTCAGACACGATAGTGCATGAGGAATTAGCAGTAGACGGGAGGCAAAAAAAGAGAAATCTGAAACTGTAACCGGCTTTAAAAATATTTGCATATATTGGTTTTGGCATATTGCCCGTTCTGTAACATAAATATCAGCCGATCCGGGCACTGCATTTGCTCTCTAAGGCTGCATATTTTAGCGTTTTTATAGTGCGGCCAGTGAGTTACTGCAGAAAGCATCAGGCGATATGTGCATTTGACAGAAAACGTCCGTTTGCTCGCCATTAAAACTTATTTACGGCTTTTTAACTTTACGATAACCACTTGGTTGTATGTGTGTTTCGTCTGTCGCGTAGCGACTGTCTTCTAAAATATAACAGTTCCATGTTAAACACATATAGTCAAAGTAGCAGCGAAGCTAAGTGGGGAAGTCATTTCAATGGAAAATGTAAAGAAATAAACTTGTAGTTTTTAACATGTATTTAGCTTTTATTTTCTATGGTTCTCATATTGAGGACCGTTTTTACATACCACAGCATCTACAAATTCCAAATTTTTAGAAAATAAATTTTTATGGTTAATGACTAAGTTTTGAGTTTGTGAAAAGTGGCAAGCATTTTCCTATATTGAAATAAACTCTATATTTCCTTCTTCTTTTCTTTCTCCTTTCTTCTCTTTAGCTTTTATTTTAGAAACGTCCTGGAATAAGTATGACATAGATCGTTACCTGGGGAAACAACATTTGAAATCTGATTTTTTCATATTTAATTGAATTAAGAATTTGAAAACATACAAATGATAACAGGTATAGAATAGCACTGAAAACAGTTATGTTGCATTGTATGTAACAATGAACTGTAAAAGGAATTACAATTAACAGAGCTTAGGTATTACAAAAATGTAATCAGTTTGACCTCTAAAAAAGCATATAGTATGAAATAGAATTAAATAAAAACACATTAAAGCTCTCGTTTAATTGAAAACCTGACACAATTCTCTTTTATTTTCTTTTACTCCCAAAATTTTCTTCACCACAAACCGTGTGTAATAAATAAAATTTAACATTCTAAAAGTTACACAACATGTGTTGCGAGAACTTTTTTTACCAAGCTTGAATTACTATTATCCTATAACTCTTCAGTTCTTTATAGTTTTCTTGTTCAGGAATGATGATTTAGAATTTTGAAGGATATTTATTACATCGAAATAGTTGTCAAAACCCACCAGCTAAACGTGATAATCTGAGCTGGCCTCGTAGAAGAGAATGAGTTGGGGTCCGCTTCCTCCGAGGTCCAGGAGGTAACTTTCTTCTTCGTGACTGAAAAGGGGGGGGGGAAATGAGCCCCGTACCACCCAAAGAGAGGTGCGCGAACATGCGGTGATTTAACCGTAGGCAACATAATTACTATTATTATTGTTATTATTCAGACTTATTAAATTTAATAAGAACAGTTCATTTGCATAGATACACTTTCAGAAAAGAATTTGAAAGGTTCAGAATTTTCTTTTTTAACTCAAATTTACAGTGCAAAATATTTTAAACTAAACAATTTAGACACAATGTTTTGTTTTTCATGTTAAAATGAAATTACAATAAATAATCACTGTTACTAATTCAGTAGTCATTGAATCTATTCGTTATTGCTTCATCATACATCAAAGCTTCATTGTTATACATTCTATTTGATTTCTCTCACTTCGAACTATACGACATATAACTAAATTCTGAGAACTTTATATTAGATGTGGAGTTTTTAAAAGAGCCTCCCCCCCAGGCTAACCAAAATTTCCCTAACAAACTTAGAGTTAACGCAAGGAAACTCATGCAGAGCAACTTTATTTTTAAGGTTGGAACAATTCAGTGCCATAGCCGGGATTTGAATCACGCATCTTCCGGTTCCGTAAGGTTGCTCTAACCAACTGCGCTACCGTGTCAACATGCCGGTACGACATTAAATTCTCCAACTGACTCGCACTTCTGGTAAGCTACAAGGAAATCTCGCATTCATTTTTAGATGACGTACCCCAATAGCGATTTACAATATCGTAAGCGGTTTAAATCGCGGGCTTCGTGTGTAAGACAAGGTTGAAAAGACTGACGAAATGGCATAGCCAGGTCCGCGCTTCAAATCGCGGTTATGGCATTGCATTTTTCAGTCTGATTCTTCCTTTCCAACTTTGTCCTACACATGGCTTGTGAGAAAGAAGATTAATAACTTTATTTTTACGCAGTTAGTGCGTGGTTAAGTTGAAAATTAAGTTAGCTTAATTTTAATGGGTGAGCTGGTACGTAAAGATAAAGAACATTGCTCTGTTGCTGCACTATTGTAATGAGTTTACTTATTATTATTATTTACATAATGAACAAACGATATTCAGGTAATGTTTATAGCTACAATCACATTTTCCATTTCTGACTTTAGAAAGGGCTCCCTACCCATTGAACATTTCAATATTTTGTTTTCCATTTCCTTGTCGATGGTAAATTGTCTGCCACGTTGATGAATTTCACAAACAGATCAAACAGATATAATAAACAGATTATTTACGAGTCTTGTTTTTAAAGTAAGTACTGATAATTTTTAAAACCTAACCTAACATTATTTTCCAAATACTTTATCATTCATTACCTTATACATTACACTACTTCTCCACATAGTCACCGCCGTTATTCAGGCACTTGTAACGGGAAACCAGTTTCTGTATGCCTTCGTCAAAGAATGATGCCACATGTGATGAAAGCCAATTCTGCACTTCTTGTTTCACATCATCTTCGTTGAAATGTTTTCCACCAAGGAATTTCTTCAGATGAAAATCGCTTGGTGCCAAATCCGGACTGTAGAGAGGCTGGCCGAATTGTTCCCAACGAAATGCTGTGATCAGATCTTGAATTTGTTTGGCTGTGTGTGGCCAGGCATTGTCACTCATTATTGTTTCCCCGTAAACCTCACACAATTGACGATGAATGTTTGCTGGCGTAATATTTCTCGCATTCAAAACCGAATCACTGATCTGACTTCACACTCAGCGGGTCCTTCGATTGTTTTAAATATTTCGAAACGCTTTAACAACAGGAAAACACCAGGTGATGATCGCTCACAGCTGCATCTAGCGTCCTAAAGGATGGAGGAAGTGATCGCACATGCTCAAAATCGCGACTGCAGCGCTGCAGCGCCGAAATATTAAAACGGTACTTACTTTAAAAACACGCATCGTATGCATATCGCTTAATAGGAGTCACTAGGTTTAGAGTTTCACTATGAGTCATAATGTCAACCAAGATCACTTCTTGAAGCTCCCAAAAGAGGCACTTGGGAATCTATGCAGTACAATCTAAGTGGATACATAGGTTCCAGAGCGCTTAGGTCTTTGGTTTTCGAGTAATAACATCGGGAAGCATATTCTGACTTAACCTCGTAAAACAAATGAAACGCTACTTTTATTGGCAGTCCTTTTACATTAAAAATTCTGCGAAGCTTCAAAGATACGAGACTTTGTGAGTCTATTTCCTGGTGTATTCTTGTGTATCTGCTGATTAGTTTTGTTACGTTGATATAAATAAAGAGTATCTAATTGCCAAACATGAGACCTGCTGACGCTCAACGCCATGAAAAATCCAAAAACACCGAAGTACAAAGCATGAAAATGAGCGTGGCTTGAGTCTAATAATTTGGACGTTCTTGTAACAAAGCGCAAAGCATACTCTCCCACTACTTCCATATTTGCTACTTTTCATCTTTGTCTCCTATAACCCGCCATCATTGCGGCGCATCATTAATTAGTACGTAATCCTACCATAGGAGGCTGCAGAGCTACGTTGTTAATTTTACTTGAAAAACTCTACATGGTTGCAACATATGCACGGAATTTTTCTCTCTAACTATACACGCACGTGGAATGCAATTAGCCTCCGGTATCGGTGATTGTGCCGAAAGAGCGGATATTAAGATACGAGGAACAAAGAAACGGAATATTTGAAAGTAAAATACACCTGCTTTTTAATCAAGATATATGCAGGTACTCAAGTCCAATTCATGTCACTCGAAACACGAAAGGAAAGTGCATTAATATTTGAGCGTATTTGCTGTCGGAGGGCTACAAAGAGTGCTTTCAACAATTTATGTAAGCAGACGTTTTTAGCGTAAAGCTATTTATTTTAGAAAGTGCTGGCGGTGCACATGAAAAGATGATAGTCGACTTGGCCTCGAATTCTGCCTTTAGAAAAACTGTGTGTTGGCTTCATTGTTTTACTAGTAGAAATACCTGCCGTTGCCCGGGGTCTTGACGGTTTTAGTAAGATATCAGTTTCCCAAATATTTATTTGCACACTTAAATGATTTAAAGCAAATATTATAATGCTGGTAATTAATTATTTTAATTGTACCAAATTACCCATTGTTATTGAAAAGCTTCCAAATTGCCCGCAATATTTTTCAATTTCATTCTTAATTTGGGGTGGTTTTTCGCATTACCAACCCTAAAAGAACAATATTAAATCCTTTTATTATTGAGAAAACAGGCCCATTGTACCAATATCCTCAAAATTGCCACCCTCTACCGAATATTTTTCAATCCCTTTTCCGTTAGGGTTTGTTTTTGTTTTCTATTATACTACACCTAAAAGAATAAATAAACAAATAAAATACATCCGTAATATTACACCTGGTTGCCTAAACCAGGACGTATATTCCAAATTTATTATTTATTAATAATACTTATTACATCATTTGTTTCTATTCATAATTGTGCAGGTATATCTTAACCTACTAAACTAAAGTTATGAAAACTAATAAAATAAAACAAAATACATTGTACATTAGGATAAATAATTCTAATAATATTTTCACTATTACTTTTGCCGCTGGAAGCGAGCAGCTCTTCCAGCTAGTTGCGAGTAGGCATCCAATCCACAGTAGTTATATTCTTAATTTACAAAACTGTAAAAGAACAGGACCGTTCATGCTGGAAAAATTCAAAATTGCCTCTCGCTGAACACTTTCTGTCTCCCTCTTTCGTATAGGGGTAGTTTTTTGTGATAGCATCACCACACTATTTTTGCTCTTTCCCAATAGAATCTGTGTTAGATTTCCCATTCATATCGGAAAGGCTCCAAAGTCTTTCCCATCGAACAATTTTCAACCATATTTTTGGTTGGGGTGATTTTATGCATTACCGCCCCTATAATAATGAAGGGAGCAACATTTATATTTTTATTTAGCAAAAGTATTTAGAAAATGTCTATTCGTGCTGGGTATCTTCAAATATGGCTTACCGTCGAACATTTTCTACCCACTTATTCCATTAGGGTGGTACTGATACCATCCCACAGTGTTTTTACTCTTACGCTAAAGAATATGCCAAATTTGATCGAAATCGTGCAGGCATGTAGGGTTCTATAAGGAACACACACACACACACACACACACACACACACACACACACAAACACACACACACACGCAGACGTTTACGTATATACCTATGGATATAGCATTTTCTAAGTATCTTCTAAGTATTGCTTGCTACATTTTTAAATAAACACAAATATTCACATTTAATTCGTGCAAGTATCTGCAAATAAATGGGCTGACAAAACCTGATTGTGACAGACAGTGCAGTTTATCGCTTATAAAACTGTGTGACTGTTATTATTTGTTCTTTCTTGTTGTTTATATAGCTATATAAATATATTCTGTTTTTAAATACTCGTAACATTATTCCAAAGCAGAACTGTATTTCATAACACACAAATAATAATCTTCTTCACTCCAAGTATCTACCTGTTGTAGTTATGTGATCTAGCCACTTCCCTGTCTCCATAGGTTTACAGACTCTACTATACATAACTGTGAAGTAGCACATTATTAATGCCAATATTTCTAATTCTGCAGTTGGGGATTCCTGCGCCGTTTGTGGCTGAATTCGTGATGTAGGGGGAGAACATGTAGATTTTATGACCTTTGCTGCTACATCCTGTTGCATCTTCCTCCATGTCCAGTCTATTTCGCAGTTGCCTCAGTCACACTTACCCTTTTTTGTGTTGCCGGCTAGCGAGACCAATGAACTCTGATAGGGGTGGACTCTCCGGTATTCCAAAAATAACTGTTTGAGCTGGAATTAGTTTTGATAATTAATATTATTCCACCGCAGCCGTGTGTAGGTTAAACTTGGAAATTAAGTTTATTTACTGGTTTATTCAGCCTCACAAAACCTTTGTAGTATCCCACTTGATTCGTATTTCGAACCTAGCGGATCGCACCTAACTAAACTCTTTACATTTTCTCTCTTTGAGGGTCCCTAGATTCGAGAACGTCGTCGATCAGAGAGTTTCCTCCGCGTATATACCGGAAGTTCACCTACAGGGCGTTTCAGGCTTAAAAGACAGCGCATTGTTGCCACATATACGTACGCTCGCAACTTGGGCGTTCAGCTGCAATTGGTCTACCAATTTAATGTTATCTTGTGAATGATTACATCATCAAACAGTGAAATATTTGCAGTGCTATTTAAGGCTATTGTAAGACATTTACCTGCACTTTAGTTCCCCCCTTTGTATTTTTAGTACTTCGAAGTACGACTTTACAGTCATAAAAATATATATATATAATCGAAAAAATCTGGAGATATAAAATGATAAACGCTTTAAATTTACCCTTTAAAAATTACATTTAATATGGGTGGAATGTTTTTAAAACAACAAAGAATGAACAATGCGTCGCACTCCGCTTAATTTATTCCATCAGATTGCATTAATCTAGCTTCTTTTTGTTTCCCCCATCCTTTTTGTTTTCCTTTTTGATGGCGTTCTTCGAGGTACTTTCATTCACTATCTTTTTATACTACACACCACTGTTTCTGAACACCCGATAGCCATAGCTGTTGCTTTTATTGGCTTACTAACACTCATTTTACTTGAATAAACTAACACCATTATTATTATTATTATTATTATTATTATTATTATTATTATTATTATTATTTTGCCATCTTCTTAGTTACTAACATTTCGACTCTTCCTAGCTTCCCCCTCCATAACAATAAATATATACGTAAACTTCTTAATCTACATAACACTTCAGTCTTCCGCATGCTATAAAGTACACACGTCCTTACAACTGATATGAACCTTTACTGTTTCTTGCCTCTCTCTACCCTTTAGCTAAATAGAGGATGACTTTTTTCCGTTATACACAACGAATGTAACAAGTTACAGGGTTCCGGCTTCTTTTAAAAACGGTCTCCAACCCTCCTCAAAATTTCCCTCGCTTGGTTGCCGTCGTAAACCCAATAATAATGTTTCTCACCAGCTGACTTTTCTACTGCATAGGTATAGGATTTTCCGAAAATATTTAATTTAAAACATTATAACGCTCATCTTATTAAAGGTAGAGAACTCAAACTAAGCAGGCATTAGGACACTAGTTTACTCTAGCTAAAAAAGATATTGTTTCGTTCTATCCTTTAGTTTATTAATTACTGTATGATAAGCATAGAAACAAAAAATATCAAACCTTTACTGAAAATCACGTATTCTTTAGAAATTTTGACCCACAGAAATCTATAAAAGCTCTAACAATGCTACAAAAATAACCTGTATAGGATAATGTGTTCAAAACTGCAAATTAAAACAAATGAATATTTACACGATGTTATTAGCAACTTGGCAACAGCGCGAGAGTAGAAAATGAGAAGCTAATTGCTACATTTAGGTGCTAAATAGAGACAGAAATATTCCATTTACCTCCATATTGTCTTTTAAAGGTGAGACAAATTCTACTTCCCTCAGTATTCCTCAGTGATTTTCGCACCCTTCTTAGTAAAAGAAACCAGTCTTCCATCCGGTGCCATGGCACTTGATCGGGGCGAGCTCGCATGTTGCAACATTCACATCCACTTCTCGTCCTAGTTTATTCCTCTTCTAGAATTTGTTTCCCGTATTACTATTTATTTATTTATTTTCCCCGAGCGTTTATTTATAACGGACCGTCTTAGTCCACTTCACCTTCGATATCAAAATTATTATGTTTACCAAGTACTTGTCAATCACATCATACTAGTTTGTAAATGAATAAAAACGTTACATCTACTTCATAGTTAAAGGAATTACAATTTGGGATTCCTTCTTCTTCTACTCTTTGAACGTGTCAGTACCCACCTATAAGGTTTATATATTCTAATTTATTCATTTATTAGTTTATCTTAAGTTCTTTGCGTCTTAATTATTAGAGATTTAGGTGATACCACTTTGTGCGTCCATTTTTCTTCATCTTCAAAATTTCATTTTTGCTTGCTATACTGCGTGGAAATGTTTCTATAATGACCCGAATCTAACTATACTATATTAATACTAATTTAATTCTTGTCTGTTTTTGTTTTACTTTTTAGGGTCTTTCGTATCGTATCACAAATTGATTTATATTTTGAAAATTCCCCATAGCTAACTTCGTCTTTTATTAGATTTATTTCAAATCCTAGCTACTTAAATTGTAAGAACGTTCTAAGGGATAATTCTTCTGACATAATTTTTGATCTTATGACACTTTTTCCCTTGAAGGCTGGTAGTTGAGTTTTCCTTTTTGAGGCTAAGAAATATGTGCTTTTATTTTGGTAAATATTCTTTCCTACTGACCACATCTGAGCTAAATTAAGAGAACAGAATGAAGACTTGAACGATTTAATACTACGGCTGGGTTTCGAGCCATGCAACTTTGCTTCCCTGCCAATGCTCTAGTGCTGAGCTACCGTAGCGAGAGGCCTGAATACAGACAAAATTTTCTTCCTAATTCTACTATCCCGGTAAAGCTTCTAAGTGTTATCAAATATTCGAGATATGATACTTTAATTCAAATTGTAAACTTGCAAGTGCGCTTAATTCCTGGCTCTAATCACAATTTTGGGACAATGTTTGTTTTTATAAATACTCCTTCACGCCGGCCGCTGGTTACATTTGAAGATTACTGATCATTACTCTTCGGCTTCCCCGATGCTCTATCATGAGCTATAGTGGTGAGATGCCCGACTGCATATTAAACTTTCTCATTTGATTTATGCCAAGGATTAGTGGTTCGATTTCCTGCCGTGACATGAGTTTTTCAAATTTTATTAACTTTTCCAAAATACGTTTTATTTATTTTTGCCATTATCTTATTCTCTTAATAGTTTTTTTACCTTCCATGCTGTCACAACGTTGAAGGGGAGATTTATGAGGTGAGGTATTCTTTTTAAAATAAATAGAGAAAATGTGTGTAACTATGATGCTACATGAGATAAAATTCACGATGACGCAAGAGCAGCGATGCGATATTAATAATATAGCTTGTTTCAACCTTAAAAGACAGTAGAGAGGTAAATGGGATATATCTGTCTTATCTAATGCATACACATTGCCATTAGCTGCATCCTTTTTTACTCTCGCGCTGTCGCCAAGTTGCTAATAAGTAAAAACATACTATAAATATTCATTTATTACAAATTTCAGCTTTGAACAAATTATCCTATGTAGAATAGCTTTCTGTATTGGATTTTATCATTTTTAGAACCTTTATGGATTTTTGTGGGCACAAATTTCTAAAGAAACTAGTTTTTCAGTAAAAGTCCGATATTTGCTGTTTGTATGCTTATCACGCTGTAACCAAGAAACTAAAGGGTAGAATGCAGCAATAGTTTTTCTTAGCTAGAGTAAAGTAATAAATAAATAAGTGTACATTAAATATTTTCGGAAAATTCTATACCTCTGCAGTAGAAAATTCATTCAGTGATAAACCTTTTTGGTACTGGATTTACAACGGGAACCAAGCGAGAGAAAACGTTGAGGAGGGTTGGAGACAAAAGCCGGAATCCTATAACATCTTGCATTCATTGTGTATGACAAACAAAAGTCATCCATCTATTCAGTAACAGGTCAGGCGCGACGTGAAAGGCAGTAAAGGTTATCATCAGTTTTAAGAAGTGGTATGTTTATTGTGTCAAGTATTGTGTAGTATATTTAATTTAATATTTACGTAAACATTTCTGCTTTTGGAGGAAGAAGCTAGGAAGAAGCGAAATATTGGTAAACTAAGAAGAGTAATAAATGAATATGTTAGATGATGGTGATTATTATTATTATTATTATTATTGTTATTCAAGTAAAATGAGTGTTAATAAGGCCGTAAAAGAAACAGCTAAGGCTACCCGGGTATTCCGAAACAGTAGTGTATAGGATAAAAAAGGAACGAATGAAAGAACCACTAAGGACCCATGGAAAGAAAGTAAAAAAGAATGGGGAAAACAAAACACGCTAGGTTAACGCAATATAATGGAATAGCGCAAAGCGGAGTCTGGCGCATTGTTCAATCTTTTGTGTTTGAAAACATTGCACCCAGGTTAGATGTAATTTCCTACCAAATTATAGCTTTATAGCAGTGCAGATATTTCACTATTTCGTGATGTATCATTGATGACATTAAATTGGTAGATCGATTGCAGTTGGGCGCCAAATTTGCGAGCGTATATAGAGCACATGTGGTAATAGTGCGCTCCATTTAAACTGTAATGTGTTTTAAGCGTGAGACGCGATATAGTACAGAATTGTGCGACGTCACGCTTCTTCCTAAGTAGAATGCGATGTAACGAAAGGTGAGTCGGACATATGCTGAACGATTCTGCGAAAATGTTTAATTCACTGTTAGTTATTCCTGTCTTGGAAAATTGGCTCTGAGCCTTGGCTTTCAGAAGAAATACTGATAAATAAATGAAAGAGCAATAACTGTAAGATATGAGAAATAAAATGATTAAGGCTTTATAAAGAGCGTAACACATGGATCGGAATTATCTTATGTGTGTATATAATATAAAACTGTAAAGGAAATATGCTGGCAATTTTCAATTTTGGATGAATAGCTGATGTTAAAGTAAGTTACCTTTTCACGCAAGTATGCAAGATATCTTAGGTCCAATTTATAGAATTGACTGTAGAATTACATGCCTTAAGGGGAGGAGCTAAAAAAAGTCGAAGTATTACTATGGAAATGTTTTCAGAATTATTATGTAATAGAAATTATATGTTTGCATTACTGGAGAATTTGTTATTTATAAGTCAATAAGATGAATTTTTAAGAAATCGTATCACGCGTTCATTAGTATTCACCATGGGAAGCAGCGCAGTTCTGATGCATAGCACTACACGCACAAGTTTGTGTACTGTGAAGCTTTATACCTATGTTTAAATTTCTATTAACATCCCTGAAAAAACAGTCTTATTACCGATTTTCTAAACAAAGCGTGGCCATCGATGAGCAGACAAAGGGAGAGAGGGCGATAGAGTGGGAGAAGGTAAAGAAAGGAAGAGAGAGGTGGAGAGGGAGAAAGAGACAAAGAAAGAGATAGTGAGAAAGGATGATAGAGCGGGAGATAAAGAAAGTGAGAGGGAATGAGAAGAGAAAAAGGGAGAGAGAAAAAGGGGTGGGGAGAGGAAATGAATCTCCATACCTTTAGGCGTGCGAATAAAGCTGCAAATTCTGCTAATTTTTCGAGAACATGCAGTTGATAAAAGCGTTTCAAGCTCCTACACCATGTTTAGTTAACGTCTGGCCGGTAGCTCAGTCGGTAAAACACCTATCTGCCGTGCGAGAACTCCCTGGTTCGATTCCCGGTTGGGAGAAGGAATATTTCTCTAGCAACATTATTTACATCTTCTCCAGAGTTTGGAAGTATGAATGCGAATGTGTATGTGATCTAATGTATAAAATCCAAAGAAAAGCCAGAAATCCAATGGCATTGTTGTATACGAGTTAACATGTTCCAAAGGTAAAAGACTGCCGGTATGACTGTTGTAGTTAAATCGAACAATAAAAAAAGTTTAGTAAACAATTGGAAATATTCAGTGAAAACTAAATGTAAACACCCTACAAAAAGATGATACCAATAGTGTGAGTACAGCATTTTTCATCCACAATAACTGGAATTGAACTGCAAATTCTCTTAACAAAATTTTAACAACTGTCGCATTATAAAGACTAATAACATGACAAACGGCTACTATACGCGATAAATTTGTTCATATATCAAGAACTGCACTAAGTAAAAAATCTGATGTGATATGTTCACATGACTTTCTCTACCCTCTATCGTTTATTAGTGGGTATTGCGGTATACTCGTGGTGGGAGAGCATAACTCGCAGTATGTCCAATATATTAATATATAAATTAATATATGAATTATGGTGATGCTGATAATTATCTGGTGTTTTAGTTGTTATTCTTATAGTTTATTTTTATTTCTTGACACGGCTGCTGTTATTTGGGTTTTTGGTAAAGCTTGTTTAACTTTGCAGGGTGTGAAACGGGAAGGAAGGTAAAAAGTAACAACTCTAACAATAGATTAAGTTAATGAAGAACACTATGCTTTAATGACACACACATTTACTGTTTTAGTAATAAGCTACACAGTTACTTAAGTTAGTTGGAGCTGTAGAACGGTCGAGCCCTACCGCGTTCGTGCGCCAAACTTGCGGTCGCTGAGCAATCAAGTATATTATAAGTGCTCTAGAAATAATTGTAGTATTTATCACATGTTGCTATGTACTTTTAAATTGATAACATTTCAACGTTCCTACTACATTATAAGAAGTAACTAATAACGCCTGCTTCTGAGAGCTTACATGTATGTTATTCACATCGCAGCACTTTATACTCAACCGCCCTGGCTGATGGGGTCGATACAACTAACCTTTCTGTACTTAAAGATTTTAAACATATTCTTCCTTAAAATTTCATTGTCTCTCTTCGTTCAGCTTGGAACCTTCCAGATGACTATTGTTCGACGTTTGCAAACATGTCATCTCTCTACAAAAATATGTTGTGTTCGCTTGTCGCCTTTTCTATTTCACAAACACTCAAGGTTTGGCTTTTATGACTTTCCCGCACAAGTCCTTTTTGCCTGGGCCCTAATTCTAACATAAAGATATGTTTGTCGGCTTTTAACACAGCTCCAGTTACACTTGCACATACATAAAACTTATGCCTTAACTTCTATTTCTATAACCAGTATTTTGATTATTAATAGTATTTTACATTATTATTTACATTAATGTATATATGGAATATATATAACCATAGTTACTGTCTCAAATATGCCCCCTTTAAACATATTTAAAATTTATGTGTGTACGTGTAAATTTTTAATATTGTTTAATGTCTCATGAATATATTGGTCATGCCATAGTGTTCTTGGCACACCTATATACCTCTGTGAGAAATTTCTCACTCTGTTACAGTCCTTTAGTATGGATTTCCTACCTGACTTCATACTATACAATAACAACACACCCTTCACTGCACTTTGTATTGTTTTTATCGGCTAAGTCATTACAGTTGTTTGACCTGGGTTAGGTTTACAAACACAGCCCGGTCAGTTTTTGCGCTATTATGTATAAACACGTTTTTCACTATCCTTTTGGTATAAACAATTACAATGGACATTGAATCGTATTAACTTAATTGAACAAAACATGTTGAATAATATACAATCCAGACACATTCATTTATGTATATCAGGCTATAATCTGACATATATGAAAAAAGAAACACATAGAAAGAATGGTTATACATACATAAAACTGAAAAACAATTGACATTTGCTTGCTATGTATTTAGGTTGTTCTAGTGTTTGAACTATGGAATAATTATTGTATGAGTTAATTCTTACTTCTGTCTATTTACATTAGCATATTTACACACAGTTTACAGTAACTAAAGCTTTATGATATCTTATCATTTGAGTTTACTGTTGATTATTACACTTATATATATATTTTTACAGGTCTCAAACATACTTATTTCATACTCTTACTCCTTACATTTACAATTATTTACACGCTTACGATCCGTACCTTTTCTTTTTTTTATTTCCCAATATTCTTCTTATAAGCCTACTTCTTCTTTTTCTTTATCATGTTCTGCAGCCTTTCTGGTTTTATATGGTTTAAGCATTTCCTTATGGTATTTCCCTAGTATTTTCTGTTTGCGGTTGTCGTACTTCAAAGGTATCAGTACCATATTTATTTATCACTTCATATGGACCATGGTAGCTTAGAAATAGTCTCCAGTATTCTTTTTTTTAATTTATTTGATATTTTTTGGGTTCGTACCAGGACTAAATCACCTATGTGTAGCTACCATACTTTTCTCTTTTTAGCTTCGTGCTTTATTTTCCTTTTTCTAGCCTTCTCCCGTATTCTTTCTAAAGCTAATGTAAACATTTCTTCTTCCTCGGGTATCTTTACGTTTGCATCACTGATTGCTTCGGGAATTTTACTTGAGAGTGTTGAGCATTTTTCCTTTATGTAGCTCAATAGGTTTAAATACTGCCACTAAATCTTTATATAAGAGTACCAACTGCTTGGTTTGTGATGACAATAATTTAAGATACGTCGCAATTTCTTTTACCTCCTGTTTCACTGGATTTGCATTAGTTCGTAGCGTGATGAGAATTATTGTTTCACGTTGTCTTCCAACACTTTAAAGTAGCATATGTTTTTGTATGTCATTCAGGGTAGTTTCCTGGAATTCGTCTGCTAGTAGGGCAGGGTGACCATCTTTCTTTGTTATACAGTGGTTTCCTTACGGTCGCTGTTAAACTTTCTTCTGGGTTAGAAACATATAGGTCGTTGTCCTTTTTACCTACATTCACAATTGATATGGAGTTTTCTCTTTCTTCTGCTCTCTGCGTCTGTATGATTTATATAAAGAATTCTTCATTGTATACGTCTTCTTCTTGAGCCATTCGTTGCACTTTAATCTTACTTTCTCTAAGGAATGGTACCTTAATTTCCTTATTCGCTATCTGTAGCCGACCTCATCATTTTCAAAATCCATAAGGGCAGCATATTCTTGAAGCATATCATACCCGAAAATCACATCACATATCTATTAAATTTGGGACAACTAGGAACATTATTTCTATTTCTTCTTCTCCAATCCGAACGGTTAATAATGCTTGCATGTTTATGGTTTGTGCCTTCTTCCCGATAGCTACACGACAAATTAAATTGCTCACCGGTGCAGACATAATTTTTGTTCCTTCCATGATCAGCTGATTATAAACGTTTTTAGAACATATGGAGGATGTTGACCCTGGATCCAAGGCTACACTGATTTCTTTACCTGCTACTATCACTTTAATATATGGCGAATCGTATTTCTCATCTAAATTGTCATCATATTTAATAATCCTGTTGCAGTTATCGACTGTAGGTATATACTTAATTTTGCCTACTATTGCAGACTGGTAACCTGTTTCACAAGCACCTACATCGAGTGAAACAATACTTAGTTTTCCGGAGCTTTATTGTCCGTGTACACGGGACTACCATTTCGTTTTGCAGTGACTGTAATCTCGTGTTCATTCTCGTAATGGTGGGTGCCAAGCCCCCTAGATCTGTTTCCATATCTGCGATTATTCATTCCACCTCTTACGAAATTATTGGTACCTTCATTGTCAGAATTTTCTGGCGACCTATAACTTCTACCTGTTCTTGGATTTCCTCTCTCTTGGTATATGCGACTTCCATGTGTATTTTGTCTTCTATAATGTTGCCTTTCACTCCTAACATAGTTAATGTTCTCTTGTCGTACCTGTGGCCTAGCATTGTTGGCATTTGGCACATAATTTGGGTATCTATTTCGTACCTGGTAGTTGTTAGTTCTGTAGTCAGGTGTCATTCGTGAATTATATGGTCTATCATCACGTCTATCTCTATGACATGGGTTCCAACTTCTAGAATTGTCTGATTCTTGTTGTTCTAAGGCAGATATTAGTTCAGTCATTTCCAAAGTAGATCTCGGACGTGCTATGAGAAGGTAGTTCTGAATATGCAAGGGATAATGTCGCGTTATTAGGTTGATAAAATCCTCCTCTTGCATGGATGTGGTAAGGTATCTTACGTAACGTGCTTTTTTATGAGGTAGTCTGACATAGACAATCCTTCATTGCTCTCGTAATTACCATGACTTAAATTTGCTCTTATACGGTGCTGGACCGTGGAATTCCAAAATTTATTAAGAAATAATACTCTGAAAGTTTCGAAATTTAACTCGCCGTCGGTCATAATATGTAGCCATTCCAAAGTTTTGTTGTCCAGGCATTTTCTGACCACGAACATCTTAAGTGATTCCGGAACGCTTTTCAATTGAAAGTATTCAGTTATTTCATTAATGAATTGGACCGGACTGGTGGTAGTACTGAATTTAGGTAAAGGTAATTCGTTAAATACCATGTGATATCCTGCTAAGTTATTAGATGCATGTTGGCTACGAGATAGTGCAGCTGCTATAGGAGAAGCTGAAGCACCTCGTGAAATACTGAAACCAGAGGATACTGTACCCCTTTCAGTTACATTATTTTCATGCATATTTACATGGTTTACAGCATCAGTAATTGTACTATTGTCTACCCTAGTTCTACCATTCATGATTGAATTCAAGGTATATTCTAGTTTCTCATATTTCTTATTGCTATCCTGCACTACAGATTCAAACTTTTCCTGCATTATTTTACCTTGCTTTTGAATACCTGTAATTTCCCCCCTTATGTCTATTTGAATTTGCACTAAGTCTGCATTTGTATGGTCTATAACTTCCCTTAATTCAGTTGTCTGTCTCTCCAACTTAGTACTCATTTCTTGACTATCTATGCTAATCTGACTAGCAATTTTACCTTCAAGCATTTTACACTGGTTATTAATCTGTCCTTCCATCTCTGCATGCATTACTTTACTAGTATCATTTAACTTAAATTCTATTCTCTTAATTTCAGACCTGTTTTCCTTTAAGCTATTTGCAATCTGTCTACCTAGTTCTTGGCTTTGCTGGTCTAGCTTTTTATCTAGTGCTATATTACTTTGCCCCAGTATCTCAAATTTTCTTTCAATTTCCTTGTTATTACTACCTAGCTTTTTACCCAATTCTTTATTATATTCATCTAATTTATTGTCCATATCAGTTTTAGGGTTTGATATTGTCCTAAGAATTGTCAACAGATTAAGCTGATCGTTATTACCTAGCTCGGGTATTTCCCTTTGAGTTGTGTTATCTTTCTGTGGGACTGCATTATCATGTAACCCCGTATGTTTCTTGTTCACTCTCGTTTCTGTTGCCTGACCGTGTTCTGTACCTAACGGTATTCCTGCCCTTACACACTCTTGAACTTCCATATTATCTGTTTCTGGTACTGTATTTTGACTGTTATCATTAAAATTAGTTACATCTGATATATCTCTATCGAACGGAATTAAAATGCTATCATTTGAATTTTCTTCTTCCTTTTCTTTAGTGTCTATTTAATTGGATATTACTACTTGACTTTCTCCTATTAATCTTAGCTCTTCTAAGTATCATTTACACTCGCATTAAATTATAACATGCACAATACACATTTACAAAGAAACTTTATCACCATTACTGTATAAAGTTTTGCCTGACCTTTTTGCTGTGATCTTACGGTGACCAAACGTAGAGCTGAGGTGTAGTTTTGTTGTCCGCAGTTCGTCCCCTCTCTCATGAATAAAGTTCTTGTTGACATAAGATGCTGTGGATGTGTTCGTTGTTTCTTGACGTTCTGCGTTGTTTGATGTCCTGTTGGTAGTCTGAAGATTTTCCGGTACCCGTAGTTTTTTTTATTTTGCACCTCGATGATTTCTCTGCTGGGCTCTTCGCTGGGTTTCTCTGCCGGGCTCTTCGATGTGCTTCTCTGCTGGGCTCTTCGATGTGTTTCTCTGCTGGGCTCTTCGATGTATCGTCGGTGTTCCTTCCCTGCGTTCGCGTAGATTTTTTTTTTAACTAGTAATAATTTTCACAATGTTGTTTTCCAAATTTGTAACTTGATCGATTTTTTTTTACAAGTTGGCTTCCAAACTTGCTACATTAGTCCCACCAGGATGATGGTTGTCAAACTTGCTACATTAGCCCCACGTTCCGGCGCCAAACTTGCTACGTCGGGCCCCACAATCGGGCGCCAAGCTTGCGGTCGCTGAGCAATCAAGTATGTTCTAAGTGCTCTAGAAATAATTGTAGTATTTATCACATGTTGCTATGTACTTTTAAATTGATAACATTTCAACGTTCCTACTACATTATAAGAAATAACTAATAACGCGTGCTTCTGAGAGCTTATATGTATGTTATTCACATCGCAGCACTTTATACTCAACCGCTCTGGCTGATGGGGTCGATACAACTAACCTTTCTGTACTTAAAGATTTTAAACATATTCTTCCTTAAAATTTCATTCTCTCTCTTCGTTCAGTTTGGAACCTTCCAGATGACTATTGTTCGACGTTTGCAAACATGTCATCTCTCTACAAAAATATGTTGTGTTCGCTTGTCGCCTTTTCTATTTCACAAACACTCAAGGTTTGGCTTTTATGACTTTCCCGCACAAGTCCTTTTTGCCTGGGCCCTAATTCTAACATAAGGATATGTTTGTCGGCTTTTAACAAGGGTTCCACAGCTCCAGTTACACTTGCAATACATAAAACGTATGCCTTAACTTCTATTTCTATAACCAGTATTTTTATTATTAATAGTATTTTACATTATTATTTACATTAATGTATATATGGCATATATATAATCATAGTTGCTGTCTCAATATACAAACTATTCTTACTAAAGTTTATTTTTATATTTACTTCATCTTAATCCAAATAAACTTTTGCAGAAACAGCTGTATTTCACATTTCGTTATAGCTACAATGGGAACAGCGATAGTCAAATGTTTAAGAACCGGACGCTGTACGCTGGCCTGTTCCAAAGGAGTCGCGAGAAACAACTGAATGTTGATTGGACTTTAAAAGAATGGTTAAGGATTAAACAATTCGAACCATTAATAACGGATATCTCGGAAATAGCTGAAGCCACATGAAAGGTTATCTGAAATAAATAGTGTTTTTAAAGAGATCTAAATTTCTTGTGTAGTACGTTTTAGTCTATCGCTTAACGTTTACAAGTTATGCAAGATAATACAAAATTGCTTCCGAATGAAGAGGACTTGACAGGCCAGTCCCAAAAAAAAATCAAGATATATACTTTATTTGTCATGTAAATATATTTAATATGTGGTAGTTTAATCAAAATCATTATAGTCATTTTTCAGAAAATAAAATATTTCGAAATAGCTCCATGTAAAGGATAGTTTGCGGTGGGGGATTTTCTTGAGAATCTGCGTGTCGCATCTTTGGTAGGTACTAAACCTAAATACCAAATTTGGTATTTACCTGACTTTTCGTTTTTGAGTATGCTGTACACAGACACACACACACACACACACACACACACACACACACACACACACAGATAGACTCACGCGCGCGCACGGATTTTTTTCTAAAAAGGCTTTTTTGGATTCGGTCAAAAAATGTATTTCTGGTGAAAGCTTGGTATTGAATTTTTTTATGAAATGCAATACTTTCTTTATCTACTACGTACGCGGTAGGGAAAGCAAAATGGTAAAGAGCTCTTGGAGCTGCTTTCGGAGAAGTAACATTCCTCTGTTTATCGACTCGGAATAGCATGTCGAGATAGGCATGCTGGCTGATGCCAATCACCATCTGAATTTAGCAGGCAGCGTGGTTAGAGCACCTGCCTGTCAGTCGTGAGACAACCAGAGAGGAAGACACCTAATACCTAATCCATATTTTTTAAAAACCAAGTTGAATCTCAACTGACTTTTTTACTTTCTCTACTACGTATAGTACGTAGGGGAAGTATTGTATTCCACCCAAAAATTCGATACCGAGATTTCACCGGAAATGCATGTTTTGAGACCCCCTGAATCCAATAAAGCATTTTTGGAAACATGTCCGTGTGTGTGTTTGTGTGTGTGTGTGTCTGTGTGTCTGTGAACAGCATAACTCAGAAACGAACAGTCGGATAAACACCAAACTTGGTATTTAGGTTCAGTATCTTCCAGATATGCGACATGAAGGTTTTCAAGAAAATCCCCCCACCCCAGACTACCCTTTACATGGAACATTTTTCGGAAATTTTAATTTTCTCAAAAATGGCTCTAACGATTTTGATTAAAATGTCATATGTTTAAGATATGTTCATGACAAATGAAATGTATATCTCGAATTTTCTGGGAATGTCTCCAAAAGTATTCTTCATTGTGAACGACTTTTGCATAACTGGTAAACCATAAGAGATAGACAAAATTTTACTACACAAAAAATGTAGAGCGTGTTAAAATACACAATGTATGTCATATACATTTCTTTTGTTGAGTGAACCTTTTTCTAGATATTGCTTGTTATTCCCTTAAATTTTTCAATACTTTTACTTTTTCTCAAATTCGTTATACATTTTTTTTTGTCCTGGACATACAAAGAGAATGGAATGCGCCACATAGCAAGCAGCGCTTAAAATATTTGACTATTGCTTAAAACCTACCATATTCCCCTTGCATCTACAAGAAAATTACCAATAAGATTGACATCTGGATTAACATGAAGCATATGGAGAATAAGCGTTTGTAAAAATAGTTTGTACAATAGTAGAGAAAGTCATGTGAGTGTAACACATCAGATTTGTTTAATAATATACATTTATTGTTAGAAAAGTGTTGCATTCGTTTAGACAAATCTATGAGGTTCCTCATCGATTTACTTACTACGTTGTCCTATAAAAATAATTTGAGTAAACCCAGGCACACCTGGTAACCCGTAGACATTGAGTGTTTACAGCCAGGAAAATAAAGCTGAAATACAATGAGCACTTATGATCCTCAGGCGAGTTGGTGAAGGTTACGAAGACGTTCGACATTAACAGTGCATATTAAGGTTGATTAAAATCGTATTTTTCCCGGTGATGAATTGAGTCCGGTCTCCCAAGTCGTTAAGGGGAGATGGTGGCAGAATTTTGTCAAAAATGGATTTTTTATAACTCTTTTATGTGATAGATTAGACATATGGGCACATGTTTCTAAACTATATTCACTCTTAGGTTGATCCGTGGCAAAACAAACCCACGTGGTCAGTGCAAGTCGGTAGCAATGCGCCCAGGAAAGTAGTCCTATGCTAATCTCTGAATTTTAGAATGAATTTATCCTTAAATAGTATAATATTCTATACAAATACCTAAGGTTTTATTTAACGCTGATTTGTACCGTAAAACAGAGCTACAAGTCCCATGATGCAATTCGTATGAGTCACCTGACATCCGGGTAGGCGCAGAATATTGTTTACAGCCAGAAACCAGCAGTTGTGTTTAGTATCATGGAGGACTGTGAATTTGCTCTTGTGTTTTCGTCGAATTACGTAAAGCATTAGCCGCGCAAACCATTAACTAGTGGTGAAAAAATAATAGTATTAAATCTTTATTATAAGTTATGTGAGAAATATCCAACACTTTCCGCGAAAGGAATGGTGAAATTAACTTCTGAGTTCACCGGTGTTTCGAGTACAAGTATAAACAGTGCTTGTGCAGAAAAATCTGAAACGAGAAAAGTGGTTACACCCCCCCCAAAAGAAAGCATATGAAATACGCGATGCAAGAAAGTAGTGATTTTAAGATGAACAGTGGACAGTTTCTTTTTTAAACTGAGCCGCCAACAGTTAATAAAGTGCCGCTTCCAGAGAGCGAATAAATTACGTTATTATATACCTGTTACTTTATTTTTCGCTCATTTATTTAAGAATTAACTATTATATGTGCAAACGTTTGTTTTGTTGCAACTATCAATCTTATCACCTTTAATCCTTAACAGAATATGCCAGTCACTGTTACAGTTGTAAAATAAGGACACTGTTCTTTTTTGCACTACGTGCCGCTTGTACTCGCCACATGGTCTGAAAGCGTGACAGTATTTCTAGTGCGAATGGCGGAAGGATACATTATAACGGTCACCTGGGTTTTGTTTTGACGCGGATCAACCTAAGAGTGAATACAGAGTAGGATATTTTGTTTGTTTTTCCACCTCTAGATGCAATAAAATATTTAAATATCTTAAGAGTGCCACTGTGCCTCTAGCTTTTCATGCAGTCATCTGCTCTGTGTTTGTTAGTTTAAGTTTACATAGTTATTTATTATAAATTCTTTTAAATAATGTAAGTGCTTTGTTACAAGGAACCCCAAAATTCAATATCATTTAAAAAGTGAGTATAGTAATATGTTTCGAAAATTTACAAAACAGGTATCACACTGGGTGATTATACCTGTCCTGTCATCATCCATGCATGGCGTACCACCGATTATTTAACTTGGGCCCACCCCATCCTAATTCACAGGCGAGATAGAACACCCAGTAGGTCTAGAACAGCATCCGTCGTGAAATAGATAACAAGTAACAAAGGAAGTTACAAAAGCAAAGAGGGGCAAAAAGGAAAGAGAGAACAGGAGGAGATATATGACCCAGCTTAGAGCAAAATGAATATGGATATGGACGGTTTAGTTGAAGCATGTTTAAAGAAATATGCACATAACATTCAAATTTATTTTTCGGCGATTTAAAATTTTCATGATATAGGTACACATTTCTCAGGAACTACTGGAAGGGTTTGTATCAAATCTGGCACACTGTTCCTTGAAACAGAATACATATTTATTTAAGTGCAAAAGAATGTTAATGTAAAAATATAACAATTTTTATGGTTGAAAGAACATAGAAATTTTTTATTAAAAACTTAGTCAAGTTAAATCACAGAAAATAACTGAAATAATTAGGCAAAAAGTTAATGCACTTAGATTAAACCTATTAGTGTACACATAGATTATTTTTGCTTTGGAGAGAGTTGCAAAATTTTCCATGGATGTTGGAAAAAGTGTACCAGAAAATAGAACTGTAACAAAGCTTTCAAAATGTTATTACACCATTAATAAATAATTTAAAATTCAGTAAAAATTATCAAAACCAGCACATATCTCTTTAAATAAGGTTTCAACCTCCAATCAGATATATCCAAAAATGTAGGAAATATGGAAATTAAAATCTGTCAGAGTAAATCTCCCACCGTCATAAGACAAGGATTCGTGAGCGGGAGAACCGGCTTCAAATCCCGCTGGACCGTTATTCTCAACTGAAGTTTGTTTCCTAAGCTTAAGCCGGGAACGTTTCCTTTTCCAATTATCACTTCATTCAGGTGGCATCAGTGTTGACCTGTGGTGCTATATGAAGAAGGGGATTAAACGCTATTAAAATATCTGTTGTGTTAGTCACATCACTGTCTCTACCCACTGCCATTAATGATTATATAGTTTATACAAACAGTTCATACAAATCTAATTCATCTAAATATTTCATAATAATCAAGATAAACCTTTGCAGGAATAGTTTAATGACATTGTCCGTCGTAGCCACAAGGTGGATACAGGAACCCGAAGCGATACTCAAATGCTTAAAAGGGGATCGGCATATACTGGCCTTGAATTTCTACTCTTTGCATGACACCGTGAAAGACAGCTGTAATGACCACTTTAGAAAATGACTTTAAGTAATGAACAATTCAAACCAATAAACGATATCTCGGAAATGACCGCTACTACAAAAAGTTATTTGAAACAGTGCGCTTTAAGGAGATCTACATTTTCTCTGTTGTACGTTTTTGTCTGTCTTATAGTTTAACTAATTATGCATAAGTATACACAATTTCTTCCAAATAAAAAGTACTTAACAGCATATTTCCATAAAATTAAAGATATACTTTTATTTGCATACATATAGATAGTTTGAATGTATAGTACTTTAATTGAACTCTTTAGAACCTTTTTGAGAGAACAAAAATATGGAAAATATTTTTATTTAATGGGTAGTTTTTCTTGAAAATATTTGTGTTACAACTTTGGAAGATATTGTACTTTTTTATGCTGTTATGCTGTTCACACACACAAATATGGACCTTTTCATTTTTGCATTCAGGGGCCTCAAAACATGTATTTCCGCTGAGATCTAGCCATCGAATTTCTTTGGGGAATGCAGTACTTCCTTTAATTTCTATGTGCGTGGTAGCAAAAATAGAAATCGGATGTGTTACATTCACATTACTTTCTCTATCGTCTATCGTTTATTAGTGGTTATACAAATTATTCTTCTATCTGGAAATGGCTTATGCACAAAAAGGTTATTTGAAAAATAATTATCTGTTTTCAAGAGGTATACATTTTTGTGTAGTACGTTTACTTAACGCTTACCAGTTATAAAAGATTACAGAAAATTCCTTCCTTTTGAAGATGAATTCCCAGAAAATTCAACACATTTTATTTGTTATCTAAATATCTTTAATATATAGTATTTTAATAAAATTCATTGAGCCAGTTATTAGAAAATAAAAACGTTGGAAAACTTTTCCATGTAAGGGGTAGTTTGGAGTGGGGGGAATTTTCTTGAAAATCATGGTGTCGCATCTTTGGAAGGTACTGAAGTTAAATACCAAGTTTGTTATTTATCCGAGATTTCGTTTTTGAGTTACCCTGTTCGCAGACACACACACAGCAAGTGCAATGCTTCCTCTACCTTCTAGGTTCGGTAGAGAAAGTGAAACGGCAAGCGGGAATACTAAGCACTACATCACAATTTTCTATTAGCATTCCACATACAATTACAGTATAATACAGTAGACAACCTTTGTATCGTAGTTGAGTTGTGTTTCTAACCGTAATACAAAGAAAGTAAAAGGAGCCTATTTATTCCTTACTACACAACTGCAGTCAGTTTCTTTGGAAAGTGTTATGGTAGGATTTCAATAACAAAATCATCTGCAGGAAGTTCTCAGCATCTGAGCATGCGCAAACTCCTACAACTATACATTTCAAGGACGGCATTATTATAGGTTAACGCAGCCACGCTACGTCCTCCAACAATGAAGCAATACCTTTGCCTCACGATTGCTGCGTTTCTCCTCCTAGTTGTTTTTTTTATACTTTTCCACGGCTGCCCGAGCATGAGATCTTAATCAATGGGTATGCGTGGATGTGTACAGAGAAACACGAACGCTTTCTTGGAACACTTTTATTTTCACCATTTAAAATAAAACTTAAGTTTGCCGATCACTTTTAAATGCATACGATGCTACTGTGTCTTTACCAAGACCGAAGATTATTAACTACAGCTGAACGTTCTATCCTCTTGCATGTTCGCCGCCAATGTTCACAACTCGACGAGATGTCGTCCCGCTTTCACCCATCGCTCAAAACAGAATGAATTTCACCACCGCGCTACAAAGAGGAAAAACTCCTAACTTCCCCTCTCTCCCCTCAAAACCCTCCTCAAACTTAGCGTCATGAAGCCTCTAATGACCTTCACATCCCGGTCAGTGCAACTGTGCCCATAAATTCCAAGAGAAACTGGCTTCAGCTATTTTACCCTTTATACCTGGGGCTGGTCCATAATTAGCTAAACTGTGCCTGTCTGGTCTTTCTGTCGCTTTAACAGTCAAAAATTTTCCAATGCTTCTCCTTTTTATACATACACTGAAATTAAATATTTTATTATTTATTTTATATCACTATCCTTCTCAGATTATTATGATAATTATTGACTTCATAATTTCAGCTTCAAGGTGCTTGTAACATAAATCAAATTTCATTTTGGACGTTTTCGGTCTTTCTTTGTTATGTGATACTGGCCACCACAGAATAACGAAGAAGTATATCACTTAATCAACAAATGAAAACTCTTGCGCACAAATGTTAATACAAGTAACCAGATAATTCCCCAAAGAACCTTTACTGGATTTACAGTAATAACTAGCCGAATTAGCGATAACATTACGTGGCATTAGCTTCAGATATCTTGATAATAGCATAATGCTCAGATTACGAAAAATGATAAAATATCTTAATGTCTAAGATGATTGTCTCCCTGGGGTCGACAGGCGAATGCTGGAGTGGTTTCTTCTCTACCACGATTTCCTTTCCATCCATTCCCTTTCATTCCGTTTCCTTCTCATGTTTCAGGTGTGGTTCTAGGTCTCGTGGTGCATGGTGGTGCCAGGCAGATGGCGTGGATGCAATCTCACTGGAAAGTATACTCTCCATGGACACCAGAGGGCTGCTTGGAAATGTTAGGGACTTCCGCGCGTCTGTGTGACCTGTCTACCTACGGCCTGTAGCCTCCTGTGTGATTCCTTCCCATCATCCTATCCTCCTGGGGGTGGTAGGCACAATATATCTCGGCGGTACCGAGGTGTCCCCATCCGTTGAACAACCTATAACCTTAGGTTGCGTAGCCAGAAAAATATTAAGGGGGTTATGTATAAGAATTCATTTTTAAAGAACTTGTATCAATTCAAGTGTTAAATATGAATTAAATCTGAGTTGAAATATTTAAATAAATAAATGTTATATTCACAAATTAAGGTGCAGCAATTGACATTAAAATTAGGATAGGAGTTTTGCTAATTCTAAGTGGAAAATGTGTTGTGACATGTGAATTAGTGATCACTGTGAAGTATTTTATATTGTTGTTGCAGGCCATTTTATTTCACGACAAAGTAGGGTTTCTGTTATGTTCTAAACAGGGAGATAAATTTGGAAACCACTCAAATTTAGCACCGGAAAGAAAACATGCTCATGATATCTTAAAATGGTTGTACTAACGCCATCTAAAGTACAGTTTCTGTTGCTGTCACTTTTGGCCGTGTTGCCCAAGATATGCGGCGTAAGTACAGCACTGCCAGAAATAAGATTAGGAAGTATCTCGTTCCTACCAACCTAGAAAGGTGCTATTTTTTAAATGAAGCTATTCTTGCTATTAATTTTTACTTTATTTTTAGCAAAAGGGGGTTCCAACTCCACTCTCCCCCTAGCTACGCCTCTGCTAACCTATAACCTATAATATAAGTGTCGGTGTGTAAAATGTCATATACCAGAAACCATGTATGTATGTGTTGCAAGCAAACAAAACGACGAGCTTCGTTTATATATTTTTGACTTTCTCTACTTCGTATTATAAGTAGGGGAAGTATTGCATTCCACCCAAAAATTCGATATCGAGATTTCACTGGAAATACATGTTTTGAGGCCTCGTGAATCCAAAAAACGCATTTTTAGAAAAAGGTCCATGTGTGTGTGTCTGTGTGAGTACTTAAAAACGAAAAGTTCGATAAGTACCAAACTTGGTATTTAGGTTCAGTATCTTTCAAAGATGAGACACGAAGATTTTCAAGAAAATCCCCAACCTAGACTACCCTTTACATGGAACATTTTTCGAAAATTTTGATTTTCTCAAAAATGGCTTTAGCGACTTTGATGCAAACATCATATGTTTAAGATATTTTTATGGCAAATGAAATTTATATCTTCAATTTTCTGGGAATGTCCACAAAAATCCCTCTTCATTCTGAATGACTTTCGCATAACTGGTAAACCGTAAGAGATAGAACAAAATTTTACTGCACAAGAATATAGATCTCAGTAAAACACACATTTTATGTCCTACACATTTTTTTGTAGAATCTACCATTTTTGATATATTTCTGTTATTTGTTTGAATTTTGCAATACTTATACTTTTTCTCAAATGGGAATTCGTTATTAATATATTTTAGAGAATGGAATGCTCCACATAGTAACCAGCTCTTAAAAGATTGTTTAAAGCCTTAAGATTAACATCTCCATATTTCGATTAACATGAAGTAGATGGAGAATAAGCGTTTGTAAAAATAGTTTGTACAAGAGTACAGAAATTCAAGCGAGTGTAAGACTCAGATTTTTTCAATCACAACCTCCACAGATACTGCACGATAAGAGTATACTCGGAGATGTTTTATATGATTGCATGTTAAAGTTTTTAGTTACGACATTGTTTCAATTGTTAATTTTTGCAGCTGTATTCGCATTACATAATTATGAGCATAAATTATGTATTTCTTTTCTTGCATAAAACTTATCTACATTAGTAAATTCAGAAAAAAATCGGTTAAGTTAATTATTAAAGTGTTATTTCTATGTCGACATTTGGACTGACCTCTGAATCGCTGTACAACAAAATCGAATATTACAAAGGGAAAGAGAGATGCTGTGAACTAATTGAAATTAATGTAATTAGTACCAATTAAAATTCAATTATTTAACCATAAAGCAATTGTTTGTTTGGGTGCTAACTAGAAATATAATATGCATTCAGGAAATTGTAATTTTCTCTCTGAGTGAAATCAAATAAAGTCTAGACAGGCAACAGCAGCATAAAAAGTTGCCTATACGTTTTGATTTTTTGCTATAGTTGTTTCCCAGAAAAATAAACAACTGTTTCGCATATTGTATTCTTTTGTGCAAGTATTGAAAAGGAAGAAATAGAGCGCATGAATTATGCACGCAAATTGAACATTTGTTTTAACTTTCCGTTCTAATTGACATCTGCGAATGCTTGCAACTTGTTTGAAGTGTTGCATAGCCATGCGGCGTTGCCTCATTTTGCGTCGCTTCATTACTGCACGTAACACGCACCTCGCCTTTTGTTTTTTCACATTTATCACCGAAATGGACGCAAACACAACGTTCCCAGAAAGTACAAAATATGCTGCATACTGGCTAATGAACGCGAATGGAAGAGCAGAATGGCTGAAATGTTGAAGATACCGATGTGTTTTGTGCAACCATCAACGTAATAACTGCAAATATTTCAGTGGGGCTATATTTCCGAAACAAATGCCCTACAGTGACATAATTACCACATTTATCTGCTTTAGAAAATACATAATTTAGGCGCGATTATGCAGTCAGTGGCAATAGTCGATAAATATTCTACGCTGTTTTAAAAAAGCCTGCCCTCGTAGCTGAAGCGTATAGCTTCGGCACTCCGCCAAGCTAAGGGTCGCGGGTTCGAGTCCTACATGAGCATAGGTGTTTGTGTGTGTGTTGTATGTGTAATTGCGGTAGTAAGAGGTGAAGTAAAAAGTAAAACACAGGGATCATAAACTGGGTAAACAAGGGAACTTTAAAAAAAATCTGATGTGTTACACTCACATGACTTTCTCTACTCTTGTACAATCTAATTTTACAAACGCTTATTCTCCATATGCTTCATGTTAATCGAGATATCGAGATGTCAATCTTATTGGTAATATTCATGTAGATGCAAGGGGAATATGGTAGCTTTTAAGCGATAGTCAAATATTTTAACGCTGGTTGCTATGTGGCGCATTCCATTCTCTTTGCATGTCCAGGACATAAAAAAATGAATAACGAATTTGAGAAAACGTATAAGTATTGGAAAATTTAAGGAAATAACAAGCAATATCTCGAAAACGGTTCACTCAACAAAAGAAATGTATATGGCATAAGTTGTGTATTTTAACGCGATCTACATTTTTTGTGTAGTAACATTTTGTCTATCTCTTATGGTTTACCAGTTATGCAAAAGTCGTTCACAATGAAGAATACTTTTGGAGACATTCCCAGAAAATTCGAGATATACATTTCATTTCTCATGACATTATCTTAAACATATGATATTTTCATCAAAATCGTTAGAGCCATTTTTGAGAAAATTAAAATTTTCGAAAAATCTTCCATGTAAAGGGTAGTCTGGGGTGGGGGGATTTTCTTGAAAACCTTCGTGTCGCATCTCTGGAAGATACTGAACCTAACTACCAAGTTTGGTGCTTATCCGACTGTTCGTTTTTGAGTTATGCTGTTCACAGACACACAGACACACACACACACAGACACACACACACACACACACACACGGACATGTTTCCAAAAATGCTTTTTTTGCATTCAGGAGGTCTCAAAACATGTATTTCCGGTGAAATCTCGGTATCGAATTTTTGGGTGGAATGCAATACTTCCCCTACTTACTATACGTAGTAGAGAAAGTAAAAATTAAAATTGATAAGTATAGTTATGCACATGAATACTTGCATTACTCTGCAGATTACCACGGCGGTTTTCCCTCCGTAAACTATCACGATTTTTTACTAGCGTTCAACAATCGCGTCTTCATCTGATTATGGTTATTAGGAAACGGAGAAGGATTTTGGCACTTATGAGCATAGTCGTCTATTGTTCTTCTGGAAATTTTCCTCCTGAGGAAGAAATGAAGCGAAGGACACAGAGGGTGACCGGCTCTTGGGAGGCACACCCGCGTAAAGGCGGGATCTCTATCGTCTCCAGACAACTCATCCTGACGCCGACGGGACCCCTACAGGCCTAGCTCTCGCCACATAGTCTCTCTGAGGACAGACAGTTCCACAAAGCAAAATCCACCGTCGTATTTCTCATCCGCCATCCATTCGCCTGATCCTTAGACCGTGAAACGTGATAAGGAAACGAAACGACAGGAAAATTTGTGGCATTATATAATCCACCCCAGCATTCACCTATCAAGCAGCGAAACCGCGGGAAAAACCAAGGCCAGAGTGGTCAACCCAACGAAAACGAAACCGGGACCTCCCGAATGCGAGCCTCACACATTACCATCTCGCTCGGTATGTCTTTATCTGACTGAGCTGGTATTACTAAGATTAAGAAATGAACAAATATCACAGGAGCAAAATGGAGTACAGCAAGTTTATTGGCTTGGCGGTAAAAACATTTGAGAGGGATCATTTAACCCCTTAGAGCTTGATTTGTGTATATTTGACATAAAGGTGTTTTGTTAAAGTTTTAGATTCTTTTTGTGTGTTTTTTAATTTCAAATTAAACTAACGTTTAACAATAATAAAGTACTTATAGCTGTTGTATTTTGTAAAAATATTAAACTTTTGAATAAAATTGAAGTATTCTTTTAAAGAGTAAGAAGCAAAACCCATACACTGCAGTCAAATGTAACCCCGTCAGCATCCAAGCGTGCCATCACACCGCTTATCCCTGTCCTTCACCAAGTCACATTTGATTGTAGTACCTGGGTTTCGAACTTGCGACGTTTGGCACTGAATGGAGGGCCAGCCCATTTCGTCTCGCCTTGACGATCACGGCGATCAATTTGCCTGTGAAAAGGACAGGAAAACCGGCTTAGGAACCACAGAAAGAGCGGCATATATAGCAAAATAACTGCCATTAAGGGGTTAAAGTCCAGTGGCCTTAAGGGACGGGGTTGTGGGTGTCTTGTTCAACTGAAAACACATTCAGTCTTTTGCGACTTTGGTGGGTACGAGAGGTCTATTTGACATTTCACCACTATCACGAAACACCACACTGCTCCATCGGCAAGATCGTATGCACAGAGCTACACAAACAGATAAACCCTGCCACTCATTTCATTCTCGACTCCTGGACATTTCATTCGTAATTCCATATAATTATAAACCTTTGTAATGCCTCCAAAACGCGCAAAGTGCTTTTTCGGGTCGGAAATGAGTAAAAATATGCACAACCTGTGAAAATTGTAGTCCTTTTTGAAACGAGGTGAAGAAAATGTAGAAATGTGTGTAAGTAAGGTATATGTTTGAACCTCCGGATTTCCAGGAACTTGGAGATTTGTCGCACCATTGTACCTCCGAAGTAACGCTATAACTGTTTAACAATTAGTTTTCATTAACAGTAATTTTGTTCTTAACGCCTTGGCGTTTTGCTTTGTATGTTATGCACTTAGGATAGAGCACCTTGAAATGCATGTCGACGAGGCTTTGCACCGACACGTGGGGGAGCTGACCTAGGGATGGACTCATGCTCCGCGGATCAAATCCAGTCAGGACCGTGCTCCCTAACTGAGGTTTCTTCCATGTTCTCATAACCGGAAATTTCCAGAGAGATAACCCGAACTTAGGTCTAGAACGTTTATTTCCCAAATTTCCTTTTTCAACTGCCAATTCATGTATCACCAGTGTCCACTGCCTATGGTATCAAATGTAGTATTAACGGGATTTCGACTGGTCCCGCAGCTTCTGGTTGCTTTGCTAGTGGTCCCAGGTTCAATTCCCGGCTGGTTTTGGTATATTTTTCATCAACATGAAGGTTCCTTAGTATGTCCAGAGTCTAGTAAAAAAAGTTAGCTTACACTGCACTTTACTTTAAATTATACGTTTTGTTGTTTAATCCCTCATTAATGTAAAATACACGTAGAAATACATTTAATAATACACATTGGTTTATGAAAGAAATTACTTACAGAACATTCCTGCACTCAGTATAAGAGCACTTATAAACCTTGTCTGTCTATAACCACTTTATAAATGCACTTTTTTGATCTGGTTTTGAAATTAAAAAAATCTGATGTGTTACACTCACATGACTTTCTCTACTCTTGTACAAACTATTTTTACAAACGCTTATTCCCCATATGCTTCATGTTAATCGAGATATCGAGATGTTAATCTTCTTGCTAATTTTCTTGTAGATGCAAGGGGAATATGGTAGATTTTAAGCGATAGTCAAATATTTTAAGCGCTGGTTGCTATGAGGCGCATTCCATTCTCTTTGCATGTCCAGGACATAAAAAAATCTGATCTGTTACACTCACATGACTTTCTCTACTCTTGTACAATCTATTTTTACAAACGCCTATTCTCCATATGCTTCATGTTAATCGAGATGTCAACCTTATTGGTAATTTTCTTGTAGATGCAGGGGAAACATGGTAGCTTTTAAGCGATAGTCAAATATTTTAACGCTGGTCGCTATGTGGCGAATTCCATTCTCTTTGCATGTCCAGGACATAAAAAAATGAATAACGAATTTGAGAAAAAGTATAAGTATTGGAAAATTTAAGGAAATAACAAGCAATATCTCGAAAACGGTTCACTCAACAAAAGAAATGTATATGACATAAGTTGTGTATTTTAATGCGATCTACATTTTTTGTGTAGTAAAATTTTGTCTATCTCTTATGGTTTACCAGTTATGGAAAAGTCGTTCACAATGAAGAATACTTTTGGAGACATTCCCAGAAAATTCAAGATATACATTTCATTTCTCATGACAATACCCTAAACATATGATATTTTCATCAAAATCGTTAGAGCCATTTTTGAGAAAATTAAAATTTTCGAAAAATCTTCCATGTAAAGGGTAGTCTGGGGTGGGGGGATTTTCTTGAAAACCTTAGTGTCGCATCTCTGGAAGATACTGAACCTAAATACCAAGTTTGGTGCTTATCCGATTGTTCGTTTTTGAGTTATGCTGTTCACAGACACACACACACACAGACACACACTCAGACACACACACACAGACACACACACGGACATGTTTCCAAAAATGCTTTTTTTGGATTCAGGAGGTCTCAAAACGTGTATTTCCGGTGAAATCTCGGTATCGAATTTTTGGGTGGAATGCAATACTTCCCCTACTTACTATACGTAGTAGAGAAAGTAAAAATCTGATGTGTTACACTCACATGACTTTCTCTACTCTTGTACAATCTATTTTTACAAACGCCTATTCTCCATATGCTTTATGTTAATCGAGATATCGAGATGTCAATCTTATTGCTAATTTTCTTGTAGATGCAAGGGGAATATGGTAGCTTTTAAGCGATAGTCAAATATTTTAACGCTGGTTGCTATGCGGCGCATTCCATTCTCTTTGCAAGTCCAGGACAAAAAAATGAATAACGAATTTGAGAAAAAGTATAAGTATTGGAAAATTTAAGGGAATAACAAGCAATATCTCGAAAACGGTTCACTCAACAAAAAAAATGTATATGACATAAATTGTGTATTTTAACGCGATCTACATTTTTTGTGTAGTAAAATTTTGTCTATCTCTTATGGTTTACCAGTTATGCAAAAGTCGTTCATAATGAAGAATACTTTTGGAGACATTCCCAGAAATTTCGAGATATACATTTCATTTCTCATGACATTATCTTAAACATATGATATTTTCATCAAAATCGTTAGAGCCATTTTTGAGAAAATTAAAGTTTTCGAAAAATGACCCATGTAAAGGGTAGTCTGGGGTGGGGGGATTTTCTTGAAAATCTTCGTGTGGCATCTCTGGAAGATACTGAACGAAAATACCAAGTTTGGTGTTTATCCGACTGTTAGTTTTTGAGTTATGGTGTTCACAGACACACACACACACAGACACACACACACACACACACACACACACACACACAGACACACACACGGACATGTTTCCAAAAATGCTTTTTTTTGGATTCAGGAGATTTCAAAACATGTATTTCCGGTGAAATCTCGGTATCGAATTTTTGGGAGGAATGCAATACTTCCCCTACTTACTATACGTAGTAGAGAAAGTAAAAATGAACAAACGTAAAAATAAAACTATAGATTTAGATCTTTTCTCAAAAATACTTTTGAATTCCTGTTAATATTGATAAGCCAATCAGCATAAGTCTGAACCACATAGCAGACGTTCTTCTATAAAGATAGGGCATAGCATTTAGTAATAGTTAAAATGCAATATTATCCATTCGATTATAGAAGCGTAAAATGTACTCAGGACTAAACCCTGAGAAGGATAGGAACAAAACAGCTCCAGATTGTCGAACGATGCTAGTGGCGCTCATGTAAATCATTATTGAACAGTACTAATTTACTTTTACAAATAAAGAACCAAGGAAACAAAGACATTTCTTGGAAAATGAAAATCCCTGTCAGACTTCTCTGGCTAAATACAACGGTTGATAGTTGCAGAAAAGGTGAGGCAGAGCAGAGAATCATGAAGCACCAAGACCATTCACCGATTTCCCGCTTATTTTGGCAGAGAAAATGTCGGAATATTGGTCACCTTTTCTCTTCTTCTTTCGCGGTTTAGACTTATACCTTGTTCCGGCCTCAAATTGCTGATCCCTTGTCTAGGTAGACCAGTCCAACTACGTCCTCCTGATCTGTACGTATGGTTTATTTACATATCATTACATCGTTGTGTTTTCTCTATCCTGTTTTTAATTTCCCTACCAGTTACCTATACTAACAAGGGGAAGTATTGTATTCCACCGAAAAGTTCTACAAAAAGACTTAACAAAAATACACGTTTTGAGTGCCACTGAATAAATAAATAAATAAATAAATAAGGAATTTTTACTTTCTCTACTACGTGGGTACCTAGTACTCGTAGGTAGAAAAGATAGTGCACTCCGAACAAAAGTTACATACCGAGGCTGCATCGAAAATAGATGTTTTGAGACCCCTTGAACCCGAAAAAGCGTTTTTAGACGTGTGTGTGTCTATGAAGAGCATAACTCAAAAACGAAAAGTCGGATAAATACCAAACTTTATATTCAGGTTCATTGCCTATCAAAGATTTGTTACAAGATTTTAAGAAAATATCCCTATCCTAAACTACCCTTTACATGAAAAATTTTTCGAAACTTTTTTTTTATAAAAATGGCTCCAGCAATTTTTATTAAAGTACTACTAAAGATATAGACACGACAAATTAAATGTACATCTTGAATTTTCTGGGAATAGCCTGTGAAGTCCTCTCTATTCGGAAGGAGTTTTGTATAATCTTGTATACAAATATCTTGTTTGGTATTTATCACACATTTCATTTTTTTAGTTATGTTGTTCACAGACACACAAACACATACGCACGCACCATTTTCTAAAAATTTGATGTGTTGCACTGACATGCTTTCTCTACTCTTGTAAAAACTATTTGTAAAAACGCTTATTCTCCACCTACTTCATGTTAAACGAGACAAACAGTTGCAGATACTATCTTTTTGCGGATTTTCTTGTAGTTGCAAGGGGAATATGAAGGCTTAAGTGATAGTCAAATCTTTTAAGAGCTGGTTGCTATGTGGAGCATTCCATCTCTTTGCATGTCCCGCACATAAAAGAAAAATAAATAACGAATTTCCATTTGTCAAGAACTATAAGCAATGAAAAATCTAAACAAAGATCAAGGAATATCTCGGAAATGGTTCACTCCACCAAAAAAGTGTATAACATAAATTATGTGTTTTACGGAGAACTACATTTTTTGTGTAGAAAAATTTTGTCTATTTCTTACGGTTTACCAGTTACGCAAAGTCATTCAGAATGAAGAGTACTTTTGGGGACATTTTGAGAAAATTCAAGATAACATTTCATTTGCCATGAAATCATCTTAAATAATATAGGATATATTAATCAAAATCGTTAGAGGCATTTTTGAAAAAATAAAAATTTTCGAAAAATGTTCCAGCTGTAAAGGCTAGTTTGGGGTGGGGCATTTCCTTAAAAATCTTTGTGTCATACCTTTGAAAGATACTGATCTTAAATACCAAGTTTGGTATTTATCCATATTTTCGTTTTTGAGTTATGCTGTTCTCAGACACACACACACGCGCGCGCGCGGTCCCTTCTCTAGAAATGTCTTTCTTTTTATTCAGAGGGCCTCAAAACATGTATTTTCGGTGAAACTCGATACCGAATTTATGGATGGAATGTAATATCTTCTCTACCTACTTAGGTATGTGGTGGAGAAAGTAATAAACTTTCGTAATAACACTTTTTACCCACTAATAAACTATAGAGGGTAGAGAAAGTGATCTGAATGTAACACATAATTTTTATATTGGCGGTCCATGTTATCATATGTCCGCTACGCAGAAAAGAATTATATTTCGTTGCTGTAGGGAACTTCCTGTGGGGCAAAATTAATTAATAACACTGATAGCTTTTCTTTCGACTATACAGAGTGGACCATTTAAGTTGAGAGTGTACAATATCTTCAAAACTAAGCGTTGTAGAAAGAAATGCCTTTAATAAAAATTACTTCATATTATATGAAAAGTAATGACCCTAATTGTTGGTTCCCATTTAACAAATTAAGTTGACCCTAAAATGGGCACAAAAAAGTCCTCCAAATAAAACACGACTAATGGCATTTACTTTCCCCCATAATTTCAGACAACTTTATGCAAGACATTTCTTTCTACAAGGCTTAGTTTCGGAGATATTGTACAGTCTCAATTTAAATGGTCCACCCTGTATAACTGCAACACCTTCGCTTTTAAATTCGTGTCAGTCAGGTATGTTTTCTCTATGAACCAGCTGTTCATTGCTCTGAATATCGCAATGAGAAGCCATTTCGTCAAGGTCTCTCATATGGTTTTCAAGAAGGAATATCGATTTTACCTTTTAAGACCAAAGATCAGCTTGTGCACGTATGGGGAAGACGGGTATTCTGGACGCATTCTAGCAATTGTCTGGACGCCAGAAGGAGTACCTAGAACCATGAACTAGGGAGCCGTTAGCTACAACAGCAGAGCTCCTCTAGGAGGGTTTAACGCTCCTAACATTAGATCCGGATGCTCTGCTAGTGTTTCCCAGCGAGATAGCCCATGTCACCATTCTCCTAATGGCTATCAGAACTCTGGGAAACAAGAACTTCACAATAAGTTTCATCCACATACAGTAACTTCAGAAAGTGTTCGTGTGTAGCACTTTTAGTACATCACATGTTTTGCTATAATATCTGAAATAGTAGCAAATATGAGTTTTCGTCTGACAGAGTAAACTTATGTCAACGTCAGGAGCTTTCAACATTTTTACATAGTACCTCATTAAGGTATAATTTTTATAAAATATTTATATGTACATCAGTTAAAATTATTTGTCAGTGACATTGTCAGGTTTTATATAAAAATCTGATACGTTGTATTCGCACGACCTTTTTTTTTTTAAAGTTCATTTGTTTTACCCAGTTAATGATTACTGTGCTTTTTGCTGCTTTCGTTACCGCTCATTACGCAATTATACAACACACACAAACACCCATGCCGGGACTCGAACCCGCGACCCTCAGCTTGGCGGAGCGGCGGCGCTATACACTCCAGCGACCAATGGCTACGAGGGTCGGCCTTCTTTACCCAGTCTTCTACAAACTATTCTTACAAACGTTTATTCTTTTATTTACTTCTCATTAATAGAGATAAAATTTCATTACACATTTACATTTGTTGTAGGTATAAAATAAGTATAGCAGACTAAAGCAGCTGTCCGATATTTTAAAAGCGAATCCGTATGTGATGGGTTTGAAATTCCGTTCTCTTTTCAGGACCACGGAAAAAAGAAGAATAAAAAGGAATAGTCATTTCTGAGAAAATAAATAAGTACAAAAATTTCCCAAGCAAGGGGTAGTTTGGGATGGGGCGATTTTCTTGAAAATCTTCTTGTATCCTTGCACGATGCTGAGGGTATTTAACCGACTTAGTTTTTGAGCTATGCTTATGACAGATAGATGGCCAGAAAGATAGATATGCGCGCGCGCGCACACACACACACACACACACACACACACACACACACAAACAGACATACGGCAATTTTTCTAAAAATCCTTTTATATATATTTTCAGGAACCCTCAAAACGCGTACTTCCGGTGAAATCTCGGTATACAATTTTTGGGTGGAATGCATTACTTTCTCTACTTACCTATAGTAAGACCGACCGTGATAACTCATGCGGCAACGTTTGTGGCCGCATTCGGGAAATCCCGGGATTGATCCCCGGCGATTGCCTACTCTGGCCCATGGGTTTTTCGTGATTTCCTGGGGTCGAAAGGCGAATGCTGGAGTGGCCCACCTTCTACCACGACTCTCCTGCCCGTCATTTCCTCTACCCATCATCTTCCTTGTCATCTGTTTCAGGGTTGTAAGACCCTGGTTGGTGGCTGTGGCTTTCCCGGGCGTTGCTGCGGTACCGCTCAGCTAATTCTCCCTCCTCCGCCCCGGGGACCCTGGGGGTTGGAGGCTTGTGGCAAGGGATCCGGCCGCGTCGGATGCGTTTTATCTGAAAACGTTGGGGACCCGTGCACGCTTGCGGCCGTCAGCATCCGGATCTGGTCGCCCTACGGGTCTCTCCTCTCATCCCTCCCTCTCAGGGGTCACGTTGGAAGCAAAAAGCGCCGTTACGGCCTACTTGGGGTTCTCTTCCCCGGTTCCGGGGGCCCCTTATCTTTATACATAATAGGGAAAGTAACAATTGCCGTTATATAATAAATTAATAAATGTCATATTTGAAAAAATGGAAAAATCGGACCAATTTCCGAAAAGTTATAAAAGTTACAAAATAAACAATCTGCAAAACAGCAAAACTTATAGACTGTAATATAGTTTGTTGCTTTATATATTAAAAATTAGTATTTTCTCTGCATTAATTTGAGTGCTAGAATGTTTTGAAATTGGAGACGAATGCTTTCTGTAGTCACTGTATGCAGTTTAGTGCCTAGCGGATTCTGTTTGGTTCATGCTTGTCGAGTATGAGGACAGCCGAAGCTTACCTCAGAAATGTTATTCGAATATGTTTGACTTTGTCCTACATTTGCCAGTACGTCTCACCCTTCATACGCAAGGCAGTACAGCACCTATGTCCAGGATGTCACAGTGGTCCACCTGTGTGTATCTGGCATCGTTAACAAGCTGGATTTGTGCACCGCGGGGCTGTTTCGTTGTGTTTACAATTGAGATTCTAGGTCCATGGCGCCAAGACACGAAAGCCACTAGAGATTGGGTGACAAATTATATCCCTTATAGATGATTCTCGTTCCACAGAATACCCGAGCATACAAAGAGGAAACGTTGCCAGCGTGATGGGAACTTTCCCTGAAGACGCCGCCTCACGAGATCTACTGCCAATGAAACTGGTCTTTCTAAACCAACACCTCCTAGACAGAGAAGCCCTGAGCATTACTTAAAACAAGATGGCCGCCATCTAGGCCAGTGATTGCAGCGAGCAGTCGGAGTAATTTAAGCATTACAGTTACATTTAAACACCTGAGACTTCTGACATTTCGCTCGAAGCGGAGAAGTTGGAGGGCTGCGTTGCCACGTTGTGCTACAGCATGTGTCAGCAGTTTAGCAGCGCGCCGAACAGCAAACAGCTCGCTGGGATTTAGCATTTAATAATTCATATACGGTTAGAGCTAGGATCATAAACCAAATTGCAGCTTGTTCAGCGCATAAAGAATCTTAGTCTGCGATTTTTTAAATTTATTCCTTTCATTTTACATTTAAAATTCGGAGCATCATGTTTATAATACATTTGGCGGCTATGCCATTCCTAATTTATTCAACAGGCATCTAGATGTGCAGCGTACGAAATATGTAGAATATAACCAACTTTCGTAATCTATGATAGGGATCGATTTAGATCAAATTACTTTTTAATTACAGTGAATTAAAAGCTAGCGGTGGCTGCCAGCCTTTCTAAATCTAAATTGCTACTGCTACTATAAAATTACTCACGTTCATGGTGATAATGGGTGACTCCAAGAGAAGAGTCGCTTTCTTCGTCAGCAGAAGAAGACGAATCATTGATGGAGACCCTATCTACACACTCGTCTCTTCGGTTTTCCATTGTTCTTCGATATGTCTCCTGCTATGTGATACCACAGCCGCCCAGCTGTCTGACGTCACTTGCTATTGCTTCCAATGTCAGCTTCTCCACTTCGTGATAGTGAACCTTTTATTGTTTTTACCAAGTAACCTTTAATTTAAGCCCATATATGCTCAATTGGATTAAGGTGACAACGGTAGGGAGGGAGTCTTATTACACGATGTCCATGTTTTCTTGCTAATTCTTCTATTTCAGGTAATGGTTCCAGTTTGCATGGTGTTAATTTGGTTTTCTTAGCATCCTTAATAACAATGTTCTTATGATTTGTTAGCACGTGCTTCTATAGCCACTCCAGCCTGTCCTTCAACCATCGTATGGGGTGGCTTGTTTCCTACCTCAGAATGATAAGTGGCATTATCCATCACTATGGTGGAATTCGGAGGGAGGTTTTGAAATAAGGAGTTCTGGAACCATCCATAGAAAGTTGAGCATTCATTTCCTGGTGGTAGTCCCTCTGATTTTTTCGAACGAAACATAAGGAAAGAGTTGGAGACAAAACCAGGGAAGCCCCAGCATGAAGAATAATGACCCTTCCTATCGGCATCTTTAATGTTGCTTTTTCAGAATGTCAGTCCATTCTTTAGTTAAACAATGCTCGGCATTCACCCAGGTCTCACCCAGTCAATGTTTTCATACGTTTCCTTTCTCATTGCTCTCAAGTAGCGACAACGCCAAGCAACAATATCTTGCGTTTCCATTATCAACGAGTGATTTGAGAATTTACGAAACGGAAACCCCAGATTCGTTCAAACAGGTGCGAAGAGAGAACTCGCTGCCGGTGAATAAATTCGCATCTTTAAGGCTACCGGCGAGGTTCTTTAATGTCAGGTATTCTTTTCTCTCAAAATAGCCCTAGACGTGCCGCCGAATAGCATCTTGTTGGAAGGTAACCCTTTGCTTATATTTTCAGGTTTTGCCTGGGGTTTCTAATCTTTGGGATGTTTCAGCTGCTGATTCTGTTTCCTCCTCCCAATCGCCAAGCACCTGAACTTTCTTTTCCTATTCTCATCGCAGTATATCTAGAAATATTAGGGCAGCTGTTGTTCTTTCCACTGCTTTGAGTGGTTTTTTTTAATTTTCTTTATTTATGGACGCTCTGTAACTACTGTGGTTCCTAGCGTCCCATTCCATATTGGGAGACCGGTAATTTTGCTCAGAGGCCCCTTTATCAGGCTTGAGGTTCTTTTACGTGCCGTAAATCTACGACACGGGACCACCGGCATTGATATCAATTAAAGGTCCACCATTTCCTCTCTCCTGCTCCAAGTAATCACGTAGTAATCACCATTTCACGAACTTGACCTCGTAGTGCCCATCCATGCCTTCCGCCAATGTTCACCGTTTTTTCGAGGAGTATGTATTGCAGGTCTTCCTCGTTTGCGTGATGTTTGAGACATTTGCCGCGGGCCCTCTTTGTAAGTGGTGTGACACGTACCTGTTGTAAGCTCTGAAGATCTAGTGCTGCACGTTGTTCATTTCTGTAGTGGTAACCCTGGGATAATCTTCTTATTCCAGCTTGTGTGTGTAACTTATTGTTGGTAGCTTCTATTGTTATTGTGGGTGTGTAGTATTGTACGGAATTGTTTTAGTATACTCCGGTAGCTCAGGGAGGCACTTTGCTCTAACAGAGAGTGGGAAGACACAGGAGTTATATTAAATAACTGGTACACTGTTCCTTAGGTTTGATATATATATATATATATATATATATATATATATATATACTGATATCTTAAAAACATTTTTGTTGTTTACACACAAAAGATGAGTAAGTTATACATGTGTATAGTCTGATGAAGCTTGTATGTCTATAGACAAGACCCGTGTGTAAATTAACATTTATGTGTTTTATAAATTAATATGCTGTTACTAGTGTCTGTGTATTATTCCGAAGCCTTTTGAATTGTTGTAAAATGTTTGTACCGCATCTTAGGTATTCACCTTTCACAGCACTATTTACACACGTCTGCCACTGAGAGTAACACGCCACGTACTGAATTGTTTTAGTAAGAGTGTTGTAGCGTGGTTTCTATCTTTGAATACAAACCTATAGCTAAACTAGGATTCACTCTATGAATGACGTGTCTCTCTACATAGCCAACAACAGCAATGTTCTTCCAGCACCTTCAAATTTTCTTCCGTTGACTAAACTGTCACCCAGCTTTCTCGAGAGGGAGGCTTATTGTTAGAGCTAGCCACAAGACTGAATTTTTTTTATTCTTAGGATTTTCTCCCTCAGCATTGCGTGTTTGTGACAAACAAATGTATCGTGTCTCGCTCTCACGACTCACATGGGCTTACTTCTAAGACATCTTAAATTTATACAAAACTTTAACATTACATGCACATTACATGTGTTAGTTACAATACACTAACCTTTGTTGATTAACATTTAAATTAACATCTAATAATAAACAAATAAATATATACCTATCATAATTCCCGTTACACATTGTAAGACAATATTAGGTACAATTGCTGCAATAACCTGATTTTTACACGGCGCTACTCTTAACTTACTGTACACTAAATGCTGTTTAATAATTATTATACCTGTTATTCTTTCCAAGCACACGGCCACTCAACAACAAACAGTAAACAACGCAAATAAAGGGAACACACATTAACGCTAATGAGCGGTAGAAAACCACGTGTTACAGTGTAGTGTAACTGTTACCCCTCTAAGTTCAGCTTGAGCGCGAATGGAAAGGAGAGTAGTGGCACCTTACTGGCTAGGGCAATAGCGGAGGGGAGGTTGCCATGGAAATATACCCCTTCAAGAACTGTCAAAAGTTTCAGGTTGTTTAAATCGAACCGTAAAAGATGTTAAGATGTAGGTGTTTAACAAGAATCTTAACTCGTGTGAAGGAAAATGTAATTCACGAACCTAAACTAGAAAATAAACAATTATTATGGGCTTGATTATAAAAAGATGGAACACAAGCATTTACTCGGGGTATATGTATTAATAAAATCGGCTAATGTTCATAGTATTGCACTTGGAATGCTAAGATTGAAAATCAAAACATTCGACTTTTAGGAAACTTCAAACCAATATGCACTTTTGTTCTTTAAGATCCATGCTGATGTAAAGAAACATTATTAGTTCAGGCTAATTCTGTTAAAAATCGTCTAAGAAAATTCCAGGGATAAGTAAAAGGAAATATTCTAAATTTCTCTATCTCTGCACATCAATTTAGATTTACTTTGGAAGAGTAACGTCTAACAAGTTGATTCCAGCGTGATGGGGTGATATTATTATTATTATTATTATTATTATTATTATTATTATTATTATTATTAAATCATAGGTAATCTTAAATTATAACACAATGTACCCCATCCTGTCATGTTGTCAAGGATATTAGTTTGTGTCATGTCATTTAAATGGAAAATAAAAGTTCTCACTTCAGAACTAGAAGGGGACAGTCCCAAAGAAAGCTCCCTTTCTAATAAAAAATTAAAAATGTGTACAAAAGAAAACCCATGTATTAATTCTAAAATAATTGTGGAGGTGGCAAAGAAAATTTAGCATACTGCAGGTAAATGCAGCAAGGAACTTTGCCACAATATTAATACTATGGCTTGTATATAACATGCAGAGGAAGTTATCTGTCAATGGATGTAATAGGGAAATGAATAACTAAGATGACTCATTCTATAAATACTTTCTTTTAAGCAAATATAAACGTAAAGATAATATTCTGCATCTTTTCTTGGTATGTTAGTGTTTTAAATGTGAAGAGCTCATTTAAAAGGTTTAATTTATTATTTTATGAAAGATAGATGATGCAAAAGGAATATACTTCGAAGTACTAAATAACAATATTACCGAGCTAGGTAGCGCCGTGGTAACGTGTGCGACTAGCATTCGGAAGGTACCAGGTTCGATGTGTAACAAATAACAGCAAACTTAAACTGATGACAAGTATTCCATAATAACTAGGTACAACTAATTCCAAAAAGCACCAGTAGCCACTTTTTCACTTAAATGCACCTGCTATTTTCCAAATGCATTTTTTCTCATAATGGAAGCTCAAACGTTTGTTGACAGGTAGCTGGTTGACAGGTATTTTAAGCCGTTCTTTTAGGTTTATTTGATTCTACTTCCACAAGCAATACACATGCAAGTTTGATGATAGGACTAGATTTTAAAAAATGCTGATAAGCATTATTGAAAAATTACTACTAACCTTACAGTTAACTACATTTTCGAAAAGGGATTTGCTGTAATTCGGAAATATATCATTGTGTTTGTGTTTTAAATAGTATCAGGCATACGTTGAAAAATCAATGGGAGTTTTGAAATACTAATTAACACGGTTTTGGAAAATAATCTTTGTTTGGTTAGATAGGTTAGGTTAGATTATAACTATGTCATTAAGTGCCAATCACTTTACATATTTATATACCTACGTGGCTATTTAAACCTTATATAGCTGGTAACCTATTAGACTAAAAACAAGCACATAAAATGGAATTATTACACGTATACTATCAATACATTACGAACTGTGTTAATCGCAAAAAAGCTATTTAACAGTGTACTGTAAACATGAGGAATTGGACAGTAATTAGGTTATATTTTTAAGCACACGTAGATTGTAACATTAAAGCAAGTATTGGTGGACTTGCCTATGGGTTTCTGGGTTTCATTCTCCCTTTTTATGGTTTTAACCACTGTTCCTTCAAATTTTCATTCTTGGGGAATTGAATACATATATTTTGCTGCCGTTTTTATAATTTCCTATGCAGTAGGGAACGCAGCACTTAAAAGTCATTGTTGAAAACACATCATAAACACCAAATATAATCTTTGGAAATTAATCACTCAAACATGTTTAATTTTTACTAAATTCTGTAAAAGCTACGACAGTCTCTATACCATACATAGCCTAGCTGGAACCGCCAGTTTCTTTTCCGCGAAATCAGGAGTGAGACCTGTCTCTAGGAGGTATTGTCTAAACCTTCTTCAAGTTATTTTACATCAGGCAAGCAGGCATACCAAAAAGTCTGTATGACGTGAGGAACCTGGATATGAAGAGAAAACAGGAATGAATCTAATGTGTTTTTCAAATGATTTTCTCTGCTCACTCTTCAACGAGCTGCGCTTACAAATGCCCATTCTTCTACTTCCTGTTAACTGAGATAATTTTGGGGGGGGGCTTTCGCTCAAGAACCAATTAACCATCAGTTGTAATATTTCTTGCTTGCTTTCTGATGTTTAATTAACGCCCTTTAACCGTGTAGGTCATATCGGACAGTGAATGAACGAAATGGCAGAAATGATGGGCAAATGCGCCTAGGTCCCTAGAGCTTAGGGTTATCTGAATTTCATCTTCCCACGATAAGGATAAACCCCGGAAAAACCTTATCCAGATAACTCATCCTAAACGAAATTGGAACTCGGGACCTCTTAAGTGTGAGGCACACACACTACGCCCACACCACAGAAGTGGGCCAGATAGACTTTCATTAGACATTTACACCTTTATACGTATATTATAATTAGAAAAAAATTGTAAGTATGTTTGTATATGTAGGGTAATTTCACTATGAAAAAATCCTATTCTTTCTGACGGTCATAGGCCATAAAACACCTCTAATTTCAATACATGAATTAATAAAAGATGAAGAAGGGCTTACGCAGCCCATGTACTAGAATACGAACACACTATAGTTATAAAACAACACACTTTGACTTTCAGTTGAGGTTGCCATGGAAAGATCATACTTGACATAGGTACTGCTACTCTACAGAAGACGCATGTAATATAAGACAAATGCTACCGATATTTCGTTCCAAACAATATGTACAGTTGGTCACGATTTAGCAACTAGAAAATAGAATACATAGCAAAACAAAAGAGAATCGAATCTGCGATACCAATGTCAAATATTTTAATAACCTTCATGTAAGAAAGGTTTTTTTATTTCCTTTATACGTATTGTAATCAAGTACGTTAGCAGGGCACATTAATTAATTGTATAAGGAGAGAAAATTATCAACATTAGAAATTCATGGAATATATTTTACAATTAGCAAGTGAATCAATTGTTACAGAGTATGTCTTTTCCAAAGAGGTTAACTTGGTGGCCTGAGAGTACTGACACTTCATATTCACCAATTTCACCTCTATTTCACTGTTATGTTAAGGTTTTCTGCATTATGTGAAAACGATGTAACTTTTATGTTTTTATATAACTACGGTAGCAAAGAGCACTGTAATTATCTAACACATCACTCCACTTCTACGACCGGTGATTGTTCCACCGTCAAAGAGTAGTTATACGCGATGCAGCATTTCCAAAACTAGAAAGACTGTCGTGGGGAGGTTAAAGAAATCAGATTTCCGCCGGTGTTTCACATGCTTTTGCGTGAATATCAGGGGAGTTTTCATCCGTTATTAGGAGTAACCGGGGCTATATAACATTACTATAATTTGTGGTAAAGGGGTGGAGTAGCTGTAAAAGTCTAGATCACTGCATAATAATTCCATAAATAACGGGGAAGGTAAATTAAATTAATTCGAGTGTAAAAAGGCTAACCCTGCAACGTCGGGTAAGTCACCCAGCTAGTTTTGTAGAAGAAGGCTAAAGAAAAAGTCAGATTTTTAAAAAGCAGTTCGCTATGTGATAATGGAGTTCCATGGGCATGAGAAAAACCGACTAGCTACTTACCACTTGTAAAAATGTATACGCATTAAAAAAATCAAACCAATACCAAAGAATATCTTGGAAATGATTAACCCGCAAAAACTTTATTCGACATAATCTGTGTGCTTTAAAGAGATATGCATATTTTGTAGTACGATTATGTGTATCTCCCACTGTTTACCAATTATACAAAAGAAATTTAGAGTGAAGCAGACTTCACAGGCTATTCTCAGAGGATTCAAGATGTACATTTTGTTTGTCATGCAAATACCTCAAACATATGGCATTTTAATAAAAATTATTAACGCCATTTTTGAGAAATACCAGGTTTGGTATTTAATAAACTTTTCGCTTTTCAGTTATTCTGTTCACAGACAGAGAGACAGACAGACAGTCACACACCACACACATGAAAAGTTTTATACAAATGCTTTTTCTGTATCCAGGAACCTCAAAACAGTATTTGGGGTGCTTGATTTAGTTTGAATTCTCAAAAACATTTAATTTGTTTTTAACATTTAAATACGCTCCAGATCTTAGCAAAATCACATTTTAACACAAAACGTTGGTGTATTTTAATTAAGTTTATTTTTATTTTTTATGGTTTCAAAGTTATACGAAACTAGTTGAGAACAAGATCACTTCGCATATTCGTAAAAGAGAATTCAAAACAACGTTTTTATTCTTCATATATTTCAAACATATGATATTTCGATCAAAATTATTGGAATGAATTTTGATTTATCAAAAAGTAACAAAAAGTGCTGCAAGAAATGAAGTTTTGGGTTGAGGGATCTCCACAAAAATCTTCGCCTTGTATCCTTAAAAGATGTCAGAGTGAAATACGAAATTTGGTATTCATATTGGGGTGAAAACAGAACACACACACACACACACACACACACACACACACACAAACACAAGGCTTTGTCTAAAAATGGTGTTTCGGGGCTAACTTGAGAAACCAAACGAGATGGCTCAGCACGTTGCTCTGAAATTCGCATTCGAGGTCCCAGATTCATATCCCATATAGAAGAATGCTAAATGGGCTCAAAACGTTAGCGCTCTATGGCATGAGATACTAAATTTGAGTTCAGCCTGGGGCATAGATGTTTGTGTCTATATTGTAACAAATGAAAACAACATTTGCTGCCAAATACACTTTATTTGCCACTTTGGTGCTCAGCGTAGAACAATCTTTACAATTGAGACACTTTTGGAACACACTCAGAACAGAACACAACTGATCCTTCGAATCGAATCTCAACTGAACTGCTGAGTCACAGCTCTCAACTGTCCACTTTTAATTGTACAAACTCTTCGACTTCTTGACTGCACTTAACAACTGAACTCTAAGGGCGGGCAACAGCAGTATTCTTATATACGCCCCGTATACAAAACGAAATCTTATAGAAAGGGAACCTACTAGAACTGCCCAAAGAAATACTCTGGAGCGGGAAGCGGCACATAATGGGCTGTTGTTCCTGGTGCACACTATTGTTCTGAAGGCCGGTCGAAGGACCCACCCAGGTGCCGAGCCGGAACACGCTTACCGGCGGCCTGCAGATAGTTTCACGCGTGCGGTCACAATATATAGGTATATCTGTGTGCGTGTGTGTGTGTGAATGTGGGTGGAAACCAGTGTAAATAGTTCAGAAAACGGAAAGAAGCAGACAAAGTAAAAACAAAACACACATTTCCGGGAAATCAGCATATTGGATGTTTAGATTCAGTGCTATACTAGGGGAGAAGAATGTGAAGGGCCTCTGTCTGAGGTTTTTTCGTGGTTTTCCTCAGCCGCCAAGGTAAATACCAGATTGGATATTTAATACCACGACCCACAGTTCCATCTTATGTCTAAAACAATAGTAAAATGAAAAATAAGTGGCAATAGCGAATGCTATACCATCTATCTACAGACAATGTAAGCAGTTAGGCTGGACGGCACCCTAATGCCATCTGCACGGCATGAAGCAGGGGGATGAGACCGTGAAGGCTAACTGTCCGCCTTTCTGTGTGAGGGCGGCGGTTAGACTGGACGGCACCCTAATGCTATCTGCACGGCATGAAATAGGGGTTACAGGGATGAGACCTAGAAGGCTTACTGTCCATCATATATCGTTCTAAGAGTTATCCACCAACAGATCCGTCGCGATATGACCAAGGAGTTAAAGCGACGTAAAATGAAATAGAATAAAAAAAATAGAATGTGAAAATATATCTACAGTATTCTGGATAGATTCCTAAGATGCGACGAACATCTTAAGGCTTAAAAGCTGCAGAGAAATATGCAAGTTTGATTAAAAGGGGCTTGTGTTCAGCAGTGAATATTTATCGTATTTTTCTAAATATGATGCATAAAGAAAAAAAGATACTTTCTCTTCATATCCTTATAGAATATCCATGCAAACAATACGTGCACCAATAAGTTTTATTTTCTCTACTACTTACCTATAGTAAGCAGAGGAAGTATATTTCACCCAAAAAATCGGTATAGAGTTTTCAAAGGAAATACACGTTTTGAGGCTCCCTGCACGTGTGTGTGTCTGCCTCTCTGTCTGACATTGAACAGCATAAGTCAGAAACGAAAAGTTGGTTAAACACCAAGTTTGGTATTAAGTTCGGTGTCTTTAGGATGCGGCACGAAGATTTTCAAGAAAACCCCCCAATCCGAAACTACGCTTCACATCGAAGAATTTTTGTTAGTTTTGATTTTCTCAAACATGGCTCAAATGATTTTGATTAAAATATATGTTCAAGATATTTTCAAGACAAATAAAATGTATACCTTGCGTTTTCTGGAATAGCCTTTGAAGTCCCCTCCATTCTGAATTACTTTTGTATAACCGGCAAAGCGCAAGAGATAGACTAAATCTTACTACATAAAAATGTATATCTCATTAAAGTACAAACTTGATGTCTAACATTTTTGTAGTGTTAACCAATTCCAAGATATTCTTTATTGTTGGTTTGAATTTTCCAATATTACACTGTTTGCAAGTGGTAACAGTGTAGTGTAGTTTGAGAGACGTTGGAGGAATCAGAGATCAGTGCACCTCGAACATTAGATGTGTTTTGTGCTGTCCCTTACATCCAGGATGGGAACTCACGGACACAAATACTCATGCCCATGGCGGGATTCGAACCCGCATAAGTCACAATTCGTTTTTTCTCGTGGCTATGCAAACAGCAACGAATTTCCAAGCTGTCACATATCGGCCCGCTTTTTAAAAATCTGACTATGCTTAGCCTACACTAAGGGTGGCGAAAATGCCTTTCTCTCTCGAGTCATCAAATAGCAACACGCACTACACCACTCAGCAGCAGATGGAAAACAAATGAATAGACGACTAGAAAAGGAGTTGCGCCTGCGAGTCTCAGTGCCTCGCGAGTCGCGCTTTCGCCACCACTGGCCTACACTATCCTAATACCTATAATGAACTATGTAAATGTGTAATGAAACTTTATCTCGATTGGATAGAAAAATGAACTCGTTAAGTCTGTGGAAGAATGAGTAAGGAAAGGTATATGAATGCAAAACAGAATTTTTTGTTGTTCGTTTTGTACATAAGATTTGTCGATACGCTCAGAGTGTGTTGTGCGAATGCGGGTGTGGTTGTGTATGTGTCTGTGTCGCTCATAAAAGAAGATTTCAGAGTTGTCAATGAGCAAGCACCCGAGTAAACGTGCCAAGTAATACAATTATGGCAAGATAATCTACACTCAACACAACTATAGGGTGCCAGTAGAGCCGCAAAGTCAAAAAATATTCACAACAGAATTAATAGCGTTCACACTCGTGAATTAAGATAATATCTTTTCCTTACATAATAATCAGAGCTTATTTTTACTTCAGCATGAAAATAAAATCCTACTTCATACTGCTTATAAAGGCACCACAAGACCACAACGGGGCAATTAGACTACTTTCCGCCTTGCGGCACAGCTGTAACATTATCTTTAAAAATCTGGAGTATATCAAAGGAAACAAAAACATTGTGGCTTTTAAAGGGAAAAATAATCAAAAGTGCCAAGAAGAAATGAAAGGGTATAAATACTTAGGATAGCCATTATCGCTTTATAGATCCACGATTACAACGGAATAATTACACTTACTTTAGTCAAATCTATAGGACGGTTCAGAGAAATTTGTAAAACAGGACCGAGAAGAAGCCATAAATTCAACTTTTAAAAACGTATAATTTGCAATAATATTACATGGAATAATCATAAAGCGTTTTAAACAAAACGATTTAGGCTGAATACAGCGAGCAGAAATGAGATTAAGATCACTGGAAGGAGTTCCTCGAAAAGGCATATTAAACAATGAACCTATAAAAAAACTAATTGTAAACTTTAAATCAATAAGTTATCTGAGAAACAGCAGAAGAAGAGGTAGATAATTTGCTCATCTCCAACTCTGGAAAATATTAAATATCCATTGCAGGCATGGTGACACCGCCCAAAAGAGATAGAGCTGTTAATTTCTCCTGTAAATGGCGGAAACAACAATTGGAAACTGGAGCATGAACAGGTCAAAATATATCTAAATTAAAATGGTAATGATATTGTTGAGACAATTTGCAGCACGTATGCAGCTGATTATGTTGTGCATCTATGAAACTATTTTAATAAGTGTGTACTTCTACTGCTCATAATATCTATACATACATCTCAATCTGGTTGGGTTACATTAAAGAACGAGTTTTGGTGATTGACAGTATAACCAAAATCACCAAATTCTTCTTCAAGCAAAAAACTAGGAATATTCCGCAATCTTGGCCAAGAAATGCTTTACACAGTTTTAGCGAAGGAATACGCATGTAGGTTACAGAAACCTTAATATTTTGTGAAAACTCAATTTCACTGCCTTGACAATAAAGTGGTGCATTGTGTGTCTTCTAGCTCTAAACTTACAAAACTTAGAATGCTGCATAAGTCAGTAGCGTTTTTAAATCATAGCAACACCGGAAAGTTAGGGGTTTTGTTTATCGTTTTTACTTTCTCTACCACGTATCTGGTAGGTGGAGAAGATATTGCATTCCACTCAAAAATGCGATATCGACATTTCAAAGGGATTACGTGTTTTGAGCCCCCCTGAACCCCCAAAATAGCATTTTTAGAAAAATGTCTGGTGTGTCTGTGAACAGCATAACTCAAAAAACGATAAGTCGGATAAATACCAAACTTTGTATTTAGGTTCGGTACCTTCCGAAGATGACACACGAAGATTTTTAAAGAAAATCCTCCACCCCATGCTATGCTTTACATGGAATATTTTTCGATTTTTTTATTTTGATTAAAATAACATATTAAAGTTATTTACATCACAAATAAAATGTATATCTTGAATTTTCTGAGAACAAACTCTCCATTCGTAAGGAATTTTGCATAATCATGTAAAATGGTAAGCGACAAGCGATAGACGAAAACGTTATACAAACAATGTAGATCTCGTTAAAACACGCAATATATTTCAAATAAGTTTTCTTTTGCTGCATAAACCACTTCTGAGATATCCGTTAATAATGGTTCGAATGGTTCATCACTTGGTCATTCAAGTCCTGTCAACATTTAGTTGCTTCTTGCAATTGCATGGAAACAATATGGAATTTTAAGGCTAGCATATAGCGTCCAATTCTTAAACATTTGACTATTGCTGTTATCTTTGTATCAATAACGAAATGTGCAATGCAGCTACGTTCGCAAAGGTTTATTTGGATTAAAATATAGTAGATAAAGAAGCCTTAGTAAGAATAGTTTGTATACCTGTAGAGCAAGTAATATAAATGAATTTTCAGATCAGACTTTTTACTTTCTCTACTACGTACAGTAAGTAGGGGAAGTATTGCATTCCACCCAAAAATTCGATACCGAGATTTCACCGGAAATACATGTTTTGAGACCTCCTGAATCCAAAAAAAGCATTTTTGGAAACATGTCCGTGTGTGTGTGTGTGTGTGTGTGTCTGTGTGTGTGTGTGTGTCTGTGAACAGCATAACTCAAAAACGAACAGTCGGATAAACACCAAACTTGGTATTTAGGTTCAGTATCTTCCAGAGATGCGACACGAAGGTTTTCAAGAAAATCCCCCCACCCCAGACTACCCTTTACATGGAAGATTTTTCGAAAATTTTAATTTTCTCAAAAATGGCTCTAACGACTTTGATTAAAATATCATATGTTTAAGATAATGTTATGAGAAATGAAATGTATATTTCGAATTTTCTGGGAATGTCTCCAAAAGTATTCTTCATTGTGAACGACTTTTACATAACTGGTAAACCATAAGAGATAGACAAAATTTTACTACACAAAAAATGTAGATCGCATTAAAATACACAACTTATGTCATATACATTTCTTTTGTTGAGTGAACCGTTTTCGAGATATTGCTTGTTATTTCCTTAAATTTTCCAATACTTATACTTCTTCTCAAATTCGTTATTCATTTTTTTATGTCCTGAACATGCAAAGAGAATGGAATTCGCCACATAGCAACCAGCGTTAAAATATTTGACTATCGCTTAAAAGCTACCATGTTTCCCTTGCATCTACAAGAAAATTACCAATAAGGTTGACATCTCGATATCTCGATTAACATGAAGCATATGGAGAATAGGCGTTTGTAAAAATAGATTGTACAAGAGTAGAGAAAGTCATGTGAGTGTAACACATCAGATTTTTTCATTTAATGTGAGAATATAGTGTCTATGGTTACAGTTTATTGTAAATTAGAGCAAAGTATTGATGTTTGCGGGAAAAAGAAGGTAAGGGTTTCAGAAAGAAAATATGAATCATTTCCACATTGGACATTTTCTTCCGTTTACGTTAACAGAGCCATAAAGTCAGCGAAGGGGACTCGAAACATTTCTGCCGCGAAAAGGTTTTGCCGTTACAAAGAGAGCCAATTTGGTGTGAGTGATTTTCCAACTTGAAGCAGAACATCAGATTTGATGAACATAGTTTAAGCGCTTTTATCCACGACAGTCAACCTCAGAATTGTCAAATGTAATGAACTAAGACTAGCGAACCAATGTGCGACATTTTCATTCTATGGGCAAATGTTACGGACTTATACGTTACCCGAATATGATGTCTTAAAGTTTCAGACTTTTATGATACGGTACACCATGATGACGATTTAAAAGAAGTTCATAGGGTTTATAGGAAAGAAGAAGATATTTAATCTCTATCAGAGGAAGTATTAAAAAATTAAAGTAAATGTTAGATGAATCAGGACTTTGATTGGTTGACGTGAAACATAATAATTGATGTGGTTACAATTAATCTGGCGATATTCTCATGGCATCATTCCGCCTCTGAAGCAATTTTGAAGAATAGATATACAAAATATTGGTTTATTGTTGCAATAACTTCTTGGTTTGATAACGTTTTGCTAATTAGTTTAGTAATCTATAGTAAAGTTAGTGATGCAAATATTGGTTCACTTTTTGATGATGCATAACTGGCGCCTTTATTGAGTCCCGCAGTTCTGTTCCAGCTTAGTAAGCCTTTTGGGTCGTAGCCATTTTGTTAAAAAAGATTCTGTTGGCAACGCCGCAAAGAAGTGTACATCCATTGTTCATTAAAATGGGTCAGCGCAATTGTGAACTTCACATTAGCTGTGTTTTGGTCGCCATTATCATTTGGAAGTTTCGCGGCTTGGATACGGAAGCAGTTAATGGAGTTTTGACAGTGCATCCCACACTCTATTTTTCGGCCATCAATTAGGATTTATACATTCCCGACAGAGCAGCAGAATAGCTGCCAAATAGGACCAGCTTTGAGACATTTTCAACGTTTTGTTCGTAAAACGCTTAGTATGCAGACACCAGAATTGTTTCAGATTTTAGCAAAATCAGTCATAATGGTTTGCTAATACCATTGCTTTAATGCAAAACAACTAATAGATACTAATTTTGAAAAATTAAATTGAAAATATTGTCAAACGCAGGTTCTCACAGTTCTCGATGTCTGACGTACGATAAGAAGCCAGATCCTAGTTTGGAGCCCTGGTCAGGCAATTATTTTCTCAAGACCTGATTCAGTCTTTCAGCCTTAGTTTACACACAACTATGATTAAAGAAGAATTATTAAACATAAATTAAAGCCAATAGTGTGATTAACTGGATGATGGAAGTTTAAGAAGCATTTGCAGCGTTATTCAAATCACTTTTATTAAAGTATCTCGGAATAAATGAATTAGACGAGAGAAGTTCTATGCGTTCGGTTGCTTCGTCGTGGTAGCTCAGTGATAGAGCGTCGACAACTGTAGTTCAGACCCTCGCAATGAATTTTATAAATATTATTTTTTTCTGCTGATGTATTATGAAGTTAGAACTTCGCTTCGTGATTCGGCAATTGTCACAGAGAAACAGGGTTTACTGTCCTCTGTAGTTGAGTGCATGCTGGCTTTTCATCCCATTAGTTGCGGTTCTGGAGCTTTTCTGTAACTTGAACTATTTTCCAGTCTTTCACAGAATGTGTAATTATGAATGTGAGAGTGTATTTCATTGTTTAAACCAAGCGAGATGGCTCAGGCGGTAACTTCTGTGGCCATATCCGAAGGTCGTGCGTTCCATTCCAGTGGCTGACCTTTCTGAGCCATGGATTTTTTTTTGGGGGGGGGGTTTCTCCGGGTCGCTAGGCGAATGTTGGCAAGGTTCATTACAACCCAAATTTTCTGTTCCTTCATTTCACCTACATTTCACTTCACCTTTCACCTTTCATCTACTGATCTATTTTAGGGTTGAAAGTTGAGGCGATAATTCTGATGGTCAGAAAATAAATAGTTAAATATCACTTATTAAAACATTATCAGATGTTAATTGAAATGAAAATTGACCAAATTCCACAGTTGACATGGGATTGAAATTAGCACCATTAGAAAGCCCGTAGAAAACTACCATTATGTTATAAACTTTGTATATGTTGATTAATAAATGAGCCCGTAATCATGCACTGTTACTTGCAAGATTTTCCGCAGAAAATAAAGTTTAGAGACCGTTCCTGTCATTGATATATTTCAAACGCGGTAGCGTGGGTGATGCGTTGTCTTTTATACAGTTAAGGGTTTCGGCGAGCCGTTGGGGATACAGAACGTCTTTTAAAAGGCATTTAAAAATACAAAATGTTTGATGTAACCAATGAGAAATCACAACAAAACAGCAGAAAGGAAAATAACCAATGGGAAGATGATAAAGATTGGCGCGTGTAGAAATCACGAAGGTTTGCTGCTAGCAATATATAAAGATTAGTGGGGAATGAAAAAGTTCAGTCCAGAGTTTTCAGTTGAGTTCGACGTCTAAATATATGTGTAACAAGTCCCGTGGCGCTCAGAAATCATGTAACAGTTACGTTTCGCGAGACGAAATTTTAATTCCTCACAGTCTATATCAATGATAGAAAATAATGACACATAGTAAATTATTGTCATCTATAAGCAGTTAAACAAGCGAAGAACTAAGTATATGATTATTTCTGGCGTTGAAAAGAAGTCAAGTGGTAGATCATAAATCGGCGCGCGAGAACCAAGTTATGAACACGAGTATGTCGGGAAGTAAAAACAAAAGAACGGCAGATTAGCAAAGGGAATATTTTTAGTGCGGCATAATAAACTTGCAAGTGGCATAGTGATTCTGACAGCATCATTGGAAGGGAATTATCGTGTTTTTCCTTTGGTGCACCATATACCTGCATCCCGTATCCGTGGACATTACCCACAATTACTTTTCATAGCCAAGAAGAGAAGGGTCGACCGTGAGATTCAACCTGGACCCTACAACTGCGACGACTGCTGGATGGGGCGCAACAACGACATCATCACAGGTAATAAACCCACTTCACCATCGTCGAAGAGAAAAACGCTACAAAGTGTCGGCGGGAGTCTCGCGGTGCATGGCAGTGGAAAAGAATGCTCTGTGTAACCCTTCGTCCCCAAGTCCCAGGCCCCCAAGGAAATGTGTACGCCCTCGGGAGGGGGTGAGGGGAACCGGCTGCATCAGCTGCCATTCGGGAAGTTTAAACCTGTAAGAGTTAGGGACCTGCATTCTGGCCTGTCGCGCCTCCTGGTTCGGTCGCTCTCTGTATCCTCTCACCTCATTCCTCCCTTCCGGGGCACTTCTTAGGGACGTCAAGCACAAAAATCTTGTAGGCCGAAGTGCTAAGTCCCTCTCTGCAATTAGTTCTAGTCTTAGTCGGTGCTTAACGTACCTACACTACGTGATCAAAAGTATCCGGACACCTGACTAAAAATGACGTACAAATTCGTGGCCCCCTCTATCGGTAATGCTGGAAGTCAATATGGTGTTGGCCCACCCTTAGCCTTGATGACTGCGTTCACTCTCGCAGGCATACTTTCAATCAGGTGCTGGAAGGTTTCTTGGGGAATGGCAGCCCATTCTTCACGGAGTGCGGAACTGAGGAGAGCTATCGATGTAGGTCGGTGAGGCCTGGCGCGAAGTCGGCGTTCCAAAACATCCCAAAGGTGTTCTATAGGATTCAAGTCAGAATTCTGTGCAGGCCAGCCCATTACAGGGATGTTATTGTGTAACCACTCCGCCACAGCCCGTGCAGTATGAACAGGTGCTCGATCGTGTTGAAAGATCGTCATCCCCGAATTGCTCTTTAACAATGGGAAGCAAGAAGGTGTTTAAAATATCAATGTAGGTCTGCGCTGTGATCGTGCCACGCAAAACAACAAGGGGTGCAAACCCCCTCCATGAAAAACATGACCACACCATAACACCACCACCTCCGAATTTCACTGTTGGCATTACACACGCTGGCAGATGACGTTCACCGGGCATTCGCCATACCCACACCCTGCCATCGGATCGCCACATTGTGTACCGTGATTCGTCACTCCACACAACGTTTTGCCACTGTTCAATCGTGTAATGTTGACGCTCCTTACACCAAGCGAGGCGTCGTTTGGCATTTTCCTGTGTGATGTGTGGCTTATGAGCAGCCGCTCGACCATGGAATCCAAAGTTTCTCACCTCACGTCTAACTGTCATAGTACTTGGAGTGGATCCTGATGCAGTTTGGAATTCCTATGTGATGGTCTTGATAGATGTCTACCTATTACTCATCACGACCCTCTTCAAATGCGGCGGTCTCGTCAGTCAGCAGACGAGGTCGGCCTGTATGCTTTTGTGCTGTACATGTCCCTTCACGTTTCCACTTCACTATCACATCAGAAACAGTGGACCTAGGGATGTTTAGGAGACTTCTGACACAAGTGACACCGAATCACCTGACCACGTTCGAAGCCGTGAGTTCCACGGAGCGACCCATTCTGCTGTTTCACGATGTCTAATGACTACTGAGGTCGCGGATAATGAGTACCAGGCAGAAAGTGGCAGCACAATGCAACTAAGATGAAAAACGTATGTTTGTGGGGTGTCCGGATACTTTTGATCACACAGTGTAAGGATGGAGAAGCCACGCTAATAGAATGGGGGAAATCGTCTCAAATCAAACACACCATGACCAGTGGAATACCGTCTATACAAAAGAAATGAAGCTTATCACCAATCAAAAATCTGATGTGTTACACTCATATGACTTTCTCTACTCTTGTACAAACTATTTTTACAAACTCTTATTCTCCATATGCTTCATGTTAATCGAGATATCGAGATGTCAATTTTATTGCTAATTTTCTTGTAGATGCAAGGGGAATATGGTAGGTTTTAAGCGATGGTCAAATATTTTAACGCTGGTTGCTATGTGGCGCATTCCATTCTCTTTGCATGTCCAGGACATAAAAATAAGGGGAATATATATTTAAGAGGGCAATATAGAAATACAGTAGCCTTTAAGCACATACATATCTGTTAATAGCTGGTTGCTAGGTGCAGCACCATTCCCTTTGCCACAGATTAATACTCTTTGCATATCCAAGACAAAAAAATCTGATGTGTTACACTCACATGACTTTCTCTACTCTTGTACAAACTATTTTTACAAACGCTTATTCTCCATCTACTTCATGTTAATCGAGATAAACATTTGCAGACTCTATCTTATACCTAAGTTTCTTGTAGATGTAAGGGGAATATATATTTACAAGGGCAATATAGAAATACAGTAGCCTTTAAGCACATACATATCTCTTAATAGCTGGTTGCTAGGTGCAGCACCAATCCCTTTGCCACAGATTAATACTCTTTGCATATCCAAGACAAAAGAAATGAATAACGAATTACCATTTGAGAAAATAAATATTGAAAAATTTAAGGGAATAACAAGCAATATCTCGAAAATGGTTCACTCAACAAAAATAAATGTATATGACATAAATTGTGTATTTTAACGCGATCTACATTTTTTGTGTAGTAAAATGTTGTCTATCTGTTATGGTTTACCAGTTATGCAAAAGTCGTTCACAATGAAGAATACTTTTGGAGACATTCCCAGAAAATTCAAGATATACATTTTATTTGTCATGAATATATCGTAAACATATGATATTTTAATCAAAATCGTTATAGCCATTTTTGAGATAATTAAATTTTTTGAAAAATGTTCCATGTAAAGGGTAATCTGGGGTGGGGGGATTTTCTTCAAAACCTTCGTGTCGCATCTCTGGAAGATACTGAACCTAAATACCAAGTTTGGTGTTTATCCGACTGTTCGTTTCTGAGTTCTGCTATTCACAGACTGACAGACAGACACAGACAGACACTCAGACACACACACAGACACACACACGGACATGTTTCCAAAAATGCTTTTTTTGGATTCAGGGCGTGTCAAAACATATATTTCCGGTGAAATTTCGGTATCGAATTTTTGGTTGGAATACAATACTTCCCCTACTTAGTATACGTAATAGAGAAAGTAAAAATGAATAACGAATTCCCATTTGAGAAAATAAGTATTGAAAAATTTAAGGGAATAACAAGTAATATCTCGAAAGTGGTTCACTCAACAACAAAAATGTATGACATAAATTGTGTATTTTAACGCGATCCACATTTCTTGTGTAGTAAACTTTTGTCTATCTCTTAAGGTTTACCAGTTATGCAAAAGTTGTTCAAAATGAAGAATACTTTTGGAGGCATTCCCAGAAAATTCAAGATATACATATTATTTGTCATGAAAATATCTTAAACATATGATATTTTAATCAAAATCGTTAGAGCCATTTTGAGAAAATTAAAATTTTCGAAAAATGTCCATGTAGAGGGTAATCTGGGGTGGGGGATTTTCTTGAAAACCTTCGTGTCGCATCTCTGGAAGATACTGAACCTAAATACCAAGTTTGGTGTTTATCCGACTATTCGTTTCTGAGTTATGCTGTTCACAGACAGACACACAGACGGACACACAGACACACAGACACACAGACGCACACACGGACATGTTTCCAAAAATGCTTTTTTTGGATTCAGGGGATCTCAAAACATATATTTCCGGTGAAATCTCGGTATCGAATTTTTGAGTGGAATACAATACTTCCCCTACTTACTATACGTAGTAGAGAAAGTAAAAAGAAGCATTTGAAACATACAGGGCATCGTCCTAAATTATGAAAGAGAAGAAAGTATCTAATGAAAGTCCATTGTTATTTAAGGGGACCCAATTGTGAATTCTCCAACACCTGAAGTACATAGCTCAGGCGTCTTAAATTTGTACATCTTAGATATGTATAAACTATAGGTCGGTCTTGTCTTATCTTATACGATACAGATTTCCATCATTTCTCCGGACGCACTTTAGCTTTGGGCTTATTAGTAAACTGTAGGCAGTATAGCTAATTGTAAAATTTGGTGCATATAATATGCTGAGCAATTTATAAATTATCACTTTTGATAAGAATTGAACTATTTAAAGAAAACAATGCATTTGTCATATTTTATAAACAAAAAAATTAGATTTATATTATTTGTTGAGCCACAAAATAAGATTTCAAAATTAATTACAGTTTTCAAAAATTATTTTTGCCCATTTGTCAATTTCAACAAAATATATTTGCTTATCAATATTGTTGAATTTGGTGGCACAACACATGTACCTAAACCCTGATGATCATGTAGAATGTTTTAGTTAGCATATTTTGGGGAATATTAGACTTAAAAAGTTTCACTGCGTTTACCTAAACATTACATCGTATAAGTGCTAAAACGCCGAAAGATTGCAGTTATGAAAACGTATTTAAAAACGTGTGATTATACTGATGTAATTTTCATAAAATAGTTTAAATGTTTATTTAAAATGAATTTATTTATTTTACCTTATTATATATCTGTGAATAAAACCTTTAGTACATCGGTAGAAAATTTGGAAAATCTCATGCCATGTCCCCCAGTCAGAGGTATTAAATTGTTTCGCTCAATTTTTGCTCAGAACAAAATGCATAAAAACGTTCCTAATAAATAATGCTTAAGATAAAGAACTATATTTTCTTCGACGTAAATGAGATAAAAATGTTAGAATTTGCTTCTAAAGTTAAAAGGGCCAATATGAACAAGGTATAGGTATAGGGTATACAGTGGAGGGAGACACCTCATTCACTGAGACCTGGAATTACTGTGGCTACCACCCCCTAGGAGGAAGGGATGAAGTGAAGCAACCACAGGAGGTTACAGGCCACAAAGACGCGAGGAAGTCCCTAATAGTTCCAGGCTCGAAGAGCCGTCCCACTGCTGGAGTTGCCTTGAGAGGGCGATGAGCGACCTGTCGACCAAACAGCCCTCTAATGTTCACGGGGAGTACTTTTTCCTTTGAGCAAGCTGTCTGTGTCATACACCACCAAATCCTGAACACCTGAAAGATGAGGGAAACGGAATGAAAGGAAAATGATGGAAAGGAAATCGTGGAAAATGAGAAACCACCGGTAAGCATTCGCTTACCGACCAGTGAAAACCACGAAAAACCAAAAATAGAGTGGGCGGTTGAGGAGAATCGAACCCGGGACTTCCCGAACGTGAGCCTCACACTTTACCGCTGAGATATCTCGTGTAGTAAGAATATAGTAGATAGATGCTGAAAATAAACCCATCATTAACTCCGTTTCCAAAATATCCTATTTCGGATTAGGATTTACGGTATAGATTGAACTAGTTTGTCTAGATTGCTCTTTGACTTTGTGTCTAACAGAGCACGCCACTGCTGTTTTCTGATGTATCGTTCAGATGGACAAAAGAAGTCAAGAGAAGGATATACTCGCCCTAAAGCCCAGTATCAGAAGCAATCCTCTCCAACAATAGTGCCTCGCCATTTATCACTTTATGAAAACCTTAGCACGCCACAGTAGCAAGTGTGTTTCTATAATGCAAAAGACAGCTCAGGTTCCTGTGACGTCATTCGGGGAATAGACTTCTTGCTTTCTAACTTTGGGTTGCCTAAAGATATAATGTTAATTTGTATCACGTTGACTACTCTACCTACAGCTCAATGTCGATCAATAAAACGGAAGAAAACTGAATTCCAACCAATCAAGGCTCTGTATTGCTACCAATTGCTACTTAGTGATAATCACTATAGCACCCGTAACCTTTAGTAGTGTCAGAATGGATTATGATATAGCTTGCTTTAACTACATACAAAATGAATTTAAAAATCTGATGTGTTACATTTACATGCATTCTCTATCCTCTATCATTTATTAATGCGTATAAAAGCTATTCTTACAAAAGCTTATTTTTCTATTCATTTTAATCCAAACAAACCTTTGCAGAACTATTTACATAACACATTTCGTTATAAATACACAGGCAATAGCAATAGTCAAATATTTAAGAAGTGGACGCTATACACTAGTCTTAAAATTCCATACTGTTTCCACGTAACCGAGAGAAACAACTGAATGTCGACAGAACTTGGAAAGAATAACAAAGAATTGAATAACTCAAACATTAATAACGGATATTTCGGAAATGGCCGATGCTACAAAAAAGGTTACTGGAAATAAATTGTGTGTTTTAAAGTGCATAGTGCGTTTTCGTATATCGCTTAACGTTTACCAGTTTATACAAAATTTCTTCCGTATGAAGAGGGCTTCACAGATTATTCCCAGAAAATTCAAGATATAAGTTTTATTTGTGATATACCCAAATAAATATCTTTAATATATGGTATTTTAATAAAAATCTTTAGTCATTTTTGAGAAAATAAAAAATTTCAACAAATGTTCCATGCAAAGCGTGGCTGGATTTGGGGAGATTTTCTTGAAAATCTTTGCATCACATCTTTGGAGGACACTTAAATACCACGTTTGGTATTTATCCAACTTTTCGTTTTAGAGTTCTGCTGTTCACACACACACACACACACGGTAATTTTTCTATATATACTGTTTTTTGGATTCAAGGGTTTCAAAATATGTGAGGCCGTCAAGTACAAAACTCGCCTTATCCAGGTAAAACGAATTTTCAGAAAACGCGAAAAACTAAAATTAGGCAAACAGCAGAACATTTGAAAATTCTTTTAATGTAATAATGTCCGGATTAGACGCTTAAAGATGCATGTATTCTCTTGAAAATCAGTCTCAAATAATATGGCGGTAAATAAAAATTAAATTTGGATAGGGCGAGTTTTGCACGAAACGGTAGTGGATTTGGCGAGTTTTGGTGCAAACACAATACTTAATTACAATTAAGTGCAAACATTTTCGATTTACTTCTCAATATTCGTGTTTGACAACGTTAATAATGACTTCTTGCAATGTTTGTATAATTATAGCCATTTCTGATATCATTTTAGCTAAAAAAAATAAATTTTCACAATTTTTTCATAAATTTCGCATAATGATGTCAATGAATCACTCCTTTCATAGTTTACTCACTAAAATTTAAAATGTAATACTAATAACTAATGTTCAAAAACAAACATATCAAATTCTAAGTTGTCCTACGTCACTATCCAAGAAACTCTCACAAACAGCATCTACTTCTGTATTGTCTTGGTAGTATTGTTTTTAGATATTGACTTCTTGTAAAATACAGGCTTTCATTTTCCTCCCAGTTATCACCAAAGGTTTTTAATACATTTTTCACATCTTTAACTTTTTCCTCCTTTACTTTTACACCTACATCTAAATTCCTTGCAATAAGCATTTCTAAGGTTTTGCCTCACTTCAGAATGGTCTTGCCTACACACATATCGGCCCGATAATTTGCCTCACCTTTCACTAAAACCTTGCCTTAGGTAAAACGTTGTAAAATAATATGTTTAGATGCCTTTAATTTAAAATACCAGGATCCTGTTGACTTCAATGTTTCCTTTGCAGCATACTTCCAATCTTGTACAAATACATCTATCCCTAGTCTGATTACCTTTCCATGATTTTTATAGATTTCAAAATATTATTCAGGTCTACTGACAGTGTTTCTCATTCTTATTTCTTTCTGTATTAGCCCGAAAACACGATCGGGAGGGATGAATGAATGGCCAGGAATAGGAAAGATTATTTCTATCACCTACATGTTCTGCGGTGCGTTGAATAGCAAGCCATTTATTATACGTGCCTATCATAGTGGTGTTTTTATTCTGCCCACAGCAACCATCTGCAAGTAACCTGACTTTCTTAACCCCAGAAAAATCGATTTGCACAGATGACCGGATACTGCTGACACAATTTCATTTGAACCTTTAGGACGTCCATTTTCTGTCCAAACAGAATTACAAACTTGCTGTTTTGTCAGTGTTGTCTTGGATGAACCCTGCACAATGGAGAAGTTATATATGTATAACTGCCTGCTGTAGTATGCTGCTTGATCCTGTACTTTTGACAGTACTATATTTTTCTGACAGTCAAATGAGAATGTTGCTACTTTATCATCTTCTTTCAGGAGATCAAAATATGCCTTAGCTCTAAGTTTATGTATTCGTTTAGCTATCAGCAATTCAGAACGTTTATTTTTATCTGTTTCCAATTTTATTTTTTCGTCATAAGAAAGACAAAGTGAGCATGCACAGAAATAGGGCTTTTGAAGCCTATATTAAATGTTGCATTAAAAATATTACGAAAGCAACACTTAGACACTTTCAGTGAATTAGATGCTTCTGCATTATATATACGCCTCATTTTATTAATGCTTAATTCCCTTGGTAAGTATTGCCGTGTTGATGTTTTGCTGCTACAATAATGGACGTCAAGTACTTTAAACTTCTGTATGAATTTAATTACAGATTCTCTCTTATTACTATTTTTTGTGACACCCTGTCTCCACCTCGGAATTCCTTTGGCGCCACTCCATTTTCAAGGTGTCTTTTGTACTCTGTCTTTTGATATTTGCAAAATGTCCAGAAACGTTTTCTGACACACCTGAACTGGCAGACCTAGTACACGTTTCATGTGATACTTTGTTGTAAAACCCTTCCGAGAATCGTCTTTGACTGCACGCTGCCCTTTAGGTATAAATGGCGCAACAGTTCTAGACACGTGAAAATCTTAATGACTGCTATGAAGCGAGTTATGTACCTGATCAGAAGGTGACCGGTCGTCTGCATGCTGCAGGAGTACGTGAGACCGTCATTGTCAAATATCCGCACACCGGTAATGCACTCCACTACATTGCGCTGCACTGATAAACTTATAGTTAAATACAGTGTATTTAAATCCACCGCTGTAAAAAGCGCTTAATATAAAAACCTGTCAATCATCTGGTAGGTAAGTGGTTTGTCAATTTGAGTTGTGGTAAGAAGTATTATCGATAACCAGCATGGACCCAGCAGGCATATTAGGTATCAACATGCTGTTGATTCACTTCATGTAATTTTCTGTATTCATTTGTTGATGAAAATCTCCTGCTTTTTGTTGCGACTTGTAAATGAGAAGGACATTTGGAACGAAGCTGATCTCTCCAGCAGCATGAACGATAATAAGTATTTGCTCTTTGGCAACAGGTGCCTGCAAACCTAATTCGTATCGTCACTCCAACTTTTAGATGTTGTATGACTGCTGTTTATGTATGACTCATCTTCATACACTTAGTTTGACCCTCTAATTTGTAAGGTACTCTTCCAGCTGCGATCGTATGGCATGCTTTTTTTATTAGAACTCTTCTATTTGATTTCGTTTTCTTCCACTTGAACCCTAAATATTTTATAACTTTTCTGAGATTTGTAGCATCATCTTAAAATTTATGCTGTCTTGCACCTTGATGAGCAATCTGATTACTGTTTGCACAGCTTTTTCTTACACACAGAAATTGTGAATCCTGTGCTAAATGATGTAATTGTCCAAATCGTCTATTTCTGTAACACATTTAGGCGCCTTATGTGTCAAATGGTACTCCATCCATGTGTTTTTTTCCCCTATCTTTGAGAACTATGGAAACGGAACTCAATGAAACACCAGATGCTTTGGCTACTCTTTCTTTCACTCTCTAAGGCTTTTGTGGAACTCGGGTGAACGTATATTTTCTTCCTTCGTCTCTGCTTCTTGCTTCATGTAGTCGAGGACATTTGAAATTATTTCCCTGCTTTGACTAATGCAATACTAATACTTTGGTAATACCCTAACACTTAACTTTGACAACGTAGGAGCCATGGTATAAATATAACAAATATAAAATAAGCACTATTTAGGTACTGCTCTCTTAGAAATTACAATGAGATGCAGAACACTTTCTATGCAGACTGTATGTGTTTCGCACTGTGAGTAAGCAAAGGTATTATATCGCTTTCGTTGATTAAGCTAAACATGAACCATTCTTAGGCTCGGCAGCTGGGGTGGCAATGAAGGTCGCGATTCCAGAAGCTTTGCGCCAGCTATATATGAGTAGAACAGTAAGTCAGCATAACGCAGTCTTGTTTAATTTTAAAACTGCAGCTGTAGAAGGCTTCGTGGAATTTCCTTATGTCCTTCTGTGTCAAGTTACTATGTTGGAATGATTTGCTGTTGTGATTGCAGGCAGGAAAGTGGGGGCCGAAGCTTGCTGAATACCTTTAACAATAGAGACTGATTGTAAACACATCTGCTTATTCCTATATGAGTCATATCTGTCAACAATAGAAGAATACACCTTAATTGTAGTTCGATCATACATACCTTTCCCTCTTCTCTCTTTCACGTATCGATTCATGGGATGCCCGTTTCCTAGTTCTACCCTTTCCACCAACTTCGGGATATCAGAGGACATCATAATAACACGTCTGCACCTTAGACTAGTCAAAACTAACTAAAACAGTTGGAATGACGCAGGACTGCCAATGTAGGGAAACAGAGAAGCGAAACTGCTATATTTCTTAGTGCTGGATAAGGCAAGTTTTGCTCTGAATTGCAAGATGGATTAGACGAGTTCTGCATCAACCACCACCATGGATTTGAAGAGTTTTGCATTGAACAGCAGTTTTCGCGGCTCTCTTGAAGGTGTATTAGATGAGTTTTGTTCAAACCTAAAGTCACCAGTTTGTAGAGAACTGCAAGAAGTATTGAATCCCACGTCTAACTCAATTTTTTTAATTTTTGGATAAGACGAGTTTTGCACTTGACGGCCTCATGTGTTTCCGGTAAAAGTTCAATATCGAATTTTTGGGTGATATGCAATACCTTCCTACCTACTATGTACGTGGTAGAAAAAGTAAAAATCTGATATGCTGCCTTCACATGACTTTCTCTACTCATTTTAATTTTTTTTTTTGCATATAGCTTCTATAAACTATTCGTACGAAAGCTCATTTCTCTTTCTACTTCATGTTAATGAGATAAATGAAATAGTTTCATTATACATTTCGTTGTAGGTATACAGAGAGGATAGAGGGGAACGAATCGATGGTCAGATGTTTGAAAACTAGTCTGCATATGCTGGCCTTGAAATTTCATAATCTTACTGACATTGAGAGAAACAACTGAATATCGACCGCATTTAAGAAAATGAACAAAGTGTTGAAAAATTCAAAAAAATAATAACGTATCCATGTCTAGGAAATGGCTAATGCCACAAAATCGTCATTTGAAACGAATTAAGCATTTTAAAGCATTCTACATTCTTTGTGCAGAACAATTTTTGTGTCTTATCGTTTACAAATTGTACAAATTCCGACTTGAGAGGACTTCACAGGCTATTCCCAGAAACTTTAAGATTTACATTTTATTTTTCTTGAGGGTAAACATCTTAAATATACGGCATCTTAATCAAAGTCGCTAAAGGCAGTTTTGAGAAAATAAAAAAAAATTATAAAAAGTTTCCATGTAAAGGGTAATTTCGAGTGGGGGATTTTCTTAAAAACCTTCGTGTCGCATCTTTGGAAGCTGGAAGCTACTGAAGTTTGACACCAAGTATAGTATTCATATGAGAGTTTTCGTTTTTGTTCACACGCATCGCGCGGACGCACACACAAGCACACGCGCACATACACACACGGAACGTTTATCTAAAAAGGCTTTCTTTGGAGGGGCCTCAAAATATGTAATTCCAGTTAAATCTTTTTATAGATTTTTGGGTGGAAAGGAATATCTCTCTACCTAATAGATACCTACGTATTTTTTTTTTTTTTTTTTACAAATATCCATTTTTTTTTTTTACTACTGTGTTTTTCTGTTTATAGCGCTTATTTCCGTAACACACACACACACACACACACACACACACAAACACCCATGCCCGAGGCGGGACTCGAACCCGCGACCCTCAGCTTGGCGGAGCGCCGGAGCGACCACTCCAGCGACCACGGCTACGAGGGCCGGCTCGTATTAGAGAAACTAAAACTCATCATAATTTTCTGCAAATGGTTTCCTTCTTTTAATAACAATTGCGGGAGAGAATGAAAGCGATGTATGTTTAGCGACTGTTCGTAGGTCCGTTAAGATGTTAGATTTCACGTAGGATTATGCTGGAATAATTTCTTTTAATAATTTATTTATTCTAATTGGGAAACAAACCAGCTAAATGGCACAAATGATTTGATTTGCTAGACAAATTTAACTCGTGACTTCGTAATTAATAACTTTGCCAATAAAATCAAAACGTCTAACATTACTAAAGAATATATATATATATATATATATATATATATATATATATATATATATCAGTGTTGAGAAGTGAACTTAAATTAAACATTACAAGTAAGTAAACGATTTAATTACGTTTAAAATATATGAAGCAAGTAATTTATGTTAGTGACAAGGTCCCACCGTTTAACCTAAGGTTACTGATCTTGAGACATATTGGTGGCATTATTCCAAAGGATTAAAGAACGTTAATGGGTTTATAATGCTATTATTATTATTATTATTATTATTATTATTAATATTAGTAGTATTAGTAATAGTACTATCTACAACCACCAGAGTTGTAGATAGTACTACAGAGTCTATGAAAAGTTGGTAACAATCTTGAATGAAGGGGCGCCGTTTGGATCGTTTTGCACCAGTTACCGCCCATTTGGACTAGGAGGGGAGAATTAATATGGACTAGTAAAATCACACCATTCACGCTAAATTAACATTTTATACAGGCTTTAAAATATTTTCATTAAACTTCGATGCATTTATATTTATCAGAAGTAAAATAAAATCTTAAGATAGCACCTCTTTTTACTTTCTCTGCCATGTGCACAATAGGTAGAGAAGGTATACATTCCACCCAAAACTTCGATACCGAGATTTCACAAGAGATGCATGTTTTGAGGCTCCGAATCCAACAAAATCATTTTTAGTAAAAGATGATTCGGGAGAGTCTGTGAACAGCGTAACTCGAAAACGAAAAGGATAAGTACTAAACCTGGCATTTAAGTTCAGTATATTCTAAGAACGCGCTACAAATATTTTCGAAAAATTTCCCAACCAGCTAACCTTTACATGGAACATTTTCCGAAAATTTTTATTTTCTAAAAATAGCTTTAGCGATTTTGATTAAAATACCACATATAAAAGATATTTAATTAAAAAAGTACATATCTTGACTTTTCTGGAAATAGCATGTAAGTCCTCTTCATTCGGAAGGAATTTTGTATAATCTTATATAATTGGTAAACGTTAAGCTAAACACGAAAACGTACTACATAAACATGTAGATGTATTTAAAACACACAGTTTACTTCAAATAAGCGTTTGTGGCATATCCGTTTATTTTATGAGATATCCGTTATTAATGTTTCGAATTGTTCATTACTTGGTCATTCTCTTAAGCCCTGTCAACAATAGTTGTTTCTCGCGATTGTATGGAAATAGTGTGAAATTTTAAGGCCAGTATATACTCCCCAGTTCTTAAACATTTGAATATCGTTGTTCTCTTTGTATTTATAACGAAACGTGTAATGTGGCTATTTCTGCAAAATTCTATTTGGATTAAACCATAGTAGATACTACCAAACTCCAGAGGACATGGAGTGATTATGGATAAATAACAATTCTCTACCCCAGCCGAAAATCGAACCAGGGACCTCAGAGTTGAGAAGCCAGAACGCTGACCACTCGTGGCCGAGTTATTTTCTTCTTCAGCATATTTCGTTCGATTAACTCTGGTTTCTTTGCATACACTATTCAGCTTGCCTCTCTTTACCTGATATTATCTTTGTAGATGATGTGCTTTGCAAGTTTTAAACACATCAAGCACATTATATATTTTAGGAATGGCAGAATAGAACAGACAGTTTAAGGAAGATTGAAACGATTCCGGACCATTTATTTATTGCATGTAAATCATTAGAAGGCTTTATGGTGAAACGATGCAATGGGTTTTAAAACACATTCTGCATCATTTTATTTATCGAAGTGAATGATACCGGGTTATAAAATACATTTTATACTTCTTTTTGAGATTCTAAATGAGCATACGTAAAACTTCGTCAAATCATTTAAAATTCTCGTACTAAAATGTTGTAGGTACTAGGTTACGTTTTGTATATCTGAAACAAGTAGTACCATCGTTTTGTCTATTCACTTTACTAAGATTGCAGTTTTTTTATTACTAAATAGTATTTTACTTGATTCATTTTTATGGTACTTGTTTCAGTATTAATATTTATGTTGAACTCCTATGCCTCGACCAAGGTTTTCGTACTTAGGTTGTTCACATAGGCTTCATTACTGATACTGACTGTAATGAGTTAGGAGTATTCAGCTGAGTACAGCACTCAGAAGGCCATAGTTAGTCTTTTGTGCTTCCAACGTGACCCCTGAGAGGAAGGGATGGAAGGGAGACCCGAAGGGCGATCATATCGGGAGGACGTCACTAGTCCTCACGCCGGCTAGCCCTGCTTTAACCATCCGTAACTGGGGGTCCTGGGAATAAACGAAACTCCCAGGAAAGAAGGAGGCCCCAACAGTCCCGCCAAGCGCCAGGGAGAAATCTTTCCAAAGTGCAAACTTCACGGTCCTGCGCAACATACCATTGTCGCTGGTCTTACAACCCTGACGGGGTCAGAAAATGATGAACAGGAAATTCGTGGTAAAAGGGGAACCACCTCAGCATCCGCTTACCGACCCAGGGAAATCACGAAATAACTCATGCTCAGAACGGCGGACCCGAATGATATTAAACTCGGGACCTCCCGAATGCGAGTTTCATATTACCGACGAGCCTACTCGCTCGGTCTTTACAGACTGTTAGAGAGTGAAGAGAAAAAGCAGTGTTTATGTCAGGCATCACAGAAAACTTGGATTGGACCAAACGTGTTACCTGTTTCGGTTCATTGGTTGCTTTTAATATGAAGAACCTGCGGTGGGAAGATGTGTAGCAGGCCGTGTGTAAACCTCTCGTCTCCGGAATACTTAGAGAGGCCGAAATGAGAAGTTGCACAAGACGGGATACATACACTGAGTGATCAAAAGTATCCGGATACCTGGCTGAAAATGATGTACAAGTTCGTGGCGCCCTCCATCGGTAATGCTGAAAGTCAATATGGTGTTGGCCCACCCTTAGCCTTGATGACAGCGTTCACACTCGCAGGCATACTTTCAATCAGGTGCTGGAAGGTTTCTTGGGGGAATGGTAGCCCATTCTTCACGGAGCGCGGAACTGAGGAGAGGTGAGGCCTGCCACGAAGTTGGCGTTCCAAAACATCCCAAAGGATTCAAGTCAGGACTCTGTGCGGGCCAGTCCATTACAGGGATGATATTGTCGTGAAATCACTCAGCCACAGCCCGTGCAGTATGAACAGTTGCTCGATCGTGTTGAAAGATGCAATCGCCAACTCCGAAGTGCTCTTCAACAGTGGGAAGCAAGAAGGTGCTTAAAATATCAATGTAGGTCTGCGCTGTGATCGTGCCACGCAAAACAACAAGGGGTGCAAGCCCCTCCAGGAGAAACACGACCACACCATAACACCACCATCTCCGAATTCCACTGTTGGCACTACACACGCTGGCAGATGACGTTCACCAGGCATTCGCCATACCCACACCCTGCCATCGGATCGCCACATTGTGTACCGTGATTCGTCACTCCACACAACGTTTTGCCACTGTTCAATCGTGTAACGTTGACGCTCCTTACACCAAGCGAGGCGTCGTTTGGCATTTTCCTGCGTGATGTTTGGCTTATGAGCAGCCTCTCGACCATGGAATCCAAGGTTTCTCACCTCACGCCTAACTGTCATAGTACTTGGAGTGGATCCTGATGAAGTTTGGAATTCCTGTGTGATGGTCTGGATAGATGTCTGCCTATTACTCTTTACAACCCTCTTCAAATGTCGGCGGTCTCTGTCAGTCAGCAGACGAGGTCGGCCTGTACGCTTTTGTACTGTACATGTCCCTTCACGTATCCACTTCACTATCACATCAGAAACAGTGGACCGGGATGTTTAGGAGTGTGGAAATCTAGCGTACAGACTTCTGACACAAGTGACACCCAATCACCTGATCACGTTCGAAGTCAGTGAGTTCCACGGAGCATCCCATTCTGCTGTTTCACGATGTCTAATGACTACTGAAGTCGCGGATAATGAGTACCAATCATTAGGTGGCAGCACATTGCACCTAAGATTAAAAACGTATGTTTGTGGGGGTGTCCGGATACTTTTGATCACATGGTGTATATGTTGGTCATATTTATACCCAAAGCACGTCGGCCCAACAACTCCTAATCAGATAATATTTCTGTGGGGCAACACTAACATAATGATATCCAGAACCGCCCACGGGGGAATCATGGCGCAAGTTGCGAGGGGGGGATTAAACATGTTGGAGAATACAAATATATTGCACTAAATTAACGCAGGTAATATGAACACATCTATTACAATTTTAATCGAGTACTGTAATTGTTACCTCAGTTTGTATCTTTTTAAGTTTGTTAATCTAAAGGTGTTGTATTCCTCCCAAGTAATGTTAAGTACAACTCATACTGCATGGTATAATGTGGCGTATCAAATCATAATGGTTGGAAATGTATAAAAATAACTGTAATATTATAGGTAGGTATGTACTTGTTCAAAACGTATAGTGTTATTGCAGCTACTATTTGGTCCGTTTAGGTAGGTACATTGAAACACCTAGAAATAAAATGCACCACCTGCCAAAAATTGTTTGTAAACTTTTGCTGTAATTATTAAGATGTATTTATTGATTTTACCTTTTCAGTGATTTGTTTTAAGCTTTTATTGTATCCGGTATCACAATAGTTACTCTAGTACGTATAAGACCGCCCTTTTGAGAAGCTTCCCAGCGATATAAAAAAGAAACTAAATAGAATCAGACGACTGAAAAATGCAATGCCATAGCCAGGATTTGAACCACGAATCTCTGGAATGTGTTTACCGAAACCTGATCTGCCTTATGGTGAATTATACTAACATTTTTGTGTATATAGCTAATAAACGTCTGAATTGCTATGATGGTTTTTGAACTTCGATGTTAATTATAATTCCATTTTTTTAACTTCAGTAATAACCTTTACATGTTTCTTTACTATTATATAATAAAAATTAGAGTGTTTTATTTACTGTTCCATTTTTGGTCATATTTTACTACTACAATGTATGTGTATCCTTAATCCTTGTGGTCAGCAGTTCTAGTGTGGAAAGTAAATATACCTGAGAGAAGGGGTGTATACGTCATCCGATTAGGAGCTGGTTCAACCAACAAACACGAATGCAAAATCTAATACTCTTTAGTTCCTAACTCTTATTTCATGGTAAAAACGCTTTTTTCGGCTCCTATACATGTGTTGATTTGCTGTTAGAAATTTGTATCGAAATGGACTTCATTTCAATACAGATTTCCGGGCTTGCACGCTGTCCTACTCAGAGCCACTGAAAAACAGTTTATTTTTAGTTATATACACATACCTTTATCAGCCGAAGCATATTGTCAGATACTTCATAAATGAAAGTTTTAAGCTCATTTGTCGAAAATGTTTTTGCTTTCTTCCCTCTGTGCCCTACGATTTCTGTTTTAACAAGTAATACAAATTTTTATACTTGGATATATCAGTTCCATGTTCTACATTTAGAGTAGTCTTCAATACCGAATATTTGTCCACGAGGTTGGGGATTTCATTGTTTTTGACATTTCTTCAACGTAAACTATGAGCACATTTTCTGACAATGAAGATACATTTTTCTTGCTTGCCAAACCATAACTTGTCATACAACTTTTCAAACATTTTCTTTGATTTTTCAGGAAGTGAATTATTGCTTACATTCCTCGCCTCCTCCAGGATATCAGGAGGTGTGGAACTAAATTCCACCTCTTCAAACTCACTAATAAACATTTCTATCTCCATCTTGTAAAATAAACACATGCGACTTTGAATCTATATTCAGTTGCTATTGAAGCGCATCTAAAACACGTATCAAAAAATTGATTTATCGCATTTTTATTTTCTTTCGTATGCATCTAAATATTAAATGCTTATTGTATATATATATATAAATGTGGCAGTAAAGCTATTATGTGTAAAACTCTCATATCTCGCGTCGAAAGTTACTCGTCACTCGCGTCTTAATAAACTCCATTATATGATCGTTACATATATAACTATTACGCAATTTTTGTGCATTATAATTCAAGTACAGAACGATTAACGCAATCTTATTGAAGTATAATATAGTGCAGTAACTACTCGTAGTTTACATTTTTAAATAATATTCACTTTCTTCCAAGAGCCTAGTTTTGCGATTATTTCGAACCTTATTATGTACAAAACATAATTTACACTGAAGTTACGACCTCTCAACAGAGGGGCTGACTCGTAACTCACTTCCATCTATGCCTCCACCCCCCCCCAAACACATATACATACACGTAACGACACAGGCTGTTATGGTATCTCTCGTGCTTCGCTTATTGCGCGATCCTATCTTTGGTATAAACATTATTTCCAACATTGTAACTTCTTTTAATTCACCTTATGGAATTTAGTTGGTTTTATTGCATTTCCTAAACTGTTAAATAAAAATATCCATTTTAATTTATTTGCTTTTACTGAAGATTTCGAGGAGCACTTAAATTGTTTACTGCATCTATTTTAGTTTACCATTGGTACATAATGAGTAAAGGTTTGCACTAGAGCATGTATTTTCTTTCATTGTTTTATCCAGGCTTAAACAAGTGTGTTTCTGTTTAGTTACATTTCGTTGATAATACCCGTCTTGAGAATTAAGCACCATTAGTAAAGTGATGACAACTCGGTGACGTCAGAAACAAAGCGTGCACCTTAATCGTCTTATTTTCCTACCCACCTGTAAGTGAAAGCGCGCTGTTACCAAACATCCCTGCGTTTTATAGTTTTTCTACAAATATGTGAAGAATAGAACAACATTGTTCATAAAGTTTTACAGCGTACTCATCGAGATCTATTACTGGTTTAAAGGGCCACTTGTGGCACATAAGGTAAAGGTAAAAGTACGTATCACGGAGGGGCCCCCAGAACAGGGGCTGGACACCGCACGCAGGCCAGTCGGCCCATTGTGCTTCTAACGTGACCCCTGGCTGGAAAGGATGAAGGGAGAGATCCGAAGGGCGACCAGATCCGGATGCGGATAGGCGCAAGCATGGAAGGGGTCCCTAACGTTTCCAGATAGAAGGCATCCGACGCCGCATGATCCCTGCCACACAAGCCACCAACGTACAGGGTCTCACGGAGCGGAGCCCCACGCTAAAGAGAGATACCTAACTGAGCGGTACCACAGCGACGCCAGGGAAGAAACCTTTACAGAGCGCAAATCACCGCCCAGCCGCAACCCGCCGAACACCGTCGCCTGGTCCTACAACCCTGAACCAGATGATAAGAAAGATGAGTACAGAAAATGAGCGGAAGGAGAGTCGTGGTAGAAGATGAACCACCCCAGCATTTGTCTGGCGACCCGGGGAAACCACGAAAAACCCATGGGCCAGAGTGAGTGGTCGCCGGGGATCGATCCCGGAACCTCTCGAATGCGGGCCACAGACGTAACCGCCTGAGCCATGGTGCATAAGGTACTCTTTGTACCTCATTATTCGATTAGGCATTACAGTACTTGATCAAAATGAAGCTGGATCCCTTTAGCACCAATGATTTCAATTCACGATCGATGTAATCAGTATGTATTATGAGAAAATCATCAGGGAGTAACCTAAACATTTCATATTTCTAACATCTTTAAAGAAGAATATTGCTGCAGTCTACGGCGTTCTGCATATTTCTATCAAAACTTCAAACTGTAAGACTTCTGCTCTGTTTGCATATCAAATGTAATCAGACTCCATTAAGTTGGCCCTCGGAGACCGCAGAGTATGTGCCCTACTGTATCGATTCTTTCTCTTCCCCTCTTGTGGCAATAATCGAAGAGAAATGAAAGTCTACTGGGAGAGCGTGTTGATAGCGGGATCTGAGAAGAGTTCGTGGCACTGAGAAACGGGAGGCAACGAAAACAGTGACGGCTGGTCGACAGACAGACAGCCCGCTGTAAAGTTTATTTCCTTGTAGGCGATCCATTTCTGTTTCCTTCACTGCTGTAAGAAAGTATTCCTTGCATCGCAAACCACCAAGCATTTCCGCTGAAATTCTACGTCAACAGATTTAAAATATGGACCCTTCTGCTTACTTTTTTCCTCTATTAGTCACACTCGAGTTTACGTATGCTTGATGTTTACCGATACACATTTTCACCCACATTAATAAATAATCTAAAGAGTCATATATATGTATATTAATAAAATAACCCTCTTTAAAGTCCATATATATTGTGCAAATTATTCATTCAGGAAGCTTTGTTTTTATAACTATGTTTTTTAAGTATGTAGGCATATACAGACAGTAAAAAATCTGATATGTTACACTCACATGACTTTCTCTACTCCTGTACAAACTATCTTTACAGACGCTTATTCTCCATCTACTTCATGTTAATCGAGATAAACATTTGCAGACTCTATCTTATTGCTAATTTTCTTGTAGATGTAAGGGGAATATATATTTGCAAGGGCAATATAGAAATACAGTAGCCTTTAAGCACTACATATCTCTTAATAGCTGGTTGCTAGGTGCAGCACATTCCCTTTGCCACAGGTTAATACTCTTTGCATATCCAACACAAAAAATGAATAATGAATTCCTATTTGAGAAAATAAGTATTGAAAATTTAAGGAAATAACAAGCAATATCTCGAAAATGGTTCACTCAACAAAAAAAAATGTATATGACATAAATTGTGTATTTTAAGGCGCTCTACATTTTTTGTGTAGTACAATTTTGGTTTATAGTTTATGGTTTATGGCGGCGCCGTGGCCGAGTGGTTAGACAACTCGCCTCCCACCGAGGCGGCCCGGGTTCTATCCCAGGGATTTGTGGTGGACGAAGCGGCGTCTGGGCGGTTTTCTCCGGGTTCTCCGGTTTCCCCCGCCATTCATTCCACCAACTGCTCCATCATCACCTTTCCTTTCATCCATTTCACCATTATTTCGTTTCATCTACTTCCTTCATCCCATACCAGGCATCGGGCTGATCACCCATCCTGGATGCTCTGTCTGAACCATGAGTATCTGCTCCTCGACGGGCCTCTGACTCCAGGCACCCGCTTGTAAGTCCTGGGGGTGTAAGTCCTACATAAGAGGAGGGTAAACAGATAATGAATGAATGAATCTTATGGTTTATACCAGTTATGCAAAAGTCGTTCACAATGAAGAATAGTTTTGGAGACATTCCTAGAAAATTCAAGATATACATTTTATTTGTCATCAAAATATATTAAACATATGATATTTTAATCAAAATCGTTAGAGCCATTTTTGAGAAAATTAAAATTTTCGAAAAATGTTCCATGTAAAGGGTAACCTGGGGTGGGGGGATTTCCTTGAAAACCTTCGTGTCGCATCTCTGGAAGATACTGAACCTAAATACCAAGTTTGGTGTTTATCCAACTGTTCATTTCTGAGTTATGCTGTTTTTCCGGTGAAATCTCGGTAACGAATTTTTCGGTGGAATGCAATACTTCCCCTACGTAGTAGAGAAAGTAAAAATATATGATACAAAGTTCACAAATGTGATCACAATTTGGTTTATAAACCTCCGAAACTCTTTGTTTAGCGCTAGAGCCTCCGATACGGAAGGATGATAACTACGACAAACCGTAGACTCCGCGACAAGTACTAGTGGATGTATTCATTAGTTAAGAGTCATTAACGAATGGTGCTGTATCAGCTGTTACTTGATGCATAACAGTCCTTCACCATATCTACAGCCAATGGTAGTGTTTACTACATTATTCTGTTTAGTACTTTCATTCTTTGCAGTATTCATTTGTGTGGCTATTGTCAAGTGGGAATGAACAATGACGGCCATGTACACAAAAGCATAGTGCACGGAGACGCTTCTCATCTATGAGGAAGCCCGAAGGAATCCAAGAGAGGCTGCTGGTCCTATCAACTTCAATTCAACAGGCGTCACATCACTCAACACACACAGTGTTTCCAATAAGTGAAACAGTCATCTTAGCTCTAAAAGCAAACCCGTGGACGTATTATACCAGAGCTTGGTCTCTTTCCAGCAGTTCGATGTCACATACAACATAATGTACACAAAATTTATGGATATTAGTGGCAGCCGTTTGGAACACCTTCAATGCCTGAATAAAATGTTTTCTACTTACAATATTTTAGTTTTAGTTTTACTTCTTTTCTATCTTTTGTGACCTACATCCTCCTCTATATTTCAGTGCTCCTAGCACGCAAACAAAACTCTCTGGGCATGGGATTATTAACAAAATAAGATCACATGCTACCCATATACATACCAGCTGCCTTGTATCATATATTTGTTTACAGCCTCAAAGCTCCAGGAGAGGGTTCATTAAATAATGAATTGTTTAAGTGTGCAAGCTAGGCATTTATAGAAAGACTCCTTCATTTTCTAAATCAGATCTGGACAGGTAGATGATATACCAACAAGTTAGATAAAATCAATTTGTAATTCCTTTCTTTAAAAGAGGAGATGTAAAATAATATGCAACTACAGAGGTATTAGTTTATTAAACAAAGACTATAAAATCTGTACTAGTATAATTAAGAACAAACTGTATACACATTATGATACACTCTTTGGAGAAGTACAAAATGTTTTCCAAAGTGAAGATCATATTATGATGGATATTTTGTACTCAAATGCTTGGTAGAAAAACAAAGAAAATTCAAACTGGAAATACATATTGCTTTTATTGATTTTGAAAAAGCATTTGATAGGGTAAATAGAACCAAATTATTAACTATATTAGCCACAGACCATGTTCCGCAACACTTATAACAATCTAATCTCTATTAAACAAATCTAATTGCATTAAGGCGTGACAAAAAATTATCGCAATAGGCAGAAATTCATACAGGAGTAAGACAAGGATGCGGCCTCTCACCGTTGCTTTTTATTTTATATATATATACACGAATCAAATAATTAGAGAATGGAAACAATTGACTCGTGGCTATATACAACTCAATAAAAATTTAAAATTAGATTCAGTACTGTTTGAGATGATTTAGCTCCTCAGAAAATTATACAACGTTCTGTACATAATTTAACAAAACTGGACTTCGGTATGATACGAAAATCAATAAGAAAAAAGTTATGGTCTTCTAGCAAAATACTTTTGGATTAAAAAAATCTTAGAAAGAGTAAGCTCAATTACGTATCTCCGATACATATTATTTTTCGAAGAGGATATATCACAGAAGATTTCTAAATATACTCAAACTATGAGAATATTTAATAACTTTGTGAAATTTCCCTTCGTATAAAGATATACTAGATTTCGCATATCGGCCTTGGACAGACATGTATTTTGTTACGGCAGTGTGGTATGAACATTAAGAAAGAAAGGATAACTGCTAGTGAATTGAATCTTATGAGATACACAGTAGGATATACCAAATGGGACAATATACATAACAAGGAAGTAATGAATGAATTACAATTAAAATTAATGTGTAATTGATCACATACAACATTACCAGAACAAATGGATAAATCATCTGCATCGCATGCATACAAATATAATCCCAAAAGCCATACTTCACTGTCGTCCAAAAGGGAAGAGATCTTTAGGTCGTGCAAAGAAACGTTTGATTGAAAATTCAACTTTGAAGTGTAACAACTTTGAGGGCCTAATACTTGAAAGGGAGAAGAGGATAACCCGTAGAGGAGGCTAGTGGGATACTTTACTGTCAAAATGAAATGAAAGCCTTGTTATAGTATATTCTTTACGTGGGCTGTTGAGAAAAGAAAGAACAGGCATAACGTTACAACCTGCTTGCTATAAATACTCTAAACTGTTACAGACAATAGGAAATATCTTACAAGAACTAAAGCTACAAAAGTTTCTTTAGTCCAAACTTCATATTGTAACGAGTTATAAATTCTTTCCTGCAGTATGTTTTTGCTTATATGTTATGCTTTCCCAGATGTATAAATTTCAACGAGAATGTAGAAAGCTTCACAGGCTGTTTATAGAAGATTCAAGATATACGTTTTCTTTGGCATGTTAATAAATTAAACTGGTTTTTATTTATGAACGCTCTAGAACTACTATGGTTCTTAGCGTCCCATTCTGTTTTGGGCGTGAAAGACCGGAAATGTTGCTCATAGGCCTCTTTATGAGGTTTGAGATTATTTCACGACACGGGACCACGCTTTACTTCCCTTCCGAAGGAAGCCATGCTAAAAATCTTTACGCCCGACATGTTAATACGTTAAACATAATACATTTTGATAACAAGTGGGAAAATAAAAACATAAATGGTTTATATAGGTGGCGGAATTTACTGAAACTCTACGCAAGACATGGGACCTCAAAAATGGATATCCATTGAAATCACGGTATCAAATTTTTGGGTGCAATACAATACTTCCACTACCTATTAAAGGTAAACGGTAGAGTAAGTAATAGCTACAAATATCTGGGGGAACCAAGTACCTGATTAAATGCAATCAAATTCTCTTTACGGTTCAGTGACGGGTAGGCCGCCTGAATGAAGTTTAGAAACGACGATTGAACTTAGGTTTCGAATCCAGTTTATTTTTACTATTTTAAAATAAACTTTGTTTTGTAATATCCAACCATCCAGTAGTGACTTTTTCCCAGCATTAGAATGATTTCTCTGAACTGGATTATATAACGAAATCAAATATTTGTTATTAAAATCCTAATTATACTAATATTTGAATGAAAGTAATTTTCTGTGATAGTTTGCACAGCTCTGTTTTACATTAATATGCAATATTTATGCTATAAAAAGTAATAGACACCTTTTTTCAATTATATTCATTGCTTATACTGTTACATTACTACTTCTATATAAAATAAACTCACAATAGAATATATAATTAGTAAAATACTAAACCTTTTTTTATTATTAAATTAGAAAGTTTTTACCAGAAAAAAGCTCAAAGTGGCAGCGATCTGGTAGCTTTTCTTCTATGCCTTTTACTTTCCCTACTAATTATCTACAGTAAGTAGGGGAAGTATTGCCTTCTACCCAAAATGTCTACACTAAGATTTCCCTAGAAATACACGTTTAGGGAGCTCCTGAATCCAAAAGCAAGCATTTTCAGAAAAAGGTCCGTGTGTGTCCCTGTATCTGTGAACAGTATACCACAAAACAAGAGGACGGTTACTTGGTATTCAAGTTCAGCTTCCTCCAAGGATGCGGCACTTAGATTTTCAAGAAAGTCCCCCCCCCATCATATATTACCATTTGCATGGAAAATTGTTCGTTATTTCATATTTACTCAAAAATGGATCTAATGAGTTTCATTAAAATATCATAAGTATGTTTATATGTTTATTTTCTGGGCATAACCTGTAAGGTCCTCTTTCTGAATGCATTTTGTATAGCTGACAAACGTAGAAAAAATGTAGATTTCTTCTAAGTATACAATTTATACAAAATGAAATTGTTTGTCTTAACTACTTTTGAGATATTCTTTGCCATTTATTTAGAATTTCGAACTCTATACTTTTCTCAACTGGATATTGCTAATCCTTTTTAGTTTCTCTGCCGCGTACATATTAGGTAGAGAAGGTAATTACATTCCAATAAAAATTCCATATTGAAGTTTTAACGGAAATACATCTTTTGAGGCTCCACAATAAAAAAAACACTTTTAGCAAAACGTCCGTGTGTGTGTGTGTGTGTGTGTGTGTGTGTGTGTGTGTGTGTGTGTGTGTGTGTGAACAATATAACTAAAAAAGTCGGAGAAATACCAGACTTGGTATTTAAATTCAGTATTTTCTAAAGCCGGCGCCGTGGTTAGACCGCTCGCCTCCCACCGAGGCGGACCGGGTTCAATCCCAGGGAACCTGCATGTGGGATTTGTGGTGGACGAAGCGGCGTCTGGGCGGGTTTACTCCGGGTTCTCCGGTTTCCCCATAAAATTCATTCCAGCAACTACTCCATTTCGTCCATTTCACCAACATTTCGCTTCATCTACTTCCTTCATCGGGCTGATCACCCATCCTGGATGTTCTGTCTGATCCATGAGTGTCTGCTCCTCGACGGGCCTCTGACCCCAGGCAACCGCCTTTAAGTCCTGGGGGGTGATGAATGAATGAATTTTCCAAAGCTGCAACACGAAGATTTTCAAGAAAATCCCCCAACCCAGTACATGGAGCATTTATAGAAATGTTTTATTTTCTCAAAATACTTTTAACGATTGTGATTAAAATGGCATATACTAACTATATTTACATGAATTTTCTGAGAATAGCCTGTGAAGTCCTAATTATTCAGAAGGAATTTTGTATAATCTTGTATAATTGGTAAACGTTAAGCGATAAACGAAAACGCACTACACAAAAAATGTAGATCTCCTTAAAATACACAATTATTTCAAATAATTATTTTGTGGTATTAACCATTTCCGAGATATCCGGTATACATGATTTGAATTGTTGAAGTCCATGTCACTCTTTAAAGTCCTATCGACGACATTCAGTTGTTTCTTGTAGTTGCATGGAAAGAGTATGGGATTTTAAATTCAGTATGTAGCGTCCAGTTCTTGACAATCACTGTTCCCTTTGCATCTATAACGAAATCTGTAATGTTTCTGCAAAGATTTGTCTGATTAAACTGAAGTAGAGAGAAAAATGAGATTTAGCAAGAATAGTTTTTATACGTATTAATAAATGAGGCAGGGTAAAGAAAGTCATGTGAATGTAACAACTCAGATTCTGTTCTTTCTTTCTTTCTTTTTTATTTGTTTAGTTAATGCTAAGAGAATGAAATTTTAAAGCAATCACATGCGCCCGCTTTGAAAAGAATTGACTACCGCATCAGCTTAATGTATTCTTCTTATACATACAATGAAATGTTTAATGAAGGTTTATCTGTGTTAAAAAGAAATAGAAGAATAAGCTTTTGTAAGAATACTTTACAGAAGAGTGGAGTAGAATAAGTCATGAGAATGCAACACATAAGATTTTTACTTTCTCTACCACGTACTAGAAGGTATTGTATTCCACCCAAAAATTCGATACCGGGATTTCCCAGGAAATAATTGCTTTTTAGGCCCCTTAATCCCAAAAAAATCCGCGCGCGCGTGTGTGCCTGTGAACAGCATAACTAAAAAAACGAATAGTCGGAAAAACACCAAACTTGGTATTTAGGTTCAGTACCTTCCGAAGATGCGACTCAAGATTTTCAAGAAAATCTTCCACACCAAACTACCCGTTACATGTAACACTTTTTTCGATTTTTTTTTATTTTCTAAAAAATGGCTCTAACGATTTTGATTAAAATACCATATATTAAAAATATTTACACAACAAATAAAATGTATATCTTGAATGTTTTAGGAATAGCCTGTGAAGTCCTCTTCATTCGCAAGGAGTTTTGTATAATCTTGTGTAACTGGTAAACGTTAAACGTTCAGCGATAACTTACCAAACAAAAAAATCTGATGTGTTACACTCACATGACTTTGTCTACTCTTGTACAATCTAATTTTACAAACGCCTATTCTCCATATGCTTCATGTTAATCGAGATATCGAGATGTCAATCTTATTGGTAATTTTCCTGTAGATGCAAGGGGAATATGGTAGCTTTTAAGCGATAGTCAAATATTTTAACGCTGGTTGCTATGTGGCGAATTCCATTCTCCTTGCATGTTCAGGACATAAAAAAAATGAATAACGAATTTGAGAAAAAGTATAAGTATTGGAAAATTTAAGGAAATAACAAGCAATATCTCGAAAACGGTTCACTCAACAAAAGAAACGTATATGACATAAGTTGTGTATTTTAACCCGATCTACATTTTTTGTGTAGTAAAAGTTTGTCTATCTCTTATGGTTTACCAGTTATGCAAAAGTCGTTCACAATGAAGAATATTTTTGGAGACATTCCCAGAAAATTCGAGATATACATTTTATTTGTCATGACAATATCTTAAACATATGATACTTTAATCAAAATCGTTAGAGCCGTTTTTGAGAAAATTAAAATTTTCGAAAAATGTTCCATGTAAAGGGTAGTCTGGGGTGGGGGAATTTTCTTGAAAACCTTCGTGTCGCATCTCTGGAAGATACTGAACCTAAATACCAAGTTTGGTGTTTATCCGACTGTTCGTTTTTGAGTTATGCTGTTCACAGACACACAGACACACAGACACACAGACAGACAGACACACAGACACACAGACACACAGACAGACACACACACGGACATGTTTCCAAAAATGCTTTTTTTGGATTCAGTGATTCTCAAAACATGTATTTCCGGTGAAATCTCGGTATCGAATTTTTGGGTGGAATGCAATACTTCCCCTACTTACTATACGTAGTAGAGAAAGTAAAAAAATGTAGATTTCTTTAAAACACATTTTATGTGAAATAACTTTTATGTGGTATTAGCCATTTCTGAGATATCCGTTTTTAATGGTTCGAATTGTCTACTACTTGGTCATTCTCTTAAAGTGTTGTCAACATTTAGCTGTTTCTCGCGATGTCATGGAAACTTAAGCACAAGGAAACTGCGCCCCCACGTGACCCAGGGGAGCGGGTGTCAGCCGAGTGGCACTCCCACTCCCGAGAGCGTTTCCAAGGGCCGACACCTGGTTGCCTATTCCGACCCTCCATTACCCTCCACTTATGCGCGTCAACCCCCCAAAAGGGAAGGCTACCGAATACCTCGGTGGGGCCGACATGACCTAGCACCTGTCTACCGGCTATCCAAGGCGGTACCGGAGGACTTTGAGGCGTCTCACAACCCCGCCTGGACGGGAAACCGCCCAGACGTACCCACTCTCCCATGTGTATCGGCAACCACTGCCCCGCTGAGTCCAACCCAATCCGAGAGGGGCCCGAATGTTCGGCCCGGCGTACTTCTAGTAACGCCAGAAGTACCACGAGTGCTCAGTTATCATGGAAACAGTATGACATTTTAAGCCAGCATATAGCATCCAGTTCTTAAATATCTGACTATCGCCGTTCCCTTACAGGATGGAATGGCTCAAGCTCAGGAGTATTACATCCCTCAAATTTCTTGTCCCTCCACTTCATTTCATTACATTAATCATTTCATTCATCCTTCACCCCTGTTGGCCTATTTCAGGGTTGTAATTGTCGGCGATGGAGTTTCGGTGCGGCTTAGCAGGGAAAAAGGATGCTCTCTTTGAACCTTCTCCGTCCCTCGGCCTTCGGCTGGTTGCCGGGGTATAAGTACAGCTCCCGGCGGGGACGTTGGGCCCCATATGGGAGGGGACTCCCGGTCTGCCTGTCCGTCTGCCGGGGACATTTATATTTGGAAACTTTAGGGACGCTGTCATTTGCTTTGTCGTCACTCCTGGTTCCGGCCATCCGGTGTCTCCCTTCACCTCATCTCTTCCTCCCTGGGGTGCTCCCTTGTGGTATGGTATATGTCCGGCCTCTCTGGATCAGTGCCGAAACCCCCTCGGTTTCTCATTCCATTTCATTCCATCGCTGTTCCCTTTGTATCTATAAGGAAATGTATAACGTAGCTATTTCTGCAAGGGTTTATTTGGATTAAAATTAAATAAATAAAAAATAAGCTTTAGTAAGAATTAGTTTTATATCCGGTAATAGAGGGAGGAGAAAGTCATGCGAGTGTGTGAATCAGATTTATAAGTAACTGTCACGTCACTTGGTAGTTAGGTATTCCGTTAGCGCAATATAAACATTTGCCAACGCTTGCATTCATTTATATTTAAACAAAGACTGCGATCGTTGCAACTACAGTGATACTCGATCATGTAACTTGCGAGAGGAAGGGAAGATGTTTACACGCATGTACATACAACAGGGTACCTAATTCAGCAACTCTTTTGTTTTTTCCAAACGCATGCGTAACTGCGATTACATCTTGGCTCCTCTGAAAGGCAGGAAATATCTAAAATAGAGCTGGGAGGCATGTTATGCGTAATATATGAGCTCATTTGCTGGGTAAGCGATTCAAGTTTCACGTCATTTAGCCATTTTTTGGTAATTAAGAAAGTTCGGAGCAAGCCTTTGGACCACTCCCAATAAAAAAGAAGTGTGTAATTGACCCAAGCTCTTGGCCCAAGTTCTAGGGCTCAGCCGTTAGATAACAATGCGATTAGGGCCGGAAGAAAGGGGAAAACAGTGAAACGAGGGATATTCAGCTTTCTGGGGCGACATTAGCCTAACAATCAGTCACAAGGAGATAATGGGGCTGCTTTGCGGCCAAAACTTCCTTTTCGTTTTGTTCTTAATTAGATATTTAGTTCGGAATAAATTATCAAAACAATGCGAGGGAAAATAAAGAAGTAAATCCAAAAGAGGGTGAATGTTTACTCTCATACTCGCAAGTGCAAACAAAATGGGAAGCTTACTTTTGCAGTCTATCTCTCAGAGTTTTCAAAAACAAGCTCGTCTATTTACTGCTGCAGGCACTCCTGATCTAGGATTTTTGAAAAGCAATTGTCAATAACAAATGAACAGTATGTTGAGTAAAATACAGGTACAGTTCAAATGAATTTCAGTGAAAACGATTGGCTAGATGGGCAAGGATGTTACTGTGCAGATGCGTTTATAACTACTCATACTTGGGATCCTCAAAGCTTTGTTATGGGCCCACTAACCGAGCGGGATGGCTCAGGCGGCAACGTCTGTGACCTGCATTCTGGAGGACCCGGGCTCAATTTCCGGTAAATTAAATTGAGTTTTATTTATGGACGCTCTTTAATGATGTGGTCCTTAGAGTCCCATTCTATATTGGGCGTAAAGGACCGGTAATTTTACTCAGAGGCCCCTTTATGAGGCTTGAGGTTCTTTTACAAGCCGTAAATCTGCGATACGGGTCCACCGGCTTTACTCCCTTTTCGAAGGAAGCCCAAAAAAATCCATCGCCATCCGCTAGGTTTGAACCCGCGACCTCGGGAACTAGAAGCTAGAATGGTAACCACTACACCACGGAGTAGCCGCCAAATCTAACTATGGTTTCGTGGTTTTCCTCTAGTCGCCAAGGCGAATGCTGGGGTGGGGTATTCAACCACGTTTCTCCTATAGCTAACTTCCCCTGCAATCTCCTGTGGCTCCTTCACTTCATCCCTACTTCCGGGGCGTGTAGTTGTTGCAATTGCGAGGTGTAAATACCTCCTACCTCATGGGTACAACAAGTAGAAACCACAGAAACTTATCCTGGTCAATAAAGAACCACGAAGAGCCACGAACCATGCTCTAAAAAATTTACGATGAGTTATATGCATATAGCTTTCTCTACCCACCTACGTTTATTTTTATTTACTTCTACAAACCACTCTTATGAAAACTTATGTTTCTGTCTACTTATGTTAACCGTGATAAACTTTTGCAGAAATAGTTTAATTATATATTTTGTTGTAGGTACAATTAAAAATAGAGGAAACAATCGATAGGTGTTTAAAAGCGTGTCCCTATATCCTGATCTTGAAACTCCATTCACTTTTCATCGCAAGAAACAACTGTACAGTGACAGCGCTTTAAAAAATGCCAAAGCATTGAAACGTTCAAACCAATAGTAACGGATATCTCGGAAATGGCTGTTGCCACAAAAAGATTATTTGAAATAAATTGCGTCTTTTTATATAGAGGTGTTTGTGTATTTCTTAAGGTTAAGTCGTTATACAAAGTCACATAACATTCCTTCTGCTAATCCAAGAAAATTTAAGATACACACAAACACACACAGATACTTTTCCTAAAGTAATTTTTTATTCAAGGGGTCTCAAGACGTATTTTCGGGTAAATCTCGTAAGAATTTTGGCTAGAATGTAATACCCTCGCTATATACTAGGAACATGCTAGAGAAAGTAAAGATCGTAATTTTGAAACAACTTCACCTACAAGCACCAAATCTTGTACAGCACCGTCCGCAAAGAACTCATCCAGCGTGTTACAAATTGTACACCTTTTAAAATTGACTGGTTTGTCTCCTTACTAACATTATTGTTGACCGTGTTTTGTGTCTTGCTATGTTCCGTGGAGAACAGAAGAATGTTGCGCTGCTGATGGAAGACATTAAACAGTACCAGTGTCTGTAAAAACCATATGAGGTAAAACGTAATGCCATTCTGTACTACTTGTACAAACATAATCTACTTACTTCGAAAATGTTACCACTTTTTTCCGACTTAATAAATACTACATTTCATCAGGTGATTTTTTACTGTGACGTCTGGGAAGCCTCCGTATGTTTGCTGGAATATTCATGGACTTAACCTTAAAACATACATTTTAAATCTCTCACAGCGCTTCTCCCTTTTCAACAAATGTCAGGACTTCGCTTCTCCGGGGGTCATAAAGCACTTGCTTCTGTACTTAAATACTTATTTCCTAAAAACCTGTCTAGCAAATGAATTGGCTTGAAAACATATTGCTAGTTATCTCCCACTTTATCAAATACCTGGAAATGCCGCTTAGTTCTCCCTCCTGAAATAAATCCATGTGCAGTTTTGCTGAGAGATGGAGAGATGCTTATGCTGGAAATGCTGGATGAATTTCAATTTAACGTATGATTGCCAAGAATACATGTTATATCACTATTAACTTTCTGCGTTAGCACAACAATAATTTATTCCTAAAGAACGGTTTCCGCTTAAACCTTCTTTTTCTTTATTCGTTGTAGACACCTACGTATGTAGTAGCGCTAAATGTGCCCCGCACAACAGAAATTCCTGCTTAAGTAAGCATTCAAAATCACCTTGACAAACAAAATATGAAGTATACTGGTTGCAGAAAAGCAATGTGTAAGAAATTGTAGAGTAGAAAGGCAGTACTAAAATAAGTATTTTGGTTATAGGAACGAGGAGTCGCATAAGCTTTCTCACTGCGCTACACCGTCAACATTAATGTGTCTCGGAATGTGAAATCTGTTTGTTGGGGTATAAACAACTCTTGTGCAGTACTAGTTATTGTCCCTAGGTGTGTCTGGTGTGAAGCCTACTGATGGTACGGTAATACCATCTTGTTTGTAGGTACAGTACGCGCATGTTATTTCTCACTGTGTATTAGACAGTGTCGAGACAGTACGTACCACTTGTGTGAATTATATTTCACTTGACAGGCAAATGAAGATGTTTCATAAAGTCGGATTTCAATTACGTTCATGCAGCGCTTGTGTCATTATATTGCATCTGCAAACCCCTGCTCCTAACCTTAATATATATATTTGCTTCCCATATTTTCTGCTTCCCAGTTTTGGGAAGACATCAAGATGAGACATCAAGAATAGCAGGGCGATCAAAATATTATACAAACACAAACTTAAAACTAAAAACACAAATAACACTATATATAGGATATAATCCTTCTTTTTTCTTTTCTTTTCTTTTCTACCCAGCTATTACTACATCCAAAGTCATAAAGATTGGCCACACTGTCTCTCACTATGTCGTTGCAGCGATAGGTTGGAAACATTCCCGCCACTGTCACCTGTCAGGCCACTCTATTTACTTCACCACTTTCCTGAAGAAAACACGATTTTGTCCTATGTATAGCGTTATTGGTGGGTTTTGGAATTTGTGCTTGTGTAGAATTGTGGTATTTTGATGCTGAATCTGCATTTACTATTTTCCAACGAATGCCATTCTTATGTTTCTATATGTGATACATACATATAATTATATAAGAATAAACCTATCTACCTACCTCCTACCCACTGCCATACTCACTCACTCACTCACTCACTCACTCACTCACTCACTCACTCACTCACTCACTCACTCACTCACTCACTCACTCACTCACTCACTCACTCACTCACTTACTCACTCACTCACTCACTCACTCACTCACTCACTCACTCACTCACTCACTCACCCGCCCGCCCACTCACTCAGTGCATGACAATATGGTCCTTCGAGAACCTGAGTATCTTCTCTGCTTTTGGCCAGTTTTCTCAATCTTTTGACCTTAATGGTCATCAAGTATGATTCCACATCATCCATCATCCACTCAAGGTCTCCCTTTCATCACTTAACCCCAGAAGTTTCAAAGAAAGTAGGCTTTCCACCCAGAAAATCCGCATGGTGATTTCGCAGGAAATACATGCTTGAGAGCCCTGAATAAAAATTTATAAAACAGCTTTTTTATGTATCCGTGTGCCAGTCTGTATATCTGTCTACCCATCTGTGAATATTTCTGAACAGGATAACCCAAAAATGAGATTTTGATATTTAAATTCAGCATTTTCCATGGATGCGAACCGAAGATTTTCAAGAAAATCACCCACCCAAACTATTCGTTACATGCAAAACGTTCGTTTATTTTTTCAAAAATTGCTCTAACAGTTTTGATTAATATATGTTAAAAGATATTTACATGACTGATGAAATGTACACTATGTGATCAAAAGTATCCGGACAGCCCCAAAAACATACATTTTTCATCTTAGGTGCTTTGTGCTGCCAACCTCGTCTGTTGACTGACAGAGACCGCCGACATTTGAAGAGGGTCGTAAAGAGTAATAGGCAGACATTACGTCCAGATGACGCCGCGGTAACGCGTGCGACTCGCATTCGGGAGATCCATAGTTCGCTTCCCGGCGACCGCCAGATCTGACCCACGGTTTTTTTTTGGAGAGTTTTCCCGGGTTGTCAGGCGAATGCTGATATGATTTCTCTCATCTATCCGGACCATCACACAGGAATTCCAAACTGCATCAGGATCCACTCCAAGTACTATGACAGTTAGGCGTGAGGTGAGAAACCTTGGATTCCATGGTCAAGCGGCTGCTCATAAGCCACACATCACGCACGAAAATGCCAAACAACGCCTCGCTTGGTGTAAGGAGCGCCAACATTCACGATTGAACAGTAACAAAACGTTGTGTGGGGTGACGAATCACGGTACACAATGTGGTGATCCGATGGCAGGGTGTGGGTTTGGCGAATGCCCGATGAACGTCATCTAGCAGCGTGTGTAGTGCCAACAGTGAAATTCGGAGGTGGTGGTGTTATGGTATGGTCGTGTTTTTCCTGGAGGAGGCTTGCACCCCTTGTTATTTTGCGTAGCACGATCACAGCGCAGACCTACATTGATATTTTAAGCACCTTCTTGCTTCCCACTGTTGAAGAGCAATTCGGAGATGGCGATTGCATCTTTAAACAGGATCGAGCACCTGTTCATACTGCATGGGCTGTGGCGGAGTGGTTACACTACAATAACATCCCTGTAATGGACTGGCCTGCACAGAGTCCTGACTTGAATCCTATAGAACACCTTTGGGATGTTTTGGAACGCCGACTTCGTGCCAAGCCTCAACGACCTACATCGATAGCTCTCCTCAGTTCCGCACTCCGTGAAGAATGGGCTGCCATTCCCCAAGAAACCTTCCAGCACCTGATTGAAAGTATGCCTGCGTGAGTGAACGCTGCCATCAAGGCTAAGGGTGGGCCAACACAATATTGACTTCCAAAATTACCGATGGAGGGCGCCACGAACTTGTACGTCATTTTCAGCCAGGTGTCCGGATACTTTTGATCACGAGGTGTATATCTGGAATTTTATGGGAATAGCCTGTGAAACCTTCTACTGAGTGAGGTTTGTACAGTTTTGTACTGTTGAAAATCATAAAAGATAGACGCAAGCTTAGCACATAAAAATGTAAATTTTTGTAATAGATATTATTGTCAAATAATTTTTTGTGACATTAACCATTTCCTAGATAATGGTTGTTATTGGTTTGAATTTTCCAATATTTCTTATTTTTTAAGAGCTGAGCCATCATTCGTTTGTTTCTAATAATGTTATTGATTGAGTAGGTATAGCAATTCAATGCATATGCCGACTCATTTCTTTTTAAATATTTAGCTATCGCTTCAGCTTCCTGTACCCGCTGGGGCCTAAAACGAAATCTGTAAGGAAACTATTTCGTTTAATATGAAGCAGCTAGAAAAATAAGCTTTTTAATATAAGTTTGTTGATGAGTTATAAAAATAAACCATAGTTGGCGGAGAAAGTTATGTGAATGTAAAACCTCGGATTCTCTTGTTTATTTATTTCTTTTTGGAGTCCTCTCTTTCACTCTCAGCAAGTCACAGCCATCTAAAGAACTTGATGGTAGTTACTAGATCATATTTCTTGTGCAGTCGATCTCTTATCTGTTTAGCTTTTGTTACTTTCAAAAATATCTATCCACTGTTCTTTAAAATTACCTTGTCAAATGAGTAACATTAAAAAAAGAAAGAAATGAAAAGGAAGTGCAGAAGTATTACGTAATTGTACATGAGTGGTCCCACTACAAATACAACTATTCCTTAAACGTTACCGGGTCGCAGTTCAAGAGTAGGGTGATGGCAGAGCGATTAATACAGTGACAATCTATTTATAATTTATTATGCAGGCAATCTACAATATTTCAATTTTACAATGTGTTGTAGTAGCTGATGTATTCTGGAAACCACGTTTGGCATCAGTTTCTAAGTTGGAGTTCCAAATTTAACTGTTTGCATCTCGCACTAATTTCTTATTTCTTAAGCATAAAAATAAGAACTATACCGGGAAAACTAGCCAACTGAGCTGAAACAGGGAAAAACTGCAGCTAACAGCATTGTCAGACACCTATTTCAAGCTACACATCGAAATGACGAAACTTTATGAATAATTCTGAAGCTCCATTAATTTATGAAACTGATATGAACAAATTACAAAGAACAAAACTCTGAACGATACAATATCTTTGGCTATTATGCATTTAATGCTAGTTTCATAATTACCATAATATAATGAAACAATGCGAATAAATTGTAAAATAAAAATTAATCGTGGCTTCTATAGGCTACAATGTCAAACCAATAGGAAGAAATCTATACAACATAAGACCCACCTCAAATAATTCATTGTTTTTCCACACAAGCCGCGTGTTGGACAAGATTGGAGAGGTAAACTAAGGCGACTGAAAAATTCAATGCCCTCGACGGGATTTGAACCACGGACTTCGCGGTCTCCGTCCGGTTGCTCTAATCACTGAGCTACCATGGCAACAGGACGCGACCTAAAGTCCGGGACTTCAACATTGTAAGTCGTCATTGGGGTATGTCATTTCAATACAGTTTGAGATCTCCTTGTGGTTTACCGGGGAAAATGCGGTCAGTTGGGGAATTTAATGTCATACTGGCATGTTGCCATGGTGGCTCAGTGATTAAAGCAACCAGACGGAGACTGGGAGGTCCGTGGTTCAACTCCCGGCGATGGCATTGAGTTTTTCAGTCATCTGATTCTGCCTTTCCAACTATCTCAAAGTAATATAAAACGATTCATAAAATTCTTCCTACTTTAAGGTAACCCTGTGAACTCTTCAAATTTTATAATTATTAGCCAACTGTTTTGAAATATTAATCAATGATACGAAGACTATCTGTAAGTGTCAACAAAGTTTCATTTAGCTAGTAAAAATAATTTAGAAGTTATTAATTATTATCCAACGAACCAAATTATTTAGGCTTTTAGTAACTATGTAAAACTTTCTTGGCATTAGCAAAAGATATCGTTAAGGCACCCAAATTGACTTTTTATCCGTATTTGTTTAACTTTAAAGAAAATGAACTTTTTAATGTTTTCTACTGAGGAAATCCACACAATGTTCACTTATTCTATAGTTTATGCGATATTACTTTTTAGTATTTCACATATTAAAAAACACCGAGGGAGGTGGCGTAGGCGCTATCGCTGGGAGTGGTATTCGGAAGGTCGTGGGTTCGAATCCCGCGGCTAACCTAACTGAACCATGGGTTATTTGGGGGGTTCCCCGGGTCACTAGGCGAATGCTGGGAAGGTTAATTGCATCCCCCGAATTTCCTGTCCCTCCATTTCACCTCCTTTCTGATTTCACTTCACGTTTCATCTGCTTGGTTGTTTCAGGGTTGCAAAGTTGTACTCGTATGTGCTAAAACTGTGAAAAATTTTGTTTCTTAGAAAATCAGGCATAAAGTTTTCCATGTCGTTATTCTGTATTTTTGACCTTGATATGGGATCAAAATGCTCCTGCATAATAGCTATAAGTGACCAAAATAGTACGGAATCTGTTTCTTTAGGCTAACTTATAAAATGACGAAAAAATAATGGAAACGAAGTTTTTATCCAAAACTCACCTTAGAGTTACCTTAAGATGCAAATTTTCCACCTACTCTGCCTTCACATTAAAATTAAAGAGTATGAAAGTTTATATAAAGTGTAGTTCTACTTATAAGTAATAGGAAACACACAACGTATACCAACCGGAGTTATTGGCTTCGGAATGAAAAATGGTTCAAATACTTAAACACACCAAAAGGCTTCTGCCAATGAAGCAGGTTTTCTCTCTGATGTCAATTTGAAGCTCTGAAGGTGAATAATTAAAGCCACTTTCCTACCCGCCAATGCAGAGAAGTACCAGACTGACTAATTGATAATGTCTCGGAAGTTTTGGTACACCAATGACATACAGCAACTTGAGATATATTAGATACAATTTGTTTACGACAGTTATTGCATTTTAATATGAAGTTTTATGAAGAAGGGTGTAAAACGGTCTTCGTCGGTTTCCTATCCTTCTTCTGTCTGTAACTCACAAGCACAGTGCGAACACGAATACAGGTATAAACGTATATGCTACAAGGCTCGGTGGTAGATAGATGTGTACACTATGATCAAATGTTATTTATAAACCCATATCCAGAAACTTAATGCGATGGAGTCTCTGAAACGGGAAGGTGGATGACTAAGTAAACAAATATCGTGGACTCCGCGACAAGAATAGCCGCCGCATTCATTAATTAAGAGTTGTTTACCAATGGTGCTGCATCAGCAGTTAGGTGATGCATAGCAGTCCATCATACCTACTAGTCAGTCACGATATGAGTGAGTTTGGTGGGAAGAGGACTAAATGGTTACAAAACAAGTGGGCGAGGTATCGGAAGGACAGCCAGGTAAAGAAAATATCCACAGTTCCGATTTCATTTACTAGCAAGGCGGAGGACTGCAAATGTAGTACTGTTTTGTTTGTGCGACAGTACAGTTCCCTATCGCCTTGCCCCTCACTCCCCTCTGATCCCTAGCCTTCACTCTCAACACAAAACAGTGGCGCCCTTCTCCAAGCGCATTCATATCGTGGCCGACTAGTACAGCCAACAGAAGTGTTTACGGTATCATTGTTTATACTTTCATACTTTACACTATTCATTTGTGTGGCTTCGTGAAGTGTATTAAATAATAGCGGCTTGTGCACAAATTCACAGTACATCGAGAAGCTTCTCATCTACGGGGAAGCACGAAGGAATACAGCTGTATCAACAACGTTACCCCAGCAGGTGTCACCCAGCCCGCACTATATTTCCAAAATTGGAGAGGCAATTAATTAAAACAGGCAGCTTGCGTCCTAACAAACATCTGTGGATGTCCGAGGACATGCCGGACTCCAGAGTTTGAGCTATTTTCAAGAGTTTGACAACACATAAGCAGACGATGGAGGGAGTCACTTGATTAAAATATGATCTGTTTACCTACAGTATTTCAGTTTTTTTTACTCTCCCCCCCCCATCTTGTGTAATACGTACTGCCTACAACCTCCTCCATATTTCAGGAATTCTAACAGTGAACGAAACATTTTGGACATGAATTTATCAATGGAATCTAATGTAGTTGTAGATAAAAATACTAATGCTTTAAAAGTTCCTTGAAATAGAATAATCTGTAACTAGATATTATTTTTCAGGAGGAGAGGCCTTTACCTCATTTTGCTTCTACTACCTTCCCCCAAATTTACCTTCCACCGAGCCTTGTAACATTTATTCATTTGCATATATAAGGAGTTATAAGATGTATTTCGTAAAGGTTGGTCAAAAACTTAAAAAATCTGATGTGTTACACTCACATGACTTTCTCTACTTTTGTACAAACTATTTTTACAAACGCTTATTCTCCATATGCTTCATGTTAATCGAGATGTTAATCTTATTGCTAATTTTCTTGTAGATGCAAGGAGAATGTGGTAGGATTTAAGCTATAGTCAAATATTTTAAGAGCTGGTTGCTATGTGGAGTATTCCATTCTCTTTGCATTACCAGGACAAAAAAATGAATAACGAATTTGAGAAAAAGTATAAGTATTGGAAAATTTAAGGGAATAACAAGCAATATCTCGAAAATGGTTCACTCAACAAAAAACGTATATGACATAAATTGTGTGTTTTAATGCGATCTAAATTTTTTGTGTAGTAAAAGTTTGTCTCTCTTATGGTTTACCAGCTATGTAAAAGTCGTTCACAATGAAGAATACTTTTGGAGACATTCCCAGAAAATTCGAGATATACATTTCATTTCTCATGAAAATATCTTAAACATATGATATTTTAATCAAAATCGTTAGAGCCGTTTTTGAGAAAAATAAAATTTTCGAAAAATGTTCCATGTAAAGGGTAATCTAGGTGGGGGGATTTTCTTGAAAACCTTCGTGTCGCATCTCTGGAAGATACTGAACCTAAATACCAAGTTTGGTGTTTATCCGACTGTTCGTTTCTGAGTTATGCTGTTCACAGACACACAAACACAGACACAGACACACACACCGACATGCTTCTAAAAATGCTTTTTTTGGTTTCAGGGGGCCTCAAAATATGTATTTCCGGTGAAATCTCGGTATCGAATTTTTGGGTGGAATACAATACTTCCCCTACTTACTATACGTAGTAGAGAAAGTAAAAAGAATGCGCTCTTCCTGATTTTGTAAATTGCATAATCCTGCAATGTACCGTGTGCTTTGAAGAAAAACGTAGAGAGTAAGAAACAGAATGGCGCTTCATTTCAATACAACACCGTGCTACCATAGAAGATGAGGTGAAGGCCTAGAAGGCCTGTGACTGTAGGCATCCCTCGCTTTCTGGCTGACTGGCCGTATGTTTTTCACATACAGTTAAACCTACCTGAACCACCACCTTTACTTAGCGATCACTTCAATAAACGGTCATTCTTCCTTTAGAACCGATTCATTTGCCCATAAAGCGTGTTTTAATATTCCCTCACTTTAACGGATACATCACACTACGGCCAGCGGCCAACAAATTTTACAAAATGATCTGAATTATACGGCCGGTCATACAACCACTACGAATACTGTACGGTACTTTGTTCTCTCCTAAGATCGACACAGTAGGTCTGTCGGGCGGCGTGAGATAAAACGGGGTTTACTATTACGGATTCTGCAAACATGCAAGCGCTGGACAGAGGCGTGGGAGCACATTAAGTCGGCTTTCGCTACCACATCGGACAACAAATATGCCGTCCTTATGTTTTTTTTTTGCATTTTTACTATATGTACTGTTAAACTTGTTGAGAGATTGAGTTCAGTTTATTCAGTCAAAGAATGTGTTAAGAAGGATAATGTGTAATAAGTCAAGAGTTGTTTTAACTTTGGAAGAAAGAAGGAAAGTGATTCTTGAAAGTGAGAAAGGTATTTCTTCAAGGAAACTTGGCCGAAATTTTAAAATGCGGTAGGACGCAGGTAAATAAAGCTCTAAAAAATAAAGGAGAAAGTTTAAAGATTGGGGAAATGCAAACAAAATGGAATGAAAAGAAAAAGGGAGTGGAAGTACGGGAATTGAACGATTTCGTTCACGAATGGTTTAAGCGCGCACAGGCTAAGAGACCAACAACCTGCGAAACAATAATATGGAAAAGGCACGACAGGTAGCGAAGGAATTAAATGAGTAAGAATTTGTTCTCAGCAATGGGTGACAGTGTTTCAGGAAACGACATAACATTGCGTTCCGGACAATTTGTGGCAAAAGGGGCGAGTTTCCGTGAAAGATGTTGATGAACAGAAGAATTGATTACCCTCAACCATGACAAGCTCTGAACTTAAGAACATTTACAATGGCGATGGGACCGGTCTCTTTTATAGAATCATTCCCAGCAAATCGTTGACGACAAAAACTGAAGCTGCAAAGGGGGAAAACTAGCGGAGGACAGAACTACACTTTTATTTATATAGATTGCTAGGGGTTTACTATAATTTAGTATATTGCATATCGGTTAAATAAGGACATTACTGTGAACATGTTTGTCTCTTTTAATAATATATCGTTGGTCCTGCTGTAGTTAATCATGCAGTGAACCAGACCTCTTCCCCGATTTTGAATATTTCATAACCTCAATTTAGCAGTCACCTGTGTTAACGGCCATTTTTCGCCAGGATAGCTGGTGAACCTTTTAGGGCCGGTTTCACAGTTCAGGCTTAAGTCGAACCTTTACTAAGCTACGGACGCAGCTTAAACAAAACTTAAGCTTTGGTTAAAGCTTTGCGAGTTTCACAGTAGGGCAACCACGTTTGGCTTTACTGAGCTGAACAACTCCTCGGAACTTTAAAGTTGGTAACGCTTGCGCATGCGCATCGAGCGAATTCCCATCATTTGTTTATGGCGGCGCTGTTCCTGAAAGTAAGGTTTTATAGGTTATTAAGATACACACATTAAAATGACTGAAAAATCAGAGCCAAAACGTACTGCTAACTCCACTTCTCAAGAAGTTAGCATTCTGTTAGAAATTGTAAAGCAGTATAAACACATAATAGAGTGCAAGCAATCTGATAAGGTACTGTGGAGCAGGAAGAACCAAACGTGGGGGAATATTGTGGAGCTATTCAATGCAAAGAGCGGAATAATATGCAGAGATGCTACCGTTTTGAAGAAGAAATATGACAATTTGAAGAAAGTTACAAAAAAGAAATACGCCTACGAGAAATGTGCTATTCGGGGTATAGGTGGAGGTCAGATGTGCCATCATTAATTACGCCAATCAACAAGGAAATAAAGGAATTAATTGGTGTCCAAATTGATGGATGTGAAACAATTTTCATAACCCTGTATGCTGTAGATTTTGAGATGCCGGAAAAATCTCCAGCTGCAATTAGCATTCTTCCACTTGCATGTAACCTCAACGTCAAAAGAAGCGTTGCTTCTGACGAGAGGGCTTTGTTCCTGAAATATAAAGTAATAATACCTTATGAGCGATAAAGCATATTATAAAGGTGTAATAATAAATTTAATATTAAGGTTTACTTACCAGTCTGTTTTATGTTTAATTGCATCATCAATAATCTCTAGTACCATCATCGCAGACTGTTTACTTAACCGAAACCTCTCGTAGAATTCTCGGTCATTCCATATGTGGAAATGATTTGGACCATTCTAAACACTTTAGGCCGTCTTCTGTTGTGGATATGGTTTAAAATAATTTGCATTTCCTCGTCACTAAAATCGTCGTCCTCAGATAACATGGCGACTCCTTAACTTAAACCGCAGTTCAGTACGGTTTAAGTCGAGTCCCGTATAATCTCGGCTTAGCGCTTGAACTACGCACTGTAAAACTCAACTGTAGCTTAACTTTCCGGTTAAGCCTGATTCGAAGTTTAAGCTTATACTGTGAAACCGGGCCTTAGACAGGTTTCACTGTACTTCCTAGTGGGATAGCGCGTGTTGTAAATTTCGTAACTCGCGGAAGGAAAGCATTCTTGCCAACTCTTTGATAGGGGAACGTGCGTAATTCTTCATCGCACTTCCTTCCCTCCTTCCTGGTTGCCACATACTGCGTCTATTCGTGATCTACATGCTGGTATACAGGGAAAGCTTTAATTATTTATACCTTTGTTAAATAATATAAACAATTAAAATCAATTTTGGAACAAAATTTTTATTCTGAAAGTTAATTCAATGTAAAAAGTAAAATAACATCGAGAGAATTATTCGTTACCTTAAATTCGCATCAAAATACCTTCTGTAATACTCCAGATGATTTGGATTATAAACCCAAATAAACTGACGTTACAATTTTATTTTAACTTCTGTATGAAATTGTTGTTAATCACTCTCAACTCTGAAGAAGTGAGCCAGGTGTATCATTATTTTAGTTTCGGTAAGTTATGTCTAGACGGAGTACAACTCTGGACTACATTTCTGGAGTGTTGATGGCGGAAGTAACCAAAACCAAAACGAGTGATGGTGCAATGAATGTTGGGAAGGAGTGGAAGAGGCAGCTGGAGAGCTGGTTGTCATTTGTGCTACAACTTTCAAGCGCTATGCGTGTTCGTCTACATTTCTTCTACCGTTATTGCTACTGTGTGATTAATATCTTTTTGGACAGATTCAAGGGATAGTTACTGGAAATGAAGTCGCAAATGTGCACTCGTGTTAGATCTTATTGAGCATGTAATTCCTGTAGCGTGAAACAAAGAACAAATGTCTTATTCTTCCATGCAGACGTTCTTTCATCAAGGGCCCCAATGCTGTTTTGGGTGTTATACCTGGCATAGCAGGATGCATTCTGTAACTAAGGAGCTGCAAATAAAGATAGAGATAGCTTTCAAAGAGCATGAGCAGACTATTGTCGTCGAGACCTAAAACGTAAGTTTCTCACGTTTTGTGCAAATTGGTCAAATGGCCATATGAGGGTTGACAGTATCAGTAGGGATATTATATATAACTTTCCCCGAGCCCTATTTGTCTTACGATTGGCCAAGCAGTGCAGCATAATATATAAGGGTTTGATTTCTGTATAAGGAGCTAAACACGATAGGGTAGTTTTTGAGAATTTAAGGTAGCTTGTAGTGTTTGTTGGCTCCAATAGTATAAATGTATTGGGCCAAAGAGTATTGATTTGTACGTAAGGGGTTGAAAAGCTTTTGAAAATTATAGGGTAGCATATATTTACAGGTTCTAAAATCTCAGTGTGCAATATTCTTTTTTAATTCATATCAAAATACTCCCTGATAACAATGTTAAGAGGGAAATTTGGTGCTATAAACATTATATGTAAATCTCCCTATGTAAAATAACTCAATTTTAAAGATCGCAATTTAGTCCGTTGGGCTGTAACACACCACTAGAGCTAGGACAAAAATCCATTGAGCGAGGAATCAACAAACACTATGTAATCAAAAGTATCCGGACACCACACAAACATACGTTTTTCATCTTAGGTGCATTGTGCTGCCACCTACTGCCTGGTACTCATTATCCGCGACCTCAGTAGCCGTTAGACATCGTGAAACAGCAGAATGGGACGCTCCGTGGAACTCACGGACTTCGAATGTGGACAGGTGATTGGGTATCACTTGTGTCAGAAGTCTGTACGCGAGATTTCCACACTCCTAAACATCCCTAGGTCCACTGTTTCTGATGTGATAGTGAAGTGGAAACGTGAAGGGACATGTACAGCACAAAACCGTACAGGCCGACCTCGTCTGTTGACTGACAGAGACCGCCGACATTTGAAGAGGGTCATAAAGAGCAATAGGCAGACATCTATCCAGACCATCACACAGGAATTCCAAACTACACCAGGATCCACCCCAAGTACTATGACAATTAGGCGTGAGGTGAGAAACCTTGGATTCTATGGTCGAGCGGCTGCTCATAAGCCACACATCACGCAGGAAAATGCCAAACGACGCCTCGAATGGTGTAAGGAGCGTCAACATTACACGATTGAACAGTGGCAAAACGTTGTATGGAGTGACGAATCACGGTACACAATGTGGCGATCCGATGGCAGGGTGTGGGTATGGCGAATGCCCGGTGAACGTCATCTGCCAGCGTGTGTAATGCCAACAGTGAAATTCGGAGGTGGTGGTGTTATGGTGTGATCGTGTTTTTCCTTGAGGGGGCTTGCACCCTTTGTTGTTTTGCGTGGCACGATCACAGCGCAGACCTACATTGATATTTTAAGCACCTTCTTGCTTCCCACTGTTGAAGAGCAATTCGGGCATGGCGATTGCATCTTTCAACACGATCGAGCACCTGTTCATACCGCGCGGGCTGTGGCGGAGTGGTTACACTACAATAACATCCCTGTAATGGACTGGCCTGCACAGAGTCCTGACTGGAATCCTATAGAACACCTTTGAGATGTGCCGACTTCGTGCCAGGCCTCACCGACCTACATCGATACCTCTCCTCAGTTCCGCACTCCGTGAAGAATGGGCTGCCATTCCCCAAGAAACCTTCCAGCACCTGATTGAAAGTATGCCTGCGAGAGTGAACGCTGTCATCAAGGCTAAGGGTGGGCCAACACCATATTGACTTCCAGCATTACCGATTACGCTTATGTTTACAGTTCCAGTTACCTGCAGCACCCTCTTCCCCTCGCCGCACTGTAGATACAAAGTCGCTGCGTACATACATTGTAAGCCAAAGGTTATTTCTCCTACCTCTGCTCATTAGATATCTGCCAATTTTGCAATAAAAAGCCAAACATCCTCTGATACTTAAATTCAACGAAACTGGATTAAAATTGAGTGGCTTAAGTATGAATATCCCCCGTAATAAAATATTGGAAACATTGGGTAACCTATGTCCTTCTCGAAGAACAGGCTTTTTACTGGAGAAGAAACTATCAAAACAACATGTTTTCACTTTATAATATTAGTATATATTATTACGAATGCAGATATGTCTACTCAATTTTTACTTCTCTACTACGTACATAGTAGGAAGAGAAGGTATTGTGTATTCCAACAAAAAAATCGATATATCGAGATTTCACTGGAAATACACGTTTTGAGGCCCCTGAATCCAAAAAAAGCATTTTTAGAAAAAGATCAGTGTGTGTGTGTGTGTTGGTTTAAGAACAGCATAACTCAAAAATGAAAAGTCGGATAAATACCACACTTGGTATTTCGGTTCACTACCTTCAAAAGATGCGACACGAAGATTGTCAAGAAAATCCCCCACCCCAACTACCCTTTGCATGGAACATTTTTCGAAAACTTTGTTTTTTTAAAAAGTGGCTCTAACGCTTTTGATTAAAATATCAAATATCCTGAATTTTTTGGGAATAGCCTGTAAAGTCCTCTTCATTCGGAAAGAATTTTGTATAATATTGTATAATTGGTAAATGTTAAGCGATAGACGAAAACCTAATATACAAAAAATATAGATCTGTTTAAAACACACAACTTACATAAAATAAATTTTGCTGTGACATGAGCCGTTTCTGAGATATCCGTTATTAAATGTTCGAATGTTTCAATACTTAACATTCTGTCATTGATTTTCAGTTGTTTCTCGCGATTGCATGGAAACAGCATGGAATTTGAAGGCCAGCATGTAGCGTCCAGTTGTTAAACATTTGACAATCGCTATAATGAAATGTATAATGTAGCTATTTTTGCAAAGAGTTATTTGGATTAGAATGTAGTAGATAGAAAAATAAGATTTAGTAAGCATATATAGTTTGTGTACACACTAATAAATATAGATTTTAGAGAAAGTCATGGTATGTATCACATCAGAGTTTTAAACACTATTTACCTTATAACTATGTAAAATAATGGGCGGTCAGGAACGCTGTCTATAGAGGCAGGTATCCCAAAAGTAGTTCACTCTCTCTGGGACTATGTGACTAAAAAGTGCAAGTGCATAATAACAACTAAAGAAAACTGTCTAATTTACATATTACAGCGTAGATGTACGACACATATTATAAGATAGATCAAAGTGCTCATATTTATAAATTTATTTATTTTATTACACGGTTAAAAGTTAGTAAATTTGTTACGATCAACACAGCCAACTCCAAAATAATGTATACTTTTTAGCAGGGACGTCCATGGAATATTATCCAAGAGGTGCAATATGATGGACACATACTAACATTTTACAGCAAAACTTAACATTTTTGTGAAACCATTTTAGTTAACTTTTGTATCTATAGTGCAGTTGCTGGTTGAAAGTCTATGTTATGAGGTAAAACATAGACAAACTGCGAGCTTTAAGTACACACTCTTTTTACTGGCACTAAATTTCTGTATTAGGAATTCGAATCTCTCCTCTTCGGGGCATGGATAATTTTTTGTTTAGAATGCTGATTCCTTTCCTTTACTTATGTGTATCCTTGTTTTGGTGAAAGAAATTTGAGAGCCTAAAATATTAAATGAACAAAGTAACACATGCACATGCAATGTTTAATAACTGTGTAAATGACACAAGTCTACACAATTTTTGCTGAATGAAAACTGTTGATATTTTATGATTTCTTATCAGATGGAAGCTCTCAAGCCAGTTATAATTTTGTTTCATCAGGCTATAGTTTTTCAGAAATCACTTTTCTGATTTCTACCAGATGGAAACTCGGAAATCAGTCCTTGTTTTGTTTAATCAGGCTTCAGTTAAAGAAAATAACGGTTGTAATAGTTCTATCTCTTACTCCCAAGTTTCTCTTAAATGCCTTCCCACCTGTCATTCTATTTCCTGTTACGGTATCTGCTTGTTACAGGTGTCAAGGGGTTACCGGCCCGAGTCTTTAACTGCCAGGTCCCTTCACTTTGTTCTCTGTAACAAAAGAGAAGGATGGAATATTTTTCTTGTAAAGCTTCGTCCATAAGACATATTTTATTTTTGTAAACGATCTGTCGACAGTCAAATGAGTTTTGAATTCAAGTTATTTTGGGTGTGCACGTGAAAAAAGTTTGATCGACGTTGTTGGGTAAATAGTCCTGATACCCTTTGCTATACGTGTTGTAGTTATACTCCACAAAGACAGAGAAGAAATATTACAAAGTTTTATAAAAATGCATACATTATGTGATCAAAAGTATCCGGACACCTGGCTGAAAATGACGTACAAGTTCGTGGCGCCCTCCATCGGTAATGCTGGAAGTCAATATGGTGTTGACCCACTCTTAGCCTTGATGACAGCGTTCACTCTCGCAGGCATACTTTCAATCCGGTGCTGGAAGGTTTCTTGGGGAATGGCAGCCCATTCTTCACGGAGTGCGGAACTGAGGAGAGGTATCAATGTAGGTCGGTGAGGCCTGGCACGAAGTCGGCGTTCCAAAACATCCCAAAGGTGTTCTATAGGATTCAAGTCAGGCCTCTGTGCAGGCCAGTCCATTACAGGGATGTTATTGTCGTGTAACCACTCCGCCACAGCCGTGCAGTATGAACAGGTGCTCGATCGTGTTGAAAGATGCAATCGCCATCCCCGAATTGCTCTTCAACAGTGGGAAGCAGGAAGGTGCTTAAAATATCAATGTAGGTCTACGCTGTGATTATGCCACGTAAAACAACAAGGGGTGCAAGCCCCCTCCAGAAAAAACACGACCAGACCATAACACCAACACTTCCGAATTTCACTGTTGGCACTACACACGCTGGCAGATGACGTTCACCGGGCATTCGCCTTACCCACACCCTGCCATCGGATCGCCACATTGTGTACCGTGATTCGTCACTCCACACAACATTTTGCCATTGTTCAATCGTGTAATGTTGACGCACCTTCACCAAGCGAGGCGTCGTTTTGCATTTTCCTGCGTGATGTGTGGCTTATGAGCAGCCGCTCGACCATGGAATCCAAGGTTTCTCACCTCACGCCTAACTGTCATAGTACTTGTAGTGGATCCTGATGCAGTTTTGAATTCCTGTGTGATGGTCTGGATAGATGTCTGCCTACTACTCTTTACGACCCTCTTCAAATATCGGCGGTCTCTGTTAGTCAACAGACGAGGTCGGCCTGTACGCTTTTGTGCTGTACATGTCCCTTCACGTTTCCACTTCACTATCACATCAGAAACAGTGGACCGGGATGTTTAGGAGTGTGGAAATCTCGCGTACAGACTTCTGATACAAGTGACACCCAATCACCTGATCTCGTTCGAAGTCCGTGAGTTCCACGGAGCGTCCCATTCTGCTGTTTCACGATGTCTAATGACTACTGAGGTCGCGAATAATGAGTACAGGCAGTAGGTGGTAGCAAATTGCACCTAAGATGAAAATCGTATGTTTGTGGGGTGTCGAATACTTTAGATCACATAGTGTATAAAGCTTGCTTTGGCATGCCTCTTGGTGGTTTGGATAAACAGTGAAGTCCCCATTACGTATGTTCTTCGTGTACCGGAAATATGACAGAGGGTTTATGGCAAACGAAAGTCCTTCGCGTTTGGTGTACCAATGGTGTGGCGTGAAGCTAAAGACCACATTACAGATTGTTATTTTTGTTTGTGCAACATTGCTGGTATAACGAGAAAGAATAAACATGCTTTAAAATATCCCACTAATTTGGACTCTGCAGTTTGTTCCATCCACGCAATGAGGATGTGGCTGTTCCTCCGCGGCCTGAAAATCTTGGTGAAAGCAGTTCTAGTTCCAGCACTGTAGAAGATGAGCCACAATCATCAGCAGCAGACATGGACTTTCAACCTACTGGTGATCTTTAACACTCACATAGGTTGAGTTATATGATCTGGTAAGGATCTGTACCTATCAAAGAGCAGCTCGGAAATTCTTGCTTCGAGATTAAAGGAAAAAAAATGTTAACACCTGGAACTTCTGTTACATTTTACAGGAAGCGGGATAAAGATCTCTTACCATTCTTTTCACACGCTGATAAAGTGGTGTTATGCAAGAACATAGTTGGTGTTTTTAATACTGTGAATTCATCATATGAACCTTATGAATGGAGAGTTTTTATTGATAGTTCAAAGACAAGTTTAAAGGCAGTTCTGTTGCGCAGTGGAAATTTACTACCTTCTATTCCAGTAAGCCATTCAGTGCATTTAAAAGAATCATATGGTACTTTGAAAGTTCTGCTAGAGAAGGTGAAGTAAATGGAACATAAATGGAGTGTTTGTGGTGATCTAAAAGTGAACTCTATTCTTCTAGGACAGCAAGGGGGATTTACTAAATATACTTGCTTTCTCTGTGAAGGGGCCACTAGGGCTAGATCAGAGTATTGGATGAGAAAAAAATTGGCCACAAAGGGGAACTTTAGTTCCTGGAGAAAAAATGTGAGGTGTGAACCATTGGTTTCTTCTTCTAACTTCTTCCACCACTTTATACCAAATTAGGTTTGATGAAACAATTTGTAACTGAACAGTGATTGTTTCAAATTCCTTGTTGCAAAGTGCTCACAGAAAACTGAAGCTAAGATAGCAGCAGGCATTTTCAATAGCTCCCAGATTCGTGAACTTATGCAGGATGCGACCTTTCCTCAGTCAATGTCCGCGTTAGAGAAGTCAGTAGGGTTGGCATACAAAACAGTGACAGAGAACTTCCTTGGCCACAAGAAGTGTGACAACTATAAGGAAATTGTGACAGCATTTTAGCAATCTAAGGTGTAGAATGAGTGTTAAAGTGCACTTTCTCCACAGTCATGTTACTTACTTTCCAGCAAATCTTGGTGCAATGAATGAAGAACAAGGTGAGAGTTTTCATAAAGACATAAAACAATGGAAACCTGCTACCAAGGCCACTGGGATGTGTCAATGATGACTGACTGTTGTTGGTGTTTAAAACAATGAAAAGGTATGGAAATTCATAATTATTGACACATAGTTCTGTTTTTCCAATATATTCTTAATATTTGTGTTCATAAAACCTAAAGAAATAGTTTTGTCTTAGCTTTATGTATTTCATATATTTCTAAAGTTGCAGTAAAGTTGCATTTGATTTGATTTTGAATGAAAACCTAGCTCAATAGAGCAAAACTGAAAACAGATTTGAATTCAGGGCATTCATGTTACCTATATGTATCCAGATGAAGAAATAAAAAAAAGCAAGAAAAAAGTTTGTACCCTTTGCAATATATTAATTTGCATGGTAGGACGAACAAATTAACTGTTGCTACAGTCCTAGTGGGGCGACTGCCCTGTTCATGGACGTCCCTAGTATTTAATCACTACTCCCAAAGCAGAATTTTTAGGTACTTCATAACCTTCCTGGTGATGAAATGCATTATGCAGGTATGAGTACACGACAAAATGTCCGCAATTACTGCATACATGCGCTTCTCTTTTCCTAGAGGCTCATAACTCAAGCTTGTGCATCTTAGTGAGATGATTTCTTAATGGAGAATTTCCAGCAAGGAGCGGTTACTGCCCTCAGCTACTGTTTGCACAAAACGAGAAGCTCTTCAGCTCCTTCATCCGAAGGAGCGCCCAAGTATTTGGCATAATATGTTAGTTCTGTAATTGAGTTCCAATGTTTGCTTTCAGTTTGAAACTACCTTACCTTCAGAACCTTCGCATCTTGGCAATTGCATCAAAGTAATCATATCTTATGTTTTCGTTTGGTTACGAATTGGCTAAGAGACTATCTACGAACTTTTGGATAGCCATTAGCAAAAGAACTTGGAGAGTTAAAACTTTTAACTGTGTGAAAGAAAACACACTTGTGAAAATTGATAGCTCTGATTACAGAAAGCTAGAGAAACAGCGGTTCTGCAGAGAGAAATTAAAATAATATTACAACGACGATGTTGAACAATGATTGCAATTTAATTGTTAATCTGTATCTAAAATTACACCAGCATTTTATCGAATTTCCGTTCACTTAGAGTTAGGGTTGAGTAAAAATGACTCACGGTTTCATTGTGATTCTGTCTCTAGCCGGCACACGGCTTGTTTTCCATTTGTTTTCACCTGTTCTCATTGCATATTCCTGTGACTCGGTTAAGGATGACATTTTCGCCACGTCTGACTTGGAAGTGAGAACTGATAGAATATTTGAGACTTAGCTGTTTACTAACTGTAAAAACGGCTTAAAGTAAATGATTAATAAACAAACCGACAAGGCTCTAAGAGAGACTAATACTCACTTAGATTTTACATAGTCCTACTCCTGCATGCATATAATTAAATTATGTCTTACTCGTGTAAAATGCATCTAGGATAAAAAATAACGTATTAAATAAACAATGCTCAAAGAGAGACACTTAATCAAACTAACAAACTCAATGTGTTATGAGGTGTTAAAAAGTTCAGCTTTTTGAGACGAATGATATTCATAACACTGGAAAAGTTTGAATAAAAATGGGTCCTTAAGTTAATACCTCTCCCGCGATAGGAACAGGGGAAATGCAAGGTATAACATGATGGCGTCACATTGTTCGCGCACTTTTTACATCAAAGTTAGGGGCGACTTCAGGACTTTAGAAAAGGTTCAGGTACGTAGCTCCGTCAGATGTTTGTGTCAAATCATCCCAAAGACGCTTAGGGTCATTTAAACTTCGGGAGGGGGGTTAGTTCTCAAGCGGCTTTAACCCTAATTGTATTAAAAATATATTCTAGTGAATTAACGTTAAATCCAAATTGATAAAAACGTCAATTCTTCGAGATATTAAACGTCATAATAGAGATATGTCCAGCAGACAAGCAGCTATTTCAAATTTGGAGGCGATAATAGAGGGATTGTAGTGAAAACAGGACAAATGCACATCGTAGTTACTTTTGTGAAAATTTGTGTTATAGGATTATAAATTAAGGCAATGAAATCTTAAACATTTGATGTATTACATTATTCAAACCTTCTTAAGTTTCTGTGAAATGGTAACATCATGTCCTGCAGCAATGCATAGTCTAAACGATTATTTTACGAAAAATGACTGCACATCTTGTATACATTTTTACTTTCCCTACCACGTACATAGTAGGTAGAGAAAGCGTTGCATTTCACTCACAAATTTCATATCGAATTTACACCGGAAACACATGTGTTAAAGCTGCCTGAATCCATAAAAAGTATTTTAAGCAAAAACTTCCGTGTGATGTGAGAACAGCATATCTCAAACAAATGTCCAATAAATACCAAAATTGAAGTTCAATAGAATTTAAAGGAAGGATGCCACTCTTCCTGATGCACTTCAGAAAACAGGTTTTTATAGTGTTCCACTGCTTCATCTCATAACGAAAAAGTAATTCCAGCATTTTATCTTTAATTTTTGGAAACAAAAGGAAATTACAAGGTGCTAAGTCAGGGCTGTATGGCGGAAGGTGGTGCTGACCTTTAGTACATCCAGATACTCAGTTGTTAGTTTTGCTGTATGCGGCGATGCATTGTCATAATGTAGCATTATTATTTTCCTTTTGGGCGTTTTTCACGAATTTTTTAAAAAAAAATCGGTAAACAGAGATCTGTGTAGCTATCGGCAGTAACGGTACGTATTTCTTCTAATGCTATAATAGCAATATGATCCGTTAAAAGAAACACTAGCAACCATCTTACCAGCACTCCGAATTCGTCAGACTTACGTAGGCTTAGGTTCTGTTCGAAAGATCCATTGAATCGATTGGCTTTTCTTTTGGGGATCATAACATTAAATCCAAGATTCATCACCAGCAACCACATTCCAAGCTCATTTTGGAAAATTTGGAGTTTTTCTGCACCAATTAATGCGTTGTTACTTTTGATTGGGAGCGAGTTTATGTGGAATCCATCGATAACAAAGTTTTGTCACGTCTAACTTTTGATGAAAAATGTTTTGGATTTGAGTCATACCAATGCCCAATGTCGCCCAAATAAACTCATAAGATATCCGTCGATCTTATTCAAGCATTGCTCGAACAGCGGCAGTATTTTCATCAGTCACAGCACTTCTTGGGCGTCCTTCACGAAATTCGTCACTAAGAAAAGACCGACCTCTTTTAAACCCGCTGTACAAATTATAAATTGTTGCCTTAGATAGGGCTTCTTCGCCAAATGCATTTCTAAGCAGATCTTCATATTGTTTAGGCGTTAATGACAATTTAAAATCGTAAAAAATCGTAGCCCGAAATGCTCTCTAGTCAAATTCATTTTTGGGTGAACAAAAAATCTTTAAACAATCACAGTTAACAAACTATTAGAGCAAATCGAGCAAACTACGTGGCAATCAATTTGCAAAACATTAGAAAATAGCTGTCGAATATAAAGAAATTTAGTTTGTTTTTAGAAACATGACATTCTAAAAAAGTTCAGTATAGCTCTCGTAAGAGAGAGACAAAAACTTACTGACAAAGATCTCTTTAAAAAGGTATCTACAGATCTTTTTAAAGCATGCACCTTATTTCAAATACTGTTATTTGTGGTATCGGCAATTTCCGAGATATATTTTGTTATTGTTGGTTTGAATTGTTCAATACTTTTGTCATTTCTTTAAGGCGCTTGACTTATCTCCTTGCATCTACAACGAAATCTATAATGAATTTTTTTCTGCAAAGATTTATCTCGATTGACTTAAAATAGATAGAAAAGGAAGCTTTTGTAAAAATGGCTTGTATAAATTATATGAAATATAAGATAGTGGATAGAGAAAGTCACGTAAATGTAAATGCTCTGATTTTTAGGAACGTTGCAGATATATGCTCTTACCGGTATTTTGCCATTTGGTCTACTCTTTTCACTGAATCAATCCGTCGCTAAAACAAAGGAAACCAATTGTTAAATAATAATGACATATCTACAAGTAATAAGAATAATAAATAGTGAAATTAACATCATTAATAGTTTACCTTGCATATTGTAATATAGCGCGCTATAAACAAACGTACATTTTTCTAAACATTATCAGTCAGTCGTTCGTTCGTTCGTTCATGGAACCTATCTGGGTGCACAATAATGAACTGTGCTGGCCTCATAGCCCAGCCAATAGAACACCCGCCTGCTGTGCGAGAAATCCTGGGGTCGATTCCCGGCTGAGGGGTGGGAATTTTTCCTTAGCCAGGATTATTCCTTAACCTCTCCAGAGTCTGGAAGTATGAGGGTGTGAACGTGGGTGAGATCTAATGTATAAAACCAAAGAAAAAGCAGAACTCCAATGACAACTGTATACAGTTAACCCATTGCTGATAGATATTATGTTCCAAAGGCAAAAGGCCGCCGATATGACCATACAGTTAAAGGTGGGGTATAAATGGAACAATCAAAAGTAATAATAATAATATTAATAACAATAACTGTTTACGCGCAATTGCACAAAATCACCACAGAGCTGTACACACCATGCCCCTAACTAACCTGCTGGCCAATTGATAATAGCGATAGCAGATAATCAAGGACCTACAACAAAATACTTTATAGTTGGCGTTTGAAATAAAATTCTCTTCCGAGTTTACGTAATGGACTTTTTAAACGTTACGGACTATATCCGCAAGAACAGTATTTTTAAAGTTTGCAAATTAAATTCTGGAGTCATTTTTTTTACTTTTTCTACCAACTTTCTATAGCAGGTAATCTACCAAAAACCGGATATCGAGGTGTCATCGGAAATAGGTGTATGGTGTGTGAATAGCATAACTAAAAAGAAAAAAAAATCGAATAGTTACAAAATTTCATATTTGAGTCAGATACTACTTAAGCATGCCAGGAGATTGTCAAAACGAGTCGCCCAACCTAAAATAAAAATGGTGTAAGTCATTCTTTACCTAACTGTTTCGGCAGGAGTCCAAGCTGCGGCGGGAGCGCGAGTAGTGTGCAGTATAAAGGAACATCATTGTATTATAACTTAACACTCATCTCATACAATTTGAGATCTCCTTGTAGTTTACCGGGAAAAGTGCGAATCAGTTGGGGAATTTAATGCACTACCAGCAAGTTGCCATGACAGCTCAGTGGCTAGAGCAACCGGACGGAGACCGGGAGATTCGTGGTTCAAATCCGTCTATGGAATTGAATTTTTCAGTCGTCTGATTCTACCTTTCCAACCCTGTCCAACAGACAGCTTGTGTGGAAGAGCAATTGTTACAATTCCATTAATTGTCCTAATAGTGGTTAAACTATGAAGCCCGGAACTTAAAGCACTTACAACATTGTAGATCGCCATTGGGGTATGACATTTCAATACAATTTGAGATCTCCTTGTGGTTTACCGGGAAACATGCGAATCAGTTGGGGAATTTAATGTCCTATCGGCAACTTGCCGGTGGTTAGAGCAACCTGATGGAGACCGGGAGATCCGTGGTTCAAATCCCGGCTATGGCATTGAATTTTTCAGTCGTCTGATTCTACCTTTCCAACTTGTTGCTTGCTTTGAAATCGTTTCTAGACAATAATTTTTGGAAATAATGTAACGTGAATAAAAGAACGACTGCTTAATGATTTGGTAATATATAAAGTATTCCTGGAAATTTGTCATGGGTAGAGAAAGCTATGTAAATGTACCACATAGGATTTTATTCTACTTTACAAATAATAAAGGTAGCGTCCTTAATTTTGTAACGAGTAACTGACATAGTTGTTTTTGACACGTACACCCTAAAGAAGGAAATATCAGTAGTTAAGCTTTGTTTAATCTATCTGCAATGGAAACCGATGGAATAGCGTTAAATGATTTTCAATTAAATTGATGCGAGAGAAATTTTTCGAACTTTTCGTTAGAGCCGAATACATGAATCGGCTAACTGATGCATTAGCGTGAAAAATATCTGTCGCCTGTGCATACAGTTACAAATTACGGCAGTGGTACTTGTACAGTGATATGTTAACAAAGTAAAATAAAAAAGTGATCACTGAAAATTGACGATATATTACGTACCGAGGCCGGCAAAATTAATCCGCATGTGATTAAAATCTTAACACAGTGGTTAACCACATTACACAGTACATTATTGCTTTAAGTGCTGATCGATGGTTGGTTAACTTTCACAGTTTTAACGGCAGATGTTCAATGATTGTGTCAATATGCAAATTTCACTTTCGGTCAATTGTGTGCTTTTATCAGTAAAACGCAGAATTAGCCTTTCGATTCTTTTTGGAATAAAAGAGACAATATATTACCTCGATATTTACAATGTGATATTGCGGGAAAATGAGGATAATTAAATGAGTGAAATCCATTAAACTTCACTATCTTTTCATGAATTTAATGTGTTGCAATGTTAAACTTTACATACAATTTTGAGCCCAGTGCATGTAAGCGGGTGAAAGACAATAACATGCAATACAAGAGTATTGTAGTTACACGACTATAGCATACGGTATACCAATAATAAGAATAGTGAAGATAATATACAACGCTCAGTATACAGGGTGAATCACCTCAAACTTGCACCGCAAATAATTCGGAAATGGAAAGTGCTTTTGATATACATTTTTCACAGCATTGATTGGTAATCAGAGCATAGGCATTGTTCCATTTAAAAATTATGTTTGCTCAAAAAATACACTTTCTGGGTATTATTAAATATGTTTATAGGTTAAATATACGACCCCCTGACTACCAGTCAATGCTGTGAAAATTGCACATCAATAGCACTTTCTATTTCCTAAATATTTGCGATGCAAGTTTTAGGTGATTCACCCTGTATAAGCTAAGTCAAATTGGAAAAGAATACAACTTGAAAATATCTACAAGTAAAATGAAAGTTATGGTACATCGGGGTAAATACCCTGTGCGCTCAAAAAAATAATAGAAAATTAAATACGGAACAAGTAACTTATTTTGATTATCTAGGATGTAATATAAGCGATAATGGAGACAGGTATACTGAAAATAAATTGAATAAAATTCAATCAATTTATATAACAATAAATAAAGCTCTTCAAAATAAAACCCGAAAGGATATAAAATTAAAATTTTAGAAGATAGAATTAAATGAGTGAAAGGATGTATAAGTAGGAATGGATTTGATACAAAATGAAAGTATTAGAAAAGAATTAAGTAAATATGGCTTAAATGCAAAAAATAGAAGATTATAAAGACAATTGGAGAGCTCTCTTATCTCAAATGAGTACTGAAAGAATCCTAGCCTTGCTGAATAGCTATCAGCTCCAAGGTAAAAGAGATGTTGGACGCCCGATGTAGAGATGAATATAGCACTGTGAAGTCGGAAAATGCAAGTGTTTAATCCTTGCAATGATGCTGATGCTGATGATGATATAATGCTAGTGATGATAACACGAATTCCTCTATTCATTATCATTTCATAGCTATCCTACAAAGCATTCTTATAAAGGTTACTCCTGTTTTGTATTCACTTTCTGAAGAAGTGACTTTACCAGGGTAGTTACCAACTTTCCAGAATTTCGATGGTACGAGTTCGTAACCATAAAAGTCTGAAACGTAAACTTTTCTTAATGAGCAATGAAAGTTTCAGGATTATTGATTTTCTACAAAGTTGTGACAAACGTCATTAGCCGGGCCTCGGTCGCTGGATTGTATAGCTCCGACGCTCCGCCAAGCTGAGGGTCGCGGGTTCGAGTCCCACCATGGGCATGAGTGTCTGTGTGTTGTGTAATTGCGGTGTTAAGCGGTAACGAAAACAGTAAAAACACAGTAATTATAAACTGGACAAAACAAGGGAACTTTTACAACAAGAAAAAAATTACGAATTTTGTAGCAGAGAAGGCTGGAAGCACATTTCAATAAAAGAGATCAATACATTACAGTCACGAGCCCATAAGAAAGGAAAGCATGAACACTTAACTTAAAAGCCTGGATCTAAACTATCGTAAAGTTTAATCATACGATGGTGAATATTTTGAAAATCGCTCGAGAAAAGAGTTATAGCATAAATTGAGTATTTTAATGAGAGCTACATTTTCCTGTGCGTGTCTATAATTTATGGTTTCCCTGTTATATAAAACTGTTTGGAATGAAAAACACTACATCTACTCTTTGCTGGAGGCTCGAGATACGCGTTTTATTTGCCAAACCGACTTGTGGGTATGTGGTACATCGAGATAATAAAAACGGTTTGTAAGAACATTTAAAATAAAGAAAACCTTTGGCTTTAAAATTAATTTGGTGTGCGCTGATTTCTATGAAAATCTTCGTCTTCAACCATTGAAAGGTACCTCACACACACACACACACACACACACACACACACACATACACACACACACACCGATTCAGAAAATATTAAGAATATGTTTTCAGAGAATTGCCATAGAACTTGAACTACTAAAAGGACAGGCTCTACATCGTATACTAATGTATATCAAACGTGAAATAATTTGTTAGCAGAAATAAAATCACAATCTATTAAATCACGTCAGCATCAACAGTATGTGAAGTCAGTAGAATAATTGGATATAATAGTAAAGTATACGTCACAGTTACCAATCGAGATGGCTCACGGTAACGTGTGAGGTCGCATTCGGGAGGTCCCAGGTTCGATTTCTGTGGACCGCACACTCTGAACTTGTTGCTTTAGTGGTTTTCCCTGATCGATAGGCAAATTCTGAGATGGTTTTTCATCCACCACGACTTCTTTTCCCTAATTTTCCTTTCATTCCATTTCCTTCTCATCTTCTAGGTGCATCTAGGTTTCTTGGGGTGTGGCGGTACTGACAAGTAGCACGGATGCTTGCTCCAAGAAAAGGGCATCCTCGTGCTTTAGAGCGCTTCGTTGGACGGGTCATTACCCTCTCTGAGCAGTCAGGAACTGTTAGGGACTTCGGCGCGTCTATGTAGTCAGCCTGCCCCCAGCCTGTAGTCTCCTGTGCTTCCTTCACTTCATCCCTACTGGAGGAAGGTAGCTGCAATACATCTCCCATAGATTGCAGTGCGCTAAGTGTTCCTCTCATTTGTATGCCCTACACCCTATAGTCAAGTTAATACAAGTAGAACTATATATTATATGGTTAATGGTGAAGGAATATTGTCATTATAAGGACGAAGCAGCTTTATAACAAACCAGAGACGCTTCGAGTTTCTTATCTTCTTCGCATCTCCTGTTGTTGGCAAGATGGATCTCGGTGCATTTATGAGGAATAGCAAAGAAGGTGCAAATAATTGCGCAATGACAGTCGAGGTGAACGTACGAACTACTTGCGTTAAGGACCAACCTCAGCAAATGTTATTTTTATAGCTGCAACATTGTAGTACGACGAGAATCTAACTCGCTTAAGCCAATAAAAACATGAAAATTTAGAAGTTTCCAGTAAACGAATTGAAACAAATGGAAGCCATGAAACGCCTCTTGAAATCATAAAAAGAAAAACAAAATAAGTGCTTTGAATCTAGAGATGGAACAATATAAAAAAATCTGATGTGTTACTCTCACATGACTTTCTCTACTCTTGTACAAACTATTTTTACAAACGCTTATTCTACATCTACTTCATGTTAATCGAGATAAACATTTGCAGAGTCTATCTTATTGCTAATTTTCTTGTAGATGTAAGGGGAATATATATTTACAAGGGCAATTTGGAAATACAGTAGCCTTTAAGCACATACATATCTCTTAATAGCTGGTTGCTAGGTGCAGCACCATTCCCTTTCCAACAGATTAATACTCTTTGCATATCCAAGACAACAAAATGAATAACGAATTCCCATTTGAGAAAATAAGTACTGAAAAATTTAAGGGAATAATAAGCAATATCTCGAAAATGGTTCACTCAACAAAAAAAATGTATATGACATAAATTGTGTATTTTAACGCGATCTACATTTTTTGTGTAGTAAAATTTTGTCTATCTCTTATGGTTTACCAGTTATGTAAAAGTCGTTCACAACGAGAATACTTTTGGAGACATTCCCAGAAAATTCAAGATATACATTTTATTTGTCATACAAATATCTTAAACATATGATATTTTAATCAAAATCATTAGAGCCATTTTCGAGAAAATTAAAATTTTCGAAAAATGTTCCATGTAAAGGGTAGTCTGGGATGGGGGGATTTTCTTTAAAACCTTCGTGTCGCATCTCTAGAAGATACTGAACCTAAATACCAAGTTTGGTGTTTATCCGACTGTTCGTTTCTGAGTTACGCTGTTCACAGACAGACACATAGACAGACAGACAGACACACACTCGGGCATGTTTCCAAAAATGCTTTTTTTGGATTCAGGGGATCTCAAAACATGTATTTCCGGTGAAATCATGGTATCGAATTTTTGGGTGGAATACAATACTTCCCCTACTTACTTTACGTAGTAGAGAATGTAAAAAGCACAGACTGACACCACTGTTTATCAACAGCTCTTTAACGAAATTTCTGCAACCTATTATGACTATGAAAGATATTTTCAGATGATTCAAAAACTCAATATGGAGTAGGAAGTGCAACCGTCCTACCAAATGGAGTTCATATAGAAAGGCTCCCTGATTAATTCTCAATTTATTCTAGTGGTTATACGCTCTGAAACAAGCATTTTCATACATTACAGAATTCCATAACAACTATTAATTTTTTTCCGATTCAAAAAGTGCTATCTTAGCCACTCAAAATATATATACAGTAAACAAACTTATCCAAGAAATACAAATGTTATATAACCATGCAATGGAAGAAGGAAAACAAGTGATATTGTTTTGGATTCCATCGCACCAACAAATACGGGGTAATGAGAGAGCGGACGAAGCAGCTAAAGCGGCCATCCAAAAACCAACATTTAATGCAGAGATAACAACAAGCCATTCAGAGTTAGCTCTGTGCATCGAACCAAAATCATTACTTCATGGAAAAAAATCTGATGTGTTACACTCACATGACTTTCTCTACTCTTGTACAATCTATTTTTACAAACGTCTATTCTCCATATGCTTTATGTTAATCGAGATATCGAGATGTCAAACCTATTGGTAATTTTCTTGTAGATGCAAGGGGAATATGGTAGCTTTTAAGCGATAGTCAAATATTTTAACGCTGGTTGCTATGCGGCGCATTCCATTCTCTTTGCAAGTCCAGGACATAAAAATCTGATGTGTTACACTCACATGACTTTCTCCACTCTTGTACAAACTATTTTTACAAACGCTTATTCTCCATCTACTTCATGTTAATCGAGATATCGAGATGTTAATCTTATTGGTAATTTTCTAGTAGATGCAGGGGGAATATGGTAGGTTTTAAGCGAGAGTCAAATATTTTAACGCTGGTTGCTATGTGGCGCATTCCATTCCCTTTGCATGTCCAGGACATAAAAAAAATGAATAATGAATTTGAGAAAAAGTATAAGTATTGGAAAATTTAAGGGAATAACAAGCAATATCTCGCAAACGGTTCACTCAACAAAAGAAATGTATATGACATAAATTGTGTATTTCAACGCGATCTACATTTTTCGTGTAGTAAAATTTTGTCTATCTCTTATGGTTTACCAGTTATGAAAAAGTCGTTCATAATGAAGAATACTTTTGGAGACATTCCCAGAAAATTCGAGATATACATTTTATTTGTCTTGACAATATCTTAAACATATGATATTTTAATCAAAATCGTTAGAGCCGTTTTTGAGAAAATTAAAATTTTCGAAAAATGTTCCATGTAAAGGGTAGTCTGGGGTGGGGGGATTTTCTTGAAAACCTTCGTGTCGCATCTCTGGAAGATACTGAACCTAAATACCAAGTTTGGTGCTTATCCGATTGTTCGTTTTTGAGTTATGCTGTTCACAGACACACACACACACACAGACACACACACAGACACACACACAGACACACACACAGACACACACACGGACATGTTTCTAAATATGCTTTTTTTGGATTCAGGAGGTCTCAAAACGTGTATTTCCGGTGAAATCTCGGTATCGAATTTTTGGGTGGAATGCAATACTTCCCCTACTTACTATACGTAGTAGAGAAAGTAAAAAAATGAATAACGAATTTGAGAAAAAGTATAAGTATTGGAAAATTTAAGGGAATAACAAGCAATATCTCGAAAACGGTTCACTCAACAAAAGAAATGTATATGACATAACTTGTGTATTTTAACGAGATCTACATTTTTTGTGTAGTAAAATTTTGTCTATCTCTTATGGTTTACCAGTTATGCAAAAGTCGTTCACAATGAAGAATACTTTTGGAGACATTCCCAGAAAATTCGAGATATACATTTCATTTCTCATGACATTATCTTAAACATATGATATTTTAATCAAAATCGTTAGAGCCATTTTTGAGAAAATTAAAATTTTCGAAAAATCTTCCATGTAAAGGGTAGTCTGGGGTGGGGGGATTTTCTTGAAAACCTTCGTGTCGCATCTCTGGAAGATACTGAACCTAAATACCAAGTTTGGTGTTTATCCGACTGTTCGTTTTTGAGTTATGCTGTTCACACACACACAGACACACACACAGACACACACACACAGACACACACACACACAGACACACACACGGACATGTTTCCAAAAATGCTTTTTTTGGATTCAGGAGGTCTCAAAACATGTATTTCCGGTGAAATCTCGGTATCGAATTTTTGGGTGGAATGCAATACTTCCCCTACTTACTATACGTAGTAGAGAAAGTAAAAATATGGTCTCAAAATCAGGGAAACGAGCTACTTCCTGTAATAGGATCTTCAAACAACAAATGTATTTTACAAACTTAAACAGGAAACATCAAGTTACCATTACCCGCAAAGAATTGGATATACAAAAATGACACACTCCTATCTGATCACCAAAGAAACTCAGCCGCAGTGTTCAACATGCATAACTCCATTGACAGTTCCCCATGTACTCACAGAATGCCAACGTTATAACCCACACAGGAAAATAGATAACATTCCAAGTAATATTAGCTGTCTTAATGATTCAACAATGTATAAAAAGAGTATAATGTTCTTACAAAATACACAACTGTATAATGAAACTTAAAACAACTGAAATATAATTATAACTGTCCTTTAATTGCATTGTTCACATAAGAAAAGTTTTATCTGTTTATTACCAAATGATATTATGTATGTATATTCCTAAAAATCTATTAATGTTCAACCACCACTGTATTAATGTAAGAGTCTCGAATAGGTCTTTGTGAGTTAAGGCGACTTAAAATAAATAAAAGAAAAGTTAGTACATTGTCGATTATAAAATCATCACGTGACCTCTTAGAGTAGGGGTAACATGTAATGCGGCGAAACGCACAGGATCTTAGCAAAACGGCTCTGTACGAAAATATGTAAAATTCAAACGGCTTGACGTTTACCTGAGATGCACAGGATGAGTCAAAACATAACTGTGAGGTTAGGGAACGGAATGATGGCAAGAATATTGGATAAATAGTCGGTAACAAGTGCTATTAAAATAAAACATTATTTTAAGGGGAGATAGCGCAAATTTTGTCAAAGAAGTGATTTTTTTCTAACATGTTTATTTGAAGATTAGGAATTTAAGCACTTCTTCCAAAGATATTTTGTTTGTTTTTCCACCTCTAAACCCATTTAAAATTTTAAAAAGAATTAGCAGTGCGACTGTGGTACTCCCCTTCTTCAAACGGATAGCAGCTCTGTGTTTGTTAGTTTGCGTTTATATTGTTATATATCCAGTAAAATTTAATTTTTCTTTAAATAACGTAAGTGGTTTATTAAGAACTTTTTTCCCACAAATAGTGTACCTATCTTTTCTGTGAGCCTACTTAACATAGAGCACTGACATTTGGTAGCAACTTCTAAAAGTGTACAATAAACAATTCTATGCAGCATTTCGTTTATATTTTGAAAATAATAGTCTTTATGATTATGCGTAACAATGAATTTAAAGCATTTTAAAGCCAATTTTTTTTAAACTAGGAGCATAATGAAACTTTTGCTGCATGAAAATTATCATTACTGTATAAGGATTTTGGGCAAAAAGGTTTATTATAATTGATTGGCTGAATACTTAGAAAAAGGTACCATAAGAAAATTTTGGTTTTTAGTTTTTGTTTATCAATGATGATCTTAACATGTCAGGAAAAGTTTCAAACTTTCATCATTAGTGAAATATATACCGGACGAGTCTTCTCAACCTGCGGATTGAGAAGTTATGTAGTCCCTGCGTTGTACAGATTATGCCATAAACACTGTCCACTGCATCGCGTCGTATCAATTTCTGCCGAAATGACTGCTTTGCACCGCTGTGCGTGCAGTAACTTGCACTCGTAGCGCAACATTGTGCGCGTTGGCCTTCAGTGGTGAAGGTCACAGGTTCTAATACTCCACTTTAAGGTACTTTTTGTGTTTAGCAAATTTGACGAGAAATGATAGTATGGCATGAAAGTGTAGTTTCACTTAATTAGGCTAATTATCTGAATTTAATTAAAACACAAACGGTTATTTGTTAGAATGTGCTTTAGTGTACATCGTAAATAAATGCATATAACTTTGTAATTATAATTTACAAACATAAGACATCATTAAATAATATTTTTTCATACATAAAAAAAGCCAATGAATTGTTCTGAGAGTTTACAAAATGCAGTACGTACATACAAACTAGATAACGTTTGCAAGCCCATATTATGATTATTGTGAACGTCTCTTTTTTTTAAAAGTTCCCTTGTTTACCCAGTTTATGATCACTGTGTTTTACTGTTTACTTTACCGCTTATTACCGCAATTACACATACAAAACACACACACACACACACACACACACAAATACCCATGCCCATGGCTGGACTCGAACCCGCGACCCTCAGCTTGGCGGAGCGTAGAAGCTATACGCTCCAGCGACCACGGCTACGAGAGCCAGCACATTTAACACTGACTATGACATCATGGAGGACCATCACACAGATAAACCTTTACCCGTTTCCTTCATATGGTTGTAATAGGTGTTCGAGCTGGCCACATGCCGGCTGGTGCAGGATCTCAGTCTAACCATCATCTTCAGCCTAACCCGGCGCAACATGGCCGATGAGATGTCACGGCAAGCTAAGATGATGCGTTCCCTGAGCTGTTGAGGGGTCATTGGCCGCTCCTGGTACACGATATCTTTAAGATAACCCCATAAGAAGAAATCTAATGGGTTAGATCTGGTGAGCATGCTGGCCACCCTATTGGTCCATTCCGTCCGATCCATCGCTCAGGGTAGGTGGCATCGAGATAAACCGTTGCACGACAGGCCGAATGAGCTGACACCCCATCATGTCGGTACTCCATAGTTAGTCGGTTCTGCAACGGCACTTCATTCAGTAGAGTAGGCTGGTGTTATAGGAAGTAGATATAGCGATTCCCAGTGAGTTGGCCTTCATAAAATTACTAGTCTATTAGATGAACACCGAAAATACCAGCCCAAACTTGAAACCCTATCGGACTTGTAAGGCCGCCTCTCGCATCTAACGTGGTTTTACTGTGCTCCAGTAATGCATGTTGTGGCGTTTACATGACATGTGTTGTGGAACCCTGCTTCGTCTGTAAAGAACACAGTTACCCAAAAATGCTGACCTTGTTCAGTTTGTCGTATGAACCGTCTAGGAACGCCAATCTCCGTCCATGGTCCGCCTGCAGTAGCTCCTGGCGTAGTGAAGATAAGGGTGAAACTTTGCATGATGCTTTCTCCACGAGGAAGATTGTCTAGTATTGAAATGCCTGTGAATGTTCCTCGTACTACAATGCGGATGATGAATGACATAGTCAGTCACATGATCCGTCGTTGCTTGGTCACAGAAGGGTGATTTCTTCGTGGATGTGATGTCTTGTGCACGTTCCTGATCATAAAAACGTGTGATCTGTAGGAACTGTTCTGGGAAACCTCTGTTGTTATAGATGATGTGCCTCCGTTGCATTCTGCTGCGCTTCCCCATATACAAACAGCATGTCCAGGTGTTCTCTATTCGAAATCATTGTTCCACAGTGAGCACGAACGGCTGGAACGCGTATTTATAGGCAAATCCACTTTCTAGTGCATTCGGAAAGAAATCACGATTTGCTGGAATGTTCCCGAAACATGAACAAAAAAAATCTGATGTGTTACACTCACATGACTGTCTCTACTCTTTTACAATCTATTTTTACAAACGCCTATTCTCCATATGCTTCATATTAATCGAGATATCGAGATGACAATCTTATTTGTAATTTTCTTGTAGATGCAAGGGGAATATGGTAGCTTTTAAGCGATAGTCAAATATTTTATCGCTGGTTGCTATGTGGCTCATTCCATTCTCTTTGCATGTCCAGGACATAAAAAAATCTGATGTGTTACACTCACATGACTTTCTCTACTCTTGTACAATCTAATTTTACAAACGCCTATTATCCATATGCTTCATGTTAATCGAGATATCGAGATGTCAATCTTATTGGTAATTTTCTTGTAGATGCAAGGGAAATATGGTAGGTTTTAAGCGATAGTCAAATATTTTAAGCCCTGGTTGCTATGTGGCGCATTCCATTCTCTTTGCATGTCCAGGACATACAAAAATGAATAACGAATTTGAGAAAAAGTATAAGTATTGGAGAATTTAAGGAAATAACAAGCAATATCTCGAAAACGGTTCACTCAACAAAAGAAATGTATATGACATAAGTTGTGTATTTTAACGCGATCTACATTTTTTGTGTAGTAAAATTTTGTCTATCTCTTATGGTTTACCAGTTATGCAAAAGTCGTTCACAATGAAGAATACTTTTGGAGACATTCCCAGAAAATTCGAGATATACATTTCATTTCTCATGACATTATCTTAAACATATGATATTTTCATCAGAATCGTTAGAGCCATGTTTGAGAAAATTAAAATTTTCGAAAAATCTTCCATGTAAAGGGTAGTCTGGGGTGGGGGGATTTTCTTGAAAACCTTCGTGTCGCATCTCTGGAAGATACTAAAACTAAATACCAAGTTTGGTGTTTATCCGACTGTTCGTTTTTGAGTTATGCTGTTCACAGACACACACACACACACACAGACACACACACACAGACACACACACACACAGACACACACACACAGACACAGACACGGACATGTTTCCAAAAATGCTTTTTTTGGATTCAGGAGGTCTCAAAACATGTATTTCCGGTGAAATCTCGGTATCGAATTTTTGGGTGGAATGCAATACTTCCCCTACTTACTATACGTAGTAGAGAAAGTAAAAATGAATAACGAATTTGAGAAAAAGTTTAAGTAATGGAAAATTTAAGGAAATAACAAGCAATATCTCGAAAACGGTTCACTCAACAAAAAAAATGTATATGATATAAGTTGTGTATTTTAACGCGATCTACATTTTTGTGTAGTAAAATTCTGTCTATCTCTTATGGTTTACCAGTTATGCAAAAGTCGTTCATAATGAAGAATACTTTTGGAGACATTCCCAGAAATTTCGAGATATACATTTCATTTCTCATGACATTATCTTAAACATATGATATTTTCATCAAAATCGTTAGAGCCATTTTTGAGAAAATTAAAATTTTTGAAAAATGTTCCATGTAAAGGGTAGTCTGGGGTGGGGAGATTTTCTTGAAGACCTTCGTGTCGCATCTCTGGAAGATACTGAACGTAAATACCAAGTTTGGTGTTTATCCGACTGTTAGTTTTTGAGTTATGCTGTTCACAGACCTACACACACACACACACACACACACACACACACACAGACACACACACGACATGTTTCCAAAAATGCTTTTTTTGGATTCAGGAGGTCTCAAAACATGTATTTCCGGTGAAATCTCGGTATCGAATTTTTGGGTGGAATGCAATACTTCCCCTACTTACTATACGTAGTAGAGAAAGTAAAAATGAATAACGAATTTGAGAAAAAGTTTAAGTAATGGAAAATTTAAGGAAATAACAAGCAATATCTCGAAAACGGTTCACTCAACAAAAAAAATGTATATGATATAAGTTGTGTATTTTAACGCGATCTACATTTTTGTGTAGTAAAATTCTGTCTATCTCTTATGGTTTACCAGTTATGCAAAAGTCGTTCATAATGAAGAATACTTTTGGAGACATTCCCAGAAATTTCGAGATATACATTTCATTTCTCATGACATTATCTTAAACATATGATATTTTCATCAAAATCGTTAGAGCCATTTTTGAGAAAATTAAAATTTTTGAAAAATGTTCCATGTAAAGGGTAGTCTGGGGTGGGGAGATTTTCTTGAAGACCTTCGTGTCGCATCTCTGGAAGATACTGAACGTAAATACCAAATTTGGTGTTTATCCGACTGTTAGTTTTTGAGTTATGCTGTTCACAGACATACACACACACACACACACACACACACACACACACACACACACACACACACACACACACACACACACAGACACACACACGACATGTTTCCAAAAATGCTTTTTTTGGATTCAGGAGGTCTCAAAACATGTATTTCTGGTGAAATCTCGGTATCGAATTTTTGGGTGGAATGCAATACTTCCCCTACTTACTATACGTAGTAGAGAAAGTAAAAATGAATAACGAATTTGAGAAAAAGTATAAGTAATGGAAAATTTAAGGAAATAACAAGCAACATCTCGAAAACGGTTCACTCAACAAAAATGTATATGATATAAGTTGTGTATTTTAACGCGATCTACATTTTTTGTGTAGTAAAATTCTGTCTATCTCTTATGGTTTACCAGTTATGCAAGAGTCGTTCATAATGAAGAATACTTTTGGAGACATTCCCAGAAATTTCGAGATATACATTTCATTTCTCATGACATTATCTTAAACATATGATATTTTCATCAAAATCGTTAGAGCCATTTTTGAGAAAATTAAAATTTTTGAAAAATGTTCCATGTAAAGGGTAGTCTGGGGTGGGGGAATTTTCTTGAAAACCTTCGTGTCGTATCTCTGGAAGATACTGAACGTAAATACCAAGTTTGGTGTTTATCCGACTGTTAGTTTTTGAGTTATGCTGTTCACAGACACACACACAGACACACACACACACACAGACACACACACGACATGTTTCCAAAAATGCTTTTTTTGGATTCAGGAGGTCTCAAAACATGTATTTCTGGTGAAATCTCGGTATCGAATTTTTGGGTGGAATGCAATACTTCCCCTACTTACTATACGTAGTAGAGAAAGTAATTAATACAAAACTCATTTATTCGGAGGTGTGATTTGAATTTCTGACCTTCACTATGACTTTCCATTGTGTTAACCATTGCGCTACTAGAGCCGTTAAGAACCAGCACACCGTAACCCTAATCAGCGGTGAATGCGGTGTCAGCACCCTGTAAACTGCAGGGTTACCTATACTGTATTCAGTATTAGGTTGATCCGCTCCAAAACAAAACCCAAGTGACCATTGTACCGTCATATTGTATCCATGCGCCGTTCCCCGCAGAAATACTGTCATACTTTCACGACTCTGTGACGAGTACACGCGACACGTAATCCTGAAGAGGATTAACCTTTAACTCTGTTAGGGGTTAAAGCAGATAAGATTGATAGTTATAACAAAATGAATGTTTGCAGATATAATAGCTAATTCTAAAAGAAACGAGGGAAAAGTAAAGTAATAGGTATGCGATAACCTACATTTATTCGCTCTCTGGAAGCGGCACTTCATCAACTGTTGACGGCTTATTTTTAAAAAAGAAATATTGTGCACTATTTCGCGAATTGTATTCTTCACAAAATCGTCACACTCTTGCATTGCGTATTTCACACGCTTTCTTTTTTTCCGGGTGTAAGCACTTTTCCAGTTTCAGATTTTTTTTTAGGAGCACTGTTTATACTTGTATTCGAAACACCGGTGAATTCAGAAGTTAATTTCGCACTTCTTTCACGGGAAGTGTTCGGTATTTCTCACATAACTTATAATAAACATTCATCAAACATTTCATGACTAATCAATAGTTTGGACGGCTTATGCTTTACGTACGTCGACGAAGACGCAACAGCGAATTCGCCATGAAATTAAACAGAAACTGGTGGTTTCTGGCTGTAAACAATATTCTGCGCATAGCGGGTGTCAGGTGACTCATACGAATTGCATGTTGGGACTTGTAGCTCTGTTTAAATAGCCTTCATTAAACTCTTAGGCATTTTTATAGTTTATTATACTATTTAAGGGTAAATTCATTCTAAAATTTAGTTTATTAGCATGGGACTACTTTCTTACGCCCATTGCTACTGTGTTGTAGCGCGGTGCACCGATCATGTGGGTTTATTTTGGTGCGGATAACCTAAGAGTGAATACGGTATCGTTACCAATCCGCAGGATGAGAAGACTCATGCGGTACATATATCCCAAATGCTGATGCCAAGTTTCATTACATTATCTTAAAAACTTTGGGAGTTACAGCTAATTGTGTGAACCGTGCATTTTCATCTGCATCACTCCTTAACAGACAAGTGAACAAAGTTACCGTAATTATCCATACCGACTCTGAGAAAGCAACGGAGCTCCATGCTGCCGTTGAGTTACAAGAGAAGAATCGCAGTTAGGAATCCGTACCCGTCTATCACGATCCCCTTTCCTCCCTCTCATCCACCTAATCGACCCGTCGCAATGGAATATAATAGAAGTAAGCCGTAGGGAAAATAAAAGAAGCGAGAACTAATTTATTTTTTACTCATTTTTGCAATTCTGTGACAAAAATGGTTCTCAAGAAATCTATAAAAGAATTAAACGAATTCTCTGTTAACTGCTAAGAGAACACGTGCAGAAAGAAGATGCGAATGGCAGTGTGTTTGGAGCTCTAGGGTAAATAGAGACGCATTGTGTTTAATTTTATTAAATCTATGCTGTTTCAAAAAATGTTTATTACATATATTTATAAATTTACAAACGTTCTCTTAAAATGGTATAATTTATAGAATCCTCATACTTTCGAGATCGCGCCATCTGGAATTGCCATTCCGTACTTCATGTATTGTACAAGTTAACGTTGGTTACTTGTATCAAACTGCCCAACTAATGAAGCTCGTTATAATAAGGTATAAAATAAAGTTTGAAGGTCGTAATGAGAGGTTGGCTGAAGGTTTTTAAAAACTGTTTTCTAATGGTATGCATTATGATAACATTTTGATGTATTACACTCATATCACATTCTCTACTCACCATCGTTTATGGTTATATAGCTTCTATAAATTATTATTTTCTATCTGTTTTATGTTAATCGAGACAAAACTTTGTAGAAATAGATTGCAAGAGTAGAATCAGACTGAAAACGTCGATGACATCCGGAATTTGAATCACGGATCTTCCGGTTTCCGTCCGGTTGCTCTAACAAACTCAGCTACCATGGCAATACGCCTGCAGCACATTAAATTTCACTCGCATTTTCACTTATAAAAGGACAATTAATTACCTTTGCAGAAATAATTTCATTTTCATTTCGATGTAGGTACAAGGGGGAGAGACGAAATCGAATCTTTTGATGTGTAAAAGCTGGCTTTGAAATTCCATATTCTTTCCATGATATCCGAGAAGCAACTGCATAGCGACGCACTTTATCAAAAGTGTTAGTGCTGAAAAACTCAAACCAATAATAATCTCCCAAATCAGAGATAGAAATAAATTATGTGTTTTTAAGAGTTCTACATTTTCTGGTGGCAAATTTCTGTCTATCTCCCACGGTTTACTACTTATACAAAATTATACAAACTTCTTTGTGAATGAAGAGGACTTCACAGATCATTCACAGAAAATACATTTTATTTGTCATGTAAATATATTAAATGTATGGTATTTTAATAAAAACATCTGAGCCATTTTTGAGCAGATTCAAAACTTTGAAAACTTTTCCATATGTGGGTGTGGGGATTTTCTTGAAAGTCTTCGTACCTTTGGAAGGTACTGATATACTAAGTTTGGGATTTATCGGACTTTTCGTTATTGAGTTATGCTGTATACACACAGAGGCATATGGAAAGGCAGGCAGACAGGCACAGGCGTACACACTCGCACACAGGCAGGCATAGGCGCGCTCACACATACATACACATACAAATGGACCTTTATTTCCCCCAAAGCACCTTTTTTATTTCAAGGAAGCTCATAATTTTTATTCCCAGTGAAATCTCGATATCAGATTTTTGGGTGGAATGCAATACTCCCTCTACATGGCATAGGAAGTAAAAATTGTGTTGAGTAACGCCGCTATTTAACATGATAAGCCTTAAATAAAGAGAGCGTAAGTTTTAATATGCTTTGTCATGTTGTCTGACTGCAACAGATGAAAGTTGCCTTACTTGTACATGTTTGTAAATTTGCGACCATACAAAGAGGGAATGCTGCCAGCGTATAATGGAAACTTTCCTTGAAGACGCAGTGTTAAACGAGATCTTCTACTGTCATTAAAACTGTTTCTATTTTTTAAAACACCTTCAAGTTGTTTGGCATCAAGCAGCATGCATATCAACATGTCTATGTCATGTCTAAATGTGTTGTTGTTACATTCTCTGTGTATGAGAGAAGAAAGGAATTATTTGAAGAAAAAAATGTTTTGTATAAATTAGTTTAAGGGAAGCGTGTACTCACTTTAGAGTAGAGAGGAACTTTAGCCCTCTTTCAAGGAAAAATTTGCTCAACAAATTGTTACTATTGGTACAAATTGGTATTGTTAAGTATGGCAATTTCTGTGTCTCAAAACATATGTTTTATTTCCTTACAAATATATACGAGTTTGTTTTCTCCTTTTTACTTTGAACAGATATTTCTCTGAATGACATTTTCTGGTATAACTGACACATTTTCTAAGAAACTATTGCCGATAGATAAATTACATTTAGGATAATAAACATAACCTCTAATTGCTGTCGTGGATTTACTTTGGTGTTATTAGCATGGTTGGGTATTTTTTTTTCCAAAAATAATTGCTGATAAATTTTAATAAAAGCATATTAAAATACTCCTATATTCTATAACAAAAACACTTGTGGGATAACACGATCAGTGAAGGCATGCATTTATGATCTGTAAAAATTTCAGCGTGATATCGCAAATAATTTCTGGAATAACCAATCATGAATTTATTGGATTTAAAATTGGTGTGATAGGAATTTTAATTCCCTCTTAATTTGCCGAATATATTGTTTCTGACTATTATAACTCACATCTTGAGCACAAAATATTGGTATCCTTAATATGTTTATACTGCGAAATTCTTGTCATATAAATAACGTTGTTTATAGTTAATTTTTATTATTTTCTAAAACATTATTCTAGTTAATTTTATCATTAGACTGAAACAAATTATATAAGATTTTCTGAAACATGAATTATATTGTACGTATTCCTAATCCATTATTTGGAAGTTTATTATACCACAGTCAAATAAAACGTTCCAAGTTAAAGATGCAAAGAGAGCGCTATGCTGGCCTTAAAATTGCATACTACTTCCATTCAATCGCGAGAAACAACTGAGTGTTGAAAGGACTTAAGAATGACCAAGACATGAACAATTCGAACCATTAATAACGGATATTTCAGAAATGGTTTATGCCACAAAAATATTTATTTGAAATAAATTGTGTGTTTTAAAGAGATCTACATTTTTTGTGTAGTGAGTTTTCGTTTATCACTAAAGGTTTGACATTATACAAGAATATACAAAATTCCTTCGGAATGAAGAAGACTTCAAAGGCTATTTCCAGAAAATTCAATATAAGCATTATACATCCTTAATATATGGTATTTTAATTAAATCGTTGGAGCAATTTTTTAGAAAAGCAACGTTTTCGAAACTGTTCCATGTAAAGATAGTTGGGATGGAGGAATTTTCTTGAAAATCTTCGTGTCGCATCCTCGGAAGATACTGAACTTAAATACCAAGTTTGGTACTTATCCGAGTTTTCGTCTTTGAGTTATGCTGTTCACAGACACACACGGATCTTTTTCTAAAAATGTTTCGTTTTTGTTTAGGGGGCTCAAAACATGTATTCCCGGTGAAATTTCGGTATCGAATTTTTGGGTGAAATGCAATACTTTCTCTGCCTACTGTGTATGTGGTAGAGAAAGTAAAAATATTGGAGCAGCTAGAATAGCTCGTAGCTTGTGAACCCACATTGCTCTCAGCAATCGAGAAAAACAACTGCATCACGCTTAGCCTTCCAGTGTACAACACAGGTGAGCTGACGTAAGCTCCATGTCGTCTAGGAGCGCACAGATGGCTAAAGCTGGAACAATAAGCTTTATCCGGAGAAATCCGAACGCATCTAATACTTCACAAAAGGAGCAGCAGAGAGTGTGACGTACAACAATTTATTACGTTGCCAAAGCAGGCGCTATAATACAGCACTCTCTCGCTGTCCGAGTGCTAATTAAAATTTTTCTCGTTCCGGTTGTCCGACACATCTGCAGTGGGCGGTAAAGGCTTGCCTCACCTTTGTTCTCGAGCGTCATTTGTTGGTGACGTGCAGCAGAGACTCTGCCACAAACAGCTCTATTCCTGTCGATATGTCTCCAACTTCATCTTGATCCGACTTACTTACTTACAATGGTATTTATCTAAGTCAACACTCAGGTTTAAGCTCAAACTTTTCTACCAAAACTAGCAGATGCTGCAAGCTGCTTGCAACTATGTTCAAAAATGAAATCTGTGTTCGAGGCAATAATCTGCTATGAAATGATGCTTGGTATTATTAGAAGGCTGTGACGAATGTTGGGAAGGTTCATTACATCCCCCGAATTTCCTGTCCGTCCATTTCATCTCCATTCTGATTTCACTTCACCTTTCATCTACTTGGTCTCTTTTAAGGTTGCAAGTGTCGGCGGGAGGTCTCAGCGTGTGCATGGCAGGGGAAAAGGGTGCTCTGAGTAAATCTTCATCTCCAGACTGCGAGCGGTCTCCGGGTCCGGGCCCCCCAGGGGGTGCATAAGACCACATGGGGGAGGCGGCTGGCACTCGTAGAGTTCAAATCTGTAAATGGTACGGACCCTGCCCTCTGCCTGTCATACCTCCTGATCCGGCCGCCCTCCGTCTCCTTTCACCTCATCCCTCCATTCCCTTGGCGCCCCGTCAAGGGCCTAGGCACAAACGATCTGCGTAGGTCGGGATGCTAAGTCCTGTCGCAGTTCTCATGGCTCGTGTTATCTTATTTACTGGGCGCCTCTTGTTTTATTATTTTAAATTTGGGTTCATTGTTCTCCGGCTAGCTATTATAACTCAGTCGAGCAAGTATCTCTAAGCAGGGAGTGTAAACGGAAAGGAGTTGTTAATAAAAGATAACACTGATAAAAAAAATTGTTTCTACACTTTTATTGCCGTCACTTATAATTAGTAATTCACATATTTAATCTTTATACACGCCTGACTGAAACTGTGATATTTCTGAATGTAACTACAGTCGTTATAATTGCCGCGCACCAATTACTTCGCGTACTTTACATTTTTGTAACTAACTCTGCGACGTGCACCTCGTGAGAGATTCTTCAGAACTGTGTGACGTGCACTTCATGAGAGATTCTTCCGAAATGTATGACGTGCACCTCATGAGAGATTCTTCCGAACTGTATGACGTGCACCTCATGAGAGATTCTTCCGAACTGTATGACGTGCACATCATGAGAGATTCTTCCTAACTGCGTGAAACTTGCTTATGGCTCGAGAATATATACTCCTTCACCTCAAATTGCCTAAACATTATAATAGAGCTGCTATTGGTTACCAAATCGCGCCCACTTTAGCGTCTGTTTTGGTCAGCCAATCACTACTATTAACCTATATACTCTAGGGAAGATATTCCCTCCATTTATAAAAAAGGCACGCTACCCTGATGTCATTTGTTTATCTCTTCTTAGTGATAAACAGCTCACTCCCTCGGTTTATTGTTACCCACTTCTATTGTCAGTTTCAGTTAGGCCGTGCAAACTTATTTCCTAACAATACTTATGGCTAACAAACACTTAAAATCCTGTACATACAATAATATTAATTTACACTACAATTACTCTGGCATTCACAGCATGTTATGATATAAAATATTGCCTCAGTCCCTCTCCACTTCTAGTCCTATCCTATCCTATTATGATGGCTGATGAAAGTCGTCGGAATTTTTGGATAAGAATGTTAAGGTAGTACAATTAATTATTATTATTATTATTCCTTTAATTACTATGGTCATTATGAATTATGGTCGTCGGAATTTTTGGATAAGAATGTTAAGGTAGTACAATTAATTATTATTATTATTATTCCTTTAATTACTATGGTCATTATGATTGAAACAAAAGCGATAGTATGATACCTTAAATGCTGGTAAAGGTCCTCATAATATTAATACTTCTCCGATTATAATTTGGAGATTAGGGATTAATGAAAAATACCCTCCAACACCAAAATGTAACCTCTGGGATGAGAATGTTGATCACTCAACAGCAGGGGGTTCCAATTTTAATGTAGTACTGCTGTTCATGTTGAAAACAAAAAATTATGTCCTTGATGTTACCAAGGCAGAATAAACAAAATTAGTGAGTACACAAAATCCATAAATGTTACCAACTTATAAATACAAATTCTTTTACAAAGAAATTTGAGTTTAAAATGAGAATTAAATAGTATTAGGATATAAAGCGTAACGTTTAGAAATGCCATATAGGAAAAGAATATAATATAGTGGCATTTATATACAATTAATTTAAAAAACATCTTGCTGTATCCAGAGCAAGATTCTCTAGATATACAGAGAATGTGAGCACTCGACCAATCAAGAATTAACGACTTATGTAATTGATTTTTCTGTGAAAAAGATATTTAATAATATAGTACTGTAAGAAACGTATATATTCATCATATATGCTTCTTTCTTATTTAACTGAGCGCCTTCTGTGCCGAAGGTTAAGGGTTTACTTCTGACCTAGTTCGAAGACTTTTGGCCTCATGTCAGTCAATTCACTGACATGTAAAAGAACTGTTCAACAATATTGCAGCATACCGGCAGAGATGCCCTAAGATGGTGGGAACATTTGTGGGAGAGAACATCAGGGAAATGACAGCTGCTTCTACAACTTGCTAGATTCATAGCCTCAACATTATAAACACATTCTTTAGAGCAAGGATCATTCAATGGACACACGCATGGAGTCCTCGCGGTCAGAGATCATCAATTGGCTGGAAAAGAGAGGAGCTTAGAAATTTAAAATGCCTAACATTTCTGCTATAATATGTACTAGTCAATGTGATGCAAACATTTATAAAGGATGAGACCGATACCATACTATTATAAAAACACTAAAATACAAATTCACTGCTAAAAGTGTTGGAATGCATTCAGTTGGCATTACAATTTTTACGGACTCTTGAAAGCACAAGCCATGATCAGCATGCACGAAGCTTGACGAAATCTAAATTACGTTTTGTGAATGAGAATACTTTCCCCACGGCACAAATCGAACCAATTGCTGCAGCCACGGTTTTATAGTTCACTGCCCTGTCGCTATGCATCGCATTCGCCATGCGCCTAACTTAATCAAGCGAGCTGCGCTGTGCATGAACCCGGGAAAGTACATCAGTGGCGCTACGCTGTGGTTCGTTGGGCAAATAAAACTGGATACTACATTCAGCGCCTGCCAAACTCAGGTATATTATTTGCGCTTCCGCTCTACTAAGTTATAAATGAAATATAAATATGAACTATTGCTAAATGGGGACTTAAAGATAATAGAAGATTTACTGAAAATATGATCTTCAAAAATTGACACTTTCACCAGAAAAAAAATACTAGGTTATTCACGTAGAGCTGAAGAAGAATATAGTACAATTCTTAACATACTTAAATATTATTTCGTATTTATTCTAATAACATTTCCTGCAGCTGATTTAATCATAATCACGGTTCTCTTTCCAAGTCCAAGGCATCTGCTTCCTTATAGTAGTGTATTCGTAAACTATTTACAGATCTCTTCCTTAAAGTTGTGTATTACCATTTGATTTATGGTTATCGGTATATTCATATACTGAGTTTGCTTTTAGTTCTTGTTTAGTTTTTTAGAGACACTTTAAACGCTATAAATTCGTGCAGCCGTTTATTGATCTTTGGCAATTCATTTCTGCAATCTTAATATTTTAACCCGTCTCTCTAAAATGCAAGCTATGGGGCATATTGCTTTCAAATTAACATTGTATGAGCACGCGCTTGGCAAGGGGTAGACAAAGCTGTAAGCAGAAGTGTATTAATGAAATTACTAAATTGTTTATTTTTGGTTTCATACCTCACTAAGAAGTTGTTTAGCTTCATGCCCTGTGAGGTGGATTATGGTATTGTTCTGTAAATTTGCGTCACATAATTTGCTACTATATCACACGTGCTTTCCCTTGAGCCTCTACTACACCAATTGCACACGATAAATGGTTGTTACTCTTGCATCCCTCTTTGCTCACACTACGTGACACCTTTTGGAATTTTTCAGAGAGGTGTCACTTGGTTCCCTAACGACTACCATTGCCTAATAAACCTTTCTTGTATTTCTATTCTCCATCCGCAATGCTAATAACGGAATTAATCTACTCACCCTTAATGGTATGTGTATTTAAAATATTCTGATATTATTTCGCCATTAACTCCGAAGTTTCTTAGTCATAAAGCAGCATAAATGTATTTTTATATAATGTAGGCATGCAAACTTATAATTTGACAATGGCTGATGAAAAGTAAATGAAATCTTAGTCATAAAGAGATCTGGATTTCGGGACGTAATGTATTGTGAACGGTCGTAGTGTAAACGCATCTGGACACTACCCGCATGTAGATTTGGTCAAGGTTACTGCTCTTGACGGTCTTGTTATTGCAAACGTGAAGATAGTATGGGAAGCAGAAGGTTTTTGAAAAAAAACTTATGTTTTTGGAAATGAAGATAATTTCAAAGATAAGAATACTTATGTGACATTGTTTTTCGTTAATACTTAAAATATTTAAAATATTTAAAATATTATCTCATTTATAAATATTCAAAGCAATTAAGCATTGTACTGAGCATTAGGTTAAGTTGGTTTAATTAAATATAAATAGGGTTTGAAATTCCATTTGGTATAATTACCAAGCTTCATGCTTATTATTGAGTTGGCTAATATAATGCATTTTTTGACACATTTTGTTATTTACAAAACATTCGTTTCTTAATAGTAACGAATCGTAACATAGTAATTCTGCACATTTTATTGTCATTTTCTTTTAACATGTGAAGTAGCTCCTAAGGAAAAAAGGCACAGGTTTGAGTGATATTAAACCTGTTACGTTTTACTTTTCACTAGCAACTAGAAAAAGCATCTTATTGCTGATTTTCAACACATTACACGAACCTTGCCTAGGGAGGAGGAGATAAGAGAGACGAAAGAGAGACGGAAAGAGTAGAGGAGAGAGCGAAAGAAATGGGATGACGGACGGGAAGAGTTAGAGAGAGAATGGGAGAGGAAGAGAGCGAAAGAAATGTCTCTGTAACTAAATCAACAATCCGAGCAGAGCTGCGGGTTCCGCTAGCAAGTAAACATAGATAAATTGTAGTGTTCCCAAACTCTGTGTGAGCGATAGAATGAGAGGTCGCACAGATAGTCGTTTAAAATTTAAAACCTTAATCACACGTGTAATCTGCAGCTAAAACATTTCTTGATTGCTAACAGAAATTAGAAAAAAAATGTGAAAAAATCTACAGAATCGTTGCAAATAATTACGCAATTTAGTTTTAATTTATTTACGTACATTGTTTCAGAAAAAAATATGACGAGTAGCAGCAAGGATGTAGCCCAAAACAAAAATTACTGTTTTTTTAATGAAGTGTTAATATAGCCGACCCTCGTAGCCGTGCTCGCTGGAATCTGTAGCTTCGGCGCTCCGCCAAGCTGAGGGTCGCGGGTTCGAGTCCCGCCATAGGCATGGGTGTTTATGTGTGTAATTGCGGTAACAAGCGGTAATGCAAAACAGTAAAAACACAGCAATGGTAAACTGGATAACCAAGGGAACCTTAAAAAAAAAAAAAATTGGAGTGAGAGAAATCGGAATTCCTTTTCGATAAAAGTATCAAATTTGATTTCTTGTATAATTAGAGGTTAATGACTGACATGAGTGACTGATAATACAAATGACCTTCATTTTCAGGACTGTGGTAAAAGCCTAGCCAGACGGCTTGACCCAAACAGGTACTGAACTAGCCTAAGAGACAAGAACGCACATTTAATTTGGAGGGGCGGGGGAAGAAACTTTGTGGAGGAATCTGAATTCAGATTAAGGTTTCACAAGCTTAGTTAATTGGTTATAGATAATCCCTTTCCCTGAAGTGGCTGAAAATATTTTTTAAAATATCTTATTGTGGAATAGGGAACTTTGCAGTTCAAAGGAAGCATGCATGGGTGTGAACGAAGCGTCGTCTTTGAGCTATTTGAAACATTCAGGCGACTCGAATGCACTTCTAGTTGAGGCCAGTCTCTGCAAATTTAAGTTAAAATAATTTATTTATACTCAGGAACGTCCTTCTATCTCCTGATAATTTTGTCCTTTAGCCGACAAATCTTACGATTAGGTTGCAGTACATCAACTATGACTATAAGGTCACTGTGGAAAAACCACAAAACATAACGGAAAGCAGTCTTTAAAGTTTTGGAAGCTAAAACAGCTTCATCAATGATATTATAGATCACGTTATAAGGACCAAATTATTACTGAAAATCATTAAATAATCTCCACTTTATGATTTTATTTTTGGTCGACCACACTATGATACGCTGATCACATGTAACTGAACTGTTATGGCATCGATAATACTTCAGCGACTGACTATGCTCTCGGCGGAGCGCGTAGCTCCCCTATCGCCCATGCCTTTTAACACCTTCAAAGCAGCATTCCCCTGGTATCCATTTTCCGGATAAACAATGATATGTGTGTATTTAAAATAAATTCAGTTCATTGAAATTTTAAAATTCTAGTAAATTGAGTCATTTTCTTAGCTTCAATATGTGTTGCTTTCACGCCACCTACAAAAATCAATAAATTACGGCGTGGAATCAATAGTACCGCCATCTGCTGCACTATTTGCAAACACGATCAAGGCCCTGCCATCAGTGCTGCCATCCGGTCAGCATTTAATTACACAAATTAAGGTAAAATATTTTTGTAAAAACTCAAAGTTTTGAACTTATAGCTCGCGACAGCTCGTTTCATAAGTATACTCGCATCTTAATTACTACCATTATTATCTTGCTGCAGAATATACTATTTTGAACCATCACTGACATGGGTTTCTGTAAAGGTTGACCATAATCAGTGAAATTTTGGCCGGTTTTATTTTCGTGAGTTTCCACGGAGTTCCTCTATATTGAAATAATGGATGATAATAATAATGATAATAATAATAATGAAGTGGTAAAAAGCTGCTTAAACTCCTTCATTTTATGGATGAAACTGCTTTTTTGTCCTCTGAGGTAGCGTGGAAGTCGTGCGCTTTATTTCCCCCAAGCAGGCCCGGATTCGATTGTTAGTTGGCATTATGGAGTTTTTTCACAACCTGGAAATACCGGGTTTCTCTTGAATGACGCGACTGGCAATCCGCCAATCGCACTGTATTCCTATTTGAATCCATTCCTGCAGTAGTGGCGGAACGGCCCATCCTTTCTCCCCTAGATTATACTAACGCTGCGAAACCTCCTTACACTTGCTGAACACATTACTTTACACTCCAAGAATTTTTGGAAAATGCAGGGCTAATACTGTCTTCTAATTCGTCGAGTGTATGGGGATATGTTGCAAATAATCTATACATAAGGTTTCTCCACGTATAATGATCACATGAATGTAGATGTGGAGAGTGATCAGACCAGCCAATTATTCTGTGATAAAAATGCAAGGCATTCCTTCCACTAGTCTCGTCTAATTTTCCCTTGATTAGAGCTGTTGGCTGCCTATGTTTCTTTTTGTTCTGTCATGGACTCAGTCTGTTTAAATTTTTCCAACAACCTAGGAAGTGTATATTTGTTAGAAACGGCGACACCAGGGAATTTCTGTATCGACTCCGTGGGAAATGTCATAAACCTTTCCAGTGTATTCATCGATACCTCTCTCTGGTTAAAAGGATGACGTTTATGTCCCTTCCAAATGGTATGTTACCGAAACAAAATTGGAAGATGTAAGGTTATGTATATAAAGTTAGAAAAGAAGAAAGCGAAGGATTGATGTAGATAAAAGTAGGCGTATGAAAACTGAGATTATTAAGACATTATTTTGAACAAGAGCTTTTTCATTATGTGAGGGGGAAGGAAGATGTAGCCACATACTATATTATTTAAATAAGATGGAGAAATACAGACAAAAGAGCTGCAACAGAGGGTATGCTCAAAACTGTAACAAGCTTGGACAATTTCTATACAAAGTTAAAAGTAAGTAGATATGGACTGTTAATATGAAAATAAGAAGTGAGCATAAGGCCTAAAGCCTTTTCTCAAAGTGGAATTTGAACTGACTGGTATTATAAATCTTGTCGTGTATGTGTAGTATTTCAAATGTTTAAGGTATTGAAAATAAACTTTATTATTACTATTATTATTATTATTATTATTAAATAATTAAGCATTCGTTTTATCAACAGCATCAAGGTACCCCAGTGAAAATATAAATACTTATGTCTCTTATTAACTTTTAGTTATACCAAACCAGAGTAGTGGAGCACGAAATATGTTCTAAGCTATTAAGCACTATACATTTAAAATATACCATAAAAAGAGGAAATGATGCAAGTTCTGCAAGACGCTGTCTTTGCCTCTAGTAGCATAATAATTACAATTGTAAAACTGCCGTACCATAAATTTAAAACAGAAACAAAGAAAATAATTTCACGCAGAACACGCTCAACGGAATCTGGTGAATCATACCACTATATGAAATGGAGCAGGAACTCTTCACAAAGCAAACATTGCATCAGCTGGTATTGTGCAGGGTTGTGCACGAAGAAAAACGAAGATACTTTTCTTTTAAATTTTAATGTCTCTTTACCTCATAGGCCATATGGGATGATAAACGAAAATGAGCGGGGAGACCCAAAGCGTTAACGCTATCTGATATTCAAGTACTAAGGAAAATCCCCGATTAAAATCTGGGCCCACAAAATGAGAGGTAGGAACATCACTATTATGGCGCTATAGAAGCATATCAACTTTTTTATACAGAAAGTTTAGAAACCCACAAGATGTTTGCAGAAAACGTAGATATTTGATGGGTAACATCCATAAATTTGATTCATTACCTATATGGAGGCGATTATGGAGATTAATACAAGGACTGATCAACAAAGACTAAGACTGATTCTTTCCTGTAGCTTCCTCGTATTGGTAGGTTGGTAGTAATGCTCTATTTTGTAGACCCTACCTGCATTTCGCATACCAGACAATGGAGGTGATGCATTTTTTTAAAGCGATTATCACCGGTGATAAGTCATGGTTGCATCATTATGATCCTGAAGGAAAACAAGCCAGCACAGTGTGGAAATCGCCAGGTTCTCCAACACCAAAAAAAGGCAAAAGTTGTTCCATCTGCAGGGAAAGTGATGGTGATCACATTTTTTGACTGTAATGGAATGATTTACCAGCATGCAGTTCCCCCTCATACTACTGTTACAGCAGCATACTACACGTCAGTATTGGCTACACTGAGGAAGCACATTCCAAAGAAACGACCAGAGCTTTCTCGGACTGGGTGGCGAATTCATCATGACAATGCACGGCCTCACGTCGCAAATCAAGTCATGCAGTTTCTGGCTCGATTCAACATTACCTGTGTACCACATCCACCTTATAGCTCCGATCTTGTACCCTGTGACTATTTTTATTCCCTTCACTAAAGGCAAAGCTTAGGGGTATTCGATTTGAGAACTCTGAGGCAGTGCTCAAGAAAAGTGAGGCGATTCTCAAGGACCTGACAAAGAATGGTCTGCAGCACGTGTTCAAAGACTGGCAGAGACGCAATAAAAAGTTCATTGATGCAGGAGGGCACTATTTTGAAAAAGATCATGTAAACATTGAATTGGAGTAATAAACATCTGTGAAAAAAAAATCAGTCTCAGTCTTTGTTGATCAGCCCTCGTACAAGCAAAATTCTCAGTACGTTCTGTGGAGTGGCAAAATTACTTCTCCACCGCTGGAGTACTCCATTCAAAAATTCGATATCGAGACTTCACTGGAAATACGAATTTTGTGGTTGCTGTATCCCCATAAAAGCATTTTTAGCAATAGATCATGTGTGTGTATGTGTGTGTGTGTGTTTGAGAGAGAGAGAGTTAGAGTCAGCAGTATAACTCAAAAAGGAAAAGTCGGATGGATACCAAACTTGGTGTTTACGTTCACCGTATTCCAAGTAGTTACTGAAAAGGTAAAAATTTTAGTTTTTTTATTTTCTCAAAAATGGCTCTCAAGATTTTGATTGAATAGCATTTGTTGAAGACATTTGCACTTAAAATAAAATGTTTATCTTGAATTTTCAACGAACAGCCTGTGAAATCCTCTTCCTTTTTTCGAAATGCACTTTGTACAAATCATAAGAGATAGACATAAGTTTTACTGCATGAAAAGCTATATCTCGTTAAAGTTTTAATTTATGTAAAATGACTTTTTTGTGGCATTAATGTTTCTGAAGAATTGGCTATTATGGTTTTGAATTTCTATAAACTTTGAAGTGTTGTCGTTATTCTTGTTTCCGTGATGTTATGGAAAGAGTGTAGAATTTCAAGGCTAGCATACAGCGACTCGCTCTTAAACACTTGACAATCGCTTCGATCTCCTTTATCCCATTTGTACCTATAACGTAATGTGTAATGTAACAATTTCTGCAAACGTTATCTGTATTAACATGAAGTGGACAGAAAAATAAGCCTTTGCAAGAACAGTTTGGAGAAAAAAATATATATAAAGTTATTGTATGTGTTACATTCATATGACTTTCTCTATCTTCTATCGTTTATTAGTCTATACAAATTATTCTTACGAATGCTTATTTTTCTACTTCACTTTAATCGATATATACCTTTGCAGAAACAGGTATATTACACAATTCGCTATAGATACAAATGTTATAGCGATAAATTCCATACTCTTTTCATGACATCACGAGAAATAACCGAATGTCGACAAGACTTTAAAAGAATGAAAAAGTGCTAATCAAATAGAACCATTAATAACCGAGATCTTGGAAATAGCTTATGCCATAAAAAAGGTTATTTTGAATAAATTGTGTGTTTTAGAGATCTACATTAAATTATTTTTTGTAGTACGTTTTCGTCTACCGCTTAACGTATATCAGTTATACAAGATTATATAAAATCCCTTCCGAATGAAGATGACTTCACATGAAATTCCCAGAAAATTAAAGATATAAATTTTATTTGTCATATAAGTATTTTTAATATGTGATGTTTGAATCAAAATCGTTACAGCCATTTTTAATAAAAAATATAAATATTTGAAAATTTTCTATGTAGGGTTGTTGAAAATATGGGGATCTCAGCAAAATTGTGTCGCATCTTTGGAAGATGCTGAACATATACCAGGTTTTGAATTTATTCATTTTTGAGTTATGCTGTTCACAGACACACACAAGGACCTTTTTCTGAAACTACTTTATTTGGATTCAGATGATCACAAAACATGTATTTCCGGTGAAATCTCTGTATAGAATTTTTGGCTGGAATGCAATACCTTTTCTACTGTTTAAGAGGCATCAAAATTCGGATTTTAATTGTTATACTAATATCGCAGACGTATGATATTTTAAATTTAAAAATTGAGTTATCACGTTCATTTACGATTCCTCTTAATTGCAATTATCTTTTTAATCTTCGATGTACAAATGCCTTAATTTTTATTAAGAATAATATATCTTTATGATAATTTAAATTATTTAGTTTTTTCATTAGTTTATGAAAATGACTTTATAAATTGTTATCTACATTTTAGAATAATCTTGGCATTTTTAGTTGGTTTTCCCTACCCACTCTTCTACAAACTAATCCTACAAAAAACTTATAATTCTATCTGCTTCATTTATGCGGCGTCATTTCAACTTTGTTTATTTACCTGGAGGATGCAGTCCGTCGATCACCCCAGATGACGTGTTGCTCAACACCTCCGCTACTCACGGAAGATCCTGTTCTGTCTGGGTTCGAGTACCTACTATAATTATTTTTGCGGTAAAAACAAGTTTTCGTTGATCTCCAGGGCGTGATACGCAAAAGGCTCAACTGACTATAAAAATAGCTGTAAACGGCATCGCAAATGAAATTCAACACACTTTTTTTTTATTATTTTGAATTCTAACAATAAACCAACAACAAGCTTTTCCTTTTATGTGTTAAACAAAGTACATGGCTACACTTTGACTTCCACCTGCACGTGTTACTTTAATCACTTTTCTAACAACATATAAAAATACTTCTACATGTTTATCGACTCTGCGAATTTCTTGTCACAATTAGCACACATTACTCGCGCGGTTATGTTCAAAAACTGCTTACATTCTCAAAGTAATTCCGCGCGAAAATCTTGTTGCGAGGAACACAGGTTCCTCGTACTTTTGAAGTCCAAAAACTGTGTGAATCTTCCATTAGCATCTCGTATACATGCAGTTCTGCACCAACAGATTTCTGTTAACCTGATTGGCTAACGCAGCGTCACATGGTAGAATACAGTGAAAGTACCCCCGGTTAATGGAACATTTCGGACTTTCCCTAGCGTTAGTTACTTGTATCTTATTTGCACGCCAACAAACAAAGGCTTCTACGAACATGTAACACAGATTGCAATAACCTTTTATTTTTTTTCTTTTCCAAAGTCTAGTTACCTAAAAATAAATTATAGAATATAATATAAATGTGACAATAAACATAAAACATGATTAAATCGTAATAGAGGTGTAATCACTGTCTCATTCATGTTAAATGCTTGTATTGGTTGCGGATTTGAGCACCATTATTGCATTCGTGCTCCGTCCTACCAGGATCAACAGCGTGCTGGGATATCTTGCAGTATCAAGTAACCATCAATTGTAGCAGTAGTTTATATGGGGTTTTCTGTCCAGTTTTGTATATCCTGCCATGGATCACAGGAATCTCATTTCTGCTGCTTGTATTTTTTGTAAATGTTGATTTGTATTGGTCATGTTTTGGATCCCTATGTGATAGTAGGTATTGCTATAGACTAACACAATTTAATTAGCAAGTATGGTCTTGCCTTATTTTTTAATGTTGGTCTTAACGTTTCAGTTCTGTAATTAAATTTGCATATCTTTCCGTGTATATCTACTTTCTTAATATATGATGTTTTACACTCAAGAAAATTAAATATTGACACATTCCAGGATCCTATTTTCCAGTACTATCTTTGAACGAACTGGGTATAAACATGTAAAGGCCATTGTTTTTGTTTCATTTTGGATATTTTCATGTTAAAATATTTTATCACTGTGTTCAGTGTGTATACCACCTTTTGTGGTTCTTCAGTTTTTGCCAGTAGGATCTGATTATCTGCAAATAAAATTGCTTTTAAAATTATATTTCATAGTCTGATGCCCCTGTAGTCTGGCTTTTCCATAATCTTATTATTTCGTCCATATACCGGGTGTTAAAGTAAAACTATCCAATATTTCAGGGGATGATAGCATGCCAAAAAACATGAAAAAATATCAAATAAATATGGTTCCCATAAACCATATGTTCTGAATATGAACAGTTCGTCATAAGAGGTGCTCACTGTGACGTCTATTCATGTCAATGCATACCTCTGCCTTTCGGCGTAAGGAATCATACACCCTTTACAATTGACCTGGTTGGTTTTGCATATGCTGAGCTACATTGAAGACACGACTCTGTAGTGTCTGCACGTGGATTGCTGGAGCGGCATTGACCAATTCCTTCATGTATACCCAAAACCAAAAGGATTTAGATCAGGGGAACAAACAGGCCAAGATGTGGTACCAGCTTAAGAGATAGTACCCTGTGTGCTGGATATTTTTCAGTGTAGAGAAGACGGGCTCGCAAATTATCTCCATCTGCTACACCATAGTAGAAAATCATATCCGCCATTTTCCTTGTCGAATAATAGGCGTGTATTGTTACCAGTAAGTCCTCTGGTCTTATCCAGGACTCTTGGACCAGTCTTCTCCTCTGCAAGGGAGAAAACATGCTGTACTGTACCATACAAGCATCACATGAACTGTAAATAGGTTAGACATCACGGTACGTACCCGGAGTTAGGAATATTGTACACAAACGAAAATTAACACGACTACAATTACCCAATTAAACCCGAACAACACTGCACACTACTGCTACAATTGATGGTTACTTGATACTGCAAGATATCCCAGCACGCTGTTGATCCTGGTAGGACGGAGCGCGAATGCAATAATGGTGCTCAAATCCGCAACCAAATGTTCGTTATGCCTGCCAAAGGTGGTATTCCACGCCAAGGGTGGTAACTAACGTAATTATCTGGTAGTCTGCTGCGTTGTAGGGCAGAGGAATGCTTTACAATGAATGGCATCACATAGAGCAGTTCCTATGAACAAATGTTCATATCTCAGAACGTATGATTTATAGGGCCCATGTATATTAGATGTTTATTTTTTGTTTCATGCGTACTATCTCCCCTGAAATATTGGACAGTTACTTTTTAACACCCGGTATATATTAAAAGGTGCTGTTGATAGAGGACAACCTTGTCGTACTACACCTGTAATTAGTACTGGCTCTAGCTGGTTTTGGTTTGATCTGCGTACCAGGTTAAACGTTTGTAAACATGCTTTTATTACACATTTTGTTGTGGCTATAAGAGCGATACAGAATTCTGAAGAGAGACTCAAATCTTTCAAAAGCGGGGCGCCTTGTGATGGCTTTAAAATCCCATGTGCTTTGCATGACCATGAGAGAAATATTAATAGTGACCAAGTATGAAAAAAAAGTATAAAGTATTTGGAAATTCAAACCATGTCTTGGAAATAGTTACTTCCAGTTGGAAATAGTTAATCTTCTCAGGTATTTGCAGAAAATTAAAGATATACATTTTATATTCATACAGATATTTTAAATATACGGCTTTTCATCAAAATTGTTAGAGGCATTTTTGAGAAAATAAAAAATAACGAAACATTTACCATGTAGAGGGTAATTTGGGATTAATTTTGGAAATTCTTGGTCTCCATGATTGCAAAATTCTGAATTTAAATAACAAAGTTTGGTCTTTATCCAACTTTTCGTTTTTGATTTATACTGTTAGAGACATGGATACACACATATGCACACACAGACACACACACACACACACACACACACACACACGCACACACAGACCTTCTGTTTGTAAATTGCTTTTTATTCAGGGGTCCCCAAAAGTAAAATTCCAGTAAAATTTCGATATAGAATATAGGTTTGGAATATGAAAGTAATAACGAAACTGTTATATGTAAGGGATTATTTCAGATAGGGAAATGCTTGAAAATCTTTTACTTTTGAAGTAGTTTATAGCATGCCGCGATGGTGCGACATTTTGAAGCAGTGGATGGTCGGCAATTTTGAAGGCGTATACTTTACCTTCTTCTTGTGTAATTGTCGTTTTCTGGTAGCTCGTTCTGTTGTCTCGTACGGCAGCTGCTCCAGTGGTAGAGCTATGAGTACTTTCTCAGGGTATGTATGAGAGTAATGTGAAGCACAACACCATTTTAAATTGACTGAGAAATTTAATATAATCTAATACTTGAGCTATTGAAGCGAGTTGCCGACCGTTTGAAGATAAAGAATGAAACTGATTATGAATTGTAGCACTCGAAACTATAACAATTGATTTATTATACCTGCTTACTTCTGCAGTATCAGGTTTAGGTTTGAAAAAACCGTTTCCGCTAAAAGAACTAGAAGCCTAACTTGCCGTGAATCGCTAAAATGTTGGTCGGAAAGATCCCTCGCGATGGCCGCGAAATCTTACACAGCGCCTCACTAAGCGCTTAAAATATTACATGAGTAGTAAGCACCGGTGACAGTACCAGAGTAACTCTTTGATTTAAATTGCAAGAAAAGTATTAATTTTAGCTCCACCTAATTTATTACTCCCCACCAAGATTATTTCACGCCCGGGAGAATACTTAAAATCTTACGCATGCTTCTTGTTACTAGAGGTCTTACTAAAATCTCAGAAATACCTTTCACTTCCCTTTTCCAGAATTGGCCTACGTGACGCCAAACGTACTGAATTTAACTCTAAACTAGATTCCCAGAAACTTTGCGCTAATGTGTTCTCTATTCGGCTGCTACATGACTTTCTTACATGGCACGCTAATGACCGTTTTTCTTTCCAGAACAATGTTTTAGCTCAAGTTTATTACCTTATACATTGGTTTAATATATTGATTGCAATTATTTCTCTTTCTTGCTATTATTTCTTTAGTTAATTATTCATATATTCCCGTCAATAATTATCAATAATTAGGTTTACTTTAAATGTTGCTGTTCACGCACGCGCGCGTACACAAACACACACATATACGAATACGTTTTCTATAAAGTGTTTTTAGGATTCAGGGATCTCAAAACGAATATTTCTGATGATACCAGAATATTATATTTTAGATTAGAAAACAAATATGCATTTTCTCTGATAGGGAACGGAAAAAGAAAACGAAAGAGAGAAAAAACGCATTCATCCCGAAAACCGAATTTATTTTATGAAAGTACATTGAAGTATTAATTATTTGATAACTTTGACATAAAAATTAGAGGTTTACGGTCATTATTGAAAACTGAAAGAGTGCTGAGTGGTTTTGGAGTGAAGCTACCACATGTATAAGTGTCCCTTTTTATCAATATTTGCTCAAGTACCGATACCATACTAGTGGCTATGGCAGATTTCTCTTTGTGGTGGGCATTTTTTCTCTCCCTTTATGCAAATAACTGGGAAACCGTTACGTTTCCATTGGACGCAGCAGTGTTTGATGCAGTGGGACCGCAGGTCTTTAAAAGGTCTCGTTAATTTGGTTTGTTTTTCCGCACGAATGCCCCTGTGAGAACGCTCAAGTCCCGTTTGCCACATGTTGAAGGAACGGTGACCCGATAAAACTCCGAAGGGCTGTCATGCATACTTCAGAAACGCGCTGATGACCCTGGATTTCCTCCCCAGCTTGTGCTTTTTAAAGGGAAGAGCACCACATTACCACATGACTGTCATCTTTCATGCAACCGCAATGTACCTCAGCTTCTGAGGCAAACACCAACCACTTCTCTGGTTGTATTTGCAGCAGATGGTCGTGTTGTCAACTCAGAATAATGGGGTGGTTACAGGATGCCTTGCTTACCGGCACTGTGTATGTAAACAAAGCCGTTAACCAAACGCAGCGATTAGTCTTTTACAGTGTTGTAAGAAAAATGTCTTATAAACTGATATCCTGTATTTAGTTATTGGGTACATAAATGCATTCCTTTAAATTATGTTTTTGTAAGTAGCTTTGATTTGTCCCTTCTTTAAACAGGAACAACCTTCTTTACTCCGAACGACGAAATGTTTGTAGGAGTATTGCTACTTAAGATCAATATGAATATGATAGAAACGGCGTCGTGGTCCAGTACTTAGACAGCTCACTTCCCTCCAAGGCGGCCCGGTTCAATCCCAAGGGCCCACATGTGGGATTTGTGGTGGACAAAGCGGCGTCTGGATGGTTTCTCCGGTTTCCCTCGCCATTCATTCCACAAACTGCTCCATCATTACCTTCCCTTTCATCCATTTCGCCTTCGTTTCATATCATTTTCTTCCTCGCTCTCATACCTGTCTATGGGCCGATTCCCCGTTCCAGGTTCTTCATTCTCTGATTCCATGTTCCTCTTCTCCTCGACAGACCTCTGACCCTAGACGCGGGCGAAGTCCTAGGGGATGTAAGCCCTACATACGAGGAGGGTAGGCCGACTGCAAGTTAGAATATAATAGAAAGCAGTTTATTTGCAATTTATTAAAATAAGGATGGAAAGATAACGGAACGTGGCGACCTTTTGTTGTACTGTGTTGCGTACATACATTCTCTATTTTTCACCTTAACTACCATGTTGGAAATGCTCTGGAAAAATATAACTTCGATTCTAACCTGGGGAAGTAAAATGTGAAATAAGAACTGATTTTCATAATGTTTAATTTAAAATGTATATATATAACAAATAAAGAATAAAACTGTATATGTGTATGTTGTGTAATAATAATCAGCCACAAGAAATCAAACGCTAATAAAATTAAAGCTAATCATTTAACAAAATACACAGTGGCTATGGCCCAAGGTTATCAGGAGGTCGGCCCCGCCAAGCCGGAGGTAAACAGAGATAAGCAACGATCTCACCCGGCGTAAACATCGGAAGCGCTATCGGCAGATAACCAGTTTCTGGAAGTTTCTCTGCCCCCTCCTCTAGAACGTGTATCGAGATAGTTCTGGAATGTCCTGTGAAAGATTTTATTGCCTATATAAGCGAGCGTTCTCGCGAGAGTCAATAATTGAGTTAGACAGTGAGTCAGCGAGATAGCGAGTGCATTTGTGGTGTGACGACTACATTGACGTGCAGCGTATTTTGCTGCGGAAAGATCGAAGAAGTCCTTTGTTTGACTCCCCAGCAAGTGAATCGTCCGGAAGAAGAGGCTACGTCACGAGGAAATGAAGTGACGGAGAAATTGATCTAGTTCACATTAGTGAAGTGACGGTGTGAACTATGTGAAGTCCTAGTGGCAGTTGAACCAGATCAAAACAGTGACAGGCAGAACAGAGAGAAGTGGCAGGTTAAAAACTGGACAAAGTCACAATATATAATGAGGTTAAGTGAATGCTCGTTAAAGCTTTTCATCTATAAGATTGATGAGCTAGAATAACTCTCTGTAATTATCTTTTGTCTTTCCAAATGTTCACTACAACAATCTATGAAACTAAAATTTAACGTTCTAAAACTGACATCGTCAATGTTACGAAATCTATTTTACCAAACTCGAATAGCCAAATACCCTATCATTTTCAGTTCTTTACACATATACACCTATGCGACAACCATAACTGAGTCACCGAGTTTTATGTTCACGAAAGATAATTTAGAATTTAGAAATATGTTTGTTACAATGAAACGCTTGCCAAAACCCGCGAGCTATACAAGATAAATTGAGCTGGCCTGAGCGAAGAGAGTTGAGGTCTGCTTCCTTCTTCATAACTGGATACCTTCGTACCTCTGAAGGAGAAATGCGCACCCATAGTGACGTAACCGTAGCCAACCTAATAAAGCTCCCATTACTGTGCGCAGAGGTTATAGACTGACACAATGACACAAGAGTGCATTTCTCTGAAAAAGGGGAAAGCTCTTATGTTATTTTAATTTAATCGTAGTGTATACAGATTTGCTGAAAGCAAATGTAGATGTAGTTATTAGCAATATAAACGCAAAGTAAGTTTAAGATCATAAGGATAATATCTATTTTGCGTACTTTCGATACGTGTTAATGCCGCACAGTTGTGCTATTATTGGCATATAATTTATAATGGGCATGAAGAATGTGTTCAGGCATCTGCTCAGCGGTGGTCCTGAGGCACGGTAATTGTTTGATTTAATTATCGGAACACACCTAGAAGCACATTTGGAATAAACGTGCTCTGCAGTGACTAAACATCTTAATTGGGCGTTAAACTTAATAAATTAGGAAGCCATAGGCCTCCTGTGACCCAGCAACCAGTGCTCTACCAATTGCGTTAAGAAGACGACTGTTTGAGAGGCTACGTTAGAAAGTCTGTTAGGAATAAGAACTTGGTTTCACGCATACCAGTGAGAAAAAACTTGTATCAAGATTTCGCCGTAAATATAGAATAAAATGCGAAAAAATCGAATAAATACTAACTCCTAGTTAAGTTCAGCATTGTTTTTAAGAAGCAACATGAAGATTTTCAAGAGTGCCTCCTCGCAAACTATTCTTTATATGGAACAGTTTTCGTAATGCTTTATTTTTTGAAAAATGGCGTTAACCATGTGCTATTAAAATGCCATATACTTACGATGTAAGTATAATTAAAAAAGGAGGTACTATATCTTGAAATTTTTGGGAATCCTTACCTCTTCAGAAGAAATGAATTTGGTATAATTTTGTATAACAGGTAAATCATAAATATTCCGAAAGCTTACTTCACTAAAACTGCAGATATATTTAAAGAACACAATTTATTGCGAGTTACATTTTTGTTACATCAGCTATTCCGAGATGTTCTTTGTTATTGGTTTGAATTTTTCAATGATTTGTCATTTTTAAGTGATCACCATGCAGTTGTTTCTTATGATGACATGGAAAGAGCTTGTCATTTCAACTCCGGCATATAAAGATTTGACTATGGCTTTAGCCTACAGCATTCCCTTTGTAGGTACATGGAAGTACGTAATGAAACTATTTCTGCAAACACTTATCTCAGTTAACAAGAAGTAGATAGAGCAATAAGCTTTTCTAAGAATAGTTAATAAAATTGCTATAAAAATAAAGTATTGTTGCTAAAGAAAGTCACGTGAATATAACACAAAGTTTTTTCAAGTGCTGTCACTATTCGTTTTCTTTTTACTTTCTCTACTACGTATAGTAAGTAGGGGAAGTATTGCATTCCACCCAAAAATTCGATACCGAGATTTCACCGGAAATACATGTTTTGAGTCCTCCTGAATCCAAAAAAAGCATTTTTGGAAACATGTCCGTGTGTGTGTCTGTGTGTGTGTGTGTCTGTGTGTGTGTGTGTCTGTGTGTGTGTGTGTCTGTGAACAGCATAACTCACAAACGAACAGTCGGATAAGCACCAAACTTGGTATTTAAGTTCAGTATCTTCCAGAGATGCGACACGAAGGTTTTCAAGAAAATCCCCCCACCCCAGACTACCCTTTACATGGAAGATTTTTCGAAAATTTTGATTTTCTCAAAAATGGCTCTAACGATTTTGATGAAAATATCATATGTTTAAGATAATGTCATGAGAAATGAAATGTATATCTCGAATTTTTTGGGAATGTCTCTGAACGTATTCTTCATTGTGAACGACTTTTGCATAACTGGTAAACCATAAGAGATAGACAAAATTTTACTACACAAAAAATGTAGATCCCGTTAAAATACACAACTTATGTCATATACATTTCTTTTATTGAGTGAACCGTTTTCGAGATATTGTTTGTTATTTCCTTAAATTTTCCAATACTTATACTTTTTCTCAAATTCCTTATTCATTTTTTTATGTCCTGGACATGCAAAGAGAATGGAATGCGCCACATAGCAACCAGCGTTAAAATATTTGACTATCGCTTAAAAGCTACCATATTTCCCTTGCATCTACAAGAAAATTAGCAATAAGATTGACATCTCGATATCTCGATTAACATGAAGTATATGGAGAATAGGCGTTTCTAAAATTAGATTGTACAAGAGTAGAGAAAGTCATGTGAGTGTAACACATCAGATTTTTTTATTACTTTCTCTACTACGTATAGTAAGTAGGGGAAGTATTGCATTCCACCCAAAAATTCGATACCGAGATTTCACCGGAAATACATGTTTTGAGACCCCCTGAATCCAAAAAAAGCATTTTTGGAAACATGTCCGTGTGTGTGTCTGTGTGTGTGTGTGTGAACAGCATAACTCAGAAACGAACAGTCGGATAAACACCAAACTTGGTATTTAGGTTCAGTATCTTCCAGAGATGCGACACGAAGGTTTTCAAGAAAATCCCCCACCCCAGAGTACCCTTTACATGGAAGATTTTTCGAAAATTTTAATTTTCTCAAAAATGACTCTAACGATTTTGATTAAAACATCATATGTTTAAGATAATATAATGAGAAATGAAATGTATATCTCGAATTTTCTGGGAATGTCTCCAAAAGTATTCATCATTGTGAACGACTTTTGCATAACTGGTAAACCATAAGAGATAGACAAAATTTTACTACACAAAAAATGTAGATCGCGTTAAAATACACAATTTATGTCATATACGTTTCTTTTGTTGAGTGAACCATTTTCGAGATATTGCTTGTTATTCCCTTAAATTTTCCAATACTTATACTTTTTCTCAAATTCGTTATTCATTTTTTTTATATCCTGGACATGCAAAGAGAATGGAATGCGCCACATAGCAACCAGCGTTAAAATATTTGACTATCGCTTAAAACCTATCATATTCCCCTTGCATCTACAAGAAAATTACCAATAAGATTGACATCTCGATATCTCGATTAACATGAAGTATATGGAGAATGGGGGTTTGTAAAAATAGATTGTACAAGAGTAGAGAAAGTCATGTGAGTGTAACACATCAGATTTTTTTTATTGTCATGTTCATGCAGAGTTAAATTTCAAGGCCGTCATATAGCGACTGCATTTTATAAGTCTGACTATCGTATCAGCCTACTGCTTATCTTTTATGATTACAAAGAAATTATCAATGAAACCAATTGTGCAAAAGTTTATCCCGATTAACAAGTAGGAGATAGAAGGATAAGATTTTGTAAGAATTGTTTGTAGAAAAATGGGTAAAGAAAGTAATATCAATGTAATACATGTTTTTCAAAAATATAAAGTGTCATATAGTGGACAGTTTATTCCATGAAAGCATCCAAGTGTGTGGTTTTTAAAAAGCTTTATGACAAGAAAAAGGGAAAATACAGAACCAATAAAACACAGTATTGTTACGTTTACATGACATTAAAATGGATAACTTTGGCTTACGTTAGTTTTGAGAGCGTTATGTGGTAAATAAACGTAATTCCCTTAATCGTTTCATCTACTCATTTCCTGGCTTCACTTCTTTAATATATATATATAATGCATTCCAGAAAATTAAATTCGTGATTCCCGATCTTCACTATTTTGCCTTTCAGAGGAGACAACTGATATAATGAGTGAATAGATTTTGGCACTATCCTTCAACACACTAGTACAGCGAACGGGATGGCTTAGGCGGTAACGTCTGTGGCTTGTATTCGGGATGTCTCGGGTTCTCCCGGTGGCCGCTCACCCTGATCATGGTTTTTTTTTTGTGGTTTTCCTCTGGTCGCCTAGACGAATGTTGGTGTGGTGTAGTCTACCACGATTTCGCCTTTCCTTCATTTCCTGCAATTTAATTTGTTTCCCTTTCATCTTTCAGGCAGTGTCTCCGGGTTCTGTGGTGCGTCTAGTGATGGCCAGATGGCATGGTTGTTTCGTACTGGAAATTATAGACTTCCGTGCGTCTGTGTATGGATCTGCGACCTCCTGCGGCTCCTCCACTTCATCCCTGCCTCCCGGGAGGTGTAGCCACATAAATGTAGCTAGTCGCAATGGCGAGGTGTCCGCTTCCGATAATTACATCGTACATCCTACACATAGTAAAAACTGCCTTGAGAGCACTGCCCCTCAATCCGGCCTTAGATCCTTTTACTGCCTATTCAATGTATCTCCGCTTCGCATAACACCGATAGTCAGGATTTCGTCTTGGGGCGCCAATTCCATGAAATTCACCGAAAGTTTTTATTTATAAGATATCTGCTGTAATTGCACAAAATGTGCTTTTCTTCACATAAACGAAAGAAACTTATCACTTTCAAGTTAAGGTTATAGTTATTTTAATACAGGTTAGGTAAATAGCTTTATTAAACCGTGCATAATTATTTCTTACATTAAATTAAATGAATAGTACTGAGAAAAATGAAAATATGTCAATCAGTTTAATTATTATTAAAATTTTGAATACAAGAAACAATACGAAAGAAGTTAGACCTTGCAAAGTTGTGCAACCCACCACTGCGATCTACGAAAAGAAAAAACAACTACGTCATACTTAGCCTTCCGACAGGCAGAAGTGGACTGGGATTTAGATTTCTCTAATTACTTTTCCGAGGTATCAGTTGTCTCTGTTTCCCTCATATGGGAGGAGTTCCGAACCCTTCAGCTGTCGTGATGCGAGAGTATGAAATAATAGAATAAATGATTTGTTATGGTTTTTGGAGGAAGTGTATTAAATAAAATAATTTTTTTAACTCCGGCGTATCCCTAACATTTATGTACTTCTGACGTTACTATAAGTACGTTAGGCCAAACATCTGAGCCCCTCTCTAATGGGAGTTCCTTGGGTTGGGTTAGACTCGGCGAGTTACATCTGGGCGGTGATGTCCAGGAGGGGTTGTGAAACGCCTTAATGCCCTCCGGTACCAGGTTTTGGGTGTTTATTCACCTATATCCGGAAGACTAAATCCCTTTACTAACTTACTTCTATGAGGTATGTTCGAACGCACCTATGGGAGATAGAAAATGTCTTCCAATTCCTTAGCCCGCAACTAATCAATACGTCTTTGCATCATGTGTCCTGTATATGGCAGCATTGATGTTAACGCTGATAGCAATTTAATAAGTGTACAGAATTTGCATGGATGAACAAACCAACATCAGCGGTTGAGGACAGTAGACGGCTACCCTGTCTGTATGTGTTTATTAAAATGCTTTAGGACAAGGGGAGGGGGTGGCGAACCACTGCCATCACAAGGGAGTCACACAGAGAATGCAACAAACACCAGGGTGGAAGTGGGAGATTCTAACTCTGTACTTCTCAGTGTGGGGTGACCGCACTATCTCCGTGCTCATCCTTATGTGAACCCCAACATGGCTCTGACTTGGTATTACTTCACTTGTTTAAGCAAGGGAAGTCAGATCAAGCGGGGCTTTGCGCGAGTGAGCAAGTCTGAGGTTCCAAACCACTGCTTTCTTGAACCATGATCCTTTGACCGCTAGGCCTCTAAAATATTCTCCTCCTTGTAGCTTTGAATTTGAAACTGATAGAGCCGCAGTACTCTGCTTTTAAGCTTTAATCAAACAGGTCTAGCTTCTTTTAAGCCATCAGCCTTTAAAGGGAACATTCTGTGAAATTTGCCAATTCCGTATTTCTTAAGTAATCTATATGAGTTTTTAAACCGATGAACTTCGGAACTGAAATATTCAGTTTAAATCGTTTTCTTAACTGTCTACGGGAAAATATGCTTACAGCGCACATTTCATAAGTTTAAAACACATCTCATTTTTTAGTTCCAAATATATTTCTTACAAAATAATCAAATTATATGCATACAAAAAAACATTAATAGTTTTATGAACAATTAAAATAATATTAATTTTACCCCTTTTAATTAACAAAGTCAATTCCTAAGCAATGCACTTATTTAATTTTATTTTCATGAAAATTTACAGTGATAACTTTTAGTTCATTATCATTTTTAGAGTCTCCGACGAGAATTTCAAAATAAATGGTAAAACTTTGTATCCCAAGGAGGAATTTCGGTTATAATATGTTCTGAAGAAAGCAACCAGGAAATAAATTACTTTTTAGACAGCTGGGACTAAAACTAGAACTTTTAACATAAGGCAACAAATGAGTACTTCATCGCACTAAAAGTTTTATGTTACTTCATTGTTACTAACTTTGGTTTCAAGTCCAATCACATGGCAATTAACCTTTTTATTTACACATGTTTAATAAATCGACTTGGTTTGATCGGCTTTTACATTTGATTATACCATTTTACATTAATTTCTAATGTCGGTAGCATTATCTGTTCGCAATTCAAAAGGTAAAGGTAAATGTACATATCACGGAGGGCCCCACAGAACCGGGGCAGAGAACCTCAAGTAGGCCAGTCGGACCTGTTTGCTTCCAACGTGATCCCTGTGAGGGAAGAATGAGGGGAGAGACCCGAAGGGCGACCACATCCGAATGCCGAAGGGCGCAAGTATTGACGGGATCTCTAATGCCTCCAGATAGAACGCATCCGACGGCGTACGGTCCCTGCCCACAAGCCACCAACCTCCAGGGTTACACGGAGCGGAGCTCCACACTGATGAGAGACCTAATTGAGCGGTACTGCAGCGTCGCCAGGGAAGAAACCTTTACAGAGCGAAGCCACCGCCCAGCCGCAACCCGCCGAACACCGTCGCACTGGTCCTACAACCTTGAAACAGATGACAAGGAAGATGATGGGTGCAGGAAATGAGAGGAAGGGGAGTCGTAGTAGTTGATGAACCACTTGCCGACCTGGGGAAACCGCGAAAAGCCAATGGGTCAGAGTGGGCGGTCGCCGGAGATCCATCCCAGTATCTTCCGAATGCGGGCCACAGACTGAGCCATCCCGCTCGGTTCAAATCGTCATACTTCAACTTATCGCAATGCGATGTCCAGTTAACCTGTTCTTTGTATTGGAAGCCTTGTATCTTCTTTGCTCTGAATCGTTATTCTTTTATTTATGACTTCAGTGATCATAAAATCGTGACAGGTACGAATATGGATGAACTTAAATTCCAAGAGCTGGACGAAATTCTGGAAACTGCTGAAAGGGTAATATTGGAATTGCTACAAAAAAAATCCGATGTGATACTTTCACATGACCTTTACACCCTATATTGGGTTTTTAGCGGGTATACAAACTGCTCTTACTAAGCTTAGGACAAGGGGAGCGAAACAGCCACCTTACACGTTTCGTTACAGATACAAAGGGAACAGCGACAGCCAAATATTTAAGAATTGCACCTATACGCTGACCTTAAAATTCCATACTGTTGCAATGGAATCACGAGAAACAATGGAATGTTAACAGGACTTTAAAAGAATGGCTAAGTATTGAACAATCGAAAATTAATAACGGATATCTCGTAACTGGCTAATGCCACAAAAATAAATTGCGCATTTTAGAGATCTATATTTCTTGCCTAGTATATTTTTGTCTATCGCAATACAAGATTATACAAAATTATATATCACTGTCTATTCCCAGAAAATTCAAGATATGCATTTTATTCGCCATGAAAATATCGGAAACATATTTTAATCAAAATCGCTGGTCATTTTTGATAAAATAAAAATTATCGAAACATGTTCCATATAAAGGATAGTCTGTGGTGGGGGGATTTTCTTGAAAATCTTCGCGTCGCATCCATGAAAGATGGTATTTATCCGAATGTTTGTTTTTGAGTTATGCTGTTCACAGATAGGCAGACGGACACACAGACAGACACAGGGCGCCTCAAAATATGTATTGCCGGTGAAATTTCGGTATCGAATTTCTTTGTGGAGCGCAATACTTACACTTACTATACGTAGTAGAAAAAGTAAACATGTTTTTATTTATTTATTTTTTTGTTTTCAGGGGTCTGTAAACACGTATTTCCGACGAAATCTCGGTATTGAATTTTTAGGTGGAATCCAATACCTTCTCTACCTTCTAGGTACGTGGTACAGACAGTAAAAATCCATAAAACAGTATGATATAGAATACAATCGCTCCATTGACCGATGTATGGTCAGCACTGCTAGCGTATCAACAAAACATCTATATTCTCACTGTACACGTCTGTTGATCACACTCTAGGCGACGTTTCTGTTAACTGCACATAGGCCTGGAATATAGCATTATTTTATTGTCATTTTACCAATTTCAGGGCTGTATAAAAATAATGTATGCACACATGTTAAAAGTGATTTTACTTTGCTTGTAAAATTGTTATACTTAGCCTAAAGCCTCGTTTCGGAAAAACTCCTACTCACAAAATAAAATCCTACTTTTAACACTCGTATCATAAACAGAGCTGGACAAATATCCATTCAGCGAGGAATCAGCGTAACTACCATCCTAACCAGTACACGTGAGGTGGTACTGAATGCATGGACCCACGACTGCACAGCTGGCGGTCAGTAGTTCGCTTGTGTTACTGGTGCTCTTGTGAGCTCTGTGTTTATGTTCTGTTCTAACCCTGAAGCTTCTGCTTAAGTTCCAGGTGGCTCCCTTCCCCTCGCTGCACTATCGATATAAACTCGCTAAGTGTACAAATTGTAACCCAAAGGATATATGTCCTAGGTAACATATACACTATTTCAGAATAGAGAGGTAAAGGTACGTATCCGGAGGGTACGTAACCGGGGTAGAGCAAGTCGGCCCCTTCTGCTTCCAAAATGACTCCTGGGAGGGAAGGATGAGAAGAGAGATCCGAAGGACGATCAGATCCGGATGCCGACGGAAGCAACCTTGGACGGGGTCCCTAATGTTTCCAGATAGGAATAAGAGAATTCTAAAGAATTCTAAAATTCTTTTCCAAGAATATTGTCGTGTTTATGCCAGTTAGATCCCGATCCTCTTTCCAGTACGCTTCATTCCCACAATAAATAAATATATAATCTTTCCCAATTCTTTGATGTCTGCAAATATAGGCAGGTACTAAAGAATTGGGAAAGATCATTACAAAAACGATAGTATAGCAAAAAAACTGTTAACACATGTTGCAGATAGTAGCTTATTCTAGCTATAGAATACGGTATCTTAATTATTCATCAAACAACCGAGCGAGATATCCCGCGGTAATGTAAGAGATTCGAATTCGGGAGGTCCCGGATCGATCTCGTCGTTTTCTCTGGTCGGTAGGAGGATGCTGGGGTGGTTTTTCATCTACTGCGATTTCCTTTCCATCATTTCCCTTTCATTCTATTTTCTTCTCATTTTTCAGGCGTGCTTAGAGTTTCGTAGCGTATGGCAGTGCCGTATAGATGATGCGGAGGCTTGTTCAAAGGAAACAGTGCAACTAATGGGCTGCTTGGTTGACGGTTGTTCATCATCCTCTCTGGGCAGCTGTAGTAGTGGGGCGGGTCTTTGAGTCAGTATCTGTTAGGGACTTCCACGCGTCTCTGTGGCATGTCTGCCTGCGGCCTATAGTCTCATGTGGTTCCTTCACTTCATCCCTTCCTCCTTGAAAGTGTTAGCCGCAATAGATCTCTGGAGGTATCCTCCGCTTTATACCTCTACTCCCCGAACGGGGAGTTACAATAATTAGGTACGAAGTTATTATTGAGTTTTGTGAATTTTCTGCCAAAGTATCTTCTTATGCACAAAATTTCGATTTTATCAGTATCTTTATAAGTATTTTGATGACTGCTCTCACCTTTTACCATATGAAAATGTAGTTCCCAACGTTACATGGTTCTTACCGCTTTCTTGGCTTAGGTTCATTCTCGGTTGCTTCAAGCTACCTGGTTGGAAGTGTTTTCCCAATCCTCACAATGAATATTATCAGGTAGTTTTTAGATCATCTGCCCAATTATTTATTACTTCCATTCATGAGTTATGATCCGTTTGCTTAAGGAGTTCATCCTGTGAAAATTATCGGAAATCCGCAGTCACACACACGCGCGCGCACACACACACACACACACACACACACACACACACTTGATAATTGATCTCTAAAATCTAATCACCTCTCTATTCTGACACAGCGGGATGGCTCAGGCGGTTAGGTCTGTGGCCCGCTTTCGGGAGGTGCCGGGATCGATCCCCTGCGGTCATCTACTTGGCCCTGGGTTTTTTGTGGTTTCCCTGGTCGTCAGGCGAATGCTGGGGTAATTCATCTTCTACCACGACTCTCCTCCCTCTCATTTCCTATACCCATCATCTTCCTTATCACCTGTGTCAAGGTTGTAGGACCAGGCGACAGTGTTCGGCGGGTTGTGGCTTGCGCTCTGTAAACGTTTCTTCCCTGGCGTCGATGCAATTTATTTACCTTGCAATTTATTCCTGGCGTTATTACAATTTTAGTGTTTGGTTTATATCGACTTTAAATGCAGAATTTCCAGGAAACAATTGTAACATTTTAACAACTACCATGGGTAATCAGTTCTTTTCTGGTGTAATTATTGGCACTATTTGGCATAAATCACATACTATTCTTTCGTTATGATTGTACATTGTTTGCTACGTAAAAATTAAATTGGGTTTCATTTATAGACGCTCTTTAACTACTGTGGTCCATAGATCCCATTCTATTTTCGGCACGGGACCACCGGCTTTACTTCGCTTCCGAAGGAAGCCATGCTAAGAAGTTTTACGCCCGTTGTCCTCCGCCTGGTGTTTGCTAGGTCTATTAATGACTTCACCATATGGTAACATTAATATAAAGATTTCAAATTTAACAATTTATAAGGTTTCTTTCCCCATTTCATAAACTAATTTATTTTACAATTGAAATATATATTTAAAATATTCTCTTTGAGTTTTCTCTGCACTCTTAAAAACTAGTTTTAAATAAAAATGCATAGAAACGAACACTTAGAGACACTTGCATACAAACAAAATTCTTTTAAAAGTTCTTTTTGGCAATGATGGTTATTTACCCAAAGTTGAAAATTATCAACAAACAATTGGTAACAATTTTGTTTATTTGTTGACTAGTAATTATCTCCTGTGGTAAATACTTACGCTCAGAAATCTCAACTGCGTGGGGGGTATAGGTAAATTTCTGCTAAAAGCGAGACAGCTGAGATCTGAGAAAGGGAGGAGATGTAAGCAGAGATAAGCGTATCCTCTGGTTGCTGCTGATTTATTTTTACTTTGTTATTTACCCAGTAAGTAGAAGTTCAATACGGAGATCTCACGAAATACGCGTTTTTGAGGCTCCCTGAACTCAAAAAAGGATTTTTAGGAAAAGACCCGTGTATGTATATGTGTGTGTTTGCTGATGAACAGCATAACCCAAGAAGGAAATGTTCGATAAATACCAAACTTGGATTTAAGTTCATGGTCTTCCAAAGATGAGATACGAAGATTTTCAACAAAATCCCCTACACCAAACTACCCTTTACATAGAACAATTTTCGATGTTTTTTTATTTTCTGAAAATTTACTCAAACTATTTTGATTAAAGTGCTACAGGTATAATAAATATAGTTACATGACAAATAACTTTATAAGACATAGACAAAAATATAGATCTCTTTTAAATCACTTAATTTATATCAAATAACTTTTTTTTGTGGCATCAGCTATTTCCGAAATATTCATTATTGTTGGTTTGAACTTCATAATACTTTGTTATTTACTAAAGTGTTGGCGCTATTCAATTGTTTTTGCAATGTCATAGAAAGATTATGGAACTTGAAGGAACCAGTTTTTAAGCGTTTGCCTATCGCTATTTCCTTTGTACCCATAACGAAAAGTGTAATGAAACTATTTTATCCAAACGTTGTTCTAAATCACCTTAACAACAGAAGAATAAGATTTTGCAAGAATAGTTTGCAGACGCTATAAAAATAAAAAAAAAAAATCTGATGTGTTACACTCACATGACTTTCTCTACTCTTGTACAATCTAATTTTACAAACGCCTATTCTCCATATGCTTCATGTTAATCGAGATATCGAGATGTCAATCTTATTGGTAATTTTCTTGTAGATGCAAGGGAAATATGGTAGCTTTTAAGCGATAGTCAAATATTTTAACGCTGGTTGCTATGTGGCGCATTCCATTCTCTTTGCATGTCCAGGACATAAAAAAAATGAATAACGCATTTGAGAAAAAGTATAAGTATTGGAAAATTTAAGGAAATAACAAGCAATATCTCGAAAACGGTTCACTCAACAAAAGAAATGTATATGACATAAGTTGTGTATTTTAACGCGATCTACATTTTTTGTGTAGTAAAATTTTGTCTATCTCTTATGGTTTACCAGTTATGCAAAAGTCGTTCACAATGAAGAACACTTTTGGAGACATTCCCAGAAAATTCGAGATATACATTTCATTTGTTATGAAAATATTTTAAACATATGATATTTTAATCAAAATCGTTAGAGCCATTTTTGAGAAAATTAAAATTTTCGAAAAATCTTCCATGTAAAGGGTAGTCTGGGGTGGGGGGAGTTTCTTGAAAACCTTCGTGTCGCATCTCTGGAAGATACTGAACCTAAATACCAAGTTTGGTGTTTATCCGACTGTTCGTTTTTTAGTTATGCTGTTCACAGACACACAGACACACACACACACACACACACACACACACACACACACAGACACACACACACAGACACACACACGGACATGTTTCCGAAAATGCTTTTTTTGGATTCAGGAGGTCTCTAAACATGTATTTCCGGCGAAATCTCGGTATCGAATTTTTGGGTGGAATGCAATACTTCCCCTACTTACTATACGTAGTAGAGAAAGTAAATATTGGATAGAGAAGGTCACGTGAAAGTAACACATCGGATTCCTTATTGCAATGGGATTTTCTTGAAGCGACTTCTTTATTATTCTGCGTATTATAAAAGCCCGAACAGTGTACAGTCTAATAGACTGCTACCTTACAGGGTGGACTATTTAAGTTGAGACTGTACAAAATCTCCAAAACTAAGCGTTGTAGAAAGAAATGTCTCGAATAAAAGTTGTTTGAAATTATGGGGGAAAGTAAAAGCCATTAGTTGTGTTTTATTTGGAGAATGTTGTGATGGTAATTTTAGGGTCAATTAATTTTTTTTAAATGGGAACCTACCTTTTTATGTTGTTTTCTCACTCCTCATAAAAAACTAAACAACATTTGTGTCAAACACTTTGCAATTGTTGTTACACCAACCTAAATAATAACGAAAATTGTGAATGGCTGTGCATGTAGAGCAAAATGAATGGCTTTGACCATCCATGGATGGTCATTTGAGGGTCAAGTTACGTTTAGTAATTTTTTATTTTGCTTTCTTATTCTACATCACAAAATAAACAGCTTTTTATAAACCATTTTCTAATGAGAAAACAACATACAAAATGTAGGTTCCCATTAAAAAAAAATTAAATTAACCCTAAAATGACCATCATTTTAGAGTCAATGTTCTTTAGAACTTCAATTAATTGAAAAATGTGCGGGTGATAAAATAGTCCAAATCAGTTTAGCATGAAACACTTCGCAATTATTTGTAGTGCGGACGGAACTTTCGGAGAAATGTACCCACATTTCTGGAGGGAAGTTACTGCCTCAATCTATGTAATATTGTAGCATGTAGTCACAAAAAGCTTCAACTCGTTTGTCATTTGGCATACGAGAACAAAACCTTCAGCAAAACTGTCACCTATTTCTTCTGGATCCAACAGAGGTAAACCAAAAAGGTTCTTAAGAAAATTACTAATTTCGCTGTCCTTTTCTTGGTATACCTGCTTAAATTAAATTCTTGAATTGTCTTCCACCATCTTGAGCTAAGTGGAAGCGACATTCCTTAATAATGGCAGAAGGCCAAGCACTAGACACACCAATACGACTAGCTTGTTCAAAGTCACAAAACATATACGTTGATGGAAAATTTTGTCCGAATTTCAAGCACTCATTCACTGTGTGTTTAAATAATTGTGCATATGTTTGCGATTGTTTATTTGGTAGAAGGAAGAAATCCAGTAGTATACAAACATTCTGATCCGTTCTTTCATGGATTGTGAAAATCTGATGAAACGTTTTTGGACTACTTTTAAACGTACCATCTACAAATACAGTATCCAACTTACACAAGCATTCCAAACTATTTCTGGTTGTGAAGTCCACAATATGACTCTCCCTATAGTTTACGAACATAAAGCGTTCGTCATTGTTCGTAATAATCTCATGTGAATCTAGTGCGTCGTGAGTTTCTTGTAAAGTTTTTGGTAGCTTAGGATATACGTTACCTCTTGCTTGATAAATGTTGCTTCCTATCAGAGTGGCGTCATACGATGTCTGTGTAGGTATGTGTGCTTTAATCAACTCTCGGTGTAACAACTTTATAGGCCACTCACATGGAGCATCAATGGCTTTTCTTTTCACAGAGTTACTTAACTTCTGTCTGTTGAGTACACTTTCACAGGTTTTGTCATGATCATGTTGTGTACAACTGCCTATCACTTCCTTTTTTCATTTACTTTTACGAAACACTTGCATTCATCCTTGCAACAAGTCTATCTCTCAGTTCCATCTGCGAAACCTTTTTGAAATCTGTATTTGCAGCCTGATATCTCGCACGTTAAATGAATATAACACTATCACGATAGGGTTAATTTTCCGTTATATGACTATATCACTCGTAAGACTGTACCGCACTGATGCGTAGCACATATTGCACACAACGTAGCAGGTAAAGCCGTTCGACCTTGTAGTTGCGAGTGTCATACACAGCGTAGCAGGTAAACAATTGCCGCACGGGGGCGAGTTCGGTTACCTTTCTTTTCTTTCCACCCATAGTATGGGCCGAGTTCGTTAGTAGCCTCTATGTCTCCAACCACATTACGTCTGTAAAACGCTGTTCGGAAAATTAATTATTTCAAATCCCTGTATGATGGCACATAGTTATTACCAAAACTGGGTCAAAAATAGGTTATTCCACCCATCTTACAAGTAACAAACTATTATCTTCATACACTCTCGTGGAATAAACCAACTAATTGGGAAAAACAAATATTTATTTTTCGAAAACGATTGATTACAGAACAAAACTATATTATGCTTGTTTGTTTGTAATACCTCTATGAAGTACACATTAGAAGGAATTTAATAAGTGCCCTTACATCCTGTACATACTTTGATTTAAATAAATGCACTCATTCATTCGCGGAATAAAATACGCATTTTTTCTCTTGTGCTGGAAACGGAATTAGAAGTATGAACCCCCGAAAACATTACTAAACAAAAGGAAGAAAAATTATATTTTAATAATATGTTTACATAGAAAGGTTTTAAGGCAAAAGAGATGTGAATATAACTTATATATGAACGGTAAAAGCAAAGAAGAAGAATATAGTAATTATCCACATTTTCATGGAGTCACATGGAGAAACTAAGAAAATGGATGTAAATAAATTAGATAGGTGGAGTCAGACTAAACAATTAAAGGCCATAGCGAGGATTTGAACCACGAATCTTTCGGTTTCCGTCCGGCTGTCCTAACCAACTGAACTACCATGGCAAAATGCCGCCAAGACTTTAAATTCCCCAACTTACTCGCATTTTTCTCGGTAAGCCACAAGGAGATCTCAAATTAATTTTTAGATGACATACCTCGATGGCGATTTACAGTGTCGTAAGTACTTTTAGGTTCCGGATTTCGTAGCTTAGGTCAATTTATTAAGTGTTCTTTCACTCAAGCGTGTGTAGGACAAGGTTGGAAAGGACTAAAAAATTCAGTATCGTAGGCGGGATTTTAATTTTTTAGTTTAATTAACATAGGTCAATTATTTTGTAATAATTATTATGCATTACGCGTAAAAATGCCTACGTGATTTGTTGTAAGATAAAGAAAAGAAGCTTATATATATATATATATATATATATATATATATATATGAGAATGGATGGTAGTAGTGTTAAGATGGTACGGTAAAGAAACAAAAGGAAGACAATATAACTAGAGGCTGCTATACGAGTAAATCACAACGTAGCTAGGAGACGCTAAGAGATCGCGTTGGGGAAAAGACGCGATTATGTCATCGAGGAAAAGAAATTTTATTTAAATTGAAAGCGAGGTAGATAAAGTTAATGTGAGATTAGTAACAGGTCGCAGATAGAAATACTACAACCGTTATAAGGAACAAGTTTGTAACTAAATGTACTCCGCAGATAGGAATACAGAAATTGTGTTAACTTGGAGAAAGTGTACCTGTAATGACTATCTTGCGAAGAAATGTATAAATAATTCTAATCTCAGCTAAAGAGTATAAGCATCGGAAGTAGTATAGACACCACATCGCGTTAGAATTAGCAAGAAAAGAGTTTAAGTAGGTACATACACGGAATAAGAATTGAGTGATTCCACAATGCACTGTCTGCACACGTTGTGTAAAAAGAGTCTCATATTGTAATACGGTATTCTAAAAAACTTTCGCGCATACTTATTGGAATACTAATAAATTTATTCCAAAACAATTAATTCAATACATTATTATTATTATTTTATTACGAGTGAGCCAATGTAGAACTACGCAAAGTATTTAGAGACGTTTCTTTGTTTTCCTTTGAACCCATAGCTCTCTAATTCTTTATCTGTGGGCCTTCTTTCTCTCGTCTGTCCATGTTATTCTATTTTTGTCTTCGGTTTGTCCTGTTGGTCAACCTGCCACTTATGCATTTTAAAGGTATCTCTGTTTAACCGAGCGGGATGACTAGGCGGTAACGTCTGTGGCTGCATTCGGGAAGTCGTGGGTTCGATTCCCGCGACTGACCTTCCTGACCCATGGGTTTTTTCAGGGTTTACTGGGTTGCTAAGCGAATGCTGGGAAGGTTCATTACATCCCCCGAATTTCCTGTCCCTCCATTTCACCTCCATTCTCATTTCACTTCATCTTCCATTCACTTGGTCTGTTTCAGGATTGAAAGTGTCGGCGGGAGTATCGGCGTTGCATGGCAGGGGAAAAGGATGCTCTATGTAACTCTTGGGGGGCGGGGGGAATGAGGGCGGTCTCCGAGTCCCGAGGCTCACAGTAGGATGTGTAAGCCTACAGCGGACTAGCCACTATCTGGAGAGTTTCAATCTGTAAAAGGCAGGGACATGCCCTGTGCCCTGTCGTGTCTCCTGGTCTGGCCGCTGTCTATCTCCTCTCACCTCACCTCTTCCTCCCGGGACAACCTTAGGTCGAGGTGCTAAGTCCCCCTCCGCAGTTGGTCCTACTCCTAGTCCTATCTCTGTTTAGTATATCTTCTTGCGTAATTCCTGCCAATTTTAAGTAATTTTTACTTCGCAATCCACTTCATGGTATCTACATGTACTTCTATTTTTGTAGAATTCCATTATTTGTTTTTGAGCTTGTTTCAGCTCATTCATTTAACATGTCCATAATACTTTAACTTCGTTTGTAATGTCACTGTGAATGTCATATATTTTTATTTCATTTTTACTTCTTTTACTTCTTTTTTTTGTTCACCTATGATTTGTGGACTTAAAATCTTTTCTTTAATTTTGCATTCTTTTTACTTTCTCTACTATGTACAGTAAGTAGGCGAAGTATTGCATTCCTCCCAAAAATTCGATACCCAGATTTCACTGGAAATGCATGTTACGAGGTGCCCTGAATCCAAATAAAGCATTTTTGAAAACATGTCCGTGTGTGTCCATCTGTTTATGAATAGCATAACTCAAAAACGAAAAGTCGGATAAATACTAAACTTGGTGTTTGAGTTTAGTATCTTCCAAGGATGCGTCACAAAGATTTTTAAGAAAATCCCACCACCCCAGACTACGCTTTACATGGAACATTTTTCGAAGATTTTGATTTTCTCAAAAATGGCTGTAACGATTTCGATTAAAATATCATATGTTTAAGATATATTCATGGAAAATGAAATGTATATCTTAAATTTTCTGGGAATGTCTCAAAAAGGGACTGGTAAACCGTAACAGATGGACAAAATGTTACTGCACAAAAAATGTAGATCTCGTTGAAACATTTAATTTATGTTATATGCATTTTTTTTTGTCCAGTGAACCATTTTCGAGATATTTATTGTTAATTGTTTTGGTTTTTTAATACTTATACTTTTTCTCAAATGGGAATTTGTTATTATTTTTTATGTGCTGGACATGCAAAGAGAATGGACTGTTCCACATAGCAAACAGCTCTTAAAAGATTTGACTATCGCTTAAAGTCTACCATATTTTCCTTGCACCTACAAAAAAATTAACAATAAGATAGTTTGTGTAAGCGTTTATCTCGATTAACACGAATTAGATGGAGAATAAGCGTTTATAAAAATAGTTTGTACAACAAAGAGTAGAGAAAGTCATGTGAAAGCAACGCGTCAGATTTTTCACAACATTTTCGATATCTGCTTTTCTTTTCTTATTATAGGTGTTTTGAGTAAGCTTGTTTTATTATTAATAATAATAATATTATTATTAATATATTTTAATTTACCGTCGCAACTGTGAGAGTTTAAATGCTGTACTGGTCACACTGGAATGCCATTAAAAGTGTCTTTATGATATAACCCAACTTCATAACCTTTGAATTCCCATCAACAATCGCGCACACTTTTGGGTCTTCACGACTTCTGCTCTGGAAAATTGTTTCAGTTAGGCTTAAACGTTACAGGAGAAAACCAGAAAGTCTTCTGAAAGAGATGTGTTTGGGTACGAGATTCTTTTAACGCGACTTTATATTCTGCAGACGCTCTCAAGGCGACTTTTCGTGACCAAAGTGATCCGCAGGAGATGTGAGGAAAACGTGCGAACAGAATAAACGGGAAGAAGAGTGCCGCACTGGTGCACATTCCTATCTTGGAAATGAGATGGTTCTCGATTTCACTTGGAGCCGTTTCGCGGTCAGAAGGTCCAACCAGACTGGCCACAGCTCCACTGAACTTGCTTACGATAAACAAAACTTAGGATCAGAAGTATACATTACGTATACTATTCCTCTCTCTCTCTCCCTCCATTTTCGTAATCAACTTCCTAAAATACAGATTTCTCAGCTTTTCTAATCCTCCCTTTAGAGGAAGAGACAAGATTTTCTAGCCTTTCTGAAACAAATTCATTCTTCGGTATCCTTGTTACTTAACAATAGTTCCCTTAGTTTCTATTTCTATTATCTTCGAGAAAGAAAGGAGAATATCAGCAATCTGATGACCAATAACTTAATGAGCAATTTCTCCAGGTCATTGTTTATCCTGGATCGCACCTGTTACATAAAGTTTGTTCAGCAATTTTGTAATTGCACTATGGCCTCCCTGTATACCTCCTTTTTATGTTCCTGGTACCACTGAATTAAAACACAATACATTTTAGCAAAACGATCCATGTGTGTGTATCTGTGAATAGCCAAACTCAAAAATGAAATGTAGGATAAATACCAAACTTCATATCTTAAGTTCTGTCTGTATCTTCCAAAGATACGATACGAAAATGTTCAACAAAATCCTCCACTCCAAAATACCCGTTAGGTACATGAACATTTTTTGTTATTTCTAATTTTCTCAAAAATGTATTTAATGATTTTGATTAAGACACCATATAGATATTTAAGATATTTACTGGCTAAATAAAATGTACAACTTCAATTTTCTGAGAATAGCTTGTTAAGTCCTTTTCATTGGGATGGACTTTCCTGTAATTTTGTATAATTAATAAACCATAAGAGAGAGAAAAATCTTACTACAGAATAAAACGTATATCTCTTTAAGAAACAGAATTTATTTCATATAACATTGTTGTGGTATCAGTCATCGGAGTCCTTTGTTATTGGTTTGAATTGTTCAATACCTTCGTCATTCTTTTAAGTGCCGTCACATTCAGTTGTTTATCGTGATTCAGTGCAGAGTATAGATTTTCAAGGGTAGCATATAGCGACCCACCTTTAAATATTTGACTATCGCTTCGGTTTTCTGTGGCCCCCTTGAGCCTATAACACGTAAAGTATGGACGAACGGGGGGTTCTCCCCCAAGCGGGGTGGAGCACCGCAAGTAGGCCGCAGCGGTCCTTTTTTGCTTCTACCATGACCCCTGAGAGAGAGGGATGAGGGAAGAGACCTGAGGGGCGAGTAGATTCGGATGGACGGGTTCCCTAACGTTTCCAATCGAACGCATCCAACGCTGTCCGGTCCCACCATATGGACTGGGCCCACTGGGAGGCGACATCTACACTACTAGGAAAATTTATTGCATCACCTGTAGTCTGTGTATTTTCACTCTTATCTTACTTAATGTCAACAATGGGTGCAATATTTGAGTTTCGCTTTATCTATAAATGATTATGCATGGTTGTTTTCAGCAGAACTTCTAAACACTTTCCATTTTTGTAATGCTACTGCCTGTATTATTGGTTTTAACTTAGTAATGTGATGTGTATTTTATAACAACTGCAAAAAATGGGCAAAGCAACTAATTAACTTCTCGCAAAAGAGTGTAATTGTCGCATTAGCTTCCGAGGACTTTTCTACCCGGCATATTGCATAAAAATAGGATTTTACTTGTTTGCTGTGTCAAGAGTATTTGTTAAATAGAAAAAAAACTGAAAACTTGGAAAGAATTAAAGGAAGGGGAGAAAAAGGCTGCTGCTGTAATGAGCATGTTTTGAAACCGGCATATGACTTCAGTGGAGTTGAAAAGACAGTGGGAAGAAACTTCTAATGTGGTGATATGCAGCACAACTGTCAGATACAGACTTTCAGAACTGGGTCTACCTGCTAGATGGCCGTGGAAGAAGCCCCTTTTGACAGTTAAAATGAAGAAAGCTTACAGAAAGTTGACGCAGGTAATTCTTTCTCTCCCCACGTTTAGGCGCAATATGACGCAGCCACGCTCCGTTCTCCAACATTGAAGCAATACCTTTGCCTCACGGTTGCTGCTTGTCTCCTCCCACCTCCCAGTTGGTTCTTCTTTTGCCACGGCTGCTCCAGCATGAAATCTTAACCTCAGGGTATGCGTGGGTGTGTACAAAGAAACACACAAACGCTGACTTGGAACACTTTTATTCACTATTTAAAATAATACTTTAGGTTTACCGATTACTTTTAAATGCATACGATGATACTTTGTCTTTATCAAGACCGAAGAATATTAACTACAGCTAAGCGTTCTACCCTCTAGCATGTTCGCCACCAATGTTCACAACTCGACGAGAATGTCGTCCCGTCCTCGCCAGGCACTCAGGACAGACTGATCTATCCACGCTACTACAAGGAAAACCAACGCCTCAACTTCCCCTCTCTCCCCTCAAACTTAGCGTCATGATGCTTAGAGTGGCCTTCACCAGGCTAAGTGCAGCTGTACTCGGTTAGTTACCAGGAAAAACTTGCTTCAATGGTATTTACCCTTTCTACCTGAGGCTGGTCCCTAATTAACAAAACTGTGCCTGTCTTGTCTTTCTGTCGCTTTTACAGTCAACAATTTTCACTCTGCTTCTCCTTTTTATACATACACTGATTTTAAATATATTATTACTTATTTTATATCACTATCCTTCTCAGATTATTATGATAATTATTGCCTTTATAATTCCGGCTTCAAAGTTGGATGGTCTGGGGTTGTATTTCCAGTAGAGGAGTGGGTGCACTACATTTTGTTGAGAGAACCGTAAATGCAGTTCATACACAGTAGTTTTAAGAGAAAGTTTAATGCTAACAATTCTGGAGCAGTTTGATCACCAGAGGTTTGCACTTTCCACGATGACTCAGGACCATGTCATAGGGAAAAAAAGGGAGTATCTTGTTTAAACAGTACTATTCTGTTACCAAACTAATGTTACCAGTTACATTCATGTTACTTTTACACAAAAAAAAGAAGGTTGTAATTTGAAGCTAACTGGTTAAATGTTTTCTTGAAGATCCAGGAATTTCTACTCTCACATAGTCAGAGAACAGCCCAGATCTTAATCCCATTGAGAACCTTTGGAAGATTATTGGCATTGTTTTAACATAAAAAAACAATAAATAAGAAAGAGCTGGTTGAAATCATCTATAGGGTGTGGTTTAACGAGATTTTACGTGATCAAGTAAAAAATTTAATACTTTCAATGCCCAGACGATAAGATGCTATAATAAAAGCTATAGGAGGCAATATAAAGTATTGATTCAGGGTTTTTGCGATGAGAAAGACTTATTTTGAGTTTGTAAAGAACTCTCTTATTACATTATTAAATTAGGACTTGCCAGGATTCTGCAATTTTAATTACAACGTTGTGGCTATTTAGTTATAAAATTTGACATTTTGTTCAGTTCTACTGTTTACATGTATGCACTTTTAACAGATATAAAGATTGTCATCAAATGTTCACATTTTTAGACTTTATTGATATTCCTAAATGAGTATAAATGGAAATACACAATTATTTTGTGGGTGAATGCAGTACATTCTTCCAGTAGTGTAACTGAGTAGTCCCGCATCGACGCCGGGGAAGAAATCTCCACAAGCCGCACTGGCACAACCCGCCGAACACCGTCGCCTGCTCCTACAACCCTGAAACAGATGACAAGGAAGATGGTGGGTACAGGAAATAGGGGCAGGAGAGTCATGAACCACCCCTACCGACCCGGATAAACCACGAAAAATTCATGGATCAGAGTGGGCGGTAGCGGGATCGAATCCGGGGCCTTCCGAATGCGCATCCCACGCGTTACCGTGGCGCCACCTGGCTCGGTCCTACAACATGTGGATGTATAATGAAACCATTTATCTAAATGTCCATTTTTTTAAAACGAAGTAGTTAGAAAAAAATCTGATGTGTTACACACACATGACTTTCTCTACTCTTGTACAAACTATTTGTACAGACGCTTATTCTCCATCTACTTCATGTTAATCCAGATAAAAATTTGCAGAAACTATCTTATTGCTAATTTTCTTGTAGGTACCTACAAGGGGAATATAGTAGGCTTTAAGCGATAGTCAAATCTTTTAAGAGCAGGGTGCTATGTGGGGCATTTCATTCTCATTGCATGTCCAGGACATAAAAAAATCTGATGTGTTACACTCACATGACTTTCTCTACTCTTGTACAATCTAATTTTACAAACGCTTATTCTCCATATGGTTCATGTTAATCGAGATATCGAGATGTCAATCTTATTGGTAATTTTCTTGTAGATGCAAGGGAAATATGGTAGCTTTTAAGCGATAGTCAAATATTTTAACGCTGGTTGCTATGTGGCGCATTCCATTCTCTTTGCATGTCCAGGACATAAAAAAAATGAATAACGAATGTGAGAAAAAGTATAAGTATTGTAAAATTTAAGGAAATAACAAGCAATATCTCGAAAACGGTTCACTCAACAAAAGAAATGTATATGACATAAGTTGTGTATTTTAACGCGATCTACATTTTTTGTGTAGTAAAATTTTGTCTATCTCTTATGGTTTACCAGTTATGCAAAAGTCGTTCACAATGAAGAATACTTTTGGAGACATTCCCAGAAAATTCGAGATATACATTTCATTTCTCATGACATTATCTTAAACATATGATTTTTAATCAAAATCGTTAGAGCCATTTTTGAGAAAATTAAAATTTTCGAAAAATCTTCCATGTAAAGGGTAGTCTGGGGTGGGGGGATTTTCTTGAAAACCTTCGTGTCGCATCTCTGGAAGATACTGAACCTAAATACCAAGTTTGGTGCTTATCCGACTGTTCGGTTTTGAGTTATGCTGTTCACAGACACACACACAGACACACACACACACAGACACACACACAGACACACACACACACACACACACACACACACACACGGACATGTTTCCAAAAATGCTTTTTTTGGATTCAGGAGGTCTCAAAACATGTATTTCCGGTGAAATCTCGGTATCGAATTTTTGGGTGGAATGCAATACTTCCCCTACTTACTATACGTAGTAGAGAAAGTAAAAAAGAACGAATAGTGAATTCCCATTTCAGAAAAGTATAAGTATTGAAAAATTCAAACAAATAACAGGGAATATCTCGGAAATTGTTCACTCAAAAAAAAAGTGTTATCTATTTCTTACGGTATACCCGTTATGCAAAAGCCATTCAGAATGAAGGGGACTTTTGGGAACATTCTCAGGAAACTCGAGATGTACGTTTTATTTGTCATGAAAATGTCTTAAATACATGTTACTGTAATCAAAATCGTTAAAGCCAGTTTTGAGAAACTAAACATTTTCAAAACATGTTCCATGAAAAAGGTGGTCTGGTGTGGGAGGATTTTTCTGAAAATCTCCATGTCGCATCTTTGAAAGATACTGAACCTAAATACCAAGTTTGGTATTTATCCAACTTTTCGTTTTTGAGTTATGCTATTCACATACACACGGACCTTTTTCTAAAAATGATTTTTTTTAATTCAGGGTCTTCAAAACATGTATTTACGGTGAAATCTCGATATGGAATTTTTGGGTCGAATGCAATACTTCCCCTACTTAGTGTACGTAGTAGAGAAAATAATAAGCTTTTGTAAGAATAGTTTGTAGAGCCTAAACAAAATTAAACGATAGTGAGTAGAGAAAGATATGTGAAAGTAGCACATAAGAATTTTTTATCTCTGCTGTTACTTATTAGCATTAATACAAAACAGAAACATAACAAATATAAATGCATTTGTATCTTACATCGCTTGAAGAAAAGTCTAGATACTAATGTGTACATTCAAAACTCCTAAAAAATAAAAATAAATAAATAGATAAAAATCTGATGTTAAATTAAGATGACTTTCTCTACCCACTGTCCTTATTTTCTATCCCTTCTACAAACTATTGTCTTAAAAGTTTATTACTTTCTCTACTACGTATAGTAAGTAGGGGAAGTATTGTATTTCACCCAAAAATTCGATACCGAGATTTCGCCGGAAATACATGTTTTGAGACCCCCTGAATCCAAAAAAAAAACAGTTTTGGAAACATGTCCGTGTGTGTGTGTCTGTGTGTGTGTGTCTGAGTGTCTGTGTGTCTGTCAACAGCATAACTCAGAAACGAACAGTCGGATAAACACCAAACTTGGAATTTAGGTTCAGTATCTTCCAAAGATGCGACACGAAGGTTTTCAAGAAAATCCCCCCACCCCAGATTACCCTTTACATGGAACATTTTTCGAAAATTTTAATTTTCGCAAAAATGGCTCTAACGATTTTGTTTAAAATATCATAGGTTTAAGATATTTTGATGACAAATAAAATGTATATCTCGAATTTTCTGGGAATGTCTCCAAAAGTATTCTTCATTATGAACGACTTTTGCATAACTGGTAAACCATAAGAGATAGACAAAGTTTTACTACACAAAAAATGTAGATCGCGTTAAAATACACAATTTATGTCATACACATTTTTTTGTTGAGTGAACAGTTTTCGAGATATTGCTTGTTATTCCCTTAAATTTTCCAATACTTATACTTTTCTCAAATTCGTTATTCATTTTTTTGTCCTGGACATGCAAAGATAATGGAATGCGCCACATAAAAACCAGCGCTTAGAATAATTGACTATCGCTTAGAACCTACCATATTCCCCTTGCATCTACAAGAAAATTAGCAATAAGATTGACATCTCGATATCTCGATTAAGATGAAGCATATGGAGAATAAGCGTTTGTAAAAATAGTTTGTACAAAGAGTAGAGAAAGTCATGTGAGTGTAACACATCAGATTTTTTTTGTCCTGGTAATGCAAAGGGAATGGAATACTCTACATAGCAACCACCTCTTAAAATATGTATCGCTTAAAGCCTAGCAATTCCCCTTGCATCTACAAGAAAATTAGCAATAAGTTTTACATCTCAATATATCGATTAACATGAAGCATATGGACAATAAGCGTTTGTAAAAATAGTTTGTACAAGAGTAGAGAAAGTCATGGAGTGTAACACATAAGATTTTTTAAGTTGACTTTATATTTATCAAGATAAAGGTTTATAGAAATAATTTCATTACACATTTCGTTGTAGGTACAAAGAGGATACAGGAGGCTGAAGGGATAGGGAAATCTTTAACCGGATCTGTATATGCTGACTTTAAAAAATCACTATTTTCCATAACAACCAGAAGGTAATGAAGGCGGCTTAGCACTTCAAAATAAAAACATTGAAAATACAGCAATATCGACGAAACATTTGGAAATGGTTAGTACCATAAGTATTCTTTGGCATAAAGTATACATTTTAACGATATCTGCGTTTTTGTGTAAAAGGGTTTGCCTGTCTCTTATGATACAAAGGCGTCAACAATTCATTCCGAATGAAGGGAACTCATAGGCTATTCCCAGAAGATTCGAAATATAAATTTTGTTAGCATGTAAATATTTTAAAATATGGTATTTTAATCAAAATAATTATATCCATTTTTAAGAAAATAAAATAATGACAAAATTTTGTGTGTATAGCGTTGTTTGGGTTGAGGGGTTTGAAAATGTTCATGTAGAATTTATGTAACTGAACTGAAAAGCCAAGTTTCGTACTTATCCGACATTTCGTTTTTGAGTTATGTTGTTTACAGACACACAAAACGACACACACAACGTTTGTCCTGTAATATTTTATCTATGTTTTCATAAAAAAATAAGTAATTTCTTCAAATTATGTGATATATAAATAAGTGTTCACAATTGCAGTTCAGTATATTTATTCGTCGTTTCTAGCGAAAACAGCTAATGGTTATAGTGTTATAAAACGTAAACAACAACTTTATAAAACATAAACATACTTTGAAGACAAGCGATATAATGATCAGCTTTTGTTGCCTGGTCGTGATCAGCCCATTGTACGCTTACGTAACAGTAGTAGTTAAAGTAAATTAAATAGCCATCTCTAATATGGTTACAAAATTTATATCTACCCTGTGCAGTTAGATGTCGATTATGATTGTAATTAATTCACGCAAGAGTCTGAGCAGGACGAAACCTACCGCAAGGACGCTGCATCCTCCGCCTCCGTCCACAAAGGACATATGGGCAGTGTGCAATAGGGTTGACACCTCTTTCCGGTTTGCGAGACTGTAGATAATGGTGATCGGCGATTTTAAAATCAACAGGGCTGGTCAGTTATCTCTATTCTGGAAAAAGAGACCCTGATAGCGCCTGGAAAACCTGTAACACAGGCACAAACATTATGTGGAAAAGCTGTAGGAAAATGGGAAGATAGCCCTAACAGTTCTATGATTATTGAGGAATGGTGTGGCTTAACATTACATTAAAACCCCACGGCATGCATTTTAAGTTAGGAATGGGACCTCGATGCTGTCGATACCTCGATACTCGATAGTATCGAAGTATGACAATAGTTTTAGATAAACCTTCAATACTTTTTCTATACTTTTAGATTTTTAAGTTTTGCGTTTTTTAAGTTTTTGCGTTTAACTTTTGCTAAATAAGCAATGAAAAGAGTCGAAACTTCACATTATTGGCTCTCAATTGTTATTGGACAATAGTTCTTGATCAGGGATTACGAACCTTACAGAGAGAGGGGACGAAGAGAGTTTCCCTTCCCACTCACTTCCAGTCGTGCTGTCAAGGATTGAAAGTTGATTGATTTAGCTTGTCAATCTCTTCATATATAGTAGATGGGGTGAACTATGGATTTTGAACCTTAGGTTTTAAGAGAACAGGTTGGTTTTCACTCTTCTTGATAGAACTTGACTGCGTTTCCTGTGGGTGAATCAATGCAACATTATATAGACGCTTAAGTCTAAATGAAACATGCAGAAAACTGAGGGAAGAAGTAGAGGTAACATGCAGCGTTAACTGAGTTTTGAATAAGCTGGTTTAGCTGATACATTAACTCCCGTTTTTTCAATAGCCTGGCTTGGTAACTCACTCCCAGTCATTACATTTACCTACTCCGGGAACAAACATCTGTGAATCTAGCAGAAACAAATCAGGATTTAACACGTGAGAAAATACAGCACATGGAAATGTTTTTTCTTTCCTTCTACCTGTTAGTTTGTGTTTACGCAAGTCAAACTCGGGTCACGAGCGTAGCTTACAGATAAACCATACCACTAATTTCCATAATATGGATAGATAATCCTTTAAAAGAAAGTTTTAAGCACAAAATATAGTTGCATAAAAAGGGAAGCCAGCAAATTATTATTATTATTATTATTATTATTAATATTATTATTATTATTATTATTATTATTATTAGCCTTGATTAACAACAGCGGATATACAATGTGGTGTTAGCAAGGTAAAAACGTCTGATATGATACGTTCACATGACTTTCTCTACCATCAATGGTTGCACAAGCTATTCCTACTAAAGCTTATTTATCCTTCTACTGTATTTTAATCTAAATAAACCTTTGCAGAAATAGCTACATTATACATTTCGCTACAGATACGCAGAGAACAGCGATAGTCAAATGTTTAAGAACTGGAAGCTATGAAGTGATGAACAATTCTAACCATTAATAACAGATATCTCAGAAATGGCTTATGCCACAAAAAATTCATTTAAAATATATCGTATAGTAAGTTCTCGTCTATCCCTTAACTTTTACTAGTTATGTAAGATTATACAAAATTCCTTCCAAATGAAGAGGACTTAATAGGCTATTCCCAGAAAATTCAAGATATACATTTTATTTGTCATGTAAACATCTTTAATATATAGCATTTTAATCAAAATCGTTAAAGCCATTTTTAGAAAATAAAAAATCTCGAAAATTGTTCAATGTAAAGGGTAGTTTGGGGTAAGGGATTTTCCTGAAAATTTTCATGTCGCATCTCTGGAAGATACTGAACCTAAATACCAAGTTTGGTGTTTATCTGACTGTTCGTTTCTGAGTTATGTTGTTTGCAGACACACAACGAACTTTTTTCTAAAAATGCTTTTTTGGATTCAGGGGACCTCCAAACTTGCATTTCCTGTGAAATATCGATATAGAAGTTTTGGGTGGAGTATAAAACCTTCTCTATCTACTATGTATGTGGTAGAAACAGAAAATTGCTACCAATTGGAGAATGTCAAACAGGAACAGTTTCAGATTTAACATACAGTACAAAATTGTTTACATCTGTTTATACACAGAAAACTACTAATAAGATTATAATTCAGCGAACAAGCTATCGCCTTTACAGTTTTTAATAAAGCGAGTTCGAGTATCGATACTCAAAAATCAGTATCGGTATCGAGTATCAAGAAATAGTGGTATCGTCCTATCACTAATTTCTCGTTAAGACTGTCTTTTGCTTCCCAACTCGTTCTTGAAGCTCCGAAGACACGAAGCAAATATATTCATTCTACGTGTTTGAAACGAATAAGCAACTCTCCTGACAAAGTTCTAAACAAATTACATCAAGAAGTTGCCAACTTATTGCCTCCTACACTCGTGTGTTTAAACTGTGCCAACTTTCAAAGAAGAAGACGTGTGCTAAAAGTGAATGGTGCTTTTGCTCGAGTCGCCATGTGCAATAACCTCTCTTGCTATACATGGTTTGTGAATAATTGATACGAAGTACATGTCCCATCTTATGCCGTGTTTAGACTGGCCCCCGGAGCAAACGTCGCCTGAAATTTCCCGGGAGGCTATAGCCGGTCTTGGGTTTGTCTGCAAACAGTGGCATATTCCTTCTCTAACTCTGCGACATTTACTTTCGAGAATCATTCAACTTAGACATATTACTGAAGCCAATTTAGTAAATGTGCACTTCAACAGTTTACCTAATGCTAATGTGTACGTGCTTCTTAATGTAATAAGAAGTTTGAGGTAGATATAACCAGCCGCCACGGTAGCACAAATATAAGAGCATTGGTAGGGAATGCTAGGATCCCTAATAGAACATTTTCAAATCTAATTCACTTTCCAAACTTACTACTCTGAAACAACCATTTAATTATTTAAGTTAATCACCAAATACATCGCATATAGCTAAACGAAATTTCAAGTCACTTTTGGGGATTAACCTATCGATACTGAGATAACATTAGGCAGTGTATACTTAATCAGATAATAAGAAAGATCTTAGTTGGGTTTTGGGAAACGCTAAGTACTTTAACACAGAAGGCGTGATTCGAATCCCAGCCGTGACAGAATAGTATAAAATATTGCAACTTTGTCCAGTTCTTAACTGTCACTTCACTAAGTTTTCACTGACACTTCGTTAATGCGACCTAGTTTAACTTTCCACTATCGCTTCACTTTTTTCGTGACGTGGCCTCTTCTTCCGGATAGTTCAGTCACTGGGTAGTCGAACACAAGTTTTCTACAATATCTCTCCGAAGCAGCACTCACTGCACGTCACAGCAATCGTTACAATCTCGCTCGGAGAACAGCACTTTTCGTCGCATCAAAAATGTACTCGCTAACTAACTCACTCGCGAGAGCCCTCACTTACATAGCCGTTGGAAATTTATACAGAGTTCCAGAACGTTCGAGAAGGGGAAATACCCAGAAGATTCTGGTTATCTGACGCTGACGGTTCCGGTATTTATGCTGGCGAGAGCGCTACTTATCTTTGTTTATCTCCGACTGCCCGGCGCCGATCTCCCTATAATCTTGGGCCATAACCGCTACGTCACAGTGTTTTTCTCTTCTCCAGATTTTCCTCTCTTTCATAAAGAACAATTTAATCCCTTTTTGGAAAAGAGTAGAGCCTCATAAGAGGTGCCTTTTTAAAAATAAGTAAAACGCTGTTTAGAATTGCATGTTCAGATATCAAAGCGACAAAATTCTGCAGAGCAGTAAATGAAAGTGGTCAGCCTTCAATCCATAGGAATATGTTGAAAAATCTGATGTGTTACATTCACATGACTTTCTCTACTCTTGTACAAACTATTTTTACAGATACGATTCTCCATAAGCTTCATGTTAATTGAGATATCGAGATGTTAATCTTATTGCTAATTTTCTTGTAGATGCAAGGAGAATATGGTAGATTTTAAGGATAGTCAAATATTTTAAGAGCTGGTTGCTATGTGGAGTATTCCATTCTCTTTGCATTACCAGGACAAAAAAAAAATCTGATGTGTTACACTCACATGACTTTCTCTACTCTTGTACAAACTATTTTTTACAAACGCTTATTCTCCATATGCTTCATGTTAATCGAGATATCAATCTTATTGCTAATTTTCTTGTAGATGCAAGGAGAATATGGTAGGTTTTAAGGATAGTCAAATATTTGAAGAGCTGGTTCCTATGTGGAGTATTCCATTCTCTTTGCATTACCAGGACCAAAAAAAAAGAAGAAATGAATAACGAATTTCCATTTGAGAAAAAGTATAACTATTGAAAAATTTAAGGGAATAACAGGCAATATCTCGAAAATGGTTCACTCAACAAGTTAAAAAAAATGTATATGGCATAAATTGTGTATTTTAACGCGATCTACATTTTTTGTATAATAAAATTTTGTCTATCACTTATGGTTTACCAGTTATGCAAAGGTCGTTCACAATAAAGAATACTTTTGGAGACATACCCAGAAAATTCGAGATATACATTTCATTTGTCATGAAAATATCTTAAACATATGATATTTTAATCAAAATTGTTAGAGCCATTTTTGAGAAAATTAAAATTTTCGAAAAGTTTTCCATGTAAAGGGTAATCTGGGGTGGGCGGATTTTCTTGAAAACCTTCCTGTCACATCTCTGGAAGATACTGAATCTAAATACCAAGTTTGATGTTTATCCGACTGTTCGTTTCTGAGTTATGCTGTTCACAGACACACAGACACACACACGGACATGTTTCTAAAAATGCTTTTTTTGGATTCAGGGGGCCTCAAAACATATATTTTCGGTGAAATCTGGGTATCAAATTTTCGGGTGGAATACAATACTTCCTCTACTTACTATACGTTGTAGAGAAAGTAAAAATTGTATAAACACTTTATTCTGTCTTGCATAAGTTTGCAGGAAAAAATTTGAAATATAAGAGACATTTGGCATTACTGCGCTCTCCCTTGCAGCTGGGTGAAAAAATCGTTCAGGTCTGGCGCAGAGTAAAATAAGGGCTCTTTTTTTGGATGCCACTGCGAAGTTGTTGCTACATCGCGGAACGATATTAATGTTGCTAGTGGTGTTTTGTTCCCTTGACAGTTCTTTCGTGTATTTTACTTTTTCTACCGCGTATAGCAAGTAGGGGAAGTATTGCATTCGAACAAAAATTCGATATCGAGATTTCACCGGAAATACATATCTTGAGGCCCCTTAATCTAAACAAAGCATTTTTGGCAACATGTCCGTGTGTGTGTGTGTGTGTGTGTATGCGTGTCTGTCTGTCAGTCTGTGAACAGCATAACTCAAAAACGAAAGGTCGCAAAAATACCAAACTTAGTATTTGAGTTTAGTATCTACCAAGGATGCGACACGAAGATTTTCAAGAAAATCTCCCTACCACAGACTACCCTTTACATGGAACATTTTTCGAAATTTTTATTTCCTAAAAATGGCTCTAACGATTTTGATTAAAATAGCATATATTAAAGATATTTAAATGAGAAATAAAATGCATATCTTGAATTTTCGGGGAATAGCCTACGAAGTCTTCTTCATTAGGAGGGAATTTTGTATAATCTTGTACACGTTAAGCAATAGATGCAAACATACTACGCACCCCAAAAAGGTAGATCTCTTTATAACAGGCAAGTTATTTAAAATAAGCTTTTTTGTGGCATGAGCCATTTCCGAGGTATCCGTTATTAAAGATTTGAATTGTTCACTTCTTGGCCATTCTCTAAGTCCTTTCAACATTCAGTTGTTTCTCACCATTGCATGGAAAGAGTATGACATTTTAAGGCCAGCGTACGCACCCAGTTCTTAAAGCTTTGAATATCGCTGTTCCCTTTGTGTCTATAATGAAATGTGTAATGTAGCTATTTCTGCAAAGGTTTATTTAGATTAAAATGTGGTAGATAGAAAAGTAAGCTTGAGTAAGAAAATATTTGATTTCCACTAACGAAGGATAGAGGCTGGAGAAAGTCATGTGAATGTGTCACATCAGATTTTTACGGGAAATATTAATGAAAGCAACTAAAACATAAAGACAATTGTTTAGGTTTGAGTGAAGCAATAACATAAAATAAATGGTTTAGCTTACATTTTACCTCTTAAGCTCTTAATGCAAAGACAAAACTATTAGATAAAAAAAATCTTAGGTGCTTATCGAAGTATTTAGTGAGAAAAATATAAAAATAAAAATGAAATTATTATTTAATGTAACAGTTTAAGTTAGTGCAGAAAAAGCAAAGTAGATTGTTTTATTTAAATATTTAATAAACATAAGCGAGACTAACAACCAGCACTAGCTTATTTGAATAAAGCATTAAGGGAAATGAAAATGACGTACCATGGTAGCGAGTGGACAAGAAATAATCACAGCAGAGTAAGGTTTGTGTGGGGTCAGTCGCTGCTACAACATCCTAACTTCAGAGTAAATTACGCTTTGTACAAAAATAAAAGTTCTAAATTATGGTGAACGTGACATCTCCCACCCAGTATACGCTTTTCTAACACAGAATAAATATGACTATTTGAATGGATTTATTGGATGCAAAAAAAAAATTAGCACCGGAATGTTTTCTAAAGGAACTTGAATTTTTAATCACGGAGGATTACTTACAATAATAAATATTTAATGCTAAAATCTCAACTCAGTTTTGGGATTATTAAATAAAGTGTTTTATCACGTTTATGGTAAAATGCATTTTCGATTTGGCACACTTTTCAGATCAGTTAGCTATTATGTAATATTAAATACATAATTTCATTTCACTTTCAGGCACAAATTTCCGTGTTTAATATATTATATATTAATTCTGCAATGCCTATATGTATATTCACTTCGAGGTTCTTCTACAGGTTTTAAGTAAATACATGTTACAGGCTTCGGTGTATAAGTCGACTGCAATAATGTTGCCCTTCACTGGACTGCCTTCCGCGTGTATTCAGATGCCAAGTGCAATAATTGTGTGGTCGAGTAGTAGGTAAATGGATACCATGAGTTCATATTTGTTTAACAAATCTATGTCAAGAAACGTTTGGCCTACGCGCTGCAGTCTCGAAGTATGGAAGCGGACATAGAATACATCGAAATGGCTGCCACCAACTACAATATAGTTTGTGTATCGTCCTGTTATGTAATGCCGAATTCTTGGAAAGAGTTCAGACTTTGATGTAGGGCGTGTCAGCGGACGTTCACAGAGTTGTTTGTTAGGACGTAAGCTGCCTGTTTCACTTAAACCCTCTCCAATCTTGGAAACATGGCATGGGCTGGGTGAATCCTGTTGGGATACCGTTGCTGGTAGAGCCGTCAAGCCCTCTGGCATTCCTTCGTACTTCCCCATAAATGAGAAGCATATCGGTGTAAATTACAGTTGTGTACAAAGCCGCCATTGTTTATTTCCACTTGCCATAACCACACAAACGAATACTGTAAAGTATGAAACTACTAAACAGAATAATATTGTAAACACTGCCCTTAGCTGTATGTATGGGGAAGGTGTTCTGACGCAGTGCCATTGGTAAACAGCTTTTAAATAATTAATGTGATGTCTCTTGATTGTCATGGAGCCTACAATTTATTTACTTACAGTTACAACTCCTCCCTGCTTCGAAGACTCTAGCGCGTAAAGAAAGAGTTTCTGGACATGTGTTTGTAAACAAAATATGATTAGTGGTACCGCATATCTACCACCGACGATTAACACATTTTATTTTTACTTGCTCTACCAAGTAGGTACATAGTAAGTAGAGAAGGTATTCCATTCCACCCAAAAATTCGATACCCAGATTCATGTTTTGAGATCTGCTGAATAAAAAAAAACATATTTAGAAAAAAGGTCCGTTTTTGCGTCTGTTTGTGTGTGCGTGAACAGCATAACTCCAAAACGAAAAGTCGGATAAGTACGAAACTTGAAGTTCAGCATCTTCCAAAGATGCGACATGAAGATTTTCAAGAAAATCTCGCCAACTCCAACTATCGTTTACATTGAATATTTTTCTAAATTTTTTATTTTCTAGAAAATGGCGCTAACGATTTTGATTAAAATACGATATATTAAACACATATACATGATAAATAAAATGTATATCTTGAATTTTCTGGGAATAGCCTGTGAAGTCCTCTTTATTCAGAAGGTGTTTTGTATAATTTTGTAGAGCTGGTAAAGGTTAACCGATAGACGAAAACGTACTACACAAAAAATGCAGATCTGTTTAAAACATACAATTTATTTAAAAAACTTTTTTGTGGCATAAGCTATTTGTGAGATATCCATTATTACAGATTCGAATTGTTCATTTCTTGGTCATTCTCTTAAAGTTTTGTCAACATTCAGTTGTTTCTTGCGATTACATGGAAACAGTATGGAATTTAAGGCCAGCATATAGCGTTATCTTACTGTCGTTGTTCTCTTTGTATCTGTAACGAAATGTGTAGTGTAAATATTTCTACAAAGGTTCATTTGGATTAAAACATAATATATATAGAAAAATAGCTTTCGTAAGTATAGTTTGTATAGCTACTAATAGACGATAGAGGGTAAAGAAAGAAATGTGAATGTATAACAGTCTGCAGAGCTCTTTCTGCGTGCATGAGGGACGAGTAACATAACACTCTTTCAAATGATGGGTTCAAGTAGTTATAATGCGTTTACTGGTAAGGTGGTATATTGTTTATCAGAAATGAAGATAAAAATGTTGGTCTCTGTCTGTCTGTCTGTCTCTCTCTCTCTCTCTTCTCTCTCTCTCTCTTCCTTGTGTTAGAAAGCTTCAACCGTGAATTTAAGATACAAGCTGACAAGAACGCCAATGCAAGTGTGTGTGTGTGTGTGTGTGTGTGTGTGTGTGTGTGTGTGTGTGTGTGTGTGTGTGTATTAAACTTAAACAAAATAGCAGGCAGAGTGGGCAGTGTATTAAGCGACAAAAAGAATCAGCCTTCACAGTATTGTTCACGTTCACTCCATGGCTGTTCATATAGCTATCTCACAGTTTTTGTATCGAATATTCTTTAAAACTTACCTGTCTAATGTGAATCAATGTCCATTCACTTAAAAGATTTGAAGTTAGTACTGCCGTTCGAACTAATCGGACAAACTGTTTGAAGAGGAATTTACCCATAGGATATCAAGCAGGGTTAGGGTTCCCCTTGGATTTAACACTAAATCAGACTCGGGTTACACAAATAAAAACAGTATTTTATCATTGTTTGTAGCTCGTTAACACGATGTAATTAGTATGCTAGGGTAGTTCAAAACGTAATGACCGTATTTTCTCGGAAGGTATTTATTCAGAGTGGTAGTAATTTAGTGACAAAGTAATGAATATTTATTTCACATATACTAAGCGAAACAAGTTGCTGATACACCTGCGTTCATTAAAATTCCGGATGTAAATGATCGATTAAAATACAAATTTATTTAGAATAAAAAGAGAAAATAGATCTACAGAACATTTTAGAAAGAATATTTTATACTGTTACTTTATTATAAAATTACATAAACTGGACGTTAAGGTAATCGAAATATAATATTAGGTTAGAAAGAAAAATTATCAGATAATATAGATTGAGCATAACAGGTGTTAACTATACAGCTCGAAAAACATTGCAAATCACTTTTGAAGTATTCGAGATCTTCCTGAGGGATTACCGGAATCGGATGAGTAGTTTTAGTGCATGTATGGCATTCAGCCACGGTAGCTCAACGGACAAGAGTTTTGGTATTAAAAAACCGAAGATTGGTGATTTGAGTAATCGCCATAGCATTGCATTTTTCAAGTCTGGCTTAACTTTCCTGCTTAACTGCCTTCGTACATTGGCTTCAATCATTATTAGGCTCATTTATTACAATAACTTTGCCAGAAAGTCTCCATGATATCATAGTTCCTAACTCCACCCCCTAGAAAGTATAAATACTCCTTACTATTGGAATACTTAAAATGATACACCCAGCAGTTTCCTCTACTGCGTCCATAGCCATCTGTCGGAGCGGTTTGAAACTCGGTACAGCCATGGGAGAAAGTTCACTTTTCTATCTTTCTAATGGCTAATAAAAAACGTTGGACATTACTTTTAAACGATCCCCATATATTCGCTCTAAAAGCTTGTTAGAGAAGCTGTAATTACCAATCACATATTATTTTTGGTCGACCACACTATAATATGCTGATTATATGTTAACTATAATGGCATCCATTATGCTTCATCGACTCATCATCTTACTCGGCGGCGCGCGCAGCTCCCTTTCGCCCATACCTTTAACACCTTCAAGGAGCAGTCCACTGGGATCCATTCCCCAGATAAACAATGAAATATGTGTATTTAAAACAAAATAAATTCCGTTCTTTGTAATATCAATATTCTAATAAATGGAGTTATTTTCCTTTGCTTTTATATGCAATTCTTTCACCTTACCCGCAAAAATCTGTTGCACAATCCGCAAACATCCGATCAGCATTTAATTACACACAATTAACAAGGTAAGGTCTTTCTGTACACACTCAAAGTTTTGAAATCATAGGGTGGTCGACCAAAAACAGTCGTATTCAACTGGCTATAATAGTAATTGAGACGCTCGTATGAAAATGATGAAAATCGCTACCGCGCATTTCATAAACATACTCGCTCTTAATTACTACAATTATAGTCTTGTTGCATAATGTACTATTATGTATGGGAAAACGATGTACATAAAGTAGTAATAGGCAATGGTGTGTAAATCATATTACATGCTGATCATAAATAAAGGCAGGATTGTAAGTCAAGTGTGGAACCAAATCTTTCTATTTTATATCTCCTTTTACTTTGTCTACTGCTTACTCATAGTAAAAATTTAGATATCGTGATTTCACCGGAAATACACGTTATGGAGTCCCGCGAATAAATAGAAAAAGGTCTATGTGTGTGTCTCCGTTTTTCCATCTGTGTGGCTGCAAACAGCATAACTCATGAACGAAAAGTGGGTTAAAACCAGGCTTAGCATTTAAGTCTTTCAAGGATGCGAATCGAAGATTTTTCAAAAATTTCCCCACCCGAAATACGCTTTATATAAACCGAGCGAGATGGCGCCACGGTAACGTATGTGACTTGTATTCGGAAGGTCCCGCGTTCGATCCCCGGCGACAGTCCATTATGACCTACGGATTTTTCGTGGTTTCCCCGGGTTGACAGGCGAATGCTGGGGTAACTCATCCTTATACCACGACTCTCCTGTCCATATTTCCTACATCAGCTTCCTTGACATCGTTTTAGGATTACAGAACTAGGCGTCGGTGTTCGGCGCTCTCTGCAGGTTTCTTCCCTGGCATCGTTGCGGGACTGCTCAGTTAGACCTCGCCTCTGATGGGACCGCCGGCAGTTCAGGTGGCTTGTGGATGGGCCCGGGCGGCGTCGGATGCGTTCGATCTGGAAATGCAAGGACCCGAACCTGCTTGCGCCCGTCGTCATCTGGATCTGGTCGCCCTTCGGGTCTCTCCCCTCATCCCTCCCTCCTAGGAGTCGCAGTATAAACAAAAGGGGCTGTTGCGGCCTACTTGTGGCGCTCTGCTCCGGTTGCGGGGGCCCACCGTTCATCTGTACTTTACCTTTACCCTTTACATAGAACATTTGTCCTTATTTTTTATTTTTTTCAAAAATGGCCGAAACCATTTTGATTAAAATGACACGTATTTAAGATACTTGTTTGGCAAACAAAATCTTCATGTTGAATTTTCTGCAAATAGTGTGTGAAGGCCTGTTCAACCAAAATGAATTTTGCTTAATTTCGTATAGCTGGCAAATCACAAGTGTCATAAAGCTTACTGCACAAAAATGTAGGTTTCGTTAAACATTTTCTGTGGCATCAACCATTTTCGAGGTACTCTTTGCTATTGGTTTGATTTTCAAACATTTTTCTCAAGCTTTAAGTCGCTATTCGTGTTTTTCTCGTGGTGACGCAAAGAGCGTGGAATTTCGAAGCGATACATAGCGATCTCTTTTAAAGGTTTTACTGTCGCTTTAGCCTACTATTTACCTCTTATTGAACCCATTTCTGCAAAGTTTACCTGGATTAACATGAAAAGATAGAAGAATAAGCTTTTTTAAGAATAGATTGTAGAAGAGTGGATTGAGAAATCATGTGACTTTAACATGTAACGTTTAAGTGCTTCCAAAAGATAAAAGCATGTGGTTATAGGTTGCTGAACGGAGGGGGACATCTCGCGCGCTGCGACCTATATTGATCTATTGCGGCTACTATCCCCCAGGAGGAAGGCATGAAGTGAAGGAACCACAGGAGGTGGTCATAGACAGAGACATTTCCAAGCTCGTAAACCGTCCCACTGCTGGAACTGCCTAGAGAGGGAAATAAACTACCTGTCGACCAAGCGCCCTGTGTTGTCCACGGGCAGTACTCTTTCCTTTGAGCATGCATCCGCGCCATTTGTCCGGCACTGCCATGCGCAAGGAAACCTAGAAGCACGCCTGAAAGATGAGAAGGAAACGGAATGAAAGGGAAATTATGGAAGCAAGTCGTGGTAGAAAAGAAACCACTCCAGCATTCGCCTGCCAATTCCGGGAAACACACCAAAAGAAAAACGTGGGTCAGAGTGGGTGGTCGCCGGGATTCGAACCCGGGACATCCCGAATGCACAGTTTACCGCGGCGCCACCTCGCTCTGTTAAAAGCATGTAAAGTGATGATGATTATTTTAGCGAATATAGCATGTAGAAATGCGGCACCATTGGAATGAGCAATTGCCTTTTATCTACGGTTTACCCTGACTGTGCATTCTTTGGTGAGCTATGCACATAGCTGAGTGTCCCGCTTGTGATACCTTGCACTAGCTGAAGAGACCCATGTCTACGTTGACAGCTTCAAACAATGCCTCTCTGAGGATTGCTTCTTGACAGTTTTGATGGAGAATTCACATATCGTCATGCAATAAACTGAGTTTTGATCCCTTATTGACATCACCTCGCTCAGCTGGTGATGATGCGTCAGCTTTAACCTTGCAATGGTTCAACAATTCCTGACAGATTTCATTTCCTTGTTTTCTGTTCCCGTGTGAGCATCCATTGGACCCTTCCTCAAGAGTAGTGTGCAGTCGCTGGTGAGCACTCACTGATAACTACAATATATGTGCGAAAAAATATGATCTGGGTGAAAATATGCGTTATACGCCCATTTTATTGTTTTCTGAGTGACTTTGGCGTTTGGTATTTGAGATATGTAGGTTTCAAAACACTTGAAGTTAGCATTGAGCCACCAGGAGCGAGTTGGCTCCTCGCTAACGAGTGAGGTCCCGGATTTTTCGTGGTTTTTCATGAGCGAGAGGCGAATGCTGGTGTGGTTTCTCGCCTAAAATGTTTTCCTTTCCATTATTTCACTTTCACTCCGTTTCCTACTCATGTTTCAAGTGTGCTTCTAGGTTTCGTGGTCTGTGACGTCGGACAGATGGCGCGGATGCTTGCTCTAAGGAAAGAGTATTACCCTTGGACACTAGAGTGTTGCTTGGTTGAATAGCTCACTCATCGCCCTCCCTAGGCAGCTCTTATAGTGGGCGGGTCTTCGAGCTAGGAATTGTTAAGGACTTCCGCGCGTCTCTGTGGCCCGTCTGTCTGCAGTTGTAACCTGCTGGAGAGGAATGGATGAAGTGAAGTGAGATGAGGTAGCCGCAGTAGATCTCATGCAAGTCGCGGTGTGTGAGGTGTCCCCCTATGCTGTATACCCTATAGTAGGTATACCATATAGCATTCAACCGTGCTGGTCGAAGCAAACGGGACGGTCACACCTTTCCTTAAAGCACTCTTTATTATAAGGAGAGTAAATCACTATTTTGAACGTTACTATAAAAATCCGATGTGATACATTCACACAACTATCTCTACCCTCTATCGTTCTTATTCAAGCTTAATTCTCTACCTGATACATTTTAATCCAAATAAACCTTTGCAGAAATAGCTACATCACACATTTCCTTATAGATACAAAGAGAACAGCGAAAGTCTAATGTTTAAGAACAGGGCGTTATATGCTGACCTTAAAATTGCATACTGTTTCCATGCAATCGCGAGAAACAACTGAATGTTGACAGGACTTAAGAGAATGACCATGTAATGAACAATTCGAACCGTTAATAACGGATATCTCAGAAAGGGCTTATACCACAGAAACTTATTTTAAATCATTTGTGTGTTTTAAAGACATCTATGTATTTTGTGCAGTATGTTTTTGTTTATCGCTTAACGTTTATCACTTATACAAGCTTATACAAAATTCCTTACGAATAAAGAGGACTTCATAGGCTATTCCCAGAAAATTCATGATACACATTTTATTTGTCATGTAAGTATAATTAATATATAGTATTTTAATCAAAATCACAAGAGCCACTTTTAGAAAATAAAATATTTCGAAAAATGTTCCATGTAAAGTGTAGTTTGGGGTAGGTTTTTTTGTGGGTAAACCGTTTCTGAGATATCCATTACTAAAGGTTCGAATTGTTCATTTCTTAGTCATTCTCTTAAAGTTATGTCAACATTCAGTTGTTTCTTACGATTGCATGGAAACAGTATGGGATATAGTGTCCAGTTCTTAAACATTTGACTATCGCTGTTCCTTTTGTATCTATAACGAAATGTGTAATATAGCTACTTCTGCAAAGGTTTATTTGAATTAAAATATAGTAGTTAGTAAAATGAGCTTCAGTAATAATAATGTGTATACCCACCAATAAACGATAGAGGGTAGAGACAGTAATGCGAATGTATCGCATCAGAATCTTTTTTCTATCTACGTGATGTTAATCTGATAAAATTTTGCATATGTATTTTAGTTACACTTTCGTTGTATGTAGGGGAAATCGAATCGATACTCGGATGTATAAAATTGAGTGGGTAAATGAAGACCATGAAATTCCGTAATCTTTCCATGATATCGCGACAGCACTCTAAAAACGACAAAGTGATTGCAAAATTCAAATCAATATTAATGGATATCTCGTAAGTAGCTGATACCACAAAACATGTATTTGAAATAAATAGTGTGTGTTTAAAGAGTATGCATTTTCAGTTTTTATTTAGTATGCTTTAGTTTATCTCTTGACACTTTTCAGTTATACAACATTATACAAAATTCTTTAATGAAGAGGACTTCAACGCTATTCCCACAGTATTAAAGATGTACATTTTATTTGCCATGGAAAGATTTTAGATATGCGGTAATTTAATAAAAATCGATAGTCATTTTGAGAAAATAATAAAAAAAGGTTTCGAAAAAGTTTATAAGTTAAGGGTAGTTTAGAAAGCGACATTTTCTTTAAAATCGTCGTGTTGCATCTTTGGAAGATACTGAGCTTAAATACCAATTTTCTTTGAATTATGCTGTTCACGCACATACACACATGTGCGCTCGCACATATACACAATAGACACACAGGGACATTTCCTAAAAGTGCTTTTTTGGATTCAGGAGGTCTTAAAACATATATTTCGGCTGGACTCATTATTCAATTTTATGGTGGAATGCAGTACTTCTCTACGTACACTAGGTACATGGTAGAGAAAGTAAAAGATAGAGATATCATTAGATAGAGCCAAATCCAGCCCTTAATGATGACAAAGTTTACCTTTTGAACCGAACAACAATCTACTAATGGAATGACCCATTCAGACTTAATTATAGCACCCACTGTTAAGTCAGCGTGTCTCATCTGCAAATAGTTTCCCTCGCATTAGGAAACGGCTGAGATCAAATAGTTTGTAAAGATAATTGCAAAAACTCTATGAAAAATTCGCAACCTTTAGCGCATAATTAATAAGCATTTTACTGTTTATTCTGTTAGTCATATTTTGCTGACAGCAAATATCATGCAGGCAGTGAGGTGAATAATTGAAACGAGAGGCTATTTGCTAAATGAAATTGCACTAAAATGCATTTAGATATTATTTTCTGCAAAAAAATTAACGTTTTCCATAAAGAGGAACCCTCATAACAATCATAGCATTATGTTACATAGAATATGTGCCATTCTTCTTATGCCCTTTTTATTTATTCGTGCTAATGCTACGTTAGTTTTTGGATTTAAATATTGCTTTTCGTGCAGTAGTTTGAACCCCTTCATTACTAGGGTTGTTCTTTTTTGATAATGACTCGGTTTCCTGCAACACATTCTCTTTCAGTATGGTTTCTATGTCGTACATTATTATATCCTTGCATTGCCATTTAAATTTATTGACATTTACCAAAATTGAACCTTTTATTTTAACCAGTATATTATTGGATTACCTATTTCTGTATTACTCGCAATAATTGTTTTAAATCTTACAGCTGTTTTTATTTTCTCTACCGCTTATTTAAGGTAGACGAGAAATGCAGGCAATCCAAGCTACTATACAGAGATTTATCCGAAAATATACTGTAACTATTCTGCAATTATTCACAAAACCTAGTTCTTATGCTTCTTATTAATAATGATAAGTAAAGACAAGGGGTTTGTGTGGTTTGTCGTCATATTACGTGTGCATAGACATTATACAGCTGTATGCGCAGTGTGGTGTCGACTTCCGACGTACAGAAACCGTACAGTCTGAAAATGAGAAATGCAACACTTCGTTATGGTCTAGCAGATTACAGTATACAAGCATGAGGGATGTGTTGAAACATTAGTAAATTCAGAAGAAAAAACTTGCCTTTATGATTCATCCACAGCTTCAGAGCCATCACAAGCCGAATTACAGTGCACTCCTATAGACATTCTTAAATTATCGAATATCAAACGTAAGCAGTTTTTGAACTGCGAGAAGCTTCTTTCAACGTCACAGCATGTTAACGGTGCATATATCAAGTATACTAGCTATCGTCTGATGATTTTGTATTCTTCATCATGTTACAAATTAATATCTCTTATTTTTCTGTAGAATGTTTTCCATTTATTCTTTTTCCTCTGTGTACAAGGTCCTGGAGGTCATTTCTTCATTTTTTCTGACACTTTGTTGCATTTCTTTTGTGCCCTTAGTGGACCTGTATGTCCACTTTTGCTCGCTGTCGAGTATATTTCCTGCCGCGCACAAACCCCTCATCTTTAATGATAAATGTTTTCCAAAATGATTTAATAAACATTTTGTTTGCAGATGCACAAAAGCATACAGGACACTAGTATGCCTGTTTAAAAAATAATCTGATGTGTTACACTCACACGACTTTCTCTACTCTTGTACAAAATATTTTTACAAACGCTTATTCTCCATCTACTTCATGTTAATCGAGATAAATGTTTGCAGACTCTATCTTATTGCTACTTTTCTTGTAGATATAAGGAGAATATATATTTACAAGGGCAATATAGAAATACAGTAGCCTTTAAGCACATACGTATCTTTTAATAGCTGGTAGCTAGGTGCAGCACCGTTCACTTTGACACAGATTTTATCTCTTTGCATATCCAAGACAAAAAAATGAATAACGAATTCCCATTTGAGAAAATATGTATTGAAAAATTTAAGGGAATAACAACCAATATCCCGAAAATGGTTCACTCAACAAAAAAATGTATATGACATAAATTGTGTATTTTAACGCGATCTACATTTTTTGTGTTGTAAAATTTTGTCTATCTCTTATGGTTTACCAGTTCTGCAAAACGTCGTTCACATTTAAGAATACTTTTGGAGACATTCCCAGAAAATTCGAGATATACATTTAATTTGTTATGAAAATATCTTAAATATATAATATTTTAATCAAAATCGTTAGAGCCATTTTTGAGAAAATTAAAATTTTCTAAAAATGTTCCAAGTAAAGGGTAATCTGGGGTGGGGGATTTTCTTGAAAACTTCGTGTCGCATCTCTGGAAGACACTGAACCTAAATCCCAAGTTTGGTGTTTATCCGACTGTTCGATTCTGAGTTGTGCTGTTCACAGGCAGACACAGAGACAGACACACAGACACACACGGACATGTTCCCCAAAACGCTTTTTTTGGATTCAGGGGATCTCAAAACATGTATTTCCGGTGAAATCTCGGTATCGAATTTTTGGGTGGAATACAATACTTCCCCTATTTACTATACGTAGTAGAGAAAGTAATAAGCTCTCTCTCATATGCTGGAATTGTTATACTCGATACTCTTTGCATGGCCTGTTGAGAAGCAAACGACCGAACTTCACATTACAGGAGCATGTAGCTTGAAATAATGGAAAAGTCGACCTACAACTAAAAATATCTCGTAACGCCTAAAGCTATAAAAAATACAATTTAATACAAATTGTATATTTCAAAAGTTTATACAGTTTTCTGTATACGTTTTTCTGAGCTTCTGTGGTTTCGTAAAGTTTAAAGTTGTATAAAATTAAATCTCAATGAAGATGTCTTCACAGACGATTGAAGGAAAATTCAAGCTATATGTTTTATTCCTCACGAAATTACCTGACCATGCATTTCTAGTGAAATCAAAACCTGAATTTTTTAAATGGAATGCAAATTTTCTCTATCTACCATAGGTAAGTAGTAAAGTAAAAAGGAAATCCGATAAGCACCAGATATCATACTCATAACAGGTTTCTTCTAAGAATGCGTGCTGAAGAGTTTTAAGTAATTCCTTTACCCCAAAATATACGAATTCATTCTGTCCTCTCTTTCTCAAAAACCACTTTGTTTAAAATATGTTTTTCAGCTAATGATATGTTGAATAATATAAATAAGTAAATTTTCTTTTAATGATCCATGAAAACCTATTATATAATTGAACAAAGCAGAAGCGGAAAATAAGAATGCAATAGATACAGAAAAAGGCCATATTTGGTCACAATAGTATATAAGCTATGTAAAGTAAGACTGTTGCAATATTAAACGTTTCCAATGCATTCGATGTTATTAATTTAATTTTTCTGTATTGTTAGGGTTGTTGTTTTCTTTTTTTGAGCTCAAGCAAAGAGTATGGGCTAGAAATATCGTAGCTAGCATTCTTATAAACAATGGTAATTAATTGTTGTTTCACAAAAGGAAGGTTCACAGGACAAAGCTGAAAATATAGAGTCAGACTAAAAAATTCAATGCCATAGCTGGGATTTAAAGCACGGATTTTCCGGTTTCTGTCCGGTTGCTCTAACCAACTGCTTCGCATTTTTCCCGGTAAACCACAAGGAGGTCTCAAATTCATTTTGAGATCACATACACCATTACAATGTCGTAGAGTCCCAGGTATCATAATTTAATAAAGTATCAGGTCAATCAATGGTAATTAATTCTTCTTCCACACAAACCGTGTGTAGGACAAGATAGGAAAGCTAGAATCAGGCTGAAAAATTCAATACAATAGTCGTAATTTGAACCAGGGTCTTTCGGCTTCCGTCCGGTTGGATAGAGCAACCGGATGGACTTTTTCAGCCTGATTCTAGCTTTTTTATAAGCAATTAATTATCTGTGTTTCTTTAGCATTACCTAGCTGTGAATAGGAAACAGAAAAATAAGCTTTATATGGACACTTTGTAGGTAGATAGAATAGATACGCAAATAAACAATGAGTGAAGAAAAAGGTGCCTTTACACGATGGTATTTTATTGTAACAAAATATTTGTTTTGTTTACACAAGTGGTGGTCTTCAGGATTTACTTTTATTAGGAAAGGCAGTAGCTGCAGTAAATATTCGGGAATGTGTGCTTTGTAATAGTCCCATTAGGACAAACAATTTGAACGCCTTTAGTCTAAGATAACAGCACTTTCACGGCAACCTTTCAGTATCCCGCCCACACTCTCCAGTACGGTTGATTGAGTGTTCCATTTGAGGCAGGATTCTCACTCCATTTGTCTATGTCTGTACTGCCCTCAGAGCAACCAAACAATGGAGGTGCTGAATGTTACACCCAATACTACAAGCGGGGCCATTCAACTCTATTCAGGCTACATCGGCAAAAATAGCACAGCGTTACAAGTTATAGTGAGTACGCTTGAACTATTTGCATCGATTAAAGTAAATAACCTGGTGTTAACATCTCCTACTGCGCAGTACAGTTTCTGTTTGTTCCGCCCTGCATTCACAGAAAGTTTGGAATCATATCAATATTCAGTAGAGCTAGCATACTTATCGACAAACTTAAACGAAACAATACCTGTACCAATTGCATTTAAACACGTGTCCTTTATTGCCAAAAACTGTGATCTCCAAAATCGGATGCGTACCTGAAATATAACCCCAAAAATGGGTAAATGACGCACAGTACATCCCAGAACACACAGATGTCATCACCAGATAAAATGAAACCAAAATAATAGCAGAATGATGCCACTAAAGAAGACAGCATCAGCTAAAGAATTAAACGATTTTTTATGTGTCCCCAGAATCAGAAGAGACCACAGCCATAAGATGGCGATAACGATTAAGATGAATATGATGACAGCTAGGACAAATATCCTTTGGCTTACAATGTGTGCACGCAGCGAGTTTGTATAGACAGTACTGCGAGGGGAAGGGGTTACCACAGATAACCTGGGCTGTAAACAGAAGCGTCAGAGTTAGAACAGAATATAAACATAGAGCTCACAGAGAGTAACTCTACTTACCAGTAAGGCAAGCAAACTACTGAATGTGGACTGTGCAGCCCTGGTTCCGTGTACTCAGTACGACGTCACATATACTAGGCAGGGTGGTAGTTATGTCAATTCTTCGTCAATGGATATTTGTCCTAGCTCCAATAATGATATGTTGCAATTCTGTATTCTACCCTTAAGAATAATTGTATTTCACTATAAAATTCGATATTAAGATATCAGCAAAATAATAATTTTGAACAAAAAAAACCCTGATTTTTACATTAACATGACTTTTTCCACCTTGTATCTTTTATTAGTGGCCATAAAAATGCCCCATACGAAAGTTTGTTTTTCTCTCTACTTCATTTAAATCGAGATAAACCTTTGCAGAAACAGCTACATTACACGCTTCATTATACATACAAAAGGAATAGTGACAGTCAAATGTTACAGAACAGGACGCTATATGTTGGACTTACTCTTTCCATTAAATCGCAAGAAACAATTGAATATCGAGAGGACTTCAAACACAGAGTATGGAACAAATCGAACCATTAATAATGGATAACTCGGAAATGGCACATTCCACAAAAAAGCTATTCAAAATAAATTGTGTGTTTTAAAAAGATCTACATTTTTGTATAATACGTTTTCGCCTTTCACTTAATTTAAAAGTTATTAAAGTTTTTATATATATTCTGTTGAATGAGTAGAACTTGACAAGCTATTCTCAGAAAATTCAAAACATACATTTTATTTGTCGTGTATATAGCTATTTAATTAAATTCGTTAGAACCATTTTTCAGAAAATCAAAAGTTTCTAAAAATGTTATAAGTAAAGGGTTGTTTTGGGGTGGGGGAATCTTCTTGCAAATCTTCGTATTCCACCTTTAGAAGGTACTGAAGCTAAAATCCAAGTTTGGTATTTATCCGACATGCTGTTTTTGAGTTATGCTGTTCACAGGCACACAGCACACACACGGATATTTTTAAAAATGCTTTTTCTGGATTCAGGTGTCCTCAAAACACGTATTTCCAGTGAAATATCCATATCGAATTTTTTGGTGGATTGCAATACCTACCTTTTCTTTCCGCTATGTACGTGGAAAGTAAGTAAAAATATAGGTATATTTTTAGAAGTGGTCTCTGTCTGTATATGTGTCTATGCTCAGCATAATCCAAAAACGAAACCTCGGGTGAATAAGTTAAATATATAAGCTCAGCTCCAAATATTCGACATAAAGATTATCAAGATAATTGACTCATTCCAAGATTTTTGCATGACCAATAAAACGAATAGTTTGAATTTTCTGTAAAAAGCCTGTGAAGTCCTCTTCATTGTGTACGAACTCTGTATAATTTTCTATAATTGGTAAACCATAAGAATATACGAACATTTACTACAGAAAACGTGTATATCTGGTTAAAACACAATTTATGTGTTTGTAGCATAAACCACTTGCCATATATTCATAGCTGTACTTTTGAATTTTCCAATACTTCATTTTTGAAGTCCTAACTCACCATTCTTTGGCTTCTCGCGATACCATGTCCAGTGTATCGAATTTCAAAGTCAGCACATAAGACCTGCTTTTTTAAAGATTTGAGCATGACTACATTCCTATATTCCCTTTGTACCTAAAACAAAATGTAATGAAGCCACTTCTATGAACGATTAGTTCGATTAATATGAAGTAGAAAGAATAAGATGTTTACAGTCATATGACTTTCACTACCTTCTATCGTTTATTAGTGGGTACATAAATTATTCTTACGAAAGTTTATTTCTTTGTCTACTTCATTTTAATTGAGATAAACCTTTGCAAAAATAGCTACATTACTCATTTCGTTGGGATACAAAGGAAACAGCGATAAACGTTTAAGAACTGGACGCTATATGTTAGGCTTAAAATGCCATACTCTTTCCATGACATCGCGCGAAACAACTAAATATCGACAGGACTAAAAGAATGTAAAGTATTGAACAATTCGAACCATTAATAACGGAAGTTTCGGAAACGGCTTATGCCCCTAAAAAGGCATTAGGAATGAAATGTATGCTTTAAAGAGATCTTTATTTTTGTGTAATACGTTTTCGTCTATCACTTAACTTTTACCAGTTATACAAGATTATATATGATTTCTTCCGAATGAAGAGGAATTGACGTCATTCATACAAAATTCAAGATAACGATCTTTTTTGTAATGTAAATATCTTTAATGTATGATATTTTGATCAAAATAGTTACAGTGAATTTTAGAAAATCAACAATTTCAAAAAAGTGTTCCATGTAAAGGTTAGTTTGTGGTGGAGAATTTTCTTGAAAATCTTCATGTCGCATCTTTGGAAGATACTGAACCTAAATACAAAGTTTGGTGTTTATCCGGATTTTTTTTTCAGACACAAACACACAGATACACACACACAGACCTTTTTCTAATAATGCGTTTTTTTCCTTGTTTTTCTTTTATTTCAATGGCCTCAAAATATATTTCTATATGTCCGGTGAAATCTCGACTTCGAATTTGGGTGGAATAAAATACCATGCTTACCATAGGTAAAAATAAGCTTTCGTAAGAAAGATATAGTTTTTAGACAGCAACGCCTAAAAGTAGAACTTCTAATACAGTGCACACGAGCTAAAAGCTTTATTATCTCACTAGTGTGCTAATCTACATTGTGAACAAGTTTGGCCTCAAGTCCAATCACAAGGCAATTACCCTTTGTATTTGCACATGTTTAATAACTCGACTTGGACTGATTAGGTTTTACTTTTTATAATGTCTCTTTACATGATTAATTTCTCATGACGCTCGCTTTATCTGTTCACAATACAAATCGTCATACTTCCATTTATTGCAATTGGTTGTAGAGTTAACCTATGTGTATATGTTATATTGGCAGCCTTCTGCTTTCTTTGATATAAAACGTTATTCTTTTATCTGGTGTAACCTGCATAAAGATTCAATGGCGGAAATTATGAACTCAGAAGAAACTGAAATGAAAGTGAAATTACAGAAGCAGCAGAAAGAACAAAACTAGAAGTACTTACCGAAAAAATCCATAAAACAATATGACATAACGTTTAATCGCTTCATTGCCTAGTGTAAGGCAAAACGGTTGAAAATAATTTCACTGAACATGACTGATAGCAAATGAACAAAACAACGAAACATCTGACATCTCGCTTTTTACTTTCTCTACTACGTATAGTAAGTAGGGGAAGCATTGTATTCCACCCAAAAAGTCGATACCGAGATTTCACCGGAAATACATGTTTTGAGACCCCCTGAATCCAAAAAATCATTTTTGGAAACATGTCCGTGTGTGTGTGTCTGTGTGTCTGTGTGTCTGTCTCTGAACAGCATAACTCAGAAACGAACAGTCGGATAAACACCAAACTTGGTATTTAGGTTCAGTATCTTCCAGGGGTGCGACACGAAGGTTTTCAAGAAAATTCCCCACCCCAGATTACCCTTTACATGGAACATTTTTCGAAAATTTTAATTTTCTCAAAAATGGCTCTAACAATTTTGATTAAAATATCATATGTTTAAGATATTTTCATGACAAATAAAATGTTTATCTTGAATTTTCTGGGAATGTCTCCAAAAGTATTCTTCATTGTGAACGACTTTTGCATAACTGGTAAACCAAAGGAGATAGGCAAACGTTTACTACATAAACATTGTAGATCGCGTTAAAATACACAATTTATGTCATATACATTTTTGTTGTTGAGTGAACCATTTTCGAGATATTGCTTGTTATTCCCTTAAATTTTTCAATACTTATTTTCTCAAATAGGAATTCGTTATTCATTTTTTTGTCTTGGATATGCAAAGAGTATTAATCTGTGGCAAAGGGAATGGTGCTGCACCTAGCAACCAGCTATTAAGAGATATTATGTGCTTAAAGGCTACTGCATTTCTATATTGCCCTTGTAAATATATATTCCCCTTACATCTACAAGAAAATTAGCAATAAGTTAGAGTCTGCAAATGTTTATCTCGATTAACATGAAGTAGATGGAGAATAAGCGTTTGTAAAAATAGTTTGTACAAGAGTAGAGAAAGTCATGTGAGTGTAACACATCAGATTTTTAACGTACTTGCTCTTGTTTCTTGAACCGTGTTCTAAACTGGTTTCGCTTAGTTTCCGGAATCTACATAATATAATTGATATTTTACAAATTCGCTGGCTGTCTAAAAAATAGTATATGCCCCATGTGTTAAAAATGATTTTATCCCTTGCATCATAATATACTGCTATATTATATTATAAATGGTTCGGATCTACCTTTTTTGCAGCTTCAGGTTTCCGCGGTTTAATTATTGAAACTTGAATGTAACATCAGCGTTTCTTTTCTTATAACGAGGTCAATTACAGCTTGTGAACGGCCTCACACTCGACACTCACACAATACAGAAATCATGGGTACTATTTTAATCTTACAGAGGCAATACTGAGTGAGGAAGCCTGCAGCATATGGCACGAATGCTAATTTAGTGGTGAGCGCTGTGCTATAATGCAGGCCAAGCGGTTTTATGGCTTTTTTCGATTGCCATTTACCATTCCTCTCTATCTCTTTGGAAACCTAGACTCACACTTTTTCCCCAGAGGTTTGAAATCGTCTCTCCGTGATGCTAATGCTATATTCTTGTTCATTCTTCACATTTCCCCCAGGCTCCCTTCACCATATTCATTTCGTAGATATTGTGGTGGGTCTGAAACACATTTCAACGTAGTTTTCTAAAGCTCGCCTGTCATAGGTAAAGAATACCTTTCACAATCACAGGACATTCATTACTTAATATAATTTATTTTCGCATATTATTCATGAAAAATCTGATGTGTTACACTCACATGACTTTCTCTACTCTTGTACAAACTATTTTTACAAACACTTATTCTCCATCTACTTCATGTTAATCGAGATAAACATTTGCAGACTCTATCTTATTGCTAATTTTCTTGTAGATGTAAGGGGAATATATATTTACAAGGGCAATATAGAAATACAGTAGTCTTTAAGCACATACATATCTCTTAATAGCTGGTTGCTAGGTGCAGCACCATTCCCTTTGCCACAGATTAATACTCTTTGCATATCCAAGACAAAAAAATGAATAACGAATTCCTATTTGAGAAAATAAGTATTGAAAAATTTAAGGGAATAACAAGCAATATCTCGAAAATGGTTCACTCAAAAAAATGTATATGACATGAATTATGTATTTTAACGCAATCCACATTTTTTGTGAAGTAAAATTTTCTCTATCTCTTATGGTTTACCGGTTATGCAAAGGTCGTTCACAATGAAGAATACTTTTGGAGACATTCCCAGAAAATTCAAGATATACGTTTTATTTGTCATGAAAATATCTTAAACATATGATATTTTAATCAAAATCGTTAGAGCCGTTTTTGAGAAAATTAAAATTTTCGAAAAATCGTTCATGTAAAGGGTATCCTGGGGTCGGGGGATTTTGTTGAAAACCTTCGTGTTGCATCCCTGGAAGATATTGAACCTAAATACCAAGTTTGGTGTTTATCCGACTGTTTGTTTCTGAGTTATGCTGTTCACAGACAGACACACACACACAGACACACAGACACACACACACGGACATGTTTCCAAAAATGCTTTTTTTGGATTCAGGGGGTCTCAAAATATGTTTTTCCGGTTAAATCTCGGTATCGAATTTTTGGGTGGAATACAATCTTCCCCTTCTTACTATACGTAGTAGAGAAAGTAAAAATGAATGTGGTGCATTGACATGACCTACTCTACCCATCATCCTTTATTTCTAAATAACTTCTAGAATATTTGCTTACGAAAGCTTGTTTTTGTATACCTCATGTTAATCGAAGTAAGGCTTTGCGGGAATAGTTTATTACACATTTGTACCTACTTATAAGGGAGAGACAAGAAACTGAATCAACAGCCAGATGTTTAAAATCGCGTTGCTACATGATGATTATACTCTTTCTATGACGTCGAGAGAAACAACCGATAAGCAACTGCTTTAAAAATGAGAAAGAATTGAAAAATTCAAATCAATATAAACGGATATGTCAGTAATGGCTGATGCTATATAGACATTATTGGGAAAAAATGTGTGTTTTAAAGAGAGCTACGTTTGTTTCTGTTATGAAAGTTTTGTCTCTTTTGTGGTTTACCCGTTGTTCAAAATTATACGAAGTTCCTTCCGAGTGGAGAGGACTTCAAGGCTACTCCCAGAAAATTCAAGTTATACCGTTTCTTCCTCATGTGTATGTCTTAAACATGTGTCACTTTAATTAAATTCGATACAGCCATTTTAAGAAAATATAAATAAGCGATTGATAGTAAAAACAGGATACTTTTTTGGGTGGAAGGATTTTGTTGTAAACTTCGTGTCGTATCTATGGAAGATGCAGATCTTAAATACCAAGTTTGGTTTTTATCAGAAATTTAGTGTTATTTACAGACACACACACACACACAAGACCATTTTCTAAAAAGTACTTCTTTTGAATTCAGGGGACGTCAAAACACACATTTCCAGTACAATCTCGTATCGAAGTTTATATGTTTATAGAATGTAACTGTACCATGCCGTGTAGTAGAATAGCTAGTGTAAAATAAATCAACTAAACTAAAGCACAATCATTGTCACTTTATGTCACTCGGTGTCATTCTCCTCCTTTCTCCCTCCTGTTCGTGTGTTAGGGATGGTCGGACTTTACGGCGACGCAATGTTAATAGAATACGTAGGTAAACCGAAAATCAAATCAGGGGGTTGGGTTAAACCTCGTGTCCCCTCCAGTGGCAACCCTGGCTTAGAATAAAAATGAACAAATTTGAAAATATTGTAACCAGTGCTTCTCGTATGATAAATTAATGTTGAATTGAAGAAGTATTCAGTGAACACTGTGACAATATCTGCTAAGTGAAGGAACGTCCCACCTTACCCATCGAGGTGGCGCCGCGGTAACGTGTGCATTCGAAAGGTCCCAGGTTGGATCCCCGGTGACCGTCCACTCTGACCCATGGTTTTTTCGTGGTTTCCCCGGGTCGACAGGCGAATGCTGAGGTGGTTCATCTTCTACCACAACTCTCCTGTTCCTCATTTCCTGTACCCATCATCTTCCTTGTCATCTGCTTCAGTGTTGTAGGACTAGAAGATGGAGGTCCGCGGTTTGCGACTGGACTGTAGCGTACCTCTGTGGAGGTTTCTTCCTTATGTCGTTCCAGGGACAGCTCGGTTAGCCCTGCAAGTGCTTTCGAGCAGGAGCGCCTTTGGGGATCCCCCGGAGGCTCGGGACCTATAGGTGGGCTCAGGCGGCGTTGAATGCGTTCAATCTGGAAAGATAAGGGACCCCGTCCATGCTTGGCCCGTCGACATCTGGATCTGGTCGCCCTTCTCTCTCCCCTCATCGCTCCGTTCGTCAGTACTTTACCTTTACCTTTTAGCGTCACACCTTAACGTAAAATGGCAATCCTATCGAAGCGTTTTTGAGGACAGCAATCCCGATTTGAATAGTGCCACAACCACCCGGCCGTGCAGCCAAAACTGTCTTTATGAAGGAAGAGCTTGTCATAGAGATATAGCAATAATGGAACGCAATGCTTTGCGACATTTTTGTCGTATAGGATTTCTGAGACTGTCTCCAAAATGCTGCAAAAACAAATTATGCAGCACATGACTAAGCCCTGTTGTTTGCACGAATTGATTTTTCCGTACTGCACAGTGACCAGTGAAAGTGGAGAGGGTATCAAATATTAAACCTACAAACAGTGATTAAGGCAGGTACGCCCTCCCCCCTCCACACACTGTCCTTTGTTAGCTAAACACTCTGCGCCGCATTCTAGCTAATACAGATGTTTTCGTGCTAAATATGGAATTACAACGCGCCAGCTCCAAGCGTATTACCATGCCCGGATTTGTTTACTTTCGAAACATGAATCGTCCAGGCTGTCATGTCAGTTTATTAGAAAATGATGAATAGGAAAGACGAGTTCACTGGAGATTTGTGACGATCATTTGGATGGCTGGTTAGCTTCCTAAAGGGCAAAATATTGATAGCTGCCTATACTTCCAAACATGTAAAGCTGTCTCATTTCTCAGTTATAGGTTACGCATTTTTTTGAAATCTATGAATTGCATCAGCGGTTCATATCAGTTTAAGGGAAGTTCAAAGCGCACCTTACTTGTGATAATGTGAGTTATTATTCGTGTTCCTTTAGTTAAAGGTAATAAAAATTAGGTATTGGAACCGGCGTAACTGTTAGATAGCCCTTGAACTACTAGAGTGAAGTGGCAGATATAAACACGTGGTACCTTCTCAGTATCTGAGTCAAGCTTTTTACGTTCTCTACCATGTATATTGTACATGGTACGTAGAGAAGGTATTGCATTCCAGCAAACAATTCGATCCTGAGATTTCACAGAAAATACAGATTTTGAAACTCCCTTAAACCAAAAAAGGACTGTTTAGAAAAAGGTCTACGTGCACGTCTCTCTCTCTCTATGTGTGTGTGTCTGCGGACAGCATATCTCAAAAATGAAAAGTCGGATAAATACCAAAATTGACATTTAAGCTAATATCTTCCAAAGATGAGACACGAAGATTTTCAAGAAAATCCCCACATAACAAATAAAATGTATATCTGGAATTTTCGGGAAATAGTCTGTGAAGTTCACCTCATTCAGAAGGAATTTTGTACAATCTTGAGGCTGAAAAGTAAGCGACAGACGGAAACGTACTAGATAAAAAATCTGATGTGTTACACTCACATGACTTTCTCTACTCTTGTACAAACTATTTTTACAAACGCTTATTCTCCATCTATTTCATGTTAATCCAGATAAACATTTGCAGACTCTTATCTTATTGCTAATTTTTTTGTAGATGTAAGGGGAATATATATTTACAAGGGCAATATAGAAATACAGTAGCCTTTAAGCACATACATATCTCTTAATAGCTGGTTGCTAGGTGCAGCACCATTCCCTTTGCCACAGATTAATACTCTTTGCATATCCAAGACAAAAAAATGAATAACGAATTCCCATTTGAGAAAATAAGTATTGAAAAATTTAAGGGAATAACAAGCAATATCTCGAAAATGGTTCACTCAACAACAAAAATGTATATTACATAAATTGTGTATTTTAACCGATCTACATTTTTTTGTGTAGTAAAATTTTGTCTATCTCTTATGGTTTACCAGTTATGCAAATATCGTTCACAATGAAGAATACTTTTGAAGACATTCCCAGAAAATTCAAGATATACATTTTATTTTTCATGAAAATATCTTAAATATATGATATTTTAATCAAAATCGTTTGAGACATTTTTGAGAAAATTAAAATTTTCGAAAAATGTTCCATCAAAGGGTAATCTGGGATGGCGGATTTTGTTGATAACCTTCTGTCGCATCTCTGGAAGATACTGAACCTAAATACCAAGTTTGGTGTTTATCCGACTGTTCGTTTCTGAGTTATGCTGTTCACAGACAGACAGACACACACACACACACACACACACACACACAGATAGACACACAGACACACACACGGACATGTTTCCAAAAATACATTTTTTGGATTCGGGGTGTCTCAAAACATGGATTTCCGGTGAAATCTCGGTATCGAATTTTTGGGTGGAATACAATACTTCCCCTACTTACTATACGAAGTAGAGAAAGTAAAAATGTAGATATTTTTAAAACATGAATTTAGTTTAAATAAAATTTTTTGTGTCATAAGCCACTTCGGAGATCCGTTGTCAATGGTTCGAGTCGTTCAATACTTTGTCATTCTTTTGAAGTTCTGTGGATTTTCAGTTGTTTCTCGCGATTACTTGGAAATGGTTTGGAATTTTAAGGCCAGCATTTATCCTCCAGTTCTAAAGCAAATGACTATCGCTGTTCCCTATAACGAAATGTGTAATCCAGGTATTTCTGCTCTATCTCGATTAAAATGAAGTAGATAGAAAAAATAAGCTTTCGTAAGAATGATTTGTGTACCCATTAATGTGGTAGAGGATAGAGAATGTGAATGTAACACATAATAAGTTTTAAATAATGTGCAACGCTCGTTCTTACTAAATAGGGCACTACAGTTAGTGTGACACTGATGACATATGTATGTATGTGTGTACAGGTGGACCACTTAAATTGAGACCGTACAATATCTCCAAAACTAACTGTTGTAGAAAGAAATGTCTTGAATAAAAGTTGTTTCATATTATGGGGGAAAGTAAATGCCATTAGTCGTGTTTTATTTGGAGGATGTTGTGATGACCATTTTACGGTCAATTTAAATTGACCTATTTGTAGGTTCCCATTAAAAAAAATCTGATGTGTTACACTCACATGACTTTCTCTACTCTTGTAAAAACTATTTTTATAAACGCTTATTCTCCATATGCTTCATGTTAATCGACATATCGAGATGTTAATCTTATTGCTAATTCTGTTGTAGATGCAAGGGGCATTGGTAGACTTTAAGCTATAGACAAATATATATTAAGAGCTGGTTGCTATATGGAGTATTCCATTCTCTTTGCATTACCAGGACAAAAAAATCTGATGTGTTACACTCACATGACTTTCTCTACTCTTCTACAAAATATTTTTACAAACTCTTATTCTCCATCTATTTCATATTAATCGAGATAAACATTTGCAGAAATGATCTTTTGACATGCAAAGAGAATTACATTTTACACATAGCGACCAGTTCTAAAAATATTTGACTATGGCTTAAGGCGTACTATGTACACCTTGTTTTGTATTTGCAAGGGCAATATAGAAATACAGTAGCCTTTAAGCATATACATATCTCTTAATAGCAGGTTGCTAGGTGCAGCACCATTTTCTTTGCCTCAAATTAATACTATTTGCATATACACGACAAAAAATGAATAACGAATTCCCATTTGAGAAAATAAGTATTGAAAAATTTAAGGGAATAACAAGCAATATCTCGAAAATGGTTCACTCAACAAAAAAATGTATATGACATATACCGTGTATTTTAAGGCGATCTACATTTTTGTGTAGTAACATTTTGTCTATCTCTTATGGTTTACCAGTTATGCAAAAGTCGTTCACAATGAAGAATACTTTTGGAGACATTCCCAGAAACTTCGAGATATACATTTTATTTGTCATGAAAATATCTTAAACATATGATATTTTAATCAAAATCGTTAGAGCCATTTTTGAGAAAATTAAAATTTTCGAAAAATCTTTCATGTAAAGGGTAATCTGGGGTGGGGGAATTTTCTTGAATACCTTCGTGTCGCATCTATGGAAAATACTGAACCTAAATACCAAGTTTGGTGTTTATCCGACTGTTCGTTTTTGAGTTATGCTGTTCACAGACAGACACACAGAGACACAGACAGACACACACACAGACACACACACGGACATGTTTCCAAAAATGTTTTTTTTTGGATTCAGGGGGTCTCAAAACATGTATTTCCGGTGAAATCTCGGTATCGAATTTTTGGGTGGAATACAATACTTCCCCTACTTACTGTACGTAGTAGAGAAAGTAAAAATTAAATTGATCCTAAAATGACTATCATAACGTCCTCCATACAAAGCACGACTAATGGCATTTACTTTACCTCATAATTTCAAGCAACGTTTATTAAAGGCATTTATTTCTACAACGCTTAGTGTTGGAGATATTGTAGAATCTCAACTTATACGGTCCACCCTGTATATATCTCGTACATCGTACGTTCTATGTCAAATAAGTTTTTGGTGCATTAGCAGTTTTCGAGATATGTATTTGTTTTTACATCTTTAACTTTTCCCAGATTGGTTACGCGGTACTATAAACCACCCCGTCCGACACGGATTCATTAGTAATAAAGCTAAGCTACATATGATAACAGTTGTGTTTTGGTTTCCGTATAATGCGTGTAAACAAGTCCATATTGCTTGATTTGAAATTATTTCTCATAAAACGTTTATTCTAAGATAGAGTTAATAAAAGTTCTTGCGCCGTGGCGTAGTGGGCGAGAGCGTGGTACTCAGGTTTCCAGCCAGAGAATTCGCTTGGGTTCCATAACATCCATATGTGCTGGTTTTTTTGGCCCGTGTATAGGAGCAGTGCATTTGAAGAGCTACGATAGGTTGCGGTCTGTAGATCACGAAAGCCATCGCTCGGGCTGGTGGAATCATCTCCCCGTATCGCTTGGTTGATCGTGCACCTCCACCCTGTGTATGGTCGTGAGGTCAGTAGTAGCCAAAGGCTGTAGTGCCACAGGTTAACCTATTTAACGTAAACGGGTTATGTGAAGTTGTAATGAACAGAGTAAGTCTTGAGATTCTGACGCATCACATTCTTCATTTTATTGCATAAACCGAAGCTGTTAGCCATAACAAGGAATAAATATCAGGTTTACTGTATTTCGCAGATAGAAAGCCCTAGTTGGTTTAAAGGTACTTAACACATTCGATTAAATATAACATTTAAACACGGGGTTTGCAAAACTTCCATTTTCTAGGCACGTAACGCGTTTTGAATCAAGTGTATTCTTTCTGGAATAAAATATACTATGCGGCTGCTAATTAGAGCGCGTCTTTTCTTTACTAATAGAGACATTTTAAGTAGGATTGTCTGTTAAAATAAGTAGACTAAAGGTCTATAGATAAACGAATATTTTTAAAAGAAAACAGTCAATGTACTAATTAAGTACACGTGTGTACTAATAATTCAACTGTAAATAAAATACTTAAGAGTAACTCTATTTAATATTTGAACATGGTGAACAATATTTATTTCCTCCCTCCTCATGAATTAAATTGTGGTTAAATGCACTACAGCGGGACTGGAAGGTGCTGTCTCCTGCGATCACAGACAACAGTGGTTCCGGTTATGTGTGCTGATCCGGTTGTCCCGGATTGTAAGCGAACGAGACGAACCGGTTTCCAACTCTAATAAAAAAAAGTATGTGTTATATTCACATGACTTTCTCTACCCTCTATAGCTTATTAATGGGTATACAAATTATTCTTACGAAAGTTTAGTTTCCATCTACTTCATTTTAATCGAGATAAACATTTGCAAAAACAGCTGCATTACACATTGCAAACAGAACAAAGATAATAAAATATTTTAGAACTGGGCGCTACATACTGGCCTTAAAATTCCATACTGTTTCCATAACATCGCAAGAAACAACTGAAATTCGACACGACTAAAATAATGGTTAAGTATGGAACAATTTGAACCATTAACAACGAATGTCTCGGAAATGTCTGCTGCCACAAAAAATTATTTTAAATAAATTGTGGGTTTTAAAGATAGTTACATTTTTTGTGTAGTACGTTTCCGTCTATCCCTTAATGTTTACCAGATATACAAGATTATACAAAATTCCTTCCGAATGAAGAGCGTTCACAGACTATTTTCAGAAAACTCAAGATATAATTTTATTTCGCATGTAAATAACTCTTTAATATGTGGTATTTTAATCGAAATCGTCAGAGCCACATTTTAGAAAATAAAAAGTTTCGAAAAAAGTTCCATGTAAAGGGTAGTTTGGGGTGGGGAATTTTCTTGAAAATCTTCATGTCGCATCTTTGAAGGTATTGAACCTAAATTCCAAGTTTGGTATTTATCCGACGTTTCGTTGTGCTATTCACAGACGGAATTTTTTTCTGAAATGCTTTTCTTTTGGATTTAGGGGCCTCAAAACATGTATTTGCGGTGAAATCTCGGTATCGAATTTCGGGGTGGAATGCAATACCTTCTCTTCCTGCTATGTACGTGGTACAGAAAGTAACATAGTAAAACCAACAGCTCTGATTGACTATGTCAAGGGTGGCGAAAATGCCTTTCTCCCTCGAGTCATCAAGTATGCAACACGCACTACACCACTCAACAGCGTATGGAAAACAAATGAATAGACAGCTAGAAAAGGAGTGGCACCAGCGAGTCACCTGCCTCGCGAGTCCCGTTTTCGCCACCACTGGACTATGGTATGGTGTACTGCTATTTAACCCTAATGGATGCGATTTTATTATGTTATGCCAGTTTTCAAGAAAGACGAAAACGTAATTGGAAAAAATTCTCAGAATGTAGTGATGTTTTACCCGTTTAAAGAGGAACAATATTTCAATTATGGTCTATAAATATTAAATATACAGACCTTTCTTCTGAGGAAATACGATAACCGAATACACAGCAAGTGGAAAACAAAAGAATCGTCTCATGTAAAGTGTTTTAATGAGTGTTGTTTAAGCAAATAACGAAAAATGAATATTCCGTATCTGTTTGCTTAAAAGTCTACCTAGACGTATCATTATCATATTTGATGAGCTTTCTTTGCCATGTCGCAGTGGGCTGAGCGTGATGCTCTGCTTCTCGGCCATGGAATGCGCCCGAGTTCGATCCCACCCATAGGGGTGTGGATTTTGAGGCAATATTTTATATCATAACATGCTGTGAATGCCAGAGTGATTGTAGTGTAAATTAATATTATTGTATGTACAGGATTTTAGATGTTTGCTAGCCATAAGTGTTGTTAGGAAATAAGTTTACACGGCCTCACTGAAACTGACAATAGAAGTGGGTAACAATAAACCGAGGGGGTGAGATGTTTATCATTAAGAAGAGACAAACAAATGACGTCAGCGTAGCCTGCCTTTTTTTTTTAGAAATGGAGGGAATATCTTCCCTAGAGTATATATGTTAGTAGTAGTGTTTGGCTGACCAAAACAGACGCTAAAGTAGGCGCGATTTGGTAACCAATAGTAGCTCTATTATAATGTTTAGGCAATTCGAGTGAAGGAGTATATATTCTCGAGCCATAAGCAAGTTTCGCACATTTCGGAAGAATCTCTCACGAGGTGAATGCTACGCAGTTCTAAAGAATCTCTCACGAGGTGCACGTCGCAGAGTTAGTTACAAAAATGTAAAGTACGCGAAGTAATTGGTGCACGGCAACTATAACCACTGTAGTTACATTCAGAAATATCACAGTTTCAGTCAGGCGTGTATAAAGATTAAATTTGTGCATTATTAATTAAGTGTGACGGCAATAAAAGTGTATAAACAATTTTTTATCAGTTATCTTTTAGCAACAACTGCTTTCCGTTTACACGCCCTACTTAGAGATACTTGCTCGACTGAGTTATAATAGCTAGCCGGAGGACAATGAACCCAAATTTAAAATAACAAAATAAGAGGCACCCAGTAAAGAAGATAACACGAGCCATGAGAACTGCGACAATTTTAGGTATCGGATATAGAACCGGTGCCCACTCAGCATCACGAGTAAACTGAGGAGCTGCGATAGGCAGCGGTCGCAGCCTCGTAGGCCAACTTGTCGCCTGGGTGTGCGTGATACTGGCCTAATCGCTTCCTTGTATCGGCTGGATGATCACACACCTCTGCCGTGCGTACGTGGGCGTGAGGCCAACGGTCAGGCTTCGCGGGCTGTAGCGCCCCAGGATTTATTTATAATAGTTTTCTTTTCTGAGGGATCCTTTTCATCAACTGCAGATTATAAAAAGTGTCATACAGTATTACATTTGATTTTGAGCTATCATAAAGCTTTTACAAATTAGTTCTGAAACTCACGTTTTCCCCCTAATGCATAGCATTTAAGCTGAAATATCATAGTTAAAATGAATGGGGTCATTAAAATACTTGACCGTAGTCACCAGTTGAATTGGTGCCTTTGGTCCGTGCTTTAAATCATAAAAAATTATCTATGTTCTACATTCACATTACTTTTCTACCAACTATCGTTTATTTTTATATAGCTTTTAAAAACTATTCTTACGAAAGATTATTTTTCTATTCACTTGATGTTAATCGAATATACCTTTGTAGAAATAGTTTCATCACTCATTTCGTTGTAGGTACAAGGGGAATAGACAATTACGCATTTTGTTGTACGTCCAAGGGGGATAGACGAAACCCAACCGATGGTCAGATATTTAAAAGCAAAAAATAAGTTATTTGATATAAATTGTGTGTTTTAAAGATATCTACATGTTTTGTGCAGTAATTTTTGTCTATCGCTTGTAATGATCGCACATTAATTTATATGCCATTTGCGTAATTAAATTAAGTTAGTACCAATTGTTGCTGCTAAACTGCGCCATGGGCAAATTTTGGTTCCGTTTGTCGCCATGTGCGGCTCCAAGAGAGCTGATTGCCAGTTGTCCGAGCGGCTCTGTGACGGGTGGTTCGGGTATGTCTTTCGGCTCTTGAGTTGCACACGTCTATGATACGGTGAGTTCTCCCATGGCCTAGCACGGGTGTTTGTAAATTATTTTGGGTTTCTACTCCGATCGCGACCGTTCCTGGTGCCACTGTTGCAGTTTTCCGAAAGTAAACTGTCATTTCAAGTTTATTTATGTGTTTTCCGCAGTCAAACGCGTTTCAGGTCACATTATTTCTCATACGTTAGTGAAATTTGAGGGTTCCTGCTATTATACATGCTAAATCCTCTGCCGTGTCTCAATTTTGGCTGTGTGTTATTATTGTTAAAGCATTTATTTTCAATGCTTTTACATATCGATGGTGAAATTAGTAGTTTATCCTTGTTGTTATTGCACGCTTAATGTCTTTGGATGGTTAATTTATTAGAGTTTATACAGGGTGCATAGAAAAACCACCGACAACGCTTAAATGTTGGGCGGGACATTAAAGTGAACATTCTTCAACGGGAACCCATGTTCGGAAATACATAGTTTGGACACCGTGGGGCGTCGAAGATTGCGAACGGTTCGGATATGTTGATGGGTGTGCTCCACATTTCGTTAAGAAACCCAACAATAACTTCACGCCTTGCAGTTAATTACAAATGGGGTTCAAACCGTTGACTTCCTATTTCAATGCAGAGTGTCCATCTACGGTGCAGAGACAGACGCACATAGTTAAATAAGTGGGATTGTTTGCTCTGTATTTCAGTTTACAGCGTGGATTCGTGAGATAAGGTCTCTTTCTGATACTATAGGGGTAGCATACGCCATAATCTTCATGGTATCCCACAGAGAATAGTAAAGAGGAGTAAGATCAGATGACCGTGCTGGCCATGACACAGGATCCCCGCTAAAATCCATCGATTGGGGCATGTAGCGTCGTGCACATTTGCATGAAAGTGAGCTGGAGCTCCGTCGTGTTGCAGCCACATTACCTGGTGAACCTGTAGTGGCACCACATCAAGTAGAGTAGGAAGAACATCTCTGAAAAAAGTGAGGTTTGTGGACATATTAGTCTTTGACAGTAGATACAGCCCAATGATCATGGCCATCAATTTTCCCAATCTATGCATTCACACGGAACCTGTAGTGGTTACTTCTAACCATTCAGGAACGCGAATTTTCATCTGCCCAAACATGAATATTTGCAAGTTCACAATGCCGTCTCGAGTGAACGTGCATTCATCGGTGAGCAGTACCAAAGTTGGGAATTGTGGCTGTAGTATGCAGCGCTGTAGATACCATTGCGCAAACTGTACTCGCCGTGGGTAGTCCTCCTCTGCTAATGCCTAGACTTTCTGCAGATGGTATGGATGTAGCTGTTGTTCATGGACAACACAACACACCTCTGTGTGACATATACCCATCGCTTGCGCCATTTGACGAGTGCTGGTGGATGGGTCCTATTGGTAAAATCTCAACACCTCCTCATCAAAGCCAGGTGTTCAAACCGAGACGGACACCTGATACTCAACACAAGTGCAGAATAATTTCATATTTAATCCGAAGGCCATACGTTCAGTGCAATTTCTCAATACCACACAATATCTACTGCTGCACCTACAGTAAAAATGTAAAAGGCAAAACCATACCCTTTACTGTACGTACGCGCTACAATGATGGAAAATTGGTACCTACTGCAACTTCCGGTTTTTCTTAGTCTTCTCACAATTGCTGCGAACGTCATATGATGCGGAGTATGTCTGTTGGAAAACATTTTCACATACAGTTGTGCAGTAGCTCTGCCGTTGTCATCTACTCTGACTTATGCAAGTAGCATATCGGTCATTTCGATATTTGTGTACTGTGGTACATGCAATGCTGTCAACAACGTTACTGCACTGATATACAACACAAACTACCTAATTAGGATGTGAACCTTGGACTATGGGAAGGAAAGTTTGGCACAGTTCGTTCAATCACCTTACGCTGAGGGCGTTGCACAATTATATTAGGAAACCAGCAACACTCCGATGAAACTCTGACACCCACAGTGTTCCAAACCATGCATTTCCGTTCCGGCTTGAAAAATGTTAAAATATTTCGCCCAAAATAATGCGCATTGTCAGTGTTTTCTCCATACACATTGTATACTGTTATCCTTTCAAAGTGTATTCCCGAGGTCGAGGCGGAGGTCGATGGATTTTTTTCGGACGTAAAAATCCTTAACATGGCTTCCTTCAGAAGGGAAATAAACCGGTGGTCCCACGTCGTAGATTTACGGCACGTAAAAGAACCTCAAGCCTTATAAAGAGGCCTCTGAGTAAAATAACCGGTCTTTCACGTCAAATATAGAATGGGACGCTAAGGACTACAGCAGTTAAAGAGCGTCCATAGAAAAAGTGTTTTCTACTTACGTGTATTGAGGGCAATGTAAGTTTCCCAGATTATTATGCTGGTGGTGTATTATGGCCAAGAACTTTTGTTTATGCTAACTGGATGTTACTGAGCAATAGGAAAATATTTTGAGGAAGTTTTCATTTTTTCTCCTTTCCTGTATTTATCACAATTGTAATTCTGTAATGTCGCCATTTCTAACGCTCCCCATGTGGCCTACGACTTTCGGGGTTACCTCTTTCCCCAAGCGATGACTAGACCCATTTCTAAGGTGGAGGCACCCAGTGGGCGGAATTCGTTGCCTCCGATGGTAGGGTAATGATGAGGCTGACGGTGGAATGAGTGGACCTACAGCTTTTTCCGTGGACTGCGAACCACGTTGTAACTTGGGGATACTTCACATGAGCAAGTCAGAGCAAGTGGATAGGGATAACTTAAAATCGCCACCTCTGAGCTGGGAATCGAACCCCAGATCTCAAGACGAGAGCCGGAAGCATAACATTGCGCTATCCCGGCGGCCTAATTCACTACTACAATTATGTTAAAGCAAGTGGATCACTATACGAAACTATATATGTTGCTAACTTTGTAATGAAAGAAGAGATATGTCATATGTTCTCTTTGATTATATCGTTTGAGCATTAAGTCTCTATTTGTTTTGGGTTTGTAGTATTTGCGAGCCAGCTTTGTCCCTGTACTGGCCTTGTCATTTCCCCAATATTTCGATCTGAACGCTTCCTGGTATTGGTACCTCCATTTTGGTAACTCAAAATGTGAACAAAAGCAACTATAATACTGAAAATTCGATATATACCGTTTATTTTTCATGTAAATATTTTAAATATATGGTATTTTAATCTTAGAGCCATTTTTGAGAAAATAAAAAGTGTAGAAATCTTTTCATATAAACTATAGTTTAGGGCGAGGGAATGTTCTTGAAAATCTTTGCGTCACATCTTTGGAAGCTACGAAATTTGGATAATAGCTTGGTATTTATTCGTGATTTTGTTTTTGAGTTTATGTTGTTCATACACACATACATACAGGCACACACACGGACATTTTTACAACAAAATATTTAGTCCGGGTTTCTCAAATATATTTTTCAGTGAAATTTTGATATCGGAGTTTTGGCTACGAATGCATTACTTTCTCTACCTTGTAGGTACGTGTTACAGAAAGTAAAAAACTAGGAATATGAGAATAATTAGCTGTAATTTACCTACAACTGAATGCACTGTACTTAGACCCAGCTCTCCCTCTGCATATCTGCTCTGTTTTATATCAGTTTTAGGCATTGTGACAGTATATTGATATGGGAACTGCCCAATGGTTTACTCAAGAGAATTGTATCACCATCATCCCCTAGATATAGATGATAAGGCGATCCTTTAGCAAATCGCGGCTCATGTTTGCTATTTGTAATGGAAATGTCTTCCTCCCCTGCCCCGCTGAAGGCGTCTTACCCCTTTACTGCAACAAGACGTGTTAAACAAAGTGATGCTTTGTGCACAAGGAGGGCTTCAAGGGAAATACATGAATATGGATAAGTATTCCTTTTTACTGTTGTGCGGTAAATCTAATTTCAGGGTTGCCTAGATGTCTCCAAAAACAAGAATAACTGTCAACGTTGCCCAACCCAAACATTCATGAGCTGCATCCTAAAGAGGATTTTAATGAAAGGAGTGCTTTTTTGTTCAATGAATGTAGACTTCCTTCTTGCTTAAGTATCACGTCTAGTTTCATGTTGCAAATGTTTTCACATATTCGATAAACTTAAAGCATTATGAAATTATATTATAGCAGTCTTGCATAAGTAGGGTTGTTTGTTTCATGACAATACAGTGACGATTTGTTGATCATTGTTTATATGGTCAACACAAACTTGTACTCGTAAACTAACCAAAGATATGCAGTATCAGATTGAAAAATTCAATGCCATAGCCGGGGTTTGAACCACAGATCTTTCGGTTAGTTGCTCTAACCAACTGAGCTGCTGTGGTATCATGTCGGCACGACTGTCTCGCATTTTTCCCGGTAAACCCAAAGAGATCTCAAATTCATTTGAGATGACATACCCCAATTACGACTTACAATGTCGTAAATACTTTAATTCCCGGACTTCATAGTTTAACCAACTAGTAGATCAATCAATGGTAATTAATTGTTCTTTCACACAAGCCGTGTATAGGATAAGGTTGGAAAGGAGAATCGTACTGAAAAAATTCAATATTAAGCCGGGATTTGAGCGAGTCTAATTCTACTTTCCAACCAACACACGGCTTGTATGAAGGAACAATTACTTGCCAAATATACCGCATGAGTCTTCTCATCCTGCGGATTGGTAACTAGACAACCCTTCATTTTACAGGCAAAGCGAAACGCAGGTGCTGACACTGCATTCACCAGCCCGCTGATTAGGGCTGCGGTGGTGTTCGTTAGAGTGCTCTAGTAGCGCAATGTTTAACATGCTGGAACATCAGGGTAAATATCGGAAGTTCAAATCACGCCTGCCAATAACTGAGTTTTTTATTCGTTTCTGTTCATGTTTCAGAACGTTCTAGCAAACCATGATTTCTTTCCGAAAGCACTAGAAAGTGTTTTTGCCTATAAATACCGAGTTCTAGCCGTCCGTGCTCACTGTGGAACAATGTTTTTGAATAGAGAGTTTCTGGACATGCTGCTAGTACACGGGGAAGCGCAGCAGAATGCAACGGAGGCACATCGACTATAAAAAGTACCTTCAAGTGGCAGTATTTGAACGTAGGACTTTCACCACATAAGGCCAACACGCACACTGTTGCACTGCGAGTGTAAGTCACTGCACGCACAGCGGTGCAAAGCAGTCATTTCGGCCGAAATTGATACAACGCGATGCAGTGGACAGTGTTTAGCATAGCCTACAATACCGGGGCTGCATAACTTCTCAATCCGCAGACCGAGAAGACTCACCCGGTATACAGCGTTCTGTTCTATATTGATTTGTCAATGTCATAGTTTCGTAAATTAATACAATTTCGGAAGTATTCGTAAAGTTCGCTACGCTGACTTCGTAATTTGGCTTAGTCCAGAATGCTCTTGGCTGCATTTCTGCCTGAGTTTACCTCAGTGGCTCTCAGTTTGCTCGGCATAGCTATTCGTTATTTTTGGATTTCGAGAATTATAAGTTTGTGCGTGATGCACGTGTTATCAAATCTGGCTTACAGAATACTACGTCAACAAAGCAGTGGGTGACAACATTTTAAGACTGTAATCTCTGTGGATGCCCTTGACAATACATTGCAAGTAGATTGTGGAATTGTATCATACATTAATTGCCATACCACGTGTCCCCTTAGTATCCTTTTGAGCTATGCCACTAACCCTACCAATACCAATAATCCTACCACTACCACCATTACATAAAGTTACATATCGGCTCTCCGCTTGGCTCAGGAATGGAACGACAGAAGGTCGAACTTAAGCTCAGCTCAATTTTACAAACAGCAGAGCGGAAGAGATTCAGGCTTTCAGTGATAGGGTCATCACAATTATTTTGTCCAGGACTGCATTTAGGTTACAGTTCTGGTGTCGGTTGCTGCTAACCTGCGTTTTCGTTTCTCATATCATCGTGGTAGAGGAAAAGCGCATTGTCATCAGCTCTAAGTGATACTAAGATTTATAACAGTCCTAGTAAATATATTCCAAATAAATTGTTGAACGAAAGTCCTGATGATTAGTCGTAAATTACAAATTTCTAAAATATGGAGCCACAGCCTGTATTAAGCATGAGACAGCTGTCACTTTTAGACAGTCTGAAACCAACTTTTGTACAATTTAACTTTGTTATAAGCTGAATCTCATTTTGGAGTAATACCTTCAATTTTCAGTTTTTGAGTAACAAATCTAAAACAACATTTGTATAATATACTTGACCGAGCAAGATGGCTCCGCGATAACGCGGGATGCTCGCATTCGGCAGGTCCTGGGTTCGATTCTCAGCGACCGCCCACTCTCACCACGTGAGTTTCGTGGTTTATTCAGGTTGGTAGGCTAATGATGGAGTGGTTCCTCTACTACCACGACTTTCGTGTCCCTCATTACCTTTACCCATCATCTTCAAAATTATACGTTTCAGGGTTGAAGGACCGAACGGCGGTGTTCAGCACGTTTCGGCTGGACGGTGGAGGTGCGCTTTGTGAAGGTTTTTCCCCTGGCGTCGGTCGGACTGCTCAGTTAAGTCCTGTCTCCGGGTGCTCTTAGAGCGTGCTTTCCTTAAGGGGGCCGCCGGGGGTCAGGGGCTTGAGTAGCGTCGGATACGTTCGAATTGGAAGCGTTAGCGATCCCGTCCATTTTTGCGCACGTCATCTCCAGGATCTGGTCAACCTTCGTGTCTCTCCCCTCATTCCTCCCTTCAGGGATCACGTTCGAAGCAGAAAGGGCCGTTGTGGCCTACTTGCGGTGCTCTGCCCCGGTATCGGGGGTCGCTCTGTAATATGTACCTTTACCTTTATTCTATACATGAAAGGCAGTATACTGTGTTGGATGAAAGTAATCAGCAATTAAAGGGAAACTTAATTCTCTTGTTTTCCTAGCCTGATGAAGTTAACAGAGCAATGTGACAATATCCAGTGAACGATTATTTTCGAAACGATAACCTCGCTAGCTTTCTAAAAAGAAGTAAAAAGTAGAAATACTTCTCAAGCCAAGTTATAGCAATACACCAGGTGAATACAGCTACCCTTTAGACTTTTTGAATTTATGCATCCAGATACGTCCATATTTGTGACCAGCTTTGTAGCTGATTTATGTGCTAATTTAGATAGATAAAGACTCAGTAAAAACAGTATGGGGCACAAAATACTCTGAACTGGTACATTTAAAAACACAATTATTTCTACTGAGGTATGTTGCGTTTTCCGCGCAGATTTGAACCATCTCTGTCCAATAGTTCCTGATTCAATACATGTGAAAGTTACTGCCCTATTAAACAATACTATTATACTGGATATGCCCGGGTATGAATTGTTATGGGAACTAAGTATAAATTACCTGTGAAGTAGCAGTATAGTTATAAGACTGCGTCTTTTTATAATTTTGTATATGCGCGTGGTTATCCTTGCTGGTCGGTCTGTTCTCGTCGCCGCTTCCTTGTTCATTCTCCTCTACTTCAGTTCGGGGGACCACATCCTCCCACTTCCCTGTAGGGGAGCTGCCATCACTGACGTGTCTTGCCAAAGCCAATAGCAAAGCATGGACAGCCTATACGTTGTTCTACCATGCCTTTGCTCACAATGACGACATTCAGCTCTAACTGGACCATACTCATGACAGGCAGACCGGGGACCCCGCCCCAAACAGGGTCCAACGCCCCCAGGGGGCACGTCCTTAAACCCTGGCCGTGGGACGGAGAAAGACACGGAGAACATCATTTTACCCTGCCACGCTGCACCTAAACACCATCGCTGACGCATTCAACCCTGAAATAGACCAAATGGGGTGAAGGACGAATGAAATGATTAATGGAATAAACCGGAGGGGCAGGAAATTCGGGGGATGAAAGAAACCACTCCAGATTCGCCTGACGTTCCGAGAAAATCCCCGAAAAACCCATAGGTCAGAGTGGGTGGTCGCCAGGGATCGAACCCTTTCATTTTTATTAAATATACAATCTAAATAAAAAATATAATTTCATCTTCCAAAATTTATTATTCATGAAATTGCTATTAATAAAGCAACGTCCCCAATCCGATTAGATAGAGCCACAGATGTTACCGCCCTGTGCCATCCCGCTTGGTATCACATGACCGTAATTAGTATATGAGTCAGTGTCCTTGCGTCAAGTGCTAAACATTAAAACTGAAGGAATAAAAATATTTCTTCATGGCACTTAATTTAACGATTGATCTTTGTGTGTAGTTATTAGCTTCAGAGCGCAAATCCACTGAACAATATGAAACCTTAGCTGAAGTTCCGCAACGAATTATTTCCTGATCATCCTGGGTTCTAAATCAACGTCAATTTGCTGAGTTTAAGCACTCTGCAGCTTATCTGTTTTTGTGCAACAATTAATAACTAATACTAGATAGGCAAAGGAGGGAATAAATATGTACACGCAGTGTAGCTACGGGAAAAAAGAACAAAACAAAATTTCTGCAAAAGAGAGGATAATTTAAACTGATTCGTTACTTAATTCCCTTTGATGTTAACTAAGGAGCGCGTTCGGGAGATACGTTTCTCCCATCATCAGCTTCGGCCGACTGATGATGGGAGAAACACATCTCCCGAAAGTGCTCCTTAGTTAACATCTAGCGCTAATGTGATGGGAATTAACAAGTAACGACTAAGTTTAAATTATCATAGGATAACATCACAATAAAAAGTACTTCTGTTTATTATAAAAGAGAAGATGTTTTTACCTATATATATAAACTGTGGGTCGTATGAGAACGCAGAGTCCTAAGAATGAGATTCACATAGTTCATTTGTTTTACAGCGTATGAAACCTTTTCGGTGGATACTGGCACCTCTTAAAATCGAGACATTATACATATCTCATATCATCTTGTCTCTGTTAGAAATTTTGTCACCGAAGATCCATGGGCTGTAGCATACTTAATGTCCCCCAATAAATTGAGACTGTCCCCATCGAGTGACCTCCATTATCTCTAGTAGGGGGAAAAACCCAGCAAATTCTGCGTAAGCCAACTACTAACATATGGAAGACATAAATAACTTTGACATGCTGAATGTTAACATCAAGATATTCCTTTGCTTCTAGCCCATTGCAACAAGTGATCGCCTCTATCAGTGATATTTATTACAATATTCCTGCCCAATACAGCGCAGTGATGTTTTCCGCAAAACGTTTTCAGACTGCCACTATACTTTTCCCTTCCAAATTGTCATTTCCTTTCTTTCCTTTCTCCTTGCTATTCGTCTATATTATTTTCGTTGGTACCATAATATAAAGAAGTGCTTGTGTATGATTAAAGATAAAAAATGTCATGGAAGGAATCGAGGCCTTAAAGGCGGTACGCTTCCTAAACCCCATTCACCTCAGTTTTAATTCCGAGTATTTATTTTTAAAATTTTAGTTGGTTATGGGGCACATTTGCTCGCAAACAGTTATAATTATAAATGTGAGCTTAATGACTGTGCAACATGTATTATATTATCTGCCCAGTGAAGTCTTGATATAGGCTGTTTATTAAATAACCAAAACACGCCCACTTCATATGCGAAACTCTGGAGCTTTCTTTATCAAAGAAAATTAATAAAGTCCAACTGAGAATCGAAGCATGGGCCCTTAAAAGAATAGGCAAGTGCTCTACCACCCTAGTGAAGAGTACAGTCGTTATGTTTTATAACCTGCTGCGTATTGTAGAAAGAAAATTATCGCCCACTTCTTCATATAACATTGGCAATTTCACCATTTTTTCAAAAACTTTTGAAATAGATCTGAATAAACTTGATGTTTTGTTTAGGCAAGTACTGATTTCATTGTGTTTATTTCTGAACACGACCGTATCTTCGGAATTTGTTTGCAGTGTGTTTAAATCATCGACTTGGAAGTAACTGGTTTTTTAAAATGTAAGAGGGCACTCTAATCTCATTTCAATAACAAAACAATATTCTGGCGTACAAGTATTAAATTATTTAAAAGTTATGAGAAAAAATTGAAGTGTCACATTCATGCGACTTTCCTTGCAGAAAATATGAGAATTAATATAGAAATGATTGTTTTACTCACGTTACGTGACTTAAACTAATCTTAAATTACGCAGTATGAACTTGATTGTGTGTAAATAACAAAAATAATCGCATATCGTATGCGATGTTTTCTTAGTAACCCACGGGAAAATAAAGTTTTAAGTATTTTAACAGTCTTAAGGAAATTTCCCGTCGCTATTCCTACAAAGCAAAACCAATCACTTAAAAGCTAACCGACAAGACAGGCTTCGGTTAATTCATGCTCTTATAAAATATTCAACATGAATGAGATACCAGGATACACAAAATTATCAATCGAATGCCATCCTTATTAAAACTTTATCATTTAAGAGTTTAAGCTACCAGTACCATAAAAATCAAATTAAAAGGATTTGATTGCAGTCCATTGGGATCTTACATGTGGTTACCAAGCTAGAAGGCACCGCAGTAACGTGCGAGGCTCGCATTCGGGAGGTCCCGAATGACTGACCATGACTTTTTCGTGGTTTTCCCCGGTTGACACAGGCGAATGGTGGAGTGGCGCATTCTACCACGACTCTCCTCTCTCCCCCATTTCGTCTCATTTCATTTCCCTCTTTCATGTTTCAGGTTGACTCCGGGGCTGTGATTCCGTCGGTGTCGGGTAAATGACACAGAGGCTTGCGAATTGGAACTTCTTCTCGGCCCTGCTAGAGGGAAGCCTGTCGAACCTCACCTACTGGGTCGCGTTTCCCCGGTCTCATTAGAGGAATGCCGTCGAGTGACCCTCCCGAGGCCGGGTGGTCAAGGCTGGAACTATTAGGGAACTTTGCGCGTGTCTGTCTACTTGCGGCGGCCTATGCTGCGGCGCATGCGTCTACTACGGTCCCCTCACTGATCCGTTCCTCCCGGGGATGTACGCACAAAAGATCCATTGTGGTTCGAGATGCTAGGTGTCCCCCCCGGGAACTGGTCATAGTTATACATATGACTAATATAAATTATTTTCCTAACCAAGTCATGTTAAATACGATTTATGCACTAATATTATCTTAATGAACTCTATATTTTTTCTAAAGTAAGCTTTTGTCTATCTCTGATACAAAACTCACTAAGGAAAGAACTGGACTTCATGACTTATTTACAGGAAGTTCAAAATATACATTTTCTTTTTGTTTTCTCTACCGCCTCCCAATAGAGGGTAGAGGAAGCATTGTATGTCAAGCAACATTTCCATACTAAGATTTCACAAGAAATACGTGTTATAAGTTTCACTGCACCCTCCTCCACCCTCCCCAAACACAGTTTTATAAAAAGGCGCGCGTTCGCACATGTGTGTGACTGTGAACAGCACAAAGAAACGAAAAGTCGGGTAATTGCCAACTTTAGCTTTTAGATGCAGCATCACCCAAGGATGCGAGATGATGACTTTTAAGACCATAGCCCATCCTCAAACTAAGCTTTACAGGTTTAGTTACCCTTTGTTTTCTGAAAAATACCTAACCGTATGTATGTTTAAATATTTGCAATATCTGTGAGTAGCCTGTGCTGTGACTGAATATTTCATAGTTTTTATAACGGAAGTCTTAAGATATACAAAACATTTCACTATAAGGAAATACATATATCATTAAAATATATAATTTGTGTAAAATACAATTTTTGTGCCATTAACCATTTTCTAAATATTCTATATTGCATGTTTGTGTTTTCTCCCAATTCTAGGTATGTCATCTCACGAACGTGCTTGAAAACTTGCAATTCTTCTTTTTTTCCACGGCAAGAGCCTGTCCCGATACCACGGTTAAATATTCGAAAATTGTTTCCACGATGTGTTATGTAATTTAGCACTTACTAGCTCAAATACACGGCGTTGCCCGGGGGTTGGAAGGTTTTGGTAAAACATAAATGTACAAAATATTTATTTACACTTAAATAATTAAAGCAATCCCAATATTACTGTATTCAATTGTATTTAAGCTTATCGCCTTACTCTAATAATGGTATTCTTTCCATTCGTAATTCTCAAATTGTCTCCGATCTCATTATGGCTGAATTTATGCATTAACAATCCTAAAGGTGTGAAAAGAGCAGAATTTACCTTTAATTATTGAGAAAACAGGCCCATTCGTGCTGAGAATCCTCCAAATTGCCTCCCGACGAATATTTTTCCACCCCGTCCTATTTTTTTCTTTTTTTTTTCTTTCTTTCTTTGCGATACCACCTCACACTATTCTGACTCTTGGGCTCAGAGTATATGTGCCAAAGTTGGTTAAAATCGGGACAAGAATATAGGAGCCTATGTATGGAACACGTACATTCTTACATTTATGTATAACGACTCCTTAGTTTAAAACCATTCTTATTATTAGGCAAAAAAGTATGACGAATAAACTAACATGGAATAACCACCTTAGTTAGAGCCATTCTTAGGAAAATAACAAATAACGAAACAGTTTTCACCGAACTGTAAATTATTAATCTATATCAAGACAGTACTTAAGGGCTTGCGCCGGCCAACCTGACTGATGGATACGCCCGTGGAAGGTCGTCCAGCCGATGCGGAGAAATTATATTATTAACGTCACGATGCTGAGTGGACACCGGCCCTGAACATGGGCGGATTAAATCCGCAATACTATGAATGGTCTCATCCCACGCGCGTTTTGTGGCGGGGAACCAAAACACTATGGTTCAACCCACTGTGCTACGGCACAGAATGTAAAATATTTGTAGGTTAATATTTATGCCAGGAACACTTGGATGGTTGGTGCCCCTTCCTGGGGGCTATTTGTACCCGGGATCCCTCGGGTTTAAGATGGTACAGACAAAATCCCGCCGGCGTAAAGATTGGTCTTATTCTATCTAGAATCTTTAGGGAACCTATCTCTGATAGCGCGTATCATCGTTCGTGTCAGGGCACCCTTCCGGTCTCCTCTTCAAGCCTTCCTCCCAGGGTCACGTAAGGCACAAGGACCTGCTGAATGGCCTAAGTATGGTGCTAAACTCCAGTATCTGGAGATCTCCTCCGTCTGATTATCCTATCCTGTTCTACCTTATGACAATTTGTATAGATTCCCTTCTTAGTCGCAATCTGCCATGTACGCCTGAAGACACACACACACACACACACACACACACACACATATATATATATATATATTCCAAACAGCAAAGGTGGAGAAGTTGTATATGTAGCACAGTAGGGTCAGACAGCACATTCCAGATCAATTGCAGTTTTATTATAACTAATCAGGTTTGCTTTTTAGGAAAGCTGGAAGATTAAGGCATACAAGATCAAAAATGTTCTTAATTTCGACAGAAATTTACCTCCCATCAATAAGGCAGCACCGAAAATTTATTAAGAACCTGGGTGGACCTTACAATTAGCAAAACCTTTTCCGTTACAGCGCAGCGCATTTGTCCAGGAACATCCCATATCTATACCTAGGAAGGCTCACAAGTTCTAGGTTATGGATGAGTAAAATATTTTCAGATGCCATATATTGTTATTAAGGCTCTCAGGTTCTGAGAGTTTATACATTTGGAGAGACAGACCATTTCTGCTAATGTCTACTAGAGAACAAAGTCAATATTCTGCTCATTCCAACAGTAAAGCCGCTGTTGCGGGCAGAAAGGAGGTCCTTTCCCAGAGTGCAACAGTGGTAAAGTTGCTATGGTTTCTAACCTTTAACTTCACCTAGTTCTGATATTTCTTTATCTGCTATTCCTGCTTTGGATGTAAATAAGGTACTTCAGTGGTTCAGCAGATATGTTTGATGAAGGGACTTTTTGACATTCCAATACTTATGGAAGCTACCGCTCTCCTATATCGATAAGACTTTACTCACATAACTGTACATTGTTGTCTACTCGTATATGTACACTAATACTGTCAGTACGTTTTAAAACACTCAAATTGTTATTACATGTGTATTTAGCTGCAAGGCTATTCAGTGCTCTTAATTTCAAAGCATGTTGAATAACAACACACATAGCACTGTTGAAAGGTTATTTTCTGAACCGAAGACAGGAAAATTAACGACCCAACCACCAGCATCATCTATAACCTTCTCATTTTCTCTTTCTCCTGTCTCATTTTTTTTTACTGCTGCAGGTTTCCTCCTCTTTGCTTCTGCTTTGCTTCACATTTTGATTGCTCATTTGAAGACCTCAGCCATTCCCTGTATGTCGTGTTTCACTTTCCCAGAACGGTTCATCTATCACACAAGAGATTTCCAAACCGACTCGTTGTGAAGTAACGTGATCTGTTAGGCTTTAGACTTAACGCTCCACCGAATTCTCTTGTATACAAGGCTTGGAAAGGAAACGGGAAATAGGACATTGCTCTTATTTCGGTTACCGTTGTCAGAGAATGAGGACAGGGGGGAAAGGAAGAGGGGATGTCAGTCCTTTGGGACGCGTAATAGGGAGTCCTCTGAGGCAAACAAACACAAGAAAAAAAATGTTTTTGAAGATATAAAAAACGAGTCAAGGTAAAGGTCAAATTATGACAAATTACCTACTGATACGTAAAGTAATTTTTATGTTTTGGATGAATAGGTTGTGTTAAGGTAAATAATGGGCTACTCTAAAGGTAAACAGAAAGATAATGTATGCTTTTTATATAATGATTTGAATATCCTTGGTTTTTGTGTGGCAGTTAGCTTGTCACTGAAGAATAACCGAACTGGGGTGTGTAACAACCTTAGGTGTGTTTATCTTGATTTATTTCTCCATGAGGGAGTATAGTTAAAACGAATCAGGAAATTAAAAAAAATAATTGAAGTTTGGCTATGAGTTGCACAACAAAAGTAATGTGCCCACCTTCGTGGTGTGGGGGATAGCGTGTCTGCCTCACATTCAAGATGTCCCGACTTCAAATCTAGGTTAGGGTAAGTCGGGTAACCATAAGCTCTAGAAACCCTGGGCTAAGGGATGTTAAACATAAAAAAAGGAATCAAGTTTCATTATTTACATTTCAACAGTACGAATATTTAACAACCTAGATAGATAGATATTTATTTGCTTTAAATACATAATAAGTACATATTTCAATTCACAAACTTCACAGAGTTGCTGGTTTCCTAGGGCCCATATCTTCCAACACTGTCGTTACCGAGCCAATGGGCCCTATTGACTGGATAAATAATTATTTATTAACATTTGCCATTTATATAAATTTGTTACAATTCAGTACTTGCTTAAATACGTAAACCTACATACTGCTCTTAACATGACTTTTTTTGTCTTTCCTTGAGTTGCTGTGCTTCCAAGGGCTCATAGCTCAAACATCGTGGTTATCGAGCTATTGAGACCTTTTTTACTAATTTTCTTCTCAGTATCTACGCTTTTTTTCTTACTCCTTATTCCTGTATTTCCTCAGCCATTTCCTCAGAAGACTAAACCTAAATATTTTCCTACTTCTAATATGTTTCCCTTACATTTGACACCCAGCATCTTTCTACCTATAATTTCAATTGCTAAATTGGACCATTTCTTCTTTTGTCATTTTTCTCTCGAATCCATAGTTCCTTCACATTCTATGAGAATATACACAAGCCAGTTAGTTGGGAAAGTGTATAGCTGTTCGGATTGCATTTACTTATATTTTAATGTTTAGTAACATCCCAGGAAAGCAAGCGAGAGAAAGGGGGAGAGAGATACAGAGTGAGTTGGAGAAAAAGAGGCTGGAGGGAGTGGAAGTGAAGGATAAATAAAAGGGGATAGAGAGAGAGGGATGTGGGGTGGGGAGGAAGACGATATGGAGGGAGCGTTAGTGAAGGAGAAATAAAATAATAGACAGTGAGAGAGAGAGAGATCTTACCCAGTAATGTGTTTCGCTACTTCACAAATAAACGGAAAATGTCTCGAACTAATGTTAAACTATCATTTTGCCCCTATTTTTCTATTCTCTGTTTGAAGGTGTATCATCAAACTCCAGACAGTAAAAAAAAAAGTTTTGATATTTTTGAGAATTAATCAGTCTGTATTATGCAATACCGCGTTGCCAGCGCCCCAAATATCCGCCATGGTATACATTTACAGTTTCTTAATTAAGACATTTATTTCCATTATGTCTTCTGGTTCACTTTCACTCTCTCTTTTGAGATTTAGTTCTACCTTTTTTTTATTATGTTTGTTTGGTGTTCCATTTTATTACTAGTTAATTTTTATCATTATCTTCAACAAGCCATTCATGTACAGGCTTTAGCCTGTTCCGCATCAAGAGACACTTGCTGTCTACTGAATTTAAAAACCTCTTCTCCGTGGGTTTCTTTTGTCGAATTTTCACTTCGATAAGCGAGTAATCTTGTAAAATGTATTTTTTGTACCTCTCCTTGTTTCACCTTTCATTGCACGTCGAATGGTATAACACACTTCACTTTTAAAAGGAAATATTTCCAAAATTATTTTTCAGACAGCGCCAATTTTGTGAAACCTTTTGAAACCAGATTAATGTGACAAGGATGTATTTCCACGTACGAGCATTTATTGAAGATCACCATTCCACTATTTAGAAGTTTTATTTCACCTTAGTAATTGCGTTATTCTTTTCTTTAGGGTAACTTTGCGGATTCATCATTGCCGTCCGGTTCCTGTTCTGTATTTGTACATAAGAATATAATGAAAGTTAGTTTTTAATAAAAACCTAGTTATACGCAACATGTTATCATAGTCTGCGTAAATTAATATACAACATACTTGAAAAGGAAATGCACTTTGTAACGGCAAAGATGACCACGGACTTATACTTTTTTGCAATCTGCAACAAGAAGTACAATCTAACCCTAGCGCTTTAATGTATTAGTTAGGAATAGTGAATTTGCAAGTAAATTATAACTCAGTGAAATGGAAACACTAAATTTCTGGAAATCACAACAATAATCCATACCATTCTTCAGAGGTTGAAAATATTGCAAATAATGAAAAGTTTTATGAAAGTGATTTTAAGAAGCTTTATTCATCTAGAATTAAGTATTAAATTCAGTATTATAATTTTTTTAGAACATTCGGCATAATAACCACCTCTAAAGAAATTAATCAGAATATCATGTAAGTTATGACAATGTAACTGAGATTCCATTTCTTAACGATCATTTTAATCCTAAGCTACAAAGTAAAATAAACACGTACAGATTAAAAAGTTTCGAGTACAATTTTTGTATGCATGAACATATCTAGATGACCATGTATATGACGTACGTATGTATAATGACTTTTAAGTTGTATTAACCTCTAGCTTCTGAATGCGGATTCAAACTCGGCGGAGGGCGATGGTTTTTTCGGACATAAAAATCCTTAGCATGACTTCCTTCGGAAGGGAAGTAAAACGGGTGGTCCCGTGTCGTACATATACGGCACATAAAAGAACCTCAAGCTTGATGAAGACACCTCTGAGCAAAATTTCCGGTCTTTCCAATATAGAATGAGATGGGACGCTAAGAACCACAGCAGTTAAAGGGCATTATTAAATAAAAATAATATAAAAAATATATTTTTAGTTGTATTCTTTCGTGAGACATAAACATATTGGCATGCAACATGACTGGTAAAGGTTGATTAAAACGTACATTATACTTTAGTTGATTCTAAACCTTTCCAAATGGCCACATTTAAAAGTAGAAAATGCTCTAAAACTAGACGCCATTTGGGTTTCTGACATAAGTTCCACGCTAAAATTGCTGGGATAAGGAATTGCACTAATTTTTCCCATAAATGCAAAACAGGAAGCCTTATGTAACGCGTGGAAAAACAAATACCTATTTGAATTCATTTACTTGTTACGCGTGTACATTGCGGTTGCAGTAAAATAGAGCATTCATTCTTTTACAAAACTGACAAGAAAAAGTTTAGATCAACAACTTTATGTGCTGCTGACGCTAAAGATTTAAACATTACGTTGTGATGCCCGCTATTGATAACAGCAATTTGGTTGTTTGTACTCTCTCTAATATTTGCACTAACATAACATCTCTAAGCATATTTATCTTGCATTAATTATTTGAACCGACCCATTAGCCTTCGAAATTTAGCCATAATTAATTAATATCTGTGTTGATTTTCTTATTTTGCATATGCTATGTGAGCTATTTACTTACTTGCATACATGTAACTAAAGCATTGCGCATAAGAACCAAAACTAAACAAAATTTACAACCGAACAAAATTACTCTAATGTACTTACAAATACAAAGCAAATACATTAATCTTTTATGAATTCCCCAGTAGAGATGAGTTTTCACTAGAGGATGGGGATCCCACAAAGTGAAAGGATTTCTGAAACCAGTAGTGCAGAAACTATTGTTCGGGTAACAACTATTTCAATATTCCAACCACATGAGAGGGCATAAAAGTGTTTGCTGAAGCCTCTCCAACTCTTCTGTTCATCAGAAGGATGTGTCGATATCGTTTATGATAGTCCCTTTCGCAGGAATGAAGTTTAAGGCTAGTCAGGCGCGATTTCTAGTTTCAGTATCACGGCTGAAAATAAGGGAAAACATGCAAAATACTAATGGCATTGACGAAATTCAATATGTAGGGTAGTCTAGAAGTAATGATTGATTTAGTGGGAGATGTTGTCCCGACGATATCATTTGGTCCACCCACCCTTTTTATATAGCGGCGGCGTCGTGGCCGAGTGGTTAGACCGCTCGGTTCTCACCAAGGTGGCCCGGGTCAATCCCAGGAACCCGTGTGTGCGATTTTTGGTGGATAAAGCGGCGTCTGGATGGGTTTTCTCTGGGTTCTCTGGTTTCCTCCGTCATGTTTCATTCCACCGGTACTCCATCATCTTTCTGTGGAGTTTGAGTTCTCGGTTTGGTTGTAAGTTAAGGAGGAAAGGCTCTGGCCCAGGTGTTTCCGCCTCGTAGTTAGGTTATATAGCAGAAATGGTGACATTTTGAGATAGATTCTGCCAGCTTAACAATAAAAGGTAATAATACACGTTTGGATCATTAGGGTTTGACTTCACAGTTCCTGTGGTTACGCCCTGCACCTTCGGCTATGTTTAGTTCTGCAATGTTGGCAATAGAAGCACAACACAAGCCAAGCTCCCTTAATGCCTCGGGTGGGATGCGTGTGGTTGGCTTTATGAGACGCGTTAATGACGGACCGAAGAGACTGTAGTGAGCATAATTGCGTTATTATGTTGTGTTAAAATGTGTTTAAGTGTGCTAACAACGTATGCGTGTGTTTATCGTGTTTATTCACTCACCCTCAGCAATAAAAGATTCATTCAGGTGTGATGAGTATAGCGATCCGGGCCTATTCTCACGTACTACACAATGCCCCGACTTCTCATGAGGTTCACTGAACCGCTTGTTGCTCAGATGTCACAGACTTTCCCGATTACCTACTACATTTTGATAAGGGAGCTATAACTTCTCAAGCCGGGTGAAATACCCATTTGTATAGCTGCACTTTGGGTTCATTTTGCAGATTGGACCAGCAAAGGCCTTCCAAATGATCTTTAGGCGGCGGAAACATGTTTAGAGGTATAGAGGTGCAGGAACTTAAAAAAAAATCGGATATGTTGCACTCACATGACTTTCTCTACTCTTGTACAGACTATTTTTACAAGCACCTATTCTCCATATACTTCATGTCAATCGAGATATCGGGATTGCTAATTTTCTTGTAGGTGCAGGGGGAATATGGTAGGCTTTAAGCGATAGTCAAATATTTTAGGAGCTGGTTGCTATGTGGAGGACTCCATTCTCTTTGTATGTTCAGGACATAAACGAATAACGAATTCCCATTTGAGAAAAAGTACAAGTATTGGAAAAGTCAAACAAATAACAAGGAGTATCTCGGAAATGGTTCAACAAACAAATGTATAAGACATAAATTGTGTGTTTTAACGAAGTCCGCATTTTTATGTACAACAATTTTATGTATCTCTTACGGTTTACTAGTTATGCAAAAAAAAAACACTAATAACGAAGAGGGTACATTCCCAGAAATTTCAAGACAGTTCATTTGTAATGAAAATATCTTAAATATATGATATTTTAATCAAAATCGTTAGAGCCATTTTTGATAAAATCGACGTTTTAGAAAAAAATGTTCTATGTAAGGGGTAGTTGTTGTAAATCTTCGTGTCGTATCTATGAGAGATACTGGACCTAAATAACAAGTTTGGTATTTATCCGACTTTTCGTTTTTGAATAATGCTGTTCACGACACACAAGCTCTTTTTTATTCAGGGTACCTCAAAACATGTATTTCCAGTGAAATCTCGGTATCGAATTTTTGGGTGGAATGCAATACTGTAGCTAGCGTATGTGTGCGCATTGTCGCGTCGGACACATTTTTGCTGTGTATAATGATATTGTTGAACTAATTATTTCGTTTGTGAGATGAATTCTTGTTCGGCGCGGCATATTTCCCTCCAATTCCTAGTCAAGGGGGGGTGAAGGCACGTTGAGGGAAGAACCTCTTTGTCTGCGAGCGTGGCGCCACCAGTAGAGTCTAGTGTATATCTTCAGAGTGTGTGGATGTATGTAGCGTGCGTGGTCCGTGTGAGTGTGGAGCATCTCCCCCAGTGTTTGTCTGTAACCTTTTGGAAATTATGTAGCAGACCAAGGTAACTTTATAATAAACCAGAGTTAAATGTGAATTTATATGTATTATTTATAAATATCCCACATCCGCTTTAGACTTGTGTAGCAAGTTACTGGTATCTCTCGTATACTTCTGTAGTTACGACCCCCAACGTTTATGCTGGGGTAACTAAATTTAATATTTTAGCTGCAAAACCTTTTGGCCTACCCCGGTGTATAACAATATTTCCCCTACTTACTATGCGTAGTAGAGAAAGCAAAACAGCAAAAAGCAAAGGCAGGGTTCGTCTCTGTTGTGTTTACAACACTTGAAAGGGGATGGAGAAGATGGTCACTAGCCGATGAATTTGTAAGAATACATATCTTGTAGTATTTATAAGTGAATTGTATTTGTTTTCTCGCGGTGCGGATTTGTGCTCGCTTCCGAAAACCCAGCGATGCTGAATATGTCTTAGTGTGTTTCTAAAAGTGATAGTTAAACCGTGCTTTTAACAATGGCGGAAAACATTGTTCTCAAGGAAATAAACTTTTCAAGTCTTTCATTAGAGCAAAAGCTTAAGACAAAGATTTAGGAACCGATTTTGTGAGGGCAAACGGTATTTTAGAGTGTTAAAGCCTTAAATTTATGAACGAAACAACTGATATGTGGTTGTGCTGCAAAAAGTGGCTTTTTGAGATCTCCGACTTTACTTTTCGATAAAGAGAGTAATCCTAACTGGGTAAAAACAGGCGTGTATGTGTGACAATTCATCTGATTAAGAAAATTAATTAAAATGAATGGCCGAATCACATGAACTTTCAGTGCGTAAAACACGTATCAGAGAATAACTAGATACTGCGTTCCATAAGAGCATTGTATGACATAACGACATCAGAAACAGTCGGTATATATTATCGAAAATTATCAATGGAAGAAGAACGTCTTAAGTGCCTTGGTAAGCTCTCCATTGAAAAATCTATGCTTTCATAATGTATGGATTTCAACAAAAGAGGAACAGACAGCTTTTCAACAAAAAGGACAGAAGGATGCATTTCCATAACATTCAGCAGCAACAGGCATCCATTTCTGGTTTTGGTACGTGTTCACGTTATAATTATGGTTTGATTTATAATTATTCATTCCCGAAATCTATTCATATCCATGGATGCGAAAAAATCGCTATTTGTAGATGCAAAAGTTGAGAATTAAAAATGTGAGAGAAACGAGAACGGGAAACAAAACAGCATCAACACTTTGGTTCACAATATACCGGGGCGAGAACGGAAATGCATAACGATAGCAAAGGGGGAAGTCGTTTTTGCGCATTGGGACATCATTCATTTGTTAAAACTGACCAATTATATTTTTTTCACCTGCTTCTAATTTAGCCAACACAGTGCAGGTTAGCCAACGTTAAAATTAGTTAGAGTAAACTTTTTCTCATTTTCTAAACGGTGTCATTATTAATCGAAACTATCTTAAAAAGGTAATTAATTTATTAATAATGTACACAACGGCATTGTGGTTCATTTATACTGTTATTTGTAGATTTAGCTTTTTGACTTTTTAAGTAAAAAAGCTTGTTAAGAGTTCCGATTAATAAAATCTGATTTGTTGCACTCACATGGCTTTTTCTGCTCTTGTAGAAACTATCTTTACAACAAACGCTTATTCTCCATCTATTTCATGTTAATAAGTTGCCGAAACTTATTGCTAATTTTCTTGTAGGTGCAAGGGGAATATGGTAGGCTTTAAGCGATAGTCAAATATTTTATCGCTGGTTGCTATGTGGCGCATTCCATTCTCTTTGCATGACCAGGACATAAAGAAAAGAATAACAAATTCTCATTTGAGAAAAAGCATCCGCATTGGGAAATGCAAACACATAACAAGTAATATCTCGGAAATTATTCACTCGAAAAAAAATGTATATGGCATAAATTGTGTGGTGTTTTAAAACATCTACATTTTGTGTGTATTAAAATTTTGTCTCTCTTACGACAAAAGCCATTCAGAATGCGAGAACTTTTGGGAACATTCCCAGAAAATTCATGATATACATTTCATTTGCCATGAAAATACTTTAAACATATGCAATTTTAATCAAAATCGTTAAAGCCATTTTTGAGAAAATCAAAATTTTCGAAAAGTGTTCTATGTAAAGAATAGTCTGGGGTGGGGGATTTTCTTGAAATCTTCGTGTCGTATCCTTGAAAGATACGGTACCTAAATACCAAGTTTGATATTTATCTGACTTTTCGTTTCTGAGTTACGCTGCTCACAGACACACATACGGACCTTTTTATAAAAATGTTTTCTTTCTTGGATTCAGGGGACCTCAAAACATGTATTTCTAGTGAAATCTCGAAATCGAATTTTTGGGAAATGCAATACTTTCCCTATTTAGTATACGTAGTTGAGAAAGTAAAAATCTCAAGTGCTACAGTCACATTACCTTTGTTCAACAAACTATCATTACAAAAGCTTATCTTCTGTCTACTTCATGTCATTCGAGATATACATTTACAGAAATAGTGTTATTACATATTTTCTTGTAGGTACAAGGGGATTAGGGGAATACAGTGAGTCTTAAGCGGGTCGCTATGTGGTGACTGAAATTCCGCTCTTTTGCACGACCACAAGAAAAAATGAATAGCAATTTCCGCCCAAGAAAAGTATAAGTATTCGAAAATTCAAATAAATACAGTTTGAATATCTTGGAAATCATTAACGCCACAAAAAAGTTGTGTTCTTTAACGTAATCTACGTGTTTTTTGTTTACCAGTTTTGCAAAAGTCATTCAGAATGAAGGGAACTACAGAGGTTATTCCCAGAAAATTCAAGATGTACATTTCATTTGTCATGAAAGTACCTTAACAGATAGTTGAAGTTGTTATTTTGTTGTATTGTTATTTGCCCCACCTTTTGGGAGCCAATTTGAAGTAGGTTGTTGCTTCACGTATGGTACCCGGTACCTTCGTCCCAAATTTAAAAAATATTAATTTTGTAATTTGACTGTTTCTTTAAATATTATATATTTATGTTTGCCTCGGCTGCGTCAGTATTATTGTTAGAGACATGAATTTCTTTGAAAAGCGTGGTGCGGCTGAAGAATGTAGGCTTACACAGATTAAAATGTTCAATTCACTCTTTTTTATTAATTCTTGACACGAATTAAATAACACTTCACTGATATAGAGAGCTGTAAGATTCTTTTATTAAATACTTGCACTTTTTAAACACGTAAACTATTTTCGTCTCACTGAATACGTATTACATTTCTCGAGGACGCATCTCGCGTCCGGTTAGGAACACTGTCTACAACCAACTCGTCCAGTTATGAGCCCTGTATACAAGCAACTGACTTCTAAATTTGTAAATTTTGCTTCATTTTAGTTTCTGATTGGCTAATCCTAGTCCAATAGAATACCTTCATTTAACTAAAGCTTTTTCTGGTTTTTGATTGGCTATTTTATAAACTGTCACAAAAATTACATTATTGCTTCCAAGAATTACAAGTAGTATTGTTAAACTGTCAAATTCATTATTGCCTCAAGGTTACCTCATTGTTAGCAACTTTTAACCTATTATTCTCACAGCTCCTACATTATTAAATTACGTAATACATTCATATAACATTGTTACACATGTATACAATAATATAAACATATATAATGACTGTAATATACACTTTTTATATCTTGTTACATACACATATTGCTTTAAGGCGGGCTGTTATTATATTTTTTATTATATAATTTGACTAAAATCATTTAAGTTTTAAAAATACTGCCTCATAGTATTTTAATCAAAATCGTTAAGCATTTATGAGAAAATAAAACGTTTCGAAAATTTCTCCATGTAAAGGACAGTTTGGGTTAGGGGAATTTTCTTGAAAATCTTCTTGTCCCATCCTAGAAAGATGCTGAACTTAAGTACCAAGTTTGGTATTTAACCGACTTTTCTTTTGAGTTATAGAGTAGCGTGGGGCAAGTGTACGCACTTAAACTTTCAAGACCTCTGCAACGGTATCTATTCAACCAGTATATCTGAAATTTTTATTATGCAATCTTTATTCTATTGTTCATCACAAACAGTGGTTAAAACCTATTTTTACATGCGAAAAATAGTTTTATAAATGTTCAATTAAAATGTGACCCATGCGAACTTTTGCCCCATAGATGGGGGTAAGAGTACGCATAAGGTGGGGTAAAAGTACGCAGAAAACACAAATGTTTAATTTTAATGCTTGGTGCTGTAACTTTTATTACATTATAAGAATACACCAAGGACCTTAGTCTGACTAATATTGAACACCATTCTAAGAATAAGATGATAACCTAAATATAAAAATATTTTAATAAAGAAAAGATTGATATATTCTCATTGTCTATCATTTTTAACAATAGTCGCAGATAAATTTGCTGCCTCCCTCATGGGTGGAACAAGCTACATGCCACCATTCTGCACACTTTTGGCACTGAATCCAGTCCTCTTCTGGTGGTTCAACATACTCCCCGTCGCATCCTGGACAGTGGATTTTCTCATTTGAAGTTGAAGTTGACGCTTTGGGTAGGACTGAATGGCATTTGGTCCTTTAGGGTCTCATATCGTTTTGTGCATATTTTGATACATCACGCTTGACGTGTTTTGAAGCACTGGATGATTTAAGGCTTGATTCATTTCCAATCTTCTTTCAAAGGGTGAGCTAGTCAGTACTTCCAATTTTTTACTTCTCTTACTTCTTTCCTCTGCAATTGAAATTGTGTTATTACACGTCCTGGGTTATTTAGTAACCGTTTGTCACATATTGCAGAATATAGATCTTTTAACGGCTTGAAAAATGATCTGTCAAGGGGCTGCAACCTATGTGAAGTATCGGGAGGAATCGATAATATATGAATACCATTGTGTCTGCAGTAGACAATTGCTTCCAAGTTTATATGGGATATGTGGTTATCTAGCACCAGAAGTATTGGATTCTCCATGCTTCCTCTTACATGCTTCTGAAAATGCTTCAGCACTCAGAAAATAGCTCACTGTTGATGTAGTCACTGTCTGAGCACATCATGATTGAACCTGGTGGAGTTCCGTGCATGAGTTCTTGTTTAGCTCTTTTTCTTGCAAATATTATGGCTGGGGGAACATAATTTCCACTGCGCTGACTGCCAAATAACAGTTGTTAAATTTCCTCTTTCTGTAGAAACAATTGTTCCAACTGCTTTCTTACCAGTAGGTGATACAACCTTAGGAGTCTTACTAGGGACAGTGCTTATTCTGATTCATCCATATTATACATTCTTGATAGACAGAACTTGTATTGATCCATCATTTGTTCAAGATTATCAAAAAATAAAGAAACTTGAGCTTTATTAAAGCCCATAACTCGAGCAAGACTTGTTTTGGTGGAAACACGGAGTGATAGTTTGTGCAGTTTCATAAATTTAGTGCCCAGTCTCTGCCAGCTAATTTGCTGTCCTTGTTAAATGGATGAATTACCTTGTTAATGTCAGCAAACTAAAATGCCAGTTCTACGCAAATCCTTCAATGTTAAACTATACAAGTGAAAGTCAGGGAGTCTGCAAAGCTCTGCCAATTCCTTCGCATGCTGTTTAGTGCGTACTTTTGCCCCACTCCACAGTTCGTACTCTTGCCCCGTTGTCGTCTTTAACATTTCCCAGACCGTACTGCCATCTGTGGCCAGTTTCACACAATGGCCAAGCCACCACACGTTATTACAGAAATTTGTCTGAGAAATGACATAATGCTAAAATACCTCTCCCACATTCCTAATAGCTCAATCACGTTTCCAAAACCACGAAAAATAACATCAAGATGAATGATTTTCAATCTTACCTCATAGTTTAAAGACGAAACACACCAGCACAACGAAACTATGTAGAGAGGCTATCGGCCATGTAATTCTTCCAACAGCATACAGTACTGCCAATTGCACGGCCGTCTTCATATAAATATCCCTTGTGCGTACTCTTACCCGCCGCGTACTTTTGCCCCGCACTACTATACTATTCATGACACGCGCGCGCACACACACCCACACATACATGAGCCCTTTTATAAAAACGCCTTTTTTTCTTTTTAGAAAAAGATCTGTCGTGTGTCTGTGTAACTGTGGACAGCATAAGTCAAAAACAAAAGCCGGATAAATACCAAACTTCGTATTTAAGGTCAGCATCTTTCAAAGATACGACACGAAGATGTTCAAGAAAATCCCTCACCATAGACTACCCTTTACATGAAACTGTTTCGAAAATTTTGATTTCCTCAAAAATAGTTATAACGATTTTTATTAAAATATCTTATGTTTAATAATATATTTTTATGACCATTAAAATATATATATTCAATTTAGAGATAGTCCTCTTCTTTCTGAATGGCTTTTGCATAACTGGTAAACCATAAGAGATAGATATAATTTTTCTACGCAAAAAATATAGAGCTCGTTAAAACAAATAATTCATGCCATATACATTTTTTTGTGGAATAAACCATTTCCGAGATATTCCTCGTTATTTGTTTGAATTTTCCAATACTTTTTCTCAAATGGGAATTCGTTATTTGTTTTTTTCTGTCCTGAACATGCAAAGGAATGAAATCCTGGGACTATCAACCAGCTCTTAAAGTCTACCAAACACAATGGATATATATTTTGGAGAGGATTCAGGGAGTCTCAAAACATGCATTCTCGGTAAAATCTACGTAGGTATCAAAATTTTGGTTAGATTGCAATACATTCTCTACTTAATATAGGTAAGTATAGAGGAAGTAAAACCTACTATCAACAAGCTACAAACATCCTCAATTGTTTCTAATGTCAGAGCCACCGACATGACCATAGAAGTTACGGAAACAATTACCAACTAAATTAATAAACACGCGCGCGCTTGGACTTTTCATTCAGAAGGCATCTAAACGCATATTTCGGCTGAAATCTCGATATGGAATTTTTGGGTGGAATGCAATACTTCCTCTATCTACTATACACAGGTGTTAGAGAAATTAGGGAAAAGGTTCATAATGTACACTCGGTAAAACTAAAAGCTGCCGGTCTCTTGAGCAGTTAAATGTCCCTTCGAGTGAGCGCACAGTTTACAACCGTCAACATCTGTGCGCCGCTAACTCTATAATGCAAGTCACAAGGCGCTGATTTGGACTACCTGCACCCAATGCTTGGCGTGGAGCAGTGGTTAAGTCACTTAAGACCTGCACAACCAGCTGAGTTCAATTGTTCATAGTGTATTATCTTTTGTTTTTTAATAGTTCGTTTTACTGTAATATAATTAAATAATATGACTGTGTTACTTAATTTTACTTACAAATATAGTTACACAATAATAGTTAAATTTATGGTTATAAGGTTAAATTGACTGAATATGAAACCTCCTACCGACTGATAAATTAATGTCATGTTGCAATCTCTCGCACATTTAAAATGAAAGAGCAAAACGGAGTTTCACGGAAATTTGAGCTTGCAACCCCAGCTACAGCAAGATAACTCTTTACCACTGTGTTAAGAGTGCTACAGTAAACGTGACACTGTAACGAGCTCATACTTGAGGCAGTATTTTATATCACAACATTGTAAATGCCGCAGTTGAGCGCCCTTAAGCCCCATCTCATCATCATTGTAAATGCCAGAGTGATTGTAGTGTAAATTAACATTATTGTATGACATTGATTTGAGATGTTTGTTAACTATAAGCATTGTTAGGAAATAAGTTTACACGACCTCACTGAAACTGACAATAGGAGCGGGTAACAATGGGCGAGGGGGTGAGTTGTTTATCAATTATAAGAGACAAACAAATGACGTCAGAGTAGCGCGCTTTTCTGTAGAAATGGAGGGAATATCTTCCCTAGAGTATATGTGTTCGTAATTTTGATTGGATATAAAAATAGACGCTAATGTTGGCGCGCTTTATTAACCAATATCAGCTCTGTTATAATCTTTAGGCATATCGGGGTGAGGGAGTATAAAAAGCTAAAGCCAGAGACGGGTAACGCGCAGTTTTACAGAATCATTCACAAGGCAAACGTCGCTCATTTCAACAGTATCATCCACGGGTTACACGTCGCGCAGTTCTACAGAATCTCTCGCGTCGTAAAGTTACTTAAAAGATGTGAAATACGCGAATTAATAATGTGCGGCAAATAAGTGATTATAGTTACATTCTAAAATATAACAGTTTCAGTCGGGCGTGTATCAAGAGTAAATATGTGAAATTAATGAAGTGTGACGGTAATAAAAGTGTAGAAACAAATTCTTTTATCAATGTAATCTTTTAGTAATAAACACTTTCCGTTTACACACCCTGTTCAAGAGATTTGCTCGACCGAATGATAATAGCTAGCCGGAGGGCAAAGAACCCAAAATTCAAACTAGTAATACAATAACAGGCGCTCAGCAAATAAGCTAACATGACGATACCGCCACATACTCCACTTTAGAACTATAAATAAGTTAAGTGTGTTTTGGTTACAAATATTCAGTGCTGAAACATCTATCTGTTTGAAATCTACTGATCATCGTAGATAAATTATTTTCTCGGGAGACTTTCATAATTGTAGTTGAATTCCCCACTATAACTACCACAAGAATATGTGCAGTCTTGTGAACAAAGCCTGGCTGTCTCGAGCGCTCAGGGAAGACCCAATTCGAGCTCCGTCTCTTAGACGCCGGTGAATTTTAAATTGACCGAGTGTATAAATAATTTATCTGAGATATCGTGTCCTCTTCACACATGAAAAAAGAAACATTCCGTATTAATTACTCTATAGACTCGGATCATTACAACGTTTTCGAATTATTCTCACATACAGCGCTCTGTGTTAACTTTAAGCTAGACAGAATATGCGTGCAAATTGTAAACAGACTGAGTGATATGCTCCTATTAATTAAGATCCCAGAGTTGTGGCAGAGACGCGCTATGCTTGGCAAGGGGTGCCAGATATCTTCATATATGCACAGTTTGCCGAGAAGAGCGTTATGAAAAGCCAGCGTTGAGATACTGTTGACACATCGCAAGAAATATTAAAGCCGAGAACGGGAATGGCTTCCCCTGCATCCACCTGTAGGGCATGCGTTTATATGGGGAGCGAATCCTTTTCAAACCCTCTTACTCACAGGCTAAGAGGGTTGAAGCGGTTAATCAAGCAAGTAGCAATTAGGTATGAAGTCTTGGGGTAGCTGCAGAAACACAAACCTGATAAGGAGGCTAAATATTACGGAATAAGCAAGATATGGGAATATGGTAGTAACCCAGACTACATGTATTTGAAGAAAACATTGGAAAGGGAAAACAAATAAATAAAGATCGTAATTAACTTACACATTCTCAGAATATGTTACAAATGTCACGCTGTTTAATTCACAGATTCTCACGTTTAATGTTATTGTTTAAGTTTCTTGTCACTGAATTAGTGTGATTTATTATTGCCAATTTCAGTTCATCCATTCTTTTGGGAATATCTTTGTACACCGTTGTCTTTGCAGCACTCTAAAATAAAACCTGGGATTTTCTACTCCTTGCAGCGTCATGAATAGAACCAATTTTACGAAATTTAAAGGTGGTATGTTATAATTAGAAATCTTTTATCATGCGTATTTATTCTATCTATATTTTATATTGCATTTAAATTTTCAAAATTGTTCCAGTAAATAATTTTATATGGCTTTATTTTATTACGTCAGTTTCAACTTTGTAACTTCTTCGTATGGTTGCATTCAGAATGAAAACCAAACGTAAGCAAAACGTAAACTTAAAAAACTGAATTATATGTGTTGTAATGGAGCCGTTAACAATGAAACATTAAAATAAACATTGAATTAAACGTAAATTTAGAATCTTGAAGTTTCAGTTTATGTGAAACACGTGAAACTAGCCAATCAGAGAGCCATTCTTATCACATGTAATATCACGGATCAGGAATTATTGGCGCATTTATACAAATCGCAACAAAACAAGTTGCGATGGTAGATGGTATTTTGTGAGCTAGGTAGCTATTATACATTTTGTTACATGTAAACAACCTCTTTTGTCGTGCGTACTGTTGGTGGTCGCTTTGCCGGCAGCCATATAATTTCCGTTTGTAATTCTGAATGAGAACATTGCGTTAACATTGCTTAGGTTTTGTCTTTATGTTAATGCTTAATTTTCAATGTGAATGGCCACTAATTTGTAGGAAAGACACATATCATGGAGCGGCCCCCGGAACCGGGGCAGATCCCGCAAATAGGTCGTAACGGTCGTTTTTGCTTCCAAGTGACCCCTGGAAGGGAAGGATGAGGGCAGAGACCGAAGGGAGACCAGATCCGGATCTCGACGGGGGCAAGCATGGACAGGGTCCCTAATGTTTCCAAATTGAACACACCCGGTCCTACGCACAAGTAACCAATGGCCAGCAGTCCCCTAACGGGCACAGTCCTACTCGGGGGGAGAGACCTAAGTGAGAATCCCCGCAGCGACGCCAGGGAAGGAACCCTTACATAGCCCAAGTCACCGTCCAGCCGCAACCCGCCGAACACCGTTGTCTGGTACTACAACCTTGAAACAGATGACAAGGAAGAAGATGATGAGTACAGGAAATGAGAGGGAGGAGAGTCGTGGTAGAAGAAGAACCACCCCAGCATTCGCCTGCCGATCTGGAGAACAACGAAAAACCCATGGCCAGAGTGGGTGGTCACCGGTGATCCAACCCGGGACCTCCCGAATGCAGGCCACAGACGTTACCGCCTGAGCCATACCGCTCGGTGCCCTAACTTATGCTTTGTTATCCAGCGCAATCTGTGATTCATAGCAAATCTGAAATTGTATGCTTTGGTATACTTTGTAGAAAGTTCTTAACAACAAAATAATAATGATGATGATGATGATAATAATAATAATAATTTATAGTATTAAAGGAAATTGTAGAGAAAATCGGTCTGCATATATCCTTCGAAAAAACTGAATACATTTTGTGCAATGTAGAAGCACAAAAACACATGGAAATTAATTATGGAAGAATTAAACGAGTTTCACAATTTAATTACCCTGATAAATAACTCAGGAAAATAGAATCGAATATAAAGTTAATAAAAGTAGATGCCATAAGTAGATAGAAACGAAATATCGGCTGACTCAAAACATCAATAATAAACATTGCATGTCTAAGCATACAAAATTAAGATACTACAACACCGCAATTAACGGAGCAGAAACATTAATTTTGAACAGTTGAAAATGAAACATCTCTAAGTACTCTGCGTCGTCCTAAATGGGCGCACTCCCATATAAATAATAATAATAATAATAATAATAATAATAATAATAATAATAATAATAATAATAATAATAATAATAATAATAATAATAATAATAATAATAATAATAATAATAATAATAATAATAATAATAATAATAATAATAATAATAATAATAATAAATATTTAAAAATGACAAAAGCGAAAGTGCCAAAGATGATTAAATTAGAAAATGGAAATATAATTACGAAATTTTAAATTAAAAAACAAAAAAGAAAGGTTTTACCAGATTTCATCTATCCATTATCTTGCACCACATTATGATAAAAGTTTCCTTTACGGTAATATTTAATTAGTATGTGGTGAAGTGAATGTTACCGATTTTTTTTGTAGATATTGCTGTTACCCTTGTAACGCACACAAAGCTAGCTGGTAGTCACTAAGGGGTACAGCTCTGAGCGAATATTGGTCCCAGCCCATTACAGTGCAAGCGATATACCGCCCCTTCTATCTGGGGAACTGAAATATAGATAGCCGATGGAAGCGAGTCCGGCAAACAATCATGACCCCTCGCCATCCACCACTTCCTAATTGTCGTTGTCCTGCATTGTAGCCTAATTGGTTAATAGACTACACCTATATCTTACTACAGATTGTTACATTTTCTTTCCTAGGGAAGGTAGTTCGTTAAGGTAGCTTCCCTATTACTAGGGAACAGCTTTAATGATATATGTAATATAGCTTGCTGATATAAAGTCCTAAATGTCAAATTATATAGTTTTGGATTCAGGGTTATAGTAATTTAATTCGTGATTGATCTTTAGAGAATTAAAAGTGTTTATTTAGTTATTTATTAGTCTAGCTCTTAAACAGCTAGCCTGGTGATAAGGAATAAACGTATAAATTTAGTCGTTTTAAACCAAAAAGTTGTAAGTGAATATTACAAAACAAATGTTTCACCATAAATTACAATAGTTACATAAAAATCAACTTAGGGGAAAAAATTGTAACAATAATTACAAAATATGTGCAAAAAAAAAAGTTATAACAATAAGAAGAGAATCATTCCTAAAAATAAAGTGCTTTCTAAACGATAATACATTTTAAATACTGTTTAAACTAGGGATGAGACTTCAATACCGTCAAAACCTCGATACTCTCGAAACATGGAGCTAACGAAGTATGTCTAAAACTTTGACATACACATTGGATACTTTTTCGATATTTATAAATGTTTAAGTTTCGCATTATTGAAAGTTGTTGCGTTTAACTTAATGATAGAAAAGGAATGAAAGCAGTCGAGGCTTCACGTTGTTGCCTTGCATGTGTCCCTAAAGAGTTGCTGGACTATATTTCTTGATAGACCTTGACTGCGATGAATGCAACATTCCATAGACTCTCGTGTCTAAATGAAAACAAGCAAAACAATGGGGGAAGAAGTTGAGGTACTCATGTAGCATGCTACGTGAACTGAGTTGTGAATGAAGCTGATTTAGCTGACGCACTGAATCACGTTTCTGCGATAGCCTGGTTTGGTGACTCACTCTTGTCATTACATTTACCTATTCTGGTGATCAAAATCTATAAATCCAGCAGAAACAAATCAGAACTTGACGTCAGATAACAAAGCGCAAGAAAATATTTGTTCTCTCAAGAATGCTTTTATTCTTAAACAAACATCTTTGTTTACTTTATATTTCTGCATTTCATATACTTCCTTGATTCTTTCTTCAAATTTTTAATTGTATCTATTGTAGTTGTGAATAGTGGTAGAATGGTGTAACACACATTTTTAGTTTGATTTTCATGTAATATATATATATATATATATATATATATATATATATATATATATATATTTAACATTGCAGAATAAACACGAATTGCTATTATTTGTTTTTTAACGGATAGAATATCCTTTAGAAGAATGTTTTCAGCACTAAATGTTGTTACATAAAAAGGGAAGCAGATAAATTATTATTATTATTATTATTATTATTATTATTAATATTATTATTATCATCATTACCCTGACTAACAATAGGGGATAACTTGTGGCATTATCAAGATAACAAAAGTTGCTACTATTTGGAGGATGTCAAACAAGAACAATATGGAATTAGCATGCAAACCAAAATTGGTTATGTGCGTTTATACAGAGAAAACTACTAATAAGAACATAATTCTTTGAACAAGTATCTATCGCCTTTACAGTTTCTTTTTATAAAGTGAGTATCGAGTATCAAGTATCGGTTCTCAAAAATCAATATCGGTATCGAGTATCGAGAAATAGTGGTATCGTCCGATCACTAGTTTAAACCATACACATGATTCCGAAATATGGCTATAAAATATTTTATAATATTCTCTATAATTGCATCTGGAATACTATTATTAATTTTATATTTCCCCCTATATTTAACGAACATATTTGCGATTATTCCTCGGATCCCCAAAAAATACGCATACTGCTGTTATTCTTTTGAGGTGTAATGTTCTTTAACGTGTGGTTTTGTAACGTTCTTGCAAGATAGATTTAAATGTAGTCAATGCGTAGAATGCCACAATTTCTTTAAAAAATTAACTAAAAAGGTAAAATGCCGGGCCCATTGTACAATGCATTGGAAATAAAGCATTCCCCCTGAGTAATAATCTTTGTACTACCAAAGGTTAAAGGAAATGAAATAAGGATTTAAAGCAGCTCTAAATAAAACTAATAATTCGTACAGCCCCAAAAGCACGAATATATTCACATTCAAATGTAAAAACAGTAATAAATTACAATTCAAACACATAGCATTCTGCTTTGCCTTTCTCACACAATATTTGCCATTTTAAATAGATATTCCAATATAAACGCGCTTCGATAAGATTGAAGTGCCGCTCCACACACTAAAAAGAATTTAGAAATTTATTTACACCGAAAAATACGTGTATAATTTAGACAAGGCCGAAAAGTTTGGAGACGGCCGCTCCCAGACACGAAGCTCAAAAAAGTCCTTCGCTGGTCGTCGAGAACTGTCTGTTCGACACTCTTCTTTGTCGGAGCATATCGCTCGAGGGGCATCGGAGGATCACGTGATGACGTGGAGACTGCATAAGCGCCACCTAGCGGAGAGGACGTAGCCTGCGAGCCCTGTAGATACCTGGTGCAGCCGGCTACTGGTTGTTAAGCGGGCTGCCGACGTAGTGACAAGCAGGGCCCGAAAATTGTAGTTCATCATTCCAGATACGTTAAAGAACTGCGGCCATCTCTGCTAAAACAGCTATTCGTTGAAAGAAGAGCCATAATTGGCTCAGTATGATAGGCTCATGTGTTTTCTGCTTCACTAGATGGACTTCTTAGATGGTTGGGTCAATTATCTCTGCTTCGGATTTTCTTTTGCTTATTACAATGATGTCTATGCGACAAGTATTACCACCATCAGTTAGGCAGTGAATTTCCTCGTGAACTTCCAGTTTAACGAAGTGCATTTGTCAAGATGAATATTATGATGTGTCTCTTAATTCTAAGAAGTTCTCGCATTTTCCAAGCGAGAGTACTTATACACACATTGTAGGAAAAGTTGCAATGTTACACAAAACGAAATATTGAATTTCAAAACAAAATGTCGGATAAATACAAAGACTTTGTATTTAAGTTCAGCAACCCCCAAATATGCGACACGAAACTTTTCGAGAAAATCCCAACCAACTACTCTTTACATAGAAAAAAATTAGTAATTTTTTATTTTCTGAAAACTGGTTCTAACGATTTTGTATGAAACGCTATGTTTAAGATATTTGCGTGACTAATAAGTTTTATTCATTCTAACTGAAATTTGTGTAATTTTATATAGTATCATAAGAGATAGTCAAAAAATTTCTACACTAAAAATGTAGATTCTAAAACCCATAATTTATATCAAATAAACTTTCTGAGGCCTCAACCATTGCTGAGATATTATTTATTATTGGTTTGAATTGTTAATGTTTTCATGTGGTAAGTCCCTGTTCGTTTTTTTCTGTGTACATGCAAAAAGGACGGGATCTCAATGCCATCACATAGCGACCGGCTTTTAAAAGATTCCACAATGGCTTAACCAGTCGTTCTCCGTAGACTAGGGGTACGATGTTCCCCAGGTACCCATGGGTACCCCTAGTTCCCGAGGTCGCGGGTTCAAACCCGGCGGAGTGCGATGGATTTTTTTCGGGCGTAAAAATTCTTAGCATGACTTCCTTCGGAAGGGAAGTAAGGCCGGTGGTCCCATGTCGTAGATTTACGGCACGTAAAAGAACCTCAAGCCTGATAAAGAGGCCTCTGAACAAAATTTCCGGTCTTTCACGCCCAATATAGAATGAGATGCTAAGGACTGTAGCAGTTAAAGAGCGTCCATAAATAAAACTCAATTTAATTTAATTTTAATGGCTTAAGCCTCCTATTCCCCCTGTAACTTCAACGAAATCTATAATCAAAGCATATCTGCAAATGTTTATCTCGATTAACAAGAAGTAAGGAGGAGGTTTTGTAAAATAGGTTGTAGAAGAGCGGGTAGAGAATCTCAAGTGAATGTAACAAATGTATATATGTTTTTATCCTTCCAAACAGACGCTGAGAAGGATAAGCAGACCTTTTGTTTCGCATCGGTGACGATGGCAATGCGTGAAGAGATAAGCAGTGTTTAAGATAGTATTGTTAACATAATGAGTGCGGTGATAATACCCGCTAGATAAACTAGTGTTGTTCTCAGCGCCACTATTGGTTTGCAGTTAAATCAGGGATGAACTCAACATTACTTCCAGCGCGTAAATTGATTTCTGTTGCACAAATTATAAAGAAAGCAAGCAAGCAAGAAAGAAAGAAAGAAAGAAAGGAAAAGAAGCCGCTGAAGCGAATAACAATTAAATGCTATTTCTACTTCCAAGGTAGAAAAAATAAGTTATTTTAATAAGTGCCGCGTTTAAAATAGTAAAGCTAATTAGGTGCAAACAGAAATCTCCCTAACAGTTCCGACAGGACCATGGTACTTAGCTTCGGACGAAAATAGCCCATAAATTGCTGATCTTACGCATTACATCTGTGGGGGAGAATGAGGGGGGGGGGTTCAGCAATATTGAGCTCCAACATAAAGCCATCTTGTTGAAGATTTGTAAGCCCTGCCTATCTTCACGGATTTCCACTGTTTTAAATCGTTACAGTCAGCACTTTCAACCACACGAAAGCATTGTCAGTCCCACCGCCTCTCCCCTTCCGCTCTTTCTTTTCAATTCCCTCTCTTTCTGCGAGGGAAAATTTCTGCCAACTCATTTAACTGACATATTATGTCTGGCAAAGCCTTCGGATGTTATGAATCGGATCGCACCCTACCCGTTTCCCTGCTTGCATTTATACGGGCTGACCACACAGTTTCGTGAAAATGTGAAGATAAATCAGTCAAAAGTTTATTCTCATGCCAGTTACAACGGAAATCCAAATCTTACATAAAGACAATAATGGGATTTTTTTAAGACTAGCAACAACTGAAACTTACAAAATATCTGGTAAAACGCTTAGGTTTAGTCGCCATTGAGCGTTAGCTTGTGACTAAATCGTTCACTCCAATTATAATCAAGTGCTCATTCTAATGAACTTGCAGTTCAGAAACTTTTCACGCGTCTCCAAAGCTGATTATTAAGTGTACTCTCCAATCAGGAATGTTCATCTCTACAAAGAATACTTTGGAGATTAGCCTAAATAAAGTAAACGCGATATATGAATAGAAACAGAAATCTAATGGTTATTATTCATTTGAGTTTCTCTAGCCACTTTCGTTTATATAAAAATCATTATTATTATTCCGTAGCGCTACAGCCCATGAAGGGCCTAGACCTGCCAACCCAACTGCCGGCCTCACGCCCACGTACGCACGACAGAGGTGGACGGCCATCCATCCGATACGTGGAGATCATGTGGCCAGCATCACGGATTCCCGTGCTGGAATGTTGGCTTTCGTGGTCGGGATCGCCACCTATCGCAACTCCTCACTTTTTTCACAATGCTAAGTGGGCAACGGTCCTATACCCGGGACTTAAATTCCGTATCCCCATGGGTGGGTTCGAACCCGGGATCACTCCGTGACCGGGAACCACAGTGTCACGGCACAGGGTGTTTTTTTCTATCTACATCTTGTTAATCGAGATTAAAGTTTACGCAAATACTTTGATTACACATTTCATTGTTAGTACAAGGGGAATACAGGAGTCTGAAGTTGTATTCAAACCTTTATTACCTACATGCTGCCTTTGAAATCCCATACGCTTTCCGTTACATAGTCAATGTGATAACACCATTTCAAAAACCGACAAAATATTCAGAAATTCAAACCGATAACAACGAAATGGTGGCTACCACAAAAAATTATTTACAATAAGCTATGTTTAAAAAAGATATACATTTTTGCTCTCTCTACTAAAAATTGAATATAGACATTTTAAGAAAATAAATGATTTGCGGCCCCTGAATAAAAAAGCATTTTTACAAAAGATTGGGTGTGTATCTGGAATCATTTCTGGAAAGTAAAATGTTGGATAAATGCCAAAATTAGTGTTCCCAAAGATGTATAGCGCTGATTTTCAAGAAAATGACCCACCCCAAACCACCCTTTTTTTCGAAATTGTTTATTTTCCCAAAATACCCTTAACTTTTTTTTATTAAAATACCGCATATTTAATATATTATATGACAAATAAAACATATAACTTGAATTTCTATAACGGGTAAATCTTAAGATTTAGACAATCACCGTACTGCCTACATAAAAATGTATATATCTTTAAAACACACAATTTATTTCAATAACCTTATTGTGGCATCAGCTATTTCGGAGATATCCATTATTATTGGTTTGAACTTTTCAATACTGTTTTTTTTTCAAAGTGCTGTCGCCATTCAGTTGTTCTTTGTGATATCATGGAAAAAGTATGGAGCTTCAAGGCCAACAATAGCATCTCGATTTTAAATATCTAATTATCGATTCGTGTCCTCTCTTCCCCTTGTATCTACAATAAAGTGTTTACTGAAACCATTTGTGCAAAGTTGGAAATGTAGAATCAGACTGAAAAGTTCATTGTGATAGCCGTGATTTGAACCACAGATGTTCGGCTTTCCATGTCGTTGCTCTGGCCAATGAACTATCATGGCAGGATGCCTGTACGATATTAAATTCTACAATTGGCTCGCATTTTTCCCGGGGAACCACAGGGTGCTCTCAAGTTCATTGTGAGGTAACATAGCGCATAACATAGCGACTTACAATCTCGTAAGTACTTTGAGTCTCGGGCTTCATATTTGACCATACTGGTTTATTTATTAACATGAAGTAGATAGATAAAAAGTAGGCTTTCGTAAGAATAATTTGTAGAAGAACTAAATGTTAGTGGGTAGAGAAAGTTATGTCAATGTGTAATAAGACTTTGAATATGGTTTATCAGTTACACAAAACTTTACAGAATTTCTTCGGAATAATATTCCTATAAAACGTACATTTTATTAATCATATAAATACTGCAACAAATGAGAACACCAGTTACTACAAAACACACTTCATTTATCACTAGGCACTCAACGTAGCACAAACGTTACACTTTGGCACACACTCGGAATACAACACATCTGACTCGTCGAATCAAATCACAACTGAACTGCACGATTCACAACTGGCTGCTGAGTTACAACTCACAATTAAACTGAACTGTCCACGTGCACTGTCCACTTTTCACTTCGGCACTTCTAACAGCACTCAATTCAACTGAACTCAACACTGTTTGTCCTAGCGACACAGTCCCTTATATACGACTCGCATACAAAGCGGAGATTTCGGGATCAAGAACCTACTAGAACGTGCCGGAACAAGGGTAAGCGGCACATAAAGGGTCTTTTCATTTACTCGCTATTATTCTATTGTTTCCGCGCTGGCTATTGTTCCGCCGGTCCGTCGCAGGCCCCACCCAGGTACTGGGCCGGGGGGCATTATCGCCGGGCAGCAGGTAACACTGCGCGCGCAGCCACAATTTATCTTAAGCGTATAGTATTTTAATAAAAATCGTTAGAGCCGTTCTTAAGGAAATACAAAATAACGACAATTTTCTATTCAAAGGGTAGTTTGGGTTATAGGAATTTTCTTCAAACTCTTTCTGTCGTGTTCTTGGAAATGCTTTGCTTAAATATCAAGTTTGGTATCTTTCCAATATTTATTGTTGAGTTATACTGTTCACAGACATACAGGATCTTTTTTCTAAAAATGCATTTTTTTATTTGGGCGAACCTGAAAACCGGTGACATATCGATATCGAATTTTGGGTGGAATATCATAATTTTTCCACCTTTGACGATTGTTTTAATCTTACCCTATAGGTGCTCTCCCTGCCTCAGAGTCAAAAAGCGCCTTAGATATAAGGAGAGGCCGCCATAGTAATGAACCGAGCCCCATGTTTCAAGGACTTAATTTAAGACTGTAAATCATGCAGTAACTAATGGTGCTATGCTCAGTTTCTTTTCAACTACTTGGGTGCTTATTTTAAATATATTTCATAAAAATTCCGTTTACCCTATCCAGGGTAAACCGAATTTACATCCAGCTTACATCTACACCCTTAAATGTTGATCATTGCCTTTCACAAAAAATTGGAGGTAATACCGGATGGAGCGATACCATTATATCTGGATACTCGATACCGATACTGATTTTTGAGCACCGATACTCGAAACTCATTTTAAAAAAAATTATAGAGTTGTTAAGTGAATTATGCTCTTATTAGTAGTTTTCTGTGTATAAACGCATGTAACCAATTTTGCACTGTACGCTAATTCCGAAGTTGTTCCTCATTGACATTCGCCAATTGGCAGCAACTTTTTTTTTACCTTGGTAATGACACTGTTATATATCCCCTATTGTTAGTCAAGGCTAATAATAATAAAACTAATAACAATAATAATAGTAATAATAATGGATTGTCTATCCATATTATGGAAATTAGTAGTACGGTATACCTGTAGGCTACGCTCGTAATCCAAGTTTGACTTGCGTATACACAAACAGATGGAATAAATATTTCCATGCGCTGTATTATCCCACGTTTTAAGTTCTGATTTGTTTTTGATGGATTCGCAGGATTTGGTCACTGTAGTAGGTAAAGGTATTGCTTGAGAGTGAGTCACCAAACCAGGATATTGCAGAAACATGATTTAGTGCGTCAGCTAAATCACCTTCATTCACAACTCAGTTAACGCTGTATGTTACATAAGTACCTCTACTCCTTCCCCATTGTTTTACATGTTTTCATTTAGACACATGGAATATTACACTGATTCACCCACAAGAAACGCAGTCAAGCTCTATCAAGACGTTCAGCAACTCATTATGGACGTGCGAGAAGTCTCCACTCCTTCCATTCCTTATCTAGCATAAAAATAAACGCAACAACTTTCAATAATGCAAAACTTAAAAATTTCAAAGTATCGAAGATTTATTAGACATACTTCGATACTGCCCCATACTTCGAGGTCCCATCCCTACCAGCAGGTATGAATTATTCTCACTACATATCACCACCAAGTTAGTGTGTTTACGTTTCTCTTACCTCGAAGAATGGATCAAGAACGATCACTATAAATAGCCAGCATACCCAATACAAACGCAGCTACAACACATATATCGGACTATAAAGCCCTTCTTCAGGCTAAGATAAACGTAAACATACTAGCGTGACAGTGACAGATGGCGGATGTAATGCCAACCTGCCGGTAAAACAATATTTTTGGGAAAGGCAATATAACCAACATTTCTGAGTGTGAACGTATGGCTGGATGGAAAGCCTGGGTTATAGTGGGCGTGCTGACGGAAATTTTGGATTTAATGATCTATGAATAGTATTTAAAATGGAAAATCAGGTAAATAATGATAACTGAAGATAAAATCATTAGTTTCTGTATGATTTACAATATTAAATTAAGTCTAGGAGGTACTCGAGCTTGGCGCATTACTATCACGGCCCTTTTCTTATCTCTAAGGGTGATTTCTGACGCTGAGGAGGGAGAGCATCTATAGGGTGGACCATTAAAAACGCCGGTTTTTAACTGTTGAATAAAGTACCCTATATTCATAAAATGTAACAGATTTCAACATCAATACAAAGCATACATGTTGACATTACGTATGAAAAATGAAGACGTTACGTATAAAAAAGATCTGATGTGTTACACTCAAATGACTTTCCCTACTCTTGTACAAACTGTTTTTACAAACGCTTATTCTCCATCTACTTCATGTTAATCGAGATAAACATTTGCAGACTCTATCTTATTGCTAATTTTCTTGTAGATGTAAGGGGAATATATATTTACAAGGGCAATATAGAAACACAGTAACCTTTAAGCACATACATATCTATTAATAGCTGGTTGCTAGGTGCAGCACTATTCCCTTTGCCACAGATTAATACTCTTTGCATATCCAAGACAAAAAATGAATAACGAATTCCCATTTGAGAAAATTATTGAAAAATCTGATGTGTTACACTCACATGACTTTCTCTACTCTTGTACAAACTATTTTTACAAACGCTTATTCTCCATCTACTTCATGTTAATCGAGATAAACATTTGCAGACTCTATCTTATTGCTAATTTTCTTGTAGATGTAAGGGGAAAATATATTTACAAGGGAATATAGAAAAACAGTAGCCTTTAAGCACATGCATATCTCTTAATAGCTGGTTACTAGGTGCAGCACCATTCCCTTTGACACAGATTATAACTCTTTGCATATCCAAGACAAAAAAAAATGAATAACGAATTCCCATTTTAGAAAATAAGTATTGAAAAATTTAAGGGAATAACAAGCAATATCTCGAAAATGATTCACTCCACAAAAAAAATGTATATGACATAAATTGTGTATCTTAACGCGATCTACATTTTGTGTGTAGTAAAATTTTGTCTATCTCTTATGGTTTACCAGTTATGCAAAAGTCGTTCACAATGAAGAATACTTTTGGAGACATTCCCAGAAAATTCAAGATATACATTTTATTTGTCATAAAAATATCTATTTTAATCAAAATCGTTAGAGCCATTTTTGAGAAAATTAAACTTTTCGAAAAATCTTCCATTTAAAAGGTAATCTGGGGTGGGGGGATTTTCTTGAAAACCTTCGCGTCGCATCTCTGGAAGATACTGAACCTAAATACCAAGTTTGGTGTTTATCCGACTGTTCGTTTCTGAGTTATGTTGTTCACAGACAGACACACACACACAGACAGACACACAGAAAGACAGACACACAGACATGTTTCCAAAAATGATTTTTTTGGATTCAGGGTGTCTCAAAACATGTATTTCCGGTGAAATCTCGGTATCGAACTTTTAGGTGGAATACAATACTTCCCCTACTTACTATACGTAATAAAGAAAGTAAAAATTTGAGGGAATAACAAACAATATCTCGAAAATGGTTCACTCAACAACAAAAATGTATATGACATAAATTGTGTATTTTAACGCGATCTACATCTTTTGTGCAGTAAAATTTTGTCTATCTCTTATGGTTTACCAGTTTACCAAAAGTCGTTCACAATGAAGAATACTTTTGGAGACATTCCCAGAAAATTCAAGATACACATTTTATTTGTCATGAAAATATCTTAAACATATGATATTTTAATCAAAATCGTTAGAGCCATTTTTGATAAAATTAAAATTTTCGAAAAATGTCCCATGTAAAGCGTACTCTGGGGTGGGGGGATTTTCTTGAAAGCGTTCGTGTCGCATCTCTGGAAGATACTGAACCTAAATACCAAGTTTGGTGTTTATCCGACGGTTCGTTTTCTGAGTTATGCTGTTCACAGATAGACGCACAGACAGACACACAGACACTCAGACAGACACACAGACACACACACGGATATGTTTCCAAAAATGCTTTTTTTTTGGATTTAGGGGGTCTCTAAACATGTATTTCCGGTGAAATCTCGATATCGAATTTTTGGGTGGAATACAATACTTCCCCTACTTACTATAAGTAGTAGGGAAAGTAAAAAATCTTGCATATGTCCCCCACGACTTGCTCTGCATGCTGTAACTCTATGCATGAAATTTGTTATCACCTTCAGGCAGATCTGCTCCTCGATTTAGGCGATGGCATTTCCAATCCCTTCCTTCAGTTGTAGTATTGTTGGGGATTATTTTTATAAACTTGCGATTTTTAAATGCCCCCAAAGGAAGACGTCACAGGGTGTTAGGTCACATGACCTTGCTAGCCAGTTCTGATCGCCGTTGCGAAAAGAATTAGGGCTGGAAATTTATTCTTCAACAGGGCTATCGTATCAAGCGAGGTGTGGCTGGTAGCGCCATTCTGTTGGAACCATAATTGCTCAATATTGGCATAAAAATATTTCAACCATATTCCGGTAGCGTTGTCCATTCACTGCCATGGCATTTCCATTCTCATCTTCATAAGGCCCGATTACTCCACCAGCCCAAAATTTACACCACACAGTTACTATTTCCTTATACACGCTTTCTGAATGGGTTATGCAAGGATTTTCTGCTCCCCAGATGTGGCAATTCTGTTTGTTAACGTAGCCGTTTAAATGAAAATGTGCCTCGTTAGAGAAGATTATTTTCTCTGCAAAATTGTCGTCTGCGTGTTGTCTACCCAAAATCCATTGTGCAAACTGTTTCCGTTACAAATGGTACGTTGGTTTCGGAAGTTGAATTAACTGAATTTTGTAGGCATGTATATAAGATCATTTGCGAGAATTCGCTGGAGGGAGCTTTTCGTAATGTCCAACTGTTGTGAACGGCGAGGAATTGAGTTTTGTGGACTAACGGCAACACTATCGCGAACATTTGCGATGTTCTCATCAGACCGGCTGGAACGAGAGCGCACTGGAGTCTTGATGTCTGCAATCGAACCTGTTTGAAATTTTGTCATTAGCCTACGAACTGTTGACTCATTAGGTGCATCATGATAACCGAGAGCCGTACGAAGCTTCCGCATAGTTTCTATGTATCATTCGCCAGATTTGTGATGTGTTTTCCAATCAATATTCGTTGTTCCGTTGTTAGCGTTCCATGATAACTAACCCCAAGAAATACTGACTACAAAACATGTAAACAAAATGCTCCCATGCCAACAATGCAACAATAGCGTGCAATGAAAAACTGGCGTTCTTAATCGTCCACCCTTTATAAGTATAAGATTAAAACACTCGTCCAAATTTCACTATGAGACGTTGCATGGAGGGCAAAGAGAGACTTTATTTTAACTGATTGCCTATGATTATCCATTCTTAAAGAGACTATAGTAGTCTCTAGTGAATAACATGTAACAAACAGTTTGACACGTGCAATATTTTAAGTAACTTACACAATTGATTAAACTAAGACAAACATTTAATTTTTCTGCAGCAAATGCATACAACTTATTAGTATCTGTTATACTGCCTTATATTACATTATCTTACTGTGATATATAATTGATCCAGCTATCAGATTGGAGACGCATAAAGATCAACCTGAAGAAGTAAACGTAGAGAAGAAAAACGTATATGATTCCACGATACCATTTTTCTTGGATAAATACAGACTCCAAGAAACAGAGGTAATAGACTTGATGATGGGTGCCCATGGGACGATCACGAAGTTCTTCCTTGCTTCTTGGAACATGTTCGATTTGAAGAAGAACAAAATAAAGAATATTGTAATCACCACTCTTAGAGGATTAATAACTTTGCTCCGTAATCATTTAGACACCAATAAATTTATCATATGTGATTCTGACAAATGTATCAATATGTACTGTTTTCCTTCCTATTATTATTGCTTCTCTTTGTTATTATTATTATTATTATTATTTTTTCTTTTTTTCCTTTTCTTGATAACTTTGACCTGAGCTCTGCTATTCAGGCTTATTTGCTATTTATTTACTGCTCCTTACTTTTCTCATTTTAATTTTAAATTGTTATTGTCAAATATTCGTTTTCTATAGTTGCAGCCTGTACCAGGTGACCCATACAAGCCGTCCTTAGTTTAGTTAGTTTATACCGAATAGCGCGGATGTCAAACGCTTTGCCTAAGCAAAATTGCAAAGGGGACTCCAAACCGACAGAGAGGAGATAGCTAAATGAAAGACCAATAGTTGAAAACGAACACTTTAACTCCTATTACTAGTCCCAGAGCTCCTTCGGTAGAGAAACTGCCTGCTATATGGATGTTCCGATTTTGACTCCCGGCGTCTCCAGAAAGTTGTCTTTAAATTCAACCATTACACGGTATGCCCAGGGTGTGGTGTTTGAATGTGAGAGAACCTATGTGTGTGTGTGTGTGTGTGTGTGTGTGTGCGCGTGTGCGTGGAGGGGTGTTATCGGTTGTCTAGTAACAATTTCGCTCATTAACAAGAATTCGGGATTGTCGCTTGACGCAAACTTGAGCACACGTGTTAAGTCATTCAGCTCTATGATAGTTAATCTACACTCAGTACAACTACACTATGTGATCAAAAGTATCCGGACACTCCCACAAACATACGTTTTTCATCTTAGGTGCATTGTGCTGCCGCGTACTGCCTGGTACTCATTATCCGCGACCTCCGTAGTCATTGGACATCGTGAAACAGCAGAATGGGACGCTCCGTGGAACTCGCGGACTTCGAACGTGGTCAGGTGATTGGGGGTCACTTGTGTCAGAAGTCTGTACGCGAGATTTACACACTCCTAAACATCCCTAGGTCCACTGTTTCTGATGTGATAGTGAAGTGGAAACGTGAAGGGACATGTAAAGCACAAAAGCGTACAGGCCGACCTCGTCTGTTGACTGGCAGAGACCGCCGACATTTGAAGAGGGTCGTAAATAGTAATAGGCAGACATTTATCCAGACCATCACACAGGAATTCCAAACTGCATCAGGATCCACTCCAAGTACTATGACAGTTAGGCGTGAGGTGAGAAACCTTGGATTCCATGGTCGAGCGGCTGCTCATAAGCCACACATCACGCAGGAAAATGCCAAACGACGCCTCGCTTGGTGTAAGGAGCGTCAACATTACACGATTGAACAGTGGCAAACGTTGTGTGGAGTGACGAATCACGGTACACAATGTGGCAATCCGATGGCAGCAGGGTGTGGGTAAAGCGAATGCCCGGTAAACGTCATCTGCCAGAGTGTGTAGTGCCAACACTGAAATTCGGAGGTGGTGGTTTTATGGTGTGGTCGTGTTTTTCCTGGAGGGGGCTTGCACCCTTTGTTGTTTTGCGTGGCACGATCTCAGCGCAAATCTACATTGATATTTTAAGCACCTTCTTGCCTCCCACTGTTGAAGAGCAATTCGGGGATGGCGATTGCATCTTTCAACACGATCGAGCAGCTGTTCATACTGCACGGGTTGTGGCGGAGTGGTTACACGACAATAACATCCCTGTAATGGACTGGCCTGCACAAAGTCCTGACTTGAATCCTATAGAACACCTTTGGGATGTTTTGGAACGCCGACTTCGTGCCAGGCCTCACCGACCTACATCGATACCTCTCCTCAGTTCCGCACTCCGTGAAGAATGGGCTGCCATTCCCCAAGAAACCTTCCAGCACCTGATTGAAAGTATTCATGCGAGAGTGAACGCTGACATCAAATCTAAGGGTGGGCCAACACCGTATTGACTTCCAACATTACCGATGGAAGGCGCCACGAACTTGTACGTCATTTTCAGCCAGGTGTCCGGATACTTTTGATCACGTAGTGTATATAGCAGCAATTGGTGCCGCAAAGTTAATAAGATTAAACGGAATTCTATTTTTACTATATTTATATACCTTTAAAGGAGCGTTAGAATTAAATTATTTTCTATTACAGCATTATTCATAATACGCATGTGCAAAGACATGCCCGCCTTGGTGGACGAATTGATGTAAGGGCTTCTCAGGCCCATGCTCTACCTGGAATAATCCATCATTTCTTAATATAATCTCTGTATGTAAAAAAAACAATAAAATAAAAATAAAATGTGCGCAGAAGACAGATACTGGGTCTGAAAATGTTCAGAACACAGTTTTCGAGCCTCAGCTGCATTTTAGTGAGTCTCCACACACAGCATAACCATATCCGTGTGTTCGTTATTGAAGTTACCTTTTTGTCTCAATGACCTGGTTCGAACTGCATGCAGGGGACCACGCGACGCTTATCAGTACGAAACTACCAAGTAAACACAGCAGACAGCAGCACTACCTCAGTGACCCTTCGCTTTATACCTGCACTGCCCCTTTGAACATCAGTGATGCGGCAGTTTCTTTTGCACCTACGTATACGGAAACATAAAACTACAAAGGACGGCTTGTCTGGGTTACCTGGTATATACGAGAAGATGTGTTTCTAATAAATAAATTTAAAAATGTCATGTCGTTTAGTTAAAACTGTGAATATTCAGATTTTTGCTAGATACACTTAAGCTGTAGTGTTATGCATTAATTTAAAAATATTTAAGTTTACTTTTGTGTTACCGGATAATTTTAAGGAGTAAGTTTAACTGACTTTTTACTTTCATTTCTTTAATTTGTACTTTTGATTCTGATTTCAGGTGAGTCGCACCTGCTGATATTCTTACACTGTCAATTTTTCGGTGAGTAAATGTATACGTTAACAGCTAAAGATCACTTTACAAATTCTATATCTCATTTGTTAACTTCCTTAAACTAAATGAATGATCGGAACATCCCCAATTTTGTTGTTACAAATGGAAATGATAGAGAAATTATCAGTTGGATATGCAAACATTTTCTGACTAAAGTTTCGGATTCATGAACATAATCAGAGTGTTTGGGTGGCTGGTATGTTATAACATATTAGGTGAATTAAAATAAATAACCGAAATACCAAAACTATCAAAGTTTAATAGAACAAAATGTGTGCTAGAAGATAAGGTTAATCTATTGATAGATCATATAAATATCAGATGACTGCTCCAGTTTACTTATCATCTCTCATAGAAAGGAGCCAACTACGTAAATCTGGGCATTCAGACATCAAGGTATGTTATTCTCACTCGTTGTTGATACTAACCCAGAACTATAAAGAAAAGAAACAAAACATGGTCTGGTTTATTTCTCTGAAGGAAAACTCTTTTGACTGTAGAGAAGAGAAAGAACTTCCTGAAATTATTGCATTCCTAGATTAGAAGAACAAATTTCTCTATTAGAAAATATCTACTGAAGTGTAAAATAAGAAAGAAAGAGCATAAAATACAAAGGCAAGCGCCACGTTTTATTTTATGTATTATTTTACTACTTTGGAACATTAAGTGTAGCTCATATCTCAGGTTTTTCTATGTCTTAGTAGTTGAATTACCTAGTATAAGACCGTGATAGTTCAAGAAGTTCGCACCCATTTCATCTTCTGGAGACGTATTATGTTTAAGCTTCATAAAGTAAACATTAATTACATTTTGTAACGCCTCATCGGAAAAATGAATTAAAAAATTGCTATCTTAAAACTTCCACTCCTGGTGCAACAGTCCAAGTGGCCCATGGACTACATCATGATCGCTGCATCCTCTGTCTCTGCCCGTGCAAGTCATCACGAGAGTGCAGATGGTCAGTATATCTCTTAGGTGCCATTTGCCAGACGGAAATCGGAGGCTGAGGACATCCGATATCAAACTTCCCAGTAGGGGAAAAAATCCAATGCCAGTAAGGGGAATCTAATCTACGTCCCTTTATATTGCACTTAGCGACGGTGTGTAGGTATGAGGCTTAGTTTAAAAATAAGGTCTGTTTTGCAATAAAGTACGAACTACTAAATACTTTCCGCTAGTTTCTTTCTTACCCAAGCCTTCAAACCTTACACTACTTTTCTACCAGTTATCAATGTTTTTTGAACATTTGTCTTAGTATAGCATAAGTTTTATAAAACCTCGTCACAGAATTCCACCGCCAGTTCATCTAGGAAACATATAGCTGCTTCTGGAGTTTCTGCACTGAAAATGAACTGTGCAAATGCCGTACGTGTACGAAATCCTCTTGAAGGACATAAATAATGGGTTGTCAGTTTTGGCTAACATCACATTAACTTGCAGATTCACAATTGCTTCCTTTCAACTATTCTGTGATAAAGAACTGACTTCCGGACACTAGTTTCAATTCCCATCCCAACGATACCATGACGCAATTTCTTCTACATGGAATCTTAGACACAGAAAAATTTAGTTTAGAAACTATGATTGTTTTATGGGCTGGCGGCGAACTTAAATTACGAGGAGCCACTAAAATTTATTCTACACCAGAATGCGAATTTAATTGATTGTAAAAACTGTGTGGAAAGGAGCTTAAGTTATACAGAATGGAATAAAAAATACTTGGCCAAAATATTCAGTAGTTCTTATTTTATTGCATACCGAAACCTACTTTAAAACATCCTTAGTATATAGGTAATATTCTATTGAATGGCATTAATCATTCATTTTTGTAAAAAACAAAAGATTATATAAAGGACACTATAGTATTTGTAAACTCCTTTCGTATATTGTTAACAGAAATTATAAAATTCTGATTTATATTAATGTGGTCTATTTGAAAAAGCAAGTGTTATTATAAATATGGTTTAGATTTAATGCAGTTATTGCCAATAGCTTTTGGGAAAACGTTAATTATTGAGTTTATTATGCTAATTAAACATTTCACACGATGCAGAAATTATAACTTGAAACAATAAAATCATTTATAAATTAGATGGTGCCAATAAAGGAAATTAGCATTGTCACACTTGTGGTTATTTCAGTGGTTTACATTTTATCCTTAATAGTCAAATTAATTGTCACATCCTGCGTATTTAAAAATGTATAAAAATAATATGCCAAATTTTTATTTCATCTTTCAGAGCTTTTATTGCAAATTTGAGCGATATTAGTTAAAAACCGCATTGCATGGAATGTATTAATCTGCAAAAACGTAACAAAAGTCATTTGCGCATTTGCATTTAAGTGGTGAAGTGGCGTCGCTTAAACAGATTTGATAGCAACAAGCATAACAGCCAACTGAGGATAAATGTTTAAAATATATTTTAAACATGAAATGAAAATTTGAATTCTTCGAAGTTTTTTTAACAAATTTCAGCTATAGGTAAGCCTAGAAGTATTATTACATAGTAGCTCTCATTTCTATAAAACTGTAGATTAACAGAAAAGCCTTGATGCATAATTTAATGTACTGGGTTCACCACAAAGCAAACATTTCATCCAATTTCCACTTCTCAAAGATTTCTGCGCTATAAGGCATAACCAGGCATGGGAATTTCCAAGCATTAAAGGAAGGAAATGAGGTTGAAGTGTCACTGACTATAAGTTTGTAGATAAAACTATGCCCTCATTCCCTTGTAGTCTTTAGGATTCTATAGGATTCTTTGAGGTATAATGGTTTGAGTGTAGATAACTTTAAACCAACTTATTAAAAATTCCCAACCCTGTTTGTAACACAAACGACATGCAGCTGTTCTTACCCACGATTATATGAAAACGAAGGAGAATGCAACACTAGTTAAGTTATTTCATATTTTATGAAATAACTTAACTAGTGTTTCCTTTCTCATCATGTAACATTATTTCTTTCGCACAGAAATAGCGAGTAAATGTTTGTATGATGCTTATATCCATACAATGGCTCTACAGAGCTGCCATCTGTTGAGATACTCTCACTACGGGCCTTTAGGGACTGTGAATATTAGGATTACTAAAGGATCCAGCTTTAAGCTTCTCATAGGAATTGATCCCACGGTGTACGGTTTCAGAGGAGCAAGAATATCATCCACGGATAGATAATGGGTTCCAGTCCACCATGGGAATAGAATTGACTGCTTGGTGCGCTATCAACACGTGATACTCCAAACTGATTATACTTACTCGAGTATGGCACATGGCAGTTTGCTAATGCGGACATTACGGACTTCACTATCGGGAAAACAAATAAATGAATTCTCTTGTAGGTCTAGAGGATTGTAGTCTGCCTAATTGTCCTCGATTTATCAAATAATTACAACCAGTGATCAAATGTATTTCGATGTTCCTTTGTTATAATTTTAAAAACTGACATGTTTGCTGAAGACAATTTTGGCATCCAGAGAAATGTAAGTTCTCCAAAAAAGCGAAAACAGCATTTTTCTAGACATTAGGAACCTTTTCTGGAGCTACGTTCGGCGGCTTGGAGTCGCCACTGGGCTTCCTATATTAGCAAGATGTGTTTGCTAGTATACAAGTAGAACTAAATTTAGCAAACTAGGCTTTCAGTGCAACGTGCCCTATCTATTAACAAAATCAGCTTAGCATGAGAACGCTTATATTCACAAAGAGGAAAATAGAGATATTTGCAAATCACTACGAGAAAGCCATTGAACATATGTGCCTTAGTTCAATGTACGCTGTAATTTCATGTTTCTTTGCGCGTAGCAGTGCAATTAAAGACGGACAAAGCAGCCTCAAACACGGTACATACTTCTCTTCTGTTGCACGCTGGGCAGCACTCACTGTACGTAACAACTACAATGACAACCAACCCCGTAGAACACATTGAGTATCCATAAACATCAACAACTCACCAGCTGCTTGCAGATATATAGTAGCAGGATTTTTGAATGAGTTCGTGGGAGACGGGGGAAGAATGATCCATAATTCGTCTCGAAGTGTCCCTGGTACTTACGTCGGAGAGAGCGCCGCCATGCTATTGTGATTATTAAGCAGTGCAGTCGACAGCTCAGTGCATTCTCCTTTTGTGCATGTTTTAAATTTTTTTAGTCTCCTGGTGGAGACAAAATATAGAACATTTTTACTGTGTGGCTTGCGGCCTTTTATCTTTCACTGACCACGATCTTGTTCTTTTATGACGTGTATGTCCTGTTGAGTTTTATTAATTGAACACCCAAATAAGTGTAAAGGAATATCCATCTGTGAAATCTCTAAAATTCACGATTTCAGGCAGAATTGTTTGAAATTTTAATATATCAATCAGACTTTAATGATAATATGTGGACTGAATTTCATGCACATTTTCAATTAGTTTCAGAGATATTACCTTTTTATTTATTTATTGACTTTATTATTTTTTTTTTTTTTTTGCTGTTTTCAAAAATTTCTCCACAGAATACAATTATTTATTTTAAAAGTTTATCTACTATTCATAAACTGTAGAGATGTAAATTTAATTATCCTTCTAGTTTGGGAGTGACTAAATGTTAGATATGAGACTCCAAATTCTTTCTTAAAAAATTTACACAATGTAAATGTTACTATTTAATAACGTCACAAGTAAGCATGTTAACAAAACTTCATCTCGTGAGTTTTATCCTCTTATATAGAAATAGGTATACACAATGTCATTGATTTAAACAGAAAAATAAACAATTTGAAAATGAGTATATGCCGAAAAATGAAACCCAGAGAAAGGGTTTAGAATTATGTTAAACTAGAATTGTTTCTTTATGGCGTTTAAAAGCATTTAGTGCATATGCTTAGTCTTTTTCTGCTGCTCTGTAGCTAATTTAGTACACATTTGAGGATTCCTGAGGCCACTCTTGAGTGATGTGTTATTTACTATAATTTCATAGCTAGCTAGACTTACAGACAGTAGTTTAAATGACATGCTTTAAAATATCACACATCTATAAAAGGTACACAGAATTAAAGTAGAACGTTTGTAGTGTTTAGTATCACCAAAAATTCATATTTATGTATTTTGGCAATTTTTGGCCTTTTTACTTTCTCTACTACGTATAGTAAATAGGGGAAGTATTGTATTCCACCCAAAAATTCGATACCGAGATTTCACCGGAAATACATGTTTTGAGATACCCTGAATCCAAAAAAAGCATTTGTGGAAACATGTCCGTGTGTGTATCTGTCTGTGTGTCAGTCTGTGTGTCTGTCTGTGAACAGCATAACTCAGAAACGAACAGTCGGATAAACACCAAACTTGGTATTTAGGTTCAGTATCTTCCAGAGATACGACACGAAGGTTTTAAAGAAAATCCCCCACTCCAGACTACCCTTTACATGGAACATTTTTCGAAAATTTTAATTTTCTCAAAAATGGCTCGCGCGATTTTGATTAAAATATCATACGTTTAAGATATTTTTATGACAAATAAAATGTATATCTTGAATTTTCTGGGAATGTCTCCAAAAGTATTCTTCATTGTGAACGACTTTTGCATAACTGGTAAACCATAAGAGATAGACAAAGTTTTACTACACAAAAGATGTAGATCGCGTTAAAATACACAATTTATGTCATATACATTTTTGTTGTTGAGTGAACCATTTTCGAGATATTGCTTGTTATTCCCTTAAATTTTTCAATACTTATTTTCTCAAATGGGAATTCGTTATTCATTTTTTTTGTCTTGGATATGCAAAGAGTATTAATCTGTGGGAAAGGGAATGGTGCTGCACCTAGCAACCAGCTATTAAGAGATATGTATGTGCTTAAAGGCTACTGTATTTCCAAATTGCCCTTGTAAATATATACTCCCCTTACGTCTACAAGAAAATTAGCAATATGATAGACTCTGCAAATGTTTGTCTCGATTAATATGAAGTAGATGGAGAATAAGCGTTTGTATAAATAGTTTGTACAAGAGTAGAGAAAGTCATGTGAGTGTAACATATCAGATATTTTCAGATGGGTATCCTTAATATAATACCATTATATGCGTGTGAACAGTTCAACAAATCGGTTATTAAAAGAAAAGACTGACATAAATCTTTGTTTTTAGGATTTTAGTACTGTCGCAGTGACTTTAATCTACTTACGTTAGAGACTTTTCAACGTAATGTGTATTTACATGAATTCCGAGACGGTGGAGTTGTGCCTGTTTCCTTTGCAAACTCACCACGAGTAGCTGTAACTGGGGTATTGCCGTAGGATTGGTTTGCTTGTCTCAAAAAGCGACTAATTAGGGCTTCAACAGGTATTAACGTAATGAATGGGGCACAAGGACCGGCTGTGGTATCTGTATGATTAATTATTTGTAAATAGCTGGGAGGATTTGTTTGGGCATAGCGGAGAAGAGAGGAGAGCGAGAGAAGGGCGAGATGCTGTTCGGTAAATAGCAGCCACCTCCGAGGCAAAGCTTCTGCTCAAATATCGACTAAAGAGGAAGTGGAATATCCGGACTTTATAAACGGAAATGAGCTAAGAGCCAAAAAGATAAAATGTCATTTACACAGTTGTGTTATTAATTTTACTCTGAAGTGGCTAAGAACGTAAGAAAATATCCCTACTCCTTCTACAAGGATGTGGGATAAAGAACAGGATAAAAGAGAGTGAGGAAATGAAAGGAGCCAGAGAGCTTCCTTCTTTCCGTTTGTACTATAGTTCTTCATTATTTTCTCATTCTTAATTGTCTAGAAGTACTACACCAAAGAAAACAAAAAAGGAAAAGAGGAATAAGTAGCATAATTAGATCCTTTTGTCTCTGTCATTTGAAGAGGAACAGTTAAGTAATTCTTGCTTAGAAAGCTTCCTGTTGTGGAAAGGTGACACATGATGATAAACTAATTATTCAGGAAAATACATTACCTGGACTTGAATGTGAAATTCATAGACTTCGAGTTATTACATATTTACTATAGGCCTGCTTAATAGAACTTAAGTTAAACATAAACTTAACTCTCTCACGCCCCCGTAATCTTGGACAATTATTTCCAACCAAAAAAAGCTAATTAGCTTATTAACATTAACTGCTAACATTAACATTAACTGCTTATTAACATTAAATAACACAAACGAGCTCCTGCATTAAAATTCATTTTATATCCTTTATTTTTTTACATTAATTAAATTACAGAGGATAATAGCCGAATGGCAAGCGCAATTGAGAACATTTTAGACTGGAACAAACCGCCTTAAATACAGTCCTATTGGCAGAAGATCAGGTCAATATGGCAGATACTGAGAACAGACTGCAGCAGCGGTTCCCAAACTGTGGGTCGCGACCCTCAAGGGGGCCACGGTATTCTATCTGGGGGGTTGCAGTGGATATTTGGTATTATTAATTTTTATTGCTAATTATTATTATAACAATAGGGAAAATGGAATTTAGTCACATATTACATTTAAACAGAATCATGTTTTGTATTTAAGAAGCATATTAATACTACAATTTCACAGTAAACACCCATGTACAATGGAATGGAGGCGTCGCCAATAATTTCATTATCGAAGTTTGGGAACCGCTGGACTGCAGCTAGCTTTGTATCAACTTGATAAAACAATGTCAACGTATAATTTAATTATTTGAGGCAGAGAAAATAAAAGTGATAGCCTTTATTGGTAAATATCCAACCCGATCAAAAATACTTCTAAAAAGGAAAGGATTGAACAAGTGAAATATTTTAACTACTTCGGATGTGATATTTCCTATGAATATGAAAGCGATTTAAATCAATAAATATAAAAATTTCAATACATATGTGGCAAAGGTAAAGGTATGTATCACAGAGAAGCCCCCGGAACAAGGGCAGAGCACCGCACGCAGGTCAGTCGGCCCATCGTGCTTCCAACGTGACCCCTGGGAGGGAAGGATGAGGGGACAGATCCGGAGCCGACTGGCGCAAGATGGACTGAGTCCCTAACGTTTCCAAATAGAACGCATCCGACGCCGCCTGGTCCCTACCCACAAGCCACCAACCTCTAGGGTCCCCCCCCCGGAGCGGAGCCCCGCGTTGAGGAGAGACCTAACTGGGCGGTACCGCAGCGACACCAGGGAAGAAACCTTTACAGAGTGCAAACCACCGCCCAGCCGCAACCCGCCGAACACCGTCGCGCGGTCCTACAACCTGAAACAGATGACAAGGAAGATGATGGGTGCAGGAAATGAGAGGAGGGAAGATAAACCATCCCAGCATTCGCCTGGCGACCCTGGGAAACAATAAAAAACGTATGGGCCAGAGTGGGCAGGTGCCGGGGATCAATCCCGGGACCTCCCGAATGCGGGCCACAGACGCAACAGCCTGAGCCATCTCGCTCGGTATACATCTGTCGCACTAAACACGAACATTGAAAACAAAACAAGAAGAGATGGGTTATTAAAGCGTTATAAAACTACGGCAGAGTCCATTATATCTTATGGAGATGAGACCTGGGCCATGAATAGAAATGATAAAAGAATAATTGAAACGGCCGAAATGAAATTTTTGAGCTACGGAGCTCTGTAGTTTGGAAGATCACATTAAAAGTGAAGCAATAAGAGAGCAATTAAAATATTTAATTTAAATGACAAAATCAGGAATATAAAATGAAATGGAAAGATCGTATCTCTCGAATACCATAGGAAAGACTGACAAAACAGGTCTTGCAATACAAACCAGGTGGTAATAGAGATGTAGAGAACTACGCAGACGCTGGGGTAAGTATAGTAAGTAGGGGAACTATGTATTACATTTAACCCAAAAATTCAATATCGTTATTTCACCGGAAGTATATGTTTTGAGGCTCCCTGAATCCAAAAAAAGCATTTTTAGAAGAAGGACCGTCTGTGTGTCTGTGAAAAGCATAACTCAAAAATGAAAAGTCGGATAAATGCCAAACTTGGTTCAGTATCCTTCAAAGATACAACACGAATATTTTCAGAAAAATTCCCCCACACGAGACTACCCCTTATATAGAATATTTTAAGAAAACTATGATTTTCTCAAAAATAGCTCTAATGATATTGATTAAAATGTCATATACTTAAGATATTTTCATGACAAATAAAATGTACATCTTGAATTTTCTGGGAATGTCCCCAAAAGTCCTCTTCATTCGAAATGGCTTTTGTATAACGAGTAAACCGTAAGAGATATGCACACTTTTACTACATGGAAAATGTGGAGCTCGTTAAAATACACATTTTATGTATATACATTTTTTTTGTCTAGTGAACCATTTCCGAGTTATTCCTTGTTATATGTTTGAATTTTCCAATACTTATACTTTTTCTGAAATGGTAATTCATTATTCGTTTTTTCATGTCCTGGACATGCAAATTGCATGGGATGCTCCGCATAGCAAGTTTGTGCAGTAAACTTTGTCTAACTCTTACGGTTTACCAGTTATGCAAAAGTCATTCAGAATGAAGAGGAGTTTTGGGGACATTCCCAGAAAATTCAAGATAGACCTTTCATTTACCATGAAAATACCTTAAACATATAATATTTTAATAAAGGTGTTATAGTCATTTTTGAAAAAAAAAACATAAAATTTTCGAAAAACGTTCCATGTAAAGGGTAGTTGAAGCGAGTGGTTTTCTTGAAAATCTTCGTGTCGCATCCCTGGCAGATACTAAACTGAAATACCAAATTTGGTACTTATCTGAGCTTTCATTTTTGAGTTATGCTGTTCACAGACACATAGACGCACACGGACGTGTTTCCAAAAATGCTTTATTTGGATTGAGGGCGCCTTAAAACATGTATTTCCGCTGAAATCTTGGTATCGAATTTTTGAGTGGAATGCAATACTTTCCCTACTTACTATACGTAGTGGAGAAAGTAAAAACTGACGTAATTAGTATAGAAACATCCGATTGCAGCGTTCATTTCACCAAAGTGGCGAAAGCAGAACTACAATTTCTCTGGTGATAGAGCTAGATGCTTGTTCCCTGAGTCCCTCAGTGACATGCTTCATGTTTACTGCTATCCCCATCTTGACTTTGAGTGCGAAAGCCAGCTTATTCATATATATTTTAATTCGCATGAAGCGCATTTGCGTGCATGTGTGTATATACCGGGTGCAAGTCTTTCAAAGGTTCATCAGGGATGTTGGCTTAGTGTTTTATCGGTCTACGGTGAATTAGTGCAGAGTAATGTGTTGTTGATATAATAGACATGTATCATGTCCATTGGAACGTGATAATGGGTTCTGATAAATTACAAAAAGCAAGCACTGAACTAATCACCATCTTCTGACGTAGGCACTGCAATTTCATAAATTGCAATACAAACAATACAACAATTACATGAGTAATGAAACGAACTGATACAAGTTGTTGAGCTCTGTTAAGTAAGCGGCTGTTCAAAATGTTGACCTCCAGGGTCATGACAAACTTACAACTGTTCCACACATGCTAGCATCTCAGGAGATTGACGCACCTCCTCAACAGCTGCGAGAATCCTTGCAAACAGGTTCATTTTAGCATCGACTGGACACACGTAAAGGTAACTTTCACATAAATCCAGAAGTTTGTGGGCCCCATATCTGGTGACCGAACTGACCATGGAAAGATCACTACGACAGAACCACCAAGACCATATTTGACCAAACACTGTGTCAGTATTCTCTGTTCATTGGTTGAAAAGTGTGTCGGCGCCCCGTCATGTTGATACGACATTTGTCTACGATCATCAACGAATCGTGTACAAGAAACGAGACAATTTCGTTGAGTCTGTTTAGAAGTGCATAAAATCCAAACCCAAGATCACCTATAATAGCGTCGTCTTCTGTGGTGTAGTGGTTACTATGCTAGCCTCTAGTTCCCGAGGTCGCGGATTCAAACCCGGAGGAGGGCGATGGATTTTTTTCGACTGTAAAAATCCTTAGCATGGCTTTCTTCGGAAGGGAAGTAAACTTGTGTCGTAGATTTACGGCACGTAAAAGAACCTCAAGCCTGATAAATAGGCTCTGAGAAAAATTTCCGGTCTTTCACGCCCAATATAGAACGGAACGCTAAGAACCACAGCAATTTATAGAGCAGTAATAAATAAAACTCAATTTAATTTAACCTATAATAGCAGATCTTCCATTACATGACGCTCCACCATACACAAGGTACAGATCGGCTACGTTGGAATAAAAATATCTATCCATATTGTACTATCAATCAAAGAATTAATGCATAACATTATGTATTATATATGTATATCATAATGTATTTTTATAACAGATCGTGATAAGATCATGTAGTCAAATCGACCTGAAATAAACCTTTAATTAAATGTTATTGTCATTAGACAGTTATACAACTGCAATACACAAAGCCAATAGATACAACAAAATGCAATATATACAATGTAAACCAAGGCTTATACAAAATTTGTAATATTAAAATAATATAAGAGTGACATAAATTAAATATCAATAACAAATGCATTAAGAACCGTAAATTCATTGATGGAATAAAAAGGGCTATTCACAAATCAAGAGTGCAAGCGTTTACTAAATACTTTATCTGGTAATACAATTACAGGGTGAGACAACTTATCAAAAAGTTTAGTACCAATATAAAGGAAACTCGTGAGCTTTATTAAGCCTTTGTTGAGGAATTTCAATCTCTGGCAATTTCGGTATTATAATTATGAATATCGGATCTTATGCCATACATAGCAAAACATTATATATACAGATTTTTAACCGTCAAAGTATTATATATTCTAAAATAAGGTTTACAATGACTTGTGTCAGATACCTTAACCATAATTCTAATAGCTGTCTTTTGCAGAAATAATATATTTTGGTTATAAAAACTGTTACTATAAAAGTAGAATGTAATTAATTACACTCTGAAAATATTAAAAATATGAGATACGTATATACTTAAAAGACGGATATTTAATTAAACTCCTTAACAGGAATACAACGCTTGACAACTCACTACATAAGAATTTCATATGTGATTCCCAAGTTAAAATCTATCAATAAAAATGCTTAAGAGCTTTACATTAGTACAGAGTACAACACTAACAACATTATTAAAATTAAAACTTATATTTTGAGCTTTAGAATCATTATGTAAAAAATAATTCGCTCGAAACCATTTGGTATATACAGAGTTAACCATATAAGTTAAGACTGTAGGATATTCCAAAACTAAGCGTTGTAGAAAGAAATGTCTTTGATAAAAATTGATTGATGTTATGGTGGAAAGTAAATTCCATTAGTCGTGTTTTATTTGGAGGACGTTATGATGGTCATTTTAGGGTGAATTTATTTTTCTTAAATGGGAACCTACGTTTTTTATGTTGTCTATTGTTAAAAAATATGTTATTGATATTTAATCTATAGCATTCGTATATTATTTTAATATTGAAATTTTTTTAAAAGCCTTGTTTTAGATTGCATGTATTGTATTTTATTATATCTCCTTACTTTGTGTATTACAGTTTTATAACTGTCTAATGACAATAAATTTAATTAAAGGTTTATTTATGGTTGTTATGACCATCATAACATTCTCCAAGCATAACACCACTAATGGCATTTACTTTCCCCCATAATGTCAAGCAATTTTTGTGAAAGGCATTTCTTTCTGCAACGCTTAGGTTTGGAGATATTATATCGTCTCAACTTAAATGGTTTCCCCTATATATATATATATATATATATATATATATAATGTTATTTTGTTCCCCACGGTAGAGTATCACTACCATACGAAACACCGCAGGAAACGAAAGGTTAGATAGGAATGAACACTGTGTTCGTACTGCAATGTAAACCTTTATATTATCATTATTCTACAGTTATCAAACATAATATTGTAAGTTTTGTTTATTATGTAAAGAAATACTTGCACCTGCAAGTATGGGTACTTGCAACTGAATGTTGATCGTAAAACGGGATAACCACATTTTTTTAAAAAATCTGATGTGTTACACTCACATGACTTTCTCTACTCTTGTACAAACTATTTTTACAAACGCTTATTCTCCATATACTTCATGTTAATCGAGATGCTAATCTTATTACTAATTTTCTTGTAGATGCAAGAGGAATATGGTAGGTTATAAGCGATAGTCAAATCTTTTAAGAGCTGGTTGCTATGTGGCGCATTCCATTCTCTTTGCATGACCAGTATATAAAAAAATTCCGATGTATTACACTCACATGACTTTTTCTACTCTTGTACAAGGTATTTTTACAAACGCTTATTCTCCATATGCTTCATGTTAATCGGGATATCGAGATGTTAATCTTATTGCTAATTTTCTTGTAGATGCAAGGGGAATATGGTAGGTTATAAGCGATAGTCAAATATTTTAACGCTGGTTGCTATGTGGCGCATTCCATTCTCTTTGCATGTCCAGGACATAAAAAAAATGAATAACTAATTTGAGAAAAAGTATAAGTATTGGAAAATTTAAGGGAATAACAAGCAATATCTCTAAAATGGTTCACTCAACAAAAAAATGTATATGACATAAATTGTGTATTTTAACGCGTTCTACATTTTTTGTGTAGAAAATTTTTGTCTATCTCTTATGATTTACCAGTTATGCAAAAGTCGTTCACAATGAAGAATACTTTTGCAGAAATTCCCAGAAAATTCGAGATATACATTTCATTTGTCATGAAAATATCTTAAGCATATGATATTTTAATCAAAATCGTTAGAGCCATTTTTCAGAAAATTAAAATTTTCGAAAAAGTTTCATGTAAAGGGTAATATGGGGTGGGGAATTTTCTTGAAAACCTTCGTGTCGCATCTCTGGAAGATACTGAACCTAAATACCAAGTTTGGTGTTTATCCGACTGTTCGTTTCTGAGTTATGCTGTTCACAGACACACAGACACACACACACACAGACATGTTTCCAAAAATGTTTTTTTTTGGATTCAGTGGGTCTCAAAGCATATATTTCCGGTGAAATCTCGGTATCGAATTTTTGGGTGGAATACAATACTTCCCCTACTTCCTATTCGTAGTAGAGAAAGTAAAAACGTATACTATCGTCTATGAATTTGGGTTAGTATCGAGGGAACGTCTGTTAGCAAAACCAAAGCTTGTAACTTTATGTTGTTTTATGTTGTGAACGCAAAACCGAACTGAACCAGCTTTTACACACGGCATTGTGAGAATGGTCTTGTTACCGGTGAAGCTTTATTTCTATGCAGCATAAAAGCTGCGGACGAGGTGTTTTGTTGGCGTGTGATAAGTTGATTTTTCTGTATTGTAACAAAGTAATGACTCGCCCATTTTTGTGAGCACTCACTCAATTCTATTGGACGGCACTAATACATTGCAAAGTATGAATGTGTCCTTATGTTGCAAAATAAAATATAGTGTGTGATAAATCTTTTCCAGTACTCATTCTACATGCTATAGAGAATAGCAAAATAGGAAGAAAAGAACGAAACTGCAGGGAGGGTGAAATGGATAGGAAAAGTACTGCATTATTGACAGGACAAAAATGAGCTTCCGAACTCCTCCACCAGGTTATGCCATATAGCTATATTTTTGGCACGTTCAAATTTACGAATTTCGCCACAATGAGGTAATTGAAGGCTCGATGCGTTGCCTCTTTCTTTCACAGGGTTGAAAGTCTGTTTATTGGGCATGCTTTCGAAGGGGATTAAAATATCCTAACTGATTGATGCATTCATTTCTAATTGGATTAGCTTTCCTGTATGACCTCTACTGTAGGGGAGAAACCTAGAAACCATCAACTTTAAAATTGCAAAATACGTCCGCAAAATAAATTTTTATGGTAACCACTGCTTCTCGTTGCTACGACTAAAGACCTCGGAGAATAACCGAACAGCATAAAGCAGCGTGAAGTCTGTGAACCAAAAGAAGAGGTCACAGTAGAATGCACCTTCGCCCCCCAAGTGAAGATTTCTTATACAAGAAATCTTTCTTTCTTTCTTTCTTTCTTTCTCGTAACAACACACGAAGGCAAACTCGTAGAAAGATGCACGATGCCAAAATACAATATAATGTGAGGAAACAACAATCACGGATTATAATGACAAAGTTCAGTTAAGGGATTCTAGTGATTTCGATAAAGAAAGGATAAATTTAGGAGGTATGGAAGAATTTGTCGAATGTAGATTTTGCATAATTAATATTCGACTACGAATCCCTGCAGGGGACTTCCATTTCTGTAACTCGCCTTAGGACAACAGAGCTAGTCTTTGAATTTGGCAAACAGGAAGCCTAACCAAATTTAATAGAAATGTAACGCCCAGGAGAAGACGCTCATATTACATGTTTGCCAAGAACTTCCTTAGAATCCTGATTACCTTCACAAAACAATCAGGGTTGTAGGTAGTGAATCAAGTTCATTACTGGATTGCTTTTGGTCATTTAGATCTTGTCTGCTACACAGATTCCGTTCCCTCACAGCACGATTCCTTGCGGCTGTCTTGAACTTTTTGCTGTGTTCTTCCTCAGTTCTAATGAAAACCCTTATGGTGTTCTAAAATGTATAATAAACATTTCATAAGTCACTAATACCACATTTCAATGAGGAATTTTAATCGATTAGAGTGCACATTCCATATTGAATACTGCATGGAAGCACGACTCAGGCTGAACTGAATCTTGGATTTTATCCTCTTAGAATTTTTGTTACATGAAAGCACTTACATTATTGAAATTATATTGAATACTGTGCTCTAATTCATTCGTTATAATACGCTGATCTTTCGCCGTTTCTTTTTTTTCTACATATATTGAAGCTCGTAAAAAATGTTCGGTGTGCTTTAAATATGGTTCAAGCCGCTGGAATATGAATTACAGACAGTATGGTTATTCGGACATTTTCTAGGGAATCTTCCTTAGAAGTAAGCGAACTATACTTCCCACAAACCCTTACTTCTTTCTTTAACCCAAGGGGCCCTTTTCTTCTGAACCAATGTTGTGAAATACAAGCTTTCGGTCTGTAATTTTCGCAAGAAAATTAGTGTTTCCTTTTTTGTATCAATCGTTCATGCTACAAATTTTCGTGAAGGAACAATACATCTGCCAGAAATTGATCCAACAATAGACACAAAAAGGCTGCTTTTATCACTTTCACATTAACGTCGCATATTCTTTACAAAACTATAGGCTAAACCTCAAATCTCCCCATATCGCACAGAACAACACATTAACCTATGTTTAATAGGTTCGTCTTCACCAAGTACATAAGTCCAGTCGACCAACTTAAACATTTGAATTAGATATTTGTTCTCAAACCTTGCGTATCCAAATCGATCTCAATGGAAACGCAATTATATTCAGTACGGAATATATACTCAAATCGATTTCAATTCCTCATGGAAAGGTGGTAACTAGTTCCTGTAACGTCTTTCGGCCTGTGCATAACACCTATGTTAGTATATGAGAGGAAAGTGACCTTGCTGAGTATTCAAATCGTCATGTAATACCAGGCTATTTTATGCTTTCCAAAAATACTTTGAACACTACTTTAGCTAACTTTTAATCGGCCATTTGTCCTTCAGCTTAAACACAATGCAATTACTATCAATAACGTCACGGGATTTGTTCGACGTTCCAAAATAAAAGAAGATTCGTATGAAAACACAATCTGGGAGTAACTAGGAATCATTAGAAATATATGTAGTTTAAATATATACGATGTAAAAAGGAATAAGCAGTTGTTACGTTTATAAATAGAAGATAAACTCGTAAGTATTTTATGGCTTAAATTGTCTGCAGTCAAACGCTACGATTATGCACCATGAGTGGTTAGTTACGATGTCATCTGTATGGCAGCAGATCAGTCATTTGGACGACGACGACGACGTATTGGCGGGCTGAGGGCAACCCGAAGGTGTGTTAGGCATGTACCTGCCCTAATTAGGGCTTAACCATGTAGGGACGGGATATGGGGGTTACAGGGTGGCGTTTGAGATGTTTGTAGGGGAGGGAAAGAAGGTAACAAATTTTCTGTTTAATTTATACTTTTGAAGAAGTGTACTGTAGTACCATTACCTCTGTAACGGAAGGTATAATGTCCACCAAGCGTTTCCTACATTCTTTTGGCATTGAAAACATGTAAAATATAACAAATTAAAAGGCTCTACATTCAACAAATAACTCCAAGAGTTTTCAACCTGAAGTACATATTAATGAATGTGATGATTGCTGCACCAATTCCCTTAATAATCCATATAAATATGCAAAAGAAAATCATTCTGCATGTTTGAGTAGATGCGCTGAAAAGAAAAATGCCTCAACAAAGAAGTATTATCTACTATAAATATTAAGCGCAAGCAGCTTACCAGGTAAATTGATCACTCCTAGTTTCTGTATGTAAGCGACCCGCAGATAATATTTAACTGAAAAAATCTCCCTTTTTCCAAAAATCTATGTTCCTCTGCAGCTATACTGTGAGAATATTTATTCGTTTCTGTACGCAACCGGCATTCGCCGATGCGCAGGGAATATAGGAAGCTTAAAAAGCAATTGGTTGGTGTTGATCTGAAAGCAGGGTGATACAAAAATATTTTGTTGTAGAATATTTCAGCACAGTTGCCATGTGGTGAAGTGGATTAGCGCTCCGAAACAGTGGCGAGGGGCTCGAAGATCGGCAGTTGAAATCTTTGGAGATGAGTTTTTAAATTCTGTTTTAATCCCTTATCATCGGCCGAAGAGGTTAATCCAGATACTAAATGCGATCGTGTATTTTGTATCTGAAGTTATACGATAATTTTTATTTGTTCAGTTATTTCTTTCTATGGTGCACTGCGGAGACCAACAGGGATACTGCTTTTAGTTCTAAGCGGTATTCTTATTAATAATTCTTGCGCAATATTTTATTCTGGAATTTCCAACTTAAAGGTTAAAATCAATAACAACGCGTAAAAATAGGCCACAATGTGTGGTTTGAGTCCACACTGCTGCTGCAAAACACTCAGTATACCAGTCAGTCACTTCCGAGTTTAAATCTTGCCCCTTTTAAATAGCACTTGTCTAGTTTTATGTTGGGAAAAATGTTTCCACCAAGGAACTTTGCTTATACCTTTTAAGACTATTTTAAGCCTGCATTCAATATTTAAGCTTTGTTATTCCATTAGCATAAGCTGTTATGTACCACAATCGTATGAAATAAGCAAAGCGTAGTTCACGTAAGAATTAAAATATTAGTGTAGTATCCTCTGTGTGGAATGGCTATATAGGACTCATATTTGAAATACGTGTATCTCTAAGTTTGTTGTAAATTATTGCTTCTCTTGTAGGTTGAATCCGCCATTTTCTTTTTCGGTTTATTTTAACTTCAGATCTATGCACGATGTTTTTGATTAGTGAAATCAAAGTTTGAGTGTTGTAAATATAGAAAAACATCACAGGAGGACATCAATTCTGCAAAAAGTGAAGCACGGGGAAAATTATGTGAAGAATTGAAACTTACATTGCAAATATTGGAGTAAATAAAGCTTGGAAGACTAAGAAGTTTTATAAGTGAAGAGAAAAATAAACTTAACTTAAATCTAATTACTTTAAAGCATAGAAAAACCATTATGAGGAATGCTGAAAATAAGATGCAATTCATAACAGAAGCTGATATTCGCTATGAAGGAATAGATAACGTGAGGTAGACATATATGAATTAAAAGTATGCCTAAAAGAAATTAAATAAAACAGCAAGGCTAGGTAAGTAATACCCAATTGAGTGAGCAAAAGCAGCACTTTTCATCCTAAAAGAAGTAAGTATCAGTAAATTTGTTTGGTAAATGATTAAGAAAAGCAATAGTAACAATGCGATAATTACATTGGGATATATGTAATTAGTGCGGTTGATCGACCATATGGAGGAACATTTAAGAAAATGTTAGAAGAGGAAATAAGAATATCAGAAGAGCAAAGGGATTTTCAACGCTGCTTTGACACAATTTTCAAAGCTAAAACTGTTTTAAAGGGAAAAAATCTGATGTGTTACACTCACATGACTTTCTCTACTCTTGTACAAACTATTTTTACAAACCTTTATTCTCCATATGCTTCATGTTAATCGAGATATCGAGATGTCAATCTTATTGGTAATTTTCTTGTAGATGCAAGGGGAATATGGTAGGTTTTAAGCGATAGTCAAATATTTTAACGCTGGTTGCTATGTGGCGCATTCCAATCTCTTTGCATGTCCAGGACATAAAATAAAATGAATAACGAATTTGAGAAAAAGTATAAGTATTGGAAAATTTCAGGGAATAACAAGCAATATCTCGAAAACGGTTCACTCAACAAAAGAAATGTATATAACATAAATTGTGTATTTTAACGCGATCTACATTTTTTGTGTAGTAAAATGTTGTCTATCTCCTATGGTTCACCAGTTATGCAAAAGTCGTTCACAATAAAGAATACTTTTGGGGACATTCCCAGAAAATTCGAGATATACATTTCAATTCTCATGAAAATAACTTAAACATATGATATTTTAATGAAAATCGTTAGAGCCATTTTTGAGAAAATTAAGATTTTCGAAAAATGTTCCATGTAAAGGGTAGTCTGGGGTGGGGGGATTTTCTTGAAAACCTTCGTGTCGTATCTCTGGAAGATACTGATCCTAAATACCAAGTTTGGTGTTTATCCGACTGTTTGTTTCTGAGTTATGCTGTTCACAGACACACAGACACACAGACACACACACACACACTCACACACGGACATGTTTCCAAAAATGCTTTTTTTGGATTCAGGGGGTCTCAAAACATGTATTTCCGGTGAAATCTCGGTATCGAAATTTTGGGTGGAATACAATACTTCCCCTACTTACTATACGTAGTAGAGAAAGTAAAAAGAGTTAAAAGTCTAATATACTATTAGGTTGTAAAAAGTATAAGTACCTATGGTGGGTAACGACAAAGGCACACTCGGTAGTTGATGGCGATGGAGATGGGTTATTATAGGAAGAGAAAGCAATATATTGTAGCGGATCAATTTGAGCGCTGGGAATTACGTCAAATGTGGTAACCGAGCAGAAAGTGTTGAAACGCAGTTAGCTCAACACGGGCTTGCTCAGGAATGCGAAGTCAACATTGCCGAAAGTATTTATACCGTGCGTGCTCTGTCACGAGGGTTGTCTATTGTGTCGTCTATCGTACGTGGTCTGTCACACATCCTTCGTCTGACGTCCACACTCGGCCGAAGGCTATAAGCTGATACCTCCGTCCTAACGAGCCACCAGCGCACCAATGCTAACATCTCAACAGCAATTGTATAGGTAAGAATGCTTCAATCCTAAGTTCTGCTTGCACGGGCTTCACCACGTCTAAATTGACCGACTGCGGGCTTTATGTACTTGACGCTATAAGCAAATACAATTTATTGCGCTTATGCATCCCCTGTATATTAATTAGCTATCCCTATCCTGGAACGCCACGCCGGCCTACCAACCATCCTGGTATCGAAGCATCTCCCCTACCTTTGAGCTATCACCCCCTTAGTCTAAGCAACTACTGCGGGGTAGCCACCCCCCGGTAGGGGTGTTACAATATTAGAAATGATGAATTAAGAACAAACATGGAAATAAACAAAAGAAATATAGATACAATTGAGGAAGAGAGGCAGAAAATGGAGAACATAAGCACCATATGAACAATGATACGTGCTTTAAGAGGATACGTAACTGCATATCAGAGAGAAGAAAGAACGGAGGAGGACAATGGAAGTATTCTTGTAAGGAAGGACTTAGGAAAGAGGGGAACTCCGCAAGGGAGATTTGAATGACAGAAAGAAATTTATATCCAGTGATAGGTCTTTCGTTAATTTTAAGCTTTCGGAGGAGGGTAGCAAATTAGACCATTTAATAAAAGTGTTACAAACTTACGGACTTATAAACTGGGAAACGAAGACGGACCTAAGCCTATCTGCAGCCTAACAGCTTGCATACCTTAAAAGAAAATCTATTTGTAGGGGATTCACCTGGCATATTATTAATAGTTATATACAAGGCGAATCACCTAAAACTTGCACAGCAAATATTTTGGAAATGGAAAGTTCTATTGATGTGCAGTTTTCACAGAATTGATTGGTAGTCAGGGGCTCGTACATTTAGCCTATAAACAGATTTTAATAATACTGAGAAAATTTATTTTTTGACCAAACATGCAATTTCTTAAATGGAACAATGCCTAGTTACATTAACAGAATAAAGGTAGGATAAATTAGAATGTCAATGGTCTCTGTTGTAGGATTCTAGTGAAAGTGGTTTACGAGAAATCGTATTTTGAAAAGTTTCCACCCCGACAATTGTTTGTCCCATTAGTTGCTAGGTACGATATTATGTTTGTTTGCAATGGGTTTTCTGTTCATTGATTGCATTGCGACTTTCTGGTCAGTTAGTTTGTGACAGTTCAAGCAGTAAGTCGTGAGTGGAAGCTGGGGTTTACTAATGCAGAAAAAGCTGACATGCTCATGGTGTATGGAGAGTGTAGGAAGAATGCAGTTCGTTCCTGTACGGTGTATGCGGAAACGTATCCCAATAGTCGTCAACCATCTCGGCAATTATTTATCAATCTCTTCAATCAATTACGTGAAAGTGGTACCGCAACACCTAGAAAACGTAACAGAAACAAACAAGTGACTGGAGAAGAGACAGAAATTAATGCTTTGGTTGCCGTTGCAGTAGATCCGCAAATTAGTTGCCGCACAATCGCATGTGGAAATGGCATAAGTCAAGCAAGTGTACTGTGCATTCTCCATTGACATAGGTTCCATCCCTATCACACCTCTGTCCATCAAGAGCTGCATGGAAACGATTTTGAGAATCGTGTTAACTTTTGTACATGGACATTAAGACATGGTACTCCAGATTCATCATGTAGCTTGTTTAGTGATGAGGCAACATTTACTAATCATGGCCAGGTAAACCGCTGAAACATGCACTATTGGTCTGTTGACAATCCCCGTGGGCTTCGTCAGGTGTAACGTCAGCGTCCATGGAGTTTAAACATGTGGTGTGGTATAGAGAACCATCAGCTCATGGGCTCTTTGTTCATAGAAGGAACAATGAACTCGCACAAGTATCGCAGCCTCCTGACAGGCCATCTGCCACAGTTGCTAGAAGACGTTCCTTTGCAGACTAGGAGGAACCTGTGGTACCAACATGATGGCTGTCCAGTCCATAGTGCGCGAAGTACTACAGCTTGTCTTAACGGATTGTTTCCAAATCGTTGGATTGGACGAAGAGAACCTATACCTTGGCCGGCCCGTTCACCGGATCTGACCCCTTTAGACTTTTCTTCTGTGGGGAAGGCTGAAAGACACTGTCTACAAGGATGTACCAATTACACCAGATAATATGAAACGACGTATTACTGCTGCCTGCTCTGAAATTTCCGCTGAAATTCTAGAACGTGTGCAGTAGTCTTTCCATAGCAGACTGGAAGCGTGTATTGAAGCTGCCGTGGTCATTTTGAACACAACTTTTGAAGGCTATTTTTTCTTTACTTGTAAGAATTCACAGAAGTATTGTAATCCCCTTTTGTTTTTCTTTAGTTTGTGCTACCACAGGTTGTACAAGTGCGGTGCGTAAAAGTTTCAAAATAAGATTTCTCGTAAACCACTTGCACTAGAATCTTGCAACAAACGCCACTGACATTCTAATTTACCCTACCTTTATTCTGTTGATGTAACTAGGCATAGTTCCATTTAAAAAATTGTATGTTTGCTCAAAAAATACACTTTCTCAGTATTATTAAAATCTGTTTATAGGCTAAATGTACGAGCCCCTGACTACTAATCCATACTGTGAAAACTGCACATCAATAGCACTTTCCATTTTCGAAATGTTTGCGCTGCAAGTTTAAGGTGATTCACCCTGTATATCACGTGAGACTTCTCATCCTGCGGATTGGTAGCTAGGTAAACCCGCATTTTACAGATGATGCGAAATGTAGGTGCTGACATCGCATTCACCACCTCGCTGATTACGGTTATGGTGCTGCTCGTTGTTAACGTGCTCTACTAGCGCAGCGGTTAACACGCTGCAATGTCATGATAAAGGTCGGAGTTCAAATCACGCCTGCGAATAAATGAGTTTTATATTCATTTCTTGCATTTATTTATGATGTTTATTCAAGCATATTCTAACAAGTAACAATTGGTGTTTTAATTAAATTTACATAATTAAACTAATTAAGTAAAACAACACTTCCATGCCAAACTATCAGTTCTCGTTAATTTACTAAACATAACAAGTACCTTCAAGTGGCAGTATTTGAACCTGGGACCTTCATTATTGAATTCCAACACGCACACTCTCGCGCTACGACTGCAAGTCACTGCACATATAGTGGTGCAAAGCTTTCATTCCGACCTAAATTAATACGACGCGATGCAGTGGACAGTGTTTTCGGCATAGCCTGTACTAGGTGGGGACTGCATAATTCTCAATCCGCAGGCTGAGAAAACTCACCCGGTATATATAAACTAGTTAATGCTTTGCGCACACATCCTGTTTGCTTCGCTCTGCAATCATAGGGTCAGTTAGAGTTGTCTCAACGTTCGGCAGAGCTAGAAAACTTAAAGAAATAATGGAGGCATGTGGTCTTAAATGGCGTAGAGAGCATTCAATATAAAGTAAACATGGTCGGCATGTCCGAGATAGGACCGTGCAATCACCGGGTGCGTGAAGTACATAGCGTGGGAGTGACGTTATTCACACGATCTCTGTAAATATCATTCTGCCTATTCCATTCCTCTAGCACGTACTTAGTATGTAGACGAAGTATTGCTTCCTCCCAAAAATTTTATATCGGGTTTTCATTGGAAATACTAATTTTGAAGCACTCTAAGCCTAGAAAACGTCATAAAAATGATTGGTGTGAGATGTTTGTGTGTGTGTGTGTGTGTGTGTGTGTGTGTGTGTGTGTGTGTGTGTCTGAGAACACGAGATGCTAAACTTGGCTAAACTACAGTATCTTACAAATTGCGATGCGAAGATTTTCAAGAAAATTCCTCCACAAACAATTACCCTTTATATGGACATTTGTTTAGAAATTTTTTATTTTCTTAAAATGACTGACGATTTTGATTGAAATCCCATTAGTTCAAAATATTTATATGACAAATAAAGTACATACGTATCTTGACATTTCTGAAAATAGCCCATGAAGTTCTGTTTTATCAAAGGAAATTCTGTATAATTTTGTAAGCATAATTAGTAAACCACAAGCCTTAGACAAAGATATACTACACAAAAAATGCACATCTCTTCAAAACACACTATTTACCGAACAAGGTGACGCAGCGGTAAGGTGTGCGATTCGCATTCGGGATGTCCCGGGTTCGATCCCGGCAACCGTCCACTCTGACCTATCGGTTTTTCGTGGTTTCCTCAGGGTCGGCAGGCGAATGCGGGGGTAGCTTCCTCTCTACACGATTTCTTTACATCATTTATCTTTCACTACGTTTCCCTCTCATCTTTCAGGTGTGTTTCTAGTTTTCGTGACGTATGGGATGCCGGACAGACGGCGTGAATGTATGCTCAATGTAAAAAGAATTCTTCTTGGAAACCGAGGGGTGCTTGATTGCTTGGTCGCTCTTCGCCTCTCTAGGTTGTTCCAGGAGTGGGACGGGCTGCAAGCTTGGAAATGTTAGTGACTTCCGCGCATCTCTGTGGCCTCTCTAATTACGGTTCATTCACCTTCCTCCTGGGGGATGGTAGCCGCAATAGATCTGTGTAGTTAGCAGGTGCGAGTGTTCCCCTCCGTTGAATCTCCCCTACCTCTACAATATTTATTTCAAGAAACTTTTTTTTGTGGCATCAGCCATTTCCGAGACACCCGTAATTATGGGTTTTTAAAGTACTGTCAACCTTCAGTTCTTTTAACAATGTTAATGAAAGAGTATGGAATTTCATGGCTAGTATATTGCGAGCCATTATTAAACATTTGACTACCGCCATTCCCTTTGTACCAATAACAAAGTGTGTAATTAAACTATTTATAAGGTTTTGCAAGAAGAAATTCATAAAGCCTATATGAAATACAGGTCAGTGGGTAGAGAATGTAATGTGAATGTAAACAATAAAATTGCTTTCGGTCGACCACACAATAATACGCTGATTACATGTGACGTAACTGAACTGTTATGGCATTCATTATGATCTTAATCGGCGGTGCGCGCAACTCATACATTTCAGCACCTTCAAAACAGAGTCCTCTGTGTTCCATTCCCCAGATAAACAATGAAATATGTGTATTTAAAATAAAAAAATCTGTTCATTGTCATTTTAATTTTCTAATAAATTATGTTTCTTTCCGTTGCTTCAATATGTGTTGCTTTCACGTTACCTGATAAAGTGAAAGAATACGGCACGGACTAACAGTGCTGTCATCTGTTCACTACTCGCAAACACGCTCAAGGTCGTGCCGCAGTGTTGCCATCCGATCAGCATTTAATTACACAAATTAACAAGATAAAAATATTTTGTGAAAACTCACATTTTTGAAATTATAGTGTGGTCGACCAAAAACGGTCCTATGCAACTTGACTATAAAATTAATTAAGGCTCTCGTTATGAAAATTATGATACGAGTTACTGCTCGTTTCATAAACATACTCGCGTCTTAGTTACTACAATTATAGTCTGGTTGTATAACACACTATTTCCTTGTTTCACTGGCTTATTATAGTAGTGAATGTAATAAATTTTATTTGAAACCAAGTTTTTTGCATTACTTGAACACATGCAGCACCATCTTAAGCACTCTTTAAGTTTAATCTTGTCTGTTTTCATGCGGAAAATTCCCTCTCCTCCCACAGACAAATCAGTCTTTGTACCTTTTTCATTAGAAGGGAGACTGGATCATACTAACAACGCGGCTTGCACATTACTTCTTACATTAACCGCCGTCAATTTCCCTTCTTCATCCTCTTTCGTTGTGGCTGCTGGTTCTTAATGAACCCATTAATTGCTTTCACAGCGGCTTCTGTTTCCTCATTATCAATATCAGGTAATCTTCTTTACTAACAGCTTCTCATGAAGGTCGATTGATTACTGTTACCAAACCGTGCACTTGTTTAACGTCAGTCTTACAAAAAAGGGTTCCCTAATACCTCTAGCGTCACGCTAAAGCACTTCTTGGCCTTTTTAATGAAAAGTGTGTATCCTAGAGATGCTGGCGCGCCAAGACGCAGGCTCCTGTTAGAGAATATAACATGCAAATTGTAACAGACGCACCCTGTGTGACTTATTTACGTATGCTTTAGTTCTCATACACACAGACTTGCTTGACGTTTGTGTTAATATACATAGCATATAAATGTACATGGATATAAACTTACTCGTATATACACCAACGCAAAAAAAATCTGGGAGTAACATCCTCTCAACATAAAACTCTGCATAACGAAGTACATAAAAGAGTTACTTTCTATTCATATTAATCTTTAGCACATGCATAGACGACCACCTTTAAACTTCTAACAATTACCGAAAGATACTGAACATTCTTAATAACCGTCATTTATCTGTCTAAAAATGAGTGCTTTCCTATTAGACCCCTCAACCGGGACAGAACACCGCAAGTAAGCCAAAACGGCCCTTTAAGCTCCTAGGAGGGATGAGAGGAGAGACGCGAAGGGGATCAGATCCGGATGGCGGTGGGCGCAATCATGGACGGGGTCCCTAACGTTTCCATTTCGAAGGCATCCAATGCCGCCCGGGCTCATCACAATCCTCCGAAACCCTGGCGGTACCCCTGGTGAGGCTCACTCGGAGGCGGGTCCTACCTGAGCAGTCCTGCAACAGTGCCAGGGAAGAAACCTCTGTGTAGCGAAAATCAACCGACCAGGCGCAACCCGTCGAACACCGTCGCCTGATACTACAACAGATGACACAATGAAGGAGATGATGGGTATATGAAATGAGGGACAGGAAAGTCGTGGTAGAAGAGGAACCACCCCAGAATTCACCTGCCGACCCGGGGAAACCACGAAAAACCCAAGGGTCAGGGTGGCGGTTGCCGGGGATCGAACCTGGGACTTCCCGAATGCGAGTTACACACGTTACCACGGTGTCACCTCGCTCGGACCTTGGCAGGTAGAGTAACTATAGTTTTCCAACCAAAATTTAGGTATCTAAATTTTCAGATATACACCTTTTAATGTCCCCGTAAGCCCAAAAAAAAGAATTTTTTAACCTATTTTCTCCTTCTGTCGCTCTTTCTTAAACTTGGTTATTTAAGTCCAATGTCTTTCAAATATGCAAAACAAAGATTCTCACGAAATTCTTCCCACCCCAAACTACCCTTTACATGGAAGATACCGACACGACCGGTCGAGTTCGTTAAAAGCACTGATTCAGCAGGGTTCAAATCCCGCCACGATCGTCCTCCCTGGCTGGAATTTATCCCAGGTTTACCTCAGTCCTCGTAACTGGAAAATGCCAGATGGATACTCTAAACTTAGGCCTGGAACGTTTCCTTCTCAAATTTCCTTTTCCAACTATCATTTCATTCCATGTATCATCCACTGCCTGTGGCGCGTATACTGTAAGAACAGGCGTTAAACACGACAAAGAGGATGGTATGTATACCCTAATTCGTTATTACAATCTCCTTTTAATTGATTGATAACATTCTAAGATTAAATTGATTAATCTCCTAAGATTACATACTAATTAACTACAAAACCTATCAGCTAAAATATTTCCCATCAATTAAATTAATGTCAGTTACGATACCGGGTGGGACCGAATTTTGCCACCAATATATAAATAATGTTAGCATGTGTATTTTTCTCAGGGCTTATTTAGATGTATGTATGTGCTATAAATATTGAGGAACAACCACGATTGTTAATTATGTATATGTATAGTATTGTTTCTGGTTTCGTAGTGTTAGAAAACCTTAAAATGTGCAATTTAGTCTTGTAGATGCCAGTTTATGACCCGTAACTCCCTTTTTGGCGAAGGGGAAATCTCTATTGTTCCTTTGGGCGAGTCCAAGACGTATAGGCGGCGTAGTAAGCGAGGAAATGTTGTGAGAAAGAGGAAAACCACGTGTGACGTAGTGTAAAATGCTATGTGACTTTGTAAATAGACCAATACGGACATAATTATAAAACACTGATAGCAATGGCGCCAAGCTTTAGCTAATAAGCAATGATTTAAGAAATACTTAAAGCATAGAGTATTTTTGTATATATATTATAATCCCTTGCTAGACACAAAGTTGCACTGTAGATCGCGCAGAGACCATGTCGCTCTGAGATAAAATGTTCGCGCGAAAAGTATAAGTGCGAGGTGTTAGTTTGTTATAACCCGCAGAGGTGCTGAGACACATCGCACGGATCTTATTAAAAAGTATCGCGTCAGAAAGATAAAACGCGTAATTTATGGTTGTAACCGTCACAAATTCGGTGAGGTATTATATGAAACTCAACCAGGAATATATTTAACTGTGGCGCGTGTATTATGTGAGAATTCGTTTTAGTTTCTATTAAATGTGCATTATCACTTCACCCAGTTTCTTACCACGCCGAGATGTGCGTTACCGCTTACTTCTCCTGTAAACAAAGATCTTTGTGGTGGCTCCGTAGCTTGGTTGGTAGAGCACCTGACTGCTGTGGGAGGGGTCCCGGGTTCGATTCCCGCCTGGGGGTGGGAATTTTTCTCTAGCCAAGATTATTCCCTACCCTCCCCAGAGTCTGAAAGTATGAATGATTGATAAAATACAAATTAACACCATTGCCTTAGGCAAAAGTTCCAAAGCAAAAGGCCGGCGATAAGACCAATGTAGTTAAAGGGGGTTTATGAATGGAACTTGGGGGACAAAAAAGGGATCCTTGTTTCTAGCCAGGGCAAATTCTTTAAAGCGATAATCACAAAAACGGCGGAGAAAAGAAGAAGCCACTTCCAGACGAGGAGATCAACGCACAGGTACTGCAATAAATTATTTCACGTATTATCATCGATTTGGCGGGCTTCGAACATACGATCCCCGCACACAGAGCCAACCAGCTTTTGCCTCCGGCGTAGACTTCAGTGTGAGGTAACGAAGTTGCGGTGTCAAGGGATTGATAAACAATTTATGATATCAAAAGCCATCTAAGTATGGAAATATACTACACAAATATTTTGCTAAACAGAACGATACGGTGAAGTGCATAACTGAAGGCAAAGAGCACACTGTACGCTTCGGCAGCAGTATCATGAACCTCCCTGTAAATTTCACGGTGTATTATTTTTACGTTAAAATAGCGGTATGTACAGCCGATTGCAAACATTTCTCTAACCGGCAAATATTTACAGCGCGGTAACAATGCAGCAAAGGCGGCGAGGGAGTTGCAGTTCCTAAGAATTACATAGTGAATTGTTATGACCAACATGTAATGTAACGTCTACTTTGTAATGATAATATTGTTATAACCGTTGCAAAAGTAGCTGTTACAAGAAGTAACTGGTTACTCAATGACACGTTAGCCGAGATCGTTAAGACAGGACTCGTTAAAGGCAAGCTACGGTTTAAATCCCGCTAGGACTGTACTCTTGACTGAGGTTTTTTCCAGGTTTCCCTGGCGTGGAACGTTGCCTTGTGAAATTTTCCTTTTCCAATCATAAATTCATTTCATGTATCATCGGTGTCCACCGCACATGCGGTAAGAACGGGCATTAAAGACAACTAAATAAAAAAACTGATTACTCAATAACGGATACCAAAGAAACGGGGACAGTAAGTACATTCGCAGTAGACCAAACGTAGATCTACGTTCGCAGATGAGAAGAATGCTACTCCAGGGTGAGGAGTGAGGGGAGTTACGACTGTGTACCGTGATGCTAATGTATCAGTATGCATAATGGAAACTGCTGATGTTAAACGCAAAGCGGCCTAATCCCCCCTCCCCTCAAAATTAAGAAACGTGACGTTTTTTTTTTACAATTTCTGAGTTATAGTGTTGCATATATTATGTCCTGTAGAAGATTTTCGTTAAACTGTTTTGATCCATAGGTAATGTAATAGTAATACAACTCAAACCGGAATAATCTGGAATCAAACTGATTACGTGTACTAAACTTGGCCGTCTGGATATACTAGCAATTAAATTATGTCACTATCTTGCCTTCTTATTAAGTTAGATCTTCAACCTGCGCTCTCTTTTAAGCAGAGATCGTCGTTTATATCTGTTAGGGTAACTTGTTTGTTACGACAAACTTATGTGTTTAGCTGAGTGCTTTTTGCACATAAAATCATGTCAGGAGCCATTTTGCATTGTTTATTTATTGTTAGACCCGGCAGTTTAATTATCCATATAAATGGATAAATTGTTTGATGTTATTAAATAGTTAATACTTTAGAGTGAATAATTTCAATTCGAATTGAAAAAGTATGACTGAAATGCTGTATTCATTCATACTGCTCTGTATATAAATACTGATTTTGTTTGCAATGTAGATATGTTTTACATGTCGTATTTAATTACGAGTTTTCATAACCATCGAAACAGTATCGCAGCCGTATACTATAGGCGGACGTTAATCTTGGTCTAACTGCCGTCGAATTCAGTACCATCTCTCGTATGAAATATAAACGACAGCAAAAGTGCATAACTGTTACCATCATCATACTGACATGGGTAGCCAAGGTCATTAAAGCATGGAATTGTAAACGGGAGTCCGGGTTCAAATACCGCCAGGATTATCTTTCCTGACTGAATTTTTTGGAGGTTTTCATCAGTCTTCATAGCTGGCAAATGCCGAGGTACCCTAAGCTTAGGCCTGGAACATTACCTTTCCAAATTTCCTTTCCCAATCATCATTTTATTTCATGTATTATCAGATTCCACCGCCTGTGATACGCATTGAAACAAACGAGAACTTCAATTGTTGCTAAACACACCTTATTTGACACTTAGGTACTCAGTGTAGCACAAACGCTACACTCTAGTCGCATTTGGCATACACTTGGAACACAACACAACTGATCCGTCGAATCACAGCTCACATTGAACTGCTGAGTCATAACTCACAACTAAACTTCACTGGCACTGTCCACTTTTCACGTCGTAACTTTTAACTAAAAGAACTCAACTGACTGGACAGAACAGCCCTTATATAGGTCCGCATACAAAGCGGAACTTTCTAGAAGCGGAACCTGCTCGGAACGGCCTAAAGGAATCCTCTGAAGCGGGGAAGCGGAACACAATGGGTTATTGTTCTGTACAGCTATTGTTCTGAAGGGGCCGGCCATTAATCTCACCCAAGGAGACGAGCCGGGAGGCGCTTGCACCATCGGTCCATAGGTAACTTCGTAATCGCCCTCCGTGGTTTAGGGGTATCATGCTAGCCTCTGGTTCCCGTTACGGGATCAAACCCGGCGGAGGGCTATGGATTTTTTCGGGCTTAAAAATCCTTAGCAAGGCTTTCTTCGGAAGGGAAGTACTTAAAGAGCGTTCATAAATAAACATTCAATTAATTGCAGGTAACTTCGTTTGCGCGATCACAATATGTACTAAAATGGACATTAAACATTATAAAAATTCTCATCATGGTGGGATAAGAGATGGTGGCCACTGCAGGTGAGTGATTGAGAAAGCTTGGTAGTTTGTTTGCCGCTGCGTGAATACTGACCTCTGACATAACTGTGGGTATGTATATGAGCTTTCGCTTGCACTCTTGTCGTCTGCGAACCTTGGAAATTCGTCATTATCATTGGCACTCCTTAGCTAAAAGCTGGTGCGTAGTATTATAGTGCTCCTCAAGATAGCGCCGATTAGCTGCCTTGCAGTAACTAATGGAAATATTCAGCGTTCGATTTAGCTCATGTTCCACTCTCTTCCAGTACAATAAATTACTCTACGAGTATTCATTAGTTATTCTTTAATATGCAAAAGCCCGAAAAATAAACACGTCTGTTGTTATTCCACATGCATAGTTGACAATTATGCAAAATGTGATTTGCGTGTTTATGCTACAGTATTGAGACAATAAATAATTACGAAAGAGTATTGAGTGGTAGCATTTTCAATATGAAATTTACATACATTAGCAGTTACTGCTACCAGTAACTACAAAATGGGAACTTTATGGTTAAACGTTACTTGTATTCGTTAACCCAAAATAATGAAGATAGTTGTAAATGTTACTTGAAAATAAGGATTTATTATTCTCAAACTATTCCTAGCCACACTACAGCCAATCAACTTTCCAGCCTTTCATCATGCTACCCGCTTTATATTTCCTTTTAGAGGTCTAAGCCAAATTCCACGGACAGATCTTGAAATACGCGAGAAGCAGCCTCTTCTTCCGCCCACTTCTCTCGCTGGGGAATCAAACATAAGGCCTCTCGAATCTCTTGCAATGGCAGCATTCACTGTACGTCATAAACTCCTTCGTAGGACAACACTAATGTCACACACACTATCTCAGCAACTGGCCCACTCGCGAGCACATTTGCTTTATAGCCGAAAGAATTTTCCAGAGAGTTCTAGATTATTCGTGAGGCGGGAAGAAAGAAGGCTCTAGAACAATCCTGTTATCTCTCAATAACGCTTCTAGTGTTTCCTCCCAATAAACTCGGGTACATTATTATTATTATTATTATTATTATTATTATTATTATTATTATTATAACTAGTAGTAGAAGTACTAATAGTATATGTGAAATGTATTAGCCACTGTACCTTTGGTTTTGCCGCAGGAATATTAGAAACTAAGAGAACTAATTCTTTTCTCTCCATCATCTATAAGTGGTAATGAATTGGCCATGCGTGGCTGCTGCAGCCTTCACAAACTCGCCGGATAAGAAATGATGTATTATATTTAAAGCTCAAATTAGATCGAAGCAAAGTTACGTAATTAATTAATTCTCTTTCTTCCTCATGGTTTCAATTTCCTGTTCTTCTTTGAACACGCCTTGGTTTGCTTTTTAATTAAATAAGAGCTTTACTATTTGAATGTGCGATACCCTTCCAATATTTTCTAAAAGAACTTGTTGCTCTCCTTAGTAAGAAATATTTATCTACTTCGGCAGTCTGAAATATGATATTCTTTACTCAAGCGTATTTTTACAAACGGTAGCAATTACAGAAAAAGCCATTTGGGAATAGGTCAATAGGTTAACTATGCGTTCACCAAATGCAAGATGTCTCAAGAATGTATCTGCAGGTTCTTCACTGTCTACCAGCCTTCTCCATTCTTCCCTCTTTTCGGGTATCTCTGGTTCTATACACATGAATAATTTATCAGAAATAATACAAGAAACCGCTGTTTTTCAAAATTGAAGCGACAAGAAGGTTTAATGCGTATCTGGGTATCTCGTTATGGTAGCTCGAGGTTAGATCATTAATAAGGACAACCAAATATTCGTAGTTCGAGACCTGAGGACCGTAACATTCAATTTTTCGATTGAGTTGTCAACTTTATTCCTTAGAAAACCATAGACCGCCCTGAACTGAAGAGTTTCTGGTAATACAAGGTATAAAAAAGCACTAAACGATAGAATTCTACCTTATTTATTTCTAGAGTATCCTTGTTTATGGATATAGTTTTAGGCTGCTTAATGAATACAGAAATAACGATTTGAATAATAGGTGACAATGAAACGTATGCATTCCGGATTGTTAAAAGTATGGTTTGAAAAAATAAAGGTTTCTATTAATAGAATCTAACTAATCCATTGTTAGTTTGAGTTTGTGTGTGCGTGTGTTTTAGTAATAGTATTTAAACGCCTTTCTTTCTGCATACATCACAGGCGGTGGACACTGATGATGCATGAAATGAAATGATAATTGGGAAAGGAAATTTAGGAAGAAAACATTCTAAGCCTAAGTTTAGGGCAACTCCCCGGGATTTGCTAGTTATCAGGACTGAGAAACAACGAAAACCCTCAGCGAGACTGAGGAGGACCTTCAGAGCTTTCTTCAAGAGGCCCGTGCCTTAACGACCTCGGAACCCGTGTCGATGTGTGTGTGTGTGTGTGTGTGTGTGTGTGTGTGTGTGTGTGGCAATCTGGAAAACTATTCAACCGTTTTTATAGGCATTTCACCACTGAAAAGCATTGTTTTTCCATACGGGCATAGGCTAGTATATTTCCAAACATTTGGTGGGTTTAGGGGGAGTTCTCATACTTTATTGCGTATTGCGAAAATTCCAGATTTTTAATGACATCCATGCCAAAGGAAGGAGGCTTAAAATTTTTAAAAACTGAGTTATTGGGGTGGGGGTTGTATATCTTGTTCATTTCATCAAAATTCCATATGCTTTCGCTGAACGTTGTTATCAAGGAATAGTTTTGGTATGGTTTAGACAAAACTTAGTACACTTGGCCCTTAGAATCTGGCAAAAATTATAAGGCTGGTTTCACAATGGCACACTGGTGGCGGCCACTGACAGAGATACATTCGTTTGAATTGGAGCATTCACTTGCGGACACCACACTGCCTCACCCAGTCAGTCACTGTGACGCAGCAGTGTCTCACCCTCGCCACATGTGACGGACAAGGTCACTGTGTTCAGAGCAGTCACCGCCCTACCCTAGTCACCCGTAGTTTGAATTGGAGTATTCGCACCAGGACACTGATCACAGACACAACATTCCGGATTTGCCAACAAAAACAAAGTCTTTTAAAACAGCCAGTAATTTTTATGCTATACTCGAGCACAGTGGTGCCTACGTTATGGCAGTTTAGATTCGATTAACACGGAAGATTTTATAGGTTAAGTACAAAGTCGTGCACCTATGTGGGATATCAATTTTCTCTTCTGCTGGGATAGTCTTCCTTAGTATAGCGTCAATTCCTCTGATTTACTCTTTCGCGTTGTCTAGTAGTTCATCAAGTGAAGTTTTTGACATTCGGAAACATTCAAAACATTTCCTGTCATCTTGTCTGAGACCGTCATGCAGAGTGTAAAACAATCCTTTCTCCAACCAATCTCGCAGCAGTGGATGTAGTGTAATGAACGTTTTCTCTTCATTACCCTCCTCCTCCTATGTAGATTCACTAACAACAAAAGTTTTTCTTCGCTCGAGTCCATTTCACTAACAATCAGTTGCAATACTTGCAGTGCCCGACACCAGTGACCTAGGGGTGTTCACCGCAATCACCGATGACCATCACTAGCGATCGTCACCGGTGTCCCAGTGTGAAACGAGCATAAATCTTTTAAAAATTTCAGCTACCCTAGTTTTCAATCCATAATCTCAACCCCTAATATACAGATCAGTACTCTTTGGCCTATATGGACAAAACTTTGTACCTGCACTTATACTATAGGACACAACGAAAATTATTAACTACCTTATAGCTCTCAAAAACTACCTCCACGATATTTTGAACCCACGTCCACTCTGTTTAAGCCATCAGGTCAAAATATCGTACAATTATACCACAGGAACTGGCAAAAATAGTAATTTACATTATAACTTTCAAAAACTACCAAACCCTTATTTACTATCGCACAGTACCCTAAATTTTAAAAACCTACCTTTACATCTATTTACAACTCCCATAGTATATAGCGACAGGATTTAGTGAAATGATAGAATGCCTTACAAATTCAAAACAACTACACTACTCGTATTTTCGACTCATTGTGTACTTATAGTTGCATCGCTTGACTAAGCTGGATAACATTTTGGACACCTACACTTAAGGTACGAATGTTAGGTTAAACAACGGAGGGGGGATACCTCGAACACTGCGATCTACATAGATCTATTGTGGTTACCACCCTCCAGGAGGAAGGGATGAAGTGAGGGAATCACAGGCCACAGGCAGATAGTCCACAGAGACGCGCGGAAGTCCCTAACAGGTTCAGGCTCTAGGAGTTGCCTAAAGAGTGGGATGAACGACCCGACAACCAAGCAGCCCTCTAGTCTCCACGTTTGTTTTGAGCAAGCTTTCGCGCCATGTCTTTCATCGCCATACTCCACGAAACCTAGAAGAGCACCTGGAATATGAGAAGGAAACAGAATGAAAGGGAGTGATGGAAAGGAAATCATGGTAGACGAGAAACCAAACCAACGTTTGCCTACCGACCAGGGAAACCTACGAAGAACTCAAGGTTAGAGATGGCGATCAACGAGAATCAAACCCGAACCTCTCGAAGTACTGTAAATACTGCCCATATGCTTATTTTCAACCCCTTACTTAGAGAATGCATCCGTGCAATCCCGGTTAAGACAGTTTTTTAAGGAATACAACGTCTTTGTCCCTATAAACGGTCAGAGCGGGCATTACACGTTTTCCTTCAGTTTGGACACGTTTCATATCTGCAAGAAGTTCACATTGCTGCAACTATGCTGAGTGTGCCACGAGGTATACTGTTGTCGGTAGACACGTTTCTTGAAAATACACCAAAAGTAAGCATCCGGCGGGGTGGAATGCAGGGAATTCTCAGGATGCGGATAACATGTTCTTAGCGCTCAGCAAAATGTTGTTAAAGAAGCCGCAAAGTTTCCCCAGCGGTATGAACTGTCGCACTATCTTGCTGCAACCACTGTACACTGAAACGTAGAGATCTGGCTTGACAGCTTCATAAGATCTTGCGCGGAGTATAAGGTAAGATAACCAGCTCCGTGGCTGCTCCTACCTCTAGCCCATCTTAAGAATGCGGTCTAGTAGTTTTTGTGCCCAAGAGAGAAAGTCCAACTTTCTCACGTTATACTTGCTCATTTCCAAAATTCATAAATCCACTCAAGAGTCGAAAGTTAGAAATGTCATCCTATAGCGATCATAGAATTACACTTTTTTGCCTGAAATAGTTCCAAAACTCTTTACGTTTTAAACAGAAAGAAGGGGAAATAATCTGATGTGTTAAATTCGTATTACATTCTATCTATCGTTGTTTAATTTTATATATCCTAGATCAACTAATTTACAAAACCTTATTTTTATACATATTTAACGTTAATCTATATAAAACGTTGCAGAAATGGTCTTGTTACTCATTATACACTTCTTTGTGGGTACAAGAGAAATACAGGAAATTGAAACTATAGTCAAATCTTAACAATCAGAAGTGTTACATTCATTTGGCTTTCCTTGCCCTTTAGCATTTATTAATGGTTATAAACTTTCTTACGAAAGCTTATTTTTCTGTCCACTTCATTTTAATCGAGACAAACTTTTACAGATGTAGTTAGCTTACACATTTCCTTTTAATTGCAAAGGGAATAGCGATAGTCTAACATTTAAGAATTGGAAACTATATGCTGTGCTTAAACTTCCATACTTTTTCTATGCAACCGCGAGAAACGACTGAATGTCATCAGAACTTGGAAAGAATACAAACAATTTCACAATTTAAACCATTAATAACAGATATCTCGGAAATTGCTGATGCCGCAAAGAATTTCTTTGAAATAATGTGTTTTAAAGAGATTCACTTTTTTGTGTAATTACAGGATTATGTAAAATTCCTTCCGAATAAAGAGGGTTTCACAAGCTATTCCCATAATCTTCAAGACATACATCTATTTGCCAAATAAATATCTTTAATGTGTGGTATTTTTAATTTCTTAGAGCCATTGTTTAGAAAATAAAAAAATTTCAAAAACTTATCCTGTAAAGTGCGGTTGGGTTGGGGGGATTTTCTCGAAAGTCTTTGTGTCGCATCTTTAGAAGGTACTGAACGTATCAAGTTTGATATTTATCCGACTTTGGTTTTTGAGTTATGTGTTCACAGACACAGACACACATAAACACGCGCGCGCGGACCTTTTCTAAAAATGTTTTCATTTGTATTCAGAGGGTCTCGAAACATTTATTTCCTTTGAAATCTCGGTATTGAATTTTAGGACGCAATAGGCACCTTCTCTACTGTGTTTGACTCAGGAGTTTAGCTATAACCTTGTTGATGTAAGCAAACTTGAGCCAGTGTTGTATTGTTCTTCCCTCTCGCTCTATTGTTTTACACCCTGTTCCAAAGATACTTATCCTTTCTTTCTCGGAACAATAAATACTAAACGACGTAACATCAGTAATACGTAATATTACCGCATCAAACAAAACAATTATGATCATAGTTTCAATAAGTTAACCTGTAAAACCTGCATACATATAAAACAATATAATTATGACCATACACATGTGAAACTGCACTTGTTGACAGTACTTCTGAACTGCTGGTATTACACTATTTGCATCGTAGGCAAGAAGCTCTCTAGTCCATAGCATGCTTGCAGTTCAAGGACAAAGCCGTTCTCCTGAGTCAACCACGGTACCAACTATGTACGTAGTAGGGAGAGTAAAAGCTGACTTTGAAATTCCATACTCTTTGCATGGCCACAAGAAACAAAATTTAGTGACCAAGCACTTAAAGATATAAAGTATTGGAAAATTTAAACCAATTGCAACGGATATCTCAGAAATGGTTAGTAGAAACATATTATTTCACATAAATTGTGTGTTTTAATGAACCTACGTTTTTATGAAGTAAGCATTTATCTATATCTTAAGGTTTTTCAGTTATACAAAATTAATAGAAAGTGAAGATGACTTCACAAGCTGCTAAATATATACGTTTTATTTATGGAAATGTCTTAAAAGGGCGCTATTTAAATCATAATGTTGGAGCCATTATCCACTAAAGCGAAATTAACGAAAACGTTGCTATTAAAGGGTGGTTTGGGCTGGTGGTAATTTCTTAAAAATCTGCATGTTGCATCTTTGGAAAACGCTGTATTTAAATATCAACTTTGGTATTTATGTTGCATTTTATTTTCATTTGCGTCATTCACAAACATACACATGACACACGCACACACGCAGGCTATTTTTGTAAAAATATTAGTTTTTGGGGCCGGACAGCCAAATAAGTTTTAAACTTCTAATGACTTTTATAATTCAGATAAATTCCTGTGATTTTTAAAACCGCCTTGAAACGAATGACTACATATTTTTGCTTTCTCTACCCGTATATATAATAGATATGTAAGTTTTGTATTCCATTTAAGAATACGATTTCGAGGTTCCACCGATTCTCCGGACATAAAAATGTATTTTAGATAGGCCTGGCACTTTTATATACGTATGTATATGTACGTGCGTAAACAGCATAACTCAATACAGAAAGGTCGAATAAATTCTAAATTGGATATTTATGCCTAAGATCTTCCTAGGATGCGACAGGAAGATTTTTCACCAATTTTATGCCACCCCAAACTTCTCTTTACGTGTAACAGTTTTAGTTTCTTTTAATACCTGTAATTACCTTGAATAAAAAGTCATAAGTTTGACAAATGCAAAATGTGTACATCTTGAATGTTCTGCAACTAGTCTGTGGCATCCCCTTCATGTTGCTGAATGTTTTTATAATTTTGTATAATTGTTTAACCACAAGAATTAGATAAATGTTTATAACACGAACAATGTAAATCACTTTAAGACTCACAATTTAAGTGAAATAATGTTTTTTACACCAACTTTAGAGATATTGGTTGCTGTTGGTCTGAAATTTTCTTACTTTATTCACTGAAGAGCTAATCACCATTCTTTTGTTTGTTGCAATGTCATGGAATGAGTAGGGAATTTCAAGGTCAGCATAAAGCAACCGTTTTTTAAAGACTGTCACTATAGTCTCCTGTAGTCCTTTGTAACAACGTGTAGCGAACTTGTTGTTATACACCCTTATCTGGATTAACACCAAGTATTTAGAAAAATGCATTTTTATAAGAATAGTTTGTAGACGGAATATAGAAGTTAATGATTAATGGTAGAGAAAGTCAGTGAATGTGTTACGTCACATGACTTTCAATTTTATTACTTTAACTGAAATGTAAGAAACTAAGAGAGAAAATAATCCGTAGGGTGCATACGCACGGAAACATTAGTGCAGGTGATTCACTTCTATTTAGTTACATTATATACGTTTATATTCGTCAGAAAATAACTCGTTTAGAATATAATAATACATTAATTTGTGATTAGAAAACTTTATTTTATTCATAGAATATTGTTCCTGAAAAATGGTTTGTAATCCGCCACTTGTTTGTTTACCGATGACACAGACATCACAATCTGCAATAGCTTCCTCTGTTTTCCACTCATCTCTTTCTCTGGTTTTGATAGCAAATAGGACATATAATTGTCCTAAATCGTCAAGTTCATGTGTTAATATAGTTCTAAGCAAGGTTCTCATTTGCAGCTTTAGACATAATGGGGTGTTGTCAAAGAGGAGAAGACGATGCGACGAACAGTGTATATTAACACTAAGAAACTTTCTATTTCTTTTTCTTTCTTTTTCCTGTCCCTGACGAGTACCAAACGCAATACTTCTTCCTAACGGTGTTAACTTTTCACGGAACGGGAATTTCAAATTACACGTTAGATTCAATTTAAAGGCTAGCTTAGTCTAAACTCTTGTAGTAATTTAACCCTTGGCGTCATAAATATAAACTGGGAGGTATCCCAGAGGAAAATGTGGGCTGCGCATGGCCTCAGGGGCGCGGGGTAGGGGTCAGGTGAGGTGAAGTGAGCTTTTCTAAAGTTCTCCGGCAGCAGCATGAGAGGAGAAAGAACCAATTCTTTCAGTTAGTGGCTACAAAGCTACAACTTCCCGAGAGCTCTTCACCTCACTTTATGCTCTTCTCTCCATCTCTCTCCCTGCTTGTTTCGCCTTTTAAAAATAAAGTTTAGAGTTCACGCAAAATACGTTAGGTAGATTAGCTTCAGAGATTCAGCGGTTTTTGTAGGCTAGTATATTCATGGAATATACTTTCACTTTTAAATTACATTATAATCTCTTGTCACAGTACATCTGCACTGAAATAAATCAGCGACGTCAGCGAGAGCGCAGGCTTGCGAACTCGCACGTGTGCGCGGTGGACCACACGCAGAACAGGCAGGAACCACTTGAAGGTATCAACATAAGCCGGTGGTTTATATACAGGCAACACTGCCTTGCTGAAATGTTTTGATGCAGCACGGATTTTCGCAACTTCCTGCCGGTTTATGTGACTTCATTCATTACTTATTTCGAAGAAAATAATTACTAGGAGCTGGTAGTGGTTCAGATTGTTTCTTCACTGGTTGGATGTCACGAATGTTGCCAACTTTAAGCAGTTTTAATCTGCATCTCTCTACACAACAATGAACATAAGAGTTGTACATTAGACATTGATAATGGTGCGAAAAGGAACTCAAGGTTTCAGATTGAGTGGGTGTTTTTACATATATATACTGAAAGTGGAAGCAACATTTTTTAGTTTGTGAACACCATTTAGTTAGCCTTGTTTGATCGGGAGGATGCTAATTCCTATTATGCTGTCAGATGTTTTACTGCAAAGTGATACGAAATTTGCTGTGTTTACCTTTCAGAGAGGCTTGTATACAAGTGCTTCAAAGTAGCTTTCTCATCCTAAGCTTTGTTAAGTAAACCATCTTATTGTACCCGTAACCATGCTTCAAAGTGATATCCTTTGAAACTACAGAGCATTACGTCCATTGAAAAAATATTTTTATGTGTAACCAGCCAGAACAAGAACTTAAAAACCGTCGAGCCTTCACTACTTGCTCTTTTCATTACTGTGTGAGCGAAGTTGAGCGCGGGTGTAATTTACTATGTTCATTGCCTGGCATCTCTTGTCTCTGCAAGTATACGAATCTTATGTTTCAGAGCGTGTTTATTATTATTGTTGTTATTATTAGGCATAGTAATTCTTAAGCTTCCAAGTTAACTACACTCAAACCATTATCAACACAAAGAACGCAAACAAGTGCGGGCAAGGGTCATTGACAGCCAGGTACAAAACTAGTCTGAATACTATCTTCAAATGCCAAAAGACTTACGAGGTGATTTGTTACCTGCGAAGTCCCTGGTTATACTCCACTGACATTTCAGCCTAATTTACTTCCGCCCTAACTTTAACGCTTAGAAATTTCTATGCCTGGTTGTTATTATTTATTATAATTATTTTGTTGTATTTTAAATGAATTGCACAAGATTCATTTGAATAGTTCTCGAAATACCCAAAGATTGCAGTAGCATTTCCGAAGAATTTCTGTTTTCTAAAACAGCTGCCTTTCATGGAAAGGTTTGTGCTATAACAGATTATTCAGGCATAGCTGCTTCTTACAGTGTATACTGGAAACATGGCAAGTATCGTAAATCGTAAGGAATGGAATGAATGAAACAGAAATACATACGACATGACAAACATTTTAGGGGACACTGGAGTATCATTTCCAATTATTTCTAAACAAGCCAAAGTTTAAACCTGGTCGTGAAAGCTTGGACACACGCAACGGAAGACCAAAATTCAATACGATAGAACAGAAATCTTCAATAAAGTACTATACGGTTCTGTAGGATCGTCGAATGAAGGTATCCGAAACTGCTCAAGCTCTGGGCATTCCACGAGAATGTTTGGCATTATGAGAGGAGTTGGACAAGAAACGTTATCTGCAAAATGGGTGCCATGACTTAACTCCGATCAAAAGCGAAGTTTGGTTTGTTTTCAGAGAGATCCCATCGACTTTAGGCGTTATTTGTAGCAAATGATGTAACCTAGGTGTACTTTTACACTCCTGAAACAAGATGGTGGTCTAAGCGATGAAATATCAAGATTCTCCTCCACCAAAGAGGGTAAAGTGTATGAAATCGTTCGGAAAGGTCATGGCATCGGCTTACTGTGATGCTAAATATCTTCCCTTTTAAAAAATCTACCACCGAAGCGTATTATGCTCAGCTTCTGGACCAACTGAAGACAACAAGTACGCAAGAAAATACCGGATTGGTGGAGAAGAAAATTATCTTTCATCAAGACAATGCTCATTCATGTGTTGTTGCAATGGCAAGAATAAACGAAGTCGGAAATGATTTGCTGCCACACCCACCTTAGTCCCCTGACTTAACCTCATTAAACTTCCATCAGTTCTTTCGACGTCATTCCAGGGCCAGTTCAGTTAGGACCCACCTCCAAGTGCTCTCGGGCAGGTGCTTCTTCCGGGGAACCACTGATATTAGGGGCTTGAGAGTGGGACCGGGCGGCGTCGGGTGCGTTCAACTTGGAAACATTAGGGACCCCGTCCACGTTTGCGCCCTCGTCATCAGGATTTGATCACCCTTCGAGACGTTCCTCTCTCCCTCCCAGCGGTCACGGTAGAAGCACAAGGGGCCGGTCTTCTGGCCCGATTTCGGGGGCCTCTCCGTTCGTCAGTACCTTTACCTTGGTGGAAATAACTTTTCGTCCGAAGAACTTAAATCGTCAATTGAGTTTTTTTTTGCAGACTTGGAGGAATCTGACTTCCGTAACGTGTTAAAGGCATGGAGCATCGCTGGATCAGGTGCATTAATATCAAGAGAGGTTATACTGAAAAATAAGAGCATTATAAATATCTGTGGCATACTTTTATGCTTCTTTCTGAAAACTTTTCAAATAATCCTTGTGTTTAATAGACAGAAGTAATCTTGAATTTGTGAGTCTGGAAAAAAACTTAATGGTGGTTCGGAAGAAAATGGATGTGATTGGAAAGAGATGCTCCTATGTAATCTCTATATGAAGCAACAAACCATAGACCGGATAGATTTATGAGAATGAAGTAGAATAGGGAGGAGAAGCGACAGGGAAGTGTCAGGGATGCGCCCTATCTCCGACCCGGCCCTCTAATGTCGACTTGGAGAATTTGTTGAAGAATTTAAAAACAAGGGAACAGCAGTACAAAGGAAGAAGTACAACATGAATAAGATTTCCCAAATGATATGACATTTCTGTGGAAACGCAAAGAATTCTGAGAATTGAGATAATGGAAATAAATGAGAACGATGAGGAGTGTAGCTTAAAGACAAATAGAAACAAAATAGTATTTTGAATTCGCAGCAAAAGAAAATTCTAATATAAAATCATTTTCTGTAGAGCATTGAAGAAATAACTAAAAGAGAGGCTTCTGTAGTGTTTCGTCTGGACTATAGTAAAGTTGCGACAAAATGAAGAAAACGAAATTTGGATGCAGCAAAGAACGAAGCATGTAGACTAAAAAGAGAAAACAGGTGCATAGCTAATGAAAATGTTTTAAAACAAGCAGACGGAAGGCAGCTTACTATACTGAGTAAAATAAATTGACCGAGACTTTGGATAAAAAGAAACGGTTTGCTTGGAGATAAACCTGAAGAGATGATGATGGCAAAAAGGTAGGCGGGTCAGAAAAAGATTTCAGATAGACAGGAATAATGTCATATATGGAGACGAAGAGAGAAGCAGGATGAAGGGAAGAATGAGGGAGAAAGCGAAGGCCCAGCATGTGTTTAGTAGACAGGCACTACTGCAGAATATACGCCAATTTTTGTCGTCTTATACTACCATAATACACCTATTATTTACCAAAGTAATTAATTTCATTGTCTTATCTTTAGAAGTCATTTACCTACACCTGCCACTGGTAAACCATAAGAGATAGACAACATTTTACTGCACAAAAATGTAGATCGCGATAAAATACACAGTTTATGTCATATACATTTTTTTTTTTTTTTTTGCTGGGTGAACCATTTTCGAGATATTGCTTGTTATTCCCTTAAATTTTTCAATACTTATTTTCTCAAATGGGAATTCGTTATTGGTTTTTTTTGTCTTGTATATGCAAAGAGTATTAATATGTAGCAAAGAGAATGGTGCTGCACATAACAACCGGCTATTAAGAGATATATCTGTGTTTATATTGCCCTTGCAAATACAAAACAAGGGGAACATAGTAGGTCTTAAGCGATAGTCAAATATATTTAGAACTGTGTAAAATGTAATTCTCTTTGCATGTCAAAAGATCGTTTCTGCAAATGTTTATCTAAATTAATATGAAGTAGAACGAGAATAAGAGTTTGTAAAAACAGTTTGTACAAGAGTAGAGAAAGTCATGTGAGTGTAACACATCAGATATTTTTTTTGTCCTGGTAGTGCAAAGAGAATGGAATACTCCACATAGCAACCAGCTCTTAAAATAGTTAACTATAGCTTAAAGCCTACCATATTCCCCTTGCAACTATAAGAAAATTAGCAATAAGATTAACATCTCGATTAACATGAAGCATATGGAGAATAAGGGTTTGTAAAAATAGTTTGTACAAGAGTAGAGAAAGTCATCTGAGTATAACATATCAGATTATTTTTTAAATTGTACCGCTTTTAAACATTTCTATTAATCGAGTTTACCTATTGAATTTGTATGCATTTAGTAGAGCAACTTCTTTGAAATAATGTCTGAAAGTGTCACCAATATATGATATATTGCAAACTGACGGATAAAATATTTGTTTAGTAAAATAAATGTGAAAGTTCAGTAAAAAATGGGTAATTCCCGATTTTGACACTTTTTCCTCCGTCAGATCAATTTTAATTTTCACCGCTTTTCAATTACTATTATTGTTATAAAAGTCTATGAGAAGACAGTCCTGACGGGTCTTGGTCGACCAACCAGACTGCCACCTCGCGCCAACATGCAGATTTGGGTGATCATCCAACCAATACCAGAGATGATCTGACGAGCACCATGCTTACCAAGTCCGAATGTCAAGTTTCGCAACCTAGTTTCTCAAATTCTTCATGATGATGAATGGGCCCCAGTCCTATAAATGGGGCAACACTCCGCACTCCCCATAGGTGGGCTAGAATTAAGCACATTCCTGGCTGGGAAGTGGAACACTTTAGGTATTATAAAAAAAATTGTAGTAAATGTATGTAAAACTATTTGTAAACACTAAACACGACAAAATTGAAATATTCCTGTAATTTTCAAAATATTATAAAACCAATAAAATAAATCTTGTAAACAACAGAACAAGTCAACAATAACATTTTTATTCTCACTGCGTATTAAAGAGTATAATGTGGTGGTTCGCATTCCTTTCTCTACTCACTCTTATACAAACCATATTTACAAAAGCTCATACCTCTATCTACTTGATAATCGATAAATTTTAAAAAAAACACCCTTATACATTTCCCTTTAAGTATAACAAGCATTCAGTAGACTAAAGTGATAGAGATAAAACGAATAGCGACTTACCATTTGAGATAACTATGTTTAATATTTCAACATTCAAACCACAATGGTTAATGGCACTACAATATTTATTTGGCGTAAATTTAGTGCATTAACGAGGTTTACATTTTTGGTACAGTAAGATTTTGTTTGTCTCTTATTTCGCAGAGTATTCGCAGAAAATACGTGATATATGTTTTATTTGTGATGCAAAAATAAGAATAAGAAATAAGAGAGAAATTTGAGTAACTCATTTCCTCGCTGAAACTCAAGACAACAAACGGTTTTGACATTGAGGTTTACATAACATCTTATTTAACTTTCCAGTTTAGCAAACACCCGCCATTGTAAAATAACGCTTATTAGCATGCAAAGGGGTTTTAGTAAGTAAATAGAGCAATAGCGTTACCGCACGGAGTACAGGTGACGTCAGGTATTATGACGGACACTCTTTTTCCCAACCAAACATACGGGTTCGTTGCGACTGTTTGATTTATTCCATGCATATATGGACCAGTGAAGAACTGTGGCAATATGCCTAAAGTAAAGAAGAGCTCATATATAAAAAACATAATCACATTAAGCATCATTTGTAGCGGAATTTGACTTCAGCACAAATGGCAAAATCATCCGATGTAACATTAGAGCTCAAAGGACCGTTAAAACATCATGTGAAACAACTTTTATTACAACCAAACGCAAGGAACATGATTAGAACGAAACACCGATGAAAGTGGACTAGCTCCAAACGATTGATCAAAAATTTTCAAAGATCTGTCATACACTAATAAGAGCAGGTATTGCTTTAAAAAAATCTGATGTGTTACACTCACATGACTTTCTCTACTCTTGTACAAACTATTTTTACTAACGCTTATTCTCCATCTACTTCATGTAGAGATAAACATTTGCAGACTCTATCTTATTGCTAATTTTCTTGTAGATGTAAGGGGAATATATATTTACAAGGGCAATATAGAAATACAGTAGCCTTTAAGCACATACATATCTCTTAATAGCTGGTTGCTAGGTGCAGCACCATTCCCGTTGCCACAGATTAATACTCTTTGCATATCCAAGACAAAAAAATGAATAACGAATTCTCATTTGAGAAAATAAGTATTGATAAATTTAAGGAAATAACAAGTAATATCTCGAAAATGGTTCACTCAACTAAAAACATGTATATGACATAAATTGTGTATTTTAACGCGATCTACATTTTTTGTGTAGTAAACTTTCGTCTATCTCTTATGGTTTACCAGTTATGCAAAAGTCGTTCACAATGAAGAATACTTTTGGAGACATTCCCAGAAAATTCAAGATATACATTTTATTTGTCATAAAAGTATCTTAAATATATGCTATTTTAATCAAAATCGTAAGAGCCATTTTTGAGAAAATTAAAATTTTCGAAAAATCTTCCATGTAAAGGGTACTCTGGGTTGGGGAGATTTTCTTGAAAACCTTCGTGTCGCATCCTTGGAAGATACTGAACCTAAATACCAAGTTTGGTGTTTATCCGACTGTTCGTTTCTGAGTTATGCTGTTCACAGACAGACACACACACGGACATGTTTCCAAAAATGCTTTTTTTGGATTCAGGGAGTCTCAAAACATGTATTTCCGGTGAAATCTCGGTATCGAATTTTTGGGTGGAATACAATACTTCCCCTACTTACTATACGTAGTAGAGGAAGTAAAAATGCGCAGCTCTCGATGTAAAAGTAAAGACAATGTAACTCAGATTTTGTATATTATTGTCTTAATTAAATCGTTAGGTAACTGAATTGCACACTATTCATAGCTGAATATAAGATTTTTTTAATTTCTGTACACGTACATGGCAGGTAGAAAAGGTATTGCATTACACCCAAAAATTCGATTTCGATATTTCAGCGGAAATACATATTTTGAGGTCCCTGAACAAAAATAGTAATTTATAGAAAAACGTTCGCGTGTGGGTGTCTTTGTGTGTATGTATGTGTCTGAAGAGCATAGCTCAAAAACGAAATGTTGGATATGTACCATACTTTGTATTTAAGTTTAGTACCTTTCAAAGACGCGACGCGAAGATTTTCAAGAAAATCCCCTTCCCAAGCCACCTTTTACATGGAACATTTTTCATATTGTTTAATTTTCTGAAAAAATGATTAACGGTATTCTTTAAACCACGTATTAAAGATATTTACCGGACAAATAAAATGTGTATCTGGTTTCTGGAAATAACTGTGAAATCCTCTCCATTCGTAAGAAAATGTATATAATGTTGCATTACTGGTAAACGTTAAGTGATAGAAAAAAACGTACTACAAGGAATGTGATCTCCTTATAACAAAGAGTTTATTTCAAATAATCTGTTTTGTGGCATCAGCCATTTCCGAAATATCTGTTATTAGTGGTTCGATTTTTTTTTAAGTTCCGTTTATACCTCACCTTTAACTACATTGGTCTTATCCGCGGCCTTTCCTTTGGAACTTATTGCCCATTGGCAATGGTGTTAACTCGCATTCTCTTGTCGTTGGGTTTCTTGCACTTTTGGTTTTTTAATCATTAGATATCACATACATTCACACTTCCAGACTCTGAGGAGGATAGGGCTAGAGAAAATCGCACCCCCGCCGGGAATCGAACCCGAGAAACCTCGCACAGTAAGCAGGTGCTTTACCGACTGAGCTACGGGGCCAGCCGGTTCGAATTGTTCAATACATAACCATTCTTTTCAAGCCCTGTCGATTTCAGTTATTTCTCGAGTTGTCATGAAAAGAGTATGGACTTTTAAAGCCAGCGCATATCGTCCAGTTCTTAAACATTTGACTATCGCTTTTCTTTTTGTGTCTATACCGAAATATGTAATGTGGCTATTTCCGGAAACGTTTTACTGGATTAAAATGAAGTAGATGGGAAAATAAAATTTCGTAGCAATAATTTATATACCCACTAATAAGCGATAGAGAGAAGAGAAATTCATGAATGATACAAATCAATTTTTCCTTTTAATACTCCTTAATTCTGATCTACCTGCTATCTAAGCAGGGTGTGCTACCTTCAAATTGTACATTACATATTTTGTTTACAGAGAACACTGCCAGATCACCAGCGCTTCCACCTCTCTCGCCACCAACTCTCGGTGCATTTCTACTTGGTGGTTTACTTACTTAAACCCCCCTGCCTGCTTATTAGATATCTCACTGGGGAAAATGAGGACAAACGTAAAATTTTGATCTGCTACATTTACATGACCTTTTCTACCTAATATCGTTTTTTTATATAGCTTCCATTAACTTTTCTTACAATAGCTTACTTTTCTATCTATTTCATGTTAATCGTGATAAACCTTTGCAGAAATAGTTTAATATACATTTCGTTGTAGGTACCAGCGGGAGGGGGGCGTAGAGAAGACCAAATCATAGCCAGATGTTTAAAAGCCGGACGCTATACGCTGGTCTAGAAATTCCATACTCTTTCTATGGCATTGCGAGAACAACTGAATAGCGACAATCTTATAAAACCGTCATTTTAAAAAATTTACACTAATAATAACGAAATCTCGGAAATTACTAATTACACAAAAAGGTTTTAAAGAAATTGTGTGTTTTAAAAAATCTAGAATTTTTGCATAATACATTTTTGTATAACTATTATAGTTTACCAGTTATACAAAATTCCTTCCGAATGAAGAGCACTTCATAGGCTATACCCAGAAAATTCAAGATGTAGATTTTATTCAACATGTAAATATCATAAATATATGGTATTTTACTCAAAACAGATAGAACTATTTTTAGAAAATTGAAAATTTCGAAAAATCTTCCATGTGAAGGGTAGTTTAAAGTTGGGGAGATTTTCTTGAAAATCTTTGTGTCGCTTCTTTGGAAGATACTGATCTTAAATACCAATTCCGAGTTTTCGTTATTGAGTTATTCTGCTCACACACATAGGCACTCACGAACCTTTTTCTAAAAATGTCTTTTGTATACTCAGGGAGCCTCAAAACATGTATTTCCTATGAAATATCAACTTGTAATTTTTTGTGGAATACAAACCCTTTTCTTCTTATAGGTACGTAGCAGAGAAAATAGAAATGCTTTTCTGGGTTCAGGGACCCAAAACATGAATTTACACTGATATCTCAGTATCGAATTGTCATGGATTGCAATACTTCCTCTACAAATAGCAGGGAGGGTAATTAGAACTTTATTTCCATTATTTGTCTTCGAGAGTTTTTTTGAAGGGGAGAGGAATATTTTTTACTTTCCCTATGTTTATATAGTGGGTAGAGAAGGTATTGCATTCCACTAAAAAATTCGGCATCAAGATTTCACCGGAAATGCATATTTTAAGGACCATGATCAAAGTGGCATTTTTAGAAAAATGTGTTTATATGTGTGTGTTTGAACAGAATAACTCAAAAACAAAATTTCGAATAAGTACCAAACTTGTTATTTATGTTCAGTACCTTCTAAAATGCTACACAAAGATTTTCAAGAACATCCCTCCATTCCCTTTATATGGATCATCTTTCGAAACTTTTTTATTTTTGAGAAATGGCTCCTACGATTTTTATTAAAATACCTCACATTCAATATATTTACATGTCAAATAAAACGCATGACTTGAATTTTTTGGGAATAGCCAGTGAAGTATTCTCCATTCTAGAAGAAGTTTATATAATGTTGTATAACTGGTAAACGTTAAACGATAGGCAGAAACGTAGTGCACAAAAGATGTAGGTCTCTTCAAAACACACAATTTATTTCAAATAAGGTTTTTGTGCCGTCAGCCATTTCCAGGATATCCCTTATTAACGGTTCAAATTATTCAATACTCAGTCATTCTTTTAAAGTCCAGTCGATTTTCAGTTGTTTCTCGCTATTGCATGGAAAGAGTATACAATTTTAAGGCCAGCATATAGCGTCAGGTTCTTAAACATTTTACTATCACTATTCTCTTTTTTGTGTAACGAATGTGTAATTTAGCTGTTTCTGTAAAGGTTTATCTCCTTGAAAATGAAATAGATAGGGGAAAAAAAGCTTTCGTAAGAATAATTTATATATCCAGTAATATAGAGGATAAAGAAAATCCTGTGAATGTAACGCATCAGATTTTCATATTTAGGAAGAATATTTTTTGCGCATGACTGTACAATACCCCGGCTCGCGGTTCTGTCTCTCTAGACTGCTCTTCCGTCTGTATTAATTTGACTCATGAGGTCAGAGGTGCCCTATTATACCAAATGTACACCAGAAAGCAGTGAGTTGAGTTAACATCAGTTTGGCTTCACCTATGAGTGCGCATAAAAATGCAGAGAAAGGTTGATACGATGTGGAAAATTGATGCGAGGTCTCTTAAAAAAGAAAGTATGTGCATGTAGGTTACAATGCATCGGGGAGAGCAGTTAATTTCAAGTTCATGTTTTACATAGCTGAAGGGGGGGGGCGGTACCTGCTGACCCACATTCCGTCACACACTGCAATGCGATTCATTGTTAATATTTTTGTTGTTGTTTTCCGGCGCTCAAAGCACACACAAAACCCTCGGCCATTACTGCTGGACTCATGCAAGGAATATAATACTAAAATGGCTTTTGTTGGCGACTGTCTACATCTCATTTCATTCATGGAAAACCAAGTGAAAACCTGAAAGAGCCGACCTCTGGAGCATTTCAATGGTTATGGGTTCAAAACCTTCTGGTTTTCTGCACAGAGAATTCCCTAACTGGCACCGGTTAGTTAATCATTAGAATAACAGTGTTAGGTCTTTCTACATTACCAACCACCTATCTATAGTAGATAAGAGAAAGTATATTGCCCCCAAACTTTCATGTTGCTAGAAATACATATTTTGAGCCCCCCTGAAAAGGTTTGTCTCTAAACGGAATGAAATTAGAAATAAATATCTTACTTGGTCTTAAGGTCCAATATTTTTACTTTCTCTACTACGTATAGTAAGTAGGAGAAGTATTGCATTCCACCCAAAAATTCGATACCGAAACTTCACCGCAAATATATGTTTTGAGGTGCCCTGAATCCAAATAAAACATTTTTGGGAATATACTCATGTGTGTGTCTGTCTGTATGTGAATAGTATAGTCAAAACGAAAAGTCGGATAAATATCAAACTTGGTATTTAGTTTACTTTCTTCAAGAATGCGACACAAACATTTTCAAGAAATTTTCCCCACCACAGACTACCTTTTATAAAAATTTTGATTAAAATATCATATATTTAAGATATTTTCATGGTAAATGAAATGTACATCTTGAATTTTCTGGGAATGTCCTCAAAAGTCCTCTTCATTCTGAATGACTCACATACCTGGTAAACTGTAAGAGATAGACAAAATTTTACCACAAAAAATGTACATTTCGTTAAAACACACAATTTATGTATGTCACATACATTTGTTTTTTGTTCACTGAACTATTTCCGAGATATTCTTTGTTATTTGTTTGAATTTTCCAATGCTTATACTTTTTCTGAAATGGGAATTCGTTATTCGTTTTTTTACTTTCTCTACTACGTATAGTAAGTAGGGAAAGTATTGTATTCCACCCAGATTTCGATGTCGACATTTCACCGGAAATATATGTTTTAGGCCTCTGCATAAAAATAAACATTTTTAGAAAAGGTCCGTGCGTGCGTATGTTTGTCTGTGTATTTGGACAGCATAACTAAAAAGCAAAGCTGGATGAGCACTAAACTTTGTATTTAAGTTCAGTATCTTGCAAGAATGTGACACGAAGATTTTCAAGAAAATCTCCCAACTGCCCTTTGCATGAAAGATTTTTCGAAATGTTTGATGTTTTAAAAATGGCTAACGGTTTTGATTAAAATATCGTATATTAAAGATATTTACATGACAAATAACATTTATATCTCGAATTTTCTGGGAATAGCTTTTGAAGTCATCTTCAATCGGAAAGAATTCTTGTATAACTAGTAAACGATAAGTGATAGACGAAAACGTACTGCACAAGAAATGCAGATCTCTTTAAAACACACAATTTACTTCAACAAAGTTTTTTGTGGCATTTCTGAGATATTCATTATTAATGGTTTGAATTGTTCATTTCTTGAACATTGTTTGAAGTCCTTTCAACATTCATATGTAGTAGTATAGAATTTTAAGGCCAGCAGAGAGCGTCCTGTTCTTAAACATTTCACTATCGTTGTTCTCTTTGTACCTATAACCGAATGTGTAATGTAGCTATTTCTGCCAAAGTTTATTTGTAAAGTAGATATAAGAATAAGTATAATAAGTGTAATAAGTATAGTTTGTATGCTCAGTAATAAACGTTAGAGGGTAGAGAAGGTCAATGTGAATATATCACAAAGTTTTTTAAAGATGCGACACGAGATTTTTCAAGAAACGTTTCCCTGTAAGCCTTCTTCAGTTTGAAAGAATTTTCTATAATATTATAACTGTTTATAAACCTTAAGAGATAGTCGAAAACGTACTACACAAAAAAGTAAATTTCTTTAAAGCATACATTTTTTTTCAAATAAGCCTTTTGTAGCATCAGTCATTTCCAAGATATTCGTTTTTATTGGTTTGAATGTTTCAAAATTTATGTAATTTTTTTAAAGTGCTGTTGAAAGTTGTTTCTCCCGATGTCATGGGAACCGTATGAAATCTCAAGGCCGCATATAGAGATCCGGTTTTAAACACATGACTATCGATTCGGTTTCCACCGAACCCTTGTTCCTTGGACGAAATGTATAATGAAACCGTTTCTGCAAAGACTTATCGGTATTATAAATGCAGTAGATAGGAAAATAAGCTTTGCTAAGAATAGTTTGTACAAGTTATATACATATAAAAGATAGTGGGTAGATAAAGTCATGTGAATGTAACAATAACGTCATGACAACCTTCAGGTGTTCTCCCCTAACGTGGTGAAGTTTTACCAGTTTATCTATTTGGATCACCGTAAAATAGCTTCAGCTCGACGGCAATGGGGAAACAGTTGATTTTGGGAGCAATGTACCTACAACGTCTTTCCGTTTGGAAGTCCACCTAAATGTAATCAGACATTTTCAACATGTCTGAAATATATCATACAGTAGAATCGTTTTCCTTTGAGCAGTTTTCAGTCCGTGTAAATCAATTAAATTTTCAATACCTCTGAAGCATGCAGGTGGAAGATGCACGAATACATTTTGTCGGTAGGATAGTCTTGGGAGAGTATTCGCAACATTCATGACGTGATGTGCTTTTAGTAAAATGCGTGTAATTACGCTGACGGCTGTAGCAGTAGGCAAACGGCTCGAACGTAAAGGTGTTTGTCAGTGATGTAAAATAGAAAGTTGTTTTCAAAACAGATTTCAGCACTTTTATTGTGCTTTTTCCAGTATCTCGACTTCAACATAAGCTTTGCACCGTCTACGGAAGAAGAAAAACACCAACAAGTGATTTACTGAGCGAGTTGGCCCGCATTTGGGGTTCGATTAATTGTTGGACCGGCCATCCTTATCTTTGTTTTTCGTGATTTTCCCAGGTTGGTAGGCGAATGTTGGGGTCGATTATATGCTACCACTCATTTCATTTTCTTTCATCTTTCAAAGTTGCAGGGCTGCACTATATTCGGCGTTGTGTGTCGCATGTGATGGATATGTTTCACTGTTTCTTTCCTGGCACGGAACGTTCTGTTTGAATCTGGCCGTGAAGATAGGGGCCCATCGAAGGGGCTACGAGAATGCTCAACCTGTAAATGATAGTAACACTGCTGCGTTGCGTCTGCCGCCATCGGATCTTACCCTTCGTACTTTCTCGCCTCATTCCTTTCACACAGGTTTAATACGCTAGACCTAGCCTTGGCCACAGTGCTAAATTCCTCTTCCGTTTCTGACTTCTAACCTCTAATTTGGCACATGGCAAACCTTTTGGTCAAATTCCGCCTTTGAACATTGAGGTAGAAGCATGCAATGGGGTATCATTACCTGCAACCCTTCAGCGTCAGCCATATTCCTTCCTAGTGTTGTCAAGTTTCACTCAGAAATGTTTACGTAACATTTAAATCCAACATTTTGTTTTGGATTAACAAAAAAAGAAAAAGCACACGAAGAAGTTATCGAGAATTTACGCGATCCTGGATGCTATAATCACATATCCACCTACGCTTTATCGCTCCAAACGCTTGTTATAACTGGCGCAAAACTTCTGGAATCGTGACCTTGATTGCCACCCCAGCTGCCGAGCCTAGGAATGGTTTATGTTTAGCTTAATCAACGAAAACGATATCATACCTTTGCAGACTGTATGTGCGTAACACATACAGTCTGCATAGAAAGTGTTCCGCATCTGATTGTAATTTCAAAGAGAGCAGTATCTAAATTGTGCCTATTTTATATTTATTATATTTATAGCCTTGGCTCCTACGTTTTCAAAGTTAAGTGTAAGGTATTACATAGTCAAAGCAGGAAAAAAATTGCAAATGTCCTCGACTTCATGAAGCAAGAAGCAGAGATGAAGGAAGAAAATATATGTTCATCCGAATTCCACAAAAGCCTTAAGAGTAGCCAAAGCAACTGGTATTTTACTGAATTCCGTTTCCAGAGTTCTCAAAGATAAGAAAAAAAAACACATGGATGAAAGAGTATAATTGGACACACCTAGGAAGAAACATAAGGTCCCTAAACGTATTACAGAAATAGACGATACGCTCATTCGGCGCACGATTCACAACTTCTGTGTGGAAGAAAAAACTGTGCCAACAACAAGCAGATTGCTCATTAAGCTGAAAGACAGCATAAATTTTCAAGGTGGTGCTACAAACTTCAGAAAAAATTTTAAAAGGTTCAGGGTTCAAGTGGAAGAAAACAAAATCAAATAGAAAGAATTATCTTCCAGGATAATGGTGCAGAAAGTAACGACAGCAGTGATGACGGCAATGATGGGAGTGATTCCGCAGAAGAGGAAGGGCTGTCAGATGTGGAAGAAAGATGATTGACAGGTTTTTATATTAAATGCTTTTTACGGCGGTGGATTGAAATATACTGTATATAAACTATAAGTTTACCAGTGCAGTGCATAACCGGTGTGCGGATATTTGACAATGACTGTCCCACGCGCTCCTGCAGCATGCAGACGACGGTCACCTGCTGATCTGGTAAGCAACTCGCTTAATAGCTGTCATTAAGATTTTCACATGTCTAGAACTGTTGCGCCAATTATATAATCAGTTGTTTTTCAAGGTAACAGTGTTTTAACTAACAAAATTGCACTGGAAATATTTGCTAATTGTTCGAATAGAAGCACCTCTTAACGTATGATGCTTGAGTCCCCTCAATCCCGTGTATGTGTACAATCATCCTCTGTTGATCATTCTTTTCTTCACTGGAATGTTTCGTGTGACTTTAGAAATATATAAATTATTGATGGGACAAAATGGATGCAGGTCGGCATTTTGGGATGGCAGCTACGTCCTGGGCTGCGTTATAGACCAAAGGATTTCAACAAAATGTAATAATATCAGCATTAACTCACCTCGAATATAACTGACTCCAAAGTCAGTTTACCCCTTGAGTAAAACAGGTATAAACCCTTAGTTAAAATCATCTAGAAAAAAAAACTTTTGTAAGGAAAGTCAATTAAATGAAATATAATTGATTTATATGACCACTACATACCACAGTTAGGTAGATGGCAAAAGTAATTCCATTCAAGCAATGACGTTCAGTGACATGAATTGACAGATGTCTTTCATCTCCACCATTCCAAATGCATTTCCAATATTCTCTTGCATTACATGGGATTCCCTTTTCCCTTTTATTTTTAGCGAAAATTGAAACAGTTTCGATTGGATTTATTCTGACAGGTACAGGCATTTTCAATTCTCCAGCGCTTGATGTGTTAAAGGGCAGTTATTTAATTTATTTTCACCATAAAGCTTTTGTAAAGGGCAAGGTTATATTTTTACATATTTTTGTTTTCCTATAAAACTGTGCAGAACAGTTCCAGATAACAACGTGTAAGCTGAAAACGCTGAAATGCTAGCGCATCATGCATTAAGAACTGCTGTAAAAGATATAATCCGATAGTGGTATTAAAGGAATGTACAGAAGTCTTTCAACGTATACAAGAATCAAATACACCATCTTTTGGGAGGTTTACACAGGGTTGGTACTATTGGTTACATTAGTTTTTCTGAAAGTATTTGAGATGTAGTATTCATTTAATGAGAAGTTTGTTACAATACTGAAGGAAAATATATTCGCAGAAGCTTTAGAATGATGTTCTGTAGCTGTACTCTGTAATTAGGATCTTCTATTATCATGCTTTTTATGCTTCATATATTTTATTAAACGTTTGCTACTGTTTAAACAAAGTATAAGACTTTGGTTTGAACTGGAACCAGAGAAGAAGTCATCGGGGAAATGTTTAAGAGAGTGGTGAGGATACGCAGGTAGGACGCAGTCATAAACATAGTAAGCAGACCGTAGATAAACTTGGCAGCGTTGTCATTTTGTATAGTACGAAAGTAGATATAGTAGTTATTTCCTACAAGTGAGCTTCATATCTTGTCCTCTTGGAACAAAAGTATCCGGACACCCATTAACACATTTTTCCTCATAGATATAAGCAGATACTGCCACATACCCCCCGGAAAACCCTCAGTAATCAACAGACAACACGAGATAGCAAAATGATACGTTCTGTGGAACTCGCTAAGTTCCAATGGGGTCAGGAGTTTGGATGCTACTTGTTGATGAAGTCGGTGCACGAGATTTCAACTCTCCTGAACACCCCAAGATCCACTGTTTTCAAGTTGTAGTAAAGTTGAAACGTTAAGGTAGGTGTACAACCCAGACGCGTACAGGCCAATCTCCCATTTTGACCTCCAGAGATCGTCCGAGTGTTGAAGAGTGTCGTACAGCGTAAACGTCAATCATCCACAGCCACCATCACACAGGGTTTCCAAACCTTATCAGGATTTACTCCAAGCATCAAGATTGTTCGACATAAGGTGTGTAAACTTGGTTTCCATGATCGAGCAGCTGCTCATAAACCACAAGCATACGGTGCGATGACAAACGCTGCCTCGCCTGGTGTAAGAAGTGTCGAAACTAGACCACAGCGCAGCAGAAAACGTTATGGGAATGATGAATCTGGGTATACAATGCGACAATCCTACAGTTGCGTGTGGGTGTGGCGAGTGCTTGGTGAACGACATCCACCAGCCTGTGTAGTGCCAACTGTGAAATTCGGGGATGGCGGTATTATTGGGGTCATGTTTCTCCTGTGGGGGTGGGGTTGGCCTGGTTGTTGCTTTACGTGGTAATGTATCACGACAGAAGTTTGCGCTGACATTTTAACCACTTTAATGCTGTCTTCCCTCGAGGACCAGTTCGGGGATGAACATTATGTATTTCAATACGATGAGCACCGTCCATTCTGCAGGGTATGTATGTGAGTGGTTTCATGTCAACAATGTCCCATAAATGGACTGACATGAGCAGATTCCGAAAGAGCATCACTAGCGTGTTTTGGAACGCCGACTTCGTTTTAGACCTCACCAACCCATATCGAAATACCATCACATTTTGGCGCTCCGCGAGGAATGACCCAAGAATTCTTCCTTATTTAACAGATAGATTGAAAGTAGCCTGCCAGAGTGAAAGCTAGAATGCCTCCAACGGAGGACGGCCCAAACTTGTATTTCATTTTCAAGGGGGTGTCCAGATACTTTTGTTCACATAGTGTAGTTATTCCGAATTAGGTCTTTCTTCTATGTAGTTCATAGGTGAAGTAACACTTACTTTGATTCAGGTGAGCGTTCAGATTTTTAAATAGTATGCTTTTGAATAGCTTCTGAACGAGAAGTTCATGTCTGCCTCCACCGCAGCAAATTTCTAGATGCCAGTATAAACCCGGACTCCGAATTGCACCAGTCTTTTAAATATATTCCGCGTTAATGACTATAGGTAAAATCAGTATTAAGGGATATTTACATTATAGGTAATATTTATATATTGTATTTTAGGAATATTTTGGTTAAGATTTTGTTTCAACATCTATTATGTTTTGGAACTTAAAACATGAGCAATAAAGGAAATCAGCGCATATAACCAAATATGTATTATATTTTCCACAAATTAAATTTTAAAGCAGCATTTCATCCTAAGGTGCTGACATGTACTATCCTTATTTATTATAGATGTGATGCAAAATTATCGCCCGTCTCCTGATTAGATCTTTTTTAAAATGCATTCGATATAAAAATTACTGTAAACACATATTATTTTCAGTATAAATAAAAATATTATTTATTAGTATAGTTGGATAAATAAGCATGAATTTGTAAATGTGAACTTACCGTTATAACAGCACTGTCATAAAACTTTGAAAAGCAGATGAAGTGTGATTGGTAATTCACGAGAGTTTACGAGCTTATCGATTGATTCGCGAGTGGGACACATGAGCAAATTTTTCTTATGTAACTCATATACTCGAAAGGGATTTATGTATAAAGATTATTTCATAAGCAAAATATAACAGCTTATAAATAATAATTAAGTTTTACTTGCGATTTTACTTTCTCTACCACGTACACCTGTAGTGCATAAAGAGTGGCCCATTCCCAGCGTTTATCCCTCCTAAGGTTTCCATCTTCAGGTAACCAACCTCTGATTCCACCAGCCGGTATCAGTTCTCTATGTGGCTGGCCTGAAATACAATACAGGATACACAAACTAACCAAAGAACGATGCTTATATCTACGTGAAATGGAGAGGTGGTTAGGTTACCACCTCTTTGAAAGAGTTTCTTTAAGATTGGCACACTAGAAAAGGCTAAACCAATTACAATATAATTCGGACTTCTAGGGGAAGGGGTGTAGAGTTATTTACGTATGTGGTTAAACTGGATACAACTACGACACTTACATATATGAGAGCCTTTCTTCAGCGACATGGAGACGAAGGTTAAGCTGTTGCTACTACTAAATGGCAATAAGAAAAAAACTGGCATTAAGAAAACGGCAGTGTAGCATGAAAACATAAGGCTTAAGTTGTAAAGTGCCTTCGATAGTTCGGCCATACTTTGAGGGAGGGAAAGTGCGCCGACAATCCACTGGCTAGAATTATGTTCGAAAAACCAAGCTGGTCACGCTGACAGGATTGGGGCTAGATATTTTCAGTATCAACATAAACAGCTCGGTTCGAGTATGGGCCACATTTTATGCACGCCAGTATATACAGTAGTTAGAGAAGTTATTGCATTCTACACAAACACTCTATATCAAGATTTCACCCCCCCCCATGAAGAAAATAAAAATTTTTAGAAAAAGGGCTCTCGATCTGTGTGTTTATGTGTGTAAAAAGAATGTAGGATAAACACCAAACTTAGTATTTAAGCTAAGTACCTTCCAAAGATGCGACACGAAGACTTTCAAAAAAATTATCCAAAGACTTTTACATGGAAAATTTTTCAAAGCTTTTGATTTTCAGGAAAAATGGCTCCAACGATTTTGATTAAAATACCATGTACTAAACATATTTATGTGATAATTAAAATTTATATCTTGAGCTTTGTGTATAGCCTTGGAAGTCCTCTTCATTTGGAAAGAAATTTATATTATAATATTCTATAACTGGCAAATGTTAGGCGATAGACGAAAGCATACTACACAAAAAAGTGTAGATCCCTTTAAAACACAATTTTATTTCAAACAATGTTTTTTCTGGCGTCAGCCATTTCCGAGATATACATTATTAATGGTCCGAATTGCTCAATACTTAGTAGTTTTCTTAAAGAACTGTTGATTTTCGGTTGTTCCTCGCGATTGCACACAAAAAGTACGAAATTTTAATGCCAGCATGTAGCGTCCAGTTCTTAAACATTTGACTATCGCGATTTCCTTTACATCTATAACGAAATGTGTAATGTCGCTATTTTCGAAAAGGTTTATCTCCATTAAAGTGAAGTAACAGGAAAATAATTTATCGTAAGAATAATCTGTATACCCACTAATAAGCGATAGAGCAGAGAAAGTCATGTGACTGTAACGTATCAGATTTTTTTAAATTCAAACCACCATTGTGTCTGTTACCAGATCCTGGCATAGTAAATGAGGAACAATCGAATGTGTTACGCAATACTAATACTACCAACAGTAGGAATGACAACATGGTTAATCTCAAAGTTAAAATAATCTAAAATCAGAACGCAGAGTGTCATATTTTTTCATGGACATAATTTATTTGGAAACTGACACACGATTTTGAATTGCAATGATTAAAATACAGTTTTCAAAGTTAAAATGGAGGCAATCTGCTGATTTTCCGTATTGGAAGCTGAAGCTTGAATTGAAGAATGATGAGATGTATAACGTAGCCTATTAATGATTGCTTACTGATGCTACTAAGCTTCAGCAACGATAAAATCGCATCCCTGTAAGCATATAATGAGATATTCGAGGCATTGCAACGTTATTAGTCAGTATCAAATACGCGTAGTATGAATGAAATAGAGAAATCACGAAGAATGGCTATTATTATCCATATTTTTATAACATTAAAGTGGCATATTTTATTGCAAAGCAGTTTTAGGATAGAGAAAGAACTCTATTTTTTAAATGAGAAACTTTATTGACGCAACCATAGCAGTAATAGCTAGAAACATATTGAACATTTTCAAAATTGATTACTATAAGCTTTATGTAACCCCTTGAATAAAGTTAGTTATTTATTTCTATTAATAACTTGCATTAGCGTGAGTTGGAATATGCCAGTATTATCTTTGTTAAGGTTCCTCTGATTAAGACTTAGAGGAATAAAATAGAAGGAGGTAATAATCAAAATCTTATATTATTTATTCGAGGGAAGGCTAAAAAAATATTGAAGATCAAGAACAAAATTCACTCTTTGAATGTGATTTTGATCCAATTAAATCTTCACGTCTCCCATTTTCTTTACGTTTTTACTTTCTCTACTACGTATAGTAAGTAGGGGAAGTATTGCATTCCACCCAAAAATTCGATACCGGATTTCACCGAAAATATATGTTTTGAGACTTCCTGAATCCAACAAAAAGCATTTTTGGAAACATATCCGTGTGTGTCTCTGTGTGCGTGTGTCTGTGAACAGCATAACTCAGAATCGAACAGTGGGATAAACACCAAACTTGGTATTTAGGTTCAGTGTCTTCCAGAGATGCGACACGAAGTTTTCAAGAAAATCCCCCCACCCCAGATTACCCTTTACTTGGAACATTTTTAGAAAATTTTAATTTTCTCAAAAATGGCTCTAACGATTTTGATTAAAATATTATATATTTAAGATATTTTCATAACAAATGAAATGTATATCTCGAATTTTCTGGGAATGTCTCCAAAAGTATTCTTAAATTGAACGACTTTTGCAGAACTGGTAAACCATAAGAGATAGACAAAATTTTACAACACAAAAAATGTAGATCGCGTTAAAATACACAATTTATGTCATATACATTTTTTTGTTGAGTGAACCATTTTCGAGATATTGCTTGTTATTCCCTTAAATTTTCCAATACTTTTTCTCAAATGGGAATTCGTTATTCATTTTTTATGTCTGGACATACAAAGAGAATGGAATACTCCACATAGCAACCAGCTCTTAAAAATCTGACTGTCGCTTAAAGCCTACCAATTCCCCTTGCATCTACAAGAAAATTAGCAATAAGATTAACATCTCAATATATCGATTAACATGAAACATATGGAGAATAAGCGTTTGTAAAAATAGTTTGTACAAGAGTAGAGAAAGTAATGTGAGTGTAACGCATCAGATTAATTTTATAATTTTATTACATTTAGACCAACATCAGAGACACAATCAGAATAGATATAGTTTTATCAGGTACAGATCTGGAAAAGGAAAAAGTTCAAGCGTTTAAACTAACAAGGCTTTAACGATCGTTACGTAGCACTGTCCTCTAACAGAATCTCTGTTGAAAAGCAAGCGTTTGAATAATCGCATTATGCCTTCACGCTCATTCCATTATAAGCTTTTGGAGGTCATTTGGTTAAAAAAACCATGAGAATTTCGTTTGATTATTCATTAAGAGAAATTGCCCTTAACTAAATAAGAATCTCCAACCTTAGGAAGTCAATTAATCTTGTAGCTTATTTCCGGCTACACTCGCCTACATAAAGAGAAATGTCTATTGAATGTCTAATTCAGAAGTAATCAGCGATTAATCAGCACCCAAAATGAAAATCATTCTGGTTCTATTTACTTGAAATGTATATCACCAGAAAGCCCCTAAGAAAATTTTAATTTTGTGAATAATTATGAATAAACAGTTACGCAAAGAAATGTGCAAGATTCCAGCAGATAAGTACACGCAAAGCATGTTTTTGTACCCGAAGCGGGTCATAGAAGTCACGTGTTTCCATAATATTTCAAGGGAGCGACCGTTTTTATACAGCAAAGAGACGCTTTCACCAACGACTCTTCTCGCTACCGATGATATTTAAAGTTTTGAACCTTTAGCCAATAAAGTTAAAGCCCAGAAGCTAGGATAAATTAGTAAGAAAAAATCTGATGTGTTACACTAACATGACTTTCTCTACTCTTGTACAAACTATTTTTACAAACACTTATTCTCCATATGCTTCATGTTTATCGAGATATCGAGATGTTAATCTTATTGCTAATTTTCTTGTAGATACAAGGGGAATTGCTAGGCTTTAAGCGATAGTCAAATATTTTAAGAGCTGGTTGCTATGTGGAGTATTCCATTCTCTTTGCATTACCAGCACAAAAAAAATGAATAAAAAATTCCCATTTGAGAAAAAGTATAAGTATTGGAAAATTTAAGGGAATAACAAGCAATATCTCCAAAATGGTTCACTCAACAACAAAAATGTATATGACATAAATTGTGTATTTTAACGCCATCTACGTTTTTTGTGTAGTAAAATTTTGACTATCTCTTATGGTTTACCAGTAATGCAAAAGTCGTTCCGAATGAAGAATACTTTTGGAGACATTCCCAGAAAATTCGAGATATACAATTATTGGCCATAAAAATGTCTTAAACTTATGGTATTTTATTCAAAATCGTTAGAGCCATTTTTGAGAAAATTAAAATTTTCGAAAAATCTTCTATGTAAAGGGTAATCTGGGATGGGGGGGATTTTCTTGAAAACCTTCGTGTCGCATCCCTGGAAGATACTGAAACTAAATACTAAGATTGGTTTTATCCGACCGTTCTTTCTGAGCTATGTTGTTCACAGACAGACAGAAAGACAGACAGACACACACACACACGCACACAAACACACACACGGAGATGTTTCCAAAAATGTTTTTTTTTTGGATTCAGAGGGCCTCAAAACATATGTTTCCGGTGAAATCTCGGTATCGAATTTTTGGGTGGAATACAACACTTCCCCTACTTAGATACTATACGTAGTAGAGAAAGTAAAAATTGACGCTTTAAAGTATATGCGAATCCTATCGCAATGCGCTGATTACAAAGCAACGATATAAAGTGATAATATAGTACATGTTAAATAGTGATTCACTGTGTATTCGCTCAATTAAGTGTAAACCGAAAATATTAAATATTCTCTTGCGTACAACTGTAAACCGCCGAGGGCATAAAATTATCAGACTGTGAAAATAGTTAAAAGTGTATCTGAAGAGCGGCGACTGATAACGCAGATTTAGTTAACGCTTGCCGGAGCAAAATCATGTAATTATGGATGTAATAGACATAAAATGAAATCAATATTGAACTTTCGAAATGTGTCCTAAATTTGTCTGTGTTGCATATTTATATAGCGTTACAAGCTCATTCGAATTTATTTGGATCTCAAAATACTTCAAAATTATGAAATATTAGAACTTGCTGGCTTCATCAGTGACGAGAAGTGCAGTTACTAAAATACCACGTGTGTATTTTTCCTGAAGTGAAGGCAACGGTTTCCTTCTTCCGTCACCATCTCAAAAGCAACCTGCAACATTTTAATAGAATTCAACCGACGGATGTCGAGGCTGAACCCTCAAAAGGCAACCTCTTAGCCATCCTTCGAGAACATCGCGGGACATCACAGGTGGAGCTGCCCTTAGACGACCAAAGGCAACAAAGTTCTACAATGTGTATAAATCAAATACGTTTCGAATGACTAATTTTTATCCCATACTAGGAGGAATTTATTGAACAACATGCTTTTGAAATGGTTTTTTGGATATCAAAGCTATAAACATTCTTTATTGTTGGTCAAAAGTGTTAATTTACTAAATTATGACATTAATTTTATAAAATTACCATGGTAATAATTACGTCATAAAATTACTATATTATAAAATATGAATGATAATATTAACTGTTTTGTAATTATGCCAAGACCAAGTTTTCTGAAATATCCATAGCGTTTTTACTCTCCAACCGATTAAAAAATCGTTCCTATTCTTTCTCATAACTAACATATGGTATCCTTGGAATTGGAGATAATTCTGCATATTCAGTTTCTGCTACAATATCTTCCGGTAAATCCTCTTTTAATGTAAGAAACAAATATAATGCGCTCCATAGATACAATGACATAATACAAACAAATACACACTCATTCCACAAAAAAAATCCTTAAACAATATTAATTTTATTTTTAATTGAGTTTAATTGTTTTACAAACAAGAACGTGTGGAACTTCTTTATAGTGTGGTAGAATAATTAAATCAGTAAGTATCAAATAACTATAACATTAAGAACTTATTTTATAGTACACTATTAAATGAATTTCAGAGTTTTGTTGCTACTCATTGACACTGTACATGGGGTGGTGGAACGAAATGAGGTTAATATCGAAATTTATATTAATACCACTAACCATTGTGTCAGACGATTGAAAAATAATTTTTTTTCTTTACTTGTATTTTTTGGACCGATATCAGAACTTTTCTTCGGTTCTGTCAATGACAATAAAGTCAAGATTTACGTCCAAGAGAATTACTCTTCCTGCATGTAATGACTGATGATTCTAATTTTAGTTCTGGCAGAACTACTGCTGCTCCAATGGGTTGGATTTTAGAAGTTGTGTGAATTTCAAGGAACGATAATTTTTACAATGTTCTCGATTTATTTCTTTACTCTGAATATTACAGCTTTGACCATAGCCTTGCAAGAAAATATGTAAACAAAAATGCTGTTAGCTATATTTAGAGAAATCATTTAGTGAAGAAGCATATTGAGCTTGTAAGAAAGATATTAAGTGAAACATCTGATGTTTACGTGCACAAGAGCTTCTCTACCTACTATCGTTTATTTTTTTCTCTCTTCTAAAAATTATTCTTACAAAAACGTATTTTTCTATCTGCTTCATGTCAGTTGAGATTGAGGATATCATTTTATTATACATTTCGTTGTAGGTACAAGGTCAAATTCCTTACTCCTTCCATACTATCGCCAAAACAAATGAATGAAACATTCAAACTACATAATCACAACTCGGAGCGATATCTGGAAGCGATAGTCCGTTTTAAAGTTCCCTAAATAAAAGCACTTTAAGAAAAAAGGTTCATATGTGTACGGGGGTGTGTGCCTGTCTTTCTGTCCATCTATGGATAAAAAACGAGATGTCAGATAAATACAAAACTTCCAAGTATGAGACAGAAATATTTTCAAGGAAATTCCCCACCCCAAACTATTCTTTATATAGAAATATTTTCGTTTAGTTTCGCTTTTGTCAAAATTGGCTCTAACCAATTTCATTAAAATATTACATTACTTTATATGCCACGTACATAGTAGGTAGATAAGGTATTGCATTCCACTCACAAATTCGATAATGAGATTTCACAGAAAATACAAGTTTTGAGGCCCCCTGAATCCCATAAAAGAATTTTTGAAACAAGTTCCATGTGTGTGCGTCTGTGAACAGCATAACTAAAAACGAAAAGTCAGATAAACACCAAACTTGGTATTTAGGTTCAGTTGTTTCCAAAGATGACGCCAAAATTTTCAAGAAAATCCCCCACCCAACTACCCTTTACATGAACATTTTCGAATGTTTTTATTTTTTAAAAAATTGCTCTAACGATTTTTATTTAAGTATCATATACCAAAGATGTTTGCAGCACAAATAAAGTGTATATCTTAGTTTTCTGGGAATAACTTGTGAAGTCCTCTTCATTCGGAAGGAATTTTGTATAATCTTGTATAACTAGTAAACGTTAAGCGATAGACGAATACATACCGTACATAAATACAGATCTCTTTAAAACACAAAATTTACTTAAAATAAATTTTTCTGTGGCAAAAGCCGTTTTTGAGATATCCGTTATTAATGGCTCGAATTGTCATTCTTTTAGTCTCGTCGATTTTCAGTTTTTCTCGCGATGTCTTGGAAACAGTATGGAATATTAAGGCCAGCATACAGCGTCCAGTTCTTAAACATTTGACTGTCGCTGTTCTCTTTGTATCTATAACGAAATGTATAATGTAGGTATTTTTGAAATGGTTTATTTGGATCAAAATTTAGTAGACAGAAATATAAGCTTCAGTAAGAATAGTTTGTATACCCACTAATAAAGTTGGAGAGTAGGGAAAGTGATGTGAGTGTACCACTCGGATTTTTAAAAATATATTCGCATGTAAAATAAAAAGATATATTTAATTTTTTGAGAATAACTGTAAAGTACCCGTCGTTTCCAATGGATTTTTATAATTTTGTATGAGAACCGTAAGAGAGACGAAAACTTGCTATAAAAATGTAGATATTTTTATACTATCTATGTCAAATAGTATTCTTGTGGCATTTACCATTTCCAAGATATTCATTAATGAATTTTCAAATACTCTTTTTTCCAAGTATTAAGTCCCTATTCGTCTCTCCCTCTCTCCCCCTCTCAGTGATACATTTGAAGGCCATCATATACCGAAGAAGTTTCTGAAGATTTAACTATCACTTAAGCCTCTTGTATTCCTCTACCTACAACTACATGTGTAATAAAGCATTTCTGCAAAAATTTATCTCGATTAACAAGTAGATAGAAGAAGAATCCTTTGTAAGCATAGTTGGTTGTAGAATGGGTAGAGAAAGTCATGTAAATGTAATATATCACATTTTTAAAAACGTACATCTCGTTTAAAAGAAATAGAATTTTGAAAACAGATTAGAAGGCGCATAAAGCACCATTGTACTAAAATTTCAAATTGAGAAACAAGTTGAACCCTAATAAAAACTTCAGTAGGTTGGGTTCTATAATAAGCGCAAAAGTCAACTTTGTACTGTCCCATATATACGACTTTCTGCAAAACTTGAGATGCTATACGTATATCATTAAGACATAATCACTTCTCTAAGAGGTTTAAGGCGGTAAAAGAAGTACCAAGAAAGTGGAATGAAACGGTATACTATAATTTCTCCCACCATCCATAATATCCAGTACTGTTAATAGTAATCGCTGGTAGCTAGTCCTATGGACTAGAGGAATAGAGCAGAGGGTTGCAATCCTTAGGCATAGGTTTTATTAGGAAGAAACTCTGAAGACAGCAGAGGATCATAGATCTGTGAAGTTTTGACAGCATTAAACATCACAGGAAAGCATGCACAACTTGGCGGAAGGATGGGGGAAAACTGCACATTTGCAGAGGAGGCGACCAATTCCCGGAGGAGAGTAAACCGTTGTATTACTGAATTGAGGTTTTAGTTGCAAGCTTAAATCTCCCGAATTGGCAGCATATGATTATTATTTGCCTCTCGAGCTTTCCCCTACGAGGACTTAATTTCGCTAAGTTTGAGTACTTAGAGGAATTTTGTCAGTAATGGATACGACGTTTTCTGTAAACCTTATTCTAAAGATTTTGGAAATTATGTGAGGGAATGCTGAAGCATAGTGAAGGTACAAGAAGGATCAAAGTTTAGAAATTATTAAAAATAATTCAACTTATAATCTTTCTCAATCAAGAATGATCCTCTTGTAAAGGTATGAGGGGGAATAAAGAGAGAGAGAGAGAGAGACAGTGAGAGGGATGTTCTTAGGCTGCTGATTGGTGTAAGGAATTTCATGGATATTTTCTTTTATTTGTTTTTGCGCATTAAATGCCTTTAAGAAGTACAGAACTGTAAGCAGTTTTCTAAACACTGCTCAGCGTGAATTGGCTTTGGGGAGACAAAAGTCTACAAATATTTAGATTCATTTCTCTGTACCCTGCACATATACCACGTATGTGTTCTAGGCTCGTGAATTCTGAAAGAAATGCTTACAACAGGCACATAATAAGCATAGACATACTATAAACCAATACAGACGCAGTTTTACACTATTAACTTATTGTTAATAATATACAGAACTAACTTTGTGAACATTTGTGCAATAAGCTACATTCCCAATACCATACGACCCTCTCAGAACAAAGTAGGTTTCGAGGTGAATGACGATTCAGTTGTTACAGTTCCACAAGCCGAGTCGCTTCTGACATTTAAGAATGTATTTCCTACACTTTTGCCAGAATACTTGTATGCAATTTAAATGCAGCCAGCTTATCGTCATGCAGCAAACTTGTCAATCTGCCGAAATAAAACACAGCTGCGGCAAAGCTTAAGAAGTGGCGAGAGGCAAATGATCGCGATGCTTAAGAAGCGTAACCTGTTACTGCACGATAATATTAATTCTGTGACACACGGATTTAATCACTTACCGTCAATGCCTTACTCTGTTTATATCAAGAAGTTAGCGCTGCTACAGCTAGTGTTGCAAAACAACCGTGGCGGCTTTAGTCCGTTCCGTCTTGTTTATGACAGGATCGTTCTTGTCTGAGACAGAGTATAATTGATGTATTTTGTTGTAGAGAAGTCACGAGGATTTTACGTGATTGATTTAGAGTATTTCTGGAGAAATAGTCCGCAAGTGAACATCACATAAAAGGTTTAAGATGTGTAAAGTATGTGTGATTTTGTTGTGAAATCTTGATGTGATGGATGAATATGCAAATCATTTCTAGAAGCAACGTTAAATGATTGTAAAAATAGCCGGACAAAACCACCTAACAACATTTTTATAAATACAGGTATTTTCCATTTTACTTTCTCTACCACACACATGGTAGGTAGAAAAGGTATTGCATACCTCCCAAAAATTCGATACCGAGATTTCACCGGAAATACATGTTTTGAGGCCCCAGCCCCCTGAATCCAGAAGAAGCATTTTTAGAAAAAGGTCCATGTGTGTGTGTTTGTCAGTCTGTCTATCTGTCGGCGTGCGTGTTTGTGAACAGGATAACTAAAAAACGAAAAGTAGAATAAGTACCAAATTGATATTTAAGTTAACTATCTTTCAAGGATGAGACACAATGATTTCAAAAAAATTCCCCCCATTCCCAACTATTCTGTACATGGAACATGCTTCTAAAACTTTGATATTCTAAAAAATAGATCTAACAATTTTGATTAAAGTATCATATATTAAAGATATTTACATGACAAATAAAGTGCGTATCTTGAATTTTCTAGGAATATCCTGTGAAGTCCTCTTCATTTGGAAGACATTTTGTATAACTGGTAAGCGAAAGACGAAAACATATTACACAAAACATGTAGATCTCACAACAATTTACTTAAAAAAGTTTTTTTTGTTGCATAAGGCATTTCTGCTATTGATGGTTCGAATTGTTCATTACTTGGTTCATTCTCTTAAAGTTCTGTCAACATTCAGTTGTTTCTCACGATTGCATGGAAACAGTATGGAATTTTAAGGCCAGCACATAGCGTCCAGTTCTTAAATATTTGTCTATCGTTGTTTCCTTTGTATCTATAACGAAATGTTTAATGTAGCTATTTCTGCAAAGGTTTATTTGGATTAAAACGTAGCAATATAAAAACAAGCGTTAGAAGAATAGTTTGTATACCACTAATAAAGATAGAAAGTAGAGAAAGTCATGCAGATGTATCATATAAGATTTTTTTACAAAAGTATTTCGATATTAGTATTTCGGTGAATTTCACGGCAGGTACACCGCTTCTAAAGGGTTTAGTGAAAACATAGAATTGACTGAAATTGGAAGCAGAAACAAGTAGCTGAATTTGTTGCTTCATCGTACTGCGTCATCTTATCTCTTAGCGCTTAACTTTGGGGTTCACTGGCTATGGAGATTCAGATGAGAGGAATAGGGTCACGTCCCAGGGGAGTCTCGAAAGTTCAGTGGTTAGACATGTTTGATACGATTAGACGGAGACCCGTGGTTCGGTCCCAGACTGTAGCTTTTGGTTTTTCCTTTTCCTTTATCCTTCCGTCCTCTATACATTTGTTATGGACGGATAAGCTTTGAACCTTAATGCGGATTGGTGAAATATTACACCAAAGCAAAACAAAATAACACGAAAATGTATATACAATTATATAATAATAATAATAATAATAATAATTTCTCTTATTTTATTTGTAATGTTTAAGATGGAAGTTTTGTTTTCGACGCTCACAACTAGACAACTTGGTTATAGTATAGGATATTAACACGAGCTAAGAAGTAAATCTGTATGCAGCAGGTATGTAGAAGTGCATGGTGCCTCAAAAGCTCCTTTGTGACATCCACCCCTTCTCCGAACTCCCCTGAGAGTTATGTAATTCACAGAGTTTTTAATTCGGCACTCGCTTATTTACTTAAGATAAAGAGTGAGCATGGACTGCGAAACGATAACGCTACTTCCCCTCTCTTTCAACCCGCTTTGTCCAGTTACGTATCCCGGATATCCGGGATGTAAATGTGAAATTTACACATTCGGTAAACTAATTACAGCATCACCAAGCAAGAGTCGTCTACCGTGGTGTGGTTACCATGCTAGCCTCTAGTTCCCGAGGTCGCGGGTTCAAAACCGGCGATGAGTTTTTTTGGGGCATAAAATTCCTTAGCATGACTTCATTCGGAAGGAAAGTAAAGGCGGTGGTCACGTGTCATAGATTTACGGTACGTGAAAGAACCTCAAGTCTGATAAAGAGGCCTCTGAGCAAAATTACCGGTCTTTCACGCCCAATATATAATGGGACGCTAAGGACAACAGCAATTAAAGAGCGCCCATAAATAAAAAAAAACTCAAACCAAGCGAGATGACTCCGCATTAACGTTGGAGACTACACTCGGGAGGTCGTGGGTTCGATTCCTGTCGGACCGGCCTCTCTGACCTTGGGTTTCCCCAGGCTGGTAGGCGAGTGTTAGGGTGGGTACTCTTTTTAAACGAATTTCTATCAATCACTTTCTGTCCCTATCATCTTTGCAGTGTTCTAACTTCTTACGGCACCACAGGCGGTGGGCACTGACCGTGTGAAATGATGTGATAATTGGAGAAGGAAATTTGTGAAGGAAACTTTCCAAACCTAGGTTTATGGTACCTCTCCAGCATTTGCCAGTTATGAAGACGAGGAAAACCTGTAAAAGACCTCAGTCAGGAAGGACGGTTCTTGCAAATTTGAAACCCGGACATCCGTTGTCGGTATCATTTCCTTTTATCTATTTCATTTTTATTGTGTAACGCAGCGGCTATGACCCACGTTTATCTGGAGGCCGGCGTCGGCCAGGCAGAGATAAACAACGATAAGTAGCGCTCGCCAGCGTAAACACTGGAAACACTATTGCTAGATAACCAGAATCTTCTGGAAGTTTCTCCTTCTCGAACTTTTGAGAACTACGTGGGAATTTCCATTGACTAGATATATAAGCGAGCGTTCTCGCGAGAGGAGTTACTCTGCGAGCGAGTGAGTTAGCGAGTTTCCGGTGGGACGAAAAGTGCCGTTCTCCGAGCGAGTTTGTGGCGACTGCTGTGATGTGCAGTGGGTGTTGCTGTGGAGGTCTTATGTTCGACTCCCCAGCGAGTGAATCGTCCAAAAGAAGAGGGTACGTCACGAAGGAAGTGACGGGGAATGGAACTAGTTCACCTTAGTGAAGTGACAGTGAAGTACAAGAAAAAAGTGATAGTGAGAAGTGAGAGAACTGGCAATTGAAAAACTGGACAAGTCACAATATGTTTCAGGTTTGTTGGACCAGACGACGGCATTGTTGCATTGCGGTGGGACGGTGGAATTTACGCTGTGGAATGCTTTCTCCCTGACGCTTGGCTGGACAGCTGGGGACGCCTTCCTGAGAGCATCTCGTTTCATTCCGGGATCTCCAGGTTCAGGTGGGATATTATCGGTCAGGATTGATGTTATTCTGAATCGTTAAGTGCTCCCTCCTTCGGGTCTCCCATTCTGGGGTCACGTTGGAAGCACAAATGGCCTACTAGGCCTACGTACAGTGCTGTACTGTGCTTCAGTGGCTGGAGGCTTCTCTGACTGACTGATACTACTCTCTATGACGAATTCTTGAACCACTACACGAAAAGTAATAATTAAATGATGAGGTAACAGCGAAACAACTGCCTATGAACAATGCGGATGGGAGTTGCCCTTATTAGGGATAATCCTATATCAGCAGCGGCGCTTTAATAGTATACTTGCAGGATTTTAAAATACAGAGATGATATAGAATACTTTGGGGTCCGAAGAACGGTTTAAAGGAATTCAACTAAAGAACTGCCAGGATTTGATAAGGGACTTCCTATTTATTATTATTATTATTATTATTATTATTATTATTATTATTATTATTATTATTATTATTATTATTACTATTGACTGGCCGCCGACGTTGCACAGGTAGCACTTAAAACTCGGATGACGATTTAATTAATTTCATTTAGCTCTCCCGTTCTTTATGAATTTACTTTTGCTTTGTTTTTTAGTTTTTTTAACTACATTGTCTTATTGGCGATCTTTCCTTTGGAACTTATTGCCTATTGGCAATAGTGTTAACTCGTATTCTCTTGTCCTAGGGATTCTTACACTTTTTAGGTTTAAATCATCACACACACACACTCTCATTCATAATTCCCGACTCTGAGGAGGATAGGGAATAATCTTGGCTAGAGAAAAATTCCCACCCCAACCGGATATCGAACCCGCGACCCTTCGCACAGAGGGCAGGTGCTCTACCGACTTAGCTAAGGGGCCAGAGAAACCTATAATTAGAGTCAATTTAAATTGACCTTAAAATGACCATCACAACGGCCTCCATCTAAAACACGACTAATAGATTTACTTTCCCCATAATATCAAACAACTTATTAAAGAAATTTCCTTCTACAACGCTTAGTTTTGGAGATATTATACAGTCACAAGTTAAATGGTCCACCCTGTATATTTCTTGGAATGAAATACCCGCGGCATTTGTCTTATTTTACATGCATATTCTGTGGAGTAACAGCAATTATTTTCTACTCCATGACATTCTCGACTAAAAGTCAAATTCTTCTTTGCAAGCATGTTCTTTTACAAGTATAATGTGTTGGTATACAAGTACATGGGCTTCATAAATCCTTTTTAACCTTCTACTAATTTATGAAATGAAATTAAAAGGTATTTTATAGACCATGTCCGTCAAAAGTAATTGGTATTTTCAATTGTGAAAGAGTTATCACAATCGGTTGAATATTTTCTTGAAAATTATGCTATGTACACAAAGCCACACACAGATATAAGTTTCTCTCCTTATAATATTGATATATATATATTATTGAATTCATAATCATTATCATCATCATAATTTTTATCAAACAGGTTATAGCAGACGACGAATGGATGTATAAAATGAGACCCCAAAAGTGTTCGGCGATTTAAAGGGCTAAATGTACACTCATCTGAAATTCAACCCAAGGACTAAATGGAGCCCGGTAGAAAAACCGAACGAATATGCAGCGAGAGGCTTATAATTATTTATTTCTTTATTTCTAAGCACTTTATTTCACTAAAATTCTGAAGCTGTAATTCGTGCTTTGCTTTCTTTCCTTCTTTTTCCCTAAATGCACACCTATACGCAATTGTTGTAGTAGAAATGTGTTAGGACAGAATAGGACTAGAAGTAGAGGGGGACTTATCACCTCGATCTACGCAGATCTTTTGTACCTAGGCCCCTGACGGGCGGGATGAGGTGAGAGGAGACAGAGGGCGGCCACAGGAGACACGACAGGCAGAGGTTGCTTCCATGAGATTTAAACTCCCGGATGGTAGCTGGTGCAACCGGCTCCCCTCCCCCGTAGGCTTACACAACCCTCCTCGAGGGCCCGGGATCCGGAAACCGCCCTATTCCGGTGGACGAAGGTTTACTTAGAGCATCCTTTTCCCCTGCTGCACACGCCCAGACCTCTCGCCGACAACATTTGCAAGCCTGAAAGAAAGAAACAAAACAGATGAAATGTGAAAGGAAATGAGATTGGAGAAACAGAAAATTCGGGGGATGTAATGATCCTTCCCAGCATTCGCCTAGCGATCCTACTAAACCCCCGAAAAAACCCATGGATCAGGATGCTCGGCTGCGGGAAGGGAACCCATGACCTTCTGAATGCGGACCACAGACGTTACAGCGTGAGCCATCCCGCTCGGAAGGAATGTGTTATACTCAATACGAACCCAAGCCCTAGAACAGATAATACTTTGGCACTTGGCTCGAGAGAATTTTTCTGGTTCTTGTGCAGAACAACGAAACTACCATAATTATTGTTTTGGGACGTATTTGTGATACCCTTTTAAAATTAATTGATATTTATTTTTTTATCCCAGCAGACATGAATCATTTGCACAATAATTCCGAGTACTTAGTCTGAGCCCGTGGAGACCTCTGTACATTTCGACATTTTAAGAATAAAACAAAATTTCCTAAATTTCTGAAATGTTGATTGCTTCTTACATCCTACGTTTAAGGTCAGTCCCACGAATAAACTGTTACAGACTCGACAACACATATTTAACGGGAACAAATGAACTTCTTTTTTGAACCAAACAGAACACAGTAGTATGACCCTTCAGGTGAGCTTGCCACCGTGCTACTGCCAACACTAGGAAACCTTGACATCGCTCTTCTACATAAAAGACCCGAACGTCTCTGTTATTACGACACCAGACGTTTAAATCTGCATGCGACTGAAGTAATAGAACGTTCAATGAACCTCTGCTTTTTTATATCTCCCAAGTATTGATGTCCCCCTATGTACTTGCCGTTTCTGTTCTGATAAAGTATGTGTAGTCTGACTATAGTGATTATAATTTTACTTTCCATAGCACTTACTTATAGTAGGTTGAGGAAATGTTACATTTCGCCCCAAATTTGCCATCGATAGTTCACCAAAAATATGTTTTGAGGTCCCTTGAATCCTAAAAGCATATATAGAATATGGTCTGTGTCTGTATACAGCATAACTCAACAATAAAATATCGAATAAAGCAAAATTTTGGCATTAAATTTGATTGTTTTTCGAAATTGCGAAGATTTTCAAATTAGCCTTTACATAGAACGTTTTTCGTTATTTTTCTATTTTCTCAAAATTTTTTCAAACAATTTTGATTAAAACAGCATATATTTAAGATGCTTACATGATAAATAAAAATGTATTTTGAGGCAGTATTTTATATCACAACACTGTAAATGCCAGAGTGATTGTAGTGTAAATTAGCATTACTGTATGACAATGATTTGAGATGTTTGTTAATTATAAGCATTGTTAGGAAATAAGTTTACACGGCCTCACTGAAACTGACAATAGGAGCGGATAACAATGAAACGAGGGGGTGAGTTGTTTATCAATTAGAAGAGACAAACAAATGACGTCAGAGTAGCGTGCCTTTCTTTAGAAATGGAGGGAATGTCTTCCCTAGAGCACGTGTGTTCGTAATTTTGATTGGATATAAAAATAGACGCTAATGTTGGCGCGCTTTATTAACCAATAGCAGCTCTGTTATAATTTTTAGGCATATCGGGGTGAGGGAGTATAAATTCTAAAGCCGGGGACAGGTATCACACAGTTTAATAGAATCATTCACGGGTTACACGTCGCGCAGTTTAACAGAACGAATTCTTTTATCAGTGTTATCTTTTAGTAACAACTCCTTTCCGTTTACACACCCTATTCAAGAGATTTGCTCGACTGAGTAATAATAGCTAGCCGGAGGACAAAGAACCCAAAATTCAAAAATAGTAAAACAATAACAGGCGCTCAGCAAATAAGATAACACGAACGATACCGCGACAATTTTGAATTGTCTGTCAAATTGCCTTCATGCGGAAGTAATTGTGTATAACTGGTAAACCCTAAGAAATACGCAAAGAACTCACAAAAAGTGTAGATATCTTTAAACTACACAATTTATTTAGATAATTGTTTGTTGCACCAGCAGGTTGTTGCTATCTCCATTCAATTGTTTCTCGCAATGTCCCAAAAATGTCAACGCCAGTGTATAAACATTTGACTATTGTTACAGCCTCTATATTCCCCTCTTGTAGCTACCACAAAGTGATAATAAAGCAATTTTTTCAAACTTTATCTCAATTAATACGAATTAGATGGGAAAATAAGCTTTTGTAGGAATAGTTTGTAGCAACGACAGTGAATGTAACACGTCAAATTTCTGCAAGGTACAAATCTTTCTTGATATCCCACATCTGAAGGAGAAACATCATTATTTACAAGCGTTTCAAACGCCTATCACTCTGCAGAGGTGGATGTCTATTATTTACGGCTTTGGCATCTGTTAAACAATTTCCAAATGAGGGGGCTCGAGTGGGATAATTTTGCAAGTAAAAGCGCTATAACGTGGGAGTATTGATGTGTTACATGCTCCACTTGAGAAGCAGCAGTTAAATGCCTGAGCAGAACCAATTAGCTGTCATCTCTAAACAGTCTGAAGCTTTGTTCGTGGCTATTGATTCGAATGCCGCTCTGTGGGCTTTGCTTTTATTTGCCTTTAAATTGGAATTCCTTTGTGCCAAAATAACTCTGGTTAATTTCACGTTACCGCGCAAGTTTTATCGGCAGCTCTTTTGTGCATGATAACGGTAAAAATTTCCGATGGTGAAAAGTGTGGGAGCGATAACTAAAGAAATTCCTGTGCTCTGAATATGCTTTCACTTTTATTAGAAAGTAACACATACCAGAGAACAGGCCTTAATTTTCTCATTATGAGAATTATAAATTGAACGTTTACAATCGTGTTATAGCTAATTCCAAACAAATTACAATGAAAATAAAAGGAAAATATGCCATATTTTTATTTCTTTTTGTATGAAGGTCCCTCGGGTTATAAATTAATTAATAAAATCCGAGGTAAGCAGGAATTAAATCTGGATATTTAGTAGTGGAATACCATTATTATCCTCTTTCATCCTGAGATAATAAGGCCTGTAAAATACTCTAAGTTTACATACGTTTTCCTGAAGCATTTGCCGTCTATCACTAAAAATAATCTAAAATGTTGATATTCAGCTTTGTTTTTCATATTTGGCATAGAAAGATTACTTAAAACTGCGAGTGCTCGTAACGACAATATAGTACGGCAAAAAGGAAAAAAAAACTTGGTTCTAACAGGAATTTATTTTTATTCAAAATTTATGCCAGAACTTATCTTAGTACCTTTCCTGAATTAGATACTAAGACCATTTAACCAGGTGACAAATGTAGATGGGGTCTTTCTCAAAGTGATGAAACAGTACGGGGCGTTCAGTACGCACACATTGCCAGAGAAACTTTCGTAAATAAATGCCTTGTGCGATATATTATCAAATGCAACTCAATTAGAGGCATTTATGGGAACTGGATACCACACAACTGCAGCACTGAGCGATAAACAGGGGCAAGCAACTGATTTGGACCGTGGAATGTATTTTGATGATAAAAACATAATTTTAGATTTCCGACCACAGTTGGAACATAATACGTCATCTCCTTTGCACATATATTATACTGTCTAAAGAATAAACGTTATTGTTGGTATGATTATATATTCAATATCATTGCCCGTAACTGATTCATCCATCAATTTAGTATCCTTGTGAGACTCCATGAATTATTACAGAGCAGAATATTCTTTTGATTGCTTGCGAAATTTTCGCAGAGAATACTGGGGAGAAATGTTTTAAAACTGCTTTTGTATCTCTTGCTACTTGTCATGTACAAGTCTTATATAGTCTTACCATATACCAAGTGGCCCATACAAGCCAACTTTAGTTGAAGTAAGTGTATGCCAGATAGCGCGGATGCCAAAAGGTTTGCCTAAGCACAACTGCAAAGGGGACTCCATACCCACAGAAAGGAGACAGCTAAATGAAAGATCAATGCTTGAAAACGATCACTTTAACTGCTATTACTGGTCCCAGAGCTGGGCTTCAGAAAGTTTTCTTTAAACAAAAACACTTCAGGTATGCCCAGAGTCTGGTATTTGAATGTGAGAATACCTATTTGTGTTTCGTGGGGGATGTTATCAGTTATTTTATAAGCAATTCGCTCATTAACAAGAATTCAGGATTGCCGCTTGACGCAAACCTGAGCACACGTGTTAAGTCATTTAATTCCATGACAGTTAATCTACAATCAGTACAACTGCATGGCATCAATTAATGCCTCAAAGTTAACAAGATTAAATAAATTCTATTTTTATTATATTTATGTACCCTTAGAGTGCGTAAAAATTAAATTATTTTCTATAGTGCATTATTCATAAGGCATGTGCAAAAATATGCCCGCCTTGGTAGACAATCAGTTGTACGTTCTACCTGGAATGATATATCAACGTCCTCCCCCCCAAAATGTGCAGAAGACAGATGCCACGTCTAAAAATGTTCAAAACACAGTTTTAGCTGCATTTTGGTACGTCTCGCACAGATCGTAACCACATCTGCGTGTTCGTTATTGGTGAACGTTATCCTTTTGCCTGAATGACCTAGCTCGAACTGCATGCAGACGACCACACGACGCATATCAGTACGAAATTACCACGTAAACACCTGCAGACAGCAGCACTACCTCAGTGATCTTTCGCTTTGTGCCTGTACTGCCCCTTTGAACAGCAGTGATGCGGCAACTTCTTGTGATCTTATGTATGCGGAAAACATAAGACTGCAATGGACGGCTTGTTTGGACCACCTGGTATGTTTGAAGGACAATATTCTTCAATTTGTGGGAGTCAAATCCGGACTTTTTTGGAAACTATCGTGCTCTAGCGGACAAACGGGACCTTGTACGATCAAGTGGCATAGCGGTTTTCTTCAGTGTTCTAATGTAAGTCTGTGTATGAATTTTAAATAAAGAATTGCTGTTCGAAACCAGGTCATTCACTTGTAAGCTGCAAAACATTAGGTGAGTTATATACATCGGTTTCAATGTCAATGATTTCAAACCCCTTTCTATTCCAGTGCCAACCTTCTTACCAGGCCTTCCATAACTTTTCCATTAAACTACTTATTTGAGCGAATCGCTTATTATGGGCACCGATAGTTAAAAGTGTACAGCTTAAACCATTCATACAATATTTTTACTTTGTCTACAATTTAACTATGTCAGTAGAGGAACAATTATTGTATTTCACCCAAAATTTCCAAATCGAAATTTCTCAGCGAACACGTGTTTTAAAGTCCTCCGACGCCACTTCTAACGCAGTTTCAGAAAACGTTCTCATTTGTGGATGGGTGTCCGTGGAAAAACTGACTACAAGAAAAATCCAGATCTCGTTAAAATACACAATTTATTCAGATAAAAATTTTTGTAGCATTAACAATTTCTGAATATTCTTTCTTTGAGTTTACCAGCACCTTTTTTATTGTCCCATTTATACCTTTTAACTGCAGTGGTCATATCGGCGTCATAATGCCTATGAAATTCTAAATCACCGCGCGGTCATGCGAAACATATGCGAAATCAAAACAAGCATATTTGGACCTCCTATTTAAAAGTCTGATGTATCACATTCACTGACTTTCTCTGCCACTATCGTTTATTTTTATGTACCTTCTGCAAAATACTCCTGTGAAATCTTACTTTTCTATCTAATTCATATTAATCGATATAAATGTTTGCAGTATTAGTTTCATTACACATTTCGTTGTAGATACAGCGGCGATGCAGCAAACCGAATCGAGAGTCAACGGTTTAAAAGTGCGTCACTACATACTGGCTTGAAATTGCATACTCTTTGCATGACATCGCAAGAAACAAGTGAACAGCGACAGCATTTAAAAACTACAAATTCATACCAATAACAATAGGTATATAAGAAACGGGTGATGCTATAAAAAGAAAAAGCTTTTGGAAATAAATTGTGTGTTTTAAATATACAGAAAACTTACTACACAAAAGAATTAAGATCTCTTTAGATTTCTTTAAAATATTTACTTTCGGTATATACGTAAAGGTTAATGTATTTACAAAATTTAAAAATGCTGGTGTAAGTGAACTTGAGTTTTTCATTATAGTAGTTTCAATTAAAAGTCTCTATTTAGGGCATTTTTACTTTTGGTAGTTTTTATATTCAGTAAACGCACTTTACGTAAATATTTTAATTGATATTGCTCTGCGGATTTCTTGCTGCACAAAACGTTTTCATTTAATCATAGCCCCTTTTACATTAAAAAATAAGAAATCCTATGAATACCTTTAAAAGTAACATAACTACAATGAGGTAGATCCAGCTTAATGACAAGGTAGATAAAGTATTTGTGTACCAAATACCAGGTAGCCCAACCGCAGCGTATTTAACGCGTGCATATAACCCTTCGTGCGTCAAAAGAGCTGCAGAACTCAATGGAGAAATTTCAAGTAGACACAGGTCAGTGGGGAACTGGCGCATAAGCGTCCTAAAAATGTTTGTGTACCAAATACCAGGTAGCCCATCGCGGCGTATTTAACGCGTGCATATAACCCTTCGTGCGTCAAAAGAGCTGCAGAACTCAACGGAGAAATTTCAAGTAGACACAGGTCAGTGGGTAACTGGCGCATAAGCGTCCTAAAAATGTACCACCAGCACCACTACTACTACTGTTCTCAGAAACGTCCATATGAATACACGGAGATGGTTGGAACATCCTATCAATTAATAGGGGCAAAATTTCAAACACCTATTCAATGAGCGAAGTCAGAGTCAGCATAATAGTACAGTTAGATGATGATTATAACGATGATGACGATAGTAATAATAATAATAGCAACAATAACATTTACAACAACAAGCGAAAACATCGTAGTGAAACACTGCATGCTCTCATGTTTGTTGGTTTGTTGCTTTTATCCGTAATGTTAGACAAGAACAGCGTAAACACAATTGAAAAAATAGCTATGGGCGGATTCGGACACGTCAAATAAAGACCTATTAATTATTTGTCAGTTTAAAAAGTGAGTTTATTCTCTTGAAAATAAAGCCTGTTAACTGAAGTGGAAAATATTCTAAGAACCCTTCGGTCTATTTCTGTCTACCATCACACAGCGTAACTCTATTGTAAGCCTGGGAGGTGCCTCTCAATGAGCGCGACCCGCTCATCGTCTTTGCTGATAAGCAAGAGGAGTAGAACGCAGCTCGGCTAGCCCCGTAACTCAACACCTACCTGCTGTGTGTGAGGTCCCGGGTTCGATTCCCGCCTGGGGGTGACAATTTTTTCTCTAGCCAAGATTATTTCCTATGCTCTCCAGAGTCTGGAAGTATGAATGAGAGTGCAATTGTGTGTGTGTGTGTGTGTGTGATTGTTAAAATTGAGTTTTATTTATGGACGCTCTTTAACTACTATGGTTCTTAGCGTCCCATTCTATATTGGGCGTGAAACACCGGTAATTTAGCTCAGAGGCCTCTTTATCAGGCTTGAGGTTCTTTTACGTGCCGTAAATCTACGACACGGGACCACCGGCTTTACTTCCCTTCCGAAGGAAGCCGTGCTAACGATTTTTACGCCCGAAAAAATCCACCGCCCTCCGCCGGGTTTGAACCCGCGACCTTGGGAACTAGAGGCTAGCACGGTACCACTAGTCCACGGAGGACGACGTGTGTGTGTGTGTGTGATGATTAAAGCCCAAAGCTCACTGGAAACTAATAAACAAACGAATATGAGTTAACTGCATTGCGTATAAATAACAATATATTCCAAAGTAAAGACCAAGACTATTGTAGTTAAAGGCGGGGTATAAATATAACTTAAAAGAAGAAAAAATGGAAACCGAAGCTCGCTCACGCGAATTCACCAGTTCCTCAGTGACCTGTGTTTTCTTGGAATTACCCCGTTGAGTTATGCAACTCTTTTAACGCACGAAGGGATATCTACACATCTGAAATACGCGCGGCTGGGCCACCTGCTATACAGGTCCAACGTAGAAAAATATTGTGCAGAAACAGCATTTTGATTAGCAGTTGGAAATCGCAAGTGGAAAGTTTGAATATACAGCATGCAGGGAAACCATGTAAACATGCACTACATATAGTGGACTGTATTTGTGGTTATAAATCTTACGCTACATTAAAATCATGTTGCAAGGAGAATAGCAGTGTATCAAAGATACAAAGTGAAAAATGGTGAAAGTATTAAGGCTTAGCAGATGATGAGAGCATGTAAGGATCTAAACATGAACATAATAGACACTGTGCCCATCGCTGTGCTATGAGAGTATCTGCCTTGCAAACTGAAGAACCCGAGTTCGAGTCCCAGGATGTGTCTTGGATAAGATTTGTCAGCATGCTGACAAGACGAATGTTGGGTGGTAACTCTTTTTAAACACAATGCAAGGCATTCAAGACATACTGTATGGACAGTATGAAAAAGTTCTCTGCCAGAAATATTTCATTAATCACGATGAAAGTGCTTAACCCTGGATCTCTGTGCGAGATTGAACAGGGACAATAGAGAAGCTTACAGGAAACCAGAAGGTGTGTATTTAAATTCCTCCGCGTGATTCTTTAAACCTGGTTAAATTAAATTTAAAATCATGAAATAACTAAGGTTTCATCATTTTACGTCAGCAGAAGCTGCGCATAAACTCCTAGAGAGTTATTTGTTGATTTTTCCCCAACAATTTTAAAATTCCGATATTATATACCTTCTATATTTAAATATGTATAATTGTGAGATCAGCATCGATTGAGAGGGCTTGAAAAGCTTCAAATTTCTTGTGCACAGAAATGTTTAAAGTACATAAATGATAGAATCTTACAGTTAATCTATTCATATAAATTAAATTAAAGTTCAATGGTTATGAGTATGCGGGCGTTTGCGGGTATGAAAAATCATCTGACAAGATGTGACAAGAAATTTCAGATAAATACCAAACTTACTGTTTAAGTCCATCATCTACAAGGATGCAACACGAAAATTCTCAGTGAAATCCCTCTAAAAGTACTTTTGAATGGACAAATTTCCACTATTTTTTTATTTTCTCAAAAATGACTAACGATATATATTGATATGTACATGATTGATAAAGTTAACGTCTTAAATTTTTTGCGAATAGCCTTTCAAGCCCTATTGATTCTGAATAAATTGTATCTAATTTTGTAAACCATGACAGATAGACAAAAGCTTACTACTCGAAAACTGCAGATCTGGTTAAATCATTTTTGTGGCATTTAACCATTTCTGAGATATTTGTTGTTATTTTTTTAAAAGTAAAGCCACCCATTCGTTTGTTTCTCCTAATGTCATGCAGTGTATGGAATTTCAAAGTCAGTATACAACGTCCCATTTTTACTATATCACTATATTTTAGTCTTCTATATCTAGCTATTGTAGCTACAATGAAATGTGTAGTTAAACAATATTAGGAAACCTTTATCAACATTTACATAAACTAGACAAAAAATATACTTTTGTATAAATATATTGCAGAAAAATATACAAATAAGCGATATTGGATTGAGAAATTCATGTGAATATAATATTTCATATACTTTTGGGTTTCAGAATCCCACTAGTTGGGCTTTCTACGGAAAGTAAATAAAAGCAGTTATCCGTGGTGCAGCGGTTACCATGCTGGCCTCTAGTTTCCGAGGTCGCGGGTTCAAAAACAGCGGAGGGCGATGGATTTTTCGGGCATAAAAATCCTTAGCATATTTTCCTTCGAAGGGATGTAAAGCTGGTGGTCTCGTGTCGCAGATTTACGGCACGTAAAAGAACTGATAAAGATGCCTGAGCAAAATTACCGGTATTTCACGCCCAATTTAGAATGGGACGCTAAGAACCATAGTAGTTAAAGAGCGTCCATAAATCAAACTAAATTTAATTTTAATTTAAGGTAAGTAAAAGCATTGGTCGGGTGTTATGTTTATTTAAGGAGAAAATTGACCTTAAGCAAAATTAACGACTATTTTCACACCCAACAAGCGCTTACTTCTCTTTCTAGTGGATGTGGAGTTTGTCGCTCATCACTGCGGTTTTAGTGGTGGATAGCAAGCACGAGGTACCGCACCCCATTTTGAAAGTCCATATAAATGATTATGTACAAGTCCTTATTACTAGGGAAAGAAGCACGATTGTTGGGTGAATGCCAGTTAAAACCAGGCTTCTAGTCTCTTCCAGAAATCAATCAGCAATTGTATGGAGGGAGATGGTCCCTGAGGAAACAAATAGATGGAAAGGATATAGAGCTACGAGAGTTATCTAGGAAGTACGGATTCCCGCTCCGCAGACTTCTGTCCAAGGTCGGGTAATCCTCGACATTTATACTCAGTGTTGTGCGAGTTTCAGACAAAACAAGTTGTTATTGTGGTTTCTGTGATTGTTCAAAATGAACTGTGTGATACAAAGTCCCGTCTACTCTGTGCTGAGAGGTGATGCATTTTTGAATGCTCGGAAGCTCAAACCTGCAGAAATGTACAATCAACTAAAGGAAGAATATGATGATGAAGTAATAAACGAAAGGTCTTTGAGAAAGCGGTATTAAAAGTTCAACGGCGAACGAACAAATGTGTATAATGAAACTAGATCGGACGTCCCTCACTCATCATAGATGGTTTGAAGAATCAAGTGAATAACAAAATCGTTCAAGACAGACGTGTAATCCTAGGTGAGTTACAGATTTCTTTCCGAAAAATGTCTCGTTCTTTGCTTGGTGAAATTTTGTTCAAGCATCTTTTATTAATTGACTGGCGGCAGCAAACTACAACATGGAAATTCTAAAGCCCGTGGCCAGATGTGACAAATGCTTACATAACGGAGGTAAGAAATAAAGAAATGTGGAGAAATAAATAAGCTTCTATTTTGTGACATGCGTTTTTGAATAAAATATTCTTTCTCAATATATTAATGTCCAATGGTCTTTACTTCCTGGATGACCCTCGTATATCTAAGATATGGTTTCCTAAACAACACATTAACAGTAAACCAGAATGAAAATTAAGTAATATATTCCGACAAGAGTAGTGAAAGGGTGTTTTGCAACATTCGAACAATCAGTCACGTGGTAGTCACTTTCTAGTTGTGAAATGGGTCATATTTGGGATTGTAGTTCGGGCTTCAAAGTAATAGGTTAAAGGAGGGATGAGCAACAGCTGGGGAAAACGTAAACATGACGTTTTAATAATAAGTACAAGTATAAGAATACTAACAAGGCAAAATATATAGTGCTCTTAAAGTGGATAGTGCAAAGACGTAAAGGGTGGTACCCTACAGGTAGAACCTGCCGCAGCATGTTATCTTAAAGATACAGAAGTGAAGCGAAGACGAAGAAGAGCAACAATCAAGAGAATTTTTATGATCATAAGTGGGACACCAGAAGTGTAGTATTTCTGGAATGCTCGATATACACTTAACCAATAAGAATATGGTATATCATTGTCACCCCTATAACTGATTCTATAATGTCAAGCGATAGAACCACATCTCCTCCGCAATCCCACACATACACCCGGGTTCTTGCTATAGGGACGTAGCCTAACTCAGATTACTAAAAACAAAGATGGCTGCATGTCATGGCGGTCAACGTTCTAACTTAAGTGACTAAATATATAACCAGAGAAATCATCAAACAAGCTATTTACAAAAGACGCACTATCTCGGTCTTCTGCTTGTATTATGAGGCATGGTCATATTATGTATACTGCTCTGAAATATTCTTTTCACCTTCCTTCTCTGCCTAATCACTGATTAGCTATGAGTACAACCTATGTGCACCTTAAGTGTTAAGTTAAGAACTGAACCTTGCTATGGACTTAATTTATATATGATGCGTACGTTATTAAACGTTTCAAATTACCGTACTGTAATTCTATGTAGAACAACTTATAGGTAGTTACGTTTTAATATGATATGATTACATACTCAGCTAAATCAAACAATTAAATTTCTTAGTTTTCTTCTATACAGATCTTCTTCCTCTAAAAATAAAATCTCACATAAACAGACAACACTTAGACCAAAAATTTAAAAAACAATTCAGGTTAACAATTTCTAGTTAACTGCAAATGCAAGTCCTAATAATTAATAATAATAACTTAATGGCTTAGTAACCTAACTAATAATAATTATATTCTCGTATACTTAGCCTAATTAATATAATTATAACTAATATAATATAAATAGCAATATAATTAATATAATACTACATAATATAATTATAAATATAATTAATATATTACGATATAATATAATTATATTACAATCAGTGCGTCCATTGGTGACTAAATCGTCGGCGTGCAAAGTTTGAACACCTGCGAACTCGTAAAAACAAGGCGCCAATGTAACAGATGCAATATAACTAACCTTCCCAATACATGTAACGGGTGCGTATTTACGGAGGAGTTGCTGGTTATGAATGGAACCTAACAACCCGAATATCACTAGATACTAGTGACATACTATAATGGTGGAAAAATGTCAAAGTTGCTCTTTAGTAACCTCTCGTACGAGGAATGTCCAGAAAGTAGCCTCCGTTTTGAAATAAACTGAAACTGGTATACATACAAAAGTTTTGTTATATGCATCTGAAAACTACTGCCTTTCTCTATTTTTCTACATAATCTCCAAACATATTCAAGCACTTGTCATACCTTTTCACAGTCTTTGAAATACCCTCTGGATAAAATTCTGTCGCCTGTGAACTAAGCCAACCTGTCACGTCGTTTTGAAGCTCTTACCAAAGCGCTGAGCTGCAAGTCACTTTTCCATGTACGGGAACAGATGGAAGTCGCTAGGGACCAAGTCCAGGCTATATGGGGGATGGTAAAAAAGTCCCATTTGAACTTGGCAAAAGTTCATTTGTGTTGTTTTCTGTATGAGGGCGAGCATTGTCAGGCAAAAACACAACACAGCATGTCAGAAGACCATGACACTTGTTTTGGATTGCTCTTCTTAGTCTTTTCTGACTTCACACTTCATACATGGCGAGATTTGTTATTTCGGTGCTCATGTTAATAGGTTATAAATAGCAACCACGCGACAGTACAATCCTCCATCTTGCACAGCTAGAAGCGTACTGAGCCACTGCGCATGCTAATGTCGAAATAGCGGGCTACCCCCACTACTTTTCGTGCTATGCATGAACGGAGGTTACTTTCTGGACAGCCCTTGTATATTCCAACCTCTATACGTTCGCGTTGAGTTTGTGTGTGTAGGGTAATCTGGGAAACCACCAAACCGATTTTGATAATTCCTACACCAAAAGTACTGTCAGATAAAGGCACTACATTTTCAAGTATTTTAAAATGTGGACTTTTTCTTTACGTTTTATTCCGGAAATTACAGGTTTCAAATATACCTCATATGTATGAGGAGGCTTAAAATCTTTTAAAATTCAGTTACTGGAGAAGTTGCATACCGTGTTCAAATCAACAGAATTCCCTCCAACGGCACTGAACTTTATTGTCAAGGAGTATTTGTGGTATTAATTAGAACAAACCTTTCTACACTTGGATAACAGAAACTGGAAAAGATGATGAGCTGCAGCATAAGTTTCAAATCTTCCGGTATCCTTATTTTCAATCGTAGTTTTAACCCATAAAATAGAAATTAATACTCTGCAATACTTTTTAAAATTTTGCATAGGACATAAAGAAAATTAGGTGTTACACTATTTCCAAATGAATTTGTGTAAACCATGTGAACAAAATTTGACAGCATTATAATATAGAACTTGTCAAAAGTTGTAGGTTACTTTACAGTTTCTAAAAACTGCACAACTCTTTTGTAATACCTATAAAGTAATTCAACATTCCGGTCAACTGGGGCGCAAATTTGTGCACTAGAGCTATAGGATTTGGCGAAAACTACAGGATATCTTACAGCTTTAAAAATGTACATTAACTCATATAGGTTAGGATAGGTTAGTCAACGTGGGGCCCTAGCACCTCGATCCCAATGGATCTTTTGTACGTACATCCCAGACGAGGTAAAGGAACCGCAGGAGACGTATGGGTTGAGAGCGAGACCGGCGCAAGATGACAGAGACCCGCAGAGTTCCATAACAGTTCCAGGCTTGACTACCCGGCCACTAGGAGACGTCCCTCTAGTGGGACCGGGAAAACACGACCCAGCAGTGGAGGCTGGATTTCCCTTAGCAGAGCCGAGAAGAAGTTCCAAATCGCAAGCCACTGCACCATCTGCCCGACACCCACCGAACCACAGCCCCGGAGTCAACCTGAAACGAAAATTAGACCAGAGGAAATGGGAGAGAGTGGAAATCCGAGGTAGAATAACCACTCTAGCACTCGCCTATGACAACTAGGGAAAACCACGAATAATCCATGGTCAGAGAGGGCGGTCACGGGACTCGAACCCGGGACCTCCCGAATGCGAGTCTCACACGCTACCGCGGAGCAATCTCGCTCGGCACATTTGCCCATATATTCAACCCGTTATATAAGTATAAATTATGTACAAAACTTTGGAAACCTACACTTCAGTTATGAGTAACAATTATAAACTACTCGCGCTTTTCAAAACCCGCCCCTCTCCTTATTTAGAAAATGCATCCATGTAGAGCCATTTAGATTAGTATAATTTTATAGATTCTGTTTTCATGACAATGTTCCCCTGTTTCTCCGCAGGGCAGAATCATCCCGGTGAATAGCAAAACTGATTTCTGCCCCGATACCATGCGTTTAGAGACCATTTTCAGCCAACTAGGGTAATGTTATCATTGACAAAACACTTCTAAAAGCTGGTGACCAGCATAATTGTTAATGTTAACGTGCATTTAGCAAACAAAGAGCAACATTCTCTAAAATGGAACTTTGCGGAACAACTTGAGTGGAATTGGTGGGATTGAAATTGAATTCTAGTCGTGGCATTTCAATTCCTAAATACAGGCATAACATGAAGCCTCGTATAAAAATTATAGAGGTTTTCACATAAATCACAAGCACGCAAAAACAGACATTCCAACTATTCTTTCGCAGTTCCCTTCGGAATTTTTATCGACCCCCCGTGATGCACCGTCCCTCTCAGTAAATGGGATAGTATGCAGGTGGGAGGTTGGAGTAGGTACATGTTAGCTCAATGGTGGAGGAGGGGCACATACACGGAATCTCTCCATGGCGCGATTTGTTGGTGACATTTTGCTGTGATTTAGTGCGTTGCGCCTGCGGTAAATGCGTATCCAATGCAGCAATGGTAACAACAAATCGCTTAGGGGTGCAAAAGGTTGCAAGGGAGGGAATAAAAACAGAGAAACGGACCATGTTATGTCTGCTAGAGCACAATGTGGTGTGAATGAGTTGCAAACTGTGAGCAAATCCACGCTAATAGCTCTAATGTGGCTGCGGATTTGTTACTTTGCGGAAATGCAGGCACTCTCACGAGTATTCGAAAAAACTCTAATGAGGCAAACTTACATGACTTTCTGTATCTATTTCAACGTCATAGAATTGCCTATATATGCAGTATTCATGTAATGTTAATTTACGTTACGATAAAGTTTAGAATAAAAATAAGCTCAAATTAAACAGTTGGGGTTTAATTGACATGACTGTTCGCTTAATGAAAATCACTTCTTGTTGCTAATGAACCCTTGCGAGAAATAAGGAGAATCGCCTAATATGCTTACGCTGATCGCACATTATTTTGTTTCTTATGGGGTTATTTCGCCTATTAATTCCAAATAATTCCGTTAGCTATCGTTGGGTGGTTGTTTACCGACTGTATTTCTATTAATCACGTATGTGGCGTGTCGGTTCTTTTTGGTGTCTGCATCCGGTCGTCCTTCACCTGGCTCGAGGATTTCGTTGCTGCCAACATCTATCTCTTCTTTGGTGAGTTTCTTGTATGGCTTAGCAAGCCAAATATTTGAATTTCCAGTGGGTTTACTGATGGATTATTCACCCGGCTTTGTCCGTTGCCAGTTTTCGATAAGTAGATGTTTTGGAATTAAAATGTAGTTATTTTGCGGAGCCATAGACGTGATTTACATTTGCTAACTTTGTATTATTGATTTTGTTTTGGCTCAGCCATTTGATTTTTGAATGTACATAAGGTGCGAGTTCCTTTTGCCGTTTTAGATAATATTTAATTGTTTGAATTTTTGTGTGTTTAGTTATGCTTATTCAGATTGTTAAGTTGTTTCGAGTTTATCTAAATTGTTAACTTTTACAACTTTTATATAAACTGTTCAGTGTTTATTTGAATCATTAATGCGTTCATTATTTATGTTTTGTGAGGGACTTACTTTACGGCATCATGGCAGTTACATTTTAGTGATGTTGATCTGTTTAATAGTCAGGCAAGCAAGAAGTGAAGAGCTGTAGTGATCGAGCTAAATAGGGCGAATCCGTTATATATTTATGTTAAGATAATTTACCTTATATCCTCTGCAATAATCACGTGATTTGTGTGATCTCATATAAAAAACATACAGTTTCTAAAAGCTTATGAGTATGGAAATTTGTGTGCTCATGCTGTACATGATGATGTACACTGCCCAGTGGCAAATATTTGTTAATTAAACCCGTATACCCGAATTTGACTGTTGTGAACAAATTCTTGGGGAGCAGTCCTTTTACCTTTTATCGGTCTTGCCGAGGTCCGAACATTTCTTAGCTGAGACACTTCCATTTTAATAATGTGAATAAGAGACACGATTAAGAGTGCATGCTTCATAGTTGCAGCATGGTAGCTCAAACTACTAACACTTAAACATATAACAAGGAATATTTAAAAAATGTCTAATACTGCAGAAAAATTTATTGAACATAATTTACCTATTTCAATGAACTGTACATTTTTCTGAGGGGTAATATTTTGGCTAACCCTTATAACTTACCATATCTTAAACACACACAAACAGATCTTTCTCTTAAAACAAATTTTTATTCAGGAGACCTCAAAACTTTTATTTTCGTGAACCCTTATTTAGAATTTTTCCATAGAATGCAGTAAGGTCTTCTTATACCAATGGTTGCTTTACAATTCAAGATGTTAAGGAAAAATATGATACATTCACATAACTTTCTCTACCCTTTATCGTTTATTAGTGGACACACAAACTAATCTTACTGAATCTTATTTAGAAAACAACCCTGGGAAACAAACATGGTAAACATTTATTAGAAAACCATGTAAGAAAAGAGCTGATAGTTGAATTGAATGTATGTAACACACTTCAGCTGAGAGCAATTATTGAACTTCTCTCAGACATACTCCTGTGAAAAAGTATCTTAATGCAATGGGAGTGTTTCAGGACAACTTAGATTGCAGATTTTGCAAGGAAGAAACCGAAACAGCGCAGCACATTATATGTTCCTGTGAGGTCTTGGTTTACACGAGATACATTGCCTTGGGAAAATGTTTTTAGAACCAGAAGAATTTGAAACCCTAGTAAAGGGTGCAGGCATAATGAATTGGCTTTTAAACGATACAAATAGCTACATTAGACGTTTCATTATAGATACAATCTGAACAGCGATAGTCAAATGTTTGAGAACTGGACGCTATATGCTGGTCTTAAAATTCCATACTGTTTCCATGCAATCCGATAAACAACTGAATGTTGACAGGAGTTTAAGAGAATTACCAAGAAATGAACAATTCAAACAATTTAATAACTGATATCTCAGAAATGGGTTATGCCACAAAGCAACTTATTTGAAATAAATTGTGTGCTTTAAGAGATCTACATTTAATGTGTAGTACGTTTTCGTCTATCGCTTAATGGTTACCATTTATACAAGATTATACAAAATTCCTTCCGAATTAAGAGGACTTCATAGGCTATTGCCGGAAAATTCAAGATGTACATTTTAATTGTCATGTAAATATCTTTAATATATGGTATTTTAATCTAAATCATTACACACATTTTTTTATAAAATAAAAAATTTAGGGAAATGTTCCATGTAAATGGTAGCATGGAATGTGGGGTTTTTGTTGAGAATCATCGTGTCGCATTTATCGGAGATGCTGAGTCTAAATACCAAGTTTGGTGTTTATTCATTTTTCGTGTATGAGATATGCTGTTCACACACACACACACACACACACACACACACACACACACACACACACACACACACACACGGAAGTTCTTCTTAAAATGCTATTTCTTTATTCATGGGGCCTCAAAACTTGTATTTACGGTGAAATCTCGAATTTTTGGGCAGATAGAGAAAGTAATAAAGGATTTAATACATTAACAGATATAGTAGCAAGTATTTTAGGGAAGAAGAAATGTAGTGATTGAGGAGGTAGCTTAAAGTTGTAGCAAACCAACCTAACGTTTAAATCCTAAGATTGGCCTAATCTAACATTAGACTAAACGTAACTCATGCGGACATTAAGGGGAGATTTGCCTCTGCCAATGTTTCAAATGTTTCTTGCGGTTTAACATGTTGATGCGTGCTGGAAGTCAGAATGATGATAAATTCAGCCGATAATAATTAGCCGAAAGCCAAGACATGGAATTGGGACGCATTGGGACATTGTTGGGACGCAGCATGGGACAAAACGCGGTAACTTGTAACACACCGAGCGAGGTGGCGCCACGGTAGCACATGTGACTCGCATTCGGGAGTCCTGGAGTTCGGTCCCCGGCGACCGCCCAATGTGACTTGGGTTTTTTCGTTGTTTTCCCTTGTCAAGTGAATGCTGAGTTGGTTTTCCTAATACCAAGAATTTTTCCGGTCCCTCATTCCTCACCATTTCTTTTTTTATATCGTATCAATTTTCGGGGTACGGGGCTTGAATGGCTAGTTTGGGGGTGTGGTGCGCGGTGGATATGCACTCTGTGACTGTTTCTTCCTCCTGTGGTACGACACCCGGGCAGTTCGGACCTGTTCGTCAGGAGGAGCCTGGGGATGCCTGCAGGAGTGTTTCCATCTGTGAACCTTAAGGACCCCGTAACTGCCGCTACTTGGTCCGGGCAACAAACCTTTGGATCTTTCATCTCATCCTTCCTTCCGGAGGTTGCATATGGCACAATAGGCATACGGCCACAGTGCTTAAATCCCCTCTGCCCCTTGCAAGGAAAAAAAAAGTTGTAACACAAGCACTACGATAATGACCATCTTGCAGTTATCACAGGAGGTGGGAGAAAGCGTTTTTTACTTTCTTTACTACGTATAATAAGTAGGAGATGCATTGTATTCCACCCAAACATTGATTACATGTTTTGGGACCCCTGAATCCAAAAAATAATTTTTAGAAAAAGGTTCGTGTGTGTGTGTGTGTGTGTGTGTGTGTGTTTGTGTGTCTATGAACAGTATAACTCGAAAATGAAACATCGGATAAATGCCAAACTTGGTATTTAGATTCAGTATCTTCCAAGAATGCGATACAAAGATTTTCAAGAAAGTAACCCTACCCAAAACTACCCTTTACATAGAATATCTATGGAAAACTTTGATTTTCTCAAAAATGGTTCTAACGATTTTTATTAAAATACCATATGTTTAATATATTTTCTTGGCAAATGAAATGTATATTTTGAATTTTCTGGGAATGTCCCAAAAGTCGTCTACATTCTGAATGAATTTTGCATCACTGGTAAACCGTAAGCATTAGACAAAATTTTACTACATAAAAATATTGATCTTGTCAAAACTTATAATTTATGTCATATATGTATATTTTTTTGTCGAATGAATCAGTCCCCAGATATTCCTTGTTTTGTTTGAATTTTTCAATACTATACTTTTTCTCAAATGGGTCCTTGTTATTTAGTTTTTTTTATGTCCTGGACATGCAAAAAGAATGGAATGCTTCACATAGCAACCAGCTCTTAAAGGATTTGACTATCGCTTAAAGCCTACCATATTTCCCTTGCACCTACAAGAAAATTAGCAATAAGATAAATTCTGCAAACGTTTACCCCGATTAACTGAAGTAAATGGAGAATAAGCGTTCGTAAAATAGTTTGTACAAGAGTAGGGAAAGTCATGTGAGTGCAACACATAAGATTTTTTCAGAATAATATCGAAATTCGTACTAATTTAGCTAACAACGCTAAATCGTCAAGAAACTGCAACTTTTGACGATTTCAACAATCTTTATGTCAAGCAACACGAGAAAATGGATTTGCAAGACATAAGCAGAAAGTAAATAACTATATTCGATTACCGTTTTTATGAACTTCCTCTGAGGATACGTTACCACATTTATTCGTTTGCTCTGAATACAGTTTTGTGCAAAATTAAAATATAAATATAATTCAACAATAACAATTCACTCTGGTTTCGGTATGTGAAAATGAGACAAATCTACTGTACAAATATTATTCTGCAATGGCAGCATGAACAGATTCTTAAACAATGTTTTTGGTTGACCACACTATAATACGCTGCTTGAATGTGACAAATTATTTGTCATGGCGTCGATAATACTTCAGTGATTCACTGTGATCTTCTCGGCGGCGTGCGCAGCTCCTCTATCGCCCATACCTTTTAACGCTCTCAAAACAGCAGTCCATAATGAATCAATTTCCCAGATAAAGTATATTGATATAATCATTGTAATTTTAATATTCTAATAAATGAGTTCATTTCTTTTGGTTCAATTTGTATTGCTTTCACGTTACCTGTAAAAAATCAATAAATACTGCGTGAACTCAACAATGGCGCCATCCGTTGCACTACTCGCATACACGCTCAAGGTTCTGCCATTCGATCAGCATTTATCTATACACAATAAACCAGTAAGACACTTTTGTAAAAAGTTTTGAAATTATAGTGTGGTCGACCAGAAACAGAAGTGTGCAACTTGACTATAATGGTAGTAATTAAGACGCTTGTATAAAAATTATGAAACTCGGTCTTAATTACTACCATTATGGTCTTGTTGCATAAAATACTATTTGATAATTCCTACTGCTAGCCAGACATCATACTACTAGGACACAATTTATAAGTTCTGCAAGTAACACACTGTTTCCCTGCCATAGGAAATATTGTTCTATACACAATTTGCAATGTTTTGTGTGTAATATTATATGCTACTAATGCGCTATCTTTTATAAGTTAAGACCGTGGTTCATAAATGTAGCGCTTAAAAAGAAGTTAACAAATACTGGAAAGTGTATTTCAGGAATATGGTTACATTCATTTCACATGAAACAATGTTATTAATCAAAAGAAGCACTAGAAGACTTAGCAGTGGAAGTTGGGCAATAGGGACTAGCCAAAAGAGTCATGTAATGTGACGTTTGAAGATTGTCAAAACTCAATCAAATGTAAAGTTGTACGGTCTCCGGTACCTTTCATCTGATATGAAGTTTCAAAGAGTGTAATTATTATTAACGTTGAGGCAGGGTCGGTCGCCAAGTATGATTAACTTTTAGTAGTTTAAAAGCAAACTTAAAAAGGACAGACGGTAGGGCAAGTTAAAACACAGCACAGACCCACATGTAGGCTATAGTAGGCACTTTGTGCTTCCAACGTGGGAGGAAGGAATTTAGTGTAGACCCGAAGGGCGACCAAATCCGGATGACGATATGCATGTCCTTAATGATTTCAATTCTGACGCTAGCCTAACGAGACACCTCAGGAAGGAAGGGGTGCAAGCTGTCCCACCAAGTGCTACCGAGCGAGGTGGTGCTGCGATAACTTATGGGTCTCGCATTCGGGAGGTAACGGATTCGATCTCCGGTAACCGCCTACTCCGACTCTAGGATGTTTCGTGTTTTTCCCGGGTCGGTAGGCGAATGCTGGAGTGGTTCATTTTCTATCACGACTCTCTCCTGCTCCTCATTTCCCGTACCCATCATCTTACTTGTCATCAGTGTTGAAGGACCAGACGACGATGTTCGGTGGGTTGCGGTTGAAATATATTTATGTCTAAATTTGTTATACTTGTAGCAATATTGATTACAGTCAATTATGTTATGGGGAGATTGAATATTATCAAATTAAATGCTGATATAACAGTTATTGCAATAATATTGCTTTGATTGACAAATGAATATATTGTTACCATTACACCTTGTTCTCACTTTTCGAGCAGTGTTGCTTATAACAATGAGAACGCGTCGCAATCGAGATTTCGAGTTTCGGATAGATTCAAAATAATCCAAGAGGTCCCGAGTTCGAATCTCGCTTAGGGTGTGTTACCCAAATCGGCTTTGCGTACCGGGCTCATTTGAGCATCATTTCACACATTTCATTCATTCATCTCCCGATATGACCTTCCAGGTTAAAGAACGTTAAGCTCAATAGAAAAAATCCAAAAGAGAAAAGTTAAAATATATCAGAATTTTAGATTTATAGAGAATATGTTTAGAATTATTAGAATATGATGGGAATATTAAAAATGTGGAACACAGGTTCGGAGATAAAACGAATTTTGTTACTTTGATAATTACTATTTATCGAAATTCTAGCATTATAAAACTACTTATTACTGTAAACTTGGGCACGATTGCGTTTTATGGCATACATGTTGTAGACATTGTTGCGGTTGATAAATCGAAACGAATACAATTATTATACATGTGTTTTTGAATCCTTTATATTTGGGCTGGTAATGCAAACGATGACAACTGCATTCCAAAGAGAGTGTCACGTGTTGGATATCTTACATGTCTAATTCTCAGGATTGCATAAAGCGTGTGTGTAACTCGCGTAAGTAACTGTTTTTTTCCCGACGATAGCGTTTTTTTATTCACTTTTCATTCATGCTATCATGGTGAAAGGTTAAATGTCTTGTATTTAATGCTGGTAACCTAATCTATTTATGCGTTTTGCTTACTTTACTGAACGTATGTGCATGAAGTATATTAAATCCCCTATATTATGATATCTTATTATTACATCCTGAAAAATAAGCATATTTCATAGTTCAATTTTACCATATAAATCTTACCTAGGCATTCACTTCCTTTTTATTCGTTAATATTTACTAGGGATGGAACCTCGATACTCAGTGGTATAGAAGTATGTCTAATACTTTGGGGTAAATCTTCGATACTTTTAAAGTTTTTAACTTTTGCATTATTGAAAGTTTTTATGTTTAACTTGATACTAGATAAGGAGCTAAAAAGTCTAAATCGCGTTATTGTCTCACACGTGTCCAAAGAGCTACTGGTCTGTAGTTCTTGATAGACCTTAACTGTGTTTGTGGTGGAATCATTCCAAGACTCTTGTGTCTAAATTAAAACATGCAAAACAATGAGGGAAGGAGTAAAGGTACTCGTGTAACATGCAGCGTTAACTGAGTTGTGACTGAAGCTGGTTTAGCTGACGCACTAAATCACGTTTGTGCAATAGCCGGGCTTGGTGACTCACTCTCAGCCATTACATTTACCTACTCCGGTGACATCTGTTAGTTTGTGTTTGCGCTAAGTCAAACATGGGTCACGAGCATAGCTTACAGATAAGCTATTCCATATTGTGGATAGAAAATCTTTAAATCACAGGTAGCGAAAACGTGACTCGCGAGTCATTTTGACTCGCAGGCGCCGTTCCCTCTCTGAACCGTCCGTTTGTTTTTCACATGCTGCTGAATGACGCAGTGCGTGTTGCATATTTCTTGACTCGCGGAAGGAAGGCGTTTTCGCAACCCTTGCTTTAAAAGAAAGTTTTAAGCACATAATATAGTTACATAAAAAGTGAAGTAAAGTACAGTTATTAATATTATTCTCCTTGATTAACACTAGAGAACCTGTGGCATTATCAAATTAAAATTTGCTGCCAATTGAAGAATGTCAAAGAGGAACAATTCGCAATTAGCATAGAATACAAATTTGATTACATGCGTTTATATACAGAAAAGTACTACTAAGAACATAATTCAGTGAACAAGGTATCGCTTTTGCAGTTCTTTTATAAAGGGAGTATCGAGTATCGGACTCAAAAATCAGTATCGGTATCGAGTATCAGAGATAGTGGTATCGTCCTATCATTAATATTTCCTTAGGACTTAATTCATCCACCAACCAAGCAAGCTGCTAGTTGATTTTTTGAGGTCAAACATCCAGGCGCGATTGCCAGTTCGCTACTAGCGTTATCTTGCTGCCTGAACTACCATGTGCAACAGCTGTTAGTAACTAATTTTATTTTCGCGTAAGTACTATTTTATAGAAAAAAAAATACTATGCTACACACATGCGTTAAGTTTATTGGAAAATTTCGGAAGGAGAAAATATCAAACTTGTCTCGTATTTTCTAACACTTCTAATGATGTACTTATCCCTCTTGTATCACAATAAACTATTCAGCAATCATGAAAATTAGCGCATGAGCGTTAGCGATAAAAAATATTCACCTTTGCCGCATCCTAAAGAATCATACATCTTTACTTTTCTCTATCACGTACATAGTATGTAAAGAAGGTATTAGCTTCCGCCCAATAATTCTATACGAGGTTTCACAGGAAATACATATTTTGAGATCCCCTGAATAATAAACCAGTTTTAGAAAAAGTCCATGTGTGTGTATGTGAAAACAGCATAGCTCAAAAACGAAATGTCAGATAAATATCAAACTTGTTATTTAAGTTCAGTAGTTTCTAAAGATGCGATACGAAGATTTTCAAAAATATCCCCATCCCAAACTACCTTCTGCGTAGAAAATTTTCCGAAATTTTTTATTTTATAAAAATGGCTCAAACCATTTTGTTTACAATATCACATTTTAAAGATATTTACATGAAAAACAAAATCTGTATCTTGAATGTTCCGGGAATCGATTGTGAATAGCTTCCTCTTCATTCGGAAGGAAATTTGTCATTCTTTTAAAGTCCTGTCGACATTCAGTTGTTTTTCGCGATTGCGTGGAAACAGTATGGAAGTTTAAGGCCAGTATACAGCGAACAGTTCTTAAACATTTGACTATCACTATTCCCGTTGCACTTATAAAAAATTGTGTAATGCAGCTACTTCTGCAAAGGTTTGTCTCGATTAAAGTGAAACAGAAAAATAAACTGCCATAAGAATAATTTTATACGCATTAGTAAACGAGAGAGGGTAGAAAAAGTCGTATGAATGTAACATAACAGGTTTTCTTTTTTATATAAAGTACTGTTATATAATCCATTGTATTTTATTAATGAAGAAGCCTTTAATACAGCAGATTAAAAGTGTTAAACTGCAATGTTCAAAGAACCAAAAAGCCCTTTTTAGCCAGGGGATTCAGAAGGAGAAGTTTACTGCGCAAACTCCCACTGGAATTGTTGCAAGTCGGAACATAAATATGAAAACTGAGCGCAGTTCACTCAGATGGAACCAATTTATTTGTTATCTGGTCAGAGGGCCACATTATTCTCGCAAACACTTTGGTCTGTTCGATCATAAATCTACTGGTAGAGGAAGCGGGTCATATAATGTTGATCCTTTGTACCAATGACGGGTGCGTGCAAATATACACACATGTGTTCTGGAAAAAAAAGTGTAAAAATACCAAACTTTTCTGCAGTTGGTACATGTGTAAACCATTCAAATCACATTATATTCCATAGGTGTTCCGACTGACACAGACGCACACGAACATATTTAAATGCTCCACTGGTGCTTTTGTAAATTGATTTATTGGCCAACGCTACGTACGGAATTTCCAAAGCTAATTCATATGTTTTAGCGAAGGACTGCAAAAATACAATGCAAAAGTGTCCGCTCGTCAGGATCCATAAATAATGCACTTCTTTTTCCCTCTTTTTTGTTTACTTCCCCCACAAGCGTTCCACAAAGCGCTCCTGGATCTGGTTTATCGGAGAGAATCTGAGTGATATTTTGTTTAGAGTTATTGTTTTTATTTCCACAGATAAATACCCCGGCCATAGGCAGCGTATTTTATTTTATTGCTAATTTTTTTCCCTATTTATATATGGATTATAAATTCAAAATAATAATAATAATTTCCGCTGTTTATAAAATATCGTCATATTTGCAATGTAACCCGCAGGTTTTGTTTCAGTGGCCCTTGGGATTTATAGTTGTTTTGAAAGTCAGTGCCAGAAAGCCGGCAATTCAAACGGCGGAAAAAATATATATGACGTGATACATTCACATGACTTTTCTGTCATTGACAAACACAAATCTCTTATAGTGTTCATATAAAACTGATTCTTCCAACACGTTAGGTTTTTGAAGATATATTGTTACTCAGGAGTGTTCAAATTTAAGAAGTGGAATACAGGAAATCGGAGCGACAGTAAAATCTTTAACAGCGGGTCGCTATATGCTGTCCCTGAAATTCCATCACTTACCATGACATCGCGAGGACTGATTGATGGCCGCTTCAGAAAATGAAGTGTTGAAAATTTCAAACCAATAACAAAGGATATATGCCTGATGCCACAACAATTATTTCAAATAATTTTCTCTACCACGTATCCAGTAGATAGAGAAGGTATTGTATTCCATCCAAAAATTCGATACCGAGATTTCACCGTTTTTTTGGGGCACCCTAAATCCAAAAAGGTATTCTTAGAAAAAGGTTCATGTGTGTGTGCCTGTGAACAGCATAACTCAGAAAGGAAAAGTCTGATAAATAAAAACCTTGGCAATTAAATTCATTAACTTCCAAAGATGCACACGAAAACATTCAAGAAAACCTCCTACTACAAAGTATCTATTACATGGCACATTTTTCAAAATTTTTGATTTTCTAAAAACTGACACTAACGATTTTGATTAAAATACCACATATTAAAGCTATTTACATGAAAAATAAAAAATATATATATCCTGAATTTCCTGGGTATAGCCTGCGAAGTCCACTGCATTCGGTAGGAATTTTGTATAATCTTGTATAACTGGTATACGTTAATGGCATCAGCCATTTTCGAAATATCCGTTATTAATGGTTCGAATTGCTCAATACTTAGTGATTCTTTAAGTCCCGTCAATTTTCAGTGTTTCTCGCGATTGCATGGAAAAATCATGTAATTTTAAGGCCAGCAGATAGCGACCAGTTCTTAAACATTTGACTATCGCTATTCCCTATGTATCTATAACGAGATGTGTAATGCAGCTATTTCCGGAAAGATTTATCTCGATTAAGATGAAGTAAATAGGAAAATAAACTTTCGTAGGAAAAATTTTTATACCCAGTAATAAACGATAGGGTGTAGAGAAAGTCATGCGAATATAACATGCCAGATTTTTAAAGATATCTAGGAAGTTTTGGTCTATCCCTTATGGTTTATCAGTTACACAACGTTATACGAAATTCATTGCGAATGAAGAGGACATCACAGGTTATTGCTTGAAAATTCAAAATATGCATTTTAATGTACATGATGTAAATGTCTTAAACATAGGAAATTTTAATAAAAAAATTTGGAGCTATATCTAATACAATAAAAAACTAAAGAAACATTGTCCATGTAACAGGTAGTTTGGTGCATGGGAATTTTCTTGAAAATCTTTGTGCCACATGATGCTGAAGATGATGAACTCAAATAAAAAATGTGGGTATTTAGCCGACCTTTGGTTTTTGAGTTATGGTGTTCAAAAAACACACACACACACACACACACACACACACACACACACACACACTTGTTTCCAGTGAGTTCTGTATGTCGGATTTTTAGATGGAATACAATACTTCCTCTACAAGTAATATGAGCTTGTGTAAATAGGTAAATAGTACCAGATAGATCCAAATTTGACTTCGGGTATCCAAGAGGTTCGCTATTCTTTCGATGTGTTGTTTTTTTGCGTTCTTTACTAGAGGTGCTAAAATGAAAACGTAACAAATTGTATGCAATACTGTCATTACCTTCTCTATTGATTACCTATTCAAGGTATCTTTACACAGTGTAAAATGCTATTCTTCTATCCAGCTGATGTTTATATATGTTCACCTATAAATAGTTTCAGACTAATGCGAACTTTCTTAAAATGCGAGATGCGGAAAAACTTGCACTACTTTTTACTAATAAACTCATGCTAAAAATAATAATCGCATATTTTCAAACACATAAAGTACATGGCAAATTAAATTACAATCTCGGAAACCTGAACATATAGAAGCATATATTTAGGGAACGCTTAAAGCTGCTAAGTAAATTTTGTGGCATAAATTCCATGTTTTAACAAGCTATAAATTGTTGCTATCTCTTGTGGTTTTCAATTTATAAGAAATTAAATGAGAATGAAAAGGACTTCATAAACTATTTACAGAAAATTCAAGATATACATGCTATTGCTAACCTTATGTTAAAAGTTGATATGTTCAGTGTACATAAAATGCTATTACATAAAATTCTTGCATTTAAATGCGATTTAGTTATCTGTTATATCATATATGTGACAATTCGGTCAAAATCACTATCTATTCCAAACCAGAGTGCCCTTTACTGTAAAAGAACTGTTTGTATTATCCATGGAAAGTAATTCGCAATCCCAGCCCCTAACGGCTCTAGCACGTGCTTGCTGCGTATCACTTACCTAGAGCTGAACATTGCTTCAATCTACAAAAATGTGCCCTGCATGAAAATCATAGTTCAAAGTGCGGTCTGAAGTTACAATTGATTATACAAGCATGCGGAAATGAACATTTTACTTACGTTAATCGCAATTCTCAGGCAAAGCTGAATCCTCCGAAGATGACTCAGCTGCCATATTGGAATCAGAAACTATCCTCCAAGTTAATGATAGCTGATAAGGTTACCCACAATATTGTCGCGCGCGAAATCGAGTTGCAACATTTTATTTCCTTCTATCATATTCTCTTATACCTGTTTATATTCGCAGCGCGCTTGGGTTACACTTTTCACTGTAACGCCTCTAAGCTGGATGTTAGTTTCCTTTTTTCTAATAGTGAGTTGAGCACATTAAGTATCATTTCTTGTTCGCCACTTTCTAACGGTTTCCCGCTTTTGTGTTTGAACAGTTTATTCGCACTACCTGCACCTTAATCTACGATTTGAACTCCAACACTTAACTAATTAAATCACAAGATTAATCATAAATTAATTTATTTAATTAATATTAAATCACAAGTTCATGGGTTCAAACCCGGCGGATAGCGATGGATTTTTTCGGGCGTAAAAATCCTTAGCATGGCTTCCTTCGGAAGGGAAGTAAAGCCGGTGGACCCGTGTCGTAGATTTACGGCACGTAAAAGAACCCCAAGCCTGATAAAGAGGCCTCTCAGCAAAATAACCGGTCTTTCACGTCCAATATAGAATGGGACGCTAAGGACCAAAGCAGTTAAAGAGCGTCCATAAATAAAACTCAATTTAATTTAATTTACAAGATTTGACCTGAGCTGAGCATATGTATGCTACTTATTATGAATGATTCTTTGCCTATCATATTTCCTGTGTTAGGCAAAGTCTTCATTCAGTATTCAGATAGTACCTGGGAATTCATTGCTACATTTCCCGTATATGCAGGACATTGGCAGTCATGCATACAGTTGGTAATTAACAAGCAAAATTCAGCGTTAGCGCAATAGCAGACGGATTAAGAAAATTATATTTTGTAATCTCTTAAAAATTACTACATACCCATTACTTTTAACAATGAATTTTTATGATAACTGCAATAAAATGTACAGTTCTATAGCTTTCTTACCCCAATATTTCATGATATAATACGTTTATTAAGGAACTGTGTATATTAGCATAAGGCATGCTTTACTATGCGCTTAGGTTTGTGACAAGCAGAAGCACGTGCTTTTGTTTACATCAGAGGGACTCTGGTTTGGAATGGACAATAGGTCCACGTTTGAAAAAACGAATGACTACAAATATTTTCCCATATGCACATAGTTTGGAAGGTAGGAATTCCCTAAAAATCAACTTGCAGCCTGACTTAAGTATGACATTTAATATTTTCCGAATTTTCATTTTGAGTTGGCTATTCTCGGAAACGTATAAACAAGGCGAGTGGACCTTTCACAATATTGCATTAAGATACCTCAAAACGTGTATTTTTGATATCGTAATTTTGAGTGTAAAGTTTTGCTTTATATTAATCGTGAAGAAAGCAAAACTATATGAATTTGAGAAGCGATACTCTGCATGCAGTAAGTAATCTGTAAACTGAAAAATCTTGAATCAGTATCAGGATTATACGTATTTAGTTAAACTAAAGTATACATACATTAATCCCTATTATCTCATGGATCTAACAGATCTTATGCGCATTTATAATAACTATGCAACCATAATGAGAATAGTGCATTGGCATTTCTACATGTGTCATAAGAATAGGTGGGTAGAAATGTATAGCGAAAACAACAGTAATGTTAAAAACAAAAATAAACTTAAATCAACAACAATTAATACTCAGTTTTATCTGATGTTAAAATGTGAGTATAGTTATAGATAGTGTGCTGAAGATACACACAACTCAGCAATCTCTAAAGTAGTAGTAGTACTAGTAGTAGTAGTAGTAGTAGTAGTAGTAGTAGTAGTAGTAGTAGTAGTAGTAGTAGTAGTAGTAGTAGTAGTAGTAGTAGTAGTAGCATAAGATATAGGGTATACAACAGAAGCTACACCTCGCGCACTGCGGCCTTCGGGAGATGTATTGTGGCTACCAATCCCAGCATTAAGGGATGGAGTGGAGGAACCACAGGAGACTACAGGCCACAAGCAGTTAGGACATAGGGACGCGCAGAAGTCCTAGCAGTTCCTGGCTCGAAGATCCGTCCCACTACTAGAGATTCCCAGAGAGGATGATGACAACAAAACAAAACAGTCCTACGCCACGAAACCTAGACGCATCCTAAAATATGTGAGGAAAAGGAATGAAAGGGAGATGATGGAAAGGAAATCGTGGTAGATGAGAAACCACCCTAACATTCATCTACCAAGGCAAAACCCACGAAGAACCCAAGTTTAGAGTGGACGGTCGACGGGAATCGAAAATGTGACCTCCTGAATGCGAGACTACTACGTTACCGCAGAGCCATGTCGCTCGGGTGGTGGTAGCAGTAGTAGTAAGAGTTTAATAATAATAATAATAATAATAATAATAATAATAATAATAATCAAAATGGAGAACCAGATTTGATTCTGAACTTCCATACGCCGGCAACTTTTCTGCTTTAACTCTGCAGCACGACGGTCTACTAATGGCGCTTATGGTAATTAATGGCAGTTTTCACTTGAGAGCAATATGTTATCGACAACAATTAATAAAATAAATTATCTAGAATGGTGGGCAGCGGGGGTACAGTGGGAATTATCGAAAATTGGATTAAACAATATTTGGCAAAGGGATAGTGAAAAGGGATACGCCATCCTAAATAAAAAGATGACTGTTAGGTATAAATCAGAAGAAAATAGAAGCTCACTGCAGACAGAGGTCATCACTGAAATTACGAAATGAAATAAAAATGGAATGGGTAAAGAAACCTACGTTTTAAATTTGGATAGGAAACAGTGACAGGGTTGGTTTAGCCTGGGAGACTAGAAGGCCTTTTAGACTGTTGACGATATTGGCAGGAATCCATTATGCGCGGATAAAGGAGACTAGATGCACAATGTGGTAACATGTACAGAAATGGAAAATATTAGAAAAAATGTATTACCAGAGGTATTTGTGGCTTTCAACAGGGAGAGAGACTGCATTTTGAAACTTGATCTTAGAAAAAGCAGAACTGGCAACGACTGGACACGTATTTAACACAAGGACGTGTCATCAGAGACAAGATAAAATAAACTTATACACATTTGAATGAACACAAATTCTTTATTGTGTTTTAGTTCTGAACTTAATGATATATCACAGGCTTAATATAAGCTTGCTATACGTGTTCAGTTGCTTTCAATTCTCAAAATGGTTAACGTTAGCGACAAGACACATGCTACAATGGCTTGGACAACGTTGATTAATGTGTCCGGGGATTTCTGCACATACAGCTGTAATTTATTGAGGAAGGGCCTCAGTGTGTGCGTTTATTTCCTATATACGACACCCTTCAAGGTCCTTCAAAGATAAAAATTCTACGGGTGTTCCTTCAGGTGCTCACTCAAATGCTCGTCTTCATTCTGTCTAGTGTCCCTGCAGATTCTCGTCCAGGAAAGCCCGACGACCACGATAGTAGTGTGGGTTGCCGAGTCTTACTCCTAGAAGAACTCACTTTTTCCATAAAGTGCACGTATAGTTGGTAAAAACCGCAGTAGTTAAGGAGCGTCCATAAATAAAACTCAGTTTAATTTCAATTTACTTCAAAGAAGGACTTTATTCAACTCCCGGATAACAGACCACAGCAGACATCATTTATCCCAGTTGGATTGACTGCCTTGTCGACATGAACGTTTCGACTTTCCGCTGCCCAGTAATAGCATATCGCTCCGTTAAGTTTGAAATGGGCCTCTAGACCGTAGTACCTTCGTCACAAACCCTTCATTCTTATTTACCAAATGCTGAAACTATTCACAGAACTCCATTCGGCGCACAGGATCGTCCACATTAAGTGCGTGCAATAGTGCTTCAAGTTTGGTAGTCTCTGACATTCTGTGTCAATGACAGTGAGTAGCCTTTACAGTGAAATATGACGCGTATACAGCCTGTAACATATTGTATTACAAGGCTCGGTGATATATATGTTCCATGTGATCATCGCCAATTTATAAACCCATTGTCAGATACCCTTTATTTAGGTGCTAGAGACTCCGAAACGAGAAAATAAACACAGGTGGGTAAACCCTTCACCATACTTACAGCCAACACTAGTGATAAAATTCAAGTACAAACTAATATTCCAAGTAACAAGGTAGAAAGGGGAAATATGATTATTTACCGAGAAAGAATTTTTCCTTACCTTAAATTTTTAATTTGTTTACGGTATTATTCTGTTTAGTATTTTCATACTTTACATTATTCATTTATGTGACTATCGCCAAGTGGGAATGAACGCTGGGGCACAAATGCAGAGTACACAGAGATGTATCTCACCTACGGGAAGCCCAAAGGTATGCAAGAGAGGCTTGCCGCCTTCATCAACAACGTTAACCCAATAGGCATTACCCAGCCCATACCATGTTTCCACGATTGGAAACAAGCAGCTTACGTCCAAACAAACCCTGCTGTGGTCGTTCGCGGCGCGGCATATGTACACCAGAGTTTGAATTGTTTCCAAAAGTTTGACATCACATAACCAGGTGATGCACATAATTTATCGGAGTTGGCGGCAGCAGTTTTGAACAGGCCCAGTAGTCGATTAATATGTTATGTTTACTTACAGTATTTCAGTAGCCTTTTTGATTTCTCTACTACGTATAGTAAGTAGGGGAAGTATTGTATTCCACCCAAAAATTCTATACCGAGATTTCACCGGAAATATATGTTTTGAGATCCCCTGAATCCCAAATAAAGCATTTTTGGAAACATGTCCGTGTGTGTGTGTCTGTGAACAGCATAACTCAGAAACGAACAGTCGGATAAACACCAAACTTGGTATTTAGGTTCAGTATCTTCCAGAGATGCGACACGAAGGTTTTGAAGAAAATCCCCCACCCCAGATTACCCTTTATATGGAACATTTTTCAAAAATTTTAATTTTCTCAAAAATGGCTCTAACAATTTTGATTAAAATGTCATATGTTTAAGATATTTTCATGACAAATGAAATTTATATTTCGAATTTTCTGGAAATGCCTCCAAAAGTATTCTTCATTGTGAACGACTTTTGCATAACTGGTAAACCATAAGAGATAGACAAAATCCTACTACACAAAAATACACATTTTATGTCACATACATTTTTTTGTCGAGTGAACCATCTCCGAGATAATCCTTGTTATTTGTTTGAATTTTCCAACACTTTTTCTTAAATGCGTTTTTTTATGTCCTGGACATGCAAAGAGAATGGAATGCTTCACATAGCAACCAGCTCTTAAAAGATTTGACTATCGCTTAAAGCCTAACCATATTCCCCTTGCACTTACAAGAAAATTAGCAATAAGATACTTTCTGCAAATGTTTACCTCGATTAACACGACTGAAAAATTCAATGCCATAGCCGGGATTTGAACCACGGAACTCCGGGTATCCGTCCGGGTGCTCTTATCGCTGAGCTACCATGGCAACTTGCCAGTACGACTTTAAATTCCTCAATTGATTCGCATTTTTCCTGGTAAACCACAAGGAGATTTCAAATTGTATTGAGGTGACATGCTCCAATGGCGATCTACAATGTGGTTTAGCGGGGAAAATGCCTATCAGTTGGGGAATTTAATGTGGTATCGGCAAGTTGCCATGGTAGCTGCTCAGTGGTTAGAGCAACCTGACGGAGACCGGAGATCCGTGGTTCAAATCCTGGCTATGTCATTGAATTTTTCAGTCGTCTGATTCTACCTTTCCAACCCTGTCCAACACACGGCTTGTGTGGAAGAACAACTAATTCCAAGTAAACAGTTGTTTAGAATACGCCTTGCCCTCCATTAGAATTACTGTTTGTAAGCTAATTGAGAGATATGGATTTTAATACTGAATATTAAATTTGTTTCAATCCAGAATATCCATGACTGTAATTTACATTAAAAAATAACAATGTTAATATTAAACAAACATTTTTATTTGTTTATTTAGGATTTAAAATTTTCTTTTAAAGGTTTTAATAAGTAAACTGAAAATAAGTTAGATACAAATCATACATTACATAAAGGTAAATATGTAAACAAAGATCAAACCCCTATTTGTTAGTTGAAACCAAACTAGAGGTTTATCACTCTTAACGATATAATTGAATTCTATAATTCCAACATAAACATAATGCAATAAACAATGATAAACTAGATGTTTGCGAATGCTGCTTAAGACAAATCAAATCATGAAAACCACCATAGTAGGCGAACATTTTGCAATTATGCCAAGAGATTTACTTGGCAGAGGTTAATAATGTCATGCGTGTGCTTTTTGCTTTATAAAGTCTTAAAATCAAGGCATTAGAACTTGGACATTGCTCTTTCTTAAAAAATAAAGAAGATTATAAATTCCTTTTAGCAATCTCAGGAGGGAAACTTAAAATATTCATAAACAATCTTCGTAAAATGTTTCGTAAACATGATGTGAATCTTCTTTTACAGAGTGAGCTTCCAGGTAATGTGTGTATTAATAATGTATTATCCGAGTCATTCAATAGGCAGTTATCTTTATTATGTTTTTTCTTTCGAAAACAATGCATAAAGAAATTAAAATCTTTGGCAAAGCTAATGGAAGCACAAATATAAACTCTTAAACCTCAGCTATTTAAAGTAAGCACGCGAGTAATAGTTAATGAAGAAAAGTTAATATCCAAGGAGCTATCGCTAACAAAATAACGTTTATTAATATTATTATTTAATATTTTAAACTGATATTGTTTCTAACGCGTTCTCTATTGTCTACTACGGTTTGGGGTAACCTCCTTCCCCAAGTGATGACTGGCACCACTGGAAGTACCTAGCGGGAGGTGTCCGATCGTAGGGTGACAAGAAGATAGAGATGGAACGAGAGCAACTACGGTTATTACCGCGGTACCTAGCGGGAGGTGTCCGATCGTAGGATGACAAGAAGATGGAGATGGAACGATAGGACCTACGGTTATTACCGCGGACTCCTAACCACGTTGTTCCTTGGAAATCTTCACATGAGCTAGTCAGAGGTAAAGGCCTGAACAGCGGTGACCTAAAATTTCCACCATTACTAGGAATCAAACTCGAACCCTCCGTATGAGCGCTGCGAAAGAAACACTGATCAGTCCAGGCAACCTTTCTTGTGAATTGTTCTTTCTCACTAGTGTGTGCAGGCAGTAAGTTGGAAACTTGAATCTGACTTGAAACATTCAATGGTACTGAAGAGTCTTGAGCCCAGGTCTTCGGCTCTGGTAATGCGCGTACGTATAATACCGGCTTTGAAAAGCTTTGATTGTCGCTTTAGCGTACTGTGTTCTTCTTAAATCTAAATTAATTTGTAGTAGCCAGAGGAATAAAATTTTGTAAAATAGTTTATAGAAAAGCGAGTAGAGAAAGTCAGGTGAATGCAACGCTGTTTTGAGGATTTTCCTATGTCCTCTTGCCGGTACATGCCTGGAAGGTGCGTATACAAACTTAGGCTTTCCTTTCGCAATTAGTACTTCATTTCACGTATACTCAGTTATATTTGCCTGTGGTGCGTATGTTATTACAAAAACAATAACTACAGTGCACTAAAATTGGTAGATTGCCTTTGCAAGCATGGATATACCGACAAAAATAATATTATTAGCTGGTAGATCCAAAAAACGGTTGAAGGAACAACTGGAAACTGGAGCTGAAACAGGTCGAAAGGCATAAACCAGGACGATTTCTTTTACCTGTCATACCCTTAGCCTAGCTCTAGTTGTGTACAGAGAAACTAAAAACAAGCAAGTAAACTGGAAGTACATGGGCACTTGAATTAGTTGACATCCACCTTTTCCAGAACCACGGAAAATCCCGGAAACAAAACAAGCACACAGCAGGAAGAGATTTACGAGCAGAGCAGCTGGGTGCACAAATACAACAGGAAACGGAAAGTGGGAATATTGAAACAACTGAAGGTGAAGTAGGTCAAAGAGCTTGTAACGTACAAGAGAAACATACCCGTTGGTGGCAGAGCCAGAAAAAGTCATGACCTACAGAACCACCACTGAGATTACTCAGGTTACAACATACTGATACATGCAAACGTCTGTTATGAACGAGACACGCAGTTGTTAGGATTTATGCACAGTAGTTTACCAACTTTGCTTTCATTTCACAGTAAAACAAATGGACGGTACAGTGGAATTTACATTAATATCTCTTTAATGAAAGCAGCTCAACGTAGTAATTGACAGTGACGTTACCAGGTCCTACACAGAGCGGGATGGCTCAAGCGGCAACGTCTGTGCATTCGGGAGACCCGGGTTCGATCCCCGGCGACCGCCCACATTGATCCACGGGTTTTTCGTGGTTTCCCCGAGTCAGTAGGCGAATGCTAAGGTGGTTCAACTTCTGCCACGGCTTTCCTGCTCCTGCTTTGCCGTACCCATCATCTTCCTTATCATTAGACTTCGGACATGACTTTAACTTCTACTATACTACTACTTTGTTTACAAGCGAGCGAAGAGGAGAGAGGCAGTAGTCTCGTGCGCTACTGAGTTTGTGCTGTGTGCTGTGTACGCTATAGGTATAGGTGGGCACAGAAGTGAGTATACAGTTCTGTAGTAAACTTAAGCTTTTATTACAAAGTATACATAAGATGAACAAAATAATAAATCTGAACTGCGACAGAGGAAATAATCAGTTTCATCTGTGATTTACATGTGTGGACAGCTATTGCAATGGATTACAATATATTTTCTGATAGTATCAAAAGCAAAACGTCTTCTCAAACTCAAATAAAGTTTATATCTTGAAAAACTCCGTTCCACATCTTATGACGTGGCTGGCGCAAAACGAAACTACGAACGTCACCAAACCCTATCTGAGAAACACTGCATTTTTATTGTTTAGAATAATGTTGTTCTTAACATTAATAATGTTATTATTAACGCCTAATACGGCACATAATTGCATATCCTGGCTTTTTATCTAAAATACTCTTGAGGTTCTGCTTTACTATTTCAGCAGCAGAACATTTTTCTACTTCTGTAAAGTGTTGTGTCAAATTATCGACAAGTTTCAAAGCCTCTGGCATTGCCATCTGTAACGGTTCAAGATGTTTTATTTAAAGGATTAATATTATTCATTAACTGCAAATGTTCATAGAGCTGTGGAGATATCAACGATTTTGCAATTTTAATAGCCGAGTTTGCTTCATTGTCAAATTTGCTAATCACTTAAAGAAACTGGTAGAATGCTCAAAGTAGTACAGAGAGGCCATCAACCAAGATTCCCACCGTGTCACAATAGATTGGGGTGGCATAGGAGTTCCTGATGCTAGTTCTTTAAAGTTTAGCCTTTATTTGACATGAAATCATCTACATCAGAAAAAAATGTTTCCGAATCTGTTCTCCAACCGGTGAAGACCAGTCGATCTGTAATTCTGGGAAAGCGTTCCTTAATTTTTGAAGCACTTTGACCATATAAAGGGCTGCATCCGTCACAAATAGTAACACGTTCTGAGGCAGTATTTTTAACACTTATATAATTTCAGTCTAATTATATAATATAAAATATAATAACAGCCCGCCTTAAAGCAATATGCGTATAAAATATCATATAAATGTATCTAACAATCATTGTATTAATGTCTATATTATTGTGTACATGTTTAATAATGTTATGTGAATGTATTACGTAATTTACTAATGTAGGAGCTGTGAGAATATAGATCTAAGGTTGCCAACAATGAGGAAACCTTGAGGCAATAATGAATTGGAAAGTTTAATAATGTTACTAGTAATTCTTGGAAATAATAATGTAATTCTTTTAAAACAGTTTATAAATAGCCAATCAACAACCAGAAAAAAACCTAAGTTAAATAAAAGTATTCTATTGGGGTAGGATTAGACAATCAGAAACTGAAATAGAACAAATTGTACAAACTCAGGCGTCAGTTGCTAGTAGACAGCGTTCCTAACTGGACGCGAGACGCGTCCTCGAGAAGTTTAATGCGTATTCAGTGTGAGACGAGAATATTATAAAGTTTACGTGTTAAAAAGTGCAACTAATTGATGATCTCACAGCTCACTATATCAGTGAAGTGTTATTTAATCGTGCCAAAGATTAATAAAAGGAGCGAAGTAAAATTATAATTTGTGTAAGCCTACATTCTTTAGCCGCACCACTCCCTGCAAAGAGAAACATGTTTCTACAAATTAATACTGATGCAGCCGAGGCAAATCTAAATATATATAATATTTAAAGAAACATAAAATACAAAGTTGATTCCTAAACGTTGGGGCGAAGGCTACTGGAAACTTTGTACCATACATGGTGCAGTTACTTCATCAAGTTCGGCTCCCCAACATTTGAACTACAATACAACACCTAAAATAAACCTTCAGTTCTTAGTTTTTATACCGTCTGGCCATAGAAGAGACATTGCACTGTCAGATAGCTTGTCAATGGAAGAAGGTTAACTTCGCTTAACACCTGAGATGTTAACAAGAATTTTTGATCTGGACATTCAGGAGAGAATATTCCTATAACCACATTAGCTATACATCTCAGAGTAGCATCTATAGTTTCATCTATCGAAATCCAAATATTTTGAACTCCCAAGGAATGTCTGATGTTGTTCAGAGTATCGTCATAATAGGAGACAAACCACATTTGCGTTAAGTAGACTCACAAGGAAATTTCATAGCTGTACATTTCTCCAGAAACGTTTTAACAGCAGAATTTTGCAGCTTATTAAGTGGCATGCTTTTGCTTACCATCATTTCAGAATAATTCCTGCAAAATTCGGTTTGGCTACATGAGTTCGTGGTTTTTAATGTATATAATATATCCTCACCCCCTCATTTCTAGGAAGCAACGCAATATTTTGTGAATGTTTTTTAGATTTACAGTGTCTTGCAATAAAAACCCTTCTCTCTCCTTTGATTTCAATGTGGATACCTTGCAAAATATATTTCCCTCTTACATGAAAATACTCGTGTCCATAATCGTTTACAAGTAAGACACTCATCTTACTGGTTGTTTTCGGCATGCTTTGTCAGCTGACAACGGCCGGACTCATAAGTTCAGAACAGGCTGTATTGTACTGATCGCTTGCTTAGAGTGAATGACTGGCAATGCTTAGGGAGGGGGGGGTCTCAGTGAAACCCTTATCATCTTCCTTTCAGGACCAAGCGACGGTGTTCGGCTGGTTGCGCCTGGGCGGTGCTTTGCGCTCTGTAGAGATTTCTTCCCTGGCGTCGTTGTGGGGATTACTCAGGTCTCTACGCGAATGGGCTCCATTCGATAGGGTTCTGCCGGGGGTTCGATGGGTTGCGGGTAGGACCGGGCGGCGCTGGATCTGGAAACTTTAGGGACCCCGTGCATATTTGCATCCGTAGGCATTCGATCTGGCCTCTCCCCTCATCCCTCCCTCCCAGGGGTTACGTTGGAAGTAAAAAGGACCGTTACGGCCTGCTTGCGGTTCTCTGCCCCGGTTCCGTGATATATACCTTTACGCTTATCTTTGACTCAGAAACACTTTAGACTACGTATCGAGGCAGTGCGCTCACGTAACGCGTAGCGCATATAAAACAGTAATAATAATCATGGTGCTATGGACTGAATACTATGGAGGACATATTAAGGAAAGTGTATGTAATATAAATTTATTACATACCATATGAAATTACACCACTTCAAAGCGTTAGAGTCGCTATTTAGTAAACCTGTTGCTTTTATTATCGAAACCTCACTGCGTGTATTTCATGTTACCATTAGAGTCCAAGGCTTTAAGAACGAGAAATTACTGTTTACTTGCTGTGTAACTGACAGTTCATAAAATTCCAATGTTCAATCCTCCTTAACACTCTGATCCTAATTTCAAAAGTAAGTAGTGGGAAGTAGCTACCTAAAGTTCAGCCGTAAAGAACCTAAAGTTCAATTAATACCTTTTTGTGGAATGCAAGTACTACAACGGGTAGGTCTTTTACTATAATTATGAATAAAATGGACTTCCTAATACTTAAGTGTCATTATTATAATTAAAGAACATTTATGATCATAAATGACCTTTCCAAGTTACTAGAGACAAAAGACTGACAGATTTGTTTACAAAAACAGGTGAGTTTGGGGAGTGGGAACGGGGCTGGTCCGTTGTCATTGGTCAGTACTCCTATAACCGTATATTACGGCACGCAGGCTCAGTTAGGTCTGGCATCGGTAATGAGAAGCCTAGTACTGGATCGGTTCTAGCGCTGTAAATCGGATTGAAGCATTAATTATCTCGATGTTGAGACGAAATTCCTATGTATTTCTCCGAACAGTTTTATGGTGCGCATTCTATGCAAGTTAGCGCAGAAGCAAGGGCTATAACTGTTTTTGCATGTTTTGGATATACAAGGACGATATTCCTAATCATGAGAATTAATGGCAAAAATACTAATATACTGCTGCTACCATTATTAATACTGCTACTACTGCAAAAACTGCTCCTGTACAACTTATATTACCACCACCTAGATGAAAAGTGTAGAACAGATACTCAACCGATTTAAGTTTTTGTTATCAAGCTTCTGTGAGAAGAAGAGAAGAAAGAAAAAAGAGTATCGCAAATTTAAAATGTTCTTCGTCACATTTACTTGCACTTGGGAAAATGCAAACATACAGCACAAAATATTTAAATGAAACTGTTTATGCTGTGAAAATAAAAAATTTATCTCAAACAAATTGTGTATTCTTTTGTAGATATACATTTTTTTCTGCAATCAAGTTTTTTGCCTCTCATTTTTGGTTTTCATACCTTCAAGTTAATCCTTCAACAGTAAACTGGAGTTCATATACTATTCTCAGAAAATTCAAGATATACGTATTATTTGTCGTGTCAGTATCTCAAACATATGGCATTTGAATCAAAATCACCATTTTTGAGAAATTAAAAAATAATAATGTTGTTCCAAGTAAGTGATGGTTTAGGGACGGGAATTTCATGAAAACCTTGGTGCCACATCCATGGAAGGTGTTGGTCTTAAAATAAGCGTTGGTGTTTATCCAATTATTCTTTTTGAACTATTTTGTACACATACACACATGCATGTGCACACTTATCTCTTTCTTAAAATTCTTTTTTGGTTCAGGGGATCTCAAAATGTGTATTTCCAGTAAAACTTTGGTATAGAATTTTTGGATATAATACAGCACTTCCTCTAGCTATCATAGGTAGGCTGTATATAAAGTAATAACGAAATATATAAATTGGCCAGCCCCCCCAAAAGTAAAAAAGTAATGGAGACTAGCTAAGTTCTAAGTTCTTCTACGTATTTGCTACTAGGTTTGTAAAGAGGTACCTAACAGTAACGGTTGCTTCATTCACCAATACAGTCCAAAGCACCGTCATTGCTCCGAATAGGCACGGTTAAAAGTTTTACCAACACGCTACGGTTAACTGCGGGATCCAAGTCGACTGTGAGCTCTCGGGTAAGAGAAGTGCTTCAGCCAGAGAAATAAGGGAGCAAAGAAGTTGAGCCTGATAGGTATGCAGTCATCTGCACATTCATTTCGACGGTGGAGCTATAATAAGTTACACCGAATATAAACTTACATATGTACACTTCATACAAAATTTCATCTTCTGAGTATATTAATTTACAAAACGATTTCCATTTCTTATTTATTATATAAAATGCTCTGTTTACATATTATGAATTTTTGATATGAATTTTTAAATTTACTTTATTGTACCTATTTGTGTATAGGTAAAGTGTTGATTAGTGATGAGAAATGCTCAGAATGCTCAGTTGGTAAGAGTAACAGGGAGGAAATTGGAAAATCCGTGGTTCAAATCCCTGCTATGGCATTGAATTTTTTAGTCTAATTCTACCTTTCCAACATTATACTACACACGGCTAATGTTACAGAACAATTAATTACCATTGATTGACCTAATGGTTGATTAAACTATGAATTCGGGACTTAAAGTTCTTATGACATTATAAGTCGACATGGGGTATGCCATCTCAAAATGTGATCGTCTTGTGGTTTACCGGAACAAATGCGAGTCAGTTGAGGAATTTAATGTTGTACCTGCACGTTGCCATGGTAGCTTAGTTGGTTAGAGCAACCGGACGGACGGAAATCGGAATATACGACTAGGACATTGAATTTTTCATCTGATTCTACCTTTACAATGTTGTGTGTAGCTTTTTTAGCCACGTAGCGCAGGAGAACCTTGTTAAAAATACAAATACTGAAGGTCTGGAAAGAAGTGAATTTTGAAATAGTGAGTAACGGGTTGTTTTTTATTTTATCTCGCAAAAATCTAATAACATAAATGAATATATTTGCACTTATGTGCAGATTGAAAACTAATTACACTTGTTAGTGAAAATGAATTTCAGTTTTCCTAACAAACGGACCATTTTATTTTTTGCAAAATACTAGAAAATTGAACACAGAGAACACCATTTAAAATGTGCTTATTTGTATAGGGTGACCCTGTGGAAGCTCGTAATTTTTATACCTACACATAGCTAGTAACATACAGTTAAATTGATGGCGTTCGATTATTTATTAAAATATTGCAACTTTAATAAAACGATAGAGAAATAGACTGTTGAACATCGTGTCTTTGTATTGAAAACACCTTTTAAAAAAGACAATTCTAATTTAATTACGGAGCAACCATCTGTCTTCATTTCAACATTAATTTACGTACAGTGCGGTTGTTAACAGAAATATGGTGCTAGGTATATGCATTTTTCAAAGGGAGAGGGAAACAAACCACCAAGTTTCTTATTTAACTGCAGAAAACATTGAGTAATGAGATCTAACTTTGAATCGAATCCTCAGTGTCCAGTCAGAAAATATTGTGACCAAACGCGCTATACAGTCGGCCAAGATATCGATGAAGGCTTTGAGTGAGGAGATTTGAGAAAGCAAACCCATATGTACAGTCGGCCAAGCCATCGATGAAGGCTTTGAGTGTAGGAGATTCGAGAAAGCAAACCCATATGTACAGTCGGCCAAGCCATCGATGAAGGCTTTGAGTGTAGGAGATTCGAGAAAGCAAACCCATATGTACAGCCGGCCAAGATATCGTTGAAAGCTTTGAGTGAGGAGATTCGAGAAAGCAAACCCATATGTACAGTCGGCCAAGATATCGATGAAGGCTTTGAGTGTAGGAAATTCGAGAAAGCAAACCCATATGTACAGCCGGCCAAGATATCGTTGAAGGCTTTGAGTGAGGAGATTCGAGAAAGCAAACCCATATGTACAGTCGGCCAAGATATCGATGAAGGCTTTGAGTGTAGGAAATTCGAGAAAGCAAACCCATATGTACAGCCGGCCAAGATATCGTTGAAGGCTTTGAGTGAGGAGATTCGAGAAAGCAAACCCATATGTACAGTCGGCCAAAATATCGATGAAGGCTTTGTGTATGGGAGATTCGAGAAAGCAAATTCGTATAGTACAGTCGGCCAAGCATTGCAATACGCTTTGTCTGGCTAGTCTTCAACGAAGTTCGCCATCTGCATTCTGGTAAACTGTAGAACACTGCATTAATGTGTCTCCTTAGAGTACAAAAATATGCCAGGAAATAAATGTGAGTTGCGAGCTATTTATGAGTCGAAACTGCAAAGTCAGGTTTGCAACACATTTTCTGTAATAAAAACCAGTGTTTTTATTTGCCATAGTATGCTATATGTTCTACTATATTTAGTGTGTGGTAACTGTAGGAAAGAATTATTCATAGATTCACTGTTAAAACATTAGTAAAATAAAATGAAGAATTCAAATGGTATATTACATATTATGATTTTGTTCTATAAATAATCATAAAGTAGTATTTGCTGTCGGTGATGAGGATTTGAAAATCGTCAGGTTGTCGTGTCAACAAGTTAAAAGCACCATATTCAAGGTAGTAATAAATGAATTCAACTAATACTTCAAAGTTGTTCAAATTCCCCTGTGCATTGCTTTAATTTGTCTCCAAGTTCAGTTGTATTGTGCTGTTTTAACAGACTTTGTACTGTGAACATGGGCAGTACCAGCACACATGTATTATCTGCAGCTAATGTTAGAATTCAGTTGGTTTGGTTCATATCACTACCCTCTGACTTCCACATCTGAAATTAATTAATAGTTTGCACAGATATAGAGTTATCCCCCCCCCCGCCACAGTGTTATCTTCCACAGCAATGCTCTGAAAGCGATGGTATTCCAACTCCAACAGGCTGAAATTTAAATATAAAGTGAAAAACCCCAACCTCTGTCCGTTTCTTTCTCCGTGTATGTAAATATTAATCAAATTTTCATGAACCTTTGCATCCATTCATATTAACCTCACAGCTTCTCTGGATGATGCAATCTTTTTGCTAACTTTCTGATTGAGATTATAACGTTGGATGTTTAACGCATTCAGAAATATCGGCCCCTTTCATTTGCCCGAAGCAAAAGATTTTAATCACGAACGATGAGGGGTAAATAATTTTTTCCCCTCAGGCAAACATTTTTCGCTTTTGCAGTTTAAAAAGCATAGGCGGTAAAAATTAGCAATAACAGTATAATATGATTTAGCAACATATCGTTCCATGTAAAAGCAAGAGAAAATGTATTTATGTTCAAAACTAGGGCTGTTAGTACCCCATATTAGCATGCTTCATCATAATTTCAATCACATGCATAATATTTGTTGCTTACATTTAAAAGTGTACGTTAATGAACCTCTCGACACATTTGAATGTTACACAATTCATTTTAATGGAAAGTTTGAAACCTTCGACCCTCAAAGGTTTCAAATTTATATATTAAGGCTTAAATTTTTAAAATGAGCACCACTGTCAGATATTTGACAAAGCACAAAACTCCAGAAAAACTCTGAAGTGGAGCACCCATTTAACTTTCTGTGCCAGTTAATTTTACAGCTGCTCTACAAATCATTCACACAGAAGCTTGTTTTTCTACGCACCTCTGTTAATCATGATGAATATTCCACAGCATAGTGTTATAGGTACACAGATAAAATCAAATAGTAATGAAGAGCACTTAACAGATTTTTTTCAGAGAATTTAGGTATATGTTAGTTTCCATAGCAATACATGGCATTTAAACTAAAACATTCTTATCATTTTTGAAAAAGACATATAGAGGGTTGTTTAGGGTTTTGCACCCTTAAATCCTTTAAGTTTGGTATTTAGCTGATCTTACTTATATGTCAGAATTTTTTACGTTTACATACAGAACGTAAATTCCGATGAGAGGATGCTTGATGAAGTGAAACTTTAGGATTAACACCAACAAAATCTAAGACTTCTTTTAAAGCTAGTCCCACAAATAGTTAATAAAAATGAATGTTTGTTTAAAAAGCATCAACAGCTGGACATGAGCATCTAGTATGAAGTATGTAATATTTTTTTCTTAAACGGTGATTAAGCTTTGTGTATAAATAGGGTTTCCGTTTAAATAAAATGTATTGACTCTTAAAGTCCACTAAATTAACACTAATATCATTGTTTTACTCCTTCAGACGAAGAAAATTTACTGAGTTCATTACTTTCTCCACTGCTTGCGTAATATTGAAGTCTGCTGAATCCAAAAATGGCAAGCACTTTTTAAAACAAATGGTCCGTATGTAATTCAAAAGGAAAAGTTGAATGAAAACATTTCAGCCAGTTTCACCCAACCCAAACTAATCTTTGCATGTAAATGTTTGCGTTATTTTTTATTTTATCAAAAAGGCTTTAACAATTTTCATTAACACATCAAATAATTGAGAGTTTGACACGAACAATGAAATGCATATCTTGAATGTTATGCGAACCGTCCTCTTCATTCAGAAGGAATTTTGTATAATGTTGTATAACTGGTAAACATTAAGCGATAGACGAAAACGTACTACACAACAAATGTAGATCTCTTTATTTCAAATAAGTTTTTTGTGGCATAAGCCATTTCTGAGATATCCGTTATTAATGATTTGAATTGTTCAGTACATAGCCATTCTTTTAGTCCTGTCGAGTTTCGTTGTTTCTAGCGATTGTATGGAAACAGTATGGAATTTTAAGGCCATCCTATTACGTCCAGTTCGTAAACATTTGACTATCGCAGTTCTCTTTGTATCTGTAACGAAATGTGTAATGGAAGGTTTATTTCGTTTAAAATGAATTAGATAGGAAAATAAACTTTCGTAAGAATAATTTGTATACTCACTATAGAGGGCATAGAGAGTCATGTGAATGTAAGGCATAAGAATTTTTTTGTAAGTCGGTAAAACACGGTAGGTGTAAGGGCCTTTTCCACAGGTAAACTGCAGATCTTATTAACACGCATAGTTGGTGTAAAATAAAAAAATCTGATGTGTTACACTCACATGACTTTCTCTACTCTTATACAAACTATTTTTACAAACGCTTATTCTCCATATGCTTCATGTTAATCGAGACATCGGGAAGTTAATCTTATTGCTAATTTTCTTGTAGATGCAAGGCTTTAAGCGATAGTCAAATATTTTAAGACCTCATTGCTATGTGGATTACTCCATTCTCTTTGCATTACCAAGACAAAAAAATATGATGTGCTACACTCACATGAATTTCTCTACTCTTTTACTCTCTATTTTTAAGTGCAAAGACACCACTCTTTTGTTTCTCGTGATGTAATGCAGAGATTTGGATTTTGAAAGTCAGCATATAACCCCCGATTTTTCTAGTTATTTTATTGTTTGAGCCTATTTTACTGCTCTTGCATTTACAACGAAACATGTAATTCAACCATTGCTGTTATCTGAATTAGCATGAAGTCTATAGAAAAATAAAGTTTTGTAAGAATCATAAAAATTAACAAAAGTGGGTAGAGATAATTATGTGAATATAACACATAATTGTTTCTCTCTCAAACGTGTTTGTTTTCAACAGCATGTTTCTTTAAGTTAAAGTACATACATAGCGCATAGAGAATTCACAAGTGAAAATAGTCCGCATAGGCAGATTCCCTAAGGCAATTGGCTTTGGTGTTGAGGTGCGCAGAGGCTCACGTGTTATTTATTGCAGTAATATGTAACGCAACATATTCCCATACAAGTATATTAATTACAAATGCACCATCTTTTCTAAACGCTCAGTCTAGACCACAGCTCGATTTCTTTCATAGAGTCTGTAAAGTGTACTTTCAACATAACTCTTTTTTGTCTTTGGCAGCGAGAAACATCTACCAGAGATCTCACAAATCAATACTGAATCGTACTTAAGAGTTTTAATTGACTCTTGTGTATCGGAGAAACAATTCAATGGCAGTTACAAAGAATTCAAAATGGTCGACATTACACTAAACTGAAGCACTGCCAACTCTACAATGGAAATTACTAGTTTCAATACCGAGCGAGGTGGCCCCGCGGTAACGGCGATTGCCCATTCTGACCCATTGGGTTTTTCTCAGTTTCTTTGGGTGGGTAGGCTAATGCTGGCGTGGTTTCTCTGCTACACACATTTCCAGTACCCACAATCCCGTTCATTTTTACTGTTTCAGGGTTGAAGGGCCAAAAGACGGCGTTCGGCAGATTGCGGCTGGGCTATGGATATGCGCTTTGTAGAGATTTCTTCAGTAGGTTGTTGCGGAATTGCTCCGGTAGGAGCCGTCTCCGAGTGGGTCCCAACATGGGGGGGGTCCCGTCCATGCTTGCGCCCGTCGTCTTCCAGATCTGGTCACCCTTCGGTCTCTCCCTCACTCCTCCTTCCAGGGACACAGAGAAAGAGCAAGGGCCGTTGCGGCTTACTTGCGTGCTCTGCCCCGATTGCATGGGCCCCTCCATTCGTCTGTACCGCTGCTTTACTAGTTTCAAACCAGTCAGTAAATCCTATGGAAATAGGACATGCACTTTTATATACTGTCAAACATTAGCAGCGGTATAAGTTAAAGTGTGTAATGCAATGGTTCATGAAGGGTGAACAAGTTAAGAGAGACTGCCTCCGCAGTCGAGTGGACAAGGTCCTAGCTTCTCAATTCAGAGATTCCGGGCTCTATTCCCGGCTGGAATAGGGGAATTTTTGTTTAATTAGAAGCATTCCTTAGCCTCCGCAGAGTCTGTAAGTTTGAATGTGGGAGTGAAAGTGAGTGTGTTTCCTAATAAAAATAAGTTTAAAAACAACAGAAAAAATCCTAGTCAAAGAGCTAATTGTTTCTGAAGTAAAAACCCAAATGAAACAATTAAAACATAAGTTTAAAGATGCATAAGTAACGTTTATATAATATAACGTACATGCCAGATATATCTTGTTTAAAGGAAGAATATTTTATATTTGAATTTATCAATGACTTACATCCGACATTTACATGTACTTATTGAATTTATGAAAATGATTTACTCAACTTCCGCACTGTAAAAAGGGATCAACGCATCAGTTGTCAACAAAGAAGCTGTATTGTATTTAATGCGAAATTCTCTTGTTTTTATAACAATTAGAACGCGTGGATCACTTATGTAAGCACTAAAACAATTCCAAATATGCACACACTTGAAACACAATGGTATCTACACAACCAAGGATTATTTGCTTCATGCTCAATACTAGGAGTTTACATACATGCCTGATGATGCATGTATCGCCAAACTAACATCTGCACGTAAGAAACCTGCATATATTTGCAATATATAGGTAATGTTACAAAATATTTGATACGTTGGTAGTGTTTGTGCTACCTTAAATTTTATATACACAAATCTAAATTTGGCTACTAGTCGGCCCGATATGAGTGCGTGTGGCGGGAAGAGGAACTGAACGGTTGCGAAACAAGTAGGCGGGGCATTGGAACTGCTGACAGTCAGGTTCGCAGTTCCGAGTTGCATTTACTAGCGAGACTGAGGCCTGCACATGTAGTACTGTTTTCATTGTGCGACTGTGTATTTCCCTATCGCCTTGCCCCTCAGTCCCATCTGATCCCTAACGTTGATTGTCAACATAACACAGTGGCGACTTCCACCAAACGCATTCATGTCGTGACCGCTAGTACTTAGCTGTTGTGTGCAAATGGTTAATGAATAAGCCAATACCTTAGGAAGCAATCTTATAATATATTCAAATTTAACTTTAAATATTCATCTGTTATTAGTGACAATTTTTTAATAGGATCATTTTTATAGTTTTGCTGAAATTCTTGGCATTTAAATCCTTAACGATTTGGTAATTTATTGCGTAAGTTTATACCTTGATGAGAGACACAGTCAATGTTTATGGATAATCGATGATATTGTAAGTGTAAGATTTTAGGGTTTCTTGGTTATATGTGTAATAAGCTAAAGATTTATTCTGATGTATAATACAAACTATATATATCATATAGGTATAATATATTAAAAATATACATTATATATGCAGGTGTCCCAAAATTATACCGACAAACTTTGGGAGCTAATAGATAACACTATTTGGTACACATTTTGTTAAGATTTTGTTTAAATATGCATATTATAGTACTGTGTGTATCTTAGTAAGGTACATAATCTTAGTCCAAGGAACAAAAACATAACACATGAAAGAAACAAAACACAAACGCTTCAGTTTACTTCTTGACTCAATGTCAGATTCCTTGAAACAGTGCACTATTGTTTTCTAGAACGCATGCTGCATACTCAACAACTTCAGCCAGACCTATTTACAGCATAGAACATAATGTTCCTTGACCTTACTCCATTTGACTTCTTTTAGTGGAGACACTAAAATCTCTAGTTTATGACACGTCTGTTGAATCTGAAGAGGAACTTGTGGCATGCATAGCCTCCGCAGCTGGCCAAATCACAGAAATGGCCGGTGTTTTTGTGAGAGTATGGCAGAATATGGCATGGCAATGCACTGTTTGTGTTCACCGCAATGAACGTACATTCCATTTGCTTTGAATGGGAAAGCTGTGATGTACTGTAAACGCTGAGGTGTTTGTATGTTCTGTTCTTTTCCTTGGACTAAGGTTATGTACCTTACTGAGATAAACACAATATTACAATTTGCGTTGTTCATTTTGTCGCACTTAAACAAACTGATTGTAAGGCTGTAATGACATCTAGCATGATGACAACAGACATCATCTAGCACTTAAATGAAGTACCGCAGAAAAAAATATGCCTTAACACAAAGTGTTCCAAATAGTGTTATCTATCAGCTTCCAAAGTTTGTCGGTCTAATTTTGGGACATCCTACATACATACACATACACACACACAAATCACACACGTGTATAAGATACCGAGCTTTCTATAGATTGGTTTACTTTCTGTTCGTATGAACACTTTTTTGATAATTTTTACTATTCTTGTTTGCATTTTGTAGACTTCTACAGCCTTAGTGGCAAACGCCAGATAATAATGCTATAACAGAGTGTGCACACATCCAAATAAACATACCTTTACGATGGGCATATTTTAGGAACAGTTGCTGCTACTAACGTAAACGAACAAGAGAAATGTCACCAAAATAACCAGAGAGCGTTATAATGGGGGAAATATATCGTAGTTGTCTTTTGGTAAATTTCAATATCTTGGGATCTTTAAGCCGGTGTTTATGTAACTATATTACTATTTGGTAATCCCAGACCCAGGAAAAAGCATTCTCTACCATTTCCTTAAAAAGTAATGTAACCAGACGAAATGTGGTTCAAAACTTGAAAATGTACCGCAATACTACTCTCAGCTGTCTGCGGAACTCCGAAGTTAATTAGACGAGTGAATGAACACAATAGAATGCAGTCAAACTGCAAACCCTTTTATTTTGTGGAAAATGATGAAAGTAGGCTAAAGGAAACAATATGGAGGCAATGAACTCATCTCTTTTTCTTTGCTTTTCTCTCTTCCTCATTTTCCCGCACTCAGACGAGCTCACGCACAGGCGTAGAGATGCAAACAAAAATACACAAAAGAGATATGAGATATTCAGCACATATATCCCTCAGAGGACTTAAACCAGGCAGGTATAAATCATCCACAGCGCATGCTGTAGAGCTTTAAGAGTATTTATAAGGTGGTTGCCGCAACTTTTCTCTATGAGGAGCTTAATAAGAATAAATGCGAGGCTTAGTACCGAATTTTAATGAGTGTATCATGAGCAACGCGAAAAAAATATAAAAAACTTGTAAAACAACGCAGAGGGAACAAATGAACGTCGCTTTCCTTGAACCTGAGGGCTTAAAGAGGAGCTGAACTTGTGTATTGTCTAAGGGTTCATAATCGTGCCAGCACTGCCTTTCTGGAAAAGTCTTTGTTCTATAAGATAAGGTGCTGCCTGCCATTAAGGAATTGGATGTGTTCGAGGTTCCCTCCAGCTAAAGCGGTTTCGATAGGTGCCTCCTATACTAACTATAGGGCTTTTTATTATAAATGTGCATTTTAGGTGGAAGACGAAACCTCATAAAGGTCTTATGCCAATGCGAATCTCTGAATGTGTGTCGTTTGACTTGGAATTCTAAAGTCACATCACCTTTAGGAGCCAAACATATCCAAATGAAACGCAATAAAGAAAGCCTTTTTATTTTGTCTAATTCATAAAGATAGTATCAATTCTTATAGTTTCTAGTGGCCTTTTTATGGTAGGAAGTCAGCTAGAACTTTAATTCTAAACAATATAGAACTGAAATTACGTAACTTTCATACATAAAAGAAAGTGCCTTAAGTGAGGTTTAAAAGTTCAAAATTCTCATTTATTGGTTTCCTTTATAAACCCCATTTAACTACTATAGTCATATCGGAGATATATTCAATATTATTTTTATTAATATATTGGTAAAATAACCAGGAGTCAAATTAATTGTAATTTTACTTCAGAAACAACCAATTCTATTATTCGTTGAGCTGTAAGTTTTTTTTAACGTTGGAATTTAATACTTTTAACCCTTAAACACACTCATATTCACACTCCCAGATTCTGAGGAAAATAGGTAAATACTCTGTCAAAGAAGAATTCACCGCACCAGCCGGGCATTGAACCTGGGACCTCTAGGTTGAGAAATCAGAACGCTGACCGCAACAAAATGTCTTTTTTTTTTAAATAATATCAGTTTACAAATTTTAATCGTATTTAAAAAGTATTACTCAACGGCCCAGACTTGAAACATGGATTTTCAGGTTATCGTGCCAACTTCTATTGCTAAGCTACCATTTCGTGACAACCAGAAAGAAATCTGAATTTTTCTCATCTGATTCATATATCCCGAGTTACCTTCATGGTAATCCAAGTAATACTGGAATGTTACTTATAGGCTTAAAGGTAACTCGCAATACCTGCAAAAGATAACTATGAGTCGAGTGGCCAGCGCTCTGGCTTCTCAATTCAGAGGTCATGGATTCGGTTCCCTGCTGGTTCTTTGATCAAAATCATTCCCTATCCCACACAGAGTTTGGAAGTGCAGTGTGAGTGTGTTTAATACTAAAAAGTAATAAAAACCAACTCTAAGAATATCTACAGTTTACCAAGTATTAACACCAATAGTTGTTTTTCAAGTCAAAGTCCTCAATATGAGCAAAGAAGTTAAAGGGGCTATAGATATGAGACAGTTAAAAGAATACAAAAGGAAATGCGCAATAAATTTCCGAAGTTTTAGTCACACTATTGCAAAATAGTATTCAAATGTTTATTCGTGTTAATGAGCTTTTATAACGAAAATAAGTAATTATAATAATAATAATAATAATAATAATAATAATAATAATAATAATAATAAAATAAAGAGTAAGAATCGCAAACTTTCAAGCAAATTATTAGCTGACACTTATCTTGGAATATTTTAACATGGAATATTTTGAAAACGGCTGACACTACGAAAAGGTTTGACACAAATTTTGTATTTAAAATAATCTGTCTATGTTTCCTGCAGAAAGTTTTAATATATCTTTTCAGGTTTCTTTGTAATTAAAAATTATACAAAATGCAGTAAAATAGAAGATACTTCCCTGTCTATTCACAGAAAACTCGAGGTATACAGGGTGACCCACATAAAATGTTACATATTTTAATTGAATTGAAAAAACCAAACGCCAATAACTCCAAATCTTAATGCAGTAAGGGACCTTCCAAATTGTGATGTGGAAAACGTATCCAATTTGCCCTGTATGGGACAAAGGGGGTCAACCTCAGAATTTTAAATGGAACCATGATCCTTTTTTTTCAATTCTGGTTCCCCCAGTAAACTAAGAAACTTTTATTAAAAAATTTGTTTTTCCTAAAATGAATTGTTATAGTGTACATAAGTGTAAGGACGTTTTCTACTTCTTTGTCTTGAAACACCAACAATATTTATGTAAGTTGGAAAGAGTACAATTCTGCCCTACATTTGACTGCGAATGCAACACAATTTAATGTCTGTCAAAATCTTTAATATAACTTGACATACGATCCGGCTAATGGATACTTAAACATACATTACAATTTACCCATTAAACCGGCCATATAACTCGGCTCACAAACAGGTTCACAATTACAACTACTTAATTCCAAATGACATAAAATTCGGTTAAACAAATAAAAACTTCCAGCTCGAACAATCAAAGAAACCCCTGAGAGCTTACACGCAAACGAATAAGCAGGAACGTTTTCAAGAACACGGTCAGAAAATATAATGATTAGGAAAGTTACATTAAAATAAGTAGAACAGGTGTAAACGGACTTACCAAGAGGGCCGTAACGATATCCCAGACACAACTCACTTCAAGTACCCAAAAACAATCCTAGACACGAACCAGAGACGGCAACGCTACCCTCTAACTCACAAACAACCGCGACAAATAGGAAAATGGTGCGTTCGACCAACTATCCGAGAAATGAACCAAAGGCCCTGCACGGGAGTACGAATAAGCCACAATATACTTAAAGCTTATGGAGTTATCGATTTTAAATGTGAAGGTTAAAAATAACTGTGTCAATTTGATTGCTTACTTGCAGTGGGTGTAAATAAACGTTAACTTAAACATTTATTTTCTTTCACTCTATGTTAAAATAATTTTACTTTTCTCCAGATGCTTTCATTAAGTTTGAAACTTTAATTGCAAGTACACGAAGCAGCTGTCTTCAAGAATACCACGAGTGCCGATAGTTTTTGGTAATTTAATTGAGGTTAACGAATGCTTGTTGTCATGTAATTATTTCGAGACCGAAAGTTTAGAAATAATTATCTAATGACAAGTGAGTCTCTAAGCTCAATGAAATTCATTCATTCATTATCTGTTTACCCTCCTCTTATGTAGGACTTACACCCTTCAGGACTCACAAGCGGGTGCCTGGGGTCAGAGGCCCGTCGAGGAGCAGACACTCATGGATCAGACAGAGCATCCAGGATGGGTGATCAGCCCGATGCCTGGTATGGGATGAAGGAAATAGATGAAACGAAATGTTGGTGAAATGGATGAAAGGAAAGGTGATGATGGAGCAGTTGGTGGAAACCGGAGAACCCGGAGAAAACCCGCCCAGACGCCGCTTCGTCCACCACAAATCCCACATGCAGGTCCCTGGGATTGAACCCGGGCCGCCTCGGTGGGAGGCGAGCGGTCTAACCACTCGGCCACGGCGCCAAGCTCAATGAAATTACGTAAGAAAAATTATAAGTAAGATAATTACTTACCTAGTAGGTAGAGAAAATATTGCACTCCACCCAAAAATTTGATATCGAGGTTTCACCGGAAGTACATGTTTTGAGGCCCTTGAACCCAAAACTTTAGAAAAAGATCCATGTGTGTGTGTGTGTGTGTGTGTGTGTGAACAGCATAACTCAAAACGAAAGTTCGGATAAATACCTTCCAAAGATAACGAAATGTGTAATGCAGCTATTTCCGAAAAGGTTTATGAAATTAGGAAGATAGGAGAATAAACTTTCGTAAGAATAATTTGCGTACCCACTAATAAGCGATAGAGGGTAGAGAAAGTCATGTGAATGTAATGGAACAGATTATTAAATTGTATAATTAAGCCTCCCATGATAGTAAATTAGCTCTCATTATGTGCCTATGATATTAAATTGTATTTACACGCTCCAGAATACTTGCTTGTGTAGAAGGTGTAGCTGGGGGTAACGTTTGACGTCTGTTTTAGTACATAGGCGGTGGACACTGATTATATATGAAATTAAATTATAATTTGGAAAGAAAATTTGGGAGAAACGTTCAGACCTAAGCTTAGGGTACCTCCCCGGTATGAGGACTGAGGAAAATCTGGAAAATCTCAGGCACGGACGACGGTCCTGGCAGGATTTGAACCGCAGACCTTGCATTCAACATTCCGTGCCTTTAAACGACTTCGGCCACCCGTGTCGGTTGCAGTCTTTTAAACACAGAACAATTTTATAAAGGTGTTTCTATTATCTTTCAGAGAAAAGCACTGTAAAAAGCAGAATTTTGGAAACCGAATGCTTTCAGTTGTAATGAGTATAGCAATTTGCGCTTGAGAGGTAAGGTGAGGGCTATCCTGCGGAAGAAGCCTGATTTCCAAATTCTGGCGTAATGTACTTCATTATGGAAATGATGCTTTTTGCTGACTGTATTTAATCCTCAAGATAATTACACGTGAGCGACTTTCAGCCAATGTACGACCTCATTGATGCTTATTCACCAATTAGATTCGAATTTAACCGATAGTTTTAAGGCAGTGTGCCCCAAAAATAATAACTGGCAGTTTTTACTTTCTCTACCTTGTACATATTAGGTAGAGAAAGTATTGTATTCCACCCAAAAATTCAATACCAAGTTTTCAATAGAAATACATGTTTTGAGCCCACCTGAATCCAAAAAGAGCATTTCTAGAAAAAGTTCGCCCGCGTGTGTATAAGAACAGCAAAACCCAAAAACGAAAAGTCCGATAAACACCAAACTTGGTCCTTATATTCAGTACCTTCCGAAGATGCAAGAGAAATATTTAAAAAAAATCTCCACCCCAAACTACCATTTACTTGCAAGAGTTTTGGAAATTTTTGGTTTTTTAAAAATGGCTCTAACGATTTTGATTAAAATACGACATATTAAAATATTTAAATTTCATATAAAATGTATATCTTGCATTTTATGGGAACAGCCTAAGAAGTTCTCTTCATTGGGAAGGAGTTTTGTATAACTGATAAACGTTAAGCGATAGACGAAAACGCACTACACAAGAAATGCACATCTCTTTAGAACACTCAATTTATTTCAAATATGTTATTTATGACATTAGCATTTCTGAGATATCCGTTATTAAATTGAATTGTTCATTTCTTGATCATTCTTTAAAGTTTTTCAACAATCGGTTGTTTCTCGCGATTGCATGGAAACGGTATGGAATTTTAAGGTCAGCATAGAGCGTCAAGTTCTTAAAAATCTGATGTGTTACACTCACATGACTTTCTCTACTCTTGTACAATCTAATTTTACAAACGCTTATTCTCCATATGCTTCATGTTAATCGAGATATCGAGATGTCAATCTTATTGGTAATATTCATGTAGATGCAAGGGGAATATGGTAGCTTTTAAGCGATAGTCAAATATTTTAACGCTGGTTGCTATGTGGCGCATTCCATTCTCTTTGCATGTCCAGGACATAAAAAATCTGATGTGTTACACTCACATGACTTTCTCTACTCTTGTACAAAGTATTTTTACAAACGCTTATTCTCCATCTAGTTCATGTTAATCGAGATAAACATTTGCAAACTCTATTTTATTGCTAATTTTCTTGTAGATGTAAGGGGAAAATATATTTACAAGGACAATATAGAGATACAGTAGCCTTTAAGCACATACATATCTCTTAATAACTGGTTGCTAGGTGCAGCACCATTCCCATTGCCACAGATTATAACTCTTTGCATATCCAAGACAAAAAAATCTGATGTGTTACACTCACATGACTTTCTCTACTCTTGTACAATCTATTTTTACAAACGCCTATTCTCCATATGCTTCATATTAATCGAGATATCGAGATGTCAATCTTATTTGTAATTTTCTTGTAGATGCAAGGGGAATATGGTAGCTTTTAAGCGATAGTCAAATATTTTATCGCTGGTTGCTATGTGGCGCATTCCATTCTCTTTGCATGTCCAGGACATAAAAAAATCTGATGTGTTACACTCACATGACTTTCTCTACTCTTGTACAATCTAATTTTACAAACGCCTATTCTCCATATGCTTCATGTTAATCGAGATATCGAGATGTCAATCTTATTGGTAATTTTCTTGTAGATGCAAGGGGAATATGGTAGCTTTTAAGCGATAGTCAAATATTTTAACGCTGGTTGCTATGTGGCGAATTCCATTCTCTTTGCATGTTCAGGACATAAAAAAAATGAATAACGAATTTGAGAAAAAGTATAAGTATTGGAAAATTTAAGGAAATAACAAGCAATATCTCGAAAACGGTTCACTCAACAAAAGAAACGTATATGACATAAGTTGTGTATTTTAACGCGGTCTACATTTTTTGTGTAGTAAAATTTTGTCTATCTCTTATGGTTTACCAGTTATGCAAAAGTCGTTCACAATGAAGAATATTTTTGGAGACATTCCCAGAAAATTCGAGATATACATTTTATTTGTCATGACAATATCTTAAACTTATGATATTTTAATCAAAATCGTTAGAGCCGTTTTTGAGAAAATTAAAATTTTCGAAAAATGTTCCATGTAAAGGGTAGTCTGGGGTGGGGGGATTTTCTTGAAAACCTTCGTGTCGCATCTCTGGAAGATACTGAACCTAAATACCAAGTTTGGTGTTTATCCGACTGTTCGTTTTTGAGTTATGCTGTTCACAGACACACAGACACACAGACACACAGACACACAGACAGACACACACACGGACATGTTTCCAAAAATGCTTTTTTTGGATTCAGTGATTCTCAAAACATGTATTTCCGGTGAAATCTCGGTATCGAATTTTTGGGTGGAATGCAATACTTCCCCTACTTACTATACGTAGTAGAGAAAGTAAAAAATCTGATGTGTTACACTCACATGACTTTCTCTACTCTTGTACAATCTATTTTTACAAACGCCTATTCTCCATATGCTTTATGTTAATCGAGATATCGAGATGTGTATCCTATTGCTAATTTTCTTGTAGATGCAAGGGGAATATGGTAGCTTTTAAGCGATGGTCAAATATTTTAACGCTGGTTGCTATGCGGCGCATTCCATTCTCTTTGCAAGTCCAGGACATAAAAAAATCTGATGTGTTACACTCACATGACTTTCTCTACTCTTGTACAATCTAATTTTACAAACGCCTATTCTCCATATGCTTCATGTTAATCGAGATATCGAAATGTCAATCTTATTGGTAATTTTCTTGTAGATGCAAGGGGAATATGGTAGCTTTTAAGCGATAGTGAAATATTTTAACGCTGGTTGCTATGTGGCGCATTCCATTCTCTTTGCATGTCCAGGACATAAAAAAATGAATAACGAATTTGAGAAAAAGTATACGTATTGCAAAATTTAAGGAAATAACAAGCAATATCTCGAAAACGGTTCACTCAACAAAAGAAATGTATATGACATAAGTTGTGTATTTTAACGCGATCTATATTTTTTGTGTAGTAAAATTTTGTCTATCTCTTATAGTTTACCAGTTATGCAAAAGTCGTTCAGAATGAAGAATACTTTTGGAGACATTCCCAGAAAATTCGAGATATACATTTCATTTCTCATGATATTATCTTAAACATATGATATTTTCATCAAAATCGTTAGAGCCATTTTTGAGAAAATTAAAATTTTCGAAAAATGTTCCATGTAAAGGGTAGTCTGGGGTGGAGGGATTTTCTTGAAAACCTTCGTGTCGCATCTCTGGAAGATACTGAACCTAAATACCAAGTTTGGTGTTTATCCGACTGTTCGTTTTTGAGTTATGCTGTTCACACACACACAGACACACAGACACACACACACACAGACACACACACACACAGACACACACACGGACATGTTTCCAAAAATGCTTTTTTTGGATTCAGGAGGTCTCAAAACATGTATTTCCGGTGAAATCTCGGTATCGAATTTTTGGGTGGAATGCAATACTTCCCCTACTTACTGTACGTAGTAGAGAAAGTAAAAATGAATAACGAATTTGAGAAAAAGTATAAGTATTGGAAAATTTAAGGGAATAACAAGCAATATCTCGAAAACGGTTCACTCAACAAAAGAAATGTATATGACATAAGTTGTGTATTTTAACGAGATCTACATTTTTTGTGTAGTAAAATTTTGTCTATCTCTTATGGTTTACCAGTTATGCAAAAGTCGTTCACAATGAAGAATACTTTTGGAGACATTCCCAGAAAATTCGAGATATACGTTTCATTTCTCATGACATTATCTTAAACATATGATATTTTAATCAAAATCGTTAGAGCCATTTTTGAGAAAATTAAAATTTTCGAAAAATCTCCATGTAAAGGGTAGTCTGGGGTGGGGGGATTTTCTTGAAAACCTTCGTGTCGCATCTCTGGAAGATACTGAACCTAAATACCAAGTTTGGTGCTTATCCAACTGTTAGTTTTTAAGTTATGCTGTTCACAGATACACACACACACAGACACACACACACACACACACACACACACAGACACACACACACACACACACGGACATGTTTCCAAAAATGCTTTTTTTGGATTCAGGAGGTCTCAAAACATGTATTTCCGGTGAAATCTCGGTATCGAATTTTTGGGTGGAATGCAATACTTCCCCTACTTACTATACGTAGTAGAGAAAGTAAAAATGAATAACGAATTTGAGAAAAAGTATAAGTATTGGAAAATTTAAGGAAATAACAAGCAATATCTCCAAAACGGTTCACTCAACAAAAGAAATGTATATGACATAAGTTGTGTATTTTAACGCGATCTACACTTTTTGTGTAGTAAAATTTTGTCTATCTCTTATGGTTTACCAGTTATGGAAAAGTCGTTCATAATGAAGAATACTTTTGGAAACATTCCCAGAAAATTGAAGATATACATTTTAATTATCATGACAATATCTTAAACATATGATATTTTAATCAAAATCGTTAGAGCCGTTTTTGAGAAAATTAAAATTTTCGAAAAATCTTCCATGTAAAGGGTAGTCTGGGGTGGGGGGATTTTCTTGAAAACCTTCGTGTCGCATCTCTGGAAGATACTGAACCTAAATACCAAGTTTGGTGTTTATCCGACTCTTCGTTTTTGAGTTATGCTGTTCACAGACACACAGACACACAGACAGACACACACACGGACATGTTTCCAAAAATGCTTTTTTTGGATTCTGTGAGTCTCAAAACTGTATTTCCGGTGAAATCTCGGTATCGAAATTTTGGGTGGAATACAATACTTCCCCTACTTACTATACGTAGTAGAGAAAGTAAAAATTTGACTGTCGCTGTTCTCTTTGCATCTATAACGAAATGTATAATGCAGCTATTTCTGCAAAGGTTTATTTGGATTAAAATATAATAGCAAAATAAGGTTTAGTGAATAGTTTGTATACCCACTAATACACGATATAGGGTAGATAAAGTCGTGTGAATGCATTGCATAGATTTGTTTCTCTTATGTTCATTCTTTGTTATTCCTATATACTTTGCTTCGATTCGGCTAGGGATCTACGAAGCCAATTCTCATGCACTTTCCTGTTTAACATTGGCTGTTGGTAAAACGGCAAAAATGGCGAGATTTGGTGATCTATAAATTAAAAGTATAAAAGAAGCGGTAGAAGAACTAACGCACAGATAACGAAAGGAAACAAAAATATCAAAGGAATCAACGTTGTAGAAACTGCAAGTATATTAGAGGACTAAATTAAATTCCCAAAATAATTTCTCATTAAAACAGGTATTGTTCATTTGTATTTTAATTCAGGTCTGCAGTTCTGCTTGAAAGCAAAGATAATAACATTAAAGCATGTTTTCAGAAAGATGAAACAGGTAAGCCATTTTAGTGATTATACTAAAATCACAAAAAAGTATCATATGATACATTCACATAACCTTCTCTACCCTCTATCGTTTATTAGTGGAGCACAAACTAGTCTTACTAAAGCTTTTTTATATTTACTTCATTTTAATCGAAATAAAGTTGTGCAGAAATAGCTACATTACACATTTCGTTATAGGCACAAAGGGAACAGCGATATTCAAATGTTTTAGAACTGAATGCTATACGTTGCCTTAAAATTTGTTACTGTCTCCATGCAATTGCGAGAAACAACTGAAAGTCGAGAGGACTAAAAGAATGGCCGAGTACTGAACAATTTGAACCATTAATAACGGATATCTCGGAAATGATTGATGCCACAAATAATTATTTGAAGTAAATTATGTGTTTTAAAGAGATTGTTTGTTCCATCACCTAAGCTTACCATTTATACAAGGTTATACCAAATTGCTCCCAAATAAATAGATTTCACAGACTATTCCCAGAAAATTCTTGATAAAATTTTATTTTTCATGTAAACATCTTTATAAATGGCATTTTAATCAAAATATTTAGAGAATTTTTAAAATAAAAAAATTCTAAAAGTGTTCCATATAAAGAGTAGTTTGAGGTGGGAGGATTTTCTTGAAAATCTTCGTGTCGCATCTTTGAAAGGTGCGGAATTTAAATACTAAGTTTGGTATTTGTCTGACATTTTATTTTTGAGTTATGGTGTTCACAGACACACACACAGACGAACGTCCTTTTAAAAATGCATTTTTTATTCAGGGGGCCTCAAAACATGCATTTCCGGTGAAATTTTGGTATCAAATTTTTTGATGAAAAGCAAAACCTTCCCTACCTACTGTGTACGTGGTAGAGAAAGTAAAAACTCCTAAGTTAAGTTCCAAAATAATGTCAAGCAACCCAATTAGTTTACAGCAAACAAAACAATATGTGAAAGTTTGTAAGGAATGTGTACAGCACTGATTTTGACGCTCTGTACGTATAATTGACGACACAAAATTATCTGTAGCACGGTTTTGCAGGCAAGAGACCATAATGAGAGCTATGACCCAGTGCCATAGGGATCGCTTCCAGCACGGAACAAATCCCAGCCACCGATCGGTTTTTGTTGCTAGCAGCAACAGCTAATGACTGGGGTGTGGGGGAGGAACCACGTGTAAACTAACACGTATATCTCTGCCTGCATCCAGAACATGTGTAGCGTGCATGGAAGGTCTCATCTCTAACATTTGTACAGATTTCATTCCAAACGGCCTGCGTGTATACATCATTCCTCTCTAACGGTATAACCGTATAGGTTATCACTTTGGGGAAAAGACTTATTGTACTTTATGAACGCACCCAAACGGGCGATCACGATGACAGTGATGCCTTTTTGTTTCATATACAGTGTAAGACCCAAACATATTACATTCACATGTCTTTTCTAGCCACTATCGCTTGCTTTACATAGTGCCTTTCTCCTAAACTGCGGCCATCGCACGGCTGCTCGCCCGGCGGCCGCCGCAGTTCGGACTCCCACTGAAACAGTTTAATACCCGCGCGACAGCTCACGTTCTCATTTTAAAGTTACAAGTACAATGATAATAAACAAGCACCTTATTAAAAGACACGCTGGAAATGTCATTGCCTATCGATACATTTCTGGCATCTTCTCAAGAAATTTTCATTTATACTCCAGAGTTCAATATCTAAAATTGAGTGAATATTTCTCCTGGTGTTTTCTTTTATTTCTTTCAATGTATGGGGGTTTGTTGCATACACTTTATTTTTGAAATTCCCCCACTATTATATACAGTCAGATCAGGGGAGCTTGAGGGCCATAATCCTTTACTAATTATCCTATCTTCGAAAATTTCCTGAATTAAACTCAATGACTCATCACTGTATGTCCGGTAGCAAAATTCTTATTGGAAATACCCAAGCTGACGTTCAACTTCAGACAGCGGTTCAAAAAACTGTGTAAGTCATTTCTGTGTCTCTCTGCACTTATTGTTTGTTCAGAAAATATAGGTCCTGGAATTAATTGACCTAATAGTGGTTGAAACTAAAAGCCCGGGACTTAAGTAGTTACAAAGAATGTAAGTCGCCATTGGGGTATGACATCTCAATACAATTTGAGATCTCCTTGTGGTTTACCGGGAAAAATACGAGACAGCTGGAGAATTTAATGGCGTGCCGGCATGTTGCCATGGTAGCTCAGTGGTTAGAGCAACCGGACGGAGACCGGGAGATCCGTGGTTCAAATCCCGGCTATGGCATTGAATTTTTCAGTCATTTGATTCTACCTTTCCAAATATAGGTCCTATTGATAAAAACTAATGAGTCGAAATGATATTAAAAGCCTTCAGGGCTTTGAGCCTCTTTCACTTGGGTGCTTGATCTTTTAGCACACAGTTCTATCATGAACAACCCAAGTAGGCAGGCACTGCCTATAAATCAGGCATATCGCCGAGTGTTGCAGCTTGTGACTGCCGGTCTTTTCCTTCCTGGTTCTGCAGGAATCTCAGATCCATGTGAAGGTGGTAATATTAGGGTGCACACAGCAATGAGCTTAGAACAGCAAGACATGGTTTGCTTAACAGCACAAACCTTGCTCCGAGTACTTGCCCATGGAGGGTACAAACGCATTTTAGGTCTGGAAGGACATTCAGGTGTGGCTAAAGAGTTGTCTGTGTTAGATGGAGTAGTAGTGTCTCCTCTTGACAAGGCATATGAGAAACCACAAGAGAAGAAAGAGGGTGAAGAAGATGATATGGAAGCAGATGGTGGTGGTGACGAAGCTATGGAAACTATGGATAATTAATGGATAAATACATGAATATCTGTTGCCGAAATAAATGTTTTATTAATTTCTTGGTAAACATCTGTGTCTTAAGTTATTTGTGATGTTCTGGGTTTTATTATATGTGTGTTGTATTTTCATATTAATGAAATAGAATTACACAATTTTAATCTGATAACTGAGAAATTTTAAACGCTCTTAAACTATTTCTTGTCATTTTCTATTTGTAAAAATAAACAGTATTGTCCTTAAAAAAGTAAAATAATAATAATAAAAAAACATCCCTTGACCATCATGATGTAAGTGAAGGCTTTTAATATCATTTCGAATCATTAATTTTTATTAATTGACACTTCACTGTTAATATTGTCCCAATTGCAACAAAGACATAGGTCCTATTATTCTGCATTTACTACACACCGATTTTCGTGTCATACTAGGGAATATCGTGTGTAAAATCGGGTTTCTCTGTGCTTCAGTATCTGTTATTTTACGACGGAATCATGTAAATGGAACTATGGTTCGTTAGAGAAGAATATTAACCATGGTTCAATTACTCGGTCTATCATTTCGCAAAATCCGATTACAGATATTTACTCCTCTCTGATTATCAAGTGAAAATAAAGTGTATACAGCAAAACCCATACATTTAGAAGAACTAAAAGAAAACATCTGACCAGAATTCACCCAATTTCAGATATTAGACTCTCGAGTGCAAATGAAACTTTCTTAAGAAGATGCCAGAAATGTGTGGATAGAGAGGGACAACAGTGCCAAAACATCTCTTACTGCTTATTATCAGTTGTAAATATGAAAACATGTGGCGGTGGCGCGGATATAATGTGTTTCGGCGGGAGCCCGAACTATAGCGGCCAGAGGTGGCGCAGTGTGAAAGAAAAGTATTGTATCTCTTCTACAAGTTATTCTTACAACACCTTATTACTTTCTCTACTACGTATAGTAAGTAGGGGAAGTATTGTATTCCACCCAAAAATTCGATACCGAGATTTCACCGGAAATACATGTTTTGCGATCCCCTGAATCCAAAAAAAGCATTTTGGAAACATGTCCGTGTGTGTGTCTGTCTGTGTGTCTGTCAGTCTGTGTGTCTGTCTGTGAACAGCATAACTCAGAAACGAACAGTCGGATAAACACCAAACTTGGTATTTTGGTTCAGTATCTTCCAAGGATGCGACACGAATGTTTTCAAGAAAATCCCCCCACCCCAGACTACCCTTTACATGGAACATTTTTCGAAAATTTTAATTTTCTCAAAAATGGCTCTATCGATTTTGATTAAAATATCATATGTTTAAGATATTTTCATGACAAATGAAACGTATATCTCGAATTTTCTGTCTCCAAAAGTGTTCTTCATTGTGAACGACGTTTGCATAACTGGTAAACCATAAGAGATAGACAAAATTTTACTACACAAAAATGTAGATCGCGTTAAAATACACAATTTATGACATATACATTTTTGTTGTTGAGTGAACCATTTTCGAGATATCGCTTGTTATTGCCTTAAATTTTCCAATACTTATACTTTTTCTCAAATTCGTTATTCATTTTTTTTTGTCCTGGTAATACAAAGAGAATGGAATACTCCACATACCAACCAGCTCTTAAACGCTTAAAGCCTAGCAATTCCCCTTGCATCTACAAGAATTAGCAATAAGATTAACATCTCAATATCGCGATTAACATGAAGCATATGGAGAATAAGCGTTTGTAAAAATAGGTTGTACAAGAGTAGAGAAAGTCATGTGAGTGTAACACATCAGAATTTTTTAGAGAATTAACAGCCAGGGAGCGTGACTTTGCCTTTTTTCAACAAGACTCTGCAATAGCTTATACGGCCAATATTTCGATTAGAAAAATTGAAAGTGTGTTTGAGGACAAAATTATTAGCATAGATTTGTGGCCCCCTTGGTCCCCCGACCTAATCCCTTGCAATTTCTATCTCTGGAGTAACTTAAAAAAGTATACAAGACAAGCCCACACACACTGGAACAATTAAAACAAAATATCCGCCAGGAAATTGACAGCATTTCTCAGCGTGAACTACGGCAAGTGATGGATAGTTTGCTAAAGAAGTGCCAAAAATGTATGAACAACGACGGTGGTCAGTTTCAACATATCTTTTCATAAAGTTGGTAATTAAAGCCTTTAAAAGCAGTTTTAAAACTGTTGTATGGTTTTATCCGCGCCTTTCTATGATAGCGGCAGATGGCTGCGAGCGCCGAAGCTGCGGAAAGAAAAACACTGCGTAGCCGGTTCGTAGTTTTTTGGCTCATCCTGTAGTACCAAGTTAAACGCAAGAGCTTATTATAATGCAAAACTTAAAATATTTAAAAGTATCGAAGGTTTACCTTAAAGTGTTAGACATACTTCAATACCACCGAGTATTGAGAGTATCGAGGTATCGAAGTGCCATCCTTAGTTTCAAAGAAACTACATTTTTTTTCTGTAGTAAATCTATGTTAATATCTTTTGGCTTACTCCTTATATAGAATTAAACAAAATGCCCTCCGAATGAAAAAGACTTCAGAGGCTATAACTATAACATTTAATACATACTTTATTTTTAGTATTCAGTATTCTTTTAACAAAAATTTATTTGCGCAATTTTTATGAAAATAAAAAATAAAGAAATATGTTTGGTATTTATCCGATTTTTCGGTTTTTAGTTATGCTGTTCACAGACATACACATAAACATTGATCTTTTTCTGAAAATTCCTTATTTATTTCGTTAATTTGTTATTCAGAGGGCCCCAGAAGTGTGTTTTCAGTGAAATCTCGATAACCAACTTTTAAGTGGAATACAATACTTCCTCTACCTCGAGTCTGAATGCATAATATTTAATCTCAGTACATTACACTGTGTATTAGGATTAAGGTTATATGCAGTAAACTGTGGAAGAATTAAACCATAACTAGGATAAACAGGATCTTTACAAATCACTAAGGTGATTTAGGATCGAAAATTTCAACTTCTAAACCTTAAATACTAAAGTATCTAAGTTTAATCACAATTTAAGCGTATATTCATCTCAAATATGGGAAAATTTTTAATCGCTTTGAAAATGCCTACTAAATCGTGCCTTAATCTACGAGAAATTTAGCAGTGCAAAGCTAATTCAAATACTCCATTTGGAGGTCAATGTCTTTGAGCTCAGTTATCTGTTGTTAACATATTCAGGCAACAGTAAATCATTTTCCTCCCAAACCATTTTATATAGATTGATATCATGATTATTGACAGAAATATATAAATAATTGTATAAAGAAATAATAGTAAGATAGAGATATAATTGCAATAAATAATTTCCTCATATCAAATCAATGTATAAAGTATAAGTTAGATTTGAACGATTTGTCCGGAAAGAAGAAGGTAATTAGCAAGTCATGTTAAGGAAAGTGAATAGAAACAGCGGGGAGCGAAAGCATTAGCTTAAAGAATCTTGGAAGCAGCATAGAGTTAAGCTCAGTATGTTTGCAGAGTCACGTAGACCAGAATTCTGGAAAAGAGAAAGGGAATAAAATTCTCAAAATCAGGGAGATACCCGATAATAATAACTAATAAGGTAGGAGACGCACATGTAGGATTTTTAAGTATTGGCTAGCGCGAGAAGGGAGTCTTGGTAGGGATACCTCTAAGGTAGACGGAGGTTAAACTAATTTATGAACGTGCAATTTTAATCCGAGACATATTCGTTCATGCACACATTCTTGGTATACACACTCTTTTGGTGCACACCTTCGTGCATACATTCGTCACTCTGCATACTTGTAACTACTTGTGTGATTTTAAACGCTCAAGGACGCACTTGTGTGGGTAAGATTTAGCGGCTATCGCGAGAAATTTTGCTGATAAGTATTTTAGCGACTCACGGCAAATTACGCTTATAATTTTTTATTGAGGAAACAGTTATTTCAAAACCGTAACATCGATACTGCAGAAGTTAGCAAGTATAATAATTCAATTGTTATTCTTTATTTTCAAACGGTCGGCAATTGCTTCAATAGCTCAAGTATTAGATCACATTAAATTCCTCAGTGAGCTTAAACTGGTTTATGTAACGAGTACGTTGTCAAGATTCATGAACATTTTCATAATCCTCCAGAACGCGAACAAATGTAGAACGGTACTTTGATTGTTGAAGTAGATGTATTGCTGCTGTTGGAGAGCCAAACTTGAAGTTGTTTAGACCACGCACGTTGCAAAGTTTCCGGTGGACTTCTCTTAAATAAATCAACTTTGTATTCTCATGTTTATTTAAATATTACATATCTATGTTCGCCTCGGCTGCGTCAGTATTAATTTGCAGAAACACATATCTCTTAGCAAGGGTTGGTGGGGCTGAAGAATAAGACTTACGTAAGTTATAATTTTTTACTTCAGACCTTTTATTATTCATTCACACGATAAAAATAGCACTTCACTGATGTATCCTACTGTAGAGCTGTGAGATTATTGTTACTTATACTTTTTAACACGTAACCTTTATACTATTCACGCTGTAATGAATTGTTTATGTCTCACACTGAATACGTATCGAACTGTTCGGGAACGCTGGCTAGTAGCGTCTGCCGTCTACCGCTTAAATTTGTATATTTCCACTATGTCAATTTCTGATTGGCTAATCCAACTCCAATAGAATACTTTTATTTAACTTAAGCTTTTTTCTAGTTTTTGGTTGGCTATTTATTAAAAATGTTTTAAATATTACATTATCGTTCCAAGAATTACTAGTAGCATTACTAAACTTTCTAAAGTATTGTTGTCTCAAGGTTACCTCATTGTTAGCAACTTTCGGCTTCTATTCTTACAGCTCCTACATTGTTAAATTACTTAATACATTCACATAACATTATTATACATGTGCCTAATACAATGACTGTTGCATACATTTTATATATTATTTATACACATACTGCTTTAAGGCGGGCTGTTATTATATTTTATATTATATAATCAGACTGATATTATAAGTGTTAAAACACTGCCTCATTCTGCTCTACTTTAGCAATTAATTTCAAAATTACTTTTTATTTCAGAATAGAGAAAAGAATCATTAAAATTAAATAAAATTTCATAATTAAATATAATCCATTATTTATCCTTTATTCATTTATACTTGAACCATTAAAGCTTTAATAAAACCGATCCACAATTCCTATAGGCAGTAAATTGCCTGTTGCGGCTTCAGAGATTCTCCAGCCATCTATTTCTGAGTCTGTCCACAGATCTCCCTTTCTGACTCTACCTCCATATTTATTTCGGTAGTCTTGTATTTGGCATTCATTCTGTGTGTTCCTTCCACTGTCGCTTAAGTTCTTTCAGTTTGTACGTAGTTCATACTAAAAATCTGCAGTTCTTGTGTAATGTCTTCCTTTTTTATGCAATCTAATTTTATGCATCTTTTAACTCAACTTGAAGATTTCATTTCTGAAGCATGCATTTTACATTTGTTTCTAGTTAATGTCCAGATTCTGTTTCCAAGGAACAGTACAACCACAGCCATGTCTGCGTCCTCTGTTTCTAAAGTTGTATTAATTATTCCACAGATCTTTTGGAGCTTGTTAGTTTACTTACTGTATTATAATCTCTATCATAACTAATGTTATTTCCTAAATAGCTAAACTGGCTGACCTATTCTGTTATATGATTATTGTTATTTTCGTTCTTAAGGGTTCTTTGCTCTGAAATTGGTATTGTAGATATTATTCACAGATCTCATTTGTCTTAAGGGGCACAGAATCGATTTTGGGTCAAAAAATTAGATTTTTGGATTATTGTTTTATAGAATTTTAGAAGTATGTTAATAATTAAAATATATAAACATCGGCACACAATTTCGCCGCAAGGCTTTAAAGATGCTTACATGGCCATACCCAAAACATAAACGAGTTTATGTACGGAGTCACAACCTTAAAAATATGTTTGTAAGGATTAATAGCCTAAAATGTTGCCGTATATGATGCTGTGGGAAATATGGATAATGAAATATGAAGTGGTCAAAATTGCAAATAATAAGACTAAGAAACTTACAAACCAAGCAAAACATTCAAAAAAAGGTGCCAAAAGGAAATTAGAACTTGAAAATGAACAGGATTCTGATGACCCAAGCTATGGTGCAGCCTCAACTAATGTTGATCGCCTTATGGGAGCTCATTTCCATAAGTTTAATTCTTCATGCAGAAGGTAAATATTTTCAGTTAATTATAATTTGAACTGAAATTTTTAGGGTTTGTTCTTACGCGTTTTTGAAAATAATGAATTTTGCGAAATGTATTTTAAAATATGTGCTGTAAAACGTATGGAAAATTGTCACAACAAAAAAATATTTTTCCAATATAATCCAACCTTTCTTTTTTTTTTTTAAAAAAAAAAGCTGTCATTGTATGTATTGCATCTGCAGACTGTGAACATTTCAACTTTCTAGGTTGCATAGTTGTTGATAAAGTGTTTCTTAAATACGAAACGTTTACCATTGTCGAGATAGAGCATTCCACATACATTTTGATAATAAAAAATAAATCCCGTGGCACAGCAGCCGACAAAGAACCTGGGCCTGCCAACCCGATTGCTGGCCTCATGTCTACTTACGCACGGCAGAGGTGGGAGATCGCACAGCCAAATGCGTATCTACCAGCCGGAAATTTGGTCATAAGGCCAGGAATTATAAGAATAACATGCTTAAAATTTAAACTCCTAACAATTCTTTTCTTTTCAATTCAGAGGGCAACAAAACATGTATTTCTAGTGAAATCTTACTATAGGTAAGCAGTAGAGAAAACCGTCGTCGTTTCTAACGCTCCCCATATGGTCTTAGCCTTCGGGGGATACCCCATTCCGATGGTGGACACAATTCTGAGGTGGAGGCACCCAGCGGTCGGAATTGGTTACCTCCGATGGTGGGGTGATGATAATGATGGCGGTGGAATGAGAGGACCTACAGCTTTTAGCATGGACTCCGGACCACGTAGGGGGTCTGGGGATACTTCACATGAGCAAATCAGTGGTGAAGCGTGGATAGGGCCGACTAAAAATCGTCACCCCAGAGCAGGGAAATGAAGCCGAGACCCTCAGTACGAGAGAAGAAACGAAAACACTGCACTACCCCGGCGCCCGTAGAGGAGGTAAAACTGTAGTCATTAAAGTCTCTTATCAAAGTTCCTGACATCTAGTATAATTTACTATTAGGGACACGTATGGATTTGTAATGGATAAGAAAGCCATGTAAACGTAACGCATGTTTTTCTTCTATGTTTGTAACTTCAAACTACCGACCGGGATGACTCAGGCGGTTACGACCGTGACCCGCATTCGGGAGGTGTGGGTTCGATTCCCGTGGCCAAACGTTCTGATCCGTGGGTTTTTTCGGGGAATGCTGGGAAGAATCAGAATTTCCTGCCCCTTCATTTCACCTCCATTCTCATTTCACTTCACCTTTCATCGCTTGGTCTCTTTAAGGGTTGTGCGTGTCGGCAGGAGGTCTCGGCGTGTACAAGGCAGGGGAAAAGAATGCTGTTTAGAAACCTTTGTCCCCCGGAATGGGGGCGATCTCCGGGTTCCGGGCCCCCCCAGTGTATTGTAAGCCCACAGGGGGGAGGGAGCCGGCTGTACCAATGTCCATCTGGGGAGTTTAAATCTGTAAATGGTAGGGACCCTGCCCCCTGCCCGTTGTGCTTCCTTCCGTCTCCTCTTACCTCATCCGTCCCTCTCAGGGGCGCCCCGTACTGGGCATAGGTACGAAAGATCTATGTATGTCGACGTGCTAAGTCCCACTCCGCGTTGAATCCTAATCCTAGCTTCTAAGCTTTAAGTTGTTGGCTACATCAATACAGTACAATATCACAACAAAGTATTTTATAACAATTTTATAAAAACAGTAATTACACTACAAATCTATTTTACACGCAGTGCAGTGAAGTCGATCGATGCCAACTCATTACTGAGTAACCACAACGGCAAACATTCATTTATATACTTTGTAAGTAGAGTTAAACGTATTTCGCAATAATTCTGCCTATTCACATTTTGTATTGCTGTCAATAGGGCCCTTTTCCATTAAACCAGACAAAACACATTCATACCGGCGAAGAGCACTCTAATATATATTGCTGTATTTATGTATGCGACATGCTAACATAAAAGAGATAGGGCAACACCGCCAACAGCGAAATCCTCTGACCCTTGCATATGTGAATGTTAATCTCGCACTAATGAAACACTGACACAATAGCAGCGAATGTCGAGCGATAAAGATGAACTGAAAATTATACCAATCACATAACTGATATTAATTGGCGTTTCACATTGCGTTTGATTCTAGAACAAACTAATTATAAAGGGTGTCATACAATTCGAACAGAAAAACGGAAATCTGCTTGGAAATGGACTGCTCACTTCAGCGAAATACCTCATGGAAGGATATTCACATTAGAAAGGTTCCTGATTCATACCCAATACCCAGCTCGGACGCGGGAAGCACTCTCCACAGTATGTGGCAGTGTAAATGCGGGATTGAGTGCGAGTGCGTTTCAAAGGAATAAATAATTAAAAAATAACTTTCAAAATTACGCGTCGAGTGCATAACATCAAGGTATAACCTCTAAGTGTAAATAAAGCCGCCGATATGACCTGTTATTGGTGACAATGTAATAAAAAACAATCAAACAGAAAGATTGTATATATACACAATTTTTTTATTAATCCTGTAAATATCTTGAACGAAATTATGGTATCTTAGATAACACTTTAAGAGCCATTTTTGAGAAAATAAGGTGTAAGGAAACAATTTTAATGTAAAGTAGTTATGGATGGATTGAATTATTTGAAAATATTTTCCGAGGTTGGGGTTCAGACCCGGCGAGGGCTATGGATTTTTTTCGGGCGTAAAAATCCTTAGCATGGCTTGCTTCGGAGGGGAAATAAAGCCGGTGGTCCCGTGTCGTAGATTTAAGGCACGTAAATGAACTTCGAGCCTGATAAAGAGGCCTCTCAGCAACATTTTCCGCCCTTCACGCCCAATATAGAATGGGACGCTAAGAACCACAGTAGTTAAAGAGCGTCCATAAATAAAAACTGCTTTTTTTAAAAAGCTTTGCTCTGCATCCATAGTCAATATGTATTATGTAAGTAATATCTTGTGTTAAAATCACATGAGTTTATCTACGCACTATAACTTACTTCCATATCTGCTCTACAAATTATACGCAAAACGGTTTATTTCTCCATTTCTCTTGTTAATTATAATACATGCTTTAAAAAATGGTTTCAATGCCGCTTTTGTTGTAGAAGCACAGACGACGCAATTATATTAGTCAAATGTTTTAAATAAAGCTCTTATTTGTATGCTGGATTTTATTTATTCATTTATTTATTTATTTATTGGCCTTTGTTGAAGGACTATCTGGCCATCAGGATGTCATATTTCTTGCTTGCTTTGATGATTAATTAACATCTTTTAACCGGGTAGATCATATATGACGCTGAATGAAGTGATTGAAATGATGCTCAAATGGGCTCAGGGTCCCTAGTATGCGACATTCGTCGTCTCAGGTTAAGGGAAAACCCTGGAAAATGCCTTATCTAGGTAGAGGTAAAGGTACGGATGAACGGCAAGCACCACAAGTAGCCCGCAATGACCCTTTTTGCTTCTATCGTGACCCCTGGAAGGGAGGGATGAAGGAACAGACCCGAAGAGCGACCAGATCCGAATAACGACGGGCGCGAGCATGGCCGGGGTCCCTAACGTTTCCACATCGAACGCATCTGTCACAAGCCACAGAACCTCCGGCAGTGCCACTCGGTGGCGAGACCTAAATGAGCAGTCCCACAACGACCCCGGGAAGAAAGCTCAGCAGAGCGAACAGCCACCGCCCAGCCGCAACCCACCGAACACCGTCGCCTGGTCCTACAACCCTGAACATGAAGCGCCCAGGAAATGAGGAATAAGAAAGTCTTAGTAGAAGAGGAACCACCCGAGCCTTCGCCTTCGAGCCGGGGAAACCACGAAAAACATGGATCAGAATGAACGGTCGTCAGGGACCGAACTCGGAATGCGAATCGCTCACGTTACTGAAGTGCCACCTCTCTCAGTTCTTATCAGGTAACTACCCTAGCCGAAATTCGAACTCGGGACCTCTTGAATGTGAGACAGACACGCTGTCCCCACACCACAGTGGTAAGCTTTGCTTGATTTGATATTTTGAGTAATCTTTGCATTGACAAACCGACAAAGCATTTCAGAGGTGTGTAGTTTGAAATACTGGAAATTTATGCCAACAGCAGCAAATATCTCGTAAACGGACAAGGCTAGAAAAATGTGATTTAATACAAATTGCGTATTTTAAAAGTCTTTACACTTTACCTGTGCTAAGCTATTATCTACCTTATAAGGTTATATAATTATATCATATTTACGCAGAATGAGGAGACTTTCACGGGGTATTGGCTTCTAAATCGTATTTCAGTACGTCAAGCATACAATATTTTAATCAAAATCGTTAGCAGCTAAAGCACTAATAGGTGCCGTACACAAGACAGTTAAATTGTCGAGTATATTTCCAGGTATCTAGTAACCAAGTTGGATAAGCACGTGCAGCATTGGCTTATAGACTACAATATATTAGTGGAGACATTCACAATTAGGGAGATATAAAAATAACTGTGAAATCTAGATATTTAATTATTTACTTATTTCGCTTTACTTTATTTTTATGTCATGTTTTTATTTAATGCGTAGAGGGAGTGCTGCATTCTACCTCAAACATTTATACCAAGATTTCGCCGCAAACATGTTTTGAGGTGCACAGAAATAAAAAGAACAATTTTAGAAAGTGTTCCATGTGTGTGTGTGTGGGGGGGGGTGCGTGTACGTCTTTGTAAAAATCATAACTAAAGAACGAAAAGTTGGATAAATATCAAACTTCTTTTTAAAGTTCAGTATCTTCCAAGGATGCGTCAGGAACATTTTCAAGAAATGCTCCAACCCAAGCTACCATGGAAAATTTTTCGTTATAATTAATTGTTCTTCCACACAAGTGTGTGTTGGACAAGGTTGGAAAGGTAGAATCAAGGTAGAGACAATCAATCAATCTGATTCTAACTTTGCAACTTTGTCCAACACATGCTGGTGTGGAAGAAGAATTAATTCCATTAATTGATCTAATAGTGGTCGAAACTATGAAGCCCGAAACTTTTACAGCATTGTAAGTCGACATTGCGGTAGGTCATCTGAATACAATTTGAGATCTCCTTGTGGTTTACCAGGAAAAACACGAATCGGTTGAGAATTTAATGTCGTGCCGGCATTACCATGGTTGCTCAGTGGTTAGCGCAACCGAACGGAGACCGGGAAATCCGTGGTTCAAATCCCGGCTATGACACTGAGTTTTTCAGTCGTCTGATTCATCTTTCCATTTTTCGTTATGTTTGATTTCCCCAATACTCGCTCTAACAATTCTTATTAAAAACCATATGTTCAAAATATTTATGTCACTAATTAAATGTATCCCATAAGATTTATGGGAATAGTCTACCCCCATTAACGTTAAATAGATAGAAACAATAACTTTTACGAGAATAATTTGTATAAGTTATACACTAATAAACGATAGTGGCTAGAGAGTTATATGAATATAACAAACCAGATATATTAAATTATATTAATTCTCACATGACACCATTCCTTTATTTACTCATATTAATTATTGTTGGAGGTCCTTGTTGCTTTTTCACAAATCTATATATCAGCAGTGTTTTAGCTACTAACGGTAGCTTTAAAGTTATTATAATGTAAGTGTCGCACTCTTACTACGTCATACTACTTTTGACCAATTAGAGGTTACGAAACGATGTTTCAACCAATCATGGATGCTTATCCCACATTTTTATCACCTCCCTAGCATCTGTTAATTGCGATCGTCATTTGTTTTGCGCAAAGATAATTCAAAGTTAGCTTCACGAAAACAACACAACACCAAATAACACAAAGAGAAACAAAAACAGTATATGGAAGCAGTTCGGTAATTACTTTAATACATTAATTAATATTTTATTGTATCTGTTTGATATAAGTTCTCACAATCACTTCGTAGCGACGTAATGAAATATGCATGATCCTCTTCTTCATTCACTGGGGAGTCGAACACAAGACTTCTCCGATATCTCGCAGAAGAAGCGTTCACTGCGCATCACGGCAGTCGTCATAAAAACAGCACTTTTCGTCGCACTAGCTAACTCACCAACTGACTCTTCTTAAGAGAACGCTCGCTTGTATAGTCAGTGTAATCTTACAGAGAACATTCTAGAACTTTCTGGACACACATTCTGGAGGTGGGGAAAGGAAACTTCTAGAATATTCTGGTAATCTGCCGATAGCGCTACTTATCTTTGTTTATCTCCGAGTGGCTGGCGCCCATCTCCCGATAACCTTGGGTCAGAGCCACTGCGCCAAATAAGTATAAAGAAAATAAAGTAAAACTTTCTTATATAAGGGTTATCAGAAGGTTGTGGCATCCAGAAGTTTCAGTACATACATCTATAGAAATACAATAAAGGTTATTCATACGTTTTGACACCGTTTCTGCAATATTTTATAAATGGCACTTAAAGAAATAAATATAATATGTGATTCATACCATTATAAACAGGGTCAATTGTCGCTTTTTAAGCTCTCTTCTGTTTTAAATGTGACACCATGGCTACCTATGTGTATTGCTAGGAATAAAATGCAACTGGTTTTGTTTTTACCATGCATTCTCTGCCGAGCACAGCAACTAACCGGCTTTTATTTCTGCACCGATTCTCTGTAGATCACAGGAACTTTTTCTGACTGTATGACATTCTCAACGATGGTTTTCTAAGTGATTTTTAGTCATTTAGTTATATATGAACTGAAATTAGAAGGTGCTTTATAGCCCATCCCAGAAAGAATAGGGCTTCTCAATGGTGTAAGAATGATCGAAATCGGATGCGTGGGCTTAGAGATTACCCTAAACAAACACACAGACACACATTTTCTCTTTTTATAACATTAGTAAAAATGTGCACCTAAAATATCAATAACAAAGGTTAATGATGGAGAACAAATATAATTAATAGCATTCTCAGTAACCCGGCCATTTTAAGCAGCTAAGGTCCACCACACTTATATTTGCCACGTAAGAGTATCCAAGAAATATACACCATTCTACCCTGCGATGCTAAAAGGAAACATCTGTTCGGCGTCTTTGTTTAAACTCTGTTTCTTTCACTCCAAAAGAGAGAAAAGAAATTCGGAAGCACTTTGTTCACTTGTGGTAATGTGCAGTAAATCCAGGGGGGCGGGAGGGAGGATAGTGGTGAGTTTTTGGTAAGGGGCGGAGCAGTCCGCTAAAATAAGGCAAGAGATATATAGGCGAAAAGAGATTTTTTTTTGTTTCCTGTATCTGGAATTTCTTTTTAGCGGTTTTCCGACCAGCCACCAGGAACAAGGACGGAGCTATGTCGTGATGCTTGCAAAGTGCTCACTTTGGTGACCGCTTTATGGGTATTGAAACGATTTCCTTGTTGCTTCCCCTTCACATTGTGCAAAATGCAACCAACATGCCACGCAGCCTCATCCCCCTCCCCCATTCATGGCATCTTTACTATCTTCTGTGGTACGGTTTCTCAAACTGTGCTCCGTGGAACCCTAGGCGTACGCTCTCGCACAAGAGTAGCTTAGATTCTTAATTGATGTACTCCGAAAAACTAAGAATCTGATGTGTTACATTCACATGACCTTCGGTATCCACTCTTCTATAAATTATTCTTACAAAAGCTTATTATTTTATCTACCTGTTTTAATCACACAAACATTTGCAGAAATTGTTCTCAATACACATTGTGGGTACAAGAAAGATATAGCAGGGTCAAGCATAGTCAGATTTTATGAGCAATTCACTATGTGATGGATTCCGAAGACCACCGTTTGTATGGCCACAGAAAAATATGAGTAGGGACTTAGCAGTTAAAAAAGTATACAGTATTTTAAAATTCAAACCAATAACAAAGAATATCTCGGAAATGGTTACTGCCACAACAAATGTGTTTGACATAAACTGCGTGCTTTAACCAGATCTACATTTTTTGTATTGTAGTTTACTAAATTATACAAAATTCATTTCGAAAGAAGAGGACTATTTAAGAATATTCAAGATTACATTTTATTTCTCATGAAAACGTTTTAAACACATGGAGTTTAATAAAAAAAGTCTTTAAAACCATTTGTGAGAACATTAAAAGAAACGAATATTTTCCATTTAAAGGGTAGATTAGACTGGAGGATTTTTCAAGAAATTCCTCGTGTCGCATCCTTGAAAGATACTGAATTTTAAATGCAAAGTTTGGTATGCATCCAAATTTTCGTTTCTGAGTTGTGCTCTTTACAGACACACGCGCACAGACAGATAAATAGACACACACGCGCACGCGCAGGGACATCTTTTTTAGAAACATTTTAGTCAAGTGCCCTCAAAGCGTGTATTTTCATTGAAATATCGATATCAAATTTCTGGGTGGAGAGAGTAGAGAAAGTAAACAAGAAGATAACGTCAATCTATAATGTACTTTCCTACGTTAATGCAATACATGGTTCAGAAAAGAAATTCTAGTTACACTTCTCGTTTGAATCTTGAGAAAACAGCCAACAAACTTCCCGCTTGCGTCACATGTCTCATTATTTGTCTGGTGTCTTGAGTTTTGTTCTATTGCTTTTCTCGATCAATCATCGAGCGGTATTTTCCACTCTTCTTTCCACCCTTCACTACTAGGATTTTATATTCTTTATTGGATATATTGAAGTGGTTTTTCACGCTCACTGTTTTGAAAAAATAGGCATTAGATGTTGGAGAAAGAGAAAAACCACTTCAGTTTCTGAAGTGCTTAAAAGAAATCAAGACAAGGTAAGGATTACATACTTGTAGCTGAAAGTTAAACAGACAGAGTATTAATAGAGTATATGTAGGTCCTTATAAATTATTTGATCATCATCATGTTTCATGCTTCAAATAATCTGTACAGACACTGGAAAAGTGTACTAACTTTTAAGAAGGCCGGCCCTCGTAGCCGTGGTTGCTGGAGTGTATACCTCCGCGGACTACATGTATATCTCGAATGTCCGCGTTAGCGAGGGGAGACGACGATGGAGGTGAATAGACAGTACAAACAGAAAAGAAAAAGCCGGGTAATTGAAGTCTAACGGCAACAGCTTGCAAGTCGGACGTAGGTGTGAGATATTGAAAATGAACGTCGTTACTCACTAATAACATGACACCTCCATGAGCAGGAGTATCCTCATCCGGTACACGATCGTAGCGAACCGGAGTATACCCTCGGAGAACAAAAGGATCGTGAGAGCGTAGCTTAGTATCCTGCAAACACCTGAACATAGGTGAATGGGAACGCAATAAAAGTTGCAGTTCGCGCTATGCGATCGCACACCACGTAAATTCCAGGTCAGGATAGCCATTAATAAGAGGGATAAACTTCTTACTTAGAAGGGCGGCTCAAAATAACTTTTTGCTTAAGCTTGGAGCTCGGGCTTTTGGGATGGAGTTGGTCAGACTCCATAGCATCCTCGAAGGGAGGGCTCACGCGCTCAGTGCCAGAAACCGATTCAAGCGCCAAGAATCGGTTCTGGGTGGCAATGGGTGAAGGGGGCCGCTGAGCGCGGCTTGTCTCAGGAGCACCCTGGGACTACGACCTTCGACTCCATTCGAGAGTATATGTAGTCCTTATAAATTATTTGATCATCATCATCATCATGTTTCACGCTTCAAATAATCTGTACAGACACTGGAAAAATGTACTATCTTTTAAGAAGGCCGGCCCTCGTAGCCGTGGTTGCTGGGGGTATACCTCCGGCGTTCCGCCAAGCTAAGGGTCGCGGGTTCGAGTCCCGTCATGGGCATGGGTGTTTGTGTGTTGTGTAATTGCGAAGATAGGCGGTAACGAAAACAGTAAAAACACAGTAAATATAAAGTGGGTAAAGCAGGGGAAAGTTTATGTGCATTTTTCGAGGGTGAGTATCATTCAGCCATTCCGAGAGTAGCGGATATGAAAACTAAATCGGTCATGATCGTAGATGTATACTGTCGTGGTCGCCATTTTAACCTGTCACTCACTTCGAAGATTTCTATGGCTATATTATCCCAGTATGATGAAATACGACTAAATAATAGACAAGTTGCAATTCTCTTGCTGCTGAGCTATTAACTACATAGCATTAGAGAATATGCAAGAAAACGGAAAACACATGGAATGATGATTTTAATAGAACCAATATATATGTTGTATATAACCCGGCACTACCCCAGCACTAACATCTACTGTCGTAGCTCAGTCGTAAAACTCACAAATTTTCAAGTTTGTCGAGGATTCATGGTTCGAACCCCAGCATATGCTCATACATTTTATTCCAACTTTTTCATATTGTAAGAACGCAGTAACGAACCAATTTAGAGTTCTCTTGCAGCTAAGTTATTACTATATGATTTCGAAGAGAATACTTGGAGGTTGAATGATAATTTGAATAGAGCCAACCTCTAAATGATGTATAAATCCACCTTATCATAACAATAAGCTAATACATAAAATAACAAGAAACTGATAAATTCTCATCTTGAGAAAAACAATCTTACAGTAGCAAATATAATTGTATATAATACAATGGAGTATAATGTATAAAACTGAAAAGATATATTCTGTGTAACTGCTAGTTACAATATAGTTATTCCATTTATTATGAATAACAAAAAGAAGACGATAGTCAAGGATAATGGTGTTTAAGAAGAAAACTAATCAACTGCTATTTCATAGCCGGAGCCACGTTATATATTAAAAATATATTAATTTCTGAAACATTTCAGTTTTATAGACAATGTATTTCTCCTGGAACAAGTAACTTCTTGAAACAAAGAATGGAAAAGAAAAATGAAATCTTGTTTTAGAACCTGGTATAATCGCCCTCAGCTATGATTGCATCGTTTATTCTTTCGTGCATGTTTGCAAGCAGAGCAGAAAACCGATTTGGGTTCTGTTGATAATGTTGCCATAGCTCCATCTCGTGAGTAACCAGATTCACTCGCACCCTGTCTGGTCGACATTCTTTCCAGTGCTTTACCATGAAGGCCCATACATGTTCAAAGCGGTTCGGGTCAGAGATCTTGGAGACCAGTCCATGCAGATTATTTCTGGATGCCTCGTTAGGCAATCCTGGGTGATATTTACGTATGCACACCACTGTATGCATAAATACATATTCTTCTTGTTCTGGGAACCTAGCACGAAGGAATGGCAGGAAAGTGTTTTCGAGAGTGCTGCATCGTCATTCTTTCGGGCACTTGAACTGATTCCTCCGGACCTGATACTTTCATATAGGTCCAGAAATGTGCTGCAATTCTTCCCGAATATTCTGCTCGAACGACGTGTTGAGGCACGTATCTAGTTCCCCGTGGTCTATACAGACATAGGAGATCGAAATACCTTCTCGTCACTCGATTACCAGGTCCCACTAAGCCTGAGCAAGGTCAATATTACGCTGTGCCCATTGTAACCTTCTTGCCTTGTGTGCCTCAGTGAGAAGAAACTTAGTGGCGGTGCAATACCAGCATCCTTGAATCGTCAGCGTATGTTTTTATATTGTTACATGCTGGGGTGAGGGCCAAAATATTTCCAGCAAATGATTAAATTTCGATCACTCCAACACGCACATGGGGGAGCGTAGCTCGCCAACGGCAAGAGGACCGGGCCTTGGTGTTTAGATTTAGATGAAGGCGTGGGGTTTTACATTGTACAAAAATATTACATAACACACATTACTTGGAATTTATTGACAAATGTTTGGCCACCCTACCTTAGCAAAACAGAATGAGGGGAGATGTCCCGAAGTCGAGGACTGACCATACACGCGACTTGCTGCTTCAACTGCTCGCACACAAGTAACGCTAACACTCAGTCACTCAAGTGACGCTAACTCTATATCCCCTCCAATCGTGGCTAGCCAAGCTAGCCAGGGTCGGCGTCATCCCAGACCTTTTCCAAACAAAGTCCACTCTCTGGCGGGTTCCGCGCCAAAGGAGGGATCGTTAAGCCGAAAAATAATCAAAGGAGCCCAAAAATGCTATCGACAATGCAACACAATAATGCGTCTGGTAATAAAAATGCTTACTGATACGCCACATCATGAGCAACCATACTCAACTCCTTTGTCCAGAAAGACAGACCTGTGTCTTAAAGGTTGATTCTTCACATCCTCTACCAGAGCTTCGTTTTGAGCAAGTGTTGTTACACGAGGACTTATTGAACACCTGCGCGATTTGGCCCACTCAACGTTATGCCATTGTTTCACTGTTCTTCGGTCACAACCCAATTCTCTGGCGATTTGCGAGGCGTTTTAGCCACCTACAATTCCACCCCTTTGAGCTGCATTCAGCTGCACATAATCTCGTAGACGTGGCTTGCTGCTTTACCGTGATGAAGCCTTACAGAAAATGTTCGAATGCAGTGCATAAAGAATTCCCAGCAACATTTTGCCCTTCGTGGACTAGTGCCACCGTGCTAGCCTCTAGTTCGCAAGTCCGCGGGTTCAAACCCGGCGGAGGGCGATGGATTTTTTCGGGCATAAAAATCCTTAGCATGGCTTCTTCGGAAAGGAAGTAAAGCCGGTGGTCCCGTGTCATAGATTTACGACACGTAAAAGAACCTCAAGCCTGATAAAGAGGCCTCTGAGCAAACTTACCGTCTTTCACGCCCAATATAGAATGGGATGCTAAGAACCCTAGTAGTTAAAGAGCGTCCATAAATACAAGTGGTGGAAACAAGCGCAAGAAATACAATAAAAGTTGCAATAAAAAGTATGATCCTATCCTGGAGTTCGAACCACGGATCCTCGGCACACTTCCAACAGCGTGCATTTAACACTGAGCTGCGATAGCAGATGTAGCTGCGTGGGTTAAATACAACATAGATGTTGGTTCTATTAAAATTTCCGTTTTCTTACACATTCTCCAATGTCATGTAGTTAATAGCTCAGCTGTAAGAGAATTGTAAATACTTTTGTGATATTTCGTCCATATTTCGTAATACTAGGTTAGTATAGCCACAGAAATCTTCGAAGTGAGTGACAGGTTAAATTGGCGCCCACGACAGTTAACATCTACGACCACGGCGTTTAGTTTTCATATCCCATACTCACGAACGCCTGAATAATACTGACCTAGAAAAGTGTACGTATACTTTCTTGAAAGATATTACCTCTTTTAGGATGCCAAATACTTTTTATTGGAATCTTTTGTATGTAAACTGCGGTGGAATGCTACCCTTTTCTTACACAGACGCTCTAAAGGCCCTCGACCTGACTCAAAGACGTGACGATGGACAAATTACTGTGATAGTTGTTAAATATCATCGTTAGATAGCGCACTAGATAGTTTCAGACGCATAAGTGTAGTCACTTGTTTGTAAACAAACTAGTGTTAATGGTAATTAATTCTTTTTATCACAAACCATGTGTACGACAAGTTTAGAAAGGTAGAATTAAACTGAAAAATTCAATGCCATAGCCGGAATTTGAACCACGGATCTTCCGGTTTCCGTCTGGTTGTTCTAATCAACCGCACCCCAAACCCCCAATTTGGAGAATTTAATATCATGCCGATGTGTTGTCATGGTGTCTCAGTTAAAGCAACCGAACAAACCGGAAGATCCGTGGTTCAAATCACGGCTATGGCATTGAATTTTTCAGTCTGATTCTACCTTTCCAAACTGGTGTTATGTTTTACTACAATATGAATTAAATTGAAACACGGGATGTGATAAAGTACCTCATTTTGAAAAGTTTAACCGAATATAAGTACAAAGACTCAACATTAAATGATTCCTTCCCTTCGCTTGCGACGGTTAAGAAAGTGGGCAGCTGAATTAAGCGTGGTCGTACACCCATTCAAGAAGGTGAACGCTCAGGAGTCCCAAAACCACTACGGCAGACGAGATTGTGGCAGAAGTCTAGAATGTCGTACTCAGTGATCACTACAGTTACACGAGTTGGTTTGCATTGCAAAGACCTCGATAGTCCATTTCCACAAGATTTTACAGTAGTTTGGAATAGGTAAGAGAAACCTTTCAGCTCGATAGGTGCAGCATTTGTTAACAATGGACAGAAAACGCACTTGGATGAATATTTCTCAAGAGTATTTAGATTATTTAAATGCAATTCCAGTTAGTATCTCCGACATTCAATAACGGTAGGTGAAACATGGATTCATCCCTACACGCCAGAGACGAAGGAGCAGTCCAATGTGTAGTGAAAGTACATGAAAGAAAGCAAAAACGATTCCATCTGCAGGAAAAGCCACGGATGCTGTTTACTGGGATTCTCATGGTGTAGTGCTCATAGACTACCTTTAAAAGGTCAGAGCCGTCACCGCGGAATATTATCCTTTGGAACAATTGAAGGAGTTTACTCAAGCTAAACTCTAGCTTCTCAACCTTCCGAAAAAGTAACTTCTTTTTCATGATAATGCCCTTCACACGCATCTGGAATTGTTATTGCAAAACTGCATGATCTTCACTTCCAAGTGCTTCCACATCTGCCATATTCGCCGAATTTGGCTCTCAGCCGTGACTTTTTGTTCCCAAACCTGGACGAAGATTCACATTAAATGATGGGGTCGAAACTGAATTAGACAAATCTTTTTTTACTGAGGGGTTTAAAAAGGTAGAAAGTTGTTGGACTATATGTATTGATTTAAGAAGCAACTATCTTGAATAATAATAATAATAATAATAATAATAATAATAATAATAATAATAATATTTCTCTTAAATATTGAATTTCATTTACAGAATCATTAAATTAATTTTCTTTGCTTTTAGTATACTTCTTCCCTTTTAAATTTTATCTATTCTCGCCTTCCATTACTCCTAAATTGTAATTTTTACTGGTGTTCTTTTATTAAAACGTATGACTGTATATATTCATCCACATGCACCGTGTGTAGACAAACGTTGGAAAGGCAGAATCAGGCTGAGAAATTCATTGCCATAACCGATGATCCGTGGTTCAGTATAGACATTTTCAGATTGGATGTAGATATGTATTTTACAGTTTTTTATTTAAAAATCTCTTAGTTGCCATATTAATATTATTATATTTGATTATATTATTATCCATATCTACTATTTCTCCGTAGAAATCGTCGCTTCCTAAATTAAGAGCTTTTGTTTATTACATGCTCTGTTGTTTTACGAGTATTTCCACAATTTTAGATCTTACCGAAATTTGCTTATGATACAGCATTTTTTGCTTTTACTTGAAGTCATTTCATTTTAAATACAAATTTACCTTTAAAATTAGACTTCATTATCACTAATTATTAAATTTATATTAGCCCTGCTAAATGGAATCAACATAGATATTAAAAGGTAACGATGAAAAACTATGCCCTTGTCTAAGAGTATATAATTTTATTATTCTGGCTATATATGTTTGTAACCATCTAATTCGCTCTTAAACTATACGGGATTCTTCTTGGTTCACTATTTCTCACATTAATGCTGTGTTCACATTAGCAAATAGCTTAAAACCTGTTTTACTTTGCACTTTTAAATCTTTCAGAAGACTCATTATTTACTTGTATGACTGTTTATTTTCATTTTAATTCCAATTTTAAAGCTTTTTACTTAAAATAAGTCAGTACTGAAGTGACGCTATACGCTAAAATAAATACAGTCTTTAACTGAAATAAAAATATGCTTTAAACCAATGATACTACGCGCCATTATGACTAAGTTTAGTTAATAACACTTCAGCTTGAATCGTAAGCCGTTTCGCGTGTAGTACTTGTCATGGATCAAGCCAATAAGCAGTGACATAGCGTCAGTGAAAACGGTAGACAGTGTCTGCCCTAAATTGTTTAGGCTGATTCTGGTTTTTAACTTCCGTCACATTTAAGTACAATTAGCAGGCATGGGAATTTTTAAGCTGTTGGCTTGAAGTTATCTTCACTCAAACTATCACAAATAACAGAACAACGGTTACTGACGGGAAGGTAAAAACCGTTACGTGGGATGGGGAATGGTTTTTTAACTCAGATCTCCGTAGCTATAGTTCAGTGACAGTTCAACCTTATTTCCTTCCGTCCTGGCCTAATGCTTAGAAATTCCTATGCCTGATGAATAATTAGTGTCATTAATGGCACATAAACAACTTATGTTTAATTATTTTGTATTGATAAACAAGGCTACTCTTCTTTATGGATATACTCTGCTTCTTATAACACAAAGCGAGACAAACTAAAACGTGGTTGCTCTGCTATCTTGTGCTTCCTTTCTTCCTTCTGGCACCTCTTGATAGACATTTTGCCATATGTCTACATTCTGCAGTACTCAGAATGCTGCTGCGCATGCTCTCTTTACCCCAATCCACATGTTCGCTAGCAATGTTTGACTTTCCAGAGTAGACCTGTCTATGGACCATCTCCGTGCATGTATATCGGCCGCTGATGCAATTTTATGTTTCTTCAGAGTATGTTAGTGTTTCTGTAACGTTTAAAGCTATGTCAATACAATTAAATACGATATTCTGGAGAGTTTAACACTTACAGCAGAAGTATCGACGCCATTTTTCCCTTGCTTCTTTTTTTAACACCATTATCAGTATGAAGCTTCGAGTAACAAACGGCATATTTAAAACCTAAAGTATTTCTACCAGTCCTACATCCTTTTCAGAAAGACGGAAAAGTGACAGAAAAATTCCATACTACAGATGAGTTAGAAGTTGTAGTCCAAGAAATTGCTTCTCTGTTACTATTGTGGTGAAGGACCACGCAGGGTCAGTAAAACGCTCTGAAGCTAAAGCTATGAAGAACACGGAACAAACGATCGTATGATTTTTGTGTTAGGAATAAGCAGAATTGATCATTATTTTTCTGAAACCTCTCTCCGGCAAGCAATTGTTTGTTGTTACTCTACACTACTGTCATTAAGAACCTGTAGGAACACGTCTTCAGTTGAAGTCTCATCTAGAAATGCGCAACAGCTATTGGACAATTAACACATTAATCCATGTGTATTTCCAATATTAACACTTCAGGATCTTTGTCGCAGAAATTCTTTAGGTTCAGAGTAAAATGACTATTCACCTATATGAAAGAATATGCATAAAAATTAATCTCCGTGCACACATTACTTTCATGATCATTCTAGTCATTGGATTCTTAACCCATGTCATTAAAGGAACCGATTAAACATTTCTTACTGACTTGTTCAAAACCGTAAGTTACCACTATGAAGCTAAACATTAAACATGAACGAGACAAAATATATCAATGTTATAATATGATGGAGCACTTGCAGATATCACCGTTAACATCTTCTATAATGTTTGGACTTCTCAGTCCATGCGTCATCAAGTCTCTCCATGTAGTCCTGTGGCTGGTGGTTTAATATTTCACCGGTGATCCTTTCCTTTAACATGCTTTGCACATGTTGATAACATTTTAGTTTCATTAGCTTTTACCGAGCAGGTGGCACCACGGTAACGTGTGCGACTCGCATTCGGAAGGTTCCGGGTTCGATCCCGACGACTGGCACTCTATCCATGGGTTTTCCATGGTTTTCCCGGGTCGGCAGAAGAATGCTAGGGCAGTTCATCTTTTACCATGAATTTCCTGCCCCTCATTTCCCGAACCCATCATCTTCCTCGTCGTCTGTTTCAGGGTTGTAGGACCAGGTGTTCGGCAAGTTGCGGCTGGGCGGTGGATGTATGCTCTGTAGAGATTTCCTCCCTGGTGTCGTTACGGAACTGCTCAGTTAGGACCCACTTCCAGGTGCTCTCGGGTGGGTGCCCCAAGGAGGACCCGGGGGTTAGGGGCTTGTGGGTGGGCCCAAGCGGCATCGGATGTGTTCGATCTGGAAACGTTCCCTTGCATGCTTACGCTCGTCGTCATCCGGATCCCCCTTCGAGTCTCTCCCTCCCAGGGGCCACGGTAGAAACAAAAAGGGCCGTTGTGGCATACTTCCGGTGAACTGTCCCTGTTTCGGGGCCCCCTACGTTGGTCCGCAACTTTACCTTTCATTAACGTTTTATGATCATTTAATCCTGTTATACGAGTATTTCTCTTGTCTGTAGACTATTTTTAATTCAACAATGCTGGCCTGCTATATATCAATTTGCTAGATATACATCACTTAATATTTTTCACATGGTTTAGAAGAGTTACCCTATGTATACAATTGTAATTATTTTTCTACTTTTGAATTCTACTCTCACTTTGTGAGTTATTTAAATAAACTAAACATTGCATAATTCTGAACTCTTTTACGTTTATAACAATTGATTACTACTAAAGTGCAAGCCTGTCTCGAAAATAGATTAAAGTGTTTTGCATAACTGCTTTACGAATCAAGGATAACGCTGCCTCTTGCTACAATTTTCAAATTATTTTTTCTCTAAACATATGTAAGAACAGAAAAAATAAAAATAAAGTAAACAAAAATTACAGATAAAGTGTTTTAGATGCTGATAGTACTGTCCAGGGATGTCAAAACAAGTACGGATTGCCATTTGTGGAAGATTGTTTGGCCTAAGAATACAAATCCTCCGTATTGTGTTCAAGATTTTAAGGTACATATGCCAACAATCATAGCATTTAATATTTTACGAAGTACTGAAATTATACAATTACAAGCAATATTCCATACTTTTGTTCAGCCTGTATATGCCGAAAATAATAAATATTCATTCTGGCGAGAAAAACAGCCATTTCCAGCACTCATTGTATCATAATTTGGGAGGAACACTACCGTAACTCTACTGCAATTTCCATTTAATTATACTTCTGCCTGATGCACTGCATCACATATTTCTCTTGCTGCCGCGTCCTTCCGAAACAGCCAGTTTCCATTTGCATTATAACAAACCTTATGGTCTTGTCAGAGTCGTGGTATTTCTTTTTCCTCCTACCATCTATTTTCTTTCTCGCCTGCCTGCATACCAATTCGTCTTCTCTTGATGGAAGAATAAAAACAAATGCAAAAGATTGTCTGTCGCATAACTTGGATTCGGTAAATATAGAGTGTTACGATTGCCGTAGCGCATCGAGAAAGTTTTGATTATCGAAATGGTTTACGAGGAGAACTTTAATTGAATCAATACACTTTGGGGACAGATGGAGAGAAACCAGTGGCATTTGTGCTATATACGCAACATTTATTGGGTATTGGCTTTGCGAAATGCTGACAGTGGAAGGAGACAATCACTAGATCTACATAATCATACAGTTGACCGAACCTGCCTACTGAGATCTAGGAAGTCAAGCGTCCAAGTAAATCAGCGCGTAACTAATTTGATTTCCCATATGAATATTACCTTTGATTGCCATCAGTAAGACTACTAGCCATCAAGAGTATCCTAAGACACATGCTGCGATCTTGTGTGTTCTCAGAAGAGCAGTTTTATTTGGGAGAGCGGTTCTTTCAGCTAGAGAAACAAATCATCACCAAAGCCTCTCACTGATATGAACGAATTTCCCATTTGTCTTCGGCTTCTGAGCTGCTGGATTCATTCCTTTTGACTATCAATGTCTCATATATAAGCAATGGAGGTAGGAAAACAACTACGTAACAAAAAATAACCACACGTCCAGTTATATAATTACAAATAAATCTCCTAGCTCTGCACTAACGCCATCATCTCAGTGTTTTTAAACGGGTTCCAAATTTAGAGGGCACATTGTCTTACAATGCAATAGTTACAAGTGTGGGTATGATGCAAAACCTTGGTCGTAAGTACTTATAAAAGCAGATTTTTTATTCGAACCTATTTTAATGGGAACAAACGCTCAATGCTGCAAATGTTATTGTTCCGTTGAGAAACTAGAAAATAATTTCTTACATATTTTGCCTTACCGTGTGTTGATTGCGATATCGATTTATTTAGGCGCACAGCCTGCATGCCCTTCCCTTCTGCGTGTATGCAGACAAGCGAGCATCATGGTGGTGCACCACAGAGAAAGTTCATGACGTGCAGAAACTTTTAAACTTATTTCGGCTATTAGGGCTCATACCAGCACTTATTAATGACACTGAGTGTTGCGGCGAGTCGGATAAACGTAAATTTCGATGCTAAGGATAGTTAGGAAAGACGTTTCAAGGAGTCCACTTTCTTAAAAGGAGAAATATCTTGAAGGGACAGACATAAATGTAAATATTTTATATCCACCAATTAAACCGAATGTTAGCTCCGAATATCCTTCGCTTTTAATTTTACTTCCTAGTTAAACTGTAAATGTTTTGCGTATTTCGAGGCTGTTGTGCGATTGGCCAAAGTATGAAAAGGCTTGGAAAGCAGCCTACCTGAATTCCGCCCTGTTACCGCGGATCAGAATGGAGGGAGGAGAGGGAAATCCACTACAAAAACAATTTATCATTGAGGAGTATATTTTTTCATTGTTCCAGTTAAACCCGACCTTTAACTGCAATATCGGTCGTATCAGCCGCATTTTATCTTTGGATATTTTCTTCTGGCAAGTGTTAACTCACATATAGTTGTCATTAGATTTCTTTTTTTTTCTTTGGATTTCATACCTTAGATCACACACACGCATTCATACTCTCAATCATACTTCCAGACTCTGGCGAGGATATGGAGTAATCTTGGCTAGAGAACAATTCCCCTGCTCAGCAGGGAATCGAACTCGGGACCCCTCGCACAGCAGGAAGGTGCTATACCTACTGAGCTACGGGTTTAGATATGCCTAAAACAATGTGTATTTGTGCTTCTGAATATAAGTTGCAAATATTGAAAACGACTGTAGAGATATTGGTTCAAACACCAATTTGAACCAATTCTAAATTGCCTAAATTCTTTTGCTATTTTTGCTTAAATTCTATACAACAGGGAGCAGCAACTAGGGAGTCATGAGTTTCTGTTTTCATGTTCAGGCTGGGTTTAATGAATATCAGGAGCGCATATTACTGTGTGGAGTGTTGCGGAGGTAAAACAGCGCTGTCTTTAGTTTTGGCTGCACAAAAGCTACTGCCACTGAGCCAAAAAAAATGGTAAAAAGAAAAAGACACTATCACAAAATCAGGTAATTTTATAGGCATAAATTTAAATAGTTTCCAAAAGGCTGCATCTCAGCACCAGAACATAGAAATAGATAAGGCAAAATATTTTAAATTGAAAGTTTTGGTTATTGAATTTAAATTGTGTACCTCATCTCAAGACTAAGACATAACTAAATTATAGGCACATTCATAGTAGCATATTTAGAGTTAAACGCATATAAGGCGTTTGCACACGCTAAATCCTACGGCTGTTGAATCACTTCTTGAGAGAGTTTCACTGAGATAATACTGGCAGATTTCCGGGCATAAAACAAGCACCAAAAGTTGCTCAATGGGTGGGTGGTTGTTGCATTGTAAGTAGAATGTAGTGACGACGGGGCGGACATAATACAGCTCTGACCTTACGGCCTTTCCCTCTTCTAATTCCCTACTTGTCTCGTTTTAACTCGTGTTCCAGGTTTCTCTCCGTTCCATGAACACTTCCTTTACCAAATTTCTGGTTTTCCACCAAGATTTCACTAGGAAAACCCGAGCCTTCCAGTGTAATAGTAACCGTTATGACAACTTTTTGTCTCTACACTTATCTAAAGAAGGAAGTGTTATATTTCAGCTTGGATTTATCTTTGACCAACCTCGCGCAGTGGCGCCGTGGTAACGTATGCGATTCGTATTCTGTAGGTCCCGGGTACATTTGCTGTATCCATCACCTTCCTTGTCATCTATTTCAGGATTGTGGAGCCAGACGAAGGTGTTCGGTGGGTTGCGGCTGGGCGGTGCCTGTGCGTTCTGTGCAGGTTTCTCTGGCGTCGTTACGGGACTGTTAAGTTAGATCTCGTCTCCGAATGGGGCCCGCAGGAAGTTTCAGTGGCTGTGGATGGGCCCGGATGGCGGCGGATACGTTCAACCTGGAAACGTTAGGGGCCTGTATGCTTGCGTCCGTCCTCATTCGGATCTGGTCACCCTTTGGGTCTCTCCCTTCATCTCTCTCCCCCACGGGTCACTTTGGGAGCCATAAGGGCCGTTGCAACCTAACTGGGGTGCTCTGACCAGGTTGGTGTGGCCCATCCTTTCTCAACTTTACCTGTAACTTACCTTTGACAAAATCTAACATTTATTTTCGGTTTTACAATGCACAAACATTTTTCGGTCACCCAAGGTTGCAATTTCTAAAATATTCTTATTAGTTTTCTCCATTCTTGCCTACTGGACCATAAATTTTTCTCAATTTCCCAATCCATTATTACCCCTCTAATTCCTTGACTCCACGTGCTTATGCGATCTTCCTTTTCTGCTCCTTCCTGGTTGCGTCCACTCCATTATTCTTTTGGTTAATCTTCCATTCTTTTAGCATGCTCATACCATTGTAATTGTTTCAGTTGATTAAATCTAAAATTGAATTATGAACATTCATACTGTCTTTTATAATCTCATTTCTATTTTTTGCTCTTCTAGATATCGCAGCAGATCTCCAATAATCCATTTCTGTTACCATTAATTTTTGAAGTAGATGGTTGCTTCACGTATGGAAAGCCAGTTTGAAGTAGGAGTTGTATTGTAGTTCAACTGTTAGGGAGCCGAACTTGAAGTAGTTGCAACCGCACGTATGGTACCCGGTAGCCTTCGTCCCAAATTTAAAAATATTAACTTTGTAATTTGACTGTTTCTTTAAATATTATATATTTATGTTTGCCTCGACTGCCTCAGTATTGTTTGTTAGAGACATGGATTTCTTTGCAGGGAGTAGTGCGGTTAAGAATGTAGGCTTACACAGATTATAATTCTTAATTCACTCCTTGTTATTAATTCTTGGCACGATTTAAATAATACTTCACTGATATAGAGAGCAGTGAGATTCTTTTATTAATTACTTGCAGTTTTTAACACGTAAACTATTGTCGTCTCCCACGAATACATATTAAATTTCTCGAAGACGCATCTCGCGTCCGGATAGGAACACTGTCTACAACCAACGCGTCCAGTTATGAGCGCTGTCTACAAGCAACTGACTTGATTTCTACATCTTAAATTTGTAAATTTTGCTATATTTCAATTTCTGATTGGCTAATCCTACTCCAATAGAATAACTAAAGCTTTTTCTGGTTGTTGATTGGCTATTTATAAACTGTCTCAAAATTTAGATTATTGTTGCTCCAATAATGACTAGTAGCATTAAAATTTCATTTTCATTATTGTCTCAAGGCTACCTCATTGTTACCTTATTGTTAGCAACTTTTAACCTATTATTCTCCTACATTATTAAATTACGTAACACATTCACATAACATTATTACATGTATACAGTAATATAAACATACAAAATGACTGTAATATACACTTTTTATATATTGTTACATACATATATTGTTTTATGGCGGGTTGTTATTATATATTTTTACTTTCTCTACTACGTACAGTAAGTAGGGGAAGTATTGTATTCCACCCAAAAATTCGATACCGAGATTTCACTGGAAATACATGCTTTGAGACCCCCTGAATCCAAAAAAACATTTTTGGAAACATGTCCGTGTGTTTGTGTCTGTGTGACTGTGAACACATAACTCAGAAACGAACAGTCGGATAAACACCAAACTTGGTATTTAGGTTCAGTATCTTCCAGAGATGCGACACGAAGGTTTTCAAGAAAATCCCCCGACCCCTGACTACCCTTTACATGGAACATTTTTCGAAAATTTGATTTTTCTCAAAAATGGCTCTAACGATTTTGATTAAAATAACATATGTTCAAGATATTTTCATGACAAATGAAATGTATATCTCGAATTTTCTGGGAATGTCTAAAAGTATTCTTCATTGTGAACGACTTTTGCATAACTGGTAAACCATAAGAGATAGACAAAGTTTTACTACACAAAAAATGTATATCGCGATAAAATACACAATTTATGTCATATATTTTTTTTAAGTGAACCATTTTCGAGATATTGCTTGTTATTCCCTTAAATTTTTCAATACTTATTTTCTCAAATGGCAATTCGTTATTCCTTTTTTGTCTTGTATATGCAAAGAGTATTAATCTAAGGCAAAGAGAATGGTGCTGCACCTAGCAACCAGCTATTAAGAGATATGTATGTACTTAAAGGCTACTGTATTTCTATATTGTCCTTGCGAATACAAAACAAGGGAACATAGTACGCCTTAAGTGATAGTCAAATATTTTTAGAACTGGTCGCTATGTGTAAAATGTAATTCTCTTTGCATGTCAAAAGATCGTTTCTGCAAATGTTTATCTCGATTAGTATGAAATAGATGGAGAATAAGACTCTGTAAAAATAGTTTGTACAAGAGTAGAAAAAGTCATGTGAGTGTAACACATCAAATTTTTTTATATAATTTGACTAAATCGTTTAAGTGTTAAAAATACTGCCTCATTTTCTTTTCAATTTATAATTCAGAGTCCGCATGTCGGAGCCGTAGTTTATAATACTTCTAACTATTGTTTTAAAATTTGTAATTTTAGTTTCTTTTGTGACCTGTTTAACCCATAATATATGTACCATTCAAGGTAGATTTAGCATATTTTCTTGAGTTTGTTTTTTATCATATTTCCTTTTCTTATTTTCCATCTTGTGTAAGCTTCTCCCAAATATTTGTATTCTCCTGTGTATTTAGTTATCCCATTTCGTCTTCCAGTGCCAAATCTTGATGAACATCTCCAACGGCCATATGTATATTTGGTTTTATCCATATTTACTTTTAGGCTCCATTTGTGTGTTCTTGAGTCAATTTCCATGTAAGATACACAACGTCGACATATTCTTGGGCCAGAATGTAACTGAATCATCAACTATTGGAATTCCCATATTTTTACACATATTTTTCCAAACTTCTATAGCTTTTTCTGTGTAAATTTTATATGATATAGGGGATACACAATGTCCCTGGTGTAATCCTTTTTTTTTCATTTTCATGTGCGTTTTTGTATAAATTGACACTACTGCCTCTCTAAAGAAGCACTACTACCTGACCGGCTTTGTAATCCAGTTAGCTAAAACGATGACCGAAACTAGCAAAGATTTAAAGATCGGAGATAGCTATAAGATAGGTTCGAATTCGCATTGTGGTGCTAGTAAGTTTGTGATGAAGAACGGGGTGGGTCCAAGTAAATTAATCGGCGTTTGGCTTGTACGAATGATGATTTTCGATATTACGAAACACTTGCTTTGGCTTGATATTTCCATTTTAACTAGTATAAACCATTCCAATAACAACAAATGTAATTAAAGCATCGAAATTTGAAGAAAAATATTATAGAACATAATCCAAAATTAAAAGTTTGTTGTAGTTCTATTTAGTTTTGCAGCAAACTGGTTTATAATTCAGAATTATAGTGAATTGCAAATAACGACTGAATGGGCTAAAAATGAGGTAAATATGTGGTGCATTTGGTATTTGAATCAAACACCTTCCGGGAAAGCGAGGCGAATCTTTAAAGGAATTTTCCTTAAACCCATTAACTAGTTGGTTGATAAAAACCGATTTATATTTTATTTTCACTTGATATTTATATTAAGGGCTTCAGTTATAGAAAGGCAGAATTTAATATAGAAAAAGTGCAGTTGTCATTAAAGCATAGCAGTTATGTCACTAACTGTACTCACCGTTGCACATTTGAATTTCATGAAATATTATATTCTGAAACGTTAAAAACTCATTGCCTTGTGTACTCATATATCATATTTCCACTTGTTTAATGAATACTTCGTTGCTATATTTATCAAAAGCTGCCGGGATAATTCTCTTCTGTATGCAACTTGTCCAACGTTAAAATTTTAGTTTAAATCGTGTATGTTGTGAACTTACACAAACATACTTATGAAATACTACTACTACTACTACTACTACTACTACTACTACTACTACTACTACTACTACTACTACTACTAATAATAATAATAATAACAATACATTATATTGCTGCAGTTTTTAAAATAATTAGAAAGCATATTGGACAAATTAAAATTGTATAGTTAAATAAAATGTTTGTTTTGTCGTAAAGCTGCTGCTAAAATCTTCAGGTAGGTAACATTACAGCATATTTATTTGAGCCCAGCAGTAAAAAACGTAGCTCTGGAATTTCATTTCTCTGAAATTTATTGTTCTTTCTTGGAGCCGTTTAAATATGTGAATTATATGTATCTGGAACATAAAAATTACCTATGTACCGAACCCATTTTAGGGGATTGGATGACCTTTAGAGTCTTTGTCATCTGCAAAATACGCCCATGTAGAATTTTGAGTGAAAGATGTATATTCAAATTGGAACGTCTTCCTTGTGAGAGCAATCAATATACAAAAATCTTATGTGTTACACTCACATGATTTTCTCTACTCTTGTACAAACTATTTTTACAAACGCTTATTCTCCATATGCTTCATGTTAATCAAGATGTTAATCTTATTGCTAATTTTCTTGTAGGTGCAAGGGGAATATGGTAGACTTTAAGCGACAGTCAAGTCTTTTAAGAGCTGGTTGCTATGTGTCGCATTCCATTCTCTTTGCATGTCCAGTATTTAAAAGAAATGAATAACGAATTCCCATTTGAGAAAAAGTATTGGAAAATTTAAGGGAATAACAAGCAATATCTCGAAAATGGTTCACTCAACAACAAAAATGTATATGACATAAATTGTGTATTTTAACGCGATCTACATTTTTGTGTAGTAAAATTTTGTCTATCTCTTATGGTTTACCAGTTATGCAAAAGTCGTTCACAATGAAGAATACTTTTGGAGACATTCCCAGAAAATTCGAGATATACATTTCATTTGTCGTGAAAATATCTTAAACATATGATATTTTAATCAAAATCGTTAGAGCCATTTTTGAGAAAATTAAAATTTTCGAAAAATGTGCCAAGTAAAGGGTAATCTGGGGTAGGGGATTTTCTTGAAGACCTGCGTTTCACATCTCTGGAAGATACTGAACCTAAATACCAAGTATGGTGTTTATCCGACTGTTTGTTTCTGAGTTATGCTGTACACAGACACACACGAACATGTCTCCAAAAACATATATTTCCGGCGAAATCTCGGTATCTAATTTTTGGGTCGAATACAATACTTCCCCTACTTACTATACGTAGTAGAGAAAGTAAAAATGAATGTATACAACTGAGTTCTTGTATGTATTCCTCACTATAGGCTCCTATACACTTGTACCGATTTCGTCCCAATTTGCACAACTTCTTCAAATATCAACAATCCCAGAAGAGGATAGAACCCGTTAATCTGGTCAAATGACACCAGGTCAGCCAAAACAATTTGAAATGCATTTTGGATAATAGTATTTTGTTGAGCATGTTCATAATGAAAAGATGCCAAAATTATATCTTTGTCGTTTCTCCTTTCATGTGTTACATTTCAAAACTGAGTTGGAAGTCTAGATATCACTGTTAATGCTGTGGAGTCATCAAGAGAACCTAAAGTTTGCAGACAAGTTTTTCTGCTCTGAAGTGATTGTTTCTCGAATTTTCGACTTTCGAGATTATTCGTATATTTTTGCTTTGCTTACCTTTAGTAAGTAGAGGAAGTATTGTACTCCACCCAAAAACTTATTACCGAGGTTTGACTGGAAATATACATGTTGAGTCCCTTTGAATTGAAAAAAAGCATTTTAAGAAGAATGTCCGTGTGTGAACAGTGCTAAAAACGAAATATTGGATAAATACTAAACTTAAAGTTCAGTATTTTTCAAGGATGCGACACTAAGATTTTCAAGAAATCCCCTTCCCAAAACAACTCTTTACATGGAAACTATCGTAACTTTTCATTTACTAAAAATGATTCTGGAAAATTCCCCGTTTAGTGCACATGCTCATATTTGAAAATAACCGGTTTAACTTTATTCCTGTTCTGGTTCTCTTTTCCGTTCTTAATATTATGATCCGAATTGAATATTATGATATGTGGATTCATCCGTCTACGTTAAATTTGATGGAAGCGCGGATTATACAGGTATAGAAAAAGTCCCTGCTGATTTCATTAATTCATATAACATATTATTGATAGAAACTTATTTTCTGCATTGCATTTTTGAACTCAAAGCGGTTTAGTTTTTCATTCATTTTTCGCTTCTATGGCAAACGCATTTTGTTTTTTATTCAGTAAAATGGAGTTGCATGCACAAAATTCAGCTTGTAGTGTGCTATGATGCATGATCAGGTCATTGGCTTTTATTTCAAGGGGCTATTGCTAATGCAGCAAACTGTCTAGACATGTTGGAATATTTTTTCCTTCCTAAAATGAAACACTTACATCCAAATACAATTTTCAAGCAAGACGGTGCACAGTCCACTGGGCCTACGGTGTTCATGATTCATTGGAATTGTAACTATAAAAGAAATCACAAATGAATGTAACCTTGTGAGTTCACAAATACAATACAGAAAACAGCAAGCTGTATCTCCAATATTTTTGTAATTATTAATGAATAAATCATGATATACATCCTGTATAGGGCTTTTATTTAACATTGAAGGTGGCTTTAAGTCTATTCTGTCTGTTTCTTGAATAAAACATTATTACCATTCCAGATCATATGTTAGTGAACTGACGGTGTTATCCTGTGTATAATGCACCCACAAGGCTGTATTGTTTAATAAAAAGATTGTTTTTTTGAATCTGAGTCAATAGCTACTCATACACACTAGGATGAGGATGTGGGATGTGTTTATCGGAGGGGGACATCTGGCCACTGCGACCAGCTTGATCTATTGTGGAGGCGTAGGAGAAGCTGTAGGAGATCGCAGGTCCGCATGCAGACAGGCTCACAGAGACGCTCAGAAGGCCCTAATATTTCCAGTTTGAACACTCGCGCACCAGCAGAGTCGAAGAATTCCCAAAGAGGGTGACGAAGCAATCCTAACGGGCAGGATAATGCACCCTGGCGAGAAATCTTTCCAATGCGCAAGCAACTACGTCATCTGCCCGACACCGTCAGCACCGCAGGTCTCGAAGACACACTGAAACACAAAGGGAGAGATGACATGAGAGGAAATGGGGGAAAGAAAAAATGGTGGTAGAATACACCATCCCGGCATTCGCCTAGGGACCAGGGGAAAACCACGGAAAACCCCATGGGCGGTCACCGGTAATCGAACCCGGAAGAATGCTACCACAGACTTTGCCGCCTGAGCCATCCCACTCAGTCATATAATACTAAGTATAAAATTTGAGGTAAAGCCCTTTTTATTCCAAAAATAGAGTTTGAGTGCAGTTGCTAAGTTTATTTTTGAAAGAACAGTTGCCGATGTTGACAGGGACGCTAAGGCAACTTGTACAACTCTTGTGTGGAGTTGGACTCTTGGTTTAGAGAAGGAACGAGGAAAAGTTAAATTGATGTGTCCCAACTGGAGCCAAATAACAAGACGTCACAATGTCTCCGCGTTTCTCACCTTGGTGAAGTTAATAAAAAACAAAGTTGGACCCCAGTAGCATCTCACAAATCTGTCCCAGACAAGCCGGGAATGTGTCACACCTCTTGTTTAAAGTGACTTATGTGTACTGTTTCAACATTGTCCTTGCAAATGCCCCTTAGGGGTTCTTTAGTTGTAGCGGATATTATTAATTAAGCTTATAAATAGTTACGCTCAGAAACATAAATCACGTGTTCTTCGATGGCGGTATCTTTATCCTTAAGGGATAAGAGATAGGACAATAGCTCAATTTCTACCGAAAATGTCTCTAAATACGAACAATTTCACAGAAAATTCATATTTATGGCAAATAACTTTTACTTTTTGTATCTCGTATCCTAGTAGGAAGTGTTGCATTTCACCCAAAAATTCTAGTTTATATTTCATTGAAATTATATGTTCTGGAGTCCCTGCAAAAAAGCTTTTTTAGATAAAGGCCAGCGGGGGCGGGGGCGCAAGCTAACATATGTGCATGTGTATGTGAACAGCATTATTTGGATAAATACCAAACTTCGTATTTAAGTTCAGCATCTTCCAAAGAGCGAGACATAATTTTCAGAAAATCCTCCAACCCAAATTAGGCCTTACATAGAACAATTTTCGTTATTTTTTATTTTATCAAAAAACAGCTCCAACGATTTTTATTATAATATCATATATTTAAGATGTTTACATGACAAATAAGATGAATTTTCTGGTAATAGCCATGAAGTCCTCTTGATTCGAAAGGAATTTTGTATAATTTTGCATAACTGGTAAACTATAAGATATACAGGCTGGATCATTTAAGTTGAGACAGTACAATATCTCCAAACTTAAGCGTTGTAGAAAGAAATGTCTTGAATAAAAGTTGCTTGATATTATGGGGGAAAGTAAATGCCATTAGTCTTGTTTTGTTTGCAGGACGTTATGATGGCCATTTTAGGGTCAACTTAATATTTTTAAATGGGAACAAACAGTTAGGGTCAATTTAAATTGGAATTTAATGACATTTATTTCCCCATATAATATCAAGAATTTTTATTCAAGACCTTTATTCCTACAACGCTTAGTTTTGGAGATATTGTACAATCTCAACTTAAAGCGTAGAATCTCTTAAAAAAACAACTTTATTATTGCATTAACCGTTTTTTGGATTCATTTGAATTTTTCATTGCTTTGTGATTTTTTGAAATACTGTAACTATTCAGTTTTTTCTGCAATGCCATGGAAAGAGTATGGAACTTCAAGCCAGGCTTTTAAACATTTGACTGTCGCCTCGGTTTGCTGCAATTCCCTTAGGCTACAGTGAAATGGTAGGTAATAAAACTGTTTTGCTTGTCTCAATTAGCATGAAGTAAACAGGGAAAAAATCTAATGTGTTTTATTCATATGACTTTCTCTGCCCTCTATCCCTATTAGCCGGTATAGACAAACTATTCTTACAAAAACTTATTTTTCTATATAATATATTTTAATCTAAATAAACCTTTGCAGAAATAGCTGCATTACACATTTAGTTATAAATACCGATAGCACAGAGATAGTAAAATGATTAAAATCTGGGCGCTATATGCTGGCCTTAGAATTCCACACTGTTTCCATGCAATCGCAAGAAAAACTGAATGTTTACAGAACTTTAAGAGAATGGCCACGAAACAACAGTTCAAACCTTTAATAACGGATATCCCAGAAAAGGCTTATACCACAAAGAAACGTATTTGAAGTAACTTTTTGTTTTAAAAAGATCTACAGTTCTTGTGTAGTACGTTTTTGTCTATCACTTAACGTTTACCAGTTATACATTATACAAAACTCCTTCCGAATGAAGAGAACATCACAGGCTATTTTCAGGAAATTCAATACATGTACTTTATTTGTAATGTAATTAATATGATATTTTAATCAAAATCGTTAGAGCTGTTTTTCAGAAAATAAAAAGATTTCGAAAAATGTTTCATATAAAGGGTGGTTTGGGTAATGGGATTTTCTTGAAAATCTTCGTGTCGCATCTTTGGAAGGTACTGAACCTAAATACCAATTTTGGTATTTATTCAGCTTTTCGATTTTGAGATATGCTATTCAAATATACACACACAGACACATGGACACGCACGGAGATCTTTTTTTTAATGCTCTTTTTGTATTCAAGGGTCCTCAAAACATGTATGGAATTTTTGGATGGAATGCAATACCTTCTCTACCTACTATGTACGTGGTAGAGAAAGTAATACGGTTTTGTAAGAATAGTTTGTAGAAACTGTAGTTTTGTATAAACAATAGAGAGTAGAGAAAGTCATGTGAATATAACACATCGGATATTTTTTGTAATGTTCTGCAACAAATTAAAAGCATACTTAGTTCATCATTTATTGGCATAGAGTGTTTCCAACTGATCGTAAGACAGATACCAGGTGAAGATTTTCGTGTAAATCTCCCCGCCCTAAGCAATTCTTCACATGTAAACGTTTCGTTGTATTTTAATTTTCTCAATAATGCCTCGAATTATTTTGAGTGAAATACTCTCCACTTTTATTACTTTCTACTACGTATAGTAAGTAGAGGAAGTATTGTATTCCACCCAAAAATTCGATACCGAGATTTCACCGGAAATACATGTTTTAGACCCCCTGAATCCAAAAAAAGCATTTTTGGAAACATGTCGTGTGTCTGTCTGTGTGTCTGTGTGTCTGGAACAGCATAACTCAGAAACGAACAGTCGGATAAACACCAAACTTGGTATTTAGGTTCAGTATCTTCCAGAGATGCGACACGAAGGTTTTCAAGAAAATTCCCCACTTCCCAGATTACCCTTTATATGGAACATTTTTCGAAAATTTTAATTTTCTCAAAAATGGCTCTAACGATTTTGATTAAAATATCATATGTTTAAGATATTTTCATGACAAATAAAATCTATAACTTGAATTTTCTGGGAATGTCTCCATAAGTATTCTTCATTGTGAACGACTTTTGCATAACTGGTAAACCATAAGAGATAGACAAAATTTTACTACACAAAAATGTAGATCGCGTTAAAATACACAATTTATGTCATATACATTTTTTTGTTGAGTGAACCATTTTCGAGATATTACTTGTTATTACCTTAAAATTTTCAATACTTATTTTCTCCAATGGGAATTCGTTATTCATTTTTTGTCTTGGATATGCAAAGAGTATTAATCTGTGGCAAAGAATGGTGCTGCACATAGCAACCAGCTATTAAGAGACTTGTCTATGCTTAAAGGCTACTGTATTTCTATATTGCCCTTGCAAATACAAAACAAGGGGAACATAATACGCCTTAAGCGATAGTCAAATATTTTTAAAACTGGTCGCTATGTGTAAAATGTAATTCTCTTTGCATGTCAAAAGATGGTTTCTGCAAATGTTTACCCGATTAATATGAAATAGATGGAGAATAGAGTTTGTAAAAATGGTTTGTACAAGAGTAGAGAAAGTCATGTGAGTGTAACACATCAGATTTTGTTCTCTGCCGCTGAGATACTTAAAGCAGAGGAAGTCTTGCACTTCATCCAAAAATTTGATATTCAGATTTCACTGGAAGCACACGGTTGAGGTCCCCTGAAGGGGATATACTGCATGAGTTATTATAAATAAAAAGCGATTAAATATAAAGAGTGAATTCTATTTTCACAACGTACCTTTATTCATCTCAAATAATCGTCATAATCATCATAGCCACCATGCCTAAGCCAGTATTATTGCTCGTAATAGTTTACATTTTTTGATCCTCCTATCCTTTACTGGGTTGTCCAATGTTCCCTCTCTCTTTTTGCCTAATCTTTTTATAGCATTCTAGTAGTGTCCATTCTTTTTTTGTGTTCATTTACTTCTAAGTTATTTTATTTTATAATTTCAATTAAGTATGCTTAACTTATTTAATATATCTTCATTTCTTAAGTGTTCTATTTTTCATTGTTTTGAATATTTCTCCTAAAAGTCCTAATTAATTTATCTATTTGGATTATTGGTTTACCTCTATTCGTTAATATAGTCATTTATCAGTCCTATATAACAATTTTGTCACCCAGACAGTTCGGTAAAAGTCTAATATAATATTTTTACTGGTTTTACTTTGTTTTATTTCCAGTTTCTATCTGGTTTACTCTTTTATTTGGTGATAATGGCCATCCTAAAAATTTAAATTCATTAATTTATGAACAAAATGTTGTTTTATTTCCACAGCCTTGTTTCGTACCTCTTTATCTCTCTCTCATAGTTGCAAAGATATACCAGAATCCCTAAATATATTGTTTGTAGAACTATTCTATATAACTATTGAGAGGTTGATAATAGTCTTTATTCTATGATTCTTCATAGAAGTTGTCTATTGAGGTTATCGAAAAGTTTATTCCAATCAAATACCATGTGTGTCTCTTTATTTAATTATATGATTTTCTATAATCGGTTGCAAAATAAAGATGTTATCAAAGAATGATGTGCTTCTTCGAAGACCAGATTATCCTTTTATAATGTCTTCAAATATTGGCTTCAACCTCTCTGTTTCTATTCTAGAAAATATTTAAAGCCGTTACTAGGTAAGCATATAATCATTAGCTGAAAATGAAGAGACAGATTGTTTTCTACAATTATTATAGACACAATATATACAATGGTATTAATTAGATTTTATTTACTGCATAGTTTAAGGATAATTTCATTGCCAGTCCATTCTTTAAAATGGGAACCCCAACTTTTTAAACAGATTTTACTCGTAGTTATTCGCATGAAAGTAAACAACTTTTGTATAAGACATCTTATTGATAAAGCAACCAACAGTTTATAAAGCACTTACGACAGTTTGAAAGAATTACTGATGTCAATGCAAGGAAATAATGACATAGATCTCACTTGTTTGAATTTAATAAAACGAAATTGCAACTAAAATACAGACAGTAGGTTTCTTTTCAAATAACTAGTATCATTGCATTTATTTCTCAAATGGTAAAAAGAAAATTCAGCAAATTGTTTTCTTGAAAATTTGTTGCTCTGAAGATAAGCGAAATTTGCATGATCCTTGGCATTAAGTGCTGCAGTATTTTTACTTTCTCTACTACATATATAGTAGGTAGAGAAGGTATTGCATTCCATCCAAAAATTCTATACCGAGATTTCACCGAAAATGCAGGTTTTAAGATCCCGTGAATCCAAAAAAGTATTTTGATTGCCTGTGAACAGCATAACTCCAAAACGAAAACTTCAATGAATATCTAACTCGGTATATAAGTTCAGTATCTTCCAAAGATGCGAAACAAAGATTTTCAGAAAATCTCACACCCTCAGCTACCCTTTACATGAAATTTTTTTGAACTTTTTTATTTTCTCAAAATGGACTGTAACGATTTTTATTAAAATACCATATATTAAGGATATTTAAATGAAAAATAATATGTATATCTTGAATTTTGGGGAATAGCCTGTGAAGTCCTGTTCATTCGGAAGGAATCTTATGTAATCTTGTATAATCAGTAAACGTCAAGGCATAGATGGAAACATACAAAAATATAGGCTTCTTTAAAACATATAATTTATTTCAAATAACTTTTGTGACATAAACCATTTCAGGTATCCGTTATTAATGGTTCGAATTGTTCAATGCTCTGTAATTCTTTAAAGTGCTGTCGATATTCAGTTGTTTGCAAGGAAAGAGTATGGAATTTTAAGGCCAGCATATAGTGTCTAAAGCGTCCAGTTCTCAAACATTTATCTATCGCTCTTTATATCTATTACGAAACGTATAATTTATCTATTTCTACAAAGTAAGACATATAAACTTTCGTAAGAATGGTTTGTATACCTACATAAACGATAGAGGTAGTGAAAACCATGTGAATGTAACACAGATTATTTCATCACAGGTTTGTATTATTGACCTGGATGAGATAAACAAGCAATGTGGCCCACGATCCTTAATCAGCAGTTTGTAAATAGACCACTCGATATTGAAATTACAGCAGGTTTTGAGACAGATGTATTATTAGCACAACCCCTCCTTTTGTGGGTGTTGTTTTTTGAGAAATAAACATCGATGCTCGATATATTTATGATCCCTCTGCACGATCCTAACATGTATCGGGATTAAAAGTTGAAACAGTATCACCTACGCAATAAACCTGTTAAAGCAGCCACATCGAACTGAACTCGCTTGGTTGTATCTGTCACTGTACATTAAGGTTTTGAAGCAGACAGAAAATGCAGGATTAGCACGTATTATCACCTGTTTGTTGTAATAGATGAGATGAATATTTCAAATTAGTTCGTCCCCTTCAATGAAAATCCTCACATAATTTGTCACAACGAAAGTCAATCCCAAAGCCTAACTCGGTGAGATTGAAATCTGGAGCTCTCAAAGGCTATGCTTTTGACGAGTACCAACGGTGGCATTATCATCATCTGTTTGACAGAGATGTAAACTAGGAACCTCCGTTTACCAGTTGGAAGCAGATATGAAGGCATTACGGAAGTAATGTAAGGAAGTAGCTACCAAACTGAGAATGTATGGCGTGCAGTTTGCTCGCGAGCCCTACTGTGCAAGCCACTGTGTGTGTTTGTCATATACCAGTGTAAAATGCAGAATGTACCAACCAGAATAAAAATGGTATTTAATTTTCTATCCATGAAAATGTTTGCACAACATATTTCCGTAAAATAAATACGTGTTTAGTTAGAAGTATAAACCGTTTTCATGGTTGAGTATTCTACACGACGATGTTAAGAGAATAGTTTATGCATTTAATCTTTCATCACACAGCGATTATTCATAATAACTTGGACATAATTTCACTTGTACGCATTCAATTTGCTTATCTACCTTCGGCACGCTATGGCGCGTAGTGGTTGCTGTTGTTTCAACGCTCCCCATATGGGCAATGGCCTTCGGGAAAACCATGTTCCACTTTTAGTTGGAGGCACCCAGCGGCCGATGTAGCGGCTTTTACTGTGCACTCCGAACCACGTTGAAACTGGAAGATACCCATATGAGCTCGTCAGAGGTGACGAAAAGCAGCAAATAAAATCACTGAGTTACCCCGGCACCCATTTAGCGTGTCTTTCAAATACAGCTTGATAATGTCAATAAGTAAAGTTCTCTGATTCACTACACATTCAATTATATTGCTCTTATGTAAATCAAGAATGGCATATGGGATTCTTTTAAATTAATTGTTGCCTGGGATAAATATTCAGAAAAATCCTGCTTCATAACATTTTTGACTAGCTAAAATCTAACATTTTTTATTTCCAGAATAAGCAACTTTTCTTCAGTGATGCTTGACTAATGTAGTAAATTGTCGAAAGCTTCTGCGGCTGTAATTTTTCTTTTTGTAGATATTTCGACTGTCAACCTGTGGTATTCTTCAAGGCCTTATTCCCTCTTCCGGATTAGCGAAACGGCAGGCTAGTAAAACCGTGGGCTCCACGGTCTCCAGAGACTAGCTGCATCACACCCTAAAGGTCACTGCAATATGAACAATGAAATGATTTAAACGGATAGGTACCGTGCGATCTACCTTGCGGCAGAGTTAACTCGTGCGACCTATTCTTGCTTCTGGCTCCTCAGGAGGTGCGATCTATAGGAAGAGGAACACATTTACGTTTTCTTCTGGTAAATATTCAAATAGGTTGAATAAAATTTAAAAGAAAAGCAGTACAATTTTCGACCTGATTAGCCTCTGGTAACAGTTTATTTCAAAGGAAATGGTTACTGCTCTTTTGTAAAATACGTATTACCACAATTAAAATAGAATATTTATTTTTTTTATGCTGAAGGTAACATAGTTAATGATAAATTCATATGTGCTTAGGGACATAAATTATGAAAGCTAAATTAATTACAGCCTAGAGAATAAAGGAAAAGTCCACATAAAAGCCTCATTGAGGCAGCTTGGCCCAACTGCAATGCAAAAGGCATGAACATTATGCATAATCCACCATGTTGGCTCCAAAATAAAATATATTGGACGTTATTTAGAGTGTAAACTATTTTCTCAAAGATTGGCGAATTTATCATCCCAAGTCCGTCCTTAAAACGTATAACAATTTTCGCAGGTAAAGCTAAACACTTCTAGTTTAAATATCATTTTATATTTCTACATACTTTCTTGTCCCAAAACTAATTTTTATTGCTTATTGCCACTTCTTCGCCCAATATCTCTCTAAAGTTTTAGCTGTCTCAGTTGAACAGTTTTTCGAAAATGCAATTAGGAAAATATCACTCTAATTTTTGGTGTTAACATTTTTGGTTGTTGCACCGGAACTTCGATAGTGTTGCGTCTTTCTGGTCCTGCTGCAAACCTCTTCCACAACAAGGTTATAGGGTACACAACGATGGGGACACATGGCGTGAGATCTATTGCGGCTACCACCAGCAGGATGACGTGAAGGAATTACAGGAGGCTATAGGCCGCAGGTATACATGCCACAGAGACGCGGGAAAGTCCCTAAGAGTACCTGCTCGAAGATCCGTTCCACTACTGGAGCTGTCCAGAGAGGGCAATGAACGACCCTCGAACCAGGCAGACCTCTGGTGTCCACGGAGCAAGTATCCGCGCAGTCTGTCCGGCACCGCACACGAAACCTAGAAGCGCACCTGAAACGTTAGAAAGAAACAGAGTGAAAGAGAAATGAGGGAAAGGAAATCACAGTGGATGAGAAACCACCACAGCATTCGGCTACCTATTAGGAAAAACTACTAAAAACCAACGTCACAGTGGGCGTCGACGGGTACCGAACTTATGACCTCCCGAAAGCAAGTCTTACGCGTTACCGCGGAGCCACTACTCAAGGGCTCCTCACTTGCACGGTGATGGTGCAATCAGCTGCATCTTCTTCTTTTCGGCTATAGGGCTTCTTCCTGGTGGCCGGTGGTTTGGGAGCTATACTCGTGCTATGATTTTCGCACTACAGCATACGGAATATTCGTATTATGAAATCGTGAGAACACCATGGCATGTAACTTCGCTTTGGTGCGTTTCTAAAGACTCTTTCGTGGTCTGAGGGTTAGCATGCTACCTTCCAAAGCCGAGGTCATGAGTTCGATTCCGGGCTGGAGGGTGTGAGTTTTTCTTTACACGGGATTATTTCCAATCCTTCCTAGAGTCTGGAAGTGTGAATGAAGGTGTAATGCGTGTGTGGATTTAATGAATTATAAAGAAAATTTAAAGGAAAAACCCACAATAGTTAACATCATTGCTAACAGGCAGTTCTTTCAAAGCTAAAAACCGCCTTAGTTGACCTTAGTTGTTAAGGTGGTATATGAATGAGGGGATAATAATTCCCTGTGCTAACTGGATGCAGAAACGTGTTGAAACCGATAGCATTAACGGACAGAAAACTGCAAGAGGAACTTTTAATTCCAAATGCAAGTCTCAACCGTATGAATACGAATAATGAACGTTTACACTGAAGCAGCAGTAACAGTTACCGCATTGCGATACCAAAGAATTAAGTCCATGAACTGGAAACGAAATCATGATCCTTAATAGCCCAGACGCCATATATATATATATATATATATATATATATATATATATATCACATTTAGCTGTTTCGTGTTTATGAGAAGGAAACAGAGTTTAAAGACTTTGTTGAAGCGTGTGTAACTACGAGGTACCAATATTCTCCCTACGGTTTTATTTTCCCCTTCATTAAGTTTAATGTACAGAGCGCGCCCTCATTAAATCTGCATCATGCTGGCATTATTATACGGCATTACATACAACTTTTAACTTACTTTATTCCAGTTTGTTTTCCCTAATGCGCTACTTTTGCATTAAAACAGACAATGAAGCATCTGTAACTTACAGCATCATAAATTTTAGAGACGTCTTTGGAACTAGATTATAATTTATGAGGAACCGTTGTACTCTAGGACTACCAAACTATACACAGTTGGATCAATGTGAGGTAAACAAAGCAAGGCAATACTTATCCGAATATTTTAAGATAATTTATTTAACAAGCATTAAGATTTTGTGTAAAAATAGATCTTTCCGGCTTAAATGACACCCTCGTGCCAAAATGGCAAAAATGTTTCTTTTCAGAAAAACTGTTTTTATAAGAAAAGGTAGGTATCTTCAACATGTCTAGAATACACCCAGTAAATATTATGTCTCAAATCCGTCTGGAAATTGGTATAATCCAAATTGGTGAGTGAAGAGCAATATCTCATAGTAGGTAGAGAAGATAAGTATTGCATTCCACCCAAAAATTCGATACTGAGAAATCAACGGAAATACATGTATAGAGGCCCCCTGAATCCAAAAAAGCATATTTAGAACAAGATCCGCGTGTGTCTGTGAACAGCATAACTCAAAAACGAATAGTCGGATAATTACAAAACTTGGTATTTAGATTCAGAATCTTCCACAGATGCAACACAAAGATTTTCAAGACAATCCTGCAAACGCAACCTACTCTTTACATGGAATATTTTTCGAAATGTTTGATTTTTTTAAAAAATGGCTCTAATGATTTTGATTAAACTATCATATATTAAAGATATTTACAGAACAAATAAAATGTATATCTTGAATTTCCTGGGAAATGCCTGTGAAGTCCACTTCATTGGGAAGGAAGTTTTTATAAGCTTGTATAATCAGTAATCGTTAAGCGATAGACGAAACTGTACAGCACAAAAAAGTAGATCTCTTTAAAAGATACAATTTATTTCAAATAAGTTTTTTGTGGCATAAGCCTTTTCTGAGATATCAGATTAATGGTTAGAGTTGTTCATTACTTGTTCATTCTCTTAAAGTCCTGCATGGAAACAGTATGGTATTTTAAGGCCAGCATATAGCGTCCAGTTCTTAAACGTTTGACTATCGCTGTTCGGTTTGTATTTATAACCAAATATGTAATATAGCTATTTTAAAAAGTTTATTTGCATTAAAATGAGTAGATAGAAAAATAAGCTTTAGTAAGAATACTTTGTATACCCACTAATAAAGATAGAGGGTAGAGAAAGTCATGTTTACGTACATAAGATTTTTGTTCCTTTGCGGCATACTTTTTTGCAGTTAATATTGTTGAACCAGGCTGAAATTTTCAGGACACGTAGAATATAACTTGTTAAAGAAAACTGCATTGCTTTGTTGTTTACCTCTCATACATACAAGGGTATGCTTTTCGTTTTTTTTGTTTTTTTGTTTTTGTAATTAATAGCAATACTTTTTTATTTTGTTCTAAATATAAAAATGTCATCTTTCTAATAAACATTAATGTTTTGAAAACAAATCTCCAAGTTTATTGCATATGAGAACAACTAGCACACCAAATTTTTGAGCTCTCTTTTAATTCTAGATGCATGGAGTGTGGCTTTTATTGCTATCCAATTGTTTGCAAAAAAACCCACAAAAAACCCACTTAATAAATAATTTTTAATTACAAAACTATTCAGTCTAGAGCATTGAAACTTTTATACGAATAATGTATCATGAAAGCTGCAGTTTAACCTAAAAATTTAATTAAAATTGGTTGATTAGTAAATAAAGTCCATTTGGTACCAGAATGTTCCCTCAACATAAGTCGCTCTACTGTATTTAGATGAATAATCTTACCTATTTTTTGTTTAACGTCGGTTTAACCTTCAGATTATATCGGGATGGTTGTTTCGTTGTTTCACTCGAGTAAGTGTATGCCAAACAGGTATCCTTAGTTGTGAGGTCGCCTTCCTGTACCTACTATCTGCTTAAGAAACTTGCTGATAGATGCGTGATCGCTTTCCTGTGTCATATACTGTTACTTTCTCTAGCACTTACTTGTAACAGATAAAGGAAGTCACATTGAAAAACTCTATATCAAGATTTCGCTGGAAAGATGGTTTTGAGGTGCCTGCATCCAAAAAAAAAAAAAAAATAGAAAAAGCTTCGCATATGTGTGTGTGTCAACAGTATAACTCCAAAACGAAAAGCTGAATTAACACCAAACTTCGTTCAAGTTCAACATATTCAATGGACGTAACGCGAAGGTTTCAAGAAAATTCTCTTCACAACAAACTACCCTTTACATAGAATAATTTTCATTGTTACTGATTTTATCAGAACCATGGCTCTAATGATTTTCATTAAAATACTTATATTAAGATGTTTACATGAGTAATAAAATGTATATTTTGAACTCCTCTTCAATCTTAACGTTCTCCACAAAAAATGTAGACGTCTTTAAAAAACATAACTCAAATCATTTTTTGTGCCACTAGCTATTTCCAAGATATTCGATGCTATTGGTTTGAATTTTTCATGTCACTTTTTGAAGTGGTCACCATTTGGAATTAACTGTTCTTACACACAAGCCGTGTGTAAGACAAGGTTGGAAAGGTAGAATCAGACGATTGAAAAATTCAATGCCATAGCCCGGATTTGAACCACGGATCTTCCGGTTTCGATAACCAACTGAGCTACCATAGCAACATGCCGGTAGGACATTAAATTCCCCAGTTGATCGCATTTTTTCCGGTAAACCACAAAGAGATCTCAAATTGTTTTGAGATGTCATACCCCAAAAGGCGATTTACAATGCCGTAAGTACTTTAAGTCCCGGGGTTCATAGTTTAATCACTATTAGATCAATTAATGAAATTGAATTTTTCAGTCGTCTGATTCTACCTTCGTCACCATTTGGTTGTTTCTGGCGAAATAATGGAAAGTATCAAATTTCAACGTCAGCACATAAAGAGTTGAATATTGTTTCAACTTCTTATATCCCCTTTGCACCTACAACGAAATATGTATCAAGTGAAGTAATTTCTGGAAACGAATAGTTTGTAGAAGTGAGGTAAGCATTTTCCTTACAATTTTAGTATTTACCTGGCAACTTAGGGAATCCACGAAAGAATCATATCAATCAGAGCGGTCTACATCCATTATTTGAACCCGCTACCTCCTGAAAAGAGCCATTGACGCTAGCTACTTAAAACCAGCGAATAAGAATCGGAAACAAACCGCAAAAGCGTGCTGTATTCAAGTTAACAAATAGATGGTAATGAAAGTAGTTCACAGAAGTAAATCACAATATCATGTCATAATACTAATACACTAAAATTTGTAAGTAATTAATTCTAACTCAAAGCTACCGATAACAGTGGGGAAATTGCAAATTAAATTTTTATAGTTAATATGCAAAATAACTCCACTATTTATATGCAATGGGTTTGTAATGATGTCAAGGTAACACTCGCAATTAACAATATATACATAAGTGAAGGAATTATCAATATGATTATAGTTTTGTTTTTAAGCTTTGCTAGTGACGATATTCTTACACTTCGCTATCGTTTATTAATCTTAATGACAGTTCAAATCAAAGTCTGACAAAAGTAGGTTGTAATAAAAGAATCAATTTTGATTTTCGAGATTAGTAACTAAACAGCTTTGTATTCGACCACAAACCTCTAAAAACGGTCAACGAAAACCCATCAGTAATGCAAAGTTTACATTGGTATCGAAATAGATTTCGGTGCACTCTGTGTTCTCAATACATACCACATTTACAGCAAAAATTCTATTGGATTTCATTTGCAAAGATAATCGACTTAAAGTTTTATGTTGTTGAACTTTATCCAAACATTCTTGCTATGTTTCACAGTTTCGAAAATGCGTTGGCCGTCTCCGAGCTTAAATTTGCGATCAAATTTGTTGCAGAAACATAATGCAACCGGCGATAAATCGTGTAGATTTTCAAAATTCAAAGAAAATTGTACTCTCAAAACAAGTGACCATCTAGGTTTTTAATTAGAGTTTGGTACGGTTTACATACGAGTACACAATCCGAAGTGTAATTCAACATTTTTGTGCACCCTTTACACGATTCATAACCAATAATTTACAATTCCCTTGTTTTATTGGTTATCATATATGACGAGAAAAGATTTTACAATGATTTAACTTTGAGATAACTGTCGTAAGACTATCCCTAGCAAAGTATAAGAAAACCTAAGCTCGAAAAAACGTTTAGGAGTTTAATAAACGTTGATATGCAATTCAACGAGACCAAAAAAATAAAGAATTTAGGTTTTACAGCGGCCAGAAGTATCAAATGGTATAAATAATGAAATAAATCAACCATATTTTGCTGACAATATCTACTATTTTTAGAAGCACCCAACTTTCAGACTGCACAAAAGAATAATCGAGTGCTTTCATAATACAAGCATTTACCATGAATAATAATTTGTAATGCAATTGAGCAACATATATTTCCTGCTGTAATTTTGTGTGGAACGCCGATAAACTTGCAAGTCCATAATTAAAATATTTAACAGCTCAATGAGAGACTAAAAACAATATCCTGTCAATGTTAAGGCTGTTAAATGCATGACTAACTCTCAAAAACTATTTACATAACAGATTGAAATAGCAGCGATAACCAACTTTAAGCCTAACAGAAGAGCGCGAATTTACCCCCATGCATTATTCGCGGAGTTATGATGCATTCATGTGAATCATGGCAGTCCAAACTCTAATGTTGATTACCTTCGTACATGCCATTGCGTCCATCAAAGTGAGTGAAGGGGAAATGCTTCATAACACAAAACGGAGGTGGGGTGAAGCGACAATGTGACATCATTAGCTCATAGGAGAAGAGGTTGAGCTTCGCTCGCTTTATAGGATCCAAATACATGCCTCCTGCGTTCACTGTTCTACTTTTATACAATAAGTGTGCTTATTAAAGAAGCTAGGGTTATTGTTTTAATTATACCATATTTTGATTAAAATTTATCAGCAATTTCTTTTGTTATTACCACTAAAGTAGATCCTCAACAGCTATTAGAGATTCTATTTATCATCCCAAAATGCAGTGTAGCTATCTTCAATAGTTTGGGATAAGGTAGGTGATTTGTACCGGAAAATGTCGTTCATAGAAAAAGCAAAAATCCAGAAAACCAACTCGCGTAAATATGCAAATAATGAAAATACATGACTTGGAAACTGCCGTGCTTAACGGTAATAGTCTAGCCCTAAAAGACTTTCTCACTCTACTCCAAAGTAAGAGTTACGTTTCTGTAAAGTGGTGCAGAATTCACAGTAAAAGAAACCAAATGCAGTACGACTTAAACAAATTAAAATACAAGTATTTGCCTAGAATCATAACATAATATCAAATTAAAGAGGATATTCCAATTAATAAGACTGCACAAAAACAAAACAAATATAAAATTTTGGGTAATTTTTGTCAGTCTCCCTTTAGTCCACGCCAAGGACAAAAAAAATCGCAACGGTTCGAGAGTGTTTCATTCCTCCTCTTCAGGGACTTGATTATGTCTGAGGCGGAGAGATGAAACTGCTCTCAGAAACGTTGGATTTTATGTTATTAATCCTTAGGACTGGCTTAATACGTTTATGTCACATAATACTTTGAATTTCTAATGAGCATCCTGTTATGTTCTCGCTGGGGGAGTTTAATACTTCATCAAGCGCTTAGTTCCCAGGGCAATTCTGTCAGAAATTTGCCGGAACATGGTTGAATTTCGTCCCGCTATGACTTGGTTGACGATGTAATTCCATTCCTATTAAAAATGTTTTCTTCTTTATTTTCTAGAGTTAGGATTCTCCGCATCGATGAACACATTACTTTTGGTACTGTTTTCTTACAAACATTAAATGTACTGAATGTTGCAAAACGCAGGACGAATCGCCTAATCAAAAATGAATGACTGCAGACATTTAATTAAAATTATTCAATAACTATATCCTAATGGTATACCTATGATATACCAAAATGCAAATCTAGTTGTCACATTGTATTAGTTTATATATATATATATATATATATATATATTAAGAAGTCCGTTTAAATTACGTAATTGGCCCCTACATGCTGAATCTGGGTAAAAAATATCTGATGTGTTACATTCACATGACTTTCTCTACCCTATATCGGTTATTAGTGGTATACAGACTAGTCTTACTAAAGCTTATTTTCCTATCTACTTCATTTTAATCGAGATAAACCTTTCCGGAAATAGTTAGATTATACATTTCGTTATGAATAAAACGATAACCGTAGCCAAATGTTTAAGAACAGGACACTATGTGTTGGCCTCAAAATTCCATACTCTTTCCATGATATCGCGAAAAACAACTGAAAATCGACAAGACTTGAAAAGAATGACTAAGTATTGAACAATTCGAACCATTAATAATGGATATCTCGGAATAGGCTGGTGCCACAAAAAAAGCTATTTGAAATAAATTGTATGTTCTAAAGAGAGGTACGTTTTTTGTGTAGTACGTTCTCATTTATCACTTAACGTTTACCAATTATACAAGATTATACGAAATTCCTTCCAAATGAAGAGAACTTCACAGTCTATTCTCAGAAAATACAAGATGCATTTTATTTTTCATGTAAATATCTTTAATATATTGCATTTTAATAAAAATCTGTAGATCTATTTTTAGAAAATAAAAAATTTCGAAAAATGTTCAATGTAGAGAATAGTTTGGGGTGGGGACCTTTTTCCCCATGGATCTTTTTCCTAAAATGATTTTTTGGGGTTCAAGGTGCCTCAAAACATGCACTTCCTGTGAAATCTCGATATCGAATTTTTGGGTGGAACGCAGTACCTTGTCTACCTGTTATGTACGTGGTAGAGAAAGTAAAAATCAGTAATTTTTGGCGAAGGTTTTGCTTATGATTCAAACCTCCCCCAGCTGCCAAACTTTATTGTCAATATCGATTTGCCACAGCGGTTTTCCGGGGACGCGAAATCAAGAAAGTAAAAGAGGAAGCAGAATATATGCGCCGAGGAAGGAAGTGGGTTAGGAATTTATGGTCGCGGTGCATTCATGGCAAGGAAACAGTAGACTTTACTGACACCTTCTGTTTGTGTTGGCAGCCCCTCTTTGTCTGCAGCCGCGATATCTTTGGACCGACTCCAAGGGAACAGTACATAAAGCAATCCTCCTCGTCTGGGAGCTGGGAAGGGGTAGGATGTGCCCTCTTCCCGTTCTGTTTGTGTGCGTCTATCTGTGGGCTTGTGCGTCAACCCCACCCCGCTTAACAGTTTATATAAAGGCGGTCAGCTTTGAACCTAAGCCAAAGCCGCAATTCATTTTCAGCCTGCTTCTTTCTGTTAAATTAAACACCACAACGTGTAAAGGCTGCCATAAGACGTGAATATAATTTTTATTCAGCAACCGGTGTTTTTCTAGATAGATGCACAGCCTTGCCTGCAAACTAGACTAAAATATTTGGTAAATCCTGGAGATATTCAGAGCTATTCTATAATTCTTTGTTAAGAAGCAGTTACAGTTATTTGTTACGCTTAAAAAACCGCTCTTAACAAATGTGTCGCTATTTGGCATTCTGTAACTCGTTTGTTATCACGATACTTATTTTTTTAGTTAGTCAACTGGAGAAAATCCGTGAGCTCTGCGATAGCGTTTTGTTTTCCTACTACCACCAGCGCCAGAATACGATTACCGAGTGCTTTTGTTACCTTCCTTGCCGCAATGGAGACAAAGCATGCTGTGAAAACGTAAAACGTAAGATATAAAATATAATGTTGTGGATTTTTAAAACTCGCACCTATTGTAAGACTTAATATTTTGATAATAAATTACAAGACAATAAGAAATTAAACCTAGTCCATCTCAACCTAATAAAATTCTAATCAAATTTGGACTAATAATTAAAAACATTATAGACAATACAAACATTAATACTAAAAAAATAAACCGATTTAGTGATAAATCTCCAGCTATGTAGTCCTCTCTATATAAAATTACTAAGGTTTAGAACAGCAAGACTTACCTCTTCTTTTGACCCCTGAAGAAGATGGTTTACGTTTTTTTTATTAGCCCCACGCTTTGGGGGCCAATTTGAAGAAGAATGTTTGTTGCTGCTACGTATGGAAAGTCAGTTTGAAGATGTATTATATTTCGACTGTTGGGGTGCCTAACTTGAAGTAGTTGCAATCTCACGTATGTTAAAACGCTTCCGGTAGTCTTCGCCCCATGTTTAAAATTATTAACCTTGGATTTTTACTGCTTCTTTAAATATTATATATTTATGTTTGCCTCGGCTGCGTCAGTATTATTGTTAGAGACATGTTTCTCTTTGCAGGGTTGTGGTGCGACTGAAGAATGTAGGCTTACACAGATTTTAAGTTTTTCTTCACTCCATTTATTAATGCTTGACACGACTTAAATAACACTTCACTGATATAGAGAGAGCTGTGAGATTTTTTTTAATTAATTACTTGCACTTTTTAAATACGTAAACTATTTTCTTACACAAAATACGTATTCAATTCCTCGAGGACGCATCTCGCGTCTGATTAGTAACACTGTCTGCTAGCAACTGACTTGATTTCTAGCGCCTAAATTTGTAAATTTCTGTACTTCAAATCTCTAATTGGCTAATCGTAGCCCAATAGAATACCTTCGTTTAAATAAAGCTTTTTTTGGTTGTCGATTGGCTATTTTATAAACTGTCACAAAATTTACATTATTGTTGCTCCAATAACGACTAGTAGCATTATTAAGTTTCTTACTCTTTATTGCCTCAAGGTTACCTCATTGTTAGCAACTTTTAGCCTATTATTCTCACAGCTTCTACATTATTAAATTACGTAATACATTCACATAACATTATTACACATGTATACAATAATATAAACATTTAAAATGACTCTAATATACACTTTTTATATATTGTTACATACACATATTGCTTTAAGGTGGGCTGCTATTGACTTTATATATTATATAATTAGACTGAAATATTTTAAGTGTTAAAATACTGCCTCACCCCATAGAATTAGATTTTTTATTGGGAAAACTCGCCCAGTTGCTGAATAGTGTGGCAGTCACCCTGTAAAATGGGTTTGCATTTTAGGTTGGAGGAGGCAGACAAAATAGCTAGAAGAACGTTTTCATAATGTTTTTATCAAATTTGACTAATTCATATCAATCTGCAATTATTGCCTAATTTTCTTTAGGTTTTTTGGGGGGGTGTTTTAATTATAATTTGTAAACACATCACTTGTACAAATTTTCTGAAATTTTAGCGCATGTCTTATACGTAGGTACCTATTTTTTCTCATGATTTGGCAATGCTAATCTTTAGTTCAGTTCTGTAGAAATGATCTGACATCGTAACAAATCTTTGAATAAAAATCGTGACTGGTGTCTGATAATATCTATACTGTTTTCGATATTCGTTAAGTGGAAGGTCGTAGTGAAGAGAAAGGTTAATTTCACTAGTTGTGTTATCTGGGGGGAATGTTGCAGGTACACGTATTTTATTTCAGATTATTTTTCATACGCAAATTTATTAAGTATAAATTATCGTTTTATAAGCCAATTGATTGCCCTGTATTATGCTCTTTTTCTTCCATCAGCATCAGTATAAATTCAAATTCTCTAGGTTACGAGAAGCTGGTAAATAGCTTTCTGCTAGCCACTTTTTTGAGCAGATTGGAAAATCTCTTAAACTAGTTCTGGGAACGTAAATTTATCGCTGTAATGTCCTACATATATAAAAAATGCTCAGTTACTAATCTTAACCCAAAAATCAGGCAAATATGTTCGTGAGGCAAATCAACACAAGACTAATCACTACTTGAACCCAAAATTCTTAAATCAATAACTTACTTTCTATTAAGAACATTTATTTTGCAATTAAAATTCGTCTCTTAAAAGTTATGTTGAGAGCGTCATTTATCAAAGGCATGACACGGAACTTTTCTTACCCGTAATCTGTAACATTTATATTTTACGCTACAACGAATAAATAAACATTAAAATGGCAGTTTTCTATCATGCTTTTCTTGTTAGAGCATTAAAATGACTATGCAAATTTGTTGTGTAACAAACGCGTTAGCAAGAGGATTTAGAGGTCTGTGCGTTCATCAAACAAATCTCATTTCTTAACATTGTGTAATGTTAGGAAGTTACGAATGCCGAATAGTACGCAACAAGTGCGGCTTTAAAACTTTGTTAAGCCTTAACAAAGCGTTACAGAATAAACCTGAATGTACCGACATGTTTAGAGGAACTATCACCAAAACTAAAGACGGAGTGGTAAGCAGAAAAAGAAACTGTAGCTCAGTCGGTAGAGCACTTGCATGCGTGCAGGGGTCTCGGGTTCGATCCCCGTCTGGGGTGTGTGTGGGAATTTTTCTCTAGTCAAGATTATTCCCTATCCTCCCTAGAGTCTAGAAGTATGAATGTGTGTGTGATCTAGTGATTAAAAAAAATCAAAAGCGCAAGAAACCCAACGACAAGAGAATACGAGTTAACACCATTGCCTATAGATAACATGTTCCAAAGGAAAGGCCACCGATATGACCACTGTAGTTAAAGGCGGGGTATAAATGGAACTAAAAAAACAAAAGAAAGAAACTGTTAAGTTTAACAAATTAGAGAAACTCAAGTCCCATTCCTCGAAGATACGTTTAACCCACATGATTGCCTCTGTAGTCGAGTAGTCAGCGTTCTGGCTTTTTTAACCCAGAGGTCGAGGATTCGATACCTGGCTGGAAAGTGGAATTTTTCTCTGACTATAATCATACACTACCTTCTCGATTCTAGAAGTATAAATGAGAGTGCGTTTTTAATGCAAATCAGTAAAAAGAAATTCTGATGTGTTACACTCACATGGCTTTCTCTACTCTTGTACAAACCATTTTTTACAAAAGCCTATTCTCCATCTACTTCATGTAAATCTATATATGAGATGTTAATCTTATTGTTAATTTTCTTGTAGGCGCAAGGGGAATATGGCAAGCTTTAAGCGATAGTAAAATTCTTTAAGAGCTGGTTGCTATGTGGAGCATTACATTCTCTTTGCATGTCCAGAACGTAAAAAAATTAATAACGAATTCCCATTTGAGCAAAAGTATAACTATTGGAAAATTCAAATAATTAATAAGGAATATCTCGGAAATGGTTCACTCAAAAAAAAGATGTATATGCTATAAATTGTGTGATTTAATGAGATCTACATTTTCGTGTATAAAAATTTTACCAGTTATGCAAAAGCCATTCAGAATGAAGAGGGGTTTTTGGGGACATTCCTAGAAAATACAAGATATATATTTGATTTTCATGAAAATATTCATATCTTGAACATATGATAATTTAATCAAAATGGTTAGAAGCATTTTGAGAAAATCAAAATTTTCGAAAAATGTTCCATGTAAATGATAATCTGGGGTAAGGGGTTTTCTTGAAGATCTTCGTGTCGCATCTTTGAAAGATACTGAACCTAAATACCAAGTTTGGTATTTATCCGAGTTTTCGTTTTTGAGTTATGCTGTTCACAGAGACACAGATTATCATGAACTTTTTCTAAAAATGATTTTTTTTTGGATTCAGGGCACCCCAAAACATGTATTTCCGGTGAAATCTCTTATCGAATTTTTGGGTGGAATGCAATACTTCCCGTACCTACTATGCGTAGTAGAAAAAGTAATTAACAGAAAAAACCTACAGTAACCGAAGTGGTTGTTCTTAAGTAAAACCCCCTATACGACCACAGACGTTAAACGGAGCTATACAAATGAAAAAATAATAAATAAAAAAATTCTGATGTGTTACACTCACATGACTTTCTCTGCTCTTCTACAAACTATTTTTACAAACGCTTATTCTCCATCTACTTAATGTTATTCCAGATAAACATTTGCAGACTATCTTATTGCTAATTTTCTTGTAGATGTAAGGGGAATATATATTTACAAGGGCAATATAGAAATACAGTAGCCTTTAAGCACATACATATCTCTTAATAGCTGGTTGCTAAGTACAGCACCATTCCGTTTGCCACAGATTAATACTCTTTGCATATCCAAGACAAAAAAATGAATAACGAATTCCCATTTGAGAAAATAAGTATTGAAAAATTTAAGGGAATAACAAGCAATATCTCGAAAATGGTTCACTCAACAAAAAAATGTATATGACATAAATTGTGTATTTTAACGCAGTCTACATTTTTTGTGTAGTAAAATTTTGTCTGTCTCTTATGGTTTACCAGTTATGCAAAAGTCGTTCACAATGAAGAATACTTTTGGAGTCATTCCCAGAAAATTCAAGATATACATTTTATTTGTCATGAAAATATCTTAAACATATGATATTTTAATCAAAATCGTTAGAGCAATTTTTGAGAAAATTAAAATTTTCGAAAAATATTCCAAATAAAGGGTAATCTGGGGTGGGGGGATTTTCTTGAAAACCTTCGTGTCGCATCTCTGGAAGATACTGAACCTAAATACCAAGTTTGGTGTTTATCCGACTGTTCGTTTCTGAGTTATGCTGTTCACAGACAGACACACAGACACACACACGGACATGTTTCCAAAAATTTTTTTTTTGGATTCAGGGTGTCTGAAAACATGTATTTCCTGTGAAATCTCGGTATCGAATTTTTGGGTGGAATACAATACTTCCCCTACTTACTATACGTAGTAGAGAGTAAAAAGTACTGCACACTAGCCCCTTGCCAATTTTCTCCACCATTTTCTCGCCACAGTATTTCCAGTGGCGAAGCGTCAGGCGAGGCAGGTTAGACAGCGTCTACCCAATATATCGCCATTTTATTACTCTTCGCGTTATACAGCTTCGTTATATTTGCCACTTATCAAGTCTTCGACTCTCTTAGGGAATGTGCACATCTCTGATACAAGCATTAAAGTCTGGCACTACTGCAGTAGACGCTCGCTCATATGTTGATTTTGACAGGGTTTGTGAATAGGGAAACACGTCATCTCACCGCCGTAGTTGTAAAACCGTCCATTAGAAAAACTGGTCTCCGTCTCCTTTTACTACGATTGGCTGTGGACTTGAATTCTGCTGGAGCCAGGCGCGTGTAAGGTTACCAGACCTCCCAAAAATCCCGGACTTATTCTACAATTTTACCTTCTGCCCGAAGTCGGCGGGGAATTTCTGACATTCTTTAGCCAAAGTGATTAGCATCTCGAGAAGGATTAGACAAATTGTTGAAAATAGTGGAATCACTTTGCTATTTCTGCACACAACACGAATGTTTGTTATCTGCACATTACACACACGAACGAAACTTGCCATTGACTGTGCGGTCAAAGTTAAAATATAAATTTAAACATTTTAGTTGTTTAGAATGTCAAGATTACATATAAAGTCAGATGTTTTGTATAAAATATGTTTTTCACACAAGTAAAATTGTTAAGGTTCTTTGGCAGCTGCTGTTACTCTTTTTATTATATGAATACCTAAGAAAATATAAAACCTAGTGCATATGTTGAGTAGTATTTTAGGTTTGGAGTTTAATTTTTCTAGATTTAAAATTTTCATAGTGTCCCACATTGTAATGTTCTATATTTTAGACCACTAATGTCCTATATTTGATTAAAAGAATCTGGGATCCTATCTAATTGGCTACCTCAAAAGCATACTTTAGCAATTAATTTGAACTTATTGACTAAATTTTAAAGCACATCATAAACAAAATTATTTACCACTGCGTAAATATCAAACATTGCAAGCTTATAAATAATTAACAAGCTGTTACTTAATGGAGAACTAAACTAAAAATTTACATCTCTATTTCATTTAATATTCTACGAGATCTTGGGTTGCGGATAATAATGTTGAAAACCGCTTACCGTTCAGAAACTGCAGGGTATTTTACACACCGGCAGGCACTGTGGTGACGTCATGCGGCTAGCCAGCATTCTTGAAGCAGTATCTCCTGCCGGTCTGATCAGTCATAGCGCTAAGTTTCAACAGAAAACTGTAGTGTCTTGAAAATCCATGCTTTAAATGGCTAATTTAATTGACATAAATTGGTTTTAATGAGATCTATACTTTCCATGCGGTAAATTTTGTTTATCTCTTACCGTTTATTATCTTAAACGAAGAGGACTTCACGATTCATTCATAGAAAATTCAAGATATAGGTATAGGTTACTCAATGGAGGGAAAACCTTGCGCACTGCGAGCTGCAAGGATCATAGATCACTTCAACCCCACAAAGAGAAAAGGATAAAGTGAAGGGACTACAGGAGGCTACAGGCCACGGGTAGACAGGCCACAGAGACGCGCGGAAGTCTCTAATATTTCCAAGCTCGAAGACGCGCACTACCGAAGATGCCTAGAGAGGGCGATGAACGACCCGACCGACCCGACGATCAAGCAACCCGATGGTGTCCACGAGTACTCTTTCCTATGACCCAAGCATCCGCGCCATCTGACCGGCACTGCCATACACCACGAAACCTAGAAGCACACCTGAAAGATGAGAAATAACCGAAAGAAAGGGAAATGATGAAAAGGAAGTCGTGGTAGAGAAGAAACCAACCCAGCAATCGTCTGCTGATCCAGGGAAACCATAAAAATCCATGAGTGATAATGGGCGGTCGCCGGCGACCGAACCCGGAACCTCCAGAGTACGAGTCGCACACATTACCGCGGTGCCACAGAGCTCGGTAAATTCAAGGTATAAATTTTATTTGTCATGAATACTTCACAAAAATAATGGTTTTTAATCAAGATCGTTAAAACCATTTCTGAGAAAAGAAAAAATAATGAAACATCTTCCATATAAGGGGTAGTTTGTGGTGGGCCATTTTCTTGAAAATATTCTGAAACATAATATATCTGAAAATATATTTAAAATGTTGAACTCAAATAGAAGCTTAATATTCATTCAACTTTTCATTTATGAGTTACTATTCAGTGGCTCTAAGACATATATTTCCGCTGAAATTTGGATTTAAAACTTTTGGGTGGAATAGAATATGTGCTCTATTTACTACAGGTATGCAGTAGAGAAATTAAGCAAAATCAAATTTATGCCTTTGCCAAAATATATTGTTCTCTCGGCATAACTTGCCGTCATGCCGTCCGGATCATGGAGATTCTGCTTCTGTCGAAATGTATTCACTTGAAGAACTAGAGCGGAATAAACACTGAACCTCAAGAGGCCTTATGAATATCTCAAGTGACAGGATACAGCAATCAGTGCTGCATTTCTCACACGTTTTCAAATGAAATGTTCACTAAGCTGAAGTAACAATATATGAGCAGACATCTGTCAGTACTACTAATAATAATTTATGCTTTTAAATCAAATCGATTCTCACATTATAATACAAATTTTCATCCCAATTACGCCCAATGGAACAAATATATTGATTACGCCCCAATGTTACACCTCAATGTAATGCTAATGGCAGAAAAGAGAAGCACAGTTCGAATTGTGAAATTGGTATTATATCCTGAATATGCTTAAAGCGCCCAATTCAAAACTAATTAAAAAGAACTGCCGTTAGACCTCTACTGGTTTAAAGCTGAGCACTATTTTGTAACTAAATGCTTAAATAAACCACAAAATTGTTTCAAACACTTTAAAATCCCTTCTCAATCCCATATACCCATTGTGGAATCCAAAATCGTCACGGCCTATTTTCGTAGTGGAGGTTTTTACGACCCATAATCCTTAAATGCAATGCAGTACTCAGACAACGCGATTCAATGAAGTGGGGCTGTGCTCGAAGAATTATTATATAAAGATATGATTTGTTACATTTACATGCCGTTCTATAAAAACTCTTCTACAAACTATTCTTAGTAGTAGTCCACCGTTTTCACAACGTTTTTACCGTCTTCCGGTCGCGCGACGCGATTGTTCTTTATCTCTCCAATTCTTCTTACTCCAACACTTTGGTTTCCATTATCCGACGTATTTCACTCTTCCAGGTAATTCTGGGATGAATTCTTTTTCTTCCTTCTGGTGTAGTCCACTCAAACATTTGCCTTGGAATTCTTCCTTCTCCCATTCGTTTTAAGTGTCCATACTATTTTAATTGTATATTTTGGCTTTCACCTAATATGGTTCCACGTATATTTATGATTTCCCTAATTCTTTCATTCCTTAGTCTATCTAAACGAGAAATACTAGCAGAGCGTCTTAGACAATCCATTTCCAATGCCAACAAACGCCTCTTCTCCTCTATGATAATGCCCATACTTCTGATGCGCAGAATACAACACTTTTGATTAAGATATTATACATTTATAATTTAGAACTCTTTTCGAATGTTCCTACCACAGAAATTAAATTTAGTTTGGACAGTTTTGCCCTTGAATTATTCGTTCTTTGGTTTCATTATTCAGTTTTCCTGTTGAATTCAGTTTTACGCCTAAGTATTTAGATTTTGGGACTGCTTCTATTACTTCCTTTTCTATTAACAACGCAGTATTACTTATCGAAACACATATATTTTGTCATGGTCATATTGATTTCTAGTCTCCACTTATATTCTTCTCTCAATTCACGTGTCCTGTGTCTCAAATCATATTTATCTTGTGCAACAATCAATTTGGTCGTCGGTAAACAATAAAGCAGATATACGGATAGAGAGAAACAAAATGGATAATGTATCTTTATTTGTTTAAAATTATTAAAGTTATTCCACAAATAATTAGTGCATGGGTCATTGACTGTAGATGTATATTTAAGATACAAAGTAAGGTGGCAGAAGAAACAAAACAAAAGAAAAAATCTGATGTGTTACACTCACATGACACTCTCTACTGTTGTACAAACTATTTTTACAAACGCTTATTCTCCATCTACTTCATGTTAATCGAGATAAACATTTGCAGAGTCTATCTTATTGCTAATTTTCTTGTAGATGCAAGGGGAATATATACTTACAAGGGCAGTATCGAAATACAGTAGCCTTTAAGCACATACATATCTATTAATAGCTGGTTGCTAGGTGCAGCACTATTCCCTTTTCCACAGATTAATACTCTTTGCATATCCAAGACAAAAAATGAATAACGAATTCCCATTTGAGAAAATAAGTATTGAAACATTTAAGGGAATAACAAGCAATATCTCGAAAATGGTTCACTCAACAACAAAAATGTATGACATAAATTGTGTATTTTAACGCGATCTACATCTTTTGTGTAGTAAAATTTTGTCTATCTCTTATGGTTTACCAGTTATGCAAAAGTCGTTCACAATGAAGAATACTTTTGGAGACATTCCCAGAAAATTCAAGATATACATTTTATTTGTCATGAAAATATCTTAAACATATGATATTTTAATCAAAATCGTTAGAACCATTTTTGAGAAAATTAAAATTTTCGAAAAATGTTCCATGTAAAGGGTAGTCTGGGGTGGGGGATTTTCCTGAAAACCTTCGTGTCGCATCTCTGGAAGATACTGAACCTAAATACCAAGTTTGGTGTTTATCCGACTGTTCGTTTCTGAGTTTTGCTGTTCACAGACAGACACACAGACTGACAGACACAAAGACAGACAGACACACGCACGGACATGTTTCCAAAAATGCTTTCTTTGGATTCAGGGGATCTCAAAACATGTATTTCCGTTGAAATCCTGGTATCGAATTTTTGGGTGGAATACAATACTTCCCCTACTTACTATACGTAGTAGAGAAAGTAAAAAGAAACAAAAAAAACAAAAAACAAAAACGAAGGAAAAATAGGGGTAAATTGCCTCTGATCAACCGAACAAATCTGACCTGGCTTCGAGCACTTAAGCCAGGAAACTGCCTATGTTTTGGCAGTTCCTCTGATCAGCCAGTAGATCCCAACATGCCAATCTCCTTCTAGCAAGAGTTAAGAATTTTTCTTTGAGTTTAATTACTCGCTGGATCTCCTACTCTGCGCAATTGTTATCCTTCACTAACAGATGCATTCCTCCACATTTTTTCCATTTATTTAAAGATTCCGTTAAATATATATTAAACAACAACGGAATTATACAAAAACCCTGTCTCACTCCTTTGGATATTGCAAACGTTTCAGAAATATTATCCTGAATCTTAATGTGTGCATATGGACGTTTGTATAATGCTGTTATTGCATTATCAATGTTATATTAACACTTGTCTATTCTAGGACATTCCACAATTTCATCAGAGGTACGATCACATGTCTGTTTTAAGTCTGCAAACAATAGATGTAAACTTCCATTGGTGGCACTTTTCTTTTTCATAAGTTGAGTTAGCCAAAATACCTTGTCTATACATGAACGACCTGATCAAAATATGGATTGTTCATCTTCATAGTTGTACATGCACGGTTCTTTCTGATCCTATTATTATTTTTCCATACATTCGGTAATTATATTTGTTGTAGATATTCCTCTATAGTTTACAACATTTCTTTTACTCCTTTATTTTTATAAACAGGTGTTATATAGGATACTGTTCAGTTTTGTAGTATGTTAATGTCACCATTAATACTCCTTGAAATAATTGTTTTGACATTTTAAATAGTCTGTTCATTCTTTAGGAGTTCTATAGGCTTTCAAACGGAACCACAGGCTCTGCCATTCTTCATACTTTTGATTGCTCCAACAACTTATTATAAATAAAGTTTAATTCTCTCTCCTTACTGCTTTATATTAGACGTTTCCATTGTTAAATGCACAAATTCTTTTCTATTTTCTGTTAACAATGCTTTATTGTGGTCAATCCATTTAGATGCATTTATTATTTGAAACTGCAATTTTTCTTCATTGTCTCTAGTAAAGTTTTTGACAGACCTCCATGCTTCCCGATGTCCTTGTTGCCCCTAGGTAGGTATATACCTATCGTTTGGCATTCTTTTCCCCACATTTCACTCTTTGTTTGTATTGTCAGTTTTCATACTTTACTCGCTTTTCTTTACAAATAATTTTATTTTTTCTTTTGTATTTAACCATTTGAAGTAAGCTGATTTCTTTTGCTTTGAGTTCTTCCGTCTTTTTATGAAAGTTTATTCTTTTATTTACTTCTTGATAGTCAAGATAAACTTTCGATACTTATTTACACATTCTGTTGTGGGTATAAGGATGCAGTAGGCAGAGAAAGTCAGGTTTTTAAAAAGTGGATCGCTATAAAATAACTTTCAAATACCATGCTCTTTTTATGACCACGAGAAAACAACGAATAGCGACATATCATTTGGAAATTCAAATCAATAACAAAGAATATTTCGGGCGGATAGACAGACAGATGAGTGCATGGATTGTGTTCCATAGGTTCACGTACAGAAGTACTCTGGAACATTGAAAAGTCAGTCATACATACACACATACATAATACATGCATAAAATACGATTTCACATTATTACACTAAGAAGCATAGGTATTTACGTAATACTAGCATTCATTACAATAGCGCAGTATTTTATAAAATTACAATATATAACATAGGAAATATGTGTTTTCGTTAAATACTCGGTATTTACAGACTGATTTTAAGATTCTATTATAGTAGTGCAGTATTTGAAGCACTATGCCAGAGGGAATAAGCAATTAGAATAGAAATTATATGATGTGTTTGAATAGTCACTTGTTTACAATCAAGGATCAACTAATTAAGATTAAGATTCTAATTTATTTTTCCCTGTAATTAAGAACACTGTTATTCATTACTCCCTAGCAGATAGCTTGAAGTAATACTTCACCGAGCACATTTGCGCAATCATTAATGGTTTACTTTATTCATTCTCTATTTTACACGTTACGCGCAATAAATAAATAAATATAAGTTTAATCACTAGTGTGCTTGAATATGTTAACACATCACTGTATAGTATTGCGGAATGTTTACGACAATAAGAGAATAGTAAGGCACGATGTTGTATCCGAAACAATGGGTCAGGCACGCATCTTCAGTGTTATGCGGGATTTTCATTTTAAAATTTCAATTTTAAATAATTATTTATTTAATTTTAATAATATCTATATATTTAGAAAGTTTAAAACAATGGTTAATTCCATTTTAGACTTCTCCCCATCATCCTCAACCACCTCTCCCTTGAACGTTTAATTTATACCCCTATATTTTATACCTTTGATGTTAGTACATAATTTGTATGTTCTCGCATCTTTTGTTTTCTGTCTTCTTCACAACCGGGATTACTCCTGGGACTTTTCACAAAATAAAACTTCTTTTCTTCCGATTGCTTTCCTTGTTCAAATTCAATCGGCCCCAGCTTATCAAAACGATAGAAGAGAACAGGGGAGCAGAAATGAATGAGATGGACTAACAAATAATAGAGATGGTGTAATAAGGGGATGGCGTTGGGGACTTAAATAAACTTTTAAGTTCCTCCTCAATATTTAAATTGACACGATTTTATTTAAATTAAGGCAATGTATCTGTAAAATTTGGAAAGTGCATAGTATGTAAGATATCTTAATGAAATTTGTGTCAGTTATCACACACATTAACGGTAATATTTTAGCTATGTTTAAACATTCTGGCTTGTATGGTTATTTAAATATTATTTTTATTGCGTAAATTCATTGTTCTGAAAAAATGACCCGCGCGATGCATTTTTACTTTCTCTACTACGTATAGTAAGTAGGGGAAGTATTGCATTCTACCCAAAAATTCGATACCGAGATTTCACCGGAAATACATGTTTTGAGACCTCCTGAATCCAAAAAACGCATTTTTGGAAACATGTCCGTGTGTGTGTCTGTGTGTGTGTGTGTGTCTGTGTCTGTCTGTGTGTGTGTCTGTGTGTCTGTGAACAGCATAACTCAAAAACTAACAGTCGGATAAACACCAAACTTGGTATTTACGTTCAGTATCTTCCAGAGATGCGACACGAAGATTTTCAAGAAAATCCCCCCACCCCAGACTACCCTTTACATGGAAGATTTTTCGAAACTTTTAATTTTCTCAAAAATGGCTCTAACGATTTTGATGAAAATATCATATGTTTAAGATAATGTCATAAGAAATGAAATGTATATCTCGAAATTTCTGGGAATGTCTCCAAAAGTATTCTTCATTGTGAACGACTTTTGCATAACTGGTAAACCATAAGAGATAGACAAAATGTTACTACACAAAAAATGTAGATCGCGTTAAAATACACAACTTATATCATATACATTTTTTTTGTTGAGTGAACCGTTTTCGAGATATTGCTTGTTATTTCCTTAAATTTTCCAATACTTATACTTTTTCTCAAATTCGTTATTATTTTTTATGTCCTGAACATGCAAAGAGAATGGAATTCGCCACATAGCAACCAGCGATAAAATATTTGACTATCGCTTAAAAGCTACCATATTCCCCTTGCATCTACAAGAAAATTACAAATAAGATTGACATCTCGATATCTCGATTAACATGAAGCATATGGAGAATAGGCGTTTGTAAAATTAGGTTGTACAAGAGTAGAGAAAGTTATGTGAGTGTAACACATCAGATTTTTAAAAATATTCACATAAAAGATTCAGATTTTACAGAAAATGACTCCGGAAAAAGATCTATTGTATCAGATGCTTTATAAAGCGCCTAATTATTATAGAAAAATTATTCCTTTTTATATTCTCGAAAATTGTTTTTCAAAAAGTTAATAACTTATTTCTCAAAATTGGAAGATTATTTTTAAAAAGTATATGGTTGTATTCTTTAATGTAATTTTGAGAGAAATTATAACAATTTTGAAACGAATTAGTAAAACATTGCATAGTGTGGAGCATTTTTAGTATGGAAAAATGCCGAAAAAGAAGTTTGTGAGAAAGCGAAGTTTAAAGTTGGGTGGCATATTAAAACGTCTGCACCTGCCTATTTATATATTCAATGAATTGGTAGTTTAAAAACGCCAAACGCAAAAAATGGTATGTTTACTTAAAGTTTAAAATTCATATTATTTTATTGTGAAAATGTTTGATTTTTTAATCGTTCACAATTTTTGGTCAATTTTCATAGATGGGCAGTTTTGAAATGTATAAATATCTTACACAAAGGGGATTGCAGAAATATACACAACAAATTGTACGACTGAGACTTATTGAAAATGATTTCACGTTAATGTAAGTATTGAATAATTTCCTCTAGACACTAAATTTATTCATGTCTACTGCAGTTCAATTTAAATTAATTTACACAAGTTGGCTGCTTAAAACACCAGACTCTTTGGCGCACTTTGTCTCTTTTCCACAGCCAGATCTATGCCATGTGTGAGACTTAATACGCCGTTATAATATCCTAAAGAATGGGAAAAACAAACCTATTTGTTGAGTTCCTGGGTTGATCACTCTCGCTAACAAAATCTAGTATACCAATCGGTGCTTTTGCATATTTACGTTCTCTAATTCCTACATGGTAGGTAGAAAAGGTATTGCATTCCATCCAAAAATTCAATACCGAGATTTCACCGGAAATGTTTTGAGGTTTCTTGAACAGAAAAAACATTTTTAGAAAAAGGTTCGTGTATGGTGTGCCTTTGAACAGCATAACTCAAAACGAAAAGTCGGATAAATACCAGACTTAGCATTTAGGTTCAGTAACTTCCAAAGATGCAATACGAAGATTTTCAATGAAGCCCCCCACCACAAACTACCCTTTATATGGAACATTTTTCGAAATTGTTTTATTTTCTCAGAAAATAAAACGAACTTGATTAAAATACCATGTATTAAAGAGATTTAAGTGGGAAATAAAATGTACATCTTGAATTTTGTGGTAAGAGCTTGTGAAGTCCTCTTCATTAGGAAGGAATTTTATATAAACTTTATAGCTGGTAGACGAAAAATGTAAATCTCTTTAAAACTAACAATAACACCCATTTCTCTTTATCAGGCTTGAGATTCTTTTACGTGCCGTAAATCTAGGACACGGGAGTATCAGCTTTATTTCCCTTCCGAAGGAAGTCACGCTAAGGATTTTTACGTCCGAAAATATCCACCACCCTCCTTCGGGTTTGAACCTGCGATCTCGGGAACCAGAGGTTAGCATGGTACCCCTAGAGCACGGAGGACATCAGCCATTTCCGAGGTATATGTTATTAATGATTCGACTTGTATAACTTCTTCTTCTTTTTTCTTCTTTATCTGTTTAAACTCCTCTTATGTAGGACTTATACTCCCCAGGACTTACAGGCGGGTGCCTGGGGTCAGAGGCCCGTCGAGGGGGTCAGACAGAATATCCAGGATGGGTGATCAGCCCGATGCCTGGTATGGGATGAAGGAAGTAGATGAAACGAAATGATGGTGAAATGGATGAAAGGAAAGGTGATGATGAAGCAGTTGGTGGAATGAATGGCGGGGGAAACCGGAGAACCCGGAGAAAACCCGCCCAGACGCTGCTTTGTCCACCACAAATCCCACATGCGGGTCCCTGGGATTGAACCCGGGCCGCCTCGTTGGGAGGCGAGCGGTCTAACCACTCGGGCACGGGACTTGTATAACACTTACCATATCTGTCGATTTTCAGTTGATATTCTCGATTTTATAGAAACAGTATGAAATTTTATGGCCTGTATATAGCCTCCAATTCTGAAACATTTGACTATCGCTATTTCCTTTGTATCTATATATAACGAGATGTATAATGCAGCTATTTCCAGAAAAGTTTATCTCGACTAAGGCAGATAGGAAAATAAACTTGTTCTTCCACACAAGCACTGTGTTGCACAGAGTTGTAAAGGTAGAATCAGGTGACTGTAAAATTCAATGCCATAGCCGGGATTTGAACCACGGATCTCCCGGTCTCCGTCCGGTTGCTCTAACCACTGAGCTACCATGGCAACATGCCTGCATGGCACTAAATTATCCAGCTGATTCGCATTTTTCCCGGTAAACCATAAGACGATCTCAAATTGTATTGAGATGACATACCCCAATGACGACTTACAATGGGATTAATGTTGAATTTTTCAGTCGGCTGATTCCACCTTCCTTAAGAATAATTTATGTACCCACTAATAAGCAATAGAGTGTAGAGAAATTCATGTGAATGTATCACAAAGATTTTGAAATTAACTTCTGTCAGGCTTTCGGTTAAAATTGCAGGGTATTGTAGTCTTAAAGTAAGTATAGAGAAGTTTCTCCTTTTTCAAAACCAATAGTTAGGAAGCTACAACACGGTGTGAGAGGCAAGTTATGAAAAGCTAAAACACATTCCAAGTTTTGTCAGGTCAGATTCAAGGGTTTGAGGAGGGTTGCATGTGTATTGGGGTACAGAACATAGGGAAATAAACTTTGTACAGATACAGAGACAAAGCCGTTGTATGCGGTTTCCGGGCCATGTTCTTGCATCGGGAAAGGGTCAAAGTCCCTCCCTTGTCAGGAAATGTATGGATTACTGCCCCGCGTAGCGACCCTTCTTATGCAACACGGGCAACAAGAGAAGCTTCATTCCTCCTCAGACATGAATAAGTTGTCTGTTATCCTCAATTTAACCACGCATTAATATCAAGGAATATTGGACATGCCCAATGCTTAAATTAGTGTTATAAAGTGAGTTTATTTTAATACTAATTTAAGCACTGACAAGGGAAAATTATATAATCATAAAACAATTAGAATAAATCAAGAAGTGTGAAAGGGCTCAAAGTTTGGTAAGATAACCTAAATACAGAGTTTCACTTAAATCATACTATTTTAAACACCAATATTTGCATAAAATCAGAGCAGTTTAACGATTATAGTAATGGATTTACAAAGCAGCAAGGAAACTAGATAACATATTAATTAATTTTTAATTAGATAGCACATATAAGAAATTAAATGCTATTCAAAAGTAAACAGCATGTTATACAAAATATTGATATATGTAAAAAGCGAACAAGTTATAGGTTTTAAACATTTATGACGTAGCATAGCTCTTTAACCTTGCATTACTCAAGGGCCACTTTAAATTCTGAAAACGTTCGAGCGCTGCATGTAATCGGAACTTTGTTTCAATCCCTACATATTCATTAATTGAATAGGTATATTTTTCCTTATAAATATTAATACAGAAAATGAAATATGAAATTCCTTAGAAAATAATAGTCATATATCAACTCTTAGTGATTCTCTAATTGAATGTTGGGCACTCAGGTTCTGCTTTACATGCAACAGTCTTCATTCTTGAAAACAGTTTGTTCATATACATAGGTATTTCCAAGAAGGGACATCATTATAAGATCACGAGAATAAATGCATCGAATGCATCATTAAATGCTTTCTCTTAGCATTGGATTGTACTGAAAGACTGTTTTCTCATTTCTATGTTGCCAGGTTCATCACACAGGCACAGTGAAGGGAGAAGGGAACATACTAACGGATTTTTCATCTTATACAAAACCTGCAAACTTACTACTGATTAAAGTGTTTTGTTCAGCAATTCTGTGCATATTTTATAGTGTTGGGAGAAACTTAAGACAAGCTGATGATTGGCGACTAGCTATTAGACTTCCTCTTGCCCATTAAACAAGACCTACAAGTGTAAAAATACATGTTACAATAAGGTATATAAGGTATGTACAATGTGATCATATTTTGTTTATAACCCATGTCCAGAAACTCTTTATTTACTTTCTAGAGCCTCCGAAACCATAAGGGTAGGTAAACAAACTGTGGACTCCGCGACAAAGTAGACGTCACGTTCATTATATTAAGAGTTGTTTAGCAATGATACTACACCAGCTGTTACGTAGTGTACAGCAGTTCTTCACCATATGTACAGTCAACGGTAGCGTTAACGGTATTATTCTATTTATAGTTTCATACTTTACAGTATTCGTTTGTGTGGATATCGTCAAGTGGGAATGAAGAGAGGGACCTTGTACACAAATGCGGAGTAAACCGAGATGTTTCTCATCTGCGGAGAAGACCGAAGGAATGCAAGACAGGCTTGCCGAATCTATCAATAGCGTTACCCCAACAGGCACCACCCTACTCTCACCATCCTTCCGAGATTGGAGAGGCGTGTAAGTGAAATAGGTAGCTTGTATCCTAACAAACTCATTTGGGACATCCTCAAAAACGCCGTATAGCAGAGTTTAAACTCTTACCAAGAGTTCGACATCACATAACTAGGCGTTTCACAAAATATATCGAAATTGGTGTCAGCAATTTATAAGCACGTTATTCGCAAAAAAATTCAAGATATAAATTTTATTTATCACAGGATTATATTCAACGTACGTATTTCAATCAAAATCATCAGAAAAAGGTTTCGGAAAATAAAACATAACACATAAGTTCCTATGTAAAGGGTAGTTTTGAGAGTGGGTATTTTTATTTAACCTTTGTGTCGCATCTTTGGAAAATACTGAACTTACACGCGAGTACACAGTTTGGTATTTATCCTACTTTGGTTTTGGAGTTATAGTATGCTCAGCATACACGCACACACATAGTCCTTTCTTTAAAAATTATTTTCTTTGGATTCAGGAATTCAAAGTATGTTTCCGATGAAATCTCGATATCGAAATTTTGTGTTGAATACAAATATTTCCTCTATGTACTATAGATAGGTAGAGACAGTAAACATGAGGGAAACAGATATGAAGAAGGGAAACAAAGAATGGGGAGGTGCTTAAAGGACTTTCATTTTTAGGATATAAAAGTAAGTTTTGGATTCTAAGTCTAGTTTAAAGGTGAAAGCAATGGATGGTAACATCGCGGAGACAAACTAAATTCCTCCATCTATATAATAAAATGTAATTATTTTCAAGTTTTATGACTATTTCATATAACATTTTATTCTCTGCTATTGTAGAAGAAATACTGAATTGAAACATAACACTATTTCACCGAAAGGTGCACTCATGATTAGAAGCGCCACAAAAATTAAATCATTTACAAAAGCTTGCACATGTGTTTTGCCATTATGCATTGCTGAAAAGCATGAGGTCGTAGGATCATTAAACTTGTTACTGTTAGATCGGACATCCTTTGGAAATGCGAAGTAAAAACCTTCGGATACTATCCACCTCTCCAACTAACTCGAACGAAGTTTGGAAGGGTATAATTATTTATGATTTGCTAATGATATGATTAAATTGTTTTGGTTCAAATATTAAAATACTACTTTTTCATATAATGGCACGAATCTTCTGTTCCTCGTTGTAGAATGTAGAACTTTATACAAGCAAAACACCTTAGAAGCTAGATACAAAGCAGAACACCTAAGTTCTGCTAAAATAATTTTCTTTGTGGTATTAACTATTTGTGAAATGTTGGCTATTGTGTGTGGTGGGAATTGGTTTTAACCGTGGTAATGTATTTACAAAAAGCTCCCCTCTCTTTGTACGAGAGAACGTTTTGTCTAAATTAAATTATTTTACCTCCTGTCTTCTCTTTTCATGGATATAGTATTTGTTTATACAGAATGAAACAGACCTCCACCACAAACTTTCAGAGGTTGTTCAGGGGTACCTTCTGAGTATTTTGACATAAGGGACCCGTGACTTCCGGTGGCTCGTTACAGAGTAATAATGCAATTATATTTTATTCCGTTTGTTACCCCAATCACTCTTGTTTCTGAGAAAATGTTTTCACAACAGTGAACAGCCTGTATAATATACAATAACGAAAACATATAACACACAACACAGACGAAACACGTAAACTTTTATCACAGTGTGTTCAATCTAATCTGTCAGGTACAGTACAGTATGTAACAAATGCAGAACTGTTCCCTTACAGATATTGTTCAAAATGTCGATCACCATGATCATGGCAGAGAGTACAGCGACGCACCATCGACTTCCTACACGCTCAAGCATTCCAGGAGTTTGGTGTACTACTTCCGCGGCTGCGATAATCTTGGTAACCTGGCCCATGCCAGTATCGACCGGAGTCTCGTCTAGGTTCTTCACATACCCCCCGAAGAAGAAGAAGAAGAAGTCCATTGGAGCCATGTCTGGTGGTTAAGCTGGCCATGAACAGGACCACTGCGACCAATCCATTGTCGTCCACACTGTACATCAATGTAGTTCCTAATATCGAGTGCAAAGTGTGCCAGCGCTCCGTCATGTTGAAACCACGTAAGCTGACGAATTCTCAGCCGCACATCTTCTAGGAATCAAGATGTAAGAGGATGTTGAAGGAATGTTTTGTACGCAGCTCTGCTCAGTGTATCAGGAAGTACGTAAGGTCCAATCACACAATACCAGCCCATACATTCACAGCAAGCTGCTGTTGATAGAACCGACACACCATTGCGTGTGGATTTTCGTAATCCTATACGTGGCTATTCTTATTGTTGAACACGGCCTCTCTTGTAAACTTGGACTCATCTGCAAACAACACCAAAGAAGGTAAATTGTGGCTTTCTACACATTTCTGTAGGAACCCATTTGGAAACTCCACTCGAAATGATAAATCCGCTGGCTGCAATGACTGCATCTTCTATGGATGATACAGGCACATTGTAGTTCATGTACGACTCTCAAAACAGTTGATTTGCTTGTGTTCAGAGGTCGTGCAACGCGCCGACTACTAGCGGCAGGATTGTAACGAGCCGCCGGAGACCGTGGGTCCCTTATACCAACATACTCAGAAGGTATCCCTGAACATTCATTACATTATCTGTTTACCCTCCTCTGATGTAGGACTTACACCCCAGGACTTACAGGCGGGTGCCTGGGGTCAGAGGCCCGTCGAGGAGCAGACACTCATGGATCAGATACAACATCCAGGATGTGTGATCAGCCCGATGCCCGGTATGGGATGAAGGAAGTAGATGAAACGAAATGTTGGTGAAATGGATAAAAGGAAAGGTGATGATGGAGCAGTGGGTGGAATGAATGGCGCGGGAAACCGGAGAAAACCCGCGCAGACGCTGCTTGCTCCACCACAAATCCCACATGCAGGTCCCTGGGATTGAACCCGGGCCGCCTCGGTGGGAGGCGAGCGGTCTAACCACTCGGCCACGGCGCCGCCTTATTCCTGAACAGCCTCTCCGAATGTTTGTCAGTGGAGTTCTGCTTCATCGTGTATGTCGTTGGGATTCATTATACACTTTACACGGCTACAGTTTATATTTTTATTGGTAGGGCCAAGGCACTTGGTTTAGATTTCAGTTTGCTCCCTTAGGTATTCAGTTCAGAATGCAAGATTCATTATATAAATTTCTATGCTTGTAAGAAGTTTTGTTACGTGATGGATATGCTACCTGACTATTTGATCATCAGTATCACTAATCAGTATACTAACTTGTTTAGTGGACAAATGAATTAGCTTTCCTACCAGGAGTAAATAAACAAATATTATAAGTGTCGGTGGCAGGTAGATGGATACGATGTGATCATTTTGTTAATAAACCGGCATCCAGAAACTCTGTTTACGGGCAGGGTCTCTGAAATATGGAGCACGTCGGCAGTATGGATCACAAAAGATAGAAGTAAAAATTCTGATGTATTACATTCACATAAGTTTCTCTACTCTGTATTGTTTATTAGTGAGTGTACAAATTATTCTCACTCAACAGAAGTAGCTACGTTGCAGATTTCGTTATAGATACAAAAGGAACAGCGATGATCAAATATTTAATAACTGGACGCTATACGCTGGCTACCTTAAAATCCCGTACTCTCCATGCAATCGCGAGAAGCAACTGAATATTGAAAAAGAACTTTAAAGAATGATCAAGTAATGAACATTTCAAACTATTAATAACGGATATCTCGAAAATAGCTTATACCATGAGGTATGGGTATGAATTAATTTTAGGAACATTTAGGTATAAAGTTTCCGGTGGCCTTTGCTCCAATGTTCACTTTCCGGTGGCCTTAGCCCCAAGTTTACTTTCCGGTGGCCTTCGCCGCAACGATTAGAATCAACTTTGTATTTTTATGTTTCTTTAAATATTATTTATATTTTAGGTTTGCCTCGGCTGCGTCAGTATTAATTGGTAGAAACATGTATTTCTTAACAGGGTGGGATGCGGCTAAAGAATGTAGGCTTACACAAATTATAATTTTTACTTCACTCCATTTATTAATCCTTCACACGATTAAATAACACTTCATTGATATAGAGTGCTGTGAGATTCTTTTATTAATTAGTTGCACTTTTTTAACATGTAAACTTTATAATATTCTCGCCGTTATGAATTTTATATGTCTCACACTGAATACGTATTTAAATGCTCGGGAACGCGTCTCACGTCCGGTTAGGAACACTGTCTACTAGCAGCTGCTCAGGTACGTTGCCTTCTAGCAACCGCCGTTTAACGCTTAAAGTTTGTAAATTTCTTTATTTCACGCCTCTGATTGGCTAATCCTACTCCAATAGAATACTCTTATTTAACTTAAGCCTTTTCTGGTTGTTGATTGGCTAGTTATAAAATGTCTCAAAAATTACATTATTGTTGCTCCAAGAATTACTAGTAGCATTATTAAACTTTCCAATTCATTATTGCCTCAAGGTTACCTCATTGTTAGCAACGTTCGGCCTCTATTATCATAGCTTCTATATTGTTAAATTACTTAATACATTCACATAACATTATTAAACATATACATAATATATAAACAGAATACAATGACTGTTACATACTTTTATATGTTATTCATACACATATTGCTTTAAGGTGGGCTGTTATTATTTTGTATATTATATAATTAGACAGAAGTCATTTAAATGTTAAAAATACTGCCTCAACCCCAAAAAATTTATTTGAAATATATTGTGTGTGTTAAAGAAATCCACATTTCTTCTCTAGTATGTTTTCGTATATCACTTAACGTTTACTAGTTACACAAGATTATATAAACTTCTACCGAATGAAGAGGACCTCAGAGGCTATGCACAGAAAATTCAAGATATACGTTTTATTTACCAAGTAAATATCATTAATATATGGTGCTTTAATCAAAATCGTTACAGCCATTTTAGAAAATAAACATTTCCAAAAATCTTCCATGTAAAGGGTAGTTTGGGGTGGAGAATTTTCTTAAACCTTTTCGTGTCGCACTTTTGGAAGGTATTGAAAAGTACCAAGTTTAGCATTTATCCAACGTTATAACGTCTTTGAGTTATGCTGTTTACAGACACACGCAAATCTTGTTTTCTAAAAATGATATGATACATTCAAACGACTTTCTCTACCCTCTATCGTTTATTGGTGAGTATACAAACTATTCTTACTAAAGCTTGTTTATATATCTACTATGGTATAATCCAAATAAACCTTTGCAGAAATAGCTGCATTGTACATTTCGTCATAGATACTAAAGAACAGCGATAGTCAATTGTTTAAGAACTGGACACTATACGCTGGCCTTAGAATTCCATACTGTTTCCAGGCAATTGCGAGAAACAAGTGAATGTTGAAAGGATTTTAAAGAATGCCCAAGAAATGAAGAATTCGAACCATTAATAACGGATATCTCAGAAACGGCTTATGCCATAAAAAACTTATTTGAAATAAATTGTGTGCTTTAAAGAGATCTACATCTTTTGTGTGGTATGCTTTTCCATTTTTTACAAGTTACACAAGATTATACAAAACTCCCCCGGAATGAAGAGGATTTCAAAGGTTATTCCCAGAAAATTCAATATATACATTTTATTTGTCTTTAATACGAGGGCTCTCCATAAAGTAAGATCCGTTTTGAAATAAACATGAAACCGGTATACATACAAAAGTTTTATACATACATCTGAAAGTTACAGCTCTGCTCTATTTTTCTACATAGTCTCCATACAGATTCAAGCACTTGTCATACCTTTTCACAGTCTTTGAAATACCCTCTGCATAACATTCTGCCACCTGTGAACTAAGCCAACCTGTCGCAGCGTTTTGAAGCTGTTCGTCATTGCCAAAGCGCTGAGTTGAAAACCACTTTTTCGTGTGCGGGAACATATGGAAGTCGCTCAAGTCCGGGCTGTACGGGGGATGGTCAAAAACGTCCCGTTTGAACTTGACTAAAAGTTCATTTGTGTTATTTGAAAGGTGTGAGGGCAAGTGTTGTCATGCAAAAACACAACACCAGATGCCAGAAGGCCACGACGCTTGTTTTGGATTGCTCTTCTTAGCCTTTTCATACTTCACACGCACTTCACACTTGGCGGGATTTGTTAGTTTGGCGCTATATTTTAGGTTATAAGTACCAAACACGCGACAGTACGATGCTCCACCTTGCACAGCTAGAAGCGTACTGAGCCACTTAACGGCGCTACCTCCATTACTTCTGCTGCTATGCATGAACGGAGGCTACTTTCTGGACATCCCTCGTATTTATTTATTAATTAAAATCGTTAGATCCATGTTTTTGAAAACCAAAATTTTCGAAAAGTGTTCCATTTAAAGGGTAGTTGAGGGTAGGGTATTTTCTTGAAGAAGTTGGTGTTGCATCCTTGGAAGATACTGAACTTAAATACCAAGTTTGGTACTTACCTTACTTGTGTTTTTGAGTTATGCTGTTCACAGACACATAGGTACACAGACAGATACATACACGGATCTTTCTATTAAAATGCTTTTATGGATTCAGGGGCCTCAAAACATGTATTTTTGGTGAAATCCCGGCGTCGAATTTTTGGGTGGAGTACAATATCTTCTCTATCTACTATGTTCGTGGTAAAGTAAAAATGGTTTTTTTAAATAAAAAAAATCGGGTGCCTCAAAACAAGTACTTCCGGTGAAATCTCGGTATCGAATTTTTTGGTGGAATGTGTATATCTTATTTACTTACTGTTTACGTAAAAGGAAAACTGAAATAAAGTAAGTAAACATAATATTTTAATTGATACTTAAAGTACTGTCGCCAACTTCGATATATGTTGTGCATCACCTGGTTATGTGATCTCCAAATCATGGAAAGAGTTCAAGCTCTGGTGTACGCATGTCCATGGAAGTCCACAGGGAGATAAGCTGCCTGATTCACTCAAGCATTCGTGGAAACATGGTGTGGGTCGAGTACGCCTGTTGGACTAATGTTGTTGATATAGCCAGCAAGCCTCTCTTGCAATTCTTCGGGCTTGCCTGTAGATGAGAAATATCTCCATGTATTCTGCACTGGTGTACCACGCCATCCTTGTTCATTCCCACTTGACGATAGCCACACAAATGAACACTGAAAGGTATGAAACTACTAAACAAAATAATACTGTAAACGGTTTGTCGCAGATTCTACGGCTTGTTTACCTACAGCCATGCTCCGTCCCGATTTGGAGCCTCTAGCCCATAAAGAAAAACTTTCTGGATATGTTGTTTATAAACAAATATGATCACATGGTATACGTATATCTGCCACCGAGCCTTGTAACATTTTGATTTTCAACCTGTAAATCTAGGCTACGGAAGATGACCAATGAGACCGACACCTACTTGAAATACTTATCATGCAGATATTAAGCGTGATTGACATTAAAGTGCGTATAAAATACACTATTACATAAATAGATTGTAGAATTCATATGAGATTGTAATCGCTGAAGAATAGTATATTGTGCAACAAGACTATAATGGTAGTAATTAAGAAAGACGAGAGTATGTTTATAAAACGATGGTAGCGAGTCTCATAATTTTCATACGAGCGTCTTAAATACCATTTTAGTCAAGTTTCATACGACTGTTTTAGACCGACCAGTGTATAATTTCAAAACTTTTTTTCTAAAAAGATCTTACCTTGTTAATTATGTGGCAGCACTGATGACAGGACCTTGAGCGTGTTTGTGAATAGTGCAACACATGGCAGCACTGTTGAGCCCATGCCATATTTATTGATGTTTTGTAGGTAACGTGAAAGCAACACATATTGAAGCAAAGGAAACAAACGTAATCTATTAGAATATTAAAATTACAATGAACAAAATTTATTTTATTTTAAATACAGATACTTCATTGTTTATCAGGGGAATAGATAACAGTTTAGTTACGTCACATGTAATTTCAACGTATTATAGTGTGGTCAATCAAATAGTATCCTGAATGTCACTTAGGAGTTTTGAAATACTCTGTGATGACTTTACTTCTCAGTAGTCTGCTCCAAAATCTCCCACTCCGTTCTCCTAATTACTTTAGGTAGATAGTTTCTGTGCTTATAATGTGAGGAGGACGGAGGTATACATCCGAAATTTTGGGTGTGCTCATTACTTGGATTGGCCAGGTCTTGCATTCAAATGCAAAGGGTAACTTCGTCCCTGTGTTTTCAATTAGCGCCGTGCAACGTGAGACTGGAATGGGTACGTTGATATTCTGCCGGAAGGGTAGCTCTAAGGTTTCTTCAAGTATACAGTGCATTTCAAGTAACCCATGGTAAACAATGGATCAAAAGTAAGCGCTGTTTAACCCACACAAAATTCTTCACAAGTTTCATGGCGGTTGCTGATTAGAGTTTCGAAACATTTACACAACTATAAAAAATGTTTATTTTGAAACACGTACGTGTTCTTGGCGTAAATGAAGGGTTTACAGAGTAGTCAGTTTTCAGTATAGAAAAAAATTCTGATGTGTTACACTCACATGACTTTCTCTACTCTTGTACAAACTATTTTTACAAACGTTTATTCTCCATATGCTTCACGTTAATCGATATAAACATTTGCAAAAACTATCTTATTGTTAATTTTCTTGTGGTACAAGGGGAATACGGCAGGCTTTAAGTGATAGCGAAATCTTTTAAGAGCTGGTTGCTTTGTGGAGCATTCCATTCTCTTTGCATGTCCAGGACATTAAAAAAGTATAAGTATTAGAAAATTCAAAGAAATAACAAGGAATATCTCGAAAATGGTTCACTCGACCCAAAAAAAAAAGTGTGCAACATAAATTGTATGTTTTAACGAGATCTACATTATTTGTATAGTAAAATTTTGTCTATCATTTACGGTTTACCAGTTATGCAAAATTCATTCAGAGTTAAGCGGAATTTTGGAGGCGTTCCCAGAAAATTCAAGATATACATTTCATTTGCCATGAACGTATCTTAAACATATGATATTTTGATAAAAACTGGTTAGAGCCATTTTTGAGAAAATCAAAATTTTCGAAAGAATACTCCATTTAAAGAGTAGTCTGGGGTGGGGAGAATTTCTTAAAAATCTTCGTGACGCATCTTAAAGATACTGAATATAAATATCCGACTTTTCGTTTTTGAATTATGCTGTTCACAGACACACCCGCGGACTTTTTTCTAAAAATGTTCTTTTTTTATTCAAAGACCGGTGGAATTTCAATATCGAATTTTTAGGTGGAATGCAATACTTCCCCTAGTTACTGTACGTAGTAGAGAAAGCAATAAATAAAAGCTGTATGTGACGGGGAACCTTATTACAGGTACTGAAAAGTTACGGAATTTATATTCAAACATACATTGGTCAACTCACAGAAACAACCAAATAAAATTTTAAAGAAAGGTACACTGCTGTTACGGATTGCTTTGTACATTGTTTTTAAAATGGCCTAATTTGGATTGTTAGGAATTTGGAAACAGAATTTTATTCAAATAGGGTTATGTCTTTATCGAAATGAATAAGCTGAATATTTCAAAACGAAATATGTAATTTTCCACAAAAATATTTTATAGGATTCTTTGCATCAAGAAAACAGCTAATAATTAATATTAATGCAAAGTAGTAATAATTTAGTATCATAAAATGCTATTAACAAAAATAAAGTGTCAGTACTTAATGCTGATATAATAATCGAAAATTTAATAAGTGAAAATGTTTTATATGAAGTAATAGGTCCATTTGAAAAAAAGAAAACAAGAGGAAAAGAAAATATAGAATGTGTTGAAAAGAAGAATAAAGCTTAAATATATAAGTAGACGAAGAAGTGTTAAAATAAACTTAATGGATTTATTTAATGGAACCAAAGATAATTATTTGTTTTGTTATAATAGGAGGAACAAGAGAACGATTGTGATGGAATTCGGAATGCTGTCGTTTCCGATGTTTTTACATTGATGAGAAATACTTATATATAAGTGAACTTCAAATAATGAAATGATCGTTTGCAAACTTAGTCTTTGTATAGCCAAATTTATAGTTTTTGACTTCCCCTCAGCACGTAAAACGCTTTAAGGTGTATCAGCCCTTCATATGCGATAAACTGTAGCGTATGATATCATGATATACATATCTCTGAATATGCTGTATGTAACGAACAGGCTTCACACTTTGAATCGCTCCAAAGTTGACACAACTACCAAATATCTCACTAATGCATTTCCTGCTATTTTGGGGTATGAAAATACTTGTAATAATGATCAGGAGGAGAGTGCGAAATAGAGAAATTGTAAATTGAGATTGACTTTCCAAACTACCGTTAAAGGTAATTAACATACCAATTAGTCTATTTTAAGAAGGTCTTAAGATATCTAAATTATTCATCCAAAATCGCAAATTCCCGGAAACTTTCTGTTGCAGTCTTTTTTACTTTCTCTACTACGTATAGTAAGTAGGGGAAGTATTGTATTCCACTCAAAAATTCGATACCAAAATTTCACCGGAAATATATGTTTTGAGACTCCCTGGATCCAAAAATAGCATTTTTGGAAACATGTCCGTGTGTGTGTGTCTGTGAACAGCATAACTCAGAAACGAATAGTCGGATAAACACCAAACTTGGTATTTAGGTTCAGTATCTCCCAGAGATGCGACTCGAAGGTTTTCAAGAAAATCCCCCCCACCCCAGATTACCCTTTACATGGAACATTTTTCGAAAATTTTAACTTTCTCAAAAATGGCTCTAACGATTTTGATTAAAATATCATATGCTTAAGATATATTCATGACAAAGGAAATGTATATCTTGAATTTTCTGGGAATGTCTCCAAAAGTATTCTTCATTGTGAACGACTTTTGCTTAACTGGTAAACCATAAGAGATAGGCAAAATTGTACTACACAAAAAATGTAGATCGCGTTAAAATACACAATTTATGTCATATACATTTTTTTTTGTTGAGTGAACCATTTTCGAGATAGTGCTTGTTATTCCCTTAAATTTTCCAATACTTATACTTTTTCTCAAATGGGAATTCGTTATTCATTTTTTTTATGTATTGTACATGCAAAGAGAATGGAATGCTCCACATAGCAACCAGCTCTTAAAATATTTGAATATCGCTTAAAGCCTACCATATTCCCCTTGCACCTACAAGAAAATTAGCAATAAGATTAACATCTCCATTAACATGAAGCATATGGATAATAAGCATTTGTAAAAATAGTTTGTACAAGAGTAGAGAAAGTCATGTGAGTGTAACACATCAGATTTTTTTGTATATACAAAGTAAAGGTACTGACGAACGGATAGGCCCCCACAACCGGGGCAGAGCGTCGCAAGTAGGCTACAACGGCCCTTTTTACTTCTACCGTGATCCTTGGGAGGGAGGGATAACGTAAAGGATCCAAACGACGACCGGGCGCAGATGACGAGGGAGCAAGCATGGATGAGGTCCCTCACGTTTCCATATCGAATGCATCAGACGCCGTCCTGGTCCACCCACAAGCCTCCAGACCCCTGACGGCCCTCCCCGGTGGGGCCCACTCGCTGGCTGGTCCTAACTGAGCAGTCCCGCAACGACGTCAGGAAAGAAATCTCTACAAAGCACACATGCACCGCCCAGCCGCAACCCGCCGAACCCCATCGCATGGTCCTACAACCCGAAACAGCCAAAACTGGCCAAGCTTGGGCACATACTTAATGGAAGTACGTGTACTAAGAGATAAGGTGTTTGTGTAAATTTTCTTTAAATATATGTGGTACTTGAGCACTTGTGTGCGGGAGTATGTGTGTTGGTGTGTGTGTGTGTGTGTGTGTGTGTGTGTGTGTGTGTGATCCAGAGTATTTTGCACGTTGTATGTATGTATATAGAGTGATGATTATTAAAACAGTTGTTTTCTGGTCGATTCTGCAAGTCAAGTTTACGGACCAGGTATTTTTCTAGAGAGCATGTACGGTCTTATGATTCATGCTATTGTGCTATGCAATTAATGTAATACTAAGTACTTAATAAATACCATTACTACTACTGTAACATACGACAACGAAGGAGATGGTGGATACAGAATATGAGAGGCAGAAGAGTCGTCGTGGTAGAGGAAGAATCACCACAGTATTCGCCTACCGAACCGGGGAGTGAAACCACGAAAAACCCACGGGTTAGAGTAAGCGGTCGCCGGCGATCGAACCCGGGACCTCCCGAATGCGAGTTGCACAAGTTACCGCAGCGCCACCTCGCTCGGATTTTGTATGAGACGGGTAGAGGGGGGAACTAGAGGTATTGTTTTTCGAGGGTGTTACACGATGTAGCATGCCAGATTTTTATTTTTTATGCAGTACTCTACACCGTATTATGCATGTCAAAAGAGCTATAAAATTCCTTTATGAATCTGCACTCTATGGAGAATTTCAAGAATGAGCTTCAAGTTTAATATTAGTCAACTGGACTTATTAATAAAGATGATACCATGAAATTTAATATCATTTTAGTATCATCTTTCCGCTGAGAACAAGCAAAGAGATGTTGACAAAGAAATGAAATTTCCATGCAGGCTGACGCACCGCCTTTTATATTGCAGATATTAATAAGCAGACAAAGGTACAGTTGTGATAAAAAAAAGTGTTCCGTTTGCATGGCAAATACTCATTTTCCAGCTCACTTGCAATATTTTGTTCCAAAAACGCCTCTTTTAGTTCATTTTATGTGCTTGTCGTTCTATCGATCTCCAACTGTGTTGATGCGCCGTCATGAGCTGAAAACTGTCGATCATAAAAAAGTTAAAAAATACTGTACGAGCACATTGGCAATTTCTCTTCTGTTAGCATTTGTGTTCATATTCCTTTCTCTCTTCTTTTTTGCTCATGTTGTTGGAATAAATAAAGCAAACAAGGGAGCCATGATTTTGCACTAAACTTGCTGCGAGTTTAAATGTCTATGAATAATTCCGCCCCTCCAGAAAATTGCTACTCAGCTGAAGCAGGGAAATTCCACGAACTGCTATTTAATTTAAACAAATTGTATATCAATAAACAATGCAAAATATTCAAAACTTTAGTCCAAACAAAGAAAATTTTGGTAAATAATTGATAGTTGCGGAGAGTACTTTTCATGTAACAAATGTTGAATTGACTGTTGACGGTTGACGTAACTCCTTTATTCTGTGATGTCTTAGTTCGACCTCAGGCTAACACTCAGTGCCAACAGATGTGCTACGAGCTCGATTCTTATACCTCAAAAAAATTATGTTTTAAAACTCACATGATTTTATACTAATGTTTACTTTTATACAACTTCTAGCAAATGCTTATTTTTCTGTCTACTTAAGACCATTCGGGTTAAACGTTTGCAGAAATAGCTTCATTACAAATTTCGTTGTGGGTACATACAGGAGACCGAAAGGATAATCAGATGTTCAAAAGCGGACTGCTGTATGCCGGCTCTTGAAAGTCCATGTTCTTTCCATGGTATGGTTACAATTGAATGATGACAGCACTTCAATAAACAAGAACTTTGAAGTCTCTTCCAGTAACTGCAGTAACTGCTAGCGCGTAGTTATATACATATGCAACATTCGTGGTTCTTGATTAGATGTTGTAGGTAAAGGTAAAGTACGTATCACGGCGGGGCCCTTGGAACGGAGCAGAGCACCACACGCAGGCCAGTAGGCCCTTTATGCTTCCAACATGACCCCTGGGAGGAAAGGATGAGGGCAGAGACCCAAGGGCGACCAGATCTGGATGTCGACGGGCGCAAGCATGGACAGGATCTCTAATGTTTCCAGATAGAACATCCGACGCCTCCCTGCCCACAAGCCACCAACCTCCAGAGTCCCCCGGAGCGGAGTCCCACGCTGAGGAGAGACCTAACTAAGCGGCACCGCAGCGACGCTAGTGAAAATACTTTTACAGAGCGCAGGACAACGCCCAGCCGCAAGTTGCCGAACACCGTCGCGTGGTCCTACAACCCTGAAACAAATGAAAGGAAGATGGGTACAGAAATGGCAGGAAGGAGAGTCGTGGTAGAAGATGAATCAGCCTAGCATTCACCTGGTCACCCGGGGAAACCACGAAAAATCCAGGGACCAGAGTGGGCGATCGCCGGGAGTCGATCCCGGGACCTCCCGAATGCGGGCCATAGACGTAACCGCCTAAGCGATTGCTCAGAAGTTATGGATCAAAATTAATCCCCTTCAAATAAATGTTACAAATACATTTTTCATAGCATTAGATTTAAATTTTAGACACATAAATTTTGAGCAACAAAGTAATTTAGTGCAGTATTTGTGCAGGTCTGTTGGCATTATTAAATCGCGCTACCCCTCGCAGATTCCAACCCGCACGCAGGCAGCATTAGTAAGATAACAACAAGAGAGCAGTTATCTAGCAGCGGTATTACCTTGCCCAGAGTTTTAATAAGGAACGTGATTTATTTCCCGTAGCAGATTCCGCACTTAGTGCCTGTTATCCCGCGTTACAAACAACACCAGCAACTAAATATGAGCAATGCTACCCCATGTTATGAGTAGAGAGCTGCTAAAATGCCCATAATCCACAAAGCAAACACACAGTTGCTGCATTCAAACTGCTTCAAGCTGATGCGCCTTTATAGAGAAACTGTATCTATTTACAAAGCATAGAAACGTTTTTAATGCTAATAGCTCCTTGCAATAGAAAATACATTCGTATTACCAAAAGAAAAGCAAGCGTTTTTGTTTCGAATCTAATTATCTCAATAGTAAAATTATTTGTACAAGTTGACTACAGAAATGAAATGAAATTGAGTTTTATTTATGGACGCTCTTTAACTGCTGTGACCCTTAGCGTCCCATTCTATATTGGGTGTGAAAGATCGGTAATTTTGCTCAGAGGCCTTTTTATCAGGCTTCAGGTTTTTTACGCACCGTAAATCTATGACACGGACCACGTCTTTACTTCCTATGCTAAGGATTTTTATACCCGAAAAAATGCATCGCCTTCCGTCGGGTTTGAACCCGCGACCTCGGAAACTAGAGGATAGCATGGTAACCACTACACTACGGAGGACGATCAAATATGACTACAGTTTATTCGAATGGTTAAATATTCGATCTATGGGAACAGCTTGAATTATTAAATCATTTGAATCTGCAAATTATTGAAATGAATCGAATATTCAAGTAATCTGAATTATTTGAATTTGAGTTAATCAATGCTGATATTAATCGAAGTGTTCCTGTATAGTAATTCAATAGCACATCTGTATGTGTTATTCGAGTTATTCTTACTGACATTCGATATATTCGAATATTTGGGTAAGACTTATTGCCCGACATTTCATACATGGCCTGTACCTAGTGCCCTCCTTTGTTCCTAGGACTCGGAAGGCTACGAATGATGACAGAAATGAGCTTCGAGTCCTTAGCGCTGAAATCTAAGAATTTTAAACTAATTTATTTCAACCCGAAACAGGATTTTGGTCCTTAATTCAATGGACAAGCATACTACCTCATCGGCAGTACAGCGATCTTTCATTCGAAGCAAATACATCCTGGTTACAAAGAGTTTGCTGTCTTCAGAGGTCCAATGTAGCTCCCAAAATGACAGTAAACGCTGCGATCTGCTTCTCATCCGAAACGGTTCTGTCCTTTGAGATAATCTCCACCAAGTGGGCCAACACGGAGACTTGGGAAGCCGTGTTGAACACCAAAATAACAATAAATCTTGGTTGGTTTCCCCACTCTGAGTTATGAGCAATTGCGGATTGGTTGCTGGAGAGCTAGTTTAACTAAATAAACAATGAATATGGCTACAGAATGTGTGCCTTACTTGCTTACATCTAGATCTGTAGTCTCGGTGTAATATTCTATATCGAATCAGCTCAAGATAGTAACAAATGACTAATTGAAGTAATGTAATAGGAAATAGATAATGTCGTGATTAACGTATAGCGCTTTATTTGAAAACTTATACATATCAATGTACAACATTTAAATTTTATATAAATACAAAACGGTGTCAATTCAGATACTGACAGGAGTTAAAATAGTACGATTTATATTTCCCTGTCAACTCCATTTCTAAAAGGCATTCAAATATTTAATTCAACAATTAATTGGAATGCGTTTATATTGTTAACAACATAAATAATGGTTATTTACGCAACTTGTGGATGATGTGGGATTTTACGAGTAGAGTGTAAAAACATCCCACATTCCAAAAATTGCGTAGATGCTTTTACTTACAAACGATAACAAAAAGTCACTACAAATAATTTTGGGAAATGAGAGGTAAATATATTGTGAGATTTAAGTTTAGGACCCGTATTGAACACAAACAATTGAATAGCATGTGCATGTGTGTGTAAATGTGTAATGACATTTATCTCAATTAACAACAAATAGACACAAGCATAAGATTTTGTAAGGACAGTTTCTAGTAGAGTGAGTAAACAAAGTCATGTGAATGCAACACATCGCATTTATATTTTCTTTGCTACGTGCTTGCAATAAGTAGAGGTATTCCACCCAAAAATTTTATGTCGAAACTTCACCGGAAATACATGCTTTGGGGTCCACTGATCACCCCGCAAAAAGAATTTTTAGAGAAAGTCCTGTATATATTTTTGATGCGTGACTAGTATAACTCAAAAACGAAATCTTCAATAGATACCAGACTTGGTATTTATGTTCACTGTCTTCCTAATAGGCGACGTGAATATTTTCAAAAAATCCTCTCGACTAAAAGTGGCCTTTAAATAGAAACTATTTTAAAATTTTTGATTTCCTTAAAAATGGCTCTAATTATTTTGATTACATACCACATGTTTAAGATATTTACGCGAGAAATAAGCTGATAATTATCTTGAGGTTTCTGAGAATATCCTGTGAGGTCCTCTTCATTCGGAAGGAATTTTGTATAAATCAGTATAACAGATAGACAAAAAGGTACACACTATACAAAAATGTAGATCTTTTTAAAACACAAAATTTAATTCAAACAACTTGTTTTGTGGTATAAGCCATTTCTTAGATATTTTTACTACTACGTATAGTAAGTAGGGGAAGTATTGTATTCCACCCAAAAATTCGATACCGAGATTTCACCGGAAATATATGTTTTGAGACCTGAATCCAAAAAACAGCATTTTTGGAAACATGTCCGTGTGTGTCTGTGAACAGCATAACTCAGAAACGAACAATCGGATAAGCACCAAACTTCGTATTTAGGCGCAGTATCTTCCAGAGATGCCACACGAAGGTTTTCAAGAAAATCCCCCCACCCCAGATTACCCTTTATATGGAACATTTTTTGAAAATTTTAATTTTCTCAAAAATGGCTCTAACGATTTTAATTAAAATATATGTTTAAGATACTTTCATGACAAATAAAATGTATATTTTATATGTAAAATTTTGTGGGAATGTCTCCAAAAGTATTCTTCATTGTGAACGATTTTTGCATAACTGGCAAATAAGAGATAGACAAAATTTTACTACACAAAAAATGTAGATGGCATTAAAATACACAATTTATGTCATATGCATTTTTGTTGTTGAGTGAACCATTTTCGAGATATTGCTTGTTATTCCCTTAAATTTTTCAATAATTTTCTCAAATGGGAATTCGTTATTCATTTTTTTGTCTTGGATATGCAAAGAGTATTAATCTGTGGCAAAGGGAATGGTGCTGCACCTAGCAACCAGCTATTAAGAGATATGTATGTGCTTAAAGGCTACTGTATTTCTATATTGCCCTTGTAAATATATATTCCCCTTACATCTACAAGGAAATTAGCAATAAGGTAGAGCCTGCAAATGTTTATCTCGATTAACATGAAGTAAATAGAATACGAAGACGATATTGAAGATTATTAAAATGCCATGTTTCTAAAAACAAATGAAATTTCTTTATATTTGACAGATACTTTCTAGTGTTTTGCGAATTGATTGCCGTGTTAATTGCAAGTTAGTTTCTCTAGTAGTTTGCTAATTATCATCATTTAAAGATTTTGTGTTTACCCAAAAATAAATTTGACTAGAGAACATTTCCAGGCTATGATTTCTTACGACTTTAAGTCTAATTAGCGCCAAACAATTAAATATCGGTTTAGAAATGCAACATCTAAGGCAACAATTTATAATCGGTACAGTGAATTCAAAAGAATCGCTTTTTTCTTAATGATGAATTTCGTGAAGCCCAAGAACTACTGCTGCTGATGAAAATATTGCCGCGATTCGAGCAATGCTTGAAGAAGATCAACGGACATCCTAAGAATTTATTCGGACGGAATGGGGCATTGCTAAGAGCTAAATCCAAAATATTTTCCATCAACAGTTAGACGTGCGAAAACTTTGTTGTCCATGAATTCCACATAAACTGACTCCAATCAAAAACAACAACAGATTGACTGGTGCAGAAAAATTCCAAGGTGGCACTTCAAGTTTGGTTCGGAATATCCTTACTGGTGATAAATCTTGGATTTATTGTTATGATCCTGAAAAGAAAAGTCCATCAACTCAATGGGTATTTCGAGCAGAACTTAAGCCTACAGAGGTCGCATTACTGGTAACGAGATGGTGGCTAGTTTTTGTTACAAAACGGCCCATATTGCTACTATAGCATAGCATTAAAAGATAGACGTGCCGTTACTGCCCATTGGTGCACAAATGTCTTTTTTAAAAGTTCGTGGAAAACGCCGAAAAGTAAAAATCATGACAATGTATTGTCGCATACAGCAAAAATAACAACTGAGTATCTGGATACCACAAAAGTCAGCACCATGGACCTCCACCATACAGACCTGACCTAGAATTTTGTTTTGTTGCCAAAAATTAAGGACACAATGCGTGGAATCACTTTTTCGTCATCATATAAAGCAGTGGAACATAATAAAAACCTGGTTTCTGAGGTGTCAGGTAGAATGGCATCATTGCTTTAAGGACTGATTTAATGGAATGTAAAAATGTATTGATGTTAAAGGGGAATATTTTGAAAATGAATAAACTCATTTAAATTTTTTAAAACTAATCCTTTCTAAAAGTTTCTCCCTCCTAGAAGCTAGGTACGAGTATATGGAGATAAATGATGGTGGAAGGGCAAACGCTTGAGAATGTAACACGAGCATTTTTATCATATATATATACCTGCATTAAAAGCTTGAAACTGGTCGAAACACTGCATTCACCTGTGTATAGCTTGAGTACGTACAGCACGTGCGGGCACGCGCAGGCGCACAGTACAACGGGCCATCAGAATGTGGATTTTCGGAGAAATATTGATATCTACGTACCTGATCCTACTTTAAGTACCCTAGGAAGTATGAAATGTCTTGGCCTATACAACAGCTGCAACATTTGCAAGACATGTCCGATGTGGATCCCGAATCCACAACTGTGTTTTCCGAGAAACGGAAGCAGATACTTTTTCTCAAAGGAATGGTAAACGAGACTAAGAAAAAGAAATCTTCCAGAACAAGAAATCTTTATTCAGCTGTTCTCTGCTTCAGTAAACATTGCTGAAGCTTTATGCAAAACAAACTGAAAATATTGAGTCTCTTAGAAATCCCTGGTAGTAATTAAAAACCCGAAAGACGCTTATACTGGAAATGTTTTCCTTCGTCAGTGCCGGAAGCCTCTAGCTCTTGCGGAGAGACGTAACTTCGCCTCTTTCTGGGCAGGAAAGCAATATTTGCGACATATTGCTGGGACGGCGCTATAATCACTGTACATGGCGGTTACAGAAATTCCAAATGGCCAGGCGAGCTTAAGGCACTACAGCAGTTAATTACTGTACACGGTACCGCTCACATTTACTATCGGACTGCAATAATACAATAAGAGGGTGAGCGCAGGGGTAGTGCTCCGTGCATTACGTGACATTAATTAAATTGCAAGCTGTTATGCATGTTGTCCTGCATGAATTACGCATCTGTTTGTGTGTGCGCGCAGGGTTGTTTGTGTGTACAAAAACACTTCTGAAGAAATATTTGGGCCTTGTAAACCCATGTTTTTGCCTGGAATAATGTGTAATTACTCGTATGCATTACTGTAGAAAATTAAATGTGCTAGCACTCAAATACAAATGAAAGCAATGCTTTAAAAATCTGATGTATTACATTCATATGAATTTCTCTACTCATGATCGTACTTTTAAAATAAATTCTACAAGTTATTCTTACAAAATGTTATTTTTTCTATTTACTTCATATTAATCCAGATAAACGTTTGCAGCTATAGTTTCATTATACGTTTCCTTGCAGATACAAGAGGGAGAGAGGAAATTGAATCAATAGTCAGATGTTTAAAAACGAGTACTGGCTTTGAAATTCCATATGCTTTCCATGACATCATGAAAAACAACTGAATAGCGACAGCAATTAAACGGATTAAAATTCAAACCAAAAACAATGAATACCTCGAAAATGACAACTAATACGATAAAAAAATTATTTAAAATAATTTGTGCGTTTTAAAGAGATCTATATTTCTTATATTACAGTAAATTTTTGTCTAAAGCTTTAACGTTTACCAGTTATAGTACAAAATTATACAAAATTCCTTCCGAATGAAGAGCATTTCAAGGCTATTCTCAGAAAATTCTAGATATACATTTTATTTTTCATGTAAATATTATAAAGTTGTAGTAGTACTTTAATTTAAATCATTATAGCAATTGTCCTTTCTTGAAAATCTTCCTGTTGCATTTTTGTAACATACTGAACTTAAAATACCAAGTTTGATATTTATCATGTCATTTTTCGGTTTTGATTATGCCGTTCACAGACACACAAGCACACACAACACACAGACACAATGCACCTTTTCTTAGTTTTTTACTCGGATCCTCAAAATATATATTTCCGGTGAAATTTCGGCATCGAATTTTTGGGTGGAATGCAGTGTTTTCCTGCCTACGAGTACTAGGTACGGTGTTGTAAGTACAAATAGTAATTTTGGATTCGGAGGTCTTCAAAACATGTATTTTCGATGAAATCTTGGTGTAGACAGAAATATACTCCTACATTTTGTATTTTTGGAGGAATATAAACAATGAGAGCAAAAACAATATTTTAAATTGGAATTTCTAGCAATCCTGATGACTAATCGATACTGCTAGCTGTTCATAACATTTTGCACGCCTGAGTGCTTCACATCAGTTATGTTTGCACCATACGTGTTAACAGAGCTATATTACTGTTCACTTCGCTATTGTGCTTTGTCCATTGTTGGCTTATGCTGTGTTCAACCTCAGCGGGAGGTCGTCGACATATGCTTGATGGATGTGACTTAATTCTTACAGATGAGACGTATATCCATAAATGGAACTAAAAAAGTAAGTAGATCAATTCATAGTCTTTAATCTTCTACAGCAATCTGGTAGAAAAACTATGTGTAAAACCCAATTACTAAATGCGCTGTAACTGAATAAAACTACAGGTCTTTTCCTAGTGAACTTGGGCAAAAAATTGTGTGCCGATTCTGCGCTCCTCATCATAGAATGCGTGTGAGACCTTGCGCAATAAAAAACGTTTTATTCAGACAGGAACTGGCGGCAGGGAAGATAGAAGGGTTCTGACCAATTCAGAATTACTGCTTGGCGCTTGCAGGAGTTATCGGAGGTTTGTGTGAAATCAGGCATTGTACCATACTTGCAACATTTAAATTGTGCTCCTTCCTATAATGCTTTGTATGGAGAAAGTGCGCCTCAGGTAAAGATATTTAATAAAAAAATGTTATGTACGAGGATCATTTGAAAAATTCTCAAAATGGCCCAAAGATTGCAGCAGCATTTCCGAGCAGTTTGTTTTCAAAACTGGCCATTTTTCATAGAAACGTTTGTAAATAGCACAGAAATTGTTCGCTAGTCAACAAACTTCAGATTTTTGTCTGCCACATGAAAAAAAGAGGTCACTTCAACTAAATCGAACCTTCTGAATACGAAAATGACAGTAAAAACTTCGTAACGCCTTAGCGTAATGTTTTTGTGTGACAGAATTGAGGTGGATTCTTAACATTCTTAAGCGATTCTATTTCACTTTGTCAGCATATGGTTCTAATAATGTAATTAATATTCACTTAAAACTACTCGCTTTAATTTCAGAGATAGAATAACACACAGTAAAGTAAAATAATACCTCTGTTACAACCTACCTACCACTCCATTTTTTAAATAAAATTCTTTGTTTTTACTTCATTTTTAGAATTTGCTTTATCTCACTAAGAAACTTAAAAATGGGGCTAAGAGCAGAGTAAAATGGCACCAGAGTTAAGCAAAAACAAATCCTGTAACAGTAAACTGCTTAAACATGCAGCTATAATAAAATATATCTTAAGTATGAGAGTTATTTTAACACTTACAGCTTTATTTCTTCTTTTTTGTAGCATATGTCACTTTCTCTAATTAAAAACCAGCAGTAGTCACCCATCATACAGGAATCCCATCTATCCTAGTACCTGCGTTCAATCTTCTGAATGTCCCCACAGAATCTTTCAACATGTTCGGCATTCATAGCTCCCAAGTTATCAGGGAAAAATCCAAATGTAATTTGAGAAAGTATATTTTAGGGACATCCTACATCTAGTTTTTGGTAAGTATGCAGGAGTTCTTGAACTATATGTCGGTAATTTTCTGCTTTATTATTTCATAGGAATGCTTACACTACTTCACGAAAGGCTTTCCAGTCCTCTAGTTCATTAACACCTAACGTACTTTCAAAGATCTTATATTTTAAAAGCATCCGAGTTTAAGTTTACATCGTTGAGTTTTGGAAACTGGCATCTAAGGTAAACAAAGGCTTCTTAATTTTTTCCATAGCTTAACGAAGTTCTTCTTTAGGCCTAACTTTATGTGCAGAGGATGTAGGAATACTTTATTTGGGTTTACTTATGAAACATACTTGACATTGTGCTGTCCTGACGTATGAGTTTCTCTCAGAGGCCACTTCACAGTGCAGTGTGATCCAGTATCCCTACTATCCCAAAGCATAGAAAACAATAGTACTTTGTAAATCCCCCTTGTAGTTCTAATAAAATGGCAATCACTTTCAAATGTCCATATATTTGCCAGCCGTACTTGCTGTAATTAATCGTATCTAACAGAACGGTCACACATTCGTATGTTTCCTTCTTTTCTACTGGTATTGATGGTTTAGTATTCCTGTTGTGGAGTAACACTCCTTTAAGGCTTAGTTTAGAAGAGTCAATAAACAACTTGCATTCTTCTGGGATGTGTTGAAATCCTAACTCATTCATTAAACCATTTATATCTATGCATACACAAAGGGAACTTTTCATAGCAAGTAACTGGAAAACTGTTCGTGCCTCTTTCTGAAAACTCGTATTGGGAGCTAGTAGAGTAAATTCCATTGTTGCAGTTGTGATCGCAGCACCTGCTGTTTCGTGAAATTCATATCCTTCACTAAATCATTTAGCCTGGACTGATTGATCAGGACTGGTTTATTTTCAGGTTCAGGGGGGTATTCTGCACCAAAGGAAGTGGACGGGATGGGCTCAACAACTTGCTCCTGAAGCGTTTCTTCTAAATGTGAAGGTGGGCTGGGAACTGGGAGCTCAGGTCCATGTGGAACAGGTTTTATTGCGGATGAAACATTAGAATACTCAATTTTGGATTTTGTTCTCTTTGAATGTCCCTCAATTATTTTAAGCAGAAATAAGTCTTGCATGACGTTGTTTTACGCCAATCCATTGGCACTGCGAAAGGCATAGTACGAGTTTTGTCACCACTCCACTTATGCCTCACACATGAGGAGTCCACTCTTTGTATTCATCTCCAACATGACAGCCAAAGTAACTGAAATATACTCATTTCAAAGTTTCTGTCAAAAATCGGCGCTGACTCTTTGTAGCAATCTGCCCACACACGTACCAGGAATTGTTCGGCGAATTTACATAAGCACGACGAGATTTCTTCGTTGCAGAGAAAATAAAATTACAGACGACAAAAGCCTCTTGAAGCCACTTTTCACAAGGAAGACACAATTTGAACTGAACCTAAAATGTGATACTGCATGAAGGGACCATCTTTGTCATTTCCGGCTGGTCTGGCGCTGAGAACACTAAAGCAATAAATCACTCATCCCTCTCCCCTTAGCAAGCCAAACATACCGTAAACTAGGCTGTTATTATTAAGCCCGGATCCTAAATATTGGAAAAGATAAAATCTAGTTGTGAAAGCTGGTTTAGAGAACATCTGGAGCATTTATAGCTCCATTGTTTACTTAGATTTTTGCCAAGTTTTACTGTTTTTAAACATATTTTAACGATTTATAAGAAATAGTAGGGTGATGGAACATATTTTATATTTATATTCGTTAACTACTCATAAAACGTGACTTAATATTCTTATTTTCACGTATGTGGCAAAAACCTTGTTAACTAGTGAATCAGTGTATGCATAGCTGCTTGTTATTGTGCAAACGTGTCTATAAGAGAAATAAGGCAAATATCGAACATCCTGCGGTTGTTCAGTACTTCTTATGAAAATCGAGCGGGATGGCACAGGCGGCGTCTGTGGTCCGCATTCGGAAGGTCCTAGGATCGATTCTGGCCCATGCGTTTAACGTGATTTCTCCGGGTCGACAGGCGAATGCTGGGGTGGTTCATCTTCTACCACGACTCTCCTCCCTCTCATTTCCTGTACTCATCATTTTCCTTGTCATCTCTTTCAGGGTTGTACGACCAGGCGACGGTGTTGAGGGGAAGTGCGGCTGGGCGGTGGCTTGCTCTCTATCTTTCTTCCCTGGCGTCGCTGCGGTCTCCTCACTGAGGAGTTCTGCTCCGGGGACCTTGGAGGTTGTGGCTTGTGGGCAGTTACCTTGTGACGAAGGATGCCTTCTATTTGGAAACGTTGGCATCTGGATCCGGTCGCTCTTCGGGTCTCTCCTCTCAACCTTCCCTCTCTCCCAGGGGTCACATTGCAAGCAAAAAGGGCCGTTATGGCCTACTTGCGGTGCTCTGCCCCGGTTCCAGGGGTCCCTCCTTGATACGTACCTTTACTTCGTAAGAACGGGTGTGGATGTAACAGTAATTCATACCCATATAACAAACACTTTAAGGGACACTGTGCCACATTTTCAACCATTTCCAAGTGGACAAAGGAGTTTAAACGTGGCCTTGAAAGTTTGGAAGATGACGCATGGAGCAAACAGAAATCTTCCATGACTACAGAAATCATCAATAAACTCCACGATATGATTCTGCAGGATCGTTAAATGAAGGTGTCCGATATTTTTGACCTCTGGGCACTTCATGTTTTCCATTTTGAGAGTAAATTTAGATATGAAAGAAGTACCTGTAAAATGGGTACCCGACTGCTGTCTTTGGATCAAAAGTGCAAATGTCTAAGCTTTTCTAGTTAATTTTCCGAGGCATCCAACAGACTTTATGCGTAATTTTTAACAAACAGTAAAGCATGAGTTCACTTCTACACACCTAAAACAAAACACAATCTAAGCAATGGAAGCGCCAAGATGCTGCACCACCAAAGAAAGCAAAGTGTGGCGGTAAGAAGTTTTCTGACCTTTCAAGGGCGTGCTGATAATTCATTACCTTCCGGAAGTGAAGATTTATAATTCCTACATCGGAAAGATCTATCACCCGAGCGCATTATATTAACCTTCTGGACAAATTGAAGTTCAAAACACAGGAGAAAAGGTCGGGTTTGCCAACGAAGAAAGTAATCTTCCATCAAGACAATATTCGCAAGACAATGTGTTATTGAAATGACAAAGTAAACAAAGTGGCATATGATTTGCTGCCACATTTATCTTAGTCCCATGTCTTAGCCCCATCAAACTTCCATCTATTCCCAAAACGGGGAAAGAAATTTTCGTGCGATTAAGAACTTGAGGCTATTTTGCAGACCTGGAAGGATCTGATTTCCATGAAGCATCGCTGGACTAAGTGCATTGATGTGAAGAGAGACCATGTTGAAAAAAAACTCTAATGTGTTGCACTCACATGACTTTATCTGCTCTTTACAAGCCCTTACAAACGCTTATTCTCAATCTGATTCATGTTAATCAAGATATCGAGATGTTAATCTTATTGCTAGTTTTCTTGTAGATGCAAGGGGAATATGGCAGGCTTTAAGTGCTAGTAAAATCTTTTAAGAGTTGAATGCTATGTGGAGCATTCCATTCTCTTAGCATGTCCAGACATATTTATATAAAGAATAACGAATTCCCAATTGAGGAAAAATTGGAAAATTCAAACAAATAACAGGGAATAATTCGGAAATGGTTCACTCCACAAAAAAGTATACGACAAAGTATGTGTTTTAACGATATCTACATTGTGTAGTAAAATTTTGCCTGTCTTTTGTGGTTTACCAGTTATGCAAACAGTCAACAATGTAGAGGGCTTTTGGGGTCATTCCCAGAAAATTCAAGATATACATTTCATTTGCCATAAAAATATCTTAAACATATGATATTTTAATCAAACTCGTTAGAGTCATTTTTGAGAAAATAAAAATTTTCCAAAAATGTTCCATGTAGAGGGTAGTCTGGGGTGGAAGATTTTCTTAAAAATCTTCGTGTCGCATCTTTGGAAGATGGTAAACTCAAGTACCAAGTTTGGTATTTATCCGACTTTTGGTTTTTTAGTTAAGCTCTTCACAGACTGACAGACAGACACAGACAGAACAGACACACACACGGAAATTTTTCAAAATACTTTATTTGGATTCAGAGCACCTCAAAACATGTAGTTCGTTTAATTCTCGGTATTAATTTTTGGGTGGAATGCATTACTTCCCCTACTTACTCTACGTAGTAGAGAAAGTAATAACAACAGTTTCCAAAATCTGTGGCGTCATTTTGTGCTTCATTCCGAGAACTTTTTAAATCACCTATTAATTCAAAATGCCTTAATACATTAATTAAGCGCCATTGTGTGTAGCCAGTTAAATATATTGACAATGTTTTTGAAAGTTACGATACTACATAGTGTCTGCAGGAAATATTGATTTCCATTAAGCAGTATCTCTGTGAAACAAGTAGACTTTTCATTCTTTATGAACTTCATTCGATAATTATTCACGAAATATGTGGGATTTATACCTCGGCCATCCTGAAAACTAACATTTTGAACTTTTTGTGTAGGGGATGCTAAAATTTGTATATTTTAACATCAATTCAAAGAATAATGCATTAAAGCTCATCATAAAATGTGAAGCGAGCCTAAATGCTTAACGTGACTTTCCGGACATCTACATGATGATTCCCTCTGTAACATAGGATAGACCAGAAGCGGAGGGGGATCCATACCTATGCGGGGCGTCCCCGGGAGGGAGGGATGAGGTGAGAGGTGACAGCGGGCACGGCAGGCAGAGGGCACGGTCTCTACCATTTACAGATTTGAACTCCCCGGGTGGTGACTGGTGCAGCCCGCTCCCCCTTCCTGTGGATTTACATTCCTGGGAGGCCTGGGACCCGGAAACTACTCACAGTCCGGGGTACGAAGGTTTACTCAGAGCATTCCCCTGCCATACACACGCCGAGACCTCCCGCCGACACTTGCAACCAAAGAAACCAAGCAGATAAAAGGTAAAGTGAAATGAGAATGGAGATGAAATGGAGGGACAGGAAATTCGGGGGATGTAATGATTCTTCTCAGCATTCGCCTGGCGACTCGGGAATATCCCTAAAGATCCATGTGTTAGGAAGATCGGTCGCGGGAATCGCACCCACGCCTCCCGAATGCGAGCCACAGACGTTACCGTCTGAGCCATCGCGCTCGGTAAATTTGTAAAATAGTCACAGATACATGCCTACGTCCTCAAGTTGCAAAATACTTGATGTGTTACATTCACAGGACTTTCACAAAATCCTTGTATATAATTGTGTTCCAATAAAAAGTGATCCGTAACATAATATTGCAAACTATAAAATTTAGCAATATGAACTTTGTTCCATGCACAAAACACAAACGTTGGCATACCTTAAGCTTCTAATGGAACCATCTGGGAAAAAATAAGTATCACACATTTTCTGAGACGCTCCATAGATGTCGCATAACAGTTCAAACTAAGAACATTTAAAACATATAACAACAAACATTCTGAAAACGGCTAATGCTATAGAGGAAGCTGTAGACAAAAATTACATACCTATTTCAAAAAATACTATAATTTATTGGAATTAATTGTTCTTCCACACAAGTCGTGTGTAGGACAGGGTTGGAAACGTAGAATCAGAGGACTGAAAAATTCAATGCCATAGCCGGGATTTGAACCGCGGATCTCCCGGTCTCCGTCCGGTTGCTCATCTCAATATAATTTGAGATCTCCTTGTGGTTTACCGGAAAAAATGCGAATCAGTTGGAGAATTTAGTGTCGTGACGGCATGTTGCCATGGTAGCTCAGTGGTTAGAGCAACCGAACGGAGACCGGGAGATGCGTGGTTCAAATCCCGGCTATGGCATTGAAATTTTCAGTCGCCTGATTCTACCTTTCCAACTATGATTTACTGTAATAAGCTTTTCACTATCCCTCAGGGTTTAAAAGTTATACAAAACTAATTCAATATGAAGTGGTCTTCCCAGACTCACAGAAAATTGAAGGTATGTATTTTATTAGCGATGGAAATATATCATACAATCATAATTGGTAAAATCTTTAACCATTTTGACAATAAATAAAAATTATAAAGCAATTTTCAAGTACATGATAGCGGGGAATTTCATAAAATCTTTATGAAGCTGCTGAACCAAAATACCAATATTATTATATATCCAATTTTTACTCTCTATACTACTTCCCTGTGGCAAGTGGAGGAAGTATGGTATTCTACGGAAAAATTCGATATGAAAGTTTCATCGGAAGTACACCTTTTGGAGGACTCTGAATTAAAAAGAAAAGAAACAGAAAAAGAAATGAATTTTTAGAAAATGGACCGCGAGCGGGCGTGTGTCAACAGCAAAATTCAAAGGCGAAACGTAGCATAGATATTAAAGTTGCTATTAAAGTTTAAAATCTTTCAAGCATGTAACACGAAGATTTTCAAGAAAATCCCCCACTCCAAAATGCACTTCACTTGGAAACATATTCGTTACCTTTGAACTTTCCAAAAACTGGCTTATCATGTTCTGACAGACGGCTATGACCCAAACTTATCGGGAGGAAGGGGATCAACCGACTGGCCAGTTGATGAGATAAGGAGCGATAAACAGACCGAGTGGCGCTTTCACCCAGGTAAACACGGAAGCGCTATCGAGAAATAACTTCTGAAAGCTTCTCTCTCCCCGCCTCCCGCGAATTCTAGAACTCTCTAGAAAACTCCAGCGGCTATATATAATGAAGCGTGCATATGAGTAAGCCAGTGAGTAAGTTTAGTTAGTAAGTGAGATAGCGAGTTGATTTTGATGCGACATAAAGTGCTAGTTACTTAATATGTTTGTGACGATAATTGTGACGTATAGCGAGTGTTGCGATCAGAGGAGTCATGTATTCGACGGCCCCAGTGGCTGAAGCGGAAGGGAAGAAGGGGCTGCTTCGCGCGCGTTTCATTACGCCGCTACGCGCGAGGAAAAGTGAAGTGACGTAAAAAATTGAACTGAATCACATCGATGAAGTGAAAGTTTAAACTAAGAAAGTCGCAATATGTTTAAGACATTTACATGACTAATATGATGTACATATCTTCCATTTCCTACGAATAGGTCGTGAAATTCTCTTCATTTCAATTAATTATGTATATCTTTGTATAACTGGTAAACCACAAGAGAGGGAGAAAGCTTAGGAACCACAAAAAATGTAAATCTTGTTAAAACATACAGTTTGTATACTTTACTTTCTAAAATTCTAAGTAGAGATTTAATTTTTTTTCTCGTGGCCATGTAGCACATGGTCACCCGCTTTTTAAAGATCTGAAAATCGCTTTAGCCTGCTATATTTGCCGTTTTTATTATTTCATTTGTATAGCTCACTTTAAGGCCTAAGGACATTGTATCCTCTGCGGAAGATAGGGATGATTTTGGATACAGAAAATTCGCCGGGAATCAGAAGGTCTGTATACCTCTTGTAGCTACTAAGAAATGTGTGAGGAAAGCATGTTTGCAAATATTTATCTCGATTAATATTAAATAGACATATAAAGAAAGAGCATTTGTAAGAATAATTATAGAAGAATGAGTAGAGAGAGGCACGTGAATGTAACGCATATTTGTTTTTTCAGTTATGCACTCCCACGTACGCAGTACTTCTTCAAATGTTTGGTTCAGCGGACCTCAAAGCGTGTATTTTGGGTGAAACCTTGGGTGGAATACAATATCACACAGGATTGTAGAGAAAGTAAAAATGATCACTCAGACTTGGAATGTCCCTTACAACATAATTTAGCATCTCTAGGAATGGCTGTATGTCCGCATTACAATGCAAATTAATGCTGCTGCTCGATCCTTGCTGCATTTTTGAAGCAAGCAGAATTGCAACCCGCTTTTTATCCCGACATTGCAGTAACGCTACTTGCACACATAAAGTACAATTTTCTCGCTTGTACACACTCTCCCCGCTTGCCCATAGTTTTATTTCATTACCCCCTTATGTTCTCCCTTATGTATTAAGCAATATTCCCCGCTTAGAGCTGGTTGTAAAGATGCAATTCTTTCTTTTAGCGGGCTCACAGAGCACCGCTTTGCGTTTAGTGCTTGTAACTGGGGGCTACAGACCAACACATACTGGTTACAGGATTCTAAATATTGTGAATTATCATGTTGTAGAAAAGAATGCCGTTCCATTAGATCTCTTACATGGCGTTCCACATTTAAGTTTTTATCAAAACGAAGGGACAGATTTCAACTATCACTGAAACAGCGAAGTGAAGCCCTATAAGAAACATTCTGTTGCGTTACATTCATATGCCTTTCTCTACCCACTATCATTTATTTTTATATAGCTTCTACAAATTATACTTACAAAATTTTATTTTTCTATTGCACCGCCTCCACACTGCCCTACCCTTGTGCCATAATCAGGCAGAGGGGTTTTAGTAAGTAAACCATCAAGTTAGGAACGCACCGAGGAATGGTAGTGAGAGGAGATGGAAGGCTTGTGACTTTGTAGTGATCTTGTAAACAAATTTGATGTACAGTTTGAAGACAGTACACCCTACTTCGATTGTTTAGCTATTGATTCTGCAATAAATTTCCTCATGATTTACTTAAGGCGTTAATGTACAGAAATCTGAGTTATAATGGACTCTCCTTTGCTGTAAATCTTTTAAAGCAGTATCCGCACTTATTAGCGTATGACACAGATCCTCGAAAAATTCTGATCCATGGTTTGGAGCTGAGGAGATTGAAAGTCCACTTTTCCCATTGTTACTTTCTAATAATGTCACAAGTTCCCTGTGTTTCATTGAATTACAGATTTTTTAACATGCAGTTTTAAACGTCCTTACAGATCTTGTTACATCTGATGGTTTCGCCATTTGTGCTGGTGTTCCATGCAAAATTTCACTACAAACGATGCTTATTCTAATGGTGCTTTTTATTATTGACTCTTGTTTACCTTAGACGTTCTCCGCTGGTCTATATACATATATCACTGTTTGCGGTAATACGATTGTTCTGTTTACTCACTAAAACCCCTCGGCTTAGTCATAATTAAGGAGGAAAAATAATTCACCCAGACAGTATCACAAACAATATGGAAAACATAAGTAGGAAATATATTTCCGCCGCATGGCCAATGCAAGTGAAACAAACAAATACAGTAATACAGATTTTAATCTTGAAGCATCTACCTGAACATTTCAAATGTTCGTTTCTGGCTTTTGTCTTGCCGCAAAAACTTAATAAAAGGGATACGAATTATTAATATACCACTGCCTATAAATAGGCTAAGAAACTCACCATTTCAAATTACTACACATTTAAAGTGATACACATTAATTGCATTAAACCTCCAACTAACAATTGTAAACTCATTAATACACCTTTAAAATGGTAATTAGATATTAATTACATTAAACTTCGGTTAAAAGTTATAAAGCCATAGAGAGAGAGAGCTGTCATACAAAAATTCAGCAGAAACAAAGAAAGCGGTCCGAAATGTGAAGGCCAAAGCGAGTTACGTTACGCGCGTAAGAATGAAAGGTGTACGAAAACTTACCATGAACGCGCAGGGCGCAAGTCGACGTACCAGAGCACACTCACTCCTTGATTTTGGTTAAGCCGGACCGAACGCCACGGTAGCGCTACCCCTAACCCAAGAACAAGCGGTATGCAGGGACAGTTTTTTTTTTTTTTTTTTTTTTTTTTTTTTTTTTTTTTTTTTTTTTCTTTTCTTCTTCGAGTGGAGGAGAAAATGATTTAGTCACTAACCCCAGCCCCGATGGGAGTCGGGACTGAGAGTGTGGGAATCTCCGAGCGTCGGCATACCCACTAAAAACTCCTCCACCGGATTGGAAGGAAAAGGTTTGCTGCGGTACCGCCTAAAGCACCCGCGCAGTCCGAGGTGATGATTAGAACTGGGCCGCAGTGCGGTCGCCAGTGGAGTAAGGATGTGTGCTAGGGGACAGGCTTGACCAAGGCCCAGCCTGCCCCCTAGCGAAGTGAAGGAGAAGATAGTTGGGATTCCTGGTGGTAATGTGGTTAATGACGTTTGGGTTTTCGGGGAGGATGTGGATGGGAAGAGGATTGGGAGGGGTGTGGCAACACATGGGATTCAAGGAAGTTGCGGATCAGGATGTAGGCTTCTTGTAGGTGGTCGTAGTGGCTGTTGAGTTCCCTGAAGTTCTTGGAGATTGAGTTGTTGGTGCTGGTCTGTAGCGCTCGAATCCCCGCAACTGAAGCGCCGAGGGCGCCCAGTCGCGTGGACCGGTCGTCGCTATCGTCGGTGTATGGCTCGACAAGGTGGCTCTCGATTCTTCCCAGCTTGCGCTGGGTCGACGCAAGGAGACCATCTTCGTCTTGGAGCTTGTTGATCTTGTTGGTGAGAGCAGTGATCACCCTGGCCGAAGTTCGCTGCTTGGCCTCCACGGCCGAAAGGCGCGTGAAGGTTGCACGGCTCAGCTCAGCCAGTTGTGAGGTGAGGTCCTGTATGCCTGCCTGTATGGCTGACAGGAGGCGTTGAAGTCCATGGTGCGTAGTTTCGTCTATGAAGTCGCTGGTCAGGTGCTGAGCCCTCCCCGAGGGCTGCGTCAGGTGGTCTTCGGAAGTTGCTGGTGTCGCTGTTGGTTCTGGCGTCATTGACGGTGCTGGTGTCGTTGAAGTTCCTGGTGTTGTCTTAGGTCTTGAAGGTTGTCTGCTCCGGGGATACAGGGGGCAATGTGCCTACCCTGTGAAGTGTGTGTTCCCGGAGCAGGTGGCGCAGAAGCTTCGGCGTCGTCTGAGGTCGTGTTGGGTGCAGGCTGAGGTAAGGGAGCCTGACCCACAGTAGTGGCATCTGGGCGCAGCGTTGCAAGCTTCTGCTGTGTGCCCAAAGACACAGCAGCGTCGGCAGGGCACCGGACGATCACCCCTTGTGGCCTCTGCGCGCAGGGTCCTCCCAAGGAGAGGTAGACCTGTGGCTTTGGCCGCTTCCACGTCCGATGCGGCTCCCAGATGCAGGCGGACCAGCAATGTTGGGCCTCTTGCAGAAGAGATGCGTGAGGCCCGTATTGCCGAGCGCCAGTGTTGTTGTGCCGCTTCCAGCACATAATGAGGTGGCAGGTCTCTGGCACACCACAGATCACGACGCTATAGCGTCCATCTATCTGCGTGTGCGCCGGCGTCGATTGTCGTCCCAGTTCAGATGCTGGGCAAGCGGATGGTGGCGTAGGTGGGTTCTCCGGCGGTGAAGAGGCAGAAGTAGTGGTGATTGGCCGCTGGGCTGCATTCATGGGAGAAGCCCGGTCAGTAACTGGCGGCGTCTGCGTCGTGGCGGTGGCCATCTTCGGCCTAGAAGGCTTAGTGGCCGGGGCAGCTACTGGCGGCGTCTGCGTGCTCGTTTCCCGAGGAACCGAGGCGGCGGCGGTCTGCGTCGCAGTACAGGCCAACTTCGGCCTAGAAGGCCGAGAGGTCTGTGTCGCAGTGGATGTCAGTTTCGGCTTTGGAGGCCGAGGCGATCCTGATTGGGCCGGCTCGGGAAAGGGGGCTGAGCCTGCTACGGCCGGCTGCTCCCTCTGTAGTGGCGGCGGAGGTTCGGCGGTTGCCGGTGGGTCTGCGGTGAAGCCCGTGTCCCATTGTCGTGCCCAGTTGTTCCTGTCGGCATTGAGGTGCATCCTGCGTGGTCTCTGGAACAGAGAGCTTCGTGCCGGCGGAGCTGACATCTCGAGGTGATCCAGGGACAGCACGACCGACCCCTAGGGGCAAATTGGGATAGATTAGTGACAATACGCGGGAAAACAAATACATGTGACGGATTAAGAAAATTCGGCACACTATTTACTTTAAGTTGTTCAATATAGACATTTACACATTTCCTTGCAGGTACCAGGTAGACACGAAACCGAAGCAATACTCAGATGTTTAAATGTAGTTCCTAAATGTTCACCTTGAAACGTCACACTCTTTCCATGCCATTGTGATGAAAATCTGAATAGCAACAGTGCTTGAAAAAATGACATAGTGTTGGAGGTTTCATCCCAGTAATAACAGATATCATGGAAATTGGCAAGGGCACAAAAAAATCTGTGTTACACTCACATGACTTTCTCTAATCTTGTACAAAGTATTTTTACAAACGCTTATTCTCCATCTACTTCATGTTAATCGAGATAAACATTTGCAGACTCTATCTTATTGCTAATTTTCTTGTAGATGTAAGGGGAATATATATTTACAAGGACAATATAGAAATACAGTAGCCTTTAAGCACATACATATCTCTTAATAGCTGGTTGCTAGGTGCAGCACCATTCCCTTTGCCACAGATTAATACTCTTTGCATATCCAACACAAAAAAATGAATAACGAATTCCCATTTGAGAAAATAAGTATTGAAAAATTTAAGGGAATAACAAGCAATATCTCGAAAATGGTTCACTCAACAAAAAAATGTATGACATAAATTGTGTATTTTATTTTAACGCGATCTACATTTTTTGTGTAGTAAAATTTTGTCTATCTCTTATGGTTTACCAGTTATGCAAAAGTCGTTCACAATGAAGAATAATTTTGAAGACATTCCCAGAAAATTCAAGATATTCATTTTATTTGTCATGAAAATATCTTAAACATATGATATTTTAATCAAAATCATTAGAGCCATTTTTGAGAAAATTAAAATTTTCGAAAAATGTTCCATGTAAAGGATAATCTGGGGTGGGGAGATTTTCTTGAAAACCTTCGTGTCGCATCTCTGGAAGATACTGAACCTAAATACCAAGTTTGGTGTTTATCCGACTGTTCGTTTCTGAGTTATGCTGTTCACAGACACACAGACACACACACGGACATGTTTCCAAAAATAATTTTTTTGGATTCAGGGGGTCTCAAAACATGTATTTCCGGTAAAATCTCGGTATCGAATTTTTGGGTGGAATACAATACTTCCCCTACTTACTATACGTAGTAGAGAAAGTAAAAATAATTTGAAAAGAATGTTTTTTTTAAGGAGATTTCAATATTCTGGGCAGCAATGTGACGAATTGCCGAAGACTAAATATTAGAGAGCAATAAGGAAATTAGTGATTTTAAATTGACATATTTGGTGGAGTGCTGCAACTTTACAAGCATTATGTGGTGGAGGCGCCGTTTCATTTTGTTTTAAATTAATGAAGGTTTCGTCCGTTCTTAAACTAATTCGATTATATACGTGGCAGGAATGCAAAGGAATTATAATTAAGTTGCTAATTCTGATCGCACTGCAATAGAAAATAGTAATTTAATAAAATGTGCCGAGGCACTACTACGGGTAGGAGTAGTACTTTTAGTTCTAAAAGATCTTCCCGTAAATTGTGCTTAGGCATCAAAATATGTGGAATACCGGTGTGGGTACAGGTGATCTACTAAAGTTGGGTTGACATTTTGGGCGAGGTTTAAGGAACAATGAGGTACTCACATTAAGGGCATAGCTCTGGGGGACGGAAATGATTGGAAAGCAAAGGCTACCGGGAACGGAAAAAATTGAGTTTTTATTTATGGACGCTCTTTATCTAGTATTGACCTTGGCATCCCATTCTATATTGAGCGTGAAAGACACGACATTTTACTTGGAGGCCTCTATCAAGTTTGAGGTTCTTTTACGTGCCGTAAATCTACGACACTAAACCACCTTTACTTCCCTTCCAAAGGCAATCATATAAGGATTTATGTTCGAAAAAATCCATCGCCCTCCGCTGGGTTTGAACCCGCCACCCCAGGAAATAAAGACCAGCATGGTATCCCTAGACGACGAGGACGACACCGGGAAGGGAGGCCCTAATCTGTGAAGGGACAGTTAAATCATGGGTGCTACAATAAGCAAGAACTCTCATATTAATCATATTTATAAACCACTCAAAGTACAGTCCCAAATAACTATATTTGACTTACGTGGTACAGCTGCGTTACCTGTACGGAAGAGGTCCTGACGGACGTCTGGACGCGCTAAGTCCTCAAAACAATGCGGAGTATGCCAAAAGCGTCAAACATCGAAAGTGAGCCAAAAGAGCCAAGCGAGCCAAGATAGAGCTCGCTTGCCGAAAATCCCCTCTATATATCCTTGTGGTGCTAGGTTAGCAATTTCCAGGAACAATGCCCAGTCATTACACCTGGTGACAAGATACGCACCCTTCTTGCTGACATAAAAGTCCGGTAAATTACATAAAATGGAGTTTTACTTATGGACGCTCTTTAACCCTTCTTGTTCTTAGCGTCCCATTTATATTGGGTGTGAAAGACCGGTAATTTTACTCAGGGGCTCTTTATAAGACTTGAGTTTCTTTTACGTGCCGTAAATCTACGACACGGGACCACCGGTTTTACTTCCCTTCCGAATAAGCCATGTTAAGGCTTGGCCCTCCGCCGGGTTTGAACCCGCGACCTCGGGAACTAGACGCTAAGCATGGTAAGGAAGGTATTAAAATTAAATTTCAAGTTTGGCATTTATCGAACGTTCCGATTTAGACTCATACTGTTCACATACACACACACACACACACGGACCTTTTCTAAAAAAATATATATGCTGTTATTTTGGATTCCAAGGATCTCAAAACATATATTTTCGCTGAAATACAATACTCCTTTTACGTAATACATTTAGGTGAACATAAAGTAAAAATTGAAATAACCTCGTTAAAATTTATCGTATTTAAATTTTGTATAATAGCACCGATGAGAAACACAATGTAGTTTCGTTATATAATGTTTTTAAAAAAATGAATAGTTTCTATTATTTATTTTTCATCCCATTGTAAGCCGCTACATCTTGGAGGAAGCATTTAAAATGCCATACAACCTAATTTCTAAGCATGACCTAAGGCAGAGGTGGCGAAAACGTGACTCGCGATGCATTTTGACTCGCAGGCGCACGTTCCCTCTCTGCAACCGTCCGTTTGATTTTCGCATGCTGCTGAGTGACGCAGTGCGTGTTGCATATTTGGTGACTCGCAGAAAGAAGTCGTTTTCGCCACCCTTCACCTAAGGTATGCTATGCAGCATATCTTAGTTTCATAAAAATCGGTATCGTCATTCACATCTGCAAAGAAACGTGCAAGGAAACATTTTAAAAAGTATTATGTTTGGCTTCGGAGTAGCCCATAATAAGATTAGTATTACAAAATCGAAAATTACCGGAAACATTGTTTATTTTGTTGTGTATAAATTTAAATGATCAGTCAAAGTGGGTTCTTCAGTGCAGCATTGAAACGAACATGTTTGGAAATTAAGCCAAGGGGCATTGCCTGTTTAGTTTGGCACTCATAGTTGGATGGGTTACTGACCTAACTTGCTAAACTCTTAAGTATGAATGCACGACTCCTGAAATCTTCCATTTGTATTTTTATTGTTTCTTATCATTGGTTATTTAAGGATACTCGGGCATGATAACAGTCCTAGTTTCATTGATAAAAGCTCTCTGAATATGATGTTTATGGAATTTGATACATATTTAAAAAATATTGTTTTCTACACTTCAGCAATTAAACATGTGTTGATTTAAAGATACGTCGACATGAATTGAAGTAGAAGATCACCAAAACTTCTATAAAATTCTTCTTACCATTCAGGTATACTTTTTACCACAATTTTCCTTGCAGATTAATAAAGTTTACAGTGTACTGAAAGTACATAATTGGACAAAATAAATAAATAAAGTATTTTTTATAATTTTATTTAAGTAATTTTCACAGCATTTCAATGTGTCAAGGAAAACATTTGTATAACATTTTATACAAATTCTAATTTATTTAATCAGAATGTACTAATTCAGGAGAAAATTACTATATTAATGTTGAAGTTCTTATTCATTTCTAAACGCAAGAATTTTTAAGATTGCATCTTAGTAATTAATACTAAAAGTGTACCTATGAATGCAAAAAAGAAATGCTCTATAAAGAGATTTAGGCAATCCCTGACTATTAAACATAAAGATTGAGTCTTAGAGAAATTTTCATAACCACGTCACAAGCACGTTAGAATCCGGTAACCATTTACTGTGTTTTAATACATTTTCATTATATAGGATGGTTTTAGTTTCCCCTAAAAGAGAGTTTTTAGGAGTTTCTTGGAACATATCGTTTGGCAGCTGCTAAGGGGAGGTGGAAGAAAATTAATGCGTCACAAATTAAGCTCTGCTTAAAGACTACAGCATAACCAACAAAAATTTGCTGTGTGTTCACCTTAATGACCTGTAATTAACTGGGGAGTGAAATAGTTATAAACCTTTTTTGTATCTTTTGTTTCAGTGATTGTAAGTCACTTCTTGTGTACACAAAGCCTTCTTTTTAACTGTAAGAGAGGTGTTAATTCAAATGTTTTTACAACGCCTTTTTATTGTTTTAGCTAAGCTAAACAAGTACCTTTTAAGGATAAAGAGGTTTTCGTAACAGGGCAGGACTGGCACTGGGGACCGAGGGAGATTAGGTCTCCCTGCACTCTCAGCGCTTGGGAAGGGTGGGGAAATGGAGAGCCAGTTTCAATCAGACCACTAGGCTTTCGCTCCACAGCCAAAATCAGATCTGACTGGATACATCGAGACCACGTTTCACTACCATAAAACCGGAAAATATATATTCACACATAAACAAAACGAGGAGCAGTTATACCCACAACTCTGCATGAATACCTACTTGTGTCTTGGGACCCCCTGGACAGACATTATCTATAAGAATCATTAGGGATTAACCTAGAAGGAAAAATTATTTAAACTATTATTGTACGCAGATGATTTAACAATCATCCAAGACAATGAAAACGATCTCCAAAGATCAATTTTTAAAGTCAAGGTAAATCTGCCAGCTTTATAATTTTAATGCATCCTTAGACAAAACTAAAACAATGGCTTTCAGTGAAAATGCCCTCTTATATAGAAATAGTGATCGAAACTAAAGTTCTATAGCAGGTTGCATGCTTTAAGTACTTAGGTTCTTGTATAACATATCAAAACGACATAGAGGTCTTAGATAACATTCGTCAATTTCAGTATTTATGTAGCACTGTAAACAGAACGGTAAAGAGGAAGACTACAAAAGACACATTAATAAGGTTTTGCAGCGTGTGTCTCTTCCAAAATTACTTTATGGAAGTGAAACGTGGACTTACAAAGTAGGAGATTTCCAAAGTGAAGCTGCTAAGACGAGATTTTTAAGAGCAGTTAATGGCTGTACAAGAATAGAGAAACCCAGAAACAAATATATTAGAACACAACTAAACATCACAGAATCAGCAGTAGAAGAAAAAGCTTACAATACAAAACAAAATGGAAGTCACAAGTACAGAAAATGCCGGACAATCGCATCCCATATAGGGCAGGCCATTACTCACCATGGAGAGATAAGTGCACTTAAGCCGTAAAGCAAGATTAATTTACTAGCTGACTTACCTAAAATTTCATGAATGGACTTTAAAAGCTGTAATTTTGTTACTTTCATTATCCAGACTTATTATCTTATAACTAAATCTATGTTTTTAAATGTTGAAAATATATCATTTTGTGCTGTAAGTATATAAAGTTACCCTGATATTCTTACTAACGGATAGAAGTCCTCTAGAATTAGCATTCACGTAAATGATAGAAAAGTAGGCGGTTCCTTCCCTAACAGTTATACAAAATTTTGAAATATTATATCTTTTAACAGTGAAAAAATTGTCCGAATTTATTGAATGAGCTTCGACATAAGCACAATGAATTAGATTTTAAAATGGTATATTTACCCTTTGGATTCGTAGTTATTTAGTTATTTTATAGGATTGTGGCATTAACATTCAACGAAAAAAGGGTCGAAATTGGACAATATCCAACATTTCAATTTCCTAACTACCCATTTGGGAATCGAATAGATGTTTAAATAATTCTAACAGCTAAATTATACCAGGGAAAATTATAATTATTAATAAGCTGGAAAAAACATATTATAGTTTAAGTATTACGACTTTTTCCAGATTTTTTTATTTTTATTACTTTTATATTTTTTTAATATTGCATTGACTTTTAAATTTGTTCATATGTATTAAGTAAAATCTGAGGCTTTAATGAGGAAGTTCAGTGAAAAAAAGAATTGCTAATTCCTGAACTTCACATTCCTTTCCTCCGTCAGATCAAAACACATTTATTGAAATTTCAGATATTATAACAAAAAATCTATTGTGTTACATTCGCATGCCTTTCTTTACTTCCTCTTCTACAAACCATTCTTAATAACGTTTATTCTGTATCTACTTCATATTAAACGAGATAAACATTTGCAGAATTTCTTTCATTACCATTTCGTTGAAGCTGCAAGAGGGATATAATAGGCTGAAACATTAGTCAAATCTTTAAAAGCAAATCATTATGTTATGGTTTTGAAATTCTACTGTTTGCATGACCACGAGGGGAAAAACACAAATAATGACTTAGCAGTTGAAAAAGGTATAAGTATTTGGCAATTGAAACTAGTAACAAAGCATATCTCGGAAATGCATAAAACGTGTACATATTTGACCTAAATTATATGTTTTAACGGATTTACATTTAATGCGTAATACGATTTTGTATATCTCTTATGGTTCCATTTATAGAAAATTATGCAAATTCCATATAGAATGATAAAATGAAAAATAGCAAAAGTTTTCAACGTAAAGGGTAGTTTGGGGTGGGGATATTTTCTTGTAAATCTTCGTGCCGCTGCTTTAAAGATGTTGAGTTTGGTATTTAAGTGATTTTTCGTTTTTCAGTGTTATTCACAGGCAGACAGACACACAGACAGACCGACAAACGCACACACACACACACGCACACGTACCTTTTAATAAAAATTATTTTCTTCTATCTAGGGAACCTCAAAACGTATATTTTCGGTGAAATTTCGATACCAATTTTTGGTTGCAATACGAACTCCCTCTACGTACTACAGGTAAGCAGTAGATAAAGTAAAATTGCATGTAAAATAATTTTGTAAACACTACACACGATAACGTTAGAAAAGAAGAGGATAGGACTATAAACGGAGGGGACTTAGCACCTCGACCTATGTAGATCTTTGGTGCCCATGCCCCTGACGGGGCTTCCCCGGAGGGAGGTATGAGACAGAGGGCGGCCGGATCAGGAGGCACGACAGGCAGAGGCCAAGGTCCCTACCATTTACAGATTTAAACTCCCCGGATGGTGGCTGGTGCAGCCGCCTCCCCCTTCCCCTATGGTCTTACGAATTCCCTGGAGACCCCGGGACCCGGAGACCATTCGCCGTCCGCGGAACGAAGATTTACTTAGAGCATCCTTTTCCTCTACCATGCACACGTCCAGACTTTCCGCCGGCAATTGCAACCCTGAGAGAAACCAAGCAGATGAAAGGTGAAGTGAAATGAGAATTTAGACTAAATGGAGGGACAGGAAATTGACCATTCCCAGATTCGCCTGGCGACCTAGGGAAAACTCGAAAAAAACACATGGGTCAGGAAGGTTGGCCACGGGAATCGAACCCATGACCTCCGGATTACGGGGCACAGACCGCCGGAGCCAACCCGCTCGGTCACGAAAAGGTTAGAAATAAATGTAATATTCAAACGTTTATAAAACCAATGGAATAAAAAATCTCAAAAAGTAATATCATTTATTATATAAAATTATAATTTTGTCCTTATTAATTTGGACGTTTCATTAGTGAAAATGAATACTTTTTGGAGTTATTATATAGTTTAAAACCAGCGAGATGAAATATTTTCATTGATAAAGATTACCAATATCAGTTGTGTAGTTTTTTAGGTTACCCTAGTTATACAATTATGAATAGATGCAAACGAAACATCTTGCTTTATTCATACTTACTGTAGGTTATTCTATTGGTGATGAACTGTACTGCTTTATATAAAGAGAATCATGGAAAACAGACCTACTAAAGTTTATTAAAAAGGTTCGGTGATTGCCTACTACATTCATGATATTTAACCAAAATTATGAATGCCACATCTCGGTAATGCTCGGTTAGGTAAACAAAGAGCTAACCTCATATCACTTCTATACCTCAAAGAGAGAAGTGGATAGTGTTTACAAACAAATTAATGGTGCCTCATAACCAACTGTCTCGCAAAAGGCTGAATCTACACATGCCTTCCCTCTCAACAGTGAAATATGTCAATATGCGATCACGCTAGTCAAACGCAACATCTGTTTCATGTCCTTATTTACTGCTGAAACACACATAAGTAAATGAAATTAAATGTGTAGATAAAGCCAAGTATATTTTAAAACTAGTTATGTTGTACTGTCAGATCATTTAGATAAGAATAACAAGAGAAAGTTAGGCATTTGTGGGCAGTAGGAAAACTGAATTACCAGATTTTAATAACCTTTCTTGGATTCATGTAATAACTGCATTTGGGCTCATCTAATTCTGAAAATGTTGGATCATTTTTTGATCACCGTAATAGCATTAAATCGAGTCTTAAATAATGAAACAAAAAATGCAGTAGAATGCGTAAGGCTTTGTCACCGAGCGGGATGGCTCAGACGGTAAAGTCTGTAGCCCGCATTCGGGAGGTCCTGGGTTCGTTTCCCGGTAACCACCCACTCTGACCCATGGTTTTTTCTGGGGTTTTCCCGGGTCGTCAGGCTAATCGTGCAGTGGTTTCTTCATCCCCTGAATTTCCGTAAACATTTCGTTCCATTCATCAATTCATTCATGCTTCACCCCGTTTGGTCTAGTTCAGGGTTGGAAGTGTCGGCGATAGTGGTTCGGTGTAGGATGTCAGGGTAAAAGGATACTCTCTGTGTACTTTCTCCGTCCTTCGGCTTTCGGCTGGTTTCTGGGGTATAAAGACCACCCGGGGAGGGCATTGGACCCTATTTGGGGCGGAGACCCCAGTTGTAAATGCCGGGGCGTCTATATCTGGAAGCTCTAGGGACCCTTGTTCTGGCAGTCCTGTCTTCCTTCGTCTCATCCCAGTCTCTCGGGCCCGCTCCCTCGTGGGGCGTCGGTACAATATCCTCATTCCTGGATCGGTGCCAAATTCCTTCCGCTTCACAATCCAATCCAAGGCTTTCTTACCTAACTCTGGGCACTTATTTTTTTTAGGATATATAACATTCCAGCAGTTTTGAAGAAAGAAGCAATAGTCTTCACTGTAATGTCTCAGTAAACAACATTAAGCTCTCTGGTTTGGTAAAGTTTGGTATTCTAGAGGGTGTGAGCTCAACGAACCCCTTAATAAGGTTGTTCTCCGAATCCTGACAAAATAGTTCTCAGAGTGGATATGCAGTTATGATCTCTTATTCTTATACGATTTATTAATTTCGTAATTAAATTTCAACCACTACTGCGTGTAAATAAATATGTATTACAAGATCAGGTTGTTGATATGTGGTACCATATTAGTACACTTTGTTAATGGATCCATGTTCAGAAATCTTTGTTTACGTGCTAGGATCTCTAAAATATGGAGGACGTAGGCAGTATGATCACAAAAGATGGGAAAGAAGTAAAAATTAAATCTGAATTGGGTACTGTAAGTAAGCAGATAACATTAAGCAACTACTGAATGTGCTCAAAATGGCTGCTGCCAATTTCGGTACATTTTGTGCATCGCCTGGTTAAGTAATGTCGAATTCTTGGAAAGAGTTCAAACTCTGATGTGCGGCATGTTCGCGGGCCTCCACAAGGGCGTTTGTTTGGTTGTAAGCTGCCCGTCCATTTAAACGCCTCTCCTGTCTTGGAAACATGGATGACGCTGATAGAGCCGGTAAGCCACTCTTGCATTGCTTCGGTCTTGCCCATAGATGAGAAGTATTTCGGTGCACTCTGCATTCCTGTACAGACGGCTCCAAATATTTTCCGTTCCACCGGTAGCGGGGTAAGCGGGCGTCTTATCGAGAGGTCATGCCAGGTGCCTTAGCTCATACCTGGTCTATAAGAAAGGTTAAGGGATGTAATAGGCTAAAGAAAATATCATTCAAACACATTTCCCCTGGACTTGGCTGTAAGAATATATAGTAACTGTGAAAAAAACAGCAATAACATTACAACACAGCGACATAAGCAGTATACCAACTAATTTTTAGGAATTAGAGGCATAATATCATTGTATAACAAGCAAGTGTTAAAACAAAATGGTTTGGTTTTCAATATTTATTGCTTTCTCTACCCATTATCAACTAACATATGTTCTTTATTTTCATAATGTCGTTATGAAGTATGATTTTTCCGTACATCGTGAACAATCTAGGCCAGAAATTATTTAAAGTTACAGTCCAAGTTACACTTTTTCTATTTTGTTGCATGCCAGATGCCGTAATGACAAGCAGCCGTTTATCTATTCCATAACTCATCTTTTTACTGTCTCTAGTATTTACCTATAATAAGTGGAGCAAGTATTGTGTTCCACCCAAAAATTGAATAACAAGATTCACCGGATATACACGTTTTGAGACCCCCTGAATCCAAAGAAAGCATTTTTACTTTCTCTACTACGTAGTTACAGTAAGTAGAGCAAGTATTGTGTTTCATCCAAAGATTCAGTAACGAGATTCATCGGGAATACACGTTTTGAGACCTATTGAATCCAAAGAAAGCATTTTTGCTTTCCCTACTACGCACTTAAAGTAAATAGAGGAATTATTGCATTCCACCCAAAAATTGAATAACGAGATTTAGCGGAAATGCACGTTTTGAGACCCCTTAATCCAAAGTAAGCATTTTTACTTTCTCTACTACGTATTTACAGTAAGTAGAGAAAGTATTGCGTTCCACCCAAAAATTGAATAACGAGATTCATCGGAAATACACGTTTTGAGACCCCTTCATCCAAAGTAAGCATTTTTACTCTACGTAGCTACAGTAAGTAGAGAAAGTATTGTGTTCCACTTAAAAATTCAATGTCGTAATTTCACCAGAAATCACGTTTGTGACCCCCTGAATCCAATGAATTTATTTTTAGAAAATGGTCCGTGTGTCCACGAACAGCATAACTCAAAAGCAAAATGTTGGTTAAAAACCGAACTTATTGTTTAAGTTCAACATCTTCCAAGAATGCGGCACTGAGATTTTAAAGAAAACCCCACTCCAAACTACCTTTTACATTGGACGTTTTTCGAAATGTTTTATTCTTTCAAAAATGCTCAAAAATATTTGATTAAAATACATATGTTTAAGCTATTTTCATGATAAATAGAATGTATATATTTCATTTTCTAGGAATAGTACGTAAATTAGTCTTTATTGTGAATGACTTTTGATAATTAGTAAATCGTAAGAGAGAGACAAAATCTTACTGCACAACAACTGTAGATCTTGTTAAAGCACAAAATTTATATCAAATAACATTTTTATTTTATATCAAATAACTTTTATATTTTATCCATTCTGAAATTTTCTTCGTTATTAGTTTGAATTTTCAAATACTTTATACTTCTCTCAACTGCAAATAGCTATTGTTTTTCTTTCTTTCTTTTTTCTTTCTTTCCTTTTCGTGTTCATACAAAGAGAACAGAATCTCCAAGCTATTGCGTCTATGGCTCGGATTCTGGAGGCCGTGGTTTCGATTCATCTGGCCGACCTTCCTGACCCATGGGTTTTTTTTTTTCGGAGGTTTTCTTGGGTTGCTAGGCGAAATCTGGAAAGGATTCTCACATCCCCGAATTTCCTGAACCTCCATTTCATCTCCATTCTCATTTCCCTTCATCTTTCATCCGTTGGTCTCTTTCAGGGTAGGAAGTGTCGGCGATGGTGTTTCGGTGCAGTTTGGCAGGGGAAAAGGATGTTTTTTGTGACTTTCTCCGTCCCTAGGCTTTGGCTGGCTGTCGGGAGTATCCTAACTTCCTTGAGGGGCGTTGGACCCCTCTGTGCTGGGTGGGGTCCCCTATCTGCTTGACCGTCTGGGGGAGTCTCTATATGAATATTCAGGGACCCTACCATTCCTGTGCCATCGCTCTGGTTCCGGACGCCCGGTGCCTTGTCTCGACTCATCCTTCCTCCCGGAGACGCCCCCTTGCGGGCGTAGGCACAATATCCACTATGTGGATCAGTGCCGAGTCCCCTCCGTAGTCCACCATCCAAAGCTATCACATAGCGATAAACTGAGGGATTTGGCTATCGCTTTAGCTTAATATGTTCTGGTTATACCTACAACGAGTTGTGAAAATAAGTGATGAAGGTTTATGGGTATTAACATGACAAAGATGCAAAATAAGCTTTGTAAGAATAGTTTGTAGAGTGAGTAGAGAAACTCATGTGAATACAACATATATATTATAGCCAAAGCTCCATATGCCTGCGTGTCTGTGAACAACATAAATCCAAAGCAAGAAGTCGGTTAAATACCAAACTTGATATTAAGTTCAGCATCTTTCAAAGATATGACTAGGATTTTCAAGAAAATCTGCCCCATACTGAACAACCCTTTACATGGAAAAATTTTCGAAATATATTTTCTTGAAAATTGCTCTAATGATTTTGATTAAAATACTCTTTGTTTAAAATATTTTCTTGACAAACGAAATATATATTTTGAACTTACTGAGAAGAGCCTCTCAAGTCTTCTTCATTCTGAATGATTCTTGTATAATTGGTAAAGTCTAAAAGATTGGACAAAGTTTTGCTACACAAGAAATGCAGACCCCGTTAAAGCACGCAGTTTGTTATACATATATTTTATGGTATTAACTATTTCCCAGATATGTTTTGTTATTGGTTTGAATACTTTTTGTAACTGAGAAGTCGCTATTCCTTTTGCATTCTTCTTGCACTTACAACGAAGTTTGTAATGGCAGTTCATTTCAATTAACAAGAAGACTCCCTCCTCAAGCCGTGTGTAGGACAAGGTTGGAAAGATAGAATCAGATTGAAAAATGCAATGTCATAGCCGAGATTTCACTACGGATCTTCCATTTTACATCCAGGTGGAGACGCGGTAAAGCGTGCGACTCGCATTCGGGAAATCCCTAGTTCGCTTCCCGGTGACCGCCCAATCTGACCCACAGGTTTTTTTCGAGAGTTTTCCCGGGTCGTCAGGCGAATACTGATATGATTTCTCTCAGCCCCCGAATATCGTTCCATTCCTCATTGCGTTCATCCGTTAGGTCTGTTTCAGGGTTGGAAGTGTCGGTGATGGTATTCCGATGCGGCGTGGCAGAGAAAAAAGATGCTCTCTGTGGAATCTTATCCTCTCTCGGTCTTTGGCTGATTGCCAGGGTATACGGACCGCTTCTTGGGGTGCGTTGGACCCCCTGTGTGGGGTGGGGTTCCCGGTTTGCTGCCCGACTGTAGGGCGTCTCAATCTGGAAACTTTAGGAACTTTGTCATTGCTGTGCCGTCACTCCTGGTTCCGGCCGCCCGGTGTCTCGATGACTCTCACCTCGTCCCTTCCTCCCGGGAGCGCCCCATCGAGGGGCACAATCAGAATATCCTCAATCACTAGATCGGGGTCGAGTCCCCTCCGTTACATATCCTATTCCATTCCAGGGAAGAGAAGCATTTTAAGAATTCAGAACGTGAATCGTAATACAAAGCTTTTTGAAAGCAATTTCATTTTCAGAATAGAGTGTCTTCAAAAGCACATCAACCTGTCTACATTAACACTTTCGGGTCACTATTTTGAAAATTTAGCTTATACGTTTTTCTTCCTTTCTGTTTTGAGTGTGTGTGTAAGGGAATTATGTTTCAAATAAAACAATCTTTATTCGTTTTTCAGTAACAAACGCAAAATATATCTCATTTTGAAGAAAATTTAATGTTGCACTTAATTGTGCCCAAACTGCTTCAACAGTTTGACATTAATATTACTTTTGCATCCATATTTTTAAAACATTACTTGAATATTATCAGAACTGAATGTGCCAACTGTATGGAACTACACACTTCGCGCTAAACGTTGTGATCAATATCTATGACAATTAAAAAGCAAAACGAGTTTATATTCAAGGTAATAAATACCCTCTGCTTCGAATACGCGTAGAACGTTCTATTGGTGATAATTATGAAACTATTATTATCATTATTATTTATTACTAGCAACAAACGTTATAGATATGCATTATGCGAACCTTGTTTCTCAAGAAAATTACTGAATCCTAAACTTGTGTAGCACCCGCATAAAGAGTGCAATATTTGATTTTGCAATTTTTTATATTATGCAAAGAAAATGTTAATTTATTTCGCTTGAATTGATCTAGTAAAGAGAAAAGTATTTAGTTTCGTCTTCTTTCCTCTTCAGGTCGCTGAATTATAGCAGCATACAAGGAAGTAAATGTGACCTTTGAGACGGCCAGCACTTACTGTTGGCTATAGCCAGGCATGACTAGTCGATAAGACATTTCTTCGCCCTCTTCCTTTACACCCCTTGGTCCATCGGAAAACATTTGGAGCCCACTGTACAAGGCAGTCATTGTTCATTCCCACTTGACGATAGCCGTATAAATAAATACGGTAGTATGAAGCTACTAAACAGAATAATACCGTAAAAACAGTGTTGGACTGTTGTGCATCACTTAACAGCTAATGTATGTAGTAATATTCGTTAACAAATCTTGAACTTTATGAATGCAACGTCTACTGCTTGTCGCGGAGTTCACGATTTGTTTACCTACACTCACCGTTTCGGAGGCCCTACAAGTAGACAAAGAGTTCTGGACATGGGTTTATCAACAATGTGAGTTGAATGACATTGCAACCATACAAAGTGTGTTCGTCTCCTATATCAGGTTTTTCAAAGTTTGTAAAATTTTAATTAAGATAGTTTTATTGACATATATAAAACATTTTTTTCTATTTTATTTTAAATCCCTTTAACTACGTGGTCATATCGCGACGATCTAAGAGATATATCGTGTGTGACGGACAGTTAGCCTTCTAAGTATCATTCCTGTGCCATTCGGTAGGTGTCCACAGAGACGTTAGTGCTTGGCAACTGTAACTCTGCTTCTGTGACGGGCAGATGGCAGCTTCGATACGTGTCGACATAGGCCTTAGTGCTAAGAAACTGTATTTATGATTTTACGTGCTAGCCAGAGAGCATTAGGGTGTCGTCCAGTCTACTTACTTTCATTATCTGTGTATAGATGGCAGAGATTTCACTATTGCCACTATTTTCATTTTTACTGTTGTTTTAAGCTTAAGGTGGAACTTTGGGTCATGGTATTATATATACAATTTGGTATTTATTTTGGCGACTGAGGTAAACCACAAAAAAAAGCCCAGTCAGATTGATCAGCCCAACGGATTTGAACCCGGGACTTCCCAAATGCGGGCCACATACTTTAGCGCCTGAGCCATCACGGTTGGTATATTAAACCTGACGATGAAAATCGAACATTTTCACTCCCACTTGGTTTCAATAACACTACTGTACAGAATTTAAGCTGAAGTTATTGTACATACTTGGTCATAACATTCTATTGTATGATTAAACCAGACATTCACAAAAACATATTACTAATGATTGTATTCATGTAGTCTGCTCAGCCAAATTTCTAGTGTCCTTATAATACCAACAATCCAAAATCTAATTAATTATATATATAAAGCATTTGCATGCTGTGCATTTACCTCTCGTTAACAACATTAGCAATTTTACATTCCCTACTCGTTCCTGATTGTTACTGAACAAGGGCAAAGTCATGGGTTTTTTTATTAAAAATAAACGCGAAAAATATTTACAAATTCGATTAGAAATATGCAAATGTTTCACAATAAATTTAGACGATTGAAATCTGTAATATTTTGGCCAATTTTCACACACGAAAATTAGTGTATTTTAAGAATTTATAAAGTTACATGTTGACGATATAAAGGTAATCAAAGCACTCGATTTTCTTTTTGAGCTATCAAAACTAATTGTAAAATCTTATATCAGTCTCAATTTGGTAAATATTATGTTTAAGCACTTCACTGAACTTCAGAGTGAAAATAATGTGTACTGAATTCCGCAACTATGTCCAAAATTTGTGTCATGTTTGTAATGAAACTGATGTACTGTATGCTGTGTTGACATTTAAAGCTAAAGATAATCATTTTCATAGATTTTCTGAGATAGCTGTTCAAGCCATAAGACTACCATCAAGCTCGGACAGTTAAAGATTTTTGGCACTATAATTTAATAGTTACTGACGAGATCTAACGCCTGAAAATATTGTAACTTGTATGTTGCAACTTGGTATCATGGAATTCAATGAACAGCTGTTGGCCTATACCTTTTTCACTATAAGCTGAAAGGAGAAGTAAACAAAACCACGTGACAAGACAGCACCGCATTGGCTGGTGGGCAAACTACAACCCTTCCCGCTTAACATGTCGTCTCTTCCTCTACAAAAACAGTTCGGTTGAGATCGTAACATTTTGTGGTTATTCTGGTGCAGAGAAATTTAAAAACTCATTGTGGTAACAGTTCAATTTATGAAACTAAATGTGTTTGTTCAGATTCACCTATAACTACATGAACCGTTATATCAGAGGGTTTAAGAGGCTTACGCGCAGGCGCTGCAGTTCGTGTCCGGTTTCCGCCTGAGAATCTTCTGCATAACATAACAGGTTTGTTCCAGCACGATTCAGAATCGATTCCGAATTATCTGAGTGTGCGCAGTAGCTAAGTGGCGTTCCAACACGACAGAGAATCAGTTCAGAACCAATTCTGAATTTCCAGTTTGCTGTTCCAACGTATTTGGGAACTAGTTCGGAACGAGTGAAATCGGTTCGGGACTAAGAGTAGGTACTGAAAATTCCAGACATGCGCAAATTGTATGGTCTACAGCGCATACTCAGTCAATTCAGAATCGATTCTAATCGCTTGGAACAAACCTGACAGAGAGTATAGAAAAAGTGACATACTCTCTGTATTCAGTAGAAAATAAAGTTTAATATGTAATTTATTCCTCCATGCGTGTTTATTTCTCAATACGGAATAGCAAAGGTGTTTGGTAAGCAGTTGCTCGCTGTTGAGTAGTATGGCGACATACTTGAGGAAAAGAACAAACGTCTAACAAAGCCAGGTAGCAAAACAGCGTTCAAAGATAACAATAATGAGTGATTTAGAAGGTGACAGTGATCTTTTTAATGATGCATCGACTTCCGAAGAAGAGGATTATTTCCATTTAAACATTATTCCGTTATTTTGGGACCTTTACCCCTTTTTGGCACCTTTATACCATTTCCCCCCAACCATGCCCATAATCCCCTTTTTTCTTTTACGTTTCATTCCAATTTATTCTTTAACTTTCAATTAACGTCTCCTCAGCTTGCTGTGTACGTGCGAATAGTAAGTCTACCTCTTTCAGTAAACGCCGCGCGGGAATTGAAAGCACACCCGCAACAATGGAAAATAATTGTGTGTTCGACGAAAACCTCTTTCTCTCACTTTACTGCTATAAAGTAGCCCGCAATAATGCAATTGACAATGAGTGATTCTATTCCACCAGAATCAGTAGCCTGCTGTTCGTGAATGTGAGTTTGTTGCTGTGAGAGACGTCATCTGTTTACGTGGAGACGAAGCCTGGGCAGGCAGAGACGACAATAACCTCAACCGCGCAGTTCCGAGAATTATTAAGACTGGGCTATAATTCACAAAACAATTATATATAAAGAAATAAAAATTTCAGCCCAATTGAATAGATAGTTTAGAAAATAGCAATTTCAGTTGTGCATCCCCTTAAATAAACCAGCACCTTATTGTGCCTTTTTCACCTTATTTGAGCACCTTTTCCCTTCCTTTTTTCATCTGAAATTTGCAACTAAAAATCCTAACCCTGATCATAAGCATACATTGGTACCATGTAGTTTTGTATTATTTGAATTACGTTCGGAATAGAATTTATGTGGGGTGTCATTTTCTCAGAGTATTGGAGTTTTAAATTAAACATTGTGTTTAGAAGCTTCTGTAGCAGGAAACCTAATGTTAAATTGGAATTGTGTTAAATTACTTTTTCCGGGTTCTGGTTTAAATACAATATCTATAAATTACAATTGTTATTCGCAATAACTCAGTATCAATGGCTTTAAGCCGATAAACGAACGCGATTTATTTTTGCTCGAATATTAGGACTGGAATCCGTATGAAAGAAACGCTTACGATGTACATCGGCGGAGTTTGATTTCATTCATCAACGCTGTAAACGTAAATATTTGATCGTCTTCTGATTGACCGTGCAACGAAGAAGGCCGTGACAGAACGCGAACGGTTCAAGTAGTGTTCCAACCACACAAAATTCCGAATTAGTTCTGTGAGCGTACCGGACTGGCGCATGTGCATTAGCATGTGTTGGGATTAGTTCCGAACCCGTTCAGAACCGTGTGCTGGAACAAACCTAACATCTCAATCTGTAGACCCTATAGTGAGCTAGACCAACTTAAAGAAAGCTAGTCCACTTTAGGATGTAGATTACGTCATGAATACATAATTACATTGTGTACTTGTATGTAAATAAATTGTAGTTCTTATGTGGAGTACGTTAGAGCTAAAAGTTTTTAAAACAATATTATTTATACTTAAGTATTTATAAAATTTGGTAACATTTTATAGTCAGTTTTTTTTTGAGTGAAAGAAATTCTCCTCTGTATAAAAGGTGTGAGTGATGAGATATCTCTTTAATGCTAACTTGATTTTATTTTTATTAGTTTTCAGTTCCTTAATATATTATGGAAGTGAATCAAATAATGCTATACCATTGTAGTAAGCCCCATTTTTTGGAATACTTGTAGGTTATTGCTTGGCCTGTGTAAGTCCTGCCCATTTCTGGTTTGTTTGCTGTGTATGTCTGAATTTTTTATGAACACTTCTGGGTGGTCAACCAAGGTTAAAAGTACAGCTAAAATATACTCACAGGCTAATGGTATAATTGCAAATGTTTTGAATAGTGGTTTACAATGAGTTGATTTCTTTACACCTGCCATTATTCTTATTACCTTTTTTTTGCAAAAGAAATATTTTTTTGCGTCTACTGAATTTCCCCAAAATGTTATTCCATAAGTCATACGTGAATGAAAATCAGCATAATATATTGTTTTAGGATGCTTTTATTTGTAAAATGAATTAGTAATCTAATTGCAAAACATGCAAAGCTTAGTTTTGGTAGGATGTAGTCAATATGGCCTTTCCAATTCATATTATGATCTATAATAACACCAAGAAATTTTATGCTACAAGTTTCAGTAATTTCATTGCCTTCATGTTTAATTCTTATGTCTGCAATACTTTTATTTTTTGTGCGAAAATTGATATACTTAGTTTTTTCAAAGTTTATATGAATTTTGTTACTATCGAACCAATTATTTAGCACATTGAAAATACCGTTGGATAACTCCGAGAGGCCACTGATGTTATATTCTTTAATTATAATACTTGTATCATCAGCAAAGAGAACTGGGTGAGCATGTTCATTTATTACTCTGGGGAGGTCGTTGACATATATTAGAAACAATAATGGATCCAAAATCGAACCTTTTGGAACACCATGGTATATTTCAGACCATTTGGAATATATTTTGGAATTATCTGCAGCATTTATTATGACATTTTGATGTATATTTGATAGGTAAGATGCAATCCATTGATATGTTTTATTCTTAATGCCATAATATGATAATGTTGATAAGAGTATGTTATGATTTACACACTGTAAAAACATAAACGAGGAAAATGGAAAGAAGACAATTGTGTTAAACGCTTTTAACAAATTCTGTGAAAAGTATCCACCTTTTAATCGACAATGAATATGGTTGGCCATTGTTTAGCAATAGTTGAACTTCTTTGTTAGTGATGCAGAATTGTTGCTAGGATAGCTTCAGTCGCGTTTGTTTTCTGTTGTGTTTTAACCTATAATGCTAATTGTTATTTAACTTGTTGACTCATAAAAGGTTAAAGCAAAGGTGGTATACTGATATTAGTCATTAAATGAATGATTTCTAAAGCCTGAAGTTAAGAACAGTTTAATCCAGTACCTTTAATCACAGATGCCGAACTCTTCAGGTACAACTTTTATTTGTCTACGCTTAGTATTGTGTGTTATATGTTTAGGATTTAAGGTAAAGTGTAGGAATAAGACATACAATGTTTAAAAGCTAATGATTCCCAAGTTGCGCATGATACTGTATTCGCATTCTATATGAAGCAGTTTCCTCTCATGGGTCTTAGTGCCGTTATCCTCCACGTGCTCGGCGGAGTGATATATTTAACTTTTGTTTACTTCTCCTTTCATTATAGTGAAAAAGGTATAAATAATATTTAATTTAATACTTCCTACCAAATCTTGGTAATCTATCAAAAATAATTTGCATCTCGGTTAAACTTCCCATAAACTACTGATGTTGTTAATAATTCGATTTTACAGATAATATAATATTTGGACTGTGTAAGGTAAATTAACCCTCTTAGTCCAAATGAATTTTAAACTCAGTTATTATACGAACCACGCATACATACTTTTTTCGCGAAATTTTGTTGTATTATTAAGACAAAAATGAAGCGCAGATTCTTTAAAAAATCATCACCAATAAAATATGCCCCTGCTAAAGGGGATTGCAACAAAAAGACAACTTCCGTATCTTAATGGGCTTAACACGCGGACACATGCATCTGCCTCGGAGTTCTTTTGTTATATAAGCATTTCTGAATTATCGCAACAGGGCTCGCTTTACATATATAAAAGTTAGATGGAATAAAATATATGTTCACATCATGTGGCAATATGAGTTATAGGGATCAATCAAAATCATACCGAAACGACTGCCTCCATGGTGAAGCGGTCAACGAGCTGATTTCTAAATTTAGATATCTAATATTCAACTACCAGATGGATGAAGTAATTTTTCTACTATCTCTACTACTTACCTATTGTAAGCAGAGTATTGTATTCCACGCAAAATATTTTACTGGAAATACAGATTTTGGGTTTCCTGAATAAACAGAAACAGCCGTTTTAGAAAAAGATCTCCCCGCGCCGGTGTGAAACAGCAAACTCAAAACTTGAAATGTGAATAAACACCAAACTTTGCATTTAAATTCAGCATTTTCTATGGATGCAACACGACAATTTTCAAGACATTCCCTTTCCCTAACTACCCTATGCATGCCAAAAGTTTTCTCAATGTGGTTCTAACATTTTACATCAAAATATTGTGCATTTAAGATGTTTTCATAAGAAATAAAATGCGTATTTGAGTTTTGTACAAGTATCTTGTGAAGTCCTCTTCATTCTTAATCAATTTTGTATAGTTTTGTTTAACTGGCGAACCGTAAGAGATAGAGAAAAACTTACTATACAGAATTTATGTCCAATACATTTTTCTGTGGCAGTAACCATTTCTGCAATATTCCTTGTTATTGTTTTCAGTTTTCAAATAAAAATACTTTCAAGTACTAAGTCCTATTCGCTTTTTCCTCGTGGTCAAGCAAGGAGTGGGATTTCTAACCATCACACAGCGACCTCCTTTTTAAAGCTCTGACTATTCCTTCAGTTTACTGTATCCCACTTGTACCTACAACGAAATGTGTTATAAAGCCATCTCTATAAATGTTTGTCTGGATTAAAGGGGGTACAGAATGCCATATCTTGACAATGTTAAAATGTGTCATATGCAAGGAACATTTTCTAAGTAAGTATACAACCTAGAAAGCTGAAACGTTTACAGTCTGTAGACGTGATATCTTTGTAATAACTGAAATAATTGTTTTTTTTTTAAAAAAATAATAGTTTTTTAAAAATAATTTTTATTTCTTGTGACAATTTTTTGCCCACATTTTAGGGTACATATTTGTTAAAAATTTTGGCAAATGTTGATTATTTTCAAAACACTTATTTCAGTGTATGTAAAACACCAACACAAACATGTAAACATTTCAGATCAAAATATTAATTAACAACTGAGTAAATGTTCCTTATGTGAAGAACATTTGAACTTAGGGGAAATGAGCTCTAAAGTTGAAACATCAGTAGAGGCCTGCATCATAGCTTGTTTCAGCAGAATCCTCTTCATTTTCCGGTTCTATCTTCCTTTTGGTACCTCTTTTGAACTGTTTTTCTTGATTTAAGAGTTTATAAAGCTTATTTTTTGCACTCCTGACCATCTTCAAATGTAAAAGGAGGTGGAGGTGGATTATTACGCCACAAAACATATCTCCAGAGGTCCTTCCCTTACCAATGGAACGCAGCCCGTACATTAACCTAATATTTACAGAGAACTACCAAATCCTACTTCATACTGACATGATTTGGAAACCAATTGCAGTTCTGCTGCTACAACATGTCTATTTACTCTAAGCTCCATGCCTGTTTTTGTACACTGCTTACATAGCACATTACGTGAAAGCATGTGTGCCAAGATGGACAAATCCACAATTTAAAATTGTTCAGAGCCCTTATTTATGCACTTATATATTTCTTTCAGATCTGCTAGTGTTTTCGATGATGAATATGGTGCTGAACTAATACTGTTGCCAAAACACAGGCGTTCCATCACATGGTGTGTGGTTATACTCGGCAGCGGCCCCTATATCACGGCTTTACACCTATTTTTTCCAACACACACGCTTTTTAGTAATTCTAGTACTAAAGCAAGGCATCTTAATTACAAATTTATGTTTACTATAGAAAAACTAGCCTGATCACAGGGCAAACAAACATTGCATGCAAAACAAGCAACTCTGAACAAGGAAACAAGAACCAATAATATAGGCTGGCCACCAGCTAAATATCCTTTTACGTGATCTTAAACTTTTCCGGAAACAGCGGCAGATTTGAAAAGCATGAAATGGAAGAATTGAATGAAAGTTTGGCAGCTAGCAGACGACCATTGTTCAAGCCAAGCAGACGAAATTGTGTGCGGGCATTCCCATATTTTAATAATTCACCTACTTGTAGGACAGATATCGAGGGAATTCAAACGACATAATGAAGAAAAATCTCCATACGTTCATATAAGACAATAATCCAAAAATTGAATTTTTTGACCGAAAACCCATTCCGTACCCCCTTTTTTCCTCGTGGTCATTCAATGAGTGGGATTTCTAAATATTCACACTCCTTTTTAAAGCTCTGACTATTCCTTCAGCTTACTGTATCCCACTTGTACCTACAACGAAATGTGTTATAAAGTCATCTCTGCAAATGTTTGTCTGGATTAACACGAAGTGAGGAGTAAAGTCAGCTTTTGTAAGAATAGTTTGTGACGACTATATAAGTATAAATGATAGTGGTTACATGAAGTCATGTGAATGTAACACATCCGAATTTTACAAAACAATCTGTGTGTGTGTGTGTTATGACAAGAACAGTTGTATAGCGTAAGACAATTATATAGGGTCTTTCAACAAGAGTGTCCTATCTTTGAACTTAAACAAAACACGTTCTATAAATGATAGAGATTTATTTCTTTTTTTTATTTTGGAACATAATTAATGTCATTACGTGTGGAAGAGAACATCAGTTAAGTGACAGCCGCGACTTCGTTGGGTTGCACGTATACGGCTGACCCAATTTTTAATGACAGAAGAGCGTAAATTAGGTCCAACTTCACGAATACACGCGTGATGTTATTCATAAAATCATTTACTGTTTCTGGCTTTTTGACGTAAACTCAAGATTTAACATAACCCCACAAGAAGTAATCCAACGGCATTAAATAACATGACTTCGGGGGCCAGTTAACACCACCACCACGGGAAATGATGTAACCTCTCCTTCAAAAGATCGATTGTTTCGAGAGCAGTATGGCATGTGGCACCATCTTGCCTGGAACCAGATGTTTCTGAGATCCATACCATCCAACTGAGGCCAAAAATAGTCCCTTATAAGAGCCCGGTATCTTTCTCCATTGACAGTTAGAGCTTCTCCATCTTCATCTTGGAAAAAATAGGGACCAATGATTCCACCATACCAAAATCCACATCACACAGTAACCTTTTGGGGACGAAGTGGTCGTTCTTGAATCTGCATTGGATTGTGATTGCTCCAATAGCATTAGTTTTGTTTGTTAACACAACCATCCATCCAAAAGTGGGCTTCGTCGCTGAAGATGATTTTTCGACAAAAATCCGGATCAGCTTCCAATTGCTGCATAGCCCAGTCAGCGAATACACGGCGCAACGTATGGTCGTTGGGCTTTAGTTCTTGAGTTAACACCATTTTGTAAGCGTGAAACTTCAATTCCAGATGCAGAATTCGCCAAGTTGCGGTCGGCGAAATTCGCAATTCTTACCTCGACGAGCAATTGATTTGTTTCCGTTCTCGCGTACATTCTCACGAACGACGCCTATGTTTTCGTTGGAGCGCTTACGTCGATTACGTACAGGCGTTCTTTGATCGCTGACAGAACCACCTCTTTCAAGTTTATCGATCAAACGCCGAATCGTTCTCTCGCAGGGACGATTATGCACACCGTAAACTTCACGCAATGCACGGAAGGTTTGGCGAACAGATGATCCATTTTGATAATACATTTTCACAATTTCTACGCGTTGCTGAATGCTGTAACGTTCCATGCTATTTTTCAATAACAACTGTAACCACATGAAAAAAATGACTGCTGTAACTCAATAACAGCGGCAGCTATTACATGTTAAAGATAGGACACTCTTGTTGAAAGACCCTTTATAATTTTCAACTATGCCTGCAGCTTTAACATACATAAAATTTTGAAATATTTTACACCTTTAAATACATAATGGATCTCGTTATTCCTTTCACTTTTCCTTTTGAGAATTACTTTCCTTTACAATCAGCTGTAATTCTTTACAAAGGCTTTCTGTTTGTTTCAACTGCCAAATCGATTTACCTACAAGTTACAAAGCATTGAATTACTATGTTTCTCCCGCTGGCTAAACAATTTAGAAACAAAATTAATGAATTATTTTTTGAAAATGTTTACGAAAATGTATGGGGTTAAATTAGACAAGTCCACAAATTATCCTTTTTAGAACATACCGATAAATGCTCGCCCAAGGCAAATGCGAGCTATACTTGCCAGACGGTCTACTCGCTATGTCGTTTCCTCGTTCACTGATCGCTGTCTTCGCCCGGGAGAGCCACGTTCCTAATCTTGCCTGCTAAAGCGCTGCGATCACTGACGTTTAAACCAGTCAAGGCAAGCATGGACGACCCATTACGTCGTTCTACTATGCTTGCATCACAGATGACGACATATCCTTTGGCACGTTCCTCCAGAATCTGCTGCTGACGTGTTCAACGCCAGGGAGGGGGGAGGGGTTTAAAGTGATATATGATTTTGATTAAAATACCGTACATTAAATATATTTACGTGACAAATAAAATGCATATCTTGAATTTCCTGGAAATATTCTGTAGAGTCCTCTCATTCTGAAGGAGGTTTGTGTAATCTTGCATAACTGGTAAACGTTAAGCGATAGACGAAAATGTATACTACACGAAAAATCTGATGTGTTACACTCACATGACTTTCTCTACTCTTGTACAAACTATTTTTACAAACGCTTATTCTCCATCTACTTCATATTTATCGAGATAAACATTTGCAGACTCTTATCTTATTGCTAATTTTCTTGTAGATGTAAGGGGAAAATATATTTACAAGGGCAATATAGAAATACAGTAGCCTTTAAGCACATACATATCTCTTATTAGCTGGTTGCTAGGTGCAGCACCATTCCCTTTGCCACAGATTAATACTCTTTGCATATCCAAGACAAAAAATCTGATGTGTTACACTCACATAACTTTCTCTACTCTTGTACAACCTAATTTTACAAACGCCTATTCTCCATATGCTTCATGTTAATCGAGATATCGAGATGTCAATCTTATTGGTAATTTTCTTGTAGATGCAAGGAAAATATGGTAGCTTTTAAGCGATAGTCAAATATTTTAACGCTGGTTGCTATGTGACGCATTCCATTCTCTTTGCATGTCCAGGACATAAAAAAAATGAATAACGCATTTGAGAAAAAGTATGAAGTATTGTAAAATTTAAGGAAATAACAAGCAATATCTCGAAAACGGTTCACTCAACAAAAGAAATGTACATGACATAAGTTGTGTATTTTAACGCGATCTACATTTTTTGTGTAGTAAAATTTTGTCTATCTCTTATGGTTTACCAGTTATGCAAAAGTCGTTCACAATGAAGAATACTTTTGGAGACATTCCCAGAAAATTCGAGATATACATTTCATTTCTCATGACATTACCCTAAACATATGATATTTTCATCAAAATCGTTAGAGCCATTTTTGAGAAAATTAAAATGTTCGAAAAATCTTCCATGTAAAGGGTAGTCTGGGGTGGGGGGATTTTCTTGAAAACCTTCGTGTCGCATCTCTGGAAGATACTGAACCTAAATACCAAGTTTGGTGTTTATCCGACTGTTCGTTTTTGAGTTATGCTGTTCACAGACACACACACACACACACACACAGACACACACCCGGACATGTTTCCAAAAATGCTTTTTTTGGATTCAGGAGGTCTCAAAACGTGTATTTCCGGTGAAATCTCGGTATCGAATTTTTGGGTGGAATGCAATATTTCCTCTACTTACTATACGTAGTAGAGAAAGTAAAAATGTAGATCTCTTTAAAACACATAATTAATTTCAAACAACTATTTTGTGGCATCAGCCATTTCCGAGATATCCGTTATTAATGGTTCGAATTACTCAATATATAGCCATTCTTTTGAAGTCCTATCGATTTTCAATTTTCTTTTTGTTTGCTTTGTTTTGCGATGTCATGGAAAGAGTATGGAATTTTAAGGCCAGCATATATCTAGAATCCAGTACTAAAACATTTAATTATCGCTACTCCTTTTGCATCTATAACGAAAAGCGTAACTGAAATTATTTTTGAGCGGTTTATCTCGATTAAAATGTAGATAGGAACATAAACTTTCGTAAAAATAACTTTTATACCCGCTAATAAGCGATAGGGGTTAGAGAGAGTCATGTAAATGTATAATATAAGATTTAGAATTGATAGCTACAACGATTCCTTGGTGTGCCGATACTTCTTCGACCTCTCGGTTTACAGTGAACTACTTTTAAGGGTTTAAGGGCATTCTATTTTGAGTCATACATGCTCTTTCCATTTATTTCTACATCCATCTTTAGTGTCTAAGACACGCGGAATGCTTTTTCTTTAGCCCGAATCTCTTTATTTTTCCTACGATCTATAAGTACTTGCTAGTGGCAGTAATTTCATTTCTACACTTTCTAATCTGCGTTTCTGCTGCGCATCTGACCCATACAATATTCAGGTCTGTCTCCAAGAAGTTCTAACGTCCATTTCTGTGCGATCCGCTAGCTGGTCCCCTTTGGAGGGTAAATGGAAAACTGAAGTCCAAAATGCCGATGACCTTCACAAATCTAAAACCGGAGATTCTCATTTCTGGATATGATTCTAAAGCCGACTAACCTCAGTTCGGTTCCCAGTTGTGGTTTCTAACACCGTCTGTCTAATTCGCCTTTCCAACAAAGATAGATGGCGCTAATGGTTCCCTTTGCCACCGAGGGGACTGCATATGCGGCTAACTTTGCGTAAAATCAACGACATATCATTAGTAGATTTTCATTAAAGACCGACCATGACATGGCTGAAACTAGCGACGCGCTTTTAAAATACAAGCTCTTTATGCACGCCGTTCGTTCGGGAGGGGGGATAAAAAAGAACTCGAAGCCCCAAGAGTGGAGAGGCGGGAGTTGGAGCCGATAATCAGCGCTGCCCCACTGGAGTAGAGCCGCCCGGCAATATATTCCACTTTTCTCGCTCTAGACGGAAAATCCCAATTTCTATGGTGATGAGGAATCCGGGGAATTTGTTTAGCCTTTATTAGCGACATGTCTCTCTTTGCCAGCAGAGTTCTTGGTGCCTGTTATCTCATGACGCGCTTTTTAATTCGGTTCTGGCTTTTATTAGATGAATTATGGCTTAGGCCTACTTTGTCATAATGCTTTTCTAAACTAAAAAGGAAAAGCAAACTCTCCAGGGTATTAACTTTGTAATTCAGGGAGCATTCGCTTCTTTACGCAATCAGCGAAGCTTAGCGGTCGAAATTAGTGGCTTCATTGAACCGTCTTGAAATCGGATTTTAGACTGTGTAATGTTTGTTTATTTAAGCGATATATACCATTCGTTGACTAGGAATAAAAACCTTGTATGTTTACAAAATACGTTTCTTTGCCTTTATCAATAAAATTTTGTAAGCGAACATTTCACGCGATGTAAACACTAGCGACTATAATGAAGTTCAATCCACCCGACCCTGCTGTGAGGCGGAAATTCAATTTAGTCTTATGGACTAGTCTTAGTCTATTAGGATATTATCAGCATTGCTTATTAACGGGATAATCAGTAAAAATTACCAACTTCTTAAAAAACCTATTCGTTGGGTTTTAAAACTAGACAACCTTTTAATAATCTCCTTATCATTTTCTGTAATAGAGTTTTAAATCATACCACGTGAACTTTCTAAATATCTGTCTGCATATGATGGTGTATATGAGGTTACACATTTATACGTGTTTTTCTCGCATTTGATTTTTCCTACGTATTCAAAAGTTTCCCACGATATTTAAATTTTACCGAATTGTTTACCGAAAATATGAAATAATGAAGAAAAAATTGTCATACAGTTTTACTTCCATGCGTTTATTACTCCAGATATCTGGAATTAGGATAGACAAAATTTTAGAAAAATGATAAAAATTTAATATAAGTAATGTTAGTATATTTTTTTCGAAATAGTGCAGAGCATTCTCAAAACAATATACAAATATACATATATGACAATTTTGTTTATCCTTAAATCAGTGTGTTCATACCTTAATTTTATAAACATGGCATATCTGCATATTTTAATTGAATACTATAAAATGTAACTATGTATTAGATTGTCTCATAAGTTCGTTCGTTTTTCGTTGCGTTTCAATCACTAAGAACGCCTGGGAACACACCTCACCCGCAGCACAGCTACAACAGCGTAGTTGCCGAACTTTCAGTTTACAAATTTTAAACACAAGGTCTTCAAAAGAGACATAACTACGGCAGTTAGGTTTTGTAAACAAACTATTTATTTCCCGCAGTATACACCATTATTGTCGACAAAGTATTGCCATTTCTCTGGAAGCTTATAAATTCCATTTCTCCAAAATGTGGGGGTTTTCTGGTTGATGAACTCTTCGAGGTTAGTCTGCAGTCCTCCAAGGAAGTTAGGCGTTTGCCATTCAGGAAACTCTGCAGGGCACGGAATAGATGAAAGTCGGCTGGAGCAATGTCTAGAGAATACGGCCGTTGGGGTAACACTTCCCATTCAAAATTACGAAACTTTTGACGAGTCACCATAGAGGTCTGGGTTGTCATGGCGAAAGACGGCATCGTTTATCAATTCCGCTCTTTTCTCTTCAATGGCTGCTTAAGACGATCCAACTGAGAGCAGTATTTCTCGGAATTGATAGTCTCATTAGTCGGAAGAAGTTCGTAATATAGGATTCCTTTGCAATCCCACCAAGTGCGTAGCATAAACTTTCTCGGATGCAGCACTGGTGTAGAAACCGATAGTGGTGGCTGCCCTTTCTTGCACCATGATTTACTCTCTCGGGCGCTGTTGTACACAATTCACTTCTCATCTCAAGTTACCAGCCGTTCCAGAAAAGGATCTGATGGAAACGCGCTGAATCAAATTCGCTTCACTCAGTTCGTGAGGAACCCATACATCGAGCATATTTACGTAACCCAGTTTTTTCAAGTTCCTGACCACAGTAACACGAGCTAAATTGAGCTCCAATGCCGAATTATCATTCGTGGATTGCTGACTATCATTTCATGAATTCTTTTCACGACCGTAACCATTGGCCGTCCAGATCGAGTGTTTCTCTTTTAAGGGGAAATTTCCAGCTTGAAATCGACTAAACCACTTTTAACATGCTCGATTCGTTACTGCATCTTCCCCGTAGACAGCACAAATTATCTACCGGCATTATGAGGCGGTTTTACCCTTACGGTAGTAAAACAGCATAAGGTGTCGTAAATGTTTCTTTTTACTTTCCATAGTTTGTAAACACAAGTTCATGCTGTTCCATCCAATGTCAGTCACAAACACACACACTGACATATCCAACAGCGAGTCTGATTGTTGACCGCTAAGTCGTAGGGGTGGTAGGCGACTGTGATAACTTGAGTGTACAGAGGTTTCAGGGTTTTCAGGCGCTATTGCGAGCAAAACAAACTTAGACAACCCAATATCATTTTTTTCTTTCACGACCAATAACATATATTAAAACGAATCTTTGACACTGCGCATTATGCTGCTTAAGCAGCCTAAGAAAGAAGAAACATACGACTTTTGCTGAAAACTAGGATTTAGGAATTTCACAAACGCAAACCCATAAATTAAAATAAATAGTTTAAAACTTCTAATGCATCACACTCATACGGTGTTTATTACCTATTACCACTGCACATAATCCCTTACATGTAATGGTTTTCGTATACAAAGCGATCCTTCTATGCTTGTTATGTTACTATTTTGGTTAGAAATAGCTCAAAATTAAGTAATGTTAATTTAATTGCATCCGCGATACGGTTTGTACATTGTGAGTCAGTTTATGCTACTAATGCACCAATGAGAAAGAAGACTCATATATGATACTTTGGGATTGTCGCATGATAGTCCAGCCTAGAAAACTAAACATGTAAACAATGAACAGTTTTCAATCTAAAGGGTAGTTCGGACGACGGAATTTCCTTACAAATGTTCACCTGGAAAGCTTAAATGGTGTCTGATTCAAAAGTGAAATTTTGCATTTATCGGAAATTTTTTTCTGGGTTGTTCACCGGGGGGGGATTTGTGTATATAGAGGGATACACACATATACACGATAAATGATTTGGAGCTCATTGCGCTTCAAAATGTGTATTTCCAGTATTATCTCGATATCGAGGTTTTGGATGGAACACCTCTACCTACTAAAGGTATGTGGTAGAGAAAATAATCTAAAAATATACAGGACTTTTTAAGATTAAGAATTATAAATAAATAAGAAAAGAATTGAAAATTGTTAAGATTCATAAGAAATTAGAAATGAATTTGTATTTATTACAACGCGAGAAATTAATAAATGAATAATAAAGCGTATTTACATTATAAGAAATTGTGTGCTTTAAATAGATCTATTTTGTCTATCTCTTATGGTTTACCAGTTATACAAAAGTCACTCAGAACGAAGAAGACTTCAGAGACAATTGCCAAAAAATTCAGGACATACATTTCATTTGCCACGAACGTGTGGTATTTTAATAAAAATAGTGGTCCATTTTTGGGAAAACCAAGATTTTCAAAATATTTTCCATTTAAAGCATGGTTTGAGTTGAGGTGATTCTTTTTTATTCAAGAAGTCTCAAACTGTGTATTTTCGGTGAAATTTTGGTATGGCATTTTTGGGTGGAGCTTCTATGTACTTCTTTTATAGGTAAGTAATAGAACAAATAAAAATGAAATTTTCTGTATTATCAGTGTCAGTTAAGTTGTATCCTAGGCGTTTTTGTTTCTTTCTTAATAATGTATACAATGCACCTATTCTTTTATAATTCATTTACTATTCTCCTTAACCCTTGTTAATATTTCGCGATTCACTGTGCCCTTTACGCAGATATAGTTCATTGTTCAGTAGTAGAGACAAGGCATCGATTAAATTATATCCGTTCTGCTCGTGAGATGATAGCAAGAGTCCCTCTACAGGGAGTACTCATTGTGTGAACTAATTGTTTGGTAGGTGCTTTGACTCGTTGTTCATTACTAGTCACTGCTCTATGGTGTAAGATAATATAATGCGTTATAGAAATGAATTCTGTAAACAGTGTTTTATTATTTTGTAAAGTTTGATGTATTTGATATCTGGGGTTTTCGTCCTTAGCCTACTATGCATCTCATATATGCATTATTTAACTCAGTTTGTTATTCGCCGTTTATTATCACGGAAAATCATTTATGAAAGGCAACTTTGATATAACAGGCGGAAATTGGTGTTTCCTTGAACGCTTTGGCTTAAATTAAAAAGCGCAAATTGCATATTAATTTAGCAGGTGCTATGTAGTATCAGAGATAGCTGTTAACCTTTAGAAGCTATGGATTAACATTTATCGCAGTTATAGTCCATGTAATTATCACAAGCAACGCCAAGTATGATTTTATCAGTAATAATCTCACTATAAGTTTTAAGCTTAACGTTAATGGGTGATGAAGTTACGAGTAAGTTTACTCAAAGAAAGTAAAAATTCTATTGATATTTAATTAGATACATCAATACTGAACTAAAGAGACAACATTAAAATAAGTAAGTTTCAATTTAATATCAATTGTTTATCATCTAACTAGAGCCACAGACATCCTAGTGCAAAACTGTCATTTTCAGTGTCTTCTGAAAATATCTATATAACTTAGGAAACCTTTAGGGAACGGCGCGATAGTTTTATACATCCAGACAGATTGTTACTTAAACAGGTTATGTTACTGTCTGCAGTATATTAACATTATAAGACTGGATGAAAACAATTACGTCTGATAAAGAATGTGATCAACTCGTGTGGTTCACAGACGCATCCCGTACACAATCAGGTGCAGGCATACATGACCTGTTTACAAGGAAAAATATTAGTATAAGCCTTTGAAAATATTGCACAGTTCTTTTACGCAGAAATATTTGCTATCCTGAGTTATGCTCTAAAAGCACTTGAGAAAGCTTATTCATATCCTCACAGACAGTCAAAATACTTTAAAGGCACTCTCCTCAGACCAGGAAAAATCAAAATTGGTTTGTGAATGCCTAAATGCCCCGACTGCCCTATCATCTCCCAACAGGCTTGAAATGCGGTGGATGCCGGGGCATCAGGGCATCTATGGAAATGAAAAAGCTGATCATCTGGCAAAAATGCGTACTAAGATACCCTATGTTGGCCCTGAACCGTAGTTGGAATCAATACACATACTGCCAAAACCTGGGTGAAAGCTAGGATTAGGGAAAAACACCAACTCAGGTGCTAAATCTATCCTGGACAAAGAAAAGCCATAAAACCGGTCTTAGGTCCATGCAACATCTCTCCTGAGATTGGCCAGAACAGCAATAAGGGAATTAGTTGCATTAATTCCTGAACTTGGTCTCTTCAGGAAACATCTACGTAAAGTCAGGCTTTAAAAGGATGAACTCATCTGAGGAATGTACAAAGCGGACGAGGAAACTGTCTTGCACAGCCTCTTGAACTGCCCATTCCTGGCGAGAAAGCATTCTTTCCAATGGGTTGCACAGTAAGACTTTTACGCTGACGTCCATAAAACTCCAAGAACCCCTCACCCCATCAACTAATCTAATATCCCATACAAATAGTCTAAGCATTGTGGTAGTTCGTTTATTAGAAGCAAATGATTGTTTCTAATTATTTGTTAATTAAAATAAAATTACAACTAATAAATAAATTAGAATAATAATTCTAATAGTTTTGGGAAACGAAAAATTTACCGTGTAAAGGCAGTTTGGGATTTTCTCGAAAATCTTCTTCCTTTTTCTTTTAGTAGTGTTTAACGCCCATTCTTACTACATAGGTCACCACAGTAGAGGTCCTGATCACACATGAAATGAAATTATAATTGGGAAAGGAAACTTGGGAACTAAAGTTTACGCCTAAATTTAGGGCAGCTTTCCGGCATTTGCGAGTTATGAGGACTTTGGAAAACCTGGAAAAAATCCTCAGGCACGGAGGGGTATGAATCACAGACTTCCCGTTCACGAGTTCGTGCCTCTACGTCGGACTCCCGTGTCGGTAAAAATCATTGTATCGCAGCCTTAGAAGTTACTGTACTTGAATTTGGTATTTATCCGACACTTTGTTTTCAGTAATGCTGTTCACAGACTTACTGACATATGAGGCAGTATTTTTAACACTTAAATAATTTCAGTCTAATTATATAATATATAAATTCAATAACAGCCCGCCTTAAAGCAATATGTGTATGCAACAATATATAAAAAGTGTATGTAACAGTCATTGTATATGTTTGTATTATTGTAAACATGTTCAGTAATGTTATGTGAATGCATTACATAATTTAATAATGTAGGAGCTGTGAGAAATAGGTCAAAAGTTGCTAACAATGAGGTAACCTTGAGGCAATAATGACTTTGAGAGTTTAAATGTTACTTGTGATTCTTGGAAGCAATAATGTAATTTTAGTGACAGTTTATAAAAAATAGCCAATCAACAGCAGAAAAAGCTTTAGTTAAATGAAGGTATTCTATTGGATTAGGAATAGCCAGTCAGAGACTTAAAATACAGAAATTTACAAGTTTAAACGGTTGAAATCAATTCAGTTGCCTGCAGACAGTGATTGTAACCGGACGCGAGACATATCCTCGAGAGATTTAATACGTATTCGTGTGAGACGAAAAATAAGTTTACGTGTTAAAAAGTGCAAGTAATTAATTAAAGAATCTCACAGCTCTGTATATCAGGGAAGTGTCATTTAAATCGTATCAAGTATTAATAAAAGCAGTGAAGTAAAATTATAATCTGTGTAAGCCTACATTCTTAGTCGTACCACAGCCCTGCTAAGAGAAACGTGTCTCTAACAATAATACTGACGCAGCCGAGGCAAACATTAATATTTAATACTTAAAGAAACAGTCAAATTAGAAAGTTAATTTTTTTTAAACTTGGGGCAAAGGACACCTGAAAGTACATTTGGGACGAAGGCTACCGGAAACAGTTTACTATACGTGCGGTTGCAACCATCTTCAAGTTCGGCTCCCCAACAAAAATAATACAACTCCTTCTAAAATACTCGTTTTTCAAACTGGCTTTCCATACGTGAAGCAACAAATCTTTCTCACATACGCGGACATTTTTCTAAGAAAATGCTTTCCTGTTGGCATTCAGGGTAGCTTCAAACTTGTTTTGCTGATAACTTAATATGGAATTTTCTGGTGGAATGCCCAAAAAAAAAGTAAAGTAAAGAAAACTAAGTTTTGTTTTCACATGTTGAAAGCCCGTATTGCAATTTGAAAACATTTCGAGGTAAGCATTTATCGCGATTAATGCAAAGGGACAGAAGCTCCTGTCATCTGTCTAGTGCAACATTGTAAAGGATACCTATGGCGTTTTTATGGAATAGAGAATATTATTATACTGTTACACTTTAAATTGTTTATTGTTGCAACATAACTTCGTCGATTATTAATTCCAATATGTCGCTCTTAAACTTTCTCCGCTGCATTCAATGTTATAAAGTTCTTTATAACTGCAAAATACACATTTTGTAAATGTTAAATAAACAGGATCTGTTCCAATTTGAAGAACATATAGTTCGTCCTTCGTGCCCCAGAAGTGAAATGGATGTAATAGGGGTAACTTATTGAATTTCTATGCCTAAAGTATCCACCTAAAGTATCCACTCACATTCGTATTTTGTAAAATAAAGCGAATGTTTCTTCATTGCCCTGGTCAGTCGTCTGTGTTTACTTGATTGGGAACTATGTGTAGTTTAAACGGCATTCAACGGTAAAAACATTTCTACAGTTTCATTTAAAACAGCAACCTACAGAAATGACTACTGTGCTTTCGTAATCGAGAATGAACAACCTGTTGAGTCTCCTTTCAAGTTTTGTTTAGCCTTCTTTTATATTTTGCTTTTTGCTTGTACGTCTCATTCCATTCGTCACAATTTGTCTATTCATCTTTTCCTGTTCACTCGAATTTCACCTTCTTTGTATGGCAGTTTATCGCTATCCTTTGAGCTGTGAGTATTTAGGCAGCTTATTTGTAAATTTCTGTGTATACAGTAACGCTTAGAATGCATCGATTCCTCTGGTTAGAATGTATTATTATCCTGTTGATACTAGTGTACGTTTTTGGCAATTACCTGTTTGTTTATTATTAACGTAGTGGCATATCATGTAAGTGAAGTCATTTCAAATATGTGCATCCATTTCCTAAAGCCACGTAGTTAAAAGTCATTTTAAATCCTTGCTCTAATAATATAATTCCTAAGAAATCAGCGTATTCATGTAATGTACAGTATTATATTTTCTTCATAATGCAAATGTTACGTCGTTTTAATTTCTTTACAATGTGCCTAGCAGTGGAGAAGGTATTGCATTCCACCAAAAATTCGACACCAACATTTCACCGGAAATACTGAACTGGGGCCCCCTGAATACAAAGAAAAGCATTTTAACAAAAAGATCCGTGTGTGTCTGTGTGTATATGTGTACGAGTATATGCATGTGTGTGTGTGTGTCTGTGTGTATCTGTGAACAGCATAACTCAAATATGAAAAGTCATAAACACCAAACCTGGTAGTTAAGTTCAGTATTTTCAAATATGCGACACGAAGATTTACAAGATGCGACATGATTTATAAACTACCTTTTACGTGGAAAATTTGCCGAAAATACTTATTTTCTAGAAATGGCTCTAACGATGTTTATTAACATACCATATGTATATACCTCTCTCTCTCTCCTACACACACATATATATATATATATATATATATATATATATATATATTTGAATTTATGCAACGTGCTAAGCGACATATGTGACTTATGCCTTTCTTGTATGCCTTCTAATGACTGATTTGCATAACACTTTATAGAGAAGGGATACATAACTCAGTGCATAAGTGTTTTATAGGACAGAACGCAATCGCTATGTAAGTCGATGCAAAAAACATCCCACCCTGGCACTGAGAGCTTCAGTAGCACATTTAGCCAATTTTACAAACTTTTATTCTTTAGCATACATCCATGAACCCCTTTGAAAACGCCCCTGAAGGAACAACCTAACACATACATCGGTTGAAAAAACAATTTGAAAACAAAATGGCAGATCTACGCAGTGCGACCAATTGGATTTAAGCCGTTAGTCATTGTACAGCCTTATCAAAAAATGCTATGTATTAGGAAGATAATTTCTCTTATTTCACAAACACCAAATATGGTACAGATTATTAGGGTAAACATGATACACAATTATCTGATTGTAATTTCTATATCTTTGGCTCACAGGAGAGCCAGTAGCAAAAATAAATAAATTAGTACACTAAAATACAGGAAATAAACACAAGGAGCGAAAAAAGAAGACTTTGATGTTTTTATCAGATTCGAACCTGCGAAGCTAACCTTTAGTTCACCACATTCCCGCAGCTAAACCACTCGGCCAGAACCCACTTAGTCTATTCTGCTCTTCGGGAAAACATTTCTCTATCTCCTTGCAAGCATTATAGCCATGAAACGCCTTCTTTTCTAAGGCTTTCGCAGCTCGTTGGCTCTCATTCAGATCCTTAATCATAATGCTAATTGCATATAGTACCGAATAGAAGAGCAGAGCTACAATAACAGTTTGTTTGCTAAAAGGGTCAATGTTTTCACATTATACTATAAACTGCGGGTTGCATAGATACGAATAACTAGGGACAGCTGACTCACCTGGTTTATATAAGTATATTTACATGGAAATATAATTGTATATCTTGAATTTACTGGGAATGACCTTTAAAGTTGTCTTCATTTGAAAGGGATTTTGTATAATTTTGTATAACTGGTAAGTGTTAAGTGACAGAAAAAAACGTACTGCACAAGAGATGTAGATATCTTTAAAACACGCTATTTATTTCCAAAAACTTTTTTGTGCCCTCAGTCATTTCCGAGATATCGTTAGTAATGGTTGAATTGTTCAATATGACAGTCATTCTTTTGAAGTCCTGTCGATTTTCAATTATAGTTTCTCGCGATGTCATGGAAAGAGCGTGGAATTTTTAAGGTCAACATATAGCGTCCAGTTCTAAAACATTTGACTATCGCTGTTCTCTTTGTATCTATAATGAAATGTGTAATGCAGTTATTTCCGGAAGTGTTTATCTTGATTAAAATGGAGTAGATAGGAAAATAAACGTTCTTAATAATAATAATATTTGTATATCTACTCTTAAGCGATAGAGGGTAGAGAAAGTTATGGGAGTGTGACACATAAGATTTTTTTAAGATACTTTAAAGCGCAAATTTTGTATCCGATATGAAAAAAGAGGGTTTTATATCTTTAAGTTGACATCATACCTCCCCTTGTCCTTCCATAAAGCAGAAGTCTGCGCAGCTAAAGCCTCCTTAATGGAAATGAAATTCTGCTTATCTATACAGTTCAGGATATCAGATAAAGAAATACTTTATAAAAATGTTTGTGCAACAGTAATTATGGCTGTTAATATAACAATATTCAAGGCGTTTTAGAGGTATTTTGGGGTCTCTATGTAACCTTGGAGTGACACGCGGTCCGGACCGTCCCATCCAACCCACTCCAATCCATCAGATAGGAAAATTGAATTATTGTGTAGAATTGTCAACGTAATGCAATAAAAGAGTTTAATTACATACCCTTTCATTGGACAAAATGTTTTGCGAATGACTGTAAAGTATCCGACTGTGAAAAATATGATTAAATACCAAGCCTTGCAGTGTTGTTCGGGTTTTTTGGAGATACAAGACGAAGGTTTTTAGAAAATTTCCGCACGTTGTCTATTTTAGTTTTGATTTGCTTCAAAGTGCGATTTTTTAATCAGTGAAATTGACAAATGAAATTAATATTTTTTTGTTTTGCAAAATACTAGACTTCATCGGGAGTCTTTTGAGATTTTCCTTTTATTTCCCCTTATTGTATACAATTCTCTCGTGGGATAAGGTGTATGTTTTTTATTTTTCAAAAATCCCTGTAAATTGTTTTAATTTAATGTATAATGCTTTGAGAGATTAGTGTGAAAAAGTGTCACTAATTTTCATTTTATTACGGGAAAAATTTAGGTCTCCTTAAACTGCACAATCGACCTAAAATGGGAGTTTTTGAGGTGTTAGCCATTTTCGAAGTTGTACATTTATGTTCTCAGCACCTTTAGTCAAGTTGAAAATTTATCCGGTTGTTATTTGTTTCTCATATACCCCTAAAAAGATTATTATGTAATATCAATATTTTCCAAGTATTTGTAAGCAATGACAACCGACTCGCTTCAATACACCAGGTACATCAATAATATAATTATTGTCAGCATAAGGGATTAAAAGATTTTAATCACACACCGCTTCGTTGTGAAAAAAAAGTATTGCAAAGAAATGTACAGAATCTATTTATGAAAAACGTAATGGGTTAAAGCCAAATCTTTCAATTTAGTGTGACATCTTTTTGTGGAGCAACATGAAGGTTTTCAGAAATGTTTGCGCACCTTCTGCTTGTAAACTGTCTATTTTATTATATTTCCTAAAATATGCTTTTATCATTTCGTGAATTGGACAATTAATGAAGCTGACGATTTAAAATTTTTGCAAAATACCACAGTTCACCGGACATATTTTAAGATTTTCCTTTAATTTCCCTCAATGCATAAAACTCTCTTAAGAAAAAGAGTGGTTGTTTTTTCTTTTTCAAAACTGGCTCTAAATATTTTTAATTTGGTGGTGCAATAGGTTTGAAGTGGCGTGCAAAAACTTAATATATTGATGTTAACATAAAATCCATTGATGTCGTTTTCGTTCTCATCTTAATATAGCAAACATTTAAGTCATCTTAAAATACACAACTGAAGCAGAAGATGGTCGTTACTTTTGAAACAGTATACTTTATCTGCTTCTGATGTTATTGTTATCTCGTAGCTCGTTCTGTTGTCTCGTGCACCAGCTGCTCCAGTGGTAAGCTATGAGATGTTTCTCTCAGGGAAGGACAACATCAGCTTAAATTGACTGAGAAATTTATTGTGAACTAATATTTGAGTTATTGAAGCGTGATTCTGACCGTTAAAGTTAAAGAAATGCACTGGCTCTGAATTGTAGCACTCGAAAATGTAATAACTGAATTATCATACGTATTAACTTCTTCAGTATCAACTTAACGTTTTGAAATAACTGCTTCCGTTATAAAAGAAACTAGTATCTTAACTTGCGGTGAGTCGCTAAAATGCTTTTTGGCGAGACCTCCCGCAATAGCCACGAAATCTTACTCACATAAGCGCGTCACTAGGTGCTTGAAATATCACACGAGCAGTATGTACCGGTGACATACCAGAGAGAGTCACGTATACACAACTGTGTGCCTGAAGGTGTGCACGAACGAATGTAAGCACCAGTACCGATACCAAAAGTAACTCTGTGACTTAAAATTGTACGCCTTTATAACTTATACCTCTGACTACTTCATTACTCCCCACCAACGTTATTTTTCACGTGCAGCCAATGCTTAAAAATCCTGCATGTGCCTCTTTACTTTGTTGCCATGAGACTCGGCTAAAATCTCAGATTCTATGTGCCTTTCTTTTTTCCAGAATTTTTGTTTATGTGACCCTAAAAACGTACTAAGTTTATAACCTAACTGAATTCCCAGAAACTTTAAGCAAATGCGTGCGCTACTTGGACGGATACTAATGACTTTTGCTAACCTGACTCGCTAATTACCTTCGTCTTTCCGGACAAACTTTTCAACTCAAGCTTGCTTATTACATTATACAATGATTTAATATACGGAAATTACTTATTGCAATGATTTCTCTATTTTATTACCATTTATTTATTTAGTTATTTATATATTCCCGTCAATAATTACGGTATCACAATCGACGTAAAATGGGAATTTTTGTGACGTTGGCCATTTCCGAAGTTCTTTGTTTAAGTTCATAATACCTTAATGTCGTCAGCTTGAAATATAACCTGGTCATGCTTTGTTTCTGACATACTCCTGCAATGAGCATGTAATATCAATGCTAACTTTTTACAAATCATTTTAAGCAGTTGATTCCAGTCTCAGCCTTCTACATGCTGCTGTGTATCAATGACAAAATGTGTACATAATCAGTTTCTGGAGAATATTTTACATATTAACAGAAAGTAGAAGAAGGTTAAATGATAATGGATAGAGAAAGTACAGTGATTGCTGCACATACTTTTTCTCCTGGCTTAATGTTAAGGCAACCATCTGTGAAATATGAAAATACACAATTTAAGGTGGATTAATATGAAATTTTGATACAGCAATGAGGGTTTGGTACATAATATGCAGACCAAACTTCGTACATGTTATAAATTAGTTCCAGATAATTGCTCACACAATGCAATTATATTTTTAACAAATTAATATTTTATAATTAAACCTTTTAATGGTATGTAAATAAATTGTAGAGATAAATTTTTAATTATCGCATTAGTTTTGGGGAAAATCAATGTTAAATACGAGAATTCAATTTAGTGTTTAAAAGTTTACACAATATGAGAGTGTTTAATAATATCATAACTAAGCATGTGCAAAAAAATTCGTCTCATCCTTTTTTATCCTGTTATTAACAAGTAGGTGTACAAAATTGCATTTACTTATACGGAAAACTATGTCGTGTGGAACAATCTGAAAATTAGAAATGAAAACCAAGAAAAGAGAGTTTAAAAATTATTGTGCTAAAATAATACTGTTTCTTACTTAAAGGTGTTTAAAAACTATTTATTACATATGCAGGTCTTCATATTTTTCTGTTATTCTGCAACTAACTTAGTATTTTAAGATATCTCAGACCTCTCTAGAATGGTTTGTTCACTTTTACATAAGCAAAACGTATCGTCTTGTACTATAATTTTATAGGAAACTAGGCTTATAGACAGACATTAAATTGCTATGACATTCTTTAAAAGATTGTACAACTATAATAGCTACAGAACTAGAAGGTTTGAGTATTGAATAGCACGAAAATTCATATTTATAAATGTTGACAATTTTTTAGCCTTTTTTTCACACATTGGGTATCCCTAATCTATAAGTTTTCTTAAGAAGTGAAACCAATACGGTGTGTATCAGTGTCTATATCCGCGTGTAGCTTAATAAAGCCGTTACACAATTAATTAGTTCATTAATCAGCCGTTATGTAGAGGGAGGTAGCTCCATCAACGTACTTTACTGCTAATTTGCGGTATTTCGGTGTTCCTGTGCCTATTTGCGCGACTGATTGGTCCATCAGATGGCTAGACCCCGAGGGTCGCAGCGTATACGATGCCCGGGCTGTAGATAACGAATGGCTGGTTTTGAGTAGGGGATTGTGGGTTAATTTACGGCAGTATCGGGTGCCGAGGCAATGATTTAGTGTCAGCTGATACCGCCTGTCTCACGTTTAAATTGATGACAAACACACGGGGAAGCTAAAAAAACACCAGGTAATGTCTTGCATATCGCCAGCGAATATTTGCTTAATGTCACATGTGATACTGGCATTATATTGCTTAATACAGGCTTTCCTGCTGTTGCTGTTGCAGAGAATCAAACTACTGGTCTGTTAAAGGCTCACAAACACTACAGGATCAGTGCACAGCGTTCCATTACGAGATAATACGGGCACAGCGGGGTGATTAAAGAGAGACTAAATGACAGAAACTCCCAAAACAATATTTTAAATTTTTTCTGCAGTCTTATAAATTGGAATTTCCTCTTGATATATATATTATCATTGTAAACACAATAATAATGCTTTTAATGATAATACTGCATCTGCATTTTGCACTGAAATTCTGCAGCACTTCATGCAAAAACTTTCTGTTGGGTTAAAATCACATGACATTCTGTACCTTATATCGTTTATTAGCGAATATACAAAACAATCCTAGAAAAGTTTATTTTTCTATCTACCTACTTCATTTTAATCGAGATAAAGCTGTGAAGAAATAGCTACATTACACATTTCATTATTGATACAAAGAAACAGCGATAGTCAAATGTTTAAGAACTCAACGCTATATGCTGACCTTAAAATTCCATACTGTTTCCATTCGCGAGAAACAAATGAGTGTCGACTTCAAAAGAATTACAAAGTAATGAACATTCCAACCATGAACAACGGATATCCCGGAAATGGATTATGCCACATAAAATGTTATTTGGAATAAATTGTGTGTTCTAAAGAGATCTTTGTCTTTTGTGTAGTGCGTTTTCGTCTACCAGTTATACAAAATTCCTTTCGAATGAAGAAGACTTCACAGACTATTTCTAGAAAATTCAAGATATACATTTTATTTATCATTTAAATATCTTTAATAATGGCATTTTAATCAAAATCGTTAAAGCAATTTTTAGAAAAAACGAATATTTCGAAAAATGTTCCATCTAAAGGGTAGTTCGGGTGGGGTATTTTCTTGAAAATATTCGCGTCGCATCTTTGGAAGGTACTGAACTTAAATACCAAGTTTAGTATTTTCCCACTTTTCGTTTTTGAATTATGCTGTTCACAGACACACACATTTTTCAAAATTACTGTTTTTTGGATTTAGGGGACGTCAAAACATGTATTTCCAATGAAATCTCGTTATCGAAATATAATACCTTCTCTACCTATTAGGTACGTGGTAGAGAAAGTAAAAAAGAAAAATTCCTTTTTACAAAGAGGTCCGTATGTGTACGAGTATGACCGTGAACAGCATTAACACGAATAAAAACCAAAGTTTACGTTGAGTCAAACAAAGCTTCAGGACACCAGGCGAGGGTTTTCGAGGAAAGCCCCCTCCTCAAAACAGAGTTAGGAGAAACGTTTATTTTTCAGTAACAATTCCCACAGTTCCAGTTCAAAAAAAATGTGATGTGCTACACTCACATGACTTTCTCTACTCTTGTACAACGTATTTTTACAAACGTTTATTTTCCATATGCTTCATGTTAATCGAGATATCGAAATGTCAATCTTATTGCTAATTTTCTTGTAGATGCAAGGGGAATATGGTAGGTGATAAGCGATAGTCAAATCTTTTAAGCCTTGGTTGCTATGTGGCGCATTCCAATCTCTTTGCATGTCCAGGACATAAAAAAAATGAATAACGAATTTGAGAAAAAGTATAAGTATTGGAAAATTTAAAGGAATAACAAGCAACATCTCGAAAATGGTTCACTCTACAAAAAAATGTATACGACATAAATTGTGTATTTTAACGCGATCTACATTTTTTGTGCAGTAAAATGTTGTCTATCTCTTATGGTTTACCAGTTATGCAAAAGTCGTTCACAATGAAGAACACTTTTGGAGACATTCCCAGAAAATTCGAGATATACATTTCATTTGTCCTGAAAATATCTTAAACATATGTTATTTTTATCAAAATCGTTAGAGCCATTTTTGAGAAAATTAAAATTTTCGAAAAATGTTCCATCTAAAGGCTAGTCTGGGGTGGGGGGATTTTCTTGAAAACCTTCGTGTCGCATCCTTGGAAGATACTGAACCTAAATACTAAGTTTGGTGTTTATCCGACTGTTCGTTTCTGAGTTATGCTGTTCACAGACAGACACACAGAGACACACAGACACACACACGGACATGTTTCCAAAAATGCTTTTTTTGGATTCAGGGGGTCTCAAAACATGTATTTCCGGTGAAATCTCGGTATCGAAATTTTGGGTGGAATACAATACTTCCCCTACTTACTATACGTAGTAGAGAAAGTAATAAAATTGTTTTACAAATAATTGTTCCAAAATAGCAGTCCAGTAAGTTAACGAGTGTTGAACAATGCACTTTTGGTTCACTGTTACTTTACCTGCCTAACTCGGGTCGCGGTTTTTTGTTCTGGTATTGAAAGACAATGTTCTTCCTTCCATTACACATGCGCGAATTCGGAATATAATGGTAAGAAGGATGAATTTGTGACTGCCTGTGTGTTTTGATGGTTGGCATGTTAACCTCCAAATCTAAAGATCTCCGGTTCGGTTCCCGGCTGGAGGATGGGAATTTGTTTTAACCAGGATTATTCCATATTTTTCCTAAAATCTGGAGGTAGAATGAAAGTGTGGATTTAATGTACTACGCAAAAGTGATACCAACACTAACATACTGTAAAGCGAGTGTACATCATTACAGTAATTGTTCCAAAGGTAAAAAGCCGCCAATATGATCTGGGATATAGATAGAACAAGCAACAAAACACTATATATTTATTAAAACCTCCTGTTTTAACTCATGTTAAAAGAAATCACGTCCGTTTCGTCGTCTCATCATAATAGCAATCATGTTTTGGTTTCCATGATGCTGATGATCGCATTGGGATTCTAAACATTACTGTCAGGACAAAAGGAAGTCCCATTATGAAAATTGGTACTGGACTTTACGCAGTGACGTCGCAGGTAACAAACCACCGTCCCCCTCGTACCGAGCGGGAAGCTCAGGCGGTTGCGTCTGCGGCCCGTATTCGGGAGGTTCCGGGATCGATTCTCGGCGATCGCCCACTCTGGCCCATGCATTTTTCGTGGTTTCCCCGGTTCATCAGGCGAATACTGGGAAGGTTCATCTTCTACCACGACTCTTCTTTCTCTCATTTCCTGCACACACCAGCTTCCTTGTTATCTGCTTCAGGGTTGAAGGACCAGGCTACCCTGTTTGGCGGGTTGCGGCTGAGCGGTGACTTGCGCTCTGTAAAGGTTTCTTCCCTGGCGTCGCTGCGGTACCACTCAGTTAGGTCTCTCCTCAGCACGGGGCTCGTTCCAGGGACCCTGGAGGTTGGTGGCTTGTGGGCAGGGACCGAGAGGCACCGGATGCGTTCTATCTGGAAACTTTAGGGACCCCGTCAGCTAGGCTCGTCGGCATTCGAATTTGGTCTCCCTTCGAGTCTCTCCCCTTACCCTTCCCTCTCAGGGGTCACGTTGGAAGTACAATGGGCCGACTGGGCTGCGTGCGGTGCTCTGCCCCGGTTCCGGGGGCCCCTCCATGATACATTTACCATCCCCCTCGTACAGTCTCTTGACGTTTCGGACAGCACTCATCAGAGCGTGTTTACCAACACGCCAGTGACCCTTACCTGCGGTTGGTTACATTTTGAATTGATAGATGGTTTGTGTGTGGACAGCTTGAAGTCAACTGCTTAAGAACTCCTGTGCCTACTAATGATTATAATACTTTCCTAGATGACTTCTGGAGTAGTTGCCAACAGCTTAAATATCATAATGAAATCTGTTTGACTGGAAGATTTCTAGCCCAATTTGCTCTCTTTGGAAGCAGGGATTGCTTAGGGGTCTCACATGGTATATATTGAAATGCAGCGTAATCTCAACGATCAAATTATAATAGTACTCGAATGACGCGTTTGTGTAAATTTGGAAGACTATTATTTTGGAACTTTATAATCGGACCTGTAACTGTTTGAAAATAATGGTTATGTTATTCTTTTCTTATCTCTACTGCAAAGTATCCTTTACATGGACACATCTTCGTTATGTTTCATTTTCTCAAAATGACACTACATACTTTTATTAAAATATGGTACCGTTCCCCAAACACCGTCCACCAGGCAACCCAAATGACATCTGGGATAGTAAAACATCTCTACTATTGTGTCAATACATTACGTAATACTGATTGATTCTGTTAATTATTTTATTTAAAAGCGTACTGGTATTGCCAAAACTGTCACAGCGAACACTATAAGTGCTTTAATTGGTGTAGTAGCATTTAGCTTTGATTGTTACATCAATCTAACCGACATGCTGTTTGTGTACTTTGTGTACTTCGTATTTTATTAAAATGTTTAAGATATGAATACTAATGTAATATTTTGTAACAAATTACGATATAATAATAAACTACAAGGATTAGAATTTTCAGTCTGTTTCTGCTTTTAGAAATTGATCATTCCATCTTGAAGCAGTATATTTTGAGTAGTAAAACAAAATTAAGATCATAGGGAGAATACATATCAGTAACGGTGAGGATAGTATTAAATAAAACTGGCAAGCGAATGTTTCTGTAAGTTGAAATAAGGGTTGAGAGGCAAAGCCATCAGCGGCCGGAAACGGGTGCTTGTTCTCTATTGTTAAGCGTCCCGTTAGGTTGTTGGGAACTGAAACGGCAACTCTAGGCCGAGCCCGAGATATGTAATTATTGATAATTTTATTAATTAATTTTTATTGATGTTAAATCATGCTATGTACATATCTTTTTCTTTTACTGCTTGCATAGTTTAAGAAGGGTGATTTAACGATATGTCTGTATTTAGGTTACTAATATTAGAGGAGTTATAAATTGTTTAATGTAAATAATTTAAGCGCTATGTTAAAATACTGTCCACGACGAGATGTTTTAGCTGCAGGAATAGTGTCTTCGAAGGCAGAAAGTCTAGTTTTACGATGTCTCTCTGGTAGCAGAGGCATTGTTCATACAGCGAGGGCGTAGAGCTTTTGTTCCATTATAGGATAATTCGCCGTGACCAAGTGAGAGAGACAACAAGCTTAACGGTAAATTTAGGAAAAGCCGCGATTTATGTTAAACTTGGACCAATGAGATCCCTGTAAGTTTATATGAAATAGTGAGCCGCGTTGAGTGGCGCTAAAAATGGACCAATAGGAAATGAAGCAGCCCTAGAAACCTGCGACTATAAATGGATCTGCTAGGAACAAATTCGGGGTCATTGTGCTAAACTACAGGCAGGGCGAGATGATGCAGGTTGTTTGAGAGATATCGCGCCAAAAGTGAATTAAGACAGTTTTCGCAACACACATAAGAATCGCTGCACGTAAAGAGATCTAATAAGCATACATAAAATTCGCGTCATATCCGCGCGTGTTTCAACAGCAGTGGACAGTATTTTAACGGCGGAAATATCAACGTAGTGTACCATCAGAAGTAGCTAAATAAAAGAAACTGCAGTGTCGTCTTTTAGTAACTAAAGCACGTCTATTTTCTCCTTTACCAGCACCCGATATCTACGTTTCCTTTACCAAGGAAAAGTCCATGCTCTTACATATTCTAGAAATCACTTCAGCCAGCCGAGGATAAAAAAAATGCAGAGAACCAGCATACTTGGAGCATCTGGAGCCAACGCGGAGGATGCAGCACGGTAAGCCGCGAGCAACGGGCATTAAAAACCACCACAACAACGGACAGGAGAAGTTACTGCCGCAGAACGCAGGCTAGCAGAAAGGGTCAATGTTCGCCAAAAGCCAGATAGCTTTAGGCCTCCAATGAAATAAACTAGGAATCAGGTGATAGTGGAATGAGGAGATATAGAACGTTTGAAACAGAGAAACGGAAGATTTTAGAATACTTCACTTGGTCGTGAGATTTGAGAATGAACACTTGGTGGTAGTAAGTCTGGGGAGATGCTTGTCAGAAAGGTTTAGGAAGCAGCGGATAGGCGCGATGATAAAAAGTGTAACAAATAGAAAAAGCGCGTGTGTGTGCCGAAGTAACAGCCGGAATCAAATGTTAAAACGGTGACGGTAAATAAACGAGCAGAAAAACCAACAGTCGTGTTCACCACTAACCCGAGATCCAAGATCCATGCAAAGAACCCTGAGTTAGTACCGAGCCCGGGACCTTTCCTAAAAATCCCGTACCGTAAAACAGAAGTACTACCACAAATTGGCTGCCTTATGTGGGGACCACAATCAACGACCAGAAATACCATCGCAATCTTCTTAGTGTCTTCCCAGGTTTCTTCTCCCTTTTGACTTATAGTTAAAAATTATTCTGGTCATTCTTCCTAGGATATTCTTAATATACGATTTTTCCTATCAAGATTACGAGTAAGTGCTTATCCTCAAGTCGGGCTACCAAGCGTCTGGTGAAGGGGCTGCCTTCATTAGAATTCCATATTCCTCTCTTATATGTTAGTCCATAAGAAGGGATGCCTCGTCCGCTCATTCACCGTTGAGGATATTCTTCTTGTTAGTTCAAAGATGGGTCTTCATTTATCCCTGAAGAATAGGCGCCTCTTCCGCGCGAACGCCCGTTGAGGTCTTCACCGTAACGCTGACAATGTGCCCTTACAAGATACTACCAGCTGGGTCAGCTGGACCAAAGTTTTTTTAAAGAGGTGTTACTCCTCTGTCACCCCCCTCTTTGTCCTGATTTGTAACAGACAGAGCTTGGCTATCCAAAACATTGGGCCCAAGTTAGGGGGGTTAATAATAATAATAATACCAAAAAAACTGATGTGTTACAGTCACATGACTTTCTCTACTCTTGTACAAACTATTTTTCCAAACGCTTATTCTCCATCTACTTCATGTTAATCGAGATAAACATTTGCAGACTCTATCTTATTGCTAATTTTCTTGTAGATGTAACGGGAAAATATATTTACAAGGGCAATATAGAAAAACAGTAGCCTTTAAGCACATACATATCTGTTAATAGCTGGTTGCTAGGTGCAGCACCATTCCCTTTGCCACAGATTAATACTCTTTGCATATCCAAGACAAAAAAATGAATAACGAATTCCCATTTTAGAAAATAAGTATTGAAAAATTTAAGGGAATAACAAGCAATATCTCGAAAATGGTTCGCTCAACAAAAAAATGTATATGACATAAATTGTGTATTTTAACGCGATCTACATTTTTTGTGCACTAAAATTTTCTCTATCTCTTATGGTTTACCAGTTATGCAAAAGTCGTTCACAATGGAGAATACTTTTAGAGACATTCCCAGAAAATTCAAGATATACATTTTATTTGTCATGAAAGTATCTTAAACATATGATATTTTAATCAAAATCGTTAGAGCCATTTTTGAGAAAATTAAAATTTTCGAAAAATGTTCCATGTAAAGGGTAATCTGGGTTGGGAGGATTTTCTTGATAACCTTCGTGTCGCATCTCTGGAAGATACTGAACCTAAATACCAAGTTTGGTGTTTATCCGACTATTCGTTTCTGAGTTATGCTGTTCACAGATAGACACACAGACACACAGACACAGACACACACACGGACATGTTTGGAAAAATGCTTTTTTTGGAATCAGGGAGTCTTAAAACATATCTTTCCGGTGAAATCTCGGTATCGAATTTTTGGGTGGAATACAATACTTCCCCTACTTACTATACGTAGTAGAGAAAGTAATATGAATGAGACAGCTGAAGATTAGGCACGTGTTAAACAGCTACTTTGACCTACATTTTCGCAACTGTACTTTGTGTACGATTGGTTAGGAAGCGAAGAGGTCCCGAGTTCGAAAGACTCCCACAATTTATATATGTGATACATGATGTACTTACTTTATGTATACACGCAATTGTATATAGCGATAACTCGGAAGTGATTACAATTTCTACCATCCCTGAATCTCCTGCAACGTACAACTAACATTACCAGCGAGCGGTGCACAACTGCGGGATGTAATTTCAAGAAGCAGACGCGGATTCGAGAACACCGTGTATGTTTAGGATATTAACATGACAAATGAATTGTATATCTTGAATTGAATTTTCTGTGAATACCGGTGGAGTATTATTATTATTATTAATGTTATTATGTTGATAAAAATCATACAGTAACTCATGGCAGTACCTCAAAAACCAGGAATAGGAAAGGAAATTTTCTTGGCAACTTCCTTTTCGTTTTAGAATTTTTATCACCTTTTCATGTGCTGAAACACAATAAGTTCTTAAGGGGGCTTATGGCTGAAAATTTTAGAGCTGTACGACGCTTAATTACGCCATCTTTAAATGTCCATTCACATTAAAAACCTCCAAAAGTCATTTTTACTTTGTCTACTACTTAACTGAGGAAGGGTGAGGTAGTATTGTAACTCTGCACCCCCCAATAAAGCAGTATCGGCATTTCAGTAGAAGCTAAGTTTTGAAGATCCTCTTCATTCTTTTGTATAATTTTGTCTAACTGACGTGCTAGCCTGTCGCTCTCTCTGATGTCACCCGGTCTCTTCTATTCCAGTGCTCTCTCGTTTTATTTCTCAAAATTCTTATACATATTACAGGAAACTGGTGTTACATGAAATGAAATGATAATGGGGAAGGATAATTTAGGAAGGAAACGTTCCAGTGTACCTCCCGGGCAATTACCAGTTATGAGGGTTAGGAAAAATCTAGAAAAACCCTCAATTAGGGGCACTTGTCCTTACAGAATTTGAACCGTGCATCTTCTTTCACGACTATGTGCATTAACGATCTCGGCTACCCAAGTCGGTCGCGTTTCAAAGAGCTAATTGTTTAAAAAATAGAGAAAAGATAATTTTTGCCGTGTACTAAAGCATAGGTTTTAGGTTCCCTTAAGGAGTCAACAGCAAAATATAAGTCCCTAATGATCCAAACGTACAAAATGTTGAGTTTCTTCCTTGATAATGTCTACTGTTCCCCTGGGTTCTGTGAGGAAACGCCTATCCGCTTTATAATGCTGTGGGTAAATTGCCTGACACCTCTGCATTGGAACATAAATTAATTCTCCGGATGGTTGCTGTACCTATCGACGATCTATTTCAGGTGAATGCGTAATATTCCTCTCTATCATCACGGCTATCCGTGTTAGACCATGTGTAGATCCGCATTAGAAACTTGTATAGCCCAAGTTCTGCACAGCTCACTTCCACAAGCCTAGTTCTGGCTATTATTATTGTGCTGAATTAAAACTTGCTATGCTGGGGTGCTGTACATATAACGTGCTATTCCCTAGGGAAGGTCCTTAACTCACGTCAGTGTATGAAATGTTAATGTTAGTAGATAGTGTGAGATGAATATCAATACCGGCATTAATTATGACTATCAACAGGCATTTAAACTCTAGCCGAACCCGCAGCTCTACTCGCGGTATAGGATTAAATGAGATTTTTCTGTTCTCTCTACCTCTCTCACTCCATCCTCCTTACCGAGCGAAATGGCTCTGCGGTAACGTGTGAGGCTCGCAGGTTCAAATCTGGTCAAGACAGTCCTACCTGTCAGGTTTTTTCCAGATTTTCCTCAGTCCTCATAACTGGAAAATGACAGAGAGGGACCCTAAACTTAGGGCAGAAACATTTCCTTCACAAAATTCCTTTCCCAAATATCATTTCATATCATGCATCACCAGTGTCACCTATGTAGTAAGATCGAACGCTAAATGTTACTGCTACGAGCTACTATACTCTCCTTTTTCTGCCCCCTTGGGTTTCCCACTGCACACTCTCTTATTACTTCCTCCTTCATTACTCACACCCATTATGTCTATTCTCCTACGCAAATTGTATGTTATGTGGTGTTTTAAAAACAGGTTTTATAGTTACTTTTTCTGGAATGTTGAGCAGTGTGTTGCAATATAGCAGTATCAGTGTGATACTGAAAGTGGTATATAACAGAACCGAGACGGTTGCATGCACAGCTGTTTCCATATCTTTGAGGTTTCTGTCGGTAAAGAACCTCTGCGGGGAAGTGGAAGACCCTAGCGAGGTGGTGTCGCAGTAACGCGGCGACCTTCCGCTCTGACCCTTGGGCTTTTTCGGTGATTTCCCGGGTCATCAGGTGAATGCTGGAGTAGTTTCTTTCAGCCTCCCAACTTCCTGTCCCTCCACTTCGTTCCATTCATCATTTCATTCATCCATTACCCCGTTAGATCTGTTTCAGGGTTGAAAGTGTCGGCTATGGTGTCTCGGTGCGGCGTAGCAGGGAAAAAGGACGCTCTCTGTGGAACCTTCTACGTCCCCCTGTTTTCTACTGGTTAACGGGGGTAAACGGACCACCCCTTCAGAGCAGGGTGTTGGACCTCTGCATGGGGCGGGGGGTCCCCCGTCTGCCTGTCCGACAGTGAGGGATTCTCAATCTGGAAACTTTAGGAAAATTGTTGTGGCGTCACTCCTGATTCCGGCCACCCGGTGTCTCCTCTCATCTCCTCCTCCCTCCTGGAGATGTCCCCTTGTGTGGCATAGGTACAATGTCCTAACAGGAGCAGTGGCGAGTCCCCTCCGGTAATCAGGAAAAAAGGGAGGAGTCGCGTAAGATGTTTTATAGATGTTGCATGGCAGTTCAATCTGGGAAAACCTAAGGATGTAACAGAACATCGTAAAACCTTAACATGGTAGAATTGTAATTGACAAATTGCATATTTGAATCAGCTCTACATGTTTCTAGGAGTAAGTTTCAATATGTTATGATTTACCAGTTATACAAAATTCGTTCAGAATGAAGAGCACTTTCCAAGAAATTCGCGGAAAATTTAGCATATACGTTTTATATTTCACACAAATCCCTTAAAAATTATGTATTTTAATCACAAATATATTTGAGAAAACAAAGTAATAATGTAAAGGATAGTTTGCGGTATTGGAATGCAAGTTGGGTATTTATTCCTTTTTACGTTTTTGAGTTATGCTGTTTATACACACATACACAAGTGCATGTTTCTCTAAAATTTATTTGGGTGTAATTATTTAAATCCGTTGCAATCTCGATTCGAATATTTGGGTGTAACACATTACTTCCTCTACCTATCATAGGTAATGCTAGAGAAAGGAAAAGTTAGTATTATAGTTTGAAATATTTGACTTTCCAGAATGCATATATTGCAAGGAGCAAGATGAAATTCCAAATGTTGGCAAACACTTTTCATTAAGTGAATGAGTGAGAAAGGGAATTGGTCAAAATAAGATTTAAAATTGTGTTGTTGTAAGGCGACGTAGTAGTATACGGGAGGAAGTGTTTTATTTTTCAGCTTAAGAAAAGCCTGGCACAGAGGGCCTCAAATAAGAATGCTTTTATTCAAAGAGAATGATGCAAGCGAAAGGCACTCGAGCATAGCAAGTTAACCTACAACAATCTGCATTATTTATCTCACGACGCCGCTTGGCGATTCTTTTTAGTGTTTGACAAGTGCTGCTGCCACAAGAGCCTTAATAGAAATTTAAATTATACCTCTTTGCCTATGAAGGCGTTTCACCTAGAAGTACCGAAACACTCTTGTGACATATACTTCACCTCTCGACAGGTCAATTAAAAACTGTATTTGCTATCGTTTCATACCTTTGATATGAATGAAGCTTTATGTGATTGTCAAATTAAAAATGAAATTGCATTATTAAACGTTACACTTTTGATTATTATTATTATTATTATTATTATTATTATTATTATTATTATATTAGTGATAATACTACAATTCCTTAAGGCGAAGGAGCACCGACATTTCTGTCTTCTAAAAGTTTAATCCAAAATGTCTGAAAATTTGGTCATCTTCAAACTATACAATTAATTACTCTACCGATTTTAAAAGCTGTATCTTAAGGGCACCTCGTAGACAAACACACTCATGTACGCATGAAAAATATATCAGTATTTTAATGTGAATATCATCTGAATCATCAAAGCTAAAACCATGATTTTTTCACTGCATATTCTACGCTACTTTAGGCAAACAATATGTTAAAATGAATATAGTAGGTGCAAAGAGATACATTTGACAACCATGTAAGTTAATACATAGAAATGCAAATTTTAGGTTACCGAGGTTAATTTTGGTACTATTATTTAAGAAAATATGTGTTCTAATAAGTCTTAAACTTATGTTGGAGCCAGAGAATAGTATTTTTGACAAAACGTGTTGATTAGTTTTTCAATATTCTAATTTTGTGGTAAACATCACAACTAATATATAATTTAAAAATGTTAGCACAAATTCTTCAATGAATAAAATTATTGTTTCTAAATTATTTGAAAATTATGGAAAAACTGTTCGAGTCATTTTAAAGTTCATATGGTTAGGCTTTTCAGATAATCTCAGCTTCCTGGTCAATAGTTTTGGGTCTAATGGTGCCTAAGTGTAGAAAGGTTTAAGTTACGAATGAATGCACAAAACTACAACCATTGCGTATTTAGCACTTAAATATGACATGTATTTAATTGCGAACAACTCATGAATTATCTATCAATGGATTAAAAAAAGAATGGAAACTTTAATAGTGAAAAGAAAAACAACTCAGTTTTTCTAATTAATTGACTACAAGGTGCCCTTAAGGAAGTTCGATTAATAAAATAATATTTAGTTAATTTAATTTTGTGTATAATTGTTATTTTGTAAAATATTTGCAAAACTGGTCAATAACTATGAAATACTTTCTTCATTATACTGTGATAGCGCATTTTCGAAATGAATGATGTGTATCGAATGTTTCATAGGAGACCTGAAAGATATACAAAGAGTAGTAACAAAGCATGTTACTACAAAGCATGTTTCATTATATTTAAAAAAAAAAAGAAAATACGTGGATAACTTCAAGTCGATTGTTTCATAAAATTTCTCAAAATATAATTTTTGACGGTGAAAGTGTTGAATATTCGAAATGCGAGAAAACAGGGACGGAATTAAATTATGCCTATTACTGGGCTGTACATTTAGGTACAGTGTTTGCAGCCTTAAACAATAGGAGGAAAAACATTGAGATTTTTTGAAGCTAAGATATAAAATGCAACATTCAGAAAATAGATTTTTTACTATTATATATATATATATATATATATATATTCACTTTTCGGTGAAACTAGACTTATGCTCGTAAATAAAAATAAATTCGCCGACTTAACTGACACAATTAGGAATTTCTAACAACTTTGAAGTGTAATTTTAATACCGTTGTAAATCTATGTCGCCATCGGATGACGGGAGAAAGATGACCACGTTAATCATGTCCTACATTTTCGTTGAGTACACATTCTTATTTTATTGTGCAAATTCTCTCAGATACAAGGCGATTACAGATGTGATCAAATTATAATTATTAGAGTAAACATTCACCGCTCGCCTCCCACCGAGGCGGCCGGGTTCAATCCCAGGGACCTGCATGTGGGATTTGTGGTGGACGAAGCGGCGTATGGACGGGTTTTCTCCGGGTTCTCCGGTTTCCCCCGCCATTCATTCCACCAACTGCTCCATCATCACCTTTCCTTTCATCCATTTCACCAACATTTCGTTTCATCTACTTCCTTCATCCCATACCAGGCATCGGGCTGATCACCCATCCTGGATGTTCTCTCTGATCCATGAGTGTCTGCTCCTCGACGGGCCTCTGACCCCAAGCACCCGCTTGTAAGTCCTGGGGGTGTAAGTCCTACATAAGAGGAGGGTAAACAGATAATGAATGAATTCTCATTCACCTATTTCTTGAAAATACGTTCATGGAACTAAATCGTCAATTATTATAGTAAAACATTCCTGAATACAAGAAAATTACCATTAATTAGCACACAATGCTTCTAGTCTGGAAAATTTTTAGTATATTTTTGGATAAATGGTTTACAAAATTTTCTGCATTATATCTTATCTTTGCTAAACATTTACTAATGTTTCTATGACAGGAGTATTAAACACCTAAATGTGACAAGAATAAGTATGTTTTATTTTAAAATGTAGTAATTAGTGAAATATGTAGTAAGTTACCATGTTTATCTAATAAATTAGACCACGTCTGTAGATAACTGGCTTAGTTACTTGGTTTCGCAATCTCATAATGACCAATGTTCCAGTTCAAACAATTTCTAGAAACTTCACACAAAAATAAATTTAAAAGAGGTATTTGATAATTCCATAAGTTTATTGTTTTATTATAACTTTTATTTATAATTCTAAATATTGATACAAATACTCAATACGACAAAAATAATTGCCCAATAAACTGCCTACTTGGAGATCTTACAGCTCTTCAAATCTTATTAAAAGAATTCCTCAACAAAGCAAATGATAGTGCAGTAGCCCTACTAACTGCACTCTGTAGATATACGAAGGAAGTAAACAAATAAACATATCGGAATGCAAGGATGAACTATTGTGACCCCTTTGTGTTTGTGTGTATCGAGCGAGAGACTTTGTGCTATGACTCCATCGAGACTCACTCTGCACTACGTACATTGTGTTATATTATTTAGACATCCACGGAAGGAAGATTCCTTTCTTTGTACCACACGAGCGGGATACACAACGTGACATGGGCAAAGGTAAAGCAGACCAAGTATAAATCGATAGGCACGCTAGCATTAAACAAAAAACAAAAAAAGATTTAAAACACTTCTGTTCTAGAGAAACCATTAGCTGAAGGAAGAACTCGTTCATTACTTCATATTAACTGTTATATCACATGATTTCTTTCCTTTTTTAATAGTATTTAAATGCCCACTCTCACTATGCATGTACGGAACCACAGATGGATGAAATGAAATGTTACTTGGGAAAGGATATTTGGAAAGGAAACATACCACGTTTGTACCTGTCTGCCATTTGCCATTTACAAGGACTGAGGAGAACCTGGAAAAAAACCTCCCTCGGAGAGGACATTCTTGGCGGGAAAATAGTTACTAGATTTTAAAAATTCCAACTCTGAATACTGCCAGTTAATAGAGATGCTTTATGGAGCAGACTTAGAAACTGTGTAATTCCCCTATTCTCTAAGTGTTTGACTCGTTTACATTTCCCTGTAAGCAGAGCTAGTAGCAGCTTATTGGCGAATGTAAACAGGTCAAGTACACATATACACACATATATGCAGAAAGAGAGTAAGAGTGAGAGAGAGAGAGAGAGAGAGAGAGAGAGGAGAAGCACTATGTGTATAAAAGCCTATCCTGAAACAAAAACTACAACACACATACACACACTTACAATTCAAATTGCTATATTATGTTTACTCCTGCTACATGGCGTTGTACTCCAGTTCCCAGCCACAGAATGCGGTATGTTTGAGCTCATCCATGTCGTTGCAGATTTGAAACCCAAGTATAGGACCGGTGCCCATTCAGTATCGTGATGCTTTTGAGAAGCTACGATAGGTGACGTTCTGTAGGCATGAAAGCTAACGTTTCGGCTGGGGGAAGCATGGTCAACCACATCATCTGCCACATCATCTGGATGATCGTTCACCTCTACCTTGAGTATGTGAGCGTGAAGTCGGCAGCCGAGTAGTGCTAGAGATTTAATTTTGTAATATAGATTGAAGTCTAAGGTATATTAAATAATTTCTTGCGAAAGGCTTGTAAAGAGTGGCCAATTCTGGCATTTTGTAGAGGCGAATTATAAAGGCGGTGATAGTAATAAACAAAGTAAAGCGAGGCACTCAAGGATTTCGAATGACTTCGCATGCTATTTTAAATAAAAGTGGAAAGTAGGAAGTATTTTTATAAATAGGAATCGATAATATGTGTCCGGGTTACAGAGCGTGTGTTAAAATAATGATAAGAAAATAAGAAAGTGAAAGTAAGGATAAATGGAGAAAAGGCATAAATCATTTTGAAGAGAGATATACGATTTTTCAAGTGAAACAAAGAGAAATTTGAGAGATGTTGTAATGGTTGAACACGTATATATCTCAAATGTTTATGTTTAGGAGAGATTTCTTCAAATTTTTAAGGACATATTTCATCGCCCATGTCCTCCTAAATATCGCAGTGTCTGTATTATTTTATTCAAGAGTACACTTTAAATCATCTGTCATCGTCATCATCGTTATTAACAACTTTTTGGGTCACTGTTTAACATCATTTTACATACTCAGCTTTCCGTCATCCTCAGTACATGTTCTCATGATAAAATTTATTCTGGTGTTTTATTATATGTTGTTTTACTCGTATGCTAAATATTTGCATCTTTCTGTCTCCCTCATTAATATATTGAGTCTTCTCATCCTGTGGATTGAGAAGTTGTTCCGTAAACACTGTCCACTGCATCGCGTCGTATCAATTTCTGCCGAAATAACTGCTTTGTACAGCTGTGCGGGCAGTGACTTGAAGTGGTAGCGCATCAGTGTGCGCGTTGGCCTTCATTGGTGAAGGTCCCAGGTTTAAATACTGCCACTGCAAGGTACTTCTTATGTTTAGTAAATTTAACGAGAACTTATAGTTTGGCATTGTTGTGTTGTTTCACTTAATTAGTTTAATTATGTGAATTTCATTAAAACACAAGTTGCTACTTGTTAGAGTATGCTTTAATGAACATAATAAATAAATGCATATAACATTGTAATTATAACTTAGAAACATAAGGCATCATCAAATGATATTTTACTATTCTTTCATACAAAAGAATGCCAAGAAATTGTGTTGAGAGTTTACAAAGTGCAATAGTACATATAAACTAGACAACGTTTGCAAGCCTATATTATGATTATTGTGAATCTCTCTGGTTCCCAAAGTAGTGCATTTAACAGTGACTATGACATCATGCCGGACCATCACACAGATAAACCTTTACAATTTACCCGTTTCCTCCATGTGGTTGTAACAGGTGTTCGAACTGGCCACCATGCCAGTCTAACTGGCCATCTCAGTCTAACCATCATCGTCAGCCTAACCCGGACAACATGGCCGGTGTGATGTCACGGCAAGCTAAGATGGTGCGTTCCCTAAGCTGTTGAGGGGTCATTGCCGCTCCTGGTACACGATATCTTTAAGATAACCTCATAAGAAGAAATCTGAGCGTGGTGAGCGTGCTGGCCACCCTATTGGTTCATGTTGTCCGATCCATAGCTCAGGGTAGCTCGCATCGAGATAAGCCGTTACACGACGGGTCGATTGAGCTGGCGCCCCGTCATGTTGGTACTACATAGTCGGTTCTGCAACGGCACTTCATCCAGTAGAGTAGGCAGCTGATGTTGTTGGAAGTGGATAAAGCGATTCCCATTGAGTTGGCCATCATAAAATTACGGGCCTATTAGATGATCACCAAATATACCAGCCCACGTTGAAACTCCATCGGACTTGTAAGGCCGCCTCTCGCATACAATGTGGGTTTACAATGCTCCAGTAATGCGTGTTGTGGCGATTTACATGGCCTGTGTTGTGGAACCCTGCTTCGTCTGTAAATAACACAGCTGCCAAAAAAAGTGGATCTTGTTCAGTTTGTCGCATGATCCGCCACTCTCCGTCCATGTTCCGGTTGCAGTACCTCCTGTTACAGTTGAAGATGATAAGGGTGAAACTTTGCATGAAGTAGTACTCTTCACGCGGAAGATTGCCTAAATTGAAATGCCTGTTAATGTCCCTCACACTACAATGCGGATACTGAATGACATAGTCACACAATCCGTCGTTACTTGGTCACAAACAGGGTGATCTCTTCGTGGATGTGATGTCTTGAATAAAAAACTCATTTATTCGCAGGCGTGATTTAAACTTCCGACCTTCGCCATGCCTTTCCAGCATGTTAACAATTGCGCTACTAGAGCAGTTAACGAGTACCACCGTGGCCCTAATCAGGGCTGCTGAATGCGGTGTCAGCACTTGCATTTCGCTTCGTCTGTAAAATGCAGGGTTACGTAGTTACCAATCCACAGGATGAGAAGACTCACGCGGTATATATGTATGCTAGGGTGTCGAACTATTAAAAACACATTAATGTGCTATTACAGTAATAATTTGAACCAGTGTGTGTTCCCTCCCATCGCTGGTCAGCTGTTACTAAAAACGAAGGTAAGTTTGGTACACGAACTCAATCCTTTGGATTCAGAACTTCCTATAGCCAGAAGGTATCCACATTATCTCTTAACTGACAGAGTTAATTTCGGTTTTGATTAAACACCAATTTTCCAAATATTTGTTTATTTATATTTAAATGAATTAAAGCATTAAATTTCGTTTGTATTTACTTCTTTTAATTTTGTCACCTTACGTTCGTTGTACCAAATTTTCCATTCCTACCGAAAATCTTCAACATTACCTCCTATGCAACATTATTCAAACCTAACCCACATTAGGGAACCTTTCCGCATTGCTAACCATGAAAGAACGAAGTTAAATTGAGAAAATAGGCCCATTCATGTTAAATATTCTCAACATTGACCCCATCAAACATTTTCCACCCCCTCCTCCGCTGTAAGTGTTTTTCTTACATCACCCCTAAAAGAATGAAGAGAACGAGATTTATAAATTTATTATCCGAGCGAGGTGGTTCTCAGATAACGTGTGAGACTCGCATTCGGGATGTCACTGGTTCGATTCCCGTCGACCGCCCACTCTGACCTTAGGGTTTTCGTGGTATTATCTTGTCGGTATTGAATGCTGGGGTGGTTTCTCATTTACCACGATTTCCTTTCTATCATTTCCCTTTCATTTCGTTCCCTTATCTTTCAGGTGTACTTCTAGGATTCGTGGTGCATGGCGGTGCCGGAAGATGGAGTGGATGCTTGCTCAAGGGAAAGAACACTCCCCGTGGACACTAGAGGACTGCTTGGTCAATGGATTGTTCACCGCCTTCTCTAGGCAGCTCTAGCACTGGGACGGGTCTTCAGTCTGGAACTGTTAGGGACCTCCGCACGTCTTTGTTGCCTCTCTGCCTGTAGCCTCCTGTGGTTCCTTACTTCATCTCTTCCTCCGAGGAGTTGGTAGTCACAATAGATTATTGTAGGTCGCAGTGCGCGAGCTGCTCCCCTTCCGTTGTTTAGCCTATACCTATATTTAACCTATGCATTAATTTCACAAAAAATGATTAATGGATCGTTCGCACTGAAAAAAACCAAAATTGCCTCTGCTGAACACTTTCCTTCCCTTCCTCCCTTAGAGGTGGTTTTATTTTTTGCCATGGCACTCCCACAGTAATTTACAATTGTCCTAAAGAATACGTATGCCAATTTGCCATTCGTACTGGAAATCCTCGAAAGTGCCTTCCATGGAACAATTTTCAAACCCATTTCTGATTAGGGATGGCCCCTAAAAGCTTGATGTGAGTCAGATATATATATATATATATATATATATATATATATTTGCAAAAATAGTGAGAAAACAGGCCCATTTGTACTGAGAATTCTAAAATGTGCCTCCCGCTGAACATTTTAGCCTGTTTTCCGTTAGGGGTGGTGTTTTGTGATACCATATCCATAGTATATTTATTCTTCTCTTAAAGAATACGTGTATTACGCCTTTGTGCAAGGTATAGGAGCCTACACATATGTGGTGTGTTTGTGTGTACATCACGACTTAAGCAAAACGCATTTGAGTTCTGTTGTCATCGAAGCTAATCACATCTTATCCGAAATCCTGCTAATAGAAACACGAGGTAAAAAGCTTTTACCACATGGGCACCTACCCCAAGAGACAGTGTTAGCACACTCACGAATCCACTTTATTGACGGCAACAGCACAATGCTGAAACACAGTTTTGAACAGCTTGATCCCTCGAATGTTGTGAATGACATGGCTACGCTTACGTTATTATTATGTCGTTTGGATTGCTCAGCTGTGTCAATGGATCGATACGACCCCCTGTGGTCCTCTCATTGACCCTCAGACTTAACGGTTAGAATACTGGCATCGTCCTTCAGAAGTACGTACATAACATATCTTTCATACCTTTAACTAATGAAGCCAACCTGTTCATTCTGCTCCCCGAACGTTTCAGACATTATATTGCAAACGTTTTTGCGTTACAACCCTTGAATAACCTTATTACTAGGGCCCGGATTTTTAGGCTTCATTTTAGGTTTCTTATATGCTTAAAGTATGTTTGTTTTTAAGTTTTTTCTTGATGAAAATAGGTTTTTTTATGTTTTGCTTCGTGGATCAATAAAGATATCAATAATTTTGTTTTTATGGTACTTAGTTGTAAGATTTATTTTTTGGCTTACAGTACATGCATACACTCTCAAAAAATTATCTGGCGTAAACAATTACCTAGTATCAGTAACACATTCTTGTATGAACAAAAGCTTCCTTCAACGGAACATGACGTCATTAGAGCGTAGAACATAGATGCCGTGCAGCAGGTTCTAGGGGTAGTTTTCCTGTATACTTTTCTCCCTGCAGTACTCAATCGATGATTTTTATATCTTCAAAACCAGGATTTCGTAGAAGAATCTTCTGCAACTTCGAAGAACATGCAACTCGTACTGGTCCATGTATTTCTTTGCTGGAAACATTGCCAATGATATCTAGAGCATCTTTCAGTGCAAAGTTGTACTTTTCAGCCGGAGAATAGCTTCTGGTATAAAACAAATATGTTTCTTAATATATGTAAGGGAAGCGGCAAGAGAGGGGCACTCGAGTGATTTCTTAGCCTTGGCAATACAGGAAGCTTCTGTTTCATCCAATTCATTGACGACATTTTTAATGTCTTTTAAGTGCTCGGCATAGTAAATGGCAGCAGACAGCCAAGTTCCCCAGTTGGTAAGTATCGACTCAGGTGGAAGAGGAGTTGCTGGTACTTTCTCTTTGAACAAATTGTATATGTGTTGGGTGTTTTAAGAAAACCTTCTTGACCGAAGATATCAGGCTGTTAACGTCATCGAAGTGACTTCTAATCTCCTCCGCAAGGCGGTGCAGGCCGTGTGCCAAGCAAGTAACATGTAGCATGGTCGGGTGGAAGGATTGTAGAACCCCCGCCCGGCCTTCAACATGCAGGCAGCATGCTTGTCACTAGAAAAAGTGAAGTGTGGATGTGCAGTAATCCATTTTTTCAATAAATGATTTAGACATTGTTTCACTATACAACAATTGCATTAGAAACGTACTCTCGGTGTACTCTATTGAACTCTCGGCGAACAATTGGAGGCGATCCCGTTATGAAGGTTACGCTCCTCCTGGCTTTCTATCAGCTGTATCCAGGTGTCACCACGTCACATGTGCTGCGTTTAACTGCAGTAAATTGAACTATCTATTGGTTATAAGTGGTGGAAATAATTTTACATTGAGTTTCAATACGAAAATGACATTCTTCATTTCGAAAAAGGAAAAACAGCTATTTAAGTTATTTTAGGTTTTTTTAGGCGTAATGAAATTCGCATCTTCTGCTTCAGGAAGTGTGAAGCGAATATATATCTTGAAACGTGTTAATTAAATAGCAAGGAAAAATATAGGTTAAAACCTAAAAATCCGGGCCCTACTTATTACAGAGGCGTAGCTAGGGAAGGATTTTGGGGGTTGCAATCCACTCCCTTGCTAAAAAAAATAAACAAATTAATAGCAAAAATAGCTTTGTTAAAATAATAGCGTCTTTCTAGGTTTGCGGACACAGGATACTTCCTAATTCTATCACTGGTAGTGCTATATTTACGCTGCACGTTTTAGACGAGGTAAGGGCGAGCGCGTGTCACATCCAGGAGGGAGGGTACTGTGACGTAGCGTAGCTACCCTCGATACGAGCAGTGGCGTAACGCGATTCTTACATTTTAAAAGCTAGAAATGCCTACTTATTAAAACGTAAGATATGCTTCAAACGAGAAAACAAAATCAAGTGCTTTATTCATTATTATTTATATAATACAGGCTTAAAATTGGAAATATGCCATACTTGTTATCAAACTGAACAAATAAATATAATATCGTTAATAAACTTGCGGGGAAAATGAACAAACAGCACTCAATACTTACAGTTTTTACAGTAAATAAATATCTTGCTTCAACTGAAGTTGTTGACTTACTAATTAGAGCCATGCTTTTTACCTTCTCTACCACGTACCTAGCAGAGAAAAGGTATTGCATTACACCCAAAACTTCGTTACCGAGATTACACCGGAAATAGTAGTTTTGAGGTATTTTTAGAAAAATGTCTGTGTGTGTCTGTGAGCAGCATAACTCAAAAACTAAATCTGGGATAATTACTGAACTTGGTATTTATGTTCAATACCTTCCAAAGATGGGACACGAAGATTTTCAAGAAACTCCCCACTCCAAACATCCGTTTATATAGAACATTTAAAATTTGTTTTTATTTTATAAACCATGGCTTTAACAATATTGATTAAATTACTATATATTAAATATATTTAGATGACACATAAAAGATGGGAAAAGCTTGTGAAGCTTTCTTCATTTGGAAGGACTTTTGTGTAATCTTGTATAATTGGTAAACGTTAAGCTATAAACGGAAACGTACTATACAAAAAAATGTAGGTCCCTTTAAAACACATACTTTATTACACAGACAGACACACACACACACACACACACACACAGAGTACACTGCAGCATATTTCTGTGCTACAAAATATGAAAGAGCCCATTGTTCTCTAAATGTTCTACAAATTCCTGTGGAATACATCTTGTATATGCGTTAAGCAGTGTTCCACCACTGAATTAGAAGACTGTTTTTGTTGCAAACAGCAAACGAGAAGGGGAGGGGCGGTGGTCGCTTGACACGCGGTGAACGTGGGGTCATGAATATCCATGCCCATCTTAGATAAATGTGGAATGTGACAGCGAGCAAAAACATTCTTTAGGTGGTGCGTGTATAACCGTATTAAGATATCGTTCCGGTGCTAAATTTGAGTGGTTTCCAAATGAGCGCAATATCTCCCAATTTAGAAACCCTATTTCGTGTTGAAATAAAATGACCTGCAGTGGTAATATAAAATACTTGACAGTGGTCACTAATTCCATGTGGGAACTTTAAACCGATTTTTCACATTTCATCTTGTATTCCCATTTATTGTTACAGCAACAATTGTAATTCACCTGCTATTTCTTCATCAAACCGGATTAAAGAACCCCTTAGGAACAAATATTAATATTGATAAAATTCCTTTCCAGAAAAAATATATTTTCAACAGAAGCTTCCCTTAAATATTTTCTTATTCAAACTATTTTCCGCTTAGAATACACGAAACATCCTATTCTAATTCTAATTACAATCTCTGCACCTTAATCTGCGAATATAAAATCATTTATTTATATATTTCAACTCAGGATTAATTCATATTTATCATTTGAAGTGATACAAATTGTTTAAAACAATTTTCTGGCTACGCTACTGCTTTCTTGTATCACTTTTTGCCTTCTGCCAAAATTTAGATTCCGAAACTTCTACGGAAATACGGGTTTGAGCCCCCTGAATCCAAATACAGTACTTATACGAAACGAGCATAACTCAAAAACGAAAATTTGGTGTGTAAGTTCGGTGTCTTTCAAAGATGATACAAGACTTTTTCAAGAGAATCTCCCCATTCCAAACTGAGCTTTACAAAAATTTTCGATACTTTTGATTTGCTAAAAAATTACTCAGGCGGCGCCGTGGCCGAGTGGTTAGACTCCCATCGAGGTGGCTCGGGTTCAATCCCAGGGACCTGCATGTGGGATTTGTGGTGGACGAAGCGGCGTCTGGGCGGGTTTTCTCCGGGTTCTTCGGTTTCCTCCGCCATTCATTCCACCAACTACTCCATCATCACCTTTCCTTTCATCCATTTCACCAACATTTCGTTTCATCTACTTCCTTTATCCCATACCAGGCATCGGGCTGATCACCCATCCTGGATGCTCTGTCTGATCCATGAGTGTCTGCTCCTCGACGGGCCTCTGACCCCAAGCACCCGCTTGTAAGTCCTGGGGGGTGTAAGTCCTACATAAGAGGAGGTTAAACAGATAATGAATGAATGAATAAAAAGTTACTCTAACGCACCGTTAAAATACCAGTTATTTAAGATATTTATATTACAAATAAAATGCATGTCTTCAATTTTACGGGAATAGCCTGTAAATCCTCACTATTCGAAGGAGTTTTGTAAGTAGTGGATCGTAAGAGGTGCACTACGACTTACCGCGCAAAGTATTTACACCTCTTTAAAACACACCATTTATTTTAAATAACTTTGTTTTTGTGGTATGAAACATTCACAAAATATCCGTTATTTTCAATACTTTTGTTCATTTTCTTAAAGGGCTGTCGCTATTCATTTTTTCTCGCGATGTCTTGAAGAGAGAATGACATTTAAAGCACCGAATTAAACATCTGACTATCGCTTCGGTTTCCTATGTAACTACAACGAAATGTGTAATGAAACTAGTTTTGCAAAGATTTATCGATTAACATGAAATGGATTGAAAAATAAGCTATCGAAAGAATAATTGTAAAAGCTATATAAAATAAACGATAGTAGGCAGAGACTGTCATGTGAAAGTAGCAGATCAAAGGGTTTTTTATAGAAAGCGAGTAAAATTGTGAATATTGTAATATCTTAAAAGCATAGAGAAGATATGTGTTGCTCAGACTGATTGGTAGAAAATATTAAAGTTCACATTTCCAGGAAATTGAAAAATTATCTCCATCTTACCCCAAAGGGTTACTTCAAGGACACTCAACAAAGATCGTTAACGGGAATTTGCACTTTACGCCTTAAGGACTCTTCTTTGCGTGTTATTTTATGAGGTTCGCATTCAGGAGCTCCCGGGTTCTATTCTTGCCTGCACCTACTCTGACCTTGGGTTTTTGTGGTTTTCCCTGGTCGGTATGTGAATCCTGCGGTGGTTTCTTATCTACCACAATTTCCTTTCCATAATTTCCCTTTCATTCTATTTCCTTCTCATTTTTCAGGTGTGCTTCTAAGTTTCGTGGCATATGACAGTGCCGGACAGATGGCGGTATGAATGCTCAAAGGAAAGAATACTCCCCGTGGACACCAGAGAAAAATTACATTAAAATGAGTTTTATTTATGGACGCCCTTTAACTGCTGTGGTCCTTAGCATCATATTCTATATTGGGCGTGAAAGACCCGTAATTTTGTTCAGAGGCCTCTTTATTAGGCTTGAATTTATTTTACGTGCCGTAAATCTACGAAACGGGACCTCGGATTTACTTCCCTTCGATGGAAGCCATGCTAAGGATTTTTACGCCCGAAATAAATCCATCGCCCTCAGCCGGGTTTGACCCCCTACACCGGGAATTAGAGGCTAGCATGGTAACCACTACACCACAGAGGACGACTGGACACCATAGGGCGCTTGGTCGGCGGGTCGTTCATAGGACGAGTCTTCGAGCCTAGAACTGCTGGGACTTCCACGCGTCTCTGTGGCTTGTCTGCCTGCGGCCTGTAGCCGCCTGTGTTTGCTTCACTTCATCCCTTCCTCGTGGGATTGGTAGCCACAATCTATCTATGTAGGTGACCGAGGTGCGCGAGGTGTAGAGCCTATACCTACCTCCTCCATTTCCCTTTTTTCTCCTCTCCCCTTGATCTCCCTTATGACATGCTCTTAGACCACAAGGGTTTTTAGGTGCATTTGTTAATGCGGAGATCTATAAACTCCTTTTTATTCGTCTATCTGTCCGTCCGTATATACCGCTACATGTTCAAAGTTTGCTTGAAATCCGTTAGTTAGTTAGCATGAATAGACATTCATAATTGTTCAGTTCTTAGGCTAGCCACTCCACGTACATAGTTGATATTTTATACACTACAGTGTGGTAAAACTTCTTAGTTAAGATGAAGGGTCTCCCACAAATTTTCAGTCTTTAGTTGAATCACTGCGCATACGGAGTTGAACAGATTTCAAAATTTGGCTGAGAATGATAAAAACTAAGGATGTTTAAGATAACGGACTTTCGAATGGAGGCTGCAGCTGAGTTTTTCCGAACTGAGACCGAAAGCGTTTGAAACTTTGCTAGCTAAAGTTAATAAATACTACAATGGAATATACCCACGTAATTGACTGCAAACCGTCGGGAGAAAACAAACACACTGCTTTTTATTTTTATGAATGTTTATTACAATTTGACGCGGAATAAAACCACAATGGATTCCAGGGCAGTAGCCGAAACATTTTAACGTGCTTTGTTCTAAACAGTTGCTGCATGGTTAACGTTTTGTGCTGCCGGTTGTCACGCGGAAGATCGGGTTCGGACCCATACCGGATATTAAAATTTTAATCTAATTAAGCCTCGAATAGGTTACACTCATTGTTAATTATCTGCAGCTCGACTGAAGGACATAATTGCGGTTTTATTTTGAATTTATTGCCATCAATTGAGGATTTTTAAGTACCTCAGATCCATCAGTATGCGCCAGAAAATGCCAAATTAAAACAATAGAACAGCTGTCATTAAAATCTCATTGATTTAACATTGGTTTAATGTTTAATACTCTGTTATACAAGGTAAAGGTAAACCCCACTCATGTAGGCGCGCCTGTAAAATACAAACTGCACCTGATGTATTGAAACGACATCCGTTTTGCTGGTCTTATAATAAGCGATGAGAGAACAAGTGAAGGTGTTAAGTAAGGAATGTCAAAAAATGTTAGCCAATATTCATGGATGCAATATCGGCAGAAGTTAAAGAAAAGTTTATACGGGGCGTTTGCCCAAAATGTGCGATTTTTTTTCAAAATGTTTACTAAACATCAGAGCGCTAGATACCAAAAGTTAGTAACTACCACTGTGGTCGAGTGATGACTGCTGGAGCTTCTCAAACCAGAAGTCCCGGATTCGATTCTCAGCTGGAAATTTTTATTTAACCAGAATCATTCCCTGCTCTCATACTGAGCGAGGTGGCACCACGGTAACGCGTGCACTTGCATTCGAGAGGGTCCCGGGTTCGATCCTCGACGAACGCCCACTCTGACTCCTAGGTTATTCGTTTTCCCCAGGTCGGCAGGCGAATTCTGGAATGGTTCATTTTCTACCAAGGCATTCCGGCTTCCCATTTCCTGTACCTATCAACTTCCTCGGCATCTGTTTCAGGGATGTAGGACCAGACGACGGTGTTCGGTGGGTTGCGGCTGGGCGGTGACTGTGCGCTCTGTCCAGGGACTGCTCGGCTGGAACTTGCCTCTGGGTGCTTTCGGGCTCCTTCGAGGGACCTCCGGAGGCTAGGGACACAATAGAGTGAGCCCGGGCGACGCTGGAAGTGTTCAATATGGAAACATTAGGGACCCTGTCTGTGCTTATGCCCTTCGCCATTCGTATCTGTTCGCCCTTTGGATCTCTCCCCTCTTCCTCCTGGGGTCATGGTAGAAGCATAAGGATCAGGCTCTCCTGCACGCTCTGCCACTCCGTTCATCTGTACGTACCATTTAATACCCTGTCCTTCTCAGAGTCTGGAGGTGTCAATGTGGAAGTTAATGTGAATATATTTAAGAATAAAAAGCAATAAAACTCAACGTTAAAAAGCCTACAGCTCAGCGTGTAAAAACACCAACACCATTGTTTCTCAAGTCAAAGCCCCCGATATGATTACAAAAATTAAAGGAGGCTATATAATGAAACAAAAACATTTTACAAATGCACCTGAATGTAACGCTGTATGTACCTTTACGATCTTGTTAGTCTACAAAATGCTATATTAGGCTTAATAAAAAGTTTAATTTTGGGAAAAAAGTGTACGATTGCCTTTCTCACGACCCATTGCAATTTTAAAATATCATTAATTGAGCATGGTATTCATGCCAACCTGCAATGTACAGCAGAAAGGTACATAGGGTATAGGTTATACATGCATACTTACACCTGCATAAATATATTGTGGTTACCAACCCCCAGGAGGAGGGGATGAAGTGAGGGAACCACAGGAGGCTCCAGGTTCCAGGCTCGAAGATCCATCCTACTACTGGAGCTGTCCAAAGAGGGCGATGCAACCCATCAACCAAGGAGTCATCTAGTGTCCACGAGGAGTACTCTTTCATTCGATTAAGTATCCGCGTCATCTGTTCTACACCACCATATGCCACGAAACCTTGAAACATGAAACATGAGAAGGAAACGGAATGAAAGATAAATGATAGAAAGGAGAGTCTGCTGGTTGAGAAACCACTCCAACATTCGCAAACCGATCAGGTAAAGTTACGAAAAATCCAAGGTCAGAGTGGGCGATTGAGGGATAAACCTTCAGAGTGTAAGCCTCACACGATACCGCGCAGCCATCTCACTCGTTTCCACTCTATTTGTTTAATGATTTCAGACAAAAATATTCACATTCACAACTGCTACCGCTGGCTCCAACTTTATATAGTTCACGTATATTTTAATAAGAATGAAAGTACAGGGCAATATTCAATAGATTAACTGAAAAATAATTCCTTGCATCCTTTAGGTTAAATTAAACTGTTTTGTATTGATTACAATATCGATTCAGTTGGCCGCATAGCACAGCTCCCTTATTACTCCGTTCATCCACCCTTCCCAACTACTGACATACTGTTTTATCATAGAGCTCTGCGTAAGCAAGCACCTTGGGTGTAGCACGGAGTTCGAGGCTGCTGTTTGTATTAGTGTACTGAATTAATGAAACTAAAACATTTATTTGTTATCAAAACAAAAGGTTCTGCCGTTATTGATTTTCATATATGGGACGAAATGGAGAAAACAATAAACCCGGCTCATCTCGCGTTCTTGCATTAAAGCCTCTCTCTCTCTCTCATTTTACTTATCTCATTCTATATCTCCCTTATCTCCCTGTCGTTCCCACTTTTTCAATCCTTTTTCCTCTCCAACTAACCCGCTACCGCCACCTGCCTCTCTCTCTCTCTCTCTCTCTCTCTCTTTATTACTCTCTGTCTCTCCTTCTTTCTGTTCCTTCTCTCGCACTGTGTCACAATCTGTCATATAAATCTCTCTCTGGGCAACATAATTGTTCATGTAATGTTTTAAAAACCGACAATAACACTGCTCTTTCAGAGAAGTTAGTCAAAATCAAACATAAATAATACACATAAACTTGTGGCTGTTTCGTACCCTTGAAGTGATTTTAATGACAACCAGAAAACAGAAAAAAAAGAGAAAAATGGGTCACGAATGTGTATTACATTTTAACTGGTTTAATAGATGAATGGTAATAATTATTGCTTATAAATTATTCCTACGTAACATTTTTCAGGAGCCTTCATAATAAGTGAGATATTTAGATTATTTGATACGGTGCTCCGTTATACCACCGTCCCCCTTGTTTGGCGGAATTAAGGTGCCATTCTTGGGTTAAATGTCAAAACACATTCTCTCCTTTTCTCAAACACAAATACTAAAATGTAAAATTTTCGTTCAGCATAGCTCATAATTCAGCTTAACATAAGCTTTTCTTTTTACCTGCAATCAAAAACAACAGAATAAGCCTGTTTATGTTGTAATACAGGCATTCATAAATATATTAACGGAGCTTCGTTTATGCGCAATATTTCGTTTACAGGGTTCGTCTGTTAGTAAGATTATGAAGTGTACCACAGCACACTGTTATTTTTTATGACAATACTATCAGAAATACTCGGTATGGTCCAGGCTTAGACGGCTTTGGTAAAGCATCAATTTTCCAAATACTTGTTTATTTATACCTAAATGAATTATAGTAATTACAATAATTCTGATATTAAATTATTTTAATTTGAATACCTCACCTTAATTGTGCCAAATTTCCCTTTCGTTATCAAAATCCAGCAAAATTACCGCCTCCATCCAATATTTTTCTCCACCTCGCCCATTTGTAATGGTTTTTCGTATTAGTAGCCCTAAAAGAATAAGGAACAATATATATATATATATAATATATATACGTTTAAGTTTTGTGAAAACAGCGCATAGGAATTCGTTATTCATTTTCTTGTCTTGCATATGCAAAGAGTATTAATCTGTGGGAAAGGGAATGGTGCTGCACCTAGCAACCAGCTGTTAAGAGATATGTATGTGCTTAAAGCCTACTGTATTTCTATATTGCCCTTGCAAATACAAAACAAGGTTGAGAAAGCTCAAATTTGCCTTCCGACAAACAGTTTCCATTCCCGTTCGTTGGGGGTCGTTTTTAGTTACCCTACTACATACAGTAAGTAGGGGAAGTATTGTATTCCACCCAAACATTCGATATCGATATTTCACGGGAAATATGTGTTTTGGTTCCAAAAAAGCATTTTTGGTAAAAGGTCGTGTATATGTGTGTGTGTCTGTGAATAGCAAAACTGCAAAAAGAAAATCGGATAAATACGAAACTTGGTATGCTAGTTCAGTATCTTCTAAAGATGCGACACGAATATTTTCAAGAAAATCCTCTAACCCAACTACCCTTTACGTGAACACATTTCAAATTTTTTTAATTTTTGAGAAATGGCCTTAACGATTTTCATTAAAATACCATATATTAAAGATATTTACATAACAAATAAAATTATATATTGAACATAAGGGAATAGCTTGTAAAGTTCTCTTCATTCGGAGTTTACATAACTGGTAAATGTCCAGTGTTAGACAAATCGTACTACAAAAAACTATAGATCTCTTTAAAACACACAATTTATTCCTAATAACGTTTTTTGTAACATCAGCCATTTCCCAGATATCCGTTATGAATTTTCAAATTGTTCATTACTTAGCCATCCTTTCAAAGTCCTGTCGACTTTCAAGTTTTTCCCCGCCATATTATAGACTTTTAAGGTCAGCATATAGCGTGGAGTTCTAAAACATTTGACTGTCGCTATTCTCTTTGAATATGTAACGAAATGTATAATGCAGCTATTTCCGGAAACGTTTATCCAAATTAAAATTAAGTAGATAGGGAAATAAAATTTCGTAAGAATAATTTATATACCTAACAAAAAGCGATAGAGGGTAGAGAAAGCCATGTGAATGTAACACTCCAGACTCTTTGTCATATTGCCCACAAAGTAATTTTACTGTTGTCCTAAAGAATGTGTGTCCAAATTTAGTTGAAATCGGTGAAAGGTTGTAAGAACCTATAAGGAACGCACACACACACACTTACAAACTTCTGCTTTTATCTTGCATATAGGTTTTCAAATTAACAGGATTTATTTTAGTAAGCTTGGCTTATTGTATAAAAATCAGCATTTTATCTTGCGATGCTTGAAAAGTGACCACAAAAGAGGCGAGTACCGTGCTCTGCTTTCAGAAATATTTCCCTTATTTTACAAATACTTTGGAATTTTTGTTTACCAACTTATTTAATATACCACATAGCTTTAAAAACTAATAATAATTGTTGGTGTGCCTCGGGCATTATGTTAGAGAAGCTCTGCTTTAGCAGCTCTGGGGAAATTTCTCTATTGGTTAGCGTTAAAAAGAGGGAATTTGACTTTAGAGATAATTGCATATTTCTAATGCTATCGGCATATTAAAAGAATGAAGGAATGCAAGAGTAAAATGTGAAATTGTCTAGCAGATTTTAGGAAAGAAACGACGGGAGATACACCAAGAAAGCGTAGTTGCAAGGAATGAAAGATTAAGTTTTTAAATGGATTTTTTTTTATTTATAAACGTTCTTTAATGCTATGGTCCTTAGCCTTACTTCTATATTGGGCGTGAAACAACCGGAAATTTTGCTCAGAGGCCTCTATTAGGCTTAAGTTTCTTTTACGTGCCGTAAATGTACGACACGGGACCACCGACTTTACTTCCCTTCCGAAGGAAACCAAAAAACATCCATTCCGCCGGCTTTGAACCCGCAACCTAGCCTCACTCAAATATTTTCTTATCCAAGCTATTTCTTCATCAACTTTTTTGTTTTTAATTATTGTAAAAATTAATATTCAAGAAATGTTTTATTTAACAAAACTTAACTTTTGAAACACCTTAATTATAATTCCCATTTTAATAAAAATTGAGGCTAGTATGATACCTCTAGACAACGAAGGACGATAAAAGGTGATTTAGTGTTTAGCGTTAGAAAGTTGAAGTAACTAGGTAGCACAAAACCCTAGGTAGCACTAGGGAAAAACAATTGCTCTAATGAAGGTACACATCACAAAAAAAATCTGATGTGTTACACTCACATGACACTCTCTACTCTTGTACGAACTATTTTTACAAACGTTTATTCTCCATATGCTTCATGTTAATCGAGATATCGAGATGTCAATCTTATTGCTAATTTTCTTGTACATGCAAGGAGAACATGGTAGGTTATAAGCGATAGTCAAATCTTTTAAGCGCTGGTTGCTATGTGGCGCATTCTATTCTGTTTGCATATCCAGGACATAAAAAATTGAATAACGAATTTGAGAAAAAGTATAAGTATTGGAAAATTTAAGGAAATAACAAGCAATATCTCGAAAATGGTTCACTCAACTAAAAAAAGTATATGACATAAATTGTGTATTTTAACGCGATCTACATTTTTTGTGTAATAAAATTTTGTCTATCTCTTATGGTTTACCAGTTATGCAAAAGTCGTTCACAATGAAGAATACTTTTGGAGACATTCCCAGGAAATTCAAGATATACATTTTATTTGCCATAAAAGTATCTTAAACATATGATATTTTAATCAAAATCGTTAGAGCCATTTTTGAGAAAATTAAAATTTTCGAAAAATCTTCCATGTAAAGGGTACTCTGGGGTGGGAGGATTTTCTTGAAAACCTTCGTGTCGCATCCCTGGAAGATACTGAACCCAAATACCAAGTTTGGTGTTTATCCGACTGTTCGTTTCTGAGTTATGCTGTTCACAGACACACACACAGACACACACGGACATATTTCCAAAAATGCTTTTTTTTGGATTCAGGAAGTCTCAAAACATGTATTTCCGGTGAAATCTCGGTATCGAAATTTTGGGTGGAATACAATACTTCCCCTACTTACTATACGTAGTAGAGAAAGTAATAATTACTCAGCTTTCAATAATTGGGAATTTTTGAAAATCGTATAAAGCATTATAAATATTTATGTATATACTACAAATATGTAGAGTCTGTATTATTTTTCACTTTAAATACAATTTAAAAATGTATAAATTATGTTTATACCGTAATATTATGTGCGTATACATTGAAAAATAATATACTTAGGGTAGACAGGTAGCGGTGCTTCAACGGAGGGAGACACTTCGCGCGTTGCAACCTGCACAGATCTACCACCACCCAGGAAGAAGGGATGAGGAGAAGGAGCCGCAGGAGACTACAGACAGGCCAGAGAGATGCACATTTCCAAGCTCGCAAACCCGTCCTATTGCCGGGGCCACAGAGAGATGGTGAAGAACGACCCATCAATCAAGCAGCCCTCTGATGTCCACGGGATATTCCTGGGGTATTCCACTGTTTCCATCGAGCATGCATCCCGCCCTCTGTCGGGCACCGCCATATGCCACAAAACCTAGAACCACATCTGAAGCATAAAAAGGAAACGAAACGAAAGGGTAAAGATGCAAAGGAAATCATCGTAGAGAAAAACCACCCCAGCATTCACCTTCCGACCCCGGGGAAACCATGAAAAACCCATTGGTCAGAGTGCGTTATCCGGGAATCGAACCCGGAACCTCTCGAGTGCAAATGGCGCACGAATATACTTAGAACCTTAGAAATTCTACACATAATGCTTAATAGAGTGAGTATATCGCAGTGTTATGCACGAGAACTTTAAAGAATTTCAATTATGCGTATAAAATTATAGATATAATCTAAAGCTAAACATCTTGGAATAATATTTTATTGGTATGCCATACTGCAGTGAAACAGAAGAGTTTAACAAACCGATGTTCGGAGTGCGATGGATTCTTGTGAAAATAGAAATAAACGAATATACATACAGGGTGGACCATTTAAGTTGAGACTGTACATCTCCAAACTAAGCGTTGTGGAAAGAAATGCCTTGAATAAAAATTGCTTATATTATGAGGGAAAGTAAATCCTATTAGTCGTGTTTTATTTAGAGGACGTTGTGATGGTCATTGTAGGGTCAATTTAATTTGATGCTAATTTGATGCTACATTGGTCTTACAGGAGGCCTTGTTGCCTATTAGCAATTGTCTCTTGTTGAGTTTCTTGCACTTTTTGGTTTTTAATCATTAGATCACACACACACACACACACACATTCACGCTCCCATTCTTACTTCCAGACCCGGGGGAATAATCTAGGCTAGAAAAAAATCCCGACCCTCAGGCCGGGAATCGAACCCGGGACCCCTAGTACAGTACGGAGAACGTATTACTTTCGAATCAAAACCTCAATATCGCCATTTCACCAGAAATATCGTGTTATGTTTTTAAATCCCGAGAGAAAGCAAAATAAAAGTTCACAAACCAAGAGACAGAGAGAGAGAGAGAGAGAGAGTGCACGTGTGTGTTTGTGTGTAACTCAGAACTGACTACCAAATTTCAAGAGTATTTTAAGGATGTAAATCGAAAATGTTAAGAAAATCCCCCACCGAAAACAACAGTTTACATGGAAGAAACCTTTGTTTTACGAGGGCTGATGAATGAAGACTGAGATTGATTTTTTCCTGTAGCTTTCTTGAGAGTTTCCTGTCTCTACCATGAATATTTGAAAAGAGCGGGGTTTCATGTATAATGTCCATAGGCGGCAGCACTCTCGTATTGGTAGGTTGGTTATTAATGCAGTATATTGTTGAACCTAGTTGAATTTCGCATACCACAAAATGAAGGTGACACAAGAGGAGCAATAAAATTTTGTTTTCGTTTAAATCATACAGCCTCTGAAACTTTGGAAAAGCTGAAGCAAGCATACGGTGAAGATGCACTACCTCGTGCAACAGTGTTTAGGTGGTTCAAAGACTTCAAAGTAGAGCGAGTCCTCTGTGCTAAGCAAGGTGGGCCTGGTGCTTCGGCTTCTGCTATGACTGAAGTCAACATCAACACAGCTGCTGTGATTGTTGTTCCCACTCACACCACTGTTACAGCAGCGTACTACACGTCAGTATTGGCTACACCGAGGAAGCACATTGCAAGGAAACATCCAGAACTTATCACAACAACGTGCGGCTTCACGTTGCAAATCAAGTCCAGGAATTTTTGGCAAAATTCAACATTACCTGTATGCCGCATCTGCCTTATAGCCCCAATCTTGTCCACTGTGATTTCTTTTTATTCCCATCACTAAAGGCAAAGCTCCGGGGCATTCAATTTGAGAACACTGAAGCAGTGCTGAAGAAAAGTGAGGCGATTCTCAAAGACCTGACAAAGAATGGTCTGTACCATGTGTTCAAGGACTGGCAGAGACGTTATAAAAAGTGCATTCAAGTAGGAGAGGACTACTTTGAAAAAGACCATGTCAACATTGAAATGGAGTAATAAATATCTGTGAAAAAAAATTAGTCTCAGTCTTTATTGATCAGCCCTCGTAATATTCTTACAAGTGGCCTTAATAGTTTTAATTGAAGTATGATTTGTTTGAGATATTGACTTGGTCAATGAAATGATATTTTAACTTTTTACTTTCTCCTACGTATAGTAAGTAAGGGAAGTATTGCATTTTACCACAAAATTCGATATTAAGATTCCACGAAAATACATGTTTTGAGGTGCCCTGAATCCTAATAAGGCATTTTTGGAAACATGTCCGTGTGTGTGCCTGTCTGCCTGTGTTTGTCTGTGAACAGCATAACTCAAAAACGAAAATTCGGATAAATACCAAACTTGGTATTTGAGTTTAGTATCTTCCAAGAATGCGAGACGAAGATTTTCAAGAACATTCCCCCCCCCCAGACTGTCCTTTACATAGCACAGTTTTGGAAAATTTTGATTCTCTCAAAAATGACTACCAATTTTGATTAAAATATTATATGTTTAAGACATTTTCACGTCAAATGAAATGTACAAGTATGTCTTGAATTTTCTGGGAATGTGCCCAAAATCCCTCTTCATTCTGAATGACTTTCGCATAACTGGTAAACCGTAAGAGATAGTCAAAATGTTACTACACAAAGCATGTAGATCTCGTTAAAACACACAATGTATGATATGCACATTTTTTTTTCAGCTGAATCATTTCCGAGACATTCCTTGCTATTTGTTTGATTTTCTAATAGTTATAATTTGTCTCAAATAGGAATTCATTATTCGCTTTTTTATGTCCTGGACTTGCAAAGATAATGGAATGCCCCAAGTAGCAACCAGCTCTTAAAAGATCTGACTATCGCTTAAAGCCTACCATAGTTCTCTTGCACCCACAAGAAGGTTAACCAAAAAGAATGTTTATTCTCAGTTAACATGAAGTAGATGGAGAATAAGCGTTTGTAAAAATAGTTGTACAAGAGTAGATAAAGTCGTGTAGAAAGTAGAGAAAGTCATGAGACTTTTTTATACAGTTTTTGAAATCTCCTATATTCACACTGAATTTTATACCTATAGGTGAGAAGTTTTGAGAAATAAGCATATACTTATTTCAGGCAAATTTATCATACAAGACCTTGTGGCACTAACAACTTAAGCAAGTAAACCGTTGTTGTTCCTTTAAGTCTTTCCACTTTTTGGCCAATTAAATCTAAGCTGAACTGTTATATCCATTCTTTTATTTCGTATAGCTGAAGTAAAGAAGGCGTGTTATTAAGCTAGGATAGCATTATCGATTAATAATCCTTGTGTATTGTCTCAGCCTACAAAGTGGATATTATCGTAATATTTTCTAAATGAAACTACGGGCGAGTATTTATCGATAATGAATAGAATAAAAATGATGTACGCGCATACGCTTTTCTCTGCCGATTAAAATTCAAAAACATACTTTCTAATTATGTCATTCATTAGTTGTTCTTGTCCCCACCTTACGTTATTCTCATTGCGCTTTTGTTCAGGGATATTTTAGAATTAAGCAATAAGTTGTTGGCTGCGTACACAATTGGAAAACAGCAAACAAATGTTTATCCCGAAGAAAGAAGGAATAAATTCGGAAGTTGTAGTAATGAATTCTTGAGGAGGAGGGAAGAAGATTAGCACTTTCACTCAGATACACTTATATTTACTAAAATGTAAACATTGATCATTAAAAGAGAGTTAACACAAGTTGTGTACTTTAACCAGCACTACATTTAGGTACATAGATATGTTTTAGTTTAGCTCTTATGGTTTTCCAGTTATACGAAATGATGCAAAGTTTCAATGAAGAGCACTCCAGGAACCATTTACAGAAAATTAAAAACACACATTTTATTTTTCATACCAATATCTCAAACATATGATACCTTAATATAAAACGTTAGAGGCTTTGGAGATAGATAAAAAGTGATAGTGTTTTCCATGCAGGTAAAGGATAATTAATGGTGGAGAAATTTCTAGAAAATCCTCAAGTTGCATCCTTGAAAGGCAATGAAGTTAAATACGAAGTGTAGCATTAATCCAAAACTTCTTTTTTGATTTATGCTATTCACTCAGAAGGAGAAACAGACAAGCGCGCACACGCAAATTTTACTAAAAATGATGTTTTGGTTTAGGAGACCTCAGAAATGTACTTTGAGCAAAATCTCCATAGCGAATTTTCTGGTGGAATACAAATCTTCCTCTTAATGTGAACGCTATAGATTACTTTATTATTCTTTTTGTATTTTCTATCAGAGAAAGTATTGTATTCCACTAAAATTATTTTTATTTACAAATTTCACTGGATACACGCGTTTTGAGGTTCCCCGAATCTCTCTCTCTCTCTCTCTCTCTCTCTCTATGTGTGTGTGTGTGTGTGTGAACAGAATAACTCAATGACAAAATACCAAAATGACTTGGTATTAGTTCAGCATATCTTCCAAGGATACCAAATGCTCAAAACTTCGCTTTACATTGAAAAATTTCCCTCTTCTTTAACTGATTATCCTCCTATTTGTAGGACTTACACCCTCAAGGACTTACAAGCCCATGCCTTGGATTAGTAGCCTGTCCAGGAGCAAGCAAACTCTAGACCATAGCATCATAGCATAGCGTATCCAGGATGGGTGATCAGCACAATACTTGGTATGGCTGTGAAGAAGGACAGGAAATGTAGCGATAAAAGGGATGATAGGAAAATTCGCGCATCAGATTAATTCCAACCCAGAATTCGCCTAGCGACCGAGGAAAATCGCGAAAAACCCTTCGGTCTGATTGGTCGGCTCGGGGGTTTGAACCTGAAACCTTCCGAATGAGCGCCACAGACATTACCGCCTGAGCTAATGATATAAATCACTAAATATAAATCAATAAATTATATATATATATTGATTTTTCTGGGAATAGTGTATAAAATCCTCTTTATTAAAAATTATATTGTATAATTGTATATACATACCTATTAAACCATAAGAGATGGACAAAGAATTACTACACCAAACACGTAGATCTCGTTAAAGAACACAATTCAGTTAAATGAATTTTTGTGCCACTTTCCAGAAATGCAACTTCCCAATGCTTTATATTTTTCTAAGTGCTTTGTCACCATTATTTTGTTTCTCGTGATCCCATGCAAGCAGTGTGGTATTTCAAAACCACTACAATGGGGACATGTTTTTTAAAGATTTGACTATCATTGAACCTCCTGTATCTCTCTTGTATGTATCTACAACGAAATGTGGAATTAGATCATTTCTGTAAACGCTTATCTCGATTAACAAGACGTGGATAGGAATGCCTCTTTGGCCGAGTTATCAACGTTCTGGCTGCGATCTCCGGCTGGGGCAGGGAATTTTTCATTACTCGAATTATTTCGTGTCCTCCGCAGAGTCAGGATGAGTATGAATGCGGGAAAGAATGTGTCCAGTATAAAAGTTAATGGAAAAAAAAAAACGTGAGAAAAAATACTGTACAGTTCGGAGAGTAAAAACACCCTCTGTAAGTTGTTTCTCAAATCAAAGCTCCCTGTTATGATCATAGAGCTTAAACTGTTGTACAAATGAAACACTTGTAATAAGTGGATAGAAGTATCAACTTTTGCAGAATAATGGACAGAGAATGTGACACATCAGTTTTTTATGAGGCCAAGAAGACGCCGTTCATACTTTGCCTTACTTCTGGTGCCATTTTAAGTATGAAGACTGACAAAGATTGTTTCTTCTTACCTTAAAGTCAAGTGGAGCGAGAGAATTCCATCTCGCTGAGCATCAAGTCCAATGGGGTAACTGGTAAGTCAGTTCTCTCTCCCGCTAACATTGGAACTCCACCTTTGTCCATTGGTTCAACATCGATCATCTCCCCATTTCTATAGCTGGCAGAATGTTGCTGGCATACAAAGCAATCAGAGAGAGCTCCATACACATACAGAGTACTCCGGTGACACAAAGTTTCCCTTTATATTGCACTACGGAGGGAAGTTTATCATTACTATGCTATGACATTTGAAGTTACGTGCCATGCAGAGACGGCACGATATTGAGATCGGCATGGAAACTTCCAGACAAATGACCTTGCGAAAAAGGATACGGTAATGAGATCATGTTTCCTTCGATCCTTGAAAATGCAACGTTGTCATTTCATGCGGCGTTCTCACCAGAATGACAACGTTGATCCTGTGCGGTTGATTTTGCAGTTCTCCACCACTTCCTTACATTAATTAGAGGAGGTATTGCATTCCACCCAGAAATTCGATATCGAGATTTCACCGCAAATACACGTTTTGTGGCTCTTTGAATCGAAAATAGTATTATTACAAATGGCTTATATATGAGTGTGCGCGTGCGCATTATAACTAAAAACGTCATGTCGGACAAATACTAATTTTCCTCTAACGAAAATGTTTCGTTGTTTTTTTATCGATTTAAAAATTACTAAGTCTTGATTAAAATAAGTATTTACAATAACAAATAAAATGTACCACCGAAATTTCAGGGGGTAGCCTGGGAAGTATTTTGTATAAATAAAGATGGGCGTTAGTGAAAGATTGGAGAATCCGACATATTACCAAAAAAAGATCATTAAGAAAGAAGGCACAGAACTGACGTAGGAAAATTCTCCTTTGTTAGTAGAATCACTGAAGAATGGAACGAATTGCCTATAGCAGCCTTTCAGGGCTGTCAGTCTGTGAGGAAATTTAGGAAAAACCTGAATAGAATAAACGTTGGATAATTAATTATAAACGTTACTTAGATGTATATTTGAAATTTTATAAACATGTGAATACTAATGGTAAACTTTTGGCTATACTGACTGGATAGGTAATTATTGGTTGTAAATAGTAAAGTAATTAATGATTTCAAAAGTTTTAGCTCTTATGTTACACTGGTAACTACAATAATATGATTGTTGATAGAAAGTGATTGATATTATTGTTTATTGTATTATTATTGTTTGTGCACTTATTGTTTGTAATATTATTTTGTATATTTAACTCTGTCGACGGGTAGTACACATTTGCAGTGAATAAATAAATACACTCATACATAATACGGCACCAGGGTAGCGCAGTGGTTTCCTTTCCAGCTCTTGTGCTCAGGGTACGGGTTCCATTCCTGGCTCTGGAGTGGCGATTTTAAGTCGGCCCTATCCACGCCTTCGTCTCTCACTTGCTCGTGTGAAGTACTCCCAAGGCCCAACTTATTTCGGAGTCCATGGTAGAAGCTGTAGGTCCTCTCATTCAACTGCCATCCTCATCACCATCATCGCCCTACCATCAGAGGCAAAGGATTCCGCCCGGAGTGTGCCTCTACCTCAGTAAAGGGTTCACTCATCGCTTGGTAGAATGAGGTAACCCCCGAAAGTCATAGGCCATATGGGAAGCGTTAGAAGCCATGACGACTTTTGCTTAATTGGTAAACCGTAAGAGAGACAAAATCTTACTATACAAAAAAAAAAAACAATATAGATGTCGTTAAACAAACAATTTATGTCAAAACGTTTTGTGGCGTTAACAATTTTAATATATTGTTTGTTAATGGTTTGTATATTCAAGTAGTTATACTTTCTCTACCACTTACCTATAGTAAGTAGAGCAAGTATTCTATTTCACCTAAAATTCGATATCGACGTTTCACTAGAAATACACATTTTGAGGCTCTCTGAATCGGAGATAGTATTTTTATAAAAATGTCTGAAAGAGAGAGAGAGAGACTATGTGTGTATGTATGTGTGTGTGTGTGCGTGCGTGTATCGTAACTAGAACGTAATGTCAGATAAATACCAAACCTGTATTTAGGTTTAACATCTTCCACGGATGCGACACGAAGATGTTCAAGAAAATCTTAAATATCACAATTTTAAGATACTTGCATTACAAATGAAATACATATCTTGAATTTTCTACGAAGTACCTTTCTTTCGGAATGTATTTTGTATACATAAAAGATAGAAACTTGCCACATAAAAAATATAGATCTCAATTTGTCAAAAAACTGCAGAGACATTAAGAACTTTTGAGATAGTGATTATTAGAATTTTCGGATTGTTTAATCTTTTTTCTGAAGTGTTAAATCCCCATTCACTTCTTTCTCTTGGTCGTGCTCAATTTCTAAGTCATCACATGGCGACCACTTTTTAAAGATTTGACTATCGCCGTAACCTACAGTATACTCTTGTATGAAATCCCTCTTTCAACAAAAGGTTAATAAAATTATTTCTGCTAAGCTCTAACTCGATTAACAAGTGGAAAAAATACATTTTTGTGTGAATATTTTGTGGGGAAACCGATATGAATGTAATACAACAGATTTTTTACATAAACAATATGATATGTTGAATATTATAATCAATGAGAAAAAGGTGAGTGCAAACATGAATCTGTTTTCCAGTGCTAAATTCGTGACTGCTAAAGTGGAACTTACCTACTATTTACAATGAATGTGTAAACGCCTAGTTTCATTAATGGAATTTTAAAGCCAGCATGTAAACGTCCCGCGTGTGACTGTCGATACGGTTTCCTCTACCCTCCATGTACCTATATTGAAATGTGCAATGAAAATATTCCTGCAGAGTTTATCTGGATTTAACAGGAATTAGGTAGTAAAATCTGTGTTACATTTACATGATTTTCTCTACCCTCTATTGTTTATTAGTGGTTATGCAAACTATTCCTTCAAAACCCTATTTTTCTACCCACTTCATTATAATCGAGACAAACTTTTGCAAAAATATTTACATTATACATTTCGTTATGGATGCACAGCAAACAGCGAGAATCAAATGTTTAGGAACTGGACACTATATGCTGGCCTTAAAATTCCATACTATTTTAATTCAATTGCGGAAAACAACTGAAAATCGCCAGGATTAGAAAAGAATGACGAAGTACTGAATCAATTCGAACCATTAATAACGGATATCTCGGAAATGGCTGATGTCATGAAAAAGTTATTGGAAGTAAATTGTGTGCTTTAAAGAGATCTACATTTTTGTATAGCTTATTTTCGTCTATCGCTTAACATTTACCAGTTATACAAAATTATACAATACCCCTTCCGAATGAAGACGACACAAGCTATTCCTAATAAATTCAAGATATACATTTTATTTGTCATGTAAATATTGCAGCGACCTTTGGGACAGTTAATCCGGGGGGTTGCTAACAACAGGGGGCAAGTAGCGTCAGGGGGCAGAGAAGGTCGGCAACGAGATGGGATGCGCCATGAGAAAGCTCAGAGAAGGGGTGTGAAATAAATACCATGAATTCTATAGGAATAAAAGCTATTTGCTATATTCTAGGTGTAAATTGAAGGGGACTCTGTCGTGCGAGAACTTAACTCTACATGCTCATGAAACACCTGGATAAATCTGGCAGGACTTACCACACTAAGTTTAAATATTTACTAAATAGGTTGGGGTACGAAACCTTAAACAGACGTACCCTCCGCGTCGCAGCTAGTCGTGAAGAGAATTGAGAGTGTTGACCCACTTACGTGGCCAATAAATGCGTTTAGCGGGACAGATCAGCAATCCTGCTTATTCATTGCTAGCACTTCCCTCATTACAATACTTTTTGAAACTTAATGCAACCTGATGCAACTTCTCGGGCGTAGATCGAACTCCACACAGGGCGTTACGTTATATTTAATATGCTGTATTTTAATCAAAATCGTTAGAGCCATTCTAGAGAAAATAAATTTCGAAAAATGTTCCGTGTAAAGGGTAGTTGGGATGGGAGGTTTTCTTAAATATCCTTTTGTCGTAGCTTTGGAAGATTCTGAACTTAAACACCAAGTTCGGTATTTATCCGACTTTCCGTTTTGGAGTTATGCTGTTCTTGTGTAGTACTGCTTTTTGTATTGAAGGGCTTCAGAACACATTTCCGATAAAATTTTGATGTCGAATTTTTTAGTAAAATGCAATACCTTCTTTGCCTACTATGTACGTGATAAAGCAATGGCAGCCTCTAATAAGAATGATTTATGGAAGCTGTATAAGAATAAACGACAGTGGTTAGAGAAAGTAATTGAATGTAAGACATTAGTTTTTATATTTTTAGTGTTTTGGTCACTGACGTGTTGCATTAATGGGTTTGATGGAAATGTATCAATACATAATAAATATGTACAAATTACCGTGTAATAGCTCCCATAACACCCGTTTTATCTGAAACCGGTCCAGCTCTATCCAGCTCTCGCCACTCCGAATAGGTAGAGAGTAGAAGTAGGATGATTCAACGGAGGGGAACACCTCGTGCGCTGTGACCTGCACAGATTTATTACGGTTACCATCACCCAGGAAGAAAGGGTGAGGTGAGGGAAGCACAAGAGGGTACAGGTCGTAGGCAGATGGCGACAGAGACGCGCGGAAGTCCCTGATATTTCCAAGCTCTCAGACTCGTCCTACAGCTGGAGCTGCCGAGGGAGGGCGATGAACCACCCACGAAACAAGCAGCCCTCTTGAATATTTATCCTGGGAGAATACTCTTTCTATTGAGCATGCATCCACTCCATCTGTCCGGCACCGCTACGAAACCTAGAAGCACACTGAAAGAGGAGAAGGAAACGGAATGAAAAAGAAATGATGGAAAGAAAATCGTAGGAGAAGAAACCACCCCAGCACTCGCCTACCGACCCCGAGGAAACCACGAAAAAACCACGGGTCAGAGTGGGCGGTACCCCGGGATTAAATCCTGGGCCTCCCAAATGCAAGTCGCATACGTTACCGCAGGGTCACCTCTCTAGGTTATTTGGCAAATGAATGCTTTCTTACGCAGACCAAATAATATAAAAAGTGAATTAATTTACTTCCGTGTCATTTCCAAAAACGTTTTGACGAATTGCTGATAAAATGAGGGCCTTCCTTTCTTTTTAACTTATCTGCCACTTACTTAAGATGAGGAAGTATTGTGTACCTCTCGAAAAACCTACATAAGTATTTCACAGAAATACATGTTTTGAGGTATCATGATTCCATATAAGGTATTTTTAGAAAAAGGTTTGTATGTGTGTTTGTGTATACGAACAGCATAAGTATATATACGAAACGTTTATTTTCATGAAATCCTGAAAGATAAATTTGAGAAATGAACTTAACCTGCTTAATTCTTTATGTCTACAAAGAATATGCTATTCATAGCAACTGATGAAAGCGATGATGTAAGGACAATGGCGAATGACATTTTGCCGCATTTCCTCAAATATTCCTCCTTTCTGTTCCTGAAGTTTCGTGCATCAGACATCGCGGGAAGCAGTTATTTGTCATGAAAAGCTATACATGTTCTTGAAGTTATTAATTGTTGAAGACTTACTGGAATTTGAAAACATCATTATCTAAAAACGTTTTCTGGGTTTAAAATATTTAGTCTAAGCTCCCCACCTATTTATTTTAATTTTGCCCACGCAACTTACTACAATGCACCTTAAATCAGTAATATTAAGCTTACTAATCTGACACTATTATTTTCTCTACCATGTACACAGAGCGCCAAAGAAAATCTTCGACGGATTTTGTATCGTTTTCTGGGGTCTTTTGAGGCGTATGTTTCACCTTACGTACCGCAGAGGGTGGTGACTTGATAACACAGCAATAAGGAGAAAAAGAGGGGAGGTTTATGCCTTTGCTTTTGCTGGTATTATTGAAACCAAAACATGTTTATTGTCTCAGAACCAGTCATGCCGTATGCTAGCGAAATTACTCGTGGATGTATAGTGGGTATGTGAAAGGCTGGTCGCACTGTTACAGCAATTGCAATGGCAGTGCATAAAAGCGTTTTCATACTAAACTACTGGATAAAAATAGTCCAGGAAAGTGGGGAAGACGGTCTACATACTCGTCAAAAAGTGAGCACTCGCCGTAGAACATTTGCAGATAATGATATTCGTTTACTAAATGCAAATTACTCTTTTGTTATAATTGGCTGATCAGGTTTAGAAACTAGAGATAAATGTGTATATGTGTATGGTTTACCGAATATGACATACATATTATGGAAATAAAATTGGGTTATATTTTTGCCTATAATTCTGTTGTATTCCTATGATCAGCAATAAGTTAGTAAAAGTATATTAAGCAATTATAGTTTGAATTAGAGGGGAAACATGTTGCTTTATTTATTTATTATTTAGTTAGGTTTGCTTCCATGCAGCAACAAGCATTGATATTACTGTGAAATACAGTTCTGTTTATTTTTTGTTATAAAGTGCTGCCTTACTATGTATTTCATGAATACCATTCAAGTTTAATTTGCACCCCCTGAAAACCTTCTCACAGTACACATTCTACATTTCGCTAACCTGCGCGCTCATCAAGTTTTCCCCTTAGCTTTTAACCCTTTCAAAGGCGTGTCCTGCACTAGCCGTTAAGGTATGAGCTATCAATCATGATGAGAGATCTTTATGACAATCTGAATGCACCCATTCTACCACTTTCTCTTTTAGCCAACACGATCGATATCGTAAACATATATTTCGTTTCTACGCCATTTTGTAGGCGTTGTTGTGGTTATTGGTGTAACTATTTAGCAGAAGTAGAGGCACAACCTTGCACCGTGGCCTAAAGCAACCAATGAAATGGCCATGGCTTCGCGAGACCACGTATAACGATAAATAATGTGACATAGATGCGTGGTGCAGTGAGATTTTCTTTGGCGCTCTTTGTACCTGTAGGTAAAGAAGGTATTATTGCATTCCACTAAAAAAATTGATACCAAGATATCATTGAAAATAGACGTTTGAGGCCCCCTGAATCAAAAGAAAAAGAATTTTTAGGAAACTGTCCGTGTTTGTGTCAGTGAACAGCATAACTCAAAAACGAAAAGTCGGATAAACACCAAATTTGGTATTTAGATTCATTACCTTCCAAAAATGCGAAAGACGATTTTCAAGAAAATTCCTACACCTCAAACTACCCTTTACATGGAACATTTTTCGAAAATTTTTATTTCTAAAGAAGGTTCTACGATTTTGCTTAAAATATCTTACATTAAAGATACTTACAAGACAAAACGTATACATTGAATTTTCTGGGAATAGTCTGTGAAGTCCTGTGCATTGGGAAGGAATTTTGTATCATCTTGCGTAACTGGCAAACGTTAAGCGATAGGCGAAAACGTACTCCACAAACAATGGACTCGTTTAAAGCACACAATTTACTGCAAAGAACATTTTAGTGGCATAAGCCATTTTCGAGATATCGTTATTATTGGTTCCAATTGTTCAATATTTAGCCATTCTTTTAAAATCCTGTCGTTAGTTGCTTCTCGCAATGGCATCGAAAGAGTATGGAATTTTAAGGCCATCGTATAGCGTCTAGTTCTAAAACATTTGATATCGCTATTCCCTTTGTATTTATAATGCAGCTATTTCCGAAAAGGTTTATTGGGATGAAAATAAAGTAGATAGGAAAATAAACTTTCTTAAAACTAATTTGTATACCCACTAATAAGTGATATAGGGTAGAGAAAGTCATGTAATGTAACATCAGATTTTTCCTTGAAGAACAGTCATATTTTAAAACGATAAATTATATTGTGAATATTTAAAATGTTGGTCTCCATGGCAGTAATAGGTTTCACAGTTTTTGTATGAATGATTTGAATACAAATTTGTAATTTCTGGTACTGTAGACTGTTTGTTGTTCTTGAGACTGAAAAACAGTTCAAAAGCTGAAAAACTGCATCACATTTAAAAAGCTCAATGCCGCGACCGGGACTCGAAACGCGGAACGACGTTTTTTTTTTTCAAATTTGAATAAACAGTCCAGGTTTAGCTCACACACGACCAGTGTGAAAACCAATTACCAGATGCAATTGAAATGCTGGGTTGCAAGAAAACTGCTCTATAAATTCCTGTTATTTCCTCAGTTATAGGAACTTTAAGGTTATTCCGCCTAAGTTACTGTAGATCGTTGCAGATGCGGCATTTATACATTCACAAACTATTCCGTCTTTAAACAACAACAGCTGCAAAACGATTAAGGTCCTAGCTAACTTCAACGGTTCCTCGGTGAAACGGTATACTACAACCAGAGTTAAACGTATCACTTTTGAAATCTACACTTATAACCGAATCTACACTTATACTTTGCCATTGACTAAAATGGGGAGGAAGCAATTTAGGAATAAATATTTCTGGAAAAGAGAGGAAGCTAATGTTTTCTTTTCTTTCATTGTTTTCTTTATTTTATTGGAGAGGATCAAGACTGAAAATAAACTTATGGATGTAATTGCTAATACGTAGAGGCATCGTAATGTTATATCCATTTACGTTCTGGTATCCATTTTATTTACTAATTGTTTTCTCTTATATACAGTAAATAGAGGATTAGATTTGGATTGTTAAGCGGAGGGGATTCGGCACCGATCCAGGAAGGATATAGTGCCGACGCCCCAAGAGAGGGCTCCCCGTTAGGGAGGGATGAGGTGTAGGGAGTCAAGGGCAGCCGGGACCAGGAGTGACGGCACAGCAATTACAGGTTCCATACAGTTTCCAGATAGAGACGCCCCAATAGTCGGACAGGCCGACTGGGGAACCCCGCCCCACACCAAGGTCCAAAGCACCCCCAAGTGGCGGTCGTTATACGCCGGCAACCAGTTTAAGGCCGAGGGAGGAAAAAGGTTTCTTGAGCATCCTTTTCCCCTGCCACGCTATACCGAAACAACATCGCTGGCACTTCCAACCCTGAAACAGATCAAGTGGGTGAAGGATGAATAAAACTACTAATGAAACGATATGGAGGGACAAGAAATTCGGGGGATGAAGAAACCGCTCCAGTATTCGCCTGAGGCGCCGGGAAAACCCCCAAAAGAATATGGGCCAGAATGGGCGGTTGCCGGGGATCGAAACCGGGGTCTGTCGATCGCCTGAGCCATCCCACTCGGTTAAATAGAGGAAGTATTCCACCCAAAAACTCGATATCGAGATTTCACTGGTTTCATAAGTTTATTAAAAAAAAACAGAATCGTGTGTAGTGTGCGTGTGTGAAATTGTAAAGTATAACTCAAAAACGAAATATCGGATAAACGTTTGGTCTTTAAGCTCAGCAACACAAGATTTTTAAAAAACCCCTAGCACCCAAACTACCCTTTATATAGAAAATGCTTATTTTCTCAAAAAGGACTCTTAACGATTTTATTAATATCTGAAATGTTTGTAAGATTTTTGTATCCAAATAAAATGCACATTCTGAGTTTTTTTGGGGATAGGCTATTAATTCCTCTTCATTCGGAATGATAATATATTGTGACGCAGCAGCTACGGCTCAACGTTATCGGGAGGTCGGCGGCGGGCATTTGGTTATAAACAAAGATAAGTGGCCCTTGCCAGCTTAAACACCGGAAGTGCCATCGGCAGATAACTAGAGTTTTCTGGAAATTTCCCCCTCGTTCCTCCAGAATGTTAATCCATATAGTTGTGGAAAGCTCTGTGCAAATTCCACTGGCCATATAGGCAGGCATTCTCGCCAAAGTTAGAATTGGATTGGTCAGCGAGTGACTAAGCGAGTTGATGAGCGCTACTTATCTTTGTTTATCTCTGACTGCCCGGCGCCGACCTCCCAGTTGCTGCATCACATCATTCATTCGTGTAACTCGTAAATCATAAGGGATAGATAATTAAAAAATCTGATGTGTTACACTCACATGACTTTCTCTACTCTTGTACCAACTATTTTTACAAACGCTTATTCTCCATATGCTTCATGTTAATCGAGATATCGAGATGTCAATCTTATTGGTAATTTTCATGTAGATGCAAGGGGAATATGCTAGGTTTTAAGCGATAGTCAAATATTTTAAGTGATGGTTGCTATGTGGAGTATTCCATTCTCTTTGCATGTCCAGGACAAAAAAATGAATAACGAATTTGAGAAAAAGTATAAGTATTGGAAAATTTAAGGGAATAACAAGCAATATCTCGAAAACGGTTCACTCAACAAAAAATATGCATATAACGTAAACTGTGTATTTTAACGCGATCTACATTTTTTGTGTTGTAAACGTTTGTCTATCTCTTATGGTTTACCAGTTATGCAAAAGTCGTTCAGAATGAAGAACACTTTTGGAGACATTCGCAGAAAATTCGAGATATACATTTCGTTTGTCATGAAAACATCTTAAACATACGATATTTTAATCAAAATCGTTATAACCATTTTTGAGAAAATTAAAATTTTCGAAAAATGTTCCATGTAAAGGGTATCCTGGGGTGGGGGGATTTTCTTGAAAACCGTTGTGTCGCATCCCTGGAAGATACTGAACCTAAATACCAAGTTTGGTGTTTATCCGACTGTTCGTTTCTGAGTTATGCTGTTCACAGACACACAGACACACAGACACACACACACAGACAGACACACACTCACACACACACACACACACACACACACACACACACACACACACACAGACACACGCACGGACATGTTTCCAAAAATGCTTTTTTTGGATTCAAGGAGTCTCAAAACATGTATTTCCGGTGAAATCTCGGTATCGAATTTTTGGATTGAATACAATACTTCCCCTACAATACGTAGTAGAGAAAGTAATAAAAATAGAGATCTCTTGAAGCACTCATTTAAGTCTAATACATATTTGAGACGATGGATATGTCTGGGATATTTTCTTTGTCATTAATTTGATTTTCTCAAGACTTGCATTTTTGAAATACTAACTCGCTATTCTTTTGTATCTTATGTACCGTGTAAAAATTGTGGAATTTCAAAAGTATCACAAGTGTTCACGAATCTCCATCTACTTTTTGAAGTTATACTCGTAGTCTTGCACTACGCGCTGGTGATGTTGGCTATGTTACGGGGGTGGTACAAATTTTAATCAGTTACAAGTTGTTCTTATATGCAAGGTATACGTAAAGCAGAAGTCCCCACAGGCTCAGCCTAGACCCGAGGGATTAATTTGAAAAATGTTTGGTGGGTCCGGGCTACCAAGCAGGATGGCTCAGGCGGCATCATCTGTGGCCCGCATTCTGGAGGTCTTGGGTTCGATCCCCGGAAACTCCCACTCTAACCCCTGGGTTTTTTTCGGTTTTTTTGCCGGATTGCCAGGCAAATTCTGGATGATTTCTTTCAGCCCCCCGAATTTCCTGTTCCTCCATTTCGTTCCATTCATCATTTCATTCATCCATCATCCCGTTGGTCTCTCTCAGGGTTGGAAGTGTCGGCATGGTGTTTTGCTGCAACGTGGCAGGGGAAAAGGATGCTCTTTGTAAACTCTTTCCGTACATCGTCATCCGAGCCCCCTTGAGGGTCGTAGGATCCCCTCTGTGTGGGGGGCGGGGTCCCGGTCTGCCTGTCCGTCATCCAGGATGTCTACTTCTGAGAATTTATGGAGCCTGTCATTGCTGTACCGTCGCTTCTGGATCCGTCCACCCGGCGTCTCCTCTTGCCTAATCCTTCCTCCCGGGTACGCCCTCTCGTGGGCGGGGGGTTTGCGTAGGTGCAATGTCCTTTCTGGATCGGTGCCGAGTCCCTCTCGTTAAGGAAGTTAGGATAAGTTGAATCCGGGCTCGGGCTTGAAGATAAAGACGAGAAAAAGTAATTTATCACATTTAACATAGCATTTCATTTGTCATGTAAATATCTTAAACCTATGTATATTAATTAAAATCATAACGATATTTGAGCAAATCAAAAAGAAAGAACACTTTTCAATGTAAAAGGAAAATAAAGACAAAAAAGGTTTATCACTTTTTTGGTGTGCGATGTTGAGATTCCCGAAGTAACGCAATTATCGCAGTATGCACACATACACAACAATAGTAGTAATAATAATAATAATAATAATAATAATAATAAATAATACATACTCGTTTCGGCCAATTACATATAACGGCAGCTGCAAACCTCGCACACGTCCCTGTCCTTTTCCGTAGTCTAAGGGTTAGCATGCTAGCCTCTAGTTCCCGAGGTTCAAACCCGGGGGAGGGCGATGGATCTTTTTCGGGCGTAAAAATTCTTAGCATGGCTTCCTTAGGAAGGGAAGTAAAGCCAGTGGTCCCGTATCGTAGATTTACAGCACGTAAGAGAACCTCAAGCCTGATAAAGGGGCCTCTGATCAAAATTACGGGTCTTTCACGCTCAATATAGAATGGGACGCTAAGAACCACAGAGAGCATCCATAAATATAAAACTCATTTTAATTTCTCTCCGTCCACTCACAACCAGGACATCCTAAGCACAGTGCGATAATATTGACGATATGTGGTCAGTAAGGTAGTATGCTTCAACATGCCCCTTACTACATGCGAATTCAGGACCTCAGCCACCACTATGAGGGTCTCCTCAATTGGTACCAAGATCCTGAGAGCTTCCCTGGTCAGGACGCCGCCAGCAGGGGAAAACTTTCCCATGTCGGTACCTGAAATCGAAACCGAGTCCTTTAGCACAGCAGGCAGCAGTGTATATGGAACCAATAATAATAATAATAATAATAATAATAATAATAATAATAATAATAATAATAATAATAATAATAATAATAATAATAATAATAATTATTATTATTATTATTATTATTATTATGGTACAAAATAATTTTAATTAAAACAAAATTAGATAACCGGTCAGACCGGATGGTGCAGTATGGCCTATTCTCGGGCTCGATTCTGATCGGTCCGGGCCGGATGATACAGTAATAACCTATTCTCGGGCTCGGTTCAGATCGAACCGGGCCTAAAAATGTCGACCCTGCAGACGTCTAACTTAAAGTACAGTATATGTTATATTTATATAAAATTCTGCAGACTTGAGTGTGATTCGAACTTCTTCGTTAGAAATTCACCGCCCTAACGACTGATGCACAAAGCAGAGTTGTGGATATGTAAGTTAAAAGAACTACTTAAGTTAACTTTGGATGTCTGATTCATAATGGACGGTACGTAGGTTTTATTATTATTATTATTATTATTATTATTATTATTATAATATTGGATTAGTATTCAGATTATGTGATGGTTTTATTTATATTTATTTATTTATTGTGTAGCCCCACGTTGTGGTAGCCAATTTGCGAGTGTATTTCTTATAATGTTTGTGTATTTAATTTGTTGTTTATTGAGCCCCACGTTTGGGAGCCAATTTGCGAGTGTTTTACTTGTAATGTTGTTTATTTGTGTTTACTTCACGCGTTGAAGCCATCTTGTGACGCGATTCTTTGTTCGGTTTGTAGCTCCATCTGGTGTTAGCAATTTGCAGCAGTATTAATGTTTGTTTGAAAGAATGCGACTGTTATTTTATTCAATTTTGGTTTACTGTCCTCCGGCTAGCTATTATCTCTTTTTTGGGTCGAGCACTTATCTTTATACAGGTTGTGTAAACGGAAAGGAATCTTTTATCCAAAGATAACACTGATGAAGAAATTTATTATACACTTTTATTGTCGAAACACAGTCACTATCACATTTACATATTGATCTTGACACTCGCCAAACTGAAACTGTTATAATAACTTCATTACTGATAATTCTTAATTCGCGTACTTCAACTTTTTGTATAATTAACTTTATAACACTTGAGATTTCATAACTCTGTTACGCGTAACCTGCAAATTGATATCCGAAGTGTGCCGTACAAATACTTTCGACGAACTGACGGGAATGCGACGTGTAGTGTACAAAGAATTTTGATGAACTGACGGGGTCTACCTCTAACCTACTCTTTTTATACTCCTTCACCCAGATATGCCTAAAGATTATAACTGAACTGCAATTGGCTAATAAAACGCGCCAACATTAGCGTCTATTTTTATATCCAATGAAAATTATGAATACATATGCTCTAGGGAAACGTTCCAGAAGATACTCAAGGAAAAACGCGCCAACATTACGTAACTTCCTCGTTTCCAATAATGATAAACAGCTCACCCCCTCGCTGCATTATTGCACGCTATTATTGTCAGTTTCAGTAAGGCAGTATAAACTTACTTCTCAACAATAATTACAATCAACAAACATCTCAAATCAACGTCACATAAAAATGCATATTCATATTACAATCATTATTTACATTTAAGTAGTTTGTGATAAAAATTACTGCATCAATTATCAACATCGTAATATTATATAGAATTAATAATACACACAGTAAGTAGGTCGGTTAGATCGATGTAGCGAGCAAAGCTAAATTTTAGTATTCCAAACACACTTGCTTCCTACGCGGTGCAGTGTTAGCAATACCAGAATGCTTTTAAATAAAATAATCAAAACAACACTTCTACGAGTAGTTCTATGTAATGCAATTACAAAACAGTACAGATGTTTCACCACTCCTAATGCTATTTGCCTATTCGAACAAAGTGTACGGAGATTCGGGAACTCCGTTTATACTGACCACATTTTAAAAATCGGAAATGATCTTCAGCTTTGCGTATATTAACGAAATAGGCAATGAAAATATTTCTGCAAAATTTTATTTGGGGTAAGAAGGAGTAGATAGAAAAATGAGATTTTATAAGAATAGTTTGGAGAAGAGTAGAAAATGTCATGTCTACGTAACACTTAAAATTTTCCTTAAAATTGTTACACGCGTATCGGCTTTAAACAAGATTATATACATAACAATAGCTATAAACTATTCTGGTATTGCTGTACAATCTATAAATAGCTCAATTAGTTAATTTAATGCTCGGAACACACTCACGTAAAACGTTATTCCGAACATAATGAAGAAACGTATTGATCAAAAACACCATCAATTGTCCCGGGAATAGCAACATGACACTTCTTCCGTTGCTCTATTAGGAGAACCCCATAAAATATAAATTAAAGAGGAGTTTGACTTCATCTATGACAGCGGGTTTTTAAGAATAAGAGAATGAAGGTTGCAGTAGTATACAGAGTATACCTGTACCTTCGAAGTAAGCTCGTTTTGCAAACTAATGAGAAGAATGCGCAAGGATCATTGGAAGAAAGGATTAACCAATACGTTACTACGTTTCAAAAGTGAGATAAAGTTCACGTAATAATGTGTCCGGCACAAGTTTCTGTATATTGTCGAGGCTTGGATGTAGAAATATATAATTTTTCATTTTATTCTCGTCGCCAAGTGCAGTGCGGGTTGAGAGTGAAGCAAAACGTGTCACAGTCGTTTTAGGAGTAGATATGAGTAGTTTGAAGGCTGTAACCTAACCCACATACCCTTTGTTACATTTTCTAATGCAGGACGTTAAGAAAAGGCTCGGAATAGATGGATGTGTACCATGTTTAGAAACTTTTTGTTTGTGCACTAGAGCTTCCGAAACGGGAAGGGGATGGCTATAGGTAAGCAAGCCGTAGGCTCGGAACAACAGCAGACGTCGCATTCATTAGTTAAGGGTTATCTATCGATGGTACTGCATCAATTGTTACCTGACGCGCAGTAATTGTTCATCATACCCACAACCAACGGTACTGTTTACGGTATTATTCTATTTGGTAGTTTCATATTTTACAGTATTTATCTGTGTGTCTTTCGTCAAGTGTAAATGAACAATTGCGGTCTTGTACACAAATTTAGAGGTCACCAAGATGTTTCTCATCTATAGGGAAGCCCAATGCAAAAGAAGACGTGCTTGCCGCTTTACGAACAACGCTACCCCAACAGATATCACCCAGCCCAAGATTGGATAGGCTTTCAAATAAAACATGCAGCTTACGTCCAAACAAACACACCTGTGGACATCTACGGACACGTCATACACCAGAGTGTGAAATCTTTCCAAGAACTCGAGAACACATCACTAATAAAACGTATCGAGGCTGGCGGCTAAAAGTTAAATTCAGTTTTATTTATGGACGCTCTTTAACTGCTATGGTTCTTAGCGTCCCATTCCATATTGTACGTGAATCACTTGAAATTTTGTTCAGAGGCCTCTTTAACAGGCTTGAACCTTATTATGCACCTTTAATAGTTGATTAAAATGTAATACGTTTACTTGCAATTTTTACTTATTTCTTATCTTTTGTGATACGAACTGTCTATGTCTTCCTCCATATTTCAGAGACACTAGCACGTAAATAAAAGGCTTCTGGACATGGCTTTCTTAACACTACATGATCACGTGGTATGCATCTACCTACCACGGAGCTTTATAACATATGCTTATTTACATCCTGTATAACAGAAAATTCCCTCTGTATTATTGCTATTGTTCAAGTACGTAATACCAACTCATTAAGCAGAAACATTATACGTGAGAATAGTCTGCTCTGCAGATAGCGAATAATACGAAATGTAATTTACGACAGTAGAATTTCAGAGGTAACAAGGGAGATAAAGATAGTAGAAGTGTCAGGTAATTAGGATAGGAATAGTGGATAGGTGGCAAATAGCTGCTAATAATAGCAATGCATGAGGGCACAAGTTGGTGATATATTATAAACGAGTAACCAAAATTTATGATCAATAATTTCCAAAATCCTGCTTAATATCAAAGTCCAATTTCAGTGTAGCTAAATACCTAATTTTCCCAAAACTCACCCATTCCCTCTTCACTTGCCCACAGAGTTATCTAAGAATAAAACAATTATATTCCGAAATTCCTTGGGTGACGAGTTATGACGAGATCCAATGTGAACTAGTGAATATTCAGTTACAGGTCAATTTTTACCTTCTAAATTAAAGCAAGCTTTATGAAACCGTTAATTGTGTATGTCGTATTTGCATGGTAATAGATGCCTTTAAGAGAACTCGATAGTAAATGTTGGACAAGATTTCTAAAAAGAAGAGTTCGTTTTTAAAATGTTTCTGAAATCCTCAAAGCCCTTAGAATCAAGTTAATTTTTGTTACATTTAAAAGGACGTATGCAGATGTTGAAACTAACGCGAGAAGTTTAAAACTTTTTGTCACTTTTTTATTTCTTTCATTTGTATGCTCCCTTTAACTTCTTTGGCCATACCAGGATCTTTGATATGATAAACAATTGATAATGGTATAAACCTTGACTGTAGGTATTTTTCAAACGTTGGTTTTATTGACCAATACGCTCATATTCATACTTCTAGATTCTGTGGAGAGTAGAGAATGATTCCAGTTAAAGAAATAATTCCCTTGCCCGTCGTAAACCTAACTCGATGAGGTGAGAAGCCATGAACACTCCACTACAGAGGCGATCATTTGTATTGGTGTTTTCTTACATTTTGTCATTTTTAAAACGTGGCAAATGGTTCAGTTTCTTACAAATTTATATATGTCCTTGAAGGTGGATGAAGAGATTTTAAAGAGCCTTTTCTCAGTATCGAATACAGTTTAATTCAACATATGAATTATTTTTAGAAAATTAAAGCAATGCAACTGATTGCTTTGACTTTCTTTACCATATACTCAAGGGCATAAAATGTACATTTTACACAAAATTTTAACAGCTATTCTATTCAAATAACTGCTAAGGAAATTTTTTTATTCATATTTAATAACGTTTTTATATGGTATGTGAAATGTTTCTTGGACCCTACAGTTCATCCTATAGATCCCAATTTTTACTTTCTCTACTACGTATAGTAAGTAGGGGAAGTATTGTATTCCACCCAAAAATTCGATACCGAGATTTCACCGGAAATACATGTTTTGAGACCCCCTGAATCCAAAAAAAAGCATTTTTGGAAACATGTCCGTGTGTGTGTCTGTGTGAATGTCTGTGTGTGTGTCTGTGTGTGTGTGTCTGTGAACAGCATAACTCAGAAACGAACAGTCGTATAAACACCAAACTTGGTATTTAGGTTCAGTATCTTCCAGAGATGCGACACTAAGGTTTTCAAGAACATCCCCCACCCCATATTAACCTTTACATGGAACATTTTTCGGAAGTTTTAATTTTCTGAAAAATGGCTCTAACGATTTTGATGAAAATATAATATGTTTAAGATATTTTCATGACAAATGAAATGTATATCTCGAATTTTCTGGGAATGTCTCCAAAAGTGTTCTTCATTGTGAACGCCTTTTGCATAACTGGTAAACCATAAGAGACAGACAATAAAAATGTAGATCGCGTTAAAATACACAATTTATGTCATATATATTTTTTTGTTGGGTGAACCCTTTTCGAGATATTGCTTGTTATTCCCTTAAATTTTCCAATACTTATACTTTTTCTCAAATTCGTTATTCTTTTTGTTTGTCCTGGTAATGCAAAGAGAATTGAATACTCCACATAGCAACCAGCTCTTAAAATATTTGACTATCGCTTAAAGCCTAGCAATTCCCCTTGCATCTACAAGAAAATTAGCAATAAGATTAACATCTCGATATCTCGATTAACATGAAGCATATGGAGAACAAGCGTTTGTAAGAATAGTATGTACAAGAGTAGAGAAAGTCATGTGAATGTAACACATCAGATTTTTTATATGAGCTTAGTACACAAATATAAATAAATTATTTTGCAGGTATTTCTTAATTTTAATCATTTTAAGAGAAAAACAAAAGTTGTTCTCATATTATTGACTTTTTCAACTTTCCCAATTTGAGTTGTGGAAAATAATTAATTTCAGAAACTATTTCATATTTTTAGCAAGTGCACATTAATTGTTAAATCAATTATTCCTGAAGCCCTCATGAAAATTTCAAGCTAATATGTTGTAAACTCATTTTGAAAAGTAAAAATGCCGAAACAAAGAAATTGAAACAAATGGAGTTTAAAGTTCAACGCAGTGCTTTACATAAATCATATAGGATCATTTATATAGCTGTTTGTGGCTTTAATCCTTTTTATATTACAAACAATTGTGTAGCATGAAACTACAAGAGTTATAAGTATAATAAAAACGTTAAAAACAATTAATGGAACATTTTCACATTTTTAAGCAAATTTCATCTATGCATTGCCTTAAAAGTGTTATATACTTGATTATTTTCTCCCTAAGTGTCTTAATGTTACACAAAATTTCATCTTTGATTGTAAACAGCTGTATTCAACAAATGATATATCAAAGTTAAAAGCTTAAATTTTTCTAAACATCATCACGTGGGGCACTGCCTGTATTATTCTTTAAAAATTACTTTCTTTTAAAGTTGGATACGTTGGATAATGAACATTTATTTTCTGTTATAATTAGTTGTAGAACATTGTGACCAAAATTTCAACTAATTAGTTGAAATTGTTGGAAATAATTTCAGCGCACAGTAACTTAACAGCGGTAGCTTTAAACGAATAATAAGTGTATTCTTGTAAAGTGTCACACAGCGTATAATCTCGCATTAAGTAACGACCATTATAACGTCTCTCCGGAGTGTTTAGTCACTCTGGAGGCAACAGGAACCTGACTGGTCTTCTAAGTAAGCCGTCTGCAATGGAACTGTTCGTATGTAATATCCCCTACCGTCCCTCTTGAAACTGAACCCAGAACGCTGAGACACAAGTTATCCAGATTACATCCTGTGAGAGCAGCTCTTTCACGCCCGCTGGTGAGGGTATAATCCTGATTAACAAAAGCGTTTAAACACGTACCAATGGGCGCGCGACGCTTGGGCGCTTGCTATGTCCGTCGCCATACCATTCGCGTCAGTAATGCTGAACGAGTCCACTACCTAGCTCCTTTTCACAGAGACAGTAAGTAAAACGAACTAGTCATTGAGCGAATGGAGTCGAGCTTCCTTTCTGAGCTAGCACATACACAGTCACGAGCTACAAGCACGCTTCCTCTCACAAAGAATTGCAGTGTTTTACAGGAAAAGGAAAAAGTCATATGGCAGTCGAAAGAGAAACAGCATTAGCGTAGGAGATTTTCATAGCTGTACTATTTATCATCATTTAATTATGAATTAACACATCTCCTGTTCCGACCTCAGGTTTTTTTCCAACTTACTGCAGATCATCTTCTGCCGATTGGTTGGTAACCGAAGGTGCGACGTTGCCCGGGGCTTTGACGGTTTTGCTGAAACAGCAATTTTCCAAATATTTGTTTATTTACACCTACATTAATTGAAGCAATTGCAATATTGCTGGTGGATATCTCTGCAGAGTGGTCAGCGCTCTAGCTTCTTAATCCAGAGTTCCGGTGTCCGATTCCCGGCTGGGATGGGAAATTTATCTTTCACCTCAATCACTCCCAACAGGAGAAGTGTGGGAGTGAATATGAGTGTATTTCATAGTAAAAATAAACCCTAAACTGTTACATTCGCGTGACTTTCTCTACCCTCTATCGTATATTCTTGGGTATAAAAATTATTCTTAGGAAAGTTTATTTTTCTACCTACTTCATTTTAATCCAGATAAACCTTTGCAGAAATAGCTACATAACACATTTCGTTAGGATACAAAGAGAACAGTGATAGTCATAGTTTAAGAACTGGACGCTATACTTAAAATTCCATACTATTTCCATGCAATCGACAGAAATAACTGAAAATCGACGGGACGTGAAATGAATGACAAACGTATTGAATCTTTAATAACGTATATCTTGGAAATAGCTGATTCTACAAAAAAACAAGTTATTTGAAATAAAGTGTGTGTTTTAAAGATCTACATTTCTTGTGTAGTACGTTTTCGTCTATCGCTTAACGTTTACCATTTGTACAAGATTATACAAAATTCTTTCCGAATAAAGTGGACTTCACATACCATTCTCAGAAAATTAAGATATACATGTTATTTTTCATGTAAATATATTAAATATGTGGCATTTTAATCAAAATCGTTATAGCCAATTAAAAAATTTCGAAAAATGTCTCATGTAGGTAAAGGGTATTTCTGGATAGACATTTTCTTGAAAACCTTCGCGTGGCATCTTTGAAAGATATGAACTTAATATCAAGTTTGGTATTTACCCGTTTTTAATTTCTGAGTTACCTGTTGTTCACAAACTCACACATACACACACACGGACGTTTTTCTAAAAACTAATGTGATACATTCATACGACTTTCTTTATCCTCTATCGTTTATTAGGGCTATATAAACTGTTCTCACTCTTATTCTTCTATCTAATTCATTTGAATCCAAATAAGCCTTTGCAGAAATAGCTACATTACATATTTCATTATAGATACAAAGGGGGCAGCGATAGTCAAGTGTTCAAGAACTGGACCCTATGCGCTGGCCTTAAAATTCCAATCGCGAGAAATAACTGAATGTTGACTTTAAAAAAATGACAAACTAATGATCAATTCGAACCATTAACAACGGGTGTCTCAGAAATGGTTCATGCCACAAAAGGGGTTATTTGAAATAAATTGTGTGTTTTAAAGAGATCTACAATTTTTGTGTAGTACGTTTTCGTCTATCGTTTATCGTTTACAAGTTATATAAGCTTATACAAAATTTCTTCTAAATTAAGAGAACTTCACAGGCTATTCCCAGAAAATTAAAGAAATGCATTTTATTTGTAATGTGAATATATTTAATATGTGGTATTTTAATCAAAATTGTTAGAGCCACTTTTTAGAAAATAAAAAATTTCGAAAAATGTTCCATGTTGCATTTTTGGAAGATACGAACCTAAATAATAAGTTTGGCATTTATCCGACTTTTCGTTTTTGAATTCTGCTGTGCACAAACACACGCAGGGAACTTTTTCTAAATAGGCTCTTCTTTTTTCAGGTGCCTCAAAACGTGTATTACTGGTGAAACCTCGGTATCGAATTCTTGGTGGAATGCAATATCTTCTCTACCTACTATGTACGTGGTGGAGAATGTAATATACTGTATTCAATTCTTTTAAGTTCATCACTCGCTTTCATTGTCACAAATTTCTCATCGTACTGAAAATCCTCCAAATTGGCTCCCATAAAACATTTTTCAACCCCATCCCCCATCAGGTATGCTTTTTCGCATTACCATTCCTAACGGTATAAAGAGGCCAACATTCGTGCATTTATTATTGAGAAAATGGGCCATTCGTGCTGAAGATCCCCAAAGTTTCCCAACCCGAAGATATTTCACTCCCTCTCCCGTTGGGAGTGATTTTCATTTTACCACCCTAAAAAGAAGGGGACATTAATTATATTGTTATTTCACAAAAATATTGAGAAAACAGCCTGTTGGTGCTGAAAACCTCAACTGCTTCATGCGGAACACATTCTCCCCATCTTCCTTAGGGTTGTTTGAAAACAGATGAATAAGGAACGTTTTTGAAACGGCTAACGCTATTTAAAGTGTTTATATAAACCGTATAATAATGAGGTATGTTTACCATAGTGTTTTTCTGTCTCTTACGATTTCCCAGCTATCAAAATGCAATCAGAATGAAGAGAACTTAAGAACTATTTTCAGAAAATTCAGATTATAAATTTTATTTGTCATCACACATTTTCAAACGTTTACATAAATGGCGGACATGTAAGCTAAGCGCAGGAAAACTTCAACATTCCAACATTCCATAATGCGAAGAAAAAAGTAATTTGATACAATTGTATATTAATAAATTATGTTCCCTACAATAAGCGTTTATCTACCTCTAAAGGTTTGTCAGCTACACGCAGCCCAATATGAACTCCGAGGACTTTACAATTCATTATGGTATGTTAAACATACAGATTATTCGTCATGTCAACTATTTGATTTTGATTTTTTTCATAAAAAATGTGTTTGGTGTTGTATTAGGGAAATTTATAAATATATTTGTCCCGAAATGACAATGGACACACACACTTACACACACACAACTAATGTTTCTAAAAATAATGTACATGGGAGAAAAATATCTAAGCCAAGTAAGTTATTTAAAGGTTTAGTTTAATAACAGCTCTTTATAACTAAAAATACATATTCAATATATATCGTGATAAACGGACTATTTCAAACATGTATTGGGTATCAGAGAATGCTTGGAATTTAGCAATTACAGACGTCTATTCCGGCAGTTTGGATAAATACAAAATTTGACATTTGTTTCAGATATTTCAGATATGCGACTTGTCTGTTGCGAGTATCACTGTATTCGCGAAATAGTCAAAATAACTTAAATTCCACAGTTTTTCAAAATGAATTCTGCAGGTTCGATTAGTACATAGCTCCTTGCTTATGGAAGGATGAATGACGGCATTACATAATCAAATGATATGTCTATGTATTTGTTTTGTTTTATATTTATTTATTTACTTGTATTATTATTATTACTTATTTCTTTGTAGTTAGTGGCTAATTAATCAAAATGAATACAATTCCATCTCCAGATTTGTCTCAAGATAAATTCGTTCACAAATTTGTTATGGGCAAACTTAACGATAAAGTTTTCATATAAATTATATAATTATATGAATTATATTTTTAATAGACCTTAGCCCGGTCGTAGGCAAGTTTTTAATATAGAGTCAACGGAAAAATTCAACGCCACAGCAGGGATTTGAACACGCTTCTCCCGCTCTCCGTGCGGTTGCTCTAACCATTGAGCTACTGTGACAACATGCTGGGGGGGGGGCATCGAATTCCCCAATTGACTCAAGTTGTTTTCTCAGACATACCTACCAAGGCATCTCCCTCGAGATGACAAACTTAGCGGCGACCTGCTTATTTCAAGTACTTCAGTGCTGGGTGCTTATATATTATTAATAAGGGTTTTAATTATTTTGTTGTTGTTATTATATAAATTAATTATACTTTTAATAGACCTTAGCCCAGTCTTAGGCAAGTTTTTAATATAGAGCCAACTGAAAAATTCAACCGTGTTCAAATCCCGGCTGTGGCGTTGAATTTTTCAGTTGACTCTATATTAAAAAAAAGTTTTCAGTCTCTTATATTACTGCATGAAATAGGATTGTTTTCAGAGAGAAAGATTCGTTCGATTTTCTGCGTGTGTGCGATGTGATTCTAGTCAGAGAATACATGGCTTTCCAATATTGTACCAGTTCTCTAGGATTTTATGGGAAACTTGAGAGGGAGAGATTTTGTCAAGGGACCCTGTTTGTAGAGCGACAGAAAAAATTACCAAATTTTGTGTGAATGCTGTTATGGTGGTCACAAAGCGTGCTTGCATTCCGATGTGTGGCTTTTCTTGTTTTTATGCAGCTTCTTGGAAACGGCTTTTTTCATTTGGTGTCAGTTTGGTTTCCACCGTTTATCTAAAACAAACAGTGTAAAGTTTACTCAGGCGAGTGCGTTCAAGAGATTCAAATTGACGTACGCATCTCCAACTTTTTTTTATGAAGTTCCCGTTATATGGAAAGCATGTTAACTCAGCTGTTCATAAATTCCTTTTTATTTTATATGTGACAGTTGGTATGAAATGTTAGTAAATGATAGATGAAGTTCCAAATTAATGGTTGATTACGGAGCATTCAGGTCAACTGGATTGTGACTGACTACTAGCTTTATTAAGCATTGCAACGCAAAAGTCCCACCTTCATTCCTCGCTCACAACAGTATTTGCGGTCTTTAATATCTAATGTACTTTGACTCTGGAAAAATTGCTCTTGAAAGATAAAGAAAGGATTGCAATAAATAGTTTCCGTATATTAAATCAATGTATAACGTATAAGGCTGAGTTGAAAGATTTGTCGAGAGAAAAAGCTCATCAGCGACTCATTTTAAGCAAAGTCATTAGTAACAGCCGACTAGCGAACGATTAGTATAAGGTTTCTTGGAATGAGAGTTAAGTTCAATGTGTTTGCAAAGTCATGTAGGTAAGATTTTATAAATTAGAAAGGGAATGAATTTCTTAGATTTGGGGAGGTTCCGCATAGAAAGTGTCAAATACGCATATTTGGTTTTAAGATTGGACCGCGCGAGAAGTAACGTTCTTGGGGGTACCGATAGGTGTGCGGAGCTTAAGTTAAGAATAGGGCGTGATTTTTTAAATCAGAGTCATTTATTCACTTAGTTCTGTGACGTACTCAGATGACTACGATTGTGATTATTTGTGTGTTCTTTTAAGCGCCCAGTGGCACGCTTGAGTTGAAAACATTTAGCAGCTATTAAGAGGGATTTTTTCGAGCAACATTTCTGCGACTTATGGCAACTGACGCCTCGCTTAATTGTTGTTATGGGAGTAATCAATTCGTAAATTCAACAGTCGGTGACTCGCTTCAAACAGAACATTTTGGTCAACATTAAATTTTCTCAGCTAACTAAACTTGTGTAATCCTTACAAAATACACTCGCGCATATCCTGAGATAAAAAACTCATAGAGCTATACCACTAGAGCAGCTGGCGCACGACACAACGTAGAACGAGCTACGAGATGATGACATAAAATTAATCAATAGAGCAGGTAACATTAAATGGTACAAAATTTTGAAGCAGAGAGCTGCATCAAAGTTGACGCAACGAATGGCTTTAGGTTTTAGTCATCTGCTTTTATTATTTTTTGGTTTTAAATTTGTAAACTCCCCCCCACTCTCTCTCTCTCGCAAATACACACACAAACACACTGTTTCACACTTTCAGACTAGCTAGGATAGGATGGGATATTCTAAATAGCCCAGGCAGAGAAGATTTTTTGCCGGAAGAACCTAGAGTCAAGCTGAATTTTTGCAGTTGTTAAGACCTAAGTAGAGGATTATTTTTTTAAAAGTCCTCGCCCCTCCCCTTAAGCCTACTCCTCCACCACCTCTTAAACATCCATTTTGCAAGCCCTTTAGCTATCGTTTATATTCCAGTCACTATTTATTCTAAACTGAATAATTTAATACGTTTTTTTTTCCTTAGCACATATTCTTTAAACAAGCTTCTTTTTTAACATTAATCGGTAAATATAATACTATCGTGGAAATTCGCTAAAATAGGCCGATATTTTCACGCTGAAATTTAGTATTGTGGGTTTTAGGGCACAACACTCTTATTTACAATAATGTCACAAAACAACCCAAATTAAGGTTGTAGCGCAGTCTTCAACGTTTCAAACGATATACACGATGTGGGGGTCGGGAACATGGGAAGACAGACTAGTGCATGTCCATTATTAACTAGCCTGTATGAGGAGCTGGGCATTCGATAGAATTCTCCCTTCGAGCTACAAATCGAGCTTTGGACCTCTGGAGATTTTTACATGCTAACCACAGGCTGTAATCTTGGAGTTTGTACCTGAGGTCTACCATATTAAACATTTATTTTTCTTACGAATTCTTAATTGGGGCGCGTCAAATCATAATTTTCGGGTAACGATTCAAGGTATTGATGTAGTCAACGACGGCTAACGTGTGCCTGTTACAAGGAGTATCTGTTACTCTGTGAAAGACAGGAGCGGACTATGATCACAAGATAAATTATGCTTAAGTATTGTATCTTAAATGAAATGTGTGCTATGGGTAGAATGTGAGGCAGTATTTTTAACACTTAAATGATTTCAGTCTAATTATATAACATGCAAATTCAATAACAGACCTCCTTGAAGCAATATGTGTATGTAATAATTTGTAAAATGCATGTAACAATCATTGCACATGCTTATATTATTGTATCCACGTGTAATAATGTTATGTGAATATATTATGTAATTTAATAATGTAGGAGCTGCGAGAAAAATAAGTTAAAAGTTGCTAACAATGAGGTAACCTGAGTCAATAATGAGTAAGAAAGTAATGTAATTATATGACAGTTTATAAAATAGCCAATCAACAACCAGAAAAAGCTTTAGTTAAATGAAGGTATTCTATTGGACTAGGATTAGCCAATCAGAAACTGAAATATAGCAAAATTTACAAATCTAGAAGTCAGTTGCCTGCAAAAAGTGTTACTAATCAGACGCGAGACACATCCTCGAGAGATTTAATACGTATTTTCGTGTGAGACGAAACATAATTTTATGTGTTAAAAGGTGTAATTAATTAATAAAAAGAATCTCACAGCTCTCTATATCAGTGAAGTGTTATTTTAATCGTATCAAGTATTAATAAAAGGAGGGAAGTAAAATTATAATCTGTGTAAGCCTGCATTCTTGTCACACCACAACCCTGCTAAGAGAAATAAATACTGACGCAGCCGAGGCAAACATAAATATATACTATTTAAAGAAACAGTTAAATTACAAAGTTAATATTTTTAAACTTGGGGCAAAGGCCACCTGAAAGTACATTTGGGGCGAAGGCTACCGGAAACCGGGTACCATACGTGCGGTTGCAAACAAACTTCAAGTTCGGCTCCCCAACAGTTGAAATATAATACAACTTCTACAACAAAATACGTACTTCAAATTGGCGTCCATACGTGGTGCTAATAAATAACGTAACAAACCATCTTCTTCAAATGGTGGTACAGGGCCATGATAGGTTTAAGGTCAGACTTATCCGAGACAGTGCCAGAGTAATGCCCCCTATAGCCAATATAAACAGTTTATTCTCACAAAATGACCAAAACATACAGAGAAATGGACAATGAAATTATCTCGATGGAGCTAGTGAGAAGTTCCCTCATAGGATACACACATTAACCGCGTCAAAACAAAATTCCAAGTTTTTTTTAACCATTAGGCAAAGTTTTGGTTTTACAGTGCAGGAAGCGTTCTCAGCTGGTAGCACTGTATCTAAATAGATGTATGGTTAAATAATTGTCGACACCGAAACTAGAATCACAATTCTAACTCATAAGGTAATAAGTCTATAAAAGGCCTAGATATTCTCATCACTAATCTGCAAACGTAATAACAAACATCAAGTTCAAAACCAACACAAATACAACTGTACACATCTTAGCAATGACATCCAAATTAACCCTAGCAAATCCTAACAAGGTATGTAGCAAGAGAAGATAAATTAGTATTTCTAATTGTAACCGTTTTGTGACCTTAAGGAAAACAGTTAATCGAAAAAACCTTGCAAGGCCAGAAGCCTACAATATTGAGTTACTTATATAACTAACAAAACATTAAATGCAAAATTCTTTAAAGGTAATTGATGAAGTGTACAACGTAACTGATCACTTGTTAGAATTGAAATTCAAACTTCAAGCAGGCAAATAGCCAAGTTACTTTAATAACTAGCAATTTTGGCATAATAAATGTCAATTTCTTTAAGAAAAACTACGAATCTCAAAATCTTGCAAGGCAAGAAGCGTACAAATAGTTACTTAAACAAATAACGAAATTTGCTATTAATTATTTACGAGGCAATATTACATGAATATGTTTCCTTTCCTCAGATTCACATTTTAACATGTACCTAGCTTCCATCTGGTCTTTCAGTTTAGAATTCGGGATCAGACTAATTTGTTGGATCGGAAGGTAGGCGGAGCATAATTTATAAACATGCCCATTTACATTACGTTCTATAAGGCACCTACGTGTATATTTCTGTCACTAAATGGTATACTAGAAGTTCTATTGCAGATAGTGCCACGCTATCTTGAGGAGCAATCGCCCGATTCCCAGGGATAACAAGATTAGCTCACAGCAGGTGTACGCAAACGCAGTATGCTAAGTAATTACTTTTTGTACCCGTTACTTTAGTGATCGCTGTAATAATGTAACCGTTGTAAAAGTATCATTAAGTTACTTTTGGCCATTCCTAATTCCTAGCCTTTATGTTATGAATGGTAGGCCCGCGTTTCCTGCACCACAGTATTTGAAAATGAAAAGTTGTAATAAAACAAATTAAAATGTGTTATAAATATTCATTACAGTCTTCTTTAATTATCCATTTAGTCATTTGGAGGCCAAGTAGATAATTGATACTTAGTGTAGCAGCGACTACTTCACCTCTTCCTTATGATGGTTAGTTTCTCAGCTGTACCGAGCCTAGAGCAGTGATGTCCGTGGTGTAGTGGTTACCATACTTAGCCTCCAGTTCTCAAGATCGCGGATTCAAACCCGGCGGAGGCCGATGGATTTTTTCGGGTGTAAAAAGATGGTAGATGACAAAATATAATAACTTTCACACTGAAGATGAATATGAATGTTTCTCATGCTAAATTACCTATGTTGGATATTAAATAGCAGCGTGAATTCCTCTTTGTACCCGCAGAAAGAGACATTTGACCATGTTTAAAGTGGGCAGAGTTTCAATTTTAATCAAGCACTTCACATTCTTGTAAGTCACTGCATTCACAATAAAATGCAAAAAGAAAAAATGGCTAGGTAGAAACCAGAGTGTTTAAAAGTCTAGGTTAAGCATAGGAGCAAAAATACTTTCCGAAACCAAGATAAAACTTCGTACATCCCGGACCTTTAATTGCCGTTGCAAAGTAATAATACCTTTCGTACTGGTGTTAAGTGCTGCATTCACATGTTTTTTTCTACTCAGTCCTCTGCAGACTATTCTTACAAAATCGTATTCTTCTGTTTCCTTCTCATTAATCGAATAAACTTTTATCACAAATGCGTTGTGTGAAGAATGCAGTTGATAAAGTGACAGTCAGATTTTAAAGACGGCTTCCTATGTGATGGCTCTGATATTCTATGGTCTGCATGACCACGAGAAAAAACGAATAGCTACTTATTACTTGAAAAAGTCGAATGTGTTACATTCACATGATTTTTAAATATTTTTGTTTAGTGTTCATAAACTATTTTTACAAAAGCGTATTCTTCTATCTACTTCATGTCAACTGAGATAAATGTTTGCACAAATAGTTTTATCATACATTTCCTTATAAGTTCAAAGGGAATAGCGATAACACTCTAAAAACTGACAGAAGTATTAAAATCAAAGAAACAATAACGAATATTTCAGAAGTTGGCCGTTAGCACAGAAAAAGTTAGTAAATACATTGTGTGTTTTAAAGAGATCCACATTTTTGTGTCTATTTCTTCTTTCTCTTATGACCCGTTTACAAAATTATACAACATTCTTTCCAAATGAAGAGACTTCAAAGGCTATTCTCAGAGTTTTCAGTATATACATTTTATTTGACATGTAATTATCATAAATATATGGTATTTTAATCAGAGTGTTTAGAAATATTTTGGAAAAAGTAAAAAAATATGGAATTTATTTTCCATGTAAAGAGTAGTTTGGGGGGAGGATTTTATGGAAAAAATCGTCGCATCTTTGAAAGATACTGAACATAAATATCAAGTTTGATTGGACTCGCTACGGAGGTGATTCGGCGCTGATCCACATAGGTGATACTGTACCCACGCAAGGTACAAGGGAACATCCCGGAGGGAGGAGGAGGCGAGAGCAGACACCGGGCGGCCGCAACCAAGAGTGACGGCATAGAAATGGCAGCGTCCCTAAGTTTCCAGATAGACACTCCCCGGCAGACGGACAGGCAGACCGGGGACCCCACTCCGCACAGAGAGGGTACAGCACCCCTCAAGGGGCGCCAGCCGTAAGCCGAGGGGCAGAGAGAGTCGCAAAAAGCGTCCTTTTTCCCAGCCGCACTGCACCGAAACACCATCGCGACACTTCTAACCCTGAAAGAGACCAACAGATGAAATATGAAGGAAAATGAGAATGGAGATGAAATGGTGGGACAGGAAATTCGGGGGATGTGAGAATCCTTCCCAGCATTCACCTGATGCACCGCGAAAACCCCGAGAAAAAACCATGGATTAGGAAGGACGGGAACCGAACCCAGGTCTACCGAAAGCGGGCCACAGACGAAACCGCCTGAACCATCCCGCTCAGTAATACCAGGTTTAGTATTTATCGACCATTTCGCTTTTGAGTTATGGTATACACACACACACTCTCACACACACACACACACACACACACACACACAGAGAGGGATGTTTTTCTAAAAATATGTTTTCTTTCTTTTGTTTTTATATATCTTTCCAGTGAAATCTCGACATCGAATTTATAGGTGGAACGCATTACTTCCTCTACGTACTAGAAATGAGAAAGTAAAAACTAAAAGTTCCCAAGTATAATAAAACATAGTTCATAGCTAAAGTAGAAGAAGAGTAATCAAAACGGACATTCCACTGGAGAACAAAGTTCAGTTTATGCGCCAATGTATTATTCTGTATGCATTCTAAATGCTTCCATTCAAATTACATAAAAGCATACAATGTGACATTGAAACAGTATTTTGAAAACCATTGACTGAAATAAATCGTATTTTGTCCATGGAGGTGATTGAATCAAAACGTGTATAGTCATCTGACATTTGCTTTTTTAATTTTATTGGCTAGTGTTGGTAGCTACTGATGCATTCGAATTACTGTTATTATTGTGTGTATACTCATTATTGACTCCGTATAGAAATAAATTGAATGGGAAAAATGATAAAGGCTGACATGCACAACAAAATCCATTACTACTTTGATTGTCTCTCAAAATCTTTTACAGCAATTTCTAAACGTGAGACCAGACACATACTGTACATGAAAGACTGAACTGCCATTAGCTTGCAGAATAAGGGCAGGAAAAAAGAGATGCAAAAATTAAAACTCCGTAAAAACTGGAAATTGCAAGAAGAGCCATATTTGTAACACATGACGAATGTGGTGTGATTGTTTACAGGAAGAGCCTGGGTCACTTAAAATATAGTCTTAAAAGGACAGCAATACTCCATTAAAATAAAAGGGTATCATATAATTAGAAATATTTAATTAATATCAGTTAAATTCAATGTTCATTCGAGGGTGTTATTTCTTCAGTTCTGTAATAAAATAAGTGTTACATTCACATTACTTTCTCTAGGCTGTATTATTTATTAATGGGTATAAAACCTTTTGTTACAAAAGCTCATTTTTCTGCCTTCGTCATTTTAATCGAAATGAACCTTTGCATAAATAGCTGCATTACACAATTCGTTATACGAGGGCGGATCGAAAAGTAACGTACAATAATTATTTTCTGCCTTGGTATTGCAGCTGGAATGTTGCAATTTCACACAGATATAATTTGAAGTTTTCACTACAGAGGGAAGTTTTTGTTTCATGTGCAGCTCTAGCGAGAGAAGCGTGAATTACGCAACAAAGATGGCGCGCATGTTACTGTCGTCCACGTGTGGTTCGATATTTGTGGGCCAAAGGGTATAATCCGAAGTATATTCACAGAGACATCCGTGGCGTGTATGGGGATGATTGTATGGACCGTAGCAATGTCTCCAGGTGGTGTGCATTCTTCCTAGAGGGCCGTGTGAACTTTAGTGATTCGCCACGCTCCGGGAGGCCGGTAACAGCTAAAATCCCGCAGAATGTCAGATGTATTGAGGCGGTAATTTTGAATGACTAGAGTGTGCAACTACGAAACTTATCGCAACAGTTCAACATTTCCTATGGTGCAGTGTGCGATATTGTTCACGTTGAAGTTTCGTAAAGTTACTGCTCACTGGGTGCTTAAGAACCTGACAGACAACCACAAGGGCCAGCGAATGATGACGATCTTGGATCACATAATGCGGTAAACCGCAGAAGGGCATGACTTTCTGAAAGGAATCGTCACTGGTGATGAGTCTTGGGCATATACACGCCCGAAACCAAGTAGGCAAGTAGGGGGTGGAAACATGCTGGTTCCCCAGTGAAGAAAAGATTCAAAGTGATTCAGTCTGCTAAGAAAGTGCTTGTGACGATATTCTGGGATATGCATGGTGGACTTAGCTTAACACGGGACCAATGTGAATGCCGCAGCCTACATTCTTCATGACAATGCTGGCCCCCATGTTGCTGCCGCTATTCGTCAGAAAATCACCAAATTTGGTTGGGAGGTGTTCCAGCATCCACCATACAGTCCGGACCTTACACTGTCGGACTTTCATCTGTTTGGTCCCATAAAGAAATTCCTGGCCGGCCAACGCTTTGCGACAGATGCGGAAGTGAAATCAGCAGTCCGCAAATGGCTATACTCCAAGGAAACGGACTTTTAAGAACAGGGCATATTGTAACTGGTCTCACGATGGGAGAAATGTGTTGATAAACTTGGTGAATATGTCGAAAAGTAGGTAAAAGGTATAAGTTCATTTGTGATTTTTTGTTGTTGTTTTAACTATTAAACTTTTTTGTACAAAAATTGTTGTGCGTTACTTTTCGATCCGCTCTCGTAAATGCAAAGGGAATAGCGATAGTCGAATGTTTAAGAGTTGGACGCTATATGCTGGCCTTTCAGTTCCATACTCGTTCCATGCAATCGCGAGAAACAACTGAATGTCGACAGGACTTTAAAAGGATAACAAAGTATTGAAAAATTCGAACCATTAATAACGGATACTTCGGAAATGGCATATGCCACAAAAAACTTTATTTGAAATAAATTGTGTGTTTTAAAGACAGATACATTGTTTTATGTAGTGTGTTTCGTCTATCGATTAATGTTCACCAATTATGCAGGATTATACAAAAGTCCTTCCGAATGAAAAGGACTTCACAGACTATTCCCAGAAAATGCAATATATACATTTTTCCATATAAATATATTTCATATATGATATTCTGATAAAAATCGTTAGAGTCATTTTGAGAAAATATAAAATTTCCAAAAGTGTTCCGTATAAAGCGAAAAATATCAAGTTTGGTGTTTATCCGATTTTTTGTTTTTGAGTTATGCTGTTTACAGTCACATACAGACACACAGGGGGCATCAAAATGCGCATTTCCAGTGAAATCTTCGTATCGAATTTTTAGCTGGAATACAATACACCCCTACTTACCACGCGTAATAAAGAAACTAAAAATCTAATCAACAAAATTAAAAACAAGATCTATTTTAGTTATATATTTATTTTGGAATGTTTCAGTTGTACAGTGTCTTTTAGCTTTTGTTTACATATCGAAGGCTTTAAGTTTAGAAACAGCTATAGATTAACTGCAGGTTTTCATGATGGTTTTTATTGATTTTCGTTAGAAAGCACACTCAGATTAACTACCTTATTTATACTTTCAGGCTTTTTGGAAAATAGGGAACCATTCTAATTAAAGAACAATTTCCCTTCCCAGTCGGGAATCGAACGCGGGATCTCTGGGTTGAGACGCCAGAACCCTGACCACTCGACCGCAGAGGCAGTCTTTAGAGAATTGTCTGGCTCAAATTAACACATCAAAACATATGTCCAAAGATCTATTATTACTAATGAATCAAATATATCATGGAATAATGGAATTTTACTCAGTACCTCACGAACTGGTACTGTAAAAATTCCACTGATTTCACTCTCTTCTAGCAAAGTCGTCATCTTCTGACAATTTGATTAATTGCTCCTCATGTGCTCTAGTACGTCATTTTTGACCCACTGGTAGCACAAGGCATCGTATGATACCAGGCAAATGCAGGGTTCAGTCCGTGTGTAAATAATCTTGTGTTGGGAAATTGTTAAAAGCCAGCCCAGGGTAAAGTTAAATGAAGGTAGCTACCTGTTATTCTGCGTTCATTTAAAATACGCCGTAGGCCTGCCAACTGGTACAGCACTGTAAACCTTTATATGCTGAAAAATGTGGTAAAGGGAAAGTGGACGAAGTTTCACATCTGATAACACAAAATTAGGTAAATAAGGGAAATGAAGAAGGGTATAACATAGGAGTACATTTTATTTAAAATACACAAACATCATTATCCGTTCAACATATTCTGGCATGAATCAATCAATGTTACTTACTCTACTACTTGCTCACAAATACACTGCAAATTCCACTGAAAATACAGCTTTGAGGTGCGATAAATTAAAAAAACTTTTTCGTAAGAGGTCCGTGTGTATGTCTGCCCATGTGTATGTCTTTGAACACCATAACTCAAAAACGAAAACTCAGTTAAACACCAAACTTGGTATTTAGGTTTAGCATTCTCCAAGGATGTGACAGGCATATTTCCCAAAAAATCTCCTCGCCCTAAACCAGGCTTTATGTGTATAGTTTTTTCTTATTTGTTATTTTCTCAAAAGTGATTATATCGGTTTTAATTTTACATTTCCATAATGCTATACAAAATTCTTACAAATTTTAATACATTACTTTGAGTTGCTACTTTTTCTTTCTTTGATCCATCATGCACTTTAACACCGTGGCTATTTGTGCATGGTGTGTCATAACAAATTCATATTGTTTTATTTTTCTAAACCATTTTTCTCTTACTCTCCCCATATATTCTTCTATTCTTTTTATATCCCTCTCCTTTTGTATTTTCATCATCCCAACTTTTAATACTTCTTTGTTAACATTCTCCCATTCTTTAGGTAAAAACTGATCTCTCCACAACTTAGTTTCTTCACATTCAATTATATAATGCAAATCATTATCTGCCTCCCCACAAAGAGGACATCTATCCAAATTCGCTCCCTTCCTATCTCCCCTTAGCCTATGTGCACTTAATCTAGACCAGGCCCACCCTTCTCTCAGTAACCTATTACCTACATCCACATACTTCTCCCTTCCCCAGTCCACCTTTAATTGTCTATATATTTCCAAACTTTTCTTTCCTTTCAGACTTTGAAATAATCATATTTTTAAGATATCTGCATGAAAATACAATCTATTTCTTGAATGTTCTGTGAAAATCCTGTAATGCCCTCTTTATTTCGTATGAACTTTGCATAATTTTCCACAACTGGTAAACGGTAAGAGACAGGCAATAGCTTATTACCCAAAAAAAACACGTAAATCACGTTAAACTATGTAATGTATGTGAAGTCATATTTTGTGGCATTAACTATTTCCGAGATACTTTTCGTTATTGATATGAATTTTCGAATACTTAATACTTGTTTCTAAGTGCCAGTCGCTATTTTTTTTTCCTGATCATGTATCATGTTAGGAACATGGAATTTCAAAGCCTACAACAAAATGTGCAATAAAAGCACATTTGCAAACGTTTAGCATAAAACAAATAGAGCTTATGCAAGAGGCACACCTTAAGAAATGGCGGAAGGCAAATGATCGCGCATTGTTTTGCAATGGCTAAAGAAAGAATTCCCGAAGAAACATTTGTTATTACACGGTAATATTAATTCTGTAACACGCAGATGGCAGTCTATTTATTGTCAAGAAGTTAGTGCTGCTACAACTAGTGTTGCAACATTTATGTGCACACATATAGCATCAAACACGTGGCGGGTTGAGTCAGGTTCACCTCATTGTTTACAACAGTATCTTCTTGTCCGAGACAGAGTATAGCGTCCCATGACAGGACAGATAACACCCGAAAGAAAGTACAGTACAGTGTGACCATCAAAATATCAACACAACGCACGTAACGGAATAGTTAGATCTTTAGGTTTCTCTTCTTTATAAAACTATACCACATTGAATTTTCTACTTTGTAAGCGTATGACTTCATGTGACGGTATTTGCATTTTGACTTGTTTACAAACCCGTCCACTGTGACTAAAAGATTCAACTGCTGCATATCCTTGCTGCAGCCCTGCACATGCTATGCACCGGGAATGGTGACGTAATACGGCCTTCCTCTGCCTCCTGTCTGCAATTTTTCCTAGCAAGTAGTAGACATAAACTCTCTTCAGAAATTTATTTTCTTCTTTGATTCTTTCTTCCAAAGGCAGAATATACTCGAATATGCATAATAAATTGGTTGTGAAATTACCTTCCAAACAGACACACATTTTGCTACGAACGTTTTTCTAAACATGCCTTTTATTGGGTTCTGGGGATCTCAAATCGTGCATTACCGTTGAGTTTTTTGATGTAATATAATACTTACCCTAAGTACTATAAATAAATGGTGGAGAAAGTAATAAAGAAGAGAATGGTCAATGTGTGTAGCGGAATCTACGAGTATAAGAATAAGAAATGAAGAGCAGGGAAGGTAAAGAGATATATTGCATTTTATACCACAAAAGCAGCTGATATCGGTAGGTATCTAAAATGAATGGAGAATCGGAGATGCACTAGGGAAGTAAGAGACATTAGAGGCCGAGATAAAATTGGCACCTTGATATTTACGACTTTATGGAAAAGAGGAATTTAAAGGAAGATAGGAAAATATGGGGATTGAGTGCACGAAGTAGGAACATTCATGTAATATGCATAAAGGTATTTTGAGAGCATCAAATGGAAAACAACGTTAAGATAAGTTTGCTCAATGAGAAAAGCGGATTTAACTGGCCATTTCCCTTATATTATGAACTATCTGTCTTATCCGGAATTGCAAGGGTACATTCTGTAAGTAAGGGGTTGAAAATAAGAATAGGGGTGGTTTTTGAATAGCCTATAGGTAATTTGCGTCCTTATCCAAAACGTAAGTGTCCAAAGGTTTCTCCTGATTGATCACACGGTGCCAATTTGTACATAAGGGATTGAAAATATAATCGGGGTATTTTTTATTTAAGTTGTATGATATCCTGCCGCTTTGCCAAGTCATATTGTCCAAGTGCACAAATTGTTGCCCCACTTGACCAATCAGTAAAGCTTATAACAATTTCAAAGTATTATATCATAATTGAAAATAAGGAATAGGTGGCTTTTGAAAGTTGTAACATAACATGTGGTTTTGCCAACTCCTATTGTATAATTATACAATATTTTGTCCAAATGGTGTAAACAACGCAGATTTCTACATATGGGATAAAAACATACTAAGGGTAGCTTTTGTTACTTGTAAGGCAGGTTATAATTTTCTATGGATGCTACAGTATAAGGGTACAAATTTTCATCTAGATAAGGCAATAAATATTGATTTGTATGTTAGAGGTTAAAAATATGGATTAAATATAATGATAGCGAAATTTTTGGAAATTTGTAGGGTAACAACATTTTTGCCAAATTCTAAAACACAGATGTATCAATTTTTGTGAAAAATAAGATTACAAAGTTGAGCAAAATCAGAGGGAAATGTGGTATGAACACGATATATAACTCCACCACTTCAATAATTCAAAGTTTAAACATTTAAGATTCTCCATTTACACCTTTGGGCTCGAAATCATTAAAAATCTGCCGTATTTACAATAAAGTGCCAAAAGGAAACGGGATTGAAATTGGATAAATGAATGCGAAAAAATACCTAATCCTCCAGTCTTAAACATTCTGAAAGCCGATGTCATGTACCCGATGACCGTCTGGAAGAATAGGGATTTTCAATGGTGAAATAATCACACACATACCAATAGGAAAATATATCATCATAATTTATGTATTATAGATAAACTTTAAGAACGCATTTTCCAAATAAAATTGTTCAGACCACCTCATTCTCGATTCCCCTCTTCATCTATTTCTATACATTATATATAATTTATTTATGTTTCATTATTAACTCTTCCGGTATGCAAAATCTAAATAAGTTATGGGTGGGGCAGACCTTTCAAGCAGGTGGAGGTTTAACTACCGGAAGAGGTAGTTTTACTTTGTTTGAGGCAAGTGAGGGTGAAAGACGCACGATAGTGAAAAATGTCCGTGTGTGTCTGTGTGTTTGTGTGTGTCTGTGAACAGCATAACTCAGAAACGAACAGTCGGATAAACACCAAACTTGGTATTTAGGTTCAGTATCTTCCAGAGATGCGACACGAATTTTTCCAAGAAAATCCCCATACCCCGGATTACCCTTTACATGGAACATTTTTCGAACATTTTAATTTTCTCAAAGATGGCTCTAACGATTTTGATTGAAATATCATATGTTTAAGATATTTTAATGACAAATAAAATGTATACATTGAATGTTTTGGGAATGTCTCCAAAAGTATTCTTCATTGTGAACGACTTTTGCATAACTGGTAAACCATAAGAGATACACAAAATATTACTACACAAAAAATTTAGATTACGTTAAAATACACAATTTATGTTATATACATATTTGTTTTTAAGTTAACCAATTTCGAGATATTGCTTGTTATTCCCTTAAATTTTTCAATACTTATTTTCTCAAATGGGAATTCATTTTTTTGTCTTGGATATGCAAAGAGTATTAATCTGTGGCAAAGAGAATGGTGCTGCACCTAGCAACCAGCTGTTAAGAGATATGTCTATGCATAAAGGCTACTGCATTTCTATATTGCTCTTGCAATTACAAAACAAGGGGAACATAGTACGCCTTAAGCGATAGTCAAATATTTTTAGAAGTGGTCGCTATGTGTAAAATGTAATTCTCTTTGCATGTCAAAAGATCGTTTCTGCAAATGTTTATCTCGATTAATATGAAATAAATGGAGAATAAGAGTTTGTAAAAATAGTTTGTACCTACAAGTCATGTGAGTGTATCACATCGGATTTTTTACTAGAGGAAATATTTTCAATGAAATTGTTGGAAACTTTTAGGACAGTAAAAATGATGAAATACTTGCCTTCGGCAATCATTTAAAAAGGTAAAAAATCTGTACTTTTGAACCTTTTTCTAAAATAATTCATGTTTATTTGCAGATAATGTAATAAGTTTGCAAGACAGATATGTTTGGAACACAAAGTTCAAATTTGGTGCTAAAATAATGAAAATTGCATGCAAGAATTTTTTGTAAATCATATAAAAACAAAAAACAAAACAAAAGTCCGTGTGTTAGTAACTTCTCAAATAGATCTGAAAATATGGAAGATATTCAGATGAATAGATTAACAGGCAGAAAATGAAAATGAAAAAGCCGTTTATGAATTGAACAAAATAGTCGGGGAATATAATCTGCGAATATCCACATGGAAGACAAATTTTGGCTTTCAATTGTCTACAACCATTAATTGTTAAAACTATAATTAACAGTAAAACAAAAGAAAACTAAGGAATTTTGAAATTTGGGTTATGGCATTACAAAAATACAAAGGTAATAATTCTGTGGAAGAGTTCTGTGCACAAAGAGAGACAGAGCAAGTGCAGAAACCATTATAAAGCATAATAACAATAATTTCATTACCGCTAGTATTATACGGTAGTAAATGTTGGACGCTTACAAAACAGACACGGGCAGATTATAGCAGCAGAAAATAATAATTTTCTACTAGGAGTAGTGGAATATACGTTGCTATATCGTAAAATAAATACAATAGTAAGAAATGATTTGGGAGTTGACAACATAATTGAAATTATAATAACATATAGGAATACCTAGACTAGAATGTGACGTGCAAGCCAGAAGACAAACACGCTGCATGCAACCCCATGCAAGAGCATGCGTTATAACAAGGCTTTGAAGGAGCCGGAACAGGCTAATAGGCTCAGGTCATGAAGTTGATGCTAATGCAATGACATAGAAAGGCACATATTCTCTTAGGCTAAAAATAATAATCCACGACCATCCAACAGCATAAGTACGTACACCCAAAGAAAGAAAAGAGAAAAAAAATGAGCATACCCAGGAAGCGTATATTTGTCAAGTCCAAAGCGTTTCCGCGGCCGGTTCACAATGGTGTCTCGGGACGCGTGCTCTTAGCTTCGATCTGTTGTCTCCTTTCATATTGAGTCCCAGCCACTAAATATGCGCTGACAGCCGAGCGATTGTAGGCAGGTACGTAGTAAGGCCTAGCGAGGTTCGTACACCGGGTATAATTTTTTTCTTCAGAAAAAATCAATGTTTATTACGCATACCATAATATAATTTTCAATTACTAAGGCTTATTTGATTTTATGCTCCCAAATAAAAACTGAAACACTCTCCTTTTCGTTTTCAAACTAAATAAGAAATAAGTAAATATTACAGTCCTAAATGACAAATTTAATGTGATACATTCACATTTCTTTCTCTGTCCTCTATCTGTATTAGTGGGCATGCAAATTATTCTTATGAAATTTAATTTTTCTACCTACTATATTTTAATCAAAATAAACCTTTCAGATATAGATGCATTAAACATGGCGTTATAGATACAAAGCAAACAGCAGCAGTGAAATGTTTAAGAACTGGACGTTATGCGCTGGCCTTAAATTCTATACTGTTTCCACACAATCACGCTTCACTTTATGAATGCAGTTCAGCATTCTTACTAATATGGCACTTATTTTGAAAACAAAAAGAGTGATTTGTGTTTTTATGCATGGATGTCTTAAAATTAATGGATATCTTATGCATGGAAAGCATACGCCATAGCCATATATTTAACAAATTAAATAATAATAAACAAACCATTTACGACAAGGATTCCAACCCAGGTTGTTCCAATTACGAGACACGTGTGTTTCACTCGGCTCGCTCGGCTACCATGCATACAACCAAACTGAAGCGCATCTTTCTACTTATAGTGTAGCTTTGAAATGAACGCAAGGTGTTATTAAATCGTGTATTGTGAACGCAGCGTCAGCGGATGCTTCCGACGTTTTCCGAATCGAACTCCCTCTCTGGCTGTTGCTCATTTATTTTGTTTCAGGCTGTACCTTCAATTATATTTTAACAATTATGAAGAGACGAAGAAGAAACTACATCGATCACAATATATTATGTGCAGAAATATCAGACAAAGTTAAGGTAGGAAACGCAAATTAAATGCTATAAAATTGTGGTTGTGCTAACTTTGACATACGTTAGTCAAGACTTGGACGATTAAAAGAATTTAACTGAACTTCATCTGAAATGAATAATGAGAACAGTAAAGAGATACTCACTGAGCGGGATGGCTCAGGCGGTAACGTCCGTGGCCCACATTCGGGAGCTCGTGGGTTAATTCACGCGGCCGACTTTCCTGACCCATGAGTTTTTTCGGAGTCTTTCCCGGGTCGCTAGGCGAATGCTGGGAAGGATCATTATATTCCCCAAATTTCCTGTCCCTCCATTTCTCTTCCATTCTCAATTCACTTCACCTTGCATCTGCTTGGTCTCTTTCAGGGTTGCAAGTGTCGGCAGAGGTCTGGGCGTAAGCATCGTAGGGGAAAAGGATGATACGAGTAAAAGGATGATACCTCGGAATGGAGGTGGTCTCCAGATTCCGGCCTCCCAGGGGATGTGTAAGTCCACAGGCGGCGGAAGGGGACATGAGACACAAGGGGACTGCGCCTCCACGTGACCCAGAGAAGCGGGGTCATCCGAGTGACACTTCCCCACCCGAGAGCTTGTCCATGGGGCGCCACCTGGTTACCTAAACCGGGCCCCACTACAGGGTGGAAGCGGATACGACACTTACGCGCGTCAGCCCCCGAAAGGGAAGACTACCGAACAATGTCGGTGGGGTCGACGGTCTCTAGCAACTGTCTACCGGCTATCCAGGGCGGTACCGGAGGACCTTGAGGCGACTCACAACCCCGCCCAGACGTACCCAATCGGGAACCACTGCCTTGCCGAGCCCAACCCAATATAAACGATACCCTATTTGGCTTGGCCGTTTGACCCAGCGTACTTCTAGTAACGTCAGAAGTACCGCGAGCGCTCAGGGTTCGCAGCGCTCCCACCACGGCAGCTGAAAGGATCGAACCCCCATCCCCTGCACCAGCTGCCACCCAGGAAGTTTAAATCTGTAAACGGTAGGGACCCTCCCTTCTGTCTGTCGTGCCTCCTGGTCCGGCCGCCCTCTGTCTCCTCTCACCTCATCTCTCCCTTCCGGGACACCCCTTCAGGAGATTAGGTACAAAATATCTGCGTAATTCGAGGTGCAAAGTCCCCCTCTGCTCATAGACCTATCCTAAAGAGATATTCCCTAAAGCACAGTCTGCCATCTCAAATATGTGTAACACATCACAGTCGTGTGACATAACATCATGTCAGCGATTCGTAAGTTCTGTGTTTTACAACTCGTAGGTGCAATACACTAGTACTCTGCTCTAACTCTGATATTCCTTTCTTAATAGTTACCTATCCTGCTTTTCTCAGTGAGTTTCTTTCAGTGACGCCAGCAGAAGCATTTTACTCTGTACGTCACATAGTATTGTTTGACTGATTAAAATATAACACGAGAAATTATTCTACATAAATGACAGAGGATTATTTCTTCAACTTTGCCATGTTTTCTAATATTCTAAGTACGGAAGAGAATCGATTTACGAAGCTTGGTTTTAAATATCATCCAAATGGAAGGAGAAGTTAAACGGCCAAAAAAATTTGGCTGTAATCGAGACCGGAACAGGCAAATTACTCGCCATCTCAGATGGATTCTTCAGTGACTGTCACATATTTGGATCAATGAAATAAAGACCGACCAGTTCTGTGGTAGAATGGTCAGCGTTCTGGCTTCTCACGTAGGTCCCGGATTCGATTCCCAGCTGGGACAGGGACATTTTTCTTTAATTAGAAACATTTCCTACCCTCCGCACAGTATGGAAGCATGAATGTGAGTATGTTTTCTATTGAAAAACCGTAAAAACCAACAGCAAAATCATGTAGTCAAAATTTAGTTGTTTCTAAAGCATAGCACCCCGAAATGACCAAAGGAATGAACAAGTTAAACAATATTAAAAAATATAAACACATAGAAACCACGAAGACAAGATTTTGAGGAGCGTAAATGAGATGTGTGTTCCCCCGTACAGGGTCCCGAAATTCTTATCCGTTGGCAAACATGCATCTCTCAAACGGGATCTATGTGGGAGATTGATAAGAGTTTATTTTATGTGTACTTTTGTTTGATAAAAATAAAATATTGCAATGTTATCAGTTTGCCACAAAGGATAAACACGAGGATGATGTAGTATACATGCGTGATCTAAAACGAATTACTAAAGAGTGCATAATCAGTGTATATTTTACAGAAACAAAAGCAGATAGAGAGGAATTTACGTTAAGCTTTAATGGAGCAAAGTTGGTAGAAAGGTCATGAACGTATTAAAACTCTAATCAGATTTGAAATCTATCATGAATCATCAACTGCGCGATTTTTGCCGGGTCATATGTCGATGAGCATTTGCATTTCCCTTAGGGAAAACATACTGCATCGTATGGATTAACGTTACAGAAATTTTAATGTAAATAAATGAAGTTGAAACTGCATTCGAGTTATTGAGAGCTCGCTAAACATGTCGAATAGGTGTTTGTTTTGCAGAAGGAGATGTTTTTCATTGGTTATAGCAAACAATTTCATTGCGCAATAGGTTTACTAATTCAATACAGAAAGTGAGAGTAAGCTGAATTTACAAACATATTGGCTCTTAAAATAACTCTTAATACCCTATTATTCAACAGGTCTTAGGATGAGGGGTAGAATCTCTGTCTTGACACCTCACATTCAAGAGTTAGTATATTCTTGCGGGGTTTTCCTTTATCCTCAGGAGAAGACATATTGGGTAACCGTTATCTCTATGGAGCCCGAGCACATTTCAGTCACTTTATACATTCACAGCCCGACATGACCTCTCGGTTAAATAATGATAAAACTTAAAAAATAATAGTAATAAATAAAATAAAGTAAACTAATTTTCAGGATCCATTACATTGAATAAGCACACTATTTATGCATCATTTATATACCGCTTTTACTTTGGAAAGATTGCTCGTTGGTAACACTTTTCAACCGCTTACAGTTTGTTATACTAATAAATATGTTTTAGATTAAACGCTAAATCACACAAACATATGTGTTATTATGTGTGTGTGTTGGTTATTGAGTCCTACATATTTGAACTAATTTTGACCAAATTTGAGATACAAATTCTTTAGGACAAGAGGGTTGATGGTCACAAAATGTTCGTTGTGGGCACTTTTGAGGATTTCAGCAAAAGTGGGCTGTTATTTCAATACTTCTGTTAAATAAAAATATAAATGTTGCTCCACTCATTTTTAGGCACGTTAATGCATAAAACACCCCTAATTTGAAATAGGATTGAAAGTTGTGCCATGGGAGGCATTTTGGAGGATGTTCAACACGAATTGGGAATCTGGATACACATTACATAGGACAAGAGTAAAATTAATGTGAGGTTGTCATCACAAAGGCCACCCCTAACGAAAGAGGGGCGGAAAGTGATCCATAGAGGCAAATTTCAGATTTTTTAGATCTAATGGGCTTGTTTTCTGAACATTTTGGTGAAATAAAAATATAAATCATATCTCTTCATTTCTTTAGGGATGGTATAATAAACGCAACATAAATGTGTTATTCATTATCTAAAGTAATAACAACTCTCTGTGGTGCTTTAATCTTGCCAACGTAAGAATAATAGATATGTCAAAGCTAATTATCGATTCATCTGGAGCAAATCATGTTATACCTCATCGAGGTTACAACTGAAAATGGTGACAGCTGACGATCGTTTAATACCCTATAAAATGTAATTTTACTACCGGTGGTCAACAACATCAAGACATGTAAAGTTGTGCAGAGAAAAGCAAAGAGGGAGTTTGAAGGCGAGTGCGAGAAGGAGAATGGAAAATGAGAGAGAGAGAGAGAGAGAGGGAGAAAGACTTTCATTGGTTCACCCTGTACTTAAGTAACATCAGCTACAATAGGTTTTTTGTTCTTTTTTGTTTTTTTATTGTTTCACTTGTATGGACCCTTTAACTTCTTTGATCACTCGGAGGCTTTGAGATGAGAAACTTGCTTGTAACTCTGTAACGGCTTTTAATGTAAGTTTCATTAATTTTTTGACTTTCAAACACATTCACGTGTATATTTCTAGACTCTGCGGAGGATATGGAAGCATTCTAATAATTTAAGAAAAGTTCCAATTCCCCAGCAGGAAGTGAATTCAACGACCTTTGGTTGAGAAGCCCAGAACGCTGACCACACGATCAGCGAGGCCGTCATAGTATGATTCTTATATCGTAAAAAGCCATCATTTACACGTGTACACAATGATCATTGTATATTTTTCTCCGCGGTATACAATATGATTTTGGATCATAACTTAAATTGCAGAAAAACTATGTAGGTTATCATGACGCATATTACAACTGTTCAATGTGGGATCTATTTGTGACACGACATACAATCAACTGATAATCCAGTTCTTGTCACACTGACGACAGCATGTCTGGTGTAGCTGATCTTACAGCAAAATCTTCAGAATGTTGGGTCTGTAAGCATTGCAGACGATATTGTCTCTCTTGGAGACGTTTTGTTAATACCCTCCACCCTGTCATTGGAATTGCTAGTTCTCGACTCGCCCGCCACACGGACTATTCTTAGGACTGCGTACGAAAGCCGTTCTGACTCCGCATTCTCATCCGAAACACGTGGTCATGCGATGCTCTTTCCTTTAGAGAGACACCCATCTACTGGATATGATCGTACCACCTATAAGTGTTGTTACCAGAACAGTTTCGCGAATTCCAAGACAGAAAAAGTTTTTTGCACGCGAGTTGCCCTGTTTTGTTTATTTCCTTACCATAGCTACAAAACGAAATAGTGCATATAGAATTAAAACTTCCACAGTTACTCTTCAATTTAAATTAGTGATTCAAAATTATATTAAATAAATATAAGTTTAAACCGTTATAAGCGTTTGTAAACACCTGTATTTCATTGGCCATTTTAAGGTCTCAAAATCCAGTCCTAGTAATCCAATGGAAACATCTAAACGAGAAGCGATTTTCTCCCTGGATTATTCACATTGTTAGCAATTGGGATTTTTCAGAATACGAGCAAGTCTTCCAGTATATTAAAGCAGAACATAGTAAATATTTTTGGAATTTCGTTTTGAAATAAAGATTGAGTTTCACGTTTATGTACGATATACACCTAATTTGTTAAGAGCTTTGTTTGCATTTCAGTACTATTTAGACAATATCAAAACGCTTCAACGTTAATTTTCTCTTGCATTTTCATGTTTTAAAGAGGGAAGGTGTGATACAGGTTAAATTAATATCCTCAATTTTATCAGACATCGTAAGTTTTTTTTCAGTTGGACGCTTTAAAGCATTTTAAAACAATGAATTGTGTTGATGAACTTTGCCTATAGGAACATAAGGGACAGATCCAGTGAGCAAAATGCAGTAGAGTAAAGAATATTAATTAGGTCACTAAAGGTGCTATTTTATTTACAAGTGATAATTGTTAAAATATTTCGTGTAACTAGCTGTTACAAAATATTTTCCAGAAACATAGTTTGTTGTTTACACAAAGAAAATATTACTCTTCAGCTCTTCAGAAAACTTTTATTGAAAAAAAATATCTGGTGTGTTGCACTCACAGACTTTCTCTTCTCTTGTAAAAACTATTTTTATAATCGTTTATTCGAGATATACATTTGCAGAAACTTATTGCTATTTTTTTTGTAGGTGCAAGGGGAATATGGTAGGCTTTAAGCGATAGTCAAATCTTTTAAGAGCTGGTTGCTATGTGGAGCATTCCATTCTCTTTGTATATCCAGGACATAAACAAAGTGAATAACGAATTCCCATTTGAGAAAAGTATAACTATTGGAAAATTAAAAAAAAAAAAAAAAAAAGACGTATATGACATAAAGTGTGTGTTTTAACGAGGTCTAATTTTTTGTGCAGTAAAATTTTGTCTGTCCCTTACGGTTTACCAATTATGTGAAAGTCATTCAGAATGTAGAAGTCTTTTGGGAACATTCCCAGAAAATTCAAGATATACATTTATTTGCCACAAACATATTTAAGATATTTAAAATAACATATTTTAAGATATTTTAACATGTGATATTTTAATCAAAATCGCTAGAGCTATTTTTGAGAAAATAAAAAATTTCGAAAAATGTTCCATCTAAAGGGTAGTCTTGGGGTGGGGGGATTTTCTTGAACATTTTCGTGCCGCATCCTTGGAAGATAGTTAACTCAAATACCAAGTTTAGAATTTATTCGAGTTTTCGTTTTTGAGTTATGCTGCTCAGAGACAGACAGACCCACACACGAATATGTTTCCTAAAATACTTTATATGGATTCAGGGCACCACAAAACATGTGTTTCCAGTGAAAGCTCGGTATCGATTTTTTGGGTGGAATGCAATACTTACTATACGTAGTAGAGAAAGTAATAAATGCCGTATGTAGTACTTCTGCGTTTAATGTATACTTTATTTTTTGTCCTCAAATTTTATTAAAAGGAACTAATTAGAGCGCAGAATGCCCATTCTTTTATTTTGCCTTAGCTCGTAGCTAGCAGTAATAATAATTCGTTTTGTAAGGAGTGTTTGTCACCAAGGTATGAAATGGGACTAGGTAGACAAAGTCCTGTGACTGTTGTGCTGTTTCAAACTTTGTTTGATTGCATTGGCATCTTAAGTAAATAATAATGATGAAAACACTGTATTCCCTTATTGCTCATTAACTTTTCTCTTTCGCTGCTACATAACTTGGGCAAGCAACGATGACTGTGGATACAGATCTTGTTTATCCCGCCCCGCATCCACAGAAACCAGTAGCAATCATTTCAATATTCAGTAGAGCTAGCAGTATTATAGAGAAGTCCATATGAAATGCATATAAGTGCAATATGTAAATTATGTAAATAGCGAAATCCAAAATAAAATTTTAAGGACCATAACTCCTACATTAAGTAATTTAGAGAATAGAAGAACACGTAGATTTGCTCTAGAATAAAATTAAAGTCAACTACAGATGATAAACGCTAAAGAAGACACTGATATACTTTCTCTACTGCTTAGAGGAAGCTTTGCATTTCACCCAAAAATATTGAGATGTCACCGCAAATATACGTTTTGGGGCTCCCTGAATAAAAACGGCATTTTAAAAAAGATTTCCATGTGAGTGTATGTGTGCGAGTCTTACTCTGGACAGCACAACTCAAAAACGAAAATTCCGATAGATAAAAAAACTTGGTATTTAATTTCAATATCTTCCAAAGATACGACAGGAAGAGTTTCAAGAAAATCCTCTCATCCTCAGCTATCCTTTACATGTTTCGTTATTTATAAGTTTCTTAAAAGTACTTCTAACGATTTGGATTAAAAAATATTATGCTTAAAATATTTTCATAAGAAAGAAAACGTAGGTACATATATATGGAATTCTCTGCGAATAATCTGAGAAGTTCTCATCATTCTGAATGACTTTTGTATAATTGGTAAACTGTGGTGAATGAGAAAATCTTATAACGCAAAAAAATGTAGACGTCGTTAAAGCACACACTTTACGTCAAATAAAAAGAATTTGTGTCAATAACCGTTTCCGAGATATTCTTTATTGTAGGTTTAAATTTTCAAATACTTTATACATTTTCAACTGTAAAATCGCTTAGTTTTCTTCCTGTGGCCATGCCAAGAGAACAGAATTTCAAAGTCATCACAAAGGGACTTGTTCTTAATAGATTTGACTAACACTGCATTCCCTTATTACCCTTGTAGCTACAAGGAAATATGTAATAAAATATCTCTGCAAATGTGTATCTCGATTAGCTTGAAGGAGGTGGAAGGATAAACTTTTGTAAGAATAGCTTTTTGACGAATTGCTAGAGAAAGCTATGTGAATGTAACACATCAGGTTTTTTTTTTGTCGTGGTCATGTAAAGACAATGGAATTTCAAGCCCTCACATAGAGACCTGCTCTTAAAAGATTTGACTATCGCTTAAGCCTACGTATTCCTCTACACCCCTTTTAACTACAAGGAAATACGCAAAGCAGATAGAAGAATAAGCTTTCCTAATAATTGCTTGTGAAATAATGGGTAGAGAAGGTCATATGTATATAACACAATTAGTTTTTTCAAGAGGTAATTCCCTATTCGGTGTTTCTCATCATCACGTAAAGAGCATGGAATTTCAAGGCCATCACATACTTACCCGCTTTTTAAAAATCTGACTATCGCTTTGGCCCACTGTGTTCCCCTTATTTCTACAACGAAATGTGTAAATGTGCATTGGGAGTTTGTGTCGATTAACGAGAAGAAGATATAAGAATAAGATTTTCTAAGAGTAGTTTGTAGGAGAGTGAGTAGAAAAGTCATATGAATGCAACAAATAAGCTTTTCATGAATATTAGCTATATAAGAACAAACGACACTTATTGTATGTTACCAAAATCCTAATTTAATAACAGAAAGTACAACAAAACTTTAACAGCAGCCATGCCTTGGTCCACGCGTTATTGGTAAAGCAATCTCTTGCACCTAACAACAGGTGCCGCGTAGAATTTATATGCGAGGGGGTGAAAACAATAGCAGGACATTGCTGCCTAAGGCACAAAGTACAATCTATTGGAGAGCAGGAAGGTGACCTTTTATACCTTTCCCGTTTTACAGATGTTGAAGGCAAGCGCTATTACGAGCGAAGTGCGCCTTAACTAACAATTTTCCCCACTTGGCATCGGGCAGGAGTAATAGGCGCAATAATCGTATCCCCGAGCGGGACGCGCCTGGAAAAATAACATCCTCCATACAGGACGGTCGGGCACCGCACCGCAGCAGCTAAGGGATAAAACTGCCGGCCAGCCATTCACACAAAACCGCTGAAGAACGGATGGAGGAAGTAGACCACAACTTGGACTCTGCTGACGTTAACTTTGGAGCAATGTAATAGATTTTAAAACCCCTATTGTTTTTGTTCGCAGAAACGGGAGCCAAAAACTGGGAGATTACGACTTTATTCACGTGCCTTCTCCCGCCCGAGTTGCGAGTTATTTTCAAGCTTGGCACAGATTGTTAGTTTACTAACAGAATCCGCAGCTCACCTCACGTTATTGCTTTAACTACAGAGACTCTTTCACCTCAGTCTCCCCCTCTTCAACTCCTCCTAACTTGACACTCTCACATCTTCTCTCCCCTCTAACTTCCCTCTCATCTCTCATTCGCTTTTCCCCTCTCTCAGCCTGTCTTTCATCTCGCATTCACTCTCCCTCTCTCTCCAACTCCCTCTCCCTATTTACCACTCGTACATCCTCTCTCCCTCTCTCTGTTCCCTTTCATCTCCTATTCATTCTTCGTCCTCTCTCTCTCTCTCGCTCTCTCTCTGGATCAGCAGCAAGAGAGGCAATTTCTAACGCTTTTTAGGCGCGGAGAACTACAGTTTCCCATGGAAAATTCTTTTTATCAAATGTCTGCTGCGTGCACCCCAACATCAATTTAAAAATCTGTGTTACATTTACGTTCCCTTCTCTAACCATAATCGCTTATTTTATACAGAGTGGACTATTTAAGTTGAGACTGTACAATATCACCAAAACTAAGTGCTGTAGAAAGAAATGTCTTGAATAAAAGTTACTTCATATTATGGAGAAAAGTAAATGCCATTAGTCTTGTTTTATTTGGAGGATGTTATGATTTTTATTTTAGGGTCAATTTTACTTTTTTAAACGAGACCCTACAATTAGGGCGAATTTAAATTGACCCTAAAATGACCATCACAATGTCCTCCAAATAAAATAGGACTAATGGCATTTACTTTTCCCCATAATATCAAGCAACTTTTATTCAAGACATTTCTTTCTCAACGCTTAGTTTTGTAGATATTGTACAGTCTCAAATTAAATGGTCCACCCTGTATATATTGAATAACCTATTGCACAAAATCTATCTACTTCATTATATCAAGGTAACGGTTTGTAGAAATAGTTTCATTGCAGATTTCGTTGTAGTTACAAGGGAGATATAGGAGACTGAAGTGACACTGAATCTTTAAAAGCAGATCGCTATGGGCTCGCTTTGAAGTCCAATATTTTTTGCATTACATCGGGAGAAATAAATGAAAATTAGCTTAACAGTTAAAAAAACTTTTTATAAAGTACTGGAAAATTCAAACCAATAACATTGGATGTTTTGAAAATGGTTACCGCCACAAAATCTTTGAATAAGTTGTACCTTTTAATGAGATCTACAATGGAGGGTACGTTTTTTCAGTCCCTTCATGGTTTACTATGCAAAACAATATAAATTTCATTCAGAATGAAGCCGAACTCACAGACTAAGCATAGAAAACCAATTATATGTATTTCATTTCCGATGCAAATGTCTTAAACATATTGTATTTTAATCAATATCGCTAGAACCATTTTCGAGAAAATTACAAATAACGAAAAGGTTTCCATGTAAAGAAGGAGGATTTTCGTGAGAATCTTCTTGTTGTTCCTGCGCGTGCAATTTTACTACTACCTACTTATAAGTACAGAAAGTAAAAATTGACACCATTTCTTGAATAGTGATCATATCGACATTTTGTAACTGGTCGGAACAACTATGCTTGAGAACACTGAATGTGTGAAGGTGTGAGGTTTGCATTCAGGAGGTTGCAGGTTCGATTCTCATCAACCGTCAACTCTGACCTTGTGCGTGCTAGGCGAATGGTGGGGTGGTTTCTCATCCACCATGATTACCTTTCCATCATTTTTCCTTTCATGGTGTTTCCTTCTCATCTCTTGCGTGTGCTTCCAAATTTCGTGGCTTAGGCGGTGCCGAATTGCTCAAAGAAAAAGTACTCCCTATGCACACTAGATGGCTGCTCGGTCGACGGGTTGTTCATCGATCTTTCTAGGCAGCTCCAGCAATGGGACGGGTCTTCGAGACTGGAACTGCTAGGCACCTCGGCGCGTCTCTGCGGCCTGTAGCCTCCTTCGTTTCATCCCTTTCTCCTGGAGGGGTGGTAGCCACAATAGATCTATACAGGTCGAAGTGTGCGAGGTGTCCCCCTCCGTTGTATAACCTATACCTACACATACTATTAAATTATAAGACATATTTATAGTAGAGGAGCTTTGTATACCATTACCCTCCTCTAGGGAGGCAATTTAGTTGCGTTATAGCTTATTCTAAATTTGTTGATTTCGTCATTACAGAAACCAAGAATAAAAGGAATAAAGGCTTCTTCAAGTAATATTATACTGGGTATTGACCGTTCCGGCAATAGGTTCGTACACACCAAGAGACGAACAATGACGCATTGCAGATGATCATAATCAAGTTCTTACTCCCAAAATGTTCCTTTTTTCTTGTTTGTTTGTTTCTTAACGTATCATCAAGATGGAATGTGTTACATCCTAAAATCAAAGAAATTGAGGGACAAGCTGTTTGAACAAATTTCGTGACGAATTCTGTCATAGATAGCGCGCTTCTGTATATCAAATTTTATTCGTATTAATCGTCGCACAGACTCAGGACTTTAATTCTTTGGTACTAATAGAACTACCACACTGTATAACGTATAATGTTTCTGACCGAGTGAGGTGGCGCCACGGTAATGTGTGCAACTCACAATCGGTAGGTCCCGGATTCGATCCCGGCGCCCGCCCGTGCTGACCTAGGGTTTTTCGTGGTTTCCCCTAGATAGGCTGGCGAATGCTGCGGTGGTTTCTACTCTATCACGATTTTCTTTCCATAATTTCCCTTTCATTCCGTTTCCTTCTCACCTTTCAGGTGTGCTTCTAGGTTTCATGGCGCATGGCGGAGCCGGACGGATGGCGCAGATACATGCTACATAGCTAGCTTCCCGCTTTAAAAGTTTGTCTTCGTCTCACGACCTTCATACACGCTCAGAAAATCGTCACATACTTTCAATAGCACTTCCTCAAACATCTCTATACTCATCATCTTTTACTGTGAAGGCTGCTAGGCTCTGGAATTCGCTTCCACAAGATGTCACAGGCTGTCATACTTTATATGCTTTTCGTCACAGGTTGCAGATTTTAGTTAAAAACAATTGTTAACTTAGAACAAATATCATTTTCATTCTATATATAGTGTATGTATGTCATATTTTAAAGATATTCGTTACTATTAATTTAGTTTCCCTATATTTTCAATTAAGTTTACTGTTCCTCTAATATTTGTATTGTTTCTGTTTTGTGTTCCTTTATATATTATCTGTGCACCATCAATGTGATCATATTCAGGTTTGCTCCAGGTGGTTGAATGGAAGAGAAGGCCAAATAGCCTTAGCTCTACCACAGTAAATAAATAAATAAATAAATAAATAAAATGCTCAATGGAAAGAGTGTTCCCCTTGATTGGTGGATCGCTCTCGTCCTCTCTTGCGGCTCTATCAATGGGACGGGTCTGCAAGCTTGGAAATATTAAGGACTTCCGTGTGTCTCTGTGGCCTGTCTATCTACGGCCTGTAGATAGCTGTGCTGTGCAGGTCGCAGCGCGCGAGGTGTCCCACTCCGTTGAATCACCTCATGTTTCCACTGTGAGCATATGATAGGACAAGTCATCTGGAGTAAAGTGGTGGAAATCCTTTGGGGTACACTCTCACTCTCTTTCTCTCTCTCTCTCTCTCTCTCTCTCTCTCTCTCTCAAGTTGTCGTCCTCCATGTCAGTAGTTACCATGCTAGCCTCTAGTTCCCGAGGTCGTGCGTTCAAAGGCGGAGGGTGATGCATTTTTTCGGGCGTAAAAATCCTTGGCTTGGCTTCTTTCGGAAGGGAAGTAAAGCCGGTGGTCCCGTGCCGTAGATTTACAGCACGTAAAAGAGCCTCAAGCCTGATAAAGAGGCCTCCGAGCAACATTACCGGTCTTTTACGTCCAATATAGAATGGGACGCTAAGGACCATAGTAGTTAAAGAACATCCATAAATAAAACTCGATTTTATTTAATTGTCTCATGCTTGCCCTCTTTAAAGGTAGTAAATGTTAGACGATGAATGCATTACTAGAAGATGCCAGTTTTGTATTTTTCCCTTTATTACTTTCTCTACTACGTATAGTAAGTAAGGAAAGTATTGTATTCCACTCAAAATTTCGATACCAAGATTTCACCGGAAATACATGTTTTGAGACCCCCTGAATCCAAAAAAAGCATTTTTGGAAACATGTCCGTGTGTGTGTCTGTGTGTCTGTGTGTGTGTCTGTGTGTCTGTGAACAGCATAACTCAGAAACGAACAGTCGGATAAATACCAAACTTGGTATTTGGGTTCAGTATCTTCCAAGGATGCGACACGAAGGTTTTCAAGAAAATCCCCCCACCCCAGAGTACCCTTTACATGGAAGATTTTTCGAAACTTTTAATTTTCTCAAAAATGGCTCTAACGATTTTGATTAAAATATCATATGTTTAAGATATTTTTATGACAAATAAAATGTATATCTTGAATTTTCTGGGAATGTCTCCAAAAGTATTCTTGATTATGAACGACTTTTGCATAACTGGTAAACCATAAGAGATAGACAAAATTTTACTACACAAAAAATGTAGATCGCGTTAAAATACACAACTTATAACATATACATTTTTTTTGTTGAGTGAACCGTTTTCGAGATATTGCTTGTTATTTCCTTAAATTTTCCAATACTTATACTTTTTCTCAAATTCGTTATTCATTTTTACTTTCTCTACTACGTATAGTAAGTAGGGGAAGTATTGCATTCCACCCAAAAATTCGATACAGAGATTTCACCGGAAATACATGTTTTGAGACCTCCTGAATCCAAAAAAAGCATTTTTGGAAACATGTCCGTGTGTGTGTCTGTGTGTGTGTGTGTGTCTGTGTGTCTGTGTGTGTGTGTCTGTGAACAGCATAACTCAAAAACGAACAGTCGGATAAACACCAAACTTGGTATTTAGGTTCAGTATCTTCCAGAGATGCGACACGAAGGTTTTCAAGAAAATCCCCCCACCCCAGACTACCCTTTACATGGAAGATTTTTAGAAAATTTTAATTTTCTCAAAAATGGCTCTAACGATTTTGATTAAAATATCATATGTTTAAGATAATCTCATGAGAAATGAAATGTATATCTCGAATTTTATGGGAATGTCTCCAAAAGTATTCTTCATAGTGAACGACTTTTGCATAACTGGTAAACCATAAGAGATAGACAAAATGTTACTACACAAAAAATGTAGATCGCATTAAAATACACAACTTATGTCATATACATTTCTTTTGTTGAGTGAACCGTTTTCGAGATATTGCTTGTTATTTCCTTAAATTTTCCAATACTTATACTTCTTCTCAAATTCGTTAATCATTTTTTTATGTCCTGGACATGCAAAGAGAATGGAATTCGCCACATAGCAACCAGCGTTAAAATATTTGACTATCGCTTAAAAGCTACCATGTTTCCCTTGCATCTACAAGAAAATTACCAATAAGATTGACATCTCGATATCTCGATTAATATGAAGCATATGGAGAATAGGCGTTTGTAAAAATAGATTGTACAAGAGTAGAGAAAGTCATGTGAGTGTAACACATCAGATTTTTTTATGTCCTGGACATGCAAAGAGAATGGAATGCGCCACATAGCAACCAGCGATAAAATATTTGACTATCGCTTAAAAGCTACCATATTCCCCTTGCATCTACAAGAAAATTACAAATAAGATTGATATCTCGATTAATATGAAGCATATGGAGAATAGGCGTTTGTAAAAATAGATTGTACAAGAGTAGAGAAAGTCATGTGAGTGTAACGCATCAGATTTTTTTGTCTTGGATATGCAAAGAGTTATAATCTGTGGCAAAGGGAATGGTGCTGCACCTAGCAACCAGTTATTAAGAGATATGTATGTGCTTAAAGGCTACTGGTTTTCTATATTGCCCTTGTAAATATATTTTCCCCTACATCTACAAGAAAATTAGCAATAAGATAGAGTTTGCAAATGTTTATCTCGATTAACATGAACTAGATGGAGAATAAGCATTTGTAAAAATACTTTGTACAAGAGTAGGGAAAGTCATGTGAGTGTAACACATCAGATTTTTTTTTTTAATTCTCGAACTATAATAACAAAAACACTTCCACGGCCATCTATACGCATTGCCAATCTCTTAACATAATCAGATTGTTGTATTGTAATTGCTTCCAGTTTATTAAGCAATAGCAAGCAAAATTCACAATCCTCTTAACCAGCTCTTGCAACAGAGCTTGAACCAAGCTGTGCACGGTAGAAAGGAAAATGTTATCTGGTAGAATGAAAGGCCACTCAAAGCACTGATCCTTTAAAAGGTCCAATTCCTGAGCAGCCGCACGCAGGCATTTTACAAAGGAAGCAGGTAGGCTAATAACACGAGAACAGTAGCCTCTGGTCTCGGAGGTTTCCATTTCTTTCTCTCTTGAATCTGCAGCTGCGCCATCGGAAATCCCTAAACGTGAGGAAATGAAGGATATAGCATTGACAGACTATTGGAATTCTATATTTCAGCGACATTTTCCGGGACGTAGCTGCTGAAAAACATAAAATCTGAAGGAAAAGAAGATTCTCCGCTTTCTTAAAAGAGTGGTATCGCTAGTAAAATAAATTTGGAATGCCACCGTGACGTGAATATCGTGTACTGAGAATAACAAGGGAAATGATCATTATCAGTTTCACGGTTTAATCCATAGGAGATTGCTTCGCCTCTAAATAGATTATGACAACTGGCCTTGTCACTTCTCTCATTCCTGTGGGTTTACACTGGTGTTGTCCTGTTTGCATGTGAGCGCAAATGGGTCAGAAAGGTTGTCCAGTAATCCAAATATTTGTAGTGTATTCTTATTACTGCTAATATGATCTTATTTCTCGATTCCATCTGTTTTTACTTTCTCTACTACGTATATTAAGTAGGGAAAGTGTTATATTCCACCCAAAAATTCGATACAGCGATTTAACAGGAAAGATATGATTTGAGGCCCCTTGAATCCAAATAAGCACTTTTAGAAAAAGGTCCATGTGTGTGTATGTGTGTCTGTGAACAGCATAAATCAAAACCGAAAAGTCGGCTAATTACCAAACTTGGTATTACCAGACCACCCTGGTATTACCAGACCTAAATACCAGACTACCCTTTACATGGAACGTTTTTCGAAAATTTTGATTTTCTGAAAAATGGCTCTAACGATTTTGATTAAAACCTTTTCTGGGAATGTCTGCAAAGGTCCTCTTCTTTCTGAATGGCTTTTGTATAACTGGTAAACCATAAGAGATAGACAAAATTTTTTCTATCCCAAAAATGTAAATCTCGTTAAAGTACACAATTTATGTATATACGATAGCAACCAGCTCTTAGAAGATTTGACTATCGCTTAAAGCCTACCATATTCCCCTTGTATCTACAAGAAAATTAGCAATAAGATAAGTTTCTGCAAATGTTTATCTCGATTAACATGAAGTAGATGGAGAATAAGCACTTGCAAACAAAATCATGTGAGTGCAACACGTTGGATTTTTTAAATTTCTTTCAGTTAGTTATTAGTTTTCCTTCTTTTTGCTTTGCCAGGCCTAGCATTCGGAAATATAAAACGAAATCTAATACTGTCATTAGTTTGTAATGCTTTAAAATATTTATAGTGTTTGCTGTGCCTAATTTTGGGAAAACAGTTGTAGGAAATTGTGCATTTTTTTATCTATATGTTTGAAATAATTTTATCTTTAAGTTTAACCTAACAATTAAGCTTGTTGTACTGTTCTTCAGGGTGCCGTCTAATAATATTCTAGACTTATAGAGTATTTATCTTGAGATACTATTACAGGTACACAATAATGATAATAGGGGGTTTAAATCTATATTTTGTCTCAGCGGTGTGCAATACAATTTTGAATATTAACTTAAATTGAAAATTAAATATAGAAGTTTGAATTCTACATACGCAGATTTTGTTCTGTTGCTATGACAACGAAAGAAACAAAACATGGCAACTCCCATGGGAAAAAAAAGTGTCTTGGAATTCGCGAAACATAATTCAATGGTCACAGTTTATTGGGTGTATAGGCGAAAGGCGAAGATTTGGTTTTAACGCCCCTTCTTGCTGGCGACACTCGTAGGTGGTACAGTGAGATCCAAACGACGGATGCCTCTGTAAAGCAAAGAGCACCGGAGGACCGCGTGTGTGAGATAAACATGTGGAGAGTCAAAACGATTTTCGCGAGCAGTCGTAAAAGTCTATGCGGCGGGCGAGTCGAGAACTAGCATTCCAACAATGACAGCGTAGGTGTTAAGAATACGTCTCTAACAAGATGGAGGAAATTGGAGCAGTAGGATCAGTTACACCAGACCTGCTATCATTTTACCGGCTGGGATCAACATGGGATCCATTTGTCACAGGGCACAAATGGATCCCATATTGAACACTTGTAATTTATTCGATAGTAACTACATCGTTCTTAAATTTAAGTAAGAATTAAAAATGATATAGTATACCGCAAAGAAAACATATAAGTTTAAAGCCTCTATAACTATTTGTGCACACTCTGTATATTAGTTTTAATAGTTGATATTTTAAAATAATTGTACTTGGCATCGTCAATACGGAAGTTAATATATATGGGCGATAGCGGACGTCTTCTTCATTAATTGCCAGTTTGTGGCTTAATTTCCTTGGTGTCTGTATCTGTGTTTATTATTATTGTTATTATTATTATTATTATTATTTTCATTGTTGTTGTTGTGTTGTTTCATTTGTATAGCTCCTTTTAACTTCTGTGGTCATATCGGGTCCGTCTCTATCTGCATTTTGTTCTCAGCATATAAACTTTGCATGGTATTAAGTACATGCACCATAACCTTTAGTTTCAAGATTTGCCACTATTTTCATTTCCCTTGTCAAATGTCTTAATGTAAAATATATGTGTATATTATTTCGTTGGGAATTTATAAGGAAGCCGAAAATGAAACCAAAATTTTCTTTGTAAAACAAAAGTAAGTGTTGAAGCAGCAGGTTTATTCGAAAAATTCTTGACTTTTTTAGCAGTCAGTGATAGGTAGGAATCAAACTGTGAATATGGGGAGAATCTTAAAGTTAAAGCACTGATTCAACAGGGTTACACGCAGGAAACTTACTGAAGCGGTAAAATTGCATTGCTTTTCTACAAAATTTACTAATACGTTTTGGGCTAATGTAGCCCAGGGCTATTAAGTCATAATATTCAGAAACATTGGAATATACCGGGTGGAAGGGAAGTTATTTCATTAATTTAAACCAGTTACAGATGTTATTATTTGGAACACATTTTGTAACTTCCTGTTTTTTTTTCTATGACCATTTGCTGCTGAGATATTTTAAATTTTTCGAGAACATAAAACGGCGCCGTGGTTAGACCGCTCGCCTCCCACCGAGGCGGCCCGGGTTCAATACCAGGGACCCGCATGTGGGATTTGTGGTGGACAAAGCGGCGTCTGGGCGGGTTTTCTCCGGGTTCTCCTGTTTCCCCCGCCATTCATTCCACCAACTGCTCCATCATCACCTTTCCTTTCATCCATTTCATCAACATTTCGTTTCATCTACTTCCTTCATCCCATACCAGGCATCGGGCTGATCCCCCACCCTGGATATTCCATCTGATCCATGAGTGTCTGCTCCTCGACGGGCCTCTGACCCCAGGCACCCGCCTGTAAGTCCTGGGGGGTGTAAGTCCTACATAAGAGGAGGTTAAACACAGAATGAATGAATGAATGAATGAATGAATGAATGAATGAATGAGAACATAAAACAGACATGCAGCCAACGTTGCAAATGGTTACTGATCTATCAGAGTAGAGGTGTCACTTTTACCTTCAAAACAGTTAGACACCATGTAAACTGGTTTTCTTTCGCTTTCAGTGGCATGTGTCTCATGAGCGTAAACAAACAAACGTTTCGGGTGTACCACCTCCTAATAATTGTAACGGAATCTATCAGTAACACATTTTATAACCTAAACTGAAATGATATTTTTATCACCTCGTTTACGAGTAACATTAACCATAAATATATTTTACAATTGATATTGCTGTAATGCAAACAACCAAACCATATTTCCGACATATACTCACAAAACAGCTACATCGTTAGGCCCTTAAAAATCTACTAATTGGTAGTTTTTAACATGGGCAGCAGAAGAATAAACAATAAACCAAATGATTCACCTACTTCATCTGTTCAATATGTCCATCTTTTGGGCACCTGCAAGCTCATTGTGGCGTATTTCTTTCGCAGACAGATAAATACATTCTCTCAAAGATTCAACGTCAGTAATCAATGTTTTGTAGACGGGCTTTTTCTATTGAACGCTGAAGGCAACCCTTCCATTTTACACTGTTCTAGAGTAGATTAATATCTTTGAAGTTGTACTTGTTATTTCGTCAAAACATTACATCACTCTTTCGTCGTGTTTCTTTAGATTAAGGGACGTGTGGAAAACAAAACCGCTAGTCATCGTTCAGATAACGGATGGAAGTGGAGAAGTCTATGTTTTGTTTAGGTCTGGAGGCAGTTCAGATCGCGTGATCTTCCTCGACCTGTTTGCACGGTTGTCGAGTCTTACAGCCACATTACATCTGCAAAAACGTTTTTCGGGATATCCTTTTAAGCGGTTAATTATTTAAAAACCCTGTGTGATGTCGCATAATTAATGCGGAATCTATGTCAGAAACAGGTTACCCTATTCATTTTTTCGAAAACAGCTGATCAAATAACAAAACCTACTATACTTTTTTGTTTGCAATACTTCTATGAAGCACTTGTTGTAAGGAATGTAATAAGTTCCCTTCCGCCAAGTATATCTTTAGCTTACTAAAGTAAGACAAGAAACACGCGCCCAATGCTATATTATTTAGTGATTTGGTAAGAAGAAATGGGGTCTAAAGCTTTGTACTAACATTATTATTGTTGTTATTATTATTAATTTTACATTTTAATACTGTTGTGGACTAAAAGAGGTAATACTAGATTCTGAATACATCATTAAAGCTTTATTTCGTTATTAGATTTAAAGAAATAAATTAAAGCACCCTACTTTTTTACGAAAAGTGTTCAACTTCGTTATTACGTTTATATATTTTATGATATTTTTTTCTAAACGGAGACTTTGTTTTTGTGAATTACGCTGTTTTATACAACAATAAAACTTTTCCACATTTAATTTGCGGTAGCATGCAGTTTTATGACGTAATATTTAAATAGATTCATCCCAATAAGAGATTATATAAAAGTACATATTGCATACTACAGCATGGGGTGAAATATTCGTCTCCAATTATTTTTTAGCAAACTGCATGGCATGTAATTGGATGAAAATTTACAAGAAATTTCGGAAATGATTATGGTTTCTCAGCATATCAGCTTTTAGTATTTCATGTGCAACTTCTGTCTGATCTGTACACACTGTAAAATATGCTAGCAGCTAGCTCAAGAGAATCAGATAAGGGTTGGTAGTGGGCGGGGCAAAGGTGTTTCAGCTCTCATTACCCACATGTTTATGGTTGTCAGGAAGCGGAGGCGGATTTCGGCATTTAACCTCGGAGTTGCCTATTGTGGAAACCACTAGGAGGAAGGTGTGAAGTCACAGACACAGGGCGCGACTAGATCCGGGACGGCAGGCTCGAACACAGGCGGGGCCTCTAAAGTCTCCAGATATTACATCCTGAAGCCGCCGACACACCCACAGGCCTATCTCTCTCCACAGAGAGGTCTCTCTGGGGGCCCTTCCCACACCGAAAGCTAGGAAAGACAATTCCACAAAGCAAACTCCACTGCCGTGCACTCGCCTGATCCTCCGACCCTGCAACAACATAAGAAAATGAAATGGAACAGAAAATTCTTGGCATAATATAATTCTCCCCACCATTCGTCTACCAACCGGCAAAACCAACGAAGAAACCCAAGTTCACAGTGGCCGGGAATCGATCGGAACCTCCCGAATGCGAGTTTCCTACGTTACGCGCATTCCATTACCTACATAATCTCCACTTCTTATATAGGTATATTTTCGTGCACTCCGTTATATAGCACTGTATACAGTTAAGGGAAAGTGTACCTTGGATTGTAGATCGGAATCCGGAAGGTGCTATTTACACAAAATTATTTATATAGGCATTGCGTTTTTGATATAACCTGTATACAGTATTAATTATGATTTGTTGTACATCTCGGAAATTATTACTGTTACGAAAATCATTGTGGCTGACATCGCCGTAACGTAATCTCGAATTGTAGTTTCAGTGTGTGCGAATGAAGGGCGTAAAAAGTACCAAATGACGTCCATGAACATACGTTCCTATTTCACTTGCTTTATGTATATCGCTCGAGGTGTCAGGGTTCATATTTGAAATTACACGTTTTCCTTGCTTTATAGTGATGGTGTTGCGATGTAGGCCTCTGCAATCAAACTTCAGATTTATGGACTATGACAGCCATTGCCTTTCAACAGGTATCAGTCATTGCACTCCCCTCTGTTTTATTGATGAGCAATCCTCCCGTTTCCCCAGCCCTATTTAGAGGCTCCCAACCTAGTTCCATAAGCAGCTGAGATAGGTTCAGTTATCCATCCTGTGGCATACATACATACATACATACATACATACATACATACATACATACATACATACATACATACATACATACATACATACATACACACATAGCATACATATCTGAAGGTGGAGAGCATATAAGGGCTATTTAGGAATGTGTTTTTGGTAGTAAAATCGCTACCAGTCCGACAAAATGTTATTAAGGTTGAGTAGAGGCCCAAGCGATATACAGAGTGATTCAGGACCTCTGTAACAAACTTCGTGGAATGTTAGGTCTCACAAAGAGGATCATTTTTGTCGTAGAACCAGTATTGGCTGATACGTTGTTAAGGAGCCACATGGCTGAGCAGACAAGGCTCCTTTACTGCTGTAAGGACCAGGCAAATTAAAGTAATTCAAAGGAGGCCTTCAAAGTATCCACCTTCGGCTCCAATGTATTCACGACAGCGTTGTCCCATTAACTGTCGAACCCTCTTCCAACATGTGCGGTCTCTGACAAATGCGGTCACAGGCAGCGTGCAATTCTTCACTGGTATCAACACGAGTGGCATACGACCATTCTTCAAATCCTCCCAAAGAAAGAAGTCTAGCGGCGTTAAGTCAGGCGATCGCGCTGGTCATGCAATAGGTCCTCTTCTCCCTATCCACTTCTTCCTGTAGGAGTTATTGAGAAGCTGTCTTACAGCACACCACAGAACAGCAAACTATTAGAAGTGCAACTCTCGTGTTAAACGTTGGAAACACGAGGGCGATCGCAGCGTGAGTAGTGATCTGGGATGGAACTAAACTATGAAAAATCGTGCTCTCGGATGATGACGTCACTCGTAGCTACTACAGCTGTATTTTTCATACCTGCCTAGCTGTCTGCTCAGGTGATCATATGTTCCAATATTGTATCGCTACTGACGACGTACAAAGTTAATTACGTGAGCTTCAATAATCGTGATTGCACTTGGAGTTATTCATATTTCTTTTTAAAGGAGTCGATTAAAGCTCACATAAAATAACTTGTCACTGTCATCTGTAGCAATACAATATTAGAACACAATTATGATCAGTTGAACACCTCACAGCTAGGCTAGTATGAAACACACAACTGTTTATTCCTGTGTAACTTATTAAATTATCCAATAGTCGGCACATACATTGCTTTTTATATAATATTATCGGGGTTAATAGTGGTTGCTGAATGTTTCTATGTCATAATACATAATGGTCACATTTAAATTTTTGAGAGTGAATGAGATCCAGCACCTTGCAATAATTTCTTCTGCATACTTCATAGTAAAATCTTTTGCACTTAAACTGCCTCCATGGTTTGTTTGAACTTCCAACCAACAGTAGGATGTGGAATTTGACAGGAAAATTGGAAGAATAACACATGTTTGACACTTGTTATTTTATTCTACTCTAGATAGTGCAATACAATTTGACATAACTTAAATCCATTTCCTACAAAGAAACTTCTGCACACATTATATGCAATAGTGTAGCTATTGTTTGTCATTCACTAAATTGCTATTAGCAGTGCAATAAATGTCATTAGCAAGTTTCACCACACCATTTAACACTATTAATGTCATTGACACTCTTTGTGCTCTGACTTGAAGCACCATCACTGGACACAAATAGCCACAACTTAACTCCAGCTTTCCATTGTGTATATCCTAGAATTAAATAGAACACACATGTTTAAACTACCCTTAAAAGTAGGTTTCTGAAAAGAGAAATTGCTTACATTAAGGAAAAATTTGTGGTTACAAACACCTTGTTATTATATTACACACTATCCCCTGTATAACAGAGTTCTCTCTGATGTAAACAAAGCATATGCTTCCTCTTGTCTTGAAACTAAGCACTACGCTTATGCCAATGTAAATAGTTCCTTAAACGTATTGTGTCATGAAACATTGGAGTAGGAAAGGTATAGCACTACACATTTTATTGTAATTATCGTAAGAACTCATTGTTAAAGGTTATGTATATATAGTAGCTGTTAAGGGATTACAAAATATGATTTTCTTAATTCTACCTGCTATTGCATTAACAATCAAAGAGTATCTTTTTGTTAATTAGCAACTGTATGGATGACTGCTATTCTCTTGCCTATATGAGAAATGCAGCAATGAATTCGCAGCGGTGCTATCTGAGTACCAAAAAAACTCTTTGCATAACACAGGAAATATGATAAGCAGTCATTCATAATACGCTCGCACTCATATGCTCAGCTCAAGTCAAATCTTCGATTTTATCAGTTAGTGTTTGAGTTGCCATGACAAAGGAAGAAGTGCATAGTGTGAATAAGCTGTTTTAACACAAAACTGGGAAACCGTTAAAAAGTGGCAAAAACGTTTGGTTGATAAAGTGCTAAATGAGAAGGAAATAACACTTTTTATTGTAAAACCACCACCACTTTATGTTACTTGAACAAAATAAAATTCAGTATATGCAAAGGATCCATGGATCTTTTCATTGAAGGTTCAATGAATCAGATCTTTTGAAGGATCCTTCGAACTGTTATTTATAGTGAAATTTTAAACACTTTTCATTAAAGAAATTACTAAGCTTCTGTGAATTCAGAAAACTAAGCTTATATATATATATATATATATATATATAAGCAAACCTAATGCTAACCTTCCATAAATTCAGAAACCTAAGCTTATATAAAAAAAACCTAACCTCCCATAGTAACTTGGATGCAATGTGCTGTATATGAAAAGCGTTTAAAATACTCAGTGTGTTAAAATGTTCACTATAAATAACAGATCAAAGGATCATTCAGAAGATCCAATTCATTGAAAAGATTCATGGAACCTTCATGAAAAGAGCCATGGGTTGTTTGCATATACACAATAGTGGATGAGTATATACAATCAGACAAAAAATTCAATGCCATGCCTGGGATTCAAACCAGCAATCTTTAACTTGCCATACCACTGCTCTGCCATCTAAGACTTTCTCTACTCACAGTAAGCTATTTTCATAAGTATTCTACAAATGATTCATCATATATCGTGATCAACTTCATGTTTATCATATGGTTAACTTAAAAGGCTTCAACACATTTAAAAAATATTAAATGCCCATTACTTCAAAACCTTTGATTTTTGCACAAAAACAACACGATCATTTAAATGCCTATACATTTCTTATAATATACTGCAACTGAATTACTAATGCACAATGTATCTTTAAGGGAAGGATTTTTTATCATCAAAATTGCTACAAAGTTTAAATGGTAGAAAACAGACACGAAAGATTGAAACCACTTTGGAATTTCAAAGCCTCAGAACACATACTGAAGCTGCTAATTTCACTCAAAACAAACACTTCGGTTATTCTTGGAAACAAATGCTTTTGAGCATCTGTAATAACAGATTACAAGGACATTGTCAAAAAAGCTACCAGAATTTCTATTTTCATACACCATGCCCAGTTCAAAAAAGGACATAGTGGCAGTTAGATAAAAATGCCCAAAAGAGGGTGAATTACTGAAATATATGTGAATGATATCAAATATCTTTCTTCCTTCTGTATTAGAAAATTTAATTTGGCCACAGTCTTAAAAGAATTATAGTATCATTGGCATGCTATCCTTGACAGTTAGTGTGTCAGTCCACCAATAATCCTACATTTTTTAATTATACAAGAGTATCACTCGCATGATCTGCATCTATGTGTTTGAATATTAGCACAGTAACATGCTAATTAATTTGCATTAAAGGTTGATTTTACCTTACCTACTTTTGGCTGTGATCTCCACCCATCAATTATGAAGTGCAAACACGAAAATTAATCGTATATTCCACTGTCTGGATGACTCACAATATCTGAAAAGTAAATCAGGACAATATAAAATTCAGCAACACTAAGAAGCTCTTAAAAACTTAACCTTTCATCCAGCACTCTCATGCTGGAAACTTAATAACATACCTTCAGATTCTATGTCACCATTCGGGACTCGAACCACAACACTGGAAGGAATGTAAATCGTAGGCGTATCCCCTCTGTCTGGACGGCTCAATGTATCTGAAAATTAATTCGTTATATAAAAATGTTGCAACATCAGTAATCTATCAGTTTTCTACCTCATTCTACGAATATCACTGAAGTTAATAGAAAATACCAATATTACAACAAATATACATTCAATCAGAAATAGCGTAAATGTATGATTACCGTCTCGGCATTGTTCCTGGTGAAAAAACTTCGGACGAAAACTTCCAGCTATAAAAATCCAAGATGCTCCCTTTCTTCGTGCCTCTGTCATTTAGTTCGTTACGAACGTCGAAACTTGAAACAGCCAATCAGAAAATTCGCCTTTCCCGCAAAAGTACAACTAGTGACACACCGTGTCCATGTGGGGAGTTAGTGCCCTCGGTTTCCACTTAGCCAATACCACCATCACCCCTGTGCAGCAACTAAAGAGTAGCGGAGCCCATAATGCAGGAACTACATTAGTGTGCGCAACTCGTGGAAAGGAGTGTCATAGGATACAAGTTGATTTGTGAATCATGTGGCTCCTAAACGATGCATCAGCCAATATCGGTTGTTTGAAAAAAAGAATGATTACATTATGAGACAAACAAACTATATCTCCGCTTCAAAATACTAAATTAAATATAAATAACGCATAATCTATCACAATTCTTTCTCAAGGCGTCGACTTAAGGGGGCAAGCCTACCAGCACCCCCCCCCCTTCCATGACGGGCGGCACCTTACGTGCAATAATTTAGCCGCCACGTTTCACCAGGAACTGGCAAGTAGTTCCACTTTGCGCATGCGTGAAGTACGTATACACTGACGGCTGTGGTGAGACCTTTTCAGGAACTGTGTAAACTATCGTACTATACATGTACATGGCAGCCGCTATATGGCTGCTGAGTATGTCCTCTTACGCGTTCTGATATGCCGAGAAACTGACCTTGGCAGAGCACTCCATTGCTTTCAAAACACCAAATTGAATTTCACGAAAAAACGCTTCACTTGACGTTACAAACTGACGCCGTCCTGTAGCTTCGGATCTCCGAAGAAATCCGAATGGTTACGATGTACAGTTGACTTCCTTCCGTCGGGCTCGTAGCGTTAATATTAATTTCAGTGAACTATTGCTCTCAAACTTATAAAGACTGAAACTGACTGTGTATAACTGAATATACGAGTACATCCATAATTTGAAGTTCATAGGAAGATGTGAGTACGATTATTTACTTGTGGCAATAAATGGCTGCAAGAGAGAGAAGCGTAAATAAGTGGTAGTGGAAACTTTAGTTTTGTAAATAGTTTAAATTAAGCGAACAGTACAGTACCTTAGAGTACCTGGGAGTGCCAGGTACCTGGCAGGTATTGGGAGGTACTGTATACTGGTACAATTAAATTAATATTAACGCTACGGCCCCGACGGAGGAAAGATAACCATTCGGATTTCTTCGGAGACCGAAGCTACAGGACGGCGTCGGTTTGTAACGCCAATAATACAGAAACGTTAGGAAGGCAATAGAATATTCAAAAACTAGCTGTCTTACTCGGCATTGCATGGGTGCACTCTGTAAATAAGGAATTGAAAATAAGGATGAAGTAGTTTATTTTAAAGTCGTGAGTAGCCTAGAATTCTCATTCGTAAAAGGTAAACGTAGAGCGAACGGAGGGGCCCCTGCAACCAGGGCAGAACACCTCAAGTAGCCCGTAGCGGTCCTTTTTGCTTCTACCGTGACTCCTGGGAGGGAAGGATGAGGGGATAGACCAGAAGTGCCACCAGATTCGAATTCCGACGGGAGCAAGTAATCGAAGACGGGGTCCATAACATTAGTAGATGGTACGCATCTAATGCCGCCGGGCCCACCTACGCTACCGAACCCCGGCGGTCCCCAGATGGCGGGGCCCACTCGGAGGCTAGACTTACTGAGAAGTCTCACAATGATGCCAGGGAAGAAACCTCTACAGAGTGCACAGCCACCGCCCAGCCGCAACTTGCCGAACACCGTCGCCTGGTCCTATGACCGTGAAACAGATGACAAGGAAGATGATGATGCTAATGATAATGAGTACAGGAAATGAGAGGTATGAAAGTCGAGATAGACATGAACCACTCCAGCATTTGCCTACCAACCCGGGAAAACCACGAAAAACGCATGTATCAGTGGGCGGTCCCGGGGATCGAACCCAGGACCTCTCTAATTCGAGTCGCACAGGTTACCGCGGCACAATCGGTCGACAATTCTCATTCGTACTAAAGCAAAAGTGCCAAAAGTTTTGCTAAGATTTGGGAAATTATGCAAATTAAAATACATAAACTTTAAAAATTCGGTAGAAGAGGTTTTTTTTAAGTTGTAAGGTCTATAATTTTTGCCAACATTTTTACAGCTCAAGTGCGCAAATTTGTGCTCTGATTGACCAATCAGTTTAGTTTTATCTATAAGCGGTTAAAAAAATGGTTAACGATAGCCTCTAAAAAGTTCGAATTATTATATGACTGAAAATAAGGTTAGGGTAGTTTTTTTAAGTTTTAATATTTTAACAATTATATTTGCTAGGTCCTATAGTATAACTATATAATGTAGGTTGAGGAGGATCGATTACAATGGGCCTCCTGAACTCTTCTTTGTATATAGATGTATAATTGGATTCTCTTTGCTGTTTTGCATCTCTATGTATTTTTTGCCATGTTGAATCAATAAAACGACAGTGACCAGAGACTTAATGCATTTTTATTTCACTGCACTCTGCGTAGGTTAAACGGTGCAGATTTTACATACGGGGTTGCAAATATGGTAAGGGCAGCTTTTGATTCTGGAAGGTGGAGTATAATTTTGGTTAAGTTCTATAGAATAAGTGTACAAAGGTTTGTCTAGATAAGCCAAAGAGTGTTAATTTGTACTTTGCTGTTAAATATAGGGGTTGAAAAATAGATACGGAAGTTTTTGAACGTCTTTGGTAGCTTATCATTTTTTCCAGGTTATAAAATCCAAGTTTACTGGAGTATTGTCCAAATTATACCAAAATTACTCCTTGATAATAAACTTCAGTTAAATCGGAGGGAAATTTGGTGGTATAAACCCCCTCAAATAACTCAGTTTTAAAATACTTTAAAACCTTTTAAGCCTTCCGTTTGGTTCCTTTGGGCTGAAACATATTAAAAATCTTCCATTTTGACAAAAAAGTAACAAAAGATCTTCTGATATATTGAAAATTGTAGGGTTGTAATTTTATGACGCATATCAAACTCCCTAAAATAGAGGGACATTTTAAAATTTTATATACACAAAATTTCTCTCTTTGAATAGATAATAAATGCATAGATAAAAACAAAACGTATTGTCCCACGTTAGGTCAATTACGAAATTCAGGACATAGTATCTGCCATATATGGGTATTCCACAGTAGAGTTCTTTCCTTCCAACACACTTTTCATCAAGTAACTAGATGCGATAAGATTTCAAGAAAATTCCCACACTCCAAACAAATCTTTGTATTGAAAACTTTTCAATAGTTTTTGTTTTCTCAAAAAAGATTCTATTTTGATTATGGTACCATACATTAAGATATTTAGATGGCAAATATAATATATGTCCTTAATGACCTGTGAAGTCCTCTTTATTCGGTAGGGAGTTTGTATACTGTTTATAAAGGGTAAACTCTAAGAGTTAGAAAAAGAAAACTTACTACACAAAAATATAGATATCATTAAAGCAAACAATTTATTTTTTATAATTTTTTTTAGCATAATGCATATCAAGATCAAGTTTTCCAATTCGTTGTCATTTTTTAAAATACTGTCGCTATTAAAATTTTCTCGCAATGTCATGGAAAGAAGATGGAATTTCAAGGCCAGGATATAGTGAAGAAGTGAGTTATTTTGTTGTAGGAGTTGCATTGCAGTTCAACTGTTGGGGAGCCGAACTTGAAGTAGTTGCAACCGCACGTATGGTACCCGGTAGCCTTCGTCCCAAAATTTAAAAATATGAACTTTGTAATTTTTTACTGTATCTTTGAATATTATATATTTATGTCTGTCTCGGCTGCGTCAGAATTTATATATTTTTATAGACATGAATGTCTTAGCAGCGAGGTGGTGCGACTGAAGAATGTGGGCTTACACAGAGTTTAATTTTTTATTCACTCCTTTTTATTAATTCTTGACACGATTTAAAAAACACTTTACTGATATAGAGAGCTGTAAGATTTTTTTATTAAACACTTGCACTTGTTAAACACGTAAACTATTTTCTCACACAAAATACGTATTAAATTTCTCGAGGAACACTGTCTGCAAGCAACACCTCCAGTTATGAGCGCTGTCTACAAGGAACTGACTTGATTTCTACCGCCTAAATTTGTAAACTTCTGTATTTCAAGTCTCTGATTGGCTATTCCTAGTCCAATAGAATACCTTCATTTCACTAAAGCTTTTTCTGGTTGTTGATTGGCTATTTTATAAACTGGCTCAAAAATTACATTATAGCTGCTTCAAGAATGACTAGTAGCACTATTAAACCTTCTAATTCATTACTACCTCAAGGCTACCTCATTGTTAGTAACTTTTAACCTATTATTCTCACAGCACCTACATTATTAAATTACGTAATAGATTCACATAACATTATTATACATGTATACAATAATATAAACATATACTATGACTGTAATATACACTTTTTATATCTTGTTACATACACATATTGCTTTAAGGCGGGCTGTTACTATATTTTTTTATTATATAATTTGACTGAAATCATTTAAGTGTTAAAAAAATACTGCCTCAATAGCGAATCGCTTTTAAATATCTTTCCATTCGATTTTCTGTATCCACCTTGTACCTACAACCAAATGTATAATGAAACTATTTCTACAAATGTTTATCTCGATTAACATAAGTAGATAGAAAAATAACTTTTTTGTAAGAATAGTTTGTAGTAGCTATATCAAATTAAACGATAGTGGTGTGTGGTGTAATACGATTTTTTCATAATGTTAATAAAATAAAGGCTACATATTATGCTATTGGTAGAATTAGATTGCCTTCTTCTAGACAACAATACGACAGGAGAAACTGCACATACTGCCCTTAGAGAATTGAATCTGCAGGCTATTTCCTTCGTTGATACACACATTTTATTGTATTAAACTCCAGTAACACATAGGATATTGCAGTTAACTTCAATATTCCATAATTTAGCAAAATTTGTTCTAACACTATTACGAGGTGTGTTTTTAAAGTAAGTGCTATTTTAATATTTTGCCGCTGCAGCGCTGTAGTCGCGATCAATTCATTTATTAGGAAGCCAGACGCAGCTGTAGCTCTATGTTTTCCTGTTGTTGGAGCGTTTCGAAATGTTCAAAGCAATCGAATCACCCCCGACTGTGAACTCAGATCAGTGATTCGTTTTTGATGCGAAGAATGTTACGCCAGCAAATATTCATCGCCAATTATGTGAGCTTTAAGGGGAAACAATAATGAGTGACAATGCCCGGCACAGCCAAACCAACTCAAGATGTGATCGCATCATTTGGTTGGGAACAATTCGACCACTCTCCCTAAAATCCGGATTTAGCACCAAGCGATTTCATCTGTTTCTTCATCTGAAGAAATTCCTTGATCGAAAACGTTTTAGAGACGATGATGTGAAACAAGAAGTGCAAACTTGGCTTTCATCACAGGTGGCATCGTTCTTTGACGAAGGCATACAAAAAGCATTTCCCGTTACAAGTGCCTGAATAACGGCGGTGACTATGTGGAGAAGTACTGTAAGGTAATGAATGGTAATAAAGTATTTGGAAAGTAATGTTGTATTATTTTTTTAAAAAATTATTTGAACTTACTTTAAAAACACGCCGTACATAATAGAGCTACCTTAGACATACGTTGTTGGTGAGTTAAGAAGGTTAAGTAACAAGGCATGACGTAGAAAGCTCAATGCATTAAAAAGGATACCTACACAATGTTTTAAAAATGTACTGACAAATTAGAATAACAATAACGATTTTTCACAAAATTTCACATGTATACTTTCTAACGCTTCTTGCAGGACTGAAGTGTTTGACAAGATGTGGAACAACTGTGGAGACAGAATTCGCAAGTCTATATCTGAAATTAACATATATTAATCCTTTGTGATGAGAAAGGAACAACCCCTATCATCCCTAAAGAAAGGCAAAATATGATGAAAATGTTGCCAAAATAAGAAAATTTGAAGAAAAAGTCCCAAAATAGTATTAAATATGCATTTTAAAGACAAAACACCTTCTACTAATTAGTTTAAAAGTGGGTTTTGCAGATTCTGGTCTACATTTAATAATAAAATATCAAATTAAATGCAAAAAATCATATGGAGTTTATAGATTTTAAACATTGAGAAATCCTTAAAAAGAAAAAGCAACTTGTAATTGTTTTGTCCTTGGTTAATGCTAATTACAATATGCCACTAAAATTACCGGTTCGTGAAAATAAAGATTCTTCAAAAATAGAGGACGTTTAATTTTGCACTGACGTCACACAGAGCAAATGATACATTTTCTCAACTTGATTTGTTGGAAAGGTGGTGCGGGTTTTTCCCGACGCATTTACTGGAAATAGTGGTTTGAATTTTCTAAATGTGTTTCATAGAAAACTATGAAAACTATCCGAATAAAGTATCTGGAAAGCCCGGTTCATTGCTAATAGAAATTATTTTAAAAGCGAAGAATCGTATATTTTAAAATATGAAGGAATATTATGAAATGTGAAAATGTTGGACATGCGTATTGAATTCTACACACTGCAAAAACTAAAACTACTAGTTCCTATAATGATAGCAGGCATGGTTTGGAATATAAAACTTTATTTACCTGCCTAATCATCACCTCTGTGTGAAAATTTCAAGTATGAAATACATTATAGTCGCTCGCTCTATATTACGCTATTCACATTCAGTGTATTTTAAAACGATTTAGGTGTTATGTATTGTAATCATAAGTTTAGTACAGAGAATCTACCGTGAGCATTGGTTTTGTGATGGCCCCTTTGAACTGTTTTTATGGAAACAATGGCTTTAAAATCAATATTGAATTTCTGTGGCCACCTTTGCTGGAACAGTTCCATTGTTTATACACACACAATACTAGGCAGTGGATTGCGATTCTTCGTGTGTACTATTATGGATTTTCCACCTCTGTTCTTTCTTTCTCATAAAGGTTTCCATACGCTGACAATACCTACCACTGATAGTGCATTAACGTTTAACAACAAAATAATGCATCCCTGCCACGGCTTGCGATCACACCTCTCCCCCGTTTGAACTGTGTGCGTGGCAACTGTCATTTACCACCTCCGTTCGTGATGGAGACTATAGTGTCATCGTGCTCACCGCCCTTTTTAAAAACAATGGCCTAAGATGATCGTCAATGCACAAGTGGTTGGTAAATGAAGCAAGGAGCGAGTGCCTACAGAACAGGACAAATGCATTGGTATCGTAAATGATAAACGAGAAAGGGGTGCAAATTCGACTGCTCCAAGGACCCCAATATAAATCCAATAGAAAATGACTGAGTTAAGATGCAGAAAGCATTGTACACGCTTTGCATCATGTAAGCTCCATTATAAATAGTGAGTTCTTGGACATTTATATTACGCAATTGCGGATGGACTTTACCCTGAATTCCTTATTGTTTCAAGCCCAGCAAAGAAGGGTTAGAAATTAAATATTTAAAAAAGTACGTTAAATATGCGTATCAATTATTAACCATTTTGTTCATGGTTATGTAAAATACATGGATGAAAATTGTCATATTATTTATTAGATAATCAAAATCTTATTTTGTTTGATATGTCTATAATTATTATGTAACCATGAGTCATTTACGTTACACATGTTTAGTAAATGAGGTCTGTGTAAAGTGTGAGGTTCACATTAGGGAGGTGCCGGGTTTAATTCCCATCAACTTTCTACTTTGACCTTGGGTTTTGTGGTTTTCCCTGATCGGTAGGCGAATGCTAGTGTGGTTTCTCTTCCACCGCGAATTTATTTTCATATGTTTAAGATATTTTCATGACAAATAAAATGTATATCTCGAATTTTTTGGGAATGTCTCCAAAAGTATTCTTCATTGTGAACGACTTTTGCATAACTGGTAAACCATAAGAAATAGACAAAATCTTACTACACAAAAAATGTAGATCGCGTTAAAATACACAATTTATGTCATATACATTTTTGTTGTTGAGTGAACCATTTTCGAGATATTGCTTGTTATTCCCTTAAATTTTCCAATACTTCTAATTTTTCTCAAATGGGAATTAACATCTCGATTAACATGAAGCATATGGAGAATAAGCGTTTGTAAAAATAGTTTGTACAAGAGTAGAGAAAGGCATGTGAGTGTAACACATCAGATTTTTTTCCCTTTCCTTGTGGGCAGTTCTGTGCCCTCAGGCGTAACATAATACAGAAAGAAAAGTGATGATAAACCTATTAAACCTATACGTGGGAGTATAATCCCGGTTTAACAACAATGGTCGCTGCCGGTGTTCGCGGCGCGCCCCACTGATAAAGGTGGAAGTGACCGTGCTAACATGGCCCATGTGTAGGTGCACTTCATAAACTCACTCTGGCTGGCCACCAGTCCGGAATCATGATGCAGATGCATGCTAACGTGTTATTATGACAATGCGCAATCGTCACGCCCCCTTCTTCCATGCACTACTTCCATTTACCGTGTATGACCTAGCATTCCTCCGCCCTGCCTTTGACGTTAGAATACCAACCAAAATAACAATGACACAAACCCCCTAGAGCTACCATGGGCCACTTTTCGTCAACAGCACTGCACAAATGTTAACACTTTTTCGTTTCAGACAAAACCCTGCGCTTATAAGAGGTATTAGTATGCATTTCTTTCTAATTTCTCAGGTTTCACTGTATCCGAGCAATTAACGCTACTTTAACACGCTATAATTTTGGTTTAAAACTTCCAATCTGTGAAATCACAATAACAATTTTTACCATGAATGAAGCACTCATTCACAAGCTTCATATTTATGTTCACTACGTCCTTTTGTCAAACAGAATTCACCTCTTCAGTGATATATTTAGTTCGATCCACATTGTGGATGGTAACACCAATATGTGTGACTAGCATTCGGAAAGTCCCGGGTTCCATTCTCTCACTCTAATCCATGGGTTTTCGTGGTTTCCCCTGGTCGGCAGCGAATACTGGGGTGGTTCATCTTCTACTACGACCTTCCTGTACCCATCATCTTTCTTGTCATCTGTTTCAGGGTTGTAACACCAGGCTGTTGTAGAGGTTCTTTCCTGGCGTCGTTGCAGGACTGCTCAGTTAGGTCACGCCTCCGAGTGGGCCCGATCAGGGGGGGACCATCGGGGGTTCAGTTAGGGATCCGTCGATGCTTGCGCTCGTCGTCATCTGGATCTGATCGGCTCATCCCTCCCTCCCAGGGATCAGTTAGAAGCAAATAGGGCTGTTGTGGCCTACTTGCGGTGATCTGCCCCGGTTGTGGGCCCATCGTTCGTCCGTACTTTTACCTTTAACGCTGTTTACCGTTCATTTAGTGTAATTAATAATGCTACCAACTGCAGTCTTTCGCTTAACCCCAGAGAAACAAATTAAATAATGTAAAATCCGGCGGTGGTGGCATCTGAGTAGCAAGGGAGCCTCGGTTGCACTACATATGAGCTTTTTATTAAAAATTCACATGGTCTAATGGCTTTGTAGTCTTCTTAAGTTTTCCAAGTTAAGCTCGAGTATACATTTTGAATAATAAATTCCTGTTCGAACTGAGACTCTTCCCTTGTCAGTATATGTTCCTATCTGTCAGCGTGGGAAGTTGCACTCTTAAGTGCCAAGAAGCATTTACACCAACATTAACAATCCCAAGGAGTGAATCAGTCGCACATAGGTATTCACATCTGTGCAACCGCATTGATAAAAGCATACTCATGTTGTCAAAATACTTTCATATATGTATGTCTCTTGTAATGCATTTATCCGTTAATCTCTCTAAGCATAATTTCGCACAATTAAGGATGAGAAGATACTTGAACAAGAATTTTCACAGAGAGATAACTGCATATAGCTATAATGATATTATATAAATGCATTTTTGGTCATTCACAAAATAATACGCAGATTACTTGTGACGTAATCGAACTATACGGTATCTATTGTACTTCAGCGACTCACTATGATCTTAGCCGGCGCCGCGCATAGCTCGCTTATCGCCCATATTTTTTAGCACCTTCAAAGTAGTTGTCCACTGGGTTCCATTTCCCAGATCAACAATGAAATATGTGTATTTAAAATAAAATAAGTTCTATTCATTGTAATTTTAATATTGATTTCCTTTGCTTTAGTATGTATTCCTTTCACGTTTCTGTAACTTCAATAAAAACGGCCCGGACTCAACAGTACTGCCATCAACAGTATTCGCAACGCTCAAGGCCTTGCCATCCGATCAGCATTTAATTACTCTCAATTAACAAGGTAAGATATTTTTGTAAAACCTCAAAGCTTTGAAATTATAGTATGGTCGACTAAAACAGCCAGTCGTATGCTACTTGACTATAATGGTAATTAAGACGCACGTATGAAAATTGTACTCGCGTCTTAATTACTGCCTTATAGTATAGTTGCATAATATACTATTATAGTGATCTATGAACGTGTTTCCTTATCCAGATTCACGCACTTCCAGACTCCTTAACTTTTGTGTTCAGTATATAAAAGTAAAGTAATGAAGCAGCATCAGAAAAGTAGCAAGAATTCTCACTTTTCCAAAATAAATTTTATCATGGATGTTTGGAAAAACCTATCCCATTGGGGCTACTGTTAATCCTACACTGGCCCAGCTGGCTTCCTTGAGCGTGAAAGTTTCTATTGATGTCATCTGGCACTATCCTGCTTAATCGTTAAATAGTTTCTGATATAATTGGCAATAATTTAGCAAATGTAACATTGGGAGGATAGGGTTTTTAATCGCCGCTTAAGCAGAAGTCCAATTGATAAGCAAAGATCTATGAACTATAAACGACAAAAAATGAAAGTAGTTATGAACTTTTGGATTTAATTTAACAATATCCAGATTAACCAGAGTGTTCTCCAGAGGCAGAGTTCAGTAGTTACTGGAAAAGCAAGAGTTGGCCGTGTGTTTATTTTCCCAATTACTATTCTCTAGAATTGCAGCAAAGAAATAATGAAAGAGAAGGTAAAGATACCTATTAAAGTGTACCTGCACGTCCTTAACCCTTGGGAACGAAAATAATGATATTAGTGTACCTTCATATTATATGAACATGTTTGAGAGAAAGCAGCAAGAAGTCGGCGACACAAGAATTTAGCTTAAAAAGAGCACGAAACGTGGATGAGCCTTAAAGGGGGAGAAAGATGGGTAAAGGCATTTAAAGGGAAGAAATGGTTCTCAGGGGGATTGACCTAGTGCTTAACACAATAAGTTCCATTATTACGCAACGGCTAACTGCGTTAGTCCCATCCCGTGTAGATAGGCTCCATTCGATGCTAGGAGCTTTGTGAGAGGAAGCCAGCTTTTATGCAGATCAAGGAAAATCTACAGAAATGGAAGAAGCTGAAACAGTGATAGCTGTAGTAGTAGTAAAAATTTACAGTAGGCAATAAATATTTACAGAAGTAATCAAGTATGTGCTTAAAGGTTATCTGTAAACGTATAGCATGGTCATTCCATTTCAAACCGGACAAAATGTACGGAAAAGTAACTGGCAATGTTTGACCTAAGAATACTTACACCACGCAAAGATACCATCAACTACACAAAACAATTACTGAAAAATGAAAGAAGACTTGGTCCAATTCAGAAAGCAAGCTACATATTGCTCGCAAAGGTTGTACCAACATTTTGGACCTCCCCGAACATAAACTTCGGGAGCAAATAGAATAACTACCCTCACAATTGGTCACTGTAAATTACCCCATTCTTTCATTTTAAATAAGGGAACTCCAGAAACACGTGACAGTTGCAACATGCGCCTATGTGTAGAGCATATTCTAATGCATTACCCCAAGTACACCAAATGTAGACTACAGACTGTCATCAGCAATCTCTCAAATGCTTTCAACAACAAACATACAGCGAAAAAGGCATTAACTTATTTTAAAAAATTTAACATTTATAACTTAATTTGAAATTGTATAAAATTATTAACTCAATATTTTACAACTCTGTGCCATATATGATGTAAAGTATGTATGGTCGCGATATGGTCAAGTTGTCAAAGCGACCCTAAACAAATAAAATTAATAAAAATCAAACCGTCTTAATCTATGGACAAGAGCGATATATTGTTTTATGCAAAGCATTAAATATCAAAATATCAGTATTTTGCAACTAAGACTTCATGCATTGTAATTTTATTTTTTCCACCTATAGTAGAAGAAGCAATTCTACCCAAAAATTCACCGAGCGGGATGAGCGTAGCCCGTTCCGGGATCGATACCTGCGACAGCCCACTCTGAACCGTGGGTTCTTTCGGGGTTTTCCCTGGCCGTCAGGCGAATGCTGGACTGGTTTCTTTCCTCCCCCGAATCTTCTGGCCCCCTATTTCATTTCATTCTTCATTTCATTCATGTTTCATCCCCTTAGTCTCTTACAGGGTCCAAAGTGTCAGCGATGATGTTTCGGTGCAGCGTGATAGGGGACTCCGTCCCGTTGCTTTCGGCTGGTTGCCGGGGTATCCGAACCCTTGAGTGGCATTGGACCCCCTCTGTGCGGGGTGGGATCCCCGGTCTGTCTGTTCGTCTGCCGGGAAGTCTCTAGCTGGAAACTTAGGGACCCAGTCATTGCTGTGCCATCGCTCCTGGTTCGACGCCCTCTCCTCTCGTCTCATCCTTCCTCCCGGGGACGTCTTATCGTGGGGCGTTACGCTCCTCCATAGTCAATCCAAAGGAATACCAGTAAAAAATTCTATAAACGTGATTTCTCCGAAAATATACATTTTGAGATTATCTAAATTAATAACAAAATTAGAAAAATGTTCGTGTGTGTGTGATTGTCAGTCATCAGCCAGCCAGTGAATCGTCAGTCAGCAAGTGAGTCTGTATATCTGTGAACAACATAACTCAAAAGCGAAATGAATAATACAAAACCATGTTGTTTAAATTCATCTTTCAGAGATGTGACACGAATCTTTTCAAGAAAATCCACAAAATCCAAACTAGCCAATGAAAAAATGTTAGATGCATTTTTAAAATTATTTTCTCATAAATAGGTCTAACGATTTCGATTAAAATACCATACTGTGATAGTGACATAATAAACAAAATGCATACGTTGAATTTTCTGTGAATAGCCTACAAATCCTTATTGAATTCCATATAAGAATTGGGAAACCACAAGAGAGAGAGACAAAGATGGCTACAAACAATATAGAACTGTCAAAATCTGCGATATGTGTGTCACATAACTTTTTGACATTATTAGTTGATATTATCATTATATAAGTTTTTAAATATTCGTCGTTTTATTACTTTCTCTACTACGCATAGTAAGTAGGGGAAATATTGCATTCCACCCAAAACTTCGATACCGAAATTTCACCGCAAATACATTTTAGAGGCCTTCTGAATCCAAAAAAAGTGTTTTTGGAAACATGTCCGTGTGTCTGTCTGTCTGTCTGTCTGTCTGTCTGTGAACAGCATAACTCAGAAACGAACAGTCGGATAAATACCAAACTTGGTATTTAGGTTCAGTATCTTCCAGAGATGCGACACGAAGGTTTTCAAGAAAATCCCCCCACCCCAGATTACCCTTTACATGGGAGATTTTTCGAAAATTTTAATTTTCTCAAAAATGGCTCTAACGATTTGTATTAAAATATCATATATTTAAGATACTTTCATGACAAATAAAATGTATATCTTGAATTTTATGGGAATGCCTCCAAAAGTGTTCTTCATTGTGAACGAAGAGATAGAGAAATTTTACTACACAAAAAATGTAGATCGCGTTAAAATACACAATTTATGTCATATACATTTTTTTGTTGAGTGAACCATTTTCAAGATATTGCTTGTTATTCCCCTAAATTTTGCAATACTTATATTTTTTCTCAAATGGGAATTCGTTATTCATTTTTTTTGTCCTGTTAATGGAAAGAGAATGGAATACTTCACATAGTAACCAGCTCTTAAAATATTTGACTATCGCTTAAAACCTACCAATTCCCCTTGCATCTGCAAGAAAATTAGCAATGAGATTGACATCTCGATACCTCGATTAACATGAAGCATATGGAGAATAAGCGTTTGTAAAAATAGTTTGTACAAGAGTAGAGAAAGTCATGTGAGTGTAACACATCAGAGTTTTTTTAAGTTTATGTTTAGCCTGAAGCCATAATTGGTCACAGTCTATACTGGAGCGACTTTCTTTTTGCTTTCCCTACTACCTATAGTAGGTAAGAGGAAACATTGTACCAAAAACGAATATAAACAAAAATTCTATGTTGAGATTTCATTGAAAATACATGTTTTAAGGGCCCCTAAATCCCCTCAAAGATTTAAAAACCATTTTTAGAAAAAGGTCCTCTGTATGCGTGTCTGTGAAGAGCATAATCCAAAAACGAAAAGTCGGATAAATCCCAAACTTGGTATTAGGGTAACCTACGGTGAATATGGACAGAGGGTGAACATGGTTGGTTTTGAGAAATCTTTTCTCAATTTAAAACTAACCACGCATGAGGAAGCCGTAACATCTTACGGTTAGTATCAGACTTGATGTATCAAACGTCGTCCTGTGTAGGTTCGTGTTCTGCAGATCGTAAGATAAAGGGGAGCAGTTGAAGGTAAGAAGATCGTTTATTTCTCACTTCTAATATCTTATTCTGGTGTGAACTTTTCCTCTGATTTTGGAATATTTTGTGCTTAATGACAAAATATTCGTCGGAGAAGAGGTTAATGGCCGTGTACACCATCCTCGTTAGACAAACCCTTCAGGGACCTTCAGCTGACCGCGGTAAGAATTTGACCGGGGTAATCACCACAGAACAGAGCACCAATGTTCACCGCAGTTTAAGGTGACCGTGATTACCTGGCAGGCGCTCACCTTGGTTTAGCGCACCGCTCATTGCACATCATGTCGTCCCTTTATCACTTGCTCTACCTCTTTGCTGAAGCGCATGCATATAGTTCGACGTGCAATGGGGGAAAGCAAAAGCACACCCAAGTTTTCTATTATGTTATTAAATTTAACATGCAATTCTTAAGAAAAGAGAAAGTACAGAGACAGAAGCAATAACTTTAAGATGGACACGCGGGAAAAGCTGACCATTGATTAGAAAAACTTGTAAATATATATATATATATATATATATATATATATATATATATATATATATCTTTCTTTCTTTCCACACTGACTAAATTACAGTTAGCGTAGTCGATGTTCACCTACTGAAAGACAGGTAGGAAAAAAAAGATTTATTCCCAAACAAAACTTGAACCCCGAACCGGAAGCCCACACGCTACCCCGACACCACCACGATGACTTCAGATTTTATATCTCAGCATTGACCTCCTCAGGTTACCGGATTCCTATATCTACATAATTAATGTACCTAATATTCCTAAAAATTTACTATTTGAACTAAATCCATTCTTTACTCCTCTATTTCTGCCTTGTTCTTAGAACTATGCTTCAACTGATATAATTAACTGATATATGTAACGTGATTATGTGGATTTTCGTTACGCCTTGGGTCAGGATATTTAAGGTACCTGTCGCACAAAAATTCCATGAAGCATTAAAAATTACAAAGTACATTAAAGTAACTTTATCACGATGTATTCATTGGCGAAAACGGAGTGTATCTATTAGTTGGGAATTCTAACCTAAACCGTTCCGCCGTTTTAACATTTCAGCACAAGTAAAGTTGGAAATAATTGACGAAAACCGATCGTTCATAGACGGTCAAATTTAACCGCGGTAAAATCCTCGATAAACTTCTACCGGCATCGATACACCAAAAATGACCGTTCACCGCGGTAAAGTCCATATTTTACCACGGTAAAATCTTATCGAAAATGGTGCACACGTCCATTAGATAATCACTTGTTTGGTGACATTAGATAAGTGTTACCAACCTATGAAAACTCAGACACTACATTTCAGATGTAAATTATGACTGCATAGGGACTACACATTATGCTCATTAATTTTATTATTTTGTCGGAGATGAGTATTCAAAACACAGTTGGACAGAACATGATACGCGTAAAGCTGTTACTGCATTCTGCCAATTGGAGGAGCGTGCGTCATGCAGCAGAGCTATTTGGGTCCTTCGTGTCAACAATGTGATACTAAGGTTCCATTGAAGAAAAGAGTGGACAAACTACGTATTACAACAATGCATGTAATCATTTCGTACGCAACGCACAAGCTGAGAGGAAAATTAACAAACTCTGTTGGTCAGAAAGGTGCTTGTTTGAAATCAGCGTCCATGTTTTCTAAATGGATGCATGACCTCACATTCTTTGACGATAGAGGGATTGCTGTATTCGGTCAAAATCCTGTGCCATTCCAAAACCGGCAGTGAAAATGAGACAGAATCCTCATCACGAAAATTGTGTTGGCGTCGAGGAAAGGTTGCACATTCTATGTAGTATATGCACAATTTTAAGATATTACCTTAAGGTTAATGTGCATAAGATTTTCTAAAATAAGTATATATAATAATGAAAATAGGTTTTCACAAATAATGTTACCTGAAAGCTGTCTCGATTCACCAAAAAGTGGCTGTTCCGATTCATCCTTCCTCATAAGGGTAAATAGGCACATTCAGTACAGCGACAAACATTTCACTACACTCTCTGTGCATCTTTTTCCAAAAACAAACTGACTGTAATTTATTGTTAAGGGATTGTGCAAAACCATAAAATAAAACAAATGTAAGTTCCACTGAAAATGGAAATAATATTTTTCATTTTTTATCTCGATTCATTGAGATAAAGTGAAAGCGTTGTCGGTTTGATAGCGAGCATTCCCACAGAAGATGTTCAACTGTTCGGTCTGCGCTGTCAGAACATCCTGGGTTTTCCAATACCCTGAACCTGTGAAAATATAATATGAGGTCCCCGTGTCCAGTTAACATCGTTATTAAGTTTTCTGTAATTGGAATATTGGTCTTCATTCTGGCTGTCAGTGTTGGTAATAATATCTTGGTAATCGTCCCTTTTGGTGACTGACCATATCCTTCACCATTTTTCAATATTTTTCTTCCTCTAGGTTTCTATTATTTTGCTTTTGGGTACCTTCCTATAGATTATCAGCATATGATTACATGCATATTATTAAAATATCATGTATTTAAAATATTACATTACAGATAAAACGTATATACTCCATTTTCTGAAAAAACATAAGAAGTGCTCTTCAATCGGAAGGAATAATTTGTAAAAATTATGTAACACAAACAATACTAGATAGAAAAAGTCTTGTGAATGAAACACATCCGATTTTTTTATTCATTTCGCGCTAACTTCTTGCAAAAAAACAGCTTCCCGGCGATTACAAGGACCATTATTCATTCAGTATCTGTTTACCCTCCTCTTATGTAGGATTTACACCCCCAGGACTTACAAGCGGGTGCCTGGAGTCAGAGGCCCGTCGAGGAGCAGACACTCATGGATCAGATAGAATAGCCAGGGTGGGGGATCAGCCCGATGCCTGGTATGGGATGAAGGAAGTAGATGAAACGAAGTGATGATGAAATGGATGAAAGAAAAGGTGATGATGGAGTAGTTGGTGGAATGAATGGCGGGGGAACCCGGAGAAAACCCGCCCAAACGCCGCTTCGTCCATCACAAATCCAACATGCAGGTCCCTGGGATTGAACCCGGGCCGCCTCGGTGGGAGGCGAGCGGTCTGACCACTCGGCCGCGGTGCCGCCACTAGGACAATTACTGTTGTAAAAAAATCTGATGTGTTACACTCACATGACTTTCTCTACTCTTTTACAAACTATTTTACAAACGATTATTCTCCATATGCTTCATGTTAATCGAGATAAACATTTGCAGAGTCTATCTTATTGCTAATTTTCTTGTAGATGTAAGGGAATATATATTTACAAGGGCAATATAGAAAAACAGTAGCCTTTAAGCACATACATATCTCTTAATAGCTGGTTGCTAGGTGCAGCACCATTCCCTTTGCCACAGATTAATACTCTTTGCATATCCAAGACAAAAAAATGAATAACGAATTCCCATTTGAGAAAATAAGTATTGAAAAATTTAAGGGAATAACAAGCAATATCTCGAAAATGGTTCACTCAACAACAAAAATGTATATGACATAAATTGTGTATTTTAACGCGATCTACATTTTTTGTGTAGTAAACTTTTGTCTATCTCTTATGGTTTACCAGTTATGCAAAAGTCGTTCACAATGAAGAATACTTTTGAACACATTCCCAGAAATTTCAAGACATACATTTTATTTGTCATAAAAATATCTTAAACATATGATATGTTAATCAAAATCGTTAGAGCCATTTTTGAGAAAATTAAAATTTTCGAAAAATGTTCCATATAAAGGGTATTCTGGGGTGGGGGGATTTTCTTGAAAACCTTCGTGTCGCATCTCTGGAAGATACTGAACCTAAATACCAAGTTTGGTGTTTATCCGACTGTTCTTTTCTGAGTTATGCTGTTCACAGACACACACACACACGGACATGTTTCCAAAAATGCTTTTTTTAATTCAGGGGGTCTCAAAACATGTATTTCCGGTGAAATCTCGGTATCGAATTTTTGGGTGGAATATAACACTTCCCCTACTTACTATACGTAGTAGAGAAAGTAAAAATGAAACAGTTGCGAAGTATTTTCATTCCTTGATCCCCAACTACAGCACCCGATTATAAGCCCTCGCTTTGGAAAGCAACAAGCAGATTGCAACAACCTAAATCACATATTCCACCACTGAGAAATAACTGCAATACTTGGGCTCGAAGTGATAAGGAAAAAGGTGAGCGATTTGCAGAACATTTGGCGTCCGTCTTCGAACCGGCAATTCAGAGAAGCACTTCTGAAGAAGAAATGAACACTTATCTCTCTGCTCCATTACAACTGTCGTCTCCTATTCAGCCGTTCTCCTCAGATGAAGTCAAAATCACAATAAAAAGACACAATCCCATAAAAAGTCCCGGCTATGACCTTATTATTGGCAAAGTTCTATCGGAATCTCCTAAAAGGTTTTGCATTTATTACACGTATTTTTAATTATATTTTTGGCCATTTCCCTAGTACGTGAAAAGTGCCGGAAATAATTAACATTTTCAAACCGGGGAAAGCCCGACTGAAGTATCGTACCAACCAATTAGTATATTGCATGTTTTTTCCAAAGTATTTGAGAAGCTCCTTCTTCAAGGATCAATATCCTTACTTTCTAGAATAATACCCAATATACAATTTGGTTTTCGTGAACGCCATTCGACATTTTGCAGTTTTCCTTGATATACAGCAGGCATTTGGCAAGGTATGACATATCGGTCTTCTACATAAAAGAAAATTGCTACTTCCTCATCCTTATTATACTCTGTTACAATCTTACCTCAGCGATAGATAATTCCAAGTCAAATACAAACGTGAACTTTTTCTCCTTCCATGATATAAAATCTGAAGAACACAAGGTTGTGTTCTTGGGCCGATTTTGTACCTTATTTACACTTATGACCTACCAACGACTGAACATACTAGACGGCAACTTTTGAAGATCACTCGGCCTTTCTCGCCTCACATGAAAATCCTCATGCAGCCTCAGAATATCTCCAACACCATCTAGACGTGCTTCAACAATAGCTAAACAAATCGAGAATACAGGCAAATCCCAGTAAATCTCACCGTATCGCATTTTCATTATGTCACGGAACATGCCCTAAAGTATATCTAAATCATGTAGAAATACCCGTAACATCAATGTAAAATACATTTGGTTGCGCTTAAATGAACAGCTAATATGGAAACACCACATTATGACGAAAAGAAAAGAAGCAAAACTAAAATTCTAGCAATTATATTGTTTATTGGACAAGCATTCTCACTGTCTCTCTACAGCATAATATTAATATACAAGACCATCATTAGACCCGTACGGACATTATGGTATCCAGCTCTGAGGAACTACCAGTAATTCCAATATTGACATCCTACAAAGATTTGAGTCTAGAACTCTTGTTGTCTGGCAAGCGCACCATGGTACACCCTAAGACAAAAAAAAAAAAAAGAAGGAAAGAAAGAAAAAGAAAAGCAGACTCGCGAAGCGTATGTTTGTCTAAGCCCAAATCGTTTCCACGACCGGTTTACAATGGTGTCTTGTGACGCGTGCCTTTAGCTTTGTTCTGTTGTTACCTTTCAGACTGAGTCCGAGCTACTGAATATGCGCTGACAGCTGAATTGTTATAAGCACATATGTAGCAATGAAACCTACCAAGGTTGGTATCCCAAGCATAATTCCTTTTTGTGCAGAAAAACGCAATGTTTATTATGTATATTATAATTCCCAATTGCTAAGGCTTATTTGATTTCAAAGCATCCATGCTCATACATAAAATCTGAGACAATCTCCTTGTCGTTTTGAAACTAAATATGAAATAAGTAAATATTATATCTCTATATGAAAAACAAAATACAAATCAACTTAATATCGGGTGTGTGAACCCCTTACTCTATTGCCGCCCTCATTCTTCGGGACATGGATGATATCAAATGCCTAGTCAAATTTTCACGAGAGGCTATTTTCTCCCAAGCATCCTGCATTTGATCCTATAAACCCTCTTTTGTATTCCAGGCTAATTTAACTCCAGAGTTCCTTCACCTCTGTCCATACATTTACAATAGAATTCAAATCTGATGAGCAAGGAGGCCAAATACTGATATCTTGCCTTTGCGAGAACCAGTTTGAATCCTGATGACTTGTGTGGACAGGACGGTTAGCCTGTTGGAATTCAATCATTCCACCGTGTTATCTAGTCCTTACAGAAGGAACCATGATGTTTCCGAGGATGTCTGTAGACTGGTGGCTATTTAATGTACCATCAAGCTGCCACAACACACCTAGACTATCTCGTGTCATCAAACCCCAACACGACATAGATACGCGACTTTGGCGAACCATTGAACCGCGAATTTTTCGTCGTAACGTTTTCTTATACGGCGGTGGAAATTACTTTTCCCCCATTTTAGATGAAAATTCATTCGTCTGTGAATATAACCCTATTCCAGTTATGGTTGACATTTTCTTCTGCAAATGCGAGGCGACATAATCTGTGTTCGTCTGTAGCTGTCTTTCTTAGCTGCCGATCGAGCAAAGAGCCCTGCAGTAAATAAAGGACGCAAGGCTGTGCGGTCGACCCAAAGAAATTAAAATTACTTCTAATTGTAGAATACATGCTGGAGGATATAGCTATCTGCCTTCTTTAGAAGTGCAGTGTCCTGCTGAGGAGTGGACAAACGTTTTCGACCCAAAGCACGTCGACGATGAACAATTCCATCCCCGGAACATCAAGTACTCTTGTAACCTGCACACAGAGTATCCAACAACGTCCACTACTTAACTCCTTCTAGCTTTTCCTTTATGTGTGAACTCAGCCATAGAAAGTGTCAGTATGATTGCTAACACATCATGCAGAACTCTAAGGCTATAAGGTGCGCGCGCATGAAGCCAGTGTCATTCATAACTGAAGAATGAGACAAAGAGTTTGCAAATGCAATAGTTAGTCAATTAAAAATGTGGTTTAGTTTTTCACTTTACAATCTTACCAACATGGCATTTATTTTGAAAACGAAAAGAGTAATTTGTGTTTGTATGCCTAAATGTCTTAAAATTGATAGATATTTTACGCATGGAAAATATACGCATTGCCACATATTTAACAATTAAAATTTAAATAATAAAAAGAAACACACTAAGGATTCGATTCAAGGTTTTCCATTTACGAAATACATGCGCTTCACCGCTCGGCTATCACGCAAACAACCAAACGGAAAGACATTTTCCTACTTATACAGTTTTGAAATGAACGCGGGTTGGCGTTAAATACGCGTGAATACAGCGCCAGCGAATGCTTCCGATGTTTTGCGAATTGAACTCCCTCTCTTGCTGTTGCTCATTTATTTTGTCTTAGGCTATACATCTCCAACACCACGTTACATAACGATCTTCACATCTCTACAATAAAAGAAGAAATCACTTCCCACAGTTTTCGGTATCAGAAGCGCTTAAGTAACCATCCGAACTCTCTCGCCATCAGTTTACTAAACTGTATTCACTCTTAGGTTGATCTACACCAAAACTAAAACCCAGGTGGCCAGTCCACCGTTGTAATGTATCCTTCCGCCATTCGCGGCAGAAATACTGTCATATTTTCACGACCATGTGACAGAGAACCTCGTCCGACAACTTAAACGATGACTAGCATACTCTGTTAGGGTTGAAGGTGATAAGATTGATAGTTGCAACAAAATATATTATAATAGTTAATTCTAGAAGAAACGAGCTAAAAAGAAAGTAACAGGTATGCGATATCTTACATTTATTCGCTCTCTGGAAGCGGCAGCTTTATCAACTGTCAGCGGCTCATTTTTCAAAAAGAAATTGAATATTGTTAAGTGAATTACATTCTGTGCCATTCTTGCATCGCGTATTTCTAACGCTTTCTGTTTTACCCGCGTTTAACCACTTTCACGTTTCAGATTTTTCTTAAACGTGCACTGTTTATACTTGTACTCGAAACATTGGTGAACTCAGAAGTTAATTTCACCACTTCTTTCACGGGAAGTGTTAGATAATATAGTCAACTGAAAAATTCAACACCACAGCCGGGCGTTTCAAAGCTGTGGCGTTGAATTTTTCAGTTGACTCTATATTAAAAACTTGCCTAAGACCAGGCTAATGTCTATTAAAAGTATAATTAATTTATATAATAACAACAAAAAATAATTAAAAGTGTTAGATATTTGTCAAATAACTTACAATAAACTTCCAACCCTATTGTTTTTCACCACTAGTGAATGGTTTGCCCGCTTATGCTTTACGTAAGTCGACGAAAACGCAATAGCAAATCACCGTCCGCCATGATATTAAACAGAATTGCTGGTTTCTGGGTACAAACAATATTCTGAGCATACCCGGATGTAAGGTATATATACGAATTGTATGTTGGGATTTGTAGCTATGTTTAAAGGTACAAAGTAGCGTTAATTAGACTTTTAGGAATTTGTATAGAATATTATACAATTTAAGGATAAGTTCTTTCTAAGATTTAGATTATTAGCATGGGACTATTTTCCTGCACGCATTGCTACAGTGTTGTACCACGGTGCACTGGTCACGTGCGTTTGTTTTGGCGCGGATCAACCTAAGGGTGAATGCAGAGTAGACAATAGTACTACGATTGACCGTATACAGCGCTGTAAAGTTTTGGGCTTACTATCCCGCTTTAGCTACCTGTATGTTCAGACATTATTTGCAACTTATTTACTGAATGTTCTGTTAAGAAAGATTGTAAATTATCTGCTAATTTAATAAAACAAAACACGATGTAAATATTTGTCTGTCATTCACGTGTTGCATTTAACTACAGAGGAATAAATGTATCCCAAATTACATATAGCCTAAGTTGAAATCAATTACGGGCAAACATTTTATCATGATTAATGTAAAGAGAGTGGAAGTATTAGTTTTTATACGAACCGTATGGCAATGAAGGAATATATTTTGTAAAACGGTAATAGGTAGAGAAAGACATGTGAGTGCATATATCATATTTCACCCCTCCCCCAATGGATTAATTTTATTCTGCAGGTTGTGAAAACCTTGCCTTCTTTTTCGCACATCGTTAGCAAGATTTTAACATTTTAAATTTCATAGTTCTTGGTTTTGGTAAGCTATATTCTAACGGTATTCAGAGCAACTGCAAGGTGGACGTTTATTTTAATGCCACTGTTGCACCAAATGTGGAGCGGTGAGGAGGTGAAATGTGTAAGGAAAGATCGTTTGCCTCAGCAGCCACGTTCCACTCGACCACCACTGCTACTGGCAGTTTTACTACCTCGCACCACTCTTGACCCTCAAGCAATACAATAAAATAAACGCGACGATATTATGTAAGATTATACCGTTGCAGTATTAACAACTTTATTATTTCCGGAGCGGCGGTTCAGATCCTACAATGTTAAGAAAAGCCAATAAAGTTGGAACCCTTCTCACCATATGATACAGCCACTTCTTGGTAATGTTTGCAGGAGACATTTTGATAACGACGGAGGTGGAGCAAGAACTAGATATCTTAACTTGGAAATAGTTACAGCTTTCTTAGTGCTTTCCACAGATCCTCAATATCACCATATCGTAAATTTTACGCTTCTTATTATACGGGAAATGCAAGAAGGTGCTGTTCTGCTGTTTTGGTGCACAATTGCCCCGTACAACAAGTAGTTGTGGAAATTATTTATGATCGATCCACGAGGAGGTAAATATAAAAAGAAAGAACTTTTATAATGGAATTAAAATAACACTGACATCTGTCATGACTATGCCTCATCAGTAATTCAGATCATATACAACAATTACGTTTCATACAGAAGATGGAAGGAGTATTAACGCATTAATTTTATGGGAGCATTTTTGATAGTGTTTTAACGTCATTCTTAGACATTATGGAAGGGTCTGTAGGCAGTGTTAGAAGAGGCATAACATGAGGACTGAATGACACTCTGGAAGACTTAGACTTGCAGATAATGCTTGTCTGCTCTCCCATAATGTTGATGATATGCAAAGTAAAGTTTATACTCTATTTGAAATAACTAAGAGGACTCATATGAAAATTAATATAGATGAAGAAAACTAAAGAAACGAGACTAAATAGTAAGAAAACAAACAAATAATAGTAATAAAAATAATGATATTCTTCAGGAATTAAAATATCTAGCATCTACGTGGCATAATTGATAAGGATGCAGATGTTAAGAATAGAATAAAGAAATCAAATGCTGCTTTTGTGCTATTGTATCCAATCTCGTAATCTAATGTTATATTAAGACGTGCTAAAATTAAAAGTTTTAATAGTAATGTGAAATCAATTTTAATATTTGGTCGTGAAACGTGGAAAACTAGTAAAATAATTCAAAGAAAATTACAAATATTTGTCAATAGGTGTTTAAGAATAAGATGGCCAGATACAATTTTAAATTTATTATCGTGGTAAACAATAAACCAAAAAGATATTACAATAGGAATAAAAACAAAAGTGGAAGTGGATAGCATACACACTAAAAAAGAAGATAAAGCAGTGCAAAGAATGGTTATGGTTTGGAATCTCTACGGTAGTAGAGGAACAGGAAGACCAAGAAACATATGGAAGAGAACAGTTATGAAAGAAATTGCTAAAGAAAGGAAAACATGGAATGAAGTAAAGAGGTTGATAAGAAATAGGGTCCATGGAAATACTTTGTGAATGTCCATGCTCCTCGTGAGGAATTACAGGAGTTTGAGTGATTGATTTTTTTACGCACTTCTTACTGCGTATGACACCACAGGCAGTAGACGCTGAACATACAGGAAACGTTCCAGGCCCAAGTGTAGGGTACCTCCCCGACATTTGCCTGTTAGAAAACCTAACTCGTTCAGAATAGTCCTCATATGATTTGAATGGCATACCTCCCGTTCGCGAGTCCGTGACTTAACGACCTCGACTACTCGGTTGATATACATCGGGACTTAATTTAGGATATATCCAAAAACACATATTTTACCAATTAAGGGTTAAGACTAAAATAACACTGATTTAAACCCTATTTCTTGCCAAATCTTTTATTAGCTTCAAGTTTTCATAACACAAAAGAAACCACATTTCCATTCTACATCCTCATCTCACAATTTACATGAAAAAAATTGATACTTGAAGCCTGAGCCCTACTTAAGTCTATTCCAATTACAAACTGTGGACTGTAAAGCTAGCGTTTTAAACATTGTTTTAATATTAAAAGCCAAGAAAGATACCACATTGAACTTTTACATTTTCTACTGCTTAACTATAGTAAATAGAGGGAGTATTGTGCTCCATCCAACTACTCGATAGCAAGATTCCACCGGAAATACACGTTTTGAGGTTCCCTGAATAAAAAAAGTAGTTTTAGATAAAGGTTTAATGCGTGTGTGTATGTTTGCGTCTGTCTGTCCTTCCCTCTCTGTATCTGTGAAGAATATAACTTAAAACGAATGTCGGTAAAACACAAATCTTGGTATTTAAGTTTAACATATTTTTTATTTTCTCAGAATGGCTCTAGTGATTTTGATTAAAATACCATATCTTTAACATTTTTAAAGGTTTTAAAGTCCCATAAACCTTGTAAGACAATGAATGAATAAAATGGGTAATACGATGCTCAAATGAGCCCGGGGTCCGTAGAGCTTAGTTACTCGACATTCGTCTTTCAGGATAAGGGAAACCCCTGGAAAACCTTATCCCGGTAACTCATCCTAACCGAGATTCGAACTCGGGAACCTCTTGAATGTGAGGCAGACACGCTACCACCACACCACAGGGGCGGGCCTAAATTTCAAGGGATAGGTAGTATGTGCCATTATCAACAACAACTACAGACACACTATGTCAGTAGAAAGACTTCCCAAAACAGTAATCAATGTTATAAACCAAAAGGAAAAGTGGAGACGCGATGGCAATTCAGTCCATTGCCAGCAGTAACACCAACAGAAAAAGAAGACAACGTTTTATTTAGGAAAGCTTACATGGACTCGAAGACTTGCCTATAAATTGATTTTAAACATCAAACTTAATATTTTCACATGTTAACCCTTCAAAGGCACTTCAAGATGCTGCCACGAATATCTTTTAAGTGCTTATACGGAGCGTCCACGAATTCGCATACTAACTCTGCACTTACACGGACAAACTGATAAGGCATATCGATGAACCTGTGCGAATGAATGATTTATTGTCTGCTTTTACTTTACATACAATTTATACAATGTATACAATACAACGGAGTTGCTTATTATTTCTCTTCTCCTTATATTTAACGTTCTGTTGTATATATAATGGGAAAGTATAATGTACCCACTATTTACTTTTTTTGCCTTGTTACCTTTTTCCGTATTTTCTCCAATTTCTTCACATTTATTTTAACCATGTTAACCTTATTTTTCATAAATATTTTCCTGCTTTCTCAATACATTCATTTGATTTTTATTAAAAATCTTCCTAACTTTTAGCTCTATTGGCAAATCTTTCCATTTCCCTAGTATTAAATTCTCCCTTCCTCTATGCGAATCATCGCATTCCAGAATATAATGCCAATTGTCATGTAATCTATCACATTTAGTACATCTCTCCCCCCTTCTTCTCCCTGTTTGTTGCATATCTTTGTATCTTTCTTTTCCCCCTTCCGTTTTAAAATATGAACCTGTAGAATTTGTATGAGAGAAATTTGTGTTAAATATGAGGTTTTAAGTTTTTGGTGGGAGGATGGCTTGATCTTGTTTGGCAAAATCCATGTTATATCACGAAGTGAAATGGCTTTTTCATACTCGAAAAATTGTTCAAAATTAGTCACACACCAAAGAAATATCATAACACTCACAGCGTATAAAATATGAAGTTTTCAAGGAGAAATAATATTTACAGCACATTAAAAGTGAATACATAAATTCTAATTATGTTGTAAAGGAATAAACCTAAAAGTGAGGGGGAAGGAAAGTTAAAGATACGGTGAAGAACGCTTTGAATTAGCCTCAGAGTATAAGAAAATTATGGAGAAACTTTTATGGAAAATATTAATTATTTCTTTTGAAGCAGTTGCGAAAAATATCAGTCAAGTATAAATTGGCTTTTGGGGATTACTCAAGCACACTAACATAGACTGCAAAGTTTTTTAGCATAGGCTGCAGTACCTAACGCTTAATGCTTCGTTTTCTTTCTTTCTTTTTTTTCTGAGGGACAAATTACTCCCCTTTCTTCATCGATTCACAGACAAACGTACATATTAAAATAATAATTCAATCTATATTTTTGTTCAATATGAATTATAAAAAATAGTTATTCCAAAATAATTATAATTAACCCCACCATTACTCATATACATAATTATTTTCGCAATTACTGTATGTGATTATACATCACATTTACAGCATGTACATACTGTCATACATACACATACAGTCTAAATCTGTTGCACTTAATCCTTACTACTATAGTACATTAGCGTAAAAATATTTATGATTAAAATTCTGATAAGGCCACACAAGCAGTGCATATGGATGCTACTGAAATGTGTTATTTTATAATAACTACTGTGTTTCAATCGAATCAATTGAATTAATCCCTTCGAGCGTTGTTATAATTAGTTTATAAATTAACTCTAACACTACAAACAAACTATTATGCAGAGTTTCTGTTTAAATATTAATTATTATGAAAAACGATTAATACAGATATCATCCAAGTTATTTTATTCGGATAAATTTTCTGTAAACACTTTAATGGTAAATAACGATAACAGTGGAAGGGAACAGATACTGTGAGCTGATTGTATGCACACAGATGAATGAAAAGTTACATAACCATTTCAGTGTGTAAACGCTTATTTCAGCACAAATAAGAAGTGTACCTTATTACCTTCACTTTTTTCATTGAGCATCTATTTCATCATAACTTAATGTTTTTTTTCATTGTGCAAATCAAAATTTACGCTCGGATTTAGATGTCACGGGGTGAATAGCTAAGCATACACACACCTCAGATTACTGTGTTGTCGTCGCCCTTCGGCAGCACGTAGTCATGTCTTACCCACATGTTACATTCTTTTGTTTACTTTTATTGATTACTCAAATAACAATAACATGTTTTAAAAAAACTTTTGAGTCCAGTCATTAACACATGCTTCACCTACATTTTGCAGGTTAAACGTAAGTGAATGAAAGTGAAGCAGTTGTTAACAACTCGACTCAAAGTTTTCTAAAATGAAATTAGCTTCACGGTGTATAGTGCTTTTTTTATCCTCATTGATAATAGTTTTGTTGTTAGCCTCACTTAATAAATATTAAATAAAAGTAATTTATTTTGCTATATTGCAATTTTTAAAATTGTTAAATACAAACACATTTTTCTTTCATTTGATTTCAGTGAATACTACTCGAACTTAATAGCTGTAACTAATGTGCATATTTGATTTTTACCTATCAATTTTGATAAGTAAACGTTTAAGTTAAGACATTTTTAAATAAGATTTGTTTTTATTCAAACTTATACAGATTTTAGCTGGTTTCATTAAACATTTAACCGAAAATACACAAAAGAACTATTTTGGGAATTAAACATCGCTAGTAAATGTAGTATAATTTCGCTTATCATAGTAACAAATTCACGGTGACATCGGAAACAGAGCGCGCATTCTACTCTGCACCTTATCTGTCCAGGATGAGTTTGTCATCCACCTGTAAGAAAAATGCATGTTGTCAAAATTCTTCCCGCAGGAGAGGGATTCTGACCCCTTCAGCTAGAGTGGTGCGGCTGCTGCACTGGTATTTCTGGCAATACCAGAAATGCGTCGGGCCGCATAGGTCTTGACAAACCCTGTCGTAGGCGAGGAGATTTACGGCACATAAAAGAACCTCAAGCCTGATAAAGAGGCCTCTGAGCAAAATTACCGGTCTTTCACGCCCACTATAGAATGGGACGCTAAGGACCATAGTAGTTAAAGAGCGTCCATAAATAAAAGTCAATTTAATTTAATTTCCTTCAGTTGCCGTACTGCCTTAGTCCATGATATTTCTGGCGTTCCGCAAGTATGTCGGGCTGAAATGTGTTGGTCTCGACGGAGCAGTGGTTCCCGTAACCCATGGGAGATTGGGTAGATCTGGGCGGTGATGCCCAGGTGGGATTGTACGAGTAAGACATCAATCTCCTGCGGTACCAGGTAGAGAGCTGGGAGACGACCTGCTGGATCGCTGTCGGCTCTACCGAGGTTTTCCCAGTAATCTTCCCCTTTGGGGTTGACGCGCATAAGTGACTTATCCACTTCCGTCCCTGCGTAAGCGGGAGGTAACTTTTAGACTCGAGGTAATGCCCTAACAGAAAGCTGCATGGAGAGGAGTGGCTCTCGGTTTGCGCCTATCCTGGTACTAGAAGGAGAGCTTCGGATCCGAATAGGCCTTCCATCAGCATTGTTGTCAAAATTCTTTGGAATTCAAAACGATTGTCTACAAATTTATAAAAGATAGGAAAGGTGCCCATAGAATATCTCCATATCATTTGTGCCCTTTTGATCTAGTACTTTTTCGACTTCTTATCCGGATTGTGCCCTGTCTAAGGATTTGTAGGGATATTAAAATTAAGTAATTTCGGAGAAACAGCAACGTATATCTTCAAATAATTTGGGGTCTAGTTGAAAGCATAAATGCTCATGTTTTAAAAGCTCTCGAAACAGAAGCTTTTCATCTCAAAGATTGTCTCGAGATTTTGATGCACACTTGGATCGCTTACTGCATTGCTGTTGCAGAGTTCTAGGTTCCACTTCAAAGCTTGCAGTTCAAATGGCAGTTAATATTTTGGGTGTGCCCTTCTTATCCCAGAAGTCTTTTTTGATGAAGCAGGCAAGCAGGGTTTGGTATTTCCATAAAATTATATCTGACAAAAAGGGCTTTCCAGAATGACAAATATTGAATTGCTTAGGATAGCGAAATAACGGGAAAGGTGCCTTACTTCGAAGGCAATTAAACTGAGAGTAATTATTACACCATATTATCAGAAAAATTATTAAATATAAGATCCCAAACTTATGCCACGAACACGCAATTCTTTCAGATGCTACTGCTTTACTATCTCTCTCTGTTTGTTTCTGTTGATTAATTGTTTAGTAAATACAGTTACAGTAGCTATTTCAACTTATAAGTTGGTAAACTATATTAAATACTTTATCGGGATTATATATGTACACATGAATAACAAATTTAGTTGACTATATTTTAATATATTAAGAGCTAAATAATACTTATTAAGCATTTATGGTGTTTTTGGCATACGAAATTACTAGATGGAAGAACAAGTAATCATGAAAAATACTTTATTTACCACCCGTTATGAGTGTGTTGCGCGTAAGCCCTAAAATTAATTCCACGCTATTTATTGGGATATTATACGTATATATAGTTTGCGTTATATTGGAAAGAAGTTTTTCTAATTATTTAAAGCTAGGCCTGTTTTTAAATAGAAAGCTATGTTTTTACTTACTCAACCACGCACCTAGTAGGTATAGGAAGTATTGTATTCCACTAACAAATTCGATATCGCGGTTTCACCGTAAATACATGTTTTGAGGACCCTAAATAAATAAAAAGTTTACAAAAAGGTTCGTGTATCTGGATCTGTGAACAGCATAAATAAAAAACTAAATGTCCGATAAATACAAACTTGGTATTCAACTTCGTTTCGAAAATATTTCCAATCCAAAACTCCGTTTATATGAAAATGTTTTCGAAATTTTTTATGTTTTCAAAAATACTCTAACGATTTAGATTCATGTACTATGTAGGGTACAACATTTAAGTTGAGACTACAATATCTCCAAAACTAAGCGTTGTAGAAAGAAATGCCTTGAATAAAAGTTGCTTTATATTATGGGGGAAAGTAAATGCTATTAGTCGTGTTTTATTTGGAGGACATTTTGATGGTCATTATTGGGTCAATTTAAAGTGATCCTTATTGTAGGCTCCCATTTAAAAATTAAATTGACCCTAAAATGACTATGATAACGTCCTCCAAACAAAACACAACTATTGCATTTACTTTCTCCCATAATATCAAGCAACTTTTATTAAAGACATTTCTTTCTACAGCGCTTAGTTTTGGAGATATTGTACAGTCTCAACTTAAATGGTCCACCCTGTATATAAGAATAAATGATAATGGGTAGAGAAAATCATATAATGTTATGTATCAGATCTTTTTATCATTATTTCTCATAATAAGTTAGTTTTCTGCAATAGAGAATAAACTTCTGGGTTAGTCCTGATATTTTATCTTTGTTTAGTGTCACAGCAGGAATATTTCTGATTTTGGGAACAACATTAGCACTATTTATTTCTTGTAAATTTTACTCCATTGTATTAAGTAACATAACTACACATTAAACAGTATATTTTGTGTGTCTGAGTAATTCGGTTTGTAGCTTTAATTGAGCCAGTAAAGTCTGTTTTGTAAATATTTGTTCGGAGTTGAAGGTTTTCATTTTGGTGTAATTGGCAGGTAAATCAAACAGGTTCCAGATTTTCATATTCACCGTCGTTCGTGTTTCTTTTGATCATTTTAAACAGATGACACGTATATTTGCAGCTTCACTTGAGGACCGGTAATAGCAGTCCTTAGCTATGTTTATAATAATATCCTTCTCACTTTGTACTGTTGAAATTTGGAAGACTTGCAAACCGTAATTCAGTGCACAGCAAAACGAAAATTAATCCATTTAATCTTCGAGAATGTCCGATAAGTAATCACATACATAAAATTACTTCATAACCTATATGTATACGAGGTACGGTAAACAATGAAATAGTTTACTTTCAATAACGGGAATTAAAACGAGATTTGAATGGCAACTAGGGCTCGTGCGTGGGCACCCTTGAGTAATGAGCTCAAGGGTAATACCCCGTTGCGTTGGCAGTGGATGAGAAGAGAAAGAGAAGGCGTAGCTTCAATAGTAAACATGTTAGCGTTCAAGTACAGTAGAGCATTAAATGGAGAGCTACATTCAAAGCTAATATAATTCACATATACTGAGTACAGAAATAGTTGTTTACGTAGCTTGTGGCTGAAGTGTATTTTATTTTTTTGCGATTGGTAACATTTTCATCAGCTACGCTTGTAATAAAATTTCCACGAACATAAGAACTCCCATGTTCCACAAACTGCGTACATGATTTTATTTAAAAACCATAACACACATTCAAAAAACACTTTTTAGAAAATAAAAACCAATTATTTTAAGTTTAGGACAGCTATGGAGCATAAGTTAAATTAAGTTTTATTTTTGGACGCTCTTTAACTGCTGTGGTCCTTAGCGTCCCATTCTACATTGGGCGTGAAAGACCGGTAATTTTGCTCAGAGGCCTCTTTATCAGGCTTGAGGTTCTTTGACGTGCCGTAAATCTAGACACGGAACCACCGGCTTTACTTTCCTACCAAAGGAAGCCATGCTAAGGATTTCTACGCCCAAAATAAATCCATCGTTCTCCGCCGGGTTTGAACCCGCGACCTTGGGAACTAGAGGCTAGCAGGTAACCACTACACCACGAAGAAGGACCCTATTGAGCACGTAGTATTCAATGGCATACAAATAGTATGCTTCCTTGAAGACGAACTTCCTGTTTAAAACACCGAATTTGAAAAATCAGTACTTTTCCCACTTGAAACTGTTTATTATGCTGTGATTTTGTTATGGCTGCAAATATTGTTGCCCTGAAATAATTATTTTCTCTATTTGAGAAAACAAACTTTTGAGCATAAAATATACTTCGTAATGCATTATAGTGCATTGCAATAAAGTTTCCTAATGTATTGAAAGAAACAATCTAATAGCATTTAAACTAAGTTTGTATCTATATTACAATAAAACACTGCAAGTGAGCAAAAAAAGAAGGAAAGAGAAAAATTAAACAAAAGTTAACCTATAAATTCCACTAAACATGATGAACACGTTGAATTAAAGTATTAAATCAATGCCTGGACCTTCAAATGGAAAATAAACTTCTTAGAGATGGGCACCCTCATTATTTCCTAACATTCAACAAGTTTCCATTGTCATTACCCAATAAGTTTGGGAGTGTATACAGATGGTTCCCAAACTGCAAGAGATGTGGGTAATTTGGTAGGATGCGCTTTTGTTCTATATTCCAGCAAATCATTCTGATGCATATAATCTGGCATCTTTATGCTCCCCATTCCATGCAGAATTATTTGCCATTGAACCGGCTGTTTAGATTAGATTAGGATGCGTTCTTTGTAGGTTCTTTGATGGCCAAAAGGGCTTGAACATATCACATATCAAAAGTTTTTTATATTTCTATTGTATTGAACTTAGTAAAACTTGGCTTTTACAGCCTGCGTCACTGTAAAAGGCATTACATCCTTACTTGCATGCAAGGAGTGGCAGGATTTTACAAAATTGTCAATTATGTACAAAAACTTATTCTTTTTGCACACATAAAGTGTACAACATTTTATGATATGATTCTAAAACGTAAACAGTAAACATCAAATCTCTATTACATTAAAAATTGTCACATCTACTAATAAAAAATTTCCTCCCTTCAAAGCTTAAACCTTAGCTTAAATACAAACAGTGTCAGAATTTTAAGATACACATTTACAAAGTATTTAATATGTACAATTAAAGAATTTTGCATATAAAATACAAATAAAGTGCACAATGTTTCAGATTATGGTGCTAAAAATTGTGGCAGTATTTTATATCACAACAATGTAAATGCCAGAGTGATTGTAGTGTAAATAAGCATTATTGTATGACAATCATTTGAGATGTTTGTTAATTATAAGCATTGTTAGGAAATAAGTTTACACGACCTCACTGAAACTGACAATAGGAGCGGGTAACAATGAGCGAGGGGGTGAGTTGTTTATTAATTAGAAGAGACAAGCAAATGACGTCAGAGTAGCGCGCTTTTCTGCAGAAATGGAGGGAATATTTTCCCTAGAGCATATGTGTTCGTAATTTTGATTGGATATAGAAATAGACGCTAATGTTGGCGCGTTTTATTAACCAATAGCAGCTCTGTTATAATGTTTAGGCATATTGGGGTGAGGGAGTATAAATTCCGTGCCAGAGACGGGTAACGCGTAGTTTGACAGAATAATTCACTAGGCAAACGTCGTTCAGTCCAAGAGAAGGATTCGCGGGTAATACGTCGTTCAGTACAACAGAATCATACAAAGGTTGTACGTCGCGCAATTCTACAGAATCTCTCGCGTTGTAAAGTTAGTTATAAATGTGAAATACGCGAATGTGCAGCAAATAAGTGATTATAGTGATATTAGAAAATATAACAGTTTCAGTCGGGCGTGTATCAAGAGTCAATATGCGAAATTAATTAATTGTGACGGTAATAAAAGTGTAAAAACAAATTCTTTTATAAGTGTTATCTTTCAGTAGCAAATCCTTTCCGTTTACACACCCTGTTCAAGAGATATGCTCGACTGAGTAGTAATAATAGCTATCCGGAGGACAAAGAACCCAACATTCAAAGTAGTAAAACAATAACAGGCGCTCAGCAATAAGATAACACGAAGTTACCGCGACAAATTGGCTCCCATACGTGGGGCAGATAAACATGAAGCATCTTCCAACCACAAAAAAATATTCTACTTCAAATTGGCGCCCAGAACGTGGGGCGAAATAACCAGGAAGGGGCGAATTAATCAGGAAGGAGCTAATTAACCAGGAAGGGACGAAGGAACTAGAACATGGAGTGAATGGAGCAGTGCAATTAACTACAAGATGCAGATTCCAGAAACAACCACCAGAACGACCGAAAACGCGGATGAGTGGACATCGTAACTACGATAATAAAAGGCGACAGGGGAATTCAACTACGACACCAAGACAGCGAGACGACGCAGATCCATTGTAGTACGACGCAGAGGCGACATATACATCTAGGAGAGAGGGGCAGGAAGCTGGACATCAAAACATCATCAGATAGCATCATAAAGGTTAGAAAATTGTACATTTTTTTATCTAAAAATTGTGAGAAATTAAATGTTCTTAGGAAGTGGTAGGATTAAGAAAACAATGTCCACTAAGAATACTGAAGAAGCAATTATGGAAGGGGATAATGTAACAGTTAGCTGTAATTCAATACAGGTTACAGAAAATAGCTCAAACAATGTAGGATTTGAGGGAGGAAATGTTAGTGAAGAAAGTCAGAATAGAATTGCAGGAAATGTTCATTTTGATGCTAGTATGATGATGGAAATGTTGAGAAATGTTGGCGAAACATTAAATAAGAGTATTTCTGACCAAACAGAAAATAATAGGCAATTAAGGGAAGATATTGTTAGGAGCTTAGAACAAAAACTAACTCAAAGTTTTGAGAAATTAGAACAAAAACTAACTCAGAACATGGAAAAGAGAAATAGGAAATTAATGGAAGATATTGGTAAGAGAAATGAGAAATTAGAGCAAAAATTAGATCAAAACAGGGAAGAAGTTGAAAAGAAATTTATGAAGCTAGATAGTAGTATGATAAGAATGAGAAATGAAAATCACGAAATGAGAGCAAATGAGATAGGGAAAGATTCAAAGAAAATGTCAGACATGAGTGGGGAAATATCTAACAAAAAAGTGAGATTAATAATAAAATTGAACATGTTGATGTAAAATGTACAGAGTTAGGAAGTCGAATGAGTAGCATTTCAAGTGAGCTAAGAGAGATGAATGCAGATTTAGTTCATGTGCAAGTTGATTTCAGAGGGGAGAAATCTGAAATTCAGAAGGAGTCGGAAATACAAAGAAATAAATTGTCCGAAGAAGTTAAAGTTTTGTCTATAAATAATCAAAAACTAACTTCTGAAATTAACAAATACCAAGCTGTTCAGAATGAAAACTCCAATCCAGTACAGTTTATTACAGACTTGTCAGAGTACTCTCAAATTAAAAAGATACCGGAAGAATTGAAAATGATAGTTGTTAAAAGCTGTGTGGTTCAGAAACCTTTAGATTGGTTTCAAATGGTATCAGGGGACGAAATTTCATATGAATCCTTTAAGAGGCTATTCATGAACAGGTTTTGGAAGGTTACGATACAGCTACGAGCAATGTTTAGCCATAGACAATTTGATCCAGGAAAGTGAATAGCAATGACCGCTTAAAAAAAATAAATAAATAAAAAAATAAAAAAAAGAGCAAGCAAATCCAGGATAGTTAAAGCTAAACTAGAACAAAGTATTGGAATATAAGAGGGTTAACTATGTATATATGTCATGAGAAAGGAGAAATAAATTCTGGACAAAAATAAATGTTTAAAGATGAAAAAGAACATTTTCTTAGTAAACTGTAACAGCATTTGAAATGAAGCATGTAATAATGAAAACTTAATGTCATATTAAAGTAAAAGTACGTAGATATAATTCCAAGAGTATTGTGAATATAAAGTACAAAACAACAAAAAAGGGGTTAAGATAATTAAAGAAAAACACTTATATAGCACACAGATAATGTGAAATTATGTCCAGAATTAAGAGATGTAAATATATTTGTGTCGAGGATGAATATTTTGGTAAATATGTTCAAAAAATTACGAGGTGAAACAGGTTAAAAATCTTGAGTGTATAAATTTCTATGTCAATAATCTAAGAAAGTATAAATATTTTGTAACTAAATAGTTCAGGGTACAGTATTTGCTATAAAAAATTGTAATGTCAGATGTATGTATAAATACATTAGACCAGAGCCAGTAAATAGTGGCGAGAAAAAGGCAAAAATGTATGATGTGTGTCAAATGCGTGTGCAGTGTTAAGTGCAAGTGATAAATACCGTGTGTTACAAGATTCAGGAGACTAAAAACCCTATTATAAAATTTCCAAACAGGTTGTAAATATTTATAATTATGTTTCTAGTGGGGCATATGTGGCAGTATTTTATATCACAAAAATGTAAATGCCAGAGTGATTGTAGTGTAAATAAGCATTATTGTATGACAATCATTTGAGATGTTTGTTAATTATAAGCATTGTTAGGAAATAAGTTTACACGGCCTCACTGAAACTAACAATAGGAGCGGGTAACAATGAGCGAGGGGGTGAGTTGTTTATTAATTAGAAGAGACAAGCAAATGACGTCAGAGTAGCGCGCTTTTCTGTAGAAATGGAGGGAATATTTTTCCTAGAGCATATATGTTCGTAATTTTGATTGGATATAAAAATAGACGCTAATGTTGGCGCGTTTTATTAACCAATAGCAGCTCTGTTATAATGTGTAGGCATATTGGGGTGAGGGAGTATAAATTCCGTGCCAGAGACGGGTAACGCGTAGTTTGACAGAATAATTCACTAGGCAAACGTCGTTCAGTCCAAGAGAAGGATTCGCGGGTAATACGTCGTTCAGTACAACAGAATCATACAAAGGTTGTACGTCGCGCAATTCTACAGAATCTCTCGCGTTGTAAAGTTAGTTATAAATGTGAAATACGCGAATGTGCAGCAAATAAGTGATTATAGTGATATTAGAAAATATAACAGTTTCAGTCGGGCGTGTATCAAGAGTCAATATGCGAAATTAATTAATTGTGACGGTAATAAAAGTGTAAAAACAAATTCTTTTATAAGTGTTATCTTTCAGTAGCAAATCCTTTCCGTTTACACACCCTGTTCAAGAGATATGCTCGACTGAGTAGTAATAATAGCTATCCGGAGGACAAAGAACCCAACATTCAAAGTAGTAAAACAATAACAGGCGCTCAGCAATAAGATAACACGAAGTTACCGCGACAAATTGGCTCCCATACGTGGGGCAGATAAACATGAAGCATCTTCCAACCACAAAAAAATATTCTACTTCAAATTGGCGCCCAGAACGTGGGGCGAAATAACCAGGAAGGGGCGAATTAATCAGGAAGGAGCTAATTAACCAGGAAGGGACGAAGGAACTAGAACATGGAGTGAATGGAGCAGTGCAATTAACTACAAGATGCAGATTCCAGAAACAACCACCAGAACGACCGAAAACGCGGATGAGTGGACATCGTAACTACGATAATAAAAGGCGACAGGGGAATTCAACTACGACACCAAGACAGCGAGACGACGCAGATCCATTGTAGTACGACGCAGAGGCGACATATACATCTAGGAGAGAGGGGCAGGAAGCTGGACATCAAAACATCATCAGATAGCATCATAAAGGTTAGAAAATTGTACATTTTTTTATCTAAAAATTGTGAGAAATTAAATGTTCTTAGGAAGTGGTAGGATTAAGAAAACAATGTCCACTAAGAATACTGAAGAAGCAATTATGGAAGGGGATAATGTAACAGTTAGCTGTAATTCAATACAGGTTACAGAAAATAGCTCAAACAATGTAGGATTTGAGGGAGGAAATGTTAGTGAAGAAAGTCAGAATAGAATTGCAGGAAATGTTCATTTTGATGCTAGTATGATGATGGAAATGTTGAGAAATGTTGGCGAAACATTAAATAAGAGTATTTCTGACCAAACAGAAAATAATAGGCAATTAAGGGAAGATATTGTTAGGAGCTTAGAACAAAAACTAACTCAAAGTTTTGAGAAATTAGAACAAAAACTAACTCAGAACATGGAAAAGAGAAATAGGAAATTAATGGAAGATATTGGTAAGAGAAATGAGAAATTAGAGCAAAAATTAGATCAAAACAGGGAAGAAGTTGAAAAGAAATTTATGAAGCTAGATAGTAGTATGATAAGAATGAGAAATGAAAATCACGAAATGAGAGCAAATGAGATAGGGAAAGATTCAAAGAAAATGTCAGACATGAGTGGGGAAATATCTAACAAAAAAGTGAGATTAATAATAAAATTGAACATGTTGATGTAAAATGTACAGAGTTAGGAAGTCGAATGAGTAGCATTTCAAGTGAGCTAAGAGAGATGAATGCAGATTTAGTTCATGTGCAAGTTGATTTCAGAGGGGAGAAATCTGAAATTCAGAAGGAGTCGGAAATACAAAGAAATAAATTGTCCGAAGAAGTTAAAGTTTTGTCTATAAATAATCAAAAACTAACTTCTGAAATTAACAAATACCAAGCTGTTCAGAATGAAAACTCCAATCCAGTACAGTTTATTACAGACTTGTCAGAGTACTCTCAAATTAAAAAGATACCGGAAGAATTGAAAATGATAGTTGTTAAAAGCTGTGTGGTTCAGAAACCTTTAGATTGGTTTCAAATGGTATCAGGGGACGAAATTTCATATGAATCCTTTAAGAGGCTATTCATGAACAGGTTTTGGAAGGTTACGATACAGCTACGAGCAATGTTTAGCCATAGACAATTTGATCCAGGAAAGTGAATAGCAATGACCGCTTAAAAAAAATAAATAAATAAAAAAATAAAAAAAAGAGCAAGCAAATCCAGGATAGTTAAAGCTAAACTAGAACAAAGTATTGGAATATAAGAGGGTTAACTATGTATATATGTCATGAGAAAGGAGAAATAAATTCTGGACAAAAATAAATGTTTAAAGATGAAAAAGAACATTTTCTTAGTAAACTGTAACAGCATTTGAAATGAAGCATGTAATAATGAAAACTTAATGTCATATTAAAGTAAAAGTACGTAGATATAATTCCAAGAGTATTGTGAATATAAAGTACAAAACAACAAAAAAGGGGTTAAGATAATTAAAGAAAAACACTTATATAGCACACAGATAATGTGAAATTATGTCCAGAATTAAGAGATGTAAATATATTTGTGTCGAGGATGAATATTTTGGTAAATATGTTCAAAAAATTACGAGGTGAAACAGGTTAAAAATCTTGAGTGTATAAATTTCTATGTCAATAATCTAAGAAAGTATAAATATTTTGTAACTAAATAGTTCAGGGTACAGTATTTGCTATAAAAAATTGTAATGTCAGATGTATGTATAAATACATTAGACCAGAGCCAGTAAATAGTGGCGAGAAAAAGGCAAAAATGTATGATGTGTGTCAAATGCGTGTGCAGTGTTAAGTGCAAGTGATAAATACCGTGTGTTACAAGATTCAGGAGACTAAAAACCCTATTATAAAATTTCCAAACAGGTTGTAAATATTTATAATTATGTTTCTAGTGGGGCATATGTGGCAGTATTTTATATCACAAAAATGTAAATGCCAGAGTGATTGTAGTGTAAATAAGCATTATTGTATGACAATCATTTGAGATGTTTGTTAATTATAAGCATTGTTAGGAAATAAGTTTACACGGCCTCACTGAAACTAACAATAGGAGCGGGTAACAATGAGCGAGGGGGTGAGTTGTTTATTAATTAGAAGAGACAAGCAAATGACGTCAGAGTAGCGCGCTTTTCTGTAGAAATGGAGGGAATATTTTTCCTAGAGCATATATGTTCGTAATTTTGATTGGATATAAAAATAGACGCTAATGTTGGCGCGTTTTATTAACCAATAGCAGCTCTGTTATAATGTGTAGGCATATTGGGGTGAGGGAGTATAAATTCCGTGCCAGAGACGGGTAACGCGTAGTTTGACAGAATAATTCACTAGGCAAACGTCGTTCAGTCCAAGAGAAGGATTCGCGGGTATTACGTCGTTCAGTACAACAGAATCATACAAAGGTTATACGTCGCGCAATTCTACAGAATCTCTCGCGTTGTAAAGTTAGTTATAAATGTGAAATACGCGAATGTGCAGCAAATAAGTGATTATAGTGATATTAGAAAATATAACAGTTTCAGTCGGGCGTGTATCAAGAGTCAATATGCGAAATTAATTAATTGTGACGGTAATAAAAGTGTAAAACCAAATTCTTTTATAAGTGTTATCTTTCAGTAACAAATCCTTTCCGTTTACACACCCTGTTCAAGAGATATGCTCGACTGAGTAGTAATAATAGCTATCCGGAGGACAAAGAACCCAACATTCAAAGTAGTAAAACAATAACAGGCGCTCAGCAATAAGATAACACGAAGTTACCGCGACAAATTGGCTCCCATACGTGGGGAGATAAACATGAAGCATCTTCCAACTACCAACAAATATTCGACTTCAAAATATACAGTAAATACCAAATTTCTACTACTTTGAAAGCTAGCATGGTTAGGTACTGAGTACAAAATGCACTTCGCTTAGCCTTTACACCTGTGTCACTGCTCAATATTTACATCTTTACTTGTATGAAAAGATGGTCAAAATTTACTATTAAGATAAAAATATCAAATGTATATATTAAATGTATTTCTTATTTGGCTTAATACAGTAACTTAACATTATAGGAATATGTAGTATACTAGGAATTAATTGTCAACAGGCTAAATTGTGGCTTAAATATTCTTCTAGGGAGTAAAACGATTTATCACAGAGGTACTCTTTTAGGGAGGCTTTAAAAATTTTAAAATTCATAAATTTTTCCTTGAGATTACTGGGGAGAGCATTGTATATCTTTATTGTTTCGTAGTAAACACCTTTCTGGAAGCAAGATAGTTCTACATTTGGACGTTGGATATTTCCCTTTTGCCTAGTGTTAAAGTTATGTACTTCTATATTTGTAATAAAGCTATATCTAATATTTGCATAAAATTTTAAGATGAAGAATATATGAACACAAGGTAAGATTGGTATACCTAGTTTTTGAAATAGTTTTTTCCATGACTGCCTGTTATGAGAGTTGCAAATTATTAGTAGAACCTTCTTTTATAGTAGAGATATGCGTTTACTATCCACTGAGTTGCCCCAGTAAATTATTCCGTATTCCATGATGGAATTAAAATAAGCGAAGTGAACTAACAAAAGTGTATCAATTGAATGAAAGTTTACCAGAGTTCGAATGGCATAACCGCTACATTAAGCTTAGGTGTGATATGGTTAATATGCGACTGTTAACTGGATCATCACGCGCGCGCGCGCACACACATACACATCCCATAGTCATGCTATCAGAAAAAAACATAACAAATTATAAAAGTCTTATATCCTTTTCATGGATTAAGAACCGTGAAGGATTACTAGGCAATAAAAGAGCAGAGGAATTAGCAAATGCAGCTGTTAATAGTCACAGAGTATTCAGTTATTTAAAATGTCCAGCATCACATGTGAAGATGGAATATTGGAAGCTATTAACAGGCACTTGGAACAGATACTTGATAAATAGCATCAAAGGACATACAATTCATATTTTATTGTTTACGGACTTGAATGCTCGCTTTAAATGCAAGTTCTTCCATCCAAATTTTCTATCACAAAGTTCATGACAGGCCATGGAAAATTTCAAGATTACTTCAAAAGGTTCCCCAAGAATGTTGGAAGTGCTTACCAATGTCTTTGCGGCAGTGAAGTATTTAATATTTGACTGCCGAATCTTTGAAGTTAAAAAAATATTACTTCATGAATCAGTTGTCTTACTCTAATAATCAATTTTGTACACCTCTGTATCATTTATTTAAAAAGTAATGTTGTAATAAGAATTTCGTATGCTTTATCCGACACATTCAGCTAAATTGTAATGTTGTTTATTATTGTGTGGTGTTTAGTTTTCATTTTTTGTAAACTATAGTCTAATATACATCTATATGTAAAACAGGGTTGACACTAAACAAAAAAGAATGTAAATAAAAATCTATGAATAAAAATATATTTGAAGTTTCCTAAATATGTATGTGTAAGTGTGTGCGCGCGCGTTTCGTTACAACTATAAGTAGAACTTTTCCGTTCTGAAAATTTGTGTTCTATATTTGAGAAAACATAGGCACGAAGATAAAATACTTATATTTCTAGCAATACTTTATAGTGTTTACGTAATTAGAGTATATAGTGTGAACGCAAGAACGTAAACCATTCAGAGTTTACACTTTCTTCCGAAAGCATCTATACTCACGTGTAATCAGCCCCTCCTATTGGTCATAACATTGCTCTGCTTCAATGACGTGACCCGGGCAGAGCTCTGGTTATAAAACTACCATCTAAGCTCTTTTTTATTTTATCTACAATTTACCTGCAGTAAGTAGAGAAAGTATTGCACTACACACAAAAATTCGATAGCGAGATTTCACAGTAAATATGCGTTTTGAGGTGCATGAATTCAAAACAGGTATATTTAGAAAGATGTCCGTGTATGTGTGTGTGTGTGCATCAACAGCATAACTCAAAAACGGAAAGTCGGTTAAATACCAAACTTGGTATTTAAGTTAAGCGTCTTCCAAGAATGCGACACGAAGATTTTCAAGAAAATCCCCCTTTCGTGAAGCATCGTTTTCACGGAACAGAATGTCGTTCATTTTTTTTTCCAAATATTGCTTTAACGATTTTAATTAAAATGCAATTTTTTAAGATATTTCCGTAGACAAATTACTTATATTCTGAATAACCTGCGAGTAGCCTGTGATTTCTTTTTCATTTTGAATCAATTTGGTATAACTTGTACACCGTAAGCGATAAATAAAAGCATATTACATAAAAAGTACAGATTTCGTTAAATCACACATTTAAAAAAAAATATTTTTGTAGCATTAACCATTTCCGAAATATTCTTCAGTATTGGTTTGAATTATCAAATATTTATACTCTTTTCAGCTGCTAAGTCGTTATTCGTTTATCTCGTGTTGATGCAAAGAGAACAGAGTTTTAAAGTCATCATGTAGTGACCAGCTTTTGAAAGATGTAACTGTATTCCACTTGTACAACCACTACTGCAGAAGTAATACCGATTAACATTAAGTAGGAGAAGAAGAATGTTTGTAGGAATGCTTAGTGGAAGAATGGGTAGAGAGATTCGTGCTCTTACTATTTGACTCTGTCCCTGTAACACAATAAACCTATTTTTACTTTCTCTATCACGTACCCAGTAGGTAGAGGAGGTATTGCATTCCACCCAAAAATTCGATACCGAGATTTCAACGCAATATTTGTTTTGATGCCCCTTAAATCCCCAAAAAAGCAGTTTTAGAAAAAAGTTCGCATTAAGTTTAGTATCTTCCAAAGGTGCGACACGAAGATTTTAAAGAAAATTCCCGCACCCCAAACTACCCTTTATATGGAACATTTTTGGAAATTTTCGATTTTTTTAAAAAACGGCGCAAACGATTGTGATCAAAGTACTATACACTAAAGATACTTAGATGAAAAATAAAATGTGTATCTTTAATTTTCTAGGCATATCCTGTGAAGTCCTCTTTATTCTAAGGGATTTTATATAATCTTGTGTAACTGGCAAACGTTAAGCGATAGATGAAAACGCACTACACAAAAAATGTAGATATCTTTAAAACACACAATTTGTTTCAAATAATTTTTGGGACAATAATAATTTTATTAATGGTTCGAATTTTTCAATAGCTAACCATCCTTTTAAAGTCCTATCGATTTTCAATTGTTTCTCGCGATAAAAAGTAAACTAAAAGAATCATTATTTATGTTTATTATGGTAAGAACAAGGAATTTAAAAGCCAGCATATGGCGTCCGGTTCTAATACATTTGACTATCGTATTCCTTTTGTATTTGTAACGAAATGTATAATACAGGTATTTCCGGAAAGGTTTATCTCGATTAAAATAAATTAGATGGAAAAACAAACCTTCTATAACTTGTATACTCACTAATAAGCCATATAGAGTAGAGAAAATGATGTGAATGTCTCAAATGAGATTTATTTCTTTTTTTACATTTTTCCTGTGCTAATGTAAACTATGAGCTTTTAATATTTATTAGGAGTGTCACCTTTAAATAGTTTCACGGACAGATTAAATTGTAACGTTCTATACAGAGTTGAGAAAGAGAATATATATTACCTTTTCAATGTTATCTAAAAGTGATAACATCTGTTTGTGTACCTCTGCACTGAACACGCGAAGTATCCATTAAATCCTATAAGCACAGCATTTACATAGGTACCTTTAGGCGGATCTTCTGCTCGTTTAATTAGTTTACAATCGCGGCTAAATGCTGCATAATGTCTGCGTTTTATTCCAATTACGTGCATGAAGCCATTCAGAGAACAGCTCCACCACACCAACAAGCAATACACGTAATTACATAATCTAATACACATAACCGGTTTACAAGTGTCGATGCCGTTCGCAATATAAACAAATGAAGTGATTATATTAACTTTTTGTTGCCGCTCATTCGAATCACTAATATTATAACTGCGCGTTTTATGTGAGTGTATTTCTTTAAAGTTTATGCGTATTGATGCGCTTTGTTACATTTGTTTTATAGAGTTAATGAATGGTTTCTAATTTTATAAACTACTGGAGTCTTCAATAAAAGTGTGACTCTAGCTTTATAATTTTATTTGACTGGATTCTTAGTTTCTAGCATGATGTAGCACCATTTATTTTCCTCTCGTGTTACAACTTATGTTTGTACAATAAGGTAGCTTGGCATATATTTTTACTTCCTCTACTACGTATAGTAAGTAGGGGAAGTATTACATTCCACCCAAAAATTCGATATCGAGATTTCACCGGAAATACATGTTTTGAGGCCTACTGAATCCCCAAAAAAAATCATTTTTAGAACAAAGTCCGTGTGTGTCTATGTGTCTATGAACAGCATAACCGAAAAACGAAATCATAAGGTAAATACCAAACTTGGTATTTAGGTTCAGTATCTTTCAAAGATGCGACACGAAGATTTTCAAGAAAATCTCTCCACCCCGGACTGAAATTTTTTATTTTCTCAAAAATGGCTCTAACGATTGTGATTAAAATATCATGTGTTTAGGATACTTTTCATGGCAAATTAAATGTGTATCTTGAACTATCTGGGAATGTCCCCAAAAGTCCCCTTCATTCTGAATAGACAACTTTTTTCAAACATAGAAACTGTAGAGCTCGTTAAAATACACAATTTATGTCATATACATTTTTTGTAGAGTGAACCGTTTCCAAGATATTCCTTGTTATTTGTTTAAATTTTTCAATACTTGTACTTTTTCTCAAATGGAAATTCGTTATTCATTTTTTTATGTCCTGGTCATGCAAAGAGAACGGAATGATCCACAAAGCAACCAGCTCTTAAAAGATTTGACTATTGCTTAAAACCTACCATATTCACCCTTGCACCTACAAGAAAATTAGAAAAGATTAACATCTCGATATCTCGATTAACATGAAGTGGATGGAGAATAAACATTTGTAAAAATAGAATTAATTGTTCTTTCAACAAACCGTGTGTTGGACACGGTTGGAAAGGTAGAACCAGATGACTGAAAAATTCAATGCCATTGCCGGGATTTGACCCACGGATCTCCCAATCTCCGTCCGGTTGCTCTAACCACTGAGCTACCATGGCAACATGCCGACGTGACATTAAATTCTCCAGCTGATTCGCATTTTTTCCGGTAAACCACAAGGGGATCTCAAATTGTATTGAGAGTTTTGAATTTTTCAGTCATCTGATTCTACCTTTCCATTTGAAAAAATAGTTTGTATAAGAGTAGAGAAAGTCATAAGAGTGCAACACATCAGATTTTTACTATCTATTTTGTAATTAATTCACTGCCAGGTATTGACAGCTTCAAAATATAGCAATAAAAGTGCACATAAAAATCTGATGTGCAAAATCCATGAGTTTTTTTCTATCCATTACAAATTTCCCTTATATTATTCATAGGTATGAGTTACTTTTTCCCTTTTATTATTCATAATAAATGTCTACTTAGAAATTACTTAAATATTAGCGATGGAGCTTAGTTCTTCAAAAATTGTTAATTAATACTCAAGTACACAGCTTAACTCCTAGTAATGAAGCAGAGTAATTATGAAAAATAAAAAACAAAAATTAAGATTCTAAAAATATCCCTTCTGAGGTACCTACACTTGAGAAAGTGAGAACTTGAGAAACATAAGCATGCAACATGGAATATTCCGTAAACTGCTAAAGCTGGCGAAAAAAAATGACAAATATTGTCTCTTTAAAAAAAAAGCTGTTGAGTAAGTCCTTTTCTATCCCTTGCGGTTTTCCAGATGTATAAAGTTATATAAACTTCAATCAAAATAATTCAGCTATTTACAGTAAATGAAAAATATAAAGAAAAATTTTGTATTTATGTTAATATTAATGTTCCACGTGTCTTCTTTGAGAGACAAACATCAACGACTAAACAATGAAAAAGAGCAAAAATCAAATAGCATATATTTACTAAATTGAACAATTATAAAAATAAAATAAAATGTCCCTGGAATGTCTCCCAGAAAAATTGTGGATCATTTGTCTCATTTGTAGGGATGATACACCATAGATCAACAGAAAAGGCAGGAGAACAATATAACAAGATGACCGAGTATAACAATAATACGAGCTTACATAATGCAAAATGCTCAAACTCGTAAGCAGCATCCGATTTTGCTTCTAACTCCATCGTCGTAAAGAAAGTGTTCTCGTTTCAAAAAGTCGTCTCGTAAGGAAGATCGGTTTCAGTTTTAAATTGGTCTTTAAGAAAAGTCGGTTTTGGTCTCGTAAGGAAACTGGGTTTTTTATTTCAAACTGACTTCTCGTATGGAAACTGGATTTCTGTTTCAAAATGGCCTTTCGCAAGAAAATTGGGTTTTTGTTTCAAATTGGCCTCTCGTATGGAAACTCTATTGCTTTAAACTGGCCTCTGTAAGGAAACTGTTTTTTTTTTTTTTTTGTTTGTTTCAAACTGGCCTCTCTCAAGGAAATTGGGTTTTTGTTCCGAAGTGGCCTCTCACAAGGAAAATTTATTTTAATTCAAACTGGCCTCTCGTAAGGAAACTGGTTTTGTTTAAACTGGTCTCTCGTAAGAAAACTGGGCTTTTGTTTCAAACTGGAGTCTCGTAAGAAAAGTTTATTTTGATTCAAACTTGCCGCTCGCAAGAAAACTGGGTTTTTTGTTTCATATTGGCCTCTCGTAAGGAAACTCGGTTTTTTGTTTCAAACTGACCGTTCGTAAGGTAACTGGGTTTATGTTTCAAAGTAGCCTCTCGCAAGGAAACTGGGTTTTTATTTCAAACTGGCCTCTCGTTAGCAAACTGGGTTTTTGTTTCAAACTGGCCTCTCGTAAGGAAACTGGATTTTTGTTTGAAACCGGCGACTCGTAAGGAAAGTTGATTACAATTCAAACTCGCCTCTCCTAAGGAACTGGAGTTTTATTTCAAACTGACCTTTCGTAAGGAAACTGCAGTTTTGTTTCAAACTTTCGTAAGGAAAATCGGCTTTTGTTTCAAACTGGTGTCTCGAAAGGGAAATCGGGTTTTGTTTCAAGCTGACATCTGGCAAGGAAAGTCAGTTTTATTTCAAACTGGTGACTCTTAAAGAAAGTCGGTTTTCGTTTCATACTGGCATCTCGTGAGGAAAGTCTGTTTTCGTTTCAACACGTGTCGTAAGCAAAGTCGGTTTTAATTTCAAATTGGCGTCTCATAAGCTAAGTCGTTTTTCATTTCAAACAGGCGTTTCGTAAGCAAAGTCGGTTTTCATTTCAAGTCGCTCCTTGGTAAAAAAGATCGGTTTTCACTCACTTCTTTTCACAGGCAAAAAATCTTATGTGTTGCACTCACGTGACTTTCTCTACTCTTATGCAAACTATTTTTACAAAATGGAATTAATTGTTCTTTCACACAAGCCGTGTGTTGGACAAGGTTGGAAAGGTAGAATCAGATGACTGAAAAATTCAATGCCATAGCCGGCTATGGCATTGAATTCTTCAGTCATCTGATTCTATTTTTACAAAAGTTTAATTCTGCATCTACTTCATGTTAATCGAGATAAAATAGTTGCAGAAATTATCTTATTGGTAATTTTCTTATAGGTGGAAAAGGAATATGGTAGGCTTTAGGTGATAGTCAAATCTTTTAGGAGCTGGCTACTAAGTGGAGCATTCCGTTCTCTTTGCATGAACAGGGCAGAAAAATAAACAAATAACGAATTCCCATTTGAGAAAAATTAAAGTATTGGAAAATTCAAACAAATAACAGTAAATATCTCGAAAATGGTTCACTGGACAAAAAAAAAAAGGTTATGAGATAAACTATGTGTTTTAACGAGATCTACATTTTTGTGTAGCAAAACTTTTTTCTATTTCTTATGGTTTACCAGTTATGCGAAAGTCATCCAGAATGAAGAGAACTTTTGGAGAAATTCCCAGAAAATTCAAGATATACATTACATTTGATATAAAACTATCTTAAGCATACGACATTTTAATCAAAATCGTTAGTCATTTTTTGAGAAAATCAAAATTTCCAAAAAATGTTCCATGTAAAGGATAGTCTGGGGTGGGAGATTTTCTTTAAAAATCCTCATGTCGAATGCTTAGAATATATTGAACTCAAATACTAAGTTTGATATTTATCCAACTTTTCGTTTTAGAGTTATGCTATTCACAGAATGACAGACTCACAGGCTGACAGACAGGCACACACGGACATTTTTCCAAAAATGCTTTATTTGGATTCTGTGTACCTCAAAATATGTATTTCAGGTGAAATATCGGTATCGAATTCTTGGGTGAAATGCAATATCTAGGGTCTTTCCCTACTTACTATACGTGGTAGAGAAAGTAAAAGAAATCTGATGTGTCACACTCACATGACTTTCTCTAATCTTGTACAAACTATCTTTACATATGCTTATTCTCCACATGCTTCATGTTAATTGAGGTATCGAGATGTTAATCTTATCGCTAATTTTCTTGTAGATGCAAGGGGAATTGGTAGGCTTTAAGCTATAGTCAAATATTTTAAGAGCTGGTTGTTATGTGCAGTATTCCTTCTCTTTACATTACCAGGACAAAAAAGAATAACGAATTCCCATTTGAGAAAAAGTATAAGTATTGGAAAGCTTAAGGGAATAACAAGCAATATCTCGAAAATGGTTCACTTAACAAAAAAATGTATATGACATAAACTGTGTATTTTAACGCGATCTACATTTTTTGTGTAGTAAAATTATGTCTATCTCTTATGGTTTACCAGTTATGCAAAAGTCGTTCACAATGAAGAATGCTTTTGGGGACATTACATCCCCAGAAAATTCGAGATATACATTTCATTTGTCATAAAAATATCTTAAACATGTGACATTTTAATCAAAATCGTTTTAGCCATTTTTGAGAAAATTAAAATTTTCAAAAATGTTCCATGTAAAGGGTAATCTGAGGTGGAGGGATTTTCTTGAAAACCTTCGTGTCGCATTTCTGGAAGATACTGAACCTAAATACCAAGTTTGGTGTTTATCCGACTATTCGTTTCTGAGTTATGCTGTTCACAGCCACATACACGGACATGTTTCCAAACATGTTTCTGGACATGTTTCTGGATTCAGGGGGGCTCAAAACATGTATTTCAGGTGAAATCTAGGTATGGAATTTTTGGGTGGAATACAATACTTCCCCTACATACCATACGTAATACAGAAAGTAATAGCTTTCTTAAAGTAACTATCGAGATAAATTCCCGAGAAGCAGTACACGCGTTCAAGAATCCAAAGCTTGTCTTTTGACGAGTTTACAAAACCCACCAGCAAAAGTAAGAAGCTTTAATGGCATACTCAAGGATATTCAGAAATAATCAGTGCTGAGGATGTGCACTTTTAGTATAGATATTTATAACGTTTAATGATAAAAAGAAGCAATATCCAAAGTGATACTAGTGTCATGTTAAGTTTTAAATCAGCTATATCGACAGTGTTAGACATCATCACTGTAAGTTAAAGATGTTGTGGTAGAAACATTTTCGGGGTATGAATACACCCCACCTGAAAGTCGTCTGTCAACTGATTTACAGTGATGCAGACTTGATATCGTCGATATAGCAAGCTTAAAAATTAACAATTATTAACTTATCGTTTCTTCAACACTACTTTCGAGTTTGAGACAAAACTAATCTAATTGCAAAAGTTTAAAGTATGCTCTATTCATTTAATAAAGAAAAATAGGGCAAAAATACAAATGATGCAAAATTTCCCATCATTATTATTATTATCTAAAATATGCAGCGCACTATCTATGCAAGTCCTCCAAAATGTTCACGTTTTGTTCCCCTTGTTTAATTTTTTGTGTATACTTATTAAAATCTCAATATTATTTTCTCAGGCATAGAGTGCGGTTTTATCGATGTGTATTCTTTATCCTGTTTTCACTTTTTGACAAGCCAAATGTTTTACTTTCAAAATTAAAGATGTCATATAAAAACGAATAATTTAAGAATAAAAGTAAACTCGCGTTATAACCTTTTTAGTTTATAATCCACAAGATTTAAATATCCTTTAGGGTTTATCAGATTTATTTGCGAAAAGTACACTAAAATGTTAACACTGTATTTTTTATAAGATTTTAAACTGACTGAGAGAACTGACTCCAGGAAATTACTTTTAAAATTATGCTAAAACATTTCAAGGCACATATTGTTATGTTTAAAAGCCGCAATTAAAGGTTCCTAAATCGTAGGAGGAAAGGCTGTAACTGCTTATAATACCAAAAAGAAAAAAAATATATATTAATGTTACTTTGTAAGAATTGCTGCACTATGCACTTTAAAATGGGATAAGTATTGAGTAATTTATATTTTTTCTTAAAAATTATTATGATGTCATAGAATATGTTCTACTAAATGTAATAGACAAATCTCCTTGAGTTACAATTTCTGTTTCAAAGAAGATTGACTTTGAAGTAACATTATTTGTATATGTTTGTATTTGTTAGCCCCACATTTGGGAGCCAATTTGCGACGGTAGCATTGCTTACGTAATATGTTTTTACGTAAATTATTAGAACTTGAAGATCTTATATTGTGCTGCTTTTGTTTTGTTACATAATTTTAACTGCCCCACTTATGGGAGCCAATTTGTAATTGTATTAGTTGTGACATTATTTATTGAGCATTATTGTAGCCCCACGTTGTGGTAGCCATTTTTTTTTATGCAAAAGAATAATAGGGAATTAAGAGAAGATATTGATAAGAGCTTAGAACAAAACAGGGAAGAAATTATTTGTAACGGTATTACTTACAATGTTATTACTTGTGATGTTTGTGTATGTGTGTTTACTTCATGTGAAGCTATCTTGTGACGTCATTCATTTGTTCGGTTTGTAGCTCCATCTAGTGTTAGCAATTTGTGGTAGTATTAGTGTTTGAAAGAATTTTAATTTTTGTTTACTGTCCTCCGGCTAGCTATTATTTCTCGGTCGAACATGTCTCTTGATCAGAGTGTGTAAACGGAAAGGAATCTTTTATCCAAATATAACACTGATGAAGAAATTTGTTTTACACATTTATTGTCGAACACGTTAACTATCACATTTATACATTGATCTTAACACTCGCCAAACTGAAACTGTTATAATAACTTCTTACTGATCACTTTTAATCCACGTACTTCAACTTTTTGTATAATTAACCTTACAACACTTAGGATTATTCATAATTCTGCTGCGCGTAACTTGTGAATTGATACCCGACGTTTGCCGTACAAATACTTTCGACGAATTGACTGACTGAAGACGACGTGTAGTGTACACAGATTTTTGATGAACTGGCTGACTTTACTTCTAACCTACTGCTTTTATACCCATACACTCCGATATGCCTAAAGATTATAACTGAACTGCAATTGGCTAATAAAACGCGCCAACATTACGCAACTTCCTCGTTTCCAATAATGATAAACAGCTCACCCCCCCTCTGCATTATTGCGCGCTATTATTGTCAGTTTCAGTAAGGCAGTATAAACTTACTTCCCAACAATAATTACAATCAACAAACATCTCAAATCAATGTCACATAAAAATGCATATTCATATTACAATCATTATTTACATTTACGTAATTTGTGATACAAATTACTGCATCAACTTACAGTGATACTTAAAGAATTTTTATACGTTTCTCTTCCTAGTACAGGAGAATTGTTTGTTTTTGCCACCCAGCCACAGTGAACTATTATATATTATAACTGTCTGAAAAATGAAATACACGCGTCAATTTAATTATTACTATTTTAAGCAGAAAAGGATTTACTTACCTATGTTCAAACCATTGGGCTGGGGACGACCTACAATTTGCTTTATATGAAGAAGTGTATCAGAGAAAGAGAGAGGAAGAGGGAGAGAGAGAACCTTAATTTCATTAGCCTAAGAAATATAAATATTGTATAAAGTCTTAAAAAAATGGGTTTCAATTTAGGAAACACTTTTAGCCTAATTAATTTTTCAAGGTTACTCTTGAATAATTCATCATATAATTTAATTACGTAATTAATTTTAAATAGCAGCAAGAAAGTAGTAAAGAATAAACATTTATTTTATTCGCAGCCCAACAAGAAAGAAATGCCTTTAATACTAATTAAAGTGTCTCTACTTAATTATTTGAGTTTACTAAATGTATCTTAAGACACATTTTGAAATATTTGTAGTGCAAAAAAGAGACAATTGAGATTAGGCAAAGTTGATTTACGAATGGAAACGAGTGAAAAATCACCATACTTTTTCTTTTAGTTTTTGATTTCAAAATTTATTTTAAAATTTTGGGGTTTTCAAAACTCTCTTCATATTTAAAATACTGCAGCGTTTTTGAAATACTTGAAATGTTTAAACATGCTTATCTTTTAAGAAATGTTATTTTCAGTGATGTGATTATAAGCTGTTTTAACCACAGTTTTATTCAAAATATCTTATTTTCGCCTTAGTTATAAATTATACACTATGCAAAACTGACATCATTAACATTATTTTGTATTCATTATATTTTGAGAGCACATTTAAACATTTCAGTAACTATGTAAAAATCTAAGAGTTTATTTCCAGTGAAATCCATACAGGTTCAAAAAGGCGCGTGTAACCAGTTCAATATGTCTCTCATAGCTACAGCTGAAATTTCAAGAGACATCTTTTTCCCAAAACCTTGATCAGATTTTTGTAGGTTTTGCCTTACTGTTTGTTTCTTATTTAATCACAAATGAAATTACCCATGGAAAAATCAGAAACTGCTAAATATTATATAGTAACCCTAACCTTCATTATATATTTAGATATATTAGAGGCAATAGAATTCTACACTGACTTAAAAATACGAATCTGCAATCAAGGCAGGGACCAGTACAGTAAAATTAATTCAGCTGTACCACATAAACATCTCGCTTTATTTTGGGGGGTCTTGTTATATGCTTCTTGTGGCCAGAATTTTTACTTTCTCTACTACGTATAGTAAGTAGTGGAAGTATTGTATTCCACCCAAAAATTCGATACCTAGATTTCACCGGAAATACATGTTTTGAGACACCCTGAATACAAAAAAAAGCATTTTTGGAAACATGTCCGTGTGTGTTTCTGTGTGTCTGTCTGTGAACAGCATAACTCAGAAACAAACAGTCGGATAAACACCAAACTTGGTATTTAGGTTCAGTATCTTCCAGAGATACGAAGGTTTTCAACAAAATCCCCCCACCCCAGATTACACTTTACATGGAACATTTTTCGAAAATTTTAATTTTCTCAAAAATGACTATAACGGTTTTGATTAAAATATCATATGTTTAAGATATTTTCATGACAAATGAAATGTATATCTCAAATTTTTTGGGAATGTCTCCAAAAGTGTTCTTCATTCTGAACGACTTTTGCATAACTGGTAAACCGTAAGAGATAAACAAAAGTTTGCTGTACAAAAAATTTAGATCGCCTTAAAATACACAATTTATGTCATACTCAGTTTTTTGATTGGGTGAACCGTTTTCGAGATATTGCTTGTTATTCCCTTAAATTTTCCAATACTTAACTTTTTCTCGAATTCGTTATTCATTTTTTTTGTCCTGGTAATGCAAAGAGAATGGAATACTCCACATAGCAACCACCTCTTAAAATGTTTGACTATCGTTTAAAGGCTAGCAATTCTCCTTGCATCTATAAGAAAATTAGCAATAAGATTAACATCTCGATATCTCAATTAACATGAAGCATATGGAGAATAAGCGTTTGTAAAAATAGTTTGTACAAGAGTAAAGAAAGTCATATGAGTGTAACACATCAGATTTTTAAAAACAGAATGAATATAGCTAAGTAGAAAATGGTAATAAGTTTAGATTTTGCATTGTAAAATGTATTGAGCACTAATATTTCCGATTAAAAGAGATAACTGCTTTTGGTACTGATTTTACAATCCTGCTGCTTAAACAATTAATCATATAATTTAATTACGTAATTAATTTTAAATAGAATACCTAATGCAACATTTTCTACTGGGAGATATTGATTTCTATAGTTCTAACTTCTTACTTCCCCATAATAGCACAGCATAAATCAACATGAAAGTATTAAGCCAACACGTGAAGTATTTTCGTTGCTTAATCTTTCCCTCTTGTGATGTCGAAGAGGAAGAATGTGGGAGGGATATGTGTTTTTACCAAGCTGGTAAAATTAAGTGGCGACATTTAACAACCAGTCTTCCGGAAAATCCACGATGAGACACCTTTTGCTGCTGTCATTTTTGTCTTTGAGAAGAGGAAGAAAGGGGAAAGATGTGTGTGTGTGTGTGTGTGTGTGTGTGTGTGTGGGTGGGTGGGTGTGTGTGTTTTAAAGAACTGAATGCCGGCAGCACAACTGTCGAATTTCCCGATACATCTAAGTTTTTGAGCCAGTTGGTTAGCGAAGCATCATCAAATCCAGAAGGTTGGCCAATTATTACATAAGTCCATAACAAAATCGGAATTCTTTAAAAGAATTCTGATGTTTTACATTAACATGACTTTTCTATTTGCTATCGTTTATTTTTATATAGCTTCCACAAACTATTTTACAAAAGAATATTTTTATATTAACACTTCATGTTAATTGAAATAAACCTTTGCAGAAATCGTTTCATTACGCATCAAAACTATACGCTGGCCTAGAAATTGCAAACTATTTTTATGACATCACGAGAAACAACAGAATAGCGACAGTACTTTAAAAAATAACGAAGTGTTTAAAAAATTCACCAATAACAACATATGTTGGAAATGTGTAATGCCACAAAAAATTATTTGAAATAGTACATTGCGTATTTTAAACATATCTGCATTTTTATGTAGTAGGTATTTGTCTAACTCTTATGGTTTACCAGTTATACAGAATTATATAAAATTGCTTTCGAATGGTGAAGACTTCACCGGCTTATTCCAAGAAAATTCAAGATACACATTTTATTTTTCATATAAATATATTAAACATATGGTATTTTAATCGAAATCGTCAGAGCCACTTTTGAGAAAATCAAACATTTCGAAAAATCTTCCTTATAAGGAGTAGTTTGGTGTGTGGAATTTTCGTGAAAATCTTCATATCGCATTTTTGGAAGATACTGAATCTAAATACCAAGTTTGATATTTCTCACTCATTTCGATTTTGCGTGTACTGTTTACACACAGACCCTATTCTAAAAATTATTTTTGGTACAGGGGGCCTCAAAACAAGTTTAGTAACAAGTTATACAATGCAGTGAAATCTCGGCATCGACCTTTTGTATCGTATACTTCCTCTACTGTAAGTGGTAGTGGAGAAAATAATAGGTCCCAAATTCCCTTTCTATGTAACCCCAATCCGACAACCCTGTTCGCAACAATACCACTGCAGCTGAATATCTGGAGAGTGCTGCATCATCTGGAAGCTGAATCACTTTGTCAGGACAATGTATTCTACTTTTATGAAACACAAATTGTAGTGTGATTGTATACTGATGCTAGTAGCTTGCAACAATAAGCTAATATTCTGCTTTAAACTTCAGTCAGTTAAAATAACAACAAAGCACCGGTATTTGCATATGGTCCCTGTGTGTTGGTCGATTGGATCGTCATTTGTCAGTGAGGCGCAGCATTCACACAGTCCATAAAGAACAAAACAAAACAGTCTTTTGTTATACATGGACTATGTAATCTCTTTTATTTCAGTTTGTTTGACAGTAACTTTGTAATGTTCAGTGCTAAAACACAGATGATCCAATTTATTGCACCTTTACTTCTAACTGTATGTACAAGCCTCCGAAAGCCATTTTGCCAAACAGGTAGCTTACCCCACTTCGGGCACTAATTCCGAGGGTCCATTAGGAAAACGGAGGGATCGCTGAAGCGAAACTTTATACTACCAGAATTTTATTTGTTCTTATTTCTTCCTCACAGAAAAGAGAAGATGACGAGAGGGGGGAGGCGAAAAAGCTGCTGCAGGACGGAAAGGTATACCCTCCATCTACTTTACACTTTTGTTACCACTTCGCGTCTTCGTTTATTACCTGATTATTACTAATTCACTCTATTACTTCTGCTCTAGTATGGCCCTTGCAAGACATGCTCTACTGCACGGTTGACCTCTGTTTTCTTTCACTTTACAGTATAAAGGGGATCAACCTGCGAAATTTGGAAATTCTGTGTTTATTAAGCAATTAGCGTGATTTTTAATTAGATATTTATGGCGTACTATATAACTACTTCCATATTTTTGGATCAACTCCTCGAGTAGTTCCTGAAGAAAAAAATAAATTCTAATTGTTTAATTATTATTCGCAGAGAAATTTCTTTGCACTGCAGTTTTCAAACTCGGAAGAAAATTTTAACTTTGTGTTGCAAACATATCTATTCTAAAAGATTACTGTAGGATGTGCAAATAAAACATGAATGACTTTAGAAAACAATTCAAAATTAGAGTAAATATACCGAAGTAAATATCCCACAGAAAGCAAAATTATTTTTCTGCCAATTGCTAAACTGATTAATTCGCCATTGTACAGTTGTGTTTTGATTGTTAGAGAAATGTTTCTTAGTATTTCGGTGAAGACATCCTATATTTACACATTGAAACAGGTAAAAATCACTTTTTGTACTTCTTAATCATTTGTGTTGTTCTGTTATACAAGCTGTGCACATAAGACAAGAGTATTAACCTTTAAATTTTCACATCATAAAAGACTGACTTTCAATCTACCACACTCAGTCATGTGCTTTTCAAGTTGAAAGTGTAGCTGTCATGTGATGACTTTATTTGAAATGATCGTTACTGTACTAAAGAGCACGTATATATACCTAAATACCCAAAGAGTATATACGTACAGGTTTCATAGTCTGAAGTGTAGCTTTTATTGCAGAACGACTTCAAATTATGTTAGAAACTCCGATAGGAAGCTCATCTTTACTAAATATACTAAAGAATTACCCAATAAGGCTAGACTCCGATGTATTCTAGGAAGAGGATTTTCTCCCATCTAGTGTCTGTGAGCAACCAGAATTCAGGCGAAACAGAAGAACTTCTACCCCAAGAGACAGAATTGAAAAGCACTTCCAATGTTGACCCAAACCAGAATTCCAACGAAACAAGAACTTCTACCCCAAGAGACAGAATTCAACAGCAGTTTCAATGGTGGCCCAGAACCAGAATTCAAGCGAAACATGAACTTCTACCCAAAGAGACAGAATTCAACAGCAGTTTCAATGGTGGCCCAGAACCAGAATTCAAGCGAAACAAGAACTTCTACCCAAAGAGACAGAATTCAACAGCAGTTTCAATGGTGGCCCAGAACCAGAATTCAAGCGAAACAAGAACTTCTACCCAAAGAGACAGAATTAAACAACACTTTCAATGGTGAGCCAGAACCAGAATTCAAGCGAAACAAGAACTTCTACCCCAAGAGACAGAATTCAACAGCAGTTTCAATGGTGAGCCAGAACCAGAATTCAAGCGAAACAAGAACTTCTACCCAAAGAGACAGAATTCAACAGCAGTTTCAATGGTGGCCCAGAACCAGAATTCAAGCGAAACAAGAACTTCTACCCCAAGAGACAGAATTCAACAGCAGTTTCAATGGTGAGCCAGAACCAGAATTCAAGCGAAACAAGAACTTCTACCCCAAGAGGCAGAATTCAACACCACTTTCAGTGGTGACCCAGAACCAGAATTCAGCGAAGTATAACTTCTACACCAAGAGGCAGAATTCAACAGCGCTTTCAATAGTGTTCCAGAACCGGAATTACGGCGAAACAAGAACTTATACCCCAAGAGACAGAATTCAACAGCAGTTTCAATGGTGGCCCAGAACCAGAATTCAAGCGAAACAAGAACTTCTACCCAAAGAGACAGAATTCAACAGCAGTTTCAATGGCGGCCCAGAACCAGAATTCAAGCGAAACAAGAACTTCTATCCCAAGAGGCAGAATTCAACACCACTTTCAGTGGAGACCCAGAATAGAAGTTCTACACCAAGAGACAGAATTCAACAGCACTTTGAATAGTGTTCCAGAACGGAATTACGGCGAAACAAGAACTTCTATCCCAAGAGGCAGAATTCAACACCACTTTCAGTGGAGACCCAGAATAGAAGTTCTACACCAAGAGACAGAATTCAGCAGCACTTTGAATAGTGTTCCAGAACGGAATTACGGCGAAACAAGAACTTCTACCCCAAGAGACAGAATTCAACAGCAGTTTCAATAGTGGCCCAGAACCAGAATTCAAGCAAAACAAGAACTTCTATCCCAAGAGGCAGAATTCAACACCACTTTCAGTGGAGACCCAGAATAGAAGTTCTACACCAAGAGACAGAATTCAACAGCACTTTGAATAGTGTTCCAGAACGGAATTACGGCGAAACAAGAACTTCTACCCAAAGAGACAGAATTCAACAGCAGTTTCAATGGCGGCCCAGAACCAGAATTCAAGCGAAACAAGAACTTCTATCCCAAGAGGCAGAATTCAACACCACTTTCAGTGGAGACCCAGAATAGAAGTTCTACACCAAGAGACAGAATTCAACAGCACTTTGAATAGTGTTCCAGAACGGAATTACGGCGAAACAAGAACTTCTACCCCAAGAGACAGAATTCAACAGCAGTTTCAATAGTGGCCCAGAACCAGAATTCAAGCAAAACAAGAACTTCTACCCCAAGAGACAGAATGAAACAGCACTTTCAATGATGACCCAGAACCATAATTTCAGCGAAACAAGAACTTCTACCTCAAGAGAAAGAATTCAACAACACTTACAACGATGACCCAGAACCAGAATTCCAGCGAAACAAGAACTTCTAACCCAAGAGGCAGAATTCAAAAGGTTTTCAATAGTGATTCAGAACCGAAATTTGGGCGAAACAGAAGAACTTCCATCCAAAGAGGCAGAATTCAACAGCACTCTCAATGGTGACCCACAACCAGAATTTCGGCGAAGCAAGAACTTCTACCCCAAGAGACAGAATTCAACAGCACTTTCAATAGTGACCAGAACCGGAATTAGGCAAAAGAGAAGAACTTCTACCTCAAGAGACAGAATTCAACAGCACTTTGCATAGTGACCCAGAACCAGAATTCCAGTGAAATAAGAACTTCTACCCCAATACACAATTTAATAGCACTTAAAAGGGTGACCCAGAAAGCAAATCTCCATCCCTGGGAAATGAGGACAGAGTAAAAATAAATGTGTATCAGTAGAAATATTGCCATTTCCAAAAGATAAACAAAAAAAAAGGAAGTGAACAGTTAGACGATCGGAGATAATGACATACTCTTCATAGGCACGGTATTATATTTTGGAGTTAAATAAAAATAGAAAGTAAGCATTTACTGAGACCAAGAGAAAATTGCCCTATCATCCTATTCCAGAAAGAACACTACATCTGAAGAAACAGAAGACAAGTCGGTTTTCTGTTCAGGATGTGATGAACAGTATGAAGAGCCAATTGCAGCGGACAGATCCAGTGCATTAAGTGTGAAGATGCTAACATGGACAATGCTCTTCATTTGAGGGCGGAATTTGATTCATTTGTGAGTTTGCTAAATGCGTACTCTTAGGCACTTGTGAACGAAAGAATGCGCAATTCTTATTTCTTGTATTTATGAGAAGTCTAATGAAAGTTTATTTATCTGTCGCTATTGAAAATAGTCCATATATTTAACATTATTCCTTAACTGCGCACTCTTTGGTATGTTCACCCTATATACATTTTGCTTTTTACGCTTTTTAAATTTAACAATGACCTCTAAAGCCATACAATTCCTGAAAAAGCTCACTATTAACGTTTATATACCTAAATTATATACTTTTCAAAACAGCTGGCAAACGTTTGCACCGCAAGGAGCAATTCAGTGATAACAAGCACTAAAAATGTATAAAAGAAATTACTGTTAAAGTTGGATTTAGATTTCAAAACTGCCTTCCCGTGGTACCTGTCATTTTAATGGTTACATTGTCTGCAAAATTATATTATGCCCATTCATCTTAAGAAACTTAAGTTTATTACTATACAAAATCTACATTTTTTACTATTTTCACAGGTTCCTCCCATTAATTTCAAACAATACATGGAAGAAACTCCACCCGTTTATATCGAGTCGTAGCAACGAACTTCTGTGAAGGAAATTGTCGTATTCTTACACAATCTGACCAGTTTCACTTCCTCAAGCCCATTTCCTTGCATATATCTTGTTATTCATATAAAAAGTGATGTTTTATCCGCTTTACATTCTTCTGCTTCTCGTCCTCCCTCACCCTATGATTAAGGCTTGCTTGCCCGTTTCGGCTTCATAGAACCCTTGCTGGGTCGCCCTCCCTTCTTCCTCTGTCTCTGAGGTTATGGACTGCTTTCGAATAACTATTTTCTTCCAGTCTTATTACATGTTCAAATCAATTCCACCGTTTAATATTTATGTTACTACTAAATGCTGCTGTTTTGGTTATGTGTATATTACCTACACAGAGAGAAAATATGTGAATGTCTGTGTGTGCGTGTTGGAGTCTGTGTGTGGGGTAATCTCAAAAACCACTCAAGCGATTTTGATAGTCCTTTCGCTATTGAAAAATCCTAATCTTCCAGATGGTCACTGGTTGTATAATGTTTCCAAAAATTTGAAAAATGGAGATTAGATATTTCTTTTTTATATTCATGCCACCGAATTTCAATCCCGTTTCGTTGAATATGGATATCAGAGACTACTTTGCACTTTATTGTAAACATGACAGATTTAAATAACTTCGAGCCCAAAGGGGTAAATGGAATGGAATATTTTAAAATTGAGTTATTTGTGGGGGAGGGTTACTGGGTTGTATATTGTTCATATCATCACAATTTCCTCCTATTTCACTGAAGGTTTATCAAGTAATATTTTTGTGTCATTTCGACTAAGTGATTGATTTCAGAAACTGGCAAAAACATGTTAACCTTACATTCAATTTCTATTTTCAGCCCGTAACATACATATCAACATTCCTTAATGATCTATCTAGATGGAACGTTGTACGCTTATACAAATAGGAACAAGCGAAAATTATAAGCCATATGACAAATCTAAAGAACTACATCTACCATATTTTCTACCCCTTATGTATAAATCTGCGCTGTTTAAACCTTATGGTTTAATATATTGCTCAAATGTACAATAGAAGTTGGTAAAAATTATAGGTTGCGTTACACTTCCAAAAACCATCTAATCCTTACTTTGAATTATATAGCACTCAAATTTTTTACTATAATTTCAACTACTTACAGATAAATCTATATTGTTTGGTCAAACAGGACACAAATTTGTGCACTTAGTCTACATGACGGCGAAAATTATTGGATACCACGCAACTTAAAAAAATTAATCATATTTATATTTTTAATCCCTTGTATACAAATTGTCACTATTTGGCCAATCTGGACAAAACTATGGACACTTATGCTTTAGGCACAAGCATAAATTACCAACTACTTATGACTCAAAAATCTGCAATATCCTTATTTTCAAACCCGTACTTGTAGAATGTACCAAGGTAATGCTAGGAAAGACAGCTTGTTTTATTATATATTCTGTAGTGAATACGTTTGATATTTGTGTATTTCTAAAATTGGGTCGCCTTTTCGTCCATTATTATTATTATTATTTGTTTAATTAATTCTGCTTCGACTAACTAGTTTGTTGTTTCATTTGAGCAAGTATCAGGGATTGTGTCGGAAAGGAATCTGCAAAATATAACACGGAAGAGTTTGGCTTTAAGAATTTGTTTTGTAACTCAACGTAATCGCCAACAACGTATAATACTATAAACTTCTCAACTTTGCCTCCTGAAACTGTCTGCCTATATTATTTCACGTAGTTTATATGCGTAACTGAATATTGTGAGAGGTTACACTGCAAATATAAACTTAGTAACTCGCGGAGTACATTTTACGTTAACTAATACGACGTGTACACCGCGGAGTAATCTGAGGGCCCAGGATCGCTTTGTAACCTCTGAGAACATACACATTACTGTCTGGAGTTGCCTAAGCATTAAAACTAGATTCTGATTGGCTAATCTTTGCTGGGATACCTAGCGTCCTATTCCAGTGGCCATTCAAATAAATGTAACATCTTCCTTAGGCTGAGAATGAACCCGTATCATCACTTTCTACTTTCTAAAAATCTAACAAGTAATCCCAAAGCGTCCTTTTTAGGTTCAAGGCTCTTTCTTTATGTCATAAAGGTAAAGGTACACATCACGGAGGGGCCACGGATGGGACAGAACACCGCACGCAGGCCAGTCAGCCCTTTGTGCTTCCAAGGTGACCATTGGGAGGGAGGTATGGATGAGGGGGGTGACCCAAACGGAGACCAGATCCGGATATCGACGTCACAAGCACGAACAGGGTCCCTAACATTTTCCAGATAGAACGCATCCGACGCCGCAGGTTTTTTTTCCAAAATGAATTATAATTCAACATATAACCTTAAAATTGATAATTTTTATATCCTGTAGAAAAAATATAAATATATTTAAATTTTTTAAATAGGTCCCTGCCCACAAGCCCCAACCTCCAGGGTCCCCCGGGAGCGGAGACCCACGCTGAGGAGAGACCTAACTGAGCGGTACCGCAGCGACGCCATAGAGGAAATCTTTATAAAGCGCAAGCTACCGCCCAGCCGCAACCTGGCGAACACCGCGCCTGGTCCTACAACCTTGAAACAGATGACAAGAAAGATGACGGGTGCAGGAAATGAGTGAAAGGAGAGTCGTGATATAAGATGAGCCACCCAAGCATTCGCTTTGCGACCCGGGGTAACCACGAAAAACCCATGGACCAGAGTGGGGTTGCCAGGGGTTGCTCCCGGGACATACCGAATGCGGGCCACAGACACAACTGCCCGAGCCATCCCGCTCGGTTTCTTTATGCCATAACTTCACTCTTCTGTCTGTGTTGTTCAATTCCTTGGCGACAGCTTTCCCTTGTAGAAAACATTTCAGCTTTGGCATACATATCTCATAGTGACTCAGTGTATACATCTGTACATTACATAACTATTTATTACAACTATTACATAATTGACTTGTATTTTACACGACGTTTCATTTAAATAACCACAACATGGGTCTGTCATTATTATTTGTGTTTTACATGTTATAGTGGGTGATTAATAATTGGTTTATTAGTATTGTTATCACAGTACTGCTTCAATTCGTTTCTTATTCGTTCTAATCCGGTGAAACCCTTAATGCATCCAGGTAATTTTATTTTTGTGGAGACTATATATTGTTAAGTTACCATTTTGTGCATAACTGCGTAGGTCTTACTGCCATATAACAATGTATAATTTTTAAACTGAAGATGTATACCTTCTAGAGTCTAATGATATTAAATGCGAAATCAACTTTCTTCCATTCTGAGAATATGATCATGTATCATATCTGCATGTTCATGCACTAGAGCTTTTACAATAAGATTTATTAAACACACTGTGTACATGAAAATTATATATTATATAAAGCTTTTGTTATTAGCGTAAAATGTTAGCGAGTTTGTCTTAGCTTTGCAGTCGAATAGGAGTAGGAGTCAACAGACAAAAGGGCCTCCAGATGTTTGACCACAGCACCGCAAGTAGACCACAGTGGCCCTTTTTGCTTCTAACTAACCCCTGGGAGGGAAGGATGAGGAGACTGAAGAGGGCCAGATCCGGACGACGATGTGTGCTAGGAATCCTAACGATTCTAGATGGAGCACATCCTAGCGCCGGCTTGCCACGCCTTAGCTCCATTGGCGCGAGACACGCTCCAAGGAAGGTGGGCCCAGCAGACCAACCAAACGCCCGGGAGAAACCCTTCTAAACCCTAAAATCCACAGTACTACCGCAAGCTTCGAACGCTGTCGCCTGATCGTTCAACCCTGAAACAGATGAAAGGTAAACATGGGCAGGAAATTCGTGCTAGGAGAGAAACTACCCTAGTATTTGCCTACCGACCCGGAGAAACCACGAAAAAACGTATGAGCATAGTGGCCAGCCCAGCAGGAATCGAAACCGGGACATCCCGAAAGCGAGCTTCACACGCTACCGCGGGACCATTTAGCTCGGTTGTCGAGGAGATGATGATGATTACATCGTTGTAGGAACACTGAACTGACGCTAAACCTTTTTCACTCTAAGATTGAAGTACAAGTAAACTCAACTTAATGTAGCACCACCGTGTGGAGGATGACGGGAACCAAGTATCCGCGAGAGGTATTGCTTCAGAATGCAAATACAGTACATTGCGCAACTTGTGGATCATTATCTTTTAAACATTTCATCTCTTATTCCTATAGTTTGCCTTACATCCTAAACATCTAATACATGGTACTAAAAGTATGGAAACAAAAGTGGTACCTGAACAGTTCGGCATCTATCATTAAAGGTACTGGATTAAACTATTCTTAACTTCAGGCTTTAGAAATCATTCATTTAATGACTAATATCAGTGTACCACTTTGGTTTTAACCTTTTATGAATCATCGAGGTAAGAAAATGATTAGGACTAGACTAGAAATCAACTGAAAACAAACGCTGCCCAAACAACCCGAGTAACAATTCCGCATCACTAACAAAGAAGTTCAATTATTGCTAGACAACAGCCAATCCTATTCATTGTCGATTAAAGGTAGATACTTTCCACAGAATTTGTTAAAAACGTTTAATACAATTGTCTTCCTTTCATTTTCTGTATTTGTGTTTTCCACAGTGGCAAAGGATTTTCAGTCGTGACAGTCTTGAAAGCAATATCTTCTCAGCATTGCAAACAGTCACTGGCGGCTTATCCGGAAGTATAGCCCATGCTATAGCAGTTCATTCGAATCTGAACTAACACATTCTGTATCATAAATTGAACTGTGATACCGTAATTATTGACGGGAAGATATGAATAATAAAATAAAGAAGTAATAATAAGATGCAGAAATAATTTCAATAAATAATTTCCATATATTAAATGAATGTGTAATGTATAAGCTTGAGTGGAAATGTTTGTCCGGAAAGAAGGTAATTAGGAAGTCAGGTTAGCGAAAGTCATTGGTACCAACCGAGAATAGAGAACGCATTAGCTTAAAGATTCTGGGAATTCAGCTAAAGTTAAGCTCATTACGTTTGCAGAGTCACGTAGATAGAATTCTGGAAAACAGAAAGGCGCTTTGATTCTGAGATCTTAGTTAAGTCCCCTAGTAGCAAAGTAACAGAGGTATATGTGGTTGGGCGTAAAAAATAACGTTGATGGCGATTAACGATGTAGGTATAGCTAAAAGTAATAAAGTCTGCATTTAAATGAGAAAGTTACTCTGACTCTGTTACCGGCACTGGTACTTACATTCGTTCGTGGACACCTTTGTGCACACAGTTGTGCATACTCTGAATCGTGGTACCATTGTGTAATATTTTAAGCGCCTAGTGACGCGCTTGTGTAAGTAAGATTTCGCAACTATTGCGAGGGGTCCCGCCGATAAGCATTTTAGTGACTCACGGCAAGTTACGCGTCTAGTTTCCTTTATTGCGGAAACATTTATTTGAAATCGTAACATTGGTACTTTAGAAGTTATCCGGTACAATAATTCAGTTATTACAATTTCGAGTGCTACAATTCAGAGCCAGTCTATTTCTACATCTTAAGCGGTCGGCAACTCACTTCAGTAACTCAAATATTAGTTCACAATAAATTTCCCAGTCGATTTCAATTGGTGTTGTCCCTCACAATAAATCCATGCATACGGTGAGAAGGATCTCATATCCACAACACTAGAACAGCTGGCGCACAAGACAACAGAACGAGCTACGAGATCACGGCAACAGAATCAACAACGAAGAAGGTCCCAAAAGTGACTGTCACAAGAAGTTAAACGTTATGAAAATCCTAGCGGCCAAAAATTGGGCAGCTGATTACCATGTGCTACAAAGCCTTTATTAGAGCAAAGTTGGATTATGGTGCTATTGTTTACAATTCCGCAAGACCTTCTCTCCAAATGTTGGATTCAGTACACTTCGTATAACACTTGGAGTTTTTTGTACTAGCCCGACAGCAAGTATACAAATAGAAACAAATGAACCTCCACTTGAAGCCTAGAAGAAACAACTGACTTTAACATATGCCCTCAAGATACGATGATGTCTGATTCTCGAATAAAAAAGTATATATTTCATAACATATCTAAAGAAACCGCCAAAAGATCATTAATAATACCCTTATATCTGAGAGTCTCCAAGTATCTTCAAGAACTCATCATTAGACCTGCTCCTGTGTCACAAATAAACCCTTCTCTTGCTATTCCGCCCTGGAAAATCACTACGCCTAAAATAAATTTAGAATTGAACATCCTCTCCAAAGAACACACCATTCCTCAGTTTATTGCCAACTATTTAATGGATTAATGAAGATTTGGAAAACATACAGCAATTTACACAGATGGATCAAAGTGTAATGATAGAAAGCTTGTGCGGTTGTTTATCCAGACCACACTATGTTATTCAAACTTCCTGATGCTTATACCGTCTTCTCAAGTGAACTGTTTGCAATTAAACAATCTGTGATTTATGTTTTGAATACTCTATGCTTAAAGTTATTTGTTATATACTCAGATTCTGAAAGTGCGCTACTTGCAATAAACAATCTGCCATCAACCCATATTCTTACACAAGAAATTCAATTACTACTTCATAGAGCCAATACGCAAGGAAAACAAATGTGGATTCCATCCCACATTGGAATACAAGGCAACGAATTGGCAACCAGCCAGCAAAAGAAGCTACTAAACATCCACTAAGTGACCGAACTATAACTACACCAGCCCATGATGTTATCTCAACCATTAAAAAGCTCTACCAACAGTGGAAGACAGGATGGCTTGACTTCACGAGAAGCAAACTGCGTTATATAACATCGAGTTTTTCGACAAATCTTGCCAGTAATTCTCTTTCCAGACAAGATCAGATTTTAATATCCCGACTGAGAATGGACCATACCAAGATCACATACAGTTATCTTCTTTCAAAGCACCAACAACCCATCTGGCACCAGTGTAACATACTGTTAACGACGAAACACATAATCGTGGAATGTCCACAATACGATCAATGGAGACAATACTACCAGATACCCAATGATTTACAAACAGCGCTCAACTATTCGATGTACCCTAAGATAGTTGAATTTTTCAAAAGCATAAATTTATATAAAAGTATATAATGATCAATGAGTTTGATTAATTATAGTGTTCAAATTTTATACCAGTTCATTGTAAAGGTTCAAACCTGCCAGTACGTTAAATAATCTCATTGTTTATTGTTAAATATGTATTTTAAAACTTGTAAAGTCGCGATATGACTAATATATTAAAATTACTATAAACTTTCAAAATAAATTTAAAAAAAACGAAGAAGATAAAGTAAAGGGCTTCAGAAAAGAAGATCAAAATTCTGTTTCAACGGTTACAGTCATCTTTTTTTAATTTCCCTGCACAAGAATAACCACTACTTGTGATCTGAACCGAACTGTTTTATGTAGAGGAAGAGACAACATACAAAGTGTAAAAAGTTGCAGTTTGTCCACTATCCGGACATGTCATGTCTCTCTTGTCATGGGTTTTGTTAACAACTTCTTTGAACTTAAAGTGAAGCCACATTTGTGCTACCGTTCTTGTAAACACGTATCGCAGCTGTATTCATGGCTGGCGTATGACGAAAGCCTTTTCTTCCCTTTCTCTTATGTGGGTTTCATATACTGGTGTATGCACTAGATTGCTCTTTATGGCTGCCTACTAGAGTTTGTATAGCGTTACGCTGAGTTCTTAATGGATTTCTATATTTCTTTTATAATGGAGTAGAGTAGACCATAGCGCGCCAATGTTCTGAGTAGTCTCTTTTCTCCAATCTCAGTTCTTTGTTTTTCAATTAAAGCCCAGGCCAACCGAGTGAGATGGATCCAGATGCAGCGTCTGGATGGTTTCTCATGTGCTCAAACTCTTCCCGTTATTTCAGAGCCAAGTATGTGCCGTATTCAGAGGGTGTACTTCAGGGGCGGCTTCTTAATATGGTAGCACGTTTGTGCTACAACCATAATCCTGGCTTTCCCTTTATGTAAATAACTCTAATGTACATTTCGAGCTCATTTCGACCTGATCTTGTGTAGTGGACTTCAGCAAGCGCTGTTGTTTACAGGTGCCAAATAGTGTAATCCCGGCTGCAATCTACATGTTTTATTTATTTATGCACGCTCTTTAACTGCTGTGGTTCTTAGCGTCCCACCACTAATTTTGCTCAGAGGCCTCTTTGCCAGGCTTGCGGTTCTTTTACGTGCCGTAAATCTACGATACAGAACCAGCGGCTTTACTTCCCTTCCGAAAGAAGCCATGCCATGCTAAGAATTTTTACGCTCGAAAAAAATCCATCGCCCTCAGCCGGGTCTGAACCCGCGACCTAGGGAACTAGAGACTAGCATGGTAACCACTACACCACGGAGGACCACACTGCTGCAACCTAAAGTCATATAATTACTAGGTATAGGGCATGACGAACCAATGGAGCTCAGTGGTGTGTGGTGGGGAAGTGTGGGGCATAATGCTCTGTGTTGTTGGTTAACCTAATACTCAGAGGGTATGAAATAGGATGAATCGCTGATATCCAAAGCAACAAAGTTCCTCCAGGGCAAAAGGAAGCACGTAATGACTCCACAACTGTTTTCAGCACTATTAAATTTATCCATCCAATTATACTCCCAATGGCATTGTGATCTTTCTTTCTCAATGTATTTTATATTTATTTTTATATTAAGATATTTGTTACTACTGTCCTTATGCAATATCATTGTTTGTAAAACCAGTATTATTTAAAATAGTCACATTTTAACGTTATAACATATTGAACTTTCATTATATATCTAGTATGTTCAATTGTTTTTATATTTTAAAGCACTGTTTTATATTATAAAGCAGGTACGTTTTACTGAAAAACCCTTTAATGTTATATGTATGTTACATGTTCGCTCATGACCGAGCTGTTCATGCGACCTAAAATAAATAAATAAATAAATAAATAAAGGATGTCAGCAAGCAGGAAGAAAATAGTTAGATACATAGATTGACCTATAAACTACCCTTTACATGGAACATTTTTCAAATAATAACGATTTTGATTAAAATACGGTACATTAAGATATTTACATGACAAGTAAAACGTAAACCTTGAATTTTGTGGGAATAACTTGTGACGTCCTTTTCATTCAGAAGGAAATCCATATAATCTTGCACAACCGATAAACTTAAACGATAAACGAAAATGTACTGCACAAAAAAATGTAGATTTCTTTAAAAAATACAATTTATTCTAAAACTTTTTGTAGCATCAGACATACCCGAGATATCTGTTATTAATGCTTCGAATTGTTCAAAATCTAGTTATTATTTTCAAGTGCTGTTGATTTTAAGCTGTTTCTCGCAATGTTGTGTAACAGTATGGAATTTTAAGGCTTAGCATATAGCGTTCCAGTTCTTAAAACATTTGACTATCGATGTTCCCTTTGTATCTGTTAACAAAATGTGTAATGCAATTGTTTCCGAAAATGTTTATCTCAATTAAAATGAAGTAGATGGGAAAATAAACTTTGGTAAGAATAATTTGTATACCCACTAATAAGCGATAGAGGGAAGAGAAAGTAATGTGAATGTAACACATCAGATTTTTCTAATACTTCCTACCTAGTTATACAGATAAGTACTAGAGAAATTAAAAACCATGGGTGCAAGAATTATAAGAAGCCGCAAGGTTAACAATAATAATAATAATAATAATAATAATAATAATAATAATAATAATACCTGCGACTAAGAATACACCCATTTCATAGCTGTTAAAGCAAATCCAGACTTTGGTTATATATGTTCATTTCCATTTAAGCGCCGTAAATCAACTAGAATTCAGCGTTTACGTAGCGCAAGAGAAGTTATGTTTGAGCATTTTTGCAGCACCTCCACAGCAGCTGCGGGTGACTTTCTCACTCAAGAAAGTTTTATGGAAGTGACACCGTTCAAAACGAATGGGATAGCCGGCTTTAGAAATTTTCTGCGAGAATAGGAAGTGAAAACATGTAACTATGAGAGAAGCAAACAAAATGTAATAGTCTCCCCATATGATGTTGCGAACAGAGGAGATCGTGAAGAATAGCAACAGTTTTGTGGGCTCATAAAAGTGACTAGTGGCGGAAGAGTCTCTAGAGATGGTCGTTTATAAAGCACCGTCCTATCTTAACTGCCACTTGTTGTGACATGGAAATTTTCATTTGATAAAGGTCCTCGCTTGACATCTTGTTGCAGAAACACAAAGGCCGTTTTAACTTTATGATTCACTTACAGCTCCGAAAATGCACATTCATCTAGGAGCAAAATCTTCCGTCTTATGAGCCGGGATAAAAACTGTGGAAATGAAATGTATTACTTTATGGCTTCGGTGTAAGCCACAATGAATTGCTGTATCAGGAAACTAATAACTTAGAGCTGTTTTCTTTGCTCGGAATATATGTTTGTTACCAATGCAGGAGTGTTAGTTAAACTTAATCTACGAATCTAAATACTTGTTTCTCCAAAATAGACTGGACTATTATTATTATTATTATTATTATTATTATTATTATTATTGGACTTATAATAATTACTCACCTAGCTAGGGTGGTTTCTCATCTCTCACGATTTATTTTCCATTATTTCCATTTCATTCCATTTCCTTCTCATGTTTCAGGTGTAGTTCTAGGCTTTCGTGGCGTATGGCGGTGCCGGACAGATGCCGCGGATGCTTGGTTAAAGGAAAGAGTATTCCCCGTGGACGCTAAGAGCTGCTTGATTAACGGGTCGTTTATCGCCCTCTTTGGACAGATCCAGTTCTAGGATGGAACTTCGAGCCTGAAACCTTTAGGGACTTCTTGTTCCTCTGTGGCCTGTGCCTGCGACCTGTAGCCTCCTGTGGTTCCTTCATCTCATCCCTTCCTCCTGATGGGGTGGTCGCCGCAATAGATTTCTCGAAGGTGGCAATACGCCATTGTATACCCCTCCATGTATACCATATATCCTTATAATAATTATTCAATATATATATATATATATATAGTCGTCCTCCGTGGTGTAGTGGTCTAGCCTCTAGTTCTGAGGTCGCGGATTCAAACCCGGCGTAGAGCGATAGATTTTTTCGGGAGTAAAAATCCTTAGCATGGCTTCCTTCGGAAGGGAAGTAAAGCCGGTGGCACCGTGCCGTAGCTTTACGGCATGTAAAAGAACCTCAAGCCTGATAAAGAGGCCTGATAAAAGATTACAGATATTTCACGCCCAATATAGACTGGGACGCTAAGGACCATTGCAGTTAAAGATGGTCCATAAATAAAACTCAATTTAATTTTAACATATTTAAAATAGCCATATTTACTTGATTTAATGTTTAACGGCTAACTTCTATGGTAATGCTTCTGATTATTCCGCCTAAAGTGGATGGAAAGGAAACTAAGAAATGTTTATTCTCTCTTCTACAGTCAGTAATTTCGTATGCATGCCCTCCGTTTACACTTGTTTAGTGGGTGACTTTCGGTTTTTTTTCCTTATTTATTTTTTTGTATTAAGGCAACCCCATGGTGAGATTGTAGTTAAAATTCCAAATTTCTCACTTGCTTTTGCATTTTATAATAATTTAGAGCCTATAGTAACAAATAGTATTTTCCATTTACGACCTTATCAAGATCAGAAACACAAAATAGTGGCATGTGAATCTTTAAACTTGATTTTCTAAGAATCAAATTTTACATTTTTAAGTACATTAAAGGTCTCTCATAATGCAATATTTCACAAATCTTTCTGAAATTTGCAAGCTAGGCACACTTATCACCCCTGCTATGGAACCTTGTACTGGACACACTTCTTTGCGCACTCAATAGTGATAGTTACTTCACAGTTGTTTTTGCAGATGCTATTGCAATAATCATAAGAGGGCAGTTTCCTCACATAGTTTCTCAAGTGCTACAAATGGCGCTTAAGAAAGTGGAAGCTTGGTGCAAGATGAATAATCTAACTGTTAATCCAAGCAAAACAGTAGTGGTACCCTTTACCAGGAGAAGGGGGCCTGATTTAACCAGACTCTCTCTCTCTCTTTAGTGAAGTAGTGCCCTATTCAACACAAGTTAAATATCTTGGCCTTTTTTAGACAAGAAATTAACTTGGAAACATCACATGGAATTATGTATTACCAAAGCCTACAGAATCTTTTGGACATGTAGAGGTATGCTTGGTAAGACATGGGGTCTGAAACCTAGCATAGTGTATTGGATATACACTGCCATGGTGAGATCTATATTCTCTTATAGCGCACTGATGTGGTGGCCTAGAGTTAATTTAAAGGTGTGCAGAAAGGAAATCTGTAAATTACAGAGGACCTTCTGCATTTCAATTATGGGAGCCTTCAAAACTACTCCAACTGCGGCAATGGAGATGCTGATTGGGCTCACACCTGTCCACATATGGATGAAGGCAGAAGCCATGATCGCGTATCACCGTGTTTGTCGCCAAACCAAAGTGTCTAATACTGGACATATTAATCATCTCAAGCTTCCTTGGGATAAGAATGCACAGCAGATACTCAACATGGGGACTTACATTCTTGAAACAAGATTCAAGTTTGATATGAAATTTACGGTCTCCTATCCACAGCGGAGTGAATGGGAAAGACTGGTAAAACGTCATAATAACAAAGGCCCCATCTGGTATACTGATAGTTCTAGAACCAAATCAGGAACGGGGGCTGGGCTTTACGGTAATGGCACCAAGATTTCTTATAGTCTTGGTACCTTAGCTACAGTTTTCCAGGCTGAGGTTTATGCAATCCTAGCCAGTGTCATGGAAAGTATTAAAAGGAGATATAAGAATAGAAGTGTTCTTATCCTCTCCGACAGTCAAGCTGCTCTTAAAGCACTTGAATCACCATCAATAAAATCAAAGTTCATCTCAGAATGCCGGGAATCCTTAATGACACTGGCTGAACACAATAAGGTTCAACTTATGTGGGTGCCAGGACACATAGGTATACCAGGCAATGAGAAAGCAGATGATGCAGCCAAGATTGGCAGTGAAATCCCATTTTTGGTCCGGAGCCTGTACTGGGAGTGTCCTACAGACCAGTGAAACAGGCTATTAAGTGCTGTGCTCAAGCAGAACAAAAGAACTACTGGAACTCCATTGAGGGTTGCAGACATTCCAAGTTGTTTATTACAGACCTGGATAACAGCCGGGCAAAATACTTGCGCGGTCTTAGTAGAAGAAGACTTGCATGGGCAACAGTATTTATTACAGGACACTGTGCCCTAAAGTTTAATCTATACAGAATGGGATTGTTTAACAACCCTATCTGTAGTAGATGTCTAGAAGGAGATGAGACTGTTACTCATCTACTATGTGATTGCCCTGCTCTTGCGAATCAAAGAGCAAGTATTTTTGGCCATCACTTTCCAAAGATAGATGAACTATCGAAAGCCTCAGTTAGCAGTCTGGTTAAGTTCATATCGAGCAACAGACTACTTAACTGATGAAAGGGGGGATGCGCAATAGATCTTAAGGTCGCAGTGCTTGGGCATAAAACCCACCCCTTTTCAAACTAGAACTAGAAGCTAGGCACACAAAATACAGACAAGGAGCTTTAAAAACGCCTTTTTTAAAATATGAATCCTTCCCACATAATATTGTATGCATTGTGAAACAAATGATGTTTTTGGGGAGTTTTTCTGTAGAACAGAGGGAAAAAAGTTTTGTCTATAGTTAAACAAATATGCAAAATATCTGATATGCTGCACTCACATAACCTTCTCTACTCTTGTACAAATTATTTTTGCAAACGCTTATTCTCCATCTACTTCGTGTTAATCGATATAAACATTTGCAAAAACTTACTGATAAAACTTTTCTTGAAGGTGCAAGGGGAGTATGATAGGCTTCAAGTAATAGTCAAATCTTTTAAGAGCTGGTTGCTATATGGAGCATTTCATTGTTTTTGCATGTCCAGGACATAAAAAAACTAATAAGTTGTGTTTTAACGAGATCTACATTTTCTGTGTAGAAAACATTTGTCTATCTGTTGCGGTTTACCGGTTATGTAAAAGCCATTCAGAAAGAAGAGGACTTTTGGAACATTCGCAGAAAATTCAAGATATACATCTTATTTGTCATAAAATATCATAAATATAGGACGTAATTAAATCGTAATTCAATTGACATATGGTTCTAAAACTTCAACCAACATATGGATATAAGATTAAAAATTATTACTATCAAAAAACAAAAATATTTATTTTTTCCTGAAAAATGACAATTTCACACCTGTCGCTCCTTAACTGCGCATTAATTGTAAGTTTGTAGGGCTGTATTTTTATACAAAATAGGAACTTTACAGATGTTCACATTCATAGCTATAAGTTAACAAGTATTCACGTAATGGTAAATTGAATTACAACATAAATGTAACTTGTACTGTAATACATAATACGTTATCTGCGAAATTAAAACGGCAGATAAATCAAATTTTAAGACTGGGTTAAAGAAGTGCATAAAACAAAAATGTTTCTTCTCCTTGGATAAATTGAAACACAATATGGAACTCTTGTAAGTTGCAAATTGTAAATATATTGACAATATATGAAATTTCAGTTCTAGTCCTTAAACAATCAAGAGTATTATTATTATTATTATTATTATTATTATTATTATATGGTTAAAATGTAATTGTTATTCGAAAGAATTTATTTCCCTTTAAGAATATTTATTTCTCAATCTGTATAAGAAAACTGGGAAAACTCTTGTGCACTTATATTGTAATACACTTGTATTACTGCAGATATATTTTGCTTCTGATTAATAATGTCATCATGTGTATCAAACCCTACTTAAATAACAAAACGTACAAAAAAAGGAAAATGCAAGCAAAGAAAGGATTCACATTTCTACTTTTTCTACTACCCGGATTCGTATTGCTACTGCCGGTGGACCCAATATTTATTCCAAACAAAAGTTCAATAGCGAGGTTTCACAGGAAATACATACATACTTCTATTTTCCCTGGAAAAAAAGAAGATTAGGAAAAATGCGAGAGAAAGAGAGAGTGAGAGTGAGAGTGATAGTGTGAGTGTGTGTGTGCGCGCGCGTGTGTGTAGAATGTTAATTACAGAAAGAGAAGACGAATAAATAATAAAACTTCATATTTAAATCCAGCAACTTTTTTGAAGATGCAAGGCGCAGATTTTCGCGAAATTCTCTGTAACTTTTACATTAAAAATATACGTTATTTTCATTTTCTCAAAAACGATCTTGATTAAAATGTCATTTTATTGAGAATTAGTTTTCGTGTGAGGTTGCTCGACCAACCCCACTGCAGGCCTCACGCCTACTAATGCATAGAAGATGTGAGCGATCATCCAACCTATACGGGGAGGTGATGTAACCATCATCATGCATCCTCCAGCCGGCAGGTTAGCTCATGAGGTCCGGTCCGCGTGCCTATCGCAGTTCCTCACTTTCCTCATGATGCGAGTGGGCACCGGCCCTATACCCGATACTTAAAATCAGCACTCCCATGGGTGGAACGAATTCGGCGCATTCCGTAGGCGGGAACCAGGCTCTACTCTAGCCCACGGCGCAGGACTGATCGAGGTATTAGCACGTGAAATAAAATATAGATCTTACATTTTGTGTGAATGGTCCGACCAGTCCTAATAACTCCATAAGAGATGGACAAACACTTCTACAGAAAAAATCTGTTATGTTATATTGTCGTATGCCTCACTTTATTATTATTCAACTGCAGAGGGGAGCTACTCGCTTGCGAGAGGGATCGTTAAATCAAACAAAGAACTTCAAAATTACGAGGCAACGACGGACACAGCTAAGTTAAATCACAAAATAATTGCTATACCAATACAATGCCTGGCTTAAGGGAGAGGAAAGATTCTATTCTACCATAACTAAGATTTCCAGATATGGATGGAACACCGTTTATTAAATGAAATTAAACACTCACCTATCTTCGCCCATTGCCTGCCGACGAGGACATCGTGTTTTAGCAGTTTCCCGTCTGTCTCACTCGAAGCCTACTCACTGAATGATACAAGAAGCCACGCCAACTAGGCGTCAGTAACGCTATCCCCTCCCTTGACAGTTTCCCCTGACTCGCCCCTACTCACAGGGTGTCGCCGTGCTTCGGTGTCCAGAGAGCGTCTTAATATTATCATCTGTGCACATGCCACATCTCCCCCGGCCACCGAAGTCGACGCCCTCGTCGACACAAGGAAAATAAAGATAATAAGAAACATGAAAAGAACAAAAAAATGACATACAACATGTGTGATGAGCCAAAATAAAACAGAATAATATACATGTGTGATGAGCCAAAATAAAACAGAATAATATACATGTGTGATGAGCACCCAGACGACGACACAATGTTACTGGGCGGAGTAGAGTTTCGAGAAACTTAAGTGCTGTCGACTAATATTGTTACTGCACTTATACTTGAGCACCCCGCACACGCACACACCACGCTGCCTCAGTTCACAGGCACACTACACTGCGCAAAATATCGATGGTCTGCTGTAACTGTTTGTGGGTGATTTTATACAGTGCCCACAACGACGATTTGTCCTGGTGTAGAATTATCACTGCAGGTCTCTGGTGATGACAACAGGGTGGGCAGTCGCTGGCTTGGACTGCCCCCCGACATGGTGGCTCCTTATGCCACGGCAGTGTAGTGGCTGCCCGACAGCTTGCCTGTGGTGTTTCTTGACTTCTGGTGTGCCACGGGGATGCTCCTAGAGTCTCCCGAGCTCCGCCACAGCAAAATACTAGAACAAAACCACCAAACAATAAAAAGGGTGCTCCAACAAACAATCACACATAAAAAGAACGGTATGTCATGTACAATTAAATATTTTAAAGGTTGAAAAATTTGCACTAAAATTCTTTTGACATGGGCAAAGAAAGAGAAAAAAACAAGTACAAATTGGCATAAGAACTAGATATTATAGAGCTACCATCCAAAATTTAACTCACAATGCCTCACAATCCAAATAAAACAGTAAAACAGACTCAGAATACATGAACATGACAGAAAAAAACATAACCTTATTTGGGATCCCAATATTAAATCTTAATAACCAGCTGGTATCACTAACAAAAGAAAATAAGTGCACTTACAAGACAATCACACATGACAATGAAATGAACTCATTCACACTGACCATGGCCCAAATTACACACAACACTCACTTAACTATCTACTCAAACTAGTGTATGCATCACTACAAACTACATCCACAATACATCTCCAAACTACGCCACGTGACATGCTTTCAACTACTATTGTCCTACTCTTGTCACTAATACAGTTTCTCGTCCACGGTACTATCTTCCTCATCTCATTATGATCATCAACTCAATCTCAATCATAATCATCATCATCAGCAGTATTTCAATCAGCATCATTACGTCAGTCATTAACATCTTTATCTCAACTTTCAATTTTCTCTTCAAAAACAAAACATCTTCATTGACGTGTCTCATTTAACATGCTGTAAATTCAAAACATCTAACATAGGCATAACCTTCAAGAAATCACATTAATATTTCAGGAATGACACAAATAACATGACATCATACTGTTGCATCCACATCCTCCAAATGAAAATTAAGCTGGAAAACAGTTGGTATTAAAATTTGCTATCTAAGATGGTAATAAACTTGTTGCATAAACAGAGAAAAAAAATTATTCACATTACAATCACTTCCATCCATTTAATCTCTCGTGTGAATTCAGCACACACGCTATACTGGGCACGTTACAGCAACACCAATAAGCCAAAATCTCTGAAATCATCACATCACATCAACTTTCCAGGTACATGTAGCCCTCCTGAAAAATCAACACATTCATACAACAACTGTCGGGGTTACACTGTGGCACTTCCACCGAAGCTGACATCGTCTCATCTCATCTCTCCTCATCTCATCTCTCACATTAGCACCGTCGGGGTTACTCTTACGCACATCCACCGAGGCAAATCTCAACTCATATTTCTCACATAACCTCAAATACACACACTATTCATGCAACAATTTTCTGCAAATAAAGATCACAGCATCATTATGAAACCCAAAATCAAATCGAGTCAAATCAAATCAAATCAAATCATATCAAATGCAACAAAACATCACATCATTACTCAAAACAATATTGTCACAGAACATTCCTGAAAATGAAAGCTCGATTAAGCATAGTGTACACATGAAATACATTCCTGCAGCATAACACAACAACAAATGATTTGCAGTTCCCAACACATAATTTAAAATTTAAGTTACACCCAAAAGAATAATACACTTTTAATTTAGCAGAGACATGCATATCACACATTCCTAAAAGCAAAGCTTAATTAAGCATCACAAACTCAGACTTTACAGTCTATTAGGACCCACAGGATCATAGTAAGGGTAAAGGCGTGAAACATGAACACTCTGATGTTTGGTACGGGGAGCATGAGGTCGACCAACAAGGTAGGTAACAGGAGTGATCTGTCGGAAAATTTCAAAAGGGCCAAAATATCTACGTAGCAACTTTGTACATTTACCTTTCTTCCTAATGCGAGTGAAAACTTTAACTAATTGACCTACATTATAAACCATATCTCTATGTTTAGCATCAAATGCTTCTTTTTGCTTCACCTGCTGCTTTGTAATGTTAGCAACAGCAACCTCCCGTGCCTTCTGAATCTCTTGCAATGTCTGTCTCACAAAAAGGTCATTAGACGTAGCTTGTAGCTGAACCTGGCTAGGTAAAGAAGGTTCTCGACCATATATCAAGAAAAGGGTGAAAATTTAGTAGACTCTTGAACACTTGAGTTATATGAAAAGATGACATAGGGCAAAATTGAGTCCCAATTCTTCTGATTATTGTCCACAAAATGGCTGAGCATGTTTAAGAGGGTTTGGTTAAATCTTTCAGTAAGTCCGTTGCAAGCTGGATGATAAGCACTGGTGAAATTGGAAGACACTGATAGAGATCTCAACAATTCTTGTGTCACCTCACTTAAGAAAACTGAGCCACGATCAGATAACAAGGCAGCAGGGGCTCCATGCTTACAGATGATGTTATGCAAAATAAATTTAGCAACTTGAGGGATTGTTGCTGAAGAAACCGACGCAGACTCGACCCAGCGAGAAGCATACTCGGTCGCAACGACAACATACTTGTGTCCAGAATTTGAGCGTGGGAGAGGCCCAAGCAAATCAATACCCCACCGCTCGCCTACAGATGTAACCGGAATTGGTTGTAATAAGCCTGCTGGTTTTTGATTCTTCGGTCCTTTTCTTGTTTGACAGCTGGGACAGGTTCGTACAAAATGTTCAATATCTTTCTTCATCCCAATCCAGTAATACCTGGAGTGAATTTTGGCAAATGTTTTTGAGAATCCTAAGTGGCCTGAAAGAGGATCATCATGACATGAAGAAAGAATTTCATGTTTTAGAGCTTCTGGAATAACCAGCAGATGGAGAGGGCCAGTGGAGCCAGCATTTTTACGATAAAGAACACCTGATTTGAGTGTGTAGTTGGAAACTTGTCTCTGAAGCTTAGCAGGGGCCGACAGAGGATCATGGAGAGCATTAATAAGCTCAAGTAACCCAGTATCTTTCTTCTGGTGATCAGCAACTTCAACTGATGACAGCAAACATGTGGGGAGTTCTTCAAGCTGTTCAAGATCACTTTCTGTAGGTTGTAACACAGGAAATCTCAATAGAGTATAAGCATCATGATGTTTCTTGCCAGATTTATAAGAAATGGTGTAATCAAACTCTTGCAATTTCAAACTCCATCGTGCCAAACGCCCAGTCAAATCTTTCAAATTATTTAAATAACAAAGGGAGTGATGATCAGATACAATATGAACCTTGTAGCCATAAACAAAACTGCGAAAGTGGGTAAGTCCAAACAGGATGGCCAACAATTCCAACTCAGGAACACTGTAATTACGTTCACATTTAGATAGTGTCCTCGAAGCATAGCCCACTGGTTTCAACACATTATCAATCTTCTGATACAACACTGAGGCAACCCCTAGTCCACTGGCATCAGAGTGTAGTTCGGTATAAGCACCAGGAGTATAGTGAGCTAAGACAGGGGCCGAAACTAATAAGTCTTTTAAATTTTGAAATGCAGTTTGCTGATCAGATCCCCAAATAAAACTTTGATTCTTCCTAGTCAACTGAATTAGTGATTGAGCAATATTAGCATAGTCCTTGATGAATTTCCTGTAAAAATTAAACAATCCCAAAACTTTTCTCACATCTCGAACATTTTTAGGACGAGGCAAATTTTGAATGGAAACAACTTTATCAGAATCAGGGGAAATGCCATCTTTAGAAACTTCAAAGCCTAAGAGCTTGATCTTTTGCATGGCGAAGAAACATTTTTCTGGTTTAAGTTTAAACTTGTGGTGATCCAGACGAAAAACAGCCTCAAGATTTTGTAACAACTCCTCAAAGGTTTTAGCAAAAACAACAATGTCATCCAGATATGCAATAGCCTTTTTAAAATTCAAATCGCCTAACAACTTGTCTGCGATGTAACTGAAAAACCTAGGGGCATTTGCCAACCCAAAACTCAAGCGTGTAAATTGATATTGACCCTGAAAAGTAACAAAAGAGGTGTATTTCTGGCTATCCTCTGCAATAGGTACCTGAAAGTATGCTGACAGTAAATCTAATGAGACAAACCATTTAGCCTCCCCCAAATAACTTAACAAATCATCTATCAATGGTAAATGGAAAGAGGTGATCTCTGTAACAGCATTCAATTTTCTATAGTCGACACAAAATCTCATGGAGCCATCTTTCTTTTTGACAAGTACTACAGAAGAAGCCCAGGAGGACTGTGATTCCTTGATAATGCCAGCATCTTGCATCTCTTTAACTTGCTCAGCAATAATTCCCTTTTGTTTATGGGGAACTCTATATGGTCTTTGCTTAATTGCCTTAGGGTCATTTACTTTGATATCAAATTCTGCAACATCCGTAGTACCAAGTTCTTGTAATGTTGTGGCAAAAAGATCACTATATTTCAATAATAAAGCATGTAAGTCAGCCTTTTGGGTTTCCAAGAGTTTACCATTAACATTAAAATTACAATTTGGAGCTGGCAGAGGAGTAACATCGGATGATAAAACAGAATTACTCTGAACGAGTGCAACATCATAAGCTTTGGCTAAGACTGTATTTGCAAACAATGTTTGTGGAACTGAAGTATTATTATGCACTGGAATAGTAAGTTCAGAGACAGAATGACACAATAACGGTGGAATGGAAAGGTTCTTCTTTTGCATTATGTTAAGAGCAGGTTCACACATAACCTCATTGCTAATGGCTGACAAAGGCTTAACTGATATATAGCATGTAGACAGAGGTGGAATTTTAACATCATTCATAACTGCCATTTTAACACCAGAATTTGCACAATCATTATCTTGGAGAGGGTTTACTGCCATATCAACAAAAGGTCCTTGTGTTAGGGTTATTGGTATACTGAACGCATCATTCTTAGAAGATTTCAGGGTTATCAGATTATGTGCATAGTCAATTATAACATCATGGATCTGCAAAAAGTCATTGCCTAAAATTAAATCATGGGACAAATCTTTCACAACTAGCACATCCTCCTGAAAAAGAACATCATTAATATGGAAATCTAACACAGTGTGGTAAGGCGCATCAAGTAACTTGTTTCCTGGGGTGCAGAGCATCATGTCTATAGGTTTTAATGTAGAATGATCAAGAACATGTGCAGCATTCACAATACTCACTGCGCTTCCTGTATCGAGCAAGATGGACAGCTCTGTCTGGGCAATACGACCAGTAACTTGCAATATCTGACCTGATAATGCAGACACATCCAGTTGAGGTGCAGCCATGCTGTTGGGCGGTGGTGGTGGTGCTACGTCTCGTCGTATGAGGCTCGGCGCCAGTCGTTTTTTGACTGCGGGAGGCGGCTCCGACAAAAGCGAGCCAGGTGGCCCTGCCTGTTGCATCTATAGCAGGTGACGGGTGGATCCCTCCGGTTGAAGTCAGATGACCGTGGAAGCTGTGAAGGCTGTGAAGTTCTCTCCGAAGATGGTAACTGAAACTGGTTAACTCTGTTACATAACTGTTCCACACGATCAATCAGCTGATGCATAGGATCGATAGGTACGCCCACAAGAGAAGAAGCCTGAGAAGGCTGAGGAGAGGCTGGTAAAGTAACAGCAGGAACAGATGCATTATTAAATAAAACAGAGGGTGGCGTAACCACTGCAGCCTGAGATTGAGCAGACTCTAGATGTTCACGGTTCTGCATATAAAACTGTGCTTTATCCACTCGTCGAATGATTTGTATTACCTCATCAACAGTTTGAGGATTTAATGGCAATAAAGGTTGTACATACAGAGGTCTAAGACCTTTAAGCAAGTGTTTAATTTGTTCCAAATGCAACATAGCTGGGTTGACTCACATAAAGATAGCACGTCATAGATGTAACTAATAACAGGTTCATCATCCAACTGCACCCGCTGTCTGAGTTTCATTTCCAGAATATCACTCTGGTTTGTTATTTGAAATGCATTTAGAAATTGTGTAGACAAGAAAACCCAATCATGGTGAGGGTGCCGATGGCGAAAAGTTTGAAACCATGATGCAGCAGTATCTCGTAAATAGCATGGAAATCATTTCAATTTCATTTCTTCTGACCAGCCATTAGCAGCAGCGACCATTTCAAAGTTCTGCAGAAATTCATGCGCCGACAACCTGCTGGAATTCTCAAAGTAAGAGGGGTCAATGACCGGGCGGCAGACAGCTGACTGCGTTGCACGGGCCACGACAGGCGGATTAGACATCGCTAGTAACTGAGTAACAACAGGCGTACTAACACTGGACATACATTCTACTTCACTGTGCTCGCTAACTGGAGCAATTGCTATATCAGATTTCTGTGCAGTACGTCGCTTAGGCATGATTGCAGCACAAAAGATAACCAGTAAATAAACAGTATGACAAAGCGATACAGATTACACCAAACTAAACACTTATAACATCACATGAATGTAAGTAGTAAGATCAGAACATAGCCAAATAAAACAGTTCCAGAAAGAATACAATTAAGCGCCCGCGGCGAAATATCAGAAAATTATACCAACACACGTCTACACAAGCCACTTGGACACAATACCAAGATTTTTTAATCAGAATGAACACATGGAAGAAAAGCAAAATGTCTTCAGTGAGAAACCTCGAACTGGAAGTTAAAAAAAAACCACGTCACACCTACTGTGACCACCGCTAACATTATCTCAAAAGGAGCAGAATACAGACTTGCAATTTATACGTAGCACACAAAACTTCTCTTTTTTTTTGTCTTAAAACAAATGTATCTGACCTGATATACACACGCAAATAAACGCGCCAAAACACGTGCTGAGGAAGACTGGTTTCACAAGCTAAAATTATTGCTGAAATGCATGACCACGCGGGAATTACATAACACACGTGCGTACATAAAAGTTACACGGAAAATGTCCCAGAAAAGTATAGTAAACAGCTAGAAATAACAATCACTGGAATATAAAGTTATAAGTTTCCAGAACCACTGCTAATAAGCACAGAAAATAAAATTTTCACCTAGATGGCCAACACGTGACGAGCACATTTTCAAAGTTACAACTATCTCGCTCGTTATCTCACTCGTTTCACAACTCAACTTTCACAAAAATATTTTTGAAAATAACCAGCACGAACCACTTAGCACAGCAATACAATTTAAAGGAAATGAAGCCAAAACAAGGGGAAAATGAAGTCAGAAGTTTTAGCGTCACGCCGGCAGACAATGGAAAAATGCAAAAATGAGCTCAAAATTAAAATTTCGAAACCAGACTTTCAGATATGATAGTAACAAAATTTAGAATAAGAGAATCACAAATTAAAGCATAAAAATCCTTACCCTTAAGCCAGAAACAAATTTAGATTTTTCGCGACCACGTGGAGGACCACACACCGTTACATTTCAGAGGGAAAAAAAATTTTACACTTGAAAATCCCACAACAAATTTAATTATGCCGCCAAACTACTCGGTGCCTCACACCAATTGTCGTATGCCTCACTTTATTATTATTCAACTGTAGAGGGGAGCTACTCGCTTGCGAGAGGGATCATTAAATCAAACAAAGAACTTCAAAATTACGAGGCAACGACGAAGGACGCAGCTAAGTTAAATCACAAAATAATTGCTATACCAATACAATGCCTGGCTTAAGGGAGAGGAAAGATTCTATTCTACCATAATTAAGATTTCCAGATATGGATGGAACACCGTTTATTAAATGAAATTAAACACTCACCTATCTTTGCCCATTGCCTGCCGACGAGGACATCGTGTTTTAGCAGTTTCCCGTCTGTCTCACTCGAAGCCTACTCACTGAATGATACAAGAAGCCACGCCAACTAGGCGTCAGTAACGCTATCCCCTCCCTTGACAGTTTCCCCTGACTCGCCCCTACTCACAGACAAACTGCCGTGCTTCGGTGTCCAGAGAGCGTCTTAATATTATCATCTGTGCACATGCCACAATATTCACCAACTATCCCTAGAAATACTTATTTTTCTACCTACTGATTAAGATAAATGTTTGCAGAAATATTTTTATTTCACATTTTTGTTGTAAGTATACAGGAATGCAGGAAACCGAATCAATAGTGAGTTGTTTACTAGCGAGTGGCTATATGCTGGCCTTGAAATTCCATACTTTCCATGAAATCCCGAAAAACAATTGACTGATGACCGCTTCAAAATATGACAAGTGTTGGAAAACACATACCAACGAATATCTGCAAATGGTTGATGCCACAAAGGCAGCTATTTGCTACCTAAATTGCATGTTTTAAGAGATACAGTTTTTTTGTAATCAATATTTGTCTATCTGTTATGTTTTACAGTTATACAAAATTCTTTCCGAATGACGTGACCTTCGTGGGCTATTCCCAGAAAATTAAAGATACACATTTTATTTATATAAATATCCTAGATATACTCGTATAGTATACTCCAAACCATTACAGCACTTTGAGAAAACCAAAAATAATGAAAAGTTGTCCATGTGAAGGGTAGTTTGGGGTGGGGAATTTTCTTCAAAATCATACTAAGCTTGAATACCAAGTTTGGATTTATCCAACATTTCTTTCTTTAGTTATATTGTTCACAGATACACACATGGACCTATTTCTAAAATGCTTTTCTTGGATTCAGGAGGTCCCAAAACATGTGTTCCTCGTGAAATTACGATATGGAATTTTTGGGTAGAATACAACACTTTTAAATACTAATATATGTTGGGAAAGTAAAAATGTACAACTTGCTAATAATTTACAAATTGCTCATTTAACTTTTGTTACGTTAACATTTCCTGTCCTTCGTTTAGGATTTCCATTATTCTAAAAGATAAGGTTTTTGAAATATTACGCATTTTCTTTTTTTTTCACCAGTACATGCAAAGACTACCAAGTATTGCAATACAAGAGGTATATAGAAAAGCAACCTTTTCCATGAAGGAACTCCAAAAAGCTTTAAAAATAAATTATAACTAATAGAGAAATTCGTGTGATTGTTATACGAATATTTAAATACTGATGTATGTGTATATAGGATGGGCCATTTAAATTGGGACTGTGCATATGTTCAAAACCAGCGTTGTAGCAACAAATTCTCTTTAATAAAAGTTGCTTTATATTGTGGGGAAAGTAAATGTCATTAGTCGTACGAGAGAGGATTGATAAGACAGTGACTTTTTAAATAAAATAACAACTTTTTCTAAAAAAAAAAATCAATTTCATTTCTCAACATAGTCTCCTTTCAATTCAATACACGTCCAACGTTTCTGAATGTTTTTTTAACCCCTCCAAAAGGTATGATTTTTCGAAGTCTGCAAAATATGAGGTTGTTTCTGCCACGATGTGTTCACTGGACGTGAATTTCTTCCCAGCGAGCCAATTTTTCAGATTTGCGAAGAGGAAGAGGTGGCTCGGAGCCAAATCTGGAGAATATGGTGGGTGAGGTAGCAGTTCGTAGCGCAATTCCACAAATTTTGCAATGGCAATGGCTGAATTGTGTGCGGGTGCATTATACTGGTGAAATGGGGTCGTTTCTTTAACAATTCCTTGTGAAACTGATCCAGCATTCGGCATAATATGAATCTGTGATCTTTTCCAGGTGGTGGATGTCTGTCACCCCTTGTGAATCCCAAAAAACAGCTGCCATGATTTTTCCTGCCGACGGAAGGTTTTCGCTTTCTTTGGAGCAGATTCGTCGAAGGAAATCCACTGCTTTGATTCTTGTTTGGCTTCAGGTTGATAGTAATGGATCCAAGTTTCGTCAACCGTGATATAACGCCGCAAAAACCCATTTGGGTTGCGCTGGAACATCCCTGTGAAATGATCACACGATTCCCCTTTCTCTCAACTGTGAGCAGTAGCGGCACCCTTCTTGCTGACAGCTTTCTCATACTCAAAAATTCGTGCAGAATGTTAGACACCGTTCACTCGAGAAGTTTACGGTCTTGGCTATCTCACGGATTTTCACTCGGCGGTCTCCCAACACAATATCGTGAACTTTGTTCACCATTTCTTCTGTTGTGACCTCAACCGGCCGTCCTGTGTGCACGGCCACATCGAAATTCTGTGAACCACTTGTGAACCATGCCATATGATGGAACAGAGTCCCCATAATACTTGTTCAGCTTTTCTTCCGTTTTTTTTTTCACCGTCTTACCATGCAAAGTGCTTTATCAGAACACGAAATTCACTTTTCTCCATTTTCTACGAAGCAACAAACATCTGCTTATTGTAGACGCTCTCAACAATGTTCTAAGAAACAAATGACAAATTTCTGCGATTATACCCAGAATAGATGTAAGACTGGGTGCAAACAAGAAACCTGTGATTAGAACGCTCTCTCTTGTCAAAGTCATGGACTTATCAAACTGCCCTCGTATTTTGTTTGAAGGACGTTGTGATAGCATTTTAGCCCCAATTTAATTTTTTTAAATAGGAGCCTACAATTAGGGTCAAATTAAATTTAAAATTGTATATATATATATACACATATAATTGTGAAAGAGGAATTTTCGCTTTTTATTTTGGGCCTATCAATGATGGAACCATAAAATAAAACGAAGTAGCAGCAATTAATTTGCTTTGACTGAGTTTACTTCCACTATGGTCGGTTTACTTTAGCCATGAGCATTCTCTCCCCTTCCTTTATTGCATTTTTCTGAATCTCCATTTGTGGTACTCTTCTAAGCTGTAGTACAAAGCTTAATACGCCATAAATCAATATTTTCATAAAGGAAAAAATGTTCTAAGTCACAATAGAAGTAAATTTCATGCTTAAATGCTTCCTCCTTATTTTTAAATGAGTGATTCTCATAAATGTATGAAAGGTTTAATCTTTGGAGCGTACCAGTTTGCAAATTTCGTTTGGAGTAGAATTTCGTGTTTTGTCAACCAAGCTTGAAAATATTCTTGTGTACTGGGTGTTAATATTTTCTTACCTTCATTGTCCCTTAACCCGTATACTGGAAGTTGTTCATACAGGGGGATTCAGTGAAATATTTTTTACAATTTTGTAGTAAACAATTATCTATGTAAATTAGCAAACATATCAGATTAGTGTAATTTTATGCAACATAGGAAAACCATTTCATTTCTTGAAAATTATATCTGGCAGATAGCCTCCATTTCTTGCAACGACAATCTATCAGTCTACGATGCATGTCATCAAACTATTTATGTAACATTTTAACTAGGAAAGCATTAATTTCCTTGTGAATATCGTCTTTAAGGGTAGAGAGCACAAAAATGGTTCCAGTTAGATGCTGTCTGTCACAACACACATTACTAGAACTTCCAAGGCACATTTTGGTAATAAAATTATTTGAAAAAAAAGGAGACACCAAATTGCCTCCAATATCCCTAGATTTCTCTATCCCTGATGATTTTCTCTGGGAATATTTGTAGAACCAGGTTTATGCAAATCATTCAAAAAGTATTGTGGATCTAAAAAGTAATAGTTCCTGAGAAATTAATGGTATTCCAGAAATATTATTGAAGCCGTTTGATATTTGACATATCTATGCTGGCACATTTTCGTCACTGGAATGGAGGCTCTTTATTGGACATAATTAAAAATTAAATTAAACGTATTGGCATTTATGTTATATATTTATTAATTTACAGACATAATGTTACTAATATTTACTGCACAATTGCAAAATAATGGTTTCAATAAATCACCCGAATATAAAATAAACTAAATCCCAGAAAATGTTATGAGTTTTAGAAGCGCTATCTGTTTAGTTACAAGGCAGAGAGAGGGAGAGGGAGAAAGAGAGAGAGAGAAATAAAGAAGACAAAAACCCTAAGACAATGAATAAAAAGCCTTGCTTTGATAAACTGTATTTTCCACTTGCAATATTTCAAGCCGTTCATTACTATACAGCATCTATTAACGTTACTTTGTTGATCTGTCATGCATGAAAGAACTATTGCACCAAGAAAATGAAAGTTTATACGCAAATGTATGAAGAAGAGTTGAATTCAGATTTCAATTTAGTTGGAACTAGCACGAATTGTGGGGAATTTATATGTACGATTTTCAGAACTTGCCAAAATTAAACTGTTTTATAAGCAGTTAGCTTATATACAATAATATAATAATAAATCAATTAGCTAATGCCAGAACATTATTTTCGTCACAGAACGTTCTGAAATTCAACGCAATGCGCACATTTACCATTCGCTTTATTTCATTTTCTTTCCCGTTCTTTCAGTGTGTAAGCGAAGAGTTTCTATTCACTCTGTATAGACTGTTATTTACACCTGTGGCGTAAACAAGAAGCGGTTAAGGCTGGGGAAAGTACGAACTCACACCTTGTACTCAAAGGTGAATTTAGCTTGACTTACCGATGCTATGACAAATAGCATGTTTTATTAAAGGTTACTTAATCAGACAAGTAGTATTCCTTCTAAGTCTTCATGCAGAATAAAATCAAATAAATTCTATATTAATTACTGTGTAACGCATCACAATATGCTTGACAAATTAAACGAGAAGCACTCAAAAGTATTTAACACAATTAAATTATCTATTCTATTACTATCTTACCGAAATTAAAATGTGTCTTCGTTTCTGTTTTATTTTAATTTTTTTTTCAAAGCCCCCTTGTTTTACCCAGTTTATATTTACTGTGTTTATACTGTTTTCGTTACCGCTTATTACCGCAATTATACAAAACACAAACACCCATGCCCATGGCGGTACTCGAACCCGCGACCCTCAGCTTGGCGGAGCGCCGGAGGAATACACTCCAGCGACCACGGCTACGAGGGCCGGCACTGTGATATATCTATAAGATGAATATAGGATATAATGCATGTTTGCTACTTCTCTTCCCCTTTCCTGCCAGATACCGCAATGAATTTTTAATTACTTCAATTCATCCATCACGCACGTAAATGTTTGTATCTATATATGCATTTAGCGAGCTCTTTAGCATGCACAATATAATCTTTCATTAGTTAAATGGATAACCACATACAGAGACGGACAAAAGTATTTGTCTTCACCTTAAAAAATTCTAGAAGCCAAACAAATGGATATAAAATACTCTTTTGTAATTGACAAAAAGTACAAATGGTGTTACATTTTACGTATTGTTGGGCTTTTCAAAATCTTTCATTTTATTAGTTTAATCATGTTTTGAAAATTGCGCTGATTATTTCAACCTTTTCATCTGTGGTGTTCACAAAATTGTTTTTTTTTTTCATGTAATAGTGCAATTTTTGTGTATGTTACCTGATATTTTTATCAATGATGATTTAAACTGGCGGTAAAATAAATTTGTGAAGTCGTAAAATTTGGAGTGTTAATGTAGAAAGTTCAGGACATTTTCTTTTTCTTACAAATGAAAACGTCGTTCTCCTTAATACATGAAAAATAATTCTCTACGTACAAAAAAGTTGAAAAACGGGTGCATTTTTCAAACAATTGTAAAACTGATAATATGCAAGATATTGAACGCTGCCAAAACAAGTAGATTATAATACTATTTGTTCTTTCTGTCTATTAAAATGAGAGTTTTGTCTCCATTAATTTGGCTACTAGAAGTTTTAAAACTGTATAGGAATACTTTCTTCCCTGCAAACTGAACAGAACGGCTTGGTATGTCATAAACCTTGTTCGTAACATATTAGTCAATATAGCTCTTAAACAATTCATTTTTGGGACACTTAATTTTCTGTTTCTTACCCATTACTTAAAACTAGAGTACACGTCTTTGATTCACATCCGATTGCTCGCCATGCTAAGGTTTTTGCCGACGCTTTGTCTTTAGTGACCGGCAGACTCAAGGCTATGCGCTAGGGTTTGTTACGCAATGTATATATTTGAATGAGCGAACCTTACGTCCTGACACCTTTAAGTAGTGTTTAACGCCCTTTCTTACCGCATATACGCTACCACAGGCGGTGAACACTGGTGATGCGTAGATGAAATAATAATTGGAAAAGGAAGTTTGGGAAGGAAACGTTCCAGGCCTAAGTTTAGGGTACCCCCCGACATTTTCCAGTTATGAGGACTGAAAAAAACCTGGAAAACAGTCCCGAAGGACAGTCCCGGCGGGATTTGAACCTCAGGTCCCCCCTTCACAGGTCTGTGCCTTAACGATCTCGACTATTCCTATCGATGTGCTAACATCGAGAAGATAGTTTTTTAGATGCATAACTAAGATATCACCTTTTTTATTAATTGTAATACATGAATGTAATGGAATATTCCATGGGAGTTTCGGAAGTCAGTTTTATAGAATGAGGAAAAATTGTAATTAAGTTATTAAATTTTCTTATTCTCATATTAATTATATAGTATAATTTTGTGAAAAAGGCTAGTTAAAATTTTAGTTCAAAACTATAACTTCTCATATAATAGATTATTTATAAATATACTTTTCAGACAGAAAGTTATGTGTCTACTACAGCCACATATGTAGATTAATGTGGTGTTTGTACACGCAGTAGTTTATGTTACATTTACGTTTAACTAAATTGGTGTTATTCTGCTTATTTCAGTCAGCCGTCTCCCCTAAAGCTAAACAAAACTCATTTACTTGAAGAATATTTAGAAACTAGTCAGAGGGAGCGATTCTTTTCCGGCTAGTGTGCCATTTAAAATCAAGTTTATAATTTTTAATTGTTTACTCCGCCATCTGGTACATTTTTCAACAATGCCGTAGGGTTAATTACAAAATACTCCTTTATTTAAGAATAATATTATAAATAGACAAACAAGAGTTGCAAGAGTTGTCAGTGGAAACTAAACGAAAAATCACAATTCAATTTAATATAAAACTTATTTCGTTGTCTTACGTTTGTAAGAAAACATATTTTCTATGTGTATTTTGGATCTTTTGTGAAATTACCTCTATTTATTTCTTCATTTAGCATTTAAAATATTCTTAGGATTCATTTCAGAACGATGCATTAACTTAAATGTGTCAACTACTTTCCCCAAATACAGGCAAGAAAAAGTTTTCGTTTCCTTAACATCCAATTACGTTTTTTTAAGTTCCCTTGTTTACCCGGTTTATGATCACTGTGGTTTACTATTTACTTTACCGCTTATTACCGCAATTACGCATACAACACACACAATCACCCATGCCCATGGCGGGACTCGAATAATAACAATGATAATTATTTAATATGTTGATGTGGTACACCATGTAAATTATATTAGTATTAGCGCGTCACAGGTTCACCATCCCTGCTCTAAGGAAGGTTTGTTATGTAACACATTTGTGATAATACATTGTATTATAACACACTGAACAACGAGGTACATAATCTGCACTTTTAACAACCAGCAATCGCAACATAGATTGCGTACTTTTATTATTTCTCTCACTAAGCCGTTGGTTTTCCTTTACAAAGCATGTAGTAATGGTTTGAAGGGATGAGTTTTTTTATACCAGCTTGCTTGCTTGTTCATTTTTATCGTTTAGCTCGATAATGGCAACGAAAACAAATCTGTTGTAATAACATTTCAGCAACGTAAACAACAAATTACACGCTAGAAACGTTTTAATTATTTGTGCCAAGAAATAAGCTTTTCTCAGAAAATGTGACTACCTAGTAACAACTCGTTGGTATATCAACGTCATACAATGTGCTTCTCTCCAAAGGCTGTAATGGGAGAAACGAAGTATTAAGATGGCTCTATTGTTCTGCTCTTATGCCATACAGGGGCTCTGACATCGCAAGTCACTGAAGCTGATTAGACTGTTAAAATGTAGAAAAGTAAACGTAAACTAATAAAGTGATAAGGATTCACCAAACTAAAAGAGACACTTATAAAAAATTTCGACATAATAATATTAAATATTACTAAACAGAATTGCATTACACACTCTATGTATCACATACTCTGCTTACTATGGATAAATCAAACTATAAGATTTCAAATTTATGTATATTTTGAAGTAGATTATTTGTTTCTAGCCCCACGTATGGGAGCCAATTTGAAGTAGAATATTTTTTTGTTGGTAGTTGGAAAATGCTTCATGTTTATCTGCACAACTTATGGGAGCCAATTTGTCGCGGTAACTTCGTGTTATCTATTGCTGGGCGCCTGTTATTGTATACTAGTTTGAATTTTGGGTTCTTTGTTCTCCGGCTAGCTATTATTACTACTCAGTCGAGCATATCTCTTGAACAAGGTGTGTAAATGGAAAGGATTTGTTACTGAAAGATAACACTTATAAAAGAATTTGTTTTTACACTTTTATTGCCGTCACTTTTAATTAATTTCACATAATTATTCTTGATACACGCCCGACTGAAACTGTTATCTTTTCTAATATCACTATAATCACTTATTTACTGCACGTTATTAATTCGCGTATTTCACATTTGTAGATAACTTTATGACCCGAGAGATTTTGTAGAATTGCACGACGTATAACGCGTGAACGATTCTCTTAAACTGTGCGACGTATAACCTTTGTATGATTCTGTTGAACTGAACGACGTATTATCCGCGAATACTTTTGTTGGACTGAACGACGTTTGCCTTGTGAATTATTCTGTCAAACTGTGAGTTACCCGTCTCTGGCACGGAATTTATACTCCTTCACCCCAATATGTCTAAACATTATAACTGAGCTGCTATTGGTTAATAAAACGCGCCAACATTAGCGTCTATTTTTATATCCAATCAAAATTACGAACACATATACTCTAGGGAAGAAATTTCCTCCATTTCTACAGAAAAGCGCGCTACTCTGACGTCATTTGTTTGTCTCTTATAATTGATAAACAACTCACCCCCTCGCTCATTGTTGCCCGCTCCTATTGTCAGTTTCAGTGAGGCCGTGTAAACTTATTTCCTAACAATACTTATAATTAACAAACATCTCAAAACATTGTCATACAATAATGTTAATTTACACTACAATCATTCTGGCATTTAGTGTTGTGATATAAAATACTGTGTCATATGCCCCACTAGAAACATAATTGTAAATATTTACAACTGGTTTGGAAATTTTATAATTGGTTTTTAGTCTCCTAAATCTTGTTACACACGGTATTTTTCATTTGCACTTAACACTGCACACGCATTTAACACACGTCATACATTTTGCCTTATTTTCGCCACTATTCACTGGCTCTGGTCTAATGTGTTTATATACATACATCTGACATTACAATTTTTTTTATAGCAAATACTGTACCCTGAACTATTTAGTTACAAAATGTTTATACTTTCTTAATTATAGACATAGAAATTAATACACTCAAGATTTTTAACCTGGTTCATCCTGTAATTTTTGAACACATTTACCAAAATATTCATCCTCTACACAAATATATTTACATCTCTTAATTCTATACGTAATTTCACATTATCTGTGTGCTGCATAAGTGTTTTGCTTTAATTATCTTTACCCCCTTTTTATTGTTTTGTGCTTTATATTCACAATACTATTTGAATTATATGTACGTACTTTTACTTTAATATGACATTAATTTTTCATTATTACATGCTTCATTTCAAATGCTGTTACAGTTTACTAAGAAAATGTTCTTTTTTCCCTTTAAACATTTATTTTTGTCCAGAATTTATTTCTCTTTTTTATGACATGTATACATAGATAACCCTCTTACATTCCAATACTTTGTTCTGCAGTTCAACTTTAACTATCCAGAATCTACTCTTTTTTTTTAGCTGTCATTGATATTCCCTTTGCTGGATCAAATTGTCTATGGCTAAGCATTACTCGCAGCTGTATCGTAACCTTCCAAAATCTGTTCATGAATAACCTCTTAAAGGATTCATATGAAATTTCACCCCCTGATACCATTTGAAACCAATCTAAAGTTTTCTGACCCACACATCTTTTAACAACCGTCATTTTCAATTCTTCCGGTATCTTTTTAATTTGAGAATACTCTGACAAGTCTGTAATAAACTGTACTGGATTGGAGTTTTCATTTTGAACATCTTGGTACTTGTTAATTTCAGAAGTTAGTTTTTGATTATTTACAGACAAAACTTTAACTTCTTCGGACAATTTATTTCTTTGTGTTTCGACTCCTTCTGAATTTCAGGTATCTCATCTCTGAAACTAACTTGCACCTGAATTAAATCTGCATTCGTAGCCTCCTTCATCTCTCTTATCTCACTTGAAATGCTACTCACTCAACTTCCTAACTCTGTACATTCTACATCAACATTTTCAATTTTAGTATTAACCTCACTTTTTTGTTAGATATTTCCCTGCTCATGTCTGACATTTTCTTTGAAACTTTTCCTATCTCACTTGCTGTTATTTCCTGATTTTCATTTCTCATTTTTGGCATGCTACTATCTAGCTTCATAAATTTCTTTTCAACTTCTTGTATTATTCTCCTATTTCTTTTTTCCATATCTTCCCTTATTTTCCTATTTCTATTTTCTATATCTTCCCTTATTTTCCTATGATTCTTTTCCAGAATCTCTTTTAATGTTTCACCAAAATTTCTCAGCATTTCCATCATCATACTAGCATCAAAATTAACATTTCCTGCTATTCTATTCTGACTTTCTTCACTAACATTTCCTCCCTCAAATCTTACATTGTTTGAGCTATTTTTGTAACCTGTATTGAATTACAGCTAACTGTTACATTTTCCCCTTCCATAATTGTTTCTTCGGTATTCTTAGTAGACATTGTTTTCTTAATCCTACCACTTCTCAAGAACATTTAATTTCTCACAATTTTTTTTAGGATATAAAAAAATTACAATTTTCTAACCTTTATGATGCTATCTGATGATGTTGCTTTGATGTCCAGCTTCCTGCCCCTCTCTCCTAGATGTATATGTCGCCTCTGCGTCATACTATGATGGATCTGAGTCGTCTTGCTGTTTTGGTGTCGTAGTTGAATTCCCCTGTTGCCTTCTATTCTCGTAATTACGATGTCCACTCATCCGCGTCGTCGATCGTTCTTGTGGTTGTTTCTGGAATCTGCGTCTTGTAGTTAATTTCACTGCTCCATTCGCTCCACGTCCTGGTTCCTTCGTCCCTTCCTGGTCATGGTGCTCCTTCCTGGTTAATTCGCCCCACGTTCCGGTGCCAATTTGAAGTAGATTATTTGTTTCTAGCTCCACGTATGGGAGCCAATTTGAAGTAGAATATTTTTTTGTTGGTAGTTGGAAAATGCTTCATGTTTATCTGCACAACTTATGGGAGCCAATTTGTCGCGGTAACTTCGTGTTATCTATTGCTGGGCGCCTGTTATTGTATACTAGTTTGAATTTTGGGTTCTTTGTTCTCCGGCTAGCTATTATTACTACTCAGTCGAGCATATCTCTTGAACAAGGTGTGTAAATGGAAAGGATTTGTTACTGAAAGATAACACTTATAAAAGAATTTGTTTTTACACTTTTATTGCCGTCACTTTTAATTAATTTCACATAATTATTCTTGATACACGCCCGACTGAAACTGTTATCTTTTCTAATATCACTATAATCACTTATTTACTGCACGTTATTATTTCGTGTATTTCACATTTGTAGATAACTTTATGACCCGAGAGATTTTGTAGAATTGCACGACGTATAACGCGTGAACGATTCTCTTAAACTGTGCGACGTATAACCTTTGTATGATTCTGTTGAACTGAACGACGTATTACCCGCGAATACTTTTGTTGGACTGAACGACGTTTGCCTTGTGAATTATTCTGTCAAACTGTGAGTTACCCGTCTCTGGCACGGAATTTATACTCCCTCACCCCAATATGTCTAAACATTATAACAGAGCTGCTATTGATTAATAAAACGCACCAACATTAGCGTCTATATTTATATCCAATCAAAATTACGAAATTCCCTCCATTTCTACAGAACAGCGCGCTACTCTGACGTCATTTGTTTGTCTCTTATAATTGATAAACAACTCACCCCCTCGCTCATTGTTGCCCGCTCCTATTGTCAGTTTCAGTGAGGCCGTGTAAACTTATTTCCTAACAATGCTTATAATTAACAAACATCTCAAATCATTGTCATACAATAATGTTAATTTACACTACAATCATTCTGGCATTTAGTGTTGTGATATAAAATACTGCGTCAATTTGAGGCAAAATTTATTCATAATTTATACTTCCAAGCATCAATATTGAACAGTTGAAACCTAAGCATAATAATAATAAAATAATAATAATAATAATAATAATAATAATAATAATAATAATAGGTGTTTTAAAACGCTGAACCTTCTTGAGGAATATCACCGAATGTTACATATTTTACAATTTATTAGAACAAGAATAAATTGTGCATTTCAATTGTAAATGCTCATGCCCCTTAGAGTTAGTTATACTTTCAAAGTATCATGGTATCAAACCCGAATACGAATTCTGACATCGGCATTCGCAAAACACGGGTGTAAAATAAGCGCGACATCTTGTAAACAAGTTCAAGACGAACCCAACAAAAACCTTTATTGACATAAATCAACTCTCTTTCTATAATGGAACACTAAGATAACTTAAAAAACCCGAGAATTTGTTCTGTTACATGCATTTTAAGAATAACGTTAACTTGCCTTATAGGTGGGTAAAGGAAGTCGTAACGTATTGCACGAAAACTACATCTAGAAATGTCGTTGGAAATACGTTTTGAGGTCCTCAGAACTCCCAAAAATAATTTTTGGAAAAAGTGTGCGCACGTAGATGTGTGTATGTGTGTGTTTGTGTGTGAAACGAAAAATATGTTAAATATACTTTGTGTCTATAAGGAAAGCAAAGCAAAGATTTCCACGGAATACCCCACCACAAAGAAAAATTTATACTGAACAATTATTTTTTTCAGCGAAGCAGCTCTATTATATTAAAAAATCATAAATGTTTGAGACATTGTCATGATAAAAAAGGCATTCTTGAGTTTTCTGTAACTAGGTAATACAATTATTAACGGATTTTCTGAAACTGGGATGCAGACAAAAGCTTATCGCAGGAGTAATTTAAATCTGCAATGTCAAATAACATTTTTTGGTTGCATTAAGCGTATCCGAAGTATTGTTGTTTTAGCTATACATTAAAGTTCTAGCAAAACGATGTTTGATTGACTATAACATAGTCGAAAATGTAGGATTTCTTTTGCTTTCTCTGTTATGTATAGTAAGTAGCGGAAGTATTATATTCCAAAAAAAAACTCCAAACCAAGGTTTCACCGGAAATAAATGTTTTGAGACGCCCTGAATCCAAAAAGAAAGAATTTTTAGAAAAAGGTCTGGGTGCGTGTCTGTGAACAGCAGAACTCAAAAATGAGAAGTAGGATAAATACCATACTTGGTATTTAAGAATACAACACAAAGATTTTCAACAAAATTCCCTCACCCCAAACTATTCTTTACATTGGAAAATTTTCGAAATGTTTGATTCTAAAAAGTGGCTCTAAGGATTTGGATTAAAATACTGTATATTAAAAATATTTACATTATAAACAAGAAGTATATCTTAAACTTTCTGGGAATAGCCCGTGAAGATTTCTTTATTCCGAAGGAGTTTCGTTCAATCTTGTATAACTGGTAAATGTTAAGCAATAGATGCAACCTACTGCACAAAAGATGTAGATCTCTTTAAAATGCACATACTTCAAATAAGCTTTTTTGTGGCATAAGTCATTTCTGAGATATCCGTTATTGAATGTTCGAATTGTTAATTTCCTGGTCCGCCTCTCTAAATCCTGTCAACATTCAGTTGTTTCTCGCGATTGCATGGAAACAGATGCTGGATATTAAGGCCAGCATATAGCGCCCAGTTCTTATACATTTGACTCCCTTTATGCCTGTAAGGAAATATGTTATATTGCAATTTCTACAAGGCCTTATTTGGATTAAAATGTAGTAGACAGAAAATCAAGCTTTGATAAGAATAGTTTGTATACTCCCTAATAAACGTTAGAGGTTAGAGAAAGTCATGTGAATGTATCACATTAGATTTTTAAAAAAAAGTCTGTAAATGCGTGTGTACGTGTGTGTGTCTGTGTGTCTGTCTGAGTGAACACCATAACTCAAAAATGAAATGTCGGATAAGTACTAAATTTGGTATTTAAGTTCAGTGCCTTCCAAAGAAGCGATACGAAGATTTTCAAAAAAAATCTCCCACCCAAAACTACTCTTTAAATGGAACGTTTTTCAAAATTTCAATTTTCTGAAAAATGACTAACGATTTGGATTAAAATGCCATATATTATATATTTTATTTGCCAGGTAAATATGTTTATCTTGAATTTTGTGTGAATAGCCTGTGAAGTCCTCTTCATTCGGAAGGAGTATTGTACAATCTTGTATCGCTGATAAGCTTTAAATGTAGTCTCTTTAAAACACAATTTATTTCAAACAACTTGTTTGTGGCATAAGCCATTTCCGAGATATCCGTCATTAATGTTTCGAATTGTTCAATACTTTGTCATCCTTTTAAAGTCAACATTCAGTTGTTTCTCGCTATTGCATGGAAAGAGTATGGAATTTGAAGGCCAATAAATAGCGCACAGTTCTGAAACATTTGACTATCGCTGTGTGTAATGTAGCTATTTCTTCAATGGTCTATATCTCGATTAAAATGAAGTATACAGAAAAATGAGCTTTCATAAGATAAGCTTTTACACCAATTAATGCATTGTACAGGGTAGAGAATGTCATGCGAATGTAACATCAGGAGTTTTCTTTCTCTTCGTATCAGTTCGTTAAAAATACAAACACTGTAAAACCAAGGCCACAGCACTTATGCTGAAGCAATTCCTTAGCAAACTTATATCGTGTGATTAACCAAAACATAGTTGGAAGAATCAATTTTAACATGAGTATCAATATATACAAGATATATATGTGAATTCGTAGCGAGCAGAGAAAACCATGCGAATAAAGCGTTAGATTCTTTGGGTTATTACGTCGGTCCTAAAGTGGAATCGCTATGTATTCTTCTACCATATAAGCCAGCGTCTCAGAGCGCAGAAAGAAATGATGTAAAAGATTAGGTTCTCTTTCTACAGCACATGAGCAAATTATATCTTTACATAAATAAGAAAGTGACGAACTCTGAATACGTGGCAAGGTATTCTGATGTAGCCCAGTACTGTGTACCAGTACTGCATACCTATTATAGACAAAGACGATTGGAAATGTAAAGTTACCTAAAAAACCAACATAGTATACTATGAACTAATTTCATTTTGTATAATACGGAATTCTAATGAATTAAAATATACAGGGTGGAAAATTTAGGTTGAGACTGTGTAATATCTCCAAAACTAAGAGTTGTGGAAAGAAATGTCTTTAATAAAAGTTGCTTGATATTATAGGGGAAAGTAGATGCCATTAGTCATGTTTTATTTGGATGACGTCGTGATGGTCATTTTAGGGTCAATTGTAGGTTTCCATTTAAAAAAATCTGATGTGTTACACTCACATGACTTTCCTACTCTTGTACAAACTATTTTTACAAACTCTTTTCTCCATCTATTTCATATTAATCGAGATAAACATTTGCAGAAAGGATCTTTTGGCATGCAAAGAGAATTACATTTTACACATAGCGACCAGTTCAAAAAATATTTGACTATCGCTTAAGGCCTAATATGTTCCCCTTGTTTTGTATTTGCAAGGGCAATATAAGCACATACTCTTAATAGCTGGTTGCTAGGAGCAGCACCATTCTCTTTGCCACAGATTAATACTCTTTGCATATCCAAGACAAAAAAAAATGAATAACGAATTCCCATTTGAGAAAATAAGTATTGAAAAAATTAAGGGAATAACAAGTAATATTTCGAAAATGTATATGACATAAATTGTGTATTTTAACGCGGTCTACATTTTTGTGTAGTAAAATTTTGTCTATCTCTTATGGTTTACCAGTTATGCAAAAGTCGTTCACAATGAAGAATACTTTTGGAGACATTCCCAGAAAATTCAAATATACATTTTATTTGCCATGAAAATATCTTAAATATATGATATTTTAATCAAAATCGTTAAAGCCATTTTTGAGAAAATTAAAATTTTCGAAAAATGTTCCATGTAAAGGGTAATCTGGGGTGGGGGATTTTCTTGAAAACCTTTGTGTCGCATCTCTGGAAGATACTGAACCTAAATACCAAGTTTGGTATTTATACGACTGTTCGTTTCTGAGTTATGCTGTTCACAGACAGACAGACACGCATACACACACATATACACACAGACACACACACACACACGGACATGTTTCCAAAAATGCTTTTTTGGGATTCAGGGGTCTCAAAACATATATTTCCGGTGAAATCTCGGTATAGAATTTTTGGGTGGAATACAATACTTCCCCTACTTACCATACGTAGTAGAGAAAGTAATTAAATTTACCCTAAAATGACCACCATAACGTCCTCCAAACAAAACTGACTAATGGCATTTACTTTCTCCCATAATATCGAGCAAGTTTTATTAAATACATTTCTTTCTAGGACTCTTAGTTTTGCAGATAAGGCACAGCTTTAACTTAAATGGTCCATAGTGATTGAATGAATGACAGTGTTTAATAATGCGTACAATTTATCTTGATATTATCTGACAAGATGCATCGCATGAGTAATGGGTTGAAATTGGTTTTGTTGTCAGCGCAGAAGGGTTACTTGACATGACTAGGGTTGTAATCTTGGGTGCCGATAACAAAAGTTAACTATACTTGAGAAGATTAACTTATTCACCACTTCACACACACACACACACACACACACACACACACACACACACACACACACACACACACAGAGTTAAAGAGGTAGGTAACCTGGAAATACTGCATTCCACACTATCGGTTCCTAATATTACATTTTATGGAAATGACATTGCAGCACCTGATTCGCAATTGTTTCTGTTTATAAGCTAAAGCAACGAAGAACTTCCTTAAAGAACAGAAAACTGAGCTACATTGTGGTATGTAATAAACTAATTTAAATAATATTATATAACATACCAATGTTATTTTCATTTTTATTTCTCTACCACGTACACAGTATATAAGAGAAGGTATTGAAATCCGCCCAAAAATTCGATACAGAAATTTCACCGGAAATACTGTTTTGAGGTCCCCTGGATCCAAAAAAGTATATTTAGAAAAAGGTCCGTGTGTATGTATAGTACGTATAACTCTGTAAAAAGTACGTAACTCAAAAACAAAAAGTTGGACAAACAAATTTGATATTTAGCTTCAGTACCTTCCAAATATGCGACACGAAGATTTTTAAGAAAATGCCCCACTCCAAACTATCCTTTACATGTAACATTTTTTATTTTAAAAAAATGGCTATAACGATTTTGATTCAAATATATTTGAACTAAATATATTTACAAATAAAAATCTATATATTGAAGTTTCTGAGAATAGTCCTCTTCATTCGGAAGAAATTTTATATAATCTTGTATAACTGGTAAACATTAAGTGATAGACGAAAACGCACTACACAAAAAATGTAGAGCTCTTCAAAACACAAAATTTATTTCAAGTAACATTTCCTAGATATCCGTTATTAATGATTCGAATTCTTCAACACTAAGCGTGTTGGTTTACAGTTGCTTCTCGGGATGTAATGGAAATAGTATGGAATTTTAAAATCAGGGTATAGCGCCCAGTTCTAAAACAATTGACTCTCTCTCCTTTGTAACTGTAACGAAACGTGTAATGCAGTTATTTACGATTAAAATGAAGTGGATAGGAAAATAAACTTTCGTAAGCATAATTTATATATCTACTAATAAGCAATAGAGGATAGAGAAAGACATGTGAATATAACACATTAGCTTTTCTTTAAATATCGCCTATTTAAAGTTTCATTCAATAAATAGCTTCAGCAAACCATTTGATGGGTGGAACGTGAGGTCAATTATCTGACTAAATAGAAATTTTACTGAATTAATTTTTACTGAAATTTGTATTAATATCTTACATTATAACCCACTTTTCTAAATAAACAAATATTTTTCTTTGCGTGTTAACGACGCTGTCAATTGCCAGGATCATATCAGCGGCGCCGGTGTGCCGAAATTTCGTCATGCTAGTAAATCTACTGGCATGGGGCTTCGCTTTTAAGCGCACTTAAAAACCAACCACCTGGACCGTCTTTTGAACTCGAATCCTTGGGTTCAGAAAGCCAGCGACTAGCCAACTGAGCCATCCAGACCGACCCTATTCTTCTTGAAGATGTTTTCTTTTGTTAGTGATTTTCAGTACTACTTTTATCATCTTACTTTCTTAACTGAGTTCAGCTATTCCATTTCTATCACCAACGCTTTGGTTCATTTAAAGTACTTCCAGAATGCATTATGCAGCTGAACGGTATTATATTAAAACAACTTTAATTAACCGAAATTAAAACCGTAATCCTTTTTCAGTCTAAGTATAAAAATCTCCTTCCTCCAACAGTGTTTTTATACTTAAACTCAGTTTTATATGCGCTTTCCTCGCGTTAAAGTTCATTACTTCGGTTTATTACACATAGCGAGCGCTTTTTGGATTACACGTTTAAGTTGTTTTTCTTTTATGTTGTTGGCGGGGTTAACAAGGCCTTTGTAGTCAGGGTTGTACAATTAATGTTGTAAAGACGACGTTTAAACCCGGCTAATGCTCAAAACTAGCGTTTCAACTACAAGGGTGAATTCTCGGTCATTATTATTTAATTCCTTCGTTTATAAACCGACCATAAAGACACAACTAACAATATAATAAATATGCATATTTATTGTAAAAAACAGGCTTCAACGATGTCAGTCCCAGTGTTACTCCAGGCCGCTAGAGGTCTGATTTGGTGGGACTGTATTTCTACAATATTAAAGTGTATAGCAGACATCTTTGTTTTGAATTTTCAGCCATCATGAAATTTCAAAAATGTGTTTTAACGTATTCATTAACGAGAAGGTATAGATTGTTATGTGATTATTCCTCATCTCTTTAAAAGGTAAATTATTATTAGTTAACCAAGAGATGCTCTTTAAAGTTATTGGTGTGTATTGATTATGTGGCATGTGAACAAAATATCAACTTTTTCACAAAATATTTATGATTTAAAAAGTTTCATTAAGTTTATTTTCCTATCTAATTCATTTTAATGGAGATAAAAGGTTTTCGGAAGTAGCTGCATTACACATTTCGTTATAGATACAAAGGGAATAGCAATAGTCAAATGTTTTAGAACACGACGCTATACGCTGTTTCCATACTGTTTCCATGACATCGCGAGAAACAACTGAAAATTGACAGGACTTCAAAAGAATGGCTAAGCATTGAATAATTCAAGTATTAACGACGGATATCTCGAAAATGGCTTCTGCCACAAAAAAGGAACAAAGAAAAAAAATCTATTTGAAATAAATTGTGTGTTTTAAAAAGATCTAAATTTCTTGTGTAGTACGCTTTCTCTATTACTTAGCATATTTACCAGTTATTGAAGATTATACAAAATTCCTTTCAAATGAAGAGGACTTCAAAGTCTATTCCCAAAAAATTAAAGATATACGTTTTATTTTTCAAGTGAATATCTTTAATATATGGTATTTTAATCAACATCGTTAGAGCCTTTTTTATAAAATAAAAAAAAATATAGGGAGATTCTCTTGAAAACCTTCGTGTCGCATTTTTTGGAAGGTACCGAAGGTACTTAAAGACCAAGTTTGGTGTTAATACCACATCTTATTTTTGAGTTAGGCTGTTCACAGACACACACACCCACATATGAATCTTGTTCTAAAAATGCCTTTTTTTGCATTCAGAGGGCCTCAAGGCCTCCTTTGAAATCTCGGTATCTAATTTTTGAATGGGATGTAATACCTTCTCTAACTACAAGGTATTTGGTAGCGAAAGTAGACATTGAAGTGTTGCATTCACGTGGCTTTCTACATCCACCATCGATTAGTTTCCTATAACCTCTACAAACTATAGTTAAAAAGACTTATTTTTCTGCATAATTTATATTAATCCAGGGAACTTTTCATTACACATTTCGTTGTAGGTACGTTGAAAACTGAGGGATAATATGATGTTTAAAAGCGGCTCGTCATATGCTGGCTTTGAAATTCCATACTGTCTCCATGAAATGACATGGCATGACATGATACTAGAAACCACTGAATAACGACAGCAGTTAAAAAATGACAAAGTATTGAAACATTCAAACAAAAAATAACGTGCCATATGTACTGCCGAGGGGTGCAGAAAATTAACATTTTCGGGAAATCTTTAGGTAACAAGCTAACAAGCCAAGTTCATTTGGTTTTACATAGTGTACTTTTCCTTGACTTAGAGAATTCCATTACGTCCTACAAGGGAGGTTAAGTGGCATCATTTTCAACTAAGTAACCACAATAAACGATAGGATTACAAATATTTTAAAACGGAATGGGGAAAAGAAAAATACATCGAAGTATGTCACAAAGAGGGCAGAATGGGGTATGCATGGGCGAGGACAGGTGTAATGAATTTAAGTGGTCTAACTGGGAGAAGAAGGGGGGAAGGTGTACTAAATGTAATGAATCACATGACAATTGACATTATATTCTGGAATGCGAGGACACGGACAAAGGAAGAGAGAATTTAATACTAGAGAAATGGAAAGTTTTACCATAGAGCTAAAAGTTGGGAAGATTTTTAATACAAGATATGGAGAAAGCAGGAAAATATTTTGGAAAAATTAGGTTAAAGTGGTTAAAACAGACGTGAAGCAAATTGGAGAACATACGGAAAAAGGGTAACAAGGCAAAAAAGTAAATAGTGGGAAATTATGCTTCCCCATTATGTATAGGTACAACAGAATGTTAAATATAAGGGGAACAGAAATAATAAGCACCTCTATTGTGTTGTAAACATTGTACAAATTGTATGTAAGTTCAAAGTAGACAATAAACCATTCATTCACCTAATAAAGATTAGGTTGACATGGTATACGTAGTTTTCTTCTTACATTGAGATTGCTCCGGAGCTACCTTCCTAGTCATAACCAACAGATATTTCCGAAATGATGCCACATTTAAATACGTTGTGTATTTTAAAGAGAGATTCATTTTTTGCACTAAATTTATATATGTAATATATATGTTATGGTTTGCCCTTTATACAAATTATACAAAATTTGAAGCCGGAATTATAAAGGCAATAATTATCATAATATTCTGAGAAGGATGGTGATACAAAATAAGTAATAACATATTTAAAATCAGTGTATGTATAAAAAGGAGAAGCATTGTGAAAATTGTTGACTATAAAAGCGACAGAAAGACAAGACAGGCACAGTTTTGTTAACTAGGGACTAGCCTCAGGTAGAAAGGGTAAATACCATTGAAGCAAGTTTTTCCTTGTACCAGCCGAGTGCAGCTGCACTTAGCCTGGTGAAGGCCACTCTCCAAGCATCATGACGCTAAGTTTGAGGGGAGAGAGGGGAAGTTGAGGCGTTGGTTTTTTCTTGTATCAGCGTGGGTAAGTCAGTCTGTCCTGAGTGCCTGGCGAGGACGGGACGACGTTCTCGTCGAGTTGTGAACATTGGTGACGAACATGCTAGAGGGTAGAACGCTTAGCTGTAGTTAATATTCTTCGGTCTTGGTATAGACAAAGTATCATCGTATGCATTTAATAGTGATCGGCAAACCTAAAGTATTATTTGAAATAGTGAATAAAAGTGTTCCAAGACAGCATTTGTGTGTTTCTCTGTACACACCCACGCATATCCTGAGGTTAAGGTTTCATGCTGGAGCAGCCGTGGCAAAAGAAGAACCAACTGGGAGGAGACAAGCAGCAACCGTGAGGCAAAGGTGTTGCTTCATTGTTGGAGGACGGAGCGTGGCTGCGTCATATTACGCCTAAACGTGGGGCAGAAAGAATTACCTGCGTCAAATTTCTTCCGCATTAAGAGGACTTTACAGGCTAATCCCAGAAAGCTCAGATTATACAGTTTGTTTGTCATGCAAATATTCTAAAGATATGGCATTTTAATAAAAATCGTTGAACTAGTTTACAGAGAATAAAACATATCGACAATGTCTTTACATAAAGGATGGCTTGGGGTGCAGAAATTTCATTAAACATCTTCATGTTTCATCTTTGCTTTTATTCGACTTTAGTTTTTTACTTAAGTAGTTCACTGACACAGGTACACATACAGGTACCTTTTTCTAAAATAGCCTGTTTTTATTCAGGGCCATTAAAACATGTATTTTCGGAGAGATATGGATATGAAAGTTTTGGTTGATTTGCTGAGAAAGTAAAAGCCTGATGTGTTATAAAAAACAAGGATGTTTAAAGCTCGCATTTTTCATACTTTCTCAGCGGTCTTATAGGTAACGCGCTAACCTCTGAATCTATGTCCCCGGAGCAAATCCAATGGAGGGGGTTTCTATCTACTTCATTTTAATCGAGATAAACTTTTGCAACAATAGCTATATTACACATTTCGTTATAGATTAAAGGGTAAAATCATAGTCAAATCTTTAATAACTGGACGCTATGCGCTGGCCTTAAAATTCCGTACCGTTTCCATGTAATCGCGAGAAACAATTGAATATTGACAGGGCGTTAAAAGAATGACCAAGTAATAAACAATTCGAACCATTAATAACAGTATCTCAGAAATGGCTTAGGCCACGAAGTAAGTTATTTTAATTGTGTCTTTTAAAGAGATCTACATTTTTTTTTTTTTTTTTTTTGCAGTGCGTTTACGTCTATCGCTTAACGTTCACTACTTTAACTGAAGAAGACTTCACAGGCTTTTCCAAAGAATTCAAGACATATATTTCATTTGTATGTAAATATATTTAATATATGATATTTAATAAATCGTTAGAGCCATTTTTCGGAAAATAAAAACATTCGAGAAATGTTCGACATAAAGGGTAATTTTGAGTGCGGAGATTTTCACGGAAATATTTTGTCGCTTACCTAGAAATTACTGAACTTAAATACCAAGTTTGGTTCTTATGCGACATTTCGTTTTTGAGTTATGCTATTCACAGACACACAAACATACACAGTCATTTTTCTAAACACACTTTTTTGGTTCAGGGTTCCTCGAAACGTGAATTTACGGTGAAATATCGATTTTTTGGCTCAATACAATACATTCTGTATCTACTAGGTCGTAGTAGAGAAAGTAATAAGGCATATAAAGGGAAGTAAAAATAGAATTAAGGCATCGAGCAAGACTGTTCGAAGGTAGCAGATTTTACTCGTTTTCAAAATAAATTCTGCGCATCGTGGTCTCCCTCAGTCGCTAAGTAAATAGTGAACTTATTATTCCATTACCAAGACTTACCTACAGATTACATAAATATAAAACAGGTAAGAGACTACGCAACCAAGTTCATAGATACATTAGCAGATTGCAAGGCGGTTACAAGAATAGTCCAATTAGCAGAGACTCACTTATGTGCGGCATAGAACTTATAGGAAAACAGTCAGGTGGGATTAAGACTTTAGAATAATTGAAACTGAATAAACAACAGCTATTACATGAAAATGAAATTGAGTTTAATTTATGGACGCTCTTTCACTGCTATGGTTCTTAGCGTCCCATTCTATTTTGGACGTGAAAGACCGAAAATTATGCTCAGAGGACTCTTTATCAGATCCTTTTATGCCCCGTACGTCACAGGACCACCGCCTTTCCTTCCCTTCCAAAGGAAGCCTTGCTAAGGATTTTTACGCCCGAAAAGATCGATCGTCCTCCGCCGCGTTTGAACCCGCGACCTCGGGAACTAGTCTACCATGGTACCCCTACGCCACGGCGAACACTACAGCTATTACTTGAATGTGATTTCATGCATATTGCAATTCAAACATACATATTAGATCACATTTACTTTTAATTAGTTTGCATTGTTCCATGTGTTATATACAGGATGAGCCCCTTTAGAAGACATAAAATAAAAACGTTATAAAATGAGAACTGTTGCTAACTATTGTTCAATACATGCATTCTAAAAGAATGGGATTTTTGTTCAAATTAGACCTCAACATACCAACATTGCGGACAACTCGTATTTTTATGCTATTCCCTCCCATATATAGCCTACTCCTATTACTCTTATTATAGGAGGGGACTCTGCATCCACTTATCCAGAAGGATGCTGCACATATTGCCCCACACGGGGTCGCCGCTAGGAGGAAGGAGGAGACTCTGGGCATCCAGAACCAGGAGTGACGGCACAGCAATAAGATTCCCTATAATTTTCAGATTGAGAAACCCCGACAGTCGGACAGACAGACCGGAACCCCACCCCACACAGAGGGTACAAAGCCCTTTTCTGAAGGGACGGTTCTTATACCGCGTCAACCAGCCGAAAGCCAAGGGACGGAGAAAGTTCGACAGAGAGTATCCCGCTTCCATGCCACGCCGCACCCAAACACCATCGCCGACAATTCCAATCTTGGTACAAACCAAGCGGGTGAAGGATGAATGAATTAATGAATGGAACGAAATGGAGGGACAGGAAATTCAGGGGTTGAAAGAAATCACTTCGGCATTTACCTGGCGACCCGGGAAAACTCCCGAAAATACTCTTGTGTCAGTGGATGGACGCCGGGAATAGAACCTGGGACCTCCCGAATGCTTTGAGAAATTCTTTGCTGTGATATCATGAAGCCTGAAACTTATCAAAACAATTATTTTCCAGCCAGTTTTGCTTATTCTACTACTTACCTATAGTAAGCAGAGGAAGTATTGCATGACACTCAAAAATGTGATAATATTTTAACAGAAATACATGTTTTGAGGTCTGCTGATCCCCCTACAAAAATAAACATTGTTAGAAAAAAAGTCCGTGTGGTATTTAAGCTCAAACTTGGCATTTGAGTTCAGTACCCTCCGAACTTACCACACAAAGATTCGGAACAACATTTCCCTACCCCAAAATAACTATTCTTTCGTTATTTTTTTGTCAAAAAAATTCTATAATTTTGATTTGAATACCACATATTTAAGATATTTCAATGCAAATTAAAATGTATATCTTGAATTTTCCGGGTACAGCCTGTGAAATCTTCATTCGGAAGTAAGTAAGTAAGTAAGTAAGTATATATATATATAGTTTTGTATAACTAATAAGTAATAAGAGATAACAAAGACTTAGTTTGCCTACAGAATATGTAGATCTCTTTATACACAAAGTTTATTTCAAATACACTGTTTGTGCAGTCAGCCATTTCCGAGATATCCGCTGTTATTGGTTTGGATTTTGAATGGGTTTGGAAAAATAGTCTGTAACTTTTTGAAGTGGTCATCATTCAGCTGTTTTACGCGATGTTAGGGAAAGACTATGGAATTTCAAGGCCGTTACGTAGCAACTTATTTTAATCATCTGAGCATCGATTCGGTTTCCTATATCCGTCTTGCACCTACGGTAAAATGTGTAATGAATGAATGTTTATCTCGAAACGGAGGTAGAGGCAGAGGTTTAAAAAAATTGAGTTTTCTTTATGGACGCTCTTTAACTACTGTGGTCCTTAGCGTCCCATTCTATATTGGGCGTGAAAGACCGATAAGAGGCCTCTTTATCAGGCTTGAGGTTCTTTTACACGCCGTAAATCTACGACACTGGACCACCGGTTTTACCTCCCTTCCGAAGGAAGCCATGCTAAGGATTTTTACGCGTGAAAAAATTCCATCGCCCTCCGCCGGGTTTGAACGCGTGACCTCGCAAACTAGAGGCTAGGATGGTAACTACTACTCCATGGGTGACGACTAGATTAAAGGGGTTTGATGTGGAAAGTACGCGAGCTGTTGAAGGATTTCTTTCACCGTGGAATACTAAAGCAAGAGAGAGAGAGAGAGAGAGAGAGAGGAGAGGGGGAGTAGGTCACCCCGAATGTCTCTATTTCGCTTTTTACCTTGTTCTGTGCCTTCACACCCATTACCCAACAGGCGAGGGGTATTACAGGAGATCGACGAGGACACAAAACTTCCCCGAGATGGGGTACGTATATAGTATACAGAGAAGCATAATTGCATTTCCATAACCCAGTTATTAATATGTAAATTTGGAGCAACGCTTTTTGACTTTTAAATGTAGACGCCACCACTCTGAGCCCCTCCAGCCTCTAACACACTCTTCTGCGATAAGCATGACAGAATTACCTTCCCAGAATAACTTTTTGTTTTTATTTGTACGCTTATGGCATAAAACTTTTGTCGAAAACTTCCGTATAATGCGAAAATAATACTTAGCTCACTTTTTGTACATAAAACCACTCTAAAATTACGTGCGCTTTGGGAAACGAGAAGGATTTGCAAGAAAATAAAACGAGCATCGACTATTGTGAAGGAACAATGAGCGCTCGCGTTTTGTTTTCTAAGCTTTATATTAAGCATTTCATCCGGCGTTTTGAGGTAAATTATTTGGAAGCCTTTTGTAAAGTAGTATAAGGTAAAGTACCTCCTACAACTACTGGAAAGTTTGAATTAATGACTGTTGGGCAAGATGAAGATGGTACATCAACACTGTGAGGGCTTCTAGAATTACAAACGGACTCGGTTGTGTTAGATAGCGTTTCTTCACACTTGAGATTACTCTAAACCAAAGATATGCTAAAACTTCCAAATTATTTAAAAATAAAACCCAAATCCTCAATGTAAGCAAGGGAAACAAGCGTGTTCCCAATATGCGGATGCTCATGAATTCGTGATTTTTCTATTCTGGTATTCTTGTGACACCGAAGGGGGAGGGAATTAAATGATTATCTATTAGTAACATTTCTCATACATAGCCGTAAAAAGGTTAACCATCTGCTGCCTGAGCCTGATGTTTACATACAGGCCCGGCGAACTGGGTGAAATTTAACTTACAGCTCTTGAAGGGGCTACCAGATGAGGAACTCATTATAGGTAATTAACAATCAGAAATTTATTTATCAAGCCTGACTCTAAATATTGGGAATGTGGCTGGCAACTGCCTGTTGTAAATGTAGGATGCCATTCATGCCTTTTTGTTGGTAAACTTATAATTGACTTATAATTCTTGTTTATGTCATCGGGCATTTCCGATATATTGTTGATAATCATTTTTACTTTCTCAACTACGTATAATAAGTAGGGAAGTATTGCAGTCCACCCAAAACTTCGATGTTGTGACTTCACCGGAAATGCATGTTTTGAGGCCCCATGAATAAAAAGAGCACTTGTAGTAAAAGATCCGTGTGTGTGTCTGTCTGTGTCTGTGTGACTGTGATAAGCATAACTCAAAAACGAAAACTCAGAAAAATACAAACTTGGCATTTAGACTCAGTATCTTTCAAAGATGCGACACGAAGATTTTCAAGAAAATTCCCTCACCCCAGACTACCCATTACATGGAACATTTTTCGAAAATTTTGATTTTCTCAAAAATAGCCCTAACGATTTTGATTAAAAGATCATATATTTAAGATATTTTTATGACAAATAAATTCTTGAATTTTCTGGGAATGTCTGCATAGCTCCTCTTCTTTCTGAATGGCTTTTGCATAACTGGTAAACTATAAGAGATAGACAAAAAATGTAGAGCTCGTTAAAACACTCAATTCATGCCATACACATATTTTATGTAGTGAACCATTTCCGAGATATTCCTTGTTATTTGTTTGAAATTTTCCAATGCTTATACTTTTTTTCAAATGGGAATTCGGTATTTATGTCTTGGACATACAAAGAGAATGAAATACTCCACATAGTAAATAGTAACCAGCTCTTAAAAGATTTGACTATTGTTTAAAGTCTACTAGATTCCCCTTTCAATTACAAGAACATTAGCAATAAGATAGTTTTTCAAATGTTTATCTCGATTAACATGAAGTAGATGGAGAATAAACGTATGTAAAAATAGTTCGTACAAGAATAGAGAAAGTCATGTGAGCGTAACACGATTTTGTTTCTATTTATTTCAGGTCTATTTAACTGTGCGGTCATATCGCGACAGATCTGTTAGGAGATACCTCTGTATGTAGTGGATATTTAGCCTTCAAGTCTAATACCAGCAGCATTCCATCTTGCTTTATCACGTGTTCACAACGGCCTTAGTGTTAGGCAACTGTATCTCTGCTTCCGGAAAGTGTAAGGCAGATGGCATTAGGGTGCCGTCCAGTCTACCTGCTTTCATTGTGAAGTGGTATATTTGTTAGCTAGTTGGAAGATGCTTCATGTTTATCTGCACCACGTATGGAAGCCAATTTGTCGCGGTCACTTCGTGTTATCTTTTGTTGGGCGCCTGTTATTGTATTAATACTTTGAATGTTGGGTTCATTGTCCTCCGGCTAGCTATTATTTCTCGGTCAAGCAAATCTCTTGAACAGGGTGTGTAAACGGAAAGGATTTGTTATTCACAGATCACTGATAAAAGAATTTGTTTTTACACTTTTATTACCGTCACAATTAATTAAGTTCACATATTGACTCGTGATACACGCCAGACTGAAACTGTTATATTTTCTAATATCACTATAATCACTTATTTACTGCACATTATTAATTCGCGTGTTTCACATTTATAACAAACTTTAAGACGCGAGAGATTCTGTAGAATTGCGACGTGTAACTCGCGAACGATTCTGATGAACTAAGCGACGTTTAACTTCTGAATGATTCTGTTGGACTCAGCGACGTGTAACGCGTGGATGATTTTGTTTAACTGGTCGACGTATTACACGCGAATGCTTCTGTTGGACTGACGAAATCTGCCTCTGACTTTAGCTTTTTATACTCCCACACCCCGATATGCCTAAAGATTATAACCGAGCTGCTATTGGATAATAAAACGCGCCAACATTAGCGTCTATTTTTATATCCAATCAAAATTACGAACACAAATGCTCTAGGGAAAATATTCCCGCTATTTCTAAGAAAACGCGCCAATCTGACGTCATTTGTTTGTCTCTTCTAATTAATATTCAACTCACCCCCTCGCTCATTGTTATCCGCTCTTATTGTCAGTTTCAGTGAGGCCGTGTAAACTTATTTCCTAACAATGCATATAATTAACAATCATCTCAAATCAATGCCATACAATAATGCTTATTTACACTACAATCACTCTGGCATTTACATTATTGTGATACAAATTACTGCCACAATTGTTTGTGGATAGATGTCAGAAATTCGCGATTACTATCGATTTTCATGCTCACTATTAATTTATGCTTAAGATGGAACTTTGGTTCGTGGCATGCAATCCGGTATTTACCTTGGCTACAAAGGGAAATCACGGAAAAAGCCCAGCCAGATTGTCCAGCCCACGGAATTTGAACCCATGGCCTTCCAAATGCGGGCCACAGACGTTACCATCTGAGTCACCCCGCTCGGTGTTGATATTCTTTCCAATGTTTCAATACTTTTCTCATTTTATTTTCTCTACTGCTTACCGATAGTAAGTAGGGAAAGTATTACATTCCATACAAAAGTTCGATACCGAGATTTCACCGGAATTAGTTCTGAATCCAATATCAGCAGTTTTGTATGTGTGTGTGTGTGTGTGTGTGTGTGTGTGTGTGTGTGTGTCCATTTGTGAGCAGCATAACTCAAAAACGAAAAGTCCATTAAATGGTGGGTTGAGAAAGTCATGCGAATGTAATACACCGGAATTAGTTCTGAATCCAATATCAGCAGTTTTGTATGTGTGTGTGTGTGTGTGTGTGTGTGTGTGTCCATTTGTGAGCAGCATAACTCAAAAACGAAAAGTCCATTAAATGGTGGGTTGAGAAAGTCATGCGAATGTAATACACCATATATTTTTAAGCGCCTAGTCACGATTTGTGTGTCCTCATGGTCATGCAAAGCATGGAATTTCAATACCGTTACATAGTTATCCACTTTTTAAAACCTTAGCTTACTATTTTCCACTTTTAAGGAAACGTTTAAATGTATAATGAACGTGTATCATAATAGATAAGTAGATGAATAATAAGATTTTGTGAGAATAGTTTGTAGAAGAGTGAGTAGGGAAAGTCTTGTGAATGCAACACAGATGAATTTTTTTAATGCTGTCAGCATTCAGTTGTTTCTCGCGATGCAATGGAAAGAGTATGGGAACTTCAAGGTCAGTATGTTAGTAGATGTTGGCTTTGGTTTTTACTTTCCTTACCACGTATATGGTAGGTGGAGAAAATATTGCATTCCACCGAAAAATTCGATACCAAGATTTCACCGGAAATACAGGTTTTGAGGCCTCCTAAATCCCAAAAAAGGTTATTTTAGAAAAAGATCCGTGTGTGTGTGCGTGTGTGTGTGTGTGTGTGAACAGTATAATTCAAAAACGAAAATTCGGAAAAAATTCTTATTTACCTCTAGTGTCTTCTAAAGATGCGACACGAAGATATTTAAGAAACATCCCCCACCCTAGCTACCCTTAACATGGAATATTTTTCGAAAGTTTTGATTTTCTCAAAAATGGCTCCAACAGTTTTGATTAAAATACCATTCTACTAAAGATATTTACATGACAAATGACATGTATATCTTGAATTTTGTAGGAATAGCCTATATACTCCTCTTCATTTGGAAGAAATTTTGCAAAAACTTGTGTAACTGGTAAACATTAAGCGATAGATGAAAACATTCTACACAAAAAATGTAGATCTCTTTAAAACACCAATTTATTTCAAATAACTATTTCTATTACATTAGCCATTTCCGAGATAAGCGTTATTAATGGTTCGATTTGTTTGTAGAAGAGCGAGTAGAGAAATTCTTGTGAATGCAACAGATCAGATTTTTTTAATGCTGTCCACATTCAATTGTTTCTCGGGATTGCGTGGAAATAGTAAGGCCAGTTCTTAAACATTTGACTGTCGCTATTATTTTTACCTTCTCTATACGTAGGGGAAGTATTGCATCCCACCCAAACATTCAATGTCGAGATTTCACGGAAATACATATTTTCAAGCGCCCTGAAACCAAATAAAGCATTTTAGAAGTATGTTGGTGTGTGTATGTGCGTGTCTAACTCTGTGAACAGCATAACTCAAAAATGATAAATACCAAACTTTGTAGGATATGTAACAAACTTGGTAGTATAAATACCAAACTTGATATTCGAGTTTAGTATCTTTCAAGGACGCGACTCGAAGATTTTCAAGAAAATCCCGCAACCACCACCCTCTATACATAACGTTTTTCGAAAACTTTTATTAAAAAAGGGCTCTAACGTTTTTGATTAAAATACCACATATGAAAGATACACTGGTGTGCAAAACCTAAGGACGAAAGTAATCTTCGCATGCTGTGACATTGCCAAGTAACATAGCTCGATGAAACTTGAATCATACATAGACGAAACCGCTACGGTATGCTACAGTAGGCAACTAAATGAAATATGCAATGAGGCGAACAGAAATGCCACTTTTATTCATAGACCGTAAGCTACACTAAAGTCAATACGATATATGAAAGCTCTCTAGATTTACAGAAACAGATACATGGTGCTTAAAACGGTGTATGATCACCACGGACAGCAATGCATGTTCTGCAACGTGCTCCCATACTGGCCACAAGGTTGGTAAGCAGTTCTTGTGGTAGGGTGTTCCATTCCTCCACCAGCGCTGTTGACAACAGCTGTTGGATGGTCGTTGGTACAAGTGAATGCGCTGCAATGCGTCTCCCCAAAGCATCCCACACGTGTTCGATGGGATTTAAATCGGAGGAATGGGCAGGCCAGTCCATTCGCCGAGTATCCTCTCGTCCAAGAGATCCTCCACCTGCGCTTTTCGATGCGGTCGCGCATTGTCATCCATAAAAATGAAGTCAGGACCGACTGCACCCCTGAAAAGACGCACACGGAGAAGGAGTACAGTAACGTGACCAGTGAGCGTGCCGTGTTCAAAGATTTGGAGGTCGGTGCGCCCATGCAACATTATGCCTCCCCGAACCATAACACCCGGACCACCAAAACGATCATGTTCAAGGATGTTCTGGGTTCATTATGTGTTCCCACCTCTCGCCAGATGAGGGTACGTCGAGAATCACTACTTAGACTAACTCTGCCCTCATCCGAGAAGAGCACGCGACCCCATTCCTCGTTGGTCCAATTTTGATGCTCTTGGGACCATCGCAAACGGTGCCGTCCATGCACGGATGTCAATGGAACACAACTGGCCGTCGGGCAAAGAGACCACCTCTGTGTAGTCGCCGTGCCACTGTGTATTGTGAGATTGCATGCCTAGCTGTCCTGTTAAATGTGATTGCAATTGCACCCGCTGTTTGGCATGGTTCCCTTCTTGCCTGTTGCACAATGTAGCGGTCATCTGCTGCTGTAGTTGAGCGTAGTCGACCACCACCTATCCTTGGGACAGCACTGCCTGTGGTTTGGAAGGTTCCCAATGCACGTAAAACAATGTTGTAGCAATTCCAAACTCCTGAGCCACACTTCGCTCTTCTTTCAGTTTCCCGATGATTCTTCCCCGTATGAAGTCATCCAAATGGTGTCTACGGGCCATGTTGCAATAAAGAACACCACTACAGTGCACCGTAACAGCTTGCTAATTGCCACACACCGTCTTGTCCTGTTTCGTCAACTGCCCCATGTTGCAGGACCAGACCCATTTGGCACTATAGACTCGCTACACTCACGCCATGTGACGTCCAGCTTTCTGCGTACGTGTGAGAGGCCTTTGGCAACATGCTCCCACACCATCTACTTCCACCAAGTAGTTCATTTGTTGTGTTACCTTACCCATCTCGTCCTTAGGTTTTGCACACCAGTGTATTTACATGATAAATAAAATGTATATCTTGAATTGTCTGGGGATAGCCTATGAAGGTATCTTCATTCCAAAGAATTTTACATAGTATTTTACAACGTGTAAACGTTGAACTATAAACGAAAACGTACCTCACAAAAAATGCAAATCTCTTAAAAACATACAATTTACTTAAAATAAGTTTCTTATAGCATAAGCCGTTTCTGAGATATCCATTATTAAAGATTAGAATTGTTCAATACTTGTCATTCTTTTAAATTCCAGCGATTTTCAGCTGTTTCTCGCGATTGCATGGAAACAGTATGGAACTTCAAGGCCAGCATATTGCGCCCAATTATTAAAGATTTGACTGTCGCTGTTCTCTTTGTATTTATAACCAAATTCATAATGTCGCCAACTAGCTATTTTTGCAAAGGTTTATTTTGATTGAATGCAGTAGGTAGAGAAATAAACTTTTGTAAGAATAGTTTGTATATCCACTAATAAAGATGGAGGGTATCACATCAGATTCCTTTATGGGTGACTAAACGTGCAAAGTACCTATTTCTAAAAAGGTTTATCACGATTAAAATGAAGTATAGAGAAAAATAATCTTTCGTAAAAGTGATTTTTATAGGCACCAATAAACGATAGAGCATAGAGAAAGTAACGTGAATGTAGCGTATCGGACTTTTCCGTTTACAATAGGCACAGAATCAAGTAACTAAAATAAACAATTGAAACATAAAAAAATCTACTCCTCAATGATACATATATATGTTTACATGTAATGACGAAAGAGTAATAACACAGTACGATTATAAAAATTTAAGTGCGATGGCCGGGAATCGAACCCGGATCAACTGCTTGGAAGGCAACTATGCTCACCATTACACCACCATCGCACGATGTTTTCCAGCTAAAGAGGCTATCTCTAATAGCCGAGTTCCACGCAATGTATTTACTGCTCACTCACGTTTGATTATTTCTTAATCATGAACTCCGTTCCGTATTTCACTTTTTACTTTTCTTGCCGCTCACCAGTGGTGGATAGAGGTGTTGTGATGAATTATGAATGATTTGTTGTCTACTTTGAACTTGCATACAATTTATACAATGTTTACAACACAATGGAGTTGCTTATTATTTCTCTCCTCCTTATATTTAACATTCTGTTCTACCTAGGGAAGTATAATTATCCACTACTTACTTTTTTGCCTTGTTACTCTTTTCCCTATCTTCTTCAATTTGCTTCACGTCTCTTTTGGTACTTTAACCTAACTTTCTCTAAATATTTTCCTACTTTCTCCATATATTCATTTGATCTTGTATCAAAAAATCTTCCTAGTTTTTAGGCCTACTGGTAAATTTTTCCATTTTTCTAGTATTAAATTCTCTCTTCCTTTATCCGTGTCCTCGCATTCCAGAATATAATGTCAATTGTCATGTAATCCATTTCAGTTAGTAATCTCCCCCTCCCTTTTCTTCTCCCAGAAGTCTACCATTTGCATTCATTACACCTGTCCTCACCATGTATACCCCATTCTGCCCTCTTTGTGACATACTTCGATGTACCTTCCTTTTCCCCATTCCGTTTTAAAATATTTATAATCTATTATTTCTTCCTTGAAACTAGAGGTATTGTGTGCACACTCCCCAAAATCTCGACAACGACATTTCAAAGGATATATATTTTAGGGTCGCTTCATCGCCATATCCCACCCCCAAAGGCACTTTTAGAAAAATGCTCGTGCGATTCTCGTATTCATCTTGAAAAGCATAATTTCAAAACGAAAAGTTGGATGAATACCAAGTATTTCAAGGACACGACACGAGAATTTTCATGAAATTCCGCCCATCCCAAACTATCCTTTATATGGAAAATATTTTGTAATTTTTTTTAAAAAAACGACTAAGTAGCGTACTAAAATTCCATATGCTTGACATGTCGACGTGAGAAGTAAGATGTAAATCCTGAATGTTCTATTAATGGCCTTCTCTGATTAACTTTTCGATGTCTTTACCCTTGTTCGGTGTAAGATAGTAGAAGATAGATGGGTAACATGTGATCATATTTGATTAATATACCCATGTGACAAACGCTTTGGTTACGCGCTACGATCTCTGAAATATTGCTGGTTTAGGTAATAGGGATCACTAAAGAGAGGAAAGAAAATGGAAGTGCTATAAGTAAATACATAAATTTTTATCAACCACTAAAGGTGCTCAAAATCGCTGCCACTAACTTCGAAACATGCCATGCATCATCTGTTTATGGACGCCCCAGAGTTGTTAGGACGTAAGCTGCCCGTTTCACTTTGGCACCTCTCCAATCGCAAATATGGTGTAGGGGTTGGGTGATCCCTGTTGGGGTAACGTTGTTGATCGAACCAGCCAACCTTTCTTGCATTCCTTCGGGCTACCCCTTAGATTAGATGTATCTGTGTACTCTGCATTTGTGTGCATGGCTGCCATTTCATTCCCACTTGACTATAGTCACACAAATGAACAATCTAAAGTATGAAACTGCTAAACAGAATAATACTGTTAATCTTACCGTTGGCTGTAGGTATGGTGAAGGATTGTTGTGTATCACGTAATAGATGATGCAGTACCATTGGTAAACAACACTTAACTAATGAATGCGACGTCTTCTGCTTGTCGCGGAGTCTACGGTTTATTTGCTTACAGCTGTTATATCCCCCTCCAGTTTCGGAGGCTCCGCGTAAACAAACAGTTTCTTGACATGGGTTTGTCAACAAAATGTGATAACATCCTACATATATACATATATATATATATATATATATATATATATATATATCTAACAGCGAGCCTTGTAACATATATTTTTTACAACCTGTATGACAAGGAAACCATAACGAACGGACAAATGAACACTTACTTAAACAAAAATGTACATTGTGTTAAATATTTTTTTAAAGTTAGGGATTTTCGAAATATATACTTTTATGACTATGAATATAAATGAAGTTCCTTGAAGGATTTTTTATTGCTCTTTCTTTCTCCTCGGAATAGATCTTTAATACAGCTATGGTGGAGTGAATCATTTATCTATTTTTACTACTACTGAATTGACTCCTCCTTTCTGCAGTAAATGTTTGAGGGTTGTTTTCGTGTTGTATATTAAGAATTCAATGCTCGTATTGAAATAGTTTCTAAAGAAACATAACATATCGTGAATAAAGTAACGTGGTGGATAGAATAGTTCTTTTAATAAATACTGCAAGCAAACAAAACTATGCCTGCGCATCTGTAATGGGCAGAGAATGATATGTGACTGTATGTGAGAACTGTATGTCTTGTAGATCTAAAATACTAAGCCATAAGTCAGGAGCTTGCCTGGCCGTTACTCAGCTGCACTCACTGCTTTACTTCATTTCTGTAGTCGTGATGTAAAAGAAGCTGAAAACATCTTCTGCAGAGCTAGGTAGAGGCATTCATAGGACCAGAGTGAGTTAAGGGTGGAAGGAGTAGACCTGAATATCAGTTTCCGTTCCTACTTTTTGGAGTCGAAGAGAAAGGAACACGAAGAAGGGGAGTAGCATTTTTCCAAGAATTCGCCCGCATCTGCTCCCGGGTGCGCCAATTTACTCTCAAGATACTGGGCCACTTCTATAGCATGAAATAATTGCTGGATGAGTGTAGGAAGTTTCAAAATGTGTTATAATAATGAATATGCAGTGCTATACTGTTCTGAACTCAGGGCCAAGAACTGGAGATCACTACCACTACCACTAATAATAATAATAATAATAATAATAATAATAATATCAATAATAACGAGATGTAGTAAAGACCATTAATAATTAACAATTTATAATTATTTATGATTAATAATTAATATAATTGGAACTTTCAACACAGACTTGTTTTAAGCACAACCAGAAAATTGAAGAGACTAACCAGGTGTTTTTAGAGTTCGATATTGAAAAAAACGTGTTTAGGGAGTAATGAATATTTATAACATCATAACTAGAAGTAAACCAAAATTAAAATTATACAAAATAATGTCCAATTACATACATATTTTTTAAAGATCATATGTATACCATAATGCTACCCTGAATGGAACACACTATGAGTTCTCTGCGAGGAATTCCCTGAAATATAAAGACAAAGGTAACATCACAAGCGCAAGTGGTTCCCATCTCTGTAGCCCAAAACTGGCAGAAACTATCTGATTCGTTTCAAAATAATTCTTTCTGCATTCCCGGGTATTCGTACGGTAACCTTTGGCAATTTTATTTCAAATAAATACATCAAAATAAGGTAAACATTAATGTTATAAGTTTTAAAACACAGTCTTTGAATAAGTAAGCAATAAATAAGCATATTGTTTTAATTTTTCTCATTACGTATTCTCTTTGCTCGCTTGTTTAAACACACAAGGTTAACAAAAATGAAATCAAATCATATAATTATTTTATTAACTAATGTGAGGATTACGTGCTCTGAATAATTGCATGTTTTGCATGCTCAGCTGGTTTATAAACGTATCTACAGGTAAGTTATTCCGTGAATTTTACCTTCATAACAGAGCTATAATATAAACAATATCTCCCAGGAGGGCTTCAGCTAAATCCTACTATACTAATCCAAACTGAGTATCGCAGCACGTTTTGTTATTTATTATAGTGCTCTTTGCTTTTAAGTGTTCATTATTCCTCCCCTGGGTAAACGTTTTATATATAGACATTTTATATACATTAAGTTTTTCTAATTACGAGTATACTCTCGTATACTCATTTTAAACAAGGTTTCACTCTTCACCTTTTCACTCTTAACGACAACGGAGAGGGACACACGGCACCGCGACCTATAGTGATCTATTGCGTCTACCATCCCCAGGATGAAGTGAAGGAACCACACAGGAGGCTACAGTCCGTAGGTAAACAGGCTATAGAGACGCGCGAAAGTCTCTAAAATTTCCAAGCTCGTAGACCGATCGCCGAGAGAGAGTGATGAACGACCCACCAGTCGAGCAGTCCTCTGGTGTCCACCGGAGTATTCTTTACATTGAGCATGCATCCGCGCCATCTGCCCGGCACCGCCATACACCACCAGACCTAGAAGCACACCTGAAAGATGAGAAGGAAACAGCATTAACGGGAAATGACGGAAAGGAAATCACGGTACAGAAGAAACCATTCCAACATTCGCCTGTCGAACCTGGGAAAACCACGAAAAACTCATGGGTCCCGAGAATCGAATCCGGGACCTGCCAATTGGGGGCCACAGACATTGCCGCCTGAGCCATCCCGCTAGGTTTCTTCAAGATTAAAGTTACTTTCTTTTTCTCTCGTGACACCTGTGTAGCTGGAACGTTCCCTTTGTAATTTCGCTTATACTTTCTCTTCCACGCACATAGTAAGTAGAGAAAGTTTTGCATTTCGCCCAAAAATTCGATACCAATATTTCTCAAAAAATGCATCTTTTGTGGCCCATAAAATAAAAAAAAATAGAAAAAAAAGTCCATATCCGAGTATTTCTGTGTGTATGTGTGTGTCTGTGAACTGCATAACTCAAAAACCAAAAGTTGGATAAATATCAAACTTGGTATTTAAGTTCAAAGATGCGAAACGAGGATTTTAAATAAAACCTCCCACTCCCAATTACCCTTCACATGGAGCATTTTTCTAAATCTTTTATTTTCTAAGAAATAGCTCTAACATATTATTGCACTTATTAAATAGTGATTATTTTATCTGTTACGTTATTTATGATTCACCTTTATTTAGAAATGAATTTAATTAAACCATAAGTTTTTAGTTACATAAAACAGCAAATAACGTTGCAATATTCATCGGAAGTATGAAAATATATATACAGGCTGAATCACCTAAAACTTGCACCGCAAATATTTCGGAAATGGAAAGTGCTATTGATGTGCAGTTTTCACAGCATTGATTGGGCTCGTACATTTAGCTTATATACCGATTTTAATACTACTGAGAAAGTGTATTTTTTGAGCAAACATACAATTTTTTAAATGGTACAATGTCTAGTTACATCAACACAATAAAGGTAAGGTAAATTAGAATGTCAGAGGCGTTTTTTGCAAGATTCTAGTGCAAGTGGTTTACAACAAATGTTATTTTGAAACTTTTACGCACCGATACTTGTACAACCTGTGGTAGCACAAACTAAAGAAAAACAAAAGGGAATTACAATACTTCTGTGGATTCTTACAAGTAAAGAGAACATAGCCCTTCAAAGGTTGTGTTCAAAATGACCACCGACAGCTTCAATACACGCTTCAAGTCTGGTATGGAAAGACTGCTGCACACGTTCTAGCATTTAAGCGGAAATTTCAGAGCAGGCACCAGTATACGTCGTTGCATATCATCTGGTGTAGTTGGTACATCCTTGTAGACATTGTCTTTCAGCCTTCCCCACAGAAAAGAGTCTAAAGGGGTCAGATCCGGTGAACGGGCCGGCCAAGGTGCAGGTCCTCTTCGTCCAATCCAACGATTTGGAAACAATCCGTTAAGACAAGCTGTAGCACTTCGTGCACTATGGGTTGGACAGCCATCATGTTGGTACCACAGGTTCCTCCTAGTCTGCAAAGGAACGTCTTCTAGTATCTGTGGTAGATGGTCTGCCAGGAGGCTGCGGTACTTGCGCGAGTTCATTGTTCCTTCTATGAACAAAAGGCCTATGAGCTAATGGTTCATTATCCCACACCACATGTTTAAACTCCATGGACGCTGACGTTCCACCTGACGAAGGCAACGGGGATTGTCAACAAACCAATAGTGCATGTTTCTGCTGTTTACCTGGCCAAGATTAGTAAATGTTGCCTCATCACTAAACAATATACATGATGAATCTGGAGTATCATGTCTTAATGCCCATGTACAAAAGTTAGCACGATTCTCAAAATAGTTTCCATGCAGCTCTTGATGGAGAGAGATGTGATAGAGATGGAACCTATGTCGATGGAGAATGCGCAGTACACTTGCCTGACTTATGCCACTTCCACGTGCGATTGAGTGGGAACTAATTTGCGGATCTACTGCAACGGCAGCCAAGACAATTTCTGTCTCTTCTCCAGTCACTTGTTTGTTTCTGTTACGTTTTCTGGGTGTTGCAGTACCACTTTCACATAATTGATTGAAGGGGTTGATAAATAATTGCCGATATGGTTGATGTCTATTGGGATACGTTTCCGCATACACCGTACAGGAACGAAATGCATTCTTCCTACACTCTCCATACACCATGAGCATGTCGGCTTTTTCTGCATTAGTAAACCCCATCTTCCACTCACGACTTAATGCTTGAACTGTCACAAACTAACTGATCAGAAAGCCGCAATGCAATCAATGAACAGAAAACACAATGCAAACAAACATAACAACATCGTACCTAGCAACTAAGCAGGTTGAATGGGACAAACAATTGTCAGGGTGAGAACTTTTCAAAATACGATTTCTCTTAAACCACTTGCACTACAATCCTGCAACAAAGACCATTGACATTCTAATTTACCCTAACGTTATTCTGTTGATGTAACTAGGCATTGTTCTATTTAAAAAATTGTATATTTGCTCAAAAAATACTCCTTCTCAGTATTATTAAAATCTGTTTATAGGCAAAATGTACGAGCCCCTGATTACCAATCAATTCTGTGAAAACTGCACATCAGTAACACTTTCCATTTCCGAAATATTTGCGATGCAAATTTTAGATGATTCGCCCTGTATATATTTATGTATATATATATATATATATGTATTTCATGTCTTTTTTTGTTTTGAGGACGTCATGATGGTCATTTTAGGGTCAATTTTTTTTTTAAAATGGGAACATACAATTACGTTCAATTTAAATTCACCTATAATGACCACACAACGTCCTCCAAATAAAACATCACTAATGGAATCTACCTTCCCCCATAACATCAAGCAACTTTTATTCATGACATTTTTTTCTACAACGCTTAGTTTTGGAGATATTGTACAATCTCAAGTTAAATGGTCCACCATATATGTGTGTGTGTGTGTGTGTTTATGTATATGTGTCTGTGTGCGCGTGCGTATGTAGAGTAATCTCAAAAACCACTCGCAGATTTTGATAATTCATTGAGAAGCCCTTCTTCCTGACGGACATGGGGCTGTAAAACACCTTTTAATTTCAATCTATAAATTACTAATCCATTAGAAGTATTTACAAAGCCTTCGTTGAGAATTACATCGGGTACAAAATGGTTGTACTCCACATATCTAAAAACAAAAGCCCATTACATTTTATAATATACATATAAATAGATGAACATGATATATATTACTTAAGAAAACAGAATACCGAACTTAAAAAGCGACAATCGATCTGATTTGTGTCGGTACAAGTCATATTCATAATTACTTCTTCAATTGCTATTTATGAAATGCTTCAGATATGTATTTAATGAAACAGTGTCAAAACCTCTGAATAACCTTTATTCTTATTCTGTAATGTATACACTAAAGTTTCTGGATGCCAAAAGCTTCTAATAACCCTTATGTACGAACGTTTTCCCTTATTTTTTGCGCACCTATTTGTAAGTTTGTTAACAGAACATAATCTATTTAAAGAGAGAATATTACTAACATTAGAAATCAGTACACCGATATTTTATAGTTAACAACTGAGGAGATTATTTTTCTGGATGGTCGCAGACTATGTGCCTTTTCCAAAGAGATTAAATTGGTGGCTTGGGAGTACGGAGTCTTTGTATTCAACAACCTCACCTATATTTCGTTGTATATGTTAAGCGTTTCGTGACACGGAGTCTTCATATTCATCAACCTCACCTATATTTCGTTGTATATGTTAAGCATTTCTTGACACTTAGTCTTCGTATTCAACAACCTCATTTCTATTTCGTTGTATATGTTAAGCATTTCTTGACACTTAGTCCTCGTATTCAACAACCTCATTTCTATTTCGTTGTATATGTTAAAGGTTTCTGGATACGGAGTCTTCATATTCAACAACCTCATTTCTATTTCGTTGTATATGTTAAAGCTTTCTGGATACGGAGTCTTCGTATTCAACAACCTCATTTCTATTTCTTTGTATATGTTAAAGGTTTCTGGATACGGAGTCTTCATATTCAACAACCTCACCTATATTTCGTTGTATATGTTAAGCATTTCTTGACACGTAGTCTTCGTATTCAACAACCTCATTTCTATTTCGTTGTATATGTTAAAGGTTTCTGGATACGGAGTCTTCGTATTCAACAACCTCATTTCTATTTCGTTGTATATGTTGAAGGTTTCTGGATACAGAGTCTTCGTATTCAACAACCTCATTTCTATTTCGTTGTATATGTTAAAGGTTTCTGGATACGGAGTCTTCGTATTCAACAACCTCATTTCTATTTCGTTGTATATGTTAAAGGTTTCTGGATACGGAGTCTTCGTATTCAACAACCTCATTTCTATTTCGTTGTATATGTTAAAGGTTTCTGGATACGGAGTCTTCGTATTCAACAACCTCACCTCTATTTCGTTGTATATGTTTAGCGTTTCTGGATACAGAGTCTTCGTATTCAACAACCTCACCTCTATTTCGTTGTATATGTTAAGCGTTTCTGGATTCAGAGTCTTCATATTCAACAACCTCACCTCTATTTCGTTGTATATGTTTAGCGTTTCTGGATACAGAGTCTTCGTATTCAACAACCTCACCTCTATTTCGTTGTATATGTTTAGCGTTTCTGGATACAGAGTCTTCGTATTCAACAACCTCACCTCTATTTCGTTGTATATGTTAAGCGTTTCTGGATACAGAGTCTTCATATTCAACAACCTCACCTCTATTTTGTTGTATATGTTAAGCGTTTCTGGATACAGAGTCTTCGTATTCAACAACCTCACCTCTATTTCGTTGTATATGTTAAGCGTTTCTGGATACAGAGTCTTCGTATTCAACAACCTCACCTCTATTTCGTTGTATATGTTAAGCGTTTCTGGATACAGAGTCTTCGTATTCAACAACCTCATTTCTATTTCGTTGTATATGTTAGAGGTTTCTGGATACAGAGTCTTCGTATTCAACAACCTCATTTCTATTTCGTTGTATATATTAGAGGTTTCTGGATACAGAGTCTTCATATTCAACAACCTCACCTCTATTTCGTTGTATATGTTTAGCGTTTCTGGATACAGACTCTTCATATTCAACAACCTCACCTCTATTTCGTTGTATATGTTTAGCGTTTCTGGATACTGAATCTTCATATTCAACAACCTCACCTCTATTTCGTTGTATATGTTAAAGGTTTCTGGATACTGACTCTTCATATTCAACAACCTCACCTCTATTTCGTTGTATATGTTTAGCGTTTCTGGATACAGAGTCTTCATATTCAACAACCTCACCTCTATTTCGTTGTATATGTTTAGCGTTTCTGGATACTGAATCTTCGTATTCAACAACCTCACCTCTATTTCGTTGTATATGTTTAGCGTTTCTGGATACTGAATCTTCATATTCAACAACCTCACCTCTATTTCGTTGTATATGTTTAGCGTTTCTGGATACTGAATCTTCATATTCAACAACCTCACCTCTATTTCGTTGTATATGTTTAGCGTTTCTGGATACAGAGTCTTCATATTCAACAACCTCACCTCTATTTCGTTGTATATGTTAAGCGTTTCTGGATACAGAGTCTTCATATTCAACAACCTCACCTCTATTTCGTTGTATATGTTTAGCGTTTCTGGATACAGAGTCTTCATATTCAACAACCTCACCTCTATTTCGTTGTATATGTTTAGCGTTTCTGGATACAGACTCTTCATATTCAACAACCTCACCTCTATTTCGTTGTATATGTTAAGCGTTTCTGGATAGAGAGTCTTCATATTCAACAACCTCACCTCTATTTCGTTGTATATGTTTAGCGTTTCTGGATACTGAATCTTCATATTCAACAACCTCACCTCTATTTCGTTGTATATGTTTAGCGTTTCTGGATACTGAATCTTCATATTCAACAACCTCACCTCTATTTCGTTGTATATGTTTAGCGTTTCTGGATACTGAATCTTCGTATTCAACAACCTCACCTCTATTTCGTTGTATATGTTTAGCGTTTCTGGATACTGAATCTTCGTATTCAACAACCTCACCTCTATTTCGTTGTATATGTTTAGCGTTTCTGGATACTGAATCTTCGTATTCAACAACCTCACCTCTATTTCATTGTATATGTTTAGCGTTTCTGGATACTGAATCTTCGTATTCAACAACCTCACCTCTATTTCGTTGTATATGTTTAGCGTTTCTGGATACTGAATCTTCATATTCAACAACCTCACCTCTATTTCGTTGTATATGTTAAGCGTTTCTGGATACTGAATCTTCATATTCAACAACCTCACCTCTATTTCGTTGTATATGTTTAGCGTTTCTGGATACAGAGTCTTCATATTCAACAACCTCACCTCTATTTCGTTGTATATGTTTAGCGTTTCTGGATACTGAATCTTCATATTCAACAACCTCACCTCTATTTCGTTGTATATGTTAAGCGTTTCTGGATTATTGTAAACTATTTTTATGTTATGATATATTTACTGGACCAACGAGAAGGTACAAAGGTTTAAAATTTCACCTACTGTAATTATTTAGAAAGATTACTCTACCATTCCGACCGATGATGTGTACAAGGTGTACTACAAGCAGGCTATGCAGCATTTCCAGAACTTGGAAGATGCCGCGGAGAAGTTAAGAAACTCAAAACGTTTCATATTCTTTTTGCATGAATATCAGGGGATTTTTCATTCGTGTTTAAAAATAACCGGGGCTGCACGAAATTACAGTTATAAGGGGTAATGGGTCGTTTTCATCATACAAACTTGCTAGGACATTGTACAATAATTTCATAAAGCATGGAGGGAGTTAATGAAATGAATTAACTCTTTATAGCCTGGGGTACCATATTCATTAAAAAGGTATTTTCTTAGGTTTTAAAATTTATTTATTTTCCAATTTCATATTATACTAACCTCCAGTAACAAAAGTAAGCTATTTATAGCTGTATTATACCGTAAAATTATTAATTTTTACTTTCTCTACTACGTATAGTAAGTAGGGGAAATATTGCATTCCATTCAAAAATTTGATATCTAGATTTTAAGGGAAATACGTGTTTTGAGGCCCCCTGAACCCAGAAGTGTTAAGCTCCGTATGTGTATGTCTGTGTATGTGTACGTGAAAGTATAACTCAAAAACGAAAAGTCGGATAAATGCCAAACTTTGTAGATAGGTTCAGTATTTTCCAAGGATGCGACACGAAGATTTTCAAGAAAATGACTTCAACTCAGACTACCCTTTAGATGGAACTTTTTCAAAAATTTTGATTTTCTAAGTGGCTCTAACGATTTTGATTAAAATATCATATGTTAAAGATGCTTTCATGACAAATGAAATGTGTATCTTGAATTTTCTGGTAATGTGCCCAAAAGTCCTCTTCATTCTGAATGACTTTTGTGTAACTGGTAAACTAAGAAATAAACAAAAGTTTACCACACAAAAAATGTAGACCTCGTTAAAAAGCCAATTTATATCAAATATACTTTTTTTTTGTCGAGTGAACCATTTCCGACTAATTCCTTGTTATTTTTTAATTTTCCAATAATCATACTTTTTCTCAAATGGCAATTTGCTATTCGTTTTTTTTAATGTTCTGGACATACAAAGAGAATGGAATGCACCACATAGCGACCAGCTCTTAAAAGGCTTGACTATCGCTTAAAACCTAGAATATTCCCCTTGCACCTTCACGAAAATTAGCAATAAGAAGTTTCTACTAAGATTTGTCTCGATTAACATGAAGTAGATGGAGAGTAAGCAGTTGTAAAAATAGTCTGTGCAAGAGTAGAGAAATTCATGTGAGTGTGTGACGCATAACATTTTTTTCAATAAACTGTAGTATTTTCTTTCTTTTAAAAAGAACAAAATCCATGCAACTGCAGTCAAATGTAAACCCATCAGAAACTAAGCGTGTCATCACACCGATTAATTTACTTGTGCCCTCCCCGTCCTTTATTACAGACATATTTGACTGCAGTCGCTGGGACTCGCAACATTTGATGGTCAGTCTATTTCGTCTCGCTCTAACGATCACGATTATTCGAATCGTGTGGTTGTGGAGGCGGTGAAAGGCCATAAAAGCCGGTTTAGGAATTATAGGTCAGAGCAGCATATGCAGCAAAATAATTCCGGCAATAAAGGGTTAATTCGGCATTCGAGTTTAAAAAACTACCCGTGCAACGTCGGGTAAACCAGCCAGTGGGTAATAAAAAAAGTAAAATGTCTCTGCAACAAATAATTGAGTAGAATAATTTCGGTAGATTCGTTAAAACGTGTGTTCTAGATTTTGTTTACATTTATACCCTTTGAAAACTAAACCCAGGTAGGGTTTGCTGTTAAATGACCTATACCAGAAGGGATGTTTTATTAGTAATCTGACATTTTCAAGTGTATACGGCACATATCGGAAACGTTGAACTTTACAATGAAGGTTTAACCAGCTTCTTAGGTCGCAACGTCTCCCTAAGCCCTGTGTTGCAAAAGGCCTGTCGATCCTGCATAATTAGATAATTAGTGGATGAGAATGCGTATACGGCAGAGGGAGCTTTTACTTCTTAGTACCTCGTCTTCTTGAACATCCTCTCCTTTATCTTCCCTACATAAAGAAGGCGCTAAGAAAGAGAAGGGTTTTTAAGATGCCAATAACATCTGGTACAGAGAATCCCTTGTTGCTCGCTAAATGTCATTACTGAATCGAGATGCCTTGCTTCTTCTCAGAAAAGGACCAAGCAAATTAATCTCAGTGGGAGTTACAATGAACAGCTCTTCCTTGCACAGGAAATTTAATCAACCGCTTGAAAAATTACAATGTTCTGAAGAGTTAAGCATCTTACACACGTTTCAAGCTAAAACCGATACATGTAAATCTGATGGCATTCCCTCCTGGAAAAAATATGGTTTAAGCCAACTTATCTGAACGCAATTGTAGACTAACGTAACTAACTAAAAATCATCTCCATTCAAGGAGACCTGTTCCAGTTTCACTGGTCGAGCCATGGTCTTCCAGCATCTCTTATACATATGTTAACAAAACAAATCCTTTAGTGCTACAGCCCGCGAAGGGTCTGGGCCTGCCAACCCAATTGCCTACCTCACGCCCACTTACGCACGGCAGAGGTAGGCTATCATCCAAACATACAGAGAAGTAATGTGGCCAGCATCGGTATCCCCAACCGAAAAGTTGGCTCACGAGGATCGCTGTCTATCGCTGCTCCTCACTTTCCTCACGATGCTGAGTGGTCACCGGTCCTATACCCGGGACTTAAAGGTCCTCCGATAGGAATCAATCCTTAGAAAACATATAAAAGTGTTTCCTTTTGTCTTGATTTCTATTTTATTTTACTTGAAGTGGGCCGCACCAGTCCCGTCAAGCGAGCGCAAATTCCACCGTTCTGCCGCAATACACCAACCGCTGAAACAGATGAAAGAAAATGATGATGGAAAGGAAATTCGTGGTAGAAGCACTACTTCAATGTTTACCTACCGACTTGGTGAAACCATGAAATAGCCCGTGGTCAAAGTGGTCGGCTGGATGGAACCCGGGACCTCCCGAATGCGAGGCTCACACGTTACCGCAGAGGCATCTCGTCCATTTTTTGTCGCATGTACACTGGGCTTCAAATGTTTTCCGATGGACCAAGGGGAGGTGGAAGAGGGGAAATGTCTTCTCGACTAGTCATGCCTGGGTATAGTGCCAGCTCAAAGGTCACATTTACTTCTGTGTATGCTCGTATAATAATTCAGCGACCTGGCTCTAGGAGGAAAGAAGACGAAAATAAATACTTTGCTCTTTACTAGATTTATCCAAACGAAGTAAACTAACATTTTCTTTACATAGTATGTTCTTTAAAAATCAAATATTGCACTGTTTTGCGGGTGCTTCACAACTTTAAGATGCATTATGCAGTAATTTTCTTGAGAAACAAGGTGCACATGATGTATATCTAGCTTTTAACGTTCGCTGATGCTGCTGCTGCTAATAATAATTGTTTTATAATTAGCATTAATAATATTAATGTCAAACTGTTGAAGCAGTTTGAGCACAATTAAGTGCAACATTCAGTTTTCTTCAAAATGAGATATATTTTGCATTTGTTACTGAAAAAGAGTATAGATTGTTTTATTTCAAACATAATTCCTCCTTCACATACTCACAAGACAAAGCAAGAAAAACCGTGTCAGCAACATAGTGGACGTAGAGTAAAAACAGCTATTGTATCTAAAAAGAGAAAATGTTAATTGATACGAGGGTACAACGTTTAGCGCAAAATATGCAGTTTCCATTTCCGAAAGTGTTAATGCTGAACGGTTGGTGTGATTTTGTTGAAATTGGTTCATTTGAAAACATTCTATTCTGAAAATTAAATTGCTTTCAAAAGTAAACTTGCTTTCAAATTACAAATCTGAAGAAAGCAAAATAGAAAGAAAGAAAAAAAAAGGAAGAAGATTTAGATACTTTGTATTACGATTCACTATCTGAATTCTTAAAATGCTTCTCTTCTCTGGTCTGGAATGGAATGGGGTGTGTAACGGAGGGGATTCAACCCCGATCCAGTGAATGAGAATATTGTGTTTGTGCCCCTCGAGGGTGCGTCCCCGGGATGGAGAAAGGGAGAGAGGGACACCAAGCGGCCGGAACCAGGAGTGACGACACAGCAATGACAAGGATTGAGACGCACCGACAGTCGGGCAGGCAAACCAGGGAACCCACCTCACACAGAGGTCCAACGCCCTCCAAGAGGCGGTCCGTATACGCTGGCAACCAGCCGAAGATCGAGAGACGGATGAGGTTCCACAGAGATCATGCTTTTTCCCTGCCAAGCCGTTCCGTAACACCATCGCCGACACTTCCAACCCTGAAACAGACCTAACGGGGTTAAGGATGAATGAAATGAGGAATGGAATGAAATTCGGAGGCTGAGAAAATCAGCTTTCGCCTGATGACCCAGGAAATCCCCCCAAAAAAACCACGAGTCAGAGTGGGCGGTCGCCGGGAAGCAAACTAGGGATCTTCCGAATTCGAGTCGCACGCGTTACCGCAGCGCCACCTGGACGGAAACTGGAAGATCGGAAGTTCAAATTTCGGCTATGATTGAATTTTTTAATCTAATTCTATCTTTCCAACCTTGTCCTGCACACGGCTTGAGCGAAAGAGTCTTCTTGTTAATTGAGATGAACTGCCATTACAAACTTCGTTGTAAGTATAAGAAGAATCCAGTAGCTCAAACGATTTTTATGTGGTGCCTTTGAAACTCCACGCTCATTACATTACTACGAGAAAAATCTAACGTGTTGTATTCACATAACTTTCTCTTCTCACCGTTCTGCAAATTATTTTTACTAAATCTTATTTTTCTGCCTACTTCTTATAATCCAGATAAACTTCCAATTCACATTTAGCTCATTTCTGTGGTGTGCGGGTCTGCCTCACATTCAAATGTCCCGAGTGCGAATTTCGGTTAGAGCGAGTTACCTGGATAAAGTTCTTTCCAGGGTTTCCTCTTATCCTGAGAAGATGAATGTCGGATAACCCTAAGCTCTAGGGACCTCGGGCCCATTTGAGCATCATTTTAACCATTTCGTTCATTAACCGTCCGTAATGCCCTATCCTACTAAAAGACTTTAATTAAATACCAAAAGAAGAAGCTCACATATAGACATTTCGTTGTAGTATATGTAGATAAAGCGATAGTCATATTTTCAAAAAGCATGTCACTACGTGATCCTTTGAAATTCCATGCTGTTTGTATGACCGCGACAAAACAAAACGAAGAGCGACTTCTCAGTTACAAAACGTATTCAAATCAATAACAAAAAGTACCTGGGAAATAGTTAATCTCATAAAATATATGTATGAGAAACTGGGTGCTTTAAGGGGTCTGCATTTTTTGTGTAGCAAAACTTTGTCCAGCTTTTTAGAATTTACCAATTACACAAAAGTCATTCAGAACGAGGAAGACTTGAGAGGCTCTTCTCAGAAAATTCAAAATATATATTTCATTTGTCATGAAAATATCTTAAACAGAGAGTATTTTAATCAAACTCGTTAGAGCCATTTTTGAGAAAATAACACATTTTTAACATTTTTTCATGCAAAGGGTTGTCCAGGGTGGGGGAGATTTTCTTGAAAATCCTTGTGTCACATCTTTGAAAGATGGTGAACTTAAATATCAAGCTTGGTATTTAACCGACTTTTCGTTCTGGAGTTACGTTCTTTACAGAACATACAAGCATATGGAGCTTTTGCTATAAAATATGTGTTGCATTCACATGACTTCCTCTACTCACTCTTCCACGAACTATTCTAACAAAGCTTATTCTTGCATCTATTTCATGTTAATACAAATAAACCTTCATCACTTATTTACGCAATTTGTTGTAAGTATAAATAGAACATACGAGTAAAGAACGTATTAAGCTAAAGCGATAGCCAAACCCCTTAAAGCTTTCTCAAAAATGGCTCTATGTGATAGCTTTGAATTGGTTGGCCTCGGAGGGGACTCGGCACTGATCCACATAGTGGATATTGTGCCTACACCTCACAAGTGGCGTCTCCGGGAGGAAGGATGAGGCGAGAGGAGACATCGGGCGGCCGGAAATAGAAGTGACGACACATGAATGGCAGTGTCTCTAAGTTTTCAGAAGAGACTCCCTATCAGACAGGCAGACAGACCAGGGAACCCACCCTGCACAGAGGGGTTCCAACGCCGAGGGACGGAGGGAGTCACAAAGAGCATCCTTTTCCCCTGCCAAACTGAACCGAAACACCATCGCTGACACTTCCAATCCTAAAAGAAACAAACGAATGAAAGATGAAGCGAAATGACAATTGAGGTGAAATGGAGGGACAGGAAATGCGGGGATGCGAGAAGCCTTCCGAGCATTCGCCTGGCGACCTGGGAACCCCTCCCCCCGAAGAAAAAACATGGATTAATGGATCAAGAAGTTCGGCCACAGGAATCGAACCCACGACCTCGCGCATGCGAGCCACAGGCGTGATAACTTGGAGATTCTGTTGTCTTTGTATGAATACGAGAAAGAAAGAAAGAAAGAAAGGAGGAGAGGAGTAACGAGGGAAAGAAGGAAAGAAGTAAGGAAGGAAGTAAGCGAAGCAGGAGGGGCAGAAGGGAAGTTACGGAAGTAAGAGAAGTAAGTAAGGAAGCAAGGAAAGAAAAACAATAGCTATTTGCAGTTGAGAGAAGTTTAATTTATTTGAAAATTCAAACTAATAACAAAGAATATCTCAGAATAGGTAAAATATAAAAATGTTATTTGACATAAAAATAAAAATGTTATTTGATACACAGTTTGTGCATTATCAAGATCTACATTTATTGTGCAGTAAGATTTGGTCTCTCTCTCTTACGATTTACTAGTTATCAAAAGTCATTCACAATCAAGACGAATTTACACACTATTCCTAAAAAATGAAAGATATACTTTTTATTTATCATTAAAATTAGCTTAAACATATGTATTTTAATCTAAATCCTTAGAGCCATTTTTGAAAGAATAAAGTATTTCGAAAAATGCCCAATGTAAAGGGTAGTTTGGAGTGGGGGATTTTCTTTAAAATCTCTCTGTCGCAATTTTGGAAGAAGTTGAACTTAAACTAAGTTTGGTTTTTAACTAACTGTTTGTTTTTGAGTTATGCTGTTCGCGGATACACAAAAACACACACACACACACACACACACACACACACACACACACACACACTTGGACCTTTTTCTAAAAATAAATTCATTGAATTCAGGGAGTCGCAAACGTGATTTCTGGTGAAATTATGACATTGAATTTTTAGGTGGAAATCAGTACTTTCTCTACTTACTGTAGCTACGTGGTAATGCTAAACAAATGCTTACTTTGGACTCATTGGGCCTCAAAACGTGTATTTCCGGTGAATTTCGTTGTTCAATTTTTGGGTGGAACAGAATACTTTCCCTACTTACTGTAGCTACGCAGTAGAGAAAGTAAAAATACTTTCTTTGTATTAGGGTTCTCAATACTGTATTTCCGATGAAGCTCGTTATTCAATTTTTGGATGGAATACAATGCTTTCTCTACCTCCTGTAGCTACGTAATAGAGAAAGCAAAAACGCTTTCTATAGTTTCAGCGAGTCTCAAAACGTGTATTTCCGGTGAATCTCTTTATTGAATTTTTGGGTGAAACACAATACTTTTTCTACTTACTGCTGCTACGTAGTAGGGAAAATAAAAACGCTTTCTCTGGTTTCCGGGAGTCTCAAAACGTGTATTTCCGGTGAATCTCGTTATGAATTTTTGGGTGGAACACAATACTTTCTCTACCTCCTTTAGCTACGTAGTAGAAAAATTAAAAAGGCTTTCTTTAGTTTCAGGAGGTCTCAAAACGTGTATTCTCTTTATTGAATTTTGGATGGGATGCGATACCTTCTCTACTTCCTGTAGCTATGTAGTAGAGAAGGTAAAAATGCTTTCTTTGGATTCAGGGGGTTTCAAAACGTGTATTTCCGGTGAATCTCTTTATTGAATTTTTGGGTGAAATACAATACTTCCTCTACTTACTGTAAGTGGGTAGTAAGGAAAGTAAAGGTGCTCTCTTTGGATTCGGTGGGTCTCAAAACGTGTACTTCCGGTGAATCTTTTTAATTTTTGGGTTGAATAAAGTACTTTCCCTACTTATTGTAGGTAAATAGTAGAGACAGTAAAAAGAAGAGTTGTGGTATAGATAAACGGCTGTTTGTCGTTACGGCATCTTGCATGCAACCAAATAGGGAAAAGTGTAACTTGGACTGTAACTTAAATAATTTCTGGCCTAAACTGTTGTCACGATTAAGGTAAAGTGCACAGAAAAAGCATACTTTATAAGGACACTATGATAGATAAAGAACATATGTTAGTTGATAATGGGTAGAGAAAGCAGTAAATATTGAGAACCAAACCATTTTGTTTTAACGCTTGCTTGTTATACAATGATATGATGCCTCTAATTCCTAAAAAATTAGTTTGTATACTGCTTATGTCGCTGTGTTTAATGTTATTGCTGTTTTCTTTTCACAGTTGTTACATTCTTACAGCCAAGTCTAAGGGAAATGTGTTGGAGTGATATTTTCTTTAGCACTACCCTTTAGCATTCCCTAACCTTGTAGAGCCGATATGAGCTAAGGCATCTGACATAACCTCTCGATAAGACACCCCGCTTGCCCCGCTAAAGGTGGAACAGAAAACATTTGGAGCCGTCTTTACTTTCGGTGGTCACTTCACAGGCCGCCAAATTCGCTAACCTGTTTCGTGCTCTCTTGCGTTTGGCTGCTGTTTTTGTTTCCGTTTCCTGTGGTGAAGTAATCGCATTAACTTTATGTTAAAATTATATCTCGTTATGTTAAAGCATAATTTTCGTTGTGAATGGTCCTCAATTCCTTCCCACCATCAAGTAGAACGTAGCGGGTATGGCATGTAAATGAAACAATTAGGAGATTTTCTGTAATGATACTTCATGTTTTATATTAAATCAAGTACCACGTTGCTAATAAATTGTTTTGAAGGAAGAGGCTTTTTTCGGTAAAGTAACTATAAAGCGCTACAAATTTGAAGCTACAAAATGGATAAAGGGCCTTCCAGTAAGGAAATTGGGTATAAAAGCTCACCCGGTCAACAAGTGTGTTAATTCTTTCTTATCAGTATTACGTGAAGAACAACGTAGATGTGCGCAGTGTATTATATTTTGTATTCCATGTGTTACTGTGTATTATGGGTGCCTACTGTGAATATCTATCCCGCTATTTCAAGCACAGGGTGTCTTGAAATAACATAGTTATCTCAAAGGAAGCTATAGTTTCCGTGCAGCTCCATAGAGATATACAGACCGGTATCCGGGAATGTATATTCCATAACTATCAACTACGGTCTGTTGTAATGTAGGCTCACCGTCTATACGAAAGTATTCACAACGAAACGTACACGCCCTTATATAATTCAATTTTTTTTCCAAAGGATATAAATATTATCTTAAGGCCTGACTGTTTTTAACTCCTATAACCGTGAAAATATTTTAACCCGATATTTTCCTTATTTCACTCCTATTTGATGAGAAAGAATATGAACCATCCTCTTCGGGTGGAGAGTAAATAACAACTTTGCGATAATCAAACTTGTGTCACAAATTTTAAATGTATATATTTAGAACGCAGGTATGGAACATGCGTTAATTTTGAGTATTTATATTTTAGGTAATTGAATGTTATATAAAACAGGAATAAAAATAAATATAGCACAGTAGCTTAATAGAAATTGTTTGTAAATAGAGGAATATTGTCATTAATTTCTGTGTAAAACATAGTTACATGCTGTCGATCAAGTATTTGTTTTGAATAATGAAAGCGATTTACAGGAAGCGGTATACAAAATTGGAAAGCTATATAATGTCAGAATTTCTGTTACAACAAAGTTTATGGAAAATTACTAGTAACAATTGAATTTTAGATAAAAGAAACCATAACACAGAACAAGTTAGTGAATTTCAGTAATTAGGATGTAATAATAATGCACATGTATACGATATACAGGCTGTTTCAGAACTTCTGCGACAAACTCTGAGGAACAATAGATCTCACAGAGGGGAGCAATTGTTGTGAAGCAACCACCATCCTCCGACGCATCCTTAAGGAGTTATTCACCTCTGTTTGAAGCGTATACCGATAGGGTGGCACAACCAGTACACTTAGACTCTGTTTACAACTGTAAATCAAGTGACAAGTGATTTCTTGTCTCTTAGTATGCTTAGGTCGCAGGTTCCAGTCCAGATGTTTACGGAATACTTGTGCTGGTGATGTCTAACGAACACTGCATGAAGTTTCTCAACATTCCAGATGTGGATGTTCTTGCTGTTGAAGTATCCGTCTCGTGTGATGCAGGCCTCATCGGTAAACAAGACGAGCGCGGGAAATGTAGGATATGCGATACTTCATTGCATAAACCACTGGACAAACTGAACACGAGGTGCAAAGTCGTTGGCCCCAGTTGTGGAGGTGGTATGCATGGAGCTGTTCACAAACACGAGTTACATTGGGTTGTGCGTCTCAGATCTACCAAACCTAACTAGACGTAAGAGACAAGAAAGAAGCGATGTCACTTGATTCAGCGGTTGTAAACCAACAGTGTCAAAGTGTGCTGGCTGTGCCTCTCTAACATATCGGTACACGCTTCAAACAAGGGTGAATAACTCCGTAACGATGCGTCGGAGGATGGTGGTTTTTTGAGAAAAAATGTTTCCCTCTGCAGATCTATTGTTCTCAGAGTTTATCGCAGAGATGGAACAGAAGGTAGATACATTTCAGAATAGAAGAAAATGTTTAAGCAAAAGATTATTCTTCTACCTACCTCCAGTTAACTGAGATAAACGTTTGCATTAATAGTTTTATTATACATTTCGTTATCGGCACTAAGGTTATAGCGATAGTGAAATATTTAAAAGCTGATCACTATATACTGGTATTTAAATTCCATATTCTATCCTGGCGAGAGACAATTGACTATAACACCATTAAAAAAAATTACGAAATATTGAACGCTTCAAACGAATAATAATGGGCATCTCGGAATTGACTGATGCCATAAAAATTATTTGAAACAAATGTTGTGTTTTAAAGATCTACATGTTTGGTATAAGTATTAAGTATTCCTCTATCTCCTAAGGTTTACCCGTTCATACAAAATTTAATAAAATTCCTTCCGAATGAAGAAGACTTCAAGATACACATTTTCTTTCGGATATATCTGAAATTTAGAGTATTTAAATCAAAACCGTTAGAAGATTTTTATAAAATCAAAATTAAACAAAAAATGTTTCACGTAAATGGTAGTTTGGAACAAAGGATTTTCTTGAATATCTTCGTATCACATCTTTGGAAGACACTAAACTTAAATAGCAACTCTGGTATATAATCCAACATTTTGGTTTTGAGTTATGTTGTTTACACACACACACACACACACACACACACACACACACACACACTCGCTCACTCATACACACAGATGTTTTTAGTAAAATCAATTTTGAGGGGATTCGGAGGATCTTAAAATATTTCCGGTCGAGATTTCACCGGAAACATATGCTTTGAGATCAGAAATATCATTTTCAGAAATCATGTCCGTGTGTGTATGTGTGTGTGACTGAACAGCATTAATTAAAAAACGAAAAGTCGGATAAATACCAAACTTTGTATTTAAGTTCATTACCTTCCAAAGATGCAACACGAAGATTAAAAAAAAACATTCCAGACTACCATTTATATGTAGCACGTTTCAAAACTTTTGACTTTCTGAAAAATGCCCTTAACGACTTTGATTAAAATACTACATATTGAATATATTTACATGACAAATAAAATGCATATTTTTAATTTTCGGGAATACCTTGTGAAGTCCTCTTCATTCCGAAGGAAATTTACATAGTTCTGCATAAAAGGCAAATGCTAAGAGATAGACGAAAACGTACTACACAAAAAAACGTATATTTCTTTAAAATACACAATTTATATTAAATCACTTTATTTGTGACATCAATCAATTCCGATATATCCGTTATCAATGGTTCGGATTGTTCAATACTTTTCATTATTTTAAAGTCCTGTCGACTTTCAGTTGTTTCTCGTGATGTCATGGAAATGACATGGAATTTTAAGGTCAGCGTATAGCGTCCAGTTCTTAACCATTTGACTATCGCTATTCTCCTTGTATCTATAACAAAACTATCTCCGAAAAGGTTTATCTGCATTAAAATGAAGTAGATTCGAAAATAAACTTTCGTAAGAATAACTTGTATACCCAATAATAAGAGAGGGAGGATAGAGAAAGGCATGGGAATGTAGCACATCAGACTTTTTAACCTTTGAACCAACAGCGCTTTTCGCAACAAACCGAAGTTCGTAGCGTTGCGTCAAGACGTACTTGATGTAAGCCTAGTTTTGTGCTCTTGAGTCTAACAGGTGGTGACTAAGGAATGTAACGCTACTCTTTAACATTCCGAAATGCGCTTCACAATTCACTGAACTAAAACGCATTCGGTAGTATAGTTTCGGATTTTAGACGAGTTGAAAAATCAATTACTGTTGTCTGCTCTCTTCACTGTGGCTGTTATAGATGTGGACTTCATGGAAGTACGTATAAATGGGAAGAAAATATTTGCAAGAATGAAGACTATTATACGCAAAACCCTACACCGAATGCCTAATACATATTTATAGAATAACAGGTCAAACTGTAATAGGTGTCTTACTGCTCCGGTAAGGATATTGTACTCCCGGGAGGGAGGAGAAGGTGAGAGGAGACACCGGGTAGCCGGAACTAGAAGTGGTTGTACAGCAATGACAGAGTCCCACCAGTTTCCAGATTGAGGCTCCCCGACAGTCGGACAGGCAGACCGGGGACCCCCGGTCCAACATCCCAGATGGTCCAACATCCCTTGCGAAGGGGCGAGCAGTTCGTTTACCCCCGGCAAGCAACCGAAAGCCGAGGACGAGAGAGTTCCACGAGAGCATCCTTTTCCCCTGCCATTGCTGCATCGAAACACCATCGCAGACAGTTTCAATCCTGAAACAGTCCTAACGGGGTGAAGAATGAATGATATGATGAATGCAAAGAAATGGAGAGGCAGGAAATTTGGGTACTGAAAGAAACCTCTCCAGCATTCGCCTGACGACCCGGGAAACCCCCGAAAATATATCGAAAATCCCCCAAACCCCGAGAAATATCGATGGGTCAGAGGTAAAAGAGCATTTCTTTCCTTATTTATTCTTATTTTTGGTTTATCAATCTGTACACTTATCTTAATAAATTTAATCTTTAAATCATTAACTACAGATCTTAAAACTTACTATAATATTAAACTCAAAAAAGAGTTAATTTTATCTTTTTAGGTAATTGCTGGGAATCGATTCCGGGACCTCCCGATTGCAAGTCGTGTGGCACCACCTCGATCGGTTAGCAGGTGTGTTACTAATGCATGTTTATGTAAACATTATATGTTCCTCTTGATAAAAGCGGATTTTTTTTTTAAGTTTCATGTGCATACCTCTCGAAATACTTCAATGACTAAGTTCTTTAATATTGGTTTTCTTTATTTGTTAACACATTCACTCATATACATTCTTCGAGTCTCTGCGGAGTATAGCGAAATATTCTAATTAAAGGAAAATTCCCCCACCCAGTCAGGAATTAAACCCGAGACCTTTGGATTGAGAAGTCAAAATGCTGACCATTCAATTACACAGGCAGTTTAGTCTTTATCCTTTGTTATTACATTTTATTTACATTCTCTAACTCTAACCTCAATAGATTAACTGTTTTTTCTGAGAAACTGTTAATGTAAGGTAAAATTAAGTTGATCCAATTTTTCTATTAGTCTCTGTTTAGAAAAAATAGATGTGTTACACTCACATGACTTTCTCTACTCATGGACAAACTATTTTTACAAACGTTTATTCTCCATTTACTTCTTGTTAATCGAGATAAAATTTGCAGAATCTTATTGCAAATTTTCTTGTAGGTGCAAGGGAAATATGGTAGGCTTTAAGCGATAGTCAAATCTTTTAAGAGCTGGCTGCTTTGTGGAGCATTCCATTCTCTTTGTATGTCCATGGCATAAAAAACGAATAACGAATTCCTAGTTGAGAAAAAGTATGTATTGGAAAATTGGAAATGTCAAGGAATATCTCGGAAATGGTTCACTGGACAAACAAAATGTATATGATATAAATTGTGTGTTTTAATGAGAGCTACATTTTTATGTAGTAAAATTTTTTCTATCTCTTACAGTTTATCAGTTATGAAAAATGATTCAGAATGAAGACGGCTTTCGGGGACATTCCCAGAAAATTCAAGATATACATTTCATTTTCCTTGAAAGTATCTTTAACATATGATATTTTAATCAAAATCGTTAGAGCGATTTTAGAGAAAGTCGAAAATTTCGAAAAATGTTCCATGTAAAGGATAGTCTGGGGTGGGGAAATTTTCTTGAAAAGCTTCGAATATTTGACAGATAGTGAACCAAGTTTGGTATTTATCCGAGTTTTCGTTTTTCAGTTAAGCTGTTCCAGACACACAAGGACCTTTTTCTAAAAATCTGATGTGTTACCCTCACATGACTTTCTCTACTCTTGTACAAACTATTTTTACAAATGCTTATTCTCCATATGCTTCATGCTAATCGATATCGAGATGTTACTCTTATTGCTAATTTTCTTGCAGATGCAAGGGGAATTGGTAGGCTTTAAGCGATAGTCAAATATTTTAAGAGCTGGTTGCTATGTGAACCATTCCATTCTCTTTGCATTACCAAGACAAAAAAAATGAATAACGAATTTTCCATTTGAGAAAAAGGTATAAGTATTGGAGAATTTAAGGGAATAACAAGCAATATCTCGAAAATGGTTCACTCATCAAAAAAAATGTATATGGCATAAATTGTGTATTTTAACGCGATCTACACTTTTTGTGTAGTAAAATTTTGTCTATCTCTTATGGTTTACGAATTATGCAAAAGTCGTTCACAATGAAGAATGCTTTTGGAGACATTCCCAGAAAATTCAAGATATACATTTTATTTGTCATGAAAGTATCTTAAACATATGATATTTTAATCAAAATCGTTTGAGCCATTTTTGAGAAAATTAAAATTTTCGAAAAATGTTCCATGTAATGGGTAATCTGGGGTGGGGATTTTCTTGAAAACCTTCGTGTCGCATCTCTGGTAGATACTGAACCTAAATACCAAGTTTGGTGTTTATCCGACTGTTCGTTCCTGAGTTATGCTGTTCACAGACACACACACGGACATGTTTCCAAAAATGCTTTTTTTTGGATTCAGTGGGCCTCAAAACATGTTTCCGGTGAAATCTCGGTATCGAATTTTTGGGTGGAATACAATACTTCCCCTACTCAGTATACGTATTAGAGAAAGTAAAAATATACTCATTCAATATATATGCGTGGGTTGAAATAGCATTCTTATTCTTACATGTGGCCCTCAATGCTTCTGTAGTTTAAATGTGGTCTCTGATTAGGAAAAGATGCATATATCACTTATATGTATGTGAAATTATAACCGTACGCTTAACTTATATAATACACAATGAAATAAGAAATCATAAACATCAACGTCAACATAAACATCCCAGGCTTTAAAAAACATATCGTTGAAACGTGATGAGTTATTGGAAACCTATGTCGCCCGAATGCAATAGCCAGAAATATGACGATAGAAGTAAAGCTTCTACGAACATTCTTCTTAGGTCGTTGCCACTTCACTGACACCTGCACATATGAGCCGACAAGTTGTTCAGTTAATTTGTGAAATAAGGGAGATGTTATAAAGTTTCCATGGAGCTGCTCGCCTCTTCTTCTCGCTAGAGATGCAAAACTCCAGTTTATCTTTCCGGAAGAGAATGCTTTGTGAGGCAAGAAGTTGAAATAATACCCTAGTTTGGTCTTATAATTTAGTTAAGAGGTAACTTGATAGCTCTAACTTGCACAACTGACACTACAGCAGGCTTGTTCCTTTTCTTTGCTGTATCAAGCAGCAACAGGTATCCAAGCTAATATTCCAGTAAACTTGCCATCCATTCTTGTCTTCTTTCGCAATTAGCAAGTGTTTCTTCAACAAATAAATTTCTTATGGCAGTGGTTAATATTTGTTAATGATTTGATATGTTTACAAGTTTTATCTATAGCTTTAATTTATTTATGAAGACTCAGTAGAAAAATATAACTTTCTTCTTTGATTTATATGTTAATAGGGAGGCGCCGTGGCCGAGTGGTTAGACCGCTCTCCTCTCACCGAGGCGGCCCGGGTTCAATCCCAGGGACCCGCATGTAGGATTTGTGGTGGATAAAGCAGCGTCTGGGCGGGTTTTCTCCGGGTTCTCCGGTTTCCCCCGCCATTCATTCCACCAACTGCTCCATCATCACCTTTCCTTTCATCCATTTCAACATCATTTCGTTTCATCTACTTCCTCCCTTCTGTCTGATCCATGACGTCCCTCTGACACCAGGCACTCGCCTGTAAGTCCTACATAAGAGGAGGTTAAACAGAGAAAGAAGAAAATTTATATGTTAATAATAGTCTTATTTTTCCTATGCTTTCCCTATTTTCACTTGTCTTTTCAGTTCATAGTATGCAGACACTGTTAGATGACTTAGCCTCCTTAAGGGGTCATTCACAATGATACTTAAGAGATAAGCATAACGTAGGAGTAGCAGTAGGACTATGTACGGAGGGGAACTTAGCCCTCGACCTTTTGTGCCCAAGGGTGTCCCGGGAGAAAGGGGTGAGCCGAGAGGAGATAGGACATCCGGACCAGGAGACATTACAGGGCAGAGGGCAGGGACCCTACGTTTTACAGATTGAAACTCCCCGGATGACAGCTGGTGCAACCCGCTCTCCTCCCCCTCTGCAGGCTTCCGCATCCCACTAGGGTAACCGGAACTCTGAGACCGCCGCCATTCCGGGGGACGAAGGGTTACATAGAGCATCCTTTTCCCCTCCCATACAACGCTGAGACTCCCTCCGACACTTTCGACCCTAAACAGACCAAGCAGATGAAAGGTGAAATGGAGGGACAGGAAATTTGGGGATGTAGTGAACTTTACCTGCATTCGCCTTGCGACCCGGGGAAACCCCGAAAAAAACCATGGCTCAGGGAGGTCGGCCGAGGGAATCGAAACCAGATCTCCCAAATGCGGGCCACAGACGTTACCGCCTGAGCCTTCCCGCTGTCAAGCATATCGTCAGCATTGAATATTGTTTCATGCTATCTTAATGCACGCGTTTACATTGGCTGCCGTTGACATAAACATTGCCATAAACGTACTATTATCTATTCCAAACCAGAGTGCCTTTCACTGAAAACAAACTCTTTGTATTATCCGCGCGAAAGTAGTTCGCAAGCCCCGCCCATAATGGCTGCTTGTTCCCCTCCCACGTGCTTGTTGAACACTATTTAATCTATAAAAAGGCGCCCTGCGCGAGAATCATGGTTCAAAATGCAACCTGAGGTAACAATCGATTTTATAAGTATGCGGCAATGAACACTTACGTTAATCACAATCCTCGGGCAAAAGTGCAACACCCAAATCCGAATTCTCCGAAGGTAACTCAGCTGACATATCGGAATCGGAACTACTCTCCAAAATAATGACAAGCTTAACCACAATTCCATAGCATTGTCGCACTTAAAACTTTATCCTCTTCTATGTTGTATTATGTCTGTTTGTATTCCAAGTTTAACTATGAAGTATTGTTTGTTTTTAGCCACTTTTTAACTGTTTCCCACTTCTGTGTTTGACCAGTTTATTCGCACTACACGCACCTTCCTCTGCCATATGAGCTCAAATACCAACTGACTGAATCACAAGATTTGACCTGAGCTGAGCTGTGTATTAGTGTATTATGAAGGGCTATTCGCTTATCATATATCCTGTGTTACGCAAAGTGTTTATTCGGTACTCAGATAGCACCTCTGGGAATTCATTGCTGCATTTCTTGTGCATGTATGAGATTGGCAGTCGTTTATACGGTTGGTATTAACAACCAAGATGCTCTCGGCGTTAGCGCAATAGCAGGCGAAAGTCATATTTTGTAATCTCTTAACAGCTAGTATATATCCATTATATTTAACGACGAGTTCTTATGATAACCGCAATAAAATGTGCAGTTCTATACCTTTCCTGCTTTAATATTTCATAATACAATACATGTATTAAGGAGCTATTTACGTTGGCGTAAGAGTATATTCTTGGGTTCGTGACAAGCCGAAGCACGTGCTTCTGTTTACATCAGAGGGAACTCTGGTTTGGAATGGACAATAGTTGGCCACGATTTAAATGCGCTTGATGGAGGGCGTCACTGTGTTTTGTTGACAATCAAGGTTAGGGATCAGAGGGGAGTGAGGGGCGAGGCGATAGGGAAATGTACAGTCGCACAATGAAAACAGTACTTCGTGTGCAGGCCTCAGTCTCGCTAGCAAGTGGAACTCGGAACTGCCGATGATTTCTTTTCCTGACTGCCCTTCCATGCCATGCCTACTTGTTTTGTAACCGTTTAGTTCCTCTTCCCATCACACGCATTATATCGTGGCCGACTATTATAAAGTAAACATAGACGTTTACAAGCTCCAAGCTTTCGTGTTTATGTCTCATCAAACATAAGAAACTAGCCAATCACAGAGCGATTCTCCGTACACCTCATCATTTGTTCATTCTGCCACCTCACATCAGATTTTCCATCGCCATGTGTTGACTCGCCAATTGCGTTTTTATGTCAGACAAAGCTCAATATCAGGCAGATATGTTTCAGTACAGGAATCACCGAGATATCTTAAAAAGGATTCAAAAGGTATATTTCCAAAATTTATATTCATATTTCATATTTTTGATGATCACCCTTAGCAGCAAGATATTAAAAACAATTTTCCGATTTAAAATTTCAATTTTGGGAATGTTCTTTTCTCAGCATTTTTACTGGTTAAAATGTTTCATACACAGAGTTTTTATCTAATACTTCTGAAGTTAAGTTTTTCGTGTATATTCTGAAAATTCAAATAATGAAATGTGTTTCCGTGTTATTACGGGTGTTTGGCTTATTTATTTCTAAAGCAAAAATGAGATGTAAAGCATAATTTTATAATAAATTTTTAAAAATTAGTTTCTTTTGAACTAATAGTAGTAGAATATTTGACAACAAAATTCATTATTAAAACCCAATAAAGTTAAAAATAAAAAGGATATCCAAAAGAAAATTGAAGTCGTTCGACGTTAGCGGGAGACAAATTTTACATTAAATTTTCAACGAAACTGGCACTAAACTCCTTCGTATCAATTTCAGTGGTGCATCTCCTTCGTATGGTAATAATACTACGTTATTGTTGAAACATTATTCACCAATACTATGTAATTGAACGATTATTAAATTTATAGCATGTAAGGAGCTTCAACGTTTGATCCCAATCTTTTTCTCCGAGGTGAAGAATTCGCTTCGATTCCAATATCCTCCTTTTTTTGTCGACCTATAAATTGTGCGACGCGTGGCTATATTTCGTAAAGGTCGGCAATATCGTTGCATTAGCTCAAGGTTATTGCTTTATATTGCCATCCGTTGCAACCGCAACAAAGGAACTTCATAATGGTAGCAGTCCAGAACGAAAGAATATCGCATAGTCCAACATCGATATGAAGCTCGCATTCGGAGTTTACAGTATTCCCATTCAGAATCATTTCACAATGAGAACTGTTTAACCCCCGTTTACTTTCATTCACCGCTTTCAAAGGTAGAGGAAGTATTGTATTGAACCTCTGAGATCCCCTGAATAAGAGTAGCATTTTTCGTATGAAGTCTTGAACGCCCCAGCGTATTTCTGTGTGTGTTTACAGTTAAACGTTTTAAATAAGGATTTGTAATTGTATACTATTTATTTATAAACTTTTTACTCTTATTAAGAGTGGTGGATACTCAAAATTTCGAAACGTTAAAAAAAATCTGATGTGATACATTCACATGACTTTCTCTACCCTCTATCGTTTATTAGTGGGTATACAAACTATTCTCACCAAGGCTTATTTTTCCTTCTGCTACATCTTAATCCGAATAAAACTTTGTAGAAATAGCTACATTACACATTTGTTAAAGATACACAGAGAACAGCGATAGTCAAATGTTTAAGAACTGGGCGCTATATGCTGACCTTAAAATTCCATACTGTTTCCACGCAGTCGCGAGAAACAACTGAATGTTGACAGGACTTCAAGAGAATGACCAAGAAACGAACAATTCCAACCATTATTAACGGATATCTCAGAAATGGCTTATGCCACAAAAAACTAAATTATGTGTTTTAAATAAATTTCGAAAAATCTTCCATGTAATGGATAGACTGGGTTGGGGAGGTCCTTGAAAATCTTCATGTTGCATCTTTGGGAGGTACTGAACTTAAATACCAAGTTGGTGTTTATCGAACTTTTCGTTTTTGAGTTATACTGTTTACAAACACACAGACACAGACACGCAATATGGACCTTTTTCTAAAAATATTTTTAAATTCAGGGTATTTCCGGTGTAATCTCGGGTTCTCTACGCGGTAGAGAAAGCAAAACTTGGTCATTTTAATAGGAGATGTTAAATTTGCTAAAGCATCTCAGAAGCTATTTAAATTATCAGACTGAAATTTTTTGAGGGTATAAATTGCTTTCAAGTTCACTGATATACGTTTATCAATAAGTTTCTTTCTTAAAGCAGTTAGGTTCGATTAATTAATTGTACCATCTTAAGCTATATTAATATATATTTTTTAAATAACCAACCATGTTATAATACCAAATTACATCCGCAACAACACTAAGATATTATTTTATCAACCTAAAATTTAATTTAGATCTCTTCGATAGTTTGAGAAACTCATACTAGAAAATGTCATTCACAAAAACAGCTATTCAAAGCAAAAATGGAAACAGTGGAACGTTTACTTTTGGTCACTGGGAAGACAGATGTCATCTGGTTCTCCTCAATTAAGTTACTCTAAATATAGTAATACTTTCAAAAAAGTTAAAAATGCAAGCGTCTTATCCAGCATTCCACGAGTGTATTATAAACACCTGGAATTATAGTTTAATTCATTTCATGTAGATTCCTACATATCCTTTACGCAATTGTGGAATGATTTAGAAGTTCTTAATCGTAAATCTTCACCTTTACCTCATAGAACTGTAATGTAAAGTCCTGGGATATTCCTAATAACGGACAGAAATCCCCTGATATTCACGGAAATGAGTATGAAATATATAATCTGTGTATCTGTGTTTTCGGGGGTTCACGATTCAGCAATTGAGAAAACAGATGATACAGCAAAACAAATGCAATCTATTCTGGTTATAACGGTTGGATATTTGCATACGATATCAATTCTGTAATTCTCATTTTATTCAACTATTGCAGATGTGTACTATGAATAATCATTATTGTAATTCTACAGATACATGCAGTGAAGTTTCTGTGTGCTAATAGTAGATTATGACACAAGGGGTAAAAGTAGGGTTTTATTTTGCGAGTAGGAATGTTTGCGAATCGAAGGCCGTAGGCAATCGAGCAAAATAAAACCACTTTTACCACAGGTGGCATATACTATTTTTTAGACAGCGCTCGAATTTGTAGAGTATTAATAATATTATATTGATTCCTGAAACCAACAGATCACGTTTAGAACGCGGTTTTTGAAACAAGAGAAATGACGTTACAGAAGCGTTTTAATGACGTTACATAATGACGTTTTATTTATTCGCCAGCAGTCATTTTAAATGAAATTATTTTCAACATGTTTTGCCTTACACCAGCGAATGAAGACATTAAAATGGTAATTCATATTGCTTTCTGTATTTATTGGGGGTAAGTACTTATAGTGTTATTCTTTCTGCTGCTTCTGTAATTTCACCTGGCAATTCCAGTTCGGTTTCTTCTGAATTCATAATTTCCGCCATTTAATCTTTATGTAGGTAGATAAAAGAATAACGTTTTAGATCAGCAGAAACCTGTCAATATAACGTATGGGTCAACTCTATAACTAGTTGCAATAAATTGAAGTATGACGAGTTATTAACAATGTGCACATACAAAGGCTAACTGCCATGCGACTGGACTTTATACCAAAGATGGTCACAATCAAGATTCCAATAATCCGCTCAGAAATTAATCAACCGATATTTATAATTAACACCTAATGATCTGATGATTACTGACTACGAACCATTTCCAAAAGTTTTAGCTTCTGTTCTGGAAATGGAAATCTCCGCCCCTATTTCGTTGAACGTAGTTTTCAGGACTTATGGGGCAACAGAAGTTGTTATTAAACAAATATGGAACTAAAGAGAAGATACAAACGTCTCAAAATTCACCTATTGTGAGATCACACACACACATTAGTATATAGCAGGTTGTAGAACAATGTGTAGAAAATTGTAGAATGGAAAGGCAGTACCAAAATAAGCATTTTAAGGCTAGGAGCCAGGGGTAGCAAAATCTTTTTACTGCGCTATATGCCGTCATGTTAAGAGTGAGACTTGTTTATGATGTGTCAGGTGTAGACAAAACGCACTCTTGTATAGTGCTAGTCATCATCTCTAGGTGTGTCTGATGTGAAGCCTCCTGATGGTATGCAACACCATGTTGTTAGTAGAAACAGCACGAGCATGTAATGGTTAGTTTCTCATTGTGTACCAGTACTCATTATTTGAGGCAGTGCGTACATACTTGTGTGAGTTAAATGTAAAGGTACTGACGAAAGGAGGGGCTTCCTAAACCGGGGCAGGACACCACAAGCAGACCATCCGGCACTTGTGCTTCTACCTTGACCCCTAGGAGGAAGAGATGAAGGAAGAAACACACCATCCGGCCCCTTGTGCTTCTACCTTGACCCCTAGGAGGAAGAGATGAAGGAAGAGACACACCATCCGGCCCCTTGTGCTTCTACCTTGACCCCTAGGAGGAAGAGATGAAGGAAGAAACACACCATCCGGCCCCTTGTGCTTCTACCTTGACCCCTAGGAGGAAGAGATGACGGAAGAGACACACCATCCGGCCCCTTGTGCTTCTACCTTGACCCCTAGGAGGAAGAGATGACGGAAGAGACACACCATCCGGCCCCTTGTGCTTCTATCTTGACCCCTAGGAGGAAGAGATGACGGAAGAGACACACCATCCGGCCCCTTGTGCTTCTATCTTGACCCCTAGGAGGAAGAGATGACGGAAGAGACACACCATCCGGCCCCTTGTGCTTCTACCTACACCCCTAGGAGGAAGAGATGACGGAAGAGACACACCATCCGGCCCCTTGTGCTTCTACCTTGACCCCTAGGAGGAAGAGATGACGGAAGAGGCACACCATCCGGCCCCTTGTGCTTCTACCTTGACCCCTAGGAGGAAGAGATGACGGAAGAGACACACCATCCGGCCCCTTGTGCTTCTACCTACACCCCTAAGAGGAAGAGATGACGGAAGAGACCCGAAGGGCAACCATATCCGGATGTCGACGGGTGCAAGCATGGACGGGGTCCATAATATTTCCAGATTGATCGCATCCTACGCTGCCCGGGTCCACCAAAAAAACCCCTAACTCTTGTCCCCCGAAGGAGCGCCTGACCGAAAGCACCCAGAAAGGGTCCTAACTGAGGTGTACCCGGAACGAAGCCAGGGAGAAAACCTCTACAGCCAACGCAGCCGCAACCCGCCGAACACCGTCGCCTGGTTCCACAACCCTGAAACAGATAACAAGGAAGATGATGGGTACAGAAAATGAGGGGCACGAAAGTCGTAGTACGTGAACCTCCCCCAGCATTCGCCTGCCGACGAACAACCCATGGTCAGAGTGGGCGGTCGCCGAGGATCGAACACGAAACCTCTGGAATGCAAGTCGCACACGTTACCGCGGTGCCACATCGTTCAGTTGTCGTGTGAGTTGTATTTCATTTTGACTAGCAAATGAAGATGTTTCATAAAATCAGATTTCAATTGTGTTCATGCTGCGCTCCAGTTATACTGCGAACCAATGCTCCTAATATGAATATGCTTAGTTGGGTATTACCCTTCTATTCTACAATTTTCCGAACATTGAATATATTTATATTTATTTTTTTCCCTAGTAATAAAAAATAAAAAAATAAAGTAATAGGACGAAAATGTGACATCGCCCTAGCACCGATCACCTTTCACCTCACTGTCACGCCGTGGCACCTCTCTCCCTCAGTGCGTGACGTTATATATGAACGCTCGCTTAATACGGAATAACTGTTCTACTTGAACGCTAATGAGGAGTAAGCTTGCTGCTTAAAGCCATTCCAGTATCTGCACATTCTCGACAGCAAAACAGGGCTCGCTTTTTGCTCTCCTAAGAGGTTAGAGCTTCTTCTGCATCTTCTTGTTGCCCATGTCAGGGGAAGAATGGTGTTTATAACGAAAGGTGATATTGCCTCTCTTCTCCCTTAGGCTCATGTAATTCACTTTAATGTTTCCTTGGAAATTTCCGACGCGTAAAATTACAGCAATATCACTAAGTTCGTATTCTGTACCAGCTTCAGAAATAAACCCCAGTGGTACATAGCTTCAACGTTATTTTAAATTACACAAGGTCTATTAACTTGTATCATAGCTTCTGTCATAGAATCTTCGCCATTTACTTATTCTTAAAGATAATTTAAATTCACAAATTATAATAAATTTATTGATACTTCCTATATATAGACGGAGAGAAACCACTAGTTGATGTAAATAATACTCAGGCTGAAGTTGCTACACGCTCCCTGGGAGACATACCTCAGTGCAGTTGGTGCATCAATTTCTTTCTCCAAAATGAAAACTCCAATCAGACACCTATAGTTTTAGGGTACAGCTGCACATTAGACCACCATCTACACCTGAATGAACTTCAGATAGACTCGAACATCCAGGCTTCTCCCTTTCGCCGGCGCTACTTGTTACTACCTAAACAATATTTAATATCACAGGACTGCTTCAAGGCTTAGGTGATTTACACCGGCAGCTAATGTTGCGATGCTTGGACTCAAACATTACAATAGTAACCCATAAATATATCCGTTTTGGTAAAGTCATAAAATCAGCGGCCGTCGAGGAGCAAAACTTACTTCTCACCCACTATCCTGCAACCTTCACCACATCTGACAAACGGTTGAACCCACAGGATCGTACCGATAAAAAGCGTTGTGGTTTATTTACTGTGTTCCTCTCACGAGAATGTGTCTGTAAGGAATGTGTTGACATCAACAATTCTATAGCTATCTGAGAAAGATTACGGCTCTACGCTCTTCTGCTAGTGATGCCGAATGACCAGTTGCTTTTGTTTCTTTACTCGTCACAGGTTTTAACAACGTTAGCAACTATTTCTTAGGCTTGGCGGTGTAGAGTTCTTCCTCTTACTAGGTATTAAAAATAACTTTATAAATCACTAGAAAACATTTACACACTGGCTTAAGTGAAGCACGCTGGGATACTAACGTTTCGCGATGTTTTTAATGTAGATAGTAGATCTATTTAAGACATCACGTGAGCTGCCACGTGGTACTACTTTCCTCCCTCACTCTTCCGGAGAGCAGAACACCCCGCAAACATTTTTTTTCATCAGAGGCCTACATATATTAATAAGGATACACTAAACTGTCTCCACCATACCAGCCCCCCACCCCTTACCTGGTTCTAGCACGCCACTTAAAGTTTGCTTTTCTCCCCTTCCCCTTTTTTTCGCTCCTGGACCTGGAAACGAAATGTGTTCATAGGTCGATGTTTGAGTGCCAGACTTTCAACATCAAACCAGCACGGGACGAATTCAACCAGGGTTGATGTGGACGTTGTTGCGAAGAATGCCATCCGGCCATTCAGGTGAAATACTTCCGTACTCCTCCCCTTTCGCCACTCACCTAAGCTTGATCTTCGTGCTTAGGCGAATGCGTGCGTGTTGGACTAGAATTCAAACCAATAAGAGATGGCTCACCCAGGGCTGATGTAGAACACTGATGATAAGTTTCTGCTAACATTAAGTACAGAAAAACACCATTGGAAACAAGCATCGGCACATTTCCGTGCACCCTACTGTACATTTATAACACACTCTCGGGCTGGTCCTCGACCGCCAACTACGGACTTGACTGGTATCGTGTTCAATGGGGCAGCGATTGTTTTTATTGGATTGTTCCCTACCTTCCACTGAGTCTGAAAATATGGATGCGTATGTGAATGGCTTACAACCTATGATGAATAAATCTGCGTGATGCTATCATGCTGATAACATAATCACTTTACTCTCAAGATGAAGCCCCTATTTACTAGATATTAAAAGGGTCTTTTAAGGTCACTGGGATTGAATTTTCCAACTTTCTTAATTTTACAGCTATTCACTTGAAAATTGGCACACTTAATATGAGTAAATAAAGAAATGACTGTGCTTTATGAATGAAATAGCTCTATCTGGAATATTTTACATATAACATAATTAAACATTTTAATTAGCGAAAAAATTCAAAATTTCTAAATCCGCCTTGTTTATTCAGATTTGTCAGAGAAGCATAATAACGACATTTTATAATACTTTAGTACAGTGAAAATAAATGTTAAGATTTTATTGAAGTTGATGTTATTATATATGTAGAGAAAAATGTTTTCATGAATTGGTTGGTCTAAAGTTTTCCTTGTTTTTCAGCATAAATAGTTTTTTGTGAGCCAATGAATAAAGAAATCATAAAATGCATGTTTGATTCTTTATATAGCACATTTTAGATTATGTATGCAAACTTGCATACAAATCAGAGCATAACTGAAATGTAAGGAATAAATTTCATGCACAAAAATGTAAAACTGGGAAAAAACACATACAGAAAGGGTCAAGTGGGGTGACTTTAACATGTCCCTGGGCTTTTAAATATGTTGGACCGTAAAAAATATTGAGCCAAAATGATTTACAGGTGTCGATAGTATATTTATGTGATATAATTCAAAGTCGAAAATCCTGTCATTTTCACCTAAAACTTCAGTTTCAATGTCCCTTAAGTATCCAGGAGCAGATTTACAATAAAATCCCCCCACACACCAAACTGTCCTTATAGAAATACTTTCTTATTGTTTGTTTTCTCAAAAGCCTCTCTAACAGTTTTTATTTATAATAGGACAGACTCTCCAAACTTCCCAGCTCAACGAGTACTGCTATATTTAGTGACCAAGTGAACTCTGCCAGCGGCGCCATCCTCCAAACAAAATCTCTATTGTAAGAAAAAGATTTAAATTGCAATTGCACAGATTTCATTCCCCTTCATGCAGAAATATTTAATACCTGGAGAAAATATATACCACTTTCCAAACAGAGCGACGCTATCTTAGTCAGCTGCTAATCGTATCACTTAATACATGATGATAAGTAAACATCTATAAGTACAAATCATGTTCAACATGTGCTGCAAAATGGAAATCCTTTGAACATTAACGTAATCTGAACGGGACAAAGATAAAAGAGGAATATCCAATTGAGAACAAATGAATAAGAATCGCTGGCGGTGTTAACTTGCCACAGAAGAAAAGAAGTGAGAGGCCGCTAATGATCGTCACATTTATCCCCCACTTTCCTTTCTTTGTCGTTTATCTTTCTTATTCCTTCACAATTTTATATCACTTCCGCTCCATTTCCTCGCGCCCGTGTCGTCTTTCCTCCTCATTTATATCGCTTTGCACTGCCTCCATTCTCCTCTCCTGTTTTGTACCCCCCTGCCTTTTTTTTTTTCCGAAACCGCGTTTCACTCTCTGTCATATGTATAAGGAACAGTTCTTTAGTTGCTGCTGTCTCGCTACAAATCAGACATTTATTTGTTTTCTTTAAAGGAATAAACGGTACACTAAGAACATAAAATCATTCAGGCACTCAAAAATTAAAATAGAACATTCGGCGAGATTTTTTCACGCTTCCTAAACATCTTGTCTTATCAGTATGAATGACTGCTTAAAAGTAGAAATAAAATAAATTTGTGCATAAAAACAAATTAAACTTTTAAGTGCAAATTCGATGTTTCTTTTCCTACATTTTTGCGCGTGAACTGATATTACGACGAGTGAGTTCGATATTGCCGATGGTTGCAACATTTTCCGACTAATATGAACCCACCCATTATTTGCTAAGACTATTTACTGAATGCAACGTTTAATAAACAATATTAATAAAATAAAAATAACATAGTTATATCATGTAAGATTATTTAATTTAATTAATTTCATTTACCAATATAATAACTAGCACGACCTTCTATGTTCTTTAAGAAAGTTTTGTTCGTGCCTTTTAGCTTTCAAATCAGAAAAAGTTCAGCTATGCAAATTTCCATACAATTGATAATCAGGCGCGAGAATCACATTTGGACAATATATCAGTGTTGGTCTACTGTGATTGCTTCAAACTGACACGAGCTGTAAATTAGATTGAATGCCTGGCCAATCAAGTAAATAGTCTATAAAATGTTTTGCCTAGCGTAAGACCTGTACATGTTTATTCCAACCATATCTTTGTTTCTATCCGTCGTAGAACACGAGTCAAGGTTTCTGCAGTAGGTGGAGATTTGAAATCTACAGGGCGTTGTATACACTTCATACTGCCATTGAAAATTGATCAGAGTCAAATCTACGCAATTCCCAGAATATGTAAACTACGATATCTTCAGGTAATGGCAAATTGTAATGTAACCTTTAAGTAAGAAGAAATCGGATGTATTACATTCACAAGGCTTTCTTATATTCATTCATTTGCTGTTTATCCTCATCTTATGTAGGACTTACACCCCCCAGGACTTACAGGCGGGTGCCTGAGGTCAGAGGCCCGTCGAGGAGCAGACACTCATGGAGCAGACAGAATGTCCAGGATGGGTGATCAGTCCGCTGCCTGGTATGGGATGAAGGAAGTAGATGAAACGAAATGACGGCGAAATGGATGATAGGAAAGGTGACGAGGGAGCAGTTGGTGGAAAACCCGGAGAAAACCCGCCCAGACGTCGCTGTGTCCGCCACAAATCCCACATGCAGGTCCCTGGGATTGAACCCGGTCCGCCTCGGAGAGAGGCGAGCGGTCTAACCACTCGGCCCCGGCGCCGCCGTCTGTTACTGGGCATAAAACTATTCTTACCAAAGCTTATTTTTCTATCGTCTTCATTTTAATCCAAATAAGCCGTACAGAAACAGCTAGATTACACATTTCGTTATAGAATCAAAGGGAACAGCGGCTCCAAATGTTTAAGAATTATACGCTATATGCTGGCCTTAAAATTCCATACTCTTTCCATGCTACCGGGAGAAACAACTGATAATCGACAGGACCTTTGAAGAATGACAAATTCCTGAATAATTTGAACTATTAATAACGGATACCTCAGAAATGGCTTATGCTACAAAAATTATTTGAAATAAATTGTGTGTTTTAAACAGAGCTACATTATATGCATAGTACATTTTCGTCTTTCGCTTACGTTTACCAGTTATACAAGATTATACAAAACTGATTACAAATGAAGAGGACTTCACAGACTATTTCCATAAAATCCCATATATAAATTTTATTAGTCATGCAAATAAAAGAATGAAAATGTTTCCATGTGAAAGATAGTGGATGGGAGAATATTCTTAAAAATGTGCGTGTCGTATCCTTAGAAGATAAATTTAAATGCCAAGTTTGGTATTTATATGACTTTTCGTTTCTGAATTTGCTGTTCGAACTTTTTCTAAATACCCAATGAACTTCTTCTAAAATACTTTCGAATTCAGAGTACTTCAAAGCATACATTACTAGTAAAATATCGATGTCAAGTTTCTGGACAGAATGCAATACTACTTCCTCTTCCCACTATACGTAGGTGCTGGGGAAAGTCAAAATAAAATATTGAACCTCAAAATATATTTCGAGTAAAACCTCAACTTCTAATTACTTTCTCTACTACGTATAGTAAGTAGGGGAAGTATTGCATTCCACCCAAAAATTCGATACCTAGATTTCAGCGGAAATATATGTTTTGAGACCCCCTGAATCCAAAAAAGCATTTTTGGAAACATGTCCGTGTGTGTGTCTGTGTGTGTGTCTTTGTGTGTGTGTGTGTGTGTGTGTGTGTATGTCTGTGTGTCTGTGAACAACATAACTCAGAAACGAACACTCGGATAAACACCAAACTTGGTATTTAGGTTCAGTATCTTCCAAGGATGCGACACGAAGGTTTTCAAGAAAATCCCCCCACCCCCGACTACCCTTTACATGGAACATTTTTCGAAAATTTTAATTTTCTCAAAAATGGCTCTAAAGATTTTTATTAAAATATCATATGTTTAAGATATTGTCATGGGAAATGAAATGTATATCTCGAATTTTCTGAGAATGTCTCCAAAAGTGTTCTTCATTGTGAACGACTTTTGCATAACTGGTAAACCATAAGAGATAGACAAAATTTTACTACACGAAAAATGTAGATCGCGTTAAAATACACAATTTATATCATATACATTTCTTTTGTTGAGTGAATCGTTTTTGAGATATTGCTTGTTATTCCCTTAAATTTTCCAATACTTATACTTTTTCTCAAATTCGTTATTCATTTTTACTTTCTCTACTACTTATAGTAAGTAGGGGAAGTATTGCATTCCACCCAAAAATTCGATACCGAGATTTCACCGTAAATACATGTTTTGACACCCCTGAATCCAAAAAAAGCATTTTTGGAAACATGTCCGTGTGTGTGTCTGTGTGTGTGTGTGTGTGTCTGTGTGTCTGTGCACAGAATAACTCAAAAACGAACAGTCGGATAAGCACCAAACTTGTTTTATGTCCTGGACATGCAAAGAGAATGGAATGCGCCACATAGCAACCAGCGTTAAAATATTTGACTATCGTTTAAAACCTACCATATTCCCCTTGCATCTACAAGAAAATTACCAATAAGATTGACATCTCGATATCTCGATTAACATGAAGCATATGGAGAATAAGCGTTTGTAAAAATAGTTTGTACAAGAGTAGAGAAAGTCATGTGAGTGTAACACATCAGATTTTTTTAGTAGTAGTACACCGGTTTCATAACGATTTTCAACGTCATGCGGTTGCTGGAATTCATCCTTCTTCCAATCTTTATAAGTACCCATACCATTTTAACTGTTTATTTTAGATATCATCTAATATGGTTCCACGTATATTCATGATTTCTCTAATTCTTTCATTCTTTTTTCTATTTAAATGTTAAACCCTAATTTTTTGGTGAAGTAAAATATCTCTTCTATCTACAGTTGCTACAGCTACAGCAGTACAGCTGTAGAGAAAATAAAAACTCAATTTAGAGGACTATAATTTCTGTGTAGGACTATCCTGTAGCAACGCGTTGCATTTCACACATGGTAGTGAGGCAAGCCTGTCATTCAAACGCCTACCCTCACGCAACTTTTGACAGCATATCTGTCGAGGTAGCGTCAAGCCCTGACAAACCCGTACTCCTAATTGAAAGCTCTCGGCACCCCATCCTCCAACCCCGCTTGATTATCGAGTCACTGCGAGAGGAAGCCGCTCATTAACACAAAAGGTTTGCTAGATATCGGCATCTCCTTCTTTACTTCGCTTGTGGAACATACCAACGCTGAATCAATTCAGAGATGTGCTGTCTGCTCCCCGAGGCAATCCCTCGTTCTCTCAGCCGGCGTTCAGGGAATAGAGGAGGTGCGCAGGTAGAAGAATACCGCAAACAATGTAGGCGATACTTCCACTCTTGCTGACTTGAGGGGGAAGTCGACATACCGACTTCATCATCATGTCTCTCCTGTTCCGCCCTCATGTTTCTTTCCATTAGATCTTCCAACGTTCCTTCTGCGACTGTGTATTTGTAGAGAAGATTACTTTGGACGTATATTCATAACTAAAATCTAAGTGAGGCATGCACCAATATATAAAACAGCGACTAAACTCATTAAATAGGAGCTCGCATGGCTTTGCCTTAGTGCATAGAGGATGACAAAAATTACTTGTGGAAAAGGTATACTCGAGTGAACGGAAACGTGCAGGTACTTAACATTTCCTATAGTATTTGTCTTTATTTTAATGTTGACAAAATCTCTTTATCACCTGTGTTCCACACCAGCACTGACTGAGCCAATCTCTTACTGTTTTGAGTTGAAAACTGACACACACGCATTAGCCTATGAACAAAATAGGTGAGCGGCGAAAGGGGAGGAGCATGGAAACATTTCACCTGAGTGACTGAAAGGCATGCCACACCAATCCCTGGATGAGTTTCGCCTCGCATCGGTTTGATGTCAAAAGTCTAGCACTTAACTATTTACCTATGAATGCAACTCGGTTTCAGGTTCAGGAGCGAAGGAAAAGTAAGGCAATCATTAAGTGAAGTGCTAGAACCCGTTAAGGGTTGGGTACTGGACTTGACAGAGCCGGTTTAGCATTTACTTACCAACGTAAACCCTGCGCATTATATCTTCACGATCCATGCATCATTCACGTAACGTGAAATGTTTTTGAGATAATGTAATATGGCAGAAAAACGCATCGTTATAAGATTTACCGTGTTTGTTCTTATTTACTAGTCGACCACGATATAAGCGCGCTTGGAGGAGGGTACCCTGTTTTTGTTGATAATGCGAACGTGAGAGGCAATGCGATAGGGGAATATACAGTCACACAATGAAAACAGTACTGGATTTTCAGATCTCAACCTCACTAGTAAATGCAACTCGGAACTGCGGATGTTTTCTTTTTTCTTTTTTACCTGATTGTCACTCCGATGCCTCTCACACGTGTGCCATAACTGTTTAGTTCCTCTTCCCACCGCAGGCAGTCATATCGTGGCCGATTATTACCTGCTTTCGACAACGTTTATGTAACTGTTTTTAAAGCACTGATGTTTCCTTATAGTGAATCCTTTCTCGTCTTGTTTCTTTATTGTCTTGTGCATTACAAAAGCGGCTAAGTTTTGTTGGACCGTATGATTATCAATGTATGAGTGCCTTAATTTAAATAAATACAGTCATCTATTATAACTGTGAACAAACTTAGGAAAGAGGCTTTTATTTATACGCTATATACTTTCTCTCCTCCATTTCTGCATTGATTTATTTGTTCAGTAATAGGAAACATTTAATTATATTCCCATACATTATTTTTACCTTATCTCTTATTGTGTACCTATTAAGGCAAGGTATCAATGAAATTCAGTGGAAATCCAGAAAACAAGATTTTTTCTCTTTGTTATACGCTGCCGTTTGTCAAAATTGCAACCAAGAAAGAACTTCAAAATTGGTGGAAGCGTAGAAGAGTGTGTAAGCAATAAGTGATTAGGTATGCAGAGAGATGGGATACACATAGGCCGAACATAGTCCTCTCGTGTCGGTCCGACAAGGTCAGTGTTGCACCCAGTGTAGTCAGTGCAGAGCTATCAAACAAGGTGGAAACAATAAAGTGAGTGCCAGTATGCCTCGTCGACGTCAAAGGGAACCATACCCGTGTGTGAGCGAGCTCGAACGAGGCAAAATCATCGTTCTCCGCGAAGAAGGTTTGTCATACCGTGACATTTCGGCTCGTACAGGGCATGCTGCTACGCCAATGATTCGTGTGTGGAAACAGTGGATTGATGAAGGTCGTACGCAGCAAAGAGCGGGTACTGGTCCACGGAGCATGATCACAGTACAGGATGACCGTCATCTTGTCCGCATGGGCGTAACGGACCGTACAGCTTCATCCACAGTGTTGGCTCGACGCTGGAGCACTGCAACAGGTGTGAACTTGTCTGCATCAACGGTTCGGCGCCGTCTGCTGCAGGTTAGACTGGTTGCATGCATGCCATTACGTCGGCTTCCATTGTCCAGAAACCACAAGTTCCTTCGACTGCAATGGGCACGTGAAAACGTCACTGGGGTGCTGAGTGGCAAAACGTGGTCCTTTCGGACGAGTCCCGCTTCAACGTGCCCTACAGTGATGGCCGCATACGTGTCCGGCGGTACCGTGATGAGCGCAACCTGGAGGGCTGCATTGTTGAGCGGCATAACGGACAAACACCAGGTGTGATGGTTTGGGGCGCCATTGGTTACAACAACCTATCTCGTGTCCTACGAATTGAGGGCACTTTGAACAGCAACCGGTAACTAACGGTGGTTGTAGAGCCTGAGGTACTCCCCCTGCTTCAGGCAGCTCCACAGGCCACATTTCAACAGGACAATGCCCGGCCACATATTGCGAGGAATCTACAAGCCTTCTTCGAAGAGCGACGGGTACCATTGCTTCCCTGGCCTGCACGTTCGCCTGACATGTCGCCCATCGAACATGCTGAGATATGGTTGGTCGGCACCTGGTGCGTCACGGTCCTCCAGTAACCAGTGTCACGGATATGTGGGCTCGAATACAAACAGCGTGGAGGTAAATCCCTCAGAAACTTATTCAGAACCTTTTTGATTCAATGCCACGGCGTATAGCAGCTCTAATTGCAGCGCATGGAGGCCACACCAAATATTGAATATTAGGGCTCAAAGGTCATGTATAGATTTGAAATGTTTATCATTTGTTATTTGTCATGTACCTAACCTGTGGTATTAAATTCATTGAATTCATGCGTTTTCTTCTTGGTGTTGCAATTTTCACAAACGTAAGTGTATTTACACCCAATAGTTCCACTTGCCGTTTTAATGTAGGAAATTTCGGCCACTTTTATTTCGTAATCAATATTTATAGCTGCGGGTGGCCATTTGAGTACTTCTATCATGCATATTTTAAAGCTCGTTTTTCTTTAAACTTCTCTTTAGCACTTTTCATTAATTAAAATGCCCCACGTTCATAACTTTTGACCGATTAACTATACTTTTCAGAAAAACATGTAATGAATGATCATCACACAATATCTGATTGACAATTTTTAAACTTTTTGCTTGCTTTTTATTAAATATTTTTAAGATTTAATATTCTTAAAAACGAAAAAGTGTAAACAGTTATCTCTTTCAATTAGAATTTAAAAATCTCTAATTTCGATTTCGTTATAATGATTTGTTAGAGCTAAAATAACATTTGACACTTCGAGGCGTTTTAATTCACATATAAAATTTCGTTAATTCAGAACATATTGTTAATAATAATAATAATAATAATAATAATAATAATAATAATAATAATAATAATAATAAGATAGGCATTTTCGGAGAACCTCGATATCGAATGCTTGGGTGGAATGCAATACTTCCTCTACCTACTAGGTATGTGGCAGAGAAAGCAAAAATGCCTTCAATGGTTGTTGGGAAATCGCTGCCCAAACGTATGTTTGCATAAACGAAGTAAGGAGGCTAAACTACGGGAATCTGAGCTCTAAGGCATAACCGGACCTTATGAGCGCGGAAATAATATATAATATTATTTTCCTTTGAAAAATGGCGGTTCCTTAATAAACTTGCGTCTCCAATGTTGCGCATCATTTCCCAAAGTGATCTCTTCCAATTAATACGAAATACTTTTTTGTCAGAAAAATGAGAAATATGACTCACTCTAATGATTAAACTTAAGCTGTCATACTTAGCTTGTTGGTTCAAAATTTCAGTTGAAGAAAGGTAAACGATGATAATTATTTTCATTACTAGATGTTTATATGAAATATGCTATAAAATTTATTTGATGAAATAAATTAATGGTTACAAACGACATTATACATTTTAGAAAGGTAACTGGATTAGAAGGTAAGGTTAAATAACTTCGGGGAGAGTCTTGTGCTGTACCTACAAGAGGATAAAGGGATTTCAAGGAAACTGCGGGAGCTGATGAAGATCCTTAGTAATCTAATTAACTTTACTTAGTGTCCTTATGCGCAGACTTAAATGCCAGGGCGTTAAGCCAATTAATTCTCCCATGAGCAGTTCACTAGTGGTGAATTACTTCGACAATAAGAGGAATCTAATTAAGTCTGAAGAAGAAAGAGTTATGGAAGAGCCAGTCAATCAATAAACCATCGAAATTCTGTTCTATAGCGATGTGGAAAGACTTAGGCCTTATTAATAATAGAAATTAAGCGTAGGCATAACGAAAACGTAGATGATATACATTGTAATTGAACTGTTCGCAACGAACTTCGTAAGCATTAAAATAAACATTGAATTAAACGTACACTGTCGTGCATAAAAACATGGTCCATTCCCTTAGATCGCTATAATGCTTTTCGCTCTGTAATGTAACTAACATTTAACTCCGCCCAGTTCTCTGTGTGCCTGGCCTGAAAAAACAATACAGGAACATACAATCTAACCAATGAACGATATTTATAATCTATGTGTAATGAAAGAGTGGTTCGTATACCACCTCTATGAAAGAGTTTCGCTACGGCTGGTACACAAGGAAAGGTTAAACCTATTACAAATAATTCGGCCTTCTAGGGGGAAAAGGTGAAGAACTATTTGCATGTGTGTATAACTGAACGACATTTAGACGTGTGGAAGCTTTTATCAGGGGCATCGAGTCGAAGGTTAAGTTATTGCCACTACTAAACGGCAATAAGAAAAATATAGTGCAGCATGAAAATATAAGGTTCAAGTTGTAATGTTACCCTTCGGAAGTTCGGCCATACTTTGGGGTAGGTAAAGTACCCTGCCAATCCACTGGCTAGAAAAACAGAGGTGGTTACGCTGGTAGGGGTGAGGTAGATTTTGTCAGTACCAATATAAACACTCCGTTCTGTTATGCGCCACATTTTATGCCAAATACACACTTAGAAGCTTGCAAGGTCCAAGCTTTCAAGTTTATGTCTACGTTAAACATAAGAAACTAGCCAATCAGAGAGTGATTCTCTTCACGTGATCATTCCGCCATCTCATATTAATCTTCCGTCATCATGTGTTGACTCGTTAACTGCTTCGGTGTAAGATTACAGGACAGGAATTTCGCAGATTGCCATATAACCTCAGCTGTTTCATATTCTCTTGCGATTAATTGCTCTTTATGTTTCATTTGTCCTTGTGAATGAAATCTTGCATTCAGTTATGTTAAGTTTAACGTTAATGCTTAATTTTCATTGTGAATGGCTACTTAGGATTGCTACTTTCTCTATCGTAGGTAGAGGAGGTATTAAATTCCATTCAACAATTCTATAGTACGATGTCTGTGGAAATGCATGTTTTGTGGACCCTAATTAAAAAAATAGAAATTGCTCCTGTGTGTGTGTTTGTTTGTTTGTGTGTGTGTGTTAGTTTGTGTGTGTGTGTGTGTGTGTGTGAGTGAGTGGTAACAGCATAACTAAAAACGGCCTCGAATAAATACCAAATTTGTATTTAAGTACAATATCTTTCAGAGATGCGAGACGATCATTTTCAATAAAACTTCCTTTCCTAATTACCCATTGCATGGAAAAAATTGTTATATATGTATTTTTTTTTATCTTCGCGGAATTGACTAACGGTTTTGGTTAAAATACAACAAACTTAAAATATTTACACAACAAATAAAATGTATACCTTGAATTTTCTGGAAGTAACTCGAACAGCTATCCTTCATTCGGAAGTACTTTTATATAATTTTATGTAACGGGTAAACCATAAAAGATAGACAAAACCCTGCTACACAAATATGTAGACCTCTTTAAACGCACAATTGATTTTAAATATATTTGATTGACATTTCCAAGATATCCCTTATTAATGGTTTGAAATTGTCAATATTTTACCATGTTTAAGTGCTTTGTTATTCAGTTGTTTCCCACTATGTAACGGAAAGGGTATGGCATTTAAAGGCCAGGCATATAGCGACCCGTTTTTAGACATCTGAGTATCTCTTGGGTTTCATTTATCCCCCTTGTACCTAAACGATATAAGCAATGAATCTATTTCTGGAAAGGTTTATCTCGATTAACTTGAAGTAGATAGTATGATTTCGTAAGAATAGTTTGTAAAAGCTGCATTAAAATAAGCGATAGTCGGCAGAGAAAAACATGTGAATGTAATACATCAGATTTGTATGCGTATTTCAAACAGTTCGTACAATTCTTGTTCTTATGTGCACAATCTGGGATTCTTTTCATTTAAGAACTTACGTTTTGAGCCCTCGCTTTTGAAACTAAGTTAAAAACACTGAATATATGTTTAAATAATGGAAGCATATCGTCTACCTACCAACTTCGTTTCTTGCTGTAATCCAAGTGTTATAGTTGCATATTTGTTTACATTTCATACGAAACCATCTGTGTAGTACGTTTGAGCAAATCTTTACAAGGCGGATTTATTATTTACTTTATGCACTGGTCAATCAGCAGATCATATAAATAATTCAATTGATTTAGTGGTCCATAAGATTTCGCTTTTAAGTCTGAGAAACACCTAGCAGTTTCTATAAAGAAGAGGCAAATGCATTGGGGATGATGTGAATCGAAATAAGCCGTCTAGATAAAACCATAACAAACGCTCCTTTTTACTTGCTATAACATCCTATGGTACGTAGGTAATCCACCCGACAAAATAGAATTTACTAAATTCAAGAATAATGACTCAGTCATATTTTAAAGGTGCAAAGATATTCCCACCACGGTTCTTTATCTTTGATTTTCTCCAAACTTGATCTAAATATTTTGGTTTAAATAGCAAGCGTTTAAAATATTGACACGACAATTACGATATATTTGGAATAAATTGTAAACACCTAGAGAAGTAATTTTCATTCTTATTCAGTTTGGTATGTCTGGGAAATAGGAATAACTATATAAAATCTTGCATTGGAAAAAATGGGTAAAAGGGTAATAATTTGTGTAAAACTTAAAAATATAGCACTAACCATTTCCGAAATATTCCTTATTGGTTGCATAAAATTTTCCCACGCTTTTACCAATGGATTTAAAAATGTTAGCAATTTTTGTTTATCATAAAATCATATGACAGTGTATATTTTTTTAAGTTGGCTTTAGTTGTGTGTATCTCTAGTAATACCTAAGTGAATGTATTTCTAAAGAATATTTATCATTAATTCCTGGACGTTTTTATGAGTTTATTAAAATCAAAATAGGTAAGAAAAAAGGCAATAAAAGCTTAAGAAAAGGCGTGGTAAATTTAAAAAAGAAAATTTTAAAAAGTCATAATGTAAATATATTTAATAACCAACATTTGTTTTAAAAATCATACAAATTGTACATTTTTCTTTGGCACATTACCACAAGGTAAACATTCTTATGTTAGCCTCTGTCGACATCAACTAATGATTTTCACAAAAAACTCTGACTGTCTACTAGATGTAGCAACGGCTGCTGGAAATAGCCTTAGTTTCTTATCACCACCCTTTACAGCTAGAGCAGATTTTGAGGCAGTATTTTTAACACTTAAATGATTTCAGTCAAGTTATATAATATGTAAATTCAATAACAGGCTGCCTTGAAGCAATTCGTGTGTGTAATAATTTGTAAAATGTATATAACAGTCATTGCATATGCTTATATTGTTGTATCCATGTGTAATAATGTTATGTGACTATATTGCGTAATTTAATAATGTAGGAGCTGTGAGAAATAAGTTAAAAGTTGCTAACAATGAGGTAACAATGAGGTAACCTTGAGGCAATAACGAATTTGAAAGTTTAAATGCTACTAGTCATTATTGGAGCAACAATAATGTAAATTTTGAGACAGTTTAAAAATAGCCAATCAACAACCAGAAAAAAACTTTAGTTAAATGAAGGTATTCTATTGGATTAGGAATAGCCAATCAGAGACTTGAAATACAGAAATTTACAAGTTTAGGCGGTTGAAATCAGTTCAGTTGCCTGCAAACAGTGTTCCTAACCGGTCGCGAGACACATCCTCGAGAGATTTAATACGTATTCGTGTTAGACGAAAAATAGTTTACGTATTAAAAACTGCAAGTATTTAATAAAAACCTCTCACAGCTCTCTCTCTATATCAGTGAAGCATTAATTAAATCGTATCAAGTATTAATAAAAGGAGTGAAGCAAAATTATAATCTGTGTAAGCCTACATTCTTGTCGCATCACAACCCTGCTAAGATATCCATGTCTAAAATAAATACTGACGCAGCCGAGGCAAACATAAATATATAATATTTAAAGAAACTGTCAAATTATAAAGTTAATATTTTTTTAAACTTGGGGCAAAGGCCACCTGAAAGTACATTTGGGGCGAAGGCTACCGGAAACTGTTTACCATACGTGCGGTTGCAACTACAAGTTCGGCTCCCCAACAGTTGAAATATAATACAACTCCTTCAATACAACATAGCTATTTCTCAATTTATGCTTTGCTATTAACATGCGTTAATTTATAAAATACGTTTTTTCGTGATTAATTCTTTTTACAAACCTTACACAATAAAACTGTTCCATCAGCTGCAAACACATTGGCCAACAAATTCACTAACGTAAGTCTGACGTTTAGTTCTAAATGTTGACTGCAGTTAGGCATCATAGCTAAATAATGTTATGTCTGAATTTAGTGACTGTAACTGACCATCACTGTTTGTCACAATGTTTTCCCTACAATACTTCCTGATATTGGGGAACTCACTTTTAGACAGAAATGCTGAACCCTTAGCAGTAACAGACATTAGAGTATACAAAAGATGGTCACTTTCCAACGTAAATCATGTCCAAGTTCCAAGATAGAAGGTGGTTGTCCTCTAGAGCATGGGTGGCGAAAACGCCTTCCTTCCGCGAGTCATCAAATATTTAACACGCACTGCATCACTCAGCAGCATGTGAAAAAGAAAGGGACAGTGGCAGAGAGGGAACGGCGCCTACGAGTCAAAATGACTCGCGAGTCCCGTTTTCGCCACCTCTGCTCTAGAGTATCCTGAATGTAATGTAATGAAATCTTAAGTTAATTTTAAAACGACAACCAGGACTTATATTTCATATAGTAAGCTAGGGCTTAGAAGCCAAAATGGGTAAAATACAAAATAGGTTCTATCCTTTCTAATACCGCAAAATACGGTATTAAACAACTTTTGATTTGTTATCACCCAATAAAAAATCTGATGCGAGAGTAAAAAGGCATTTTGTCTAAGATGTGGGCTGTATTTATCATTAATAATATAAACACGCGTAAAAACAAGAATTTACTTAATTTACAAGTACAAAGTAGGCGGAGAAGGTATTCATTCGCATTCCACCCAACAATTCAATACCGAGATTTCCCTGGAAATGCAGTTTTACGCCCCTGAATACAAAAAAAGACTAAAAAAATATGTGTCTGTCAACAGCATAATTGAAGAAGAAAAGTAGGATAAATACCAAACTTGGCATTTAAGTTAGTATCTTCCAAAGATACAACACGAAGATTTTCAAGAAGATCCCCCACACCCCAAACTAACCTTTACATGGAACATTTTTCGAAGGTGTTCATTTTATTAAAAATGGCGCTAACGATTTAATTACAATAACATATATTGTAGATATTTACATGACAAATATAATATACATCTTGAATTTTCTGGGAATAACCTGAGAAGTCCTCTTCATTCGGAAGGAATTTTGTAGTCTCATATAATGAGAAAACGCATCTCACAAAAAATGTATATCTCTTTAAAACACACAATTTAATTCAAATAACTGTTATTTTGGCATAAACCGTATCCGGGATATCCGTTATTAATGGTTCGAATTGTTCAATATGTTGTCATCCTTTTAAAGTCCTATTAACATTCAGTTGTTTCTCGCAATTGCACGGAAGAAGTGAGGCCAGTATATAGCGTCCAGTTCTTAAACATTTGACTATCGCCATTCCCTTTGCATTTAAAACGAAATGTGTAATGGAGTTATTTCTGCAAAATTCTATTTCTCGATTAAAATGAAGTAGATAGAAAAATAAGTTTCGTAGTTTTTATGCCCATTAATAAGTGACAGAGAGCCGAGAAAGCCATGTGAATGTAATACATAAGATTTTTAGTGAATCATTTGTAGAATATCTATTAAAATTATATGAATAAAGGAATTAGAATGAATGTTAACATACAAGAGTTTAAATCGAAATACTTTTAAGAACTGAGTCCAATTTGAAGCTATACATTTCTACATATAAGTGATTTGTGATATCTATATATTTTACTAATTATGACTTTATATCTGAAGAACAAGTTAGAGAAACTAGTAAATAAGTAAATGGAGAGTACATGTGTATTTCAGTGTGACAAGCAGTGGGATATCTTAATCTTCCACAGTACCAGCAGGTTTCTTCTGCGAGGAGCATCATCAACAAAAGCAGCGGCAGCACATTTATTATAGATGGCAGCAGGAGAGAAGGAAGGATAAGGAAGCGATTACAGGGAAAGATCGCTCAAGATAATTAGACAGCCAAGATGGACGCCTAGCGCCAAACCACCTGCGGCACTGAGTTGCGTCATCGCAAACGTTACTCTTGTAAACACGTCTCTGCTAATTCCATTCCTTTTTCATTTCACAAATCTCCTTTCTTGAAAATGTAAGGAAAACAAATGCAAGACAGGAATTAGCATAAGCTTAAATCCCGTGTTTGACTACTCCTCTGTTTTTATTTTACGAGTCATAACGGCTCAAACTGCCAAAGTTTTTGCATGCACGAAAAACAAATGAACTATGTAACGAAAACGGCAGTACTCCACAAAACAGGTGTTTATATTATAATTCTTACCTAGTGTTATATGGCGGAGTTTTGTTACTTCTAACAAGCAGGTGGCGCCACTGCATTCGGGAGGTCCCGGGTTCGATTCCCGGTGACCGCGCACTCTAACCGCTCTGAACTTATTCGGGGTTTTCCCGGGTAGTCAGGCGAATGCTGGAATGGCTTCTTTTATCCCCCGAATTTCCTGCCCCTCGATTACATTCCATTCATCATTTCATTCATCCTTCTGAAGGGTTAGAAGTGTCGGCGATGATGTTTCGGTGCGGCGTGGCACGGAAAAGGATGCTCTCTATGGAACTTTCTCCGTCCTTCGGCTTTCGATTGATTGCGGGGGTACACGTCCCGCCCCTTCGGAAAGTTGGACACTCTGTGAGGGGCGGAGTCCCTGGTTTGTCTGTCCGACTGTTGAGGCGTCTCAATCTGGAAACTGTAGTGATCCTGTTATTGCTGTGCCGCCACTCCTGGTTCCGTCCGGCATCTCCTCTCATCTGCTCCTCCCTCCCGGGGGCCCTCTTGTAGGGCTAGGTATAATATCCTCATTGGCTGGGTGCCGAGGCCCCTCCGATGATGAGAGTAGTAAGAGTAATTTCTTACTTTAATGAAACCCCTTTTTGTTAATTATAATGAATTCCATAAAAAGCTTGTCATATTTATAATGAAGGATAAAAAGGGTTTACTAAAATATGCTGTAATCATAGAAATATATAACAATTAGGTCTGCAATTGAAGAGGCCGTAAATGCTTCCTAAATCATATGATCACAGAAGATGATCACTTCGTATACATCTATCTTCCACAGACTCTTGTAAAATATATTTTGACTTTGTCCAGTTTTTACTGTCACTTCAATAAATTCTCACCTTCACTTCACTATGACCTAGTTCCAATTTTCGCCGTAACTTCACTTAGTTCTCACTGTCAACTCACTTGCTTCGCGACGTACCGGGTAATGAAATGCGCACGATGCAGCCTCTTCTTCGAATAGCTCACCCGTTACGGAGTTAAACACAAGACATCTCTAATCTCTCGCGGAAGCAGCACTCACTGTACGTCACAACTGTCGCCACAGAGGCACTTGTGGAACCGCTCTTGATGTCGCATCAGAAACGCACTCACCAACTCAGTCGCGAACAGACTGGCTTAACAGCTAGAATTTTCCACAGAACATTCTAGAATGTTCTGGATGCGTAGAGAGAGAGAGTGTTCATTTGATAGAGAAACTGCTGCTATACGAGATATTCCGGGTTCGATTCCCGGCTGGACTCTTGAAGGTTTTCTTTAGTCAAATGAATTTCATGGTATGCCCAGGGTCTGCTGTTTGAATGTTGAGTACCTATATGTGTGGGGTGGGTTATTTAATAAGCAATTCGTTCATTAATAAGAATTCAGGATTGTCGCTTGACGCAAACCTGAGCATACGTGTTAAGTCATTTAGTTCCATGACAGTTAATCTGCAATCAATATAAGTATATTTCACCAATTAACGGAGCAAAGTTAACAAGATTAAACAAAATTCTATTTTTATTATATTTATGTATCCTTAAAGGTGCGTTAGAATTAAATTATTTTATATTAGCATTATTCATAATAAGCATGTGCAAAAATATACTCGCCTTGGTGCACTAATTGATGTAAGGGACTTTCAGGCCCACGTTCTGCCTATAATGATTCATTATTTCTCAGTATTATTTGTGTATGTCCAAAAAGAAAAGAAAAAGAAGTGCGCAGAAGACAGATGCCGCGTCTGAAAATGTTCAGAACACAGTCTTTAAGCATCAACTGCATTTTGTACGTCTTCGCACAGATCGTAACCATATACGTGTGCTCGTTATTAGTGGACGTTACGTTTTTGTCTGAATTATCTGGCTCGAACTGCAGGCAGGCAACCATGCAACGCTATCAGTATGAAACTACCACGTAAACACCTGCACACAGCAATACTTTCGTTTTATACCCGCACTACCCCTTTGAGCAGCAGATGCGGCAACATCTTTTGCACCTATGTATGCGGAAAACATAAAACTCAAAGGACTGCTTGTTTGGGCCATCTATGAGAGCGGGTAATTCCTTCCCCGCCGAAGGAATCGACGTCTCGCATTCTACCATTAACGGAGACCTATAGTTGCGTTACAATATTCTTACATCGTGTATATATCACTTTTCCTCTAATGTAAATTGCTAAAGAAGGGAATATAATTTTGAGCAAGTACAAACGTTTCGCTTTAATATGCACTCTCTAAATTATTAGACTAAACATATGGTGTTAAAGCCATAGAAATCAGTATACATACGACTAACGGATAAAAGTTTCATAACCGTTCTTTCACACTAATCATGTGTAGGTACGTAGTAGAAAAGTTAATTCAGATTTTGAAAAACCAACCTTCCAGTACTTCATAAAATATGTACACATGGTAAGACATGTAATAATGTACAGGCATATTCTTGTGAGTATGTATATACAAACACATTTCTTTCCTATATTCCTCTGGCTTTTTACGTTCTCTACTACATGCTTACACTAGTAGAGAAAGTACTGTATTCTACACATTTCTATATCAAGCGCTCACCGAAAATACATGTTTGAAAGCCTCTGAAATCCCAGAAACCATAGAAAAATCTCAGTATGTGTTTGTGTCTGTGAACAGCATAGCTCAACAACAAAAAGTCCAGTGAGCACAAACTTGGTACTTAAGTTCAGTATCTTTCAAAGATGCAATACGAAGACTTTCAAGAAAATTCCCCCACTTCAAACTAGCCTTTACTTGGAAACTTTTTAATTATTTCATTTTTTTATTTTCTAAAAAATGGCCTTAAAAATTTTGGTTAATGTACATGCCAAACAAAATGTATGCCTGGAATTTGCTGGAAATAACCTGTGAAGACCTCATCATTCGGAAGGAATTTTGTATAATGGGTAAACCATACGAAGTAGACAAAAATGTGGTGCACAAAAAAGTAGACCTCTAAAACACACAATTTATTAAAAATAATTTGTGTGGTCTCAGGCATTTACGAGATATCCGTTATTATTGTTAGGAATCTTTCAACACTTTTGATTTTCTTAAAACGTTGTTCAGTTGTTTCTCGCGATGTGATGGAAAGAGTATTAAATTTCAAGGTCAGCATATACCGACTAGTTTTTTTTAGCATCTTTAAGACTATCAATTCTGTTTCCTCTAATCTCCTTGAACCCATATCGATATAACTAATTAAACTATTACTACAGCGGTTTATTTCGATTAACATGAAGTAGATAGAAAAATAAGCTTTCGTCAAAGTATTCTGCAGAGCCTACATAAAAATAAACGATAGTTACTAGCAAAGTCATGTGAACTTTTTAACGTTCGGTACATGTTTAATTTTATACATATTTATGAATACACACAACCTAAAATAAATATGTTATAGCAATACTGTTTCTTACTGACGCATATAACTAATGTAGAGAATGAATTGAAACGAAATTGCAGTTAATATTGTATCTTTCATTTATGCATATGTCAGTTCAGTGCAGCATTGCCACTGTTGCCTCAGCCACTTACATAATATTCCTAGGACATAGGCATTTCTAGTTACAAAAGTACGTTTCAACACCATATTAACAGTTTAACTTCTTCCCTCATTTCGTCGTAGCATGTGATACCATTCTCCTCTCAAAGCACTTCACTAATTTCTTCTTTAGTTCATTTTTAAAGAATCCATAGGTCTCGGAAAAATGAATGTTATATTTCATGTCACTTTCCGCACTTCACTCTCTCTTTCGCATCTTAAATAAAGCCGGAAACCCACCGCAAAAATGACGAGATAGGTAATTAGTCCTAAAGACCACCAAATTCACCACAAACGAAGTAGGATCAAAGTCCAAATATGCGAATAATAAAGATTCTCCAAGCACAATTTAAAACACTTTTGGAAATATTACGCACCACAAAACCATCAGCTGTGCACTGGCAACTCTAGATTCTGAGCTACGACTTTTTAAGGTTTAACTCTGCCTCTTTTGGCCATAGGCCCCTGGGTATTCAGGTTAGGAATTCAGAGGATTTCCCTTCATTAATGTTAAACGAATTAAGGACGCAATTAGTAAATATAACAATCACAGATACACGTAAATTACTGTACTATTTTCATTTTTAAGTTCCATACAGCCTATTACTAGCGTAAAAGCGTTTCTATGCGTATTCTGAGTCAAATAGTGAAATATAGCTTTGAATATTGTAAACCTCCAACACATTCGGTATAAGCCCTGATATATTAATATACATTGGTTGATATGAAAAATTCCGACCACTCCTGAAACTCGGTTCGTAAAATGTTTAAATTTCAAATTAGCCCCTGCCAACGTCACAAGTGATAAAATTAGCATTTTGCTTTCACGATGGTTTTATCACAAAACAAGCGGAAGGCAAGTTTATATTCCTTCGGACAATTATTTTACTTCTAACATACACACCATAAGTATTTTAGTCAGCCATTAACTTATATAACCTAAATTACCTCTAAATAATTATTTTTCAATTTAGTAAATATTACTTCATGCATTTTCACAAACAGCGCATAGTTCGCCATTTTGTGCTTGCAGTGTTGTAAAACTCTATTGTTCATATTGTCATATTAGCTCTTGAACTTTTGGGGTAACAAATCTAATGTTACTCCCTCCGAAGCTAATAAATGTTCTTTGTCATTTTGTTTAAAAAATGGATGACCTGCGTAATTCAGGACAGTTTTAATTCAGGAAACGCCTCCCGACTGCTGAAAACAATTATATATCATCTGTGACGCCCGATATCTCTGTAATCATTATTTGGTATTTCCTGCACGTAGCATTTCAATTTAATGGCGCCCAATTAGCTTCTCTAATCCAATTACTAACATGAGGAACTCAGGACTCTTCTCATGTGGACAACGGCTACTCGTGAGTAAGAACAGAAACAGACAGAACAGGGCTCGATCGTACACAAATATACAGAGTGAGCGGACCTTAGAAGATTCGTAATAGACAAGATGGGTGGGGAGTTCTACAAACTTCTACTCGCGTCCTGATAAGAGTTCTGGACACTTCGGAAGCTGAGGACACTCCCCCTCACTTCATCTCCAACTAACCTACGCTAACCAATCCTTAAACTACATCCTGTCAAGGAGCAGTCAGATGGACAGCGACTTCAGAATTCCTATCCAATTTAAAAAAAAAAAAACTATGGCAACCAAATTAACGCAGAGAAAATTTTCTGTTTTATTATTAGAAATTCGCCGTACTAAATGTCTATAAAACAATTTTTAAATACAAAAAGGTTTTAAAAACTCTATGGAATTTAAAAAATTTTTTCTTTCGGCATATTAAGCATTAGAACTTCCTATCCATTATTTAACCTATTCATTAGTCATTGTAACGTCTGATTTCCTGAACGGTTGAGGAGTTTAAAATTAAGAAAATAACATTAAATTTGTCAATGTGTAATGGGTAAATACATAAAAATTTGATGAATTTATGTAAAAATCGAAGTAGAAGGTTAGAAGGTCCGTTCTTGGCATTCATTCGTTCCTTAGTAACTGTATTTCACTAAGAAAAGAATGATAAGAGTTATTGTAACAGATTCTGAGAAGAAGCTGCTTACAAAAGTTTGTTTTCGTATGTGGAAGCACGTGAATCATCCGGTATAGCATTTCAGAGTAATACCTACTGCTTATGCAACCACTGAATATCGTAGTAATTCTCTTGCATTGCAGATTAACATTTGAACCATTTTTATTTCATTTGCATGTGAGCGACTAGTAAAATATGCATGCAGATCGGAGAAATAATGAGAGAGTGCGCAACCAAATCTATATGTCACCTCATCTGAATTTCATGAGCAATTATCCACTTACATGACTTAATATCACTTACCCATGATGAATTACTAACAACATTTTAGACAGAAAACACGATTCCTGGAGCGTTTTGCAATGGATGTGCATATGGCACAACAGATTGATAGGATAGTGGAATGGGGGTTTGGATAGTAGGTGTTCCGAACCGTTTAGCATTGCTAATGATTGGAACAATTGAAGTTCGGGAGGGGTGAGGGGGTGAAAGAATCGATAAGAGGCCAGCAGGGCTCAATTTCCAGTTGTTTCAGATTGTAGCAGTGCCTATGTGAGGTATCTTTGTTTGAGATTAGAATTAATTTGAAATCAAAGTTGGCTCTTAACTTTTCGTATACCTCTCACACTATGCAATTTTTATTTATTAGTTTCATTTCTACTTTCTCTACTACGTACTTACACCAAGTAAAGGAAGAACTGTATTCTATTAAAAATTCGATGTCAAATTTCATAGGAAATACATGTTTTGAAGCCCTTGAACCCCAAAAAGTATTAAAAAAAACATTCGTGTGGATGTCTTTCTTTGTGTCTGTGAACAACATAATTCAAAAGTAAAATGTCCAATAAACACCAATCTCGGTATTTAATACCATTATCTTCCAAGGAAGTAGCACGCAGATTTTGAAGAGAGTACCCTACAACAAACCACCCATTACATGAAAAAAATTGAATATTTTTAATTTCTCAAAAATAGCTCTAACGATTTAATTAATTCAAATATAAAATGTTTAACACATTACAAACAAAATGTAGGTATATTTGTATTTTCTGGAACTGTGAAGTCCTTTTCACTCAGGAGAAATTTTGCATAAGAGACGACAAAAGATTATTGCACAGAAAATATCGATTTGTTTTAAACACATAATTTACTTCTAATCACTTTACTTGTGGCATCAGTCATTTCAGAGATGTCCGTTATTATTAGTTTGAATTTTGCAATACTTCGTCGTCTTCTTTAAGTACTGTCGCCTTTTAGTTGTTTCTCGCGATGTTATGGAAAGAGTATGGAATTTCAAACAGCATATACCGAACGTTTTTAAACATCGTACTATAGATTCGGATTCCTCTATACCCCTTGTGCCTCGACGAAATGTGTAATGAAATTATTTATGCAGAGGTTTATTTCGTTTAACATGAGGTAGAAAAATAAACTTTCGGAGAATAGTTTGTGGAAGCCATATAAAAATAAACGATAGTGGAGGAGAAAGTCATGTGAACTTAATATACTAAAATGTTTTGTTTGTTTGTGAAACACGTTAAATTTCTAAAACAATACGCTAAAAAGCTACAGGTTTAGCTTTTGAGATCTAACAAGAAATGCTTGAGACCATTAACATTTCATAAATATTTCCAACATTCGTTAAATGAAACAATTTGATCAGCGTAGAAAATTTTGAATCTCTGAAAAACCATATACTAATGCTCTTTCACACTAGCATTGTTTAACCAGCAACTAGAAACGTTGAATTAGACTGGAAAAAAATCTGTTACCCCGGCCGTAACTCGAGCACGAATCTTCGACTATTATTTAAAAGAAAAGAATATATCAAGATTTGAAACGCAGTATCATACGGAACAAAGAACTTTTTGTATTGATATTTATAAATCTCGGCGCTATAATTAATTCTAGTTTGCATGTTGTGATATGTAAGGCATTTTTTCTTCCTCTACCACATAAGTAACTAACAGAGGAAGTGTTGCATTCGAACCAAAATTCCAGTATTCAAATCTCACCGAAAACATACTTTTATGATCTCCTGGATCGAAAAACGGGATTTTTACTTCATCTATTATTTACGTATAACAAGGAGAAAATATTCTATTCCACCTAAACGTTTTACATCGAGATTTCACTGAAACACCAAGTTTAGAGTTCCCCTATATATAAACATTCTTAAAAGAAAGGTTTCCTGTTTGTGTCTGTGTATGTGTGTTAGTGAACAGCATAAATAAACAAATAAATAGAAATGGATACTTAAGTACCAAACTTTGTATTAAAATTCAGCATCTTTCGAGGATTTTTAAGAATATATCCCCACTCCAAACTGCACTTTTTATTTTAAGAATCTGACTCGAAATGGGTTTGCCGTTAAGACACAGAATAACAATAACATACAAAAATTATATGGAAAAGTTACATTAAAATAGATTCATCAAGTAGAATATAAAAGTTGTATAATAGTTATCCATCTTGAACTAACTTACAAACTGAATATAATTTAAATAGGAAAATACTTGCAATAAATGGGAGCAGAGTTAGAAACTTCTAAAAGCATATAAATGTTTTCGAAGAATGGCAACTGAATGTTTTATAGTGCAGATAACAATGTTAATCTGTAATCGCTTATGAATTTTTAGGAGTCCCTGCATTTAATAAAATATGTTGAAATGGTCCATGTGATCCGAAAAAAAGACAAGTCACTTGAATATGATTAAGGTAATTTTAACCTAATTAATGGATTTCTTTTTCTTCCATTTCTACCCCGCCTTTAACTACAATAGCCTTGTCGCCGGCCTTTCATTTGGAACATATTATTGCCTGTAGGCAATGGTGTTAACTCGTATTTTCTTGTTGTTGGATTTCCGGCAAACTTTGGTTTCATTTATTGCATCACACACACATTCAACTCTCATTCATATTTCCAGATTCTGCGGAGGATGGGATTAATCTTGACTAGAAAAAAATCCCACTCCAGCCGGGATTGAATTGGATTGGCTACGAAGGGGTACTCGCCACTAATCCACATAGGGGATATTATACCTATGCCCCACAAGCGGGCTTCCCTAGGAGCAAGTATCAGGCGAGAGGAGACACCGTGCGACCGGAACCAGGAGTGACGGCTCAGGAATGTCAGGGTCCCTAAGTTTCCAGATAAAGACATCCCGGCAGACAGACAGTCAAGTCACGGACCCCACCCCGCACAGAGAGGGTCCAACGCCCCTTAAGGGGGTTCCGATAACCCCGGCAGCCAGCCGAAATCCGAAGGACGGAGAGGATCACAAAGAGCATGCTTTTCCCTTGCCACACTGCACCGAAACACCATCGTCGACACTTCCAACCCTGAAATAGACCAACGGATGAAAGATGATATGAATGAGAATGGAAATGAAATGGAGGGCCAGGAAATTTGGGGATGTGAGAATCTTTCCCAGCATTCGCTTGGCGACCCGGAAAAACCTTCGAAAAGTACCCATGGGTCAGGAAGTTCGGCCAAGGGAATCGAACGCACGACCTCCCGAATGTTGGCCTCAGACGAAGCCGCCTATGCCATTCCGCTCACTACCCCAGCCGGGGCTGGAACCCGGGACCCCTGGCACAGCAGGCAGGTGCTCTACTCAGCGAGCTACGAGGCCAAACAGAAAACTGTTACATTTTCTCAAACATGGCTCTATGAATATTAATTAAAATAGCTATGTTTAACGCATTTGATTCTCTAATGAAACTCATATCTTGAATTTTATGACAATAGCTGTAAAGTAGTCTTTTTCTAAATAAAGCTTGTATACCTGTAAATCACAAGAGAGAGGGAGAGAGAGAGACAAAATCTTACTACAACAAGTTGAAGATCATGTCATAAAACACAATTATTTATGTGCTATAAATTGTTGGTAGCATTAACTATTTTCGAGATATTCGTTGCTACTGGTTTAAATTTTTAAATACTTTTTCAGTTTTTGAAATGCTAAAGTTGTTTGTTTCTTATGCTCATGCAAGGAGTAGCATTACAAAACCGGTTTTTATCAACCTGCTTTTTAAAGAATGGAACAGATCAGAAGTTAAAAAGAGGTGTCTGACGTTCCAGCTCTTTCTATGTCTTCGAACATCGTAACTAAAAGCCAAACGTAGGATATGATCAACTTCTATTTTATGGTTGACATATCATCTAAATGGAAAAAGAAGTTGAATTTCCCTCTATGACAGCGATGTGTGAATGAGGTTTATTTGGAAAAATCAGAAGCATGCTCTTTCTTTACGAATAAAATTGGCCGAGAAGGATAGTTCTGCAGGCAACGTCGGCAGTCCGCACTCCGGAGGTCCCGGTTTCGATCCCCGGCGACCGCCCACTCTGACCTATACCTTTTTCGTGGTTTCTCCGGGGTTGACAGGCGAATGTTGGGATGGTTTCTTCTCTGACACAATTTTCTTTCCGTTATTTCCCTTTCATTGCATTTCCTTCTCATCTTTCAGGTGTGCTTCTAGGTCTCGTGGTGTATGGCAGTGGCAGACAGATGCTCACTTGGCTCCCTCTCTCTGCGACTACAGCAGTGGGACGGGTTTGTTAGTTTGGTAAGTTTAAGCACGTCTGCGCGTCTATGTGCCCCGTCTGCCTACGGCCTGTAGCCTCCTGTGTGGTTCCTTTACTTCATCCCTTCCTCCTGGGGGTGGTAAGCACAACAGACCTATGGAGGTCGCGGCGCACGAGTTGTCCACATATATCTATGCCTATGAATAACATTATATTTTTACTTCCACTACAAGTGAATTAGGCTTCTTACCTATTACGGCTTTGAAACTCTCTGAATCCAAAAACAGCTTTTTTTTTAGAAAAACGTCCGTGTATGTGTGTGAACAGCTTAAGTAAAAAATGAAAAGTTGGTTAAACATCAAATTTGGTATTTAAGTTCAACATTTTCTGAGAATGCAACACGAAGATTTTCAAGAAATCCCGCACCCCAGACAACCCTTTATCTGCAAAAATGTACGTTATTTTTTATTTTCTAAAAACAGCTCTAACGATTGATTAAAATACCATAGGTTTAAGATATTTGCATAACAAATGAAATATATATCTTGAATTTTCTAAGAATAGTCTGTGAAGTCCACTTCATTCTGAATGACTTTTGCATAATTGGTAAACCGATAGATTCTTACTATAAAAAAGTAGATATTGTTATAGCACACAATTTATGTCAATTACTCTTTTTGTGTAATTAACTATTTCCGATGGTAAAATTTTCATTAATATTCAAGCATTTATACTTTTCTCAGCTGGGAAGTTGCTATTCGTTTTTTCTCGTGATCATGCAAAGAGCATGGAATCCCAAACCCATCACATAGTGACATGCTCTTTAAAAAATCTGATTATTGTTGTTACCTCCGTAACCTACAACGAAATCTGTAATACTGAATTGAAGCTTAACTGAGTTAACAAGAAGTGGGGGTATACCGAGCGGGATGGCTCAGGCAGTAAAGTCTGTGGTCCGCATTCGGGAGGTCCCGGGTTCAAATCCCGTGGGCCAATCTGCCTGAGGTTTTTTCGTGGTTTTGCTCAGTCGCTAAAGTAAATGCCGGATTGGATATTTAATACCACGACCCAAAGTTCCGTCTTAAGTCTAAAACAATAATGAGTGGTAATAGCGAATCTACTCCATCTATCTACAGACAATGTAAGCAGTTACACTGGGCGGCACCCTAATGCCATGCGCACGGCATGAGGCAGGGGTTACAGGGATGAGACCTTGAAGGCTAACTGTCCATCACACATCGTTCTAAGAGACCCGTCGCGATATGACCAAGGAGTTAAAGCACGTAAAATAAAATAGAATAAAAAAAAGAAGAAGGAATTGAATAGAATAAGCTTTTGTAAGAACAGAATTAATTGCTCTTCCACACAAGACGTGTGTTGCACAAGGTTTGAAATGTAGAGTCAGACGACTGAAAAATTTAATGCCTTAGCTGGGATATGAACCACGGATCTCCCGGTGTCGGTTCGGTTGCTCTAACCACTGAGCTACCATGGTAACATGCCGGCACGACATTAAATTCCCCAACTGATTCACATTTTTCCCGGGAAACCACAAGGAGATCTCAAATTGTATTCCATTAATTGACCTAATAGTGGTTGAAACTATGAAGCCCGGGATTTAAGTACTTACAACATTGTAAGTCGCCATTGGAGTATGTCATCTCAATACAATTTGAGATCTCCTTGTGGTTTCCCGGGAAAATGCGAATCAGTTGGGGAATTTAATGGCGCGTCGGCATGTTACCATGGTAGCTCAGTGGTTAGAGCAACCGGGCGGAGACCGGGAGATCCGTGGTCAAATTCCGGCTAAGGTTTGAATTTTTCAGTCGTCTGATTCTACCTTTCCAATTTTGTAAGAATACTTTGTAGGAGAGTGAGTATAGAAAGTAATGTGAAGGCATCTCATCAGATTTTTTATTCTATGCATCTAAAACCTAAATAAGAAATATGTCATTGACATGAATGACCTAATGTAGCATTGTTTTTCCACACAGCACGAGTGTTTTTCATCAGAAGCACTGCCACTCTATAGCACAGTTGTAGCAATTACCGAAGGCGAAAGTGCATAAACTGGTAATCGCAGCCAAAACACATAGTTGTGCAACATCGCCTGCAACGATCTGCACAAGTGCGCTCAGAAATACAACGGATGATTGCATTGCAATCCTAATTATGTAGCTTCTAGAAATTATCCGCTACATCCATTAACACGGTTATACAATAACAGCTGCTGGGTTTGGGGAGAGGGCGCGTAGGAAATCTCATTTCCATATCTCACACTTTACAAGGGAATTGAACTGTTACATTATTTTCAGTTCTATCTCCCTCTTTTTCCTCCCTTAAACCGAGGTTCAGAAAGGAAAGAAACTTTAAATTGCTTCTCATAAAAAAAAGAGGTATCTGTCTTTTTGCTTTATTCTAATTTTTCTGCTCCTTCCGCTTTTGTTGGTGACGTTTCTCCTTTATTAGTGAAGGCCATCAACGCAGTTTTCACTCGGCATTTTAAACTTCTAAAGTTACAATAAAAGCGAAAAAAATATAATTAGATGACGACACAAATTGGTTCATAAATGTCAGCTTTGCATTTATTTGTACTCTGTGAACTGGTAATTATATGACTGGCGATCCAGAAGAACTTCCAGAGGAAGTTTTTTTCCCCCACAAGGAATTGAAAACCTTTGAAGGCCTTATTCGCTTGACCTCTGCAAGTTTAAATGAAGATATTACGAAGATGTTTATAGAAATACATACCATGAAAAATAAAATCCAGTTGAAACAGAGCGGAATGGCGACGTTAGTGCCTCGCATTCAGGAGGTCTCAGGTTCGATTCCCGGCAACTGCCCACTCTGGCCCATGGGTTTTTCGTGATTTCCCCGGGTTCGACAGGCGAATGCTGGGGAGGTTCATCTTGTATCACGACTCTCCTTCCCTTTTCTGTACCCATCATCTTCGTTGTCATCTGTTTCAGGATTTTAGGACCAGGCGATGGCGTTCGGCGGGTTGCGGCTGGACGGTGGCTGTGGATTCTGCAGGGGCTTCTTTCCTGGCGTCGCTGCGGGGACTACTCATCTCCGAGTGGGCTCCGCCCCGGGAGGACAGCCGGAGGTTCAGCGGCTTAAGGGTAGGACTGGGTGGCGTCGGATGCGTTCAATCTGGAAACATCAGGGACCCCGTCTGTGCTTGCGCCCGTAGACATTCAGATCTGGTCACCCTTTGCATCTCTCCCCTCATCCCTCCTGCCGGGGGCAATTGGTAGAAGTGCAAGTGGCTGACTGGTCTGCGTGCGGAGCTCTTCCCCGGTTTCGGAGATGCCCTCAGTTCGTTCGCACGTTTAACTTTAAATCCAGTTGACTGAGAGACATGTTAAATTTAAAGATAAACCGAATATCCCTGACAGGTAGCACTATGCAATACGGTCACGGCCTAATATGATACACAAAATCTAATTCCTTTCTTTATATGCCGCCTTCAGCATCATTAACATCGGCGGCTTTGCCTTTGGAACAATTGCTCATTGGCAATGATGTTCGCTCGTTTTACTGTTGTTTAATCTTTAGTTTTCTTTAATTCACATACATATTCATTCCCTCTCTCATACTTCCAGACTCTAGGGAGCGTGAGGAATAATGCTGGCTAAGGAAATTTCCCATTTTCCAGCAAGGATTTGGAACCCGGGAGCTCTGAAATTTAACTTTTGTTAATTTATTTGATTTCAAAATCGTAAATGAACACTCATACGAATTTCTCTACCCATGAACAATTCACATTATAGATTCTAGTATTTATATAAACAGCGATTCTTCTATCCGCATTGCGTTATTCATAATACATTTTTACTTTCTCTACTACCTACTTACAGCAGATAGAGGAAGTAATGGAAAGGAGAAAAAAGTGATTGTTATATTTAAATTACTTTCTCTACCCTATGTCGCTTATCACTGGATATACAAATTATTCTTACAAAAGTTATTTACCCATCTACTCGTTTTAAGAATGACTAAGTATTGAATAATTCGAACCACTAACAACGGATAGCTCGGAAATGATTGATGCCACGAAGGGAGTTATTGGAAATAAATTGCACGTTTTAAAGAGATCTACATTTTTTGTGTAGTACGTTTTCATCTATCCCTTAACGTATACTAGTAGTACAAAATTAGAAAAAAAAATCCTTGCGAATGAAAAGGACTTCACAGGATTCCCAGAGAATTCAGGATATACATTTTATTTGTCATGTAAATATCTTTCAAAATGATATTTTAATCAAAATCGTTAGAGACATTTTTAGAAAATCAAAAATGAACTTAATGCCATGTTTGGTGTGGTCTGAGTTTTCGCTTTTTAGTTATGCTAAAGAGACACATTCTGTGCGTCACAGACACACACAGGGATCTTTTTCTAAAAATACTTTTTTGGGTTCGGGGAGCCTGAAAATAAGTATTTCTGGTGAAATTTCGACATTGAGTTTTTGGGTGGAATACAGTATTTCCCCTTCTTACTATACGTTGTAGACTAAGTAATTAAATGACTTAGTCGGGGTATGTAAGCCTCCATTTGAGTATAATCCAGAATTAATTTGAGATGGCCTTGTGGTTTACTAGAAAATGTATCAGTTGGGAAATTTAATATTGTACTGGCATGATAGATCAGTTGTTTAGAGCGGCAGCACATCGTTGATATTCCGGTTATAGCATTGAACTTTACAACCCGATTCTACCTTACACTACACTGGCATGTGTAAAAGAACAATTATCAGAATTAGGTATTTTAATCCAACAAAAAAATTGAAATAGAAATTTCATTGGTAATACATGTTTTGAGATCCATTAATAACTTAAAAACTTTTTAGAAAAAACATCCGTGTGTGTGCTTTGCCTGTTCGTTTGTCTCTCTCTCTCTCTCTCTCTCTCTCTCTCTTTCTCCCTCTCTCTCTCTGTGAAAAACATAACTAAAAAACGGAAATTCGGCTGAATACAAGGTTGGTAATTAAGTTCAGCATCTTCCAAAGATACAATACTAAAATTTCTAAAACGTTTTCCCACCCCAAATACACTACACTTGGTACTTTTTTTGTTATTTCTGATTTTATATTTATCGTAAGACTTTGATTAAAGTATCATAGGCTAATGGATTCATATGCCTAATAAAATGTATGTCATCAATTCTCTGGGAACAACCTGCGAAGTTCTCTTCATTCGGAGTTCATTTTGTATTTCTGGTAAACCATAAGTTATAGTAAAGCTTACTACACAAAAATTGAACAGATTTTTAAAATAGACGATATTTCCAATCATTTTTTGTAGCATCAGCCATTTAACATGTGATGTTATTGGTTTCAACTCTTTAATACTTATTTGCATGATCACATTCAGTCCTTTCTCATGAATTCGTTGAAGGAATAAGATTAGATAATTTCTTCATCATCCTGTATTCCCTTTATGCCCATAAGGAAATGTATAAGAAACCATTTGTGCAAATGTTTATCTTAATTAATCAGATTAAAAATTAAACTATTAGAAGAATAGTTTTTAGAAGGTTTATAAAAATAAACGGTACTAGAAAGAAAAAGTAATGTTAATGTAATGCATCGGATGTTTTGCCCACAAATGATCTCAAATTAAGCAATAACTGCTTAGTGATATAATATATGTGAAGAACACTCTCAAATGTCTAGTCGCGGCAAGCGACTTGTTGATGTAAAGAAAAAAGAAGAATCGTAAACTTCAAGGCAAGTCCATTAAATAACGTAATAATCGGGAAGAGGTATGGTGCAACATGGAATGTTTAAAAAAAATGTTATGGCAAAGAAAACTTTGACACAAATTGTGTATTTTAATGAGTAACTTTTGCCTATTTTTATGACTTTCCAGGTATACAAAATTAAACAAATGTTGTCAGTATAAAGAGGCCTTCATAGGTTATTCACGGAAAATTCAAAATGTACATTTTGTTATATAAATATCTTAATTACGTGGCGTTAAAATAGTTATAGCCATTTTGAGAAAATAAAAAAATAACAAAAGTGGTAGTTTGAGACGGGTGAAATTTTGTGAAAATCTTGGCATAATATCTTTGGATACCAAGTTTTGTATATTTATCCATCCTATTCTCTTTCTCTCCGCTTAAACACATACACCTCTTTATATTTGCTGCATCATTACTCAGGCGGTGAGATGAAAGTGCAATATCAAATTTTGACGTAGTAATTTGTATCACAAAAATGTAAATTTCAGAGTGATTGTAGTGTGAATATGCATTGTTGTGTGATATTGATTTTAGATGTTTGTTGATTGTAAGCATTGTTGAGAAGTGGGTTTATAGGGCCTTACTGAAACTGACAATAATAGCGTGCAATAATGTAGCGAGGGGGTGAGCTGTTATTCATCATTATTAGAGACGAGCAAATGACGTCAGAGTGGCGTGTTTTTCTTAGAATTTTCGGGAACATTTTCCCCAGAGCATATGTTTTCTTAATTTTCATTGGATATAAATATAGACGCTAATGTTGGCGCGTTTTATTAACCAATAGCAGCTCGGTTATAATCTTTAGGCATATTGGGGCGAGGAAGTATAAATCCAGTGTCAGGGTCAAGTTTCACGTAGTCCAACAGAAGCAGTCGCGTATAAGACATCGATTAGTTCAACGGAGGCATTCATGGTGTATGCGTCGCACGAAGTTCATCAAGGTTACGCGTAGCAAATTTGTGAAAAATCTCTCGTGTCGTAAAGTTAATTACACAAAAATTTGAAGTACGCGAATTAATAATGGGCAGTAAAGAAGTTATTATAACAGTTTCAGTTTGGCGAGTGTCAAGATTAATAGATGAAAGTGAATAATTTGTTACGACAATAAAAGTGTAAAACAAATTCTTTTATCAGTGTTATCTTAGGATAAAAACTCCTTTCCGTTTACACATCCTGTATAAGATAAGTGCTTGACCGAGAAATCATAGCTAGCCGGAGGACAGTGAACCCAAAATTAAATACAATAACAGGCGCTCAGCAAAAGATAACACGAAGTGACCGCGATAAATTGTCTTTTATACGTGCGGCAGATAAACAGTAGCATCTTTAAACTACCAACATTAATACCACTACATATTGTTTCCCAAATGTGGAGCGGACAACAATAATACCCTCGCAATTTTGGTGCGGAATGCAATATACCCTTTATCTCAGGAAAATGGTATAGAAGATAAAATCTTCTGGCTTGATGGTAAATATCACAAAAATAATGATTTGCAAATATCACTTTGTAATCCTGAATGGATTTTAATACCTTTTACGGGTTAGATCATTACTTATCAAACAGTAACCCACTTTCCTATGCATATTTTTCTTGAGACGAGTAAGACATTATACTGTACTGGTCAAACGTGTTAATGTCCTACATGAGATTTATGATTCTTTCTACTCTCCCCCCCCCGAAAAAAACCATAGAGCAAATCGTTATGAAGAACACAATATGTAATCAAAACAGAGCAATGAAAATACACGTTGTGTACAGTTGCTCTTTTATCAAGCTGTGTATCTAATTGAGCGGCAATATCTTACGCTTAGCACGAGAGCTGTCCTGCAAACGACACGCTGTTATCCCCGCTTATCTTCCGTTTCATCGAACATTCATCAGTCAGCAGACTGGAAAGATAACGCAAGAGCACCAGGAATATCGTAAACGACGTCACCAGTGTCACGCAATGTGTTACTGTCATATTTCAGAAATACATTCGTCGATAAGTAGTCTATTGTGTAACATTCATAAAGTTGTGTCTACACGTCATTTATTTTGGTAGTTATTCAACTTTTTATTCTGTATAATTTCTGCTAATCATGAAGTATTTGCAGAGTTTCAATCTCTGTTTTTATATAGTATATTTAAAACAAACCTTAAAAATACCATAGTTGTTCCTGTACGTAAAACGGTAGTACAGGTATTATGAATATTTAACTATTTATAAAACTATAATAAGTTGTAATCAATTCGGTTGCCATAATAATTACAATGCCGACAATGCTATTTTTAGGTTACCAAAAAATAATAATTTATGAGCTAGATATCGAAAATAAATATTTAGGATTTTTTCCTCCATAAAAGCAAAGCCTTCCATAAGATTTCACCAGAAATGCACATTTCGAGACTTTCCGAATTAAAAAAAGAAGCATTTTTAGAAAAATATCCGTGTTTGTGCCCCTGAGAACAGCTGAACTCAAAAAGAAAAGTCTATTTAATTCAAACTTGGTATTTAAGTTGGTTGAGAAGGTATCTCCTGGCAGGGAGTGTATCAGAAAGGGATCTGAAATATAACACTGAAGAGTTCGGCTTTAAGAATTTATTTCCTAACTCAACGTAATCGCCAACAACGTATAATACTATTAACTTCTCAACATGGTTATTAACCAAGTTAGCAAGAAAATTCTCAAAATTACATGCTGGTGTATTTTGGGGATAAAGATTGAGACTGAATCACACTTCCACTCCAGCACGGCACACTTTACCAGATGAATCCCAGTTAAACGCGGCATTTTACCAAACAATTTAAATGGGCTAGAAATAAACGAGAATGCACAAAAGTTATCCCAATTTTATTTAACAGACAAAACGCAACAAACTAAAAGTGACAATGAATGTAGGGATGTTCAAAACATTTTTATAGCCGTTCCGCAGAGTGCAAGAATTGATCCTATTTTATTTCGATTTATACTAATCGCTTATTGAAAAATATTTATAACTGTATGCTATGAGGAAAATCTTAAGATGACGTCTATACTAACGTAAATAGAGAAATGAAAATAAATAAAAGATAGCTTGATGTGAAAATTTTCTCTCGTTAAACCACAACAAAACAATAACACTTCCCTTCTCTTTATCATCTATTGCACTCAAACCACTTTATTCTGCAGTTTCACAATGTTCTATTATAAACGAATCACCTCAAACAGAGTACCTAAGAATCGTAATAGACAAGCGCTTACGATGGAACTCACGCATACTATTATACACTTGTACATGCAATAGACCTTCAGATAAATTACTTTTTACTTCCTCTACAACGTACCTAGTAGGTAGAGGAGGTATTGCATTCCACCCAAAAGTTTGATACCGAGATTTTAGGGGAAATACATGTTTTGAGGCACCCTGAATGCAAAAAAAGGAGCATTTAGGAAATGTCCGTGTGTGTGTGTGTCTGCGAACAGCATAGCTCGAAAATGAAAAGTTGGATAAATACCAAACTTGGTATTTGAGTTTAGTATCTTACAAGGATGCGACAGAAGATTTTCAAGAAAATACTCCACCCCCACATACGCCTTACACGAAACACTTTTCGACAATTTTTATTTTCTAAAAAATGGCTAACGATTTTGATTAAAATATAGTATATGCAAGGTATTTACATAACAAATAAAATGTATATTTTGAATTTTCTGGGAATAGCCTAGGAAGTCCTCTTCATTCTAAAGGAATTTTGTATAATATTATATAACTTGTAAACGTTAAGTGAAAACGTACCACATAGAAAATGTAGATCTCTTTAAAACACACCCTTTATTTAAAATAAGTTTTTTATGCCATAAGCTGTTCCTGAGATACCGTTATTAAAGTTCCGAATTGTTCAATACTTGTCATTCTTTTAAAGTCTTATCGATTTTTAGTTGTTTCTCGCGATTGCATGGAAACAGTATGGAATTTTAAGGCAGCATATAGCGTCCAGTTCTTAAACCTTTGACTACCCCTGTTCTCTTTGTATTTATAACGAAATGTGTAATGTATCATCTATTTTTGCAAAGATTTATTTGGATTAAAGATAACAAATAAATAAGCTTTGGTAAGAATAGTTTATATACCCACTAATACAGATAGAGGGTAGAGAAAGTCATGTGAATGTATCACATCAATTTTTTTAAAATTATAATTACAGTTAAAGGCATTATCAGGAAATTATTCTTGCATGTATTAGCGCTATTTATTTATGAAATTTATTTATTTAATAGCGTTATTTGCAAGTATGATTTAGCACACTACAACTTTTATCTCTTTTATATTTGAGAATTTGTAACAGAATTCTTCTTCTTCTTTCTCTGTTTAACCTCCTCGTATGTAGGACTTACACTCCCCAAGGACTTACAGGCGGGTGCCTGGGGTCAGAGGCCCGTCGAGGAGCAGACACTCATGGATCAGACAGAATATCCAGGATGGGTGATCAGCCCGAAGCCTGGTATGGGAGGAAGGAAGTAGATGAAACGAAATGATGGTGAAATGGATGAAAGGGTGGAATGAATGGCGGGGGAAACCGGAGAACCCGTAGAAAACCCGCCCAGACGCCGCTTTGTCCACCACAAATCCCACATGCGGGTCTCTGGGATTGTACCCGGGCCGCCTCGGTGAGAGGCGAGCGGTCTAACCACTCGGCCACGGCGCCGCCTAGTAACAGAATTAACATTAATAACTTAAAATTATTGAAACATTACTATTTGATAACATTACTTTATACATGCCATTTACAACTATTTGTGTAGAGTCGTTTCCCTGAGTTTTGTCGAGGTACTAGGAATTAGCTATTATTGTGTATATTTTATGTAATGATTATCTAGTAGATATAAACGTAATACAACTAATATTAGGGTGCTGAAAGAAAAACAGCCAGCTGCAAAAAACGTGGGAAAATAGAAATTCTAGCCATGTTATTACAAACTCTTTGAAACCGCTTAAAAGTTGGGCTAATTTAATATAAAGCAAAGTTTCGGAAATGGTTAAGGACACAAGCATTTTTATCTGACTTAAAGTCTGTATTTTAATTATATCTGCATTTTTATTGTTCAGGTCTGTCTCTTAAAGCGTTCGATTTACACTAAATTCTACGAGAATAAAGAGGACCTCTCAAGCGATTTACAGAAAGCATTCCATACTGACAAACTGTTTTTGCTGGTGACGCTGTACTTCGTTGTCTCAGAGTTCTTTTATACCTCAGGTCGTGGTGCCATTGGGGAAGGCTTTGAGACTAACAAGCGTTAGTTGGCTTTCGCATTAGAAATATATTTTCAGTTTAAAGAATAATAATATTTTCCGAACGAAACTCACAAACTCAGTGCTTATAAATTATCCCTATATCTCAATAACTACTTTAATATTTATTATTTTTTTCTTGCTACTGCTAATTTATTCTTTTGTGATGCATTAATTAATTTACCCAAGAACTTTTAAGGTTTTCAATGTTAATTCTTTTCTCCGAGACTACTGTTTAGTGGTAATTACTTGCATATAGGTATTACAGTCATTCGTATGTCGGGGTAGCGCAGTGGTTTCATTTCCGGCTCTCATGTTGAGGTTCCGGGGTTCGATTCCGAGCTGGGTGGCGATTTTAAGTCGGTCCTATCCACACCTTCACCTCTGACTTGCTCGCCTGAAGTATACCCGAGGCTCAACGTGGTTCGGAGTCCACGGTAAAAACTGTAGCTCTTCTCATTCCCCCGCCATCCTCATCATCACCCTACCATCGGAGGCAACGGATTCCTCCCGCAGGGTGCCTCCATCTCAGAAATGGGTCCGTTTATCGCTTGGTGGAATGAGATATCTCCGATGGTCATAGGCTAGCTGGGAAGAGTCGGTAACGACGATATTTATTCTTATTGGTTCTCTAAACCACATGAAACACTATCTACGTAATTGATATACTATTTTGCAAGTAGATACACGTATTACCATCCTTTTTTTAACCGAATGTTCATTGGATTTGAGTATAACTTTCTATAGAAATATTTTTGCCCACATGTGTACGTGCTGTTTGTGCTTCAAACCTCGGTTCCTACCCAGATAACATTGCATTTAACATAATTTACATTTTTATCTTGGGCTATTGCATGTACATTTACATAAAAGATATTACATCATGCAAAGAATAATAAGATTAATAATTCATCGATTTCTCCTTTCAGTGTTATCAGTTAAATTTAAAATACCAACTATAATACATGCAAATTAATTTAAAATATTTACAAAAATTAATTTTAATTGAACATTAATAACTCTATTTTTCTTCTTATTTTGTAAAAATAACTACAGTTTTAGCATGTAAATATTTGCTTGGATTATTTTCATGAAAATTTCCATGCCTACATAAAGATATTCAATTTATGTTACTTTTAATTTTTGAATTATGTTATTAACAATAGTAACTCACACCTAAACATGCACGATGCTTTTAGTTAAGCAGACCTTAAAAGTACTACATATGATCAAAAATTTAGGATGTCAAATACTTCCATATTAAATTTGTTTATTTTATTAGTTTAATCGCAGAAATACTTTCATTACACATTTTGTTGTAGTCATAAGCCTGAAGCGACAGTTAAATGTTAAAAGTGGGTCATTATATGCCTGCTTTGAAATTCCATTCTTTGCATCATGACGAGAGACAAACAAACAACAACAAAACACTTAAAAAAGTACAATGTATTTGAAAATTCAAACCTATAACACCCAACATTTTGGAAATGGTTAATGCCACAAACATTTTACTTGTATACATTGTATGTTTTAAATAGAACTTGCGGCGCTGACACTAGCAGTTTCGTACTTTGCGTTTGTAACTATGCTACCACTGTCCCGTGGTATTAATTCGGCAAGTGGAAGTATTTCCTGGAAGTGGCTCTGGAGTATTCTACTCTCTTCACATAACATAAAATGTAGTGTGTTATGATTTATATTCATAAACAATATATTACCTTGCTGATAATACCACACACTCCACTTTCCTACTTACGAATTCTATAGTCACACCCAAGAATAAACACAGGTAAGTGGATAATGTTCTCAGGGATATTATGACCCACAAATTAATTTTACTTCCCCTTCATTTCTGCTATGATTTATAATATTCGTTAACAAGCATTTAGTTTCCTTTTCCCCAGCTAACTTCTTCAAATGCGTCTCCAGCCGAATATTACCGAACCAGAAATTTAATTTAACAATCCAATACTCTACTCATGATTCATATCAATGTAATATTACTTAGCAACCTACCAACATTTTTACCCCACCCTAGATACAACATTAATCTTCCTTCTGTATGTACATATTAAAGCTACTTTCAACACTAAAAAACATAATACTTCACTATAACATGAACTGGAAATTTGCAAACACAATTTTCACTAAAGCGTTAATAATAAATTTACATGCATAACAAACCCTCATAAATTCCGTAAACCTTTTACTAAAGTAATTACAAGAAATGTAAACATGTTGACTGAAACGCTCCACTTGAATCTAGCATAGCAATTTTAATCATTCCCTTTTTAGTAATTAAAATGAAATGCCTTACCCTTTTTAAAGGAGGCGCAATCCTTAGTAACCAATGTGTATTTTTCTCACGTGTTCCTTCCAAATACGAATAGGCAATGAATCACTTCTCGCCTACATACTCTTGTAGAATTCTTCTCTGGAAAGACGAACTGAAGAAACCCACTCCTAATACTAACTTCTGCTCGACTTTCTTATTACGAGGTGTGATCAAAAAGTTTCCGGAATGGCTTAACAACAATGCGACGCTGAGATTTCTTACCCAGACTATACATGCAGCGTTCCTTCCCGATAAAAATGAGAGGTTACGTGACTTCCTGTGACCATGCAGTGACGAGGTAGACGCTCTGAAGTGAACACGTGTTTTGCAGGTGATGGGATTTTTCCGCGTAGCAAAAATGTCAGATTACGAAGAACAAAGAACTAACATCAAAATTTGCTTTAAACTCGGTAAAACAGCAACAGAAGCTTATGAAATATTAAGAACAGCTTATGGGGAGAAAGTTATGGGCAAAACTCAAGCATTTGAGTGGTTTTCGAAATTTAAAAGTGGTGTGACATCAGTTAAAGATGCAGACGTTCGGGGTGACCCTGTTCCAGCAAAACTGATGAAAATAACAATCAGGTGAGGTAAACTGTCTTAAATGATAGGCGCATTACAATAAGAGAACTTTCTGACTCATTAGGACTCTCCTTTGGAAGTGTTCAAAGCTTTTTGAAAGACTGGTGACGGTTCCTGCATCATGACAATGCGCCCGCGCACAAAGCCCTTTCTGTTCGCCAATTTTTGGATAAAATTAGGATGAATATTGTTCCCCATCCCGCCTATTCTCCAGATTTGGCACCAGTGAACTTTTTTTCTTTTCCCGCGACTTAAAATGCGGCTCCAAGGACACCGTTTTGAGGACATTGATGTCATCTATCGCGGATCGCAGAAGGATCTGAACATGTTGAAAGAAGAGGATTTCCAGAGGTGCTTCCAGCAGTGGCAGAAGCACTGAGACAAGTGTATCAACTCCCAAGGAAACTACTTCGAGGGTGACAGTGCAGATTAGACAAAACAACTGTTGTGTAGTTATGGCGTCATTCCGGAAACTTTTTGATCACACCTCGTATATAGGTTGTCTCCCAATCGTGTTCCTTCCAACTTTCTTTAAAACTGACTGGTTGTTACATTAAACTTAAATGTGCCTTACTTCTTCTCACTTAGCAAATAAGGTGCTACTACTGACAGCTTACGTAGCGACATAATTTCAGTTAATGCACTTCTCGTAGCAACTTTATGCAATCGCTACTAAATACCAATTGCGTTAACTTTCTCGTAATCTCCTGGCAAACGTGCCCTATATATTTATATAATGAAACTGACACACTGGGTGATCTTGGTTAGCAGACATTATTACCAAGGCGCATACGACATGACCATTTTGCTACCATCGGCGGCAACCGGCCAGACAAGCTAAGAAGTCACCTGGTGGAACACACATGGTAATCTCTCTTCTCATTTCAGTGCAGGCTGACAGCTAACCTCGCTGTTCCTCATTTTTCTTTATTTTTTTCTGTACTAAAGCTCTTCTCAGGAATAAACATACCCATTCTAAGCGCCGTGTTTCTGATTAAAAATCAACTTTAAAAATAAAACGGTATTAAACATAATACCGTTACCATCTGTATACTTTGGGGAGTAAGTATGTGTCTATCTCTTATGGTTTACTAGTTATTTAAAGTATATACACTTCATTCAGAATGGAGAGGACTTCATAGGTTATCTGCAGAAAATTCAAGATATATATTTTAATATTCGTGTATCTTAAACATATGGTATTTTAATCAAAACCGTCAGGAACATTTTAAAGAATATAAGAAAATAACGAAAAATTTTCCATGTAATGTATACTTTCGGGAGGAGGATTTTCTTGGGAAACTTCTTGTCGCATCCTCAAGATAAACATTTAGTTTGGTATTTATCCTACATTTCGGTTTTGCGTTACATTGTTCATAGATAGACACACACGCGCGCACGTAACTTTTTGTAAATTTCTTTAATTAAGGCGGCCGCAAACACGTATTTCCGGTGAACTCTCGACACTGAATTCTGGGTGGAATACAGTAATTCGTCATTTACTAGAGGTAAATGATAGAGATGATATAATTGAATCAGTGGTTAGAAAAAAAATAAAGAAAATCATATTTCTAAAAAAGCTGTTTACTACAAACCAATAGCATCCAGAGATTCAAAAGATTCTTGGAATAATTGAAACTCCAAAGAAAGTATTGACTTCTCTGTACAATATTTCCTCTACCTTATATAAATGACATAGATGGCAAAACTATCATTGGCTATGCTGTTAGCTTTATTCATTGCTAGTTTAAAGACTATCTTGAAATACTTCAGAATGCAATGTTCTTATAGAAAATGGTAGCAGAATTCGAAAGTCTCCCGTTGAGTATAATGGGAACACACCATCTTGACTCCGATACTGTAATCTGTGGCAGTATTTTTGTGTATATATAATTATAAAAATCTGATGCGTTACACTCACATGACTTTCTCTACTCTTGTACAATCTATTTTTACAAACGCCTATTCTCCATATGCTTCATGCTAATCGAGATATCGAGATGTCAATCTTATTGGTAATTTTCTTGTAGATGCAAGGGGAATATGGTAGCTTTTAAGCGATAGTCAAATATTTTAACGCTGGTTGCTATGCGGCGCATTCCATTCTCTTTGCATGTCCAGGACAAAAAAAAATGAATAACGAATTTGAGAAAAAGTATAAGTATTGGAAAATTTATGGGAATAACAAGCAATATCTCGAAAACGGTTCACTCAACAAAAGAAATGTATATGACATAAATTGTGTATTTTAACGCGATCTACATTTTTTGTGTAGTAAAAGTTTGTCTATCTCTTATGGTTTACCAGTTATGCAAAAGTCGTTCACAATGTAGAATACTTTTGGAGACATTCCCAGAAAATTCGAGATATACATTTCATTCATCATGACATCTTAAACATATGATATTTTCATCAAAATCGTTAGAGCCATTTTTGAGAAAATTAAAATTTTCGAAAAATGTTCCATGTAAAGGGTAGTCTGGGGTGGGGGGATTTTGTTGAAAACCTTCGTGTCGCATCCCCGGAAGATACTGAACCTAAATACCAAGTTTGGTGTTTATCCGACTGTTCGTCTTTGAGTTATGCTGTTCACAGACACACAGACACACACACACACACGGACATGTTTCCAAAAATTCTTTTTTTGGATTCAGGGGGTCTCAAAACATGTATTTCCGGTGAAATCTCGGTATCGAATTTTTGGGTGGAATCGAATACTTCCCCTACTTACTATACGTAGTAGAGAAAGTAAAAATGAACAATAACCATATTAATGATTAAGAAGGTTGGCCAGGGAGCCAATCAGAAAACAAGCACCAAAAAAATTGTACAATAGATGTAGGGGTATAATGATATACGAATATACATTGTGTGTATTGTAAACTAAACTATGGAAGAAGTTGTACAATAACTCCAATCAACTAATGAGGTATAATAGTAGGTAATTTGAACATACATTTTAATTTTAATTAGCGTATGCGAAGTCTTGTAATTTGATATAGTTAGAAATATATTATGAAGCCATCCGAGGGTAGATGTAACCTTGTACATAAGAATTTCAAAGCCAACTCCAGGAGAGCAGGAGAAAACATCCTAATATAAAATGTGAAAGTTAGGTCACGTGGCTGAAAGTAGCAAATAGAAACGATAGTTGGGAATTTGAAATATGGCAGTAAACGTGCAGTAGCCAATCAAAATTAGTGTACAAAAGTTTGAAAATTTTGCGTGGGAGGACGGGCAATGCCTCCACAACTTAAATCAGTTTGTTCCTATCTGTAGTTCTGTGGAGATCGATAGACCTATGCCTTGATATAAGTGTTAGTGATGCGGGAGCAACAACTACATATACAATTCAATATCTGTGATGGTGAAAGCAATTCAAGTGTGGGGGTATACTTTTTATGTGCGTGTCATTCCTAAAAACCACGTTACGTAAGTTTGAATCTCGTACAGCAGCTTCTTCGTACATCATACTATAATTATGTAATCTGCAGAACAAGTGTTAATTGTGCATATTAAAGATAGGACATATAAATCTGATGTCCCTATGTAAAAGTATGTATCACAGAGGGGCCCCCGGAACTGGGGCAGAGCTCCGCACGCAGGCCAGACAGCCATTGTTCTTTCGTCACCCCTGGAAGGAAGGGATGAGGGGGGAGACCCGAAAGGTGACCGGATTCGGATGCCGATGGGCGCAGGCATGGACGGGGTCCCTAGCCTTTCCATATAGAACGCATCCGACACCGCACGGTCCCTGCCCAAAAGCCACCAACCTCCAGGGTCGCCTGGAGTAGAGCCCCGCGCTGAGGAGAGACCTAACTGAGCGGTACCGCAGCGACACCAGGAAAGAAATCTTTACAGAGCGCAAACCCCGCCCAGCCGCAACCCGCCGAACACCGTCGGCTGGTCTTACAACCCTGAAACAGATGACAAGGAAGATGATGAGTACAGGAAATGAGAGAAAGGATATTCGTGGTAGAAAATGAACCACCCCAGCCATGGAAACTACGAAAAACCCAGTGGGCGGTCGCCGGGGATCGAACTCGGGACCTCCCGAATGCGAGCCACAGAGATGTCCAAGTGTTATGACTTATGCTACACAGAAAATCGTCCTTGCCTGTACCACACCTTGACTAGGAGATAATGTTCGACCGATTGAGTTGGCCAGCTCAACAATAGAACCACAGAAATTGTAATAAAATTAAAAACCTGTGTAACAATAACAAAACAAGTTAGGCCTCGCATTACCGACTCAAATCTGAATTTTATTTTACTCAGCAAACATTTGTAGGTCATATCTGATAGCTAACATCTCTAAATAAATATCAAGGCTTTCACGGCCGGAGTCTTTCAAATTAAAACTATAAGGTTCCGGACATTGTGGTCCGTGCATTAACTGTAGCAATAAAAAAGTGCACGTTAAAAGGGGCGCGGCCACAAAACCGGTAACTAATAAGGATAAATATGTGTATTTTGAAGTGATTGAACCCATTATCACCCATGCTTAAATTCAGCACATAAAATACAATACTGTTACTATTTATGGCCATTTTCTGGCCTTAGAATGTTCTCCTATCTATTGCATTCGCCATTTGTGTATCTGTTTCCCCCAATACAAAATTGAATCCGTATCAGTTTGCTGTAAATTGAACAACGGGTGTTAAAAAAAGAACATCGGAACATCGAAACAAAGCCACGTCATGTTAAAGCACTGCAACAAAAAGTTGGGATATTTAACTAGAAAACTAACAGAAACAGCTTTGGTGCAGCTGTTGGAACTGCACTAGTGATGGACAAAATTAAATTAATACTTTCAAAGTAAATTTATCTCTCAGGGAGATAAAAGAGAATAGTTAGATAAGCTATAATGCCGAAACTCTGATTCAATACATTTTTAAATGCACAAATACTGATGCGGTAGTCTCTGACTGTGAATAATTCTGGGAAATATCAGCGTTCAGTGTTCATTAGGAAATAATTTCTCAGTGTGAAGCTCGGCTCTGCTCGCTATTTTGTTTATTGTTCAACCACTTGTGCATCAGCATTCCTGCGCTATCCTTGTTACGTTTTATGCATAGGTATCTCGATTTTCATTATGGAATATGAGCAAGCTGAACGGGCCTTTTATCCATTAGCGTTAGGCAGTGTGTAGAGCGGGAAAGCGAAGGCGATAAGCTTTGCAAAAAACACAGTACTATGCGTCCTAGTGTGGAAAAATCCGATACAATGAAGGCGGCGCGGTACACGGTCGTGTTATCTCAAGAGTACAGTTCTGGCCAAAATAAGACTGCTGGATATACATATTATGTAGTAAAACTGAAATTAAATAAATATATCTTGTTTGGTTCTTGCAAGCATGAAATTTGTACCATAACAAATACTCGAAAAAAGACGAGAATACAATTTACAAACCTACATAGCTTTTTAACCTTAAGGGTATTTTTTTTTTCGTGATCGGGTAATGCACAGCCCAATGCACAACCTCCACCCTGGAGAGCCGGGTTTATTATTGGAGTAACTTCTCCTAGATGGTTGCCTGCCACAGCTAAGAACATCGCACCCGCTGATTTTGGTCCGCCCTGGGTATTTCATTTCTCTGGTACCCGATACAACCATATCTGGGAGGCATTCCCCTATCCGCCACCGTACGATACTTTTAAGGGACAAAGAATAAGCGTAGTTTTTATAGACTTTAGAAAAAAAAATTCGTATAAACTATGTACTATTACATCATCTCAAGGATACCCAGATAATTTATTAAAATACTAAGATATTTATACTGCAATCCCAAAATTATAACTATAACAGGTACATCTAAGACTGAGACTTTATTAATTAACAAAGGAATTACACGAAGGTGTAGTCTTTCACCTGCCCTTTTTAATTTGTACAGGACATCATCCAGATATGAGAAAATACTTTAACTACGGGAATAAAGACAAACAATTTTAGCATAGGATTTTAACACATGCCGAAAATGTTTCAATACAAGAAAATGAACACAGTGTAAAGAAAACCTTGTATAGGCTAAATAAGATATAAGAATAATATGATTTTAAACTGTATAGAGATAAAACTAAAATAATAGCATTTTTGGGGAAATGAACATTTAAGATCGAAACCATTGATTCATAACCACATTTTGCAGCAAAAATCAAGAATCAGTTACTTAAAACGCAATTTTGGTTAAAGAGTTAGAAATGGAGATAAATGCGAAGGTGCCTAAATTCCAAATAATATGCTTAACGTTTCATAAAACTTTAAAAATCAAGAAAGGAAGGAGACAATATTAACATTTTATAAGCTGTTTCTACGTTGATTTTGGGGTGCGAAACACAAATAAGTTGGGACTGAGATGAATTTCCTCAGAAAAACCAAGGGTTTTACAACACTAAGTAGAATACATAGTGAAGATACAAGGGCACAATTAATAAATATATATTCAGTAAATTATAGAATCAAGCAATATCAAGAAAAATGGATGCAATATCTGGAAAGAATGGAGCCAAATAAACTATCTAAAGTAGCATATGATTACAAACCAAAGGGTAGAAGGAATTTAGAAAGACGTAAGAGAAGACAAAAGGAATAACTATGAGGGCGGTACAGACAATTTGTCTAGTCCATGAAGTGGAGGAGGAGAAGAAAAATTTAACCAGCATCGTGCTCTAGGTATCATGCCTGACATAACAAGATGGTTAGACAGCAATGTTGCCTTTAATTGAACGTTATTTAACATTCTTGATAGGTCACAAAGGCAAATTTACGAACGAAAGGAGGTGGCCCCGAAACCGGGGCAGAGCACCAGCCGGTTCCTTGTGTTTCTACCAGGAGTAGGATGAGGGGAGAGATCCGAAGGGCGTCCAGATCCTGATGACGATGGGTGCAAGCATGGATGAGGTCCCTAATGCTTCCAGACTGAACGCATCAGAATTGTGTCCTGCAACCAACCTCCAGCATCCCCGGGGCGGAGCCCACTCGGAGGAAAGGCCTAAAAACTGAGCAGTCCCCACAGCGACGCCGGGGAAGAAACCTCTACAGAACGCACAGCCATCGCCCAGCCGCAACTCGCGGAACGCCGTCGCCTGGTCTTATAACCCTGAAACAGATGACAAGGAAGATGAGGGGTACAGCAAATGAGAGGGAGAAAAGTCGTGGTAGAGGATGAATCACCTCAGCTTCGCCTGTCGACCCGGGTAAATCACGAAAAACCTAAAAACCAGAGAGGGCGTTCGTCTGGGATCGAACCCGCAACCTCCCGAACGCGAGCCACAGACGTTATAGCTTGAGCCATCCCTCTTAGACTTGATTAGGTCATATTCAAGTCTAGTAATATGTCTATAGTTTCTAAAGTCGTTCTGAACTTGTAGCCTGTTCAATGAAGATAAAACTCTCTCTACTGTCCCAGCTACTAGAACGTTCTAAAAACTTTTCCTGGCATATTCTGCTTGTTTTCCCTGTTGTATGGATACAATGAACCACAAAAATAACAAATATGAAGTAACACTAAAATGACAATTATAATACTGGATGCCACAACATTCAACAGTAAGTCACAGGTTGTGGAGGTGTGCCATTTATCTGTTTCCAAAGAGAACGACGGGTTCAGGAAGTAGACCAAAGAGATTGTAACCAGTAAGCACAGCGAAGGAAAACTATACAAGATGTTCCCGAAGTTATATCTCGTAGCTGTATATAGCTTGCCCGTCATGTTGGCTGTATTTTGCAGGGATTTTAGGGGCAGTATAAATTTTAATCAATTAAGTTGTGGCTCTGTACATGCATGTGTGTATAAAACACAGACAGCAGCGCGATTCGAACCTGGAACTTCTTTGTTAGAAACCCACCGTCCTAAGCACTAGTATACAAAGCACAACGGTACATATGTAGGTCAAAACAGCTACCTACAGGTAATCTTCAGATGTCTGACTCATGACGGATAGGGGGTATTAGTATTATTATACCTATGTGTAATGCATTACAAAATATTACATTAGTATTCATATTTTAAGCGCTATAATACTGTAATAAGAAGTATACAATTAGTAATACACTTAGAGTATGTCGGTTAGATTGATCTAACAATCAAAGTTAAACCAAATACACTTGCCTCATACGCGGTAACAGTGTTAGTAATGCCAGAATGCTTTTAAATAAAATAACTGAAACAGAAGCAAACAGTCCTCATTAAAGTAGTGATAAACCAGTAGACATGTTTTACTATCCCGATGCTGTCATTTGGGTTGCCTATTCGAACAAAATAGACGGCAAAATCCGTGAAAACGACTTGCGGGAAAACGCTATTAATTCGATGGACATTCCAGGGACGAAACTTCTCGGAGGATAAAAACATAAATTTTATTTGCTATCAGGAACATATTACCAAGCTCTCAAGTTATGGCAATACCCTTTATCCTATTGCTACTCCTTTACTCGGAGTCGAACGTTAGGTGGAAGGAAGAGGGAGAGAGAGAGAGATAAATGGAGAGGAACAACGTTTCACACCATCACGATCCTGACTTTTCTTAAGAGTAAACGCTGTTATACCAAAACTCGATTTCGAAATACGACAAGACATAGAAGCTGAGGAAATAAATGCACCGTCAACAGGTATACGAAAAATTGGTCCCAGCGTTTACAGTCCAGCCATTATATCCCCACTCTGAGTTTCTCGCAACCGAGAGAAACAGCGTTGCCGGTATGTAACACTGCTGTCAACGTTTGGTAAGTATGAACACCCATATGCAATGCATCCATTGTTAATATACATGGTATTTTATAAATAACAGTAGCTATAAGCCTAATCAAACAATAATTTCGCTCACATACGAAAGAAACTAATTTTATCTGAAATAACACAGCGTGCTTTGCATAGAAGAGAATTGGCAACATGGTGTAGAAAGCTGGAGATACACACATGGGTAGAGGACTAGCAGAAGGGTTTACTCTCTCGCCATGCGGATCTCTCCTAGCACTGTAAGTCGCGGCTGAATTCTTCTGGGTGTAACACAGTTCGAATCTCGTGGCAGCAAACCTTCAATTTAAAAACGTTGCTGTAATTCGAACAGCGGTGTCAAATTTTAGTATTTATCGGTTAAAATGTAGCATAATATTTTCATTAACTGCAGAAATGAATAGCTGGTAATACTGCTCTCCATTTACCTTGATGAAACTTCAGGGCCGGAAAGAGAGAGAGAGGTGAATCTGTAGTTAGAACGGTAGAGAGTAGAATTTCCGATATAGTATTACAGTACCATCCCGAAAGAAAATTAAATTCCACAGTGTGGAATCGGAACAGGTAGCCAAATTTTATATGGAAATACATCATACAGAGTTGTAGATTTACATTCAAAATAATGTTTATCTATATACAAATATAATAATGCACTGGCAACAATAATGTTAATTTTTATAGTAAAGGTAAAAGTACGTTTCTCGGAGGGGACCCCGGAACCGGGCAGAGCACCACACGCAGGCCATTCGGCCCATTGTGCTTCCAATGTGAACCCCTGAGAGGGAGGATTGAGGGGAGGGACCCGAAGGCCGACCAGATCCGGATGCCGACGGACGCAAGCATGGAAGGGGTTCCTGACGTTTCCAGATAGACGCATCCAACGGCGCACGGTCCCTGCCCAGAAGCCACTAACTTCCAGAGTCCCACGGAGCCCCACGTTGAGAGGTCACCTAACAGCGGTACGGCAGCGACGCCAGGGAACAAACCATTACAGGGCGCAAGCCATCGCCCAGCCGCAACCGCCGAACACTGTCGCCTGGTTCTACAACCCTAGACAAATGACAAGGAGGATGATGAGTACAGGAAACGAGAGAAAGGAGAATCGTGGTAGAAGATGAACCACCCCAGCATTCGCGTGGTGGCCCGGAGGCCCGGCGACCCGGGGAATCCACGTAAAATCCATGGGCCAGTGGGCAGTCGCGGGGGATCGATCCCGGGATCTCCCGAATTCGGGCCAGAGACGTAAACGCCTGAGCCATTTCGCTCGATTAATTTTTATATTACTTACAATTTGTCATGACTGCAGCCAGAATTAACACGCGTGTTTCTCGACCTACTCATCAGAAAGTTCGTCTTCACTCTGAACTGCTGGAGCGCAGTTGAACATCTTCCAGGCAACTTGAACGTTTTCAGACCTATCACATTCTTTCAGAAACTCGGATGACAGAATGTTAAGCATTAACGCCCGTAAGCAATGCATCCATTGTTAATATAAATGTTATTATATAAATAACGGTAGCTATAAGCCTAATCAAACAATGATTTCGCTCAAATACGAAAGAAACTAATTTTATCTGAAGTAACACAACGCGCTTTGCATAGAAGAGAATTGGCAACATGGTGTAGTAAGCTGGAGATACACACATGGCTGGAGGACTAGCAGACAACTATCACACTTGCCATGCGGATCTCTCCTAGCACTGCAAACTATTTACTGTATGTAGTGCCAGTCTATTCCTAATTTTAGTTTTTATTAAACCCATTTTAGAAAAAATTCTGATGTATTACACTCACATGACTTTCTCTACTCTTGTACAAACTATTTTTACAAACTCTTATTCTCCATCTATTTCATATTAATAGAGATAAACATTTGCAGAACGATCTTTTGACATGCAAAGAGAATTACATTTTACACAGGGCGACCAGTTCTAAAAATATTTGACTATCGCTTAAGGCCTACTATGTTCCCCTTGTTTTGTATTTGCCTTTAAGCATAGACATATCTCTTAATAGCTGGTTGCTATGTACAGCACCATTTTCTTTGCCACAGATTAATACTCTTTACATATCCAAGACAAAAAAATGAATAACGAATTCCCATTTGAGAAAATAAGTATTGAACGTTTGTACATGAACGATAGTATGTTATACGATACCGGCTGAACATGCTGGGGTGGTTCATCTTCTACCACGATTCTCCTTTCTCTCATTTCCTGTAATCATCATCCTCCTTGTCATTTGTCTAGGGTTGTAGAACCAGGCGACAGTGCTCGGTAGTTGCGGCTGGGCGATGGCTTGCGCTCTGTAATGGTATTGAAAAATTTAAAGCAATAACAAGCAATATCTCGAAAATGGTTCACTCAACAAAAAATATGTATATGACATAAAATGTGTATTTTAACGCCATCTACATTTTTTTTTTGTGGTATAATTTTGTCTATCTCTTATGGTTTACCAGTTATGCAAAAGTCGTTCACAATGAAGAATACTTTTGGAGAGCTTCCCAGAAAATTCAAGATATACATTTCGTTTGTCATGAAAATATCTTAAACATATAGTATTTTAATCAAAATCTTTAGAGCCATTATTGAGAAAATTAAAATTTTCGAAAAATGTTCCATGTAAAGGGTAATCTGGTGTGGGGGGGAGTTTCTTGAAAACCTTCGTGTCTCATTTCTGGAAGACACTGAACCTAAATAGCAAGTTTGGTGTTTATCCGACTGTTCGTTTCTGAGTTATGCTGTTCACACACACACACACACACACACACACACACACAGACAGACAGACACACACACACACAGACACACAGACACACACACGGACACAGACACACACACGGACACGGACACACAGACACACACACACGGACATGTTTCCAAAAATGCTTTTTTTAATTTAGGGGGTCTCAAAACATATTTCTGGTGAAATCTCGGTATCGAATTTTTGGGTGAAATACAATACTTCCCCTACTTACTATACGTAGTAGAGAAAGTAAAAACTTGTTCACAAGAAGCGTCTTATGGGGCAACGAAATCACTTTCAGTGCAAATGCCGCTAATTCTATGAAATCACTAATTCCATCTAGGTCGCACACGTAAAGCTATCCAGAAGCTATCAGATTCAGATATGTTCTTAATCTGATACAATGTCAGCTATTCCGAGTTTTCGTCATTGATCATTAGCAGACAGGGGGTTTTAGTAAGTAAATAGAGCAATCTGTAACCGCACGGAGTATAGGTGACGTCAGGTACTGTGACGATACTCTTTGTCAGGTCAGGTACTCTTCCCCTTCCTTCCAAAACAGCTGGTTTCATTGCGACGGTTGCATTTATTCGCTGCACCGAGAACTGTGGCAATGTTTATAAAGTAAAGAAGAGTTCATATATCAAAAACATAATCGCAATAGTCATCTTTGTAGCCAAATTTTGCATGGAACACTTCAGCACAAATAGGATACCACCAGATGTAACATTAGAGTTCAAAGGACATTTAAAACATCATGTTAAACGACCTGTAATTCAATGAAACCCAAGGAATATGTGGCATTGATAGAAAGTAAGAATGAAGAAAGTGGCTTTCAACCTCCTCAGTTCCAAATTATGAATCAGAATTTTCTCGAGATTCGTGTCATCAGGGGTGCCTATTCCCCCCAAAACAATCATTCCTCCACCTAATTTTTCTGAGAGCTCAATTTCAACTATTTAGTTCCTTTTTTATGTCACTGGAAAGTTTTGCAAGGGGATATGTTATAGGCACTATACAGGGTGGACCATTTAAGTTGAGACTGTACAATATCTTCAAAACTAAGCGTTGTAGAAAGAGATGTCTTTAATAAAAGCTACTTGAAATTATGGGGGAAAGTAAATGACATTAGTCATGTTTTGTTTGGAGGACGTTGATAGTCACTTTAGGGTCAATTTAATGTTTTTAAATTGGAACGTACAATTAGGGTCAGATTAAAGTGACCCTAAAATTACCATCACAACGTCCTCCAAATAAAACACGACTAATGACATTTACTGTCCCCCATAATATCAAGCAACTTTCATTCAATACATTTCTTTCTACTACGCTTAGTTTTGGAGATATTGTACAGTCTCAACTTAAATGGTTCACTCCGTATAGTAGCTATTGTGAGTCGTTACACAATAAAAGCTTAAATGAATAATTGCAGTGTTAAAATAACAAATTGTTACATTTACAGCAAAAAGTTACAAATAAAATTATTTGGCAAGTGGTGTATTTTATTAATTGGTATTTCAATGTAGCCTACTGTACCTATCTATTTAAATAGAGCAGTATAGCAAGTGTAATAACGCTATACAGTTTGAACAACTACATACCTAACTACATACCATACAGTATGAGTTGTACTTAACATTAGCTTTTGTGGGGCATACAACACATTTAGATTAAAACACTTAAAGTTTCAAACCCAGTTAACAATTACGGTACTGGATTAAAGTTGTAAAAATATCTCTATACAGGATGGCGCAACTTGCACCATGATTCCCCTCCGTCGGCGGATCTGTGTGTTATATAAGAGCGGACATTGCTTTAAAAGATTTACAGTTTTCGATGTAAAAGAAAAGCAGTGTAACTCAGATTTCTGTACATTAATGCCTTAATTAAATCACGGGGTAACTTTATTTCACACTATCAATAGCTAAACGTACATTGCTTTCTTTTTCCTTCTAATACTCCTTAGTTTTGGTCTACCTGCTATCGGAGTAAGATGTACTGCCTTCAAACTGTACATTTGTTTACAAAGAACACTGCAAAGTCTACGCTTCCACCTCTAGTCACCAATCCTCGCTACGTTCCTAACTTGATGGTTTACTTACTAAATCCCTCTGGTCATCAGTTTCCTGGACACTACTGTGTTCACTAGGATTAACATTCTATGCACTGCGGCAATGAGAGAAAAAAGGGAGGGAGCTTTTGAGGGACATGTGATGGATGCTTTAGAGGGATGGAGACAGACCATGAGGGCAAAAATATAGATTTGGTTGGGTCATTCAATAATACAATATCAGCATGTGAAAGAAGGCAGTGTTGTCAGATTCGTTTCATTTCGCTGTTGTGACAAACGCGACAGGGATATTATTGTATGTTCAGCCGGTATCGTACTATCGTTCATGTACAAACGTTCAAATTATCGCATGTCTCCATAATTAAGGTTCGAGTTGGTAACCCTGATTCGAAACAAACTGAGAAGTTTAAGAAGAATAGTGCCAATAGCAGTACTCCACTGCTACTTGTTGCAGGCTACTCCAGTGACTACTGCAGTACGAAAGACTAAGCAATTCTCAAAGGAACGACAACAGAGAAATATCTTAACAAAGAGGACATCGCTGCTCCGGCGGATATTGCCAGCCAGCTCTTTGGACACTTCATTTCCGGCGTTAAGTCATCCTGGGCGTGTGCCCTTCAAGTCACGCCCGCTTCTGATATTTACTGTAGCAGCAGTACAGGCTCTGGAAAGAGAAAACAGGGACCATTTGCCTCTCTTCTACGGTCTATTTTTAACCTTCCTACCTTTACTCGTCCTTTTTTTTTATTTTTTGGAACTAAAACTGCCCCTGCGCACTTCACAAAAGGCTGCCAATGTAATGAAACTTTGAGATCAACAACATTTGCATGAGCGATCATCACAGGACAGCGATAAAGGCTTTGGCGAAGGTCCTCTTGCTCTTTTGGAGGGAGGACTTTAAAAGACGTGGTTTTGGTTTATTTAAATGCATCATTCATGGGACAATCTCCCGTCCCACAACAGAGCCGAGGTCCTTGTGATCCTCTGTGCTGAAAGCTAATCAAGTTCTGTTACAGATTAACAGACAAGCACGCGAGTTTCCTTCTAACGGATATCCTTGGTTAAGCTCATGCAATTAAAATGCAGTAACTATTGTGCACGAATGCGTACTCACAAACACCGTCAAACTTCACAGAGCTCCACATGGTGCTCAAAAGGAGTTCACTTGATTGCTTAAAGATATCGCGGAAATACGATTTAGGTTAAGTATAGAGTGTGTTTGGAACTCACTGGACAGAAACCGGCCCAGAAAGTGTCATTTCCGTACTTCAAATAAATTCTTCTTCTTCTCCTAAATGATAGAGTTAGGCCCCTGGCCTATTTTCAGACCATGAATTCGAATCTCTCCATCTTGATAATGGTGGGCCAACATTTCTATTTTCTCTGGTATGAGGGAAAGGTAGTAGGTATTGAGGCAGTATTTTTAACACTTAAATGATTTCAGTCTAATTATATAATAAACAGTTATTTTAAATGTTTATATTGTATACATATGTAATAATGTTATGTGAATGTATTACGTAATTTAATAATATAGGAGCTGTGAGGATAATAGGTTAAAAGTTGCTAACAATGAGATAACAATGAGGTAATCTTGAGGCAATAATGAATTTGAAAGTTTAATAGTACTACTTGTAATTTTTTGTGACAGTTTATAAAATAGCCAATCAATAACTAGAAAAAGCTTTAGTTAAATGAAGGTATTTTACTGGACTAGGATTAGCCAATCAGAAACTGAAATATAGCAAAATGTACAAATCTAGAAACCAGTTGCTTGTAGACAGTGCTCATAACTGGACGAGTTGGTTGTAGACAGTGTTCCTAATCGGATGTGAGATGTGTCCTCGAGAAATTTAATGGTATTTTGTGTGAGACAAAAAAGTTACGTGTTAAAAAGTGCAGGTAATTAATTAAAGAATCTCACAGCTCTCTATATCAGTGAAGTGTTATTTAAATCCGTCAAGAATTAATAATAAAAGGAGTGAAATAAAATTATAATCTATGTAAGCCTACATTCTTCAGTCGCACCACAACCCTGCTAAGACATTCAGTCTCTAAAAATAAATACTGACGCGGCCGAGGCAAACATAAATATATAATATTTAAAGAAACAGTCAAATTATAAAGTTAATATTTTTAAACTTGGGGCGAAGGCTACCGGAAACCGGTTACCATACGTGCGGTTGCAACCAACTTCAAGTTCGGCTCCCCAACAGTCGAAATATAACTACTCCTTCAATACAACCTACAGTATGAGGGAAGTATTGTAGGTATTCCAACCAAAAATTCGATGTCGAGATTTCATCGCAAATATATGCTTTGAGCTGTGATAAAGTACTGCACCACGATGAGGCGGCAAGTTTTGACAACGTACTCATCTGAACCTTTAACACCGCGTGATGGTGCGACAATTTTGAAGCAGTATACTTTACCTGCTTCTGATGTTATCTGGTAGCTATTTCTGTTGTCTCGTGTGCCAGCTGCTCCAGTGGTAGAGCTATGAGTAGTTTTCTCAGGGTATACGTGGGTATATTTTGAATGGATAACACCAATTTAAATTGACTGAGAAACTTAATGTGACCTAATGCTGAGTTATTGAAGCAGTGCCCACCGTTTGAAGATAAAGAATGAAACTGACTATGAATCGTAGATTTGAAATTATAACAATTGATTTATTATACCTGCTAACTTCTGCAGTATCGATTTTACGATTTGAAATAACTGTTTCTGCGATAAAAGAAATTAAAAGTCGTCAGTCGTTAAAATGCTACCAGCAGGAACCTTCGCATAGCCGCTAAATCGTACTCACACAAGCGCGTCCTGAGAGCTTAAAATAAAACACGAGTCATCATAAGTATCCAGAGTTACGAATATATGCACGAATGTGTGCACGAACGAATGTGTCCTGCGGGGCATACTTATAATGAATCAACTTTAATTACCAATTAATAATTATTATATCGGAGCTGCTATATTATATGATGAAAGTAAAAATCATCATAATGTTATTCTTGGAGTTAAACTGGTTAGATTTTACGCCCTTATATTAATTTTAGCTCCACCTACATAAGTATTATTCCCACCAAGTTTCCTTTCTTGCGCGAAACCAATCTTACAATTGTTACTTACAATTGCGCCTGTCACCTTGTTGCTATGGAATTTATTATATTGTAAATGATTTAGTTATTTTTGTTGAATGGGAAATTGTTAGATGGGAGGCCTGGCTAAGCTCTCAAAAATACCTTTCACTTCTCTTTTTCAGAATGTCTGCCTACGTAACTGTTCAAACGTGCTGAACTTAACTCTAAACTGCCTTCCAAGAATCTTTAAGCTAATGCATTCTCTACTTCCGGCTGTTGCTAATGACTTTGGTTAACATGACGCGCTAATGACCTTTTCCTTGGACAAATCGTTTCAACTCAAGCTTATTACTTATACCTTTATTTAATATATGGAGATTAGTTACGGCAATTATTTCTCTATCTTACTATTATTTCTTTATTTAATTCTTTACATCGTCCCGTTATTAATTACGCTATCAGTCCTCTTCAATTAATAAAAGAACAATTTTAGTGTGTTTGTGTCTATATGTCTGTTTTTGAACAGCATTAACTCAAAGATGAAATGCCGGATAAATACCAAATACGATATTTATGTTCAGAATCTTCCAAAGATGCGATACGAAGATTTTCACAAGGATTTCTGCAATCCAAACTACAACTTGCATGGAAATTTTTTCGAAGGGTTTTATTTTCTCAAAGATTTTAATTGTAATGAGCATCAACCATTTCCGAGATGTCTATTTTTTTTAATTTTAAAGAGCTATCGCTATTCAGTTGTTTCTCGCGGTGTCATTGAAAGGGAATGGAATTTCAAGGCCAGCATATGGCGACATCTGACTGTCGATTCTGTTTTCTGTATCCGCATTGTACCCTCAACGAAATGTGTAATGAAATCTAGTTCTGGAGAAGTCTGTTTCAATTAAGATGGAATAGTAAGAAAAAAAATTAAGCGTTCCTAGGAATATTTACAGTAGCTATATAAAAGAAACAATAGTGGCTCGAGAAATTCATGTCAATGCAACACATAAGATGTTTTCCGTTAGACTGTTAATGGAGTAGTATATATGGTATTCTGTTGACTGGCATACTTCCAATATGATTAAGCTATTGTACAACTTGCAATGTCAACGTCGTCTTCTGATTCGCATCCCATAGTGCCAATTGGTATAGCATTCTCGGAACGTTTTCGGAATGGAGATTCTTTCCAGCCTCAGAACCCTGTCCCAAATATAAGAAGTAGAAGACCAAACTACTGTCCTCTGGTGCGACTGATTACTACTCGGATCTATTTCTTTTTTCTCCTGAATTGGAAATACTTCCCTCTCGTAGATGGAGAACTCCTCTGCCTCTTCTCCCTTCCCCTATGGGCTAATTGGATGAATTACATCATGACATCAGATGGTGGAATTCCAAAGTTCACAATGTTAATGTTATGACAAATGAGTATCTTTTTCCCATATCACCAACTGTGATGTAGTTTGAATTACTTTCAGTAGCTTGATTTCACGGCCTCTCTCATGGGTTGATATCCAAAAAATAATTAGCAATAGCGCATTTACCTATTTGTTTTAATTTAATATAATACCATCACGTTGTGACGGTCCATCTGATGGATTCCTGATTTTTTAAATTATCTACAGTGCTATCTGTTTGTGTACCTTTTCATTAAATTTATCAAGTTATAGGCGTTTTGAGATGCAAGTTGAATGTTATTCGTTCTAAAAATCTTCCCAAACTGTTTGAATATTACTGTGTGTAGGTGAATTTTTGTATTGGAATTCTGCAAATTATTGAAATTTTGTATTTTCTGTTTTTTTTCTTCTTAAATTTCTTGTGAGTTGTGGCTCAAATGCATTTTCAATGGCTACATTCTTAATCTATTGTACTTTACTGTTAAATTGCTCCTTTGTAACAAGTATATTAAGTAACCTATGAACCAAGTTACGTAACATCGCATGTTGATGAGAAATAGGATTACAAGTAATATTGTTTAACCAAACGGGATGGCTCAGGCGGTAACGTCTATGGCCCGCAATCGGGAGGACATGGGTTCGATTCCAGTGGCCGACCTTCCTGATCCATGGGTTTTTTTCGGGGTTTCCCGGGTTGTCAGGCGAATGCTGGGAAGGATCATTACATCCGGCGAAGTTTTTGTCCTTCCATCTCATATTCAATCTCACTTCACTTCATCTTTCATCTGCTTGATTTCTTTCATGGTTGCAAGTGTCGGCGGGAGAAAAGGATGCTCTGAGGAAACCTTCGTTCCTCGGACTGCGCGCGGTCCCTGGGTCCCAAACTCCCCAGTGGATTTGTAAGCCCATACGGGGAGGGGGAGCCGGCTGCACCAACCACCACCCAGGGAGTTAAAATCTGTAAATGGAACGAACCCTGCCCTCTGCCTGTCGTGCCTCCTGGTCCGGTCGCCCTCTGCCTCCTCTCACCTCTTACCTCCCTCCCGGGGGCGCCCCATTAGGGACCTAGATACAAAAGATCTGCATATATTCCCTTAGGTGTCTAGTCCTATCCCTATTCTATCCTATTATTGTTTATGTAACTATCTACATGAGTGGCCTCTCTGTAAAATCAAACTTTCAAAGTAGTCTTATTTCTTGTTATTCCTAAAACCAAAAAGGATAATATTTTCTATTTCCTTAGAAGTATTCCATTTGATATTCTTATTTTTGTGTTCAGGATATTCAGAGCACTGTCAGTAGATTGCTGAGGGATAATATCAACACATCATCCATATATCTGAATCAAATTTTGAAAACTTTTGGATAAAATGCAACGACGTCTTTTTCCAAAAATTCATATAAAGACCCGCTACCAGCAGAGACAAAGATTGGCATATTGCGACCATGCTATAAACATTGTGTTTTTATCGTATCTATTCACATCCATTGTGTGATAAGGTTTTAGTATGAATTACGATAATGTTGTTAATAAATAAAAGACATTTGCATAAACAAATTAACAGTCCAAAAGCAAAGCATTAAAACCACGGAAGATAAGAAATAGTTATCAAACTTTTAAACTCACAATTCAAAATGAAACTACTGAGACCGGACTTGTATTACAACAAACATAACTGCACATCACGACCTCTACTTGTGTTCATGCTTTCTGTCGTCTCCTTCAATTATAACTATCCACGTGAAATATTTCTTGATGTTACATTTTTACTTTCTCTACCGTACACAGTAAGTTGAGAAGGCATTGTATTCCACCAAAAAATTCGATACCGAGATTTCACCGGAAATATATGTTATGAGGCCCCCTGAATAAAAAAAACGCATTCTTAGAAAAAGGCCCGTTGTATGTGTGTGTGTGTGTGTGTGTGTGTGTGTGTGTGTGTGTGTGTCTGTGCCCGTGAACAGCATAACTAAAACGAAAAGTTCATAACTACCAAACTTGATACTTAGGATCAGTATTTTCCAAAGATGCGGCACGAAAAATTTTAAGAAAATCATCCCACCCCAAATTACCCTTTACATGGAACATTTTTGGACATTTTTTATTTTCTAAAAATGACTACTGAGTTTTATAAAACTATTAAACATATTTCCACGAAAAATAAAGTGTAAATCTTGAATTTTCGGGGAATAGCCTGTAAATTCCAAATCATTTGGAAGACATTTTGTATAATCTTGTATAACTGTTAAACGTTACATAATAGACGAAAATGTACTACACAAAAAAGGTAAATCTCTTTAAAATACCATTTTATTTCAAATAACGCTTAATGTAGCATTAAAAACTTCCGATATATCGTTATTATCAGTCCGGTCTATTCAACTTGTTCATTGTTTTTAAGTCCCTTCGATTTTCAATTGTTTCTCGCAATTGAATGGAAACATTATGGAATTCTAAAGCCAGATATAGCCTCCAGTTGTTAAACATTCGACTATCATTGTTCTCTTTGTACCCTAAGGAATTGTGTAATTCAGCTATTTCCGGAAAGGTTTATCTCGATTAACATTAAGTATATAGGAAAATAAACTTTCGCAATAATAATTTGTATACCCACTATTAAGGGATAGAGGGTAGTCATGTGAATGTAACACATGGGATTTTTACTTTCTCTACTACGTATAGTGAGTAGGGGAAGTATTGTATTCCACCCAAAACTTCGATACCGAGATTTCAACGGAAATATATGTTTTGAGACCTCCTGAATCCAAAGAAAGCATTTTTGGAAACATGTAGTCTGTGTCTGTGTGTGTCTGTGAACAGCATAACTCAGAAACGAACAGTCGGATAAACACCAAACTTGGTATTTAGGTTCAGTATCTTCCAGAGATGCGACACGAAGGTTTTCATGAAAATCCCCCAACCCAGATTACACTTTACATGGAACATTTTTCGAAAATTATAATTTTCTCAAAAATGGCTGTAACGATTTTGATTAAAATATCATATGTTTAAGATGTTTTCATAAAAAATGAAATGTATAGCTCGCATTTTCTGGGAATGTCTCCAAAAGTATTCTTCATTGTGAACGACTTTTAAATAACTGGTAAACCATAAGAGATAGACAAAATTCTACTACACAAGAAATGTAGATCGTGTTAAAGTACACAATTTATGTCATATACATTTTTTTTGTTGAGTGATCCATTTTCGAGATATTGCTTGTTATTCCGTTAAATTTTCCAATACTTTTTCTCAAATGGGAATTCGTTATTCATTTTTACTTTCTCTACTACGTATAGTAAGGGAAGTATTGTATTCCACCCAAAAATTCGATACCGAGATTTCACCGGAAATACATGTTTTGAGACCCCCTGAATCCAAAAAAAAATTTGGAAACATGTCCGTGTTTGTGTCTGACAGTGTGTCTGTATGTCTGTGTGTCTGTGAACAGCATAACTCAGAAACGACGACCAGTCAGATAAACACCAAACTAGGTATTTAGGTTCAGTATCTTCCAGAGATGCGACACGAAGGTTTGAAGAAAATCCCCCACCCCAGATTACCCTTTACATGGAACATTTCTCGAAAATTTTAATTTTCTCAAAAATGGCTCTAACGATTTTGATTAAAATATAATATGCTTAAGATATTTTCATGACAAATGAAATGTATATCTCGAATTTTCTGGGAATGTCTCCAAAAGTATTCTTCATTGTGAACGACTTTTAAATAACTGGTAAACCATAAGCGATACACAAAATGTTACTACACAAAAAATGTAGATCGCGTTGAAATATACAATTTATGTTATATACATTTTTGTTGTTGAGTGAACCATTTTCGAGATATTGCTTGTTATTCCCTTAAATTTTCCAATACTTTTTCTCAAATGGGAATTCGTTATTCATTTTTACTTTCTCTACTACGTATAGTAAGTAGGGGAAGTATTGTATTCCACCCAAAAATTCGATACCGAGATTTCACCGGAAATACATGTTTTGAGACCCCTTAATCCAAATAAAAGCATTTTTGGAAACATGTCCGTGTGTGTGTGTCTGTGTGTCTGTCTATGAACAGCATAACTCAGAAACGAACTGTCGGATAAACACCAAACTTGGTATTTACGTTCAGTATCTTCCAGAGATGCGACACGAAGGTTTTCAGGAAAATCCCTCTACCCCAGGTTACCCTTTACAAGGAACATTTTTCGAAAATTTTAATTTTTTCAAAAATGGCTATAAAGATTTTGATTAAAATATCATATGTTTAGAATATTTTCATGACAAATGAAATGTATGTCTTGAATTTTCTGGGAATGTCTCCAAAAGTATTCTTCATTGTGAACGACTTTCACATAACTGGTAAGCCATAAGCGATAGACAAAGTGTTACTACACAAAAAATGTAGATCGCGTTAAAATACTCAATTTATGTCATATACATTTTTGTTGTTGAGTGTACCATTTTCGAGATATTGCTTCTTATTCCCTTAAATTTTCCAATACTTTTTCTCAAATGGGAATTCGTTATTCATTTTTTTTATGTCCTGGACATACAAAGAGAATGGAATCCGCCACATAGCAACCAGCTCTTAAAAGATTTGACTATCGCTTAAAGTCTACCATATTCCCCTTGCACTTACAAGCAAATTAGCAATAAGATTAACATGTCGATTAACATGAAGCATATGGAGAATAAGCGTTTGTAAAAATAGTTTGTACAAGAGTAGGGAAAGTCATGTGAGTGTAACGCATCAGATTTTTGTTGTTGTAATTATATACTTTTGCATATTAAGCATTTGGGCATCTCCACCAAATTTCCTTATTTAAAAACATCATGTCTTATTTTGGATTAACTGATTATACTTTCGCTTTCCTTAATCCATGGCGTGCGCACGTTTTACAGCCCTGTTTTACACTATTCCAAAGAGCAGCATGCACAGACTTCTGTAACGGGCAATACGGGCATGCTAACCGCCCGAGACGCGCGTTTGCGCTGAGAGGTAACATTTGACATCACCACTCTAAATTTACCACGTATACAAAATTCATTAACAGCGAAGAGGACTTCACAGATTATTCGCATTAGTTCAATATATACTGCTTATTAGCGCTTACATAGCTTTAACATACGATCAAAATCCTTATAGACACATAACTATTTATAATGGCTCAATAACAGAAATATAATCTGTCTGTGAGACAATCTTTCGTGTTTAAGCAACGTTTTCATGTGTATGACACTTTGGAGTCCTTAAAGTATTACATGGTTTTAATGAGATAACAGACTAATTTACAAACTTTCAATTGCATGTATCCCGACAGGGCTGTCCAACCTGACAGACTTTTCCAGGCTTTTCTCAGTCCTCTTAAATGCTTGAAACGTTTCCTTCCCAAATTTCATTTCTCAATTATTACCATTTTATTAAATGTATCATTAGTGGTGCCGCATGCTGTAAGAATGGGCATTAAACACTATAAAACTACTTTCTTTGTTTTACTTTCTCCACTACTTGCCTTTAGTAAGTGGAGGAAGTATAGCATTCCACCCAAAAATTCGATACCGAGATTTCAAAAGGCCCGTGTGTGTATGTATGTATGTTTGTGTGCCTGTGTACATCATAACTCAAAAACGAAACGTTGGTTAAATATGAAACTTGGTATTTAAGTCAACAAGTATGATCCTGCTGATTAAATTCCAAGTATGATTATCACATTATATAAAATAAAACTTATTACAATAAAATGTAGATCTCGTAAACACACACTTTATATTAAATAAAATATTCTGTAGCGCTAACAGTTTCAGAGAAATTTCTTGTTATTGGTTTTAACTTTTAAGTACTTGCAAGAGGGAAGTCGTTTGTTTTTTCTCGCGGCTATGCAAGGAGATGTGAATTTAGAAGCCATAGTGACACCCTTTTTAACTACCTACAACGAATATATATAAATGTGTAATGAAAGTTTGTCTCGATTAACAAGAAGCAGACAGAAGATAAAACTTTTTAAAGAATAATTTTATAAGTGTGAGTAGAGAACGTGTTGTGAATACAGCGCATTACATTACAAGATGTTTTCATGATACGATGTTTGCATATACCACAAAACGCAGATGTTAGCATATATATCCTATACGACGCAGTGAAATGCCGTCGTGTGCCGCTGACTCAGTTTAAATTTATGCAAATAATAATTATTTAATTCTTTCACACATTAATGAGCTAGGATAAGATAGATTAGTTTAACGAGTTCACACCTAGCACCTCGACCCCTAATGGATCTTTTGTGCGTACACCCCTGGAAGGAATGGCTGAGGTAAGAGAACCACAGGAATGTATGGGTTGCAGAGAGAGGCCGGCGCAAGAAGGCAGAGACGTGCAGAGTTCCCTAATAGTTCCAGGCTTGACCACCCGGCCACGGGAGTGTCGCTCGGAGACGTCCCTCTAGTGGGACTAGGGAAACACGACCCAGCAGTGGAGACTCTACAGGTTTTCCTTTAGCAGGGCTGAGAAGAAGTTCCTCTGCACCATCAGCCCGATACCGACCGAACCACAGCCCGGATTCAACATAAAACATGGAAGGGAAATGAAATGAGAAGAAATGGAGGAGGCAGAAAATCACTGGTAGGAGGTAGAATACACTGCTCCAGCATTCGAATTTGTCAGGCAGGGAAAACACGAAAAACGCATGATCATAGCGGGTGGCCACCGGGAACCGAACCCGGGACCTCTGGAATGCAAGCCTCGCACGTTACCTGGAGATATTTCGCTCGGTAATAATGATCTAAGATGACACAGGTTCTGAGAGTCATTTATGCAGAAAAAAAGTGAATTTCTGCATAAATTAGTAACTCATAGTACATGAGCCTAAAACTGTCCATTGACGCATGGTGCTCAATAACAAGAGTCCGCGGACTGCGATTTATCTGTGACGGAAGGGAAATGATGTGACGGTTTTTTTTTGTTTACCACCAACACCCCAAGGGTATACAGCAACATACCACAACCGCCACCGCGACCACCATCGTTACTGTGTACACAAACCACATCCTGATATCTGAAAACTGGGATACAACGGAAGGGCACCATTCATACAAGTGAATAACGCTATCATCACTTTCAGATGTTCTCAAAATACGAGACGTGTTTTTAAATAAAGCTCGTTTACCAACAAAACAAAGTATTAACGAACGAGATGGCTCACACTCAGGATCTGTGACTTGCAGATTGTTTGTTTTTGTAGATTCCTTCAGTTTCCAGGTATTGGATATTCAGTACATGACTCAGAAGTTCCACACAAACGAAGACCATTACAAGTCTATCAAAAAGTTGTCCGAGCAGATGGTACAGGCCGCCGATAAGACCAATGCGGTTAAAGGGGGGGTATAAATAGAGCTAAAAACAAACAAGCAAGCAAACATTAATGTATCACTCCGCCGATTACATGCCTGCACCGCGTGGTCATAATTATGACGGGAACTAAGTACCCGTGTGTATGTATTATTCCTTTAAATTGCCTTGCATCCTAAACTTCTAACACACAATCCTAAATTCAAACAAATGAAATTGGTACCTGAATACTGGATTAAACTGCTCTCTTTAGGTTTTAGAGAACATTAATTTAATGATTAATATCAATATATATACCGCTTTTACTTTAAAATTTTATAAATCAATGAGTTAAGAAAACATTGAGCACTGTAGGTTAGAAACTACAACAATCCAAGCAACAATTCTGCATCACTAATAACAAAGTTCAATTATTGTTAAACAGCAACAACAATGTCAATTTAAGGTGGGTTATTTTCACAGAATTTGTTAAAAACATTTAACACAATTGCCTTCTCTTCAATTTCCACGTTTATGTTTCTCCACAGCGGCGTAGAATTCTCAGTCATGACACACTTGGAAGTAATGCTTTCTCAACACATGCAGGTGGTTCGTTGACGGCTTATACCGGAAACCGGAAACGAACTACAGCACCTGCACCTATACGATTCAGATAGTAATACATGAATCTGAACGAGCAAATTTTGTTTCTAAACAAAATAATGGGTGTTTTAAATTTCTCTGCACAGGAATAACCACAAAATGTTACGATCTGAACGGAAAACAGGAAGAACATCATGCTAAGCGGGAAAAGTTGTAGTTCGCCCACCAGCCGATGCGGCGCTCCCTTGTCTCGTGGTTTTGTTTACAATTCCTGCTGTAAATATAAAGTGAAACCACTTTAGAATTATGTTCAAGGTACACAATGGGTCATGCTGAAAGAGGGTGGGGCTAAATTTGTCAGTACGAATAAACAGCTGCGTTCCATTATGGGCCACTTTTTATGCACGACTCAAATACAGAAAATTCAAAGTTGTTCGTGCTTTTATTTCGCATTGAGCTTATTGTCTTAATCAGAAGTAATTAGTTCCCAGTTGATATAGACAAAAACTGGAGGTTGAGTTGAGTTATTATTTCCTCTTCTTCCTTTCTTTCTTTTCTCTTGCGTGACTTATTTATTGGTCGCCACATCTTCGCATGCAGCTATTAGAATTAGCTCGTACCAGTTGACCTTCTGTACCACCTGAACACTTCTACTGGCACCGAGCGAGGTGGTAACGTGTGCGACTCGCATTCAGGAAGTCCCGGGTTCCATCCCGGTGTCCGTCCACTCTGGCTTATATGTTTTTCGTGGTTTCCTTGGTCAGCTTGCATATGTTGGAGTGATTCAACTTCTGCCACGACCCTCTAACCCTCCATTTCCTGTACCCATCATCTTCCTTTCATCTGTTTCAAGGTTATAGGACCAGGCGACGGTGTTCGGCGGGTTGCGGCTGGACGGTAGCTGTGCACTCTGTGGAAGATTCATTCTGACGTGTACAGGGACTACTCGGCTGGAATGCGCCTCTTGATGCTTTTGGGCGGGAGTGCTTCGGTGTGCCCCCGGAAGCTCGGGCGGTGTTGGAGGCATTCAATCTGGAAACATTAGGGACCCCGTTTGTGCTTGCACCCGTCGGGTCTCTGCCCTCATCTCTCCATCCCAGGGGTCACAGCAGAAGCAGAAGGTGTCTTGTGCCTGCGTGCGGTGCTCCTCTCCGATTTCGGAGGCCTCTCTGTTCGTCCGTACCTTTACCTCTGTTGACGACAGGCAACCTAAGAATCTTCTTCTGCAATGTTCACCTTAGAGTCTTATTTTCTTCCTGTTAAATGGTTTTAAGGGGTCTTATAACGCATTCACCAACCCATAATCACTCATCATGAGAACTTTAGACAAGTTGGTCGGAACCGGCTTTTTAACCCCATTTCCTTTAGAATTCGCTGGTTTAGGATTAGCTAATATGTTTTCTACGGGAGAGAAAGAATCGTTTGACACTTCGATAAACTCTGAAGCAATGCCATACTTACCTTACTCCTTCATTGCGTTTCCATACGCTTCTCTTTCTCTTCTTTATACTAACTGCAGGGTTTTCTTACTCAATTAAAAGCGTGTTTCTCCAACTTACGAATGGAGTTGACGTTGTTTTTCGAGAGGGAGTTAATAAAACTAAACCGTTTTTAGATCAGCTTGCCACATCTTGAAAATCTCAACAGTTATTGACTGCAATATCTTCTGGCGCGGGAAGGCACAGCTGGATCTAAAAGTGGGAGCATTAAAATGGGATATTGAGAAAAGCAAGCAGTTATAAGCGAAGCGAGGCTGGGATACAGGAAAGAGAGAGCGAGTGGTGCAAAAGAATATTCCAGATTTACAGCAGCCGAGCGCGTATAGCATGCTCACCCAGAAAAATAGGCATCCTCCAGACCACGTCAAAATAATATATTCGAATTCTTTAGAGTCTCCTCTTCCTTCTACTCAAGAAGAGAGGCATTTAATTTTTAAGAGATGAAAGCTACAGAACTGAGGAAATTGAAAACGTTTTATATGTATATGCCATACAAAAGACGAAATTTATTAGTTCGTAAGAAGCAATCAAAATTGCATGTTTATACGCATTAGAAGAGCCCACGTGGAAATAAAAAATAATTTTAATAATGCGGTATTAAAGAATTTAAGGGAGATTAAAAGCCCTATTCCGCCGATCTTAAGTCTGTTAAATTCATGATCCATTATCTCAGAAACTGTTTAAGATATCAGTCTGAAACGTTTACAGGATGTAGACGAATGACGTCTTAGTATATTGATCTACTTTATCAAATAAGTTTGTTTGTTAAGGGCGATAGGATTTTTTCCCTCAATCACACCATATTTTGATTAAATGTATCAGAATTAATTTTTTAAATATCCAACCATTTTATTATCACCAAAGTAGATCTACAACACCACCTAGAGGTTGTTTCTACCATCCCAAAGTTTAATTTAGTTGTCTTCAGTAGTTTCTGAGAAAACATCATTTATACCAGAAAATCTCTCCACAGAAAAATGGCTCAAAACAAAATTCAGAAAACAAACTCACGTGTATTTACAAAGAATGAAACATATGCGTTGACCTGCCGTATTTAACAATAGTACCAATTTTTAGAGCAAAACTTCCCCTAAAAGGTGGCTAAAGTTTACCTCTCTACTCGAGCTGTCCATCTAACGAGGTTTGGTTATTAGTCTTTACCATCCATACCTTCGAACACAAATGAGCTCGTGTACATGGTGATTCGGTATATGGGAACTCAAAGGATGTCCCATTCTCAGTTCATTGTTTGATATACGAACGAACAGAGGCGTAGCATTACTTGCACCAAAAGAAAGAAAGAAGGAAGGAAAGAAAGAAAGAAAGAGAAGTGTGTAGGAATGCGCATAAAGCTTTATTTTCGAGTATGTATTCTCTCATTTGAATGCTCCGTTAAGCGGCGCACGCTCTGCCGGTAGTTTTCTGTACCATGATATATTTTGTTTATAAAACTATGTTCAGAAACTCTTTTTTTACGCGCCAGAACCCCTGACACGGGGAGGGGGATGACTATAGGTAAACAAACCGTAGACTCCGTGATAAGCAGTAGACGTCGCATTCATAAGTTAAGAGTTACCAATGGTACTGCATCAGCTGTTACGTGATACACAGAAGTCCTTCGCCATACCTACAGACAACGGTAATATTTAGGGTTTATTGTGTTTAGTAGTTTCGTATTTTACAGTGTTCATTTGTGGGCTATCTCAAGTGGGAATGAACACAAATCCAGACTACACCGAGATGCTTTTTATCTATGGGATAGCCCGAAGGAATGCAAGAGAGGTTTACCGGCTCTATCAACAATGTTAACCCAACAGGCTTCACCAAGCCCACACCATGTCTCCAACATTGGAAAGCCGTTTAAGTGAAACAGGCAGCTTGCGTTCTAAAAACCTCCCCAGTGAACGTCCGCGGACACCCGTATCACATAACCAAGCGATGTACAACATGTATCGAAGTTGGCAGTCCCAGTAGTTGATTAAAATATTATGTTTTCTTACAGTATTTCAGTTTTATTATTTATTTATTTGGTATTTTTTGTGATTCGTACTGCCTACGCCCTCCTCCATATTTCAGATATCCTAGCACGTAAACAAATTTCTGGATGTGGGCTGATTAACAAAATATGATCATAACATTTATTTATTTACACTATGTATAAAAATCTGGTGTGTTACAGTCAAATGATTTTCTCTACTCTTGTACAAACTATTTTTACAAACGATTATTCTCCATCTACTTCATGTTAATCGAGATATCAAGATTCATCTTATTGCTAATTTTCTTCTAGGTGCAAGGGGATAGTGAAATCTTGCAAGAGCTGGTTGCAATGTGGAGCATTCCATTCTTTCTGTATATCCAGGATAAAAAAAAAGAATAACGAATTCCCATTGAGAAAAAGTATAAGTATTGGAAAATTCAAACAAATAACAAGGAATATCTCGAAAATTATTCACTCAAAAAAATGTATATGATATAAATTGTGTGTTTTAATGACATTTACATTTTTTGTGTAGAAAACCGCCTATCTCTTACGGAAAAGTCATTCAGAAAGAAGAGGACCTTTGGAAATATTCTCAGAAAATTTAAGATATACATTTTATTTGTCATGACAATATCTTAAATATATGATATTTTAATCAAAATCGTTAGTCATTTTTGAGAAAATCAAAATTTTTTACAAAATTTTGCATGTAAACGGTAGTCTGGTGAGGGGGGATTTTCTTAAAGATCTTCGAGTCGCATCTTTGAAGATACTGAACCTAAATACCAAGTTTGGTATTTATCCGATTTTTCGTTTTTGAGTTATGCTGTTCACAGACACACACAGACCTTTTACTACAAATGCTTTTTTTGGATTCAGGAGGCCTCAAAGCATGTATTTCCGGTGAAATTTGGTATCGAATTTTTGGTTGGAATGCAATACTTCCCCTACTTACTATACGTAGTAGGAAAAGTAAAAAAGACTGCGGTACATTAACTTCCTTTCACATGAAAATAAAGGATTTTTCTTCGTCTATTCAGAGTTATCGTAACTACTAAAATCACATGAACCAATGATATGCGTCACTTTCCACTAACAACGTACCACAAATTTCTTAGCGTGAGTGTTTACGGTAATAATCACGGCACAAGACAAACAAGACTTCGTCTCAGCACAGACGATGATCTAATTCTGCTGCGAGAGGTTATTACCGCAAACTTTTATGAGGATAATATAAGCTTATGAAGGAAATTCGTGGAAACCTGGTACACACAGCTCGTGCTGCTGTAACCTCAAAATCACAATTAATCTCTGTCGATCCATATTTTGGGAATGGAAGTACAGAATGTATATTTGTCAATTAAATAATTTAAGGGTACTCGTAACTTAAATTGCTAATTTCTATACATTTAGTAGAACCGTTTGTCACAGATTTATTTAATATAACTGTAATAAATCAAGTTTCATAGTTCTTTGTATAAAATTTGCCAAGAAAAGGATTTCCAAAAACTAAAACTGTGATCATGTAGATGATCCCATAGATGAAAAATTTAGATTTTTAAATTCAGTTTATTATTTTCAGAATATTATTCTTTATAAAGCATTTAAAGTCTTGCTGTAAAAAATAATTAAGCCCGTAACACTTCTAATTTTTCATAAAAGAAGCACAATTCTATTATATTATTAAATCGCTAAACCTGAGCTACCCGATATGAATTATGGGCTTTTTATCTCTTTACCCACCTACAAAATAGCATATGCTGAAAACCTGAAAGAAATAGAACAAAAATTGCAAAATGTGGAGAAAGACTTCTTGAGCTTTGTGTCTGGGAGTCTTTTCGGCCTTGTCTAAATTATTATATATATTCGTTCGGCGTAAGTAAAATTGAAAATTCTTTTTTTTATGTGTGGAGCGGTAGTTAAATTTTCGAAAGCGATTTCATATTGAAATGCCACCACGTGCTAAGTTGTATTAAAATGGAGGACATTGTGTGAGAAGAACAAAGTAAAATGCTTAATGTATTTCAATTGTGATTTGCTAACGTTTCTTAGATTTATATGTGAATATATCCAGTACTTTCTGGGCTGCAAGAATTACTAGTTTAGAAAGAAAACTAAAAATATAAAAGATAAGTTTACGGGAGGCTGCCTTTGCAGCTCGAATGGTGCCGGCTTGATTCCCGGATGGAGTCTTTAATTTTACTTTATCCGTAAAATTGTGATCGGAAGCTCTATATACAATATTTGGAGATTTTTTGTATGAAAATTCTAGAGAAGAGACTTTTTGGGAATTTTGTTGAAAATTCAGTTTTAAGTATCCGTCAATCTAGAATTCTCCAATTCCGGATCCCTAAAGACGGTGTTTCTTTTAATATAATGAATAATCATAATCTTTAACAAACCAGTTTTAATCTGCAAATTCAGCGGTCTGAAGAAAGTCCTCCATTTTATCTATTACTTGCCGAACTACCGGGCGATTCCTTGGGTTTCCACGATTTTTGTAAAACCTCAATTTTCCAAATATTTGTTTATTTACGCTTAAATTAATTAAAATAATTATATTACTGCTGGTCTGGAATGATCTTAATTTGAATCACCTCTCTTTCATTCTGCCAAATTTACCACACGTGCTAAAAATCCTCCAAATTTCCTCTCAACCTACATTATTTACCCCATTCGCTTTAGTGCCAGTGCTTCGCAAAAATAATGAAGAGAACAACACTTATGTTACTTTTATTATTATTATTATTCATAAAGCATACATTCATGCTAAACATCTTCAAAATGCTCCCAGCGAACATTTTTTACCACTCTCACGTTGAGGCGTGTTTTGTTAAACACATCTAAAAGAATGAGAGAAAATGATTTATACTTTTATTTCACCATAATAATAATAATAATAATAATAATAATAATAATAATAATAATAATAATTGAGAAAATGGCCGTTCAGACTGAAAAAACTCAAAATTGCTTCTCGCAGAATACTTTTTGCCCCTATTCCGTTAGTGGTAGTTTTCAGTGGTAGCACCTGTTTTTACTATTGATTTAAAGAATATACATATGTGTCTATTTCCCACCCGTACTGAAAAAGCCTATAAAGTGCCCCCATCGAACAATTTTCAAACCTATCTCCCATTATGAGTACTTTTTTGCTTTATCGTCCCTAAAAGAATGAAGGGATTACCACTATCTTTTTAGTTAGCAGAATACTGAGAAAACGGCACCTTCATGCTAAGAATCATCAAAATTTCTGCCTCCTGCAGAACATTTTCCAACGCTTTCTCCGTTTTGTGATAGGACTCCCACAAAACTCTCAGCCATGACAAATTGCATTTTACTTACAATGAACACTTTTGCAGTTTTACGCAATAAAAGAGAATGCTGTTGTCTTAAAAGTGGCATAGGGCTAAACCGGCATTCAGCAGTAAGGATAACAGGCGTCCACGGATCTACATTCGGCGAATGGAAGTTTCAGTTGCCAATATTTTCAAAGGAAAGAAACAGAAGCATATCACCACCCTGTACAGATTCATTAGATAGTTGTGATTTAACTGTATAAGTATTTATAATTCTATCCCTACAGAATTTGAAAACAAAAGAATCTGATGCGTTACATTCGCATGACTTTCTCTATCCTCTATTGCTAATTAGTATATATACAAATTATTCTTACAAGAGTTTATTTTTCATCTACTTCCTTTTAATCGAGATAGGTATTTTCCGAAAATAGCTACATTACACATTGCGTTACAGATGCAAAGGGAATAACGATAGTCATGTTTTAGTACTGGACACTATACCCTAACGTTAAAATGTAATAACCTTTCAACGACATCGCGAGAAACAACTGAAAATCGACAGGACTTTAAAGAATGGCTAAGTATTGAACAATTTGAACCATTGATAACGTATATCTCGAAAATGGCTAATGCCACTAAAACAGTGATTTGAAACAAATTGTGTGTTTTAAAGAGGTGTACAGTTTTTGTATACTACATTTTCGTCTATCGCTTAACGTTTACCACTTATACAAGATTATACAAAATTCCTTCCGAATGAAGACTTCAGAGGCTATTATTAGAAAATTCAAAATATACATTTTATTTGTCATGTGAATATATTTAATATATGGTATTTTAATAAAAATCGTTAGTCATGTTTTAGAAAATCAACACTTTCGATAAACGTTCCATGTAAAGATATTTGAGGCTGGGAGGATTTTCATGAAAATCTTCGGGTCTGCTTTAGAAGATATTGAACTAAATACCAAGTTTGGTATTTATTCAAATTTTCTTTTTTGAGTTATGCTGTTCACAGGACCTCAAAACATTTATTCTCGGTGAAATCTCAACAACGATTTTTGGAGTGGAATACAATACTTTCCCTATTTACTAGATGTAAGACTGATGTTTTAAGTTCATATAACCTTTTCTACCCTCTATCGTATATTTTTATAGCTTGTACATTCTATTCTTACCAAAGCTTACTTTTCTACTTCATGCTAATCGAGATAAACGTTTGCAGAAAGAGTTTCATTACCCTTCGTTGTAGGTACAAGGAGATACACGAGACGAAAGCAATAGTCAGATGTTGAAAAGCGGGTCGCTATATGCTAGCCTTTAAATTCCATACTGTTTCCACATCACAAGAAAAAACTAACGGTGACAGTACTTAAAAAGCACAAAGTACTGACGAATTCAAACCAATAACAATGGGTTTACAGGAAATGGCTAATGCGAAAAGAAATTATCTGAAATAAATAATGTGTTTTAAGAGATCTGATTATTTTGTGTAATACATGTATGCCTTACTGTTATAGTCTTTCAATTCAAGAGGACTTCGCATGCTATTTTCAGAAAATCCAAGAAATGCATTTTATTTGTCACGTAAGTGTCTTAAACATAGTATATTTTAATAAAATCATCAGGGCCATTTTCTATAAAATAAAAATATAACGGAAAAGTTACCATGTAAAGGGTAACTTTGGGTGGGAGTATTTTCTTGAAAAGACCCATATTGAATCTTTGGAGGGTACTGAATTTAAAGCACAAGTTTGGTATTTATCGTACATTTCGTTTTTGAGTTATGCTGTTCAAACACACACACAGATACATTTTTCTAAAAATGTTTTCTTTTTTTGGGTGATTTTGATATAAATCTTCGTGTCGCATCTTTGGAACATACCTACTGAACTTAAATACTTTTTTAATATCTATCAGACAGTTCGTTTTTGAGTTACGATTTTTAAAGACACACATATAAGCACGCGAAGATATTTTTGTAAAATGAATTTTTGGATTCAGGAGGCCACAAAACATGTATTTCAGCTGCAATGTCAATATCAAATTTTGAATGGAAATGCAGGTATGTGGTAGAGAACGTAAAAATACCAAATATTGAAACTACCAGGTAAAGAAGTACAGGTATGATACCTGAACAAGCGAAATGATCTGTATTTCTCGATGTATATCCCACTCTGCATTTCTCGAGCTGTATCGAAATGCGATACATAGTGAGAAGGAAATCTCGTCAGGGTCTGCCCAGGTGTGGGCCGAGCCTTACGGCGTTACTGCACGCTTCCTTCCCACTTGTTACTTGCCCTGAAAACTCATCTCGCGGCGCCGGAGTTACTGGAATGGAACCTCTACCGGAAATCCGGGCGCTTCCGGTCTACCCCGCTCATGACCCCCTGCTAGGCTAGAATCCCTTCCATCTTCCCTAAGCCAAGTTCTATTATTGTTTCGGAACAAGAGTGTGCTAAATGTTTCGGCATGCAACATTTCAAAGCATTTAACTTTTGCAAGTTGGTGTGCCTGCCAAGAATCCCAATAGCGAACTTCATTTATAAGATCTTAACGCTTGCTCTCGCTTTATGTAGATTCCTTCCAATGAAACGTGATGGCTTTTTGTTACAAAATCGATACCCTACATTCTCTACAAAGGGATACACTCTCTGTTAATTTCTCTGTGAACCACGCATCGATGCCGATACAAAGGAGTAACATACATCTTTCTAAGTAATTCCTGAAAGTGCTTGCATTTACCAAGTTTCATAAATTCTTGGAAATGTTAATTTCCTAAATACCACAATAACAATGTGATTTTTGTGAATCCCCCAATGCTTAACATAAAAACATCGCGATTTCCAGTACCGTAAGAGTTGAAGTAGATTATATTTGTTGGTAGTTGGAAGATGCTTCATGTTTATCTGCACCACGTATGGGAGCCAATTTGTCGCGGTAACTTCGTGTTATCTTATTGCTGGGCGCCTGTTATTGAATTAATAGAATTTTGGGTTATTTGTCCTCCGGCTAGCTATTATTACTACTCAGTCGAGCATATCTCTTGAACAGGGTATGTAAACGGAAATGATTTGTTACTGAAAGATAACACTTATAAAAGAATTTGTTTTGCACTTTTATTACCGTCACAATTAGTTAATTTCACATATTGACTCTTGATACACGCCAGACTGAAACTGTTATATTTTTATGTTACTATGATCACTTATTTGCTGCACATTATTAATTCGCGTATTTCACATTTATAACTAACTTTACAACGCGAGAGATTTTGTAGAATTGCGCGACGTATAACGCGTGAACGATTCTCTTAAACTGTGCGACGTATAACCTTTGTATGATTCTATTGGACTGAGCAACGTTTACCTCGTGAATTATTCTGTCAAACTGAGCGACGTGTAATGCGTGAACGATTCTCTTAAACTGTGCGACGTATAACCTTTGTATGATTCTGTTGGATTGAGCGACGTTTACCTCGTGAAGTCTTCTATTGGACTGAGCGACGTTTGCCTTGTAAATTATTCTGTCAAACTGAGCGACGTGTAATGCGTGAATGATCCTGTTGAACTGGACAATACTTGCCTCTAGCTTTAGCTTTTTATACTCCCTCACCCGTTATGCCTAAAGATTATAACCGAGCTGCTATTGGTTAATAAAACGCGCCAACATTAGCGTCTATTTTTATATTCAATCAAAATTACGAACACATATGCTCTAGGGAAGAAATTCCCTCCATTTCTAAGAAAAGCGCGCTAATCTGACGTCATTTGCTTGCCTCTTCTAATTAATAAACAACTCACCCCCTCGCTCATTGTTGCCCGCTCTAATTGTCAGTTTCAGTGAGGCCGTATAAAACTTATATCCTAACAATGCTTATAATTAACAAACATCCCAAATCAATGTCATACAATAATGTTAATTTACACTACAATCACTCTGGCATTTACAGTGTTGTGATATAAAATACTGCCACAGAGTGAGTTGTATAAGGCTTTTGTTTTTACTTTCTTTACAACGTACCTAGTAGGAAGAGATGGTATTACATTTCACCCAAATCTTCGATACCGAGATTGCAGCGAAAATTATGTTTTGAGACCCCTGAATTAAAAAAAAAAAAAGCATTTTTACTTTTTCTGATACGAATAGTAAGCAGGGGAATTATTGCACTCCATTCAAAAATTCTATACGGATATTTTACCGGAAATACATGTTTAGAGGCGCCCTGAATCCAAATAAAGCATATTTGGAAAAATATCTGTGTGTGTTTTTGTGAATGACATAACTCAAAAACGAAAAGTCGGATAATTACCAAACTTGGTATTTGAGTTTAGTATCTTCCAAGGATACAACAGGAAGATTCCTCCATCCGTAACTACCTTTTACATGGAATATTTTTCGAAAACATTGATTTTCTAAAAAATAGCTCTAACGATTTTGATTAAAACACCATGTAAGAAAGATATTTACATGACAAATAAAATGAATATCTTGAATTTTTTGGAAAAAGCTTAGGAAGTCCTTTTCATTCGGAAGAAATTTTGTATAATCTCTATAACTTGTAAACGTTAAGCGATAGACAAAAACGTACTACACAAAAAACGTACATCTCTTTAAAGCATACAATTTATTTTGAATAACTGTTTCTGTGGCATCAGCCATTTTCGATATATTTGTTATCAATGGCTCGAATTGCTCAATATTTAGCCATTCTTTTAAAGTCGTGTCGATTTTCAGTTGTTTCTCGTGATGTCATTGAAACAGTATGGAATTTTAAGCCCAGCATAAAGCATCCAGTTCTTAAAACATTTGACTCTCGCTATTCCCTTTGTATCTGTATTGAAATTTATAATGCAGCTATTTTATCTCGATTTAAATGAAGAATGTAGAAAATAAGCTTTGATAAGACTAATTTGTACACCTAGTAACAAGCGATAGAGGGTAGAGAAAGTCATATGAATGCAACACAAGTTTTTTCCTTTCTTTCTCACGCCTCTCCCCGGTGTTTTACTACGTCCTCAATGAATGTCAGGTAAACCTAATCTCTACGAAACCCCTGCTCATTTGGGCATCGTTTTACGCATTTCATTCATTCACCATGTCATATGATCTACCCAGTTATAGGATGGTAAAGCTCATCCTCTAAAAAAAACAAAAAAAAACTGTTCTTCAGAGAAAAGATGGATGGAACTTTTCTCATAGTCAGACTGAATCCTTTGGTAAGAGCATGGTGGTCATTTTTCTCACTCACTACTCCCCCTTAAAAGTACGCATATCTCTTGGATATTCCTTTTAATATTTTGTTGTTTATTACCATCTCCGAGGCGTGTTAGAGGAGATACAGCAAAACTACTGTATACCAAAATTTTACTTGAAATGCAACCTTTGAGTTCGCTTGAATGCAGAAAAACGGACTTTCACAAAAGTTCCGCGCGCGCTGGAGTGAACACCATAACCCAATAACGAAACTCAGAAAAATAATTCTTTAATTTGAGCGCCTTTTACTATTACAACTAGTAAATGTTTTGAAGGAATTTCCTTCACTTCCAACCATGTTAAATGGAAAAGTTTTCGTTTCTCTCTCCTTCTCTCTCCCTCACATGGCTCTGATGAGTAAAATATTATGTTTAATACATTCACAAATAAGATAAAATGCGCATTTACTTTTTCTACAAACTGTACGTGAAGTCCTGCTCATTCTTACAGAATTTCATAACAATGGAGAAATGCGTACACAAAGATTGACTACCTAAACAATGAAATCTCTTCGAGATATGTACTTGTAGCATGGAGCATTTCTGAAACATTATCTGATATGGTTTAAATGTTTGCACATCCTAAGCAATATGTTCTGAAATGATAAGTGATGTTCCAGACTGAAAACATCAATAACATAGGCGATATTTGAATCATGGATCTTCTGATTTCAGTCCGGTTGCTCTTACCAACTGAGCTACCATGGCAACATGCCGACAACGTATTCATTTTCCCAACTGACTTGTATTCTTCCCCTTGAACCACCAAAAATTCATTTTCGATGACATACCCCAATGGCGACTTATTATCTACTGTTTAAGTTCCTAGAAGCCATCTGGTTGTTAATGAATATTGTTATCAAGCCCAATGTTCACCATGTCCTACGACCCAGATACATTTCATGACCCTAGGGGAAGGCATATAAACACCTTATTCATCTCCCGTTTCCTTAGAACTGGAAGTACAAAAGCGACCCCCTCGTCCGCTTGGACGGCTTCATACATACTAAAGCGTTATAGATCATACTCGCTGATCTGTGACTGGTAACAGCACAAAGCATACCCTTTTCACATCGTCTGATAAACGTTAAATAATGAAGTTGAGTTTTATTTATGGACGATCTTTCACTGCTGTGGTCCCTGTAAGTCTTTGTTAAGAAAATACGCTTCTCTAGCTTGGTAGGAGAAATGGTCAAAATAATAAGAATTACTCTGATATAATCTAGAAACAAAAAATGCAAACACGTATGTAATAAATAAAATTAGTTCCTAAGATAATAATAATAATACACGGTGTTTCCGAATCCTCCTCCACTTCTTGAAGTTATATCTCGTACTTGTGCACGGGGCGTCAATAATATTGGTTGTATGCTACAGGGGTGGTTCTGCACACACACACACACACACACACACATATATACGTATAGTAGAATATGTATGTATTACTCTGCCGACGGGAGTGGGATTCAAACTCGATACATACTATTATTATTAATATATTATAATTATTATTATTATTAGGATACTCTCGATATTCGGTGGTATCGAAATATGTCTAATACTTTGAGATAAATCTTCGATACTTTTAAATTTTTAAGTTTCGCATTACTGAAAGTTATTGCGTTTAACTTTATGCCAGAAGGAATGAAAGGAGTCGACACTATTGTCTTGCACATGTCCCCTAAGAGCTGTTGGATTATAGTTCTTGGTAGACCTGGACTGCGTTTCCTGTGGATAAATCAATGTAACATTCCATAGACTCTTGTGTCTAAATGCAGAGCAATGGTGGAAGAGTAGAGGTACTTATGTAACATGCAGCGTTAACTGAGTTGTGAATGAAGCTGATTTAGCTGACGCACCTTTCTGAATAGCCTACCTTGGTGACTCACTCCGGTGGCCAGAATCTATGAATGCAGCAGAAACAAATCAGAACTCAAGACGTGAGATAATGCAGCGCATGGAAATATTTGCTCGCTCCTTCCTTCCATTTGCTTGTGTTTACGCAAGTCAAACTGATTCAGGAGCGTAGCTTACAGGTATACCGTAGGAAATATATAGCGATACGCTTTTAAACATTGACTATCGCTTCGATTACCTGTACCCACTTTGTAGCTAGAACGATGTGTAACGAAACTTATTCTGGAAATGTTTATCTCGGTTATCACGAAGTAGAGGGGGAAAAAATTCTGATGTGTTAAATTCATATGACTTTCTCTAACCTTTATCATTTATTAATGGGTATATAAACTATTCTCATGAAAGCTTATTCTTTTTAACTACTTCGTTTTAATCGAGACAAACCTTTGCAGAAATAGCTACATTACACATTTATAATTGCAAAGGAAATAGCGATTGTGAAATGTTTAAGAACTGAACGTAAAAATTTCACTCTTTCTATACAATCGCGAGAAAAAACTGAATGTCGACAGGACTTCAAAAGGATGACAAATACTTAAATTATTCAAACTGTTAATAAATCTCAGAAATGCTGATGCTACAGCAAAGTTATTTGGAATAAACTGCGTGTTTTGACCTATATTTTTTATGTAGTACGTTTTTTGTATCGCTTAACGTTTACCAGTGATACCTGCAGGATTATATAAGATTACTTCCGAATGAGGACTTCACGGTCTATTTCCGTCGTCCTCCGTGGTGTAGTGGTTACCATGCTAGCCTCTAGTTCCCGAGGTCACGGGTTCCAACCGGCGGAGGGAGTTGGATTTTTTCGGGCCTAAAAAGCCTTAGCATAGCTTCCTTCGGAAGAGAAGTAAAGTCGATGGTCCCGTGTCGTAGATTTAGGCACGTAAAAGAACTTCAAGCCTGATAATGAGGTCTCTGAGCAAAATTACAGGTCTTTCACGCCCAAAATAGAATGGGACGCTAAGAACCACAGCAGTTAAAGAGCGTCCGTAAATAAAACTCAATATAACAGTCTATTTCCACAAAATTGAAGATACATTTTATTTTTCATGTAAATATTTTATAAATGGCATTTTAATGAAAATTATTAGAGCCATTTTTGAGAAAATTAAAAATTTCGAAAAATGTTCCGCATAAGGGATAGTTGGGGTAGGGAAATTTTCTTAAAAATCTTCGTGTAGCGTCTTTGGAAGATCTTGAACTTCAATACCAAGTTTGGCATTTATCCGACTTTTCGCTTTCGAGTTTAACTGTTCATGCGCACGTTTTTCTAAAATTTTTTTTTGTATTTATTCAGAGGAGCCTAGAGCATGTATTTCCTGTCAAATTGCGGTGTCCAATTTTTTGGGTAGAATGCAATACCTTCTGTAGCTACTAAGTACGTGGTAGAGAAAGTAATAAGTAATAGTGGCCATGTGAATGTAAGACATGAGATTTTTAATCGCACGCTGTATTCCAGGAAAGTCCCTTCTTTACAGACACTGCGGTGGGTACAAAAGGAGAGAAGGTACGCATGGAAAGAATACATTGGGTGTGATGTCGCAGTTCCATAAACAGCCTTCGTTAGTCGGACCCAGTTTAAAATTCATTGGATGTAGACTGGCTTCGCCGTGTCTTTGATGTTAGCACGCGTTGTTTTCCCACCATGGCGTACACGACTCGCGTTCACAACGCTTCCTCTCTAATATAATCTTACAATTGTTTTTCTTTGCGACGAATTCAGTTATTATCGTTCTTCGCACAAAGTGAAACACGAGAATAAAATGCTAGGGTTACACAGAGACTTGGATGCGCCCGCAGTGAGACTTAATTAGCTACCTTGATGAAAACAGAATTACCAGCAAAATCTGTAGCACAAAGAATATGTTTGGCTACACTTAAAAAGAACAAAGAAAGAGAGAAGGGATGCAGGATCTAAGATCAATTAATATTTTATAACACGCTAATTACACGTGACTTAGCTGAACTGTCATGCCATCCATAATACTTCAGCGACTCATTATGTACTCGGCAGCGTGCGCGGCTTCCCTATCGCACACAGCTTTTAACACCTTTAAAGTGAGAAGGTTAATTTTAGGAGTTGTATCGTATTTAAACTGTTGGGGAGCCGAACTTGTAGTAGTTGCAACCGCACGTATAGTAAACAGTTTCCGGTAGCCTTCGCCCCAAATATACTTTCAAGTGGCCTTTGCCCCAAGTTTAAAAAAATATATATATTAACTTTGTAATTTAACTGTTTCTTTAAATATTATATATTTATGTTTTCCTCAGCTGCGTCAGTATTATTGTTAGAGGCATGGATGTCTTAGCAGGGTTGTGGTACGACTAAGAATGTAGGTTTACACAGATTATAATTTTTACTTCACTCCTTTTATTAATACTTGATACGATTTAAATAACACTTCACTGATATAGAGAGCTGTGAGATTATTTAATTAATTACTTGCACTTTTTAAAACGTAGAACTATTTTCGTCTCACACGAATACGTATTAAATTTCTTGAGGACACTTTTTGCGTCTGGTTAGTAACGCTGTCTGCAACTAACTGAACTGATTTCAACCGCCTAAACTTGTAAATTTCTGTATTTCAAGTCTCTGATTGGCTATTGCTAATCCAATAGAATACCTTCATTTAACTACAGCTTTTTCTGGTTGTTGATTGGCTATTTTTATAAACTCTCACTAAAATTACATTATTGCTTCGAAGAATCACAAGTAAGATTTAAACTTTCTAATTCATTATTGCCTCAAGGTTACCTCATTGTTACCTCATTGTTAGCAAATTTTAACCTATTATTCTCACAGCTCCTACATTATTAAATTACGTAATATATTCACATAACGTTATTACACATGGATGCAATAATACAAACATATACAATGACTGTTATATATACTTTTTATATATTGTTACATTCACATATTGCTTTAAGGCGGGCTGTTATTGAATTTACATCTAAGTGTTAAAAATACTGCCTCAAAAGAGCAGTCCATTGGGATGCATTCTCCAGATAAATAATGAAATATGTGTATTAAAAATAAAATAAATCCTGTTCATTGTAATGTTAATATTTTAATAAATGAAGTTCATTTCGTTTGCTTCAATATGTGTTGCTTTCAATAAACACCGCGTGGACTCAACAGTGCTGCCATCTGTTACATTACTCACAAACACGCTCAGGGTCCTGCCATATCAGCATTTAATTAAACACAATTAACAACGTAAGATCTTTATGTAAAAACTCAAAGTTTTGAAATTACAGCGAAGCCGACCAAAAACTTGTATTCAACTTACTATAATGGTAATTAAGGCGCTCGTGTTGTTGCATAATACACTGTTATTAAATCAGCTTATATCTATCACTTATGTAAACAATATGCACGCCGCCACTTTTAAGTTTTCGTACTGCATCAAACGACTCGCCTCTGTCCAACCATTGTAATTCTCGTGATTGTTTCTTCTCCATCGTTCCCAGAGTGGCCCTTTTCCATGTGGTCATTGATTTTCTTCCTTGTACTTCCTCCTACTTTTGAAAGGTAGTGGAAGTATTCCATTCCTCCAAAACTTGGATATCGAGTTGTATTCACACGTCTTTCTCCACTCATTATCGTTTATTCTTAAATATTTTTTATTTATTCCATTTCAACAGAACATAAGTCCCATTTACAGATATTAGAAAAACAACACAAATAACTATATATTTGCACACATACAAATATACACATACACACAGACACATTTCTTTTTTTAAATTCCCTTGTTTTACCCAGTTTATGATACTGTATTTTACTGTTTTTCGTTACCGCATATTACCGCAACATACATACACACACACAAACACGCATGCCCATGGCGGGACTCGAACCCGAGACCCTGAGGTTGGCGGAGCGCCGGAGCTAAACACTCCAGCGACGACGGCTACGAGGGCCGGCAGCATTCACACAAACTAAGCTATGAATAATTAGAAAGAGCTTTATAAAGCAGCCTTTTAAATACACATAAACTGAGGGAAAATTCCAAGTAGTTGAATTGAATCAGCATTTGATTATAATTAAGGCACTTCTTAATAACACTGAAGCTAGCTACATTGGAATTTGACACACAAATAGTGGCCGTACTAGTAAACCAGATTTATCTTAAAATTCAGGTATTGGACAAATGTTGCATTATCTACTAGATTGCTCATTAACTTATATAACAAAGTTTGTTGTGTAATGTTTCTTCTGGCACTCAGATTAATTCATTTAAATTTGGGCAGTAAATCCTCATAATGAATGTACAGGTAGAATGCTGATAATTAATCTTAAAATACAAATATCTAGGAAATTTCTTCTGGAGCTTCTCTATTTTATTTTGATGAATTTGAAAGTAAGGACTCTAGATCGGCGAAAGATACTCTATCTTAAACCTCACATATCACTGCAGCTTCTTCATTCTTCACGTCAACCTCAACCTTTCAAAAATAGTTTCATTACACATTTTGTTGTAGGTACAAAAACGATGGGAAGAAATCAACACTGCTTCCCTGGACAAAACGTAGGGTACTTCATGCCACCATGACTTCATTTTATTGGGTGGTGGTGTCACCTTGTAGATGCTATCACGCCTTGTGCTGTGTATCGCACCAATAAGCACACCTATGTTACTTCTGTCAACTGATTGACAAATTACGAATAGGTATAGATAAGGGATGGCGACCGATTTTGTCCATCTTTTACGAGGTTAATTGCGAATATACAGCATATATCTGTTTGGAAATGCTCTTGAATATGAGTCAGTTCTCGAGATATTAACATTTTCCTCTTATAAATTAGCGTTTCCTAGTATTTACATGTTCTTAAATAGGCAAGCTATAGCCCCATTCCTCCTTCAGTGCACTTAAGTTAAAGGAGGCGCCAGCGGAATGTGTACAACAGAGTTACAGGAAACCGAAGGACTAGTCAAATGTTTAAAAGTGTATCGTTATATGTGGCTTTGAAATTTCATACTCTGTCCGTGCCATTGCTAGAAATAACCGAATGCTGACAAAAATGACAGTACAACAAAATTCAAAGCAATAACGACCATATATCTTGGAAATGGCTGTTGCCACCGAAACGTTATCTGAAGTGAAGTGTGTATTTTAAAAAGATCTGTATGTGTAATAAGCTTTTGTCTATCTGTATGGATTATACAAAATTATATCTACACGATTCTTTGGAATGAAGAGGAACAAACTGACTATTCCTAGAAAATTCAAAATATACATTTTATTTCTCATGTATCAATCTTAAGTATGTATATAGTATTTTAATTAAAGTCGTTAGAGACATTTTTGATAAAAACAAAAATTCCGTGTAAAGGGTAATTTGTGGTGGGGGATCCTTTTGGAAATCTTTGAAGGAGAAACCTCGGTAACTTCTTCCAAACGAGATTCTAACCTTGGTCCTTTAGGTTGAACACCCTACCCCCGCAACACATAGGTGAACAAGATGTGTTTATCAAAAAATGTGTATGTGAAGAAGACTTTTAGAGTGTCATCATCATCAGTATAACACACTGGAAGCAACACAGGTTGCAAAAAATAAACATTCTTTTCTCTCTTAAACTTTCTTACATTCTCTACCCTTTATAGCTTATTAGTGGGTATACAAATTATATTTAGGAAAGTTTATTTTCCTATCTACTTCATTTTAATAAAAATAAACCTTTCCGAAAATGCTACATTACACATTTCGTTATTCATACAAAGAGATCAGCGATAGTCAAATGTTTAAGAACTGGGCGCTATATGCTGGCCTTAAAATTCTATACTGCTTCCATGACATCGCGAGAATCAATGTTGTCGCGGTAATCGGCTCGTGTTATCTTATTTACTGAGCGCCTGTTATTATTTTAAATTTTGGGTTCTTTGTTCTCCGGCTAGCTATTATTACTCAGTTGAGCAGGTATCTCTGAACAACGCGTACAAACGGAAAGGAGTTGTTACTAAAATATAACACTGATAAAAGAATTTGTTTTTACACTTTTATTGCCGTCACACTTAATTAATAATTCACATCTTTAATCTTTATACACACCTGACTGAAACTGTGGTATTTCCGAAAGTAATTACTGTCGTATTAGTTGCCGCATACTTCACATTTTGTAACTAACTTTACGACGCGAGAGATTCTTCCAAACTGTATGACGTGCACCTCACGAGAGATTCCTTAGAACTGCGTGAAACATGCTTATGGCTCGAGAATATATGCTCATTCTCCCCGAAATGCCTAAACATTATAATAGAGCTGCTATTGGTTACCAAATCGCGCCAACATTAGCGTCTGTTTTGTCAGCCAATCACTACTACTAACATATATGCTCTAGGGAAGATATTCCCTCCATTTCTAAACAAAGACACGCTACCCTGAAGTCATTTGTTTGTCTCTTCTTAGTGATAAACAACTCACCCCCTCGTTTTATTCTTACTCACTTCCAATGTCAGTTTCAGTGAGGCCGTGTAAACTTATTTCCTAACAATGCTTATGGCTAACAAACATCTAAAATTCCTGTACATACAATAATGTTAATTTACACTACAATCACTCTGCATTCACAGTGTTGTGATATAAACTACTGCCTCAATGTTGACAGAACTTGAAAAGAATGGCTAAGTATTCAGCAATTCGAACCATTAATAACGGATATCTTGGAAATGGCTCATGCCACAAAAAAGTTATTTGAAATAAATTGTGTTTTAAAAGATGTCTATCGTCCTTTCTTTTGAAGAGGAGTTCAAAGGCTACTGCAAGAAAATCCAAGATATACATTTTATTTGTCATGTAAATATCTTTAATATATGGTATTTTAATCAAAATCGTTGGAACTATTTTTAAAACATAAATAATTTCGAAAAATCTTACATGTAAAGAGTAGTTTGGGATCAGAGGATTTTGTTGAAAATCTTTGTGTCACATCATTGGAAGGTACTGAACCTAAATACTAAGTTTGATCTTTATCCGACCGTTCGTTTTTGTGTTATGCTGTTTACAGACATACAGACGGACCTTTTTCTAAGAGTGCTCTTTTGGATTCAGGTGTTTTCAAAACATGTATTTCCAGTGAAAATTTGGTATCAATTTTAGGTGGAATACAATACCTCCTCTGCCTTCTAGGTAACGTGCTAGAGAAAGTAAAGCAGAGGTTTCAAAAGCCGAAATACTTCGCTTTTCTCTCTGTGTCTCAACCGTTAGATCAGTCATCTCATAGCCAAACACTTCGTACATAGCATGACATACAGGGGAGAGAGAGGGGAGGAGAGGGAGGGAGAGATATTAAAAGAGGGAAGAATGGAAGTAAACGCCATTATGTAATAAGCCAACTCAATCAAAGGGTTCTTGTGTGTAATTTATGTCAGCAATTTGACTACCATATATCAACTGCCTTTTATTGTGACATTATTTTAGTATTAAATGACATAGAAACCCAGTGACTTAAATTCCTCTTATTAACAAACGAAAAACTTTGTTGCAGATGCTGGGGGAAGAATCATGCGGCCGCAGTGCCCGCTCCTGCCGCTCGTTGCGCTGCTGTTCCTGGCCACAATTCATATCATTCATAGCGTTCTGGTCACCAGTTGCATTCCAGAGTGCATCTGTCTCTCCCAGACACAGGTGATGTTGGATAATCTAATAGTATCAGATACAATGTAAATGTAAACACAACACAAAGCCCCCATTTCATTGCTCGGAAACTTAAAATAGACAGTCTGTCCTACAGTTACAGTTACATCATTGCGATAACCTGTCCGTATGGTAATATACCAGCAGTTACCTTAAAGCAATGAATTCGATTTAGAAATAAAATATCTCGAGTTTGTAATAAATAAACAATATGAAATCCTCCTGAATATAGAAGAAGTGATTGGGAAGAAAGCAAAAGTACAAATTTTTAAGAAAAGAAAATATACATGTCCTGTCTGCCAAAGCCCTATATAGCATAATTCAAGCATTCAAAACCATTCAAAAATCACTCCTCTACTTAGTGTAGGTAGGTGCTAGAGAAATTAAGAAGGAATTTTATTCCGTCTTCAATATTTCAACTTAATAGGATAAGATTATCGTAATTTTAAAACAATTTCCTCATAGGCCCTCCTTGAATATAACTGTTCTTTTAGTCCCTCCACAGTACTGCAGGCCTTCAGTACACTTTCATAACGATTGGTAGCAAGCTTTTATTTAGTGCAGTTGCATTTCTGCCCAAAGCACTATAATTATTTTAAGAAGGTTTGTCAGTGTCAGTCTGTCTCTGCCAGGGTAAAGATAATGGTACGGACCAACGACGGGGTCCTGGCAACCGGGGCAGCACAACGGTCTATTTTGCTTCAACGCTGATTCTTATAAGGGAGGGAGGAGAGACCCGAAGGGCTACCAGATCCGGATGACGACGGGTGCAAACATGGACGGGGTCCCTAACGTTTCTAGGTAAGCATTCGATGCCGCCCAGTGCCACACATAAGTCACCAAACCCCCGGCGGTCTCTCGGGGCGTGGCCCACTCGGAGGCGAGAGCTAACTAAACAGTCCTGCAACGACGCCAGGAAAGAAACCACAGCCACCGTCCAGCCACAACCCGCCGAACATCGTCGCCTAGTACTACAACCCTGAAACATATGACAAAAAAGATGAATGGGTAGGGAAATTGAGGGGCAGGAGAGTTGTGGTAGAAGATACACCATCCAGCATTCTCCTGCTGACCCAGGGAAACCAATAAATTCCGTGGGTCAGAGAGGGCGGTCGCCGGGTATCGAACCCAGGACCTCCTGAATGCGAGTTGCACACGTTACCGCGGCGCCACCCCACTCAGTTCTCTACCAGGGTGCAAGTGTGTTTTCATTTAAATTAAGTTGAAAATGTTTTCGATTGAACAGGGTGTGTTTTTAGTGGACAGTGTTTTAGAGAAGGCAGTAAACATACTGAAAAGGTGGAACAAAAATTTATAGAGCAGTTTCCAGGTTACAGATTACCATTTTAGGATAGTGTTTACTATTTGATAAATGCATTCAATGAGACCGTGCTGTGTATGACGTGATTATTTGATTTGGAGTCCTACAAGGTCAATAGGGCATAAAGATAATACGAAAAAAAATTATGAGGTGAAAGTGATTCAGGGATGAAAGGAAATGTAATCAAATTCTAACAATAATATTAAATTTTGAAACTTTGTCTTCAACAGAATGGGGGACATTTTCAACATCTGTAAATGGGTAGTATAATTATGATTTTTATTTACTTGCTTTCTCTTCCTACTGTTTTCTTCAAATTCATTCCAATCAGCCACTGTAGCATCACAAAAGTACGGATTATTCATGGTTACCACATTCCCATATCTTGCTTATTCTATCAGTGTAGAAGGATTTAAAGATCTCACTGTGTTTATTTGTTACGAGGTATTTGGATAGCCGCCTTCTTCATTTATACAACAACCTTACTTTGGACAGCAGCTTCTCAAAAAATATTGAACCTATATTTACCTCTGTAGGAAGTTTCAAGATGTTCCTATTAATATCACTGAATCATGGTAACTTCAAATAGTCTTCTTTCAGGTATGCACGGTAACTTATGAATCTTCAGAATGCTAAATCAATGTAACAGAGAGTTCAGCTTAACTTAATATTTTGGAGTTGTTCATAAACACCAGAGCTATGAAGCTGCAATGGATTAATATTGTTGTGTTCTACACAAAGGCTTAAAACACTTCAAATAATCACACAAAATATTTAAGTGTCTTAATAAAGTTTTTGTAAAATATTTCTGTTTTAATTTCTATATTTTAAGCACTAACACTGATAAATGCTTAAATTTCTGAGTCTCTTATATACCTAACATTTTGATACTAAAATTATATAAAACTCATCTGTGCGTTATACCATCTTTGAGAAAAGTACACCTAACAGCTAGAAATTTTAACATTACAGATATAATCAGTACAGACTTGTCTTAATGGTGAAAGGCAAATATTTCAAGGGACTCTCTCAACTCCAAAAATATTTTCCATGAAAGCTTTAGTTTATTTTTTATTTTCTTAAAATTCGCTCTCAGGATTTTCATTAAAATATCACATGTTTAAGATAGGTGTTAGTATCGCGAATAAAATGTACATCTTGAATTTTCTACAGACAGCATGTAACCCCCTCTTCATTCCTGTTGAATTTATTTTTCTGACAATCTTTTCACAAATACACGCTGTTGTTCGTCTGAATTGCTCAACATTTTAAGCAGTGGCGTTGTTGGGACCTGCGAGGTCTTGGGCGTATTTATCTTTGACCCCTCTCAAGAGGCAACGGCTTTATGGTTATGTCAATGTTTTGTTAATGAAGATGATGAGCAGGAATAGGATATAAGCATTAAATCTAGGGCAGAAGTAAATAAAGTTGAATGTTACTGGACCATAGGTAGTGGTCTAACAGGTAACAAATAAACCCTCATACAGTCTTTTGGCGTTTGCGGTTAGCACTCAGACTAGTTTTTATCTGCCTATTAGGGACCCTATATAATACAATTCTTTATTTTGGTTTAGTACTGAAGTTGACTACATACCACAAGTTTAATGTAAGCTCCCTGCATCTGTTCACTTACTTTTGGTTCTCAAAATAGTTGCCTTTATCAGCCAGACACATATCACAACAGCGAATGGTTAGTGTATCCGCGGGGATTTCTTCACATGCTGCTATAGTTTCTCAACAAAGGACCCCCAGCGCGTGTCCTATTCAGGCATTCCATAATTAAAAGTCCAGAGGTGTTAAACTTGGTGAACGTGCTGGGAAGTCAATTGATCTCTTCGTCCTATCTAGTAGCACAGCAGATTCTTGTTCAGAAATGCCTGCATAACTCGGTGGTAGTGTGGAAGTGCCCCACCTTGGTAGAATAACTCACTGTTTCATTAAGTTCGCATAAGCTGGCAAAATTCATGTGCTTAGAATTTCCAGATATCTGGTTCTAATAATTGAACCCTCAAAGAAGAAAGGACCTATTAAACCTCTAGTTGACAGTGCATACCATACATTCACTCCTGGTAGATTGACTACCTCGTCGACATGACAAGTGGACTTTCTGTTGTCCAGTAAACAAATTTGATGATTCATTGCATTGCTATGCATAGGATCTAAGCATTAAAGCTAGGACGGAAGGAAATAAAGTTGAACTGTTACTAGACCATAGGTAGTGGTCTAGCAGGTAATAAACTATCCCTCTTAGAGTCTTTTGGCCTTTGCGGTCAGCACTCAGACCCTTAACATATACAACAAAATAGACGTGAAGCTGGTGAATATGTAGATTCTGCACTCCCAGGCCACCAAGTTAACCGCTTTGGAAAAGACACATAGTCTATGATCGAGAAAAATAGTCTTCTCAGTTGTTTATTAAAAAGTATCGGTTCACTCATTTATAACTTTAGCAATTTTCTCCCTTTGTACAGTTATTTAGCAAATACTGCGAACGAAATTATTATACCATGAGTACAAATGAAATAAAGCAAAAATTTCTTACATGAGGGCTGTTAAAACATTTTGACACTGGTAGCGTATGCATATCGTAACGTTATAAATAGTTTTAAGTGGCCTCATTAGACCACACAAATTAAACAAATTAAAAACAATAAATAATATATGACAATAGAACCATCAGGGTTTTGAAGAAATACAGCTACTAATCAACAATAACTCATCAGAAATCACATGTTTACAAGAAACCAGTTCATGTGCTACTACAGTTAAACACTAGACTGGTTACAACAGAAAGAGATCAAACGACTCACATGTTAGTGGAGGCGTAGCAATACGTTAAACCCAACCTACCTCACAAAGAAATTCCAAATACATTTGATCTAGAAGCTGCTGCTATAAACACTCTCATTCCTTATGCCATATGTATCTGTAATGTTTATTTACCTAAAAACCAAGAATTAGAATTGTAAAAATTAACAGGACTCTTACAACAATTGCCGAAACATTTCATGCTGTTGGGTGACTTCAATAGCCACAGTAGATTACGGGGATGTAAGCAGATTAATGATAGAGGAAGAATCGTAGAAAGCTTACTTAGACTCCTACAACTTATGTCTACTTAACTCTACAACACCTACACACCTGACACCACAGATTTATTGGATTCAGCAATCACAAAACATTTGCATGACAACGATCACTTTCCAATCAAGATTCGTGTTACCAAAATGTCTAAGAATAGCTATAAATAATCTTACACATGGAAATGGAATACCAACAAAGCTGGCAAAAATGTAATACTATAATTGAAGAAAACATAAAACATCCTTCGCCACCTAGAGATTTCTCCAACACACCAGTAGAAATACTACTAAAAATTTTACACAAATGTTAATGGAAACAGCAGCAGTTAGCATTCCTAAAACTAATAGAAACCTTCGGAAGGAAACTATTTCCTGATGGAACGAAGAATGTCAGCGGGCTAAAGTGTCCAGAGCTAAAAAATAAAGCCTTTGTAAATACAAACACTCCTTCAGTTTGGACAATAAGATATTTTACCTCAAGTGCAGAGCATACGCCCGTAGAACTATTAAAGAAATAAGCAAAAAGTCATGAGAATTAATTTTGTTTCTTCTATGAGCAATGGAAGCAATTCAAATATAGACAAAAATTAAAAAAAAGCATAGGAGTTGCATAACTCCAACTTATCTGAAACCCTCCAATTCAATTCATCCTATCATAGATATCCAAGAGATAATACAAATCCTAGTCGACACCCTTGCCAATTACTCCAGTGATTCTAATTATGATCCTAAATTTCTTAACTACAAACCACAACTTCCTGAATTAAAATTAAATACCGTGAATTCTGATCCTGAGGCTTCATATAGCGAGGCGTTATCCTTTGAGGAAATGACCAAAGCACTCCAGTGGTGCAAGAATACTATTCCTGGCCCTGATGATATACCCTGCGCATTTCTCCAACACCTACCACCTGAAAGAAAAATGTATCTATTAGCAATTTACAATTACATATGGACAATAAGAGTATTTGTTGATCAAAGTCATCAGGCCATTGTAAGACCAATGTCTAAATCTAATAAGAACCATAGCTTTCAAGAAAATTATCGACCAATTGCACTAACCTGTGCATTGTGTAAACTGACAGACAAATTATTATCAAACCTCTATAATGGATACTGAAAAGCCAACAGCTTTTTATTTATTTATTTACTTATTTTTTAGCTTCGTTTTAGACACCATCATTTTAAACTAGACATCCTGTTAGAAGCTAACATAGAAGTAGCTTTCAGGGACAGAAATCATCTCAGTATTGTAAGAGTTGATATATAAAACGCCTACGATATGGCATGGAAGATACACTTTTTAAATCATTAATTGGCCTGGAATTTCAGGAAATATAATACACGCTATATACAACGTTTCACAGAATAGACAAGTTCAAGTGCGGATGAACGGTATCATGTCCAGTATATCCCATGTGTAATACAGCTTTTTGCAGAATAGACAAGTTCAAGTTCGAATGAATGGTATCATGTCCAATATTTTCCATGTATTGTTCAGCAAAAACTCCAGAAACTACACAACAACTATTACAAAGTAAATTAAGGCACTGGACTAACACTATATGTTTGAGATTCTCTGCAACCAAATCCAGGTCTATTACCTTCTCCAGTGTCAAAATCCAAATTTCTCCTCTAATAGTAAAATGAAAAATCAAACAACCTCAAACACAGTACTTTAAAATTGCGTGGAATGATATTTGACGAAAAGCTCACATGGTGTCATCGTACAAGATCCTTACGCGAGATCTGCTTCAGAAGACTTAACATGCTGAGATGTTTAGCGGCTCAAAATTGGGGTGGGCAGACTACCAAGTCTTGCTCTCTTTCTATAGAACCATCATACGCTCAAAGTTAATTTACGGATTCATCATATATGCATGGCTCAACAGTTTATATTACAAATCTATCCATATACATTATTTAATTTTTTAATTATTTATTGTTTTTAAATGGAAACCTACAATTGGATTCAATTTAAATTGACTCTCAAATGACCATCATAACGTCCTTCAAATACGACTAATGGCATTCACTTTCCCCCATAATAATCAGGAAACGTTTATCCAAGACATGTCTTTCTACAACGCTTAGTTTTGGAGATATTGTACAGTCTCAAATTAAATTGAATATACGAGGGCTGATCAATAAAGACTGAGATTGATTATTTCCTGTAGCTTTCTTGAGAGTTTCCTGTCTCTACCATGAATATTTGAAAATAGCGGGGTTTCATGTATAATGTCCATAGGCGGCAGCACTCTCGTATCGGTAGGTTGGTAGTAATGCTGTATATTGTTGACCCTAGTTGAATTTCGCTACCACAAAATGAAGGTGACACAAGAGGAGCAATAAAATTTTGTTTTCGTTTAAATCATACAGCCTCTGAAACTTTGGAAAAGCTGAAGCAAGCATACGTGAAGATGCACGAGGTGTGCAGCAGTGTTTAGGTGGTTCAAAGACTTCAAAGTAGAGCGAGTCCTCTGTGCTAAGCAAGGTGGTCCTGGTGCTTCGGCTTCTGCTATGACTGAAGTCAACATCAACACAACTTCTGTGACTGTTGTTCCCACTCACACCACTGTTACAGCAGCGTACTACACGTCAGTATTGGCTACACCGAGGTGATTGTTGTTCCCACTCACACCACTGTTACAGCAGCGTACTACACTTCAGTATTGGCTACATCGAGGAAGCACATTGCAAGGAAACATCCAGAATTTATCACAATAACGTGCGGCCTCACGTTGCAAATCAAGTCCAGGAATTTTTGGCTAAATTCAACATTACCTGTGTGCCGCATCTGCCTTATAGCCCCAATCTTGTCCCCTGTGATTTCTTTTTATTCCCATCACTAAAGGCAAAGCTCCGGGGCATTCGATTTGAGAGCACTGAAGCAGTGCTGAAGAAAAGTGAGGCGATTCTCAAAGACCTGCCAAAGAATGGCCTGTACCATGTGTTCAAGAACTGGCAGAGACGCTATAAAAAGTGCATTCAAGTAGGAGAGGACTACTTTGAAAAAGACCATGTCAACATTGAAATGGAGTAATAAATATCTGTGAAAAAAAATTAGTCTCAGTCTTTATTGATCAGCCCTCGTAGGAAAATAAAGTCGTGTGTTATTCATCTGATTCTTTCTATCCGATTTGAACTTTCTTATATAAGCAAAGTTTTATGAAGTTACCTTACCACCCTGTCATATTCAAACACATTATTTGTCTCCCTAGTTCTGTGCAACACGCACAGTTTTACTACAGCTCTGAATTCGCAGTTCGGTTAGCAAGTTGACAAGCTCCACCACTTAACCACAGCGACTGCAAACCCACGAGCTGAGCTGGCAGCTTAAATTTATGACCTTACTATTCGCTACAATTTTATAAATTGAACAATGTAATTAATAGCTATAATTCAAACATATAGACAGATAGAGCAAGACCTTTGTCGAGATACATCCTGTGAAAATAAATGTTGTTTATTCCAAATGAAATACTAGAACAAATGAACGCATCTATTTTAGAAACAGCATTTGTTCAACAAGCCAATATTTGCTACACAGTAGAAAAGCCTGATGTGATACATTCGCGCTTTCTCTAACCTCTATCGTTTATTAATACAAACTATTCTTACTAAAGCATATTTTTATATCTACTATGTTTTAATCTAAACAAACATTTGCAGAAATAACTGCATTACACATTTCGTTACAGATACAAAGAGAGAAGCAATAGTCGAATTTTTAAGAACTGGACGCTATATGCTAGCCCTAGAATTTCATGCTGTTTCCATGCAATCACGAGAAACAACTAAATGTTGGCAGGATTTAAAAGAGAATGACCAAGAACGGAACAATTAGATCCTTTAGTAACGGATATCTCAGAAATGGCTGATGCCACATACAACTTATTTGAAATAAATTGTATCTTTTAAAGAGATTACTTTTTTTGGGTAGTACCTTTTCAACAATCGCTTAGCGTTCACCAATTATACAAGATCATACAAAATTCCTTCCGAATGAAGGGGACTTCATAGCTATTTCCAGAAAATACAAGATATATGCTTTATTACTAATGTAAACATCTTTCATGTATGGTATTTCAATAAAAATCGTTAGAGCCATGTTTTAGAAAATAAACAATTTGAAAAATGTTCCATGTAAAGGGTAGTTTTAGAGTGGTGGATTTCATTGAAAATCTTAAATCTTGGTGCCGCATCTTTGGAAGATACTGAACCTAAATATCAAGTTTGGTATTTATCCGACTATGCTGTTCTTAGACACACTGACACACACACACACACACACACACGCACACGGTAATGTTTATAAAAATGCTTTATTTGGTTTCAGGGAGGCTCAAAACATGTATTTTCGGTGAAATCTCTGTATCGAATTTTTGGGTGGAATGCAAAACCATCTCTACTCACTAGGTACACGGTAGAGAAAGCAAAAACATGTTAAAAACCAGGGTTATTCGTAGCACTGTTAATTGCTAACAAAAATACGAGTGAAACACAGGGGTGCGAAAAAGTAGATATACAGTTATAAATGCAGAATGATTGGTGGGCCACATAGTGATAAACAGTTCTATTTTAAGCAAGATGGTGAACCTGTTCACTAAGCATGAATTTGGCGGGAGCATAATTTCCAAATAAATGAATAGGACGAAGGGACTCATCTGAATGGCCACCAGGATTTCCGGATCTTACCCCTGTGGATTTCTATGTTATAGAAAAGATTTTTGTAAGATCGCACTCTGTTGATGACAATATTATAGTAGTTAGAGTAAGTATTACATTCACCCTAACATTGAATATCTAGATTTCACAGAAAATATACCTTTGAGACCCCCTGAATAAACGAAAATTACATAATGATGATACATTCACATGACCTTTTCTAGCCACTCTTCTATAGGCCACCCAAAAATTCGATATCGAGATTTCACCGGAAATACATTTTTGAGGCCTCCTGAATCCAAAAAAAAGCATTTTTAGAAAAAGGTCCGTGTGTGTGTTTGTGTGTCTGTGAACAGCATAACTGAAAAACGAAAAGTCGGATAAATACCAAACTTGGTATTCAGGTTCGTATCTTTCAAAGATGCAACACGAGGATTTTAAAGAAAATTGCCCTACCACAGACTACCCTTTTCATGGAACATTTTTCAAAAATTTTGATTTTCTCAAAATAGTTCTAACGATTTTGATTAAAATATGCAAATGAAATGTATGCTTGTATTTTCTGGGAATGTCGCCAAAAGTCCTCTTCATGTTGGATTAATTTGGCATAACTAGTATACCGTAAAATATAGACAAAATTTTACTACACGGAAAATGTGGAGCTCGTTAAAAACACAATTAATATCGTATACATTTTTTTTTCGAATGAACCATTTCCGAGATATTCCTGGTTATTTGCTTGAATTTTCCTATATTTATACCGTTTCTCAAATGAGAATTCTTTTTTTTTTTTTGTATTTCCTGGACATGCAAAGAGAATGGAATGGTCAGCATTGCAACCAGCTCTTAAACGATTTGACTGTCGCTTATAGCCTACCATACTTTCTTTGCACCTACAAGAAAATTAGTAGTACGATCGTTTCTGCAAATTTTTATATCGATTAACATGAAATAGATGAAGAATAAGCATTTCTAAAAATAGTTCGTAGAAGAGTAGAGAAGGTCATGTGAGAGTAACACATCAGATTTTTTTTCTATCTACTTCATATTGATTGAGATAGACGTTTGCGGAAATGGTTGCACTCCACATATAATGTAAGTATAAAAGGGATAGAGAAGGTTGGAGCCATGCGCAGATATTGAGTGAATAAATAAGTATATTTATTTAAATAACCGTGCACATACATAGATCCCTATCAATTGCACGGGTCCACAGACCGTATCATATACAGAAAAATAAATACTCACAAAAATATAGAAGCAAAAAAACAAAACAGATTACTACTACAAGAAAACACCATTGCAGGAAAAAAAATCTGATGTGATACATTCACATGACTTTCTATACCCTCTATTGTTTATTAGTGGCTACACAAATTATTCTTACTCAAGATTATTTTTCTATCTACTACATTTTAATCCAAGTAAACCTTTGCAGAAATAGCTACATTATACATTTCGTTATAAATACAAAGAGAACAGCGATAGTCAAATGTTTAAGAAGTGGACGCTATGTCCTGGTATTAAAATTCCATAAAATTTCCATGCAATCGAGAGAAAAACTGAACGTTAAAAGGGCTTTGAGAAAATGACCAAGAAATGAACAATAGTAATAATGGATATCTTAGAAACGTTTTTCCTCTATCGCTTAACGTTTACCAGTTATACAAGATTATATAAAATATCTTCCAAATGAAGAGGACTTCATAGGCTATTCCCTGGAAATTCAACATATGCATTTTATTTATCATGTAAATATTTTTCATATTGGTATGGTATTTTAATAAAATCGTAGAAAATAAAAAGTTTCCAAAAATGTTTCGTTTAAGGGGTAATTTGAGGCACGGGAATTTTGTTGAAAATCTTCGCGTTGCATCTTTAAAAGATATTGGACCTAAATACTGAGTTTGGTATTTACCAGATATTTCGTTTTTTAGTTATGTTCACACATCACAAAAAGAAAACCCACACACACACAAGTACGTTTTTCTAAAAATGCCTGTTTTCGGACTCACGGGCCTGAAAACATGTATTCCCGATGAAATCTCGGTATCGAATTATTGAGTGGAATGTCATACCTTCTCTACCTACTATGTGCGTAGTAGAGAAAGTAAAAAGTAAAACATTGATATATACCATCGTAAATATAAACAACTCACAGAACAACGTAAGCCGTACGATCCGATGAATTACCAAGCCCTATTATAGAAAACAAAGAATAGTAGGAGAATAAACACAACAGTGAGTGAAAAAATATGTAATAAACAAATAAATAAACCACTAACACCAAAGTTTACTTCTTCTTACATCCCCACTTGCAGAGTATCAACCTTCTCAGATCTGAGCTATCTCGACTTAAGTAGAAATTTACCTATTCGTTCCATGTCTGATCTGCCAGCCAGTAGCGTCCAGCATACCCTTCCCTCCATCCTTCCCTTCCCCTAAAGTTTATCAATATATGCACCAATAAAAAGCGGGTCTCTATATGCAGGCTTTGAAATGTCACTTTCTGTATGACATAAGAAGGAAAAGAATAGTGACCTAGTACTTGCAAAAGTGTAGTATATTAAGTATTGGAAAATCAAACCAATAACAATAGATATTTCTAAAATGGTTACTATCTACTACAAAAATGATTAACTTAATACCTTGTTAATATCTTAATGAGATATAAATACATTTTTGGTATAGTAAGACCTTGCCTTTATGGTCTGCTAGTTTCACTAAAGTATATAAAGTTCATTCAGGATGAAGAGGACTTAATAGGTTATTCGCAGAAATACAAAATATAAAAATCTGAAGCATTACATTGACGACTTTCTCAACCACAGTTGTTTATTGTTATATAACGTCTAGAAACTACTCTAGCTAAAGCTTATTCTTCTTCTATATACCTCAAGTTAGCTGAGATAAACGTTTGCAGAAAAACTTTCATTACACATTTTGTTATAGGCACTAAGGGAATAGCGATAGTCAAATGCCAGATAGTCGGTCGCTAAATAATGGCTTGAAATTCCATGACATTGTGGCAGCACTTTTAAAAAATGACAAAGAGTATTGAAAAAGTAAAACCAATAATAACATTTCTTGGAAATGACTGATGCAATAAGAATATTTGAAATAAAACTTGTATTTTAAATAGATCTATATTTTTTATTTTATTTATTTATTTTGTGTGTGTAGCACGCTTTCTTCTGCTCTTATGGCTTACTCGGAGTATAAAATTGTACAAAATTCCTTCCTAATGAAGAGGGTTCAAAGACTATTCTCAGGAAATACAAGATAAACATTTTATTTTCATGTATGTTGTATATATGTAGAAAATAAAAATGTACATATATGTATGTATTTAATCAAAATTGTCTGAGCAATTTTTGAGAAAAAAAAGTATCGAAAGCTTTTCTATGTCAAGGCTATTTTGGGATGTTAGGATTTTCTTTAGAATATTCGTGTGGCATCTTTGAGGGGGAAGCACTTGATTATAAACTTTGAGGGGGAGGGTTGAGTTATGCCGTTCACACACACACAGACTTTTTTCTAACAGTACTTTTTATTTAGGGGGCCTCAAAACATGTATTTCATGTGAAATCTGGACATAAAAGTTCTGGATGGAATTGCAATACTTCCTCTACCTACTAAGAACATGATACAAAAAGAATAGATACACAAGTGTGTATATCAAGAAGCCTAACAATCTCAAGGCTTACAGACTGTGTCATACTTCCTGTGTTCTGACACGCGCCCCATATAGGAATGAGTAGTTCACAATGTACCATATGAAAAAACACCCGACTTCATAAGTAGAGGAAGAATATCGTAGAAATGAATGCAACATAAATGATGTATGAAACTGCGCACCGTTCCTTTTCTGTAAGATATGTGGCACCATTACTGTCATCTGGATGATGAATAAAGGCATCATAACACCGGAACTTCTCCTCTGCAGGGAAAAAAATCTCTCGTGAATCGAATAACATTAGAGGAAACGTAAATATCAGTCTTTATGGTATATTTATGTTACAACTAAATAAAAAAAATTCCGAAACAAAATGCAGAGAGTATAAGGTAAAATAAATAAAGTAAGTTGCTAATTTTCTTATCTCCTTAAGTCCTCCCGTAGAGGTGGTTTCCGACCCCTTCAACTACCGTGGTGCCAGCGCTTCGGATCGCTAACATTCGTGGTACTTCTGACGTTACTAGAAGTACGTCAAGCCGAACATTTCAGCAGCTCCCTTCGAGGAGTTGTTCGGTTTGGGTTGGACTCGGAGATCCAGTAGTCCCGATACCTATAGGAGATTGAGTATGTCTAGCAGTGATGCTCAGAGGAGTTCTGAGACGGTCTAATGTACTCCGGTAGCAGCCGGGAGAGCTAGGAGACAGTCAGCTAGAGGTTTTCTCTAATTTTCCCTCGGGGTAAACCTTCGCTCTGAACCTCGTTTAGGCCACCCAATACACATTATATATTATATATAGTCTTGGAAATGAGAAATCCTAGTTCCTCTAGTGTAAAGATACACTGTATTATGTTTAAATTCAGTAACCCTAGATTTCGTTTAAATAATAACAATTACTCGGAATTTTAATATAAATCAACGAATTTTATATGTGTTTAAAACACAAATTTTTAGTAGTGAGCCATATTGCGCTCCCCTACAATGTTTCTATAGCCACCCTGCTAGCGGGAGGCGATAAAGCTATATTCGCCTTCTTGCTCTGCTTTACGGCAGGATCGCCTGCAACTTGAGGTAGGCAACCCGCAGTGACTACTGGTTGAGGCCTGTAACTACCAACAGCTACGCCAGAGGGCAACCATATAGCTCGCCAGGTGGTGCTTCGGAGGATGACGCTGGTCACGTGGCTCCTCCGCAGGTTTCGGCTGGGTAGCGGCCGACGAAGTTAGTTAAGACTTCATCGCCACCGTAGAAAGCAGCCTAGCTTGGTGCTTCGAGGAGCTGCACGTCCACACGCGTTTTCGGCCTAATTCAAAATTTCTTTCTGTCGACTTTAGTAAGTAATCTTCTAAATTTATTTTACAAGTCGTGTGGCGTGCTTTTAATGTGCGGACGGTCTAGGTCGGGCGGTTATTAAAAGGCTTTATGTATACTATATGTAAAACCGAAATGTGCAAGAAAGACAAAGAACCAAGGACAGATTTAATTCACTTGTTTTTTAGCTGCTTGTAATTTTAGTGAAAATTCAGAGCATATTGGTATTTAATTTTTGTTCAACTGCAAATGAATTTAGCCTTTTATTTGCATAAATGTTTTTCTTTGCCTTTGCCTTTCCTTTTTTGGATTTGCAACGGCTACTTTGATATTTTGTTGTGTATAACTACTCAGAATAATATAAAGGGCTCAGCAGAAAGATCGTTCTGGAGACACACAAGTACTTCTATACCCTAGCTACAATTCATAGCACGCCAAAGGCAGTGCAGTAGACTAACTCGTTTTCGATTATAAGTGAACTTAAATAGTTTTGGAAATGGACGGTTTGTATACGGAGTGTACCAGTGTATTTAACCAGGAGGGAAGAGACTGTTAGAATAGGGATTCCCAAACTTACAGAGAAAGGGGATGAAGGGAGTTTCCCTTCCCTCTCATTTTCACTTGTACTGCCAAGGCCTGAAACTTGATTGGTTCAGCTTGTCAATCTCTTCAAATATAGGCTAGCCCCGTAGCTCAGTCGGTAGAGCACCTGCCTGCTGTGCGAGGGGTCCCGGGTTCGATTCCCGACCTTGGATGGGAATTTTCCGCTAGCTAAGATTGTGCCCTATCCTCCCCAGTGTGAATGTGTATGTATCATCTAATAATTAAAATATCCAAAGTGAAACCTAACTACAAGAGTTACAGGAGTTCACACAATTGCCATTAGGCAATAAGTTCCAAAGGAAAGGCCGTCGATAATGTATAGTAGTTAAAAAAATCTTCAAATGTATTAGATGGGGTAAACTGCTTTCTTTAAACCTTAGCTCTCAAGAGAACAGGTTGGGCACCACCGTGTTACAAAGTAGAGGAAAGGTGTAATACTTTTTTTTCGATTAAGATCTTAGATAAAAAATAATAACTAGTTATTTAAGGCTATAACCGCCTTATATTTGCAAGTCTCTGGGAATTCTTATGTTTTCATAACAGAATATTAAATCAATACAGAGGAAACAACATTTCGATCATTAAGAAGTAGTACCTGCGTTACACTGATACGTTTTCGTTATGTGACCATATGGCAAAATGGAACTTCAGAAATTTCTTAGAACACCTGGATAGCCAAAATACAAAAATTCAATTTACAACGGAGTTAAACTAGTAACTACGGGAGCCGTATATGTGCAGTATACAGAAAACTAACATATACGAACCGCTAACTTAGTAAACACTCCAATAAACATCCTTAACAAACAAGAAATGCAATTAAAACGTTAGTAGAATGTGCAAAAAGAAACTGTGACCCAGAACATCTCCATCAGGATTCAAGACGCTGCAGTACAATGTGTAGTCGAAAAAAAGGTATTTATCGGGCGCCACGTCCTAGAAAGAATAAAAGTCGAATTAGGGAGACATACTTATAAAATGATCTTTTTCCCTACATAAACAATGCAACAGATCGTACCGGAAAAATCTAAGAAAGACAACAAATTAAACCCATATGCATGGCAACAACAAAAATTAGCCATATTTTCAAATCAGCCAAGGACCACTTGACTCATTTTCTAAATCCGGCGTTTGCAAGATTCCATGCAAATCGGACAAATATATATTGACACAACAAAACGAAGTATAAACACACGTATAACCGAACACAAAAGAAACTGCCGCCTAAGACAAACAGAAAAGTCAGCCCTAACACAGTATGCTTTATCCCTGGACGACCAGCGTATGGAGTACGATAAAGTAGATGTTATAGCTACAAACCAAGCAGTATTATCCCCGTTTGTATAGAGAGGCTATAGAAATTTACAAACATACTAATAAATTTAATAAAGATGAAGGATTTAAACTTAACCAAACATGGATTCCCATACTTATTCAACTACGTAATCCCCATGCAGGCATAACCCTTTCCCTTGACCCCACCCACTGGGCCACGAGTATATATACCGCTCTACTTTTAGCATGTTTTTAGTTCAGAGAAAGAAGCGACGATGACGAGATCTCTGAAGATGTCCTTCACAGACAGGGACGAAACGTCAGGTCAAAGTATTTTAACCTGCAGACCACGGCAAAACAGTCTGGAAGCTTCAGAACACAAAACTATAAGATCTATGTTTGATGTCTGCACCCCCTTTCAGTGTCATCATTAATAACAAAATATAGATCATTCTATACAGCAAACAAGAGTTGCACGAAAAAGTCACGAGAGAAAACGTTTCTTCTTTACGGTACCCTCTTTAATTTGATATATTTATTTATTTTGAAGTTCCACTTATACCGCTCCCTTAACTACAATGCCCTTTCCTTTGGAACACATTATTGCCTATATGCACGGTAGAATCATACTAAAGATGTGGGACACGCGCTGCTTGTTTTCGTTCAGTCTGCATAGTGGCGTTACCTTGACTGCAAGGTGTGGAACAAGGTTCTAATTTGCTGATGACTGTGGCGAGGACAATAATAACACAGTTGTAACGTGAAAGTCTAAATGATTTATTTATTTAATTTCTAAAACAAAAGAACAAATGGAAAGAACATGAAGAATAAATAATAACGCTAAGTTTATAAGTAAAAAAAAATCTGATGTGTTACACTCTACTCTACACTTTCTCTACTCTTGTACAAACTATTTTTACAAACGCTTATTTTCCATCTACTTCATGTTAATCGAGATGAAACATTTGCAGACTCTATCTTATTGCTAATTTTCTTGTAGATGTAAGGGGAATATATATTTGCAAGGGCAATATAGAAATACAGTAGTCTTTAAGCACATACATATCTCTTAATAGCTGGTTGCTAGGTGCAGCACCATTCCCTTTGCCACAGATTAATACTCTTTGCATATCCAAGACAAAAAAATGAATAACGAATTCCCATTTGAGAAAATAAGTATTGAAAAATTTAAGGGAATAACAAGCAATATCTCGAAAATGGTTCACTGAACAACAAAAATGTATATGACATAAGTTGTGTATTTTAACGCGATCCACAATTTTTGTGTAGTAAACTTTTGTCTATCTCTTATGGTTTACCAGTTATGCAAAAGTCGTTCACAATGAAGAATACTTTTGGAGACATTCACAGAAAATTCAAGATATACATATTATTTGTCATAAAAATATCTTAAACATATGATATTTTTATCAAAATCAACAGAGCCATTTTTGAGAAAATTAAAATTTTTGAAAAATGTTCCATGTAAAGGGTAATTCCATGTAAAGGGTAATATGGGATGGGGGGATTTTCTTGAAAACCCTCGTGTCGCATCTGTGGAAGATACTGAACCTAAATACCAAGTTTGGTGTTTATCCGACTGTTCGTTTCTGAGTTATGCTGTTGACAGACAGACACACAGACACATACACGGACATGTTTCCAAAAATGCTTTTTTTGGATTCAGGGATCTCAAAACATGTATTTCCGGTGAAATCTCGGTATCGAATTTTTGGGTGGAATACAATACTTCCCCTTACGTAGTAGAGAAAGTAATAAATCACTAACTTTTTACTGTAAACTGCAGCAGTACTTTCTATTACTCCTGCGAAACATCATTGTAGACAACCTATATATTTGTAATAAACAGGAATATATGAATTAAATTAACACTAAAAATAGTATGAATGCATAAAATTAATTGGTTATAATAGCAATAATATTTTCCCGTATAGAACACAAGACAAATAGTAACAAGTAGTAACTATCACGTTTACCATGTATTTTTTCCTTCCAAACTGCCCTTAAGGATATTCATCGACGAAAATAACGTTAAAAAATGCTAAAAATAATAAACATGGATTTTGTGTTATTAAATAGAAGAAACCTTTTGCTTTAGTCCTCTGCAGTTTTTATAGCCATATGATCGTTTAAACTATGGGGGATGTGCATTTAAATAAATATGTGTAAACTCGGGATGCCATAAAATTGTAGTCTAAAAGGGCAGGTTTTGCGTACATTAAAGTGAACAAAGCATTCAAAGAAGCAGCAAGAATTTTCAAATGACTAACTCAGGTGCAGAGGAGCAGACGATGGAGAGCCTTCACATATTTTAAATGTTTTTAAACAGCTTAAAGGCCAGAAACAACATTATTTAGCGTCGTAGCTTTAAACTGTTTTTTTCGGGTTTTGCAAATATCAGACATTTTAAAATTATTGCAAATAATGCAGTTTTCGGTATACATGTGTGAAATTTGCTATACTTTCTCATAAATAGTAACAAGAAAAATGCTGAGAAGATTTTTTGTTAACATGCTTAGTTGTGAAGTAATTAGACGATAAAAATCCATATTGTGTAAATGTTTAATCTAAAAATTGAAGACTATATTTAACATATTTTCCAAACTAGTAGGATAATTAACCAAAAATTCATCTCTATTCCCTGCATATACTTTTAAAGAGTGAAATTATGAAATATTATTTTTTACAAAATGTAGTTGTATTATGTGGAGCAGTTTTTCCAAAACCGTAAGAAATATAAAAAAAATTAATAAGGTGTGAATATTTTGGGAACCAATTTGATCAGATACATGACATTTGATATCCATTGAAACCCTAAATGTTATATTTCATTTTGGAATGAAAATCGTACGGAAATTGATTTTATGAATTCCAGAGATGGGTATTCTTATGGGTATCTCTTTTATTTTCTTTGTGATTTTTCTTTATGATCTATTGTATGTTTTTATTTTATTAAATTCTCTTATTCTAATGAAAGTTTTACTTCTAATCAATGTTCTTATTACTTTCTATGAAAGATAAGAAGTTATTTCCTAGGTTTTTTTGTGGCTTCATTGAGTAATTTCACGGTTCTTTTGGTTGTATGTTACCGGTAAGAAACTCCCCATGCGCATTTAAACAGACTTTCCATTGCAGTAGCAATCAGTTTCATGCAAGGCAGAACTAAATTTCCTCATGAAACAGTGTTAATATAGTCTTTGTTGTCAGTTGACATCAATTTTATGTATATTTCTAAGTCGGGATACTGATTTTTCTAGTAAATTTTCTTTACGTTCTTGGGCTTCATCTGGTTTCAGTATTCCTAAAAGTATTTCTGCCGTTGCACAAAGCTCCATTTCTAATGTATCTGCGTTTTTCCCCCCTGGTTTATATCACAAGTAGTAGAAGTATTGTCCTTTTGACAATATTCAAACACAAAACTATTCCTGAAATGTAGCCGAAATTGATACGTAAAGCAATATCCCATATATAACGTTGTAAAGTAATTACGTAACATTATGCTATTGTTGGTAATTGCAGAGCGTCAAGTTCGGTAACTTAGGAGGGGATCTTGCCTTAGGCAAAAATTTTCCCTTTTTCAGGAATATGTTTATCTTTCGGAAATGAGAAGTATCTGTAGTATATGTCACTTTTGTTGTAGTATAGTAATCATCACGTCCATACCTTGCACATAGACTGGTGTTAAAACTGGAGCTCATAACAGCGAAGGAGCGGCTATTAATCCATCTCATTGTCAGTGACATCGTAAACGTCCCATTAACGTGCATAAAACACTAATAATTAATTATTGTCACCAAGAGAGTTTGCAAGCAAGGTGACGTCACCTCTCGGGTAACTTCGCCCTACATGCGCAGTCCCACACCTTTACTATGATTCCTACATGATTCATGATAGATAATGGTGTTAACTCGTATTCGTTTGCTATTGGATTTCTGGTAAACTTTGGATGTTATTCATTAGATCACTCACACATCCACATTTCCAGATTCTGAGGAGGATAGGGAATAATCTTGGCCAGAGAAAAATTCCCACGCCAGGCGGGAATTGAACCCGGAACCTCTCGCCCAGCAGGCAGGTGCTCTACCGGCTGAGCTACAAGGCCAGCCTTTGCAATTATTGCTTTGCTAATTCAATAGAGTAATGACGAACATTATTTTATGCAGTCCTACCATTATAAACAGGTTGTTGCTGTATGCAGTATGTGCATAATTGCCTCATTATGGCTCGCGTGCTAATAATAGCAATGTCGTAATTTCATTTCCTATAGCAATGACGTAATACCGGTACTTCAAGTTGCCGTGACAGAGAGATGATGAAACCATTGAAGAAGATGCAGTTGCCTCTGTACATTATTAAATATACAATAATTAAGATCTGAATAAATAATTACTTACCGTGCTGTGCTAATAATAGACTACTTCACAGTCCGTAACACCTGCCCTCTTCTCTCCCAGAAAGGAATGTACTTATTTTGCTTATCGCTTCAACTCACAGTTAATAACAAATGAAATGCAGAGAGAGAAGCTAACGTTTCATTTACGAAAATATGAACACGCTCTCGCTTATGTCAGTTATGGATACCGAAATGTTTCATCATTTATTTCCTACAATTTATAATGCTAAGATTGCATAACAAGTTTTGTTCGACTCTTGGATAATCTCAATATGGCATTTGTGAGAAATGTCAGTCGTGCGATAATTAAGATTGTCCACTTGTTGCATTAGTTACTGTAATTGTAATGTTTGCAGCACGGTGTAAACTTAAATAAATTTTATTTTGTGCCACCGTGTTCCCTTTGCTATGTATACCATTTTTGTATCTTCGCTTCACTATACCTCCACTGTCCAACCTAAGCAAAATAGCCGGACAGTCCACCAACACCATTGGTTTATTCTGGGTAACTACCTAACTGACTGACTGAAAAGGTTATGAAACATTTTAAACCCAAAGACTTGCCTTCGGTTGGACTGGATTGTGAAGAGGAGGGGGCGCATCCAGGAGGAAAGGATGAGGTGTAGGGGAAACACCGGCAAGCCAGAACCAGAGTGACGGCAAAGCAATGACAGGGTCCCTAAAGTTTCCAGATATAAACACTCCAGCATCGGAGGCAGACTGGGATCCCGCCCCTAAGGTTCAATCCTACCGTGGGCGGTCCTCATATTCCGCAACCAGCCAGAGACCGAGGGACAGAGAAAGTTCACAGAGAGCATCCTTTTCCCTTACCACGCTGCACCGAAACTTCATCGCCGACACTTCCAGCCCTGAAATAGAGCATACGGGGTGATGGATAAATGAAATGACTAATGGAACGAAATGCAGAGGCAGTACATTCGGGGTGGGGTTAAGGAAATCACTCCCAACATTCGCCTGACGATCCGGAAAGCCCCCGAAAAAACTCACGGGTCAAGTGGGCCGTCGCCGGGTATCGAACCCGGGATCTAGGCCTTACCGCCTGAACCACTCCACTCGGTAAGAGTTGTAAGTAAGGTCCAAACATCAAACATACACTTTTTGTTTCCTTTACCTTAATGAGAGGTTAAAAGCATTATTATTATTACTATTATTATTAGTATTATTATTATTATTATTATTATTATTTATATATTGACAATATGAAATACCATATGCAAGTAATTATATTTAAGTTTTAATTCTAGTGACAAGAAAACAACAAGTGCCAGGAACGTTTACTTTCTCTAATACGTGCCTAGCAGGTAGAGAAAGACCGAATTTCACCCAAAGTTCGATATCTAGATTTTACCAGAAATATATGCGCTTTGAGGCCCTGAGTCAAAAAGAAAAGAAAAACAAACATTTTTATAAAAGGAATCGTGAGTCTATGTCTGTGTGTGTGTGTGTGTGTGTGTGTGTGTGTGTGTGTGTGTGTGTGTGTTTTAGCGTAAACAGCATAACTCAAAAGCGAAAAGTCGGATAAATATCAAACCTGGTATTTAAGTACAGTATCTTCCAAAGATGATTCACAAAGGTTTTATAGAGAAACCCCTACCGCAAAATGCCTTTCACGTGAAACATTTTTCCAAATGCTTGATTTTCTTAAACATGGCTCTAAAGATTTTAATCTCATATATTTCAGACGTTTGCATAAAAAATAAAATGTAGTTATATACTGAATCTACCGGGAATAGACTATGAAGTCCTCTTTTCATTCGGAAGTATTTTGTGTAGTTTTGTACAACGGGTAAACTTTAACAGATGGACAAAAACTTATTACACAAAAAATATAGATCTCTTTAAAGCACATACACTATTTATTTCTAATTACTTATTGTGGCATAACCTATTTCCAACCCTTATTATTGACTTGAATATTTCAACAATTTGAACATATTTTAAAGTGCTGCCGCTGTTCAGATGTTTCTCGGAATGGAATTTGAAGGCCAGCATCAATAAGCTCTTAAACATCTATCAATTATTCGGTTTACTCTATGGATCCTTGTGCAACCTACAACAAAATGCGAAATGAAACTATTTTTACAAAGGTTTGTCTTGTTTAAGATAAATACGAAAGCTTATTTTTAGGTATTTTTGAGAACGGTATGATGAACCAGGATTTAGAATCGCATTTGAAAAGTTTAGATCACAATCAATATCCGATTCGCGAATCTCCCGATGCGGGACCGAAGCCTCCCGTGGTCAGCAAAATATCTCCGAAGCCTCCCGGACTCTTATAGGTCCCTAATTAAATGCCCGCAAGCCTCCCCAAAGCAGGGTGCAGTTCCAGTCTCTAATTACATAAGGTCAAGGCCTCCCGGTCGAAACAGGTAACAGTTCCAGTTTGGTGTTTATAATATTTGATGAAGCATTGCATACGGGTGGAAGATGTTACATTTTTTGCGTTTATGATTAATAACAAAGAAACACGGCTCTAGTACCAAAAGAAAATGAACCTCTAATGCTTAAATTTGAATTACTGGTTGTTGTTCCAGTTGGTTTGGCGTTACCCAGGGTGCACCACGAGGAGGCGAACTGGCTCGCACCCCAAAAGGTTCCACATTTATCAGCTTCGTCATTATTTCTCTATTTTCTATAATTTACCCACAATGGATACGCATTTAGATGCTTCGTTATTTTGACATTGTAAACCTATATCAGACAGTAATATGTATTTTGGTCTTTAAAATAAGCGGTACTTTTCCTTTTTGATTTTATTTCCATGTATTTCCAGGTTTGGTTCTATAAGAAATCGACTTCATTATTCCAATCTTGAAATTTTCTACTTGCTGCATCATGAGTTTCAGGTGTGGATAAGACCTTTCCTGTTTTTCCATTTGTTGATGAATTAATTGCAATTTTAGTATCCAGGTGAATTTGCTTCAGTACTTCAAGAAATCTATACAGATCTGGGCTGCAGGAGTAAAACTGATTGTTGTATTTGTTGTGGAAACTTTCGCAAGCGTTGGTAGTTTTCTTGTCTATTGCAACTTAGTTCTGCCCACATGGAAGGAGGAGAGAGTGCATTTTCGTCGATGTAAGTTTCCACTAAATAGGTGCAAAACATCTGTAGTTTTTCTGAGACAGGCATCACTGCCATGAAGTCTTCAGCTAGTCACCAACCATATCAGGATCCAGCATTGGCAAACCAAATATGTAGTTCAGAAATTTTCCTATTTCATTTCTGGAATAGTCGTCATGTGCAAGTCCCAAGTTTTGTATCTTTCGTCACCAGCTTTGTGTTACATCCTTGGATTTTAACATCAGTCCACACTTCTCTTCCAGCATTCATGATGCTTTCTTCAAAGTCAGAACACACATTGTTGATGGAGAGACTTTCAGACCTAGTTTATTACATTTATCAACAACTGTTGAAAATACCTGCTGATATGATGAAGTTTCTTGTCCTCCGACAAAGAAAATACCATTGGAATGTAATGTCCATTAACGAGCCTATGGATTGTAAATAGCTGGCAAAAAACCTTGTGGAATACTTGAAAGTTCCATCAACATATATTGTGTCACACTGTCCGAGTACTCCGAGGTTTCCTGATTCACAAAATATTAGAACGTTCTTCGCAGCATCGTTGTGTAGCAACAACTCGGCTCCATCTACAGTTTTCACATTTAATGTGTTCAGAACATCATGAACCTCCTCTATACTTGTGGGTGATTTTGGTAGAATTTTTTCTCTGAAATTTGTCACTAGGTGGTGCCGCGTGGTTATGGTCCTCTTGAATATCCAGGACATCTATTTCTTCAATGGGAATGGTTTTAATAAAACTTTTGCAACTTTTAGCATTGCACGTCCATCGCGCTACCCCACTTTTTAAACACTTCTGGAATCCGAAAGTGTAACCGTTCCGAAGTAGAGTTTTCCTTCCTGTCCTACTCACCGTAATTTCAGTCTCGTCGGAAAACATGTTAACTGTGAACTAATTGGTCGTACACTGAAAGAAATCAAGGAAAAAATTAGGCATACCCATTCCACCCCACCTGCTGGCTAATTACACCGGTTTCGCGGGAGGCTTGGGGGTTGTTACCTGCTAAGCTTACCTGGGTACGGGAGGCTTCATTCCTGCGCCCGCTGACGCTCATACCAAATGAGTCATCATTGCGGCCTCCCTAAATAGAACCTGCAATCTCTCTCCTCTGACTCTATCTACCCTGAGAGCTCTAATGAAACCTCAGTTGTTAGTGTTGTTTTATATACGTAATAATTTCACACCATCATCATCGGCTGTTATGATTTAGACCTCTTTCGGCTACAATTTATAACTGTGAAATTCACATTTTTAATAGACTGCCCTCGCCTTCGTCCTGTAGGAGCATAATTCAACACTCTGAGTTACCCTGCCATGCCTCATTTTACAAATGTGTTCGTGCCAGTTTCCTCGACACTCTTCTACGATATTTTATTTGTTTTAAAAGGCTTATTTCTTTACGTATATCTTTATTTCTCCTGTTGACTAATAAAGTATAGTCCTTCACAAATTTCAAGACGCTGCTGTTTCTAATCTACTTCCCTGTTTGAAGTTCAGCGGTGTGATCAATTACAACAATAGTACTATCTTGTAGCAATTCATTAACTTTGCTTTCATGCCTTTACTGACTAGACTGCTTCTAACTGTACTGAGCAAGGTGGCGCCGCGGTAACATGGCGACTCGCATTCGTTAAGACCAGGGTTCGTACTTCTAATTGTGCCACAATTGTGTTTAAAGAGGCAGATTTTCTTTTTATATAATATTTTAATATTTGTTTAAAGGTGCATTATTAATTATCATGTTGGCTCATACAGTATATTTTTCATAGAATGACATTACTTTTATTTTTTCAGTTGATATTTCTACGCTGCGCAGCTACTGTATTTAACTGACAGACAGCTCTTTGTAGTCTTCGTAGAGGCTGAAACTACATATCTGCAAAAACAATTTCCCAATTTTCGATCTGTTATTTATACTCAACGCACACTTTAAACATTCTGAACGCTTTTCATATAAAAAATTCTAAACTAACGCAAACTTTCCGAATTAAGACCTAAGCTTACATAACAAAATCCTAACCTAACCTAGTGCTAACCTTCCATGAATTCAGAAACCTAAGCTTAGAACCGCTTCATTGATAAGACTTGGAACCTTATCCATGAATCCTTTACCTATACGGAATAATAGCATTTAATTTAAACCATATTAGGCTTGCATACAAAAAGGCGAATGAAATAACGGAAGCTTTTGCAGCTAGGCTTTTCCGAATCTATTTTGGCTTGTGCCCAGCCGCACACCGAGAATCATTAATGTGGAAGTGCCTCAAGGTGCGCTATTAAAACTAGGATCGGGAAAACTGACCAATTAAACAAGTTGCCTTTCAACAATCTGCTATATTTAATAAGAATAATGTATAACATACACTAAAAGTCTCAAGGAAACACCAAGTTACACAGCAAATTTAGTAAAATACATAAAAGTACAATTACGACGTGAAGCGTTCCAGAAAATTACAATAGAAAATAAAAACTACCAGATCATTAAGCTTACTCAAGATTTAAAATAATTTAATCGAATGTCTAATCGTGAAGTATTTCACAGAAATAATATACTGGATGAAATTCAGCTAAAGGTACGCTTCACGTCAAGAGCAGCGGGAATAAACAGTCTATGACTTGGCCTTCTCGCAACATAACAAACTATAATAAAACATTATCGCCGTCTCCAAACACAACGCACTTTACGAGTTTTAAACTGGGCTTGCAGATAAAAAGACCAATAAATAATTTATGATTCGAAGCAAAAGGAGAGCAGTCTGTATTGAAAAATTGTATAAAATCTAAACAAATTTCCAACAAGAACCAAATAGAATTTGGATAGTTTCAACCTCCACAATGAAACACGTACCTGTACCTGCGATATCACAATTACACACAGTAAAAATTAAAACACCTTAACACGTTGGCTGCCGCGTCGCACGAATCCAACTAAGTGACTCACGAGATTGGCTTTGTCCTTGAACTGCAAGCGTGCAGTGGACTAGGGAGCTTCTTGCCTGCGATGCAAATAGCTTAACACCAGCAGTTCAAAACGATTGTCAACATGTGCAGTCCAAATAGTGTTTCACATGTATATGGTCATAAATATAGTGGTTTACATGTATGCAGGTTTTACAGGTTTACTTATTGAAATTATGATCATAATTGTATTGTTTGATGCAGTAATATAATGTACTACTGATGCTACTTCGCGTAATATGCATTTTTCCGGGAAAGAAAGGATATAAGTACCTTTGGAACAGAGTGTGAAACAATAGAGCGAGAGGGAAGAACAATACAGCGCTGGCTCAGGTTCGCTTACGTCAACCACAAGGACAGAGCTAAACTCCTGAGTCGCTGACAGTAGCTCTCTCTCTCGCTAGACATCCGAAGCGACCAAAACAAAAGAGGCATCACGGAAAACCGGAATCATAACTGCCGAGAAATTCACCTTAGCTTAAAAAAAAAAAAAAAAACGGCACAGGCTCCAGTGAGTGTAATTCACTGGTAATGTGTTACTTCACACGACTTTCTCTAACCAATATCATTGATTTTTATACGGGCTCTACAAACTATTTTTACGAAAGCTTATTTATCTATCTACTTCAATTATGTTAATCGATACCCATATAAACCGTTACAGAAATAAATTTCATTATACATTTCGTTGTAGGTACGGCATAGGTGAAGCCGAATGAATAGTCGGATATTCAAAAGCGGCTCCTATATGCTAGTCTTGAAATACCATACTCTTTCCATAACATCGCGAGAAACAACTGAATATGCCAGGAGTTTATTTATCCCACTTTTCGTTTATGAGCTGTGCCCATTCACAGACACATCTAGGACTTTTTTTTCCTCTAAAATCTGGTTTGTTCAGTTCAGTGTTTTATTGAAGTACTTCGAAATATGTATTTCCAGTGAAATCTCGTTATGCAATTTTTGGTTGGAATGCAATACTTCCCCTACATATTCGTACTATGCACGTGGAGGAAAAAGTAAAAAAAAAAAAAAAAAGGCAAGACATAACATTTAAAACTCTAAGATGTCTTACATAGCATGTATTCAGTACTCTTTAAAAAGTTCTCTTCTTCTTTCTCTACCACGTACATACATAGGTAAAGAAAGTACTGCATTTCATAAAAAAATTCGATACCAAGATTTCATCGTAAATACATGTTTTTAGGCCCCTTGAATTCAAAAAAGCATTTTAGAGAAAGACCTGTGTGTGTGTGCGCCCGTGTGTGTGTGTCTCAGTCTGTCTGTGTGTGTGTCTATAAACAGCATAACTCAAAAACAAAAAGTCTGATAAACACCAAACTTGGTATTTAAGTTCAGCACCTTCCAAAGATGCGACAGGAACACTTTCAAGAAAATTCCCCAATACAAACAACCCTTTACATGGAATATTTTTTGGAATTTCTGATTTTTAAAACAATAGCTCTAATGATTTTGATTAAAACGCCATATGTTAAACATATTTACATAAAAAATAAAATGTATATTTTGAATCTTCCGGAAATAGCCTGTTAAGCCTTCTTTATTCGGAAGGAGTTTTGTATAAACTTGTATAACTGGTAAACGTTAAGCGATAGACGAAAACGTACCACACAAAAAATGTAGATTTCTTTAAAGCACCCAATTTCTTTTCAAACAACTTTTTTGTAGCATCAGCCATTTCTGAGATATCCGTTATTAATCGTTTGATTTGTTCAAACACTTTCATTCTTTATAAGTCCCATTGAATGTCAGCTGTTTCTCGCCATTGCATGGGAACAGTATGGAATTTTAAGGCCAGCGTAAAGCGTCCAGTTCTTAAACATTTGACTAGCGCTGTTCCCTTTGTATCTACATTGAAATGTGTAATGCACTCACATCTGGAAATGTTTATCTGGATTAAAATGAAGTAGATAGAAAAATAAAAGTTCGTAATAATTTCTATATCCACTTAGAGGGTAAGAAAGTCCTGTGAATGAAACACGTCAGATTTTTATTATTTACTTTGTTCCATTATTATTGTCAACGCACAAAGAAAGCGTTTACATTTAAAAAGGTGAAATGTAATTTTAAATGAATGACTTTGCTGCATATAATCTGTTTATATGTTGAAATTTAAAACCTCCACTAAATGTATACTTTGTATCCCTTTGAGGAGGCTACTTTATTGACTAATATTTTGCCTTGTTCATTCTGGCATAGTGCTACTAACTGCAGCCCAACTTTTAAAACATGTCCAGTTCGTTGTGCAAGTAATTACCTGGAGTACATTCAGCCATTTCCTCGTCTGCTGTACGAAAATAAAAGGTAATAAAACGGAAAGGAAGTTGAAGGCTCCACTTGTTTCAGAAAAGGAACGAAATGTAGCAGAACAAGCGGATAACTAACGACTATGTACGACTGTTAAGTCTTGGCGGGGTAAAAAACTGCGTGCGTTTCTAGGGGTTCGTTAGTGGAACCCACAGGAGAGATGCTTCTTGTGACCTAAAACACAAGCAATATTTATCCCTCTCATACCCGATTTATTTCCCGCTGAAACTGGAGGCATATCATGAATAATTGTGTCCTTGGATGCTGTTGCTACCTGATCCTGTGTTCGCAGCTAAGATAGCTGTAGTACTGAGCATCGCTGACGAATTTTCGAGGTTAGAATTCAGCATGTTTCAATTCTTATTGCTATCATAAAGAATGCCTGAGCCAAGTAAAAAAAATCGTATGTAATACATTCACATGACTTTCTCTACCAGCTATTGTTTATTGATAGGTACACAAACTAGTCTTACGAAGCTTAGTTTTATATATTCTTCATTTTAATCCAAATAAACTTTTTCAGAAATAGCCACATACGTCTCGTTATAGATACAAAGAGAACAGAGACAGCCAAATGTTTAAGACGCTATATGCTGCCTTAAAATTCCATACGTTTCCATGCAATCACGAGAAACAACTGAATGTTGACTTTAAAAGAAATGGCTAAGTTTTGAAGAATTCGAACAATTTATAACGGATATCTCGGAAATGGCTGATGACACAAAAAGGTTATTTAAAATAATTTGGGTGTTTTAAAGAGATCTACATTTTTTGTGTAGTACATTTTCGTCTATCGCTTAAAGTTTACCAGTTATACAAGATTATATAGAATTCCTTCCAAATGAAGAGGACTTCACAGGCTATACGTAGAAAATTCAAGATGCACATTTTATTTTCCGTGTAACTATATTTAATATATAGAATTTTCATTTCCGACCCTCGTAGCCGTGGTCGCTGGAGTGTATACCTCCGGCGCTCCGCCAAGCTAAGGGTCGCGGGTTCGAGTCCCGCCATGGGCATGGGTGTTTGTGTGTTGTGTAATTGCGGAAATAAGCGGTAACGAAAACAGTATATACAAACTGGGCAAAACAAGGGAACTTTAAAAAAAATACTAATCGTTATAGGCATTATTTAGAAAATGAAGCATTCAGAAAATGTTCCACGTAAAGGCTAGCTGGGGGTAGAAGATATTCTTGAAAATCTTCGTGATGCATCTTTGGAAGAGAATGAACTTAAGTACAGAGTTTGGTGTTTATCCAACCGTTCATTTTTTAATTATGCTGTTCCTACACTCGCACACACATACGGCCCTTTTTCTAAAAATATTTTTGGGGGATTTACGGGAGCTCAAAACATATCTGTCCAGTGAAATCTCGATATCAAATTTTTCGATGGAATAGAATAGCTCCCCTACTTACCATACTCATACGTAGTAGAGAAAGTAAAAATAGTCACGCAATGTTTGAAAAATTTTAAGGTTTATGTTATATAATTTGGGCAATAGATTCAATAAAACTGAAGCCTGCATAGAAATTGCTGAGAATCCATCATACTTTTTCGGTATGTACACCATCACGTGTATAATGAAACCGTTACAAAGAATCCTACCGTTTTCTTTCACATTTTTCTGACATGCAGATATTCGGATTCTTTTTGCTTTATCCATGACACACACACACACACACGTATATATATATATATATATATATATATATATATATATATATATATATATTCTCAGTCTGGAATTGAGAAGTTATGCAGTCCTGGCGTTATACAACCTAAACACTATTCACTGCATCGCGTCGTATTAATTTCGACCGAAATGACTGCTTTGCACCGCTGTGCGTGACTTGCACTCATAGTGCAACAGTGTGCCCGTTGTCCTTCAGTGATGAAGGTCCCAGGTTCGAATATCGCAGGCTTGATTTGAACTTCCGATCTTCATCACGTCTTCCAGCATGCACTACTAGAGCACGTTAACAATTGCCGGGCGGCGCCGGGTTCGATCCCAAATGTGGAATTTGTGGAGGGCAAAGCGGTATATGGGCGGGTTTTCTCCGGGTTATTCGGTTTCCCCCACCATTTCATTTTAACAGTGCTCCATCTTCACCTTTCCTGTCCTTCATCTCGCTCACTCTCATGTATAATCTACTTCCACGCTTTCATCCCCGGGCGCCGGGCTGATCACCCGCCCTGTTGTTCACTCTCTTCGATCTCTGCTCCTCGACAGGCGTCTCCACGGCTTGTAATTCCTGGGGGCGTAGATTCTACACAAGAGGAGGGTAAGCATGTGGAGAAGAAGAAGAAGAAGAATAGGTTGTTCAACAGAGGGGGACACCTCGGCACCGCGACTTACAGAGATCTATTGTGCCTACCATTGCAGGATGAAGGGTTGAAGGGAAGGAACCACACACAAGGCTACAGACGGCAGGCAGACCACAGAGACGCGCGGAAGTCCCAAACATTTCTAAGCTCCATTTCAAGCAGTCCTGTGATTTCCACGGGCATGCATCCACACTATCCATATACTACGAGACCTATAAGAACACAAAAGATGAAAAGGAAACGGAATGAAGGGAATGACGGTAGGAAATCGTAGTAGAGAAGAAACCACCCCAGTATTCGCCTGTCGACCTTGGGGAAATCACGAAACTCAGGGGTCAGAGTGGGCGGTAACAGAAACTGAAACCGGGACCTCCCGTATACACCCGAGCCTTTGATCTCAATAGTAGTGGCAAAGTAAAGCTGGCACACGGGATAACTATTTCATTGAAACTTTTTATTCTTATTTAGATTAAATGCGTCTCAATTTCAACGGTAACTATGTAAGTAGATCAGAAAATACAAAGTATGTTTCCATAGATTTTTATGATGCTCTGAAAACAGCAGATGAACTTGGTAAATTTACAATTCCACTCACTTAAAGGTAAAGGTAGAGGTACTGATCACTGAGGGGCCCCCGTAACTGGGGCAGAGCACGGCAAGTAGGCCATTTTTGCTTCCAACGTGATCCCTGAGAGGGAAGAAAGACGGGGAGAGGCCCGAAGGGCGACCAGATTAGGATGCTGACGGGCGCGAGTAAGGACGGGGTCGCAAACGTTTCCAGATAGAACGCATCCGACACGGCACAATCCCTGCCCATAAGCCACCAACCTCCAGGGTCCCCCTTAGCGGAGCCCACGCTGAGGAGAGAGTTAGTGCGTTAGTCAGTTAGTGAGCGGTATCGCAGCGACACCAAGGAAGAAACCTTTACAGAGCCACCGCCCAGCCGCAACCCGCCGAACACCGTCGCCGGGTCCTACAACCCTTAAACAGATGAGAAGGAAGATGATGGGACAAGGGAAATGAGAGGAAGGAGAGGCCTGGTAGAAGATGAACCAACGGGACCGTTCCCGGGACCTCCCGAATGCGGGTTATAGACGTAACCCACTCGGTTGCACTCACTTAACTATCCCGAGGTACTGAACTACGTAAAGCTATGCTTCCTAACAATAAGTAACAATTAGTGCTTGTTATCCTATATACAATCCATGAAGAACAGTGTTTATTTTTGGAACCAGTTGGCTTCCTTATGGAATGTCGCAAACGATGAAATATTCAACAAATTTCAATAACGTGCAACTGGAACACAGAAATGTGGAACAAAAAGTATAAATTGAATTTCTTCTTTAGAGGGAGCCGCAATAAACAATAAAGAAATGTCAGACAAGCAGGCACACACTCACAGACATACGAACAAATTCTTTCAGGGCGCTGAACTTCTCAATAACTTCAGTCTTTCTGTTGTGCGTCAAGCAGAGATGGATGCTCATGCAGTCTAACAGTATATATATAGAGAAGGGGAAAAAATAACTCGGCATTTCCAATTTCCGCTTCTAGACGGAACCAAGTCAACAACAACCACGAAAGCAGCACAAATCTACTTCTTCCTCTTCTTGTTCTCCTTCTTCTTCTTTCAGAAAGCAGCGTATTTGTTTACGTTCCTCCTGAAAGTCACAAAATGAAGCGCGGGTTCTTAAAGCAAAGTGAGCAAAGGAGGCCATGTAGAACTGCTTCAAAGGAAGCACTGTAACCTATTACAAGTGACTGTATGACTGTACTACTCCATGTCCAATATCTGCTTTGAGATCAGTTACTTCCTGATATTACCGCTGCTCTTTTCTCCTTGTTCTGTGTTATGTGCGCAGGATATAAGTAGTATCGTTCGGAAGGATGCTATAACGTTTCGTTAAAATGCATACTAACTACATTTGTATAAAGTAATTGCGGTTAAAACTTACTGAAATTCTAAAACTGATTAAACATAGTTTTAAATATATGACTTTCCCTACCTACTCTTCTACAAAAAAGCTTATTATTCTATATATTTCTTGTTATTCCAGATAAACTATCAGTATATTCTTCCACATTTATTGTAGGACACAGAAAGTAAAGCGGTATTCAGATTTTTACTTTCTCTACTATGTACAGTCCAGTACAAAAAAGTGCCAATGCTTTTGGTTTCCTATTGTGATTTACTTTATTTAATGTTGGCAGAATCCCCTTATCAGCTGTGTTCCACACCTACCCGGATGTCCTAATCTCTTATTGGTTTGAACAAAGTGAGCGGCGAAAGGGGTGGGAAACAGAAGCATTTTACCTGGATGGCTGCAAGATACTCCCAAAATCTGTCTGTCTCTTATTGGTTTGATGCCAAAAGTTCGGCACTAAATCCCTAACCAATGAACAATAGTCGAAGGAAGCCGGGGGCAGGGATAGGACAAATATTATGTGATATATATATTTTTTTTTTAATTTGTAGAGCTTACAAGGCATAGGATATGTCATAAAATTATAATTTAAAACTAAGTACATGCAAAATACAAGGGCACACTTTAATTAGAAGTAATTAATAAAGCGATGTGGTTTGATGAAATTGGCTTGTAAATAATGCCCTCTTTATTATATATATGTAACAAACAAAGGATATGGGCAACAAACCGAAAACTACTGCTCTCATTGAGCAAGGTTATAGTGCAACAAGGGCTGCGAGCTATGGAGTAGCTCCAAGAAGAGCGTCAAATTGGTGGAAGAAATACCATTAATGTGGTTATTGGACACACAAACTAGGTGGCGTATTTAATTATAAATGCACAATGCAGTTCCATGCCACCAGAAGGTTCAAAAACATACAACGTACTAAGGCAAATTAAAGGACATGTGAAGAAAACAGTTTAATACATAAAGTTTTCAGGAGAGATAAAATTGAATAATTCATTTAATAGGTTAGGGCATCAATGGGTTATTATTATTATTATTATTATTATTATTATTATTATTATGCTATACTAATAATAATTGTTTACAAAGCAACAAGAGCAACAGATACATTGCATTTGAGTCCTAAAATATCACAAACAAGCATAGTAAGGAACTGAGCTATTTGAAATGAACCACGTAAAACGAAAAAGCATTACAAAAAAGTCGCAAAACATAGCATTTTCGCGGGTTGGCAACCTTCTTTTTATTCTTTTTCTCTGATAATAGCATTGATTTAAAAGAATACTGATTTTAAATCAACTATGGAAAGGTAGAATCAGAATAAAAAATTCGAATCCATAGTCGAGATTCGAATCACTGATCTTCAGCTTCCCATATCGCTGCTCCGCCGCCTCGATTTGATAACTCCTTATGAAATTCTCCATGTTAGTCCAATATTCGCGGCAAAAAACAAGGCATCCTTAACTTTTCTTGAGATAGGATACCCAATGTCAAATTACATGTAAGTACTTTCATTCTGATTCTATTTTTCCAGCCTACGGAAGAACAATTGATAAAAGTTGAATTGGTTATGATTTCTCAACGAATATAAAACTATCTTGGAACCTAGCCTCTAGTGTACATCCGCCATCGCGAAAGAAAGGCAATGCGAAAGCCGCCAATCAAATTGGGTTGCTAACTTTTTTTTTTTTTTTACCTAAGTGTACATAGTAAGTAAAGAAGGTATCCACCCAAAAATTCGATATCGAGATTTCAACGGAAATGCATATTTTGAGACCCCCTGAATCCCCAAAAAGTATTTTTAGAAAAACGTCCGCGTGTGTGTGTGCGTCTGTGAATAGCATAACTAAAACAACGAAATGTCGGAAAACACCAAGCTTGGCATTTAAGTTCCATAGATGTAAAACGAAGCTTTTCAAGAAAGTTTACATGGGACATTTTTGGAAATATTTTTATTTTCTAAAAATGGCTCTAACCATTATTATTAAAATATCATATATTAAAGATATTATATGACAAATAAAATTTACATTTTGAATTTTCTAGGAATAACCTCTGAAGTCCTCTTCATTGGAAAGGAATTTTGAATAATTTGTATAATGGTAAACGTTAAGCGATAGACGAAATGCACAGGAAATGTAGATCTCTTTATAACACACAATTTATTTCAAATAACTTTGTTGTGGCATTAGCCATTTCCGAGATACCCGTTATTAACGGTTCGATGTGTTCGGCACAGTCATTCTTGTAAGCTGCTGTCAACATTCAGCTGTTTATAGCAATTCCATTGAAACAGTATGGAATTTTAAGGCCGACGTATAGAGTCTAGTTCTTAAACATTTGGCTATCGCTGTTTCTCTTTGTATCTAAAACGAAAAGTGTGATGTAGCTGTTTCTGCAAAGGTTTATTTGGATTAAAATATGGTAGAAAGAAAAACAGTTTTAATAAGACTAGTATGTATACTCACCAATAACAATATAGGGCAGAGAAGGTCATGTGAATGTATCACATCGGGTTTTTAAAAAGCGGATCGCTATATGATGGCTATGAAATTCCATACTCTTTGCATGTATACACCATCAAGAAGGTGACCAACCGAAATTAAAATCTGAGTCCTTTGTCAATCCAACCCAAGTTCCAAAGCTCTCGGCGAACCTGTGTACGTATGTGTATTTTACGTTTTGCAAGCGTGTCTGTCCGTTTGCAGGTTTTACGGCTGCGTTGTGTGATAGGATGTTTTGTGAATCTATGAGACTCCACAGCATTTGATTTACTTTTAACGGTAGCAGTGCGTTAATTCAAAAATACATCTTAGATGGTGTCTAAGGTTCTGACATACTTGGGCGCATGTCATGACAATATTTGTAAAATAGAAAACGAAATAATTGTGATCTTTGGCTAAATTGAAAATGCTGAGGAAACGTTTAGCATTTATAGAGAGAGGAAAATAACACTATCTATGTTGTATAGTGAACCCTGCCAAAGAATAAACACTAAACTACTGAGTTTCCCTGCGTGGTGTAGTGGTTATCATGCCAGCTTCTAGTTTCCGAGGTTGCGGGTTCAATCCCGGCGGAGGGAATGGAGTTTTTCGGGCGTAAAAACCCTTAGCATAACTTCCTTCGGAAGGGAACTAAAGCCGGTGGTCCCATGTCGTAGATTTACGGCACATAAAAGAGCCTCAAGCCTTGATAAAGAGACTTCTTAGCAAAATTACCGGTCTTTCACGCCCAATATAGAATGGGACGCTAAGAACCACAGTAGTTAGAGAGCGTCCATAAATAAAAAAAAAACACCAGCTCTACTTCCCTTCCGAAGGAAGACATGCTAAGGTTTTTTACGCCCGAAAAAGTCCATCGCCCTCCGACGGGTTTGAACCCGCGACCTCGGGAACCTAGAGGTCAGCATTGTAACCACTACACCGCAGATGATGACGATTTTGATTAAAGCATCATATATCAAATATATTTACATGACAAATATATTGACAAATCTTGAATTTTCTGGGAATAGCCTCTTCATTCGAACGGAATTTTGTATAATCTTGTATAATTAGCAAATGTTATACAATAGACGAAAACGTACTGCACAACAAATTTAGATCTCTTTAAAACACATAACATCAGCAGTTTCCTAGATATCCGTTATTAATGCTTTGATGTGTTCAATACCTTATCATTGTTTTTAAGTCCCGTCGATTTTCAATTGTTTCCCACGAGTTATGGAAAAAGTATGGAATTTTAGGCTATCGTATAGAGTCCTGTTCTTAAACATGTATACATATAACCAAATGCGTAATGTAGATATTTCTGCAAAGGTTTATTTGGATTAAAATGTAGTAAACAGAAAGAAATCTGATGTGTTACACTCACACGACTTTCTCTACTCTTGTACAAACTATTTTTACAAACGCTTATTCTCCATCTACTTCATGTTAATCGAGATAAACATTTGCAGTCTATCTTATTGCTAATTTTCTTGTAGATGTAAGGGGATAATATATTTACAAGGGCCATTTGGAAATACAGTAGCCTTTAAGCACATACGTATCTCTTAATAACTGGTTGCTAGGTGCAGCACCATTCCCTTTCCCACAGATTAATACTCTTTGCATATCCAAGACAAAAAAATGAATAACGAATTCCCATTTGAGAAAATAAGTATTGAAAAATTTAAGGGAATAACAAGCAATATCTCGAAAATGGTTCACTCAACAAAAAAAATATATATATAACATAGGTTGTGTATTTTAACGCGATCTACACTTTTTGCGTATTAAATTTTGTCTATCTCTTATGGTTTACCAGTTATGCAAAAGTCGTTCACAATAAAGAATACTTTTGGAGACATTCCCAGGAAATTCAAGATATACATTTTATTTGTCATAAAAATATCTTAAACATATGATATTTTGATCAAAATCGTTGGAGCCATTTTTGAGAAAATTAAAATTTTCGAAAAATCTTCCATGTAAAGGGTAATCTGGGGTGGGGAAATTTCTCGAAAACCTTCGTGACGCATCCTTGGAAGATAATGAACCTAAATACCAAGTTTGGTATTTATCCGACTGTTCGTTTCTGAGTTATGCTGTTCACAGACACTCACACACACACACACACACACACACACACACACGCAGACAGACACACAGACAGACACACACGAACATGTTTCCAAAATGCTTTTTTTGGATTCAGGGGATCTCAAAACATGTATTTCCGGTGAAATCTCGGTATCGAATTTTTGGGTGGAATACAATACTTCCCCTACTTACTATACGTAGTAGAGAAAGTAATAAGCTTGAGTAAGCATAGTCTGTATACCAACTAATAAACGATAGAGGGTAGAGAAAGTTATGTGAGTGTAACACAGACTTCTTTTCAAGTGCGCCAAAGAGGACACAACTTTTATTCAGCATAACTCTCTCCGAATTATGAACTCAGCAGGTAGGTACACTTTATTTCTGTCCTTCATACAATGGCGGTTTATGCAGAACTGAGCAATCCCGTGCTCAAGGTAGTAAACAAAGGATTCACAGTTACACAGATGCACACTGTCATCACCTCGAATTTTTTCAAGTAAGTTATGTTCTTTCAGTATGCCTTTAAACTCCCAGCAAATGTATTAATGTTATAAATTAAATGGCCAAGGTACTGAGTGACAACATCCATTTAGGGTATAACGTATCTCTAATCTTTTACTTTCTCTACTAGGTATAAAGTAGGTGAAGTAATCATTCCATTCGAAAACTCGATACCCAGATTTCGCCGGAAATACACGTTTTGAGGTGCCCTGATTCCAATTAAAGTATTTTGGAAACATGTCAGTGTGTGTGTGTCTGTCTGTGAACAGCATAACTAAAAAACGAGAAGCCGGATAAATAACAAACTTGGTATTTGAGTTTAGTATCTTCCAAGCACGCGACAAGAAAATCCACCACCCCAGACTACACTTTACATGGAATATTTTTAGAAAATTTTTATTTTCTCAAATATGGCTCTAACGATTTTGATTAAAATATCATATGTTTAAGATATTTTCATGGCAAATGAAATGTAAATCTTGAATTGTTTGGGAATGTCCCCAAACGTCCTATTCATTCTGAATGACTTTCGCATAACTGGTAAACCGTAAGAGATAGACAAAACTTTACTATACAAAACATGTAGATCTGCTTAAATACATAATTTATGTCTATTCATTTTTTTTGTCCAGTGATCCATTTCTGAGATATTCCTAATTATCTGTTTGAATTTTCCAATACTTATATTACTTTCTCTACTATGTATAGTAAGTAAGTAGGGGAAAAGCATAACTCAGAAACGAACAGTCGGATAAACACCAAACTTGGTATTTTGGTTCAGTATCTTCCAAGGATGCGACACAAAGGTTTTCAAGAAAATCTCCCCACCCCAGTGTACCCTTTACATGGAAGATTTTTCGAAAATGTTAATTTTCTCAAAAATGGCTCTAACGATTTTGATTAAAATATCATATGGTTAAAATATTGTCATGACAAATGAAATGTATATCTCGAATTTTCTGGGAATGCCTCCAAAAGTATTCTTCATTGTGAACGACTTTTGCATAACTGGTAAACCATAAGAGATAGACAAACTTTTACTACACAAAAAATGTAGATCGCCTTAAAATACACAGTTTATGTCATATACATTTTTTTGTTGAGTTAACCATTTTCGAGATATTGCTTGTTATTCCCTTAAATTTTTCAATACTTATTTTCTCAAATGGGAATTCGTTATTCATTTTTTTTTTGTCTTGGATATGCAAAGAGTATTAATCTGTGGGAAAGGGAATGGTGCTGCACCTAGCAACCAGCTATTAAGAGATATGTATGTGCTTAAAGGCTACTGTTTTTCTATATTGCCCTTGTAAATATATATTCCCCTTATATTTACAAGAAAATTAGCAATAAGATAGAGTCTGCAAATGTTTATCTCGATTAACATGAAGTAGATGGAGAATAAGCGTTTGTAAAAATAGTTTGTACAAGAGTAGGGAAAGTCATGTGAATGCAACACATCAGATTTTTTAAATCTGGGAATAGGGACAAATGACTATGGTTTATTATAAAAAGGACTGAAAGACAGCTTTAAAGTTATAGTTAATTACAGTTGACTTATTATGGTGAGAAAAATGTTTCCATGTATTTCTCAGAATCAAAAGCATTGAGTGAAATGGAAAATACAGTGAAATTACATAACTATTTGTTTTTCCATGTGTTATGTTTTGCTACATTTTGGTTGCATTTATAGCTAGCAATCCCAGGGAGCCAATGTACTCATCTAATGCAAAAATTAAATCCCTGTCCCGTTTAATCAAGCGCAAAATGGACATTCTGTGTTCTAGTTTAGTAGATGGTCAATATCGACAACCATGGCTATTCAGAATTTTAGATGAGAAGTACAATTACATATAACTTTTGTTTCACAACGATTAATTTACATTTTTCGCCTATTCCCATGTTTAACTGAGCAATAAATACAAACTAAAAGGAAGCATATGGTGTTCGTCACTGAATAAACGATAATGAAAACACTCCATCTTAAATTGACAAAATGTCACTGAAACAATTAATTTGTGTGTTCCTTTTTATGTACTTAGAGCAATGTGATTGACACATGTGTTGTTACAAAGGAATAAACTTTCACTATTTAGTTTCCTATCTATTCTATAAATTATTCATATAAGTTATTATTACATTCTCCAGATGTATACATAATAAGAAGAGAAGGTATTGTAACTCGATAACGAAATTTCATCGGAAATACATGTTTTAAGGTCCCATGAATCCTAAAAGAACATCTTTAGAAAACCGTCCATGTGTGTACGCGTGAACAGCATAACTCAAAAACGAAAAGTCGAATAAATACCCGAGTTGTATGTCTTCCAAAGATGTAAGGATGTTTTTCAAGAAAATACACTACTCCAAACTATTCTTTACATGGAACATTTTTCTAAAACTTTGATTTTCTAAAAATGGCTCTAACGATTTTGATTACACCGTAAATTAAAGATATTTATATAACAATAAAATGCATATCTTGAATTTCCTGAGAATAGTGTATGAAGTCCTCTTCATTGGGAAGGAATTTTGTATAACGTTAAGCGATAGACGAAAACGTAGTACACACACACCCACCAAAAAAATTAGATCTTTTTAAAACACACGATTTATTTTCAATAACGTTTTGTGACATAGCCATTTCTGAGGTATCTCTTCTTAATGGTTCGAATTGTTCATTAATTGGTCATTCTTTTAAAGTCGTGTCAACATTCAGTTGTTTCTCGTATGGAAACAGCATGGAATTTTAAAGCCAGCATTTAGCGTCCAGTGCTTAAACATTTCAAATACAAGCGAATGCTGGGGTGGTTCATCTTCTACCACTCTACGATCTCTCATTTCCTGTACCCATCTTCCTTGTCATCTCTTTCAGCGTTGTAGGATCAGGGGAGGATTTTGGGCGCGTTGCGGCTGGGCGGTGACTCGTGCTGTGTAAAGGTTTCTTTCTTGGTATTGCTGCGGTACCGCTCTGTTAGGTCTCTCTTCCGAGTGAGCTATGCCTCTAGGATCCTGGAGGTTCGTGACTTGTGGGCAGGGACCGGGCGGCGTTGGATGCGTATTATCTGGAAGCGTTAGGAACCCCTTCCGTCCTTGCGCCCCTTGACATCCGGATCTGGTCACCCTTAAAATCTGTCCTCTAATATCTCCCTCCGAAGGGTCACATTGGATGCAAAAAGGGCCGTTACGGCCTACTTGCAGTGCTCTGCCGCGGTTCCGGGGGCCATTCCGTGATATGCACCTTTAAGTGTACGGTAAAGCTTAATTTCCCGTACTAGTTTGGAGACGGAAACACTTGAAATTCCGATAGTACGAAACAAACTATTATACGTAACTGCAGAAAAGTGTTTTTTCAGGACACGTTTAGATATCAGGTCCTAAAAAACGCTCTTTCTTATACAGTTACGTATATAACTATTACCAGAGCTCAAGAAATTCATGGTAGTATTTCAAAATTGTGGATTTCTGGCAAAAATTCGTTAGGGCCATAAATTTCATTTCATAATATAAAAATAACAAAACAATTTTACATTTAAAGGGTTGTGTTCAAAGAGTAGAGGGAATTTCCGGAAAGTCGTCCCTTTGCATATTTGAAGGAGTGTAACTTAAAGAAATTCTTTGCTAGCATGATCTTCCTTTTTCAGCTACGGAAACGAACATCCACACACGCAGGAATGCTTTTCTTAATATGCATCTCCCCTTTAGGAAATGTCAGAACATGTACTTCAGGTAAAACTTGGATATCGAAGATTTGGTTGAATGCAATACTTTGTTTACCTCGGGTAAAGGCAGAGATAGATAAATAAGAGCGACCGCTTATATAAACGAACACGTTATAACATTTTGAGTGTCCCAACAGTAGTCTTTTGTCTCCTGAAACCTCGGCTAAAGCACTTTTAAAGTTTGAACAACTCATACCATTCAGTGAAACGACCACGTATAAATCAACATTTTCAATTCCCAAAGCATATTTTCAGATCAAAAACACATTGCTAATACAACTGGTATAATAATTTAATACGTTACTAATCATAGGTCATATATTGTGACCGTAGGTCATACGTTTGTGACAGTCGGTTTATCCGAAATTAACTCTTTGGATACAAAATCAAGGGTCTATATGTGTGAGTGCAAAAAGACATTTTGTCTAGTTTCGATGCACTGTTTAAAGTACGAATTTCTAAATGAAATGTTGATATCCTTCGATACGTAATCCTTTTCTTGTGGTTGTTTGCAATATAATTATTTGTAAGTGATTCGGAAGATACGGTTTTTTGTTATTCTTAAATTTGTGTACTTCTTCAAGAGTGCTGCGGAAGGACTTTTCTAACAATTTGTTGTGAATATCAGTAATGATGAAACTGTAAAGAAAAGGAACTTTTCTATAGATAACGATGGAGTTTTAACTAGTTTCAAATCATTTTACACAAAAACCCTACTTTCAGATATTAATGAAGATTATTTAGGATAACTAAGGCTTCAGCGAACACTGAAGAAAGGATAGAACGCCCGATGCGAACGAATCAAACTAAAAGGACAAATTTGTGTGATTGCTTCGATGTGCCCTAAAAATGCTGCTTACTTGTAAAGAAAATGGTACGTGCACGTATTTGTAAGAAGCCCTTTTTTTTTCTCCTTCTTCCTTTAGTGCGCGCCCAGGTTTTTTATTATTTCTATTTGTGCCCCGCGGGAAGATTAGCACTTCCATCTCATTAGCACGTACCGCCAACTCCCAAAGGAAAAAAAAATTGTAGCAGTGGAGATGTGTTGGCGGTTCTGGAGGAATATTGCGTTCTGCTATACCACGTTTTACTTCTCAACTGCTTGCCTATAGTAAGTAGAGGAAGTACTTTATTGTAATCCACTCATAAATTCTGTATCTATATTTCACCGGAAATACACGTTTTGAGGTTCCCTGAATTCCTAAGATAGTATTTTTAGAAAGTTGTACGTGTATACGGGTATGTGTGTAAACAGCACAACTCTGAAACGAATGTCGGTTAAATACCGAATTTGATATCTAAGTTTACCATTTTCCAAGGATGTAATACATAGATTTTCAGGGACATTTTCTACACATAAATTTCCTTTTAAATAGAAAATTGTTCTTTTTTTTCTCTCACAAATGCCTCCAACAATTTTGATTAAAGTGCCTTATTTGTATGCCAAATAAAACGTATATCTTGAATTTACGGTGACTAGCCTGACTTCCTCTTTATTTTATATAACTTTTAATTACGAGGAAACCTGAAGACGGACAAAATAGTAAAAAGGAAAAAGAACACAAAAAGACAAGATATATTCAAAGTACACATTGTGTATTAAATAGAATGTGTTTTTGTAATATTATCCATTTTAGTAATATTCATGTTGAATTATTCCGTATAAGCCTCGCCTAACTGACATGCTTGAAAGTTCGCGATTCGTGCTTTCCCTCGACCTTCCTTTTTCTTTATATCGCAAGAGGTTGTTACGACGAGTAAACTTCTGAATACCGCTTTCGCATGTCGTAACTAGCACATCTTGCTTAATGTGAAATCATTCTTAAGCAAAAATATTTCCTGAGTAACGCAACGTGGATAGAAGAATCACTTATTGTATGAATACTATAACATACAATAGGTATACGTGAACTTGTCGTCGATGTGAACGTATCATATTAGATTTTCTCTTTCCACTTCATGGTTTCTTTACATGACAATTATGTTTCTAGATGTTGTTTATTTCAATCCCCTGTATTTGGTTAACACCAAATAACAGAGTGAAATCTTGTCATATCATAGATGTTTATAGCTGTTTGTCGAAAATAAAAGGAACAAGTGACATTTTTTCCAAGTAAAGACTTGTTTAGGGGGTGCTTCGTAAAAATCTTGACCTTACATCATTGAAATATGCTGGAATTAAATATGAAGCTTGATAGTTAATCGACTTTACGTTGTTTTCTCTTCCCCTCCCTCTCTTTCTCACTCTCTCACCCACTCTCTCACGCACAGGCAGACATACACATAAACAAACAACCGCGCGCACAGTTTTTTAGGGTAAAGGGCACCTAATAGCCCTATTTCTGACAGTCTCCATGTGGAATTTTTTGTTGTAATTAATACTTCCACTACCCGCATAGGTAAGAGGCAAGAAAATGGAGTAATAGAAGTTTGTTTCTAATAACTGCTGTAGGAGTGTGCAGACTGTGTAGACGCCTTTGATTACTTATTATTCTCATGCATTATTTCTTCATGCGTACTGTTAGTTTTAGGTAACCCCACAAATAGAAATTGCATGTAATAATATCTGTAGAGATTACTGGTTATAATCCCGTATTAACAACCAGGTATTCAAAAACTCCCAACTTCTTTACATAGTATTTCTGTGCGGTACAGGAATATCTAAAAATATCCATTAAAAACTTCATAGTCCAACACTTCTGGTAGACCTTGCTTTTACGTATGATTCATGCGTAAACACCTACTGTCTAATATTCTTGTAAATATTGGCATTTTAACAATACTGACACATTTTCACGAACGTTCCAGCCAGACTGTGGCTTCCACTGGGAATTTGAATGTCAGAGAAAACGGTTATAAACACGACCTCGCGGCACGAGGGCTGGCACGCTCCGTCGGCACATTTAAAAAATAATCGTACTGCATAAGCACGTTACTGGAAATTGTCGTCGGATCTAACGCTCTCCATATGTCCTGGGTTACCTCATTCCAATAAGCGAAAACTGGATCCATTTCTGAGGTACAGGCACCCAGCTGGCATCCGTTGCCTCCAATGTTAGGGTGGTGATGAGTATGGTGGTGGAACGAGAGGACCTACAGCTTTTACCGCGGACTCCCATCACGTTGGGCCTTGGGGATACTTCACATGAGCAAGTCAAAGGTGAAGGCGTGGATGGGGCCGACTTAAAATCGCCATCCCAGAATCGAACCCCGGACTCTCAGTGTAAGAGCCGGAAACGAAACGAAACTATTTTATGTAGAAAATCAATTTCAGCTTATGTAGAAATACAATGTAAATACAGTACAACTGCAATTATCCTACTTTATTATATGAACAATATTGTTTTTAATTCTAACGTCTTTTTGCTTTCTCTACTACGTATAGTAAGAAGGGGAAGTATTGCATACCACCCAAAAATTCGATACTAAGATTCCACCGGAAATCATGTTTTCAGGCTCCTGAATCAAAAAAAAAAATCATTTCTAAAAAAAGGTCCGTGAGTGTCTGCGTGTCTGTGAACAGCATAACTCAAAAACGAAAAGTTGGATAAATACCAAGCTTAATATTTAGGTTCAGTATCCTTCAAGGATGCCACAGGAGGAGTTTCAAGAAAATCCCCCCACCCCAGTCTACACTGTACATGGAAACGTTTTCGAAAATTTTGAGTTTCTCAAAAATGGCTGTAACGATTTTGATTAATCATATGTTTAAGATGTTTTCATGAAAAATCAAGTGTATATCTTAAATTTTCTGAGAATGTTCCCATAAGTCCTTTTCATTGTTAATGACTTTTGCAGAACTGGTAAACCGTAAGAGATAAATAACAATTTTGTAAACAACAATTGTAGATCTCGTTAAAACACAGAATTTATGTCCTATACATTTTTTGTGGAATGAACCATTTCCGAGATATTCCTTGTTATTTGTTTCAATTTTCCAATACTTATACTTTTTCTCAAATGGAAATTCATTATTCGTTTCATTTTTTCTTCTTTTTTTCTGTCCTGAACATATAAAGAGAATGGAATGCTCCACATAGCAACCTTTCTTAGAAGATTTGATTATCGCTTAAAGCCTACCATATTCCCCTTGCACCTACAAGAAAATTAGCAATAAGATTAACATTTTGATATCTGATTAACGTGAAGCATATGGAGAATAAGCGTTTGTAAAAATAGTTTGTACAAGAGTAGAGAAAGTCATGTGGGTGCAACATATCAGAGTTTTTTTTTTTTAGTTAGATTTGGAAACAGTTGGTAGTTATATCATGTTTATATTCGATATAAAATGTAATATTTAAATAATCTACTGCAGTAGATACTATGAGCTTATAAATTTAGTTACCTGGTTATAGGACTGAACATGCAATGCGTTTTAAGTGGACATTGTCAAAAGTAATTTTTCATTCGACTGAAACACGAAAATGAAAGTTTAAAAGTAGCAGGACACTGGAAAAAATAAAATATTACAAATTTGTCGGCACTCCGGTTAGTGGCCCTGTAATGAATTATTGTGGGCAGAAATCCATTAGGATAAACAGTAACAGTTAAACTTTCAGCAGCCAGCAGTTGATTTTCGCGGATTTCATTATTCTTGGGGTTAATGGAGCTCCCACGTTCTCGTGAATTTCATTCGCCTCTTCTTTTTGACACAGCACATTCAGAGTAATTTAAAGAGCCATCCCTGCAACTTGGTGTGACATGGGTAAAGCTTTTATCTAGCAGATGTTTTTTTTCTACTGAATGCCGAAAGCTGTTATGTGAATGAATTTGGAAGCCGGGAACCACCTCCCTAAGGAATAGGAACCAAGCCATCGTCGAGATGAGGCGAGATGATGGATATCACAACCCCACTCCACCACCGATATCATCATTGTGTTTCCTTCAACTCACAGACATAATGGCAGGATTTCTTGTTCCATGTCAGATGGCAGTTCCTTTTTGGAACTTCATTCTTTGTATTGCGTGACCGCCTTCTGGTGTCCGCTGGGAACGCCATTTGATTTGAACAGAAGATAAACAAGAGGTAGAGATAGTCTCAAGATATGACAACACATCCTTCCTACATCTCTGATACTCGTTTCTAATGTACCGTTAGTAAACGAATATGTGAGAAAAACTAAAATATACTTTTATGCTCGACCATGCCAAAATGTAGTATTTAATCGACTGGTAGCAGTACTTTAATGGGCCTCATTAAAGTACATCTGTTCATTAAAGTATTGGTACTCCACCAATCAGAAGTGGCCACGTAACTTTGTGAAAGCGCAAGTATCGATTATTCTGAGTAGTATGTTTTACAACGCTAGCAACTTTGTTTGACACAGGTGTTACAGGTCATTGTATTGTAACCATAGATAAAGTAATAACGAATGTAACACATCACTCAAACCAGAAACGAATACATATGAAACCTTTAATTTAGATACATGGTCGAGCATAAATAGTCGTATGAAACTTGACTATAATAGTGATTAAAACGCTCGTATGATAATTATAATAATGTATAAGAATACTGGCGTTTTAATTACTACCATTATAGTCTCGTTGCATAATTTACTATTATAGAGTTGAGAAGTATTATGAATGTTAAGGTGGTGTACCGTTAACGTAATTTCTGTTCTTTCAAAAGCAATAAGGAAAGTAATACCAAACTTGATAACGAAGCTTGAGTATGGCCTTTGCGCCCGCATTTGGAAGGTCCCGGGTTCGATTCCCGGCGACCGCCCGCTCTGAACCATGGTTTTTTTCGGGGTTTTCCCGACTCGTCAGGTGAATGCTGGGGTGATTTCTTTCATTCCCCGAATTTCCTGTCCCTCCATTTCGTTCCATTAATAATTTCTTTCATATTTCACCCTGTTTGGTGAATTTCAGAATTGGAAGTGTCAACGATGGTGTTTCGGTGCAGCGCGAAAGGGGAAAAGGATGCTCTCGAACTTTCTCCGTCCCTCGGCCTTCGGCTGGTAGCCGGGGTATGGGGCGTTGGACTTCCTGTGCATTGCGGATGGTCTCAATCTGGAAATTGTAGGGACCCTGGCAATGCTGTGTCGTCATTCCTGGGTACGGCCGCTCAGTGTGTCCCTTAACCTCATCCCTCCCGGGGGCCCCCTCGGGAGCGTCGGTACAATATCCTCATTTCCGGATCGAAGCCTAATCCTCTCTGTTTCACAACAAAATCCGATGGTCTTTACAATTATTAAACAAAAACACTTTTAGTTTTAAAAGTTCGACCAAAAGTGATCTAAATGCCATTTTTATTCCACAATAAATGTAGCTTTTTTAGTGTTTAAATACCCGCTCTTATTGCGCACGTAACCACAGGCAGTGAACACTGATGATACATGAAATGATAATTGGGAAAGAAACTTTGTGAAGGAAACGCATCTGGCCTAAGTTAAAGATACCTCCCCGGCATTGGGCAGTTATGGGGTCTGAGTAAAACCTGGGAAAAAGTCTCAGGTGGACGGTCTTGGCGGGAATGAAGCAAAGATTTCCCGTTCACGAGTTCATACTTTAATGAACTCGGCTATTCCTGTCGGACAGATGTAGGGTATTACACGAGCATGCTCAAACAACAATTTTCACTTATGGATATCTTTATTTATTTATTTATTTCTCTCTCTTTCACTCTCTCTCTCTCTTTGCTACTTAACAACTGTTTGATATGCTTCTTAACATTTAAAGTATAAAATTTAATATCCAGGATAAAAAAATAGGATTCATAGAATTGAAAAGGGCAACAAATCTGATTCACAATAAATATTTTGAATTACAAATTTATAAGCTATAGCTGAAGAATCGACAGTAAAAAGTTTATGTAAAAATAAAATTTACTAAAATTGAGTATAAGGAGCAGAATATTATACCTCCAAGTATTTGCCTCCATATCTCTAATGATTTTGGTTAAAATAGCACATTTGCATCATAAATAAAATGTATGTATTAAATTGTATCCGAATATCCCGTAAAATCCTATTTATGTAATTAATTATTTTATATAACTGTAAAACTATAAGAGATAGAGCAAAACTTATTATATGTATATGTATATCTCGTTAAAATATGGAAGTTGTGCCAAATCACTTTTATATCATTACCTATTTCCGAGATATAGTATTTATGATTTAAATCTTCATATACTCTTTGTTAAACCACTAAGCCGCCACTCGTTTATTTCTGACGGAAATGCAAAGAGTAGAATGTCAAAGCCAGCTTATAGCGAACCTCTTTTTAGACATTTCTCTATCGCTTTGCCTCCAGTGTTCGCCGAGCACCTACAATCAAATATATAAATCATTTTTGCAAACAATTACCTGGATTAACACGAGGGAGTTAGAAAAATAACCTTTTTTTTAAAGAATATTTGGTAGAAGAGTGGGTGGAGAAAGTCATCCATTGCAACACATGTTTTTTTTCTAAATCTCCAATAGTTTTGACCTGTCAATTATTTCGAAAACGGTTGACATACAAATTGAAGAAAAGCAATGTTTATTATGTTCTCGGTGTTTTTCAATTATATTAACTCTTCTTATTAGTTCTCTGCCACGTACATAGTAGGTAGAGAAGGTATTGCATTCCACCCAAAAACTCGATACGGAAATACATGTTTTGAAGCCCTATGAATAAAAAAAACGTTTCTAGAAAAAAATAAAAAATGTGTATGTATGTGTCTGTGTCTGTAACAACATAACTCGAAAACGAATGTCGGATAAATTCCGAACTTTGGTTCAATATGCTCCAACGATGTGACACGAGCATTCTCAAGAAAATCTAACACCCCCACATACCTTTTATATAGAACATTTTTCAAAATACTTAATTTTCTAAAACATGTCTGTAACGATTTTGATTTACCATATATTAAATATATTTACATGACAAATAACATATATATTTTGAATTTTCTGGGAATAGCCTGTGAAGTCGTCTTCATTCGAAGGATTTTTATATAATCTTGTACATCTGATAAACATTAAGTGGTAGACGAAAACGTAGTACCTACACAAAAAATGCACATTTCCTTAAAACATACAATTTATTTCAAATAAACAAACTTTCCGCAGCACCAGCCATTTCCGAGATATCGTTTTTGGTTCGAATTGTTCAATACTTAGCCATTCTTTTAAAGTCAAATTTCAATTGTTTCTCGCGCTCGTAAAACTTTTAACTGTTGCTATTCCTTGTGTATTATAACGAAGTGTGTAATGCAGTATTTTGGGAAAGGTTTATCTCGATTAAAATGAAGTAGATAGGAAAATATGCTTTTGTAAGAATAATTTTTATTCTTCGTATTATTATTGTTATTATTGGTAGAGAAAGTCATGTGAATGTAGCACAAGATTTTTGGAGGTATCACCCTGAAATTCCAACTTCTCATTTGTAGCGCTGCTTTGTTTCCAAAATTTTACTTGTGTGTCATGGGTATCTGGCTTTCAGGTCATAACAAGATCATTGAGTAATTTCTGAAAATTACGCTTTTTATTTCATCGTTTCTTTTTTATGATATAAAAAGTATCCTCATATTTATCTTAATGTTTGCATTTCATTTGTACTAATATTTTGTTCCATCTTTTTGTATCATGTCGTATTTTGACTATGTATTTCTGTACAAGCATAATAACATCACTAATTTGTTTCCAAAAAGATTTTATGCGGAGAAATGAGTGTTAAAAATACACACACATGTATGTGTATATATGTGTATTCTCGATATAGAAACTTTGGGAAACAAATTGGTGATGGCATTTCAATAATTAATACTACTAAGTATACTGATACTAACACCCAGAGCAATTATTATTCATAACTAGTTATATTCTCATATAGGTAACTGGGAGTTTATATCCTACAGGTTATCTGATATTGTGTAAATGATTTAGTTTGTTGTTATTTGAAAGTTTATACTACAGGGTTCTTCAAAACGAAGGAACAGATTTTAAATATTCATTTTTAATGAACGACATTAGATAGCAACACATACGACACATTACTGAATAGAGGAAAGTTCAAAATTTTAAGTCCCCACCTATTAGTTCCATCCAATGCCTACAGCGGCGCTGGGTTTGTTTACGAGAAAATGGCAATGCCACGGTAAAGGTCATTTTATGTGCTGCAGTATGTAAAGAGGAATCCATTGTTTCGTTGCAGCGTGCATTTCGTTTTAAGTTTAAAAGCCATCTCGTCATAAAAAATTTACAATTGATACAATAAATTCGTAGAAGGTCGTTGCGTATGCAAACGGAAAAAGCACTGGTCGTCCTCGCATAACAAATGGTGCGCATTTTGAACTCATATAATAAAATTTTGAACTTTTCTCCATTCATGATGTATCTCATGTGTAGCCATCTATTGTCGTTCATTAGAAATAAATATTTAAAGCCTGTTCCTTCTTTTGAATAACCCTGTATATTAGCAACTAGTTACTTCTACTGCAACTTCTGCATGTTATTCCCACCTTACAGTAATAACACTACATCGTCAGCAAAGTATATGTTTTTATTTATTTCCCATTTTATAACTCTTAGCAGATATTATTTCTCTTATTAATACGTTAAAAGTATTTATTTTACATCTCCTTGTACTTTTCCTATTGATACTGAAAGACTGTGTGATAATTTCTTATTTACATTCATAAGTATAACATTATTGGTATTCATTATTTTTTAGTCTCACTGTTTACCGTGTAGCAGTTTTGTTACAAACATCAGATTTACTCTGCCAAATACCTGAACTAGACCAACAAACGTTGAACAAAAATAGTTTGTTAAATTCCAAATCCTCCGCTATGTTACGTTACTGAAAATAATAGTACATTAAGCACAAGAGTATTATGGTAGTAATTAAGACGGGAGTATGTTTATGAAACGAGCGGCAGGGCTACCGATATATACTCGCATCTTAATTACGAGGGCAGTTCCAGAAGTATCCGGCCTGACGTATAGATAGCGGTTGTTGTTTCGACTATGGTAGAAAGTACCACCCCTATAAAGCTTAAGTTTGAAGTTTGACAATGCTACATGGTTTAGTAATTGTTTTGCAGCCATCAATACTGAACGCTCTCAGCAAATTTGTAAACATGGATAAAACTGGGCATCGTTATGTGATATAATGCTTTCATTTGAAAGGTCTTAGTCCAACTAATATTAAAGCTGAGCTAGTTTCTACTCTGGGGGAGTCTGCTCCTTCATTTACAACAGTAAAATATTGGATGGCAGAGTTTAAGCGAGGCCGTACGAGCTGCCAAGACGAACATCGCAGTGGTCGACCAAATGAGCTGACCACGCCAGAAATTGTGAAGAAAATCCACAAAATGGTATTGGGTGACCGTCGACTGAAAGTGCGCGAAGTAGCAGAGATCGTAGACACTTCAAAAAGCGCTGTACACTGTAATGTGGACATAAAAAAGCTGTGCGCAAGATGGGTGCCGCGTTTACCCACAATGGAACAAAAGCAGTGTCGTGAGGATGTTTCAGTCGAGTGTTTTGCGATATTTCGCTACAATAAAGCCGAGTTGATAAATCGATTCATAACCATGGATGAAACATGAGTCCAACACTTCACGCCTGAGCGAAGGAACAGTCAAAACAGTGGATTGAAAGGGAAGAATCGGCTCCAAAGAAGGCGAAGACAGTTTAATCTGAAGGCAAGGGCATGTCGTCAGCATTTGGGATGCGCGTGGGATAATTTTAATTGATTATCTTCAAAAACGAAAAGCAATCAATGGCGAGTATTATTCAAAGATACTGCAACGTTTGAATAATGTAATCAAGCAAAAACGGCCGAATTTGGTGAAAAAGAAGGTCTTGTTTCATCAAGACAATGCACCAGTTTAAACATCCTTTAATCGCCATCAATGAGTATATTTCAAATTGCTTCCTCATGCATCCTATTCGTCATATTTAGCCCCCTCTGATTATTTTCTGTTTCCAAAGTTGAAGAAATGGCTTGTTGGTAAAAGATTTGCCAAGAATGAAGAGGTGGAGTTTGCAGTTGATGGCTATTTTGCAAAACTCCAGGTTCACACTATAAGTAGGGTATCGAAGTGATTGAACAGTGCCGGGGAATGTGTATCGAGCTGAAAGGAGACTATGCCGAGAAATAAAGATGTTTTTCCCCCAAATTTTTATGTTTTCCTTGTTAGGTCGGGTTCTTCTGGGACAGCCCTCGTACCATTATAGATACATACAACGGCTTTTGGTTGACCACACTATAATTTAAAAGCTTTGAGTTTTTACAAAAATATCTTACAGTGTTAATCGTGTGTAATTAAATGCTGATCGAATGGCAGTACTGATGGCAGCAACTTGAGCGTGTTTGCGAGTAGTGTAAAAGATAGCAGCACTGTTGAGTCTACGCTGTATTTATTGATTTTTTGTTTTTTGCACAAAATGTGACAGAAATACATACTGAAGCAATTAAAATGAGCTCAATTTATTATTACATTAAAATTACAATGAAAAGATGTATTTATCTTAAATACACATATTCCGTTGTTTCTCTGGGGAATGGATCTCAGTGGACTGCCGCTTTGAAGGTGTTAAAGGGCATGTGCTGCGCGCGCGCCAAGTAAAATCATAACAGCAGCATTGCTGACACTAAGTACTTGCCCCTCCCCATGGGAATGGTCATTCAAAATTCAAAACATTTAATCCATTTGGAACAAAGACACCAGTGGAGCAGCGGATGGATGCTGCTCCTGAAACAGCAACCACTGAGGAGCCTATTAACATAGAGAAGCTATCTCCTATCACATCATCACCTTAAAAAAAACTAAACCCATCATCCTACAACAATCCTACCATCCCTTCCAAGGGCAGGTACACAGAAGCACTACTTAGGCTCACCACGAGCCTACCGAACCAGAGATGAGTTGAGTTAAAATCATAGTGAGACGCCAAAACAGTTCAGTTACGTCACATGTAATCAGTGTATTGTGTAACCGACCAAACAATATATTTTAGGCTATTTCAAAATTAAGTTTGTTATTCCATAATGTCAATTCTTCTAAATTGCATTGACAACATTCATTGCCTCCTTCTGCGGTCTGGTGGTTAGCATACCACTTCCAAATATAAACATCACGGGATGGAAATTTTTCTTTAGCCAGGATTATTCACCATCCTTCTTACAACAGCGTAAAGGTAGTATTTTCAATCAAAACCGGACAATTCTATACCGTTACACATACGTGCTTCCATTACAACGGTCATTTCCTTGTGCTTCTAAAACGTTTCTTTTCTTACTGCAGTGTTACTGTGGAGGCAAGTAAATGTTTTCTCCGTGAAATTCTATCACCAGACCTCACTGCTTTTATACACGTGGTTCCTCAACAATGGACTTAATAATGTAAACAAACACGGTTACTCTATTGTTAATTGTATTTAAAATATAACCCCGTCAGTATCCAAGCGTGCCATCACACCAGTTATTCTACTTGGGCACTCCTCGTCCTTTACTATGGATTTAGAAATACCAAATATGTTTTACAGGTCGAATTTGAAACTTATTTAAAAAGCTGAATAAATAATAGGATGTTGTGCGTACACTATCACAATTTCCTATGACAGGTTGTGCTTTATTGATACATTTTTAACATCTACAGCATATTGTACCATATTTGATACAAATTTGTTTTTTTTAAAGGTTTTAGGTTCTCTAATTTCATATTATACTGATCTTCAACAGTATAATAGATATTTATAGCTGTTTTTATTGTAAGAATGTTGATTTTAATAAGAAGCAAAATCCAGCAACTGCGGTCAAAGATTGAACATTTCGAATTCTGTCAAAGTCGGACATTTCAACAAGTTTTTTGCTTATAAACTGTAAACAAAAATTATAAACAATTATTATTGACACCATGACATCAAGAGATTTAACAGGCGCCAAGCATAAAAACATCTTCTGTCGAGTACAGCCTCATTACAGTCTTTTCCACTTCCTGAAAAACATGCTTTTTGGAAATGGCCGGTTTTGTTCACAGCCACCTCAAATATAAGTGTGATTTTTATGTTTAAAGAGAAAAACCTAGCGTAAACAAACCCAAAGATTAACAGAATAGTAAACAAGTGAACAGCATTACCGATGAGCTGTTGTTCCAAGGGTAAAGCCGCCGACATGACTTTAGATGTTAAAGGCGGTATATAGATGGAACGAAAATAAAAGGTTCTCAATTACCTGCAAATTGTAAAATATCTGTGTATGTAGATGGTAAGAAGCTTATACAGCTATAAGCCTCTTACTATATTCTTACCATAAGCTATATAAGCGTCTATAAGCTTCGGAGTTCCTTTTTTAAGAAGTATATCCAAGGTTTAATCGTGATTACGAGGTTGAACATTATCCTGTGCTAAAAAAGCACTAGTGATATTACTGCTCCACATGTATTTGGGGAAATTTTTGTGGATAAATGATTATGTGTGCATAAGTCTGAAATGGTAACGTTATGTTTTCAGGTCTTGTGCAACACTGGAGGTTTGACGGAGATCCCAATCAAGTCATTGCCATCTACGGTGGAGCACCTCTCCCTCACCAAGAACCACTTCCCAATCATCAAAAGCGACGCTTTTGCTGGTCTGCGTGGGCTGAAGAAACTCTCACTGGATGGCAACAATATCTCCATTATAAAACCATTTGCCTTCCGAGGTCTTCCTCGACTACGAGAGCTTTCTATCCAGCATACCCCCCTCACAACTGTGGCTCAGTTTGCCTTCGCCGGTTTACAGAACATATCAACGATACTCCTTGGTCACAACCGCATACAAAGAGTGGAAGGTTATGCCTTCGCAGGTACATCCAACGTTCGACTTTTGCTCCTCAACAACAACCCTTTGCATCGCGTGGAAAGCTCGGCGTTTTCGGGGCTTACCAACGTAGAACGGCTAATATTCCCATCAGGGATACGTTCCGTCGAACCAGATGCCTTCAGTGGACTAGATACAGTAGGAGTATTAAAGCTAGCTTTCATGGACCTTACGTCTTTAAAACCCAACACATTTCGTGGTTTGAGTCATGTGCACGTATTGGCAATTCAAGAGTCTGATCTGGGAGTTATTCGAGCGGGTGCCTTCGATGGCATGACGCAAATTGGAATTCTTAGCCTCAAAAATAATAAAATCGACGCGATACAAGAGTTGCATCTTACCCCCGCTCACCGAATTAGGATCATACACTTTCATGGGAACCATCTTCTCGAAACGCCACTGCCAGGCGCTGTGGTGATCCAGGGGGTAGAAGTGGTGAGTGTCGTGGACAACCACTTTCCCTGTGACTGTCATATTCACACGCTTCTGGAGAGTCCTCTTGCAAATGATACAACCGGCGTCGACTTTCGAACCAAGAACTTTTGTATATCACCGCTTGAGGTAAACGGCAAACCAATGAGTGGACTGGATCTAGATGCCATTGGACGATGTCAGGAGCAGGTGACGAGGGGAAACCTGGAGGCAGCTAAGAGACCTGCGGACTCGGGCAGTCGGACGCGCTTCGCTTTAATTGACTGGGTGCAACTGACTATTGGGCTGTTAACGGCGTCATCTTTAGTTGTAATATGCACTAGGTGAGGGCTGCCCGATATTTGGTAGTCCCAAAGAACTGACTGCGCTTCTTCTCAAACTTCAAGATCATTCGACTGTAGCCCGGAAAGCAACAGAAGAACTAGATGGTGCAAGCGCAAGGATAAGATCCAAATATATGGGGCTGATGTTGTTCCTAATTTGTGAGTGTTTTTCATGGAACACCGAGTCACTTTGCTTGTTGCGGACTTCACTGCCACTTTTGTTCGGTGCCAAAGCTCGTCCTTCGAAGCATAACAGTGTTGCAGTGTTGTGTTGTGTTACTGAGGAGCTATGAGAACTACTGTTATACATATTCCTTATTAGTAGATAATGCACTAATGAGAGGAAAGAAAAGAGGAACACACGACTTAATATATGTTACTGTGTTTTATTAATTTTTGCGGATGTGATAATGCTTGTTCTTCAATGTAATCTTATTTCGGTTTATTTACAAGTAAAATTAGCATGAGATATGTAATCAATATCTACATCTAAAACAACCATGCTTTTCAAACTGTTTCTTCTGCAAACCATGTAAACTAATTGTGTTTATACTTTGTAATATTTGATCAATAATTAATGGTTCAAGATGAATTTGAGGTAATATACCAAAGTTTTGTTCTGAAATAACCGTGATAGATTTTCTATTCAATGACTGCAAGAAGCTGCAGGTATAACACTTATCAAACGATTTTGTTTTGAATTCTGTATGTAAACAGTAACATTCATCAGAGATACTTGGCATTAACAATACTAACGAAGTGTTGCCTGAAAAGAGAACACGCTTTCAACTGAATGTTTATGAGTACTATAGCTTTAAACATCAATTTGCACACACGACATGTTAAGCATATTGAGTGCGTAATTTAACCATTCAAATATTCAAACATCAATATCATTCTTCCTGTGTATACGAATGCATTGTTAAGCTTGAAAAGCTTTACGTTGTTATATGTTTGTTTATGATTTATTTATTCAGAATGAGCAATTGAGGACACAAGGACAGGCAGAGAAGAAGTTTAATTCGATAATTATTAGTGTTCGAAAACCTGGTTGTGAAAGTATTACAATGCAGCTGAAATTTATTGTTCCTCGAGATGTTCTTTTCCTGAGTATTTGTTATTGAAATGGAAAGTGTATAGTGTTGAACAGCTGATAAAAGATAAGAGTGATATATCTTTAATGTTATAACATTAATATGACACAATTCACTGAAACAGATGTAATTCTTGTTACAAACAGGATTGGGATGTACCATAATTCAGGAAGTATTATATGACATTTATACTGTTTCCCATGTATAAACTATAGTATGTTCTCTATATGCGTTTTCTTCAAGTTATTTTCCTGCAATCCCCTCCTATCTCTGATATTATGTAAGAGCTTACCTGGAATCCGTATCTCTGCATTATTCCCCTAAGCATAAACAAGTTGTAAATAAGTAAATTTTATAAGGTTTGTGGTGGGTAGTTACCATGTTACTATATTTTGTTAATATACCAATGTCCAAAACGATTTGTTTGCACTCTAGGTTGTTTTAAATATGGAGGAAAACGCAGGGAGCAAAGATAACAAAAGAGAGAAAAATATTTTAAAAAGAAAATTTAAATACTGTAAGTAAACATGTAACATTTTAATGAAACACTGAAGCTGCTCAATGTGGCTGCCACCAACTTCGGTACATTTTATGCATTGTCTGGCTATGTGTTCAAACTCTGGCGTACGGTGTGTGGACGTCCACAGGGATGTTTGTTAGGACGTAAGCTGTTTTTTTTTCATTTAAACGCTTCTCCAGGCTTGGAACCATCGTTTGGGCTGGTTGAGCGTATTGGGGTACAGTTGTTGATATAGCCAGCAAGCCTCTCTTGCATTCTTTCGGTCTTCCTATATGAGGAGCATCTGGATGTACTATGCATTTGTATACAAGGCCCGCCATGTTTATTCCCACATGATGATAGAAACACAAATGAATGCTGTAAAGTATGAAACTACTAAATAGTAAAGACAACCGTTGGCTGTAGGTATGGTGGACTGTTGTGTATCACATAACAGCTAAGGCAGTGACATTGGTGAACAATTGCAACATCCACTACTTGTCACTGAATCTGCCTGTTTACCTATAGTCATTCCGCTTTCCGTTTCAGAGGCTCTATTGCATTTCTGTACAGGGTTTATAATTAACTATGATCACATGGTATACATCTATCTACCACGGAACTCCATAACATATCCTTTTTTACACTCCGTATATCACGATTTATATATATATATAATGTAAAAAAGTATAACAACTTCGCAAGCGATTAGCAAGTGACCAGAAGGTACACAGGAATTATTTCACCAAGGGCGTAAGAACATGGGGAAAAAAAGAAGACACAGCGATGCTTTTGCGGTTTGGAGTTACTTAAACTATATGACGATATGTGGATAAGCCTCATGCTCTTGCTTAATAAAGTGCCATTTCCTCTTTTGTATAATGCTTCAGCCCATTTATAAACAAAAATCATAACTCAACCTATACCTACTTAGAAATAAGCACAGAGCATTGACATTGTGAAATCAAAATTGACTATCAATTAAGCTCTATGCATTAAAATACTATTTCAACTGAGTTTCGTCATTATTGGAGCACTAGTAATAAGAACGTATCAAAGTTTCTTTCCCCTTGACACAGAAATATATCGCCTATAATAAAAGACATGTTTTTATAAACTACATTTTCAGGTCTTCTTCATGGAAGTGCATCATCAAATGAAGATGCTCGGTCAGAGTGCACCTATAGAACGGATGTTCAACGGATTGTTGGGTGTCATTTGGCTGGAATCAATCTGAGCATCCATTCCTGTAATGGTAGCAAATCTGTTTCTTCACTTGATGAAGACTTTTTCTAATGATGCTCTTCAAAACAATATGGACATGAGTTTAATAATAGATCGTAATGTTCCATAAAGGAATACAAACCTGGTGCCCCGCTATGAAAAGATAGGGATTCTGATTTTTTTACAAACAAAAAACACAAAAAGGGGAAATTCATCTAAAGTTAGTTAAAATATGTCTCGTACAACAGCATATTAAAGCACCAAGAATATAAACAATAACATGTGAATACATCACTATATTACGGTAAACACAAAATTACACTTCATCTTAACAGTGAAAACTTCACTAGTATATTAAAAACAATTGATTAATAGCCAACATTAAATTTAAAGTTGGACCTAGAGTATTGAAGGAATTTCAACTCTAAACTCTCTTGGAATCTGTGTTAGGATCAACTGTGAGGTAACTAAATTCTTCACACAGACTGATGGACATTAGAGTTAAGTTTTCAAGTGTTTAATTTCATTTCCACTAAGCACTGAAATCTGTACTAATTAATAACTTTAAATTTGAAGGTTTAAATCCTTCGATATTTCCGTTAATATGAGCTTTATATCAGGTGAGTCAGCTGTTCCTATCGATTTTGGAAAATAGACCACCCTTCAAACTGTAACTGCATTTTAAGTCAATTTTATTCGCTTACGAACTTACTAATTGACATTTTAGATTCACAAAGCTTAAACATTCAACGGAAAAGTGGTTTAAGGAACGTAATGCACACCGCACTAAAGCACAGTTCAAAAACATACGACTCATTATTAACAGCAGATTCCGGCATTCCAGCAGATTTTAGAAACTTTTACTCTACAGTGTACATAGCTACTCATCCTGATAAAATGGACCAATCACATATGTTCAATATCAAAACCATTAAAACAAAATGCTGAATTTTGTAAATAGAGAAGAATAGGCTGCGATAAACTAGAGACACGTCCACATCCAACAAAATGGACGCAGTACAGTCAAGACACAAAGACGATTAAATAAAGGTCTATTTAAATTTCGATGAGAATTACGACACGTACATCTCAAATAACATATATAATAATTTATGCAAGTTAAATAACCATGATAGATGTCCAACAAAGAACTAACACACTCTTAAAAGGTTATGACATACAAGCAAAGCAGCGTGTTTGTATAACTGGCGCAAAACTTCTGGAATCGTGACCTTGATTGCCACCCCAGCTGCCGAGCCTAGGAATGCTTTATGTTTAGCTTAATCAACGAAAGCGATATAATACTTTTGCTTACTCACAGTGCGTAACACATACAGTCTGCATAGAAAGTGTCCGCATCTTGTAATTTCAAAGAGAGCAGTACGTAAATAGTGCTTATTTTATATTTGTGATACTTATAACCATGGCTCCTACATTTTCAAAGTTAAATGGTAAGGTATTACGTATTCAAAGCAGGGAAATAATTGCAAATGTCCTCGACTTCATGAAGCAAGAAGCAGAGATGAAGGAAGAAAATATATGTTTACCCAAGTTCCACAAAAGCCTTAAGAGAGTGAAAGAAAGTGTAGCCAAAGCAACTGGTGTTTCACTGAGTTTCGTTTCCAGAGTTCTGAAAGATAAGGAAAAACCATATGGATGAAAGAGTACCATTTGACACACCTGTAAAGAAACATAAGGTCCCTAAACGTATTACAGAAATAGACGCTTTCGACAAATGCGTCATTCGGTGCACGATTCACAATTTCTATGCGGAAGAAAAAACTGTGCCAACAATAAGCAGATTGCTCATCAATCTGAAATATGTCATAAATGTTCAAGGTGGTACTACAAGTCTCAAATCCCGGCTATGGCACTGAATTTTGCAGTCGGATACTAACTTTCCAAATTACTATAATTTTATATGTACTTATATCAGCATAAATTTTCAAGATGCTGCTACAAATCTCAGAAACATTATAAAATATTTAGGGTTTAAGTGGAAGAAAACGTAACCAAATAGGAGAGTTCTAATAGAAAAGTACGACATACGATCTCAACTGGAAGAGTACCTTACTCAGAGGTACAAATTAGAGGGTCAAACTATAGTGTATGAAGATGAGTCGTACATACGCAGCAGTCATACAACATCTAAAAGTTGAAGTGACGATAGCGAATTAGGTTTTCAGGCACCTGTTGCCAAAGGGCAAATACTTATTATCGTTCATGCTGTTCGTTCCAAATGCCCTTCTTTTACAAGTCGCAACACAAAACAGGAGATTTTCATCAAGAAATGATTACAGAAAATTACATGAAGTGGAACAACACCATGTTGATACCTAATATGGCTGCTGGGTCTATTCCGGTTATCGACAATGCTTCACAATGTCGTAACACTCAAATTGACAAACAACCTACCTCAAATTCCTTGAAAGAAGAAATAAAAACCTGCTTGCTTAGGCATAATATAACTTTTGATGAAAGCATGAGTAAAACAAATATAACTTAGTTAAAGCCAACAAATCCCTTCAGAAGTCATAACTCATAATACTTGGCCAGATATTAATACAACATCGCCATAATGTACTCAGACTGCCACCGTATCACCAAGATCTAAACCCAATCGAATTAATCTGAGCTGATGTCAAAAACTGGGTGGCCTGCAGAAATATCACTTTTAAACTAAAAGATGTGGAGCAGTTATATCGCCAGCGATTTGCAGAATTTGACGACCAGAATGGGAAAATGTATATCGACATGTTGAATAAATTAAGAATCATTATTTCAAAAAATACGGAATTGCAGAAAACAAATTAGAAATAAATTCTCATCCAGGATAATGGTGCAGAAAGTAGCGACAGCGGCAATGACGTGAGTGATTCCGCAGAAGAGGAAGGGGTGCCAGGTGTGGAAGAACTGGAGGCAGATGGTTGACAGTGTTTTTATATTAAGGGCATTTACAGCGGTGGATTTAAATATACTGTATATAACTATAAGTTTATCGTGTAGTGCAGTGCATAACCGGTGTGTGAATATTTGACAATGACTGTCCCACGCACTCCTGCAGCATGCAGACGACCGGTCACCTCTTGATATGGTATGTAACTCGCTTCATAGCTGTCATTAAGATTTTCACGTGTCTAGAACTGTTGCGCCAGTTATTCCTGCGCGGCGTTTAGCAGGTAAGAGCTAAAGTTAAACCGCGAAGGTTCTCTCAACCAAGCGTCCAAGTGGGCAAGTGGAATTATACTAGTAAGCGTTAGGCGCCAGTAAATTGCGTTCGAGTCTTCGTATTGTTCATGTTTTTTTCCCTTCACATTAACTCTTGGAAATCAATTACATAATATTGTAGTTTTAGAATCCTCCAGTTTTTAACGAAATTAAAATCTAATTAGTTGTTGATTGAATAATTTTGTAATGGAATGGGTATAATAACTTAAACACAAACTGTGATTTTATACCTTTTTATCCCATTTGACGGGTGTTACATCGCAAAGTGTTGTTTTGAATGTCGACTGCCTTCACCCCTCATGTGTACGCAGTTATGACAACGTATTGTCACATTTGTGTCAGTCTTTCTCCTTGTATTCGACAGAGGAATACGTTGATATGCTCCTTATCTGTGGACAGGTGAGAGCTAATGCGCAATAGGCTCAGTGTTTATACCAGGAGAAATATGCAAAATAGAAGCAGCCAGCACCAAAAACTTTCCAGAATGTTGAAAGACGTCTGCGTACAACATTGTCACTTGCAAGGATGCCTCCTGTGAGACACGCAACAGTGACACCCGGTGTTATTGCGGAAGCTGTTTTGAATGCTATACGAAATAATCCGCGTATTAGTACACGGCCAGTTGCAGGTAAACGTTAGCCAATCTTCTGTGGCGCGAGTACTGCGAGCCAGTAATTTTCATCCATATAATTTGCACCTACACCAAGCACTCTACGGGAGAGACTTCGAAGCTCAGGTGCACTTCTATGAAAAGATGCTGGGTCGAGTGGCAAATAATATGGGGTTCGTCTCCAAAATTCTGTTTTCGGATGAAAGAAAATTCCACAACGGGATCATAAATCGCCAAAACATGGATTATTGGTGTGTTGATAGTCCTTACTGGGTAAGGGAGGCAGCTTTCCGAAAACAGTGGGGAGTGAATGTCTGATTCAGAATCTTGGGCGGCCATCTTACTGTACCAGTTTTCTTTTGGGATATCTAACAGGAGCACGCATCGGGAACTTCTCCGTAATGAGCTCCTATTGTTACTATAAAGCCTACCACTGCAAGAGCGATTAACGACGTGGTTTCAACACGATGGTGCTTCACAGGTGGATTACAACTGCAATCATCTAAATGCGACATCTGGTCACTGGATAGGAAGAAAGGACCAGTCTCCTGACCAGCCGGATCAGCTGATCTAACGCCTCTGGACTTCTTCCTCTGCGGTTATGTAAAGCAACAAGTTTATGAAGAGGAGCCAGAAGATCCAGAGAGCCTTCGTCAACGTATCACGGTGGCCTGTGGATTCGTCACAACCGCCATGTTACATAGCCAGAATTTCCATGCAGCAGCGTGCTCAGGTGTGCATGAAACAACGAGATCAGCACTTACTTGGTTAAAAGAGTCGTGTTCTAGCATTGACAATGGTGATCACTGGTGAGTGATTTCAAGCAAGTAGACCTTTGTTACAAAGGCGTCCTTTCAGGGTCACCGTAACATACTGGCAGGAAGGAGGTGACATTTATTATAAAATACATTTCTGAGCCTACATCAAAGTACTCTACTATTACAGCTTCCGTACTAAATATTATACGATCTGTAACTTGCTTACTGTCTCAGGTCAAATGTGAAGAATCCTTATTCCATCAATATCAAATGTATGTCGCGTTTAAACAATGAACTATTCAATAAAAATAAAATGCAGTTTCAAATTATTAACAATATGAAAAATAATATGTGAAATATAAAATTAAACCGAGATTATTTATGAATAATACAAAACATTAACAAATAAGTTCACCCAAGCGATTCGTACCACATTACTGCAAACAGTGTTCCACGACTATACACTTCTTTCAACTCAGCTATCTAAGCACGAGAGTTTCTTAACCAAGTTAACATTATAAGAAGTATGTGCTTGTCACACTACACATTTTCAGTTGTGAAAATGTTTACTTAGCGTCAGCTGTGCATTATAACTGCATTAAAAACGATACTGTTACATCTGCCACATTAGTTCATCTCGCTAAGTGTGAAACCAAAGATATCAATATTACAAAATTTCCTTAAGATATCATGGGGCTGAAACGGCAACTTTAGGCCGAGCCCGAGAACCATAATTATAGATAATTGATTAATTAACTTTTATTGATATTAAATCGTACTATGTAAATATCTTTTTCTCAATACTGCTTGTATATTTTAAGAAGGGTGATTTAACATTATGTATCTATCTAGGTTACTAATATTAGTAGAGTTATAAATGGTTTAATGTAAATAATTTAAGCGCTATGTTAAAATACTGTCCACGGTGGAATGTTTTAGTTACAGGAATAGTGCTTTCGAAGGCAGAAAACCTAGTTTTATTACCTCTCTTCGGTCGCAGTGCTATTATTCCTACAGCGAGGGTGTAGAGCCTTTGTCCCATTATTTGATAATTCGCCGTGACCAAGTGAGTGAGAAGGACAATCTAACGGTACATGTAGGAAAAGCCGCGATTTATATTAAAATTGGACCAATGAGATCCCTGAAAGTTTATTCGAAATAGTTAGACGCGTCGAGTCGCGCTAAAAATGGACCAATAGGAAAGGAAGCAGCCTCAGAAGCCTGAGACTATAAATGGATCTGTTTAGGGAAATTTCGGGGCAGTTTATGTCATGTGTGGTCAGGGAGAGATGCTGCAGGATGCGTGAGATATCGCGCCAAGAAGGGAATCAAGTCAGCTTTGTAATGTCAGCTTAGTATTGCATTTTATTCGAGGCAGTTTATGTCATGTGTGGTCAGGGAGAGATGCTGCAGAATGTGTGAGATATCGCGCCAAAAAGGGAATCAAGTCAAATTTGTCATGTCAGCTTAGTATTGCATTTTATTCGAGAGTTTTCGTAATGTGTGGTCAGGGAGAGATGCTGCAGAATGTGTGAGATATCGCGCCAAAAAAGGGAATCAAAATAGTTTTAGCAACACACCTAAGATCCGCTACTCTGAAAGCGACAAGAAGAATAGTTATATTTCGTGCCATATCCACGCCATAGTTTAACAGCAGTGGACAGTATTTTACAGCGGCAATACCAGTTTTGTATACTACGAGTGTTAATTAAATAAAAAGAAACGGCAGTGTCATCTTTTCATAAACAAAGCAAGTCTATGTCTTCCTATATCACCACCCGAGATCTACGTTTTCCTTTACCGAGGATAAGTCCATGCTCCCATATAATTTAAGGAAAATTACTGCAGCTAGCCGAGGATAAATTGAAGAACCAACACGCTGAGAACTTCTGGAAGCAACGGGAGAAGCATCAAGGTAAGCCTAACAGCACGGATGAGGAGGTGATCGCCGCAGGGCCCGTGGTTTTCATTTTAGAGTGTAAATTGCAGATTGTATAAAATTGGATCGGTAGGGGCGGCTGACTCACCTGGTGTTTTGGCAAACGATTTTCAGATATCCCAGTATGTACAAACGTACCTTTGCTTTTACGGTCCACAAAAGGAAAGAACTGTCAATTTCAGAAAGGCTTCGAGTGAACTGTCAGTAGCTTAATTACTTTATGAATCAACTGTGTGTTCATTTTTTATTCAAAATTACTACCCAAAGCTTTTGACTATTGAAAAGATTGGTCCACTGCATTACTTAGGAAAACAAGGATGATGAAAGTAAAGTCTATCTATGCACTATCTTTAGTGAATACAGGCTGTTTGGAATGGCTACAGAAGAAATTGGAAAATTATATTTGGAGATGAGAAGAATCATGAAGAGAATCTGCCAAAGGAAGATTACTTAATAGATCGGAGTATCATGGGTAGAGGTGCAATGATACATAAATTTCACAAACCTTTAGCTTATTAAACAACAAAAACATTATTAAATCCACTTTATTCATTTTAATACTATCACTAATATTCAATACTATCGCACTATCCAAATGATACTCTCAACTAATCTCAAGAATGTCTTAAATACCAGAGTGTGTTTATTGTACTTCCATCTGATTTACTTAATATCACAAATGGTGTTTTTAGAATTAAGGATCTCTTTGAAATAAAAAAGTGCTTAATACTTTGCAGGAGTGTAATTTTACGAAATGTTACGTACCTCCGATACTTTTCCATATATGTACTTTCCCTTGTCGTTTAAACGTTTGCAACAGAATGACATAAACGCTTGGGAATCACTTCTGGTGTAGATTTTCCAATATTGAGAATGTAATAACTGGGAAAAATGCCTAATTTTTTATGCAGACAGGCATTATTGATTCGGAAGTCCATCTATCAAACGAAAACTGAAAGAAAAAGAATTGATCATCTGTTATTGTGAGAACAACGGCTTTGTTATCGGTGGGCCTAATGAAGTTTTGAAATTTAATCTCAACGAGATTGTCTCAGGTAGTCTCCGACAAAGAAAACATTCATCCATAGAAGAGATGTACCTTTGGTTGATGCAATGGCTGCATCCTTCTGTGATGAAGCTGCACGTTAGGTTATCAAACATTAAAATAAGTAGCTGAAAGACAGAAACAAATTACTCGAGATGTCTAGTAGTTTTAATTCCGAGGTAAGCCACCTCTTATTTAAAATGTCCTGGCACCACATCACAAGGGATGCACATGAACTAGAATACTCTGAGCCGATTGAAACTGCTTAAATATAAAGTCGTGGGATTACTTATTCTATCCATGACCAGAAGATACATTTCGATGTGAACCTATTAAATTAAATTTGACGACACAAAATAAAAAAGCAAGATCTGTATAGTAGGGATTCAAAAAACTAATTTGCAATCCTTAGTGGCATATATTTTAACAGCATTTTCACAAAAGTCTGGGTCGTTTGATCTAAATTGTAGGATCGAGATGTATCTTTTTTCGAATAGCTAAGTTCGAAATTATGGAAAATGGAATGATTTAACAGACGTGAATATTTTTAAAGACAGTGAACTCTAGTTTCCTTACAGAATAACAATCGACCCTGAAGAGGTTAACATTTTCCTCAGCAGTTTCCCGTGGCCTAATGAGCTTACGCTTTTCCTGTTACCCGTTTCCTAGATGGCCTTAGTGGCAGAGTTTAGAAATGAAGATTTGTTCTTTGTTAATACGTTAAAATGTATTCCAATTACCATTGTTTATGGCCAAAACATCCAGGATAGTTTCCCCTAGTTCCCGAGGTCGCCGATTCAATCCGGCAAAAATAATTTTTATATGTTGCCCCCCCCCCGTTTTTGAAGTTCTTAGAATGGTTTTCTTCAGAAGGAAAGCAAAGTCATTGGTACTGCACTACTTGAAAGAAAGGATCCCTGAGAAAAATTGTAGGTAATTTTCACACCCAAAAGATTTCTGTTGCTTCAGCCGCCTCTTGTAAGCGCTGCAAGTTTTAGGACAGGTAGGAGGCAACATTAGAAAGTTAAGTGATTAAAAAACCCTCCATGCGTATCCAAGTCAGAGAGTTGAGCTTGATTATGAAAGTAATTGGTGATAAAACTTATGAAGTTCCTGTGATTTCAAAATTATTTAGGGGATGCTTGCCGTTTCCTCCCCATATGTGTGTTGAATGTCCGTCTTCCCATCAACAGCTGTGAAGCGTTTCATACAAATTTTAACGAACAGTTCAATCCTGCCAATTCCAAAACTATCCATGTCATGGAGGCATTGAAAGAAACACAATTGGAAAGACACAAAAGCTACTTGATAAAAGGAGTGCTCGCTTTCAAAACAAAAACAAAATTCATTACTATCAGTATTTCGCAACTCAGGTTTGCAAAACGTGCTTATTTACCCGAAATCGTGCCTGTTTCGAAAAAAGGGAATTTTGTTGTGCATTTAGTTATAACTTATCAATTTCTATATATATTTCAGGAAAGTTTGTGTACATTTTTTGCGTGTCAATATCATTGGGACGTTCGTGAGTAGGAGGTATGAAAGCTAAACGGGCCATGGTCATAGACGTATACTTTCCTAGTCGCCATTTTAACATGTCAGTCACTTCGAAGATTTCTATGGCCATGTTAACCCAGTATGACGAAATAGGGACTAAATAATACAAAACAATTGCAATTCTCTTGGAGCAGAGCTATTAACTACATGGCGTTGAGAATATGCAAGAAAACGGAAAACACGTGGAATGATGATTTTAATAGAACCAAAATCTATGTTGAATACAATGCACCAACTAATATCTGCTGTCGTAGCTCAGTGGTAAAACGCACACTGCTTCAAGTTGTTGAGGATTCACATTTTGAACCCCAGCGTATGGTCCTACTTTCTATTTCAATTTTTTACTTTCTCTACTACGTATAGTAAGTAGGGGAAGTATTACATTCCACCCAAAAATTCGATACCGAGATTTAACCGGAAATACATGTTTTGAGACCTCCTGAATCCAAAAAAAGCATTTTTGGAAACATGTTCGTGTGTGTGTCTGTGTGTGTGTGTGTGTGTCTGTGTGTGTGTGTGTGTGTGTGTGTGTGTCTGTGAACAGCATAACTCAAAAACTAACAGTCGGATAAACACCAAACTTGGTATTTACGTTCAGTATCTTCCAGAGATGCGAAATGAAGATTTTCAAGAAAATCCCCCCACACCAGACTACCCTTTACATGGAACATTTTTCGAAAATTTTAATTTTCTCAAAAATGGCTCTAACGATTTTGATGAAAATATCACATGTTTAAGATAATGTCATGTGAAATGAAATGTATATCTCGAAATTTATGGGAATGTCTCCAAAAGTATTTTTCATTATGAACGACTTTTGCATAACTGGTAAACCATAAGAGATAGACAAAATGTTACTACACAAAAAATGTAGATCGCGTTAAAATACACAACTTATATCATATACATTTTTGTTGTTGAGTGAACCGTTTTCGAGATATTGCTTGTTATTTCCTTAAATTTTCCAATACTTATACTTTTTCTCAAATTCGTTATTCATTTTTTTATGTCCTGGACATGCAAAGAGAATGGAATGCGCCACATAGCAACCAGCGATAAAATATTTGACTATCGCTTAAAAGCTACCATATTCCCCTTGCATCTACAAGAAAATTACAAATAAGATTGACATCTCGATATCTCGATTAATATGAAGCATATGGAGAATAGGCGTTTGTAAAAATAGATTGTACAAGAGTAGAGAAAGTCATGTGAGTGTAACACATCAGATTTTTTTACTTTGTAAGATGTAGCAACGAACGAATTTACAGTTCTCTTACAGCTAAGCTATTGCTACATATCTCGAAGAGAATGCCAGGAGGTGGAATCATAATTTGAATGGAACAAACCTCTAAATGCTGTATACAATCCATCTGATCATAACAATAATCTAATACATAAGATAGGAGGAAACGACAAATTCTCATCTTGAGAAAATCAAACTTACAGTTGCAAATATAATTGTGTATAGTACAATTGGGTATGTATAAAACTGAAAGGGTATATTCTGTATAACTGCTAATTACAATATAGTTACTTCATTTATTAGAAATAACAAAAGAAGACGATAGTTAAGAATAATGGTGCTTAGAAAGCAACTAAACAACTGCTATTTCATAGCTGAAGCTTCATATATTAAGAATCAAATTAATTTCTGAAATATTTTATATTTATAGAAAATGTATTTCTCCTGGAACAGGTAACTTGTTGAAACTGAGAATGGAAAAGAAAAATGAAATCTAGTTTATTCTTCCGTGCATGTTTGCAACCAGTGCAGAACACCGGTTTCAGTGCTGCTGATAATGTTGCCCTAGCTCCATCAATGAGCAACCAGATTCACTCGCACCCCGTCTGGTCGATGCACTTCCCATTCCTTTACCATGAAAGCCCATACATATTCAATAATTTTCAAATCAGGAGATCTTAGAGGCCAGTCCATGCAGATCCAACCTTCCAGCACGAAGGGATGGCAGGAAAGTTTTTCGAGAATATCTACTTAGACTGCACTGGCCATTCTTTCTAGCACTTGAATTAACTCCCCTGGATCTGATACTGCCATATAGGAACAAAAATGTTCTGTAATTCTTCCCGAATGTTCTGCTCGAACGACGTGCTGAGGCGTGTATCCAGTTCCCTATGGTTTGTACAGACATAGGATCCCTTGCTGGGATCGGAATACCTTCTGTCACTCCAGATTACCGAGTCTCAGTAAGCCTGAGGAAGATCAATATTAGCTGCGCCTATTGTAACCTTCTTGCCTTGTATGTCTCAATGAGAAGGAAGGAGTTTAGCGACAGGTCGATGAGATGCAATACCGGCATCCCTTAATCGTTAGCGTATGGTTTCATATGAGCAACCATGCTGGCCTGTTTTGTCCAGAAAGACAGACATGTGTCTAAAGGTTGGTTCGTCACATATTCTGCCAGAACTTCACCTTGAGCATGTGTTGTTGCACGATGCCTACCTGAACGCCTGCGTGATTGGTGGTGCCATTCAATTTCTCCTTCGTGATGCCGGTCTAGTCATTGTTTCACTGTTCTTCGGTCACAACCAGTTCTCTGGCAATTTGCTAGGCGTTTTCACCATGAGTAGCACGACCTACAATTTCACCCCTTTAAGCTGCAGTCAACTCCACACAACCTCGTGGACATGGCATCTGCTTTACTGTGATGAAGCCTTAGTGAAAATATTAGAATGCAGTGCATAAAGAACTTCCAGCAACATTTTGCGCAAGCGCAAGAAGTACAAGATGAAAAAGTTGGAAAGTACTCGGCACACTTGAAACAGAGTACACTTTACCACTGAGCTACGACAGTTGATGTTACTGCGCGGGTTATATACACAGATGCTGGTTGTATTAAAATCATAATTTCACGTGTTTACAGTTTATTGCACATTCTCCAATGTCAGATTGTGATATTTTGTTCATATTTCGTCATACTGAGTTAATATAACCATAGAAATCTTCGAAGTGAGTGAAAGGCTCAAATGGTGACCACGGCAGTATACATCCATGACCACGGCCGATTTAGTTTTCATACCCCCTACTCACGGAAGGCCTGAATGATACTGACCTGCGAAAAGTGTACACAAACTTTTCTGAAATTTAGTACCTGGTGAGCCGTAATACAAGTATGTTTGCAACGACTTCATAGATAGTTTTAAGTATGCTGGAAATGGGAATAAATTATATTGTTTCAACAGCCGCGGGAATGTTTAATAGCGTGGTGAGGGGTAACGGCGCCGGGCAAATCCCGGTTTGCCGCGCGGTAGGTAGGACAGTAGTGTTGTCGAATAGTGTTAACGTACACAATGGCCTTATGCTTTCTTTGAATTGAGCAGGAAAACATGAGTATCTACATAGTTCAGTAGCTACTGTACACAAAACAGGATTCAGATTTTTGAACAAACAGTAAATCAATGCCAGAACGCTCCAGCTAGTTATAAGAAACAAAGCAAAAACACTTATGGTAGAGCAGTTAGCTTTAGAAAACAGGTAGACAGCTTTGCGGTAACCGCTTACAACTATTGTCTAAATTCCAGGTGAAAATGGTTTATAAAATTAGGGAATCTTTTGGGAGAAGTGTTAGTGAAATACCTACCCTAAATTAATCTGTCACATTAGCTGAATTATATCGGAAGCGCATAAAGGATACGAAATTATATCGAGCTACGATAGATGTAAACCTCATTTTAATTTAGTAACTGACAATGGAATTGTTCAATTTGACAATGGAAATGGTTAAAATTTAAAATAATTGGTATTATTGATCAAGATATCAACTCACTTGTAACATAATACAACATCTATCTTAAATATAGACCAATGCGTTTTAAAACGTATTTAGAACTTATTTTCGAACATTTTTTTATTTTCTTAAGAATGGGCATGCCAATTTTGATTCACAAACCATATATTTGAGATATTTATATGAAAAAAATACATATTTTGAATTATTTGGAAATAATCTCTAAAGTCCCTTTCATTCGCAAGAAATCTTTTATAATTTTTAAGACAGAAAAAAAAAACGCCCTGCAGAAAAATTATAGATTTCTTTGAAGCATACAATTTATTTCAAATAAATTGTTTATAGTATCAGTCATTTCCGGAATATCCGTTATAATTGGTTTCAAGTTTTTAGTACTTTGTCGTTTTATTTAAAGCACTGTCGCTAACCTGTATTCAGTCATTCAAGAATTTCAAGGACAGCATATAGCCCCCGGATTTTAATCTTCTGACCATCGTTTCAGGTTCCTGTATTTCTCTTGTACCCCCAAGAAATGTGGTGGTGTTGGCTATGGTAGTGCAGGCTTGGTGTTAGTGGCGGTACGATGGTGGTGGTGGTGATTATTCAGTGCCGATTGTGGTGGTGCTGGTGGTGGGGATGGTGTTGGTGGTGATAGTGCTGGTGGTGGCTGTGGCACATCCGTCTGTGGTGGTGGTGATTGTGTCAGTGCCGACTGCGGTGGAGATGGAGTTGGTGGTGATAGTGCTGGTGGTGGCTGTGGCACATCCGTCTGTGGTGGCGGTGGCTGTGTCAGTGCCGATTGTGGTGGAGATGGAGTTGATGGTGGTGGTGGTGGCTGTGTCAGTGCCGATTGTGGTGGAGATGGAGTTGATGGTGGTGGTGGCTGTGTCAGTGCCGACTGTGGTGGAGATGGAGTTGATGGTGGTGGTGGCTGTGTCAGTGCCGATTGTGGTGGAGATGGAGTTGATGGTGGTGGTGGTGGCTGTGTCAGTGCCGATTGTGGTGGAGATGGAGTTGATGGTGGTGGTGGCTGTGTCAGTGCCGATTGTGGTGGAGATGGAGTTGATGGTGGTGGTGGCTGTGTCAGTGCCGACTGTGGTGGAGATGGAGTTGATGGTGGTGGTGGCTGTGTCAGTGCCGATTGTGGTGGAGATGGAGTTGATGGTGGTGGTGGCTGTGTCAGTGCCGATTGTGGTGGAGATGGAGTTGATGGTGGTGGTGGTGGCTGTGTCAGTGCCGATTGTGGTGGAGATGGAGTTGATGGTGGTGGTGGCTGTGTCAGTGCCGATTGTGGTGGAGATGGAGTTGATGGTGGTGGTGGTGGCTGTGTCAGTGCCGATTGTGGTGGAGATGGAGTTGATGGTGGTGGTGGTGGCTGTGTCAGTGCCGACTGTGGTGGAGATGGAGTTGATGGTGGTGGTGGCTATGGTACTGCCGTCTGTGCTGGTGGAGGCGGTGGCTGTGTCAGTGCCGACTGTGGTGGAGATGGAGTTGATGTGGTGGTGGTGGCTATGGCACTGCCGTCTGTGCTGGTGGAGGCGGTGGCTGTGTCAGTGTCGACTGTGGTGGAGATTGGGTTGATGGGGGTGGTGGTGGTGGTTATGGCACTGCCGTCTGTGCTGGTGGAGGCGGTGGCTGTGTCAGTGCCGACTGTGGTGGAGATTGGGTTGATGGGGGTGGTGGTGGTGGTTATGGCACTGCCGGCTGTGCTGGTGGAGGCGATGGCTGTGTCAGTGTCGACTGTGGTGGAGATGAGGCTGATGGTGGTGGTGGCTATGGCACTGCCGTCTGTGCTGATGGAGGCGGTGGCTATGTCAGTGTCGACTGTGGTGGAGATTGGGTTGATGGGGGTGGTGGTGGTGGTTATGGCACTGCCGTCTGTGCTGGTGGAGGCGGTGGCTGTGTCAGTGCCGACTGTGGTGGAGATTGGGTTGATGGGGGTGGTGGTGGTGGTTATGGCACTGCCGGCTGTGCTGGTGGAGGCGATGGCTGTGTCAGTGTCGACTGTGGTGGAGATGAGGCTGATGGTGGTGGTGGCTATGGCACTGCCGTCTGTGCTGATGGAGGCGGTGGCTATGTCAGTGCCGAGTGTGGTGGAGACGGAGTTGATGGTGGTGGTGGTGGTGGCACTGCCGGCTGTGCTGGTGGAGGCGGTGGCTGTGTCAGTGCCGACTGTGGTGGAGATGAGGCTGATGGTGGTGGTGGTGGTTATGGCACTGCCGGCTGTGCTGGTGGAGGCGGTGGCTGTGTCAGTGCCGACTGTGGTGGAGATGAGGCTGATGGTGGTGGTGGTGGTGGCACTGCCGGCTGTGCTGGTTGAGACGGTGGCTGTGTCAGTGCCGACTGTGGTGGAGATGGAGTTGATGGTAGTGGTGATTATGGCACTGCCGGCTGTGCTGGTTGAGACGGTGGCTGTGTCAGTGCCGACTGTGGTGGAGATGGAGTTGATGGTGGCGGTGGCTGTGGCAGTGCCGGCTGTGCTGGTGGTGGCGGTGGCTGTGGCAGTATCGGCTGTGGTGTAGATGGAGTTGATGGTGGTGGCGGTGGCTGTGGCAGTGCCGACTGTGGTGTAGATGGAGTTGATGGTGGTGTCGGTGGCTGTGGCAGTGCCGGCTGTGCTGGTGGAGGTGGTGGCTGTATCAGTGCCGACTGTGGTGTAGATGGAGTTGATGGTGGTGTCGGTGGCTGTGGCAGTGCCGGCTGTGCTGGTGGAGGTGGTGGCTGTATCAGTGCCGACTGTGGTGTAGATGGAGTTGATGGTGGTGTCGGTGGCTGTGGCAGTGCCGGCTGTGCTGGTGGAGGTGGTGGCTGTATCAGTGCCGACTGTGGTGGAGATGGAGTTGATGGTGGTGGTGGCTATGGTACTGCCGGCTGTGCTGGTGGAGGCAGTGGCTGTATCAGTGCCGACTGTGGTGGAGATGGAGTTGATGTGGTGATTATGTCACTGCCGGCTCTGCTGGTGGAGGCAGTGGCTGTATCAGTGCCGACTGTGGTGGAGATGGAGTTGATGTGGTGATTATGTCACTGCCGGCTCTGCTGGTGGAGGCGGTGGCTGTGTCAGTGCCGACTGTGGTGGGGATGGAGTTGATGGGGGTGGTGGTGGTTATGGCACTGCCGGCTGTGCTGGTGGTGACGGTGGCTGTGTCAGTGCCGACTGTGGTGGGGATGGAGTTGATGGTAGTGGTGGTTATGGTACTGCCGGCTGTGCTGGTGGAGGCGGTGGCTGTATCAGTGCCGACTGTGGTGGTGGAGGTGGTGGCTGTATCAGTGCCGACTGTGGTGGGGATGGAGTTGATGGTGGTGGTGGTTATGGTACTGCCGGCTGTGCTGGTGGAGGCGGTGGCTGTATCAGTGCCGACTGTGGTGGTGGAGGTGGTGGCTGTATCAGTGCCGACTGTGGTGGGGATGGAGTTGATGGTAGTGGTGGTTATGGTACTGCCGGCTGTGCTGGTGGAGGCGGTGGCTGTATCAGTGCCGACTGTGGTGGGGATGGAGTTGATGGTGGTGGTGGCTATGGTACTGCCGGCTGTGCTGGTGGAGGCGGTGGCTGTATCAGTGCCGACTGTGATGGTGGTGGCGGTGGCTGTGTCAGTGCCGACTGTGGTGGAGATGGAGATGATGGTGGTGGTGGCTATGGCACTGCCGGCTGTGCTGGTGGAGGCGGTGGCTGTGTCAGTGCCGACTGTGGTGGAGATGGAGTTGATGGTGGTGGTGGTGGCTATGGTACTGCCGGCTGTGCTGGTGGAGGCGGTGGCTGTGTCAGTGCCGACTGTGGTGGAGATGGAGTTGATGGTGGTGGTGGTGGTTATGGCACTGCCGGCTGTGCTGGTGGAGGCGGTGGCTGTGTCAGTGCCGACTGTGGTGGAGATGGAGATGAAGGTGGTGGTGGTGGTTATGGCACTGCCGGCTGTGCTGGTTGAGACGGTGGCTGTGTCAGTGCCGACTGTGGTGGAGATGGAGTTGAAGGTGGTGGTGGTGGTTATGGCACTGCCGGCTGTGCTGGTGGAGGCGGTGGCTGTGTCAGTGCCGACTGTGGTGGAGATGGAGATGATGGTGGTGGTGGCTATGGCACTGCCGGCTGTGCTGGTGGAGGCGGTGGCTGTGTCAGTGCCGACTGTGGTGGAGATGGAGTTGAAGGTGGTGGTGGTGGTTATGGCACTGCCGGCTGTGCTGGTTGAGACGGTGGCTGTGTCAGTGCCGACTGTGGTGGAGATGGAGATGATGGTGGTGGTGGCTATGGCACTGCCGGCTGTGCTGGTGGAGGCGGTGGCTGTGTCAGTGCCGGCTGTGCTGGTGGTGGCGGTGGCTGTGTCAGTGCCGGCTGTGCTGGTGGTGGCGGTGGCTGTGTCAGTGCCGGCTGTGCTGGTGGTGGCGGTGGCTGTGTCAGTGCCGGCTGTGCTGGTGGTGGCGGTGGCTGTGTCAGTGCCGACTGTGGTGGGGATGGAGTTGATGGTAGTGGTGGTGGTTATGGCACTGCCGGCTGTCCTGGTGGTGACGGTGGCTGTGTCAGTGCCGACTGTGGTGGGGATGGAGTTGATGGTGGTGGCGGGGGCTGTGTCAGTGCCGGCTGTGCTGGTGGTGGCGGTGGCTGTGTCAGTGCCGGCTGTGCTGGTGGTGGCGGTGGCTGTGTCAGTGCCGGCTGTGCTGGTGGTGGCGGTGGCTGTGTCAGTGCCGACTGTGGTGGGGATGGAGTTGATGGTAGTGGTGGTGGTTATGGCACTGCCGGCTGTCCTGGTGGTGACGGTGGCTGTGTCAGTGCCGACTGTGGTGGGGATGGAGTTGATGGTGGTGGCGGGGGCTGTGTCAGTGCCGGCTGTGCTGGTGGTGGCGGTGGCTGTGTCAGTGCCGGCTGTGCTGGTGGTGGCGGTGGCTGTGTCAGTGCCGGCTGTGCTGGTGGTGGCGGTGGCTGTGTCAGTGCCGACTGTGGTGGGGATGGAGTTGATGGTAGTGGTGGTGGTTATGGCACTGCCGGCTGTCCTGGTGGTGACGGTGGCTGTGTCAGTGCCGACTGTGGTGGGGATGGAGTTGATGGTGGCGGTGGCTGTGGCAGTGCCGACTGTGCTGGTGGTGGCGGTGACTGTGTCAGTGCCGACTGTGGTGGGGATGGAGTTGATGGTAGTGGTGGTGGTTATGGCACTGCCGGCTGTCCTGGTGGTGACGGTGGCTGTGTCAGTGCCGACTGTGGTGGGGATGGAGTTGATGGTGGTGGCGGGGGCTGTGTCAGTGCCGGCTGTGCTGGTGGTGGCGGTGGCTGTGTCAGTGCCGGCTGTGCTGGTGGTGGCGGTGGCTGTGTCAGTGCCGGCTGTGCTGGTGGTGGCGGTGGCTGTGTCAGTGCCGACTGTGGTGGGGATGGAGTTGATGGTAGTGGTGGTGGTTATGGCACTGCCGGCTGTCCTGGTGGTGACGGTGGCTGTGTCAGTGCCGACTGTGGTGGGGATAGAGTTGATGGTAGTGGTGGTGGTGGTTATGGCACTGCCGGCTGTGCTGGTGGAGGCGATGGCTGTGTCAGTGCCGACTGTGGTGGGGATGGAGTTGATGGTAGTGGTGGTTATGGCACTGCCGGCTGTGCTGGTGGAGGCGGTGGCTGTGTCAGTGCCGACTGTGGTGTAGATGGAGTTGATGGTGGCGGTGGCTGTGGCAGTGCCGGCTGTGCTGGTGGTGGCGGTGGCTGTGGCAGTATCGGCTGTGGTGTAGATGGAGTTGATGGTGGTGGCGGTGGCTGTGGCAGTGCCGGCTGTGCTGGTGGTGGCGGTGGCTGTGTCAGTGCCGGCTGTGCTGGTGGTGGCGGTGGCTGTGGCAGTGCCGGCTGTGCTGGTGGTGGCGGTGGCTGTGTCAGTGCCGACTGTGGTGGAGATGGAGTTGATGGTGGTGGTGGCTATGGTACTGCCGGCTGTGCTGGTGGAGGCGGTGGCTGTGTCAGTGCCGACTGTGGTGGAGATGGAGTTGATGGTGGTGGTGGCTATGGTACTGCCGGCTGTGCTGGTGGTGGCGGTGGCTGTGTCAGTGCCGACTGTGGTGGAGATGGAGTTGATGGTGGTGGTGGCTATGGTACTGCCGGCTGTGCTGGTGGTGGCGGTGGCTGTGTCAGTGCCGACTGTGGTGGAGATGGAGTTGATGGTGGTGGTGGTGGCTGTGTCAGTGCCGACTGTGGTGGAGATGGAGTTGATGGTGGTGGTGGCTATGGTACTGCCGGCTGTGCTGGTGGTGGCGGTGGCTGTGTCAGTGCCGACTGTGGTGGAGATGGAGTTGATGGTGGTGGTGGCTATGGTACTGCCGGCTGTGCTGGTGGTGGCGGTGGCTGTGTCAGTGCCGACTGTGGTGGAGATGGAGTTGATGGTGGTGGTGGCTATGGTACTGCCGGCTGTGCTGATGGTGGTGGTGGCTGTGTCAGTGCCGACTGTGGTGGAGATGGAGTTGATGGTGGTGGTGGCTATGGTACTGCCGGCTGTGCTGGTGGTGGCGGTGGCTGTGTCAGTGCCGACTGTGTTGGAGATGGAGTTGATGGTGGTGGTGGTGGCTGTGTCAGTGCCGACTGTGGTGGAGATGGAGTTGATGGTGGTGACGGCTATGGCACTGCCGGCTGTGCTGGTGGCAGCGGTGGCTGTGGCAGTATCGGCTGTGGTGGGGATAGTGTTGGTGGTGCTAGTGGTGGTGGTGGTGGTAAAGATGGTGGTGGCAGTGCGGGGTGTGGTGTTGATGGTGGTGATGGAGTATTGGTTGTGAAGGTCGGGTGGCTGCGGCATGCCAGCTGTGATGGCGGTGGTGGTGATGGCGATGACAGTTCTGCTGTGGTGGTGGTGGAGCTGTTGGTTATGGTGTTGGCAGTTCCTGCTGTGGTATTGGTGGCGGTGATGGAGATAGCGGTGGTGGTGGTGGTGGTTATAGTAGGGGCATTTCCTGTGTTGTGGTGGTGGTAGTTGCTGTGGCAGGCCCGGTTGTGGTGTTGGAGGTGGTGGCCATGGTAATGGCAATGGTGGTGTTGGCGGCGTAGTGGCGTTGACGACGACGGCAATTGTTGTGGTGGTTTCTCCAGAGTGAAGGCGTTTGAAATGCATTTTATTCCAAACAATGTAGTAGTGAAGCCATATAGTAATACAAAGTTAACAGAGAACAGTGTGATCTAGAGGATAACTGTATCGGGTTTATAAAGACACGATATACCTACATGTGAATTATATTTTTTATTTGGCATTTTATCAAATACAAGGATATCTGCAGTATATCAATATAAGCATTCCTGAATAATGTCGGATTCTTAATATCAAAACGTTTAAGAACTTTTGTATGAATAATTTTTATATATTTATTCTATGTTCTGTAATCAAGTTCATTATCAATGTATACAAAACAAATAGAGAAGAAAAATTGTGTCCATGCGCAATATCGGAAACTACTGAATCCCTGTTTGTAAGTAACAATTGAGGAGCTTATTTCCAAATGTTATATATCACATGCAATGTATAAAATGTTTAAATTAGTGACTTGGAGAATCTACATATCTTATTTTGTTCAATATTGATTTGGAAGATTAGTATAAAAATTTGCGAAACGTTTATGAAATGAAATAGACTTGGGAACGAAGAGAAGATACAACGCTTCATCTATGGTTCTATATAAAAGTTTATCGAACACTTGTATAGTATTCATTCATCACCACAAGCTATAAAACATTTGCACAATTATAAGTTTCGTTGCAAGAGGGGATAAGAAGTTCAGAAATCAATATTCATTATATCTCATTCTCTTTTCTGTTATTATTAGGAGATGTTTGATGCATTGTTACAAACATTAGGGAGATTTAGGGAATTGAAGTTTTAAAGGGTACAGGGAACGATTAAAGATAGTATCACTAAATTATAGTACGATAATTTATTCAAGAAAATGGGCAAGGGAGTAAATTAAATAAATTAAATCGGCATTTCAAATTTAAAAATCCACTCGTGCAACGCTGGCTAACTCAGCAACTTCCCCTTGGACTCTAAGGCCTTTGTGAGAAGTCGATACCAGCAATGCATTCATACTGCAGCAGCCGTTGCGCGCTAGGCGCTGGAGGAATGTTAAACATTTCCGCAGGTGCCGATGCAGATATAATTACAGTTGAAAACCGTCTCAGCAACTGACAAACGTCTTACTATTTTCAATTCAATAGGAAGGATAGCAGGAGGGGAAACCAAAACAGTTTCCATGAGAGAGCGTATTTGATACCTTCAATTACATGAGTCGCGTTTTGCCCACCTTTGTTTCAAGTTTATGAAGTTCTATTTAAAAACTCTCATGTTGCCAGAAGTTAAAGCATTCAAAGTTTTAGGAGTACTGCCGGCGTAACATATTGGAGTGAGGTCCCCATGAAGATAGGTGGAGGTCGAGCCCTTCTGACCTTCTGTCGGAATATGCTGCATTAAGTGACACGTCCTTCGCTGTTGTGGCATTTCTTTCAGATATTCTATCCTCGATATCATTTAAGAATCTGTGTGATAGACAGGCAGAGAGGTTTTAGTAAGTAAACAGAGCAATCGTGTTATCGCACGGAGTATAGCTGACGTCAGGTACTGTGACGGAGACTCCCTCCCTCCATGACAGCCGGTTTCTTTGCCATTATTCCATTTATTTCGCTGCATAATATAGAACCAGTGGAGAACTGTGCCAATATGTTTAAAATAAGGAAGAGTTTATATATTAAAATTAGCATCGTTTGCGGTAGAATCGTGGGGAACACTTCAGCACAAATGGCGAAACCGTCAAATGTATCATAGATTGAAAGGACCTAAAACATCATGTTAGCACTCTAATTCAAGGAAACCGAAGGAACATATGACATTATTAAAAAGAAACAATTAGGAAATGGACCTTCAACTTTCTCAACCTCAAACTACATATTACATTTTTTCGAGGATCTGTGTCATACGCTAATTATGAGTGGATATTGCTTTTAAAAATGTACAACTTTGGAAATGCTTGTTTCGTAGTTTTCATAACCAAATTGAACACTATCAATAGCTAAACACACACTGTTTTTTTTCGTTCTAATACTCCTTAATCCTGATCTACCTGCTTTCGAAGTAGGGTGCACTTGTCTTAACTGAACATCATATTTGTTTACAAAGAACAGTACAAGGTCACAAGCGCTTCTACCTTCCCTCGCCACCAACCATCGGTGCGTTTCTAAATTGACGATTTACTCACAAAAACCCCTCTGCCTGGTGAAAAATGTATATGGATATAAGAAATGTGTAAATTAAAGCTGGATACACAGAGGTATCCAACATTATTGTGAATTCTATTAAAGTATACAGATAACGAAATGCTAACATAGTGATGTCTTAATCAGATTAATTTAAGACCTATTAAACATAAATAAACTGCCAAGGTAAAGCAAGTCTGTAAATGGTTTCTTACTATGTTGTGCAACCTCGGATGAAACACTCACAACATTTCGCAATCTCTGGGATTCTGGGTGGGGTGGTATGGTGGTGATTTAGCTAGAGACCAAGGTTTGTTCCATATAACTTTGCTCCGAATCGCTTAATGGTCACGTGCACTAGTCACCTCTCATTGGCTGCTGTCGTGGAATAGATAGTTCCTTATTTAACATCATCAATTACCTTAATTTATTCAAAGATAATTGTCAAACTTACAATTTCATAACCGCATGAATTAAATACGTTACATAACAGGAGTTGTATCTAGAATATATGTCAGTACTTATCAAAAAATAGATGGGAGGAACCTTCAGTTTAAACCTGTCTCTCAGGACGATGAAAGTACGGGTATCTATCATAACAATGTGTCTATATCGCTTTTATCGCATATTCTTGCACTGCACACGCCTTGTTTCGAAGCCAATCAAGGGAACAGGGAAGGAAACGCAGCGCGAAAGAGTACATGTCTACGGGGCAAGGTTGTAAGAAACCGGGTTTAGCTCAGTTCCAGGAAGTGTTGTAGAATGTTCATTGGGTTCAGATCTTTGATAGCGTGATTCGTTTTTTCTTTCTCTACCACGTACCTAATAGGAAGAAAATTAGATACCGAAATTTCACGAGAAATACATGTTTTGGGAACCACTGAATAAAAAAAGCATTTTTAGAAAAAGGTCTATGTGTGTGTCTGTCTCTGTATGTGTGTGTGTGTCTGTGTGTGTTTGTGAACAGCATAAATCAAAAATGAAAAGTCAGATAAATACCAAACTTGATATTTAAGTTCAGTTCCAAAGATTTTCAACAAAATCATCAACCCCAAACTACCTTTTACATGGAACATTTTTCGAATTTTCTTATTTTCTCAAAAATGGCTCTAACGCTTTGAATTTAAACACCATAATTATATTAAAGATATTCACATGACAACCTTGAATTTTCTGCGAATAACGTATAAAATCCTCTTCATTCGGAAGGAATTTTGTATAATCTTGTATAACGAGTAAAGGTTTAAGCGATAGACGAAAATGTACTACACAGATAATGTAGATCCCTTTAAAACACACAATTTATTTGAATTAACCTTTTTGTGGTGTTCCCATTTCTGAGTATGTTATTAATGGTTGCAATTATTCAATACATAGCAATTCTTTTAAAGTCTGGTCTATTTTCAAATGTTTCTCGCGATGTCATGAAAAGAGCATGGAATTTTAAGGCCAGGGTATAGCGTCCAGTTCTAAAACATATGACTATCGCTATTTCCTTTATATCTATAACGAAATGCAGCTATTTCCAGAGAGGTTTATCTCTACTAAAATGAAGTAGAGAGGAAAATAAACGTTCGTAAACATAATTTGTATACCCACTAATAAACGATAGTGTAGAGAAAATCATGTGAGCATGAATCTTTCCCAGGGTTGGTAAAGAAGTCCACTTTGTTTATTTCTCCGTCACCTTTTTACTTTCTCTACTACGTATAGTAAGTAGGGGAAGTATTGTATTCCACCCAACAATTCGATACCGAGATTTCACCGGAAATACATGCTTTGAGACCCCTGAATCCAAAAAAAGCATTTTTGGAAACATGTCCGTGTGTGTGTCTGTGTGTCTGTCTGTCTGTCTGTGTGTGTCTGTCTGTGAACAGCATAACTCAGAAACGAACAGTCGGATAAACACCAAACTTGGCATTTAGGTTCAATATCGTCCAAGGATGCGACACGAAGGTTTTCAAGAAAATCCCCCCACACCAGAGTACCCTTTACATGGAACATTTTCGAAAATTTTAATTTTCTCAAAAATGGCTCTAACGATTTTGATTAAAATATCATATGTTTAAGATATTTTTATGACAAATAAAATGTACATCTTGAATTTCCTGGGAATGTCTCCAAAAGTATTCTTTATTGTGAACGACTTTTGCATAACTCGTAAACCATAAGAGATAGACAAAAGTTTACTACATAAAAAATGTAGATCGCGTTAAAATATAGAATTTATGTCATATACATTTTTTTGTTGAGTGAACCATTTTATAGATATTACTTGCTATTCCCTTAAATTTTTCAATACTTATTTTCTCAAATGGGAATTCGTTATTCATTTTTTGTCTTGGATATGCAAAGAGTAGGGAATGGTGCTGCACCTAGCAACCAGCTATTAAGAGATATGTATGTGCTTAAAGGCTACTGTATTTCGAAATTGCCCTTGTAAATACATATTCCCCTTGCATCTACAAGAAAATTAGCAATAAGATAGACTCTGCAAATGTTTATCTCGATTAACATGAAGAGAAATGGAGAATAAGCGTTTGTATAAATAGTTTGTACAAGAGGAGAGTAAGTCATGTGAGTGTAACACATCAGATTTTTTCTTGAATTTTTGCTGTCAAACACATACGCGCCGCACCTGCATCTCCAACTCACAGACTCCGATTCGGCACACAGTTAAACATTTTCGCCACATATTGGCTTATCGCAACACTTATGGAGTGCCAGACGAAGTCCTGGTTAAACTCACAAATCAGAACTAGAAGCATTAATAAAGTCTCTCATTGAACCTCCAAAATAATTTTCCCCTCAAATCTTATACTTCGTTTACGCCCATTGTCATAACACGTGACCCTTCGGTTGGACACTAAACGTATCTAATTTCCTATTGGTTACTTCTTAAATTTATATTCCTAACGTCGGTTTCATTGCTGCATAGGAGAATTGAGCTTTGAATTTTACGAATTGCTAAGCTTACTTGGCATGTATACGGTGTTTCTCGTCCCCAAATCTAGAGCTATAATGGTAACCGGAAATGCCCGATAACGTGACTTCAATAACAAAAGCAGCACGATTGTTCTACATCCCTTTGGACCTTTCTTCTCTTCTTAGCGTCATATAGTATATTCTAATTGATATTATTAGAACACAATGTTCTTGATACATATTTTCCTCAATATGATCTTCATAATCATTAAAAACTATATACATTGATAATGATGATAATAATAATAGTAATAATAATAATAATACAGGTTACGTGGCATACTGTTTACGCGTTATCGGAACTGTAGGGACCAGCAAGCCTTAAAGTGGAAGCTGATGAATAAAGCCAAGTTTGGTGCAGTGTTATAGAAAAACGTACCGTTTTCAGAATTAATGTTGAATTTTATCGATAAAGACAAATATGTTTTCAATAAGTGGACAAATATAAACTGGCAGTCTCTGTATTGTTCTCTAGAAGTATGCAGAGGGGTCGGTGGATAATAAAGAAGAAAGAAAACAAAAGAGCTCACACTATAAAACTGCCAAAGCTTACAAAAAGAATATTACAAAATATTTTGCATTCTGTACACCAATTTTTTTCGTCAAATAAATCGATTCGCAATTCATGTCATTCCATATGACCCTGTCTATACAGTAATTTATGTTTTGTTGTCAAACTCCTGTTACTTTGCTGGCGTTCCCGTTATAATTTATAGTCGGAGAGAGGAAGAGTATTTTACTGGGCATGTGCACACAATAAAATATTCGCAACATTCCAAAGCCCGCCAGAGCAGACAAAACGGAAGATATACACGCAGTCCATCTAGTGGCGTCCACTGTTAAAAATGGCGAGAAATTCCGTAGCACACAGTTTAGATAGGACATCCTTTAAAAAGTGTCGAGTACAAAGGCACATTTTCCTGGGTTAATTAACTCAAGATGGCAAAGACCTGCATCAATGAACAATACCATTTTCATGAGGATTGCTATTTTAGATTCTAGGGATATGTAAATTTACAGGTCACTTCAACTCCCGCATTAGGATTTACAAGGTGTAAAAGCTTTTGTTTGAAATCAATAGCTTGTATACAGTCAGAGAACACTATGGTGTTATAGACATAGTCAAAATTGTATGTACAATATAGACATGCTGCTAATTAACATTTTTGCACTGCTTATGGCTCAGGAGGTCCCGGGTTCGATCCCCGGGACCGCCCACTCTGACCCATGGATTTTTTCGGGGGTTTTCCGGGTCGTCAGGCAAATGCTGGAGTAGTTTCTTTCATCCTCCGAATTTCCTGTCCCGTCATTTCGTTTCATTACTCATGTCAGTCATTCTTCGCCCCGTTTGGTCTGTTTCAGGGTTGTGCGGCGGTACTCTGTTGAGCGCCAATTTTGCGGCACGGGATTTGCAGGAATGGTCCCGGGTTCGATGCTAGCTCAGGGATTTGCATGGATCTTGGATCTCGGGTCAGTGGTTAATACGGCTGTTTCACTTTCCTGCTCATTTATTTCCGTCACCGTTTTAAAATCTGACTACTGATATTACCTCGACACACACACGCGCGCATTTCTTTATTGCTGTCCTTCATATTATCGCGCCTATCCTCGATACATCTGTTTTCCGAACAACCTCCAAGGAACTACCGCGAAGAAGAAGTGTCTTCTAAGCTCTCCTGTTTCTTTATTTCAAATTTCCTATCTCCCCATTTCACTATCACCTGATTTCCACCTTCTTTCTTATTGGATACCTGAAGTATCGGGGTTTTGAGAACCTTGACCCTTTTTCTACACATCTGCTTTTCAGGCGAACTAACGGTACACTTGAGGGAAATACCATCCGTTTCCGACCGCTGATGGCACTGTTTTTTCACCTGTAGATGTAATATTCACTTCCCAGTCTTATTTAATAATACTGTTCCTACTGTTATTAATATTTATTTTATCTATGGTTATAATTTTATTTAGCTACTCAGGACGCACTGCTTCAGTTGGAAGTGTCGGCGATGGTGCTACGGTGAAACGTAGCAGGGAAAAAGGAAACTCTTGGTGAACTTTCTCTGTCCCTTGACCTTCAGATGGTTGCCGAGGTTTAAGGACTGCCCCTTGGGGGCGTTGGGCCCTGTGTGGGGCGGGGTCTGCGGTATGCCTGTTTCAATCTGGTAAATGTAGGGAATCTGCCATTGCTTTGCCGTCACTTTTGTTTCCGGCCGTCCTTCGTCTCATCCCTCCCTCGTGGGGCGTCAGTTCAATATCCTCATTCCTAGATCGGTGCCAAATCCTCTCCGCTTCTCATCTACAATCTAATAGGACTGTTTAAAGAAACTTAAAAATATATCTATAACTATTTAAAGTTTCATTAATATTACAAGAAGGATTATTTGCAAAATAACCAGAGATAACCTTATTAAAAGCCTTCATAAACGTTTTATAGAAATTTATTCCCTTCCTTTACTGCCATAAGGGGGAAATTATTCATTGTTTTAGACAATCTACATTTGGGCACATTAAAAAAGTTGCTACTACTAGTATTATATGAGTGAATATCACTCCTTTGAGTTAAACCTGGAACATTTTCTTTCACATAATTTAAACCTTGAAGAATGTACACATTGGCAGCTATCAGTATTTGTTCATTTGTAAACAATCGTTTGCAGTGTGCCTTAATTGGTGAGCTGGTTATGGTCCTAATTGCTTTTTTTTAAGTTTCATAATTTAATGAACGGAGTGCTACTGCCACATAATAATAGTCCTATACTAATATGCTATGAAAATATTAAAAATATTTAATTTTCATGCTAGTTTGATGACAGTTTATTTAATGTGCTGTTACTCGTGGGGGAAGCATTTGAGTTCGGACACACATTTTGTTTATAGTTCCATTTATGCCTTTAACTATAATGGTCCTAACGGCGGCCTTCCCTTTAAAACATATCATAACCTATAGGCAATGGTGTTAATTCGTATTCGCTTTTGGTTAGATTTCTGGTGAACTTTGGGTTTTATTCATTAGATCACAAACGCATTCACACTCTCATTAATACTTATAGACTCTGGGGAGGGTAGGGAATAATCTTGGCTAGAGACAAATTCTCAACCCCTAGCCGGGAATTGAACCCGGGAGCAGGCAGGTGCTCTACCGACTGAACTACGAGGTCAGCCTGCACAAATCCTAGGTAACTTTATTATACCTTAATTATTATCTTTTCTACTAGTTACTAAAGTAAGTAGATGAAGTATTATATTTCACACAAAAAATAGATATGGATATCTCACAGAAAATACACATTTTGAGGTATTTTTTAGAAAAAGCGCGCGCGTGCAGATGTGTGAGCATATCTATGAAAAGCATAAATTAAAGGCAGAATTTCAAATGAATGCCAAACCTTGAATTTAAGTCTATCTTCTAAAGATACCCTTTAAACGGAAAATGTTTGATTACTTTTTACTTCATTAAATTTTTTTCTAATGATTTTGAATGAAATATCATTGTTTACGATATTTACATGAATAATAAAATATATATAGTATATTTTCTGTGAATGGGCTGTGAAGTCCTCTTCATCCTGAATGAATATAACTAAACTTGTATAACTGTTCAACCACAAGAGAAGATAAAAACTTACTGCACTTTAAAAACACACACGTTTATTTAAAATAGCACTTTTGTTGTGGCATTAGACGTTTCCGAGATAATAGTTGTAACCGGTTTGAATTTGTCAAAACACTATTATATTTTGAAGTGCTATCACCAAACAGATATTTCTCGCGACGTCATGGAAAGAGTATGGGAATTCAAAACTAGTATGTATCGATCCATTTTTCAAAGATTTGATTTTCGCTTCAGTCTTCAGTATTCCTTTTGTAGCTGTAACGAAATGTGGGATTAAACGTTTGCAAAAATTAGTTTATTTCCATTAATGTGGATTAGTTAAAAAATAAACGTTTATAGGGATATTTTATAGAAGCTATATAAAAATAAAAATATTGTGGCTAAAGAAAGTCATGTAACTGTAACATATAAGATTTTTTCTAAAGCTTCCAGAATTAAAACCTAAGTAATCTGCTTTGCACTTGAAATATTGTAATGGTATTTTATAATCTTGAGGAAAAGTGATGTTTTAAGGTCCTAAAATATATCATAAAATTTTTAAAATTAGAAGTAAACAAGATACTATCTTTAACTATACATTACATGAATCTTTACATTTGAGTACCACTGCTCAAATAATAGAATTCGCAATTAGCAGCAGTATATTAATCAATATTTAGTCAAAATTTCTCCAACTAGGCTATCTTTTCTCGACTAAAACAATTTTAAAGGCTGAAAACGACTCATACTAGAGGTGGGACTTATTTCGTGCTTCAGTTTTGGTGCCATTTCACAAAGTTTTCTTCAGGTACACTCGCTTTCATTTATGCCGTCACCACAGCTTTGGGAAGCATTCTACTGGTCTTCACAGGTGGAGTATGTATAATTAGTTAGGAGGGCGTGTGTATATTCACCTTTTCGCGCATGCAGCGGCGTCCTGTTTTGCGTGCACAGTTCTAGATTATTCACATATGAATATTATATCACTTTAAGCAATAGCTTTACTCAGCATGACTTTTATATATAATAACCGTGTTTAAATATATAACTAAATAAAACCCTGTTTGGCACAATACCTCTAGGAAAACAACATTTTAAAGACAACATGATACAAAACTGAAACAATTATATTGTCGTGGTGGAAATACAGAGGATTGGAAGGGGTGAGAGGCGTTCAACCAGGCGCCTCGCACCAAATGTCGCAGTTAGATTTATATGGGTAAGGAAGGAGTAACGATCAAGACTCAGGCAACTACAGTACATATCACGGATAAATGAGGGATAGCTCAGGGGGATCTCAAAGGGGGTGACTAATTCACAGGTGGCAGGAGACGCGCGCGTCGCAAACCACTGGTAGAGTGGCTCTCACGGGCTAAGGGGGGGGGTCCTTAAGGGTGTCTAGCATCTAAAGTACATGACCAAGGGGAAGGTGTCAGTATGACCAGTAAGGTCCTAAATGTTTACATAGTGACCCACAAAGTGTATAAAAATATAGATTTATTTCCACATGGCCCCAGGCCGCCTACGGGGGTACAAATAGGTTACACAGACGAGACGAAGCTGGTGTTGCCCTATGCATGGTGTTGTCTTGCCGATTTATGATTTACTTTTCGTAATGATTTTCAAGAATCAGACTGACGCAGGTTCGTGTAGCAGTATCTCTGGAGTTCGCCCTTGTCCCAAAAGGTGCACCACTGCTATATCAGCGTCCTTCACCTCTTAGGGGAATTTTCTAATCCAAATCGGCAGAATTCGCGCAACGTTTCTAGCAACGACAGAGTGCTTGGACATACATCCTGCATGTCAGCCTTTTTAACTTTTATGGTGCAATAATTTCCAACGCTACTGAGCGCAAGGACAATGCTACGAAATTAATAAAGTAAACCCATGCATTGTGACAATATTTTTTACTGTTAAAGAGGACACATTTACTAGAAATTATTTTAATAATCTTTCCAATCTTCATTCTTCCCCAATATCTGATTTAGACCTCTAAGAACTGAATCACTCGTCGCCCTCTAGGAACCCTGCCATGAAATGTGGGAACATTTGCGTTTGGAGCCAGAATTCTTCCAGTACCTAAGTGTTTCATCTAGGCGTCTAAATCAGGTATTGGACAAGAATGGAGATTGGATAGATTATTAAAATAATATACAGTAAATGCGTCCTCTTTGAAAGTAAAATGTTTATTTACTTCAGTTTTTCATTATATTGTAATTAGGCACTTTTTCATGGAGAAATTGTATAAAACAGTGTTTTATTCAGATACATATTTAGATAGGACAGATGATTCCAATAGTGTCTAGCAAATGTGTCCTCTTTGAGATAAAAAATGTAATGTGTTTCAGTTTTACGTTATGTTACCGTTATAAATATTTTTATGGAGGTATTGTACAAAATAACGTTAGTTAAATATTTAAACATGATTATTATATGTAAGTGATTACGAGTAAAGCCATTACTTAAAGTCATATATATTCATATGTGAATAATCAAGAATTGTGCCCGCCACTGCATGCACGAAAAGGTAAACAAATACACACCTCCACCTTGCTATACACACTACATACGAAGAAGACATAACTGTGAAGACCAGTAGAATGCCTCCCAATTCTGCGTTGACCGCATAAATGGAAGCGAGTGCACACAGGCATTTAATTGGTCAATCAAAGACAGCCGAAAGGAAAAATATGTTGGCACTTTTTGTAAAGATAAAACCTGAAGTAAATTTTAAAAGAAAGGTCACAGAGGTCTTTTCTTTGGAATTTGTTGTTTTCAATTTCTTTTGCCGCACCTAATTCTAGTACACCTATATATCGTCGGCGATATTTCTAACATCCCCATATATGGTCTATGACCTATAATCTCATTCCATCAAGAGATGACTGAAACCATTTCGGTGGTGGAGGCATCCAGTGGACGGCGTCCGTTACCTCCGATGGTAGCGTGATGAGGATGACGATAGAATAAGAGGACCTGCAGCTTTTACCGTGGATTCCGAACCACGTTGGGCTTTGAGGATACTTCACATGAGCAAGTCAGAGGTGAAGGCGTGGATAGGGCTAACTTAAAATCGCCACTCCAGACCCGACCCTCAGAACGAGAGCCGGAATCGAAGTCACTGTACTACCCCGGCATTCTTCTAGTACATATTAGTAGCGTTAAACATTACTTTTGTTTAATACTTAACCGTTTGTTTCATACGAGGCAAAATATTATTTTCCCATTGTGAAATAAGACAAGTGTAATCCAGCAGCCGGGAACAAATAAAAGAAATTATGTAAACATATTTTGGAGTTGTTTCTCTTCACAGTGCCATGCAATGCAACTGGACATACATATATACACACACACACACTAGCACAAAAAAGTTTAAAATAATTTAGTTTCAATCTAAAATAAGTATATAGCACATTATTGCTCTAACATTAAAAAGTTGACCAGAGTGCGTTAATTGTTGACGGCCAACGTATTGGATCGTGTTCCATTGTTAACTCGAATCAATTCTGTAAGCTGGTGCAAATGTACATATACATAATACATTTAAAGAAAGTTTATGTGCTTGGCAGTAAAACATTAAAATAGGCTCTTTTAGATATTTTAGGTTGTAAATATTAGTACAACTATTAGACTTGAGTTTCTTTGACTGGTAAGCTTCTGCAGTAACCTAAAACAACTAAATACACCATTGCCTTTAAGTCCGAGATCTATTTTAGCAATTAGAATTGCCAAACTTACAGCTTTTTTTTAAAGAACATATTTCCCTTTTTGTTCCACGTACGGTATAATATAGGCGCCCTAGGGAAACTTTTGTTGTTTTTTCTGTTTCAGTTAAAAGTACAAAAAATGAAACTGGTTAATATAGTTCCTCGCTTTCCTTTGAGGTAATGCGCAACGCACAACGATCGTCAATTGTCTCATGTAAATGAAAACTATAATCGCTTCACTCTTAGAACCAAAGCTGATGTAAATACACGCGGCATTAACTAGCTGGCAATGCGCGTGAAACCAAAGCACACCATAACATAGAATAGCTTAAATATGCGCGATTATCTGTGAGTTTTCAAGAAGTATGTTAATTAAACACAGTTCTGCATGCATTCAATAACAATCACAGTTTGTTCCTGAAGCAGATACACTAGATTAACGCGGAGGGATACGAAACGTTTTGTTTACATCAAGTCCGGTTCTAAAGCTGAATCCAAAGTACTGTTTATCAGCTTATCAAATACAGATGTGCGCGGTTGTTCATTAGTTGTCGTGATTGTTAGATCTTGAACCTTAAATAAAAGAATTTCGTTGTGGTTTAATCTCTGCTTTTATTTCTCGTAGAATCTAGTTTAGTGGACTTAAAAAAACGAGTATTGTTTACTTATTTGAGCTGTAATAAATTATACAGAAACGAGCGGAATGGACGGCATCCGAAAATGCCATTTGCACGGCACGAAGCAAAAGATACAGTTGCTGTGCACTAAGGTCTCTGTGCACACTGCCCGTCATAAAAGCAGATATACAGTCGCCATTGCACTAAGGTCACTATGGACGCGTGACGAAGCAAGAGGTACGGTTACAGGGATGAGACCTAGAAGGCTAACTGTCCAACACACATCGATCCACACGTTATTTATATCGTCGCGATATGACCATGCAGTTAAAGCGACGTAAAACAAATAGATTAAAATATTATACAGACAATTTTATGATAGCATTGTTTGCATTAATACTTTTTTAAATATACCTATAAAAGACAGCAAATTTGTAAAATTGATCAATTCCAATTCATGTACACAAATGTATTTTAAGTGACAAATAACATGTTCTGTAAAGATTGTGTAATACAGGTTAGCTACAGCAAGTGATATACTTTATAATGGTTTCAAATAAAAAAAATTCTGATGTGTTACACTCACATGACTTTCCCTACTCTTGTACAAACTATTTTTACAAAGGCTTATTCTCCACCTACTTCATGTTAATCGAGATAAACATTTACAGTCTCTATCTTATTGCTAATTTTCTTGTAGATGTAAGGGGAATATATATTTACAAGAGCAATATAGAAATTCAGTAGCCTTTAAGCACACACACACACACACACACATATATATATATATATATATATATATATATATATATATATATATCTTATAGCTGGTTGCTAGGTGCAGCACCATTCCCTTTGCCACAGATTAACACTCTTTGCATATCCAAGACAAAAAAAAATTAATAACGAATTCCCATTTGAGAAAATAAGTATTGAAAGTTTAAGGGAATAACAAGCAATATCTCGAAAATGGTTCACTGAACAACAAAAATGTGTATGACATAAATTGTGTATTTTAACGCGATCTACATTTTTTGTGTAGTAAAATGTTGTCTCTCTTATGGTTTACCAGTTATGCAAAAGTCGTTCACAATGAAGAATACTTTTGGAGACATTCCCAGAAAATTCAAGATTTACATTTTATTTTTCATGAAAATATCTTAGACATATGACATTTTAATCAAAATCGTTAGAGCCATTTTTGAGAAAATTAAAATTTTCGAAAAATATTCCATGTAAAGGGTATTCTGGGGTAGAAGGATTTTCTTGAAAACCTTCGTGTCGCATCTCTGGAAGATACTGAACCTAAATACCAAGTTTGGTGTTATCCGACTGTTCGTTTCTGAGTTATGCTGTTCACAGACAGACACACAGACACACACACACACACACAGACACACAGACAGACACACACACGGGCATGTTTCCAAAAATGCTTTTTTTTGGATTCAAGGGTCTCAAAACATGTATTTCCGGTGAAATCTCGGTATCGAATTTTTGGGTGGAGTACAATACTTCCCCTACTTACTATACGTCGTAGAGAAAGTAAAAATATAATCCAACATGGGACTCTACTGTCTGTAATTACTTTAGTCTAAAAGTACTGTACATTGTAATGATAAATGCATTCCTTATGAGAATCTGGCAAACCTAATTCTCTAGCTCAGTAAAATTCCATTACCGTATGCAAATCAATGACATTATAATCCACAGTAACAAACCTAAGTATTCATCTTCTTTGTGGTTACTTAGACCACAAGTAATCGTCGAAAAGCAGTGATCATTTAATGTTCATAACATACAGAGGAGCTTGTTTAGTCCTTTAGCAATGCAGGGTTTTGTATATTTGACCTTTAATAAATAGCAGGATTACGGCTAGTTAAAGTGCAGAGAACTAAAAAACCCAAAATGTGTTTGTAATTACCAAATTAAATTGCAGACTCACACAGTCAAACATGTAGCTGCGCACAATACACACTTTTATTTCACATTTTAACGAGATTTTACCCATGAACTGGCTTAGGTGGTATCCCATCAGCACCATATGTGTAATGAAACAGAAGGGCCCTTGTTACTTTCGGTTTTCTATAAAATCCTTTCGCATTTATTTTCACGCGAGCGAACACGCGTATTAACCTTTTTGCTGCTACATTCTTTAGCAAAGGCCATTTGACCATTGAAAACCTTAATTGATGACAACATTATACTATTTCTGTACATTTTAAAATAGCGTTTGACACTAGTGTGCTTTGGGAGAAATTACAACATGAAAATGCTCCCAGGGAAAATTATTGATGCGATTAATTTGTATTTAGATGGACCATTATTATAAATAAGATTGTTACATAGCGCAGAGGACGGTTATATGGTGTTATGTAATCCCTTCTTTAGCGTTTTATTTATTTATGGTTTGCTTTGTATAATGATGAAAACATACGTAGCTGAAAAACAACAATTATACTTTCTATATTATACGGTATTATAATTCTTTCTATAATTTTGTAAAATGCTTACAAAATGGTTTATAGCCTGCCTGTGTGGTCTGGTGAAGCATGCCAGCTTTCAAATTCAAAGGTTCCATGTTCAATTCCTGGCTGGAGTATGGGAATTTTTCTATTGGCCAGGATTATTCCCCATTCTCCCTAGAGTCTGGAAGTATGAGTGAGTGTGTAATGTGTGTGTGTGTGTGTGTGTGTGTGTGTGTGTGTGTGTGTGTGAAGTTAATGTTTAAATAGAAAACTCTAGTGGGCGGGCGTTGTAGTGCTTATCATGTGTGCACGTGATGCCTCACCTGGATGATGAATTCTGTGGAAGTTGTCCGAAGTTCTCTGCCTTGCTGTCAGTCGGCAGAGCTGTGAATAAATTTCTATTCCTAGCTACCCTGCTTTGGGATCTCAGGGTATTTAGGGTGAAGGCAAATTAAGAAGATTAATTTCTTTAACGAATGGATTTATTACAAAACAACAAAATTATTGAAGTAGTTGGCAACTGTTCGCCCTTGAGAAATAATGAGATTATCTATATGCTGTAGTTTCTATCTTCCCAACTTGTAATATTGCATAGCTATCTGTGTTACACGCTATTTTCCACCCATACGCACAGTTACGGCAACCTGCTGCCAGTTACGAGTAACTACAAGATAGTTATGAGTAGGGCTCGGATAGTTATGCATTAAAAACGTAAAGTATGTATGTAATTATGCGGTTTAAAACAGCGATATATGCATTAACAACCTAGAAAATATGTGCTATCCAAAATCTCACAAAAATGGTGATTAATAATTTTTAAAAATCGACATTGTGAGTTCATTTAATATTTGTTATATTGGAAAATACAAGTTAACATTATAATCCACCAAAATAATAAATTAATGTAAAACTCACCGAATTTGTGGACTGAAACAGCTGACACTGAAGTTAACTTAATTCTTCTCATTGCATTGTATAACAGTAACCATTTTAAGGTTTGAAAACAGAAACGATTCTCTGCTGCTGCTGCTGAGAATTGATTTGTACTGAGAAAAAAACGTTCGGCAACAACAGACGTTATAAGTGCATATTTAAACTTTACAATTTCTTCCAGCGACAATGTTTCTTCAATGTCCAACAATTTGCTCTCCGTTTCCCCAGAAATGATATTTGCATAATGTTGTAATGTATGGTACCTAAATTGCCTTTCTTGGGCCCACCTAGAAAATGCTGGAGGAAGTAAGAAATAATGAATTACCTTGTAGAAGTAGATGTGATCTCGCCAATACCTGGAGCCCATCTGCCCTCCAGTTTTAGGTGTTTTACTTATATAGGAAAATTACGATATGAACACAACAAACGTAGCCATCTTCCCGCGAAAACAACCTAAATAAGAAGTGAAATAAGGAATTTCTGCAAACGTGAAATATTCGAGTTTTTGCTACACTCCTCTTCTTCTAAAAAACATCCCTCGGCTATGCCTTGAGGCTGAGTATCTTACCGACTTTGGCGGCATTAGTTATTCATATGTTGCCAGCGCGTTAGACCTAGAGAATGACATGCAGTGACATCTGTAGGACATATAAGACATCACTTCCGTCGCTAATGAGGGCCCAAGAAAGGTAATTTATCCCTGGATTTTTTTGTAGTACATATTCAAATTTTTCAACTACTTTTTTTGCAACTTGATCTGGCGCAGATTTTAGCTTTAGTGAGAGACTTTCTATTAAAGTTAAGTTTGTGACAAGTGGTACGTCATTTCGTTTGAGCGCTGTGATGGCTGTAGAAATGCAGTTGCAGTTAATTCCCCCTTTATCCCATACCTACATATAGCACCCTTCGCTTCAACAATGCTTTCTGCTTCGTTTTTATTTAGTTCTTGAAGTATGTTCTCGATAATGTCAAAATTGTTACAATAATATATGGCAGCCTGTAACCCGGTCCCCCGTCTCGTAATGATCGGTTCAGGAGGAAGTGGAGTTCCTGGAGCCAACTGTTTAAACAAACTGATTCTACTCGGAGATTTAAGAAAAACGTTTTTTACGCTTGATATTAAACTATTAACGTTAGTAAAATTTAAGCGCACAGTTTCACTCAGGCGATGTGCCAAGCATGTTACATGAATCAGTCTACTATAAAGCAGTTTTAACCTCCCTCCTGCCTTAACTATATGTGGTGCTGCGTCAGATAAAAACAAAACTACATTTTCATACCTAATTCCCTCTGGCCATAATAGCAACATTGCATTATTGAATATATTCGCAATTGTTGAATGATTTGTCGTTGCTATTTTTTCCACTGTTAGAAGATAAGCCTTTGACAGTCCATTTTCACCGAGGGTACCGACAATTACATTACATATAGATCGTTTACACGCATCTGGAGTTTCATCCTTACAAACCCAGATTAGATTATCCTTAATAGAATCACGAATTTCTTGTATTGTTTTTTTTCCATAAAGTAATGGAACATAATGTTTACGAAGAGTAGACTCATGTGGTGTAGCCTGTTTTATATACGTTTCTAAGAATGCGCATAATTTAGGATGTTCTAATTTATACAGCGGAATGTCAACACAAGCGAAAGCTTCACATAGGTCCGTATTAAAGGTTGACAACTGGGGGCCTGAAGTTGAACAAGTTGCTTCATTTGAGATACCCGTATTGACATTTAGCATTGACTGTTTAGCACTTTTTACTTTCTCTACTACGTATAGTAAGTAGGGGAAATATTGTATTCCACCCAAAAATTCGATAACAAAATTTCACCGGAAATATATGTTTTGAGACCCCCTGAATCCAAAAAAAAAACATTTTTGGAAACATGTCTGTGTCTGTGTGTCTGTGAACAGCATAACTCAGAAACGAACAGTCGGATAAACACCAAACTTGGTATTTAGGTTCAGTATCTTCCAGAGATGCGACACGAAGGTTTTCAAGAAAATCTCCCCACCCCAGATTACCCTTTACATGGAACTTTTTTTGAAAATTTTAATTTTCTCAAAAATGGCTCTAACGATTTTGATTAAAATATCATATTTTAAGATATTTTGATGACAAATAAAATGTATATCTTGAATTTTCTGGGAATGTCTCCAAAAGTATTCTTCATTGTGAACGACTTTTGCATAACTGGTAAACCATAAGAGATAGACAAAATTTTACTACACAAAAATGTAGATCGTGTTAAAATACACAATTTATGTCATACACATTTTTTGAGTGAACCATTTTCGAGATATTGCTTGTTATTCCCTTAAATTTTTCAATACTTATTTTCTCAAATGGGAATTCGTTATTCATTTTTTTGTCTTGGATATGCAAAGACTGAGAATGGTGCTGCACATAGCAAGCAGCTATTAAGCGATAGTTAAATATTTTTAGAACTGGTCGCTATGTGTAAAATGTAATTCTCTTTGCATGTCAAAGGATGGTTTATGCAAATGTTTATCTAGATTAATATGAAATAGATGGAGAATAATCGTTTGTAAAAATAGTTTCTACAAGAGTAGAGAAAGTCATGTGAGTGTTACCCATCAGATTTTTTTTAGTGAAACATTTTTAAAACGTTTTGCTGTTTTTAAATGTTGCGTCACTTGGAAACGAGTGTGCGCACTTATACGCCTTTCACACGCAACACAAAATAAAATTAGTCCATTTGTAGTAAGCACACCTTCGTTTTCACGTACAAATATATTTAGTTGAGTAGATAAACTCGATTTCACTGGTAGCATTTTATCTGCTATAACTAGAGAACGCTGGAGTTAAAGCAATCACTCTACAAGCACAGACAAAACCAAACTGCATCTGTTTTATCGTCCCACTGAATAATTTTACATCGGCAGTTCTTTGATATAATACTCGCCGAGTCAACAATCGGAAACTCTTTGAACTTGCGATACCTACCGCTCGCCGTTTATTGTCTCAGGCTTTATTTTATTTTATTAATTTGTTTTGAAATAATACCAGGCATCGGGCTGATCACCCATCTGGATGCTCTGTCTGATCCATGAGTGTCTGCTCCTCGACGGGCCTCTGACCCCAGGCACCCGCTTGTAAGTCCTGGGGGGTGTAAGTCCTACATAAGAGGAGGGTAAACAGATAATGAATGAATGAATGTTTTGAAATACATTATCAATTGCATTTTTTAAATGTTTTCCTGTGAAAATTGAAAATATATATATAATTGTAACGACATTTTCTAAATACGAAAAAATCGAAAATAAGCAAAAACATGTAGAATAAACTTTACATTTTCGGACTCAGGAAACATTGTTTCGTGCACATTTAACATTATTCATATGTTTTAACCAAACAAAAAAAGTTGTTATTACATAACTATTCTGGCACTAGTTCTTCTTCTACTTCTTTCTCTGTTTAACTTCCTCTTACACCCCCCAGGACTTACAGGCCTGGGGTCAGAGGCCCGTCGAGGAGCAGACACTCATGGATCAGACAGAATATCCAGGATGGGTGATCAGCCCGATGTCTGGTATGGGAGGAAGGAAGTAGATGAAACGAAATGATGGTGAAATGGATGAAAGGAAAGGTGATGATGGAGCAGTTGGTGGAATGAATGGCGGGGGAAACCGGAGAACCCGGAGAAAGCCCGTCCAGACGCCGCTTTGTCCACCACAAATCCCACATGCGGATCCCTGGGATTGAGCCCGGGCCGCCTAGGTGAGAGGCGAGCGGTCTAACCACTCGGCCACGGCGCCGCCCTCCTAGCACTAGTTATGAGAGAAAAATAGTGAGTGTCGAAATCTGGGGCGGACCTCCTTTTTATACCTAGCTGTTATGACGCTGGTTCTCGCGCTCTTTCACCTAATCTCTATTTTGATTGGTTACTTTCGTAGCTTCTAACTTCTTTGGGAGGACCCATGTATCTCTGACTCCCTCACAACTAGCTTATCCACTCCCCTAGAGGGGAATTGTCCCTCTGTCTTTATCCTTGTCTCTCCTCGGGCATCTCTCTCTACTCGTCGCGACTTTGCCAAATCCTGTGTTTATTAATGTGTGTCTTTTGCACTTTTGCCCTGCTGTTAGCTCGCTTTTTAACTAATTACCATGTTTCTTACATATGTCTGCATTTTATAATACAGGTTATTCTACAGTATTATATCATATTATTACTTGTATTTCCATTACTTACTCCTGTTATTTACATTATCTACTTACCCTGTCCGGCGTATGTTCCCCTACAAAACCCAAAGATTAACATGATAGTAAAACGAGTGAACATCATTGCCAAGGACAAAGCCGCCGTATTGACCTTAATGTTAAAGCCTACATAGAAAAAAAGAGCTTTATATTGTCGCGTACCTCAATAATTTGTAATTAAATTATTTAACTTTCAGAGGAGAGCTACTCGCTACGAGAGGGATCGTTATTCAAACTAAGGAAACTTTACTTTAAGAGGCACCGACACAAAGGGACGCAGCTAAAGTTAAACTCACAGATATTCTACACTCACATAATTCCTGGCTGAAGGGAAAGGCAAGGATTCTATACTACCATAATTAAAAAGTCAAGGAAGAAGCATAAGTAGAAGATTTATTAAATATGCTTACCCATGTGTCTGCCGGGACGAGGACGCCCTATCATTGCACAACTATCCGTACATCTCAACACCGCGAAGACTAGACACTGACTCTTTAAAAAACTCGTTAAGCTTGGCGTCCTAACGCCATATCCCCTCCAATGAGACTATTTCCCCTCAAACGCCCCTCCTCGGATAAGCTGCCAACCTTCAGCTTGAGTAACCAGAGGGCACGGCTATTACTACAATCTGTGCACATGCCACATCTCCCCCTGGCCACCCAAGTCGACGTCCTCGTCGACAGAAAGAACATAAGTACAAAATACAGGAAAAAAAACAAAAGAAAGACATACCAAAAAAAAATGACATAGAAATGTGTGATGTAAAATAAAAGAGCAATACATATTTGTGGTTGCACCCAGCCGACGACAATGGTGCTGGGTGATAACGAGAAGCGAGAGCGATGTAAGTGCAGTCGACGTAATATTGTTAATGCACTAGCTTTGGCATCCCGCACACGCACACACCACGCTGCCTTAGTTCACAGACACACTACACTGCGCAAAAGGGTGATGAACTGCCGTAACTGTTTGTGGGTGGTTGAGACAGTGCCCACAACGACGATTTGTCCTGGTGTAGGATTAGCACCGCAGGTCTCTGGTGATGACAACAGGGTGGGCAGTCGCTGGCTTGGACTGCCCCCCGACATGGTGGCTCCTTATGCCACGGCAGTGTAGTGGCTGCCCGACAGCTTCCCTGTGGTGTTTCTTGACTTCTGGTGTGCCCCGGGGATGCTCTTGGATTTTCTCGCTCTCTACCACGGCATAATTCTAAAACAAAACCACGACACAATAAACAGGATGCTCCCACAAAGAATCACACAGAAAAGAAGGGTATGTCCTTTACAAATAAAGATTTTAAAGTATGAAAAGTGTACACAAAAAAAATTCTTTTGACATGGGCAAGTAAAGAGAAAAGAAAATTAGAACAACTTGGCATAAAAAGAAATTTTACAGAGTTGCCATCCAAAATTGAACTTACAATGCTTCGTAATCCAAATAACAGTAAAACAGACTCAAAGCACATAAACATGACAGAAATGAAACATAACCTTATCTTGGGATCCCAATATTACATCTCAATAACCAGCTGGTATCACTAACAAAAGAAAGTAAGTGCACTTACAAGACAGTCACACATGACGATGAAATGAACTCATTCACACTGACCATGGCCCCAAATTACACACAACACTAACTTAACTATCTACTCAAACTAGTGTATACATCACTACAAGCTACATCCACAATACATTTCTAAACTACGCCACGTGACATGCTTTCAACTACTAGTGTCCTACTCTTGTCATGAATACAACTTCTTATCCACATCATTATTGTTCTCATCGCAGTTTAACTATCATCTTCCATAATCATCATCATCATCAGTAGCAGTAATAGTGCAATCTCAATCATTACTTCAATCATCATCATCTTTCAATTTTCTCTCCAAAACAAAACATCTGCACTTACGTGTCTCATTTAACACGCTGTAAATTCAAAACATTTGACATAGGCATAACCTTCAAGAAATCACATTAACTCAGGAATTACACAAATAACATGACATTATAATGTTGCATCTACATCCTCAAAATCAAGAAATAAGCTGGAAAAACAGGTGTTATTAACATTTGCTATCTAAGATGGTAATAAACTTGTTGCATAAACAGAGAGAAAAAAAATTATTTTCATTACATTCACTGCCATCCATTTAATCTCTCGTGTGAATTCATCACACACGCTATACTGGGCACGTTACAGCAACACCAATAAGCAAAATCAGTACAATCATCACATCAACTTTCCAGGTACATGTAGCCCTCCTGAAAAATCAACACATTCATACACTTCAACTATCGGGGTTACACTGTGGCACCTCCACCGAAGCTGACATCTCATCTCTTCTCATCTCTCCTCATCAACACCGTCGGGGTTACTCTTACGCACATCCACCGAGGCAAATCTCAACTCTTATCTCTCACATAACCTCACATACCCACATACATACAAACACTATTCATGCAACAAATTTTCTGCAAATAAAGATCACAGCATCATTATGGAAATCAAATAGAGTCAAAATCAAATCAAATCATATCCAATCAAATCGAATGCAACAAAACAACATCACATCATTATTCAAAACAATATTGTCACATAACATTCCTGAAAATGAAAGCTCAATTAAGCACATTGTACACCTAAAACACATTCCTGCAGTATAATACAACAACAAATGATTTGCAGTTCCCAAAACATAATTCAAAATTTAAATTACACCCAAAATAACAATATACTTATAATTTAGCAGAGACATTCATATCACATATTCCTGAAAAACAAAGCTTAATTAAGCATCAGTCACTGAAACAATAAATTTAGCATACCTGTGTGAGTCGTAAAACTGTTTCATTCGTCCAAACTTTAGCACTCACAATGATTACATACTTACAGGTGATTCTTTTCTTTTCTCTTACTCGTTTACCACAAAATTCCCGTGCAAATTGTCCAAAATCTGGTAACACACGTACAGCTGGTTCATCAACATCCACATCGTACTGGTCCATATTAGAAGCACATCAAACCTAATTAGGTGCAGATACTGGCAAGATTGGTAGCTCCTGAAACTTTTACTTACATGAGTAACTGCGAAAGATCTTCCCTTAAAAATATACATTACGGAATTAAACCAAACTTGGCAACGGTAAAGCAAAATTATCATCATTCTCAGAGCGGCCAATAGCAGTAGTAGCCAACATTGCAACATTCTAAAATAACTCATACGGCGACAACTCGTTGGAATGCTCCATGTGAGAGGGGTCAATGACCGGCGGCAGCCAGCTGATAACTGAGTAACAGTCGTACCAACACTGGACAGATTCCACCACACTGTGCTCGCCAACTGGAGCAATTACTATATCAACTTTCTGTGCAGGACGTCGCTTATGCATGATTGCAGCACAAAAGATAACGCAACCAATAAACAAACAGTAGAACCAAGCAATTCAGATTACACCACACTAAACACTTATAGCAACACATGAATGTAAGTAGCAAGAGTAGAACATAGCCAAATAAAACAGTTGCAGAAAGAACACAATTAAGCGCCCGCGGCGAAATATCAGAAAATTATACTAACACACGGCTACACAAGCCACTTGGACACAATACCAAGATTTTTAAGCAGAATGAACATATGGAAGAAAGCCAAAATGATAGCTGCAGTGAGAAACCTCGAACTGGAACTTAAAAAACTACGTCACACTTACTGTGTACCACCGCGAAGATTCTCAAAAGGAGCAGAATACAAACTTGTAATTTAAACTTGCACACAAAACTTCTCTTTTTTTTCTTAAATCAAATGTAAATAATCTGATATGCACACGGAAATAAACGCGCCAAAACACGTGCTGAGGAAGACTGGTTTCACAAGCTAAAAATTATAGCTGAAATGCACGACCACGCGGGAATTACACAACACACGTGCGTACATAAAAGTTACACGAAAAATAACTCAGACAAGTGCAGTAAATAGCTAGAAATCACAAGCACTGGAATATAAAGTTATACATTTCCAAACCACTGCTAATAAGCACAGAAAACAAGATTTGCAAACGGATAGCCAACACGTGACGAGCACATTTTGAAACAACTATATCGCTCGTTTCTTCTCAAATTTCACAAAAACATTTTTTTTTTTTTGAAAATAACCAGCACAAAGAACGGAACACAGTGATATAATTTAAAGGAAATGAAGCCAAAACAAGGGGAAAATGGAGTCAGAAGTTTTAGCGTCACCCGGCAGACAATGAAAAAAAATGCAAAAATGAACTCAAAATTGAAATTTCGACACCAAACTTTCAGAAATGATGGAAACAAAATTTAGAAGAAGAGAACCACAAATAAAAGTATAAAAATCCTTACCCTTCAGCCAGAAAGAACTTTACATTTTTCACGACCACGTGGAGGACAAACCGTTACATTTGGAGGGAAAAAAAAATTTTTGCACTTAAAATCTCAAAACAATTTAATTCTACCTGGCGCCCCCGCCAATTACCCGGCGCCTCCACCAATTTGTCGCGTACCTCAATAATTTGTAATTAAATTATTTAACTTTCAGAGGAGAGCTACTCGCTACGAGAGGGATCGTTATTCAAACTAAGGAAACTTTACTTTAAGAGGCACCGACACAAAGGGACGCAGCTAAAGTTAAACTCACAGATATTCTACACTCACATAATTCCTGGCTGAAGGGAAAGGCAAGGATTCTATACTACCATAATTAAAAAGTCAAGGAAGAAGCATAAGTAGAAGATTTATTAAATATGCTTACCCATGTGTCTGCCGGGACGAGGACGCCCTATCATTGCACAACTATCCGTACATCTCAACACCGCGAAGACTAGACACTGACTCTTTAAAAAACTCGTTAAGCTTGGCGTCCTAACGCCATATCCCCTCCAATGAGACTATTTCCCCTCAAACGCCCCTCCTCGGATAAGCTGCCAACCTTCAGCTTGAGTAACCAGAGGGCACGGCTATTACTACAATCTGTGCACATGCCACATCATATTGTGTGAGTTGCATACGTTGGAGCAACTACTTAAAAAAAAGTCTTAGCTTTCAATATTCGCTGTGCTTATGGCCTGCTGCGAAAGTAGATTATAACACGGATGAAATTCAAAATGTTAAACACTTTTGACTACCACGGAATGAGAATTTACTTTTCTATCATGTGCCTAGTAGGAAGTGAAGGTATTGTATTCCACCCAAAAATTTAATATCGAAATTTCAGCGGAAGTACATGTTTTGAAGCCTCCTGAAATGTATTTTTAGAAAAACGTTCATGCACATGTGTGTGTGTGTGTGTGTGTGTGTGTGTCTGTGAACAACGTAACAGTAAAACAAACTGTTCGGGAAATATTAAACAAGCTATTTAAGTTCAGCGTGTTACACACAATGCGGCACGAAGATTTTCAAGAAAATACTGCTTTCCCCAGCTACCATTTACCATTTTTTCCCCAAAATACTCTAGCGATTTTAATCAAAATAGGGTATATTTAAGATATTTGCGTAGAAAATAAAATATACATCCTTAATTTTCTACGAATGTTCTGTGAAGCCTCCTTCATCCGGAAGCTACCTTGTACAGTTTTATAACGGGTAACCGTAAGCGATACATGAAAGGGTACTACAAGAAATGTAGTAATCTTTAAAACACACAATTATTTGAAATTCCGTTTTTGCGACTCCGAGAGATCCGTTATTATTGGTTTGAATTTTTCAGTACTCTGTCATTTTTTGAAAATGTTGTCGCTATCCAGTTGTTTCTCTCAGTGTCGTGGGAACAACAATTAGCGGCTAGCTTTTAAACATCTGAGTATCGATTCAGTTTCTGCTATTTCCCTTGCGCCTACAACGAAATGAACAATGAAATATTTACGCAATATGATACATTCACATGACTTTCTCTTCCCTCTATCGTTTATTGGTGGTATACATTATTCTTATTCGAGCTTATTTTTCTATCTGCTACATTTTAATCCAAACAAATTCAATCTTTACAGAAATAGCTGCGTTACACATTTCGTTATAGATACAAAGGGAACAGCGATAGTCAAATGTTTAAGAACTGGAGCTACACGCTGGCCTTAAAATTCCATACTCCTTCCATGCAATCGCGAGAAACAAATGATTGTTGACAGGACTTCAAGAGAATGACCAATAAATGAACAATTCGAACCTTTAATAACGCATATATCAGAAACGGCTTATGCCACAAAAAGCTTATTTAAATTAAACTGTGTTTTAAAGAGATCTGCATTTTTTGAATAGTACGATTTCGTCTACCGCTTAACGTTCAAATTATGCAAGCTTATACAGAGTTCTCTCCGATAGAAGAGGACTTCTTAGGGTATTCTCCGAAAATTCAAGATATACATTTTATTTGTCATGTAAATATCTTTAATATATAGTATCTTAATCAAAATCGTTACAGCCAGTTTTTAGAAAATAAAAGGTTTGAAAAACGTTCCATGTAAAGAATAGTTTGAGTGGTCCATCTTTGGAAGATATTGAACCCAAATACCAAGTTTGGTATTTATTAGAATTTTTGTTTTTGAGTTATGCTGTTCACAGATACAGACATACACACAGAAGCACACACGGTTTGTTTTCAAAGATTCTTTATTTCGATTCAGAGCGCTGCAAAACATGTATTTTCGGTGAAATTTTGAGAACGAATTTTTGGATGGAATGCAATATTTCCCCTATTTACACCACGTAGTAGCGAAAGTAATAAGCTTTCGTTAGAATAGTTAGTAGAAGCTATATAAAAATAAATGATAGTGGGTAGAGAAAGGCATGTGATTATAGAACATTAGTTTATTATAATTCTCTCTACAGCAGTAAAATGTTTATAAAATGGTTATGAAATTTTATATGATCGCATGGAGGTGAATATACTTGATACCAAAAGTTTCACCTTAAAACTGCCTACGTTTACGGTCAGCTGCAAAGGTAGACTCTAAGGGGGATGAAATTCAGAATCTTAAATACTTTTACTAACAAGGTTTCTGAAATTGGTATGAAAACTGAATGAGAATATATGTTTGATCAAATACAAAAAGAATGCACAACTTTCTGATGTACCTGCGTATTAATGGTCACAACATTAAATATGAGATAATGGTTGCATCTTCGTTGTTATACAGAGGTGAGGTAATTGTTATAGCGTAAGATAATGTAGATAAAATAACATATGAGTGTATATTGGGGAATAGAAAGGAAAATTATGGAGTTCTGTTTTATTATTTCATTTGTATACCTCCTTTAGCTTCATACAGGGCTTTGACTTGAGAAACAGCTGACAGTGTTAATCACTGAACTGTAGGTTACTTAACCTCAGTTTTTGTTGCTTTTTACTCTTAAATACACATTCATTCCTACACTCATATTTCCAGACTCTGCGGAGAATGGGGAATGACTCTGGTTAAAGAAATGTTCCCTGCCCCAGCCGAGAATCGAACCTGGGACCAGGGTTTGTAAGGCCAGAACTCTGAGTGCTCGTTCACAGAGACAGTATGTGGAGTACTGTGTGAGGTGAGATGCCTGGAAAATGCAGTCTGTGGTGAATTAAATTTAATTGAATTCTGGTTATGAACAATTAAAGTGACCAAGCACCCCAAGGGCAATAAGCTATTGTCATCAATTAAACAACGTGGGAGATCCAAAATGGTGGGGTTCAGCGGGGCTTATGAAATGCATGTGTGACAAAAAGGATACTGAAAAAATATACAGCGTCGTCAATAGCAAACAGAAACTGATAGGAGAAACAGGACCAGAACATATCAATAATAAGTAAATGGACTAAATAAATCTTATATTTTGAAAGTTGGTATCAGTAGAGTTAGGTGATGGTAACCATGTTCATCGAGATGAAACTTTGCAGAAATTATGTGATTGCTAACTTTCTTGTAGGTGCAAGGGGAATATGTTAGGCTTTAAGCGAGAGTCAAATCTTTTAAGAACCGTTGCTATGTGGAGTGGTGGTACTGCGATAACCGTACGACCGCCATTCGGGAGAACCCCGTTCGATCCCTGGCAACCGTCCATTTTGACCCATGAATTTTTGTGGTTTCCCCGAGTCGTTAGTCGAATGCCGGGTGGTTCCTCTTTTGCCACGACTTTCCTATCCTTAATTTCCTGTGCCTATCATCTCCTTAATTGTTCATCTGTGTCAGGGTTATAGGACCAGGCGACAGTGTAGTACGCGTTGCTGCTGGGCGGTAGATGTCGCTTTGTAGAGACTTGCTCCCTGGCGTTGGTCGAGATTGCTCAGCCGAGACCCATCTCCGAAATGGAGGTTAGGAGCTCATGAATGGGGTCGTAGGGATGCTTTCTATCTGGAAATTTTAGGAACCCCGTCAGTGCCTGCGCCCGTCGTCATCCGGGTCCCTCCTTTCATCCCTCCATCTCAAGGGTCACGTTAGAAGATAAAGGTCGTTGCAGCGTACTTGCGGTGATCCTTTCCGACTTCGGGAGCTCCTCCTTAATATGTACCACTATAAGTAACTGTATGGTTTGGGCTAAAAGACATTACGATGTTGGCAGAACCACTTGCCCATTATATGGAGAACAGGAAGAATATTGTGAAAACATAGACAATGATGGAGGATAGACTGCTTTTAGAAAAATCTGATGTGTTACACTCACATGACTTTCTCTACTCCTGTACAAACTATTTTTACAGATGCTTATTCTCCATATGCTTCATGTTAATCGAGATATCGAGATGTTAATCTTATTGCTAATTTTCTTATAGATGCAAGGGGAATTGGTAGGCTTTAAGCGATAGTCAAATATTTTAAGCGCTGGTTGCTATGTGGAGCATTCCATTCTCTTTGCATTACCAGGACAAAAAAAATGAATAGCGAATTCCCATATGAGAAAAGTTGTATTGGAAAATTTAAGGGAATAACAAGCAATATCTTGAAAATGATTCAATCAATAAAAAAATGTATATGACATAAATTGTGTATTTTAACGCGATCTACATTTTGTGTGTAGTAAAATTTTGTCTATCTCTTATGGTTTACCAGTTATGCAAAAGTCGTTCACAATGAAGAATACTTTTGGAGACATTCACAGAAAATTCAAAATATACATTTTATTGGTCGTAAATATATGATATTTTAATCAAAATCGTTAGAGCCATTTCTGAAAAAATTAAAATTTTCGAAAAATGTTCCATGAAAAGGGTAATCTCTGGTGAGGGAATTTTCTTGAAAACCTTTGTGTCGCATCTCTGGAAGATACTGAACCTAAATACCAAGTTTAGTGTTTATCCGACTGTTCGTTTCTGAGTTCACACACACACACAGACACACACACGGACATGTTTCCAAAAGGATTCAGGGGGCCTCAAAGTATATATTTCCGGTGAAATCTCGGTATCGAATGTTTACTTCCCCTACTTACTATACATAGTAGAGAAAGTAAAAATCGGACGGCTTTCTCTACGTATTATAAATTCAAAAATATTCATTCTATATTAAATGAAATTAATTAAATTAGGCATAATGACTTAGTTGTATGCAGTATTAGATACATAGAAGTTAGTAGGAACGAGTCTTGCGTAAAAAAAGAAAAAAGTATCACTTTGGAGATGTCTGTTCAGATGACGCAAGAATTAGAAACAGCTAAAGCTATGGAACAAATTGAGGATTTGCTAAATGGTAAAGATGAAGGTAAAGGTACATAGCATGGAGGGGTCCATGGAGGGGTCCCGAAACTGGGACAGAGCGCCGCAAGTAGGGTGATGGCCCTTTTTGCATCGAACGTGGCCCCTGGGATGGAGGGACGAGGGGAGAGAACCGAAGAGCGACCAGATCCGGATGCCGATGGGCGTAAGCATGGTCGGGGTCCCTAATATTTCCATATAGAACGCATCCGGTGCCACCCGGTCCTACCCACAAGGCACCGAACCCCCGGCAGTCCCCCATCGGGTAGAGCTCGGAGGAGAGACCTAAGTGAATAATCCCCGCAGTGACGCCAGGGAAGAAGCTCTCTACGGAGCACAAGTCACCGTCCAGCCGCAACCCGCGGAACACCGTCGCCTAATCCTGCAATCCTGAAACAGATGAGAAGGAAGATGATAGGTACCGGAAATGAGGGTCAGGAAAGTCGTGGTAGAAGATGAACCACCCAGTATTCGTGTGCCAACCCAGGGAAACCATGAAAAACCCATGAGTCAGAGTGCGGTCGCCAGGAATCGGCCCGGGACGTTCTCTAAAGTACGTTTTGCGTATCTCTTGCAGTTTCCAAGTTTCATAATTCAATACGATAGAAGATATATTTGTAGGTTATTCACAAACATTATATGTTATTCTTCATTACAAGATATCTAATATATCATAATTAAATAAACATCTTATGAGCAATGTTTGAGACGCTTAAATATAACCAGAATATTATGATTTGAAGGATTTCTCGGGATGGAGGAGCTTCGTGAAAATCTTCAATTTACATCCCTGAAATATTTTGGAATTAAGTACTTGTGTGACCTTTAAGTTTTGAGTTATGCTATATACAGACACATAGAAAGTCAAAAACACATATTTTTTTCTAACAGGATCTCAATATGTGTGGAGTCACGTTTTAATGAAAACTTAAAATAGAATTTTTGGATGGAACACCTTATTTTCTCTAATTATCAGAGATAACTCGGACATACATTAAAAACACTGGCATTACCTTTGCAATTAAAAGTTATCACGTACATTTTAATTATCTGTTAGTGTTAAAAATAATTCTTTGCAATAAGTATAAAATTTTAGGCCTATTTAAAAAATAATGAAAAAAGATTATACAGGCCCAAGCGCGCCGTATTTGACGTGTACAGATAGCCCTTCGTGTATTAAAAGAGCTGCAGAACTCAACGGGGTAACCCCAAGTAAACACAGGTCAGTGGGGAACTGGCGCATTATCGCCCCAAAGATATACTACCACTACCACTACTACAACACCAGCGGTTCCTATAAACGTTCATATGGATACACGTAGACGGTTGGAACATCCTATCCATAAACAGGTTCAAAACTTCGAACACCTATTCGCTGAGCGAAGTCAGCGTAACAGTACCATGATGACAATACTAATAGTAATAACATTTATAATAGCAAGCGAAACAATGGTAATGAAACACTGCGTGCTCTCATATGTTTGTTGCTTGTAGTCCCTAATGCTAGACAACAACAGCGCAAACACAATTTAAACAATGGCTATAGGCAGATATGTATAGCTCAAGTAAAGACGTTTTAATTATTTGTCAGTCTAAAAAGTGAGTTTATTCCCTCGAAAATAAAGCCTGTGTAATTGAAACGCAAAATATGCCTAGACTTTATCGTCTATTTTTGTCTATCATCACGGACTGTACACTCTATTGCAAGCCTAGGAGGTGCCTCTCAATGAGCGCGATCCGCTCATCGTCTTTGCTGACAAACAAGAGGAGTAGACCGAAACTAGTCTGGCCCAGTAGTTCAGTCGTTAGAACACTTGCCTGCTGTGTGAGGGATCCTGGATTGCATTCCCGGCTGGGGGTGGGAAATTTTGTTTATTATTTCTTATCCTTCCCAGGGTATGGAGGTATGAATGAGAGTGTGAATGTGTCTGTGTGTGTGATCTAATGTTTAAAGACTACAGTTTACTAGAAACCCAAAGACAAGCGAATACGGGATAATACCATTGTCTATAGACAATAAGTTGTTGCAAAGGAAAGGTCACCGATAAGACCATTGTAGTTAAATGTAGGAAATAAATGGAAATTTAAAAAAAGCAAAACAAAACGAAGCTCGCTCAGGCTAATTCGCCACTTCCCCACCGACCTGTGTTTACTTGGAATTACCCCGTTGAGTTCTGCAACTCTTTTAACGCACGAAGGGGTATCTACACACCTGGTTACACTTGGTATAACTAATATACAGGAATACACGATATAACCAACCCCAGGATGAATGGATGAAGAGAAGGAACCACAGGCCCCAGTCAGATAGCCCAGAGACATACAGAGACCCGACCCACCGCCGGAGCCACCCATAGTGGGTGATAGGACTAACTACCGACACAACCTCTTTGGTGTCATACTGTCCTTGGAGTAAATATCTGCGCCATCTGTCCGGCACTACCTCACATTGCGAAACCGAAAATACACCTGAAAAATGAGAAGGAAACGGAATGAAAAGGAATTAGAGAGAGGAAGATGTGGCACTCCTGCATTCTCCACGGACCAGCGAAAACCACGAAAAACCCAAGGTGAGGTTGGGTAGGGTTAACGGGAAGTGAACTCAGGATCTCTCGAATGCAAGCCTCACACGTTATCGCGGAACCAAACTCGTTAGGTTATCTTTGTAACGGAGGGGATTTGGCACAGATCCAGAGGGGATATTGTACCTCCGCCCCACGAAGGGGGCAACCCCTGGAGGAAGGATGAAGCAAAAGCAGACACCAGGCGGCCTGATCCAGCGGCGACGGTACAGCAATGACAGGGTCCGTAAGTTTCCAGAAGTAGAACGGACATCTCGCTCCAAAGAGGGGTCCAACGCTCCTCAAAGAGTTTTGGATACCAGACACTTAGTTTAAAGCCAAGAGATAGAGAGAGAGCTCATACAGAGCATCCTTTTCCCCTACCAGGCTTCACCGAAACACCATCACCGACACTTTCGACCCTGAAAGAGACCAACGTGACAAAGGATGTATGAAATGAAGAATGGAACGAAATGTAGGGACAGGAATTTCGGTGGCTGCAAGAAACCACTCCAGCATTCGCCTGATGGGTCAGAGTGACCTTCCGAATGCATTGCCGCCTCAACCATCCCACTCGGTGAGTATGAATTTAAGCAGCAGCATTTATGCCCTGTGTTGTCTTTTTTAAAACGAGTGAGGTAAGTTAAATCAAATACTTGCTTCGAATTTTGGAATATGGTTGTTAAATTTATGATCAGACAATCGAATCATGTTAACAAACAACCTGTGCCATTGTCTCGCTTACTCAGTTTTCCAGAAATCCTACTCATTTTACAGAAGGCTGACGTGGAGATGTTTTCAAGGACTCCGATGAAGCAAGCTATAAGTACCGTGATCTCCTCAAAGCATAAGCATACACCACAGCTTCCCGGCCTTGAGAAAGAGGTCCCGTTTGTATTTTATTGGCCCTTGTAATTATGCCACAGACTGCAGGGGTGATTACCCATAGAAGCAAAGTTGTGGTTGTACTTTAACGTCCATAGTTTCAGGAATATGCAAAGCTGCCTCTCTTCCCCGTTCCTGGAGCTAACGCTATAACACAATGGAAAGCGACCACTCTCGATTCCTGCTTAAAGAAAGACAGAAAAAATCTTATGTGTTACATTAACATGACTTTCCACACCCACTATTATTTATTTTAAATAGCTTTACAAGCTGCTCTTGCAAAAGCTTAATTTTCTGCCTACTTCATGTTACTCGAGAAATGCAGAAATAATTTCATTACAGTTTTCGCTGTAGATACGAGAGGGATTCGGGAGACCGAAGAAATAACTGAATATTGACAGCATTTCAAAACTGAAGAAGAAATATCGAAGAAATCAAAGGAATTAAAATGGATATTTCGTAAATGACAGAAGCTCCAAAAAATATGTTTGAAATAAATTGTGTTACCTAGCACCTACATTTTGGTTAGTATATATATAATAATTTACCAGTTATATAAGTTTATGCAAAACTCATTCTGAACAGGCTCCGAGACTATTCAAGGTATACATTTTATTTGCCATATAAATATCTTAAACCGATGGTATCTTCATCAAAATTGTGAAAGCAAGTTTGAGAAAATAAAAAAGAACGAAAAATTAATATTGTAAAACAATATGTACAGAAAACAAGAAACATTTTTAGAAAAAGTCCGTGTAAGCGTGAGTCTGTGTATGAGTCTGTGAACACATAACTCAAAAACAAAAAGTCGGATAAATACCAAACTTGGTACTTATGTTCAGCAATTGTGTGATATGAACATTTTAAAGAAAATATTCTGAATCCAAACTGTGCTTTACTTGGAAAAAATTTCATTATTTGATTTCCGTAAAAGTGACTCAATGATTTAGGTTAAAATACTATGTGTTAAAGATATTAAATGGGTATATTTTGAATTTGCTGAAAATATCGTATGAAATCGACTTCAGTAAAAATATTTTTTTATACTCTTAATAACACGTAAAACTACACAGAAGTGTGGATGTCTTTAAAAGAAAATCTATTTCAAATTATGTTTAGTAGTATCAGCTATTTCCGGGATGAGTTTGAAATGTTTAATACTTGTCTCATTTTTTGAGATGCCGTTACCATTCCATTGTTTTTTGGGATGTAATGGTTAGAGTATGGGATTTCAATACGAGTATACCGCCTCAGCCTTCTGTATCCCGGTTGTACTTAGAATGAAATGAATAATATTTCTGAAGTATTTTTACATAGGTTTATCTGGATTAACAAGAAGTAGACAGAATAGTAAGTCTTTGTAAGAAAAGTGTTAGAAGAGATATAAGAATAAACAATGGTAATAGGGCTGTCCCCGTAGCTCAGTCGTTAGAACAACTGCCTGTTGTGCTAGGGGTCCCTGGTTCGATTCCTGGCTGGGCCAAGATTATTCCTTATCCTCCCCAGAGTCTGGAGGTATGAATGAGAGTGTGAATGATCTAATGACTAAAAAACCAAAGAGCAAGAAAATCCAACGACAAGAGTTACACGAGTTAACACCATTGCCAATATGCAATATATTCCAAAAGAAAGGCCGCCGATAAGACCAATGCATTTAAAGGCAGGGTATAAATGGAACTAAAAAAAATAGTGACATGAAGGAGTATTGTTGCCTCGATTATGTGTTATCTCGTAGCTCGTTCTGTTGCCTCGGCGCCAGCTGCTGCAGTGGTAGAGTACTTTAAAATTAAATTGAGTTATATTTAACAGCTGTGGCCCTTAGCGTCCCAATCTATACTGGGCGTGAAAGATCGGAAATTTTGCTCAGAGGGCTCTTGAGGTTCGTTTACGTGCCGTAAATCAACGACACTTCCCTTCCGAAGGAAGCCATGCTAAGGATTTTTACGCCCGAAAAACTCCAGCACCCTCCGCCGGGTTTGAACCCGCGATCTCGGTAGGAGTACTTTCTCAGGATATGCGTGGATATATTATGAAAGGACAACATCAGTTTAAATTTACTCATAAATGTAATGTGGTCTAATATTTGAGCTATTGAAGCGAGTTGCCGATCATTTGAAGATAGGGAATCAAAACTGATTATGAATAGTAGCATTCGAAACTATAGCAACTTGCTTATTACACCTGTTAACAATTTTACGTTTTGAAATAACTGTTTCCGCAGTATAAGAAACTAGAAATTGATCTAGCCCGTAACTTAATCGGTAGAGCATCTGCTGCTGGGCGAGGAATCCCGGGTTCGATTCCCGGCTGGGGGTGGGAACTTTTCTCTAGCCAAGATTATTCCCTATCCTCCGTAGAGAATGGAAGTATGTATGAGAATGTGATCTAATGATTAAAACCCAACGACAAGACAATACGAGTTAACGGTATTGCCAATAGGCAACAGCCCCAAAGGAAAAGCCGCCGATAAGACCAATGTAGTTAAATAAGGCTATAAAAATAAATAAAAAAAATCTGATGTGTTACACTCACATGACTTTCTCTACTCTTGTACAAACTATTTTTACAAACGTTTATTCTCCATATGCTTCATGTTACTCGAGATATCGAGATGTCAATCTTATTGCTAATTTTCTTGTAGATGCAAGGGGAACATGGTAGGTTATAAGTGATAGTAAAATATTTTAAGCCTGCTTGCTATGTGGCGCATTATATTCTGTTTGCATATCCAGGACAAAAAATTGAATAACGAATTTGAGAAAAAGTATAAGTATTGGAAAATTTAAGGAAATAACAAGCAATATCTCGAAGATGGTTCACTCAACTAAAAAAATGTATATGACATAAATTGTGTATTTTAACGCGATCTACATTTTTTGTGTAGTAAACTTTTGTCTATCTCTTATGGTTTACCAGTTATGCAAAAGTCGTTCACAATAAAGAATACTTTTGGAGACATTCCCAGGAAATTAAAGATATACATTTTATTTATCATAACAATATCATAAACATATGATATTTTAATAAAAATCGTTAGAGCCATGTTTGAGAAAATTAAAATTTTCGAAAAATCTTCCATGTAAAGGGTACTCTGGGGTGGGGGGATTTTCTTTAAAAACTTCGTGTCGCATCCTTGGAAGATACTGAAACCAAATACCAAGTTTGGTGTTTATCCGACTGTTCGTTTCTGAGTTATGCTGTTCACAGACACACAGACACACACACGGACATGTTTCCAAAAATGCTTTTTTTGGCTTCAGGGGGTCTCAAAACATGTATTTCCGGTGAAATCTCGGTATCGAATTTTTGGCTGGAATACAATACTTCCCCTACTTACTATACGTAGTAGAGGAAGTAAAAATGAATAACGAATTTGAGAAAAAGTATAAGTATTGGAAAATTTAAGAGAATAACAAGCAATATCTCGAAAACGGTTCACTCAACAAAAAAATGTGTATGTCATAAATTGTGTATTTTAACGCGATCTACATTTTTTGTGTAGTAAAATGTTGTCTATCTCTTATGGTTTACCAGTTATGCAAAAGTCGTTCACAATGAAGAATACTTTTGGAGACATTCCCAGAAAATTCGAGATATACATTTGATTTCTCATGAGAATATCTTAAACATATGATATTTTAATCAAAATCGTTATAGCCATTTTTGAGAAAATTAAAATTTTCTAAAAATGTTCCATGTAAAGGGTAGTCTGGGGTGGGGGATTTTCTTGAAAACCTTCGTGTCGCATTTGTGGAAGATACTGAACCTAAATAACAAGTTTGGTGTTTATCCGACTGTTCGTTTCTCAGTTATGCTGTTCACAGACAGACACACAGACAGACACACAGACACACACCCGGACATGTTTCCAAAAATGCTTTTTTTGGATTCAGGGGATCTCAAAACATATATTTCCGGTGAAATCTCGGTATCGAATTTTTGAGTGGAATACAATACTTCCCCTACTTCTACACGTAGTAGAGAAAGTAACTACAGGCGTAACTTGCCGTGAGTCGTAAAAATGTTGCTCGGAAAGATAACCGGAAAATCTTATTCACAAGGGCGCGTCACTTGGCACTTAAAATATCACACGAGCAATCTCATCATTAACTGAATGGAGAGAGAGAGAGAGAGAGTGTGTGTGTGTGTGTGTGTGTGTGTGTGTGTGTGTCTGCGCAACCGTGAATGAGAATCAGTACCAGTGCCAGTAGCAGAGTAACTCTCTGATTTAAATTACGCGCCTTTATTACGTAAGCTCCGCCTACATTTTACTCCCCTACCAACATCCCCTATTGTGCTGGCTAATACTTAGAAATCCTACGTGTGCCTCTGTTACCTTGTTACCAGGGACTAAACTCTTAGAAATACATTTCACTTCTCTTTTTCAGAATTTCTGCCTACATGACTGTCCAAACTTACTGAACTTAACTCTAGACTGCCTTCTCATAATCTTTACGCTAACGTGTTCTCTCCTCGGCTGATACTAATGACTTTGGTATAACATGACTTCCTAATTACCTTCTTTCGGAAAAATCTTTCAACTCAAGCTTATTACATTATACATTAATTTAATATACGGAAATTATTTACTATAATTATTTCTCTAACTTACTGTTATTTCTTTAATTAATTATTTGTATATTCCCGTCAATAATTACGGTACCGCACATTATATCTTTAAATCAGATACGCCATTGTTACGTTTATCAGGAAGCGGAGAAGGATTTTACCACTCAAGCGCAAATGGTCTATTGTGTTTCTGAAAATCTCCAGGAGATAAAACAAAGGACACACTGGGCAACAATCAGGGATGTTAGATTCGGACAAAGGCGGGGTCCCTAACGTCTCCAGATACGACATTCTGACGGGGGCTACGCCGTACGCTAGGGCAGACAGTTCAAACTCCGCCGCCATACCCTCGGCCGCTGTCCACTCGCCTATGTTTCGACCCTGAAGCATGATAAGGAAATGAAATGACAGGAAATAGGGACAGGAAAATTTGCGGCAATATATTCCATACCACCATTCGCCTACTAACCAGGAAAAATTGCGAAAAAAGACAAATTCAGAGTGGCCCAAGAGAATCGAATCGAGGACTTCCAGAATGCGAGTCTCACACGATACGGCGGAGTCCTTCGTTCGGTATCAGATACGTTACTAAGTATATTTACTCCCTAGCTCCTCTTCAGCGGAACACGAGTTAAAAACAAAAACGGGATGGTCAGCAGTGAAACAGAAGAGAAACAAAAAACTTAGGGGTGTGAGTGAGGGGAATGTTAATGGACTCTGAAAACGGGTGAATGTATGTGAAGAGGGGAGTATGCATTATATTGTTTCACCAAGTTTATTTTTTGGGGGTGGGATGTGCATGCGTTTGGTGCGTGTAGGCGTTGTGTGTCGGAACAATAAATAACCCCTCGGAATGCTAGTTGTTGTGGTCGGCCAAGTATAGAAATTTAGCTTGCATTTAGCCTCCCGGCGCATTCGTTGGAATATATCATAGGCTTTTAGCACAGCAGCGAGAGTAGTGAGGAGGGGGTGGCAGCAGAAGGCAAGAATGGTGGTACCACTGTAATTGCCTTATTTAAAAGAGAATCATTGGTTTGGCGAAACTCCAGAATATAAAAACAGTAGTTGCTGCCCGACACATATTGCAATGTCAGTCTGGAAGGGTTGGGGGTTGCAACTTCTCTTTGTTTTGTTCTCAAATTTTATCTTCCATACACTTCCTTTTCTCATTTCCGGAGAAGGAAAAGAAGAGACATTGCTAACACGATGAAGCTCCAACAACCTTATCGTTATCCTGCCAACGATCTACAAACAAATTCATACAGATGGCGTTTCAGATTAAATGAGAGACTCATAATTTTAAGATTCCCGCCCCTTAAAATGTTTTTCTTCACTAGTGTAATGAAACGGCTTAAAACTGCAAAATAAGCTTGACTTGTACCACTCTGCAGGTTAGAGAGCAAAGAAAAAGGGTCACATATTATTTAGAGGCTAAAGATGCCAAATGGAGGAAAAAAATAAAGTGGGAATCAATGACTCCAGAAAGTGTCATTTTAAAATATTCAGCAGCCAAATTTAGGAGATGAAGTTCTCATTTTTAATATGCAGAAAGAACAAACCATACATAATTTTCATATTCTTGCTTTTCGTTTTATTAGTAGTGTAATTTTTGGAAAATTGCACCGATTTTCTACTTTTTATGTGTGGTGTTTAAAAAATTATTTATATGCAAGTAGGGCAATGTTTAATACGACATATTATAATTATAATGTCGTCGATATATAGTTTTTACTGCAAAGAAATCAATTTATGAAGTTTTAAAAACTGAGACGTTAGTGAAGCAGTCCAGTAAAAATGTTGGTAATAAACACTATACTTGGTGCAATTTTAAAAAATTATGAAGCTAATAGAAAGAAAAATGTGGTAAGATTCTTTGTTCTTTCATATATTAAAAATTAAATTTTTCTCTCCGTTAATTTGGTTGCTAAAATTTAAAGTGGAGACGAATACCAGATCTCATATATACCAATCTTCCTTTAACTGGAAGATATGCATTGAGGCAGTCTTCTCTTCCTCGATCCTTTGCGTATTCAGAAGTTGAGGACTTCGCAGTCAGTAGAAAAGTAGTGTGAAGACGAAATCTGTTTTTTGCTGAATAAAATTTAAAAAACATTAGATGTTTTTACTAGAGCTACACCGGTCTCCCAGTTCTTTTATAAACTTATACTCAAGCAGAACCCACAGCTCCGCTTGCGTTATTAATTGCACAGATTTTTGTCCCTTTTCTCCCTCTCTCCCTTTATTTCCCATTACTCATCACTCTCCACTTTCACTCTATTCCTTCCCCTCTATTTTATTTATCTCTTCCAATCTCTATATCTCTTCCTCTCTCCCACTCCAATCCCCTCACACTCTCTCCCTTTCTCCTCCCACCGTTTCATCTTTCTTTTACCATGCTATTATTTCTCATTCCCTCTCCCTCACTCCATACATTTTTCTTCCTCCCCGCCCTCCTTCTCTCTCTCTCTCTCTCACACACACACACACGCACGCGCGCGCACACACATAGACACAAGCGCGTGGGTTCACCTCAAAATGTGGAACATTATTTTTTCCTCATACCACAGATGAGTGGTACAGAAAGTAAAATTTTGGTTAGAGCTAGTAACTGATGTATAAAGTTGAAAATAATATAAAGTTGGATTTGAACACAGTTTTTAAAAAGGCGAAAAGAAAAGAAATTAATGTAATATGAAATTTATTACCTTTAACCGCCCTTTTACAGACTGTACATACACAAAATATGTTTTATATGTAACATCAGACCGTTTATGTGCCCAACAGTAACACAGAACGCATTCTACCCAAATTATGGAGGTTGTGTTTTATCTTATTCATTAAAAGAATCGGAATATTTTCAGCCAGATTCCTTTATTCTTCACATTCTTATAAACAGCTCAAGCCTGCGCTCAGCAAACACAGCGGTTAAAGCAGGCGAAATAATCCTCTTGAAAGTTACAGGAATAAAAAGGTTAAGGGAAAACACTAGAATAAAGTTCATGTCTATTTAACAAACCTTAACCAATATTTTAAATCAGACTGTTCAAGCTGGAAGGCAGACATACTTCACCCCGCATCATGGAGGTGCGACTTGGATTTTAGCTACTTTGCGAACATTACCTTCTTCCCCTTTCTAGCGAACATTCTTCTGTTCCAGTCCTTTTGTTTTTATTTAAGCTTCACTTATGAATACTTTTTTCATCTCTTTGCCTGACTTTCCTCCAGACAGGTTTTATAAGAAAAATAAACACTCCCAGAACCTCTTCAACTTATAAATCCTATACATGGCAGACTTGATATTATATGAACATACTTCAGATTCTACAATGTATACTAACAACGTAATGGCAAAACCACAACTTCTGATTCGCAAGGAGAACTTGCTCTGTCACACAATTTCTTCATAGCACATAATGACTTCAATTTCGTTGCTTTTGTTTCACTTCCTTAAAACATACTGAATTTCAATATTAACCGTGGTTTCCAGCTCTCATACTGAGGGCCCGGGTCTCGATTCCCGGCTCTGGGTGCGATTTTGAGTCCGCTCCATACACGCCTTCACTTCTGACTTGCTCATGTGAAGTATCCCCAAGGCCCAAGCTGGTTCGGAGTCCACGGTAAAAGCTGTAGGAGGGCCTCTCTTTTCATCGACATCCTCATCATCACCCTAACATGGGAGGCAACGGATTCAGCCCGCTGGGTGCCTCCACCTCAGAAATGGGTCCAGTCATGGCTTAGAGGAATGAGGTATTCCTGAAGGTCTTGGGCCATATGGGGAATGTTAGAAACAACGACGCCGACGACAACCATTATTATTCTAAATTGAGCTAAAAATAAGCTGAACCGAACACTTGTCTTAAATACAGCGCATTATGGAGGACTCAAATTTTGAGTGTCGGAACGATTTCCAAGTCAAAGAATGTCACATTACGCATTCTAGTAATTGTTTTTCTGCTCTAATGATCCAAATTTTGAGTGTACGCTGTTTATCATTCTTGGACTTAGAAAAGCTTAAGAAATTTTCTCGCCTGATGTACATGTATGCAAGTTTCTTTTATTAGATTTATTTTTTGAATTTAGTCTTCATTATTCGTGGTTTCAAACAACAAGAACATCAGGGCATTCATTATGTTATAAACCACAAAAAACCATTACGTTGCTAAGGCGATTTTTGTAAAAATCTTATAAGACGCTTTGTTCCTTTGGTATCGCTTTTCATATTTTGTTATGTAATCCAAAAACTACCAAAAGATTTGGTCTTAAATGGGAGGCAAACTTCATTTAAGTTTTCAATACCTATACTGTACTAAAAACCTTCACTTTAAACAACTTACTAATGCCCTTTTCATTTTATAAGTATTCTTTTCCTTTTTCTGCCATCTGCTTAAAGTAGTAAGATTGTTTTGGTATCTGAAAAAAGGTTCGTATGTGTGTGTGCGTGTGAAACAGCATATTTATCAAAAATTAAAAGCCGATTACATATCAAATGTATTTACTTCCAGCATCCTCCAAGGATGGAAAATCCCCCACTCCAAATCATTCTTTACATAAAAAACTGCTTATTATTTTTGATTTACTTATAAACGGCTCTAAAAATTTTGTCATGTGTGTAGTGTTTTAGAATCAGAAACAAAATGTTCCTGAATAGCCTTAGAAGTTCGCTTTATTTGACTGATTTCTTTGGGATGTTAAATTATAAGGAACCCTTAAAAGATAGACAAAAACTTACTGCAGAAAAAATGCAGATATCATCAAAATACACAAATTTGTTCCTAGTGTTAGTCGTTTCCGATACGTTCTCACGTTAAAATATCCGCACTAAGCGTCATCTAATGAACATGCTTGAAAGTTTGCGATTCTTGCTCCCCACCCACACTACCCTTTTGTTTCTTTACAACGCAAGGGCTTGTTACCACGAATAAACTTTTGACTACTGTTTCCGCATGTACGAGGGGCACTATTTATATTTTGAGCCTTGGCAACCCTGAATGTTGTAGGTGCCATCGGACGTTTCCAATGGAAAGTTTGACATTTTTGACCATAATCTACTTCAAACATTTTGTCAATAGAGCGTCATTTGTTTTGTTTACATTACCTTGAAAATTGTGTGAAAACCAAAACATGGAATTAACTCGTGAAAATGTTCGTGCAATGATTACGACTTTTGACGTGGATTATCAAGACAAGAGTGCATCGATCAACTAACTTCCACATTTGGCGACGAAGCTCCATCCTTTGCCACTGTGAAACGCTGGTATAACGAATTTAATCGTGGCCGCCGTTCGCTCAATGATGAAGTTCGTGAAGGTCGTCCAAAATCAGTTGTTGTGCCAGAAAACAATGATGCTGTGCAAAAACTAATAATGAAAGATCGTCATGCGACATATTGTGAGATTAAGGCATTAGTTCCACCAGCATATATAAAATATTGCATAATTATTTAGCCGTGAAAAAGGTTTGCTCTCGTAGGATCCCGCATAATTTGACGCAATCTCAAAAAGATGCTCGTGTCGATTGGTGTACAAAAATGCTCAAGAAATACAATGGTGGTGCCTCAAAAGACGTATATAAGATTGTAACGGTGACGAATCATGGATCTATGCGTATGAGCCGGAACGTAAACAGCAGTCGACTGTATGGGTGTTTCAAGATGAAACAAATCCAACACAGCTGTTCGCACTCGAAGCACTTCGAAGCAAATGGTCGCCTGCTTTTTCAGCAAAACTGGCCATGTGGCAATAGTGCCTTTATAGAAACGTAAAACAGTCAATGCCGAATTGTACACAACCATTTGTTTGCCGGAAGTTTTCGGCGAAGTAAGGAAAACCAACAAGAACTATAGGATCGTTCCTCATCAAGACAATGCGAGCGCACACACATCTCGTCTAAAAACAGAGTATTTGAAGGCTCAAAAAATCGAATTGATGGGTCATCCACCATACAGTCCTGATTTGGCACCCAATGGCTTCTTTTTGTTCTCGAACATCAAGAATAAATTGCGTGGACAACGATTTTCGTTGGCAAAAGAAGCCATGTTTTGGAGGTGTCTCAAGAAGACTGGAATAAATGCTTTGACAAATGGTTCAAACGGATGAAAAAGTGTATTGATCATAAAGGAGAAATTTTGAAAAATAATAAAGTATTTTTCAATTAAAAATTACTTTGTTTTCATTATTAGGCTCGAAATATAAATAGTGCCCCTCGTATAACCAAGGTCATCTTGATTAATTTGATATCATTCCGCTAAGCAAAACTGTATCGTGAGTACATAGAAGAATTACTTTTTAGTGTAACTCATATATGTGAATTTGTCGTTAATAGAGAATGTCGTGTGAATGTATCAACGATCATCAGATTGTCCGCATAGTACCTTTTTACATTTGTTTCCAAATATGGAAATTGAACTGCGTTTAAGTCCATGAGGCAATCCGAAGTAAACGCACGCCATTATACGGGGACGCGCAGGGCTATTTTTGGCACTCAACATTTAGCAAAGGGATCAACAATTTTGACGCTACCAAGCGTCCTCGGAAAGCAGGGAAATACGAGAAGTGCATAATATGACGAGCTAAATGCTGATTAGAAGGCTATCGCACTTCGGCAAGCTACACCTTATTCTTCCTGACATCCATATCTCGACACTGGCTTATATTTTGCAAATTGAACTGTGCATGCTCATGAAGCGAATAACTTCTTAACCACAGTAGCACTACTAATAATGACACCTCTGCATGTGGAGTGTTTCTTTCTCTACCCTTCAGTAAGGGAAAACCCTGAATCAAGCTCTCTTGCATCTCCTTACCTTCATATGCTAAACAGTAATTAAAAACTAAATTCAGGAATCTGCCAAGGATATAAAGACTTTATGGTACTTTTCACTGGAAATAATCTTATGTAGACAACATTAAATTACTTTAAATATTTGTGCAAAAAAGTCAACAATTCCAATTAAAATATAATGTGAAACAATTGTGAAGCGTTTCATTATTATTTTTAAACTTTGTACTACTGTATAAAAGTAGAAGCTCACATGAGAAAGAAGTGGGTATACTAATTAAAATGTACATTTCAATTAAAGTAACTTTGTAGTATTACCCAGTGCCGAAATATTCACTACTGAAAGCTTAAATATTCCTATATTAAAACGATATAGTAGTTTCAGATAATACGTAGCGTATTCCAAAACTAAAGTCCAGGGACAATGTTTAACGGATGGTAGACCTGAATGACGTTACGCGCCTGCAGCTCTGTCTACCGACTCCTGAGGAGTGTTGGTGTGACGCAGTACGCGTTTCCCAGTCGGTGAGAGCAGATTGCGACAATCGTAGATCCCGCCAGTTGTGAAGTGCGCGTTGTGATTATATTTTTGCTGACAAAAGGATCGTCAGTGCGGACATCCATTGTGAGTTATGCTTCGTGTATAGACCGGACATAATGAGTGACAAACAGGTTCGACGCAGGTGTCTAGAATTTCAAAATGGTCGCACAAATGTGCACGATGAACAGCGGAGTGCTATCGGCGACATCGTTGAGCAAGCGAACCAAAAACTTTGAAGTGATCGGTGTTTGACAATTAGTGGTCTGGCTGATGAATTCCCAAATGTTGCTCGAACCTCACTTTACAGAATTGTCACTGAACAGCTTGGATATCGGAAATTTTTGCTCAACGGTCAGTATAAAGAGCAACGACCACAGTTTTTGGAGCACTGTAGACAAGATGGAGGTGGTTTGTTTTCCCAAATTGTTACGGGCGACAAGACATAGATAGCGTACATCAACACAGAAACGAAACAACAGCCAAAGCAGTGGCGCCGTTTCGGTTCACCCAAACCTAAAAAAGTGTAAGAAATCAGCATAACTCAAAAACGAACAGTCGGATAAGCACCAAACTTGGTATTTAGGTTCAGTATCTTCCAGAGATGCAACACGAAGGTTTTCAAGAAAATCCCCCCACCCCAGACTACCCTTTACATGAAAGATTTTTCGAAAATTTTAATTTTCTTAAAAATGGCTCTAACGATTTTGATTAAAATATCATATGTTTAAGATAATGTCATGAGAAATGAAATGTATATCTCGAATTTTCTGGGAATGTCTCCAAAAGTATTCTTCATTGCGAACGACTTTTACATAACTGGTAAACCATAAGAGATAGACAAAATTTTACTACACAAAAAATGTAGATCGCGTTAAAATACACAACTTATGTCATATACATTTTTTGTTGAGTGAACCGTTTTCGAGATATTGCTTGTTATTTCCTTAAATTTTCCAATACTTATACTTTTTCTCAAATTCGTTATTCATTTTTACTTTCTCTACTACGTATAGTAAGTAGGGGAAGTATTGCATTCCACCCAAAAATTCGATACCGAGATTTCACCGGAAATACATGTTTTGAGACCTCCTGAATCCAAAAAAAGCATTTTTGGAAACATGTCCGTGTGTGTGTCTGTGTGTCTGTGTGTGTGTGTGTCTGTGTGTGTGAACAGCATAACTCAAAAACGAACAGTCGGATAAACACCAAACTTGGTATTTAGGTTCAGTATCTTCCAGAGATGCGACACGAAGGTTTTCAAGAAAATCCCCCCACCCCAGACTACCCTTTACATGGAACATTTTTCGAAAATTTTAATTTTCTCAAAAATGGCTCTAACGATTTTGTTTAAAATATCATATGTTTAAGATAATGCCATGAGAAATGAAATGTATATCTCGAATTTTCTGGGAATGTCTCCAAAAGTATTCTTCATTGTGAACGACTTTTGCATAACTGGTAAACCATAAGAGATAGACAAAATTTTACTACACAAAAAATGTTGATCTCGTTAAAATACACAACTTATGTTATATACATTTCTTTTGTTGAGTGAACCGTTTTCGAGATATTGCTTGTTATTCCTTTAAATTTTCCAATACTTATACTTTTTCTCAAATTCGTTATTCATTTTTTTTATGTCCTGGACTTGCAAAGAGAATGGAATTCGACACATAGCAACCAGCGTTAAAATATTTGACCATCGCTTAAAAGCTACCATATTCCCCTTGCATCTACAAGAAAATTAGCAATAAGATTGACATCTCGATATCTCGATTAACATAAAGCATATGGAGAATAGGCGTTTGTAAAAATAGATTGTACAAGAGTAGAGAAAGTCATGTGAGTGTAACACATCAGATTTTTTTTTATGTCCAGGACATGCAAAGAGAATGGAATGCGCCACATAGCAACCAGCGTTAAAATATTTGACTATCGCTTAAAAGCTATCATATTTCCCTTGCATCTACAAGAAAATTACCAATACGATTGACATCTCGATTTCTCGATTAACATGAAGCATATGGAGAAAAGGCGTTTGTAAAATTAGATTGTACAAGAGTAGAGAAAGTCATGTGAGTGTAACACATCAGATTTTTTCAGTTATTTTATTGTTCCCTTTATACTCCGCCTTTAATTGCAGCGACATATCGGCATTTTACTTTCAGAACATATTGCGTATCGGCAATGGTGTTAACTCTTATGCAGTTGTCATTGTATTTCTAGTTTTTCATTGGGTTCTATACATTAGATCACACAACACACATTCACACTCGCATTCATACTTCCAGATGCTGGAAGTATAGGGAATAATCTTAGCTAGAGAAAAATTCTGACCCCCAGCCTGGAAGTGAAGCCGAGACACTATAAACAGCAGGCAGATGTTCTTCCAACTGAGCCATGAGGCCAGCTAATATAGTGTGATGCCACCGTACACTTAATTTGTATCAAGAATGTGCAATATGGTAATACTTATCTATTGAGGTTTTATGTTATTAGACGTATGTAATTTTTGTAACACGTATGTAATTATATTTTACTACTGTAGGTCTTATTCTATATTTAATAATTTTATATACATATTAACTTTAATTTCCATGTTTAACTATTTCTTTCTTTTTTGTTTCTTTCTTGTTTACCTAAGCTTGTATTATTTAAATGTGAATCATATACCAGGTGGCCCAACAGCGTCGTATTTAATTTATATCTCTTCGTGCGTTTAAAGGGTTGCAGAACTTCACGGGGCAATTCCAAGTAAATGCAGATCAGTGAGAAGCTGCCGCAGTAGCGTGATCGACGTTCGTTCTACACCACTTGTCTATCAGTGAAGACGATGAGCAGATCTACTCACTGAGAGGCAGTTCCCAGGCTTGAAGTAGAGTGTACGGTCTGTGATGATAGACAAGAACAGTTGAAACAGGCCGAAAAGGTCTAATAAAGTTTTCCACTTCAATTACAGAGATTTTACTTTTGAGCGAATAAACGCTGATTTTAGATTGACAAATAAGTAAAATGTCTTTACCTACCAGTATGTGTCCATAGCTATTACTCTCTCTACCACGTACCTAGTAGATAGAAAAGGTATTGCATTCCAGCCAAAAATTCCATACCGAAATTTCACCGGAAATACATGTTTTGAGGCCTCTTGAATACAAAAAAAGCATTTTTAGAAAATGTATGTGTGTATCTGTAACATCATAACTGAAAACCGAAAAGTCGGATGAACGCTAAACTTGGTATTTAAGTTCAGTACCTTTCAAAGCTACGAAACGTAGATTTCAAGAAAATCCCCCATACCAAACTACCCTTTACTTGGAACATTTTTCGAAATTTTTTACTTCCTAAAATGGCTGTAACGATTTTGATTAAAATGCCGCATATCTTGAATTTTCTGCGTATAGCCTTTGAAGTTCTCTTTATTCAGAAGAAATTTTGCATAAACTTGTATAACCTGTAAACGTTAAGCGATAGACGAAAACGCACCGGTCTAGAAATGTAGATCTCTTTAAAATACACTTTCTTTCAAATAACGTTTTTGTGGCATCAGCCATTTCCGAGATATCCGTTATTAATGGTTCGAATTGAACAATAATTAGCCATTCCTTTAAAGTCCTGTCAACATTCAGTTGTTTGTTGTGATTTCATTGAAACAGTATGGAATTTTAAAGACCAGCATATAGCGTCCAGTTCTTAAAAATGTGATTACCGCTGTTCCCTTTGTATCTTAATTAAGTGTGTAATGTTTCTTTGGATTAGGATGCAGTAGATAAAAATATTTTTGGTAAGAATAGTTTGGAGGGCAGAGAAAGTCATGTGAATTTATCACATCAGAGTTTTTTAAATTGTATTTATGCCGTTCTTGTCTAATATTAGCGACTATACGTACTGTAAAATTAAATCAAAGTATAAAACGCCGTAACGAAAAACATGCAAACGTGAGATCAGGTAACGCTTTACTGGCTACTGGCATTCGTGGTCTTGCTATTATGATATTACCATCATCATCATCATCATCATACGGCACTGTTAAGCTGACTTCACTCATAAAATAAGTGTTCAAATTTTTGCACCTGTGGAGTGATACAATGCTTCAACCGTCTCCGTGGTATCCATATGGACGTTTCTGAGAATCGCTGGTGTGACAAATGTATATGCTTCAACGATCCTTTGAGTAAGCCGTCCATATTGAGGGAATCTGTTTGAAACACAATATTCTTGATGTGGCACCAAAAGAAAAAAATCGAATGAGCCTAGATCAGGAGATCTTGGTAGCCATGATAAGGGGCAGGCTAGGCCGATCCAGTACTCAGGTTACTTGATTCAAATGTACCCTGAAATAAATAGTAGGTCCGTAGGCCTAATGACCTTGAAATCGCGCTAGGTAAAATAAAGCTGTGACTTAAGCAAAATATCGATAACGTTCCTTCCATTACTATGCTACAAGGGCAGTCCCAGAAGTACCCGACCTGACGTATAGATAGTGGTTGTTGTTTCAAACAAATGACTGTGATAGAAAGCACCAACCTTATAAAGCTTACGTTTGAAGTTTGACGATGCTACATGGTTTAGTAATTGTTTGGCAGCCATCAATACTGAACGCTCTCAGCGAATTTGTAAACATGGATAAAACTGGCCATCGTTATGCCATACAATACTTTAACTTGAAAGGTGTTAGCCCAACTAATACTAAAGCTGAGTTAGATTCAACCCTGGGGGAGTCTGCTCCTTCATTGGCAACAGTAAAATATTGGGTGGCAGAGTTTAAGACAGGCCGTATGAGCTGCCAAGACGAACATTGCAATAATCGACCAAATGAGGCGACCACGCCAGAAATTGTGAAGAAAATCCACAAAATAATGTTTGATGACTGTCGACTGAAAGTGCGCGAGCTAGCAGACACCGCAGGTATTTCAAAAGGTGTACATCGCATATTGACTGAAAATTTAGACATGAGAAGGCTGTGCGCAAGATAGGTGCCGCGTTTACTCACGATGGAACAAAAGCAGCATCGTGAGGATATTTCAGTCGATTGTTTGGCGATGTTTCGCTGCAATAAAGCCGAGTTTTTCCGTCGATTCATAACCATGGATAAAACATGAATCCATCACTTCACACCTGAGACGAAGGAACAGTCAAAACAGTCGACCGATAGTCTACATACAGTTTGTAACCTATTCTGTATACGTTTAGCTTACGCGCGATCGGGCGCTATGTTTTGATTTAGTTTACTAGTATAGTGTATAATAGCGCATAGTGAACAACAACAACAACAACAATAATAATAAGCGAATGATACTGCATTGAAACAGTACGTGCTCTTATGCTTGCATGTTTCTCGTTATGTTGCTTTAATGTTTTGATTTAACTTTATAATATATAGTGCCTGTATGGTGGTGGTTAACATGCCAGCCTTGAAATCCAGAGGTCTCGGGTTCGATTTCTGGCTGGAAGGCGGGAATTTTTCTTTAGCCAGGATTATTCCCCATCCTCTCTAGTGTCTGGAAGTGTGAATGTGTGTGAATTTAATGTACCATGCTGATGAACAATTGTTCAAAAGGTAAAAATCCACTGATATGATTTAGGATGTTAAATATGGCATATAAATAGGGAAAAAATACGTATAGTCAATAATATTGACAAGAACAGCGCAAACACAGTTTAAAAAATCTGATATGATGCACTCACGTGACTTTCCTTACTCATGTTTTCAAACTATTTTTACAAACGCTTACTCTCTATCTACTACTTCATATTAATCGAGATAAACATTTGCAGAAACTATCTTATTGATAACTTTCCTGTAGGTACAAGGGGAATATGGTAGGCTTTAGGCGATATTCAAATCTTTTAAGGGCTAGTTGCTATTTGGGACATTCCATTCTGTTTGCATGTCCAGGACATAAAGAAATAAATAACGAATTCCCATTTGACAAAAAGTATAAGTTTTGGAAAATTCAAACAAATAACAAGGAATATCTCCGAAATGGTTCAGTCCACAAAAAATGTTGACATAAATTATGTGTTTTAATGAGATCTACACTTCTGTGTATTAAAATTTTAAGTATCACTTACGGTTATGCGAAAGTCATTGAAAATGAAGAGGACTTTTGGGGACATTCCGAGAAAATTCAAGATATACATTTAATTTGCCATGAAAATATCTTAAACATCTGTATTTTAATCAAAATCGTTAGAGCCATTTTTGAGAAAATCAAAATTTTCGAAAAATGTTCCATGTAAAGGGTAGTCTGGGGTGGGGGGATTTTCTTGTAAATCTTTCTGTCGCATGCTTGGAAGATACTAAACTCAAATACCAAGTCTGGTATTTATCCGACTTTACATTTTTAAGTTATGCTGTTCACAGACAGACGCACCCGCTCTCTCTCTCTCTCTCTCTCTCTCTCTCTCTCTCTCTCTCTCTCTGACACGTTTCCAAAAATGCTTTATACGTATTAGGGAAAGTAAAAATAGCTATGGCGGATACTGACAAGTCAAACAAAGACATTTTAATTATTCGTCAATCTAAAAGGTGAGTTATTTCCCTCTAAAATAAAGTCTCTTTAACTGAAGCGAAAAACATTCTAAGACCTTTTATCGGTGTGTTTATACGGTTCTTGTTTATCACCACGGACTATACTCCCTAGTGAAAGCCTGGAAACTGCTGTCAATGAGCGCTATCTGCATCATCTTTGCTGATAGCAAAAGGAGTAGAACGAAGGTCGATCACGCTACTGCGGCAGTTCCCCATTGACCTGTGTTTACTTGGAATTCCCCCGTTGAGTTCTGTATCTCTTTTAACGCACGAAGGGATATCTGCACACGTGAAATACGGGGTTGTTGGTGCATTATTATATATTTCAACATTTTCCTATTTTTATGCCATTATACCCTTTTTGTATTTTTTATTTTATACACTTATATGTGTTTTAATGCATGTATTCAATAATTAACTGTATACGCTGTCATAACGGATTGATGTTCTGTAACAGCACATTACATAAATAACCGCTAGATGCATTCCATGGAGATGGCAATTGCGGACGTGCACTCCTGCGCCTCAGTCGCCCCGTTAGCTCCATGCCGCCATACGAGTCATAGTCAACTCGCCAGCACATCTACAAGCCTCAGAACAAGAGACACACCGACTCTTTCATCAACACCGCACACACTACATTTATAACAAGGCCAAAGCAAGTGCAGTCCTGCTCTGTGAGCCGAAAGACGGTCAACTAACGCAATGGCGCAATACAACCACATGCATACTGTGTTTGGCTCAGGAGTTTAGCTATATCCTTGTGGTTGACGTAAGAGAACTTGAGCCAGTGCTGTATTGTTCTTCTCTCTCGATCTATTGTTTTACACCCTGTTATACTTTCTTTCCCGGACAATACATATTACACGAAGTAGCATCAATAATACATTATATTAACCCATCAAACAAAACGATTACGATCATACTTTCAACGTGTAAAACCTGCATACATGTAAAACAACATAATTATGACCACACATAAATGGAACTGCACTTGTTGACAGTACTTCTGAACTGTTGGTATTATGCTATTTGCATAAGGCAAGAAGCTCTCTAGTCTACCGCACGCTTGCAGTTCAAGGACAAAGCTATTCTCTTGAGTCAACCACAGTACGTCAGTAAATGCCGTACAGTCTGATTTACTCTTAACGAATTGCGCAGTGTTCAGTGATAATGATGGCAAAGTGTAATGTAAACAAATAGATTTATTCAGGAGCAAGCTCGATGTGTTATTTGTAACGTTATGTTTTTGATGAAGGGAACAAAGGGGTTCAGTAAATACCTATTACAAATGCCAATGAACGTGCTAATTGTTCGCGTTTTCCCAGTTGGACTATACAGACAGGAGGGCAAACCGTTACGTGTACAAGTGGCGCTCTCCGATGAAGGACTGCACTCGCTTTGGTCGTGTTATAGTTGCCTCCGTCGCCCTTTACGACCAGTATGCCGCCAACACTTCCGCCTTCCACGAGAAGCACCTGAGAGATTAAAAGCGTTTATGGACAATATGCACTCTTTTGAGGCCAATACGTTCACGTGCACAGTATTAAAACTTATTAATAAAGTATATTGTCCTATTCCCTCAAACCACCCCTCCTCAAGCCTCATTATATTCGCTGCGGTTCTGCTAGGGCAGAACTAATATTGGGGGTAGTCAATAGGAACCACTTTACTGTCGAATTCCCTTTCCACATCACGCAATACCAAAAGAAAGGAATATTTAGGGAATTAGTAGCAATAACTAAATCAGCTGTTTGGAGTGCTCCAGAAGCGAGGAAGCATTATCCTCACTTAAAACCCCTCAAAGCAAACTTAGTCGGAAAGACACAATTCCTACTTGAATGTTACAAATTTAAACTTTACTGTAGTGTACGTAGCATTCACTAACAACTTACTGGACTTGAAAATTCATTTGGTTAGCAATATCATGACTAATTAAGCTTTTATAGGAATGTCCCATGGAAGTTCTGTGTAATGTGCAGAGAAAGTCACGTGACTTTTACCCATTACATTTTTACTTTCTCTACCACGTACTTAGTAGATAGAGAAGGTATTACATTCCACCCAAAAATTCGATACTGAGATTTCACCGATACGTGTTTTAAAGCCCGGAATAAAAAAAATGAGTTTTTATAAAAAGGCCCATTGTGTGTCTGTGAGCAGCATAACTCAAAAACGAAATCTCAGATAAATACCAAACTTGGTACATAAGTTCAGTACCATCCAAAAATGTGACACGAAGGGTTTCAAGAAAATCTTCCCACCCCAAACTACACTTTTCGTGGGACCTTTTTCGAAATTTTTTATTTTATAAAAATGTCTCTAATTATTTGATTAAAATACTATACATTTAAGATATCTACTTGACAATTAAAACGTATCTATATATCTTGAATTTTCTGGGAATGGCCTGCGAATCCTCTACATTCGGAAGGAGTTTTGTAGAATCTTGTACAACTGGCAAACTTTAGACGAAAACACAGTACATAAAAAGTATGGATATCTTTAAAACACCCAGTTTATTTAAAATAACTTTTGTGGCATAAACCATTCCTGAGATATCTGTTCTTAATGGTTCGATCTGTTCAATACTTTGTCATTCTTTTAAGTGCTGTCCAATTTAAGTTGTTTCTCGCGATTGCATGGAAACAGTGTGAAATTTTAAGGCCAGCGTATAGCGACCAGAACTGAACAGTTGATTATCGCTGGTCTCTTGTGTCCTAAGGAAATGGTAATTTAGCTACTTCTGCAAAGCTTTACCATGATTAACATGAAGTAGATAGAAAAAAATCTTTCGTAAGAATTATTTTGTAACTACTAATAAACGATAGAGGGTATAGAAAGTCATGTGTATGTAACACACGAGATTTTTAAATTTGGGGCCTGACTCATATATTTATATTTTAAAAATTTTTAACTTTTTATCAAGCTGCATTCTAGCATTCTCTGCTTGTTTCAATACGGTCAGATTCCGTGCAACCATTGCAACATGCCCCAACCATATTGCCCTGGTTACTCAGTTGGTTAGAATAACCGGACGAAAATCAGAAGATCCATGGTTCAAATACGGGATATAGCATTCAATTTTTCAGTCTGATTCTACCTTTCCAACCTTGTCCTATACACCATAAGCTGACCATAGTTTCAGGCGCAGCTTCGATTTATTAAATTATAAGTGAGCGAAGATGCGGCCACTTGTGATGGTAGAGGCGTAGCGGTTAGAATACTGAAGTAACAGGACACTGTTAGTGGATCATTGATTTTCAGAGTGAAGCTACACCGTGTAGGTCTAATGAGCCTTAATTTTCGAGATTCGAGCCTCACAGGTTTCTCTGCTTTTGTAATTGCTCTTGCACGTTTAGCGAGGAAGCCATGTTGCTAGGAGATGGCTTAGCAGTGATGATGCTGCATCATGTCTAATTCACAAATACCAGGATTAATTACATTTCAAGCGATTATTTTGAAATTGCCCAATTTTTTAAGGCACTGTTTTTTTTTAAATACATTATTTACATTTTTGTATTTTTATATTAATTTGAAAAACAAGATAGGAGACGTTTACATACAAAGTATAGTTTCTATTTTCTCTAGTACCTGGATATGAAAGAAACATTTATGGAAAGATACACGAGCGCGCGTATGTGTGAACAGTGTAACTCAAAAACGAAAAGTCGGATAGGTCCAAACTTAGTATTTCGATTGAATTGTGAAGCGAAGGGGATTCGGCACCAATCCAGGTGCCCCCGGGCGGGAGGTGAAGGGGGACACCTGGCAGCCGGAACCAGGAGTGACGGCACAGCAATGACGGGTCCCTGTAGTTTCCAGGTTGAGACCCATGGCAATCGGAGAGGCAGACTGGGGACGCGGCCCCACACAGGGTCAAAAGCCCCCTAAAGGGCGGTCCTTATACCTCGGCAATCAGCCGAGGACCGAGGGACGAAGAAGGTTCACAGAGAGCGTTCTTTTTATCTGCCACGCTGCACTGAAACTCCAAGGCCGATACTTTCAACCCTGAGACAGAACAAACGGGGTGAAGGATGCATGAAGTGATGAATGGAATGAAGTGGAGGGACAGGAAATTCGGGGGATGTAAGGATCTTTCCCAGCATCCTCCTGGTGACCCGGGGAAACCGCCCAAATAAACCCATGGAGTCACGAAGGTCGACCATATGAGTCGAACCCATGTCTCGCGAATGCCCGCCATAGACGCAACCATCTGAGCCATCCCGCTCAGTTGCGCTCGTTAAACTTGGTGTTTAAGTACAGCATCTTCTGCTGATGTGACCCACAAATTAAAAAGAAAATTCTGCTCCCGAAGACTATCCCTTGCATAGAAATCGTTTTCTTAGTTTTTTTATTTCCTCAAAACGGCTCTAATGATTTTGAATAAAATATGATATGTTTAAGAGATTTGTGTGACTAATGAAATGCATACTTTGAATTTTTTGGGAATTACCTGCGAAGTCCTTTTCATTTCGACTGGATTTTGTATAAGTTTGTGTAAGTGGTAAACCATAATAGATAGACAAAAGCTTACTAAACAAAAACATCTGTTTAAAACGCAATTTATTTCAAATAAGTTTTTATAGCATCGGCTATTTCCGAGATATTCGTTGTCATTTTGAAATGATGACATCATTCAGTTGTTTCTTGGGATGTCGTGGAAACAGTATTTCAAGGCCAAAATAGAAACATTTGACTATCGCTTCAATCTCCTGTATTGTCCATGTGCCTAAAATAAAATGTAGGATACAAGAATTTCTACAATAGTTTAACTTGATTAACATGAACTAGAATAATAAGCTTAAATAATAATAAACGGTAGTGACTAGAGAAATTCATATGAATGTAACACATGAGATTACTGTTTATTTGTTAGGTATCCATCTATGAAAAAGTGGAAAATTACGGGTGCCGTAAGACTATGTTAATTAAACTGGCAGTATAAAACGAATTCAGGTTCCATTTCTCCATAATTTCTTCGTCGTTCTATGAAAACTTATGTACTATGCAGAAAGCTAGAAAATGCCAAACAGTTTTTAGTTTATTAGAACCATTCGGTTAGTTCTACAAATGAAGAAAGTCTTGACTAATAGAATGAAATCATCATAAGATTATGGCAAATTATATTTTTAGACAATAAAAATGCTGACAGCACACATATTTTTAATTACTATATTTTTTACAGATCATGGTTACTATAGAAGCGTATAGTTAATAGAATTCGTTTACCCCACCTGAGTCCTTGGTGCTTTATCACAGAAGAACGAAAGGGAGCATGGACTTCTGATTGTCTTTCTAGAAGAAACTCGCATTTATAAATTGAGCCAATAGTTACAATCTGTTAATAATTTTAATAACCTCTGGTAGTACACTTTGATGTGTAGTTATAAGTACGAGGGCTGTCCTAGAAGTACCCGAACCAACAAAGAAAACACAAAAATGTTGGGAAAAAACATCTTTATTTCTCTACGTAGTCTCCTTTCAGCTCGATACACTTTTTCCAGCGATGTTCAATAGCTTCGATACCCTGTTTATAGTGAGAACCATCGAGTTCTGCAAAGTAGCCATCAGCTGCAAACTCCACCTCTTCATTGTTGGCAAATCTTTTACCACCAAGCCATTTCTTCAACTTTGGAAACAGAAAATAACCAGAGGGGGCTAAGTCTGGCGAATAGGGTGCATGAGGAAGCAATTCGAACTTAAATTCATTGATTTTGGCCTTGGCGATAATGGATGTGTGAACTGGTGCATTGGCTTGATGAAACAGAACTTTCCTTTTCGTTAAATGCGGCTGGTTTTGCTTGATTTCATCATCCAAACGCTACAATAAGTTTGCATTATACTCGCCATTGATTGCTTTTCCGTTTTTGAAGATAATCAATAAAAATTATCCCACACACATCCCAAAAAATAACTGACGCCATGACATTGCCTGCAGATGGAACTGTCTTCGCTTTCTTTGGAGCCGATTCTCCCCCTTCAATCCACTGTTTTGACTGTTCCTTCGTCTCAGGTGTGAAGTGATGGACCCATGTTTCAACCATGGTTATCAATCAACGCAAAAACTGGGCTTTATTGCAGCGAAACATCGCCAAACACTCGACTGAAACATCCTCACGACGCTGCTTTTTTCCATTGTGAGTAAACGCGGCACCCACCTTGCGCACAGCTTTCTCATGTTTAAATTTTAGTTTGTGTGCGATGTACAGCACTTTTTGAAATACCTGCGCACTTTCGACGCTCATCCAATACCATTTTGTGGATTTTCTTCACAATTTCTGGCGTGGTCACCTCATTTGGTCGACCACTGTGATTTTGGTCTTGGCAGCTCGTACGGCCTCGCTTAAACTCCGTGAGCCAATATTTATCGTTGTAAACGAAGGAGCAGACTCCCCCAGAGTAGAATCTAGCTCAGCTTTTATATTAATTGCACTAAGACGTTTCAAATAAAAGTATTGTATCACATAATGATGGCCAGTTTTAACCATGTTTACAAATTCTCTGAGAGAGTTCACTATTAATGGCTAACAAACAATTACTAAACAACGTAGCATCGTCAAACTTAGGATTTATAAGGACGGTACTTTCGACTATAGTCATTTGTTTGAAACAACTACTATATATACGTCAGGTCGGATACTTCTGGGACTGCCCTCGTATATGCCACTAAAGGATTAACTACACGTCAGCTAATTAAACAGATTCTCCTAGAGGACGTGGTTCGGATCCTACCTTGGCATATATAAAGGAAAAGGCACATTTATGGTATTCACTGTTCTAGAACATAATTATGTCTTCCTTTATTTTCCAAAAGTTAAGTTGACAATTTTCAGAGTTGAGCCTGTAAGTATATTTTGCTCACTATCAGAACTCAGAATATTACAGTGTCAATTTTCTCTCACACAATATTCCTCTTTTCCCCATTTAACTTCCTACGATGTAGCAGCTAAGCAATAAACAACTTTACAAATTCAACTAAAGATATTTCACAATTTTAACTATATATTTATATAAATCCAACAATAATCCGTAACAACCTGTAGCTTTAACAGCGTATATATAATTTGACTCCTCCCGCAAAACGTTTAAGAATTCAAATATTCTTTTTATTCCAAAAACAAAGAAATATATCTCATGCCTCTCGACTACCACCGCAAATGTCGCCCAGACGCGTACGTAATCGGCCTCTCTTACGGCGACTAACTGCCCTCCTTTCTCAACCTGATGGGAAAGTCCTCTTGTCTGCTGTTTCCTGCTTCGTCCGCTAGAGCTGCGGCCGTGCGATTGGCCCTCAACTAGACCAACCAGAATACATCATAGCGGGATGTTACTAAGTTCACATGACGTTACCACTACTGCGGGTCCAAAATCTATGGATGTAGCAAAGCTACTGTCGTAACTGTCGAAATGGGCAGGAGGAGCAACCAAACGGCTCAAAATGTATTTTTAATAATATTTATTTAGGTATGAGTAGGCATGGGTGACTCAGCAGCCCCTGATTATTTCTGAACTGATGCAATCTCATTAGCAGCACATGTGCTTTAGATCATTTTCGTGTTCTCTTTATATGTAATATATACATAGATAAAATATCAAAAATCGAGGAAAAGCGATTAAAGGATGCAAAGTATTTTGGGTTGAAATCAATTTTAAACATATGCTGCTTTCATATTGCTTTATCATTTTTGCAGCCAATTGTTCCTGAATTGTACACACATTCGCTAACATTCACACCTACTGGATTCAGGATCAAAATAAGCCTGAAAGAAAATGACGTACACAGATAGGCCGCGACCCAATAGAGATGCATCTATATTCTAAAATTGCCCCTATAGATAAGTTTCACAGAAGAAGTTATAATATTACATTTCAGTTTTCCCATAAACTACATCATGTGCATCTTGGAGGTCATATATTATTAGTAATACCAAAAGAAGAAGAAGAAAACAATAGAGGATTAAAACCGCCATAAAAGCCTGTGCATTATAAGCGCAATTTCGAGGTGACTACCAAGTTTATTAGAATTTACCAAAATCTGGAGTTACAACATGCTGAGGTACAAGATGATAGATGGCTGCGTGAATTTACGATTCATCTGTGTTAGGCGGCGAATGAGAACTCGAGTTTCAAATTTCTCTATAGTTTCACCTAAAATACAAGCTTTGAGACTCCCTGAAAAAATAAAACTTTTTTGAGTGGGTACGCGTGTGTGTATGAACAACATGACTCAAAAATGAAGTCAGTTAACACCATATGTGGTATTTCAGATTAGGCTCTTCCAAAGTTGCGACACCAAGATTTTCAACAAAAGCCCTCAACTACACATGACACGGAAAACATTTCGTTATTTTTTATTTTCGCAAAAATGGCTTCAACGATTTTGATTACCTTACTATATGTTTAAGATATTTGCGTAACAAATAAAATTTGTATCTTGAATTTTCAGCGAAAAGTCTGCGAAGTCCTTTTCGTTCTTAATGACATGTGTATACTTGGTAAACCGCATGAGATAGAAAAATCTTACAACACAAAACAATTTAGATCTCATTAAAGCTCACAACTTATGTCAAATATATATTTTATTTTTTGTGGCATTAACCATTTCCGAGATATTATTTATTATTAGTTTGAATTTTCAAATAGAATACTGTTATCCAGCGGTATTTTTCTCCCCATAGTAATGCAAATACCATGGAATTTAACAGCCATCACAGAGTGACAGAGCTTTTTAATTTCTTCCTATCGCTCTAGTCTCCATTCTAGACTACAAAAAAATTTCTGATGTGTTACACTCATATGACTTTCTCTGCTCTTGTACAAACTATTTTTACAAACTCTTATTCTCCATCTATTTCATATTAATCGAGATAAACATTTGCAGAAACGATCTTTTGACATGCAAAGAGAATCACATTTTACACATAGCGACCAGTTCTAAAAATATTTGACTATCGCTTAAGGCGTACTATGTTCCCCTTGTTTTGTATTTACAAGGGCAATATAGAAATACAGCAGCCTTTAAACATAGACATACCTCTTAATAGCTGGTTGCTTTGTGCAGCACACTTCTCTTTGCCACAGATTAATACTCTTTGCATATCCAAGACAAAAAAAGGAATAACGAATTTCCATTTGAGAAAATAAGTATTGAAACATTTAAGGGAATAACAAGCAATATCTAGAAAATGGTTCACTCAACAAAAGAAATGCATATGGCGATCTACATTTTTGTGTAGTAAAATTTTGTCTAACTCTTATGGTTTACCAGTTATGCAAAAGTCGTTCACAATGAAGAATACTTTTGGAGACATTCCCAGAAAATTCAAGATATAAATTTTATTTGTCATAACAATATCTTGAACATATGATATTTTAATCAAAATCGTTAGAGCCATTTTTGAGAAAATTAAAATTTTCGAAAAATGTTCCATGTAAAAGGTAATCTGGGGTGGGGGGATTTTCTTGAAAACCTTCGTGTCGCATCTCTGGAAGATATTAAAACTAAATACCAAGTTTGGTGTTTATCCAACTGTTCTTTTCTGAGTTATGCTGTTCACAGAGACACACACACGTTTCCAAAAATGCTTTTTTTGGATTCAGGGGTCTCAGAACATGTATTTCCGGTGAAATCTCGGTATCGAATTTTTGGGTGGAATACAATACTTCCCCTACTTACTATACGTAGTAGAGAAGGTAAAAATGTGTACATGTGTAATGAAAGTTTATCTAATTAACAAGAACTAGATAGAAGAATAAACTTTTGCAAGAGAAGTTTGCAGAAAATTGAGTAGAGAAAGTCTTATGAACATAACAAATCTTTTTCTTTCTCCGATTTTTTGCTCCTCTGGGTTCAGAACTTTATGTGTATGAATTCAGTGTTGTAATAAGAAAGTTTCAATTACAACACCTGTGAATTTCAAGGTGGTAAGAATTAATTATTATTTGTATTACCCTCTTCGAAACTGGAAACAAAATTAAAATAAACTAATTAATAATTATTTTGCGTCAGCGCACTTATGTGATGATTATGAGATCGGAATCGCCAATTTTGTCAACCTCTCCTATTCAGTTGAGACAACTAATTGGTATTAATCAGGGAGATACGTATCACATTAAAAAAAAAAGATTTCCTTCCTTTGGTGCGATAAATGAAATAGATATTTTCAATCCCATTACGCACACCAGAATTTCTATTTCTTTATTTTATGCTAAACTACATTTACCATATAGGACATGGTTCGGTAGAAGATAAATATTAATTTAAGTACACGTGATGTCCTCTTGCACTCGCGGTTATCTGTTACTAAAGTCAAATACGCCCAAAACTGTATTACTAACTCCATCTTTCTGATTCGCTACACCTAGTCTCAAGAATGATAGCATTCGTCTCTTAGTAGTGCGGCACCACAGGTCGACACTGATAATACATGAAATGATAATTGGAAAAGTAAATTTGGGAACAAAAAGTTCCAGGTTTAAGTTAAAGAATTTGCCAGATATGAGGTCTGAGGGAAACCTGGGGGAACAAAAAGCATTCGACGGTCCTGAGGGCATTTAAATCACGGACCTGCATTTAACCAGTTCTTACCCTAATCACCTCGGCTTCTTGCGTCGGTGTGGTCTTTACAAAAAAAAAAAAAAAAATAAAAACTAAGAGGGGAAGTTGTGCGGAGGGAGGTAGTCCTATGAAGTAGAAAGAAATGTGACTGTATAAGGTAAAAGTAAAGATACGAAACAACGGAGGGGTCCCAGAAACCGGGACGGAGCACCACAAGCAGGCCAGTCGGCTCCTTGTGCTTCTACCAGTGACTCCCAGGCGGGGGGGGATGAGAGGAAAGACTCCAAAAGCGATGCAGATAACAACGGACGCAAGCACAGACGCGGTCCCTAACGTTTCCAGATCCAACGCATCCGACGCCACCCGGGCCCGCCCACAAACCCCCAACCTCCTGCAGGTCCCCCGAGGTGAAGTTCACTCGGAAGAGAGGCCTAACTGAGAGACCCCGCAGTGACGCAGGGAAGAAATCTCTACAGTGCGCAAGCCCCCATCCAGACACTGCCGATTCGAACGCCGAGAATCGTGGTAGAAGATGAACCACTCCAGCATTCACCTGACAACCCGGGGAAACGACTAAAAACCCGTGGGCCAATGTGGGTGGTCGCCGGGGAACGAACTCGTAACCTCCTGAATGTGGGCTATGGGGTTACCACCTGAGCCATTCAACTCAGTAATGTAGTTGCATAAGCAGCACAAAAACATAGCTTCCTGCACGGTGAATGCCAGAATGCAAGTAAGCTATTTTTTTCTTATTTGGTTTATTACTCGAAACAAACAGTCAGAGGATATTTAGTACCACCACTATAACACAGCTATGTCGTCTATTTCTCTCCAAATTTCCCCGATGAAATATTAAAACTGGTTTCTGCACCAATATCATCTATTGTAGGGTACTACTACATATATTTATTTCTGTTTCATCTGTGCAGTCGAGTTTAAATCGACAAGTTACGCATTGCCTTATTTCCAAATTCCAGACCTATGTTTTTATGGTTTCGAAACAGTTCTCGATTGCTTTGCATCTCTTAGGTTAGGTGAGGTTATACAACGGAGAGGGACACCTCGCGCACTGCGACTGCATAGATCTATTGTAGCTACCACACCCCAGGAGAAAGTGATGAAGCGAGGGAACCACAGGAGTCTACAGGCTTCAGGCAGAGAGGACACAGAGACGCATGGAAGTTCCGGGCTCAAGCTGGAGCTGCCTAGAGAGGGCGATAAACGACCCGTCGACCAAGCAGCCCTCCTAGTATCCATTAGGAGAACTCTTTCCTTTGAGCAAGCATTCACCATGAAACCTAGAACAAACAAAGGAAAATCATGGAAAGGAAATCGTGGTAGATGAGAAATCCGCCTACCAACCGACAAACCCAAGGTCAGAGTGGATGTTCGACGGTAATAAAACTCAGGACTTCCCGAATGCAAACCTCACACGTTACCGCGGAACTATCTCGCTATGTTTTTGTATTTCTTACTTAATTGTTTAATTTATATACTTCCCTATAACTAGTCCGGTCATTATTTGCTTTGACTTCAGAAATAATTGCTTAATTTACGTGGTTTTACATTAAGTTTATATTAATTTCATTTATTTTGAAAGGCACTCACACCTTCAGAATCCACGGTGAGTAGGGAAGGATTTCAATTAAAGAAAACTTCGGCCCAGGATCTCTAGGTTGAAAATCCAGCACTCTGACTATTCGACCGCAGACATTGTCATGTTTTGCGTTTTATATAAGCTTGAAACATTATATATTCAGTTTCGTCTTGTGAACCAGAGTATAAGAGAGAAAACTGATTTATTTTCGGTATCCACAAAAGTCTCGAATATCAATCTGACGAGGTCTCTGATGGTTCTCTTTGAAAATTTTAGGCAGCTGGAAACCAAACATATTGTTCTCCTTTTTGAAAAAAGTTTTATTCTAAGGCGTATAAAGCCCTGAGTATTTCGTAGCAATTTCATAAACAGGTACGACCTCAAGCCTTAGTATCGTATGAAATTAATGTCAAGTCTTGGATCCGCCACAATTTTCCTACTAGGTGGTAAACTACAGTGAATGAGCAACCGACACCAATAGTGCTGGACAATACCCAGCCATTATTGTAAGCTTGAATCCGCCTTTCTGTGCTTTTTATAGGATTCGAGCTTCACTTTGACCCTTCTATTACTTTTGGTTACTGAATAAATTTTAGAGCCAATCTGTAACCTTCAATAACAATATTAATATTAAGAATATAACTTAAATACTGATAAAATAACTGCAAAAGTAGGGCAGTTGTTAAAATAACAACCTGCTCATATAATACAATCTTAAATAACAATACTACTAGTAAAGTAATTCGATATAATAGTTATGAATTATAATTTGGTATAATAATGAATAAAATAGATATAGCATATATTTTCATTGCCTATTATTACTATTAAGCAATTTTCTTTTAAAAGTAATGCAGTATTGTTAAATATAATAATAATAATAATATATATCATTGCGCATAAATCCAGTAAGGGGAGTTCCAAACCCTTCAGCTGCCGTGGTGCGGGCCCTGCGAACCCTGAGCACTCGCGATACTTCTAACGTTACTAGAAGTACGCTGGGCCAAACGTCCGAGCCCCACCGTAGAAGGGTCGTTTGGATTGGGTTGGACTCGGGGGCAGTGGTTCTCGACATCCATGGGAGATTGGGTACGTCTGTGCTGGATCCTGTACAAGTGGGGTTGTGAGACCCCTTAAGGTCCTCCTGTACCGTCCTGGATAGCCGGTACACAGTATGTTAGTTGCTGTCGGCCCTACCGAGGTTATCGGTAGTCATCCCTATGGATGACGCCCGTAAGTGGCGTATCCACTTCCATCCTCGCGTAAACGGAGGGGCCTTTTTAGACTCTTAGGTATTGGCCTCATGGGAAACCTCATGTCGAGTAGAGTCACTCGGTTTGCACCTTCGCCCTGGATTAGGAGGGGAGCATGAACTTTGACTCTTGCTCCGGTAGACCTTCGCTTAACGACTATTACCCAGTAAAATAGTCAAAATGGATGGGCGTAAACAATATTGTGAGCATATGTATTTCTGTCAAAATCATAAAAGTGACAATTTATACCGTGAAATTATTAAACAAAACGCACATCCGTGCCTTAATATCCTCCTCCAAGACAAATCGATACCTCAGGCAGTGGCAGAAGCATTCCACCTATTTTCTTCGGCACCTAGTCAACCTGTAATACTAAAAGGTTAGAGTATACCTACAGTCTTAGGAAAATCTGCAACTCTGCTTCAGTTTCTTTTTTTTTATTTTTGGTAGCTTTAACTACATGGTCATATCGTCACGGATCTGTTAGGAGATGTGTGTGGCGGACCGTTAGTCTTCTAGGTCTCCTCCGTGTACCATACCAAATTGCTTCGTCACGCGTCTACAGAAGTCTTAGTGCTAGGCAACTGTACCTCTGCTTCTACATGCGACGGCAGATGTCAACTTCGACACGTGTCCACAGAGACTTAGTGCCAGGCAACTATATCTCTACTTTACACGTGCAGAGTAGATGGCATTAGGGTGCTGTTCAGTCTACCTGTTTTCATTATTGTGGATACATGGCAGAGCACTCGCTATCACTATCTATTTTCATTTGTTTACTATTTTTTTAGACATAAGGTGGAACTTTGGGTCGTGGTATTAATAATCGATTCTGGTATTTAACTTGGCGACTGAGGGAAACCAGGAAGAAAAGGCAGTCAGATTGATCGGCCCACAGAACTTGAACCCGGGACCTCCGAATGCGGGCCACAGACGTTACTGCCAGAGCCATCCCGCTCGGTTGTTTCAGTTTTGTTGGCTGGTGAGACATCAAATGATCAATCGCTTGATATTTTATTCGTTCATTTGTCACGTAATGGTCCACACGCCTCAGGAACGACATACAGCAGCTTCCTCTGGGAATTTTTCCTTCGACTGTACAGCCTCTAAAAGCTCCAGATCAAGGAAACTATTGGAGCAGTTTGGTTTGTTTCTGACTACCCAAACCCAGTTCATATTTTAACGCCTTTCCAGAACGGGACAAGCCTATTTAGATTCCGTCCGAATGTTCGTCGCATAGCAACTAGGCAAGGGGCAAGGGCTGCATGCGGACCCATCCTCTATAACTTAATGTACTTGTTTATTGAGTGTTGGGAGTGGACGGAATGTTGATGTCCTGGCTACATATATACAAAAGCGACGCGTTACCCGGCACGAAAAGGACTTTTCAGCAGGGAAACACATTGTGACTCCGTCCAAAGCAGGGGCAACAGATAGAAGGAATGACCTACATCCGGATTCTCCAGCAAAGTAATTTTCGTCCACTGAATCCATTTAAAACAGTGAGATACGGAAATGTTTGCGCTGTTAAAAACGACTCAGTACCTTTCAAAAATACTTAGTTGACGTTGAAAGGTTTTTTGATGTATTGCAGATAAAATTAATGATTCCCTTTTTATTCTGGAGGTAATCAGTTTAAGAGCAAGACAGAAATATAACAAACCTTTTATTTTAACAAAATTACACATCAGCACAGCTGGCAAATCAATTTAAAATTTAAACTGTATATTAGTTATAAATAACTCATTGTCATAAATGAAGCTGGTAATAAGGGATAGTAACGGGGAAAAATAAGCCCATACTTGCATTCTATCCAAAAATTCATTATCGAGATTTCATCAGAAATGCATGTTTTGAGTTTCCCAAATCCAAACAAAAAATCACTTTTAGAAAAAGATCTGTGTGCAATTCCGATACCAAGTTTGGTATTTAAGTTCAATATCATCACGAAGATATTTGAGAAATCTCCCCATCCCATATTACCCTTTACATGGACAAAATTCATCATTTCTGATTTTCTCCAAAATGGCGCTACCGATTTGTATTAAAATGCTATATATTTAAAATATTTACGTGATATATCTTGAATTTTCTGGTGTTAGCCTGTGAAGGCCTCTTCATTCACAAATAATTTCGTATAATTTTGTACAACTGATAAACCTTAAGAGATATACAAAACCTTATTACGCAAAAAATTGAACCCGGAACCTCTCGTATAGCAGGCAGATGCTCTACCGATGTGCTATGGGATCAGCCTAAGATAACTTGTGAAATATGTTTTCCATTTGCAAACACAATGCTTGCATTTGAATGTTGCTTTATAAACACATCAACATTTGAAACGTCGCTGAATTCTTCGATAACAGATAAAGGTGAACATAACTTACCTACAAAAGAGTGGCAAGCATAGGTTCTCCCTCCAAAGCGACTGCGCACCTTATGACATAAAGCAAACAAAGAGTAAAAAATCTTGTTACATTCACGTTACATTCCCTGCCCTCTATCGCTTATTGAAAGGTATACAAGTTATTTTTACGAAAGTTTATTTTCCTATCTACTTCATTTTGATCGAGATAAACCTTTCCGGAAACAGCTGCATTACACATTTCGTTATAGATACAAAGGGAATAGCGATAGTCAAATGTTTTAGAACTGGACGCTATACACTGGTTTTAAAATTCTATACTCTTTCCATGAGATCGCGAGAAACAATTGAAAATCGACAGGACTTTAAAAGAATTGCTAAGTATTGAATAATTCCAATGACTAATAAGATACATCAGAAATGGGTGATACCATAAAAAAGAGTTATTTTAAATAAGTGGTGTGTTTTAAAGAGGTCTACATTTTTGGGTAGTGTTTTCATCTATCGCTTAACGTTAACCAGTTATATAAGATTCTACAAAATTCCTTCCCATTGAAGAAGACTTCACAGGCTATTCTCACAAAATCCGATACACATTTTATTTCACATGTAAACATCTTTAATATATGGTATTTTATTCAAAATTGTTAGAGCCATTTTTGAGAAAATCAAAAATTTTAAAAAGTGTTCCATATAAAGGGTAGTTTGAGGTGGGCGGATTTTCTTGAAAGTCTTCATGTCTCATCTTTGGAAGGACTGAACGTGAATGCCAAGTTGGTGTTTATCCGAGTTTTTATTTTTGAGTTATGCTGTTCGTAGAACATACGCGGACCTTTTTCTAAAAATGCTTTTGCTGGATTCGAGGTCTCATAAACATTTCCAGTGAAATCTTGGTATCGAATTTTTGGGTGGAATGCAATATCTTCTCTGCCTACTAGGTACGTGGTAGAGAAAGTAAAAATAGCTAACGCTTATCTCTCAACGCGCTGTTCCGGGAAAATATAGATTAGCATCCGTTTCTTCCGTTGTGCTTATTGAAAGAACAATTTCTGCTTTGACGACTGAAAATTTAATCATTAAAGCACGCAGAGTCCTAAAATATTATGCCTGCAATATTAATGCTCAAAGTTTGTGAAATGTGTGCAGCATTGTTATAACTAGGCTTCGGACACGGTTGCTGTTTCGTTGCACTTTGACTGGAAGACAGTTACGTGCGCGGAGGGTTTGGTGGAAACCTCCCTCTCCCCAAGCACTGCCAGCCATTCACTCTAAGCAATGGTACTGTGTTAGCCTCTGGTTCCCAAGGTCGCGGGTTCAAACCCGTTGGAGGGCGTAAAAATCCTTAGCACGGCTTCCTTCGGAAGGGAAGTAAAGCCGGTGGTCCCGTGTCGTAGATTTACGGCACGCAAAATAACCTCAAGCGTGATAAAGAGGCCTCTGAGCAAAATTACCGGTCTTTCACGCCCAATATACAATAGGATGCTAAGGACCATAGTAGTTAAAGAGCGTCCATAAATAACAGTCAATTTAATTTTTAATTTACTCTAAGCAAGCGATCAGTATATATACAGCCTGTTCTGAAGTTACGAAGTCCGGCCGTTGATAGCTGACAAAACATGCAAAAAAAAGTGTAGGAAGAGTGTCTTACTTGTAAATAAATATCGATGTGAGTATTTTGATGTAAGAGGGCAAAATATAGTTTGAAAAGTATGCCACATTGAAATCAAGGGGAAGAGAAGGGTTTTTATTGCAAGACACTGTAAATTAAAAAAAACCACATAATATTACGTTGCTTCCTAGAATATTATCCGTTGCTTCCTATATTAACCACATCAGAAACCATGAACTCATGTAGCTAAATTGAAGCTTACAGGGATTTGTCTGACATGATGGTAAGCACAAATATCCCATTTAATATGCTGAAATTCTGCTTTTAAAACGTTTCTGGTGAAATGTACAGCTAAGAAATTTCCTTGTTAGTCTACTTTACGTTAATGTTATTTGTCATAGATGGCAATATCAGAGCTCTTGAAACTTGTCGATAATTTGACACAACACTTTACAGAAGTAGACAAATGTTCTGCTGCTGAAATAGCACAGCAGAAGCTGAAGAGTGTTTTAGATAAAAGCCCAGAATACGCAATTATGTGCAGTATTACTATAAGCATTAATAATATTATTATTAATGTTAAAAATAACATTATTCTAAATAATGAAAATGCATGCGTTTCCCAGAGGTGTGTGACGTTCGTCAGTTTCGTTTTGTACTAGTAACATCATGTGATGTAGAACGGAGCTTTTCAAGATATAAACTTTTTTGAGTTTGAGAAGACGTTTTATTTTTGATACATTCAGAAAATATATTGTAATCCACTGTAGCAGTTGTCCAGGCATGCAAATCACACATGAAACTGATTATTTCATCTGCATAGTTCAGCTTTATTATTTTGTTCATCTTATTTATATTTTGTAATAAAAGCTTAAGTTCACTACAGAATTGTATACTTCTGTGCCCACTTATACCTATAGCGTACACAGCACTCAGCACAGCACAAACTCAGTAGCGCACGAGACTACTGCCTCTGTCCTCTCCGCTCGCTTGTAAACAAAGTAGCAATATAATAGAAGTTAACTTAACCTAAAGTAATGTTCGAAGCCTAGTTATAACAATGCCTGGAATAATAAATCTTGTACTTTTTTGTATCTCTATGCAAGGCATCCATTCTCCATCCATTCATGATACAAATATTGACGAATAGTTCATATTTAGAGACGAAGAGGAGAGGCAGGAGAAGGCTGTGTTTATAAGGCAAGACTTTTTCTAGGGCACAAAACTATACTTGATGGATTGGCACCTGTATCTTCCACGTTAAAGAATAACCGAGTACGTTAACTATAGCATAGGGCTTACAGCAACAGAATTGCAACATCCGGATGCATATGGCAGCACCATTCATTTGTTTTCTACATGCATAGACATAACTGTTTGTAACGCTAGTGTGCAGTGCTCCGTTCTTTGCTACCAGTTATATAACCTGCATTTTTCTTTTCCAGTTTAACGTATTTCATTTGCACTACACAACACGTGGATTATGGAGAGTTTTATACAGAGAAGCCTGCGACTTGGCAACACTGGCATATCATCTGAGTACACTACATTTTTAAAGCAAATCCGCTATTGTAGGAACAATGTACCAGTTAGGTTGTACATAACACACCTTCCTTATTATCCATAGATATCTTATAAGGCTTCTATCTATCAAATAAAACCTCAAATGAAATTCAAATTTGGATGCAAAGGGTGTTTAAGGTGTTTTCTCAACGTTGGCCACGCTGCGCCGAATTCCCTGTAGTCCACGACTTCTGGTAATGATTGCTTAACCATTGGACTCGAGCTCGGGATTGAATACTTTTGCTCAAACGATGTTTTAACATTGTAATTTAAACCACATTATAACACACATTTCACGTGGTGCTATGAAAATGATGTTTGAGTGCACAACTTCTGGGCGCCGCATCCTTTTCCCAGAGTTGATGTGACGTGCCATACTTTAAATATGCCGTTCTGTTCAATGGGTACCATCCATTCTCGCTATCAGATAGAGGTTACATCGCGCTAACTCATTGCAACCCCCTCTCACTTTTACGTGGGAGATAATCCCATTCTGGTGCACTCCCATCCATTTGCTAAATTGACTTGCCTTGGGAGCGGGACCATGGTTCATTCGACACCTGTCCAAGTCCCCGGTGTCATTAACATTTATAATACATCCCCAGCCAGCTTTGGATACCGCGGATTATGTAAAGTGACCCCACTCTTTGGCTTAAGAGGATGCTTGTGGTTTCTGACCCTCTTGTGCTGTAATAAATAACAAGCTTCTGCCAGCGGGCTTAAGACCTTTTTTCCTTAACTATATTTTACATTATCGAGAACGTATGCACCATATCACTTTTTGCGTTATAATTCAATCTAAGAATCATTTCTGATATTTGTAATGTGTAGAGCATTAAAAAAAGTCCTAACAATAGAAAAATAATCATGCTGATTGTTGATATGAGTGATTGGGGTACATATCAAGTGTTAAACCAAATTTTTTTGTAACTGCACTTAGAGGTATCCCACATTCAATGATTAGTAGTAAAAAAAATTAAAAAATCTAAACTACCAGAACCATTTGCAACAATTTCCTAAATGTCTATAACTATTTCTCTAATAAAAACAATGTATCTTACACACTAAGCCCATACTTTGTACTTTTGTACTTTTTGCCTAATTTTAATTCTTTTTTGCTTCTTTTTAATTGTGTTGGAATACTAAAATACTGGATACTTAACCTGGAAGCAGGTTAGAGGAAACTACATTTTAACATTCAGACGAGATTTCCAGATATCTTCTGTCATCGTTAAAAGTCATATGCTTAAATGTAAGATAGAACCTCCCGGATATATTTGAAAGCTTTAAAATGAAGAAAAAAGAGGAAGGAATTACTTTCAACTCGTACACTTTAAATGGAGACCTTAAAGACGCCTATTCTCGGGGTTCCACTTAATGATATTTAAATGATTAAAAATCCCAAGAATATGAATAAGTATGTTTAATGAAGTAAATGCTCACGTTGAAGAAATCACATAAACCACAATACAGACTGCTCACAAAATGAGTGCAGATTAATAATTGTCGTGTGGTAGTAGGGAAGATCTATATAAGTATTTTAATAAATTAAACATGGGTGGTAAATATGCTTTCACCGGTATAAACAGTGAAATGCATTTCAAATTTGAACACAAAATTGTGTTTATTATGTCAATTGTAGGAGAAACCAAATTTAATTGTTGGAGTGTTGGCCACTGACCTGGTTGTACAGCTTAGCAAGTCTCACCACGAACTGATGAACTCTAAGTAGCATATTGGTTACTCCCTGATTTCCGCGCACGCTGACACGATCCTCGCTACAAGCTCTGTTTCTGTGCTCATCGGAGTCTCGTAGACAAGTGATTTCATGTGTCCTCACAGAAGAAATCCAAATCTCTAAGATTTGGAATTCTTTATGGCCATGAAATGGATCAATCTAGATCTATTCACCGATCTGGAACATTTCCATTATGGAAATCCCTGACACGTGTGAAATGGGGAGGGGCACCTTATTGTTCGAACCATATCCTACAGCGCAACTTCAAGAGTTTCTTTCAAGAATTCTGGAAGAGGAACTTCTCGTAGAAACTCCTATCACGTTGACCTATCAGGAGACATAACAGGTTCTTGCATACAATTTCTGCCCAAATACGAGAATAAGTCAATAGTATTCGCACATAATTTTTTAGGTTTATTATAAGAAAATAGAAACTTATATTTACCAAATTTTAACGCAGTCCCCTTGCTTCTGAATTCACATAGTTCATCGTTGTACAAGTTTTATGATGCTCTCAGAAAAAAGGTTTTTTGGTTGAGCAGCAAACCTATGCATCGCTTCCTTCACTTCGTGGTCTGTAGTGAAGCGACGAAGGCATTTTTAAGTGCACCAAAAATATACGGTTTGCCACTTCATCGACAGTCAAATCTTCGGTTCTCTGAATCAGGATACGGACCTGCTCATTGTTGATGTCACTAGCGGATATGGATGGGCGTTCTGCTCTTGCCTCGTCTTTCACAGTTGTTCGACCATTTTTGAACGTTTCAATCCATTCGTACACATTTTTCCGGGGTAAAAATTGCCCCCATATTGTGCGAAAAGTCTCCGATGGATTTTGGCTCCTGGCGCACCTTCAGACGACGAAAAACGGATAACCGCACGCTGTTCTTTGGTGCGAACGGTGAGGGGTGCAGCCATGATTATTATGCAACATGCAACACTCACTGGAGTGATGACGGTCAAAGATTCCACAAGCGGAGATACAGGAACAAGATATCGACGTGCGCGCACGAACAGATACAAAAAATTAAAAATAGTGTACGGATACTTAGTGATTTACCCTCGTATTTACTGCAAATCTGTATTGAAATAAATGCACACACTTGTGTTTCACAAGGATTAAAGTGTGTCACATTTATGATTGTATCTACTGCTGAGAATACCCTTGCGGATTTCTTTCGTCTCATCTGTCCACAACACAATGAGGGGAAGTCCGGATTTTCCAGTCGCTGCTCAATGTATCTCCAGGAAAACGTACATCGTGGACGAAAATCATTACCTGTAAGCTCCTGAACTTTTGCAAGTTTAAAAGGATTTTCAGGACCCTCATGGACAATATTCCAATCATTGCTCTTATTAATCTGAAGACTTTGGGCTGCAGCTCTGGTGCTTATTGAGGTACACTTGTTAAACTGCTCCTACACCTCTTCTAACTCTGGTGACCGACGTTATTAATGTTGGTATCAGTATCTTCTTTCGTCGAACAATTGCAAGACATGATATGCGTTTGTTTGGGAAGCGCTGTGAAATTAACTCTTTGAGCTCCAGTCATCGTGCCAGCAGCACCGTACGCAAAATGCATGTAGTGAGTTCTGGTCACGTAAAACGATCATTGTTTTCAGAATAACAGCAGACAGGTACTTGATCATATCCTGGTAGCGAAATTAACTAGATGAGGAGGTTGTGTAGACAAAATATGTTGGAGGGGTTTTCCCTCCCCCTTCAATTGTTTACTTCGAGCTGTGTTGTTGATAAGAGGATGAGAGGTAGATCATTATGTAAACAAATCACTAAAGTAGGACTAGCATACGGAGGGGGTCCCCAGCCACTTGAGCACAGCACCGCAAATAGGCGATTGTAGACCCTTTATGACTAACGTGACCCCTGGGAAGAAGGGGGAGAACCAAAAGGCGATCAGATCTGGACGATGATGCGCCCTAGCATGGGCGGGGTACCTAACAATTCCAGAATGACACCAATCCGGACACCGGCGCGAGTCATATACCCGGAGGTACCGGAAACGATCCTGCGAGGAAGGGGCTCAGGCGGCCATCCAAGCGCCAGGGAGAAGTTTTTGGCAATACTCCTGTAGTCACTATACACATATAATACATCTATATTCATAATTATTTTATTGTATAACACAAATTAACATTGTAGGTAACATTTTATAAAGCTTTTCTTTCAATTATTAAAAGTGTGTTCATTATAACCAATAAACACGCAGTACGCATCCCCCCGAGGCATTATGGGAGTATTGGTTCCGCTGCCAACATTGACAACCCGAACATAGCTCAAGTTACGGAGTGCTGCTAACATCTGGGAGTGCAGCCACCATCTAAAACGCCCCCCCCCAAAAAAAAAACAGATTAAAACAACGAAGCGAATCGTTGTCGCTGATTTAGGGCCCTAAACTGGAAAGCGTAGCCGAAGATTGAGGACCCTAAGCCGCCAAGTGTAACCGAGGGTTAAGGATCCTTAGCCGCAAAGCGTTGCCGAGGGTTCAGGGCTCTAAGCTGCAAAGCGTAGCCGTAGAATCTGTGAAGTCAAACCTCAATGATCCAGGATTCATCTTCTTCCAGCAAAATGCGCGAAAAATGTCGAAATTTGGTGTTTACATTCGTTGCAGATCATTTTTAACCCACACTGAAGCATTACGCTTATACCCACACATTTTAACATACCTGCATTGTTAAAATGACTGCGTTTTCAAGCGTTGGCGACATTGATTTAGTGACTTTTTGCCGATTGTTTTAGCGGCTTTCATCTCAAAATGGATCCGGTTTCTCCTATATGAGTGTCGTTATTAAAAAGGGTGGGTGGGCTAGATCACTTCAGTCGGGTAACATCAATGATCAACTCCTTCATTTTCCATTCTGGATTACTCTGGGTGCACTCTGTACTGGATTTCGTAAGTAATTTTTATTGTAAAACGTTGATTCTTTCATAGCACAAATTCCACCGTCCCGCTGCAAAGTACCAGACGTCGTCGCCCGGTCCTACAATCCTGAAGGTGAAAATGATGAAAGGAAATAATGGGCAGGAAATTCGTCGTAGAAGATGAAACAGCCCAGTTTTTGCCGACCGACCTGGGAAAACTAAGAAAAATGTCAAAGTCAGAGTGGCTGGCACAACAGGAATCAAACCCGGGAACTCTCGATGTGATTCTCACAAGTTACCACGGAGCCATCTCGCTCAGTAAGCCCAACTAGGACAGCTTAGCATACAAAAAGTGCGCTGTAGACTCAGGTGGTTTCTACTCTGTAACATTGTCTTTACTCTCATAGCAATTCATTCCGACTTGCTGTATTAACTATGGATATCCCTACAGCCACTAGAAAAATCTGCATTCAGTTTTTGTACAGCTTGTTTCGATGTTATACAAAATAATTTGTATTATTAGGCAGAGACTCAAAATGACAAAACACATAACATTGGCCAATAATCTGATATTGGCAGTAATGCAGTTAAAGCTCTTAATATACGTCAATGTGACTAACAATAATGTTTGTGGAACAGTAGATGTTATTTTATTAAATGTAGGCATTCAAACCCCATTTTGTAAATTTAACTCCATTAGACTGTCAAGTCATCTAATCGAGGAAATATCTACAATCGAAATTCTAATTGGGGTCCAGAAAATGAGGCTGCCTAGCAAACGTATTACACGGATGGTTTTGTTTTTTTTTTTGCTTATTTTGTAGTATAAAAATATGTTACATTCAGATGACTTTCTCCACCCTCTATCACTTATTAGCGGGTATACAAATTACTACCGAGCGGGATGGCTCAGGCGGTTACGTATATGGCCCGCATTCGTGATGTCCCAGGATCGATTCCCGGCGACCGCCCACTCTGAACCATGTGCTTATTGGGGGTTTTCCCGGGACGTCAGGCAAATGCTGCAGTGGTTTCTTTCATCCCCCGAATTTCCTGTCCCTCCATATTGTTACATTCTTCATTTCATTCATCTTTCATCCCGTCAGTCTCTCTCAGGGTCGACAGTGTCGGCGATGGTGTTTCGGTGCAGCGTAGCAGGGGAAAAGGATGCCCTTTTAGATTCTCTACGTCCCTCAGCCTTCGGCTTGCTACCGGTGTATCCGAACTCCTTTGAGGGGCATTGGTCTGCCTGTGTGTCTGCCGGGATTTCTCTACCTGAAACGTAGGGACCCTGTCATTGCTGTGCCGTCATTCCTGGTTCCGGCCGCCCGGTGTCTCCTCTCGCCTCATCCTTCCTTCCGAGGGCGCCTCCTCGTAGGTACAATATCCACTCTGGTAGTCAATCCAATCCAATTTAATACAAATTCTTCTTGTGAAAGTTTATTTTTCTATTTACATAATTTTAATCCAGGTAAATATTTCCCGGAAATAGATGCATCACACATTTCGTTATAGATATAAAGGGAATAGCAAAAGCCAATCTTTTTAAAAGTGGTTACCAATGCTGGCCCTAAAATTCCACATTTTTTTCCATGACATCGCGAGAAACAGCTGAATGACGACAGGACTTCAAAAGAATGGTTATGTGTTGAACAATTCAAACCATTAATAACGGATATCTCGGAAATAGCTGATGCAACAAAAAGAATTATTTTTTAAATAAATTGTGTTTTAAAGAAATTTACTTTTTTGTGTTGAACGTTTTAGTCTATTGTTTAACGTTTTCCGATTATACAAGATTAATGGTTCTTCCGAATAAAGAGGACTTCACAGACTATTGCAGAAAACTCAAGATATACATTTAATTTTTCATGTAAATATCTTTAATGCATGATTATAATCAAAATCGTGATTCACTTTTCAGAAAATAAAAAATGTTCAAAAAATGTTTCATAAGTCGTAGCCTGGAGTCGAAGGATCTTGAAAATCCGTGTGTCGCATCTTTGAAAGATGCCAAAACTAAATACCAAGTTGGGTATTTATCCGACATTTCCTTTTTGAGTTTTGCTGTTCACAGTTATGCAAACAGACACATACGCGCGCGTGAGCGCATGCGCGGCATTTTTTAAATGATTTTTTTTTTATTCAAGGGATCTCAAAGGATATATTTCCGGTGAAATCTGGCTATCGAATTTTTGGGTTGAATGCAATATCTCCCCTACGTGGTAGGGGAAGTAAAAATATCATGCAGTACTTTTAACTTAATTGTTAATTTTATTGACATTCATTATGTTGATAGAACATTTTTTGCTTTAAAATCAAATTGGATCTAGTTAAACTTTTGTTCCTATTCACTCAATCATTACTTTAACTGTGACTGGGGATTAGCTTTTATAGAGTACTTTGTAAGCTTTTCTCAGCATGGATTTTGTAACAACTGCGATATAGACAGTCATTATTGATAACGTATAAATATCCTCTTACATAACTTGATATAAATGGTTTAGTCCTCCAAGCACACATAACGCAAACTCAAACCGGCCCTAGAATGTCGTAATATAGAAAGAATAAGGACTCAGATGTTTGAAGCTTCTACTTTTAGATAATCGATACAAACATTCCCTTGGGATGGTCGGGAAGAATGGGAACTGGGATGTCAGGATTCCAAAAAGAGAAACCTGTCTAGCTGTAAGAAAATAGGAAACGAATTACTGCTGTATATCGTATTTCTCTCTTTTTTCAATAAGAAAGCGCTTAGAGGTGCATTACCTTCAAACGTGCAACAGTACATAGTATGTCTATAGTCTTACGGAGTAAATTTAAGCTAAATTATCTCCAAAGTCGAACAAATAATGAATTTATTTAAGAAGGATACGAAAATTTAAAAGGATACATTTTAGGCAAAGCAAAAAAATTTCTGAGGCTTTAATAATTATTAACTTTTTTGTTTAGCATTGAAGTTTTAAAAGGGTATTTTAAGATTAATTAGAGCTATTAGAAGTGAAACTTAAGATTTGTTACATTTTGCCAAGAAGTTGCCACAATTCTTTTCTAAATAAAGGATCAGCATGCAATCAGATCCATCTCCGCCGCCCGCTGCTGCACAGCTAAGACGAAAGACGGGAGATAAATCTGACAGACAAGTGAAGCCAGCGTTACGTGTCTCAAGCAGCGGTTCAGGGTGCTTCGGAAGTGAGCCAGCGTAAACTTCAGCTTTACCCACGAAAAATGATGCGGAAAAGAGACAAATGCGCCACGCGAGAGCTACTGGAATAGCTGAAAAAGAGCAAGTTTCCCTGGACTGAACACAGGGATTTAACCAAAGCTTAATATATTTGTCATCACACTTAAAACAAAACAGCAATCAACTTTTGTGATTCTTAGCATTAATTAAATACTTACTCAGTCTAAATTTTATTTGTTCAATGATAATTATTATATCATCATTAAATAAAAAATAGTACAACATAACAGCAAAAGCATGGCATCTACATATTTTATAGTCCTAGACTCACAATTCCCTATTTTAAAACTGTTCTTCCATCAATGAAAACATTTCACCTCTCTAAACAGTTACCAAATCTGTACCCTGCACATTATTCGATTAATTTCCAGGGACTCAGATCCCCACCGACAAGTTTTACTCTCCTTCTGATATACCTAAACCTAAGATTAAGCAATGCAAAGTTAAATAGAATTCAGTTTTCTCTTTGAGCGATGGTTGCAAATTTCTGCAACCTTGTGGTAAAATCAAGAGGCAGCATGTCTGTTTCTGCTAATCGAATGTCTATTACAATAACTCTGAGCATATACATTACAGTAGATGGGATTTGTGAAACATTATCAACTGAAATATAGTGCAAAATCCCACATACATCACCCAAAATGTGAAAGCCGCAATCCTTTCAAAACAGGATTTTATACCCTAGGTGGCGAAACATCACCAAATCGGACACCGCTGCAGCCTAGATATTTAAAGTATTTTTTTTATATTCTCATATACTTGCCGACCAAAAGCTTTATTTTCATTTAAACGTTGTTCAAAGACTAAATATGTTAATTGCTAAATTAAGTTAACTTGAATCAAGCTGTTCTTAATTGTTTTCAGTCCTCCGTTCCATTTAGTAGACTTATTGCATTCCACTCAAAAATTCAATAGCGAGATTTCATTGGAAATGTATGTTTTGAGGCTTCCTGAATCCAAAATTTGTAGAAAATGGTCCGTGTGTATGTGTGTTGTGTGTCTGTGAACAGCATAACTCAAAAATGAAAGGTCGGATAAGTACCAAACTTTGTATTTAAGGTCACTATTTTTCAAGAACGCGACACAAAGATTTTCAAGAAAATCTCTCACCCCAACTACCCTTTATATAGAACATTTTTCAACATTTTTATATTCTAAAAAACTGGCTCAAACAATTTTGCCTAAAATACCATACATTAAAGATATTTTCATGCCAAATAAAATGTATATATTGAATTTTCTGGGTATATCCTGTGAGGTCCATTTCTTTTGAAAGAAATTTTGTATAATGTTGTATAACTGGTAAACGTTAAACAATAGACAAAAACGTACTACAGAAATAGTGTAGATCTCTTTAAAAAAATACAATTTATTTTAAATAAGTTTTATGTGGCATAAGCCATATCTGAGATATCCGTTATTAAAGGTTCTAATTGTTCATTACTTGGTCATTCTCTTAAAGTCCTGTCAACATTCTTGCGATTGCATGGACACAGTATGCAATTTTAAGGCCAGCGTATAGCACTTAGTTCTTAAAAATTTGACAATCGCTGTTCTCTTTGTATCTATAACGAAATGTGTAACGTAGCTGTTTTTGCAAAGGTTTATTGAATTAAAATATAGTAGACAGAAAAATAAGCTTGAGTAGGAATAATTTGTATACCCACTAATAAACGATAGAAGGTAGGGAAAGTAATGTGAATGTATAACATCAGACATTTGTTTAGTATTAGCATATCCTTTTCTAGTTCTGTTGTATTGTCCTGTTGCTACATCTAGACTTAGATGTCGTGGAAAATGTATACCAATCCGACCTTCGTCTGTAGTTATGCAAAACTAAGAGAAACTAGTAAGAAAGATGGAGCAGGAATTTTAACCTCTGAGTTACCACTAAGTCAACTCATTGGTTGGTATGGGATTCTCATTATGCATTTCTGATTTAGTGTATATTCAGAAGTCAACAAAATCGTATTGTCATCTTCAAGAGGATTGCACGAAAGGTGCTTTTACTTCTATGAATTAACCACGGCCTTCAGCCCAGAAGCTTTTAATACTTTATCCGTTGACTCCGTCAGTATCCGTATTTCTTTATTTCTTTATAATCCTCTTCTATCTACATATTTATGTGGAATGAATATACTATGAACAAGAACGAAAAGAAGTTTGAAAAGCAAATATGAAACACAGAGACATTTGGGGAGACATTTAATGTCATGTAAGCGGTGTTGAGAGTGCCTTCGTTCCACGAGTCACCAAATAAACATCACACGCTACACCACTTATCAACATGTGAAAAACAAATGGACAGCCAGAGAGAGAGAGAGAGAGAGAGAGTGAGAGAGAGAGAGAGCAAATTACTTATGAACAGTGTTTTTCCACCGATGTGGTGTGATATAAAATGTACCATGTATTGTGGCGTAAGTTTCTTGATGGAAAACGTGGTTGCTTTGTGCTCCTCCAAGAAAACATGGCTAGTGCTGCGGGAGCACTCTGATGACTACATTTTCCATCAAGGGCTACAGCCTCTTATCTGGCAGCTCGCAGTGTTTGTATTCCAGAGTTCTGCACAACCCGGGTACAGCCAAGCATGTAAGTGCGGAATAATTGCAGCAGGATGCCGCTAAATCCCCAGAACAAATAGCTCCAAGTCGAACAATACATTAACTGCAGCAACAGACGGAGATTGTGCATCTATCAGTCTGCTACAGGCCCTCAGGTGTCTTTATGCCTGCATAGCGACCTGGAATACCGGCTACTGGCCCTCACAATTCGTCTTCTGCTTTGCCACTATCTCTGTCGTCTGCTTGTTCGAGTATCAGTAAGCACCTTAGAAGGGAAAGGGGCTCCAACATTGTTATATTTACTAATGGAAACGGTGTTCGTGGAAGACAGAGATAGAGTGGACAGAATGGAGGAAACGCCTTGAAATCTGCTGGATTTACAGTAGTCTAACTTGAGAGATCCGACCAAGACCCGCTCGTGAAATGGTGTACAGTTAGGAACAAAGAGTTTTGCCCGTATAGAAGTTGCTGACCTTTAGCCCCATGCCTTCCAAAAATTCTGAAGTAGCCATAATGCGTAATAAAATAATATTTTCCGTATCTTCCCATGGTTCTTAAGCAGAAGGTGAGTGTTAGAACCCTAATTATTTTGAAATTGTATTTAATAGTTTTTATCCAAGTGGATCAGCCGAATACGTGAAAGTGAGGATGGGGTGTATTAAAAGTTCGTTATTGTCTCCGTTAACGTCACTACAAACAGTAGTTATCTCCCTCACTTAAACCTGGCCATGCATGGGAGAGCTTGGTCTGTTGTTACGTTGTATATTGTTCTCAGTGCAAGAAAAGTAAACGAGGCATTTAAGAACTACAAAAAAGTTATTTACGTAACTGATACAAAGTAAGATTCTGCAGGACGAGTAAGATGTTTAGCTGAGACCGGAACATAGAAACGATCTTAAAAACACTTTTTATATTGGTTAAATATTGTACTGCATAATGTTGGGCATGGAACAGTCATATGTTTCAGTTAAGTTGTTGATTAAAAGTTGAAGGAAATACTAAAAGGTTGGTGAAGCAGGTATACGGAAAAGTTCAATTTTCCATGCTGGTTTGAAGATGAAACACGTGACATTCCGGATAGTATGAAACAAAAACATATGACTACGGTGCATTCCGATTCCACGTGGCGTTGCAAGTACAGTGCCTCCAGAAAATATTCGCCTTCACTTAAAAATGTTACATTTACATAGCCTTCTCTGGTCACTATCATTTATTTTTTATCTCTACCACGTAGGCCTAGTAGCTAGGCAAAGTATTGCATTCCAACAAAAATCTCGAAACCGAGATGTCACCAAAAATACATTTTGAGGCAGATAATTATCAAAATTAATATTTAAGCGGTATCATCCAAAGATGCGACACGAAAATGTTCAATAAAATCCCCCTTCATAAACTGTTCTTTACATGGGGCATTTTCCGTTTTTTAAAAACTGGATCTAACGATTTTGATTAAAATACTGCATACTCAAGATATATGAGGACCCTCTTGAACCTTGCAGTTAGGGATACAGGCTTGAAATGATCTTTATACATAGGGTAACATTGATGGTGTTGTAGTGTGACAATTAGCACGAATAATTTCTTTGAGATTGACAATTGAAGGTGGTCGTGTTGTGTACCAAACAGATTTAAGATGGTCCTATGGAACATAATCAAGTGGCATGAGGTCTACGGACACAGGTGCCCTGTGACCAATTCATCGTTCAGGAAGATTTTCATTAAGCCATTGTCGTACACGCGCAACACAGTGCGGGGTGGGGTGCTCTGTCTCAGAAGTACAATCTCCGACGTTTTGATAGAGGCATATTGTCAACGTAGGTTGCAAAACATGTTTTAGGTGCTGCAGATATCGTTCGCGTTGAATCTCCTTCAAAGTATAGGGCTCTCACTACCTGTGTTCCATACCAAGCGAGATGGCTCAGGCGGTTACGTCTGTGGTCCGCATTCGGGATCGATCCCGGTGACCGCCCACTATGAACAATGAGTTTTTCGTGGTTTCCTCGGGTCGCCAGGGGAATGCTAGGGTGGTTCATTTTCTACCACGACTCTCCTTCCTCTCATTTCCTGTACTTATCATCTTCCTTGTCATCTGTTTCAGGGTTGTAGGACCGGGCGACTGTGTTGCTGGGCGGTGGCTTACGCTCTGTAAAGGTTTCTTCCCTGGCGTCGCTGCGGTACCGCTCAGTTAGGTCTCTCCTCAGATTGGGGTTCCACTTCGGGGCACCCTGGAGGATGGTGGCTTGTGGGCAGAGACCGTGCGGCGTCGGATGCGTTCTATCTGGAAACGTTAGGAATCCCGTTCATGCTTGCACCCGTCGGCATTCGGACTTGGTTGTCCTTCGGGTCTTTCCTCTCATCCCCCCTCCCTCCAAGGGGTCACGTTGGAAGCACAATAGCCCACTGGCCTGCGTGCGCTGCTCCTCCCGGTTCCGGAGGCCCCTCCATGATGCGTACCTTTACCGTACCTGTGTTCCATGGGTCACGCACCACACTGTTATGCCGGGATTTGTTTGGGTGTGGATATAGGAGAAGGGCGCGAAAGAAATCCGATTATTTGTGGCTGTTCTTATGCCCTGTGCGTGGCCTCTCTGCTACAGAATCAGTCTCCTGGAAGCGTTAAAGATTCGACCCACAGATCGTTATCCAGGTTTAGGTTTGTTAGAACATAGAAACTAACAGACCAATAACGTGGATTTAACAACACTGCTTCAGAAGAAATGGACAACGTAGGCCTGTATGTTGGGTTAAAGAATGAAGCAACATTTGGTGGGAATGCACAATTCTCTTTCATTTTAAGAGGACACATAGGCTAAAACATTTCCGAGTTAACCCTTTTAAATTCATATTTCAGCGGTTTGAATCATATTTAAAGCATGCAAAAAAAGTCTGCACGAGTTTCTATATCTGTAGGAAAAATAAACGACGAGTGATCGGTGCATTACATCGAGTACAGTAGAAGCTAATACCCTTGTAAAATGAAGTCCATTTTGATACAGATTTCCATTTCATCAATGAAGGTTTTAATTTAATTTGTCGAAAATCTTTTTGCTTTTTTCCCACTGTAGCCTACCGATTTCTGTTTTAACAGATAATACAACTTATTATGCTTGGATATATCGGTTGCATGTTTAATATTTAGAGTAATCTTCAATACCGAATAATTTGTCCACAAGGTTGGGAATTTCATTGTTTTTGACATTTCTTCAAAGTAAACTATGTACGCATTTTCTGACAAATGAAGTTACATTATGTTTTGTTTGTTTGTTTGTTTTTTTGCTCGCTAAACCCTGAACTTGTCATACAACTTCTCATTCATTTTCTTTGGTTTTTCTGGAAGTAAATTCTTGCTTACACTCCTCGCCTCTCCAGGATATCACGAGGTGTGGAACTAAATTCCACCTCTTAAACTTCACTAATAAGCATTTGTGTCTCCATCTTGTAAAATCAATACCTACGAACTTAAATCGATATTCACTTGTTATCGAAGCGCATCTAAAATACACATCGAGAAGTTTATTTATCACATTTTTGTTTTATTTCGTATGCATCTAAATATTGAATATTTATTGTATATCTAAATGTCGTAGAAAAACTATTGTATGCAACTCTCATATAATGATTATTAAGACGCTCGTGATGTTTTCGACGCTCGCGTCTTAAGAACTCCCATTATAGGAGCGTTGCATATATTACTAGTATGTGTATTCAACACGATTTCAGTAAAGTAGGGTTTCCATGCAACAAAAATTCGATTCAGTCCTACTTTATAAGAGAATCGCCTCTAAGATTCAGTTCGATCTGAGTTCCACGCAGTAGTGTATAATATGTATATGTGAATGTGTATAGGGTATATAGCGGAGGTGGGCACCTCGTACACTGCGTTCTACGGCATATCTTTTGCGACTACTGTCATCCAGAAGGAAGGGATGAAGTGAAGAACCACAGAAGGCTACAGGCCGCAGGTAGATTAGGCCACAGAGGCGTGTGCAAGTCCCTAACAGTTCCTGGCTCGAAGACCGTCCCACTACTTGATCTGCCCAGAGTGGGCGAGGTAGCCCTCTAGTGTGCACGGAGAATGCCGGTACTTTGAGCAAGCACCGGCACCGCCTTACACCACGAAACCTAGAAGCACTGAAACACGAAAAGGCACGAAAGGGAAATGATGGAAGGAAATCGAGGTAGATTAGAAACCACCCTGACATTCGCCTACCGACCAGGCAAAACCAGGTAAACCCCAAGGCCAAAATGGGTGGTGGAGGGAATTTTTCTGAATTCAAGCCTCAGACGTTACCGCGGTGCCACCTCACTCGATATTCGGAATGTGTACTCAAATGTATTTCAGTTCCCCGTGCAACGTGGTATTGTTACTGTATCCCAAGTTTTCGAATGTTCTGTGGCCAATCTCGAATATTAGTTAAAATGAGAGAAAATATTCAACATGTCCGGAGTGGTGTTTTTGGTTTCACCAGTTTAAAGGTGGAACCTTCCTCCAGTCAACCAAGGTACGGACAAGGTTGTAAATAAAGTCACATATGTAGGGATTCCGTCCCATCAAGATACACCTTACTGCCTTTCGAATTTCTCACTGTCACGCTATAAACAACTTCACAAGAAAGCCAATAGAAATTGAAATGAAGAAAAATCTGGCGTGTTATATTCGCCTGCCTTTCTCTACCCACTATCGCTTATTTTTATATAGCTTCTACAAACTATTCTTACTGAAGCTTATTTTTCTATCTACTTCATGTTAATTGAGATAAACGTTTGCAGGAATAGTTTCATTACACATTTCGTTACAGGTCAAGTTGGGGAGGGAAAGCTGAATTGGTAGATGTTTCAAAGCTATTCGTTAAACGCTTTCCCCATGACTTTGATAGAAATAACTGAATACCGACAGCACTTAAATTACAAAATATTGAAAAATTCAAATCAATAATATCGGATATCTCAGAAATGGTTGAGTACACAAAAAAGTTGTCTGAAATAACGTGTGTTTTAAAGAGTTTTACAGTTTATACAGTATTATAAGAAATTCCTTTCGAATGAAGAGGATTTTACCTTTTATTCACAGAAAATGTAATATCACATTTTATTTGTCATGTAAATGTCTTAAGTATATGGTATTTTAATCAGAATCGTTACAACGGTTTATGAGGAAAGAAAAATTGCCGAAAGTTTTTCCATGTAAAGGGCAGTTTGGGATGGGGAGAAAATTTTGGTGTTGCATCTTTCAAAGATACTGAACTTCAATAACAAGTTTAGTATTTATCGAACATTTAGTTTTTTAGTTATGATGTTCACACACACACACACACACACACACACACGGGCTTTTTCTAAAAATGGTATTTTGGATTCAAGGAGCCTCAAAATATGCATTTCAGATAAACCTAGACATTCAATTTTTGGTTGGAATACCACAATTCTTCTACCTACATGAATAGTTATAGTTACTTACTTCGGCATACCCTGCTCGTATGTAGGACTTATAACAGGCCAAAGAAGACAGGTCACAGGCCTGTCGAGGAGCAAACGAATATGGAATCAGAGAATGAAGAACCCGGAACTGGGGATCGACCCGTAGCCAGGTATGAGAGTGAGGGATAAAGATGATATGAAATGAAGAAATGAATGAAAGGAAAGGTGATGATGGAACAATTGGTGGAATGAACGGCGGGGGAAACCGAAGAATCCGGAGAAAACCCGCCCAAGGCCGCTTCGTCCACCACAAATCTCACTATGGGTCCCTGGGATCGAAGCCCTTTTTGGGAGGCGAGCAGTGTAACCAAACGGCCACTTCGCCGCCCTAGTTGCAGTTAATCCTGTAAAAAATAAAGTGGAATTATTATCCAGAGTTTAATATAGAAATTTGTAATGAGTTAAAGTTGAACAGTTTGGAAAACACATTCACTAGTGGTGTAGAAGAATACATGCAGAAAAAAAGTTACATTTAAGCGGAAATATTCTATTAGAACAAACAGTTTAATCAAGAATCAAATAATTAATAGTTGCCACCTCCAAATTCCCCTGCGTTTTACCTATGATGTAATAAAACCAATGGCATGTACATCGCAATTGATAAATTTTAGCAAGTGTGGAGAACTTTAAAATATCAAGAAAGAAAGCAAGGCCCCAAAGACACAAATTAAAATTTAGAATTTTCGTTGAAATAGAAACGTGGTGGTTAACTGAAAGGTTAAAATCTACAGGACGAAATACAAAAGTTAAATACTTTTAAATCATATGACCAATGCGAATAAACAGACAATTTTGATAAATGGGTGAAAACATCTTAGGTCGTTATTCACTCTTAGTTACTGAGTTCGCCATGCTTATAGCAATGACGTGCAGCATAAGCTCTGTTCTGGTAAGTGCTTTATTGAACATCTTGAGTCACGTTTTATAAACAATAAATTGTACATACACACCTAGCGATAACTTAACGCAAGCACTATTGTATTATGTAACTGTTTGTTTTAATTCCTCGATCTTCTATTATCTCAGGCCAAAATACTCGATTTCTTTTTTATGTTTCTTCTTTATTAAGCTTAACAGCGTTAAACCGGATGATGTATGAATTACTTAAATGTACCTTGAAATAGACTCGGAGACATAAGTATTTAGACTATGTGATAATTATTCTAACGACTAGGAAAGTCCCCAATCAAAAGCTTAGCTAGACCCAATCTGGATTCTAAACTGAGTCTAATGTTTTAAAATTGCCTATTGAATTCTTCCGTAAGCATCATGGGACCTTAATAATCATTGATGAGGCATAACATAAGGTTGGAATCCTCTGCAATAGATGACGGAATCACTGTACTGACATTTGTATTTTGTTTTACATATACGAGAGTGGTCTGAAAAGTTTCCGACCTCAACATGAAGATGGCAGCACTCGTAAATAAAAGCTAGTGAATTTAGTTGTTCATCTGTTGACAGTTACTCACCAAAGTTCCAGCATTTTGGACGCTCAGTTGTTATGTAACAGTCGTTTGAGTGAGGTGATGTGAGTGTTTTTATGAAAATGGACAAAATCGAGTATCGAGCTGTCATATATTTGTTTTTGAAAGTCAATACGTCTACGCAAATCAAAGATGAGTTGGATTCTGCAAATGGAGACTCTGCACCATCATTTACCACAGTGAAATTTTGGGCAGCTGAATTTAAACGTGGCCGTAAGAGCTTGGAGGACGAACGTTCGAGACGTCCAAAAATTGCAACTACTGACGAAAACATCGCCAAAGTTCACCAAATGGTGCTAGACGACCGCCGAATTAAAGTGAGAGAGTTAGCAGAGGCTATGAACATGTCAAAAGAACGTGTTTGTCACATATTAAATCAACATTTAGACATGAGAAAGCTGTCCGCGCGTTGGGTGCCGCGTTTGCTCACGTTTGACCAAAAACGTGTTCGAATGAACATTTCCAACGCTCTGTTGGCGCAGTTTAGGCGCAATAAATCCGAGTTTTGGCGCCGATTAATTACTGTAGATGAAACTTGGATACACCATTATACGCCCGAAACAAAAATACAGTCCAAACAGGGGACTGCAAAGGGGAAACTGGCTCCAAAAAGAAGCAAAAACTGTTTTTCTCGGCTGGGAAAGTGATGGCGACTGTTTTCTGGGACAATCATGGAGTTATTTTAATCGATTATCTTCAAAAAGGAAAAACCATTACAGGAGCATACTACGCATCATTACTTGATAAGCTGAAGGCAGAACTTGGGAAAAACGGCCACATATGCAGAAAAAGAAAATCCTGTTTCACCAAGTCCCACCTCAGCGGTTACAATGGAGAAAATCCACGAATTACGGTTTGAACTGTTTGACAATCTGCCTTACTCACCAGATCTAGCCCCAAGCGACTTCTTTTGGTTCCCTCATATGAAAATTGCGCTCGGAGGACAGGGATTTTCGTCAAATGAAGAGGCAGTCACCTTCGTGAACAATTATTTTGCAGAGAGAAACGCCGAGGACTATTTGGACGGGTTACAGAGATGGGAGCATCGCTGGGAGAAGTGTGTAGAGTTACAAGGAGACTACGTTGAAAAATAAAAAAAATCTGAAAAAATGTCTTGTATCTTGATTAGGTCGGAAACTTTTCAGACCACCCTCGTATATGTATATGTGTAATATCAAGGTATTGAATTTTAACACCGTATGTAATAAATGTTTGCCATAGGTTACTATAGATTATAATGAGATCTGAAATGAATTCCAATGCTATTTTCTTCCAAAGGACTTAATCTGGATTCTAAAACATTCGGTTATGGACAACGCCAGTCAAATTTAGAGGTATTGCACCAACGGCTGCAATTGCTTTTGATTGTATATAGGTACACTAAGTGGAATAACTTACACGTTTGGTAAATTTAGATCATATAACAGACAAACGCTTTCGAAACAGTTTATACGTCTTTCAGTAAAACGCTTCTGCCATGACTATCAACACTTGAGTCTTCACATTCAGTTTTCAGAACTTCAAGGTGCACTTAAAGATTAAAAATTGAAGCGAATGAAAATTAGGCGCACACGTAGCGTAAACTTAAAAAGTTGTTCCATTTAATGCAATGTATCCGTTCCATAATCACAATTATATAATCACAAAACCCAAAAAGAATTCCTCTAATAACAAAGCTTATAAATTTGCAAGACCCAAGTTTTTACGCTGGTGTCTACGTCAGATATGAACGAGCTAATCAGAAACGAGTTTCACTTTAGGGCCTCCTAACATATCTATAAAAATCTTTAACGATTTTCTGTAGTTCACATATCGCATACATACTGTAATATTAATGTAAAATTTAAACAAAGTAAATAGTACTTAGTTATACAACACAGAGAAAAAACATTGATATATGTGCTCAGCTATAAAATGGCCCAGTCATCACTTGGTGGAACGAGGCTCCCCGAGGGTCATTGACTGAATAGGCAGTGTTGGAGACAAAATTCAGATGTTTAAATCATGAACACAGTAATCATTTTTAACAAAGGGAAAGAAAAACAATAGCAAACTTTCAAACATGGCAGATGGTATACTTATGGCCGGAAAAATTCAAACACATAGCATGAAGCTTTTCCCTTAAAACTTAAAGAATATGGCCTATTTAGAGGAATCCGTTATGTAATTGATAATCCGCGGAATCGTTCAAGAATGAATTACATCTTCTGATGTGATTAAAATGCGTGTTAATGCATTTATAGGTAATGAAGTTCGATTATCAAAATTAAAAATAATGTTGGAATTAAACTACCTTAAAAATGAGGTTAAAATGAAATGCAAAACTCGACTTTTCCTATTTGTCCATGTGTATTGATTTTTCAGTCAAATAGAATTATCCAACATTCAGTCAGAATGAAGAGGACAACATGTTATTTACAGCAAATTTAAAATATTCTTATAGCTCTTCATATTCTTATAAATAATGTATGATATATGACTTAAAACGGTATAGGCGTTTTTGGGAAACAAACAATAAAGAACGTTTTTCTTCATTTAAAGGGGAGTTTGCGGTTAGGTAGAATTATGTGTTTAATGCTAACTTTATTTAGCTGCTTGATGACAGACCAAAATGCTGTGAAGTTTCGTTCAATCCGATACTTATATGATTCCTGTTTTAATCTGCCATTTTTGTTGTAGTTGGAATGAGGTCGTAACTATAATCAAGATTCTTCTTTTGTCTCCAAATAAACAGCAAATGTTGTTGAAAACTATTTTATAGATTTTCACTTCTCAGTTCAATAGCCTTTTAACAACTAATCAAAACATTTATAAAACAATTGCTAATATACAAGGAATATTTGTCACATAAAATATTATTGCAGATAGCCATATTCCAGCATTAAATACATATTATTCTAACTTTACCTAATACAATGTGTACAATTATAACTAATATGATTTTCCGGGCTGTTATGCCGTGGTCTGCTGAAGAAAGATTTCCCAGACGTTTCGTCCACAACTGCGGTGGACATCTTCAGTGGCACGGACGAAGTCTTCTCGGTGAAAGTATCGCAGCGTCTGATGCGTTGGCCGTTAGTGCCGCTCTCTTTATAGTGTGGGCGCTCTCTGCTGATTGGCCCGCTGGTATGAGGGGGCTGGCGCCGGCTGTGTTGTTGCTCTCTTCTGATTGGCTCGCAGTGTTTTTCGGTTTTGTATGACCTTTCTTGTTTTTGATGACTAGATGCCAGTTACTGTTGAGTTTCAATGCTTCTTCTTTCCTATTGAAATTATTGGGATGTTTATAAATCTCTATTGCTTCGCGTTGTAGCCGGGTATGGTAATGCTTTATGGAGGAAAGAATGTTGGTGTCCTGAAATCTAATAATGTGTTCGCCCTCGGCTTCAATGGCATGTTCGGCGACTGCCGATTTTTCTGTATGGCCCAGGCGGCAGTTTCTTTTGTGTTCGCTCAGTCTGGTGTTAGCGCTCCGCTGTGTGGTACCAATGTACACTGAACCACACGAACAAGGAATACGGTAAACACCGGCCGATGACAGGGGGTCTCGGGGGTCTTTGGAAGAGCGCAGTAGGCTGTTTAATTGTCTTGTAGGTTTGAATACTGTTTTGACGTTATAACGTTGAAGTATATGTTCAATACGGTCAGTGACATTTCTGAAATATGGCAGAAAGACGATGGACTTGCTTTTGGGTTGGTCCTGAGTAGCCGGTCGGGGCTTGGCCAATAATTTCAATAGGAAAGAAGAAGCATTGAAACTCAACAGTAACTGGCATCTAGTCATCAAAAACAAGAAAGGTCATACAAAACCGAAAAACACTGCGAGCCAATCAGAAGAGAGCAACAACACAGCCGGCGCCAGCCACCTCATACCAGCGGGCCAATCAGCAGACAGCGCCCACACTATAAAGAGAGCGGCACTAACGGCCAACGCATCAGACGCTGCGATACTTTCACCGAGAAGACTTCGTCCGCGCCACTGAAGATGTCCACCGCAGTTGTGGACGAAACGTCTGGGAAATCTTTCTTCAGCAGACCACGGCATAACAGCCCGGAAAATCATATTAGTTATAATTGTGACACCGGCCGTGAAAACCTACGTTCTTACACAATATGTACATTTTAAAATATATAAATACATATACTTTAAATGCAATGCCCGAGTACCATAGATACTTAAAAGTGAAGTTTGGTATTTATTCAACTTTTTGCTTTGAGCTATGCTGTTCTTCTCTCACTCATAGCTTATTTTAAATGTTTTTTTCCGGTCCCAAAAAACCTCTAAAATATAATTCCAGTGAAATTCCGTTTAGGAATTATTGGGTAGAATAAAATATCCACTCCTACTATCCACCACAGGTGCGCGATAGAGAAAGGGAAAGTCGATAAGTGAATTTCAATTTCTAGGAATATCAGTCGCGACAGAGTTGGTTAATGTTCCTTTAGACGTAAGTACGCATACAACCTCTTTTGCATTGTTGATCTTTTCTCAAGTCGCCATGTTTTATTCGGCAGTTTTAGAGTCTTTAGCGATTGTTAGTGGTTGATTTGTCTATTTGGAATTGCTCGTGGCTTTCACGGATTTGATAAACATGCATGTTCGAAAAAAATTGTTTATTCAGACTTAAATGAATTAAAGAAATTACAATATTGCTGGTTTAGTTTGAACACAGCACCTTCATTGTACCAAATTTCCCAAATGTACTGTGAAAATCCTCCTAACATTGTGCATTCCCAGGAATGGTTTTTCGTATTACCAAGCCTAAAACAATGAAGAGAACAACATTATGTCTTTGTCAGCACTGATAAATTCATTTTAAATAGATGAAAGCACATAAACATAAGCCGATAATCTATAGAAAGATATCCAGAGGCAAAATAGTTGAAACCGAGAGGAAGAAAAATATTGAAAAATTGCAAAGCAAATGGCCAGGCACAAAAAAGGGCAGTTATCTAAGAGATTCTTACCATCAGTGACAGATAGAATGAAGATCAATATTCCAATTGTAGTAAACTTAACAATGATGTTAACTGGAACCTCAGATCCCATTTTTACAGGTTTCAGGGTAATGGAAAACACACGTTTGCTTCCAACTTTTCAAAATAAATACTCTTAACGAAACGCACAAATGATCTCAAATGTTTTTTAATTATCTCATAATCACTAATTGGCCAACTCCTACACCTCTGTCGTCTTGAATGTGCTGAGTTGTCGGTTTAATAACGATCATTTCCACAGAAGATGACCAACTGTTTGGTCTCCGCTACCACAAGGGTCATCTTCTTTGGGAAAACACTTGAGATCATTTGTGCGTTTCGTTAAGAGTATTTATTTTGAAAAGTTGGAAGCAAACGAATATAACATTTTCAATAACAAATATACATATATCTGTTTTAATTTGTTAAAAGAATAAATTGTGATCACATTGTTAATAATAACGTACATACTGTAAGAAATGAGAACACCAGCCACTGCAAAAACTCACTTTATCACTAGGCACTCAACGTAGCACAAACGTTACACTTTAGCACACGCTCAGAATACAACACAACTAACCCGTCGAATCAAATCACCATCGAATGCTGAACTGCACTACTCACAACTGGCTGCTGAGCTAAACTCACAATTAAACCAGTGCGGTTGCACTGTCCACTTTTCACTTCGTCACTTCTAATAGCACTCAACTCAACGGAACTCAGTACTGCTCGTTCTGGCGATAGCAGTCCCTTATATACGCCATGCATACAAAGCAGAACTTTCTAAAACAAGAATCTACTATAACATGCCGAAACGAAGGTTCCGGAGCAACTAAGCGGTACATAAAGGGGCTTTTTATTCTACACTCACTATTTTTCGACTGCTTCCGCGCTGGCTATTGTTTTGACGGACTGTCGCAAGCCCCATCCAGGTTCTGCACCGGAAGGCATTTACCAGCAGCCAGCAGGTAGCGCCGCACTCACGGTCACAATACCAATGTTAATTTTGCATTTAAATAATCAAATGTTTGTGTTGCTATAAAACATGTAATATATTAAGTTATGAGTCATGGTGTCGGATATAAATAAATTTAAAATGTTATATATTTATTTTTATTTAGAAAACAGGCCCAGATGTACTCAAAATTACTCCCCGCAGAACATTTTTCGTCCCTTCTTTTAGGGGTGGTTTTTATTATACCGTCCTTAAAAGAATGGACAGAAATTATTTACATTCTTATTTGACAAAAGTACCCAGAAAACAAACCCGTTCATGGTGAAAAACCTCAAAACTGCTTCCCGCCGAACACTACCCGCTCTTATTCCGTAAGGGTTTTTGTGATAGCGTCCCCACAGTATTTTTAGTCTTGTCTTAAAGAACATGTGTGTTAAAATTTCCCATTCCTACTGAAAATTCTCTAAAGTGTCTCCCAACGAAAAATATTCAACCCTATCTGCTATTAGGGATGCGTGTTTCCTTTACCGCTGTAAGAAAGAAGCGACACTTATCTTTTATTTAGCAAAAGAATTTTTCTTCTTTCTCTGTTTAACCTCCTCGTATGTAAGACTTACACCCTCAGGATTTACAGGCGGGTACCTGGGGTCAGAGGCCGTCGAGGAGTAGACACTCATGGATCAGACAGAATATCCAGGATGGGTGATCACCCCGATGCCTGGTGTGGGAGGAAGGAAGTAGATGAAACGAAATGATGGTGAAATGGATGAAAGGAAAGGCGATGATGCAGCAGTTGGTGGAATCAATGGCGGGGGAAACCGGAGAACCAGGAGAAAGCCCGCCCACCACAAATCCCACATGCGGGTCCCTGGGATTGAACCCGGGCCGCTTCGGTGAGAGGCGAGCGGTCTAACCACTCGGCCGCGGCGCCGCCTAGAAAAAGTATTCCTGCTAAAAATCTTAAAGTTGCCTTCCGCCTAAAACGTTCCATCCTCTGTTCCAACTGCTTTTTCTTTGTGATGCCACCCCCACAGTATTTTTACTGTTGTCCTAAAGAATATGTGGACCAAATTTGGTCGAAATTGGCACAATGTTTAGGAGCCTATAAAGTATATACATGCATGTACATACATTGCCTTTTATACACCTATAGCTGAACTTTAATTCAGATGTATATACACGCAGCAATGGACATATTATATTATAACTTACATAATGTACATATATTCTTAACATACCCTTTGTGTGTTTTGCTGTGCTGTAATAAGCCTCCTTCTGAGAACTCCCGGAGCAATGTATACCTGTAGCTAGCTCTTGTTCCAAAACGTCTTCAATGGCTTCTTTGCACAAGGGCCCTGAAGCAATCAGGAACGGGGAGAAGGGGGTTGACGCTCAGGGGACGCTTCTCATGAGGACGGGCAGGTGGCCTTGGCGGTGGCAGTTGTCTACCAACTGTGAAAACTGCAACTGGAGGAAAGAAATCGATTCTCCCTATTCCTTCTCGAATGTATGTAGGTATTGCGAGGCGAAGATGTCTAAAATAAGGCGCGTATACGAAGCCGGATAAAAATTGTTTTGCCAGTATTTTATACTCACTTTACATTTGATAGTTATTATTATTATTATTGTTATTAATTATTATAGTTGTATTCTTTCTACATACAAACAAAGCTGGGGCTCACGTCCTCAGCATGCTTGAAGATAAGCCTACAATTTTCAGTTGCACCTAAGTGCAAACTTGTCCAGATTGGTCAAACGGTGAAAAGAAGTGTAAGTAAAGTGTAGGAAATTTCGGTTAGACTAGTTTTTAGAAGTTATGAGGTATACTATAATTTTTTTGCAAAGTCTTATAGCTCTAGTGAATAAATGCGTGCCCTTTAATGAGCGAGCTGTATATTTTTGCCTATAAGAGGTTGAAAACAATAAAGGATAATACAAAATATCGATGTAATTTAATATAAAATAAGGTTGAGTAGTTTTTGAAAGTTGTAATGTCACTTAAGATTTTTGTTAACCCAAACAATGTAATAATTGTACAATATTTTGACTACACGAGTTAAATAGTGCAAATAAGGAATAGAAAATATGGTAGGGGTAGTTTTCATTGGGTCCTAAAAAAATACTTCCGCATATGAACACGATATGCAATAACTGCAATAACTAAATTTGTCCCTTTGGACAAAAATATGACTGAAAGTCATTAAAAGTCCACCTTGTTTGGTCAAAAAACATCCTATGATAATTATATTCGATGAAACGGGAGTGAAATCGGGAGACATGAATATCAAAATCTCTGTATTCCTCCACTTTTAAATTTTTGCCTGTGCCCATAAAAGAAGAACAGTGGTTTACAGTCGTGAAAGAGCTACCGACACACACACACACACACACACACACACACACACACACTCATTCTCTCTCTCACTCACTCCCACCCTCCCTCTGATAATATTAGTATAGATTTGTAGCAACGTATAAGCGATGTCTATTGCTTTGCTGTGAACCTCAGGAAGACTGCAAGAAGGTCCTTTGAATAAAACTTTCTCTCATTATTTTTATTTACATAGAATGTAATGTTAAAAGTGTAGTAATTTCAGAAACTGAACAGAAATGCTCCTTTGCATATAACGAGGTGTATTTTCAATACCTGTGTCACTGCTACAAGTCGTGTGTAAAAGGTAAGAAAGGTAAAGGTAAATATTATGGAGGGGCCTCTAAACCGGGACAAAGCAACGCAAGTAGACCTTAACGACCCTTTTTTCTATAACGTGACCCTCGGAGGAAGGGATGAAGGGAGAGACGCGAAGAGCGACCAGATCCGGATGACGACAGGAGCTGAACGGGGTCTCTAAAGTTTCCAGATAGAAAGCATCCGCCGCCGCCCTACATCACCCACCAGCCTCCAAACCTCGGCGCTCTCGCCGGTGGGAGAAGGGTCCCGAATGGTCAGTTCCGACGACGCCAGGAAAGAAATCTCCACAAAGCACACATCCACAGCCCAGCCGCAACCCGCCGAACACTATCGCCCGGTTCTACAACCCTGAAACAGATGACAGTGAAGGAGATGATGGGTACAGGGGATAAGGGACAGGAAGGTCTCACCTGCCTACCCGGGGAAACCGCGAAAAACTCATGGGCCGGTGTGGAGAGTCGCCGGGGCCGAACCCAGGACCACCCAGATGCGAGTCGCACTCTTTATCCGAGGGAATAACTGTGGTGCATACAATAATTTATGGTTTTTTTTAAATAAATAACTTTTACTCTTCTTCCTCTTCCTCTTCACGGTTTAGGGTTTAGCCTGTTCCAGTTCCAGTTCCAAAATCATGAATAACTTACAGAAAGGCTGTAAATTAAAATTAAATTTTTCTTAGGAAACTGTATTAGGGACTTTGTATTTAACAAATAAATCTACTTGATTTCTAACAAAATGTAGGATTATGGTGAAGATCCTGTTGACATTGTAATAGGACATTGTTTGAGGGAAGTGATTATTACAGAATCGAGGAATATTTCCGAAATTCTGTTATGCATTTCACACATGTGTATTGTATATTATTTTTGTACAATCGTATATTTTGTTATTTTGAATAGATTATTTATAAAAAAAATAATTTCCGGTAACACAATGCTACCAGTTCAATGGCTATAACTAATACGATGTCTTAGTAAGGTACCACAAATTAGGAGGCTTTGAATCAATTGTTCAATGGTTGATGGGTGACTCAAAGTGGGCTGTTTAAAAATAATAATATGGAAGACAGTAGAGATTTAGTATTTTAAGAAGAATTTGAAGTCCGAGACATGTATTATGAAGTCGCAGATATTGTAGACCCATAGTAGATTGGGTGCGCGTCATTGATTCTTGAAAACTCTAGAATGAGATATGAACTGTTAATTCACCTTTAACCACGGTTAATTAGTTTACAATAATGTTCGATAATAAAGTTATTGATTATCAAAAATAATGTAAACTAGGCTTCAGGTGTGCTTTATTTCCCGCCCTTGTGAAGGTATACGATATGTTATTACAGCCACTAGATAGATATGTACGAGTATTTCCCTGGAAACAAATTCATGGGTTGGAATTCTAATTTCCTTTTGTATAAATTTCATCGGGAAGTTGTAGAAAACACACGATAGTGCAAAAATAAAGTTAAAGAAGCTGCAGATAGGCCACTGTCAATGAAATCTACGCATTTGTATAGGTTACACAATGGAGAGGGATATCTCGAACTCTGTGACCTACTTAGATCTATTTTGGCTACCATCACCCAGAAGGAACGGATGAAGTGAAGGAACCACAGAATGCTACAGGTCGCAGGCAGACAGGCCATAGAGATGCGCGGAAACCCCTAACAGTTCCAGCCTCGAAGTCCGTCGACCAAGCAGCCCTTAGTGTCTATCGCAAATACTCTTTTCTTTGAGCAAGCGTCCGCCTAATTGCCCGGCACCGCCATATGACACGAAACCTAGAAGCATATCTGAGAGATGAGAAAGAAACGGATTGGAAGAAAAAAGATGGAAAGTAAATCTTGGTAGATGAGAAATCACCTCAACATTCGCCTTCCGGCCAGAAAACCACGAAAATCCAAAGTCGGAGTGGACGGTCGACGGAAATCGAACCCAGATCCCCGAATGCGAGCCTTACCTTGGAGCCATTTCGCTCGGTATAGTAACCAATACACATGAATATGGGTTTAGTAAGGCAAAATCGCCCCAGGGATTCATTGTAATTTTCATTTAAGCTCTGATTAACTATAGTTAATTATATGCCAAGGCTTAATTAAGAAGTTTATAACGAGGATGAAGATGTTAATTAATGTTTAAGTTGAATTAAATGCTTAGTTTTCATCATAAAGTTCTCTCGTAAACTTCCATAGCTTAAACCTTAAATTACCGTGATAAATCCTTGTAAATTCTTGTAGTCGTTTATAAATAGAAATTTACGCAACTTGGAGTGAGATTCTTTTAGGAGTGTTGAAAATTCCAAAGGTAAAAGAAATTGCCTCTCACAAGTTGAGTATATGATTTTATATACAAACCCTAAGAAACATTCACAATAAACAATTTTTCTAAATGAAAATAAGAATACATTGTTATATTTAGGTTCAGGGTTCTTCTTCAGCACAAACAGTTGAATAGCATACACAGCGTGGCTTAAATAAGGAAGGTCCTAAGACACAGAATATGAAAAATCTATACTTCTATCACTTGAAACTGTTTAATTATGCTGGGTGTTTTTGATTGTAAATAAAAATATTCAAGACCCTGGAGGATATTCGCAGTTCTATAAAATAACTCGCATCTAAGCAATAAGTTTTCAATAATAAACTAGTGTGACATTAAGGAATAACTATTCTCAAATTATCTTAATAAAACTTATTAAGCAGTTCATTAAAATTGAGGCAGTGTTTTTAACAGTAAAATGATTTCAGTCTAATTGTATATATATATAATTCAATGACAGCCCGCCTTAAAGCAATATGTGTATGTAACAATATATAAAAAGTGTATGTAACAGTCATTGTATATGTTTGTATTATTGTATCCATGTGTAATAATGTTATGTGAGTGTATTACGTAATTTAATAATGTAGGAGCTGTGAGAATAATAGGTTAAAAGTTGCTAACAATGAGGTAACAATGAGGTAACCTTGAGGCAATAATGAATTTGAAAGTTTAAATGCTACTAGTTATTATTGGAGCAACAATAATGTAAATTTTGAGACAGTTTAAAAATAGCCAATCAACAACCAGAAAAAGCTTTAGTTAAATGAAGGTATTCTATTGGAGTAGGATTAGCCAATCAGAGACTTGAAATACAGAAATTTACAAGTTTAGGCGGTTGAAATCAATTCAGTTGCCTGCAAACAGTGTTCCTAACCATACTCGAGACACGTCCTCGAGAAGTATAACACGCATTCGTATGAGACGAAAATAGTTTACGTATTAAAAGTGCAAGTATTTAATAAAAACATCTCACAGCTCTCTCTATATATCAGTGAAGTGTTATTTAAATTGTGTCAAGCATTAATAAAAGAAGTGAAGTAAAATTATAATCTGTGTAAACCTACATTCTTGTTGCACCACAACCCTGCCAAGACATCCATGTCTCTAACAATAATACTGACGCAGCAGAGACAAACATAAATATTTAATACTTAAAGCAACAGTCAAATTACAAAGTTAATATTTTTTAAACTTGGGGCAAAGGCCACCTGAAAGTACATTTGGGGCAAATAACAATAAATACAAGAAAACTAACTTCTTCAAAATGTTACACACTGTTAAAATGTGCAAGTAACAATAAAACAAATACTCTGCAATGAGAGCAAGAACAAAAGAAATAATGTTATTTGTTGTTTCACATGTACCGAGTGTAGGCTACGTCATGCTGTTTTCTCCTTTTCGTTTCATTCCATTGCGAGAGCTTGTTACCACCAGCATTTGAATATTGTTTCCGCATGTCATAAATAAGCACGTATACTTAATTTCAAATGGCTCCTAAACAAAAGTATATCGGGAGTAAGATAACGTGGTTAGAAGAATCACTTGTTATGTGAATACTATATTATATAACGGATGTAAGTGAATTCTACGTTGGTAGAGAAATTCGTGTGAATGTATCACATAATATTTTTTCTTGAAGTAATTCCGTTTAAAATTGCATTATTATTTCCTACGTTAATATATACTGAGGTTGAATTCTCCCAGTCCCTATCCAGTTAGAAATACGAATCCTGACTGAGCATATGATTACATCCTGATAGGTATGTCTTAAAGCATGCAGCTTTTTCGATCAAAATTCTATATCACTCTTTGATTAGCATCTCAACCACCTCTCAATATCGCATTTATCACTCCCCTGATATCCTCCTCCACCTCCGTGCTTGTTCCAATCCAATCTTCTCAGATTGAGGTCATCACAAGACGATTTCCTACAGTCTGCAGTTAGCATCCCTCTCTCAGGGGGCTGGCGATAATTTCTCCTTCACACCTTATATCCTCCAAGTCAATAAAGTAGGCATATTTGTTGGACTTTTAAAGCAGCAATGAAGGAATCAAAGTGCATGTCCGACATCTAGTTTGTATTTTCAAACCCCCTAATCAAGTATACACTCGTACATAATAATTTTTGCACTTTAGAGTAAAGATTTAGAGTTGCATCACGAACAGAACGGGTACAATTTAGCCCGATGCATTGTCTCTACTACTGAGCAACCGAAGCTGAGTGTAGCACACAAATAATAGCAGAAGAAATAAATACAATTTGAAAAACAGCCAATAAAACTAATGTATGGACTAGACTTTACCTAGCATTTCCAAAATTGATGAGCACTCAGGCTAAGTAATTGAATTTCAAAGCATTGTGTTATGCGCTGGTACTGCATGGAAGGTGCTGTGCGCCGATTTGGCGACACGGGATTTCAGGAATGGTCCCGGGTTCGTTGCTAGCTCAGGGATTCGCATGGATGTTGGATTTAGGGTTGGTGGTCAATAGACTGGTTCAGTTTCCTGCTCATTTATTTCCCGTCACATTTTTTTTTAAACTGACTCCTGATTTTATCTCGCCACACACACACACACACACACACACACACACACACACACACACACACAAATTTCTTTACTGCTGTGCTCCTTACAATCGCGCCTATCCGCGGACACTCTCATTTTTTTTCAGAACAACTTCCAACGAAATACCACGAACAAGTGTTTTCTAAACTCTCTTTCTTTATTTCGAAATGTTTCCTATTCCCCCATTTCGTTATCACATGATTTCTACCTCCTTTCTTATTGGTTGCCCTATTAGCTAACAGAACACTGCCCTTTTCTACGCATCTGTTTTTCAGGTGACCTTAACAGTACACTAACAAAGCATATTCTGTTCTCGTTTGGCTACAATGGGGGGGGGGGGGGCGCCGTGGCCGAGTGGTTAGACCGCTCGCCTCTCACCGAGACGGCCCGGGCTCAATCCCAGGGCCCCGCATGTGGGATTTGTGGTGGACAAAGCGGCGTCTAGGCGGGTTTTCTCCGGGCTCTCCGGTTCCCCCCGCCATTCATTCCACCAACTGCTCCATCATCACCTTTCCTTTCATCCATTTCACCATCATTTCGTTTCATCTACTTCATTCCTCTCCATACCAGGCATCGGGCTGATCCCCCATCCTGGACATTCTGTCTGATCCATGAGTGTCTGCTCCTCGACGGGCCTCTGACCCCAGGCACCCGCCTGTAAGTCCTGGGATGTAAGTCCTACATATGAGGAGGTTAAACAGATGATGAATGAATACAATGGGGGGATCCCGTTTTCTGCCTGCTGCTGGCACTGTCTTTTCAACCCATATTCACATTTACAGTAAAACTCGCTTACCAATCTTATTTAATAATAGCATTCCTACTGTTATTAATATATATTTTCCCTGTGGTTATGATTTTATATTTAACTACGAAGAACGCACTGTCTCAGTTATAATTAAAAAAAATTGAATGTGCTGTAATTACATCACCTTCTCTACTCATTCTTCTACAAACTATTCTTGCAAAAGCTTGTTCTTATATCTGCTTCTTGATAATCGAGATAAGTTGTATTATACGTTCACATGTTTCGGTTTAGGTATAAGAAGGGTACAGCAGTCCTTTAAAAAGCGGGTCGATATGGATGTCTTTAAAATGTCTTTTTACATGACCACGATAAAAAACAATATCGGCTTACCACTTGAAAAAGTATATATGAAAATTTAAACAAATAACAAGAGATATCTTGCAAATGGTTAACGGCACAAGACAATTTATTCGTCATAAATTGTATGCCTTAACGAGATCTAAATTTTTGGGGTTAATAAGATTTTGTCTATCTCTTATATACTTATATACATTTATATACAAAAGTCATTCAGAATGATATGTCTTCACAGGCCATTGCCATAAAATTCAAGATATACATTTTATTTGTCATGTATATATTTTAAACATATGATATTTTAATCAAAATCGTGAGAGAATTTTTGAAGAAATAAACAAACAACAAACCATTTTCCATATAAACGACAATTTAGGATGTGGTGATTTTCTAGAAAATCCTCGTGTCGCATGCTTGGAAGATACTGAAATTCAAATACCAACTTTGTTATTACTCTGGCATTTCGCTTTGAGTTATGCTATTCACCGACACACATACACACACACACACACACACACACACACCACACATGCGTGAGCGCGCGCGAACCTTTTTATAAAAATGTTTTCTTCGATTTAGGGAACCTCAAAATGTGAATTTTAATGAAATTGTTACATGGAATTTTGAATGGAATACAATACTACCTCTACCTACTATAAGTAAGTAGTAGAGAAAAAAAATTGCATCTAAGCAACTAATAAGGATAGAATTATTAATTAGTAAGATCTAAGCCTAATGTACTGTGTTGTTTCATTTCTCTTTTAGCAGATCTTAAAGTTATTCTCGTTTAAAGGAGTTATTTCACCTCTGGAGTTTATGTCTCGAAGGCAAACTACAGTCCGTTATGTGTTGAATGGCTTCTCCCTCTGTGCAAAAATACTACAAAATAAGATGGCGCTGAAGTAAGAATCCGTACATTTCTGCTGTATTATTGTTATACTAGGTGTCCCTTTCTGCAAAACAAAAGATAAATGATTCACGCAAGCTCTGGTAGGCTTAAGTTGGAAAGGTATAATCAGACCAAAATATCAGTGCCATAGCCAGGATTTGAACCACAGATCTTCTGCTTATCGTAACAGCTTCTCTAATCAACTGAGCAACATGACGGTGCGACATTAAATTCTCCAATTGATACAAATTAATTTTGAGATAAATACCCCAATGGCGATTTACAATCTCAACTCCGGTCTCTATGATTACCAGTGGTCAATCAATGGTTATTACATATTTATACTTTCATACAAGTCGTGTGTAAGTTGGGATGTGCGGGCGCTGCGTACCCCTAGCACTCGTGGTACTTCTGACGTTACTAGAAGTACGTCGGGCCGAACATTCGAACCCCTCCCGCTGGGGACCTGTTCGGATTGGGTTGGTCTCGACGGGGCGGTGGTTCCCGATACCCGTGGGAGATTGGGTACGACTGTATGGTTTTCCATGCAGCCGGGGTTGTGATACGCCTCAATATCCTCCGGTACAGCCCTGAAGAGCCGGTAAACGACATGCTAGATTGCTGTTGACCCCACCGAGGTTTATCGGTAGTTGCCCTTCGGGGTTGACGCGCGCAAGCGGGGGCCTTTTTAGGAAACAAGGTATTGGCCTCATGGTAAACCCCCACAGTTTGGAGAGCCACTCGTTGGCGCTGAGCCTTGGGTATAGGAGGGGGACTTGGGCTCTGGCTCTTGTCCTGGTAGACCTTCGCTCAGTATGTAAGTTTGGATGGTAGAATCAGACTGAAACATTCAATGCCATGGCCAGGATTTGAACTACGGATCTTCTTCGGCTTACCGTGCCGCTGCTCTACCATGACAACAGTGAGCTTTTTTTTATTTGTGGACGCTCCTTAACTACTATGGTTCTTAGCGTCCCATTCTGAATTGGGCGTGAAAGACCGGATATTTTGCTCAGAGTCCTCTTTATCAGGCTTGAGCTTCTATTATGTACCGTAAATCTACGGTACCATCGGCTTTAATTCCCTTCCGAAGGAAGCCATGTTAAGGATTTTTACGCCCAAAAAAAATCGATCGCCCTCCGCCGGGTTTGAACCCGCGACCTTGAGGTAGCATGATACCCCTAGTCCACGGAGAACGACGCCATGGTAACATGCCAGTACGACTTTAAATTCCCCAAATGACGCGCATTTTTTCCGGTAAACCATAACACGTTCTCAAATTCATTTCCAGATAATAATATAACCCAACGGCGACTTAAATCTCGTAAGTACTTTACATCCCTGGATTATAGTTAACCACTATAAGTCAATCAATGATAATTAATTCTTTCATACAAGCCGCGTGTAGGTTAAATTTGGGAAGTTGGTAAATTTAATGTTGTACCGGCAGTTGCCATGGTAGCTCAGTTGGTTATAGCAGGGGCACAGCAAGGTGAAAATCCATAGTTCAAATCTGCCTATGGCATGGAATTTTTCAGTCTGATTCTATCTTCCCAAAGGTTAAATGAGGTTGGAACAAAAGCAGGAAAATATTAACGGGGAATTTCGGGAGGGGAAGGAAATGTTTGACGCGTTATTGCAATCGCGGATTAGTGGTGACGATATAACCGTCCTGATATATAGGCACGTGGGTGAAATCAGTGTCCCGAGAGCTTGGCCCTGGGACCAGCTTGTCCATTCGGGAGTTTCATGGTGGAAAAAATAATAGGATTATTTTCTTTATTGACTAAATTGATTTTTGGTGACTTGCTCTTAGCTCCTTTTGGATACGACCGTCCTTCATGGGTGATGGAAATGAAGACCATTGGTCCACCGCTGTCTTCCTGCTGCTCTCCCCCACTTATTCTCGTGCTTTAAGAACGCAGTAGGTGGAGCTGATGTAGCGAAGCAATGAGGTTATATACGCTATGAGAGTCTCGAAGCGCTGTGAAATGGAATTATAACAATTTCTATCACTGCTGAGCTTTGGCGACTGCAGTGAAGTGCAACCGATTCATCGTGACATATAGTTGCGAAGCTGAGGTGGAGACTGCTGGCGATGTAATAATTGGCTTTCACTGCCAACGTTCATGATTTCCAAATGAAAGACTAGAAGGCATCGAGAATCCTGATATTGGTACGTGAGCAGTGATAGCGTGGGTTGGCTATACAGCTTTTCGATTACTGCGGTTGTTTCTGGGTTCTGGGTTATTTCTTAAGCTGCTGCTACTGGTGTCCGCCGCGGGTAGTGAGAGCAGGAAGCCTAACCCGCGAAATGGATACCACATTAACAGTGGCTCAAGTTGTGTCCCCTGCATTAAGCGGGAAGCTCCTGAGCCCCAGAGTAGTGGGACCGTGCAATGCATTAATAGTCTGCGTATTTACATGAGCGACAAGGAATGGGGTCTCGAGCTGGATTGGCTAGTCTGGAGCTGTCCAGCAAGGGCAGTCCTGAGTGAGGCGCCGTGATAAAGTCCTTCCGTCCAAGAACCGTAGACGGAGTAATGCATAAGACTTCTGTCAGAGTGAATGCTGAAGCCGAAAGTTGCTACGCCACTCGACGGACCAGACTGACCAGCACAACGGAGTAGGCGTGGGATGGCTTGGTTCTGCTCGAGGACAATTTCGTCGGCATCGTGGCTGAAATTGTAGGGAGAGACATTTCCGAGTTTCTGCGTATATTCTCCGCTAGTTTTCTATGTGACTCCTGAAGGACCTTGTAAGTGATGTAAGAAGTTTCCTCGGCGGATGTAGGTACGTCTCAGTTGCAGTTATCTTGCGTGTAATCTGCTCTCTATAATTCCACAACCTGAAAGAATTACTCTTTTGCCCCTGCTCCAACAAAATTCGCAACTACAGAGTGTACACACATTAGGGGTTTTAAGCTGATAGTTTTTCTCTGCGGTATTCAATATAATCTTGAATCATATCTTCTTGAAGACTAACTGTGAAAATTTGAATTCTACATACGCAGCTATGGTAACGAAATTAACAAAACATAACAAAATGCATGCAAATACAGATATTTTCTTTATAAATTCGCGATACTAAATCAGTGGTCACAGTTTAGCGAGCGTATAGCGAAGATTCAGTCTTGAAACTTGTTCTGGTAACAGCATTCGTAGATGGTAGAATCAGATGCAAACGACGGAGTGTCTCTGTACTGGCAACTCCAACAATGACAGTATGGAAGGTGTTAAGAAAACGTGCAACCCTACCTGAGTTGAGATGGAGAACCAGTTACAGCAGACATGCTAACGTCAATGTTGAAATAGACTGCCGTGTGACAAATGGATCGCATATTGAGCACCTGTAATTTCTGTTTTCGAAACTTCCACAGCTTTTCTTCAATTTAAGTTATGATTCAAAATGATATTGTATACAGTAGAGAAAATATATTTTTAAAAGCTCTATAATTATTTGTTTACATTCTGTATGTATATTTCTTTATTCGTTCCTGGGAAACACGCATGCATTATTAAATTTCCAGAAAGAAACCGTTAAGTAGCTGCAGAAATATCTGCAGGTATGGTGATACATGAAATAAATATTTTATTATAGACCATCTTACCAAAACTTCCAGGTGTTGAGTGGACTGGTGGTAAACAAAATGTGTATTAATTGTCCCAAATTGGTAATGAGAAATTTCTTCATTCATTAAGTCTCAGTACTTTCTTATCTGAGTCAAAAAACCAACATAAGCACTGAAATTATGACAATAATAGTAACCATCTCTGCTGTATCCAGTTCTAATGCTTTATGTTAAAACTTTCTCGGGTCGGCATCATTCAGCTTACTAGATGTTAAGTTGCTCTGGATCAAACTTACGTATGTATTACCACACCGAGCGAGGTGGCACCGCAGTAACGTGTGTGTCTGGTATTCGGAAGGTCCTGAGTTCGAATACCGGCGACCGCCCACTCTGACCGATGGGTGTTTCGTGGTTTCCCCCGGAGTGGGCAGGCGAATGCTGGGGTGGTTTCTTCTCTACCACGAATTCCTTTCCATCATTTCCTTTTCATTCCGTTTCCTTCCCCTCTTTCAGGTGTGCTTCTAGGTTTATGGCCAATTGATTATTTAATACGTTTGAAAGGAGCTACATTTTGGATTAAGGAAAAGATTTTCAAATAGTAGAAAAATAACTGAAGTGAAGTGTAATACTTTATTAGATATTAAGTAAAATTTGAACACAAGATGGCAACATGAATGGGAAGAAATAGCTGAGGGAAGAAGAGTTTTTCAACTACTTTTAAATGTTCAAGATTACGACTAACACACACACATACAACCAACAAAAGGATTAATACACTTTATTAAGAAACATGGTCCATACAAGACATTTTGAAATAAAATTAACAGAGCAAATGACGACATATGCGATGGTTGTGGAATTAAGGATACACCGAAACATACAGTTTTATATGTAATAGATAAAATCAATATGTATTAAAAGAAAGGAAACATTTAGAAGGATATACGCTGTATACAATTTTAAGAATCATGATTTAATTAAGCATTTACAACACTTAACAAATTATATAAGTAAAACAGCGTGGGAAAAAGATATATTAACAAAAGAAAGGAGAGGACATTTAACGACAGGGATAAGGAAATTAGAAGATCTGGGAGGATTAGAATAAGAAATTAAAATGTTAAGCAATGTTGACACTGACGGAGAACGAAGAGGAGGAGATGAGAAGAGAAGAAAATAATGAATATTAATACTTAATTAGGTCGAAATTTGACAATAAATAGATGAAGTAAGCTTTTGTTGTTTTTACGGGATGACAGGAATGGGCAGAGAGAAGAAGATTTCAATTAAGACGACGGGAAGAAGAGAAATTTGATGTTTAGAGAAGCAGGATGGAGAAAGAAGAGGAAAGGAGAGAAGAAGAACGTTGGTGTTGAGGAGCAGGTTTACCATTGTTGGAGGAACAGCTAGTAGGTTCGCCATTGCTGGAGGAGCAGTTAATGTGGTTTGGGAGAGATAGAGAGTAGAGTTATGGTGATCGTAGAATGCATGGATTTCTTATTGTATTGTTAATAGATGGGTGAGTTGGAGTTTATGTAGGTTTGGAGGTGGAGTTGGTGTTAGAATAAAATGGAGTATATGATTGAAGTGAAATGATGTGTGCTAAAGTGAGTGGATATGTAGTGATAGAAGTGGGAAAATTTAGTGCTTGGTTAAAAGAGGTAAAGCTCTAGTATATAGTATACGGTGATAAAATTTAAAATTGGCATATAAAATAAATAAAAAATAAGAAGTTAATAATAGAAAAGCTAATATTGGAGATTAAATAAAATGTTATAAGATAAATAAACAAACAAGTAAAAACATAAATGCATAAATAAAGATTGAGGCAATATTTTATATCACAACACTGTGAATGTCAGGGTGATTGTAGTGTAAAATTAATATTATTGTATGTACAGGATTTTAGATATTTGTTAGCCATAAGTATTGTTAGGAAATAAGTTTACACGGCCTCACTGAAGCTGACAATAGAAGTGGGTAACAATAAACCGAGGGGGTGAGTTGTTTATCACTAAGAAGAGACGAACAAATGACGTCAGGGTAGCGTGCCTTTTTTTTAGGAATGGAGGGAATATCTTCCCTAGAGTATATATGTTAGTAGCAGTGATTGGCTGACAAAACAGACGCTAAAGTGGGCGCGATTTGGTAACCAATAGTAGCTCTATTATAATATTTAGGCAATTCGAGGTTAAGGAGTATATATATTCTCGAGCCATAAGCAAGTTTCGCGCAGTTCGGAAAAATCTCTCACGGGGTGCACACGTTCATGATTTCCAAATGAAAGACTAGAAGGCATCGATAATCCTGATATTGGTACGTGAGCAGTGGTGGCGTGGGTTGGCTATACAGCTTTTCGATTACTGTGGTTGTTTCTGGGTTCTGGGTTGTTTCTTAAGCTGCTGCTACTGGTGTCCGCCGCGGGTAGTGAGAGCAGGAAGACTAACCCGTGAAATGGTTACCACATTAACAGTGGCTCAAGTTGTGTCCCCTGAATTAAGCGGGAAACTCCTGAGCTCCGGATTAGTCACTGATAGTTTTCTCTGCGGTATACAATATAATCTTGAATCATATCTTGTTGAAGACTAACTGTGAAAATTTGAATTCACATACGCAGCTATGGTAATGAAATTAACAAAACATAACAAAACGCATGCAAATACAGATATGTTCTTTATAAATTCGCGATACTAAATCAGTGGTCACAGTTCAGCGTGCGGCAACTAAAACGACTGAGTTACATTCGGAAATATCACAGTTTCAGTCAGGCGTGTATAAAAATTAAATATGTGAATTATTAATTAAGTGTGACGGCAATAAAAGTGTAGAAACAAATTATTTTATCAGTGTTATCTTTTAGTTACAACTCCTTTCCGTTTACACGCCCTGCTTAGAGATACTTGCTCGACTGAGTTATAATAGCTAGCCGGAGGACAAAGAACCCAAATTTAAAATAATAAAACAAGAGGTGCTCAACAAACAAGATAACAGCCAATGAGAACTGCGACAAGATATAAATAAATTAAACAAAAATATTAAACTACTATGAAACAAATAATTATTATGAAAATAATGAAATATTATGAATAAACAACTTTAACTCTATAATTCTTAGTTAGGGAAATTTTAAAACAAAATATAAATATAAATAAACTTAATAAATGATTAGTGGATTAGTAGAAGGTTTTGTGCTGGCTACCATTAAATTTTTTCTGGTTTTCAGTAATATAGTTAAATACGAGAGATAGTAGCTGGTTACCAGTTGCTAAGTTTGCTGGTTTCCAGCTAGTGTATACAGGGTGGACCATTTAATTTGAGACTGTACAATATATCCAAAACTAAGCGTTGTAGAAATAAATGTCTTTAATAAAAGTTGCTTGATATTATGGGGAAAAGTAAATGTCATTAGTCGTGTTTTGTTTGGAGAACGTCATGGTAGTCATTTGAGAGTCAATTTAATTTGTTTAAAAGGGAACCTACAATTAGGATCCCCCTCCATTGAATAACCTATACCTATATATTCCAACCGAAATATTATAGAATCAAGGCAAACTCTTGCTTGTTGTCTTTACATTTTAGCGACAATTCAGAATATCGTTACGTTATTCTGAAGAAGTATTTTAAATTCAATTGCACTCAAATGTGCTCAATTCTTTCTTGTTTTAAGCCAGGAGCAAACACACCTTTGAACTTTATTAAGATATTGTTTACATGACGTCATCGACTCGCCTTGACGCGCTACTTTGCTATAATTAGGGGGCGACAACTCATTAAAACAAGGCAGTAATTAACAAAGTCCGCCCAAGGTGCGGCTCCTCTTGTTATAAGAAGACGCTAGAAGCATGTATTGCATAATTAAAATGTTGGTTGCAGTCAACGTTTTTTCTATGGCTGAAGTACAATGGGTTGAATTTTATCTGAGTTGCAGACTCTGACATTCCGATCATTTACCAGGTGCAGTAGGAGTGGGACACAATGAAAGTAAAGCGTTTTCGATAAAAAAATATGGTATACGTGACCATGCTGTTCCTCCTTCTTAAACTCCCTTATGTATTGTATTTATTGGTTGTGTTGTATTATTTAATTTGTGTGTTCTTGTACGTGTATTGCATGGCATATTTCCTGGAAAAGTATTTGAACTAGCATCGTGAATAGTTCTGATTCGAGATGTGCTAGTGGTGCTTCGTATTCACTGAGAGTTGCAAGAAAAGTCATTTTTACCAGAAGGTTTTACTTACTCTAGCACCTACTCATAGTAGGCTCCCCCCAAAAAAAAACTGACATTTATTTACGGACACTTTTTAACTACGTGGTTCTTAGCGTTCCATTTTATATTGGGCTTCAAAGACCGGAAATTTCACTCACAGGTTTCTTTATCAGGCTTGAGGTTCTTATAAACGCCGTAAATCTACGACACGGGACTACCGGCTTTACGAAAGTAATGCTAAAGTATTTAGCGCCCGAAAAACTCCATCGCCCTCCATCGGGCATAGCAGGTAGAGGAATACTGCATTCCATTCCTCCAAAAAATCTGATATACATTCGCAGGACTTTCTCTACCCTCTTTCGCTTATTAGTGGTATATAAATTATTATTCTTGCGAAAGTTTATTTTTCCATCTACTTTATTTTAATCAAGATAAACATTTCCGGAAATAGCCGCATTACAGATATCAATACAGATACGAAGAGAATAAGACAGTCAAATGTTTTAAACTGGACGTTATACGCTGGACTTAAAATTACATACTCCTCCCATGATATCGCAAGAAACAACTGAAAAACGACAGGACTTTAAAAGAATAGCTAAGTATTGAACAATTCGAATTTTTCGGAAATGGTTCATGCCACAAAAAAGTTATATGAAATGAATTGTGTGTTTTAAATAGATCTACATTTTTTTGAGTTATACGAGTTTATACAAAATTCCTTCCAAACGAAGAGAACTTCATAGGCTATTCCTAGCCAATTCAAGATATACGTTTTATTAATCGTGTAAATATACTTAATATTCATTCATTCATTCATTATCTGTTTACCCTCCTCGTATGTAGGACTTACACCCCCCCGGAACTTACAAGCGGGTGCCTGGGGTCAGAGGCCCGTCGAGGAGCAGATACTCATGGATCAGACAGAACATCCAGGATGGGTGATCAGCCCGATGCCTGGTATGGGATGAAGGAAGTAGATGAAACGAAATGTTGGTGAAATGGATGAAAGGAAAGGTGATGATGGAGCAGTTGGTGGAATGAATGGCGGGGGAAACCGGAGAACCCGGAGAAAACCCGCCCAGACGCCGCTTCGTCCACCACAAATCCCTGGGATTGAACCCGGGCCGCCTAGATGGGAGGTAAGCGGTCTAACCACTCGGCCACGGCGCCGCCTAAATATATTTAATATATGGTAGTTTAATCAAAATGGTTAGAGCCATTTTTCTTGAAAATCTTCGTGTCGCATTTTTCGAAGGTGTTGAACTTAAATACAAAGTTTTGGTGTTGATTCGACTTTTCGTTTTTGTATTATGCTGTTCACACACACACACGCACACACACACGCAGACAGATACACGGACAGTTTTCTAAAAGTGCTTTTTCGGATTCAGGGGGCCTCAAAACATGCATTTCGGGTATAAATTCGATATTCAATATTTGGGTGGAATGCAATATCTTCTCTGTCTACTATATGTGGTGGAAAAAGTAATAAACCTTGGTGGATTGTGAGGGTTAAAACAGTTTGTTTAATAGAATAAAACTTTTTTGTTTAAATAAAATAAATCTACATAAAGTTACAATGCCAATGTCAATTTCAGCGGGTATTTAGTCTCACCAGAGATACTGTCTCATGAAATTTTAAATATCGTTTTATTTTCGATTTAACCTTTAATCTTTGGATAGAAACACAAGCTCACTTGAGTAAGAATGGCCAATATTAATATTCTTGTAGATTAAAATATACAATTCCCTTATCAAAGATCGTTTCAGCTTTCTCATATGCGTTATGTTGCAACTACAGATGAAACTGCAGTTAGACAAGAGGGGTAATTTTAATTAGAATAACTCCTAAACAAATGATATTAGTGGCAGTAGCTGGAAATATGGGATATTCTTCTAGCGTAGTACAGCAGTTAAATAATACAGACAAGGATTTCTGACCCAAGGCATTGGATTGCAAGTCCTTGGGGGTGTATCCTACAAAGAGAAGGATAATCCCAAGAAGAAGAAGAAGAGTTATGCGGTTCAGAGATGTATAGACACAACGGACGCTCGCGCACACACATACACACACAAACATAGGGCATTTTTATAAAAGTACCTTTTTGGGTTCAGAGGATCCCAAAACAGGACTTTCCAATGAAATCTCGATATTGAATTTTTGGGTACAATAGAATACTTCCTCTTACCTTTTATAACTAGATGATAAATAAATCAAAAACGTAATTGACAACATTATCCTGCTTTTTTATTTGTTATATTTATGTGCTGCCTTTAACATCTCACGTCATATCGGCGGCGTTTTCCTTCAGAACTGTTGCTCATCATCAGTAACCGTCTTCAATCATTTTACAGTTGGATAGTGTTACTTTAGGTAATGAATTAAATTCGTACAAACATTCACACTCTCATTCATACGTATACATTATACAGAATATAAAATTATGTATGCGTCGAAAGCTGCTGTAATGTTATTACAGACAGTAATTACAGGATCATGGAAAGTTTTTATGTGTTTGACTCTTTGATACCTTCATCCTTCGCGGCCGAGGCGATTAAGTAAGAGGAAATGACTGTATAATATTAGGTATTTCCGTTAGCATTTATATGACTGCAGAATTATAACCGGTCGCACGGGCCAACATCAAACTTGTCATGATGCTGTGGCTAAAAATTTAAAACGAAGGTTTGGGCAAGACAGCAGCTCTCTTATGTATTTCTTGTAAATTAATTTTAATTAATTAAGTAAGAGAATAATAACGAATACTGCAATAAACTAGTTTTGTGATTTAATTACTCGTGGTTAGGTGAGCTAGTGAATTTCAGCTTTAAATACGATCTTCATTTCATCGCTCGACACTAAAAGGAGATGCATGTAGTTGGGAGCAAGATGGATGGCTAATAACATATAAGGATAGGTTAGGGAGGAATGTGATACTTTTGGACTAGGGAGCAGTAACGTGAAGGGAAAGCTTATGTTTACCGTTGTGGGGGCTGCAAACGTTTGCCTCAACACACTCCTTGTCTTGGCTTGACTATACAAAAGTTAGGGCTTGAAAAGAAAGACTGTGAAAGGGATATAGATGGTATCTTTTACGCCATATACATACATATATATGTATATGGCGTAAAAGATACCATATATATATATATATATATATAGAGAGAGAGAGAGAGAGAGAGAGAGAGAGAGAGAGATCGGTAGGTAAGTATATTGTAAACGTTTAACAACCTATTTTTATTCCATCTTTCATAAATTTGTAGAAAAAAAAACCTTTGAAATGTCAACAACCCGGTTTCCCTTGCAGACTGGTAGGAAAATAGCACTTGAAAGTCTGCTTTACAGTAGAATGCGCGCCATCTCTACGATACCGCCGCGAAATTGGTTACTGTATTTCGCAATCGGTATTAATTTTGTTAATGACGTTTAATTACCAAGACATTTGATGTATTTTCAGAAAAATGCTTACTTTTTAATGAAAGCAACCAAACTTGATTCCCACCTGTTTCATTTTAAACAAAAGAATAAAACAACACAAATGTTTCAATTTAAACGTTCACTTGCAGTGTGCTTAATGTAAAAACCAGATAGGCACAGTACCTTGTAACTATCAAATAAAGAAATTGAAGTGCTATAGAAGTATGTATTCCAAATAAAACACAAATGAAAAAATGGGTAACAGATATTTTTATTTAAGTAAATACAAGGTGCATGCTTTAAATTAAATATTTAATAATGTCCAATCTATCCTTATTTAAACATTCAATGAAAGCAAATAAAATAAAAACGACGTAAGTGTTTATACCGAAGATATGAAACGCTAGTAGTTACTAGGCTTGAGGCGTGCTGCGAGGTCACTTATTCAGCCCACTGTAACGACATGCTAACTTTAGCATAAGTTTCGATTGGTACAAAAAAAACTGTCAAATTGTAGCGAAACAAGTGCTTAAGGAAGAAACGTGGAGCTGATATTACTGAAATGACACCGCATGGTACTATATGGTAACGTATTTCTACCACAATTTTCTTTAACGCTGTTAAAGGTTGGCCGCGCTCGCCGTCGTCCTCCGTGGTGTAGTGGTTACCATGCTAGCCTCTAGTTCCCGAGGTCGCGGGTTCAAACCCGGCAGAGGGTTTTTTTCGGACGTAAAAATCCTTAGCATGACTAAAGTCTTACGGTCTTTCGCGTCCAATATAGAATGGGACGCTAAGGACCACAACAGTTAAAGAGCGTCCACAAATAAAAATAAACTTAGGCCGCGCTAGCCATGCAAACTGGTGACCGATTAGTCACGCCTGGTAGTGTTGACCAAGACAGTCAACAACTGAAGGGTTGAACACTCCGCCAGCAGACGAAAATCGAGGAATAATGCTAGAACCATGTCGTCATTGCTGACGTGAGGTGGTAGTACGACGTAATGGTTATCCACGCTTGCCATTAGCTGGTCAACTACGTCAGCGATTACAGCGCTCTACTAGGCAAGATGAAGAACGTGTGTCTCCCGGGCGAGGGCAGTCCAGTGAACGACGATAGAAGGAACGAGCAGATCGCTTTAGCCAGTCTGGCTTGCATTTGCTTCGGCGAGCACTTCGGTATAGCATTATCAAGGACAAGTGTGTGGAATTTTTAAAATTGAATTCACACTTTTTGTTAAGTAATTTCAAAATTATTTCAATACCCTAGTTCCAAATTATTAAAGCTCGCGGGAAAACTCCCTTAACAATCCATACCTGTGAGGTAAACTAGCATTATACCTCTAAGGTTTAATTGGACAGCAGCTTCATCCCATATGTACAAAGAGTGCTTGAAGGATTATAATAATATAATTATTACAACACGGCACAATGAAAGGAAGTAAAGACGTAAGATTTAAATGATAAAATTCACAATCAAATATGATTATATTACATGTCTGTAACAATAAATATACATATCAATAGTTGGAGCATTAGATACACTTATTAGCATCTGTGGAGAAAATGCAAAACGCACAATTTCAACTTTCCACGTATGATAGAATGAGCGGGAAGTGGATAAAAAAACACTGTCGTCGAAAAAAGTATATAATTAAACTTAAGAAATTCAAGTATTTGGTCTAAACCTCTTCCGGCTTCCCGTCGGAAGGTGAATAAATTTGAAAGGAGTCTATTCACCTACAACATCATATACAAAACTTTATTTATAGAATGCACATACAGTTTGTGCTATAAATAACATTTTCATTTCCGGTTTGTAGATTTTTAACATTTGGATCGGAAGGGTGGAAAAAAGTGACATATGACAAAAACTAATTTCTTAAAGGAAATAACAAGCTGTTTCTAATAGCTGTGAAGCATGCTCTGTATAGATATAAAAATAATTTGTATGTGCCAGTCTGCCCGTTTTGATTTTGCTAAATGTAAATATTGTGAGTTCCTGAAGTAGGTAATAAAAATATGTTTTTATGATTAATGTCACCTTTTTGCGAATTATGATTTTCTTGAAGATCTGTTACAAATTTTTATTGCCACAATTAATAATTATTCTTTTTAAAATGAAATGTTTATGTTACAATGCAGTATGTGTATATCTTAGATTCGTATGATTTTATTAAGGTATGTTCTTTTCTTTCTTTATTCACTCGCTTATGTCAGAATAAAAGCGATATTATTACCACATTATTGTACATATCCTGTTTTTGCAGTTTTTCAAGGATTTAGAATTGCTTTTCGTCGAAATATTATACCACGTGACCATTCGATAGCAGTGACACACACCGATCTGTTTCATCACATTAAGCACCGTCTGAGACAACGCTGGAAACTACATTGGACAAATTTACCACTCATCAAACTTCACGAAATCAGAACTTACTCTGAAACAGTCTTAACCGTGATACCTGCCGTAAGAAGAGAACAAGTGGCCCTAACAAGACTACATATTGGCCACAGCTCATTGGCACAATCCTACCTGCAATACTCCTCTCACAATCAAACATGTCATGACCGAATGCTCCAAGTTTAGGAGAGAAAGAAAACTTCACGGCATCTACACCGATTTAGTTACAGCGCTCAGTAACCCAAATTTTAAGGATATACAACTGTACCATAGGCTTTAGCTCTAATTTTATTATGGTTTATCTAAAATGTTAATGTAAATAATTAACACTGTAAACGTTAACGTTTATAACTGTTGATTGCAGCTGAGTTATGCTTTTGTCTAAGAAAAAAAATTAATTGTTGAGATTAACATATGGATGTGAATACTAACCATCCACTCTGTCTTGTATCTACTGTAAACTATAATGTATGTGCTATGTTAATTGTAAAATGTTGGTCGCGATATGACTTTACTGTTTAAGCGACCATACACAAACAAATAAATAATAACGTCACCCTTTTATATCTGTCGTTTTAATAACACAAGCCGAATCTTTTTATCGACCTCCTACTTATATTTAACCCCTAATGATGTTACATTTCTCCTCACTCCCATTATACTTAATACTCTAGTTGTATGTGTAGGTATATAGACATGTGAGTATATATAGAAAATGGATGTATAATATGTTTAAATAGTACAAGTTTTAAATGTTATACTCCTCATGCTGTCCTCTTATGACATCATTCAACAGTGTCATTCTCATTGCTATTTCCTACCTTCTTTGATTTTTTTTGTCTCACCTTACACAACCATTTTCCAAGATATTTCACGTTTTGCCTGATTATTTGTTAAGTTTTCCCACTTTCGTAAGAGGAGATGTTTCCTTATTCACGTTAAAAAAGACAAAGCCAAGGACTACCCACTTCCTCACAGATTGAGCATTCTACCTCAACAGATTCATTATTTATTCCACTTACAAGTAAACATTCAGAAGGGGCAGATAAAATGTGGATTTTCTTTTACACTATTAGAAGCAGTATTCCTGAATACATAATTATGCAGAACTGTACAACTCGCGGAGAATTACAGTACGCTTCACCGCCATTTACCAATCGTTATTCTGAACATCATATGTTGTCATGTATTATACAGGCGTCAGTTACGTACCGACTAATGGCAGGCAAGCTGCTGACGGGCTATCCAGTCTGTCATAGTCCAGGCGTTTGCTTTATTTATTATCAATAGGAGCGTGGTGGCGCCGCGGTGACTTGAGCTTTCCTTTGGGAGTTCCGGGGTTCAAATCCCGGGGCCGGCCAATCTACGAAAGTGTTTTTGCAGTTTTCCTCGATAGCTAGGCGAATGCTGGGTTGTATAAGTTGATCCGCGAATTTTCCTATATTCCCTTTCATCACTACATTTCATTTCCTTCTTCACCGCCACACCAGCCGTTGGATGATCATTCATCCTGGATAGGCTATGATCTGAATTTGCTTGTCCCTCGACAGACTACTGGCCCAGGCATTGGCTTGCAGGTTATTGGGAGGTATAAGTTCTACAAATAGGAAAGTAATACGTTAAAGAGGAGAGGGAGGGATAGAGAAGATTAAGACTGTGAGTAAAAATGACTGCTATATATGGAAGAAATAGCTGTTACGATGTTTGAATCAAAAGGACATGTATACGCTTCCTTTACGAATAAAGGAATAAAACTAGCAGAACAAGTGCGTAAAAAAATAAAAAGATGCATCAGAGAATGTCGGCATTTGCAGAGAAGGTCAAAGTAGTTTATAACTGGTTAGTTCATGGTGTTCCTAAACATCACAAAACAATATTTCGGTGTGAAGTTACTGTATAGAGGTAATCGCAATACCATTCTTCATCCAAAGTGAACATGATGTTCTCTCGTTTTTCCTGTAGTTGTATCCTCATTACATTATCCAAATTATTGGTCAAAACCACACTAAGTGGCGGCCCTCGAGTGGAAAACAAGGAATGTAAGCATTTCTTTTGGCGTTCTAAACCTATTTCATAAAATATATGTTAGATTTCTATCTGCCCCTTCTGAATTTTTACTTGTTAGCTTTGCTAATTCATATTTTTCTCTTTTATTCTTTTTCAGTGCGGCGTATAGTTTTAACGATCCTTTCTTAACAATTTCGGTTTATTCGATATCCTTGATTCTTGATTTTAATCTATTCCCATAATAGTTTCCCCATTTTCCCCTTTGAAACCATGTTAATCCCATGCCAACTTTATGAAAATATTTTGAATTTTAATTATCCAAGTTTCTTTCCTCTTAATGTCTTGTACCTTTAGATATTTTCTGCGTTAGCTTACAAATGATCTCGTCTTCAATTATTCTAGTTTATATTTTATCAACTAAGTTCACTAATACATAATGTTTGAACTACCCATGTCAATTCACTTTGTATAATTGTTTATAGTGAATAATAAAGGTATATCTTTGTTTCTATTCTGACAATCTGCTTATGTAGAAACATGTAGTAATAATTCACAGCCCGCCCAAAGGAGTGAAGAATATAGTTTACCTGTATGCTGCATTCTTATAACGTGGAATGTGTAAGATATATTTCTTCGAGGAATTTCTGTTTACCCTGGACCACATTGTTTTACTCTATTAAGTTGGCTTGCAGAGAGCTGCCCGCAGGAATTCCCTCACTTTGTGCTTCGTAGCTTAGATGAAACGCTAACCTCGCGTCTTCCAAACACTTTCAGTCCTATGTGATCAAAGGAAAAGTTTGATGTCGATTTCTAGCTTCCTTTAGAGAGTTAATTTTTCGCAACAAGTTGGTGTTTGTGAACTCTATAAACCAGCTGATGCTCAAAGTTGAAGCAGATGCGGCCTGAGGAGAAAATGAGTAACCTACCTTCTCTACCTACATATATCTATGCCAGAGAGCCTGGAAGTTCAAAAAATCGAAATTTGCTGAAAACCTCACTGACTTTAGACATATTCTGAGGTAACTGTTCGCAACCAGTGGTATTTGGTAATTTAAAGAAACTATAATAAAATGGAGTTGAGATATGTGAAATAAGTATGTTATTTCGATGTGTTAAGAGGTGGAAAAATAATAATTTTTACTAGCATTTCCGACCGTTTCTGTTTCAGAATAATACTACATTACAAATAACCGTTCCAAAATAACAATCGCGTTACTCGCGAGTGGTTTTACACATAGCCATAACAGTAACATACTCTTGGTCCACAGTTAGTTGTTTGCTTGAACTGAAGCAAGTCGTGATTCTTCGTTCCAGCATTGAAAGAAGATGCTTCCCTCCCTTCTCTCCCTTTCCCCTAGCATTCGCAAATTCAATATACCATTAACCACATTAAATGTAGCTGCTTATTATAGTTACTACTTAAACGATTTTACTTACCATCACCAACATCACTGTCACCACCACCGCCAATGCCACTACTACCAGCTTCACCATCACCAACACCATCACTATCCCACCACCAAAACTGCCACCACCACCAGCTCCACCATCACTATCGCCACCACCAAGAACGCCACCAACACCAACACCACCCCCATACCGCCAACGCCATCATAACACAACCTCCACCATCATAGTAACTAACATGCAATGATTATAATTTCCAAAACAGCATCTCGAGTAACTACTTTATGCATGTTTATCGCTAAAGCTAAAAAATGTTATTAATTCTGATTGGCGGAAGGTTTTTAATAGATGCTGAAGTCTATTCGAATTTGCCAGCAGGGGCAGTTTGAAGGCCTTCATACAATTGGGATACTTGTAAGTGTTATATTGTAGCGCAATTTACTCTCTGCAATCAGAGTATGATTGCAATGTTAGAGGACTTATTTTGGAACTGTATAACTAGACGTATGTTCGTTTTGGAACGGTTCATTCACCGTTAAAAACTTACATTATGTTAAATGTCCTTCATTACTTCATTTCTGTAGTTGCGCAACACTTGTTCATTATCATTGTTATTAACAAGATGGTTTAGGCCTAAACGTTTTCCGTCTCCATTTCAAATCTACGAATAAAATTTAAAATTGGTAGTAAATATCCCTTCTAGCTCCTGGTTTCGACTGACATATTATTATTCGGGATGAAGTATGAGAATATGCTCATGCCACCTCTGTATGTTTCCATGGATGTGGCGTCATTGTGCATGTTACACTCAGTTCTTCACGAATTTATTTATCTTTTATAGAGAGGTAGAGTAGAGTACTAGTTTTAGTAGAGTAGTAGACTATAATCCGTTAATTATCAGAAGATACTAAATCTGTAGTCTATGTTTCTGTGTTCTGTTCTTCAGTTGCAGTTGATCCACAAATAATGATGATATGGCGAGTACTTTATGCAGTTTTAAAATCGTTCCCTTTTTACTTTCTCTACTAGGTATAGTAAGTAGGGGAAGTATTGTATTCCACCCAAAAATTCGATACGGAGATTTCACCGGAAATACATGTTTTCAGACCCACTGAACCCAAAAAAAAGCATTTTTGGAAACATGTCCGTGTGTGTGTCTGTCTGTGAACAGCATAACTCAGAAACGAACAGTCGGATACACACCAAACTTGGTATTTAGGTTCAGTATCTTCCAGTAATGCGACACGAAGGTTTTCAAGAAAATCCCCCCACCCCAGATTACCCCCTACATGGAACATTTTTCGAAAAGTTTAATTTTTTCAAAAATGGCTCTAACGATTTTGATTAAAATATCATATGTTTAAGATATTTTCATGACAAATAAAATGTATATCTTGAATTTTCTGGGAATGTCTCCAAAAGTATTCTTCATTTGAACGACTTTTGCATAGCTGGTAAACCATAAGAGAAAGACAAAACTTTACTACACAAAAAATGTAGATCGCGTTAAAATACACAATTTATGTCATATACATTTTTTTTGTTGAGTGAACCATTTTCGAGATATTGCTTGTTATTCCCTTAAATTTTTCAATACTTATTTTCTCAAATGGGAATTCGTTATTCATTTTTTTTTACTTTCTCTACTACGTATAGTAAGTAGGGGAAGTATTGCATTCCACCCAAAAATTCGATACCGAGATTTCACCGGAAATAAATGTTTTGAGACCTCCTGAATCCAAAAAAGGCATTTTTGGAAACATGTCCGTGTGTGTGTGTCTGTGTGTGTGTCTGTGAACAGCATAACTCAAAAACAAACAGTCGGATAAGCACCAAACTTGGTATTTAGGTTCAGTATCTTCCAGAGATGCGACACGAAGGTTTTCAAGAAAATCCCCCCACCCCAGACTACCCTTTACATGGAAGATTTTTCGAAAATTTTAATTTTCTCAAAAATGGCGTTAAAATATTTGACTATCGCTTAAAAGCTACCATATATTACCAATAAGATTGACATCTCGATATCTCGATTAACATGAAGCATATGGAGAATAAGCGTTTGTAAAATTAGATTGTACAGGAGTAGAGAAAGTCATGTGAGTGTAACACATCAGATTTTTTTGTTGAGTGAACAATTTTCGAGATATTACTTGTCATTCCCTTAAATTTTTCAATACTTATTTTCTCAAATGGGAATTCGTTATTCATTTTTACTTTCTCTACTACGTATAGTAAGCAGGGGAAGTATTGCATTCCACACAAAAATTCGATACCGAGATTTCACCGGAAATACATGTTTTGAGACCTCCTGAATCCAAAAAAAGCATTTTTGGAAACATGTCCGTGTGTGTGTCTGTGTGTGTGTGTGTGTGTGTGTGTGTGTCTGTGTGTGTGTCTGTGAACAGTATAACTCAAAAACTAACAGTCGGATAAACACCAAACTTGGTATTTACGTTCAGTATCTTCCAGAGATGCGACACGAAGATTTTCAAGAAAATCCCCCCAACCCAGACTACCCTTTACATGGAACATTTTTCGAAAATTTTAATTTTCTCAAAAATGGCTCTAACGATTTTGATGAAAATATCATATGTTTAAGATAATGTCATGAGAAATGAAATGTATATCTCGAAATTTCAGGGAATGTCTCCAAAAGTATTCTTCATTGTGAACGACTTTTGCATAACTGGTAAACCATAAGAGATAGACAAAATTTTACTACACAAAAAATGTAGATCGGGTTAAAGTACACAACTTATATCATACACATTTTTTTGTTGAGTGAACCGTTTTCGAGATATTGCTTGTTATTTCCTTAAATTTTCCAATACTTATACTTTTTCTCAAATTCATTATTCATTTTTTACTTTCTCTACTACGTATAGTAAGTAGGGGAAGTATTGCATTCCACCCAAAAATTCGATACCGAGATTTCACCGGAAATACATGTTTTGAGACCTCCTGAATCCAAAAAAAGCATTTTTGGAAACATGTCCGTGTGTGTGTCTGTGTGTGTGTGTCTGTGTGTGTGTGTGTGTCTGTGTGTGTGTGTGTGTCTGTGAACAGCATAACTCAAAAACTAACAGTCGGATAAACACCAAACTTGGTATTTACGTTCAGTATCTTCCAGAGATGCGACACGAAGATTTTCAAGAAAATCCCCCCACCCCAGACTACCCTTTACATGGAACATTTTTCGAAAATTTTAATTTTCTCAAAAATGGCTCTAACGATTTTGATGAAAATATCATATGTTTAAGATAATGTCATGAGAAATGAAACGAACATCTCGAAATTTCTGGGAATGTCTCCAAAAGTATTCTTCGTTATGAACGACTTTTGCATAACTGGTAAACCATAAGAGATAGACAAAGTTTTACTACACAAAAAATGTAGATCGCGTTAAAATACACAACATATATCATATGCATTTTTTTTGTTGAGTGAACCGTTTTCGAGATATTGCTTGTTATTTCCTTAAATTTTCCAATACTTGTACTTTTTCTCAAATTCGTTATTCATTTTTTTATGTCCTGGACATGCAAAGAGAATGGAATGCGCCACATAGCAACCAGCGATAAAATATTTGACTATCTCTTAAAAGCTACCATATTCCCCTTGCATCTACATGAATATTACCAATAAGATTGACATCTCGATATCTCGATTAACATGAAGCACATGGAGAATAAGCGTTTGTAAAAATAGATTGTACAAGAGTAGAGAAAGTCATGTGAGTGTAACACATCAGATTTTTTATGTCCTGGACATGCAAAGAGAATGGAATGCGCCACATAGCAACCAGCGATAAAATATTTGACTATCGCTTAAAAGCTACCATATTCCCCTTGCATCTACAAGAAAATTACAAATAAGATTGACATCTCGATATCTCGATTAATATGAAGCATATGGAGAATAGGCGTTTGTAAAAATAGATTGTACAAGAGTAGAGAAAGTCATGTGAGTGTAACACATCAGATTTTTTAATTTAATTCAACTGAAAGATAGTAAAAGGCCATAATGCCTAATACTTGAAAAGGAAGAAGGCGATTTGTTGTATTTTAACTTTTCATTGAATAGCATTTATGAGTCTATGGAGGCGGGAAGATGGTAAATTCTCAGCAGCTCGTGACAAATATTTTTCATTAAAAATTCGCGTCACTTCTTGAATTGTTTATCTGCAATTGCCTCACTAAGAACCGTTCCTCGCGCTCCTTCTTTGTTCCCACACCACGTGACATCTCAATGAGTTTTCCAAAGAGGCAACATGTTCTTTCTCTAGCGAAATTTCCTAACGTACCTCATTACTAATGGACTTTTATCTATTCACCACCCACAACGTTATCGGTGGAAATAATATGCCGCCCTTGCTGTATTTTCCAAGGTTATTCAGCAAGTACGCTGACAATAATGACCTGTTAAAATGTCTTGAGATGGAGACGGTTATTGTATGCCTCAAAGTGGTTTAACTAAGCCACCACAAGTCAGTTTTTCTCGTATGTTCAGTTTTACCTTACACATTTGGCATATGTTATTGATAGGACCGGTTTGTACTGTGGCATAATAAAAGGTCCACTGAATTAAAAGAGGCGCGCTGCACTCTGTTGTGTTCCAAGCCAATTGCGTTTGTGATCTTCTTTCTTCTGTAGCACCTTCTTAATGGTTTATCTGATAAACCTGAAATCGGAACAGTTCTGAAACTAGGTTCTTCTATTCGATGTAATACAATATTATTTCTCAAAACGCCGAAGTGTAGTGAGACAGGTGATATTTTGTTTTCTTCTAGGTATTTTAAAACATCTGGATAAGAAATAATCACTTCACGATGCCCCTAGCTGGCACCGAAAAAAATGTCTATATAAAATACTTTAACAAAAAAAAATCCTGATGTGTCACACTCACATGACTTTCTCTACTCTTGCACAAATTATTACTTTCTTTACTACGTAGCGTAAGTAGGGGAAGTAGTGTATTCCACCCAAAAATTCGATACCGAGATTTCACCGGAAATGTATGTTTTGAGACCCTCTGAATCCAAAAAAATCTGATGTGTTACACCCACATGACTTTCTCTACTCTTGTACAAACTATTTTTACAAACGCTTATTCTCCATCTACTTCATGTTAATCGAGATAAATATTTGCAGAGTCTATCTTATTGCTAATTTTTTTGTAGATGTAAGGGGATAATATATTTACAAGGCCAATTTGGAAATACAGTAGCCTTTAAGCACACACACACACACACACACATATATATATATATATATATATATATATATATATATATATATCTCTTAATAGCTGGTTGCTAGGTGCAGCACCATTCCCTTTCCCACAGATTAATACTCTTTGCATATCCAAGACAAAAAAATGAATAACGAATTCCCAATTTGAGAAAATAGGTATTGAAAAAATTAAGGGAATAATTAAGGGAATGGTTCACTCAGTAAAAAAAATGCGTATGACAATAATTGTGTATTTTAACGCGATCTACATTTTTGTGTAGTAAAATTTTGTCTATCCCTTATGGTTTACGAATTATGCAAAAGTCGTTCACAATGAGGAACACTTTTGGAGACATTCCCAGAAAATTCAAGATATGCATTTCATTTGTCATAAAATTATCTTAAATATTTGCGATTTTAATCAAAATCGTTAGAGACATTTTTGAGAAAATTAAAATTTTCGAAAAATGTTCCATCTAAAGGTTAATCTGGGGTGGGGGGATTTTCTTTAAAGCCTTCGTGTCGCATCTCTGGAAGATACTGAATCTAAATACCAAGTTTGGTGTTTATCCGACTGTTCGTTTCTGAGTTATGCTGTTCACAGACACAAGCACACACACAGACTCACACACGGAAATGTTTCCGAAAATGCTTTTTTTGGATTCAGGGGATCTCAAAACATATATTTCCGGTGAAATCTCGGCATCGAATTTTTGGGTGGAATACAATACTTCCCCTACTTACTGTACGTAGTAGAGAAAGTAAAAAGGGATTGTATATAATGAACACATGTCAGACATATAAAACAAGCTATTTCTGAGGATAAAAGGGGCAAAAGGTTTCATTTTAAAGATACACCTCGTTTGTTTATTTTACTTCCATTTATTTTACTCCAAACTAGGCAATCTAACGATTACAAACAAACAAAGCTGAACAGCTCAGGAAGTTCAAGACGGCTGCAGAAATGGCACTCGGAATTAGTATATAGTTGGTAATACCCCTAAAATATAATTTCAATAATTAATTTAAATGATGAGAAATTCTGGGAAAGTTTTCGCAGATATTTTCACTGTCTCAGCACCAAGTGTATGAATTATTCTCAATTGACGAAACTGTTTAAATTGATGGAGTTTACTCCGAGAGCTTTTTAATGAAGTTAACTACATTTCCACTATATATATGTATATATATATTAAAAATAGATTACAAACTTCTTTTAATGGTCCGAACTCCTTCATTATTTACACTTAAATGAATTAAAGCAATTACAAGATTAGTAGTTTTCAATTCTATTAATTTGATCGTCTCACCTCATCTCGGATTTGTAGCTTAGGATGGACATCACTAGGCAGGATATTCGAATCTTTGCTTCGATATAACTGTACCTGAACACAAAGTTTGAATTTATATTAAAAAAGGAAAAGAAAGAAAGGAAAGTCTTTATTTGTATTTGTTTATTTTTGGAAGTGCTAATACAAAATTTAAGGTATAATAAAGGTACTTTTTATTCAAGTTAATCCTTGCAAGTCAATTTTTTTTACTCAACTTCCAACAACACATAGGTATATATAATGGTGCGACATGTCAGCATTGGACTGGAAAGGTTTAAATGAAACAATAAAAAAGGGGACAAGAGCAGCATTTATTACAAGAAAAATAAGCTCATTTAAAGTGTTAATTTTGTTTCATATTCAACAAAATTATTTCTTAAAAATAAACTTTGTTTGATCCTAATAATGTTCCATTTCAAAGCAACACTTTCTGTACATATTTCCTTTTTTCGGATCACAGGATAGACACTCTGACTTTATTTATTTCAGAGATTCTCTTGATACACAAAACCAAACCCCGCCCTCTCCCTATTTACGTTGTTTCCAGTGGCAGTTCTGCTCCATGCATGGCCGTACCGTTGGGAATTTAACGCCTGTGTACATTTTATGCAGCTCTCCAAAACAGTGTCAGAATTTTAACTACCTGTCGTTCACAGCAAGCACGGAGTTTTTTTTCAAAATTGGATCAAGCTCTTTGCGAGAAAGCCGCACATTGGGACCGCTTGTGGTTTTATAGTTCACCATGGAGTAGAAGCAGTTTTAATTACTGCACAGAGACCTTTCTCACCGCGATGTTCAAGCACAGAAACATTGTAGTAATCATTTCTGTGGGCAAAGATTCAAATGCTGTACCAACCAGTTGCCTTTCTGAATACTATTAAACTTATAAACAAGCTACACTCTTAGGAGAGTATTACTCAACTTGTAATGAAAAACAGTAAGTAGAAATGAGCAGAATTGTGTCTGTTATGCGCTTTCGTGGCTATGAACTTGTAACGTTCATGCAACCAGTCCTAATCCAGTTCGTTTCTACTACCTCGGTAAGACTACTTAGTAAGACTAAGTCTACTGGCCTCCTCCGTGATCTAGGGGTACCGTGCCAGTTCCCAGGTCGCGGGTTCAAACCCGGTGGAGGGCAATGAATTTTTTGTCGTAAAAATCCTTAGCATGTTCCTTTTGGAAGAGAAACAAAGCCGTGGCCCCGTGTCGTAGATTTACGACACGTAAAAGAACTTCAAGCCTCATAAAGAGGCCTCTTAGCAAAATTTCAGGTCTTTCACGCCCAATATAGAATGGGACGCTAAGACTCATAGTAGTTAAAGAGCGCCCATAAATAAAACTCAATTTCATTCTTCCGCCGAGAATTCGCGTTTACTCGTTGGTTTGTATATTCTTAATAGCGTGTCTGTTTCTTTTTGTCACTAATCTTATTCTATATCAAATAATTTCTAGCATAGTTTGCGTTGATACGTGAGAATATAAATGCCTAAACCAAATTAATTGTAACCGTTTCTAAATGCTTCGCAAATTGTTAAATAAGAGCTATAGGCCAGAGTTAATATGAACATACAGTTTTTCTTTAAATAAATTTCCCAGAGATTACTTTGGAAGCAATACGATTTCAAGAAAGGGATTTATGGTGAATGTTTCTTCATTGGAGGGTGAAAAACAATTAGTTATATTTTATTTAGTGCATATTTTCAAGGTCATTTCATGGTTACTCAATTTTTTTAAATAGAAACCCCCATTTTAAACACAGATTTAGGTTTTACGCGTAAAAGCAACAATGTAGCATCTTTATATTAAACAACCATTATTGTACAGAATATTTAAGAAGTTTGAAAATATATTAACATTAACGCATTGAGATTCTAACTTAGAATATTATTATTATTATTATTGTTATTATTATTATTATTATTATTATACCTGTTTTCACATTTTTATTGCGGTATAGTTCAGACAAGTTAAAGTTCCTTCTCAATAGAAGGAATCTTCCTTTCGAGTTTGAAACAAATTTAAAGAAATGAAGTTAAAATAATGAAAGTTGGATATTTTTTCATCAGTCGTTTCACCCTACATGCTTATTTATTAGGTTTCTGCATTTTATACACCTTAATTTTTCATAGTATCTTTTGTAATTTAGGTTTATAAGAAAATGAAAGTGTTCCAAATACGTTTGTTTATCTTTTATTTTATAATCTAATATCTAATCGGCCTCACCAAAAAAGTTAAGTAGCTATATCGCACTGAATCGAAGAGATTGAAATAATCGTGTTTACTCATTTTCAAGCACACCACAGGATATAGAACCGAATAAATATGATTCATTCTGGACATCGATTGATATTTCTTGAATTTTAAGATTCGACTTGCTACTTTGGTAAATCATATTTTCTAAAATTTCTCAATTAAATTTAACATTTTAATATATATATATATATATATAATAATTAATATTTTTAACTAAAATGAGAATTAAATTTTAACATCCTTAAATAAATAAAAAATTCTAAATTTATATAATTCTTTATTAATAAATTATTATAAATACACATTAAAAAGTTTTTCCCCTAGCTATCTTGACTTCATTAGTCCATATACAATTTGTATTCACGTGCTGCAAATAAAAGGTTAACGTGGGTCACCAACCCACGCTGACCTTTCTGACTCACGCTGCAGGGAAATATTAAAACCGATAAGGTTGGAGTAAGGAGGTTTAAATATTGTTTCTTAAATCGGCACGTTTCTGTACTCTCAAGATAAAGGTAAATGTATCACGGAGAGGCCCCTGGATCCGGGGCAGAGCGCCGCAAGTAAACCTTAATCGCCCTTTTTGCTTCCAACGTTACGCCTGAGAGGGTGAGATGAGAGGAGACACCCGAAGGACAACCAGATCCGGATTGCGACGGGCTCCCTTACGTTTCCAGATAGAACGCATCCGACGACGCCCGAATCCTGTCCACAAGCTAGCAACCACAAGGTCCCTAGGGTGGAGCCTACTCGGAGGAGAGACCTAACTGAACGGTACCGGAGCGACGTCAGAGAAGAAATCCTTACAGGGCGCAAGCCACCGCCCAGCCGCAATCCCCCGAACACCGTCGCCTGGTCCTAAAACCCTGAAACACATGGCAAGGACGAGGTGGGTACAGGAAATGAGAGGTAGGAGAGTCGTGGTAGAAGATGAGTCATCCCAGCATTCGCCTGTTGACCCGGGGAAACCACGAAAAATCCATGTGCCAGGGTGGGCGGACTCAGGTGATCGATCCCAGGACCTCCCGAACACAGGCCACAGACATTTCCGTCTGAGCATCCCGCTCGTTTCTGTACTCTCCAGTGCACTTGAAAATTTAGAGATGCCGGCCAAAAATACAGAAAATATATACATAGATTAAACATTCTCAGTATAATTAAAACAGATTAACAGATTTCAGGTTTCAAGGTTGGTTATTTCATTTTACTTATCAAAAATTTAAGCTAAGCTAAATTTAAACTAATTTCAAGTAGTTTTATTATCATAGCGTTTACATGATTTATTCATATCTACTGTTATGTATCTAAGTAGCAAAAAACATCCTAAATTCTGTAAAGCAAAGGGAAAAACCATATGCCCCTTTTTTGCTCTAGATTTTTTGCGCTTTTGAGTAACAGCAGACCGACATTGATGTAATGGACAGGAGTATTGACGTACGACAAACCTTAAGCAAGCTAATTCTAAAGCAAGGGGCGGCACAAGAGAGGTCGATGGTTACAACGGGCTGCTCTATTGTAAGCAGTTGTTCTGTTTGCAGCCAGTAAAATTAAGTCAGGACTTCAGAGACTTGACTCAAAGGCCAACATTGTAAGAGAATTCCCACTTGTACCGTTCCTATATCTCATGTAGATTTAACTTGATCCCATTTGCATGTTTCATTTCGTTAACCTGGTTTCGTTGCTTTAAATTGGTTCTAAAAACAGGCACAGAAAATGTGAAAATTGGCGTATAAGAAGAATAAAGATCACTTATTTATGGAGGATATCTTCTAGAATATTTACATTTAGAACGGACACTGACGAACGTAAACTGTTATCCTATGTTATGTCAATGTTCACATACAGGTACCAAATTATTCAGTCATTTTTAAACGCTGCATACAAAATTCACATACAGAAAACGAAGTTAAGTGCATATGGGTTATTGAAAACCAAATGCATAAAATATGAAACTAAAAACTCGACGTGGTTACAATGGATAATATTAAATAATATTGAATCCCTACGCAGGCACTATATTAAAATTTGGTTTTATCTTCTGCCAAGTACTATTATTAGGTATTCCTTTAAATGCATAAATATATTTAAACATGCCTTCATATTCCTATATTTTATGTGCGTTAAGGGGAAAGAATTTAATAGCAAAAATATTCAGCTTTGTAATTACAGCTCTTTCTATAGTGTTGCTGTATCTCTTATAGTATATGCTAAAGTATTTTGAAACAAGGTATAGGTACAGATATGATATTTAATTAAAACGATTAGTGCGTCCTTTATTGATAAAATAAAAACGATACGTTTTCCAAGTAAACTGGTTCCGGTTGTGGGAAATTCCTTGAAAACTACAGCTAGCAGGCAATTTAAACGGTACACTCCACCGTTTGAAACGAGAATTTCCTTCGTACTGCTGAGATGCTGTGGCTCTCAGAAATCTACATAGTTCTGTCCCAGAGTAATGTTTAGGGTCGATTTCGAGCGTTGAAGTTTTGAGTAGTAGCCTTATGGGCGGCGCCTGGAAGAAATAGGAGAATTCAGTGCCATTATTGAGGGAGCAAAAGCCTAGTGATCTGGAGACTGACTGCACACGTTTAGCACAAGGCAGACCGCTCAAAACTTCAACGTTGAATATCACTGTACTCCAAACCGTTTATATTTCTAAAAAGAACATCACTTCAGCCAGCTACCTATGACACCCGAAAAAACATTCCAGTTTTGAATGAATGAAGTGTTCATCGAAGGTCATCAATTTGGTATTTTTTTTTTATTCTTCGTTTTTAAACTACGCTGATTAGGATTAGGATTACGCTACGTAGGGGACACCTAGCATCTTGACCCACGCTGGATCCTTTGTATATACACCCCCGGGAAAAACGGATGAAATGAAGGAATCGCAGGTGACGTATGGGCTGCAGGACCGGTCGACGTAGGCGACAGAGACACGCAGAGGTCCCTGACAATTACAAGCTTGACCAACCAGCCGGTGAGCGCTCAAGGCAGCCCTACCAGACTCCCGGAAGGTCACACACTGGCCCCTTCCAGCGCAGACCAGGAAAAGCTCCACCCAGCAGCAGATACTCGAGCAGCCTCCGGCTGATGGGGCCGAGAAGAAATTCCAAAACGCAAGCTATCTGGGCCATCTATCCGCGGTCGTCCGACACACAGCCCCTGTAACTGTAAGACAACCTGTGACGTGAAAGAGGAAGATGACGTGAGAGGGAATGAGGGAAGAGAAATTCGGAGCTGTCAATGTGTCTTTCCAATCGAAAAAACCCATGGGTCAGGAAGGTTGACCGCGGGAATCGAACCCACGACCTCCCGAATGCGGACCACAAACGCAACCCCTGAGCCATCCCGCCCGATGAACTATGTTGATAATAGACGCGCTCAGGGAACGTGAAAAAGTACGAACGGGGTCCCTAGTGTTTTCAGATTGAACGTCGCCTGAGCGTACCCATTGAGCCTCGAGAATCCGAAGGTCTCGAAGGAGCACCTGCCCAAAAGCACCCAGAGGCGGGTATCCAACCGAGGTGTCGCTGTAACAACGTAGGAAGAAATCTCTACAGAGCGCACAGCCACCGCCCAGGCGCAACTCACAGAATACCGTCGCCTGGTCCTGAAATAGATGCCAATGAAGATTGAAGATGGTGGTTACAGGAAGCGGGGTGTAGGAGAGTTGTGGTAGATGATAAACCAGCCCTGCATTCCCCTGTCGACCGAAAAATCCATAGGTGAAAATGAGTGGTCCCAAGGTATCGAACACGGTACCTCCCGAATGAGAGTAGTCGCACACGCACCTTTTTCTAAAAATGCTTTCTTTGGATTCAAGGGAACTGAAAACATGTATTTCCGATGAAATCTCGGTAACCAACTTTTTAGTATAATTCAACACCTGTACCTACCTTGTAATTGGCAGAGAAAGCTTTTGTAAGAATAGTTTGTAAAACAGGTATAAAAATAAACGATAGTGGATAGAGAAATCCAAGTGGATGTAATACTTCAATTGAAAACCGGTTCAGCTTTCAACAATACTAAATTGTATTTTAAAAATATTAAACATAAAAAAGATAGAAACATCAAGAATATTGGGATCTGCAAATTTTGAAAATTTCTCACGTAGTTGTGCTTTATTTTATGACTGGATGCGATGCAGTTACTAGGTGCATTCAGAGCTAACCGGGTTACACTACACCCTCGCATTATCTCTCAGAACGAGTGAGACGAGACGAAGATCCATGTCGCGAAGGTTTGTAGTCTACATATCTCTTCAAAGTCCGGAGCTTTTATGAAATAACGGTGTCTCAAGATCCTTGCTTTTTTTTTAAATGCTGTACAATATAATGGCCATTTTCTTTATCCTAGAGAAACCGTCAGTGTTTTTCCTCGCTGTGATAACACGGGGAGCGCTTTACTGGCTCCTAAACCAACTTCCCTCTACATCCCCCGCTTTTCATCAGCATCACGTTTCCAATTCTTTTCTTTCTCTTTCTACAGCCATCATGTATGTCTCTTTCTTCATGTGCCATCCCTGCAGCATATCTCCACATTATCGCACTGCACCTCGCGCTAAATTCCTTCGTGGTCCTCCTGCAGAAATTCACTTTGGGAACGTGAATCAATTTCGGCCCCGCGGGCGAGAATGCAAAGCAGGTTAGCTCCTTGCCGCCTAAACCACAAAAAGATAAAAATATTCGTTGTGGTGATGAAGACAATGAATACCCTGCGGTATCCCAGCAGTTACCACTAACGAAATTTTCATGTACCCACTGCCCAACATGCACTAAATGTCTTAACAGTACCAGGAAGTGTAAACGATAAAACCAGAGAGTTACTGTTTATGATGAAAATAAATTCAGCGGCTCTTCCACTTTCGTCATATTGATTGTGTATTTGAGGCATTTTACTGTTTTAAAAATAAATTTAAATGGAAGGTAACATTTTTACTTTCTCTACTACGTATAGTAAGTTGGGGAAGTATTCCACCCAAAAATTCGATACCGAGATTTCATCGGAAATATATGTTTTGAGACCCCCTGAATACAAAAAAAGCATTTTTGGAAACATTTTTGTCCGTGTGTGTGTGTGTGTGTGTGTGTGTGTAACTACCACATTCCCCTTGCACCTAAAGAAAATTAGCAATAAGATTAACATCTCGATTAACATGAGGAATATGGAGAATAAGCGTTTGTAAAAATAATTTGTACAAGAGTAGAGAAAGTCATGTAAGTGTAACACATCAGATTTTTTTAGTATTTGTGTGCATATTGTAATGCAGCTACGTGCCGAGCTATCAATTGGATGGCGCCGACCGGCCGAGCTACGGAGAGATAAGTAGCGCTTTTTCCCAGCCTAATCACTACTCTCTATCCATTCTTAGGTTGATCCGCGTCAAAACAAACCCCAGGTGACCAGTGCACCGTTATAATATATCCTTCCGCCATTCGCATTAGAAATACTGTCACACTTTCAGACCATGTGGCCAGTACAAGCGGCACGTAGTGCAAAAACGAACACAGTCCTTATTTCGACAACTGAAACGGTGAATAGCATAGTCGTTAAGGGTTAAAGGTGATAATATTGATAGTTGCAACAAAACAAACATTTGCACATATAATAATAGTTAATTCTAAAATAAATGAGCGAAAAATAAAGTAACAGGTTTGCGATAACTTAATTTATTATTTCTCTGGAAGCGGCACTTTATATTAACTGTTGGCGGCTCATTTTAAAAAAGAAATTGTGCATTATTACGCGAATTGCATTCTTCTCAAAATCACTACATTCTTGCATCGCGTCCTTTTTTGTTTGTTTGTTTCTTTTTTTCCGGGTGTAACCACTTTTGCCGTTTCAGATATTTCTGCACAAGCACTGCTTATACTTGTACTCGAAACACCGGTGAACTCGAAAGTTAATTTCACCATTTCTTTCGCGGAAAGTGTTGGATATTTCTCACATAACTTATAACATAGATTCAACACTATTGCTTTTTTCACCACTAGTCAATGGTTTTCACGGCTAATGCTTTACGTAATTCGACGAAAACACAAGAGCAAATTCACCGTCCTCCATGATACTAAACACACCTGCTGGTTTCTGGCTGTAAACAATATTCTGCGCCTACCCGGATGTCAGGTGACTCATACGAATTGCATCATGGGACATGTAGCTGTGTTTTACGGTATAAATCAGCGTTAAATAAATCCATAGGTATTTTTATAGAATATTATACTATTTAAGGATAAATTCATTCTAAAATTCAGAGATTAGCATGGGACTACTTTCCTGAGCGCATTGCTACCGTGTTGCACCACGGTGCCCTGACCACGTGGGTTTGTTTTGCCGCGGATCAACCTAAGAGTGAATATAGTTTAGTAAAGTTATCGAGAGATAGCCAGAAAATTCTAGAACTATGTGGAAAATTCCAGCGGCTATATCAACCAGTGTATTTGTAAGTGAGTGAGTTAGAGGTAGAGCAACCCGGTATGTATCCTATGATGCATTGGATATAACCAGGATAATGATAGCATCGACAGGACTAATTTTATGGTCTAAGGTCCTTCAAACAGGCTCTAAAAATCAGATAAACTAAGTTCAAAGAACAGCATCTACTGGCGTTATGAATACAACTCTTACTACAGCAATGGAGTTACTCCTAAACCTGATTCCATTGCATTTGGTTCTAATGAAGGAGGGAAGAATCTCACTCTATAGATTACAACACACTAAGCAACTGGAAATTCCTGAAATACACTCAGATTTGCTAAGAATTAGGAAATACATAGGGGATGCATCTTTAGAAATGCCGCCCGACTATATAATTCCAATTAAATACTTTATAAAGAACTTCAGATTAAGGCAGTATTTTTAACGCTTAAATGATTTCAGTCAAATTATATAATATATAAATTCAATAACAGCCCGCCTTAAAGCTATATGTGTATTTAACAATATGTAAAAGGTGTATATTACAGTCATTATATATGTTTATATTATCGTATACATGTGTAATAATGTTATGTGAATGTAATATGTAATTTAATAATGCAGGAGCTATGAGAAAAATAGGTTAAAAGTTGCTAACAATGAGGTAACAATGAGGTAACAATGAGGTAACCTTGAGGCAATAATGAATTAGAAAGTTTAAATGCTACTGGTAATTCTTGGAGTAACAATAATGTAATTTTTGTGACAGTTTATAAATAGCTAATCAACAACCAGAAAAAAAACTTAAGTTAAATGAAGGTATTCAATTGGAGTAGGATCAGCCAATCAGAAACTGAAATATAGCAAAATTTACAAATTCAGAGTTCAGTTGCTTATAGACAGTGTTCCTAACCGGACGCGAGATGTAACATTGAGAAGTTTAATACGTATTCAGTGTGAGACGAAAACAGTTTACGTATTAAAAAGTGCAAGTAATTAACAAAAGGATCTTACAGCTCTCTATATCAGTGAAGTGTTATTTAAATTGTGTCAAGCATTAATAAAAGGAGTGAAGTAAAATTATAATCTGTGTAAATCTACATTCTTCAGTCGCACCACTCCCTGCTAAGACATTCATGTCTCTAAAAATAAATACTGCGCAGCCGAGGCAAACATAAATATATAATATTTAAAGAAACAGTCTAAAATTATAAAGTTAATATTTTTTTAAACATTTGGGGCGAAGGCTACCGTAAACTTTTTACCATACGTGCAATTGCAACTACTTCAAGTTCGGCACCCCAACAGTCGAAATACAATACAACTCCTCCTAAACATAAACTTCACCAAGATTCACCATTGATCCTGAATGTTGGACGAATAAAACTCTGGAAACTCCCGAGAAACAGAAATGATGCTATTACTCAATGCATACATGAAAACAAGGAGAGCTTACACTGGTAAACAGATCTTTATCTTCTCAGATAGACAGGCTGCACTTATGGCTATAAGTAGTCATAAGGTAACGTCAGGACTGGTTTTAAATGCCTAAACTGCCTCACAAGCTTGGCAGAAGAGAATGAAGTTCAACTCATCTGGATGCCGGTCATAGTGGCATAGAGGGAAATGAAAAAGCTGATGGACTTGCAAGACAAGGAGCAACTTCACAAGTCGGCCAGAGCCGACTGTAGGAATATCTCGATGTTTAGTAACAGAGGCTATTAAGATCTGGTCCAAAGTAGAACATCATAAAACCTGGCTTAAAGCTCCAGAAAACAAACATGGTAAACTATTCATTAGAAAATCATGTAAAAAGAAACAGAGCTGAAAGTTTACTTAAATGTAACAGACTTCAGCTGAGAACAATTATTGCATGCCTCACAGGACATGCTCCTGTGAAAAAGCATCTTAACACGATGGGAGTGTTTCAGGGTCTTAGATTGAGATTGTGCAAGAAAGAAACTGAGACAATTCCTGTGAGGCCTTGGCTTATAGGAGATATAATGCTTTTGGGAAAGTGTTTTAGACCAGAAGAATTTGAAACCATATCTGTTATGAAATTGTATTCTTTGGTAAAGGCTACAGACATAATGAATTGGCTTTAAAACGATACAGGTAGCACAATAAGCCCAAGGCTGTAGTGCGTCCGGAGTAGTGACGGATACCTGTATCGCATAAGACAAGAAATGACAAGAGGTAAAGGTAGAGGCTATACAACGGAGGGGGACACCTCGTGCCCTACATAGATCTATTGGCTAACACCCGCCAGGAGAAAGGGATGAAGTGAAGGAACCCCAGGAGGGAGGTGCAGGTTGCAGGCAGGCCACAGTGATGTGCGGGAGTGCTTAACAGGTCCCGGGCTCAAGACCCGACCCACTGCTAGAGCTGCCTAGAGAGGGCGATGAACGACTCGATGACTAAGCAGCTCTCTTTCCTTTGAAGAATCCGCACCATCTTCTGGCACCACCATACGCCCCGAAACCTAGAAGCACACCTGGCAGATGAGGCGGAAGCGGAATGAAAGGGAAATGATGGAAAGGGAATAGTGGTAGATGATAAACCACCTCAGCATTCGCCTACCGACCGGGAAAGACTAGAAAAACCCAACGCCAGAGTGGGCTCTCGACGGGGATCGAGCCCGGGACCTCCCGAATGCGAAGCTTACATATTACCTTAAAATTAAGATTTATTTATGGACGCTCTTTAACTACTAAGGTCCTTAGCGACCCATTCTATATTGGGCCTGAAAGACCGATAATTTTGCTCAGAGGCCTCTTTATCAGGCTTGAGGTTCTTTTACGTGCCGTAAATTTACGACACGGGACCACCGGCTGTACTTCCCTTCCAAAGGAAGCCATGCTAAGCATTTTTGCACCCGAAAAAATCCAACGCCTTCCACCGGGTTTGAACCCGCGACCTTGGGAACTAGAGCCTAGCACGGTACCACTAGTCCACGGAGGACGACACACATTACCGTGGAGTCATCTCTCTCGGTGTAAGCTACTACGTTCTTCGAATGAGGTTATGACGACAGCAGAGACTTAGAGTGAGACTAGAGAGACTAGACTAGTGGTGTCTTGTGTCCAATTCTCCAGCGAATAAATCGTCCGATAGAAGAGGTTGCTTCGCGCGATTTCAACACGCGGCTACGTTGTGAAGTGACGGGAAAACTGAACTACATCACATTAGTGAAATCTGGACAAAGTTGCAATATTAAACAGATTTTAAGTGTACATTCTGTTTTAATTTCACTGTTCTTTAAATTATCGGCACAAACACTAGAATTAATTTATGTAAATCACTGTCAAAGCTAAATTTCAACTTCAATTGTATAAAACTAGAGTTTTCTAACCATATATTATATCAGACTCAGCGAATGACTCGTATCACAGTCGTGTGACGCATACTGTTTCGGAAATGGGAAGAGGCAGACTTTGCGTCTTGCAACCACGTAGGTGCAAATTACAGCATACTGTCCCGTTTCTGAATATATTTCATATAATTTGAGGTTACTTATTGAACAACGGGGTTAGCTTATGACTGTTGGAGGAAATGAGATGTTAATTGCGTTACTTTTAGATGTTTATTTAATAATTTCTAACCTAAATGTCGGGCATTGTGATGCTTGTACCGTCTGGTTCCTACAACAGTTTTCTTTTGCAACCAGGAGGGTGGAAACATCCCGAGTAACGATATTCCCAATTCAGTTTCAGTTATGTATAAGATAATGCTTTCTTTAATTATATATACATATATATATGTATATATGTATATATATAATTAAAGAAAGCAAGGTGCCTAGAGAGTTAATATATTCCCTTTACACGCTTTCCTTCTCCAACACTGACTTCGCCTTTCTCCTTGTCTCATCTGCGCTCACTTTTTAGTGACTTCGTCTTTGAGAGCAGGAGCAAACAGAAACATGCTCCCTGACGTCACGTAGCATTCAGTTGGCTGACACTGATATCTGCCTCATTTTTTCATGATGATGTTATGGAACTAGAAAGCATTACTGAAAGCATAACACAGGCCACATGATTTAAAGCAAATGTAGTCAAAACCAAAGCTTTGCTGGGAATTACATATCGAATATCTGTACCAACCGTCCAAGAAAGCTTGAAGTTTCAAATGACTAAAACCCACACTCGCCTTGGTTATTAAGTCTATTTTGAAACTGTTTTGAGATATGGGAATTTATTACCTCAGGACAGGGATTATAGAAATAAAATGTGTTATTACACAAAAAAAGACTATTTTGAATAAATTTACAACCAACCCAAAATCTTGCTTATTAACCAGCGAAAATGTAGCTCCGCTCGCGTTTTTTGCGGTAGCTACGGACTTTTTAATCCCTCTCTATCTTCAAAAACATCCGCCACTCACCCTCTCTATCACCCCCTCTCTCTACTTCTCTGTTCAAATGTGATATCTTAAAACTGTATAAAAACTGTTTTTGTGGGGATCTTAATAAACATTTAAGCTAATTGAAAATTGAACTTCTATAAAAGTTTCAACGGTAAACAAATTTGTGCGTAATCCTTAATGTTTTTAAGCGACCCGAATGCTTCTACTTACACGAATCTTAAAGAAAAACTCTATCCTCTATCATTTATTAGTGGGTATACAAACTAGTCTTACTAAACCTTATTTTTATATCCGATTCATTTTAATTCAAATAAACTTCTGCAGAAATACATACTTACATATTTCGTTATATATGCAAATGGAACAGCGAGGGTTAAATGTTTAAGTACTGGACGCTATAAGCTGGCCCTAAAATTCCATGCTGTTTTAATGGAATCGCAAAAGAATGGCTAAGTATTGAACAATTCGAACCATTAATAATTGGTATCTCGGATATTGGTAACATTACAAAAAATCTGATGTGTTACACTCACATTACTTTCTCTACTCTTGTACAAACTATTTTTACAAACGCTTATTCTCCATATGCTTCATGTTAATCGAGATATCGAGATGTTAATCTTATTGCTAATTTTCTTGTAGATGCAAGGGAAATATGGTAGGTTTTAAGCGATAGTCAAATATTTTAAGAGCTGTTTGCTATGTGGCTCATTCCATTCTCTTTGCATGTCCAGCACATAAAAAAAATGAATAACGAATTTGAGAAAAAGTATAAGTTTTGGAAAATTTAAGGGAATAACAAGCAATATCTCGAAAACGGTTCACTCAACAAAAAAAATGTATATGACATAAATTGCGTATTTTAACGCGATCTAGATTTTTTGTGTAGTAAAATTTTGTCTATCTCTTATGGTTTACCAGTTATGCAAAAGTCGTTACAATGAAGAATAGAAAATTCGAGACATACATTACATTTCTCATTACAATATCTTAAACATATGATATTTTAATCAAAATCGTTAGAGCCATTTTTGAGAAAATTAATATTTTCGAAAAATGTTCCATGTAAAGGGTAGTCTGGAGTGGGGAATTTTCTTGAAAACCTTCGTGTCGCATCTCTGGAAGATACTGAACCTAAATACCAAGTTTGGTGTTAATCCGACTGTTCGTTTCTGAGTTATGCTGTTCACAGACACACAGACACAGACACACACACACAGACACACACACGGACATGTTTCCAAAACTGCTTCTTTTGGATTCAGGAGTCTCAAAACATGTATTTCCGGTGAAATCTCGGTATCGAATTTTTGGGTGAAATACAATACTTCCCCTCCTTACTATGCGCAGTAGACAAAGTAAAAAGTTATTTGTAATAAGTTGTGTTTTAAAGAGATCCATATTTTTGGAGTAGTACGTTTTATCTATCGCTTAACGTTTACCAATTAAACAAGATTATGTAAAAACTTGTTCCGAATAAAGAGGATTGCACAGATAATTCCAAGAAAATTCAAAATATACCATTTATCTGTCATGTAAATATCTTCAATATATGGCATTTTAATCAAAATCGTTAGAGCCATTTTTTTTTCAGAAAATCAAAAATTTCGAAAAAAAAGTTCTATGTAAAGGGAGTTTGAGGTAGAGGGATTTTCTTGGAAGTCTTGGTGTCGCCTCAACCTAAATACCAAGCTTGGTGTTTATATGGCGTTTCGATTTTGAGTTATGCTGTTTACAGACACACACACGGATCTTTTTGTAAACATGCTTGTTTATTTATTCAGGGGCCTCAAAAATGTATTTCCGGTGAAATCCGTATTAAAGCTTTGAGTGGAATGCAATACCTTCTCTACCTACTAGGTACGTGCTAGAGAATGTAAAAATGTGTGTAACTTCTTAAATATTCATCTCATCGAAAAGTTTTGAATGTAACAAAATTGTCAGAAACATTATGAAATTGTTATTTAAAAGAAAACCTTAATAACAAGCGGGATACCGTACTCCATTAGACCCTGCTTCCTTTGGAGAAACAATTAAGATACCATATATACTACTCTTTTACTGAGTCCGATGGTAGGCCATATACACTATGTGATCAAAAGTATCCGGACATCCTACAAGCATACGTTTTTTCATCTTAGGTGCATTGTGCTGCCACCTACTGCCTGGTACTCATTATCCGCGACCTCTGTAGTCATTAGACATAGTGAAACAGAAGAATGGAATTCACGGACTTCGAATGTGGTCAGGTGATTGGGTGTCACTTATATCAGTTTGTACGCGAGATTTCCACACTCCTAAACATCCCTAAGTCCACTGTTTCTGATATGATAGTAAAATGAAAACGTGAAGGGACATGTACAGCACAAAAGCGTACCGGCCGACCTCGTCTGTTGACTGACAGGGACCGCCGACATTTGAAGAGGGTCGTAAAGATTAATAGACAGACATCTATCCAGACCATTCACACAGGAATTCCAAACTGCATCAGGATTCACTCCAAGTACTATGACAGGCGTGAGGTGAGAAACCTTGGATTCCATGGTCGAGTGGCTGCTCATAAGCCACACATCACGCAGGAAAATGCCAAACGACGCCTCGCTTGGTGTAAGGAGCGTCAACATTACACGATTGAACAGTGGCAAAACGTTGCGTGGATTGACGAATCACGGTACACAATGTGGCGATCCGATGGCAGCAGAGTGTGGGTATGGCGAATGCCCGGTGAACGTCATCTGCCAGTGTGTGTAGTGCCAACAGTGAAATTCGGAGGTGGTGGTGTTATGGTGTGGTCGTTTTTTTCCTGGAGGGGGCTTGCACCCCTTGTTGTTTTGCGTGGCACGATCACAGCACAGACCTACATTGATATTTTAAGCACCTTCTTGTTTCCCACTGTTGAAGAGCAATTCGGGGATGGCGATTGCATCTTTCAACACGATCGAGCACCTGTTCATGCTTTACGGACTGTGGCGGAGTGGTTACTCGACAATGACATCCCTGCAATGGACTGGCCTGCAAAGAGTCCTGACTTGAATCCTATAGAACACCTTTGGGTTGTTTTGGAACGCCAACTTCGTGGCAGACCTCACCGACTTACATCGATACCTCTCCTCAGTTCCTCGCTCCGTGAAGAACGGGCTGCCATTCCCCAAGAAACCTTCCAGATCCTGAATGAAAGTATGCCTGCGAGAGTGAACGCTGTCATCAAGGCTAAAGGTGGGCCAACACCATATTGACTTCCAGCATTACCGATGGAGGACGCCACGAACTTGTACGTCATTTTCAGCCGGGTGTCGGGTTACTTTTGATCACGTAGTGTTACAAAAAGTAGTTCCCTCTTGAGTGAAAATGATACACACACACACACACACACACACAAACACCTTCGTTCACTTTTAAATATACTATTTTTGGCTTCATTGTAGCCCATTATATACGTTAGAATTGGAGATAGAGGTGATTCAACGGAAGGTGACACCTCGCGTGTTGCGACCTGCACAGATCTATTGCGGGTACCACCCCTTAGGAGGAAGGAATGAGGTGAAGGAACCATAAGAGGCTAAAGTCAGTAGCGAGAGGCCACCGGGACGGCTGCAGTCCCTGACATTTCCAAGCTCGCAGACCCGTCCCACTGCTGGAGCCGCCGAGAGGGGGCTAAACGGTTCACCAATCAATGGTGTCCACGGGAATACTCTTTCCATTGAGCATGCATCCACGCCATCTGTCCGGCACCACCATACGCCACGAAATCTAGAAGCATATCTTAAAGATGAGAGGAAACGGAATGAAAGCGAAATGATGAAAAGGAAATCGTGGTAGAGAAGAAACCATCCCAGAATTCGCCTGGTGACCCCGGAGAAACCACGAAAAACCACTGGGTCAGAGTGAGCGGTCGCCGGTGATCGAACCCGGACCTCCCGAATGCGAGTCGCCCACATTGCTGCCATATTATATAGTGTAACACCAGTTATTAATGAAAATCTAAAATGAGTAGAGACATTTCGGTTAAAGTTTTAATCTAGAGAGCAGAGATTACCACAGTATGATACTGATTGATTTATTACTTTCTCTACTACGTATAATAAATAGGGGAAGTATTGCTTTTCACCCAAGAATTCGATACCGAGATTTCACCGGAAATACATGTTTTGAGGCACCCTGAATCCAAGAAAAGAATTTTTAGAAAAAGGTCCATGTGTGTCTGTGAACAGCATAACTCAAAAACGAAAAGTCGGATAAATACCAAACTTGTTATTTAGGCTCGGTATCTTTCAAAGATGCGACATGAAGACTTTCAAGAAAATCCCCCTACCCCAGACTAACCTTTATATGGATCAATTCTTGTTATTTTTTCAAAAATGTCCCTAACGATTTTGATTAAAATATGATATGCTTAAGGTATGTTCATGACAAATGAAATGTATATCTTGAATTATCTGAGAATATCCCCAAAAGTCCTCCTCATCGTGAATGATTTTTGCATAACTGGTAAACCGTAAGAGATACGAGTAAAGAAATGTAGATCCGTTAAAACACAAAATTTATGTCATACTTTTTTTTTGTCGAGTGAACCATTTCCGAGATATTCCTTGTTATTTGTTTGAGTTTTCCAATATTTATACTTTTTCTCAAATGGGAATTCGTTGTCCTGAAGATACAAAGAGAATGGAATATTTCACATAGCAACCAGCTCTTAAAAGATTTGACTATCCCTTAAAGCCTACCCTAATTCCCCTTACATCTACAAGAAAAATAGCAATAAGATTAACATGTGACCCCCACATCTCGATTAATATGAAGTAGATGGAGAATAAGCGTTTGTACAGGACTAGAGAAAGCCATGCGAGTGCAACACATCAGATATTTTTTTTAATTGTTATATTTGTCAAAGTTATTTGTAATAATTTATCATTACGATTTAAATACATCCATACAGCAGAAGAAAGAAAGCCCTTCCATACGTCTACTCGTAGATTACCAAAACACTTTTACTGTTATGATCTTATGGCATTTTCTGTTACGAGTAAAATTGCTGCTCATTATTATGTGTTAACCATAAGTTAATTTTAATGCATAGAAAATAATTTTACGGCTTACGTTAATGTTCTTATTTTACCAAACCTGTACTATATATTAGATATTAATAACAGTACACATAGTTAAATGTTTTAACACATTTTGTACTTCAAAACCACAGACTTTAAAACAAATATTACCCGAGTAAGGTATTCACTTATTTACACATATAATAAAGGTGTGTCATGCTGTCAGTAAATTTTGGTGTATTGGACTGCATTTAGACAAAAATAATATTTTTACTTTTTCTAATATTTACCTATAGCAAGTAGAGGAAGTATTGCATTACACTGAGTTTTCACCGAAAAACGCATTTGAGGCTCCCTGAATCCAAAAGGATTTTACAAAACGTTCCTGTGTGTGTGTGTGTATGTGTGTGAACCACATAAGTGCGAAACAAAAATCGGCTAAATACCAAACTTTTTATTTATGTTCAGCATCTTAAAGCATACGACACCAACATTTTCAAGCAAATACCTCAAAACCAAACTAGTCTTTACTTGGGAAAGTTTTAGAAAATTTTGATTTTCTCAGAAATTACTCCAACGATTTCGATTAAAATACCATATGTTTAAGATATTTTCATGAAAAATGAAATTTATATCTTGCATTTTCTAGAAATAGTCTCTAAAGTGCTCTTCATTCTGAATGACTTTTGCGTAATTGGTAAACCGCAAGAGATAGACAAAGCCTTACTAGACAAAAAATATAGATCTTGTTAAACCATATAATTTATGTCAAATTTATTTTTTGTGTAGTTAATGATTTCCCAGATATTTTCTTATTTTTTTTAATTTTCAAAAATGATTTTCCCAAATGAGAAGCGTTATTCGTTTTTTCTGGTCATGCAAAGAGTATTGAATTTCAGAGCCATTACATAGAGGCAAGCTCTTTAAGAAAACTGACTATTGGTTTAGCTTACTCTTAGGCCTAAAAGAAATCTGTAAATGTGTAAAGAAAGTTTATCTGGATTATCGTGAAGTGGATAGAAGAACAAGCTTTTATATGGATAGTTTGTATAAGAGTGAGTACAGAAAGTCATGTGAATCATTTTTATTTTTGTTGCCACGTATATAAGTAGGTAAAGAAGGTATTGCATTCTATTGATGCAGTAATTTACTTAAATGTAAAGAATGATTGTAATATGAATATGCATTTTTATGTGACATTGATTTGAGATGTTTATTGATTGTAATTATTGTTGGGAAGTAAGTTTATACTGCCTTACTGAAACTGACAATAATAGCGTGCAATAATGCAGCGAGGGGGGTGAGCTGTTTATCATTATTGGAAACGAGGAAGTTACGTAATGTTGGCGCGTTTTTCCGTTGAGAATATTCTGGAACGTTTCCCTAGAGCATATGTATTCATAATTTTCATTGGATATTAAAATAGACGCTAATGTTGGCGCGTTTTATTAGCCAATTGCAGTTCAGTTATAATCTTTAGGCATATCGGAGTGTATGGGTATAAAAGCAGTAGGTTAGAGGTAAAGTCTGTCAGTTCATCAAAATTCTTTGTACACTACACGTCGCATTCCCGTCAGTTCGTCGAAAGTATTTGTACGGCACACTTCGGATATCAATTTGCAGGTTACGCGTAACAGAGTTATGAAATCTCAAGTGTTATAAAGTTAATTATACAAAAAGTTGAAGTACGCGAATTAAGAATTATCAGTAATGAAGTTATTATAACAGTTTCAGTTTGGCGAGTGTCAAGATCAATATGTAAATGTGATAGTGACTGTGTTTCGACAATAAAAGTGTATAATAAATTTCTTCATCAGTGTTATCTTTGGATAAAAGATTCCTTTCCGTTTATACAACCTGTATAAAGAGAAGTGCTCGACCCAAGAAAAGATAATAGCTAGCCGGAGGACAGTGAAACAGAATTAAATAAAAAATAAAATTAAAATTCTTTCAAACAAAAACTAATACTGCCGCAAATTGCTAACACCAGATGGAGCTACAAACCGAACAAATGAATGACGTCACAAGATGGCTTCACATAAATACACAAACATTTGTAAGGAATACCGTTACACTATCAAAAAATTTGATATGGAGATTTCACTGGAAATACATGTTTTGAGGGCCCTTAAATCCAAATAAAGCATTTTTAGAAAAATGTCCGTTTGTGTCTGTGTGTCTGTGTACAACATAGCTCAAAAATGAAAAGTCGGATAAATACCAAACTTTGTATTTAGATTCAGTATTTTCCAGAGATGCGATACGAAGATTTTCAAGAAAATCCCCCAACCGAAACTACCTTTTACATGGAACATTTTCCAAAAAATTTTATTTTCTAAAAATTTACCATAATGATTTTGATTAAAATACCATACATTTTGCAAGATATTTACTTGACAAATAAAATTTATGTCTTTTATTTTCTGGGAATAGCCTGTAAAGTTCTCTTCATTCGGAATAAATTTTGTATTATCTTGTATAAGTGGTAAACGTTAAGCTATAGACAAAATCGTACTAACCAAAAATGTAGAACTGTTTAAGATACACAATTTATTTGAAATAAGTTTTTTGTGGCATAAGAGTTTTCTGAGATATACGTTATTAAATGTTCGAATTATTCATTTCTTGGTCATGCTCTTAAGTACTGTCAACATTCAGTTGTTTCTCGCGATTGCATGGAATTTTAAGGCCAGCGTATGCGCCCAGTTCTTAAGCATTTGACTATCGCTATTCCGTTTGTATCTATAACGAAATGTATAATGTAGCTATTTTTGTAAATATTTGTTTTTATTAAAATGTAGTGGGTAGAAAAATAAGCTTAAATAATAAGTTTGTATGTCCACTATTAAACGATAAAGGATAGAGAAAGTCATGTGAATGTATCACATCAGATATTTTATTAACATCCCAGGAAAGATTTTATTACTAGGTTTTTAAGCTATGGATTGTACAGAACTGTGGGGAAGGGAGAAGTAGAAGGAGAGAGTGGGGAATCCGTAGGTGGGAAAGAGAGGGAAAGAATGAGACATAGGGAGGTGGAGATAGAGTGTTAACGCATTAACTCGAGTAGAGCTGAGGGTTCTGCTAGTTCAGAATAAAGCTTTATATGGACCGAGATTCTCGTTTCTGAAGTAGCAGAAAGAAAGCTAAAGATTTAATCATTGGCGGTTGAACTTGCGTTACTTCGAACACATATCTGTGTCTATTAAAATGCCGGGTGTCTTCCTAGACCCATTTCCATTATTCCCTATATACCGCGTTGGGCCAGAATCCAGAACGATCAAAAATGCATAACGTGTAAGCTAAAGGAAAGCGGTTAAGAGAAAGGAAGCACCGAAGAAAAGAAGAGATGGAAGAAATAGAAAATTGATGACGTGTTGTAAATTGGGTAATCAAATGGAACTGCCGGCCACTTCCTTCCGCTGAACACGATAAAGGAAAAAAGAGAGGGTTTGCTAGAGAAAGACATCGCGTTGAATCTGTGCCATAAAATTTTCGAGTGAGAATACATTAAGGGCGGAAAGCGTTGGGGTATGACCCGCAAATGGGGTGGAGGGTGGGGGAGCTAGCGATGCAGATGAATGTAGAGGGGTGGCGGTTTTCTATGATGTATGTGTGCCATATCGCACTACGAGAATAGCTAAGGCTGCAATATTCTCTTCTTTGTCACGTGGCGAGGAATAAGAAGAATGGAGGGTGTGAAGGCGAATGTAAACAAGCTGTGAGACCTAAGGCGTTCAGTCTGGACTCCAGTAAACAGTGCAATGGCGTTTCACAATAGCAAAGAACATTATACAGTTACTAGCTGCTTTCGAAGTAATATACGTCGCTCTGTTTGTAGCTATGACCTGCGAAGTCTAGTGGTTCTAACTCTTTATTAAGAATTTTTATTTTCTCTACCCTTATATAGTGGGTAGAGGAGGTATTCATTGCACCCAAGCATTCGATAAGGAGATTTCGTCGGAAATACATGTTTGAGATCCCGGAATAAATAAAACATTTTTAAAACAAGTTATTTTGTGTGTGTGTGTGTGTGTGTGTGTGAGAGTGTTAATAGCATAACTCAAAAGCTTAAATTCGGATAAATATAAAATGTGTTATTTAGGTTCAGTATCTCAAAGATGCAACACACAGATTTTCAAGAAAATCTCTAAGCTACTCTTTACATGGAAAAAAATTCGAGATGTTTTATATTCTCAAAAGAAGTTCTAACGATTTTGATTAAAATACCGCACATATAAGATATTTACATCATAAATAAAATGCATATCTTGAGTTTACTGGAAATAGCCTCTGTAGTCCTCTTCATTCGAAAGGAATTTTATATAAGGTATAAACCGTAAGAGATACATAAAAACTCCCTGCACAAAAATATAGATCTCCTTAAAACATAGAATTTCTTTCACACAACGTTTCTGGGCCGACCCCATAGCTAAATCAGTAGGGCACCTACTTGCTGTGCGAGGGATCCTAGGTTCGATTCCTCGCTGGGGAGTGAAAGTTTTTGTCTAGCCAAGATTATTCCCTATCCTCCCCAGAGTCTAGAAGTATGAATAAAATTGTGAATGTGTATGTGTGGTCTAATGATTAAAAACCCAATGACAAGCGAATACGAGTTAACACCATTGGATATAGGCAATAATATGTTCCAAAAGAAAGGCTGTCGATAAGACCGGCAGTTATTTGTAGTAGATGGGACTTAAAAGAAAGAAAGAAAGATTTCTGGTGGCATCATTCATGTCCCAGATATCCGTTATTATTGTCTTTAATTTTCAATACTTTGTCATTTTTATAGGGTTGTCGCTATTCACTTGCCTCTCGCAACGTCGTAGAGAGATTATGGAATTTAAAGGCGGGCATATAGCGACCCGGTTTTGAACATCTGACTATCGATCCGGTTTCCTCTCTCCCGCGTGTAGCTATAACGAAATGTGTAATGAATCTATATCTTCAAAGGTTTATCTCGATTAACCTGAAGCAGAGAGAAAAATAAGCTTTCGTAAGAATACTTTGTAGAAGCTGCGTATATAAAAATACACGATAATGGGAAGAGGAAGCCATTTGAATGTAGCATCAAATACTGTTGTATTAGTATTATCCCAAAATGTAATGTTGCTAATGATTATACTTGTGCAGTATGTATGTCCACTGGTATTGTCAAACGCAGCAAATTGTCGACTGAACTTGGACAGCCAGTTGTTGACAGAATTCGGTGCCACATTGCAGCGAATACCATATGAAAGGTTCATCTTCTTAGAAGCGAGAGTTTTACTTTAGGACAATTGTATCAAAGTAAACTGAGTTGTGCTAAGATGAGCTTAAGCTCTCGGCTAGAGCCCAGGGCTTTACTAGTAGAAAGGAGGCAGACAGGTAGCGGCTGTCGCGTGTGAGGAATAGAAAAAAGTGTGGACAGAGTGCGCGCCGCGAATAAGAAAATCCCAAAGTAAAATAAGTTGAATGAATGTTGGGGCGTTTTGTTTTCTAGAGAGAAAAGTGGTCAGATTCCGAATATTTAGTGTGCAAAAAGTATCTAGTATGTCAAGGTATATGGATTAACAAATTTTCCATGAAGATAGTGTAGGGAACAACAGTCAAGCTTTATGGGGGTCTTACAGGTTAAGCATACAATTAAATATTTTAACGTGATTAACTTTCAAGTATTACAAGATCAAATATTTCGCAAAAAATCACTAAAACAATATTTACAACGGAGGTTCTCCAACTGTGATTAAGCGATTTTGGCGAAACCTCTCCAGCACCGTCCTCCGTGACTGAGGATTTTCTTGGTTTCCTTAGCCCTCATAACTGGCAAATGCCGTGAGCTACCTACACCAAACTTAGGCCTGAAAGCTTCCTTTACCATTTGGCATTTCACTTCATGTATCATAAAGTCCAGCCCCCGTTTACAGTAAAACGGGCGTTAGACACTACTACAAAAGGGGAGTGTTCGTTTTTCGCTCCGCAAATGCTTCAGTTTTCAATGTTTAACTTTTTGAAAAATACGACACACATACAGGCTGAGCACAAAGTGTTTCCCTGATTTTGACTAACTACATCTCAACATTTATGATAGACAAATAAATGCTGCGCATCCAAATCCTACAATACATAGAATTGTTTTCCATTTGTTTTGTTGGCCACATTTATCCTTTCATTTATTGATAGCTTAATTATTTCGTCACGTTGCTTCTTTCGTGTACTGATTTTTTAATGTTTAACTTTTTTTTCTTGTGTTAGAGTGCTTCTGCAGTCACGATGACGTATATGTGCGAAAAAGCTCAGTGTATATTGTGGTTTCAAGAATCACGATCGCCTATTGCGACTTCTGAAGGTTGTATGGCCGAGATCCGCCAGGTGTGAAGAGCATCGAAGTATCGCATAAATAATTTAAGCAGACTGACACTGTTAGTGACAAGACAAAGAGTGGTAAACTTGCAACGAGTGACGAAGCTATAGACAACTGTGCGTACAGCTTTTCAACTCAGTCCGCAGAAATCGACCCGAGAGAGAAACTGGCATATCTCAAAGCACTGTAGTGAAGATGTAACACATACGGCTACATTTTCGGGCATAAAAAGTGCAACTCCTAAAAGCTTTGATTCCAGAGTATATACCCAGACGTGCTGAGTTTGCCACACACATGCTGAATGAATCTAAGCAGATAATGGATTGGATGTGTTTGGCTACCGAGGAGATTCGGCACTGATCCACATAGGGGATATTGCACTAAGGGGACGGCCCCGGGAGGAAGGAAGAGGCGAGAGGAGACACCGGGAGCCCGAAACCAGGAATGATGGCACAGGAATGGCAGGGTCCCTAAATTTCAGATAGAAACTCCCCGGCAGACGGACAGACAGACGGGGGACCCCATCCCACTCAGAGGGAGTCCAACGCCCCTTAAGGGGTTCGGATAACCCCGCAACCAGCCAAAAGCCAAGGAACGGAAAGAGTCACAAAGAGCATCCTTTTCCCCTGCCACACTGCCCCGAAACACCGTCGCCGACACTTGAAACCCTGCAAGAGACAAACGGATGAAAAATGAAGTGAAATGAGAATGGAGATGAAATGGAGGGACAGAAAATTCAAGGGATGTGAGAGTCCTTTCCAGCATTCGCTTGGCGACCCGGAAAACCCCCGAAAAAACTCATGGGTCAGGAAGGTCGGCCATAGGAATCGAACCCACGACCTCCCAAATGCGGGCCTCAGACGAAACCGCCTGAGTCATCCCGCTCGGTCATGTAGATCAAGGGTGGCGAAAACGACTTCCTTCCGCGAGTCACCAAATATGCAACACGCACGGCTTCTCTCAGCAGCATGTGAAAATCAAATGGACGATTGCAGAGAGGGAACGTGCGCCTGCGAGTCAAAATAACTCGCGAGTCACGTTTTCGCCACCTCTGATGTAGATAATGACTACCCTGTTATTATGTGATGTTTTTCTGATGAAGCGACTTTTCATGTCCGGATCTGGGTGTGGAAGACTTCATGTGTTGTTACAGCACCATAGGGACAGCACAAAAGCAATGTTTGGATGGGCTTATTGCACAACAAAGTTCTTCGACCGTTCTTTTTCATCAGGCCCACTGTTGTGGAGAATCCTGGATACTCCTGGATGCTGCTATCACCAGACGCAAGATCCTTTCCTAGATGTCAGCTAGCTGTTCCCCGCATGTTTTGGTGCCAAAACCCGGGAAGGAACAATAAATGACACAGCTAACTGAAATCAGCATTATTCAAGGAGGAGGAAAGTATTAAATTACGAACACGCAAGCGCAATTACTGAAACACAACAGGCAAGTAGAAAAATTCAGATTTATGTACGTTTGATTAGTTTCCACTTACAGACAGATGTGTAATTTGTGCATGCATTATTAACAACTGAGGTGCATACAACTCATCGCCATGTTATCATTTTGATTTACGTGTTGGCTACTTCGACTTCTACACTCTATGGTTACTTAACAAAACACCTCTGGCACACTCAGTCGATAATGCAGGTCGCACTTAACAAATCAAAAGGAGGCTGAAGAGCAATACAATTAACGAAGTCCATCGGTCGGTAAGGTGAACATTTGCAGATTCTGCTACTTTCAGGTTTAACTATTAACACCATGTTTGCAGACGACACCCTACACAAGTTGTGAAGAAAGCACACACGTGATAGGTGTATCATTATGAGGTATTCCAAAACAATTAAATCCTTTATAGACACCACAGCACTTGAAGATTATGAGCACTATAAAGAACGATTGTCAGAGACTTCGGAGCGCCTACTGAAACTAAATGAAAAGATTCCCGACTACTTTACTGACGAAGACTATGATGCTGATGTGTCGACTTGCGAGGAATACATTGAGATCGCAAAACGGGCAATCCAAAAGGCATCACTGAGAATACGAGATAAACAATTCACAGTTACTGAAGAATCACTAGCTCAAGCTTCGACTCTCATGTTAACACTTCTGATTACATCGGTCATTCACTCAGTCAAGTTACCTCCGATTGAATTGGAACCGTTTGCCGGAGACCTAGAATGCTGGACCCGTTTTGGGAGCAATTTTCACGATCAGTAGACAGCGATCTTACACTGTCGGGGTGAATAAGCACGTATTTCTACGAGAATATTTGAAAGGCGAGACGAAATACGTCGTGGACGGGTCTGCAATCAGTAGAGACACCTACGAGCAGACAAAACGCATACTACAATATAAATATGGTGACAAGAACAGCATAGTCCAGGAACATTTGAATTTTTTAGACGGCCTGAAGCCAAGTTAAGACGAAAGTACTGAGGCACTTAAACGCCACTTTACTTGGAATGCAATCATTCCCAAGTACTCACAGCTCTGGGGGAAGATGTTGATGCTTATGGGTGAATGTTAACGCCAAAACGTCTTCGGACGTTTGAACTCCGTCGTCGCTGGATTACGCAAAGAAAGAGAACTAACACGCCTCAGAATAGAATTTTTAAAGTGAAGTGAAGTTGAGGGAGCTCTAACAACTCAAAATATTCGAGGAGAAACTTCTCTTGCCTGCACTGTAACCACAGCGATACTACTTGTTTGATCAAGAAGAAGACGACAAGTAAGACTGCAGTTGAACCCTTCTGTGCCTTCTGTGAACGCAACGTCATTGGGCTCAGGATTACAGGACTGAGCGATATAGGCGAGCGCATTGGGAAGCTGAAAGCAATTAACAGATGCTTTCTTTGTTTAAATCGTGGACACAAATCTCGTACGTGGAGCAAAAGGGGTCGAGCTTCTGCTCGGAGTGTAAAGCAAGCCATCAATTTATGAAATCAAGAATGGCTTGACAATCAATATATCTCAAACCACTTCTACTTTAGTTGGCAACATTGACAAAATATTTTTACATATCTACATACAGCAGGAGTACGAATAGTTGGTCCTAGTACGCTTTAATCTGAGAGGTACATGTAACCACTTCGCTGCATCCACCAATGCTCTTGAGAGCAATCACTCTTTTTTTCACTCCTAGATATCTCCTTGTGATATTATTCAGTCATTAGGGAAAATTCACAAATTAAAATGGTCAATCCCAAAGACACCTCTAATGACATACACACAGAAATTATTATAGGGTGCTGACTATTACTGGAATTTTGTTAAAGACTCTGCAGCCATCCGAAATTCACCAGCACCCAGCACGATCCGGTTGGATACTTAGCGCAACCGCTCAGGTATTACTGTAAAGACTGCTGTTCTTAACTACATAGATTCCAATCAGACAGTCTTTCTCTTGTTTTCGACGCTTCTGGGTGGTAATCAAAATAATCACGAACCTTGAGTGTTAAGAACTCGTCCATACTACCTATGCTTCATGACAGTTACCATCTAGAAGAGTGACGAAGATTCGTCAGTCTCCTCAGAAAAGAAAAAATTACTCTGAGACAACCGCCAAAATACAGAGAAGCGATTTCGTTCTCTAGAAAAGAGACTGCAGAAGGATGGACATCTTTGAGACATTTACTACGAGCAGGTGTTGAGTCACATTCTCAATACACATGTAGAAGCTGGGCCTTTTGAAGAGACATTTCAAGAAATATATTACTTTCCTCACCATAAAGTTAGAAAAGAAAAGCGTGGTAATTGTAAATAGCGCATTGCATTTGACGTCCTCAACAGAACAAAATTCACCATTACTTAACGATACTTTAGAAATGGGACCCAACTTGCTTCCTGACGTAATGTCAATACTACTGAGACTTCGCTTGTTCCCCACGGCGATCATCGGATATGAGCCTTTCTGCAACTGCTGTTACATAAAAAGGGCAGAGATTTTACACACTTTTTGTGGTATCACATGACACATGCGGCAGACGGAAAATATTCTACAACACCAGATGTTGTTACTTATCGATTCACAACACTGCCTTTTGGTCTAACTTGTAGCCCAGTCCTTTTATGTGCAACTCTGAGAGGGCTAGCAAGGATGTGCAATGAAGAATTCCCTCAAGCTGGTGCTCTCTTGGATAAGAACATGCACATGGATGACTTTGCAGCAGGAGCAAAAACGGAATCGGAGTCATTAGCCTTTACTTCCAAATAGTGTCACTGATGAACACACTAAATGGGCCATCAATGCAACACAGCTGAAAATTATTTGGCAGAACAACGGTCAGGAAATTGGATAAGGAACACAAGTGCTTGGTATCGACTGGGACAAGGAAACGGATGGTTTCTACTTTGATCAGGGGGATATCTCTCACAAGATATCAGACGGGCCGGCTACGAGGAGAGTAATACAAGCTGTTGCTATCCTTTACGATCCTCTTGGTTTACTTTCCCCGACATTTATGCTTGTAAAATGTTGCTCCAAGATACTTGGTGCCGAAGCATTGCATGGAATGAACTCATTCCAAACCATCTAGCATTGCAATGGCATCAATGCAGTCTACTCTTCCATATTCGTTGCTTGTTTCATGTTCCTCGTCTTAACATGGCTTCCTTTTGAAGGGAAGTAAAGCCGGTGGCCTCGTGTCGTAGATTTACGGCACGTAAAATAAACTCAAGCCTGATGAAGGGAACTTTGCACAAACTTTCCGGTATTTCACGCCCTATATAATGGGACGCTAAGGATCTCAGCAGTTAAAGAGCGTACATAAATAAAACTCAATTTTTACCATTGACATTTTTACAAATGATTCTAAAACCACGTCTTTTGCGAAGAGCCGACTTGCCCCACTAAAGAGGGTGACGCTTCCGCGATTACAACTACTTGCTGCACTTCTAGGTGCCAGACTACTTCACCATGTTTGCAAAGAAACAGACTATGCAACAACCAGCGCTATTTTATGGAGCGACTCAACCGCTGTCTTTGGGATCGCTACGGGGAAATTCAAGCAACCTTTGTTTGTAATAGAGTGACAGAGACCTTGAGTTACACAAGTCATTGGAGGCATTGCCCTGGAGGGAACAACCTACAGGTAGCTTATCTCTAGGACTTTCTACAGAGTAATTGGTATCATTTGCCTTATGGTGGTCTGGACCTAATGACTGTCGCAACCTTCCACTAACTGGTCATAGCAGACTAAATTTTAGTCAACCACTTGCAGAAGCAAGACAGCCCAACAAAAAAGTACAGATAATTGCCAAAGATGAACCTATTCTTCAGGTTACCACACATAGTTCATACTTTACTGAATGAGAGGAAACGCAAGAGCAGCAGAACAACTCACAGTCAAATGAAATAGGTCACACATATATCGGATAAGAACTGCTCAAGAGGGATGTTTTGCCAAAGAGCTGAGTTGCTTGGAGCAAGGGACAGCACTGTCCCAAAATTTAATGTTTTTTTTTTTGGTTTTCAGCCATTCCTCGAGGAGGATACCATTCACTCGGGCGGAAGAGTTAAATTTTGTGCTTTGACTTCGGGTGAAAAGCATGCAATTCTTTTGGAAGATACACGTAATTTGACGAGGCTTCTAAATACATACACCCATGTTAGACGCCAACATTTGAGAGTTCGAATTGCTTTGACGCATCTAGAGAGGAGTGCTGGATTCTACGGGCCAGGCAAACCATTAAGAAAGTTCTGCATATCTGCTTGCCTGGTAAAATAGCCCACAATACGTGTGCAAACAACATTGAATTAATGGACCGAGTTCGACCACAGAAGCCCTTTACGTTTATAGGAATAGACTTTGCTGGATCGTTATACATATGGTCAGAAAACAGATCAAGCCAGGCATGTATTGCTTTGTTTACTTCTGCCGTCATGAGAGCAATACATCTAGAGCTAGCTACAGATCTGTTAGCGGATAGACTTTGATGCTTTTCAGCGATTTGTTGGCCGAGGGGAATTGCCCAGTACTGTTTATTCCGACAATGGTGGAAACCTTAAAGTAGGCAGCAAAGCACTATGTGGACTTAATTCAGTGTTAACAGATCCAAAGACACAGCAATATATTTCCCATCACAAAATCTCCTGGAAGTTCATCCCCCAAGGGCCGTTTGGTGGGGAAGACGGTGGGAAAGGATGATTGGTTCTGTGAAACGTTGCATAAGGAAAACTCTGGGAAGACTATACATCAGCGAGGAAGAAACTAGCACATTGTTGATTAGTATTGAAGCCACCTTAAACTCCAGACCACTTACTCCAGGAAAAGACTAATACGTTTTGACACCATCACATTTCTTGAATGGGGATAAGTTGATAGGTATTCCATCTGGTCAAGCAGCATCAGCAAAACACCATTCTCTGATTAAATTATATAGACACCAGCAAAAGATTGCTGACGACTTAAGGAGACGCTGGACAAAAGAATATCTTCTAGAGCAGCAGAGTTTCCACACCGTACACATCCGCGCGGCAAACCCACAGAACTAAATGTGGAAGATGTTTTGTTGCAGCGGGACCTTGTTCCTCGTCATATGTGGAAACTTGCCCGCATCACCGAGCTGAAGCCAGGGAGAGCTGGTAGGATACGGAATGTGCTCCTGAGTACTACCCAAGGGTCACAAATCGCCCGGCCTGTCCAGCTAATCGTACCTCTGGAGATTGGGATGGATCAGGGTTGGAAAGATGTGAAGGATCCTAGAAACTCCACGCCATCTAACGGGAATTGAGCTAAGCTTACTCGGGCATGATATTTGCATGATTGTTGTAACGTTGGCTAGACTGAGAGAGAAGATGTTAGCCGCGAAGATATTACAATATGATAGTGTCAATAAATGTGTAAAAGTTAAAATTATTTACTGTGTGCGTCATTTGCTGCTATCACCAGACGCACGATCCTTTCCTAGACGTCAGTTAGCTGTTCCCCTACAACTACTAAGGCAAAGGTTTACCTGGACATGTTAGAAGTTTACTTTACACCTCAGTTACAGGGATTTCAACCATAGGTAGTGTTTCAGCAAGATGATGCACCATTGCACGGGGATTTTCTATTCGTAATTCCTTTGATAAACCTTTCCGAACAGATGAATGGGTTGAGACGGTTAAACTTCATGGCCACCATGTTCACTGGACATAACCTCTCTTGCCTATTTCATGGGGGTAAGTTAAAGGCAAAGTGTGTCGTTCACTCGTTCCTGATGTGTAAACTCTTAAAGTACGAATGCGAGATGCAGTAGAGGCAAATGTTGGCAAACACATGGGAAAAACTGAGTATCGCTAGACGTTCTACGGTAAACAAATGGAGCACATATCGAAATGTATGCAGAGAAACGCTATCGTTTGAACTGCCATTTAAATCTGTATCTAGCATAGACGTTGATATTTTATTCATAATCAGGTAAAGACCATTTGCTCACGCTTTATTTCTTTTTCGTACGCAGTGGGCGATTTGAAGGGGTTGTGATACGCACAGCTACTTGTGATTATACCGTACTAGTCTAACAGGCATACTTGCTGATATCTTGTGATTTTCTTATTGATCTTCACTGATGTTAAGAATTATTCTCACAATAGCATTAATAATAATAATAATAATAATAATAATCATAATATGCAGAAATCGTGAGGAAAGCTGCGAGAGGTAGAATTTTAGGGAATAAAGAATACAAAGCATCATCACCAGAAACGACTTGAAAAGAGAAAGGTTATTGTAAGTGTAACGAAGCATTGGAGCACAGTTAAGATTACAAAAATAATCCATTTTAAAGCTTTTACCAGTTCAAAGACAACTCCTATTAACTAATTGACTAACAGTGCTTAACTATGAAGCTCGGAACTTAAAGCACTTATGATATTGTAAGTCTCCATTAATGTGTTCTATTCAAAATGAATTTGAGAGCGTCTTGTGGTTTACCGGAAAAAATATGAGTCAGTTGGTGAATTTAATGTATCGGCATGTTCTTTCAGATTTTGAGTATACGTTCTTTGAAGGCTAATGCAAAGATTTAAAGAGCCTCTTCCAGTTATCAAGTATGTGTACTTTCAATAATTTAACACAAGATTGATCATTATAAAATTAAAAGTATTGCATGCTTTATTACTTATTCAGAAAAATGTCTAATACTACATAAGGCTCTCTAACGCACCCCACATGGGATCTATAACTTTCGAGGCTTAGCTCATTCCATCAAACGATGACTGAATCCATTTCTGAGATGAGGTACACAGTCCGTTACCTCCGATGATAGGGAGATGAGGAAGGCGATGGAATGAGAGGACCTACAGCGTTCCCCGTGCTTTCCGAACCACGTTGGGTTTGTGGACATCTCCACATGAGGAAGTCATAGGTGAAGGTGCGGATAAAATCGCCACCGCAAAGCCAGGAATCGAACCTCGGAGCCTCAGAAGAGAGGCTTAAACGAAACCACTGCGGTATCCCGACCCCGTACTACACGAAGTTTAATACCTGCGTTTAAAGAACTAGATTCATGGATGATACTCAAAATTTAAGTGTATACCTTCCAAATTTTCATCATATGGGGCATATCATATGAGGCTTTGTTTTAATTTAGGAAAATAGTTTTCTTGAAAATTAGGTGTAACATAGGAATCATTGAAATTCATTTTATTTTCTTATTTTGTTCGCCAAATATTTTATAAATTTTAAGCTATATGGATTGAAACTTGTAGAATTAGCAATTGCAGTGCGTGAGTACCCTTAACGAACTAGTGACGTATGGATTAATTGTTTCTTCTCTTCCGGCCAGTCGAATTAAGTTTCTTTTCAATGTTTTATAGAAAATAGTATGGTTATTTTCCGTCCACAAATCAGTACTAGTGGAAACCAATTCCTTTTATTTCAATTTTAATATGTTTGGCATTAATTCTTCCCACACTATTGCAGCTCGGATCCCTATGCTCGTAGTCTTACTTAGTATCATCAAAATGTCCATATTCAGCTCCAAAATCAACAGTTATTTGAATTAAAGAAATTAAATATAGCCTGCTAAGCACATTGAATGGTCATATGTCCACTGTATACATTTGAACGTACCTCGAAAGGTCTACTTTATTTAGTAAGTTATGTGAGAATTAGCCTGATGTGATGCAAGAAACTGAGCACCCAGCGGTTTTCTTCAAAATATTAACAGTTTTATATGAAAAGCACTGAATAAATCTTCGAGTATATAAGGGCGTTCTTGTTTCTTGCCTGTCCAAAATTTAGTCCAGGCAGGGTTAATAACTGGCTCCCTTTTCTTGTCAACAACAAACTCTAAAGTTTTGATTTTATTTTCTGAACCTATTTTAATAATGCGTATTGAACATCCTTAACACATGCTCTCTGCTTGCTTCGTCAGTCATCGGGAACACACGATCATACGGCTGCTGCCGATCAGAGAGGTTACCATCTATTGCGCTCACCCTCTCGCTGGCTTCTACTAGGTTCGTGGTAGATAAATAAAAATAACTATTCGGTAAATCAGACATTAACAAAGAATATCTGGAATTGGTTAATGCGACAAAAAAGAAAAAATCTTATATGTTAATTTATATAATTTTCTCTGCCCTCTGGCGCTTATTATTGCGTATACAATTATTCTTGATAAAATTTATTTTCTATCTACTTCATTTTAATGGAGATAAACTTTTGCAGAAATAATTGCATCACACATTCCGTTATAGATGCAAAGTGCATACTGATAGTCAAATGTTGTAGAACTGGTCGTTATATGCTGGTCTTAAAATTTAATACTTTTCCATGATATCGAGAAACAACTGAACATTAACAGGACCTTAAAAGAATGGCTGTATTGAATAATTCGAAATCATTAATAACGGGCATTTCTGAAATGGCTAATGCTACAAAAAAGATATTTGAAACAAATTGAGTATTTTAAACAGATCTACAACTTTGGTACGTTTTTGTCTTTGCTTAGCGTTTACTAGCTACACAAAATTATGCAAAATTCCTTCCGAATGAAGAGGACTTCACAGGCTATTCCCAGAAAATTCAAGATATACATTTTGTTTTCATGTAAATATCTTTAACATATGGTATTTTAAACAAAATTGTTGAGCCATTGTTTATAGAATCAAAATGTTCGAAATATTTTTCACGTAAAGGGTAGTTCGGGAGGATTTTCTTGAAAATCTTTGGAAGGTACTGAACCTAAATACCAAGCTTGGTGTTGATCAGACTTTTCGTTTTTGAGTTATGCTGTTCACAGACACACACAAACGAAGACACACGTATGGACCTTTATCGAAAAATGCTTTTTGTTTAATTCAGGAGGCCTAAAACATGTATTATCGGTGAAATCTAGGTATAGACTTTTTTGTGGACTACAATATCTTCTCTACTTAGTATGTACATGGTAGAGAAAGTAAAAGTGCTTTTTTTATTCAGGTGCCTCAAAACACGTATTTCCGAAGAAATCTTGGTATCGAATTTTTGGATGGAATGCAATACCTTCTCTACCTAATATGTACGTGGTAGAGAAAGTAAAAATAGAACACCTTTAACAGTCGGTGCTGACGTTCACACAACCCCTACATCCTAGGGCCCATTTCTTGAACGTTAATGTCGATCACTGTATTACGTGGAAATAAAATACACACTCATTTATTCACTTATTTTATATCCCCCACAGCATGATACACAACGGATTAAGTTTTCCATTCGCACTCTTTCTCTTTCCCCTCTCCCATTTCATCGGATATTCACACTCTGCAGCAATTCGTTAGACTTATGATTGATAGAAACTGCTTCCTGAATACCAAAATTTCTTGTATTTCTTGTGTGTAAAATAAATTATATTACTTTTTTATGTGAAAGAATCTGAGAGTTTGTTATAGCTGAAGAGATAGTTTTACATGAGAAATTCAGAAGCAATGAACAAATGTTCTGACCTTTTCTAAACGAAGAACCACTAACACTGGACATGGTCCTCCGTTGTGTAGTGGTTACCATGCCAGCCTCTAGTTCCGAAGGTCGCGGATTCAAACCCGTCGGAGGTCGATGGATTTTTTTCGGGTGTAAAAATCCTTAGCATGACTTCCTTCGAAAGGCAAGTAAAGCCGGTGGTCCTGTGTCGTGGATTTACCTCAAGCCTGATGAAGAGACCTCTGAGCAAAATTACCGCTCTTTCACGCCCAGATAGAATGAGACGCTAAGGACCACAGCAGTTAAAGAGCTCAATCTTTTTAACTAACGTTGGGCGACTGAGACATTATTAAATAGCTGCTTTTTGGACCTTCGTAAAGTTTGTGCTGTAACAAGGCGACCTGTGACATTGACTTGATCATCCATTGATGTTACATTGCGGCCACCAGATTAAAAATAGAGCTTCTTAAAGCAATTTATTCTGATTTTTATCTTGTGGTTATTTACAACAGTAAATTGGCTTGCTACCTTCGGGGAACCTCGTCCCATCGTGCCTTGAAAAATTAAATTGAGTTTTATTTATGTACGCTCTATAACTATTGTGGTCCTTAGCGTCCCATTCTATACTGGGTGTGAAAGACGGTAATTTTGCTCAGAGGCCTATTTATCAGGCTTGAGGTTCTTTTACGTGCCGTAAATCTACGACACGGGACCACCAGTTTTACTTCCTTTCCGAAGGAAGCCATGCTAAGGGTTTTTACTCCCGAAAAATATCCATCGGCCACCGCCGTGCTTGAACCCGCGATCTCGGGAATTAGAGATTTGCATGGTAACCACTACACTACGTAGGACGACAGTATCATCTGCCGGGTAATACCTTCGATTTCAAACTAATGTGTCATATTTCAATGTAAATTCTAGTGCGACAACAAATATAAAATTCTGAGAAATGAAGAAGTTAAATCTTTGTTTCCTTATTAAAAAAATAACCTTTCCATGAATTTCTGCCTCGAGAAAAACCGTTAACTCACATCTTACATTTAAAATTCTGCATAATCCAACAAACTTCTGATACGGACATCTTAATATATAAAAGTCAGTGTATCTATGTATATATGAATGTGTATATGTGTGTATGCTTCTTATAGGCTTCTACACCGGTGCACTAATTTCGATCAAACTTTACACAGATAACCTTTCAGACAAGGTAAAAATTACTGTCTAGTTTAGAATTCGAAGTTCCGCCCCATTTCGCACGATTAGTTATTTAATCTTAGGTGATGCCTACAAAAGCTCTAAGACCAGATATGGCATTTTCAACGATAATAGTAGTAGGTCGAACAGTGCCAACATAAGAATAATAATTACTTACGCTTTCATGGTCTCACAAAATAACAAAGGAACAGCGAGTTCACATATTAATAGTTGATCTGCACTCTGACATTGATCATGGAGTAACACCACAATCAATAAATACTTACTACAGTTATGCCACCTGTGACTATGATGCGGAAATGTAAAGGTGTTTGGTTGTGAAATTAGACAAAATTTCCAACTGTATTATACTGGAGTGATAACAGCAACAACATTAAATCAGACTAAATACCACTGCCTGTTCTTATTAATTGTGTATTGATATAAAATAACACAAAAGCATTCAATATAATTGCATTGACTACAAAGTCTCTATGGTACTATTGCTAACATAAGGGTAATAAATGAGTCGAAATTAATGTCCATACATTCCGCGAGTATATTACGATGTTCGGATATTCACATATACTTTGTAGTTTCTCATTTGTCTGCTCTTCTCCTTTGGTGTCAATTTCGCCTTTCTTTTGTTCTGTCTCTCATGTGATTTCTTAGTAGTTTTTTGTATGTTGGTTACTGAGAATAAAGAGTTTCTGGAGTTACCTAAACTACTATTATTTCTTCCCAACTGAAACTTTCTCTATAAATAGGAATTCCAAATATGACAACTTGGATGTCACCCAGCTACATTCACGACAAATCATCATTACAAACTGCGGTATTTGTAATTGTTCAAAGTGTTTTCATTCTGAATATCACAACTTGGATGCCACTCAGCTACATTCACGACAAATCATCATTACAAAATGCGGTATTTGTAATTGTTCAAGGAGTGTTTTCATTCTGAATATGACAACTTGGATGCCACTCAGCTACATTCACGACAAATCATCATTACAAACTGTGGTATTTGTAATTGTTCAACAGTGTTTTCATTATGAATATGACAACTTGAATGCCACTCAGCTACATTCACGACAAATCATCATTACAAACTGCGGTATTTGTAATTGTTGAGGCAGTATTTTGAACACTTAAATGATTTGAGTAAAATTATATAATATATAAATTCAATAACAGCCCGCCTTAAAGCAATATGTGTATGTAACAATATATAAAAAGTGTATATTACAGTCATTGTATATGTTTATATTATTGTATCCACGTGTAATAATGTTATGTGAATATATTACGTAATTTAATAATGTAGGAGCTGTAAGAATAATGGGTTAAAAGTTGCTAACAATGAGGTAACCTTTAGGCAATAATGAATTTGAAAGTTTAAATGCTACTAGTCATTATTGGAGCAACAATAATGTAATTTTAGTGATAGTTATAAAAATAGCCAATCAACAACCAGAAAAAGCTTTAATTAAATGAAGGTATCCTATTGGAGTAGGATTAGCCAATCAGAGACTTGAAATACAGAAATTTACAAGCTTAGACGGTTGAAATCAGTTCAGTTGGTTGCAGACAGCGTTACTAACCAGACGCAAAATGTGTCCTCAAGATATTTAATACATATTCGTGTGAGACGAAAAATAGTTTACGTGTTAAAAAGTGCAAGTAATTAATTAAAGAATTTCACAGCTCTCTATATCAGTGAAGTGTTGTTTTAATCGTATCAAGTATTAATAAAAGGAGTGAAGTAAAATTATAATCTGTGTAAGCCTACATTCTTTAGTCACACCACATCCCTGCTAAGAGAAACGTGTCTCTAACAATAATACTGACGCAGCCGAGGCAAACATAAATATATAATATTTAAAGAAACAGTCAAATTACAAAGTTAATATATTTTTTTAAACTTGGGGCAAAGGCCACCTGAAAGTACATTTGGGGCAAAGGCTACCGGAAACTGTGTACTATACGTGTGGTTACAACGAATTTCAAGTTCGGTATCCCAACAGTTTAACTATAATACAACTCTTACAAAAAATAACGTAACAAAACTCCTTCAATACGACCTACTTCAAATTGACGCCCAAAGCGTGTTGCAAACAAGTTACAACAAAATACCTTCTTCAAATTGGCTGCCCAATAAATACCTACTTCATTGTTCAATAGTGTTTTCATTCCGAATATGAAACTTGGATGCCACTCAGCTACATTCACGACAAATCATCATTACTAACTGCGGTATTTGTAATTGTTCAACAGTGTTTTCGCATAGTGTTTTCTCAGTACTTTTATTTTGTTCGTTATAGTGTCCTGAGAGCTTTAATTAACTTTTTGTCTAAGTGTCTTGTAGCTTCATAAAGAACTGGGGGAGTAAGTGAAATTAATTATATCGTCATGCAAGTTTAAATAGCTACCGTGCAACGTCGGATAAACCTGCTAGTTATCTATAACATCAAGGGAGTGGGCACGTAGGATCAAGAAGTGTTTGAGCGGCGAAATATCGTGTAAAGAGGAGCATTAAACTTAAAACTTAGTCAATATGCTCCTACACTCATATTGGAGTATGGCCAACCTCATTGTAATGCTACATTGTTCATTCCTCCTCCAAATATAAGCCAATAAACACCTTAGAATTCAATGGTACTTCACTTCTCTCTAGTTCTCTTACTGATCCGATTTTGAAACACTAACGAGCAGGGTAGCAAAGGAAAGTTCAATGTTCTACAGTCTGTAAAGGCTACTTAATGCTCAGCGTGAGTTTGTCTATGTTCGTCCTTTCTTGCTTTCCCACCAACCTCTCACATGTAGACTGTAAAATATATGTGCTACAAGGCTCGGTGATAGGTGAATGAATGATTTATTGTCTAATTTATACTTAAATGCAATTTAGAAAATGTTTACAACACAATAGAGTTGCTTATTATTTCTCTTCCCCTTATATTTAACATTTTGTGTATATATAATAGGGAAGTATAATTTTCCACTACTTACTTTTTGCCTTCTTGCCCTTTTCCCGTATTTTCTCCAATTTGCTTCACATCCCTTTTAACCACTTTAACCTAATTTTTCCTAAATATTTTCCTTCTTTTTCCATATATACATTTGATTTGTATTAAAAGTCTGACTAACGTTTAGCTCTATTGGTAAATTTTTGCATTGTTCTAGTATTAAATTCTCTCTTCCTTTATCCGCGTCCTCGCATTCCAGAATATAATGCCAATTGTCATGTAATCCATTATATTTAGTGTTTCTCTCCCCCCTTCCTATCCCTGTTAGACCACTTAAATTCATTACATCTGTCCTGGTCCATGCATTCTGGGCTCTTTGTGACATACTTCCGTTTTAAAATATTTATAATCTATTAATGATAGTTTTTCCTTGAAACTACTTATAATTTCTTACTTTTCAATATCCTCCACTCTTGTTCTAATTTGTTTCCAGAAACACTTACTTTTGTTGTTTGTTTCTGCCCATGTTTCCCCCATTCCTATTTCTTCCAAGGTTGTCTGTATACTGTGCATCCAAATTTCTTTTTTCACCATTTTCTCCTGTACAGCAATTTTCCCATTCTTTTTCCAGCCCGTATATCTCTGCTGCGTATAACATCCTTGCTTTCACTACTGTGCTATATATCCTTTATAATCCGCAATTTGCATTTGTAGTATTTTGTTCACACATGCTCTTATTATTGCTTGTTTCCCCTTTGTTAGTATTTTTTCCTCTGTTCTCCCCAATCCCCAGCACTATTGAGCCTTACTCCTAGATATTCAATTATCCTCACTACTTCCAGCTCCGTTCCTTCCCGATACCACTTTTCGGTCTTTCTTAATTTATATCCTTTCTTAAAAATCACGATTTTCGATTTCTTTCCGTTTATTCTCAACCCCGATCATTACAGTATTTGCCAATTGCTTCCATAGCTTTACTTAGCCCCGCAACTGAGATGGAACTGCCACTAGATCATCTGCAAACAACAATCCTGGTATTTCCTTATTATTAATAACTGCTGAATCGGTGATAGGTAGTTAGTTGCCATGCAATAATATTTTGTTTATAAACCCATGCCCGGAAGCTCTTTGTTTACGCGCTAGAGCCTCTGAAACAGGAGTGCGGATTACTGCAGGTAAACAAACCGTATACTCTACGAAAAACACTAGACGTCGCATTCATTGGTTAAGAGTTGTTTACCAATGTTACTGCATCAGCTGCTACGTCATGCACAGTAATCCTTCACATCCTTACAGCCAAGATCAGGGTTTACAGTATTATTCTATTTAATAGTTTCACACGTTACAGTGTTCATTGTGGCTATCGTCAAGTGAGAATGAAAAATAGCGGCCTTGTACACAAATGCAAAGCACACTTAAGATGCCCATCTAGGGAGAACCCGAAGGAATGCCGACTCTATCAACAACGTTACCCCAACAGGCGTCACCCAAACCACATCAAGTTTCCCGGCAACCCAGCCTAAGATTAAACGCCGGTCGCCTAGAATTTAAGCAGATATCTACCCCTATACACGGAGGTGAGCTGCTTCGTCTAAAATATCTATCTAACTATGGAAATATCTTTGGTATGGTAATTATCCGAACTAGTTTATCTTCTTTGGCAACCTTAAACCATTTTGGAAGTACCAATTTTCTTGTCGTTGTTTCCAGTACCTAGGAACTGACTTTAACTGCGTGCATGCCAGAATATAAACACATCTAGAGTAAAACCTACAATACTTCGTTGCAAAAGACAATGGAGTGTTACCTGAAGCCTCAAATTACTTTTAAGCCTCAACCGAACGTGATGGTTCAGGCTGTTTGTTGGAGGCTCTCGTTCAGGAGGTACCGGGTTTTCTCCAGGTCAGTGGAATTTCATATTATCCCGAATTTTGCTGCCTTAAATTTCATTTCCTTTCATCTTGCAGCCTTATAGGGATAGGCGTAGTGCGGGAATGCGGTAAATGTATTTTAAAGAGAGAACTCATTCTTCCCTGGCATGGAACCTTCTGCTCGAACCTGACCGTCAATCTGGTAATATTAGAGATTCTGTCGCGTTGTATCTCCCGCCTTCAAGTCTGGCTGTTACCTCACCCCTCCCTCCCGAGGTGCAATAAGTCTAGCCTTCGCAGGAGGACCGACATCCTCCACCATTTTTAATCGAATTCTCTATGATGCATGTCTGAATTTAAAAGTATGAAGAACTCGTACTATATAATCATGCTGTACACCGACACGAGTGTATAGCACTGTATATTATAGCCAGGTCATTAAGGCACGCATTCATGAACGGTAAGTCTGAGGTTCAATCCCTATAGGACCGTCCTCCCTCACTTAGATATTTTCCAGGTTTTCCTCAGTCTTCATAACTGGCAAATGACGGAGAGGTGCCCTAAACTTGGGCAGGGAACGTTTCTTTCCTAAATTTCCTTTCCAAATTTATCATTTCGTTTCATACATGATCAGAGTCCACCGTCTGTGGTGCCGTATGCAGTAAGAATGGGCACTAAACACGACTAAAATAGTAAAGAAAACAGAGCTCTGATTCCTGGCAGTAATTCCTCTCTATTGATAACTAACTGGCTGCTCGACACTGAACGGTTAGCATTTTAAACTTGAATGACGAATTAATTAATTCCATCTACTCCCCCCATTATTTTAAATTATTGTACGTGATCTATAAGTTGTTTTATGGGGAATCCTTCCTCTACCTCTTACAATTGTAATCTCGTACAGCCCTGGATATTCCTAATAACGGGTGAAAATCCTGATATGTATGCAAAAGGATGAGAAACATCGGCAGAACGTCCGACTTCCTTAACTTGCCCCCCCCCCGATTCATCCAAGTTCTAAAACTGCTGTATAGCCTATACGCTACCATTTGGTGGTGGAACAATCATCGGTCGCAATGGTGGAGTAACGTTTTATATAATTGCAGTAGATAACATTTTAAACCTTTGTACCTTCTCTTTGGGTCCCATAGTTATTTAATAACATAAAATCTACATACTTTTCCCATAAAGCATGGGAAGCTGGAGAACATTAGGATTCCCCCTCCCAGGAAACCAGGTTAACCGCTTTGGAAAAGATGTATAAACTGCGAGAAGAATAATATTCGTAGTTGTTGGTTATAAAATGTAGGTTGACTGATTCTAATAGCTGGAGTCAATTATTTAACATACCTTGCTACCGATCTTGACTATAAGCCAAAACTTTCTTAGTGAGGGTTCTTAAAATATGTGGCACTGGTATCGCACCCGAATCGTATGCACTGCTATAAGCATATTCCATACTCTTTTTTTTTTTGTGTCTTAATTTCTAAATCGTGTTGCTTGTAACGAAATATCCGCGGCATTTGTCTTATTTTATATGCATATTCTGTGTAGTAATAACAATTAATTTCTATTCCATGGTATTCTCAACTAAAAGTCAAAGCTTTCTCCGCAAGCATGTGTTCCAATGTTTCGTATTCAAGCACAATCACATTGTAAACCTTTTTAATAATTGATGAAACAAAACTATAAGATGTCTTGTAGACCAAGTCATTTAGAAATAATTGAGCGTTTTCAATGATGAAGGAATTATTAAAATCGATTGAGTGGTTTTTGAGATAACACCCCTCCCCCTCCCCACGCACACACTCACACACATACGTTACATACTGCGACGGTTGTACCTCACTTATTATATTGGACGTATCTGAATCAGAGTGAGTAGTTCTTTGTCCAGACTCTTCTCTTATAGCAGGGTGAACCAGAGAGCACAGCTCTGTAGTTATGCCTCAAGATGTTGGCTACAATGCGATCAGAGCGAGATTCTCCGAACAGTCGCTAGGTTTGGTCACAGCACCTCATAGCCGAGCTTAGCCGGCGTGCTGTGATTGGCTCTTGCTACACCCCTCTCTCCATCCTGCCTGAGCTTGCTTGTCATACCGAAAAGAAGAAAGAGTCTTGAGTAGAACATCGAAGAAGAAAGGACATTTAAATAGCTGTTCGACCAAAGGGCCATTTTATTTCTGGCAATGAGGGGCTAGGATATTAAACTGAGCTAAATATTATGGAAAATTCACCTTGATAGTAAATTACACTTTAAATTCGGGTATTGGAGCCAAGCCTCTCATTAGAGTGTGTGTTATCCGAATGTTTCCAAATTCAAGCATGTTTAAGTAATTTTGCATATTTTCTCTCTCTCTCTCTCTCTCTCTCTCTCTCTTTCGACTGAATTCATGTTAAAACAGGGCTTGGAGCATATTGGTAACCTTTCTTGTATACGTTGTATGTACTAGAAGATGAATCGTATCTTATATACTTTTGAAAGTGGATAGTTTAAAACTCTGGAATGTGCTTTGCAGACATTTTGTGGAACATCTCCAAGTATTACCCGTAGGTATGAGTGTCACACCAGTACATTTGGACACGTGTTGCCATCATAATTTCTTCTATGTTAAAATAGATTATTAATATGCTTTGCAGCATCATTTTATGTCGTTATAACTGAGCGATTGATTTCACCGTACTTTGAACTTGAGAAATTGTTTCACAACATAATAATTTTAACCAGTGTAATTGTTTTAAAGCTACTATATGCATTGACGGGTGAGTCTTCTCAGCCTGCGGATTGAGAAGCTATGTAGTCCCGTCGTTGTACAGGCTAAGTGTAAACACTGTCCAACGTATCGCGTCGTATCAATTTGGGCCGAAATGACTGCTACTCCCTCGTACTACAATACGGATGCTGAATGACATAGTCACACGATCCGTCGTTGCTTAGTCAAAGACAGGATGATTTCTTCGTGGATGTGGTATCTTCTGCACTTTTCCTGAGTCCAGAAGGCGGTTCACAACTCGCAAAAACGTGTGATCTGTAGTAAGTGTTCTCTGCGGAAACCTTTGTTGGTATACACGACGTGCCTCCGTTGCATTCTGCTGCGCTTCCCCGTATACTAACAGCGTCCAGATACTGTATATTCGAAAACACTGTTCATAGTGAGCAAGAGGGGCTGGAACTTTGTATTTATAGGCAAATCCACTTTCTAGTGCATTCGGAAATAAGTCATGATTTGCTAGAACGTTCTCGAAACATGAACAGAAATAAATAAAAAAAACTAATTTATTAGCAAGCGTGATTTGAACTCCCAAACTTCACCATGACTTTCCATTGCACTCATAGAGCACGTTGACAACGAGCACCATAGGAATTGAGTGATTTAATTGTATCTATGCAATACGTTCCATAACCTGCATTCTTCACACTCACCTTTTCTTGGGGGTCATTGATTAGTAATGCCCCCAGTAATAACTCGCTCTAACTCGGTTTAGTACGATTCTAAACTGCACATCCCAACCTGAACAAACTGGGAAGGGCGAGTTGTAGCAATACATAGATACATAAATTTCCCTCTTCATTTGTATATATAGATATACTCTTCAGTTTATCGTAGGTAAGAAACATATGTAGGTAAGAAGCAGCTTCTTTGCAAAGAAAACTCCAAGACGATAACAAATGAGAACGTAACGTATACGTCACGCCATCTGTACAGCCCGGACTCCCGCGAAAGAGTTAAAACATCCGCGCAACCGCCTCATATTGTCATAGTTCAGTTACTAAGGATAGTAGGCACATACCTTATAAGAGATGTTGGAAATGTTGTCCTCTATTCACACATTTCTCGCATCTTCTCAAAAAATGTTCATTAGTAATAGAGAGTCCAGTATCGGAAATTGAGTGAATTTCTCGTCTGGTGTTTTCTTTTAGTTCTTCCAAGGTATGGGGTTTGTTGCATACACTATTTTTAACATCATCATCTAAGTTGGGTAAATTTCCGTAATTGAATTCTGTGAAATGTAAATAATAACAGTAACAATTGACCCAACTGAAAATTCTCTCTGACGAAGCATGGTTCTATTTACTTGGTTATTCCCGTCGTAAAGTAACAGATACTGAAGCACAGAGACATCCGATTTTACACACAAAATTCCCTTGCATGACACCAAAATTGGTGTATGGTGCGCAGTAAATGCATAGAGAATAATAGGACCTATGTAATAGATGCAGAGAAGTACAGAAATGATTGACATACTTTTTCAACAGGTGACCGACGTTGAATGTTAGTTCTTTACCGCCGCGCACACAGCGGATTGAGTCAAAGAAAATTTTTTGAAGATAGGGCAATTACTAAAGGATTATGGCCATCTTGATTGCCAGATTTAATTTATGCTATTTTAATCTATGGGGAAACTTGAAACAAACTGTAGGCCCCCCAAAAAAGACCAAAAAGCATACATTGGAAGAATTAAAAGATAATATGAGGGGAGAAATTCACTCAATTTAGGGAACTGAACTCTCAAGTGTGAATTAAAATTTCCTGATAAGATGTCAGAAATGTGTGGATAGGGAAGAACAGAATTTTCAACATCTCTTACGATAAGAGGCGGTCCGGGTTCAATCCCAGGGACCTGCATGTGGGATTTGTGGTGGACGAAGTGGCGTCTGGGCGGGTTTTCTCCGGGTTCTCCGGTTTCCCCCGCCATTCATTCCACCAACTGCTCCATCATCACCTTTCCTTTCACCCATTTCACCAACATTTCGTTTCATCTACTTCCTTCATCCCATACCAGGCATCGGGCTGATCACCCATCCTGGATGTTCTGTCTGATCCATGAGTGTCTGCTCCTCGACGGGCCTCTGACCCCAGGCACCCGCCTGTAAGTCCTGGGGGTGTAAGTCCTACATAAGAGGAGGGTAAATAGATAATGAATGTATGAATGAATCTTACGATAAGGTATAGGTATTTGTAATTGGTAACTATGAGAATGTGAGGCGGTTGCGGGGATATTATGACTGTTTGGGCGCGAGTCCCAGATGTTGCAGCCGGCGCTCGAGCCCTCGTGTGGTGGCCACATTGTGGAATAAAAGCACTGTGTTTATGAAATAGTCTGCATTTAGGTGTTTTGAATTTTAAATTAACTTTATGAATGCGCTTTTAATTTACAATATTGTCGTTATATAACAACTAGTGATTAACAATTTGTCGCAACCCTCTCGAGAACTGAACTGTTAACTACAGCTTTTGAATATGCTTCTTCATATTTCAAAAAACTCAAACCTCAATTTGCATTTAATTAATTAAAGTGAATTCTTTATTTTGTGATTTTCTTTCAGCTGCTCATTAAGCGGTTATCAGATCTTTATACGATATCAATTACCTTTCAGGTGTCATGCTGATTTTTCCCTCTCAAAGCTCGCATTTAAAAGCTATTACAGCAGATTTTGAGTGGAAAAACTAACTTTAAAACCGATGGACCTTTGCTGTTTGAATACCATATCGCTTTATGATTGCATGTGCAAGGATGAAGCTATTCATACACAAAATGTTTCCCAGAATCGGATAAATTTGTACGTTTCACGTGAAATGCCATGTATCAAAGCGGAAAGCAGTGTATACGAAAATTTATTGCTTTGCATTTCCAAATACATTTGCAATTGAAAACCGTAAAACAGACTGTAGTTGTAAATCTGGATATATCTAATATAACAGGAGGGTTTTAATAATTCCACATTCTTTTGTCTGTTATTCTTCTTCGTGTAGTGTGCAATTAACATTCAACAATGCATTACGAGCCACTAATGAAGACACTATAATTTTGTTTTTATAGTTCCCGCAATGGCGGCCTTTTACATTTGGAACATATTGTCGATCGGCAATGGTATTAACTTGTACACAGTTGTCATTGGATTTCTGGTTTTTCTATGGGTTTTACACATTAGCTCACACAAACACAATTTTCATTCATATTTACAGATTCGGGGCAGGATAGGGAATAATCTTGATGAGAGAAACATTCCACCCCAGTTGGGGGTGGGAATCGAACCCGAGACTCTTCCCACAGCAGGCAGGTGCTCTACCGCCTGAGCTAGGGTGCCAGCTACCATAAAATTGAAGTACTAATCGTATTTAGCTAACACTGTTCATTTAACTATTATGCATACTTGTTAAACGTAATTTATCACCAAATTTTTATCACCGATCCAGGAGGAGCGCTATACTATTATTATTATTATTATTATTATTATTATTATTATTATTATTATTACTGTATTTTACGTCGCTTTAACTACTTGGTCATATCACAACGGATCTGTTAGTGGATAATTCTTAGATCGATGTGTGGCGGACAGTTAGCCTTCTAGGTCACATCTCTGTAACCTACCGCTCCGTCACGTGTCCACAAAGACCCTAGTGCATAGCAACAGGATCTTCTGCTTCGTTCCGTGCAGATGACATTAGGGTGCCGTCCAGTATAACTGCTTTCATTGTCTGTGGATAAATGGCACAGCATTCGCTATTACTGCCTATTTTTCGTTTTTACTATTTTTTTAGACTTAAGATGGAACTTTGGATCGTGGTATTAAATATACAATCTGGTATTTACCTTGGTGGCTGAGGGAAACCACGAAACAACCTCATGCAAATTGGTCGGCCCACGAGATTTTAACCTGGAGCCTCCCGAATGCGGGCCACAGACGTTACCGCCTGAGCCACCCCGCGCAGTTATACTAGAATTCATGATCTGTACTTGATCATTTACCACAGAGCTATGAATCTCAAGTTCAGGGCTGATTAATTCAAATGGCTAGAGGACACAAATTTATAGGAAGTTGATAGAAAGTAACTTTGGAATTTCTATACCACTCGTTTTACACCAGAAGTAAAAGACATTAAACCCACTTAGTTACATACAATACCAGCCAAAAATTGTGATAATGGATTCATTGCCTCATCCTCAGACAGAGTCAAATAATGAGCTGAACGTTATGCACAATGGAACGCAAGCTTACAAACGCAAACTGGCCTAGTTCCAGGTAGCATGCCTCTTATATCACCGAAAACTGATGGCATCCTAGGGCATTTCGCCACCTTAGTCCTGGAGAGACTTAGTGACTATATGTGAAAACTATATCCACAGCATCCTGTTGGAAATTCTTAAGAGCACATCAAAACTGCAGAGGAAATTGTACTATAAACTCTGTATACCAAAATTATAAACAGAAGGTCGTTAATAATTCACTAAATAATGGCATTAGCTTAATAAAATTACAGTAACAATTACGTCATAAAACAGTTACGTTACAAAATATGAAACGAATTACAAATTCGCATGTACAGTGGGCTTCAAAAGTTTTCCGTTGGGCCAAGGGGTGTAGAGGAAGAGGGGGAAGAACTCGACTAGTCATGCCTGGCTATAGCCAGCGTGCCGGTATCGTCTCAAAGGTCACATGTACTTCTGTGTATGCATTCAGCGATCTGACTCTAAGAACAAAGAAGACGAAACCAAATACTTTTCTCTTTACTAGAACTATTCAAGCGAAATAAATTAACATATTCTTTGCATACTATGTTGTTTAAAAATCAAATATTGCACTCTTTATGCGGGTGCTACACAAGTTTAAGATTCAGTAATTTTCTTGAGAAACAAGGTTTACATAACGTAAATCTTGTTTTTAACGTTTGTTGCTAGTAATATATAATAATATTAATAATAATAATTTCATAATTATCGCCAATAGAACGTTCAATGCATGCTCCGATGATATTTATTACCTTGAATATCAGTTCATTTTGCTTTTTAATTGTCATAGATATCGATCACAACGTTTAGAGCTAAGTGTGTAGTTCCATACAATTGGCACATTCAGTTCTGATAATATTCAAGTAATGTTTTAAAAATATGGCAGCAAAAGTAATATTAATGTCAAACTGTTTAAGCGGTTGGAAACAATTAAGTATAACATTAAATTTTCTTCAAAATGAGATATATTTTGCGTTTGTTAATGAAAAACGAATGAAGATTGTTTTATTTGAAACATAATTCCCCTTATATGCACATTCACAAGTGAAAAGAAGAAAAACCGTGCCAGTCGTATAGTGGACGTAGAGTAAAAACGCCTATTTAGGTATTGTATGCAAAATGTTAATAGATACGAGGAAGCAACGTTGAGCGCAAAATATGCAGTTTCTATATAGGTGTTTTATTCGTTTAGGATAACATATAAGATCAATTTTCAAAATAGTGACCCGAAATATTAATGCAGATAGGTTGATGTGCTTTTGTTGTAATTGGTTCATTTGAAAGCACTCTATTCTGAAAACTAAATTGCTTTCAAGTTACAAATCTGAAGATGCACCCCTAAAAAAGGCTTTGTATTGCGATTCACGTTCTGAATTCTTAAAATGCTTCTCTTCTCTGGTCTAGAATGAAATGGAATGTGTAACGGAGTGGACAAGACCCCGATCCAGTGAATGAGGATATTGTGCTTGTGAACCTCGAGGGTGCGCTTCCGGGAGAGACACCGAGCGGCCGGAGCCAGGACTGACGGCACAGCAATGACAAAGTTCCTAAAATTTCCAGATTGAGACGCCTTGACATTTGGGCAGGCAAACCGGGGATCCCACCCCAAACAGAGGGTCCAACGCCCACCAAGAAGCGGTCCTTATACCCTGGCAATCAGCCGAAGACCGAGAGAAGGATAAGGTTCCAAAGAGAGAATCCTTTTTCTGTGCCACGTCGCACCGGAATACCATCGCCGACACTTCCAATCCTGAAAAAGACCTAACGGGGTTAAGGATGAATGAAATGAGGAATGGAACGATATTCGGGGGCTGAGAGAAATCATATCAGCATTCGCCTGACGACGCGGGAAAACTCGAAAACAAAAAAACCGTGGCTCAGATTGAGCGGTAGCCGGAAAGCGAACTTGGGATCTCTCGAATGCGAGTCGCACGCGTTATCGCGGCACCACCTGGACGTAAACTGGAAGATCCGTAGTTCAAATCTCGGCTCTGACATAGAATTTTTCAATTTGATTCTATCTTTCCAACCTGTCCTTGAGTTAAAGAGTCTTCTTGTTAATTGAGATGAAACTGCAATTGCAAACTTGTTGTAAGTATAAGAAGAATGCAGTAGTTCAAACAATAGTCAGATTTTCATGTCGTGTCTTTGAAACTCCACGCTCTTTGCATTACCGCGAGAATTATGATTAGGAAGAATTATATTTTTAGTATAGATTAAATTATTACTTTAAATTGAACAAACTAACGTGTTGTATTCACATAACTTTCTCTTGTCACCATTCTACAAATTCGTTTTTCTAATTCTCATTTCTCTGTCTACCTCTTATAATCCAGATAAACTTGCAAATCACATTTAGCTCATCTGTGTGGTGTGGAGGTCTGCCTCACATTCAAGAGGTCCCGAGTTAGACTCTCGGTTAAAGTGAAATACCTGGGTATAGTTTTTTCCAGGGTTTCCTCTTTATCGTGAGAAGATGAATGTTTGTTTCTAATTTCTAGTGACCTCGGGCCCATTTGAGCATCATTTTAACCATTTCGTTCATTCTCTGTCCGTAATGGCCTACCCTGTAAAGGACTTTAATTAAATACGAAAATAAATGGTTCACATTTACTAGTTGTAGTATATGTAGATAAAGCGATAGTCACATTTTCAAAAAGCATGTCACTACGTGATGCTTTGAAATTCCATGCTGTTTATATGACCGCGACAAAAACAAAACGAATAGCGACTTCTCAGTTACAAAAAATATTCAAACCAATAACAAAAAATACCTGGGAATTAGTAATCTCATTATATATATATATATATATATATATATATATATACAACAAACTGCGTGCTTTAACGGGGTCTGCATTTCTTGTGTATCAAAACTTTGTCCAACCTTTTAGAGTTTACCAATTATACAAAAGTTGTTCAAAATGAAGAAGGCTTTAAGGGTTCTTCTCAGTCAGTTCAAAATATATATTTCGTTTGTCATGAAAATATTTTAAACAGTGAATATTTTAATCAAAATCATTAGAGCCACTTTTAAGAAAATAAATTTCGAAAATTTTTTCATGTAAAGGGTTGTTCAGGATGGGGAAATTTTCTTGAAAATCCTTGTCACAACTTTGAAAGATGCTGAACTTAAATATCAAGTTTGGTAGTTAACTGACTTTTCGCTTTGGATTTATGTTGTTCATAGAGACGCAGACATATGGAGGTTTGCCCTAAAATATGATGTGTTGCATTCGATGATTTTCTCTACTCACTCTGTTTACAAAGCTTATTTTGCACCTATATCATGTTAATACCCATAAACCTTCATTACTTATTTTCACAATTCGTTGTAGGTATAACCAGAACATATTAAGCTAAAGCGATAGCCAAATCCCCCAAAGCTGATCGCTACGTGATAACTTAGGATTGGTTGGCTACGGAGGGAACTCGGCATTGATCCACATAGTGGATATTATGCCTACGCCCACAAGGGAGCGTCTCCGGGAGGCAGGATGAGGCGAGACAAGACACCGGGCGTCCGGAACCAGGAAAAACGGCACAGGAATGACAGGGTTCCTAAATTTTCAGATAGACACTCCCCGTCAGACGGACAGGCAGACCGGGAACTCCACCCAGCACAGAGGGTGTCCAACACTCCTCAAGGAAGTTAGGATACTCCTGACAGGCAACCGAAAGCTGAGGGACGGAGAAAGTCACAAAAAACATAATTTTCCCCTGCTACACTGCACCGAAACACCATCGCTGACTCTTCCAACCCTGAAACAGACCAACGGATGAAAGATGAAGGGAAATTAGAATGGAGATGAAATGGGGGTCCGGAAATTCGGGGATGTGAGAATACTTCCCAGCACTCGCCTGGCGACCCAGGAAAACCCCTCGAAAAACCTATGGGTCAGGAAGGTCGGCCAGAGGAATCCAACCCACGACCTCCCGAATGTGAGCCACAGACGCGATAGCTTTGAAATTCTGTTCTCTTTGTATGAACACGAGAAAGAAAGAAATAAAGAAGGAAAGAAAAACAATAGCTATTTGCAGTTGAGGAAGTATAAAGTATTTGAAAATTTAAACCAATAACAAAGAAACTTTCAGAATAGGTAAAATATAAAAGTTATTTGAAATAAAATAAAAATGTTATTTGATATAAATTTTGTGCTTTAACAAGGTCTACAGTTGTTGTGCGGTAAAATTTTGCCTCTCTCTCTCTCTCTCTCTCTCTCTCTCTCTCTCTCTCTCTTACGATTTACTAATTATCAAAAGTCATTGACAATAAAGACTAATTTACAGACTATTCCTAGAAAATAAAAGATATACGTGCTATTTATCATGAAAATTGCTTAAACATGTGTATTTTAATCAAAATCCTTAGAGTCATTTTAGAAAGAAATTTTTTTTTGAAAAAGTCCAATGTAAAGGGTACTTTGGAGTGGAGGATTTTCTTTAAAATCTCAGGGTCGCATTCTTGGAAGAAGTTGAACTTAAACACTAAGTTCGGATTTTAATCACCCTTTTCCTTGTGATGGAATTAATTGTTCTTTCACACAAGCCGTGTGTTGGATAGGGTTGGAAAGGTAGAATCAGATGATTGAAAAATTCAATGCCATAGCCGGGATTTGAACCACGGATCTCCCGGTTTCCGCCCGGTTGCTCTAACCACTGAGCTACCATGGCAACATACCGACACGACATTAAATTCTCCAACTGATTCGCATTTTTCCCAGTAAACCACAAGGAGATCCCAAATTGTATTGAGATGTCATACCCCAATGGCGACTTACATTCATTGTAAGTACTTTTGCTTTTGAGTTATACTATTTGTGGATACACATACACACACACACACACTTGGACCACTGTCTAAAAATAAATTCATTGGATTCAGGGGTCACAAACGTGATTTCTGGTGAAATTACGACATTGAATTTTCAGATGGAACACAATACTTTCTCTACTTACTGTAGCTACGTAGTAGAGAAAGTAAAAAATGCTTACTTTGGATTCAGGGGTTTCAAAACGTGAATTTCGTTGAATCTCGTTATTTAATTTTTGGTTGGAATGCAATACTTTCTCTACTTACTGTAACTACGTAGTAGAGAAAGTAAAAATGTTTTCTTTGGATCCAGGGAGTCTCAAAACGTGTATATCCGGTGAATCTCGTTATTCAGTTTTTGGGTGGAATAGAATACTTGCTCTACTTGCTGTAACTACGTAGTAGAGAAGGTAAAAACCTTTGTTTGGTTTTAGGGAATCTGAAAACGAGTATTTCCGTTCCGAGTATTAATCCCGTTATTACGTTTTTGGGTGGAATACAATAATTCCTGTACTTGCTGTAAGTGCGTAGCAGGGAAAGTAAATTCAATGGGGCTCAAACGTGTGTTTCCGGTGAATATTGTTATTGAGTTCTTGGGTGGAATACAATACTGCCTCTGCTTACTGTAAGTGCGTAGTAAAAACGCTTTCTTTGGATTCAGTGGGTCTCAAAAAGTGTATTTACGGTGAATCTCGTTTTTTTAATTTTTGGGTGGAATACAACACTTTCCCTACTTATTATAGGTAAATAGTAGAGACAGTAAAAATATGAGTTGTGAATAGATACTTGGCTGGTTGTCATCACGGCATCTTGCATGCAACCAAATAGGGAAGATAGGAAATTGTAACTTTAAATAATTTCTGGCCTAAATTGTTGTCACGATGCACGGAAAAATCATACTTCATAAGGACATTATGAAAATAAAGAACATATGTTAGTTAATAATGGGTAGAGGAAGCAGTAAGTATATAAAAAAATCAAACCATTTTGTTTTAACACTTGCTTGTTATACAATAATATGATGCCTCTAATTACTAAAAATTAGTTTGTATACTGCTTATGTCGCTTATGTCTAAGGGAAATGTGATGGAATGATATTTTGTTTAGCCGGTTACATTTCTTAACTTTCCTTGTAGAGCGGGTATGAGCTAAGATACCTGGAATAACCTCTCGATAAGCATCCCGCTTGTCCCGTTCCGGGTGCAACGGAAAACGTTTGGAGCCGTCTGTAGACAATACGTTCAAAATAACATAAAAGTTCTGATTTGAAACATTCACATGACTTTCTCTATCCTCCATCTTTATTAGTGATATACAAACTATTCTTACTAAAGCTTATTTTTCTATCTAGTACTATTAATCCAAATAAACCTTTGCAAAAATACCTACATTACACATTTCGTTATAAATACAAAGAGAACAGTGATAGTCAAATGTTTAACTGGACGTTATATACTAGCCTAAAAATTCCAAACTTCTCCATGCAATCACGAGAAACAGCTGAAAATCGATGGGTCTGTAAAAGAATAAGTATTGAATAATTCGAACCTTTAATAACGGATATCTGAAAAACGGCTTATGCCACAAAAACTTATTTTAAATAAGTTGTATGCCTTAAAGAGATGTACATTTTTTGTGTGGTACGTTTTTGTCTATCTTTTAAAGTTTACAAGTTATATAAGGTTATACAAAATTCCTTCCGAATGAAGAGGTCTTCCTAGGTTATTCTCAGAAAATTTAAGACATCCATTTTATTTGTCATGTAAATATCTTTCATATACGCTATTTAACCAAAATCGTTAGTGCCATTTTTTAGAAAATCAAAAATTTCGAAAAAATTTACATGCAAGGGGATTTTCTTGAATATCTTCGCGTCGCATCCTTGGAAGATCTCTACTAAACTCAAATACCAAGTTTGGTATTTATCCGACGTTTCGTTTTTGAATTATGCTGTTCGCAGACAGACACACACACGAACATGTTTTCATAAGTGCTTTATTTGTATTCAGGGAGCCTCAAAACATGTAATTCCGGTGAACTCTCGGTATCGAATTTTTAGGTGAAATGCAATACTTCCCCTACTTACTATATGTAGTAGAGAAAATAAAAATTGCATGTATGTGTTGAAATCCTTTGTTGTTACAGTAATCTCATTTCAACATTAGACAGAAAGCCATATTCTGTCACATCATTATTATAGTTTTGTAGCTTCTATGGTTACATGGGAACAAAAGGTGAAGATTTTCACACAGTAGACGTATATTATGCCCCTTTTAAACTTAAATATCCCTTTTATACGATCGTAGTTTTTAAGACATTAAATATTCTACAGCATCACTAATTATCTGTCATGGGCTGTAAATAAAATGAGGGGCTCAGAGCACAGGTCGCAACTTCATTTAGAAAAATTGTGGGAAGGGGATATCTTTCTTAAAATTACTATAAGAAACTGATGAAAGCATTAAGTGTTTTAATACATGAATATGATAACAGTAGTTCAAGCTAAATATCTCTGACAGAATGCCTCTCATTTTGCAAATAATAATACAACACATACAATATTAATAAAAAAAAAGCATGGAGTTGCTTAGCTGTGCAATTTCTTCCAGTTTTCCATCTTGTTATGTGAGCAGTCTATAAGTATGGAATTAAACTAGGAAGAGCAGGTTCATAATTATTTGCTTCATCACATATTTGAATCTGACCTTCTGAAACATAGTTGAGGAACATGTTGGTAGGTTCTTGAAGTATGAGGGTACATAGGAGAAATGTATGTAAGAAGATACAGCATGTCATTTTTCTTTACTTACACTGTTACACTACGTCTTCTCTTACAAAGTGCATTTTCTTTTACTGATCCTAGATTTTGAACAGAATTTTTAATTTTTTTTCATTGAATTCTTTAAAATACGAACCTACATTTTGTATGACCCTAAAATGACTATCATAAAGTCCTCCAAACTAAGTACGACTAATGGCATTTGTTTTCCCCCATAATATCAAGCAAATTTTATTAAAGACATTTCTTTCTATAACTCTTAGTTTTGAAGATATTATACAGTCTCAAATTAAATGGTCCACCCAGTATAACCGTTATTTTCATCGAAAGTGACACCCAAAGTTGTACATACATGTTTCTCTTATAATATGCCACTGATTTTGCCAATTTTGGAAAAGGAAATACCTTTGTAAATCAAATGTAAATGCATAGAGGTCGCGGGAAACATTATCTCTCTCTTATGTCATTGAGACTATTGCTTCTTCTGTGAGAGGTGTTAATCTTTCTGTTGTTTTAGATATTTTCCCGTATCTAAATCATCTTCTGCTGCAATCTTCAATTGCAGTGCATCATATATCTTGCATGTATATTTACTTGGAGCTTTGAGATTCTTTTACGTGTCGTAAATCTGATAAAGATGCCTCTGAGAAAAATTACCGGTCTTTCACGCGCAATGTAGAATGGGACGCTATGGACCACATCAGTCAAAGAGCCTCCATAAATAAAACTCAATTTAATTCTTTAATTTTTGGAGCTTAGAAGTTTAGGTTACAATTTGTATTGAAAATATTATAAAAATTTTCTCTTTCATGGTTCTTTATCAATATTTTTGCGCCAGTGAATATAAATATCATAAATTTCCTAATATCAAGTTCAGAGCTGAGAATCGTCGATAGAGATTGTCGTTTTTTGCATAATGGCAAGGATTCGAATAAATTAACATGCTCTAAGACACTGCTTTCATCTATTTTATCAGCTGCTGTCTTTCTTCCTTTTGAATTTGTTCACAGCAAATACTCTTCCTCCTTTATTTGCAGTGTATCCAGAAAATATATTTTACATACATCTACAGTTACACTTTCTGCTTTAAAATATAGATCCAACTTTGACACTCTTCCTATTTACTGCAAGTCCCATTATATAAACATTCTGTCTAGAGTAGTCACCTGATTTCCAAAATCTGCTGAAATTCGTTTCCCTTTGGCCTGCCTCAATTTTGGTGTTACATTGTTTTTTGCAGTTACGGTCAATGTCTTGAAATGTGCTTTCTGGGACTTCGCAAACACGTCGAGACGGGTATGAGTTTCCACTATTCCTGCAGTCTTACGAATATTTCGTTTCCATGGGCCTGGATCCCGTTTTCTCTTCCGTCCACTTTGCACTTCATGAGAACCTACCAATAAAAATCTGAAGTGTTACACTCACATGACTTTCTCTACTCTCGTACAAACTATTTTTACAAACGCTTATTCTCCATCTACTTCATGTTAATCGAGATAAACATTTGCAGACTCTATCTTATTGCTAATTTTCTTGTAGATGTAAGGGGAATATATATTTACAAGGTCTGTATCGAAATACAGTAGCCTTTAAGCACATACATATCTCTTAATAGCTGGTTGCTAGGTGCAGCACCATTCCCTTTCCCACAGATTAATACTCTTTGCATATCCAAGACAAAAAAATGAATAACGAATTCCCATTTGAGAAAATATTGAAAAGTTTAAGGGAATAACAAGCAATATCTCGAAAATGGTTCACTCAACAAAAACTGTATATGACATAAATTGTGTATTTTAACGCGATCTACATTTTTTGTGTAGTAACATTTTGTCTATCTCTTATGGTTTACCAGTTATGCAAAAGTCGTTCACAATGAAGAATACTTTTGGAGACATTCCCAGGAAATTCAAGATATACATTTTATTTGCCATAAAAATATCTTAAACATATCATATTTTAATCAAAATCGTTAGAGCCATTTTTGAGAAAATTAAAATTTTCGAAAAATCTTCCATGTAAGGGGTAATCTGGGGTGGGGGGATTTTCTTGAAAACCTTCGTGTCGTATCCTTGGAAAATACTGAACCTAAATATCAAATTTGGTGTTTATCTGACTGTTCGTTTCTGAGTTATGCTGTTCACAGACAGACACACAGACACACAGACAGACACACACACAGACACACACGGACATGTTTCCAAAAATGCTTTTTTTGGATTCAGGGTGTCTCAAGACATGTATTTCCGGTGAAATCTCGGTATCGAATTTTTGGGTGGAATACAATACTTCCCCTACTTACTATACGTAATAGAGAAAGTAAAAATATATGTCACAGGCTTTGTTCGATGAACAAAGAGGAAATATAATGAATAAATTCTTAAATATAGAACATATTAAACTTTAACAACATTGTTTAAAATGTAATGGGGAATAATTACTAACAAGAATAAATACAACATTATTTTTGTAGTACCTACATATGTTATTATTTATAAATATGGTACACACGTAACTGCATCCCCAGAAGATGCATTCTCATTACTTCCTCGTTCATTCACCAAATCAGAATCACTAATATCAGAAGAACCTCCACACTCCAACTTGTTTTCATGCATGGACTTGTTTACATTGTGTTCTGAGCAAAGGAGGAAAGCTCTCAGAGCATTCAAATGCTGCCATCTGTGCGTATAATATTGAACGGTGGAGTTATTTACTTGCAGCACTGAAATATCTACACTTCTCACTATTGAATAATATAAATAACTCTAGTTTCATGAAAAGTGGAGTTATGCGACTTCTGTGTGCTCTGAACTTCTCAAATAACCAGTTTCTGCATGTACTTGAATCCTTCATAGTATCAATTTACTCATAGCACATCACAATCAATCCACTCCTTGAATTAGTTCAAATATGTTTTAAAATTTAAATGTTTTATAGACATTTTCGAATGATATGATACATCGAATGTTGTTCATCTTTTACACCTCAGAAAAAAGAGTATTTGCATTCCTCGAGTTTTTAGTTTTTCTGCTGTTCACCTCTTGTTTGAGAGTTGAAAGACCTTACACCTGACCTTTAGAGGTCTTTCGTACCATCCTTTTTCTTACCACAAATATTCGAGTTCCTTAGCGTTGGTTAGCGCCAGAACTCCCATTTCTAAGATGGGATCTTTTGACCTGTCTGAGGTTGTGGCTCCACAGAGACGAAATCTTCTTCTCCCCGGTGCCTCGCAATTTAACAGTATATGCTGTACTGTTTCCTTCTGCCTACCACAGAGTCTGCAACTGGTATAAACGTTAGTAAGTAGTTTAAGTATTCCACCCAAAAATTGGATGTAGATATTTCACCGAAAATACATATTTTGAGGTCATCTGAATCGGATAAAAAGCCAAAAAATCTATGTATGTGAACAAGAAAACTAAAAAATACATACTAAGGTAGGATAAATACCTGAGTTGGTATTTAATTTCAGTATTTTTCAAAACAATCTCTCCAACCCAAACTAACCTTTAAATTGTACATTTTTCGTTACGTTTGATTTTCTCAAAAAGAGCTCTAACTGTTTTGAATGGAAAATAGAATTGTTTAAGATATTTGATTGATGAATAAAACGTTTATTTTGAATTTCCTGGGAATATCCTGTGAAGTTCTCTTCATTATGAATGAATTTTCATAATTGGTAAACCGCAGATCTTGCTAAAGCATACAATTTATATTAAATGCATCTTTTGTGGCCTTAATCATTTCCCATACATTCATCGTTATTTATTTTAATTTTCAAATACTTTAAACTTTTTTGAACTTCTTAAGTAGCCATTCAAATGTTTCTCGCAATGGTACAAAGAGAGGGGTTTCAAAGCCCTCATATACCGACCCGCTTTCTAAAGATCTAAGTTTCGTTATAGTCTTCTAAATCCGCCTTAACCTCCCATGAAATATCCAGTTTAACTAACAAACAGAGGTATAGCTCAATTAATATGAAGTAGATAGAATAAAAAGGCTTTTGTAAGAATAGTTTTTAGAAGAGTAGGTACTGAAACCTATGGAACGTAACACATCCGCTTTTTAAAACCTTTACTCGCTTCTATGAAATTGACCTCCCAACTTAAAGTAGTAATAAACCATTGCAGGCCCACCGGAAATCGTTAGCTGTTGTGAATTCTATTTTTATCGTCTCCGCGATATTTCCCCATAGTGCGATAAAGTTGATTATATCTATTGCAGTGTATAGTTCACCGAGAGGGATGGCTGAGCCGATAACGTCTGTAGTTCACATTCGAGGGGTTCCGGGTTTAAACCCTCTGGGCCGACCAAGCTGACCGAAAGCTTTTTCGTGATTTTCCTTGGTTGCTAAGCGAATGCTGGGTCATTGAGTAATTTGAACTGCGAATTTTGCTATCATCCTTTTCAACACTACATTGCATTTCCTTATTCTTCACCGCCATACCGGGCATTGGTATTGATGGTCACTTTTCCTGGAAATGCTATGATCTCTAGTGTGTGCTTGCTCCTCAACAGGCTACCAACCCAAAGCATGGGGATGTAAAAGGTAAAGGTAAAGAAGATAAGGACGTACGGAGGGGGCCCCCGAAACCGGGGCAGAGCACTGCACACTGGCCACTTGTGCTTCTACCGCGAATTCTGGGAGGGCGACAAGATCCGGATGACGAGCGGGCGGAAGCACAGATGGGGTGCATTATCTTTCCAAATTAAACGCCTCCAATACTGCCCGAGACTACTCTATTGGGCCCCGAGACACTGGGTGCCTCCCGAAGGAGCTCCCTCCCAAACGCACCCAGAGATGGGTTGCCAGCCGAGCAGTCCCTGTACGACGTCAGGATGAAATTTCCACAGAGCGCACAACCCCCGTCCAGCCGCAACCCGCCGAACACAGTCGCCTGGTCCTATAACCATGAAACAGGTGACAAGAAAGATGATGGGTACAAGAAATGGGGGGAGGAGAGTCGTTGTAGAAGATGAACCACACCAGTATTCGCCTGTCGAGCTGGGAAAATCACGAAAAACCAATGGGTCAGAATGGGTGGTCACAGGGGATCGAACACGGGACCTCCCGAATGCGAGTCGTACAAGTAACCGCGGCGCCACCTCGCTCGGTTCTTGGAGATGTAAGTCCTACAGCAAGAAGGGTAATCAGTTGAAAAAGAATAATATGTTTAATAAGCTGTAACATTCTACAGAGGTAATACTGTGTCATCTACTAAAACTACTTCTCTTCTGATCTAACTTTATATCATTAACAGGCAGTTAATTATATATTAACTTTATATCATTTAAATTATTAAACATTTATATCATTTATATTAAAACCCCTTTAATAAGTAAACCATCAAGTTAGGAGCACACCAAGGGTTGTGAGCGAGGTGGAAGCGGTTGTGACCTTGCAGTGTTTTCTGTAAACAAATATGAACAGTTGAAGGCATGGGACCCTGCTTCGAAAGCGGGTTGATCAGGATTACCAGTATCAGAAGAAACCAATGTAAATTGTATAGGTATTGATGGTGTGCAATACGTTGCTTCATTATTTAAGTTATTAATGTACAGAAATTTGAGTTACACTGGGTTTTCTGTTACGTTGCGAGTTTTACAATGTACGAGGGCTGATCAACAAAGACTGAGACTGATTTTTTCCTGTAGCTTCCGTGATAGTTTCGTATCTGGAACATAAGTATTTGAAAAGAGCGGGTTTTTATGTATAATGTTGGTAGGCGGCAGCACTCTCGTATTGGTAGGTTGGTAGTAATGCTCTATTTTGTAGACCCTACGTGCATTTCGCATACCAGACAATGGAGGTGATGCATTTTTTAAATCGATTATCACCGGTGATGAGTAATGGCTGCATCATTATGATCCTGAAGGAAAACAAGCCAGCACAGTGGAAATCGCCAGGTTCTCCAACACCCAAAAAAGGCAAAAGTTGTTCCATCTGCAGGGAAAGTGATGGTGATCACATTTTTTGACTGTAATGGAATGATTTACCAGCATGCAGTTCCCCCTCACACTACTGTTACAGCAGCATACTACGCGTCAGTATTGGCTACACCGAGGAAGCACATTGCAAAGAAACGAACAGAGCTTTCTCGGACTAGGGTGGCAACTTCATCATGACAATGCACGGCCTCACGTCGCAAATCAAGTCATGCAGTTTCTGGCTCGATTCAACATTACCTGTGTACCACATCCACCTTATAGCCCCGATCTTGCACCCTGTGACTTTTTTTATTCCCATCACTAACGGCAAGGCTTAGGGGTATTCGATTTGAAAACTCTGAAGCAGTGCTCAAGAAAAGTGAGGCGATTCTCAAGGACCTGACAAAGAATGGTCTGCAGCACGTGTTCAAGGACTGGCAGAGACACTATAAAAAGTGCATTGAAGTAGGAGAGGACTAATTTGAAAAAGATCATGTAAACATTGAATTGGAGTAATAAACATCTGTGAAAAAAAATCAGCCTCAGTCTTTGTTGATCAGCCCTCGTACAATAATGCATTTTCGAAATACATGGAACATAAATCGCATGCGATTAGCACGAAGACAGTTGTTATAGTGTGAAAAAGTACGTTCCACATTACCGACGTAGCAGGAGCAAATAAAAAAACGAAATATCAGATTCACTTGAGTTGTCCTGCCTCAGTAACGCATCTCTCGTTTTACACATTTCTGCGCACCCTGAATTCTTCTCTAGAATACTTTTAAGTTTCTTTGTCACGCTTTCTTATGGTTCCAACCTTAGACCTTACTGTTTCTGAGACCTATTATATTGCCTCAAGAGCTTATTGTATTTTTAGTATCTATGTTTGCAAGTACATAATACATTTTTAGTTGTAATATTACTGAAATGATTCTGAATAAATGAAAATCTTAAAACACGGTGGTGAAATTATTTCCTTTACTGAACCTATAGCAGCATTTTCTCTCGTTAGTCATTAATTATATTAACAACTTAGTCGTAATATTGAGCTTAGATATTACAGCCTGTAAACATGTCCCCTACGGAGTTACAATTGGTTGTGGAGCCAAGGGAACTCCAGATTCCGTCTCCTTAAATATTTTGATTCTTTAGGGTGCCTTGTGAAGCATCTTTTTCACGTTGACTATAAAAGCATCAACATCCGGAAAACAGGCTCTAAATTCTTCCGCAACTCGGTAGCGACCATCTGCTAGACGTGTTTAATATATGAATGTGGCATAATGTTAACATTGGTTTCGCCATTTGCGCTGAAGTATTCCCTACCAAATTCCGCCACAAACTGTGCTAATTGTGATTCTAGTTTTGGGGTGTGTTTCTTCATAACTTTAGGCATTGGGCCGCTTGCTTTCTTTCGACACAAGTATATTTCATATTTACCGCCGTTACAGTTAATTTATGCTTATGCTGTAGGCGTTACTGAGCTGTTTAGTTGGTGGTAGGCGCTATAGTTGTTCCTGCCTATAGAAGGGTAGGGGAGAATCGGAAGAGTCTTAGAGACCGTAGCTGAGAAAGATGGCGCGCAAGTTTCTCTCTCGTGAGCATCGGGCCGTTTTGGCCGTGGGGGAATGTATATTTTGGTGTCCTGCGTATCGTAATTTGGGTTTTTGGGCTGGGAATGCATTGCTGAATTACGAGAGTTCTAGATACCGGGCGTGTATAAGTGTAATTTGTAAAGTTTAAAGGTAAAATGGGCGTCATAATTATGTAAAGTGTCAGACTTATATACATGAATTATTTAGGGGCTATACTTGTATCCAGGCAACTCCTTAAATTCCTAACCTGGTCTTCTAGATCTTTTGGGTCAGCATATATAAAATGTTTCTGTGCAGTATACGTACATTGTAGAGTTTATAAATCAGTCGTTAATACGTAAATACATGCAGAGACTTGTACTTTGCCGTTATTCTGTTTTGTATGGACCTCTAGTAGTTAATTGCCCCTTTTTCTTATTTAATGAGCGACTAGTGAAAAATCTCTGAGGGAGGGGGGGTGCAGTGCAGCATATTGCCACAGTTCTCCACTGATTTGTATGCAGCGAATAAATGGGGCAATCGCAACGAAACCATGTGTTGTGGAGGGAAGGGGAGGAGAGTGCCTGTCACTACCTGACGTCACCTACACTCCGTGTGGTAACACGATTGTTTCTTTTACTTACAAAAACCCCTCTGTCTGATCATTAAATACAATTATTGCAGACATTTTAAGCTAAACTAATATATTGCGTAATATAACTTTTCAAAACATATGACTCCTAGTGGCGCTCCCTGTCGTTTTGCTAACAGCTCTTTAACCTCCGAACTAGAATCACTGATACCTGAGGTTATAAACTCTGATCCGTATAGAGATTTCATCCTCAGGAGAGGCCAGGTAGGTATGAACGCTGTGTTACGAAGGTAATCCAGGAAGTAACTAGCGTTTACTTGTTCCCGCTGTGCAGATCGCTGTCGGGTCGAATGTTTTCCTAGACATCTTTTCTGTGTTGCGTGAGTTTCAGACGAAACAGGTTGTTATTGTGCTTTCTGTGATTGTTCAAAATTAACTGTCTCATACAAAGTCCCGCTGATTGTGAGGAAAGAGGTATCGGATGTTTGAATGCTCAGATGTTAAAACTTGCAGAAATTTAGTCAATTAAACAAAGTGTATGGTGATACAGTAGTGGACGAAAACATTTTGAGAAAACAGTGTTAAGTGTTCAACAATGGACGAACAGATGTGCATGACGAAGCTCGATCAGGAGGTCCGTTACTTATCACAGATGATTTTAATCAAGGAAATCCCGCAAGACAGATGTGTAATGTAGACAAGTTACAGACTTCTTTCCAAAACATTTCTTGTTCTTTGCTTGGAAAACTGTTGCTTAATACATGGTGGAAGCCAACTACAACACGAGAATTCCAAAGCTTGAAGGTAGATATGACAAATGTCTAAATAGCAGACGTGATTATGTGGATATGTAAAGTAGGCTTCAGTTTTGCAAGTGGCATGTATTTTAATAAACGTTTTTTCTGAATATATTAAATCCAAATGGTCGTTACTTCCTGGATGAGTTTCGTACATCACCACAATAGAGAATATTGCTTACACACAGATAGGATGACCATAAGAGAACTCAGTATAGTGAAAGATTAATAATTCGGAAAATGCCTGTTTTTAAAGTAATAATAAAGTTTTAATATGAATGCCGCTGCAGCGCTACGGTCACGATTTTGAGCATGCGCGATTACTTCCTCCACTCTTAGGAATGCAGATGCAGCTGTGAACAATCGTCACTTTGTGTTTTCCTATTGTTAGAAGGTTTCGAAATGTCCAAAATCACCCAACCACCCGCCGACTGAAGTCAGATCAGTGATTCGTTTTTTGAATGCGAGATATGTTACTCCAGCAAACATTCATTGCTAATTGTGTGAGGTTTATGGTGAAGCAATAATGAGTGACAATTCTCGGTCACGCACAGCCAAACAAACTCAAGATCTGATCGCATCATTTGACTGGGAACAATTCGATCACCCTCACTACAGTCCGAATTTGGCACCAAGCGAATTTCATCTGTTTCTTCATCTGAAAAATATTCCTTGATAGAAAACATTTCGGCGACGGTGATGATGTTGTGAAACAAGAAGTGCACTCGGCTTTATCACAGGCGGCATTATTCTTTGACGGAGGCATACAAAAACTGGTTTCCCGTTACGAGTGTCTGAATGACGGCTGTGACTATGCGTAGGAGTAGTGAAGATAATGAATGACAATAAAGCATTTGGAAAACAATGCTCTGCTATTTTTAAAAAAATTATCGGTAATTACTTTAAGAACACGCCTTGTATTTGCAAAGGCAGCACGTAGAAATATTCTGGAAAATGTAATTAACTGCAGTAAGTAATATAATTAAATTAGTAAGAACAGGGAGTTATTTGGGGTTTGTACAAAACAAAATCGTTTACAGAAATACTTCTACCTGTGAATATTTACTCATTTTGAACGTTACAAACAGTATGAGACAATCGTTGGTCTTCGTTTCTCACCTAGGAAACTTTTGTCGAAAAAGAGGGCATAAGTCTAACTGGTTAGCGACCTCAACGAGGCAAGGTACCAACAAATAAAGAACAAGGTTATCTTTCAAAAATCAATACTGTTCGTTTTGCGAGACACTCCAACACAGAGTAAGTTAATAGCAATGAACGTGGCAACAGTTGAAATTGTTACTGTCGCTCTGTGGCCGTGTGGTGAGGTTAAGGTAGAGCAAGGTTTCTAACTGATTAAACCGTGCACCGTCGTGAGTCGTATTTGTTTAAAAATGTAATATTTAAAATGATTTAGGATAAAATTAGGCCACCTTACATAGACTTACGAAATTAAGTGGGATGGCTCAGGCGATAACGTTTGTGGCGCGCATTCTGGAGGTCGTGGATTCGATTACCGTTGCTGACCTTTCTGACACATGGTTTTTGGGGGGTTTCTCGGGTCGCCAAGCGAATGCTGGGAAATATAATTACATCCTCCGGATTTCCTGTACCTCCATTTCATCTTCATTCTCATTTCACCCTTCATCTGCTTGGTATATACTTCGCGACGTCCTGCCACATCTCCGCCTATCATAATAAACAATGTTTCACTTTCCTGGAAGCGCAATGTTGAAACCGTTAAATTACTAGGGGTTCATTTTGATCGTCGCTTAACCTGGAGGTAGCACGTCTGGGGCGGAGCTACAGCTAGCACAATTCATTGTTTACAAGTCTTCCAGAACAAGGTATTGCGTACAAATTGCGTTTGTACGTACCACACAGCTTTACTATGAACTTGGATTACGCACTATCTCAGAGCACATATCTGTTCTTGCTCACTCCTTTTATCAGCAACTTCATCATGTGCCTGGGGCAGCACATTTCTCACTTGGAAGGAGATCCACAACAGTCCTAAGAATTAAAAGTCGTCTTCCGCAAGACCTACTGTTATCATCCGACGAAGACTCCAACACCAAAGACAACCAACTGTGTTGTCCAGTTGTGTCCAACCGACACAATCGTGTCGGATTTTTAACTGTTACTTAACGTGACTGAGGGGCCTCATTTGGCTGACCTTAATCTCCCTGTATTATTCCTTATTCTGTTAACCTGAGTCTGTATAGCAAATTAAGCTGGTCGACTTGTAAATTAATGGGGGGGAAACATTACACGTGTCGGCGGGAGGTCTCGGCCTGTGCATGGCAGGGGAAAATGTTGCTCTGAGGAAACCTTCATCCTGTGAGTGGTCTCCGGGTCCCGGACCCCCAAGGGGATGTGTAAGTCTAAGGAGGGAGGGATCCGGCTGCACCAGCCAGCACCCGGGGAGTCAAATCTATAAATGGTAGGGACCCTGCCCTCTGCCTGTGGTGCCTCCCGGTTCGGCCGCCCTCTGGTTTTTCTCACTTTATCCTCCCTCCCGGGGGCGCCCCGTCAGGGGCATAGGCACATTAGATTTGCGTAGGTCCAGGTGCTAAGTCTGTTTCTAGTCCTATCATATCCTGTCCTTGACTTACGAATGTGATTTGTAGATAGCTGTTTGACACTGAGCCACCATTCCCGCAACTCTTGCATATAAATTGCCAGAAACACCAATTTTAACTTTAAAAAATACGATGTACTACCTTCACGTGACTTCCTCTATCCACTAACGTTTACTTTTATACAGCTTCTACAAATTATTCCTACGAAAACTTATTACTTCTTCTACCACGTCCTAGCAACTAGATAAGATATACATTCCAGCATTAAATTCGACATGAGATTACAACGAAAATGCATGTTTGGAGGTCCTTGAATAAAAAGAGCATTTTTAGAAAAAGATCCGTGTAGGAGTGTGCGTGTGGACAGCATAACCCAAAAATAAAATGTCCAACAAAAACTAAACTGGTAGTCAGATTCAGCATCTTCCAAAATGGGACACCAATATTTTAAAGAAAATCCCCCTACTACAAACTATCCTTTACATGGAGTATTTTTTAAAATTTTCGATTTCTCAAAAATATTCTTAACGATTTTGAAAAAATACCACATTTTAAGATATTTATATGACAAGTAAAATGTTTATCTTCAACATTTTAGGAATAGTCTGAAGTTATCTTTACTTGGAAGGAATTTTGTATAATTTTCTATAACTTGTAAACCATAAGAGATAGAAATATACTACACAAGAATTGTAGAGCTTATTAAAACACACACTTTTTTCAAATAATCTTTTTGTGGCATTAGCTATTTCTGAGATATTCGTTGTTATTGTTTTGGATTTTTCCAAACGTTCATCATATTTTAAAGTGCTTTCGCTATTCAGTTGTTTCTCGCGATGGCATAGAAAGGATACGGAATATCTAGGTCAGTGACAAGGCTTTAAGCATCTGACTATGAATTCGATTTCCTCTATCCCCCTTGCACCTTAACGTAATCTGTAATGAATCTATTTCTGCAAAAGCTTTTCTGGATTAACATGAAGTAGATAGAAAAACAAGCTTTCGTAAGTATAGTTTGAAGAAGAAATGTAAAAATAAATGATTGTGGCTCAAGAAAACAATGTGAATGTAACACATCAGATATATCTTTTTTATATACTTCAGGTTAATATAGACAAACCTTTGCAAAAATAGTTTGTTGTTTCTTTGTAGGTACAAGGGGGTAGAGAAAACCTAATCAACAGCGAGTGGTTAATGCTCTTCCCATTGTTTACTTAGAGATATAACCCAATAGTGACAGCGCTATACAATGTGTTATGTATTGAAAAATTCAACCAATAATAACAGATATCTCAGTATTGGTGAGCCACAAAAACAAGTTATTTGAAATATGTAAATTGTGTGTTTTAAAGGGTTTTACACTTTTAAATAGTACATTTTGTTTATCTGTTATGACTTTCCAGTTATAAAAAATTCCTTGCGAATGAAGAGGATTTCGCAGCCTATTCACAAAAAATTCAAGCTGTATACATTTTACTTGTCATATAAACATCGCAAATAATATGTGGTGTTTTAATCAAAATCGTTACAGGCATTTTCAGAACATAAAACACATCGAAAGTTTTTCCATATAAAGAGTAGCTTGGGATGAAGATTTGCTTTAATATCTTCCATAGCATCCCTGGAAAACAGGAAATCTAAGTACGAAATGTGGTATTTATTAAGCATTTTGGTTTATGGTTATGCTTTTCTCATAACACCTTTTTTATAGAAATGCTTTTCATGGATTCGAAGCGCCTCAAAACATGTATTTCAGTGAAATCTATACATCGAATTTTTGGGTGCAACACAATACTTCCCCTACTTAGTATGGGTAAATAGCAGAGAGCTTAGAAACTCTATGTTGCATTCACACGACTTTCTCTAGAAACTGTTCTTAAAATGCTTATTCTTCACTCTAATTCTTGTTAACCGAGAAAATCTTTCATTGTACATTTCATTATAGAAACAGAAGTCAAAAACGATAGTCAAAATTTTAAAAAGTGGATCGCAAGGTGTTGCTCTTTGCATGACCACAAGAAAAAAAAATGAATGGCAACGTAATATTGAGAAAAGTATGGGTATTTTGTCGCAGTTCCCATGGCTCGTGTTATCTTATTTACTGGGCGCCTCTTGTTTAATTATTTTAAATTTGGGTTCATTGTCCTCCGGCTAGCTATTATAACTCAGTCGAGCAAGTATCTCTAAGCAGGGCGTGTAAACGGAAAGGAGTTGTTGCTAAAAGATAACAGTGATAAAAAAATCTGTTTCTACACTTTTATTGCTTTCACGCTTAATTAATATTTCACCTATTTAATCTTTATACACGCCTGACTGAAACTGTGATATTTCCGAATGTAACTACAGTCGAGTTAGTTGCCGCGCACCAATTACTTCGCGTACTTCACATTTTGTAACTAACTTTGCGAGAGATTCTTCAGGACTACGTGACGTGCAACTCGCGAAAGACTCTTCAAGACTGCGTGAAACATGCTTATGGCTCGAGGATATATACTCCTTCTCCACGAAATGCCTAAACATTATAATGGAGCTGCTATTAGTTACCAAATCGCGCCCACTTTAGCGTCTGTTTTGGTCAGCCAATCACTATTACAAAAATATATACTCTAGGGAAGATATTCCCTACATTTCTAAAAAAGGCAGGCTACCCTGGCGTCATTTGTTTATCTCTTCTTAGTGATAAACAACTCACCCCCTCGGTTTATTGTTACCCACTTCTATTGTCAGTTTCAGTGAGGCCGTGTAAACTTATTTCCTAACAATACTTATGGCTAACAAACATCTAAAATCCTGTATATACAATAATATTAATTTACACTACAATCACTCAGGCATTCACAGCATGTTATGATATAAAATATTGCCTCAATTTGAATATTCAAACCAAAGAATATCTCCAAGCGCCACAAAAAATTGATTTGTCATAAATTGTGTGCTTTAACGAGATCTATATTCTTTATGTAGTAAGGTTTTGTCTATCTCTTAGGGTTTGCCAGTTATACAAGACTAATTCAGAATGAATATCTTAAACATCATCATCATCATCATTATTATTATCTTCAAGGATTCAGTTGTGAAAGGCTTGTTCCGGCCTCATGAATTAAATGTTGCCCGGTCCATGTTTATTTCGGTCTGCCAAAGTTTCTCTTGTTACACGTTTATGATTTCACAGCAATTTTGGTATGCGGTAATATTTATGCAGTTCACAGGTTCCTTGGTTTTGTATCTGTATATCTTAGAAATTAACTTAAAAAAACCGAGTTCCTTTTTGATCTCGTCATTTCTCTTTTTATCTAACAAAGTACGGTCTGCGGTCGAACGAGATGGTTCCGCGGTAATACGCGAGACTCACATTTGGGGGACCCCGATGAGCTCTTTTCGTGGTTTCCCTGGGTCGATAGGCGAATGCTGGGGTGTTTCCTCTTCTACCACCAATTTACTGTCCCCATTATTTCCTATCATCTATTTCAGAGTTGTAGGACTAGGCGTCGCGTCCAGGTATGTTGCGGATGGGCGGTGGATATGCGCTTTGAAAAGCGTTGATTGGAGTGCTGACGACTCGCTTTCTGGTAGCATCCTTGGGCTTATGGGTCCCCGGGTAGTTCAGGGATTGTGGACAGGGCTGATCTCCCTTCACACGTAACAACATGGGCGCTCCCATGACATGTCTTAAACATATAGTACTTTTATCAAAATCGTTAAGGTCATTTTTAAGAAAATTAAAGTTAATAAATTGGCATTTAAGTAACCTTTTGGGTTCACAAACGCACACACGCATATGCTAGTCTTTTTATAAAACTGCTATTTTGGACTCAGGGAGCCTCAAAACGTATACATCTCGGACGTGAATATAAAATTTTTGGGTGGAATACAATACTTTCTCTGCTTACTATCGGTAAGCAGTAGAGAAAGTAAAAATCATTAAAGAAAATTAAACTCCGGAACAACTGAGCCTGTAGAATATTTTCTTTATTCTTTTTCTAGGGAAAAGTGATCGTTCCTGAAATCGCAGCATTTTATGCCTTTTGGGTTCATGTCAATTGATGAGCAGTTAAGTACATTGTCATGTCGACAGCTGACGCATCAAATTGTCAGCGTCATATAATATGCGCTGTCTGTCATTCAGCTGTCGGGAGGTCCATGTAACTTATGCTGCGGTTCTGTATCTTTTTTTATTGAGAAGCTGTTTTAATTTTAGGAAGCTGACGTCAATTCTGCCCTCGTCGAATATATTTTGCAGTATCCATGTAAAGATGTCTTCGCTTTCTCTGCTCACTTCTTCGGCCTATCTCTACAAGACCGAACTGCTTATCATCTTACTGTATGACAGGCTCGCGCGAAACAGGGTAGAATTCAGTCATTAAGAACTATTTCTGACCTCTCCTTTCCTGAACATATGGTTATAACATCACTCATTGCTGCATTTTTACTTTCTCTACCACGTACACAGTAGGCAGAGATGGTATTGAATTCCATCCAGAAATTCCATACCGTGATTTCATCGGAGATGCATGTTTTGAAGCCCCTGAATAAAATAAATAATTTTTAGAGAAATATCTGCGCGTGCGTGTGTGTCTGTGAACAGCATAACTCAAAAACGAAAAGTCGCATAAATACCAAACTTCCAAAGATGCGGCACGGGATTTTCAAGAAGATCCTCCCACCCCAAACTACCCTTTACATGAAACATTTTTTGAATTGTTTTATTTTCTAAAAAATTGTTTTGACAATTTTGATTAAAATACCATATAGCAAAGTCACTTACATGGCGAATGAAATGTACATCTTGAGTTTTCTAGAAATACCTTTCTAGTCTTGGAACAAATTTTGTAATATCTTATATAACAGGTGAACGTTATGCGATAGAGAAAAGCGTTCTACACAATAAACGTGGATCACTTTAAAGCACACAATATATTTCAAACACTTTTTTTGTGGCATCAGCCATTTCCGACATATCAATTATTAATGGTTCGAATTGTTCGATATTTAAGCCATTCTTTTAAAGTCCATTTGACTTTTAGTTCTTTCTCGCGAGGGAACAAGAAGACTGGACGCATATTTTGGCAGCATGCGTGCAGACGGAGGGTATTAGGAAAAAACTATTACCGGACGTATTTTTGGCTTCCAACAGACGGAGGACAGCATGCTGGGACATGATTCTAAACAGCTAAAACTGGCCAAGCTTGGGCACATACTTAATGGAAGTACGTGTACTAAGAGATAAGGTGTTTATGTAATTTTTCTTTAAACATATGTGGTGCTTGAGTACTTGTGCGCGACTGTGTGTGTGTGTGTTTGTGTGTGTTTGAGTGTGTGATTCAGAGTGTTTTTTCAATTTTATATGTATGTATATAGTGCGGTGATTATAAAAAAAATAATTGTTTTCTGGTTGATACTGCAAGTCACGTATACAGACCAGGTATTTTTCTAGAGAGCATGTACGGTCTTATGACCCATGTGACTGTGTTATGCAATTAATGTGATACTAAATACTTAATAAATACCACCACTACTACTACTTCTTTCTCGCGATGACATGAAATGGGTATGTAATTTTAAGGCCAGCATATAGCGTCCAGTTCTCAACCATTTGGCTATCGTTATTCCTTTGTATCTATAACAAAATATTGTGATACAGCGGCTATGGCTCAAGGTTATCGGGAGGTAGGTGCCGGGCGGTCCGAGTAAACAACTCAGGACGTGCTATCGGAAGATAACTAGAAGCTTCTGGATGTTTCGTCTCTCCTCCCCCTCCTCCAGAAAGTGCGTGGAAATAGTTCTAGAACGTTCGGGAACCTTGTGGAAAGATTCTACTGACTATAACAGGAGATCCAACTACGCCATATTTCAAGTGTAGATATCCTTCTGCTTTAGAAGAGTTGCAGAACTCAACGGGGCAATTCGAAGTAAACACAGGTAATTGGGGAACTGGCGAAATAGCGTGAGCGTGCTTCCTTCTTTTAAACTTATATTTATATCCCGCCTATAAATACATTGGTCTTATTGGTGGTCTTTCCCTTGGAATACACTGTTGCCTGTTGGGTATGGTATTAACTCGTATTCGCTTGTCTTTGGGTTTCTAGTGAGCTTTGGGCTCAATCATTAGATCACACACGCATTCACGCTCTCATTCATTCTTTCAGACTCGGGGAGGATAGGAAATAATCTTTGCTAAGGAAAAATTCCCATCCCTCAGTCGGGAAACGAACCCGGGACCCCTCACACCGCATGCAGATGCTCTACCGACTGAGTTACGGGGCCAACCGAGCCTCCTTCTACTCCTCTTGCTTATCGGCAAAGACGATGAGCAGATCGCGCTCATCGAGAGGCATTTCGCATGCTTGCAATAGACTGTACAATCCGTGATGATAGACAAAAACCGATCCTTGCACTAATGTCCGTGATGATAAACAAAAATAGACTAAAAAGTCTTAGAACATTTTCCACTTTAGTTACACAGGCGTTATTTTCGAGGGAGTAAACTCGCCTTTTAGATTTAGAAATAATTAAAATGTCTTTATTCGAGCTATTCATATCCACCCATAACTATTCTTTAAATTGTGTTTACAGTGTCGTTTAACGTCACGGATTGTATGCAACAAACTGAGAGCACACATGTTTCATTACCATTTTATCGCTTGCTATTATAACTGCTATTGTTAGTATTATTATTGTCATCACCATCTAACGGTAATGTTATGCTGACTTCGCTAATTGAATAGTCGTTCGAAATTGCTCCTGTTGATTTACACGATGTTCCAATGTCTCCATGTATTCATATGGACGTTTCTGTAGTAGTAGAGTAGTGGTGGTACTAGTAGTAGTGGTGGTAGTAGTAGTAGTAGTAGTAGTAGTAGTAGTAGTAGTAGTAGTAGTAGTAGTAGTAGTAGTAGTAGTAGTAGTAGTAGTGAAGGTGGGTTTTAGGGCGCTAATGCGCCAGTTCCCCATTGACCTGAGTTTACTTGAAATTGCCCCTGTGAGTTCCGCAACTCTTTTAACGCACGAAGGGTTACCTGTACACGTCAAACACCTCGTATAAGCGAGCGCTCTCGCGGCAATTGAGTCAGTGCGAGGTGAGTAGTGGAGCTGCGTCGGAACTCAGCGAGCGAATTGGTGAGCACTTTTGTGGTGCGACATCACATGCGATTTCCGAGCGAGCAGGTGACGGCCGGCTTTGACGCACAGCGAGTGCTACTGCGGACCGAGAGAGAGGAGGTCCTGTGTGCGACTCCCGAGTGAAGTGAACTGTCCGACGTGAATAGGCTACGTCACGGAAGAAGTGAAGGGACGGAGAATTGAACCAGTTCAGCTTAGTGAAGTGAAAGTTTGAACGAGGTGAACTCCCAGTGAAGTTGAACTACATAAAAATGAAGCAGTGTTGTATAAGAACTTAAACAGTGACAGTGAAAACAGAGAGAAGTGAAAGTTGAAAAACTGGATAGTCAGAATATGTATCGCAGCTATTTCCAGAAATCTTTACCTCGATTAAAATGAAGTAGTTAGGAAAATAAGAATAATTTGTATACGCACTAATAAAGAGAGAGGTCACTGAAAATTATGTGAATGTAACATATCAGAATTTTCATATTTGCTGTCGCTGCTAAGTTGTTCCTTGCTATGTAATGAAATAGAATGGAATTTTAAGGTCATACATAGCGACCCACTATTAAACATTTGACTTTCTCTTCGTTTTCCTGTATCTTCCTTACATCAACAACGAAATGTGCATTGAAACTGCTTATCCCAATTAATACTAAGTAAATAGAAACATAAGCTTTCTTAAGAATGCTTTATAGAAGTTACATAAAAATCAACCATAGGTAAGAGAAAGCCATGTGAATGTAACACATCAGAGATATTTTTGGGCTTAACTTCCGGACCTTCTTTGCTGTTGTGCCCAAGGTTGTGAGAAAGCCTAGCAAAGACAAGATAATCATCCTATCACATCATATTCGCGTATGGCTTACTGCCAGCCAGTGCATTTAAACCCAAATAGGCCGAGAATGTGCGATCTCGTAATTCTGCTGCTGAGGGCGGCCTGAAGATCTTTAATGGGGTCGGTAGCCCTGCGGTGTTCTTCAGGTTGTGTATCGCGTGAAGTGCGCGGGATGCAGTAACGAGTGAGGAAGGGGGAGAAACCTGAAATTGGAACCACTGCCCCTCAGCTCGGTGAGTAATTAGGAGAAATGGATCGCATTAGTTTCGGAAACGTGGACCGTGAAATTCGCAGTTCCGCTGCGAGCGAGAGGGTCAGTGGCGTGTACACTCTCTTCTTAACACATTCTCAATACCAGGGGTCAGTGCAACAAGGTACTAACTCCACTGTTTAAACGCAGGGCAATACCATAGCAATCCGCACTCGGAGATTCGGGTTCACCTGTGCTGTTTATTACGACAATTTCGTAAACAAAAATATCAATAACAATAAAGTACACTTACATCAAAATTATAACAAGTGAGTGACACCTTTCAACTATATTTAGAGAAATTAAATTGAGTTTTATTTATGGACGCTTTTTAACTACTGTGGTCCTTAGCGTCCCATTCTATATTGGGCGAGAAAGACCGGTAAATTTGCTCAAGAGGCCTCTTTATCAGGCTTGAGGTTCTTTTACGTGCCATAAATCTACGACGAATGCCCAGTCAGCCATCGTATGTCGGTTACCACATCTTAATTTAGTTGCTAAATTCAACTTGTTTACAAGGTCTAAAGTGCAAATAATTGAACGCTAAGGTAATCTTCCGCTATAAATTGACCATATAAAATAATAATAATCTGAAGTGATACATTCACATGACTTTCTTCTCTCCTTATCGTTTATTAGCGGGTATACAAACTATTCTTACTAAAGCTTTTTTTCTAATTTTAATACAAATATCTTTGTAGAAATAGCTATATTATACTGGATACAAAGAAAAAAGTAACAGTCAAATGTTTAGGAATTGAACGCTATATGCTGGCCTTAAAATTCCATGAAATAGCAAGAATGACCAAGTAATGAACCATTCGGTCCATTAATAACGGATATCTCAAAAAATGGCTTATGCCACAAAAAATCTTATTAAAAATAAATCGTGTGTTTTAAAGAGATATATATTTTTTGTGTAGTACGTTTTCGTCTATCACTTAACGTTTACCAGTTATACAAGATTATACAAAATTCCTTCTGAATGAAGAGAACTTCATAGGCTATTCCGAGAAGATTCAAGACCACTTTTGTCATGTGATCTTTCATATATGGTCTTTTAATCAAAATCATTAGAGCCATCTTTTAGAAAATCAAAATCTTCTAAAAATGTTCCATGTAAAGAGTAGTTTGGGGTGGGATATTCTCTTAAACATCTTCGTGTCGCAACCTTGGAAAGTTCTGAACCTAAATACCAAGTTTGTTATTTGTACGACTTTTCGTTTTTGAGATATGCTGTTCACAGACATACGCAGACACACTAAGATTTTTCTAAAAATGTTTTCTTTGGATTCAATATGTATTTCCAGTGAAGTCTTGGTATTGAATTTTTGAGTGGAATGGAATACCTATTCTACCTACTATGTAGGTAGAGAAAGTAAAAAATTGTCAAAATTTTAACCTTTGAGCTAAAAGAAGGAATATTATCATTTATCTTCAAAGAAAGTAACAAGTTTTACCTTTTCTGGCACGTGCTTAGTAGGTAGAGCAAATATCTATTGCACTCCACCCAAAAATTCGATATCGAGCTTTCACCGGAGGTACATGTTGCGATCTCCCTGAATCAGAATAAGCCTCTTTAGAAAAAAGATCCATGTGCGTGTGTGGGGGGGGTTGTGAACAGCATAACTCAGAAATGAAGTGTTTGATAAATACCACACTTTGTATTTGTGTTCAGAATCTTCCTAAGTTGCGACACCAAGATTTTCTAGAAAACTCCCCTTAGCCCATAACTACCTCTTATAAGAATTTTACAAACTTTGAATTTTTTGAAAAATGTCTCTAACGATTTTTATTACAATGCCATATATTTAAGATATTTTACAAGTCAAATAAAATGTACATCTTGAATTTTATGGGAATAAGCAATGAATTTTGGAAACTAGCAACACACGTGTTTTGGAAACTCACTAAAATTTTGAAAACTTTGAAATAAATTATTTAGTTCAAAGAACTATTTTGTGCCATCAGACCCTTCCAGGAAATTTTGAAAATGGTTTCAATTTTTTATTATTATATCCTTTAATTCTTTTAAGTACTGCCAGACTTCGGTTGTTTCCACAAGAGGTCACGGAAAAGTAGGAATTTCAAGGTCAGTATATATGGAACAGTTTTTAAGCATTTTACTATCGCTATCGCCTTAGTAAATGTAACGAAATGTTTAATGAAGCTATTTAAGAAAGTAGATAGAAGAATTTTTTGAATATTTTCTAGAAACTATATACAAGTAAACGATAATGGGTGAGAAAGCTATACGAATGTAACACATAAGATCTTTACTTCGGTGACTCTCTAAAGTAAATTTAACAGATTGTATAAATAATTATACTGAGTGTATAAATAAATTGTTTCCCCGATAATATTTTCTTTGCATTTTGTCGTTTGAAGTCCCACATTATACAACTGTTTTTGGGAAGATGAGTCTACAGTAAAACTGAAACCAATGTAAATATTGCGTCAGTCGCCCCCTCTATACTTTGAAGACTGCGCCGTTGGTTGCAGTCCCGGGTTCGAGGCCCGTGCGAGTTGGAGATGAACGCGGTGTAGTGGTAGATACAGGAGAAGTAATGGTAAAATTCACTGTACCTGCTTTATGTTCTCCATCCGACGTGGCTTCATCTTGTTGCCCTGGCTGGTTGATTTAATTGTACGGTAATTCTCGCTGCTGCCCTGGCTAGTTGGTTCTCAGCGGAGATGTATGCATGGACTTTGCCTATCAGGATTGCTAATAAGCTCGTCGATCTCGCTAGTGGTACAAAGAAGCTCAGAGGTGAATTCACTACTCATCATAATGTTTAGGTAACTGCAATTTTATTGTCACTTCTCACTTTAAAAAACACTGAATAATGTTCCTGTTCACTTGACACTTTTTTTGGGAAGATGAGTCTACAATAAAATTGAAACCAATGTAAATATTGCGTCAGTCGCCGCCCCTCTATGCTTTGAAGACTGCGCCGTTGGTTGCAACTCGGTAATCGCCGATACATTGTTAATTGATATGTTGTTGGTCAAATTTACACGTCCGCACAAAAGAACATCATTTGCGCGCCAACTTTGTCATACGGAGTAGCATGGATTTCTCGTCTGTATCTACAAGTCAACTCCTTGAATTTTGGGGTAAATCTCGACTATTTAAAGACCACGATCCCCCGCTTAAAATTTTTAGGATCTGATTTCTCAATGGAGGAATTTTCATGTTTCTCTCAGCGTGGCTAAATATTATTTAATTCATATATATTCTTATTGGGTAGTTTGTATATATCACATGACTTTTTCCCGGGCTTCTCTCGGTAATTTTCCGTTCTGTGTTATTTTTCCCTCACTACATATTTCCGAAGCGGAGACAAATAAAGACATAAAACCTTACCCTAGACTAACAGAAAAGATCCCGGTTTCCTCTGTACATGCGAATAGCATATTTTCTACAAACGGCAGAGTATAAGACATTCTAAACTAGTGAAACAGGAACATTACATATATAAAACTAATATTAAATCATACAAAAATGGCTACTTACATGGTGTTCACATTATACACACATATCATTCATATATCACATTAAACACTAAATAAATTAACACATTATAAAATTAATTCGGGCACATTCTGTCTCAATATTCCATTATCCATATTTAACCTTCTTTATACTCTTTTAGTTTCGAAAGCATTACAAGTGGCAGTCTAAGCTTTTAACCCTGTAAACTGCATTCACTAGGGAAGGAATAAACATATATTTACATAGTCGTTTATTACTTCTAACTTAGGATATAATAGTAATGTAATACTTCCCAGGCTGTTAATAAACAATGTAATCCGTTCTATTATGATTTTTTGTTTCTAATTCTATCCACCATTTCTCTCTCTCCCCATGACGCTACAGCCCTTGAAGGGCTAGAGCCTGCCTCAATATCGAAGCCCAATCTCTTCTATCGTGGGGCTTTCTCCTACATCCTCTTATACCCAGCGCTTTCATATCCTCCTCAATGTTCTCTCAAACATTTCTTTCTTGGTCTTCGGACACACCTCCTTCACCCTCGTTTCCCTTTCCATATCCTTTGTATTAAGATCCTTCCTCGCTTTTTTGTACATGTTCTATTCACCATGCGTGACGATAAAGCCTGTATTACTTTTTCCACTTGCTGTTTATGAGTTTATCCTAGTCACAAATAACTTGTAAGTTACATTCTACGAGTTTTTTTCTTTTTGTCGTTTAGTTAGATTTCCTTCTGAATTAGATTCTTTCTCGTTCCTTGTGATTCTTTATATTCTGAAGCTCTTTGTAAGTCACACACTCGTGAACACAGCTACATTGATACAACCGTGTATCTCTTGCTGAGTGACAATCTTTTGATTGCAGTTATCAGAAATCTCTTTAAAAGATTCCCGTTTTAGAAATAAGAAAAGAGCAGTGGCCTGTTTGATTTTCATAGGGGTTCTATTGTCTCTCATTAAGCGCCCTTTCTAATAGAGACGATTCTTCAAAATTTGCTCCATGAAAACATACAATGATTGTTTTGGATGGCATAAGATCTTTTCTAATGACTTTCTTTAGCCATGCTTTGAATCTTCGCGATAGGTTTAGTATGTTAATTGTTCAACTAAAGAAGTAAACAGAAACAACGGCAGTGCAATATGCTGTTAAACATATATGCAAAATACGATTGCATAGCTATGATTTCGTATTGCCACGAACAAATGCGAATTTCGATTCACATTAATTTATAACACGGAACACATAATTTATAACATTCCCAATTGTATGTCGGAAGAGGACATGCAATTATTCGGTGGCCATGACTCGCTCCTTGATATGCGGAATCAACAACTGGAAAACCACACCTCTTAAGCAGGATCCTGCTTATTAAGTATGTGACGGTATTAATGTATTTGTGTTTGCTTGTGTTTTGCCCCACGTTTGGGAGCCAAATATGCGACAATTTTAATGTTATTTGTTTGTTAGCCCCACGTTTGGGAGCCAAATATGCGGCGGTATTAGTGTTTGTTTGAAAGAATGCTACTGTTTATCTGCCGCACGTATAAAAGACAATTTGTCGCGGTCACTTCGTGTTATCTTTTACTGAGCGCCTATTATTGTATTTAATATTTTTTTTGTTCACTGTCCTCCGGCTAGCTATGATCTCTCGGTCAAGCAAATCTCTTAATCAAGGTGTGTAAACGGAAAGGAGTTTTTATCCAAAGATAACACTGATAAAAGAATTTGTTTTATACTTTTATTGTCGTAACACATTATGCACTTTCACATATTAATCTTGACACTCGCCAAACTGAAACTGTTATAACAACTTCTTTACTGCACATTATTAATTCGTGTACTTCAGCTTTTTGTGTAATTAACTTTACGACACTTGAGATTTTTTTATAACTTTGCTATGCGTAACCTGCGAATCGATAAACTATGCTCTGTATTCACCATGACTGTTTTTGTTGAACTCAGCGACGTGTAATGCACAAATGTTTCCGATGGACTGGAGCCGACGTCTAATGTACAAATGTTTCCGATGAACTGGGAAGGATCTACCTCTGACTTAGCTCTTTTTATACTCCTACACCTCGATATGCCTAAAGATTATAACCGAGCTGCTATTGGGTAATAAAACGCGCCAACATTAGCGTCTATTTTTATATCCAATGAAAATTACGAAAACATATGCTCTAGGGAAAATGTTCCAGCAAATTCCTAAGAAAAACGCGCCAATATTACGTCATTTGCTCGTCTCTATTAATGATAAACAGCTCACACCCTCGCTACATAATTGCACGCTATTATTGTCAGTTTCAGTAAGGCCGTATAAACTTACTTCTCGACAATAATCACAATCAACAAACATCTCAAATCAATGTCACACGATAATGCATATTCACACTATAATCACTCTTTACATTTACATAATTTGTGATACAAATTACTGCGTCAAGTATATTTACACTTTTATATTAACCTTACAGCGTATGGAGGCCCACGCTGAAAGTGCAGTTTCCAAACTGTATAGAATACTCAGGACATCCATAAATATGTTGTAATATCACTCGTTGTTAATGATGGGTTGTAACAGTTAAATCGATACTTTAGTGGCTGCCCCGCCGAATCTATCTGTCCTCACTCTTGCTCTTCTATTTTGCCAGGTTTAAGTTCGAAATTTTTAAAATTTTTAAAACATAAGACAGAGCAAGAATTAATTATGTTGCCCACATTCGGGAGGTCCCGTGCTCAAATGCCATGTTCCTAACAGTCTGTTTTTGTTTGTTTTGGTTATTTCCTAGTATCCCTCAGTAGTCAAGGAATACCGGATTGGATATTTAATACCACGATCCAACATTTCACCTTAACAAGAGCAAAAATGAAAATAGAAGGTAATCGCGAATGCTCTGCCTTCTAAACAGAGGACAGCAGGCTGCACGGCACCCTAATACCATCTGGCCGGCACGTGTAGAAGCAGAGGTACAGTTGTCTAGCACTACGATTCCTGTGGATACGTATCGAAACTGCCATCAGCTCGTCACGTATAGAAGCAGAGATACAGCTGCCTAACACTAAGGCTCCGTGGACACGTGACGAAGCAAGATGGTATGGTAATGGGATGAGACTTTAAGGCTAACTGTCCGCCACACATCGATCCAAGAGGTAACTCCTAACACATCCACCGCGATATGACCACGTAATTAAAGCGACGTAAAGTAAATAGAAGAAGAAGAAAAAAATATATTGTACAACACAGGTATCTGAAGATTTTATAGAAACAGGTCCTTCTCGCAATTTTTAAAATTGTAGCTCCCAATTCTACAGAATTCCATTTCCATTCAAATTGATTTTACTACTGTACCACTATATTTACAGAGCAATGAAGGAATAGCAATAATTCATTGTTGCTTTGTCCATAGCCCAGGTTTCTTCATAGAAGAAAACTTACATAGATTGGATCGGATTGTGAGGCGGAAGGGATTCGGCACCGATCCAGGAATCAGGCTATTGTACCGACACCCCCGAGGGGCACCCCAGGGAGGGAGGAATGAGATGAAGGGAGACACCGGGCGGACGAAACCAGGCGCAATGGCGCGGTCCCTATAGTTTCCAGATTGAGACGCCCCGGCAGTCGAACAGGCAGACCGTCCCACGTAGGATCAAACCATCCAAGGGGCACATCCCGGCAACCAGTCGCAGGTAGAGGGATGGAGAAAGTAGAGAGCATCCTTTTTCCCTGCCACACTGCACCGAAACACCATCGCCGACACTTCCAGCCATAGATCAGAGATGAAAGATGAATGAAATGGCCAATGGAACGAAATGGATGGACTGTATATTCGGGGGATGAAAGAAACCATTCCAGCATTCGTCTGACAGGGAAAATCTCGAAAAAAACCATGAGTCAGAATGGGCGGTCCCTGGGGATCGAACCCGGGACCTCCCGCTTGAGCCATCTGCTCGGTAAACGTACATGGAAGAGAATGAATAGGCAATTAACATCGCATCCGTAAGAATTCTGAATTGCAAACATATGTGAAGTGTATATTTTTAGACGGATGCACTAAAAGTAAAACTTCTAACACAGAGTACACGAACTAAAAGCTTTATATTATTGCACTAGTCCAAGTTCAATCCAATCTCCTGGTGATTACCCTTTATATTTGCGCATGTTTAATAATTCGACTTGGTTTGATTAGATTCTAGTTTTCGTTATGTATTTTTGTATGATTAATTTATCTGTTCTTCTTTATCTGTTTACCCTCATCTTATGTAGAACTTACACCCCCCAGGACTTACAGGCGGATGCCTGGAGTCAGAGGCCCGTCGAGGAGCAGACGCTCATGGATCAGACAGAATATCCAGGATGGGTGATCAGCCCGATGCCTGATATGGGAGGAAGGAAGTAGATGAAACGAAATGATGGTGAAATGGAAAGGTGATGATGGAGCAGTTGGTGGAATGAATGGCGGGGGAAACCGGAGAACCCGGAGAAAACCCGCCCAGACACCGCTTTGTCCACCACAAATCCTACATGCGGGTCCCTGGGATTGAACCCAGTCTTGGTGGAAGGCGAGCGGTCTAACCACTCGGCCACGGCGCCGCCTTCAATTTATCGCAATTAATTATATAGTTAGCCTATACGTTATATTGGCAGCTTTCTTTGATCTAAAACGTAACTAATTTATCTAACGTACATAAAGATTAAATGGCGGAATATCACCTAGAAGTACTTACCCAAAAACTCCAGAAAGAATATGATAGAGTATTTAATCGCTCATTGCCTGGTGTGAGGCAAAACATGGTGAAAATAATTTCAATGAAAATGACTGCTAGCGAGTCATCAAACCATCTGACTTCTCGTTTTTTTAACGTCTTTTCCCTTGTTTTAAGAACGCGTTCTAAACGTCATATCTGTTAGTTTCAGGAATTAATATAATATTATTGATATTTTACGAATTCGAGTACTGTCTAAAACAGTATATACAACACGCCTTCTTTCGCAAACGCTTTTACTGGCAAAATAAAACACCACTTTTACCCCTTGTATTACAATCTACTATTAACTTAGTATCCTGTTTCTAAAGATCCATGTGTTTTAGTGGACTTATGGTTGCCATAAGGACAGATGGGAATGACTTTACATATGTGTAAGTACTCGCTCTCATTCACAATTTCTTTGAATCGAGCCAAAGTACGAATAAAGTTAGTACACTCTCGCGCTAACTTCTCGCCAGCTTTACAGCGCAAATTGCTGATTCTCGTCATTACGTTCTGGTAAGGGATTTGCCTGAAAATTCTTAATAATGTATCCCACGGTGCACTTGCTTCTAAAACGCTTTAATTTTGCAGTTATGAAAATACTGTAACACTAATCTCCACAAGAATTATTCTTTCGTTTTGTATACCCACAAGTATTTTCTAATAGAATTGCAGGAAGATCATCAGATTATCTCTCTGTCTTTCTCTGAAACGCTATAATTAGGAATTTATCCTGTAAGAATAAAAAATTATCTTGTGTTACATTCACGTGGCTTTCTCTACCCATTTTCTACAAGATATTCTTACAAAACTTTATTCTTCTATCTGCTTTATGTTAATCGAGATAAAGATTTTTGTTATGGTCATATCGGTGGCCTTTTACCTACATACTATTGTCATTCAGTAATGGTGCTATCTCGTAGGTATACCTTGCCGTTGGACTTCTGGGTTTTCTTTGGGGTTTATGTATTAGATCACACAAACATTCTCTCCTGTATACCTCCAGACTCTCGGGAGGATAGGGACTAATCTTGGCTAGGGAAAAAGTCCCCACCCCCAGTCGGGAATCAAACCCAGGACTCCTCGCACAGCAGGCAGGTGCTTTACTGACTGATCTACGGGGCCAGTCGAGAGGAACCTTTACAGAAATGTTTCAATTACACATTTCGTATAGGTACAAGCCAGAAGCCTTAAGCAAAAGTCAATCTTAGACGCTTGTAGCAATGTGATTGCTTTTAAATTTCATTCTCTTTGCATCGACCGAGAGAAAAAATGAATAGCGACTCAGTAGTTTAAAAAGTATAAAGTATGCAAACCAAAAACAGAGAATATCTCGGAAATCGTTTAAAAATTATTTAATATGAATTGTATGTTTTAACGAGATTTACATTTTTTTTGTGTGTGTGGCTTAAGTTGTTGTCAATCTCTTAGGTTTTATAAATTACACAAGATTTATTCAGATCGAAGAGGCTATTCCTAGAAAATTTAAGAGATATGTATTTGATTTAGTATGCCAACATCTTAACATATGGCGTCTTAATCAAAATCGTTATAGTCATTTTGAAGAAAATAAAAAAAGAAATAACAAAAATGTTTCCATGTAAACACTAGTTTCGCGTGCGGCGACTTTCTTGAAAACCTTCTTCCTCATCCTAGGAAGACCCTGAACTTAAGTACCACGTTTACCACTTAGCCGAATTTTCGTTTTTGGAATTATGTTGTACATACACACGGAACGTTTTCTAAAAATGGCTTTTATGATTCAGAGGGCCTCAAAACGTGTATTTCCGGAGAAATCTCAGTATCGAATGTTTGGTTGGAATACAATACTTCCTCTACTTATTGCAGGCGAATAGTAAAGAAAATAAAACTGTTTATATGACAGAAATGATTTGTAATTTAATTTCCTTTGCGGTTTACCTAATTTAGAGAACGTATTGCATTCTATCAAAAAAATTTATTTTCAGCTTTGCATGTTTTGAGCTCCCCGAATCATGCTATGCTTTTAGGGGCAGATCCTGTGTGTGTATGTGTGTATGTATGTATGTAAATTGAGTTTTATTTATGGACGCTCTTTAACTGCTGTGATCCTTAGCGTCCCATTCTACATTGGGGTGAAAGACCGTAATTTTGCTCAGAGGCCTATTTATCAGGATTGTTTTACGTGCCGTAAATCTACGACACGGGACCACTGGCTTTACTTCCCTTTCAAAGGAAACCATGCTAAGGATTTTTACGCCCGAAAAAGTCTATCACCATTCGCCGGGTTTGAACCTGCGACCCCTTGAACTAGCGGCTAGCATGGTAACCACTACACCGCGGAGGACAACTGAATGTATGTGTGTGTGTGTTTCAGTCAGTTTGTTAGTGTTCAGTGAACAGAGAATTAAATATCGAAAAGAATTCGCATGCCAAAATTAATGTCTAAGAATTCAAGACGAAGCTTTTATAGGATATAAAATTATTTTTATGTAGGGACTTAATGATTTTTATTTGAGTAAGTTAGTGCATATCTTAAATGTTTGTCCTAGAGAGAATGAATCGCTCTTCAGTCTTAACAAATCAAACAATCAGTTGCTATGTATTTGTGAAAGACCATCCAGAAAGTAGAAATAAACAATTGTCATAAATAAACACATAAGCACAGAAAGTAAAAACAAACATTAAAACACAATGTACATAGTAAATTCTATTCATTTAGAACGGACTTATATCTAGCCAAGGTCATCACCGAGTGGTCATCCTTCGGGAGGTTGTTGAACATGAACAAATAAGAACTGTAAAGGGAGAACCAGACTGAAAACCTCAACGCCATAGTCGGGATTTGTACCGCGGATCTTCGGCCTTCCGAGCCCTTGCGCTAACCTACTGAGCTACCATGGTAGCATGCCGTGATTCTACTTTCCGACTTAGCGTACACACGGCATATTTGAACGAATATTTAATTATCAATGAGTGAGTTGATAATTGTTAAATATGAAACCCGGGACTTACAAGTTTGGAAGTAACATTGTCGTATGCCATCCAAAGGTTTTGTGGCTTACCGGAAAAATGAGAAATTTAATGTCGTTTCCGCATGTTACCATGGTATCTAACTTGGTTAGAATAATAGTACGGAAAGTCGAATATCCATGGTTCAAATCCTGGTTATGGCATTGAATGGCATTTCTCACTCTCCAACTTAAGACCACGCACGTTTGGTGAGGAACAAGAATTAAATTTAGAATTAAAATAGAACAGTGGAATATATTAGCGATAGCTAGCATAGAAATGCGTTTATATGGGAGAGATAGGCAAAACGAGGGTAGATGCTAGGTTGGGGGAGCGTTCAAGGAGGGAAATGAGTTTATATGGCAGACATGGGGAATGCGAGGGGGAGATCCTAGGTGAAGCGGGACCTGAAGGAGCGGAATACCTTTATATGAAAGGTAGGGAATACGCAGAGAGGGGACGGCTAGACAGAGTTTGAGGAGTAGGGCAAGTGTTTATATGGGAAGAGATAGGAAACCAAGGAGACATGCTAGGCTAGACAGGAGCTGAAGGAGGGGCTTTATATGAGAGAGGTAAGGAATACGAGGAGAAGTGCTCGGCTAGACAGAGGTTGAGGAGTAGAGTATGCGTTTATAAGGGAAAGATAGGAAAAACCTGGAGAAATGATAGGCTAGACAGATGTTAAAGGAGGGGAATACGCTTTATACGGGGAGATAGGGGAAACGCGGAGAGGTGCTAAGCTAGACAGATGTTAAAAGGTAGAATGCGTTTATGTGTGAGAGCTAGGAAACCGAGGAGAGATATTAAGCCAGGAAGGGTTGAATGGTAGAGTATGCATTTATATGGGTAAGCGGGGGAAAACGAAGAGAGATCCTATGCTACGAGAGAACTGAAGGAGGGGGAAATGCGTTTATATGGGATAGGTAGGGAAAATGATGATAGGTGTTAGGGAGGTTAGTTTTGATGCAAGTGGTATGTCCAGTATCCTGCAGGATAGCATCATCCAGCATTCAGCAGGCGAGCATATCCCACGGTTTGGGTGTAGCATATATGTGTATGATTTCAAAGGTACTCAGATAGTATCGTAAGGGTAATTCGGGTAGTATCGTAGGTATTTAGGGTAATTCAGGTAATACCACAGACATACAGATTCCATGGTTGGATGTGTATAGTTCCGTATGAATTTACACTAGTTCAGTTAGTATCGTAGGTATTTAGGGTAATTCAGACAGTATCACAGGCATACAGATTACAGGGATTGGGTGAGCCATAGTTCTGTATGATTTTACAGCTAGTTCATATAGTATCGTAGGTATTTAGGGTAATTCAGGTAGTATCACAATCAGACAGATTACAGGGGTTGGGTGTAGCATAGTTCCGTATGATTTTACAGCTAGTTCAGATAGTATCGTAGGTATATAGGATAATTCAGTATCGCAGGATCGTCCTCTGTGGTTTATTGGTTAGTTCCCAAGGTCACGGGTTCTAACCCGGCGGAGGACTGTGGATTTTTTCGGGCGTAAAAATCCTTAGCATGGCGTCCTTCGGAAGGGAAGTAAAACTGGTGATCCCGTGTCCTAGATTTACGGAACGTGAAAGAACCTCAAATCTGATAAAGCCTCTGAGCAAACTTCCCGGTCTTTCATGCCCAAAATATAATGGGACGCTGAGGACCATGGTAGTTAAAGAGCGTCCATAAATAAAACTCAATATCAATTTTCAGTATCACAGGCATACGGATTCCATGGTTGGATGTATATAATTCCGTATGATTTTACAGCTAGTTCAGATAGTATCGTAGGTATTAAGGATAATTCTCGTAGTATCACAAGCAGATAGATTACAGGGGTTGGGTGCAGCATAGTTCTATATGATTTCACAGGTAATTCAGGAGTATCGTTGGTATTTATGGCAATCAGGGTAGTATAACAGGTCAGCGATTTGCATCACGGCTATTTAAGGTTAGTTCAGGCGATTCAGATGGTATCAAATGTCCTTTAATAGGTAATTCAAATATTATCGTGGATATTTAGAGCAATCCGGATAGTATCACAGATTTTCGTGCAAATTTCGAGCAGCGATTCGTACCAGAGCTTTTTAAGGTAATTTTCAATGTGATTCAGCTAATATCACAGGTATTCGTGGTAATTAAGACGGTGATTGGATTCTTTATAAACATTTCTTATCCAATTTTACAACACTTTTATATACTTGTTTCTAAATCTTATTCACGTTTATATGTTAAACATTTAGCGTGTGAGACGGAGAGTGCTAAACGGTGTATAAGCTTAAAGTGAGGGAATTGCTCTGTATATTACTATGAATAGGTCAATGTGATTTTATTCACTTGTACTGTGGTAACACAATGCTCTCGTGACAGGATCAGATTCTATGTGTTCTTATTATTTCACGGGTTTTAAGACAGTTGGTGTAGCTGTCAAATGTAATGTTTCCTTATCTAAGGTTTGCAGTTCCATAATACGGTATCAACACGTCGTAATGATTGCGGTACACTAATGTCTTGGAGATGTCCAACACACTCATTCCAATGTATATAGGCTTGTTGAATACGATCTGTCGAGAGGCCATAAGCACAGCAGCTAGATTAGCAGCATATATTGATGTATCGAAAAACTTAGGCTTGTGGATTAAATTTTCCAGAGTCCTCTCATTTGTAACTAGTCGTATACCCATGCCATTACGCAGGTTCTCCATAGTTTTTCCAAACATGGCGTTATTAAAGAACTTATAGAGGTCCTTCTCGAAATCATTTGCAGCCTGTTGTCGTAGCCTGTTATTAAATTCCACATAAGGTTTTAACCACTGGGACTGTCGGAATTGTAGTACACGATGGATTTTACTCAAACGTTACCCATGATTAAGAGCTTGCTTCAAAGTTATGTAATGTACTACAACTTCTTCCGAGGTCCAAGTTGGGATATCTGTTTCTTTTTAGGTGATTCCTTGGGATTCATACACTCAGGCATGTAAGATAGATTGTTGTGTAGATCGTGAAGTTCTGCAGGATACTCGATGTCGATTACTAATATATATTCCTGAGGATCATCTTCTTGTAGTGATGCTAAGTTGATTTCATTTGGAGCACCCTCCTCAATTCCCCCATAAGGGAGGGGAAGGGACATTCCCCAACCATATTTGTTATTGGCGTCCTCGTATGTGATAAACTGGGTTGGTCTCGACAGATCATACTTATCCATGTAGGTTTTTGTTTGCTTCGGCACACCGCTGGGAAACTTGGCATAAATCTACTCTTATACCGTATTCTATCTTGAGTATCTGAATACAGCAAATTGCTCAGTCAACCATATATGCCACTCCTTTCAGAAGAAAAAGGTGCTGGGAAAATTTAAAGATGAGGCTAGTACCAAAATCATCTTACGCTTTGTTGGATTACGACCTAAGATGTATGCATTAGATATTCAAGGTTCGATGATAAAAAAAATTAAAGGCATAAAGCATAGTGCTTTTAAGCAGTACATTACATTTGACAGCTATACAAACTGTCTTAAAACCCGTAAAATAATTAGAACGCGTATGAATCTGATCCGGTCACGAGAGCATGCTGTTACCACATTACAGGTGAATAAAATAACATTGACTCCTTTTGATGATAAAAGAGTTAGTACCGAGGATGGAATAACAACATATGCGAATGGATATTACCCTATTACAAACTGCGCTTAAAATAATGTAACCTGGATCTCAAGATGAAGATTTTCTCCGAGATTCTACAATCTTAAAAATGGAAGTTTACTCATGTGCTGTGTATACACCTAGCAGACGCCTGCTGAAGAAGCAGATGGAAGGGGAAGCGTTAACCCTGCCATTAGAAGCCAATCCTAGTGCTATTCGCAAGCTAAGATAAAAGTGAGAGACGTCTACCCTTACAATCCTCATCTAATGAAACAATGATTAACTGATAAAGCTACTACACTGAGACAAAAATTTAAGGATATAAAACAATAAAGCTGACTAAGACGTTACAATATCTCTTTAATCATGCGAATGGGTTAGTTTGTACTACTTCTATATTCCCTTACTGTAAGCTTGTGCACAGTTTAGCTCTCTCCGTCTCACACGCTAACTGTTTAACACATAAATGTTTATAAGATTTAGAAAAAAGCATATAAAAGTGTTGTAGCATTGGATAAGAAATGTTTATGAAGAATTTAATTACTCTCTATATTACCACAAATACCTGTGATACTAGCTGAATCACCTGAAAATTACCTTAAATAACTCTGTTACGAATCGCTGCTCGAACTTAGCACAAACACGCTTGTGATACTACCTGAAATACCCTGAATACCTACGATACAATCTGAACCAGCTGCAAGATCATACGGAACTATGCTACACACAAACCCTGTAATCTGTCTGCTTGTGATACTACCTGAATTACACTAAATACCTACGATACTATCTGAACTAGCGTAAAATCACATAAAACTTTGCTACACCTAACACCTGTAATCTATCTGTTTGTGATACTACCTGAATTAAACTAAATACCTAATATACCATCTGAACTAGCTGTAAAATCACATGCAACTATGCTGCACCCAACCCCTGTAATCTGCCTGCTTCTGATACTACCTGAATTACACTAAATACTTACGATACTATCTGAACTAGCTGTAAAATTATACAGAACTATACACATTCAACGATGGAATCTGTATGCCTGCGATACTGTCTGAATTACCCTAAATACCTACGATTCTACTGGAATTACCCCAAACACGTACGATAATGCCTGAATTACCTGTGGAATTACATGGAACTATACACATGCACCATGGAATCTGTATGCCTGTGGTACTACCTGAATTACCCTAAATACCTACGACACAACTTAAATTACCTGTGAAATCATACACAAATATGCTGCACCCAAACCATGGGGTATGCTCGCCTGCTGAATGCTGGATGCTGCTATCCTGGAGAAGACTGGACATTACACATGCATCAACACTAACCTCCCTAACAACTATCATCGTTTTCCCTACCTCTCCCATATAAATGCATTTCCACCTCCTTCAAATCTCTCCTAGCATAGGATCTCTCTCCGTTTCCCCCGGCTTACCCATATAAACGCATACTCTACCATCCAACCCTTCCTAGACTAATACCTCTCCTCGGTTTCCTATCTCTCACATATAAACGCATTCTACCTTTAACATCTGTCTAGCTTAGCACCTCTCCGCGTTTCCCTTATATCTCCCGTATAAAGCGTATTCCCCTCCTTTAGCATCTGTCTAGCCTATCATCTCTCCAGGTTTTTCCTATCTTTCCCTTATAAACGCATACTCTACTCCTCAACCTTTATCTAGCCTAGCACTGCTCCTCGTATGCCTTACCTCTGTCATATAAAGCACATTCCCCCTCTTTCATCTCCTGTCTGGTCTAGCATTTCTCCTTGGTTTCTTATCTCTTCAATATAAGATGCATTCTACTTTAACACCTGTCTAGTCTAGCATCTCTTCTCATATTCCCTACCTCCACATATAAAACATGTTGCCTCCTTCAGTATCTGTCTAGCCTATTATCTCTCCACGTGTTTCCTATCTTTCCCATATAAACGCATACTCTATATTTCAACCTCTGTCTAGCCCAGCACTTCTCCTCGTATTCCCTATCTCTCACAAATAAAGCGTATTCCTCCCCTCCAGCATTTGCGTAGCCTAATCTCTCTCTTCGTTTTCCCTCTCTTTCCCATATAAACGCATGCTTTGCTCCTCAAACTCTGTCTAGCCTTACACCTCTCTGCGTATTCTCTATCTCTCATATAAAGTGCACTCCCCTCCTTCAGTCCCTGCTTCGCCTAGGATCTCCCCTCATATTTCCTATCTCTCCCATATAAACTCATTTTCATCCTTGAACGCTCCCCAACCTAGCATCTACTTCGCTTCCCCTACCTCTCCCATATAAACGCATTTCTGTGTTAGCTATCTCTATTATATTTTACTTGGAACCATAATTAAATTTAGATAATGTTACATTAGAAGCAGCCAGAAAATAGCTGTTTCTGGATAATTATGACGTTGAAAGACAAAGAAAGATAGTGACTTCAATTACTCTTAGAACTGGCGAAGCAATTGTGACAGACTGGATAACCTGCGTAACACAATGAGGATGTTCATTCTCTGGAAAAAGGTATGGCATCATAAGATGAAGCAGTTATATTACTCAGTGACCTTTTTTTTTTGAATACTGTGGAAAATGCGCTAAGTAAACTTCTTTCAGATAACTGAAAGAAAAATACATCCTTAATTTTCGTGTGGGTAATGATAACCTAGAACACCCTGAATTTCATATAACTGGAACACCATAAAGAATCGAGATGAAGAAACAAGAAAATAGTCTTACGTCCAACGCTATATAAGGAAATTTAATATGTTGCGTTCTGCCAATTTTTAAAAATGTGTTCAAGGTTAAAACAGACAGTGTGTAAGCATTTAATACAGTCATTTCATTTTGAAAAACATGGTGTCATCCTCCATCTTCCTCTTTACAATCTCCAGTGTTGGGAATGGCCTGACTTTATGGCGTTACATTACAAATAGCATAGAAGCTCCTTAGACAGTAGGCAAACCGAAGAACAAATCAGGGAAAGGATTGATCTCCTGTCTCCTCCAGTGGCAACCCTCATTTAATGGCTTATATATTTATTTTGAAATCTTCCTAAACAACTGCCGGCTGCCAAAGACAAAGAATATCAATTCGATATAATTATATAAAACAATAACAGAGATTAAAAAAGTTAAAATGATGCAACAATACATTAAAATTAAAAAATATCAATAATTGAAATATAGACGATTATCAATATCTGAACAAAAGTGAATGCCTAAAAATAGAAAAATAGAATGAAATTATATAAGCAAGCGAATCCAGAGATTTACAAAATTATGGGCTGAACGTGGGATTTCTAAATATAGATATTGAAACTCTGAGTGCTGCCATAGCAGTAACATATAATGTATTTCTCTGAATGTCAAAGGTATTAAGGAAGCCAATCAACAGATATAGGAGGTTACCTCGGGCACCAATCATTAATCCTTTGACCTCAATTGACTTTGGTTGTATTTAACGTTGAAGAAAACATTCTATTTATCGTTGGTCTGTAGATGCTGTTCTTCTCTTGGTCCACTTCTATAGGTTGGTTCTCGTAATCCTCAAATCTGATGGTGGAATCTATGATGCAGCCATAAGAAGAAGTGAGTTGAAATGTTATGATGTCCATTCTACGGTTACTACCCTTGTTGGGAAGACCATGTACCTCTTCAAAGACAATATAATCTTTTCTTCTTAAGGCATTCGCTAATATAGAACTTATTTTGTGATGGCGTGAGGTGTGTAGTAGTTCACCCTAAGAGCAGGGTCCTAGGACGTGTCCAGGGGTTTCGAACTCTCTGTGGCAACACCGGCAGAGGCTGTTGGGACCTTACCTGGTGTACAGCGTACAGTTGATAAACTTGCCGTCATCTTAACGCCTTCTCTCCATTCTCCGCAAGACAGATCACTGTGAATTCTAATCCATCTATTGCCTGGAGCATCTTGTTTGTATAATATATTTTTGCCTTTATAGTCCTGTTTGCTCCAGCTTTCGAATGCTCTTTGTTTTTAACTGAGCACGTAATTTTCTTGTGTCGACATATCCATGTTTGTCAAGAACATTGTCGTGTTTGGCTTTTAGTGCTGTCAGGCTAGAAGAGATATCCTCGTTTAAATTACGCGCTGAAATTCTAAGTGGATTACTGGATTTCAATAATATCTTTCAGTGTTAATGTGCTGGACATGTATTTCCCAAGCTGAGCAGAATAGTTCTATACCCATGAATTTGGAATATGCGAAAAGCATATCACTGGGGATGTCATGAGGTAGTTGAAGTATTTCTCTTAATGCTACTCTGATTATGATATCGGTTTCGTTAATAAACTTCTAAGGAATCTTGACGTTGAACATATGACGAAGTTTAGGACAACATATTTTTATCTGGTTGTAAAAGTGGAGAACAGATTAGTGTTTCTAAGATTAATTTAAGCTTGTTCAAGATTGTTAGGGAATCAAAATTGATTTGATCTAAGAATGCTACTCCTAGATCTTTAATGAACTCTCTATTTTTAGTGGATGGCATGGTATTTTCGGGTAACAGAATTATATTTTCTTCAGATAGGTTTACCTTTTGAAATACAACTTCCTCTACTCCTATTGGATTTGACTTGTAACCCGATTTCAGCCAATTGCTGAACAGCCTGGTTAGCCAGGATTGAGTAGAGAATTTGTTTTTTTACTATGATGACCAAATCATCTGCGAAACAATTAACTTGGCAGGTTTACTGGGAATAAGTAACGTATTTAACGTTTTTATCAGATGACTATGATTATCGTTGTCAAATGCTTTCCTCAGATCCAGGAAGATATCAGCTAAATCGGATTTCCTTTCTTTATCACCTCCTAATATGCAAATGAGTAAAGCAGTGCTGATATGTGTGCTTGCAGTGCTAGTGAAACCCCTCTGGTTTGAATTGAATAAACTCCCGGACTCTACTGTTCAGTACACGTTCAATCACTCTTCTATTACTGAACAGATAGTACTGGGTCTCCAGTTTGCAACACCATGGTGTCGCCTCCTTTATATAGTAACATTGTTATAGCCTTTTTGAATGCCGACGGTACAAACCCTGTAGTTAACATGCGTGTGGCAATAGAGTCAATCATTTGAGCTGCATTTTTGTTTTTAATGGCTCGCACTATGACATGTCAGGACCTGGAGCCTATCTACTGCTATTTTACCAAGAGCGGCTAAACTGCCTTATGTATTTATAGCTTCCGCAAATGTGACATCCAAGTCAGTTCGTTCTGTTGTGTATGTCGGTTGATCTTCCGGTTGAACCATGGCCTTGAGTTTCCTAAAAGTTTCTAAGAAAAAGCTATGTGTTTCGCTCACGGAAATCTTGCAGATTTCATTATTCGATTTTAAAATGGACCGTATAGCGTTTCTTCGTTGGTTATAAAAAAGATATTGTGTAAGCTGGTAATTGTATTTTTCCTTGCGTTTCAATGTGCTCCCTTTTTGCCCATTCTGGATTTCTTGACTGCTTTTATTTTCTTTGGTTGTTCAAGTCTTTTTTCATTTTTCCGGTACTGATTATATTTTCTGTCTGGAAGTTTAGCACCTGGCACCAAATCAATTGCTGAAGCGAAGAACGTGGTTAATTCATTAGCTGCATGGTCAAATTCTTCATTATCCAAAGTGTTGCCAATTTTTCTTGCCATTCTAATAATTTTTAGATGATGAAGTATTGCTATTTTCCTTACCAGTTAGAGAACTGAAAGTGTCAGGATGGATCTTTTGTGTACTGATGTTATGATAATATGGCTTGGCGATGAAAGGAAGGGTGGGCTTGACTAATATGTAGTTTTACTCCACGATCAGTGCTGAAAAAAAACCATAATGGGTGCATCGACAAGCCAGAGTCGTCGAGTATTGTATATTAATTGATGTTTGGGGTAGTTAGTTATTCTCAGCATTGCTTATATCGAATTCATATATTTGATATTTGAGACGGCGAATTATGGCTTCTTGCTAGGTGTATATTGATACCACAGTAGTAAAGCGTTTATTGCACAATTCGCACTCTAATGAATTTGTTAACCTTTCTGTTGACGTAGAAGGGTTAATCTTTTTATCCATTCTAATTGCCGTCTATTTGATGCTACTGCTGATTTTGAAACTTTTCAGTGTAGTTTAACTTAAATTTCTAAGCCTTGAAATTTCAACCCATCACTTTTTAATCACGTTTATGCTTTCTAGTATAAGATATATATATAACAGTGGCTAAATTATCATACGTTGTAGTAATTTATGCTTCTTATAACAAATTGCACATACGTACACGTTTGTGTGATACGACTGTGAGCTGTTATTTTGCACATATCTCTAATATGAATTTCCAATATATAAATTGTTTGTTGTGTATTAGAGTTGTCCAGTTTTAATGATAAAATCTTATACTTGATCTTCATAAGCATGTTCAAAATAGCTTTTCGTTGTTCAGACAAAATAAATTCATTATAAAAATCTTATTAAAAAGTCTGCAAAGTAGAAATTAATATATTTATAATTTAGTGCATGATTTAAAAAGAAATAACTAGTGCAATTCTTTCAATCTTAACAAAAAAGAAACAATATTTATTGCCCTACTTCAATACGTATTGCAAGGAGTCTTCAAAGTGGTATCAATAATTTGTTAAATGTTAATAAAATATATGATGTTTTAAAGTAATTATCATGTCGAACTGAAATGTTGAGATATATTATACTCGTAGCTATCTTAAGTACAGTGTAAAAGTTTACTACACAAAATGCTGAATTCAGTCCCAGGGTCTCTTAACGCCATTATCACTTTGTTACCGAGCGGATGGCTCAGGCGGTTGCGTCTTTGGCCCGCATTCGGGAGGCCGTGAGTCCGATTCTCATGGCCTAACCTTCATGATCCATTGAGTTTTTGAGGGTTTATCCAGGTCACCAAGCGAATGCTGGAAAGGATCATTACATTCCCCGAATTTTCCTGTCCCTCCGCTTCATTCTATTACTCATTTCATTCATTCTTCACCCCGTTTGGTCTGTTTCAGGGTTAGAAGTGTCAACGATGGTGTTTCGGTGCAGCGTGGCAGGGGAAAAGATGCTCTCTGCGAACCTTCTTAGCCTTCGGCTGGTTGCTGGGGTGTAAGAACCGCCTCCGACGGAGCCGTTGGACATATGTGGGGCGGGAGCAGTCGTTATACCCCGGCAACCAATTGAAGGCCGAGGGACGGAGAAGGCTCACAGAAGGAAACTTTAGGAACCCTGTCATTGCTGTGCCGTCACTCCTGGTTCCGGCCGTCCGATGTCTCCCTTCACTCCATTCCTTCCTCCCGAAGCGATCCCCTCGTGGTAGCGTGGGTACAATGTCCTAAGTCCCTGGATCAGTGCCGCATCCCCTGCGCTTCTCATTCCATTCCATTCCATCATTGTATTATCTAACTGAAACACTTCTGAAGAAAATTTACGGAGAAGTACATAAAACAATAACTTTTTAACGTAAGTAATTTACAGGATAACAATGAAAATAAACGATAATCGGTAAGAAAGGTTGTTCAAGATATAAACATTTTATTTTCATGTTCATGGAATTGTATGGTTAATTGGAGGTAGGTAAATGTGAAGCCTAATGTCTGACACTATTGAACACGAGCAAAATAGATAAATATGTTTCCTGAAAAGCTGTGGCTCTCTCTCTTTCTCTCTCTCTCTCTCTCTCCCTCTCTCATATAGGTACAAAGTTATTTTTTTAAACACATTTTCTTGGTGTTCAGGAAACCTCAGATTATGTATTTTTAGATAGAATTTCTACATAAAAGATGCAATAGATAAAGTAATAGCATATGGCGATACAAGGAAAGTATCTGCTTCATTGGAGAGCGGGGAAGAGCTTGAAAATACTACGAGACAAAGCAAAGTATTTCCTGCCTCCGAGATTCTCCAATGCACTTAACGCATGCGCATTCCATACTACGTTTTTCGACGATGACCATGACTGGACCAGGGAAGAGAGGCAACGTCTCTACCTCGACCAACGCGGATCTTTTGTACTTACCTTCTCCAGCGAGAACGGATGAAGTGAAGGAACCACAGGAGGCTATAGGCCGCAGAAGGTTGGGCAACAGAGATGCACAGAATTCCCTAACGATTCCAAGCTTGAGGAGCTGGTCACCCTGCAGGCTGCTTGGAGAAGGCTTCCTGCTGACGGAACCGGGGAAAACACTCACCCGAGGCGGCTCAGAGAAGGCTGCCATCTGGTACGGCCGAAATGAACTTCCCAGCGTGCAAGTATCTGCTCCACCCGTTAAACGGCGACGACTAAGCCGCTAAGACTACCTGAAATAGAAAAGGGCAGCAAAATAAGAGAAAGGAACTTCGTGATAGAAGGGAAATCACCCTAGCATTCGCTATTGCCAACCAGGAAAATCACATAATATCCATGGTCAGAGTGGTCAGTCCCAGGAATCGAACCTAGGACCTTCTCGAATGCGAACCTCGTACACTGCTGCGGAGGCATCTCGCTGGGTTTTTTTAGTATATAATAGAAATATTATTTACGCGAAAATAAAATTAATTACTAAAAATTGTTGAACGTGGTTAGCCATCACTAACATTGGTGGCAAAATGTTGATCGATTATCCACGTCTGGTTGTTGACTTTAAAAAGGGTCAGTAACGTGCATCTGAACTTAGCTGCTGCATAAATTCAACCTAAAGTAAATATTAATAAATAAAAAGTAAGTAAAAATGCAGGTAACATTTAAATAGTAAAATTCAACAATCAAATAAGACTATATTCCATGTCTGAAATAATAAATATATCAAAAGTTCGAAAATTTAATGTAGCTCATGCACACATGTGCAGTAAAACGACAAAAACACGGGTAGGTTAGGTTTTCAACTTTCCACCAAGATAGCATTAACGGGAAGTGAATAAAGAAACACTATTGTCCAAAAAATGTGCTCCATACATCCCATGTGTGGAATTAAAAGCAATACGCGTATGTTTAACAAGTGTAAAACATAGAAGTACAAACACCAGCAACTTAACGACCCCATGTCCCCATATAGCAAATAAAAAGTTGAACTCTTAAGGCATAGGCACCGACAAAATTAAGCCGTAGTTTGCAGCATCAATTCGTTTACTTAATCCAAGGCAGACAAGTTTTTCTTGCGTTGCTGCCGCCATCAAAAGAGCTAATAGTAAAGTCGATTGGGGCGCAGCACTCTTCCTGATTAAATCTCTCGCGCAACCGGACTTTGTTATCTTTCTCCTTTGACAGCGCTGCATTGTTATTACCCGCAACCTCCCCTTTTGTAGTCAGTTTGCACAAACAGCTTTTGCGACAGCACCGGATCCCAAAAGAGTTTTCATTAATTTTTTCCTCAGTGCTCCTTGGTCTACGCTCATCGGAACTAGGAACGACAACACCATTTCCGTCTGGCCAAGAGACCTAGAGTTCTTGAAGACTGGCATTCACCTTTTTAATTTAATACTTTTCCATAACCATAGTTAACCGACAAGGACGAGAGGTCGTTGATATGGACACATGAACGGAAGATCCATGGTTGAAATCATGCCAGGGCGGTTCATCCTGACTGAGGAATGTAAAATTTCATACCTAGGTTAGAAAGGTAGAATCAGACGGCTGAAACATGCAATGCCTTCGCCGGGATTTCAACCACGGATCTCCCGGTTTCCATCCGGTTGCTCTAACCGGTGAGCCACCATGGCAACATGACGGTACAACATTAAATTCCCCAATTTATTCCAAGCATGTTGCCATGGTAGCTCAGTAACTAGAGCAATCAGACGGAAACCGGGAGAACCGTGGTTCAAATCCCAGCGATGGCATTGAATTTTTCAGTCGTCTGATTCTACCTTTCCAACCTTGTCCAACACACGACTTATGTGGAAGTGCAATTAATTCCATTTCATACTTATTTTATGAACATTTAAAGAATATAGGGTGAGAATTTTTAAGTAAATCCTGAGCATCCGGAATAAATTCTTCAATCGTTTGATACTCTTTATTTTCTAAAAATTGCTCCGAGAATTTTGATTAAAATTTTACATCTCTGCTGTAATTTACTGTAAGGTTCCTAAAATCTCCATTTCTTCCACCAGCTTCGTGTAAATGGGAAACTACACAGACATTCACTACACAAAATTCAAATTTACTATGATAAACCACTTTTATAACGAAATTATTGCTGTTGCATATTTAAATGTTTCCAAATTAAGTTTTTGTATGGTAGGGCATCCATGGTACAGCAGGTGAAAGGGACATGGATTCTTCCTTTAATCTAGAGGAAGATCTCGATATGAACATAGAGAAAGTCTTTCAAATCTTTCATAGATGTGTGAAAAAATGCTATGGAACGCAGAGATCTTTGACAACAGGTGGTTGAAAAATACTTGACGGTTAAGGTCAGGTCCGCACAGAAGACAATACGCGTTGTTTCCCCGATGTCGTGTGAAACTGTTACTGCATTAGGGAACCACATTAACTTTATTAGTTAATTCTCGAAACTGTCTTTCGTGTATTTTTAGCAAAATAATAATAAAAACAAACAAAACTGAAATGTACATATTTAAGTTTTATGTAAAAATAAAGAGTATATGCACTTCATATAAAAACCAAATACGTGCAATACTTTACAACGATCAAATACAAAAGTTCACATGCTGTGAGAATAAGTAAAGTAACATGGGTGTTTTTATTTTTAACACTTTAAGAAAATGCAATAAAACAAAGCAACTTATTTTATTTAAATGAGACTAACAACGAAAATGTCTTATTTAATCTCTCAATAAAACGAAATAAAAATCACGTACAATGTTGGAACCATGTTTATACCACAAGATACGATCCAGTGATAGGAGTGAGCTAGAAGTACCAACAGCCTGAGGCGTGGGTGTAGTCAATTATTCAATAGCTCTGTTAGGATCTAGCTTCTGCATAAATGCCGATTTCTACAAAAACGTTAAATTGTAACGAAATTGAGGTGCTTAAGAAAGAAAATTAAGACACAGAAAATGTAGTCTAGTTGCTTATCTTATATATAGTACCTATACTTGAATACAATTTCACTCTGCCGTTCTGTATTTGAAATAAATGCCACGAAAAGTGCCGAAACATATTTTTCTCTGCTCAAATAAGCATTTAGGGATTAAGATGGCATTAAAGTTTCCTTCGTCTGTATAGGTACATAAATTACTTCCATTCTATACATTTACAATGTGCTATACTTCTTTCCTGTTTCGCTAGATCTCATTAGTGAACAATTTTCTTGTGATATAAACAGCTGAGTGTTGTTTCCATTTATTGCATCCAATTAAATGTATGTTGGCTAATTTAAAAGTATTTCTAAGCAAACAATACATTGTAATTAATGTGAAATAGATATAAGCAAAATGTGAATTTATAATTACACACACATACACACATACATACATACATACATACCTACATACATACATACATGCATTTGTATGTGTATGTACATACATACATGCATGCATACATACATTCATACATACATACATACATACATACACACATACATACATACATACATACATACACACATACATACACACATACATACATACATACATACATTCATACATACATACATACATACATACATTCATACATACATACATACATACATACATCATACATACATACATACATACATACATACATACATTCATACATACATACATACATACATTCATACATACATACATTCATACATACACACATACATACATACATACATACATACATACATACATACATTCATACATACATACATACATACATACATACATACATCATACATACATACATACATACATACATACATACATACATACATACATACATACATACATACACAAGGCACAACTGTGAACTAAGAATTTGGATGACTGTTTTCAAACATCTGTAATGGATACCTCATATCAAACGTACCTTTACTCTACCTTCCATACTTCAGTATCAGCTTAGCCTAAAACGGTAAGCCGCTTCCACAGTTGAAGTACAGAAAAAACCTAACAACTTACTCGATAATATAGCTTTTTCAATGGAGGGGGACACCTTGGCACGACGACTTACAGAGATCTATTGGCCTACCATTCCCAGGAGAAAGAGATGAAACGAAGGAACCACACAGGAGGCTACAGGCCGTAGGCAGACAGAGCACAGAGACGGGCTGAAGTCCCTAACATTTCCAAGCTCGCAGACCCGTATGTCACCTCCGGAGCCGCCGAGAGAGGACGAGGAACGACTCACCAGTCGAGCAGCCCTCTGGTGTCACGGGGAGTATTCCTTCCAGTGAGCATGCATCCGCGCCAAGTATCCGGTACCGCCACCCAAGCACACCTGAAAGATGAGAAGGAAATAGAATGAAAGGGAAATGACGGTTGAGAAATCGTGGTAAAGAAGAAACCACCACCATTCGCCTGTCGATCCTGGGGAAACCACGAAAATCCCGTGGGTCAGATTGGCGGTCACCGGTGATCGAACCCGGGACCTCCCGAATGCGGGCTACAGACGTTGCGGCCTGACCATCCCGCTCGATTACTTGAGAATATAAATAGATAGCACTGTTCCTTTGAAATGCTTTGACATAGCACTACTTACATGTGTTAGATTTCAAAAGTTCCTTTTATTTATGTAATTGTGTTATTTATTATATCATGTTCCATTACATATTGGTAATACTGCTTGTTAGGGTTAGCTTCTTTATAAGAGTATTTAATTCTTTACAAATATAATACCACTTTCTTTCAATATTACTATAAAATAAATACTAATATAATTTTTCATAGTTTGTAAGTTTTCAAAATTAATTTTAACAAAATAATATGAATAACTGTTTTTACATATTTAAATAAGTCATTTAATTCATGCCCACATGTCATTTACTTTTGTTACTTTTTCTTTTTAAATACACTCTTTCATTATTTAACGAAGTACATTGTTATATTAGATGTTCTATAGCCTGCTCATTCTGTTTGCACTTGCACAAAGGGTCGTCATTTAGTTTAAATCTATGAAAATATGAATTTGTTCTTACATGACTAGTTGGGAATGCTGTTATGTTCGGCGTTAATGTAGATGTTGATACTGTTCTGTTAGGTACCGTAGGGAAATAGAACTTCGTTAGTTTCACATTTGATATTAATTGCCATTTCTTGTAGCTTAGGTTCTGCATTTGATTCTATACTTCACATTTTTATATTTTGTTGTAGCATACTTCTAGATCATTATAATTCGCTGGTAGGTTCGCCATTTCATTAAAATGCCCCAAATATGCCTTTATCCATCTAAAGTTATTTTTGCTTTTTCTACCACGTGCAAAGTGGGTAAGGAAGGTATTGCATTTTACCCGAAAATTCGATACCGAAATTTCATCGGAAATACAAATTTGAGACCCCTGAATCCAAAAACAGCATTTTTGGAAATAGGTCTATATGAGTGTGTGTATATATATATATGTGTGTGTGTATGTGTGTCTGTGTGTGTTTCTGTGAGCAACATGACTCAAAAACGAAAAGGCCGATAAACACCAAACTTGGTATTTACGTTCAGTACCTTCCAAAGATGAAGGCACACGAAGATTTTCAAGTAAATTCCCTCACCTAAAACTACTCTTACATTGATGATCTTTCGAAATTTTTGATTTTTTCAAAAGTGCCTCTTAACGCCTTGATTAAAATACAATTATTAAAGATATTTGCATGACAAGTAAAATGTACATCCTGAATCCTTTAGCAATAACCTTTAAAACCCTCTTCATTCGAAAGGAATTTTGCATAATCCTGTATAACAGATAAACGCTAAACGAAAATATACTACACAAGAAATGTGGATCTCTTTAAAATACACAATTTTACTTCCAATAACCTTTTCTGTGGCATAAGCCATTTCCAAGACATCTGTTATTAATGGTTCGATTGTTCAATACTCGGCCATTTTTAAAGACCTGTCGATTTTCAATTGTTTCTCGCGATGTTGTGGAAAGAGTATGGAATTTCAAGGTATATCGAGTTCTGAAACATTTGACTAGCGCTATTCCCTTTCTTTATATTTACAACGAAATGTGTAATGTAGCTATTTCCATAAAGGTTTATCTGAATTAAAATGAAGTAGATAAAAATAAATTTTCCTTAAGATAATTTATACAGGATAGATGTAGAGAAACTCATGTGGATGTAACACATGAGATTTTCATTTAATGCCTTTATGTTCTTACAGACACTGGGAGTGTTAATGATGATAATGTTCATAGGGTTTTTGTTAGTGTCTAGAAATATTTGGCTATCCTTATTTGCACGTGTCTTTTCTCTGTGACGTCATAGCTTATCTGGATGATGTCAGATAATTGCATTATTCCCTTTTTTTCATAACTGAATGTCACCAGTGTTGTCAGTTCCAAAAGGTTGAAATGACCATCTCTATAATACGTCGACAATGCTCGGCAAGGCGGATACAGGTTTCGCTAAATCACGGTTAATGACAAATACGTCTAGCAATCGTATTGTATTAATGGCACTTTAAACGTTTTCGGAAGGTTTAAAGATACACGATATGTTGCAGCTTTTGTTTATTTACATTAGTTTTATTTCAGATGAATGACAAATGCTGCGGCAATTGATGAAAATCCTGTTTGTGATATTTTGTTTGCCTTTCAAACATCAGCTCATATATGAGGTGTTTTGTTTCGTTTTCTGAACAAAAGTGGATCTCTTCTATCGTGCTTAAACAGGTAAATAAGTAGATAAATTTAGTATCGTGTGTGTTTAACTTTAATCATTTTGTTTAAATTTACATAAACATCACGATTGCTTTCCAAACATAAGTAGATCTCCTTTAAGGCCTCAGATTGTTTCTTTTGTACATGTGCAATCCAATAACGTATCATAATACCGTTGCAAGAATTGACCGCGTGGTGGAGAGTTTCGCGTTGTCCATTTGCCACCCTTCGTCAGTACTACGGTTTTTTTATTTGTTTGCTTCTTTAACGTCGCTTTAGCTCTTTTTGGTCCTATCACGACGTTTACTGTAGGTTTAGGATTACCTGAGTTAGTGTGTACTAGACGGATGGTCTTAATTGCCTAGTCGCCTTCCCGTACCGCCTGCTTGAAGCACTTACTATTGATAAATGGATTTTACTTTAGTGTTCTTGGTGTTTCTCAGAAGCTTTATCAGGGTAAATAGCCCTAAAAAGTGTTGTGTAAAAAATGTTAAATTGACTCCTACAAATATTGTAAAAACTTGACTTTTTAATCAGTTTGAATTTAATGATAATCCGGTAAATAAAGGGTATCAATGAATAAATCCTGCCATAATAGCAAAAACTGCTCCTATTGAATAACAGATTCATTGCATAATTGGTATTTTATGCTTCTAGTAATAAAGCGAAAAATGCTTAAGTCAGTACACAGTTATTACGTATACAGAGATACTATGAACGGTTGCTAAATGTAACTTTAGTAACAAATAAGAATTTAAAAAGAAATTCATTACTATAACATTAGCTGAAAGATGAGCTTAGTTGTGTAGTCTTATTCCTATATCATATATTTTGTTACTATTAGTTTTGGTGGAATGTGGACTTTGGAATCGTGTAAATTTTTGCTCTTGTTGAGTTTACACATAGCGATTGTGATATTTGACAGACGGCGTTAGTTGCGTAGTCGCCTACCTGTTCCATCTGCTCAGGTAACTTGTTAATTAATGCGCTTAGTGGTGTGCTTGCCTTCATGTAGAATCTTATTAGATAACTTGTTGATAAACGGTCCTAATTCCTGTCCCATCCATCTGTTTTTGCTACTCTGTTGGAGCTTTGGGTCGTGGTATTGAATATCTAACTGGCATTTACCTGGAAAATAAAGAAAACCACAAAAACAAGACAGCTGGTACACTAGATTTGAACCTACGATATCCAAGTAATAAAGATGCGTATCACGGAAGGGCCTCCGGAACCGGGTCAGAGCACCGCACGCAGGCCAGTCGGCCCTTCATGCTTCCAACATGGCCCCTGGGAGGCCAGATGAGGGGAAAGACCCAAAGGACGACCAGATCTGGATGCTGACAGGCACAAGCATTCACGGGGTCCCTAACGTTTCCATATAGAATGCATCGGACTTCACTCGATCCCTACCCATAAGCCACCAACCTCCAGGGGCCCTTGGAGCGGAGCCGCAAGTTGAGGAGAGGCCTAACTGAGCGGTACCGCAGCAACGCCAGGGAAGAAAGCAAGCCATCGCCCAGCCGCAAACCGCTAACACCGTCACTTGGTCCTATAACCCTGAAACAGATGATAAAGAAGATTATAGGTACAGAAAATGAGAGGAAGGAGAGTCGTGGTAGAAGATGGAGCACCCTAACATTCGCCTTGCTAACCAGGTAAACCACGAAAAACTCACGGGCCAGATTGGGCGGTCGCCGGGGATCGATTCCGAGACGTCCCGAATGTGGGTCACAGACGTAACCGCCTGAGCCAATCGAAGTAATACATGTGCCACTTTCATTATAACATTACTTCAATTTTAGCACTCTTGTATAGTACTTAATCGCAGATTGTTAGTTTGTTAATAATGAATTGTTAAATGAGACCTTCAGTAAGGTTAAATGAACGGTCCATGTCCTCTCGTTATATTCAGTGATTGAATGATTTAGGAGAAAACTACCGGGTGTATCATGAATGAAGCCATTGGCACTTCTATATGGATCCATTAGTGCAGTAATGGCGGACATCGTTATTTCTCCCATAACAAATGCTAATGATACCAAATGCTGCGAATATGTTACGCCTATATTTCGTTATAAAATTTATTCGAAATTATATTTTTCTGCATGCATACATTAACTTCTATAGATTCTAACACATATTATTTTCCCTTTAAAGGGCAATTTTGTGACAAACATATTTAGATGTTAACTGAATCAATGTTTACTTTGTCATCTTTATTGAAAACAAGTTTATGTCAACATAACGTTTGCAAACACAAGGTTTTTATTACCCTGAACATGCTACAGATATTCGTTTACATTAATTTGTGAACCATGTTGAAGTTTTCGCTACCGTTATAACGATCTACTATAAACGAAGATTGCTTTTGTTAATATTCAGTTTCCTTCCGTGTAAATTAGCTGTGTTATTAATTTGTTCGACGAGTGTATCGCATGTAAAAAGCATTTTCAAGGAAATATTTTCATAAACGCGGCTGAATATGAGAAAATAGGACACGAAATGACAATTTTAGGTGGCTAATTGCCTAAAACAGCTGGCTTACTCATTATTTAATTTACCTCGCCGATATTCTTCATTAAATTATTATACAATGGTTTAGAAGACCTTCATGGTGAACTCTACCCATTAGCCTTTATAATCATAATTCAGTAACGCATCCATGATAATTAAATAACGGTTAAACAATTTTCTAATATTTACGGAAATGAATATACAGGATGGACCATTTAAGTTGAGACTGTACAGTATCTCCAAAACTAAGCGTTGTAGAAAGAAACGTCTAATAAAAGTTGCTTGATATTATAGGGGGAAGGTAAAGGCCATTAGTCGAGTTTTATTTAGAGGACGTTATGATAGTCATTTTAGGGTCAATTTAATTTTTTAAAGTGGGAACCTAGAATTAGAATCAAGTTAAATTGACCCTAAGATGACCATCATAACGACGTCCAAACAAAACACGACTAATGGCATTTACTTTCTCCCATAATATCAATAAACGTTTATTAAATACATTTCTTTCTACAGCGTTTAGTTTTGGAGATGTTGTACAGTCTCAGCTTAAATGATACACCCTGTATAAGCGGAGGCTATAGTTCTGATTTGCTTAACCTCCACCCGACGGCCCTTCAAATTCTGGAAATGTTGTATAGCCTGTAAGTATGTTTTAGTGATACTTAGATACGTAGAATTGGTTCAGAAATTTTTAAAAATTACACTACACCAAAAGCTGAACTTTTATACCTTTGTACATAACGTGAAGTCTCCAGAATTTTCTCATAGTACAGAAACTCTCAGCATCATTATTCAAATCTAGGCCACCAATTAAACATTTTAGGAATGTCGTGATATAGTCTGTAACCATTGATAAAAGTAATCTAAATTGTTAATTATAAAATACAATTAAACTGTAAAATAATTTGTATTATGTGGACACAACATTCTCTCCTTATTTAGCCATATAGTATGCGCTGATAATGAATCGATTACAACACACAGAGGAGATACTGCAGATCTTAGACATATAAGAACTAGTAAATATATCGTACACGTATTGTGATAAGCAGATTCGACTGTCCTTTGTCTTGCTGCGTCTTCTGTTTTCTAAGGGACGAGCTATCTGCAGCGTTCGTCAAATGCTTTTCACATTTTCTATGCAATGCAATTCTAAACGAAAATTCAGAACTACCTTCGCAAGTATGTTCTTCTATGACTCCAGCGTTTGCACTCCAATATACCCAGGCTTGTATATCCCTTTTGGTCCTCTAATCATTTAGGAATTCAACTTATCACTAGAAGCTGACTTATAGCTTATGTCCGTCGGCAAAAACAGTGCATTTCAATGGTGAATGGAATGGAATGAGAAGCGGAGGGGATTCGGCACTGATCTGTACCGTACGCCCACCACGAGGGGGGGGCACCTTCGAGAGGAACAATGAGATGAAGACAGAGACCGGGCAGACGGAACTAGGAGCGACGGTACAACAACGACAAGATCCCTAAAGTATCCAGATATAAACTCACCGGAGACGAACAGGCAAACCCGGACCCCGATCCACAAGGGGAGGGGTTGGTACTTATACCCTGGCAACCAATTGAAGGCCGAGGGACGCAGAAGGTTCGCATGGGGCACCCTTTTCCCTGTTATGTTGCACCGAAACTCAATCGCCGGCACTTCCAATCCTGAAACAGACCAAATGGGGTGGAGGATGAATTAAATGATTAAAGGAATGAAATGGAGGGACAGAAAATTCGGGGGTGTAAGGATTTCCTGAGCATTCGCCTGGCGACTCTGGGAAACCGCTGAAAAATCCAATGGCTAGGAAGATCGCCACGGGAATCGAACCCACGACCTCCCGAATGCGGACAACAGACGCAACCGCCTGAGCCATCCCGCTCGGTTTCACTGTGAAAGATTCTGCTATGTGTCGGTCCCGCTCACACTTTCTCATTGTCTCTAACTCCTCTTTCTCTCCCACTCCCCTCTCCTTTCCATCTGTCACTTTCTCCCAAACCACATTCCCTCTCTTTGTAATATTATTAGTTGGCTTAATCGACATTGTGCAGTAGGGTTTTTAAACTTGAGACAGTATTTTTAACACCTAAATGATATCAGTCTAATTATATAATATAAAATATAATAACAGCCCGCCTTAAAGCAATATGTGTATAATATATAAAGTGTACATTACAGTCATTGTATTATGTTTATTTTATAATGTACATGTATAAAAATGTTATGTGAATGTATTATGTAGTTTAACAATGTGGGAGCTGTGAGAATAGAAGCAAGCTGCTTTCCCTAGCAAACACAATTATAAAGTAGAAGCCGAAAGTTCCTAACAATAAGGTAACCTTGAGAGAACAATACATTAGAAAGTTTAAAAAGGCTACTAATAGTTCTTGGAACAATCATAATGTAATATTTAAGACAGTTTATAAATAGTCAATCAAAAACTAGAGAAAGCTTAAGTTAAATAAATGTATTCTATTCGAGTAGGCTTAGCCAATCAGGGACTTGATATAGAGGAAATGTACAGATTCAGCCGGGAGATGCTACAATATTGCGTACCCGAGCAGTTCGGTGCGCTTCAGTGTGAGACAAAACTTCATTGCGGTGAGAATAATATAATGTTTACGTGTTAAAAAGTACGGTTAACAATAATCTCACAGCTCTATAGTAGGATACATCAGTTAAGTGTTATTTAATCGTGTGAAGGATTAATAAAAAAATCTGATGTGTTACACTCACATGACTTTCTCTACTCTTGTACAATCTATTTTTACAAACGCTTATTCTCCATATGCTTCATATTAATCGAGATATCGAGATGTCAATCTTATTTGTAATTTTCTTGTAGATGCAAGGGGAATATGGTAGGTTTTAAGCGATAGTCAAATATTTTAACGCTGGTTGCTATGTGGCGCATTCCATTCTCTTTGCATGTCCAGGACAAAAAAATGAATAACGAATTTGAGAAAAAGTATAAGTATTGGAAAATTTAAGGAAATAACAAGCAATATCTCGAAAACGGTTCACTCAACAAAAGAAATGTATATGACATAAGTTGCGTATTTTAACGCGATCTACATTTTTTGTGTAGTAAAATTTTGTCTATCTCTTATGGTTTACCAGTTATGCAAAAGTCGCTCACAATGAAGAATACTTTTGGAGACATTCCCAGAAAATTCGAGATATACATTTCATTTCGCATGACATTATCTTAAACATATGATATTTTAATCAAAATCGTTAGAGCCATTTTTGAGAAAATTAAAATTTTCGAAAAATCTTCCATGTAAAGGGTAGTCTGGGGTGGGGGGATTTTCTTGAAAACATTCGTGTCGCATCTCTGGAAGATACTGAACCTAAATACCAAGTTTGGTGTTTATACGACTGTTCGTGTCTGAGTTATGCTGTTCACAGACACACAGACACACAGACAGTACACACACACACGGACATGTTTCCAAAAATGCTTTTTTTGGATTCAGTGAGTCTCAAAACATGTATTTCCGGTGAAATCTCGGTATCGAATTTTTGGGTGGAATGCAATACTTCCCCTACTTACTATACGTAGTAGAGAAAGTAAAAAGTACAATACAATTATAATTTGTGTAAGCCTTGTTCTTTAGCCGTACCAACCCTGCTAAGAGATACGTGCTTTACAAATTACTAATGACGCAGCCGAGGTATACATACAAATATATAATAAAGAAACATTAAAATAAAAGTTAATTTTTAAAACTTGGGGCAAAGGCCAAAGGAAAAGTAAACGTGGGGCGAAGGCCACCGGAAGAGTAAACGCGGGGCGAAGGTCACCGGAAACTTTGTACCGTACGTGGAGCGAACACTCCTAGAAAAAAATCTCCCGCAATTGGCATCCATTACGTGTATGGCCTATAACAGCTTCAAGTTGGTATACCATACGTGGTGCAACAACTACAACAATTTAACTCCTGTAAGTTCGAATGACGAATTAGTTAATTTGATTTACCTCCGCCCGCTCCTTATGAAGTTATCGTAGAATAATCTATCAATAGCAATCTAGCAAAAAACCAAAAACTTTCTTACATAAGAGTTATTAAAATATTTTTGCTTTGGTGTCGCATGCGTATCGTATCGTTATAAGAAAATTATAGATTAACATTTCGACTAAGCTTAGGTTAAAGTGTGTGGAGCTTTATGCCTTTGTAAGAAAAGAAACTTTAAAACAATAAACATTCAGAAAATTAGGCATAAAGTTGTTGTAAAGTATGAAGTGAAATAGAGTGCTGGTTGAGGGATGATGTGTGCATGTCAGCGCTGGCACCTGGTGGATGCTCTGGAAGATCTTGCAGATACAGGTGCTGTGAAATGTATGCTTTGATTTCTTGTAGACTCTCTTTGTATTACAATCATCAATTCTTTGTTATTTATCGTGGGAATACTTGGTTATTATTCTTTAGCTTTCTTGTAAGCATCTTCTTCCTCGTGAACATTTTTCTGAGAATCCTAACAGTTGATGTTTACTTAAGCTACTGTATGGTTGCTATTGACCGTAGAACAAATTCAAATACTTTAAAAATTATTGCATGGAATGAATAATATATTTACAACCACATTATAATTAAAACATATTACCTTTGAAACTCTTGATTTTTTTATATATTTTTGTTTTATCACAATAATTTTATTCTAAAATAAGTTTTTCAGTTCACTTTATATAACGTATTTTCAACGTTATTGAATTGTTTTGTCTCTGAGTATAATAATAAGTACGCTTTTAATTAAAATTTATAATATATAAATGCTCAAGTTAAAGTTTATGACAAAACTGTGTTTTAAAACAATAATACAATAATAGTTGTGATACACAGTGCATACATAAATATACAAGACATGAAAATCCTTACCACTCCATTGGATTTCCGTTTTAACATTCCTTGGCAAGTTCTAGAAATTATTTTTGATCCTTTTACTAATATTTTCTTCAAGTATATTACTATTTTAAATGCTTCCGAATTTCATTAAACACACACATGATTTGCATTCATGGAGAGAACATTCTAATACTTGCAGTCTTTTTATAGCGGTTTTCGAGCGTGAACTCTTTAACAATTCCTCCGCTATCAACAAAACAATCAAAAGAATAAAAATGAGAATGTGAGAATAAGTAAGCTTCTAATGGAAATTAAGAATTTTTTTTAACATTATGATGATAGCTTGAGGTGGTTGTGCCTCATTTGGCAAGAGCCATACGTTTAATGCCTAGCAAACCTTAGCGCCACCAGGTTACTTTTTCTTTAGGATACTGTACAATCTTTGCAGAGATTTTCATTCTGTCGTCAATCCATCATTAGGGTACTAATTTTTTTTAGTTCAACCACCTGGCTGCACGGTTGCATCTTTCGCTCTCTTCCTCTCTCTCTCTCTCTGTCTATCTCTCTCTCTCTCTCTCTCTCTCTCTCTCAGGGTGGACTATTTAAGTTGTGATGACACTACAATATAGCCAAAACTAAGCGTTGTAGAAAGAAATTGTTTTAATAAAAACTCCTTAATATTATGGGAGAAAGTAAATGCTATTAGTCGTATTTTATTTGGAGGACGTTGTGATGGTCATTTTGGGTAATTTGAACCTATTTGTAGGTTCCTATTAAAAGAAATCTTATGTGTTGCACTCACATGACTTTCTCTACTCTTGTACAAATTTTACAAACACTTATTCTCCATATACTTCATGTTAATCGAGATATCGAAATGTTCATCTTATTGATAATTTTCTTGTAGGTGCAAGCGGAATATGGTAGGATTTAACCGGCAGTAAATATTTTAAGAACTGATTGCTAGGTGGAGCATTTCATTCTTTGCAAGTCCACGGCATAAAAGAACGAATAACTAATTCCCAACTGAAAAAAATTATAAGTATTGGAAAATTGAAACAAACAATAACAAGGAACATCTCGAAAATGGTTCACTCGACAAAAAAGGTTTATGACATAAATTGTGTGTTTTAAAAAGATCTACATTTTTTGTGAACAAACATTTTATCTATCTCTTACGGTTTACCAGTTATTCAAAAGACATTCACAATTGAAAGGGCTTAAGGGGACATTCCCAGAGAATTCAAGATATGCATTTCGTTTGTCTAAAAATATCTTAAAAATATGTGATATTTTAAACAAAATTGTTAGAGCCATTTTTGAGAAAATAAAATTTTGTCGAAAAATGTTCCATGTAAAGGGTAGCCTGGAGTGGGGAGAGTTTCTTGAAAATCTTCGTGTCGCATGTTTGTAAGATACTGAACCTAAATACAAATTTTGGTATTTATCCGACTTTTCGTTTTTGAGTTATGCTGTTCATGGACACATACATACATCCAAACAGACACACACGCACACACAGACGGAGCTTTTTCTAAAAATGCTTTTTTTTGGATTCAGGGGGGCCTTAAAACATGCATTTCCGATGAAATCTCGGTATCGAATTTTTGGGTGGAATGGAATACATCCGCTATTTACTATACGTAATAGAGAAAGTAAAAATTAAACTGACCCTAAAATGACTACCACAATGCTTTCCAAACAAAACACGAATAATGGCATTTACTTTCCCCCCATAATATCAAGCAAGTTTTATTCAAGACATTTCTTTCTACAACGCTTAGTTTTGGAGATATTGTATCGTTCCTCCCTATTATATATAATTTATACATAGTACGAACGTGTGCACTAAAGGAATCTTCTGCACGCTTCAGATCTTTCAATCTATTTCGGTTTCTTAAAATTATTGCTACCATTGTGCTTTTTAGTTCTGCCTATTTCCTTTTTTATGTTTGTTATTTCGGACTTTTTCTTAATCCATTCATTATATGTGTTCTCGCCACTGATTTCTACATTCCATTAACTTTTTCCCAAACTTCAGATATTTAATTTGTTTTATATTATGATTACTTATTCGAACTCTTCTAGTAACCAATAGGATTAGTATTAGTTAACGTACGTCTTCTGTCTTTCTTTTTAATGCCTATAATTCATTATCAAGAATATACCGTTACTATCATGCTAATCCGAAATTTCATTTTAGCTTCTTGTGTCAGTTTCCTTCCTAAGGCTCTGTTCTATTGTTGTACCACATATTGTTAAATTTCTCCAGTTTATGATTTACATAAACTTCTTTGAGGCGAGCTCTGAAAATTAAACCTATTGCCTTGTTCAGAATTTTCGTTGTTTAATATTGCTTTATGTATTACCTGCCAAGGTCTAACTTTCGTTTGATTTTCAGAAACCTTAAAATTATATTGGTCTATTGCCGTATTAAATTCATACGGTCTTCTTCACCTGGTAATTTGCAAATATGGGAGTAAATATAAAATATAGTATACAGTTGCGTATTCTGTTCTGATAGTGCCTACTGTTTATATAAAATTAAAAATAGTGGATTGTATTTACACTCTCATACAATCTCATGTTCGCATTTTCCTCCAATTATAGACCATCTCATGCATATATTACTAGTTTTAACTTTAAGATTTTAATTAAATGAAATAGAATACCTCTTCGATTCTATTTCTATGTAATTATTCTGTTAACCCTATCAAAGACTTTGTTTAATCTATCAATTATACATAGGGTTTTTGTTGAGTTCTTCTCTTCTCAGTATATTGTCTCTATAGGATCAGCCCTTTCTAAAGCTATGTTATTCCTTCAGTAGTACTACAGTGTACAGTAAAACCACACCTCATAATCTGCTTCTTAACATTTTAGCATACATTTTATATCTTACGATTAGTGGAAATATTCCTCTATAAAGGCCAAACATTCTCTTATCTCATGTCTAAAAACTGATGCTTTCTTCCTTATACGCAACCGACACTGTGAAGTAGTTGTTTTGCTTCACGTATGGAAAGCCAATTTCAAGAAGGTATTTTGTTGTAACTTGTTTGCAACACGCTTTGGGCGTCAATTTGAAGTAGGTCGCATTGAAGGTGTTGTATTATAGTTCAACTGTTGGGGAACCGAACTTGAAATTCGTTGCAACCACACGTATAGTACCCGTTTTCCGGTAGACTTCGCCCTAAGTTTAAAAATATAAACTTTGTAATTAAGACTCTTTCTTTAAATATTATGTATTTATGTTTGCCTCGGCTGCGTCAGTATTTATTTTAGAGGCATAGATGTCTTGGCAGTGTTGTGGTGCGACTTAAGAATGTAGGCTTTCACAGATTATACTTTTACTTCACTCCTTTTATTAATACTTGATACGATTTAAATACCACTTCATTGATATAGAGCTGTGAGATTCTTTTATTACTTACTTGTACTTTTTAACACGTAAACTTATTTTTGTCTCACACGAATACGTATTAAATCTCTAGTGGATGTGTCTCGCGTCCGGTTAGGAACACTGTTTTGCAGGCAACTGAATTGATTTTAACCGCCTAAGCTTGTAAATTTCTGTATTTCAAGTCTCTGATTGGTTATTCATAATCCAATAGAATACCTTCTTTTAACTAAAGCTTTTTCTGGTTGTTGATTGGCTATTTTTATAAACTGTCACTAAAATTACATTATTGCCTTCAAGAATCACAAGTAACATTATTAAACTCTCAAACTCATTATTGCCTCAAGGTTACCTCATTGTTACCTCATTGTTAGTAACTTTAAACCTATTTCTCACAGCTCCTAGATTATTAAATTACGTAACACATTCACATAACATTATTACACATGGATACAATAATACAAGCATATGCAATGACTGTTACATATATTTTACAAACTATTACATACACATACTGTTTTAAGGCAGGATGTTATTGAATTTACCCATTATATAATTAGACTGAAATTATTTAAGTGTTAAAAATACTGCCTCAACTGATCACCACTTTTGTATATATATAAATAAATGGAATGTAATTGATAATATATACTTCGGTGAACTCTGAATGCATCCTCGTATGGTAATCAGCCGTTCCAACATAATTCTGATCCAGATGGAAGCGTTTAAATCAGAATTTAGTAAACTGCACTTACGTTTCTGACTTTCAGCAACAATGCTGAATACACGCATGCACTGAACACGGATTCGCACATGTTACGACCAGCATGATGCATAATACTATATAAGTACAGGTTGCGCCACTACTGCCCTTGGTGTCCATTGTGTATCACTGAAAAAGCGGTCGACAAAAGGGGAAAATTCAAAAATTGCAGAAAGGTTAAATTAACCTTTATTATGAACACCTAACTACATGTAAAAACGAAAAAAACTGTTGTGCATCCTGGGACTTAATAACTTGTAATTATTTTGATATTATTTTTAAAACTTTCGGGAATTCAGTTACATATTTAACCCGTTCAATTTACATTATACATAACAACGATGCTCATATTTAACAGATTTTAATAGTTTAATATAGAAATTAACATTTTTACATTTCTCTGACCTGAATGCATCAGATTTCCGAACAAATCTGGTAAAATAGTACCAGTATCTTTCATTTCTAAAATCTTCCCATAAAATGAATTATAAAGAAGTAACTTTAATAGTTACTTGTCTTGAAAATTATAATGTAGTTTCAGGTTCTAATCAATATTTTGATTAATTGACAGTGTTTGTTACATATCGCAAGTTAAATCTCTTACTAAATAGTTGATTGTCATAGCTTATATACCAAAGAGCATGTAGATTAAAAATAACGTAGAAAATGTTTGAATAAAGTTGAAAAATATTCTATATCTAAAACAAACGTGAAAAACAAAACCGTTTATTGTACAGCACAATTTATTTATAGGTTTGTCATAACTACAATGTTATTAGGCTGATTAAAGCTTTAAAACTTGAATTGTATTTCAAAGAGCCAAAACAAAACACAATCATTACTCTCTAAGTCTATATCGAAAACCATACGCAAGGAAAAGAGATATAATATATTGATCGTTTCCCTAAAAATTAACAGCTGCAAACTTACTTTATGTCAAGAACATGCGATGTCAAAGTGTTTACTTCCGTTCTACATTAATCGCCTTATATTGTTATTTACATGCATGTTCCAGAGCTAAGCCTTTTGGGGACTTCCGGCTTGCAAAGCACGTAATTTTATTATTTAAAGCCAGTACATTCTTAGCCTTTCCGAGTTGTATGTACCCTTTGTGCTACCTTTGGGGATATCTGTATACGTAGACACATAGATATATATGTTTGCGTTTCTGAATGGAAATGATTTACTGCTCGATAGCACAGCTAATGCAATTATCTCATTTTATCCCATTTACATATTTTATGATTCTACAACAACGGGTGATACTGATCAAATGAACTGCAGTGGGAATGAGACCGCCGCAATTAAACAATCAAACTATAAGACAATGAGTGTATTTGCAAAAATAAAAGCTACAGTAAAGCTTGATTCACAAATATTAATTCAAAGAACAGTACAAATACTTAAGATTTTATTTCCTAACTCTAATTTATTTCATATTTCATTGGCTGCAGTCTATTTCTTTACTGTTCACTGATGAAATTAATTAATAACAGAAGGATCATCCTTTTCTGTTTCACTTTCTCTATCACCTATCTATAGACAGAGCAAGGTAGCGCCGCGATAACATGTGCATTCGGGAGGTCCCGGGTTCGATTCCCGGCGACCGCACACTCTGACCTAAGGGTTTTTCATGGTTCCACGGGTAGATAGGCGAATGCTGGGGTGGTTCATTTTCTACCACCATTCTCCTGCCCCTCATTTCCTGTACCCACCATCTTCCTTGTCATCTGTTTCAGGATTGTAGGACCAGGCAACGGTATTCGGCAAACTGCGGCTGGGCGGTGGCTGTGCGTTTTAAGAGGTTTCTTCCCTGGCATTGTTGCGTGACTGCTCAGTTAAAACCCGCCTCCAAATGGACCCCACCAAAGCTCTCAACGTGGCTTCGGTGACTTGTGAGTGAGCCCGGTGGCGTCGGATGTGCTCGATCTAGAAACGTTATTGACCCCATCCATGCCTGCGCCTGTTGTCTGGTCGCCCTTTGAGTTTCTCCTCTCATCCTTCCCTCCAAGGGATCACAGCAGAAGCAAAAATTGCCGTTACAGCCTACTTACGATGTTATGCCTGGTTGCAGGGGACCCTCCGTCCTTACCTTTATCTCACCGGAAATACACGTTTTGGGATCCCTAAAACCAAAAACAAATCATTTTTAGAAAAAAGGTTTTTGTGTGTGTTTTTTTTCTATCTGTCCATATGTCTGTCTGTGAACAGCATAACGCATAAACGAAACATCGGATAGATATCAAACTTGGTATTAGAGTTCAACATCTTCTAAGGATACGACACGAATATTTAAAAAAATCCCCCATCCAAATGCACTTTTACATAGAACAGTTTTCGTTTTTTGTGATTTTCTTAAAATTGGCTCTAAACAATTTGATTAATATAGATATGCTTAAGTTTTTCACATGGTTAATAAAATGTGTATCTTGAATTCTTTAAGAATAGTCTGTGAAATTCTCTTCATTTGGAATACATTTTGTATAATTTTGTATAACTTATAAACCATAAGAGATACACAAACGTTTCTGCACAAAGAAAAGTACATAAGTTACTTCAAATAATTATTGTTTGTGGTTTCACCCATTTTCGAAATATTCGTTATTATTGGTTTGAATGCTTCAATTCTTTGTCATTTTTAGTTTCTCTAATACGTACTTGCATAAGTAGAGGAAGTATTCTATTCTATCCAAAAATTTGATGTCCAGATTTCACCATAAATACATGTTTTGAGGCCCAAAGAAAAGCATTTTTAGAAAAAGGTCCGCTTATGTGTGTTTGTGAACAGCATAACTCAAAAACGAAAAGTTGGATAAGTACCAAACTTCGTATTTAAGTTCAGTATTTTCCAAAGATGCGATACAAGGATTTTCAAGTAAATCCCTCACCCCAACTACCCTTTACGTGGAATATTTTTCGAAACATTTTATTCTCTCAAAAGTGACTCTAAGATTTTGATTAAAATTCCATATATTGAAGATGTTTACATGATAAATAAAATGTTATCTTGAACTTTCTAGATATAGCCTGTGAGGTGCTCTTCATTAAGAAGGAGTTTTATCTAATCTTGTATAACTGGTAAACGTTAAGCGATAGACAAAAACGTAGATCTCGTTAAAACACAATTTATTTCAAATAACTTTTTATTGTGGCATTTGCCGTTTCCAAGATATCCGTTATTAATGGTTTATGTTCAATACTTAGTCATTCGTTTAAAGACCTGTCGATTTTCAATTGTTTCTCGCGATGTCATGGAAAGAGTATGCAATTTTAAAGCCAGGTACAGTTCCAGTTCTAAAACATTTGTTTATCACTATTCCCTTTGTATCTATAATATCTGTGTAATGCAGCTCTTTCCGGAAAAGTTTATCTCAGTTAACACGAAGCAGTAGGTAGGAAAATTAGCTTTTGTAAAAATGGTTTGTAGAAGAAATATAAAAGTTAAGGATAACGGCTAGAAAATGTATTGCCAATATAACACATTAGACTTTTCAAGTTTATGGGTTATATTTTCATTTCACGCTTTTCACTTGCTTTGCTACTTATTACAGCCGTACAGCAATAAAGTTTGAGAGTAGAATAGAATAAATTTACTTCCATCTTTCAGTGATACAACATTTTTAGTCGGCCATGATATGAGTGCGCTCGGAGGAAGGCGCCACTGTTTTTTTTTTTTTTGACAATATGAATGCCATCAAGGCTTGGGATCAGAGGGCGGTGAGGGGCAAGGCGATGGGGAAATGTACAGTTTCACAATGCAAACAGTAATGCATTTGCAGGGTTCAGCTTCGCTAGCAAACGCAACTTGGAACTGCGGATGTTTTCTTTACTGACTGTCCTTCCGATGCTCTGCCCACTCGTTCCGTAACTGTTTAGTTCCCCTTCCCACCGCAGGCACTCATATTGCGCCGACTAGTACTCCAGAATTATTATTATTATTGTTATTGTCATTATTATTATTATTATTATTATTATTATTATTATTACTATCATCGTTATACTGTCACATTTTCATTCTGCTCGAATTCAAAGAGGTTAACATTCCGAAATTCCATATACTTATATTCATTCCACTTTTATTTCGATTCTAAAATAACTTAAATGCATAAAGCTAAAAAGAAATGAGAATGCAATTTGCAAGCACACTGATTCACGTTGCAATACACCACTCATTATTGGCTGTCTGAAGATTCTTTTACGAATCTTAAAATCGCATGCTAATATTTTTGTAATTCACTCTCGCATTTATAAATATGACCATTTCGCAGTCTATAGAAAGGTTGTAAACGTCTTCATTCATTTTCTATCAAATCAAGAGGGTCTGTTATTATACAATGATTTTCTGTCTATTTGATTTTAAAACACTTGTACGAGGGGCACTATTTATATTTTGAGCCTAATAATTAAAACAAAGTAGTTTCTGATTTAAAACTGCTTTATTGTTTTTCAAATATTCTTCTTTATGATCAATACACTTTTTCATCCGTTTGAACCGTTTGTCAAAGCATTTATTCCAATCTTCTTGAGACACATCCAAAACATGGTTTTTGAAGGCATCAACGGCTTCTTCTGCCAACGAAAATCGTTGTCCACGCAATTTATTCTGGATCTTCGGGAACAAAAAGAACTCATTGTGTGCCAAATCAGGACTGTATGGCGGATGACCCATCTATTCGATTTTTTGAGCCTTCAAATACTCTGTTGTTAGACGAGATGTGTGTGCGCTCGCATTGTCTTGATGAACGATCCTACGGTTCTTGTTGGTTTTCCTTACTTCACCGAAAACTTCCGGCAAACAAATGGTTGTGTACAATTCGGCATTGACCGTCTTACGTTCCTCTAAAGGCAATGTTGCCACATGACCAGTTTTGCTGAAAAAGCAGGCGACCATTTGCTTCGAAGTGCTTCGAGTGCGAACAACTTTTCTTGGATATGCTTCATCTTGAAGCACCCATACAATCGACTGCTGTTTACGTTCCGGCTCATACGCATAGATCCATGATTCGTCACCTGTTACAATCTTATATACGTCTTTTGAGGGACCGCCATTGTATTTCTTGAGCATTTTTGTACACCAATCGACACGAGCATCTTTTTGAGATTGCGTCAAATTATGTGGGATCTGACGAGAGCAAACCTTTTTCACGTCTAAATAATCATGCAATACTTTATATATGCTGGTAGAACTAATGCCTAGGCTTGCCTCAATCTCACAATATATCGGATGACGATCTTTCATTATTATTTTTTGCACAGCATCAATGTTTTCTGGCACAACAACTGATTTTGGACGACCTTCACGAACTTCATCATTGTTCGAACGTTGGCCACGATTCAATTCGTTATAGCAGCGTTTCGCAGTGGCAAAGGATGGACCTTCGTCACAAATGTGGAAATTAGTTGATTGATGCACTCTTGTCTTGATAAATACTCTAACTTGTTTAGAACATTAAAATTGGAGGAGCTATGTTTGTCATGTAAGGAGGCAGTGGTAAAGAGATTTCGGTAAATATTGAGTGAATTAGGACCGTGATTAGTTCACATTCTTTCAAACATAATTGTAATATGCTCCATTTGGGTGCGTGAGTGAAACAAGTTTCTTTTATGGGTAATTTTCGTGGACTCGAACCTACATATTTATTCAACATTATATAATGGCTGTGTATACTGTGACCATTTATTATTATTATTATTATTATTATTATTATTATTATTAATTCTCCAACAATATTTGAAATCTAATGCACCAAATGACATGTTAGGGTTATAAATATATATACAAATCAAACAATAACAAATTAACTTATTACAAATAATTAAATGGATGAATAATGCTAGAAATAAAGAATATAAAAGCAAAGGTGCAACATGATTTAGTGCATAATTTTGTCAATGGATGTGAATAATTCATGTTACAATGATAGGGATGTTCTAGAGAATGCATCTTCTCACATTTTATCGATCGCTCTAAAACAGCAGATGGAACACTGTTTGTTCTCACATTTCACATTTGCACATCTGTAGATGAAAACGTTGCAGGTAACTTTTAAGTTTTCCATGTCCAGTAATAAATTGTATAAGAATAATTTGGAGTGAAATATTTGCAAGAAGTACGATCAAAAGCTGAAGGAAGAAAACTAATTTATTGTAACTTGTCCATTTAAACTGCTTAAACAGAGGTTATTCGATTTTTCTATTATTTCTTTGTTTAGAAACATTTTAAAAGTGAATTTGGAGATATCGAATAATTAAATTCCTGGTTGGATTAGGCAGAAAGTTTTGTGATCTGATCAGTTCTCTCGTTTCCAGCAATCCCTTAACCCACGATAGACAAACATGTTTGGTGTTTTGAACAATGCTCTTTCTAATTGTATTTACACAAGGATTGCTATTATACTTGTCTTGAGTGGCTAGGAGAGAGGTGTTTGAATCACTGTGAACACATGCGTTTAGTTTATTTACAATTCTCCATCTTATACCTTGATATAAAGCAAACATTTCTGCTTTAAAATGGAGCAGGTAGGAGCTATAGGAAATCCTTTGCTGAACATTTCTGTGTCATTATCGCTGCAGTTGTGAAAGCGCATCCTATTTAACTGGTTTTACTGCTTCTTCACCATTCTTGAGCCAGCGTTAAAGAGTCAATGTCGTGAGTATCGTTACAATAGATTTGCTTAACCAGTTCCGAGGGTGCACCAGGATGCCCAGCTTCCAGAAACGAACTCTACTTTCGTTAACAAGAGGAACTGTAAGGAACCGGCGTATGCTCTGATATTGTAATTATTGACAGGGAGATATAAATAATTAAATAAAGAAGCGATAGTAAGATAGAGAAATAATTGCAATAAATAATTTCTGTATATTAAATCAACGTATAATAAGCCTGAGTAGAAAGATTTGTCCGGAGAAAAAGGTAATTAGCGGGTTATGTTAAGGAAAGTTATTAGTAACAGCCAAGTAGCGAATGCATTAGCATAAAGTTTGCTGGAATGCAGTTAAGGAGTGAGTTCAGTACGTTTGCAAAGTCACGTAGGCAGGAATTCTGTAAATTAGAAAGGGAATGAAATTCTGAGATTCGGGCGAGGTACCGCATGGAAAGAGTGTCAGATACGCATACGTAGAATTTTAGAATTGAGCCGTGTGAGTAGGAACGTTGGTAGGGGTAGCAATAGGTAGGCGAAGCTTAAGTCAAAAAAATAGTATGGATTCTACATCAAACTTACTTACTTAAACTGACTTACTCACTAAATCATGCGACTTACTCGTGCGACGGCTCTTGTGATTACTCGTGTGGTATCTAGTTTCATTTTAAGTCATGTAGCGCCATGCAGCAACTTGCGAGTGAGAAAGATTTATTTTCGCAACTGATGCTTTGCTTCATCATCATAATCAACGTAATTATTATTATAAAATAATTTAATTCTTCAATTCAACAGTCAGCGACTATTTTAAAACAGAATATTTGAGTCAACATTAAAATTGATCAACTAACTGAACTGGTGTTATCCTTACACACTACAATCACGCATACCCTGAGCTATACTCATAGCTATACCACTGAAGCAGCTGGCGGACCAGACAACGCAGAACGAGCTGGGAGATGACTGTGTCGTAGGTCTCAACAAAACATCAGGTAACATTAAATATTATCTAAATTGATGCAACTTCGAGAAAGCAGCATCAAAAATTTGAAGCAAAAGGTACGGCTTCCAAATTGTCGGATCGCGAACGTTTCAAAAATGGCGCACCATTTTTGGACTTCGAATTGAGGATCATCAGAAGCTGAGGAAGCCACACCGGAACTCAAATCCAGTAAACAACAGCTCGAGAAGGAAGGAAGACGATCTACAATAGCGACAGCTCAGGCTATACAGGGGCGAGGCGATCAAGAAGACAACGACGGCAGCAGCAAACAAGGTACTTGGTGTATAATATTTATTAAAGGTGACTAATGCGTACGTGGTTAAAGAGGAGAAGAACATTAGATTAAAATAATTAATTATAAGAAATGGATGTTCAGGAAGGATAAGGTAGCAGTAGTAGCAGTCGAGAAATTGTACAAAATAGGGTAACATAAAGAGAAGAAAATGGTCAAAGTATGCAGAATAGCTCAGAAATGGGAAACAAGAATTAAGGAATGAGTAAGGAAGTAGTAAATAATTCAGGAATAAGAGGAAGTAATTTAATGGTTGTGATGGAAATGTTAAAACGTATGGGAGAAAAGCTAGAAGAGAGGTTAAGAAATAGTCAACAAGAGCTAGGAAATAAATTAGAGGAAAATATGGAGAGTAATAACCAGAAATTGGAGAATACTCGACAGGAATTAGGAAACAGCTGGAAAATCAATAGCACGCATTACATTTAAGGATGAAATTAGAATGGAAATAAGCAATGTTAAAATGAAATAAAAGAAGACAGGGAAAGGGTTAGAGGAGAAATAGAAAATGCTTGGAAATAAGTTAACCAAGAAATAGAAAAATCTGAGAAGAAAATCCAAAGAAAAAAGGAAAAGCTAGGTAAATAGCCAGAAAGTAATTAGACGAAAGTAGAAATAGAATAAAAACGCAGAAGAGAAAGGAGACAGACTAGAAACTTTGAAGAAATCACAGATCAGATAAGAATGTACCAACAGATATAAAGAAATAAAATGTGTATTATAAAATTTATGTACAGAATAAATAAATAAATAAATACACCGAATTCAAATTGTAGTAATTTTAGTGATCTAGCAGCGCGAGACGAAGCAATACAAAAGGTGCTAGCGGATATCTCGTTGCCAAATATAGGTGCAAGTACTTCCAGTAATGAACCTAGATGAATTAATGTACAGAGAAAGAGATATTAGAACAATAACATTACTGGCCTAAGCATATTTTAAAGGAAATTTCACCTCCAACTTTTGAAAATGTGGACTCAGATGATACGAAATCTTTCATTCGAGAGTTGGAGGATGACTTTACTGTAAAATGTATACCGGAGGAGTATAAAATGACAATAGCTAGGAAATTAATGCCATTCAGCAACTTGGCTAGATATAACTGTAGGAAATGACAATGACCTCAGGGCCTTTACAAATATGTTCATGAGTAAATATTGGGGAACAAATAAACAAGCAAGCATTAGCTTTAGAGTTGAGTAACGGAAAGTATAACCAACGAAATGGCTATTCAATGGTTCATTATTTTATTAAATTGACAAGGAAATCTAGAATGTTATATCCACCAATGTATGATGCAGATTTCATAAATATTGTCAGGACTCATTTTCCAGAAACTATTCAGAACTATTTGTAATATCAAAGCCAAGTAACGTATCCGCAATATTGGTTTGCTAATAGCATTGAGAGTAACAAACAAAAGTCCGAGATAGAAAATAACAGAAATCGAGCAGGAAATTGCAATGGAAGGTTTAGATTTCTTTGGACAAGGGGCACAGTTTCAGAGAAATTAAAATAAAAATGACGTTAGGAACAGATATAGAGGTCCAATTCCTATATCAGAACCAGCGCAGTGGGAAAATAGAAATAAAAATCTTTTTGATAGGAATCATCAAAATAGAAATTCAGACATTAGAGGTTCAGGTTAATTATACGAATATGGGAAGATTTGATAGACCTAGAAACGGAATTCAAGAGTTTAGAGGTACGCATAACTCAGGTAATGAATATTGGAGACATGAAGAGAATTACGAACTTCGACTTAGATCGCCTGGATAATAAATTAGAAATAGAAGTGGGAGAAATTCATCAATACAAAAAGATAGGGCAGAAGCACTTGAAATGACCAGAAAAATAAAAGGAAATAGCCAGAATCAGATGAGCGAAAATGTAAATAGTACAAGGGATGTCCAGAAAGTAACCTCCGTTCGTGCATAGCACGGGAGATAGTGGGTGTAGCGTCGCCATTTCGACATCAGCGTGCGCAGTGGCTCAGTACGCTTCTAGCTGTGCAAAGTGGAGCATTGTACTGTCGCGTGTTTTCTGATTATAACCTAACAACATGAGCGCCAAAATAACACATCCCGCCAAGTGCGAAGTGCGTGTGAAGTGTGAAAAGGCTAAGAAGAGAAATCCAAAACAAATGTCGTGGTCTTCTGACAAATGTCGTGTTGTGTTTTTGCATGACAACGCTCGCCCTCACAGAGCAAACAAGACAAATGAACTTTTGGCCAAGTTCAAATGGGACGTTTTTAACCATCCCCCGTACAGCCCGAACTTGGCCCCTACTGACTTCCATCTGTTCTCGTACATGAAAAAAAGGCTTGCAGTTCAGCACTTTGTTAATGGCGAAGAGCTTCAAATGGCCGTGACAGGTTGGCTTAGTTCACAGACGGCAGAATTTTATGCAGAGGGTATTTCAAAGACTGTGAAAAGGTATGACAAGTGCTTGAATCTGTATGGAGACTATGTAGAAAAATAGAGAAAAGCTATAATTTTCAGAAGCATATAATGCAACTTTTGTATATATACCGGTTTTATGTTTATTTTAAACGGAGGTTACTTTCTGGACAGCCCTCGTAGTTTAGTAGGGACAGGTGTAATCAGAAGCATACAGGGAAATGCTGCTCCCAGTCACACGCGCCTTCAGTAAAGGATGAGGATAAGAATAAGAATAACTATTTTAACTTAATAATAAATAACGATAATAAATAACCTAATAACGATTAAATACACGCAAGTTAGGGTTTTCAGATGGCAAACATAAATGATTAAGAAAGATAGAGAAATATCAAATAGGCACGAAGAAAATTAAAGGTATTGATTCCGCCGAGGATAAAAGTACGAATCAATGGAAAAGAATATAATGCCATAATAGATACTGGTGCAAATAGTAGTCTGCTCACAACATTTTTGTGAGAGTTGACAAAAAGTGGTATGAAAGTAATGCCATTACTGATAAGTGGAATATTTTGTTCATTGGCAGTTGGCAAGGAAACAAAGAGTGAAATTTCAAGCGATATCTAAAGAAGTGAATGGAATTGCAATTGAAATTTTGTTTCTTATAGTGTCAAGGTTAATCGCAGATGTTATAATTGGATGTGATTATTTCTATCCATGGGGTACCATTGTCAGCCTTGAAAATGGATTTGTGAAATTAGACACAGGTAAGGAAGCCATTGAGGATAGCATGTCAGAACAAGTGACAAGAGATAAAAAGGAGGAAGAAATAAGGGGAGATACTTTCTTTGTGGAATATACTAAAATAGGAACTATTGAGCTGGCAGAAGTGAATGCAGAAGGATTTGATTTTGAAAATGAGGGAGAAATAGAGTATGATGAAGAAATCAAAGTAATTGGCATTTGTATACGAGGAGATTCTCGAGAAAATACTAGAGAAATCCCTTTGAAAATGTTATTAGGAAGCGAATAGGTACTATGATACAGAAAACCTTGAAGATCTAGAAAGTTTATTTAGAGTCAAAGTAAACCAGACAAATTAGTTAGATGAAGACCAAAGGGAAGAATTCTTTAGAATTTTGATGAAAAATCGAGAAGCATTCTCAGAAACGTCTGGGAAGTGTATACGTTACACTCATGTTTTAAAACGACACCTATTGAATCATATACACATAAAGCACGAGTAATTTCTTTCGCTATTCGAGAAGTAGAAATGCCACAGTTCATAGAAGTAAATGTTTTACTGAAACACTGAAATGTAATGGGATAAAATGTTTTCATTTCCCAATTTATTTTCCGTCTGGTAATCTAGAATATCTATTGAGACATACAGGTATCTATTTTCGTGTACTGTCTCACAATAATCATAAATATTGGGTTAGGTTTTGGCCTCTAGTAGAAAAAATTCTTAACAACACTATAAATGTTACAACAGGATTTGCACCTATAAAACTCATGTTAGGTATGGAACCGGAACAAATATTTCAAAATGTACCTACAAATGTAGATGTAAATAAAATTCAGCTAAGTGAGGAAGACAGGCCTAGGATTACTTTTGAAAGGATAAAGAAAAAGGCAGTGAAACGGAAATCCAAAAGAAAAGACAGAAAACACAAGTGGGAACCTGAAATAGGTGATTTAGTGAAAGATAACAAATTATCAACTATATTAAAAGGATGAAATAAAACAATGTAAATAATATACAAGGTCCTGCAGTAATTGTAACTAAATATGGAAAACATACATAGGACTTAAAAGATGCCAAAATGGAAAACTAATGGGTCGTTGGCATAATCAACTCCTTCGTCCATACAAGATGCAGTCAGATACTTATAACTTTTGATAATGAATTTGTGAGTGCAATTTTGTTTATAGATGACTACAATAAACATTTATGACTTGTAAGATGAGGTTCTGAAAATTGTAACTAGATAATAAGTACAAAACTGTAAAAATTAATTAAGCAGAACATAGTAAAAGTGAAGTGAACACAACAAAGATTAAAATCAGTGCTTCAATAAAATACCAAAACAAAGACGCGTGGAAATTTATATAAATTCAAAAGAAGAGAAAATAAAAATTCTGATGTGATACATTCATATGACTTTCTACGTCTTTTGTCGTTTATCATGGGAATACAAATTATTCTCACTAAAGTTTATTTTTTCTATATACTACGTTTTAATTCAAACAAACCTTTGTAGAAATAGCTACATTACACATTTCGTTATAGATACAAACGGATCAACGATAGTCAAATGTTTAAGAACTGGTCGCTATACGCTGGCCTTAAAATTCCATGTTGTTTTCATGCATCACGATAAACAACTGAATCTTGAAAACACTTTAAGAGAGTGACCAAGAAATGAGCAATTCAAACCTTTAATAACGGATATGTCAGAAACTGCTTATGTCACAAAAAAGCTATTTTAAATAAATTGTGTGTTTTAAAGAGATCTACATTTCTTGTGTGTGCGTTTTCGTCTATTGCTTAACGTTTACCAGTATACAAGGTTATACAAAACTACTTCTGAATGAAGAGTACTTCATAGCTATTCCCCGAAAATTAAAAATATAGATTTTATTTTTTCACCTAAATATCTTTCACACATGGTATTTTAAACAAAATTGTTATAGCCATTTTTAGAAAATCAAACATGTCTGAAAATGTTCTATGTAAAGGATAACTTTGGGTGGGATGATTTTGTTGAAAATCTTTGTGCCGTATCTTTGGAAGATATTGAAACTAAATACCAAGTTTGATATTTATCGGACTTTTCATTTTTTGGGTTATACTGTTCACAGACACACACGCGGGCATTTTTCCAAAAATGCTTTATTTGGATTCAGGGGGCCTCAATTGGATTTTTGGGTGGAATGCAATACTTCCCCTACTTCTATACGTAGTAGAGGAAGGAAAAATGTAAAATAGCATAGAAAATTTAGCATAAGAAGTATTGCATTTAATTTGTGACGATAGGAGTTAACAATTATTCTTGAAACACTTCTATGTAACAATGAGTTGTAAAGAAGAATAAATTTATAAAATATATAATAAAATTGAGAGAGTTGTCGACAGGGGACAGATAAACTGGTAGTTAAAATTTTATTCAAGCAAACGTATACACTCCTTTATTATTGAGAATAATAAATTAATGTAACGAGCATTTTGATACCGTGATTATTGACAGGAAGATATACTCGTAAATAAATAAATTGTACTAAGATAGAGAAATAAATGCAATAAATAACTTCTGTATAATGTAATGTAATAAGCCTGAGTTGGATCATTTGTCCTGAGAAATGGGTAATTAGAGCGTTATGCCAAAAGAAGTTATTTGTAACAGCCAAGTAGCGAAGGCATTAGCATAAAGATTTCTGGAATGCAGTTAAGAGGTGATTTCAGTACATTTGCAAATTCACATAGGCAGGAATTCTGTAAATTATAAAGGGAATGGAATTCTGAAATTGGGCGAGTACCGCATAGAAACAGTGCCAGATCCGCACACGTAGAATTTTAGGATTGGATCTCATGAGTAGGAATGTTGGCAAGGGTTCCGATTGGAAGGCGGAGCTTAAGTTAAAAAAAGAGCGTGCATTCTAAATCAGACTTGTGTACTCTGACTTATTTAACAAATCATGTGACTTACTTGTGCGATGACTCTTTGATTACTCGTGTGTAGTTAAGTTGTGTAGTGCCTAGTGACGCGCTTGAGTTAGAAACATTTAGCGGCTATTGCAAGGGATTTTTCCGAGTAGCATTTCTGTGACCTACGGCAACTGATGCTTCGCTTTATTATTGTTACTATAGAAATAATTAAATGCTTTAATTCAACAGCCTCTTTTCAAACAGAATATTTGAGTCAACAACAAAATTGATCAACTAACTGAAGCTATCATTTCACACTACACTCACTCATATCCTCAGACAAAGAACTCATAGCTATACCATTGTAGCAGCTGGCAGACTAGACAACGCAGAACGAGCTAGGGAGTGACGACATCGTAGAACTTCACAACAAAGCAGGTAGCATTAAACGTTATCTAAAGTTATGCACCTCCGATAAAGCCCCATCAAAAATTTAAGGCAAAGGTTACGGCTTCAAAATTGTTGGATTGCTAACGGCTTCAGCCTTCTTTAAAGTACTGTGACCATTAACCAGGCAGTTGATGACGCCTGTCCCAAACAACCTTCTGTTTAACACACTAACACTTCGACTCTGTATGCATTGTTTATTTTACAATAATTCTCCTCCGTTATTTTAGAATAAGCATCAGTCCTCCCTGACTGAGGCCTTTTCCAGATTTTCCTCAGTTCTCATGACCAGGCAGGGGGGTTTTAGTAAGTAAACAAAGTGTTACCGGACGTAGTATAGATGATGTCAGGTACTGTGATGGACACACTCTTCTCCTTTCCTTCACAAAAGCCGGTTTCGTTGCTACTTTTCCTTCACTGCAGGCATACGGCAGCGAAGGAAATAATTTCCCCAACTCCGATTTAGAATATTTCATATATTCAGAATCATTTCAGTAATATCGCAAATAGAATAACAAATGTATGTGCAAGTAAGGGCACTAAAATTACCAGAAACGCATGACTCAATAGAACAGTTTCAGAAACACCGAATAAGGTATAAACTGGAACTTTCAAAAAAGCGTGACAAAGAAATTTAAAAGTATTCTAGAGTAGAATTCAAGGTACGCAGAAGAGCGTAAAACGAGTTACCGAGGCAGGGAATCTGAAGCAAGTCTAATATTTCGTTTTGTACTTGCTCCTACTACTTCGGGTGATGTGGAACATAGTTTTCCAAAATATAGCAAGTGTCTACGTGTTAGTCGCATGCGATTTATGTTCCATGTATTTCGAAAATACATTATTGCACATTACCGATAGCTAAACATCATTGTTAGGATTGATAGGGCATTGTTTTCTTTCGATACTCAATAATCCTGATCTACTGCTATCGAAGCAGGGTGAAGTGTCTTCAACTGTTCATATTTGTTTACAAAGAACACTGCAAGGTCGCAGTCGCAGCATCCACCTTCCCTGCCAACACCGAACGGGAATGCTCAGGCACCTGTGGCCCGCATTCGGGAGGTCATGGTTTCGATTCCCTTGTCAACCTTCCTGACATATGGGTTTTTTGGGAGGTTTCCCCGGGTCGCCAGCCGAATGCTGGGAAGGATCATTAGTATTCCCGAATTTCTTGTCCCTCCATTAATCATTTCATTCATCCTTCACACAGTTTGGTCTGTTTCAGGGTTGGAAGTGTCGGCGATGGAGCTTCGGTGCAACGTAGCATGGAAAAAGGATGCCCTCTGTGAACCTTCTTCGTCCCTCGGCCTTCGGCTGGTTGCCGGGGTATAAGGACCGCCCCGGCGGGGCGTTGAACCACATGTGGGGCGGGGTTCCCTGTCTGCTTGTCCGCCTGCCGGGGCGCTTATATCTGGAAACCTTAGGGAGCCTGTCATTTGCTGTGTCGTCACTCCTGGTTCCGGCCGCCTGGTATCTCCCTTCACCTCATCCGTTCCTCCCGGGGGAGTACGCTACAATGTCCGGATATCTAGACTAGTGTCGAAATCCTCTCCGCTTACCTTTCCATTCCATTCCCTGCCACCAACTTTCGGTGATGGTTTTTCTATTAAAATCCCTCTGCCTGCTCATAATAACAAATGCCAGGAGGTAAGCTTAACTTAGGCCTTAAATGTTTCCTTCCCCAATTATGATTTCATTTCATATACCTGTAGTGTGAGCGTCTGTGGTGACGTATGAAGGGAGGACGTTAAACACCATTAAAGAATTCTGTGTGAATGTGTCCATTCATATGAATTTCTCTACCCAATATCATTTATTTTCATATACTTTCTACAAACTATTCTGACGGAAGATTATTTTTCTATCTGCTTCACGTTAATCGAGATAAACAATTGAAGATATAGTTTTATTACACATTTCGTTGTAGGTACACTCGCTTCCATTTATGCCGTCACCGCAGGCGGCATTCTACTGCCCTTCACAGGTGGAATATGCTACACTATAGCAACGAGGAGGTTGTGTATCTGTTTACCTTTTCGCGAATGCAGTGGCGTTCTGTTTTACGTGCACAGAGCAATAGCTTTACTCGTAATCACTTATAATAACCATATATAACTAAATATAACCTGTTTTACACAATATCTCCATGACAAACTATTTTAATGACAACATAATGTAAAACTGAAGTATATTATACATTTTATTCTCAAAGAGGACACATTTACTACACAATATTTTAGTAATTGTCCATGTGAATGCTGCATGACATTGCCCTAGTGGCTTCCCACTACCTACAATATCTCTCCTGCAAAATATTTGCATACATCGCGTGAGCTACAGTAAACACACATCACTGCTTGGTCGAACATGTACGCGCTGGGTGAGAAACTTGGTAAAATGCCTCCCAAAGCTGTGGTGACAGCATAAATGGAAACGAGTGTACAAGAGGAAAATAGGTAATCGAATCGATAGTCAGATGTTTAAAAGCGGCTCGCTATGTTTTTGAAATCCCGCGAGAAACAAGTGAATAGTGACAGGACTTTAAAATTGAAACTAATGTTAACGGATATCTGGAAATGGCTGATGCCATATAAAAGGTTAGTAGAAATAAATTGCGTGTTTTAAAGAGATCTACATTTTTATGTAGTATGTTTTTGTTATCAATAGCGATATACAAAATTAGTTCTAAATATTGTGGTCTTCACGGAATACCCAGAAAAATCAAGATAAACATACATATTTTATTTGTCATGCACATATATTAAATACATGGCATTTTCAACAATTTAAAATTTAAAAATATAAAATTTCGATAAATGTACCAGTTAAATGTAATCTCGGAATGAGGGATTTTCTTGTAAATCTTCGTGTCGTATCTGTGAAGATAGTGAACTTAAATACCAAAGTATTTATCCGACTTTTCGTTTTTGAGTTGTGCTGTTCACCGTGCATACACATGCACGAACTTTTTTCTACAAATGTTATTTTTTATTAATGAGGCCTCAAAACGTGTATTTCCGTTGAAATCTCTATATTAAATTTTTGGGTGGAATGCAATACCTTATCTTCGTGGTAGAGAAAGTAAATATCATCAGAGACATGGGTGTTTAGCAAGTAGTCGTTCTCATCGAGAGCAATAGCAGTCTTAAGATTCAGTCACTGGCAGAGTGATGCTGTGAACAACGGAAGCAACCAGAGTGTAACAAGGAGCAACTACTAGTCTTGTTTCACACTTCGCATAGTTTACAGCAGACAAGGTACTGTTTGTTGTAGATCTTTCCCATTGCTTAGCTTCCTTCACCTCTTTCATTCTTAATTTCCTTAATTCGCTCTTATTTCCTCCTTTACCAATCTTTTCTCCGACTTCTCTTCCAGCCCTCTCTGATTCCCTTCTGCTCTTCCGGCTGCCTTCTTTAGTGTGTTTGTTTATGTGGTTGATTATTCGTTGCTCCTTTGTTCTCTCATTAGTCGGCGCCTTTTCAACTTTTCCAAACTTCTGTCTCAATTCTTTTCTTTTTTCCTTGCTCGCTCTTACAGTATGCTATCCATTAGCCACTTTCCTCCAGTGGAGTTCTACACAATTATCTTATTTCCTCTTTCCGAGCTCTCAACGGATCCACAACTTTTCCTTTCGCACCACACACTCTTCTTCATCTTCACGTTAATTTGCTAAGACTCTTCTTATTTAGTGCGCTTTCTGAGAGATGTGTTGACAAGGACTTCCACCAACAACCACCAAATACACTATCAACATTGCCGTACATGAAAGCTGAATCTCCGATTTCATTTTCCATTTATTTATCTGTCCCTTTGCTTAAAACTAATTAACAATAATTTTATTATGAATACATACGTCACTATGTCCGAGCGAGAAGCCTCCACGGTAAGGCAAGAGACTCGCATTCGGGAGGTTCCGGGTTCGATTCCCTTCGACCACCCACTCTGACCTTGATTTTTCGTGGTTTTACCTGGTCGTAGGCTTCTACCACGATTTCCTTTCTATAATTTCTCTTTCATTCCGTTTCCTTATTATCTTTTAGATATTCTTTTAGGTTTCGTGGTGTATGGCTTGCCGGACAGATGGCGGGGATGCTTGCTCAAAGGAAAGAGTACTCCCCGTGGGCATTAGAGGGCTGCTTGGTCGACGGGTCGTTCAACGCTCTCCCCAGGACAGGTCCGGCAGTGGGACGCGTCTTCGAGCCTGGAACTGTGGCCTGTAGCCTCCTGTGTGGTTCCTTCAATCCATCCTTTCCTCCTGGGGGATATTAGCCACAACAAATCTATTTAGGTCGTAGTGCCCAACCTAACCGCCTCTGTTGTCTACCTATGCCTTGTACCTAAAGGTCATTATGAGTTGATTATAACGCTTAAGCCTCTAAGTGCTGACATTTAAAATATTTTCTAGCACCAAGTATAACCAAACACATAATAAACCGATGTAGGTTTAAATGACTTTCTCTATATCCTGGCCTTGAAATTCCATACCTTTTCCATGACATCGCGAGAAACAACTGTATAGCGATAGCACTTTAAAAATGACAAATTGAAAGCAATAATAACGGATATTTGCATCGTAGCGCTGTGGGCTAGAACGTGGAGCTCTGGATCCGGCTATGGAATGCGCTCGTTCGCTCTCACCCATAAGCGTACTGATTTTAAGTCCCGGATATAGGACCGATATCCACTCAGCATTGTGAGGAAAGCGAGTAAGTGATAGGCAGCGGTTCTGACCTCGTGAGTCAACTTTCTGCCTGGGGAATGTGTGATTCTGGTCACATTACGCCCCGTGTCGGTTGGGTGATCGTCCACCTCTGCCGTGCGTAGATGTATGTGAGGTGGCTTAGGTTCGCAGGCCCAGGTCCTTCGCGGGCTGTAGCGCCACAGGATGTATTTATAATGGGTATCTTGGAAATGGTGGACGCCACAAGAAGTTAAGATTTGCCTTTTTTGTGTAGTAAGCTTTTGTTCTGGATGAGGATTTCATAGGCTGTTTCCAGAATATTCCAGATATGGATTTTATTTATGTATCTATTTTAAGTATATGATAGCTTAATCAAAATCGTTGCAGCCATTTTCGAGAAAATCCAAAATATTAAAAATTCTTCCATGTAACGGGTAGTTTGGGATGTGAGGAATTTCTTGAAATTATTCTTGTGGTATCTTTGGAAGACATTTAACTTAAATACAAAGTTGGTATTGATCCTATTTTTGGATTTTGGGTTATGCTGTTCGCAGAAGTACTCACAGATACACGTGCGCGCGCGTAGCTTTTGTCTAAAGCTTTTTTCTTTTAATTTAGTTGTATTTATTTCCGGTGAAATCACGACATTGAATGTCTGGGAGGAGTGTAATATTTTCCCTACCTACTTGGTACGTATACAGAAGCTAAAATTTTTTTTGGCAATAAAAAAAATCCAATTCAATTGAGTTTTACTTATGGACATTCTTTAATTACTATGGTTGTTAGCGTCCCATTCTATATTAGCGTGAAATGCCGGAAATTTTGCTCAGAGACCTCATTATCAGGCTTGAAGTTCTATTACGTGCTGTAAACCTACTTGCTTTCCGAAGGAAGCCATACTAAGGATCTTTACGCCCGAAAAAAATCCATCACCCTCCCCCGGGTTTGAACCCGCGACCTTGGAATCCAGAGCCTAGCACGGTACCTCTAGTCCGCGGAGGACGACATTTACCAATTAAAGTTAACAATCTGCGTCTATGCTGTTATATTTAACTGAAAAATACTTTCTGTCACATTCGTTAATTATCCCCAACGCATTTCTTTAACTGTAATATTCTCTTCGTGTTTATTTTATTTGGTAAATGTTAGGTTTCGTTTTCTCACAAAACTAGTTAATTTAAGTTTCATAGTTTGATTCCGGTTTGCGGTTGCTCTAGTACTTAGTGCGCTATCATACACTGGGTGGAAGGAATATTTACGTATGTCATTATTTAAGGGGATGCAATTCTGAAAACGCTTTTTTCTCAAGTTTTCAACGAATATGGCTAAAAACTTAATTTTAAATTTGTATTACGTAAACTCTGAAACACTTTAAATTCCCTTTGGATATACTTTTATGTAGGTATTGAATTTCAAAAATGAAATGCCACAGGATAAAATTTAAAATACATGCTTGCTTTAAACATCCATGTCATTTATCTAATCACACAAATTTATAGTATGATCTAGTTTTAGTTCAAAGGAAAATAATTTTTAAACAATCATCATTAGAAGTTTCTGATTTTTTCCTGTTCATTTTTGCTTTAAAACTTAATAACTCAAAAAGTCTTCACAATACAAAAATTTATATGAAAGTTAATATTGTCTAGGCTTTGTTGATGTGAAAAATTTTGCAAGAATTGGATGAAAACTTCATGATATTAACTTTTGAACAAACAAATGTGCGGAGAAAAAATATTTCAAAAACTCAAATTTTAAACGAATAAGCCTTTAATTCCATATTATTATCTTGTAGTTGTGAAACCTAGATATACAATTCTTTTGGCAGAATACTGCACTTCGCCTTATTTAGTGTATGTAGGTGGTGGTAGAAAAAGTAAAAGGAAAAGAACCTAAAATTACACGTCTCCTATGAATGAAACAGAACCCACTAAAAGGATATGCTATGAAGAAATTAATGTGCTTTTTGCTGGGAATTTCAGGGAAATTCTGATAATTACCAAACAAATTAATCCATGAATATAGATAACTATGTTCTTTCGGGTTCACTTTAGAGTAATTCTATTTACCTAGTATTTGAAGGATCTGACACTTAAAGTATAAAACCCGAACGCGTTAAGGATAAATATTACCCCGTAAAGTTCCTATGCCATTCTTGATAGGGAAAAAGATGACAAAATAGAAATAAAGAAACCAAAGAAATATTAAGCAGCATACTATAAACAAACATAGAGCTAGCATTTTTCGTTTTGTCAAAGCTATGCCTGCGTAAACTAAATTGAGTTTTATTTATGGACGTTCTTTGACTACCATGTTTCTTAGTGTTCCACTGTATATTGGGCTTGAAAGACTGGAAATTTGGATCAGAGGCCACTTTATAAGGCCTGACGTTCTTTTGCGTGCCGTAAATCTACACACGGGACCACCGGCTTTACTTCCCCTCCGAAGGAAACCCTGCTAAGGATTTTTACGCACGAAAAAAAATCCAACGTCCTCCGCCAGGTTTGAACCCGCGACCTCAGTAGCTAGAGGCTAATATAGTAACCACTACACCACGGAGGACGAACTCACAAAGAGTTCTGGAGAATGTTTCAGATGGTAGAGAACTTTTTTCTGACGACTTAGAAGATGAATCATCTAGTAGCAATGATACTGATTCTCAGCAACTTGCAGAAGAACTACGCTCTGACTTTATGAAGAGTCGCTCACTTCGTAGGACCACAGACGGTTGTAAAAAGAATGGAGACGAAAATAAGGAAAATAGCACAGAAACATCGTAAATATATTGTTCTTAAATTTTGAAAGTATAATAAAACTACCTCCAAGTGCACTGTTTGTAAGAAGATGCTTTGTGGAAAATGCACAAAGAAAACTGTATTAATTGTGTGGAAGTATCTACTAGCTAAACTTGATGTAAACATGAATAATTCAATTTTTCTATGCATCTATAACTAAGCTAACCCCCTCATTTGTTTACTCTTGTTGGTTTTACAGGTTTCAGTGAAATTTGTTTATTTTTCAATAACTGATGTATTTGTGTTTTGTTACACATTTATTCACCACTATGTGTCTTAACTGGCATATAAGTCACGTAAAATATTGAACTATAATAATTGAATTCAAATACAATTTTGAAAGAATAATGTAGAATATTAATGCTAATGATATATAGTAGGGGTCAACACCCTCTGTGTATTAGAGAGGGCAGGGAAAAGCTGGGGGTCCTAGTGTTAATCATATCACCTTCAAAGAGTAAGCTTTTGGAGAAGCTGAACAGCATTTTGCAGCTGGTTACAACGAACTTGCTTTCAGGATCAACATGTTTTTCAGTTATAATCTTTACCGATGGAGCGCAATTTACAAGAATACTCATGTATGGGCCTGATGAAAACCTCAAAGAGGTTTTGGAAACAAAACATCAACAACAGTTCAGCATTAATGTCTGAGCTGGAATAATTGACACATTAATCGGTCCTTTAATTTTATTTGGAACATTGACAGCAGCATCATAATGAGATCTTTTTTGTAAACAAATCATTTAAGTTTTTGGTTGAAAGAATATCCATTGAACTTAATTCGTCGTATATGGTTCATGCATGATGGCTAAACCCCTAATTTTGTTCTTGATGCTGGAGCAATTTTAAATCAGCGATTCCCAAACAAATTGGATAGTCGTGAGAGATAAATATCGTGCCCTTAAATTTATACAGAAATTCTCTGATGTCACTGATTCTAAGAAATATACAACTTATAGGTTTTCAGAAGAATTTAAATGCACTCGGTCGGTGGTAGATAAAAAAATCTGATGTGTTACACTCACATGACTTTCTCTACTCTTGTACAAACTATTTTTACAAACGCTTATTCTCCATATGCTTCATGTTAATCGATATGTTAATCTTATTGCTAATTTTCTTGTAGATGCAAGGTGAGTATAGTAGGCTTTAAACGATAGCCAAATACTTTAAGAGCTGATTGCTATGTGAAGCATTTCATTCTCTTTACATTACCAGGACAAAAAAATGAATAACGAATTCCCATTTGAGAAAAAGTGTAAGTATTGGAAAATTTAAGGGAATAACAAGCAATATCTCGAAAATGGTTCACTCAACAAAAAAATGTATATGACATAAATTGTGTATTTTAACGCGATCCACATTTTTGTGTAGTAAAATTTCGTCTATCTCTTATGGTTTACCAGTTATGCAAAAATCGTTCACAATGAAGAATACTTTTGGAGACATTCCCAGAAAATTCGAGATATACATTTCATTTGTCATGAAAATACTTTAAACATATGATATTTTAATCAAAATCATTAGAGCCATTTTTGAGAAAATTAAAATTTTCGAAAAATGTTCCATGTAAAGGGTAATCTGGGGTGGGGGATTTTCTTGAAAACCTTCGTATCGCATCTCTGGAAGATACTGAACCTAAATACCAAGTTTGGTGTTTATCCGACTGTTCGTTTCTGAGTTATGCTGTTCACAGGCACACACACGGACAAGTTTCAAAAATGTTTTTTTTTTTGGATTCAGGGGGTCTCAAAACATATATTTCCGGTGAAATCTCGGTATCGAATTTTTGGGTGGAATACAATACTTCCCCTACTTACTATACGCAACCAACAGTTCTAATCGAGGAGTATTTTGGCGAGATAGAGGCTGTCGTGGAAAGAAATCCAAGAAATCGCTCCCTTGCAATATAAGGAGTTTTTTAATCACAGAATAATTATATCAACAGGTTTAGACCATGGAATTATTATCCGTGTAGAATGCTTAAAGAAAAAGTTTATGCAACAAAACTCCATACTCTCGATGAATTAGAAGACAGTGTCCTGAGTGTTTTCCAATATTTCGGCTGCAGAAGTTCGCTGTGTGTTCAATAAAAAAAATGTTTTGTAATTTTATTGTATGCTTGACTTAATGTGCTTAAAAATACTTAACTTAACACTGGTTCTTCCGTATTGATTGCAGTCATGATGTCATGGGTAAAAGTGGCTTGAAGAATGTAGCTATAACTTAAAGCTGTACTTTAGTTCTTCAATTGTATTTAGTTCTTAAACTGGAATAAGTGAATGTGCATTCCTTGTTTCCACAGTAACAACTTGTGTAAAGCTTAACAAAACAAAATGGTTAATGAATATCGCAATCTTACCAACATAATATTATAAAACAATAGAAACACGAGCTGAACATTAAACATCAGATGCCGGGCTTATATAGACGCAGAGGGGAATCATTTCAAACGACTAGTATAACGAAAGGTAAGTTACCATATTCATGTGTAAGGCTTAGGACCTTGGGGCCGGTGTACCCTGCGATCAACTGGGGCTACAGATATAACGTCAACAAAGCTAACACAACGTGTACTCAGTGACACTGCTAGTCAGCCACGACATGAGTGCGCTTGGAGGAGGATATCACAGTTTTTGTTGGCAATGTGAACGCCATCAAGGTCAGGGATCAGAGGGGAGTGAGGGGCAAGGCGATAGGGAAATGTACAGGCATAAAGAAAACAGTACTACATTTACAGGCTACAGCCTCGCTAGTAAATGAACTCGGAACTGCGAATCTCTTTACTTGACTGTTCTTTCGATGTCCCGCCCACTTGTTCCATAACTGTTTAATTCCTCTTCCCACCGCACGCTATCATATCGTGGCCGACCAGTGTTGGTAGGACAGTGTCTGTTGATATTAAATACCGGTCGCTTAGATACACAAGCTCCCAACCTCACATTGTTTCGCACCGTATGCATTATTTAGGAGAGAAACGGAGAAACGGACGCCCCCTCCTGCACAAACGGATTCGTATAGCGGTGGGCTGACAGTCGCATTATTCAGGGCATACCCTGTATGTGTATTTCCTCGCGTATGAATGTCCCAAACTTTGAAGTCGGCGAATTAAGGGGGGTTGGGATGTTAATAGCAATTTTGCTCCGGTTTAATTATTGAACATTGATGTTACAGGCTTCTTTTCTTCTATCAAAAATTCTGGTACTTGCGAACCACAGGGGAAGAAATCTAAAAATGAATCAACTAATTACTGGAGCATTAATAAACGCTTAACTGTTTTCAAAATACAATTTGCTGTAATTTTACACATCTATTCTATAAAACTTTAAAAGGAAATAAGACTTGAAATATTTTTAAAGATTCAATCTACTAACTACCGAAGTTAATGGCAGTATACAAGGAATTTTCTGAAGTGGTTTTTAAGAAGCATTCAATTGTAGGTTATCTAAGGCAGCACTTTCATTAATGAGCTTGCTCTCGATAGCAGCGAACGTTTGGCGTTCCGCTGACTTGAACCGCCTCAGTCATCTTAACCGTATCCCGACCCTTTCTTCCTCGCGTATTATTGTTGTCTGTAGCCTTTACCTTTGTAAAGATGCTGCTGTCGGTCCCCGTCTATTCTGTAACACTTTTATTGATGACCTGTGAGTGAATTGCGTTGGAGAGAATGGCTACAGACGGGAGCGAATTTTTTTTCTTCTTTGGCAGCGACACAAGACGACAGATTCAAGAATGGATAACATTGTTGGATGTCTCCCTTGGAAAAGAAGTTGATGAAGAAGCCAAAAAAGTAGAGGTTTCTGAGGAAAGGGAAGATACGGCTGGGGAGAAGGAAAAAGAAATGGAGAAGAAGATAGAGTCTGAGATACAACAACGGGTGCGAATAACATTGTGTTTCTTCTGGCGACCGGGGGCAAGTAAAGAAAATATAATGGGAATGAAGATAGAGTGTGGATTAAAGAAATGAACACATAAAAGGAGAGATCTGCTGCGACAAAATGCAACACAAAGGAGTCAAATACTGCATTCTGTGAACAAAATACTTGAAGTTTTTTAAAGCAATCAGTGTTTTTGGCTTTAATAAGAAGCTCAATTATTTGCATTTTAAATATTTCATAAAATTAAATTATCTGTCAATTACTTGACGCATAGATTAATTAATGTTTGCATGAGAAGCAAAGAAATTATCTCAATATTTATATGGATATATTTAGAAAACTTAGGAGAACAAATACATATTATACATAATTTCGTTGGTAAAGGACTCGTCATTGTTACATACTCTATTACCTACACTTATCAACAGCAAGCAGAAAAAGTTGCAATGCACCCAAAATATGTTATATCGAGATTTCCTGGAGATACACGCTTTGAAGTCCCCTGAAGAAACACAAGGCATTTGTAAAAAAAGGTACATGAGTGTGTGTCTGTGTGGGAGGAGGGAGAGATTGTGTAACAGCGTAATTCAAAAATAAAAGTCAGAAACACAAACCTGGTATTTAAGTTCAGCACCTTCCAAGGATGAGACATGCAGTTTTTCAAGAAAGTCCCCCTATCTCAAACTCTCCTTTATTTGGAAAATGTCCTATTTAAGATATTTTCATGGCAAGTAAGAAATATATATATTGAAAATAAAAATTTAAAAAAATAAAAACATAGCTAGTCAGTTCTCCTATGGTTCCTGACTTTATACCTTATATCCAGTTTTTCTATGGTTCCAGAATTTATACCTTATAGCCAGTTCTCCTGTGGTTCCTGACTTTATACCTTACAGCCAGTTTTTCTATGGTTCCTGACTTTATACCTTATAACCAATGTTTCTATTGTTCCAGACTTTATACTTTATAGCCAGTTTTTCTATGGTTCCTCACTTTATAGCTTATAATCAATTTTTCTATTGTTCCAGACTTTATACTTTATAGCCAGTTTTTCTATGGTTACTCACTTTATACCTTATGACCAGTTCTTCTAAGGTTCCTGACTTTATGCCTTATAGTCAGTTTTTCTATAGTTCCTGACTTTATACCTTATAACCAATTTTCTATTGTTCCAGACCTTATACTTTATAGCCAGTTTTTCTATGGTTCCTCACTTTATACCTTATGGCCAGTTCTCCTATGGTTTCTGACTTTATACATTGTGGCCAGTTCTCCTATGATTCCTGACTTTATACCACATAGCCAGTTCTATGGTTCCTGACTTTATCCTAATAGTTAGCTCTATGGTTCCAGACTTTATCGCAATAGCCAATTCTCCTATGGTTGCGAACTTTATAGCCACGCTGCAAATGTTATCCATATAGCAATTTATGGAACATAAATAAACTGAATATTCGTAAATTTCCAGGCACCAGTTGAGCAGCACGACTTTTTTCTTTGCTGTGTTTTTTATGTACTTTACAACACTCAAGAGCGCAAGAAGATTAAATTAAATGTTCAAGTGGACTTCGGATCCACAGAACTGATATATACTCCACATTTTTCTTCTAAGGTAAACCCCTGAAAACCCCTCATCCTGACTGAGCGGGATGGCTCAAGCGGCAGCGCCTGTTGTCCGCATTCAGAAGGTCCCTGTTTCGATTCCCGGCGACTCCCAAGGGTTTTCTGTGGTTTCCCCCGGCTCGACAGGCGAATTCTGGATTTCCTTTCCACCTTTTCCCTTACATTCCATTTCCTTCTCAACTTTCAGGTATGCCTCTAGGTCTCGTGGTGTATGGCGATACCGGACAGATGGTGCGGATGCATGCTCACTGGAAAGAATATTCCACGTGGATACCAAAGGGCTGCATGACTGGTGAATCGTCCATCAACCCCTAGTGGCTCTAACAGTGGGACGGGTCTGCTAGTTTGGAAACGGAAACCTCTGCGCGTCTCTGTGGCCCGTCCGCTTACGGCTTGTAGTCTCCTGTGTGGTTCCTTCACTTCATTCCTTCTTCCTGGAGGGTGGTAGGCACAATAGATCTATGCAGGTCGCAGTGCACAGGTGTCGCCCTTAGTTCAATTACCTATACCCCTCATCCTGGCAATCCCCCAACATATATTCAAACTCGGGCCCTCAGAATGAAACTGGACACGCTACATCCAAACAGACATGAAACGCAAAAAGTTAATTACAACATTTAAATATAATTGCTGTCATAGTGTCACTCTCTCTTTAACGGTTGGGTCAAGGAACGTTGGTATATCCCGAGTCGGATTCCTTCACAGAGCATACTGTATTCCTCACGGTTCTGAACGCCAGAAAATCACCTGAACCCAATACATGTCCGCTCATTCCCATCACGTATCGAGCAGGTTTTTTTCTCTTTTTCTTCTTCTCCTTCGCAATTTCTGACCGTTTCCTTTTATGTTTTTTCTTGCATACGCTAGTTCTTCATAGACTGAAGTTGTACAGGCTTAAGATAGCATTCCTCGAGACGAACTGTTGCTTTTAATGAAGCGCAAATTTTTTAAGTGAGAAAAGAATGTAAAATTTATGCTTCGGCAATGAGATGAGTCCATGGGTTAGTATATCATAGTTCATTATAACATTTGCTACATGTATATTACCAGATGTTTGGCAGTGTGAAAATTATAATGTTAACAGCACGTTCATATTTTAAGAAATATGGTAGCTAATTTGTACATAATAAAAATGTACATGAAAGTTTTCCAGTTATTTTCTATTTCGGTTCAATAATTGATGTTAGCGTGTATAATCGGCTACCCTGAAGCCAAAAATCCAAATTTTAAAATGTTTTATTTGTATCCTGTATGTTATCTTTTCATGCAGGAGCGACTGAACCGATCGTTGCGTAATTTTGTAATTAACACACGTTACTTGTCACTTACAGAACAGAATGAATGAGTGTATATATATATTTAAATTAAAGTAAAACATACCTATATTGATCCCAATGATTGGCATGGATCCAAAAGGCTTAATACACAGAGTTGTAAAGTAAGGCAAAAAATAAAAAATAGACAAAAATTTCGCTGCGTGAAAACAGTAAAACAAATATTGAAATACATCTTAAATAAAAAATCCAAAATGGTAAAGATTATTACGGATCATTTTATGCCCTATTAGGTTACACAAAGAACACTAAGAATGATAAATAAACTCTTAACAATAAGAAAAAGGTTATATAAAATGGCATAAAAAATGAAGCATCAATATCCAGCTGGTTGCGTTTAGCTCCGTTTATATCCCCACTATTATCAGCCCTCACAGATCTTAGCTGTCTCGCCTTAAGTATAATTTACATATCCCTGCTACGTCTTCCCTGCCTGCCAGTAGCGTCCAACATGTCCGTAACCCTCCATTCCGGATGATAAAGGATCGCGATAAATGTTTTTTTCTTCTATTTTCCGTACCCATGTAGAAGATATGCACCCAGAAAGCTTCCTCTTTATAGATGGGACAGATTCTCATTCATTTTCATCAGTAGCGTTAATAAGTTTTACAAAGCCACGCATACCCCTATTTAATGAGTTTTGTGCCTGTTTTGATAGGCACCCACACAGATTTTAGCCAGAGTGTGCTTGTAATGAAATCTTTTCCTTGCATTGCGCATTGTTTATTGCCTCTCAATATTACAAAGACACTTCTTAATCTCTCTCCACACACTCCGCCTATTTCCCCGACCCAAATGTAGCTCGTTCCTATGGCTTCCAAAACGTTCTTAAATTTTTACACCTATTTCGAATTTCATTCATTGTCAGCTGTTCAAGGTAGCAGATTACACTAATTGGTGATTGTTCACTTAGAGAATAGTCTATTAGATATCTTAATTACTGTCTACAGTAACATTTTCTTAACATAAGAAGAATATTAAGACAGTGTAAATCTGAGGAAGAAATTGGAAGTATGTGGTTGGTCATAAGATAACCCAAAACATCCTAGAAAGACCACCTTCCAGCAAGAAGTGCTATGGATCGTTACAAGAATTGCATGTGAAGTAAAACTGATCCAATATTTATTCTACGACGAGAGAAACTAGGCCAAAACTTTATCGCCAGGACGTGCTGAAGCAGATACTTAAATATCGGACACATTATCGCTCTCTAAGGAGCAGAGTTCAGGCCAGGACCCTCCAGAAACAATCACTTATCTTCAAGCCCACTTCTCCAACCCTCATATTGCGAGCATTATGTAGTCCAATGTATTACTTTATATGGGGCCAGCTGGAGAAGACGGTGTACCAGTAAGGGAAAAATCTACGACATCGTATCTTTTAAGCGGGCATATAAGCGACTTCTGAATCCGACTTTCTTGGAGGCGGAGATTAAACATTTCAGAAATATGTACTAAAAGAGAAATAGTTTAATGAAAGCGACATTTCACTAAAGTAAAGTACTGTCAACTATACAATGGGAATTGCTATTTTCAAACCAAACGGTAAATCCTATATAAATGGACGATACCCATTTTAACAGCGGTATAAATTAAAATGTGTAACATAATGGCTCACAAAGTTTACAAAATTGAAAGTTATACAAATAACATTTACAATATAACCCAATATGGAAAGCATACAGCAATCTACACAGATGGATCAAAGTGTAATGATAGAAATACTTGTGCTGTTGTTTATCCAGATCACCCTATGTTATTCAGACTTCCTGATTTTTGTACCGTCTTCTCAAGTGAACTATTTGCAATTAAACAATCTGTGATTTATGTTTTGAATACTTGATGCTCAAAGTTATTTGTTATATACTCGATTCTAAAATTGCACTATTTGCAATAAACAATCTGCCATCAACTCATATTTTTACACAAGAAATTTAATCACTACTTCATACAGCCAATAATCAAGGAAAGCAAGTGTTTTTAGTATGGATTCCATCCCACAATGAAATGCAAGGCAACGAATTGGTCGATCAGGCAGCAAAAGAAGCCACTAAACATCCACTAAGTGACCCAACTATAACTACACCAGCCCATGATGTTATCTCAACCATTAAAAAGAAGCTCTACCAACAGTGGAAGACAGGATGGCTTGACTCCACGAGAAGCAAACTCCGTGATATAACATCGAGTTTTTCGACACATCTTCCCAGTAATTCTCTTTCCAGACAAGATCAGGTTTTAATATCCCGACTGAGAATGGGCCATACCAAGATAACACGCAGTTATCTTCTTTAAAAGGATTAAACACCCATCTGGCACCAGTGTAACATACTGTTAACGACGAAACACATAATCATGGAATGTTCACAATACGATCAATGGAGGCAAACCTACCAGATACCCAGCGATTTACAAACAGCACTCAACTATTCGAAGTACCCTAAGATAGTTGAACTTTTCAGAAGCATAAATTTATATGAAAGTATATAATGTTCAATCAGTTTAATTAATTATAGCGTCATAATTTTATATTAGTTCATTGTAATGGTTCAAAACTGCCAGTATGTTAAATAACCTAATTATTTATTGTTAAATATGTATTTTAAAAGCTGTAAAGTCGCGATATGACTAATATGTGAAAGCGACTGTAAACTTTCAATATATAACCCGATTACTGCATATATTTTTTTAAAGGGTGAATATTTTGTATTTAGATTTACCAAGGATTTATAGCCCTACGCATACTTATACTTACTCATTTTAAAGAAATCTGATGTGACACACTCAAATGACTTCCTCGACTCTCTGTCGTTTAGTAGTAGTGGGTATACAAAGTAATCTTACTAAAGCTTATATCTGTATCTTCTTCATTCTAATAATACAAATAAACCTTTGCAGAAATAGCTACACTACATACTTCGTTATAGATACAAAGAGAACAGCGATAGTCAAATGTTTAAGAACTGGACGCTTTATGCTGGCCTTAAAATTCCATAATGTTTCCATGCAATCGTGACAAACAACTGAATGTTGACAGTACTTTAAAAGAATGAACAATTTGAACGATTGAAAACGGATATCTCAGAAATGTCTTATACCACAAAAAGGTGGTTTGAAATAAGTTGTGCTTTTAAAGAGATCTGCATCTTTTCGTGTAGTACGTTTTCGTCTATGGTTTAATATTTACCAGGTTATACAAGATTGTACCAAATTCCTTCCGAATGAAGAGGACTTCGTAGGCTATTACCGGAAAATTCAAGATATATATTTTATTTTTTATGTAAATATCTTTAAAATGTGACATTTTAATAAAAAATCGCTACAGCCATTTTTTTAGAAAATCTAAAGCTTCGAAATATACTGCACGTAAAGAATAGTTTGGGGTTAGGGATTTTCTTTAAAATCTTCGTGTCACATCTTTGGAGGATGCTGAATTTAAATGCCAAGTTTGGTATTTATCCGACTTTTCGTTTTTAGTTGTGTTGTTCACAGACACACACACACACACACACACACACACATACACAGACAGAGTAGTGGACTTTTATCTATATTTTTTGTTCAGGAGGCCTCAAAACGTGTATTTCCGGTGAAATCTCGGTATCGAATTTTTAGCTGGAATACAATACGTTCTCTACATACTACCTACGTGATATAGAAAGTAAGAAGTGTATGAAAATGAGTTTCCTAGAGATCTAGACCTATCGAGACAGATTTCTCATCCCTCAAAACTCCCTTCATGTAAAGTTCTTCAAAGTCCATTGTCAGATCGTGATCCGGAACACGTAGGTATATCTATGCATAAATTAACTCGTTTAATGTATAGTATTGGATAAGATGGAGCTGGTATTTGAAATTTTAATGTTGCCTGCCTAGAGGTGAGGAGTGTTTTTTACTTTCTCTACTACGTATAGTAAGTAGGGGAAGTATTGTATTCCACCCAAAAATTCGATACCGAGATTTCACCGGAAATATATGTTTTGAGACCCCCTGAATCCAAAAAAAAGCATTTTTGGAAACATGTCCGTGTGTGTGTGTGTGTCTGTGAACAGCGTAACTCAGAAACGAACAGTCGGATAAACACCAAACTTGGTATTTAGGTTCAGTATCTTCCAGAGATGCGACACGAAGGTTTTCAAGAAAATCCCCCCACTCCAGATTACCCTTTACATGGAACATTTTTCGAAAATTTTAATTTTCTCAAAAAATACCTCTAACGATTTTGATTAAAATATCATATATTTAAGATATTTTTATGACAAATGAAATGTATATCTCGAATTTTCTGGGAATGTCTCCAAAAGTATTCTTCATTGTAAACGACTTTTGCATAACTGGTATACCATAACAGATAGTCAAAATTTTACTACACAAAAAATGTGAATCGCGTTAAAATACACAATTTATGTCATATATTTTTGTTTTGTTGAGTGAACCATTTTCGAGATATTGCTTGTTATTCCCTTAAATTTTCCAATACTTATACTTTTTCTCAAATGGGAATTCGTTATTCATTTTTACTTTCTCTACTACGTATAGTAAGTAGGGGAAGTATTGTGTTCCACCCAAAAATTCGATACCGAGATTTCACCGAAAATGCATGTTTTGAGACCCCCTGAATCCAAAAAAAGCATTTTTGGAAACATGTCCGTGTGTGTGTCTGTGTGTGTGTGTGTGTGTGTCTGTCTGTGAACGGCATAACTCAGAAACGAACAGTCGGATAAACACCAAACTTGGTATTTGGGTTCAGTATCTTTCAAGGATGCGACACGAAGGTTTTAAAAAATATTCCCCCACCCCAGATTACTCTTTACATGGAAGATTTTTCGAAAATTTTAATTTTCTCAAAAATGGCTCTAACGATTTTGATTAAAATATCATATGTTTAAGATATTTTATGACAAATAAACTGTATATCTTGAATTTCCTGGGAATGTCTTCAAAAGTATTCTTCATTGTGAACGACTTTTGCATAACTGGTAAACCCTAAGAGATAGACAAACTTTTACTACACAAAAAATGTAGATCGCGTTAAAATACACAATTTATGTCATATACAGTCTTTTTGTTGAGTGAACCATTTTCGAGATATTGCTTGTTATTCCCTTAAATTTTTCAATACTTATTTTCTCGAATGGGAATTCGTTATTCATTTTTTTGTCTTGGATATGGAAAGAGTATTAATCTGTGGGAAAGGGAATGGTGCTGCACCTAGCAACCAGCTATTAAGAGATATGTATGTGCTTAAAGGCTACTGTATTTCCAAATTGCCCTTGTAAATATATATTCCTGTTACATCTACAAGAAAATTAGCAATAAGATAGACTCTGCAAATGTTTATCTCGATTAACATGAAGTAGATGGAGATTAAGCGTTTGTATAAATAGTTTGTACAAGAGTAGAGAAAGTCATGTGAGTGTAACTCATCAGATTTTTTTGTCCTGGTAATGCAAAGAGAATGGAATACTCTACATAGCAACCAGCTCTTAAAATATTTGACTATCGCTTAAAGCCTACCAATTCCCCTTGCATCTACAAGAAAATTAACAATAAAATTAACATCTCGATATCTCGATTAACATGAAGCATATTGAGAATAAGCGTTTGTAAAAATAGTTCGTATAAGAGTAGAGAAAGTCGTGTGAGTGTAACACAGATATTTTTAAATTAAATTGAATGGAATTAAATAAACGTTTATTTGTATAGGAAAGTCATCAAATATAATATCTTTAAAAGAATAAACATATTATTAAGAGAAATATGGCATAATTAGTTATGTCTTTTGCAATTAAATATGTATCAATATTTCACGAGTACAAAAATGCAATAATTATAAACATAAATCTACAAAGTCAAGAAGAAATGTTTAAATGCATCAATGAATTTTATAAGTTGGCACGATCCTGCGCTACTCACTTAAAGCCTTTGTTGAGTTGAGCACGATATTATAACTATACCCCGATTACGTTAGTTTTTCGGACACGCATTGATTGCCGATGATAATGACCAACAAATTGGATGGGCATTCTCATATACACCTCATTTGATAAATGACCGCGATGAAAACCCCGAGTTGTGTTCTATATCCCTCTTTTCAAGGGTTTCGTTTTCTGAAAATTAAGCTCCCATGAAATTCAATGCGGTACAGCATGATGTTGGACATCAATCCAGCTTTAAAATGATGCAATTAAGTTGAACCATACGTCGAAAAAGAGAGGACTGGAGGTCGTAATTATACAAGTCCACAAAATGAACTGCCCCAACGTTCGCGACCAACGACTGCATACAGCGTTCATTGTTTCTGAAAATAATTACGTGCTTTCATCCGCTGGACTAACATGGTCATCCAAAAATCCGACAATCGAGTCTTACACACCACCCTCACACGCGCAGAAGCATCACAAAAATAACCATAATTAACAAAAGTGCTGGAATACCGTGAACAAAACAACAATCGACGTTTTCATGAGACGTCCTATCTGGTGTATCTGGAAACAATTATACTGGTGTTAATTTAATAAAACATGGCATTTAAAAATTTTCTGTTATGTTCACCAGACTTTTTCTCCCCAATATCATTTTTATACAGCTTCTATAAGTTTGTGTAAAGATCATTTTTCTGCATACTTACTGTTGATCCAGATAAATCTTACAGAAACGGTTTCAGTATACATACATTTGCTGTGGATACAAAGGAAATGCAGGAGACTCGCAGCGTGAAATTCCATACTCTGAAGAAGCTAAAGAATGCTGACCAACCACTTCAAATAATACAGACAATCCAAGCCAATAACAAAGTTTTTTCGAAAATGGTTAATGCCTCAAAAATATATTTGACACAAAATGTCAATTCACGACATCAACATTTTCCGTGGAGTAAGCTTCTTTTTTTTAACCCTAATGGTTTACCAGTTATTCAAAGTTATAGAAAATGTATTCGGAATGAAGGGGACTTCACAACTATTTGCAGGGAACTTATGATGTGCTTTCCATTAGTTTAGAAATAGCTTAAACATATTATGTTAGAACCGTTTTTAAATCAAGAAACAACATAAAGTTTTCCACATAAGCGGTAGTCACAGAGCGGGATGGCTCAAGCGGCAACGTCTGCGGCCCGCATTGGGAAGGTCCCAGGTTCGATCCCTGGCGACCGCCCACTCTGGCCCATGGGTTTTTCTGGTTTCCACGAGTCGACAGGCGAATGCCGGGGTGGTTCATGTTCTACCACGAATCTCCTCCCTCTCATTTCCTGTACTCTTCACATTTGTGTCACCTTTTCAGGGTTGTAGGACCAGGAGACGGTGTTCGGTGACTTGCGGCTGGGCGGTGGCTGAGCGTTCTGTGGAAGTTTTATTCCCTGGCGTCGCTGCGGGGACTGCGCACTTACGTATCTCCTTCGAGTGGGCTCCAAATCTGGGGGGACTGTCGGAGATTCGGTGAGTTGTGGGCAGGACCGGGCGGTGTCGAATGCGTTCAATTTGGAAACATTAGGGACCCCGTCTGTGCTAGCACCCGTCGTCACCTGGATCTGGTCGCCCTTCGGGTCTCTCCTCTCATCCCTCCCTCCCGGGGGTTACTGGTAGAAGCACAAGGGTCCGACTGGCCTGCGTGCGTTGCCCTGCTCCGGTTTCGGGGCATACCTCTGTTAGTTCGTACTGTTACCTTCACCTTTAAGGGGCAGCTTGTGGTGGGTTTTCTTTTGTGGTATTTTTTTTAAATCTTTATGTATCATTTTTGAAAGATAGTGAAAATCTCAAGTAGCAAGTATAGTATTTATCAGATTTTTCGGCTTTGTGTTATGCTATTCACAGACGGAGCACTTGCAGACCTTTATATACAGTGCGATACTTGGGTGAATACATTACTTCCACAACCTACCATAAGTATGCGGTAGAGAAAGTAAACTAAGTTATTTATGTTCGCTTTAGTTTAATTATTTCATTTAAGCTTACAAGTTATTACATTCAACACAATTAGCTAATTTCAACAACGATTATATTATATATGTATTTGGTCTTTCAAAAATATTTAGACATTTAAAGTGTTACAAATTTAATAATTTAGATAGAAAATTAAACAATTGCATAAATTTTTGGCCAGCAGTTGATTTACGAGTACCTTCCACAATAAATAAATTCCATGGCATTTATCCAAAATACAATATTCTTTCTGTAGCGCCTTGAACAGCCATTTACAGGCAATGCTTGCTTTTGATATGGTGTAGTAGGTGAAATTTTGGAGGTGGGTAACAACGTTCATCTATACTAAAAGTTTACAAAATGGACTAGAAAAGGTATTTGTCTCTGGTAGAAGGTACTAGACTTTGGAGATGTACCTCTGCGCAGAGGAACTGTTGTACCTTAAACTGCTCTTTTAAGTATGGGGTCTTTGTCTACATATTATTTCAATATGCTGTGAACCCAACCATGAAGATGCACCTACGACAAACCTGCTTTAGAAAACATAGGGAAAGATTATTCACTGTATACTTGCAAAACAATTGTTTAACATGGTATTAGTAGCAACACATTCGTTTCATTATGTTTCCTGTAAATGGGCACTGTGTTGGATTAAACACTTAATATACTTAGTTTCGTTCTCTAAGGTGTTATAAATTTCTCATATGGACAAAATTAGCGCAGTTGTGAATCATAAGGCAGTAGAAAGCGGAATTTAGTAGACTATGATACAAGGGGTAAACGTAGGATTTAAGTTTGCGAGTAGGAATGTTCGCCTACGGCCTTCATTTCGCAATTCTAGGAGCAAAATAAAACCATTTTTAACACATGTACATATACTATTTTTTAGACAACGCTCGAATTTGTAAAATGTCAATAACGTTATGTAAATTCCTGAAACTAACAGAGATCTCGTTTAGAACGCGTTCTTGAAACAAGCTAAATGACGTTAAAAACGCGAGATGTCAGATGTTTTGTTAATTCGCCAGCTGTCATTTTCAGCAAAATTATTTTCCCATGTTTTGCCTTACACCAGGCAATGAAGCGATTAAATGCTGTATCATATTGCTTTCTGGATTTTTTTAGTATTATTGTTTCTGCTGCTTCTGTAAATTCACTTCCATTTCAGTTTCTTTTGAATTCATAATTTCTGCCATTTAATCTTTATGTAAGTTAGATAGAACAGTAACGTTTTAGATCAAAGAAAGCTGCCAATATAACGTATGGTTTAACTCTACAACGAATTGCAATTAGTTGAAGTATAACGATTTGTATTGTGAACAGATAATGCGAGCGGCATGAGAAATTAATCATGTAAAAAGACATAATGAGAAGTAAAATTTAGTCAAACCAAGTCGAGTTATTAAATATGTGCAAATACAAAGGGTAATTGCCGTATGATTGGACTTGAAAACAAAGTTGGTATTAATGAATATTACTGCAATAGTGCGATAACCTAAAGCTTTTAGCTCGTGTGTACTGTATTAGAAGTTTTACTTTTAGGCCATGCTGTCTGAAAAATATAGGTCTTATATACAGACTGGCGGAGATAAAAGTTGCCCGCCTCACATTTGAATCCGAATCTTATATTTCGACTACTTCAAATTGCATTGTCGTATTTTATCGTACGAAATGAGAAAACAACTACATCGAACAAGTTTACGCAATAATCGCCAGTGAACCACTTATCCCTACTCTACATTCACTCTTCGGTTGATCCGTGCCAAAACAAACGCATGTGACCAGTGCACCGTGGTACAACACTGTAGTAACGCGTGCATGAAAATAGTCCAATGCTAATCTAAATTTTAGAATGAATTTATCTTTAAATGGTATAATATTCTATACAAATCCCTAAAAGTCTAATTAACGCTAATTTGTACCTTTAAACATAGCTACAAATCCCAACATACTATTCGTATATGTACCTGACATCCGGGTATGCTCACGATATTGTTTGTAGACAGAAGCTAGCAGTTTCTCTTTAGTATCATGGCGGACGCTGATTTGCTATTGCGTTTTCGTCGACTTACGTAAAGCATAAGCGGGCAAACAAGCGTTAGAAATACTTTCTCTACTACGTATAGTAAGTAGGGGAAGTATTGTATTCCAGCCAAAAATTCGATACCGAGATTTCACCGGAAATACATGTTTTGAGACCCCCTGAATCCAAAAAAAGCATTTTTGGAAACATCTCCGTGTGTGTGTCTTTGAACAGTATAACTCAAAAACGAACAGTAGGATAAACACCAAACTTGGTATTTAGGTTCAGTATTTTCCAAGGATGCGACACGAAGGTTTTCAAGAAAATCCCCCACCTCAGAGTACCCTTTACATAGAAGATTTTTCGAAAATTTTAATTTTCTCAAAATGGCTCTAACAATTTTGATTAAAATATCATATTTTTAAGATATTTTATGACAAATAAAATGTATATCTTGAATTCCCTGGGAATGTCTTCAAAAGTATTCTTCATTGTGAACGACTTTTGCATAACTGGTAAACCATTAGAGGTAGACAAAATTTTACTACACAACAAATGTAGATCACGTTAAAATACATAATTTATGTCATATACAGTCTTTTTGTTGAGTGAACCGTTTTCGAGATATTGCTTGTTATTCCCTTAAATTTTTCAATACTTATTTTCTCAAATGGGAATTCGTTATTCATGTTTTTGTCTTGGATATGCAAAGAGTATTAATCTGTGGGAAAGGGAATGGTGCTGCACCTAGCAACCAGCTATTAAGAGATATGTATGTGTTTAAAGGCTATTGTATTTCCAAATTGCCCTTGTAAATATATATTCCCCTTCCATCTACAAGAAAATTAGCAATAAGATAGACTCTGCAAATGTTTATCTCGATTAACATGAAGTAGATGGAGATTAAGCGTTTGTATAAATAGTTTGTACAAGAGTAGAGAAAGTCATGTGAGTGTAACATCACATTTTTTTATGTTCTGGACATGCAAAGAGAATGGAATACGTCACATAGCAACCAGCGCTTAAAGCCTACCATATTCCCCTTGCATCTACAAGAAAATTAGCAATAAGATCGACATCTCGATATCTCGATTAACATGAAGCATATGGAGAATAAGCGTTTGTAAATAGTTTGTACAAGAGTAGAGAAAGTCATGTGAGTGTAACACATCAGATTTTTTTATGTTCTGGACATGCAAAGAGAATGGAATACGTCACATAGCAACCAGCGCTTAAAACCTACCATATTCCCCTTTCATCTACAAGAAAATTAGCAATAAGATCGACATCTCGATATCTCGATTAACATGAAGCATATGGAGAATAAGCGTTTGTAAATAGTTTGTACAAGAGTAGAGAAAGTCATGTGAGTGTAACACATCAGATTTTTTTATGTTCTGGACATGCAAAGAGAATGGAATACGTCACATAGCAACCAGCGCTTAAAACCTACCATATTCCCCTTGCATCTACAAGAAAATTAGCAATAAGATCGACATCTCGATATCTCGATTAACATGAAGCATATGGAGAATAAGCGTTTGTAAATAATTTCTACAAGAGTAGAGAAAGTCATGCGAGTATAACACATCAGATTTTTAAAAATGAGCCGCTGACAGTTGATAAAGGTGCCGCTTCCAGAGAGCGAATAAATGTAAGATATCGCATACCTGTTACTTTCTGTTTCGCTCGTTTCTTTTAGAATTAACTACTATTATATATTTTGTTGCAACTATCAATCTTATCACCTTCAATCCTAACAGAGTATGCCAGTCATCGTTTAAGTTGTCGGACCAGGTTCTCTGCCACATGGTCGTGAAAGTGTGACAGTATTTCTGCCGCGAATGGCGGAAGGATACATTACAACGGTGCACTGGTCACCTGGGTTTTGTTTTGGTGTGGATCAACCTAAGAGTGAACACAGTTTAGTCGATTGTTGAGGTTCCTCTGTCAACATTTCAGCTTATTTCACCAGTCGATTTATACATATATATTCGCATTACCTACTACTCGACACAAGGAAGAGCGGAATGGTGGGATCGTATGTGAAAAGAGGTTCGACTAATGAAAGTCGCGAAATTTTCAGGGACAGGTTTTCATGTAAAGGACAACCGGCAAAGAGAGTAGTACAACGTTTGGTTAAAAGGGGATGCAGAGGACCATTTACAATATTTTCTATAAATGTTAAGTCCTTTTTAACATTTCACTTTTGTATTACTTTCTCTACTACATACACCCCCTCAAGAAAGTATTCGTCTACAGTTTAAAAAATTAAAGGGGGCGAAATCTAATGCTTTTTTGGACATAAAGATCAAATAGGAATACAGTTTATGTGTTTTGGCGGTTTTAAGGTCGTTTATTTTATCAGTTTTATAATTTTTTTAATAATATGCCAAATTTGCAACTTTTTTGTACGTGGTGCTTTCAAAATTATGTTTCATGAATAGGATAGAGCATTTTTTGTGCATACATCCACACACTTTTATCGACATGTGACAAACTGCTGGAGAAATTGCGTCGGGCCTCGCACTCCTCGCTTACAAAACTGCGGCGTGGAGGTAGCCTAGCTGTATCTGTTGGTTGCAGTCCCGGGTTCGATACCCACGCGGGTTAGAATTGACCGCGATGCAGTGGTAGGTACAGGAGAAGTAATGGTGTAATGATAAAATTCACTGTACCTGCTTTATGTGTTCCGTCCGACGTGGCTTCGTCTTCATCAGCAAATCTCCGTAGAAAGGTAATTAAAATATAATATGGTTTAATTCTCGCTGTTACCCTGGATGGTTGCTCTCAGCGGAGATATACGCATGGACCTGCCTATTAGGACTGCCAATAAGCTCGTTGACCTCGAACTAAGGAATTTTGAGGAGAATTTACTACACATCACAATGTTTAATTTACTACTCATCACAATGTTTGATTTACTGCAACTTATTATCACGTTTCACTCTAAAACACTGACTAATGTGAGGCATTATTTTATATCACAACACTGTAAATGCCAGAGTGATTGTAGCGTAAATTAGCATTATTGTATGACAATGATTTGAGATGTTTGTTAATTATAAACATTGTTAGGAAATAAGTTTACACGGCCTCACTGAAACTGACAATAGGAGCGGGTAACAATGTAGCGAGGGGGTGAGTTGTTTATTAATTAGAAGAGACAAGCAAATGACGTCAGAGTAGCGCGCTTTTCTTTAGAAATGGAGGGAATATCTTCCCTAGAGCATATGTTTTCGTAATTTTGATTGGATATAAAAATAGACGCTAATGTTGGCGCGCTTTATTAACCAGTAGCAGCTCTGTTATAATGTTTAGGCATATCGGGGTGAGGGAGTATAAATTCTAAAGCCAGAGACAAGTATTGCCCAGTTCAACAGAATCATCCACGGGATACAACTCGCCCAGTTTAAGAGAATCATTCACGCGTTACACGTCGCACAGTTCAACAGGATCATTCACGAGTTACACGTCGCACAGTTCAAAAGAATCATTCACGGGTTACACGTCGCACAGTTTAAGAGAATCATTCACTGGTTACACGTCATACACTTCAACAGAATCATCCACGGGTTACACGTCGCGCAATTCTACAGAATCTCTCGCGTCGTAAAGCTAGTTATAAAATGTGAAACACTCAAATTAATAATGTGCGGCAAATAAGTGATTATAGTTACATTCGAAAATATAACAGTTTCAGTCGGGCGTGTATCAAGAGATAAATACGTGAAGTCAATATAGTGTGACGGCAATAAAAGTGTAAAAACAAATTCTTTTATCAGTGTTATCTTTTAGTAACAACTCCTTTCCGTTTACACAACCTGTTCAAGAGATTTGTTCGACTGAGTAATAATAGCTAGCCGGAGGACAAAGAACTCAAAATTAAAAATAGTAAAACAATAACAGGCGCTCAGCAAATAAGATAACACGAACGATACCGCGACAAATGTTCCTGTTCACTCAGAACACTATATTGGACAATATGTGGCTGTCACACTTACACTTCGGCACAAAACTATTTGCGCGCCAACTTTGTATATCGGAGTAGCGTGAATTCCTCGTCTGTAACTGCAAATCAACTTACGATTTTTTTTCCTTAGTTTTTTTTCTTTCTTAAAGGGGCGTCCCCGCACCCGTCGCCCCCCGTGACGATCATCCTCAGATGCTGCATGTC